>OY728162.1:224684032-230396278 GCA_963277665.1 Viscum album
GGTTTATCCGTGGTGGTGGGGGTGTCCAGGTGGGGTGGGGGATGTCTAGGTGGTGGGGTGGTGTCCATGGGGGTGGGGGGCTATCCAGGGGGTTGGGGGATTTCCAATGGGGGCAGGGGTGTCCTAGGGGTGGGGGTGTCCAGGGGGTGGGGTGGTGTCTATGGGGGGTTGGGGTTGTCCATGGGGGTGGGGTGTCTTGGTAGGGTGGGGGTGTCCAGGTTGTGGGGTGGTGTCCAGGGGGTGGGGGTTGTCCAGGGGGTAGGGGGTTGTCCATGGGGGTGGGGTGTCCAGGGGTTGGGGTGTCCATGGGGGGGTGGGGGCTGTCCAAGGGGGTGGGGGTTGTCCAAGGGGGTGGGGGCTGTCCAAGGGGGTGGGGGTGTCTAGGATGTGGGGCGGTGTCTAGGGGGGTGTGGGATGTGGGGCGGTGTCTAGGGGGGTAGGGGTGTCCAGGGGGTGGGGGTTGTCTATGGGGCGGGGGCTATCCATGGGGGTGGGGGTGTCTAGGGGGTGGGGGTGTCCGGGGGGTGGGGTGATGTCTAGGGGGTGGGGGATGTCCATGGGGGTGGGGTTTCTAGGGGGTGGGGGTGTCCAGGGGTGGGGTGGTGTCCAGGGGTGGGGGTTGTATATTGGGGTGGGGGCATCCAGGTGAGGTGAGGGGTGTCCAGTTGGTGGGGTGGTGTCCAATGGGGTGGGGGATATCCAGGGGTTGGAGGATGTCCAAGGGGGTAGGGTGTCCATGGGGGTGGGGGGGATTTTCAGGGGGTCGGGGGCTTTCCATGGGGGTCGGGGTGTCCAAGTGGTGGGTGGGTCTAGGTGGTGGGGGTTTCCATGGGGTTGGATGGTGTCCATGGGGGTGGGAGGGGCTATCCATGGGGGTGGGGGTGTCCTGGTGGGGTGGGGGTGTCCAAGTGGTGGGGTGGTGGGGCTATCCAAAGGGTAGGTGTTGTCCAATGGGGTGGAGGTGTCTAGGTTGTGGGGTGGTATCTAGGGGGATGGGGGTTGTCCATGGGATTGGGGGTTTCCGGGGGGTGGGGGTGTCTAGGTGGTGGGTTAGTGTCCAGGGTGGTGGGGTTGTCCAGGGGGGGTGGGGTGTCCAGGGGAGGGGTTAATCAGCCACAAAAAATCATAAAGTCAAGTTTTATTAGTTATAGATAAAGAAATAAATATAACATGACTTACCTAATCACACATACATTCAGGCACAACAAATCATCAAACATCCAATGTCAGTAATATCAGTCAAAAATGTAACAGATCAATTTGTCCTTCATCACCATCACTATCATCACTGTTATCATCATCCTCACCCATATCCCCATAGTCATTACCATCATCGTCCCCACCCTCTACAATTCCCTCCTCCTCTCCCTCTTACTCCACCTTGTCTTCCTCCTCACCCTCCACCTCCACCTCGGCCTCCTCTTCGGCCTCCTCCTCCACCTTGGCCTCCTCCTAAGCCCCCTCCTCCTCAGCCTTAGCCTCCTCCTTTCTATCATCTTGAACACCACTATAACTTCCATATGGTGCACCATATATAGAAATCATCGATGATATATATTCATCACAAGTTTTTATGGCCTTTTGTGGAAGTGTTGGACGTAAAACTTCCATCAGTTTCATAAATGCAGTGTTTTCCCTAGCAGACTATTATGCCGTCTTTGTGGCCCTTTTTTCAGCCTGTTCTACATGTGCCTTAACCTGCTAGAACTTTGTGGCACTAAAACTCATACCTGAGGAGTTTCAACACCTCGTCAAGACTATACTCTTCCCATGTTGGCAGCGTACTCTTCGAGGGTGCTCATCTCCCAACACCTGATATAAGTGATATTTTGGCGCAAAATTGTCAGGTTCTTGGGAATAAAGGGCCTCTAAATCATCATGTTACAAATATAAATAGATTATTAAGTTTTAAAATAGATATTAAAATTTTAAATCAACAAAGTAAAACTTATAATCTACTAATGAGCTGGTCCATTAACCGCACTTCCATCTTTCTTCCTTCGACTCGAGAAAAACAGTTTTTCTCAAGTAACTCATCCTTCAATATTCAATTTTTTCCTCTAAAATGACATTGAATATAAGAAACAATAATTAAATATAGGTTACCAATAATTAATTTCATAACTAAAATTATATAATAACTTTAGAAATCAAATAAATTATGGAGGAAAAATAGAAAGTGCAAGTCGTAAAGAAAAATTATAAACAACTATCATACCTGCTTCCTCTCATGATCTGGCATCATAGTACATCCCAATGTTTGGAGTAATTTTTTAGCATCAATGTTTTTTTATTTATTATAGATGATTCCTAAATAAAATTAAATAATAAAAAATATAGTATTAACGAAAAACATGAAATTTTTCATTTAAATACCTCAAATGTGATTAATACCTTAAACTGGGTAGTCATCCAATGAGTAATCATATGCCAATACTATTATATCAGATAGTAATCAATGAAAGGGACTGCCTCTAACTCTGTTCCAACTCTAGCATGCTAGCTAATATACAACTTGTGCTTATAGGATATCCAAAGCTCACCTAAATCCTTTAGACGTGCTGGTCGTGCACCCTCACCATTGTGGAAATTAAACCAAAGCTGACACCAAAATATTAATTCATATAAATAAATAAAAATATTTCATTAAATACTAAATATTTTTTTAGCCATATCTCTGCCCAATCATTATCCTTGACTTCATTTGGAAACCTTCTCCATGAAAGTGGGATGACAAGAATGATGTCGGAGTATTTGGAAAGCGTCGCCAAAAAACTCTGACATTGTTGCCCTGTTTTTTCAATCATTTGACTATGTTCATTATAGTCCACCATCAACTGCGTGTAGTGGTTCCACACTGCACGCATTTGTGTATGCCCACATCCCCGCATCCTATTAGTAGATGTATTTGTTATGAAATAAAAACAAATATTTTATCAATACTTGTTATAATGAAAATAAATAATGGAATAAAAAAATTTAAGGTTCTATAAATATACTTGTGGCAGTCTGATCAATGGGCATCGTTGGATCCACAGAAACTAAAGGAATACCCTATGTAGGTGTAGTGGGTCCTAATGTATGCTCCGTAGGGATAGACTCTGGCAGAGTAGGAGTCGAAGAAGATGGAATATAGAATCTCATAGAGAAGGAAGTATAAGTAAAATAAGATGGAATGGATGACTGGCCGAATGCTAGATGGGGAGTGGAAATCATCATCAGATGTGGTACCTAAGGGTGAGGAGACTCAGTTGTAAAGGGTGGTGATAACATAGAAGGCCTAAATATCTCATGTGTCACTAATGACACATTAAGATCATAATGTGGGATAGATGGTATATCAGTGGTAGGGGCAGGGTCTAATCGAGTACGCTGACCAGATCAGCTAGCTCTCGTACCCCACCCCCCACCCCCCCCCCCCCCCCCACCCCCGTACGAACACCCTGAGTACTAGTACCACTACTAGGCTGCTCATCAAATAATTGTCAGCTAAGATGTGGATCCTATAAAAATGTTTAAAACAAAATTAATTACATGACATTATATATTATTTAAATATTTATATTTGAAATAAAATACACACTGTAAGCACTATTGTTGGAATTACCATCTTATCCATGCAACAATTGTTGTCCATCACGTTTTACATCGCCTCTCTTTAATTGGTTGCATTTATTACATTTGAAAACCAATATGGAAGTAATTTGAAAAGGATAACTAATATGTAACCCAAAAAACAAAATAAATGAGCGGGAATAGGGTGATTCATGGATAATTTTACTATCCATTATTTTATATGAGCTTGAATATATATATAATGAATTCAATAAATTGTACAAGATATAATAAAAAAATTAATTTTTAGTAGGATGGTTATTTACTAAGAAGACAAACCATCATGTTTATATGGGGTAAATCACTTGTCAAAATTAAGGAAAATTTTAATTTCTTTAGCCCAGGTAGATGATGCAGGTTTCTATACATGTTTTGCAGAATAAGACAACCCATCATGTTCATTATCTGGTTAAATGTTAAATGGAGTTCTTAGAGTTATACTAATTTTATACATGGTCAATAAATCATTTAAATGTTCACCAAGTTAGAAATGTTGGTTTTGTAGGTTTGAATACAGTTAAATTCCAAATTAGAAAATGTAATTAAAATAAAATTGCAACCAATAGGCATTGAAAATTCACATAATGGTCAAGTCAGATACAATATATTTGTAATAAATATTAAATAAATTTGAATAGAACCAACCTTAACAACCCAAGTTGAGCTAAAAAAAATAATTGAGAACATGGATAAATGATTTTATATATTTCCCACCACAACTTCAGGTTCATAGTGAACTCTAAAAATTGAGCTATTGGAGTCATCAAAAGTAATAAATGGGTCATTTCTAATGGTAGTAGGGATGGTTTCAATTTCATCATCACCATAATCAAAAATATGTCTTGGAATTACTTCAATAATGACAGAAAATTCAGGTTGAAGATGGTATTTTACATAAAAAACTTGTTTCACCATTATTTCCAATGCATATGGTTCATTGGTATCAAGAGTGTGAGTCATATAAATTAATCAAAATCCAAAATCATCTATAAATGTTCCCTACCTCATCATAGAATCAAAACACTGTAATTTCATCATCGTGATTCGTCCATGAAAATAATAATCCAATATTATTATTTTTTTCAATGACTCTATAGTCTACTATCTGATGCACTGGAATAACAGTCTATTGTGGTAGTAACCATAACACCATTATGTTGTGTTCTCATGTTCTTTTCTCATTTAGTGATAATAAATCTTTACCCATTTATAAAAATTGATTTATAGTCACGAACCATGGTATTAGGACCAAAAGACAAAGCTATTATTTCCTCAGAGACAAAGTCATCAGGAAAACTCAATACCTAAGATATAAATAAATATTAAACTTAATTAAATATTGATTTAATTATTCTAAATAGCAATATTTTTACCTTCAAATTTGACAAATAAGAAAACTCTTTTCTATGCAAATTCTTCCTCTTTCTCAAAGATAAAGAACGATGCTTTCTATTTATCATTGCTTTATGTTCCCTCTAGATAAAAATATGAATAGTTTAACATATATATATATATATATGTAAGATATAAATATATTCAATTTACTTACTTGACATAGTCATCAAAAAAATCACAATTGAAAAAAACTTTTTGATTTTCCATCTTCCGCTCTTCTAGGATTAATGTCGTCAATGTATATGATCCAGGGATTCCTCTTATTTGCGGAAGTGATGGAAAACTGGGTTTAATTTTATCATATTGTTATTATTTATTTTTCATTGGTCTATTCATTCTTGTAGTAATATTAAACAAATATATAGAGCATAAATCCATACATTCTTGAGCCAAGTAACCATTCACGATAGAACCTTCGAGATGATTCATGTTTCAGACATAATATTTTAATGTGTACATATTTCTTTCAATTGGATACATCTAATGAAAAAAATAGGTCCTCTGAGAAGTATTTCAGTTGAGATATGGACAGTCATATGTAGAATGCATGTAAAAAATTATGGGGATATATTTTCTCTAACTCACACTAAATTAATGGGGCATCTACAAACATTTTTTGCAAGAAAGACTTTGACAAATTCTTAGTACAAATATCTCTAAAAAATGGCACAACTGAATAACATCCACCCTTACATTATTAGACAAAAATGATGGATTTCTATTGGAATCAACTCATGAAGAAGGATGTGATAATCATGTGTCTTCAATGATTTTAGCTTCGACTCTCTTCTGTTGACTCATTTAGATATTTTTCTTGAATATCCATCATGAACTTTAATAGTATCTAGTACTTATAGAAATTGATTTTTTTTCTATAGGTGTCATCACATAAGAAGTACATGGAGATTTCCATTTATTTTCATTGATACACACAGGATGCAATTCTGGTCTGATTCCCAAATCCACCAAGTCATTCCGAGATCGTAAATCAACTTTTGTTTTTCCCTTAACATTTAGACGAATTTAAAACAACATTTCACAAATATTTTTTTCAGTTTTAATTACATCTAATCAATGAAGTAACAAATTTGTTGACTAATAAGGAAAATCAAAGAAGATACTTATCTTCTTCCAATTGTAATGGGTTTCAGTGGAAAATTTTTTTCTCTTTCTAGATTTCATGTGACCATTCCTAAATGAAAAACTAAAATATTTCAATTCATTAAGCACATCAGTTCCAGACATATGCTGAGGTGGATCATTTGTCTCCATGGTATTTCCAAATCTTTGACGATTATTTCTATGTGGACGGTCCATTGGAAAGAATCATTGATGTCCCATAAAACTGAAACTACAATGATGTTTCAGTCTTTTGGATTGTGTATTATTTATACAAATAGGGCATGATAGTTTTCCCTTCGTGCTTCATCCAGACATCATTGCATAAGCAGGAAAATCATTCATCATCTACATAAGTGTAACACGCATCTGAAATATGTCCTTAAAACATGCATCATATGTGCTCACACCCACATCCCAAATAAGTTTCAACTCTTTTATTATAGGTTTCATGTATACATTTATATCATTATCGAGATAAGAAGATCCATATATGAGTATAATCATGAAAGTGAAAGGTTTTATCATACACAACCACGAGGGAAGGTTATAAATGTGTATAAAAGTTGGCCATGTGTTGTGCGAAGTAAGCATATTCCCAAACGAATTAAAACTATCACATGAAATATCTAGCCTTAGATTATGCATGTCATCTGCAAAATCAGGAAATCAAGCATCAAATCTCTGCTATGAAAATCCATCTGCAGGGTGAACCAACTCATCATTAGTATTCTTTCTCTTGGTATCATGTCATCACATTTTTATTGATATCTCATCAGACATAAAAAGATTCTGGAGTATGAGGATCAATGTAAATTGCCATATTACTTTATGTGGCATAAGGGATAGTGTTCCTTTATCTTTTAGATTCCATCAAGATGCTTCAAATTTTATAAAATCATTTTTTTCAGTAGTTTCCTCATAGAATAAACTACAATATTTCAGGCTAGCATAAATTTTGTTTCTTGAAAATCCAAGTTCTTCAACTAAATTCCATGCCATATAGTGGTTTGACGGAATATCTACATCATCTAAAAGTAATTCCTTCAAGAAGGTTATAATTTAATCAATGGTAGTATTAGAAATCTCATACATAGTTTTCCCATGAAACTATTGGATTAAAAATTCCATCTTTTTCATTTTACCACATTATTGATATACTGGAGTCGTGGAATCATCTTTCAATTTTTTCACCCTGACAACATTATCATTTTCATTAGACGCATCATGTGTTCTCATATCGAAGTCTTCTTGGGTTGGAATCCTTTCATTTTCATGATGATGAATAAATGGAAATCAGACATATAAGAAATTCTCTAATCCAGTCCTCTCATTTGGATCATCAGCAATTTGAGATTTCATTTTCTCCCCATTGTGATACCACACATAGTAGTTTTTTTGAAAAATATATTTGGTTATGTGGTATTTGACTTCTTCATGGATCAACCAAGGTCTTCCAACACAATTGTAACATGGGTAGTGTATGTGACCACTATCTGAAGCATTGTGAAATGAAAAATATAAAAATATCTCCAAATTGTTTTGAAAATCGCTTGAGATCTGATCGGTTTCATACATAAAACTTCTATATATTCTGTAAAAAATTGTTATAAGTCATTTTGTCAAAATAAATTCAAGGATATTGAAGTTTCCTCGAATATATATTTAAGTAAACGAGAATTGTTCACTTTATATGAAACCATAATTAACGCACTACTCTATATGAGAATCATAATATAGAAGACAAAAAATACTATATTTATAAAAAAAATATCTTTGAATAACTATACATGAATTTAAAAGATCATCTACACTTGTGGAGGATAATTATTTAGGAGTGGAGTAAATTTAAGATCGAAGAAATTTTATATTTTAGTAGATTATTTGAGTGATTACATACACTGCCCATGGGGTGGGGGTGTCCAGGGGTTGGGGGCTGTCCCGGGGGTGGGGGCTATCTAGGGGGTGGGGTATCCATGGGAGTAGACATCCAACACCCCCCCCCCCACCCCCCACTTCACCTGGACAGCCCACATCCCACTTGGACAGCCCCCCCCCCCCTCCCCCACCCCCCACTTCACCTAGATAGCCCACATCCCACTTGGACAGCTCCCCCCCCACCTGGACATTCCACCCCCCCTCCCTGGACATCCCACCCACTCCCCCACCTAGACAGCCCACGCCCACCCCCCCTGGACACCCCCCCCCTCCCCCACCTGGATATTCCACCCCACCCCCACCCCCTGTACAGCCCACACCCCCCTCCCTAGACAGCCCACCCCTAGATAGCCCACCCCCTAAACAGCCCACCCCCACCACCTAGATTGCCCACCCTAACCCCCCCCCCCCCCCCGACAGCCCACACCCCTCCTTGGACAGCCCCCACCCCCCACCCCCACACACACACACACCTGCATCCCCCTACTCACCTTCAACCCCCCTTCAACCCCCCTACCCCCTGGCAACCCAACCCCCAACTGGACAACCCCCCCACCCCCCACAAACACACTTGGATAGCCCCTACCCCCTGCAGCCCCTCTTAGGGTCATTTTATTTAAAAACATTTTATTAATTATGAAAGTAAAACCATCATGCATTATCCATTTCATTAAAAACAACCCATTAAATTTATCAAAACATGACAAATTCAATTTATAAGTCACTATGGGTCACTTAGGAAATGTCATTGGGGGAAGGGGAAATCACCTACATGGTTAATTCCAATTTAAAAACTGGTCCAAGCACTTAGGAGGAGAGGTGGTGCCTGGGGGGGATTTCCAAGGGGGTGGGGGATGTCCAAGGGGGTGGAGGGTATCCAGGGGGTGGGGTGTCTAGGGGGTGGGGGCGTCTAGGTGGAGGGGGTGTCCAAGGGGGTGGGGGATGTCCAAGGGGGTGGTGGTGTCCAGGGGGTCGGGGGGCTTTCCAAGGGGGTGGGGTAGCCAGGGGGTGGGGGCTATCCAAGGGGTGGGGGTTTTTCCATGGAATGGGGGTGTCTAGGGGGTGGGAGCTATCCATGGGGTGAGGGATGTCCAGGGGGTCTTTCCAAGGTGGTGTGGGTTGTCCCAGGGGGTGGGGGTTGTCCAAGGGAGTGGGGTGTGCAGGGGGTGGGGGGATGTCCAATGGGGGGTGTCCGGGGGGTGGGGGTGGGGGTGTTCAGGGGAGGCAATACACATATAATACCTTACCAGAGAATGCACAGAACTCTAGTTTGGTCCAAATCAAAACAAAAAAAACAAAACAAAATAGATAAATAACATTAAAGAGAGAGCTTCGAAAGAGGTTCGGATTAGGTCATGCAATCCTACAGATGGGGGAGCTGGGGTTGCTGTGTAATTGGGGGAAACATTTTCCACCCCCTGGACACCCCCCCCCCCCCCACCCCATGGAAACCTCCCACCCCCTATACACCCCACCCCCCTTGGAAACCCCCACCCCCTTCGATAGCCCCCCCACCCACCCCCCTTGACACCCCCCCACCCCCTTGTACACCCCCCCTAAACACCCCCACCACCCTAGACACCCCCCACCCCCTTGGACATTTCACCCCACCCATGGACGGTCCCCCGCCCCACCCCCCTAGAGACCCCCACCCCCCCCCCCCCCCCCACCCCAGCCTCCTGGAGTCCCCCTACCCTCATGGACAGCCCCTAACCCCCTGGACAGCCCTCCACCACCCCCCCAAACACCCCCACCCCCTTGGACAGCCCCACCCCCTGGACCCCCCCCCCCCCCCCAGACACCCCCCCCACACACACACACCCCCTGGACACCCCCACACCCTTGGAAACCCCCCACCCCCACCCCCCTCGACACCCCCACACCCTTGGATAGTCCCCACACACCCCTGGACACCCCTAGATATCCCCCAACCCCGGAGACACCCCCCACCCCCTGGACACCCCCACCCCCTGAACACCCCCACCCCCTAGACAGCCCCCCCCCCCCATGGATAGTGCTCCCCCCCTAGACACCACCCACCCCCTGGACAGCCCCCCACCCCTTGGACAGTCCCCCCCCCCCCCCCACCCCCAACCCACCTGTAGATCCCCCCCCCCCCCCCACACCTGGACAGCCCCCCCCCCCCAACCTGGACAGCCCCCCCCCCCCACCTGGACAGCCCCCCCCTCCAAACCTGCACACCCCCCTCCCCACCTGCACACCCCCCCCCCCACCTAGGCAGCCCCCCCCCCCCCACCTACAAATCCCACCCCCACCCCACCTAGATAGCCCACCCCCCCCCCCCCTCAATAAAAATCAATTTACAATGAAATAACAATCATTTAATTCAAAATTAAATAATTTCATTGAAACACACACCTTAAATAGGTGTAAATTGACTTAAAACTTCAAGGATGGGCACCTTAAGTAAAAATTGAATTCATATTACACCAAAATAGAATAAAAACAACCAAAAAAATGGATTAAAAATATATAAATCGGTTACCACTTAAGAATATGAAGTGGAATAGGTCTCTTGTTTAGGATAAATAGATTTGATTTTTGAAGAAGGAGGCTGGGGGCTAGGGAAAATGCGGAAAGAGGATCACGGCTAAGGAAAATGTGGACAGATCTTCGAGAATCAGGAGGTTCATGGGTATTTGAGGGTTTTCTATCCCAACGGTTTTTAAAAACCATTGGGATAGATAAGATATACCAACGGTTTTTTAAAACTGTTAGTATACCCTTCACAATTCCACCCCTATACCAACGGTTGTATTGATCTGTTGGTAAAACCATATATTAACAGACCTATACCAATGGTTTCATTGAACTGTTGGTATATGGAACCTATCCAAATGGTTTTTTAAAACTTTTGGGATATTTGTGTTGGTATAGGTGTGGTTTCCACTAGTGTTTTTTATTTCCAATTTCAATGTAAAATTGATTCCAATGAACTAAATTGAATTAAATTATAAAAACATAATATAATTATGCTTTAAAACCAATCAAATATATAATTAAACATTATAAATTATTTCAATGAAAAACATGATTCAATTAAAAATGCAATATTTTTTCACTATTAATCAAAAAAATAAAGCTTCTCAGAAAACACCAAAAATTAAATCAAAGTAAATTTGTATATTCCTATTTATAAGAATAATTTTATTTTTGTCAAATAAAATATATAAAAGTGTCAAAATTGTATTTAAAATGGGTTCACCATTAAAAGGTGATAAAATTTCCCATTTGAAAAATATAGGTTTTTATGCATAAGATTGGGTTGGATCTTATCTTATGCCTATAAAATCTATTGGATAAATATAAAAAATATTTTATTGAATATATAACATATATATTTCATTAATATAATTCACTAATTATAATTAATTTAATTTATTAAGACAAAATTACTATGCGAGCATTAAAATAAAATTATTACCTTTATAATCAATTTGTATATATTTTCATTTATAACTAATTAATAACCAATGAATTAATATTATAAACCTTATATTTTCATAAGTTAGTTAATATCATTAATAAATTATAATTTATTGTATAGTTTATATCTTAATATATTAAATAATAATATTTTAATAATATACTATTGTTTTGTAAAACTCGGTATTGCATGCAATGCAAGCTATCAAAATAACTCAGTGTTGTATATAACACAAGACAAGCATAGTGTTATGTATTCCACCAAATAATCTAAGTGTTGTGTATATCACAATCTTGACTTGGAGTTTCATATAACGCAAGCAAGACATGGTGTTTTTCATATAACCAAATCTATATATAGTATTCTATAAAATGAAAAATATCAAAAATGTTAAATTAATTCGAAAAAAATTATTTCAAAAAATCTCGGGGTGTTACAATCCTCCCTAGAGACTCAAATGAAAAAGATAAAAAAAAATCATGTTAAATTTCAATGAATAAAAAGTGATGCTAAATCTCCAATTAAATAGATATACTAAGTTCTTATCCACACCATGGATATCTATCACCAAGTATCACATACAAGAGATCATATAATATAATATAAAAACAAGGTATCTTCTTCCACTTCCCCATTAGTTTTATGTTATTCTCTTACATCGTATATATTAAGATATCACTTTCTAAAAGTAATTCATCCCAAAGACACCTAGGATAAATTATAATAACATGAATCTTTTGTATCACATCATATAATCACATTCCATGCACCTCATGCATCACATAATATCATCACATCATCATATAGTAACCGAGTAGTTTCAAAGAGACAACAAAGCATGTATGTCATGTATTATACATCAAGTCATTATAACCTATACACACCATACCTATAATAATCTATAAGTTATTATGTCTGGAGATACAAGTGTGTGAAATAACCCCAATCCATTACATCTCTCTATAAATATATATGGGAAGGATAACCATCGTGCATACCATCACATAATACTACTAGGAGAAGAGAGTGAGGCCAGAGGGAGTAGTTAGTCATCAATTCCTTGCCAGCCTAGATGTTGGAAGAAAACACCCTCCTAGAGTCCACTGGGTGTCAGTATCTCTACCAAAATCAGTGGGCTAGTGTATTAAGTCACAAAATATACAGTATATAACATATATAACAACCATAATATGGGCATTAACCTAGTCTTAATATCAATTGTAGATATTTCCACTCTAATACCTGATTTTCACTACTAATGACTAGATATCCTATAAGCAGAAAAACATTCAAGAGGACTTTAAATTGTTTATTTCCTTAACATTATACATTCTCATTATATTAATTATTTCAATTAACCATTATCAATAATTTTAATTTACTTTAATATGATCATCAATCGATTCTCATACCCTCTAGGCATAAACAAACCAATCCCATGGTTTCTCAATATTATCAATATTTTCATTTCATCAAGCACCAACCCCATGTGTTAAAACATTTATTATTAATTATAAGTATATAATTTTAAGTACTATGGAAAACATCCTAATCTAAAATAAAATTGATTCATAACTAAGACCAACCAACTGACTCAAGCAGTGGAGAAAAGAATTATAGTAAACAAGAAACCCAAACATATGGCATTTAAATCAGAACATTATAAAGAAATCATCATGATTTCATAACAACAATGGGTAAGCCCAACATCAACCTTTTCCATCAATCCTGATTCAATCACTGACACCACCATGCATATCACCATGCATCCCACTATTGCAGGCATAAACTAATATAAAAACCTAGGTCTCCTGATCCATATCTCATCAACTATAAACTACCCCTATCTAACATCATGTCATAAAGAGATATTCATATCCAAATCAAACACCAAAGTTATCAAGAAATAAATAGAGTTAGGAGGGTTTTTATACCTTAAAAACAAGGCATCCATCCTTTACATGAAAATGAGATCACTCAGACCTAAAATTTTATCTTTAAAAAAACAACTGGTTCTTTATTATATTGGAATAAAAGATTAATTTATCATGGTTTATAAGCATATACATCCTATGGAATTAGCTATTAGTTTTTTAAACATGATTCCAAGAAAACTTTCCAGTTTCATTAAACTTAAGAAAGATCATTATCATTTACCATGACTCTTTATTATTATCAACAACAAAAATTCAATATTCATGTTTTTTATCTAATTAAATTAACATATAGAAGAACAATTTTAATTAAACATTCATCAGGAATTACTTTTGATTTCCCATAAAACTTTAGAAGAAGTATTTACAAAAAACATGCCTCTTTAATTTGTTATCCAACCAACATTATTGATTTTACTTTATTTAACCATTTTAATCAAATTAAACATGATTTACCATAACATAAAAAAATTTATAAACAAATCATAAATACATATAACACACTATCTAGTAAAATAAGAGGAAAACATTTATCATGGAATGAAACATGTGATAACTATAACCATTAAAAATTCCTTTTCATTAATCTAGTTTGTTCTTTGTTAAGGTTAATTCCACTATCATCAAAATTAATAAATCATGATAACCTTAAAATTTCATATAAAATAATAGGAGAAGAAAAAAATCCCCAACCTCAAGGCTTTCAACATTCTTGAAAAATAATGGAATAACAAGCGCAAACCTTTGATCACCTCTCTCACAAGGAAACTATGTCCCCACAAGAACACTACACCACAATCACACCAAAAAACATCAAAAAAAATTCATAAGAATAAAATATATCAACTTTCATAATATGGAATTATATGATGGGATGAAACAAACTGATCAGAGAAGAAACCATAAGAGAAATATGGAAAACTCACTGCAGATTACCATGGATCAAACATGGGAAGTCAAGGGTCAATCTCTTTCGAAGGTGCTTCAAAAAACCCTGAAGAATCACATCCATCCACTTGTACATAGGAGAGATTCTAAGGGTTCTTTATAAAACTAAGGGTTTGATTAGAATTATAGGGTCACTATAAAGAATACTATAACAACATGAATGGTTCATTGATGTCATAAAAGTTTTGAGTTTTATATCTCGGCAAAAAACATATCACTTAGATCTAATAAACCTTGATCAATTCAGATAATTAACTTTATGTTCACATCCGGAGTTTTTAGAGATATATTTATCAAATATTAACCTCATCCGTTCACATCATGAATATATATTATACATTGTGAATTTCACCCCATGAACATATTTTATGCAATCTTTGAATAACCACTTCAGTCACGAACTACCTGCACATGACCTGAACTACATTTCACATCGTGAACTCCTTCTATAAATAGTATCTAGCTCCCAAACTCCATTAGTCCTTCTCTATATTTCTTCTCAAAACCATGGATGTAATGCCTCTCTTTTTTTCATGTAATACATTGGAATATTTTAAGGAATATTTCTGACGCTAAGTGCTGGGTCGGCATGGAATTATGAGTCCCAGAGAGCCTTCATGTAGGGATATTAAAAATATTAAATATATTATATCATGAATGAGAATTTTTTTATAAATAATGGAATAACTCTGAAATAGAGTCTAAAATTATAAATTTGATCCTTTCATTAAATTTGGGGCGTGTTTTTTTCCTATGTGCGGCATAACCTTTGTCAGTGTCGAGTGTTCAGTTAAAAAGTAGTTATGGTTTAAATAGTAAATTAATTAATGAAATTAATTAATTTATTTTTCAAAATCTAACCTACTCTTATTTAATAACAGTTATGGTAAAATTATTGGGTTATCCAAATAAACTTTGGGATTTGATAGGGTTAGTGGAGTGTGTTTTAGAATCAATGGATCATGGTCCAATAGATTGGTACTTCTAGGATCATTTATGCCAAAAAAATTTGTGGATCTCCTCAAAAATAGTGATACAAAATTTTTCTCTATCAGTGATCTAATCCAAAATCAATTTAAGATATTGGTTTTTATTTTTTATCCTCATTTTTTTATCCCATATATAATGTGAGTCAATCCTTACAACAATATTTATTCATGAATTGATGGTTGATTTGAAATTATTTCTCTATCTTTCTACAGAAAGAAATTGATAATATTTAATTGTTTTTTGTTTGTTTATTTCTCCTCATTCTTTTTTTGAATGGAAAATAATTGAGTCCAACCCAAACAATATCCAAGGTTCATTCCACTAGTTGTGCTTTGTATTTTCCTCCATTAATTTTTCATATGTTCATCATTGGTGTTTTCTTTGACCGTTGATTCGACAAATACCTAGTAGGAAATCATTGCGCAAACTCTTTTTTGATCAATAGATCAGTATCATGGTATTGATCCAAGATCAAAAAAATGGTAGAGATATGCAATAATGATGGTGGGTTGCGATATGGTTTGGAGATCCCCAGTTGCAGGTTTTGGCATCTTAACATAGCGGTGCGATGGGATTTTCTTGAGTGGAGGATGAGGTCAGAATCTGCCCACCTATAATGAGGCATGTGTGGTCAACCAAGATTTACAATTCATGGTGGGAATCATGGTGGATACAGTGGTGGTGGAGGCACAAGTGGAACTGCATAAAAGTTCTAGAATTCTATAGAAATCCCAAATACACAGTGTTTGTTTTAGGAACACAGTCCAAGTAGTCCCCTCAATGCGATGGTTATATTTTCTATAGGGAGATAAGTATCACATTCCATGTGGTGGTTATAAACATCATGTACTTCTTATTTGGTCATCTTGATATATACAATGAGTACATGGACAACAATCCATGTGGTGTTACATGTCATGTAACCCTTGGTGAATGGCTCGACATGTATAGGGAGTACGCTCCTAGGAGCCTATGTGACCCCTACACACTTTTTGATGTGGGAAACACATAATGTACTTATAAATATACTCATACATGGTTGATGTACATGGTAATTCTCTAAGTACATGGGAACTGGATATTGTACATAGGAGTGTCTAAACCCAACACAACCCGATTGACCTGGCCTGACCCGACCGGGTGGGGTTAGGCTTGGTAGGTTTAAAAAAATGTACGGGTTGGATTACTTCAGTTTGACTTGTGGTTAGGTTGGGTTGAGTCATGGTTTGGGAGAAAATGATCTAAACCAACCCAACGAACCCGATGACCCCAGCGCCAATCTTCTATCCTGCACTACCTCCACCCGTATCATAAACTCTCTTTGTTTATGCCTCTCCCTTCTCTAAAACCCAATTCCCTCTCCCTCACTACCATATTACTCCTTTACTACTCCTATCCCTGTCAACCCAAGTCCCTCACCCTCACTACCATCTTCCTCTCTATATCCCACTACGATTTCAACCCAAAATCCTTCGAAAACTACTACCATCCTAATCACTTTATCGCCTTGTTTCTTCCCACTTGAGTTAAATAATTAAAGTTGATAAAGCTAACCATATTCAATAATTTGTTCCAATGATGAAGAACTCAAGATGATTAATCTGAATTCATAGTCAAAGCCAACCAGATTCAATCCTCATATTTCTGAAGAACTCGTAAATTCCAAAGCAAAAGTCGGCCAGATTCGATCAA
Organism: Viscum album; assembly: GCA_963277665.1. Taxonomy (NCBI): domain Eukaryota; kingdom Viridiplantae; phylum Streptophyta; class Magnoliopsida; order Santalales; family Viscaceae; genus Viscum; species Viscum album. The sequence continues at coordinate 224,701,112 of OY728162.1, forward strand.
GATGCCAAAGATGAACAGATTCAATCATATTTGATCGATCCTTAGAATATGACCATATTCAATCCTCTAAATCCAAACTAGAATAAATCCTCCATGCCTTTGATTCTCTTCATTCCTGTCATCTAAGAAAATCCACAGCGCTGGTTGAAGATTTATGAAGAATATGTGAACCTAATATTTCCTATAAAGCTTGTTTTCAATGAAGAAAACCACTACCTCACAACCAATCTAGATCTGAATATGCTTCACCTCCTCATTGAATATATCTTGTATCGATTTACCTTTCCACTAAAACTAGATCTACTAGAGAATCCAAGCCGCTATGAGTGTTTTTTCTGGTTAATAAAGCCTAGAACTATGCTAAAGAGAAGACACAATAGGTTAAGTATCTTTAGAATCCTTACTTTTTCTCATAAAGAAGGTAGCTTGGGGTTAATTATTCAATGGTTTGGTGGTGTTCTATGGTGTGTCAAGCAAGACAAACTAGATTGGGGAGAGTTACATTGCATAGGATATAGGAAGAGGCATATTTTTTTCATTGACCCATTAAACTGACCCAACCCAACCATATCTGAGACGGTTTGGGTCAGGTCGGGTCCAAATAAAAAATAATGTCTTACCCAACCCAATCTGACCTATTTTAATTGGTTTAGGTCTAAAAAATCACCCAACCCAACCCATTGACACCCCTAATTGTACATGGGCTGGATTGAATGAAATATTGAGTTCTAGACTGACCTCTATAAACTGTGAATCACTAGTGGAGATGTCATGTATCTGGAGGAGAATATTCCATGGGTGATGATGAGACATGGGTAGTTCTAGTTTTAGGGAGACACACTATATACCACTTCAGGGTAGGTTGGTTCCCTTGATCTTTTACCTTATGTATCTTCTTCTTTGTGACTTAGATTTGGGCTTGTGAGTAGCCTATCATGAGTATATTTCTATGCAAAACATGATGGTGGTCTTCATTTTAGAATTAAATATATGAAATAAGGTGATGTTTTTAGGATGATTATATTAATGACTCTTAGACAATGGTAATGATTAGGATTGAACCATATAGAGGTGTAGGGGTTGGAAACCTCCCTATCGCATCTGAGCGTGGATCCCCCATACTCTCTACACAGGTAGCAATGACTAAGTGTGATCATCAGAGTGTTATCGGGGTTAGGAACCCCCTGTCACACTAAGGCATGGGTCCCCATACTATTTACACATGTAGGGTTGCCAATCCCCCATAATAAATTAGGGTGTGGATCCTCTATCTACTAAGTGGTGCCCCCCTAAGTACTAGGGAACGAGTCCTCTATCTAGCGAATGGCACCCTACTGATGCATAAGAAAGTGGGTCATATACCTTCCGACTAGAACCCCCTAACACATCAAGGTGTGGGTCCTCCTATAAAGATTTTTACCCCTAGGCTATGGAGTAAAATGGTGAATTGAGGGACATCCACTCAAATTCTGGTGAGGTTACATTAGATGTATAGTTAATAGATAGTTCCCCCTCAGTAGTGGAGTACAATAGTGAGTTGAAATCCCTTTGTGTGGATTCTTATACGATTATTGAAGGTACCAAGGCACACATCAAAAGATGATAGGCCTGGGATTTTAAAAAAAAATATCACCAGAGAGATGTATCTTTATCATTTCTAGTGATATGATCCCTGGTAGATATCTGAGGATCTCACATAAATTTAATAAGAAAAGAAATTAAATAAAAAAGTACCTCATTTTATTCGATAGTGAATTTAAAAGTGGATCATCATTGGCATTTATTTCTTGAAGGATCCAAATTTAAACTCCTCTAGATCATCCACACATGCTTCAAGAATATACATGAATGTAGATCATCAAATTCTGAGTGCTATCATGGAGCTTCGATGATTACTTTGACATCTTGACAATCTCCTTGATCTTATGCCTTCGATATTTGAAGTCATTTTTGGATCATTCTCTTTGTTTGTACATTTATCTCTCTAGGATGCAGGAGGAGATATGATCTATCAATCTTTTGGAATGAATTTCACACCATAAATGATCTCCTCATCTTCTTATAGAGTGGATGTCTAAAATACCCAATTCGGGTTCCCCGAACACCATATTTATAACACCCACTAAATAAGTAATAAAGAAATAATTATGATGAACTAAATGTTTCATAAGTATTATTTATATTTTATCACATAATTGTAATATATATTAAATATATTATGTGAAAAACCTAAGTCATTAATTTTACTTGTAATTCCTACTAATAATAAACAAACTTTGAATATTAAAATAATATTCATTTATATAATATTATTCCATGTATTTACTTAAACACTTATAAATAATTTTAATATATAAATTAAACCCAATTATTATATACTCAAATAATAATGAATTTATTTATTTATTAGTTATTGATAATTCTTGGAAAACTCTCAAACCTCATGGTGTGTCCCACCATGTCCTATATACTTATTCACCATAATAGGGATGAATCTTTAATGTGATGTTGTGTGTGACCTCCTAGGACCTTATCTAAATTGTAGTAGATAATATTCACCGACCAAGAGTGGAGTATAACAACCCATCAAGTCCCATAAAGTGATAAGGAATAGTCATAGCAATGATAATCATCCTACGGACATGTACAGTGTAATATAATCTATTTGTCATACAATATATCATAAAGTAGGATTCACACTTGTTTCATCGCCCTTTCCTTGTTTTGTTATTTTTTATCTAACTAGATGGATTTAAATTTGACTACCCTGGCCATGTATTTAATAAAGGTACCACTATCCTAATTAATTAGGCATGAGATGTCACATCCTCAACTCAGAAGTGAAAATTTTTATCTTGATCATTCAACCAATGACATACCACCAATGATGCACCCAACATAATTTACCTCTCTATGACTTTAATGTCATGGTTTTTTCCTTGAATCAAAGTATGTAATCAAATGACACACATTGATAATGATATCAAGTCATGAAACCAATGCACATGTTCTTAGATAGTAACAACCAATGACACCCAAAACATGTGGTTTTCTTATTAGAAGGTATGTCCTAATGATATCACCTACTAGAGATCACCAAGTGCAGAGATCATGGGAATAAGTCGCAATTATTATGATCCCTCAACACTTGATAGTCTTACATCAATTTTTTCCAGTCAGTATGATGCATCTAGGTCATAGAATATATGTTTAAGATTAATTTCATAGTATCTATAGGTTATCATTATATCTTGGAAATTTCTATAACATTTTGAAATGACAAATAATCTATGTACATTACCGTTTAAATAGAGGATTTAGAATATCAAAACTATAATGGTAAGTGAAGATCATGAATAGATCACTTGTATACATGATATGGTAACTGAAAAGTACTATTCAAGTTGGGTCTAGGGAATCCACTATTAAAAAACTCCCACTTTCACTGGATCCAAATTACTGACTAACCTTGTTAGCTATCACATGATAATATCATGCTTTTAAGAAGTTATGGATTAAGTAATGGACTCACCACATTTTCACCCTGTAATAATTCAGTTATCTACGACTTCACTTCCTTGAGTAATACTTCTCAATAGATGATATCCCTATGTATTTCACTTTTATACACTTTCAAAAAGTGAAATATTAGTTAGTACTAGTGGAAGAATAATTATAATTTATATTATGATAAACTTTACTTACTAGGTACAATTCCAAGAACTTGAACAAATAATTGTGTATTATATACAGCTTCATTATCTACCTTTAAAGTTCCAACTAGTTAAATATGTATTAAATTTTTATATTCATCAGTTATTTCTAATGATTCAAGAATTACTAAATATTTAGTTGAGTATAATACACCATGAACAATATTCATTCCTAAATTTAAATAATGTCTCATTATGTCCAATGGACACGTTAGATTAATTTTTTGGTAATACTTAATAAAATTTCAACTAGAATAAATAAATCTGTCAATATAGAAATTGTGTATTTCTCACCATTGACTTAAGAACCACCCATCTCAACTGCTTGGAGAACACACCTTACTTATTATAACACTTCTATACTTACCTGGTTTCAATATTTAAATACGCAAATGTTATAGGTATATTTTATTCAATAACCAAGAAGTAAAATAGAAACATTACTTAAAGTTGATGAATATGCCTGAAGAAGAAGTGACTACTTTCTTATTCAGTTAAGCTTATTGCATTTAACATTCAAGGACTTATTTCAAGACATATGAATAAAATAACCTCCTATATGATAACCAACCTCCTTTTATTTGAAGGATATTTCAAAGGAACCTTTGGAATAAAAATTTTCATTGGAATTTTCACCTTTCCTTTCAATTTTTTCACCATAAGAACTAAATATTATACTTTATTTAATTTATTATATACTTAGAAAACCATTACCTAAAAGGTAATTAATAATTTTCTTCATATTTCTCATTTTTTGTAATCTTAAATGAAACTATATTAAATGGGTGATAAAGGTATAATAATGGGATATATTGAAAGATAGTATCTCATATTTAAATTTACACATACTAGGTGTAATCATTATCTCATCCATATCTTGCTTCAATTTCTCCTTGATAGATCCTCAGAGATGAGACAACATGTGTAATTATCTATGTCGAGATATAGTATCCACAAATAATATTTAATGATAGAATTATTAAACAACCACCATATGTGTCATACATGAGTCTCTTGTAAGCATATTTCTCACCCTCACTTCTAAGGTAGCTCAATAGGTATTGGGGACACCAGCACCTTCAATTTATGATGTTTTAGTAATTTAAAAAATCACATGTACTACTCTTTGGAAACTCATTCTAATTTGTACATTTTATTTTTCCTATAATTATCACATTGTGCTTATGATATTACTTTCCAATTTCAAAAAAAACAAAAATCTAGCATATTTTTACTTTTATCTTGATTATCGATTTAGAAATTGCGGATTAATTAAATAATTAGATGTCTCACAATATTTTATCAAACTTTAGTAACCATATATACTAGAATTGGAATACTATATTTCTTGAATATTCTAGTGGTAAGGATCCTTGAACCTATCCTCATAGTTTACAAGTTATGGTTACTCCACTACTCAAAGATTTCAAGGTAAGTGTTTGACTATCCAATTTCATTAACTCACGGTTCCTTGATCTATTGTGTGAAGTATCATCTTATAAAATCATAAATATTATTTACTCAATGATTTCCTATAAACATTCAACAAGATGTCTATGTATACTCTTTTACTACCAACTTCAGGTAAGTTGAACCATCACTCTCATAAGAACTCCCTACTAGTAGAAGTCACCCTTAACTATGGATGATCTAGCACCCCATACACCTTGTTTTGTTCAAATTCAAATGATGTTAAGGCATTTATGACTTAATATTTCTTTTAGGGTTTTATTATTTTTTACATATGTAATCCTTTTCTATTAAATATCTTTATATTATGTTATCGCACTCACAACTGAACATGTATTTAATAGAATACATTTATTGCATCTTTATGAATCTTATCATTTAATTATTTTATGTGTTATCACAAAGATTAAAATGCATAAAATAATAATAAATTCATAAATTAAATAAATTCCTCAACTGGTATTTAGAATATAATAATGATTGATCCATTTAAACTTAATGGATCAACTTGTACCTATGGGTATCATACCTGAGTCGCAGCTTGACTCATGATGTAGCTCGTCCCCCATCCAGTGTGTCTACTACTCTTCTGGATTTTTCTTGATCTTATCATGGTCCATGTCTTTCTTTATCATCATCAAATAATACAATTATACTCACACATATGCGAGGGGGTCTCGGTATGTGAAATATACAACAGATAAATTGGAAACACAGACCCTTATACATATTGAATGAAAAGAAGATGATGCATAGACCGTCATATAATTAATTAATTATTGAAAACATACCATGAAATAAATAATTAACTAAATTATCAAGACATACATAGGTTTGGTCAACTGATCAAGACCTATTGGTATAAAGAGTAAATGCATAATAAAGTTAAATTGCAATAAATTTAAATTTGAGGGCTTAAATATAAATTAAATAAATTATACAATTCAAATAAATTATCTTCTTTGGTCCAAATATTAATTTAATTTCTATTTTTAATTTTATTAATCTACTAATTTAATTTAATATCAAAATTAAATTAATCATTTTAAATAATAACCTTATTATTTTTAAACTAATAAATTAATTTTAGGTTTAATTAAAATTATTCCAAGGTCTAAAATTCCTACCTAGACCCATTTTGTGTTGGATCAAACTAAAAAAGGCTCATTCTAGGTAGGTAATATCCCTCCCAAGGATTTTATAGGTTGGGAAGACCTCATTCATGTCATTTTCGGGTCGTAAAAACTTGTTTTGAGCTGTTTGGGTCGGTCTAGACCCATTTAGAAAACTCAGTAAGGGATTACCAGTACTAGTAATGGGTTCTAGTCATGAAGACGGCGTTTTTTGATTGGAATGGTCAGATATAGTTGGGTATTGGTGCAATGTCCCATGTCGGTAGGGAATCCACTAGGTGGTCATGATGGTGGGAGCTCAGAGATAGTTCAAAGTGGTAGCAGGAGATCACAGTAATTCCGATTCTAAGATACGGTGCCATTGGTTACTCGTTCATGGTGATCTAAAGGGGTAGCCTTGGGATGAGGTGTATCTAGGGTGGATGATCCAACAACCAATGTCGGGTGACACAGTTGGTACAACATCCTGATCTGGGCGGCAATGGGAGATGATCCAGGCGTGACTGGTGCAGCTCGGTAAGGAGAGCAGGATGAGGTGAATCCGGTCAAAAGTGTAGAAAGAAATAAAGTAGGCTAATGAGGTGGTAGAAGGTATGGGTGTCTCAACTAATGGAATGGGACCTCATTCTGGCAGTGTATGGTGAAGCAAAAAAGTCAAATAGACAAACGGTGGAGGTGCGGGAGTCCTGTGAGATCTAGCTACAACCAGTGATGGCGGCATACAAGTTGTCCAACCCAGAAGTGAAGGGAGATGGGGGCTTATCCATGGTCAACCATGGAATAGGCATCCCACTGTGACCAAGGAGTGGCTTCAGGTGAGGGGTGTGGTCGAGGGAAGGGGTATGAGAAATAGGTCGAGCGTACGGCCTCATCTTCCCTATGAAGATTTCCCAAAACCCCATTTTCTTTATGTTTTATTCATAACTTCCATGGGAATACGGGCACGTTTGGTTTCCCCCTTTGTCTTTTTCCTATGGACACCCAACCCCACACACTCATTTGTCAAAAATTCTACTAAATAGCCTTTTTGTTTAATTAAACTCCAGCTTCTAAGGGAAACATTGATTTATCACCAGGAAAAAAATTATCCTGGCCAATAGAGTTCTGGTCATCAGATTCTGGTTGGAAATTATGGTTTTTCCAATAATCATATAAAAACTATAGAATGAACAAAATATATAAATATATTTTTATTCAATTTTAAACTGTAACATCTTATTTTTTATCCATACTAAAAATTTTGGATAGCCATAACTTTGCCATATAGAATAGGATTGACGTACGGTCTGTTCTTTTAGGACTAAATCAATTTCCTATACTTAATTTAATTAAAATTAATTTTTTCTTAACTAATAAAATTTAAAACCTCTCTCTAATACTAATTTAATGTATTAGAGTATGAAGTGGAATTTGGGGGGCTGAATATTTTTAAAATTTTCATCACCAGAGTGACATAAATTTTTTATTTTCATTGATTCAAGCCCCAATAGAGTTATGAGGATCTCATGTAAATTTTGTAAGCACATAAATTAAATAAACAAGGACCTCATTTTATTAAGCGGTGAATTTTACTTCAGCTCATCACTAGTGATCATTTCTCTAAGGATAAAAATATAACCTCCTCTAGATCATTCACATGTGCTTCAATAATCTTTGTAAACTCTAATCATTGAATTATGGGTGCTAGCACGGAGATCTAACAATTCCTTCAATGTCGTGAAGATCACCTTGATCTCATACTTAGATCCACAAAGGAATACTTGGATTGTTTTCCTAGTTAGAGAATTTCCGTCTCTAGGATGCAAGAGGATATAGGAGCTCTAAATCTATTAGAATGAACTGCACACCAGAAATGAGCTCCTCATCTGCTTATATAGTGGATTTCTAAAATACCTAGTTAGGGTTATCCGGCCCCCATAAATTTAATTTTCACTAAATAATTAATAATTAATTAATTGTGATGAACTAACTACATCATAAATATTATTTATATTTTATCGCATGCCTGTAATATATATTAAATATATTATGTGATAAACTCGAGTCATTAACTCAACTTTTAATTCATATCAATATTAAAAATCCTTGAATATTAAAATAATATTCATTCATATAATATTATGTAATTTATTTACTTAAAAACTTGTAAATAATTTTAAAAAATAAATTTCACCCAATTATTCTATACTTGAATAATAGTGAATTTCCTTATTTTTCGATGATCAATAATGCTTGGAAAACTCTTGGACCCTGTGGTGGGTCTCACCATGTCCTATATACATATTCAACAGAATAGGGAATAATCTTTAATGAGCTATTATATGAAACCCTCTATTCCCTTATCTCAATAGCATTGAATAATATTCATAGAGCAATAGTGGAGTCTAGAAACTCATCAAGTACCCTAAAGAGACAAGGAATAATCATAGAAATGAAAACCATCCTACAAACACATACTATGTAATATAATCTCTTTTTCATATGATATCTCATGAAGTAGGACTCACACTTGTTTCATCGTTCTTTCTTTACATTATTATTTTTTTTATCTAAATGGATGGATTTACCTTCAACTACTATGGCTAGAGATTTAATGAAGGTACCACTATCCTGATCAACTAGGACTAATATATCACTTCTTCAACTCAAAAGTGACAAATTTTATCTTTACTAATCAACCAATTTCCTACCACCAAGGACACACCCAACACAAGCTACCTTTCCACAACTTTATTGTCATGGTTTTTTCCTTTCATAAAATTATTCGATAAAATGGAACACATTTATGATGATATCAAGTCAGGAGACCAATGCACATGTTCGTAGATAGGAAAAACTAATGTCACATAAAACTTGTGGTGTTCCTATTGGAGGGTATGTCCTCATGATCTCACCTACTAGATATCACCAAGTGTGAACTTCATGACAAAAAGTATTGATGTTTATGATCCCCCATCACCTAATAGTCTGACATAAATTGTTTACAATCATTATGATGCATCTATACCATAGGAAATATGTTTAATATTAATTTCATAGTATCCCTAGGTTCTCATTATAGAATGGTAACTACTATAACCTTTTGATATGACTAATAATCTATGAACATTTCTATTTAAATAACTGAAAAAATGCCAACACTATAATGGTAAGTTAACATCTTTCATAACATACTTATATACATGATATGGTAATCAAAAAGTAATGTTCAAGTTGGGTTTAGGGAACTTTCTATTACTACAGTTGGGTTTGATATTGGGCATTAGATGTGGACATTTGGATCTATAGATTAACATAGTATTCATAGTTGGTTTGTGCCCTTTCTCTCTTGACATGGGATTCTATTTGAGCATATTTTTGTATTGGTTTGATATAACAGGTGTATCTTTTTATTACTCTCTCTATGATTTATTATTTCAGGGTGTCCTATTGGGTATGTTTATACTCTCCATTGAATGGAATTTGTATGAACATGTTGTGTCTTTTACAGAAAAATGGAATATAGGTGGTGACTTTGGTGATGTATAGAGGTACTTGGGTGCATTAACCATGTTTTGTAGTTAGATTTGGATATAGGATTCAATATCTCTTCATATTTCCCTTTTTCCGATTGTTGTCAAGCGGGGACATCATTTCTGGTTGGGCATGTATTATACCCCTTTATACTTTGGGTTTATATTGTTGTAATCTGATGTATTCCTAATATTTTATTTTATGCATGGTTATACTCTATAAGTTGTATTCCTTTATTATTCCTCTTCAATTTTTCATGGAGATGGTGGTGTGCATGCATACATGTACATTAGGATAAGTCCTCCTATTTCATTTTTTACCTATTCATTACTTGTCTCTAACCCCTAGCCTATTAAAGGTAGGCTTGGGGTGTCACACTCAGATTTCAGCCAGTTAGGTAGGCCTCAATAGGTTGGGTCATGATAGAGTGCAATTAGACCAGTTCATCCTTGGGTCAGTGGTTGGAGTTGGACCCATGATGAGGATTGGATGAGAACATAGGGAAGCAATGTCAGAGTTTCTTAAGTATAGATTTTAGGCTACGGAACTCAATTTTGGTGCAGTGGCTGATGTATCCATTCACTAGGACTTTAACAACCTAATTTTTTATTCATAATACTGAGATATCGGTTGCATGGAACAAATGGTACATGTATCATATAGGAATGGGTTGTTTTTTTATTTCCTTCTTGATTCATCTCCCCAAATATTCTCTTTGTACATGGTACATCTTGAAAAATTTTAAGATGCCTCGGTGGTGATAGCTATCTAGGATTTTGAGATTATGTCATCATGATAATCAGTTGAGTGATGAGGCCTCAGTTCAAGGACTCATTTATAAGGTGTTTTCTCTAGGCGGGAACTGAGTATTGCTACCACATATTTAGTGGTGCATAGACCTAACTCCAATGGTCCAGGTAGATGATCTTATGTATGTTGAGAATTTGATGTCTCTAGTAGGATATGATGATGGTGTGTGTAGTCTTAGAACATTACATGAGTTTCAGAGTTAGAAACCACATACTTTTCACATCTATCCAAACCCTCGGGAAGTGGAGGATTAGCTCAAGTTGGTGTTATGGGTTTTTCAACTTGTGCAGACCCCAAATGATCAAATGGTTTTTCTCATAACCAATCTTCTCCATAGATTAGTAGTTGGTTCTAGTGGTACTAGAAGATGATTCACCTATATTGATTATGCATCTTGGGTTCCAGAGTTATAGATCGCTCGGGATTCATGGTGAGACAAACCCCCTTCTTGGGTGGTAGGGGACTGGAACAAGAATTTTGTGTGAGTTTCTCACTTGGCTACGACCCCTATTGATAGTGGTCCTAGCAGTGAGACTTCTCCAGGGTGATGCAGCGCATTAGTAGAGCCTTGGGTTGGATATGTTTAATGCGACTTTAGGAATGAAAGGAATAGGGTGACTTTCCCCACTAACATGTGTCCATGTTACACAATTTAAAACCATGTGGTAAAGTCAGTGCCACCCAAAGTAGATAGTTTCTAGGTGTGGTGAATGAGTTCCTTTGAATTGTATTTTTTTAGTTCGTCCTAATGTGATAAGGTGTTAGAGAAAGACCTATTTTTCATAAATAGTCCGGTAAGGGAAAGGAAATCTTTATATTGTAGGTGTGTGTGACCATAGTCTTATAGTGTGGTTTGAGTTATGACATGTTTCTTCACTACTCCAGATGAAGTTTTATCACAGATTTATAAGCCGCATTTCCTTGAACATGACCTATATTCAAGACCTAGGGAGGCCACTAGGGCCATTTTTTCTTAAACCTTACATTTAAAAACTCTTTAAAGATTATTGGTGATCTCACACTTATTCTAATAGTGTGACTATACTCTGGGAGTAGAGAGAGCCTCACATGGAATTTTTTCCATATAGGTTATGAGACTTTATGATATTTTCCTTTATATGGACCGGTTACCTACCATTCATGATCACTTTATTGTTATCAATGAGGGTTGTAGTGTTTATGAGTTATGGTATGGAGTTTCCCATCTTTTGTGAGAGGGACTCCTAGGTGGATTGGGATGAGCTCGTGTTTAGGAGGATACTGATGATTTCCTATCATTTGTCTAGTATAACCCATGGATCAGTGGATTCTACAAGCTTTTAGTTTCTTGACATGTTGGTGGATTGTGGGGAAATCTTCTTTGAGGATTTTCTAGGCTTACTTCCCAACTGAAAGTTTGTTTTCTATAAATAACTACACCTAGGGATGGACAAATATTTTCTCCATAATATTGGATGACCCCATAGAGCTGTGAGAGATGAAGGTGTAGTTGGAAGATCTGTAGAGATATGTATTTGAAATACCTAGTGTGTTTTCCTGGGAAACCATTTGTTTTTATCCTAGGGTGTAGATAATAGCTTGAGTTTAGGTGTGGATTAACGTCTCCTGAACTGGGTGACTGTTAGGAAAGAGTATCCACCCTCAAGAATCAATAACTTATTTGAACAATGGATTGGGGGTAATTGGATCTCAGAGTTTTGTCCTCGGGGTAGGTTATCACCAGCTTCATGTTCTAGAGGAGGATGTCCTAAAAGATACTTTCTAAAATATGCTATGGTTTCTAGGGTTTATAGTGGTACCCTTTAGCATTTTGGATCACCATCGGTGTTTTGAGAATTATGAAATGAATCCATATCCTTTCTTTTATCAGTACATGATAGTCTTCTTCATGAAATATTAGTGTGTTTTTCATTTAAGGAGGAGTATACGAGACACTTTAGGATAGCTTTGGATATACTCACAGTGAATTTTTTCATCTGTTGTTATTGAGAGAGGAGACGGGTAGTTTTTCTCTATGAAATTGACCCTTGAGGTTGAGGATGGTGTTGTTTATCTTTATTCAATGGTTGTTACCCCACCTATTTTTCAGTGAGTTGTGGAGGAATAACTTGGGTATATCTATTTTGAGGTCCTGCATGGTAGGATATGCATTGTAAATGTTATTGATGGAATTTATAAAGGTGGGGAGTACATCATACTTGTTCGAGGATGGATGAAGACACCATTCATGTAGCAAGAGAAGGTGTTGAGGAGGTTCTTTTCCCTTAATAATATAACTAGGATATTTGAGGATATATCAGGATCCTTTGGCATTGGGTTAAGTAGCCAAGGATGTCGTAGTGAGTTGTTCAGTTTAACTCTTGTTTCCTAGCCAAGGTTTCTGAAAGAAAGTGGAAATTGGTATCTTTTTGGTTTTCATGGTGGGGTATTACATGAATAGTGAGAGGTCGTGGTTCTATCTAAGTCGGCATAAGATGGATTTCTAAGTTAACACATTTCTTAACAATCTAAGAGAAGATATTAGGGGAGATTTTGGGATTCCTGTGCATGTAGAAGGTAGTCCAGCTTCATGGAATCCCCTCAATGATCATTTTAGACCATGATTAACACTCTATATCATAGTTATGGAGAGGATAAAGGAGGAATTTGGGACTCAGTTATGGTTGATTGTAGTGTTTCTACCCTAGAAAGATGGATAGGTAAAATACATCGTTCAAGTTATTGTGCGCATGCTTCAGGTTTTTCATGTGAGTATTATGACATATACGGGAGACCCTACAGGTCATCATTGTACTAGTCAGAGCTAGTGGGGGTTAGTACTTATGGACCTAGAGTTGGTTTTATCGATGGCTATGAAAGGTTCAGTTCATCTAGGGGAAGATGAGGACTTCCCAAATACATTGAGGTCATATGTGGACTGACAACGATGGCCCTTGGAGTTTGATTATGAGATCATGTGTTCCTAGATATATCACCTCATAGAGGATCATAAGGATTTGGCTGGGATGAAAGACTATCTCAGTGGATTGTAGGCATTTTTTACAATTGCTATATTGGGTTAGCGAGGTGACATACCTCTTGACCTTGTGCTCGTAGTTATACTGGGTGTTTGGTGTTTTCCATACATCACAGCTGAGGATGCATGTGTACAACTAATTTCATGATGTTGACCAGGATGATCTGCATATTGGGGGTGGAGTTACCTATTCAAGGATTTCAAGGATCCCAATGGAATTTGAGAACTAGTAGGAGAAGACCCTTCATGGGAAAGTGTTTCCCTTGGGTGAATGTTTGTTGACTATAGGGGAACCTTCAAGAGAGCTTGTGGAAGTGGGAAACCCAGTTGTGATCTTAGTATCCTCACCAATCTAAGTATGTTTTTTATTTTTAGGGTGAAAAGTCTTGAACGTGGGGATAGTGTAACAACTCTATTTTTTCAATGTAAGACTTTGGAATATTTTAGGGAATATTTTGAAGCTAGGCACTGAGTCAGCCCAGAATTTTGAGGCTCAGAGAGCCTTGGTATGGTGATATTAAAAAAAATATTATATCAAGATCATGTAGTTTTCTAGAAATAGTGTAATAAATCCCGAATAGAGTCTCATATTGGAAATCTGATATGATCATTAAATATGAAACATGTGTTTTACCCAAGGTGCAATATGACCTTTGTTAGTGTTGGGTGTTTGATTAAAAAGTGGTCATGGTTGGAATGGTAAATTAATAAATTAAATTAATTTGTTTATTTTTTTAGACCTAACCACATTCTATTTAAACCCATTTATGGGAAAATACTAGTGTTAGCCTCATAACTCTAGATATTTGAGAGGGGAGTGGAGGAGTGTGTTGTGGCATCAATTAATCATGGTCCAACATATTGGTACTGTTAGGATCATCTGCACTAGAAGAGTTCATGGATCTCACTAATGAGAATAAAAAAATCATTCTTCATTAGTGATTAATCCAAACTCTATGTAGGATGTTGTTTTTTGGATTTCATCTCCATTTTTCTATCCATTGTTGAACGCGATTCAATACCTCTGACAATTTTGATTCGTGGATTTATGGTTGATTTGTGGGTATTACTATATCTTCCTACAAATAGGAATTGATAATATTTTATTATTTTTTGTTTATTTATTTATATTTATTCATCATTATAATGGAAAAAATTGAGGCTAACCTGAACAATGACTGAGGTATGTTCCTCTTTTTGTGCTTTGTGGTTTCCTCCCACCATTCATTGTATGTTTTTCTTCATTGTTCTCATTAACTAGAGATTTGACCAATACTCAGTATGAGATATTTTCGTAAACCATTTTCGATGCAATGATTGATACAAAAGGATCATTCTAGGGTCAAAATCATGATAGAAATGTGTGATGATGGTAGTGTGTTGTGATTAGATTTGGAGATCCCTTGTTGTGGGTTTTGGCATCTCGACATGGTAGTTTGATGAGTGTTTCCCAAGTGAAGGATGTGTCTGAAATCTGGCCACTAGAAATGAGGCATGTGTGGTTAACCTAGATATGTGGTTTAGGTTGAAAATCATGGTGGATCCAGAGGCATCATAGGTTTTATTGTAATCATGTGAAGGTTCTATATTTTTTGGAGAAATCATGACTACTCGATGTTTAGTTCAGGAACACACGAGATGTATCCCCTTTAGTGAGGCGACTAGGGTTTATATAGGGAGATTAGTTTAACACATATTTTGATGGTTCCACATGTCATGTACCATTTAGTTTTCCATATTATCATGTAAAGGGAGTAAAAACTTAGGAAGACATGTGATTTTACATGTCGTGTTTTCCAAGTCACATGTCATGTAACCGTTGGCAGATGGTTCGGTGTGTATAGTGAGTACGTGCCTAGGATCCCATGAGTCCCCTACACATCATTTGATATGGGAAACACATTTTTTACTTTGAAAATTACTCATACATGGTCAATGTACACAGGAACGCACTGAGTACATGGGAATGAGCTATTATAGAAGGGCTGGACTGGACAACATATAGAGTTCCAAACTGACCTCTACACATTGTGTATCCCTAGTGGACACACCATATATCTGGAGGAGGATATGTCTTCTAAGATAGTGATACATGTTAAGTTACAATTTCAGAGAGACATTCTATATAACTCAGGCTACACACTGTGGACCCCTTCTGGGAAAGATGGATACCTTGATCTTCTACCATGTGTATCTTCTTCTTCGAGACTCAAATTTGGGCCTATGAGTAGCCTATCCTAAGTAGTTTTTCACATAGAATATTATGGTTTCCTTTATTTTGTCATCATAGATATTAATTGAGGTGATGCTAGTGGGATTATTCCCTCAGCAACACTTAGTTGATGGTAGTGATTAGGTTTGATCCATAGAGAAGCGACGAGGTTGGAAACCCCCTATCACATCAGGGTATAGGCCCCCATAATCTCTATATAGGTAGTAACAGCCAATTATGATCATTGAAGTGTTACTAGGTTTGGAAACCCCCCCCCCTCCACACCAGGGTGTGGATCCCCTATACTATTTACACATATAGGGTTAGAAACCCCCTATACTACATTAGGGTGTGTATCCTCTATCAACTGAGTGTCACCCACACACACACACACACACACGCACTAGGGAATGAGTCCTCTATATGCTAAGTGGAACCACCATGATGCACTAGGTCATGGGTACTCTACCTATCGATTGGAACCCCCTTAATGTGTCAGGGTGTGGGTCCTATACTAAATATTGTTCCCCCTAAGATGTGGAACTATGTTGTGAGATCTGGAACCTCCACTTATATTCTATATAGGTTACGTAGGATTCATGGTTAGGAGATAGTTTCCCCTTGGTTATGGAGCATGGTTTTGAGGTGAGGGCCATCTATATGGATTCTTATATGGTTTTATTTGATGTTGGGAATCAGAGATGGGACTTTAGGTTTATAGATTGACTCATCATTCTTAGCTAGGATATGGAGATGGATATCCCCTTTCTATCTTTGTTTGGGATTCTTATAGATCATATTTTTGTATTATGTTGAGATAAATATTGTATATTTCTATTTCTTCCTATATGATTGGTGATTTCATAGTGTCCTACTAGGTATGTTTATACTCACCCATGCATGGGTGTTTCCTGCACATGTCATATCATATGAAAATGATAGGTAGATTAGTAGTGGCTTCAATGGAACATAGTGGTACTTAGGTGCATTGAGAATGTTTGGTGGTCATATTTTGAGATAGGATTAGGGACCACTTCAGCTTTCCCCATTTTCAATTGTAGTTAAATTGGGACATCATTTCTAGTTGGGCCTATATTTTTTCCCTTTATACTTTGGATTTATATTATATTACTCTGATGTATTAACTAGAGGTTATTTCAGGAATGGTTATACTCCATATTTTGTAGTCTTTTATTATTCCTCTAAAGGTTTTCATGAATATGGTTATGTTCATGCATACAATTACATTAGACTAGGGCCTCTCATTTTAATTTATGACTTCTCAGTGCTTTTCACCAGCCTCTAGCCTATTGGAGGTGAGATTGGGGTGTCACACTCAGCTTGTTATCAACCAGGTAGGCCCCTGTGGGTTATATCATGACAATAGACCTTGGAAACATGTAAAGGAATGAGATAAAATGATCTAGGACCTTACACTTTCCGAAAGTAAATACTGTATTAATATATCCAATGGACACATGAGATAAATGTTTTTTATTACTCAATACAAAATAATATTTCAACTATAATCACTCGGAAAAGTAGGATTTATGGGTTTCTCACATCTCATGTAGGATTCATACTTTTCCAATAGATTATAAAATCCACCTTACTTCTTATAATGTTTCTAAACTTCCTTGGTTACTATATTTGGATACAAATATGGCAGTCATATATTTCATTTAATACCTAAGAATTAAGGAAGAAATATCACATGTGATAATAAATATACCTTAATTATAAGATTATACTTATTTATTCTTCAATTTATTGTAATTTTTATTTCATTATCCTATGTTGTCACATAAAAATCAAATATATTCATGTTCTATTCTCTCTCTCTCCTTATCTTTGGTTTCTTATAAGGATAATGTGAAGGTGTTTTTGGAGTTAAGATATCAATTTTCTTTTTCACATTTTATTTCTTTTTGTTCACAATAAGAACTAAATATTTATCTAAATTTATGTTTTTATCTTTTTAGAAAACCTTTATCAAAAGATATTGAAGCAGTTTATCCATATTTTTTTATAACTCTCAATAAAACTAGAGAAATTGGGTGGTAAGTATGAGTGAATGAGATGAATTGAAATTTCATGATTCATCTTGAATCCCAATTATTCTAACCGATCAATGTTCTCTATCATATTGAGTACCTAAGATCCAACATGAATTCAATATTTCAATCTATACATGATCAGTGTAATCATAATCTCATTGATTTCTCACTTTACTTTCTCCTCACATACTTCTTTGAGATGAGACAACATTGTCTATTCATCCATATACCCATGTTCCTTTGTCAACTCTTCATACATTGATGATATCATTATGATTAAAACATAATATTCATCATCCATGAATATTCTATAAGAATCCTTGTCACCCACACTTGTTTCCTAAGGTGGATCAATAGGGAGTGGGGACTCCAGGACATGAAATTTATTTATTTATCATAATACTACACACATGCTCCTGTACCATGTTTAAAAATTATTTTAATTTATTACGTGTTCTTTTTCCAAAAAAAATAGATCATGGTGTTTTTGTGGTATCACTTTTCATTTACTAAAAAACTTTAGTAAATTAGTACTTTTATATTGATTAATAATTATTAGACATTATATATTTATTACTCTTAAATTTCTACCAATATTTTAAAAAATCATAGTAGCTCTCAACTGCTATATTCGGAATAATCATTCACTTGAGTATTCTAGTAGAAAGTATGCTTAAAACCTCTTTTTTTTGTCCAAGATATGGCTACGCCACAACTCATAGAGTTTTAAGGTAGTCTTTTGGTGGTTCAACCACATTAACTCATAGATCATTGATCTATTGAGAGGATTCTTCTCTCCTATAAAGTATAATTTGGATTCACTTAATGCTTTACCTATAAAATTGTACCAAGCTAGATATAGATATTTTTTATGTCAATTTTAGTTAAGTAAACTCACCACTCTTATTAGAACTTACTAATAGGAGGAACCCTCAATTATGGATAAAGATCACCTCGTACCACAGATTTTTTCAAACTCAGGTGATGGAAGGCATTAATGAATTAATATTTTATTTTGGGGGTATTTAGTTATTCTCAGTGAATGAAATCATTTTCTATTTAACATGTTTTTTCTATGTGATCACACTCGTGACTTAATCAATATTTAAATAGAAAAAATTCACCATGCATGTTCATTTTATCAATGAATTATTGTTTATTATTTTATTTGATCATGTGTATAAACACATACACAAAAATAATAAATCATTCATATGATAAAAATAAAATGACATGATCATGAGCCTTTCCTAATGATTGATCTATAGAGTGAATAACAGATCAATTGAGACCGTAAGGGGTTACTCCTTTAGTCATTTTGAATCGATTTTCATTTCTCATCCCATCCAATGTATCAAAGTCTCATATGGTGTCTCACAAAGTCTTGGTGTTGACCATGTCTCCTTTTTCCCTCATCGTTATAAATATATACTCACACATAAGTGGGGGTCTCAGGAATGTGAGATATGCATGAATAAGATCACTCACGGATGCTCAGAACCTTATACATATAATGAGGTGAGTTAAGACACATAGATATTCATTTATTAAATAATTATTATAAACATCACGCATGAAATAATTAAATAAATGAATAAAGGTAATATCAGACATACAATGGTCAGTCTATGCACATGATCAATCAGAATGAAATAAACCTTCATAATAAAATTAAATTTGAAATTAATTTAACTCGATAGTATTAATTATGAATTAAAATAAATTAAACTAATTTTAATTCATAATATACTCATCGCATGGTCCCAAATTTTTATTTATATAAAATGAAAATAATTATTTAAATTTTTAGAAAAAAAAAATTATAATTTTTGGGCACTCTGGGTATTATTTAACCCCCACCCCCACCACCACAAAATTTTTCTAGGCCCTTATTGGGTCTAAAGTAGTTTGGCAGGTCAGGGAGACCTGGCTAGAAAGCCGGGTCATGTAGGTGCAACTGTCCAAATGGGGTGAATGAGAGAGGGGGTGGTGCCTTTTTTGAATCACAAATATCAGCAAAAAATAATTATTATATATATATATATCACTCGTGGGAGTTTCATGGTGGGCCCCCTCATCAGTGGGGGAGTATTACACATAGGAAGCAAAGATAACCGCTAATTTAACTTTTTTTGTCTAATTCCCACACAATGCACTCGGTTATCAATCTAAGGATCTAAGGTGATTTAATTAAGAACAAAAAATAAAATCAAAACTGCACCTCATTCAATTCTGATCGAATTCATGTTCCGCTAATTATCAAAGATCATCACTTGAAGGAACTAAAGTCAGAACCCTCTATATTATCCACACATGTTTTAATAACTTTCTTGATCATAAAACTTTGAAATCTAGAACCACTACAAATAAGGCCTTTAACAGTGCTATTAAAAGGGTTTTATCAGTGCTATGTAAGCACTAATAATGTAAGTGATGGTAAAGGGATATCTTTAATTGTTCTCGTAAAAGGCACTGATAAAGTCCCTCATCAGCAATGCTATAATAAAGCGTTGATAAAGGGTGCCATTATCATGCTTTTTTAGCACCATTAAAGGGTGCCTTTAGCAGAGCTTTTTTCAGCACTGTTAAAGGCAGCCTTTAACAGTGCTAAAAAATAAATGCTAAAGGTATATATGATAAATGTATAATTTTATTTTCATCCCCCCCCCCCCCACCTTTATTAGCGTTCCCCCCCCCCTTATTAGTGCTTACCCCATCCCTTTATCAGTGCTTTAGATAAACCCACCCCTAGTGAGCGCCCCTGCCTCCATTGAGTTTTGAACATGAGGACTCCATCTTATACACCACTACCTTTTCCACTCCACTATATTTTTTTACTTTATATTTTATGATATATCTATATATTAATATTTTTTTGTTATATTTTTTTATCCATATATTTATATATTTTTATATATATTTTTATATATATTTTTATATATATAGTCATATTTATTGTTATAGAAACATATTTTTTTTATATATATTTTTAAATGGATATTAACTCTAAAAACCCTTAAAACACATAAAAACTTTAAGAAATACTGAAAACCTTATTCCCCTAAAAACCATTAAACAACCATAAATTCTGATCCAAGAGTCCATTTTAGCTCCAAAACTAGTCAAATTGAAGATAATGAAACAATATTTCATATGATATGTGGTATAGGCCGAATAGACACTTGGATCAAAAGTTATAGGCATTTGAATTTCAAGAAATTGGGGTTGGAGACAAAAAAACTCAATTTTAGAGGCCTTCTGGGATTTTATGGGATTTAAAAACTATAAAAATCTCTTCGACCTCAGTCTGAGACTATCTTGGGGATATAGATCATTATAGGATTCGATTTGATATATGGTAGATCCCAAACAGACATCCCGGTCAAAATTTATAGTTGTTTGAAGTACAAGTTTTATTTTTGACTTTTTTTAAACTATAATATATTTTATTCCTTTGATTATCAAATGATTTAAATATCATGTAGTTTTATCTCATTTCATAAGCTTATATTTTACTGGTTTTGGATCTAAAATGGACTCCCATATCAAATGTTATTTTCTTTTTAGGGTTTTTTGGGTTTTTAGGGTTTTTAGGTTTTTTAGGGGTTTTAAGGGTTTTTCACATTCGACAACCTTTAAAACGGACATAATTTCGGAACTAGGTGTCTATTTTGCCACTATCACATATCAAATAGAATATTTCAATGATATATACTTCATGGTGACCCACAAGAACACTAAATCAGATCTATTGAGGCCAAAAAAGGCCTAGAAGGCATCCAAATGGTCATAACTTCTGCTATGGGTGTCCATTAATGAAATATAATTTTTTTTGGAATATAAACTTTATCAGTGCTAGTAAAAACATGCTAATAAAAGGGGGTCTTTATCAACACTTCTAAAAAAGTTCTGATAAATACCACCCATTTATCAGGGATTTTTTAGAAGCATTCATAAAAACCCCCTTTTATCAGCACTTTTTTAGAAGAACTGATAAATGCCCATTTTATCAGCACTTTTTTACTATCACTAATAAATGGGGGGCCTTTGTCAGTGCTTTTTTACAAGCACTGATAAATGGCTCCCTTTAACAGCATTTTTTTTTGCACTGAGAAATGGGGTTTTAACAGTGCTTTTAGCAAGCACTGTTAAAACCCTAGCGCTAGATAAACCAAATTTTGTAGTAGTGTAGGTGCTAGAATGAAGAATATATAATGATTTCAACATCAACATGATCATGTGATCACTTTTTCTTTGATTCGGGAATACATTCTTGGATCGGGGTGCTCAAAACCTCACTTTGTCTCTATAAAACTTGAGAAAGTTGAGAGATAATCTCTCAAATTTGATAGAATAAATGGTACCTCAAATTTGTGTGTTCTTGGCATATATAGGTAGGTTAAATATTTCTAAAATTTCAATTCATCCCCCAAATAAGTTTAACCTCATAAATAAGTCCTAAATAGCACATGTGACCTACTAAACATGTTACAAACATCATAAATATTTTCTCGCCTACTTTTAGCATCATTATTATGTTGAGTCATAAAATATGAGTCATTAACTCAAATCTATTCTCCCATAAAATATTAAACATGTAACACCCCAAGATTTCATAGTAATTTATTTTCTTTAATGTAATTCAATAGCTTGCGCTATACGCAACACTGAGTTTGAGCGCACCACGACTTACCAAACTAGCCATTCAAAAAGCATTTATGAATAGTATTAACTTAATTTTTAATTTTATATACTCCATATAATTTTAGAATCCACATTATTTGTTTCATAGACATAATATAATAAAAAATTCATTTTTTCAGATAAAAGAAGTATTTTTCAAAAAATGCAATTTTACCACCTTTTAATGGCAAACCATTTTTAAAACCAATATTTGAAACTTTTATGTATTAAATTTAATGAAATTAAATTCTTATTTAGAATCGAGACATAAAAATTTATTTTGGATAAATTTTGGTACTTTTCTGATAACTTTCATATTTTGATGAATACTGAAAAATAATAAATTTTAATTGAAAACAAATTTTTTAATCAAACTAATTTATAGTTTTAAATTATTAATTTGAATGTTTTAGAAGTATAATTAGATTATATTTTTATCATTTAATACAATTTAGTTCATTATAATTAATTTCACATTTAAACTTGACATAAACACATGCCAATCTTTTGATAGTTTTTACTTTTTAAAAACCCGCTTTTCAGTTTGGACAATGGGAATTAATTTTAAATTAATTAATGCAAATTCTATGTTTTCAATTTGGTAAAATAGAATTAATTATTGAATTTGGAATATAAAAATTATCTTAGGGTAATTTTTTGGTATTTTTCTGAAAACATTCAATTTTTGATGAATAGTGAAAAACATTATGTTATAGTTTAAAACCGACTTTTTATTTAAATAATTATTTATTTTATTTAAATTTATTTTAAGTAAAAATATATATATATATATATATATAATACCTATATAATTTCAATTTAATTCATTTTATTCATTTTATAATAAAATTATATGTATAAAATTTTATTGAACTTTTTACCGTTTTTTACCCACCTTCTAGGAGCTTTTACAAAATTGCATAAAACTTAATTTTACTACTTCTGTGAGTTTAATTTCAAAAATATGAGAGACATGGTTGAAATCATAAACTAAAATTTGGTTCAATAAGATGAAAATAATTTTTGGTGAATAGTAACTTTTGACTTTTATTTACCACGGTTAAAAGTAAATAGGGTAATTAAGGGTAAAAATGATATTATAATTATCTTAACACATGTCCTAATTCTATGGTATAAGTTTAATTAGACCAAAAAACCTTAGGAATAAAATATGATCCTTTTGGTCTACTTGGATTACATTAGGACATTTATTATTATTTTATTTAAAGAAGAGTTAAAAGTGTTAAATTCAATGTTTAATAACTAAACCATATTTAATATAGGGTTATACATAAGATAAATTAGACTATAAATATTCATTAGAAAACTAAACAGATTTCCTACATAAAGGTATTTTATTTATAATTTTTAGACTTTAAATAATTAAATTTATTTATGACACAATGATGATGCAGTAATTACCTTATTAATGAAAGATTAAAATAATTGATATTATAAATATCCAAATAAATGTAATTTGAAATTTTTGATAAATTAATATAATTTTCTCGGTTAATATGACATGTTAGGGTTGATTAAATAATTTTTTTTCTAATTAATCATGATGTTATGATTTTCACAAAAACCAAATACTAAATAGTGTCAAAATTGACATAATTGAGTTTTTAAAACAAATACTATATTCTTAATTGATATAATATTCCTAAAAATCTAAGTTTTGGAAAAAGTACTTAGATAAGGTTATATATATTAATAATTAACCACTTGGGGTTCTCTTGTCTTGTTATAGTAAGTTTATTAACCGTATAATATAAAAATACAAAGAGACATGGTAAGTGTCAAACTATTTAACTAAGAGTTAAATCTAAAAGATATGGTTAATATGGTGACCTAAACCTATCTAAAACCTATTGGTTGAGAGGTTTTAGAACCATACCCACCTTATCCTATAAATAAATCATTTTTTAGCCATTATAAACCTAAAATTATTTTATTATAAAATAATATTTCAAGCTTTTCCTATAGTGACCCTCACCTCTCTTATAAAAGGGTACTTCCTCTTCTCTTAATTTCACACCTACAAACCCATTTGGCTCGGCCAACCCCTGACCAAATATCCTCCCAACTTTCCTCCCTTAATCATAGAGGCCTTCCTTTGGTCATAAATCGAACCTAAGGAGCCCTTTTGATCAAATCAAAAGGAAGAACCCAAAGAAGAGGTAAATATTTCATCACCACTTTCAAGTTCTTTTCTTCTTACACTTCCTATTTATTTGTTGTTTTCATTATAAAATAATAACTCCAGTATATTCTATATACTGTGATGTTATTTTAAAAATTTTACAACCATATTTATTATTCTATCCATCATATGAATGACAAAGTCACTATACATGCGTGCGTACGGCGTACCGTCTCCACGTCGTGGTGTAGTTTGTTATTCAAACACTTTATTATTTGGATGGGTATAATAATGAGTATAACTAATTTAAATATAAAATATAAAATTTTAATGATTCTGTATATATGATATACCATCCAATTACATACAATTTCACCATCAATATAATTATATTGTCGCTCGTGCGTACGTACAGATTACTGTCTCCACAAACGCGATGAGATTCATTCCCCATCGTAATCATTAAAAAATAATTTTCATCTTATGATTAAAAATAATGTTTAAGAACTTAATATCATTCTTTATATGAATAAAATACATCTTATCCATAAAAAACATGTCTTATGTAACCAAGAATATAAAGGCAAACGGATCAGTTAACACCTAAAACGATGATACTACTAAAATATTATTAAAAAAGAAATATTAGAGGATCATATATGATATAATATTTATGTATATAGTTCTTTTATAATTTAATAACAATTATTAAACTATTATAAAATATTTTAATGTACCCTCGACCAAGGAAAAGTACAAGGTAAGAGGTTTTCATCTCACTTATTATTCCCGTGAGATTCATGCTATATTGCCACTATTTTCTTTTCTGTGGTGTATGTACTGCCCATGATTGTATTATTTTATTAATATAATTTAATTTATTGGTATTTAAATCTTCATTGTATGATACTTATTTCATGGGGTGTATGTTTCGTAAGTTATCAAATCAGTTAGGGAATTTCAAATTTCAATTTCCACTCATTGGGCTTTACGCATACTTCATTGATTATTTTAATCCAAGATTATGTGTGGAATAACTATTTATTATTTATGTAGTAATATCCAATCACCTTTATATGTATATACCTTTGATAAACATAATAAATCCATTGATAAATTCACATTCCATTGATATGGACTTTTAAAGGGTAATCTTAACTCAATTTCCATTCATTGAGTTAAACATCCAAGTCATTGGTTTTGTTTTTACAAGAATATGTGTGAATGTAACCTGATTGATTTACACTGAATATAAAATTATATTGAGTGTATTTATATTTTTCACGCATAATTATTTCATTGATTTATACTTAATCTAAGGATGTGATCTTTATAAGGTATTTCGTCTCAATTTACATTCCTTTGAGGCCTATTTGTTGTTATGCACCAATTCACTTTTATATAATGTATATACTGTCCTTTGACATATTATATCATGAATAACTTTATTCTCATGATATTATAATGTTTTGATTAATTTTATTCCTCAATTACTTTTATTCAAGCATATCTTATTTGGTTAGGAACTCTTTAACTAAAATATTGTTTTAAATGTTTTAAATATTTATTCTTCTAAATATTTCTCATTAATGTCCATGTTTTAAAAATGGTTTTAAGTATTTATTTATATGGACATCAATGTTTTGAAATTAAAATTCCTTTCAAAAGTTTCAAAGTGGTATGGGACACTTTGATTCAAAAATCTATTTTAAATAGATTCTTGATAAATAGTGATAATTTTAAATGTTTTCAAGAAAAAGGGGGAAATTTATCTCAAATAGTTTTGATGATTGTTTTCATTTATGTCAATATCCTTCATTATTCTTGATTTAGGTTAATTTATTATAATAAAATCTTACATATTGTATTTAATGAGTTATGTTTGACTGTGGATATGCTATTTTTATACCATTCATGGTTTATGGTTAAAGTATTGACATTTTGTATGCTAGTTTTAATATGAATGTTTAGATTATGTTTCACCCTTTAATATGAGTAATGAATTGGACTTAGTAAGTTATGGGTGGAGCCCGCTATATCTCCTTGATGCATCGATAGGTCTCATGAGACAAACTAATGTCTTGGAATAAGGCCTTGACAAAATATTATTTGTAGTCTTGGCACAAGGCCTTAACTATGTGGTTATGAAGTCTTGCATTATGAATTCCATCATTATGAAATTGGATATTTATATTACATTTGATTATTAGACTAGTATAATATCCATGTGAATAAGTAAATGGAATTATTTTATTTATCTTTTCCATATTATGCTGAAGTTTAATTTTAAAAGGCATGTGTTCTAATCTTATACATTGCCTTAAATGTTTATTATTATTTATGACAATTTTTCCTATAGTGTTATCCTTACTGAGCTTTTTATATCACCCCTTTATTATGTTTTATTTTTACCAGGATGCAAATAAGTATATTATGATTAAAATATAGGAATAGGCCAAGGGATATAATAGTGTTCAATGGGACACAATGTTGTTGTTTTTTTATTTCATGATGTAATGTAAAACTTATGTATATATCTAGTACTTCCAAAGCTACTAAACTGGTCGGTATTTTGGGACATGATTCCTTTTATCATGCCAATGTTATGTAATAATGCACTAATTCTGGGTAACTGGGGTCGGGGAGTTACAAAACAAATCTTGAATAATAAATATTTTTTCATTAAATATTTTTCTTGTATACAGTTCATAGCTTATAAATAAATTGAGTAAGAAAATTCAACTCTTATTTTTATAAACTCTAGTAATATTTAATTTATTTATTTTAAGTGATTATTTAAACTCATACATAACTAGATCCCACTAAGGGACCAACCATGTCATAAACTTCAATTCATAAAAAATGGGTAAGCAATTGAATATGTTTTTTATGTGAACCTCTAGACTTTAATATCTATAAAAGTTAGTTATACTCACATACCAAGAGCAGTATCTAGAAAAACATCATGACCCCTAAGGATACAAGGTTTAGTCATTTCAATGGTAACCTCTTACAAACACACATAGTGTAATATAATCTCTTTATCTTACAATATCTCATAAAGAAGGATGCACACTTTGTGTCATAATCCTTTATTGATTTATTATTTCATGAACTTACTATATATACTTACATTATTCTACCAAAGAAATAGATTTAATAAAGGCACTTTCATCCCGATCAATAGGTCCCATGATATCTCTTCCTTTCAAAAGCAAAAAATCTTTTCTTGATCATTCAGTCAAAGTAATAACACTAATGATTCACCCAATGCAAGATACCTTATCGCAACATAAATGTAATGGTTTTCATCTAGTATCAAAGTATGGGATCAAATGATACACATTGATAATACTCTCAATTTAAAATACCAATACACATGTATGCAGATAGGAACATCCAATGACACCCAAAACATATGATGTTTCTATTAGCGGATCAGTCCTCGTGATATCCTATACTCTAGATCACTAAGTGTAAACTTTATGATAATGAATATTAATTCTTATTATCCCTAAAAACCTAATTGTTAAACATCATATGTGTCTCATATAGATGATGTGTTTATACCATAGGAGGTGTATTTTTCATATTATCTTCATAATATCGTAGGGTTCTTATTATAATTGGGAGTCACAGTAATCATTTGATATGATAAATAATCCAAGGAATTTACCATGTAAATAATTCATGTCACTATTATGGTAATATAACAGCATGCACAACTCTCTGTATACATGACATGGTAATCAAAAAGTATTATTCAAGTTGGTCCTAGGGAACCCACTTTTATGACATATAGGACTTATTATTCAAAGAATATTAATCTCTTGTTTTATTTTCCATTTTATGTATTTATTTTGAATGTATTTTTGTATCCTTGAATGTTTATGAGTTTTCTTATGTGTTCAAAGTATGATTTTTTTATATGATTAGGGTGTGAAGTCTACCCACTTCTAATAAACTTAGTAGTATGAAGTGAACTTCCAGATGTCTCATTTCTAATGTGTAGATTCTCTGATGTGAAAGTTATGGTGGATCTAGGATCATGCTTTTGGTGGTTTTATCGAAAGTACATGTGGTTGGATTCCCCAATAATTAGGTAGTTGTGAGGCATCAAGTTGATTTGATGTTGGAAGAATCTTTATAGTGTAAAGTAGTGTTGCTATATAATTTTAGGTGGGTTACAAGCAGAATGAGATGATCTATGGGGAAGGCACCGGTGGTGCACAGCTTGAAGACTTGGATAAGAAAGTGGGACATCGATTTGTAGGAACAAAGTGGTTAATAGAAGAGTTTAAAGTATGGAGGAGATTATCTGGTTTGGTATTCATGTAGGAAAGTCTGGGAAAGGTTGCTTTTATATTTCAGTTAGGTGGTGTCATGTTTTAACACAGTGGATATAATGCCCCATGGATTTTTTGGGTTGTTAATTTCTAGAGGAAGTTTTGAATTTTGATCCCCATACAGAGGTCATTTTGTTAATTGGGATTTAAATTATAAATTTAAGTGTTTTTACATCTCAAGAAGATGTTTTTGGGATTAGTAATTAACCTTGGGTGATGTTTCGGGTGATCGGGTAAGTGGAAGAGCAAGGCTCGAAGGCCTTACTAAAAAAATTACTATAGAATTTCACATTGGTATCTATGGGTCGTGTCATAAAAGGCATGAAGGTTGTGATATTAAGGAGGGAGGAAGTTCCTCATCCCCTTTGCGGGTTTGCTTTATTCTTATACCCTCCTGGTCACACCATGAATAGGGCATGGGTCTATTTTTCTAGTGATGGTTTTGTTAACCTTTTATCATTGGTGGATTGGGGTTTTGGGAGAGAGTGGCATCAAGAGGAATCCATTTTGGTTAGCACTACTCTTAAGTTTTCTACCATGTATACCCCATGATAGTGAAAAGTTCTTGAGGTGTTTTAGTGGTGGTTTAAGGTAAACTCTTCCATTTTTTTCCTTATATTTTTTTCATTTTCTAACCATAGATTTTGTGTGATTTAGTTAGGGTTTCAGTTTAGATTCCATTGGATCATGGTATAAATGAGTGATTATTATGTGTTTTTCATGTATGGTGTTTAGAGGATGTCCCCAAAGTCTGATCACATTTTGTTGGGTACAGTTTCAGTGTGACGGAGACACCTAGAGCATGGTGGAATTATGAACTTGGATGATGAATTGATGGTCTTGGTTGAGGATGTGTAGAGTATCGCTTGGATGGTAACTCCATGTTAGAGGTAGTTGATCTATTTAATATAAATATATATGATTTTTTTGCATGATTTTATACTTCATGTATGTTTCAATGGTGTTGGTAGAGTGATAGAGACAGAGTGTGACTTGGGTAAAAGGGATAAGATAGCATTGTGCCTCCTAAGATTGGGATAAGTGCCCTTTATCACTTTAGTGTTTTGGGATCACCCGATGATTATGTCTCCAAGGTTAGTAGGTGAGGATTGAGATGAAAATATTCCTTTTGTAGTTATTAGGGTTTTTTATGAGATGTGGGTAGCCTGTTATATATGGTTTCCTAGGGCTATTTGGATAGGCGAATGAGGCTTCAACCAAGTGGAGATGGGTGGGATGATCATACATCTCATGCTCGAGGAGTGACACCCTCCTGAGGGTGGATTCAAACTTATTGAGAACTTTGAGAAGGATGAGTCTATTTAGGAGAGGATGGGTGCGATAGATAAGGGTTTTATTTGGGTGAAAAACTAAGAGATCTCCCTTAGGATATTTGAGATGATACACAAGTGCAGGTCATAGAAATTGATCATGACTTGGAATCGGATTGCCAAGGGGATTAGAGCATGATAGATTTGGATGTTCCCTGAGTAGTATGACAAATAAAGACACAATATTTGGATGAGGATGTAGACTAGCCACTTGAGGTATGGGTTAGAGGATCCTATGGGAATTTATTTCACTTATGGGTTATAGAAGCGAGATGGTATCGATGAGTAGAGACGTTCTAGGTTTTTGGGACTTAGTGAATGCCTGAAAGGGTGAGATGATAATTTATTGAGTGAGGGGATAGATATTGAGTGACTAGAGCCCTAGGATTAGATGGTAAGTTTTATGAAGGTTTGTGTCCATTTTTTTATTGCATGAGTGTTCATGATTGTGTGCTTGTGATAGAGGACGGACCCGGTGGGGATAGGGATCCAGAGTCTTGGCCACAGTATGAGTGAGATAGAACTATCTAGAGTATAATGGGAGGTATGGAATCCTCATGTGTATGATTTGGACCTTTCCTTGAGAGTCATGGTTTGTGGTATTAGACCTTTGAGTGAGAAGGCTTGGGTCATGATAGTGGAACACCTAAACCAAAACGGTTGGGTCATGATGTGATGTGAGGTGTGAATTATGGACCCTTCCTAGAGTGGTAAGGTGGTGGGTTAGGATTTATACATGATAACGTAATCTATTATTTTGGGTATTTGATTAAGGATTTGGACAATGCCTACCCTAAGTCTTCAGGTACAAGCTAGGTTATGAGTGTGATGGCATGAGATGATGCGATGATGGAATTCTGGTATGGCATCAAATAAAATATGATCAGGTGTCGTGGGGTCCTAGTTAGCACACGATGACCAAAACATAGGAAGTCACGGTTGTCTATTTAGCACATAATGTCTAACACAGTTGTATGACATGTTTTTTTACTCGTTCATAAATTAATATGATGGCATATACTAGATTAACTTAGTGATACCCTATGGATATGTATTTCTTACAAATTTCACAAGTACCCTGGTGCGTGTGCAAAAATTATTTCATCTTTTAGGTCTAATCATAGGACTTATAGTAGATCATACTAGTGCATATCTATGGGTATGAGAATACAAGGTTATTGAGGTCTATGGATGGAACTAGTTCTGATGTGATTGTACTTTTATTTTTCTTATTTTGTATATGTGATCAGCCCAGTGGGAAAACCAATTGATGTATGCTTCTATGAATTTTGTATTCATTTTGTTATAGTACTATTGTTTATTTATTTCTTCATACTATGATTATGGTTTGTGGATTTTCTGATTATTTCTATTGTTGTATGACTTTAATTTGAGTGCATAGTCTCCCAATTGTATATATTAGGAACTCACCTCTAATTGGAAGCCTCTAGCATACAAGGATGAGATCTTGAGGTCGTGTATCCCTCCATCTTGGATAGGTGGTGTAGGTTAGTGTGTTACAAAAATTATCAGATATTTTTTTTATCTTATTATTTGGAGATATTATAGAAATGTGATATCATAATTTTTTAGAGTTTGTGATGGACCCTGAACCAGTGATTCATAAACACTTTTCGAGTGGAAAGTCTTAGTTACCAAAGATACATGATTGTTGTTCTTCGTATTGTTATTATGATTGATATGTTTATTGAATATCATGTGTTTTTTAGAGGTTTTTACTTATGGTTTTGTCTCTTGTATCATTGGAAAGATTCTAGTGTGCTTGCATCATATTTGGAACATAGGATTCACATTACATATGTGTATTTTTTGTTGTATTCTTCTAACGATGGGGGTTTAGTTATTTAAAGTGTCAACAAAATAAAAAAGATGCCAAAAATTGTAAAAAATAAAAAATACATCAAAATTGTGACTTTAAGAAGTGAATATAGGAGAGAGTTTTAGAATCATGAATTTAATTCATTTTTCTCAAAACATGGAATTAAACACACCTTCCCTGCCACTAGAACACCTCAACATAATGAATTTTTTGAAATGGGGTAATACATTGTAAGAAATTTTTATAACTATGTTATGTGAATATAACATGCCCACTCACTTATGGGTTGAAGATGTTATTACAACATGTTATATCATTAATATAGTTCTAATAAGGCATATCATAAAGAAAAAACCCTATGAGTTATGTAATAATAAGACAACCAAGGTTGGATACTTTAAAGTTTTTGGATGTAAAGTGTACATCTTTAACACCAATGATAATCTTGGTAAGTTCAATCCAAAGTTTGGTGAAGGAATATTCCTAGGATATTCTACTATATCCAAATATTATATAATTTTTAATAATAAGTCAAAGTGATTTGAAGAATACACTCAAGTTAAATTTGATTAATGTGGTCCTTTTGATCACAAAAAAAATCTCCAATTGATAAATTAATTGATTCTATGTAAAACCTAGGAATTAAACCTCTATTTGATGAACAAAAGGATGATTTTATTAAATATGATCAAGAACAATCCATAACTAAAGTGACTGATTCTAAGTAACCTGAAAGTTTTTTTCTAGAAAACTTAAAACCCTTAAAACCCATAATTTAGAAACTATCATTGGAAACCTAGATATAGGTGTGAGGACTAGAAGAAGTGCAGGGAACCTCACTATTTTTTTATTTCTTTCTCTTATTGAGACTAAAACCATAGAAGAATCCTTGAAGATAAAAAATTGGGTAGTAGTTATACAATAATAGCTAAATCGATTCAAGAGGAGCAAGGTATAGGAATTAGTTGATAGGTCCTATGATTATTTGGTTATTGAAATGAAATGTGTATTTAAGAACAAACATAATAATGAAGGTGAAATAACTATAAATAAAGAAATATTAGTTTCCAAAGGCTACAATCAAGAAGAAAGAATATATTATGAGGAAACCTTTGACCCTATTTCTAGATTAAAATTAATTAGAATTATTTTAGCATATGAAACTCATATGAAATTTAAATTATATCATACGAATATTAAATATACTTTTCTGAATGGATTTTTAATGGATGAAGTTTATGTTGAACAAACTACATTCTTTGAATACCCTCATTCTCGAAATTCTATTTTAAAACTAACCAAATATTTGTATAGTCATAAAAAATCACCTAGAGCTTGGTATAAAAATCACCTAGAGCTTGGTATAAAAATCACCTAGAGCTTGGTTTAAAAAATCACCTAGAGCTTGTTAAATTGTTTTAATTTGGGATTAGAATACCCCACTCTTTTCAATAAAATTTAATTAAATGATACATTACTTGTTTATTTTTGGTTTAGAAAACCATAAAATTTGTAGTGAATTTTAAAAACTCTTGAAAAAAGAATTTGAAGAGAGCATGATGGGTGAGTGAAACTATTTCCTTATTTTTAAAATTTACCAAAAAAATATTTAGAAATATTTCAAACCAAAGAAAATACATACTTGATTTACTTAAAAGATTTGGACTTGAAAGTATTAATAACTTTTTAAATATTATGATTTATAATATTAATCTTGACTTAGATGAAGCTGGAAAAACTGTTGAAAACAAGCTATATAAGGAAATAATTGGGGGTTTGTTTTATCTCACTACAGGTAGACCATATATTGTGTTTTCAGTATGTAATTTTTCTTATTTTCAATAAAATACTAAATAATCTCATTTTACTACTTCTAAAATAATGTTAAGATATTTTAAAGGAATAATCTATTTCTCTTTACTTTTTCCAAAAATAACTAACTTTGATTTAACTTCATACTAGGGTGCTGATTTTGGTGGGTGTAGGATAAATGGAAAGAGTGCCTCATGAATCTTCACTTTCAAAAGAAATCATAATTTTATGGTCAAGTAAAAAAACAACACTCTTTTGCATTGTTAAATAGCCCCCCTAACCCCCCCCCCCCCCACCCCTACACCATCCCCCCTAACCCCCCTGCACCCCCCCCCCCCACCTCCCCTTGTAATAGCCTCCCCCCTAAACCAGTCCCCTCCCCCACAACCATCCCCTAACCCACTCACCCCCCACCCACCTCCCTCTATACTAGCCTCCCCCTAAACCAGTCCCCTCCCCCACAAAAATCCCCTAACCACCTCCCCCCCCCCCCCCCCACACACACACACTCACCACCACCCCCTAGCCCCCTAGCCTGCACTAGCCCCCCAACCCCCCCACCCCCACCCCTGCACCAGTCCCCCTACCCCCCTATGCACCACCCCCACCCCTTTCTTTGTACTATCCTCCCCCCCAAATCAGTCCCCTACCCCCAAAACCAGTCCCCCCCTACACCACCCCCAATTCCCCTAGCCTTCACCATCCCCCCAACCCTCTAGCCTACACCATCCCCCCAACCCCCCTACACCACCCCCACCCCATCCCCTATACTAGCATCCCCCACAACAGTTCAACATAGGTATTATTCTGTAAATAGAAAGGTAGGAGGGGTGATATTTGTGTGGGGTTGCGTGAGGGTCTTATTGTAGCCCTATGTAAGGGGCTTGTGTATGCTACATAAGGTTTGTGTTGTAAGGGTACCCGGTTACTGAATACCCTACAAGGGTCAGGAGTGGTTGCAGTCTTGGGAGCAGGTTGAGTGTGTAATAACTACTAGGAAAAGTTAGGTGAATGTTGTTTAGAGTGGGTCAGTTGGGTTTGGATGGGGTATTAAATAGAGGAAGGCTATAGGGCAGGGGGTTTTAGATGTTTTTAAGTTGCATCTATTATATAGATTGGAGGCTGCGACCTAAGGCTCATGTTAAAACGTCTTCAAGAGATTATACTTCTTCCCATTTCTTCTTCATTTTTTCTTTTTTCTTCCACATTTTTATACTGAAATTTCAGTTAGTTTTTCTATTAATATCATTATAATTCTTTTTTTCTCTCTCAAACCTATCATAAATATGGATGATGAAGAAAAAATTTATGAGTACTTCACAAGACGTAATGAAATTGTCAACAATATTTTAGGGTATGGAGAAAAGTTGGATGATTCAACAATTTTCAAAAAGTTGATGAGAAATTTTTTGGACAAGTTTTATCCTAAGATTTAATCTTTAGAAGACAATGATGATCTTACCCTTGATGAATTGCATAATATTCTTATTTCTTATGAAATAAGAAAAATTATAGCTTCTAAAAAGAATATCAAATATTAAAATGGCTTTTGAGGCTATTAGAAAATCTAATTTTAGAGAATATGAAGATATATTCAACTAAATTTGATAACAAGGAAGAAGATGAATCAGTTGAAAATATCACTAATTTTATGGCTCATGTTAAAAGTGGTGTTGAAACCTCAAGAAACTAAGAAGATGAAAGTGAACCAACAAATCTAAAACACATACTGAAGGCTAAATTGGAAGCATGTATTGAGTATAACACAAAAATCATGAATGAGAAGTGGCTGGTAATAAATTATTTGAAAATACGATTGAAGGAAAGGAGTATATCAAGTGGGAAGCTACTTACATTAATGAAATAAAAAAATCAAATTGAATGTGGTTGATGAGGATAATATGGTGATTAAACTTGAGGAGAAACTTTCTTTGAGAGAATAAGTACTAAGTAAGAAACAATCAAAGTATCTTGAAGTTTTGAATGATTTGAAGAAGATAAGAGAAACAAGGCAGTTGAGGTTTCTGGTGAAAAGAAGGGTCCAAAGAGGTAGGTTAATTAATCTCCTAATAAATCTCCAAATAAACACGTTGCCTCTAATAATGCAGGTACTAAAACCAAATCTGGACCAGTTTGGACCATAAAGACTAATGGGAAACCCTTTTTGCATCAAAATTAGAGAAGTATGTTTCGAGAAGATCACTTATGTATAAGTGAAGATAGTAATGGTTTGTGTCATGAAATCGGTAACAATATTCCAGAAAAAAAATATTAACATTATGGAAGATCAAGGTTCAGAGACTATTGTTGGTGTTGTGGAGATTTTGGACACAAAGCCTACTCATGATGGTTTAACTTGTTACTCCTAGAGAAGAGGCGTGAATCAAGGGGGAGTTATTCTGAGAAAATGTAAAGAAAATCTAAAAGGAAGCAAACTATGACCAGGAAATCATCTCTTCTTTAAACACATAACCAATTTGATTTCTTAGAACAATTCTGTGATAGATGTGATCAACAGGGTCATTGTGTTGAAAAGTACATGACTGGCCTACCTGAAAATATTTCTTATGGTGAGAAAGGAATGATAATTTAGAAGGATAAGGAGGAGAAGTATTGCTTTACTGAGGTTTTCATTAAAGGCCTGCAAGAGAACCAATTCATGAATTCTTGATAGTGGTTCTTCCCATGTGACCGTTGATACAAGAATTTCAAAGAAAATTGAAAATAAATGAGCAGTAACATTTTTTCAATGATTTTTCTCTAAAAATAAGGGGAGTTGGCTCGCCATGAACTGATCTTCATCTGAAAAGAGGGCAACCCAATATAGGGATATAAAAAGGGTCAAGTACGATGTGTTCTTTATGACTAACACTGACATTAATTATAAGGAAAATATTAATGCAATAATTTCAAACAAGGTATACCATTGTGAGTTTTCATAGAAAACGCACCTCTGTTGGAGGGGTTTTATTACAAAACCATGACTTGTTTATCAAACAAAAATTATCTTAACAAACGCTTATTCAAGAATTTCAATTTAATATAATTAGAATTAAGAAGGTAGCTAAATGAAATTTAAAACATTCTTAAATTAAAGAGTCTAGGAGAGGAACCCTACCTCAAAGGATCCAATCCACACTCAGTGCTTGAAACTTTTATCAGCAACAACTCTAAGTTGCTTCATCCATCCTCTGGGTATATGCACCTTTTCATATACATAAGGATGACCTAACCCCTATGTACATGTCTTCATGTCCTTGAACACGGACAACAGGATCCTTATATATATTCTCACATGCATAAGACCGTTATCACCCACACACGTATGTATTTTCCATATATATACATAATCACACATAGCCACTTATATTTAATCACGCTTCCATGGGTAGATATACATATAATGGAAGAACTTATTATATATATTTTTACCTATACATATGCAGTGAGTCACCTTTGACTCTGGTTGCCACAACACACATGAACGGGTCCTGGGAGACTTCAACAAAATGTCAGTGATCTAATGAATCATCTTTAATTGAACCTAAAAATTGAAGTGGGAGGAACATGATTAGTGAGAAAGGTAATAATAAAATAGGTCATGATGATAACAACAACAACATGTAGAATCATCATGAAGATTAAGACAATGGGAAAATAATATCTTGTTGAATTCAACATAGTGTCACACGAATGCATGGGTGAAATGAGAGATTAATATAAAATAATACAACCAAGCAAACAAGTAATAAAATAGGTGCATATTACTCATGCTGATAAAGGTTTTGAAACCATGGTTATAGCCCCACCCCCCCCCCCCCAAATGCACCCCCAATCCACCCCACCCTTCACCCCAACTCATTTGAACCCCCACTACCCCCCCAACCTTCACCCCCCATTGCCCCCCCCCCCACTACCACCACCACCTGCACCCCCACTACCCCCCCCCCCCCACCCCACCCCACCCCCCACATACACCCCCACAGCACAATGCCCCCCCCCCCATCCCCCTTTACAGGTTTGGGAACAGATCATTATATTGTTGGTATAATCTATCAATTCTTAAAAATTTGAAAGTTCCCAAGTCAAGGGGGATAAAATAAAGATCATTTCAGAATTTATAAAGTAAACTAAAATTATTTATCTACCTATAACATATTTAAACATATTTAAGATTTCTATTATATTTTAACTGAGTGTGGTCACTAGAATGGTTCATTCTCATCTAATAATGTGTTAAAAACAAATGGATAATGAAGACCACTGATGATTAAAAATGGAAGAAATCTTACTTTGGAAAATTTTAAAAAAATGAAGTTGGAAACATTATTCCAAAGAAGTTTTCAAAGAAGGATGATCATACATCCTAGGGTAATAAACTTAAGAAGTCTAAGCCAAGTGATAAATATAAAAGGATTAGTTTCTTCTATCATAGAAGGATAAAAACTTAGATTAATGCAAACAATCCTTGCTTTTATGTGAAAATAAAAGCAAGAAATAGCATAATGGAAGATTTATCCAAGGAGAATAAAAATGAACTGGTTTGGTGAAAATAAATCATAATAATCCATGTGGAAATTCCAATGTGTACCTAAAGAGTCCATGGTAGTATGTCCTATCTATTTGGAAAAAAAGAAATAATTATAAAGGAAACACTTATAAAATATTTTTCCAAAGGAAATGATGAAATTCATTATGAAGAAGTCAAATTTCTTGAGAGCATTTCAATAAATAAAAACCCCAAAGGTTGTCTAAAACTTTTCAGAACAAGTAATATGGATGGACATAGTACCAACAATTGCTTAATTTGGTTACTATTATAAGAAAAATTCCTAAAGAAGATAAATATTACATTTTGTGATGCATGTACCTTGAAGGTTTATGAAAATAAGAACACCTCACATAAATAAGTTGAAATTGAAGAACTCTATGCTCCAAAAAGAAAAAAAACTCAAATAAAAATGTGCAATCATTACGAAAGGTGAAACTTGGTTGAGAAAACATTCCCAACCTTGTTGTTCACACTAAGGAACAAATAGTAACACCTTATTCTATTTCATATTGTATTTATGTGCTAACCATGAATGGAATTGAAGGTGAAGCTAGATGTCAAAGAGAACTTAAGAAATTGTACAAGCTATACAATATAGAATGTTACTTCAAGTAATCCATTTTATTGAATTCTCAATATGGTATATCCTAAAATCTATCTATAGAAGAGATCCACATTGATGAAGATAATTTACAGTTTCTCCTTATGGGGGAGAAAGGTATAGAAAACCTTGAGAAGCTACCATAACCTACTAAAATCATGTAAATTAGAATTCTAGATGTTTCTCTAAAAAAACTTCATTGAAATGGTATGGATTCATATTCTATCATTATTGAGTGAGAAAATAAAATCCTAACATTAAGCGGGAGACGTTTATTTTAATCATTGACATGGATGAGGAATTTTAAAGAAGACTTGAGACTGAGGTTTCCTAACTTGGGGCTCTTTGTCTTGAGAATCCATGAGCATTTAGGTAATTAACCCCTCATTCACATAATGAATTGATACAGTAGCAGCAATGTATCTCTTTAAAAGATCCAAAATTCCCAAAAGCTATAAATGATCAACCAGATGATAAAAAACATAAACAAAATTATTTTCTATACCTGAAAAAAAAATATGTTCCATAACACAAGTGAACGGACCATTATACTACATCCCACATTCTTCAAACTAGCGTCACGCTATCTCATCATCTCATATTCCTTTCATCTTTAGAGTATATCACAAATATTATCCAAGATGTCACTATATTACAAAAATGATATTTTTCCTCAAACAAAGTCTTTAACTAATCATAAAGAAACACTT
This sequence comes from Viscum album, assembly GCA_963277665.1. Lineage (NCBI taxonomy): Eukaryota > Viridiplantae > Streptophyta > Magnoliopsida > Santalales > Viscaceae > Viscum > Viscum album. The sequence continues at coordinate 224,741,054 of OY728162.1, forward strand.
CAAACTTGGTATCTATTTTTATTCTCACTTACCAATTCTTAAAAAATTATTCATTGTCTTCTCAAACTCAAAGGAAATCTTCCTCTTATATTTATTCCTCTATTTATCTTCTTCATCGAAACTAAGTAGGTTGTAACTCATCATCACTGTCTCAATACACTCCTATTATTACTTTATATAGTATGTAACGGATCATGATTCTTGTTATTCAAAATCCTTAACTCACTCAACCAACTCTTCCACAACACTATTGGCTCCTCTCACTACTCACTTGGCACACCCAACACATAACACCATTTTTTTTGTTTATTAGTTTTTTATACTATCAATATCGATGTTACCTCAAGTAGAAAAATATATTTTTAAACCCATTCCCACTATACTATAATTCAAAACAAATCAGGTATAACTTGGAACACCAACTATATATTCTCATGAAACTATTTTAACCCATTTGATTGGTTGTTTTATTTCTTTAATGGTTATATCTAATAGGTTTGCACAAATACCCTTTTCTTTTTAACTTTATTCTCTTCTTGGAAAATTATGTCTCCCAGTGAGATCAATTATTTCTTCATCTCAAAATACTCTCTATACAACAACTTCGTATTAATCTTCTTGGATATTTTAAAACTCATTATCTGTAAGTAGAGAGGATATCCTCATTTTGGCTTTGATGCAATTGTAATTTCAAAACAATAATTATTTTTAGTCAAATCCTGCATCATTTCCAGATCATCTCTTCATCCTTCTTCTCAGTAATGAATCGCTAATTATTTTGTGATGTATTAATCATTGTAGTTTATCATATACATCCTCTGAATTATTCACTTCCATATTTAAGAGACTTATAATATCTCTTATTTCAGGCTTGAGTAAATTCCTAGTCTTTCATCACACGTTCTCTTTGTCTTATTAATTAAGATCAACGACTCACAAAAATAGCTCCAATCTCAATAATTTAGTCTTAATAACTCAATAATTGACCCAACTTCATCTATATTATTCTGGGGAAACTCATTAGGTTCTTTAATTTATCAATAATTTCATCCTCCTGATATTCTCATCCCCTTTTCATTTTATTTTACTCAAAAAATCTTAGACCAAGGATTAACTAAGAATTATGATGTTTTGAACATGATAGAATAACTCAAGCAGCATCATGATGAGGATATGAAACTCTTGATAATATTTATAAAACCTAGGAAAAATGTAATCTAGTATTTAACCTATTATATATGGAAGAAATAAAAATCTAAATTTAGAGTATTTACTTACCTTAATATCATGAATTATCACCCCATCCTTACATTCATTGTAATAATGATGAAAGGAAAACAAGAATTAAAAACCTTGACAATTGAGGAATCTAGGGACTCACTCTTAGTTCACATAAAGAGTAGTAAAATAAAGAAAAAATTGGATTCCCAACTTTAGATCTATTATGTTATGGGATTTTTAGAAACTCAATGATGAATTTAGATAAGAATCAAAGGTATGTTCAATGGGAGATGGAGAGCGATGAAGGATATCCTCTTAAGGGTGTTACAAAATGAGAATCACAATTAAATCCCAATAAAGGGTGTTTTAGGGGTTAATTATCTAATGTAAAATTACTATTTTAACCCCCATTTAAAAAAACTCATATGTGTCTTACTAGGTGCCTAGTATAAGGCAATAGGTATATAGTGGTTACACCCGTAGTTATAAATGGTTATACCTAACACCGCTAAATACTTGGTACTAGACAACTAAGTATTTATTTCTACACCTACACAAAACACCTTACCTTTTTACCACTAAATTCATTTTACCCTTCTTAGATCCTTCTTAAACCCCCTAAACTTCCATGTTTATCCATTCTAATAATATCACACTTAAAATTAATGGAATTAATAACTCATAATGATGATATTCTATATAAATTTTTCATCACTAGGCTTCCCCTCACCAAGAATTATTAATGAGATTCTTCAGAGAAAAATTTGTACATTAAGAAAGAATTAAAAATACATGTTTATAAGTTTCATTATGAATATATACTAACAATCGCTATTCTTTAACTATAAATATGATCATCCCTTATAAAACCTTCTTGCATTAGTTGATGATACCAACTGATCATTCTATATTGGAACCACTAGCTTCCAACTCAAAATTATCAAACTGAATAACATGAGTAGGATCAAGTATACATCGCCTCAGTTTTAAAATATGAAACGCATTCATCGTATCATTGAACTGAGGATAAAAATACAATATTTAAGTTGTTTATAAAATATGATCTAAGATCTCGAAGTTTTTAAAGAACCTAGCAGTTGACATACCTTTATTTCCCATCCATTGATTTCCCAATCAAGAAGATATTTATAGAAACACATCATGATGTGGATGCTGTTATGCGTGAGGATAGGTAGATGGGATGGAATAGAAATATGAGATGAACTGAAGTTGGTCGGAATTGTGTTAGGGTTTCACGAGGCTGGATTGGTCAGCGTGCTGAAGTAGGAGGTGGGGAGGCCACCTAGGAGCAGTGTCGGTGGGTAGGTGGAGTGGCTGTGTTTGATGGAAGCGTCGGGGGAGGGTCATAGACAGGAGAGCTCATAGAGGGGTGGCTGTGTTGGGAGGTAGTGTCGGGGGAGGAGGGATGCCGAGAGGAGAGATCGTGAGGGTGGAGGAGGGCCACAAAGAGGAGAGCTCATGAGGGTAATGGTAGGAGCATCGAGAGAGGAGAGGTTGTGGGGGTGGAGGATGGTTGCAGCGAGGAGAGGTTGCGAGGGTAATGGGAAGGGGGTCAGGGAGAAGAAGAGAGTCATGTGACGGAATGAAGCTGGTTCCATGGAACTGTGGCTTCAAATAACCATATATACATGATTATAATTGAAGTGTGGCTATAAATTAAGTTATAGCCATAGGTCTATAAAATTGTGGATATAGATCCGTGGTTGTAGATCATTTTTCTAGTAGTGATACTTTATGGTGTGAAAATATCAGTTAAAATCAGAACTACATGGGAATCAATTAGAAATATCCAATTGTACTTGAGAAAGTACAAGGTATATATACTTGTTAATTGTAGAGGAAGGGATGCTAGTTATAAGGTGGCATAAACTAGTATTCCTATGGATCAATATGGTCTAATATTGTAGTTAGGATAAGGTCATGAGAAATAGAAGATCGTTCAAGAAATCGGTATCCATATTATTCAAATACCAATTACATAACAACTTCTAATGTATCTAAAAAATCATAAAATACACAAAAATTTGTTCCAATTATTGGAATTGTATGAAACATACTAACCAAGGTCAATATTATGAAAGATAACAACAAGTAATACTCAGGGATATCATCTGTTGTGAATATTTACTCAAGTAGGTGAAGTCATAGATGATAGAGTTTCAATGTAAGAATGTCATTACTCAACCAACTAGGGATTTCCTAGCCCTCAATGAGCCGAGTGTGACACATCAAGCCCATCTCTAATAGGTCAGGGGTTAGTGACAAGTGTTGAGTAGGCATATCACACACAAGGGAGGACTTAGCTTAAGGTTCCAATATGTGCACACAAATATCTAATCCACCAACACTATGTTAAAAGATAATAATAAAACCAATACCAAATGCATGTATACATCTATATCACACAACCATAGTATGATAAAATTACTGAAAAACATAAAGGACCAAGTACAAGCCCACAAAAACTGTAAAATAAGTGCAACCCGGTAGAGGGAGGGACTGAAGTCAAATTCAATATTTGGTACAAACCATGGTCTATCTAGCACACTATGATTTGTCTGCTTATGGGTCACCTAGGACCCTATCAAACATCATATCATCTTCATAATACTTGACATGTGCAAGAAGATCCCATATAGGGGTGAGTATAAAACTATCCAATAGGACACCCTAAAATCACCAAACATAAAGAATCAAGATAGTAGTCAAATCATCATAAAAATATGAGACATGTGAATAATAAAAACCCAGATATATGTGAGATAGACACTAATTCCCTAGGTAAGGTCACAGCTGCACTGCCAGCCTAGGATTCTGCTCAATATTTCAAAGTAACACCCATCCTGGATAACTCCCTCCATGAGCCTGATAGTGTTGATGGCACTCATTTGATTGGTCATGCTCATTGGGCCTCACCATGAATAAGTATGATTGGGAACTCATAAGAGATAGATACATATATAGGGGATAACTTCCAGATCCATTGGGTATACCTGACCCTATCTCAAATAACCTACTAAGTAGGGAATCAACACCTAGGTATATAGGTCACATAAATTCCTAAAACCCCACCTAGGGAAGATGATAAATGATATCTCTAAGGACCACATATAAGGATTCCTAAAACTTTATTTGAGACTAATCCCACAGAGGGGGTCACATATTATGCTTAGGATGTGATACTTCACTCTTCCCTCATGGGGATGGGATGAGGGAACATACCCTAAGAAAAGTAGTCCATAATTAATATAAAAAGGTCCTCAAACTTCCTTGGAGAAAGTACATGGTGTGTAATGGTAGTACAAGACATGTATTTCTTTCTCAGGTCTTCCCATATGATCCAGTCTGTGGCCATGTACTTTCGGTCATGCTCAGGTACTTCGTTCATGCCTGTGTACCATGTCATTTCTGGGTACATGGTTATTTCTAAGTACCAAGATGTGACCATGTACCGTGGTTGTGACCGTGTACCTGGTCATGTCTATGATCATGTACTCTAAGGGTATATGATGAGTAACCTATCATGGGTCACACAGCATTTGGTGGGTCCCACATGGAATGTGATACTTTATTTTCACTGAAACCCTAGTCATTGTATCTAGGGTACTACACGTTGTGTGTTATTTGGACTACACTCCGTGTAGTTGGGGGGGTTTTCTTGAACCTGTAGGTTCTTCGTGCATCTTCTACTCGCATGATCGTCACCACTAAATCCACTAAAAATCACATTAAGTTTCTTAGATCTTGGGTTGACTACACATAATCTATCACCAATGTTCGGATTCTGGCCACCATTCACCTCAATATTTTCCTCTTGTCACACATCACCACAGCTACATGCCAACCCGTGAATTGAGGTCTGCCATTCTGATCGCAAACATCCACCATTGTCCCACACTAAAAATGTGCCATCAATATCAAACCTAAACTAGAGGTATTGATCTATTGTGCCAAGGAATAGTTGTACAACAATCAATTACTGGGTATTTGGCAGACCACTATCCAAATGAAATACTGATAATGATTTCATGTAGAATGGGAAGAAACCAAAAAACATAAATTTAGTGAACGAAAATGGTCCATTTTTTCAAATTGAACACAATTTTATTCTATTATAATGATTAATAAAGAACAAATAACAAGTAATATTCAAATATCCTCAATTCATAACCATAGGAAGATAAAACAATACTCCCAAACATAATCGAACCATGAATCAATCTGTTACTGGAGTTGATTCATGTTCTTCGTGGTATAATCAATCGAGGATTAAACCAATGAAAAAAATCCCTAACCTAGGTTTGGAACAATCCCTAATGAGGAATGGTCATATGTCAGTCATTGGAGACATCCACAAGCTCTGATTGGCTCATTGATTGCCAATCCACAATCCATCATTGATCTTACGAGAATCCTCCTCCAACAACCCTATCTCACTCCCAATGTTTATGTAACTAACCCTCTAGATTTTACATAACTGAGTTTATATAGAAGAGTATTATGTTTTTAATTAAATTAAAAATAAACAAATAAAATAATTTAGATAATTATTATTTCTCCCATGATAGCACTCAATCCAGACACCCAATGCACACAAATATTATGACATGTCTAAGGTAAGAAACCACATTCCATATTCAATGGAAGTCTCTTATTTCTGATCTGGTACTTCATTTGGGAGTTATTCCATTATTTTATAAAAAATCAATGGCTTTAAAATAATATATATAATATTTTTATTTTATCAATATTAAGGTTCCTCGAGCCTCAGAATCTCATGCTAACTCAACACCTGCCTCCAAAAATATTCCTTCAAATATTTTAAAGTATTAAAAGGGAAAAAATTCATTACATTCTCCCCACCTCAAATTTTTCCATTTTGAAAATAAAAAGCCTATTCAAAAATATGAGGGTGTTGGTCTCAATATGGTTCCACTATTACCATATGCTCTCCTAAAGATTCACATGCTTTTATCAGAAACACACCAAGGGAATCTCTCACCCATGAATGATATTCTTCTTTAAATCCTCTATCTCTAGGTACTCTATAAAGTTAGATTCATCATCAATGTCTATCTCACCTTATTTAACAACATGTGATGGGTCATGCACATACCACCTCAGCTGCAACACACAGAACACATCATGTACCCGATGTAACTGTGGTGGTAGGGAAAAGTAGTACACCACCTCACCAACCCTATATAGTATCCATAAATGGACAATGAATCAAAAAGATATCTTTCCAACCTGAACAAATATATGCAATCCACATCAAGGTGAGACCTTCATGAATGCATTCTCTCCCTCCTCAAACTCCAAATGCCTCTATCATCTGTTTGAATAAGACTTTTAATGGATTTTTGAAATCCTAATCTACTCCTAGATGACCTTAACATTCTATTTTTTTCCACGCACAAAATCTGGGCCCATGAGTGCAGACATCCCAGGATCCATCCAGTATAGTGGTAACCTGCAGAGTCACCCATACAAGTCCTTGAATGGTGTCATACCGATGGTGGAATAGTAGTTGTTATTATATGAAAACTCCACCAATGGTAGTTGATCCTCCTAAATATAGACAAATTCTAACATGAAATCTCGAATCATGACCCATGAAACCTAAATGGTCTGCTCATTCTAGTTTTCAGACTGGGGATAAAACGTCATGGTCAAATGAAACTGATTCTCAAAGGCCTCCTGAAATCCTCTCCATAATTATTATGTGAAGAGCATATAATGGTCTAAAATGATCATTAAGGTAACATAATGAATCCATATTATCTCTTTCATATAAATGCGTATCAAACTCTCAACTAAACTCTACTCTCAGATAACTAGGAAGTGGGCCAACTTGATGATTCGGTCTACAATCAACCAGATGGAATCATGTCCACTAAATGATTTTGGGAGTCCCATCATGAATTCTATAGATATACCATCCCACTTACACTTTTTAACCTTAAGATATTGAGATAAACCCACCAAAATCTGGTTCTCAACCTTCACATTCTAACAAGTACGGCATTGAGAGGAAAAATCAGCTACACTATTCTTCATACCTAAACATCAGAACCAATGTCGAAGGTCCTAGTACAGCATCTACATGCCTATATGTACTTCCAATTGGTTGTATTAAACTCCCTAAAAACCTCTTAATGTGACATCATCGGTACCATAAACCACACTCTTAAAAGGATAACATGATCCCCACCTTCATAAAATCCATCAGGAGCACATCCGATGGATATTTTAATACACAAGGTCTCAGAGTCAGTGTCTTTAATATGATCCTAAATAACACATTGGATAAGTGGTGGGGTGACAACCATCGATTAGATTTAAGGTGAACCATCCTCATCCACTGAGGACAACTGTAATGAGGCCAACTACTTGGATTCCTCACTCAGCAACTGTAAACAAGATCTCATGGTGAGATGTAAGATCCCAAACTTTTTTTGAGATGTCAAAAACTCATTTTTAGGTATTTTATATCATTTTTTTGGTTATACTTTAGTTGATTCATGTCTTTGGTGTGTTTGAGTGAAATTTGGAAGTTTTTGGAGGGGTTTTGGGTAGTGCACAGTTGGCACACGATTTTCTCAAATAATATTCTTTTCCCCAGCAAACCATGCAACCCCAGATAGAGAGGGATTGCATAGTTGGTGCATGGTTTTTCAAATTGCGTTCCCTCTTAGTAGTAACCATGCACCCCCACATGAGAGGCTCACATTTAGGGCACATAGTTTGGAAAATTGTTCGTCCCTATCTAAGAAATCATACATACGGAATTAATTCTCCCAAAATTTATTTTTAAAATTCTTGAACCCCCCAGCTTTCACCCTAATTCAACCAAACTCAACCTTAACTCTGTATATCATTTTTGTATGATTTTGAACATATTACAAGGGCTTTCAAATTCTATTCTTGATGAATCGAATATTGGATTAGAGAATCTTCACCTCTTCCGCTAAGAGATTCTCATCTTGATTATTTTCCTCCCTCTCTCTTGTCTTTATATCATCTTTTTATGGAATTATTTACTCTATTGGTGATGTTTTAGATATAGGTTTTCATGGATCTAATATTTTTATCTTGGATCTAGGTTTTGGGTCTAGATCTTGTTCTTCATTGTGCAATTGAACGTTCCACTTCAATTTGGGGATTTCTATTGGTGATTGTTCATCAACGATGTTGAGGTAGGTGGTCTAAATTGAAATTCTCATAGTCTTGATTAATAGTGTATGTATGGGATTTTGAAATATCAATTTCCATGTTTGGAAATCGAATCTTGATTTGGATTAATTAATGGAATTGTGTGATTATTAAATTGATGGGATATGGGGAATATGAAATTGTTTAATTAATGGGATTGTGTAATTGTTCAATTAATGTTATTATGAATTAATTGAAAATGATAATTATTATATGTTTGTATTAAACCTAATGGATTAATGGGTTATATGATTTAAATATTACAAAATGGTTTAATGGGGAATTTCACATATTATTCCATGTGATTAAAGTGTTAAACCATGATTTTATTGATAATTGAAATGGTATCCATGATGTGAAATGATAAAAATGGGGTCAATGTGTATTAACCTTGGTTGATGTGATATATATGATATGTGTGTGATTGATTAATATATGAGTGTGGGACACTGGATAATGATCCAAATAACCATATGTGGTTGACTGATATATGAGTGTGGGATATGGACTGATGCTCCAAATACCCATATTTGATTGACTAATAAATGGGTTGTGTGATATGGACTAATGCTAAAAATAATCACAGGGTGCTATACATGGTTTTATATGCCCAAAATGTTGTTATTGGACTATGGTTCCAAGTATCTATGATATAAAATTAAAATGAAATGGATAATAAAATCCCATGATATAATGAATTTTAATTCCTTGTGTGATATGATTCAAACTCTATCATGGGCCGAATAAGGTATTGATTTTTTTGGAATCCTTGTAAACCCAGGGTAAAATGTGGTTAAATAAATAATAGTTCATTATATTAATTTTTTACCTTATTGATTTAAATTTATTCTTTATACAACTACATACATTTTTATTTATTTGATATTGTTTTATATTCCATTGATGGTGGACTACTGAGTTGTACTCACACCCTACTCAAGATGCCTAATTAGTACCCAAATAGACTTCATGTTTGTAGGACAGGATAAGGGAAAGATCTCTATGTTAGATAGCTAAGTTGGGATGGAGCATGGATGAGGGAACCGAACTTGGTATCGATGCCCACTTTTTATTTTTTAGTGTATTTATTTTGTGTTTTTCATTTGACACTCAACACATATTTGGCATGGCATATCTACTATTTTAGTTTTGGATATTTTTTCCTATTTGGGTTCATAATGAGATACTGTTTTTCCCTAGTTATTGTATTATTCTGGTTATGGTTATTTTTATTTATGTTCATTGTTGTGCTACTTTGATAAATAGGGTATAGTCTCCTCATGTTGATTATTTTAATCTCACTGCTAGTCGGTAACCTCTAGCATACAGGGAGGCATGTTTTAGTTCATGTAACTGAGTATCTCGGGGTACCGATGTGTGGCACCTAGTTCAGAACATTACAAATTGGTATCAGAGGATTTTTTTTCTTGTGTCTTACTAATTGGGAAAGATATACAGGAGACTAGGAAGATTCATGCCTTAAAAATGAGCTCATTCATGGGAGTAACTAACACATGTAAGTGGTAAAACCCAAGTACCTAGGGTGGGATTGTCATTATTGATGTTTTTTGTTATAGTTGGATGTTATTTCACCTTGGGTGATGTGCTTATTCTGTAATGTTATTACTTTCTGAGATTTTTTGAGATTTTACTTGTGGCCTGGTCTAGAATGAGAGTAGAGTATACATGAATCATTATAGTAACACACGAATTATTGTGAAATGCATCATTTTTAAGAACACATGATAAAATATGGTTTTGGGTACGTTTTAAAATAAAAAATATTTTCTTTTCTTATGTAATTAAATAAAAAAGGTGTATAATATGATATTGAAAGTTGTAAATGAAGAAAGATGTGAAAAATGGGTGTCTAATGAGAAATTTGAATAATGAGACTATGTTTACCCTTTTTTAACCATGACCTAGATGTATGATGTTTAAGGGTAGTGATAGTGCCTCAGTTTTGAATATGTGGTGGGGTTTGAGGGATGATGACTTTATTTGAATACTTATAATTGTGTTATTGTTGTGTAATGTTGTGAAATGTGTCCTAAGTCATGTTTTTTTCATTATAGGGATATGCCTCCATGATGAATATTATAGAGGGGATGACAGGAGGACATGGATAGATATGTGCCTCCAGTAGTAGAACTTTAGGGTTTGATAGTTCTAGGTGAGGAAGCTGGAGAGCAGGTTTGATAGAACTTTGCTTGGTTTGTGCAGCTTATGGAAAGAGACCTAAGGAGGTTTGTGAAGAGTATGTATGAATTGACATGGGAATGTTGGTTTTAGAACCCTCTGAATTTTATTAGATAGGGTGGACCTGAGGTAGTTGATGTATGGATTGAGTCTATCCAGAATATTCTTGACCACTTAGACACTCATGCTGAGAAGATAGTCAAGCTGGAAGCTTATATATTGTGAGGGTCAATGAAGCGATGGTGGGATATCCAGACATGGGATGGATAGCTAGAAAATATGATATGGAAGGACTTCAAAGATAAGTTCCTAGAGCACTTTTATCCAGAGACACTGAGATAGAAAAGGGCAGCATAGTTTATGAGGTTGACCTAGAGGAGTATCCCTATGATGGACTATATTGGTCACTTTACTGACTTACAGCACTTTTCTCCAGCATTGGATGGGGATGAGACAGCTACTTCAAGATTTTTTCAAGATGGGATTAAATGTGAGATTAAGACCTAGGTTAACATATTTTGATTAAATAATTTTGATTAGGTAGTGGATCAAACTCTCATATCTAAGGGGAACCTGAAGGAGGATTCAAATGAAGGATAGGTGGTTTCTGTTGGATGATCAAGAGGTATGTATTATAAGGGTAAGAAGAATCATTATGAGAATGTTGACCATAGAAATGGAAATAATAGTGGCTAGGGTGAAGGATCAGTTACTCAGGATCTTACTCGAGTGATTTGTCACAAGTGTGGTAGTTTGGGTCACTTTCGTAGACAGTTCCCCTGACCATCGGTAGAGTTTCGAGCCTATGATAGGATGGGACATCTACAAAATTTCTATTGTAACCCATGACAGATGGGTAATCATGGAGAAACTAGGTAGAATAAGAGTGCTGGAAGGGGGTCTTCAACCCCATATCAGTCTGGAAATTGGAGTTCTACTGGTTGTGGTGGTCGAGGCAGTGGATGAGGTGATTATGAGAAAGAGTACCTATATCAGAAGAGTGGTGCAGTTCAGAGGACTCAGACTACATCATAGGGAAGAGGGTAAAGATAGTTTCATGCAGTATAGCTTACACTTGTGGATAGCAAGGTTGGACCATCGGCAGTTATAGGTACTATTTGTGTATCTTCTATGCTATCTAGAACCTTATTTGATATTGGTGCCTCCTTTTTATTTATATCTTCACAACTTTTTAATGGTATGACTCTATAAATAGAGTTTTTATTCGATTTATAACAATCGATACACATTTGAGGATGCAATTGAGAGGTATTTTTTTGTGCAGGGGGTGTTCTCTTGAGGTTGGGGATTATTTTTTCTATGGGATCTTTACATCCTTGACATGTTAGACTTTGACCTAATTTTGGGTATGGACTAGTTAGTAGCATATCAAGTCCACATAGATTGTTACCTCAAGATTATAACTTTAACATCTCCTAAGTGTGAAAATAACATTCATCATGGAGACTGGGATGTCAAAATAGGCCATGTAGAGCCAGTTCAACAACTAGGGGAGCTCACTGCCCAGGTTGTAAGTCTCTTCCTATATGATGGGTGTAAAGGGTATGATTTCTTTCCACTTGTAGTGGATATGTTCTAGGATTTTTTTTCACTAAGTAATTCTCAGAGCTTCCACCTAAGAGAGATGTGGAATTTACGATTGAGATCATGTTAGGGGTTGATCTAATTTCCACTCCACCATACAGAATCGAACCAACAAAACTTCAAGAAATTAAAACTCAAATGTAAGAGTTTATGGATAAGGGGTTTGTCCATCTGAGTATGTCACCTTGGGGTTCTCCAGTTTTTTGTAAATAAGGATGACAAGATGTTGAGATTGTGTATTGATTAATGAAAGTTGAACCAGATGATAGTGAAGAACTAGTATTCTCTTCCACATATCGATGATATTTTTTACCAGTTTATGAGATCTTGTGTCTTCTCCAAGATTTACTTGATATTAGGGTATCATCAGTTGATATTTCAACCTTCTTATATACCAAGGACTACTTTTAGAATCAGTTTTGGCCTATATGAGTTTTTCGTGATGTTGTTCGAGCTGAAGAACACACCAGAAATTTTTATGGACTTGATAAATAGAATCTTCCACCCATACCTATATTAGTTTTTGGTAGTAATTATGGATAACATCCTGGTGTAATCCAAGACTTATGATGATCATTCCCAACATCTTGACATTGTCTTGAGTACAATGAGAGGGAATTGTCTATAGACCAAGATATCTGAGTAAAAATTATAGATCAATCAATTACATTTCTTGGGAAACTTAATCTCAGATAAAGGTGTGTTGGTGGACCTAGAGAAGGTTTAGGAAGTTGTATCTTTGGAGCATCCCAAGAACATATTTGATATCTGTTGTTTTCTGAGGCTAGCGGGTTATTATCAAAGATTCATCTAGGAGTTTTCCTAATTACAAGAACCTATTTAGGGATCGACCAAGAAGGGGATAAAGTTTGAAAGTTCTTAAGTATGTTAGAATTCCTTCTAGGAGTTGAATAAGTTCTTGAAAAGAGAACCAATCTTGATCCTACCCGATCTGAGTGAGGAGTATATGGTGTTTTTTGAATATTCTGGGATCATTCTTGGAGTAGTGTTGATAAAGGTGGATTGAGTTGTGATGTATAGGTCTCAGTGGTTTAGGCCACATGAATGGAATTACCCTACGTACGACCTCAAGCTAGCTGTAGTTGTTTATTCCTTGAAGTTTTGGTGGCATTATCTGTTGTGTGAAAATTTTACTGTGTATACTGATCACAAGAACTTAAAGTATATCTTTTTGCAATGATATTTGAATATCCAATAGTGAATATGGTTTGAGTATATGCATTCATTCAACTTTAATCTAGAATATATTCTCAGGAACACTTTGAGAAGGAAAACTCAGACTCTGGTAGTTCAGGAGTCTAGCTCTAAGTGAAATATTATGACCTTGTTGGTTGAGCAGCATGTTCTGGTTTAGGATTCTTAGAAGTATATAACTCTCATATTAGTTTCAGTGGATTCTACATTTATGAGATAGATTAGATAGAGGTAGTATAAATATCTTGAGTGTTTTTATTTGAGGTAAATCCTTAAAGGTGGGGATTCACCATCTGATTAGACTATAGATGAGGATGAGATAAACTAGGTTTGGGGTCATGTTATTGTTCCTGATTTTATGTGAGAGGATATTATGAATGAATTTCATGCCTCAAAGTGGGTGGTTCATTCTAGTTTGACCAAAATTTATTGTGACCTACATCGAAAGTATTGGTTTTTGAGCATGAAAAAGGAGATTTCAGGGTTTGTGACACGATGCTACATCTGTCAACAGGTGAAGGCTGAGCATCAATAACCTGATGGTTTACTATATCCATTTACCATTATGTAATGGAAGTTGGATAGAATTATCATGGACTTTTTGGTGGGTCTCCTGTGGACACCTCAAAAAAATGATTCCATTTGGGTGGTTGTGGACCGACTAATGAAAGTAGCACATTTCTTACCTATACAAGAGACTTTATCAATAGACCAATTGGTAGATTTGTATGTTTGAGAGGTAGTCCATCTACATGGGGTGATATAAAGTATATTTTCATATCATAACTCAGTTTTTACCTTTCACTTTTGGTAGGTCTTTCAAAATATTCTAGGTACATAGGTTTTTTTGAGTATATATTTCCACCCATAGACAGATGGAAAGTCGGAGTGTGATATTCAAGTGCTTGAGGATATGCTAAAAGTGTGTGTTCAAAATTTTGGTGGGTCTTAGGAGAAGCACCTAGATTTTTTGAAGTTATCCTATAATAATAGTTATTAGTTAACTATTAATATGGAATAATATGAGTAAATTTATAGTATTCCATGTATATCACCTCTATGTTGGATAGAGGTAGGTGAGTCAAAGATGTTGGGACCGAGTCTCATGAAAGAGAAAACAGAGTAGGTTTAGTTGATTCAGAAGTGTATCACTACATCTCATAGTAGATATAATTTTTATGCTGATAGATGTCATTTAACACTAGTGTTTACATAGGTGATCATGTTTTCCTTCAGGTGTCATCTGGATTGGGTCACCATAGGATTCAAAAATAGGGAAAATTAGAACCCAGGTTTGTTAGACTGTTTGAGGTTTTGGAGAGAATTGGGCCAGTGTAATTCTAATTAAATCTTCCAAAAAGGTATAGTTCTATGCATGACATTTTTCATTTGTCACAACTTTGGTGGTATCACCTCGACCCTTCTCATGTGATCGATGTTGATGATGTTGAGTTTAAGCATGATGCATCCTTTGAGGAGCATCTGATACATGTTTCAAATCACAGTGAGAAAGTGTTTTGGGGAAAGATAGTGTTGATAGTTCTTGTATTATGGAAACATGGGTGTGTTTATGATGAAACATGAGATAGCGAATCAGATATGTAGGATCAGTGGCTCGATCTTTTCACCTCAAAATTTTAGGGATGTTTAGGCGTACAGCTCGAGGATGAGCTGTTATAAGGTGGGGAGATTGTAAGATCCCGAAATTTTTCTAGAGATGTCTTGAGCTCATTTTTAGGTATTCTTTTTCCTTGTTTTGATTATACTTTGTTTGAGGCATGTCTTGGTGTTCTTTTGGTGAAAATTGTAAATTTTTGGATGGGTTTGGGTAGTGCATGATTGGCGGAAGGTTTGTTTAAACAATGCACCCTACCCCAGCAAATCGTGAAACCCCAAACAAAGAGTGATTAGATGGTTGGTGCATGATTTTTCAAACCGTTCACCCTCTTAGGAGTAACCATGAACCCCCATAGTTGAGGTGCATGGTTAGGGAGCATGGTTTGGAAAACTATGTTCCCTTGTCCATAAAACCCTACATGTGGAATTAATTCCCCCAAAAAATAGTTTTAAAATTCCTAAACCCCCCAAACTTACCCTAATTTAACCCAACTCGACCCTAACTCATTTATCTCATTTTTATAGGCTTCTAGATAGATTCCAAGGGCTTTAAAACTCTATTATTGATTAATCTAAGACCAAATTAAAAAATATTCACCTCTTCGTGTAAGATATTCTCATCCTGATTAGTTTCCTCCCTCTCTCCCATATTTATCTCATCTTTTAAGGGGATAATTTATTCCATTGGTGATGGGTTAGATCTATTTTTTCAGGGATATAGTCCATTTGATCTTGGATCTAGTTTTTGAATCTAGATCTCGTTCTTCATTATGCAATTTAACATTCCACTTCAATTTGGGAATTTCTATTGGCGGGTGTCCATCAACGATGCTGAGTTAGGTGGTCTAAATTGAAAATCCCATATTCTTGATTAATATTGTGTGTATAGAATTTTGAAATATAAATTTTCATGTTTGGAAATATTATCTTGAATTGGATTAATTAATTGATAAATTAATTAATAGAATTATATGATTATGAAATTGATGGTATATGGGTAATATGAAATTGGCTAATTAATGGGATAGTGTAATTGGTCAATTAATGAGATTATGAATTAATTGATAATGATAATTATGAGATGGTTGGATTAACATTAATGGGTTAATGGGTTATATGATTTAAATATTTCAAAATGGTTTAATGGTTAATTACTTGTATTATTCCATGTTATTAAACTATTTAACCATGATTGTATTTATAATTGAAATGGTATCCATGGAGTGAAATGATAAAAATGGGGTTAATGTGGATTAACCTTGGTTAATGTGATATATGTGATATATGTGTGATTGATTGATATATGAGTGTAGGACATGGACCAATGCTCCAAATACCGATAAGTGATTGACTGATATATAGGTGTGGGACACGGACTGATGCTCTGAATACTCATATGTGATTGACTGGTAAATGGGGTGTGAGATAGGTATTAATGCTATAAATACTCACACAGTGTTAGAAATGGTGTTCTAGGACCAAAATGGTGTCATTGGACTATGGTTCCAAGTATTCATGATATAAAATTGAAATTAAATGGATAATGAAAGCCCGTGATATAATGAATTATGATTCCTTATGTTATATGGTTCAAACTCCAGCATGGTCCGAAGCAAGTATTGATTTGTTGGGTGTCCTAGTAAACTAGGGTAAAATGTGGTTAAAAAAATAATAATTGATTATATGAATTGTTTACCTTATTGATTGAACTTTATTCTTTATATAACTACATATAGTTTTATTTAATGGATATTGTTTTAGATGTTATTGGTGGTGGACAACTAATTTGTACTCACACCCTACTCGGGTCACCTGATCTATACCCATATAGACTTTATGTTTGTAGGATAGGATAAGGGAAAGGCCCTATGTTAGATGAATAAGTTTGGATGGAGCATGGAAGAGGGAACCAGACTTAGTGTCGAGACCCACTTGGGAGTTTTCATTGCCTTTATTTTGGGTTTTTCATTTGACATTGGACACAAATTTGGCATAACATATCTATTGTTTTAGTTTTGGATATTGTTTTATGTTTTGGTTCATCATGAGATACTAGTTTGTCATGGTTACTATATTATTATGTTTATAGTTATTGTAATTTTTTTATTTTTATTTATTTTTATTGTTGTGTTTCTTTAATAAAGAGGGTATAGTCTCCCCATTTTGTATATTTGACCCTCGCTGTTAGTCAACATCCTCTACCATATAAGAGGCTTACTTGAGGTCATGTAACCGACTGGATCAAAGCACCGGTGTATGGAACCCAGGTCAGGATGTTACAGATAGCATCTTCCACCATGTTCCCCTTTTAAGAAGTATAGACTATCTCCAAGTTATAATCCTAGAGGAACTCTAGCCATCACCTTTGTCTCAAGTTAAGATCCTTATGTGAGAAGATATACTTGAGACTTTCATGGTCAGAATAAACAATTAATCATTCACCCATAAGGTAGTGTCACCACAACTTTAGGGAAAAGCATGTTACTTCCAGCCCTAGATCATGGGACGTGTAGTTCTACTCATGTGATCTCAACTATCAGGACCCATGGGTGATCACTGCCTACTACTATATCAAAACACAACCAAACCCAACTTTTAAGGCTTCAAAAAATACTACATAATCAACACCCTTATCTAAAATCCTTAATATGGGGGTTCCTATCAACCACTTCCAAAACTCCTAAAAAGTTTACTGACACATCTCTATCTACATGAAAGGTTTCCCCTTCTAAGTATAATCATTAAAGGGTGTCGATATCTGGGAGAAATTGGGTATGAATCTATGATAATAGATTATCAACCCAAGGAATATTTATACCTCAGACACAATCTTGTGTGGCTATCAAGCTAACATTACCTCAACATTGGCTAGGTCCACTGCTACTCACACCTCTAAGATGACATATCATAGGAAGCAAACATCTCAAATCCATAACTAACACTTCGAGTGCTTCTCATAAAGTTGGTGCTCTAAAATTATGTCTAGGACTATACACTCAAGTGTCTTGAATAATCCTCCTCAAACTCCAAGTACACTAGGATTTTATTGATGAATACTACCAAAAACAATCTAAGAAGATCTAGAAAATCTAGTTTATGAGACCCATGAACACTATTTGGTGTTTTTCACACTGAAGGGACCAAGTGATCATAATGACTATAGAGACATCATAATGTCATCTTCGGTATATCCTCATCCCAAAATCAAAAATAGTGATATCCTTATATGAGTTCAACCTTTGAGAACCATCTCAACCACTTCAAATGGTCAAAGAGGTCATCGATCCTTGGTAGTGGATACTTATTTTTTATATTCATCAGTAAAAAATCAATGATAATCCAAACTATCATTAGTATTCTTGGAAAACAAAACTAAGGCTTCCCAGATTGACACACTGGGTCTAAAAAAGCTCTTCATCTATAACTCTTTCAACTTCACATTCAACTCATAAAGATATATGAGGGTTATTTGATATGATGTAGAAGATATTGAGGAAGTCCCTAGGTTCAAGTATATGTATAATTTTTTCTATCAATTGGGATCTAAGCCCGGCACATCTTTAGGGAAGATGTCATTATACTCTTACACCACTACAGGAAGATAAAATCTCATAGAATCTACTTATCTAAGGGTAATATTAACTAACCAGTGACTAATTGACTGTATCCTCCTATGTATGAGATCATCCAGCTCTGTCTAGTTTTCTTTCTCACCCATTAAGTAAAAATTCATCCCATCACTGCAGACACACTGCATCCTCCTCCTGAAATAGTTAATATGAGCATGAACTATGGATGGTTAGTCCATACCTAAGATAACATCATAAGGATTCATTGCTTTTATAAATAGATCACAATAGAATCTCTCTCCTCCAAGATTCAGGTCATGTTGTCTTAAGAAGTGTGTGATCATTGAACCCCCTCTAGTAGGAGTCTCTAAACGCAAGAGTCAAGCTAAAAACTCAAATATAATCTCTAGGTTTCAAATTGGGGATGTTTCAAGAAAAGAGTGGATTGTATCAATATCAAATAGTACTGCAGCTAAAGTAGAGAAGAAACAGAGTGTAGATCTAATCATCTAGGGAGAATTTGGGTCATAGGCTTCCACTGCCCATAGTTTTCCTCATACTTTTCCACCTACTCCCTGAGCCTATGGAGGATCGCCTAGGGATGATGGTGGAAATAGTTCAAACTATCTACCACCTCCTGAAACTCTCCTAGCTCTTATTCCACATCCATTACCACGTGGACCTCCTAATATTATCGTTGCCTCTTCCTTGGTAGTCCATTGACCATCTCTACATCATTTTTATATCTATTCATTCAATCCCACACGAGATGTATCCAACCATCATAATAGAAACACTAAATCTCTCTTAGATTAATAGAATTTTCCTAAGATCCCTGAACTATAGACCCTCAATCCTGACACTACCTCCTAAAGTGTCTCTCAAGTCCAGATCCCTATTCCTATAATCAGATACCAACTACCAAAGTATGATCACATTCATGCCCACTACCATCACCAATTTTCAACGTCTACTCATCTAGAAAGCTCTCTACTACCAAAGCATGCTCTAGAACCCTAGTATTGGTAGGAATGAAAATAGGTATCACTCAATCCCAAATATCCCTACGGCGATAGTTATCAAAATTCCATGATCAAATGAATTCATCTCGAACCGTATCTATAGAGTATCTTGATAGGTTAGTAAACCTCAACAAATACTTAGTCACTACCATGTTTCCCTGCTGAAGCTATCGAAGCTCCAGGATGTGAACTTCTAGAAATTTAGCTGGATAGAACTCCTCTCTAAAAATATTCTCAAACTTTATCCATGAAATATTTGTCTCTTTGTACAAAAGAGTCACCAGACTTGTAAGGGGTCATATCCATGTGTATTGACCCTTTGCATGTTCCTAAGGCTTGCAAAGCTTGTAGGAGTCTAAGAGGAAGTCTATAGGGACTTGGTTGTTGAGAATTGGGATCATGGAACATTCACAATGTGAAATTCAGTTTCACACTGTGTAGAATAATTTCACAATGTGAAAGTTGGATTCACATCAAGTAATGTGTAATCCTCTGATGTTATAATTTTCTAAAACATTATAGCTGCTCGAGTTTTCAAACCCTATGGTTGATGCTTCCCTCCCTCTCATCACAGACTACCCGACAGTCCCCTCTTTGTTGTTTTGGATATCCCTCCAATGGGAATAGATCTCGGGCTTCCATCTTCAATTTGTGGTGACCCGCTTGATCCAAGGTCTATTTTTCCTTCATTTTCTAGAATTTTCCCCCAGTTTGATCTTGTTTTCTCCTGTATCTTCTCTTCGTGCTATGTTGGTGTCTTACCCATGGTTCTAATGGGGTTTCTCTCAGTTGTTATTGGTGTGGTGGTGCTGTGGTGTCCTTGGTTGGATGCAGTTCTTATGGGAGAGGTTATTGGAGATCCATTGAGTGGTCCATTCTCATGCGAAGAATGTTGAAAACCTTTTTATGTAAGGTATTCATTGCTTCTCTATTTATTTACATGAAATCATAGAGTTAGCATAGTGTATCCCCTTGGATCGTAATGAAATTGACCTAATTAAATACTTAAACTAGATTAAAGAATTAGTATCGATCGTATAACGATGTTTCTGCTTTGTACTGTGATAACGGTTTGCCTATTGATTTTCTAGATAGTGTTATATTTATTACTTTATTAGTTTAGCACATTGTTATTTATGGAAATTGGTAATGAATGTAAATCTAGAATTAATTGATAATTAATTGGCTAAAAGATAAATAGGCATGTTTAATGAATTTGGTTGTTGTTGTAATTTTATGTTAATCAAATTGATGCAAGTATGCATGTTTAACTGAATTGGTTAATGAACATGAAGCATGTTGATTCTTGTTGATGAAATAATTAAGGTCATGTTAGATTAATTATTTAATTAATTTTTTATCGATTGTGATAGCTTGTTTCTTAGGTTTCTCATAGTTTTAACCTATGAATAATGAATTGGTTAATTTAAGATGGAATAAGAATTGGTTGTGTGATAAAGATAATTACTTTGTAGGTCATGAGTTTCTTTCTTGCTTGTATAGTTCAAGTACATTATTATTTAGATATGTGAGATATTTTTGTGTATGAAGGCTTAATGTCTTGCTTTAGGTACAAGATTCTGGTTTCTATATTTTTTTCCTACTACTTGTGATATGGATGGGTCTAGAGGGTTGTTGTGGTTATGGGGGTAGGGAGGCCTGGATATGACGTGAGCCTAGGATGGATGATCCTAGAGGGATGTTATGGTATGTGGGTTATGGAATCTTGGTTTTTGTGGTATCATTTTATGATTGGGGTGGCAAGATGCATCGGTTTATGCATATGGTGTCAGAGAGGACACCAGAGATGACGAAATGGGTTGAAGCTAGGATTACCCATTGATATGAAAGATGGATGCTTGTTTGAATCTGTTGTTTGTTTATCTAATTTACTTTCCCCACTTCTTGAAAAATACCTATGTGTTTGGTTTCTCTATTTCCATGGGATATGAAGATGTTCTGGGTAAACCGCGTAATTTCTGTTTCTAGCTCCTCGTGGTTGGACGAGCTTACTCTCCTATTGTGGGTGGCAAAGACTCGATGGGTAGTTCATCTACTCACCATGTTGAGCCCCTTGTTTTTTGGGAGTTTATAATGTTTTCTTAGGAAACTGAGTGATATGTAAAGTAATGATTTAAATAAATTAATAAATCTTTAACCCATGGGGTTGGATCTTACTGGGATACAATGTTGAGGTTGAAATTCTGAGAAGTTGTGGACTCGGTTTTCTTATGCCCAGAGGGCATGGATATTTGTTAAAATGGTAATGTGATGTGATGTGTAAATGATAATGGTTAATTAATGGTTAGTAATTAATTAACATAAAGTGAAATTGATAAAATGGAATAAAGTAATTTAATGTAGAACTTTAAATGGTTGTGTGCTTATAGGATATCTAGTCTTAGTAGTGGCATCCAGGAGTCTGAGAGATGTTAGTTGTAGTTTAGTATAAGACTAGCTTATTCCCATAGTGTGGTTGTGTGATATATTATATCCTATACTTTTTGTGTTTCTATATGCTAATCCACCCTATCATTTAGAAAAACTAACACCCCATGGATTCTGATCCCTAGGGTGTTTTTTCCAACATCATGGTGGGAGGATGGATGGTTAACTACCTCATTTGGCCTCACTCTCTTCTCTTGGTAGTTATTGGAGATGGTATGCATGGCAGTTATTTTTTCCAATATATGTGTGTAGAGGGTTGTAATGGATTGTGGTTATTTCACACACGTGTATTTTGGATATAGTTTCCTACAAACAATTATAGGTATAACGTGTATAGGATGTGATGGCTTGAGGATCCTTACTCGGTGTGTGGGCTACGATGGGTTAAGGTATTGTACCGGATGTATGATACATGTTATGTGAGTTGTGGTGGATCCTGAAAACTACCTAGTTACTTTTGGTTATGTGCATGTGGTGGTGTGTTTCACGAGGTGTATGTTGTGGTGCTTCACCTAGGTGTCTACAGACTAGCCTTTTTGGAGAGAGAAATACTCCAGACGTGTGATGTTAGGGAAGATTGGAAAAATAGTGTGGAATTGGTAGCGGGGTACCCTTGATATTATTTATTATATTATATGTTCTTTTATTTGATACTTGGTGAGATTTTCCATGGTGAGGCTAGGAAATTAGTATACTTGTTTTTGTGATGAGTTAGTTTCACTTTTTGTTCACTATGATTTAGCATGCTTTATTTACTTTTTGCATGAGAGGCTTTAGGGAGTATCCTACTGAGTATACTATTATACTCACCCTACATATATATAAATTGTTTTTCAGTTCAATTAGAGAAGGTTGGATATTAGGTTGGTTACTACTATCTTGTGGGTTACAGGAGTTGTTTGGGCTTCATGGTTGCTATCATCCTTACTTTCTTTTAGTACTTTTAGTTTTCCTTTTCATTTGTAGTAGTTCTTGCATGACATTGAATTTCTATACTTGGGTTTTCTTCTATATTATTGTATGATCAGTAGTTGGTTGGTGTCTATCTTATCTCTCTCTTCCACATATGCTTCTCTTAGAGGATAATTCCTCCCATCTGCATGTTTATTATACCCTTGGTGCTAGTTGCCAACCCAGGGCCTATTAGATGCAGGACTTGGGGGTCATTATCTCTCTTATCTCATTGTCAGCCTATGAGGGGTACACTTTGTGGGTAGGGGTCAGGACAGAGTGGTATCAGAGGCAAGTTGAGGTATAGGATGGAGTTTGGAGTTAGGTATAGGTGATGTTTCATGGGTTGGTAGGGAAACGATATCAGCTAAGTTAGAAAATGCTATAAACACATGAGATCAGATGAGATACGAGTATTTAGGGACCCCTGTGATCTGATGCATGGATTTTTAAGATTATAGTGGCTACTAAATTAAGCGATAATGGTTGTAGGGTAGAGAACTAGGAAAGGATCATGCATCATTATTCTTTGAACCTATGTTTGAAATGGTAGACCTTGGGATAGGTTAACCTAAAATGAATAAAAGAAAACAATTAATTAATGTTAAGTATTCTATATTCTAGGTTTAGGAGCTCTAATTGTTTATTCATTAGAATATATGGATCCAGGTTAATTTCCTCATCAGGTTTGTATAGAATATGTTTAGTAGATTGTGCCATTAGATCGCTATAGAGTAGAGGTCGACGATGATGACACTTGGAGGAGGACACTCTAAGATTTTTAGTGCCAGATTCTACAGAGGTATGAGGGATCTGTTTCAGATGAGGTCACAGAAGACTGGTTGGAGGAGGTTGAGATATATTTTAGTTCGATCTGTGCTCATAAGGATTTTTGGGTGTCTTTGTATTTGACAATGCTTCATAGGTAAGTGAGATAGTAGTGGTTATTATTCCTTCGAGATCATGAGGAGTCGATAGGCTTGTGGGAGTAGTTTTAAGACCAGTTTAGAGCTTAGTTTCTTTCTTCAACTGTGAAGGTAGCCAGTCTCCAGGCGCTACTTACCCTTTGGTAGGGGAGCTCTAGTATGTGATATTTTTTAATCCATTTCATGAACCTTCTATGATATGCTTTAGACCTATTATCGAATGAGGAGGCCTGGGTGAGGCATTTCAAGAAGGATTTACATCCATAGATCCAGTGCCAGGTCACCCCATTTTTGTTGAAGATGTATCTCAAGGTGATGGAAAGAGAATACATCATTAAGAAGATGTTGTCCATAACCAGATCTTCATGATAGGGGATCTTTCAGGATCCCCCATGATGAAAAGTTGTGGTTCAGGGTTCCCATTTTTCAGGACAGAAGAACTTTCGATTGGTAGGGGTAGGCCCCATCCCTCAATGTCTCGTTTCTATAAGGTAGGTGACTCTCAAACCTATTATAAGGGGTCATATGCATGTTTTTATTATGTAATACAAGTTCATCAGTGAAAAGAGTTTCTAACCTTTTTGAGAAATCAGTGTGTGCCATTTGTTCTGCTTCAGGTTCCTCCTTTGAGGAAGTTCCATCCAAGACAGCAGTAGCAAGTTGCTCCAGTTTGGGATCATCAGATAGTAGATGAGGCAGGCATAGGACATACTTGGGATACTTACCATCTTCAGAGAGTAGATTGAGGTCATATAGGTGGTCATCAGCATGGTCAGATAGGCCATGGAGAAATTCATGGTCATCTTCATGCTTTAGCATTGCCAGTGCCAAGAGATCCAAACATTGTTTGAGGTACCCTTTTCTTGTTTTCTACTTGGGTGAATTCATTGTTTTATCTAGTATTGATGAACTCATTTATATCACCTTCCCTTTTCCATTCATTGGGACTTGAGGTGGAGATAATTCCAGTGTCCTTGGCGTTGGCTATGCCAGTTGGAGGTTGAGTTGACTTGTTTGAATTATGTAGAATCTATAAGCTAGTGCTGGGGAAGCACTGCTCTTGGAGATATTTCCTATGTTCACAGATAAGACCATATGAAATAAACCTTTAAATTTATTAGTTTTATTCAATGTAGGTTTTCATGGATTTCTTCAGGAGGCAGGTTGTGTTCCATGATTTTTATGGAGAGCCAGTAGCGTTTATTGGCGAGAAATACCCTCTGATGGGTTAGAGAAGTGTTCATTACTTATCATCCTTAATGGATGAGCTGATTTTAAGTTCATCATAGGCTTATCAATATGAATTTCCTAGGGTTATAGAAGAGTACCTTGATGTCTTTCTAGAGGAGTTTATAGCATTACCCCCTCGATGAGTGATCTAGTTTGGAATTGAAATATAGTTAGGTGTGTCTTCTATATTGATGTACCCATATAGGATGGGGCCTTTTAAGTTGTGAGATCTATGTATAAATATCAATGTTCTATTTTAGTGTGGTTTTTTGGTCGAGTGTGTCACTGTGGGGTACACCAGTTTTGTTCGTAAAAAAGGATGATGACAGTTTTTTGTTGTGTATCGATTATCATCACTTGAACCAAGTGATAGTGAAGAAACTCTACCCTCTTCTACAGATTTATGATTTATTTGACAAACTTAAGGGTGAAATTTGGTTATCAAATATCAATTCTCAGTCATGGAATCATTAGATGTAATTGGAGGATGAGGATATTCCGAATAACTCTTTCCATTGTCATCATGGGCATTGCGAGTTCTTTGTGATGTCATTTGGTGTGATGAATGCTCCAGGAATGTTTATAGGGTTAATGAATTTTGTGTTCCATGGGTTCTTGGATAAGTTCTTGGTGGTTTTCATTGATGACATCCTTTATACTCTGCATCTGAGGAGGATCATGCAGAGCATCTACATTTCATTTTCGAATTTCTTCGTCATCAGCAGCTATTTGGAAATTTTATAAAGTGTGAGTTTTGGGCATGAGAAGTCTATTTCTTAAGTCATGTTGTATCCAAGAAGGGAGTATCTATGGATCCATTGAAGATATATTTAGTTTTTTCTTGGGAATCTCTCAAGACAGTAGTAGTGGTGTGAAGTTTCCTTGGTATTTCATGCTATTATAGGAGGTTCGTAACTGATTTTTCTCAGGTTGCGCCTCCTCTAATAGAATTGACCATAAAGGATAAGAAATTATTGTGGACTGATTAATGTCAGGAAGCTTTTGAGTATCTAAATTACAAGTTGGTCAGTGCTCCAGTTCTTTGTCTTCTAGTTGAAGGAGTTTTCTTTGAAATTTTGTTGTGATGCTTCATGTCTTGAGTTGGGTTGTGTTCTGATGCAGTAGAGATTAGTCATTTCTTATATGTCTTGGAAGTTATTCCCTCATGAGCATAACTATTCCATCCATGATATTTAGTTGGATTCGGTGGTCTTTACCCTCAAGTTTTGGAGACATTAACTCATTGATGAGCACTTTGTGGTCTTTAACGATCATAAAATCCTGAGGTATGTTTTCTCACAGCGTGACTTGAACTTTCATCAGCATCGGTGGATGGAGTTATTATTGTATTACAACTTAAAGATTTCATATAAACCTAGAAAGTGGAATGTTTTGGAAATTGTGTTGAGTAGGAAGTTGTGTAGTGATGTAGTATGTGAATATGGTGATTCCTAGAGAGTGATGGAATAACTTTAAGCATTGTACCTAGATATGGGAGAAGTCAAGGGTAGAGGTTTTAGTTTTTTAGATGATGGTGTAGTCATCTATGGTGCAGTAGGTGGAGGAATCCTAGTTGGGGGATCTTGAAGTGGAGTTCTGGAGAGACCATGTTATTTGTGTTGAGGCTTCAGATGGTTGGTTTGAAGATGAATAACATAGGGTGTTGTTTCAAGGCAGGCTTTTCATTATTTTGGGGGTGTGTGAGATGGTTCTCAGGGAGTTACATATTTTACCTTTGGC
Organism: Viscum album; assembly: GCA_963277665.1. Lineage (NCBI taxonomy): Eukaryota > Viridiplantae > Streptophyta > Magnoliopsida > Santalales > Viscaceae > Viscum > Viscum album. The sequence continues at coordinate 224,768,033 of OY728162.1, forward strand.
AGTACATCCTGGATTGAAAAATATGTACTAAGCCTTAAGAGGTCAATTTTGGTGTCCTGGTTTGAATTGTGAAGTTTTAGATTTTGTGTCTCAATGTTTGTTCTACCGGAAGGTGAAGGTCGAGCACCGTGTTCTTGGTGGTTTACTCTAGCCATTAGATGTTCCTCAGTGGAAGTGAGAGGACCTCTCGATGGACTTTGTTACAATTTTACCTCAATATCAGAAAGGATATGATTCTATATGGGTGGTATTGGATTTTTTGATGAAATCATCCCAATTTATAGTAATTAAGGAGTCAATCTCAGTGGAGGTTTTGTCGAGGCGGTATTCGGAGGATGTCGTGAGACTCTACAGAGTTCCAAGGATGATAATTTCTGATCAAGATCCTCATTTTACCTCTATGGTGTGGAGAGTTCTCCATTATGATTTTGGTTCTCAGTTATGTCTTATCACTTCTTTTCATCATTAGATGGATGGTCACACAGATCAGACCATCCGAACTCTTGAAGACATGTTACGCTCGTGTGTCCTAGATTTTGGAGGTTTTGGATGATTCACCTTCCCTTGGTAGAGTTTTCTTAAAAAAATAGTTTTCACTACACCATCATCATGGAGATATTTGAAGCCTTGAGTAGACAAACTTTCCATTCTCCATTGTGTTGGACTAGGGTCAGAGATTCAGTGATTATCGAGCTAGAACTGGTATAGATTATGACTGAGATGGTTCAGGTGATTCATGAAATGATGGAAGTAGTGAAGGATTGTCATAAATACTATGTCATTCATAGGAGGAGACCTATAGAGTTTTATGTTGTGGATCATGTGTTTCTAAAGGTGAATCCCCATAATTTCCAAGGAAGGTTTGTTCCTGGCAGTAAGATTTATCCTTGGTTTGTTGGGACTTTCAAGGTGTTGATTTTTGTTGGAGTCGTGGCATATTGAATAGTACTTCCCCCGCAGATGAGTTGGATACATGATTTATTTCACATGTTACAGCTTCATTGTTATCTTCATGACGACTCTCATGTCATCTATTGGGGAAATATAGATGTTGATGATGATGTGACCTTTGAGGAGTGGCCTGTAGAGATCCAGAACCACCATGAGAAGGTGTTCTGTGGGTGTTATATACCCTTGGATCATGTCTTGTGGTGGAATGGTTTCATGGAGGAGAGTACCTAAGAATGTGAGTCAGATATATGCGCTTAATACCCTAATCTATTTGATTTTTATCTCTTCTCTTGTAACTTTGTTCGTTTTATATTTGTATATATTTCTGGTTGTGAGATATATTTCTCTTGTTTCTTGTTATGGATTTATCTATTTTGAGAGGTATCTCTCCTGGAAGAGTCTTTAAGAGTTTTATTTTTGTTTTGTGTTTTGTTCTTGTTCCTCTAGTGAGGTGGTGAGCTCCTGTAGTAATGAGAACCTTGAGAAGTATCTCGCAGGGTGGTTGTTTGAATGACCCCTTTCTATTTCCTCTCGGGATTGGTTTTGGATTCTCTAGGATGAGAATTTTTTTAGAGGTATCTTATTTAAGGGTGTGGATCCACGTGGATCGACCCTTTGTGTGTTCTTGAGGCTTGGAGAGCTTAGAGGAGGCTTGGAGGAAGTCTAGAGGGACTCAGGTGTTGAGAACTGGGAGTAGGGAACTTTCACGGCATGAAAGTAGGATTCATGTCATAGAATAATTTAACAATATGAAAGTGCCTGAATGGCCCAAAGGCCTTCATTTTTTATTGATTTTTGATAACCCCCATTTCAAGGGATGAGGGGGAACCCTTACAAGGCCCGTAGGCTCAGAGATTACATGGCCCGTAGGCTTAGCAGATTACATGACCTGAAGGTCTTAGGGAATTCAACCAGACTATCTACAAGGAACTGCCCCTCCCTAGCATCTGCATCTTGATAGTAGATCTCCACCTTTGCATGACCGTCTGGCTAGGCTTCCCATGTAATCACAGGCTGGTACCGATGGCATAGCCATACCCTCTCATTTTGAAAATCCATTTAGCTCTGCTCTGGTGAGTGCACCTGCTCTGAATCCTCTTTTAGGGCTGCTCCTTTTTTGTAGTGTGTCTAGGGCCTACATACATGTGACCTGAAGGCCTTGGGGTGGCCCTAAGGCCTTAAGGTGGCCTGAAGGCCTTGAGAATCAACTGGCCCGAAGGCCTTGGGTGGCCCGAAAGCCTTGCAGGACCCGAGGACCAAACCGGTGGCTTGGAGGCCCAGATGGATGAATAGTTCTGGCTGCTACAGTATCAAACAGTGCCTGCTAGAGTACTGCTACAATAACCTAGAAATATGCCTCCACCCGGATTTGATCTCAGGTCTCTTGGATGCACCTAGTGAGTCCTCACCATCTGGGCTGAGGCTCTTGTGCAACAACATGAAAGTGTGATTCACATAATTTAATATTTCAAGGTTTGAAAAATAAAATAAAATTGAAAGGCGGTGGTTTTTTGGGTAGAAACCGACCTCGTTGAATTACACGATGTGAAAGGGGATTACCCGAATGGCCTGAAGGCCTTCTTTTTTAATCATTTTTTATAATCCCAATTTTAAGGGTTTAAGGGGAACCCTTACATGACCCATAGGCTTTGTGAAATTACATGAACTGAAGGTCTTAGAGGAATTCATCCAGACTGTAACTACTTGAAACTCCCACTCCCTGACGTCGTGTAATCCCTCGATATTGTAATCCCTCGATACTGTAATATTTTAAAACATTCCATCCACTCAAGTTGTAAAACCCTATGGCTTTTGCTTCCCTCCCTCTCATACTAGGTGACCTGAAAATACACTCTTTGTTGTTTTGGAGATCCCTTCGATAGGAATCAATCTCAGGCTTCCATCTTTGATCTGTGGTGACCCGTCTTGATCTAAGGTGCATTTTTCCTTCATTTCCTAATAGTTTCTCCCTATTTGATCTCATTTCCTCTCATATATTCTCGTTGTTCTATAGAGGTTTCTTTCTAATGGTTATAATGGGGTTTCTCTTAGTTGTTGTTAGTGCAGCGGTGCCACAGCATCCTTTTTTGGATGCAGTTCTTATAGGAGAGGTGATTGGAGATCTGTTGCATGGTCTATTCTCATAAAAAGAACATTGATGACATTTTTAGGTATTGTATTTATTTATTCTCTATTTTTTTACATGAAATCATAGAGTTATCATGGTTTATCCCCTTTTATTGTAATTAAATTGACCTAATTAAATACTTGAACCAGATTAAAGAGTTGGTGTCGATCACATAGTGATGTTTCTTCTTTGTACCATGATAATGGTTTGCCTCTTAATTTTCTAGATAGTGTTATATCTATGCCTTGCTTGTTTTAGCATGTTTTTCTAGATTGAAATTGGTAATGAACGTAAATCTAGAATTAATTGATAATTAATTTTCTAAAAGATAAATAGTCATGTTTAATGAATCTGGTTGTTGTTGTAATTTTATGTTAATAAAATTAATGAAAGTATGAATGTTTAATTGAGTTGGTTAATAAACCTAAATCATGTTGATTCTTGTTTATAAAAGAAATAAAGGAATATTAAATTAATTGTTTAATTAATTTGTGATAGCTTGTTTCTTAGGTTTACCATAGTTGTAACATGTGAATAATGAGTCGGTTAATTCAATATAGAATAAGAACCAGTTGTGTGATAAAGATAATGCCTTTGTAGGGCCTGAGTTTCCCACTTTCTTGTAAAGGCCAAGTGCCATATGCTTTGAATCCATGAGAGCTCATTGAGTGTGAAGGATGAATGCCTTTATTTCAGTCCAAGAGCCCAGTTTTTATGTTTTTTTCCCACTGCTTGTGATATGGATGAGCCTGGAAGGTTGTTGTGGTTTTCGGGGCAGGAAGTATTAGATGTGACGTGAGCCTAGGATGGTTGATCCTAGAGGGATTTTATGGTATGTGGGTCAAGGAGGCCCAGTTTTTGTGGAATCAGTTAATTCCTAGTGTGGTTAGATATATTAGTTTATTCATATGGTGTCGGGGAGGACACCAGAGATGACAGAATGGGTTGAATCTAGGATTACCCATTGATATGAAAGATGGATGCTTGTTTCAATCTGTTTTTTTTATCTACTTTCCTTTACCTTCTTTTTGAGGAAGATATATGTTTTTTGTTACTCTATTTCCATGGGAGGCAAAGATGTGTGGGGTATTCCAAGTGCTTTCTATGTCTAGCTCCTCATGGTTGGATGATTTTACTCTCCTCATATAGGTGGAAAAGACTTGATAGGTAGTTCATCTACTCACCATGTTGATCCCCTTGTTTTGGGGGTGTTTATAATTTTTTCCTATAGCACCTGGTGATATGGAAATTAATTATGTTAATAAATGAATAAATTTTTAACCCATGGGGATCTTGCTAGGATGAAATACTGAGATTAAAATTTAGAGAATCCATGGACTCAGTTTCTTATACTTGGAGTGAATGGATCTTTGTTGAAAAGGTAATTTGATGTGATGTGAAAATGATAATGGTAAATTAATGGTTAAGAATTAATTAACGTAAAGTGAACTAATAAAAATGGATAAAGTAATGTAATGTTTCTCTTTAAATAGTTGTGTTCCTATAGGATATCTGGTCTTGGTAGTGACAGTCAAGAGCCTGAGATACGTTAGCTTCAGTTGAGTATAAGACTAGGTTATGCCCAAAGTTTGGTTTTGCACTATATTATATCCTATAATTTTTGTATTTATATACACTACTCCACCATGTCAGTTAATAAAACTAACACCCCATGGATTCTGATCCCGAGGGGTGTTTTCCCTAACATCCTAGTGGGATGATGGATGGATAACTACCCCCTTTGGCCTCACTCTATTCCCTTGGTAGTTACTTGTGATGGTATACACGGTGGTCAGTTTTCCCAATATATGTGTGTAGAGGGATGTAATGGCTTGTGGTTACTTCACACACATGTATTCATGATATAGTTTCCTAAGGACTAGTATAGGAATAACTCGTATAGGATGTGATGGCTTGATGATCCTTACTCGATGTATGGGTTGTGATAGATTAAGGTATAACACCTAATGTATGATACACATTGTGTGATATGTGGTGGATCCCAGAAACTACCCAGTTACTTTTGGTTATATATAAGTGGTTGTTTATTTCATGAGGTGCATGTTGTGGTGCTTCGCCCAGGTGTCTATGGGCAAGCCTGTTTGGAGAGAGATTCTTAGGATGTGCGATGTTTGGGAAGAGTGAAAAACCAGTGGGGAAGTAATAGCAGGGTACCATTAATATTATTTATTATATTATATGCTCTTGTATGTGATACTTGGTGAGAGTATCCATGGTGAGGCTGGGAACTTAGAATACCTATTTAGTTGATGGGTTAGTTTCACTTTTTTTTATTGTGTTTTAGCGTGCTTTCTTAACTTTTTCATGAGAATAACCGAGGAGGATCCTACTGAGTATACTGTTATACTCACCCTACGTATATACAAACTGATTTTCAGGATAGTTGGAGAAGGTTTGAGATCAGACTGGTTACTTCTAGCTTTGGGTTGCATGAGCTATTTGGGCTTTATGGTCGTTATTTTCCTTAATTTATTTTGGTACTCACAGTTTTCCTTTTCAGTTGTAGTAGTTATTACATGAAATTACATTTTTGTACTTGGGTTTTCTTCTATATTGTATTATAAGTAGTATTTGGTTAGTGTATGTCTTATCTCTCTCTTCTTCATGTGTTTATCTTAGAGGGTAATGCCTCCCATCTGCTTTTTTATTATACCCTCGATGTTAGTCTCTAACCCGGGGCCTACTGGAGGCAGGACTTGGGGGTCACTATCTCTCTTCTCCCATTACTGGCCCAGAAGGGGTACACTTTGTGGGGAGGGGTGTGATAAGACTCCACTATTTCCCTATTAATACCTGAAGAAGGCTCACTACTAAGACCACCATCTAATCTGCAGGTGTCCAAATGAGGTGAAAAAACTTGAGTAACTACTTCAAACTATTACTCAACTGCCTGGAGGTATGTCTCACCCTAAAACCTAAGGGAATTATTCCTCTGAAAATAATGAAGTGTGATCATCTTGAGCTTCTCATCTGTCAGTACTGTCAGTGTAACCCATCACTCATCAGGTGGTGGAAAGACTAGAAAACCACCCAGAAGTACCACCTCTTGAACTGGTCCTTGTATCAAAACTTTATCACTAGTTGGATCACCCTTGTGATCTTAATATGTAATCCTAGATAGAAATCATCATATAGGTATCCTAAAATAGATAAAATTTATCATAATCAAGATTATATTTGAGGAGATGACTCAATAAGGACATGGAAACCACAACTCATTCCTATATGATACATGGAACAATGTTTTCTATGCAACCAGTTCCTATATATGCAGAGTCAACAAGAAGGTTATTAGAGTTCTGATGAATGTTAACTGCCACACCAAACACTAGATTATATGGCATGAGAGTCGAACTCAAAACACTTCAACATTGTTTCCCTAATTCCCAAACCAACCTCACAAGTAAAAAATCTCTAAACTCTGATCCTGGGATGAAACTTCTCTGATACCACTATGTCAATAACCAACCCACAGATCCCACCTAACCAGTGGTGATCCAAGTGTGACATCCCAATTATACCTCCAATAGTTTAGGGGTTGGGGACAATCATCATTAGAAAAATTACACACATGGGATGCCTTTTCCTAAGATACTTGTATGCATGCACACATCTCCAATACAACAACACCATACTGAAAGATAAAAATAAAACTAATACTCAATGCATGAATACATCTATATCCCACAATTAGATTATGAAAAAAGTATTAGAAAGCATAAAGGGATAAATACAAGCCCACCAAAACTGTAAAATAAGTCCAACCTATTAGAGGGAGGGGACTACAGTCAAATGAAACACATGGTATGAACCACAGTCTGTCTATCTCACTATGCTATGTCTACTTCTAGTCCACCTAGGACCCCATCGAATGGCATGTTGTCTGCATAAGACATGACATGTGCAGGTAGAGCCCATGCAGAGGTGAGTATAACAATATCAAGTAGGACACCCCAAAATCACCAAACATAAAGCATCAAGATATTAGTTAACTCATCATCATAATATGAGACATATCAATAATAAAAATCTATATATACATGATATGGACACTAATTACCAATGTAAGGTCACAACCACACTTCCATCCTAGGATTCTACTCAAGATTTCAAAGTAACACCCATTTGAGAGAACTCATTCCATGAGCCTAATAACAATTATGGCGTTCATCGGAGAGGTTGTGTTCATCAAGGATCTCCATGAATAATTTTTTGCTAGAACTCAGAATAGATTGATACACATATAGGGGATCACTCCTAGGTCCATGGGGGTATACCTGACCATATTTGGAATAACCTGCTAAGTATGGGATCAATGCTCAGGTATGTTGGTCACACCGATTCCTAAAACCCCATCTAGGAAAGATAATAGAGTATCCCACTCTGGGCCATGCAGAGGGATTCCTGAAACTCTATCTAATACTGATCTTTTAGAGGGGTCGCATCCTAATCTCAAGACATGATTTCTCACTCTACCCTCATGGGGATTGACCAAGGTAACGTAAACTAAGGAACCTAGTCAACACTGAAGATAACAAGGGCCTCAAATAGCCCAAAGAAAGTGCACAACATATAATTGTAGTACATTTTGTGTCTTGTCTGCTTCAGGTTTGCATGTGTGCTCTGACCCATTATTGTGTACTTTGGATCATGCTTATGTACTTTGGTTTGGTCCATGTACCATGTCGTTTCCAGGTACTTTAACATGTCTGGGTACTGAGTCGTTCTCATGTACTATGGTTGTGACCATGTATCTGGTCATGTCTATGCCTATGTGATTCAAGGGGACATGCCAAGTTTCATATAATTGGTTCACATAGCATGTGGTAATCCCTACACAACATTTGATACTTTATTTTCACTGAAAACCTATCCATCACATCCAGAGTACTACACAGCGTGTGCTCTTCATATTACACACTGTATAGTTGGGATTTTTTCAGAACCCAAGGGTTCTTCATGAATCATAAACTCATGCCACTAAATCCATAGAAAATCATTCCAAGGAACCCAGTTTCAGGGATGAATTCACTTGATCCATCGCTAGTGTCCAGATTTCATCCACCCTTTGCCTCAGGATTCACCTCTTGTCACACTATTCCACTACCGTATGCCAACCCATGAATCAAGGTCTACCAATCTAATCACAAACATTTTTCATCATCTCTCACCCCAAATATATTGAAAATATCAAACCCAAAATAGTGGTATCAATTTGTTCCACCAAGGAATGGTTGCACAATGATCAATTATTGGGTATTTTTCAAACTGCCAACCAAATGAAATATTGATGATGATTTCATATAGAATGAGGGGGAGAAAACCATAAAACATGAACGTGAGTAATGAACCTCAAAAATTCTTTAGATTGGACTCAATCCATTATTATTAGAATGACGAATGAAAAACAAATAACAAGCAATAATCAAATATCATCAATTTCTAACTGTATGAAGATAAAACAACACATGAAAACATGATCGACCCATGAATCAATTTGTTAGGGGAGTTGATTCACATTTTTCATGGGATAATCAATTGGTGATTAAACCAATTAAAAAATTATCTACCTTGGGTTTGGATCGATTTTCTATGAATAATGGTTGCACGTTATAGTCATTGTTAAGATCCACAAGCTTTGATTGCCTCACCAATTGTCAATCCACAATCTATTATTGATCATCTGAGAACCCTCCTCCAACATCACTCTCTCAATATCTAGGGTTATGTAGATAACTCTATAGATTTTCCATAATTGGTTTTATAAACAATAGGATTAGTTATAGTCATTAATTAAAAATAAATAAATTAAATAATTAATTTAATTATTATTCTTCCCATTATGTCACTCAAGCCGGACACCGGATGTGCACAAAGATTATATCTCACCTAGGGTAAAACCAACATTCCATATTCAATGGAGGTCTTAGATTTCAAATATGAGACTTTATTTAGTAGTTATTCCATTATTTTAGAAATAATACTTGAGTTTGAAATAATATATTTAATATTTTTATTATATCAATAATGAACATCATCAAGCCTCGGGATCTCATGCTAACTCAGTGCCTGGCTCCAAAAATATTTCTAAAAATATTTTAAATTCATACAAGTAAAAAATAGAGTTATTACAAAGAAAACATGGAAGGTATGATGAATAAATTCATAACTTATCATAATAATTATCTTAAAATGTGAGAGCTAAAAAGTTGATCATTAAAAAGTTGGCTCTAGTACAAGTGGGAGTATTATAAAACTTGGTTCCCTAGAACCAACTTGAAAAGTAATTTTTGATTACTGAATCATGTATACAGAGAGATATTCATGATAAAAACTTACCATAATAGTTTCTACACTTTTATTCCCACTATTTACATGGTATTTCCTTAGATTATTTTTCGTATCAATAGGTTATAGCAGTTTCTAGCTATAATGAGAACCTCAAGATATTGTGACAGTAATCTTAATCATGTGTCATGTGGTTTAGATATATCATACTAAATAGACACTAATGATGTATGACTATCAAGTGTCAAGGTCCCATAAGAATTGATTCTTCTTCTCATGAATTTCACACTTGGTGATCACAAGTAGAGAAGATCATGAGGACTGACCCACCAATAGGAACACCACATGTTTAGGGTTTCAATTGTAGTTTATATACAAACACATGTATTAGTCTCTCAAATTGAGATCATTATCAATGTGTTCCATTTGATCATTTACTTTTATTCAAGATAAAAACCATGAAATTTATGTTATGGTAAGGTATCTTGTGTTGGGTGCATTATTGATGGCATAACATTGGTTGAATGTTCAAGAAATGTATGGCTGCTTCCAAAAGGGTGATATCTCTCGGGCTTAGTTGACCAAAATGGTAGTAACTTTATTAAGTCCATGCTCATGGAGATTAAAGGTAATTATATCCAATATGGTTAATGAATAATAAAGCAATGAAGTATGATGACGCAAAGTGCACATTCTTCTTTATAAGATATCATGGGACAAAGAAACTATGTTACACGGTGCATTCATAGGAGGTTTTTGTTGTTATGACTAAACTTTATCTCCTTAGGGGACTTGATAGGTCACTAGACTCCACTCATGGTTTATGAGTAGAACTCATTTCTATCAAGATAGGGTCTAGAGGGTCACACACAAATTGTATTTAGAATCTTGTTCAATTCTAGTGAATTTGAGTTTAAGATATAGTGGGGCCTGTGGTGGTGGTTGGGTAATGTCCAAGTTAATACAATCACAAAATAAATAAATAAATTTAATATTATTCAATTTTATAATAATAACCATTAAATTTATTTACTTATTACATTCATAATTTATTTAGTAAATATAATGGAAAAATATTTTTTGAATGAATAATGAATATTTACTTTTCAAGGTTCATTTAAAATTTATGGGAGAGATGGGTTGAATTAATGACTCATATTTTATCATATAACAAATTTTATGTGTTACAAGCATGTGATAAAATATCTACGACATTTCCAACAAGTTTTATGTGTCATTTATGTTGTTTTTTGGAATTTCTGAAGAGTTAACTTTTATAAGGAACAAAATGAAATTTATAGAAGTTAAAACCTAAGTATATAGACTCTTTTAAGACTCAAAATGTGAGAGGTAATTGATTTCTCTAATTTTATTTCATCACCCCATGTCTCTCATGAATTATGATGGAAAATTTAAGGGAAGATAAAATTTCATTTGATCTGATTTCAATCGATGGTTTGATTTCCCCTAAACATGATGACATTAAAGAACTTTTTATTCTCCACACTAGAACCCGGATTTCATAGGTTGACGATCGATCAAGATTTTGGAAGGGATTTTGATGATCTATAGGGTTCCAGATTCAATTAATTTGAGAAAAGATCTCCAACAACAATAAAAAGTTGTTTTCAATCAAAATCAGATGAGGTATGATTTTGATTTAATTTTTTTCTTTTTGATTCTTTGTGATTAATTAATATGTGCATGATCTATTGGTGAATCTGGACTGAGGTATAATGAATTTTATGTTTAGAAATAAATTATGATCAAAAAAAATTTAAATTATCATTTTCACACTTATGTAAAGCTTGGGTTCCTTCATTAATAAAGGAATAAAAGAAGAAATCATAGTCACTTACCCCTAAAGCCTCTTTAATAGAACGCTAAACTACCAATATTTGTTCACTTCTTACCATTTTGGGTTCTTCATTTTCACACTCTAATTATCTCAATATTAATAAAGAAAAGTAATAATAGATTAGATTATTTTGAGTTTGGGGATATTTCTTGATCCACCCTACTTTTATAGATGAAAATCCACTCCGATGGTCAATTTTTCTATTATAAAAACTCTTTAAAATATGAAACTCATCCCTTAATGCCATTAAATTCTCATATTAATCTTCACATATTAATATTAGTTATTAAAATTTATTATTATAAAAAATATATTCATATTAAATACTTTAAATAAAAAAATTAGGTGCTACTTTCAGTAAAATAATATTAGATTTATAAAATAATCTTAAATGAAAACCTGTAAAATAAAAATCATAAATCTCCAAGTTTATTTAAAATTAAACTATAAAAAATAATACTTTCATAAAACTCCACCACAATTTTTTTAAACATTATCAAAATAAAAACTTCTATATTTTATAATTTAAATATTACAAATAGTTAAAACACCATTTTAATTTCTTCCCCTCTAAAATAATTAAATAATTATTTTTACAAAACATTTTCATCAAAATCATTTTATGAAATTTTTAGTTAAAATAAATTTATCACCATATTATTTAATCAAAAAATGAACAAAATTTCATCATAAGTTTCAAAAACACACAAACTAAAAATTTCAGTCTCTATATAAGAGGCATCATGCATGTGACAAGTATAAAATTTAACAAAGTGAAAGTCGCCAAGGAGGTGTCAAGGAAGGTGTAATGTAAATGATACTACCAATACAAAGATCACCAACCTCATGACAAAATAATTTAGATGAGGTAAATGGGGTATTTATGAACAAAATACAACTGTTATGATCAATATTTGAGATATTTAGTAGAGTTGTAAAAGAAACAAATGGTGATGTATCGATAAAAATACATATGTGTAACGTCCCGACCCGACTCACCACTAAACCAGTGGCTGGATCGGTCGCCACATGACCTCAAGAATGTATCCCCATACTCCAGAGGCTTTCGACTAGCAGCGAGGGTCTAAGGATAGTTAGTGGGAAGACTATACCCTCTTATCAGAGTTGCATAGTGTTATATCAAAGTAAGTAACAAACAATGGAAATAAATAGAGGAAGTAGTATAATAAATGATAAATCAACATAAGGTATATTTTATAAATCTTGTACAAACAAATGGCCAACATCAATTATATATCAGATGTATGCATGACATGCTAATGATACAAAAATGGAAAACAGTGAACAAAACAGCATTCTGAACTTTCCATTACAAAAATAAATAAACAATGACTCCAAGACCCGAGGGCAGTCTCCTCGAGAATCCTGAACTTCCGCTCGGTCCTTTGCTCCTATCTTCCAAGTAAATGCAAATAGAAAAATCCTGCATCCAAATAGAATCTACTTAGGTACCCCAGTGCAATGGCAGCCCGAGTAGGGTGTGAAATATAAATCTCAGTAGGTTGGGACCACCAGTGTCTACCCCAAATCCTGAAATTTAATAAATAATTTAAATAGTGCAAGCATGCATAATTAAGGTAAGCAGTACAATGTAACTATATACCCAAGTACCTGCTTCAACTCTCAGCCAGTTTCTGAACCTATATTATATGTTTTTCATGTATACACAATAGTAATTACACAATCATTTTCATTTATCAATTATTCAAACCTCATTAAACTACATAATTCTTGTTATCCAGACCGAGCCCGACATTCCTTGTATAAGTCACTCACCACAGATGTCTCTAAAGACCATATAAGTAATCAAAGTTAAGACCAAATCCAAGCTTGTGCTTTTTCATGGATAATTCATCATAAGATATTCAATTTAATCTTTCATATACTATATCTAATCCCATCCGCTAAAACAAATAGTGATTCGCTCCTGGGTCTGTTCACTAATAGTGATTCACCTAATTCGTTGATAAGTATGAACCCTTTCTCATATTCAATTCACAAATCATAATGTCGCAATAGTTTTCATTAACCAATTAATTCATTTCATGTACGACCAATTGGAACCATAGTCCAATGTCAATTAATGGCTGTAGAACATCATGTCTAGAACCCTCGTGAGTATTTGGAGCATCAGTCCATATCTCAAAACCCATGGGTATTTGGAGCATCAATCCCTGACCCATAAAAGAATATTTTCTTGAAAGTTGGGTTTAGAACTCCATGTCTAGCACCCAGTGAGTATTTGGAGCATAAATACTTATCTCACAACCCATTTATCAATAATACGTTTATATTTATCTTTGGTGTATAACATCATGTATAACACCCCACAACCATCCATTAATTAATTCATAAATTAATTAATCCAATCTATTAATTAATTCAACAACTAATTAACAACATAAATTTCCAGTCAAAATTCAACCATTAATTAACCATTCAACATATCAATAGTAAATAATTAATTAAAAATTAATTATTCTTATCAATCCAAATAAATAATTAACTCGACATTTAATTATCCAAATTCTTTAACAAGTCTGAACCCATCCACTAAAACAGTGATTCGTCCAGGACTTTAACAATTTACATGCACATCATAATCATCACAAAACATGCTGAAAAAAGACCATATATTTAGCAACCATATCACGAAGAATCTCATAATATAAAACAACTCCATCTAAGATAACTTAATGCATGGAAATCTAACACGCATCAAAAGGTACCCATGGCCAACAGTCGTAACAAACAATTAATTCGCAATCTTAATTTAATGCATTCAAATTAATTAATTCAACAATTAATTAATTAAATCTCATATATTTAACCAATCATAAATTAATTAACCATTTTCCATTTATCATGTAATAATTAATCTATGAATTAATTATTACCAGTTTCCAATTTATATTCCGAACATTTCAAATATTCAATATCTAAATAATCAATAATAGCCACAATTTTTATTCCAATTCATGACATGATAGTTAATTTTACAATTAATTACCCTATTACCCATTCTTCCTATTCAAATCATTTAACTGTTTAATCATATCACTTTAACTAAATTAGCAAAATATGCTTAAAATCAACACATGTTCAAGTCCCCATTTATCTCACATGGGTGGCATCATTTAATAACATCAAAAGTGTAATGCATAGACATATCATAATCAATGAAACTCACATTCTCAATTTATTTAAAGAAGCTATAATTCTTAAATAAAGTGATAGAGATTTGGGACCCCACCTCGGGGTGGCACCATTTTAAATCTGAAGCGCTTTAATATACTTGGCGACAACCAGTCCACAACTGGTCCTCAATCGCACATGCGCGCACCTTATATATATATATATATTCATGTTCATGCCCTGAAACAATATAAATAAAAATAAAAATACTAAAATAGGTACTCAGAATCAAAGTAATAAGGAACAATGCACCTCTAACCAGGTACCGGGGACTCATAAAAATTATCACACCCTTAATTGAATGATGTGAAACAATACCATGGTTAAATAACCTTACCTGAAAAATGACGAAAAAGTGAAAATGAACTCAGTTGCCTTGCCTTTGTCGGCAGATGCCAGAATACAATCCCAAGGGTCTAGAGGAGCCCCTTGCGCATCCCTAGAACCGAAGAAACAAGGAAACCCAATAAAACCCAAACTATAGGATTTTGGATGAGGAAACAGGGCGAGGGAGGAGCCAAAAGGCCGATATGAATCACAAAACAAATGCAGATGGACTTACCTCACTGAAACAGACAAGATTCGAGAAGACACTGGGAGGATTCGATCGCGCGAAGAGGAGCCAGTGAGGGGGGTGTAGCACGCCTCAAAGGAGGGGCCTTGTGCATTTTTGATGTTCCTCCAATATAGTGGTGTTCCACCCTCATGTTCTCTCCCCAAATTATCAATTACACCCAATGATAAACTAATAGTCTTAATATAATAATAATAACATTTATTATTCTCATTTAATATAATGTTACTTCATTAAGTAACATTTAAATAAATGTTTCACAATTAATTTGAAAAACCCCCATTAATCAACCAATAAAATTAATACAATAATAATAATAATATATTTATTATTATTATTATTAAATATTTCTTTTATTTAAAATAAAATAAAAATAAATCATTTTAAAAACAGGATAACTGCACAACTGACCCACACCATTTGACTACCCGTGCAAAACCCGATATCTAAATTTAAAATGGTTTAATTAAATTAAACCCAACTCCACATTTATTACTTATTTAATATTACCATTTAAAATTACCCTTCTTCGATAATGCCCAACTCATCATTATTTAATTAACTATCTCAACACGAATTAATTAAATAAAAACCTCCACTTCATATCGATTAATTAAATTCTTATTGACCTTTAATTTAATTAAATGAAACCCCAAAAAAATCCATTATTATTATTATTCATAATAATAATAACAAACACTCATAAAACCATAATAATAATAATTGCATTATTATTTTTATTATTATTCAACCTTAGATAAAACTCAACACATCTTATTAAATAAAAACACTTCTTTATTAATTATGAGAATCCTTATTTAATTAGACGTTTCTTTGAGATACCCAAAAGCCTCACTAATTTCACATCAATATTATACCTCATTAAACATCCAATTAAAATCTTTTAACATAAATGTTACACCCCATTTAATTAAAAAAACTTCTTCTTTCAATATTATCTTAATAAACATTTCATAATTAATTATGAAACTCCCGATTTATTACAACACATTAATAAGATAAAAACTCCAACTCATAACCCCTAATTTAATTTCCATAATAATAATTATCATTACATTCATAAAACTAAAATAATAATAATCTCATTATTATTATTTTTCAAACTTTTGATAAATCCAACACCACTATTTAATAACAACACTTCATTAAATCTGAAACTCCTCATTTTATTAAATGTTTCTTTGAGAAGCTCAAAAGCATCATTAAATTCTCATAAATAATATACTCCTTTAACGTGCAATTAAAATATCAACGCATCAAAATAATTTATGACACCATATTAATAATAATAACATTATTATTATTAGCACATTCATCCATTTAATAATAAATGGTCCTTTAATAATTCTGAAACTCTTCATTTAAATAAAATAGTTCTTTGATAAACCCATAATCCACATTAATTTCTTTAATCATCATTTAATTAATTCTTTAACATTCATTTAATTAAACAATCACAATAATAATAATAATAACTTCATTGTTATTATTATTAAAACCTTATTTTAATTAATTACAAACTCTCATATAATATTATTTAATTAAATTAAATAATTTATTAAACAGGGTAAACTGAACGGGTTGGAACGCAACTGTGTGTTGCCCGTGTAGATCCATTAAAGTGGAATTTTTTGAAATCATTGTTCCTGAGACCGATCAGGACACCTGTGAAAATTATATGGTAATTACTCAAGTCCAAAAATGACACCTTTAGGTGTTCCAACACTCGGAATAAAATTCTAGATCTCGGTTCAAAAAAATGACCCGTTGATAAACTTAAAAAAATTAAAAAACATTCATATTTTAACTCGGTTCAATAACATGGGACTTTACAATATACCCACCTTAAAAACTTCTCATCCCCAAGAAGCCATCGAGAACCACTACTAAAAAAACTGACCTACCAAGGTCATTTAATCTTGTTAGAAGTGACATGTTGTGTTCCCAATGCCAAATGCACCTTTAACCCTTCAAAAGCCTAATGGCTAAGTCTTTAAAACCAGATCCAATGCTCAGTTTATAGCTTAAACATCGAAATTGTTCTTATATCTTAGTTCATTATAAGGACCTCATCAATGAAAATGATTGAATCTCGATCAATAAATAGAACAGGTTTCATATGCTTCCCTCGAAAGACATTGCGGACCAAAAACCCCATTTCACCCTTTATCTGACGATGTTCCTTTAAAACTATCCAAAACCATCCGCATGTAAAACGAAGTCCTTACCCAACCTCTAGTGAAATTTACAAGTCAATTCATCACAAGGATATTTTAAAACAACCATTCCCCAACACAAAAAGAAAATTAGCCCAAAGAATCAACGCATCTCGCGTACTACCCAGATAACAACCACTCATCAAGCCCAAAAACATTTAAACTATAGCACGGCGTAAGATCAACACTATATTAGTGTCTCCATGACGAATTCAATATAGGGGACATGCTCATCGTATTCAGAAGGGAGTACTGAGAGAAAAACCAAGGTCATTAAGAAGATCAGTCAAACTATTACCAGAAAAAAAAATTCTAAAAGCTCGACATCACCTACTAACACATTTATCGAAAATGATGCAACAATACCCACCTTAGGATTTTCCATGACATCGCAAGAAATGATCAGCCGCTCACCAGTGCGTGTTTTTAGAATACATTAACGTGTGTGTGTGACATTCCTCTAACCATGATCACCACGTCAAACATTGATCATAAAATCTATAATATAAACCTATCGGCGTGCCAAAATAGCCAAGTATCAAGAAGTCCTGCCGAGTAGTGGGATGAACTTACTTTAATAGACTAGATCATTCTATGGGTACTACCTACCATGGGTTATCCCCTTATGATCATTAACGTCGACCCTCTCTCTTGGTCACACATAACCAAAAACACAAGATTCAAAAGTAACTTTTTTCATTTTATCCATTTTAATTAATTCATTTCAACCTTTCATCATTTGAATGAAGTTCAACAAACACACAAGTAATTTTTCACAAAAAAGACACTTGGTTTTTAAAACAATGACCTACAGAAAAATAAGCATGATATCACAAACATCCTCTTTAAACATTTTACATTCAGTGTTATTAAAATATAAACAGACAATTTAGAATCTAAATTCCTTTTATCAAAAAGGAGATCTCCAAAAGTCCCATTTATTTTATCTGAGTTCTTCAATAGCAACCCCACAATGGTTCATTACAATCAAAACTCGGTAGTATTACATTCATAACCATTTTCAAAACATACTATAGTTATATGGTTTAGTCGTGTGGGTGGCCATATACCAATCGATAAGGTGCTCAT
Source organism: Viscum album (assembly GCA_963277665.1). Taxonomy (NCBI): domain Eukaryota; kingdom Viridiplantae; phylum Streptophyta; class Magnoliopsida; order Santalales; family Viscaceae; genus Viscum; species Viscum album. Next base: position 224,786,395 of record OY728162.1, read on the forward strand.
ACACCTTATCGCTGGCAGTTGGCTCCCATTTATCACAATCAACATTCATTTAACATTTTAACTTTAGCATCCCTTTAATATATCAAAACATCAATAGCATGTTAGCATAATAAGTAACACAACAACATGCTATAACACAGAATCATGTTACAACAACAAAACATGCTAATAACTAAGGCATTATGGCATATAATCACTCAAGCATGTTAAATCTATCACCAAAATATGCTATCTAGAGAGGCATGCTAAATCAGATCAAAACATGGCATTACACCCAAGGAACACAATCCAAATTAGTAGGCATCATACTAATGCAACTACATGGCATGTTATATGCATGACATGTGAATCTCTAAGTGACTAAGATGATGCATGTACAAAACTTCCTTTCCATATCAGACCAAGAAAATTATTTTTTTTTTAAATTCACAAAATCAATAAACTGCGTAAAATACACTAGTCACTTAAGGTGAAATCATATCAACTGTAACCTCTAATAGTACAAACATCAATTCCCATCCCTGGCCACTTTTTCATTTTCTGTACATGGGATGATCATTCCCAACCACAACTATTAACCGAAGCGTCGACACATTCCTAGTCTCCTATCTACCAACACTAAAACAGTAATACAAAGGAAAAGAAACCCTTTGATACCACTTTGTAACAACCTGACCCAACTCACCACTAAACCAGTGGTCAGACCGGTCTCCACATGACCTCAAGCGTGTATCCCCGTACGCCAGAGGCTTCTGACTAGCAGCGTGGGTCTAATGATAGTAAATGGGGATATTGTACCCTCTTATCAGAGTTGAACAGCGGTATATCAAAGTAAATAACAAACAATGGCAATAAATAGCGGAAGCAGTCTAATAAATGATAAAGCAATGGAAGGTAGATTTTATAAATCTTGTACAAACAAATGGCCAACATCAATTATATAGCAGATTCATGCATGACATGCTAATGATACAAAAATGGAAAACAGTGAACAAAATAGAATTTTGAACATTCCATTACAAAAATAAATAAGCAATGACTCCAATCCCTAAGGGCAGTCTCCTCGAGCATCCCAAGCTTCTGCTTGGTCCATTGCTCATATCTTCCAAGTAAATGAAAACAGCACAATCCTGTATCCAAATAGAATCTACTTAGGTACCCCAGTGCAATGGCAGCCCGAGTAGGGTGTGAGATATAAATCTCAATAGGCCGGGACCACCTGTGTCTACCCCAAATCCCGACATTCAATAAATAATTTAAACAGTGCAAGCATGAATAATTAAGGTAAGTAATACAATGTAACTATATACCCAAGTACCTGCTTCAGCTCTCAGCTGGTGTCTAAACCTGTAGTATACATTTGTCATGCATACATAATAGTCATTACACACTCATTTTCATTTATCAATTATTCAAACCTTATTAAACTCCATAATTATCATGATCTGAACTGAGCCCGACATTCCCTGTATAAGTCACTCACCACAGATGTATCTAAAGACCATCTAAGTAATCAAAGTTAAGACCAAATTCAAGCTTGTGATTTTTCATGGATAATGCATCATAAGATATTCAATTTAATATTTCATATACTATATCTGAGCCCATACACTAAAAAAATAGTGATTCACTTCTAGGCCCTGTTCACTAATAGTGATTCACCTAATTAATTGATAAGTATGAACCCTTTGTCATATTCAATTCACAGATCATAATGTTTCAATAGTTTTTATTAACCAATTAATTCATTTCATGTACGACCAATTGGACCCATAGTCCAATGTCAATTAATGGGTGTAGAACATCATGTCTAGCACCCTCGTGAGTATTTGGAGCATCAGTCCTAGTCTCACAACCCATGGGTATTTAGAGCATCAATCCCTGACCCATAAAAGAATGTATGCTTGCAAGTTGGGTGTAGAATGTCATGTCTAGAACCCCATGAGTATTTGGAGTATCAGTCCTTGTCTCACAACCCATTTATCAATAATACGTTTATATTTATCATTGGTTCAGAACATCATGTCTAACACCCCGCAACCATCCATTAATTAATTCATAAATTAATTAATACAATACGTTAATTAATTCAACAACTAATTAAAAACATAAATCGCCCATAAAAAGTCAACCATTAATTAACCATTCAACATCTCAATAGTAAATAATTAATTAAAAATTAATTATTCTTATCAATCCAAATAAATAATTAACTCAACATTTAATTATCCAAATTCTTTAACAAGTTTGAACTCGTCCACTAAAACAGTTATTCATCCAGGACATTAATAATTCACATACACATCATAATCATCACAAACATGATAAACAAAGCCCATATATTTAGAAACCATCTCATGCAGCATCTCATAATATAAAACAACTCTATCCAATACAACTTAATGTGTGGAAATCTAACATGCTTTAAAAGGTACCCATGGCCAACAGTCGTAACAAACAATTAATTCACAATCTTAACTTAATGCATTCAAATTAATTAATTCAACAATTAATTAATTAAATCTTATCCCTTTAACCAATCACCAATTAATTAACCATTTTCCATTTATCATGTAATAATTAATCCATCCATTAATTATTACCATTTTCCGATTTATATTCGGAACATTTCAAATATTCAATATCTCAATAATCAGTAATAGCCACAATTTTTATTCCAACTCATGACATGATAATTAATTCTATAATTAATTACCCTATTACCCATTCTTCCCATTCAAATCATTTAACTGATTAATCATATCACTTTAACCAAATTAGCAAAACATGCTTAAAATCAACACATGTTCAAGTCCTCATTTATCCCACGTGGGCAACATCATTTAATAACATCAAAAGTGTTATGCATATACATATCATAATCAATGAAACTCACATTATCAATTTATTTAAAGAAGATATAAATCTTAAATAAAGTGATAGAGATTTGGGACCCTACCTCGGGGTGGCACCATTTTAAATCTGAAGCGCTTTAATATACTTTGTGGAAACCAGTCCACAACTAGTCTGCAATTGTACGCGTGCACACCTTATATATATATATATATATATATATATATATATATATATATATATATTCACGCGCGTGCCCTACAACAATATAAATAAAAATCAAAATATTAAAATAGGTACTCAGAATCAAATTAGTAAGGACCAAATCACCTCTAACTAGGTATCGGGGACTCATAAAAATTATCACACCCTTAATTGAATGATGTGAAACAATAGCACGGTTAAATAACCTTACCCGAAACATGTCGGAAAAGATAAAATGAACTCATCTGCCTCACCTTTGTCAACAAATGTTGGAATACGGTCCAAAGGGTCTAGAGGAGCCCCTTGCACGTCCCTAGAACCAAAGAAACAAGAAAACCTAATAAAACATGAACCATAGGATTTTGGATGAGGAAACAGGTTGAGGGAGGAGCCAAATGGCCGATGCGAATCACAAAACAAATGCAGATGGACTCACCTCATCGAGACAGACAAGATTTGAGAGGACATTAGGAGGATTCGATCGCGCGAAGAGGAGCCGGTGAGGGGGGTGTAGCGTGCCTCAAAGGAGGGGCCTGGTGCATTTTTGATGTTCCTCCAATATGGTGGTGCGCCACCCTCACGTTCTCTCCCCCAATTATCAATTACACCCGGGATAAAATAATATCCTTAATATAATAATAATAACATTTATTATTCTCATTTAATATAATGTTACTTCATTAAATAACATTTAAATAAATGTTTCACAATTAATTCGGAAAACCCCTATTAATCATCCAATCAAATTAATACAATAATAATAATAATATCCTCATTGTTATTATTATTAAATATTTCTTTTATTTAAAATAATATAAAAATAAATCATTTTAAAAACCGGATAATCGCACAGCTGACCCTCACCATTTGACTACCCGTACACAACCAAATATTTAAATTTAAAATGGTTTAATTAAATTAAACCCAACTCTAGATTTATTCCTTATTTAATATTAGCATTTAAAATTACCCTTCTTCGATAAATCCAACTCATCTTTATTTTATTAATTATCTCAACACAAATTAATTAAATAAAAACCTATGCTTCATAGCGATTAATTTAATTCTTATTGAGCTTTAATTTAATTAAATGAAACCCAAAAAAATCCATTATTATTATCATTCATAATAATAATAAAAACCACTCATAAAACCATAATAATAATAATTCCATTATTATTTTTATTATTCAACCTTAGATAAAAACCAACACCTCTTATTAAATAAAAAAACTTCTTTATTAATTATGAGACTCCTTATTTAATTAGACATTTCTTTGAGATACCCAGAATCCTCAGTAATTTCACATCAATATTATACCTCATTAAACATCCAATTAAAATCTTTTAACATAAATGTTACACCCCATTTAATTAAAAACACTTCTTCATTCATTATTATATTAATAAAAATTTCATAATTAATTATGAAACTCTCAATTTATTACAATATCATTAATATGATAAAAACTCCAACCCATAACCCCTAATTTAATTTCCATAATAATAATTATTACTACATTTATAAAACTAAAATAATATTAATATCATTATTATTATTTTTCAAACTTTTGATAAACCCAAAACCACTATTTAATAACAACGCTTCATTAAATATAAAACTCCTCATTTTATTAAATGTTTCTTTAAGAAGCTCAAAAGCGTCATTAAATTATCATAAATAATATACTCCTTTAACATGCAATTAAAATATCAACACATAAAAATAATGTATGTCACCATAATAATAATAATATTATTATTATTATCACATTCCTCTATTTAATAATAAATGGTCCTTTAAAAATTTTTAAACTCTTTATTTAAATAAAATGGTTCTTCGATAAACCCATAATCCATATTAATTTCTTCAATTGTCATTTAATTAATTCTTTAACATTCATTTAATAAAACAACCCTAATAATAATAATAATAATAACTTCATTATTATTATTATTAAAACCTTCTTTTAATTAATTACAAACTCTCATATAATATTATTTAATTAAATTAAATAATCTATTAAACAGGGTAAACTGAACGGGTTGGGATGCAACTGTGCGCTACCCATGCAGATCCATTAAAGTGGACTTTTTTGAAATTGGTGTTCTCGAGACTCATCGGGACACCTGAAAAAATTATCAGGTAATTACTCAAGTCCAAAAACGACACCTTTAAGTGTTCTAACACTCAGAATAAAATTCCAGAGCTCAGTTTAAAAGAAACTACCTGTTGATAAACTGAAAAAAAAAATCAAAAACATTTGTATTTTAACCTGGTTAAATAGCACGAGACTTTAAAACATGTGAACGTAAACTATCCTAGTTATAGGGGTAGAAATGATACCCTTGTTGTATTTAAGAATAGTTAAGAAAAATGAATCAAATAGAATAAACATCAAACTTTGTGTGAGTATATTGAATATCATAGATATAGTAAAAACTGAAGACATGAATTGGGAGTGAATAGTGTGGGTGAAATGGGTAAATAGTATGATATAAACTCTCTCTCTCTCATGGTTTTATAATGGAAGACAATTTTAAGATACATCATTATTAGAATGGTGTCACCCCAAAACGTTCTGCAAACCTTCACATGAAAAATAAGGACTTGGGTCATATCTAATATTCAACCATTATTGCACTTTGTGACGCCCCTTTTTTGACATGTATCAAGAAAATATGTATAATTAATAATATAATTTTCATTAAGTAATATGGAAAAGGTTGTGAAAAAATATTCATAACCATAATTAGAACATAACCTTTTTATGATGATAGAGAACTAACTTATTATTTCATGATGAAATATACAAAAAATAATAATAACATGAACCCAATTTTTCGATAGATAGGCTGAGAATATGTGTGTGAAATCATTAATGAATAATACATAATATTAATATCCCAATTTATAAAGGATTGGGGTGGACCACCCACATCGAAGTGAACGAACTCAAATAAATCATCACCTGTCTTTGTTCTCAGAGAACATAGGTGACCAGATAATGTTTGAAAAAATGACACAACATAATCAATAAGAAAAAAAGGTCCTAAATTGATATAAAGGCACTAGAAAATTGGAATTTTTGGAAAACCATGATGAAATTTAATCTCCTAATCATGAGAAGAAAGTCATCTATAGTTAGGGTATAGTGTAAATTCTAACACATATATGTTTCCATGCATCATGTCTATAATAAGTTCTTTATTCATAAATAACTTCTAAAATACAACATTAGTGAACAAGAATATAATATATCATTGTAAATCATAATTAAACTTAATTATGGAAAATAAATTTAAAAGGTTGTGTGAAACATAGGCTGTTAAAAAAGAGTATTCTTGTGAATAATGGGGAAGATACCAAAAAAATTATGAGTAAGGATGGTTCATCGACCAAAGTGATGGAACTATCATCTAAGATTGGGTGATGGGAACAATGAATATATATATATATATATATATATTATCAATAAAATGATTAAAAGAACAGTATTTCAATAGCTAGATGGAAGGATGTTTAGATAAGCAAGAAAATAATTGTAAATTCGGGGGACACAATCACTTTAGCAGGAAAACTCGGTGTATCGGTACTACGGATAATGATAATTATTATTATATAGATCCATCACGTAAAAAATATTATAAGTCAATATTGCAACCTAAATAAGATGAGAGTAGGAAGAAAGTAAAGGGTGGTTAGGAAGACCATGATGTTTCCAATATATATAAGTTGTTTGATCAGTGAAACCATAGTGAGTACATTGAGGGATAAAATTTCCACAAACCTTGTATCCAAATTATCTTTAATGATTTTCATCACACACCTTCCACCATAGAATTAAAGGGATTTGTTATCAAATAATTCATTGGATGTAATGGATATGGTTAGACAGTATTATTATATAAGACGATTGTACACTAATGACGAATGCAATAGTGGGTTGGTGAGCATCTCAATCGTGATAGAGGAAAACTCAAGATTCAATCATCATATAATAGAAAACTAGAAAATATGATCATGTTGATTCTATACCCCATCAAGAGTCTATCAAACTAGCCTTAAGTTGTGGATCTCATCCATAGTCATCTTTCATTCATTGTAATAGGCATAAATAAATTAACACACCCTATAAAAAAAGAAAGATATTTATTAAAATAGATTAGAAACACAAGGAAAATTATTGATCTTAGAGAAAATAATAAATAAGGACTCCCATATATCCTGCTAGTAGTCTCGTTCCTAGCATCATGTTTGATAAATTTATCCATGGAATGTAGAATAAGCACAATGAAATATTTATATCATTTCTCCCAAATAGAAAATGTGGGACTCTGGGGTTCGGTGGAGAATGAACTAAATGGGAATAATGAATCATCTCCTACAAAGATACTATTAGGTTGGAAATAGAGATGAAAAATGGTCCAGAGGAGGGTGAATAGACCATATTAAAAAATTTAAGAGATTGATTAATTATCAAAATTAATTATCAACCCAAATACAATACTGACTTTAGACATCAGGAATCACAACCCAAATGTTCTTGACTTTAGAATCTAGGATTCACAACCCAAATACCGAAAATGTTTTTGTATGTAAAAGCATAAATAGAAAGTGAGATCATGTGTGATAGATAAGAATAAGTGTTATAGACACAAGAAACCAGGAATAAATAGATAGAAGATAAACAAGGGAAATAGGTACTAGTTCTTGATTATTGGATTGTTTGGTCTCATCAAGGTAGTAGAAGTCAAAGAAGATATAGTTTAGTACATGATAGATCATCCAGTGGAGGCGATAATTTTTTACACAAGATCACAAACATGCACAATAGTATCACACCACATTAATTTTTGCACAGTATCACTTGAAAAATAAGTAATCTCTTGTCGAAGAAGTATTGTTTCATTATCTCACAGAAACCTTTGAATCATAGCTCGAACTCCTTAAATAAAAATAAACATAACACACTAGATCCGAAAGTTATACAATTCAAATTCAAAATATAGTTACATAATTATTAGGGAGGAGAGAGAGGGAAATTATTATTGCAAAATTATCATCAGACTCTCATTGAAATTTTAAAAACATGATGATGAATTCAAACTAATTTAAAATCATCATTCAAATATTAAAACACTTTCAAAATAATAGGTCAAATAGAAATCCTATGAAAATCTCACAACAACATTATGTAAAACTCAAAACTTAAAAACTTGCAGAATATATGCATGTAAATTCAAAGAAATTTAAAAATGAGTACCACTATATTAAAGACTATGAAAAAGTTTGAATTTGTTAGGTAATATAAAATATGAATTTATAAATATTAAAACCAATAAAATAACTCAAAATAATAAAATTGAATTTTTTGAGTTTTATGTTGTAAGTTCATACGAAAATAAAGAATAGCCTCTGATCTTCATATAAATATGGTTAAAAAATATAAAAACATTTCACATGGGTTCTATATAATTAATATGAATTTATAGAGTGATTAAAATAATTTAAACATGTATTATAAACATGCAACACATGAATATATCATGAAAATCGTGAAACATAGCCATCTGGAAAAAATAAAGTTTTTATCACTATGTAAGGGTTATAAACATGCCATGCATAAAGTTAAAAAGGATTTTGAAAGTAGTACATAAATATAACCTTAACATTTCTCATGCAGCATAAGGGTAAAACATAAAATGCATAAGTCACGTAAGGGTAAGGCCAATGGTTGTATAAAGGTAAAACATACATATGTAAGGGTAAGCTTAATTTTCAACTCCATGCATAAATGTAACTAGCATAAGGGTAAATCACATATATTATGCATAAAGGTAATAATAGAAGTTGCGTAAAGGTATAAAAGATATTTCACACCTTGTGTAGTGTTCACAAAACACTGTGTAAGGGTATATATAATACCACGTAAAGGTAAAACAAGAATTTCATTGCTCGCATGGGGTAGAACATACCTTGAGTAAGGACGGACATATTTTACGTAAAGGTAAAAGGTAAATTGAATAAGGGTACACATAACCTTATATATCTCACATAAGGGTAAAATATAGTTATGTAAAGGTAGAAACAAGTTGTGTAAGGGTAAATAAAAAATATAAATACTATGTAAAGGTTGGTAAAAACTTGTGTAAGTGTAAAAAAAGTTTTGTAAAGGTAAATAATAAATTTCAAAAGATACATAAACATAAATAATGAATTTGAAAACTTATGTTAGGGTAAGAAATAAACTTACAAAAAATATAAAAGTATGAAAATTTTTTATACAAAAATAAAATAATTAATGTATAAAAAAATAAATGATAAATAAAATTAATAAAATATAATTAAATAAAAATATTTATTAATTAAATAAAAATATTGAGAAACATTTTTAATATTCAAAAAATAAAATATAAAAACTCTTAAATCAGAAAAACAAACTCTCAGTTCTAACAAACTCCCTTTTTTTGAAAATTGCAAAACTGAATAAAATTTTTCAAAATATTCTACTCCTTTCTCAAACATGTCAAAAAGAAAATATAGTAATTATTTAAATCAAAAATAAAATCTCCCCCTTGATAAAATAAAAATAATATAGTTTTTTAAAGCTAAATTTCAAACATTCCAAGTTCAAATTTGATTTCATCAAATCTAGAAAAATATAATGGTTTGTTAAAAATATCTACTAGTTAATTTTTAGTTGAAACATGTTCTAAAATAATATATCATTTATTAACAAAATCTCAAATAAAATGAAATATCGTGTTAATATACTTAGTTCAAGAATGTCATAAATGGTTTTTCGAAATATAAATAGCAGAATAATTATCATAATAAATGTGTAATTTTTTAAAATAAAAACTAAAATTGAATAAATTTTGTTTAATCCATAATTTTAACAACCCAGGTACTTATAAAATAATTTGTTTTCATCCAAGAATTAAATAGTTAAACTCATTATAAATGTATAATGAAATAAGTGGTATTTATAGAAATTAAGTAATATATACTAATAGAATAGTAACCTCACCTCTGAGAGTATAAATAAAATTTACGTATCTTATAAGTGAAAATATGATATATTTATATATTGGAATAAGTAAATAAATGTTTTGAAAATGATAAATTAAGTATTGGTATTTTTGTGAAACATAAATGTTTATTTACAATTTTATAAATAATATAATGATTTAAAAGAAAAATTATCTTCATAAAATATATTCATAAATTAATATTTTATTTTCTTATTATTATAAGATAATTTATGAGATCTTAATTAATTTTTCAAAGTGTTATAAAAGCAGTTATGGTTTTAAAATTGGTGTTTTTAGAATAAATTGTGGTTTTAATTAAAAATTAGATTTATCATGTTTAGATAATTATTTTCAAAAAAAATGGAGTTCATTTTTGAATTATACACATCAAAAAATGGTTAGGGTGAATTTTTGGTATGTTTCTAAAATATATGATTTTTTGGTAAATAGTGAAATACGGTAATTTACAATATTTAAAAAATACATGATTTATTGAGTCATAGATGATGTATGGATGATATAAGCCCATAATATAAAAATGATCTTCATTATTTTAATATATTTAGTGATAATTCTCATAATATTCATATTCTTGAGCCAAAATAATAAACTAATGAATAAAATAATCAAAAAACACCCTCCTCCACTATAAATACCACCCCTTGCCACCTATTCTCCTCACACCTCAAAGCCTTGTGGATTGTTTAATTTATATCCAATTCCCTTTCCAAGACTCTTCCCCACGTCTAAGACTTTATTTTCTCACCAAAAGTCCAAAATTAAGTTCCTTAAGGAGGTTCTCAAGGACAGGAATTCAAGAGGTAAAATCCTCTTTCATTTTCTTTTATTTTTCTTTTAATTTATTTTCTTTTATTATTATATCTTAACATCTCATCATCCAAGTGGAATTAAAGATTTAGTATCTTATATATATTGTAATTTTATCATGTTGGTGTAAAAAATCATCATCAAAATCCTTCTCCTCTCCCTTTTATTCTAAAAATGATAACATCATCTATGATGTGCCAATTTACCACCATCGTGGACGATACACTTTCATTTTCTATTACCTCCTTCGAGGATGGTCATAAAACTATTATTATGGTTAAATAATATTTTGATATACATATTATAATTTATTTAATATTCTATAACCAATATATATACATGATATTAAATAAAATGATATATGTTCGTGATGGTCGTAAAAACCGCCAAAATAAATTAAATCATTTTTGTTAATGTTTTATCTAATTATTCATCCAAATATCAAAAAAAATGATATATGGTATCATTTAAAATTCTAGAAACATATTAATACCATTTCATTCCACTTCTGAAGTATTAATTTCATTTAAAAATAAAATCCATAACGAACCAACCATGGAAACAATGAAAATAAATGCACCCGAAACAATGAAAATAACATAATATTAGTAATAAATGGGTGGAAATATGTTATATTAATATAATATAATTAATTATAAATATTAATATGGTTCTTTAATATATTAATAAAACTATTTAAACCATTATATAGTATATTTTAACATTTTTGACGTAATACGAACCCGAGGTAAGGGAATTTTCTTTGAAAATCCTCTTGTAAATTTCTATTTTTAAAAAAAATCAAAAGGGATGTTTCTATGATGCAAGTATTCCTATTTTATGATTATGTTATAGTTCTTGGGAATTTCTTATTATGAATGGTGTTACCTATATCTCCCTCTAATTCATTGGGTATGTTTATGTTGAAGGTTGACCGTATGGTTATTTCAAGTGTAACAGTGGTGGTTATACCGTATGGTAGCTGTGAGGGTTACATCATAAGGTAGCTATGAGGGTTATATTGTAAGTTTGTTATAAGGTTTATAAATCATATGATAGTCATGAGTGTTACAATCTTTTAAGTATGTAATTCCACAAGTTACCTTTATAATTCTATTTATGTTTTCTATGTTTTATGAAAATTGCTTATTTTTACAAAGTATATGATACTTTATGGGTGAGAAGTATTTATTTGTGAAAATGATTTCATATGTTTATAATTATTCATGAACTAACGGTTTCTTCCCCTTATTTTTGTGTCTCTTACTAATCTTTTTGTGTGCATCCTAAGTTTTAAATAAATCACAAGGTTTAAGGTTGGGTAAGAGAAAAAATGAAGCCAAGATGATTGTTGTAAAGATTTTTCATGAAAGATTTCATGCTTTATTTAAAAAAATTGTTTTATGGAAGAAATGTATATTGTTTTAATAGTACCCAAATTTTATTATAGTGGTTTTATATATATAAATTATGTCCTAATTCTCTAAAAATCTAAACTGAAAAGATCTTTGGTAATGTAAAAAGTGTATTCTCATTGAATTAACTAGATTATGTAATGTTTAAGGTTGAGTCCTTGTGGTTGGTATCAAAGCATGGTTTAGATAACAATAGGGTTTAGGATGCTATTAATAGAATACCATAAATTATTTTACCTTATGGTTATGTTTAAATGATATAGAATTTGAATTTTACCTTGTTCCTTCATCTAGGATATATTTTCTCAAAATGGTTTTCCACAGAATAAATAGGGAAGCTGAATTAGGAAGGCACCGAGAGGATGATATATTTACGAATTTGCAACCTGGAATGGTTGGGATTAGAGCTGGTCAGTTTTTTATATTGATGGATCATTTGATGCATGCTATAAATATAGTTGGCATCCATGCAAGAGAACAACCAGAGCTACCAAAAAGGAATATGATGATAGTGGAATATTTTATGAGGAAACACCCACCTACTTTCAATGGATCTTCTGACCCAATGGTGGATGAAGGATAGATTAAATCCATTGAAAATATATTTGATATCATGGGGTTTTCATATAATCAAAAGTTTAGTTTTGATATTTATCATTTTGAAGGTGAATCCGGATAGTGGTGGCCAATGGTCAAGAATATTAGAGATGGATAGGAGATTGAAATATTAGAATGTGATGAATTTAAGAATATTTTCCTTGAAAAATATTTTCCTAAGGTGGTTCGACTTAGGTTGGAAAAACAATTCCTTTAATTGAGATAAAATAATGAAGATTCAGTGTCTGAGTATGAAGAAAAAATCACTGTATTGGCAAGGTATGCTCCAAATATTATTAGGGATCTTGATAGTAAAATCAATCATTTTTAATCAGTATTGAAGTTAAGATATTAAAGGGATTTGAACTCCCATGAATTAAAAAGTTATGATAATATTGTCCAATATACTAAGAGGGTAGAATATAGTTTTCTAATGATCATGTGTACTTTGAAAATAATTAGAATAAAAGTTTTAGATGACAGACAATGGGTAATAATCAATCAAAGAAATCTGAAGGTATGAAAGTTTGTTTTCCAGTTTGTGAAAAGTGTGGTAAAAATCACCCTGGGGAATGCCTTAACAAAACTGAGAAGTATTTTCGATGTGGTAAGTTTGGACATATGGCCCAAGGTTTTAATGAAAATGATCTTAATATTAATTCTGTTAAGAAAACTGTAATGTGTTTTAAATATGATGAGATGGGGAATTATAAAAATACATACCCAAAGAAAAATCAGAATGATGGAAAGATGTCGGATTACAAATTAAAAGGTGTAGTGAAATCATTTGTGGATATATCATCAGATTTTGGGTCATACAATGAAGTGGTATCAAATATATTTTTTTTACTCATATTTTTCTAAAAAAATTGATACGGGGACTACACATTCCTTTATTTCTGAGAATTTTTTTGGTAAATTGGAAATTTCACCTCAAGAAATGAAACAATAGATTATGGTTAAAACACTAGGAGGAAATATTAAGAAAAAAATTCATTATAAGAATATTCTTGTCATTATCTATGGTAATACATTACCTGCAAATCTTAATTAGTGAAGTTTGATGTTATTTAGGGTATAAAATGACTTTTTATTCATTATTATAAGATTGATTGTAGATATAAAGAAGTTTATTTTCAAAAAGAGTTTTAGTTTTTATACAATAATGAACCCATACCATTGATAACATATCAGGAAGATGAGAAACTATTAAAATATGGAAATTAAATTTATCTTGCATATATTGTTGAAGATAAGGAAACTACTCAGATAAATGATATGTCAGTGATAAATGAATACCTAGATGTTTTTATCGATGAGTTGTTCAGTGTTATAACTGATTGAGAAGTTTAATTTACCATTGACTTAGTTCCTGATACTAAGATAATTTCCAAACCTTCTTATCTAATGGCTCAATTAGAACTTCTTGAATTAAAAAAGCAGTTATAGGAGTTTCTTGATAAAGGCTTCATTCATCCTAGCACTTCACCATGGGGTGCTCCTATTTTTTTGTTAAAAATAAAGATGGTTCCATGAGACTTTGCATTGATTATAGATCTTTAAATAACATTAATATTAATAATAAGTATTCATTGCCTCATATTGATGACTTCTTTCATCAGCTCTAGGGAGCTCAACATTTTTCAAAGATTTACTTGAGCTCTAGGGAGATTAACATTATGGGTAAGAAGTATTTATTTGTGAAAATGATTTCATATGTTTACAAGTATTCATGGACTAATGGTTTATTTCCTTATTTTTATGCCACTTATTGAGATTTTTGTGCTCATCCAAAGTTTTAAAATATTTTTCACAGGCTTTAAGGTTGGGTAAGAAAAAGGAATAATTCAAGCTAATTGTTGTGAAGATTTTTCATAAAATATTTCATGTTTTATTTAAAAAAATTATTATCAAAGAAATTGATATTGTTTTAATATAACCCACAATGTATGTTATTAGGTTTATATATATGATTTATTTCTTAATTCTATAAAACTCTAAGCTGAAAAGATCTTTGGTAATGTAATAAGTGTATTCTAGTTGAATTAACAAGAGAATGTAATGTTTAAGACTGGGTCCTTGTAATAATGATTGGGAATAACATGATACACTAGAAATATGTTCACTCTCAGTAATAGATAAAGCAACAAAATTTTGTTTTCTTGAAATCCAATAAAATAACTTTTTACAGAGAAAATGACACATACCTAAGTTATTTTTTCCATCAAGTCTCCATCCTCCAAAATCAGAGTCAGGGTAACTAATTAAATCAAAACAATTTTTTCTAAAATAAAATAATCTAGTATTAACAGCTCCTTTAACATGTCTAACAATACATTTAAAATCCTTTAAGTGTGATTATTTAAGATAATATTAAAATCTAGAATATAAAAAACATTAAACATTATATCAGGACTAGAAGCTATTAAATACAAGAAACTTCCAATCATGTCTCTAAATAATTTAGAATCAACATATTTTCCAGAAATATCAGAATTTAATTTATAGCTAATAATCATAGGGGTTTTCAAAGATTTACATGAATCAAGACCAAAACTCTTAACCAAATTTTAGCATATTTAGATTGGTTCAAGAAAATACCATTATTTCTTTGATTAATTTGAAGACTTAAAATAATTTTAGTTCTCTCATAAGACTCGTATCAAATTTATGATCCATTAAATTAGTAAATTCTTTATAGAGAAAATCATTTGATAATCCAAAAACAGTACCATCAATATAAATTTAAACAATAAAAATATAATTTAAAATTTTTTTGATAAAAAAAGTGGGATCTATTTAACCTTTATTAAAATCATTTTTAAACAAAAACAAAATGATTCAATCATACCAAGCATGAGGTAGTTTTTTAAGACCATATAAAGCTTATGATAATTTAAAAACATGATTAGGAAATTTTTTATTTTGAAAACCATGAGATTGAGAAACAAAAACGTCTTCAGAAATAAAACCATTTAAAATACACTTTTAACATCCATTTGAAATAACTTAAAACCTTGAAAATATTCCAAATATAATAAAATTATAATATAATCAATATGATAAATAGAGTAAAAATATTCCTCAAAATTTATATCTTCTTCTTTATAATAACCTTAAGTAACAAGCCTAACTATATTTTTAACAATTTGACAAAATTCATCCATTTTGTTTCTAAAAAACCATTTAATTATAATAACATGCTTATATAAAGGGGGTTCAATTAAAGTCCAAAAATTATTTCTAGAAAACTGATTAATTTCATCTTTCATTGAAATAATCCAATTAGCACCATTCAAATCAGCTAAAACATCATTCGATACACATTCAGAAACAAAAGCAGAATTAGAAAAGAAGTTTAAAACAAAGCTTCTGGTTTTTATACTAGAACCAAAATTACCAATCACATTATTAATAGGATGATCTTTATGAATCCTCAAATATCTAGGATCATATTAATAAGTATATTTCTCCTCAATAGATATATTATCTAGAGGTTTTTCTTCACCAAAATTGAAATCCCGGAAATCATCTTCAAAATTTTACAAAATAGATTTCTGAGCATCAAATAATTCATAAAAAAATTAAACAGGTTGGGGGAATCTCCCCCTACCCATATTTTATTAAATAAGAAAATACCACTTTTTTCTTAGAAATGTGTAACCCATTAAATAGACTTTAAGGTCTAGGTCATTAAAGCCCAGTGTAATTCCAGTACAAGATTTATCAAACTTTATAAGCATGGATTCTTCAATAGTCATGTTATGCTTATTATAAACTCTATAAACTTTAATATTATAATAATAACCAAGAAATAAATCTTAAACACTTTTAACATCAAACTTATCTAAATTATCTTTCATATTTAATATAAAAAACTTTACAACCAAAAACTTTAAAATAACCAACCTTCGGTTTTCTACCATTAAACAATTCATAAGAGTTTTTCTTCAAAATTATCTAACAAAAACTCTATTCAAAACATAGCAAGTGGTATTAATATATTCAACCCAAAAATATTTAGGTAAACTATATTCATTAAACATAGTTTGAGTCATCTATTAAATAGTTCTATTTTTTTACAACACCATTTTTTGTGGTGTTCAAAGAGCAGAAAAATTATGACCAAAATCATTTTCTTTGTAAAAAAATTCAAAATTAAAATTAAAAAATTCACCTCCATCATCACTTTTAATTGAAACAATTAAATAACCTTTAAAAATTTTAACTAGCTTAAAAAAAGAAATAAATCTATACAAATTTTCATGCTTATGATACATAAAATAAATCCAAATCTATTGAAATAATTAACAATAACAAAAACATATTTCTTTCCACCTAAACTAGCAGTTTTCATTAGACCAAATATATCAAGATGTAATAATTCAAGAGGTATGGAATTAAAAACATGATTGATAGATTTGAAAGATTCTTTGTGCCACTTACCTTTTAAGTACGAATCACAAACAAAATATTTTATTACCTTTAACTTGGGTTAATCTAGAACATGTCCATACTTGGCTAATTTGTGTCATTTGAAAATGAGAATGTTCTAGCCTTATATGATAGAGAACATAATTTTTTATATAGAATTTAGACACTTAACATTTTGATTAGATATATTATAGAAATTAATTGAATAAATATTATCATTTCTATTAGCATAAAATAAAACATTTTCATTTTTAGAAACTAAACAATTCTTATCTTAAAATTTAAAATTCATTCCACCATCACATAATTGTGAAATGGTAATTAATTTATGTCTCAAACCTTCAACATATAAAACATTATAAATACATAATTCAACAAAAACTTTAACCTTTTCTTTAGAGTTATCTCCAAAAGTGGATGACCTTACATCACATTTGGCATAAGAGAGGAAATTTAATAGGTCATCGTTCATGTATCAGTAACAACCACTATCCATTTAACATGTGTCATTTAGATTCTTAATGAAGTTATCCTTAAAAGATAAATCATGTAGAGAAAAATTTCGGTACTCATGCTATTTTGGGTCCAACTGGTTTAGCAGTACAATTCTTAGGTACTCAAATATATTTAAAACATTTATTGTAATGTACACCAGAAAATAAATCTTTTGAAATAAAATCTCTATTATAGCCAAGATTTTGAGGAAATTAAAGAGAACATTTATTATTATAATTTTCTTACATAAAAAATTTAAATCATGTAATTAAAGAATCCTTTCTAATAGAAATTTTAACAAAAGTAGTCTTATATAGCTTAGGAATATTCAGATTATAACCAAAACAAGTTTTCTCTTTATTCAGTTGCATCATAGCTACCATCTTACCATATTTTTCCTTTTCTTGAACAAAATTAGATAATGTTTCTTTTAGGATAAAAATTTCCTTTCTAATATTATCATTTTCCTTTTGAATAGACTCAAAATAATCATAGATCTTACCTTTAGAACATGAAGCAGAATTTATTATTTCTTTCTTAAGAGCAACATTCTCCTTATTGAATTTCTTACTTTACTTGATAAGCCTATTATTCTCTTATTTAAATTATTTATATAATTCAGTAACTCTTAAAATATCCTTTTAAAGTTTATCATTTTCTTCATACAACTTATCAAAACTATAACCATCACTATCAAAATAATAACTGGAATCAGAATCATTACATACCTCATTTGTATTTTCTACCATAAAACAGAGGTTGTCTCATTCTTTCTCATTTATGGATTCATCACTTGAATCAGATTATTCAGAAAAACTCTATCCAACATGATAAGAACATTTCAATTCTTTCTTGTATTTTTTATGTCACCCTTCTTGCTTCAACTTTGGACAATCTAATTTGATATGTCCACTATTTCTATATTCATAACAGGTTACATTTAATCCATATATAGTAACCTTATTTTCTTTTCGATCATTATTTTTATCTTTACTTGGTAGCTTCTTGAAATTTTAATTTTTCTTCAATAAATTATAAATACCTTTTCTTATACTTTTAATTTCTCATTTGTCAATTTCCTATGCCTCAGATTCATAGGAGTTAGAAATAACATTTATATGTGATTTGAAAGTAATATTTTTATTCTTTTAAGTCTATACTTATTTAATTTTCATCATCTCAAGTTCATATTGAAGAAGTGATCTGATGAGTTCATACAATGTGTGTTCTTATAAATTCTTTATTTCATCAATCACGACCTTTTTTCATGTCATTTCATGGGTAGACCCCTTAGGACTCTTTCAACGAGTACGGGGTTCTTCAAATTTTCTCCAAGAGAATTAATTCTATTCACAATATTTTTGAATTGGTGGAACATTTGATTGATGTTTTATCTTCACCCATCTTGGAATCTCGATAATCCACTCGAAGCATTCTGAGTTTCGTTCTAATCGGCTTGTATGAGCCAAGGTGAGTGGTAAAATTTTCCAAATCTCATGAGTTGTCTTACATGCAGAAAAATGACTAAACATGCTTCTATTAATAGCATAATATAAAATATTTACTACTTTGTAATTCAAAACATGTCCTCTTCTAGTAGTTTTTATGGTTTTACTACGATTGACCAGTGTTCTATGCTCAACTGATTAAGGCATGCCTCCATTCTAGATTGTCACTAACCATAATCATTATCATCAAAGTGAGGTGGATTATAAGGAATAAATCCATAATTTGTGTTTATTATTACCATATTAAATAATATTTATCATTATACTATGTGGTATAAAAATATGTTAGCACAAATAATAATAAGCCTTAAAAAATGAGGACAGTACAAGACTCTAGAAGGATTGGCTAAATTCCAAAAGGAACAACATTTGATATCAATTATTAGATCAGAAAAGGGGATGTAAGATGTTATATAGGGGGATGAATAGACCATATTAAAAATTTTAAGAGAATGATTAATTATATAAAATAATTATAAAATTTAATTATAAAATTTAATTAACAGTGAAAAATAAAATAAAGAACACAATGATTTTTATAATAGTTCAGTCCAAAGTGGACTTGGTCAACTCTTATATGTCTCTATTCAGTATGTAATTTGTTGTGCATTGTACTGATTATTTAAGGGGAAACATAGCTCAATTACAACATACCTTTTCTATTAGAATTATAACCATAAATACATATGAATTTTTTATCGGGATTCACAATGCAATTACAACACTAACTTTAGGCATCAGGAGTCACAACCAAAACAGTATTGACATTAGAATCCAGGAGTCAAAACCCAAAAAAAGAAAAAAAAATTATATGTAAAATAATAAATAGAAAGTGGAAGTACATGGAGATATAGGAAGAAGTGTTACAAACATAAGAAACCCAGAGAAAATAGATATAAGATAAAAAAGAGAAATGGGTATTGGTTCTTGAGTATTGGGTTGGCTAGTCTCATCAAGGTAGCAGAAGTCGAAGTAAATGTAGTTCAACACTTGAGATATCATCCAACGGTTGAGATAATTTTTTGCACAGGATCACAATTTTGCACAACAGTATCACACCACAGTACGTTCTGAACAATATAGCTTAAAAAATAAGTAAGAACCCATTGAAGAAGTTTGGTTTCCAATGGTTTTCTCATAGGTGAATTTGTTGTCGTTGACGGTGATTAGGCGCGTCAGGGTGCATGGCTCAAGGCACCAATCACATCCTGGTTCGAATCTTGAGGTAGTGGCTTTTTTGTTTGTAATTTGACTTTAGTCAAATTTTTCATCTCGCGTGCATAGTGAATTTGAATTAATTTCACATTCTGTTGAACTTTTGTTTTTGTGATGTTTTGATTTTGGTATCCAGAAATGATAATTGTGAGGTTCCCACTAACCCTAAATTGACTTATTTGAAAATGAAAAAATGGGATTCAAGGGAAAATACAAAAGATAGTTATAAAATTATCAAAGAGGTGGTAATTATCATTGGGAAATTATCATCACACTCAACGTTCTATAAAATTAAAAATTTAAAAACTTACCAAATATATGCATGTAGATACAAAGAAATTAAAAAATGAGTAATTTAATTAAAGACTAAAATGAGTTTAAATAATTTAGATAACATCAAATATGAATTTAGAAACATTAAAAAACAACAATATAACTCAAAATATTAAAATTAAATTTTTTGAGTTTTATATTGTAAGTTCATGTGAAAATAAAGAATAGTCTTTGATCTTCATATAAATATGTTTAAAATAATGTAAAAACATTTTCCATTGGTTTTATATAATTAATATAAATTTATAAAGTGATTAAATCAATTTAAACATGTATTATAAACATGAAACACATGAATATATCATGAAAATCATAAAACTGATCCATCTAAAAAACAGTTTTTTGTTACTACATAAGGGTCATAAACATGTCATGTGTAAAGATAAAATGGATTTTTCAAGTAGTATGTAAAGGTAAAATTAACATTTCTCATGCGGTATAAGGGTAAAACATAAAATTCATAAGTCACATAAGGGTAAGGTAAATAGATGTGTAAAGGTAAAACATATCTACATAAGGGTAAGCTTAATTTTTAACTCCATGCATTAAGGTAACTAGAGTAAGGGTAAATCAAATATATATTGTGTAAGGGTAATAATAGAAGCTGAGTAAAGGTATAAAAGAGTTTACACGCCTTATGAAAATGTCACAAAGCATTATGTAAGGGTATATATAATACCATGTAAATGTAAAACAAGAATTACATTGCTCGCATAAGGGTAGAACGTACCTTGGGTAAGAGTAGACAGATTTTACGTAAAGGTAAAAGGTAAGTTGTGTAAGGGTACATAGAACCATATATAGCTCACGTAAGGGTACAAAGTAGTTACATAAAGGTAAAATCAAATTGTGTAAGGGTAAAGAACAAAATATAAATACAACGTAAAGGTAGGTGGAAACTTGCGTAAGGGTAAAATGAGTTGCATAAAGGTAAAGAATGACTTTCAAAAGATATATAAGGGTAAAGAAGACTCTGAAATCTTACATATAGAAAATAAATGAACTTAAAAAATATAAAAACATTAAATTTGTTTTATACAAAAAATAAAATAATTAAAAAATAAATAAAATTAATGATAAATAAAATTAATAGTATAAAATTAAATAAAAATATTTATTAATAAAATAAAAATATTGAGAGGCAATTGTAATATTCAAAACATAAAATATAAATACTCCAAAATCAGAAAAACTCTCAATTTTAATAGAGATGATCATTGTTTTCCACCATATGGTAAAGTTGATAGGATCAAGGCACTCATCGATGAGGGCATGGATGTTATCATCAACTTGGATAAGGGTGTGTTTATCAAATTGAACACAAAAAATGAATCAATGATCACAAAGGTGTGATGGTAACAGATAACATGTCTTGATGAAAGAAAGGAGTTGTGAAAATTTGGGAAGAAATACAACAAATCAACAGAAATAATGGTCATTAGGCACCAACAATGATGGTGAGTGAGAGCACAAAGGTGGGTGGGATCCCTCGTGCATTAAACTAGACTCGACATGAGGGAGCCTAGTAGGAAGTCAACTGGGGGTTGTCACAACTAGGTGAGTTCGCCTAGTCAAGAGGGTGTCTGACTGAGGGTTACACACATAGGTATGGTTCATTGATTCTGACATTACCTTAGGATAATCTAAAGTCTTCAAATTCAATTCTCACCTAATTTCCCTATGATTCGAATTTGAATGTAAAATTCATGACTGGTGAAGATTAAACAATGAAAATGGCAATGAAAATGGAATGGCATCGATCTGATTTATGAATTGATGGTATTCATTGAGGAGCACTACTACAAAATAGACCATTAATAGTGCTAACCATTATTAGTGCTAGAAAAAAAACGTAGATAAAAGTCACGTTTATCAACATTAAAAAAAATGCTGATAAAGGGTATCCTTTATTGATGCTTTTATATAGCGCTGATAAACGATACCTTTTATCAGTGTTTTATTTTTAGTGCTGATAAAGGGTATACTTTATCAACACATTTTTAGCACTGATAAAGGTCCAAAACAAAATGAAATAATTAAACAAATAAAAATAAAAAAATGTTAACAAATCTATTAATTAAATAATTGTTGATAAAAATGAATAAATTGAATATAAATATATAAATTATAAAAATTAATAAATAGTATATATTAAATATGTAGATATGTAAAATGAATAAAATAAAATAAACAAATAAAATTTAAAAAGAACTAAATTAAGAAAAATATTAAACCTTTTATTAATTAAATAATTATTGATAAAAATGAATAAATTTAATATACATATATATATATATTATAAATATTGATAAATAGTATATATTAAATATATATATATAATTAATAAATTGTAATAATTAAACAAAAAAATAAAAATGAATAAATTGTAATAATTAAACAAAAGAAAATAAAAATGTATAAACTACAAAATTATTTAAAAATTTATTAATGAAACAGTTATTAATAAAAATGAATAAGTATAATATATATATATATATATATCAATTATAAATAGTAATTAATAATATATATTAAATAAAAATATATAGAAAATTAATAAAATGTAATAATTAAAAACATATTAATGTCTTATTCATTTTTAATGTTGTCTGATTTTTCAATTTAATGTATATCAAATGTGTGTTACATTGATTTCACATGCATATACGTAATTAATACATTCTTATATACAATTCGCACACACAAATATTTTTGCAATTAATGAAATCTTATATAGAAACACATACACATAATATTTATGTAATTTATTCAAATTTTAGTATATTTTAAAATTTCATTATAACATGATATATTTAATATATAATGCTTTTAATTAGTAAATTTTATGTATTTAATTTTAATATTATTACAGTTAGGTATTATTTATTCATTTTTCATATTTTTTATTTTTTATTTTTTATTTTTTATTTTATTTTGAATTTAATCATTCTCTATTATTTATTTATATATTTATTTACTATGTTTTCGTATTTTCAATATGTATTCATCTTTACTTCTATATATATATATATATATATATATATATATATATATATATCAATATTTTTTTAATAATTTATATTTATTTAATAAAACTTATCTGTTTTTTCAATTTTTTAAAGTGTAGTCATTTTTAATTATTCAATTTCAATCATTTTTAAAATGCATGTATTTAAGATTATATATTCATTAATAATGTTAAAAATATATTTGTAAATAAATATT
Organism: Viscum album; assembly: GCA_963277665.1. Lineage (NCBI taxonomy): Eukaryota > Viridiplantae > Streptophyta > Magnoliopsida > Santalales > Viscaceae > Viscum > Viscum album. The sequence goes on from OY728162.1 coordinate 224,810,539, forward strand.
TATAAATAAATATATTTATAAATGCATATTTACTATATTTATAAATTTATATATATATATATATATAATTATTATAAATAAATAAATATTATTTTTTAAAAAAGTATTTATATAATCATAAATAAATAATTATATATATTTAAATAATTATAAAAACATAATAAATTTATTTAAATAATGAATATAATATATTTATATTTATATTTATATTTATAACATATATATATATATAAGCTGAGGTCAAAGCCTTAGTTTATTCAGGGAAAGAGGCTATATTACAAAGAAAAGTAGGTAACATACAATGCAAGGATGTGCTCAGTGAGACTCGAACTCGAGACCTCATTGAGACCCACAGGGGTAGTTACCACTAAGTTGTACCCTCAGAGCTATGTGTATATATATATATATATATATTAAGTATTATTAATATATTTAGAAATAAATAATTATATATTTAAATAATTATAAAATTATAATAAATATATTTAAATAGTGAATATATTTATATTTATATATATTTATTATATATATAATTATATATATATATATAATGATATAAATATATTTATATTCAGAAAATTATAATAAATATATTTAAATAATGAATATATTTACTATATTTATATTTATATTTATTCATTAAATATATATATAATTATATAAATATATATAATGATATAAATATATTTATAATTATAAATAAATAATTATAAATATATTTATAAATGAACATTTACTATATTTATAAAATTATATATTTATAATTATAAATAAAAAATATAATTTTTTTAAAAAAGTATTAATGCAATTGTAAATAAATAATTATATATTTAAATAATTATAATAAAAATATATATAATTATATAAATATTTTTATAAGTTTTTTATTTGTAATTATAATTATAAAACATTTATCAGTGCTAAAGTTTTAGCACTGATAAAGGATAATTTTATCAATATTAAAAAGGTGCTGAGAAAGATATCTTTTATCAGTGCTTATCAATTTAGCGCTGATAAAAGGGTTCTTTATCAGTGTTTTTTAAGCACTGATAAAAGTGTCCCCGGTCCATTTAAAATAACCCTAATCACAACTCATTCAGTCGTGATTCTCAATTTCTCGTGGAACTCCCCTACTGTCGGTGCTACCCCTCTACGTTCTCTTGGACGAATCTAAAGCTAGAATCCAAGGTATGTGATTTTTTCCTTTTCCTCTCTCATTGTTTAATTTTTTGGATTCCACAGTTTACGTTTTTGCACTATTCTTAACCATGATGAACCCTACATCTCATCTGTCTCTCTATCTCACTTACCTATACCTATACAACACCACACCTACTCTGTAAACTCATTCCAACATCATACGAGACCATTGTGAACTGCATCTCCATCCATTGTTGCAACTAATGATGATTTTTTTGATGTTTCCATTATATTATTTCTTGTTACCTTTTTGATAGTGTGGATTTTCATTTTTTGAATCTTGTTTCCATAGTATGACATGCACATGAAGATGAAAAAAGTTTAAGACAATAAGAAGAATCATTAATATATGTGTATCTATTGAGCAAATCATCTTTATAAAATTTCATAGAATGATAGGTGTGGATTTTTTCTTAATTAATATTGGATGATTAGTGTCACATAGGTGATGTAGTAGAATGAATAAATGAACTTTGTTCCTATGTCATAAAATGATATAATTTTATCGTGGTTCCGGTATATTTTCTTTCATTTGATTATTTTTTGTTGTTCATACACAATTTTAATTAAATTTGGATATAATTTCATATGCTAAATATATTATTGAATAACAATATGATGATATATCATGTGAAATAATTATTAAAGGTGTTAAGTTAAACTTCTGTGAAATATTAGGAAATTTAGTGCAATTTATCACTATTTTATTATATTTATGATTGCGGTAATTTTTACCATAAATGAATTGATAAATTCAAGTCGGTTAAATGGAAAATTGTTTTTTGAGATTACATTGTGGTTGGTGGTATGTTGTGATGTAAAGTGAATTATATTTTTGATGGAGGTCATACAACCTTTGCAATGTGAGTAACAATGATGTGTTGTTTGATATTGTTCTTTGATTATGATTATAAGTTAATAATTCATAATCATTGTTAATGTTATAAAGGACCACTAGTTTCACAAATAAGGTTGTTTAAATAAGGATTTATTTTGGTAAGATAGATATACAATACAATACACTTGCACTACTATAAATATGGTCTTTATCAGCGCTATAAAAGGGCATTAATAACGCTATAAAAATGTTGTTAATCGAGGCGGAGATAAAGGGGAGGTCCCCTATAACAGCGCTAAAAATGCTGATAAAGACCCCTTTTATCAGCGCTAAAAAAAGTTAAAAAACATTCAAAAAAATATTTATTCAATTCAGGGGGGGCTTCAACAGCTCTTGAAGCCCCCTTTAACACCCACCCCCCTCCCCCACACCCCATCCCGCACGCCCCAGCCACCCCCACTCCCTTTAACAGCACTCTCACCCCCTTTAACAGCGCTAGCACTTATTCCCCACCCGCGCGCGTGACCTGCCTCCCTCTGGATTCAAACTCGGGACCCGTTGCCTGTGCGCCTAAGCCTTTACCACTCCACCATATTTCTTTACTCTTTATTTATTAATATATCTATTTATTTTTATATATATTTAGTTATATTTACTAGTATATTAATATATATTTTTATATATATTAACATATATATATATCCATATATTAATATATATATATATATAGTTATATTTATATATTAATATATTTATTTGTGTATTAATATATATTTATAAGTTCATTTTTAAATACATTTATAAAATATGCTTTTTTGTGTGTGTTTATAAATAAATAAATACTACATACACACACACATATATATATTATATGTGTATATGTAATTATAATTATACATATTTATATATATTTACAAATATTATATATTAATATGTATATAAATATGTTCAGAATATATAGATAATATATACCAGTTTGTCAATACAGACGCAGACAAATATATATATATATATATATATGCGTACACATTATATAGGTATATAAATATTCATGTATTTGTATTTTAAATAAAATGGATATTAGTCTTTTATTTAGATAAGGATTATATATTGAGAAATATATTTTATATGTAAATATGATTAATTATTTATTTATAAAATTAAATTTTTATATGTGAATATATAAAAAATATGTATATATTGTTATATATTTGATTATAAATAACAGTACATTATGAAAAATGATAACAAGCCCTAAAAACCTGAAAAACAGGTAAAAATGGAGAAACCCTCAAAACCCGTAAATACAGTCAGAAAGTCAAATAAACCCTAAACTCATAGTAATGACGAAAACTTCTGATCCGAGAGTCCGTTCCAGCTCCGTGACCAGCCAAATCAAATATCATCAAATGATATTTGATATGATAGGTGGTGAAGTACAAACGTACAAGCAGATCATAAGTTACAACTATTTGAAAAAAAATAGCAGACAAGACAAAAGTGCATGAAATGGGGGCTTGAAAAAACTAACAAATTGCAGAGTCACTGAAATGGGCATAACTTATGATCCGGGTGTATTTTTCAGTTCTGTGACCAATCAAACTGAAGCTCATGGAACTAACTATGATATAACAGGTGGTGGAGGCCAAACAGACACACAGATCGAGAGTTATTTCTGTTTTAAGAAAAAATTGACAGGGCACCAGACACGGAAACAGAGTTTTGGAGGCCTTCTAATGGTTTTTTGGGGTTTTAGGGTCTATTATGTGAATGTAAGTATGTTACAATCATATTTATACATATATATCTTCACTGCTTTTGATTTGATATGTGGTAGAGCCCAAATGGACACCCGGAGTGAAAGTTATGGCTGTTTGAAGTTGGAGTTTTTTTGGAGTGGTATAACTGATATATCTTCCATTTTTTGATCTTATCATGGTTTTGATTGGACTTAGTCCTCACTCATCTCATGAGATTCGATTTTACTGGTTTCATCACTCAAACAGACACCTAGAGTAGAAGTTATTCCTGTTTTAGTGAGTTACGAGTTTCTTAGGTTTTTAGGCACTAGGAGGGTTGCTCAATTTCAAACGATAATAACTTCAGCTCCGGGTGTCAATTTTCACTCTACCACATATCAAATCAAATATTGTTAAAAGATACACACTCTAGTGACCACTGTAACCCTTATCATGTTCTTCAAGGCCCAAAAAAGGCCCAAAATCCTTCCGGATGGTCGTAAGTTTGGCTCCAGGTGTCTGTTTTTCCATAACTTCTGCTCCAGGTGTCTGTTTTGCATCTACCACATATCAAATCAAAGATTGTGACTATAATTACACTCTACTGACCACTTTAACACCTTCTCATATTTTTCAAGGCATGAAAAGGTCCTTAATCCCTTCAAACGACCATAATTTCTGCTATGGTGTCTGTTTTGCGTCTACCACATATCAAATCGATCTAAAACATATTTAAAAAATATATATTATATTTATATCAATATAAATATACTTATATATCAATATATTATTTTTTTATGAAATATTATTTTTTGTAAATATACACTTTATTAGCGCTAAGAAAAAAAGGCGTTGATAAAGCCCCCCTTTATCAGTGCTACTAAAAAAGTGCTGATAAAGGGGGCCTCTTTAATAGCGCTAAAAAACACTAATAAAGGGGGTGCCTTTATTAGTGCTAAAAAAAGCGCTGATAAAGGGTGGTACTGCAAAACCCAGATTTGTGCTAGTGTTCATGCATAAAATTCCACATTTTCATGCATCTTTCATGAAAATTGTTACTATCTTGAACAAAGATATAATACTTCAATACTCTAGTACAACTAACATTCACTACATTTGTTTAATTTGTCTTCATATGCTTGATTGTATTCCATCTCCTGATGATGGATTCAACTCCCTCTTTCAAACTAGCCATCCTCCCATCATTGTGATTCCAAAGTTTCTTGATGGAATACCTCCCGCTCGGATTGTATTCATTAAACTCCATCAAATTCGATGCCATGACTTTGAATACCACATCTCTCAACCCATTATTCAACTCTTTCATCCTTTTATCCTCCTCATTTACTACTTCCTAAAAACACCAAAAATGACATGTAAAAATTAATCAAAACATAATGAATGAATTTTTTTGGTTTCTTAAAATAATTTTTATTATGCGACTCACTTGATTACTTTTGACAACACTTCATCAAAAAATACTTTTAATTTGGGTGCAGTCATAGTGGATCCTATTAGAACTCTGTAGTTCGACATACTTAGATGAGAATACTACTATGATGGGTGACCTCCTGAAAATACTCATGTTGCGCATTTTTGTGGAAAAAAACATGCCAAACACACCTTTTGATTTGTTTCCCCTTCAACTTTGATAAATTTAAAAGGGTGAAAATCTGACTCTCGAAGGTATTCCTCCCACAATGAGCAGATCTCTCCAGCCCTACTTTCGACTTCATATTCACTGCAATTGGTGTCTTTGGAGCAAAAGAAATTTGAATACATTTTCATCATATTAATTTTACTCTAAAGATGCCAATTGCAGTGAACAGGGTTTCCAGAAAGTCTAATAGAAGCTAGATTTAGGCTATGTTGGGGAGAAAAAACATTGATTTAGAAAAATGAATAGATTAGGGAATATCCAATTTTATAGATTAAGGGAATCAGAATTTATTTCAATTTGGATTTGAATGTTCATTCCTTTATTTTTGAAATGTAATATGTTATAAGGAATAATTAAAATTTCATTTAGGTTATTTTTAAATATGAGTGGGTTTAGAGTATACATCGGATAAACATATTTTTTAAAAATAATAAGTGTTAGATATTATGTGAGGGATGGATATGGTATGTTATAATGTGAGTTACTATAGACATGTTGGTGATTCATCGAGGGATAGGGGATGAGTCGATGTTCTTATGGTGGTGTCAGAGACCTTTTATAATTTTGAGATGATATTTGAAATTTTAAATTAAGATGTGGTAATTTAAAAAATGTTAAGGAGAAAATTATCATCCACACCAGCTTCGTCTCTCGAATAGTTATTATTTCATTTTGTTTCTTGAGACTCATCCTCCATATCTTCTATGTTATTTGAACTACTCTGAGCAGTAGCCATCCAAAATGATCACTAGTACCCGGTATGGGATGACTTTTGGTTAGAGTGGTTCAAGCAACATAGGTGTATGTCCAGAAGATATGGGAGATGAGTATCAAGCAACAAAATGAAATAATAATTGTTTGGGAGATGAAGTTGATGAGGATGATAGTTGTCTATAACTTTCACCTTTGGATGAATTCAAAGGATAACACCTACCATAGTGGGGTAATTATTTTCTCAAATTTAATTACTCGTTTCCTTCAAAATGGATGCACGCTAATTCTTTGACAAAAGAGTATGAAGATTGAGTTAAAGAGTTCATAAAGTTTACAATAGAGTATGCATCAAAACCTTCTCAAATCCCTTCTCCATGTTTACATTACTGTTATTCAAGACAAATTAAAAGTTTGACTACTTATGAAGACAATGTCTTATACACATGATGATGCTACCAATCCTGAGGAATAATAGACTATTGATGATGAAACTGCTGAATTATTAGGGGATCAACAGCACGTTGATGAAAAAAATAATGACGCAGCATCACAGTGTTGAATAAAATTATCAAGGCAAGAAGTAAGGGTATAAAATTTGAGGTTGGTTGGAATCAACGTGGCCAACCTATTGACTCCAACAAGTCAATGTTCATTAGTTATATTGGGGTCACAATAATGATAAATGTACCAATTAATATTGATTCATGGTGCCACATACAACCTATAATGAAGAAAATCCTTTAAAAATATATAACAGTTATATTATGATATACTTTTTCTATTTTACCGAAAAATTATATAATAAAACATTGATTTAATTTTCATTATTCCTTGTAGAGTTCATTTATTTTAAAATATTCCCATAAGAAATTTGTCTTAATGGTTTCTGAAAAATATCATAGAGGTTTCTAGACTCTTCTTATGAAGTTACATCTTATGGATACTTAGGATAAAGTAAATCTCCACCCACCATTTGTTATGAACACATTATAAAGTAGAAAATATAGAATGCTCTCATCAATCATCATAACGAGAAATCATTTCAGGTTCATTGGAGTCAATAATATGTTATTTTACATTATTTATTTTATCCAACTTGATTCAAAATTGTTAATTTATGAAACATAAAATGAATTCTAAAAATAAAGAATGTGCATCAAAACCAATGTACCCCTATCGCAAGGTAAGGATGGGCTATGCTTCATTAGAGAAGAAATTGGTATGTATTTTAAATAAATAATAAAATTTTAATTATGTGATATGAAACAACATATGTTCCTTTGTTTATATTAATATTGATGAATCAAAATTTGAAGCTACTTCCATCCCATGTTATGTGCTATGTAAGGAGGCTTGTGTAATTAAGGAGGGTGAACTAGTTGATGAAAACACAAAAACAGTATGGGAAACATGTGTAAGTATGATATAATTGTAATTTGTTGTGATTTATAACAATATTACATAAAAATATCTATTTCTAATCATATTTTTTTTATATGGTTTAGACACAAGAATCGGCAACGACCGTACCAAAAGAAAAGCTACTTTCAGTAGCTTTAAAGTGGTCAGAACAATACGATCGCATTAGAGTATTAGGTTTTAGAGTCTCTCCTAGAACATATTTAGAGAAGATAGAACCACATAAAGATACATATAATATGGTGAGACAATTGTAGACACAAATAAACTCACAACAAGATATTATTTTTTGGTCTGGTTTGGAATATCAATGTATAAGAAATGATCAATGGAAACTGGAAGTGAAGCAAAGATCCTCATATGAAATAAATGATCTCACTATATTTGAGGCTAGTCATTCCCTCCAACCACATACCTTACCTGAGGTAATCAATTTTTTCATTACTCTTTCTCCTAAATTTGAATCAAAAAACTTCCGATAACTTTATATTACTAAAATTATGCAGGGTACAGTTGTATGTGATTTGTATCTGTCAACACCCATGCACTGTCGTGTTGAGATGGGTACAGTGTCTAATATCCTTGGAGACAAGATACATCATAATGACCTCCCAAAAGATCGCATGAGAGTGGGGATTAAGGTAGCACATGAGACGACTGCTAAGTTTCATGTTCCACTTGATGATCCGGATAATACAACGGTCTATGATACTATTAGAGCTTTCATAACATGGTCATATAATCTTATAAAGATACATGAGGTATGTCTTTAACAAATTATTTCATATGAAAAACCTGTAATGGTTGATGATAAGAGGTCTTAAGTGATCTAATGATATTACAAATAGATAAAGTGGCAAGAAAACAAAAGGTCATATCAAGAAAATCTAGTAAATCGATCGAAAAATCAAAATGACATTCTGAGAGTACCTTCTCCCCAACAATTCCATAGAAACATTTATTATCATTACAAATTCATGCAGAGACCACATTTAATGATTAAAATATGTCTTACATTCCATATGAGGAAGAAAAACATGAAAGTTTCATGACAGGCATAATTGGTCTCAAGACTATAACTGAGATTCTTAGGCATGAATGGTTGGAAGTCTCAGTTATGAATACATACATAAGGGACAATTACATAATATATATGTCCAAATAGTGAGATAATATGTTTATTAAAGTTATTAACTATTCATATTTTCTACGGGCATTTATTTTACTCCAATATAAAGGGAAGATTGTGTGAAGCACGATTTGAATTCATTAATCCATGTATCATTTCTATGGAAAAACTAAATTTGGATAATGAATAAATTGAGAAGAAAAAAAGATGAGTTACTCAAAGTGTTTGATCAAAAAGTATCAGACAAAAGACTCTTTTTTATGCCTACATTATAGAAGCAAAACTCTACAATCTAATCACATAAAATGTTTTTTTAATTTTTGCATTACTTATTTATTTTTATTTTTTTAGGAAGCACTGGATGTTAATCTCAATCAATCTGAACACCCCAAATATTTATTCATTGGATCCAATGCATGGATATTCAACCAACTGACCACACATGATGCATATTGTGAATATGTAATACACTACAATTGAAATTTTATAGATAAACTTAAAATTATATGTTTTAGACTATGTTTTAACAAGAATTTTGTTATGATAGGGTGGTTTCTATATATAGGCTAAATCATGACATGAAATCGGTGCCTGAAGATATAAATCCTATGAATTACTAAAAATGGAAACAAATTAAGGTATATATAGAAATATTTAACTATCAAAACATTTCAAAACAATTTACCTATTTTGGTCAATGTGTCTGCAATTTCTGAAGCAAGATAATGACATCGATTATGGATATTATGTTTTCAAATTTATGAGAGATGTTATAAAGCATAAAAAGACCAGAATCCCTTAATACATAATTTTTGAAGGAAATTAAAATTTCATTAAATATATTTCATAATCATTTGTTTTTCTATATTTTCTCAATACTATCAAGATTTTTGACAACCTTTATACTCAAAAGAATAATTAAATTTGTTTAGAGATGAGTGGGAAACATACATTTTTTCAGAATGTATGCTGACAACAATTGGTGATTACCTGTTATGTTTGTGATCTAGTATGAGTTATGATCTTAGAAATATATTTGGAGTGTAAATAATTGGTATCAGAATGATTATATATTATTTTTGATCTATTTATCAATGAGAAGTATAATAGAGGAAATAAATTTGTTTAGAAGCATTAACCTGTAAATAATAAAATTGTTGGGCAATGGCGGAGGTAGAGGAGGAGGTGGAGTCAGAGTCAGAGTCGGAGGCTGGGGTGGAGGAGGAGGTAGAGGCAAAGATCAAGGCGAAGATTGAGGCAGAGGGGGAGATGAAGTGTTGGCTTGAAAACAATAAAATTGTTGGGAAATGAAGTTGAATGAGGATCATACCAAGATTGTGTTTTAGAAAAATTATTGAAAAGTGCTCACAACACTTGTCACTTAAGATAAGAGTCATTGTGAAAGTGTTTCAGATGGCATATTCAAAAAAAATTGTCATCACTTGTTTAAGTGATTTTATACAGGGTAGTAATCCACCTGTAGGATCATTAAGAAAAATATCATGATATTCCTCAATCAATGAACAATATAACATATGGTGATGACTCTTCTCCTCATGGAATGACTTCACTATCATAAATAAAGAAAAAACAGGCTTTTATGGATTGATTTCTCTACTAGAGAGTTATTGATAAATAGGAAACCTTTGGGATCTTCTTGAAGAAATTTTACTTAAAGAAAATGAGATGGTTTCAAATGAGAAATTATAATATTCTCTTCTCCATATCAAAAAGAATATGTGATATTCCTCCCATTATATTTCACTTCCCTTCCAGAAAAGTTCCACTCACTAAAAAATTAGAAAACGTGCTCAGATTGTTTTGATAATTTAGGAAAACGGTTCATAATTCATTTGTGATGTGTAAGAATCAATCTCATGTAAAACTCACACACTATGTGACATGTATGACTCAAATTGTGTGTTTTCTTTTTAAAATGATATTTTAGTAAAAAACACAATTTCCATATTCAAAACCATGGAACGGAATTCATATTGTTTTAATACTTTATAAAAACAATAAATAAATCATTTGAGACATGTAGGAATCATATTCACCTCAATCTGACGCATGGTGTGACTTATATGGCTCCAAGTGCATCTTTTTATTCAAAATTGATATTAATTTTAGTAAAAAAACAACTGACATACTCAAAACTGAGAAAACGCATTCAGATTGTTTTGGTACTTTAGGACAACAATCCATAAGTAATTTTTGACATGTATAAATCATCTGCATCTCAATCTAATGCACAGTCTAACCGGTATGACTCAAATTTACAGTTATCAGTTTAAAATTGACATTTTAATACATAAAAAGTGTCACTCACTAAAAACTAAGAAAACATACTCAAATTTTCTTGATAATTTAGGACAATGATTCATAATTCATTTTTGATGTATATGAATCATTATCACATCAAACCCACATACAAAGCGACATGTATGACTCAAAGTATGTGTTTTCATTTTAAAATGACATTTTAGTAAAAAACACAAGTAGCGTACTCAAAACTGAGGAAACACGTTCAGATTATTTTGATACTTTATTAAAACAATCCATAAGTTATTTGAGACATGTAGGAATTAGTTTCACTTAAATTCAATGAACAGTTTGACCAATATGACTACAAGTGCATCTTTTTATTAAAATTTGACATTAATTTGAGTAAAAAAACAACTGACATACTCAAAACAAAAAAACACATTCATATTGTTTTGGTACTTTAGTAAAACCATCCATAAGTCACTTTTGATATGTAGGAATAAGTTTCACCTCAATCTGATACACGATGTTCCCAATATGACTCAAAGTGTCTGTTATTAGTTTAAAATTCACATTTTAATACAAAAAAGTACCACTCACTGAAAATAAAGAAAATACGCTTGAATAGTCTTGATAATTTTGGATAATGATTCCTTATTTATTTATGATGTATATGAATCAGTCTCATGTCAAACTCATACACGATGCGACCTGTATGACTCAAACTATGTGTTTCCAGTTTAAAATGAAATTTTAGTAAAAAAAACACAAGTGATGTACTCCAAACCAAGAAAACACATTCATATTATTTTAATACTTTAGTAAAATGATCAATAAGTAATTTGTGAGATGTAGGAATCAGTTTCACCTCAATTCAAAGCATGATGTGACCGGTATGACTCCTAGTGCATCTTTTTATTCAAAATTGACATTAATTTTAGTAAAAAAACAACTAACATAATCAAAACCAAGAAAACACATTCAGATTGTTTTGGTACTTTAATAAAACTATTCATAAGTCATTTTTGACATATAGGAATCAACCTCACCTCAATATGATACACAATGTTCCCAATATGACTCAATGTTTCTGTTATTAGTTTAAAATTGACATTTTAATACAAAAAAGTTTCAATCACTGAAAACTGAGAAAACGTGCCCAGATTTTCCTGAAAATTTATGAGAACAATTCATAATTCATTTTTTATGTGTGTGAATCAGTTTCATGTCAAAATCACACACAATGAGACTTGTATGACTCAAATTGTGTGTTGGCGGTTTAAAATGATAGTTTAGTAAAAAACACAAGTGGCCTATTTAAAACTAAGGAAACACATTCAAATTATTTTGATACTTTATAAAAATTATTCATAAGTCATTTGAGATGTGTGGGAATCAGTCTCACCTCAATCCTACGTACGGTATGACCGGTATGACTCCAAGTGTGTCTTTTTATTCAAAGTTGATATTAATTTTAGTAAAAAAACAACTGACATACTTAAAACCAAGAAAACTCATTCTGATTGTTATAGTACTTTATTAAAATGATCCACAAGTCATTTTTGATGCATAGGAATCATCCGTAGCTCAATCCAACTCACGGTGTGACCGGTATAACTCAAAGTGTCTGTTATTGGTTTAAAATTGATATTTTAACACACAAAAAGTATCACTCACTGAAAACAGAGCAAATGCACTTGGATTGTCTTGATAATTTAGGAAAACGATTAATAATTCATTTGTAACATCTATGAATCAGTTTCATGTAAAAATCACACATGACGCGGCCTGAATGACTCAAATTGTGTGTTTCTAGTTTAAAATGACATTTTATTAAAAAACACAAGTGGCATACTCAAAACCGAGGAAACACGTTCTGGTTATTTTGATACTTTAGAACAATAATACATAATTCATTTGTGACATTTAAGAATCGGGCTCACCTCAATCCGATGCATGGTGTGATTGGTATGACTCCAAGTGTATATTTTTATTCAAAATTGACATTAATAGCAATGCAATATAATACATAATGTTCCTGGTATGACTCAAAGTTTAGTTTAAAATTAACATTTTCTATTTTATTTATTTATTTATATTATTATTAATATAAGAATTTTGTTCTTATATTGGTGTGTTCTTTTGCTTAATCAGGGGTGGCATGTTCTTTTATATACGTGTGTTCTTTTGCTCTATAATAGTGTTTTTTCTTGTATTTGTGTGGAAAATTTTATTTGATTTAAATTCTGTATTTTTATCTAATTTTTCTTATTTCTGGTGTTGTTTATAGTGTTTTAGTGTGTTGTTACAGCACACTTTATGCCCTATTTTTGGTTATGTAGTGTGTTGTAACATCACATTGCGGTATTCCACTTTATCAGCGCTATTAAATGCACTTATAAAGGGTCCATTTATCAGCGTTTATGGAATCACTGATAAATGATTCATTTATCAGTGGATTTAAAAGCACTAATAAAGTTATTCTTTATCAATTCATATATTAGCACTGATAAATGGTCTCTTTATCAGAGCTAAATAAATGCACTCATAAAAGAGTAACTTATCAACGCTTTTTTAGCACTGATAAAGCACCCTTTTATCAACATTTTTCTAGCACTGATAAAAACCTAGATGTTTTAACTATACTGCGGTAGTAAGCACTCTTTTAGAACTGATAAATGGTTATTCTTCACACGATCCTCATGCCAGTTGGTGAGGTCTCTCTAAGTGCATCCAAGAGACCTAGGTTCAAAACCAGGTAGAGGCATAATTCATGTACTGTAGCAGTACTGTAGAAGGTACTGTAGCAGCTGGAACTATTTACCTTGGGCCATTGGTTTGGGCTTGGAGTCCTTAAGACCTTCGGGCCACCTAGTCCTTCAGGTCAGTAAGTCTTTCGGGCCACCTTTAAGGGCTTTAGGCCACCTCAATTCCTTTAGGCCACATGATCAGTGCAGTTTCCCCAGACATACTCTACAAAAAAAAAGAAGCATCCCCGAAGGAGGATTCAGAGTAGGTACACTCACCAGAGTAGAACCAATGGATTTGGAAGAATGAGAGGGTATGGCTATGCCATCAGAACCAACATATGCTTGCACGGAAAGCTTAGTTGGACGGCCATGCGAAGGTGGAGAGCTACCATCACAATGCAGATGCTGGGGAGGGGTAGTTCCTTGTAGTTATAGTCTGGTTGAATTTTCTAAGACCTTAGGATCATGTAATGTCACTTAAGCCTAAAAGACATGTAACATCTAAGCCTAAAGACCTTGTAAGGGATCCCCCTCATCCCTTGAAAGGGTGGTTATCAAAAATCAATAAAAATGAAGGCATTTGGGCCATTTGGGTATAAAGAATTATTCTAATGTTGTTAAATCTTTTGTAGTAGTGGAGTTTGATATTCTTAAACTTATCTCTAAGATTTTAAGGTCTTAAACTAAAATTCACTCGATGTATCTTATGATTTTGAATTCCTTGTTTTAATACCTTTCTTTTGATATATGATTTGTAATTTTATGAGTTATGGTAAAAAAAGATAATCTGAAGATATGTTTTATGCCCATTATTTTTAATTTTGAGAATAACTTAAAACAGATAAGTGTAATTTTTCAAATGATATACCATTACTTAGATGATGACCAACCTAACAAGACTAAGAACGCAACAAACAGACTTATGGATTGGAAATTCTTGAAAAGTTTAATTTTTGTCCCTTAACTTTTAATACCTTTAGTTCTTGATTTATGATTCGAAAATTATATTTTTGTTAGCCTTATGATGAGAAGAATCCAACAATAGATGGTTTTTATTGATCAACCCAATATATTTTCATGAAACTATGATTAAAATTATGAATAAATTAACACTGACCACTATTATCTCTAAAACGGGTGAGAATTTGGACTTGATGAAAAATAATAAATGATACATGGGGTGTAAAGAATGGATTGACATTAAATAATAAAATCCATTTGATTTGAATTATACAAAAACATAAAAATTTATTATGTGTCATGAGTTATCATCAAATATAAGGATAATATAGTTAATAATTAGTGTCATTTGAAGGAGTTTCCATAATATCTATGATGATATTATTTATGTATGAAGGAATTGGGTTCATTACCTACAAAATAATTATTATTTTAAGGAGACGATATGCTTTTTAATTGGGTAAATGGGGTTGAAAACTATGGAGTTGGTTTGATTATATAAAAAGGATTATTAATAATGATGAGATATGGAACAAAATAATGGAGAGACTAATAATGATAAATTAATATTCTAGGTGATGAAGAATCCACTTAGTGAGGTTATAAATTTATTAGTGGTTCTATTGAGACTGAGGAATGATGATATGTACTTTAATAATTGAGGTAGTGAATCCATTTAGATGTAAATTCGGATAAAATACAAATAATAAGAGGAAATATTATGATTATACTTTGAATCACTTATAGTTAGGTATATATGACATGGAATGTAGATGTTAATATTAGTGTTATGATGTTATTAACTTAATATTCCAATAGGTTACATTTAATTATTATTATTGGATTTTCAATGATCTATGGATTTGTAAATTTGTGGAGAAAGATATGAAGGAAGTATTAATTATAGTGTGGAAATTTTCTTATGACTGGTTGACGGATTGATGATTTGGTTGTATGTTTGCTTCTTTTTCTAATCTACTTTAAGTGTGATGCAGTCACTGGAATGGTGGAAATTGATAGGGATGATGCACTAGTGATCACTCTCATACTCACCCACCGACTTGGGTTTGAGTTAGATGATGATATTTGAGTATTCACTCCTCTCATTATTATGGGTAGAGGGTGATGATGACTTTCACATGCATATGTTCCCACTCATCCATAGTTTTGGGTTTGAGACTATTGATGATACATGGGGATGAGAGATATGATATTTCATTCAAGTGTTTACACTTTTCTCCCATGGTTATGAGATCAGGGTGGATGATGATGCATCTAGTACTTACCCCTTTCACCCACAACTCTGGGTTTTAGGTAGACTGGTGCGGATCGGGTATCTGATTATTGAGCTGGAGGAAAATCAGATATACAGTTTCAATTCAGGTATCAAATTATTGTAGGGGTATTCTTCAACATCGCATGATGGTGCGTCTGGGATAAATCATTGGGCAATAAAATTATTAAGATATGTGAGGATATTATTATTTTCTAAGAATTTATTTCCATTTCATGAATATCATCTGCATGTGGGGTGGATTGAAGAACCCAACTGAAGGTAAAGTTGTGTTGTATTGAATTTATTTTCAATAATTTGTTAAGATGAAAAGACAATGTATTTTAATTGTGAAGGTTGTAGAGATGTTCTTAATGCTCAAGACATGTTTCAATTGTATTAAGAGAATGTACATTATTTACATCATTTGAAGAAGATCTTTTAATGATGCTTATAAATAACCATTAGATTTGAGAAAATATAGAGAAGTGGATATATATCGTATTTTTATGATCTTGAATGATTCTTTCGTTTGAATTGATGATTTGAGAAATTAAAAAAGAGATAGAGAATTTTGTTGAGGGAGCTTTTTGAATTCTCATATGTCATGGAATTATATTTTGGTCAACTCTTTTTGATAGTCGTTATTAAAAAATAAAGGCAATCTGAGCGAGATGAGGAACCAAATCAATCATACACGTGTGGGAGGAGGCCTCAACCACATGGGAGAGCCATCTCACAGAGCTTGCATGGCTGCGGGAGGGTGTGCACATGGAGATTCACATGAGCAGAGGTGGCGCAACCGTGCAAGGAGACACTGCGACAGAGGATGTCAGCGCAGGTCGGTGCCAGCAAGAATTGGGAGCAGACCCTGATACTTTCTTATAGCTAGTCAAGATAACGAATTTACTTATTAAGTGGAACTCAACATGAGGAAAAAGTGATATGGTATTCGATCACACAAGTACTAAAGAGACTCTTTAAAAAAGATACATAAAGAACGTATGTCATCCAATAAGTTCTATTTGGGTCGTCTGATAATCACTAGAGTCATCTTCTACCTCAAGACTCGGTGAAGGTTTCATGTTTGTCAGGTTCTTCATGGTCGAAGATCCAATGAATAATTTGATTCTATGAAATCCAACATTAAAATGATCATATGAGATCACAAGTTTCTCAAAAATGTTTTCATGAGCCAAAGGATGTAATTTTTCATGGAGAAGAACCTTCTAACCAAAGTGTGGTGAAGATTCACATGTGTGGCTTTCAACAACGTAATGGAATTCAAAATGAGCATATAGTTGCACTTACATGCTAAACCACAGTGTGTTGATTCCATGGAAGAATTTTACGTGAAGGTATATTCACTTTGTGAAGACAGTGATTTATCAAGCTGCGTGAGTGAAGTGAAGTGGTGTGCGAAGTGTATGGTGATGCATGCGGAATTTGAGGCGATGAAGTAGGTCATTTAAAGTGTTCTATAAATACCTAGAGCCTCCACAATTATGGACAAGGTGATGAGAAAAATGGGAGTTTAATTGAAAAACATAGAGAAAATGGAGAAGTAATCTTTCCTATGTTTTTGTGTGTATGATGAGATATCAAATGATATTCTCATACACTACATCTTGACCATGTTGTTGTGACATGTCAAATTGATTATGTTTTTAAGGTTGATTTATAGTCTAGGGAAGACCCTAGATCATCTCTCAAGGAGCGTTGATAGGTTTAGAGTATGCATTTTTAATAAAACTTACTAAAAAAGGGGGTGATTTTGAAAACAATTTAAAGAAGATAACTTAACTTAAAGAGTTTAATAGTTGATATATTAAGGTGTTGTTTTAAGAATTATGAGAGAAAGGTGTAATTTTTATTTCACTACACACATTTCAATTTCATTTTTTTATAGATTCATTTAGGTTTGGAGTAATTCTTTGGTTGAAATTAATTGGAATCATAATTAATTCATAAGCCTTTATTTCATTGCTTAAAGAACCAAACCTTAACATAACAATCGTATTGTCAAGGTCCGGAACTTATGCATGGAATAAGAGCTTCCAAATCATATTGAAATCTCAAGAAGGTGGGTAAGAAAAGTATTCTTGTGTTGTCCAATTGGAACAACACAAGTCACGCACTCAAAACCTCACACCAATCGGTTAGAAATTAAGAGAAAATCAGTCACATGCATCAAAACAAGTATTCAAATAAGAAATAATTTAAGATACATGGAAATAAATGTTTTAACGCCCAAATCACTCCAAAACAGTAGCTAATATATGCGTTGAAACTCCCTTGACATGTGTGTAGCTCCCTCACAACAAACGCCCACTGTTTATCTCGACATCGGGAGGAGGAGGAAGCTCGGGTGGAACTCCTTCTTCATTCTTGATCCCCCTATGAGGATTGGGGACTCCAAAATATCTTGGATGATGAGATGACTCATTTGGGTCTCCAAAATACAAGATATTTTCCTCCTGGCCTAACTTACAAATGGGGAGCCCAATGTTCCATTTTATAGAAAAATGGGAAGGTGGTTTTGAGAACACATATTTATTAAAACCACTTGTCACATATTTTTAGACCTCTAGACAACCTTATCTTGATTTGGAGAAAATAAAAAAGTTTTATACCCACATCCTGACTATCTCCACCAAATGTTTGGCTAAATTTGGACACCTACAACTCAAGATATGGACAGATCATAGCACACAACTTTTAACTTCATGAAGATTCGGTGTGCTGGATAGATCAGGTCATTTGGGACATCAGATGGCCGAATGAGTTTTGGGTTCATTCATATTAAATGTAGCCCAATGAATTTTGGAAAATACCACAAAATTTCATCCCATTTGGATGCACAGTTTGGTAGCAGTGTGTGTATGAGTCCACTGGTGTGCATAGATACTGCGCAGTTTGGCCCATTTTTCTTAGACATCATCATAGACCCTCCAAATCACCTCCACCTTCAATTAAATTATCAAAACAAGTATCATTTACATTTTTAAAAGTAATAAACACAAAATAATTGAATCAAACATGAAGTGAAATTTGTTATTATTTTTATAATTTTCAATACAAAATTAGTTTAGCACAGTGGTGTAAGGGTGAAAATGAAATAGTGAATCATGGTGCGATCTCACCCCCACACCAAAACATTTGTACTCTTGGGAAAAGTCTTATATCTTAACCAAGTCTCATTCCTAAATCAAAGGTGAGAAAAGTTTCAAGATTCTCCTGAAATTAAATTTATCATGTCTTGTTTATGAAATCAATTTTCCTATCATTTTTCTACTCTCACGTTCGAATTTGTTCAACTTCATTTGTTCACCCATGCAACATGTTGCAGCCTACCTTACTTAAAAATTTTCCCTCTTCACTCAAGGAGCATATAAAATTGGAGTTATTCTCTTTTCCCAGAGTTCATGTGATCTTACCATATGCTTGTCAAGATTCTAAGTTCTCTACCGGCAGAAACTAGTGTTCTACTCAAGAGGACTTCCAACAGGTTGTTCTAAGGTTCAAGGGTTGGTAGGATTTAATGTATATATAAAAAATCTGAGGCAAAATAGGAGTGTTTAATCTATTAATTACAAAACATGTCAAAATTCAGCAAGTGTTCACAATGAATGTACACACTCATACACTCAAAAAGTGTATCACTTCCAACTCACTATCCTCATTGTCCATTTGTGTGGGTCACATCCGATCAGTGAATAATAATGAATAAACTTCCTCTTTTCTCCATTAGTATTTTTTTTAATTTTCATTGGATATAAAGAGGGAAATTTTGTAAAACAATGATACAATATGACATGTGAACCCACTACCTAAGGAAAATGTAGGCACCCATTCTATCAATCCATAAAAATGATTCATTCCTGATAATTCTCATAGAAACACCCTCTCCCCCACACTTGTTGAATGTAAAACAAGAATGTACATAAGAAATGCATAGGTAGGGATAAATAATCTTATAATGTGGCTACCTAATAGGCATTTCATGTTCTCTAAGGCTTAAGAAGGGTAAAATGTCAAGGTGGCCAAAAATAGAGATTAATTGTACAATGGGGTTTTCAATGAATGATGGCATCTATCATGGATGTAGCACACTTGAATCTTATAACTTCAAACAGAATCAAGGCAAGTTCTAGTTTCTCTACATGATCTGAGACTCTCAAGAAAGTGATTAAAAGGAAGAATATGCAATAAAGGGCTTAGAATGTCTCTCGAGTAAGGGATTAAAATATTGGTCAGTGCAAATGAGGCATGAGTTTCAAAAATCTATTAAACACATAGGAATGATTTGAAAATATAAATTCTAGAAAAATATTCCATATCAACATTCATTCGAAAAACATTTTTCCAAAAATAATGGAATTTTCCACACAATTGACTCAAGAATGAAAAATGATTTGGAATTATTTTAAAGCAGGCATCCTTTCTCATGATAAAATTATCATTTTGGCACAAAAGCGAGGGATAAAATAGGGGGGAAAGTGACAATACTATTCAAAAAGAAAAAAAATATGAAAATTCCTAACTAACCCAGGAATGTACTCATCCCCCCACACCTAGAACATGCAGTGTCCTCATTGTAATAAAATAGAATGTGGAAAGGAAGGATAAAACCCGATGGGTGTCATTAGTATGTTCCTTCTTGAATATGGGGTTCCTCTATTGGGGACTCCAAAAGGGCTTCGTGGAAGTGTTTCAGCCACTGCCCGTTGATAGTGAAGGTTTGCTTGGTTTCTTCATTTTGAACCTGAACAACACCAAAAGGAACATTAGTAAAAGTGTATGGGCCAAACCAACGGGAACGAATCTTACCTGGATGCAAATTCAGCCTTTCATTATAAAGGATGACCTTCTGTCCAATGTGGAACTGATGATGAAGGATGATATGGTCATGGGAAGCCTTGGTTCACTCCTTATAAATCCTGGAGTTCTCATATACATCTTTGCGCATTTCCTCCAACTCCTAAATCTGTGACTTCCTCTGAGAACCTACACTAGAAAGGTTAGGATTTCACTATTTAATATCCTAGTAGGCCTGGTGCTCAATCTCAACAGGAAGGTGACAACATTTTCAAAAAACAAGCCTATAAGGTGACATTCCAATGGGAGTTTACGATAAGCCCATAATGAATCATCGAGTCTAAGACTCCAATATTTTCTGTTGGCTTGAACCATTTTTTAAAGAATTTGTTTTACCTCTCTATTTGACACCTCGTCTTGACTATTGGTCTATGGGTCATATACAGTAGACACTCGATGAATGACCCCATACCGACGCAAAATTGATTGTATTGTTCGATTGAAGAAATGAGAACCCTGGTCACTAATGATGAACCTAGGTAATCCAAACCTACAAAAGATCTGAGTTCTCAAAAATTCCACAACTATTTTGGAATCATATGTCCTTGTGGCTCGTGCCTTTACCCATTTTGACACATAATTGACCGCTAGAAGAATGTACAAGTTTCCAAAGGAATTGGGAAATGGACTCATAAATTCAATGCCTCAAACATCAAAAATGTCATGAAAGATAAACAGTTGTTGTGGAATTTCATTTCTTTTATATACATTTCCCATTCTTTGACAACAATGATAAGATTTGAAAAATTCATGGGCATCCTGAAAAAGTGTTGGCCAAAAGAGACTAGAATCAAGGACCTTGTGAGCAGTCTGTTGGGGACCAAAGTGGCCCCCACAAGCAAGAGTGTGGCAGAATCTAAGAACAGACTGAAACTCGCTATTAGGAACACAACGCCTAAGGACCTGATCACTATATGTGCACCAGAGGTAGAGAACATCCCAAATGTACCAACGAGACTCATGTTTTAGACGACTATCTTGGTTTTTGTTGAAATTAGTAGGAATGCAAGATGATACTAAATAATTCACAATTTTGGCATACCAAGGAATAACATCTTGCACTCGTTACAATTGCTCATCAGGAAACATGTCATTAATGGGAATACAGGGGGATGAATCAATGTTTGAGGATGGGAGGATCCTACTGATATGGTCAGTTGCCACATTCTATTCTCCTTTTTTATCTCTAATTTCTAGATTTAATTCCTGAAACAGGAGCATCCAGCGAATGAGACGTGGTTTGGCTTCCAGTTTCTTAAGGAGATACCGGAGGGTTGTATGGTCGGAGAATACAATGACTTTGGACCCTAAAATATATGACCTGAATTTGTCCAAGGCAAACACAATGGCAATGAATTCTTTTTCATTTGTGGTGTAGTTTTCTTGGGTAGGGTCCAAAGTACATGAGGCATAGGTAATGACATGTGGAGCTTGATCGACCATTTGTGACAAGACTGCCCCAACTGCATAGTTAGAGGCGTCACACATGAGCTCAAATGGTAAATCCCACCGAGGTGGTTGGATTACCGGGGGTGACGTGAGAATACATTTTAAATTATTAAAAGATTCCTCACATTCATTATCAAAAACAAATTCCTTTTCTTTTTGGAGTAACCGAGAGGGGGGAGTGCAATCTTACTAAAGTCACGAATGAAACAACGGTAAAATCCAGTATGACCTATGAAAGACCGCACATCCGGTACATTTTTTGGGGAATGGTAGGGAAGAAATGACATCCACTTTTGATTTATCTACTTGGATACCATCCCTTGAAATGACATGTCCCAAAACTATACCTTGTCACACCATGAAATGGCATTTATCATAATTTAATACAAGATTCTTTTCAATGCAGCGACGTAGGACTGAACCAAGACTACTTAAAACATTCATCAAAAGAGGATCCATAAACAGTGAAATCATCCATAAAAACTTCCATGCAATTCTCTAGGTAATCCGAAAAAATACTAACCATACATCACTAGAAAGTACCTAGATCATTGCACATACCAAATGGCATCCTTCTATAGGAAAATGTGTCAAAGGGGCAAGTGAAGGTTGTCTTTTCCTGATCCTCGGGGGGCAATATGGATCTGAAAGTATCCAGAATACCCATCAAGAAAATAGTAGTGGGACTTCTTCATTAGCCTCTCTTGAATTTGGTCAATGAATGACAATGGGAAATGGTCATTCCTAGTGTGTTAGTTTAGTCGGGGATAGTCTATGCAGACACACCAACTATTTTGCACATGAGTTTGAACCAATTCATCATTTTCATTTTTGATTACTACAAGGCCGGTTTTTTAGGAACTACTTGGATAGGACTGACCCATTGGCTATCAAAGATGGGATAAATGATTCCAGCAGTCAATAATTTTGTTATCTCATTTTTCACAACTTCTAGGAGGTTTGGGTTTAGTCAACATTGTGTCTGCCTCACAGGTTTAGCCTCATCATTTAATAAAATATGATGTGTGCAAATTGATGGGATAATACCAAGAATGTCAGCAAGTGTCCATCTCAAAGCTTGTTTATACTCCCTCAAAAGTTCAAGCATTTGCAATTCATGCTCAGGAAGGAGTGAACTAGCAATGATGATGGGCAACTTGTTTCCATTCTCAAGAAATGAATATTTTAAATCTTGAGGTAGTTGTTTTAGTTCCAATTCAAGTGGATTTTGGATTTATGGGGGTGTGTGTGAAAGTGAGAGGTCGTTGATCTCATCTAACTGCTCAATGGTATCATCCTTAGATGAAAAATGAGCTTTTACAGGCTTATCAGTATCATCAATGGTCATTCGATCCTCAATGTTCAAAACATGCATGACATTTTTCTAGACCACTAAAACAATCAACGCATGATTCATTACCAAGAAATTCAATCAAGGATGAAAACTCAGAAAGGGGATTGGGGGAATGAAAATAAGTGTTTTCAGAGGAAGGGAGTACATCAATTAAATTTACAGAGAGAGAGAGGAATGATCTTCTGAGGGGTGCTTCATGGAATCAAGGATGTTGAAATGGACTGTGTCATCACCAAATTACATAGATAATGTACCATTATGGACATTAATTATGGTTTTGGTGGTTTTCAAGAAGGGTATCCCCAATATAATCGGGGCATGTCCATTCATCCTATCATCTTCCATTTTAAGCACATAAAAATCAGTAGGAAAAATTAAATTTTGTACCCTCACAATAACATCCTCTAACACACCAGACGGGTGTGCGGTACTCCGATTGGCTAGTTGAACAAAAATTCTAGTGGACTTCAGTTTCCCAAACTGCAATGGAGAGTAAATGGATTGAGGCATCACATTTATAGAAACACCTAAATCAAGCATAGCATTAGAAAATGAATACTCCCCTATTGTGCATGGAATCGAGAATGTACCAGGATCGTTGCACTTAGTGGGAAGTGATGGATCTATTAATGCTGATACATTCCTCCCCAAGATCACATTTTCATCTTCATGAAGTCACCTTTGATGTGTACACATCTCCTTTGGAAACTTGGCATATCTTGTAATTTTCTTCACGACATCAATCAAGAGGATTTTAACCTGCACTTTTTTGAAAATTTCCAATATTTCCTTATCAAGTTCAGTTTCCATTTGTTTTCTAGGATGGGTGGCCCTTTTTGGAAATGGAAGAGGAATGGTTGGGCTATATGGCTCGTTAATAGACACACTCTTTCCTTTGAAAGAGATTATCTTAGGACAGGGTTCTACCTCATTTGGAGCATTTCTAGTGGTTGGGATGGTGGTTTCCTTAGGAGGGGATGACTCTAGTGGAGGGTTCATTTGGCTTTTAAGTTTTTTTCTACTCCTAAGGATGATAGCACTAACATCTCCTTTATATCTAGGGTTGACTAATGGTTGAGATGGTAGTTTACCCGACCCGTGACTTTGAATTTCCCCCACCGAGTTAGCTAGTTTGCCTAATTGGGTTTGAGGTCTTGTATGGCTACCTGGATGGTTTGTTGGAATTAGAGATTGTTGGCAGCCATTTGTTTCCACTAGTAGAAAAATACCCTATACCAACGGTTTGAAACTGTTTGTATAGGCCTCCAAACTGTTGGTATATCATATACCAACGGTTTGGAGAACCGTGGCCAAGTAAGCCGTGGGGATAGGTCTATAGCAACAGTTTTCCCAAAACCGTTGGTATAAGTAATATGAAAAATCTATACCAACGGTTCCATAAAACTGTTGGTATATGTATTTCAAAAAATAAGCATTCGGTGGGTTTTGATCCCAGTACTTGTAGTTTATGATTGAACGACCTTAACCTAACTTGACTTTTGTGAACATAATTTCATAAATATATATATATATATATATATATATATATATATTATCATAAATATTTTAAATTTTGATTTATTTAATGTTCTCTGTAAGAATATTCTATAAAAAATACATGTAACTATACCAAGGGTTCTCAAAACCGTTGGTATAGACCTATACCAACGGTTTTGAGAACCGTTGGTATAGATTCTTTGATTTTGGGACCTATACCAATGGTTTTGGACAAACTGTTGGTATAGGGGGGACCTATACGAACAGTTTGGGGAAAACCGTTGGTATAGGGTCTCTATTATGGACCTATACCAATGGTTTTCCCCAAACTTTTGGTATAGCCCCCCCCCCCCCATACCAACGGTTTGTCCAAAACCGTTGGTATAGGTCCATATAAGTGAACTATACCAACGGTTTTCCCAAAACCGTTGGTATAGATCTTATTTCCAGTAGTTCTCATCATATATTCTAAGCTATACTCAGGTTTTGGAGGGGTTTGTTGGAAAGGATTTTGTTGTGGTTGAGGATTTCTGGGTGATGGTGGATGACTACTCTGTCCCGGTTGGTTCCATTGTTGTTGAGGTTGGTTTGAATACCCCCCTTGTCTATAGGCTTGGTTTTCTTTCCACCCGGGGTTGGATGGATAGTATGGTTCTTCCCTGAAGGGTTGGTTATAGGGGCGTCCTAGAAATATTGTCTCACAACTCTCAAAAATGTCTCTTAGTTGAGGGCATTGATCATAGTAGTGGGTGTCAGAAGAACATATACCACAATGTATGGGAGGAGGATATTGGGATTTCCCTTAGGAAAGAGCAAGTTGTCGAAGAAAGGTACTTACCTCTTCGAACTCTGTGTCCACCTTCCTCTTGAATTCAGTATTTTTCACCTCATGGACACCTTGAATGGGTACACTAGACCATGTACCAAATTGTTGAGTGTTTTGTTCCATGTTCTCAATTAGGGTTTTTGCAGCAATTGGGGTCATATCCACTAGTGCACCACCTGCAACAGCATTAATCATATTTTGATTGATAGGGATTAAAACTTCATAAAAATATTGTATTAAAAGTTGGTCACTTACTTGGTGGTGTGGACAACTTGAAAATAATCTTTTAAATCTTTCCCAATATTCATAAAGTGTTTTCCCTTGATATTGTCTTATCCCAAAAATTTCTTTTCTTATTGTTGTAGTTTGAGAGGCTGGGAAATATTTTTCAAGAAAAAGGTGTTTCATGTCTGCCCAGCCTCTTATTGGTGAATTAACACAGTAAAGCCAATCCTTTGTAGTGTCTTCTAATGAAAAGGGAAATACTCTAAGTTTTACTTGTTCCTCATCAATATTTTAAAGTTTTAATATTGAACACACAGTATGAAATTCTTTTAAATGTTTATGTGGGTATTCTCCTGCGAGTCCATGAAATCTAGAAAACAAGTAAATTAGACCAAATTTTAATTCAAAATTGGGTTTCTCGCCTTGCATTTGAATATATGTGGGTTGGATGTCAACATTTGGTGAGGTAAATTCTTTTAGTGTTCTATTGTTTTCATCCATGTTATACAAGTGTATTTCAGTTTTAATGTTGGTTTCAGAAAAAGAAGGATGAAGAAGAGGTCCAGCATGTGGTGTATCCTCCTTCAAAGTGTTGTCTTGTGTTTCTTGATGTCGTTGACGTAGGATCCTCTCTGTTTCGGGTTCAAAATGTGGTAAATATCTTGGATTAGAACACGTCATGCACCAAACCTACACAAGAAATAGATCAGAACACAAAAAGATTGAAAAGGTAGAAGAGAAAATAAATAAATATTCACAAAATTTGCAAATATCTTATAAAAAACACACACTAAAAACCAAAGCACTCCCCAGAAACGGAACCAAAATTTGACTGTGTTGTCGTGACATGTCAAATTGATTATGTTTTTAAGGTTGATTTATAGTCTATGGAAGACCCTAGGTCATCTCTCAAAGAGTATTGATAGGTTTAGAGTATGCATTTTTAATGAAACGTACTAAAAAAGGGGGTGATTTTGAAAACAGTTTAAAGAAAATAACTTAAATAGTTTAATAGTTGATAGATTAAGGTGGTGTTTTGAGAATTATGAGAGAAAGGGGTTATTGTGATTTCACTACACACATTTCAAGTTCATTGTTCTTAGAGATTCATTTAGGTTTGGAGTAATTCTTTGGTTGAAATTAATTGAAATCCTAATTAATTCCTAAGCATTTATTTCATTGCTTAAAGAATCAAACCTTGACATAACAACCGTATTGTCAAGATCCAGAACTTATGCATGGAATAAGATCTTCCAAAGCAGATTGAAATCTCAAGAAAGTGGGTAAGAAAAGGATTCTTGTGTTGTCCAATCAGAACAACACACGTCATGCACTCAAAACCTTGCACCGATCGGTTAGAAATTAAAAGCAAACCAGTCACATGCAACAAAACAAGTATTCAAATAAGAAATATTTTAAGATACATGGGAATAAATGTTTTAACACCCAAATCACTCCAAACCAGTAGCTAATATATGCGTTGGAACGCCCTTGACATGTGTGTAGCTCCCTCACAACGAACGCCCATCGTTTAGCTCGACATCGGGAGGAGGAGGAAGCTCGGGTGGAACTCCTTCTCCATTCTTGATCCCTCTATGAGGATAGGGGTCTCCAGAACTTCTTGGATGATGAGAAGACTCCTTTGGGTCTCTAAAATACCAAAGATTTGTCTCCTGGCCGAACTTACAAATGAGGAGCCCAAGGTGCCATTTTATAGGAAAATGGGAAGGTGGTTTTGAGAACACATATTTCTTAAAACCACTTGTCACATAGTTTTTGACCTCCAGAAAGCCTTATCTCACTTTGGAGAAAATAAAAAAGTTGTAGAATCACCTCTTGAATATATCCACCAAACGTTTGGATGCATTTGGACACCTACATCTCAAGATATGGACAGATCACAACACATCATTTTTGACTTCGTGCAGATTCTGTGTGCTGGACAGATTAGGTCGGTTGGGCCATCAGATGGCCGAATGAGTCTTGGGTTCCTTCAGATGAAATGTATCCCAATGAATTTTGGACAAGCCCGCAAAATTTCAACCCATTTGGATGAACTATTCGGTAGTAGTGTGCGGATGAGTCCACTGGTGTGCATAGATCCTGCGCAGTTTGGCCCATTTTTCTTGAACATCATCATGGGCCCTCCAAATCACCTCCACCCTCAATGAAATTATCAAAACAAGTATCATTTCCATTTTTAATAGTAATAAACACAAAATAATTGAATCAAACATGAAGTGCAATTTGTTATTATTTTTATAATTTTCTATACAAAACTAGTTTAGCACAGTGGTATAAGGGTGAAAATGAAACAGTGAATCGTGGTGCGATCACCTCTCATGCAAAACAGAGTACAAGAACCATGAATTGTCTTCATATTTCTGAATGAAGTGTTTTGTGCCTAGTGTTTATTGCACAGAAGAAGAAAGTCACGCTTGTTTGTGCTTACACAAAGAAGAAAATCTGTAACAACCGCAACCCTAGTAGCCCAGAGTTTGTGGTTATTTTATTACAATGGCATAGATACAAGAGATCACATCACCAAGGATCGATCAATTTAGTAGTTTGAAAGAAATAGATACATACATGGTTACCTTATTACATTGGTAATTAAACATAGAACATAAAAAAGGAAAATAAACTGCTTCATTAACACTTATTCAAAGTTTTCATCTTCATAACCTGGGAAAGGAAAACAAATAAAAGGGTGAGTTCAAATGTTCAGTAAGGGTTACATGAATCAATAATAAGTGAAACATAGTCAATAAGGCATAATCAATATGGAAAGGTAAATAACTGAAAATCACATGTCATTAATAAACTGAGAATAAAAATGCATTCATAGATTTTATCATAGTGAAAATATCATGGAAAGTAATAACCGAATACTGAATGAAGAAAATGCTTAATTGTTGGACGTCATGTGTCCGACACATGAACCACTATCATCAAGACATTTCACAAGATGGTTTAAGTCTGTGGATAGAAACTCATCTGGTTCTTCATAGAAATAAACATGAAAGGTTTTTCGTCAACTGTTTTGTCTCATGAGACTTATCGATGTATCGAGGGACTATATAATGTCGGTCCCCACTCGTTACTGTAAGTCTAAAGCATTCTTCATACATAGAATTAATTCATAAACAATATTTCTTATCAAAATATCTGTATTGAGTAGATGATACGGATTTATCAATATTTCTCCAGTTAATATAGCATTCAAAGTAAACATCGTATGTAAAAATGGCATACAGCTAAGACAATAATCATATCCATGATACAAGAAATATGGATATTTAAGAGAAATAAAATATCAAATGAAAAATAATCTCAAAGGGGTAGTAGATACACCACATAAAAATGATTAGTTGCACAAAACCAAGTAAGTCTCAATGAAATGGAGGTTGAGATGAAATCCTTTGCGTATAATGATGGGAATTCTTGTAAAATGGAAGAAAAACTCCAGAAGTGGAATTATTTAGTATTAATTAACTTCTAAAAGTTTAAATGGTCTCATATATCAATTGGTTATATGATATGAGGATGATTCATTAGATAAAATGTTAATGAAAAATGATTAGTTTATTTTGACGGTTTTTACGACCATCACAGACTAGTATCGTTTTATTTAATATTATGCTTATATACTGGTTCCAGAACATTAAATAAATTGTAATACACATATTATAATCTGGTTTAACCATAAAAAATATTTTTATGACCAGCCTGAAAGGCGGTAATGAGAAACGAAAAATCATCATCCACGAGAGCGGTAAATCAACATCTTACAAACAATATTTTCATTTTTAGAATTAAAAAGAGAGGGGAAGAGATTTGATGATGGATATTCCATTATCATAATAACATTCTAGTATATATATGATCCTCGAGTTCATAGCCCTCTTTCGATAAGGGGATCTGAGGAGAGAATAAGAAAAGAAAAGAAATTGAAAGACAATGATTGATGGTTTTATCTCTTGAATTTCTTCTCCTTGAGGACCTACTTAAAGCACTTGGATTTGGTCTTTTGTTGAGACCAGAAGCTCCTGGATGTGGGGAAGAGGTCTGGGAGAGGAATTATGTAGAATATTAGAAAGCTCCAAGGCTTAGATTGTGTGAGAAGTGGTGGTGAGGGATGATGTTTATAGTGGAAGAGATGAGTGCTTTTTGATTGTTTTATTCATTAATTTGTAATTTTGGCTCAAGACTATCAATAGTGATTATTCTTAACTAGAGCATGTGAGTTCGAACTAATGGGTGTTTACCTCATCCATATATCAGACATGACTCAATAATTAATTTATTTACTT
The DNA here is from genome assembly GCA_963277665.1 of Viscum album. Lineage (NCBI taxonomy): Eukaryota > Viridiplantae > Streptophyta > Magnoliopsida > Santalales > Viscaceae > Viscum > Viscum album. The sequence continues at coordinate 224,841,028 of OY728162.1, forward strand.
ATAATGTTAAATACCATAAATTATCATATTTCACTATTCACCAAAATTTCAACCGTTTTAGAAAAATCCCAAAAATTTGCCCTCACCATTTTTCGACAGTTAGATTTCAAAAATGGACTCCATTTTATGAAAATAATTTTTTAACTATGATAAATTTAATTTTTAATTAAAATAATCATTTATTTGAAAATGCTAATTTTAATATTATAACTAATTTTACGACACTTTGAAAAATTAATTATGTTCTCATAAAATAATCATATAATTATAATACAACAAAATATTAATTCATGAATCTATTTTATGAAAATAAATTTTCTTTTAAATCATTATATTAATTATAAAATTGTAAATAAACATTTACGTTTCACAAAAATACTAACACTTAATTTATCATTTTTTAAACATTTATTTACTTATTCCATGATATAAATATATCATATTTTCACTTATGAGACACCTAAATTTTATTTGTACTTTCATAGGTGAGGTTATTATTCTAATGGTCATGTTACTATTCCTAATGGTCATATTACTATTCCTAATGGCCACATTACTATTTCAATGGTCATGCTAATATTTAATAGTATATCATTGTTTGTTTAAGCTCGATATTGTGTGCAACGTAAGATATTGAATGAATTGAATTCATTTTTAAAACATTTATTTACTTATTTCATGATATAAATATATCATATTTTCACTTATGAGACACCTAAATTTTATTTATACTTTCATAGGTGAGGTTATTATTCTAATGGTCATGTTACTATTCCTAATGGTCATATTACTATTCCTAATGGCCACATTACTATTTCAACGATCATGTTAATATTTAATAGTATATCACTGTTTGTTTAAGCTCGATGTTGTGTGCAACGTAAGCTATCGAATGAATTGAATTTATTTAAGAAGATACATACCATAAAATCTTGAGGTGTTATATTCTTCCCTCCGAAGATTTCATCCTCAGAATTTTTCATGAATATTGTCTTCTAAATAGATGAGGGTGGTTCTTCATAACATTCTCAAGTTGCCACATTTCTTCTTCCATTTTTTGGTTTCTCCAAAGAAATTTTACCAGTCGAGTCATCCAATTTCTCAATACTTGATCTCTATTATCAAGAATCTCAATAAGCTCTTCGCAGTAAGACAAATCAGGTTCCAGTTCTATTTCTTCATAAGTGAGTACATGTGTTGAGTCTAGTATGTACTTCTTTAACAATGATATGTGAAATGCATCATGAACTTTAGAGAGACTTCGGGTGCATTGCTCATTGGTAAGCTACAGCTCCAATTCATTCCAGAATTTCAAATGGTCTGGTGTACTTGGGGCTGAGTTTCCCCCTCTTATTGAACCTTATGACACTCTTATGTGGAGATATTTTCAGTAATACATGATCTCCCACTTGAAATTCCAAATCCTTTCTCTGATTATTAGCATAACTTTTGCCTACTTTGATCTGTTTTAATATGAGTCTAAATCGTTTTTACCTTTGTTGTTGTTTCTTCAATAATTTTTGGGCCTATAAGTTTCCACTCACCAACTTCATCCCAACAAGTTAGAGTATGACATCTTTTACCATATAATGCTTCATATGGCGACATTTTAATACTAGAATGAAAACTATTATTGTGGGCAAACTCAGCCAAAGGTAAATACAGATCTCACATACCTTGACAATCAAGTGAGCATGATCTCAACATGTCTTCTAATGTTTGAATAATCCTTTTAGACTGTCTCTCGATTTGAGGGTGATAATCAGTACTCAAATGAAGCTCAGTATCCAAAGTCTTCTGAAGACTATTCCAAAATTTTGATGTAAAACAAGGATCTCAATCAAACACAATCGATAGAGGTGCACCATGAAGTCTTACAAATTCATTAATATAGAGTCTTGTTAGGCGCTCAAGAGGTAAATCCACTCTTATAGCAAGAAAATGTGCTGATTTTCTAAGGCGATCAACAATAACTCATATCGTATCATTATTTCTGGGGGTCTTTGGTAATCCAGTGATTAAGTCCATCGTAATTTCATCTCACTTCCACATAAAAATATTTAGATGTTACATGACTCCTCTATGATGTTGTCTCTCAGCTTTCACTTGTTGACAAACTAGACATATTGACACATAGTCAGCAATTTCCCGCTTCATATTTCCCACTTCATAGTCAAAAATGTTCTTTTAGATCTCTATACATCTTGGTACTACCAGGGTGTGTAGAGAAAATTGAGCTATGGGCATCATCTAATAGTTCCTTTTTTAGCTCAGGTATTGATGGAACACATAATCTCTTTCCAAATTTCAGAATTTCATCCTCTTTCTGAAGTTTGTCAATCTTCCATCATTAACAGCTTTAATTTTCTTTTGAAAATTCTCATCATCAGATTGAGAGTTTTTTATCTTTTCTAATAAATATGGTTTCACAATCATTTGAAAAATGATTTATGTTTCCCCTTCCATAACAATTCTCATATTCATTTTTACTAAATTCATGAAAATATGATCTTTCTCAATCCTCATTTGGGTTAAAAGTCCATGATCTTTCCTGTTTAATGCATCTTCTACCTTATTTGTTTTTCTTGGGTGGTAGTGTATTGAGCAATCATAATCTTTGAGTAACTCGAACTATCATATTTACCTCATGTTGAGTTCTTTCTGTGTAAAGAAGTATTTCTTGTCAATTCTTCAAAACATTCTGCACATTCTTTTGTCCATACAAACTTATCCCTTTTACGTGTGATCTTGGTTAAAGGGTTATCCAATCAGGCAAAATTCTGAATGAAATACCGATAGTAATCTACTAAACCAATGAAACTACATACCTCTGTTATGTTCATTGGCGTAGGCCGTTCTTGGATTTCCTTTGTCTTTACAGGATCAACTGGGATTTTATCCTTATAGATAATATGGCCAAGAAAAGAAATTTCCTGAAGCTAGAATTCACTTGCTAAATTTACCATACAACACTTTTCATCTGAGATTCTTAAGAATGATCTGCAAGTGATTCACATGGTCTCCATATCTTATCATCAATGAATACTACAACATAATCATCAAGATATTCCTTGAATACTCTGTTCATTAGATCCACGAAAACTGATGGTGCATTCATCAATCCAAATGGCATTATTGTAAACTTGTAATGTCCATACCTCATCCAAAAAGTTATCTTCAAAATGTCTTCCCTCTTTACTCATAACTGATGACTCCCAGAACAAAAATCAATCTTCAAAAAATATTGAGATTTATGAAGTTGATTGAATAAATCATCAATGTAGGGCAGAGGGTACTTGTTCTTTATTGTAATAGCATTGATTTCTCTATAGTCAATGCATAGCATCATGGATTCATCTTTCTTTTTAACAAAGATAACAGGGGCTTCTCATGGAGAAACACTAGGGTGAATAAATCTCTTATTACTCAACTCTAGATGTTGTTTTCTCTTCCTCCCTAAGAATTTCATTTAGCAGAGCTGCTGGGGGTAGATCTAGATAAGAATCAAATGATGGGGCTTCTTCTCTAAAGATAAGGGATTCTATATCTTTCTCACAAATCATAATTTTATTCATGTAATAAATTTTTGCATTATATTTTGAAAGACAGTTCATGCCAAGGATTATATCAAAATCAACCATAGGTATAATGATAAGGTCATCAACTAAAGCATGTTTATATGTCAAAGGGGACTAATCAGCACATTTTTGTTGCAATGAGACTTCCCTTAGGAGTTTTGATTGACAATTCTGTTATTAAATCAAAAGGAAAATGTCTAATTTTCTTGAAAAACTGGGTAGATATAAAAAGTGTGATGATCCAGAATCAAATAAAGCATTGGCTAAATTTGAAAATATGATTAATGTACCTGCCACCACATCATTGGGTACTTTTACTTCAGCTGTGGTGATCGCATAAGCTTGGACATCTCTCCTTGGCCTCTTCTGTGGTAGATTCCCTTGGCGCATGAGACATTGGTTTGAATAATGCCTCATTTCTTTGTAGTTGAAGCATTGACCATCATTTATTTGTTTCTTCCCCTTACATTCATTAGCTTGATGGCCCTTTTCTCTGCACTTATAACAAACTTTCATGTCTTTCAAGCATTTCCCAGAATGATTCTTTCCACAATTTTTGCATAATGGGAGTTTCTTTGTTTCTCTCTTCTTCTTTGATGTTATACCATTTTCATGGTAATCAGAAGACCTCTTCTTCTCTTGATTTTCCCTTGAACATATAGGATCTAGCAAATTCCTTCTCAATTTTGATGGCACTTAATACTATTTCATCATATGATGAAAATGTTTGAGAAGTCAGTTCCCTTCGGAGACTTGGTTTAAGACCTTCAAAGAAATTATCAATCTTGTTTTTAGAATCACGTATGCAATCTGTAGCATATCCGGCTAGTCTTGTGAAGGTAGTATCATACACTGCAATACTCTCTTCTTCCTTTTTCTTTAAGTTAAGGAATTTTCTTTTTATTTTAGTTCGTTGCTTACAAGGGAAATATTTATCAAAGAATGTTTCTTTAAAGGTTTTCCACTCCATGTGTTCTACATCATCTTCCTCCTTCATATTCTAGATCAATGACCACCATTGATCAGCATCTTCCTTGAGACTATACTGTCAGTACTACCTTTTTGTTTTCATTGCATCCCAATGCTAGAAATATCTTTTCAAGAAACTTGATCCATTGTTCAACTACCACTAGATTAATAGTCTCACTAAAAGATGGGGGATTCTGTCATATGAAATGATCCAACATAAGTGTAGTATAGTTATTCGTTATAACCTTGAGTAAGTTGTCCTAATTTGGTCATGATCTACTCAACTCCAACATCAATTGTGTTGACTTGCTCAATGGGGAAATCCCTACATTGTCTGTGAGTATTGATTCTCTTTCTTCCATTAGGCGTCATCACTAAATAATAGCACACATTGAGTTAGCTCATAATCATCGTGAGTATTGATCCAAAAATTCACTATAAGGAATTATTATAATTCTCATGCTTATTTAACATCAAGTTTTCAATATTTCTACTAAACCTGCTCTGATACTAACTGTAACAACCCCAACCCCAGTAGCCAAGAGTCTGTGATTATTTTATTACAATGACATATATACAAGAGATCACATCACCAAAGATCAATCAGTTTAATAGTCTTGAAGAACTAGATACATACATGGTTCCCTTATTACATTGGTAATTAAATATAGAACATAACAAATGAAAATAAATTGATTCCTTAACACTTATTCAAAGTTTTCATCTTCATAACATGGGTTAGGAAAACAAATAAAATAGTGATCTCAAATGCTCAGTAAGGGTTACATGAATCAATAATAAATGAAACGTGGTCAATAAGACATAATCAATATGGTAAGGTAAATAACTGAAAAACACATGTCATCAATAAACTGAGAATGAAAATACAACTATAGATTTTGTCATAGTGAAAATCTCATGGAAAGTAATAACTGAATACTGAATGAAGAAAATGTTTAATTATAGGGAGTCATGTATCTGGCACATGAACCACTTCCATCAAGACCTTTCACAAAATGATTCAAGTCTGTGGGTAGAATCATGTCTGATTCTTCTTAAAAACAAACATAAAGGGTTTGTCGCTAATTGTTTTGTCTCATGAGACATGTAGATGCATCGAGATGTTATATAATGTTGGGTTTCACCCATCACTGCAAGTCCAAAGCATTCTTACATAGATTTAATTCATAAACAATATGTCTTATCAAAATATCTGTATTGAGTAGTGGATATGGATTTATCAATATTTTCCCAGTTAAAATAACATTTAAAGTAAACATCGTATGTAAAAAAGGTGTATGGCTAAGACAGCAATCGTATTCATGATATAATAAATATGGATATTTAAGAGAAATATAATATCAAATGAAAAATGATCTCAAATGGATAGTAGATACACCACATAAAAATAATTAGGTGCACAAAATCAAATAAGTCTCAATGAAATGGAGGTTGAGACGAAATATCTTGCCTTATGTTTGAAAGCGTTCTGCATTTGTACTAAATGTCATGAATAATCAAATTAGATTCATTAATTACTTAATTCAGAACATCTTCAACATATATTTGATTTATTATAATTTTTTAAGTTTATTTATGGCCATTTTGATGATTTATAATGTTTAATTTCATTGTTTTGAGAGCGTTTGTTTCATGGTTTTATGGTCGGTTCCCTTGCGCATAATTATGGGAATTATTGTAAAATGGAATCAAAACTCCAAAAGTGAAATTATTTAGTATTAATGAACTTTCAGAAGTTTAAATGGTCTCATATATCATTTGGCAGCATGATATGATGATGATTCATTAGATAAAACATTAATGAAAATGATTAGTTTATTTTGGCGATTTTTACAACCATCACAAACTATTATCGTTTTATTTAATATTATGCTTATAACTAGTTCCAGAACATTAAATAAGTTATAATGCACATATTATAATCTGTTTTAACCATAAAAATGGTTTTATGTCCAACATTGAAGGCGGTAATGAAAAACGAAAATTCATCGTCCACGAAGGTGGTGAATTGACAGCTCATGGACGATGTTTTTATCAAAAAATCAGTTATTTTAAAAAAATCTCAAAAATTCACCCTAATCATTTTTTTATGTGTAGATTTCAAAAATAGACTCCATTTTATGAAAATAATTTTATAATTACAAGAAATTTAATTTTTAATTAAAATCATCATTTATTCAAAAAATACTGATTTTAATATTATAACTGCTTTTACGACACTTTGAAAAATTAATTATGGTCACATAGAATTATCTTATAATTATAATACAATAAAAATTAATTGATGAATCTATTTTCTAAAAATAAATTTTCTTTTAAATCATTATATTAATTATAAATTTGTAAATAAACATTTACCTTTCACAAAAATACAAACACTTAATTTATCATTTTTAAAACATTTATTTACTTATTCTATGATATAAATATATCATATTTTCATTTATGAGACACCTAAATTTTATTTATACTTTCATATGTGAGATTATTATTCTAACGACCACATTACTAATTTTAACAATCACATTATTATTCCTAACAGCCACATTACTATTTCAACAATCATAGTATATCACTATTTGTTTAAGTTTGGTGTTGCGTGCAACGTAAGCTATCGAATGAATTGAATTTATTTAAGAAGATACATACCATAAAATTTTGGGGTGTTATAGAATCCTCATATAAAACCTTTCACGAAGGAATTTTAATTGTATACGTGTGATAATATGCATGCATGGGTTAGAAAGAAATTGTTCTGCGAGCTAGGGTTTCGTGAGGATGTTTTGAGGAAGAGTTCATGTACCTTTGTTGCGTGAAGATCTTGAGAAGACAGAGATACTTGTATGGTTTTGCAAACAAGACAAGACGGTGTGTTCGCAAGATGAGTTGAGACTTGCAAAGAAGTGTTGAGTTTGAGATATATACTTTGCGTGAAAGTGTGAGGGTTTTGCGAACCTAAAGTGAAGGCAGTGTGTGTGTACTTACATGCACATGCAATAACAATTTAGTAAAAATGTCGTGTGTGATATATAAAATACATGCATGAGATATGAGTTTGGCAGTTAAAAATAACCAGAAACTACAGTGCAGTTGGGTGAGAACAGAATTATGTTGCCAGATGTTCAGAGCGGATCAGAGAAGACATGATGCATTATTTCTAGAAAGTAAGACCAGACATTCAGTGTACTAGAAATATCAGTATCAAAAGTTGACATGTTCTGATAATTGAAAGTGAGCAAGGCCAGCAATTATTTTAGAAGATTTGACTACACATACTTGAAAAGGAATAATGCTAACGTGAACACTGCATCAGTAGGCAGAAGCAGTTGAAGACCTATTCACAGTTGGTTGGGAAGATCATTGAAGAACTGAAGAGATGTCGGTATTACCAACCTAAGTAAAAGCTTTTCAAGAGATAGCTTCAACTGGTGAGAGTCAGTATAAAGAACATCGGTGGGATGTCAGTCTAAAGATCCCTTCAGGAGACGGCCCACAGTAATCATTAGTGATCATGCAATACGGGAGTTTGTCTGTCAGGTATTTCGAGAGATTATTTGTAATCACTTTGCTTTACTAGTGGAGAATTTGTGTCTCAAACCATCCTGAACATAGCAAGAAAATAGTCACTCACATTATGGGCGAACCTTGTAAAAAACCTCATGTTCTTTTCAATGCTTTCATTTCTTTTCATACGGGAGAGGTGGGATATTAAAGAACAAGTGATTGAGATCTTAACCGATCACAGAGGTTGATTTTAAAAGAAGAAATTGTAAAAAGAACATCATTGATTGACCCTCTCCCTCTCTCGGTGATATATCCAAACCTAGGTAATTCAAGTGGTATCAAAGCATGAGGTTCCCTCTGAAAAGATCCAACCTAAACTGAAGACTAATGATGGAGAGTTTAAATTTAGTTAACATTAGAGGAATTCTTTTCATCGAAGGCAAGAACTTTTATAGACGGAACAATCGAATGCTTCAATATCTACTTTCACAAGGCCTCGAAGTTAGTGATGCTATTACAAATGGTTTTATTCTACCTGTAGATAACTTTACCAGGGAAAATGAGATTGTAAGTCATATCAGGGTTTTGGAAGAAATTCGAGATCTGTCTCTTTATGAGTTGCATAATACACTCCTCAATTATGAGATGAGAAAATCTTTTGTGTTCAAAAAGAAAGTCATGGAGGAAAGGGCTTTCAAAGCAATGAAAAGTCTCAAGCTAAAAGAAAAGAAAGATGAACCATTCTTTGATTCTGATGAGGATGAGGTGGGTGATGCAAATTATAAAAGAGTCATGTCCTTTATTTCCAAAAAGGTCGTAAGAGGGAAGGGAAATTTTAAAAGTTTACTTCATTTAAAGTGTCTTAATTGTGATTAAATTGGACATTTTTCAATTGATTGTCCAAAGAATCTGATGATTCTAAGTGTGATGATGAAGAAGAAGACTGCATTTTTCAATCAAGTACAAGAAAAATTTGATGTGTAGGAAAGTTGATGAAGACTCTTCAGCATAGAGTAAATCAGAAGATGAAGGTACAACTCAAAATCATAAAATCTCCGTAGCACAAGTTAAGAGACATGATGACTCTTCAAGCAATGATCAGAAAGAAGAAGAGGGCTACCATGAGTACATGTTAAGATATGAACATGTAGCATGCCTTTGATCAAAACACTCAACTCAAGAAAAGAATCAAATTGCTAGAGAAAGAAAAAAATGAAGATAAGGAGATGATCTTATTGAGGAGATCAAAACTTCCAAGGTGAGAATTGCAGAACATGATAAGATATTGAAAAACCTTAATGCAAAACTAGATGCAAAAGAAGAGTGGAATGAGACAGAGTTTGGGTGTCTAAAGTAGAAAACACCTTGAAAATGATGAGAAGATTTAGATAAAGTAGTGGATGTTCAAGCTGAATCATCCAAAGCTACCATGAAGACCAATCCAAAGAATAAGGTACATGTTATTTCTAATTATTCCAGTGATGCTAAATCGGTTTCATCTAGTGGTGCAAGTTTTGACATAAAAAACTGAAAGTATAGACTGATGATGATAGTGAGAACTTAAATGAGTTGAGAAAAGAAATGTTCCCCAAGACTGAGGCAAAATAATGGCAGAAGTGTATCCAAATGGTAAGTGGTTTATCATCAACAGAGCAGTCAGAATTATGGAAGACGGAGTTTCATAGGATATTGTTGGTGTTGTGGTAAATTTGGGCACAAAGCCTACAACTGTCGATATAATATGCCAGTTCCTCGGAATTGGCACACATCAAGAGGGAGCAATTTTGGAAAGAAAAGAAACATCATTGTGAGAAGGAACATTCTTATAATGTAGAAGTTTGTTGCTGGGAAATCAACAATGGTACCTACTCGAAGTAAATTTGATTGTAAAGGAAATTTATGAAAGATGTGACCAACAAGATCATTGTGCTAAAGTTTGCATGACAACACTTCCAGGACAGTTACTACAGGCTGTTAAAGTAAAGAAAGATCAAAGAATAGAAAAGAGCTTTGACCATTTTGATCAAAGCAAATTTTGTCAAAAGGGAAAGTTGAAGGAAACAGAAGAAAATGTTTGTGTTAAAGGCAGACTAGATAATTCATCAGAAGAGGTTGAAATCCATATGAAGCTTTCAAAAGCTCATAACCAGAAAGGACATGAGATGTTGTAGAGAATATGCAGACAAACTAGCCATATTGCAAACTGTATGATTTTTTCAACCTACACAAAAAAGAAAAACAAATAAATTAAAAAAAACAAGCATATGATGATTCATGTGCTTTTATGGATCATACTAGGAAGAAGAGGACAACCATGCTACCCTTAAATGCTCAAAACTAAAAAGTCAAAGGAGGTGCTAACATGAAGAAATCTGGTGTTGAATTGAAAAAAGTTTCTAGGTTGAGAAAATCTCAACTCTGTTGTTCTAACTAAGAACTATTGAAGAAACACTTTATTCTCATATATATATTATGTTTGTTTTCCTATAGAGGGAATTGAAAGTGATGCATGTGCTCAGGAGGAGACCTAAACTTGATAAAAGCTATGAACATCTTACAGCTAGAAAGATGTCCATCATGAATTCATTCTTAAAGAAAGTCAATCATGATGAAGTATAGTGTGTGTCCCTTGAGGAGAAGCTTAGAAGAACCGTCAGATATATGTATCTCAATTTGTATCTCATGAATATTAGAAGTACCTTGTATCTAGATATTCCAGATGTTAAAATTCTGGAGATTGAATGACATCATTGAGGTATGTTGATTGTGTTCTCTTATTTTCATGCTGAAAAACTCTAAAAGGGACAAACTTATTACTTAAAGAACAAAAGGGAAAAGAAATTTGCAAAGGGGAAATACATTCTTGCACTTGAAGGTTTTTAATTTGTTTATCGAGATGATTGCAGGGGGTTAATTAAAAATCTTTTGAATAACCCCTGAAAGAATGTTCCAGCACTGGCATCACATGTTAAAGAGTAATTGACACCATTGATGATCACTCTTATTTTCTATGTCGAGTATGGCTCGTGTAGACAGAGTTGGTTAATTTTAGCTCTTTGTTAAGTGGGTTGTGATTCCATCCTTATCTGGAGTAAATCAGACTAAAATGTCAGAAGAGAAGAAGTTTAAAAATTTGAATGATGAAGATGAGAAGATCCTCCCTTATTTGTGACTTTGCATTAATTGTTAATAAGAGGGATAAGATAACATTGACTTTAAAATTGAAATAGGTATTAACAACAAATTCAAAGAGGAGATTAAAACTCAACTGAATGTGAAGTTGTACTGTGTTGAATTTGATGTCAATAAGTTGTGAAGATGAAAAGTATGTGTTTTAATTGTGATGATTGCAGAGTTGTTCTTAATGCCCAAGACATGTGTCAATTGCATTAGGAGAATGAACATTATTTACAGCATATGAAGATCTTTTGATGATGTTTATCAATCATCATTAGATTTAAGGAAACATAAAGAAGTGGATATCATATTTTGATGATCTTGAATGATTGTTCATCCTTTGAATTAATTATTAGAGAAGTTAAAAAAGAGATGAAGAATTTTGTTGGACTATTCTGTAGAGCTGGCTCACAGAGCTTGCATGGCGACAGGAGGGTGTGCACACTGAGGCGTACATGAGCAGAACTGGTGCCACCATGAGTGACATAAAATTTATGCATAAGATGAGTTTGGTAGTTGAAAAGACCTAGAAACTGCAATGGAGTTGTGTATGAACTGAATTGCAATGCAGATCAAAGAAGACATATTGCATTATTTCTGGAAAGTGATATTCTAGAATATTTGATTGTGCTAACTTGAAAAGAAACAAGGCCAACGTGCACACAACATCAGTAAGTAAAAGCGGTTGAAGACTTATTCACAGTTGGTTGGGAAGATTGTTGAAGAACTGGTGGGATGCCAATATAAACGACCTAAGCATAAGCTTTTTGAGAGATAACATAAACTAGCAGGAGTCGGTATAAAGAACACTAGTGGGATGTCGATCTAAAGATCTCATTGAGAGACCCCATTATAATCATTGGTGATTGGGCATTAAGGGGGTTTATTTATCAGGCATTTCGAGAGATTGTTTATAATCACTTTGTTTTACTAGTGGAGAATTTGTGCCTCAGATCATCCCAAACACAGCAAGAACGCAGACACCTACATTGGAGGCGAACCTTGTAAAAATCCTCATGTGCTTATCACTACTTTAATTTGTTTACATACAGGGGAGGTGGGACATTAAAGAACAAGGGATCAAAATCTTGACCAATCACAGAGGTTGATTTGAAAAGAAAAAATCATAAAAAGAACGTCACTAATTCACCCCCTTCTCTATCTCAGTGATATATCTGAACCTAGGTACTTCATGGGTAAGTTCTAATGTCTAAGATGTAGTGGAAACAAGTGACTAGAGTATTGACCAAGATCTTCTCTATGTAGATATGGGTACCAAATATAGCTATAAGTTCCTAGTGGTTCCCTAGCATAAAATAGTTCGCACGGGCCCTTTCTTATTATTATATTATGAAGCATGAGTATACCTATGATTATATATAATAATCATTATTCGACGAGCCAAAATATGACGGGTTATGGATAACATGATAAGAATCCATCATAAATCTTTTTATAATTGATAAGAATGTTGTGTTGTGATGGTTCATTTGTCTGCAATATGTTTATTGATGATGCATGTAGACACTAGTGGTTTATGAAGGCCGTCTTACTGCTTCGGACGATCATACCGAGTTATTGTTCACCCCTGCATGCACACTTTTGCATTGTTCGCCCTTGTGCCCATGCATATCAGCAAATGAAGACTGAATGGAGGTGGATAGTGGATGAGGTAGCAATGGTGTTAGGTTTTCATTTTGACACCCACCTCAACTTCATATTAACTGTATTCAAGCTTACACCGGTTCGGGATGCGTTACTTGTTCATGATGAGTCATTTGATTATCTTACATTGTATTGTGAAGATATTTGTTATATATGCATGTTATATTGCATGGTTGGTTATTCATTTATATTATGGTGGATGATGTTACATAATAGAAGGTGAGTGGTGATGTCTCTCATCATTTGAGTGCATACCTCCGCACTAATTGTTAACCTCTAACCTATTAGAGACTTCGGGAATTCATTTATCAATATGTCAAGAGGGCTCAAATACAACACATGAGAGAGAAACCAAGACTTCATGAAGCCTGTTAAAAAGCGTGCATAGATTCTCTACTTAAAAATAAATAAATACATGCAAGATCCGGAACACACAGGTGGTCTAAATTTCAAACTACCTATACAATAAAATAAGATTGGCCCGGTCAAATAGGACACGCCCAGACACATATGAACCAAATACATAGTTATTCTAACAATTTAATCAACAGCTGACGAATGAAACTTAATTTCATTTCTCCGGTTGCTAAAGTCATATTCCATCATTTAAAACATGGCAATGATTTTTGCCCTTGTTCCTCCTAAATGTTCAAGCGCAACGTGACCAGCAGTTTCGGGTCAACTCCTAGAGAAACTTGCAAATATGATGATATATATTCATGATCTCAATGCTGCTGATAAAAAAATTTTGAATAACATTATAGAAGCCATACTTTTGTATTAAAAGACGATTATGTATAACATCAGTCACAAATGAAGCAGAAAATGAAGTGACAAACAAGATTACCTAGGCAAGGAGGCAAGCAATGTCGTGCTCAACTGAATCGCCAGAGATGATATGGTGACATCTTCTAACCAAATGATATCACTTCAAGAATCGGCAGTGCTTCAATGATCACAGACATTGAACCCTTGAACTGGAACAAAAGAATCAATAAACCACAGGATTGCGAAAAAGTCAAAAGATCATCTCTGGAACTTATGGAACTTACAGGCAGAAATCGAATCTTTGCTTTCAAAATCTTAAATGAATAACCCAAACAGAGCTTTCTTTGATGCACGGCAACCCCGGTGGAACATTTACTAATGTTTTCGTTGTCATTTGATGGGAGCCTTGTAACACAAGCAGAGAAGAGATGGAAAAAATACAATTAAATACTCCTTTCAGTCTTCATGTTTGTGGAACCAGCTCTGTTGCCACTTTCAAACCATTGCTTTCTTCACAGGGTCCAAAAGAAAACAATTCTGAGCCTACCACATCAAAATCAGATTTACAGACTGGCTTTTCTGCTTCAACAACAGGAATGCATTCATCATCCGACTCAACTGAATTCTCTTCCACCACAGGAAGCCCAATTGAATCAGCAGCCATGCCTTTAGGTTGCTCATCTGGACAAGATTTATGATTCACGGATATCTCACTTGCATTAGGAGCTTCCTCAGTACAATTATTCCCACCATTAGCCTTCATCTTGAAAGATTGATCCTTGACACTAACAGAAAAATTATGACAGACTGGAGGACTCCTTTTACGACATGCATGGCAATTGAATTTGATGATTTTATCTCGTTTTTCTATGTTGAGTCCAAAAGCATCTCCATGGAACCAATCTGCATGAAAACGGAGGTGGTCAGAAGCATACTGCAGAAAATATACATGCTACCAAAATGGGGTACCCTTCAAACAGATAAATAGCCTCCATTATCAAAATCTAATGGCCAGGGGTATAATAGTACCTCCGCAAAAATCACAAGCGATGAGATCCAATGTGGATGCATCCCCTGCCTCACAACAAAGACAACATTTCCTCTGATTAACAGTATCAGTTGCGTGTTTTGAGGGCAAGGTAAGCTGCTTTCTCTTGAAATCCAATACGCGCTCATCATTGGGCTTTTCAGATAAGAGGAGACCATTTAGCCAATATGTGTGAAAAAATTGGGTTCTCTTCCTCTTCCAAGAAGCAAATTTCTTGGGTTTCCTATGAGTCCTTTTTTTGCAATTGAATTGTTTCCCTCTCTTGCTGCCACCAGAAATTATAGTTCCCTGAGGGATATATTTAACTTTAATTTTCCGGATTGAACGTCGCAGAGGTGCAGAAGCATAAATTTCATTCTTCTTTACTGCTTTCACCACACGCCCACTTCTGCAAGTTCTCTTGGGACTTTGCATTTGCACGGATTTAGATTCTGGGGAAACTACTTTATATTTCCGTGATGGTACCTTCGGTCTTCTACCCCAAATAATCACATGCTTTGCATCCCAACACTTGTGGCATGTATACATATGTTCAGAATCAACAGCCTCAAGGGACCTCCTGACATGACGCTTGTGGAAAAAACCTAAAATTCAATATAATGTCAGAGGAAACCATACATGTAATGCAATCAAGGAACCCCTGTCATATGAAATGGAATGTGAACAACAGAATGAATAAAACAAACACAATCACATGCATGCATCACTTCATGAGAAAAAAATGAGCAGATACTAAACAGTGTTACTATAAATAAGAAGAAACAATAGTAATAAATGATCAGGAAAAAAAATTTACTCCAACAGGTTGTCATGCAGAAGAAACCAGTAGAGGCTTGTAACTGGAGAATATCAAGTTGGAAGATTAGAGCAATCCAAGCAGTTGCTTGCTGGGTGACATACAGCCGATAATTGGGCATTTACATGGACAATCTCTTGAAAGATCCGAAGAGGTCTGAAATACTATATAGACATTATGGAAATCTTTAGAAGAGCCTTGACCAAAGAGGACCAGATTTTTATAGTTTTAGACGAGTCCAGCAATCATCATGAGTACAGAACTTCACTGCAAATATCCTTGGAAAATATCTTGGGAGGAGGATTCTAAGAAACCTCCATGCACCGCAGGATCATAAAGATCTTCACCATCCATTGAGGATGTTTGAGACTATAAATAAGGGTCTTTATGATCTTCACCATCCATTGAGGATGTTTGAGACTATAAATAAGGGAAAGAACTCATTTTTAAGAACAATGAGAGGGCCATCCAAAAGAAAGACATGTCAAAGAATGTTTTAACATCCCTTTAGAGCAATACAATTCAGGATTTCCCTTTCCATAATCTCTGTCCTCCGTCAACTTAAGGGTGAGTTAAGTGATCAAAAGGTTGATCTTGCTAAGATTGGCATGGTTCAATGTTTTAACATCTCTTTTGAGGGATCCACATTTTGAGATATTGTTTCAAAAGGTGGCATAGATGTGGAGTCGTCAAAGGTTGAGGCAGTGTTGACCTGGAAGCCATTGAACATTTTTTAGGTGCACAGATCTTAGGGATTTGTCGGCTATTAGCAAAGATTTGTAGTGGATTTCTCCAAGATGGCAATGCCCACAGCACTGAGAATGTATTGAAGATGAAGACGAGGTTGGCTAATGCACCAATTTTGAGATTAACAGAAGTGGACATGGAGTATGTTGTATATTGTGAGGCTTCTAGATCCAAATTGGGTTGTGTTTTGATGCAAGGTAGATCAGAGATCATTTATGGATCGAAGAAGCTAAGACCAGATGAGTAAAATTATGCTATCCATGATCTGAAGTTTGCAGCCATGATTTTTACAACTAAGTCGTGAAGGTATTGCTTGCGGAGTGCACTGTGTGGTTTATATCAACTATAAAAGTCACAAGTATATTTTTACCCAGGATGCTTAAAACTTGAGGCAAATAAGGTGGCTTGAGTTATTACAAGATTATGATTTCGACATTGTCTACACTTCAAAGAAAAGAAATGTGGTTGTGAATACACATAGTAGGAAGTCAAGGGGACAACTGTCTAGGAAGGCCTGCAATGAGTCGAAGATGATGGATTGGCTAGAAGTGATGCACATGGATCTGGTGAAGGATGAGGATTGAATTTATCTGAGCTCAATAATGGTGATGTCTTCGCCTATACAACGAATAAAGGACGGGCAGCTTGGTGGCATTGAGTGCAAGGTCTGGTGGGATCAAATCCTTGTTCATGCTCTTGATGATATCCCTGAAAGTGGGAAGCATGAGTAACCCCATCCAAGACAGAGTTGTGGTGTTGGAGAGTCTTTGTGAAGAGGAACTTTAGAGAGTTTCATACTTCCCTCCTGGTAGCACACGATAGAGCAGTTAAGTTGTATCAGGATCCAAAAAGACAATATTGGCAGTGAGGAATAAAGAGGAATGCGGAGTTGTTGGCAAGGTGTTGACGGGTGAAGGTGGATCATCGAGTACCTCCAGGCTACATTAGTCTTTGGATATCCCACAGTGGAAATAGGACAATGTTTCAATAGACCTCGTGAATGGATCAACACGGTCAATGAAGGGGCACAATGTAATCTGGGTGATCATGGTTCGATTGATGAAATTTGTTCACTTCCTGCAAATTCGGGAGTGGGGCTCGATGGAGAATCTGGGTCAGCAGTATATGAGGGAGATGTTTCACTTCCACAGGGTGCACCTATGAGCGTGTGCTGGATTTTGATGGAGCTTAGGCAAATCAACTACTCTCAATATGGCTCACTTAGAGACACTTTATGAAAGACCATATCCCTTTTGTAATGGACAAAGGTTAGTGAAGCAGTAGTTTTGGGACCCGAGCTGGTGTATTGGACCACCAAACAGGTGCAGCTGACTCATGACTCATGACCAGATAAGTACTGCTCAAAGCCACCGCCAATTTATGCAGACCGGAGGAGAGAACCCATGGAGTTTGAAGTGAAAGATCATATTTTCGTAAAGGTCTCCCCCCTGGCATGAACAACAAAAAAATCATCAGGATGTATGTTTTCCCCGAGGTTAGTGGAACCATTTGAAGACCATGGTAGAATCAACGGGGTGGCATATCATCCAGCATTACCTTCCCAGCTGCAGAGAGCACGTTTTGTATTTCATGACTCTCAACTCAGAAGGTACGCACAAGATCCAACAAACATGGTTGATTGGGGCAGGTTGAATATAACGGATGACATGCCATTCGTGGACCAACTGGTTGAGATCGAGGACCATCAAGAGTAGGACCTTTGGGACATACCTATACCCCTAAATAAATTCACAACAAAATTCTCCTTTGTGGGGCAAAAATCTCTCAACGTATCATTGAAGCATTTTTGAAGTGATTGTGTTTGTTGACAAAACGGACCTCCATATTGTGTTTCTTGACAAAGCGGGCCACGATGTCCAATTTGTTAACAAAGGGGGTTTACATGGTGATTTGCCGGATTCAAGAGATATTGTTGGTTATCCATGTTTGATAGAGGAACCTCAACAAAGGAATGGACAATCTGAAGGCGGTACAAAAAGAGCAGATACAAGGTGGCACCATTTTTTAGTGTTTGCCAAATTTTTGGACCAAAAAATCAGTGCGCGAAATATTGGAGTGGTGCGCGAAATAGAAGAATGGAGTTTTTCGCGCAAGAGGTGTTTCGAGATTAGAAGCTCGAAAATTGGCAAAGGCATGAGGTGCGCGCAATATTGAAGCAGTGCGTGCAATATTGGAGCAGTGCGCAAAATATTGGAGTGGTGCACGAAATAAAGGAATAGAGTTTTTCGCGCAAGAGGTGTTTCGAGATCCGAAGTTCGAAAATTGGCAAAGGCATGAGGTGCGCGAAATATTGGAGCAGTGCACGATAAACGGTGTTGCGCGGAAGATGTGTTTTTCGCACTTGAAGATAATTACGCGCCCAATGAGGGTTTTTCGCGCAGGGTCGATTTTGCCTATAAATATGAAGTGACCCCCTCATTCGAACGAGCTCAAGACTTAGAGAGTATTCAAGCTCTAGTGCGCGAAATTAGAGTACACAAGAGAGTTGCGCATAAACAACAAGTTTGCGCATAAAAGAATTGTTTGTGCGCAAACAAAAAGGTTGTGCGTAAAACAAGAATGTTGCGCGTAAAAGAAGTGTTTGCGCGTAAAACAAAGGTTGCGTGTAAACGAAGATTGTTGCGCGTAAAAGAAGTGTTTGCGCATATGAGAGGTGTTGCGCGAAAATTGGATTTCGCGCAAAAGCAGAGAATTACGCGCAAGACCCAGTGAAGGCTGCACGTAAAAATTGGAGTTGTCTGGTACACCCGATGCAAAGAGAGATTCATCTACGGATGAATGTTGGACGTCAACAGAGCATCTATCAACAGTTAAGGATGCAGATTTCATTAAAGATAATGAAAAGACCTACAGGTCTATAAACTGTGAATGGATCATTTTCCAGAGCAGTGAGCAAAGGAAGAGGAAGATGGTGGTCCTTTTCACTGGCAGTGAGCCAGAGAAAGAGGCAAAGGGAGTGACCCTTGGGAATGCAGTGAGCAGACCCTAATCCTTGTAAAGGCAGTGAGCCTGAGCACAAAAGATTTGGCCCAAACATTGTATTCATTATTGGCACAAGCCTTAGTAAACAGTGGCACATCGTTGTTGTATGCTCCTTGGACGTAGCCCAGTGAGGTTGAACCAAGTAAAAATCTATATGTCTGCCTGCTTGTCTCCCTTCATTACATCTAAAGCATCATCATCAAATAAATAAGAAAAAAACACGATAAATGTTAACAACAAAAAAGCAAACAAAGTGACCCTTATAATATAGAGGTCAAGATCAAGTGGGACAGGAAGTATTTTTAAAAAAATATCTATACCCTGATTCACCCCCTCCCCCTCAGGGTATCTAGGCCCCTTTTGGTCCTAACATACTTTGATTTGCTTTTGAACAGATTTCTCCTCTACTCAAAAAATCTTTATTCTTTATAATGTTAAAATCACATCTTTCCACGTGAACATTCAAAACAAAAAACTCCTCTTTTGTTATCATAATAAAGGCAAGTTGGCCTATTTCCACTTTTTCTTAGATGAAATAATACATTATGTCAATGTGCTTTGATGTTGAATGTTGCATTGAATTCTCTGACAAACTTATTACACTTTGATTATCACATTTAAAGATCAATGGTTATATCATTTCAACCTTCAAATCATCCAAACTGGGACTTCATCCATATTATTTGAGTTTTTGCTTGAGTTGCAGCAACATATTTAATTTCAGCAATGCTCAATGTTGTTGGATTGGTGTAGTCTGATCAGTTCTGGATAATGTCTGGGTTGAATGCTCCTAGCTCATACTATGCACCAGGCCGCAACTCAGAGGGTTGAGCTCCATAGTGAGCTCGTTGGGGGTTGCAAGGGGCAATGCATCCCTTCTCTGGGGGTCCAAGGGCCGAAGGTTTCCGGACCAAATTTTTGAAGACTGTAGCATCTCTGACTGACTGTAGCAAAGCTGACCGAACGACACCGACAGGGGCCCTGTAGCAACGCAGACTTTTGGCACGACTACTGTAGCAGGTCGGACTTTGGAGACAGCATTATTGTAACTCCGCATACTTCCAGCCACCGGTCACGGTAGCAGCTTGGACTTTGGTGGTCTCGGCACTGTAACACAGCAAACTTTCGGTGTGGTTGGTGGAATAGTGTTTCATCCTCTTTATTAGCCCATTTCGGGCTAGGCTTTTTGTGTGTGAAGCTCTGGTACTTCCTGTAATTTGTGCTCCCGATACTAGTGAAATTTTTGTCTATCCGTAGACGTAGGGATCATTTTCCGAACCACGTAAATCTCTGTGACCTTTGTATTTCTTTCTTTTATTTTTTCTTCATCTGCAAACTTATTATGTCATTGCGACTCTCGACGCTTCCGCAACAAATGTAACCTATTCTGGCTTCTTGTAATGTCATGTCACACACTTGCAACCAAGAAAGAAAGTTTCACCCTAAGTAAAATTTCAATCATTAATATAGTTTATCTGATCCGCATTAGAGAATCCATAGAGATCGAGATTTCCTTCTTTTGTCATGTAAAATCCTAAAAATTAAGGTACCTTTGATAAATCCTCTTTGATGTGATTTCTTCATATTTCTTTGTAACCTTGCACACAATTTCACAATATAGGCAATATCAAACCATGAAGTTGTAAAAAAGATTTTCAATTAACCTTTTATAATCTGTTTAGTTCATAGCTTTTCCTTGTTCATCATTGCCAAGCTTGATTTCAACAACAATGGAAGTATTTCTCATGACATTTTCATTCTAAACCTTTTCAGCAACTCCCGAGCCTCTCTTGACAAAGAAAAATATATTCAGTTTCCTGGATCATTTTCAATTCTAAGAAAAATCCTACTTCCCAAGAATAGACATCTCAAATTTCTACTTCATTTGAGCGACAAACATTTTGCAAGTATTATCATCATCTCATTAACATAAACAATCAAAATTAAAGTTTTTTGCATTTTTCCTTTATGTGGAGATTGTTGTGCAATTTTCCCTTTCTGAATTCTATCGCTCATATCCTTCTTGAATTTGCAAACACTTGAACCATCTTGATTTAAGATAAATCCATCAAGCTGTTCAATAAAAACTTCTTCCTCCAACTCACCATTTAAGAATGCGAATTTTACATCCATTTAAATAATTTTATATTTCCTTACAGTCCCAATTGCAAAAAAAACAGAGAGAGAGTTTATAGCCTTGCAGCCAGAGAAAAAAGTCACTTCAAAGTCAATAAATTTCACTTGCGAACAGCCTTTCCATACCGATTATGTTTTGTTCCATGCAAAATCACTTTTCTCGTTTAGTTTATTGCAAAACACACACTTCTTATCAATGACATTTTTATCTTTTGGTCATGGAATCAATTCTTAAGTGTTGTTATTTTCAATTTGCCCAAATTCTCCATTCATTGCTTCAATCCACTCCTTTTGGTTTAGTGTCTACAAAATATTCTTTGGTTCAACTTGAGAAAAATTAATGATGCATGACCTGTTCTTGTTCAGACATTTTCATTTTTATCACCAATGACATTTTTAGCATCAACATGTTTTTGCAATCATGAATGCGACTACCCAGGTTGTCCATCTTCATCATCACTAGAAATCACTGAATCAGCTTTGCCGTCACTGTCATTTGCTTGTTCTTCCTTAATCCTAGCATCTTCAGTATGCTGACCAGTTTTACCAGCGTTGTTATCTTCAGATTTTTCAATAGTCAGTTCTTGTTATTCTTCATCGAGAGTATTCACTATGACTTTAACATTACAACTATACATCACTCTATCAATGCTCTACTTATAGTAGCAATAACATCTTTTATTCGGAGGATATCTTAAAAATATATCTTCATCTGCGCATTCATTGAATTTATCGAGGCTTTTCACTTTCACCTTGATGATGCAGGGACTTACAAACACTAGAAAGTGTTTAATGTTTGGTCTCCCTTTGTATCGCATCCCATTAGGTGTCATATCCAAAGGTGGAGTCTGTATCCCACATCGAACTTGTGGTCCGATGTGGTCTTTACCATTCATTATAAAAGAACGCCTCAGCCTCACTTTGAGGTAAGGAGGCAAGGGGGTTTCTCAACCTACATGGTATCAGAGGAGGTTTTCGAACCCCGATCCCTCCTCACTCCCTAATTATTTTTTTTTCTCCCTTGCTTTAGGGTTTTCCCCGTCCGGGGGGGCGGCGGCTCCAATCCAAATGGTCGGCCGCCCCCCCTCCACTGCTCCTCCCGGTGGCGCAGGACCTCCCTCACGGTGGATCTCCCTCACCGGCGGTTCTCCCCCCTGTCGGCGTCTCCTTCCGCCGCAAGTCCCTGCCCTTCTGGCGATTCTCCCCTCCAGCGCCGCTCCTACCCGACGGCCTCCCTCCCGACCTCGCATCCAGTCGCGGCGCATCCCGTCGCGCCGCCCTCGTCGTTTCCAGACGCGACTCTCGGCACCTTCGCCTCGGCGTCTCCTCCCAGTTGCGCGCACCGGCCCCGTCAATCCGAGCGCGACCCTAGCGCGCTGGTCCGGCAACCTCGCCCACAGCCTTCCCCAGCAGCCTCCCTTCCCCGGCTTGCGGCTCCCATACCTCCCGCAACTCCCGGCTCGTCTCCAACGACTCCCGCCCTACCCGCCGCCGTTTCCAGCTCCCGCACCTGCCGGCTCCAGCAATGGCCGACTCTGCTCCTGCCGGCTCCCGCACCTGCCGGCTCCGCACTTGCCGGCTCCAGCAACTGCCGACTCTGCTCCTACCGGCTCCCGAATCTGCCGGCTCCCTCACCTGTCGGCTTCCGCCTCTCCAGGCAACCGCCCTCCCTCCACGTGGCGCACCTGCTTCGTCCGGCGACTCCCGACCCGCGCCGCTTCCTCAAGCGCCAGCCTCGCCCTCCCAGCGCGCTCGTCTGGCTACCTCCCGCTCCAGCATCCTCCCGATCCCGCTTGCGCCTCCCATCGCGCTTCTTGACGGGATCCAGCCGCTCCAACGGCGGTTCTCCTTGCCGACGGAATCCAGCCGCTCCTACGGCAGTTCTCCTTGCTGTCGCGCCTCCCTGCTGTCACGCCTCCCTGGGCGGCCTCCTGCGCATCAACAAATGCTCCCTCCATGCCGACCTCCTCCTGCTTCCTGCGGAATCCCCGCCTTCCTGCCCGGGGCCTCCTGCGGAATCCCCGCATCCCATCGTCGGTGCCTCCTGCGGATTCCCCGGCGCTTTGATGATCGGCCCTCCCGTGCGGATTTCTCGGCGCTTTGACAATCGGCCCGACATTGCGGATTTCCCGACGCTCTGGCTGACCGGCCCGTAGTGCGGATTTCCCGACGCTCTGACGACCGACCCGCCGGTGTGGATTTCCCAACGCTCTGTTGTCCGACCCCACACTTTTTCGGCGTTTATCCACCATTTTTCAGCGACATCATATCAACATCGTCAGGGGGAGCATCAATATTGAAACTTTATCTTTTATTATGTTTTGTCTTGTTTTTGTCATCAAGCTGGGGCCCTCCAGCTTAAGGGGGAGTGTTAGCGTCTGTTTTGTTGCTTTCTTTTCATTATGTGTCCAAACTAGGTACACCTAGCTTGAGGGGGAGTGTTGGAGTCTGTATCCCACATCGGACTTGTGGTCTGATGTGGTCTTTACCATTCATTATAAAAGAACGCCTCAGCCACACTTTGAGGTAAGGAGGCAAGGGGGTTTCTCAACCTACAAATATGAATTGTCATAGCAATCATGTGAATGTCACTGAGCCACCATTGTGTTTTTCAGAATCCTTAAGAATATCTGCATCACCAGCCGTCTTCCCTTTATTGTTTTTAATGCAACTTTAACAATCATCACAAATTCTTTGCTTTTTCTTTGATTTTGAAAATTTCATAGTGTTTATTTGGTATGATGATAAGACACTCCTCCCAAAGGCCGGACCATGTCATGATCTATCTTTAAGTGTACCACGATCTATCCTTATGTGTACCACAGCAGTGTAAGATACTATGACTATTGCGGAAACGCGAGGAGTCATAGCGACAAATAGGTTTGCAGATGAAGAAAAGACAAAACAAAAGAATAAGAAGATGATGAACACGGACACGTCGATTTATGAGGTACAGGAAAAATCTCTATGTGCACAGAGAGCCAGAATCACTTCACTAAAATGGAGAGCACGGTTACAGGGAGCAAACAGAGTTTCAAACACACTGAAAACCAACCTCGAATGAGCTCATAAAGGAAGATGATGGAGTTGTCCCACCAACCGCACAAAAAGTTCGTACTGCTACAATGTCGCAGCCACCCAAGTTCAAACAGCTACAGTGTCGGTGGCAAGAAATCTGCGGAGCTACAGTGACCGGTAGTTGGAAGCCTGCAGAGATATAGTGACATGTCGCATGCTACTACAATAAGTCCACACCACTACAGTGCTCTATCAGTGCCACCAGCCAGCTCTGCTACAGTAAATCGACATTGCTACAGTTAACCAAAATTTGGGTCGGACGCCTTCAGCCCCCGAAGCAAAGGCGTGTTGCCTCCTGCAACCCCAACAACCTCACCGCGGAGTTGCGGTCTGGTGTATAGTCTGGGTCAGTGGCATTCGGCCCAACTTCATCCAAAACGGATTGGGCTACACCATTCCAACAATGTCATGTTGTCCATGCATGTTATTATCGTGTTATGCGATAACATAGAACGACTACTTTCTCTTCCATGTTCTTCCATGTTATCATACTCGATCGGTTCATCATGAGATGATGATATTGAGGAGTTAGAACATGGATTGTTTAAACGTTAAACAATTCATTATAAGGATTAATCAAGCATTGCAATAGTTGTAAACATTAAAGTTCTTGAGGCTTATATAAAGATGGTTTGATCCTCATATGTGTGTGTAACATTCCATTGTGTTGAGACATATAAAGAACTCCAAAATCCGAGATTATTATGCTCTCATTTTTCAAACCGTTAAACTCAAGATTCTAGCAAACCGTGGCTTGAGAGAGAAACTTTCCAAGCGTCGGGAGATTCGTGTGATCCGTGGATATCCTAGAGGAAGGAGTCTTTCGGCTGCAACTTTGTGAACTCGATCAAGTAATGTGAAGCTTGGACAGGTCAAATCATCAAGGTGCAAGGTACATCATTCTTTCTTCATTTTACTATTCATTCTAAATGTATAAATAGATCCTGATTGTTTTTGTGTTTCAGTGTTGTCTTTCGTTGCATTTTGGATGATTGTCGTCCCTCTAAAACCCTTCAGTGGTATTAGAACCTATCTATCGACGTTTGGTTTAATATTCGAATGAACGAAGAAACCGGAAAACAAGTGTCGAGGCACCACAGCAAAATGCCTATTTCAGTTCTTATGGTTCTGCGCACCACAGCCAAGCCAAAAGGTGAAAAACCCACTTCGGTTCTTCAAATCAAAAGCTAGGGCATAACAGTTATCTGAAACGTGAATAGTCTCATAAATGTCATGAGACCGCGCCATAGTTCATGGGAAACAGTCGTTACAATTGATGTACGAAAATTGCAAAAAAATATATCAGTCATGGTTAGTTGGTCACTATGACATGATCCATGGTCCAAAACGGGTTGGACCACACCATAATCAACTTCGTCTAATACATTTTGGAACTATTGAAGTTCTTCCGGAAACGGCTTGGCAATGTGAAACGGCCTGCCAGAAACGGCATGCAAACCAAAAACAGCTTCACCAACATGATCTTTGACTCCACATAACGGCTTGGTAAAACGACTTGGTTAGATGAAAAGCCATCCCAAAACACCTATTATGATATGATCATAAAGACTGAAAAGGCTTGGGCTTTTGGAATACTGGGCAGTGTTACCCGTCACAAGAGTTGGTACCCAGGAAACACTGTCGTCACAACAAGCTATTTTGAGTAGAATTTTAAAGAAAATTAGCTTTTGTTAAAATCCTCAAAAAAACCTAGATGGCCAACGCCAAATCTAAGGGGACTTTAAACCAAACCAAAAAAAATTTGAAAGATATGATCTAGGTTTGAAATACATTTACATAGTTAAAATAAGGTGAAATATAATTGTTCATATTGATTTATGATAAGGACATAAATGTAAATATAAAATATTTATATCAGTAAGCTTATTTGGAAAAATGTGTGATTTATGTAAACGATTGCATGATTTATGAAATTTTTATTATTTGATAATAAAAGTATTCAAAAATGTCACACGTCTAAAACATGAAGGATTTCATATTAAAACTTAGTAAATGATAATATAAAAAGACAACACCACAAACAAATCTTCTTTCTGTCAACCAGCTTTTTTCTCAATTCAACAACAAAACACCTCTTCGTCTCAACAAATTATAGCATTACATAATATTCACATTTCATAAACTATTTATAAACAGAGTATTAAAAAGAATAAACAAATAAATAAACTCTATTTATTTTCCAAACATGAGATATAAATATGAATATTTAATATTTAATTTAGGCATGAAAATCTCTTATTTACAATGTTTAACACTAATCTTTTATAAACGATTTATAAACTATAAGCAATTCTAGCCAAAAAATAAATTTTTAACATTTTTTGCTATATTATATATTATCAAGCATTATCAATTGCGATTTGCGATTGAGATCAGTCAGTACCCATACGCATCAGCTTTGCAGCAAAGTGTTCCAAAGGCGCAACCCATACGCATGGAACCCTTGTGCATGGAGTGTGGCCCCTACGTACCCATTCTGCGACAAAGGAAAAATAACAGTGTGTTGCGCTGGTGAGTAAGTGTGTGGCTTGAAGAAAGAAGAACTAACAAGTTGTACTGAAAAACGTATTTGATATTACCAAATGATCGGATTACAAAAGAGAATAGGATGTACAGCAGAATAATTCCGGAGAGTCCTCCTAGTCTTCCTCCTGTTGCATCGATGGAACACGAGAGACCGCCCACAGCTCCCGCCAGAAATTGTTCCAACAGATTCAGTACCAGCCTTCTAGCCGAAAAAGATGCCCTCCTCATGCCACCAAAATTTATACACCTCTTAACTAACTATCTGTATTTTCCTTTCTACCCCTCCTCTGATATGTATGAAGAATAGGAGGGCGTTAAACAACTAAAGGGGCGGAAGGGTCAACACCAGGAAAGGAACTCGAACTGCTAACATTTCCCTCATCCCCAAAAGGCACCTTGTCCTCAAGGTGGAGATCTGGAAATTGAGTTAACAGGTGCTCTGCGTCTTCCCAGGTAGACTCCTCTTTCGGCCTACCCTGCCACTGAATCAACCATCTTCCGCGAGGATGCCCAGGAACCTTTTTAGTAGCCAAAACATCTGTGGGGACAAAGCTATAAGAAGGACTGTTGTCCCATGATTCTGGAAGTTCAGA
The DNA here is from genome assembly GCA_963277665.1 of Viscum album. Taxonomy (NCBI): domain Eukaryota; kingdom Viridiplantae; phylum Streptophyta; class Magnoliopsida; order Santalales; family Viscaceae; genus Viscum; species Viscum album. Next base: position 224,868,658 of record OY728162.1, read on the forward strand.
ACAAACTGTAGATTGACCAACTGCGCGTTTAAGCTGCGAAACATGGAAAACCTGGTGAATCCCAGAAGTTGGAGGCAATGAGAGTTTATATGCGGTATTCCCCAATCAAGACAAAATAGGATAGGGGCCATAGAAACGAGCAGCTAACTTTGGAGTAAGCTTAGTGGACTTAGAAGTTTGAACATTTGGCCGGAGTTTAACAAAAACAGATTCCCCACATCAAAGGAAACATCTCGACGATATTTGTTGGCAGCTCGCACCATTAACTGTTGGGCGCGGGAAAGATTATGTCGTAGTTGGAGCAAAAGTTGATCACATTCAAGGAGAAGAGTTGCCACACTTTCAACCGGCGAATCTCCACCCAAAAAATGCCGCACAACAGGTGGCTTACCATAAACTGCTTCAAAAGGGGACATTTTTGTGGAGGTATGAGTAGCCGTATTATAACAATATTCGGCCCAAGGTATCCATCGGGACCAAGAGACGGGCCTTTCCAAAGCAAAACAGCGAAGATAAGTCTCTGGGCATTTGTTAACTATTTCCGTTTGGCCATCTGTTTGAGTATGATATGAAGAACTCATTTTTAACGTAGTTCTTCTAACCGGAAGAGTTCTCACCAAAAATTACTGACAAAAATTGAATGAGAATGGAACGAAGAATTCCATGCAAACGGACCACTTCTTTAAAAAACAGTTCAGCCACAACCTTAGCTGTATATGGATGCCATAGCAGCAAAAAATGAGCATATTTTGTTAAAGGGTCCACAACTACCATGATAACTGTTGGTAATCGGTCTGATTGTGTTGGTGGAACTACCAAGCCCCCTATTATTCAGACTTATAAAAGGAGGCAGAAGGCTTAGTAGATGTGACGTGGCAAGGGAATAACTAACTTCATTTGCCTACCTATAAAAGGGAGGAGTTAGCAGCTCGGGCGGGATCATTCGGGAGAATCCGATTGGAGGTGCACTTGCTGGTGCGGGAGCTGGAACAAGCGGCTTTGAACTAGAAGTGGTCTTCAAGTTCGATCCTTCTAGAAGAGATCGCAGCCTACCTGCATCCAGATACGTACTATTCTTCTAGAAATTGTAAACACATTCTATTCTAGAATTGTAGAAACTGAATTACAGTTCGATAATAAGAAGTTCAGCCTCAGTCTATTCCTTCTCCAATCTGCTGCTGTCTATGTTAGTTTAGTAAACCCTAACAATTTGGTGCTTTCATTGAGATCTAAAAGAACCACGAACTCTTGGCCTAGTGATCGTATTGAGACGCGATCATTCTGGAAGTGGCGTTCTGAGGAACAAATAGTGTCTGCTGAAAGTGTTGATTATAGCAGTACAGGCAAGTATTGAAAAATTCTTGATCGGACAATCTGAAAATCAAAGAATGTTGCAAGAGCATCTGCGCACAACAGAGGAAAATACTTATCGCTGCATTCGAAATTTAGAAGAGCAGACTGTGCAGCGCATTATGATTGTTCAAACGCAAGCGAATCAGAGTTCTGCAACAGGAGAACAGAATAACAGACCGATGACTTCTTCTGCCCAAGGAGGAGAGGGTGTTGAATGTGAACTAAAGCAGGGAAATAGTTCTACTTTCACAGTAGTGCCGCTGCGTGAAGACTTAAAGAATATCACAAAGCGAGTAGAAATGCCATCATTTTCTGGAAATGATCCATTTGGATGGATAACCAAGGCAGAGACCTATTTCAGAATAAATTGTACACCAGAAGACTTGAAATTACCTTTAACACAACTCTGTATGGAGGATATTGCGCTGTACTGGTACTTATCTGGGCAGTTTTCTGGTCCTAATTTAAGTTGGGAACAGTTTAAGATGGCTCTGATGGAACGGTATGGGAAGGCTACAGAAGGGGGTCCAATTAGATTCCTGAAAACATTGCGGCAGACCGGAACAGTTGAAGAATACATTGAAGAATTCGAGCAAGTGGCACTAAGAATTCCAGATTTTCCTGAAATGTGGTTTATGAGTTTGTTTATGGGAGGACTACGAACAGAGATAGAAAATCGTGTCTCTACTCATGAACCAAAAAGTAAGAATAGTATGATATCCCATGCGAGGAAGATCGAACGAGAATTGATTGGTGAAGGTTTGCTATGTGGGAAAACGTCATTTGTACCATTGACACGTCGGCTGCCTCCACCAGCGCCTGTAACACATGTACCAAAATTTGTTAGACAGTAACAAGGAGGAGGAGGTGAGGCGTGGAGGTACGGTTGATCGGTGGAATAATGTCAAACTGATCAGCCGACAAGAAAGGGAGGAACGAAAAATCAAAGGATTATGTTTTAGGTGTGGGCAACCGTATACACCTTTACATAGATGTCCTGAAAAGAGTTTGAGACTGCTGGTTTGGGAAATGGAGGAGTCAGATATTGGGCAGGAACAGTGGGAGAACCGAACCTCAAAGACAGGAAAAAGGTTTTAGAAATTGTGGCAGAGCAGGAAGCTGTGGAGTTCAAGAACATGGGGGAAAACAAGGCGGAATCACTGCTCAGTGCTGGGAAAGTTTCTGAAATTCCTGTGGAAGATAACGGAGCAAGCCACAATTTCGTCTCAAAGGCTCTCATTAAAATAGCAGATCTGGTAGTTGATTCGACTAGACCATATGGAGTTAAGCTTGGGGACGGGCGGAGAACATTGTCACAAGACGTGTGCAGTGAAATTGAAATAAGTCTGGGGGGACATACCTTCAAAATTGAAGCATACATCTTAGATATTGGAGGTCCAGAATTAGTTCTAGGTATGAAATGGTTGAGAACCCTGGGTTACGTGCTAAAAAATTGGAGACGAAAAACCATGAAATTCATGTGGGAAGGTAAAGAGATCAAGCTGCAGGGAATAACAGGTATGGAAGATAGACCAGAAAGTTTGCAATTAGTGCTACCAGAGAAAAAAAATTCTGTAGAAGGGTGGCTGTGGAAGGCAGAGTTATTTTTCTCTAAATCAGTGAAAGAGACGGGCAGAACAACAGAAGTTGGGAGAGTTGTTGAAGCAGTTTTGGACAATCTTTGAGAAATTTAATGGGCTGCCACCTTACCGAACAACTGACCATGCAATAACCTTGGTCGAGGGGGCTACACCGGATAATATACAGCTGTATAAATTGGCTCATCACCTGAAGGATGAGGTAGAAAAACAAGTTTCCGATATGTTGTGCAGAGGCATAATTAGGTACAGCACTAGCCCATTTGCGAGTCCTGTTATTCTGGTTAAAAAGAAGAATGGGCAGTGGAGACTTTGTGTGGATTATAGAGCTTTAAACAAGCTTACTGTTCCCGATAGGTATCCAATACCTATTACATCTGGTTTTCATCAAATTAGAGTCTGGGAAGAAGACATTTCAAAAACAATTTTTAAAACACATGAGGGGCATTACGAATACTTAGTCATGCACTTTGGATTGATGAATGCACTGGCTACCTTCCAATCCACTATAAATCAAATATTTAGGCCACTTTTGAGGGAGTTTATGCTGGTTTTTTTTATGATATTCTTATCTACAGAAAATCTTGGCAAGAGCATCTTCAACATTTGGAAATTGTGTTTCAAATTTTATCATCCAACAAACTTTCAGCAAATAAGAAAAAGTGCTCTTTCACTCAACCAACAGTGGAGTATCTGGGACATAATTTCCTACAAGGGTGTGGCAGTGGATCCTAAGAAGATAGACTGTATTATGAACTGGTCACAGCGGCAAAATGTCAAGGCTGTTCGTGGGTTCTTAGGCCTTACAGGCTATTACAGGAAGTTCATTTCTGGAAATAGTAATATTGCGAAACCATTAACAGATTTAACTCGGAAAGACAGTTTTTTCTGGACTGAAAAAACCGAAAGAGCCTTTGACGAGTTGAAACACTGTTTAGTTTCAGCGCCATTATTAGCCTTACCTAATTTTTCCAAACCTTTTGTCATCAAGTGCGATGCTTCTGGTTCGGTCGATGCTTCTGGTTCGAGTTTGGGGGGAGACCGATAGCTTTTTTCAGCAAAGCTCTTGCAGAGGCAAATTTGTCTAAGTCGGTATATGAGTAGGAAATTATGGCCTTGGTCCTAGCAGTTTCTCATTGGAGGCAGTATTTGTTGGGCCAACATTTTATAGTGTATTCAGACCATAAAGCGCTCAAGCATCTTCTTACACAGCGAATTCATTCTATGAATCAGCAGTGCTGGTTGTCTAAACTACTTGGGCTCGACTTTGAAGTAAAGTATAAACCTGGGAAGATTAACCATGCGGCAGATTCATTATCTCGTAAGTATGAAGACCAAGATGCCACAGATCCAACAGATTTACATTTTTTCTCAGCGGTTTCTGCACCACTTTGGCTAGAGTTAGTTGGATCAGGTCAAGTCTGAACAGCAACAGGATCCAGCTTTACAGCAGGTTATTATGGTTGTTGCAGTTCGGCCAGAGTCCAAACCAGGGTATTCCCTTCGTGCGGGCATATTGTATTACAAGGGATATCTGGTTATATCAAAAAATTCCAGCCTCATTTCAAAAAAATTAGATTATTATCACTCATCTTGCTATTGGTGGACATGCCGAATACTATAAAACCTATAAACGTTTGGCTGCAGGTCATTTCGATAATAAGTTCAGCCTCACTCTATTCCTTCTCTAATCTGCTGCTGTCTTTGTTAGTTTAGTAAACCCTAACAATAACAGAAAATCGCTGAGATCTTGGCAAACTGGAAACGAAATTCATTGAAATCTCATCCCAAACTAATTCTGGTATGGGAAGTGGCTGGAGAAGTCCCGCTGGTTACATAGCCTGATATTTATGACGCTAGCACGTATCACATTCACGAACTGTTGGATCTGCTTGGTCATACCCCGCCAATACAACCCAGCGGCCAATCGTTTATAAGTCTTTAGAAAACCAGCATGGCCTCCAACGGGAGAAGAGTGGTAACATTAGAGAAACTTAGTTATTACGCTGGACTGGGAAGACAAAACCAATCGATCTCGGTAGTACAACAGCCCTTGACGATAAGAATAGCTTGATCGAGAAGCTGGTTTGAGTTGCAAGGCTGCAATCAAATCCGTTAACACGGAATCACGCTAATATTCTGCTTTAACTGTGTCAATATCCAACCAGAGTGGTTCGGAAACTGCTAAACCGAGAAAAATAGAGTCGCTGCAAGTTTTCAGGTCACTGGAAAGAGAATCTGCAGCTTGGTTAACTCGCCCATGTTTGTACGGCACCTCAAAATCAAGTCCCAACAACTTAGCTTGCCAATCTTGCTGATTAGCCGTATGAAATCGCTGGCTGAGTAGGTGGGGATATTTTTTTATAGAGGAGTAAAATGGAATACATGGAGTATTCCGATGTGGGACTTGGAAATACCCAATATAATAAAACTGGGTTTAACACTCCCCCTCTCAAGCTGGACATATCCAGCTTGGACCAAGAGTCCCACACAAAAAAAATGACAGCAAACAAGACCACACATACTCCCCCTCAAGCTGAGCTGTTGATACCCAGCTTGGTACTGAGAGAGTCCAAACGAGCTCCCGGGAGGCCTTTTGAGAAGATGTAGGTCAGCTGATCCGTCGTCGGAATGTGGTCGAAACTGATATGGCTTTGCTCAAGATGATAGCGAAGAAAGTGACAGTCCACTTCGATATGCTTCGTCTGTTCATGAAAGACGAGATTCGAAACAATCTATGTGGCCGCCTGATTGTCACACCAAATATTAGCAGAGGTCTGTGGTAGGAAGACAAACTCATGGAGGAGATGACGAAGCCAAAGATCTCAGTAGTGACCGTGGTCATGGCACGGTATTCAACTTCCGCACTAGTTCTCGAGACGACAGACTGCTTCTTACTGCGCCAAGAAATGAGGTTACCTGCCAAGAAAATGGCATACCCAGAAGTAGACTTGCAGGTAGCAAGGCAACCATCATAGTCAGCATCACAGGAAGGCCTCAACATTGAGATGGGCGTGATGGGAGTACCGAATACCACGAGCAGAGTCTTTCTTGATGTATTTGTCAATGCAGAGGACAGCATCCCACTGAGATTTGGTCGGATGCTCCATGAACTGGCCTGACTCACATTGCCAACAGCAAAGGCAATGTCGGGTCGGGTCATGGTGAGGTAATTGAGTTTGTCACCAGACGACGATAACACTCTAGGTGAGAAAAGGGTATTGTGTCGTCATAGAGAGAACGTTCTTCAGGCTCAAGAGAAGTGTCAACGGCAGTTGCCCGACTCAGCCCTACATCCTACAAGATATCCAAGGCATATTTCTTTTGGCAGAAAAAGATGGTGTCCATAGAACGGGAGATTTCAATACCAAGAAAGTATGTGAGAGAACTGAGATTTTTGGTGTGGAAATGGTGGTGAAGATGCCCCTTGAGTTGAGCGATTCCAGTGGAGTCACTCCCTGTGATAATGATATCATCAACATATACCACCATCAAAATGCAGTCGTCGGACGTCGTACGGTAGAAGACGGTGTGGTCCTTCATATTGCAAGAGAGTTCAAAGGCGGTGACGACAGTGCTGAAGCGGTCAAACCAAGCATGAGACCGCTTGAGACCATATAGAGATCGACGAAGTTGGCAGACATGGGAGTCGGCGTCAGAGGCACGAAATCCGAGGGACTACTGCAGATAGACATCTTCTTTAAGAAAAAAATGGAGAAAGATGTTCTTGACATCCAATTGATGAAGTGGCCAGTTATAATGAGCGGCCATAGAGATAGATAAGCGGACTAAGGCCATCTTGGCAACCAGAGAGAAGGTCTCAAAATAGTCGATGTCATATGTCTGAGCAAAGCCCTTCGCCACAAGTCGGGCTTTGAGGCGATGGAGAGTGTCATCGGCATTGAGACAGACCGTATAAATCCATTTACAGTCGACCGCTTGTTTTCCTTCTGGAAGGGGGACCAGATCCCAAGTATGGTTGTCATTCAGAGCCTGCAGTTCATCCGGCATCACTTGTAGCCACCCCGGGTGAGATTTGGCATCGCCAACCATGCGGGGAATAGATATTGCCTCCAGAGCTGACAAGCCTCTGTATAAAGATGTATAGAGCGGAGTATTCTGGCAAGAACGAGTACCTTTCTGAAGTGCAATAGGCAAGTTGTCTAGTGTTGGGTAGGAGCATCGGACGAAGCTGGGACGATGGTGTCCTCGGCCTGGACGGGGGGCACAATCGACGGGCGACGAGAGTAGACCATACCAAAGCGGTGATCAACAAGGGGAGACACTAGAGGAGGGTGAATGATGAGAGGAAGACAATCATCGATGGTAGTATCTAAATGGGGAGAGGGAAGAGAGAAAGGAGAGCTCTCAACAAACGATATGTCAGCGAAGATGATATACCGTCGTAAGTCCGAAGAGAAGCATCGGTATCTTCGTTGAGTGTGTGAATATCCGAGGAAAATGCAACGGAGGAATTTAGGAGAGCTTAAAGAGGTTGGGACGAGTATCAAGAACATAACAGAGACATCCAAACACACAGAGTGGAAGTGAATAAGGAGGAAGAGAGGAGAACAGAGTCCGAAAAAGAGTCTCCCCCTAAAGGATAGAAGAAGGAAGGCAATTGAGGAGGTATGTAGCAGTGAGAATGGCATCCCCCCAAAAGAGAAGAGACACCTGGCGGTGGAATAAGAGGGCACGAGCAGTCTCCAGAATATGTCTGTGTTTCCGCTCGGCTACTCCATTCTGTTGAGGGATATCAGGATAGGAAGTATGATGAATGATGTTGTTCACCTGGAGAAACCGCCGAAAGGGAGTGGACAAGTACTCTCGCCCTCGAAGAAGGTGCAGCCAAGTCATACGCGAAAAATCATCAATGAAGGATATATAATATTTATACGCTAAGTGACTCGAGGTGGCAAAGGGACCCCATACATCTGAATGAACCAAATCAAAGGGTTTGACGGCCCGTGTATCCACTCGAGGAAGATATGAAGTGCAATGATGTTTCGCAAAATACATGACTCACAATGAAAGGAAACATGCTGGCTAATATCTGAAGAGTTGGTGAAGGGCAGAGGCAAGTGGATGTCCCAACCGAGAATGAAGGTCCAAGGCACGAGCAGAGATAGACGTGCAAGCGACTGGTGTCGGTCCATCGAACATGTACACCCCGTCCCGAAACTGGCCTCTACCAAGTTCTCAGTTCGTCGTCCGCTCCTGAAACACAAAAGTAGACGATGTAAAGATACCACTACAGTTGAAATCTTTTGCCAGCTTACTAATGGAGAAAAGATTAAAAAAAATGTGTGGTACATGTGCCACAGATGGCAGGTAAATAGATGAAGGGAGCATGCACCAAAGCCCGCAATGGGGTGTGGAACCATCAGCGACAGTGATTGCTGAGGAACCAGTATGTGAACAGTAGGTGGATAACATACCTGCATCACCGGTAAGATGATCGGATGCACCTAAGTTAAGCATCCGGGCAGGGGAGCGATGGCTAACAAAAGCAGTGGAACCTCCAGAGTGGGCAAGAGATGCCGAAGAAGAACCTGGTAGGGAGGTGGCCCGATGATCGTGAATTATCTGTAGCTCAGCCATGAAGAGGTCCAAAGATGAAGGAAGAGATGCAACTAACGGGGAAGCATCCTGGACCACAGTCTGACCCTACCGCGATTGCTGAGATGGGTGGCCATGAAGGACCAACTGCGGTCGATCAGGTGATCGAGCTTGCCACAGTGCTGACAGAGAGGACGAGGACGGCTCTCCCCACAACCACGTCCACAAGTGCCTGAGGAGCGTCCACTACCGCGGCCCAGGAGGGCAGTGTGATCAATATGCTAGGGGTGGGTGGGGCAAGTGCCTGATGAGCCTTCCCAAGGCGATGATACACCTATGGAGAGGTCCAAAGATGAAGGAAGAGATGCAGCTGACGGGGAAGCATCCTGGACCGCAATCTGACCCTACCGCGGTTGCTGAGATGGGTGGCCATGAAGGACCAACAGCGGTCGATCAGGTGGTCGAGCTTGCCACAGTGCTGACAGAGAGGACGAGGACGGCTCTCCCCGCAGCCACGTCCACAAGTGCCTAAGGAGCGTCCACTACCGCGGCCCAGGAGGGCAGTGTGATCAATGCTAGGGGTGGGTGGGGCAAGTGCCCGATGAGCCTTCCCAAAGCGATGATACACCTGTGAAATCTCTAACGAAGAGGGGCTGGCGAGCATCTTCATAGCTGTCGTTGCATATTCCGGGTCGAGCCCATGGAGGAGGCTGAAGAGGCATAATTGGTCCCTTTGGGCCAATGCTGCCTCCAGTGCGTGGAATGGGCCAAAGATAAGGTAATTCATCCCGTAGAGCCTTCCATTCCATGAAGTACGTCGGAAAGGGACGGGTTTGCTGGCGGATAAGGGACAAGCACTGAAGATCGGAGATCCGAGCCAAATTATTGGTCTCGAAATACGTGAGATTTAAAGAATCTCAGAGTTCCTTAACCATGTTGGCCATCTGGGTGACGTGTTTGACAAAGCGGTACATGGAATTGACCAGCAAGACGAAGATCTTGTTGTCGACAAGCTTCCAGAGGCAGTATTTGGGATCGAAAGGTGGGGGCGGAGGACCCTCGAGGTGGGAATCGAGGTCCATGCATGTTAGTGACATTAGCACGGTCTTCCGTCAGACCAAGAAATTGGTGGAGTCAAGTCGCTCATCGATTAGGCGAGTGGAGGTTGTGATAAGCGAAAGCAGAAAAGAGTCTGCCATTGGATGGGAAGGTTCGGGATTTGCCGAGGAGAGCGGAATCAGAAGTCGCCGAGAGAGGCGAGGCGGGGAGAGATCGAAGAGTCGCTAGAGGGCGGGAGGGCCGAACAGCCGCTGGGTAGGAGTGCCATGGGATGGAGGCATCAATCAACACCGAGAAGCCGCGCAGAGAGCGGCGGCCGGGAGATCACGCAAGACGTTCGTCGCGCGCTGGAGGGCCGAGAGAGGGCGGCGAGACCAGGAAGCGCCGGCAGAGGCGGGCCGATAGTCGCAACGGCAGGGAAGGCGGGGTCGGACGACGCTGGCGGGAGCGGGTACAGGAGGCTGCGAGCTGGGAGGTTAGGAGTGCGCCGCGGGGAGGGACGCCGCTGGAGGGTCGCGGGGGGGAGGGGCGCCGTCGGGGAGAAGCGCCGCGGGAGGAGGATCCGAGGGTGGGAGGGGCGCCGTCGGGGAGAAACACCGCGGGTGGTCGGGATCCGACGTCGGGATTGAGAGACGATAGTGGCCAGGCGACTGCGTCTGGATCGGGATGCGCGACGTCAAGATCAAGAGTGCGGAGCCGAACAAAACCGGGAGGCCACGACGGATGCGCGACAGGAGGCAGAGTCGGGCGAAGCCGAGAAGCCGCGACGGGAGGCGCGGAAGGCTGAGCCGGGCAGAGCCGGGAGGCCACAGGAAACCGACAAGAGGGCGGGCCGGACAGAACCGAGAAGTCACAGGAGAGATTCTCTGGGAGGAGGGGTAGCGGAGAAAAAACAATTATCGGGATTTTTCCTCTGATACCATGTAGATGGCGAATTTCTCTTACCTCAATGTAAGGTGGAGACAATCTTATATAGATGAGTAAAATAGAATACATGGTGGAGTATTCTGATGTGAGACTCAGAAATACCCAATATAATAAAACTGGGTTTAACAAATTTAGACAAGTTGCCATCAGCCAAAGCCTTACTAAAGTATGCCACTGGACGGCAAGCTTGCATGAGAACTGCGCCTACCCCTCGGCCAGAAGCGTCACACTCAATAACGAAGGGCTGAAGGAAATTCGGTAAAGCTAGTAGTGGAGCATAAACTAGGCTCTATTTGAGGAAAATAAAAGCTTGTTCTGCAGCAGGAGACCAATGAAAATTATTCTTCGTCCTCCAGAAGTCAGGGTCGGCCCGACTTCATCTGCGGCTCCTCCTCACAGCGGTGGCGGCGACCATCAGTAGTGGCGGAAGCTCGGCTGCTTGGAGGTGTGGATCCGCTGGAAATTTCAGATTTGGTAAAGTTTTGAAATTGAAATCAATGCTGCTTCGATTCGTTTCATTATGGTGGTGTCTCGCTGATTAAAAGCGGTGGTAAGAAAGGTTCTAGTGGTGTGTAGTTAGAGGCTTTGCGATCTTGCCGTACCCCGCAACGAACTTTCAGTAATACCCGGTCAATCCCAAAAATCCAGACTTCTTTCACAGACTGAGGACGTGGCCAGCCAAGTATGCATTCTACCTTAGAGGGGTCCATCGAAACGCCTTCGGAGGAAATAACATGTCCCAAATATTCCACAGATGGTTGAGCAAAGAAACATTTCTTTCTGTTTAGGTGGAGCTGGTTGTGCACGAGTACTTGGAAAATGGTTTCCAAGTGGCTCAAATGGTCTGCCCAAGTTTTGCTATAAACAAGGATATCATAAAAAAAAAAAAACAATCTTCTGTAAAAATTCTTTGAATATTCTGTTCATAGTAGATTGGTGTTCATAGTAGATTGGAAGGTAGCCAGAGCATTCATCAACTCGAATGGCATAACAAGGAATTCATAATGCCCCTCGTGTGTCCGGAATGCAGTTTTGGGTACATCCTTGGTTTTGATTCGAATCTGGTGGAAACTCGATTTTAAATCCAGCTTGGAAAAAAACTTGGCTCCATGAAACTCATCCAATAATTCCTATATGATAGGGATAGGGAATTTGTCTGGGACCGTAAGTTTGTTGAGTGCCCGGTAATCAAGACACATCCGCCGGCTTCCATCCTTTTTGTTCACAAGTATAATGGGACTAGCAAACATACTGTTGCTATGTCGGATAATCCCTTGTTCCAGCATCTCATTAATTTGTTGCTCAACCTCATCCTAAGGTAATGAGCTAACTTGAAGGACGAATACTAACCGGAACCGTCCCAGCCACAAGTGTTGCAACATGGTCTGTTTCCCTGCTTGGTGGAAGGCCGGGAGGTTTGTCAAACAAAAAATGAAATTTGTTCAATATATTATCCAACTGTACTTGGTCACCCATAACTCCTTTTTCTGCCCCCTTTTCTGGAATTTGTAGCTGAGCCTGCCAATTCCAGCCCTTCAAAAGCAGATTCTTTGATTGGGATATTGTCTTGACTCTCAGAATGAAGTCCCAACCCAGCTTGTATTACCCTGGATTTTAATCTCCTGCCTCTGCCACCAAAAACTCCATGGTTTTATGGCCCCAATTTGTCAAAACGCTTCCCAGACTTCTCAGCCATTACATACCTAAAACCACATCTGGTCCCCAGTATCGAACACATAGGCATCTACTTCAATGAAAAAATTCTCTAGGCTGATCTTTATTTGTTTACATAAGCCTTGAGAAAAAGCTCGCGATCCGTTGCCAAGCTTAATTCCAAAAGTGTCGGTTGGGCTTACCTCTAAATGAGCCAACTTAGCCAATTGTCTAGATATGAAGTTGTGGCTAGCTCCACTATCTACAAGAATCAGTACCGGCACACCAGAAAGATGTCCCCCGAGCATCATTGAATCTGCCCCAGCAGTACTCCCACGAGCATCATTGAATCTTCTTTGAGTGGGTTGACTCTCCCTCAACCTCTGCTACCAGTGCCTTCTAGATTCACTGCAGTGTTGATGATTGAACCAACACATCTTTATTGTATGCCCAAAGCCTCCACAAAACCAGCAATATCTATAGAAAGCATATTTTCATTTGTAACTTGCATGCAGTCCGGAACTGTGTATCTATATTCCAACATCTTTGGGATCTTCAATCTTGCCTCCTTGCTGTGAACCAAAAATTTGGCACACCTGACATCTTCTTCTTCAAGTTTGACTTCTTCTCAGCCTTGACAGAGTCTCCAGTTGTAGCGGATTTTGCTTCAAGATTTGATTTCTTAGAGATTCCAGAATTTTGGAATTTACTTGTTTTAGCTACATACACAGTCCTCCTTGCTTCTTCTTCTTCTGAGCATTCATATCAACACTCGAGGCCTTGTGATCAACATTTGACGATAATTTTTGCTGATCCACCTGAGCTTCACCTTTCTTAGAGCATTTTCCAACTTCATAATTTGAATTCAGAAAGCTAGATATTCCTCGTTCAGCTTCAACTAGTTTATGTTGCACATGATCAATTTCTTTCACCTTCACCTTCAATTCTTCCTCCAACTTTTTGGTAAGAGTTTTCTCTTCATCAAGCAATTTCTTCAGATTGGCGATCTCTTTTAACAATCTGGATTTTTCTTTAAGTGTTGATTCCTGATTGTTTGTTGATGGATATTCTTTCCTCAACTTCTTGTTCTTTTTCTCATTTTTAACAATTTTTGAAAAATCCTTTCTCAATTCTCTTTTGAGCAAAAACTCCATCTGAATTTCAATCTTCTTCTTCAGAATTGTTTCTTTCATCACTGGCAAAACTCTCATCATTCACTTTTGCAATAAATAACTTCTCAGCACCATCATAATTGGAATTTTCAGCTTCCATTTCAATGTCATCAACTTTCTCACATTTGGAAAAAAAGTTTCTCTTTATATTCAGAGAACTTATCCTTTCTTTTCGAATATGACTTTGATTTGTTTGTCTTCTTCTTCTTCAGAGATCTTCTTGACTTTCTATCTTCTTCATCACTATCGTCATCAATGATCGACTCGTTTTAAGTTTTTCCTCTTTAAAACAACCTTCGCCTCAAGTTAGAGAGAAATAACTCAGTTGAAACGCAACACACAAGCACACCTAGAGAACACAAAACTTTACAAGATTCACTACTCAATAAGAATTGTTTGTCTTTGGCATGATCTGAAAATAATCTGAGACCACATATCCACCAAAAAGCAATCCTTCATGGTTTACACCAAGCAGGGTATATTCATCACTTGCATAGCACTATAGTCCTTTGACAGTGTACGTGTTTCAAGCACAAATAAAATGATGAAACAATTTTTGCAACAACGAAATAAACCTTCACGAACAGGCTTCAACGCGTCGTTACTGTGCAGTTTGAATTCTTCAAACTTGCCTTTCTGCAAGTTCTTCTACTATTGCTTGCACAGTAGTTTGCAAGCCTCTGTCTGATACCTATCTGCTCGGTACCACTCCGTCTGGTACCACTCTGTCTGGTACCTGTCCGTTTGATACCTCTTTGTCTGATACCACTCTGTCTGGTACCTGTCTGTCTGATACCTCTTTGTTTGGTACCTGTCCGTCTGATACCTCTTTGTCTGGTACCTGTTTGTTTGGTGCTTCGACAAATGGATCACTCAAGCTTATCAGTCGGCACCTCACTGTTTCAACAACCGTTTCTCAATGCATCTGCTCCCCTTTATATACATTGTAGTTTCTCTGAAAAACAAGAAAGGGGAGCGAACTTCAAATTTGAATTTCTCGCTATAAATTTCAATGTCCCGCTCGAGTCTTTCTTCAGTTGACTACCTTCAAACATCCGAATAAATTGGAGTCAGCAATCTTCGTAGGAACTTTTCTTAAATCTCAGCGTCAACGGTCTTCAAAACTTCCTGAAACCTCAGCTAGAATCACAATCTTTCTTTCGTGATAATGAACGACTTTACAAAAGCTTTGTAAAGAGCCTCAAACCTTCATTTGGGACTTCTTTGTGGGAACTCCTCCGTCTGGTAATGCTTTGTCTTTGTACGAAATCCTATGTCGGGTAATGCTTCGTCCGATACAACTTCATAGGAACTCCTCCATCCGGTTCCCCTCCATCTGGTAGTCTTCTTATTTATTTTCCCGCTAAGCTTTTCAGGTTTCCTCTGTCCAGAGCTCTCAGAAAACCACTATCCAATGAACCTTTGTCAGAAAACCACTATCCAATGAACCTTCGTCCATAAACCTCTACCTTCGTCCGGAAACCTCAGTCTAATGACATTGTTTGGAAACCTCTGTCTGAAGACTTCGTTTGGAAACCTCAGTCTGAAGGCTTCGTTCGAAAACCTCTGTTCGATGACTTCATTCGGAAACCTTTGTCCGATACAACTTCATCTGATTATCTCGGTCCGCTAAACTCAGTCCAAAAACTTCATGAAAAACTCAGCGTGAACCATGAGAACTTTTAATAATCATGATATTTGGTACTTTGAAGAACAAAAAAACATCGCCTGATTTTGTTTGTCCGGAAAAACACTGTCCGACATTTTTCTCCGTCCGGTATGAGAAAGTTTGCTTCTGTCCAATCACATCAGCCCGCTAGACTTTATCTGGTCAGCTTTGTCCGTTAGACTTATATTTCTTTGTCCACTCCGTCCGAAAACTTCATAAGAAGGCTCAACATTGTCAAGTGATTTATGTATTGACAACAAAAGACAACACCATAAACAAATCTTCTTTCTGCACCTTTTTTCTCAATTCAACAACACAACACCCTCTTGGTCTCAACAAATTATAGCATACATAATATTCACATTTCATAAACTATTTATAAACATGAGTATTAGAAGGAATAAACAAATAAATAAACTCTATTTTCCAAACATGAGATATAAATATTTTATAAACTATAAGCAATTCTAGCCAAAAAATAAATTTTTAACATTTTTGGCTATATCATATATTATCAAGCATTGTCAATCGTGATTGTGACCCCTACGTACCTGTTGGACCTCATTTTAGTGTAATGGGTATTTCCGAGTCCCACATCAGAATATTCCGCCTTGTAATTATTTTTACTCATCTATAAAAGAATATTTCCGCCTCACATTGAGATAAGGGGAATTCGCCATCTACATGGTATCAAAGGGAAAATCCCATTAAATTTTTTTTTTATCCCCTCTTCCGGGTATGCCCTATGCGGCCACCCCTCCACCCCGCGATATCCCGTCCCTCCCGCGGCTCCCGTCCCTCCCACGGCTCCCTCCCAGCAGGTGCGCTCTGCCCCGACAGGATCCCCGCCTCCCATAGAATCCTCTACCCGACGCCTGCCCTCCCGGTCTTGTTCGGTTCCGGCCCTCCTCCCTGCTCACGCCAGCCAGCCGCTCCTCATCCGGCGCTCCCCTTCCAGGCGCTACTCCCGACGCCACTGGCCCTCCCGACCCAGGTGCGACGTGCCCCGACGCCTCTGTTTCTCCCGGCGGAACACTAATCTCCAGGCGGATACACCTCCGCCGCTCGACCCAAGCGCGACCCTCCAGTCGGCCTCCTCTACACGCGCTGGCACACCGCCTCCATCGCGCCTCCTCCCTCGCAAAGATCGGTCCGCCCTCCCGACACCTCCCGATCCGACACGGCTCTCTCCAAACGTCACATGGCCCGCCTGTCTCGACGGGCTCCCTCTCGGCGCTCTCACGGCACGTCCTGGCCTGCTTCCGAAGCAACCACCAGGCACCGCCCTCTCGGCGGACATCACCCGACCCACCACCACTTCAATGGTTGGCTTGTCCGCCCGCGGCCCTCCGACACCACCTCTGGTCGCCAACTCTCCTGCAAGGACGCACCCTCACTCCCATTGTCAGCCTTCCCGTGCGTTTGTGAGGCCGCCCAAGCAGTTGTCCCATCCTCCGTCATCGGGTCTTCCGCCAGACGGTCCCCCTTCATCCAGTGACCGTTACATAACGATGCTCTAATCGGAGGAGATTGCGGCGGTATCCGCGGAGATGACATACCGGCGAAGGTCCGGGGAGAAGCAGCGGTATTCGCGCTGAGTGCGGGAATAACCAAGGAATATGCAGCGGAGAGATTTGGGAGAGAGTTTAGTGCGGTCAGGGCGAGTGTCACGAACATAACACAAGCAGCCAAACACTCGAAGAGGGAGGGAATGAAGAGGGAGAGTGGGGAAAAGAGCCCGAAAGGGAGTCTCCCCCTTAAGGATAGAAGAAGGAAGGCGATTGATGAGGTGGGTAGCAGTGAGAATGGCATCTCCCCAAAAGAGCAGAGGCACCTGTCGGTGGAAGATGAGAGCACGAGCAGTCTCCAAAATATGTCTGTGTTTCCGCTCGGCCACGCCGTTCTGCTGGGGTGTATCAGGACAGGAGGTCTGATGAAGGATGTCATTCGTCCGGAGAAACTGCCTAAAGGAAGTGGAGAGATACTCGCGCCCATTATCCGAGCGGAGACATTTGACAGAGATAGAAAAACGGTTCTTAATTTCATTAAAAAAGGTTTGGAAGGTGGAAAACACTTCGGAACGTTCTCGAAAAAGGTAAAGCCACGTCATTCGCGAATAGTCATCAATGAAGGATATATAGTATTTATATCCCAAGTGACTCGGAATGGTACACGGGCCCCAAACATCGGAATGAACCAGATCAAAGGGGTGGGAGGCCCGTGTATCCGTGCGAGGAATGTAGGAAGAGCGATGATGTTTCGCAAAAGAACAAGACTCACAATGAAAAGTAGGAGTCCGACTGAAGTCTGGAAACATCTGATGAATGGTGGATGCAGGCGGGTGTCCTAATCGGGAATGAAGATCAAGTGCCCGAGAAGAGGTAGACGTGCAAGCAATGGGTGCTGGTCCCTCGAACATGTAGACCCCGTCTCGAAGCCGGCCTCGACCAAGTTCCCGGTTCGTAGTCTGCTCCTGAAACACAACACTAGAAGAGGTAAATATGGCCGCACAGTTATAATCCTTCGTCAGTTTACTGATGGAAAGTAGATTAAAGGGACTGCGGGGCACATGTGCCACAGAAGGTAGGTGTATCGATGGAGTCAGGGAGCAAGCGCCGAAGCCCGCTATAGGGATAGTGGACCCATCAGCGACGGTGATGGCTGAAGAACCGGCATATCTACAGTAAGACGTCAGCATTCCAGCATCACCGGTGAGGTGGTCGGAGGCACCTGAGTCCAGCAGCCATGCAGGGGAGCAATGGCTGATAAGGGCAGTGAGGCGAACAGTACGGGCCAGAGAAGCCGAGGAGGGACTGGGTCGGACAGAGGCCGGAAGAGCGTGAGGCCGCCTGAGGTTGGCCATAGAAAGGGCCAGAGACGGGGAAAGAGAGGCGACAGTCGAGGACACGGCCTGGACCGCGGGTGCTGAGATGGCCGTCAATGCAGGACCCAACATCGGGCGATCAGGTGGCCAAACTTGCCACAATGTTGACAGAAGGGACGTAGACGACTTGAAGCACGACCACATCCCGAGGATTCTGCCATGGAAGCGACGGGTAGCTAATGCAGCGGGCTGGTAGGATGATCTTGCGCTGGACGTGTGCGTGCAGGAAGGGCCGCCGGAACGAGGGCGCGCTGCCGGGACGAGGGGGCGCTGCCGGAAGAGGCTGCCGAGGCGAAACTGGGGGCGTCGGGACTAGGGTGCCGGGACAAGGGCGCGCTGCCGGGAAGTGGTGAACCGCACCTGGACAGAGGGCTGCGGGAGGGAAATAACGCCGGGAGAGAGGGTCGCTGGGTGAGGGGAGACGCGGGGCGAGAGCAGCTGGAGCGCACGGGAGGCGCGGGAGCAGCGGGAGGCGGGGCGCGGGGAGCCGCGGGAGGGCGACGCGGGGAGCCTGGACGCCGGGGAGCCGGGAGCCGCGCCTGGCAGGAGGGCCGCCGGGGAGCCAGAAGCCGGGAGCCGCGCCAGGCAGAAGGGCCGCCGGGGAGCCGCGCTAGGCAGGAGGGCGATGCGGGAGCTGGGAGGCGGGAGAGACGCCAAGCAGGAGGGCCTGCGCACGGCGGAGGGGCGATCCGCGCAGGAGGCGCGCGCACGGCGGGGCTGGCCGGGAGGGGCGTCGTTGGGCCGAGGGCGAGGGCGCCGGGGCGAGGCCGAGGGCGATCCGCCGGGGCGAGGCCGAGGGCGATCCGTCGCTGGGCGAGGGGAGCCGCGCCGGTGGGGAGAGCCGCCGGGAGGGAGAGCCGCCTGGAGGGAGAGCCGCCTGGAAAGGGAGGACCGCCGGGAGGGAGCGCCGCCTGGAGGGAGAGCCGCCGGGCGGGAGGACCGGGAGAGAGGGCCACCGGGAGATTAGGGCAGAGGGGGAAGAGAGAGGCGGGGCCGGACAAAACCGGGAATCCGCCGGGAGGGAGGGTCGGGTTTAAGATCTCTCTGATACCATGTAAAATGAGGAAACCCCCTTACTCTCAAGGTAAGGAGGGGGCCTACTTTTATAGAATGATACGACGAAAGATACAAAGGAGTATTCCGATGTGGGACTCGGAAATACCCATAATAATAAAAAGAGGGTTTAACAGGTTTGTAGTGGGTGAATTCCCCTTGCCTCAATGTGAGGTGAGGATATTCTTTTATAGATTAGGAAACCAATATACAAGACGGGTAAGTCCAATGTGGGACTCACCCATTTACACTTAAATGGGTTCCAACACTCCCCCTCAAGCTGGACATGCCCAGATTGGATAAAGTCCCACACAAAAAGAATAACAAGACAATCTCAAACTCCCCCTCAAGCTGGGCCAGGGAGGCTGTGAATACCCAGCCTGGAAGTGAGAGACTCAAGACGAGCTCCGGGAAGACCTTTGGTGAAGAGATCGGCAAGCTGATCGGCCGTCGGGATATGGCCGAAACCGATATGGTGCTGCTCCAGATGGTGGCGGAGAAAGTGACAATCCACCTCGATATGCTTCGTCCGTTCATGAAAGACGGGATTCGAGGCAATCTTCGTAGCGGCCTGATTGTCACACCAGATATGAGCAGGAGTCGATGCCGGGAAACCGAGCTCCTGGAGAAGATGACGAAGCCAGAGGATCTCAGTAGTGACAGTGGCCATGGCTCGATACTCTGCCTCGGCACTAGAACGGGAGACCACAGTCTGCTTCTTGCTGCGCCAAGAGATGAGATTACCGGCGAAGAATACGGCGAATCCCGAAGTAGACTTGCGGGTAGCGAGGCAACTGGCATAGTCCGCATCACAAAAAGCCTCAACATCCATGTGAGCATGATGTGAGTACCGAAGGCCGTGTGCAGGGTCTTTCTTGATGTACTTGGCAATGCGGAGGACAGCATCCCACTGAGAGCAGGTGGGATGCTCCATGAACTGGCTGACTTTGCCAACGGCACAAGCAATGTCGGGACGCGTCATGGTGAGGTAGTTGAGTTTACCGACCAAGCGCCGATAGCTCTCAAGATGAGGAAAGAGATCCGAGTCGGAGTGAAGGGAGCGTTCCCCAGGCTCAAGGGGAGTGTCAACTGAGGTGGCGGTGCTCAACCCGGCATCCTGCAATAGATCAAGAGCATACTTGCGCTGGCAGAGAGAGATAGTGTCCGCAGTTCGGGAGACCTCGATGCCAAGAAAGTACGTGAGGGGTCCAAGATCCTTGGTGTGAAAGTGATGGTGAAGATGCGTCTTGAGGCTGGCGATGCCTCTGGAGTCGCTCCCTGTGATGATGATGTCATCAACATAAACTACAAGCAAGATACAGCCGTGTGCCGTCGTACGGAAGAAGACGGTGTGATCTTTCATACTCCGAGAGAGGTCAAAGGCGGTGACGACAGTGCTGAAGCGGCCAAACCAGGCACGAGGAGACTGTTTGAGGCCGTAGAGGGAGCGACGGAGACGGCAGACATGGGAGGCGGCACCAGAGGCAGAGAAACCAGGGGGCTGCTGTAGGTAGACCTCCTCGTCAAGAAAGCCATGGAGAAAAGCATTCTTAACGTCGAGTTGATGAAGGGGCCAGTGATGATGAGCAGCCAGAGAGATGAAGAGGCGGACCGAGGCCATCTTGGCGACTGGGGAGAAGGTCTCAAAGTAGTCGACGCCATATGTCTAAGCAAATCCCTTGGCGACAAGCCGGGCTTTGAGGCGGCAGAGAGAGCCATCAGGATTGAGACGGATCGTGAAGATCCATTTACAGCCGACCGCCTGTTTGTTTGCCGGAAGGGGAACAAGATCCCAAGTATGGTTGGCATCCAGAGCCTGCAATTCATCTCTCATTGCGGCTAGCCACCCGGGGTGAGATTTGGCCCCACCGACCGTTCGAGGAAGCGACACGGTCTCCAGAGCTGACAAGCCCCTGTAAGAAGATACAAAGAGAGGAGTATTCTGACACGAGCGAGTACCTTTCCGGAGCGCAATCGGCACATCCTCGGGAGTTGTGTCAGGAACATCAGGCGAAGCGGGAACAATGGTTTCCTCGGCCGGGACGGGAGGGACAGTGGAAGGACGACGAGAGTAGGTCTGTCCAAAGAGATGACCGGTCGGAGGAGACACCAGAGGCGGGTGAACCATGAGCGGAAGGCAGTCATCGATGGTAGTGTCAGGAGGAGAGGGGAGAGTGAAAGGAGAGCTCTCGAAAAATGAAACGTCGACAGAGGTGATATACCGGCGGAGGTCTGGAGAGAAGCATCGGTACCCACGATGAGTGCGGGAATACCCGAGAAAAATACAGCGAAGGGATTTGGGTGATAGTTTGGAGAGAGTTGGGCGAGTGTCCCGGACATAACAGAGACATCCGAAGATACGGAGTGGAAGGGAGTGAGGAGGGAGAGAGGCGGGGCCGGGAGAACACCGGGAAGCCGCAAGGGAGGGAGGGTTCGGGATAAAAATCCCTCTGATACCATGTAGTGGGTGAATTCCCCTTGCCTCAATGTGAGGTGAGGATATTCTTTTATAGATTAGAAAACCAATATACAAGACGGGTAAGTCCAATGTGGGACTCACCCATTTACACTTAAATGGGTTCCAACAAGGTTTGTTTTATTTAATTATGTGTTCAAGCTAGGTAGACCCCGCTTGAGGGGGGTGTTGGAGTCTGCGTCCCACATCGAACTTGTGGTCCTATGAGGTCTTTATTATTCATTATAAAATAACCTACATATAGATTACTTAGCACGCAAAGGCATACGTATAGGTTACTTTGCCGAGTAAGGCGCCTATCATATTTGAAGATATACACTATATCGTCATTATGACACGATACTCTGTTTTCACACAGCCTGGGTTTCAGTCGTAGCCTATGATATCGCATATTGTAGCATACGGCACAGAACAAAAACCACGGGTTTCAACATATCTTACCTTACGATATGTATCAATCATACATTGCGACTAAGAAAAAACAGAAGCGCGCATTCATAGCATACGCTACGATGTGGCCTCGAGCAGATTATGATATACATGTTCTTTATAAAAACAACAAAACATGTTCATTCGTTGTTGAACGTGGCCCTAACACCACTGATGGGTTTAGTATGATCATCAAATAATCGCTACAAAAACCCAACATGGCGGGTTCAGGCAGGTCAAGTTGTAACAAAGTTATAATAACCCATACAAATACATAGATTTTATAATTCATACAAATACATAGAGTTTCAACTTGAATCATTATTGCACATGTCATACAACAAAATGAACATTCTTTAGCAGTCTTATCTTCAACACTGACCATTTAACGAAAGATGTTCTATGTCTAAGATTAGTTACACTTAATTAAATTTCATAAAAAAATGTTAAAACTGAGTATATAAAAATCCTTTTATACTTAGGAAGGGTGGGTTAGGTTAACCCAACAAAAAAAAAGTCACCCTAACCACCCGACCCAAGGAAAAAATTTGAATTTTTTTTTTTTGCACACCCCTATCCGAAGGTAATCTTGAATACTCCAAACCAAACACTCCTAATTGGAAATGTGATACGGAAGAACATAGAAGTGCATCAAGAACAAAAAATTTAAAAAGACAAATGGACATAGTCAACAAAAAATGTTATTATTTAGCATGAACGGTTTTTTTTATTTTTTGACAAAAAAAAAATAACAGCTTACCATTGCAATGCTGACAGCTCAAAGCCTCGCTGCAAAAAAGAAGAAACATACAATAATCAATAAGACCACATCTTAACCCAGAATATGGATAATTCAACTTTGCAATTAAAGCAAATGCAAGCACAGTTCCTTTAACCATAATAAACACTACAAAGAGGGGAAAGAGCAATTTCAGATTTCAAAAATAAAACACCCTTTTGTCGAACAGCCAGCCCCATCCAAGTACATATAGAAGTCAGCCCAACCTTATCTGAAGACTTCAGAAAACCAAAATATACTTGTCAATGGATTTTTTTTTAAAAAAATGCTGAAGGAGAAGGCATAAAATAAAAAGATAAGACCTACAAACGCGCATATATGATTTTTTTTTATAATAAACCAGTAGGCGGACAAAAATTTGGAAGAACGCCTGAGGAGCAGATTTATATAACAGGTCTTCAAAAAAAGAAAGGACTATATTCATAACATTACTACTACTTAAAAAGGTTCAATAAACTACATTTTTTAAGAGAGTATGAAAGAGAAGCCTTTTCATCAGAAGCACTACGATTCCACTCAATTCAATGACCAACACAAAGTGTGGGATTTGGTGCCCTAGAACCAACTTTTTTTAACTTTATGATAAACTTATATTCATGGTTTTGAATATTAATAAATTTCTTATCATGTCATGATTGTTCTTCTGCGTAACATAGCATTTGATAATGTCCCAAAAGTAGTTGTCGCACTAAAAGGTCATAGCAGTTCTCCGCTATGATGAGAACCCGGAAGTGTCATGACACTGTTCTTGAATAAATGTTCTATGGCCGGATGATATCATTTGAAGGAACACAAATGATACAGGTTATCAAGGGTGGAGACTCATAGAACTTTGAGGCACCTTCTCATGGCGTACGCCCCTGGTAATATCCAGAAGGATATTATGAGAACGAAACCCGACAGTAGAAAATCCGCATTATAAGTGTCATTGGATGTTCCTATCTGCGGACAACATATGCTCGCAGCGAGGTAGGAAACGTTGGGTGCGTCACGAGTAATATTACATTAATAAATAATGCGAGAAAGGATTTATCTCTTATGTTCATTAACGGAAGTAAATATCTAAGGCCCTTTAATGGAAATGATATAGCCTAAATAAATTCATGATCATGGTGTTCGCTAGGCAAGTTCTATTTCCAGAAAGTCAAAGAACGAGTTATCAAGCATATAGGTTGATGACACTGGCATGCAACCTGCTCGATTGGAGATATTGTGATAAAGGGATTATATTACACGGTAAGCGTTCATATGAGTTGACATGTCGTTGCAGTATTAACCTTTTTTTCTATGTGTCTTGGCGTGTTGTTAGACGTTAATCTTGAACTTTAGGCAGACTCGCCTAATGTCAATGAGAAAGAGGCATAGAGGATCACACACTAAGTGTATCCGGAATCTCAGTTAAATAATTTATTATTTAACAAGTTGAATAAATATTATTCCACATTGTGGTTTAATAATTATTCGGGCATGTCAGATCGCATTTTATTTATTTATCGGCGAATAATACAGGTAGATTTATTTATTTAATAAATAAATAATCGTTATTCAAGGTTCAATAAATATTTCGAAGGATGGGTGGACCTAGTTAAAGGGTCCAGTGAGAAAATAATATTAAATATTATTTGATTAAAATAATATTTAATTGTAACTTGCAAGCTAAGCACATGTCATGGAAATAATGGTATTATTGTATTACTTGGTATGGGGTTTTCATATAGAATAATAAAACAAGTAACGGCATTTGTGCTAATTATTTATTATTACCTAATGAATTAAATTCTCAATTGCATATTATTCTCTTATTAGCCAAAGGGGCAACCTACAGGCTAGAGAGCTCCTTTTTTCTCCAAGAACGCTCTCAAGAACGAGAGCGTTCATCCTCCACCGGATCAGAGAACGCTTTAGAAGCGGCTCTCAAGGCGATCGAGGGCGGACGACGCAAGCGCAATGACCTTCTGTGCTAGCACTCGGAGACTCCTTCGGTGACGTCCAGAGATTCGCGGAGCACGTGTGGATTACCCCTAGAGGAGATCTGCTATTGATCTTTACAAAGCAATGAAAGGCTCATCGCAGATTTGTGGTCAGACACATCAACGAAGAAAGAAAACCTTGGAGGTATTTCTTTAATTTAATCAAATTAATTATAAATAAAATATATCGATCCCCTCTCAAGGTTCCGGGCCCATTTCTTCTTTATCTAAATCTTTGATTTTATTCCGTGAATACTGGTGTTTATTGTCGTATTGATCCCGGAATAATCATTGATCACGGTAAAATTTAAAGTTGGGCGCCGGCCCAACCGCGTTTCCACTGCGCCCAGAACCTACACAAAGCCCAACTGATTCCAAAGGGTTGAGTGCCACATCATAGTGGGAGCTGATTGTGTAACAACACATAATTATGAAGCTACCCGAAGTACAGTTTGATGGCTTAGAGACAGAAGCTTAGCATAGTATCAAGGCACATATTGTTTTGGGCCTGCCTTGTTTGTATCAACAAATCCATGTTGATGAAGTCAACTTATAAAGCCCAAGGCGGTGCTGAATCCTACATTATTTTTTGAGTTGAACACATTCTTTCTAAAGCATAATTATCACCAGCACAAAGCACACTAAAGCACAATAATGCCTTTCACTTTTGTGCCCAAAAGCAAATCTATAGATTTCATTTCGAGGAGAAAATCATGAAATTTTAATTTGGTGGAATTTAACACACATTAAGAAGGAAAATATTATAAAAGCGGGGTGAATTTTTTTTTCAAAAGCAAGCCAGCATTTACACACCTTGCGCCTGCCTAAGCACACCTATAACAGATCCCTAACATCCTGCTCACAAAGAGAATGGCCTGGATTACAGGTCGAATCTTCCCAGTTTAAATAATTTTTTTCCAGCTATTTTCTTCTAAATCTCTATCCCAAAGAACACCTCACCAACTGAGGCTAAACAGTTGAGACTTCCATACATGGTCTGATGGTTCATGTGCTTTGATCTCCAAGTCATAAATCAAGACAGGCAAAGAATTACAACAGAAATTGCTCCTCGCACCAAACTCCAATATCAGATTAATGCATTTAACAGAAATTTACGTGCAATAAAAATAAGTCCCATCTGGTGCAGTGCTTCATAAAACGTTATCATTTGGATACACCGTAAGATAATTTAGGCAGGAAGAAAGAGCGTGTTGAGGACAAGATGCCCTCAAAAAGTAACATAACGGGAAAACATAAACAAATCACAAAGTGAAAAGCTAAGGGCCATTCAAACATCATAGTACAGAAAAAACATGGCAAACTTCATGACAATTCACAGGAGCATGAGGATATTGATAGGATGCAATCAAAATTCAACTGTTTACCTAATCGGGACATTCTTGTAACAGTGTCCACACTCATAAATCTCAGACCTCTGGGCTTTCAAGAAAAGGTAAGAAAAAATATCCCTCAAAGAATTTTTCTTTCTAGCACTTCCATGAATTTTTCCAGAAATCTTTGTGGATTTCCGAGAAATTCTATTATCCTCAAAAGATTTCAGGAGATGCAATGGGACATGGGCTTCATCTAACCAATACTTCCTTCTGTCGCTGGACTTTTCATCAACCAAAGACCCATATTTCAATACAATTTCAGGAATAAATCTTCTTTTTCCAAAATCAAGAAGATACTTGACGACTGATCCCACAACGCTTTTCCTCCGGATTATAACTTTCTTGAATGACCTAACGGATTTTTTAGAGTCTTTGTACAACATAGGAAGAGGGTGAGAATTTTCAATATCATCCCATCTAATGCTTGAATCAAAATCTCTTACCTGGAAACCAACACAGATTCATAGATCATAAATTTCAACATCCAGTAAAAAAAACAAAAAATAACAACCATTTTTAATGAAAAATGAAGAAATCCTTAGAGTTGGGAAATATTCATAAATGGTAATCATACAAAATTCTGTCCGACAAAAGGTTTCAACAGCAGGCCCTGCATCCACCCTATGTTTGGACTCTAAAAACGTAGGATCTGTTAGTTTTCTATTTTCAAAAACAGAACAGATAAATCTATTTGGTGATATCTGTTTTGTTTTGCTTTTTTGTTTTCAAAGACAGTTATGACTTTCTATTTTTTTTTAAAACAAGAACCGAGACTGGTTTTTGTTTTCTGTTTTCGCTTTTTGTACACAAAATAAGCTATAAGGTGTTGCACACTAGGGATGTAAAGTCAACACAAACACAATCGGGCAGTGTTTAAGCTCTGAAGTCACTGACCAAGTACAGTGACCAGGATTTTCAGGCTGGCCCATTCTGACGGAATAAAATTTTAAATTAATTTTGAAAATTAAAATATCATAAAATTAATAAAAAACATTAAATGATTCAGATTGAGTGGAATTTGGGTCAGGTCACTCGACCCCAAACCTCAGGTTTGGGCCCAAGTCCAACCCAACCCCAAAAAATGCCGGTTCGGACTATGAAGCAAGACCCGATGAACCGTTTTTACACGACTAATGTCCACTTCTTCACATTCAATGCACTGAATCTGCATTCAAGATAGAGACAGGTATGGGATACAAGACTCAAGATAGATATGAAATACCAAATTCAACTAGATGAAAAAGGAGTAGGGTCGACCTAGTCAATACTCATATCTTAAATATCTAAATACTCTAAACACCATCCTATAAGAAACCATGCACCATAGATTAAACTTTTATATGAATTGACTACTAAAAGGACAGGCACAGAGATTCAATTAAATCTATTATATAAGTATAACAAGACATGAGGCCAGCCCAGAAGGTCCAAGCTAAAATTTATGAGAATTCCAATAGAAAAAAAGATGTCAGAAAGGACAGCAGGCGGTGTAGCCAGGCACACCGTGTCACAAGCAAGCAGCACATGCAGCCAAGTAAAGAAGAACTAAAAAGGAACAAAGAAAACCTGGATAGCCAGCTGCTCAACACTGATTGCTGTCTCCACAGCAGCTCGCCAAGCAACAAACCTGCTTCTCTTTGCAAAATCTGAGTTGTCAGGATATAAAATGCCTGGTATCTTCCTACATCCAGCTGCAGAATTTTCAGACTTCAACCAAAATTCAGAATTATTATTATTCAGTTCGGTAAAAAAGAAAGCAGAGTCAACACAATGAAGAATAACAAATGACCTTGCCGAGCAGCACTGAGAGCTAATGATCGAGGTAAAACCTTCCAAGCAAACAACCGGCGTGAAATCCTACCACCCCTCCACCAGTATAATCCCAGGCCAGAGACAGCACTAGAAGAAGCATTAGATCCGAAATCTGAAACCCTGGCTCGTTTTCTGCTGATCCCATGTTTTGAAGATATATGGGGTGAACCGGTCACCACATGCAAAGCTGAACCAATCACATTTGCAGAATCTGTATATTTCAGCCAGTCATCCTGAACAGCTCGACGATGCAAATTCAACTCTAACTGCAGAGCCCCCATAAAGGACCAAGAAAGTGCCAAAAATGAAATATATAAGGGGAAACCCATCAAAGAAGGTAATAATAACTTCATAAAACACACAGTCCAAGGGGAATAGATTAATGTGAATTATTTCGGCAACTCCTCGACCAATTGATTTTTTCTTGTCTTTTTTTTTGGGGGGGGGGGGTCAATTTACTGCCTCCGCGGCTAAGATGTTAATATTTTGAGGAATGAATGGGAAAATGCAAATACAATGAATAAGTTTTGACAGTCATACTAAATAATGACCCATTTGGGCCGGCGTAGCCTAGTGATTATGTCTTTTGGGGGTCTCGCGGGAGGTCTCGGGTTTGAGTCTCCCCGAGTACTTGTAGATGTTGTAGATTTTCATTGTTTCTTTGTATCTCCCTCCCCGAACTGTTGTAATAATGACCCATTTGATTGGTTTCAAAAGGCACTGTTCATGGGAAATGGTATGTCATTTATTTGTGATTGGATTGTTAGGAGAAAAGGGTGCGTCATTCCACCGTTTGATTGCATGGAAAGAGAATCCATGGGAAAGGCGATTTCAAAAAACATTGAAATGGTCTGTTAGAATGGAGGAGCAGTGACCCAAAGCCCAAGATACCTCCTAAGGGAGGCCTTGGTGCAGTGAATAATAAGGATGACATGTTACATAAAGTCCAATGTGGGACTGGACTTAACTCATCCTCTAACACTCCCCCTCAAGCAAGGTGTACCATGCTTGGATACATAAGAAAACAAAAAGAAACATCATCTAACACTCCCCCTCAAGTTGGATATGTCAGGCTTGCAATACAAATTCAAGAAACTAAAAAACAGAAAAACGAAGCAGCAAAGAACCCCGACGGTGGTCCAGGCAGTGGCCAAAAGGCCTGACGAAGATCGGGGTAGCAAAGAATTCTGACAGAGGGTTGGGAAACTTGAAGAAAATTAGGGTCCCAACGGGAATCCAGGCAACGGTGGAATGACCCAACGGAGATCCAGGCAGCGGTGGAATGACCCAACGGAGATCCAGGCAAAAGCATAGGGGCCTAACGGAGATCCAGACAACCTGATGGAGATCTAGAGAAGGGGCTAGGGGTGGGGGGGGGGGGGCACCGAGTCGAGATCGTGCGAAGAAACGCTTGGCAGAGCGGCGCGACTAGGGCTACGTGAGGAGAAAAGTAGGTAGGACAGTGGGAAGGGACGTGTCACAGCTGCAGGGAAACAAAGGGAGGGAGGCCGTCATAGCTGGAGAAGGGGCGCAGCGGCTGGAATGCACGATGAGAAAGGGGGCCGCTGGGTCTGGGAGAGGGGCGGCAACAAGATAATAGAGCCGACTGGCCATGGGGGTAGGTTGAACCATAAGAGAGAAGCAAGGAGGAAGAGTTAGGGTTTTGAATTTTGTTCTGATACCATGTTAGAATGGAGGCGCAGTGAAGAATAAGGATGACATGTTACATAAAGTCCAATGTGAGACTTGACTTAAATTGCCCTCTAACATGGCCAGCCAATAAAACATCAAAGGATGTATGTCTGGATGTCTGGTTTCTTAGGGGTTAGAATGAAACTAAAAAGACAATTAAGTTTATAATTGATATTAAACAATATTGTTTAGAAAACAACTAAACAGACTATTATCCTCAACTCATTCTATTCAACTTCATTCCATTCCATTCATGACGATTCTATGAACCAAACAGGCCGCAAGTTTTGTTAGAATTCACTCTGTATGTTACTTTCCAAGCACAAATTTAGTTTATGCCAACAAACCAACAAATTCAAAGCCAGCAAAAAGTGAACTATGCAGAGAAATTCCTTACTATAAGAAAAAGGCTCTTCACCGATTTGACATCAGAGGCGTTCAAAAGAGCTTGTTGCCAAATATTGGAATAAAGTGGATTCAACCATGGACCCAATAGGAGCCCATGCAAACGATCTTCAATGGACATAATATGACAGCAGACATCAACAAGATGACCTTTTCGAGCCCGTTTTAATTTGATATCAGCCTCATCACTTTTAGAACATTTCAGAACAGGATTTAACCTGAACATCTTGAAAAGGCATATACTACCATCAGTGGGAGTTCTGCAGGGGAAGCACCAGCCACAATTTTCTTTCAGTGCATTCACATTCAGAAGACTTGGACAACAGAACTTTGTAAATTTATTTAATATGATCTTCAGCTGTGAAGAAATAATATCCTCAGCTGACCATGCGGAATCTTTATTATTTTTTTCTGATGATTTGCAAATTAGTTCTTTTGCTACTGATGATGCAACTTGGGCAAAAATGTAACAGTTCACATAATCAATTGCAGACTTCAAATGTGACAGAGCATCCATTTTGTCTGCATTTCCACAGGATGACACAGTGCCAGGATACACATCTTTAATTTTATTATCTTGTGCAGTGCCCGAAGCCACAGTTATCATAGAACTTTCCCCAGAACACAAGGCTTTGCAAGGAACTGCATCTATTGGAATGTTCCAATGCTTAGAAACTGCACTTAAAACTTCACTATATCGAATATCTGATGACTTCAGCACCTCAATAACTGCATTTACATCACAACTCTGATAGTAGTTAAAAGATGATTCACCATTGCATGGATCAGACCTGCAAGGTCAGCATCCTACAAAATAAATGGCATTTACAAAATAACCACCAAAAAAGATTTGATGATGATGAAAATGCTTGAGAACCATATAATAACAGGAAAACCATAAATAAATGGAATGAATAAAATGTAGGATGCCGCAAGAAAATAATATAGCAAAATCATGTACATGGCCATTATGACTGACAATTATTATTGTTTTCAGCACAATGAAAATCCATCAAGATGTTATAACAATAACATCCAAGAAAAGCATTCACAGCAGAAAAGTGAAGCTCTAAAGTAAAAAAAAAAACTAGGAAAACTGACAGAAGAAAGAAAAAACGCACACTAGGTTCATCAATAAGTAGCTCAATAAAACTGCAAGGATCTTAAAACCTGTATAAGGAATAGAACCAGAAACCATCTCTCTCAAGTGAGGTTGAGACCCTTTATTTATAGATCATGATGAGAGATGCATGACTCGAGATAGACAGGAGATTCGAAATTTAAACAAATGGGACAAGGGGATAGGATGAACCTCGTCAAGCCGAATGAATATGTACATACTCATGCACAAGGCACATAACTGCTCTGACACTTCCCCTCAAGTTGGGATATATGTATATTTATCATGTTTGGCTTGTTACAAGAGTTTTACCTGTGATTTTGGAACCGGTATAGTCAACACATTGGCAAATTGTCATTGCTATCTAAACATAGCCGAACTTCTTCTCATAGTTCTCCCTAACGAAATGACAATTCACCTCAACATGTTAAGTGCTCAGGAAAAACCAAGTTGGTCATGATCTTGATCGTCGCCTAATTGTCGCACCAAACAAATGTGGGCTTCCCAACTAGGAATCTCCTACAAAAGCTATTATGTTCATAAAATCTTTGTGGTCACATGAATCATGATTCAATACTCTGATTTACCACTCGAGCGGGATACTTAAGTCTTTTGTTTGCTTTGTCACGAGATCAGATTACCACCAACAAAGACAGCATAACCACATGTGGATCTGCAGGATAAGTATCCTATATAATCAACATCGCAGAACGCCTTGATCACAGTGTCCATGGTTAAAATATAGTAGACCCAAGTCAGGTTCCCTCTTGACGTATCTAAAGATGCGAAATGTTGCATCATAATTGAGTTTCGAAGGATGTTCCTTGAACTAACTCAATTTATTCACCAGTTCGGAGTCAAATAATTCAACTTCCCAATCGATTTCTTATAACTTTCTTATGGGGGGAAAGGACTCACTTTCAACACGAAAAGACCTCTTTCGGAGGGATGTCAATAGTACCAATACGGGACATCCCCGCCTACTGCAGCAAATCCATAACACATTTCCTCTGAGAAAGGAAGATGACCCTCACATATCGAGAGACTTCAATTATAAGGATCCGGCCTTAAAACATTACATTATCTTAAATTTCAAATCAAGAATTCATTTTCTCGCATTTCGAGGATCTTTACGATTTAGAGTTTTAGAGAATTAGGTCATCACTCGTACATAATAAACTTATACGTTACAAAGTAGACACTTACACTCAGTGTCTATTTTTTCCACAATACAGTACTTTTAAAATGAAACAAGTTTTCTTTTCATGATAAATTTTCACGATTTTCAACTTGACTTCATCGTTGTTGCTGCTCAACCTTAAACCCTGTGAAAAACATTTCAAAACCTGGGATGAGCACAAAAAACTCGGTAAGAGACATAAAAAAATGAAGAAAAAAATGAAGAAAAAAAACTTGTTAGTTAGTCCATTTCAAAACCATAAGATCGTATAAAAGAGTTTGTCTTTAACATAATAAACTTTGAGCTCAAATAATCGTTTACTTATACATGAAATCAGTTTTATTGTCCAAAGTTTTTCATAAAACACTTTATAAGAAAACATATCATAATCATGAGGGTTTCTTAAAAAAAATATGAAAACCCATGAAAACATTTCTTAAGAACATACATTTTCACTCTTAAAAGGCATAATCATTCCTTTAAACAAAAGATCATTAGCTTTATGAAATCAAAAGATTTTCATGAAAACTCATTAGCAAGCATAGAAAAGTAATGTAGATGTCTTGGGGCATCATCTTCATAAAACCCTTACAAGAACCCTTACAAATGGAATAACCTACTCGGTTAATTCCAACATAATTCTCCCGACAATATAATCGTTATCCAATACATTGAAGAGCAATATCGGACTCACTCATCATCATAAACAATGTCCAAAGACCGCAATATACATGAAACACATAAAATCTTACATTTCAATAATTAAACTCATAAAAATATACTTCTGAACCCATAAGCAAAACATTTTCAGATATTGATATATCTTTTTCCATTAAAACTCAATTTTCAAAACTAAAATACTCAGAACCAAAGGAATGAGGGTTTTTCTTTGAAGAAAACATAGAAGATTATAAACAGAGTCAAACATCAAATAACAGTTACGGTGGCAGAAAAAATCGTCGGCGTCGTATACATTAAAATAGAACATTTCATTTGCCTTTAGTAAATAAAATCAAAACGTTCCGTATAAAATACGTAAAAGGATTCCTTTTGAAAACTTTTGAAAGAAAGTTAAAAGAGACATAAAATGCCCTTTATAATTTATTTATGTCAATATAAATACATCCAAAAAAGAATTTTAAGAATATGGACATTGAAGAAAAAGATTTAGAGAATAAATCTTTAAAACGTTTAAAACAATGTTTTAAGGTAAAGTGTCATTTACCTTGAGTCTGAATTGTCACGTACGTTGTTCATCTTCCGAAATAATAAATTTATGTTAATTATTTACTTGCTTAATAACATTTTTCAAAATTATTTATTTGATTAATAACCTTTTTCAGGCTTATTATTCCTTTAATTTTACTTATATCCATGTTATATTTAATAACTTAATCGATTAAGCTCATGTCAGACGTTTTGAGAACATTCGGCTTATAAGTTGAAAATTGTTTGGGTAGGTTGATTATGGTCAAAGGAGTCATTGTTCCATCATCTCCAGAATCTTAATCATGACATGATTATCATTTTTATACATTAAATACAATTTTAAAACCATCCATGAAAGACATACATAAAAAACAAATCACATCATTTCATAGAGGTGGTAGTTCACACGTACGTACGAACAACATTAGCATTTTTCAATGGATGGAAAGATAAGAAAATGGATGATAACTTATCTTTCTGGGATGACAATTATGTCATGAATATCATTAATTAAATTCATCATAATAACCATCTTTGTGGGGGTGGTGATGAAAAATGAAACGCATCGCTTCGTGAATGTGGTAATTCACACGTAAGCATGAGCGATATTTTCATTTCTCGTAGGATGAAAAAGAAGATAAAAAGGGATTGTACCATAATCATAATAACATTTCAATACGTGGAAGATACTGATTTTATTATTTCAACAAGGTTAAAGAAGATTTGAAAGAGGTAAAAGAATAAATAAATTTAAAATAGGTCGGTTAGGACTTATACCTTCTCCTCGGATAACCTCTTTCGCTTACACTTTAAGCCTTCTAGGTTTGGTCTTTTGGTGAGACCGGGATCTTTAGGATGTGGAGAGGGATGTTAGGGAGAGATTTGGGTAGGGTTTGGACGAACTAGAATGCTCAAAAGGTGTGAGGAAGAGAGGAGATGAGATGTCTTTTATAAGTGAAGGGAGGGGCATCCTTGGAAATACTTAGTATTAAATTAATATAAATTAATTTTCATGTTCAAGTGGCACCAAATTGACATATTTCAAAGTTGAGATGAAAATGAGTATAAATCCTCTCATCCAATAAAATTTGAACAAGTTTAGGTGATGTTTTTAGCCTTATCTGTTAGTTTTAACCATTCGTTAACTCTTTTGACGATTACCGTGATATCAAAGTTTTTTGCTCTATAGGAGTCAAGAAAGTTACTGTAAAAGAACAAGTGGCCCATAAGTGAACAATGATTGATATGTTCGACCATATACCATTCATTTGGCCGAAGATATAATTTTTATGAATTTTAAATCATTAAATAAAATATTATTTAACATAACATGCAATTAAAGCCAATTTCGGGACTATTTGACTTTGATGGCATCAAGATGGTAATGGAATTCTAATCTAAACTTTTAACACATTGCTAATATGTTATACATATCTACAAAATGCATGGAACACAATAATTCATTCAAATTATATTATTTTTAATGTTTTTAAAAATCATTTACTTAACGAGCATTATGTCAGCGTTGCGTAAGCACTTCAGTAATTATTTCAGCACTAAAAATTAAAATTAAATTATCATGATAAAAACAATTCATTCATCTTTCAAATAACCATTTAGAACCGAACATAACCTTTGTTTATCCCTATGACAAAATATTATAAATATTAAAACAAAGAGTGACATTTTGATTTTATTCTTTATTTAAAATCATATTAAAGTCATTATCAAAGGCAAGTGGCAAGAAATTGCTACATTTTCGAAGCTTAGATGGTTATGGTCGAAACACATTTATCCAATAAAATAAATACAAGTGTTAGGAAGATTTTTAGATCTTATCTCATAGTTTTAACCCTTTATTACCAGTTTTACAATTATCGAGGTGACAAATATTTACTATTGTTACTATTAATAATGACCAAAAATAAAAGGGATCCATTTATCAAATTTGGACCTCTTGATTCCAAATATAGAATCCATTATTCAAGATTCAATTTCAAGAAGTGGTAGAAATTGATTTAAGATAAAAATGCAAAACGCAACGAAAAACAATTTTTAGAAAAAAAATGTGTTTTTAAGCCCAAAAATGAACTTATACCAAAATCGGGTATAATGTTGATTCTTATGTAATTAATTAGATTATTTCTAACTAAAGGAAACTTATGTTAATTTAAGATCAAATTCAAAGCATAATTAGACTTTGCAATGAAAAGAACTAACAGTTTTACAAAAATCGGTATTTTTCATTAGTCACAGAAGAATCAATCTTTTCAGAAAAGTTGACGGTTGATAAAACACTGATAGATCCTTCAAGCTCCGAGAAAGCCTGAAATCAGTCACCACGGTATAAAACAAGTTGAATAAGGTCTGCGGCTATTTGAGCTCATATAAAGACCACCGAATGTGACGAACTTTGGATTGCTCCTTGAGCAACGAATCTAGAAAGTTGCCCCGTATAAACTTCTCCATCCAAATAGTCATGCAAAAAACATTTTTGATATCGAATTGAAGTGTATCTCACTAAAGAGAGGTAGCCAAGGAAATAAAGAGCCGCACTAAGTCCTTTTTGATGATCGGAGAGAATGTATTAAAATAATCAATGGCGTATGTTTGAACATACCCTTGACAACAAGACACGCTTTCAACTGATTGAGGGGACTATCTGCATTGGCACGAATAGTATAAATCCACTTACAACCGTCAACTTACCTTGAGGAAGAATTTCTAAATTCCAAGAATCTATATCTCAGAAAGCATTATCTACAGCTAACCAGGGTAGGTCTTGGCTTCGACAAGGGTGTGTGGAAGTGGCACCCAAAGTATCCAAAAAAGAAAGTGCAAATGGAAACCTTAACATGAGTAATGGTTGGAGTTTACTAGCAAGTATGAGTGTCATACCAATCCGCAGTGGCAAGCAGTGGAGCAATCACCATATCAATGACGGCACCATCAACAAGCATGAGATGGATCGTGCGTGGAGCGAGTATGGACACGGCCAAAATAAGACTTGTCAACCTCAAGAGGAGCTGACATAGAAGGATTAATGGGAGGTATATTTCCAAAATGGAGCTAGCCAGACTCATGAAAGGTTGTGGAGAAGGAACTATTGAAATAACGACAAAAGTGATAGGAACGCTAAATGGAGAAGTTGTTGTGGGGCTAAGTGTTGTTGCGACAGGGTTGGTTAGGGGGAGTGGTTGTTAGTCAGGGGCAGTATTGTAATAATTATACATAGTTGTTAAAGGGTTGTTAGTGGTTATAGGGGTATTAAATAAGGGAGAGTGGCTAGAGAAGGCAATCACAAACTGTATTTTGGCATTTGGGCTTCATATAGGAGAGTCTAAGGTTAGGCCTTCGGCCCTGGGAGCAGCGCCTCCCAAGGAGCCTCCATTTCTTCTTCTTTCTTCTTTCCTGGTCTACTGTAAAAACCCGCTGGAAGTAATAGTCTCTTGTTTTTCACTCTCTCATTCGACACCTATCAATTGGTGCTTTCATTAAGAGATTCTTGAAAGAGTCTCAACTATGGGTAGAAGTTTTTGTGGGAGAAACTTGAAGGAAGAGGTTCTTAATTGTGAGAAATCGAAAATTCTAGAGAGAATTGATGCAAAATTGAGAGATTTCTAGAAAGAGAAATTCAAGAAAGTGATTCTTGGATGAGAATCTTGTACCTTATTCCCAAGCACATAGAGAGACGCCTCGCAACAGTGGAAATGACGGTCACAGAGCTGCAATCCGACCAACAACGCCTAGAGGTACAAATACAAGAGTTGATCGCGATTGTGTTTCGACTCATGCAGAAACAGGAGGTGAGTTTCTAATGAGTTGTTGACAAAGCCGACTTAGTTGAGGGTGGCAGCCACAGTTTGAATTCGAAAACGGAAGGGAAAAACCGAAGTCAAGTAGTAGGGTTGGATGGCAAGGAGGTGCGCAACGAGGAGCGGGAGCTTATGGCTGCTTGTGACACTTGTCGGGTCACTAATATGCTTTATTTTGAGCTATATTTGTTTATTCATTCTTGGAGTTCCAAGGAGCTGAGGTCGAAACCACAATTTTTAGAGAGAACAGGCTCTGGAGCATAGGTAACGCACGGTTAGTAGTAACGATGCGGCTAACCATGCGAAAGGGATATTTGGGGGACATAATGGTGTTACATGGTTTCTGCACAGCTTGTCAGATCATGCAAGAGTTTCCAGAAACTGTGCGTCTTTGTTGTGGGGAAGCACTAGCTTCTGCACGGTTTGCACATGGTTTGCCTAACTGTGCGGTCAAACTGTGCAGGCTATCCAGGTCATTAAAAAATTGGTTTTTTACCATTTTTCCATTGTCGGGATTTAACCCAGATCCTCTTATTTTCCTCCACATTCATGTGCAACCCCTTCCCCTTGGCCTTAAGCTTCTTCCCTTTGGATTTTGGTGGATTCTCCTTGGATTCTTGGTGATTTAGCGTGAGGTAAGCTTGGTTTTTCTTGATTTCTTTCTCCTACACTCTTGTTTTTCCTTTGTTCATCCATTTCTAGGGATTTGTGAAACCCTAACTTGCGTTTTGACCGAACCTAGGGTTGTGGATAGGGGATTTATGTTGTTTCTTCGTGGTTTAGGTGTGTGAGTACCTCTTCACGGTTTGCGCACGGTTTGCCTAACTGTGCGGTCAAATTGTGCAGGCTATCCAGGTCATTAAAAAATTGGTTTTTTACCTTTTTCCCTTTGTCGGGATTTAACCCAGATCCTCTTATTTTCCTCCACATTCATGTGCAACCCCTTCCCCTTGGCCTTGAGCTTCTTCCCTTTGGATTTTGGTGGATTCTCCTTGGATTCTTGGTGGTTTAGCGTGAGTTAAGCTTGGTTTTTCTTGATTTCTTTCTCCTACACTCTTGTTTTTCCTTTGTTCATCCATTTTTAGGGATTTGTGAAACCCTAACTTGCGTTTTGACCGAACCTAGGGTTGTGGATAGGGGGATTTGTGTTGTTTCTTTGTGGTTTAGGTGTGTGAGTACCTCTTCAAATCTTGTGGTTTTCGTCGAAAGCAATGAGTTTTATTTTGATTTCGAGGTAGGTGTCTCTATTTAAGGGTGTTTTTTCATAGCTTTGATTCTTGATTGCCTTTGGTTTTTATTTATCAAATTGCCAATGAATTGTGCTATTATTGATGGTTTATCCATGCTTGTTGTGATTTATGAAATGATTTAAAGTGACTTTTCAAAAAGAAAGTGATTTTAATGTAGAGAATGTGTTTGATAAAATGCGAAAGGAGGATTTGTGGTTTGGAATGAATTTAAAAAGGGGGCTTTAAAAAGGTTTTGTCATGTGAATGGTGTTTGATTATTATGGGCGTGTTTGGTTCATGAAATTGGCACTTGTTATGTTTTATGTGATTGGTATGTGTGGCACATGTTGGATTGGTGTTGCCCGATCCGGTTGGGCCGAATGCTTGTGGCCCGCAACTGTCGCGGGTCGAGCTCCGCGGTGAGCTCGTTGGGGGTTGCAGGGGCCAACGCGCCCCTGCTTCGACAGGCACTGTAGCAGTGTGGACTTCGGAGTCAACTTCACTGTAGCACTTTTGACAAAGTTGGTTGTCGATCACTGTTGCAACGCGGACTTACTATTTCGGAACAGTGGACCGTCTTCTTCATATGTAGCCCATTTCGGGCTAGGGTTCACTACTGAAAAAAAACCTCTGTAATTTGTGCTCCCGATTAGTGAAATTCTGTCTCTCCCGTGGACGTAGGGATTATTCCCGAACCACGTAAATCGTTGTGTCCTTTGCTTTCTTTCTTTCGTCTTTTCTCGATTCCGTCGTTGTGTCTCCCGGCGATTCCGCAACAACTGGTATCAAAGGGTGAGTTCGGAATTCTCCAACGATGGCTCTGGATGAAGGCAAAGTGAAGATCGATCGCTTCGATGGAACTGATTTCAATTTCTGGAGGATGCAGATCGAGGATTATCTTTATCAGAAAAAGATGCACTTGCCACTTCTAGGTGTGAAGCCAGCGGACATGGAGAAGTCGGAGTGGGAGCTACTGGATCAACAGGTTCTGGGTGTTGTGCGTCTGACGTTGGCCAAAAACGTGGCGTTCAACATCAGAGAGGAGAAGACGACGGTGGACCTGATGAAAGCCCTCACAAATATGTACGAGAAGCCTTCTGCGGCAAACAAGGTGCATTTGATACGACGATTGTTCAACCTGAAAATGGTTGAAGGGAGACCTGTTGCAGATCATATCAACGAATTCAATATCATCATAAGTCAGTTGTCATCGGTGGACATTGATCTTGGTGATGAGGTATGTGCTCTGGTTTTACTATCTTCATTACTAGAGAGTTGGGAAGCAACTGTAACAGCTGTGAGCAGCACCTCGGGGAATACGAAGATGGCTCTGAAAGATATACGGGACCTAATCCTTAGTGAGGATGTTCGAAGAAGAGAATCAGGCAGATTCTCTGGTTCTGCTTTGAACGTTGAAGGAAGAGGAAGGTACCCACAGCGGGACAATCGCAGAGGACGATCGAAGTCAAGAGGAAAGGGCAAAGACAAGGCAAAGGGGTCTGGTCCTACCTGCTGGACATGCGGGAAGAAAGGACATGTCAAGAAGGAGTGCAGAGATAACCGGAAGGGACCTGAAACGAGTGGAGCAAACACTGCAGCTGAAGGAACTGATAACGTGTTGCTGCTGAGTGCGGACAGCCCGATGGAGTCTTGGATTTTAGACTCAGGGGCGTCTTTCTATTCTACATCGGAGAAGGGCTTCCTGAACAATTTTGTTTCTAGAAATTTTGGCAAGGTGCATCTTGTTGATGACGAGCCCTTGCAGATTGTGGGTAAAGGAGATGCACGGATCAAGACCAACAGTGGGAGTTTGCTAGTTCTGGAAAACGTGCGGTATATCCCTGGCTTGAGAAGAAATCTTATTTCGGTTGGACAACTTGATGATGCAGGGTTGAGTACCACATTCACTGATGGTGCATGGAAGATCACCCGAGGAGCTATGGTCATAGCTCGGGGAGCAAAGAATGGCACCCTGTACAACATGACAGAAACTTGCATGGACGTGGTTGCATCACTGGAAGCTGTCGGAGGTTCTCAACTGTGCCACTACAGACTTGGTCACATGAGTGAAAAGGGGATGAAGGTGCTTGCAACAAAAGGGTTGCTACCAGAGCTGAAGTCGGTGGATGTAGGCTTATGTGAAGATTACATCTTTGGAAAGCAGAAGAAGGCCTCCTTTGCAAAAGGAGGCAGAACACCTGAGGCTAGAAAGCTGGACCTGGTGCATACAGATGTTTGGGGGCCTGCACCAGTACCATCCCTCAGAGGGTCACAATATTATGTGACATTCATCGATGACTCAACAAGGAAGGTATGAGTTTACTTTCTAAAGAATAAATCTGATGTGTTTAAGATGTTTGAGAAGTGGAAAGTCATGGTGGAGAACGAGTCAGGAGCAAAGCTGAAATGTTTGAGGTCTGACAACGGTGGAGAGTATGGCAGTCAGGAGTTCAGGGAATTTTGTTCTGAAAATGGAATTCGGTGGAAGAAGACAATCCCAGGAACACCACAACAGAATGGTGTGGCAGAGAGGATGAATATGACACTGAATGAACGCGCCAGGAGCATGAGGCTGCACTCAGGATTGCCCAAAACCTTCTGGGTTGATGCAGTGAACATGGCAGCGTATCTGATCAATAGGAGTCCATCTGTGCCAATGGGAGAACGCCTACCCGAGGAGCTCTGGTCTGGTAAGGAGGTAAAACTCTCACATTTAAGAGTCTTTGGCAGTTTAACTTATGTACACATTGATGCTAACTCAAGGGACAAGCTTGATGCTAAGTCCAAGCCATGTTTCTTTATTGGCTATGGTGCTGATGAGTTTGGTTACCGGTTTTGGGATGATCACAAGAAGATGGTCATCAGGAGCCAGAACGTGGTATTCAATGAAGGTGTCATGTACAAAGGTCGTCATGAAGCTGAAGATGAAAATGGGAACATTGAATCAGAGTGCAAAGAGCAAGTGGAGCTTGAAGGTGTGTCTGAGCTTGAGAGATCTGAACCGGTGGAACCTACTACTCCAGTGGAGTTGAGGAGATCATCAAGGGTGAGAAGGCCTGTGCAGAGGTATTCACCATCATTGCATTATCTATTATTGACTGACGGTGGAGAACCATAATGCTTTGAAGAAGCAATGCAGCTGAAGGAGTCGAGCAAGTGGGAGCTCGCTATGAAGGAAGAGATTTCCTCATTGCATGAGAACAACACTTAGGAGCTGACACCTCTGCCAAGAGGAAAGAAAGCATTGCAGAATAAGTGGGTCTACCGAGTCAAGGAAGAACATGATGGCAAGAGGAGGTTCAAGGCAAGGCTAGTGGTGAAAGGCTTTCAACAGGAGGGAGTAGATTTCACTGAAATTTTCTCACCTGTAGTGAAGCTTACCACCATCCGGGTGGTTCTCAGCATTGTGGCGTCAGAAGACTTGCATCTTGAGCAGCTTGATGTCAAGACTGCTTTCCTTCATGGAGATCTGGAGGAGGACATCTACATGCAGCAGCCAGAGAGATATGTAGTGTCTGGAAAGGAAGACCTGGTGTGCAAACTCCAGAAGAGCTTATATGGATTGAAGCAGGCACCCAGGCAGTGGAACAAGAAGTTTGATTCATTTATGTCTAAAAATGAATACAAACGATGTGGCATGGATCAATGTTGCTACATCAAGTCTTTCGGTGATGAATACATTATATTGCTTCTGTATATGGATGACATGCTCATTGCAGGATCTTGTATGCAGAGAATTAATGAGCTGAAAGGGCAGTTGGCTGAGGAGTTTGAAATGAAAGATCTTGGAGAAGCTGGCAAGATTCTGGGAATGAAGATCAAGAGAGACCGCACAGCTGGAACATTAATGTTGTCACAGGCTGATTACATTGGGAAGGTGCTGAGAAGATTCAGCATGCTGGAAGCAAAGGCAGTCTCTATTCCCCTGGCGAGCCACTTCAAACTATCAAATGAGCAATCACCGAAGACGGCAGAAGAGGTCGAGTACATGACAACAGTTCCATACGCATCAGCTGTTGGAAGCCTGATGTATGACATGGTCTGTACTCGACCTGACATTGCTCATGCAGTGGGAGTTATGAGCAGGTATATGGCTAACCCTGGAAAGCAACATTGGGAAGCTGTGAAGTGGATACTAAGGTA
Organism: Viscum album; assembly: GCA_963277665.1. Lineage (NCBI taxonomy): Eukaryota > Viridiplantae > Streptophyta > Magnoliopsida > Santalales > Viscaceae > Viscum > Viscum album. The sequence continues at coordinate 224,911,258 of OY728162.1, forward strand.
TTTGAAGGGCAGCAAGGAGGTATCTCTGTGCTTTGGGAAAGGAAATTCATTGCAGGGGTATGTGGATGCTGACCTTGGAGGCGATGTCGACAGCAGGAGGAGTACCACGGGTTATGTTTTTACTTGTGGAGGAACTGCGGTAAGTTGGATATCACAATTGCAGAAGGTGGTGGCTTTATCCACCACAGAGGCAGAATACATTGTTGTAACAGAAGCTGGGAAAGAGATGGTTTGGCTGAAGAACTTCTTGGATGAATTGGGAAGAAAGCGAGAGGAGAATGTATTGCACTGTGACAGTCAGAGTGTTATACATCTTGCAAAGAACCCGGTATTTCATGCCCGGACGAAGCACATTCAGTTGAAGTACCATTTCATCAGAGCCTTGATACAGGATGGGCTGCTGACATTGCAGAAGATCTGTGGAACCAACAATCCGGCAGACATATTGACAAAGCCTATGGTGATACAGAAGTTGAGGCACTGTTGGTCTCCACTGATGAACGGAGGATGAGAGGCAGAATGATGGAGGACCTGATGGGAGCACAAGAGGAAAACAGTTTGTATTTCATGAATCTGTGAATGGAAAGCATGCCACTAGTGAGTGAAGAAGAGGAACTTAGATTAAGTAAGTTGTCAGTTGCATCGAAGCTTAGCAGTGCAGCGGATCAGGCTACAAGTGGGAGATTGTTGGATTGGTGTTGCCCGATCCGGTTGGGCCGAATGCTTGTGGCCCGCAACTGTCGCGGGTCGAGCTCCGCGGTGAGCTCGTTGGGGGTTGCAGGGGGCAACGCGCCCCTGCTCCGACAGGCACTGTAGCAGTGTGGACTTCGGACTCAACTTCACTGTAGCACTTTTGACAAAGTTGGCTGTCGATCACTGTTTCAACGCGGACTTACTATTTCGGAACAGTGGACCGTCTTCTTCATATGTAGCCCAGTTCGGGCTAGGGTTCACTACTGAAAAAAACCCTCTGTAATTTGTGCTCCCGATTAGTGAAATTCTGCCTCTCCCGTGGACGTAGGGATTATTCCCGAACCACGTAAATCGCTGTGTCTTTTGCTTTCTTTCTTTCGTCTTTTCTCGATTCTGTCGTTGTGTCTCCCGACGATTCCGCAACAGCACAAGGGAGACCAAGAGTGTGTGTGTGTGGTGACTAAGACAATTGAAACCTTAGCCTATGTCGTGGACTAGCTAGGGAAGGGTATCCAAGGGACCGAGAGAGTCTTTGGGAGGAATGCCGAGAGAACTTCCAAAATGTGGTCATGTGGACCAAGAGTGCCCATGGAAGTATTGTTGGATCCGGGGAAGATCGAGAGAGCTTCCAAAGTTGTAGTTGCTTAGCCAGCTAGCGAACTGTGTCTTAGAAAGTCACACTAGACTCCATTGGTTAGAGCCCATGATGCTTATTGCTTGTGCCCGGTTTGGCTTATATGCCTTTATGTTTGTGTTTATGCCCATGCTTCTCCTTTGTTGGATATATGATGTTGTTTATTCATATATTTATGCTTGTACTTATGCTTATGTCGTGTTTGGAGTGAGTTAAGCATGCTTATGCCGTGTGGCTTCAATTTTTTTTTACTTGGGCCATTTGTATTCATATTTTTGTAATATTGAATGCTTTTGACAAAAACCAAAGGAACCTTTAAAAAGCAATGTTTTCAAGTGAACTTGTTTTCAAAGTTGTTAAAAGATGTGAGTCCCACATCGATGTTTAGACACCAAGGCTTCCCTTAAAGAGACATCTTGGGTATTGGGTTAACCACTCTGTCATTCTATCACCTCGTCAATTTGGGTATGCAAAGTCGGACGTCGTTTCACCTCAGCAATATGGGTCCGCTAGTCAGATGTCGTATCACCTGACCTTTTGGATCCGCTAGTCGGTCGTTGTATCACCCGGCTTTTGGGTCCACTAGTCGGGCGCCGTTTCACCTGGTTGTTTTGAGGCTGTTTATCAGTCGTTGTTTCATTCGGTATCTTGAAGCAAGGGTCATCCTCAGCAAGGGAGCATGAGAGTTCTATGATGGTCATATTTTCTTTAGCAACCATGGGCGGGAGCGCAACCAGTGGAGCACAACCAGTGGCAGTGCATACGGGCGTTGTTCCTTCATTGGCACATCTTTTTCAGCAACATCTTCCATCATCCATCATTTTCATCTCGAGGGGAAGCTGCGATCGCGAATGATTTCTTTTTGTTTCGTCTTATTTTGTATTCAAGCTGGGCATGTCCAGCTTGAGGGGGAGTGTCGTGGATGATTATTTTTGTTTGCTTTGTTTTCTTTGGTTTATTTTCCTTGTTTTGTTTTATTGTGTATCCAAGCTAGGTACACCTAGCTTGAGAGGGGGTGTTAGAAGATGTGAGTCCCACATCGATGTTTAGGTGTCGTGTCATGTTTGTTATTCATTATAAATAGATACCAAGGCCTCCCTTAGAGAGGCATCTTGGGTATTGGGTTAACCACTCTATCATTCTACAAAAGTGAAAGTGTTTTAAATGTGGTTTTCAAACTAGAGTGATTGGTTTGCATGGAGAAAGGCCTTATATAGATTTATGACAGTATCTTACTAGGTTTTGTGCCTTACACCCTGCATATGTCTTTGGGCATATGCAGACATTGTTTTGCATAACACAGGGAAAGGTAAGGGCACCATTGTTTTGGGCGTATGCAGACATTGTTATAGGGTTGTTAGTGGTTGGAGGGGTATTAAATAAGGGGGGTGGCTGGAGAAGGTAGGCACGAACTGTATTTTGGCATTTGGGCTTCCCACGGGAGAGTCTTGAGGGTTAGGCCTTCGGCCCTAGGAGCAGTGTCTCCCAAGGAGTCTCCTTCCCCATTTCTTCTTTCTTTTTCCCGTTCTACTATAATTCCCGCTGGAAGTAACAGTCTACTGTTTTTCACTCTCACTCATTCGACACTTATAAAAAAGAAGTCAAGCATCTGGATCAGTGGTGGTGGAATCATGTGGGACTAGTGGGAACTCGAACACTATTATCTCAACAAAGGACACATAAACGAACATTACATGGCGAGAAATAGTTATGATAACCCCGCTATGTGCAATAATAACCAAGAAAGAGGAACTTAAAGGAGCACGCATCCAACTTAGAACCAGATAAACGAGTGTCAAGGACATAACACACACATTTGAAGACACAAAGTAGGGCTAGAGTGGGAGCAAAGGGCAGAGGATGTGATATGGAATCTCTCCCTCAAGAACAGCTGATGAAAGACAATTGATGAGATATATGGTCATAAGGATAGTTCCACATGGAATAGAAGAGTACGGAAAACTTCTAAAAGATAATGATTATTAAAGTTGACAATACCATTTTGTTGCAATGTGTGACAAGAGGTCTAATGGGGAATACCTAGGACATCAAGAAATAGGCGAAAGGAAGTGGATAAGTATTCAAGATCATTAACAAAAAGCAAGCATTTTAGAGACAAAGAATTGGGTCGTGATTTCGTTATAAAATGAACAAAAGACAAAAAAACTTAAAACTGATTTTTCAATAGATTGACCCAAGACATCACTGAGAAATCATCAATGAATAACACGTAGTGAAGGTAACCCAATTTACTAAGGACCGAACTATGACCCCACGTGATAGGGGATTCAGGGATATAGGGAAAGGTCCTACCGGTAGGCCACTTGTATTTCATACATATCAGAGGGGACGGGGTTAGAATACAAAGAGTGGGGGCAACTCCTAGTTTGTTGTGGGGAACTATTAACTGATAGGGGTATATTTGTAAATGGCTAAATAGTGTGTTAGTAGTATATAAGGGGGGCGCTTATACCGAGCGGGGCATTGAATTGTTTTCGAGTGGTTTGGTCATTGGAAAAGGAATGGGAGCGGGGAGAGACCTCTACAGGGAGGGGTGCCCTGATTTCTTTGGTGAATCTGAAACTGTTGATTGAATTCCTATCAACTTTGGTGCTTTCGTTGAGGGAATCTGTCGGAGATTTGCAAGATAAAAGTTCGATTTGGAGAACATAGAGCCGCAACATATAGTTGGATGCCCACATGAATGGAGGGTCGAGTATTCCAGAGGAGAGACAGCAATAGTAGAGCTTCATAATGACTTGTGTCGCCAAGAGGCAAGAAGGCAACGACGGGACGAGGTACAGCAAAGGCAAGAGGAAGCGATGCGACGACTGGAAATACAAATGTAGCAGATGTCGTCGATGATGTCTCAGTTCGTGGCGATTCAAACTGAACGAATGTCGGAAAGGTGGAAAAAGTAATAATGTTGTCGAGGAAGAAGGCGGAAGTAGTTATCAAGATGGAGTGGAGGCAAGGGAATTGAGGCCAAAAGAAAAGGATGATGGCGAGGATGATTGAAGCGCCGAATGGGGAATGTGTCGCGAATCGACTCGGTCAGTTGAGATGCCGACATTTTCAGGTGAAGAACTAGTATCGTGGATTGTCAAAGCATAGATGTACTTCACAATCTACCAAATTCGAGAGGAGATGAAGGTGTCATTGGTGCAACTTGGTATGGAAGGCATGGTACAATATTGGATACTTTCCCTGAAAACTATAAAAACGAAGCTTACTTGGACGCAATTAAAGGAAAAACTCTTGGGAAGATATGGCAGCGCGGGAGAGGAGGATCCGGTAATTTACATGACGGAACTACGGCAAACGGGGTCAGTAGATGAATATATAGACGAGTTTGAACGTGTGGCGATGAGACTACCAGAGTTAACAAAGAAATGGTATGTAATCCTCTTTATAGGGGGATTGCGACCGGATATTAGCAGTACAGTGTTGACACATAAACCACGAAACAAGGCACGATTGCTCAATCTAACAAGAGTTGAACATGAGTTGATTGTGAAAGGAGAGTTTAAGCGCCCTGAAGAACGCGGTAGGGGAGACAGCGAACACAAGGACGAGTGTGGAGACCGAATGTAGTGAATGCAGTGAAATTCATGCCCACTAAAACACGAGGGGAAAGCGGAAGGGAGAAGCTGCAACTACTGTGGCACCAAGATTGCGAGGGTTAAGAAATTTATCCTGGGAGTGTGAAGATAGAAAAGTTCAGGAGTTGCGTTATACCTGTGGACAACATTTCCAACCTGGACAAAAAATGTCCAAAGAAAGGATTTAAGTTGATGGTGTGGGAATGTGTGAAGCCTAGAGAAGTAGTAACCTAAGAAGAGGTTGAAATTGAAACTCGATAGGAAGCAGAGGAAGGGGTTCACAACACGGAAAAATGGGAGATGGAAATGCAAGGGGCTACGGTTTGTGGAGAAGAGAGGAAGCGAGTTGGGGGTCATAAACAATGGAGCAAGTCATAATTTCTTAATGAAACAATTGTTGAAATATGTTGTGACACATATTGAGGATATCAGGCCCTTCCACATACCATTGGGTGATGGACACCGCGTAGAATCTAGAGGAGTTTGTAAAGCTCTAAAGGTGCGTTTGGGAAAGGTAGATTTCGACATGGAGGCTTACATATTTGATATTGCAGGTTCAGACTCGGTGCTTCGAATGGCTTGGCTTGAGACACTTGGCTATGTTACCACACATTGGGGAGATATGATGATGAAATTTATGTGGAAGGTCGGGATGTAACCTTACATGGGATATGGTTGCCCTGTGCTGAAGCAGGGGCATTTACGAAGTCACTCCGCCCAGTGTTTAGTGTTTCGACTTGCCTAGTGAATCGATTTTTGGTAAAATCAGTGGAAATTTAGTAGACTCTCAACAAACTTGTTCGTGTGTGCAAACTCGCGGACTCTGACGATTGAACGGAGTCCCCCTTTTTTTCACGGGATCCACTCAACATTGGTCAACATTGGTCAACATTGATCCAGTGGGGGGGTTGTGTCTCGAGCAGAGTACATCTTCAAAGGAGAATAGGTCGACGTCGATTAATGAACTGATTGTCTGAGCTTCAATTGATGAAAATGATGTCAAGTTCGCTGATTGAAACCTATGTCGATGTATATGGAACCTGCGTGAAAGAGTTTGTGGCCACCCGAGCCCGATTGAAGAAGTATCAATCCAAGACTCTTGTTCATTGGTTTTTCGTTGATTACAGGTCAGAAACCGGGAGATTTGTTTAAGCAAGGAGCGCCTGGGATCGATGTTGTTTGTACTCATCCAAGCCACCGTCACAAGGACTAATGAACATGAACATGGAACCGACCCCTGCACCGATGGCGACGGCAAGCAGTTTACAGACGGTGGCTTTGATTGGTGCAAGAAGGGAAATGTTGTTGATGTCTAGACAACAGCGAGTCGTCCGAACTGGGACCATTATCTTCATAATTGGTTCCACGGCTCCCTGTAGAGCACCATTCTCCTCCTACACCATTCTCCATTTTTCTCTTCCTCACTTCTTGTTTCCCCATCTTTTAATCATAGTCGCTGTTAATATACAGCAATTGTGGAACCTTTTCATCATTCATGGAAGGATGAAAGGGGGAAGCCGGAGTCCACAGCGTTTGGAGTTACTTGTTTCGGTATGCACAACAGGTGTTCGATGTTATGCCTCTAAGCCGAGCGGTGTGTAGTTGATTCATTGATTCTGGGTTGCGAACGCAGAAGGTGTTTGATTGATTTGTTAAAGAGGAAGGCACAGAAGGCTGATCCGAGGTTGAAGACTGATTGAATGGCCATTCGATGAAATTCAAGAGGAATAGTTTGTTGCTTAAATGTTTGATGTTCGAATCAGATTTGGTTGGAGGCATGGTTTGGATCGGTGTTTGTGATTTTGTTCGCTGTTCACATCTGCCTGTTGGAGGTGGATTTCAGGTGATGCTGCAATTTTTTAGGTGTGCAATATCTACCTAAAGATCGCTGCTTGTAGCAGTCAAAGATAAGAGCCGGTTTGGGACCTGCTTGTTTCTAAATCTGTACAAAACTAATGTGTTGAGGTTGTTGTTGTTGGCGTGGTATTTTTTATTATTATTATTGAATTAGTCTACAAGTCGAGTCTGTCAGTCGAGTTTACTGACCTCGAACGAGTCTAAGTAGACTTGAGTTTGACTACCTTGCTGACAACGATACCCTTGCTAAATCTGGATTTTTCGAAAGTCTTTGTGGTTGAATGTGATGCTTCGGGGGACGGCATAGGGGGTGTATTGATGCAAGAAGGTCGACCGCTAGCATACTACAGCAAGGCGCTCTCCGGTTTCAATTTGGCTAAATCCGTTTATGAAAAAGAACTTACGGCGTTGGTGTTATCGATTCAACACTGGAAGCAATATCTCCTTGGGCGGGCGGTTTGTGGTCCTTACAAACCACCATAGCCTTAAGCATCTGCTCAATCAGCGAGTGGTTTCCATGAATCAGCAATGTTGGCATGTTAAGTTGTTAGGCTTTGATTTTGATGTTCAATATAAGTCGGGACGATTGAACAACAGATGCTTTATCCAGGATGGGAGAAGTAAAGGCAAATTTAGTTGTGGTTGTTTTGGGACCAACTTGGTCGGATTTGCAGCATGTAAAACGAGATAATCTACAGGATGCTCAAATACAGGCAACCATTACAGCCTTGCAAAGTGACTCTAATGCAAAACCAGGATATTCACTGAGGGAGGGGCTATTGTTTTATAAGAATTGATTAGCATTGTCAAGGGACTCCAGTTTGATACCACGATTTCTTCACCGCAATCATTCCTCTCCTGGGGGCACTCTGCATCTTGAAAACTTACAAGCGCCTTGCAGAAAGTCTCTATTGGGAAGGAATGATTAAGACAATGCAGCAGTTTGTCCAGACATGAGGCTTTTCAACGTAATAAATACGAAGCAATAACTCCAGCTGAATTACTACAGCCATTACATTTGCCAACCTTAATCTAAGAAGAAATTTCTATGAATTTCATTTCCAAGTTACCCAAATCACATGGCTATAAAGTTATATTGGTAGTGGTGGATCAGCAGAGTAAGTACACTCATTTCTTATTGCTCAAACACCCTTATTCAGCTAAGACGGTGACAAAACTATTTCTCAAGAAAATAGTTAGATTACATAGTGTTCCCCGGGCAATTGTTAGTGATAGAGACCCCATCGTTACAAGTCACTTTTGGAAAGAATTATTCAAGATGCAAGGAACAAAACAAAGTGATGGGCAAACGGAGGTGGTAAATGGTAGTTTGGAGCTCTATTTGCGCCACTTCTCTTCCGATCATCCAAAGCAATGGGCCATATGGTTGTCGTGGGCAGAGTTTCATTACAACGCAGCCTATCATACCTCTATTGGATAAACCCCCTTTGAAGTTGTTTATGGTCGGGCACCACCAAATGTTCTACATTATGTCAAAGAGGATGTTGCGGATGCAGCAATGGAGGCTGCTTTGATAGACCGAGATGAAGCTTTGCGACAACTTCGTGTACATGTACTTTGTGCACAACTTATGGCGAAATTTGCTAACCAACACAGGTGACAGGTTGATTACATTGTTGGAGACTTCGTTTGAGTCAAATTACGTCCAAACAAGCCCGAAGTGGTCTCCCGGATCCATTCAAAATTGGTGGCCTGCTATTACGGTCCCTTTTCAATAATTGGGCAAGTTGGACCAGTTGTTCTCTGGTTGCGGCTCCCTGTTAACAGTCGGATTCATCCGGTATTTCACGTCTCCCAGCTGAAACCTGTCATTTGGCAACAATTTGGAACTGCCATATTGCCAAACGAATTTGTGGCAAGACTTTCCTAAAACTGTGCTGGCAGACATGACTCAAGGAAAAAACTTGTTTTGGTTGGTACAATGGCATGGTCGTCCAACAGCAGAGACAACATGGGAACAAGCGGACGACATTAAGTCTTGGTTTCCTAATTTATACCTTGCGAACAAGGTGCCTTTTCAGGGGGGGGGGGGTGGCAATGATAGGGAAGTCCGGAATATAGGGAATGGTCCTACCGGTAGGACACCTGTATTTCTTACATATCAGAAGGGGGGACGGGGTCAGACTACAAAGAGTGGGGGCAACACCTAGTTTGTTGTGGGAAACTATTAAATGACGGGTATATTTGTAAATGGCTAAATAGTGTGTTGGTGGTATATAAGGGGGGCGCTTATACTAGGTGGGACATTGAATTGTTTTCGGGTAGTTTGGCCATTGGCAACAGAATAGGAGCGGGGAGAGACCTCAACAGGGAGACGTGTTCCCTGATTTCTTTGGTGAATTTGGAATTATTGATTGACTTCCTATCACCGCGCATCAGAATGAACAAACATAAAATAACTAATCATGCAATTCAGGTATCAAAGAACATATGAAACCCGACAATATTCAGTGAAGTGATAAGAATCACAGTCAATGAAAAACGATGAACCTAGCTCAGGATAAAGACATTGGAAAACGCAGGTGGGTGACCATGGCAGCAATGGAGATACAAGACATGATCAAAGGAAGAGACATGCAAACAAAGGGGACAAATTCAACATGCAGACGCCTTTGCGGGACCTTCCTCTACCAAGAACACAATTCAATGAGAGCTAATGAAACATAACATTTTCCGATGAGAAGATAACAGTGCATTGTAAATCATGAGTAATCTTACTGATGGATAACAGATTGAATGGACTGCACTGAAAAAAGGCTACAAAAGACAATGTAATCGCAGGAGTAACTAAACAAGCATCAAACCCAATGGTATAGAGGATCAATATGCCACGATAATAGCACTGTTAGGATCTAGATGTGAGAGACAGTGAAAAACAGTGGAGTTCTATTAATATCATCAGAATAATAGGACAATCAGAAGATGCAGAAGAAGAAGAGAGAAGGAATCCTCTGGGAACCACTGGCCTAACCCACTGTACAACCAAGCTGCACTCCAGCAAAACGCTGATAGAAATGGCCAATCAGTATGAGTATTGTAAAATTAGAAATCCCCCACACCCTTTCAAGGTGAGGAGAGAGCCTTCATTTATAGAAAATATAGGGAAGTTACAAAGAGAGGTTACAAAAGAAGTGGGGCTGGAAGTTACAAAGTTAGTGGGGCTGGAAGTTACCCATACTCCAACACTCCCCCTCAAGCTAGGTGTACCTAGCTTGGACACATAATGAAAAACAACGCAAGCAACAAGCTGCAAACACTCCCCCTCAAGCTGGACATACTCAGCTTGATGACAAAACAAGATGAAAAACGGAAGATACAAAAAGAGGTTACAAAAGAAGTGGGGCTGGAAGTTACAAAGTTAGTGGGGCTGGAAGTTACCCATACTCCAACACTCCCCCTCAAGTTAGTGGGGCCGGATTTTTCGGCCAGATCCTTCTCCCGGCAGCTCTCCTGCGGATTTCCCGGCGACCCTTCCGGTTGGCCGGCCGCGCCTTTCCCGCCTTGTTCTTCCCGGCGGACCTCCCTTCCCCGGCTTGCGGCTCTTTTCGGCAGCCCGCCTCCTGTGCGATCTCCCGCCGGCTCCTTTGACGATCGACCTCTAATTTTACATGGTATCAGAGCGAACTTAATCTCGATCCCCCCTCCCATCTATTTTTTTTATTCTGCTCTAGGTCTCCCATCTTTTTTTTTCCCGTGGGGGCGGCGGCCTCCATGGCTTACGAGCCATAGGAATTCTCCGCCGCCCCCTGCCGGCGATCCCTTCCCGGCGAATTTCCCGTCCCGGCGGCTCTCCAGCGTTGCTCCCCGTCGCGGCTTCCCCCGGTGCGCCTTCCCTCGTCGTCCGGCACTGCTCCGCTGCTCCGTTGCCGAAGTCCCCTCCTGCGGCTTCCCGGCTTCGCCTCCTTGCGACGACCGGCCCCGCCTCCCTCCGGCTTCCGGTCGCGGATCCCGCCTCCCTCCCGCGGCGCGACTCGGCTTCCAGCCCCGCATCCCATGCGTCGGCCTCCTGTGACGCGCGACACCTCCCGCGACGCTCTGTCCGGCGGCCCTCTCCTTACGCGGCTCCCCTTCCCGGCGCTTCTGCCCGGTCCGATTCCCCTCTGATACCATGTAAAATTAGAAATCCCCCACACCCTTTCAAGGTGAGGAGAGAGCCTTCATTTATAGAAAATATAGGGAAGTTACAAAGAGAGGTTACAAAAGAAGTGGGGCTGGAAGTTACAAAGTTAATGGGGCTGGAAGTTACCCATACTCCAACAAGTATATATTAAAGGGATCTGCACCAGAATTACAGTGATAATGGCAGCAAAATAGGAAGGAAGAAGACAGACCCTCGAGAGCACCAATTTCAGGTTACCCACCCAAAAGCTAACTAAACTACTTCCCCAAAACAGAAAGATGCCCTGACCCACCACCCACACGCCCTTATTTAACAGCATCGGTCCCTACTACCGTGCGTCTAACCACCTCCCCCTGGTTGGACCAAAGTACCCCTTCCGGAATACACCTTCCATTCACTTGGGTGGCCTTGAACCCTATTATTGGCCGCCACTTGAAGAGCAGTCTTGTCCTCAAGGCTGCAGGAAGGGAAGTGATTTTGGATGACGAACCGGTCCTCCCATATAGCCTCTTTGATCGGATGATTCGGCCACTGAATTAAAAGTTGCGGCTGGAGAACACCATCCGGGAGTTGGGAACGGCGGGCAAGGATAGCAACTGGTTCTGGATGGGACACTTCCTCGCCCTGCAGATCATGTGGAAGAGACGTGGATATGGGCTGCTGCCCCACCGCCCTTTTGAGTTGAGAGATGTGGAAGACCGGGTAGATACGGGCAGTGGGAGGAAGGTCCAGCTGATACGCGGCAGGACCAAATTGTTTGACGGTAAAGGGGCCATGGTAGCGGGGAGACAGCTTCTGGTTGATCCGAAGAGCCAAGGAGTGTTGTTTGTGTGGGAGGAGCTTAACATATGTCTACTCCCCAACATCAAAAGTGTCAGAACGTCGATGATTATTAGTCTGGCGGCACATAATATCCTGGGAATGGGCTAGGTGATGTCGGAGCTGTTTTAATGCCTTTGTTCGATCCAACACAACCTGGGCAACAGCTTCGACCCTGATTTCAACCCTGATTTCGGACGGCAGATAATTGAGAATTGTGGGAGGCTTCCGGCCATAAACAACTTCAAAAGGGGTGGTATTTGTAGATGCATGCCAAGTTGTATTATAGGAATATTCTTCCCATGGTATCCAGAATGACCATTGTTTTGGTTGGTCCCCCGAAAAACAATGAAGATAAGTTTTGAGGCAACGGTTGACAACCTCTATCTATCCATTTGCAGGTGGTATGCGGAACTAAAGCGCAACGAGGTCCCTTCTAGCTTGAAAAGGGTTGTCCAGAAGTTGCTGAGAAATATTGGGTCTCGATCACTTATAATGGATTGAGGGAAACCATGGAGGCAGACCACCTCGCGGAAAAAATGTTCTCCAACTTTTGCGGCAGTGTAGGGGTGTTTCAGCAGAAGAAAGTGACCATACTTAGATAGGCGATCGACCACAACAAAGATGGTGTCATAGCCGCGTGATTTTGGTAGTCCTGTAATGAAATCCATAGACAAATCTGCCCAGACAGACTGAGAAATATCTAGGGGCTGCAGAAGCCCGGCCAGTGAGAGAGTAGAGTACTTGTTCTGTTGCCAGATGGTACAACAGCGGACAAAGTCCTGCACCTGCCGTTTCATTCCAGGCCAATATAGAGTTGAATTTAATTTCCGATATGTCCTGTAAAAGCCAAAATGGTCGCCCTGTTGTGTAGTATGATTCTCCTCTATGAGCTGGGAAAGACAGATTGATGTGGTAGTCGTCCCTTGTAGAGAAAAGTTCCATGGTGTAATGAAAAATGAGGATAAGAATGTTGCTCAAGTTCCAAGGCCTGGAGGATGTTTTGGAGTTGAGGGCCCTCTGAAATGTTTTAGAGCAGGGTGCAACGGTCTTCCCACTGTGGGGTGGACATGATCAGGTACGTAGAAGCATGTTCAGTGTGTTGGGACAAAGCATCAGCCACTGAATTTTCCCAGCCTGGTTTATATTTAATTTCAAAATGATAGCCCTATAATTTGGCTATCCGGCATTGTTGATCAGCAGTGGCAATTCACTAGTGCAGGAAGAATTTAAGGCTGCGCTGATCGGAATAAACAATAAAGGACCAGCCCAAAAGATTAGGGCGTCAATGTTGGATGATTAACACCAAAGCCATAATTTCTTTCTCATAAGTAGATTTTTCCAAATTGGTAGCTAAAAATGCTTTGCTGAAGTAGGCGATGGGCTGGCGATGTTGCATGAGAACCGCTCCAATTCCACAACCGGAGGTGTCACATTCCATTTCAAAGTGCTGGGTGAAATCAGGTAATGTAAGGACGGGGCTTGAGTCATGAGCTCTTTGAGGCGAAGAAATGTTGATTGAGCAACGGGTGTCTAGGTGAAGCCGTGTGTCCTGGTGAGAGCAGTAAGAGGTTGAGCAATTGCATCATCGCCTTGGATAAATCGGCGGTTATACCCAGTAAGACCAAGAAACCCTCAGACCCCTTCTACAGTTTGAGGAATAGGCCAATCCTAGACCGCTTGAATTTTGGTTTGATCCATCCATGTGTCAACTGAAGAAATAACATGGCCCAAATACTACATTGTTTGTAGAGAAAAATGGCACTTTCTTTGATTGGCAAATAGATGCCTGTCTAGGAGAACCTGCAAAGCGGTAGCAAGGTGGGCGAGGTGCTGCACCCAATTGGCACTATAAACCAGAATGTCGTCAAAAAAAATTAAGACAAATTCGAGAAGGGGCAAACAAATCGTTCATGGTGGCTTGAATCTCTCAATTCTGTAGTTGGGGTTTGGCTTAGTGGTAAGCACCCCGTAATCCCACATGAAAAATGGGGGTTCAAAACTCATTGGGTGCAGGTATTGTAGCAGTACCGTAGCGGCGGTGGTACTGTAGCGGCGGCGTACTGTAGCGGTGGCGGGGTACTGTGTGGTACTGTAGCGGGCGGGTGGTGTAGCAGTACTATTCACAGAATGGGTCTTGAGCCAAAAAATTGGGCCTACGGGTCATGTAATGGGCTAAATGTCCACTGGGCCTTCGGGCTATGTAATGGGTCTCCCTCTACCCAGTTAAAGAGGTCTTTGCTTTGATTTAAGAATAAATAAGGCTTCTGCCTCAACCTTTTTAAAAAAAAAAGTTCATGGTGGCTTGAAATGTAGAGGGAGCATTAATAAGCCCCAAGGGCATAACTAAATACTCATAATAACCATTGTGGGTCTGAAAATCCGTCTTTTCCACATCATCGTAGCGCATCTGAATCTGATGGTACTCAGATTTGAGGTCCAATTTTGAAAAATAAATCACACCATGCAGTTCATCCGATAATTATTCCACCACCGGAATCAGAAATTTGTCGGGAAAAGTTTCTTTGTTGAGAGAGCAGTAGTCAATGCAAAGACGCCACGAGCTATCCTTTTTAACGAGTAGTACCAAACAGGAATATGCACTGCAGCTCGGTAGAATGATGTTGGCGCGCAACATTTCCTGCACCGAGAATTCAATTTCAGCCTTTTGATGATGGGAATACTTGTATGGCCGAACCATGATCGATTTATGAGCAGGGACGAGGGGAATTGCATGATCACGCGGCCGCCGAAGGGGAAGTCCCGTAGGAGCCCGAAAAATAGGAGCAAATTGAGTTAAAATTTGAGACAAACTGTAAAGTTGATGGGGTTGCAATGTTGAAATGCCAATGACATCCATTTGCAATTGAACATATGAGCCGATTTGTCAAGGAGTTGACACGTTGCAGAGGTGGAGTAGTTCCCTTGATGCAGTAGGTATGATACCAGTTGTGAATTTCATGACCATTGAGTGCCAATTTGTGTGCACATCTCCCAGAGTCCGCAGCCATGCGACGCCTAATATTAAATCCAAACAACCAATGTCAAGGACGTGGACGTCAATAGAGCAATGGTAGTCTCCCACCGAGAGGGCCAACTGAGAGCAACTCCTTGAGACCACAATGTATGCGCATCCCCCAACTGAATGCACATCTGCTGGGGGTTGCGCACTGAGAAGTCGGGGAAACGAATTAGCTTAGGAGAGATGAAATTATGTGTGGCGCCACTATCAATGAGGATGAGGTAGCAATGCGAAATAGACGAATTAGAGCAGGACAGGCCAAGCCCGTGCGGGTTTGAGATCGCAAAAGCCCGCATTTAAACGGGTATGTTTATCAAGCCCGCCCCACCTTAAAGCCCACTATCAATGAGGATGAGGGTAGCAATGCGAAATAGACGAATTAGAGCAGGACAGGCCAAGCCCGTGCGGGTTTGAGATCGCAAAAGCCCGCATTTAAACGGGTATGTTTATCAAGCCCGCCCCACCTTAAAGCGGATGCGGGCAAGCCGTTTTATTTATTATTATTTTATTTTTAGAAAAAATAACATGATGAAAATGTTATAATATATTGATATATAAAATATATGATAAAACTATAATAAAAAATAAGAAAAAAAATAACAAATAATATGAAATATGGGCCGACAGCGAGTCTGGAGAAAGGTGGCGGCGGGGACGGCGAGTTGGGAGGGGGGAGGCCGAGGCAGGGGACGGATAGGGGAGTCTAGTGGACAAGCGAGCAACGTTGTCAAGTCAGGAGGGGGGAGGTCGAGTTGGGCAAGCCGCCGCCGGGAGATGGCGAGTCGGGAAGCCGAGTTGGGCGGGCCGCCGCAAGGCGGTGGCATGTCGGCAGGGGAGGATGCCGAGGCAGGCGGGCGATAGCGTGTCGGCAGGGGGGAGGTGGGGGGGGGGGGGGTCGGCGTATCGAGTCTCGAGGGGGGAGGGAGTCGAACCGACTGTGGTCCTAGCACTTGGAACTTGAAAAGAGGAGACTTCATATTGGCAATCTCCTTGAAATTCGGAGGCCTGAAATTCCAGTTGCATGCGTGAAGAGTCGTTAATATTGCATGTTTTTTTATTTACATTTAACAGGCTAACCCGTATCCGTACAGGTAAACCCACACGGACTTGAAGCCCGTGCGGGTTGATCGTTCAAGCACATTTGTAATACGGCAATTTTTTTAAAAGCCCGCCCCGCCCCAAACCCACATAGCCCGTGGGCTTGCAACCTGTTTTGCATCGCTAGGATGAGGATCGGAATTCCAGTAATAGATCCCTCGATTTTCATGGATGGATGTACAAGGGAACTCTGCTGCCAATCAGAAGTACAAACATCAAGGTGTTGGTATGCCACGATGTTGCATGTGGCGTCAGGGGGTGGTTCAAGTTGAGTGGAGTTGCACGGTAACCTTTCTCATCAGCATCGGAGTCATCGTAGCTGAGAATAAGTATCCGCAATTTGGGGTCGGCGCACATATGGGTGGGAGTATAAGGTAATGCGAAACAAAAACAGAGGCTGAATCTTGTAGTTTCTCGGTGGTGGGATCGGTAAGCGGAGCCACCGGACGGTAACGAAGAAAAACGAGGGTGAGCTGGAGCAGAATAACGCTCATGCCCGGTACCAGTGGGATGCAAGGGAACGCCGCGAATTGAAGAACCGGTGTCGCGGTGGAGAGCAAGTTCAGCATGACGAGCCAACCGCATAGCCTGCAGTCGGGTGACGGGATTGTGGATACGAACCCAGGACCGAATCTCGTCATGAAAGCCGTGTAAAAAATAACCCACGTATTATTGTTCTATATATTCCTAGACGAAAGCATGTTGGTGAAGAGTTGCAAGCTCTTCTAATGGGTTCTGGATTTCCAGGCCACTGAACCGCTCCAGCAGTACGGTTTTAAACAGTGGCCAGGAGAGGTCGGGATATATATTTGTGAGTATGGTGAACCAATGGATTGCGAGACCCTCCATACTGACCTGGGTGAACTGAATCTTCATAGCATCCGATGTCTGATTGATGCGGAAATATAATTTGGCGCAAGTGAGCCAGCCGCGAGGAACCATGCCATCAAAAATGGGTAGTTCAACGCAACAACCAACAAGAAATGGATCGGAGGAGAGAGAAACATCGTCTGTACCATGATCGAAATAGGGAGGAATTGAACGGACGTCGTCCGACGTACCTAAATCAACGGAGTGCAAGGCTACTTCTCTTTTTTATGAAGCATGATTTGGCAAAATTATGTTTGGGCGGCCATCTCTTGATCCCAGCGATGCTCACCTTGCCGGAGATCGTGAACGCCTTGTTGGAGATCAACAACCGATGCAGATAACTGAGACAGGGTGGTCTCAACAGCGCCGAGGCAACCTTCGACAGCGTCAACACGGGAATGGGTTCGCGTTTCCATGAAAACTATTAGGGAACAGCAGGTTGAAGGATGGGCGCAATAGGTCGGACCAAAATGATAGAGATGGCCAATCAGTATGAGTATATATTGAAGGGATTTGTACCAAAATTACAGTGATAATGGCACCAAAATAGGAAAGAAGAGGTCAGACCCTCTCAAATGCGCCAATTTCAGGTCTCCCGCACAAAAGCTAACTAGACTACTTCCCCAAAACAGAAATATACCCTGACCCACCACCCACACGCCCTTATTTAACAGCATCGGTCCCTACTACCGTGCGTCCAACCACCTCCCCCTGGTTGGACCAAAGTACCCCTTCTAGAATACACCTTCCATTCACCTGGGTGGTCCCGAACCCAATTAAATACCTACCTAACCCCCCATAGCCCTCCCCCCCCCCCCTCCAGCCGCATTTAAAGAGGATTTCCCAGCCAGCTGAAAGATTCCAGAAATACCTTCTCCTAACAGCTGGCAATAACAGCTGGAACCACTAACTATCAATTCAGCTAATGCCTATTATTGTATTTACAAGACTACCCCTGACATTATTAGAACTACCAATAACTATTCCTACCATCACCAAACCTAACCCAGCCTCTCTTCGCACAGCACCTTCCCTCCAGCCATGTGTTCCTATCAAGCACCGTCATCTAAGCTCGGTCAATAAGAATGGGGAATATATGTGGTGACATTGACCTGATCAAAGACACCAGAGCCAATCAGTCACATGGAACACTGAGACGGAAAGACAGCCAGCATGAGCATCAAACCGAGTTATATTGGCATTGGAGGAGGTAGACTCTTCACGTTGAGGTTGTATATGTTGAAATTCCTTGGAGAGCTAGACCATGGTCTTGTGTTTCGGATGACAGAGCAGAGGTCATAGTAGTAACACAGCGAACAGCAAGACAGAAAATAACTCATCAAGGAGAAATTAACTTACATACAAGAGGCACAAGAAACCAAAAAACTGCCAAGAAAACAGTTGGGCAGAGACTACAAAATCAGAGCAAACGGACCCAGTTGATAGCAGGGCAGATCAGAGGGTAACTTTGATGTCAGGGCAGAGATTGAGGCCAGCAGTGGCGAGGGATACACAGAACTTGGACCATATGTTACTTGCAGGGATACCAGCGAGGCCAGGGGCAGGGATTTCTTCAAGTGTAATGAGATGATGATGTCCATTTGTAGTGTGGGTGGTGGCCAAGCAAGGCAGAAAAGGTTGAGACAAGAGATCAGGATTGAAGCAGAATGGGCAAATTTGATTCAGAATTTCAGTGCTTAAGTGAATTAAGGAGAGGTTCAAAGAACAGCGGCTACCCCCTGCCTCCTGGGAAGAATTTTAGAAAAGGTTGGTGAGGACAGCATGCAGGAAAAAAGGGTAGGGACATGTTGCTGCATAAATTTTCTATACAGTGGAGGAATATGCTGGAGCGAAGGAGGCCTAAAAGAAATTTTCTGCAATGGTGGAGGGCACCTTCTTCCCCTGAAGAGGGCGCCAGAGGCACCCCTGAAGAAGGGGAGAATGCCGCCCTAGGGTTCATGGGAAGAAAGGTCGCCAATCAAAGTTGGTGGGGAAGAGATTTCTTAGGGTTAGCTTTTGATACCATGTAAAAGGAATAGAACCAAAATTTGTATATCTCAAGTGAGATCGAGAAATGCATAGATTCAAAATTCAAACACACGAAATAAAGAAATAGGATGGACCTAGTCAAACTGAATGAACATGGACATACCCGTGTACTAGGTAGGTACATAACTGCTCTAAAAAACCAAAAATTACTTCGTCAACACAACGGTTCAAGGGCAATCTACGTTCAGCATTGCTTCTTTTTATTTACATCATACGCATATAACCAGCTTCTGAAAAGCTTCCTAACATCTATAACCAACTTATGGAATGGTTTCTATAAAATCTTAAGAGCCCAAAATCCTTTGAATTAGCAATCAAATGTTGTGAGCATTGACATTCAACTAAAGGAGCACTGACTTCAGTTGGAGAATATGGCATGTTACAGGTCTAAAACAAGAATTTAAAAAGTTTCAGAGAAACAAAGATACAATTTATTTTAAAATATTACAACAAACAACAAAACAAACAAGCCCTCAATTAAATGGGGCCGGCTATATGGATCAAATGTCGCCAATTTGCTCTATTGAAAACCATATTCATTAAAACCATTTAGAACAAGATCTTGAATGATCTGTTGTCCTTTTAGGCCAACCTCTACATCTTTTAAAAAGTGAATTAGTTATTAAGTTTACCCTATTAACAGGTGCATCCCTGGGTCTACATGTTGAAACCATCTTAATCTAGTCTCAGTCATCTTCTCGTCAATCGGAGTCACTCCAATTTTCTCTCGAATACATTCATTTTTAATCCTATCCATCTTAGCATGTTCACATGTCCATCTTAGCATTTTCATTTATGCTGCCCTTATTTTTGTTCAAGATGTCTCATCAAATGTCAACACTCACTACCATATAGAATAGTAGATCTAATGACGGTCCTATAAAATTTACTCTTCAATTTCAAAGGAATTTTATGATCACAAAGCACCCCATAAGTCTTTCTCCATTTTATCCAACCAATTTAAATCCTATGAGAACCATCTGCATTAATATCTCCATCACATAGCAGAAAATAGTCTAAATACCAAAAACAATCAACTTTTAAAATACCGTGATCTACCAATCTCGCATCCATAACATTACTAGACAATCTTTTGTTAAAACGACATTACATATATTCTGTCTTATCCCTATTGAGACGGAAACCTTTCAATTCTAAAATCACACTCCAAAGCAAACTTTAAATTGATAGTCTCTTTGGATTCTACAGCGAGGATTATATCGCCCGCAAAAACATGCAATTGGGTATTGTAAATTCATCTAAGACTAAGGCAAAAAGTTGTCTGAAAGTCGAACTTTGATACAGTCTTATCAAGATAGGGAAGTCTGTAGTGTCAACTACTGGAGTTCTAACTCGAGTCAAACTCCCTCCATACATGTCTTGGAAATAAAATATTAAAGTAAATTAAATATAAAAATATAAAAAATAAAACAATCATTAAAATATATATATAAGACAATTAAAGAATGAAAAGCTGACACGACATTAAATTGAGTATTAATTACATTTTGTGTAAATCAACTTCAAGGATAAACATGATCCCATGGAATTTCATCAAATAACTAAACAAATTGTTCTTCAAAGTAAATATTGGCTAGTCATGTGCTTGATTTGGACCCAGACAAGCCAGAACAAATCAAGTCATCCTAGATTCTAATGTGTTTAAAGTATTTGCAAATATGTGTGTGTCGTTAAATTTCATATCAAAAACACTAACAAATTAACAAAACAGGTTGGCAAACCAATGCGCATCGTCATCAAGCATATTTGCAAATGTATAGCCAGATCTGGTTTAAACAAATTTGTGAATCGGTTTGGTTCAGGAAACATTTTCAACAGCTATTAACATGTTTTTATGTAATAGTGATCAAGCTTCCACTTGCTTGAACTCTCATGACCGGCTTTCAGGATAGAATACCTTTTCTATATTTTTAACATGACCCAAAATGTTTCAGTTTATACATAATTATATATCAGATAAAAAAATTGATAATATATAAGATGTCAAGGATAAACTTACACCAATAGGTAACAGCAGCAACTAAAATATGATCGGCCATGTGGATCAACTCCCAACACCTCTGCTCCACGGAGTGACTCCCACAGATTAATCCGTGTATTTTTAGAAATGACACATTCAGAACAGTACCAATCACCCTTGGGCAAAAGATCACTAGCAACACCAACACATTTTGAATGATATGCAGCAGGGCAACCATCACAGCATATTAAGCTTCCATCCATCTTACAGAGGCAGCATTCATCACTATTCCAATCAGCTGTTTCATCAGCCTCACCCTCCATCAAGCATGTGCCACCAGAAACGCCCACACCAACTTTCTTCCTTATGAAATTTTCATTGTTCAAATTCCGTTCAGACACCAAATCAGGATCACTTGACCATGATCTTCTATTAAGCTCTGACGATATGACTTCCACTTCAAGCACATCGTCACAGAGACAACGAAGTACCTCAACCTTGACAAATGCAGGTTGTTTGTAATAATCACCATCAAATAGCTTCAAGTAATTAAGATCCAACCCACACTTCAATCCACTATTGTGAAACACTAGATATCCTGTCATAAAAATGGGCCACGTAATCAAATCCAACAAGCACCAGTTTAGATCCCTGGAAAAATATTCAAGCAAATGAGAATAGATATAATGTTATTATGACCAAAGGATTGAGCTGCAACATAAATGGAGGGTGGAAAAAGCAGTACCTCAGGCAATCAATAGCAGATTGAGTGCCTTCATTAGAAAGGAACTCCAGATGCTTTCTAAGAATTTTTAAGAGAGAGACGTGAATGGAATCAAATAGAGAAGTAGGGTACTCGCATTTCAATGCCACCACAAAGTCTTCCAACTCAAAGGGACTCAAAAATAACAAAGTACTAAATGATCGTAAAAAAACATAGACGAAAAAAACATCAAAAACCGAAACCCCGTCTAAACTCAAATTTTTAGAAGAAGGCGGTAACGGAACTTTTGGAGGAGTTTCACTATGACCTAGAAGCTCCTCACACCCTACACTGCTAATGTCCTCCTTGGCCACTCCAACCACTGCAGGGGACAAAGAGCTATTCATTTCTACATGTGACGATATTCTCCTTGAATCGTGATTTTCAATGGACGTCAAAGCTGACCCTCTTCTTGTACTTCTTCTTAACACCATTTCGCTGGTAGATTTTGTATACTCCCGAAGCTTTCTTTTTTTCCAACTTCTACTCCCTTCCCCACATGAGGCTCCCACAGCATCTTGGGGCCCAAGATCAGTCCCAGAAAGACATCTATCCGCTGAACACTTACTCTGCTGCACAGAGTTAATGTCCGTAAGGCCATTGTTAGATATTATCCCAATCCCGCCATTGGGTATGTTTTCCTTTGATCTTTTATCATAGTCACAGCTGTTATTCCTGTTTTCACCGTCAAACTCGCTATTCAAATCCACACAACGCTCCCCGTTTGGGGATTCCATGCCATGACAACTTGAATCTTTATCCTGTGCGATTGCATCACACTCAGCCTTTACATCCAAATTTAATTCAAGAACATTTCTTCGCACCGTGTTTTCCAAGGTGTTGACGCTGACTTCACAACTTAACTGGCCATTTAAGCGAGTGTCCTCATGCCGAATACATACGCCATTCAAGTCAACTCCACGGTTCAAATTAATTTCATCGATTCTATCGACAGAAAGAGTGCTGTTCGAGTCTTCCCAAGCCCTGCGTTCCGTTCCAGCAGTTTCAGGGAACATGCAACGCCCCACGCGAAAATCATCATCATTCACCAAACCTTGAGAAACACTACCTGACTGAGAACTGGTTTCGTAATTCTCCTGGCGGTGCTTCTTCGGCTTCCGGCTTGGGCTTTGATTCAGTTGAGATGAGGAGATCTCCCCAGTCGCTCCCTTCGGGCGTAACTTTATCTCCGTCAGGTCCATTTCGTCCGAATCCCCGTCTCCAGGTATCATCTCGAACATGCCAGATGACGAGTCGAACGATTTGACCGTTCCAGGCAAAATCCCAACCCCCGGAACTCTGTCGTTACTGCTCTGCCCGCAAACTCCGTGAACAGAAAACTAGGGTTTTCGAGAGTTTTCGAGAGTTTTCGAGAGTTTTCGAGAGTTTTCGAGAGTTTTCGAGAGCCCCAAGAAAATTCGTAGCAGTCAATTAGAAATCCCACAGGCGAAATTCTACTTCCCCACCTTCAATTTGCCTCGTTCGACGACGAAGAGAAAATAAACCGCGCATAATCGAAGTATCTTCAACTACCCTCGGAAGAAAAGGGGTCGCATGTGAACCCAGAAAATATAATCTATCTACTAACTATGCTAATTTTAACCGCGCATAATCGAAGTATTCAACTACCCCCCCCCCACCCCACGGAAGAAAAGGGTTTGTCGCATGTGAACCCAAAAAATATAATCTACCTACCAACTATACAAATCTTAAATTACCTTTCATTCCACCGTTGTTCCTACATTCATCCACGCTACTACATGGCTTATCTTCCACGCATTCCCTCCACGTAAAGCCACTACTATCGCTCCATCTCTCTTTGTCGCGACATTTCTCTCGGTTTCTCCTCCCGCTCACACTGTCAAACTAGGGTTCTCGTTGCACGTCGTCGTCGTTTACCTTCATCTCAATCGATTTCTTTCCGTCGATCTCTCTTCTGCACGCGGTTTCACTCTGATTGTCATCTTGCTCGCACTTCATCTCATGTCGACCTACGATTCCAATACACCCCAGTCGTCGACTGCCTCACAATTATGGTTCTCATTCATCCCTCTTCCGCACGCAGATTCACTCTTATTCTGGCATGAGGTTTTCTTCACACCCACGGCTATTGATTTCCATCGGTTTCTCCCCCCGCTCGAGTATCACTCATATCGACCTATGGTTCCCGCATATGTCGGTCGACATCTCCCTCCAAATCGCGGTTTCCCTACATTCATTCGGGGGTTCTGTCGCGGTATCGCCGTTGTCGCTCGAGATTCTCCTAACATCTGCGCCGATTGTCGGTTTCCTTCAAAACCTATACCTTTTGGGATTTACCTGTGTCAACTACTACTTTGGTTACCCTTGCATTTCTTCCCTTTTGCAACTCTCTTCGTCACCACTGAAGATTTTGACTGCTTTGTCCGCTACATCAGGCTCCACTGTACGTTCAATTTCATTGACACCAGTATGTGTTATTACTACATTCTATTTTACATTTTCATATACTTTTCTTCAAATATTTCCAAATTAATCATATATTTAACATTAACTGTGTCATCAGATTTTTGGGGAAGCTGCATTTGCACTGCTCTTACTCAATCAACAACATAGTACTACTGTCATATAGCTTATACATCTGCTTTGAATAGCAGGATTAATAGCTTTACACCACATCATATGGTGTAACATAGGTAACCTGACCTTCTTTCATTGCATAGAAATATTTCATGGCTTCAATGTTCATTATTTCATGTATATGTTGTTATTATTAATATAAACCTCTGCAATTACATCTTTACGCATTTCGGTGTTTGCCTAAGCAATGTATATTACATTAACTTCACTTTCTCATCTGACCAGCTACTCTATTTCCAATACAGTTGCTAAGTGAACATCATAAAATTACTACTACACAGTTTTTACAATCTCTCTCGATATCAGGATTTACAGCTTTCTTTTACACTGTATCATATCGTCTAACACAGGTATGCTTACCTTTTTAATTTCAGTGCATATATTTCAATGTATTATTGTTCCACATTTCATGTATTTTTCATTACTAACATTGTACTCCTGTGCAATTAAAAATTTAGACAATTTGGTGTTTGCCTATGCAATGTACATTATGTTAACAGTACATTCCACCATGCATAATTTGATTTGATTGTACACCTTGACAATTATATATAAAGGAAAAAAAATACAAACATGTGTTGCCCGACAAGCTCTAGAGATGCAATGTTACGGTAGAGGAAAGTTACGAACGAACAAAAAAAGCTTGTGAGATCTCTGTTATATTTGATTTAAAAAGTCCAACTTGATGTCATTGTTTCAATAGTAGTATTCATTAATATTGGCAATATAACAGTGTTGACATCTACTGAAAATTCTTCAATGACGTATATTGATATGTTTGGTACTGCATTAACTAAACCAGTATCAACTGATGACATCACACATGGAGTCACACGCATGCCACTATCATCTCCGTGTGTCAACAGTTAGTTCTGATTATATTTAGCATAACAAAACACCACACTAAAAACTACTTTCCAGACTAACACAAATTATACGTATTTAACTTATACTTTGACGACAGTGCCTGGAAATTTTGTTCCTCAACCAAATACTGACATGTCTCGTCTGACAAACTCAAGAGATACAAAGTTACAACAGAGGCAACTTATGAAGGAACGATAGAAAGTTTGTAAGTTCTCTGTTTTGTTCACTTTAAAATGTCCTACTTAATATCATTGTTTCAATAATTGTATTCATTACAACTAACACAATGACAGTGCCGACATCTATTGGAAATTCTTTAATGACATCTACCAATATGTCTGGTACTCCAACAAATGAACCAGTATCAACTGATGTCATCACACATGCAGTCACACGAATGTCATTATCGTATTTATGTGTCAATGGTTAGTTCCGATTATATTTAACATAAGAAAACACTACACTACCAACCGCTCTACATACCAACACAAATGAGTGATACTCAACTTTTTATTTGACGACAGTGCTTGAAAAATATGCTCCTCAACCAAATACAAACATGTATGGCCCGTCAAGATCAAGAGATGCAAGGTTACAACGGAGGAAACTTATGAATGAATGACATAAAGTTTGTAAGTACTCTGTTATTTCACTTTAAATTGTCCTACTAATTATGAAAGAACAACAAAAAGTTTGTAATTTCTCTGTTATGTTCGGTTTAAAATGTCATACTTAATGTCATTATTTCAATAGTAGTATTCATTACAACTTGCAATATAACAGTGCTGACATCTACTGGAGATTCTTCAATGACATCTACCAATATGTCAAGTACTGCATTAACTGAACCAATATCAACTGATGGCATCACACATGGAGTCACACGAATGCAATTATCATTTTTCTATGTCAATAGTTAGTTCTGATGATATTTAATAGAAGAAATCACTACACTTCTAACTGCTTTCCAGACCAACACATATGAGTGATATTTAACTTCTTATTTGACGACAGTCCCTGAAAAGGCTACTCCTCAACCAAATACAAACATGTATGACCTGTCAAGCTCAAGAGATACAAGGTTACAATGGAGACAACTTATGAAGGAACGACTTAAAGTTTGTAAGTACTCTGTTATGTTCACTTTAAATTGTCATACTTATTATAACTGTTTCAATAATTGATTTCATTATAGCTGACACATTAACAACGTCTCCATCTATTGGAATTTATTCAATGACATCTACCAATGTGTCTGCTACTCCAATAAATAAACCAGTATCAACCTATGACATCACACATTGAGTCACACACATGCCTTTATCATCTTTCTGTGTCAATTGTTAGTTTTGTTTCTATTTTAAACTATAAACCAGTACACTTCAGACTGCATTCCAAAGATAGAAAAATTAGGGTGGTTTTAATCAAATACTTCATTGATGACAGTGCTTGAACAATCTGCTCCTCAACAAAATACAGACATGAATTTCCCAGGAAACTCTACAAATGCAAGGTTACAACGCAACAAACTCCATATAAAGGGCAAACAGTTTGTAAGTTCTCTACATTATTCACTTTAAAACATTCAACCTATTTACATTCTTTAAGTATCTCTAATTATTAAAGTTGCCACAAAATTAGTGTCGGCACCTACTAGAAATTCTTCAGTGACGTGTACCAATCTGTCTTCTACTCCAATAATTAAACCACTATCGATAATTGGCTACATAGATGGAGTCGCACGCTTACCATTATCACCTTCACGTATCAATGGTTAGTTTTGTTTAAATTTACTAGTATAGATCATTATTCTTCACACTGCATTTAATATTTACATAAATTACTAATATTTAACTTCTTCTTTGACCACAATGCTTGAACTATCAGCTCCTCGATCAATAATGTGTTCACGATCAAACACGTGAAAACAAAGACCAGAGAACTTGACACGATCTCCACTATTATTCTGTAAGTATCTTGTTAATGATATTTGATTAACATAATGTCGGTCGTACAACCTTTGTATTCACCATACAACAGTTTGCTCAATATTTTGCATAGCTTTCACGACTGACGAAAATATTCAGACGGAATGCATGAGCTCTGGAACATTTTCTATTATCTAAGTAATTACTTTCTTCTACCTGTACTACATATCAATTGTAAATCATGTATTTCAAAACTGGACCATGTTCTTTTACAAGACTTATCACCCCTCTAAAATAAGGCCTTTATATTTCTTGCTTTTCATTTGTTAAATTACCCTTTTAAAAGTGTAGTTGACCATTTCACAGTGTTGATATTATCTACAGATTATTATATTAGGGATTTTGGAAATGATATGCATTGTTATGTACACAAAATCTGAATCCTAATTTCCCTACCACCATGACAATTACTATCAGTATGGTAGTAGTGTGGATGAAGCTCTTTTAGAAAGACATAATTGGAGTCTGCGGACCATATGAGCTATAGCTAGATAATGTTTCACACCAATCACACCACTAGGTTTAGGTGGCCTAATCCAAACTCATGGTGCCATCTTCTGGGACCATATGATGATGCATACCAAGAAATGAAATAATTAGGTAATGTTGTAGATAATTTCAGGTATGATATGTGTATTCTTCATATTATCAATTGTATATATGAATATAGTTATGAACCATCCATTTATTATTGAATCATTCATTTGGGAGTTAGAGGTACCGGTAGATTCCCATGCTTGTCTACATATATTAAAGAATCATATTGAGGGTGATCATCTTCTCAACTGCATTTTGTTGGACTGTGAGTTTACTATAGGGAAATACTGGTTATATATGTGTTCAACAAGCAGGAATGTATTCCTTCCTCTTTTCATATAGGGATCTGGAGGTTTTTGAAGCAGATTTCAGTTGCACCCTATCTTACTACCTTTAATTGTGTTCAACTGCATTACTGTCTTCCTTCCTCTTTTCATGTAGGTATAGGTGGCCTATTCGAAACTCATGGTTCCATCTTCTAGGACCATATGATGATGCATACCAGGAAATAAAATAATTAGGTAATGTCGAAGATAATTTTAGGAATGACATGTGTATTCTTTACATTATTAATTGTACATATGAATATAGTTCTGACCCATCCTTTTCTTATTATATCATTCATTAGGGAGTTAGAGATACCAATAGATTACCTTTCTTGTCTTCATCTATTAAAGGTTCATATTAGTGGCGATCATCTTCTATACTGTATTTTTCTTGGACTGTTAGTTTACTATAGGAAAAAACTAGATCTATATGTATTCAACAAGCAGGATTGTCTTTCTGCCTCTTTTCATGCAGGTTTCTGGAGGTTTTTGAAGCAGATTTCAGTTGCAGCCTGTCTTACAGCCTCTAAATGTGTTCAACTGCATTATTGTCTTCCTGCCTCTTTTCATGCAGGTATAGGTGGCCTATTCCAAACTTATGGTGATATCTTCTAGTACCGTATGATGATGTATACCAAGAAATTAAATAATCAAGAAATGTTGCATATAATTTGAGGTATGATATGTGTATTCTTTATATTATCAATTGTACATATGAATAGAGTTCTGACCCATCCTTTTCTTATTTTATTATTCATTTGGGAGTTAGAGGTGCCAGTAGATTCTCTTCACTCACAGTCTATATGTTTGCACTACAATATATATACACTGCAACACATGTTATGCACAAATTAGTGATATGGTATTCAGACTCACCATTTTAGTGATTTTAAGTACAAACTCATTAAAAAGTTACACGGTTTTACTGAAATTCTTAGATTAGTACATCTCCTATATAATATTCTTTTTTGTTTCAATTCTATTAAACTCTAGTTTGAAAAAAAACCTTTGTTATCATTATGTTTTGGAAGTAATGCATATTATGTGGCATTTGTTACATATTTGATTCAATAGTATGTGATTTTAAAATATTCATTTTCATGTTTCTTTCCTATAGTTTTATTTAGTAACCCATTTCATGTTGCCTTTCTTTGAGGAAAAAATTATACATTATAAAGTTTTCATAATTTTTTTTGAATAGAGTCTGTGTGCAGCTGATAGAGTTAATATTTTCATTATTATTAATATGTTTTTAAATGATTTAATCCCTCTCAATTATTCAATTTGAGTATATTTTCATCATTTATGTGTTTTTGGTGTATTTTGGGCTTAAATGTGAAAATGGGGTAATTCTGTAAAATTGACAGTTTTATATAGCTTTTGTTTTTCAGGTATAACTTTTAAAATATTGATACAATTGAAGTGAATCCTTTTTTAGGCTTCATATGTTCGTGGGATTCAAATATGTCTTCTGGACCAAGACCCAATTCGAAACTCAATGGTACAGAAAAATCAATTAAATTGAGAAATCAGTTTGGCAGGCAGAATGGACCCCATTGCATTAAATATGGAATATCTACTTCAGCAAACCTTAGAATGAGGTTATTCCAACTGGTGTAGACAGAGGACATCCAAAGGACGGTTCACAATAAATTTGATAAAATATGAAGCTCATCAAGGCATATTTTTGGCTCGTCCAAGTGGAGTGGGTGAAACAATTTTTGGCGTCCAGAAAAGTAATGGTCATTTATTCGACCATATCTTTATTTACACATATCCAATGACTCTAAAATTTTTAGGGTCTATAGACAACTTCATTTAAAACATTCTATAAGAAGGTACCTCAGTGAGTTTCGGCCTACTGGTGGGAATAACATAGGCAAACTCCTGGAGGACAGATTCTGGAGCATCAAATTTTCTGTTCTTTGTTTTCTCTCTTTTGTTCTTCTTAGTTTTGTAATGAATTGTTCTTTCCCCTCAGTCACAATTACCCTTACCATGGTGGGGTAAACTTCTGTGTGATTGGGTAAGGAGAGGTTTTCCATTTTGTATTTCATGAGTTCTTGTTATTAATGTTTTTAAATCCTCTTTTCTCTTCTGCGAATCAATTTCAATTTCTTATAACAGTTTTTATTATCATGTACGATTGTATCTGATTTTAGATTCTATTGTTTATTCATATTTGTTCAATGATAAATATCTCCCTCCACTAGGTTCTGGTTTATAAACGATGGAATAGACCAGGACTTAGTGGTGAAGTACTCAGTGATCACCTGTACGTGTGTGAGGAGTAGTGAATGTTCTTGATTGCTTGGGATAAACAAGACCCGATTGGGAATTGCCTAAGATAATTGGGGGTATTCGCTACAACTCTATTACACATTGGAAGGAGAGTAGACCAATCTGAGATTTTATTAAGGTTTATTCTCACATTTTTAATTGACCAAGGGAGTGAGAAGAAACAATTGTAGATTTTCACTCTTAACGATTTAGCTGAAGAGAATTGAGTAAAATGAACTATAATAGAATTACAATTGGAAAACCGACCCTAACCTGATCACCATTTCATATCACTGATTTAAATCACATCATTTTTCAATTTTTTTTAAAAACTTTCACTTAATTAATTTACTTTATTTAGTTTCTTTCTTGTATTTTCCAAATCAAAAAATTTCAAAAACAACATCACTTCTTTCTCTTATTTTAAGTGACAAACATTATTGTTGAGCACTCCTCTCTGGAGACAACCTAGGTAACCCACTATAATATATTTTAACTTAGGTTATATTTGTTTTTTCCACACCCCACGATAGGCACGTGTCAAAACTTGGCGCCGTTGCCGGGGAGGTAGCGCCAACATTTCTTTTCTTTTCTTTTCTCTCTTATCGTCTTTTCTCTTGAAAATTACATGACTAGAACCTCAAAAATTGAACCTTTACCCATAAATCCTGAAATTGAAAGAACCTTGTTGAATAGACTTAGAAACCTTAATTTGGAATCTGAATTTGAGGAAGTCCCCCTTACAAACTCAAGTGAAACTTCTAGTGTTCACTCTGAGCCTGTCATCATGGATGAAAATCAAAACCAAACACTTAGAGACCTCTGTGCACCACAATTCCTTAATCAAAACAATCAACTTGTCATGAAAGTATTACAAAATGATTTTGAAATGAAACCTAACATGATTCCTTTTCTTCCAAAGTTTCATGGTTTGGCAGGGGAAGATCTAAACAAATACATTAAAGAGTTCACACATGTGTGCTCAACTTTCAGACCCCGAGGAATTATTGAGAAGCAGGTAAAGTGGAAGACATTTTCGTTTTCATTGGATGGGGCTGCAAAAGAATGGTCGTACGACATACAACTAGGAGATGTGCATGACTGGAATGACCTGGTAATATTTTTTTATGCAAAGATTCTTCCCCACCTCTAGAAGCACAACCATTCGGAAGGAAATCTATGCTATACGACAATCATCTGGAGAAACCCTTTACGAGTACTGGGAGAGATTTAAGAAGTTATGTGCCAGCTGTCTGCATCAAGCCATTGAGGAACATCACTTTCTTGTCTTTTTATATCAAGGACTACCATACAATGATAGAAACCTTCTTGACACATCATCTAAAGGTGCACTGATTGAAAAGTCATCAGAAGAAGCCAAGGGCTTGATTGAGAAGATTTCCCAGAACTCGCAGCAGTTTGGAACAAGAGGTATTGGAACAAGAGGTATTCATGAGGTATGCACTTCTCATCCATCACCCTTATTAGAAACTAGGATTGAAGAGCTTAGTAGTTTGGTGAGACAGATGACCTTGAAGCAAGTTAGTGACCAACAAGTGCCAGCTAAGGTATGTGGTTTATGCTCATCACCTGATCATTTCACTGACCAATGTTCTGAAATACAGGGAATGTAAACATGTGAAACAGCCTTTCATCCAAGGCAGTTCCAACAAAATCAAGGATGGAGATCCTAACCAAGTCCAATATGGGTTTGGAAATCAGCAGAATCAAGGTAGACCCCCATACCAAAACCATTTTCAAAACCAACCACCATTCTAGAATCAATTCTAGAATCCACCACCATTTCAATAGAAGAAATCTTATAACCAACCTTCTTACCAAAAATCAACTAATCTCTAAAGACCCTATGAGCAACCATCCACCAGTGCACAACCACCAATTCAAAACCAACAAAAATCTGAGTTTGAATGGCTGAAAGACATCGTTAAAGATTTGTCCAATAAGTTTTAAAGTCTCATGGACTTTCTGACAAAAAATCTAGGTAAAATCCCTTCTCAAACAATCCCAAACCCAAAAGAGAATGTTAGTATTATAACTACAAGAAGTGGAAAAGAACTCCCACTACCATCCACCATTGAACCTGAAATAAGAATACCTGATCTAGGAGAGAATGAAGTTGGAAATGATGACAATTCTATGAAAATTAATTGGGAAGAAGATAAGAAAGAAGAGGAGGAGAAGGATAGGCCAAGGAAGAATAAACAGGAAACACCATTTCAAAGGCAACAAAGGGAGAAGAAAGATATACCCCCACCATTTCCATCAAGGATGACTGAATCAAAGAGGTTGCAAGAAGAAGCATTGCAAAAAGAAATTCTGGACACCTTATAGAAAGTGAAAATCAACATACCTTTGCTTGAAGCACTCAAAAAATTTCCAAATTATGCTAAAATTTTGAAGGATATTTGCACCAAGAAAAGGAGACTTCAAGGGAATGAGAGGATCAATTTGGGAAGAAGTGTCTCAGCCTTTATCACACCACAATTGCCAACTAAATGTCAAGATCCAGGGATGTTTTCTATTCCATGCACCATTGGTTCATTAAATTTCTATAATTCTTTGTGCTATTTAGGTGCATCAATTAATGTATTTCCTCACTCGGTATATACTTCTTTGCAGATGGGAGACTTAAAGCCCACAAGAGTGGTGGTCCAGCTTGCAAACAGATCAACAGTGTTCCCAACAGGAGTTCTGGAGGATGTCCTAGTAAAAGTCAAAGATCTTTTATTCACTGTTGACTTCTATGTGTTGAATATGGAAGATGATAGGATCTCATCACACTCACCCATCATTTTGGGGAGACCTTTCTTGAAGACAGACAAAACCATCATCAATGTCTATGAAGGGACACTTACCATGGAGTTTGGAGACAACACTGTCCACTTCAATATTTTTGAATCCATGAGGAACCCATCAGATGATCATTCAATATTCTCACTCTCCCATGATGATGGTATAGAACCAATTGAAGAATCAGGTATGTTTCATGAATTTTTATCATTAAGAGAGAATTTTTCCATTAAAAATATCACTGAACATATGGATGCCCTAACTCCTGGAGATTCTGATTTCCTGTTGGAAGAAGAGGTAAAATCTGGTTTCTTTGATAATTTGTTAAATGATGATAAAGATGATATGATTTCTTGTGTGCAGGATGTCAAAACATTGGAAGTGGATAACCTCAATTTAGTTTCATCCCTTGATCATCCTCATGATCTAGAATTAAAACCACTCCCCACTGATTTAAAATATGTTTACCTTATGAAGGGGGAGAAATTACCAGTAATAATTGCTAATAATCTATCTGAAACTCAAGAAAAATCATTTATTGAGCTATTTAGAGATAATTTCCAAGAGATAGTGTGGAGCTTAGGTGATATCCCTGGAATAAACCCAAAAATTTGCTCATATAGAATTTTTCTTGAAGGTGATTCCAAACCTGTCAGACAACCCCAAAGGAGGCTAAACCCCACCCTGATGGAGGTTGTGAAAAAAGAAATTGAGAAGCTGTTAGAAGCTGGGATCATCTATCCCATATCAGATTCACAATGGGTTAGCCCCATCCATGTATTCCCAAAGAAAACTGGTCTAACCATTATAAGGAATGAAAAGAATGAATTAATCCCTGTGAAAATTTAGAATAGCTGGAGAGTATGCATAGATTTTAGGAAGTTGAATTAGGTTACTTGAAAAGATCATTTCCCTATCCCTTTTATTGAACAGATTCTAGAGAGGTTGGCAGGTAGAACTCATTATTGCTTTTTGGATGGATTTTCAGGTACCCATTGCTCCCGAAGATCAAAAGAAGACTACCTTTACTTGTCCTTTCGGTACTTTTGCATACAAAATGATGCCATTTGGAATGTGTAATGCTCTAGGTACATTTCATAGGTGTATGGTAAGTATATTTTCTAATCACATTGAAGATTTCTTAGAGGTTTTCTTGGAAGATTTCATAGTTTTTGGAAATTCATTTGACCATTGTTTGAAAAATCTGGAAAAAGTTCTGAAAACTTTCATTGAAAAGAACCTTGTTTTGAATTTTGAAAAGTGTCATTTTATGGTTGAGAGAGGAATTTTCCTTGGGAATTTCATTTCACAGAAAGGAATTAAAGTTGATAAATCAAAAATTGAAGTGATAAATTATTTGCCTTACCCAACTTGTGTGAAACATGTTAGATCGTTTTTAGGACATGTAGGATTCTACAGGAGGTTTATCAAAGATTTTAGTAAGATTTATCTCCCTCTATCTAGATTACTTTTGAAAGATGCTGATTTCGATTTCAATGGTTCATGTTGGGAAGCCTTTGATGAGTTGAAAAGGAGATTGATTACACCACCAGTAATGCAACCACCCAATTGGGAAGAACCATTCAAGCTACTTTGTGATGCTTCAAACCAAGAAATTGGAGAAGTCCTTTCTCAGATAATTGAGGGTAGGCCACAAGTCATTGCATATGCCTCGAAAACCTTAGATGCGGCCCAATTCAACTACACAACAACAAAAAAAGAGTTTTTAGCAGTTGTTTTTGCTTTTGAGAGATTTAGATCATATCTTCTTGGAACCAAAGTCATTTTGTTTTATGATCATGCAACCCTTAGGTACTTGATTAAGAAGGATGAAGAAAAACTGAGGCTAGTGAGATGGATGCTACTACTGTAGGAGTTCACCATAGAAATCAAAGATAAGAAGGGATCTGAGAACCAAGTGGCTGATCACTTAAGTAGACTACCCAACACCGCTGAAGTTGAAATTCCAGACACTGAACCACTAAATGATCACCTTCCAGGAGAGCAGTTGTACTTGATTGAAGGATAAGTACCTTGGTATGCTGACATGGTAAATTATCTGGTAACATCTCAGGTCCCATCTCATTTAAATTATCACCAAATTCAAAAATTGAAATCTGAATCTAAATATTACATCTGGGATGATCCAATTATTTGGAATATTTGCAATGACCAAATGATAAGAAGATGTTTGCCTTAAAATGAAATTGATTCTGTCTTTAAGTTTTGTCACACATTAGCTTGTGGAGGCCACTTTGGACCTCAAAGGACAACAAGTAAGGTTTTAAAATCTGGACTTTATTGTCCAACACTTTTCAAAGATTATCATGAATTTTGTAAATGGTGTGAAAAATGTCAATTTACAGGAAATATTTCAAAGAGACAAGAAATTCCCCAAAAGCCACTTAATTTTTTCGAAATATTTGAAGTTTGGGGGATATATTTTATGGGCCATTTCCCAATGTCATTTGGAAATTCTTATATTCTACTTGCTGTTGATTATGTTTCCAAATGGGTGGAAGCAAAAGCCACCATGACTGACGATGCTAAAATTGTTTGTGATTTTGTTAGGGCTAATATATTTTGTAGGTTTGGAGTTCCCAGAGCCATAATTAGTGATCAAGGGACTCACTTTTGTAATTAGAGAATGGAGGCTTTGTTAAAAAAGTACGGGGTGTATCATAAAACATCAACTCCCTATCATTCACAGACTAATGGGCAAGCTAAAGTGTCCAATAGAGAAATCAAAGGAATTTTAGAAAAGGTTGTTAATACAAATAGGAAGGATTAGAGCCAAAGGTTGAAAGACACATTATGGGCTTACATGACAGCCTACAAAACCCCAATTGGATGAGTCCCTATAGGTTTATTTATGGGAAAAGTTGTCACCTACCTGTGGAATTGGAACACAAGGCATACTGGGTTGTGAGGAAGATGAATCTGGATCTTGAAAGTGCTGGGAAAGAGAGAAGATTGTAGTTACAGGAGCTGGAATAAATTAGAAGGGAAGCATTTGAAAATTATAGGATTTACAAAGAGAGAACAAGAGTGGATCATGACAAACTGATCCAACCAAAAGACTTTCATCCTGGAGAAAAAGTGTTGTTATTCAATTCAAGGCTCAAGCTGATGCTAGGTAAACTTCGTTCCAGGCAGGAAGGTCCATTTATTGTTACTCATGTATATCCTTTTGGTGTTGTGCAGATTGTGAAGGATGGAGCGAAGGATCCATTCACTGTTAATGGGCACAGATTGAAGAAATTCCTTGGGACCATGCCATCTGAGCCAATGGAGGAGATCACACTCCTCCAACCTGTTTATCAATAAAATACACCAGGTCATACCTCTTATTTACACTTTCTTGCTTGTTGTGATTCATTTTTTTTCAAATCTCATTACATGTTAAATCCATTTGAATTCATTGTGGACACTGCATCATTTAAGTGTGGGGGAGGGAACCTTTATAGTTTAGGATTTTTATGTGTTGTTTGTTTTCCTATTTTTTTTAAAAACATGTGTGTGTTTCAAATTTTGTGTGTTTATTTTTAAATTTTTGTGTGTTTTTGAAACTTTTGTGCTGAAATGATTATCTTTGACATTTTTGAAACCCATGTCCATGGGATAAATAATTTTTTCCATGAAACTGAGCTGAAATGAATGTTGAAAATGACATTGTTTCAGGTTCAATTCTTTGGAAATTTCATGAAACATACTCTGTTTTTTGAGTCTCATGCCATATATCACTGTCTTTATATTTGAAATCACATTCCTGTGAGGCTTATGAACTTATTATTTTCATATTCTTTACATTAACCTCACTTCTTGAGAGAACCAAACCATACTTGTTTTAACCAGAATTTGATTTATTCCTTTCAAAACTTGAGGGTTTTGGGTACATGTGTTTTAAATGATTGAGGCATTTCTTTGGTTTGAAATCCCCCTTTTCAAGATAATCCCTTTCATTCTGGCCTACCTTGTAAATTTAATCCTTGTAGCCCATAGAATCCATGAACATCCTATTAGGTTAGCCACATTACAAGCCAATTTTCCCTATCCAACCTGCTCTTGAAGTGAAATTGCATGATCTATTTGAACTTAAGTGTGGGGGAAGATGTCTTGTGTTGTGTTAGCTCATTTTCTGAAATATTGGGTGGAAAATAAAATGCTGAAGAGATGTTATTTCTATGAAAAAAAAATCATTCTGCTGAAAGCTGTGCCTTTTCTGGAGCTGTCACGATGAGAGAAGTTGTGCCTTTCTGGAGCTTCTAATATAAAAAGAAAGTTGTGCCTTTTCTAGAGATTTCAAGAAATATTATATTTGAGAAGATTGAAATGTTTGCTGCTGAAATGATGAACTGTGTGAACATTCCTTGATATTACATGAATAAGGAGCTTATTTTATACTAAGGGGAGTGAAGAGGAGACCATACTTGTGTGAAAATTAGAGCAATTCAATTTTGCTTCAAAAAGAGCCAAGCCCTCTTCATTCAGCCTCAGAATATTCACATCTAAATCCTACCAACCTAAATCCATAGAACAACCTTGAAAATTCCTCATGATAAACATATGTCTTTGACTCACATCGAGTGGAGATATAGGAATTTATCAAGCCTATGGTGACCCTTGCATTAGTTTGGATGAGAAAGACATTGCTAAAAGAAATGAAATTTGTGTGATGAGAGATAATGAAAGTTAGGTAAGTGTTATGTGTGCATTGGATGAGAAATGAAGAGTAAATATATTGAATGATATTAAATTAAGAACATGAAATAATATAGTTTGAGGAGGCATGATATATTTTGTTTCTTGTTTTCAAATTGGTGGATCTCATGGATATGTGTTTTGAATTTACTTTGATTTTATTTTGATTTTGACTTGTCCAGGAGTCCAAGTGATAAGTGTGGGTAAATTGATAGAGTTAATATTTTCATTATTATTAATATGTTTTTCAATGATTTAATCCCTCTAAATTATTCAATTTTAGTATATTTTCATCATTTATGTGTTTTTGGTGTATTTTGGGCTTAAATGTGAAAATGAGGTAATTCTGTAAAATTGACAGTTTTATATAGCTTCTGTTTTTTGGGTATAACTTTTAAAATATTGGTCCAATTGAAGTGAATCCTTTTTTTAGGCTTCATATGTTCGTGGTATTAAAATACGTCTTCTGGACCAAGACCCAATTCGAAACCCAATGGTACAAAAAAAATAATCAAATTGAGAAATCAGTTTGGAATGCAAAATGGACCCCACTGCATTAAATATGGAATATCTCCTTCAGAAGACCTTAGAATGAGGTGAATCCAGATGGTGTCGACAGAGGACATCCAAATGACGGTTTAAAATAAAATTTATAAAATATTAAGCTCATCAAAGCATATTTTTGGCTCGTCCAAGTGGAGTGGGTGAAACAGTTTTTGGCGGCCAGAAAAGTAATAGTCATTGATTCGGACATATCTTTCTTTAAACCTATCCAATTACTCTAAAATTTTGAGGGTAGATAGAAAACTTCATTTAAAACATTCTATAATAAGGTACCTCAGTGAGTTTCGGCTGGATGGTGGGCATAAAAGAGACAAACTTCTTGAGGATAGATTCTGGAGCATCAAATTTTCTGTTCATTGTTTTCTCTCTTTTGTTCTTCTTAGTTTTGTAATGAATTCTTCTTTCCCCTTAGTCATAATTAACCTTACCATGGTGGGGTAAAATTATGTGTGATTGGGTAAGGAGAGGTTTTCCATTTTTTATTTCATGATTTCTTGTTATTAATGTTTTAAAATCCTCTTTTCTCTTCTGTGAATCAATTTCAATTTCTTATAACAGTTTTTATTATCATGTACGATTGTATCTGATTTTAGATTATATTGTTTATTCGTATTTGGTCAATGATCAATATCTCCCTCCACTAGGTTCTGGATTATAAACTATGGAATAAACCAGGACTTAGTGGTGAAGTACTCAGTGATCACCGGTACGTGTGTGAGGAGTAGTGAATGTTCTTGATTGCTTGGGATAAACAAGACCCGATTGGGAATTGCCTAAGATAATTGGGGGTATTCACTAAAATTATATTACACATTGGAAGGATATTAGACCAATCTGAGATTTTAGTAAGGTTTATTCTCACATTTTTAATTGACCAAGGGAGTGAGAAGAAACGATTGTGGATTCTCACTCTTAACGATTTAGCAGAAGAGAATTGGGTAAAATGAACTATGATAGAATTACAATTGGAAAACCGACCCTAAAATAATAACCATTTCATATCACTGATTTAAATCACATCATTTGTCAATTTTTTTAAAACTTTCACTTAATTACTTTACTTTATTTAGTTTCTTTCTTGTATTTTTCAAATCAAACAATTTCAAAAACAACATCACTTCTTTCTCTTATTTTAAGTGACAAACATTATTTTTGAGCACTCCTATCTGGATAAATCCTAGGTAACCCACTATAATACATTTTAAATTAGGTTATATTTGTTTTTTCCACACCCCATGACAGGCACATTTCAGCAACATATGAAGACCATTGGCCATAGTGGGAAGACTGTTCGTGTCTCGAAGAAGCACCGAGTGTCACGAACCAAATCTAGTCGCCACTATTACCGGCACCAAATCTATCCCATGAAAAGGCCCGAAGGGCTTTCCCTATCTCCATGGGCCAAAAAAATTTCCCGAGTATCAATAAATTAGTTTTGGGAATGATTTACCCAAGTATGAAAGCATAAAACCTTAAAAACAATCAATAATATGAATCTGAAATTTTCTTACCAAACAAGACTTACAAAAAATCCAGATCTGAATACATGGTTTTAAACAAAGTACAAGAGGTACAAATAATAATAAAAATATCAGCAAGTCATCCATAATGACTCCACACGACAAGGGGTCGTCACCCTCGAGCCGTCTCCAGAACACCGCACTGTAGGAGGGGTCTAACAACCCGAACCGCCT
Organism: Viscum album; assembly: GCA_963277665.1. Classification (NCBI taxonomy): domain Eukaryota; kingdom Viridiplantae; phylum Streptophyta; class Magnoliopsida; order Santalales; family Viscaceae; genus Viscum; species Viscum album. The sequence continues at coordinate 224,951,174 of OY728162.1, forward strand.
TCACCAGATGCTTTACCTTTCCCTGAGTCAAACATAACCAAGTCTACTTACACCAAAGGGTTGTAATTAGGGTTTTAGACTAATCCCAATAGGTTACCACCCAAATATTCCAAAGATTATGCAATACAAGGTGAAAAAGTAAGCAGTTTTAATATGTAAAGAAAAACGGTGATAAATTCCAAGAAATGCAACTTTCAATTGAAAACAGTTTTCAAACTAAAACTTTCAGAATGTTAACAAATTTAAATAAGAAAATTTATCTACTATAATTCAAATCCAAACACACCCTAATACAATGGTAAATACCACAAATCCAATGAGCACCAAAACTGGGAACACCCCTAGGCAACTAGATAGTCTCAGGCCCTATGTACCCTGTACCTCGGTGAAAAGTAACCATGTCACAAATCTTTTCCCGTGCATGAGCCGCTAGTAGGTAACATACCCATAACCTAGTGGTCCACAAAAATCATCCATATAGTTTAGTTAGAGTTGTCGTTATTCATTTTCTCAGTGAAACAAGGACAAAACTCATCCAGATCACTAGTTGTACTAGTACATATCCGCCCACCTAGGTACCTGGGTTTCCCCTTTGCGCTCAAAAAATTTCAGCATACTACACACATATCTTTGCATATAAAAAAACCACTACTGGTCACAAACAAACAATACAGTAGCTATACACACTTTACACCACTTAAAACACACAACAAAACATTTTGATTTTCAATAAAACAACTTCTTAAAATCTCACATTGTTTTGCACCCAAAACTCCTTGAAATCCCCACTTTGCACACCATGTGCATAATTAAAAGTCACAAAAATAGAAATGGAAGCCCAATACCATTCAATGAAACCAAAAAAATCAGTTTTTGGGTAGCCCCATATGAACCATGAAGTGATATCTTTATAAAACCTCCATTTTCAGACAAACATGGCACTTAAAAATTCAGGTGTTTCACAAACACCATTAAAATAAGTTTTTGCAGAAACTAAAAAATGAGATAAACATTCAAAAAATTATTTTCAGCCCTAATACACTTCAATAAAATCAACTAAGTAATTATAGGGTAGCCCCAAATGAACCAACAATAGATTTCTACGAAAAACCACCAATTTCACATAAAAGTGGAACTTAAAATTCATTTTCATTACAAACACCAATAAAACCAAATTTTGCAGAAATAATCAAATGATATAAACATTAAAATACTATAAACACATAAATCTAAGTCACAAGTATTTCATACACAATGTAATCACCTGCCAAAATTGTTAAAACTTTGAATCCTTTGTGCGAAAATTCAATCGCACCACCGCCGCACCTCAAGGAAGATAGATCGAGCCTAAAATCAGAATATTGGACCAAGAAAACACAAATTTAAACCCTAGGTTATAATACCTACATGATGTAAATTAGTAACTTCAAGAATAATAGAAAAAACTCTACGCAAATGTAAGAAACCCTAAGCAAATGGGAGAAGGAAGGAAAGAAACCTAGTTACTTGGGATATCTTCAAGAAATCGTCCCAAATCACCCAAAGTATAAATCTCAAAGCAACCAAAACTGAAATTTAGGTTCTTATAAGGCTTATTAGGTCACGTAGGAACTAAAATGGGGGAAAATAGTGAAAAATGAAGGAGTTATGAAAGAATCAAATTACTTTTTTAAATATAGATGAATTGTGAAAGCTTAAGATGTTTCGACCTAATCCGCAAAGAAAATGAGCTCCAAAGAGGGGGAAGAGAGAATGGGGGAAATACTAGGTTCAGTGGGATCAGGTGAGAGGTGGAATCACTGAAAATCATTAAAATTGAATAAGATATTAAATAAAAAAATTATTTTTTTAAAAACTGGAAATGGGCTTTTGGGATGGCCCAATTCCTTAAATAAAAACCCAAATGCACCATGATTATGGATTAATGAAGTTCCCAAATTGATATGGTGGTGTTAATAGGTCAAGTGAGGCTAAGTAGGAATTTGAATGGATGAAAAATGTTGAAAAATGAAGGTGTTATAAAATAAACAAAATTTATTTTTAAATTTGGAAATGGGCTCACGGTTTGACCCAAATTTTGAAAACCCACCATTTCCACCAAAATGCATGGGAAACCCCCCCAAAAAATCAAGAATGGAAATAAAATGAAAAATAACTTTAAAATAAGTCATGTATGTGACACTGAGGGAAGACTGTTCCTCCTTCAGGATATTTTTTTTGGATTAGGAAATCACTGCTTTCTCAGTTGGGGTTTTAATTACAGCCATCCATTCATGGATTCATTGTTTTTAGTGGAGATTCATGGTATGATGTCATAATATCAAACCATTTCATTAAATTTGAGTTAGATTGTTTATTTTTACATTATCAAATGTCTAACCATATTATGATTCATCTACTAATAACATTTTTTACTAGGTTCAATTGCTTTTAATGTTGTGGATATAACTCACAATGATGGTGGGGAGCTTGTCAAATAGAAAATTCTACTACACAAGAAGACATTGAGAAGTACATGAAGATTCAAGATGTTCTGATAGATGAAATGGTAGTATTGATGCAACAGATGTAACAGTAGGGTAGTTTTTTGGTGATCCAGAGCTTGAAGAATACTGGTAAAATACTTAACTCAAACTGTTTATGATCTATTTTTTTATATGATTTACATACCTTCTATTATACCCAAACTGTTTATACTCCATTTTTTATATGATTTACATACCCAAACTATTTATACCCAAACTAAAAAATCATACTGAAGTATTCCGCTTCAATCGCATGGTAATTATACATTTTGTCTATTTCATTTGTTTTTCATTTCTGTTTTCATAAATCTTCTTTAAATTGGTGTTTTGTAGTCTGTACAGTAGAGTATCCTTATTTGAATACTTATTTGAAATTTTTTACTAATCATCTTTTAGGTTTTCTATATTATTTACATACCAAACTCATTTTACACTCCATTTACATACCAATTACTATACCCAAATTGTTTACATACCAGTTATTATACCCAAATTGTTTACTGCTCATCTTCTAGGGCAGTGGGGGGGGGGGGGGGGGGTTAGTGGTCAGGTATGTGAGGGAGGGGGCAGTGGCGGGGTATGGTCTGGGTAGGAATCTAGAAATCAAAGGTGGGTAGTAGTGGGGTATGAGATGAGGCATGTTGGAATGGGGGACAAGTAGGGTATCCTAGCGGTAGTGGGGGGGGGGGGGGTGACATGCTAGATGAGGGAGTGGAAATGGATGGGTATGTGTAGGAGGATGCAATGGCAGAATATGTGAGGGAGGGGGTAGTGGTGGGGTATGGTCTGGGTAGGAATGTAGGAATCAGGGGGTGTAGTACTGGGGTACGAGATGAGGCATGCTGGAATGGGGGACGGGTAGGGTAGCCTAGCAGTAATAGGAGGGGGAAAAGGTATGGTAGACGAGGGAGGGGAAATGGTCGGGTATGTGAGGGAGGGGGTAGTGGTGGGGTATGTGAGGGAGGGGGAAGTGGCGGGGTGTGGTCTGGGTAGGAATGTAGGAATCAGAGGGGGTAGTGGTGGGGTACAGGATGAGGCATGCTGGAATGGGGGATGGGTAGGGTAACCTAGCAGTAATGGGAGGGGGCAGTGGCGTGGTAGATGCAGGAGGGGAAATGGAGGGGTACGAGACAAGGAATGTGAGAATAGGAGGTTTATGGAAAGGGGGATGGTGCAGGATATCAAGAATAAGATTAGGGTAGTGGAGGTACGGAGGAGGGTGTAGGGTAGTTAGCGGGAGTAGGTTTGTGGAAGTGTATAGGAGGGGAAGTTTTGTGGGGGGAAGTGGCAGGGTACTAGAGTCGTGAACAATAACAACTCCAACCCCCTTCCCGACACTTACATTTAAGGGCCTGTTGTCACATGTAGCAGACTATTTCAGTTTTCTCTATTTGAAAAATTAACATTTTTGAGTTCCTTGTGTGGATTAACAATTCTGTATGTTTTTTTAGAATTTTTCAATTTCTTATTCCTTTTATTCATACATGGTAATTACTATTTCATGGCTGTTGCACATGAAATACTGCTTTGTGGAAAACAATAAAGTGATAAACATTTATATTAGTGAACATGGAGGTGTCAATCCATGCTTATAAGGATTCCATGATTATCATATTTAAATATTCATTAGTATTGATTTATCTTTTTAAATGTTGTTGTATCTGCAGAATGTAGCTGCCAGAAGAGTTTCAAGCTGAAGACTTCTTGCAAGACAACCTTTTGACTTGATGAATGTATAAATTGAACTTGATGAAAATCTTCTACAAATATAAACATCAAATTTTATGTTGCAAGTACTGACTAAGTTTTTATCATTCTGTATTAAAATTACTCATTTGCACATTTGTCATTTTTGTTATTGCAACCACTGTCTTTTGTTTTATTTATCTTTTTTACTTTCCATGTCATTGCACGCATTACTATTTTCCTGAATGAAGTTGAAAATGAATTCAAATCTCCATCCTCAAAAATTAGAAAATCCGTTACTTTAAATTTATACATATTTTTTCATTTGTTTTAATGGTGTGCCCATATTTTATCTATTTCTATTCTATTATCACGCACCATTACTTTCTAATTAAAATTTATTTAACATTATTGTTTCTTCTCAATTTTTACAAATAATTTTCTTTTATTAAAAAATAACCAGTAATCCAATACGTTGTGCGTACGCACTGGTGAGTACTAGTTTTACAAAATGATGAGTTTTATTCATACACATGCTAAAAAGAAATACGGCCTGCATACTCAACCCTGTGACCATCGCCCCATACCCCAACCTCGCTGCCACCTATAATTTTATAATTATATTAAAATGTGTGACTTCACGTACCTGTGTGACCATTTCCACTACATTTCCACACTTTTCATTCTGATTATCCCTTCTTGCCTTCACGAATCTCTTTCACCTCTCAGCATCCCCACCTCCACTTCCCCTCACCGCCCTCATCTTCGCTTTATATCCATAGTTTCAGCCTTCCTATCTCCACCTCTTACTTACACCTTAGATTCTCCACTTTTGAATCAATTTTCGTCTCCTCATCCTTATCTCATTACCGAGGACTATCTCCTGCTGAACTTGTTTATCTTTACAAATAATTTTTTATTAATGATTATTTGTGATGGGATTCATTTAACATCGAAAATACCTTTGACGTGACTTATACATCAAACTATAGGAAAGATATTTGTGACAATTATTTACCTCATCACAAATATTTTTTTTCATTATTGTTATTTGTGACATAAATTAAATCTCGTCGAAAATAAACTGTCAACAAAAGAGTATTTGCGACATATCCATCATAAATAACTTTTTTATCGTTGATGCACTTATTTATGATGGTACTAATTACGATGAGCCCCATCACAAATAATTTTAATTTGCAATAATTAGTTTTAATTATCATCAAGTGGGTGTTATTAATAGTAACTACTTATAATTGATAACTAAATAATATTAATTAATTGAACTTATTAATAAGTAATAATAATTTATAGTAATTTCTAATAAATAACATTAATTGGTAATTAGTACTAATTAACGCTATTTTTTAATAATTAACACTAAATATTAATAATTTAAAAAAAATTAGTAAAAATTAACGGTAATCAGTAAAACTAGTAATAGTTCTTAAAAATTAGCGGTAATTACTATAAATTATTGGTAATTAGTAAAAATTAGAGAAAATGGGTGGTAATTAGTTAAAAGTAATGAAAATGTGCGGTAATTTGTTAAAATTAACGAAAATGAGCGGTATTTAGAAAAATTTAGCGAAAATGAGTGGGAAATATTAAAAAATAGCAAAAATAAGCAGTAATTAGTAAAATTTAGAGGAAATGAGCAGCAATTATTAAAAATTACCAGTAATGAGCGGTAATTATTAAAATTTAGCAGTAATCACTGAAAATTATTAAAAATTAACGGTAATGAGCGGGAACTATTAAAAACCAATGGTAATGCATGACAATTACTAAAAAATAGTGGTAATGTGTGAGGATTATTAAAAGATAGCAGAAATGAGCATTAATTAGTTAAAATTAGCGGCAATGAGTGGTAATACTTAAAAAAATGCAAAAATAAGTAGTAATTAGTAAAAAATATCGACAATGAGTAGTAATTAGTAAAAAATACCAATAATGAGTGGTTTTTAGTAAAAAAAATACCGACAATGAGCCGTTTTTATTAAAAAAATCGGGAATGAGTGCTATTTAGTAAAAAATAGTGAAAATGAGCTGTATTTAGTAAAAATCAGCGAAAAAAAGTGAGAATTATTAAAAATTAGTGGAGATAAATGATAATTAATAAAACTAGCAGAAATGAGTGGTAATTAGTAAAAATTAGCGATAATTAATAAAATTATCGATAATGAGGGGAAATTATAAAAAATCAGTGGTAATGAGCGAGAATTATTAAAAATTAGTAGTAATTAGTGGGAATTATTAAAAACTAGGAAAATGAGCATTAATTAGTTAAAAATAGCAGGAATAAGTGGTAATTTGTAAAAAATTCTGGAAATGAGTGGTAATTAGTAAAAAATACTAGTAATGAACAATAATTAGTAAAAAATACCGGTAAGGAGCGGTTTTTAGTAAAAAATAATGGTAATGAGCTGTTTTTAGTAAAAATTATCGGCAATGTGCTGTATTTAGTAAAAATTAGCGAAAATTAGCGGTATTTAGTAAAAATTAGTGGAAATGGGTGAGAATTATTAAAAAATAGCCAAAATGAGTTATAATTAGTAAAAATTATCAAAAATAAGTGGTAATTAGTAAAAATTTGCGGAAATGAATGGTAATTAGTAAAAATTACCGGTAACGACCAGTAATTATTAAAAATTAGCAAAAATGGGAGGAATTATTAAAAATTAGTAGTAATGAGCATGAATTATTAAAAAATAGTGGTAATGAGTACGAATTATTAAAAATTAGCGGTAATGAACGAGAATTATTAAAAATTAGTGGGAATGAGCATTAACTTGTTAAAATTAGCGGCAATGAGCGATAATTAGTTAAAAATTCTGGAAATGAGTGGTAATTAGTAAAAAATTGTGGAAATGAGCAGGAATGAGTAAAAAATACCGACAATGAGCGGTAATCAGTAAAAAAACCCGACAATGAGCGGTTTTTAGTAAAACATACCAGCAATGAGCGGTATTTAATAAAAAATATTGGCAATGAGTGGGATTTAGTAAAAAATACTGGTAATGGTTGATATTTAGTAAAAAATATAGACAATGAGTGGTATTGAGTAAAAAATACTGGCAATGAGTGTTAATGAGAAAAAATACCGGAAATGAGCATTATTTAGTAAAAAATACTAGTAATGAGTGTTATTTAGTAAAAAATATGGGCAATGAACAATATTTAGTAAAAAAATGTCAGGAATGAGTGTTATTTAGTAAAAAAATACAAAAAATGAGTGATAATTAGTAAAAAATATCACATTAACTACAATTAAGCACAATTAGTAATATAATATCGATGAAGGGGCATGAGGGAAGCATGTAGTAGAGGAGATTAAGGCAATGACAGATTAAAAGAATTTAGTGCCCCTACGTTCAAACAGTTTGAAAGAGAGAGAGAGTTATGGGTAAACTCACAAGCTTACCCATGATTGTCTCTCCTCCAAACGGTCTAAACACAGGGAAATTAAAATTCTTTCACTCCAGCATCACCTTCACCCCCTCCACTCCATGCTTCCCTCCTGCCCCTTGACCGACTTTCTATTCCCCTTAATGATAATTAACATCAATTAGAAAAAATTAGTGGTAATTAAAAAAAATTAGCATTTATTTTCAGAATTAGAAAAAATTAGTGGTAATTAGATAGAATTGATAATATTTACAAGTAATTTGATTTTTTTTATTTTCCATTTTTTTTGGATAGTCTCTTACTTATATTAGATTAATTATAAGCAATATTTTTATTTTTTATTTTTTAGAAAAATATGGAACAATGAAGTAGAAAAAAGTCTTTATTACATGATCACTATTGGATAAATCATCACAGAAATCCAAACAGTTTAAATATAAATATTGTATATATTAAGGGTGTTGAAGATTTTTTATCATTTGTATCATCTAGACTGAAATTTGTTTCAGAAGAGACAATCAAGTGTCCATGTAAGAAATGTAATGTGAAGAGATTTGAAACATTTGAAAATGTGTGTGTGTGTGGGGGGGTCATCTATTTCATTTTGGTTTTCAGAAAGATTATGTTTTTTGGTATCAAAAAATTGAATGCAGTTTCAAAGATGATATTAATAATTTGGTTCCAAATCTATCACGGTTTCAAACTTTAGCACACGAGGTTGCTAGTTTTTCTTTTCAACAAACAAAAACTCAGAATTATATTGATTTAACTACTGAGTTAGAACCGTCTCGATTCTATGAGTTGCTAAAGTATGTTGAAGTGGCCTTATATCTTGGTTGCAAGATAGGAAAATTTAAAGCGGTGACAAAATTTATGGCTATTAAATCAGATAATGAAATGTCAAATAGTTGTTTTGATCATATATTCTCTTTAGTTAAATCACTATTACCATAATGAAATGTGTTTCCAAACAATTTCTATGAGAGAAGGAGGTTGGTTCGTAATTTGAGTCTTGGTTACCAGAGGATTCATGCATTTTCAAATGATTTCATCTTATATTATGGTGAAAATGAGTTATTAGTTATTTGTCCTACGTGTGGTCAATCAAGGTACAAGGAGGCTCAATAAGGAAAGTTTGGATTGGTTCATGTTAAATAGTTGAGGTATTTTTCACTTACACCCAGACTGTAGCATTTATTTATGTCTCAGAACACAACATCATTGATGCCATGACACAAATCCAATATTTCAACTAGTAAAAGCTTAAATCATCCTTGTGATGGTGATTCATGGAAACATTTTGACCATGTAAATCTTTCTTTTGCTTTAGAAGCCCATAACGTGCAATTGCGTCTTTCTACTGATGGTTTCTGTCCATTTGGTTCGTACAATAGTCAATATTCTTGTTGGACCATCTTTATAACTTCGTACAACTTAACTCCTTGGATGTTAATGAATTAACCATATATATTTTTAACATTATTAAATATTGGACATCCAAAAAAGAATATCGATGTTTATTTGAAGTCATTGATTGACGAGTTAAATTTATTGCAGAGTAATGGTGTTGGTATATATGATGTTGTTGTAAAACAATTTTTTTTAATGAAAGCTGCATTAATATGGACAATTAGTGACTTCCCAACATATGAAATGTTATCTGGATGAAGTACACATGGTCCAAAATCATGTCTATACTATATGAGTGACAACAAAGCATTTATGAACATCAATGGGAGAAAACATTATTTTTTTTAATGTCATCACAGATTTCTTCCTATTGATCATCCTTTCCTAAGGAACAAAAATCATTTCAGAAAGTGTACAATCGAAAGAGATGGACCTCTAGAAACAATCTCAGGCATTAATTTAAAATCTATTACCTCTTTATTACATCTCATTACCTTTGGACTAACTATTAAGTAATAAAAAATGGATGGATTTAATAAATATCACAATTGGATTAAACAAAATATTTTTTGGGATCTTCTACATTGGTCTTATTTGTTGGTCTGTCACATGTTGGATGTCATGCATATTGAGAAGAATTGTTTTGATAATATATTTTTTACAATTTTGGACACACCTGGTAAGACCAAAGATAATGTAAAGGCACGATTAGATCTTACCCAAATTTACAGGTGACCGAAACTTGAGTTATTTGAAAATAACAGATCACATAAGCTAATGAAGACAAAAGTGGCTTATACTCTTTCCAAAGAAAGCTATTTATTATTTTGTCAGTGGGTTGTGGATTTGAGACTACCAGATGGTTATATTTTCAATTTGGCTAGATGTGTCAAAAACATACATATTACTGGATTAAAAAGTCATGATTTTTTATGTTATATTGGAAAGACTCATACCAATTGGATTTAGAGGCTTGTTGAATTATTCTATTTGGGATGCATTAACATAAATATCATATTTTTTTCAAGACATATGTGTGGTGAAAACAAACTATGATGAAATTATTAGACTGTAAGAAGATGTTGTTTTAATTTTATATAAACTGGAAAAAAAAATACCACTGACTTTCTTTGATTCAATAGAACATTTGATATTACATTTACCATATGAAACAAAATGTGGAGGGTTGATACAGTTCTGATGGATGTATCCATATGTGAGATGTATGCATAAACTAAAGAAAAAGGCATTTAATAAAGAATCGGTTTAAGGGTCAATTGTAGAAGCTTATTTATAGGAGGAAATTTCTTTTTTATACTCCCATTATTTCCAACCCAAATATCTTTCAAAACATAATTGAATGGGACATAATGATGGAAAGGTTGATGATGCACTGAACATTCAATTATTAGTTTCTAATCAGCCTAAACTTGGATTTGGTGGAGCTCATGAATGATGAATTTCAGATGATGAGCATCATATGTCTCTTACATATGTTTTTCTCAACTGTAAAGAAATGAAATGATTTGTACAGTGAGTTCTACTACCACATATTCTTTATTTTTTTTTAAAAAATTAATATTATTTTATTTGTAGATTATATAATGATTATATCAAGAAACAATTTCTATAAATTATAGTAGTTTTTCTTGAAGAAAATCGACAACATAATTTTTTCTACTGGTTTCAAAGACTGGTGAAGTAATTTTTTTATAGTTTAACATATGAAATCAATTTATTGTTTATTATATTGTTAATTGTTTTTCAATTTTGTAGGTATCACAATGTGCTGATAAAATTGATAATTGATTATGTGTAGTAAGTAACCCACCATCCAAAATGGTTAAATATTATAGTGCATATTAGTTTTTGATTTCATACATGTATAAGAGTTGGTGTCCTAGAACCAACTGGTTGTACTTTGATTATATGGACATTTAATGTATTTAAATATTAAACATCTTATTACATATTGTTCATTGTTTTGCATGGCTATGATGTAATAATGTCTTAGAGTATTTGTTGCATTGATAAGGTCATGGTAGTTCCCCACTATGATGAGAAACTTAAAATGATATAATAATATTCTTAAATATAGTTCTACAGTTTGATGACATACTATGATGGGACACATAACATGCTAACTGTCAGGTGCGAGTACTTATAAGCAGATGAGACTTTCTCTCATGAAGTTCACACTTGGTAATCTCTAAGACATAATATTATAAGAACATACCCACCAGTAGGAATTCCACATGTTTTAGTGTCAATGGATGTTTCTATCTGTGAGCATGTGTAATGATCCTTAGACTTTAAGATTATCATTAATACATGTTACAACTCGTGCACTTTTATTTACTGATGAATGGGAAGTAGGGTATGTTGGGTGCGTTACGAGCGACATGTTATTAATGGATAAGTCGAGGAAGGATTTGTCCTTTCCATTTATGGAAGTTGACATCTCGGCCCTTTGATTGAAATAGAACCATCACACAAAATTCCATGACCATAGTGTAATGATGAGTTTATTTCAGGTAGTCAAAGAACGACGTATCAAGCACAATGATTGATGACACTATTATGAAACCTACTTGATGAGATATTGAGAAATAGAGATTATATTACACAGTGAGCATTCGTATGTGGATGTTTTTTGCAACTTTAAGTTCTTTCTCTTGGGTGCCTTGACCCGTTGCTAGGTAGTGCTCTTAAACTTTAGGCAAGCCCACCTAATTCCAATGAGAAATTATCATAAAGGGTTACACACTAATTATTTCTGGTGGTCTCGGTTAAATTCTATTTGAATTTAATTAATGGAATAAATATTATTCTCATCATAGTGGAATAATTTTATTCAAGTTAAAATGATTGCATAAATTAAATAAATATTTATTCACCGGATTGTGGGTAAAATATATTTATTTATTTTATTGAACATTTAATAAATATTTATTTACTAGTTTGTAAATAAAATATTTATTTAATAGAATAAATTATTTATTAATTTATTCAGGAATTTTATAAATGGAAGTGGAGTTCAAGCAGGCCAAGGCTGGTCTGGTAGTAAAATAATTATTTGTAAGATAGTAAATAATTATTTAACTAGTTGGTACAAATTAAAATAACGCTGCTATTATTTTGTAATGTGGAATTTTATTTATAATTTTGTTTTGCGTAAGTTGTTGCACCATAAATAATGACGTGGTATTATTATTAATAGTATTAGTTTTTTCTAATGTTACGAATGTATTTAATTTTTGTTACACAATTAAATATTGTAACAAAAGCCCCATGTCAATAAATAGAAAACTACGTCTATTGTGCCATGTATCGAACCACACACCCAGTAAATTGAGAATTGTTGAGATAAAAAATTTCTATCTCAAATCCTCTTCTCACCCCTCTCAAGAACGAGAGACATTCTTCAAGGCCGAAGAACAAGTGATCAAGAATGACCGACACAAGACACTCGCTTCGCCGCGCTGACACCCGGAGAATGAGTGGTGTTTATCAGAGACCATCAGAGCACGTGTGGATTACCACTAGATGGATTCTAGTTTGGATCCTTGCAAGAACAATAAGATAATTCAGAAGGGTCATTCTGAATGATCAACATCATCAACGAAAAAAATACTAAAGATCCATGTATTATTTTCTTTATGAAATTAATTAAATTAATTATAAATATGATGTGAAAGATCCTCTCTAAAGGTTTTGGGCCTCTTACTTCTTTATCTAAATCTTTGATTCTATTTCATGGAGACTAAAGTTTATTGTCTTATTGATCCGGAAATAATCATTGATCATGGTAGAAATTAAAGATGGGTGATGGTCCAACTACGCTTCCACTGCACTCAGAACCTACAATAGGTGCATACGGTGAATAAAAATAATAATAAATATTGGTGTTTTTTTTGAGAGGATCTCATCATAGAGAAATTGAAGTTGACTTTTATGGCATGTTTGATGAAATAATTGAGCCGTGTTATCTGGGAAAGAATTATGTAACAGTGTTTAAATGTCATTGTTTTGATATTGATAGAGGCTTGCATGTTCATCTGTGCTTTGAAATCGTTTATATTAAATATAAAAGTATTCTTTCAATAAATGAATCATTTTTATTGGATCATCAAGTACACCAAATATATTACACCAATTATTGTGATTCTTTATGAGAATTAATTGATTGGTGAAGAATTATAAAAATGAAATTTGGTGAAAATCAGTTCATGCAAAGTGAACACGGTTCTATTGAAGTAAAAGGAATTAAATTTTTTCAAGAGATAACTCCAAATACATATTTTCAATAAAGAGACACAAATATCAATGATGACACCCCATAATTATGGGTCGATGGCGACGATGATGTTGATGACATAACAAATGAATTTGAATTAACAAGTGATAAGCTAAAACTCCTATGGAAATTAATGATACAGAGAAGGAAGATTAAGATATTGTCACTGTTGTATATGAAGGTGAGGATGAAAATGAAGAATGTCACAATTAATTTTTGGTTATAGTCAATATATATATATATAATACTCATTTTAAATTATTTGGTGATAATTTTATTTTTGTGTTTTGGATGGATGACGAGACTTATGATGATATCTTCTGTAGCCTTGATGAGGCCGTACTACCTGGTGATAAGCCTGATGCTTTATCATCTGACCCTTAGGTTGCTAGTGGTTCATCATTGGCTCGGAGGGGTTGGATCTTGCGAGATTGAGGATTCCTGACCCTATTCCCAATTGACTTCCATGTCTTGAGTTCGATCTATGCATACATAGGTATGTCCAATTGTGTATTTTAATTAGTTTTCATTACTTTACATTAATTTATTCATGTACTAATTGTTTGATTATTTGTTCTATTTTTTCATAGCTTTTCGCATATAGTCATTGGATAGGGTAGTATTATTATGTAGAACTATTTTTCTGGAGCACAGGTGACATGAGATTAGATTCTCATTGACATTCGACACCACATGTTTGATCATTGGATGATACTTAAATAAATAATAGTTATTTTGAAATTTATTTAATTATTGACTTGTTATTATTAATTATTTTCAAGGTTTATGGTATTCCATTGATGATATCATGCAGACTTCTGTCTGGAAGGCCTGAGAGGTCTGTATGCGTGAAATTTGTCATCATTTTTTGCAAAATATGAGGAGGAAATCCATGAAGAAAGTAAGAGTCATGGATTTTGATCAGTCTCGTTACACCTACCGACCAAATTACATATCACCTCATGTTTGGGATGGATTATGTTTATACTAGATGAGAGGGATTTTTTAGAGGATAAAATCATTTGGTCAAAAGAACTAGGGGTGGCAGGAGGTGACGCATCGAGCTAGTAGTCATACATTCAGTACTCATCAACTACATATAGTAAGTACTTTTTTTTAATAATTTATATAACATTAAATGTAAATTGTTTATTTTATACTCATATAGGTAATTGAAAATCCTAATTTTATGGAGTTTGATGTTTATAAGAGCAGGTACAATGATCCTATCACTAGATAGATTACAGGTGGTCACCAACATTAGATTATGATCAATATTTTTTTTTGAGTTTTAAAATTAATTGAAAATAATATTTTAAATATTTTAATTTCAAATTGAAATTGAAGGAGTTATATGAGTTTGTGATTTCTAAAACACTGGATGAGAGTTAGGATGAGATTGAGAGTCGGGACACCGGTGCTGTAGGATTTGATGATGCAGCATGGATGTAGATGACTCAATATGCTTTCGAGAAGGGTTGAGTGGTTGGTATTAGTTCTTAATTGACACCTGAAAATTTTTATGGTACTAATGCATGGTCAACATCCAACTTGAGGGGAGCTCATGGAGAGTCGTCATTATCAACTGCACAATATGAGGAGCAACTGCGAGATCAAATTGAGGTTATAGAGGCCGTGCATAGGGAGCAGGAAGAGCTCCATTGACAACACCAACACCAGGAGGAGGAGATGCAACAATGACAATATTAGTAACATAATCAGATGATAGAGTACATGAAACAGATGACTCATAGTGTAGGGATGAAGTTCCCTCCCCTCATATTCTAGATGAACCTCCCCATCCCCCTCCATAGTTATTGATACATTATGTACACATTTATTATGTTAAAATTTGAATGAAAATATTTAGTGTATTTTTTTTATTATTTCATATGTTTACAATTTTATTTATTACATTTTTTAATTTTTTTATATTTTTATATGTTTTAATATTTTTTTTATTTTTCATATTTTTTTATTTTTTAAACTTATTTGTGAATGGACTATAACCCATCACAATTTTTTTTATGGGTTACTTGGATCGTTGAAAATATTTGAGTTAATAATATAGTAAAAAATCTATTTGTGATGGGCCACCCTCTCATTACAAAAACTATCTTTTACGACGCTATTTTTGGTGATGAGATATTTGCGATGGGATGCTATCGTAAATGGCCCATCAAAAATAAACTATTTTTCAGTTTTGTTTTAATTTTTTTTCCTTTTTTACTTCTATGTCAAGAAACCTTGATATTCAAGGGGTTCAACTCTTCCTCACCCTAATAGGCTTGATTTATATTTTCCCCTTTTTTATTTCGATTCATGGAACCTTAATATTTATGGGTCTTAAATCTTCCTCACCATGGTATGTTCAAATTCAACATGACTATATATTATGTGAATCTATTTCATAAAAAAATCTATACTTTCCATCTGGCCTGTTGTGGTAAGTCATTTTCCATTACCAAACTAGGTACAATTTGTTGGAGTTGATGCCCTAGAAATAGCTATCTTTTACTTATGATTACTTATATATTCATAATGTTGAATATTATTAATATATCATCATACAATGACTGTTCTTATACATGAATCCAATGTGACAATTTCCTTAGGGTGCTTGTCACATTGACTGAAAGGTTACAATAGTTTCTCACTATGATGAGAACCTTGAGATGTTATGACAATATTATTTAATATATATAATCTATGGTCAGATAAAATTATCTGTCTAGAAAAATATGATAATGAATATTAGGGGTAGGTAGATCATAATATATTAAGACTTATTCTAATAAATTTCATCATTGGTAATCACCAAGAGAGAAGATTATGTGATTTGACCCGCCAGTAGGAAATCTACATGTTCTATGTGTCATTGAATTTTCATATTTGCGAATGTGTGTAATGATCCTTATACTTTAATATTATTATCAATGCATATAATGAGTCATGTAATTTGATATATTTTGTAAACCATGATGATATATGTTCATGGTGAATTTGAATATGTTGGGTGCATCATGAATGATATGACATTAATGAATAAGTTGAGGGAGGATTTATCCATTTTGTTCTTTAATGGTGGTTAATATCTTAGGTACTTTGATGTAAATTGAGTTTTCTTATAAGTCCATAGTTATTATGAGATGTTGATGATTTTATTTTTAGAAAGAAATTTCAATTATGTAGGTTTATGATACAAGTGATGAAACTGGATTGAATGAGATATCGAGATAAAAAGATTATATTACACGGTTAGTGTTTGTAGGAGGTAGTCACTACTTTGATTTCTCCTCATATCTTTAGGGGTCATGATGCGTTGCTAGACACTACTCTTGGTATGTGAGTTGGACTCACTGCTATTGAGATGGGAGCCTAGAGGGTCATTCATAAATTGTATTCGCATGTTCCGCCAATTTAGGTGAGCCAGAGTTCAAGATGAAGTGGGCCCTACATGTGGAGACCAACAAGAAACAAAGTGAATGATCACAAATAAATTAATTCAATTATATTATTCTTGTTTTGAATAATGAGAATTAAATTTTTTTCTCAAGGTATTCACAAGTTTATTTAATTATAAAAGTGAATATGAAAAAATATCATTTTTCGGAAAAATGTCACTGTTCAAATTCCATTAAATAAATACAAGAAGAATGAGCCAAGTTAATGACTCTTGGTTCATCACATGATGCTTATTAATATCAACAATGAGTTGTGAAATATTCGTGACACGTATGACATCTTTATTTAACTATTTGCATCATTTTGGGCTAGTTTATGAGGTTTAACTTATCAAATGGATTTAGTGTAATTTTGGAAAGTTAGCCCTTACTATTTACGCTCATTTTTAGCCATGAATAACGACTAAATGAATTTGAATTTTTTATAGTTATCCTCTCATCCTCACCCTTCTCTAAATATTTTAGAGAGATACAAATTAAGAACTAATTGATCCAAGCTTGCATATTGATCATGTTATATCGTGGAGATCATACAGATATATGGACTTCAATCTTCTGCACCAACACCAGGGAATAAAATAAATACATTCTTGGGGCCATGGTGCATGTGTGAATGATATAGAAGAAATCTAGTTTGGTGTATTCAAGCTACACCAATCTAGAGAAGATCGATTATCACTGGGATCATGTAGTCATAATTAGGTATCATTTGATTTCTTTTTCATACTTAAATTGATTCGAACAAGATATTATAGATGAATTGAGCATCACTATACTAAATAAAGTATATTATTATTGATTCAGTGTTGAAAATTAAAATCACACACGATCTCGTGCTTCTATTGTATGTCTGGTTCCTTTAATGGTATCAGATATATCATGTAATTATTTAAGTTAATTTTTTTGAAATATTGATTAAATTTGTTAAGATTCAGAAAGAGAGTTTTGAAATGGTCTCAATTCCACGAATGGGTCATCGATCAGAGTTTGTATAACCAATGTATAGTTGATCAAAGATCGATGAGGTTTTTTAATGTCAAAAAATACAAATTGATACATGCACCCACCCACCCACCCATACATACATGTGAAAAATCAGGGAGGTCAGAATAGGGTTGGGAAGTTCATGTAGCCGGAGATAGTCATTGGAGTTGGGTGGTTGGTCACATATGGATTGTAAAGTTTTAAAATATTAATGAGCCTTACTTTGTTATTCTAGGGTTTAAGGTGGTTTGATAGTGGTTTCATAAATTATATAAGTTGTTTTAAAATGATTTTGTAATTTATTAAGTAATTTTAAAAGGGTTTTGCAAGTTATGGAAGTAATTTAAAAATATTGGAAGTTTATTTGAGAGATTAATTGGATTTTTTAATGCGATTCAAATATTTTAGAAATATATTTAGTGTTTTGTAAATGATTTAATTAATTTTGGAAGTGTTTTGGAATTTTTAAAAATGATAACAAACCCTTTTCATAATTATTTATAAGTTAGTTTAATTAAAAGTGTAATATTTTCAAAGAATTATTTATCTTTATGCATGGAAATGGAGTTGATAAAATGTAAGTCATTTTTTTAAATGTCTGTGTAAAGGTAAACATGAGTTTTTATTCTATGTGTTAGGGTAAGTGGTGTTTTATATAGTTTATGTAAGGGTAACCTTGATCTCTCATGCACAACATAAAGTTAGAAACCTTACCTATGTAAGGGTACCAGTGGATTTATAAAGCTTGATTAAAGGTAAGATTACAATTCTATGAGCTACATAAAGGTACCCCTAGCTACGTTAAGGTATCAATCAACCTTGCATAAGGGTACCACCTTGCGTAAGGGTACTTGCGTAAGGGTGCTTGCATAAGGGTACCAAATCGCGTAAGGGTACTTGTGTAAGGGTACAATTGAGTTTCTTAAGACCGCATAACGGTAAGAGTCAACTTTCATAAGGGTAAAAAACTACTTAAGGTTAAAACTGTATTACCCTTATATAGATCTAGGGTGTCACGTAAGGGTAGCTATTTTTTCCTAAAAATCTAGTTTTCCTTCTTTGAACTTCTATGACCACATGAACTCCATTTAAATGATTTTAAATCCTAACACCATGAAATTAATTTATTTTGACTTGTTTTATGATTTGAAACTCCTTTTTTAAAGAGTTTCATCGATCCACAATTATGATAAATTATTGGGAAAATTAAATGTGAAATAAAATATAGAATTTGATGGAGTTTCCAAAGTATCTGTGAATGGATATCTCTAAATCAAAAAAAATTAGATTATACCCCTCATTTGAGGTTGTCCTTATTTCTCTCAAGTATAGGTAATCTTAAATGCTTATTTGGAGTCTTGAAAACCATCTTCAGTTGATTTGGGATTCTTCATTGCACACCAGCCTATGTTTTCAGGCTAAAGAAATCTTCTTCTCCCTCCTCCATTTTAAGTGTAGCGACTTGTAAGGGAAACATCTAGGTATGTGATTTGTGACTTCTCATTTTATATACTATGCAAGTGTGGAATTATCATGATTTATATTATTTATTTAAATATATGTGATTAGCCATAAATAGATAATAATTTAGAAGAATAGTCACATGAAGAATAGATATGTGATTATTTAGAAAGAGGATGATAAAATACATGATTTGTGATTCTGTTAATGATAATGAAATATTAGTAATCCCAGAATTTAAAATGGAAGTCTAATCCATGTAGTAGAATGGTTCTTCTATTAATACTGGAATTTCATGTACAAAATTATTGTGTTATTTCAATAAATGTAATAAAATTTTACTGCTTGAAGAAAATGGTTAGCTTAATATTTTTTAATTTCCAGAATTGATCCAAAGATAATGTTGCATTCCAAGGATAAATATGGTAATCTTGGAATCTAGAAATTGATTATTGAATTGAATATTATTGATAAAAATTTCAAAAATGGGGTTTAATTATTTATTGTACGCATTAGTTAAAAATTCATGATAATATGTAAGATTATCAGAAGAAAGAGAAAATAATTATTTGCACGGTGGAGAATAATCATAATTATTCAAGAAGTTATTTAAGTGAGAGAAATAAATAATGGCATGTTGTGGTGTTAAACTGTATAAATAACATGATGAAAATTATTCAATAATCGTTTTTATTAGAATATTGAAATAGATATTATCACATGTTATAATTTAACTAAATTATGGGAACCACGCGTATTATCGCATGTGGGAATATTTTAACATTCATGCTTAAATTTTTTGGGACGTGTGATCCCATGATTTGTGATATATGTTTTATTAACTATGATATTTACTAGATAGTGTGCTATCTTTTATTTTAGTTGTTAATCATGGTTTATATGCTTGGAAAGTAAATAACAACTTAAAGTTGGTAGCACTTTATTTATAATAAAAAGAGAAATGTTGAAATGATTATCATCAAGATTAATGATTTATATAAAAGAAAAACTTAGGGTGGAACACTGGATTAAATAAATAATATTTATCCTTATAAATTTAGAAGGCTATATCTTCTGATATTTATTGTTAATAATTCGGTTAAACAAATACAGTTATGAAAAATGAATGATTTCTTAAATCACTGCTTTGGGGCTGAGTGAGCCCGATATTATTGATAAAGGATATAATTCCTTGTTTATTTTGGTGATAGTTACCTTTTAAATTATGTGTGGAGTAATACATTTAATATTAATTTATTCACTATGGATTTAGAGCCTTGATATGGTTGAATGTTATCATTATGTGGTTTGAATAATGGGAGGGGATGCCTAATGCTGTGATGGTGGCATGATGTGTTGGTTCTAGTGATGATATAGGTGGGGATGCTTGAGTCTATGATGGTGGAACAGGTTTTTGGTTACGATGGTGATGTTGGCATGAGATACCATATGTGATGTTATGTGCAGTGATATCAGGGATGACATTGAGACTGATAGAATGGGTTGAAACTAGTATTGACTGTTTTTGTTTTGTTGAAAGCTGGGATACTTAATTGATAATATATCTACTTGTTTAATGGCTAAATGACCAGTTTATATTTATATTATTAGTTTCCAACTATGAGAAGCAGTTTGATACTATACACTACAAGTGCATCTTTTATGTGGTATCTTGGTCTGATCCCTAGAGCACCCAGATGACAATGAAATGATAAATGAATTAATGAAAGAATGAGGTTGGTTCTTGATACTTACTTTATGACGGTGACATATAGGCAAATAATTAATAGTGTCATTGACACTTGGCTTAAAAGGATTAAAATTTTAATCTTTGAATTAATTAATTAATTAATGGTTAATTAATTAATTAAAATGATACTTGAGGCTTGTATGCTTATTTGATACCCAAA
Source organism: Viscum album (assembly GCA_963277665.1). Lineage (NCBI taxonomy): Eukaryota > Viridiplantae > Streptophyta > Magnoliopsida > Santalales > Viscaceae > Viscum > Viscum album. The sequence goes on from OY728162.1 coordinate 224,972,319, forward strand.
CCTTAGCAGTGACAGCTGGGAGTCCTGTGCGATATTAACTGCAGATGAGTTCTAAGGATTGGTAGTTGTCCATAGTGTGGTTGTGATATATATATATATTGTATGTTTTTTTATTTCATATACTACCCAACCCATGTTGGTAGGGCGATTTACACCCAATAGACTCTAGGATGGTGTTTTCCCCAACATTCAGGTTAACGAGGAACAGATACCTGACTACCCCCTCCGACCCCACTCTCTTCTCATGGTGGTATTATATGCTAGTATGCATGATGGTTATCTTTCCTTATATATGTGTATATAGGCCTGTAATGGTTTGTAGTTATTTTATACACATATATCCTAGGATATAGTATTCTAATGGTTATTATAGGTATGTTGTGTATGGGTTGTGATGAATTAAGGTATAATACATGATATACAGGTTGTAGTGGATCCCAGAATCTACTTGGTTACTATATAGAGATGTGGTTGGGATGATGGGATGATGTGATGAAAAAGGTGCATGATATATTAGCCTAGACGTCTTCAGGATAGATTTTGGAGAGAAATGGGTCAAGACGTACGATGTTGGGGCAAATCAGAAAGCTAGTGGGGAAGTGGTAGTAGGGTACCCTCTTTTATTATTATATTACATGACCTCTTATACGTGATACTTGGTGATATATAGCCATAACAAGGATGAGAAATGAATAATAAACCTATTTATGTGACGAGTTAGTCTCATTTGTTTACTCATTGGAATTTAGTATGCTTCTTTCACATTTTTCATGAGAGATTGTAGGGAGGATCCTACTGAATATACATGTTATGCTCACCCTATGTATATATAAACTTTTTTTAGGTTAGTAAGAGATATTTAGTGATCGATCTAGACTTTTATAGTTTATGGAGTTGTTCAAGAGTTTTTGGATCTTTGTGGTTGCTGTTGAGGATCTATTTTAGCATTTTCAGTTATTTCAGCTGTATGTCATTACATTTATATCATGTATTAGGATTGCTTCTTATTTTGTTATGAACATGAGTTGTTTGATGGTTTTCCCTATATTATCTTTCCCATTTATCATATATTAGAGGTTAATGCCTCTCATCTATGTGTATGTTATACCCTTAGTGCTTGTCTCCGCCCATGACCTATTGGAGGTGATATTTGGGCATCATTATCTCCCTTCTCTCATCACCGATCTAGGAGGGGTACCTTTAGGGAGAAGGGGGTCATAACAGAGTGGCATTATAGGTGAAGTTTGAGAGTTTGATGGACTTTAGGGTTGGGAACTAGCGAGGATTCATGATTTAGTAGAGAAATAGTATCAGTTCTACTTAATATGTGTTGTAAATAGGGGAGATCTACTAAGACATAGGATTTTAGGCGCCCCTATGATCTGACACAAGGAACTTCAAGTTTACTGGATATTCTAAGTAAAGTGATAATTCTTGTGGGGTAGAGTTCTATGAATGTATCATGAATCATGCTTATATGAGATTGTGTTTGAACTAGGAAGACAATGGGTAGGAAGACAATGGGAAAATGTTAAAATGAAATAACTAATTAACCTTAAAAAATAATTTGTGTCTCGGGTTAGGAGTCCCTAATTTTTTTTCTTTTATAGGAGTGGATCCAAGTCAATGTCCCCATTAAGTTCATTTTTAATAAATTCAATAATATGTTCTATAAAATCTCCACAGAGTGGAGAATGAAAACAAAAATTCTTAGAGGAGGATACTTAGAGAGTTCCAGTTCTAGAGTATACAGAAGTCTGAGGGCACCATTTCAGATCACGAGACATAGGATTGGTTGGATGAAGTAGTGACAGCCTTCAGTTTGAATCATGATTAGAGAGAGAACACTAAGTTTCTTTTTTTTTTGATGATGTTGCATGTCCCAACTCAATGACAGTGGTTCTTATTCCTCAAAGGTTTGAGGAATTAACTATTTTGTGGGTGATGTTATGAGATCGGTTTCTAGGATGAGTTTCTTTCTCCGACCCCAAGAGGGGAGGATTTTTGTCCGGTGATGTTTTCCATCCATTATGGTATTTTGAGATATGATCTTTATGTGTGGTAAGACCTTGAATTTCCATACTGATCTTGAAACCCTTTGATTGTTATCCCCTTGAGCGAATGACCAGGATTATCATCATTATTATATTGTTATCCCTTTAGAATGAGATTAGGGAAACCTCCTCATTCAACTTATTTAAACTTACCTAACAAATCCTTAAGCTGTGATTATTTTTACACTTAAACCTTTTAGTTTCCAACCCACACCTAATTACCTTTAGATATGGTAATTATAACTCATTCCTTGGGCCTAGTGCTGAGATATAGATATGTTCTAGGGAACTAATTTCTCTAACCTTGTTCATATCATTCTATTTCTCTCTCCTCAGGCCCGTTGTTTGGTTTGGGGAGAGGGATCACTATTTATTCTCTCCTCAGGGCCTTTTTTTGGTCTGGGGGGAGGGGTTTTTATCATTATGTACATCCTATACTCTTTTCTCAAGCCCGATGTGGTGGAGTTTTGATCCAGGATAAGGGGTTATTGTATGTATTCCTTTTTTACCAATATACTCTTAACTCATTCCAGGTGATATGGGCCCTAGTTCGGGAAAAGGATAATATTTTATGTTTTCCTTTAATTTATTTATAATATATTTCTACCTAGTTTTGTATTAATTACTCTCTTTTTTTTTGAATTTAAGTTCTTGTTTATTTTGGGTTGTGCATGTGTATTTGTTTATCATATGACCATGGCCCTATGTGCTTACATTCCTGAATGGGATTTCTCTCATACTAATTATATATTTTATGACCTTGATCATGTGAAGAGGGTGGAAACTTTACCCAACTTGATGTGTTATGTTACAACACATTTTAAAATTGTATAGGTGAGTCATTGCCACCCAAAGTGGACAATATCATGGAGAAGTGGATGGGTTCCTTTGATTTGTATGTTTTTGTAAGCTCTATTTATGATGATATAAGTGCTTTTGTTGGTTGGGAAATGTTATGTGACATTTATATAGAACTCCTGGAAGTGATGGCTTACACAAGTAGATTTTAAGACATTATATTCTTTATAGATTTTGCATGAGTGTGCTCCTGGTAAATAAGTTTGTTAGAAAACTTGGAAAAAGTTTTAAATATGGATAAAATGGACTATTCCAACCACATGTTTTGTTTATGATGCATGACATATGTCAAATTTGAGACTCTTGAAAATTGATTTGAAATGGCATGACGTGTGTGATGGAAGCCCTTGATAATGTCTTTTTAAAAATTATTTGTTAATTCCCAATTTTTTTTGAGTTGAAATGATGATTTGAAGCAAGATTTTGATGAAATAAAAAGGGTTGAAATGTTTTATGATTTGAATTGAGATTATTTTCAATGAGATGAATGATTTTTTGTTAAAAACCATTTGATGTTTGTTTTTTAAATGGAAGGTATGAAATTGTGAAATAAAACCATTTTTCAAAGGATTTAAAATTATTGAGTGGATTTTGAGAAAAATGGCTTAAAATGAAAAGTGATTTGATGAAATATGTTTGGAAATGGAAAATTTACTTTGAGTATGTCATGATTGGAATATTTCTTCATGAAATTTTATATATTTTATAAGATATTTTCAAAATGTATTGAAAGTGTTTTCTCAATGAATCTTTTGATAAATACCTTGTTATGAAGAATGATTTAAAAGGGTGTTCATTTTAAGATTTATTAAACCACCGGATTATAAACAAAAGAAACTTGGTGAAATTTTTTGATCAACAAGTTTTGAAATTTAATGATTTTTAAAGTGAAATATTATATACATCATATTTAAATTTGTTAATAAATTGTTATTCAAGTATGCTACTATACTCTTGATTATGACATGTTAATCATGATATATTATGAATGTTATAGATTAATTTTACTAACATTATTAATAAAAATAAAGCATGAATAAATTTTCATTTGATGGTATACCTTAGTAAAATTATTGAAAAACTAGAGATAAAGGTGTTTTCTCCTAAATGGAGTTTTGTGTCATTTTGTTTAATCAATTTAAAGTGTCTATTTATGAAGGTGTTTCCTTCTATTATGTTTGTTTGATTGGATATTCATGGCTTACTGATTTTATTTTGGTTGTTTGTGTGACCTTTGATGTGATGTTTCTTGGGAATGATATTTATAAACACGTACTCACTATTCTAAAGTTGTTTAATGTTGGATTTTGTTGATATGAAGTATCTAATATCATATTAGTATTTGATATTGACTATACTCATTGATGAAATTCTTTATTAATGGCCTTAATCCTTTTTGAGAGGTATCTCCCTAAGAGATTATTTTAAAGTGTTGTGCAACAATGCACTTTATTCCTCTAAGTGGTTTTTTGTATTCCAAATATAATGAGATCCTTGAGAGGTATCACACGGGGTGGTTAAATTATTCCCCTCCCTTTTCCATCTCCTTCTTTGTTTTGTTTTGATTTTTGAGGATAAGAATTGTTTGAGAGGCATCTAAGGTAAAATTATGAAATATTCCTGAGTTTTCCTTTGTCATTATGAGGCATCCAGTGGTTCAAGAGCAGTTTCATAAATTATAGAAGTTGTTTTAAAATGATTTTTTTAATTTATAAAGTAGTTTTAAAAGGATTTTTTCAAGACATGGAAGTAATTTCAAAGCATTAAAAGTTTTTTTTGAGAAATTAATTGGAAGTTTTAAAGTGATTCAAATATTTTAGAAATGTTTTTGGAGTTTTGGAAATGATATAATTAAGTTTTGAATTGTTTTGGAATCTTTGGAAATGATAATAAACCCTTTTCATAGTTATTTATAAGTTAGTGTTGGGCATGTATTGTCTCAAAAATACTCTATAAATATTGTTGATTTTGATGCTCACAAATACCCTTGTTTGTTTTACTAATGATATTACTTTAAATGTATTTAAGGAAATTAATATTCATTGCAATATTTATTCTGGAATTATATTCAAGCTTTTAATTTGAAAGGAATATTCGTTAAAGTATTCTAAATGCATTTTAGTGTATTCTAGAAACACTATTCAAACCATACACTGATAAACATAACATAAGGAACAAACCTAATGCTTAAAACAATGCATAAGGAATAAACCCTACATTCAGAATAGTATGTATGGATCATTAACCCTACATTTTTAGAAAAGTATGGTTAAAGAACCTTACATTTGGATGGAACCTTATGATTGTTAAGAGAATAAAGTATGGTTAAGAAACCCTACGTAAGTAAGGAACACTACATTTGAGAAACAAACATATGGTTCATCAACCTTACTTTTATGATCAACCTTATGTTTTCAACCTTATGTTTAGAGAATGAATGCTATATAATTGAACCCTACATTTGGCATCACTAATACAAATAAGGCTTTTATCAGCACTAGAAACCACCTTTAACAATACTAGAGAAGCGTTGTTAATCACGACGAAGATAAAGGGGGTCCCCTTTATCCACACTAAAAAAACGCTGATAAAGGTCCCCCCCTTTATCAACATTTTTTTAGTGCTGATAAAGGGTCACCTTTATGAGCGCTATTTTGAGCTCTGATAAAGGCCCAATTTATCAGCGCTCAAAATAGCGCTGATAAAGGCCGACTTACTTATGATGTGTTGTTTATTTAACAACACACCCAACACCTGCACTTGCACACAAACGACACCTGTACCTACACCCAAACAACACAAAACACCACACAAATAGCACAAAATAGCACAAAACAACATCTGCACACAAAACAGCTGCACATAACATCACCTACACACAAACAAAGCATAGAAGAACGAAATAGCGCATACAAGAGTTTTGAAAACAATGCCATATACATTTACTTGAAATCATGAATAAAAAAACACTTCTATATACATTTCAAACAATGTTTTATATGGTTACAATTACAACTATCCAACACACAGTTAAATACATTAATGTTTCATTCTTTTTTGCATCCGTGATCCCCTCTCAAAAATTTTCATCCATGGTATTAGTTTCCGAAAAAAACATCTTAACTCAAGAAAAAAATTCCACCTATATAAGAAAACAAATATTATGATAGTAATACAATAATGAAATAAATTAAACATTAATATGAAATAATACATTAAAAAATGTCAATTTTTAATAAAAAAGACACATTTGGAGTTATACCGATCACATAGTGTGTCGTATTGACGTGGGGTTGATTCTTACACGTCAAAAATGAGTCATAGATTACTGTTTTAAAATATCAAAACAATCTGAATGGATTTGCTTGGTTTTGAGTATGTCACTTGTTCTTTTGAGTATGTCAGGACTAGGTACAGATCTTATGTTTGGGTGCTTTCATCCCCATACACAGGGTGATCCTGGTTTGTTTCATATAGGGAATCAATAGGGGATCCCAGAGAGATGATCCATCTATGGCCATGGGTAATATTGTAACTCTCTTGGAGGGAGGGTTGTTGGGTTGGTTAGAGTTGTTGGGCTGGTGAGAGTGGTTAGCATGGGGAGAGGGATTTTTAAGAGGGTAAGGGACGTGGATAGGGGGTAGGGATATTCTGTTTTAGTGAGACGGCTTCCAAGCTTGGGCGGGTGAGCTAAGGGGCCTCCCAAGGGTTTCTCGATATCATCTTCTACCTTCTTTCCTCTATCTCAGAAGCTATAATTCTAGGTACACATAGTTGTTTTTTATTAATACAAGTCATTTTGCTACTTGATTGGTGTGAGGTCTTTATCATTTGGTTAGACTTGCTGGAAAATTATTCTTGGGGGAGAAGATAAGACGACTAGACTCGACATGGTGGACCAACAACTCAAGGATATAGACGACACACTCTGACAAAGCTAAGTGAGTTGATTGGAGTGGGAACGCAACATGCGCATTCTCACGTTACTAGTGGAATGACTTGAAAGGAAGCACCAGTCAAAGGGGACTAGTGTAATAAAGGGATCCTAGTGTGATGAAGTGAATTGGATCAGTCTGGTGCAGGGGCGGAACACGTACTTAGGAGAAGAAAATTCTGGAAATACGCAAGGTGAACCTTCTAATTTCGAACTTCTACAAAAAGGTGTCTAGATAAGGGAGGAGATCAGCATGTGTCGAAATGAAGATGACAAAAAGAGGACTGAGAGATGCCAGAAAAATAAGTTTTCAGACTCAAAGTTACAGACTGACAAGGAGATATCGCAGATGGACACAAAACAGGAATGGATTAACAAGGGAGGCGCAGGTACATAAGAGTCAAAGAGCGAGTTACGAATTATTATGAAGCAAGCTATGAACCTAATGTTTGAGGTAAATGAATCTGATATTGATTTTGGGGATAATGGCATCGATCCACATTTCAACAGTTACAAGATTCACAACATGGAGTGAGTTCTAAGTTCCTAATTCTATGGGGGAGGGTTGGAATTGCAGGGGATATCATCTCGATTATCAACTCAACCACAATAGACATGGAATAACCAATACAGGAAAATTTTTAGGAAGGCTACAACATTGGAATGAACACAATCGAGCTACTTGGAATGTATAGACTACCTGTGGGATTTGTATTCAATACACGCAACAATTGTGTTTTAAAGCTCTGTCCTCAAAGCATTACTTCCACCTTGTAATTTGCTGTTAATTTTTTGGGATTTACATGGGAATGCATCATTATGGGGGAATTTAGGTGGTTTGATTCACTGCTAGAGGAGGACTCTGAGGTTGCAAAGGATATCTCTTGTTTAGCTGGAAATTTATCATGTATCTGAAAATTGCATGGTGATATTCAGCGTGCATATGCCAAAATTTTACCATGGGGGGGAGAATATATGATGATCAAAATTGGTGAGGATGCTTCAAATAGTTCCATATGTTCACAGAAATAGACATGTTGTGTAGTTGTGGCTTTACTTAGTAGTTCTTACCAGCGGATTTTGCACTTGGATTCTTGGAAAACTAGTCTAGTTGTTGACGTTACAACAACTTCAGAACTCATTTTCACAAGAATAATGAGTTACAGTCCTGCCCCAGTAGATTATAAGCTACCCAATATGATTTACTTGGGGGGTTTTTCTGACTGAAGGTGACAATAGTGAGTTATGGGTGGCGAATGGGAGTCTATCTCATAATCCGACCTTGTCACGATGTGCTTTTATTAGATCTTGGCAGTTGGATATGTTCTTTGTTGACGTTTGTGCATTATTTAAGAGGTTTTATAAAAAAAGGTTGGTTGATTAGAAATTTGAGCCAAGGAACATCAAAATTCCTTTTAAAGAGGCTGGAATAGAGTACACTGGTGATGATACAGGTGGGTTCGTTTATGCTATTATGTCTGTCATTCAATAGTGTTGTATCCAACTGAAGGATGAAATAATAAAGAAGTTCCAAGTGTTGGAACATTAAAAGAGGAAGAGGGGGTTGAGAAAGAACAATCATGATGCCATGAGTGCAGCAAATAATGTGTTGAAAGACTTGGCACACTCACACACGTCTGACAAGATACGCTATAATGGCAAGGAAGTTGAGGAACTGACTATGGTGTTGGATTATTTGATCATGCAGGACACAATTAATGAAAAGTTCAACCAACATGTTTTATAGGCGGGTTGGGAATATGTTTCCCAAAATAGAGTTCTAGATCACCAATAACTTGTGGAGGTATTGTTTGTTCCACCTAGAGTTCACCCGAAGAGAAACATGGATGCTGCTCTAATGGATTTGTATCCAAGTTTGGATGATGCATGTGCCCATCAAGGTAAGCAAACAACATAACGTATGGCCAGACGATCAAGGAACGCAATATGTATCTGTGGTGACTCCTCTAGTGATTCATCATGGTTCTCACATTTAGGACAAGGTGATTTTCAAGACAGTGATAGTAATAAGTATTTAGGTGGTGGGGTTGGGTAGTAATACTGGTATGGAGGAGTTGTACACAAGTGGGTATGGGGTATTAATGGCCAGGGGTAATATTGTAACTATCTTGGTGATTTCCGCTCATCATTTGTTGTTCGATGCACTATTGGAGTCATGTTCAAATATACATGACTTGTGGATCATCTCCCTAAAGTATCAAAACAACTGAATGCGTTTTCTTGATTTTTAATAGGCCAGATACTCTGATACCAACTATAATGACCTAAACATTTCATACATTGATATCACATATGAGTAGATTAATATTCCTTACATAAAAGAAATAAATTAAACATAAATATGAAACAAGGCATTAATTCCATGGACAATGCTTTTACTATGAAAACATCAAGATTACCTCTGTGATTGAGCAGATACAGTGTTGTTGCTCTTCCTGCAAAGGCATGTCACATGGACAAAAATATTCTAAAATAAATGAACCCTTCAAGGAATAATGAAAATCAAATCAATGCTTCATTATAAAATTTTTCATTAAAATAGAGATATTATATCATAAAATTACCTTTACATCTTTTCAGAAGGTTTATTTGGTCCAGATATAATCCAATAACAAAATTAAGGATTCTTTGTGCACTTTACTACTGTTGGTTAACTAACGCTTAGCATAACATCTGATCTGAACTTCGGATCCGGTGTCCCTATGATGATCTCATCCGAGACCATCTCTATGATATCATCATTAAACATTCACTTTTCCTTCTGTTACTCCACCCATTTACCTAGTAAATGGGTGCAGGAAGAGAATGAAAAGTGAATGTTGAATGATGATATCATAGAGATGGTGTGGGATGAGAGCATCACTGGGACTCCAAATTGGAAGTTCAGATCAGATGCTATGCTAATTGGAAGTTAACCAATAATAGTAAAGTTCACAAATAATCCTTAGTTTTTTTATTAAATTTGTGAGTGATACACAACCAATTTTCTTCTAACACACTACATCAGTAGAAACAACAACATTAATGACCAAAATACAAAATATAAATGATCCATGCCATAATAGTTTAGGTATAGTGCTTTTGAAAACATGGAAACATAAAGAACTAGTTCATAAGAGTCTCTCATTAAGTTATTATTTACTATAAAGAAAAATCATTTCTAAAACCAGTCTTCATAACCTAATAATATGAAACATAATAAAGGGTGATCATAGATGATCAATAAGTGTAAACAAGGGAGATACCAATGATCATATAATGATAACATAAGTAGTAGGAATTCACCTTCATCTTATTTGTGTACAATCTTCCATCAGGTATGCCGCCCATTTGTTTCTAAACACATTTATATCATCTTGTGAATATGAGTTTTTGCGACAGTCATGGTAGTACTAAGAAAATATAAATACATAAAGGATTAATAAATATTTTAAATTAAATAGTAATTATTTTCCAAAATACCTCTTTAGGGATGCTAGTTTATTGATGAAATATGATATCTTTCATAAATTTACAAACATAATAACCACAGTCCTTTCAGTTTGTTTATTTTGGACACTGCGGAAACATCGAGAAATATAAGTAATCTATTTTGATAGGTGTTTTGATAGTGCAATCTTATTATATATACCATGATACTTATCCAAATTGTAGATCTCATGGGAATTATCGTCCTTAGGTCCTAGATTCATTACATGAAGTAGACAATCTTAACACACCACCCTATCATAACAAAATTCTCATTAAAAGATAATATAAATTATATAACTAGATGTTTAGTTCTAAAATGTTAGATCTAGTGTATTAAAAATTGACAAACACCATCATGCGTGATTGGTTTGTTGGATATCCATGCATTGAATCCAGGAAATTAATCTTTGGAGTATCCAAATTGACCACAATGAGCATCCAATGCTTCCTAAAAATTCAAAAAAGAATAAGTAATGAAAGAAATGAAAATATAGTTGATATGATTAAATTGTAGAGTTTTACCCCTACATCTTTGGTATTAAAAAGAGTCTGTCATCTATAATTTTGTTTTCAAATTATTTGAGTAGGGATGACATTATTTCACCATCTTTATTGTCATTTATTTCTTCTTTTAAAAAGGTGATGTGAGGACTAACGAGTCCAAATTTTTGTTCATGGGGAAACCCCTTCAATTATTTTTCACATATATGCCTGTGAAAAATATGAAATGTATTTAGTCATAATTATCATAGTATATTAGTTTTTGTAAAATCAAATCATGAAAACATACCTCATATATATATTTAAAACTGAGGTGCCTAGCCATTCATACTTGGGAATTTCATCTACATTGTCAGCACTAATGAAATATTATTCCTCCTCTCCGTACATATTTTTTTCAAAATCATATGTGTGAGTATTTCCATCTATCAACTTTTTATCCACATGATCCTACAATGATAATAAATGTGGATATAGAACGAGCGGGGTGAAGGTTCTCTTAATAGATCGCTTCGATCGGTTGGTTGATCCTTGAGATAGTTTTGAGAAGATGTTTCGTTTCAACCCCTTCCCTTTGTCGTTATGTAATAATATTCATTGATTCAGACCTTTTTTCATTAAATGTGAAAGGTTCAGCTTGAAAAATAAATTAAAAATGAATACCTCCTTGTTGGCATTTTTTTTACAAGAATTAATGGTCATGCGATGAATGTTCCAGCAACTTGTTCGACCGTATGAATGTCATCATCATCATTTGGAACAGGTAGCTCGGTGCTCATCTCATTAGATATGTTAATTGAAACTCTGACATGACCTGTTGAAAGTGGTATGTTGTGTAGCATGTCGTTCTGCATATTGAACATCGTAGCCCTCACTACAAGGTGATAGGTGAGAGTTGATAAATATAAATCACAATCATTTTCACCCTGTAGAATATCAGTACAGGAAAGGTATCAATGTCTATGTGATTCACATTTCACAGAAAATATTATTAGAACATTGATTACCTCAGCTAAGACAAGTTTTTGAGGGGAATGGCTCACCTCAAAGCTGGTGGGGGTGGGGCGAGATCTTTACGCATGAGTTTTTGTTGAGTTGTTTCTTCTCTTTCCCCCCCATCAAACTTGCTATCATCTCTCTCTGGTATTGTAATTCTTCTTTAAAAATAGCTATTGTTTCTCTAATATTTTTCATTTCCTAAGTTTGATCCTTCGCTTTTTTTTCTTTCTAAAAATATGTTCGGGGTGTCACTCTAAAACCCTCACCTCTAACATGGCCATACTATTTTGGCAGCTTCAAGGCTGCTGAAAGTATGCCTGCATCTGGTGTGGGTGTTGTTGATTTCTGTGACTATGTCAGATAGAAAATATAGGAAAATAAGTAGTCATTTTTATGTAACAGTGATTTAAAGCAACTCAAATTTATATTATGTCATACTTACACATGTTTCCCACACTTTTTGTATTTTTTCATATATCAGTATCCCTTCTTTATTTACACGAGCCTCCTTCCATAGCACATGGCGTGGGATGGAAGTGGATTTAGATTTTGATTCATCAATCTACATATAAATATAGGAACATGGTTGATTAGACAATAAAAACACATTTTATAATTACATTTTATTGGGATTAAAAGTTCATTTTTGATCATATGGGCCTGAGTTAGTATATTTTAATTTTAAACATCCACTCTCATCAATTGTGCACTTCATGCCTAATGTACACCAATTTAGGCCCAATGACTCATATGATTTTATTGAATGTAATTATTCATGTTTTAATATTATATTTTTGTAAATGTATCTTCACTTCAAATTTAAATGTTTCTCATTCAGGGAGCAAGGAAAGATTCATAAAGGATGATGAAGATATTTGGTGATGAAAGGAGACAATTCTGGTGAAGGCAGATTGGACATCAACCCACTGTTGAGGATGTGGGTCCCACAATACTGTACCAATGAAGCCAAAATTTCTTGTGATGATATAAGACATACAGGGGAACAAATCATTATTCAGGACAAAGTGCTAATTTGGTCTCCATGATGGTGATCAAGGCAGCCCAAATGGAAGATCAGAATCTGGGCCAGAATCTGCGGCCCAGAATTTCAGCCCAATGAATCTTCCATATCTCCATAACCACAAATTAAATTGGGCTGATATTTTACAGACGGTTAGAAGACATCCGGGGATTTATTTTTGTCTTCTATGGCCCACTCCAAATCGGCCATCTAGAAGTACTTTGAAGCGGATCTGTCAAGTGGATGCAAGCTGGATGTCATCTCGGGTCAAGGGTGGAGAAGTCTCCTCTCCACCTACTTTCCACCACCTATGCCTACCCTCATTGATTGGGATGACTTGGACTGTTGGATCTCGGCCTAAGGATCCAAATTTGCCTATTTAAGGCAGTGGTGGTGAGGAGGAACTGATACCTTCTTTCATGTAATGTTATTATGCTCAATTTTCGTTGTAATGCTTTCATTTTCATGTAAGTTTCTTTTTGTATTTCTAAGTTCTTAATCCAATTCCTTCTCTTCTATTCTTCAAATTTCTATACTTAAATCTCTAAAATCACAAAATCACAGTGATAACTCTGTGTGTTGGAGATATAGTTCACACATAGGTGTGAATTCCATTCACACACACGGAGGAGTGCTCGTTATTTCCACGGTTTTAATCTCTTCAATTCAATTCTTGTAAGCCGTCTTCCGCCCACCATTGATAGTCTATCATAAATGGAGGGATAAACCTTTAATGGGTTGATATTAGGAAGATGAAAAGGCTGGATTGATTGATATTTAATGCACGAATTGTTGTTAATTGGTTAAATAATTCAAGACTTCCATTCTTCAATTATTTTCGCTCCTCATCTTCACTGTGTTTGAAAAGGCTAATTCCAATTACTAAATTAACCACATACCTTAGAGAGATCATGAATCTGGTTCTCTAAGTGTGTTGGTGACTAGTAATTGAGTTTAGTTAGTATCTAACCAGAAAATGATGAAGGTAGTGTTATTTTGAAGAATAGTTTCATCAAGAATTAATAAAACCCAAAAATTTGTCTAAAGAAATAAAATGCATTCAATCCACCCAAGCGTAACCCTAAGATCAACCCATTTCATTAAAATTGAACTCAACTAAGCTTATTAGTCTTCTCCCAAAACACTTAAAAACAAATCCAAGTTGGCCACTTCATAGCCAAAAATCCATCCCTTAGGTTGTGTATCTTAGGTATCTTCTTAGGTCTCTGTGGAATCGACAACCCAAGCTACACTACAAGGACCATTCTACCCTTCTACTCTTGGGTAAATTTGGGCGTGAACCAAATTTTGGCGCCGTTTCCGAGGACCAAGTAAGTAACTTAGATCAAAAAAAAAACCCTTCTTTCCTCACCTCCATTCTTCTACTCTCACCCAAGATCTCTTATCTTGTCCCTTTCTCGCTTTTTTTTGGGCGCATGTCTGCCTACACCCGCGATTTCTCAAACAGACTAGTTAGGGTGGAAAGTCCTAGGATAGGGGAGTCAAGTGCACCTAAGGGACTGTTTAAATCAGATCCAAATATTCTTGAAACCCCAAAGTCAGAACTTGAAACAATTCCAATGGAGGGTCATCCACAAAATCAAATTGTAAACCCTGGGGGGAATCAAATGGGAAACCAAAACCAAGAAGCTCCAAACTTAGGGAATGTAGTTGATCAAACCATGAATGACTACCTCACTCCAGCTTGGACCAATTCCCCCTCATGCATTAGACACAATTCCATAGGAGACACCAACTACATATTCAAACCCCATGTCCTAAACCACCTTCCAACCTTTCATGGGATGGAGTCAGAAATGCCATACCTTCATGTCAAAGAGTTCAACGACATTGTTGAAACCATGTGTCCCCCACATCAACTAGAATCCGCTAAGATGAGGCTATTTCCTTTTTCACTAAAGGATCGAGCTAAAAATTGGCTAAACAACTTGAGACCTGCATCAATCCATTCTTGGGACCAACTACAAAGAGAATTCTACAAAAAATACTTCCCTCATCACAAAACAATTGCACTTAAAAAGAGCATCCAAAACTTTTTTGAAAAAGAGGGAGAGTCATTTTATGAAACACGGGAGAGGTTCAAAGACACCCTAAACATGGTTCCACACCATGGGTTTTCCATACCTGAACAAGTGATAATTTTCTATGAAGGGTTGGGTCCGGGTAATAAACAATTCATTGACATGATGTGTAATGGAACTTTTAAAAACAAGGCCCCAAATGATGCTTACGAGTATCTGGAAAGTCTGGCTGAACAAAACCAAACTTGGGGAACTTCACCTTATTCTGAAAAGCCACAAAGAACCACTGGAATTCATACACTTAGAGAAGAGGAAAGCCTTAGGGCTAAACTCGCAGCACTCTCTAGGAAGGTTGAAGAGATAGGCCTTAGGAAAGTCCATGAAATCCAAAATGTAGACCTTGTTTGCACAATTTGTGACAAACATGACCATAAAACAGACAACTGCCCAACCATTCCATCCATCAAGTATGTTCTTCTAGGAGGACCCCCAGCGGAAGTCAATGCCCTAAACTTTCAAAATCCCCAATACCAAAACACCTTCAATCCAAGGTACAATGACCACCCAGGCTTCCGATGGAAGGATAACCAACAACATAGCCAACCACAAGGGCAAAATCCTTACCCTCAACAGAACTACCAAACCCATAACCAGTTCCAAACCCAACCTATCCAATACCAACAGTCACCGGTCCATTTTCAACAAACCATCCCACCTCCAAAATATCCCCCTGGGATAAACCAACCTACTCAAGCACCAACCCAAACTGTTCCACAAAGCCTACTAGAACAACTGTGCAAACAAATGGAGAGGATGAACTCAGAAGTCTCTTCCCTAAAACAAGAACTTCAAACCATCAAAACAGGAAAGGCACCCATGCCTACTCAGGCGGTGCCATCCTCAACTTCAAGGGGAGAGTCAAGTTGTGCTCAAACAACTCATGAACAACTAAAGGCTGTGACTGTTTTAATAAGTGGTAAATCAATTGAGAAACCTGAACAACTAATTCAGAACCCAAATGAAGATTCAAACTTGGATGAAAATTCAAATGAACCACAAGATCAAACTGAGGAAACTGATAACAATGTGAAAGAAACAACTCTTCAACAAACAACCCCACAACCTGCACCATTTCCCCAACGCATGAGGGGGAAATCCAAGCCTGAACTGAGTGAAACATTGAGGGAAATATTTTCACAAGTCAAGTTGAACATACCCCTTCTCGATGCCATCCAAACTATACCTGCCTACTCAAAGTACCTTAAGGACTTGTGCACTTTTAAAAGAAAATTTTCACATAAAAACCAAGTCCTTTTGGCTGCTAATGTGAGTACCACCATTCAAGGGACCATTCCTCCTAAGTTGAAATACCCAGGTTGCCCTTACATCAATGTTGAACTAGGAGAAAGCAAAGTTGTCAAAGCCTTGTGTGACCTAGGTGCTAGTGTCAATCTCATCCCATATGTTGTGTACTGCCAGTTAGGCCTAGAAGAACTCCAACCCACATCTGTCACACTTCAACTTGCTGATCGTAGAATTAGGGTTCCTAAGGGGAACTTAAAGGATGTTTTAGTGAAAGTTGAGAATTTCATCTACCCTGCTGACTTCATTGTCCTTGAAAATCATCCAAGCTTAGGTCCTAGGGAGCAAACTCCAATCATTATTGGCCGTCCTTTCCTTGCAACAATCAACTCTGTTATCCGAGTCCGAAATGGGAACATGACCATCACCTTTGGGAACATGAGTCTAGACTTGAACATCTATAATGCAAGCTCACAAATAGGAGACGATGAGGACATTCATGAAGTAAACATGTTAGGAAGCATTGAAAATGAATCCATAGAACATCAAGAAATATTTGATGGATGTTTAAGTCAGGATGAGATTGATTTTTTTTGTTCACATGAAGGAAGTTTATCTCCTTGGCTCGAATCATTTTCAAATTGCTCCTATAATGATGTCTTAGGACCAACAATCAGTGAAACCTTTCAGGAAACCACATTCATGGAGACAACTCAAACTCCCTTCCCTAACCCAGGTCAATAAAATCTTGTGGATGAAACTTCTACACATGGGGAATCAATTCAATCTGAAAATCTAGGAAACAAATTTGATCTTGATCTATTGCCCCAATCTTCTGCTGAAATTCTGAACCAACCAGATCTTGAATTGAAGGAACTTCCTACTTCCCTCAAGTATGCCTTCCTAGGGGAAAATCAAACACATCCTATAGTCATATCTTCTTCTCTTGAAGCCAATCAGGAGGGGATGATTCTAGATGTCCTTAGGAAACACAAGAAAGCCATTGGTTGGACCCTGTCTGATATTCCTGGGATTAGCCCACTTATTGGAACTCATAGGATTACTCTTGAATCTGAATCCAAACCATGTCGTCAACCTCAGAGGAGACTCAATCCAAATCTTATGGATGTGGTAAGGAAAGAACTTCTTAAGTTGTTGAAAGCTGGTATCATCTACCCCATAGCTGAGAGTGAGTGGGTAAGCCCAATTCAAGTTGTCCCAAAGAAAGCTGGAATCACTGTGATCACTAATAAGGATGGGGAAATTCTTCCAACTAGGGTGAGTAGTGGCTGGAGAGTCTGTATTGACTATAGGAAGCTCAACTCTTGTACCAAGAAGGACCATTTTCCCTTGCCCTTTATTGATCAAGTCCTCGAGCGAGTGGCGGGTCATCAATTCTATTGCTTCCTAGATGGGTACTCAGGGTACAATCAAATCGAGGTCTCCTTGGAGGATCAAGGGAAGACAACCTTCACCTGTCCATTCGGCACCTTTTCCTTCAAACGCATGCCGTTCGGGTTATGCAATGCCCCTGGAACCTTCCAGCGGTGCATGATGGGAATCTTCTCAGATATGGTAGGGGATTTTCTAGAGGTCTTCATGGATGACTTCTCTGTCTTTGGGGATACATTTGAGGGATGTCTTAGGAATGTGGAGAGAGTTTTGTCAAGATGTGAAGAAAAGAATCTGGTCCTAAACTGGGAAAAATGCCATTTCATGGTAAAAGAGGGGTTAGTCCTTGGCCATATAGTCTCGGGTAGGGGAATTGAAGTTGATAAAGCAAAGGTTGACATCATTCGTCACCTTCCATCACCCAGAACTATTAAGGAAGTGAGGTCCTTCTTAGGACATGCTGGTTTCTATAGAAGATTCATTAAGGAATTTATTTCAATCTCTCGCCCTCTTTGTGCTCTCCTAGTAAATGATGCTCCATTTGTTTAGACAGAAAGCTGTGAGGGTTCATTTTAAACCCTTAAATCCGCTCTCACCTCTCCTCCCATTATGAAATCTCCAAACTGGGACCTTCCTTTCGAACTCATGTGTGATGCCAGTGACTTTGCTGTAGGAGCTGTGTTAGGACAACGGTGTGATAAAACTCCATATGTCATTTCTTATGCAAGCAAATCCTTAAATGATGCCCAAATCAATTACACCACCACTGAAAAGAAGTTACTTGCTGTTGTGTTTGCCTTAGAGAAATTCAGGTCCTACCTCTTAGGATCACCCATCATTGTATTCACCGACCATTCAGCTCTAAAATATCTCTTCCAAAAACAAGATGCCAAGGCTAGATTGATTAGGTGGGTCCTTCTTCTTCAAGAGTTCGATTTAACCATTAAGGATAAAAAAGGTTTCGAGAATGTTGTAGCTGATCACCTCTCTAGGTTGGAATTCAAGGACAACTCACATCACCTTTCTGTGTCTGATTCATTTCCCGATGAGAACCTCTATTATGTGAGTGATTTCCCTTGGTATGCTGACATAGCCAACTTCTTAGTTTCAGGGGTCATTCCAAAATTCTTAGGGACCCAAGCTAGAAGAAAATTTCTTTCTGATGTCAAGCATTATGTGTTTGATGATCCATACCTATATAAGTTCTGTCCTGACCAAGTCATTAGGAGGTGTGTTCCAGAATCCGAACAAGAGTCCATCCTAATGTTCTGTCATAGTGAGGCTTGTGGAGGTCACTTTTCCTCTAAGAAAACTTCTGCCAAGGTTCTTCAATGTGGTCTCTTTTGGCCCACCCTCTCAAGGGACTCCTACACATTTTGTCAAAGTTGTCCCAGGTGTCAACAAGTAGGGTCCATCACAAAAAGGAATCAAATGCCTCTCACTCCAATATTAGTGGTTGAAATCTTTGACTGTTGGGGAATTGATTTCATGGGTCCCTTCCCAAACTCTAGGGGATATCTTTACATTCTCTTGGATGTCGATTATGTCTCAAAATGGGTTGAGTCCATTCCTACAAAATCCAATGACCATCAAACTGTGATTAGATTCCTTAAAGAAAACATATTCTCTAGATTTGGGATTCCTAGGGCTATCATTAGTGATTGTGGAACTCATTTCTGCAATCACCCATTCTCATCGCTCATGGAGAAGTATGGAATTTCTCACAAAGTGTCCACCGCTTACCACCCACAAACCAATGGTCAAGCTGAGTTAGCCAATCGAGAAATCAAACAAATTCTTGAGAAAACTGTTAATCCATCTAGGAAAGATTGGTCGAGCAAACTCTTAGATGCTCTTTGGGCATATCGAACAGCATTTAAAACTATCCTAGGAATGTCCCCATATAGGTTGGTTTATGGTAAAGCATGCCATTTGCCAGTGGAGATTGAGAATAAGGCCTTTTGGGCAATCAAAAAAATGAACTTTGACATTTCTTTGGCCGGAATAAAGAGGAAATTGGATCTAAACGAGCTTGAGGAACTTAGGATGGAGGCTTATGAAAATTCAAGGATCAATAAAGCTAGAGTTCAAGCCTACCAGTCTAGGAATCTTAAAACTAAACACATTGAACCAGGGAAACCTGTGCTTTTGTATAGTTCTAAACTTCATTTGCACCCGGGAAAGTTGAGGTCTAGATGGTCCGGTCCATACATAGTGCATAAGGTGTACCCCCATGGGGTTGTTGAAATTCAAGATCCCACCAATGGTCAAATATTTAAAGTTAATGGTCATAGAGTCAAACCATTCATAGAACCATTCCAAAAACATGAAGTTGATGAAGAACTGAGTGAACCTACCTTTTATGAAAAAAAACAACAATTAATCAATAAGGGGTTTAAGTCGAGCTAACGACGTTAAACAAAGCGTTGAATGGGAGGCAACCCATGATTTTTAAATTTACAATCACTTTATTGTTTTAATCAATTTTTTTTAGCAAAACAATTTGATATAATTTTACCTCATATTGTTGACCTGTTCTTCTCTTATGAGTATGGATGGGTATGAAAGGGGAGCACCGTATTCATCTGTGTCACGCGGTGTGATCCCTGAGTATTATCTTACCCAGAAATTAAAAAGAAGACAATGTATCAACAATATAGGTGTTTGTAAGTTTTTATTTTATTTTATTTTATTAAAAAACAAAAAACAAAAAAAAACAAAAAAAAAAACTGTAAAAAAAAAAGTGACACGCCGTAGGACGTGGGTCAAACCCCGTCACGACCGGCGAAGCCGCGGGACTCGAACCCGGGACCGAAGGGAGACAGGGGCGCACGCCTACCACTGAACTACGGTGGTTGGTGCTTCCTTATTCTATCTTCTATATATATATACTTATATTTTAAATTTTGGTATATATACATAATTTTTTTTTTAAAAAAAATTTATTACTTGTTTTGAGTGTCGATCGTTGGAGTTTCAAAATTAACAAGTATGTTTTGTCTTTATTATTATTATTATTATTATTATTATTATTATTTTTTATTGTTTTTTTTTAGAAAAGGGAACCTCAAGGGGTTTCCATTGTGTCTAACTATGTTGGTTTTTGAGATTCAGGGGCTGCCAAGTTTGATGGATTTTCAGGGAAATCATAGGAGTACAAGCATACACTACCGTGAGGATTCTTCAAGTGACATGGAGACCAAGGGATTAAATGAGAGCATCACAAAATTCAACATCAAATATCAGGTGAAATTGTTCTATGCTCCTATTCTCTGCATGTACCCCTTCTAAATTATATTTTCTTTAAACACTGGGGACAATGTTATATTATGTTGGGGGGAGGTGAAAATAAAAATCAATCACATAGAGCAATAAAATGTGCATGTTAATTGAATGAAAATTTTCCTTAACCTTGAACATGTTATTACACATTGCAAACCTTGAAAACTGAATATTAAATAATTTTGTATTCCTTGATTCTGATTTTAATACATGTTTAAGTTCATGAGCATAAAATTTTGGAAAGTGTGGCTGTCTAATGTGATTTTTCACTGTTACATTTTCATCCAATTTTTATAAAAAAATCACAATGCACGTCCATTGGATTGTGGGGTATTAATTTGAATTCTTGGGGTCCCATAATAAATAGCATAGTTTTGGTGATCATTTTAAATTTAATATGAGTATTTTAAAAAATATATATAAAAAAAGAGGTGTAAAAAAACACAAAAAAAAAACAAAAAAAACAACAATAAATTTGCGCATAGAGCAATGAAATGACTTAATGTGTGGCTTTCGGCACTTGGGGATCGTGACTCCATATTTGTCTAGCCCAGAGTTGGGAATTTTATCTCTATTTGTGGAAATTCGAATTTGTTTTTGAATGAGTTAACTCGAGATGATGCCCGAGTATGTGGGCTTCACTTGGTGCCCTAAGGCCTTTGAGCCTGGGAGTCATCGGCAAAATCTCGCTACAAGGGTTGACTCATTTGAATTCAATTTCAATAACCATGGCAAAATTGCAAAAAAAAAAGAAAAAAAAAGAAAAAAAATGAATACTCATATTAATATTAAAATGTGATTCCACCTAGCGCTTCCATCTTTTCCCCCTTGAATAAAAATGAACCCCCATGTCTATTGTGACACACAACACATCATCATGATTAATGGTAATTGGATGAAATGTGGCATTGAATTTGATCAGAAGAATGGGCTTGGGCTTGGGTTATGCTTTAGAACCTACATTGTATTAAATGATTTTGATGGGATGCATAATTTTTTTGGTATGAGGTATTTTGGTGAGCATTGTTTATTAAAATGTTTTCGGAAAAGGGAATTTGATTTTCATAATCTTTGAGTTATTTGCTCGGGACTAGCAAATCTAAAGTTGGGGGGTGTGATTAGAAAATAAAAACACATTTTATAATTACATTTTATTGGGATTAAAAGTTCATTTTTGATCATATGGGCCTGAGTTAGTACATTTTAATTTTAAACATCCACTCTCATCAATTGTGCACTTCATGCCTAATGTACACCAATTTAGGCTCAATGACTCATATGATTTTATTGAATGTAATTATTCATGTTTTAATATTATATTTTTGTAAATGTATCTTCACTTCAAATTTAAATGTTTCTCATTCAGGGATCAAGGAAATATTCATAAAGGATGATGAAGATATTTGGTGATGAAAGGAGACAATTCTGGTGAAGGCAGATTGGACATCAACCCACTGTTGAGGATGTGGGTCCCACAATACTGTACCAATGAAGCCCAAATTTCTTGTGATGATATAAGACATACAGGGGAACATATCATTATTCAGGACAAAGTGCTAATTAGGTCTCCATGATGGTGATCAAGGCAGCCCAAATGGAAGATCAGAATCTGGGCCAGAATATGCGGCCCAGAATTTCAGCCCAATGAATCTTCCATATCTCCAGAACCACAAATTAAATTGGGCTGATATTTTACAGGCGATTAGAAGACATATGGGGATTTATTTTTGTCTTCTATGGCCCACTCCAAATCGGCCATCTAGAAGTACTTTGAAGCGGATCTGTCAAGTGGATGCAAGCTGGATGCCATCTCGGGTCAAGGGTGGAGAAGTCTCCTCTCCACCTACTTTCCACCACCTATGCCTACCCTCATTGATTGGGATGACTTGGACTGTTGGAGCTCGGCCTAAGGATCCAAATTTTCCTATTTAAGGCAGTGGTGGTGAGGAGGAACTGATACCTTCTTTCATGTAATGTTTTTATGCTCAATTTTCGTTGTAATGCTTTCATTTTCATGTAAGTTTCTTTTTGTATTTCTAAGTTCTTAATCCAATTCCTTCTCTTATATTCTTCCAATTTCTATACTTAAATCTCTAAAATCACAAAATCACAGTGATAACTCTGTGTGTTGGTGATATAGTTCACACATAGGTGTGAATTCCATTCACACACACGGAGGAGTGCTCGTTATTTCCACGGTTTTAATCTCTTCAATTCAATTCTTGTAAGCCGTCTTCCGCCCACCATTGATAGTCTATCATAAATGGAGGGCTAACCCTTTAATGGGTTGATCTTAGGAATATTAAAAGTCTGGATTGATTGATATTTAATGCACGAATTGTTGTTAATTGGTTAAATAATTCAAGACTTCCATTCTTCAATTATTTTCGCTCCTCATCTTCACTGTGTTTGAAAAGGCTAATTCCAATTACTAAATTAACCATATACCTTGGAGAGATCATGAATCTGGTTATCTAAGTGTGTTGGTGACTAGTAATTGAGTTTAGTTAGTATCTAACCAGAAAATGATGAAGGTAGTGTTATTTTGAAGAATAGTTTCATCAAGAATTAATAAAACCCAAAAATTTGTCTAAAGAAATAAAATGCATTCAATCCACCCAAGCGTAACCCTAAGATCAACCCATTTCATTAAAATTGAACTCAACTAAGCTTATTAGTCTTCTCCCAAAACACTTAAAAACAAATCCAAGTTGGCCACTTCATAGCCAAAAATCCATCCCTTAGGTTGTGTATCTTAGGTATCTTCTTAGGTCTCTGTGGAATCGACAACCCAAGCTACACTACAAGGACCGTTCTACCCTTCTACTCTTGGGTAAATTTGGGCGTGAACCAATGGTTATGGATTTGTTTTATGTCACATAAAAGTATTATGGTAGATTTAAAATACGTACCATTTTTTCTCAAGTAAAGCATACCCCATCCTTGCTTTAAAATAGGGGTACACTAGTTTTTTTCCTGTTCTTTATTTTCAGCACTCAATTATTGTTTCATAAATAAAAAACTGTCAATCAAAGTGATGAATACAAGAAACATCAAACAACGTATTACCATACACAATGTACCTAAAAAGTCTGATCCGTATGACGGCTGCTAAACACATACCACGCTCCTTAGGATATCAAGTTTGCATAAAGAGGAGGTGGGTGTGGCTTGATTTTCACTTCAACATCTTTAAGATGATATTTCATTAAAATTGTGCAGAAGACTCTATGAATACTTCCTACAACTCTTAATACATATTTTTTGTGCTAGAAATCTACTATAAATACACTCTGTAAGGGATGATGAAGAGTAAGTCAATGTTTTAGTATTTTATTTTATTTTAATAAATTAAAGAAATGATATCATAATGTTACCATAATCTCTTCTCACATTAGGGTCTTTAGCCCGATGAAAACATGGTGCCATGACTGTACATCAATCAGCACGCGTTTCCGAGTGACTATTCCAATGTAGCTAATAAAAATGGATTTTTTGGGGTTAACATGCTAGCCTCGCTTATTCCATCCCACCTCAAATTTGATGCCTTTTTCTTTTACCTTAAGGATTTTGGCTAACACTGTCAAAATACAGTGCTCTTGTTTTTTTTTTGTGTCGTCAGGGTTTCATTGCCTACCATTTCTTTAATTTCATCATCATCATCATGTTTTTCCAGAGTGTTATCATTAACACTGGGACCAGTAGCAACAGGTTGAGAAACTTTTTGTACCTCAGCACTGAGACCAGTAGTAACAGGTTGAGAAACCTATTTTTGCTCTGCATTGGGACCAGTAACAACAGTTTGGGAGACCTATTGTGCCTCGAGATTGATCACATCAGTAGGTGAAGAAGTCATTATCTGCAGAAGTGGTTTAACATTTAATTTATATTACATAAAAGCAGTAGTGAACAGATAATAATATAACGTAACACAATGTATATTACAATAAAAAAATAACCTGATTATTGAACTCTTTTTTTAAAGGCTGAAGAGATTTAACCCCTCTATTGACTATGTAAATACCTTCATTGTGGTATCCTCTGACATACAAAACACCGTCTACATTGGGACCACTGCGAAATGATTGCAAAGTCCCAATGAAGGGGTCACCCTCTGTTGAACTTTCATCTGACCCTTCAGTTATTTTGGTCGATAACAGAACAATTGACCAGTTCCAGTCTGTGGGATTTGGAACATAAAATACTTGTACTTCCAGTGATGCCATTATAAACAGTTCATCTTTATCTCCTTCCTTACTGAAATCAACTTTCATGAATCCCAATTAATTTATTTTAACAACACTCCTGTTATCAACCCACTTGCATTGAAAAATCGGCACTTGGAATTTTGTATAATCCAACTCCTATATTTGTTTAATGATGCCAAAGTATGAAATATTCGTATAAATAGGATTTCTGTCCTTAGCACTAGAAACATGCATCTCTTAAGCCACAAGTGTAACTCCACTATTCTATATGGTATTGTCTTCATCATGTTCATTAGTATAGAATGTATAACCATTAACTACATAAGCATTGTAAGATAATACATACACACTTGGTCCTTCGACTAGCCATCAAAGTCATTCTGAAATTGAGTCTGGATTTTCATCTAAATTATTAAAAATATGGTTCTGAAACCATCCTATAAATTTTCGATTATGTGAATCTGATATCCATTTTTCATCCTTAGATGGATTCAAATGACTAATAATTTCTTTGTGGGTTTGAACATATGGGTCAACTTCAAAACTGTTATACAAAATGTAAAGGTGGGCCTGCTCCCGATCTGTAATATTGATTGTGACAGCCTCTCTTCTAGAAATTTCTTCACCCTCATGCCGCCCAATGTGTCAAGATTTCAGTAGGCCAATGTTTTCCACACCAGACAGGTATTCGGTACATAATTCAATTTCTTCCCCAACAATATATCTCTCCGCAATACAACCCTCTGGTCGATTTTGATTTTTGACATACCCTTTCAAAATCTTCATATACCATTCAATGGGGTACATCTATCTATAATGTACAAGACCACATAGTCAAATCTCTATCACCAAATGAACCATCAAATGAACCATCATATCAAAAAATGTTGGCGGGAAAAACATTTCTAATTCACATAATATGACATCAATTTCTCTTTTTATAGTTGGCAATTTCGTCGGGTCTATAACTTTGATGCATATAGCTTTGAAGAAGAAACGTAGTTTAGTTAATGTATGGCAGAAATTCTTGGAAAAAAATCAATGTAAATCTATAGGAATTATATCTTGTATCAAAACATGGAAGTTATGTGATTTTAGACCCTTTAACTTTAAATCGCTCATTGACACGATGTTCTTGATATTTGATAAATACCCCTTTGGAACCTTTACGTCATTCAAGAAGTTGAAAAACTAATATCTCTCCTACCTGGAAAGAGTGTAAGCAGCAGGAGGAATAAATTTTCATTTTTCACCCTTCACTGGTGATAACTCTTCTCGTATTCTCATATCAACCATGTCCAACCTAGCCTTAATTCCATCCTTTGTTTTTCCAGGTGCATTTAGCAACATGCCGATGACACTATCACATACATTTTTTTTCAACATGCATAATATCAAGAAAATGTCTCACATATAGACAATTCCATTATGGTAATTCAAAAAAAAAATGATCTCTTTTTCCAACTAGTTTTCGTAAGGTTTTTTGAAAACAGTTTACCAAAAATAGTATCCACATCTTTTACTTTCTCAAAAAATTGATCACCTATTAGTAAAGATGGTGTTGTACATTCTTATGAACTTCCATCGAATGATGTCATCCAAGATAAGTACTTATGTCATTGGGGTATAAATCTACGATGTTCTAGAAACATGGTTTTTGATGAATGTTTCAACCTAATTGACTATATACCTTGTTTTCAAACGGGACACCCTTGAGTTCCTTTAATGCTATATCCTAAAAAATTTCCATAAGAAGGAAATTCATTTATCATCCCATACAACATGGTTCTCAAAGTGAAATCTTCATTTTTATAAGCATCATACAACGTAACACCTAAATCCCACAATAATTTCAAATCTTCGATCAATGGAGCCAAATAAGAATCAATATCATTACCCGGTTGTTTTGGTCCTGATATAATCATAGATAACATAATGTATTTTCATTTCATGTGTAACCATGGTGGAAAGTTATAATTTACCAACATAACCAACCATGTACTGTGATTACTGCTTTGAAAACCAAAAGGATTCACTCCATCTGTATATAACGCAAGATAAAGGTTTCTTGACTCATTTCTAAATTCAGGATACTCGTGATCAATTCTCTTCCACTGAGGAGAGTTTTCCGGGTGATGTAGTTTCCCATATTTAATTCTTGTATCTGCATTTCATGTTAATTTTCCTGTACTCTCCTCACTTCCATATAGGTGGATAAATCTTGGCATGATTGGAAAGTACCATACAACTTTCATAGGACTGGATTCATATTTCTTGTATCGAGAAGAACCACACTTTGGGCATTCTTTAAGTGATTTGTGGTTCTTGTGAAATAGTATACAATCATTTGGGAAGACATGTATTCTTTTAGAGATAATACCCATCAAGCATATAATTTGTTTGGCATTGTATGTTCGGCTCGGGAGCTCATTATCTTCTAGGAGAATGTAATTCAGGAGAGCAAGTAGTTCTGTAAAACTGGGGTCACTCCACCCGTTGCCTACTTTCAAATTATACAACTTCAATACGGTTGGGAATGCTGCATATTTAGTGCAACCAACATACAATGACATCTTTTCACAACTCTTTAACTTCTCAAACAATTTTGGGAAATTACGAAGTTCATCTTCAACTGTACTTTCCATTTCCTCAATATGAACTTTATCATCATTTACATCTGTAATCACATCCTCCATACAATAGTCTTCATTATTTACACTTGTAATCATATCAGATGATCCATAAAACATAGCGTTATCCCAACCACTACCTAAATTTTTTCCCCATGTTTATTCCAACATGTATAACTTCGATCTATTCCGTGATAGATCAGGTGTTCTTCCAACTCATATGGACTAATTTTTCTTGAATAATAATATCATAAACACGAACAAAGGATTTTAGAAGGTTCATATGCATGATCTTTTAAAAACTTGATAAGATCTTTCACGCCATCTTCATAATCTTTTGTAAACCGATTTTCATTCATCCATTATTTGTTCATATTCATCCTATTTGATTCAAAAATATTAATATTTAACAAAATAATTACACAAAAGATGTTCAACTAGGGTCATTATCCAACTTTAATCAACGAAACTAGCTATTGTAAACAATACCCTTACCTCTCCATGCATTACTCAGGACCAAAGTAGATCACACCCATCTTCCCAACCAACCGATCAATGGAACTATCTATGAGAATCCCTTGAACTTGAATGTTTTAGTATCCCACGTGTGATCTATATACATTTTTGTAAACTTATTTTTTAGTGTTTCTCTAGAAACATAATGTCTCAAGTCAAGAACTATGGTACTAAACTAATAGATGATATGATTTTCAATAGATTTCTTGTGATTGGAAGGATTCATTACATGTGTTGTTATGTTTATTTGACTAGGGTGTCCATAAAGTGTCCCATAGAGTCCTCTAGTGAAGTGGTTTTCTAAGATTCAATGGAATTGCACTAGTAACAAAGTGGTGGTGCCATTGAAATGGGTAAGGCTTGGATTGATATTAAATGCTTTAGGAACTACAACGTGAAAAATAAATGTCATACCAATCATGGAAACAACTGAAACACCATACAAACACACAATCATGCTCACAATCACAACATCATACAAACCAAACAAACACAATTTCAGATTTTACAAAGCATCTCTTATTCAATTCCATTTGTTAATTCAAGGGTTATCATAGAAGTTTTATCATTTTGGGGCATTCATTCATTATCCAAGTATATGTAAATTACCAATTTTTATATTCAAATGTTCAATAGGAACCAACCAATATGAAATTCATTTAGTGTGAAAACAAGGACCACCAACGACCATAATTTTCCATGGGGAATTTAGCTCATACATTTCACAACATAACCATCAATATAAAATAGTAATAAAATAAAAACAAGAGGAAACCAATGAGTAAGAGGAGAAAAATCACCTCGAAGGTATCATTCAATGTGCGTCAGAGGTGCATTCACGGTAGAGGAGAGGCGCGTGACATATGAGATTTCTAACTAAAAAGAAAACATAAAATGAGAACTCATATGTTATACCTATCCAAAACAGGTCCAATGAGATTTAGGAATGTGACATGTCTGTTTAAACAATTTTATTAGTCAATAGTGGGATTTTATTTTCCATCTATGATATATGCTTCCTGTTTATTTATTTTTTTCGTATCTATTATTTTCTTAGATGTTCAACTTATGAATGGGACATATCTCATTTTTAGGAGAAAGATCATTTTTAATTTACTTTAATTTAGGGGTAAACTATTCCACATTAATTGTATCTTTTTTCCAGGGGATCGTTTCTATCCTGTAGGGATCATGAATGCCTCTTGGATTAGTGGAAAGTCAGGTCAGTTGTTGGTTATGATATCATCCTGGGCTGTATCATTTCATTTCCAATTGTAACTAACCCATGTCCATTTAAATATAGGATTGGGGGGGGGGGGTTAGACACTAATATATTCCCAACTCCACTGGAGTTCTTATGGGGGTGAGTCCTGATAGTATCATATATGATAAATCTTTTATAGATTGGACATTAGAGTAGTCACTGCTAAGGATTTCCTCATTTGTATGGTAGTAATGTTTGTTGAACCTAGTGTGTGAAGTAGAAATCAGAAACTAATAAGTGATTAAAACTAATGTGATGACTTCATAACCTATGGAAACATATATAGGAAATCTATTAAAATCCTCATTGAATCTTAATAGGTTTGGTTTCATTCATCATATAGTTACAAGTGATGTGGAATGTGTAAATGATAACCTTGGGGGGGGGGCTGAATGATGTGGAGATGTTGATGGAATTAATTGGAAAGGACCTAAATATAAGGGAGAACAAGACATGAATCACAACACAATGCATAGAAAATTTATGAAGACATGCATCACAACACAACACATAGGGCCAATGACATAATGGGTCCCAAATGAGAAAGAACTATGACACAAAGGAGATGGCCACACCACAATACTTCTCGGTAAAAACACATCTAGAATCCACATGCACAGTCAACAATGAGATCATATAATCTATGGGAAAGAGACTATGATGCATTGTTCATCACTACACCATAACCTCTAAGCCCTCAAACACCAAATATCATCCTCCGATTCAGCCTAAAATGGGTGAAAATGAGAAACCATAAAAATGTAAAAAAATAGTGCATATTAGCTTAACCAAGCAGAACACTATATAACAATGAAATAAAACTAAAATGGAAGGAATAAGAGAGGTAAAATTATCCTAGTCTCTCCAATAAAAGTGATGAAAGATGAAATATACACTGGGTGAGGGAGAACCACCCAAGAGGAGAGGAGGGGGAGGGTGGCGTAGCGCGGAGGGGTTCTAGACAAGAAAAGGGAAAAAATCCAGTAAAACATAAAAGGTTCGAAGGGAAATTTTTATAAAAATTTACTTTTTAAAGGGGTTAAAGGTTTTTCCATATGGTTTTTAAAACCATGTGCAAACTATACAGTCTTCACTATCCAAGACACACCATTTCACATGGTTAATGCACATGGTTTAACAAACAGTGTGAAAACCATGAAAAATGACTTTCAAATTTATTAATTAATTTTTTTATGGTTTTCTAAGTCCCCTCACATGATTTAAACAAACTGTGTGCCTATGAAAACCAATATTCACTATTGTGGTGCATGGTTATCACTAATCATGTGCAAACCATGCTCCCTAGGTTGCTACCCCCAAAACTAGAATTTCAACTCCTAAAGCTTATGTGACTTGTTTAAGAACATAAGACACATCTCGAGCCTCAAACTATATAAAAAAACCCCTTTAATATGTCCCAACTTCTAGGTTCTATATCCAACCCTCATTTTTAAAAATGGTTTGTCCATTAATTGAAAAAAATACATCTCCTCCTAAAAATTCAAATGCCAATATGGATGAGGCATTACAAACTATCCACCATTGTTCTTATCATACTCGATATGTTCTAGTGGTAATACTATTGAATCACCACTATCATTTATCTATTTGGAGTCAAACAAACACATTCTATTCCTGAACTCCCAACATGCTTTCAAATCATAGCACCCAAAAAAAGACACAACGCCACCTGATCCTGATCCAAAGCTCATAAACATCATTGAGATGATGAGATGGTACTTAATTAAGCTTTCCCATCTTGAGAAAAGATCATGTCAATGTTTAGTCAATCACTAGGTCTAAGATACTTCCCACCATAATACTTAACTCATGAAAGCCAATTTCGATCCATGGTGCCTCCCACCTACAAAATTTCTTACCAAAATCTATTTTCAAGTTTTTAATAACACACCTAGAGCCACTTACAATGAAACTTACCCAACCACACATGATAATTACAGTACAATGTCAGTCTTCTCCTTTATTCCCAAATTTTTTAACTCCACAGATACACCTCCATCATCCAAGTACAACCTAAACACAAATATTTTCCTTGTAAAGCCTTAGATAGATCTAAAAACTTCCCATCACAAACAATATTAAATAATCAATTCATGTGTCAAATCATTACATATAACATCACATGATAGCATAAGTCGAACATCCTCTACCTGAACTACCTCAAAAGGGTTGAGAACCACTAACATGTTATCTCACTTTTTAATCTAAATTACTAACTCTGAAGGAATCCAAAAACCTACCAAGAATACACATCATATTCTAAACCAAACATCTTATGAAATTTTACAGTTAAAACCCTTGATAACCAAACTAAATAATTCTTAACTTCCACCACCAATATTCTATTAAGTACTAGAGCATGATTTCTTACTCTTCAGGGGAATCCCATGCTCGTATTAATATATCATGGTCTAATCTGACCCCTGATGTGATTCCATAGTCAAACACTGACCCAATTAAACTAACCATTATTCTATCACTTAAGAACCAGCATGAAACCAATAAAATCCTTCCAAGACCATGTCATCTATCTCCATCTCAAAATATCCTCTCAAACTCTAATCATCACCAAACAAAAACAACTTCTGGGATTCCAAAAGGCATTCAAATTTCATAAAAACCACATGTGTACCAGTATCCAGTGCTTCCATGGTGACCCAAATACTATATCTGCACACCAAATTCCTTTCTAATATAGAAGAATAAAAATTCATTACATAAGAGACTCACTGGGGGGGATCCTTGCACTGTAGAGGAGGATTCTGGGACGGTCGTCAGATGAGGAGGGGGTACCAGAGCAGGTTACGTGGACAAGGGGACCGCGCAATGAAGAGGAGGGAAGGAGGTAGAGGAGGAGGAGGAGGAGGAGGAGGAGGCAGTGGCGGTGGAGGAGGATGAAGAGAAGGGTAGCAGTGGAGGATAAGGCAGAAGTAGCGGCAGATGAGGACAAGGCAACGACGGAGGAGGAGGAGGAGGAGGGGTCATGGTAGAGGAGGGGTTGATGGCGCAGGGTTCAGATTCTGTGAAGGCTTGAAAGGGTGCGAGGGAGGAGGATCATATTAGGATTATTTTATAAAAACCGTTGGAACCATTATCAGCACTAGTTAAAAGTGTTGATAAAGGTATGTTTTATCAGCGCTAAAATAAAAAGCGCTGATAAAACATACCTTTATCAGTGCTTTTTTAGTGCTGATAAAATGTACATTTATCAGCACTAAAAAAGAGCTGATAAAATACCCATTTATCTGTGCTAAAATTATAGCGCTAATAAATTAGTATTTTATTAGTGCTTTTTAGCGCTGATAAAGGCCTATATTTATCAGCGCTAAAAAAGCGCTAATAAAATACCTATTTATCAGCGCTAAAAAAGCACTGATAAAAGCATAATTTTAATAATTTACTCATATTCTTATATATTTATTTAAAATGATATATAGGATAAATAAATAAATATTTATTAATAATTATAACTATAAATAGTATATATTTATAAATATTGGTATATAATTGTTAATATATATATTAATAAAATTATAATTACTAATGTATTTAAAAATTATTTTATATATATCATTAAAAATATAATAAAATTTATTTATTATTTAAATATATTTAATTTATTTTTATAAGTTAGAACATATATAGTTCATATGGGTAAAATTATGAATTAATCAATATACCACATCAATGGATAATGATATTTAATGTATAAATGAATTCATGTATGATACATAACATATACGCATGATCAATATATTCATTAACCAAATTCATTGGAAAACACATATATATTCAATAATTTTAATTATAAATATATATATTAAAAGGTATTATATATTTATAAATAAAATAAATAAAATAAATATATTAAATATAAAAAATATAATAAATACAATGAATTAATCCAATAAAACCAATAAATCTAATAAATATCTAATAAATATAATAAATCTAATAAATATATTTATTATTTAATGTGATTTATTATAATATTATAATTATTTAATTATATATATATTTATTTAATTATAATCTTATAAATACTTTTTTCAATTAAAACATTATATATATATTTTTGAATTATTAAAAATATATATTAATTATAAACATTTGTTTTTTATTTAATGAATACAAATAAACATTATTTTTGAATATAAATATAATAATTTTATATAAATTAATAATAAAAACTTTTATCAGCGCTAATAATAGTGCTGATAAAGGCCCCCCCTTTATCAGCACTTTCTTCTTAGCGCTAATAAAAGGTAGCGCTTCTCTTGCCCTGTTTTGTGGTATTGTATTTTTTTGTTTTATGAAGGAACTCTACATTTGACTATTCAACGTCGAAAGTTTAAATCTGTGATTCTATCCAAGATTTCTGCAATGGTCTTGACAGAATTAAAGATCTAATAAAATATCTTGTATGACTAATTCAAAGCTCATTTATGATTGATTCAAAGAACCATATTCTTCGAAGAAAATCACTCCTATTCTTAAGGGAAGTTACGAGTCCCTTGATTATTTCGTATTTTAATATTCGTGATCTATCATGCAATTTTCTAGGATCTGGAATACTGAATCAAGCTATATTATCTATATATTCTATCATATTTTTTTGAAATATACATTCACATATATATGATTGTATTCTTGTGAATATCTTTTACAGTGCTGCTGCATCGAACGACCGACTCTATTATTTACAAAAGATAAACTTTGAAAGTTCTATGGTTTCTACCTCATACCACTATTAGAGTACTGTTACTATTTGTTGCTACTCAAATTGAAGATCATTTGAAACCATGATTTCTTCAAAGTTATTATTTCTTGAAGACATTCATTTCTGAAGAAGAAGATCCATCTACTATCAATTACTACTATAACAATTATGAAGATCAAACTGAATCATCATCAAATCAAATTATTTTGATTTATTGGAGTATCAACTACTCATAATCAGTTGTGGTTTAAGTCTTAGCTTATTGTATGAAGCTATGGATAACTGGTTCCCTATAAAAGAACCAGTAGGATCTATTTTTGGCATTATTGTAAAGGTGTCAACTGCCTACACTCGGTTGTGGATTTTAAGGTCTTGTGATAAAAGGATATTTCTAGTGAAATTCACCAAGATCACAGAGAGAGAATTGGAGGAGTGGACTAGGGGATCTTTATGCCCCAAACCACTCTAAAATTGATGTGTTCATTTTTTCTATTTAATCTACTCCTCATATTGTGTACATAAGAAAATGCTACATATCTGCATAAATCTCAAAGGAAGTCAAAATCCAGAATTGATGAAGTTTTTCAAAAAGAAACAATTCACCCCCTCTTGTGTAATCTTTGTATTATTCTGACCCAATAGTTAGTTTAATTAAAAATGTAATATTTTTAAAGAATTATTTACTTTTACTCATGAAAATAGAGTTTCCTAAGGGTAATTTATATTTTTAAAAGGTTGCGTAAAGGTAACCATGAGTTTTACTTATATGCATAAGGGTAAGTGGTGTTTTATATAGGTTACGTAAGGGTAACCTTGATCTCCCATGTGCTATGTAAAGGTAGCAACCTTACCCGCGTAAGGGTACCAACAAATTTCTAAGGCTTACATAAAGGTAATCTACTAATTCTATGAGTAGCGTAAAGGTACTCCAAGTTGCGTAAAGGGAGCATTCAACCTTGTTTAAGGGTGACAAATCACATAAGGGTACTTGCGTAAGAGTATTAGTTTATGTAAGGGTACTCATGTGAAGGTACCGACTCACATAAGGGTACTTGTATAGGGGTACTAGCTCACGTAAGGATACTTATGTAAGGGTATCAACTCCCATAAGGGTGCTTTCATAAGAGTACAACTAAGTTTATTAAGGCCATGTAAGGGTAAGATTTGACTTGCATAAGGTTAAACAACCACATAAGTGTAAAATTGTGTTACCCATATGCGATGTTAGAGTGTCACATAAGGGTAGATGTTTTTTCCTAAAAAACTAGTTTTCCTTTCCAGAACATTATGTAATTGCATGAACTCCTTTTTAATAAATTTTAAAGCCTAAAATTGTGAAATTAATTACCTTTGGGTCATTTTATGATTTAGAAATCATTTTTGGGAGAGTTTTATCAATCTAAAATCAATAAAAACTATTAGTAAAATTAAATGTAAAATAAAATATGGAATTTGACGGAGTTTCCAAAGTATCCATGAATAGATGTATCTAAATAATAAAAATAAGTCCCTTACCCTTGTTTGGGTTCCTCTTTATTTCTCTTGAGTTTGGGTGATCTCAAATCCTTCTCAAGAGTATTTAGAACCATATTCAGTTAATCCAGGCTTCTTTCTCACACACCAACCCATGTTTTTAGGCTGAATACATCTCTTTCTCTCTTCTTTCTTTTGGGTACAGTGACTTACAAGGGAAACATCTAGGTAGGGGATCTATGACTTCTCATTTTCTATATTGTTCAAGTATGGAATTATCATGCTTTGAATTATTTGTTTAAATAGATTTTATTAACCATAATCAAATAATATTTAGGATGGTGTTACAATGCATTCAAGAAACAAAAACATGCACGAGGACTCGACCCTATGACGCATACCCCAAACCCCTCCCACCCCAACCACCCCACACGCCCATGGGGGTCACCATAATTAGATAATAATCTAGAATAATAATCACATGAAGATTGAATATGTGATAATCTGGAAAGATGAGAATAAAATCCATGTTGTGTAATTCTGTTAATGATAAAAAAATATTAGAAATTCTAAAATTTTAAATGGAAGAATAATTCATGCAGTAGAATGTTTCTTATGTTAATATTGGAATTTCATGCACATAATTACTGTGTTATTTCAATCAATGAAATAAATTTTTTTCTGCTTGAATAAAATGGTTATCTTGTCATTGTTTAATTTATATAATTGATCCATAAATAATATTTCATGCTAAGGATAAATAAATCTATCTTAGAATCTAAAAAATTCTTATTGAATTGAATATTGTTGATAATATTTTCAAAAATGGGGTTTAATTATTTATTGTATGGAGTAGTTTAAAATGAACAATAATCTATAATATTATATAAATAAAGAGAAAATAAGTATTTTCATGATGTAGAATAATCATAATTATTATAGAAATTATTCAAGAGAGAGAAATAAATGATGTAATGCTACAACATTAAGCTACTTAAATAATGTTGACGAGAATTATTTGATAATCCTATTTATTAGAAGATTGAAATGGATATTATCACATTTTAGAATTTACTTAAATTATGGGAACCATAAGTATTATTTCATGTGGTAATATTTTAATATTCATGCTTTCAATATTTGGGATGTGCGATTGCATGCTTTGTGATATATGTTTTATTACCTATGAAATTTACTAGATAGTGTGCTATATTTTTTTATAGTTGTTGAGAGTGGTTGATATGCTTGGAAAGTAAATAATAACTTAAACCTGGTGATGAGTGTGCCTGATATTGTTGATAAAGGTTGGAATGCCTTGTTTATTTTGAATATAGTTTCCATTAAAATTATGTGTGGAATAATACATTTAATATGTATTTATTCTTTATGGATTTAGAGCCTTTATTTTTTTGAATGTTAACATTGTGTGGTTGGAATAATGGGTGGAGATTCCTGAGGCTGTGATGGTGGCACGAGGTGCTGGTTCTAGTGATGGTATGGGTGGGGATTCTCGAGGTTGTGATAGTGTCATGGGGTCTCAGTTATGTTGATGATGTTGGAATGAGATGTAGGATGTGATGTTATGTGCTGATGTCAGGGATGAAACCAAGACTAATAGAATGGTTTGAATCTGAGTTTGTTTGTTGTTGTTTTTCTAAAAGCTGGGATGCTTGTTTGATAATGGATCTTCTTGTTTAATGGATCCATGGCTGGTTGATATTTATATTATCAATTTTAAACTTTGGGAAGTAGTTTGATACTATGCACTATGAGTGCATATTTTATGTGGTTACTTGGGTTTAGTCCTAGAGTACCTAGATGATAATGAAATGATAAATGAATTAATGAAAGACTGAGGTTGGTTCTTGGTGCTTTATGAATATGACATGCTTGAGAATATAGGAAAAGAATTAATAGTGTGACTGACACTTATATTAAAAGAATTAAAATTTTAATCTTGGAAATAATTAATTAATGTTTAATTAATTAATTAACATGATTCTTGATGATTTTAATCTTATTTGATACCCAGGACTTAGCGGTGGTATCTAGGAGTCCTGTATGATGTTAGTGGAAGATGAGTCGAAGGATAGGTAGTTTCTCGGAGTGTGGTTGTGATATATATATATATATCCTATATGTTTTATAATTTCATATGATACCACTCCCATGTTGGTAGGATTACTGATAACCAGTGGAATCTGGGAGGGAATTTTCCTCAATATCCTAGTTGGTGAGGAATGGATAAATGAACACCCCACTAACCCTGTTCTCTTCTCTTTGTAGTATTATGTGTTGGTATGCATGATGATTATCTTTACCCATATATGTGTGTAGAGGATTTTAATGGGTTTTGGTTATTTCAAAAACATATATATCTAGATATAATATCCTAATGGTTATTATAGGTATGTTGTGTTTAGGCTATGATGACTTGAGGTATAATAATTGATGTATGGGCTGTGGTGGCTCCTGAAAACTACTCGGTTACTATATGAAGATGTGGTTGGGATGATGGGATGATGCCATTAAAGGGGTGTATGATATATTTTCCTAGGTGTATTTAGGATGGATTTTGGAGAGAGATGGATCAAGATGTGTGATGTTAGGGTAAAGCGGAAAACCAGTGGGGAAGTGGTAGAGGGATACCCTCTTTTGTTATTATATTATATAACCTATTGTATGTGATACTCGGTGAGAGATAAATATGGTGAGGATGATAATAGAATAGTGAACATGTTTAGGTTACAAGTTAGTTTCATTTGTTTACTCACTAGGCTTTAGTATGCTTATTTCAATTTTTTCACGAGTGGTTGCAAGGAGGATCCTACTGAGTATACATGTTATGCTCACCCTACATATATATAAACTGTATTTCAGGTTAGTAGGATCTGTTTGGTGATTAAGATAGACTTTTCTAGTTTGAGGAGTTGTTCAGGAACTATTTTAACTTCTTGTTCACTGCTGAGGGTCTGTTTTAGTGTTTTTAGTTATTTCAATTATATGTCATTACTTTAATATATTGGTATTAATTATTATTATTTTTGAGTATAAGTTGTTTAGTGGTTGTTCCAATATTATCTCTCTCATTTCTCATATCTTATAGGGTAATGTCTCCCATTTGCGTGTATGTTATAACCTCAGTGCTTGTCACCAACCCGTAGCCTATTGGAGGTAGGCTTCAAGTGTCATTATCTCCTTTCTCTCATTGCTAGTTGAGGAGGGATTTATTTGGGGGAAGTGGGTCAGTATAGAGTGGTATCAGAGGTGAATGTTGAGGGATAAGATGGAGTTTTGAGTTAGGAACCAATGAAGATGCATGGGTTGGTAGGGAAACAATATCAATTGGGCTTAGTATGTTATGTAAACAAGAGACACCGACTAGGAAATGAGATTTTTGGTTCCCCTATGATCTTACACAATAACCTTCAAGTTTAATGGATATTCTAAGTTGAGTGATGATGTTTTCAGGGTATAGGCATATGAAAGGATCATGCATTGTGCTTATATGCATCTATTCTTAAATTGGGTACACAATGGGAAAATGTTAAAATGAAGTAACTAATTAACCTTAAAAAAATTGTGCCCCGAGTTAGGAGTACCTAATATTTTTTCTCTTAAAAGAGTGACTCTAGGCCAACATCCCCATCAAACTCATGCTGAATAATTTCAGTAAGATGTGTCAGTAAATCTCTATAGAGTGGAGGACAACAACAATAATGCTTAGAAGAGGAAACTTTGAGATTTCCAACACCAGAGTTTTTAGAAGTCCGAGGTATCTATTTCAAATTTTAGGATAAAGGATTGGTTGGAGGAGGTGGTGATAAAATTTGGTTTAAATCATTCTCATAGAGAGATAGAGAGATCAATGATTTTATTTTTCTATAATGATGCTGCATGGGCCAGCTTGACAGTGGTGGTTCTTGTTCCTCATAGGTTATGATGAATTGTCTATTTTGTGGGGGATTTTCTAAGATTAATTTTTAGGAAAAGTTTATTTCTTCAACCCCAAGAGTGGTGGTTTTTCATCCAGTGATGTTTTACCTCTATTATGGGATTTCTGAGTGATTCTCTTAATGTATGGTGAGACCTTTAATTTCCTTATTGATCCCCAAACCCTTCGATTGTTAACCCCTTGAAGTGAATAACTAGGATTATCATCATTCATTGATTGCTATCCCTTCAGAATGAGTTTATAGAAACCTCCCCATTCACTTGATTGAAAATTACCTAATAAATCATTGATACATGATCATTTTTACCACTTAAACCTTTTAGTTTCCAACCCACACCTAATTTCCTTCAGAGAGAGTAAATATAACTCATTCCTCAGACCTTGTGTTGAGATTGAGATATGGTTTGGGGAATGATTTTCTCTGACTTTGTTCATATTATTTTATTACTATCTCCTTAGGCCCTTTGTTTAGATTGTGGGGAGGGTTTGCTATTTACTCTCTCCTTGGGCCCTTGTTTGGTTTGGGGGGTGATTTTTTATCATCATGTGAATCCTTTAACCTTCTCTCAAGCCCAATGTGGTGGAGTTTTATTCCTAGGGAAGGGGTTCTTGTATTTCTTCCTTTATTTCAATCGGTATACTCTTCACTCGTTTTGGGTGATATGGACCTTAGTTTAAGAAAATGAGAATATTTTATGTTTTCCTTTAATTTATTTCTACATAGTGTTGGATTAATTATTCTATATGTTTTGAATTTAAGTTCTTATATGTTATGGGTTATACATGTGGAATTATTTATAATGTGACTGTGGCCGGGTGTCCTTACAAATATGGAAGGGATTTCTCTTGTACTATTTACATATGTTATGTAATTAAGCATGTAAATGGGGGTGAAACTTCACTCATCATGATGTGTTATGTTATAACACATTTTCAAACCATGCAGGTGAGTCAGTGCCTCCCAAAGTGAACAATATTATGGTATGGTGGATGAGTTCCTTTGATTTGTATGCTCATGACAACTCTATTTGTGATTATATAAGTGCTTGTGTTGGTTGGGAAATGTTATGTGACATTGATATAGAACTCTTGGAAGTAAAGGCTTGCACCGGTAGAAATCGGGACATTATATCATTTGTATCTTTTTCACGAGTGTTCTCTTGGTAAATAAGTTTGTTGTCAAAATTGGAAAAAGTTTTAAAACTAGATAATTAGATTGTTCCAACCTCATGTTTTGTTTATATTGAATGTCATATGTAAAATTTGAGACTCTTGACAAATTATTTGAAATGGAATGGTGTGTGTGATAAAAACCCTTGACAACAGCCTTTGAAAATTTATTTTTTAATTCTCAAAAACTGTTTTTGAGTTGAAATTAATATTTGAAGAAATATTTTGATGAAAAAAAAGATGTTAAATGTTTTATGATTTTAATTGGGATGATTTGAAATGAGAGGTATGAATTTTTTATAAAATATTTATTGGATTTAAAAAAAATGGATTTAAATGAAAAGTGATTTGATGATTTTTTTGTAAAAGGAAAATTTACTTTGAGTATGAAATACTTGGAAGTTTTCTTCGTGAAATTTCATTTATTTTAAAATCAGTTTTTCAAATGTATTTAAATTGTTTTCTCAAGGAATATTTTGATAATTACCTTCTTATGAAGAAAGATTTAAAAGGGTTTTTATTTTAAGATATGTTAACCTGTTGGATTATAAACACAAGATACTTGGTGAATTTTTTTTATCAGTGTGTTTGGAAATTTAACAAGTTTTAAAGTGAAATTTTGTAAGCAACATATCTAAAATTGTCAATAAATTTTTATGAAAGCATGCTAATCTACTCTAAATTATGACATGTTATGCATGATATATTCTGAATGTTATGGATTAA
Source organism: Viscum album (assembly GCA_963277665.1). Classification (NCBI taxonomy): domain Eukaryota; kingdom Viridiplantae; phylum Streptophyta; class Magnoliopsida; order Santalales; family Viscaceae; genus Viscum; species Viscum album. Next base: position 225,013,879 of record OY728162.1, read on the forward strand.
TTTTACTTAAACGATTAATAAAAATAATGCATGTATATATTTTAATTTGATGGAATACCTAAGTAAATGTGAAGTTTTTGTTTTTGAATGCATCTCATTCTATTATGTTTTTTTGATTGGATATGCATGGATTTATGGTTTTATTTTAGTAATCTATATGGCCTTTGATGTGACCATTCCTAGGAATGAGAGTCATGAATGTGTCCTTACTATTACAAAGTTGTTTAATGTTTGATTTTGTTGAGATGGAGTATCTAATATCATATTGATATTTTAGATTGACTATAATCCTTGATGTAATACTTTATTAATGACCTTGATCTAGTTTGAGAGGTATCTCATTGGGAGATTATTTTAAATTTTTATGTAACTATAAAATTTTTCCTCCAAGTGATTGTTGTGTTCCAAATATAGAGATATCCTTGAGAGGTATCTCACAAGGTGGTTAAATTCTTCCCCTACATTTCCCCCTCCTTATCGGTTTTGTTTTAACTCTCGAGGAAAATAATTGTTTAAAATTATAGAATATTATCTAACATTACTTTGTCATTATGGGGTGTCTGATGGTTTGAGAGCGGTTTCATAAATTCTATAAGTTGTTTTAAAATGATTTTTTTATTTATAAAGTATTTTTAAAAGGGGTTTTCAAGTTATGGAAGTAATTTAAAATTATTAAAAGTTTATTTGAGAAATTAATTGGAAGTTTTTAAAGTGATTTAAATATTTTAGAAGCGTTTTTGAGATTTGGAAATGATTTAATTAATTTTGGTAGTGTTTTAGAATTTTTTGAAATGGTAATAAAATCTTTTCATAATTATTTATAAGTTAGTTTAATTAAAAATACAATGTTTTCAAATAATTATTTCCATTACGCATGAAAATATAGTTTTGTAAGGTTAATTCGTGTTTTTAAAAGGTTTTGTAAAGGTAACCATGAGTTTTTATTATGTGCATAAGGGTAAGTGGTGTTTTATATAGGTTATATAAGGGTAACCTTGACCTCCCACGCATTGTGTATAGGTAGAAACCCTACCTAGGTAAGGGTACCGATAAATTTATAAGGCTTATGTAAAAGTAAGCTTCTAATTCTATGAGTTGCATAAAGTTACCCCAAGCCATGTAAAGGTATCATTCAACCTTACATAAGGGTGTTGAATTTCATAAGGGTATTGGTGTAAGGGTACCAGTTTGCATAAGGGTACTCGTGTAATGGTACCAACTCGCACAAGGGTACTGACTCACGTAAGGGTACCGACTCACGTAAGGGTAAAATCGAGTTTCTTAAGGTTACATAAGGGTAAGAGTCAACTTACATAAGGGTAAGTATCTGCGTAAGGGTGAAATAATATTACCCTTACGCAATGCTATAGTGTCACGTTAGGGTAACTGTTTTTTCCTAAAAATTCAGTTCTCCTTCCTAGAACCCTTTGTAACCATGTAATCTCATTTTCAATGATTTTTAAATCCTAAAATAATGAAATTAATTTATTTTTAATTTTTTATGATTTAAAACTCATTTTTTGAAGAGTTTCATCGATCCATAATTAATAAAAATCATTAGTAAAATTAAACGTGAAATAAAATATAGAATTTGATGGAGTTTCTAAAGTACCTATAGATGGATATCTCTAAAGGTTGAAAATCAGATTATTCCCATCGTTTGAGTTCCTCCTTATTTATCTCGAGTTCAGATGATCTCAAAGCCTTCTTTTGATTATTATGAACCATCTACTGTTGATCCTTGATTCTTCCTTATGCACTGACATGTGTTTTCAGGCTGTAGAAATCTCATTCTCTCTCCTCTGTTTTGGGCGCAATGACTTGCAAGGTAAATATCAAGGTTGGAGATATTTGTCTCCTCATTTTCTATATTGTGAAAGTGTGGAATTATCATGCATTAGCTTCTTTGTTTAAACAGATGTGATTAACCATAATTAAATAATAATTTAGAAAAATAATCACATGAATAATGAATTTGTGATAATTTGGAAAGAGGAGGATAAAATGCATGTGTGTAATTCTATTAATGATAATGAAACCTTAGTAATTCCAAAATTTTAAATGAAAGTATAATTCATACATCATAATGTTTCTTATATTAATAATGTAATTTTTTGTACAAAATCAATGTATTTATTCAAGTAATGAAATACAATTTTACTACTTGAAGAAAATGGTTAGCTTATCATTCTTTAATTTCTAGAATTGATCCAAAAATAATATTGCACGTCAAGGATAAATAAGGTTATCTTAGAATCTGAAATTTTCTTATTGAATTGAATATTGTTGATAATAATTTCAAACATGGGGTTTAATGATTTATTGTATGCAATAGTTAACAATGCATGATAATCTATATGATTATCAAAATAAAATAAAATAAGTACTTGCATGATGCAGAAAAATCATTATTATCCTGGAAATTATACAAGAGAGACAAATAAATGATGGAATGTTGTGGTATTTAACTACTTAAATAATGTTGATGAGAATTATTCAATAATCATATTCATTATAAGATTAAAATAAATAATATCACATTTTTGAATTTAATTAAATTTTAAGAACTGTAAGTATTAATGCATGTGTGGATATTTTAATATTCATGCTTAAAATATTTGGGATGTGTGATCACGTGCTTTTTTATATATATTTTATTTCCTCTGAGATTTACTAGATAGTGTGCTATCTTTTACTATAGTTGTCAAACATTTTTGATATGCTTGGAAAGTAAATAAAAACATAAATATGGTAACTCTTTGTTTATAATAAAAATAGGAATATTGAAATGATTATTATTGAGATTAGTGAATTTTATGAAAGATAATGTTAGGAAAAAACACCAAATTAAATAAATAATATTTAGACTTGGAAATTTACAAGTCTAGAGCTACTAATATTTAATGTTAATAAATCATTTAATCAAATAAAGTTATGAAAAATTAATGATTGATTAAATAATTTTTTTGGGACTGAGAAATCTTGATGTTGTTGATAAAGTCTAGAATGCCTTGTTTGTTAAAACTATTGATTCCTTTGAAATTATGTGTGGAATAATATATTTAACATGTATTTATTCTTTATGGATTTAGATCATTAATATGTTTGAATGTTAAATATGTGTGGCAGGAATAATGGGTGGGGATGCCTAAGGTTGTGATGGTGGAATATGGTGCCAATTTTGGTGATGATATGGGTGGGTATTCCCAACGGTGTGATGGTGGCATGGGGTTCTAATGATTATGATGATGTTGGAATAGGATTCCAGATGTGATGTTATGTACAATGGTGTCAGGGATAACACTTGGACTGATATAATGAGTTAAATCTGGGCTTTCACATTGTCGTTTTGCTAAAATATGGGATGATTGATCGATAATGGATCTTCTTGTTGAATGACCCGATGGATGGTTGGTATTTATATTATCAATTTACAACTATGTGGAGTAGTTTGATACTATTCACTATGAGGGCATCTTTCATGTGGTATCTATTGGAACCACAGACATTCTATGCAAGAAATGAAGTATGGTTTGTTTTTGTTGTCAATCCTCATAGGAAGTTCAGAATGTTTTCTAGGAAAATGATCATACAGTTCAAGCAGACAATAGTATTGAAGGTCATGTCATTTCCCAGTGTTTGCCAAATTTTTGGGGCTGAAAATCAGAAAACAGAGAAATGGGTGATTGGAAAAAGAAGTTTTGCGCAAGATTTTAGGTGTTTTAGAAACTTGCGTGCAAGGAATTTTTTGGGATTAGAATGTCAAAAAATGGAAAAGGTATGAGCTGCGTGAAAAATCTGGAGATGTGGGTTGAAAACGGTTCCTGCGCGAAAAGGTATTGCATGCAGAATGGGAGTTTTGCACGACATAGTGGGTTTTGCGTGTGGGGGTCAGCGGTGCCTATAAATAAGAGGTGACCCCCCTCATTATGCATGGCTGAATAATTTGAGAAGACCCGAGTTATGATATGCATAAAAGTTATGTGAAAAGAGAGTTACATGGAAAAGTTAAAGTTGCGGGGAAAAGTAAAAGTTGCACAAAAAAGTTAAAGTTGCGTGGAATAGATAAAGTTTTGCATAAAAGTCAAAGTTTCACATAAAGGGTGTAGTTTCATGAAATATTTTTTGCATGAAAATAAAATCTTGCATGCAAAATTAAGATCTTGTGCACAAAGGGTAGGTGTTTCACGCAATTGTCAGTATAATCTGATTGCATGTTATGAATATCCGGTTCAATGGTTTAGTGATTTCAAGTGCATCAATCCAGGACTTCGATGATAGTAGTGTCTCGTGTTGAACAGAGACAAACACTTTAATTCAAATTTATTGAAGCAACATTCAAGTCGATAAACTGAGTTTGAATTCTCTTAAGGCAGTGAGCTAGGGGGAGTCGAGGGAAGTGATCCGAGGGACGTAGTGAGCTATCCCTAAACCTTTGTAAAGGAAGTGTTCCTGGAACAGAGTGACTATGACTGAATCTTGTAATCCTCAAACTAGTAAAGATTAGTGGATTTAGGTATGACTAACAAACTATCAGTGTATGCTCCTTGTACATAGCCCTTTGCGGTGAACTAAGTAAAAATGTTATGCCATCTCCCTGATCTCTTTTATTTGATAGATTTTAATAGTTCCTACCAACATGGGAACAAGATCCACAATTTTAAAAATAAAAAACTGACACCCTGATTCACCCCTCCCCTCTCAGGGTGTTCCAGGGTCCTTTAGTATCTTGGGATGAGACATAGAGTACCCAAATGATAAGGAAAAGATAAATGAATTACTAAAAGAATGGGATTGGTTCTTAATGCTTACTTTATAATGATGACATATTTGAGAATGAAGACAAAGAATTAATAGTGTTTTTGTTAGCTTAACTAGGTCAAATACCCTGAGAGGGGGGGGGGAGGGTGAATCATGGTATAACAGATTAAAACAACCACCCCTTCAGATCTTGTCTCATCATTAAACAAAACACTCTTCTCTCTATTTACCATAGAAATGTATGAATAGAAATTAAATCATGCACGATACATAATGATTTTACTTGGTTCACCCTCAATGAGCTACGTCCAAGGAGAATATAACGACAATGTGTCGATGTACCAAATTTACTAAGGCTCACTTCCAAATCAAGGTTTGTTCTAGATCATTTCTATGCCCAAGTGCACTTCCTTTACAATGTTTAGGGATATATCATTACCTTCCAAGGGTCACTCCCTCAATCTTCCTTCTATAGATCAATGTCGGTGGAAAGGATCACCCTTTTCCTCTTCCTTTTCTCACTGCTCTGGAAAGAGTTTACACACATTTTAGGGACATGTAGGTCCCTTCATTAGCAATAATGAATGTATCCTCAACTATAGGTAGATGATCTATTGAATTATCACTTTCATACACTTGATAAATATCACTTTACCACATATTTACTGGGAAATAACTTTTGAACACTTTCAAAAATCTCACTTCCTTCGCGAGGTTCAAACAACCTTCGCAAAACTACCCAATTCTTCACAAGCATATACTACCTTTATGAACCCCACAACTTTCACGAATCTCACCTATTTTGTGAATCTCAACCATACTTCATGAAGAAACCTCCTTTCGCAAAGCTCAAACACTTTTTCAAAGATCACTTAGCCTTCATGAAGCTCAAAAATTTCGGTCAACTTTTTATAGCTTTCATGAACATCAATACTTTCATGATGTTTACATATTTTGGCCAGCTTTCATAGCCTTCACAAACTTCCTTTTTGAACTTTTTCACAAGAACAACCTTTTTGAATCACCTTCATGTATTCAGAGCCTTAGAATCTTGGTTAAGTATTTCTATTTTTTCTAAGGGGGGTAGAGGCCTATTTATAGGCATTACCTCCCATTTCAGAATCTTCCATCCATACCATCACCTTTTCGTGAAGCTTCCTAAATTTGTTCACAAATCTCCCTATTTCGCGAAGCTCTAGTGAAATTTCACCATTCAAAAAGATTCTTGTAGTCATAGAGATTCATTGTCAACCCTTCGTGCATTCATGATACTCCACTTATCATAGTCGAAGAGATGCACCATCAACCCTTCACACATTCGCGATGCTCCACACCTTCACAAAATCCAGCCTTCATGGAAACAAATTCCTTAGAAAATATCCTTACCTTCGTAAAAATCCTATATTTTCAAAACTCATTAGTTTTCCATATTTTTAAGAGGCATTCATAGAAACCCAAAATTTTTGATGATTGATCCAAACTCTAATTTTTGGACCCCAAAAACATGGAAAACACTAGGAAATGACACCACCTTTCACATGTAAATTTCTATACCTATTCTAGGACATCCATTCCTTTTTATTGGATCTTTATCAACATACCTTGTCAAAAATATCTATGGAACTACAAAATTGACCATGGAAACCTAATTTTTCAACAAATACAATCAGCCCAAAAACACTATAATGTTACCTTGAGGGATTTCCCCCCAAAATCTCCCCTTTGGGTTTGTTGAAATATCTTCACATTTTGATACCATGTTAAAGCTTCTTCCATATTATACCAACATTTGATTCTTATGATTCATATAGAGATAAGATATTTTACCCAACACACACTCTAAGACCACATGAGCCATGATCGGTGTGAGAAATAAGAGTGGTATGAAAATTTAATCAATGAATCACTTCGTTACAAAACCACTCAATTTATTTCATCATTAACCCCATCTATCATGATATATAACCTTTGATTGATCATCTTTAGCATCTTCTGATTTAAAACTCCATCTACTTCGCTGCTCTCCCTATCAGCTTCTCCCTCTATCTTGATTAATACATTTTCTCTCCCTTTATAGTCACAACCCATCCCCCTTTGTCAACAAACCCAAAGGTCACTTCATAGTGGTCTGCAAAAGGGTAAAGAAAAAAAGTCAACATATTAGGGAAAAACACATCCTACCTCAGGGAGAGGGGGTCCCACAACTACACTTTTTAAAGTATGGTGAGTCAACTGAACTCTAAAATCCAGTTGATGCCTTTCAAATTCCACTTTAGGTATGGCCTTCATCAAAATGTCCACAACCTGTAGTTATATTAGCACATACTCCAACTTCACAAGACCTTACTCTACTTTTTCCTTGATAAAATTATAATTGATTTCAATGCGATTTGTCCTTGAGTGATGGAATGATTTTTTTCTATGATTTATAGCACTTGAATTATCACAATGGGTTATGATTGAAAACTTCACTAGAACTCCCATATCACCAAGCTACTACTTCATCCACAATAATTGGGTGCAAGCTTGAGTGGCCGAAATATATTCAACTTATATGGTGCTCAATGAAATACAATATTGTTTCTTTATTAGCCAATAAATGAACAATCCCCCAAGATATAATGAACAATATGATGTTTATTTTCTATCATCTACTAAATTGGAACCAATCTACATCTGTATAGCCCAATAAATTTTTCTAAGATTTTTCATTATACCACAAATTAAAATCCATCGTGCCCTTGATATACCAAATATTCTTTTCACTACAAGAAAATGGGTTTACTTGGGATTTTTTTGATATATTTATGCTTAACATGTGGTAAAAACAATATCAGGTCTTTTCATTGCCAAGTATAATAGACTGCCAGTGATTTTACTGTATTTTGTGACATTAACTGCATTTACTTTATCATATATTGACCATTTTATCTGAGTATCCACTAGAGTCATCATCTCCTTGGAATTGTCAATTCAAAATATTCTAAAAGATCATTGGTATATTTATAGTGAGAAATGAATGTGTCATTATTTCCTTGTGATACCAGTAAACTAAGAAAAAAATTTAGTTCACCAATCATTAACATTTCTAATTAACTTTTCATGAATTCTGTGAACTTTTTTCATTGTAATTCATCTGATCCACCAAATATTATGTCATCAACAGGCACCATAACCATCATACTTTTATTACTATCATTTTTGACATATATATTATAATCAAATACACCTCACTGAAAACCAAGATTCTTCAAAAACTGATCTAGTCTTGAATACTATGATCTCGGTGCTTGCTTCAACCCACACAACGCCTTATTAAGCCAAAAAACCTTGTTCTCATTTTCATGAATGAGAAAACCATCTAAATTATCAATATAAACTTTTTCTTCTATAATCCCATTTATAAACACTAACTTGAAATCCATATAGAAAAAATTGAACTTTCTTTGCACTAACATGACAAAAATAATCTAATTGTCTCTAGCCTCACAATAGGTGTAAATGTTTCATCAACAACAATACCCTCTATCTGAGAGTACCCTTTTCACACTAATCATGCTTTGTTTAAAATCACTGTGTCATCTTCATTCATCTTGTTGCAAAATGCCCATATGGTCCCAATGACATTATTATATGTTGGTCTCAAAATAATCTCCCATATCTGATTCTTCTCAATTTGGTCAAGCTCACCATTCATATCTTAAAACCAGTTGTTATCTATAGCTGCTCCCTCCAAAAATTTAGGCTCCACCTATGATAAGAACAATGCTTATTATAGAGACTTCATCCTCCTTGTCTACATCGACACTATCTGATCACCAATTATGTTCTATCTATCAATTTCATCTCGACTCTTTGGTCTTTGTGCATACACTGGTTTATTTTTATCCTTTTCATTATCTGAATATTCTTCTAAATTAGCCTTAGGAACTGGAACTTCTCTTGATCTATTTATCTCCTCATCATTATCCTCCCAAACCTGATCATGTATCTGCTGAAGATTCTAATCAATATCTACTATAGTTACATCATTACTTTCAAATACCTTTCCCAACCACTTATTGAAACATTTATATGTTTTTATTTTTATAGAGTATCCAAGAAATATCTTTTATCTCCATGAGATTAAAACTTCCTGTGTTTTTTCTTATTGATAATGAAACACTTACTTCCAAAGACTCAAAAGTACTTCAACAATGGATTCTTTACATAACATAGCTCATATGAAGTCTTCTTTTCTTTTGGAAAAAATAATTCTCTATTTTATGTGTAGAATAATGTCATCGCTACTTATTTCCAAAACTTTACTGGAAGGTATTTCTCAATGAGCATTGTTCTAGACATATTGTTGATAATCCTATTTATTCTCTCAACTACTCAATTTTTCCATGGATTTCTTAATACTGAAATTTGGTGCCTTATCCTATGTTTCTTAATATAATCCTCCATTTGGATATTTGTGAACTATGTTCCATTATCTATTTAGATCTTTTGGATTTTTTGACATAGCATATTTTCAACTCCCCTTTGATAACTTGTTATGCAAATAAACACCTAAGAATTGTGGGTGATGACTAAAACCCATGCCATTATATTAAAATCATCAATTAAGATAACATAATATATCCTCCCATCAATATATCTTGGTGAAATATGTTCTCACACTTCAATATGCACCAACTCAAGTACTTTTTTTTGACTTTTTCTCTTTTGCCTTATACGTCTTTCAAATGATCTTCCCTTGTTGACAAGAATCACACGTATGGGTATGATCACATTATAACCTAGGGAGGTCTCAAGAAACATCACATTTCACTATATATTCAAATTAAGTTTGGATCAAATGAACAAGGCATTTATTCCATAACCTGTTTTCTCCTACCTTGGACAAAAAAGTACATATATTCTTCTCCACTTACAAGGTAGAGATTTCCCTTCACACTCTTTACCTACAAAACAACAACATCAACTTTTTTCTTAATGATACATATTTTATTTGAAAAACTTTTGGCATGTATTGAGTCACACAATTGACTTACACTTAGTAAGTTGTGACTGAGACCTTCAACAACCAAGACATTTGCACGTATCATGCATTTTCCCCCAAACTTGGCTTTTCTTAAGCCAATAATTTTCAAGCCTTCATCATTACCAAATATTATAATACCTTCCTTGTAATATCTAATTCCTATCACTATTTACTTATTTCATATCATATGGGAGGTGAATCCACTATCAATGATCCATATTACAGTGTGATCTTATGCTTTGAAATCAATATCTACAACCACTTCTTGTTCATCTATTTTCTTTCTGATCCATGTCTTTGACTGATATTATTGATTATGCTCAGATTATGGTGTATCACTTTCATCTTATAATACTATAAATCTATTTTTTTTGTTTTCATCCCATTTTATGATACATTTAGCTTCTGGTTATGACCATATTCAGTCTACTTCTACACATTTCTATGCGTTGTTGATGAGAAATATCTTGCTATGTGTCTGAATCCTACACACCCAAAAAAATTAACATCAAATGATATCTTGTAATATTGAGCTTTGTATGTCATCCTTTGTTTCTATTATTCCCTTTGGTACCTATTAGTTGTGAAACCAAAATTTTTTGAGTGTTCCATTTTTCTAAAACAATAACATCTAATGTGGGGTGCAGTCCTTTGTGTCACTACTGCACCACTAGTTGTTTCCTGGGTTCTATAGATCTACTAGTTTTTATTCATACCCAAATCAATATTCAATCTTAGAGTGAATAATTATGGTATGACTTCAACCATTGCTACTTTCCGTTTTCAATCAAGAACTATACCAGCATTATCATTTGGATTTGACTGTTGTTTCTATTCTACTATACCTCTATGCTCCACTTCTATATTTTTTTTGTTTCCTGAATGATCTCCTTTCCCAATTTCATACCAATATTTAATATTTTTTCCTAATCCTTTAAACTTTGTCACAGGCCGACAACTTCCTCTTCAAATTCTTCAATGCATTTGATTTGATCTTTCACCATGTTATTCAAACCATTGATTACCCTTTTCTATTCTTCAAAATTGATCTTTTACTCATAAATCATTTCTAATTTATCTAGCATTAAAGACTTAATATTTTCAATTTTTTCTATTAACTCAGACTTCTCTTCTTTCTACTGCTGCATATAGAGTTTGGAGTCATGAAAAAATTTGTTGGCTTTCTTCATTTTGGCTCTCCAAACATCTATCTCCTCAAGAGTAGCTTTTAATTCAATCTGAAGGTCAACCCTTCCTTCGAAGTACCCTTCACTATTGTCTATATCTTCCCTTATTTGGGAAATTATTATAACTTCCACCATAGAATTTTCTTTACGATCCTTGCATCCCTCTAACTCTTCTGCCTCAGATTCTTCTATACTATAATATTCTTTTGAAATTAAATTCTTCTTTTTGAAGAAATTTTTATTGGTACTTCTCCTACCTTTCACATTGGATGAATACTTATTCCCAAGAATTTCATTGTCATCCTCATCGTCATATTAAAACTTCATAGGACACTTTACTGCAATATTTCTAATCTTTAAACATCAATAGCATGAAAGAAGTTTCCCTTTTAACTTTCCTCTTCCTATTTGTATATTTTAGGATAGGAATTACATGACCTCATCCATACTATCTTCCTCTTGACTATCTTCAATAGTGAGATTATTTATGTCCTTGAATGCCACTTATTTTAGCTTCCCCTTGTCTACAACATCATTATCATCATTTCTCATATCATATGCAATAAGAGTACTGTGTAAGCTATCCAATGTCATCTCCTTCGAATATTTATCTTTCAATACATAAGCTTTCATATTTAACAAAGGTGGAATTTTTCTCAAGATGTGCTTAAAAATATTTATATATTCAATAATTTCTTTAAGACCACACATATATTCCATAACAACATTTACCTGGTCAAATAATGCATTGAAAGACTCATTAGGGTGCATTTTGAGATCCTCAAACTTGTTTCATAGAACTTGCAACTTTGTTTCTTTAACTTATGAGTCACCCTTATAAATATTTAACAACTTTTTCTACATATCATGTGATGACTTACATGACATAAACTTCTTATATATTGCATTATATAGGGATACCCCTAAAGTATTGATTGCTTTAGAATCAACATCCAATTACCTTTAGTCATCTTATGATAAAGCACTAATGTCCAATTTGGCTGAAATACCATGCATCACTACTATAAATACATACATTCCTAAAGATCATAAGTAGTGATGCATCTGATTCTTATATAATTGAAAATTGTTTCCATCAAAGATCAGAATCTCTTTGTGATTGAAAACCTCTATTGAATACCTTTAGAGATAAAAATTGATATTAACCTTTTTCTCTAATACCAATTGTTATCCCAACTAGGTTAAATACCTTGAGATGGGGGGGTGAATCAGGGTATGACAGATTAAAACAACTATCCCTTCAGATCTTGTCTCATCATTAAACAACCCCTCCTCTCTCTTTCCTGTAGGAATGTGTGAATGTAAATTAAATCACGCATGAGACACAATGATTTTACTTGGTTCACCCTCACTAGGCTATGTACAAGGAGCATACAATGGCAATGTGCTGATGCACCAAATTTACTAAGCCTCTCTTCCAAATCAATGTTCAGGCTAGATCACTTCTATGACTAGGCTCACTGCCTTTACAATGTTTTAGAATAACTCACTACTTCCCAAGGGTCACTTCCACAATCTTACTTCTATGGATCATTACCGGTGTAAAGGATCACCTTCTTCCTCTTCCTTTTCTCAATACTCTAGAAAATGATTCAAACACAGTTTATGGACATGTAGATCCCATCATTAGAAATAATGAATGCATCCTCAATTGTAGGTAGATGATATATTGAAGTACCAGTTTCATACACTTGATAAATGTCACTTTACCACATATTTATTGGGAAATCTATTCTAAACACTTTCACAATGCTCAATGGCTTTGAGAATCTTACACATCCTTCATGAAACTACCCAATTCTTCACAAGCATACATTGCCTTTGCGAACCCCACAACTTTCACGAATCTCACCTATTTTGTGAAGCTAAACCGGCCTTCATGAAGAAACCTCCTTTTGCAAAGATAAAAAACTTCCACAAAGCTCACTTAGCCTTCACTAAGCTCAAAAATTTTGGTTTAATTTTTATATCCTTCACAAACATCAATACTTTCACGATGCTTACATATTTTGATTGAATTTCATAGCCTTTGAGGGCATCCTTTCTTCGTGAACTTTTTCAAAACAACAAAATTCACGAATCACCTTTTTGAATTAATAGCCTTATAATCTTTTTTAAGTATTTATCTTATTTTTTGATGGGGTTAAAGGTCTATTTATAGGCATTGCCTCCTATTTTAGAAGCTTCCATCCAGGTCATCACCTTTTCACGAAGCTCCCAAACTTTGTTCATGAAGCTCCCTATTTCGAGAAGCTCTAGGGAAATTTTACCGTTTGTGAAGCTTCTCATAGATGTGAGGAGTCACTGTTAACCCTTCATGCATTCAAAATTCTACACTTATCATAGTCATGGAGATTCACCATTAACCCTTCACGCATTCTCAATGTTCCACACCTTCACAAAATCTAGCCTTCACGACCCCAAATTCCTTTGCAAAGATCCTTACCTTCATAAAACTCCCATCTTTTCAAAACTCATGAATTTTATATATTTTTATGAGGAATTCATAAAAATATAAATTTCATGATGATTGAGACAACCGCTAAATTTTGGACCCCAAAAACTTGGAAAACATTGGGCAATGATGCCACCTTATACACGTAATTTTTTGTACCGCTTCTAGGAAATCCATTAATTTTTCTTATATATTTTCCAAAAATATATCTGGAACTCCACAAATGACCATGGAAACCCAATTTGTAAACAAACACAATCAATCCAAAACACTACAATGTTACCTTGAGGGTTTTCCCAATTTAAGAGGGTTAAAATGTTAATTATGTAATTAATTAATTAATTAATTAAAAAGATTCTTGATGTTTGTATGATCATTTGATACCTAGGACTAAGTAGTAGAATCTGGGAGTCCTATGTGACATTAGTGATAGATAAATCTAAGGCTATTTAGTTGATAATAGTATGGTTGGGAGATATATATATCCTATACATTTTTTTATTTCATATGTAACACCCCAATATTTTAAAAGAGGAACATCATGTTGGATAGCATATATAACATACAAAACCAAGATTATAAGATAATGAAACAACCTGTGACTTCAATATATATTTATTTTTCAATAAATTAAATATCTTTGATAGCTTGCGATGTACACAACACCGGGTTTAAAAGAAACACGATACTCTATCAAAATATTATTATTTAAACATGACCATTATAACCTAACTGTTAAGTTGGTGAGTATGAATAATACCAAATAAATTTTGAAAATTATATGGTTTACACATGTATAAATTAAATTAAATGGTTATATACTTATTACAAATAAAATAAGAACCATTTTAAAGAAAATGAAATGTTTTCTGAAAAACTGTATTTTTCTAAAAGGCGATTCAGTCGCACTTTGCACACATAATTTAAAATTAATTTTTACTAAATTTAGAAAATTTATTTGAAAAAATAAACTTAATTTTTTAAATTTACATGTCAAAATTATATTTGGGTGAATTTTTTAGAATTTTCTGAAAATATTAATTTTTTGATGAATAGTGAAAAATGCTGATTTTTATTGAAAAATAATTTTTTTAAGTATTAATAGAGTTAAATTATATTTTAAATAAGGTTTAAAATAAAATTAATTAAATTATATTACAATTTAACTAATTTAGGTCATTTAAATTAATTTGATTATGAATTCTGATATAAAAACTTTATAAACTTTTGAAAGTTTTTCTTTAGAAAATTGTTTTTTTGACATGTTAGTTGGTTTAATTTTAAATTAAATTCTACTAATTATATGAGTTTAATTTGGAAAAATAGATTCCATGTTTTTAATAATCATAATTTATATTATATAATAATGTCAACTTAATTTTCGACCATAATGAATAATGAAAATAGTAAAAATTATTTACCAATATCTATTATATCTACTATATCTACTATCTACTATATATACTAAAACTAGCTTCTTACTAGCTGATGTGTCACCTCCTCGAACCTCCACATCCCCCATTTCGCTAATTCCATTCCCATTTTACCCCCAAACCATCTCGTCCCCCCTCCAAAGATTATCCCACTCCGCCCGCGAGTTGGCTTTCACCTCTCCATTGAACCCTCCTTCTCCTCCCGCGATTAGGGTTTTATCTCACCTCTAATCCCACCATCTCCTCATGCATACCATCACCGACCTCGACAGCCTCATCGCATTCTCAAATCTCCTCTCTAGCCGTGACTCTGTCTTCGGCTCCTCTGACTACAGCTCCTCCGCTCGTGCCTTCTCCACAACCGTCGACTCCTCCATCGGCTCTTGCACATCCGGGTGCTCTGCTCCACCTACGGTTCCCATTCCCTATAGTACGCATTGAGTAAAACCAGGTATAAACTAATGTCAAAGTTTTGGTTTTCAAAGCGGATCTCAAATCCTCCTTTGGTACAATGCTCCATCAACATCTTCCCTATCCCACTCGCGCTTACCCTGTCGATTTTCTAGGGTTTCAAGTATATTTCAGTATCTACATATTCACTTATGATCCCTTCTTCATCTTCTCCCTCCTACCTTTCCTCTATATACTATACCTAATTCAGACAGTACAAATTGAGACCTCCAAATCAGGTATGTTTTCTTTATATCTTCGATGTATTCATCCTACTGTCCTCTTTGATTTAATTGAAGTTAAACATGATTTACTGAATCAATAATACTATATATTTCCTATTATGGTGCCCCATTTAACCATTTGATTTGTAGTTGTCTTAGATGACTACAGTGAAGTTCATTCTCCTATCTCTCTCGATTTCTCTCCTTCATCCCATGTTTGTATCCTCAATATTTTATTCATACCGTCGGTAGGTTGTTGATTTCGACATACGATGTCCTATATCGGTTATTTACTCCTTTCCATTCAGATTACTAACTGACTATTTCATATTTCCTCTACCCCATATCATTGCATTTTCTGCTTTTCCATCCACCGCGATGGATGACACCGGCCAACTTCTTCATGAACCCCTTTCCATCAATGATACCTAATTATGAGATAGTACAAATCGAGACCTCCATAGCAGGTATGTTTTCCTTATGTCGTCGAACTATTATCTATACTGTCCTATTTTATTTAATTGTATTTAAACACGATTTACTGAAGTAGTAATACTATACATCTCCTATCATGGTGCCCCATTTAACCCTACCCCTAATCTGCTTGGCTTCAATTATGATTCTCAGCTGGCATTATATTTATTTCCTCATCGCATCAAAGTCTGCTGCATTTTAAGGTTAGTGTAACTTATTCCATTCACATTTCATATTAACAGTATCATTTGTATCCATTTAATATATATTTCATTGGTGTCATATTTTTCATAAATTACATTCATGGTAGACATATTATTTGGATTTTGAAGATATATTATATGTACTCTGATCTCATTAATGTATAAATTTATTATGTTGATTTACATGAAAGTTGAATAAAAATATAAAAAATAAAAACATGAAAGCACCATATATATGTAGAGAGGCAATATTCAAATAAGACTACTCAAACATCAACAAAAAACAGGTTGTTTTATTTCTATTTTGTTCACCATAAACAGTTCTATTATTTTTCATTCTACAACTATTAATAGGCACTATATTTTCACTTTTACAGGATCAAGATGTCTTGAAAATATTAATGCAACTGAACCTCTAACACCTACAGGAATCATGAAAAGAGGAGCACAAATGTCATTGTCACCTACAGTCACTGATGGTAACTTCAATTAACAATGTTTACTATTTTTTTTGCTTTCATTATGAAAACCACATTATCATACCCTTGAAAAACTATCCTATATATATATAATGGTATATATTTTTATTATACTTTCACTATTACATGATCATCATCTATTGAAAATTATTCTATCTACAGCTCAAACAATCACACCATTTAAACGACATTCGAAATCAGTGACTTAGGAAGCACAATCATTGGTCACATGAACCCAGTAAAATTGAATTGGGACTCTACTTTGAACTTGGGAACTGGTTCGGCTACGATGATCTTCATCAATTTCTTTCCCATGGTTCAGATTTCTTCAACTCATCGTGCTGCAGATTCATCCTATATAAGGTGAATTTTCATTCATATCTAATTTGTGTCATACTTCTCCACTTAAGTTATTAATTTCACTCTATTCATACAAAATTTCCATATCTTTATACAATACATATGCTTTCATAATGTTTACTTCATTCATACATCCATCATTTCTATAAGTATAATGTTACTTTATTATAATGAGGATTTGGTGAATGTATAAAAATTCTATGCATCCATTAAATGCTTATTTATTACTCACACTAGCTTTGATGGATGATGTAGATATTGTGAAGGAATCAACACTTGAATCATTGGCACCATATGTACAACCCATTCTGAAACACAATGTATTCAATTTGTGTTCAATCTTATTACTTCTCCATTAATTTATAGTTAATTATGTTTCCAATGAGTTTTTGAAGAAATCATATCTAATTTTATTTATTATTGTGTTATGAAATAAATTTTAACCATTTTCTACTAACCCATTGTAGGTATGAAGCTGGTAAAATTGATTTAGGTCTCTACTTAAAACCTGGGAATTGGTTTGACTATGATGGCCTTCATCAAGTTCTTTTACATGGTTCATATTTCGTCTACTGTCATCCTATTGCAGGTGCATCCCGCATAAGGTGTTTTTTGTTCATGTGTACATTGTGACATATTTCTACCTTTTAAGTTATTCATTTCACTCTATTCAGAAAAAATTTTCATATTACAATACAATACATATGCTTTCATGAGGTTCACTTCATTCAGACATCCATCATTTCCATATGTATAATGTTACATTATTATAATGTGGACTTTGGTAAATTTATAAGACTTCTATGCACCCATTAAATTCTTCTTTATTACTTACGCTAGCTTCTAAGAATGATGTAGATATTGTGAAGGAATCAACACTTGAATCTTTTGCACCGTAACTACAACCCATTCTGGTATACAAAGTATTCAATTTGTGTTCAATATTATTACTAGCCCATTAATCATTATTTATTTATCTTTCCAATGAGTTTTCGAAGCATTAATATCTAATTTTGTTAATTAATGTGTTATGAAATCGCTTTTAACCATTTTTTACTAACCTGTTGTAGGTATGAACCTGGGGTTAGGGATATCAAATAAAGTATGTTATCAAGGTACTGTTTCAATTATGAACATAATCGATGGTAAATTTATTAGCTATCCATGAAGAATTGTGATTTATTCTTAATTTCTAAATTAACAATCATTGAATTTGTAAGTAATATCAGTGATTATTTTTTCATTATTCATCGTAGATTTTCTCCTATTGTTTTATGAAGCTGAATCATTTATTCTCAATTTTTTCTGTCAAGGTTCAAGAGATTTACATAAATTTCAGACATTCACGCATGATGTTTTTGGATATAATGTCCCTGAATGACTAATACTCCTCATTAGGTTCTTTATTCATGCCATTTTTTACAATTTTTATTTTATAACATATAGTTTACACTTAATTTTCAAGTACTTTTGAATCACCTGTGCACACCTCATAATCAGTCTTCTTGATATTATCCTTCCACGAACATCTTGAACTGAATAAATCTGTTCTTAAGAGGGGATTAGAGTTATTCTTGCAGGTTACTGCATCCATATAGTAATTTTTTTAATTACATCTATATTACGCCATTATAATTTTTAAAATATTCAAATAATGAAGAACATGTATGAAAATATCTATGGTCAAGGTCAAAATAAGGTGATTTCAGAATTCATTTCTTTTCCTTATGATTCACCATGTTCCGCATTATATTAAATTTTATTGTGTTTAAATTTGTGATTACTAACAATGCATATTATTACATTACTCATCAGCCGTTTTATGCCATTTATTTGTAATTGAATATTTGCTTTCTTCATTTTACATTAATGGTTCAGGAGATCATACTTTAATGTCACAAAGACGGGTAAAAAATTATGATTTTGAAGGTAATATCACAAATTTTTTTATACTTCCAGTCAAGTTTTTCATTCTTTCAATTATATTAAAATTCTCATTTTATAACATGCAGTTTACTATATTCTCTTATATTTATGAATCATTAGTGCATACCTCATAATCACTATGCTAGAGCTTTCATCTCCTGTTATCATGATTTTAATGAATCTATTATTTATAGGGGATTAATGTTATTGTTTCAGGTTATTGTAGACAATCATTTTGTGAAGATGAAAGACATTCTGATTGTGGGTTATGGCACAACCTATTACAGCTAAGTCTGTTAATTTTTTTACCTCTTACGCTATATGGAATTTAATGTAATCATCAGAATTGAGATTTTCGATTATTCAAATTGTACAAATGCTCAAGTCTCTTTCATTAAGATATTATTAGGCTACCATGTTTTTTATGTACTGACTACCCACTCCGATCAATTTTGAAACTCATATTCCATTATAATGAGTTTTTTACTACCCACTCCCATAAAAAAATTGATGGATATTTCATGCTAATATATTGTTTTTACTTCATTTTATTTTTATATTCTATAAAACCTGCATCTATATTTACTTAATGAAGAGTTTTTTAATATTTTTAACTAATTTTTTTCTCACATTTCATTGAAATGGGATGCATGGATTAGTGTTATTTAGTCACAATGCATGCGAATCAGTTCAGAATACACAGTGGAGATGACAATGATATAGTAAGGAAATATTTGGTTTTTTGAAATTTTATGCACTTATATGTATTTTCATATTCTATATGTACTTAATATTTTTACAGATTCAAATTAGTTTCTATTGTCATAGGAATTTTTTTAGTGAATCTTCATGATTTAGCATTATGATTGACCATAACAATGTAATATTGTTTTTATTTTGTACATTTAAATTAATTATAAAACAAATAAAACATTATTGTATTATTCATTTTATCCTTGCATGATAGGAATATGAAAGCACTGGATCATTAGGAGTCGTTTTCATCACTGAAGATGGGTATGTTGTAATAACTACAAATATTTCTTCTACTCAGGTATGTTTTTTCTATTTTAATTCACTAATATTATTATAAAAACATTTGAACAAACAATACTGAATTTTTTCATGTCATATGAATTTCCTCTGATTATCACATATCCTTCATTTCTTCTTCTCTACTGGAAACTGTTAGAATTCTGCTTCAATGAATTCATTTGTCAATATGATCTGCTATATTTTCATTAATGCTATATCCACTTTTTTGCCTACTCATATTATAGTGTACTAATACACTGTAAAACATATCCATTTTTATGTCTACTCATATTATAGTGTACTAATACACTATAAAACATATTTTCCATTTTCTGATATGACATGTTTGTTTCCAGTAAAACAGGTTTCCAAATTTCTGATTTTTCAATTTTTTTACTGCTACAGTGGTGGGCTATATTGCAAATTTTTCAATTTTTTTACTGCTACAGTGGTGGGCTATATTGAAAATTTTTCAATTTTTTTACTGCTACAGTGGTGGACTATATTTCAAGGCCAACATTTTTTTGTGGGGCACCTCTTCAGAAAAAACTCACAGATCTTCCATGCATTTAGTAACATGAGTTTCCAAACATTTTTGTATTGTATCTGCACTAATAAAACTAACAAAAAATTAATGCTTTCATTTCATTTATCACCATTTTTTTCATTGACAATCATCTATATGTACCTACTGTTATGTCTCAATTATTTACATTTATCATTCCAATTTTCATGTTTCATATTTCATTATTATTTTCTATAACTTAAACTGTATGTTACTTTACTACTATTGTATCAAAAACTACAAGTACTCCAAAATTATTTTTCTATACTTTTTCATTTTACCTTAAAATTTTGTATACATTCTTAAGTTTTTAATCTATTAACGAGTTTAAAAAAAATAGTTCATTTATAGTGTCGTGTGTATGCACGGGCGAGGTACTAGTTAAGGTAAAAACAAGTTTATCAGGGGTTAAACTAAAAAGACAAGGGTTAAAAATGATCAAAAACTTGTATAATTCATAATTTATGGTCATATTTATAACTTATATATTATAATTTTAAAAAAGGTCCATTTTTTAACCTTTTTTCATGATAAAAAAGTGGACGGTAATCTTTGTTTTCAAAAATTCCAAGTATGTGTTCTCCCCCACTTATAAAAGGCCACCTCATCTCCTCTACTTTACACACTTCCAAAACTCATTGGTTTGGAAAATAATTTCCCAAATAACTTGTTTACTTACCTAAAATTATCCAAGAATCCTTGGTTTGGTCATAAATCTAACCTATGAAGGATTTTGGTGGAGACCAAAAGAAGTTGTCTGAAAAATAGGTAACGTCCTTAACCGAGCATTTTATTTTATTTATTATTAAAACTACTTAAAATATTATTAAAAAATTTTTATATAATAAAATAATTATATTACATATACTGATATTTTTTATGTTAAGTAAATTATCTAAAACCATATTCTCCTCCCTCAAACAGGAAACGAAACCGTTGATCATGTGTACAACAAATTGCCGTCTCGCGAACCGATGTAATTGTTTTCCATCACTGCTTATCATGACTAGATATAATGATGTATATAATGTTTATATATTATATTTATGATATAAATATACTTCTTTAATTATAATCTCTCATATACCTTCTTATTTTCCATTCCGTAGAGAATGTGATAACGTAGTTCATGTGTATGGCGGATTACCGCCTCATGAAGCAATGGAATTAATTTTTCAATTACAATTTATATGGAAGGTAATAAGGATTAATTTAATGTTTATATTTAAAATTCATGAAATATTAACAATCCTATAAAAAAATATATCATATAATTTTTTACCTTATCGTTCATTAAATAAATGATAATGTCATTCGTGTGTATGACAGACCACCGCCTCACGAAGTGATGTGAATTTTTTTTATTACCACATAACATGAATGGTATGTTTAAGGTTATTTAAAGAAATAATATTATATTTATGATATAATTATCACCTTTTAAAGATAAAATAATGTTTACCTCATTTCCATCATGATCTTCAAAAATAGAAATGGTACTCATGCATACGTACGACCTACCATCTCTATGATTGTAACGTAGCTCATTTTTCATAAATATATTTCATGGATAGTTTAAAAAGTATAATTTATTACCATTTTTCATATGATGAATTAATAATATATTTGAACTTATTTAACTTACCAAAGTTATTTTGGACATATGAACTGTTTATCATTAAAATATTCGATGTGAAATTAATTGGTTAAGTAATTTAATATGATATGATAATGAAAAGAATAAAAGGAATAATAATATTGAGAAATTTTCTTAATAAAGTAAATAATTAACTTAATTTTATTATCCAGGGATATAAAGAACACACATGATGAATCGGGCTCAAGTTAAGGGATCTTTCTAACCCACCCTTTTCTTCAGGTTATGACCATTCACTCTCTAACTCACTTTAGCTCTCTTTAAAGACATATAATTCTTATAAATTATGTATATATATCTATAAAATTTATACCAAGATTATTATACCTTCATTTTATGGGGTAATAAATTCCTTATGATCATCTCTCAAATGCCTTCTTTAAGGAATCTCTTTTGACTATGCTACGAGACAAGATTATGCAACCCATTTATTTATATGAGTAATTATTGTGTTTATTCCTTATGATTGATATCCTTATATGGAAATTATATGAATGTACATGAAATGAATGTTATGGGTGCTCCCAAAATTATATATCCCTATAATATATTGGGTAATGTTTTAGTCTCGTGAGACGTCATGTATGAGATTAGGGAGTGAACCTAATCTATTATGGGACTATGTCCACCATGTGATGTTGTCTTGGTAGTTTTACTTGAATTATATTTATATAATGTTTTATATCATTTCCACATTCTAATGTTTCCATGATCTTATTATATCATGATCTTTATGTTATGATTCCACTTGATTACTCATGTACCTTCTCTTTTATGATATCACATTATACCTTTGACTCACATGTTATGCTTCCCTACCATGTTTATTCCCTTACTGAGATTTTTAGCTCACCCCTTTATTTTATGTATTACTTAGGTTATCCCATGTAGTTTTAGGAGATTTAATGTATTTAGTATCTTGAAATGTAAAATAAAATAAGGATTCTATGTTTTAATATCCTTTTATGAAACTTGAACCTAGTTTTCTGAAGACACTAGGCCTTTACGATCCTTGTGTTGTATTAATGGATATTTATGTTTAAGAATCATGTAATAAAATGTGTAAAATGATTAGGAAAAAATAGTTGGTATTAGAGAAAATGTTTAGTTAACCTTTGGAAACTAATATTAGAAAACTTTAATGAAACCCTAGGGATAAGTCCAAAGAAAAGAATAATTATAACAAAATACCTTGGAATCTTGGTGATGTATAGAGAGGGTGGTTTTCTAGAAATTAAATCCCTATCTAGATACTAAAAGTGGATGTGGTTATGACACAGATGTAACTAGGGGTAATAACTCTGAAAAATCACACCGAGATTGACTCGAGCTTTACCTGGTACACAACAATGAGTCTTACTGCACACCTGGTTTGACACTTCTGAGGAAATTCATAAACTTTTAACAAACCATCATGAAGGATTTGAATAGATGATGATCATGAATAACCTAGGTTAAACCTAAGGTGTCTTATATTGAATGAATGTGTCATGATTTAGATATATTATAAATAACTTTTCATGATTATATTGTTTCCCACTATGAATATTGTTTATCATACTATGCTTTATGGTTTTAGTCAATGGAAGGAACTAGAAGGAACTGGGTTAACATTGAATGTGATAGATAATGTTTTGATGAGAAAACAAATGGGATGATATCAATAGTAAAGGATATTGTGATTATTACTAATTAGTTATCATAATATATGATTAACAACTTTCACTTTAACCAAATCTTAGACTCAAGAAAGAAGAGAAGGATATAGTTCACTAAGAGTTCAGGTGGTGGAGACCATGGAGGAAAGAAGATCCAATTTTCTATATGTCAATAATGTGGGAAGAATCACTTAAGGGAATATCTCAATGGAATGATAAGATATTTTACGTGTAGATAAGAAGGTCACAAAGCAAGTAATTTCCAAGGAAAACTAAAAATTTCAGTTAATGTAATGGATGAGAATAATGGTTTCCCTAAGGCGTCATTAATGGTTGAATGTTTTAAATGTGGAAATAATGGACATTATTCAAGTCAATTTTCAAGGGGGAAAGCTCAATAATATTATCAACAAGATTTTATGAGTAAAGGTTTTTCTATTGATGATGAAGAGATTACAAATGACATATTAAAGTAAGTAGGTATTAAGGAATAAGACGATGAATCCCAGTTAATGGTTTAAGAATGAAGTGGAATGATCGAAATGTTTATGTACTGGAATTCAAGAATTATGTGAATCATGATATATATATATATATATGGATTATTTTTTGTAAGTTTTTTGTTAAGGATTTTCAATAATATGTTGAATGACATAGAAAGGTGATTTAATGGAAAAGTGATACTCTATGGGAAAACACACAATTAAGGAAAATATAATCTTGAAGATGTGCTTGATGTTAAGGTAATTAGTTGATTTGGTGGAAAATAACGAGCTTTATAGAAAACCTTAGTAGTTAAAAAATTTATTTTATGACTAATTTTATTTTTGAATACGATCATCATATTCTGGATAAAATTATAGGATCATGTAGAATTATGAATATGATAATCACATAAGTTTTTTCATAGTTTTAAAAAAAGTACAACCTATAAGCTGAGTGAAAACCCATTGTGTATGGAAAGGATGTGGGACTTGAACCCACAACCAAAGGAATATAAGGGCGTAACACCTACCACTGTCTTACATGATGTACTATTCAGTATAACATTGTTTTTAATTAGATAGTTAAAAGTTAAAGATTAAGTTGATTTTGGGAAACATATTATAGGATCAATTTATTTGATTTTGGGGGTGACAAATGAAATTTCAGGAGATGTTTTATTAGGTTGAAGTATATATAACCTTTTGTTTTATCATAAAGTGTTATTTAGTAAGAATGATGTTATTTTTTTGGAGATATAAGTTGAAAGGGTATGAGATAACCTTTTAGGTTAAAACTTTATTTCATATTGAGGTTATTGAGGTTATTTGGGATATAGGGTTATTTATTTAAGGAATGGTCTATGTTAAACCTTTGGTTTCATTGTTGAATTTTGGAGATTAATATATTTATATTAATTTTGGTTATTATATTACCTTGTTCTAACCATTTTGGTTTTAATAAAGATATGAGAAATAGCTTGTTACTCATTTATAGATCTTATGATCTATTAAAAGTTAATTTTAGTGCTTCAGTCAAAAAAAATATACTGGACATTAATTTCCTTAGATTAAGAGGTAAATTTTAAATTGATCGAAGCACAATGAAAGGATGATTTTTTTTATGAAATAAAAATATTTCAATTAAATATATTTTATGGTCACTACTGTAAATATAGCCTTTATCAACACTAGAAAAGGGCATTAACAATGTTAAAAAAACACTGTTAATTGAGGTGAAGATGGGGGGTCCCTTTTATCAGTGCTCCGAAAAGTGCTGATAAAGGCCCCTTTTATCAGTGCTTTTTTAGCACTAATAAAGGGCCCCTTTTATCAGCGCTTTTTTTAAGCACTGATAAAAGTAAAAAAAAAAAATTA
The DNA here is from genome assembly GCA_963277665.1 of Viscum album. NCBI lineage: Eukaryota > Viridiplantae > Streptophyta > Magnoliopsida > Santalales > Viscaceae > Viscum > Viscum album. Next base: position 225,039,655 of record OY728162.1, read on the forward strand.
AAAAGAATATATAGTGTAGGGGGCTGTTTTTAACAGTGATTGACCCCCCTTTTATCAACACCATGCGGATCCCCACTCCTCTCACTACACGCTGCCTTTGCCCACGCTACCCCCTCCCACTTGTGCCCACGAGCTCTTTCCTTCCACCAGAACTTGAACCCGAGACCCCCCCCCCCCCCCCCCCGCGCGCCTGCACCTTTACCACTAAGCCATTTAGTTTTTTTCTCCATTTAATGATATATATATTTATTTATATATATAGTTATATTTATTCGTATATTAATATAGATTCATATTAGTATAAATATATTTAGTTATAATAATAAATATATATTAATTCATATATTAATATATATATATATATTTATTCTTACATTAATATATATATATATATATATATATATTTAGTTATAATTTTTTATCCGTATATTTATTTGTATATTAATATATATTTATAATATTTGTTTTAAATACATTTATAAAATATGTTTCTTATGTGTGTTTATAAATAAATAAATAAATACATACATATATAAAACACACACACACATATACACACATTTATGAATATATATATGTGTGTGTGTGTGTGTGTGTGTGTGTCTAAAAAGCCATAGAATGTTAAAACGATCATAACTTCTAATCCAGAAGTCTGTTTCAACTCCACAACCAGTAAAATCAAATAAAATGAAGCAATCTTTGATATGATATGTGGTACAAGCCTAGAGGAAATCCATATCAGAAGTTATACCTATTTGAATGTTACAAAATCGGGCTATCCCGACTAAAAACTCAGTTTTAGAGGTCTTTTGGGCCTTTTTGGGCCTCGAAAAATGTGAAAAAAAGGTTCCGTATGATCATTAGTGCATAGAGATCGTCACAAGATTTGATTTTATATGTTGTAGAGCTCAAACGGACACCTGGATCAAAATTTATGGTCATTTGAAGATTGAGTTACATTTTCAACTTATTTTAGATCTTTTATTATTATTTTTTTTATTTTTTGTGTCTTCAAATTGTTATTAAATGATTATTAATCGATGATAATTATAAAATTATTAATTAATAATATTTTTTTAAATATTTTAAAGCCATTTTCACTAAATTTCTTATATATTAATTGTAATAGTCTATTTATACTTATCTAAAACACATTTAAAAAATACATATTATATTTATATCAATATAAATATACTTATATAAACATATATTATTTTTCATGTTTTTTTTTGAAATTTATCAGCGCTAAGAAAAAGCGCTGATAAATCCCCCCCTTTATCAGCGCTACTAAGAAAAGCGCTGATAAAGGGGACCCCTTTAACAGCGCTAAAAAAAGCATTGATAGGGGGGGGGCTTTATCTGCGCTAAAAAAAGAGCTGATAAAAGGTTCCTTTTAATAACCATTTTTTAGCACTGTTAAAAGTGCCATTTATTAGGGATTTTTTAGCACTGATAAAGGGTGGCTTTGCGAAAGCCCAGTTTTTTGGTAGTGGGTGTTCCCGATCTTGATAGAAAAAGAATCCCTCAAATCTAGGAAAATGATCTTGAAACAAAAAATGATACCCTATTAACTTCATATCTGATGAATCAATGGTATTTTAATTCATCAAAGACTTATGGTTTTGTAGTTTTTGAATTTCTCATGATAATTTACTTTTTTGTTATCAATTATCTCTATCACTCTCTATTAATCCTTGGGTGTTATAATTCTTTTCCATATCAATATTTTCATTTCCCACTAATGTTCTCATACATAGAAACCTAATAATGTGTTATTTTGGAAGAACTTCGTACAAAAATTCATCTCTTATAAAGAGGAATTTTTATTAACCCTTTTTAAAATGTGTGTTTCCAACAAATTTATTTTCAATTGTTAAACCCTTGATTACTGAGATCAAAATTAAATTGTGAGGATGAAATTTATTTAAGGGGGTAGAATGTAACACCCTGAGATTTTAAAAGAGAAACATCATGTTGGATAACATATATGACATGAAAAACCAAGATTAGAAGATAATGTAACAACCCTAGACTTTATTATATATTTATTTTTAAATAAATTCAATCACTTAGATAGCTTGTGATGCACACAACACTGCGTTTAAATAAAATGTGATACTCTATTAAAATATTATTATTTATGCATGACCATTATAACCTAGCCCTTAAGTTGGAAAGTATGAATAGGAATAAATAAATTATGAAATCATATGATTTAAAAATGTATAAAATAACTTCTATTGTTATCTACTAATTATAAATAAAATAATAACCATTCAAAATAAAAAGAAATGTTTTTTGAAAAACTATATTTTTCTAAAAGGTGATTTAGTCATGCTCTGCGCACATAATTTAAAATTAATTTTAACCAATTTTAGAAAATTTATTTGAAAAAATAAACTTTATTTTTTAAATCTACATTTGAAAATTATCTTTAGGTTAATTTTTTAGTTTTTTTGAAAAGTTTATTTTTTTGATGAAAAATGAAAAATGATGATTTTTATTGAAAAAACCTTTTCATTTAAATTATTTAAAACATTAAATTATATTTTAAATTAGTTTTAAAGTAAAATTATTTAAATTATATTAAAATTTAACTAATTTATGTCATTGTAATCAATTTAATATTTAATTATAGTATAAAAACTTTTTAAACTTTTGAAAGTTTTTCTTTGGAAAACAGTTTTTTCGATACAAATATGGGTTTAATTTTAAATTAAAATTTTTCCCTCTTGTGAGTTGAATTTGTAAAAATTAATTCCATATTTCAAATTATTATAATTTATATTATATAATAATTTGAACTTAATTTCTTACCATAATTAATAGTGAGAACAGTAAAAATTATTTACCACGGTTAAGGTAAAAATGAGTTTATTAGGGGTTAAATTAAAAATTAAAGGTTAAAAATGACCCAAAGATTATAGAATTACTATTTTATGGTAATATTTAGAACTTATATCTTATAATTTATGATTTTTTTTCATTTTTATCATTATTTCATGATAAAAAGCATAGGTGAAATTCTTTCTTTTAAAAAATTTCATATATATCCTCTCCCCCACTTATAAAAGGACGCTTCCTATCCTCTCCTTTATACACCTCAAAAACCCATTGGTTCAACCAATAACTACCTAAATCACTTCCTTAATTCCATAACCGCATCTTGGAATCCTTTTTGGGTCATAAATTCAACCTAAGAAGGATTTTGGTGCAAACCAAAAGAAGCTGTTTGAAGAAGAGGTAACGTCCTTAACCGAGCATTTTATTTTATCTATTCTTCCACCTCCTTAAACAATTATTAAACCATTATGATATAAAAAACTAAGTATATTAAATATAATTATATGTTTTTATGTGAAGGTCATGACCTACAACAATCTCATCATCCCCAAATGGGAAACAAGACTGTTGATCATTTGTACGACGAACTACTACATCACAAACCGACATAATTCGTTTTTCATCCCTGATTCTCACAGCTAGATATAATGATGTATATAATATTTATATATTCTATTCATGATATAATTATACTTATTGAATTATAATATCATATATACCTTCTTACTTTCCATTCCATATAGAATGTGATAATGTCGTTCGTATGTATGGCGGACAACCGCCTCAAAAAGTGATGCAATTATTTTTTCAATTACGTTTTACATTGAAGATAATAAGGAATTATTTGAATATTAAATATTATATTAATTTAATATTAATTATTATTTAAAATAAATATTTTATATACTTTCTTACCATTTCATTTATTGAATAAATTATAACGCCGTTCCTGTGAACGACAGACTACCTCCTCACAAAACGATGTGATTCGTTTTTATTACTGCATCACATGAATGGTATGTGTAATGGAATTTAAATAAATAATATTATATTTATGATATAATTATCACACTTTAATGATAAAATAAAACTTACCTTCTTTCCATCATAATCTTTGAAAAATGGAAACGTTACTCATGTGTATGTATGTCTTACCGTCTCAATGATTGTAACATAGTTAATTTTTCATAACCTTATTTTATGTATGGTTTAAATAGTAAAATTGATGTATAAAAATTATAATTATTTAATTTTTACCATTACAGATATTATTAATTAATAATCTCTTTGATCTTAATCAACTTACTAAAGTGATTTTGGACATATGAACCGTTTATCATTAAAACATCCGACGTAAAATTAATTGGTTAAGTAATTTAATATTACATGGTAATGAATAAAATAAAACGAATAATAAGATTAAAAAAGGTTCTTAAGAAATTAAATTATTAATTTAAATTTATTATACATGGATATAAATAACGTACATGATGAATCAGGCTCAAGGTAAGGAATCTTTCTAACCCACCATTTTCTTCGGGTTATGACCATTCTATCTCTAACTCAATTTCTCTCCTTTTAAAGTTATGGGATGATTAATTTTTTCTTTATACATGTCTATCAAATATATACCTAGAATATTATTCCTTCATTTTATGGGGTAATACATTCCTTATGATCATTTATCAAATGCCTTCTTTAAGGAATCTCTTTTGATTATGTTATGAGACAAGATTATGCAACCCATTTATTTACATGGGTAATAATTGTGTTTATGCATTATGATTTATATCCTTATGTATCATGCATATGAATGTACATTAAATGAATGTTATGGGTGGTACTATAATTATATATCTCTCTAATGCATTGGGTAATGTTTTAGTCTCATGGGACATCATGCATGGGAATGGAGAGTGAACCTAATCCATTATGGGACTTTGTCCACTATGTGATGTTGTCTTGGAATTTAGCCTTGAATTATGTTTATATTATGTTTTATTTCATTTATTCTTTCCCATGTTTCCATGATCTTCTGATACCATTCTCTTTATGTTATTTTCCACTTGATTACTCATGTACCTTCTCTTTTATGATATCATGTTATACCTTTGACTCACATGTTATGCTTTCTTATCATGCTTATTACCTTATGAGGATTTTTAGCTCACCCCTTTCTTTCATATATTCCTCAGGCTATCCCATGTATTTTTAGGATCTCAAATGGATTTATGTGCTCAAAATGGAAAATAAAATAAGGATGTCATGTTTTAGTTTCCTTCTATGTATTATGAACAAAGTATTCCAAAGACCTCAGGCCTTTACAATCCCTATGTTGTAATTATTAGATATATATGTTTAAGAATCATATAATAATATGTGTAAAAGGCATGGGTATTTATATCATATGATACCCCAACCATGCCAGTAGGGTGATTGACACCTAGTGGACTCCGAGAGGGTGTTTTCCCCAACATTTAGGCTTGCAAGGAACATATGACTGACTACACCCTCTGATCCTGCTCTCTTCTACTAGCAGTCTTATGTAATGGTATGTATTATGGTTATCCTTCCCTATATATATGTGTATAGGGATTTAATGTTTTATTGTTATTTCACACACATATATCACATGATATAGTATCCTAATGGGTTATTATAGGTATGTTGTATATGGGCTATGATGGCTTGATTTATAATATGCAACATACGGGTTGTGGTGTCTTTAAAAAACTACTTAGTTACTATATGAATATGTGGTTGGGATGATGAGATGATGCAATGCACAGGGTGCATGATATATTTTCCTAGGTATCTTTAGGCTGGCTTTTAGAGAGAGATGGCTTGGTACATGCAACATTGGGGTAGAGCGAAAAACTAGTGGGGAAGTGGTAGTGGGGTACCCTCTTTTGTTTTTATATTATATGAACTCTTTTATGTGATACATGGTGATATATTTACATAGTGAGGATGGAGAAAGAATAGTAAAACTCCTTAGGTGATGAGTTAGTTTCGTTTGCTTACTCACTAGGATTTAGTATAATTTTTCACATTTTTCAAGGGAGGTTATAGGGTGGATCCTACTAAGTATAAATTTTATGATCACCACACATATATATAAACTATTTTTTGGTCAGTAACATATTTTTAGTGATTAAGCTAGACTTTTCTAGTTAGAGTATTTGTTTAAGAGCTGTTGGAGCTTCTTGGTCGCTACTGAGGACCTGTTTTAGTGTTTTCAGTTTTTTTAGCTATATATCATTACATTTATACCATGTATTAGGATTAATTATTCTTTTTTTATGAATAGGAGTTGTTTAGTGGTTATTCCTATCTTATCTTTCATGATTCTTATATATTAGAGGGCAATTCCTCCCATATGTGTTTATGTTATACCCTTGGTGCTTGTCACCAATTTGTGGCCTATTGGAGGTGGGATTCATGTTGAAAGTGGATTCCCTAGACCCAACTTGTGTATGTAATTTGATTACCATTAAATGTATATAGTTTGATATATACAAGTTTTTATCTTACCATAATAGTGTTGATACTTATACATCCAATATATTTATGGTAATTTACATAGATTACACGTCGTATCAAAGGGCTATAGCAGTTTCCAGGCTATAATGAGAACTTAGAGATACTATGAAACTAATCTTAAATTTATATCATATGGTTCAGATACATCATACTGACATGACAAAAATTATGTGTGACTATCAGGTGTTGGGGGATCATAATCATTGAGACTTCTTCTCATGAAGTTCTCACTTGGTGATCTCTTGTAGTTGAGATTATGAGGACTGACTTGCCAATAGGAATGCCACATGTTTCAGGTGTCATTATTTGTTCCTATCTATGGAAATGTGTATTGGTCTCCTAGATTGAGATCATTATTAATGTGCCCCATTTGATTTCATACTTTGATACATGGAAAAAACCATGATAATGAAGTCATGGTGAGGTAACTTGTGTTGGGTTCATCATCGGTGGTGTGACATTGTTTGAATGATCAAGATAAAAATATTTACCTCCGAGTTGAAGAAGTGATATCTCTAGCCTGGTTGATCAGGATAGTAGTAACTTTATAAATCCATGGAGATGGTAGTCAAAGGTAAGTCCATCTAGCTAGATCAACAAATAATAAAGCAAGAAAGGATGATGACATGAGTGTGAATCCTACTTTAGGAGGTATTGTATGAAAAAGATATTATATTACATAGTGCATATTTACGGGATGGTTGTCATTGATATGACTATTCCTTATCTCTTTAGGGGTCTTGATGGGTTTCTAGAATCTGCTCTTGGTCTATGAATACTATTAACTACTATCGAGATAAGGTCCTAGAGGGTTACACACCATAGTTTATTAGAGAATCTGCCCTATTCTAGTAAATAGGTATATAGGACATGGTGGGCCCCAACATGAGGTCCAAGAGTTATCCAAGTTTTATTTATCAATAATAAATAAATAAATTCATTATTATTTGAGTATAGAATAATTGGGTTAAATTTATTTATTAAAAGTATTTACAAATATAGGTAATAATATTATATAAACGAATAATATTTTAATATTCAAGGTTCATTTAATATTAGTGGGAATTATGATTTGAGTTAATGAATTGGGTTTTATCATGTAATATATTTAATATATATATTACAAGTATGTTATAAAATATAAATAATATTTATCATGCAGTTAGTTTGTCATAATTAATTATTTATTACTTATTTAGTGGATGTTAAAAATATATGGGGGCCGCTGAGCCCTTATTAGGTATTTTGAGCATCGGCTATATAAGTGGAGGAGAAGATCATTCCAAAAACTATTCATTAGTCAAAATTAAGATCTTATCTCTCCTCTTGAATCCTAGAGTGATAATCGATCTAACTGAAAAAACGATCCAAGAGAACCTTTTTGGATTGAAGGCATGAGATTATGGTGATCGAAATAGCATTGAATAGATCATTAGAGAACCACGCTAGCACTCAGAATCTGATGAACATCATACATGAAGATTTGAGAAGTGTGTGTGGATGATCTAGAGGGATTCAAACTCAAATCCTTCTAGGAACAGTCACTGACGATGTGCAATAGATGAGCATGCTTCAAATCGAATGAGGTAATCATTTAGTTTTATTTTATGTGCTCTGATTAAAGCACGTGAGATTATCAAACTGTATCCAGGCTTAGATCATTGGAGACGATGAAGTTTCATCATTCCGGTGATGAAAATTTTTAAATCCCTAGACCACCAGCTTCCACTATGTGCCCTGATACCAACAATTGATATTAGAGGGATTGCATGGATATTTTGAGCCAATAAAAACTATTTTTTCTTTAAATTTAAGCATAGGGTTTGAAATAAGTCCTCACATATTTGACCGTGCTTTGATATGATCTTATATGGCTAAGATACGACCATATGAAAAAAAATTATAGACCAGAACAATGTTTTTCAGTTATTACTTTTTCAGATATTAAAATCTGAAGAACACAATATATATATATATATTTATTTATATATGTATATATACACATATATATGATCATGCTATTACATATAGATAATTTCAGTGACCCCGTAGTTACTAGTCGTTATCCAACCACCAGAATATTACTTTCCAACAGCCAACCCATTCCACACTATTTGTGGGATATGTTTTAAAAATAAAAAATATATTATAGGAAAGTTGAATTTTTGACAATAGGTATGCCAATTTTCATACGAAAATAATTGTAACCCCATTTGTCTAAAGCCTTTTGCTAGGATTTATTATAAAATATTAGAAAAAAAGGAAGTGGCTTCCTGAGGAATCCATTCTTCCCCTCACTGAGGTTTCCACCTTGGACCCCCACATTCTCATGGCCCTTTTCCTCTTCCTCGGACGAAACGAGCAGCCTTCCAGACATTTGTCCATGACCACTATATCCCTTGGGCCAAACTTGGCATGCCACCCTTTGCTAGTGTGAGATCCCGCTGACACCGAACCTCCATCATGTTGCTGCCTCTATAAACTCATCATCCCCCATGGACTCTTCTAACCTGTAATTGTCCCATTCAGTGAGTTGACCGCCGTCTGAATTGACACCCCACGACCACCTCCCACACCGAGTCCCCTGTATGAGATCCCTAGCCATGAGGTGATCCACTTCCATGGCCTCCTTAGGATTTTTCAGACCTGATCTGCTCCACAATGGGTCAATATGGGTTCGGCCAACCCGAAATGGGTCTGGGAAGGTCTGTCTGGCCTAGAACAGCCCTACACGGGGTTTTTCTGGCCTGAAACAGGCCTGTGGGGTTATTTCCCAACCCGAAATGGGCACGAGTGGGGTTTTCAAGGTCCAAAATATATTAATATAATAAAAAATTAATCAATTAATTTAATTTAATTTTAGTATTAAATTAAATTAGTTAAAAATAATTTTTGGTTTGAAAATAATAATATTTTAATATTCTTAAATATTAATTTAATTGTAGTATTAAATTAATTAATTAATTAATTTAATTTTTGGAATTAAAATTAAATTAATGAAAAGACAAAATAAAATAAATTATTTTAATTTATATATTTAATTTAATTTATTTAAATACCCTCATTCTTTAAATTTAGTGTAACTTGATTTTATTGCACATTTATTTAATATAACGACTGGTCTTAAGCTTGTGATCAAACCTGTGTAATTTCTGGTTAATTTATTTTGCATATGATGATTGTAATAAGTAGTTAATCATATGATGGTCTCCACATCATCCTCTTTTCATTCAATATGTATATGGGCATGTGCGCCCAATTTATCTGTTGTATATTGTGCTTCCTTAGACCCCCTCACCTGTATGAGAGTATACTTATACATTTGATGATGACACTTTAAGATGTAGACCCCACCAACATGACATGGTACTCCAGACGAGAAGCGGAAACACTAGGCTAGGGAAAGCTACGATACGAGTCAGGACTCGAATTAGGTATGCAACCCCCTAGGTCAAGATCGATCTGTTATAGTTTAAAATGGATTAATCACAATTAGATGCTCAAAACTATCCAGGTAAAATTATTTCCTTTATTCATTGTTTATTATTTTATGTATGTGTATGTTTACTATAAGACCAAATAAAATAATAAACAAGAAAAATACATAAGGATGCAACATGTGTTTTTTTATTTATGCATGCTTATTTGTGAGCATGACAACATAATTTGAATATATTTAATAGAAATGGATTACATTCATCAAGAAATAATAAAACCCCTCAAAGAAATATTAAGTTGTAATGCCTTCTTTTACTCAAATGTGAACAAAACCGGGTGTTTGGGGAACTCGTCAGCCAAAGTTGAGGGTGCTTCTTATTATAAGGGAGTTATTATAAGAGTAATGGGATGAATTGAATAAATTTGGTAGTAAATAAGTAGCCAAATATAGATTTCTATCACTTTAGAGGAAAAGCATTGAGGGAATCAAGGTTACGATTCTGATAAGCCAGGAATTTACTCAAAAGTTTAAGGAACTGCAAGTAAATACATTTGTCCAGATTAGAGCCTACCTAGAAACTCTCCAAGTAGTGACATAGCCAAATATTTTAGACTATGAGTATAGGTTTTAAGGATACTTTCCACTACAATATTCAAATGAAAGAGTATTTCAAAACTAATAGTGAGGGTTATTGGGGATCGATAAAATAGTGGGAGACATTTAATTATTTAATAATTAATTAATCAATAATGTCTTAATCAATAATCAAGATAAGGTATTGACTGCTAAGTTTATTTGTTGTAGATTAAGATTTGAAAACACCAACACCACCAGAAAATTATCACTATGATCCATACTAGATAAAGAAAATATTATGACCGACCATAACTTCCAAGAGTGGTACTGTAACTTGTGCATAGTACTATTCCAAGAGAATAAGCTTTATGTGATGGAGTCCTCACTTCATATTGAGCCTCCTTAGGGAGAAAGCAACCGGGATAAAGATAAATGGAAAAATTGTGTAGATGATTCACTGGATGTATAATGTATCATGTTTTCATATATGTCTAGTCAATTATAGAAAATGCATGAGAATGAAGATGCATATAATATGGTAACTCATCTCTAGTAGTTATATCAGGAGAGAGACAGGCAAGAAAGTTATGAGATATAAATTTCACTATATAGGTTTAGTCTAGCAAAAGGGAATCAAGCAGGACCTCATGTACTCAATATGGTCGGGTACATTGAGAGATTTGAAGCCCTTGAGTTCAAACTAAACTAAGAACTAGCAACTGATCTTCTTATTTACTCTTTACCATCAGTATTATCAACTTTCATTGTTAATTAAAACATGAATAAATGGAAAAGTTGCTCCCAAATATTTTTTATTTAGTTATCTAAGATGAAAAGGATACGAATAATACAAATTCTTTAGTTCTTATGGTGAATAAGAGAATCAAGGGAAAGTCTAAGGGGTCTATGGATAAGTCTTTGATAAATAAACCGGTGCATTGTCTTTCAAAAAAGACAAATATACAAAGGGAGGGAAATGAGAAGGAGGTTTTTTTCTTTCTATATTACAAGAAAGGCTACTAAAAAAAGAATTATTATAGAGATGGGAAGAAGAAGAAATGTGAAGGTTCTACTTCAGGTATTTTTTTAATTGAATGCAACATTTCATTATCTATAAGTTGGGTATTGGATACAATATGTGGCTCACACATTTTTATTCATATACAAGAACTAAGTAGATTCGATAATATTGTAAAGGGAAAAGTAGATCTCTAAGCTATAAATAGTGTGAGTTTATCAACCTTTGTAGTGGGATATTATCATTTTAATTTTCCTAGTGGTTTGGTTCTTGTATTAAGTAATTATTAGTATGTACCCTCATTAACAAGAAACAAAATCTCAGTGTCAAGTCTGGACACCATGGGATTTTATTTTAAGTTTGGAAATAAATATTATCTCTTTTATAAGGAAAACATGTGTTATGGTATGATGTATCTTAATAATGGTTTATATACACTTTAACTAAAAAACCCAGTAATGATAATCAATAATAAAACTAGAAAACATGAATCATATAACACCCTCCTATGGAACTTCAATCCTGATCATGTAAATGAGATGCAATTACATAAATTACATCAAGCAGGGTATTTAGACTCAACTAAATTAAAACCCCATATATGTCTCACTTGTTTACAATGGAAAATGACCAAAACAACCTTTTCTAGGAAGGGATTAAGAGCCACTGAATTACTAAAAATTGATTCATACTGACATATGTGGTCCATTTATAGTAGAGGAATGGGGTGGGTTTTCACACTTAATTAATTTTTTTCAATGAATATAGTAGGTATTAATATATCTACTTAATGTGGTATATATAAGATCCCAGGTTTTTCTTGAGGTAAAAATATTATTTTTGGGTTAAATGTGTTTACTTTCCTTTTTTTCTTAGACCCTAGGCTGGGTCATGGGTCAGTTGGGATGTTTTTGGGAAAGAAAGGGGAAAATAGGCTGAAATCTAGCCGCATGCCAGGTACACGTCGTGTACTTGGCCGTCACGATGTGTAGCCTTTTTGGTTCAGAAAAAATAGAAGGGAAGTACATGATGTGTACTTGAGGTACACGCCGTGTACTTTCCCAATGGATTTTTTTATAAAAGAGGCAGTAGCTTCAATTTTTGATGCACAAAACAGTTTCCTCCATTTTTGAACCCAAAAACCCTATATTCTAGTTTTTCAAGTATTGAAGACATCCAAATTTCGATTCGAGCATCGTCTATCATGTTGGAACTATATTAGTAAGTACTAGATTCATTTTTAGTCATTATTGATTCTTAGGAACAACAACTTCACTATTTGGATTTAGGCTCATATGCCCTAATTTTTCGTTCTTCATCTGTTATTCAGATTTCTTCCAAACAAGGACAAATCAGGACATGATACTGGACAAGATGTCTACTACCAAGGAAAGGTAGGTGGTATATACTTTCTTTTGGATTTTCTTGGTGTTTTTAGGCATTAGGCTGACATTCCATTCATCAGACTTTCTAGAACAGTCTCGTTTTTGAGTGAGTAGCTTTTAATAGTTGTAGTTGGACCTAGTGAGGTTGACCATGGGTTCCATTTCGATGCGTTGGCACCCATTGCTCATTTCAAGGTCACCTAAGGGGTGAGACTTAAGATAATACCTTGTTTATGCATGTTTAAACCAACCAAGGGGTGTGTTATTGTGCTTTCCTAGTTAGAGTATGCCCTTATATGACTTGATAGCTCGAGTAACTAGTTTATGAGATGTACTACCTCCTTGATCTTTGAATATCATGTTATGAATCATCTATTTTGACACCTTGGATCAAATGGAATGTGTTTATATGGGTGGGTATACCTATATGTAAATGATTAATGGAATGTTAAATAGATTATATGGGAGGTTAGACCCATATTATTTTGATAAATGGTTTTCATGAGTGGGTATAATCATGGCTTGTTCTTGTTGACATGAGTGGGTGTACTCATCTGATTATGAATGTTTCATTTGAATGCTTGAATGCTTGTTTGAATGATTTGATAGATGCCATGGATTGCTCTCCATGGATCTAGAATGCGGTAGTGGACACCTTGGGTTGACTCTGCCCCTTGGGTCTTGATTCTGTGGGATGCCTCGGGCCTTGCTACCCCTTGGATCTAGCTTGCTTGGGATCACGTAGGACATTCTGTTGCCATGATCCTAGGACCCCAACTAGTTCCTAACCGAGTTTCCATAAGGGATGCCCATGGGACTCGATGGGATGCCTTGGACACACTCCTTGGATCTGGACCTCTGTGGTCTAGATATTTATTACTTGGATGCATTGGTCTGCTGACACCTTAGATCCAACCCTCAGGGTCTATATTTAACTATATAGCATGGTCGTGGGATGCTACTTCACTATACAGTGTGGCCGTGGATCACTCGTCTTCTTTATACAATGTGGTTGTGGGTAGCAAGATACTAATGGATGTACGACGTGGCTGTGTGACTTGTTTACTTGTTATAGCTGCCATGTTAGGTGCCGACTCTTTTTTACAGGTAGCCTTGAGAGCTGTTCAGTTTTACTTTATAGTAGAATTATGCCATGAGAATATTCACTTACTTACCAATTGTTCACACTTTCTAGCACATTTGTAGAATTATTGTTAGAATTGTATAGACCTAGGTGGTTACCTATTGGGATGTTTATCTCACACCCAGTTTGGACCTCCTTGGGGACCCAAACAGATTATATGGTTGTAGGTGATGAGAGGGGAAAGCGCCCTAGTACAGGTTGTTGACTATGGCTTTGGAGTAGGGGAGCATAGAACCAAGATGAGGCTTGATATTCTGGGATACCTTTTTGGTCTTTTGTTCATTTTGGGATACTTGTATTGTATTTTATTTCCATGTACTGTTCTAGATGCTTTCTAGATACTTGTACCATCTGCATCATTTTTTGTATATAAGATACTTCTGGATATTGATATGTATTCCTGTCTTGTCTTACTTTCAGTAGTCTACTGTTTATTTCACTTCCAATATTGTATATATTTGACTTCAACTATGATAATCTGGTAATGAGGGCATAGTATCCCCACTAACTCACCTAGGCCATCACTGCTAGTTGGCAGCCTCTAGTGTTTGGGGAGATGCGCTTGAGACTTTGTGGCCAACCGGGCTTAGGGTACCATTTCAGGTGGCATCCGGGTCCGGGATGTTACAAAGTGGTATCAGAGGTAGATTTTTCTTTTCTGGTTTGACTTACTATTTGGCCACAATAGACAGGGATATAAAGGAAATGGAATTTGGTAATAAAATGTTCCTGGGAGTAGCTACCCCACATATAGGGAAAAGAAAAATTGCCTCGAATGAGTTCTGATTTTCTGGAGTTTAACTATTATAGTTGATTTTATTTCACCATTGGGTGACACACATAATTTATTCTATTACTGTTGATGTGATTTTTGGGTTCTATTTTAGTTGTAACCAGATGAGATGAGGGTGTGCCATCTCATGCATCATATAGACACTTGTTAGAATCACATGCCATGCATTATGCCATGCCATCTAGGATGCATTAGATATTACATGCTATTGTGATAGTTGATGTGATAGATGTGCCTATTGTTGTGTTAGTTGGGTGTAGTATATAAAGGTGTGACATCATATTTTAATCCATAAGATGTATGGTCCCTTATGAATTGGGAAATGATGCACCAGTAAAATGTAAATTCTTAAATGAACTTGTTACATGTATGGTTTGAATGGGAACTAAGTTTTGGGTTCATGAGGTGTTATGGGCCCTCAAGGATTCTAGAATTGGTAGACCCTTGGTAAAATTTCCCAAATAACTAAATGTGAAATGGAAATGGAAACTTGAATGGTGAATAGAGACTTGACCTAGACCCAACTTTTAAGTGGGAAAGAGGAATAGTTTCTAGTGGTTCATTGGATATTCTTTATGTAGTCCTGGATTTAGGAGCAGTCTGTGGGTTTGACTTGGTTTCTAGGAGGGTTTTGACCTATCCTATGCTTTTGATATTTATTCCTTGATTTCGATCTTTTATGAGGCGTGTGTTTTAAATTTTATAGACATTCCACCATGACGACCTCCAGTGGTACGCCGCGATAGAGGTGATGACCATACTTTAGAGATGGTGGGCCATGGGCTATCGCTTGATCCTCCTATAATGCCAGTTGTGGCACCTAAGGCTATTCTAGACACAGGTGCTGAGACACAGTTTTGTGGGGGTTTCTTTCACTATATGCAGACTTTCCAGGGAGCACTATAACCAACCTTGACTATGGATGAGCTTACACAGGTGTTCCAGCAGCAACATCCTCCTACATTATAAAGGGATGGTGGACCATAGGTTGCAGAGCTGTGGCTAGAGACCACATTAGATATTTTTGAGCATCTAGAGATTCCTCCAGAGTGGAGGGTCAAGCTATCAACTTATATGCTAAGTGGATAAGCAAAGCACTGGTGTGATGTTTTTAACTAGGATGATGGATTGTGTGATATGTGTTGGAATGATTTCCAAACCCACTTCTACGACTTCTATTATTCTGCAACTCTACGAGAAGAGTGGACTAGTGAGTTTATGCGTCTGGAGAAGGATGCAATTATGGTTATAGAATACTTGGCATGCTTTATAGAGCTACAAAATTTTTCACTGATGTATCTTACTAATGAGATGTCGAGGGCGAGGATCTTCGAGGAAGGTCTCAGAAATGCTATTAGATCTCTGTTAAATGAGTTCAGGTTTCCTTATATCACTGAGATTGTGAATCAGGCACTGATTACAGAGTGGAACCTGAGGGAATATGGGGGTAAAAAATAGGGGAGTTATGTTTCTCTCCCTAATGGATCTACATCTTCAGGAAGGAAGTGCTGTTTTGAGGCTTCCCACAACATGAGTGCTAGTTAGGATGTGGGTGCAGGCAGCTTGGTGTTTTTTCATCAGTGTGGTAGGTGATTCCACATGAAAAATTAGTGAGACTGCGATATAGTTGAGTGTCGAGATTGCAACAGTATGGGACACATGCAGCGGTTTTGTAGGACCTTCCCTCCAGATGCGAGTGGCAGGGGGTCAGCTCTGGCGTCAGTTTCAGGAGCAGGGTCTTCAGCTCTGCGTTAGGTTGGGAGATGGAGCAATGTAGGCTGGTCAGGCCAAGGTAGTGGTGGATGTGGCCATGGTAGCCAGACATCAGGTTCTCAGTAGCAGTAGGGTGGATCAGCTCAGGGTATCCAGACAGGGTTACAAATCCATGGTACAAGTCAGACTTATGTATTGCAACATATCCAATAGAAGTAGGATCCCAAACTGTCTATGGTGAGAGGTACAATCTTAGTAGCTTCTACTATTTCATATACTCTTTTTTGATACAGTTTCCTCTCATAGCTTTATCTCTGCATGAGTGGTAAAGAACCTTGGGATTATTGTTTTGATTTTTGAGGGTGTTTTGACGCTAGACACACCGTTAAGAGTTATAACAGGTGATGTATGCCAGTGTATAGAGTGTACCCTTGAGGATAGAGGGTGTCAATTCATCTGGGATCTTTATTTCCTCAAGATTATTTGGGTTAACGCCATTCTAGGAATGGAATGGGTCACAGCTTATCGAGCGTATGTTGATTGCTATTGTCGAAGGGTGAATTTCACACCACCAGAGGGTGTAGTGTTTATTCACAAGGGTGAATGGGATGTCCAGGTGATCAGAGATGGAACCAAGCATTGTGGGATTGGTAGGATGACAACCCAGATTTCTAGTTTGTTTCTAGATGACCAGGGAGTGAGTCAGGTAGAATTTCTTCCAGTGGTTGAGTGCTTCAAGGATGTCTTTCCCAATGACTTTTTTAGTTCACCTCCTGAGAGAGAGGCGGAGTTCTCCATTGAGCTAGTTCCAGGAGCTGTGATAGTATCCATTCATCCTTATAGGATGGATATGATGGAGTTGTTGGAGATCAAGAGGCTACTAGAGGATTTAGAGGTGAATGGGTTTATCAGACCCAGTACTTCTCTATGGGGTTCACCGGTTCTTTTTGCAAAAAAGGCGGATAGAACTCTTAGGCTATGCGTGGATTATTTGAAACTGAACCAGATGATGGTTAAAAACTGACATCCTTTTCCACAGATAGATGACATGTTTGATCAGCTTCGAGGAGCTCGAGTGTTCTTCAAGATCTACTTGAGTTCAGGATATCACCAGGAGTGTGTTTGACCTACAGACATACCTCATACTACCTTCTGTAGCAGGTATGGGTTATAAAAGTATCTGGTTATTCCATTCGGTCTCATGAATGTTCCAATAGTTTTCATGGCTTTGATTAACCAAGTGTTACATCCTTACCTGGATTATTTTGTGGTTGTTTTCATGGATGACATCTTGGTGTATTCTCTCAATCGACATGACCATGCCAACCATCTTAATATCATTTTGAATACACTGATGGAACATCAGTAATATTATAAGTTCCCAAAGTTCCACTTTTGGATGGGTCAGATTCACTTTCTAGGTCACATTATATCGAAGATAGGAGTGTTAGTGGACCCTGAGAAGGCAAGAGCTGTAGTTTCCTGGGAACATCTCAAGAACGTTTTTGACATAAGGAGTTTCTTAGAGCTAGCTGGTTACTACATAAATTTTATAAAGGACTTATCATGATTAGCAGTGATATTGATGGGATTGACTAAGAAGGGTGTGAAGTTTGTTTGGTCAGAATATTATAATACAACCTTTCAGGAGATGAAAGGGAGGATGACATCAACATCAATCCTGACACTTCCAGAGTGGGGAAAGAGTTACATGATGTACTGTGATGCTTCAGGTATTGGGCTAGGGGAAGTGTTGATGCAGGGGGATCGAGTCATAGCATACGAATGTCAGTAGATGAGGCCTCACGAGAGAAATTACCATACGCATGATCTCGAGTTAGTTGTGGTTGTTTATGCATTGCGCTGTTGGAGGCACTATTTACTAGGAGAGAGTTTTGTGGTGTAAACGGACCAAAAAATCCTCAAGTATATCTTTACACAATGTGATCTTAATTTGAGGCAGTGAAGGTGGGTGTAGTACCTACAATACTTCAACTTCGAGCTTTCCTATATGCCTGGTAAGGGAAATGCAGTAGCTGATGCACTGATAAGGAGGACTCAAATATAGGCAGTGAAATAGGCTAGTAGTGAGTGGAAGCTTATGACGTTGTTCTCTGAGATGCATATGGAGGTGCATGATAGACAGGGGTAGAATTTTATTTCATCCTTAGCTATTACGTCTACCCTACTGGATAGAGTCAGGATGAGGCAACTATCAGATTCATAAGGCCAGTTCTACAGGAAGGTGTGGAAGGTGAGGACCCTCCTCCTGGTTGGATAGGTGATGATGAGATATTTTGTATCCATGGACATGTCTGAGTTTCGATGGATATACATGAGGAGCTGATGCGGGAGTTTCATGCTTCAGCTTGGGTTGTGCATCCTGGGTTTACCAAGATGTACTATGACTTGAAATGTTAGTACTGGTTTCTAGGGATGAAGAGAGAGGTATCTGGTTTTGTTACGAGGTGTTCCACCTATCAGCAGATGAAGGTAGAACATCAGCGACCAGTTGGGCTTTTACAGCAGTTACCCATCCCGGAGTGGAAATGGGATAATGTCTCAATGGATTTTGTGACTAGGTTGCTGAGGTTTCCTCAAGGTAATAATTTTGTGTGGGTTGTAATTGACATGATTATGAAGGTCGCACACTTCTTGTCGATCAAGGAGACCTTCGGTGTTGATGATATTGGAAAGTTGTACATTTGAGAGGTGGTACGACTTCATGGGGTCCCACACACTATTGTTTCAGATAGGGACACCCACTTTACATCTTGTTTCTAGTAGAGTTTTCAGAGGGTGCTGGGTAAACAGGTGCTTCTGACCACAACATACCACCCTCATATTGATGACTAGTCAGAGCGTACGATACAAGTGCTAGAGGACATGCTGCGAGCATGCATCCTAGATTTCGGGGGCTCATGGGAGAGGAAAATTCCCCTATATGAGTTTTACTATAATAACATTTACCAGGTGAAGATACATATGGAATCTTCTGAGGATTTATATGGTTGGTCATGTTGTTCTCCCTTGTGCTGGTTAGAGGTAGGAGAGTCAGCTTTACTGGGACCGTGTATTGTGCAGGAGACTTCTGAGCAGGTCCAATTGATTTAGAAGCAGATGGCTACTGCACAGTCTCATCATAAATCATACGCCAATCTCCACAAATGGCCTCGAGAGTTCAAGGTTGGGGATCAAGTTTTCTTGCGTGTTTCACCGAGGTTGGGACATAGGCAGATCAGGAGATAGGGTAAACTTTCACCGAGATATCTCAGGCCATTTGGGATTATGGAGAGAGTCGGGTCGGTTGCCTATCAGTTGCAGCTACCTCAGAGCTACCGAGCCATGCACGGCATCTTCCATGTATCTCAACTGCACCACTATCACTTATAATTGTCTCATGTTTTTAAGCCAAAGGAGGTTGAGCTTAAGGTTGATTCATCTTTTGAGGAGAATCCGATTCATATCATTAACGGGAGCACGAAGGTTCTCCGAGGCTGGTCAGTTACCCTAGTACGGGTGCTATGGAAGCACGTCTGTTTACAGAATGAGACTTAGGAGAGGGAGGCAGACATTCATGCTCAATGGTCGGAGTTGTTCTCAGGAGAATCTTGACCACCCTTCATAGAGAAATTTGGGGATGAATTGCTATAAGGGGGGAAGATGGTAAGATCCCAGGTTTTTCTTGAGGTATGGATCTTCTTTTTGGGTTAAATGTGTTTACTTTCCTTTTTTTGTCTTAGACCCTAGGTTGTTCCATGAGATGATTGGGTTGTTTTTGGGAAATAAAAAGGAAAATAGGATGAAATATGGCTGCAGGCTAGGTACACGTTGTGTACTTGGTCTACACGATGTGTACTTCAAGTACATGATGTGTACTTGGCCGTCACGACGTGTAGCCTTTATGGTTTAAAAAAAATAGAAGGGAAGTAAATACCATGTACTTGAGGTACATGTCGTTTACTTCCCCAATGGGGTTTTTTTATAAAAGAGGCGGTAGATTGGATTTTTGATGCACTGAACAGTTTCCTCCATTTTTGAACCTAAAACCCTATATTATAGTTTTTCAAGTATTGAAGCCATTCAGACTCTAATTCGAGCAATGTATGTCATGTTGGAACCATATTGGTAAGTACATAATTACTTTTTAGTCATTATTGATTCTTCAAAACAAAAAATGTGCTATTTGGATTTAGGCTTATATGCCATAATTTTCTATTATTAATCCATTCTTTAGATTTCTTCCAAACCAGGACGAATCAGGACATGATGTTAGATGAGGTGTATACTATTGAGGTGAGGTAGGTGTTATATACTTTCTTTTGGGTTTTCTTGGAATTTTTTGGGCGTTTGGACGATATTCCATTCATTGGACTTTCCAAAGAAGTCTCATTTTTGAGCGAGTAGCTTTTAGTACCTATAGTTGGACCTAGTGAGGTTGACCATGGGTTTCATTTCAGTGCGTTGGAACTCGTTTCTCATTTCAAGGTCACCCAAGGGGTGAAACTTAAGATAATACCTTGTTTATGCCTGTTTAAACCACCCAAGGGGTGTGTGCTTGTGCTTGCCTAGTTAGAGGAATCCCTTAGATGACTTGATAGCTTGAGTAGCTAGTTTAGGAGATTTATTACCTCCTTGATCTTTGAATATCATGTTATGCCTCGTTTATTTTGATAGCTTGGCTCAAATGGAATGTGTTTATATGGGTGGGTATACCTATATGTAAATGATTAATGGCATGTTAAATGGATTATATGGGAGGGTAGAACCATATTATTTTGATAAATGGTTTGCATGAGTGGGTATACTCATGGATTGTGCTTGTTGATGTGAGTGGGTATATTCACCTGGTTATAGATGTTTAATTTAAATGTTTTAATGATTGTTTGAATGGTTTGATAGATGCCATGAACTACTCTCTATGGATCTGGAATGTGGTAGTGGATGCCTTAGATTGACTCTACCCCTTGGGTCTTGATTCTATGGGATGCCTCAGGCCTTGATACCCCTTGGATCCGGCTTGATTGGGCTCACGCAGAACTTATTATTTCCATGCTCCTAGGACCCCAACCAGTGCCTAACCGAGTTTCTACCAGGTATGCCCATGGGACTCGATGGGATGCCTTGGACATGCTCCTTGGATCCAACCCTTCGTGGTCTATATATTTATTACTTGTATGCCTTGGTCTGCTGACACCTTGGATCTGGCCCTCAGGGTCTACATTTCACTATACGGCATGGTTGTGGGATGCTAATTCACTATATGGCATGGCCTTGTATCACTTGTATTCTTTATACAACATGGATGTGGGTAGTAGGATACTGATGGATGTACGGCATGGCTGTGTGACTTGTTTACTTGTTATAGCTACCTTGTTAGGAGCTGACTCTTTTTTGCAGGTAACCTTGAGGGCTGTTCAGTTTTAATTTACAGTAGTCTTATTCCATTGGCATATTCACTTACTTACCAATTTTTTACACTTGCTATCACCATTGTAGAATTGCTATTAGAACTATATAGACCTGGGTGGTTTCCTACTAGGATGTTTATCTCACACCCTGTTTGGGCCTCTTTTGGGACCCAAATAGATTATATGGGTTTAGGTGATGATAGGGGAAAATTCCCTAGTACAAGTTGTTGATTGTGGCTTTGGAGTAGGGGAACATAGGACCAATATGAGTCTTGCGATGTGGGGATACCTTTTTGGTATTTTTTTCATTTTGGGATACTTGTATTGTATTGTATTTCCATGTACCGTTTTGGATTCTTTCTAGATACTTGTACCATATGCATAATTTTTATATATGGAATACTTCTGGCTATTGATATGTATTCCTATTTTTTCTTACTTTTAATAGTCTTCTATTTATTTCGCTTATGTTATTGTATGTATTTAAATTCTGTTGTGATACTCTGGTAATAAGGGAATAGTCTCCCCACTGACTCACCTGGGCCCTCACTACTAGTCGACAACCTCTGGAATTTGGGGAGATGTTCTTGAGGCCTTTTGGCCAACCAGGCTTAGGGCACCATTTCAGGTGGCATCTGGGTCCGAGATGTTACAGTATAAGTTAGATTCCTTTCAGATTTTTAAGGAATACCAACATGAAGTAGAAAATCATCTTGTTAAGAAAATTAAGGCACTCTACTCAGACCAAGGCTATGAGTATATTAACCAAGATTTCATTGATCACTTAAAAGAGTGTGGGATAGTATCCTAACCCACTACTCCTTATACACCACAATGGAATGGTGTTAGTGAAAGGAGGAATTAGAGTCTTATTGACATGGTTAGATCAATGAATATCTAGGAAACAATTCCATTATCCTTTTGGGGTTAATCCTTTCAAAAAGTGGCATATACCCTTATTGAGTACCAACTAAATCTAAAAATGGGATTCCATATGAGTTGTTGTGTGGAAAGAAATCTAATATGTCATGCTTATGTGTTTGGTGATGTAAGGATTTTTAAGACTATATATAGTGAAAAAATAGCATCCAAAAGCACAAAGTGCATCTTTATAGGTTCTCCTAAAGAAACCAAAGGATATTACCAATATAACCCTTCTAATAGAAAAGTCATTGTGGAAAGACAATCCATATTTATAGAAAGGGAACACATTTCCAATGGAAATAGTGGGTTAAAAATCTACTTCATTAAAGTTGATTCTCTATATGAAAAAGAGTTGGTATGGGAACAATATTCACAAGAGATAATGGGAGATAAAGTAGTTATTGAGACAAAATTACTACATAGGTAAACTTGAGAGGTTAGAGAGCTAGAGCATTATGGTTTTCTTATCACTGAGTTAGGTGACACATTACTCCTTGAGGATGATGAACCTATAACCTATAAGGAAGTAGTATATGGAAAGGATGATACTAAATGGAAAGATTCCATTCATTCTGAGATGGAGTCCTTGTAACAAAATCAAGTTTTGATTTTGATAGACACTCCAGCTGATGTAAAACCCATTGGGTGAAAATGAGTATTCAAGAAAAATATGGACATGGATGGTAAGGTCAAAAACTATAAGGTAATACTAATAGAGATGGGTTTCAAGAAATGTCAAGGCAAAGACTATAATGAATCCTTCTCACCATTAGTGATGCTAAAATCCATCAGAACATTTCTTGAAATAATAGTCTTCCATGATTATGAGATTTGGGAAATTTATGTCAAAAATACTTTTCTAAATGGTAAGTTATTTGAAGATGTCTATATCACTCAACCTGAAGGGTTTGTTAATTCAAAGAATGCCAATAAAGTGTACAAGTTACAGAGAACCATTTATGGTTTGAAGAAAACATAAAGATCATGGAATGTTCATTTTGATGAGGCCATAAGAGAATTTAGTTTCATAAAAAATTAAACTGATCCATGTTTCCATAAGAAGTTTAATGGGAATGCCATTATTTTCCTAGTATTATAAGTTGATTACTGTTTCACCCAATTTCATTGGTCTAAGGTCAGGAGTGAAATGGTTTTATGGGGACTGGGTAGTATATTCATTTAATATTGTGAAAGAGGTGTTGTAGTCAAGTTTCTTATATCGGGTTACCATTTTGTTTTCACCAAAGATGTTTTTGTGGACTGAATGGTTGATTGTAGGGGGTTGAATGGTGTTTAATCACTGACGTCAGATACAAGGTCTTCGGACGGTCCCCAATGGTTTTGTTCATGGATCCAAAAATGTCCAATGAATCTTATATCCATGATTCATGGACACAAATAGAAAAAAGGCCTATTTCCACAGTTCAAAACAATGGCAATATGCCCCAAAACCGTGGCCGCTATCGCCGTGGAAGTAGGTCCTAACCTATTGCCACAGTTTTGAAAATCATGGCAATAGGCCTCAAAATTCACCACCGTGGCAGTTGAACTATAGCCACAGTTTAAACCATGCCTATAGGAAGCTACTTCCACAATTTTAACCATGGATATAGCCTTGGAAAACCATGGCAATAACCTAAATAAAAAATGTGCCCGCCGAGTTTCGATCCCTGCACCTCCCATTTTCCAACCTGCGACCCTTACCACTACACTACCAAATGCTTCATGTATATATTTATATATTATGATATATATATATTAATAAAAACCATGGAAACAGCCACAAAACCATGGTAGTAGGCCTTCCTGCCAAAAATTTGGTGAGAATTTTTTCCTGCAGAAGCACAGGAACTCTATAGCCACAGTTTTGGAAAACCGTGGCTATAGGTCTTCGAAAAAAATGGCCTATAGCCACAATTTTGAAAACCGTGGATATAGGACATATAATAGTGACTATAGCTATAAGCTATAGCCATGATTATGAAAACTGTGGCTATAGGCCACGAAAAACAGACCTATAGCCACAGTTTTAAAACCGTGGCTATAGGCTATAAAACTATGGCTATAGGTCCGTGGTAGTAGCTTCATTTTCTAGTAGTGGGACCTACTTTCCAAATGTAGGCGATCTTTGGGTAACTTGTCCAATGACACTTAAGAACTCACATTAGTCAATATGATGGGAAATTGGGCTCATCAAACCCTTTTGGGGGGAACTATTTCATTTTTTGAGACTCTCTTATAGATTTAAGTCATGTTCATATGTTCATGAATCCTTAGTTCATTCCCAAGCATGTGTCTACAGATTATCCCTAGGTCACGACTGATCATGAATACACATGGGTTCAGAATCATATGTATATATCTGAGGTTATCCATCAATAGAGGGATCTGTATTCATATGAGGTTCTCCATCAATTTTACCATTTAGTGGACAAATCATATATTATTTGGTCATTTTTTGGGACAACACTAGTTTTAAGCTGCAAGATGGGGTGCTCTAAAGTTTACCTCATCTAGGGGAGATATAAGTTGCGTTGATGTCAGGATAAAACCTGCACTACTGGAAAACCAGGTATTTGCGACGGGCTATTTGCGACGGGATCCCGTCGCAAATAGCCATTTGCGACGGGGTCCCGTCGCAAATAGCCCGTTGCGGAAAACGCCGTCGCAACTAAACTTATTTGCGACGGGACCGTCGCTAAAGCCCTTTTTTGCGACGGGCATTCTCCCCGTCGCAAATAGTATTCCGTTTTTTGTAAAAAACTTTTTAAACAGTTATTGCGACGGGCCCGTCGCAAATACCTTTTGCGACGGTTCCCGTCGCAAATTGTTTTTGCGACGGGCCCGTCGCAATAACATTTTTTTTTAAAAAATAAAAAAAATAATAATACTAGTATTTGCGACGGGAACCGGGACCCGTCGCAATTACTATGAATAGTATTTGCGACGGGACCCGTCGCAAATACTCTTTTTAAAAAAAAATAAAAAAATATTAATAATACTAGTATTTGCGACGGGCATAGTATCCCGTCGCAAATACTATAAAAAAAATAAAAAAAAATTATTAATAAATTATTTTAATTAATATAATAATAGAATTATAATTTACAAATGAAAATAATAAATTATTTTAATTAATATAATAATAGTAGAATTATAATTCAAAAATAAAAATAATAGAATACTAATAAATAATTTAATTAATATAATAATATTATAATTATAATTCATAAATAAAAAAATATTAATAAGTTATTTTAATTAATATAAAAATAATAGAATTATTTTACATTCAAATATTAAAATAATTCAAGTATTACCAAAAAATAATTAAATTATAATATTATAAAATTTTAATATATATATAAAATTTTAATATATATATAAAATTTAATATTATAAAATATAAATATTATTATTATTCATATTAATATTGTTATTTAAAAATATAATATTATTAATATTTTATAATGAGACAGAAACTACGAATAGAAAAAAAAAATATTTTGATTTCACAAATTTTATAACAGAAATACAAACTCTAATCTGTAGGAGGGGGGGGAGGTGGGGGATCTGCAGATGGTGGTGGAGGAAACTCCATCCCTAAAGCATGAGTGAGTCGGCGCATGTACTCCATCTGCTCCTGATGCTGCTGCTGCCACCGACTCGTCTGCTCCTCGTACAGCTGCTGCTGGCGTCGACGCTCCTCCTCATGCTGCTGACGTATCTGCTCCTGCTCCTGTCGGAGACTCTCTATCTGTGCAGTCTGAGATCGCAACTGCTCCTCATACTGTGTAGAAGAAGATGCACGAGCTCCCCTCGAGCTGGACGCCGACATCGCAGCACTGCCATAATAATCTCCGGGAGTCAGTCGAGAGCCGATACCAACTACCCGGCCCTTCTCGAAGGCATACTGGGTGGCCTGCATCCATGCCGCCTCATCAAACTGACGGGCAGTGGTCTGATCTGATGACTCGGCCTGACTCTCAGGCCGGGCCTGTGCCGCTGCGGCCTCATATGACTCCTACAGTTGCAATTTAAAATTAAAATTGTGAATATATTATATGCAGTTAATTTTTAAACTTGAAAACAAATAATACTGACCACGATGTGATGCTGACGATCACCTCTAAGCTCCCCAGTAGCAGGATCACTATACATCCTCCGATATACGTCGTACTCTGTAATATCGGGGTGCTCGACAGCCTATAAGAATAAAAAATAAACTGTTAATATTTATAGTTATATAAAATATTTATAAATAATGTACGTACCAGATGCTGTCTATGAGTACTGAAAGAACGACTCCCAGCTCGATGAGTCACCTCCTGCCTCCCCCGATTCTGCCTCCCCACCGATGATCTCCTCTGAAAGGCACCACTCAACCAGTGCGCACATAATCCATCCCATACATGGGATGAAATGTACTCTGGTCGGTGTGCTCTACATGACTCCTCAAAATCTGACACTCCTGATTTCTTCATCGCAGCTTTTCTTAAATTGTGCAAAAACTGACGAAGGCGATCACGCATGGCCACCTCCCATGCCTCGTGGATGGCGTCACGCATGGTATCCTCGATCGGATACCATAAACCCTACAAATAAATCAAAATATCAAGTTAGAAATGAAATAATTTTCAAAATAAAAATTATTTATTTACGTACGTACCAACCAATGGCCGAACATGGCCTGCTGCACATCAATGGGAATCTGCTCCCATGTGGTCCACGGCTGAGAAAAATAGTTGCGCAAAATAGCGCTGCCCTGTCCGACTGCTATATGCGAAAAACTGAAAAAATAATAAACATTTATTATGTGAATAGATTAATGAAATCTTAGTCAAATTCACAAGTTATTACACAGGTTATCACACCTCCGGGTGCGCGGATCAAACCCAAGACGTGGACGTCGCTCGGGGACGGGGTCAGGAATCATCAATCGTGCAAGACCGCGCCCCCTCCGCGTACTCCCTGAAGCGCCTGCAGGCTGAGGGTCATCTGCCAACAACTCATCCGCATCGAAAGGCAGGTCAGCCTCCGTCAACTCACGAAATGTGGCCTCGTCCATCTGAAACAGAAAATGTTAATATTAGCAAATAATTGATAATTACTATTATATATACATATATATACATATTATGATTGTATATAAATACCATGGAATTCTATAAGTGTTCATCTTCATCATCATCTTCATATATGTCAATGTCATCTTCATATTCCTCCTCAACATCATCGATATCCATTCGAGTTGCAGTTGCTTCATCTCTTACCATTTCAAATTCATGTGTGACATCATTAACATCATCGTCATCACCGACTCTTAAATGTGGGGTGTCGTCATCGATACTCATATCTCTTTGTAAAAAAGATTGATTTTGAGTACTTTCTTGAAAAACTTCAATTCTTTGCACATCAGTGAAAGCACATTCACTTTGACTAAACTGATTGTCTCGAATTTTGATTTTTATTACACTCCACCAATCAGTCAAGTCTCTTGATGTTGCACAGTACTTTGCATAATAAACTTGATATGCCTGTTGAGCCAATAAGAATGGTTCATTTACTGCGAGAACACTTTTACATTTAATATCGATGATTCCATGAGTCGGATGAACACGCACGCCTCTCTCTGTATCCAACCACCGACATTTGAACATGGTTATGTAATGTTGTCCAAGATAACAGAGTTCAATGATTTCATCAAGCATGCCATAAAAGTCAACTTCATTTTCTCGATGATGAGATCCTCTCAAGCTAACTCCACTGTTCATTGTTTTTTTCGATTCCCCATATGCATGCGTGTGGAATCGAAATCCATTCACCACATATGCATTATAAGTTTTAACAAGTTTGGAAGGTGGGTTACTCAATACACAGAGCCGTTTGTCAATTTTATCAGCATGTCGAGACACCTGAAGATTTGTGAAATAATTATCAATATAGTAAACTATACATTGAATGAGTTGCTAAATGATAAAGAATTTATGTTACCAGTTTTTGAAACCACTGAGAGAAATTTTTCAGTCGCCGTTCTTCGAGAGCAGCTGCTGTAATTTGTGGAATTTGTTTCTTGATATGATTATCATACAACCTATAAAAACCAAAGTTATTTACTGTAACATAAATGATAGAATAAGTGATATAAACACTTACAGTACAACTGATGTCATCTCTTCACAGTTGAGCAGAACATACGTATGAGCTCTATGATGTTCATCATCTGAAAGCCAGCGTTCAGAAACTCCACCAAAACCAACCTCTAATTATTGCTAATTATTACTAATTATTGCTAATTATTTCTAATTATTGCTAATTATTTCTAATTATTGCTAATTATTTCTAATTATTGCTAATTATTTCAAATTATTGCTAATTATTGCTAATTATTGCTAATTATTGGTAATTATTTCTAATTATTTCTAATTATTTCTAATTATTCGTAATTATTACTAATTATTAGTAATTAATACTAATTATTGGTAATTATTGCTAATTATTGGTAATTATTGCTAATTATTGGTAATTATTGCTAATTATTGGTAATTAATACTAATTATTGGTAATTATTACTAATTATTGTTAATTATTACTAATTATTGGTAATTATTACTAATTATTGGTAATTATTACTAATTATTGGTAATTATTACTAATTATTCGTAATTAATACTAATTATTCCTAATTAATACTAATTATTCCTAATTAATACTAATTATTCCTAATTATTGTTAATTAGTCCTAATTATTACTAATTATTGTTAATTATTCCTAATTATTACTAATTATTGTTAATTATTCCTAATTATTACTAATTATTGGTAATTAATACTAATTATTGGTAATTATTACTAATTATTCCTAATTAATACTAATTATTGGTAATTATTACTAATTATTCCTAATTAATACTAATTATTACTAATTATTGTTAATTATTCCTAATTAATACTAATTATTACTAATTATTGTTAATTATTCCTAATTATTACTAATTATTGTTAATTATTCCTAGTTATTACTAATTATTGTTAATTATTCCTAATTAATACTAATTATTGGTAATTATTACTAATTATTGGTAATTATTACTAATTATTGGTAATTATTACTAATTATTCCTAATTAATACTAATTATTCCTAATTATTGTTAATTAGTCCTAATTATTACTAATTATTGTTAATTATTCCTAATTATTACTAATTATTGTTAATTATTCCTAATTATTACTAATTATTGGTAATTAATACTAATTATTGGTAATTAATACTAATTATTGGTAATTATTACTAATTATTCCTAATTAATACTAATTATTCGTAATTATTCCTACTTATTGTTAATTATTCCTAATTATTACTAATTATTGTTAATTATTCCTAATTATTACTAATTATTGGTAATTAATACTAATTATTGGTAATTAATACTAATTATTGGTAATTAATACTAATTATTGGTAATTAATACTAATTATTGGTAATTAATACTAATTATTCCTAATTAATACTAATTATTTGTAATTAATACGAATTATTTGTAATTAAAACTAATTATTGGTAATTATTACTAATTATTGGTAATTAATACTAATTATTGGTAATTAATACTAATTATTCCTAATTAATACTAATTATTCCTAATTATTCCTAATTATTACTAATTATTCCTAATTATTACTAATTATTCCTAATTATTACTAATTATTCCTAATTATTACTAATTATTCCTAATTATTCCTAATTATTACTAATTATTCCTAATTATTGTTAATTATTCCTAATTATTACTAATTATTGTTAATTATTCCTAATTATTACGAATTATTGGTAATTAATACTAATTATTACGAATTATTGGTAATTAATACTAATTATTGGTAATTAATACTACTTATTGGTAATTAAGACTAATTATTTGTAATTAATACTAATTATTCCTAATTAATACTAATTATTTGTAATTAATACTAATTATTCCTAATTATTCCTAATTATTGGTAATTATTACTAATTATTCCTAATTAATACTAATTATTCCTAATTATTCTTAATTATTACTAATTATTCCTAATTATTCCTAATTATTACTAATTATTCCTAATTATTACTAATTATTGTTAATTATTCGTAATTATTGTTAATTATTCCTAATTATTAGTAATTATTGTTAATTATTCCTAATTATTACGAATTATTGGTAATTAATACTAATTATTGGTAATTAATACTAATTAATGGTAATTAATACTAATTATAGGTAATTAATACTAATTATTGTTAATTATTGGTAATTATTACTAATTATTCTTAATTATTGATAATTATTAGTAATAAAATGAATAATTATCAATAATTAGAAATAATTACCAATAATTACAAATAATAACATTATTAATATATTTTATTATTAATATTAAAATAATATAATTTTCTAATTTATATACAGTTTTTTTTTCATCTGTGCGTTTTCTATCTCCACATACAAATAATACATGTGAAGACAGCAAACACACAGATGAAAAAAGAACTGTATATATATAAAAAATTATATTATTTTAATATTAATAATAAAATAAACTAATAATGTAATAATGTTCTTATTCCTAATTATTGGTATTTATTACTAGTTATTAATATTTATTCTTAATTATTAAAAATTATTACTAATTATTCCTAATTACCATATAAACAATACTAATAATTTAAATTTATTAAGTAATAAAACAATGTAAACAAAATTAAATTACAACTAATTAATAATAATAAAAACTAATAAAAAATTAAAAATAAATAAAAAATTAAAATGAAGATAAATACCTTGAAAATTGATCTGTTCTGATCGTTCTTCAAAACTTTAATATCAGCTCCGGAGAAAAAACTTAAACTGGAGAAAAACTAAACTCTAGAAATATGATTCTGAGAGAGAGAGAAGATAAAGAATGAGAATGAAATGAAAAAAACGGATGGGGGTATTTATAGGTTAGATTAGTTGCGACGGGTCCATTTGCGACGGGATTCCCGTCGCAAATAGTATTATTTGCGACGGGTCCCGTCGCAAATACCTTCGCCAACATTTATTACGGTCAACCGGTAAATAGTTATTTGCGACGGGTCCCGTCGCAAATAACCCTCTGCCGACATAGTATTTGCGACGGGGGAATATTCCCGTCGCAAATACCATTTACCGCCGCCGGCTATTTGCGACGGGAATATTTCCCCGTCGCAAATACGTTTCCCGCGATTTGGCGCGCATCGCGGGAAAACTATTTGCGACGGGGAAAGCAATCCCGTCGCAAATGCCTCATTATTTGCGACGGGGATGTACCCCCGTCGCAAATACTTTTTTAACATGACTATTTGCGACGGGATTTAATCCCGTCGCAAATAACCCGTCGCAATTGCTCATTTTTCCCGTAGTGCTGTGAAATGAGATTCGTACATATCCTTTTGAGAGAAATTAGAACCCACATAGTTTGGTTAGAGTTGGGACTTACATTTTAGAGGAGGTCCATCAAGGGGATATGATTGTGGATTACACATGGAAGCTTCCCATTTGAGGGGATTTTATCGGGGCTTATACCTTCTTGGAGGCTCATTTGGATTAAAATTGGGGATTATATCTATGGATAAGGCCCATTTGAGTTACTTTGTGATCATGAAGATGTCGTGATCACTAGAAACCTCTAAGCCCACGTGAGACATGCTTGGTACAAGAAATAATAGGAGGAAATGGAACTAAATATCACACGTCCCGCTCTATCTGCTGATGGATGATGCTAGAGCCCAAAGGGAAGAGAGAGGGGGATTTTGAGTGTGCCCATATCCTATATCATTTTCATATACCATATAGTCATATTTATAGATCTATCAATATACATCCTGAGCTAAGGCAAAGAGGGGAAATAACACTACCTCCCAAAAGAAAGGGTAGGGGATTATCTTAGTAGGAGTTCCATAAAATTAGTTATGGGAGAGGAGGGAGTATTTGACATTGAACCTCATCGAAGGGAAAGGCCAACAGTTCCTCTCAATCCCTAGAACAATGATGTTCACATGGGTATCCCGAGGTTAGAACTCGTGTTACCGTAGGAATGTTAACTTGGGGGGGGGTTTGAGAGTCTGCTCAACAAATATTTCCCATGAAACTCAACTTACCACGGGTATGTAAACTAAAAAGGTAATGATGATGTGATCTCTAATTTTATCATAAATATCTGGTGGATTTTAGAATAGGCCTTGACCTGATTCAATTGGATTGGTTCATGGAGGGTCCATCATAGGAGTTGATGATATAATTAAAGGGAGTGATTGGAGCATGAGAGTGGAATGCCCTAGGATACCCCATTCTACATAGCATGTTCTTAAACAGGATGGTCTTCCCTCCACGTAGCATGGTTCTTTTTGAGTAAGGGGGCCGTCCACATACCATTATGGTATGAAGTCCTGATTTTAGTCTGCATAGCACTTTGCAACATGGGGCTAGGTTCCATCTACATAGCATGGTGCTATGCGGGATCGAGTTCCTCTCGTGTAGTGATTTTCTATGTGGTTCAGGGTTTCAGTCACGTAGCATGGTGCCACACAGGATCAAGTTCTTCTTGTGTAGTGATTTTTTACACTGGTCAAGGTTCCACCCACATAACTTTTTACTATGCAGGATGCCTAGTTGCAAAGGGGCCATTGGTTCTGCACATCATGGGAAGTTTTCCTACAAAGTATGATGAGTTTTCGTATTTCCAATAAATTATATTTCTATCTTCTTTAATGTTATGTGGTGGGTTTTACCTACAGGAAATCATCGAAGGAGTTTGTATTTTACAGAGCTGTCGATCTCTCCTTTTATCGATCCATTAATTCCTCAATCGCCTCCTTTAGTTACCATCATGTTATATTTATAGAGAAGTAGAGGAAATGGATATCATCAAGGCTAGTCATATATGATGAGTTCATGAGACCTCTTTTGTGGAATCCCATGGGGGATACCTAACCCATGGATGACTTAGTCTATGGGGGAATGAGGTTGTCATTTGTAGGATGGAAATCACTACCTCCATCCCACGAAAGAATTCATTTCCTTTGTGGGGAGTTGAAGGTACTGACTTTCCCAAGAACCATTTTTAGTTCACAGGAGAGCATCATTTATAGGGTGTATATCTTATCCTTCTTTCCACAGATGAGTTTTTGTTTGTTTGTAGGGATTAGCACCACCATCTCCTTCCCGTGAACTACTTAGTAAATAGACGCTTCACGAAGCGGAGCGCCATGTGGAGTGGCGATCCATGAAGGATTTATACTTCACAATCTTGCTTCTTTATTTTCCATTTTCGCTCCTTCAAATATTTTTCCTTCAAATATTTATTCAATTTGTTTTCCTTCCTTTTCCAAATCAACGGGATTATTTCAATTTCCCTTGCAAAGTTTTCAGGACCCAACAAATGCTCCCCATCAGAATGGGTTCTGATAGGGACTAAGAGGAGTATATTCTGATGTAGAAAGTGGCCCTGACTTGAATCATTTTTTGGTATGAGGGTGTAACCATAGGAGGGGACCACACCTATATATAGGAGGCCTAGATCATTTGTCCTTTATCGTGTTTCTCGACGAATGTGATGCTCCTATAAATCTCTCTCGATCGCCTTTCTTCCACGAAATTCATCCTTTGCGAACGACTTCGCTCGAAAACTGAGACTTTGCATCTATGAGATGAATTAATTAATACATGAATGGTGAGTTCTGATTTCTAAATAGATATGGATTGCTTCGCATATTGATTGTTTTTCAAACAACTGATTCTCTGGCCAATGCATCGCAGACCGATACTTCCGCGAACTGATGGTCTATGGGATACTTGTTAATTATGAAATGAATTTAAAATGAATTTTATAGATTTATTTTAGGGATAAAATGGATCTATAGTTAACAATTACGACCATAAGACACACTATTATGGATGAGAACATTGAGGAGGGTCTTCGATGCCACATCATTCCTCAGGAGGGTATTCTAAGGAGCCTCCTTTCTCCAGGACTTCTAGCATACCCTTTTTCAACTAGATCGCCACTTTATATTTTTTTTCTTCAAGATGACATTCCTCTTCCACCAGTCAATCGAAATCTCCCATCTGCTTAGGTCAAGACAGCTGAGGGCTACACGCAAGTAAACATTTCCTCCATAGGGAAAATTATTCCTATTTCAGGTTAGAAGAACGTCTTCATTCTGAATGGTTCTCTATGGACACAAAGCAACTGACACAACAATTACATATCTTTGAAGTCATCTATTCAAGACTATCCATTGATTCTTAATCTCTCACAAGGTAATCCTAGTGGAGGGTGGATCTCTAAGTGGGATTTTTAGTCCCGAGGTATCTTCTTCGATGAATGGTCCTGGGCATTCTGGGTGCACCATAATTGTATGGAATTTCTTGAATCATTGGTGGATATTGGATTATACCTGGAAATGTGGGTTTCTTAGTTTTCAATTTATTCTCCAACTAAGGTGATACCCGAACTAATTAGATATTGGTGTTCAAGCACCAACACCTTCCATCTATCACATGGTGAAGTAGGGATCAGTTCGTGGG
Source organism: Viscum album (assembly GCA_963277665.1). Taxonomy (NCBI): domain Eukaryota; kingdom Viridiplantae; phylum Streptophyta; class Magnoliopsida; order Santalales; family Viscaceae; genus Viscum; species Viscum album. The sequence continues at coordinate 225,075,033 of OY728162.1, forward strand.
ATATGTATCAATTAGGGGGACTTCCCATCTTTGGCAATATGCATGATGAGTTTATTTCTGCCATCAATATATGGGACAACACTAAATACGTATCTCCACTAGTGAGGGATATGCTAATTGTGGTAGAGAGATTTCTTGCTCATCCCCTCCATGCCCGCCCACTCATTATTTTTGATGATTGGATAGGGTTTTTTTTTGAAAATCAATGGTTTTAGGCTGAATGTTTTCCGTAGTAGGACTCACCCTACCCAACAAGCATGGAGGATCTGGGGTTCATACTGGGATACCCTTTAGGCGGGTCAATACACTACATGGGGTTACATAATTCATCCAAGCGTATCCCATGATTTCAGGTGGGTGGGCTTCTTTGCCATGTTTTTGAGTGGATGTCTCTCCCCATCTTAGGATGTTTAATCTGGTGTTGGGGTTTGTACTTTGATAATGGCGGCCAAACTAGCAAAAGAACGCCCCTTTAACCTATCCATACCCACCCTGAACCATATTTATGAATTACTAGGCCACATGCAGGAAGGAAGGCCTCCACATTGTCTCTACAGGACATTAAAATTCTTGTATAGTTGGGTGGTGGAACACCGCTGGCGTTATGAATACCAGCATACCACGATAATTCCTCACTCCACCTTTCATCCTGCATTACTTAATTTTACCGGTGTCGGCATGAGACCCCTTGGAATCAATGGAGTTGTCAAATTTTTGAGTGACTATTCCCGTTTCACCTTTATCCCTTACCTCGTACCCCCCGACACAGTGGTTGTTAACGGTGAAGGGACCTTGTAAGAGCGTTCTTAAATCATCTCTCTTTGAGATGAATTTCTGGCTACACGAGTGGAAAGAGTAACCATCTGCAAATTATATTCTCCTTACAGATTTGCTTGACAATTTGGGTGTATGAAATGGGGTTCCCCTTGTTGGGGCGCAGCAGAGGTGCGTGGTACCTTAAACACACAAAATAGGAGGAAAAACGGAGGAACACAGGAATTTAACGTGGTTCGGTCGTATGACCTACGTCCACGGGAGAAGGGGGCGTCACTTTTATTTCTCTCCTCTCCGGATCTCGTCGGAGGATTACCAACAATTACACCACACAACTTCCCTTACAAACAATGGGATTTTCATCCCGTTTAAATAGAGAAGGAAAACCAACAATTTCCTTCGGTTTGTTGGAGGGTAGCTCATCTACCCTTGAGAAGTCCTTCTGCCGCTCGCTGCAGGTCTATGAAGCCTGCTGTACCTGCTGGGTTGGCTGCCAACCAAGGAAGAAGCTGCTGCCGACCAAAGCCACCCAAATTGGAGTGGCCCCCACAAATCTCCCCCTCACGACCAATTTGGGGTAGAAGCTTGACCTGCAGTCTCCTTGCAGGTGTCGAAAACTTCATCAGCAAATCGAACACGCTTCTTCACACCAGATGACGTGGCACTTCCATCATCTTCACTCGATCTCGAGCTGACTGCGGTCTCCATCAAATGATACAACCCTTGAGACTCCTTCCCAATAAGCTTCACTGCATCCCCACGTGAGACTTCCAACACTCCACCTGCTATGGAAATATTGAACCCTCTCGCATCGAGCCTACTCAATGATATCAAGTTCCACCTCATCCTCGGAACAAATTTCACGTCTGCCAGTTTACGAACTGCTCCACCGGGTGTCTTCAATTTCACTGTCCCGACTCCTCGAACCTCGCATGTTGACCCATCACCAAGTCGCACTGAGTCTCGCACCTGCTGAAAAGTATCAAATGTACCTCTCGTCGTACATATGTGTGTCAAGCTCCCCGAATCCAGAACCCATCCGTCTTCTTTTGGATTTTGAGCCCGCTCGTTCTTCCTCCTCAGAAATCGGCATTCCCGCTTCATGTGCCCATATCTTTTGCAGTAATGACACTGCACTTCTTCCCGTTCAACTCTCCCATCTGAGTATGAGCTTCCCGTTGTCACGCAGATTTCATCATCTGCTGATAATCCTGTGATGTTCACATCCTCCTCTTCAACTTTCTTCTTCCCAGCAACGTACCGTTTGCGCTCTCCACAATCACTTTTATAGTGACCCTTCTTCTCGCACCAGAAACACGTGATTTCGCTCGGATCACGTCCCCTGGATTTTGGCCGCCATTCTTTACCTCCTGACTGTCGATGTCGGCTCCTCCCACGCTGAGCATCTCGCATCGCCATGATTTGATCACCTGAATGCGTCGTGGGTCTTCGAAATGCTTCTGAATCTTAAAGCGACGTCATCACATCGTCCAGCTTCAATGTCTCCTTCCCCACGAGCAATGCAGTCACAAGCCCATCAAATGAGCTTGGTAGTGATGACAAAAGCAAAAGTGCTTTGTCTTCCTCTTCAACCTTCACACCGAGCCTCAATAACTGCATCAGGATCTTGTTGAATTCATTGGTATGATCCAACAAATTTGCTCCCTCGTCCATGCGCAATTGGTATAATTTCTTCTTCAGGAACAACTTGTTGGTGAGCGACTTCGCCATATATCGCTGCTCCAACTTCTTCCAGATCTCTTTCGGTGATGTCTCATCCAACACCGAGTACTTTACCTCATTCGCCAGACATAGCCGAATCGTGCTGACGACCCGCATCTCGAGCTCTTCCCAATCATTGGCACTGGTTGTCTCGGGCTTTTCTCCGATCAACGGTCTGATCAGGCCCTGCTGCACCAAAAGATCCTTTACTGTGCTTTGCCACAAGCCAAAATTGTTTCGACCATCGAACTTCTCGATGTCAAATTTTGGTAGTGCTCCGCCACCCGTCATCGTCGTTGTCGCAAAACGCGATCACCACCGTCGATGTCGCACCCTTTAATCACCACCTGAAAGAGTGCGAATTTTCAAAAACTAACTGTACGGATGCGTCCAGAACGGTCGAAATAGTCAGAATCGACTCCTGGATCGCCGAAATCGGACACCAATTGACCCAGATAATGTCAAAACACGTTCAACGGTCCAGATCACCCATTGTCGTGGCGTTGACGTGGCGCTGACGTGTCGCTGACGTGGCACGCCGGAATTCCTGCCGGAATATTGCCGGAATGTTGCCGGCGGTGTGAACAGTACCGTCTTCTCAGGCACGGGGTTACTGTTCACCCGCGGGTTTGACTGAACTTTGACCGGTCATATCTCCTTCGTTTCAACTCCGTTTTTCTCGCCGTTTGCGCCGTTGGAATAGTCTCGCCGCCCTCTTCTCGGATCTGGCCTCAGAAAATTTTTCCGACCACTTTCTATTTTCCGGCCACCGGAAAATTTGCCGTCGTCCTGTCGTTTCACCTCCGTTCGCTCCGACTCGCCTCTGATACCACTTGTTGGGGCGCAGCGGAGGTGCGTGGTACCTTAAACACACAAAATAGGAGGAAAAACGGAGGAACACAGGAATTTAACGTGGTTCGGTCGTATGACCTACGTCCACGGGAGAAGGGGGCGTCACTTTTATTTCTCTCCTCTCCGGATCTCGTCGGAGGATTACCAACAATTACACCACACAACTTCCCTTACAAACAATGGGATTTTCATCCCGTTTAAATAGAGAAGGAAAACCAACAATTTCCTTCGGTTTGTTGGAGGGTAGCTCATCTACCCTTGAGAAGTCCTTCTGCCGCTCGCTGCAGGTCTATGAAGCCTGCTGTACCTGCTGGGTTGGCTGCCAACCAAGGAAGAAGCTGCTGCCGACCAAAGCCACCCAAATTGGAGTGGCCCCCACACCCCTTTGCCCCTTCTCCAGATTCGAGGGTCACATCCAGTCATATTGCACCAACTATGGTTGATAATGACCCGTGAAGATTCTGGCATTCAATTATTTTGACCTTGCATGAGAGTTTTTGTAAAAATTTCCTAATATTATACCAGAATATAGATATAATACTATCCTAATAGGATATTGGGAAAGGTAGTTGAGAGGGCACCAAATCCACTAACCTCTACTATCCCTGCATCTGACATATCCTCCTTTTGGGTTTCAAGGGGAGAACAACTAGCACTCCGGCGATCTAAAGGTGATAAAGATTTGATCCTCTTGATTGATACTGACAATAGCCCTACCGATGCTGCTTCTAGTAAGGCAACCTTGGGGACCCCACCAACTAATGCTGATCCTATCAGCTCGATGCCTAAATATAAAAAGGAGGTGGGGAGGGAATTTTGAGAGTCGTTATTTGATCCAAACATGTCCAATTTGGTTTCACTACCAGATTATATACCAGTAGCAATGGGTGATCGAGATCAGGATCCCCATATTGCAACCAATCACCAGGCTGTGCTAAGACAGGCATGGCTCCAGATTTGTACCATCGTAATATAGACTCCATTGGTAGAGATGTCTGACCAATCAGACAGCCTGCGCCAACTTTTCCTTGACCTCTCTGCCTATTAGTTTCAAGATTTTCAATATCCAGGAAGATTTAGTTGCTTGTGAAGGTGACCTTGCTCAGTTTAATGCCTCCCATAAACAAAAGGAAACTCAACCGGATGTTGTCACTGAACTACACCATCTAGCTATCGAGGAATCGAGTGCTCATGATCACGTGGTTGCGCAAACTGAGGATCTGCGGGAATGTGAAGCTCGCGTTGCAATATTAAAGGCGTATCTTCCATCAACAATTGAAAATCTTGAAACTAATAGGCAGAGAGGTCGAGATCTTAGGGCCACTGTTAAAAAAATACACCCAATAGCTGAGACTAAGGCTGAGTAGAGGATGGATTTAGAATGGTCCCTTGATAGTCCATGCCAAGCGGTGGTCAATCTACTTACCAAAGCGAGCTGGGATCCATTGTAACCATTTTGATTGCCCCGTGTTCCCTTTTTTTCATATAGCATCGAGAGGAGGCTCCGGGATATAGATTCCCATTTGCTCTTATTTAATGAAATGAATACTTTTTTTTTTCTCTCTCCAGCGTTTCACTATCTTTTCCTGTATTGCCAATCAATTATAGATGATTGTGTTCTGAATGATAATATCTACTGGGTATTGATTTAAATCACGGTCTAAGATAATTAAATTGAAATGATCAAATCATGCTCTAATTTTTTCCTAAGTCGAGGGAATCAGCGAGTGTAGTTTGACAATTGTTAGGGTTGTATGAAACAAACCCTATGATTTTTGTGTCTTATCTATTATCACCCTAATTTTTTTGCCTAAGCCCATTATAATATGAGAGTGTCACACATTAATTGACTTTTTCTTAGGCCTCCCTTTGCGGGTTTTCTACCTAACAAGCTTTGTGTCTCTTATTTTTGATTGATCGATATTTTGACTAAATCATACAAAGTGTAGGTCTAGCGATTTGATACTCAAATTTTACCCAAGGTTCCCTTTGCGGGTTTTCATCCTGGTGAGTTTTGTGTCTCTTTTCATGGGTAGTTTAAAGTCTTGAAAACCTGGACGACCATTAATGATGTTTTAGGTCAAACAACTTTGATCATTATTAATGTTTTAAGTTGAAAAACATTGACCATAAATTATGAGGCAAGGGCCCCAATAGGGTTTATTTGCCGAGAATGTCCCAATATTTTCTAGACATGAATGAAGAATTTTTCTTGACCCTGGTTCATAACTTAAGGATGCAAAATATAATACGGGGGCATAGAAGCCATTGGGGAATATGGAAGTAGGAAAAGCCTCTCCTGAAGATGAGTTTTCCTTTGGTTGATAGGTCTTTTTTTGTGGGAAACTTATACATAGCCACCAGGTCATATTATGCATAGTAAAACAAAGGTGTCCCCAAGACATTGGCCCTCCATCTCTGATGACCATGAGATTTTATGGGAGGTTCAAATTTTTTGTTGTTTTTTTAAAGACTATGGAAGGTGGTTTGAGAGTGATGTACAAAAACTATGAGGACATCTGTATCGGCTTTGGATGGGGGACCACTCCCACACAAATTTGACTTGTTTGAAGGAGTGTTGAAGCATAGAACAATTTATTATTGTGAAATTGGGACATTGGTGGTGCAGTTTAATGTCTCACTACAAGGAATTTTGGAATTTACCACTTTTCTCTGATGAAAAGGGTAAATGATTAATACTTTTCATGGTAATTTGACTAGGAATGTTCTATCATATTCAGACATAAAGGGGAATAAAGGGTGTCAAATGTAATCCAAGGAGTTTCTGAATCCAAGGAGTGATATGGGATGTAAACATCATAGGGCATACAGTGGTAGGAAGAGTCTCTCTTGAGGATGAGTTTGACTCTGGTTGATAGGCCTTTTTTTGTGGGAAACTTATGCAGAGGTGCCCAAGAATATTTTTATAGTCAAACAGAGGTTTCCCTAGGATATTATCCCTCCATATCCGATGGTCAGGGAAGGTTATGAGGATTCAAACCTTTCTAGACATAGAGTTTGGTCTATGCAAGGAGGGTGTCTAAGCATGAAAGGGGCATTTCAAGTCATAGTTTTCTGAGAAAGGGATAGATATGTTTCCCTTACGTAGGTGTGAGGGAGTTTTGTACATAGGTCTATCCCATGCACAGGGAAGAGACATTAGTCATGTAGTTTAATGTCTTACGGTGAGGAAATTTTCACATGAAAATTTATTTCATTCATAGGAACATGGGGGGGGGGGGGCATTCTTTGCTGTGTATGGAAATTTCCCTTGTAGGTCTAGACCATACACCAGGAAGGAGCATTTTTGGATGCGACACAGTGGATGATTGATGCTAGGAGAAATGTCCTCTTAGATGAGGGCATCATGATGGTGTCATTTAGTTTATCTTTATACAACTAGGATAGTGGTAGATCAATTTATTATCATGATGCGAGGACGAAGTGAAAGTGTTCTGATGGGAAGTGCATGACGCATCTACTACGACCTGATTTGAATGAGGACATAAAGGTTGAATGGATTTGTGGCTGGGCCCAAAGAAGAAATGCATGGATGTTACTATGTATCTCATATAGATGGGAATCAAGCCGTACATAATTCTTGAGAAAATTTCCTATATGATTTTGGACCAGGATGTAGAATTCGAGCATCACTACATATCCTGTGTTTATAGGAATCAAGCCATGTGTAGTTATTGAGGAATTGTATAGTTTAAAGTCATGTGGTAAGGATGTTTTATCATACTAATGTCATGTGATTATGACAATTTCTATGCAGTTTATCATCTTACGGTTATGATGTTTTCTTGGAGGAATCATAAATGAAATGTAGGATAAACAAGCCAGGATGTTCTGAAATGGTCCAGATATGAAGGGGGAAGATGGTGTAAACCATGACCCTAAGTATTATCGAATCAAAAGAAATAATACGGGGCATATAATCCATTGAAGCATACAGAGGTAGGAAGAGCCTCTCTTGAAGATGAGTTTGCCTTTGGTTGATAGACCTTTTTTGTGGGAAACTTATGCAGATCCACTGGGGCATATTATGCATAGTCAAACAATGATGTCCTTAGGACACTAACCTTCCATTTCTGATGGTCGGAGAGGATTATGATGATCTGAAATTACTTGGGGCATAGAGTTCGATGAATTGAAAGGATGTATCCGAATACGTAAGAAACATTCAAACTATGATTGGCCATGAAACATAAATTTCCCTACATAGGTCATACTCATGCATAGGGGGGAATTCTAATTTCTTGAAAGATCCCTAATGTGGAATCCAGTCTTGGAACATTCTCAAAAGATATATATTTATTTATAGAGGATGGGGTGAATTTTTTTTATTTTCGGTGGATGGACCTGGATGTAGGGCCTGAGTGTCACCACATACCTCATTGAAATGAGGATCAATCCATATATAGTTCTCAGTGACTTCCTTGTATAGATCTGTTCATTCATAGAGGGGACTTTTTTGTAGCTGGACCCAGGTTTAGAGATACGAGTATCACTACGTATCTTGTAATGATGGAAATCAAACCACACGTAGTTCTAGATGGGAACGCTCCCCACGTAGGTTTATACCATATACAGGGAGGAGATATCTTTCACTTTTGGGGTGGCTAGACCAGGATGTAGAATCCAGACATTACTATGTATCCTAGAATGATAGGAATCAAGCCATACACAGTTCTTAAAGTCCCATGCACTGGTCTGCCCATATACAGAGGCCGGGAGACATTGTTAAACATTCTTTTAGGGTGGCTAGACCGGGATGTAGAATCCAAGATTCACTACATATCTTGTTATGAAGGGAATCAAGCCATACATATTTCTTAAAAAAGAGGCTTACTACATGGATCTATCTCTCATGCAGGAGAGGGGTATTCTATTCCGCCCTGCATAGATTTGAATCATGCATGGGAAATTGTTGATTGAAGCAATGACCATCATGTAGTTTAACATCATGAAACTAAGAAAATTTATGATGTAGTTTACTATCATGCGATCAGAACAATTTCCATGCAGTTTATTGTCTTGAGGTTAGGATGTTGGTGGTTGTGCAGTTTAACGTCATGTGGTAAGGACATTGGCGGCCATGTAGTTTAATGTCATGTGGTAAGGAAATCAGTGACCGTGTAGTTTATCGATGTTCAGTAAGGAAATTACATCATTTAGTTTAATGTATTGTGATAAGGACAATTTCCATGAATTTTATCATCTTGAAGTTAAGATGTTAGAAACCGTGGAGTTTAACATCACGCGACAAGGACATTGGAGACCATTCAGTTTAACGTTATGCAGTAAGAACATTAAATACTACAGTTTAATGACTTGAAATTAGGAAAATTTCCATGTAGTTTATCATCTTTTGGTTAAGACGTTGGCAGCCGTGTAGTTTAACGTCATGTGGTAAGGACATTGGTGGCTATGAAGTTTAACATCGTATGGTAAGGAAATTGGAGGTCGTGTAGTTTAACATCATGTAGTAAGGACATTACATCCTACAGTTCAATGTCTTGTGATCAGAACAATTTCCAGCATTTGGATACATGAAATATTTCTTCAAGAACCTTGTATTTGTAGGATCTATAATGAGTTTTCCATCCATTGAAATTAATAAATATGCGCCATTGAGTATAATTTGTGCATGAAATATGGTCCTTCCCATTTTGGATCCAAATTTGGAGGTTTATTTCTGAGTATCATTGGTGTCCTGAGAACCAACACCATTTCTCCTTCAAGGAAAGATTGAAGGCGAACCTTCTTGTTAAAGGCTTGTGCAATCTGGTTCTGATAAATCTCCAAATGATGAAAGGTATGCAGTCTCTTTTCATTGAGTTTCTCCAGTTTATCCATCCATTTTTGGGATTGATCATCCATGGGTAGTTTTTCATAGATGAAATACGAAGTGATAGAAATTGAACTTCAATGGGTAGGACCACCTTTATCCCTTATACTAGTGAGCATGGGGTTTCTTGGGTGGTGGTGTGGGTCATGATTCGGTAGGCCCACTGAGCATGGAGGAGTTTTTTCATCCATGATTTATTATCCTTATCCACTATCTTATGGAGTATATTGGATAGGTTCTTGTTGAAGGAATCTATCTGCATGTTAGTCGCTGCATGATAGCAGGATGAATGGTTGGTCTTGATACCATACTCCTGGTATAATTTCTCCAACTCAAAAAAATAGAAATTGGTGTTGTTGTTTGTTATTATGGTGTGAGTAGAAAAAAATATAGTGATTATGTTAGCTTTCACAAATCTGACAATGTTTCTTGCTCCGACCTCTTTGATGGGTATAACTTCTACCCATTTGGAAAAGAAGTTGGTTTCTGTGAGAATATACTTGAACTATTTGGCTGTAGTGAGAGGATATGGTCCCAAGATGTCCATTCCAAATATGGATAAAGGTCAGGATTACTTGGTTTTATTAAGTAACTCTAGGGGATGGTGGATGAAATTAGCATGAACTTGTAAATAATGACACTTCTTGGTGAATTCAATGCAGTCTTGCGTCACAATGGGCCAGTAGTATTCAAGTATTCAAATTTTTTGGGAAAGATTAGATCCTGATTGATATGAATCGTAGGTTCTAGTGTGTACTTCCTTCATAATGGCAATATTCTCTTCTCCATCAATGAACCTAAGAAGGATCCCATCAAGACTCCACTTATATGGGATATTTTGTTGATTTGTGCCATTATATAGTACATAATTAATCGCTCATCTACAAATTTTCTCCCTTTTAGTTCTATCTGGTGGGAGATATCCATTTTGGAGATAGTCTACAATTAGAGTCATCCAACCGGTGGTAGGACTATATGGTTCCGAGATAGGGCTAATCTCATCGATTTACTCCACGTTGGTCCGAATAAAAATTGAGACCATATGGTGATGTGCGATGTTGGTGACCATTTTTTTCTAGTCTGGATCATCCAGAGCTATGGATGCATTTTCCAATGCATCATCATGAGCATTCTGTGATCAGGGGACATGAGTCAATGTCGGTTCCAAAGGTAATTCCTCCATTAGTCCTCAGACATGGTCTAGAAGGGGGATCGGTTCTTCCTTTTTGATGGTGTAATCTCCATTGACATGCTTGATGACAAGTTCCAAACCACCTTTTATCTTTAAGTTTATTACTTGTACTTGAAGTGCCAGATCTATCCCTATAATAAGAGCTTGTTATTCTAATTCATTATTCGTGCACCCCTCCAATATTAGGAAGGAGTAAGGCATGATTTCCTTTGTCGGAGATATGAGTACGACTCTCATCCCCACTTTGTTGAGCCTGATGTCTTCCATTATTTTTCCTTTCAGGCTTCTAGATTCATCGCTGAAATGCATCTACCAGATCTAGGGGTCTTCTTTAACAGAGAAAAATCTTCATCGGGTAGTTTGGCATCCAATGAAGTCATTTCTACTAAGGGAAGATCTTCCAAGAAATCTACTAATGCCTGGCCTTTGATGGATTTTTGAGGCACAAACTAGATTTCAAACTGTTATAGGATAACTGCCCACCATGACATACATCTATCTAGCATTGGATGGTTGATAATTTACTTGAGTGGGTTGCTATGAGAGGTCAAATGAACCTTAGGATGCTATAGGCAGTGCCTTGATTTTTGGATTACAAATATCAACTCCATATAGCTCTTTTTGATACTTGAGTCACGAGTCCACTAGTACAAAAACTATTTTTAACATTCCATTTTTTTCACATTGGTTTTTTATAACTGACGTGAAAATCTATGAAAATTAATTTTTTACATTGGTTATTATATAACTGACATGAAAAATCTATTTTCTTGACTTTTTCACATCGGTTATTTAATAACCGACGTTAAAAGGTATTTTTCACATCATTTATTTAATAACCAATGTGAAAAATGTTTAAAAACATTTATTTAATTTCACAAGATTCTATTTTACAGGTCATAGAGCTCAAACAAAGTTACAGATCAAAAGTTATGGGCATCAGAAGTTGATCATCTCTAAACGAAGTCTTAAGGAAGACCAATTTCTAAAGGCCATAACTTTTAATCCGTAACTCTGTTTGAGCTTCATGACCTATCAAATCGAATATTAGGAAATTAAATACATGTTTTAAACATTTTTCATGTCATTTATTAAATGACCAACATGAAAAATAACTTTTAACATCGGTTATTAAATAACCGACGTGAAAAAGTCAAGAAAATTGATTTTTCACGTCAGTTATTTAATAACCGACGTGAAAAAGTGATGAAAATTGTTTTTTCACATCAGTTATATAATAAACAACATGAAAAATAAGTGAAAACTTTAATATCTTTTCACAAAGTTTATCATAAAACCTACGTGAAAGATAATTTTAATATCCCGCCAATGCGAAATTTCAATTTTTGTACATCGCGACATCGAAATTTCCAATTGCCGCCTAAAATTTTTAATATCGTATTTTATTTTATCATCTCAATTATATGTTTTCATTATACAAATATCCTAATTTAATGATCATTTCTTCCAACCATCATCGTTCCCCCAACTCGACTCATTTGATCTTCAACGTGAATCAATTATTTCTTTTTTCTACAATCTCGTCAAGGTATTTTTAACTATATATACATGATTTATGGTTTTTATGATTTGTTTTATTAATTTATATACCATTTAACGATAATTTATTTCAACCATCATCATTCCACCGACTCAACTTGTTTGATCTTCCACATGAATCCACTATTTCTTCTTTTCGTGATTTCATCAAGGTATTTGTAATCATTTTTCTATGATTTATATTTTTCATGAGTATTTTTCTTAATTGATATACCATTTAATGAATATTATTTTATTACAATGATGGAAATTTTTTTATATCATGGTAAAACTACAAATCCTCCTTTGGATTCTAAAATTCCTTCTAAGACAAAGCTGCAGTTGGCTCATTCGATCTTTCCTTGAAAAAAATATATCAAACTTCTGATGGTCATAAATTTTGATCTGTAACTCCGTTTGAGCTCTACGACCTATTAAATTAAATATTAGGAAATTATATACAAAATGGTAAACATTTTTTAAATTGGTTATTTAAAAACTGACGTTAAAAATGACTTTTAACGTCAATTTTTAAATAACCGAGGTAAAAAATGACTTTTAACGTCGTTTTTTTAAAATTGACGTAAAAAATGGATTTTTAACAGCATTTACAGAAGTTATTTATCATCATTTTTTTAGAAACCGACATTAAAAACCATAAAATCCCATTTTTAAAGTTAGTTATTAAATAACCGATGTAAAAAATCATATTTTTAACATCGCTCGCAATAACGTCGCCTCAAAAACGACGTTTAAAAGCTAAAAAAATGACATAAAAAAGGTTTTTTTACTAGTGGTATCAACATAAATCACAGTTCATCTGAGATAATAAAGGCTAATTTCACTTCCAACATCGTTATTTTGTGCAAGGAAGGCTCCTAGGGATCTTTTCAGGGTAGTCAAATACAAAATGAGTGGTATTCCTTCGACGAGCGGCATTATCACTGGTCTTATTAAGAGATATTTATTGAGAATGTTGAATTGCTCATAAAAATCATTATTCCATTGATATTAAACCCCTTTTATCATCAATCGAGTAAAGGGAAAACATTTTCCTGAAAGTTTGGCTATGAAGCATCGAATGTAGGCCAAGTTTCCTTGAAGACCTCTCAACTCGGTGTTGCAAGGAGGTGACATGCCAAGGATAGCATTTGTCTTTTCGGGATCAACTTCGATGCCATAATAGCATATGAATAAGTTGAGGAATTTCCCTAAGGTAACAATGATATCACATTTTAAGGGGTTTATTTTCATATTGTGTTGTCTCAATTTATTAAAGACTATTTCAAGGTCTGATAGGTGGTCTAATCATTTTCACAATTTAATGACCAGGTCATCAACATAGCATTCAAAAAACTTTCCCAAGAAGGGTTTGAAGATGCAATGCTTGTCATGTTGATATGTGGTGCTGACATTCTTCAAAGCAAAGGGCATTACCTGATAGAAAAATACTATTTGGGGAGCCCTGAAGGTGGTGGATTCATCATCTTCTTAGGCCATTTAGATTTTATTATATCTAGAATAACCTTCTATGAAGGAGAGAGACTGATATCCGACCGTTGCATCAATTAACAGTTCTATGATTGGGACTAGAAAACAATATTTCATAAAATGCCAGTTGAGATCTCTAAAATCGATGAAAACTATGATTTGTCTATTTTTCTTTTTGATGGGGAAAATATTGTCCACCTAGATAGGATATTGGACTACCTGAATGAAGTTGAATCTAATGAGTTTTTCAACCTCAACCTAGATTTTGGTAGCACGTGTCGGTTGCATCCTTTTGACTGCTTGTTTACAACCCCGATGATCTTCTGGAAATCCTAGGTAGTGAGTGTTCACCTTGGGATCAAGGCCTGGAATTTATGTGTAGTTCCATGAAAATACATCTCAATGTTTCCTTAGGAACAAGGTATATACCTCTTTCTCTTCAGAATACATGGCTGTACTAATCAGGGTGGACCATGGATATTCTTCTGTACCTAAGTTTATTTCCCCGAGTTCATCAATGGTGGTAGCGACACTCTCATTGAATGTTGTAGAGGAATTCCTAAGGTCCTCCTCATCTTCTTCATCCAATTTATCTTTTTCCTATCATTCTAATGGAGAAACAATTCTTGAGTTGGGATCTTCAAAATTGGGAGGCGAGTCAATATCTTGGTATTTGGAAGATGAAGCAGCTTTTTCTAACCCAGATAAAAGTGGAGAATTTTTTTGGATAGGATGGAGTGAGATACATAGGGATGTATTCTTACTATTCTACCTCAATGAGTAGTTCATGGGTTTCCTAGAGCTCTGAGGATGGATTGAGGGCATTTCCATTTGAGCATTAATCATTGTATTGAGGGTCAGTGGATTTTTCAACACTCTTAGAGTTGGTGGCCTTGAACAAAATCATGAGGATTTTTGAATACATGTCCGATCTTGGACTCACATACCCAACCTAGTTGATGTTAATTATGTATTCTTCACCGATATGTTTGAAGGGGTCATCTAGGACCATCTTTGAACCATTTGAGGTGGTGGCCCAATTAATACCATCAACCGAGGGTTGCTTCCCTTTCTTCTCATAGAATCCCACATTGATATAATGAAAATCACATGATTAAAATGGGGCCTTATCAGCATATAACACCCCATTCTATCCATTAGTGAAATATTTGATGCAATGGTGGTAGGATGAAGGAATTATTGTGTGCTGATGCAACCAAGGCCTTCCTAACAGGACATTGAAGGCCATGTTTTTCTGAACCACTAGAAAATATGAATCGGCTATAAGGTCCCCAAACCGAGTTTTGATCTTGATTTGGCCTAATGGTTTCTTCTTACTTTTATCATATCCTAAAAGGGTAGTGGTAGATGGCGTCAGGTTATCCTCATTACAACCTAGTCGATGAAGTGTTCATATTGGGATGAGATTGACTCCATAGACATTGTCAATGAAGACTTTCTGAATATCAATACCATTTATCACGCCAGAAACATAAAATGGTTTGATGTGTCCCTACATAATGGCATCTTAATCTTGATCCATTAAGAAGATTACCACATATAATTATTTAGGGTTGGTCTCTATCCAATAGATTTCTATGATGGCCAATTCAACTTCAAACTCTTGGGGGTTTAGCAAAGATTCTATGGGTGCTTCCCTGAGATCTGTTGATAGATTCAGGGAATCCAAGATTGATAGATTGGTTGGGACCGAGGATAACTATTTCAGGATGTCATATTTTTTATCTAGGGGCTGAATCTTCCTAGTGTGGGTATGCTCTTTCATAGGCACTTTCCAAAAATTTTTCTAGATATTATACTTTTGGAGGGTTGTGGGGCTGAGGATGTCGGTTGTGTTGAAGTAGGGGTATTTGGGGGAACATTTGGTTTCTTTAACCGTGATTAGAGAATACCATGAGATCAGTTGAATGTTTTATGATTCATCCAATTATCGAAATTCTAATCCCTTATATTAACAACTTCTTTCAACTGCTCTCCTTCACCAGGGTTGGAGGTGGAAACATATTCCACTTGTGATAGCGGTGGTCTTAGTTTGACTTCCCTAGAATCTATCATTATTTGCAGGAGGTCCTTGAAGATAAAACATTACTGAATGGTGTGTCCTAGTATCTGGTGAAAGGGACAATAATTTGGACGGTCATTAAGACTGAATTCTTCTTCTCTCTCCAGCTTTGGTAGACATAGTAAATTGAAATTCATAGCGGTTATAAAATAGCCACAAACTTGATCATCTTGGAATGAGTATGTTTTATTCATTCTTTCCTCAAAATATTTTCTCCTGGGCCCCCTCTGATCATATTGTAGAGGTGGAGGATGTTGGTTCCCAGAGGGCATTGTACGATATAGTATAGGTCTTGGAGTTTGGGAAGGCATAGGGGTTAGCTTAAGTGTGATGGAGGCTGATTCAACATTTCCCAGTCTTTTTCTTGGGACTAGTGGGGATACCCAAGACTTGAGATTAATCCTCTATAAGGAGTCCACTATCCTTTGAGAAATAGTATAGAAATCCCCAAACCCACTTGTATATTTTACTGGGATGATCAGCATTCGTAGCTCATCATAGAGGCTATCAATGAACATATCAAGCATCTCACCCTAGGGGAGTGGACAGTTCAAAGAATAGGTCAGCCCTTTCCACCTAGTAATAAAGTATGAGACTCTCATTCTCCTGATGCTTACAGTTCATGAGTTCACCAATTGTCATCTTTGGCAGTGTCGAGCTGAACTGGAAAAGGAATTGTTGTCGGAGATCCTCCCATCCTGTTATTGACTGAGCTAGAAAACTGGTGTACCATACAAAGGTTAAACCTTGTAGAGTTCACACGAAGCATCTGAGTTTCACTGATTCTTGTTGCTCTAGGGTTCCCATCATGTAATCATAATAAGATGTTTAATGCATCATATATCGTTTTGGTCACCTGATCCATTAAAAATTGGGAACATGAGGCTCTTGAAATTTGGTGGCGGTATAGTATTACTCACCAAGTCAGGGTAAGGTCTCCATTCCGGCTATATTAGAGCGCATCGCACTTCTATGGATTCCAATTGAGCTTCCAATGAATCTATAGTATTAATCATCCCTTAATGTGTGTCCTATTGGACCAGAACATGGGTGGTCATAGTAGGGGGAAAGATTGGACGTGTCAGATCTGTTGGAACTTAGGGTGGATGTTCGACCGGGGTCATCTTTAGAGGATTTTCCTATACCAGTGATGGCTGTTTCCTTAATGGGGGAAATATTGATATCCATCCATGACCGGGTCCAGATAGTTTGATGTCCTAGGTTTTGTGTTGGGAAGATGTCTTGGGCTTGCTTCATTTGTTGAGATAAACCCTTCTGGTTGAGTAACACCCGCCGAGAGTGTATGTTGAGTCTCTTCCTGAGGAGAATATTTGATAAGACAACTTCCTTGGAGAATCTCAATTTTGGTGCACCTCAACTCTTTCATTTCTTCCTCCCACCAAGAAAATATTTACTCAATTGTGAGGGGATCATTTGAAACAGGAGGTGGTGGGTCATGTGTGACCTTTCTTTTGTTCTTCCCTCTATTAGGGATTTTTTGAGGAGGCAGTAGAGGATTGACCGAGGGAACACCCAAATTCGGGTCATCCCACTGGTTTAGAGTACACACACCTTCATTATCAGCGTGGATCAAATTCTAGATAGAACCATCATCTCCTTTCTCTTCTTCATTTATATCATTTTCAGCATGGCTCATAGGATTGACGTCCATGAAATTTACCGATTCATATCACATTGTGGGAGGTGTACCGGTTTCTGAATGGTAGAGTCATTGGCATACCTTATTGGATATTTTCATACCATTCTGAGATCTTCTTTGATTCTCTTAGTGTAGGGTAACACAAAGTGAACCTTTGTACAACCTCTCTGTATGCCTACCTTCTCGAGGGAATGAGTCACGAGGCAAGACAGAATGAGAGAAATATTTATTTTTCATCCTTCCTAAATGGAAAAAGACTGACTTCTGTTGGGTGGGTGTTTGAGGTAAAAATTCCCCCATCCCTATGGGCTAGGGTTGTCCTGTTCTCTCATTGTTGCACCTTGTTCTAGATTTTCTATCCTTATGGGGGAATTTTGTGTTAAAATTCCCCCAACCTTGTGGGATGGGGATGATCCCATACTACGGCGGTCGCTGCTGCTATTGTTTCTTTCTTAATCTCACACATTAACATTCAGGTGTGAGCCATATATGTTGCTGGGTCTACACATGAATTATTTTCTACTAAGGACATTATCAATACTTAATGATTGAATTCCCTTAGGCAAGAATCCTACTGAATGTTCTCAGTTGCCTAATCCAAGAGTTTTCAATGGTCTGCTCTCATCAGTCCTGATGCTCTTGAGACTTACTCAAGGCCAGTTCTTGTTAAGCATACCACCTTTCCTAAAGAGAGATTTCATTTGATATCCTTCTTGGGATAATGGAATTACATTATGCTATTTCTAGTGGGTTATATTGAACAATAAGTGGGGTAAAATTCAAAGTTCCATGATCTCCACATCCCCAGATATGAACACCAGAAAGGATGTCATCAATAATATACTTTAAGTTATGTAGCACATGGAAGCAAGTTAGCTGATGATCTTTATTCTGCCTCTCCTATTGTGGTCTCTGTGTAGACGAAAGGGCTTTAAGTTTGATTTGAAAATAAATATCTTCCAATATTTTGAGATGGTCTGCGTACCCATCATAGGGAAAGAATTTTGTTTTCAACTGGTGGAGAGTTTTCTAGATATTGAGATGAATCTTATGTATGCATTATTCTAAAAACTCTCTTAGTATATCAAACTAATAAGTGGAAGTGGGAAAAAACATAACTAGTATTTCATCATTGGATAATTATCTTCTCACAATAAACATATAATTTTGTTCTTCCTCCAGGGACTCCTCCACTTAATCTTCCCAACTTCAACACTTATTGATGATTTTATCACAAGTAGCGGGGCTGGTAGGGGTCTTTTTGACACGTGAATGGTCCGTAGGTGTTTTAGAAGATAATAGTAGTCCCAATACATCTCCTAGTTGATAAAGTATGTCACTTTTTATTGATAGGGTATCTTACATACTTGACCACATCCTTCCAAGGGCTTCAGCATATGAGGGATTTCTTTCATTTGATTTGGAAAGGGGAGGACCTTCCTATCGATATGAAACTTGACTATGAAAAGTACCTTCACAGTTAGTGCTAAAATGGTGAGGACTGCCATCATAGTTTGATGTCTAGCTTCCAGGAGAATTTTTGCATCATATACCATGGGGAGGACTATTAGGGCGGACATTAGCAAGGGTTGGTACTTCTTACTAAATTGAGATTTCATTATGGGGAAGACCTTCACAGTTGATATTATCATGGAAAGGACTACCATCAAATCTTGTTGTCTGACTACATAGAGAATATCTACAACATATACCATGGGGAGGACTATTAGTCCAAATGGAAGCAAGGGGAAGACCTTCTTACTGTTTGATCTTATATTCATGAGGAGGGTTACTATAACTATTATCAGGAGATGGGCTCTCATGATCTATCATTTGTTGCCCATGAATTAAGCCATCATGGTGCGTACTCTGAGGAGGACCTTCAAAACCACTGGTAACAATATTATGGGGAGGACCTTTTCGACTGCTAATACCACTTCCATAATTTGGTAATATATTGGAAAGATCTTGATCCTCTAGAGATAAGTGTTTTAGGGAATCAAGAACTCAAGCTTCCAGTAGAGCAGGGTCATGAATATGATCTTCATTTTCCAGATGCCTTTGGTGCAATTTATTTTTGGGCACTCTCTTGTGAGAAACTAGGGCCACTTGCTGAGGGTGATGACCTTCATATATGGGTTCCAATTCAAGTGATTACCATGGTGCTTCTAGGATATGTTAGTGAGAATCCTGAGTTTTGAAAGGGATATATTCCTACCCTGGAGTGGGCACCATGGTTGAATAGTGTCCCCCAGTTGGAACATGTGTTTGTGATCAATATGATTGTATATTTATCGTAGAATATGGCCAACAACCATCCTGGATGAGAGAAGGGATGCATGTCTACTCTAGAGTGACCCTCCTATTGTGTGAGTGATTCACCCCACCTGGGGAGGTAGGATTTTGGGCTCGAATCCTTGTTATGTTCGTGGATGAGATTAGATATTGACAAGTTTACAGGATGTGGTCAAGAATTTTTGTATGATCCTCCATCATTTTCAAGATGTGTTGAGAGATGTCTTTGGATGGAACGAGAATAAATTCTTATTTTGATGTCGAAGTAGGAGTTTGTGCCTACTCCGGTCCTCCATATTATTTCATTGGATACTGACAATTCTCTCATGTGGGGGAAAAGAAATGAGTCCACCCCTAGTTTATATTTGGGATATGCAAGTTTTTTTATTTTTGCCATTGTATTTGACTGATGGGCTTCATGTTCATGGGAAGGGATTTTCTCCTACCCGTTTTCTGCTGTATTTTTATGAAGGGCTTGATATTCATCCATAGGAATTTGACTTTTCTTGTATTTGAGTGTCATCATATTTGACCAACATGATTCATATTCACGAGCAGGGATTTATGTCTTCTCATTTTCTACCCTATTTGGATGATAGAATTCATATGTGGTAGTAGGAATTCACACTTGTTCGTAGTCGGTTGTTGTCCTATTTGGTTGACAGGTTTCATTTTTATTGGTAGGGGTTTTCATATGCCTATAATTTTCCACCCTATTTTCATAGTGGATCTAGAGAGCATTGGATAATTTTTTTTCTTGCTCATAGTGTGACACCGTATTTACATGGTGAGCTTTAGAAAAGGGGGCATGAATATGCATTTTCCTGTAGTGTGCTGCCGTGTTTTTACAGTGGATCTCTTCCTCAGGAACCAGGGTGATGACCTATTCCTGATTATATGTTCATCGCCCTTGGTAGGCATCCCGGGGGGCTTATTTCTATTTGGATTCAACGGGAACCCTTGGAATGATATCCTCCTTAGAGTGAGGATAATGGGTCGCATGGCATTGAAAGCAACGCCTTCCGGTAGGGGCCCTTGAGTGGGACCCCTATGTAGTAGGGACGAAGTCATTGGTGATAACTCAATCTGACTTCCTAAGATAATGGAGGTACTCATTGTCTCATTCTAGGGACAGGATCCCAAAACAATTGGATACAACTAGTGGATCCGCCTCATGCTAGACCGTCTGCCGCTGTTGAGTGGGAGGCTGGTGGGATTTTATCGACCAGAGGGTATGTCTTGTTGCCTCCGGTGTTGGGAGAGTACCGTTTTGAGGGTACTCCCCACAACTAAAAATTGAAGCATTTATGATGGGAAAATTTTGACGAGATCCCATCGCAAAAGGTCATTTGTGACAGGGTCCCGTCACTGAAAACGATGTTGTAAATAGTTTATCCGAGTTTTTTAAAAAACCATTTCACAACGGGCCCATCACAAATGAATTTTTGTGATGACCCCATCATAAAAAAACTAATTCTTTTAAAAAATATTTATAAAATTAATATTAATAAAATTTTATAAAATAATAAAATAATATATATATGGAATAATTAAATAATAATAACAACAATAAAATTATAAAAAACATAATATTCAAAACAATATAAAAAAATAATAATAATAAAATAATAAATAGTATAATATAATAATAAAAATAATAAATAAATAATATAATAATAAAAATAATAAAGAAATAATATAATAATAAAAAAATAAAAAAATAAAAAAGATAACATTCTCAACAATATAAAAACACACTATATAGAAATATAAATATATATAATAATGAAAATATTACAAAAAAATTTTACATTCAAATGTTTATCATAAAAATTAAATAAGTTACTAAGGAGGAGAGTCATTTAGAGGAGCTGGAGGATGTTGTACCCCACACTCTTTGATTTTCATGATCACAATCACTTTAATATGTGTTTAACATTGTGTTTAAGTGTTGTGGATGATAGGCACAAGGTTGCCAAGAAGTTGGCCCAAGAATGGACTTCAAGTGGACTGAAATTCAGTCCACCGGTCAGCCGGTGGCTTGACCACCGGCCAGCCGGTGGAACCCTGACTCAAGGCTGAGCCACTGCCTCCCCACCGGTCGACCGGTGGCTCTGCCACCGGTCGACCTGTGGCATCCAGCCCAAATAGTGCAATCTACTGTCTTTCCACCGGCCAGCCGGTGGCTCCTCACCGGTCGACCGGTGGAGCCTGGATCAAGACTCTTCTTCTCTACCAAGGCACCGGCCAGCCGGTGGAGATGTACCGGTCGACCGGTGGCCCCTGGACCAGACTTCTCCTCCACTGCCAAGGCACCGGCCAGCTGGTGGAGCTGTACCGGCCAGCCGGTAGCACTGGTCAAACTAGCCGTTGGCTTTGACCAGTCAACTCCAAAAGCCTCCCAACGGCTCCGAGGCCTTTTCCAACGGCTCCAAAGCCCTCCAACGGATACTTGAAGGTTCCTAGCCTATAAATAAAGGCCTAAGAAGCCCCGGAATAACATACAAGCCACCGGACACATTTTTACATCTTTGGCGAAGCTCCGACGGATTGTTCCAAGGGAACCCAAAGTGCTCCAACAACTTCCACATCCAAGAGCACCTCCATAGAAGCTTGGAAGCGGCCCTCAAACATCATCAATCAATCAAAGGCGCCCAAGGCTTCTCCATTACGGGTTTTATTGTTTATCTCTTTTTGAGCTTTAAAATTGGGTTTGTGCCTACAAACCCCAACTCTTTTCTCATCTCCCCTTCTTTGGGTTCTCACACCACCACTAAGGTGTGAAGAGGTTTTCTCAAGCTTTTCCTTTAAAAGGCTTGTGTCTCGGTGAGCTAGTCTTCACCCGTAAAAAGACTAGTGGGTTCTTGCTAAACCATTAAAAGCAAGTGGGTTCTTGCTAAACCAACAAAAGCAAGCTGTAATAGGTTCTAGTGCTACCTCAAAGCCTAGTGGGTTTCTTGCTAAAACCATTGAAAAGCAAGCGGTAGGAATCTCTCAACGGTTGAGTTGGGAGCGGAGACGTAGGCCGGGTTTTGGCCGAACTCCGTTATCAATTTGCGTGTCTTGCCTCTTTATTTCCGCTGCACTTTAACTCTGATTTTTTAATTTGTCAATCTTTTTTTAAAAGGCAATTCACCCCCCCCTCTTGCCATCATTTTCGGTTTTCTCCGACCCAACAATTGGTATCAGAGGGCGTATTTGAATAATTCCCTAAACCGGTTTCAAATTAAAGATCCTTTTTTTTTTTGATGGCTTCTACCGCTTCTTCCTCTCAATCCCCCGAAGGACATTCTTTGGATCGTGCTCCATTCTTTGATGGAGCCGATTATACTTTTTGGAAAACCCGCATGACCACATTTCTTAAAAGCATTAGCTATCCTATTTTTAAAATTGTCATGCATGGTTACACTCTCTCTAGTAAAGATGAATCTAAATGGACCCCCGTAGACATTGCAAATTTTGAGCTTGATGGCAAAGCCATGAACGCTCTACATTGTGGGTTAGATAGAAATGTTTTTGATTGTATTTCTTCTTGCTCTACTTCACATGATATTTGGAAATGTTTAGAGCTAACCCATGAAGGTACTAGTATGGCTCAAAAGCAAGAACCCGCTCGAAAGCTAGAACCCGATGCAAAATCCGTACCCGTTTTCCCACCTCTCAAGAAAAGGGCCAAGAAGAAGAAGAAGAAGGCTTTAAAGAAAACTTGGAGTGATAGCTCCTCCTTCTCCTCCTTCTCCTCAAGCGACCAAGGTAAAAAATGCCTAATGGCAAATCATGAGGTATCATCTTCCGACTCATCATCCTCTTGTTCTAGTTCTTCAAATTCTTTTAATCATCTATCTTATGAAGAACTCTCACACGCTAGAGATCAATTGGAAAAAGGTTTTCATGAACTCTCTTCTAAATTTGTCGCGTTGAAAAAGAATTTCAAAAAACTCTCCTCCGAAAAAGAACAACTTCTCAAAGAGAAGGAGGAGATGTCCCTTAAAATCCAAAATTTTCCAAATGTTGATTCCATGGAATCAACCATCAAAGACCTTAGGGAGACCCTTGCTAAGTTCACCCAAGGGGAACAAAATTTGAACAATTTGCTTGGTTCCCAACGTATATCTAGAACCACCCAAGGGTTAGGATATACCAACCGAGCTTCCTCCTCCCATGCTCAAACTGTTTTTGTAAGGGGGAGCTCCGATTATAAATTTTGTAATTATTGCAAGAAAACCGGGCACCTAATTTATGAATGTAATTGTAAAAACGCCCGGTATGGTCAACCCAAAAGTATTTTCTTTTCCGATGAGTTTTATAGGAGAAGACCCGCCATGAAACAAATTTGGATTGAAAAATCCCTTTTGGCGAGTCTCACGGGACCAAAATTTGTCACGGTTTCAAAAACCGCTCCCCGGTGATTAGTTGTTTTTATTTAGGGGGAGTTAGGTTCTTTTAAGCCTTTTTGTGAATTAAAAATTTTCTTTCAAAATTAAGCTTTTAAATTTCAAATTTTTTTTCAATCTTTCAATTTCAACACTTGGTATCAAATTTTTCATTTCAAAATATTCAATTCGAATTTTTAATTCAAAAATCTCTTTCAATTGGTTTTTGATTCAAAACTTTCAATTCAAACTGATATTCAAATTTTCATTTCAATTTCAAAAATCTCAATTGATTTTCAAATCTCTTTTTGTTTTTCAAAGTGTTCCCTCAATCAAGTTTTATGCCCCATTCTATTTTGATAATCACAAAGGGGGAGAAATTTCTTGATTGATTGGGGGAGAATCTTTTCTCTCATGCTTAGTATCTATTTTCAATTTTTCATTTAAAGCATGCCTTTCATTTAAGTTTTTACTTTGCTTAGATAAGTGATTGTGATCATCAAAATAGGGGGAGATTGTTGTACCCCACACTCTTTGATTTTCATGATCACAATCACTTTAATATGTGTTTAACATTGTGTTTAAGTGTTGTGGATGATAGGCACAAGGTTGCCAAGAAGTTGGCCCAAGAATGGACTTCAAGTGGACTGAAATTCAGTCCACCGGTCAGCCGGTGGCTTGACCACCGGCCAGCCGGTGGAACCCTGACTCAAGGCTGGATGCCACAGGTCGACCGGTGGCAGAGCCACCGGTCGACCGGTGGGGAGGCTTTGATTGATTGGGGGAGAATCTTTTCTCTCATGCTTAGTATCTATTTTCAATTTTTCATTTAAAGCATGCCTTTCATTTAAGTTTTTACTTTGCTTAGATAAGTGATTGTGATCATCAAAATAGGGGGAGATTGTTGTACCCCACACTCTTTGATTTTCATGATCACAATCACTTTAATATGTGTTTAACATTGTGTTTAAGTGTTGTGGATGATAGGCACAAGGTTGCCAAGAAGTTGGCCCAAGAATGGACTTCAAGTGGACTGAAATTCAGTCCACCGGTCAGCCGGTGGCTTGACCACCGGCCAGCCGGTGGAACCCTGACTCAAGGCTGAGCCACTGCCTCCCCACCGGTCGACCGGTGGCTCTGCCACCGGTCGACCTGTGGCATCCAGCCCAAATAGTGCAATCTACTGTCTTTCCACCGGCCAGCCGGTGGCTCCTCACCGGTCGACCGGTGGAGCCTGGATCAAGACTCTTCTTCTCTACCAAGGCACCGGCCAGCCGGTGGAGATGTACCGGTCGACCGGTGGCCCCTGGACCAGACTTCTCCTCCACTGCCAAGGCACCGGCCAGCCGGTGGAGCTGTACCGGCCAGCCGGTAGCACTGGTCAAACTAGCCGTTGGCTTTGACCAGTCAACTCCAAAAGCCTCCCAACGGCTCCGAGGCCTTTTCCAACGGCTCCAAAGCCCTCCAACGGATACTTGAAGGTTCCTAGCCTATAAATAAAGGCCTAAGAAGCCCCGGAATAACATACAAGCCACCGGACACATTTTTACATCTTTGGCGAAGCTCCGACGGATTGTTCCAAGGGAACCCAAAGTGCTCCAACAACTTCCACATCCAAGAGCACCTCCATAGAAGCTTGGAAGCGGCCCTCAAACATCATCAATCAATCAAAGGCGCCCAAGGCTTCTCCATTACGGGTTTTATTGTTTATCTCTTTTTGAGCTTTAAAATTGGGTTTGTGCCTACAAACCCCAACTCTTTTCTCATCTCCCCTTCTTTGGGTTCTCACACCACCACTAAGGTGTGAAGAGGTTTTCTCAAGCTTTTCCTTTAAAAGGCTTGTGTCTCGGTGAGCTAGTCTTCACCCGTAAAAAGACTAGTGGGTTCTTGCTAAACCATTAAAAGCAAGTGGGTTCTTGCTAAACCAACAAAAGCAAGCTGTAATAGGTTCTAGTGCTACCTCAAAGCCTAGTGGGTTTCTTGCTAAAACCATTGAAAAGCAAGCGGTAGGAATCTCTCAACGGTTGAGTTGGGAGCGGAGACGTAGGCCGGGTTTTGGCCGAACTCCGTTATCAATTTGCGTGTCTTGCCTCTTTATTTCCGCTGCACTTTAACTCTGATTTTTTAATTTGTCAATCTTTTTTTAAAAGGCAATTCACCCCCCCCTCTTGCCATCATTTTCGGTTTTCTCCGACCCAACAGAGGAGTTAGAGGAGGGAACTCCATCCCTAAACCATGAGTTAGATGTCACATGTACTCCATCATCTGCTCGTGCTGCTGCTGCTTCTATCGACGTAACTCTTCCTCTTGTTGTTGTTACTATCGATAGAGCTCTTCCAGCTCCCTATGCATACTCTCTATAATCTCACCCTGAGCTCGCAGCTTCTCTTGATACTGTATAATATATGATGATGACTCTCTATAATCTCCTCTTAAGCTGCACGAAAACATTTTAGTGGTACCTTAGTAACTCTCATTCATCAATTGAGAGTCAATACCAACAAATCATCCTTTCTCGAAGGTATACTAGGTCACCTTCATCCATGTTGCCTCATTAAATCTTGCTACAATGTTCTGATCCTCAGTCTCTGCCTAACTCTCAATTTGTGTCTGAGATGTCATGGCCTTATATGACTCCTTAAATTTCAATTTAAAATTCAAATAGTTAAAATATTATTTGTAGTTAATTTTAATACTCAAAAAGAAATTATACTGACCACAATCTGATGTTGGCGATCACCTCTAATCTCTCTAGTGATCGAATCAATGCACATCCTTCTATAAATATTGAACGCTATAATATCAGGTTGTTTGACTACCTATATTAATATAAAATAAATAGTTTACATTTAAAGTTATATAAATTAATTAGAAAAGGTACTTACCATATATTTCCTATGCATATTAAATGTACGAATACCAGCTCGATGTGTCACCTCCTGTCACCCCCGGTTTTTTCGACCTACTGATGATATCCTCTGAAAACGACCACCCATCCAGTGTGACCACAATCCATCCCAAACCTAATATGAAATGTAATCAGGTTGGTGGGCATAATAAGACTGATCAAACTATGTGACTCCTACTTTCCTCATTGTTGTCATCAAATTGTGCAAAAACTGATGGCAATGATCACACATACAACCCTCCCATGCATCCTAGATAGATTCACCCAAGCTCTCATCGATAAGATACCATAAAACCTATATATAATTAATAATATCAAGTTATTAATTAAATAAATTTTGAAATAAATATTATTTATTTACATACCAGCCAATGATTGAACACGTAGTGCTGAATATCAATAGGAATCTTATCCCATGTAACCCATGATTGAGAAAAATAATTTCACAATATATCACCCCTATCCAATAACTATATGTGAAAATCTCTAAAAAAAAGAACAAATAATTAAATAATTAGTATATAAATAAATTAATGATAATTAATGAAAACTAACTAAAATACACAAGTAAACATACCGTTGCATACATGGATCAAAGACAAGATGTGGACATTGCTTGGGGATAGGGTCAGGAATCATCAATATCACAAGACCATGACCCCTCTGAGTTGTCGCTGATTTTCCAACAATATGAGTGTTAGATGATCCAACATCATGCTCACCATCAGGTAGATCACCTCCTATAACTCACAAAATAGATCTGAGTCCATTTGAAACACAAAATTATTGTTGTTAGAAAACAGCTGAAAAAAATATTATATATAGATATATATTATATATGATTATAACCAACATTTAACTATGTCAATATTCTTCTCCATCCTCATCTTCATATCTGATAGTTTCAATATCTTTATATTCCTCCTCAGTATCATCAATTTCCATAGGAGTTTTAGTTTCATCATCTCTTATCATTTCAAATTCATTTGTTACATCAATAACATCATCATCATCATTGACCCTTAACTATGGGGTACAACATTGATATTCATGTATCTTCATGAAAAAGATGGATTTAGAGTAGTCTCTTGAAAAATTTCAATTCCTTTCACTTCAGTGGAACCACATTCACTTTGAATAAACTGATTTTCCTGAGATTTCATTTTTATTATGCCCCACCAATCAATTAACTCTCTTAAAGTAGCACAATAATTTGCATAATAAATTTGATGTGCTTGATGAACTAATAAAAATGGTTCATTTACTGCAAGAAGGATTTTATATTTAATGTCAAAAATTCCATGGATCAGATGAACACAAAAGTATCTCTCAGTATCCAACCATTGATATTTAAACATCGTTATGTAATTCTGTCCCAGATAACACAATTCAATTATTTATTCCAACATTCCATAAAATTCAACTTCAATTTCTCTATGATGAGATCCTCTCAATAAAACACCACTATTAATTGTTTTTTTGATTTCCTATATACATGCGTATGAAATCAAAAACCATTCACCACATATGAATTAAAAGATTTAACCCTTTTGGATGATGGGTTACTCAATACATACAATCGATTATCAATTTTATCAGCATGTTGTGATACCTGATTTTTTTTTAAAAAAATTATTAATATATTAAGTAATAAATTTATTTTTTATGTTAAACTATAAATAATTTATTTTAATAAATTTTGAAACCAGTAGGAAAAATTATTTTACCAACGTTCTTCAAGATTAACTTCTATAACTTGTGGAAACTGTTTCTTGATATTATTATCATATAACCTATAAATAAAATAATATTCATTTACTATAAAAAATATTATAGAATAATTTATAGGAGTAATCATAGTATAAATAGTTTCATTTCTTCACAGTTGAGCAGAACATATGTATGAGCTTTGTGATGTTCATCATCTGAAATCCATCATTCATGAACTCCACCAAAGCCAAGTTTGGGAAGATTAAGAACTGATAATTGATTTTTCATTTCATCATCAAAATTTCCCTCATTATGACCCATGCAATTATATTTTTAGGGATATTCATATTGAAAATAATGAGAGCATAAAAAATAAATTTCCTCCTGCAAATAAACTTCTACAATTGATCCTTCAACTGATACTTTGTTACATACTTTTTTCTTCAATTTCTTCATGCATATCTCAAATAGGTATTCCATTGAAACTATACTGGACCTCCAAATTTCACTTAATGCGGGAAATGTAATATCAAATGTTACATTGAGGCAAAGAAATCCGGTGGGAATATTTTTTCCAGTTTACATAAAATTAAAACAATATCTTCTTGTTGTCTACTTAGTGCATCATAGTCTGTTGTCACCACAAAAATGTATCAGAAAAAATATTACATGTCTGTTAGTGCATCCCAAATCATATAATTAAAAAATATCTTAATCAAATCAGTAGAAGTCTTTCCATTATAACATGGCAATCATGAATTTTTAATTTGGTAATATGACCATTTCTAAAACATCTATCCAAATTAGAAACATAACCATCTGGAAGTCTCAAATCTGTAATCTACTGAAAAAATAATAATCAATTTTCTTTGGAAATTATATAAGCTACTTTTGGCTTCATTAACTTCAGTGATCTGAAATTTTCAAATAGTTCAAGTTCTGGTCTCCTGTAAATTTGGGAAATATCTAATTGCGCCTTTACTTTATCTTTGGTTTTACCAGGTGTATCCAAAACTATATAAAATATATTATCAAAATAGTTCTTCTCAATATACATGACATCTAACATGTGATGGATCAAAAAATCAGAACAATATGGAAGATCCCAAAAAATGATCTATTTTATCCAATTACGTTCTTTCCCAAATCCATAAATTTTCTATTAGTTTATAGTTGGTCCCAATGTAACAGGAGGTAATGAAGAGAAAAATTATTTTAACTCCATAATTGATATCATTGTTGGAGGTTCATCTCTTTCAATTGTGCCTTTTCTGAAATGATATTTGTTCCTCTCAAAAGGATGATCGGTTGGAAGGAATTTGAGATGATAGTCGAATAAACGAGGTTTTCTTTAATTGAAGAGCATAAATTCTTTTTTGTCTCTCATATATTACAGAAATGATTTTGGACCATGTGTACTCTAGCCAGATAATATGTCATTTGCTGGGAAGTCACTAATTGTCCATATTAATCCATCTTTTAGTAGGAAATTTTGTTTCGTAGCAACATCATATGTACTGATACCATTACTCCACAATAAATTTAACTCATCAATCAATGGATTCAAATAAACATTAATATTTTTTTTGGATGTACTGGAATTAATAAGGTCAAAAAGATATATGACTACTTCATCAACATCCAAGGAGGTAAATTGTACAGAGTTATAAAGACAGGATAATAAGAATATTGACTACTCTAAGAACCAAATGGATATAAACTGTGAGTAGAAAGACCCAATCACACATTTTGGACTTCTAAAGAAAAATACATATGTACTTGGTCAAAATGTTTCCATGAATCACCATCAGAGGGATGATTTAAGATTTTACCAGTTGAAATATTGATTTTTTCCATGAAATCAATGATGTTGTGTTCCGAGACATAAATAAATGATGTAATATTGGTGTAAATGGGAAATACCACAAATATTTTATAGGAATCAATCCATATTTCCCTAATTGAGCCTCTTTATACCTCAATTTTACACATGTAGGATAACTATCCAACGACTCATTTTCACTATAATATAAGATGCAATCATTTAAACATGCATGAATCTTCTGATAACCAAGACCCAGATTATGAACCAACTCTTGTTCTCATATAAATTTGTTGGAAACACATTTCCTTTAGGTAACAGTGTTTTAACCAAAGAGAATATATGATCAAAATAGTTATTTGACATTCCATTATTTGATTTAATGGCCAAAAATTTTATAACTACTTCAAATTTTCTTACCTTGCAACCAGGATATAAGGCATCCTCAGGGGACCTCAACAACTCATAAAATTGTGATAGTTCCAACTCAGAAGTTAAATCAATATCATCCCGAGTTTCAATTTTTTGAAAAGATGGACCTGCCACATCATGTGCTAAATTTTGAAACCGTGATAGATCTGGAACCAAATT
This sequence comes from Viscum album, assembly GCA_963277665.1. Lineage (NCBI taxonomy): Eukaryota > Viridiplantae > Streptophyta > Magnoliopsida > Santalales > Viscaceae > Viscum > Viscum album. The sequence goes on from OY728162.1 coordinate 225,105,899, forward strand.
ATTAATATCTTCTCTAGAACCGCATTCACCATATTGATACCAAAAAATATATTTTTTTCAAAAACCAAAATGCAATAGATGCCCCCAACATTTTCAAATGTGTCAAATGTCCTCAGACTACATTTTTTACATAGAAAAGTAATTGTTCCTTTTGAAAAAAATTATTGTTTTGATGATGCAAAATGATAAGAAAGTTTCAACACCCTCAATATATAAAAGATTTATACCAGAACCATTTGGATTCCTGTGATGATTTATCCAAACACGATCATCTAATAATGACTGTTGTCGACTTACTTGTTCTATATTTCTCTAAAAAACATAAAATAATTATTTTTTTATGATTAATTTGATATAAGAAATACACGATCCAAAAAAAGAAAAAAATTGTTATCTATTATTAATTATTCCTAATTATTAGTAATTATTCCTAAATATTTCTAATTATTGCTAATTATTGGCAATTATTACTAATTATTGCTAATTATTACTAATTATTGTTAATTATTGGTAATTATACCTAATTATTAGTAATTATTTTTAATTATTCCTAATTATTCCAAATTATTGATAATTATTAGTAATTATATATAATTAATTCTAATTATTACTAATTATTCCTAATTATTGCAAATTATTGGTATTTATTGGTAATTATTGGTAATTATTGGCAATTATTGCTAATTATTGCTAATTATTTCTAATGTTTATTAATTATTTCTAATTTTTATTAATCATTACTAATTATTACTAATTATTTCTAATTATTGCCAATTATTGCTAATTATTGCTAATTATTAAAAATTATTGCTAATTATTGGTAATTATTGCTAATTATTGGTAATTATTCCTAATTATTGATAATTATTCCAAATTATTGCTAATTATTCCTAATTATTTCTAATTATTTCTAATTATTGGTAATTATTTCAAATTATTGTTAATTATTCTTAATTATTCCTAATTATTGTGAATTATTCCTAATTATCGGTAATTATTCCTAATGATCAATAATTACTCCTAATTATTTCTAATTATTACTAATTATTGGTAATTATTCCTAATTATTGGTGATTATTAGTAATGATTGCTAATTATTCCTAATTATTGCTAATTATTCCTAATTATTGGTAATTAATCCTAATTATTGGTAATTATTCCTAATTACTTGTAATTATTAGTAATTACTGCTAATTATTCCTAATTATTGCTAATTTTTTCTAATTATTTCTATTATTGCTAATTGTTCCTAATTATTGCTAATTATTGCTAATTATTCCTAAATATTGCTAATTATTTCCAATTATTGCTAACTACTACTAATTATTAGTAATTATTGCTAATTAATGTTAATTATTAGTAATTATTCCTAATTATTGTTAATTCTTTTTATTTATTGCTAATTATTCCTAATTATTGCTATTTATTAGTAATTATTCCTAATTATTTCTAATTATTGCTAATTACTTCTAATTGTTGCTAATTATTGCTAATTAATGCTAATTAGTCCTAATTATTGCTAATTAGTCCTAATTATTGCTAGCTAGTTCCATTTTTTTAATAATTATTACTATTTTTTGTAATTATTAGCTAATTATTGATAATTATTACTTATTATTGCTAATTATTGTTAATTATTGCTAATTATTGCTAATTATTGCTAATTATTGCTAATTATTACTATTTTTTTGCTAATTATTACTATTTTGGCTAATTATTACTATTTTTTTGTAATTATTATCCAATTATTGCTAATTATTACTAATTATTGCTAATTATGACTATTTTTTGCAAATTATTACTAATGTTTTGTAATTATTACTATTTTATGTAATTATTACTAATTTTTTGTAATTATTACTATTTTTTTGTAATTATTACTAATTTTTTGTAATTATTAGCTAATTATTGCTAATTATTACTAATTATTACTAATTATTACTAATTATTACTAATTATTGTTAATTATTTCCAATTATTACTAATTATTGCTAATTATTACTAATTGTTGCTAATTATTACTAATTACCGCTAATTATTACTAATTACCGCTAATTATTACTAATTACCGCTAATTATTACTAATTATTACCAATTACCTCTAATTATTGCTAATTATTGATAGTTATTACTAATTATTCCTAATTATAATTAATTATTGCTAATTATTACTAATTATTACCAATTTGCACTAATTATTATTAATTAACACTAATTATTACTAATTTCAACTAATTATTACTAATTTCAACTATTTTTTATTAATTACCATATTTTTTTAAAATTACCACTAATTATGATTAATTTTTATTACTAATTATTACTAATTATTACTAATTATTATTAATTACTACTAATTAGTACTAATTATCACCAACTATCACTAATTAACATTAATTTCTATAAATGTATAACAATTTATTGCCAATAATTACTAATTACAGATAATTAAAATAAATTATTGAAAATTAAAACTATTTAATTTTAATTAAAAACATTAATGAAAATTATAACTAAATAGTTCAAAAAAAAATTAATGAAAAAACTAATTAATTTTAATTAAATCTAATTACTACTAATCAATAATAATTATTACTGATATTAAATAAAATAAATAAAATAAAAAATAAAAAAATAAAAAAAATAAAAAAAATAAAAAACTTGAAACTGAATCTTTTGGCAGATGTGAAACTTGAAAGTTGATCCCTTGTAACATTTCTAACTCTAAAAAATTTAAACAAAGAAATATCAGAGCAAAGAGGGTGAGGAAAGTTTAGGAAAGTTTTGAATGAAAAAATTTCAGGGGGGGTATATAGGTTAGATCATTTGCGACGGGACTCCCGTCACAAATAGTTAGGCGTTTATTAATTGAGGTGGCGATAAATAATAGTATTTACGATGGGTCCCGTCATACATACTATCCTGTCAACACATTATTTGCTACGGGCCATCACAAATATTATTTTTTGCGACGGGACCCGTCACAAATACTATCATGGAGACAAATTATTTACGACGGGTCCCGTCGCAAATAATATCCCGCCGACATATTATTTGCAACAAGGATCCCCCCCCCCATCGCAAATAACATAAACCCGAGAAGAGTATTTACGACGGGGGGAATCCTTGTCGTAAATACTCTTCCCACGCTTACGCGTGCACAGTGCACGAAAGGTATTTGTGACAGACTGTCGCAAATACCTCTTTTTTATGGACTATTTGCGATGGAGATTTCCCCCCGTCGAAAATAGTCTTTTTCTATGGACTATTTACGGCGCGCCCTATGCATGTCACAATTGATCCGTCACAAATAGTTGAAATTCCCAAAGTGCCCGGATTAGTGCATTTAAGACCCAGCGTTGGAGACGCTGGGTGGGAGACAAAGTCCTTTGCTTTGTAGAGGACTCGGTCGGTGCATTGGTTGACATGCATGTCTACAAGAACTTCTAGGATTCCATTGGATTGAAAGAAGTTCTGAAGATTGTCTGCAATATGTGTGACATATATAGACAACAAAACCTTGTCAAAGTAACATCTCATGATCACATGCGTAACTGGTGATCTTATTTATCCCTCTTTCACTTTGGATGTGAAAGGGGTCTGATACTAGGTAACACTACCACCTTGGTTAGGGATTCACATCGGGTTCACCATTTTTGTTTCATCCGAATTCACTGGTCTGAGGTCAGGAGTGAAATGATCTTATGGGGACTGGGTAGTATATCCTTTTAATATTGTGAAGGAGGCGTCGTAGTCAAGTTGCTTATATCGGGTTACCATTTTGTTTTCATCGAAGGTGTTTTTGTGTCCTGAACGATTGATTGTAGGGGGTTGAATGGTGTGCAATCACTGATGTTAGATACAAGGTCTTTAGACGGTCCCCAATGAGTTTTGTTTGTGGATCCAGAAACGTCCAATGACTCTTATATCCATGATTCATAGACTTACTTTCCAAAGGCAGATGCTCATTGGGTAACTTGGCCAATGAAACTTAAGAACTCACATCGGTCGAGATGATCGAAAGTTGGGCCCATCACACCCTTTTGGGGGGAACTATTTCCTATTCTGGGACTCTCTTATAGAATTAAGTCATGTTCATATGTTCACAAATCCTTAGTTCATTCCCAAGCATGTGTTCGCAGATTATCCCTAGGTCATGATTGGTCATGAATACACATGGGTTCAAAATCATCTGTATGTATCCGAGGTTCTCCATTGATAGAGGGATCTATATATATCTGAGGTTCTCCATAGATGTTACCCTTTAGTGGACAAATCATAGATTCTTTGGTCATTTGTTGGGACGGCACTAGTTTTAAGCCGCATGATGGGCTGCTCTGGAGTTTACCATCATCCAGGAGAACAAAAGTTGTGTTGATGTCGGGATTGAACCTGTGAAATGGGCTTCCTATACATCCTTTTGAGAGGAATCAAAACCCATGTAGTTCAGATTGAGCTGGGACTTACACTTTGGAGGAGGGCCATTAAGGGCACATGATTGGGGCTTACGCATGGGACCTGCCCATTTGAGGGGATTCGATCAGGGATTATACCTTATAGGAGGCCCATTTAGATCGAAGTTGGGGATTATATCTGTAGAGAAGTCCCTATTGAGTTACTTAGGGATCATGAAGATGTCGTGATCATCAACAACCTCTAAGATCATGTGAGTCATGCTCAGTGTGAGAAATAAGAGGAATAACTGGACCTAAAGATCACATTCCTTACTCCATCCACTGATGGATGATGCTGGAACCCAAAGGGAAAGAGAGATAGAGATTTTGAGTGTGCCCATATCCTCTCTCATTTTCATATCCTGGATAGTCATCTTTGGGGATCTATCTGGATACATCCCAAGCTGAAGTGAAGAGGGGCAAGAGAACCGCCTCCCGCAAGAAAGGCTTGGGGATTATCTGAGGAGGAGTGCCTTGAAATTTGTTCTAGGAGAGGAGGGAGTATTTTACACTGGCCCTCATCAAAGAGAAAATCCATCAGTTCCTCTCAATACCTATAACAATGAGGTTCATGTGGGTATCTTGAGGTCAGAACTCTCATTACCGCGAGAATGTAAACTGGGGGGGGGGTATTCCAAGAGTCCTCTTGAAAAATATTGTCAACGTGAATCTGCTTACAGCATGCATGTAAATTCAAAAGGGAATGCTGATGTGCCCACTGATTTTATCATAAATTTCTGGTAGCTTTGGAATAGGCCTTGTCCTGATTCCATTGGACTGGTTCACGGAGGGGCCATCATAGGAGCTAATGATATGATGAAAGGGAGTGATTGGAGCATAAGAGTGTAATGCCCTAGGATACCCCATTCTGCAAAGTATGTTCTTAAACAAGTTGGTCTTCCCTCTGTGTAGCATGGTGCTTTGCAGGTAAGGGGTCCATCCACATACCATTGTGGTATGTGGACCTGAGTTTTGTCCACGTAGTGATTTGCTACATGGGGCTAGGTTCCATCCGCAAAGCATAACACTATGCAGGATTGATTTCCTCCTGCGTAGTGATTTTTCTATGTGGGGAAGGGTTCTAGCCACATAGTATGGTTCCACGCAAGATAAAGTTCTTCCCATGTAGTTATTTTCTATGCAGGGTAGGGTTCCATCCACATAGATTTTTTACTATGTGGGCTGCCTAGTTAGAAAGGGACCATTGGTTCTACACCTTGCAGGAAGTATGCCCGCAAAGTATGTTGAGTTCACGGACTTTCGATTGATTATATTTTTATCCTCATTAATGATATGTAGTGGGTTTTACCTATGGGAAATCATTGAAGGATTCCATATTTTATGGAGCTATCGATCTCTCCTTATACCGATTCATTGATTCTTTGATCACCTTCTTTGGTTCTCCTTAGGATCTATTTATAGATAAGCGGGGGAACTGGATAACAGCATGGACGGTCATCTACGATGAGGCCGCAATCCCTCTTTTATAGAATCCCATGAGAGATATCTGACCCATGAACGACTTAGTTAGCAATGGTACAAGTTCATCATTTGTGGGATGAAAATCACCACCTCCATCCCGCGAATGACTTCGTCTCATTTGTAGGGAGTCGAAGGAACTAACTTGCCCACGAACCATTTTTAGTTTGTGGGAGAGCATCATTTGTGGGGAGGATATCTTCTCCTTCTTTCCGCAGATGATTTTGTTTCATTTGTGGGGACTAGAACCACCGTCTCCTTCCTGAAAACTTCTTAGTTTGTGGACACTTCACGAAGAAAAGCGCCTTGCATAGCGGTGATCCACGAAGGATTTATACTTCGCAGCCTCACTTATTTGTTTTCCATTTTTGACCCTTCAAACATTTTTCCTTCAAATCTTCCTTTGATTTGTTTTCCTTACTTTTCCAAATCAATAGGATTATTTCAATTTCCCTTGAAAAGTTTTCAGGACCCAACAATAACATATTAATTATGGGGAAAAAAGTGAAATTCTTGCAATCATTTAAGACTTGGTTGAATGAATGCTTCTTTATAAAAGACTTAGATGAAGCAGACTATATTCTAGGGATCAAGATCAATCAGGATAAATATCATAGGTTTATTGGGATAAGTCAAAGTACATGTATCGATAAGGTACTCAAAAGGTATAACAAGGAACAATCCAAGAGATAGTTGTTTCCAATGTCACATGGTATCAATCTCTCCAAGAAAATGTGTTCACAAACACATGAGAATATTGAAAGAATGTGTAGAGTCCCTTACGCCTCAGCAGTGGCATTTATCATGTATGGCATGCTATATACTAGGTTTGATGTTAAATTTTCTGTAATCATGGTGGAAATATATCAAGATAATCTAGGAGAGATACATTGGGTTTCTATCAAAACTATCTTGAAGTACTTGAGGCATACAAAGGATATGTTCCTGGTGTATAGAGGGGATAAGGAACAAGTAGTGAGAGGATACACTTATACTAGTTTCCAGACATATCATGATGATCTGAAATCATAGCCAAACTACGTATTTTTCTTGAATAGTGGTTCAGTGAGTTAGAGAAGCTCAAGGAAACCTATGGCCGCTGATTCTATAGTAGAATTAGAGTATATAGAAGCTTCTAATGCAATTAAGGAGTCATTTTGTATATGAATCTTTGTCTCAGAAATCAGTGTTGTGACTTGTAACACCCGAGATTTTTATGAGTAATATTTTGTTCAAAGGAATCTTTCACTACACACTTGCTTGGCTTACTTTACACGCAATCATGACCTTCCTCGATAGCTTGCGTCGTACGCAATACCGAGTTTCACTAAACAACGATATGCTATTAAAATATTATTAAAACTAGCCGTTATGAATAATAATAACCACTTTTTGAAATTTTATAAATTTTATTTTTCAAAATGGACTTCATTTTTGGATTTGGAATACCGAAATTAGCCTAGGGTGAAATTTTGGTATTTTTCTGAAAACTTTCAATTTTTGATGAATAGTGAAACCACTAAGTGGTAGGTTAAAAACTGAATTTTGCATAAAACTTAATTTTACCGCTTCTGTGAATGGAATTTCGAAAATCCGACAGACACGGTTGATATCAGTAAGTAAAATGTGGTTCAATGAGATAAAAATAATTTTTTGGTGAATAGTAACTTTTTACTTTTTTTACCGCGGTTAATAGTAAATAGGGTAACTAAGGGTAAATATGATATTACTATTACCCTAACACATGTCCTAATTCTATTGGATAAGTGTAATTCGACCAAAAACAACCTTATGAATAAAATATGACCATTTAGGCCCACTTGAGTTAGATTAGGACATTTATTATTAATTTATTTAAAGAAGGGTTAAAATAGTTAAAATCAAAGTTTAATAAGTAAATAATTTTTAATATGGGGTTATACATAAGATAAATTCTACAATAAATATTAATTAGAAAACTAAAAAGATTTCCTACATAATGGTATTTTATTTATAATTTTTAGACATTAAATAATTTAATTTAATTATGACACAACGATGATGCAGTAATTATCTTATTTATGAAATATTGAAATAATTGATGTTATAAACACAAAAATAAATGTAATTTGAGAATTTTTATGAATTACACTAATTTTATAGGTCATTATGATATATCAGTGTTGATTTAATCAACTTGGTTCAAACATATAATTCTGTTATGACTTTCACAAAAATCATATATCAAATAGTGTCAAAATTGACACAAAATAGTTTTTAAATCAAATATTATATTATTAATTGTTATTTTATTCCTAAAAATCTAAGGTTCGGCCAAATGACTTAGATAAGGATATATATATTAATAATAAACAATTTGGGGTTCGTTTGGCATGTTATAGTAAGTGTATTAACCATATAGTGAAAGAAAACAAAAAGACACGGTAAAAGTTAAATTATTTAACTTAGAGTTAAATCTAATTGATAATGTTAAAATAATACCCTAAACTTGTCTAAATCCTATTGGTTGATAGGATTTCGACCCATCCCCACTTTAGCTTCGAAATAAGACCCTTTGGAACCATTATAAACCGATTTTGACTTTAATATAAAATAATATTTTGAGATATTCCTAAGGTGCCCCTCTCCTCCCTTATAAAAGGGCACCTCCTCCCCCTCCTCCTCACACCAATTTGAGCACTCAAGCTCGGCCAACCCCTGCCATTTTCTCCTCTCCACTTCCCTAGAATAATCCTAGAGGTCCTGGTCTTCTTCAAAGACCAATCTTAGTTCCCTAAGTGGAGGATTCAAAGAGGCGTTCCAAAGAAGAGGTAATATCCATTACCGATCTTTTCAATTTCTTTCTTCTTCAACTTCTTCTTCTTTAGTTGTTTCATGATAAAGTAATAACATCAGTATTAATTACATACTGATATGTTATTATAAATATGAAACAACCCTAATTCACCTTCTATCCATCCTACGGAAAAATGAAATCACCGCGCGTGCGTACGTACGGAATACCGTCTCCACGCCGTGGTGTAATCTATTTTCCACCACCACCTTACAAGGATGGGTATAATGGTGTAATGAGTAACTATTTATGATTATTATAAAGTAATATTGATACTGAAATAATATATATATACTCCAATACAATTCCACGATCATAGGAACGATATCATCACTCGTGCGTACATACGGAATACCGTCTCCACGATGTGATGCGACTCGTTCTACATGATCATCATTAAATAGTAATTATATAAATGAATTGAATGAATAAATATGATATATGTTACACTAATACCATTCTGGATATAAGGTATCTATAACCTTAAAATAAGAATAAGAATTTATTCGGCAAAACACGCATAAGAACAAAAGGCAATAAAGACCCGAGTAACAAGTAACAATGAAATATTACTAACAAAAAGCTAAGAATATGACCATATATGATATCATATCAATATGTATGATTCTGGAATAAGTCAATAACATTATTTAAACCATTATAAAGGAGCTTCGGACACGTACAAAGCAAATCGGACCTAAGGTAAGGAAAATATCACAATCTCATTTTTATCCGAGATTGTTTATTCGTAAGTATTTACTAGGGTGTATTTTATCATCCACATCCATGTTCCCTAAATATGTAATATTATTTCCATCCTTCTACAATTGTTTAAATCCAATTTTACCCTTCGGTGGGTTTTTAGTAAAAGATATGAAAGGAATCTTTTGTCGTTTTTCGTACGAGGTACTTTTTGACTTTTCCGACAAAAGTACGAAGAATGTTTTTTTTAACTTATACGGCATGAATGGATTTTTTAAAACATTATTTCCAAGAAACTTAATTTACAAGTTTTCAAGTTTATTTTTAATCAACTTCTTTTATTTTAAAGTCGTATGACATGTTATGAAAGGAAAAAATGTTTTTTTGAAGTAGAAAGGATATTTTCCTCAAGAATGGAGTTCAAGTATTTTATCAAAATTATTTTCCGTATAAGATAATAAAAGGGTTCTGTTTTTATCCCTATTATTACATTGGTTTGATTATGTTGTGATGGAAATATTTTTTATGAATTCCTTTATCTTATATGAATTGTTTTATGATGTCATGTTGTTTAAGAATCCCATTTTTATTACATGGGTTACGCTATGATGTATGGTTTATGATTATGTGGCACACATAAGAAAGGATTCATTATAAGATGGGTGGGACCTATATCTCCCTCCAATGCATTGGGTAAATATTTTATATCTCATGAGATAGACATGGCTGGAACGGTAGGTTATACCGGTTCAGTGAAACAGGACTGGAACAAGGGTGACTCGGTTCAGAAAGGGACTTTGTCCACTAAGATAGTCTTGGCAATGAGTCATGACTAACAAGAAATGATTTTCCATGATTATGTGTGCATGCCACAAAGTTTCAAGTTTCATGTTATGATTATGGGGATCTCATTTTCACTTCTATGATTTGTTCCATGTTAAGATATTATGATCTCTTTTGCAGGTTATGATTTTTAAAAAGATATGATATGATTTTTATTTCCTTTATTTGCCCTTGCTGAGCATTTGAGCTCACCCTTTTATGTTTTCTTTTCCCCAGGCCAGGAAGATGGATATTAAGTAGAATATGCTAAAAGGGACCCTAGATATGATGAAATAAATGGGAGACACTGTAGAAGATTTATGAACCAGTTGTTTATGTTTCCCAGTTTCTAAAGACACTATACCTATACGGTCCTTTGTGGTTTTGTCATATGTTGTAATAAGTGTGCTTCAATTTTGAAGTATTAACAATGTATGTAAAGTATGGGTCGTTATAGTTGGTATCAGAGGAAAGGTATAGTCAACCTTTGGAAACTAGGATGTGAAAGCCTTAGTAAGAACCCTAAGGATAAGTCTAAGCATAGAACACAATCTTAGTGTTTTAGAAATGGCCATGAATACCCTAGGATAAGACCTTAAGTGTGAAATTTTATCCTTGATTATGTGGTTTTCCTATTATAATTAGTGTTGCTCACACTTTTCTTCTTGGTTTTAGTCAATGGCTGGAACCTGAAGGAACCGTGTTAATGCGGAATGTGATGGGAAATACAATGATTGTCCCCCTGAGCAACCAAACGATATGGGATCTAGAATGAAAAATCTTGTAGCCAAGCTCACACAACTTTCTCAAGCTATGAATCATGCAGGACTTCCAAACGAGCAAAGGAAGGAGCAACATTCTGTTGAATCCTTCATGAGGCAGCGTCCACCTTCTTTCAGTGGGTCTACTGATCCATTAGTTGCTGAACAATGGATTAGTACTACTGAAAAGATATTTTCAGTTCTTCAATATTATGAACATGATAAAGTCATCCTAGCAGTGTATCGTTTGGAAGGAGATGCTGATCAATGGTGGAATCTTATTAAGAATACGAGGCAAAGGGATGAAATTGAGTCTATGGAATGGGACGAGTTCAAGAACTTATTTTTCAATAAGTACTTCCCTCGTATTCTCCGAACAAAGATGGAGAAAGAGTTTCTTGAACTGAAGCAAAGGGATGATGAATCTGTTGGTACCTATGAAGCAAATTTTACAAGACTTGCAAGGTACACTTCTGGTATTATTATCCAACCTGAGAGTAAGATCGATCGATTCTTTAGTGGCTTAAAACCAAGTCTTCGAAGGGCGTTAGCCATAAGGGACTTCAATAGCTACGAGGAAATCGTTCGATGTGCTCTCAAAGTCGAGATGGAGATTGGAGTAACCCATCAGTCACATGGGTTTGATAAGAAGAGGAAGATGGAATTCAAAGGAAAATCTAAAGAGCACACTGAAAAGAATATGAGCTTTCCCTTATGCTCAAAGTGTGGAAAGAAACATGGAGGGAGTTGTCTTAAAGGGACAAGTAAATGTTTCAAATGTGGAAAGGAAGGTCATCGGGCATTTGAATGCCGCGATAATGGGAAGAAGATGTATAATGATGCAAACAAAGGAAGGGATACACAGAATGAACCTACTACACTTCAATGTTTCAAGTGCAAGGAGATGGGGCATTATGCCAATCAATGCCCAAATCCAAGGGTTGATGATGATGGTCGACGTCAACAAAATCTTAAGGCTAAAGACAAAGGAAAGTCACATGCAATTTCTATCAGCGATGTGGAGTACGATAACGAAGTGGTGAAAGGTACACTTACCATCCACTCTAAAGTAGAAAATGTTTTATTTGATTCTAGATCCACCCACTCTTTTATTTCTGAAAAATTTTCTAAGGGTATCACCGTATTACCTCAAAAATTAGATGTTGAGTTAGCTGTGACAACACCTAATGGCACAACAGTCGCATCAAAAGTTTATAATTCTTCTCCGATCGAAGTTTGTGGGAAAGTGCTTCCTGAAAATCTTGTGATCCTTCCTTTAGTGGAATTTGATGTGATTCTTGGCATGGATTGGCTTTCTCTACATGGAGATCATATCAATTTCCAAAGAAGGGAAGTCACATTTCATATTCCAGATCAATCTACGATCATATATCGATGCAAGGATGAACATAACCTTCCAGTGGAAATTTCTTCCATCTTATGGGTATTGATTCCACTAAATGAAGGTTATTTATCTCAAATGGTTGGTGAGAAACTCACGATTAAGAATATTCCCATTGTACGGGAGTTTGATGATGTCTTTCCGGAGGAATTACCGGGTCTTCCACCAAATCGTGAAGTTGAGTTTTCAATAGAACTCGTACCGGGTGCTGTGCCAATTTCAAAGACACCTTATAGAATGGCCCTAATTGAGTTGCAGGAATTGAAGAAGCAACTCCAAGAGAATCTTGATAAGGTATTCATACGCCCTAGTGCGTCACCTTGGGGAGCACCTGTTCTATTTGTTAAGAAGAAAGATGGATCAATGAGACTCTGCATTGATTATCGAGAACTTAACAAGAACAAATATCCTCTCCCACGCATTGATGACTTATTTGACCAACTACACGGAGCTCAATACTTTTCCAAGATTGATCTTCGCTCAGGGTATCATCAATTAAGGGTCAAAAGGGAGGATATACAAAAGACGACTTTTCGTACAAGGTATGGACACTATGAATTTATAGTGATGCCATTTGGTCTTACTAATGCCCCTGCTATCTTCATAGATCTAATGAATAGAGTCTTTAGAGACTATCTTGATCAATTTGTGGTAGTCTTTATAGACGATATTCTTGTCTATTCAAAGAGCAAGGAAGAGCATGAAGATCACTTGAGAATTATATTGAAGACCCTGAGAAAGGAGAAGCTTTATGCCAAATTTACCAAGTGTGAATTTTGGCTTCAAAAAGTTGCATTTTTGGGTCACATAATCTCAAAAGAGGGGATATATGTGGATCCAGCAAAAGCAGAGGTTATCGAAAGATGGTCAAGACCAACAACAGTAACTGAGATCCGAAGTTTTCTTGGTTTGGCTGGATATTATCGAAGTTTTGTAAAAGATTTTTCACGATTATCTAATCCACTCACCAAGTTGACTCGGAAAGGAGTTAAGTTTGTTTGGACAGAGGAATGCGAAGAGAATTTCAAGGAGTTGAAAAGAAGGTTATCCAGTGCACCTGTGCTCACACTGCCTTGTAGTGGAGAAAGGTTTGTGATCTACAGTGATGCATCCAAGAAGGTATTGGGGTGTGTTCTTATGCAAAATGATATGGTGATAGCTTATGCCTCACGACAGTTGAAAATCCATGAGCAAAATTACCCAACACATGATTTGGAGTTGGCTGCGGTAATCTTTGCATTAAATATTTGGAGGCATTACCTTTATGGTGAAAGGTGTGATATTTATACTGATCATAAAAGTTTAAAGTATATTTTCACACAAAAGGAGCTAAATATGCGTCAAAGAAGATGGTTGGAGCTGATTAAGGATTATGATTGCTCAATCCATTACCACCCTGGGAAAGCAAACAAGGTGGCAGATGCATTAAGTCGACAAGACCATGCTAGTTTATCCATGATGAGGATCACAAAAGATCCAATATTTATGGATTTACAAAGGATGGATCTTGGAATTATAATGGAAGGGGAAAAATCTTATCTTTATCAAATGAATGTTCAACCATCTATACATGTGAAGATTAAAGAGGCACAGAAAGAAGATGTCGAGTTACAAAAGAAGGTGAGAAATGTTCCTGAATTCAACCTTGATTGTGATGGGATAATGAAGTTCAGGAATCGGGTTTGTGTTCCTCCCATCCCCGAATTAAAGAAGGAGCTGCTGGATGAGGCTCATAGTTCATCATTCTCTATTCATCCTGGAAGCACGAAGATGTATAGGGACCTGAAAGAGTACTTCTGGTAGGATGGCATGAAAAGAGATGTTGCTGAATATGTCTCTTGATGCTTGGTTTGTCAACAAGTTAAAGCTGAGAGACAGAAGTCTAAGGGGATGTTACAACCATTACCCATACCCGAATGGAAATGGGAAAACATCACTATGGACTTTGTCACAGGACTTCCTAAAACATCCAAAGGCAATAATTCTATTTGGGTCATAGTTGATCGTCTTACAAAGTCTGCACACTTCATTGCTATTCGAGAGGATTTATCTCTAGATCAGCTTGCCAGGATATATGTAAAGGAAGTGGTAAGATTTCATGGAGTACCACTTTCTATTATATCTGATCAGGATCCGAGATTTACCTCGAAGTTCTGGCGAAGTCTTCAGCATACTCTGGATATAGAGTTGAGTTTCAGCACTGCTTATCATCCCCAGACAGACGGTCAGTCTGAGAGAACAATTCAAACCCTAGAAGATATGCTGAGAGCTTTCTCTATGGATTTCAAAGGAGGTTGGGATCAACACCTACCTTTGGTGGAATTTTCTTATAATAATAGCTTTCACTCCAGTATTCAGATGGCTCCTTATGAAGCTATATATGGAAAGAAATGTAGGACTCCAACTTGCTGGGATGAAGTTGGGGAAAGAAAGCTATTAGGACCTGATCTCGTTGATGAAATGGCAGAAAAGGTCAGATCTATTCAACAACACATAAGAGCAGCTCAGAGTCGACAGAAAAATTATACCGACAACCGAAGAAAAGACCTAGAGTTTGAAGTGGGTGATAAAGTGTTCTTACGAATATCTCCCTGGAAGAGGGTTATGAGATTTGGAAAGAAGGGGAAGTTGAGCCCTAGATATATCGGTCCTTTCGAAATACTGGATCGTGTTGGAAAGGTAGCTTACCGATTGGCGCTTCCACCGAATCTCTCTCAAGTTCACGATGTGTTCCATGTATCTCTCCTGAGAAAGTACATACCTGATCCTTCACATGTACTCAACTCAGAAGTTGTACCGCTGGAGCAAGATCTTTCTTATGAAGAACAGCCGATAGAGATTCTGGATCGTAGCGAAAAAGTCCTACGAAACAAGACCACTCGCTTGGTGAAAGTTTTATGGAGGAACCACCAATTAGAAGAAGCTACTTCGGAGCTTGAGGATATGATGAGGGAGAAGTATCCTCATCTGTTTGATACAAAGTGACGAATTTCGAGGGCGAAATTCTTTTTAAGGGGGGTAGAATGTAACACCCGAGATTTTTATGAGTAATATTTTGTTCAAAGGAATCTTTCACTACACACTTCCTTGGCTTACTTTACACGCAATCGCGACCTTCCTCAATAGCTTGCGTCGTACGCAATACCGAGTTTCACTAAACAACGATATGCTATTAAAATATTATTAAAACTAGCCGTTATGAATAGTAATAACCACTTTTTGAAATTTTATAAATTTTATTTTTCAAAATGGACTTCATTTTTGGATTCGGAATACCGAAATTAGCCTAGGGTGAAATTTTGGTATTTTTCTGAAAACTTTCAATTTTTGATGAATAGTGAAACCACTAACTGGTAGGTTAAAAACTAGCATAAAACTTAATTTTACCGCTTTTGTGAATGGATTTTCGAAAATCCGACAGACACGGTTGATATCAGTAAGTAAAATGTGGTTCAATGAGATAAAAATAATTTTTTGGTGAATAGTAACTTTTTACTTTTTTCACCGCGGTTAATAGTAAATAGGGTAACTAAGGGTAAATATGATATTACTATTACCCTAACACATGTCCTAATTCTATTGGATAAGTGTAATTCGACCAAAAACAACCTTATGAATAAAATATGACCATTTAGGCCCACTTGAGTTAGATTAGGACATTTATTATTAATTTATTTAAAGAAGGGTTAAAATAGTTAAAATCAAAGTTTAATAAGTAAATAATTTTTAATATGGGGTTATACATAAGATAAATTCGACAATAAATATTCATTAGAAAGATAAAAAGATTTCCTACATAATGGTATTTTATTTATAATTTTTAGACATTAAATAATTTAATTTAATTATGACACAACGATGATGCAGTAGTTATCTTATTTATGAAATATTGACATAATTGATGTTATAAACACCAAAATTAATGTAATTTGAGACTTTTTATGAATTAAACTAATTTTATAGGTTACTATGATATATCAGTGTTGATTTAATCAACTTGTTTCGAACATATAATTCTGTTATGACTTTCAAAAAAATCATATATCAAATAGTGTCAAAATTGACACAAAATAGTTTTTAAATCAAATATTATATTATTAATTGTTATTTTATTCCTAAAAATCTAAGGTTCGGCCAAATGACTTAGATAAGGATATATATATTAATAATAAACAATTTGGGGTTCGTTTGGCATGCTATAGTAAGTGTATTAACCATATAGTGAAAGAAAACAAAAAGACACGGTAAAAGTTAAATTATTTAACTTAGAGTTAAATCTAATTGATAAGGTTAAAATAATACCCTAAACTTGTCTAAATCCTATTGGTTGATAGGATTTCGACCCATCCCCACTTTAGCTTCGAAATAATACCCTTTGGAACCATTATAAACCGATTTTGACTTTAATATAAAATAATATTTTGAGATATTCCTAAGGTGCCCCTCTCCTCCCTTATAAAAGGGCACCTCCTCCCCCTCCTCCTCACACCAATTTGAGCACTCAAGCTCGGAAAACCCCTGACATTTTCTCCTCTACACTTACCTATAATAATCCTAGAGGTCCTGGTCTTCTTCAAAGACCAATCTTAGTTCCCTAAGTGGAGGATTCAAAGAGGCGTTCCAAAGAAGAGGTAATATCCATTACCGATCTTTTCAATTTCTTTCTTCTTCAACTTCTTCTTCTTTAGTTGTTTCATGATAAAGTAATAACATCAGTATTACTTACATACTGATATGTTATTATAAATATGAAACAACCCTAATTCACCTTCTATCCATCCTACGGAAAAATGAAATCACCGCGCGTGCGTACGTACAGAATACCGTCTCCACGCCGTGGTGTAATCTATTTTCCACCACCACCTTACAAGGATGGGTATAATGGTGTAATGAGTAACTATTTATGATTATTATAAAGTAATATTGATACTGAAATAATATATATATACTCCAATACAATTCCACGATCATAGGAACGATATCATCACTCGTGCGTACGTACGGAATACCGTCTCCACGATGTGATGCGACTCGTTCTACATGATCATCATTACATAGTAATTATATAAATGAATTGAATGAATAAATATGATATATGTTACACTAATACCATTCTGGATATAAGGTATCTATAACCTTAAAAGAAGAATAAGAATTTATTCGGCAAAACACGCATAAGAACAAAAGGCAATAAAGACCCGAGTAACAAGTAACAATGAAATATTACTAACAAAAAGCTAAGAATATGACCATATATGATATCATATCAATATGTATGATTCTGGAATAAGTCAATAACATTATTTAAACCATTATACAGGAGCTTAGGACACGTACAAAGCAAATCGTACCTAAGATAAGGAAAATATCACAATCTCATTTTTATCCGAGATTGTTTATTCGTAAGTATTTACTGGGGTGTATTTTATCATCCACATCCATGTTCCCTCAATATGTAATATTATTTACATCCTTATACAATTGTTTAAATCCAATTTTACCCTTCGGTGGGTTTTTAGTAAAATATATGAAAGGAATCTTTTGTCGTTTTTCGTACGAGGTACTTTTTGACTTTTCCGACAAAAGTACGAAGAATGTTTTTTTTAACTTATACGGCATGAATGGATTTTTTAAAACATTATTTCCAAGAAACTTCCTTTACAAGTTTTCAAGTTTATTTTTAATCAAATTCTTTTATTTTAAAGTCGTATGACATGTTATGAAAGGAAAAAATGTTTTTTTGAAGTAGAAAGGATATTTTCCTCAAGAATGGAGTTCAAGTATTTTATCAAAATTATTTTCCATATAAGATAATAAAAGGGTTCTGTTTTTATCCCTATTATTACATTGGTTTGATTATGTTGTGATGGAAATATTTTTTATGAATTTCTTTATCTTATATGAATTGTTTTATGATGTCACGTTGTTTAAGAATCCCATTTTTATTACATGGGTTACGCTATGATGTATGGTTTATGATTATGTGGCACACATAAGAAAGGATTCATTATAAGATGGGTGGGACCTATATCTCCCTCCAATACATTGAGTAAAGATTTTATATCTCATGAGATAGACATGGCTGGAACGGTAGGTTATACCGGTTCAGTGAAACAGGACTGGAACGAGGGTGACTCGGTTCAGAAAGGGACTTTGTCCACTAAGATAGTCTTGGCAATGAGTCATGACTAACAAGAAATGATTTTACATGATTATGTGTGCATGCCAAAAAGTTTCAAGTTTCATGTTATGATTATGGGGATCTCATTTTCACTTCTATGATTTGTTCCATGTTAAGATATTATGATCTCTTTTGCAGGTTATGATTTTTAAAAAGATATGATATGATTTTTATTTCCTTTATTTTCCCTTGCTGAGCATTTGAGATCACCCTTTTATGTTTTATTTTCCCCAGGTCAGGAAGATGTATATTAAGTAGAATATGCTAAAAGGGACCCTAGATATGATGAAATAAATGGGAGACACTGTAGAAGATTTATGAACCAGTTGTTTATGTTTCCCAGTTTCTAAAGACACTATACCTATACGGTCCTTTGTGGTTTTGTAATATGTTATAATAAGTGTGCTTCAATTTTGAAGTATTAATAATGTATGTAAAGTATGGGTCATTATATGACTAGTAGTGAAAACCTTGTTCCAGTTTATTGTGATAATACTATAGCAGTGTCGCCTTCCAAGGATCTAGTGTCACACCATAGGCCAAATCATATACTTTAAAAATTTCATTTCTTGAGGGATTTTACTCATAGAGGTGAAGTCATAGTTAAAAAAGTATCCATATAGGATAACATGGAATAAACCTTGATTAAATCCATATCTGAACAGAAGAATGATTCTAATGTGAGAGCTAGTGGATTGAGACTTGTTATTAGCTAGATCTAGTAAAAGTGGGAGTGTTGAAAGTGGGCGCCCTAGACCCAACCTTTTTATATACTTTTATTACCATTACATGTATACAATTTTATATATACATGTGTTTATCTTACCAAAATAGTGTTGATAATTTTTCATACACCATATTTATGGAAATTTCCTTAGATTATGATTCCAATGGCCTGAAAGCCTTCATTTTTTATTGATTTTTGATAATCCACCTTTCAAGGGGTGAGGTAGAACCTTTAAAAGGCCTGTAGACGTAAGTATTACATGGCCTATAGGACTTAGAGGAATTCAATGCCTATAGGCTTTAAACATTACATACAACCCAGACTAACTACTTGGAACTGCTCCTCCCTAGCATCTTCATCGTGAAATCAGCTCTCCACCTTCGCATGACTATTTGTATAGGCTTTCCCATGCATGCACATGCTTGTCCCGATGGCAGGTTCCATACCCTATCATTCTTGCAATCCGTTTAGCTTCTACTATGGTGAAAGATCCTTGCTCCTCATCCTTCTGAAGTTTTTTCCTTGTAGGTTGTCTGGTTTGCATCTACACTGAAAGTGGCCCGAAGGCCTTGAGGTGGCCCGAAGGCCTTACTGACCTGAAGGCATGGGTGGCCCGAGTTGAGGAAGTGATGTCTCTGGATTGGTTGATCAATATGGTAATACCTTCATAAATCTATTTCCATGGCAGTAGAAGGTAAGTTCATCTAGTTAGATCAAAAAATTATAAAGTAAGAAAGTATTATTACATGAGTGTGTGTCCTTCTATATGAGATATCACATGACAAAGAGATTATAATACACAATGTGTGTTTGTAGGATGGTTTTATTTTCTATGACTATTCCTTATTGATTTAGGGGTCTTGATGTTTTTATAGACTTCGCTCCTAGTCTATGAATACTATTCACTACTATCGAGATAAGGAACTAGAGGGTCACCCATAATAGCGTATTCTAGAATCTTCCATATTCTAGTAAATATGTATATAGGATATGGTGGGACCCACCACGGGGTCTGACAGTTTTCCAAGTTTTATCGATCACCACTAAATAAATAAATTCATTATTATTTGAGTATAGAATAATTGGGATGAATTTATTTATTAAAAGTATTTACAAGTGTTTAAGTAAATACAAGGAATAATATTATACCAATGAATATTATTTAAATATTCAATGGTTCGTTTAATATTAGCAGGAGTTATGAGTTTAGTTAATGACTCAGGTTTTATCATGTAATATATTTAATATATATTACAAGTATGTGATAAAATATAAATAATATTTATGACATAGTTAGTTCATCATAATCAATTATTTATTACTTATTTAGTACACGTTAAATATACGGGGACCAGGGAACCCTTACCAGGTATTTTGAATATCTACCATATAGGTGGAGGAGAAGCTCATTCCAAAAACTATTCATCAGTCAGAATTGAGAGATTTTTTATCCTCTCTAATCCTAGAGAGATAAAAACTCTAAATTGAATGATCCAAGAGTGAATTCATGGATCGAATGCATGGGATCATGGTGATCAATGTGGCATTAAAGATATCATCAGAGCACCACGCTATCACCCAAAATCTGAAGAATGACATATGCATAGATCCAATAAGCGTGTGTGGATGATATAGAGGGGTTCTGTAATAACCCAAAGTTTAATCAATGGAAATTAACTTCTTACAATTATGTCATATAATCACGTGAAATCAAAACACAATGAACTACTAAGTACTATGTGACCTTTTAACATAATTTTTTCACTTCTGTGATTTGAATTTCAAAAATCTAACATACACATTTGCGATCAGTAAGATCTTTGGAGTCCAATAAGGCAAGATTAATTTTTAGTGAATAGTAACCGACCCTTATGAATAGTAATATTGTCCTTATGAATAGTAATACGACCCTTATGAATAGTAAATCATCCAAGTAAATAGTAACCTTACCAATGAAAGTATAAATAAAATTTATCCATCTTATAAGTGATAATATGATAGTGTTTGTATTTTTATAAGTCATAAATATTTAATTAAAAATTTATGAATAATTTAATAATTAATTTAAAAGAAAATTTATTTTCCTAAATTTTTTTCATAAATTAAAATTTTTATGTCTTTTAGTTTTAATATAATTTTATAAGACCTTATGTAATTTTTGAAAACATTATAAAATCAGTTATAGATTTAAAATCTGTATTTTTCAAGTAAATGATGATTTTATTTAATTTTTTCCCCATATTTAGAAAATTATTTTCATAAAATGGAGTTTAGTTTTGTATTCTACACATATAAAAATGTTTTGGGTGAGTTTTTGGGATTTTTCTGAAATACTAGAATTTTTTATGAATAGTAAAATATGATAATTTACGATAAGTGCTAAAACCTAAATTTATGCATCATGATTGAGTCATGGGTGATGTAAATGACCATTGGTTAGAACTCACATGCACTTATTACTATTTTTTTCATGTAACCATCACTATTTCTTATCTTATGGTGAAATAATAAACTAGTGATTAAAATATTAAGAAAACCCTCCTCCCCTCCATTATAAAAACCACCCACACTCCCATCTTATCATCACTCCTCTCAAGACTTGTGACTTGCCTAAAGTCTGATAAAATCTCTCCCCAATCTACTCCCCCACATCCATCATCCCTTGGTCTCCTCAAAATACCAAATCCTCTTCCCTTAAGAGGCTCTCAAGGAAAATTAATTTAAGAGGTAAATTCCTCTTTTCAATTATTTTACTTTCTTTTCAAGTTCCTTTGTTTTATTTTCTATACTTACCTATCATCATCCAAATGTCATGAAAAACCCAGTAACATACATTTAATTTAATTTTTTTATGATTATGGAATAAGTTATTATCGTCTCTCCTTTACCCTCCTTTTATACTAGTAGTAAAAACGCCATCCGAGATGTGTTAATTTACCACATTCAGGGACGATGGGTTTTCAATTTCCATTATTGTATTCAATTATGGTAATGAAAAGATTATTATGCTTGAAAAAGAATATAATATGTGTATTATGTCTCATATATAGTTATGGAATCTTTTTTACACATTGATTTTATTTATAAAACAAAATGTGTTCGTTGTGATCAAAAACTTCCAATTAACCCAAAAGGTTATCACTAAAGTTTTATATAATGATTCATATTCACTTCAAGTAAACAAATGAAATTTAAAAACATGTAACCTTATGGATGTTAAATAATAAAATATAACTCAAATTCTGTACAACCATTTTCATTTTACATGATTATCTATTCATGGATATAAGTAAACTGATCATGAAACAAACGGACCCGAATAATGAAATTGAACCTCATAACCAATCAAAAAGGTTATGAATGAACTAAAAAAGGTTATAATAAATCAATTAAATGTAAAATAGGTTCTTTAATTATTAATTAATGAACCTAATTTTATTATTCAGGACATTAATATCAAGTGGAGAACACCTTCAGACTTAAGGTAAGGGATTCTACCTGAACCTCCATTATTCCTTCAGGTTATTCTTACTCTCCTTTTACCCAAATAAAATCCTATATTATGTTTATTTAAATATTATAATTTCTATTTATATATCAAAACTCATGTATCAAGATCCATTAATGATTCTATTTTTGGGATATACATTCTTTTAAATGATTCCCTCCTCAATACTTCTCGATAAGCAAACCCATTTTAAGGGAACTTCCCAAATTCTTACCCAATTTAAAGTACACTATATGATCTATTTTTAAGAAACCATTATATTTATAAAACCAATTTTTTTATAATGAAAAAAATTCTTGGTTCGCTTCTGGTTGTATATAAAATATCATTCCCTTTTCTGTTTTAAATGATCTTTGATATTTTCATTAAATCGAACTAAAATGTTTTAATTTTAAAGTTTATTAAAAACTATTTTACATGTTATCAATTCAATTTGTAGTCACTTATTATGATATATTCCTATTATACCTTATGAATGTTCATAATTGATCTAATTACTTTTTTTTTCATGGACACTTGTATGATACGACCATTAATTATGCTGTATGACATGATTATGATACGTGTTTCTTTCCATGGGTACCCTTATGTTTATGTATGATTGATTATGTATGATTATTTATGTCAAAAGAATATTCATGAACATGTTAATATGAGAGTGCCTAGATATAACTCCAATTCATTGGGTAAAGTTGAGTATCATGAGACATTATGTGCAATGGTCTTGGTAGTTAGCCTTGACTCATGCTGCAATGTGCAACGGTCTTAGTGGTTAACCTTGAATTGTGCTCCTGTATGTGAAATGAACCTTGACTTGTGATAAATTCATGTTTTATTCTGATTCCACATTATTATGACTACATGTTTATATGATTCCATGTTTATATGTTATGATTTTACACATTCCATGCCTTTTTATATCATTATGCCATGCCTTCCAACCCATGTTCTAAAGCTTCATTACTATGATTTTCCCCTTACTAAGCTTTTAGCTCATCCCTTTGTTCATGTTATCCCTAGGTTACCCTATGTAGATTTATGATCATAATGTAAGTTAGGATCTCTTTATGAATATTAAATAAAGAAATGTTTTATGTTTTTAGTTTTATGTACCTAGTCTTCAATGACACTAGACTTCACGATCCTTGGCTTGTTTTCCGATGTATAATTATGCATAAAATCATGTAATGTTATGTGTAAAAGGATAGGGTTGATATAGTTGGTATCAAAGGATAGTATAGTTATTTTTAGAGATTAGGAATAGATAACTTTAGTAAGATCCTTAATGATGAGACTAAGTATAAGAAAACATACCTAAATTTTGGTAAGTATAGAGTAATTGGTTTATCAAGAAAATACATTCATGTCTGGATATGAACAGGTAGAGGTGGATCTGGCACAAATATATCTATGTGTAAAACCCCAAAACACTACTTTGAGCGATACTTGAATGGGAATTGGTGCACGGCAATGAGCCTTACTTTAATCTTGGTTTGAAATTCTCGGGGGATATTCTTTGGTAAATTCATGAGATTGATACAAACCATTATTAAGAGAATAAAAAAAATATCCCATAAGAATATAAGTTAAAAAATAGTTCAAGGATAACCTATATTTAAACCTACAGAATCACAAGTTAGGATATAGTTTTCATTTACAAGTTTATCCTTTTATGTTCAAAGTTTCCTTTATACTTATTAGCTAAGTATTCAAGCCCCCTAATTGTACGTTATTTTTCTTAGTTAATGAAAAGAAATAGAAGAACGCATGGCAACAATAAATGTGATAGGGAATGTGAATATTTCTCTAATGATATTCCAAATATGATGGG
The DNA here is from genome assembly GCA_963277665.1 of Viscum album. Taxonomy (NCBI): domain Eukaryota; kingdom Viridiplantae; phylum Streptophyta; class Magnoliopsida; order Santalales; family Viscaceae; genus Viscum; species Viscum album. The sequence goes on from OY728162.1 coordinate 225,130,599, forward strand.
AACGGGTGCTCAAAAATTCATGAAAGTGATTTCTCAACTGGATCAAGTTATTAATAATAACTTGAATCATGTGGAATTTCCTCCTCCTCTAAGTAAAGAGAAAGTTTCCATTGAATCCTTCATGCGGAAAAGACCTACCATGTTTAGTGTATATTTCGATACCCTCCTCGCATAATAGTGGATTAACTCCATTGAAAAGATATTCTCTGTCCTTCAGTGATCATAAGAAGAGAAAGTCATATTGGAGGTCTATCGTTTTGATGGGGAAGCTAATCCGTGGTGGACACTGATCAAGAATACGAAGTCCCAATAGGAAATTTATTCCATGGATTGGGAGGAATTTAAGAAAATGTTTTCAATAAATATTTTTCCTGAACCCTCCACCTCAAGATGGAAAGAGAGTTCCTCATACTCAAGTAGAAGGAAGATGAGTCCATTAGGGAATATGAAGAAAACTTCATAATGCTTTCAAGATACGCCTCCAGATTTTTCATGAACACTGAAATCAAGGTGGATCTCTTCTTTAGTGGACTAAATTTGAGTCTACAAAAATCATTGGTGATACAAGAATTCAAAAGTTATGAGGAGGTTTTCTGTTGTGCCCTCAAGGTTGAAATGGAGATATTAGACTCTCAATGATATCATGGTATTGATGAAAAGAAGTGAAAAATAGAGTCTAATATGGGTGGTTCAGAAAATAAATGCCATGATGAAAGGAAGATCAAACATACCATGTGTCAAAATTTTGGGAAGAAGCATCATGGGAACTGTCTAAAGGGAACCGGGAATTTCTTCAAATGTGTAATAATGGGACATATGGATAAGAACAGCTGGAGGGATATGAAGAATCCCACTAATGTGTAAGAATAAAGGAAGGTTCATATCAATGCTCAGCTAGTGGTGTAATGTTACAACTACAAAGAGCATGGGAATTATGTGAACAATTTCCCTAAGCCAAGGGATGTCAGGGGAAATAAACAACAACCTCCAAGGAAACAAGGAAGGACTTATGCTATTACTACTACTGAGGTAGATCTGGATAAAAATGTGGTGATAGGTATGCTATTTATTCATTCAATAATAGTGAACATACTATTTGATTCTGGTTCTACGCATTCTTTCATATCTTTCATGTTTAGCAGAACTATTCAAACACCACCTCAAAATTTGGAGGTTAAGTTATCTGTGAGAACATCGAATGTGGAAATTATTATATCCAAGGTTTATAAATCCTCCCCGGTAAATGTTTGTGGATAGAACCTTCCAAAAAATCTTGTAATACTTAATTTAGTGAAGTTCTATGTTATATTTGTTATGGATTGGATATCTTTATACAAAGGCAACATCAACTGTCGAGAAAGGAAGATCAATCTTCACATCCCAAAGCATCCTCAAATTCTTTAAAAGTGTAAGGAGGAAGATGAATCTCCTTTAGAATCATTGTATCAAGTGTAGATATTACTTCCTTATGAGCAAGAATGTCTAGCTCAAATGATTGTGACAAAGGAGATGATACTTCTCAAAGATATTCCCATCATGAGGGATTACATTGATGTATTACCTAAAGAATTGCCTTGTCTTCCTCCTGATCGAGAGGTTGATTTCTCAATTGAACTTATTCCTGGATCCCTACCTAATATCAAAGACACCTTATAGAATGGACACCGTATAACTGGAAGAGATAAAGAATCAGTTACAGGAGAATCTGGAGAAGGGTTTTATATTCCCAAGTGCTTCACCATGGGGTGCGCCGGTCCTTTTCATCAAGAAGAAGGAGAGTTAAATGCACCTTTTCATTAATTATCGTGAGCTCAATAAAATCACAATAAAGAACAAGTATCCCCTGCCTTGGATAGATGAATTGTTCAATCAGCTTTGTGGTGCCAATTATTTCTCTAAGGTGGACCTCATTCAGGATATCACCAATTAAAGGTGAGGAAGGAATACATTCTCAAGATTGACTTTTAAATGAGGTATAAAAACTATGAGTTCATAGTGATGCCTTTTGGACTCACTAATGCTCCAAAAATATTCATGGATTTAATGATTAGAGTCTTTAGAGATTACCTTGACAAATTTGTGGTAGTCTTTATCGATGATATTCTGATATACTCCAAGAGCAATGAGGAACATGAGGAGAATTTGAATACTATGATGATGACTTTACGAAGGGAGAAAATTTATGAAAATTATAGTAAATGCGAGTTCTTGATGGAGGAATTATCATTCTTGGGTCATGTTATCACCCAAAAAGGGATATCTGTGGACCCTTACAAGACAAAGGCAATTAAAGAGTGGCCCAACCCAACATCTGTAACGGATATCTGTAGCTTTCTAGGTATAGATGGGTATTATAAACTATTTTTGAATAACTTTTCATGATTTTATAACCCAATGAACAAGATGACATGGAAGGGAGTAAAGTTTTTCTTGACTTTGGAATGTGAAGATTGTTTTAAGGAGTTGAAAAAGAGTCTTATAATTGCGCCAATACTCACACTCCCAGCAAGTAGAGAACTCTTTGTGATGTAAATTGATGCTTCAAAGAAGGTCTTAGGCTATGTGATGATGTAAAATGATAAAGTGATAGCCTATGACTCAAGATAGCTATAAATACATGAGAAAAACTATCCTATACATGATCTGGAGTTAGTGGCTGTGATCTTTGCATTGAAAATCTAGAGGCATTATCTCTATGGGGAGAAGTGTGAGATATATACTGATCACAAGATTCTAAAATATATATTCACATAGAAAGATATTAATATACTCTAGTGAATATGGTTAGATCTCATCAAGGATTATGACTGCTCAATCTACTACCATCCCGGTAAGGAAAATAAGGTGGCATATGCTCTAAGTAGAAAGTATTCTGCATCTTTATCAATAATGAGAATTGAAAAGGATCCAATCTTCTTATATTTTTATAGGATGGACATGGGAATCATTATGGTAGGAACATCATCAATCATTTTTGAAATGATTTTTCAACCATCCCTCATGGAGAAAATAATGGATGCTCAAAGAAAAGATATGGAAATTCAAAAAAGGGTGGAAGCTATCAGAAATGGGAAATCCTTTGAGTTCAATATTGACAAAGAAGGAGTTATAATATTTGGGTCATGATTATGTATACCATATGATCTAGAGATAAAGAAGGAGATTTTGAATGATGCACATAGCTAAACCTTCTCTATTCACCTAGGGAGTACAAATATGTATTGAGATCTTCAAGAGAACTTTTGGTGGGACAATATGAAGAAGGAGATTGCTAAATATACATCAAAGTGCCTGGTATGTCAGCAAGTGAAGGCTGAGAGGAAAAAGTCTAAGGGGATGATGCAACCACTACCCATACCAACATGGAAGTGGGAGAACATCACCATGGACTTTATCACTGGACTTCTAAGGACATACAAAGGAAACAATGCTATATGGGTAATTGTGGATCATCTTACAAAGATAGATCACTTTATCGCAATTCGATAGAAATTATCATTTGATAAAATTTAATGGATATATACTAAAGAGGTGATAAGTCTTCATGGATTAACTCTATCTATTGTATTTGATAGAGATCTGAGATTCACCTCAAAGTTCTGGAAAGGTCTCCAATATTCTCTAAGCACTGAACTAAACTTCAGTATGGCCTATCATCCTCAAACTGATGAACAATATGAGCGAACTATTTAGACACTTTAAGACATGTTGAGAGTGTGTTTTATGGAATTCAAAGTAGGATGGGACCAACATCTTCTACTAGTCTAATTCTCCTACAACAACAGTTTCCACTCCAGTATCCAAATGACACCATATGAAGCCCTTTATGGGAAAATGTGAAGAACACAGACATGTTGGGATGAAGTTGGTGAGCATAAGATTCTAGGACCTAAAATGGTCAAAGAAATGACGGAGAAGGTGAAAACCATTCAGCATCACATCAAGGCAGCCTAAAGTCGACAAAAGAGCTATGCAGATAATTGTCGACATGACCTTTAGTTCAAAGTTGAAGATATGGTTTTTCTCTACATATCTCCATAGAAGAAGTTCATGAGATTTGGGAAGAAAGGAAAGCTAATTCCTAGGAACATTGGCCCCTTTTATATTATTGATTGTGTTAGAGCTATGGCCTATCGACTAACACTTCCACCTAACATGTCTAAATTACATGATGTCTTCCATATATCCCTATTAAGAAAGTACATACTAGATCCTTCACATGTACTGTCTTCAGAGGTGGCACAGTTGGAGAATGATCTTTCTTACGAGGAGAAGCCAGTGAAGATATTGGATCATAGAGATAAAGTTCTATGTAACAATACTATTCACTTGGTTAAATTACTACAGCAGAACCATAGGTACAAAGAGGTAACATGGGAACTGGAGGAGACAATGAAGGAAAAGTACTCGCACCTGTTTACAGGTTAGAATGTAAAACGAAATTTCGAGGGAAAAATTTCATAAGGGGGGAAGAATATAACGACCCAAATTTTAATCAATAGAAATTACATTCTTATAATTATGTCATATAATCACATGAAATCACAACAAAATGAACTAATAAGTACTATGTAATCTTTAAACAAATTTTTTTCACTTATGTGATTATAATTTTGAAAATCTGACATACATGGTTGCGATCAGTAAGATGTTTGTAGTCCAATAAGACAAAATTAATTTTTGGTGAATAGTAAATGACACTTATGAATAGAAATGTTACCCTTATGAATAGTAATATGAACCTTATGAATAGTAAATCGTCCAAGTAAATAGTAATCTTACTAATGAAAGTATAAATAAAATTTATTCATCTTATAAGTGATAATATGATAGTGTTGGTATTTTTATAAGTCATAAATATTTAATTAAAAATTTATGAATAATTTAATAATTAATTTAAAATGTATTTTCCTAAAATTCGTTCATAAATTAACAATTTTATGTCTTCTATTTTTAAGATAATTTTATAAGACCTTATGTAATTTTTGAAAACATTATAAAATCAGTTATAGTTTTAAAATATGTATTTTTCAAGTAAATGATGATTTTATTTAAAAATTAAATTTCTCATATTTAGAAAATTATTTTCCTAAAATGTATTTAATTTTTGGATTATACACATTGAAAAATGGTTTGGGTGAGTTTTTGGTATTTTTCCGAAATACTTGAATTTTTGATGAATAGTAAAATGCGATAATTTACGATAAGTGCTAGAACTTGAATTCCTACATCATGATTGAGTCATGGATTATGTAAATGACTATTGGTTAGAAATAACATGAAATTATTACTATTTATTTTCATGTAATCATCACTATTTCTTGTCTTATGGAGAAATAATAAACTAATGATTAAAATATTAAGAAAACTCTCCTCCCCTCCACTATAAAACCCACCCACACTCCCCTCTTCTCTTCACTCTTCTCAAACCTTGTTCCTTGACTAAATTATGATCAGATATCTCCCCAAGATCCCCATGAACATAAAAAATCTATTGGTCTCCTTAAAATACCAAATTCCCTCCCCTTAAGAGGATCTCAAGGAAGATTAATTTAAGAGGTAAATTCATCTTTTAAATTCTTTTACTTTTTTTCAAGTTCCTTTGTTTTCTTTTCAATACTTACCTATACTCATCCAAATGTTATTAAAACTCTAGTACCATACATGTACTGTAATTTTTTTTATGATTATGGAATAAGTTATTATCGTCTCTCCTTTACCCTTATTTTATACTAGTAGTAAAAACACCATCCAAGATGTGTTAATTTACCACATTTAAGGATGATGGGTTTTCAATTTCCATTACCGTCTTCAATTATGGTCATAAAACTATTATTATGGTTGAAAAAGACTATAATATATGTATTATATCTCATCTATGGTTCTGGAATCTTTTTGTACACATGTATTTTATTTATAAAACAAAATGTGTTCGTTGTGATAAAAAACCGCCGATTAACCCAAAAGGTTATCACTAAAGTTTTATATAATGGTTCATCTTCACTCCAAGTAACAAAATGAAATTTACAAACATGTAACAATATGGATTTCAATAATAAAATATAACTCCAATTCTAGAAAACCATCCTCATTTTATATGATTATTCATTCATGGATATAAGTAAACCGATCATGAAACAAATAGACCCGAACAATGAAATTGAACCTCATAACTAATCAAAAAGGTTATGAATGAACTCAAAAAGGTTATAATAAATAAATTACATGAAAAATAGGTTCTTTAATTATTAATTAATGAATCTAATTTTATTATTCAGGTCATTAATATCAAGTGGAGAACACCTTCAGACTTAAGGTAAGGGATTCTACTCGAACCTCCATTATTCCTTTAGGTTATTCTTACTATCTTTTTACCCAAATGAAATCCTATATTATATTTATTTAAATATTCTAATTAAATTTTATATGTAAAAAATCATGTATTAATATCCATTAACCATTATCTTTTGGGGATACACATTCTTTTAAGTGATTCCCTCCTCAATACTTCCCGATATGAAAATTCATTTTAAGGGAACTTCCCGAATTCTTACCCAATTTCAAGTACACTATCTGATATGATTTTAAGAAAAAATTATATTTAAAAAACCAATTTTTTTATAATTAAAACCTTCTTGGTTCACTTATGTTTTTATATAAAATATTATTCCCTTTCATGTTTTAAACGATCTTTGATATTTTCATTAAACCACACTAAAATGTTTTAATTTTAAAGTTTCTTAAAAACTATTTTACATGTTATTAAATAAATTTTGAATCAATTATTATGATATATTACTATTATACCTTATGAATTTACATACTTTATCTAATTCCTTTTTTTCACGGACACTTGTATGATACACCAATTCATTATGCTTTATGACATGATTATGATACTCATTTCTTTCCATGAGTACCCTTATGTTTATGTATGATTGATTATGTATAATTATTTATGTGTAAAGTATATTCATGAACATTTTAAGATGGGTAAGCCCATATATTTCTCCAATACATTGTCTAAAGTTGAGTCTCATGAGACGTTATGTGCAACGGTCTTGGCGATTAGCCTTGACGCATGCTACCATGTGCAACAGTCTTGGTGGTTAACCTTGACTTGTGTTCCTCTATGTGAAATGAGACTTGAATAGTGTTAAAGTCATGTTTTATGTTTCTTCCATATTATTATGACTCAATTTTTACATGATCCCATTTTTATATGTTATGATTTCACATGTTCCATGCCTTTTTATATCATTATGACATGCCTTCTAACCCATGTGCTAGAGCTTTATTAATACGCCTTTTCCCTTACTGGGATTTTATCTCATCCCTTTGTTCATGTCATAACTAGTTTACCCTATGAAGATGTTTGATAAAAATGGAAGTTAGGAGCTCTTTATGAATATTAAATAAATAAATGTTTTTTGTTTTCAGTTTTATGTACCTAGTCTTCAAGGACACTAGACTTCACGATCCTTGTCTTGTTTTACAATGTATAATTATGAATAAAATCATATAATTTTATGTGTAAAAGGCTAGGGTCACTATAGTTTAATCCTCAGATCCTTTGAACAACTGTCTTTGAAAACATACCATAGACGATTATGCTTCAGATCGAATGAGGTAATCATTCAGTTTTATTTTCAGTGCTCCGATTAAACCACTCGAGATCCTTGAACCATACTGGGGATCATATTGCTGGAGATAAAGACTTTTCATCATTCCAGTGATGAAATTTTTTAAATCTCTAGACCACCATCTTCCACTACATTCCCTGGTACAAAAACTCTATGCATCATTATCTCCCTTCTCTCATTACCAACCCAGGATGGATACCTTTGGGGGGATGGGGTTGTGACATAGATATTGTAACAAACAAAGAAACAAAAAAAATTATATAAAAAATGAGGATTTAATGGGATTTTCTTTTCTAACTATGTTAATAATAAATCCCCCCCAATTTATTGGGGAAAATTTGATTGGGACAACTTCTTTGGTGTTATCTAATATATTAAAAAAACTTTTTTTTATGTTGACTATAAGCGATTCCCCTCCTTGTCCACACATGCCCAATAGGGGCATGCAACCTTGAATTCCCATTAGGTCTCCTAACCTAGACTAGGCTAGGTTAGACCAGACCCAACCTGATCGACCCAACTTGCCCACCCCAGTCCCGTTTTACCCTTAGAGACCTGTTTGGGGTCAAAATTGAGTCAAAAAATCAAAATATTTTTTCAAAAATTAAATTAAATTGTCTAGAATGTTATAAAAAAACCTGGGTGTCATGGGAAATATCAGTAATTTATTAAAATTCCCTCGTGTTTAATTTTATCATCTTTAATATTTATTATGAAATGTAATTTCATGTTGACTGAACATGAGATGAGATTAACCTATACATGTTTGATATTTATCAATTTAATTCAATTATTTCATTTGAGATTTAAATTGTAATAATTGTTTTTTATTTTGACGATCTACATATTATCCCTACATATTTAAATGTAAAATGGTTTATGTATCCACATTTTAGTGATAAAATGTAATTCCCTCATCCTGAGTTCCCCTCACTTGCGTGTGAGTATACATTGTAAAGATTTAAGGCATTCTAAATGATGTGGTTCAAGTAGAGATCCAACATGAAACTAAACAAGTTAAATGCACAATAGTATTATGAGAATTGAAATATTATTTGATATCAATTCAAGGTATTCCCCTAGGGTCTTGGTTAACCCATTATACACTTTATGGATCAACCATAAGAAAAAACTCATAATCATATCATTATTTATTTATTTTTGTCCTTTATGGTTAATTATTTGAATGTTTAATTGTTATAAAATCACATTGTATAGTTAATTAGCATTAAATGATGAAAATGAATAAATATGTGATGAATTTTTCTATTTATGCATGTTTAATGACGTGATTAGGATCACCTAGTAACATACATAGTAAATGGAACCATATTTTAGTCACCTAGAGAACTAAATATATTATGCATAGATTATTTTAAAAATTGATTATATAAAATCCATACAGTATTAAGAGTAATGTAAAAGGAAAAAATAAAGTATATTTATGTATAAGGTATAAAAATACCTCAAGGAAATTTTAAGTCAGATATTGCTTTCCACTACTTGATTAAGAATTCAACCACAAAACTAATTATTTTCACGACACTAGTTTTAACATTTATTTTTATCTGGGAGTTCTTATGAGGGTCTTGAGTTTCTGTAACAAAATTGGTATCAGGTGAAATTGAAATAGTGAATCTAATACAATTTGGAGGCAAGTGTTGAGGAAATATGAGTTCAAGATTTCTATATTGGGGAGTTTACTCAATAGATCAAGGAGCTAAGAGTTAATGAAATTGGAAATTTATGCCTACCTAAATACCTTCGAGTAAATTTCTTGGGTATAAATGAATTATGAGAAGATAAATATGGATCCTTGCCACTAGAATATCCACACGATTGGATATTTTGAATCTAATAGTGAGGGATATTGATATTTGATAAAATAGTAGAATAATAATAAATAAAATTTATTATATCCCATTTTTTGTAATCATGATCAAGTACTAAACTCTATTTAATTTTGTTGTAGAAAATGACAAGTAAAATGACCTCAAAATTTTCACTGTGATTGATATTGTAGAAAGATAATATCCTAACTAAAATGAATTTCCAAGAGTGGTAAAGGTGGTTGTACATCATACTAAGACAATACTAGAAATTTTATGTTCTAGAATCCAATATTCCTAAGAAATAGCCTTCTAAGGAGGCCAGTGACGAGGAGATCATAGTTTACTGGAAACATGGAAATGATGAATTGGATGTCTAGTGTTTCATGTTATCTTCTATTTCAAGTGAGATCTAGAAGTTACAAGAGGATATGGATGCATAAAAAATATTGATCCATCTCCATTATCTTTATCAGGAGAAGGCGAGACATGACAATTATGAAATATCTAAGGAAATATTCTAGGGAAATCTTAGAGAGTTAGTGCCAGATGGATCTAATGTAGTAAATGTGATTATCTATATTGATCTCTTATACATCTTGGGATTTAAGATTCTATATGAGTTTCACACAGATATCATTCTATCCTCACTACCTTATAACTTATTTGAATTCATTATGAAGTATAATATGAGCAATAGCGAGAAGTCGCTTTTGAAACTCCTCACTTTAATTCTCCATGTTGATAAGGACATGAGGCATGGAAAGCCTTTGGTCCTTATGGTGAAAAATATAAAGGACAAGGAAAAGGGTCCCAAGACTCATTCCAAGCCTAAGGCTCATGAGCATCATCCTTCCCAGAAGAGAAAGGTCCAAATACATATCAAGGAACAAGATGCAGTTTTTTTCCATGTGGAAAGTTGGGACACTAGAAAAAGAACTGAACTTAGTTGAGAATGCATAGGGAAGCTTCAGGTGTATTCATTATCAAGTTTAATCTTTTTATATCTTCTAGTTGGGTATTAGATACATCTTATGGTGCTAACATATGTATCCACATTCAAGAAGCAAGTAGATTCTAGAAGGTTTCTAGAGGTGAGGTAGATCTTTGAGATTCTAATGGTGTAAGACTAGCTTCCTTGGATATAATATACCACCAAATTACATTTACAATGATAATTATTCTAGTGTTTAAGGATTTTTATTGTATACCTAGTGTTAAAAATAAAATTATTTCTATGTATAGTTTAGACATGGATGGATTTTTATTCAAGTTTGGGAATGAAAGTTGCTACTTTTGTAAGGATAACATATGTTATGGTATGAAACATCTTAATAATGAACTTCATGTACTAGAATATTATAACCAAGTATTGGAAATCGATAATGAATCAAGTTTTCATGACTCATTTCTCACCCAATTATGGAATCACTGACTTGGTCATGTAAACGAGAAGAATTTGATAAAGATCTATCAAGATGGTTATTTAGATTCTTTCAAACTATATCCACTTGATATATGTATTTCTTGTTTATAAGGAAAGATGATCAAACCTTAATTTATAGGTAAGGGTAAAAGGGATAAAAAGATTCTATAATTGGTACACACAAATGTGTGATGACCTTTTCCAGAAGATTCTAGAGTTGGATACTCATACTTTATTAATTTTATTGATGAATTCAGTATATATGGTTATGTATTCATAATGAGGTATAAGTCCAGATCCTTTGATAAATTTAAGGAACTCAAGAATGAAGTAGATAATTATATTGATAATAAGATAAATAAGCTTCGATCAGATCAAGGTGGTGAATATCTTAATCAAGAGTTTATTGAATTTATACTAGAGTGTGAGATTATACCTAAACTCACACTTCCTTATACACAACAGTTTAATGGCGTTAGTTAAATGAGGAACCACACTTTTTTGGACATGGTGTGGTTAATAATGAGTCATTAAAATATTTCATTATCCTTTTGGGGATGTGAATTATAGACCAAAATATACATACTAAATCATGTTCCAAATAAATCATTAAATGACATTATATATGATATCTAGTATGGAAAGAAACCCATATTATTTCATTCTCATGTATGTTTTTGCAAGGAATTTGTTAAGGATACTTCTAGTGACAAACTAACACCCTAATTAATGAAGTGAATCTTTATAGAATATCCTAATACAACTAAATGTTATTATCTATATAACACTTTAGATAAAATAATTATGGCTGACTAGTGCCCCACCTTTCTAGAAAGGAAACATATCCTCAAAAAGGATAAGGAGAGAAATATTGACTTTGATGAAGGTACACAAGAGTTAGCTCAAGAAAAAGTTCCATCAGTACCCATGAAAGAGGGTATTCTTGAGATACAAGTACAACGTAGAAGCACTAGAGAGGTGAGGGAACCATATAATTTTTTTTAGTAACCAAGGATGGTGACTCATTATTGGTTGGAAATGATGAAACTCTATCCCATGAGGAAGAAATAGAGATCTCATAAGTTTCAAGATGGTAATAAGCTATGAATTATGAGATATATTCCATATATCAAAACTAAGTTTAGGTTCTGGTCAATATTCTAGTGGATGTAAATACCATTGCATGAAAATGGGTATTAAAGAAGAAGTTGGACATTGAAGGTAAAGTTAGTACCTATTAAGAACAACTAGTGGCTAAAGGGTTTAAGAAAAATCAAGGAATAAAATATGAAAAAACATTTTATCTAGTTGTGATTCTAAAATATATCATAACTATATTTTCTATAACAATATTTTATGATTATGAGATTTGGAAGATGAATTTCAAAACAAAATTCATTAATGGGAACCTTATGGAAGATGTCCATATGACATAACCAGAAGGGTCTATAACTCCACAGGATACAAGTAAGGTATGCAAGTTGTTAATATCCATTCATGGGTTAAATTAAGCATCTAGGTCATAGAGTATTCACTTTGATAAAGTCATAAGGGAATTTGGATTCATAAAGAATGAATATTAGCTTTGTGTCTATAAGTGGTTTAGTGGGAGTGAAGTTGTTTTCCTAGTAGTACATATTGATGACATATTACTAATTGAAAAAAATATACCAATATTGTATTTAGTTAAGACATGGTTGAACACATTCTTCTCTATGAACAACTTAGGTAAATCATCCTACATTCTAGGGATCAAGATCTTTTGTGATAGATCTAAGAGGGTGCTTGTACTAAGTTAGGGTATATACATTTACCATATAATAAAGATATTTAGTATGAAAAAATCCAATAGAGGATTGGTTTCAATTTCATATAATATACAAATCCAAGAAAATGTGTCCTTAAACACTAGAGGATAGATATAGAATGAGTAATACAACTTATGATTTTGTGATAAGTTCCATCACACATGTCATGTTATGTACCAGATTTGATGTTGCCTATTCCATGATCATGGTAGATAGATATTAAGTAGATTCTAAAGAACCAAATATGAACGATGTTAAGAATATCCTAAAGTACCCAAATTATACTAAGGATATGTTACTGGTTTATAGAGGAGATGATGAACCATTCATCAGGGGATATATGAATTCTAGTTTCCAAAAATATTAGAATGATCTGAAATCTTAGTTGGGATATGTATTCTACCTTAATATAGGAGATGTGATCTAGAGGATCTCAAATAAACCTACATTTTTTGATTGTATAGTAGAGTTTGAGTATGTTGTGGTTTCTGATGCATCTAAAGAAGTAGTGTGGATATGAAACTTCATCCAAAGGATTGATGTGGTGTTGATCAATAAAGATGTTATCACATTGTATTGTGATAATACTACAACCGTGGTTCTTGTTAAGGAGCCTATATCAAATCAATGGATAAGGAATATACTTCATAAGTTTCAATTATTATTGGATTTTTCTTAGAGTCACTACTACAGATTGCACAATATTAATCACTACCCTTTATCAGTGCTAGCTAAAAGTGATGATAAAGGGGGTGATTTTATTAATGCTAAGAAAAGTACTGATAAAGGGGTACTTTTATCAACACAGATAAAAACCCCTTTATCAACACTTATTTACAACAATGATAAAGGAAACCCCTTTATCAACACTTTTGGCTAGTGATGATAAAAGGTATGTTTTATTAAAAAAATTATATATCATTAAAAAACATATATTAATATTTTAATATATTGATATTGATATAAATATAATATATTTTATTAAATATTATTTCTACAAGAATAAATATGAATTTACACTTAATATATAATACATTTAGTGAAAATGGTTTATAAAATAAATAAAAATTAATATTAATTAATAATTTACTAATTATCACTGATTAATAGTCATTTAATAATAATTGTATGACATAAAAATTTAATAAATTAATAAATGATCTAAGATAAATTGAAAATGTGACTTGAACTTCAAACGGTCATAACTTTTGATTTGTGCATTTGTTTAAGCTCTACCACATATTAAATCAAAGCCTATGAAAGAACCTATGACGTGATAATTGGGGAGAACACAAATCAATGTTTTTTCAAGGTCAAAAAGTCCTAGAAGACCTCTAAAAATGAGTTTTTGTTGGGGTAATTTAATTTTTGAAAATTTATGGAATTTTTTTCTCGTTTGAGGGAGTCTTCTTGTATTTTTTCAGTGGAGACTAAATTTATTCTCAGGTCTTATAGTCATATATATATATATATTATAGTGATTATATTTTACCATTTTTCATATTAATATATACATATTTTCATATAAATATATACAATTAAATATTTAAACATATTTATGTAAAAATATATTTTTAAATATATAAACCATATGGAAATACATTTTTATTATTTATTTTATTTAAAATAAAACATTATCTATTTTATTTACTTTATAAAAATTCATTAATATATTTACACACACCATACAAGTAATGTTTATATATAAATATGTGTGTGTCAATAAAAAACATATATTTATGTTTATATTATTATATATGTAAATAAATACATATATGTAAATATTGGTATGTGTATGTGTAAAAAAATGTGCATGTGTGTGTAAATATGTGCATGTGTGTGTGTGTGTCAATATTGTGTAGATACATCATATATAAATGTATTTTTATAATCATATCATTGCCATTAAATATAGTTTATAGGAGCATTTATAATAAATATTTATAAATAAATTATAAAAAAATTATATCTAAATATAAAATTATATTTAAATATATAAAAATATATATGTAAATATATATAATTAAGTTCCTTAAGATTGTGAGAACCACTGGGGTGGGGGGGGGGGTGAATCAGTCGTTCGCTTTTATAATTTTAATTCTCTTGAAATTAACCCTGGAAAGTTTTTGGAGTTTTAATCCTGATCCTTATCAACTTTATAAAAAAACTCAAAAGCATGAAATGATATAAAATTAAATCAAGACACACAAGATTTATAATTTTGACCCCCAGTGTGGGTGATTACATCCTTGCCATGGAAATTCCCATTGGTCTATGGGAATTCACTATTAATAAGTGAATACAACTTGAGGAAAATCTTGTTTGACTCATTCTATCTCTTGATAGAAAAGATTATATTTAATCCCTTAATTTATAAATATTT
Source organism: Viscum album (assembly GCA_963277665.1). NCBI lineage: Eukaryota > Viridiplantae > Streptophyta > Magnoliopsida > Santalales > Viscaceae > Viscum > Viscum album. The sequence goes on from OY728162.1 coordinate 225,145,688, forward strand.
TTCTTATAAACTTGATCCAAAAAAAGAGTGTAAAAATTTGTAAAAAAACTCCCAAAAATATCACCCAGAAACCATCCGTCCAGTTTTCTCCATCTCGTAAGAGTCCATCCGATGCGCCCTACCTTTGTCTAGTGTACTCCGTCCAATACGCCTCACTAACTGTGCCTTTTATCTGAATTATGTTCATTTTAAAAAACCATTACACCACACAAACTATTTGAAAACTCTATATAATACTATTTATGTCAGGTATCTTTTCCTGACAACTCTATCTGATGTCTCTTCTTGGAAAATATGTCTGATACACTTCTCACCACACCTATGTTAGGTGTTATTCAACTTCAATCAAATCTTAATTTAGTTAGAAAATCAAACTACTTGAAAAAAAAAATAAATGTATTAACTATTTTTTATGAGTGAAAAATGTTATTATGGGTTGTACTTACACCCCCTTTTTATAAGTGAGTTTGTGGGAGAGAATAAGGAAATTGAAATTCATTTTCCTGCTTAGTAAAAACTCAAATATCAAAACTCCCACTCAACTCAATTCACTGGATTCCTATCAACTCTTTTATAATATTCATAAATCATTATGAATACCCCATCATTAAAAAATTTATTTGAAATTCCTTAACCACAACTTTATCTTTTTAAACCTTTCTAAATAAATGAACATTGAATGCTAAACATCACATCATCATGTTTTAGGGGCCTTACCAAGTTTAGGTAAAGCTTCTCAAAACTCTTTTAGGTTGAGGGTTTTCTAAAGAATTATTTATGAAATCCTCTATCCAATTATTGTTCTATACTTATCCAATATTTTATTTGAATAAAAAACTCCATTTAGTGAACTCTACTTCTCTTTAACCGGTTCTTATCAAATGCCTCTTCTACTAAATCATTCTTAAATGTTTGACTGATGATCTATAGTGAATTCCTCTGAATGATGGATTTTCATATGTTCAACTGATAAGATATGTTTGATGAATCAACATGGACCTATCTAATGTTTTTCCATCACCTACGCTATTAAAGGGTACCAATATGTAAGGATAATTCAAAGATATGTAAGGGTACCTTTGATTGGAGGGACTTCATTTCTGTTAAAAAAACTCATTTTGGTGGTTCTTTATCTGATGGACTTGAACTGATTCCTTCATACCACAATACCCTTCATGAAATAGAACTTCATATGAATAGTAACATAATATTTGGAACATGAACTTGTAAAAACTCTATGTTTGGTAGGATCATTTCATTATCCTTCAAACCAATCTATCCAACCACTTCATCTATCTCTATTTGACACAATCGAGTAATTTAATGTCCAATAACATTGTTGAAACTTCTACAGAATTATTTCACAAAAATAATTCTCTATAAGGTTACATTGAATCAAACTTTGATCTCTTTTTTGTTACAATCTTCATGCTTCATTTGGTATTTCAGCTTCAAATTTTTACTATCACTCGAACATAAATATTCTCACACCATTTTACTTCTTCCCCCTTTGTAATTATTACACTTTTTATAAGTGTATAAAAACAAATCAGAGAGGAATTTATGAAAAATTTTGATCGGTAAGAATTTACTTGGTCTATCCAGTAACATTAAGCAACCATAAACTCTTACTTCACACCACTACATCTTTGTCCGAACAAATCTATCTGGTGATCTGTTCCCAGTAGCCTTGATCTCCATCTGATAATTTCAGTCCTGGTTTCTATCCCTTTGTATGAAAGTTCACAACTTTATCTTGGATCACGAGTTTCTTTACGATGTTAAACAAAAATTGAATAATGAAACAACATCATATGATTATATTAAATTTTTCTAACATGGTTAAAGAAACTCCCTTCACTTCCTCCAGCACTTTATAAGAAAAAATTTCTTAAAAACTTCAAAAAACCTTTCGAACTTGAATAAAAAAACATTCACAACAAGATATATTGAAAATAAAATAAAAAAATTGTTACAAAAACATCCCAAATTATCTTCAATCCCCCTCTATATTTTTTGGAAACATTTTCAATAAATTTGATATTTTTTGAAAAAAAAACTTTTTTATCAACTTTTTGTCAAATTATAAATTTTCTCATTGAGAATTTCCTAACACCACATTATTGGATAAAGAAATGTTGTTAAAGGAATTCAATACCTTGGTGAAAAGTAATTTTTTATCCATGATATGATAAAATCCCCCTTAATTTCTCCTCTCCCCCTTTTAGTGATCATAAAAACTTCAGATTCATATAAGAAAGAGTTTGTAATTATTCTTACAAATTTGTATTTACTCTCCCACATTGATAATATAATCCAAATTAAGGTGATGGATCTTACTTATGAACTTTAGTAAGATTGTTTTGGAGGTTGAACATGTATTTAAACCTCAATTCCTCAAATATTTCCTTTGTAATACCTTTGGTAAAAACATAATCAATTTTATACATTGTCAAAATGTACTCAAGCATAACATCTACACCAGCAACATTCTATTTCATAAAATTATACTTAATATCAATGTGATTTGATCTATAATGTTCTAAAATATTTTTTAAATGATCAATGTCACTTTGATTATCATAAATAATATTCAGTGGTTTTCTAACATTCATTCTCAAATATTCCAACAGAACTTTCATCCAAATTATTTGCATACAAGCATGGGTAAGATCAACATATTCTGCTTCCACTTTACTCAAATTTACAAAAAATTATTTATTACTTTGACAACTCACACAATAATATCCCAAGAAAAAGTTCCTCTTGATATTGACTTTCTATCACTATAATCTCTATCCCAATCAGCATCAATGTAACCAAGAAAGTTCATGTCACAAATTATTTTATACAACAAGCCATAAGATGATATTCCTTTGTCATTATTGAGTATTATTTTAGCTTCCAACATGTGTGATTAATTAGGATCACTATTATATATTTTATATAAAGTAACAACATAAAAAATTTCTGGACTTGAATCTGTGATATAGATAAAGCTTCCTATCAACTTCTAGAAGTCTTTCTGATTCACACTTTTTAGCTTCATCATTACTCAACTTTACACCAACGAAGATGGGTTTAGAATTTTTTTTTGATTCTTCCATTCCAAAATTTTGTAGTAACTCTTTGGCATAATTTTTCTATGATAGAAAGATTTATTTTTCCTTATATTAAACTTTTAATCATATAAATAAATCTAACTCTCTGAGCATTTATATTTCAAAGTTTTTCTTCATTTTTTTTCAAATTCCTCACAAGTTTTATCCATGTCACCCATAAAAATTATAATGTCAATGTAAATAATAAAAATTAGTGTAATTATGATCATTTACTTTACATAAAATTTTATATCAACTTTTATTTTATAAAACTTCAACCATTTTAGGATACTTTCAAGTTTAGAGTGCCAGGATCGAGGGTCCCATTTAAAAATGTATAGGGATTTCTTCAGTTTACACACCATAGTTCCATATTTATCAAGTCTGAATCCATTGGTCTTCTCAATATAAACTTATTATTAAATCTCCCTAATAAATAAATATGAATTAACACCCATTTAATATAATTTTTAACAATTATGTGTATAAATAACTAAGAAAATTCTTATTATCTCAAGTCTTATATCACAGTTAAGAGTTTCTTTAAAATAAAAACCTCCCACCTGTGAGTAACCTTTACAAATAAGTTGAGATTTGTTTCATGAAACTTATCCATGTTCATTTAACTTATTTTTGAAAATATAATTTATTCCTATAAAATTATTTTATTTTAGTCACGGGACAAGATGCCACGTGTTATTTTTCGCTATTCGATATAACTCTTTATTCATCACATTTTTTCACTCTCTATGTTTAGATGCCTCTAAAAGTCATTATGGTTCCACCTATGAGATAATTAAGGCCAGATTCTCTGACCTCATCTTCCTTCTGGTCTGAACTAGATCTTTCTAATTTCTAATAATTTTATTAGTTTCAATTTTTTTTTCAAAGTTTATAATTTTATATATTTTCTTCTAAACTCACTTTCCTCATCACAAGATTCATCTAAATACTCTTTTACACAATTTGGGTCACATTCATATTTCCTTATATTATCTTCATTGGATGTATTCACTATATCTTCCATAACATATTCAATAACTTTTTTAAGGATTTTGTATTTTTTTTAACTTTCATATCATACAAATCAATCAAAAACCTTAAAATATTTCACCATGGTATTTTTACTATACCACATCTCATAGAAATTCATTTTATATTCTGACTACAACAACCATCTATTTTGAACATGGAAAATTATATTTACAAATTCTATCTAGAAGAATTTATAAAGTTTGTATTATACAAGCATGCTTATTCCCATTTCAACTAAACTTATATTTTTTCCTTTCTACTACTCCACTTTGTTGAGGAGTGTATGTCTCACTATATTGGTGTTTGATTCCATGTTTCTTCATATATAATTCAAAATAATTTCATGTGTACTTTATTTTGTTGTTAGATCTTAACTTCAGTATATAAACACCCATATCTCTTCCAACCCCTTCTAAAATATCTAAATATCTATAAAGCCACTGATTTTTGATTAATAAGAATTATGTTGGTCATCCAAGTTAATTAATAGATAAAAGCCATAAATTAAAAATCCCCTTTTATTGATTGATGTATCATCATTCCACAATGATCAAAGTGTATAAGGTCAAGATGTATGGTGGATTGGATTTCAACCTTCTTATGTCCGTTACTAACCATATTTCCTTTATAAAAAGTTTCATAAACAATATTATCTTCCTTATTCAGTTTTGGTAAGTTTATTATAACATATTCCATGGAAATTGTCACACCTTGACTATGGTTTTTCCTATATTTTATTCTTATCTTGGTGTTGGATCCTTTGTTTGAGGTTCAGGTTGACTTCTTGGTGAAATTTTTTAAGTTCTATAGTTTTTGGGTAGTTTTTTGGATCTATGCATAGTTTTAGAATGGTTTTTCTTAAACCATGTATGGCCTAGTAGAGATTGTGCACCCTTCTTTTGGTGGATCATTACTTTTTCATAGTTATAAGAAACCATGCAGCAAGCGTGAAATATGGATATTTCAAATGATAGAGTTTAGTTGCATGGTTGGAACATGGTTTACCAAACCATGTGGCTTGATCGTGTAGGGTGTCCCTCTTCTCCAGTAGGGTGTGCATGATTGGTACATGGTTTGGAAAACCAAGTGACCAAACCGTACGAGTTTCCCAAGTTCTTAAAAACTTGAAATTACCCTTATAAACCTATTAATTTTTAATACCAAATACCCTACCATCATCTCCCCCTCATTCATGCGGCCCTAGGGGAGCCTTGGAAGTCTTAATCACTCCTCCCTCCTTGGATTATATGTTATCCTCTCTCAATTTTTAGGTGGATTATTCCTTAGGTAATCTTCCTTCTCTTTCATCTTCTCTCTTATTATTGTTTTTTATTCTTTCTTGGATTGTTTTCTCTTTGTCCAAACCCTAGGGTGAGGGTTGGATGATGTTGGTCAGTTTCTTTGGTTATAGGGTGCTTGATTTGTTTGTTAGGATTGGTTCTTCTCTCTTTAGGAGTCTTTTTGTGTTCACATACCATTGACATAGCCATTTACATCCACTTCCTTTCCAAAACATTCCATTGGTTCTTGTGTGTTTCTAAATAATTTATAAATATTTTTCTCATGCTTATGGCGTGTTAGTATAAATTTTAATGGTGGTTTTATGTTGGTAATGTGGTGGAAATGGGTTTTCAAAGGGTTTCCTTAATTATTACTATATATATATACAAAGTGTTTTATGAAATGAAAATTGTTTTCTAAAAATGAAATTTGGTGATTTGAGCTGTATTTATCGTTTATTATGTTTTGGTAGTTGGGATTTCTTTGTGAATTGTGTTTTTTTGTGGTTTTGGTGATCATTTGCAGATTTTTTCTCATGGGTGAGTTGTTATGATTGGTGGTGATGAAAGTGGTGATTATTTAAATTAGTTCTTGGGTATTTTTATGGTTTACTATGGTTGCACCATTGGGTTTGGGCATATCCATTTGTGCACGGAGTGCACATATGGATAGGCATAGAAATGATAATGGATCTTAATAAAGAAGATCATGTTGAACCTGGATTTTCAAAACATCCCTACCCTCTCCCTTCTCCTTTTTCTTCACCCTTTTTATTCTAAATGGTTATTCTAAAATCCATATCACCTTCTAAGTGATTCCTCAGTTTTAAAATGAAAAAAGGTTGTTCAAATGCGTTTCCTAAATCTAGTCCCATTTGGAATCTCAAAGTGTGGTTTGAATTTTAAATATCATAAAGGCCTATTTAGAATATTCCAAGCATGATGTGTGAGTTCAACTTGGGTTTTGGAAAATGAATTGGAAATTGTTTTAGAAATAGAATTGGATTGTGAATGTAAAGGCCCAATTGGCATCTTATGATGTTTTGGAAATTGGTTTTGAAACTCATATGATGTGTTGGATCGATTGGAAATTTTGGATGGTTTGATGTGTGATGGGAACCTCTATAGTAGTCCCTATAAGGATAAGGTCATCACATAGATGGTGTCGATGTCTAGGATAGGAAATCATGATGGGATATATGGGTTATTGGTCTATTCCATGCATGTGAGGACCTCCTATTTCACCATGTACTACTATCATGGGATTCTTGGGTGTCATCTAGAGAGTAGAGCGATGATTGCTTATCAACCTGAATTAGATGGTTTGATACCCTTTGGATTTTCTGAGAGGCCAAGAAGGATGTTCCACTGGTGAGGCTAGTTTAGAGTAGATAGGTTGTTTGTTGACTATATAGATACACCATACGCTAGCAAGTGAGTCCGAACTGAGTACGTCTAGGTATTTATTATATAGAAATTTAGTAAATTCCCATGATTACTTATATATGTATGTTATATTTTATTCCTACTGCACTTGGTTTTCCTACTCTACTAATTTATTCTTGCTTGTTTTGTTTTATTTATTTTCACTATAGCCTTTTTATCACTCGGTTGGACTTTTCTTTTGAAATTAGGTTTTGGGAAACTATTTTAGAAAGTAAAGATTTGATTTTTTGAAAGCATATTATTATAGAAAGTTTTGATTGGTTCTTTAAAAGTAGAAAAACCTATTTTCTAAATTTATTTCAAACTATCATGTAACATCCTAGGTATTTGGAGTGGGTTTAACTCCTCACCCGTTTTGATTTTTTGGAATTAGTGGGTATGCCAATTTCTTTTTCTATCATCAAAACATAATTATGAGTTTTCCATCAACCCTATGTCCTATGTTTAGATGGGTTGAGAGGCTTGGAGAGTTCCTCAGGCATTTAGATGGGTTTTGGGTGCATTGGCGGCCCAAAGGTCTATTTTAGATGTTGCAGGTTAAGGCGCACGATTTGGGAAAATAGTGCGGCCTCTCCCAACCAATCGTGCAGCCCAATTTTGAACTATCGCATGGTTTGGGAAACCATACTGGTTAGGGCGCATGGCTGTAGGTGAAGATTTGAAGTTTTTACGGAGGGATTTTACATGGCTTTCACATGATTAGGGGAAAATGTGTGCAAGCTACCCGGGTAGTGCTGCTTAGGAAGTACCTCAACACTATAGAACACACGGGTTGTGCACAGTTTGGGAAACTGTGTGAACTAATCATGTGGCCCTTAAAAATCATGAATAAATCATTTTCACTCCTTTCTATTTAGGTTATTTCCCTCCTTTTCTCCTCCTTGGTCATGCGTATATTAGTGGAGGGTGCCACTTTTCTTCCTCCTTTGGATTTTTATCCAATCTTATCATATGATCTCTGTTTCATTCATCATCGAGTGTGTTGAAACCATATTGGTAAGGATTTCCTTACCCATACTTATCTTATACTTAGATATTTCCATACAGATTACTAAATCCATTTGAGCTATTTCCCCTATTTTTAGGGTTTTCATAAAAAACTCCAATTTGTTCAAAATTGGTTAGAGTTATAGGTTAAAACCAGACATGCCTACATCTATGACTCTAAGGTAGGTGGTTACTACATTTCTTTGTGTTTTTTCTATCATTTTGGGGCTACATATTTTAGTGTGTTGTTGGGTAGATGAGTGAGACCCCAAATAAATTGAACGATTGATGTTAAATTAATTATATGACCTTATGGGATGTCCTTGGACATGCCTAAACCATGTTCTCTCATGCGAGTCGAGATTATAGGTCGAAGACCACCTAAATAGTTAGGTTGGAGTGTGTTTTTTATTAAATTAAATTGTTTATTTAATTTTAAGTGAATTATATATATTTTAAATGATTGTGATATAATATGGTGATCCATGGGATCGTGATGAGCTCGGACCAAGGAATTGAGGTGGCATGGCCATCGGGTTTGAGGTAATATGATCATCTGGTTGGGTTTGGACCACAATTTTGAGTGATATTTATCATAGGATTGGGAATTATTGATATTGGTTTGAGATGGAAATTCCATCAGGTTGCGGGCATGGTATGGGATAAATTAGGATGGTGTGACCATTGGACTTGATCAAAATGGTCATAGGGGAACTATGTGATAGAGTTGATGTGGATTAGGTACTAAATTGGTGATTACCACTCACCCATGATATCCAAAGCACTGATTAGAGTTGTGTTCACACAGGTTAAATCAATGATGAGGTAGTTTTGACTAATCATGTGGGTAGAGGCCCTTGGTAGTGTGGTATAGGTATTTGGTTTGGGGGTGATTGACATAGAAAGATATGGGGAAGGTGAGGAGCCTTTATATGATAGTGTTGAGGCTATTAATTGGGGGATGAGGCATTTTATATTGATTCCATTGGGCCTGGACTATTTTGGGAGGATAGAGATCTCCGTTCATCAGGATGTCGTGCTATGAGACGACAATGATTTTTATATGAGGATAGATATCAATGTGAATCAGAATGTTAGGCTTCGAGCTAACAAGTTCTTAGAGTAGGGGTTCGAGGGACTAGAGTTCTATTTTACTTAGGTGTTCCTTTGGGATGTTGGTGACTTGATTTGGGATACAAGGGGTTGGTTGGAACATGGTGATGGGTTTATTATTTGGAGGTGGAACCTAAGGGTTCACCTAGTCCATTTGATATAAGGGGATACCTTGGGTCATGGGCCAATGATCCTCTCATATTCAATGATTTCGGTGTTGGCCGAAGCAAGTGACTGCTTCCTAGTGGCTGTTGAGCACCAGAGAAGATTGTATTTATTTAAATTGCTAGAGTTGTTTCCCTTATTTCATTTTATATTACACACCTAATGAAACACATATGTTGGGTATGAAAAGGTCAGTGGTATCCTACTAAGACTCATCATCACACCCTATATAGGCCCTTAAAGATGCGTGTAAACTTTATGATTTTATGTTCAGGTAAGGGTTCAGGCTATGTAGTTGGATCCTAGTTGAGTTGGCATGGGATGTTGGTAGGGGGACTTGAGATTATGCCTTAGCTGGAGTTTTCCTTTTTTATCTTTCCTTTTTATCATAATTTATATGTATGTAGCTACTCTGGTCATCCATGGGTGACCCTTCTTTTGAATATTGATATTGTATGAATTATATTGGATATATTATTTGTTTTAGTAGCTACAAGTGGTATGTTTTAATGTTTATTTATTTCCACTGATTTTGTTTATCATTTCTTCCATTATTATATTTTATTGAATGTTCTTTCATTATTGGAGGGTCTGGTTTGAGTCTTTTCTTCCACTTCATATTATATATTTATACTCATAACATTATTATATCACCCCCATAGGGTATAAACTCCACATTATTTACTCTTTACACCCTTTCTTCTAGTTGGCAACCTTTGGAATTTGGGGAGGTGCACTTAAGGCTAGTGGTACCTGACCTGAAAGTACTGTTCGGGTGGCTAATAGGTCCAGAGATGATACAAGTGGTATCAGAGCAGTTCTTGACTGGGAATTGGTAGTTAATTTTAGTAGGCTACTATTGTTACTAAGATTGTTTTTCCTTTCTTTTTATTTTCTAATTTGGGTTATGGTAGACTGAAGATTAGGTTTTGATGGAACTGGGTTTATAACTCGTGTTTGGGTGACTGCATCCCTGTTTCCCTCGGAATTCGGGGATGACCTCCTTGATGGGAGGTTCAAACATTCCAATTGGTTTCTAACGGGTTTGTTCGTAGAACCGGAAACATCCAACGATTCCACATCCATTTGGACCTACTTTCCAAAGGTAGGATCTCATTAGTTTGTGAACTAATGAGGCTTAGGAATTTACATTGGTCGAGAGGATGGGAGGTCGGACTCATCACACCTTTTTGAGGGGAATTATTTTCTACTCCGGGACTCTCCTTATAGATTTAAGTTATGTTCGTGAATCCTTATTACATTACCAAGTATAAAATGAGATTTCCTTTAGATTTTACAATCAATGATTAAATATGTAGGAAATTTATAGAATCTTTTATATGTATTCGAGGTTCTTCATCAATAGAGAATCATCTGTATTTATTTAGAGATTCTTGGTCAATGGTATCCTTCGAAACATTTATATAGAAGTATCTTGGTCATTATGATGAACAGGATGGTTTTAAATCCACTCAGTAGGGCACTTGAAGTTTATTGTCATTCAGAAGGACATGGATTATTTCAGAGTTGGGATCGAACCCGCAGATGAGCTACCTACGTATCCTTTGTTTAGAAAAGGAATCAGAACCCACGTAGTTCAAGTAAGGGAGTATGATGTTTATGATTGATGGCTCAAAGAAGGATGTCATAATTAATTTTACACTCTAAGCTCACGTGAGTCATGCTCGGTGTGAGAAACAAGAGGTATTGGTAAAAATTAGACAATTGTACCATCAAAAATGAAATCATAAGAAATAATGTGGGAATTATGTATGTATGACTACCCATATAAATGAAGATTAGGATTTACTTCAAGGAAGAAATCCAGGAACAGGTTCCACAAAGGTATATGTGCTTCATGGAGATTTTAATACTCTAACTTGGGGCTTACTCCTGAAAAGGAGGCCCAAATTAGGATAGGACTTATGATTGGGTTTTACTCCTGAGAAAGAATCCCAGATCAAAGGTAAATTAGGACTGGTTAAGAGGAATTAAGACTGGGGCTTACTCCTGAAAAGGAGGCCCAGGTTTAAGAGAATTATGGTTGGGGCTTACTCCTAAGGAGGATGCCCATATTAGGGGACTGGGGCTTACTCCTGAAAAGGAGGCTCAGGTTTAAGAGAATTATGGTTGGGGCTTACTCCTAAGGAGGCTTACCATATTAGGGGACTGAGGATTACTCCTGAAAAGGAGGCCCAGGTTTAAGAGAATTATGGTTGGGGCTTACTCCTAAGGAGGATGCCCATATTAGGGGACTGGGGCTTACTTCTGAAAAGGAGGCCCAAGTTTAAGAATTATGACTAGGGCTTATTCCTGAAAAGGAGGCCCAGGTTAAGAGTTATGACTGGGGCTTATTCCTGAAAAGGAGGCCTAGGTTAAGAATTATGACAAGGGCTTATTCCTGAAAAGGAGGCCCAGGTTAAGAATTATGACTAGGGATTATTCCTGAAAAGGAGGCCCAGGTTAAGAATTATGACAGAGGCTTATTCCTGAAAAGGAGGCCCAGTTTAATGATTTCTCTCATCGTAAAGGATGAGGTTGAATGAATGAAATATAAATCTTTAGTGATATAAAGATGTGTAAATCACTAGGTTTGATAGATATTCCACAGAATTCCTTTCAGATAAGGAAGTCAAATCAATAAATCATTCCATAAATGGCTTTGGAGAGTGTCTTGAAGACTGAATCTTGAATAAGAGAGGTGGAATGGCATAAGAGGGGTGAAATGGGAAAAAACGGCACCCAAAAAGGTAGGGGCGCGCAAGTCCTGGCAGGCACGCAGGTACTGCATGGGCGCGCAAGTTCGGTCGCGCAGGTATACCTGCGCGACACATGGGTACTCGCACGGCGGTTAACCAGTTGGGTAAAACTTGAGCGACTCTTGCTTAAAGCCTTTAGAATCCTCTTGAGGTTCTTCCAGAATAGGGGTGCATAAGTTCTATTGAAGGAGTAATGCGGCGCGCAAGTGTGTCCATTTCCCTTAAGGGCTGGCCACTCAGGCGCGCAATTGTTGATGAGTTTCAACACTTAGGCCTTCCTCCCCCTCTTTAGATCTTCCGTTATAGGTAAGAAATTACCTTAGAAGTGTTTCGGAAGCTTTGAGAAGAGACTAGGGTGCCGGGAGATTAAATCTGAGTTTCTGGAAAAATTCCTCCTCTAAATGGGGGGCCCACAGGGTCTATTTATAGGATGGAGAAGACCCAAGTGGTTATCACTTAGGTCGCGCAAGTCACTTGCACGACCACTAGGCGGCGCGCAAGTATACCTGCACGACCATTGTCGAACTTGCGCGGCCCTTGTGCAACATTCTTCTTATTCCTTCCTTTGTCAATTTTTGATATTTGTCCAAAGGTTGAATCACTTTGAGCTCAGATATTCCCCTTTTCCAATCTTTAGATTCTGTGACAAAAGGAGCGTCAACAAAAGTCCCCCCTCAGAGTTGGATCCGGAGAGAATAGAGGATTTTACTCTGAGGAAATCGAGAATCAAAAGGAAATTGGAGCGCGCAAGGTAGGGCGCGCAAATGAGCTTTGGGCACACAAGGCCTGACGCGCAGGGATATGTCCCTTGATCGCGCAGGGTCCCGGCTGCATCTATAAATAGAGGGCCTCACTTCCGTACAAAGCATCCAGATTTCCGGATTTCAAACCTTCGAGCTCTCGCCGCGCAGGTCACCTTAGCCGCACAGGTTGATCTATTTTTCGATGTTTCTTTGCTGTCGCACTGCTGTATAGGTATTTTGTAACACCCCAATCTTCTACGATACGCTTCTCTTTCAATAATGCAATAGCTTGCATTATACGCAAGTTTGAGATTCTAACACACCGCGACTAATCAAAATAGCCATTATGAATAGTAATACCCACTTTTTTTAAATTATATATATATTATATTTCAAAATGGACTTCATTTTTGGATTTGGAATGTCAAAATTATCCTATGTTGAATTTTTTGTAATTTTCTGAGAACTTCCAAATTTTTATGAATAGTGAAAAATACATAAAACAACTTTTTTAATCAAAATAATTTATAGTGATAAATTATACTATTGAGTGGTTTTAAAGTATAATTAGAATATATTTTTACCATTTTATCCAATGGTGTTCATTAGAATTAATTTCACTTTGAAATTGGACATAAACAATTGTCAATCTTTTGATATATATTGTTTCTTAAAAACACGCTATTTGTTGTGACAGCGGGAATTAATTATAAAATTAATTAATGCAACTTATATGTTTGGAATTTTGTAAAATAGACATCATTTTTGAAATCGGAATATCAAATATATCTTAGGGTGAATTTTTGGGATTTTTCTGAAAAACTTCAATTTTTGATGAATAGTAAAACCACTAAGTGGTACTTATAAAAACTGATTTTTCGTTTAAATGAAATTTTACCACTTATGTGTTTTGAATTTAAAAAATCTGACATACATGGTTGTCATTAAGAAGTAAAATTTGGTTCAATGAGATTAAAATAATTTTTTGTGAATAGTAACTTTTAAGTTCTTAATCGCGATTAGAGGTAATTAGTGTAGTTTAAGGTAAAAATAATGTTTTAATAATATGAGATGAGCTTGACATATGTTCTACCCTCATTGGATGTGTCATGTCCGACCAAGACAATCCATGGGTCAACTTGGGGACCCCATGGAGCCACTTTTCTAGGAAAATGACATAAATAACTTTTATTTAAAGTTAAAATAAAAATGTCAAAAACATAAGTTGTTTTACTAAAACAATTTTTAAATGGGGTTATACAAGTCATATTTTTGACTATAAATATTCATTAGAAAGCTAAAAAGATTTCCTACGTCATGATATTTTTTTTTATAATTTTTAGACATTAAATAAATTAAATTATTTATGACACCATGATGATGCAGCGATTACCTCACTAATTAACAATTTAAATAAAATGAAAAGATAATGTAAAATACAAGGCTTACACTTGTCAAAAACCTATTGGATGAGTGTATTTAGAACCCTTATCACCTTATCCTCGAATTATATAAGTGTGGACTATGGAGACTTAGTTATTTTAGTTTTTCACTTTATGATGTAATGTAACATTTATGAATGTATCTAGTGTTTCCAAGGCTACTAAACTAATCGGTCTTTCGAGACTTGATCATTTTTTATCATCACAATGTTACGCAATAATGCACCGACTCTGGGTAGCTGGGGTCGGGGCGTTACAGTTGGTATCAGAGGCAGTTTAGTACTAACCTTGGAAGCTAGATTTAGATAAACTTTGATTAGAGCACATAGCCTGAAGATAGACTTTAAGGATTAGTATAGAAGAACTTCCTAGAATTTTGGTATTATATAGATTTTGTGAGTTTTCTGAGCAATACATCCCTATCTGGATACGAGAAGGTAGAGGCGTCCCTAGCACAGATGTACCTAGGGGTAAAACCCGAAAACACCGCTTTGAGCTAGACTCGAACGGGAACTGGTGCACGACAATGGGCCTTGCTGCACTCTTGGTTACAACACTCCCGGGGGATATGCTTAGGATAATTCTCATTTTATTTACAAACCACTATGAAGGGTTATGAGTATATAATTCCTCAAAGAAAACTTTTTTTATTATTATGGATTATATCCATAAATATTTCAATTAGTGTTAAGTGTTTTACAAGTATGGAATTTTGTATTTTGATTCATAAACTAATCTAGTTTATGCCATTGTTTAGAAATGGCGCCTAGTGGAAGGAATGGAAATCATATCAATGCACGCACTCCATGTAGGGATTTCCCTCCTGCTAAAGATAATTATTGTGGATCTGGAGATACAACTAGTGATGATCAACTTATTACCATACTGGGACAACTCACTCAGGTTATGAATAATAACCTTACTCATATGGAGCACCCTGATCCGCAACGTGGAGGATCAATGTTAGACCGCTTCATGAGGCAACAACCACCAACATTTAATGGGGGTACAAATCCATTAGTAGCTGAGAAATGGATAAAATCCTTAGAGAAAATATTCCATGCCTTGGGGAGTAGCGAAAGGGAGAAGGTTGTCATGGAATTCTACCGCCTCACTAGAGATGCCGATCAAAGGTGGTCGCTGATTCAAAACACGAAGGAAGATGAAGAAGTATCAAGTATGAAATGGAGAGAGTTCAAAGATCTTTTCTTAGAGAAATACTTTCCACATGACCATCGAGCAGATATGGAAAGACAATTTTTGAGTCTGAGACAAAAGGAGGATGAGAATGTCGCAAAGTATGAGGACAACTTTACAAGGTTAGCGAGGCATGCTGCAGATTATATACGTAACCCAAGAATTAATATTGATTGTTTCTTTGATGGGTTAAAACCATTTCTCCGTCGAGATTTAGTATCACAATCTTTCTCAATATACGAAGATATTTTCTCGTGTGCTATCAAGACAGAAAAGGAATTCTCTAAGTCTTATGACAAAAAACTAAAGCAAGAGAAGAAGAGAATGGTGGAACAAGAAATGGATAAAGGGAAAAAGGGAAAGAAGGATTTTCCATTATGCGATAATTGTGGGAAGAATTACCCCGGTACTTGCATGAAAGGAATGGGAGTTTGTTACAAATGTGGAGAAAAAGGTCACCAGGCACGTGATTGCAAGGGAAAGAAAGAGGCTATCAATGTTGAATGATAAAATTGTAGGGAAATGGGGCATTATGAAAATGAATGTCCTAAGAGTCAGGGAAACTTACCTCAGAAAAAGACAAGGGATCAAGGACAATCTTATGCTGTTACTATAGTTGAAGCGGAATAATTAATGTGTTGGTGCTTTTAGACTCAAGGATTATATTCTGGTTATAAGGATAATGTGATATATATATGAGGATTGTACTACAGTACTTGTTGTTTTCATTAATGATTTAATATGATGAAGGTAATCATATTTTTAGTATGTGACAATAAGAGAAACTTTACTTTGTTTGGAGAATCTGATTTTACAATTGATTTTGGAATTTAGAGACCTTTTAGAGAAAGTCTGGACGGAGGTATTTTGGATAACTATAAAGGTTGGAATGGATTAAGTTGAACTTTGGATAGTATTGTTTAAGGTTAAAACATTTATGAAGATTATTTTTGGAATATTATAATACTATAGTTTTAGGAAAAGGACAACCTGCAGGCACTACTACAAACACGGCCTTTATCAGCGCTAAAAAAGCGCTGATAAAGCCAGCGTAGATAAAGGGGGGGGGGGTCCCTTTTATCAGCGCTCCGAAAAGGGCTGATATAGGACCCCTTTATCAGCGCTAAAAAAAGCGCTGATAAAAGGGGTCTTTTATCAGCGCTAAAAAAGCGCTGATAAAAGTACCCCTTTATCAGCGCTTTTTTTTAGCGCTGATAAAGGGGTCCTATATCAGCGCTTCCTTTATCAGCGCTCTCGTTTTAGCGTTGATAAAGGACCCTTTTATCAGTGCTTTTAAAAAAGCGCTGATAAAAGTTAAAAAAATTAAAAAAATTTTTAAATTTTTTTTAAAAATTTAAAAAATACTACCAATCGGGGGGGGGATTTTATAGCGCTTGAACCCCCCCTTTTACAGCGCTTTTCGGCCCCTATACAACACCCCACGCACCCCACACACCCCCCTCCACCCTTTAACAGCGCTTGCTCCAATATTCCCCATGCGCGCGCACCCCTGCCTCCACCAGGATTTGAACTCGAGACCTCCCCCCTGCGCGCCTAAGCCCTTACCACTACTCTATTTTGATTTGTTTTCCAATTCATGATATCTCTCTCTATATATATATTTATATATTTAGTTATATTTATTCGTATAGTAATATATATTTATATTAATATATATATATAGTTATATTATAATATATATAGTAATATTAATATATATATATATAGTGGTATTAATATATATCTATATCTATATATATATATATATATAGTTATATTTATTCGTATAGTAATATATATTTATATTAATATATAGTTATATTAACATATATATAGTTATATTAACATATATATAGTTATATTAACATATATATATAGTTATATTAACATATATATAGTTATATGAATATATATTTATATAGTTATATTAATATATATATAGTGATATTAATATATATATTTATGGTGATATTAATATATATATATTTATAGTAGTACTAATATATATATATGTAGTTATATTAATATATATATATAGTTATTAGATTAATATATATATAGTTAGATTAATATATATATATAGTTAGATTAATATATAGGTATATAAATATTCATATATTGGTATTTTAAATAAAATGGATATTAGTTATTATTTAGATAAAGCTAATATATTTTATATGTAAATATGTTTAATTATTTATTTAAAAAATTTAATTTTTAGGTGCGAATATATAAAAAATATGTTCATATAGTTATATATTTGATTATAAATAGCAGTTCATTATAAAAAAGGATGAAATTTCAAAGACATAATATCAATATGAATGTAATACCTTGGAATAAATTTAGTCCCCACCAAGAAAAGCCAACAATACCCCCTTAAACGAGTTTGAAAATCCACAAAATGTTAAAAAATCTGGGTACCCCGACTAAAAACTCAGTTTTGGAGGCCTTCTGGGCCTCTTTTGGCCTCGAAAAACGCTTGACTAGGGTCCCCCCAAGTCACAGCGACGTAGAGCTCGTCGCAGGATTCGATTTGATATGTGGTAGAGCTCAAACGGACACCCGGATCAAAAGTTATGGCCGTTTGAAGTTTGAGTTGCGTTTTCAACATATTTTGGATCTTTTTTAAATTTTTTTAGTTTTTTTAGTCCCCAAATTGTTATTAAATGACTATTACTCCATAATGATTATCAAAATATTAATTAAAAATATTTTTTTAATTTTTTAAGAAGTCATTTTCACTAAATATCTTAAATATTAAGTATAATAAGTGTAAATGTACATTTATACTTATCTAAAATATATTTAAAAATTATATATTATATTTATATAACAATATAACTATATTTATATATTAATATATTTTTAATTTTTTTTTGAAGTCGACCCTTTATCAGCGCTAAAAAAGCGCTGATAAAGGGGGGCGCTGCGAAAAACTATTTTTGTGGTAGTGAGGGTGGGGCATAATCCGTCGCGTCGGACAAAGCTGCAGGAATCAAACCCACAACCATAGTGCGACATGCCTTTATTACCTACCACTAGCCTACAGGAAGTCCCTGGTTATTACAAAATAGTTTTACTAATCTAAATGGTATGTGTTAATATTTGGAACCTTATACAATTAGGATAAATAGAATATTTTTGAGTTCTATTACCTTTTAGAGTGAAAGATGGGTTCGTGGTAAAAATTTATTAAAGAATGAAAGTCTACATAACAAGTATGTATATTCCCTTAAGTTATTAGTAAATCTCCTAAATTAATTCCTCAACTTTATAAAAGGTAACTTAAAACAAAAACGTTTCCGGTTAACTTTTCCAACTGGGGATTCAACGAATGTTTAACCAATCACAAGTTTGTGATTTTCTTATGGTTAACTTTCTCCTAATCCTGATTTCCACAACTCTCCATCAGACCTTGATGGTTTGTTTCTCCTCCATATCCATATTTTCATATAATCCTAGTATGGGCTATCTCGGGTGACCTTTTTACTTCTCTTTCTTTCTTTTAATGTTATATTCTTATTAACCCTATTTCCGATGTGGGTTTTCTACAAAGGTATTTTCTATTTTCAACCTTTTGTTTTCAAACAAAAATTTCAAATTGCGAGGATGCAATTTATTGAAGGAGGGGAGAATGTAACACCCCGAGCTTCCACGATACGCTTCTCTTTCAATAATGCAATAGCTTGCATTATACGCAAGTTCGAGATTCTAACACACCGCGACTAATCAAAATAGCCATTATGAATAGTAATACCCACTTTTTTTAAATTATATATATTTTATATTTCAAAATGGACTTCATTTTTGGATTTGGAATGTCAAAATTATCCTATGTTGAATTTTTTGTAATTTTTTGAGAACTTCCAAATTTTTATGAATAGTGAAAAATACATAAAACAACTTTTTTAATAAAAATAATTTATAGTGATAAATTATACTATTTAATGGTTTTAAAGTATAATTAGAATATATTTTTACCATTTTATCCAATGGTGTTCATTAGAATTAATTTCACTTTGAAATTGGACATAAACAATTGTCAATCTTTTGATATATATTGTTTCTTAAAAACACGCTATTTGTTGTGACAGCGGGAATTAATTATAAAATTAATTAATGAAACTTATATGTATTGAATTTTGTAAAATAGACATCATTTTTGAAATCGGAATATCAAATATAGCTTAGGGTAAATTTTTGGGATTTTTCTGAAAAACTTCAATTTTTGATGAATAGTGAAACCACTAAGTGGTACTTATAAAAACTAATTTTTCATTTAAATGAAAATTTACCACTTCTGTGTTTTGAATTTCAAAAATCCGACATACATGGTTGTCATTAAGAAGTAAAATATGGTTCAATGAGATTAAAATAATTTTTGGTGAATAGTAACTTTTAGGTTCTTAATCGCGATTAGAGGTAATTAGTGTAGTTTAAGGTAAAAATAATTTTTTAATAATATGAGATGAGCTTGACACATGTCCTACCCTCATTGGATGTGTCATGGCCGACCAAGACAATCCATGGGTCAACTTGGGGACCCCATGGAGCCACTTTTCTAGGAAAATGACATAAATAACTTTTATTTAAAGTTAAAATAAAAATGTCAAAAACATAAGTTGTTTTACTAAAACAATTTTTAAATGGGGTTATACAAGTCATATTTTTGACTATAAATATTCATTAGAAAGCTAAAAAGATTTCCTACATCATGATATATTTTTTATAATTTTTATACATTAAATAAATTAAATTATTTATGACACCATGATGATGCATCGATTACCTCATTAATTAACAATTTAAATAAAATGAAAAGATAATGTAAAATCTAAGGCTTACACTTGTAAAAAACCTATTGGATGAGTGTATTTAGAACCCTTATCACCTTAGACTTTAATTATATAAGTGTGGACTATGGAGACTTAGTTATTGTAGTTTTTCACTTTATGATGTAATGTAACATTTATGAATGTATCTAGTGTTTCCAAGGCTACTAAACTAATCGGTCTTTCGAGACTTGATAATTTTTGATCATGCCAATGTTACGCAATAATGCACCAAATCTGGGTAGCTGGGGTCGGGGCGTTACATATTTGTACTTGCACGGTTTATACTTGTGCATCAAAAACTAGCGCGACACACGAACACTTGCGCACCAAGTTTAGACTTGCGCGCCTTAATGCCTTAGCCATTTTCTCGAATTCTTTCACAAATTTTATGAAAAATAAACCCATTTAAGAGTTAGTTTATTCAACTTTTGTGCAGATTCAATGGCTCCCAAGGGAATTGGAACGACTGATGAACTGGCTAGCAAGCGGATTGATGACATGATGAACATCATTGGCCATGATTACTATGATATCTGCGACAGCACTCTCCCAGATTTGGATAAGTACTTGAAGAAATATCATCTTAATTTCCCACAGAGTATCTACCTGCCTCTATATGGTCATTGTCATCTGCAAGGAGTCAATGTTTCAGATGCAAAGAACTATATTCCTGAAATTCATCTGCACTGCTACTCCTCTATTTCGGTTATGCTGTGCATTAAGAGCAACAACAATGGTGTGAAATTTTAAATTATTCCTCCATGTCATTTCCTTGCAGATATGAAAATGGAAAACCCATGGGCTGAAATGTTTTCTGCTACCAATTGGTGGAGAGAAGACAAACATGGAATTAGAGCAATATCTGAAAAGAGTAATCTCTCCAAATGTCTCTTTACTTCCAATGCTTCATTCTCAAATCCATGTATCCATCTTCCAAGTCTCTTGGACAGAAACAGAGTCACTGTTTGATCAGAAGAAATTTTTTTCTCAAACCGCACTCAAGAACATCCTTTTATAATTGTTCCAAGAAGAGCTGGTATCACTGCATCTCTTATTGTATCCAGTTGAATGAATGAATTCCAGGTGGTTGCTGATGAAGATCGGGATGCCGTAAATCAAATGAAGAGTTATGTTGAAAGCCTCTTGTAATTCTTGAAAAAGAGAAGAGACTCCAGTCTATGGATGTCCTTCTATCTCCTATGTATCAATGAAAAACACTTTTATCTTCAATCATTTTTACCTGCATTATCTTTTTCTACATGATTTAGATTTTACCTAAGCCAATGGGCCTAGTAAGCATAGTTTGATTTTTACTAGGATTAATGTAAATAACCCTACAAACTTCGAACCTTTTAATTGCTCAATATTACCTAAATCATACAAAACGTATGTTTAGTGAGCTTGGAACTTGACTTCTATTCAGAGTTCCTTTGTATTTTGTGGGCAATTTAAAGTCATGCACGTCGGACATAAAAAGGCTAATGTTTAAGGTCAAAATAGCTTTGACCAAATGAATTAGAATTGACTCAATTCCTTGAAAATTCATCTGAAAACATAGTACCATACTCAAGTATGAGGGAAAAATATGTAAACTATGACTTAAGAATATTTGAATCTGAGGAATGATATGAAAAATATCTAAAAGGCATTATAAGAAGTAGTTACCAAGAATGAAGTTACCATTATTTAACAAACCCGTTAGGGGGTTGAATTATGCAGGGCCACCTAAGGGAATTGGATGCATAGTTAAATAAAATAGTATCTTTTGGCTAACAAGTCTGTTATGTAGACTGTTTATGCAAGGCCGCCTATGGGCACATGCTACATAGTTAGGCAAAATAACTCTCAGAAATTTACTTTCCTAGTGCTAAAATCCAGTGAAAGTTTATGGAGATTCAAATTTTCCAAAGTATAGAGTTTGCTGTATGGAAAGAGGTACTTGAATATGGAGAAGATATTTCCAAACCAGATTATCAAAGAACTAAATAGATATCACTCCTAGGAAGCTCTGACCCAAACGTAGGGAAGGAGAATATAAACCATATACATGAATACTTTTAGATCATGAAAAAGGATATGGGACAAATATGTTAAGTATGACTATTTTTGCGGATCCCTACATACTGTCATTTAAGACAAATAAGGAAAAAATAGGCATTCTTCCCAAGAATGAAGTTACCAATATCCGAAAAACCCGTTAGGGGGTTGAATTATGCAGGGCCACCTAAGGGCATTGGCTGTATAGTCAGATAATAGTATCTTTTGGCTAACAAATCTGTTATGTAGACTGTTTATGCAAGGCCGCCTATGGGCACGTGCTACATAGTCAGGCAAAAGAATTCTCAGAAGTTTGACATTTTTGTTACTAGAAGTCATGAAAAGGGTTATGAAGATATGAAAATATTTAAGGTTAGGATTATGACACATAATTATGGGTATTGTCCAATGTATACAGAGATACACAGATCAATGATAACCATAATCATGTTGTGGATGGGTCCTGAATTGAAATGTTGGACTTCACTACGTATCCCATAAGGATGAGAATCAAGCCATACGTAGTTCTTAAACTACAGTTTGACATCGTGTGGGACAAAAGGATTAGAGATCTTATTTTAGGGTCATAGAGCTTGGACCATTATAAGAAATACACAATGTGTGTTTTCATGGGGACTTTTCAGCCAAGGGACTGAAAGAGGAATTTGGGGTTAGGCCCAAAGACTTGGGGCTAGATTCTAGGGACACTCTAATGTTACTACGTATCCCATAAGGATGGGAATCAAGCCCACGTAGTTCTAGAAATACTCTCTGTACAAATTTGGTTCGTACACGTGAAGGGTGAAAGGGGACTTTAGTACAATTATGGTTTAACCCAAGATAAAATGTTTGGGCATTTCCATGTCTGCATGTAGTATTTGAAATGAAACATGATTGAAAATCAATGTAAATAATGATTCCCTCTCAATTGAGGGTATCAAAGAATATTGTAGTTTATTGTCATACTAGACAAAAGTGTTGTATAGTTTAACGTCATATAAAAAGGACGAAAGTGAACCAATGTAAAGATATTGATTCTAGGGGCAGTTTCACGAATCAACATCGTATGAGATAGAGGTGAACCAATGTGAAGAGATTGATTTTGGGCTTGAACCTTGGGAGGTTGCCTACGTACCCAGCCTAGAAGGCAATTATCAAAGTCCGCATAGTTTAATTAAAGAATGAATTAATGATCAAGTTGTTCTTGGGGACAACAACCTAAAAATGATGTTGGGACTTACACATGGTTAGTAGCCCAGAGAGAGTGTTATGGTTGAGGTTTTCTCTAAGCTCACATGATTCATACTTGGTGTGAGAAACAAGAGGTAGAAACAACCTTAAAAATACACAGTTTAACGTCATGTAGGACGTATGAAGGGACTATGCAGTTTAAAGTCTTGCAGTTAGGACTATTGGTGCTGCACAGTTTAATGTCATATAGCAGGGACAAAGTACAGTTTAATGTCATGTAGGACGTATCAAGGACTTCCTGTATAGTTTAGCGTCATGTAGTTAGGACAATAGGGACAATATAGTTTAACGTCACGTGGGACGAAAGGGGGGCTGTGCAGTTTAATGTCATGCAGTGAGGAAAAAAGCGTACACCATTTAACATCATGTTGGATGCATTGGGGACCTTTTTTTCCCCACAGTTTAACATCATGTTGGACGAAAAAGGGACGATACAATTTAGCGTCATGCTGGATGAAAGTGAGAATAGTTTAAGGTCATATGCATAGACCATGGATGGTGCAGTTTAATGTCATGCTGGACGGTGGTGTAGTTTAAGGTCATACAGGACCTTTGATGATTATGTAGTTTAACGTCTTTCTGGACGTAAGGGACTTTTATATAGTTTAGCGTCATGTAGTTAGGACGTCACAGTTTAACGTCTTGTTGGACGTAAGGGACTTGCAAATAGTTTAGGGTCATATGTATGGACCGTTGTTGTATAGTTTAACGTCATATAGCAAGGACGATGAAGGGGACACAGTTTAATGTCTTGCTGGACGATGGTGCAGTTTAAGGTCATACCAGACCATTTAGGGAACTTTTTTGCAGTTTAACGTCATGTGGGATGATGGTGCAGTTTAAGGTCATACAGGACCATTTAGGGAACTTTTTCACAGTTTAACGTCGTGTGGGACGATGGTGCAGTTTAAGGTCATACAGGACCATTTAGGGAACTTTTTCACAGTTTAATGTCGTGTGGGACGATGGTGCAGTTTAAGGCCATACATGACCTTTTAGGGAACTTTTTCGCAGTTTAACGTCATGTGGGACGATGGTGCAGTTTAAGGTCATACATGACCTTTTAGGGAACTTTTTCGCAGTTTAACGTCGTGTGGGACGATGGTGCATTTTAAGGTCATACAGGACCTTTTAGGGAAATTTTTCGCAGTTTAACGTCGTGTGGGACGATGGTGCAGTTTAAGGTCATGCAGGACCTTTTAGGGAACTTTTTCACAGTTTAACATCGTGTGGGACGATGGTGCAGTTTAAGGTCATACATGACCTTTTAGGAAAAAATTTCACAGTTTAACGTCGTGTTGTACGATTGTGTAGTTTAAGGTCATACAGGACCATTTAGGGAACTTTTTCGCAGTTTAACGTCGTGTGGGACGATGGTGCAGTTTAAGGTCACACAGGACCTTTTAGGGAACTTTTTCGCATTTTAACATCGTGTGGGACGATGGTGCAGTTTAAGGTCATACAAGACCTTTTAGGGAACTTTTTTGCAGTTTAACGTCGTGTGGGACGATGGTGCAGTTTAAGGTCATACAGGACCTTTTAGGGAACTTTTTCACAGTTTAACATTGTGTGGGACGATGGTGCAGTTTAAGGTCATACAAGACCTTTTAGGGAACTTATTTTGTGTTTATACAAAATACTTCTTCCAAAATTTGGCATTGGTTGGAGTAGTGATGAGTTCTCCATCCACCGAGATTAATGAATAAGCTCCATTGGAGTAGACCCTATGTATTGAGTAAGGTCCTTCCCATTTTGGATCAAGCTTGGGAGGTTTCTTTCCTGTTATCATTGGAGTTCTGAGAACTAATACCAATTCTCCTTGAGTGAATGAACGAAGACAAACTTTTTTGTTAAAAGCTCGTGCTATTCGATTCTGATAGACTTCCAAGTGGTGCAAAGTGCACAATCTTTTCTCATATAACCGTTCCAATTCATTCAATCACTTTTGAGATTGTACATCTGTAGATGACTGATCACAAATGGATACTCTGAGCGAAGGCAATTGAACTTCAATGGGCAAGACGACTTCCGTTCTATATACCAGTGAATATGGAGTAGATCGAGTTGTAGTGCGGGTGGTAGTCCGATAATCCCATAAAGCATGAAAGAGTTTATCAGGCCATGACCTCTTATCTTTATCCACCATATTTTGCAGTATATTTTAAAGAGTCTTGTTAAAGGCTTCTATCAGGCCGTTGGCCGCTGCATGATACCGAGATGAATGGTTGGATTTGATGTTGTATTATTGATACAACTTCTTCACCTCGGATGAACAGAAGTTGGTGCCATTGTCCGTCAATATGGTATGAGGGACACCAAATCTGGTAATGATGTTAGACTTGATGAAGCTAACAATGCATTTAGAACTGACTTCCTTGAGAGGTATTGCCTCTGCCCATTTGGAAAAGAAGTTAGTAGCAGTAAGAATGTACTTAAACTGTCTGGCCGTAGCCGAAGGTTAAGGTCCCACCACATCCATTCCCCATGTGGAAAATGGCCATGAGTATTTAGCTGTATGAAGCAACTATGGAGGTTGATGAATGAAGTTGGCATGTACTTGGAATGAATGAAACTTCTTTGTGAAATCGACACAATATTGTATCATTGAAGGCCAAAAGTATCCAAGCCTTCGAATATGATCATACAGTCTATGTCCAGACTGGTGGGCACCACAGACTCCTGCATGCACTTCTTTCATGACAACCATTGTCTCTTCACCATCAATGCATCTGAAGAGAACTCCATCAAAACCACGTTTGTAGAGAATTTTATCTAAGTGATCTAGGCTATCATAAAGAGTAAAATTGACCACACGTTTCCAGATTTGTTCTTTCTCAGCTCTATCAGGTGGAAGTGTTCCATTTTGAAGGTATTCCCTGATAGGTGACATCCATCCTATAGTATAACCATAAGGTTCAGGAATGAGACTAATTTCATTAATTTCCTCTGTTCTGATTCGAACATAAGGTGAAATTGCCCGACGGTGGGCAATACTGATGGTTTTCTCGTCCCGATTTGGATCTGCCAGAGCTGTAGCTATATTAGCCGGTGCATCAGCTTGAGCATTTTGTGATCTCGGGACATAAGAAAATGTCGGTTCCGAAGGGAATTCCGCCATTAACTCTCTGACATAATCATACAAAGGGATTAGTTCTTCTTTTCTGATGGCATAATACCCATTGACTTGTTTGATTACCAGGTCTAAATCACCTTTCACTTTTAAGTGATTCACTTGTGCTTGAAGCGCTAATTCCAATCCTGTGATGAGAGCTTGGTATTCGACTTCATTATTGGTACCACCTTCACACAATAATAAGGAATAAGGTAACACCGCCTTTTCTGGAGAAATGAGCACAATTCCTAAGACAACTTTGTTGAATTTAGGATTTTCCATTTTCCTCCTTATTGGACTTCTGGAAGCACCATCAAAATACATTTCCCATGCCTGAGGACTTTCTTGAATAGAGAAGACTTCCTCATCATGGAGTTCAATATCTGAAGTTGTGTCTTCCACTGAAAGGTGTTCAGCCAGGAAATCAGCCAGAGCTTGGACCTTTATCATCTTTTGAGACACATACTGAATGTCGAATTGCTGAAAAATAACTGCCCACCTTGCCAGACGTCCTGTAAGCATTGGACGACTAAGGATGAATTTGAGCGGGTTATTGCTAGATACCAATTGGACCTCGTGATGTTGCAGGTAGTGTCTCAACTTATGAACTACAAATATTAATGCCAGGCAGCACTTCTTAATACTTGAATACCGGGTTTCTGCTTCAAGCATAGTTCGACTGAGATAGTAGAGGCTGTTTTCATTTCCAGCATCATTCTTTTGAGTAAGAAAGGCACCCAATGATCACTCTAGAGCTGCCACGTAGAGGATAAGTGGTCTTACTTCAACAGGTGGCATGAGTACCGGTGGACTCAAGAGGTATTTCTTGAGAATATCGAATGCTTCTTGACATTCTTCAGTCCACTGGTAAGTGACTCCCTTCTTCATCAATTTGGTGAAAGGTAAACTTTTGCCTACCAAATTGGCGATGAAACGCCGAATATAGGCTAAGTGTCCTTGAAGTCCTCTTAATTATTTCAAATTTCGAGGAGGTGACATACCAAGGATTTACTTTTTCTTGTCAGGATCGACTTCAATACCACGATGGCATACAACAAAGCCGAGGAATTTTCCTGAGGTTACCCCAAAAGCACATTTCAAGGGGTTCATCTTCAAATTATGTTGTCGAAGCTTGAAGAATATGAATTCAAAATCATCCATGTGATTAGAAAGTTGTTTGTATTTAACCACCAAATCTTCTACATAGCATTCAAAAAACTTCCCTAAGAAGGGTTTGAAGATATGATGCATGGCATGCTGATATGTTGCACCTGCATTCTTTAAGCCAAAAGGCATTACCCGGTAGCAAAACACACCCTGAGGGGCTCTGAAGGCTGTGGATTCCTCATCTTTTGGGGCCATTCAGATCTAATTATATCCAGAATATCCATCCATGAAGGAAAGTGCTTCATAGCCAGCTGTTGCATCAATTAAAAGTTCTGTAATCGGAACTGAGAAATCATCCTTAGGAAAATTCCTATTAAGATCTCTGAAATCGATGAAAACTATAATTTGTCCGTTCTTATTCTTTACAGGGACAATATTAGCCAACCACTTGGGATATTGAACTTCTCTGATGAAGTTATCTTTGATAAGCTTATCCACTTCAGCCTCAATTTTGGAAGCATAAGTTGGGTGTGTTCTTCTCACGCTTGCTTAAATCCTCGATGTTCTTCTGGTAAACCCAAATGATGAGTAGCAACATTAGGATCAAGCCCAGGAATTTTTGTATAGTTCCAAGAAAATATATCTCTATTTTTCTTTAGAAAAGAAATATACATCTCTTGTTCTTCAAGAGTCATGGCCGCACTGATTAAAGTGGGGCGTGGATCTTATTTTGTATTCAGATTTATTTCTCTGAGTTCATCCACAGTGGTAGAGATACCCTCTTCAAATGCTGGAGGAGCATCTCTGAGATCTTCCTCTTCTTCATCATGTGTTATTTCTTCCGTTTCTACTTGCATAGTAGATGATAAAGCAGAATTTTCATGATCAGAAGAGATGTCACAATTTTCACATCTTGAAGAAGAAACTTCCATTTCCGACCCGATTGATGATGAAGGGTCTTCTTTGGGTATTAAAGAGGAGATGATGGATTGAAAATCGACATCATTGTTCACCTTCGATGTTGCTATAACTTATTCTGGACTAATTGGAAAATTATAGACTTGTTGGGTTTCAACAGATGAAATGAAGATGTCACCATTTGTGCTTTCATCACTGCTTGGTGGGTTACCAATTTCTCCCATGTTGTCTAGATCGATTGCCGTAATTGACATTATGGATCTTTCCATAAGAGTATTTTGATTTGGGTCTATCTTGTCAATTTGACTGATAGGAAACACATAATATGTACTCACATGTGTAAATGGATTTACTGGAATCTTCTCCAAACCATATGGAGCATTAACTTTGGTAATCTCCTTTGTTATGGATTTCTCCCTTCCCTTCATGTGATAGAATTATGCCTCAATGTATTGAGACTCACATGTCTTGAATGGGGCCTTATCACCATACAATGTCCCAACTTCACCATCAAAACAATATTTGAGACATTGATGGTATGATGAAGGGATAGCCGCATGCTGATGTAGCCAGGGTCTTCCAAGAAAGATGTTGAAGGCTTAGTCTTGATCAACAACCATGAAATATGAATTGGATACAAGATCTCCAAACTGAGTTTTGAGTGTAACTTCTCCCATTGGTTCTTGTTCATTTTTATCATATCCTTGTAACATCATGGTAGAAGGAGATAAATCAGATTTCGTGAGGCCCAATCGATGAAGTGTACGAATGGGCATGATGTTGACTCCTGAACCATTGTCAATGAAAGCTCTTCGAATGTCTACACCATTGACCTTCCCAGATAAGTACAAAGGTGTAATATGCCCATGCAAAACATCATCTTCATCTTCATCAGTAAAAGATATTATTGCATGGCATTCTGCAGGATTATTCTCTATGGGATATACTTCAGCTGCAGCAATTTCAGTTTCAAACTTCTGAGGACTTGACAAAGCCTTGATGAGTGCTTCCTGAAGATATTTTGACAGATTCAGAGCATCCAGAATTGATAACTTGGCTGGTACTTGGGCAAAGTGTTTCAATACATCATACTTTTGATCCAGAGGTCCAAGTTTCCCTCCAGGAATATGTGGTTTAGCAGGTACCTTGGAAGCAGATGCTTTGGAAGTTGATGCATCTTGTATCGGGACAGGAGTTGGCAATATCCCTGGTTTTGGAAGATTAGACCGATTAGATCCATTTACTTGCTGAGAGGAAGAGGATGGAACCTTCAACCGGTCTTCCAAAATAACTGTTCCAGGACTGAATTTGCTATTGGTAGAAGAACTTTCTTGTTCTTGCTGAGCTCGCTGAAGGGATCTACCACGAGTTTCTGCTGTGTACACAGTTCTAGAAGGGGTAGAATTGGAGTAGTGGCTTCTAAAAGATCCACGTCTTCCCCTGTATCCTGAGCCTCTGGAACTTCCTCTGATTCCCCTGTTTGGTACTGGGAATTCAGGCTCATCGAAATAAAAACTGCGACTGGCATATGGTTCTGTTAATTGAATCATATTAACAGAACCGAAGATTAATTCTTCGTCTAATGAAGACTCTGCCTGATTAGATTGTTTAGGCTGTGCCATTTGGTGGGGCGGTGCCCGTGGCTTTGAAGTAGATGGCATGAAGTCTACCAGAGTCAAAGACAACTTAGGCTTTGACACATACTCATCTTCTTCTGATTCTTTTTCTTTCGTTGAATCATGCCATTTCTTTGAAGACTTTCCCTATGATGAAGAGGGTTTTGCCGCAACATTCATGGCAGAAGACACAATCAGTTTCTTTAATTGTGTTCGCAAAATAGCATGAGTTCGGTTGATTGTCTTTCTGACCATCCAATCATCATACTTCAGTGCATTTTTGCTTTTGACTTCTTGCCATTCTCCTTCCTCCTCTGGAACTGTAGTAGTGACACATGCTACCTAGGTTGAAGAGCTTTTCAGTTTAACTTGTCCCGAGTCGACCATCTTTTGCAGGAGGTCTTTGAAGACAAAACACTCCTGGATGGGATGCCACAACATTTGATGAAAGGGGAAATAATTGGGACGGTCTTCAACTCCTTCCTTATTTGGCATCTTGGGCTTTGGCAGCTGAACCAAATTATTCTCTAGGGCCGAAATGAAGTAACTAGGAACTTGTTCATTTCAGAAAGAGTATGTTTTGCTCTTCAAATCCTCAAATTGTTTTCGTCTTTGATCTCTTTGATCATCTGGATGAAACGGTCTTTGTTTTTGGCGCTCAAGAGGCGGAGCCCTTCGAGAAGATGAAGGTTTTGAAGTAAAAATAGGTACAGGTGCTTGTTTAAGTATAACTGTAGCAGTTTCTGCTTTACCCATTCTCCTTCCTAGAGCTGATGGAATTACACGAGATTTAGCCTTAGCCTGTATAAGGGAATCTTCAATCTACTGAGCGATTGAAGTAAGGTCTCGAAACCCTCCTGTGTATTTCATAGGGATTAACGGCGTGCGTAATTCGTCACGCAAATTTTCCACACAGATTGACAACAATTCATCTTGAGGGAGTGCTAAGCTTAGGGAATATGTTAATCCCTTCCAGCGAGCAATGAAATCCGAGACCCTTTCATTATCTCTTTGCTTACAGTTTGTAAGATCGAAAACTGCTGTCTTTGGAAAAGTTGAGCTGAACTGAAGAAGGAATTTTTGGTGAAGATCCTCCCATCCGGTAATTGACCTGGATTTCAAGCTTGCATACCAGACAAAGGCTAGTCCTTGCAAGGTCCATACGAAGCATCTGAGTTTTACTACTTCTTGTTGCTCCGGAGTTCCCATCATAGGATCACAACAAGACACATAATGTGTCAAATTCTATTCAGGGTCGCCTGATCTATTGAAAATAGGGAATACATGGTTTCCAAAACTGGATGGAGGAGAGATTGAATCTACCCATTCAGGGTAAAATTTCTTTTCTGGTTGAACCTGCGCAAGTTTCCCTTCCATAGTTTCTAACCGAGCTGTTAATGACTCAATAGTAGTTATTAACTTTTGAGAAACATCCGATTGAACTTGGACTTGGGTAGGTGCAATGACTGGAGCTTAGAAAGATGTGGTGGTTGGTGCTGAAACTGATGGTAGCACCACCAACTGTTGTTGCACTTGACCCATGGGATTAGACCTGTGAGGGTGTACTGATAGAGGAGGATATTCTTGATCCATCTCGAAGCTGCAACAAATTCCCTTGGCTGACTGACTCCAGCACGCTCATGAAGAAGACTACCCTGAAGTAGTTCTGCATTCAACCTCCTTAATTCCTTCATTTCTTCCTCCTGTTGTGCAAACCTTTTCTCTAGTGAGAGCGATTGGCCTTCTCCAGAGGGAGGATATGTAACCTGATTCTTTCCTCTCCCTTTGTTGGATCCTTTTCAGAGAGGGGGAAGTGGGTTACTCGAAGGATTACCTAGGTTTTGAGTAATCCTTTGATTTCGTGTACGCACACCTTCTTCATTTGTGTCAGTGCGTACATCTTCTTGAGTAGGAACCTCTTCATCTGAGTCCCCTGAGTGAGCCTCATCTGGTGGATTAGCAACAACGACATTGATGACATTGATTGATGCATAACACATCACATCCCTTCTATCATCATTTCTGTGATATTGTCTTCTTTCCTGTCTTTGATGAGACATTGCCTTTTGTTGATTTGATCCCTCAGGAACTTCTTGAAGAACCGTAATTTGGAAGGAATCTCCTGATAATTTGTCTCTTCGTTCCTCTTAAGGCTTCTTCCCCAATTGAGAAAAGACCGACTTTCTCTGAGGAGGGGATTGATGATTTGAAAAAGTCCCCAGTCCGGTGGACTGGGGCTACTCCTGCTGTTCCCGCTCAATTCCTCGAATCCTATTTGTTGATTCTGAGGGTTGGTTTAAAAGAGTCTTCAGTCTGGAGAGCTGGGGTGGCTCTTGACATGCTATGTCTGATACTTTCTTAAAAGCTCTCCTGATCTTGCGAACCTTAGTTCAGAAATTATCTGGATGCATTAACCTGTATCCACTTTTATCACCTGGTTCAAAAGACCGTTGGATAATTTCTGACACTTCTGTCACTTGATGATGTGCTTGCTCCATATGAGATGCTTGTTCAATATTCTCGTTTGCTTGATGCATGAGTAATTCAACAACTTGTTCTCTGTATGCTTGATTTTGAGAGGAACTAGTTGAAGCCTGTTCTTGGGAAATCTTTTGATTACAAACAAAGCCTATTGACTGTGGCCGACCATGGGCAATAACATTGCATGAGACCATTTTTGGCGGGCTTTGCTGACTGGAGATCACTGTGAAATGCAGTGCTCCATGAACACCCCATCCTCTGACACGAATACCAGATGGAGCATTGGCAATTAACTGACACAATCTTCTTAGTGCGCCAAGGCATGAACGTTGAAGGGCTCTCTGTTTCTTTTCAGCCTTCGGATATCGAGATACTGATAGAGATGCCAAATCAATCTGACGTTGTAACCCTTCTATTATCTTAAGATGATTTTCATATTCATCATAAGATAATACTTTATTTTTCAACTGACAAAGAGTTTTCCATATGTTGAGACGAATATCATGAATTCCATCTTCCGTTAACATTTCTGGAATGTCATACTGAGAGTCAGCCAGAGGCCAAAACATGACTGGCACTTCACCTTTCTCCAGTTGTTTTCTCATGTTCAGCATTTCCTCTTTATCATTCAATGAAGATTCTTCTACCTGATTTGACCAGAGTTGGTGTTTCCTTGTTGCTTCATCAGATTCAACAAGATTGGTAGAGAACTCATTGATCAAACTAGAAGATGCATGACTTAGGGGTGGCTCAGAGAATGACCTACACCCTGGGCTATCTTCTAATTGAGAAAGTATTTCACCTGCTAGCGATGAAGCATCAGACATGACTGGTTTCGTATTTGCAAGTGACTCAAGATAAGAGGGCTTTCTCGGCACTACATTGTACACTAGAGCATTTCCCGGGCAATGTGCATCACTACTGCGGAGAGGACTTTCGCAGCGAAATTCATCATCATGGGGAGGACCACCATAATGGGTTACAGCAAAAGATGAAATCTCTTGCTCCTTGGTCTTCTGACCACACAGAGGGTTCCTGTGGCTCTCATCTGAAGATGAAACTTTTAGATCGACCGAATTGTCATGAATCAAGCCTTCATGAGGACGTTTCTGTTGAAGACCTTCGGAATTAATGTTCCCATTATTGGGAAATTAGGGAGTAGAATCTTGAATTCCAATAGATAACTGTATGAGGGATTCAAGAACTCCAGCATCGAGCAAGGCCTTGTTACAGATTGGATCTTGATCTCCTGACTGTGCTGGGCGAGTCTTTTTCTTAGACGCCTTCTTACTCGCAAAGGAAACCACTTGTTGACGAAAGTGGATGCTCTGAGCAGGTGTATGTGCCTGATCAGGAAAGATGGCCAGGTTAGGCTGACGATCTCCACTCAAATCAGGTGTATGTGTCTGACTTGGTTGTCCGTATGATATGGGGGAGTATGCCCCACAACCCTCTTGGACTGGAACAGATGTGTGTTTCTGTTCTAGAGTGAACTGTTGATGTGTCACTCCACTGGTAGGGATAGATTTATGTGTCTTTCCCTAAGATGTTGCTGAAGCTTTTATAATATCCTGGCAAGCATCCAGAATATGAGCAGGGATTTTCTTCTGCTCTTTCACCATTGATAGAATATGCTTGGTGACTTTAGATTCCAGAACGGGGTTATACGTCCATTCCGTGCTTAGAGTAGGTGTATGTGCCTGCTCCTGTCCTCCTTTTCCTGTTAGTGAATCCTGACAGTACTCATGTGTGGGGGCAGAGAGTTGAGTCTGCCTCCTGTTTGTCGCCGGAGCTTTTCGACTAACTTCTCCAAATGCTAACAAGCGAGAATGTTGGTAGGCTTGATTAATACTAGTAGGTGTATGTGCCTGCTGATTGCACTTCGCCAAACATGGTTGATGAGCTCCATCATATATAGTCAGACGAGCCTGCTGACTAGCTGATGATGTATAAACAGGTGTATGTTCCTGCCTATAGTACTCCGCCGGAATTGCCTGGCGGGATTGGCGTGATGCTTCCAGACGAGTCTGATGGACAGCGGAATTAAAACAAGCAGGTGTATGTGCCCGTTCGTTTCTTTCCACCAAGTTAGGTTGGTGGACTTCTCTGGAGATGGCAGAGATGAGAACCTGCTCACTGTTGACCGGATTTCGCCTCTGGCGGTTCGTCTTACCTACTCGGGTTCGAGGAACCTGAGACGAATGCCTGGAGTCGGTACCCTCATCATGTTGAGGGCGCACTTCCGCACGAGTTTGGCAACGATTGTTGGTGGGAGCCCTTGGGAAGGACTCCTGTCTACTTGAATTAAGGCCCTGAAAGACCTGCTCATTCACCTCCTCAGAATAAGGGAGCGAATGGTGATTGCGTTCCAGGGATAACGACCCGAAACGGTTAGAGACCGTAGTCAGCACCACCTGCTTCTTGATCACTGG
Source organism: Viscum album (assembly GCA_963277665.1). NCBI lineage: Eukaryota > Viridiplantae > Streptophyta > Magnoliopsida > Santalales > Viscaceae > Viscum > Viscum album. The sequence goes on from OY728162.1 coordinate 225,180,748, forward strand.
TCGTCATTGTCCGGACGACCGATGTGAGTTGTTCACTTGGAGGGCTTGCCGGGCAGCCTCTAGAGTTGGGATGGTACCGTGTTGACGGTACTCCTTAACCAGCGCATTTGATACCCAGCGTTGAAGACGCTGAGTAGGTGATGTCATCCTCAGAGTGGACGATGATCCAGTAGGAGTACCAGCCGTGGCATTTGCAGTATCAGTATTCACAGTTGTGAATTTGAGAGCAGCCATTCTAGAAATGCCGAAGATCTTGGAAAGGAGTGCCTGTTTGATATAACAGACGTAATCAAGATAAATTCAGCCACTACATCTTTTGGATGAACACATATTTCAATGATTGTTTTTGTTGGCCCTCCCATTGAGTTTTAAATAGAGGCCTAACAAATAGGTAAAACATCATTTTAACTTGGTTAAGGATTCACGTCGGGTTCACCATTTTTTGTTTCCCTCGGAATTCGAGGATGACCTCCTTGATGGGAGGTTCAAACATTACGATCGGTTTCTAACGGGTTTGTTCGTAGAACCAGAAATATCCAATGATTCCACATCCATTTGGACCTGCTTTCCAAAGGTAGGCGCTCATTAGTTTGTGGACTAATGAGGCTTAGGAATTTGCATTGGTCGAGAGGATGGGAGGTCGGACTCATCACACCTTTTTGAGGGGAATTATTGTCTACTCCGAGAATCTCTTTATAGATTTAAGTTATGTTCATGAATCCTTATTAAATTACCAAGTATAAAATGAGCTTTCCTTCAGATTTGACAATCAATGATTAAATATGTAGGAAATTTAGAGAATCTTTTATATGTATTTGAGGTTCTTCATTAATAGAGAATCATTTGTATTTATTTAGAGATTCTTGGTAAATGGTATCCTTCGAAACATTTATATATAATTCTCTTGGTCATTATGATAACCGGGCTGGTTTTAAAGCCACTCAGTGGGGCACTTGAAGTTTATTGTCATTCAGAAGGACATGGATTATTTCAGAGTTGGGATCGAACCCGCAGATGGGATACCTACATATCCTTTGTTTAGAAAAGGAATCAGAACCCACGTAGTTCGAGTAAGGGAGTATGATGTTTATGATTGATGGCTTAAATAAGGATTTCATAATTACTTTTACACTCTAAGATCATGTGAGTCATGCTCGGTGTGATAAACAAGAGGTATTGGTAAAAATTAGACAATTGTTCCATGAAAAATGCAATCATAAGAAATAATGTGGGACTTATGTATGTATGACTGCCCAGATAAATGAAGATTAGGATTTACTTCAGAGAAGAAATCCATGAATAGGGTCCATAAAGGTATATGTGCTTCATGGAGATTTGAATACTCTAACTTGGGGCTTACTCCTGAAAAGGAGGCCCAAATTAGGATAGGACTTATGATTGGGTTTTACTCCTGAGAAAGAATCCTGGATCAAAGGTAAATTAGGAATGGTTAAGAGTAATTAAGACTGGTGATTACTCCTGAAAAGGAGGCCCAGGTTTAAGAGAATTATGGTTTGGGATTACTCCTAAGTAGGATGCCCATATTAGGGGAATAGGGCTTACTCCTGAAAAGGAGGCCCAGGTTTAAGAGAATTATGGTTGTGGCTTACTCCTAAGAAGGATGCCCATATTAGGGGACTGAGGCTTACTCATGAAAAGGAGGCCCAGGTTTAAGAGAATTATGGTTGGGGCTTACTCCTAAGGAGGATGCCCATATTAGGGGACTAGGGATTACTCCTGAAAAGGAGGCCCAGGTTTAAGAATTATGGCTGGGGATAATTCCTGAAAAGGAGGCCCAGGTTAAGAGTTATGACTGGGGCTTATTCCTGAAAAAGAGACCCAGGTTAAGACTTATGACTGGGGATTATTCCTGAAAAGGAGGCCCAGGTTAAGAATTATGACTGGGATTTATTCCTGAAAAGGAGGCCCAGGTTAAGAATTATGACTGGGGATTATTCTTGAAAAGGAGGCCCAGGTTAATGAGTTCTCTCATCGTAAAGGATGAGGTTGAATGAATGAAATCTCAATCTTTAGTGACATAAAGATGTGTAAATCATTAGGTTTGAGAGATATTCCACAGAATTCCTTTCAGATAAGGAAGTCAAATCAAGAAATCATGCCATAAATGGATTTGGAGAGTGTCTTGAATACTGAATCTTGAATAGGAGAGGTGGAATGACATAAGAGGGGTGAAATGGAAAAGAAGGGCACCCAAAAAGGCAGGGGCGTGCAAGTCCTGTCAGGCGAGCAGGTACTGTGTGGGCGTGCAAGTTCGATCGTGCAGGTATACCTGCACAACACATGGGTACTCGCGTGGCGGTTAACCAGCAGGGTAATACTTGAGCGAATCTTGGTTAAAGCCTTTAGAATCCTCTTGAGGTTCTTCCAGAATAGGGGCGCGCAAGTTCTATTGAAGGAGTAAGGTGGCGCGCAAGTGTGGCCATTTCCCTTAATGACTGGCCACTTAGGCGCGCAAGTGTTTATGAGTTTCAACACTTAGGACTTCCTCCCCCTCTTTAGATCTTCCGTTATAGGTAATAAATTACCTTAGAAGTGTTTCAGAAGCTTTGAGAAGAGACTAGGGCACCGGGAGCTTAAATCTGAGTTTCTGGAAAATTACTCCTCTAAATAGGGGGCCCACAGGGTCTATTTATAGGCTGGAGAAGACCCGGGCGGTTATCACTTAGGTCGCGCAAGTCACTTGCGCGACCACTAGGCGGCGCACAAGTATACCTGCGTAACCATTGTCGAACTTGCGTGACCCTTGTGAAACATTTTTCTTATTCATTCCTTTGTCAATTTTTGATATTTTTCCAAAGGTTGAATCACATTGAGCTCAGATATTCCCCTTTTCCAATCTTTAGATTCTGTGATGAAAGGAGCGTCAACAATCCCCTTGCATGGGGGATGGACATAGTTTCCAAGGGTGGGAATTTCTATTCTATTTTTCTCAATTTATAGTTTATATTATTTCTACCTCAAGTGTTGTAATTGATATGTGAATTGTTATTTTTTATGCCTTGTGATCCTTGGCCTGGTACGACAAGGAGGGAGATATTGGATCCTTGTCCTGACATGACAAGGGGTGATTATAATGCATGATTATTCTTGTTAGGAACATAATAGGATGTTTTAAATTATAAATGCATGTTCCTATAATATGAAATTACCTGTGATGTGTGATATGGACATGTATATTATAAGAGTAGGAAGGTACATCATGGGGTGATGTTAATCACTAGGTTGGGTGACAATTCGTTGGTTTGAGGTGATGTGGTTCGTCCAGATGGGCATGGACTTGGGCATATTGATACTTAGCTCTGTTGAGGGTGGGTAAAGAGGCCATGAGGTCGGGATGCCGAGTGGCATGGTTATGATGGGGAAGGGTAAGGGTAGTGATTTGATACTTCCTATTACTTATTTACCTATCTATGATATATATATATATATATATATATATATTATCTAGGATATCTGACCATGTTGATGGTATTCAGTGGGTTACCACCTAGACAGTTCAGATGAATCATCAGGCGAGAAATGGTTCAGTGCCATAGGAGCACGTGCAGGTTGAGGCCCCTAAGGGTCAGACAGAGCATGATCCACAGGTACAAGCTTAGGGATAGGCTCAGTTAGAGGTTCCAATCTAGGTGGGGTATCCACCAGAGTTGACTAATTTTGGTCTATGACTTGAAAAGTAGCTCAGAGAGATCTTGGTATGAGTTATCCAGGGTATCAATAGGGGAACTCAGGGAGAAGAGATTTCGATGGCGTATCTAACTTAGGAGTTTCAGTCATATCACCCACCACTATTTCAGGGTGAGGTTGGTCTATAGGTGGTTGAGAATTGGATCGAGTCCATACTGATGATCTTTGAGCATCTAGGGACACCAACAGGGTGGAGGGTGAAAATGGAAACCTATATGCTTAGAGTACTGGATAAGAACTGGTGGGATGTGTAGGTGTAGGCATATAAACATGAGGGATTGGCCTGGAAAGACTTTGAGACCAGGTTCTTCAAGCACTTCTTTCTAGAGACACTGAGGGAAAAGAGAGCTCGAGAGTTCTTGAGCCTTTAGCAGGGTGACATGTCCGTCATGTTCTATGAAACTATGTTCATCAAATTTTCTCACTTGGTACCCGACATGGTGAAAGATAAATAATCTAGGGTGAGGTTTTTTTAGGATGGTTTACGACATGCCATTCAAGTGTAGGTAAACATCTTTAGGTTGACCTCATTCTCATAGGCGGTGAACCAGACACTCATAGTTGAGGGAAACTTGACGGACCGGTCACATTTGAGCTCGGTGATGACTCGAGGTGTTTTCAATGGCGATGCTTCAGATAACAAGAAGCGAGACAGAGATGAGTTTCATTAGGGAGATCAAGCCAAGGAACTGGGAAAACCACCTCAGAGTGGGTCTTAGATGGTTTTCTTTCAGTGTGGGAAGCTAGGACATGTCTAAAATTAGTGTGATAATCCTCTAAAGAAGTGATTGTCATGTGGATAGGTCAAGAATATTTAGAATTTCTATAGTGATACTTCTTATATAGCCAAAAGTTAGGGACTAGGGTAGAATCAGGTGTCTGATATCTGATCAAGATCAGTACCAAGTGAGGGTAGCCAAGATTCAGTTGCATGTGGAGGTCATGGCAGAGACCATGAGACCCAATAGCAGTGTCAGTAGATGGTGGCTGGTGAAGCACTATAGGGTGATTAGAATTTAGGTATTTAGGCTTCAGGCCAAGTGCATGTCATAGAGCTACTAGGGTCAGAGTAGTATGGTGAGATGAAAATGGTCAGAGGTATGCCATGGGCGTAACTGTTTCTTTTGTTTTATTTTGGCATGGCCTTTTTGAGGCATATCTTTTTTGGGTATACAAGGTGAATGATTTATATGTATATAATAACCAGATTCTGTTTAGTATCTTAGAACTATCTCAAGTGAATTACACACACACACATATGAGGTGCATAGAACCAAGACTTTTATGTGAGCACTGTTGGGTGCATGGATTTTGAGGTGCGTTGGAATTGGGGCCTCAAGAAGATGTAGGTTACATAAGGTGGGTTGAAATTTGGGAATCATCATCATGTAGTATTGGATTATGGTATAAAGAACCAGGTTTTATTTGAGCATCTAATGTGACATGAGACCTCATTGGTGCCATGTGTGATATAGGCACGAGGCGAGTATCGATGTAATGTGGGAATTTGATGGGTGTCTGGCGTGACACGGGAGCACCTGATTAGGTATAGAAGTGAAGATGCATCATGGGAATACTTGATTCTTGGGATGGTCGATGGACCATCAATTTTATTTGAGATTTGGGTTGGGATGCGACCGAGGTAGGTCACTCCTAAGGTGGGGAGTCCCCTTGAGGCAGTTGACCTGTGCCCTTGAGATTGGGGTAGTCCAAGTTATTTTTAACAGGATGGGTATGTTCAGTACCATCTCTAAGTTTTTTGTTATATCTTGGGGATGATCTATGATAATTTTGGAAGATTGTAACGTCTTGAGTATTTTTATTGTTTCGAAATCTTTTCCCATTTTGAATTTTTGGAATTGATGGGTATGCCAATTTTTTTTCCTATCATCAGAACCTAATTTCGAGTTTTCTATCAACTTATGTATTTTTTGGATGTATTGAGAGGATTAGAGAGTTCCTTGGGTGTTTATATGGGTTTTGGGTGCATTAAAGGCCTTTTTTAGATGATGTAGGTCAAGGTGCATGGTTTGGACATACCATTCAACCTCTCCCAACTAACTGTGCAACCCAATTTTGAACTACTGCATGGTTTGGAAAACTATGTGGGTTGGGGCACACAATCATGCATGAAGATATTCAGTTTTTGCTGATGGTTTTTTCATGGCTTGCACATGGTTAGGGAAAACCGTGCGTAAGCTGCATGGGTAGTGCCACTTAGGTAGTACCTCAACACTATAGCACAAACAGTTTGCAAACAGTTTGGAAAACCATGCGAGCTAATCGTGTGGCCCTTAAAAGTGTGAAAAGACAATTTTATCTCCTTACTAGTTAGTTTATTTTTTCTCCTTTTCCCCTCCTTGGTCATACATACAACAGTGGGGAGAACCTCTTTTCATCCTCCTTTGGATTTTGATCCAATCTCATCATCTGACCTTCATTTCATCCATCATAAGGTGCATTGGAACCACATCAGTAAGTATTTCCTCAACCTTGATTATATTATCATTTTATCTCTCCTTATAGAGCAATAAATCCATTTGATTCATTTTCCCTATTTTCAGAGTGTTCATTCGAAACAATTATTTCTTCCAAATTGGTCAGAGTTAGAGGCTAATACCGAATGTGCCTACGTCTACGACTCCAAGTTAGGTGGTTCATACCTTTATTCATGTTTTTTGTGGTTTTTTTGGTGGGGGAGTCTTTTAGAGAGCCATTAGGTAGATGAGTGAGACCCTAAATAAATTAAAATCTTGATGTTAAATTAATTGTATGACCTTATGGGATGCCGTTAGGCATGCCCAAACCATGTTCACTTGTGCGAGTCCAAATTAGAGGCTAATGATCACCTGGGTAGTTAGGACAAGGTGTGTTTCTTTTATTGAATTAATTTTTCTTATTTAGTTTGAAGTGAATTATATATATTTGAAATGATTTTTATATACTATGGTGATCCATGGGATCATGATGGGCTCAGATTAAGGAATTGAGGTGGAATGGTCATCGGGTTTGAGGTGATATGATCATCTAGATGGGCTTGGCCTAGACTTTTGAGTGATGTTGATCACAAGATTAGGTATCATAGATGTTGGTTTGAGATGGAAAGGTCTCCAGGTTATGGGCATGGCCAGGATAAATTGGGATGGAATGACCATTATACTTGAGTGAAATGGTCGCAGGGGAACAAGGTGACAGAGTTGATGTGTCTTAGGTACTAAATTGGTGATTGTCTCTCACCCGTGATGGCCAAATCACCAATTGGAGTAGTGTGAACACAGGTTGACTTAGTGATAAGGTAGTTTTGACCACTTGTGTGGGTAGAGTTCCCCATTAGTGAGGCTTAGGTATTTGGTTTGGGGGTTCTTTACATATAAATATATGGGGAAGGTATGGTGCCTTTAGATGATAGTGTTTAGGATATCAGTTGGGGGATGAGGCTTTCTATATTAAGGCCATTGGGCCTTGAATATTTTGAGAGAATGGAGATCTTCGTTACTCAGGATGATGTGCTATGAGCTGATGATGATTTTTATTTGAGGATAGATATTTTTGTGCCTATGGATGTCGAGCTTCAAGATGAAGGGTGCTTTGAGAAGGGGTCTAAGGGACCAAGGTTCTATTTTTCTTGGGTGTAACTTTGGGATATTAGTGACATGATTTGGGACATGAGGTCTCAGTTGGAATGAGGTGCTAAGTTTCTTCTTTGTAGGTGAATCCCAAGTTTTAACCTGGTCCATTTGACATTATGGGATACCTTGGACCATGAGCCATAGATCCTCTCCTCTTCAATGATTCCAGCATTGGATGAAATAGGAGATCTCTTACTGGTGGATGTTGAGCACTAAAGAAGATTTTATTTATTTACATTTCTTGATTTGTTTCCCTTATTTAATTTTATATCACACACCTATTGAAACACATATGTTGAGTATGCACACATGGGTGGTATCCAACTAGACTCGTTCTCAAACCCTACATGGGCCCTTTAGGATGTGTTTAGAATTTATACTTTTATGTTCAGGTAATGGTTCAGGATCTGGAGATGAATCCTAGTTGATTTGTCATGGGATGTTGGTAGGGGACTATGAGGTTGTGACTGAACTGGAGTTTTCCTTTTTTTTTAATATTTCCATTGCATCATGATTTATATGTATGTAGATATTGTGGTCATCCATGGGCGACCCTTATTTTGTATATTGATATTGTATGACTTATATTAGATGCATGATATATTTTAGTATCTTTAAGTGGTATTATTATTTATTTCCACTGCTTTTGTTTATCATTACTTCTGCTATTGTCTGTTATTGAATGTGCTTATTCCATTGACGGGTCTGGTTTGAGTCTTTTCTTCCACTACATGTTATATATTTCTACTCATACCATTATTATATCATCCCCATAGGGTATATCCTCCCAATTATTTCCTCTTTATACCCTCAATACTAGTTATAAGCCTTTGGTGCTTGGGGAGGTGCACCTAAGGCCAGTGTCACCCGGCCCAAAAGCACTATTTTGGTGGCTAATTAGGTCGGGGACACTATATATAATTTTGGATTGTTTTGGGAAAGTAAATGTATGTAATCTATGGTGATTACCTATTGATCTATTTATTCTCACACCCTACTTGTGACACTCAATGTCGGTAGACCCAATATGTTTTGCAGGTTCAGGTTTCTGGTTTGGTTTTCCATTTGGAGTTGGTTGGTCTAATGATTGGTGGTGACCAAGAGATCATATGGAGATCATTTCGTTTCTGGTTTGGTTTTAGTTTCATTTTTAAGTTTTATGTTTCATTATTCTGTAGTTGTTTTTGGATCCTATGTATTTACCTGATGTTAGTTTTTATTGGATACTCCTAGTTTTGTTTCATGCTCTATTTTGTGTGTTTATATTTGGATAAATCATTCCCAATGTGATATCATTGATGTATGAAACTAGTCTCTAGACTAGGAGGATCAGGAATGCCACTCGAACCTTATCTCAGATCGAGTTGGGTGTCTGGTCAGATAGAAAACCATCCCGGTTCATGAAAAAATAGTATTAGAGGAGCCCTTTTTTATTTGATGTGTTAGGGAGTTTAGAAATTAGGACTTTCAAGACTTGATAGGTAGGTATGGGAAAGACGTCATGAACCCTTACTTGTCCTGAGCCTCAAGTTTCCTTGGGTTGTTCAGGATTTGAATCTTTTGTTTGGTTTTTGTGGATAGGGAATGAAAATTGAACCAATCCAGTGTTGTACAATGGGTTTATGTGGATTAGTTACCCATGTGAAGCACACATGCATAGTTCATGGTATTTCTAGTGGTTGGTGCTCTCTTGGGGCATGGTTGAGTAAACCATGTCACCAGGTTTTTCATCACCACTATTTTCCCATTCCAGGAGTTTGGTGTGAGTTGTTTTTTGTTTGATTTTGGTTGGAGTGGGATGATTTTGAAGTGGAAAGAAAGGGGATATTTTAGAAAAAGGTTTTATAAAGTAAAATGGTTTTTGGAACTTGTTTTTGTTTTGAAAGTGGTATTTAGTGTTTGGGTTTTGAAAGTTCACATAAAGTGAAATGGTTTGAATTTTGGAACAGAAGTGGTGTTTTTTGAAAGAGGATTTTGATTCTGTTTGTGGTGTTTCTATTATGATTCAGATGTTGTGGCTTGAAATGTTCTTTTGGTAGAATTTTTGTTTGATGTTGATTTGTTTTTGTGTTTATTTTTTTTATTATAGTATTATTACCAAAAAGATTCCAAATGTTTATAGAGAGTCTTTTCAAGTTGTGGGCCCTGCCCATACTTCAATTGGGGTGGAAGAGTCGAGTTTTTCTCATTTGTTTCCTATTTTCCATGGTAATTGAGGTTCATTAAAAGATATGAAGTGGTTTGAGGAAGTTTAAAGTGTTTTAGGTTGTTGGGAACTCCAAAATCTATGAGAGTTCACACTGTTATGATTTTGTTTGAAGATTCTAGTTTGGAGTGGTGGAAGGTGTTTGTTATTCTATCATTACAAGTTAGGATTTATTGGGAAGTGTTTAATATCACTTTCAAATAATGGTTCATACCTGAGGAGGTAAATGTGAGGATAGTGGTAGATCTCTTGAGTATCCAGTAAGGACATTGAATAGCGAAATCCTATGTTGATTTTTTTAAAGATCTAGTCTCTTTTTCTATAGAGATAGTGTCAAAGGATTATTTGAAATCTCCACTTTTTGTCTGGGGTCTTCATCCAAAGATCAAAGAGTGAGTTCTCTCATATAGGGAGCTTTGTTTGATAAGTTGGTGGATGAGGTGTTCCTAGATGAGTTGGTTTTTGAGGTGCAGTCAGTGGCAGTTGGCACTCATGAAGGTTCCCCATCCGGTGAGAGGTGTGTGCTAGAGGAACCTATACTTGAAGAGTATCCTTTATTAGTTCCTAACTCTCATTTGTTATACCATTTTCTCATGTGATTTTAGTGTGGTTGGTTCAAGAATTCAAATCAATCCTATCATAATCTTCCGAAGGTTTTCCATTGATGTGGCCATTTGGGTCATTTAGAAAAGTTTTTGAAGCAATGTTGACAGAAGAGGAAGTCTTGATCAGAGGATGTCTTCTCCTAGCTGTAGGGTAGTAGATTCTTCAAGACATCAATGCTCCATCCATAGGCCCCGGAGTGAATCTCTTCACATAGTCAGGATTTCTCAATGTGGTGGAGCTATTGGCCTAGTTTTATCTTCGACGTCGAAGTGGATTCAGTTTAAGTTTCTCTATCATATTTTTATTATTTTAAGTTTTTATTTATTGTAGGAATCTCAGTGTCATTTTCTCTTATAATTCTAGTGTTTTTTCTTTATTTTGTGAAAAACATGTGGTTAGTTTTTTGGATTGGTTTTTGATTCTGATTGTGCCTATTTTGGAGTTTTTTGTGTTTCTTGGATATGATGAATCATTGTTTGGTTTTCTATTTGTTTTGGGTTCCTTCTATGGGGTTTCCCCTTGCATTGGGGGTTTGGGTTGTGTTGTGAGTTCCTATATTGGTTCTATGATGTTATATATATTCTTTTGGTGGGGATAACCCTCTATTTTCCTTCCTTGTTGTTCTACTCATTATGGTTTTCCCTAGAGTTGGTCAAGTGTGACTTTTGAGGTTGAAAGGTCACATTGAGGAACATGGTTTTGTTTGGACTCATTCTATTTTGAGCTTCAGTTTTATTCCTCATTCAGCTAGGTGACTTTTTGGGGGTAGAATGTGTTTGTGGTGGTGATAATTATCACAACTTGACCACATGCTTTTCCTTTATTTTTTTCTTCTATTGGTGTTGGGTCCTTTGGTTGAGGTTCAAGTCGAGTTCTTGATGTAAATTTTTGAGTTTTTGAGATTTTGGGTGGTTTTTGGACCTATGCATGGTTTGGGAATGGTTTGGGTCAAAATGTGCAAGGCCCAGAAGAGACTGTGTTCCCTTATTTTGGTAGAGAACAAATTGCACACGATTAGAGGAAACCATATGGAAAGTGTGTGAGATGGATCTGTTAAATGGAAGATCTAAGTTTCATGATTTACCAAACCATATGGCCAGCCTGTGCGGGGTGTTCCTCTTCTCTAGTAGGGTGTTCATGGTTGGTGCACAGTTTGGAAAACCATGTGGCCAAACCGTATGAGTTTATCAGGTTCTTATAAACTTTAAATTTCCCTTCTCCCCCTATTATGTTTTAACCCCAAATCCCATCCTATATTTTCCCCCTCATTCGTAAGGACCTATGGGATCCTTATAAGGTTTCCTCCCTCATCCCTCCTTGGATTCTAAGTGATACTTTCTCAAATTTTGGGTGTATTATTCATTGGGTAAGCTTTCTTCTCCTTCTAATTCTCTCTTATTATTGTATTATTCTTCCTTATTGGCTTAGTTTCTCTTTTTCCGAACCCTTGGGTGAGGTTTGGATGATGTTAATTGGTTTATTTGGTTCTAGGGTGTGTGGTTTGTCTATTGGGCTTGGTTCTTCCCTCCCTTAGAGTCTTATTGCATTCACACATTGTTGAGGTAGGTGTTTCCATCCATTTCCTTTCTAGAACATTCAATTGGATCTTTTGTATTTATAAATAATATATAAATGTGTTTATCATGATTGTGATGTGTTAGTATACATTTTATTGGTGGGTTTATGTTGGTAATTTGGTGGAAATGGGTTTTCAAAGGGTTTCCTTAATTATGCCTATATATATGTATACAAAGTATTTGATGAAATTCCAATTGGTTTCTAAAAATGAAAATGGGGGATTTGAGTTGTTTTTGGCCTTGTTTATGTTTTGGTAGTTTTGATTTCTTTGTGAATTGTGTTTTTTGGGTGGTTGTGGTTCTTCTTTTCAGATTGGTGCTCATGGGTGAGTTTTTATGATTGGTGGTGATGCAAGTGGTGATTTTTGAAATCGATTCTTGGGTATTTTTATGGTTTACCATGGATGATCCATTGGATGTGGGAATATCCATATGTGTAAGGAGTGCACATATGGATAGGCACAAAAATGAAAGCAGATCTTAATAATGAAGATCACGTTGAACCTAGATTTTCAAAACATTTATACCCTCTCCATTCTCCTCTCCCTTCACCCTTTTTCTTCCAAATAGTTATTTTAAAATCCCTATCACTTTCTAAGTGGTTCCTTGGTTTCAAAATGAAAAAAGATGGTTCAAATGTGTTTCCTAAATCTATTCCCATTTGGTATCTCTAAATATGGTTTAGTTTCCAAATAACTTAAAAGATGTTTGGAATCTTCCAAGAATGATGTGTGATTTCACCTTGTGTTTTAGAAAATGAATTGGAAATGGTTTTGGAAATGAAATTGAATTGTGAATGTCAAGGCTCACTTGTAATTTTATGATGTTTTAGAAATTGTTTTTGAAAATCACATGGTGTGTTGGACCAGTTGGAACTTTTGGATGGTTTGATGTGTGATGGGAACCTCTATGGAAATCCCTCTAAGGAGAGGGTTATCACATAGGTGGTGTCAGTGTTTGGGATATGCAAGCATGGTGGAATATGTGGGTTATTAGTATATTCCAAAAATGTGAGGACCTCCTCATTCACCATTTACTAATATCACAAGATTCTTGGGTTTCATCTAGAGGGTTGAGTGATATTTTCTTATCTACCCTGATTAGATGGGTTGGTACCCCCTAGATTTGTGGAGAGGCCAGACAGGACATGCCACCAGTGAGGCTAGTTTAAAGCAGCTAGGTTGGTTATTGACTATAGAGCTGCACCATATGCCGATAGGTGAGTCCGAACTGAGTACATCCAGGGATTTATTCTATAGATGTTTAGGAAATTCCCATGATTACTTATATCTATACATTTTGTTTTATTCCTATTATAGTCACTTTTCCTACTCTAATAGTCTTTTCTTTCTTGTTCTGTTTTCTTTATTTTCAGTATAGCCTTTTTATTACATAGTTGGAATTTTCTTTTGGTGTTTGGTTTTGGAAAACTATTTTAGAAAGTAAAGATTTAAATTGTTTTGAAAGTGGATTTTTTAGAAATATATGATTGCTTATTTAAAAGGATAAACCCTATTTTATAAATATATTTCAAACCATATATTTTTTGAATTTTTTGGGAAAGGAAAGGTATGGAGCGTATGGTTCTTACCTAATAAGCTGTTTATACTCACACCCTACTTGTTCCAATCTATGCTGGTGAAATTGAGCTATTTTTTAGGTTTAGGTTTCTGGTCCAGTTTTTCCTTTGTAGCAGGTTGGTCTGATGATTGGTGGTGACCAAGAGGTCATGTGGAGATTGTGTCATTTTTAGTTTGGTTTTAGTTTTATTTTGTAATTTTCTTTTTTATTCTACAATAGTTGTTTTTTGATACTATATATTTACTTGATGTAAGTTTTTATTGAATCCTCTTGGTTTTATTTATGATCTATTTGGTGTGTTTATCTTGGAAAAAATCTTTCCCACCATGATATCTTTGATGGCCAGTGCTAGTTGTCAGCTCAGGAGGATTGAGAACGCCTCTCGGGCCTTATCTTATACCAAGTTAGGTGTTAGGTCAGATGGAAGACCAAACTGGTTCATGATAGAAACTATGCTCATATTTTTCTACCCAATATGCCTAACTTTTCAATTTCACTACTTATTTTCATCCTCATCACTTAAGCTACATGAGTTATAAAGATATCCAATCTAAAAAATATTTTCACTGTTTATTTCTCCCTTAGTAACAACTGTTCCATATTTCAATATTTTGATGATATAAGGATATTTCCTAAATATAACTTCCTTACCACCATCACAAAGTTGGATAAAACTTAGTAGGTTTTGTTTGAGACCATTAGCATACAAAACTTCCTTTGATTTCATTTTATGAGCTTCAATCTAAATAATTAATATTCCTCTTATTTTTAAGGAACTATAATTTCTAAATGTAAATACTCCACCTTCATGTTATTCAATATATTTCAAGATCTTTATATCACCTATCATGTGTGGGGAATAACCACTATAAAGAATCTAAGGTTTGTTCCTTCTTCTAGATTTGAGAGTTTTCTCAACTACAAAGGCTATTTCCTCCACTTTTTTCTTTTCGATCTAATTTTGTTTTCTAGGGTAAATTAATTTCCCTAAAAGAGTTGTCATACATTATTTAGAAAATTGACCCAGTTGGTCATATATTCCATAATATTTCTCTAGGAAATCAAATTAGTTTTGCATTGGAATATTTATAACATATGATGACTTCACCTTTCTTTCTTCCCGAAACTTAGGAAAGTTAATCTCTTTTATTCCACTATTAATTTCCCTTAGTTCATTTATATTTTTAGGAATAGACATGTTGTACCAACAATTATATGCCTTGTACCCATATATACCACAATAACAATAATACCCACTGAATCTTGGTTTTTTGTAGAAGTTGGATCTTTCCCTATATAAATTTTGTTAAGGTTTATAACATCTTTTTATATTTATTTCTCCCTTGAATGGGGTATATTTTTTAAGAAGTTTATTTTCAAATTTTATTGATGCGTTGAATTTTCCAAATCCTTTCCCAAACCAATATTTCCCATTATTGTTTCAAACACCAGTATGGTTAGAAAGATCTGATGAAATTTTATTTTTAGTGGGTAAATATTTGACCTAATTCTTAGAATAAGTTTCCTTAGTATCTTGAGATGTTTCAACCTTTTCCACTGAATCCTTATTGATTTTTTTCATCTTATTTAAGGTACTTTTAACCTAAAAAAGTCTCTATTTTTAAAAACCTAATATTTCTTAGCAGCATGTTTTTTACTAAGATATTCCACCACCTTTCTTTGTTTTATAACTTTCAGTTTGAGGTTCTTAATCTCCTCAATGTAAACATCTTCCTTTTAAGAAGATATTCCTTTACCATATTCCTTTTATCACCTTCTTTAATGAATATTATAAGTTATTTATTGAGTTTTATGTTTTTATCAAGACATACTAAAAGTTATAATCTCATATGATATTCCATATAGGTTTATTCACCTTCTTATTCTTTACTATTTCAAGAATCTTCATTTTTTCTCAAAATTTACAAAGAAATTTCTGAACTTCTCTAGATTTTCCTTGTCTAAATAACTGGTGTTAGTATATATTTTTTCAGGTTTCTTCCTCAAGAAACTTATTATTTTCTTTCAGAATAACTTTTTCTTACCTCTACTAGATTTATTATCTTCCTTAGAAGTTTTTATCCACTTCTTCCACCAATTTTTTTCTTCAAAATCATCTTCATATTCTCTAATTTTTTCTTAGGAAAATTCCCAATAAAATGACCAATTCCATCACTCTCAAAACATTTAAGTAAAATTTTTACCCCATATTTTTATCTACCTCTCATATAGTTTTTTGAGATAAGATACCTGATTTTTTCATTCATTTCATTATATTAATTATCTTTTAAATCACTAAGGAAAAAAATATTAAGATCAATATCTTAGATTTTATACTTTCTCATAACTTTAAAATCCATTTAATCCTTGATATTGTTTTTGAATATTGGATCTTTAATAATCTCATATACAATAATAAGGTTATGAAATTCATCAAGAGATAAATCATCTTTATATTCTAAAGAATGAAATTTAGAGTCAAACATACCTAATAATTTTTTCATGAGTTTCTTAGAAATGGTGGAATATTCCAAGAAATTTCTGAATCCTATTATGTTTCAAACAATTTAATTTACTTTGGTGAAGTACTGATTAACCATTTCATCATCTTCTATTATGACATCTTCAAACTAACTTCACCATATTTTTATCTTTACTTCCTCCACTTTGATATTTCTCTTGAAGATACTTTCAAGTTTTTAATAAGTTTCCTTAACTATCTTGAGACTATCACCTTTATATTATTTTTGAAAAAGACATTAGAATAACATTTATAACCTTCCCATAAACCTCAATATTTCCTTTTTCAGTGAATTTAATTGTATTATCTTTCTCAATGGGTGGAAAACTAACTGTAGTTTCATCAATTACCTCAAACCAAGAGATAAATTACAGGGTATCTTCAATTTTTCCAACCATGATAATTTTTTCCATCAAAGATAGAAATACCTCCACTATTGATAGAGTTGAGATTATCCATGATAAGGATAAAACTGAAGAACCTTCCCTATGATACCAATTGAAGTTCCTTAGGATTGTGAGAACCATTGTGTGTGTGGGGGAATCATTGGTTCACTTTTACAATTTCAATTCTCTTGAAATTAACCCCTATAAATTTTTAATGTTTTTATCCTTATAAACTTTATAAAAAACCTCACAATCATGAAATTATAAGAAAGTAAATCAAGAAACACAAGATTTAAAAGGTTCTCCCACAGTGTGGGTGATTATATCCTTTCCATGGAAACTCCCATTGGTCCATGGAAATTCACTATTAATAATAATTGAATACAATTTTATCCAATTAACATTATAATTCTTCCATATCTTGATAATAAAGATTATATTGACTCCCATTAGTTACAAAGTTTTCATAACAACTCTATTTTTTCCTTATAAAACTTTGGAATATTTTAAAGAATATTTTCAAAGTCAGGTGTGAAGCCAACATGGAATTCTAGGGCCAAGGTAGACTCTATATTGATATAATAATAATATTAAATATATTATATCACATACGCATAGTTTTTATGAAATAATGGAATAAATCATGAATATAATATCATATGAGAAAATCAATACTGCTATTAAATATATAATGTGGGCTTTACCCTATTTACGACATAACCTTTTCATGCATTGGGTGCTTGGTTTGAGAGTGGCTGCAGACGTAATAATGAATAAATAAATAAATTAAATAATTTATTTATTATTAAGTTCCATGACCTAACCCTCTATATTTAAAACTGATTATGTCCAAATCCTAGGGTTATACACATAACCCTATATATTTGATAGGACCGTGGTGGAGGGCATTAGAAGATGAAAACCAAATCATGGATCGATGATCGGTACCAAGGAGTTTTTCAACACCAATGAAGTTCTTGGATCTCACCAATGACAATGGAAAAAAACTAATCTTCATCATTAAGTGATCCAATCTTGAGGTAGGGTATTTTTCATTGTTGTTTCATTCTTCATTTTATTATCCCATTATGAACTTGAATCAATTATTTTAACAAATTGATTTGCGGGTCAATCTTTGGTTTATAGGTATTTATTTATCTTCCTAAAATTAGTAATTGATAATATTTTTTTCCTGGATTATTACTTGAATTTTTCATTTTCTTCATCAACTAATTTAATCTAACATGAAAAATGACCAACACTCACTTTTTTATTGTTCACTTTTCTCTCCTCGTTATTCATATGATCATCGTCAATATTTCATTTTTCCAACAGTTTGACAATACCCAAAAATTTATCATTACGTAGTTGGACTATGGAACAATAGGTTGTTTCCATGGGTTCATATTATGGATTGATATTATGATCACAGTACGTGATGATGAAGGAGTATTGGGTATTGGATCATTGATACTCATTTCAAAAGTTCAGGCATCTGGACAACACAGTGCTACAAAGGATGCTTCGTAAGCATATTTGGATGGCCAGAATCCTTCCACCAGTGATGGATATGATTGGTCAAGCTAAAATATAGATTTTATGGGCATTATTTGTGGATAGAGTGAAGGGAGATCAACCCAAGTGGATCCATGCGAAGAATAGAAAGTTCTAGAATTTTTTGAAGTATATGATGTATAGTTCATAGGAATACATGCCATATGGTCCCATTCTATAGAAGATAGGGTTTATGTGTAGAGAAAAATATCACACACCATGTGAAATTTCATATTTATTATGACCCATAGTTGGAGACTTGGTGTGTACCCATGGATTCATGGGAATAGAAAAAAGTAGGTACACAAACATGACTAGGTTACATGGACATGACCATTTAGATGGGCACATCTAGGCTATGCGGGCATGAACAGAGTACTCATACATGGAAAGGAACACAAGAATTACTAGTGTATATGAGAACAAAAAAAGTATATAGTCTTGACCATAGTGTATAGAAATGGGTTGAAGAACATGGGAATGAAATCATGTTGGTTTGGGCTGAGATGTACATGTCGTATACCCCTTTTAGAGTGGGTTAGTGCCCTCATTCTCTGTTTATATGAGCATTTTTAGGGTTCAATCCCTTGGTTTATCCTTATGAGGGTATATTGAGGCATCCTGTCTTGTGCATAGGTAGAGGTCCCCTCTTTGGGTTAGTCCTGAATAGAGTTAGGTATCCCTATATGTTTCCCAAGGTGTTATCCTCTATCATTCATCCCTAGGTTGGGCCAGGTATCCCATTATAAACTATTAAGGTGTGTGATCCCCATCCTAGTGGGTTACTATAGATAGGGTTAGGTATCCCCCATAGGCCGTATGTGTGATCCCCTAACTGTGTATTGACATCTTATGAGTTATAGAGTGTAATTATTCTTATCAAAGTCTGACTATCATGACTTCTCAGATGAGCACTATCGGTGTTAGTAGGACCCGAGGAGTGAGTTCTCCCAGATGAGAATCACCTTGAAGCCTTGAAAAAAATACTAGTCTAGAAGTATGATTGATATTTGGTGTTTATCTTGAGTATATTTGGGTCGTTTATGTTATACTTTCTTATGATACAACTCTCTTTGATACTTTATGTTTGGTGATTTTGGGGTTTCTTATTAGGTATGTTTATACTCACCCATGCATAGTCTCTGATCGCACATGTCATGTCTTATGAAGACAAAAAAACTTTTGATGGAGTCATAGAAGGATCAGGATTAGGTGGATCATAGTTGTACTAGACAAACCATAGTTGGTTCCAAGAGTTTCATTTAGACAATAGTTCCCTTCTTTCTAGTAGTCTGGACTCTTTTACAGTTTTGGTGGGCTAGTATTTGTCCCATTTTTCCTTTCTGTACTTGTGTTTTACTCTAATGTGATATTTATTTGTATTCATGCATCTTTGTATCAACTATATATTTCATTTCTTCATTATTTTTGTTTCTTGGAGATGTGTGTGTGTGTGTCTGTGTGTGTATATGTACCTTAGTATAAGGACTATCTTGTGTGTGACATGATTACTCAATACTAGTCACCATCCCTTGGCCTATTATAGGTGGTATTGGGGTGTCACAATCAACTTACCACCGACTAGGAAGGCTCTAGTGGGTCAAGTCACGACAGAGTGGAATCAAAGGAGATTCATCTTAGGACCAAAGTTTTGATATATTCTAGATAGGAGGTTTGGTTTGGGAACTATAAAAACAATGTTAAAGTGATCTAGTTCGGTTCTCAGGCTTGGGAACCTAGTGATATTGTAACAAATAATGCATCCAATCTTCTTATTGACTCGATACATATAGACACAATTTGAATATAAAAAATCAGTACATGCATAATATAGTAATGGGTTGTGGGTTTCATTCCCTTATTGAGTTAGATCCATAGATATAATTTTTGACCATGCTATGTATTGAATTATTTTTAGGATTCCTCCATGATGAAAAACAACTAAGATTACACAATAGGATCATGATGATAATGCACTTAATGACAATGCTTTAATATAGGGGCTTGTGCTGGATGTGGTAGCTCTGGGTGGTTTTTCAGTCTTACCTCCACCCGCTGATCTACCAGTTGTCCTGATAGTATCAGCAGCTAATGCATTTAGGTTGAGAATACTTCATGGGTTTTTAAGATAGCGACCCCTCAGGTTTTAGGGAGAACTAAACTCCAAATAAGTATAGGACTATATTGAGGTGTTTGGGTGAGTTTTTTTTTACCTTTTTAGGATAGATAACGATTAGATGGTGGTCCTAATGGTGAGCCTTATCCATGGATCCACAGGGTGATGTTAGAGCCTGGTGACTTAGATACATGATGAGATGACTCTATCTTAGTCAAAGTTTGAGTGTCTCTTTATATATAAGTTATATCTAATTAAATTGAGAGAAGTATGTATTTTGGATATTCAAATTATCTAGTAGGGTAGTATGTTAGTAGAAGATTATGCATCGAGGTTCACTAACATATTGTGACACTATATGTACATGGTTTGTGATACATATTTATGAGTGTGGAATTTAAAGAATGGAATTCACTAAGATAGTTAAGATATATTAGTATCACTTTTCATTATTACTTATTCTGAAGGGCTTGAGCGAGCCTTATTGGTGGAGAGATTCTTGGCGAAGCGATCACCAATAGTTGGTGCTAGTAGTGGGAATCTTGGAGATGATACTTTGGTAGCTGGTAGCCAATGACAGACTCAAGGATACAAGAATGTGAGACATTTACATAGGAAGTATCAGGATACAAGGTATATGGTTTAGATCTCAAATAATGGATCCAGTTATCCATAGGAGAGGTGATGCTATACTCATTATGGGTGGGGAAATCTCACACGGTATTTTCTAACACACCGTGAAACTAACAGAGAGATGGTTGATGGGCTATTTATATAAACATATTGGTTTGAGAAGGGAGGTCCACATGCTGAAATACATGGAATAGGAGTAGGGAAAGTAGTGGCAGGTAGCTAGAATTTTGATCTTTTTCCACCCCACCCCAGGGTGTTCAACACTAGGATTAGGGAGCTAGTGTTTAGAGATGTGGGAATCGACAAGTAGTAAATTCTTATGACCTAGAGGCTACAGGGATGATTCAAGTGATGATCTATGTATTATATAATTTAGTTACAATATTGATATACACAAGCATGAGTTACTATTTTATTTCCACATCCATTGTTTGGGACCTAGATATTTCAGTGGAGCCTTTGGATAAACCCTTGTGATTGGAGACTCCTATTGGGAGAGATTTGGAAATCAATCACTTCTGCTGGTAGTGTAACCTGACCCTTATAGGAGATAATGGGATCTCCTCATGTCTATGATGAGGCCTTAGAATTTCATTCTATGTATGAACTATCTTTCCATAGTTCATTCTTAGATTTACTGTTTTATTCGGAGGATGTGGTGTGTACGAGTTGATGGGATGAGATTTTCCTTTTTCAGAGAGAAGTAAGTCCATGAAGAGTAGGATGCACTCATGTGTAGGAGGATATAAATAATTACAAATTAGTTGGATATTATTAACCTCAAAGTAGAATATGTTATTAGATACAAACTTCCTTTAATAGTGGAGGAGTATGTTAGAAGATATGATGGAGAATGTCCTTGTTATCAAGGCCACAGAAGAGGAAGCGAACAGAATGATGGGACGAGGGCTTCAAGTGGAGACCAATACTGAGCAGACTGAATGGATTGATAAACATGATCTAATCCTGGTAAGATGTTTTAATGAAGGGAGGATCAACTGTGAAGAGTACAATCAAACTTGGGAGAAAATGGCTATAGAGACCCGAAGCCTGACGTACATAGACATAACATTACTTTTGAGGAATACTTAGTACATAACAAAAACACACACACAAGGACCGTAATAGTTTAGTGTCTTTGGAAACTCGGAATATAATCTTCTAATCGTGGTGAAAGATCTTCAACATCTCCCATAAAGATCTCTTTTTTTTAAAACTAATTCCTTTCTTTATGTCCTGAAAAAAAAACATAAAAGGGTGAGCTCAAATGCTTAGTAAGGGTAAACAAAAGAAATATCAATCACGTCATATTCATAAGAACATATCTTTTGGAAATCTTAACTTGCAAAAGAGATCATAATTTCATAACATGGGATAAATATTAGTAGTGAAATGTAATCCCAATAATCATAACTTAAAACATGAAACTTTGTGGCATACACACATAATCATAGAGAATCATTTCTTGTTAGTCAAGACTCATTTCCAAGACTATCTTAGTGGACAAAGTCCCTTTTTGAACCAAGTTCATTCCTCGTTTCAGTCCTGTTTCACCGAACCGGTATAACCTACCGTTCCAGCCATGTCTATCTCATGAGATATAAAATCTTTACCCAATGCATTTGAGGGAGATATAGGTCCCACCCATCTCATAATGATACCATTCTTATGTGTTCTAAAAAATCATAAATCATACATCATTGCATAACCCATGTAATAAAAATGGGAATCTTAAACATTGTGAAATCATAAAAAAATTCATATAAGATAAAGGAATTCATAAAAATAATTCCATCACAACATAATCAAATCAATGTAATAATAGGGATAGAAATAGAACCCTTTATTATCTTAGATGGAAAATAATTTTGATAAAACACTTGAACTCCATTCTTGAGGAAAATATCCTTTCTTCTTCAAAAACACTTTTCCTTTCATAACATGTCATACAATTCTAAAATAAAAGAAGTTGATTAAAAATAAACTTGAAAACTTGTAAAGGAAGCTTCTTGGAAATAATGTTTTAAAAATCAATTCATGCCGTATAAGTTAAAAAAAACATTCTTCTCGTACTTTTGTCGGAAAAGTCAAAAAGTACCTCGTACGAAAAACGACAAAAGATTCCTTTCATATCTTTTACTAAAAACTCACCGAAGGGTAAAATTGGATATAAAATATTGTAGAAGGATATAAATATTACATATTGAGGAAACATGGATGTGGATGATAAAATAAACCCCAGTAAATTTCAAAGTATAAACAATCTCGAATAAAAATGAGATTGTGATATTTTCCCTTACCTTAGGTCCGATTTGCTTCGTATGTGTCCGAACCTCCTGTATAATGATTTAAATAATGTCATTGACTTATTCCAGAATCATACTCATTGTTATGATATCATATCTGGTTCACATATGGCTTTATATTACCCGTTCTTTTGTAAATTCCATGTTAAAGAGCGTTTTGGGTAAAATCGTTTCATTTGTCGTCCGTGTTTTGACTTGTAATTATTCATATGATTACTTATATCATGATTACTTAATTCCAGAATATAAAACATGATTTATATATATATTCAGAATATATATATATATATATATAATAGATCAGTAAATGGAAAGAAATACACCGTTCATGGAGACGGTAGACCGTACCTATGCATGAACGCTGTTTTTCTTTTCCTTATTGAGTTGAATGGAATTAAGTAGATGACATACATATATATACACACAAATACAGAATCATTATTATGTCATATATTTCATTATTAATTATTATATATACTTTATAATCATTCATGAATGGTTAACGTGGAGAATGAATCTCATCGCGTCGTGGAGACGGTAGTCCGTACGTACGCACGAGCGATGATATCATTCTCATGATCGTGGAATTGTATTGGAGTGTATATATACTATTTCAGAATCAATATCACTTTACAATAATCATATATAGTTATTATGTACACCATTATACCCATCCAAATAAGGTGGTGGTGGAAAATAGATTACACCACGGCGTGGAGACGGTATTCCGTACGTACGCACGCGCGGTGATTTCGCTTTCTGTAGGATGGATAGATGGTTAAATAAGGTTGTTTCATAATTATAATAACATATAAGTATATAAGTGATACTGATGTTATTACTTCATAATGAAACAACCTAATAAGAAGAAGTGGAAGAAGAAATAAAGATGAAAGAATCAGTAACGGACATTACCTCTTCTTTGAAGCGCCTCTTTGAGTCTTCCTCTTAGGGCACTAAAATTGGTCTTTGAAGAAGACCAGGAACTCTAGGATGTTTCTAGGGAAGTGGAGAAGAGAATTTGGCAGGGTTTGGCCGAGATTGAATGCTCAAAGTGGTGTGAGGAAGAGAGGGAGGAGGTGCCCTTTTATAAGGGAGGAGAGGGGCTCCTTTGGAAAAACTAAAAATATTATTTTATTATAAAGTCAATTTCGGTTTTAAATAGATCCAAATTGATTTATTTCGAAGATAAGGTGGGGATGGGTCGAAATAATCTCATCCAATATAATTTAGACAAGTTTAGGTATCAATTTTAACCTTATCATTTAGATTTAACTTTAAGTTAGATAATTTAACTTTTACCGTGTCTTCTTGTTTTCTTACACTATAAGGTTAATGAACTTACTATATCAAGCCAAACGAACCGAAAGTTGTTTATTATTAATATATCTATACTTATCTAAGTAATTTGGCCGAAAATTATATTTTTAGGAATTAAATAACAATTAATAATATAATATTTGTTTTAAAAACTATTTTATGTCAATTTTGACACTATTTAGTAATTGATTTTTGTGAAAATCATAACAGAATTATTAGTTAGAAAAAAGTTAATTAAATCAATACTAACATGTCATATTAACCTATAAAATTAGTGGAATTCATAAAAAGTCTTAAATTACATTTATTTGGGTATTTATAACATCAATTATGTCAATATTTCATTAATAAGACAATTACTGCATCATCTTTGTGTCATAATAAATGATAATTATTTAATCCCTAAAAATTATAAATAAATTTCTTTGATTTAGATAATTGTATTAACTTTCTGGAGACTATTCATGTTTGAAGTTTCATTAAGTGTATCACTAAATTAAAATTATTATACTTATAAGATTTAAGAAAGTGACATGTTGTCACATTCTTTGGTTTTATAATAATTAAATTATTTTCATGGAAAAAAGTCCATTAAATGAATCTAATCCGACCCTTAGGTGATATGGGTTGACCTTTAGTCATCCAATAGGATTTTTACATGTGTTAGGGTAATTTTATAATATTATATTTACCCTTAATTACCCGATTTACCTTTAACTATGGTAAATAAAATTTACCGTAGTTACTATTCATAATTCCCAAAAATAAAAAGTAGCTTATTAACATAATTTAGATCCACTGATTCCAAATATGGAATCCATTTTTCCAAATTCAATACACAAAATTTGCAGAAATTAAATTAAAATTAATCCTGTTGTCGAAAGAAAACGGGTTTTCTTTAAAACATTGCAAAAGATTGAATTGATTTATCCTACGAATTCAAGGTAGAATCAATGATAATGACATAAATTATATTAAATGGTGAAAATATATTCTATTTATACTTTAAAACCATTCAATTTTATAATTTAACCATATAAATTATTGCGATGAAAAAAGTTGTTTTTAATTAAAATATAGCGTGTTTTTACTATTCATCAAAATATGAAAGTTACCAGAATGATATGAAAATTTATCCAAAGTAAATTTTTATTTCATGATTCCAAAGAAGAATTTTATTTTGTCAAATTTAACTTATAAACATGTCAAAAACTAGATTTAAAGTGGGTGCGCCATCAAAAGGCGGCAAAACTGCATTTTTTGAAAAATACTTATTTTACCCGAAAAATTTATTTTGTTCTTATACCATGTTTTAGAAAATGTGTAAGATGAATAATAATGTTATAAGATTAAAAATTTATTTAATACTATTCATAACGGCTAGTTCATAATAATATTATAATAATATATCGTTGTTTAGTAAAACCCAGTATTGCGTACAACACACGCTATCGAGGAAGGTCGCGATTGTGTGTAATGCAAGCCAAGTCAGGGTTGCGTGTTGTGAAAGAATCCTTCATTGTTTCGTATAATATAATCCAACCATATTTCATTTATACATTGAATATCTATATATATATATACTCAATGTTGCGTAGAATAACTATTATCAAAATTGTGTGTAACACGATCCAAGAATAGTGTTGCGTATACTACAAGCTAATAAGGTGTTGTGTATAGCGCAAGGTAATCTTGGTGTAGTATACAACACAAGACATTAATGAAATTAAAAGAATATTTTTCATAAAATCTCGGGGTGTTACAATGGCGTACCGTTTTGAAGACTTTATAAGGTAATATCCAGAAACACAGGTATGTACGTTATCTTGGAAATTATTTAGGGATAAGGTCTCTAATAGTCTCAAATTATGTTTCAATGAATATTTTATGTCTTTTGATGGTATCATTTCTGGTTGAACGTTATGGTTTCTCACTTTTCCCTCAAAAGTTCTTTGATAATAAAAAAGTCAAGTTGGATATGGATGGAGGAGTATGAGGATGTATTCTACAAGGACATGTTGGGCTTACCTATCCACCGAGTGATTGACTGAATGGCCTGAAGGACTAAATTTTTATTTATTTTTTGGATAAACCCCCTTTTAATGAGAAAGGGGAAAACCTCACAAGTCTTCAATGAAGTAGAGACATAAATATAACTTAGAGGTCATAAGATCAAAAATCACCCATACAAAGACTACTCAGAAATACCCCTTCCCAGCATCAACGATATTATGGTGAGCCTCCCCCAATGTTGGACTACTCAGTGAACCGTCTCGTGCAAAAATGCATGGGCCATGTACTAATGGATGGGCCATACTCTCTCAATATTCTGATCTGAATAGCCATGCACAGTGGAAGCTACTTTCTATGAATCCTCATCTGAAGCATTTCCTTGTAGAATTTCTGGTGCAATCCCTTAACTAAAATACAAACACAAACCAACTAATTCACACGCCATTCAACAAATCCTTATTTTCCAAACTAGAGAACCTAATTAGACAAACATCCATCATTATCATCCAGATTATGAGCCAACATCAACCAGACCAAAAACACTATCTCACATATCAGGATCTCTATCACCATTACACATTCACTTACTCCTCCGCCTAAGTTATACCATCAAACCAGGATAAAAAATCCCACAGATTACCAAAAACTTCACCAATTCCATGAGGAGTTCCCGAAGAAACTCATCCATGCCACTACTAGAACGCCAACGATGCCACTGAACCAAAACCAGAATGAACCATCCAACCTAGAATAATGCCTCCACAATTTACACAAAAAGAAAAAAACCTCCAAAATAGATTTTCATCCAAAAAAGACATCCATGAGGTGTTGTCGAAAAACAGAACTAGATCCCATCACCACCTTCATGTTCCCACTCGGAGACCACATCAAAATACCACATGCACTCCCAAACGACACAAAACCATGCGTCGACCCATGAACAAGAGAAGATGGATCAACAACTGCTAGCTTCACCACGCCGCCATATTAAACCCTACCTAGCGAATAAGGGGTATAGAGAGAACATAAAAAATGGTGGGAAGTTCCAAGATGGATGCACCCATGAAGTCACTACACTGCTGCCCTGGGATAGAAGTTTCTGCCATGAGAGTGATGAGAAGGAGCATCAAAGAAGTGATCCAAAGCCGACTCAAGGCAGAGCAAAGAGAGATGGAGACAAAAGAAACCCAAAAGAGTGATTGATTTTATAATATATTAAACATAAGTACTTCCCCAATATCCATGATAGTATATCAGATTACTCTCATAGAGTTTCATGAGCTGAAGTTTTAGTTGGAGGATTTGTACAGAAAGGTTTTTTTTCAGACCTAGCATGTCCCCTTGGGAAACCTCAATGTTGTTTTCTAAGAATGAAAATGGGTTATTTAGGTTATTATTGAATTACCATTACCTAAATCAAGTTATCATCATGAATAAGTATCTAATAATGAGAATCGATGACCACTTAGACTAGTTTAAATGGGTGAGGTGATTCTAAAAGATTGACCTTGGGTTAAACTATCATTAGATTTGAGTTCAAGATCAGTATAAATCAAAGATGACATTCCAATATCACTATAGTCACTAAGAGTACTCGGTGATTCCCTTAAGTATTATGACCACCCCAGTAGTGTTCATGGGACTCATGAGGCCAATCTTTCATCCATTCTTGTACTGGTTCATGATAGTCTTCATTGATGAAATCCTAGTGTACTTGGCATTATAGGAGAAACACTTGATCCACTTGAGAATATCTCTAGACATAATCCAAGATCACCAGATTTATGGAAATCTCTTGAAGTGTCAGTTTTGGATTTGAGAGGCCCACTTCTAGGGACATTTCATTTCATAAGAGGGAGTAGTTGCGGACCTAGTGAAGGTTAATGTGGTTCTAGCTTGGGATTCACCTAGGAGAATGACTAAGGTGTGGAGATTCCTTAGGGTGACATGATACTATTGGTGATTCGTACCTAATTTATCTAGGATTTTAGCACCCTTGACTACTATAACCTGAAAGGGAAAAAATTTCATGTATATAGAGAAATGAAAACAATATTTTTAGGAGTTTTTGTAGATCTTGATAAGCTCCCCCATATTGAGACCACTAGAAGAGGGTGTTGGGTATGTGGTGTTTTGCAATGAATCTAGAACTTAGATTATATGTGATCTGATGCAAAGGTAGGTAGTGATTTCATATGGGTCCTGACAACTAAGACCCCATGAGAAGATCTATATGGCCCATGATCTAGAGCTAGAAGCAATAGTCTTCTCCTCGAAGATGTGGAAACACTACCTTATGGGAGAGCGATTTATTGTCTATTTTGATCATAAGAATCTCAAGTATATCTTTTTTGTAAACATATATTAACTTGAGACATATGTGATGACTAAAGTTCCTAAAAGACTTTTAATTTGAGATATTATATACTCCTAGAAAGGGGAACACAGTGGAAGATTATCTTAGTGTGAGATCTTGTTCACAGTTTTTATGTGAGGCATTGAAGCAGCTGGCTTCATTGTAGTTATCCTTAGTGGAATAGGGTGGTTCAACTTACCTACAGTTGATGGTTGTTAATCCTATGATTCTTTAGTATATTAAAGAGGATCAATTTATAGATATCAATTATGATACCCTTCATGGTAAAATATCCATTGGAAATTCTCCTGATGGATTTTCTGAAGGCGGAGAGCATGTCATCCTTTTTCGAGGATGGACGATGGAACCATTAATACTGAGAGAGGATAATCTGAGGGAGTTTTATATATATACCTTAGCGGTATATCCAAGAGTGGAAAATATATACTAGGACCTTCTATATATATTATGGTGGGCCAATAATGAAGTGGTTTATAGATGAGTTTATCTCTCAATGCCTCACTTGTTAGTAGGTGAAGGCTAGGCACTAGGTTTTAGGGGTTTTAGCACAACTCCTTAAGGTTCTTGAGTAGAAGTGGGATGGTATCACCATGAAATTTGTGATAGGAATTACATGATTAACTAGAGGTCATGATTCTATCTAGGTGATTGTTGACCGACTCACTAAGTCATCCCACTTCCTAGCCATATGAGAACAAATTTATATGGAGAGATTGGGATACCTTTATGAGTGGGAGATAGTCTGGATTTATGGAGTTCCCTCAATGGTCATTTCATACAATTATACTTTCTTAACATCATGATTATGGAGAGTATTTCATGGGTCCTTTAGGACTCAGTTTCATTTGAGCATGATGTTTCACCCTCAGACTAACGACCGGACTGAGTGTACCATTCATGTTCTTGAAGAAATGATTTAGGATTGTATGTTGGACATTAGACATATTTAGTAAGATCATATACCCTTGGTTAAGTTTTTATATAAAAACAATTACCACTCCAAAATTTGTATGACACCATTTTAGACCTTATATGGGAGACTCTATAGGTCCCTACTATGCCGGACTGATCCAAGGGAGTCGGAACTCATGGGCCCAGAGTTGGTATGAGTGATGAAAGAGATGGTATAGATCATCCAGGAGTGGATTAGGATTTTTCAAATCCATTATTAATATCATTCAATTTGAAAAAGTAGTACTTTAAAGTTTTAATAGGGTAGTAATGTGAAATGGGCGGGATGGGGTGGGGTGGACCAAGCCTGTGCGAGTTTGAGCCTGTGTGGGTTTGTCTGCAAAAGCCTTCATATAATGAAGATAAAAAATTTCAAGCCAACCCTACTCCAAATATTCCCACGGGTATACCACAGGCTTACACATATTTTTTTAAATATACTATTTATAATAATTTAAATATTTTATTTTTTTCTCATTATTAATGGTAATTGTGGGGATAAGTATGGATCGTCCATAACTGAAGTTTTAAGGGATGTTATGGAACATTGTTCGATGGGTTAATGATGGAATTAAATGAAGATGATATGGTGTTTAACTATTGTGATGCAAAGTAGGTGAGTGATCGGTGAGGGGAAATGAATGATGATGTTGGTTATGTGGTGATGCAAATGGATAGACCTGTGAATGAGTGAAGACTCTCTAGGTAATGATCAGTTTCAAAGGAGGAAATTAGGGTTCCCATGAGGTCATTTCCTATTTTATTAATAAAAAAATAAAATAAAATAATAACAATAATAAATCAACCAAAAAATATTATGATTATAATAACTCTTTCAGAATTGAAACCATATTCATGGGAGATGAGTTTCATTTTTTGAGAGTTGGGATGACACACCATGTGAATATGGTTAATAATTACTATAATATCATATTAAAATAATAAATATTGACCTATTTAAAATTCACATGTGAATTAATGGTGAATTAGTATGACCATTATGGCAAGAAATCATATTTCATGGTTTAATCATGATTTTTTTAAAAAATAATAAATGTTAAAGAAGAAAGTATTGTAATTTTTTTAAATGAGGCCCACACATAATCCTAGACCATCACAAGAAAACCCACCTTGGATCGCCCCCATGTAAGCTCAACCCATATTATCCTGCATTCTTAATGGTCAAATTTTTTAGGTCCGCCCCACCCCGCATCCACCCCATATCCGTGAAGCCCATGGACCCATTTTTCATTACTAGAAGAGGGAGACCATGTATTCTTGGAGGTATCATCTTATAAAGGATTATATAGATTTAGATAGGGTTAAAAGTTATCTTCAAGATTCATTGTCCCTTTCCAGATACTATGTAGAGTTTCTGAGGTGTCATGCCTCTTAGCCTTACCACCATAGTTAGACTGGGTACACAATGTCTTCTACATGTCACAACTAAGGAGGTATGTGCATGACCCATCACATGTTATCAATCTAGACATCAAGGATAGATCTACCTTTTCAGAGTACCCATTAGATATTGAGTATTTATTGGAGAATATTTTCATGGGTGAGAAATTCCCTTATTACGTGTCCAATGGAAGAATGAGAATCTTCAAGAGATCACCTAGGAGTGAGAAAACCAGATGTGAGCTCAATATCCTTATATTTTTTAGTAGGATTTTTTCTTTTCATGATGAAAAACCTTGAGGTGGGGAAAATTTAATGACCTTATTTTTTCCTTATAAAACATTTTATTATTTTAAAGAATATTTTTGGTGTTAGGTATGAAGTCAGCATGGAATTCCAAGGCTCGGGGAGCCTTGGTATTAATATAATAATAATATTAAATATATTATATCATGCATGCATAGTTTTTCTGAAAAAATGGAATAAATCTAATTGGATCTTGGATAAGAAAACCAAGAACACCATTAAATCCAAAATTTGGGTTTTACCCTAGGTGAAACGTAACCTTTGTGAGAATTGAGATCTTGGTTTGAGAGTGTTTGTAAGAGGAATAATAAATAAATTAATTAATTAAATAGTTTATAGTTTATTAACTACCATGACCTAACCCTATATATTTAAATTCGATTATGGAAAAATCATAGGGTTAGACACATAACCCCCAAGATTTAAGGGGACCATGGTGGAGAGCCTTAGGGGAAAACAACCGAATCGTGGATCAAAAATCATTACCAAGGAGTTTCTCAATGCTGATAGAGTTCTTAGATCTCACTAATGACAACAGCATGTAACCATTCTTTACCAAAAATCGATCCAATATTGATCTAGGGAATTTTTATTTGTTGGTTTATTACCCGTTTTTTTCTCCCATAATGAATATGAATTAATTCTTCTAACAAATTGATTCATGGATCGATCACTGTTTTAAGGGTGTTGATTTATCTTCATAAAATTAAGAATTGATAATATTTTTTTGTCCTTGATTATTCCTCAAGTTTTTAATTGTCTTCACTAATGAAAAATCCAATAAAAAATGACAAATTACCATTCCTCACTTTTTTAGGATTTTCTCCCCTCATTCTTCATACGATCATCATCGGCAATTAATTTTTCTAGTGGTTTGATAATACTCTAAAATCGATCATTTCATAGTCAGTATTTAGTGAAACAGATCATTGTAATGGGTTTGGATCAGGGAATAATGGCGCAATCATGATGCATAATAATGATGGAGAAATAGATGTTGGATTAGTGATAATAGTTTCATAGGTTCGGGAATTCAGATGACATAGTGCTACAAAGGATGCTTTGTGAGAAGATTCGGGTGGCCAAAATCTGGCCATTGGAAATGGATAGGATTGATCATGCTTATATCCTTATTTCATGGGCATTATTTATGGTTGGAGTGAAGGAGGATGAAGTATAAGAAGATTTTTTCAAAGTCCAATGGGTTTTAAACTTTTCATAAGTACACACTGTGTAGTTCGGAGGAACACACACCATGTTATCCCCTTTTGTGGAAGGTAGGGTTTACACATAGGGAAAAATATCACACATAGTGTGACATGTCACATGTCATGTAACCCACAAATAGTGACCAAGTATGTTCCCTTAGATGCATGGGAACATACATAAGTAGATACACAGACATAGCCAAGCTACACAGGTTTGACCAAGTATATGGGCATGACCTGGATATATAGGAACGACCAAAGTACTTAGACACAACTAGGTACACGGGAACGACCAGTGTACATAGGAAAAACTAGAGTACATGGGAATGAATATAGTACATGGTAATGGGATGAAGAAAATGAGCATGGACTTAGGCATGTTCGGGCTTAGTGGGACACACTGTGTACTCCTAGTACACGCTTGTACCCCTTCCAAAGTGGGTTGGATCACTTTTTCTCCTCAATTTAGATGATTTTTAGTAGGGTGAATTACCTTGGTTCATACCTATGAGGGTACAATGAGGCATCCCATCCCGAGTGTAGGATGATCAATCCCATTTATGGGTTAGTCCTATATAGAGTCAACTATCCCTCCATGTGACCCATGGTGTGATTCTCTGTCATTCATCCCTAGGTTGGGTCAGGTATTCTGTTACTGACCATTAAGGTATGTGATCCCAATCCTAGTGGGTTAATCTGGATGGGGTTAGGTTCCCCCCATAGGCCCTGTTTGTGATCCCCTACCTATCTATAAATATCTTATGAGTTCTAACATGTATCAATTTTTGGTAGGACCTAACTACCACAACCTCTTGGATGGGCACCATCAATGTTAACATGAACCAAGGAGTGATTTCTTCTGAAGGAGTGTTACCTTAAATCCTTTATAGGAATCCTAGGATGGCATATAGTTTTGAATTGATGTATATCTTTAGTATATCTAGGTTGTTGATATTATCCTTTATTATGAGCTAACTATATTTGATGCTTTATTTTTGGCGATTCTAGGGTGTCCAACTGGGTATGTTTATACCCACCCCTACATGGGATATGACCACACATGTAATATCTTATGAAGGCGAAATACATTTCAGTGGATTCCTAGGAGGACCAGGAGAAGATGGAACATAGTTGTTCTAAAAGGACCATAATTGGTTATAGGAGTTACATCTAGATATTAGTCCCCTACTTTCTAGTATGTTGGACCATTTTACAGTTTTGGTGGGATTGTATTTAGACCCTTTTTTATTTACTTACTTGTATCATACCCTGATGTAGGTTTAGTTGTATGCAAACATCTTGGTATCAATTGTATCTTTACTTCCTACTTTATTTTTGATGCTTGGATGTGTGTGTGTGTGTGTAGGTACCTCAGGCTAAGGCATCTTATCTGTGTGATATTACTAATTTGAACTAGTCACCAACCTTTGACTTATTACAGATAGGCTTAGGGTGTCACACTCAGCTTACCGTCGGATAGGTGGGCCCCTATGGGCCGATTCATGACATTTTTTCTTATAAAATAGAGATAATATAAGAGTTTAAAACTTTTTAAAAATGATCCAAACAATATCATTTGGAAATATTCCATTATATTTTCTCTATTTGGTGCACCCTACCTTCTTTTGATGTACTCCATCTAGTGATCCTCACTAACTACACCTCAGATCTATGTTCTATCTATTGTACAAAACCACTGCACCTCACAAACTATTAAAAAACTCTTTCTGATATTATATCTTCATGGTATCTCTAACTAATAACTCTATCCATTTTCTATTCTTGGAAATTATTTTTGATACACTTCTCATTACACCCCTGCCAGGTGTTATTAAACTCTAACCAAGTCTTAATCTAGTAGGAAACTTGCTCGAAAAACTTCAACGTATTATCTCTTACATATATATGAACAGTGTTATCATGTGTTATACTTCCACCCACTTTTTATAGGCGAGGAAATTGGAAAAAATGTGGGAACTGAAACTCATTTCCCAACTCAGTGAAAACTCAAATATAAAAACTCCCACTCAACTCAATTTGCTGGATTCTTATCAACTCTTTTAGAATATTATTAAAGATTTATGAATACTCCAACATCTATAACCATCTTAAAACCTCCTTAACCTCAGCATTAAGAAAATTATTTAATCTTTATAAACCTTACTATATAAATTAACATTGAACACTCAATATTGCATTGTCATGTTTAAGGTGATTTACCAAGTTTAGGTAAAGATTCTTGAAACTTTGTCCAGTGGAAGTTTTTTATATGAATTCTTTAATAAATCATATGTTTGGTGCCTTACCTTCACTTATGCACTATTTTATTTGGTTTAATAACTCTGTGTGGTGAGATATACTTCTATTTAACTGATTCTTTTCAAATCCCCCTCTTACAAAACATTCATAAATGTTTGACCAATGATCTCCAGTACATTAATCCATATGATGGATTCACACATGTTCAACCAATAGGATATGTCAGATGAATCATCATGGATCTATCCAATTTTTTTCCATTTTCGATGCTATGTAACAGAACCACTATGTAAGGGAAATTCAAAACTACATAAGGGTACCATCGGTTAGAGGGACTCCATTTCTATCCAAACCAAAACTCAGTCTGGTGGTTATTCATCACATGGAATCTAACCGATGATTTCATACCACAACACCCTTCATAACATTGAAATTCATACATCTTGTAACATAATATTTTTCACTTGAACTTCATATAATTTTTTCGTCTGGTAGGCTCATACCATTGGACTTTAACCCTATCTATTTGAACACTTCATCTGCCTATGTCTAATACACTCGAGCCTCTGACTATCTAATAACATTGTTGAAAATTCTATAGAATTATATAAAAAAGTCTTCCGTATTTTATTACATTGACTTGAACTTTGATTTGTCCCCTTTTTATGATTACATCATCCATGCTTCATCTGGTATTAAATCTTAAACTTTCTAATATCTCTTGAACATAAATCTTCTCACACCATCTTACTTCTTCCCACTTTAGAATTCTTATACTTTGTATAAGTGTGCATAAACTCGTCAGTGAGGAATTCAAGCAAACCTATGATCAGTAACAACTAAACTAGTACATCTGGTAACATTAAGAAACTGTAACCTTTGATTTCATACCAATGCATCTTAATCTGATCACATATATTCGGTGATCTATTGTCTAGTAGCCATGATATTTGTTCAATAACTTTAATCCTTATTTTTCTACCTTTTTATTAAAGTGTACAACTTTATCTTGGATCACGAGTTTCTTCTTGATGTTAAGAACTTTTAAGAATAAAAAAATATCATTTAACTTTAGGAAAGTTTCTTAACATGGTGAAGGAAACTTCCTTCACTTAGTATAACACTTCATAATAAAAACTCTCTTAACAACATCAGAAAATATTTCTCACTTGAATAAAGAAACCTTCATAATAAGATATGTTGGCCATAAATACAAAACTTGTTACAAAATAATCCCAAAGGATCTTCATGTATATATAAATATATATGTAAATATTTATACAATTTGTATACAAATATACATTATATAGATATATTTTTAAAATGTATTTAAAAATAATTATATAAATGTATTTGATTATATGAATAAATATATAAGCAATAATGAATTATATATATAAATAGCTATATAATAAAGTATTATAAAAATATTGATGGTGCAGTGTAAAGGCATTAAGTCTTGAAGGTAGAGGTCAGGGGTTTGATTATAGGTGCGATAAAGTCTGAAGGGCATAGAAAGTGATGATAAAGGGATTAAAAAGTGCTGATAAAGGGGTTGGGTAGGAGAAAGGATGACTGGGCATGTGGGGGAAACATAGTGCTGATAGGGGGGGGGGGGTCAGATTGCTGATAAAAGTAATATATTAAACAATTTTTTTATTTTTATTTTATATTTTTATCTTTACTAAAAAATGAACTAATAAAGGTCAAATTTATTATAAATAAAAAAATCACTAATAAAGGCACCCTTTAGCAATTATTTTGTTTTATCACTAATAAAATATGACTTTATCAACACTTTTTTTAGAATTGATAAAGGTCGTGACTTTTAAGGACGCTTAACATGTTAGTGCATTTTAGCGCTAAAAAATCCCATTTATAGCACTTTTAAAAGCATGATATATACTAGTTTGGTGTGAGTTTACAATAATATAAGTTTCCATGGAGGAAATTATGGAAAAACCATTGAATAATGCCTCATCTTAGCATAAGCATGAACATAACATAAGAGCTAATGAATCGAGAGTAATTAATAGTTGGCTCCAGTATAATTGGAAGTCTATTGAACTTAGTTCCCCAAAACCAAGAGACTTGTATTTTTGATTACTTGTATATTCACAAAGTTGAATATTATAAATATATTATAACATGATGATCATTATTCTAAATGAATTCAATGTGATAATTTACTTAGGGTACTTTTCACATTGACTGAAAGGCCATAGTAGTTCCCTACTATGATGAGAAACTTGAGGTGCTATGAAAGTATTCTTAAATATATACATTCTATATCTAGATGACATTATATGATTACACATAGATGATATAGGATATTAGCTGTATATAATTCATAAGACATTGAGACTTCTTATCATGAAGTTTACCCTTGGTAATCTCCAAGAGAAGAGGTTATGATAAATGACCCACTAGTAGAAAATCCACATGTTCTATATATTATTGGATGTTACTATTTGAGAATATGTGGAATGATATTTAGATTTTAATATTATTATTAATGAATATCATGAGTTTTTTACTTTGATTCATTCTTTAAACCATGAAGACATATATTCATGGTGAAGTTGGATATATTGGGTATGTCGCGGATGATATGAAATTATTGAATAAGTTGATGAATGATTTTTACCTTATGTTATTTAATAAAGGTTGATATCTCATGTCATTTGATGAAATATAATTTTATGATAAGTCCATTTCCATAATGATATGTTGATGATTTCACCTTCAAAAATTCAAAGAAAAATATTTTGAGCATATTGGTTGATGACATAATCGATCCAACCTACTTGAATGAGATATCGAGATAAAGAGGTTATATTACATGGAGGTAGTCATAATTTTGAATTCTCCTCATATATTTATGGTTCTTGATGTGTTTTCATATAACTCTCTTGGTCTATGAGTTGGAATCATTTATATCAATATGAGGACCTAGAGGGTCACACACAAAGTGTATTCACATACTCCACCAATTCAGATGAATTGGAGTTTAGGATGAAGTGGGACCAATATATGGGAACTAATAAGTGTCAAATTGAATGATCGTAAATAAATTAATTCAATTATATTATTCTATTTTTGAATGATAATAATTGAATTTATTTATCAATGTATTCACAAGTTTATTTAATTATCAAATTGAATACGATAAAGCATTATTTTCAAACAAATGTTGTATCATTAAGGGTTTGTTAAATAAACATAGGAAGAATGAGAAAAGTTAATAGATCATGGTTTATAACATGATGTTTATTAATTTCATTATTTGTTAGTGAAATGTTTATGACACATACAACATCTATAATTATCTATTAATATTTTTTTGGTCCAATTTAATAGGATCAACTTATATAAATTCTTAAGAGCAATTTTGGAAATTTAACCCTCAATATTCAAGTTCATTTTTGTTACATGAATAGTTATTTAAGGGATATTTATGAATTTAGGAGTTAACCTCTCTTCCTCTCCCTTCTCTCAATATTTTAGAGATAAAAGATCAAGAATTAATCAATCCAATATTTCATATCAATCACATGATCTTCTGGTGCTCATATGAGCAAGGTAAGGTCTTAGATCTTCCATGCTAGCTCCTAGGAATCAAAGAATAATGTTCATGGACATATGGTACACTTGTGTATGATCTAGAGGTCATATAGTTTTATGTCTTTGAATTACACCAATCTAGAGAAGATTGGTTATCATTGGGATTTCACCATCACAGTGAGGTGCCATTTGATTTCATTTTCATAGTTAATTTAATTTTAATAAGATCCTTAACATGAATCTAGAATTTCTATACCGAGTCAAGTATATTATGATTGATTCAGTGTTAAAAATTAAAATAACACCTGCTTTTATGATTCTATTGTGTTCTGGTTCCTTCAGCATTCACATGAATAATTTAACTTTTAAAATTTTAAATATGTTCTTAGACAATGATATTCACTTCCAAATTAATGTTATTTTATAATATGTATATATTATTTAAGATATACCTTGTCTCTTTAAAAATCAGTTTGTGTCACTGAAAGTGATTTAAAAATTCATCATTTTTATGGAACTTTATTAGTAAATGTATTTTGTTTCAATGTTCATCTAATTACTTACTTTAATTACATATAAATGTCCTCTATTACATATAATATAATTTATTTTATGATAAAAAAACTTAATTTATGTGAATGAAATCTCTTTAAAAACTTCTTATCATACCATGATAAAGATTCTATAAATGTCTACCCATCAAATGACATGATATATGGAAGTGAGGTTGAAACAGATGTTAACTAAGAAAAAAATATCCCATATATATAACATTGGGATGAATTCATTTATTACTTCATTATATTTTTTCAGTTTAAATTTTACAGTCTTATTTTAATTAAATTTCCTTTTTAATTTTTTAGAAAACCACTACCCAATTTATTAAAAGTCAATGTTATTAAACTTTCATCCTTTTTATTGTAAATACTGTATTCTTTGAAATTACACTTATTTCATATATGTTTACAAAACTAGTATAAATTTTTACCATTTATTTCAAAATAATATTTATTAAAACTACTTTCATTTCTATCCAACTAATCTTTATTGAATAATCGATTTAGATTCATATCATTCATATCCAAAAAATATTTATTCCATGTATATTTGTAAAAAACTTCACCC
Organism: Viscum album; assembly: GCA_963277665.1. Lineage (NCBI taxonomy): Eukaryota > Viridiplantae > Streptophyta > Magnoliopsida > Santalales > Viscaceae > Viscum > Viscum album. The sequence continues at coordinate 225,220,095 of OY728162.1, forward strand.
TATTTTTTAATACTGCAGGTACTAAGTTCTTTTTATAGGTTATTATTTCATATACATTTTTTAAAATTAGTATATTTTATGTCAAATGAATCTTTATTAAACATTTTAGTTCTTGTTATTAGGAATCTACATTCATATTAATTTATGAAACCTTGGGGAACTACTAGTAAGTGAATGAAAATTTTCCTTAAACATAAGAGGTTATATATTACATATATGATGGTAAAATTTCATTTACATGACACTCCAATTTAAAAACTCATTTTCTTCATATCATATAATTTTTCCATGGGTGTTAAAATTAATTGTTCACCATGGGATGATATTTCTCAATAAAACCCTAATATTTTGAAAGAGGAATTAGAGAGAATAAATTTTGTGGTAAAATAACTTGTGTTGGAGAAACAAATAAGTGATTTTTCATTCTAACTAACTCCATTTAATTATTAATACTTCAAAACCTTAATTAATATTACTTACTATTATGGAATTATTGGTTCTATTAATTTCACTATAATCTTGAATGAAATCAATTGAAAATATTAATTCTAATCTATATTTACATTCATGAAACTTTATATACTATATTGTTCTCTGGATTTTCAATTTGTCTATATATTTTTTTTCCTAAAAACTATAATGTTTTTATGAAAATTAGTTTCATTAAATATATTTTTGATATAATAATACCATATTTTTAGTATGTTGTTTATACATTCAGTTTATTTTCATCTAACTATATACACAGTTACCATACATACCTATTTACTCACTCCAACCATATAATTAGAATGTTAAATATGTGTTTACATTCACTGTTACCATCCTATATATTTTTTACAGTCACTTTAGGATGATGTGTTCACTAAATTGACCATATAAGTTATCAGAATGTTGTATATGTTTTTTTATTCACTATTAGTAGGCTATATTAATAGTTATAATTTTTTATTCATCAGAATCATACTTTTACCATAAAATAAAAGCCAAAAGACTTATTGTTTACTATTAGTAATCTATAGATGGGACAAAAAAATACTAATACATATTAATTCAATGTTATCCTATTGTATTTATTATATTTACTATAAATTTTGTTAGCATGTTATACATATGTTAAAAATGATATTATGAAATAGTAGAGACATTGTTAGAAAGAAATATAACATGCTAACAAAATTTATAGTAAATATAATAAATACAATAGGATAACATTGAATTAATATGTATAACATGCTAACAAAATTTATAGTAGAGACATTGTTAGAAAGAAATATATAAGTTTCTATTCACTATTATTATGTTGTTTTCATTGAATATTTTTCTAGAATTCTATAAATGTATTTAAATTCACTATTAATAATTTTTTTCACTATTATTTCACTTAATATCTATATAATCTTGATATTATCTCATAATTATAGTATTTTTCTTCACTGATGTGACATGGTATTACATTTTTATTTTCTAATAATGGATACTTTTAGCTCTACATCACTCAAAATTGAAGGTTTTGGGTGTGGTAGAATTTAGACGAGCCTATTCCCACCATATAAGGAATTTTTATGGGTCTAATAATATTTATTAGAAAAATAGGAAGTGATTTAATCCATTTCCCATGATCTTTTTCACACCCTGGTTTTTATTTTATTCTTTTGAGTCAGCTTATTTTTTTTTGTTCTTAGTTTTACTCTCGATTTTTGAGTGTTCTAGATTTAAATTTTTAGTTTTGGGATATTTTTATTTTGTTTCATGGTTTAGGTGCACGACTAAGGGGTAACTATGAAACCTCATATTTCTAGGTCTCTTTTCAATTCATTTTAAACTTTCACATTTTGAGTTGCATGGTTTGTGCAAGGTTTGATCTAAACATTGCAGCTCAAAGGATAAATAGTGAGAGCCTTTGGATGTTCCTGGTTGAAGGTGCATGACCTAATCACATTTAGAAAAAACGTGCATAAGTCATGTGTATGTTTTTTTTATTTTGGACAAAACTATGTTGCATGGTTGGCGCACGTTTTACCATACCATGCAGCCAAACCATGTGGGTGCCCATTTTGTCCATTAAGGGGCATAAAATTGGTGAATTGTTTGGGAAACCGTGTGGCCTAACCATTCATAGTGACCAGGTCATTAAAAATGTGAATTTCCACTTCAACCCTATTTGAACTTTAACCCCAAAACACCACATTTCTTCCCCTCCTAATTTGTGCAACCCAATGGGAGACCCTTCCTTCTTCTCCAAGACTCTTCTCATTTCCATAGGGTGGAATCAAGATATTTTTAAAGGTTTTTGGGTGATTTATCAAGGTAATCTTCTCATATATTCTTCCTCTTCATCATTCTTCCATTTCTCTTGAGTTATTCTTCTTCCATAGTCTTATGGATCTAGGGTTCATGTTTATTTGAGTTTAAATTAGGGATTTTGTTTTGTTAAGGTTTCTATTGGATGTTATTACCTCTTTTAACCCTTGTGAATTTTTTTCAAGTTTGCATTGTCGAAGCACTTTTGGTTTAAGGTAGGTTTCCCTTTGCACTTTTCCTTTAAATTGAAGAATCATTTATTTATTTCTTTTTTCACTCTCCTTGGATTTAATTAGTGATTTATGATTTTTAGAATTATTATTTGATGTGAAATGAGGTGGATTCCTTCTTATATTTAATCATATGTAATTGTTTTGTTAAGCATTTCATGGCAAGTATTTGATAAAATTATTGGTTAGATTTTTAAGTGATTTTTGATTTTTAAATAATGGTTTGGATGGGTAAATTTTTTTTAATTCTAAAATGATAGTTTGGGTTTATTACATGGATTTATAAGTGGTTTGGATCTAAAAATGATGTGTTGGACTTTCTGTTTTGAAAGTGGTGTGTGTTGGTTCTTTAAGAAATAATTTTTCATGTGAAGGTTATGTGAGGAACATTTGACACTTTTGAAAGATTGGTTTTTTTGGAAAAATCTACTTGTATAATATCTTTTCTTGGCTATGTTTAATGGAATGGGAGGTCCTCGGCGTGGAATCCTTCATGATCTATTGGATGAGAGTAAATATATTGTTTTTTAGGGTGGTTCAGGGTGATGCTTGTGTGTGATGTTGTGTGAGTGATATATGTGTATGTGGTTGGTTACTTGTTTGGATGGATTGGATCAACTTACTTTAGTATTGACATGGTAACCCAACATAGAAAGTGAATTTTTGGTGAACGGTTACTGCACTAGCTTAGTATTTTGCTCTGGCTAGTGGCCCTTAGTATATACCTTGCCATGATTTAGGATATTGCCCCTTAGTTATGTTAGGTAGGGAAAGAACTATGTGCGTGGGCAAATTGATATCATCAGTTGAGGCATGCACTATAGTATGACTCAAATATTTAGTATGTTCTAGATTATTTTCTAAGATCCTAGGTTCTCCAATGTACTTTGGCACTTAGTTGTCTGCGGAAGATGATTAAGATGCTTTTTTTGGTTGGTTACACATACATTCTATATTTCCATTTCCCTTGTTATGTGATCAATGATCCTATTATCTTGCATATTATACTTGGTTAAAAGTGATGTGTTGGTATGAAAATGCCTATGGAAAATTACTTAATTTTTTTCACTTTCTTTCTCCATTTTTAAGTGAAAGAAGCCTTTCTTTCACTCTAAAATGTTAATGTCTCTTTATGGAAGAAGAACCATGTTTTAAATAGAAAAGGGCAATGGACCATGTTTTATTTTAAAGAGAAAATGTGTGAAAACCTAGTTTAATATGTTGTATTTCAAACCCTATATTTATTGTTCTTTTATTTAAAGTAAATTCATTGGGAATATAATTTTTCAGGCATGCCTACTGAGTTTTAACACCCACACCTATAGATTCTTCTTGTTTTTAGATTTTGCTACAAGTTCTAGCTTGGTTTCAATATTAGTGGGTGTTTTAGGGATTTTTGATTAAAGAGTGACCCTTAGGGTCACATGGAGGCTTATTGTTTATCAGTTTCAGTTTGGGTTTATTGTTCAACATTGTTGTATTTTCAACTTTTTGTAAATGAGGATCGATTTGGTTATTGTATCTATTTGTTTATATTGGTATTCTCTATTTATTTCCACTATTTTGTTTATTTATATTTGGTGAAATTATTCCCTTTGGTTCTTATTGATTCCCTTGGTGTTTTTCTCCAGCCCAAGAGGCTCGATAATGCCTCTCGAGCCTTGTCTCAGGTTGACTCGGGTGACCGGTTCGGGGTAGACCTGGGTTGGTTCCTGAAAAAATGATATCAGAGCCTAGGTTTGTATAGAGGACCTAGATTTTAGAGTTCCCTTATTATTTGGGATGTCAAGGTAGATAGAGTAGGAATATTATAGATTGGGGTGTAGGTCTGGGGGAGTGTCTGGACAACACTTTCTGGACCGAACCTTGAGTTTTCATGGGAATTCTAGATTTTTCCGAAATAGTTCATTTTTTGTTTATACACATCAAGTGATCGTCTTTTACCTGTGTGATGCCCGAATATGCACAACCGTGTTTCTGTAGTGTTTTGGATTTATTTGAGAGCTCATGGAGGTTCTTTTTGTTGGTTTACTTTTGGTTGACTGTTGGTTTGGAGACTATCTTTGTGGATGTTGCTATTTGAATTTTCTGTAAGGTTTTAATGTGTTCGCACCAGCATTGTACATGTTTCTGCTCCAGATGAGGTTCAGAGAAATAAGATTCCACCTCTGTATGCCATTTGGATTTGGATGTTTGAGAGGGTATGACTTTGTCATTAGTACCGTGCTCGTGCTTCTGCATGAGACTGCTAGCTGAGTGGTCATGCGATAATGGAGGCCTGTCACCAAGGTGTAATCGCTGGGGAGGGGTAAACCTTGTAGTCTTGATCTAGGTTTTCCTTATTTATGGTTTTATTTGATTGTAATGTTGGATGATGTGGTTTCTCACTTTACCCTCAAAAGTATTTTTGATAATAAAAAAAGTTATTTTTCAGTCATGGGAATTCTAGCTTGGTTTGGTTTTGCATATTCTTGTGGGATTTTTTGTGCTTGGGAAATGAAATGAGAGTTGGGATGAGGGTCTAAGTGATATCGTAGGGCCTGGAAATCCATGTCGAGCTAGGGAAATGGTCCTAAAATACTCTCCATGATGATTTCATGACTGGAATATGACCTCCAACAATATGTACAAGTCACTTATCTACACTAGTTTCCCCCCTTTTGAGATTGTTTGAGTCTCCTTGATTTTGATATCATTTTGGAAAACATTGTTTTGGATTATGAAAAAATTATTTCAATAAGTAATTTTTTGGTTATTTAAATATGGAAATTGAGTTTTCAAAGTTTTTCCAAGATAATTTTGTCGAAAATGGATTAATTTGGGTAAAATGGGAATTTTGTTTGTCAATATTGGATCTTTATACTTAAAACCTGTAGTTTATTGAAATTGGTTCTTCTAGAAATGGGAATTGATTTTTGAAATGTAATAGTTTTGGGAAAATGTTCAAGGAATGTTTTGAAAAGTTGGTGAAATTTGAAATGGGAAGTAAATTTAGAATATGAAAATTGGGTTGAAAATTTGTTCAAAAAATTGAAAAGTCTTGTTTTGACCTTTGGTATTATTATGAGTACCCACATGTATATATGTGTGTGAGGATATGGATAATTGATGGCATGAGTTGATGAGTGCCCGATTTTTCATGAGAATATGTATGTGCGAGGATCCATAGAATACCATTGGTGAGTGTGCAACCCACCAAGTTTTTTTCCTTTCAAAAGTATTTTTAAGAGGAAAAATTATAATTTTTTAACAACTGATGGATTTGTAGTTCATTTTCACATGATTTAGAAATGTTTCTTGAGTGGTGTTTCAAGTTTGAGTTCTTGTTGGTGGATTGGTTTTGATTGGTTTCTTGGTTTTCCTTATTATTTAGTGTACACCCCAAGGTTTATATGGATGTTCGAGGTGTATCTATGGGTGGTTCACCATTAGAAACCCCCCAGTTGATCAACCAACAGACTTACTTCTTGAGTTTAAGAAGCTTAACCATCCCCTCTTTTATGGTCAAGTGGATCCTCTTAAAGTGGAAGAGTGGATGAGGAAAATTGAAAGGATCCTTAGTTTCCTTATGTTTTTTGAGTCTCTAAAGGTTAATTTTGATACCTTTATGAATTAATTTCTAAGTTTTAAGTGGTAGAAGTCAGTTTTTAGGACCAAGCCTCTAGAAGATCTTACCTGGGAATTCTTTAAGGCTTCATTCATCCAAAGGTTTTTCTCTAAGGTTGTGAAGGTGAGGAAGGCGATGGAAGTGCGCTGTCTTTAGCAATGTGATGGTTAGATGTTGAATTTTATTCATCATTTTGAGGAACTAGATACCTATATTCTATAATGGTATGAGTATGATTTCATGAAGGCTTAATATTTTTAGAATGGGATTTGTCCTGATCTACAGTTAAAGGTGTCCGAATTTGGCCTGACTTCCTTTGCTAATGTGTTGAGGAAATATCTGCAGTTTAAAGCTATGTTAGTGGGATTGATTGAGGTGCATAGTCTTTATTAAGTCACTATAAGTAGTTAAGGTAATCCTGGTAAGGTTATTGGGAAGTGTCCTGAATCTGGTGATTCTAGTATGGGGATTAAGTGGCCTTATGATCTTTTGTCAGCTTCTTCTAGTTATATGATTCTGGTGTGTCATCAATGTGGCAAGCCTGGTCATAAGAAGCTATCATGTTCAAGTTCTATAAAGACCTATACCTATGGATTCCTAGTACACTTGAAAATGTTTTTTCAGGGTGTTTCCAGGAAGCTACATTGATCTAGATCCACCCCTTCAAAAGTCACCCTACCCTATTTGCAGGAGTGAGGTGATTAATTGGGTTTAGTTTAAAGGCCCCTTCTATTTGATTTTCACCTTACTTTGAAGTGGTTTTGTTTTGTAGTGTTTTTCCTTTCCTTGTTGTAATGAAGGGAATTGTAATTTTTTTTGGGAATTTCTGTTTTAATGGAAGCATGCATTTTGGAATTTATGAGTTCTACCGTTTTGAGTGGAGGTGTATTCTCTTATGTGTCTTATTTCTACCACTTCTTATTTAAAGTTAAATATGATGATGTTTGTATATATTATGAATCAAATTTTGGTGAAAGTATCTTATTTGGGTGAAGAGAGTTCCATTGTGTGTTGTATTTGTTTGATTCCTTTTGGGGGTTTGTTGTGGTCATTCCTAATTAGAGTGTCAGTGTTTAGTGGGTGATAATAGTAGGGATTCCAACTTGAATTTTAAAATGGTGGGGAGTCCATTCTGGCCCCCCATTTTAAATCTAGAGAGTCTCTATTTCATTTAATTTCATTCTTTCTTTGTCCTATTCTTTGTGAAGGTTGGGCCCTTTGAGTAGGCGTAATGGTATTGTTGGGGAAAGTTTATAGAAGTTGTAGTTTGAGGTTTTCTCTATTCTTCAAAAGTGACTCAAGTTTATTGGTTTTTTTTGGTAGAAGTGTGTGTTTCTGTCTTGGTGGTGGTTAAGGTGTTCTCAAGTTTGATGGGTTGAACCATGCGAATGTGGGAATCCTTTTTCTCTTCCTGGATCAACTGGAGATATTGTGGATTTTTGGGGGCATAAAGCATGATGGTGAGGATAATTGTCACAAAATGATTTTTATTTTCTTATTTTGAGTAATATTATCCTTTTGTTCTTGGTTTCCCTCTATAGTTTTGGGTGTTCTATATTTAAATTTTGAATTTTGAGATATTTTTATTTAGTTTCATGGTTCAAGTGCATGATTAAGGGGTAACCGTGTGACCTCATATTGTTGGGTCTCTTTTTAGTTCATATTGAACTTGTATGGTTTTAGTTTCATGGGCTATGCATTGTTTTATCCAAATCACATGGCTCTAAGGAGAAAATGTATGAGCCTTTGGATGTTCTTGGTTGAGGGCGCATGACCTAAGTACGGTTAGGAAAACCATGCAAAAGGTGTGGACGTAGTTCTTCATTTTGGACAGAACCATGTTACATGGTTGGCTTACAGTTTACCAAACCGTGTGGGTGCCCAGTGTTCCAGTAAGGAGCACACAAAACCATGCAGCCTAACCATGCATAGTGCCTAGGGCATTGAAAATGTAAATTTCATCTTCTACACTCTTTATATTTTAACCCCAAAACACCTCATTTCTTCCCCTCCTGGTTCGTGAGACACAAATAGATCCCCTACCTTCTTCTCCAAGCCTCTCCTCATTTCCCTAGGGTTGAATAAATAGATTTTTCAAGGTTTTGTGATGATTTCTCAAGGTAATATTCTCCTGTCTTCTTCCAATTCCTCCTCCTTCTATTTTCTATTGGTTTATTCTTCTTACATGGTCTTTTGGATCTAGGATTCATGTTTATTTTAGTTTAAATTTTGGGTTTAATTTTTTAAGGTTCCTATTGGATGTTCTTTCCTCTTTTAACCATCATGAAGTTGTTTATGGTTGGTGTTGTCGAAATGCTTGTGGTTTGAGGTAGGTTTCCCTTTGAACTTATCCTTTAAATTAAATAATAATTGATTTATTTCTTTTATCACTTTCCTTGGATGTTAAATAGTGATGTATTACATTTAGAACAATTATTTGATGTTAAATGAGATGGTTTTATTATTATATTGAAGTATATGGCATTGTTTTGTTAAGTTTTTCACAACAAGTGTTTGATAAAATTCTCATTTATCTTTTGTAAGTAATTTGTGATTTTTAAGGCATGGTTTTGGATGGGTAAATGTGTTTTACTTCTAAAATGATGGTTTGTGTTTATTAAATGGATTTATAAGTAGTTTTTATTTTCAAATGATGTGTTGGACTTCTGGTTTTTAAAGTGGTGTGTGTTGGTTCTTTAAGAAATGATTTGGCATGTGAAGGTTACGTGAGGCCCATTTGACACTTGTGAAAATTTGTTTTTTTTGGAAAAATATCCTTGGACAATCTATTTCCTTGGTTATATTGAATAGAATGATAGGTCCTCGGTGTGAACTCCTTGACGATTTATTGGTCGAAAGGCAAGAGATTGTTCCTTAGGGCGGTTCAGGGCGAGGCTTGTGTGAAATTTTGCATGTGTGATATATGTGTATGTAGTTGGTTACTTATTTGGCTTGATTGGATCACACCAATTTGTCTTGACATGTGAACCTTTCATAGCCAGTGAATTTTTAGTTAATGATTATTTCACAAGCTTAGGATTTTTCTCTGGCTAGTGGCCCTTAGTACGGACCTTGCTTTGCTTTGGGATAATGCCCCTCTGTTAAGATAGGTAGGACAAGAACCGGGCATGCGGGAGAATTGATGTCATCGGTTGAGGAATTCCTATGGGACGAGTCAGATGTTTTGTATGTTCTAGATTATTTACTGATCTCTTAGGTTCTCCCATGTACTTCGAAACTTAGTTTTCTGTAGAAAATGATTGAGATGGTTTGTTTGGCTGGTTACACATACATTCCATATTTCCATTTCCCTTGTTATGTTCTTAATGATCATTCTCTATTTTATGTTGTAATTATTAGTTAAAAGTGACGTGTTGGTTTGAAAATTCCTATGTAAATTTATTTAAAAACGTTTTGCAATTTCTTTCTCCCTTTTTTAGTGAAACTAGTATGTCTTTCTCTCTAAAATGTTAATGTATCTTTTTGGAAGAAGAACCTAGTTTTAAATAGAGAAAAGGGTAATGGACAATGTTTTGTTTTAAAGATAAAATTTGTGAAAACCTAGTTTCATATGTTGTATTTGAAACATGGAATTTATTGTTCTTTTATTTACATAAAATTCATTGGGAATAGAATTTTTTAGGCACGCCTACTAGGTTTTAATGCTCACAACTATAGTTTCTTCTTATTTTTAGCTTTTGTTGCATTTTATAGATTGTTTTTGATCGCTGTGAGAGATATTGGTATTTATGATTGAAGAGGGACCCTTGGGGCCACATAGAGGCTTAGTGGTCATTAGTTTCAGTTTGGGCTTGTTTTCTAGCTTTGTTGTATTTTTATCTTTTGTATAAATGAGGCTTACTTTTTTTATTTGTAAAGACCCATAAATTTCAAGGAATTTTTTTTAAATTCTATAGGATTTTACGAGTACGCAGTTTCTGACGGTACTTGAATCCGAGGCCCGGTGTGCCCGGAATCATTTTCCGAAGTTTAGCTCGGGTACGTTCAGTGAACGAACGAGCGGGTTTTCCTAACTTCTGATCCGGTGCTTGGAATCGAAGTCCGAGGGCAGCGATGAAACCGCAACACCGGTAATTGCTTAGGAACATCTTTTCCTAAGGTTCATTTTCCCGGGAGGAGATGTTAAAAATGTGAGGAATAAAAATATAATTGTTTTACAATTTTATTTTTATTTATTTACTAAGTGGTTTAAGTGTTAAGTGAAATTAAGTTGTGTCACAACTTTATTTATCTCTACTATGTGATCCTAACTTCTGATTAGGATATTAGTGAGGTGGGGCCCACACGAGCTCCCACTTTTTCACTTTCCCATAACCCCCCTTTTAAAACCTCCCTTGTATTTAATGTTGGGACTTCCTCTCTCCTATCTTAATGTGTGCCAACCCATTTAGTTAATGGCTTGAATTAATTTGGGTGTTCATAATTCTTTTGGAATTTTAAACCTTTCACCCTCCTCTCTCTATTAAATATGCCAACCCATATAATTAATACTTTTATTAATTATTTTGGAGTGTCAAAAATTCTTTGAATTGTTTCTTTTTGCATGGAAATGTTTTTATTGAAGGGGCCTTGTAAAATATTTTTGGAGATGATATTTTGGGTGGGGGAAGACCTATGGAGAAATTGGAGGAGAGCTCCCTCCTTCCAAAAAAGAACGTTATTGACGAAGAACAACGCCTCTTCGATGAAGAAAACCTCTGGTGGAGAACGTGAAGTCACCGACGACATGCCTTCTCTTCTTCTTCCTCTATGTCAAGGGAGGAGACACCACCGCGGGGAACGTCGCCATTGACGATGACTCTTCCTACGACGTCAACGAAATCGGCACCGATCTACCGTGACGTCTGATCATCGTGGCGCTTGCCTCTTTCCTCAGCTCCACGCCGTTCGATGACTTTACGAGGTAGGGGTTTGGCTTTGTGTTCGTGAATATTCTTTTGTCATCCATCGTTAATTTCTTTAGCTGCTTGTTATCGAATTAACGGGAGGGGGCCGAACCACACGAACACGGCCGACCCTCCTCCCTTTTGTTGTTGTGTCTTGATGCGGATTGGAACGGAGCCAACGCGGTGCCATCGCGCCGCACCGGTTACGAGGGAACTGCGGCCGGAGCGGGCCGTGGTGAAGAAGCATGGCACTGTCGCGCCGCGCCGAAGCCGAAGAACCTGCGGCCAAGGTCGGGTTGCGGCGGAGGGGCGCGACGCCGTCACGCCGTGCCGGTCGGGAAAGAGCCACGAACTTTGGCCACGGAGGAGCAACAGGAGGCGGCCGTCCTCGCCGGCCGCCGGTAAGCAAGAGGAAGCAGCGGCCTTTGGCCGCGGCGGTTCTGCAAGGGGGGCGGCCGGATCCACTGGCTGCCGGCGTTCAAGGGAGACGGGACCCGCGAGGGGGTCCCGCGGCGGCGGCACCGGCCGACCGTTCGGAGGAGGCCGGGGGTCGTAACCTCCGGCGCCAGACAGGCAGGCCCCTCCATGTGGGGGGCCGCCGTTTCGAGACAAGGGGGGTGGGGCAGCACCCCTCGTTTCCCTCTCGGCCGAAACGACCGAGCTGACTGGCCACGCAGGCTGCGCCCGTGCCAGGCCAACCGGCTGCGCTGGGCCGCGCCTGCTGGGGCGGGCCATGCCCTAATGGGCTGGACCCAGACCCGGGTCGGGTCGACCTGGTTCGGGCCGACCCAGGGGGTATTGGGCCGGGTCGGTCCGGGCCCAAAACCCCCTAAAATTGGACAACCTCGTTCAAAGTCCCATAACTTGGGCTACGGACCTCCGATAGATGCACCGTCAGTTGCGATGAGATCCTTGGATCGAGACGGTCGTTTTGGTATATTATACTCAAAGTTTTTGAGAAATTTGGGTATGGCCGGGTTGGTTCCAACACGAAACCAACCGGGCCCTCGGAGCGGAAACACTTATAACTTGAGCTTCAGACGTCCGATTGATGTGATGTTGACTTTGTTGGATTTCTCTTAGTGATATGGTTCCTTTGGCTTAATCCTATTGAGATTTGGACACAGTTGGAGTACGGTCGGATTGGTTTTGACTTGAAAACCAACTGGGCCCCTGGGACGAAAAAGCCAATAACTCTCAGACCGACGTCCAATTGACACACTGTCTTTCACGTTGAGCTCATTTTGATGTGACAGAACTTTGGGATACATCAACTCTGGACTTCGTGTCAGTTGATGTATCGAACCCCTTGGCTCGTGGAGCGGACCCTCTCGGAATCGAGCATACTGTGTGAGGGAACCCTAGAGCTGGCTACGACTGCAACAACTTCCGTACTGGAATCCTCTGTGGGTTCGACGGTGAAGACTTTCGTACTGGAATCCTCTGTGGGTTCTAAGACGACGACAAGCATACTGAAATCCTCCATGGGTTTGAGGACGATGACAACCGTACTGGAATCCTCTGTGGGTTCGGCGGTGACGACTACTGTACTTGTATCCTATGTGGGTCCGACAGTATTGACCTCTGTTGTCGTATCCTACATGGGTCCAAAAATAGTAGCTAGACTAGTATCCTACGTGGGTCCGACAGCTTAGCTGGTCTAGTATCTTACGTGGGTCCCATCTAGATAAATCAGTAACTACATATGATCATCTCTTTTTCTTTACAAATGATGTATACCTGTGTGAGATGAGTCTTGATTTTCAATCATAATCATTGATGTGATTGACTTAATTTCTTGTGTGGACTGGGTTGTACTTTCCTGTGTAGACCGGGTTGTACTTTCCTATGTGGACTGGGTTGTACTTTCTTGTGTGGATTGGGTTCTGCTTCCTGTGTGGACTGGGTTGTACTTGGGCTCGTGAGTTGGAGCAGAACTGGAATTGATAACTTAGGTATATGTATGGGAATATACCTAAGTGGAGACGGTTGATACTTTGTGTTTTGCATCTTTCCTATGGTTTATCCTTTGTGGATTTCGGGAGACCTTCGGGGGTCTCGGGGTCCCTACTGAGTATCGTATACTCACCCCTGCACGGGCTATACCCGCACTACGTTGTGTTGGTTGCAGATGACAGACATCACTGATCGTGGTTGAGGCTTGTAGAGCTGGACGGTACCCGGAGGAGGATCTCACGACAAGTCGGTGCCCGGAGGTGGATACCACGTCGAGTCGGTGCCCGGAGGTGGATTTCACGACGATTTGGTACCCGGAGGAGACGGACGGACGTGGGGTGCTGAGGAGGAGATCTGTACCTACCCTTCAGGTAGGAAGCCGGAGGACGATCCAGGAGCAGCTTGTCACCTTTTAGCTGTTGTCCTTTGAGTTGTACTTTACTTTCAGTTGTAGCTGTACCTTTCTTTTGGGCTTGTATTTCTGGCCCCTTGTACTTCCAGCACGTTTGTTTTACAGTTTACTTAGTGTTTTCTTCAGTTTTCATACACTGTGGTATTTGTTTTCTTTTATAAAGGAAATGATCTCCCTTTTATCGGGATTTATGCCTTTGGTGCTAGTCGCCAGCCCTTGGCCTATGGAAGGCGGGCTTGGGGTAGTCACAACACGGGCCCTGAGGATGGGTCGTGACAAATTGGTACCAGAGGAGTTCGGTTCTACCACAGAACTTAGGACTCAGATCTTTATCTATGTGAAGCAATAATGTTAAGGGTATTTGAGTGTGGTTATCAGTCTAGGGAGTCCAGTGTTGGTGCAGCGGCCGACGTATCCATACAACAGGAACCTGACTTCTGATTTCTGACTCAGTGCATGAAAACATTGATTCCATGTGTGTTTCAAAAGTTTTTTTTGTGATTACTTTGTGTCAGCTCACCAGGTATACTGTATTGAACGTGGAGCACCGGTATCTTTTCAGGATGGCCCCATGACGGCAACCAGCTAGGGTTCCGAGAGAGTACTCGATGAAGGTCTACCGAGCGACGAAACTCCGGTGTATGGCCCTCTTTCTATGTTGGCACCTTCGGGTGGTGTTCTAGCAGCAACACCACCTGTTAGGCAGCAGATGACACCAGTTGTAATAGTGGACGGTACACGCTGATAGAGCGCGTTGCACGAGTTCTAGTAGCAGATTCCTCTGAGGTTACGAGGCGAGACAGATTCCCAGGCAGTAGTGGATTGGATGGAGGGGATTGCTAGAGTTCTACGCCTAGTTTAGACACTAGTAGAGTGGATGGTGGACTTAGCTACCTGTGTTTCCCAGTGAGTGTCCATGAGGTTGGTCTGTATAGTGAAGAGGCTTCGGTATGTGGACCGATGCCTGAGATAGTAACTTCGAGTAGTGTGTCAGCTACATCACTACTTGTTGGTCAGCAGACACTACCAGCGGTACCGGTAGAGGACACTTGTAGGCTTAGTGCCTTACATGTTTCAGCACCAGATACCCCTCAAGTTCCAAGGCAAGCCGAACTCACAGGAGGCTGAGGACTAGCTTGAGGAGGTGGTTGAGAGTCTTCTAGAGCTTATACAGCTTCGGCAGGATGACATGTCGGTAGCTGATAATTCATCGGGGCATACCAAATCATTCCTGGTACTCGATGACTACGATGCGATCGGTACTTCAGGGCTCAGACTTCTGATTGAGGTGTGTCTAAAGGATATCCGAGCCAGTAATTCTTTTTCTATGCATTCCTACTTATATTAGGGTTCTAGAGAGAACCTTTGTGGTTGATAATTATTTGGTTGAGTGGATGCATCCAGTTAAGGTTAGCAGTGGGAAGAAGGAAACTGGCGCCAGTCTCGAAGACTTGGGCATGTAAAAAGTTTCAAGTAGAGAAAGTGGAAAGGACAGATGAATCTGCAAAGCAACAGACGTGGAAGCAGAGCTAGGAGAGCAGTAGGGGGTGGTGAACAAATTGACATGTTGCAACCACCCGCATTTAAAATCCCTGCTAGGCTCAGGGAGCTGGAGGGCAGGGGAAAGAGTAGCTGCATGCGGTCAAGGAGTGCGACCGAAAGGCTCTAAGGATGATTCAAAGTATGGAATGTGTCTTCTAATAGCTGTCGTAACAACAGACATCGATACTAATCATCCCTTCCTTCCATGAATCTTGTCCCAAACCTAGAGTTTCTGGTTAACCTGTTGACTTGACCCTCACGTCTGGTGATACCTTTGGGAGGAGACTCGATAGTCACACTTACACCGAAGGTGTGATCTGACCCTTGAGGCGAGAGTTTTGGTTGGAACCTCTTGGTGACAGCGTCGAGGACTTATGACTTTAGTTTGAGTATGGACTGGGCAATCACACTTCATACACAAATTGATGGTATTAGGCAAACGTCGGGATGGGTTTTCCTTGGTCGGTGAAAAGGAAACCCCAGGCAGCACAGGTTTAACTCATGCTTAGGAGGGTGTAGCCGATCACTCTTGGGTCGTCCAACCTTACCCTCATGGCTGTAGGAGTTTTGAGTTTCAGTTCTAATCAGGAAATGGAGGCCTCTAGAGTTCGAGGATGGCGACCACATTCTTATACGGGTCTCACCTCGATGAGGTTTAAGGAGATGTAGCCAAGGCAGAGAGTTATCTCTGAGGTCCAATGGACTTTTGTAGGTCTTCAGTAGGGTAGGAGAGTTGGTTTACCGCTTGACCTTTCCACCTCAGTTGCATTGGGTGCACGATTTCATCCACGTATCTCAGATAAAGAAATACGTGCATGACCCTTCACACATAATCGACCATAGGGAGTTAGACGTCGATGACAGGGAGACATTCACAGAGGTTCTAGTGGAGAACGAGGATCGACAGGATCAGGTCCTACGTGGATGGTCGATTCCTCAGGTGCACTTTCACTGGCAGCACGAGAACCTCCAGGAGAGCACTTGGGAGTGGAAGGCTCAGTTGCATGCTCAGTACCACTTTTGTTTCCCTAGTTTGTGATGTATCTTTACGGGTACGTAAATCCCTAAGGTTGGAGTAATTTAAAGACCCGTAAATTTTAAGGATTTTTTTTAAATTCTTTGGGATTTTACAAGTGCGCAGTTTCTGACGGCACCTGATTCCGAGGCCTGGTGTGCCCGAGATCATTTTCTGAAGTTTAGCTCGGGTACGTTCAGTGAACGAACGAGCAGGTTTTTTTAACTTCTGAACCGGTGCTCAGAATCGAAGTCCGAGGGAACCGATGAAACCACAACACCGGTAATTGCTTAGGAACACCTTTTCCGAAGGTGCGTTTGCTCGGGAGGAGATGTTAAAAATGTGAGGAATAAAAATATAATTGTTTTACAATTTTATTTTTATTTCTTTACTAAGTGGTTTAAGTGTTAAGTGAAATTAAGTTGTGTCACAACTTTATTTCTCTCTACTATGTGATCCTAACTTCTGATTAGGATATTAGTGAGGTGGGGCCCACACGAGCCCCCACCTTTTCACTTTTCCATAACCCCACTTTTAAAACCTCCCTTGTATTTAATGTTGGGACTTCCTCTCTCCTCTCTTAATGTGTGCCAACCCATTTAGTTAATGGCTTGAATTAATTTGGGTGTTTATAATTCTTTTTGAATTTTAAACCTTTCACCCTCCTCTCTCTATTAAATATGCCAACCCATATAATTAGTACTTTTATTAATTATTTTGGAGTGTCAAAAATTCTTTGAATTGTTTCTTTTTGCATGGAAATGTTTTTATTAAAGGGGCCTTGTAAAATATTTGTGGAGATGATATTTTGGGTGGGGGAAGACCTCTGGAGAAATTGGAGGAGAGCTCCCTCCTTCCAACGAAGAACGTTCTTGACGAAGAATAATGCCTCTTCGACAAAGAACGCCTCCGGCGGAGAATGAGAAGTCACCGATGACGTGCCTTCTCTTCTTCTTCCTCCGCGTCAAGGGAGGAGACACCACCACGGGGAACGTCGCCATCGACGACGACTCTTCCTCCGAAGTTCACGAAATCGGCACCGATCTACCGTGATGTCCGATCATCGCGGTGATTGCCTCTTTCCGCAGATCCACACCATGCGGCGACTTTACGAGGTTGGGGTTTGACTTTGTGTTCATGAGTATTCTTTTTCCATCCATCGTTAATTTCTTTAGCTGCTTGTTATCGAATTAATGGGAGGGGGCCGGACCGCAAGAACACGGTCGACCCTCCTCCCCTTTGTTGTTGTGTCTTGATGCGGATTGGAACAGAGCCAACGCGGTGCCGTCGCGTCGCGCTGGCTACGAGGGAACCGTGGCCGGAGCGGGCCGTGGCAAAGAAGCGCGGCGCCGTCACGCCGCGCCGAAGCCGAAGAACCCGTGGCCAAGGTTGGGCCACGGCGGAGGGGCGCGACGCCGTCACGCCGTGCCGGTCGGGAAGGAGCCGCGTCCTTTGGCCGCGGTGGAGCAACAGGTGGCGGCCGGCCTCGCTGGCCGCCGGCAAGCAAGAGGAAGCTGCGGCCTTTGGCCTCGGCGGTTCTGCAAGGGGGGTGGCTGGATCCACCGGCCGCCGGCGTTCAAGGGAGATGGGACCCGCGAGGGGGTCCCGCGGCAGCGGCACTGGGCCAGCCGTTCAGAGGAGGCCGGTTGTCATAACCCCCGGCGGTAGACATGCGGGCCCCTCCATGTGGGGGGCCACCATTTTGAGATAGGGGGGGGGGGGGGGCAGCGCCCCACATTTTTGGCTGGGCCGAAACGGCCGAGCTGACTGGCCACGCGGGCTGCGCCCACACCAGGCCAACCGGCCGCGCCGGGCCAGACCGCCTGCACTGGGCCGGGCCGGGCCTCGCCGGCGGGGCGGAGTTGCACTAGCCAGGCCGGGCTGCGCCCTAATGTGCCGGAACCGGTCCCGGTCCGGGTCGACCCGGTTCGGGCTGACCCAGGGGGTCTTGGGCCAGGTCGGTCCGGGCCCAAAACCCCCTAAAATTGGGCAACCTCGTTCAAAGCCCCATAACTTGGGATAAAGACCTCCGATCAATGCACCGTCAGTTGCGATGTGATCCTTGGATCGAGATGGTCGTTTTGATATATTATACCCAAGGTTTAGGAGAACTTTGGGTACGGCCGGGTTGGTTCGAACACGAAACCAACCGTGCCCTCGGAGCGGAAACACTTATAACTTGAGCTCCGGACGTCCGATTGACGTGCCGTCGACTTTTTTGGATTCCTATTAGTGATAAGGTTCCTTTGGATTACTCCGCTCGAGGTTTGGACATATTTGGAGTACGGTCGGGTTGGTTTTGACTTAAAAACCAATAGGGTCCCTGGGATGAAAAAGCCAATAACTCTCAGACCGGGCGTCCAATTGACGCGCTGTCTGTCACGTTGAGTTCCTTTTGACGAGACAGAACTTTGGGATACATCAACTCCGAACTTCGTTTCAGTTGATGTATCGAACCCCTTGGCTCGTGGAGCGGATCCTCCCGGAATCGAGCATTCTATGTGCGGGAACCCTAGAGCTGGCTGTGACTGCAACGACTTCCGTACTGGAATCCTCCGTGGGTTCGACGGTGAAGACTTTCGTACTAGAATCCTCTGTGGGTTCGACGACGAAGACAACCGTACTGTAATCCTCTGTGGGTTAGACAACGATGACAACCATACTGGAATCCTCTGTGGGTTCGATGGTGACGACTACTGTACTTGTATCCTATGTGGGTCCGACAGTATTGACCTCTGTTGTAGTATCCTACATGGGTCCGACAAAGTAGCTGGACTAGTATCCTACTTGGGTCCGACAGCTTAGCTGGTCTAGTATCCTACATGGGTCCCAGCTAGATAAATCAGTAACTACATATGATCATCTCTTTTTCTTTACAAATGATGTATACCTGTGTGAGATGAGTCTTGATTTTCAATCATAATCATTGATGTGATTGACTTACTTTCCTGTGTGGACTGAGTTGTACTTTCCTGTGTGGACTAGGTTGTAATTTCCTGTATGGACTGAGTTGTACTTTCTTGTGAGGAATGGGTTGTACTTTCCTGTGTGGACTGGGTTGTACTTTCCTCTGTGGACTGGGTTGTACTTTCTTGTGTGGACTGGGTTGTACTTTCCTGTGTGGACTGGGTTGTACTTTCCTGTGTGGATTGGGTTCTACTTCCTGTGTGGACTGGGTTGTACTTGGGCTCGTGAGTTAGAGCAGAACTGGAATTGATAACTTAGGTTTATGTATAGTCATATACCTAAGTGGAGATGATTGATACTTCGTGTTTTGTATCTTTCTTATGGTTTATCCTTTGTGGCTTTCGGGAGACCTTCGGGGGTCTCGGGGTCCCTACTGAGTATCGTATACTCACCCCTACACGGGATATGCCCGCACTACGTTGTGTTGGTTACAGACGATAGAAATCACTGATCTTGGTTGAGGCTTGTAGAGCTAGACGGTACCTGGAGGAGGATCTCACGGCGAGTCGGTGCCCGGAGGCGGATACCATGTCGAGTCGGTTCCCAGAGGTGGATTTCACGACGAGTCGGTACCCGGAGGAGACGGACGGACGTGGAGTGCTGAGGAGGAGATCTATACCTACCCTTCATGTAGGAAGCCTAAGGACGATCCAGGAGCAGCTTGTCACCTTTCAGCTGTTGTCCTTTGAGTTGTACTTTACTTTCAGTTGTAGCTGTACCTTTCTTTTGGGCTTGTATTTCTGTCCCCTTGTACTTCCAACACATTTGTTTTACAGTTTACTTAGTGTTTTCTTCAGTTTGCGTACACTATGGTGTTTGTTTTCTTTTATAAAGGCAATGTCTTCCCTTTTATCGGGATTTACGCCTTTGGTGCTAGTCGCTAGCCCCTGCCCTATGGAAGGCAGGCTTGGGGTAGTCACGGCATGGGCCCCGAGGATGGGTCGTGACATTATTATATCTATTTGTTTATATTGGGATGATTTGTTTATTTCCACTATTTTGTTTATTTATATATATGTAAATCATTCCCTTTGGTTCTTATTGATGCTCTTGGTGCTTCTCTCCATCCCAAGAGGATCAGGAATGCCTCTCGGGCTTTGTCTAGGGCCGACTCGGGTGACCGGTTCGAGGTCATCCTGGGTTGGTTCGTGATAATCTTTGTGTAATAATATATGAAAACATGTAAAATAGAAATTAAGAATTGTTTTAAATATTGTGCACTTTACACTGAAGATGCCTATACTATGTTTTTTTCTTCATATGATGTGGTTGATAAAGATCACAGTGGAAACTAAAGGATGTCCCATGTTCAAAGGTATCTATGGATTGAGCTAAATCATATGATGTTCAAATGGGATCTAATATTCCTCCATGGCATGCTAGTACCTCAATTGAAAAGGAGATAAATAAATAGAGAAATGGATGAAGAAGATACAATTGAGAATTTTGCAAACTCATATACTATTTCTATCACATGTCAATAGTATTTATATAGTATTAAATACATTTCACACATTAATTCATGCATTTATAACATATGAATTAATACCTCGGTCAATTCATGAATCTAATATATGAATATATCTTTGATGACTAGCCATATTCATGCATCATATGAAATTAATAACCTAAGTATTTTATCATATAAAATTTAAAATTAAATGCTATCCTACATAGATATAATTGGATTACATGGATATTCACTTTATGTATACATATCATATAATGTTCCAAAATTGCATTAGATGAAATATTGACTTTAGTTCACATTCCTTTCAATATAACACTTGAACTAAAGCCTAAAAAATTTATATCATTTGACCTTATGTTTTATCATATACTATAACATGTGAAACCATATCCAAAAATAATTCTTAATATCTTACAAAACACCTTTTGGAAAACTTTCATTAACTTCACATCGTATCACACCATATGTAATACCTTGTGAATACCTATCCAAAACTCTTTTTGGATTAACTCTAAAGAATTTTTTAGATATACCCTCATAGTTAAACTCAATCCATATTCAACAAACCAAAAAGTGTGACCCTATAAGACTTTATAACATTGAAAACAATTATGAATCACTAGATACATAAATGTAAGAAAAGAGAAGCCTCTAACAAAGCCTCAATACTACTCAAGCTATAAAGTGATCTATCATGATATCTATTAAACACATGTATCTATATACCCATTCCCACCATTTTTCCTAACATACAAGTGTAAATTCTAATATTTTCTCTTTATCCCTGACATTGAGTGACCATGGGGCATGAAGTATGTCAATATCATACAAACTACTCATCCATTCTTGATTCTAAGAGTATATAGTTATTTGGTTGATAAATTCATAACATGTTATTCACCTTTTATGGATTATAACATCACATTCACCTCATAAAAATTGTTGATAACACCACATGTAACTTTTAGGAACCTCCTTACAATACACATTCTATCTCAATTGAGGACCTAGATGTCATTCTCATCACATGAGAGGAAAAATCCCATCATGGTTAAGCTCCAAATGATGACATGATCAACAACATACCCAACCACCCCCTTATTAGATAATTTCACATTTTGAATTGTGTAATCAAGGTATAAAAGTATAAAGGTTCTCATGCTAGGTACCTTTCCAACCTCAGGTAGTAGAGACCCAAATATGATCTATCCACCCCTATTGTACCAAATACATCATGCAAGACACTCCTTGTGGTATACTTCATAGGACATCCAACACAAAAAACCCATTTTTGTGCTTTATGAGCATATTTTTCATCTTTATATGAGAATCCCAATCACACTAACCTTAACATTTAACCATAACCTATAATAATTCATGAAAAACATTGATTACTCAAAGTCATATTTTGAGAGGTTAATTATCATTACCCTTTATAAAATGTATATTTATATATACAATTATGCATAAAACATGAAATAATTATAAAGTTGATATTTCCTTTTAAATGATGTATTTTATATTTTTAATCATTCTAAGAATTTTTAACAAAACCATACATAAGAACCTGCTTATCATATCATATATGATAAACTACTAGATTATATTTATGTATACTACACTTTCATGGGTTTTGATAACTCATTACATATTTATATAATTTATATAACTTCTCCATGTGACCATTTGATAATAACCTCCCACTAAAATATTTAGTGAGTAATGTATATGAAGTAATATAGTTTGAATAATGGTGATATTTGGAAATCATATTCCTAATTTTCAACTATTTGAATACTTTAAAACTCCTTATATTCATAACATCAAATGTCATGATGTAAACTTATTCCATATACTTATAACTCTTTATAAGTTCACCATTATCATCAATGGATCCTATCCCATCAAATTTTTTTCTTTAATAATAATGTAACTACCTATACTACTATTCACCAACACATCCTAAACTTATTTTGAAAAAATTGACATTCACATTGATTCAGTAACTAAATATAACCTTTTATAATTCTCTTTACCACCATACCCTAAACTATTTTAGGATATTATGTAAAATTAACTTCATAAATTGACTGTAATAATCCTTTATAAATTAATGATATTAACTTTATATGGTAATTATATGTAACTTTTATATTTTTATTACTGTCACAAATCCTAAACTCTTTAGTATACTAAGTGGAAATCACTTTGATTATAGACTAATGTAATCCTTTATTTTTTAACTTTAAAGTTCTCTAGGTTCAAAAATACTCCTACAATCATCTTAGAAACTATATTCTTCTCAAAATATCATGCTAAGATACAAAACCAACTATTTTTTATTTTATAAAATAACTCTTATTTACTTTTAGTAGAAATATTTAATAAATAAACTATTATTTCCATATCATATATGGTATTCAATGTGTTTATAGAATTTTCTTAAAACAAATACTATTATATAAAATATACCAGTTATGGGTGGTGGGAATCACAATCCCTCGTATTTTAATAAATATTTGGATAAACACTTTATCCTATACAAACAACATCTTTATCACTATTTTCTTTTCAAAACATGTTATAGAAAATGATGAATCATAAACCGTGTGTATGAAATTAATTATCATATTTTATTTATAACAACACTTTTTTAATAGAAAATTTATCTAGTCATATAATAAAAATAAAATGAAGATAAATATCCTTTGATTAGATTAATCTAATCTTGAGACATTTTTTTACATTAAAGTAATTAATATAACAATATCTTTGTCCTAGTTTGAATTCAATCTCTATCAATTATTCTCTTTATTCTGAACTGTGGTACAAGCGTAACTTTTTTAAAATTTACATTTGATATAACATACCCTTAAAAACTGAAGAATTAATTTCTATTAATTCCTGACATGGGAATTCCATCGAGTTTCCAAAAATACTTCGGGAATTCTAGATAATCCCATCATGTGGGATTATTACTACTCATTCCTAACAATATTAGGTTTTAATGACCTTAAAAGGCTACTTGAAGAAATATTTTTAGACCTTTACAACTAAATATTCATATTTTGGTTTAAACTTTTACCCACTTCCACCATCTAAACATCACCATAACTTATACATCACAAGCCGAGATCATATATTCTCAATACTTTGAGAATATTGAGTAAATTTGTTTCAAACTCATTCATCTTATTAGAACATTTACATTGATGAAAATAGAATGAAATACTTAATTAAAATGAGCCTTAAGGAAAATACTAGTCTTACTAAGTCAAAATAATATCCAATAATATTTAATATATGAGTGGATACTAAAAATTAATTAGGAAAATTTTCATATAATTACTTTGAAACCCTAATTGAACCACTCCATGCTTCCATAAGTATCTAGATTAACCTTTTGAACAAATTCAACATTTGATTACATAGGAAGAGTATTCTTTAACACATAGAATATAACTTAATATTTTTTTAAGTTACTAGTCCCAAGGTATGATTACATTAAGTTTATCTTTCTAAAGGGTTAATCATAAATTTTGGTTTAGTAATGATGATGTTATTTATCTATAATAGAATCTTTTATCAGATGAGTATCATGTTTTATATATTTTTATAAAGGAATTTTAATTAAAGTTTTCCCACTAAAATGATGACCCTATAAATCATAACCATTCATTGTGCTAAGATCTATATTTCATCAGGACTTGCATCAGCTTGTTCACATAAATAAGCCATGATTATTTTGGTAGGGAATTATCCCAATCAAAAATAGTTATGATTCTTGGATATTTGATCATATAACTCTTTACCAAATCCATCATATGGTTAAACTAAACTTTAGCCACATGGTATCCTTACCATTAGAGTTTTCTAGATAGTGAAACCCAATATAAACACCAAGAATAGAATAATAAAGGAAAATAAAGGGATACTCATATTGAAATTAACCTACCCAAAAAGATAATATAGAGTCACTTATATCATGATTTCCTTACACAATATAATATAGGGGTAATAATGATGGGCTCAAACTACCTAGTTAGATGATTGATGACTTGATAAGTGCTAATTTAAACAGAATCTAACACTTAGTATTTTAAGGGGATTTAATCTCACCATCTTATCCCATGTTTATCCCCTTGTTTATTCATACCTTTAACAATTTAGTTTTGGAATGATATACCCCAACCAAATCAATATGTTCAAACCATATTGATGTGTAAAACTTTAAAAAATCTAATTTTTTTTGTTACTTACCCAAATATAGGATCCAAAAATATTTATATATATCTAACTTCATCATATTCATAAGGTACATAAGATGTATAATCTCCACATGAGTATACTCAGAGTGATAGAAAAACAACCCCTCACCTTTCTAGAATAAGATATATGCCTCTAGGCTAGTGGATAGTCCATTAGGAGATCCAAACCCACAATACTATGTTTTATACTAAAAAAACATTATTTAAACACTGGATTTGACAAAAATTGAGTCAAAACTATCTTTAATTTATATCATTTACATAAGATAAACATTACATCTCATAAATAATCACAAAATCCAAAGAACAAAATGTTTAGTGTATTTGAGGATCGGCTACATAAGCATCTTATTTATGAAACTTTTGAACATTTCTCCATAATTGTGCCACACTAGACTCCCCTTTATACTTCTAATAATTTATAATCATCTTCATAACTTATGGAACAGAAACATAAGAAAAGGGTGAGATTGAACACTTCGTTTGGTAAAACTCATCAATATTCCATAAAGGGTCAAATAATAAGTATGATAAAAAAGATGAGTATGGGAAAAACATATTATTAAAAAGAATATATAATAATAAGATTTGTTAAAAGTTCATGATATACGAACATGTAATCTCAAATGAACAAAATTATACCATGGTAAAAGAGAGCGGGACAATAAATATGATCCAAGGGGCATGATCATAATAATATTAAAATATGTAATTTCATTGAAATGTAACTTAACAAGGAACTTTGGAATAAACATAAACACATGGAATCATCATATTATGATATAATTAAATATTACCTCACATTACATTGTGAACAAACAAAATGTCCATGCATCATGTTGTAAAAAAATGTCCATGCTTCCTATTACAAATAGACAAAATGAACATACTATATAATATGAATAAACAAAATTCCCATAATATGTGTTATTAAAAAAATTACCATGATATATTATGTGAACAAATAAAAGGACCATGCTATATGTTTTGAATAAACAAAATTACCATGTTCAACATCATTATCACATGTGATATCAAACTTTAACCAATGCATTAGAGGACTTTAATAGACCCAAAATGTCTCAGAGATTTTTTAGGACAAAACCATATAATAATGAAACCATAAATAATTGTACCAAAATATCATAAAACATTCATGACTTTATCAAATCTTATTTAACTCATGGTAAATAAACTAGTTTTATGGAAACTTACTTAAAACATCATCATTATAACTCATCCAAAGAAAAATGTGGATGGTATCATGACAACATATCTCAAGTGTAACATACATGATATAAAAGGATGATAACATAGACCCTTTTTATATTATTGGATGAATAAATTTTAAAAACAAGAATAAATATCCCTTTTTGAAATCAAGAATTCCTTTTTAAAGTCAAACATTTTCTTTTGAAAAATATAACAATATTTTATTTTATTTTAAAAACCATTAAGAATTAAAATCATTTATAAAACCATGTTAAAATAGGGAATTTAAGCTTCATAAATAATAATTTTCATAAAGGTGAAATAAATCATAAAAGTTTTTAGAAAACATTTATAACATTTTCATAAAAGATGAAGTTACGTGTCACATTCAAAATTTGTTTTCCAAAAAAGCAGAGTGATACTTTTGAAAATATTTACTTATAAAAAATAATATTTAATAATAGACCCTTGAAAAATCCATAAATTTTATATAAATTGAATGTGGAGTGGAAGATAAATTTCTTGATTATGAAATGATGGAAAACCTTTTTAATATTTTAAAATACCTTTATTGAAAAACAACATTGTAAAAGGTGGTTGTAAAACTTACCATTGAAATGTGTAAATGGAAACTAGGAATTTCACTTGAGTGAACACTTATTTTAATTTAAAAATAATAAAAGAAAACATTTTTGTGAATAATAAGCATGGTAATAGAGGAAAAATATCTTTATATGAGATGATTTTTTTAAAACATTACACTTTTAAGAGAAATAAATTCATTGAGAAAGTATATTTGAGTTAAAAAAACCATTTTATAGAGATATAAAATATGTAATATCTTATAAATTAGTAGATATAATAATTTATCAAACTTATAAGAATTATGCTCAAGGAATAATATTTTAACTCAAATAAAGGAAATTTGAGCTAACTAAATCCCTTAGGAATATCATAATTAATGAAGAAAAAAATATTTATAAAGGGTTTTTATGTATTAAAAATTTAAATACACAAAAAAGAGTGAAAAAATCACATAATAAAATAAAAGAGTATAATTTACCCAACTTATATGAAATAAGTTTAATAGTAACAATCATAACTCAATGAATGAGAAATAAGCTAACAAAAACCCTTACAAACTTCGTATCATTTGAATCGAAATACATTTATATAAAGAACATAACATAGATATTAAAATTACATGAATTACATGAATATTATAAAAGTAATTAATTGGAAAATAATCACACTATATAAAAGATATTATGGTTCACAATATGGAATATGTCTTAAGAAATTAAATTTGAGAAAAAAATCCATTACATTAATTCTTGAATTCCAAAAAAGTGATTGGAACTCCTTTATAATAAAAATAAATATCTCAATCACCTATTTCATAACCATTTTAATATCTATAAAATTTTACAAACTTAATTTATAACTATGTTTTACATTTATATTAATTAGTTATTATCTATTTTCAATATTGGGTGTCGGTAATCTTGATCGTTTTGGAATAGTTTCGTAATTGCGATGTTGTTATTCATTATTAACCTAAATTTTATCATTTAAAGATAATATAAGGTATTGGAATTTATTATTTATAATTTTTTATAATGTTATACTTTTATTCTATTAAATTTTTGGTTATATTTCTTAAAGGTGAAATTGTCAATGAGCATGTTTCATTGTTTTTTACTGAATGAATGTTGGTATCGCAATTAATGAGTTTAATATTAATGTTACCATTAAAATATCAAAATAAAATAAATATTTACTTATTTATATCATATTTTGTTAGAAATTATATTCTCGTAGTCATACATAATATTATTTTATATCATTGTTCATGTAGGTGGTTAGTCCGACCAAAACACATACATACCATAATTAATAGATGGGTATGGTTAAGAAAGTGGTTTATTTTGAAATAATATCATTATTATAGAATAATAATGATATTATTTGTATATTTATATGTGTTGAATCATTTTTAATATATCTTAATATATAATAAATAAATTAGATGAAAAATGAGATACATTACTTCATGGAGGTGGTAGTCCGCACAAATGCATGAATGGCGTTTTTTTCTTAATGGAAAAAGGAAAAGCGGTTAATGGTTATTCCAAAAATATAAAAACTTTTAGTATACTATAAATATTTAATTAATTATATAATATTGGAAAAAATATATTTTAAATGGAAAGATATAAAAAAACAACATTAGAGAAATGTTAGTACTTATGTTGAGAATTTGAGATTTCTATTGGAAATTTCCTTGGAAATAGAGGCCTTAGGATAACCAATTTATACAAGAGGTATAACAACCCTACTCTTTATTTCACACTTAGAAACATTTTATTACATAAAAAATTCACTTGATACAAATATAATATCGATAGTTCTAGTGTATTTGGGGATTAGGAACATTACATAACAACTTAAAACATGAAATGCACATCTTTATTGAAAACTTCTTTTACATGACCACACACATTACTTCGCACTTAGCATTGAATGGGATAACATGAGGAAATTCATAATAAAATGGTGATTTATAAAGCACAGTAAGGGACTAAACAAGGAATAACATGAAGAATATAGTACATGTTATGAAATAGGCATATCGATGGAGCATAAGAGAAACATGAACATAAAGGAATGATATAACATGATTATCATAACATGGAAATGTGGCAACAACACCTAACATGGTATTAGCACGATCCAAGGATAATTGAACATGGATCATGAGTAAAACCTAATTTCACTTGAATTATCATGAGTAAACCCCCATTTCCATTTACGTAACATGATACTAATCTTTACCCAATGCATTGGAGCGCTATCTGGGCATACCCTTCTTAATCATTTAATTTCATTCATAAGTGTGCCACATGGATCATATAACACAGATTAATTAAAAATAATAATATATTCCATGATAAAGGGATTTTTAATTCATAAATTAAACTCTATAATCAATAAGTAAATGTGCATAAAGGCTAATACCATTTATAGAGAAATGGGCATTGTATTCACTACACAATGACTTTGGCTTGGAAAATCGCGGTGCAATTTCAGCAGCATGACGACGTGACATAAGAGTTCATAAAAATGGTTGATGATAGAGAAATGGTTGTATCATCATATTTTCATGAAATTGACAGTAAGGGGGTCATATAGAAACATGTACCAATATATGTAATGGAATTTAGATCCATAATACAAAAGAATTTCTTGAATGTAAATGAGGTGAGAGAAATCCCTTACGGAATTTCGGTATGGTAATAGGTATACATGAGAGGCATTAATGAGAGATAAAGTGGGATATAATCATTAAAAATAAGTAGGGTAGTATGGGGGAGGTTCTAAATCATACCCAAACATTTGAAATTGAAATTAAAAGGGTATAACAACATAATGAAATTCATACAAAAATGAGAAAGGAAGAAATCCCTTACTTGTAAGTGTGATCCCAAAGGCTTGGGAGAGGCTTGAGAGAGGCTTATAGGGAGATTGGGGTGCCTTTTTAGGATTCTAGAGAGATGAGGGAAGAGTTTGGTTGAGATCCAAAGGCTTTGATTGAATAGGAAGTGAGAGCTTGGGTGGGTTTATATAGAAAAAGAGAGGGAATTATTTATTATTTAGGTTTTGGACACCACACATTAAACTAATCTAAACCATAAAACAACCCATGGTTTTCCCATAGTTTCTGAAAAAGGGGATTTTAAAACATTATTTTATAAGGCCAATGTCCAAACCTATTAAAATATTAGGTTTTCTTATGTGGAGGTGAGTGACACTCTTAAGGAAATCAATTTAAAAATTTAAAATGTTTTATAAGTCTTGAAGGGTCCACTAAGGCACCATAAAATTAATAAAAAAAATATAAAATCACATTATTTTAAATTTAAAACATATATTGGCATAAAATACCATTTATAGTATATTATTACATCACTTTTGGGTTATTATGATGTCATAAAACACAGACATTTAAACGGTATTTAATTTTTACCCAAAAATTCGACCGTCTCAGAAAATTACGAAAAATTAAGCATTGGATAATTTCAATGTCCTGATTCCAAAAATAATATTCATTTTATCTAAATAATTTCCTAAATATTTTAATTTTTACTTTTAAAATAAAAATTGATATTTATCGAAAATTCATGGGTTTTGGCAAAAACAGCTTTCAAACCTTAATAAAAATTACAAATTTTTTCATAAAAATTATACGATCACTTATATTTAATAAAAATTAATTTATTAATAATATTTTATTAAAATATTATTTAATTCAAAAATCCATTAATTCATCAAAATAGATTTCTAAATTGATTATTAACTAAAAAATACTATTTGTTCTTTAAAAACAATTTACAAAGTAACAATAATAAAATGAATGTATATTTTCTATACAAAAATAAAGTACATAATCATAGTACTAGGGTATTGTTATATAACCCCTTATAACACTCGCATAAGACCTAAGGGTGAGTTGTGCGATGGTGAAAGACTCTTGGGGTGGCTCGAATAACATTGCTCGGGTGGTAATCTCTATCAATTTACACTTCTCTCGTAGGAGGTTCCGTTCAAGCTTAATGTGTTGAAGCTCGGCTTGGGATTGGTAAATAGAGAAGCCCAATGATGACACCTCCTTTATGAGCTCTAAAAATTGGGCTTCGTATGGATAAATTATATTGGATGAGTCCATTTATTCCTTTGTATAAGTAAATTGGATTTTTTAAAGCCTTATATTTAACTAATCATGTGATCACTGTTCAATGTCTATATTAGCAACAGTCAAAATTCTTAATAGTATTTTAAAATCAAAAAACATAAAACTAAGGAAGTTTATAAGTTTTATATATCCATAATAATACATTTAATTATATTAATAGGAATTTTAATTAATGAAATTTTGGGTCGTTAAAATATTCCCCCCTTAAGAAATTTCGCCCTCGAAATTTCATTTTCCCACACTAAAACAGATGTGGGTAACTCTGCTTCATCACTTCCTCAGGTACCCAAGTTTCTTCTTCAAACTTTTGGTTTCTCCACAACACCTTGATGATGGGAATTTCCTTATTTCGTAGATCTTTTTCCCTATGATCTAATATCTTCATGTCTTCTCTTCATAAAAGAGGTCATTCTCCAATGGTACCATCTCTAGATTGAGTAAATGTGATGTGTTGGGTATGTACTTCCTCAAGAGTGATACATGGAATACATCATGTACTTTATATAGGTTTAGTGTAAGTTCTAGTCTATAGGCCACTGATCCAATGTGATCAAGGATCTCAAAAGGGTCAATGTACCTTGGACTAAAATTTTCCTTCTTCCCAAATCTCATAACTATCTTCTACAGTGATATGCATAGGAATATCATGTCTTCACCATAAAACTCTAGGTCTCGTCGATTATTATCAGCATAGATATTTTGTCGAATCTGAGTATCTTTAACATGCTTCTGGATGGTATTAACCTTATCCACCATTTCTTCGACCCTTTCTGGACATAGAAGTTTTCTCTCCCCAACTTCATCCCAACATTCTTTTGTTCTACACCTCTTCCCATATAGGGCTTCATAAGGATCCATTTGGATTCTTAAGTGGAAACTATTGTTGTAAGAGAACTCAACCAAAGGAAGATATTGATCTCATCCTCCTTTTAAGTCCATTGAGCATGCTCTCAACATGTCCTCTAGTGTCTGGATAGTCTGCTTAGATTGGACATCAGTTTGAGGATGATAAGCCGTACTGAAGTTCAGCTCAGTATTCAAAGAATATTGAATACCCTTCCAAAACTTAAAGATGAATCTTGGATCTTGATTGAATACAATATATAATGGTACTCCATGAAACCTTACTACTTATCTGATATATATATATGTTACAGTTGATCCAACAAGAAATCCTATCGAATTGCAATGAAGTGTGCAGTCTTTGTAAGACGATCCACAACAACCCAGATAGCATTATGTCCTTTGGATGTCTTCAGAAGTCTGGTGACAAAGTCCATGGTGATGTTCTCCCATTTCCATGCTGGTATGGGTAATGGTTGCATTATCCCCTTAGACTTTTTCCTCTCAGCCTTCACTTGCTGACAAACTAGGCACTTTGATGTATACTCAATGATCTCCTTATTCATATCATCCCACCAATAATTCTCTCAGATATCTTGATACATATTTGTGTTTCCTGGGTGAATGAAGAAATTTTAACTATGTGCATCATCCAAAAGTTCATTCTTTAATTCTGGATTTGATAGAACACATAGTCTTGCCCCAAATCTCACAATTACGTCTTCATTAACATTGAACTCTGAGGATTTCCATCTTCTGATAGTTTCCACTTTCTTATGAATTCCCATATAATCCTTTTGATAATCCTTTAACCTTTCCAAAAGAGATGGTTGAGCAATAATTTGTGAAAGGATTGATGATGTTCCCTTCTTTATGATTCCCATGTCTAATTTCTTCAAATCTAAGAAGATTTGATCCTTTTCAATTCTCATCAATGATAGAATCACTAGGTCCTTTCTACTTAGAGCATCCGCCACCTTATTTGCTTTCCCAGGGTGGTAATGGATTGAGTAGTCATAGTCTTTGATCAGCTCTAACCATATTTTTTGGCGCATGTTCAACTCTTTCTATGTGAATATATACTTGAGGCTTTTGTAATCCATGTATATTTAACATTTCTCCCCAAGGAGATAATGCTACCAAATTTTCAGAGCGAAGATTACTACAACCAACTCCAGATCATGTGTTGGATAGTTTTTCTCATGAAATTTCAATTTCCTTGAAGCATAGAAAATGAATTTGTCATTTTACATCAACAAACAACCCATTCCCTTCTTTGAAACATCACTAAATACCACAAAAAGTTATCCACTTGTGATTGGTGTGAGCATGGGTGTAGTGATAATCCTCATTTTCAACTCCTTAAAGCTCTCTTCGAATTCCTCACTCCAAGAAAACTTGAATCCCTTTAGATTTATCATGGTAAGAGGATTTTACAATCATGATAAATTTCTCACAAATCGGTGATAATATCCAGTTAACCCTAAGAAGCTACGGATATCCATTACCGATGTTGGCCTCGACCATCCCTCAATTGCAACTTTCTTAGAGGGATCCATAGATATCCCATTACTTGTGATAATATGACCCAAGAATGAGACCTCCTTCAACTAAAACTCACACTTTCTATACTTTGCATAGAGATTCTCCTTTCGCAAGGTCTCTAGTACAATTCTTAGATACTCCTCATGCTACTCCTTGGATTTAGAGTATATTAGAATATGATCTATAAAGACTACCACAAACTTTCCAAGGTAATCTTTAAAGACTCTATTAATCAAGTCCATGAAGATTTATAGAGCTTTAGTGAGTCCAAAAGGCATTACTATGAATTCATAGTCCCCATATCTTGTACTAAAATTAGTCTTGGGGATATCCTCCTTCTTCACCCTTAGTTGGTAATATCCCGATCACAAATCCACCTTGAAGAAGTATTATGCTCCACATAGCTGATCGAACAAGTAATCAATTTTGGGAAGAGGATACTTGTTCTTTATCGTGATTTTGTTGAGCTCGCGATAATCGATGCAAAGGCACATTGACCCATCCTTTGTCTTGATGAAGAGGATTGGTGCACCCCATGGTAAAGCACTTGGGTGTATAAACCCTTTATCCAGATTATAACGTAGTTGTTTCTTCAGCTCCTCAAGCTCCACAACAGCCATTCTATATGAAGTTTTTTATATTTACAATTCCCTAGGTATAAGGTCAATTGAGAATTCAATATCACTTCTAGGAGGAAGACTAGGAAATTCCTCAAGAAACACTTCAGCGAATTCCCTCACAATAGGCATGTCTTAAAGGATGGTTACTTCCTTGGAACCAATCATCTGAGCATGATACGTGTGCTAATAGGGTAGTGAAATCTACACTTGAGATGATGGATCTAAAGAAGATTCATCCTCCTCATTTCACTTGTATAGAATTGGGGGTCGATTCGCCATATGGAGAGTGATTTACCTCTCACGGCAATTTATATTGGCTCTATATAAGGAAAGCCAATCCATGCCGATAATTGTATCAAATTCCACCAAAGGGAGCATGAAGAGTATAGCATCCCACCTTTTTATAACATAAACTTTCATTACATTACACAAAACTGAGGATCTTTAAGGTCTAGTGTCTTGGAAACCAGGAACATAATACATGAAAACAATATAAAACATTCTTCTTAAACACTTGAAAGCCGTCTCCTTAAGTTCATTCTAGGTTCATTTCTGCATCTCATAACCTGGGGACATACATCAAAAGAAAGGGTGAGCAGAAGGCCCAGTAAGGGAAACAAGAGGAACATTTTACATGTAAACTTGATATACTTCAATAAGGACATGAAAAGAAATTTAAGGCATGAGAAAGAAATCATGAGGCATTTCATAATAAAAACAAAATTTTTCATAACTTGAAGATGTGGCTACATCATTTAACATAGACAATCATGAACATATCACCAAGGTCCATCCCAAAGGTGTCATTTGAAAATTACCAAGGTTATTCACCAAGGTATCGTGAAAATTGTAATCTCTAGTGGTTACATCATTACCCAATGCATTGGAGCGCTATCAGGGCGCACCCTTAAATTTGCCTTTATTATCATGTGAGCCACATATATCATCATCAAACATTTCATAAATAACCCACATAGCATAAAATAAATGGGTTTCATTTCATAATCATAACGTTTTAAAAACTGCTTTAAAGACATGATCTTTACGTCACTTTAAACCCACGGAAAGGGAAAGCGGGTCTCATGTATGTAAATCCCAGAGTTTAAAATGGAACATTTATATATATATGTGAATACCCTTGTAGAAATAAGAGCTTTGAGTATTCACTTTATAACATAAAATAATTTTTGAGAAAAGAGAGAGGCATTTTGAGGGGAAAATTCTGCAGCATAACGGCTAAGTTTCGGGGTTTTAGAAAACATTGAAATGAGAGGGGACATGGGTCACCCTTTCATAAATGATCCATAAAACAGTAGGGTGAAAGAATAAGAAGGACATATGGACATGGTAATGAAATTTTAGGGACATACCATTTGAAATGAAAAACATGGAAGGAAAAAAATTAGATTTCTCTTATGAAAATTCGGCAGCCTTACGGCGTCACTTAACTTCAAAAGAAAATGATTTGACAATATCAAATAGGGTCCCTCATCATATGATCATCAGAGATCAGTATGATAGATATAGATATAATTCCCCAGCATAACAAAAAGGAACTTGAAAGAATCGACATGAAAGTAGAACTTCAAAACGAGAAGGGTGAAGAACCACTTAAAAATTCGGCAGCCTAACGGCGCCACTTAAAACATCAAAATACTGAATTGAAGAGATCAAATGGGGTCTCTCATCATATGAACATAAGAGTCCAGTATGATATATATAGAGATCATACCCCAATATAACAAAAAGGAACTTTAAATAATTGACATGAAAGTAGAACTTCAAAACGAGAAGGGCGAAGAACTACTTAAAAATTCGGCAGCCTAACGACGCCACTTAAAACTTCAAAATAATGAATTGAAGTGATCAAATGGGGTCTCTCATCATATGATCATAAAATATCAGTATGATAATTTATAGATCATACCCCAACATAATAAAAAGGAACATGAAAGACTTGAATGAAAATAGAACTTGAAAACGAGGAAGGTGAAAGAATCCCTTAAAAATTCGGCAGCCTAACGGCGCCACTTAAACATTCTTAAAACGAATTGATGAGAGCAAGGGGGGGTCTCCCATCATATGAACATGAAAT
This sequence comes from Viscum album, assembly GCA_963277665.1. Lineage (NCBI taxonomy): Eukaryota > Viridiplantae > Streptophyta > Magnoliopsida > Santalales > Viscaceae > Viscum > Viscum album. The sequence goes on from OY728162.1 coordinate 225,255,842, forward strand.
AGGCAGTAGGATGAATATAAATGAACATCCTCCAACATAAGAACATGGAGTATAAAATAAATGACATAAAAGAGATTACTTGAAAAGAAAGAGAGGGGTCGGATCCCTTACCTTAAAATGTAACTCTTAAACCTCAAAGGTTGGGACCTTGAGGACTTGGGGGCACCTTGGGAGGACTCCTTGGGAGGTAATGAGACCAGAAATTCGTTGGGAATGAGTGGGGAGTCGAATGGATGAGAGGAGGGCTTGGTATTTATAGGGAAAGTGAGGGGACAAGGCATTAATGGCCAAGGGACACCTCACTAGTGGTTTTGGCAAAACCATGGGCTTGCCCATGGTATTTGCCCATGGTATTGGCCACTTGGGACACCTCACACCTTATCTTACTATTCATAATTAGACCATATTGAATATATACTTAATACATCATTTAATGATGTCATTAAACACCCGTAACTTAAAAACTATACTTTCACTATTCACCGAAAATTCAACTTTCTCAGAAAAAACCCAAAATTTCACATTAACAAAATATCAATGCTCTGATTTCAAAAATGAAATCCATTTTATAAAAATAATTTTCTAAATATTTTTAATTTAATTTTTAAATAAAAACACTATTCATCAAAAATTCATTTTTTCAGAAAAAACCCCAAAAATTACCATAACATAATATCAATGCTCTGAGTTCAAAAATAAAGTCATTTTTATAAAAATAATTTTCTAATTATTTTTAATTAAATTTTTAATTAAAAAACACTATTCACCTGAAAAAACTAATACTTGAATAATAGTTAATGAAACCGTTATTTAACTATTTTATTGAATCACATTACTTAATCAAGGTGCCTAGATTATTTTAAAACTTTCTTTAAGTGAGATTACTAATCCATTTGGTCATATTACTAATCCTAATCATAAAATCACTATTCATAATTTACTATTCATCAAAAATCAAGTTGATCTTATTAGACTCTAAATTTAGTACTGAACATAATTGCAGAAGACCATTTTTTGAAAATCATTACACATTTTTAATTATTTAGGGTTTACATAAACATATTTAAAATATCCTTTTTCTAAAATTCATCAAAAATATGCATACTATATTTATCCGGTCATTTCAAAATTCATAAAATAAATTGAAATTTTATTTAAAACAATGGATTACACAAGACAGTTACGGTCTCCTTACATAGCCCCTTATCACACCAGCATAGGACCTAAGTGTAAGGTGTGCTAAGGTGAGAGAATCCGAGGGAGGCTCGGCCAACATCGCACGAGTAGTAATCTCTATCAGTTTGAACTTCTCGCGAAGGCGATCCCGTTCTAGCTTTATACGATGAAGTTCAGCTTGGGTTTGGTCCAGAGCAAAGCCCAGTGGTGCTACCTCCTTCCCAAGTTCTGTTAGATGGGCTTCGATCGGTCCAAGACTACTGGGTGAGGCCATCAAATCTTCTTTCTATATTAATTAACCAAGATTGCTTGTATTTAGAGACAATAGTCAAAAATGTTTAGTTTCCAGTGGTCATATTGACCAATGGTCAAATAACAGTCAAAACCCAACAGTCTCATTTTAATTATACTCATGTTACCAAATGAAACATTTTTGTTGAGTATAACAATAACACATAAAATTAAGAAACAAAATTTATTTAAAAAACATTCGGGTCGTTACAAAGAGGTTAGCCGGGAAGTTCAATCCACAAATTATGATAGGGGAGGAGTTATATTCATGGGATGCAATGATTTCCCCATTTTATGTTCTCACCGACATCTTCACTTCCATGATTTTTGTTGATGTTGGGATTATTCTACTAAACTTTCGGGATATAAAAGAATGCGTAGAACCAGAATAAAAAAGTACATTCACTATTCTTGAATTAATAACTAGCATACCTATCACCACCTCGTTTTCGGGGTTCACTTTGGCGGTAGTGATGGAAAAAGATCTCCCTTGCTTCCTTAGAGGTTGTTGGTTGCCTCTGAAAACCATTAACTTAGGGAACTAGTTTTCAAAGTATCCTAGTTCTTTATAGTTGAAGAAATGAACAACATGTCGAGGGTCAAAAAAAGTGGTTCTCTCTTCTGTCACAGCCACAGGTTTTTCTTATTGGTAGTTAATGTCTAGGTTCCCTTCTCTTTCACACCTAAAGAATTTCCTTATCCCCTTTAGACAATTTTCGGGGTGCTTCTTTCCGCACCTTTGGTAAGTGGGGTGCTGGATTTTCTTGGCACCATTGGATTTATCCATTAGATTTACAAAATTGAAGTCCAACTTTTAATTCTTATCCCCATGATACACCTGATATTCTCTGATATCCATATATACTTTGAGGGCACATCGAATAATTTCCTCATAGATCTCGAAGTCACAGATTGCTAGGGCTTTTCGTAGGCTAGGTTTTAGCCTACCAAAGAAGCGGTCAACCTTGCATTAGGGGGTAACGACCAAGACGAAGGCATATTGTGAAAGCCTTGTGAAGTTTGCCTCATACTCTCTGATGGATTCATCATCTTTTTTCTTGAGGGAAAGTAATTCCCTTTCCATCTTAAGTTGGAGGGTGCGCGGAAAATATTTATCAAAAAACATTTTCTGGAAGTCCTTCCATTCCAACGACTCGATATCATCCTCATGCTTTGTATTTTTTATCAATTTCCACCATTGATCTGGTTCAACCTCCATACAATATGGATCTAGAATAACCTTCTCTTGTTTGGAACATTGAAGCATGGAGAATAACTTTTCAATGTAGTTGATCCACTGTTTGACAATTGAGGGATCAAATGATCCATTAAAAGTAGGAGGCCTTTGTCTCATGAAGCTCTCGATTATGACTTGTTCTTTCTTAGGGGGTGGGGGTGGGGTGGGGTGGGGTTGAACGTTCTTCTTGACCCATGTTTCTATTAAAAAATTGATTTATATGAGAGATTATCGTGACAAAGTTCTCAATTCATGCTCCTATCAGATTGGGCATCTCATTAGAATAGTCATCACATTGATCTTTGCATCATTTTTTAGCTCGAGTCCTCCTATTACCGGCCATTGTCTGGAATAAAAGGAAATATAGGGGTAACACATAAAGGGTAATACAAAGACAAAAACTTATGGCTTATAAATTACTTTTATTTCATTAACTTATGAATTTATAGGCTTCAATCTATGTTATCCATGATCTACTTCCCAACATATTTTCTTAGGGGCATTTTTTTAATTACCTTAATAATAGTTCATACTAAGCTTGTGAATTTAACAAAGAATATCCCCCAGAAGTGTCATAACAAAGAGTGCATCAAGGATCTTTGTCATTCACTTGTTCCCATTTGAGTCTAGCTCAAAGCGGTGTTTTCGGGTTTTACCCCTAGATACAACTATGCCAGAGCCGCCTCTCCTTACTCATATTCAGACAAGGATGTATTTTATCGATAAACCACTTACTCATTACTCAAAAAAAATTTGGGGATGTTTTTATTATACTTATTCTTATCCCTAAGGCTTTCACCAGGGTTTTCTAATCCTAATCCAAAAAATAACTAAACCTATCCTTTGATACCAACTATAACAACCCTGCTCTTTATTTCACACTTAGACATATTTTATTACACAGAACCTTCACTTGATAAAACTTAGAATATTTAGAGGTATAGTTTATTTGGGGCTTAGTAACATTACATAACAACTTAAAACATGAAATACATGCCTTTATTGAAAACCTATTTTACATGACCACACACATTCCTTTGTACTTAGCATTGCATGGGATAACCTAAGGATATTCATAAGAAAAGGGTGAGCTATAAAGCCTAGTAAGGGAGTAAAAAAGGAATAACATGAAGAATATAGTACATGTTAGGACATAATCATTTCAGTGGATCAGAAGAGAAACATGAACATAAAGTCATAATATAACATGATTATCATACCATGGAAATGTGGCAACAACACTTAACATGGTATTAACTTTATCCAAGGATCATTACACATGGATCATGATTAAAACCTAATTAAACTTGAATTAGCATGAGTAAAACCTCATTTAACTTTATGTATCATGATAATAATATTTATCCAATGCATTGGAGCGCTATCAGGGCACACCCTTCTTAATCATTTCATTTCATGCATAAGTGTGCCACATGGATCATATAACATGGATTCATTAAAAACCATAATATATTCCATGATAAAAGAATGTGGAATTAATACATGAAACTATATAATCAACAATTAAATGTGCATAAAGGTGAATACCCTTGATAAATGAATGTGCGTGGTATTCACTACACAATGACTTTGTCTTAGAAAATCACGGTGCAATTTTGAAAGCATAATGACGTGACATAAGAGTTCATAAAAATGGGTGATGAGAGAGAAATGGGTGTCTCATAATATGTATATTAAATAGATAGATAGAAAGTAAGGGGGTCATATAGATACATGTAACAACATATTTAATAGAATTTATATTCATAATACAAAATAATTGCTTGAATGTAAATGAGGAGAGATAAATCCCTTATAAAATTTCGTCATGGTAACGAGTGTACATGGGAGGAATTAATGGGAGAGAAAGGGGTATATAATCATTCAAACATAATGAGGGTAGTTTGGGTTAGGTTATAAATCATACCTCAAAATTAGTAATTGAAATTAAAATGGTATAACAACATAATGAAATTCAGACAAAAACAAGAAAGGAAGAAATATCTTACTTGGAAGTGTGATCCCAAAGGCTTGGAAGAGGCTTGAGAGAGGATTCTAGGGATATTGGGGTGCCTTTAGAGGATTATTGATAGATGCGGTCAGAGTTTGGTCGAGCTCCAAAGGCTTTGAGTGGAGAGTAAGTGGTAGCTTGGGTGAGTTTATATAGGAAAAGAGAGGAAATTATTTATTATTTAGGGTTTGGACACCACACATTAAACTAATCAAAACCACAAACCAAACCACATTTTTTGTCCATGGTTTATTCCAAATGAGAGTGGAAAAAATTATTTTATAAGTCCAATGTCCTAAATTCTTAAAATATTAGGTTTGCTTATTTGGAGGTGAGTCACACTCTTAAGGAAATCAATTTAAAAAGTTAAAATGTTTTGTAAGTCTTGAAGGGTCCACTAGGGCACCATAAAATTAATAAAAAAATCTAAAATCACATTATTTTAAAGGTAAAACATATATTGGTCTAACATACCATTTATAATTTTTTATTACATCACTATTGGGTCATTATGATGTCATAAAACACATTATATATTTAAACGATATTTAATTTTTACCCAAAAATTCGACTGTCTCAGAAAATTATGAAAAATTTACCGTTGGATAATTTAAAAGTACTGATTCCAAAAATAATATTCATTTTATCTAAATAATTTCCTAAATATGTGAATTATTAATTTTAAAATAAAAACTGACATTTATCGAAAATTCATGGGTTTTGACAAAAACTGCTTTCAAACCTTAATAAAAATTATAATTGTATTCATATAAATTATATGATCACTTATATTTAATGAAAATTAATTTATTAATAATATTTTATTCAAATATTATTTAATTTTAAAATCCACTAATTCATTAAAATAGATTTCTTAATTGATTATTAACTAAAAAATACTATTTGTTCTTTAAAAACTATTTACTAAGTAACAATAATACGATGAATGTATATTCTCTATACACAAATAATGTGCATAATAATAGTGCTAGGGTATTGTTAAATAACCCTGTATAGTACCCGCATCAAACCGAAGGGTAAGGTGTGCGATGGTGAGAGACTCTTAGGGTGGCTTGGATAACATCACTCGGGTGGTAATCTCTATCAATTTCCACTTTTCCCATAGGCAGTTATATTCAAGCTTAACGTGTTGAAGATCGACTTGGGATTGGTATAGAGCGAAGCCCAATGATGCCACCTCCTTTCTGAGCTCTGACAAATGGGCTTTGTATAGAGCAATTCTACTGGATGAGGCCATCACTTCCTTTGTCTGAGTAAGTTAGATTTGTTAAAGCCCTATATTTATACTAATCATGTGATCACTATTCAAAGATTATATTAGAAATGGTCATGATTCTTAATGGTATTTTAAAATCCAAAAACATAAAACCATGAAAGTGTATAAGTTTTATAACAATAAGACATTTAATTAGATCAATAGGAATTTTCATTAATGAATGTTTGGGTTGTTATAAGAGGCTTATAAAATTTAGAGAGTATTCTATGAGGAGTAAAATTTCACATTTCTAGGATGAATTTATAAGGTATAAGTGTATCATGAGGTGGTGGAAGTGATCCCCTTTCATATGTGAAGAGAAGGGTAATCTTGGAAGTACCCATTACATTTCAATAATGGTATGTAACTATTAAAGGCTAAAAGGATTAAAAAGTTTAAAATTATGTATTTTAAAAGTTTTTACTGATCCACCTATCATACACACACTTTTAGGAACATTTTTTAAATGTTTTTGTTTTTTTACACTTAGTAAATTTTTTTTTACCTTTTTTACTTTTACCATGATAACAAATGTCTTTAACCTTGGTAATTAATTTTAATAAAAAAATTAAAACTAACCTTATTTAATAATTTGAATTTTATAATTTAAAATATTAAAATAATTTCATAAAATAAAACCTCTAAGGTTTAGAAAATTTAATTTCATAATCAACGCACATGACGCGTAAAAACACTTTTTAGAAAAAGTGTGTTTTTAATCTTAAAATCTATGGGCAAGTTAAAATTATAAATTTTATTAATTTACATGAAATAATTTGGTTTTTTATAAAACAAAAAAAAGTTTTTTTGGATTTAAAAGTACACCAAAAAATATTTTTACCATAAAAATTTTTAATTACAAGAAAAGAACAAAAGTTATTTTTAAATTGGAATAAAATGATTAATGAGTTCTAAAAATTAAACATAGGTTTTATAAGTTCTGAATAATATATATAATGAATAATTTTACCCCTTAAATACATATTTGATTAAATAAGATATTTAATAAATTTTTATTTCTTTCTTATATAATAATAAAGAGATCAAATTTACAGTTTTGGTAAAAACTATATTTTTCAATATCCAATAAAAAATCAATTATTTTAGAAAAAACTTAAAAATTAAATTTAAGTTAATTTTAAAATTATAAATTAAAAAAATTAAGTTCATTTTACAAAATTAAAATTATAAAATCTATAAATTTATTACTTAAATGAAAATTCAATATATAAAGTAAAACCGCTTTTATTGAAAAATGACCTTTTAAAACTTTAAGTGTTTTAAATCTTTTTTTGTAAGAATTTATAATTGATTAAATTTTTTAATTTACTATATATTTTATTATTCTTAAATTTTCTTAATAATATTCATATTATATGTTGAATCATGTTTTAATTTAGTATTGTGTGTGAAACAAGCTATTTACACGGTCTTTATTTAAAGTAAAATTATATTGTAAAATCTTGGGGTGCTACAATTCGACACAAATTCATTCTACCCAGGGATAATTTACTCAAGATAGAATCTAATCCATAATAATTATAAAACCTAATATGTATAAAATATATTCAACAACTAAATTTAAGCTCATAACTTCAATTATAAATTGAGGCCAAGGTAGATGAAAAGCTAAATTCATTTTCATACCTAGTTTGTAACTATATAAATGAATGAATGAAAATTATCTAGAATTAGTTTAACATTTAAACAAAATTATACACCATTCATAATAGAAGTAATTTATAACTATGAATAATGTAGGTAAATACTTTAAATAAATGAACAATTCATCATTTTTTAACACGATAAAACTATTAATGAACAATTCATAAATAAAACAAACTATAAAACCTTTTATAAATTAGTTAACATTATATACATTCCATAATTTTTAATATAAACTTTTTTATACTCAATCAAATATGAACTCTTTTATATTATTTATTAAATAACATTTTTTCTCTAAATAAATGAAATTATTATGAATTATAAAAAATTTATAATCCAATGCTATGTAAATATTTTTACATAATTAAAATATCACATATATAAATATCCAAAATAAGGCCCCTTCAAATTTAACAATTCAAAATAATTAAATAATTATGAAAAATTCATAATTTAAATATAAACAATTTTCATTTTCATTTTTTTATTTATAAACTCTTTATAAATTACCCCTTTTGATTTCAAAATAAACAATTTATTTCTAGATCACAAGGCATGCCATTTAATTTGGTTATAAGTTTTTATATATTAAAATTTAATATTAAGGAATATTTAAAATTTTTCATAAATATTTATTCAATTAATTATAAAAACTTTATAATTAATAAATACTCTATTTTACAAAGTCTACCACTTATCATTTAAGCATAAAAAATATCATTTTATGATGCCTAACACGTATCATTTATAATTTTTTTATAAACTATAATTTTTAAAATTTCAATAAAATTTTATGGTGCACCATTACTTTCCTTCACATCATAGTGATATTTCCATGGGCATTTTGATATGACAACTAGAACTCTTTTATTTTTGTGCCAGCTGTGGTTTAGGATTGAATAATCAAGATTTAAAACACCATGGTTCAAATAAATTGGGTGCTTAAAGGACTACCAAGAGCATTAATATGGTGTGGAGAAGTCCCATGGTGCATGATTTAACTACAAAACTCAAGTCTATCAAAAACATGATACAGTTCACAACATGGTGGAGATAGATTTCTCATTTTACAAGCATTAACATTTAATAATTTGGTCTGAAACGGTTGAATCCACACCATATGATTGTCTATATTGGCGCCAAAACAACCACCTCATATGAACCAAAATATAGAGACATTCAATTTTGGTTCTTAGAGGTGCCTCCTCGATGTGGTGATGTCCTGGATTCAGCATGGTGGTGGTCGAAATGCTACTATGTTTTTAGGTGTTCTTCATTTCTTAACATGATTTCAAAATTTTTAAAACATGGTATGCTATGATACCACTCTAAGGTATTCATAAGGGTATAATAATATTTATCAGAAAAATAAGAAGTGATTTAATCCATTTCCCAGGATCTCCCTGAAATAATATATGAAACTATATAAAACAGAAATGAATAATTTTTGTATATCTTGTATACCTTACACTGAATATGCCTCTAATATGACTTAATATTTGTATTATGTGGTTGATAAAGATAAAAAATTTGTATCCAAAGGATATCCCACCTTAGAAGGTATCCATGGGTTGATTTGAATAAGTTTATATGAGATGTGATCTTCCTCCATGACATGCTAGTGCCTTAGGTGAAAAGGAGAAAGATGAATAACGCAATGGGTTAAGGAGATATGAAACCATTTACATCACATTGAAATAGTCAATAAATAGGATCAAATTAATTTCTTTCATTAATTCATGTGTTTATAACACATGAATTAATACCTTGGTCTATTCATGCATCTAATTTATGAATATATCTTTAATTACTTGAATGATTCATGTGTCATATTCATTTAATATATTTCACATTTTATCATATAAAACACAAAATTAAATAATAGTTTATGTGGATATTATTGGATAACATTAACATGAACCTCATTTATTCCTATCATATGTTGTGTTAATATTTCATTAGATGCAATATAGACTTTAGGGAATATTCTTTTCATAATGATGGGTTTTCATTAAATTGAACAAATTCATAGGAACCATTACTCATGATGGGATTAAATATATTTATAATTTAAAAAAACAAAACCACAAATCACTAAAACTATTAATTAGTAGAGGATATTAAAGTCTTGAGGTAAAACCCATGGTTAATAAGAAATTTATAATTCAATAGGGTGGACTTTGTCATAATTTCACTAAAACTAAACAAAACAAAACTAGTGGTGAATAAATGGATGGAATCAAAAACAAAGGATAAAGGATAAATGGAATATAATCAATATTCAAGTATGGTTCTACTTTTATCAAGAAAAAATCAACCTCACTTGTGAAATAAATCATATCATTATCCATGAGACTTCTTAGGGTAACTATATCTACCTCTTAGCACAAACTAGAACTATATAGGCCCATTGATCCCTCTCTCAGGGAAATATATAACCAAAAAAGATGTAATAATAATTATCTCTAAGTGAAATGTGGGGTAAATTTGGATCTTGATCCCCTACTCCCCTCTACTACACCGTGTTTTGTCCCATATACACCATCACTATCACTAGTCACTAGGAAATATATATAAAATAATCACAATGCGATACTAAAAAATATATGAAAACTCACAAGAAAATATTAATTTAAATCATGTCACAGACACCCCCTTCAATAAATTTGACCCCCTCTTATGACACCAACCAATAATATTCGATTGATTATCAACCATTAATAAACTAGGAACCATAGAAAAAGGAATATAGATATTAATCTAAAACAAATATATCATGCACTTGGAATAAAAATTACTTGGATTGCTCTCACAACCAATGTATAAATTATACTATTACACAATGAAAAAATGGAAGACAAAAACCTAAACTAAAAATATCCTATGGTTTTTGATGTAGAACCTACACTCTCACTTCAAGTATTGGAACCCCAAATTCCCCCAATTGTTGAACCCATTCAAGTGTGCACACCACTTATTATTTATTTGAAAATCATTGAAAAATATATCCTCTTTTATCATATATCTTTTCTTGTATATCCCATTATATATATACTTATACACTTTTGAGACGCTATTCTCATCGTGTGATCCTCCATTTGGCTTCTCTTGAACATATCATGCACTATCCATGAGAGAGAATCTCAACCATTCTATATCTAGAATATCTATAAATAAATAGATTCTGTATTTTTTACTTATATATTTAGTTAAATATCAATCTTATATCCCCTCCTTGAATAACATTAAAACTCCCCAGTTGTAGGAAAATTCCCATGTCCATGATCTCCTCTAATCTACCATGAAAATATATCTTGCACGTGTATAGAGAAAATATGGACAATCCACTATATCTAGACAGATATACATCATGCAGAATAGAAAGTGGACTATATTACAATATCTAATTCTCAAATTTAGTCTATGACATAGAAATAGACTATGTATTAAGGCTCAAATCATCCAAAATTCAGTTAACTTCAAAAAATAGTGCCTCCACAATGTATCTAAAACCCCACTTCACAATATACTTCCAACATGAAAATTATTATTTCCCTTTTCATCTATAGAGCAATGGAAACTCTTTAGCTATAGCCTATTTAACTCCATAAAATTCATCTTCATATCCACTAAATTTTAATAATAATTAATATTCCATAATCTTCATCACGCAGTGTCAAACTCCATCACTAATTTTGGATACAGTGTGAACCCATGTTTATTACATAATGAAATGGAAGCATCACAATAGTATCAAACCAAACCTATATCCATAGTGTAAGAAGGGGCTTATGGTGTAGTGAAAATATATGAAACATACTTCTCAAGGTCTTGTGGTGAAAACTATGGCTTGAAGTGTGTTCATGTTCAAGAGGGTAGGGAGACTATCAAGCTCCCTCCAACGGTCATGGAAAATCCATGATGCATAAGCAATGACTGCAGTGTAGTAATTGTATATAAGGATGAAGATCTGAGATACATATAAAACAATGACATAAGATTAAGTATTAATGGTTCTCAAGAGTTCAAAATACCATATATAATATTCAACTGGTTTGGTTCTTGTAAAAATATGTTGATGTCGCATCAATGGCTTAGTTAGCAGCCTCCAAGCCACTTCTTAGAACACTCCTTCCCAGATCATCCTCTATTCATTGAGACTAGCATGCCTTCTCATGTTCTCGTTGGTTTTCTCATGTGATCCACGTGTAGTTACTCTTCATCTAGTTAGTTAAGGAAACTTTTTATACCTTGAAAACAAACATATTTCCTCATGAAATATCTTTATAAAAATTCATCTTTTTTCTATTTTAAAATATTCCTAAAAATTATTAATAAATGTTTTTTATTTTATTTTTCCAAAAATATTTTAAAAATGTTAGTTAACCCAAATTATAATATAAAATGGATAATTGGTTAATTTTTACCAATTAAATTTTAAAATTAATAAAATTACATTAAAAAATGTATGCATGAAATATAGATATCAAATACCTCAACACCTAAAACTATTCCTATCCTAGAGAATATATCTCAACTTGAAATAAATAGGAGAGTTTAAACTCAAGGAGGTAAATTTTTAGAGAGTAGAGTATCCATGTAAGAAAATATTGTAAACCCAATGACTAAATTTATTACTTAGCATAAGCATGATCATATCATGTGAGAGATGAAAAGTAGATTGTCAACAAGTTGGCTCTAGTGCAAGGGGGAGTGTTGAAAAAGTGGGTTCTCTAGACCTAAATTGATCGAAAAAATTCAATTCTCATATCATGTATTTAGAGAGTTATGTATGATATTATATTACCATAATAATTTCAATACTTATACATACATTATTTACATGGTAATTTCCTTGGATTATTTTTCATTTTAAAAGTTTATAGCAGTACCCAACTATAATAATAACCTTAAAATACTATGAAAATAATATTAAGCATATGTCATATATTCTAGATACATCAGAATGATGGGAAATAGATGATGTATAACTATTAGGTTCTTAGGGATCATAAGAATTTAGAATTCATCTCATAAAGTTCACACTTTGTGATCTCAAGTATAGGAGATCATGAGGACTGACCCACCAATAGGAACACCACATGTTTCAAGTGCAATTGATTATTCCTATTCGCAAGGACATGTATTGGTCTCTCGACTCGAGATCATTACTAGAGTGTACCATTTAATTGTATAATTTTATGTTTGATGAAGACCATAACGTTTACTTCATGGAGAAGTAGCTTATGTTGGGTGCATCATTGGTGGTATGACATTGATCGAATGATCAAGATAATATTTATCCCTTATATAAAGGAAGAAATATCTCAAGGATACTTTAATAGAATACTAGTACCATTAATAAATCCATGACCATGGTAGAAGAAGGTAAGTCCATCATATAAGGTCATGAAATAATAAAGAGATAAAGGATGATGACACAAAGTGTGCATCCTACTTTAGGAGATTTCATGAGATAATGATATTATATTGCACATAGAGTGCTTGTAAGAGATAGTTATAGATATGAATTATTAGTTTCTATTTAGTGGCCATGATGTGTTGCTAAATATCACTCTTGGTTTGGGAGTACAACTCACTACTATCGAGATAAGGGCCTATAGGATCACACATAATGTGTATCCACAAGTTTCTCCTATTAATATGAATATAAGTTTAGGATGAAGTGGGACTCACATGTGGGGTCAGTGCACATATATCACATTCATGATTTTCTTTTGAGGAATTTTTTCTATTTATTTATAGTCAACCTTTTTACCTTTAGGTTTCCTTTGAATTTGGGAGAAAAGTGTAAAATTTTTTGTGGGAAGACTTTGGAACATAGTTGGTGCATGGTTAATAGTAACCATGCATCCTACCCATGTAAGCGTGTGATAGGTGGCTGTGTGAGGTAGTAGCTACCACACGACCAATGCACAGTTAGTTAGACTGTGTGCCTCAGCCCAGGTACCTGTATGGTAGATGGCCATTTTGAGGCAGTAGCTACCGCATGGCCAATGCACAATTAGTGAGACAGTGCAGGGTGACCGCACGGTAGGTTATGCTTGGATAATGAGTGTACCATATTATCTGCACTATTTATCAAACCGTGCGGACTAACCATGCATCCTGTTCATGTCATTAAAAATTGGGTTTTTGGATTTTCTCTCTCCCTGATTTTAAGCCCTAAACACCCTCTTTTTCATCCCACTCATGATTCTTCTCCTTAGGAACCTCCCCTCATCCCTCTTCCTCCTTCAGATCTTTTATTTCTTAGAAAATTTTGTGTGATTCTTCCAAGATTCTTCAAGTAAGCCTCCTTCACCCTTGTTTTCTTCCTCTAATCTAGGGTTTTCTCCCAATTTCTTGGGTCTTCTCTTCTCTAGTGGGTAGGGAAATGATTTTAGGGTCGAATCTTGATCTTTAGGGTTCAATATTGATATTATAGGTTCAATATCACTTTCTCATAGTGCGGTTGAGGTGCAGTTGGAGTTTCACACTAGATTGTTGGGATTTCTATACCCAAGATAGGTGATTCTGTGATTAAACATTATTTGATGAATTTATTATGCTTTCTTGTGTATTTTGATGTGTTCTATAATCTATGTGGTTGGTGTGAAAGATATTTTTGAAAGGTTTTGATATGAATTTGGTTTGGAAATGGATTTTCTATATGAAAATGGGTGTATTTCTTGTGAAAATCCTTGTTGTTCCTCTTGAATGAGTTTTATAAATTGAGAAAGTGGGTTATTAAATTGTTTAATTGATGTGAATCATGTTTTTAAAAGGTTTTGGGGTGTGTTTGATTTTTAAAAGAGGATTTGGGTGTGCAAGTGATGGTATAATGTGTGCGTTACCTTGTTTGGATTGAATGATGTGAAAGTGATGTGTTATGTGGTATGTAGAGCATACTTGAACACAAAGGGAATTGAAGTAACTAGGTGGGTGGACTAGGACTAGTATGTATGACAACCCTGATTTTATTACACTCTTAAACCTGATTTATTACATAAAAATCACTTGATACAACATTGAAGATTGACAGGTCTAGTGTGTTTGGGGCTTAGGATCATTACATAACAACTTAAAACATGAAATATGACATCTTTATTGAAAAATTCCTTTACATGACCACTACATTCACTCGTACTTAGCATTTCATGGGGTAACCTGAGGACATGTATAAAAAAGGGTGAGATATAAAGCCCAATAAGGGAATAAACAAGAAATAACATGAGGAATAAAATACATGTTAGAAAATAGGAATATAAATGGGGAACAAGAGAAACATGAACATAAAGGCATGATAAAGCATGATAATCATAACATGGTAATGTGGCAACAACACTTAACATGGAATTAGCATGAGCCAAGGCTCATTGCACATGGAGCATGAGTAAAACCTCATTGCACATGAAGCAGGAGTAAAACCTCATTTCACTTGAATTAGAATGAGTAAACACTCATTGCAAATGACGTATCATGATACTATACTTTACCCAATGCATTGGAGCGCTATCAGGGCACACCCTTCTTAATCATTTTATTTCATGCATAAGTGTGCCACATGAATCATATAACATGGAATCAATAAACATCATAAGTTATTCCACGATTAAGGAATGTTGAATAAATAAATGAAAGTACCATTCAATACATATATGTGCATAAAGGTGAATACCCTTGATAGAGACATGGGTATGGTATTCACTGCACTATGATCTTGGCTTGGAAAAACACGGTGCAATTTCGGCAACATAACGGAGGGACATAAGAATTCATAATTTTTTTTGATGATAGCGAAATGGGTTTCTCATCATATATACACGAAATTGACAGTAAGTGGTTCATATAGATACATTCCCCAACAAATGTAATGGAATTTGGATTCATAATACAAAATAATTGCTTGAATATAAATGAGGAGAGAGAAATTCCTTATGGAATTTTGGCGTGGTAACATGTGTACATTGAAGGCATTAATGAGAGAGAAAGGGGTATAAAATCATTAAAAAATAAATAGGGAAGTATGGGGGAGGTGAGAAACCATACCCCATCATTTATAATGGAAATTAAAAGGTCATAACAACTTAAAGAAAATTGGACAAAAATGAGGAAGGAAGAAATACCTTACTGGGAAGTGTGATCCCAAAGGCATGGGAGAGGTTTGAGAGAGGCTTATTGGGAGCTTGGGGAAACTTGGGAGGATTATAGATAGAGGAGGGCAGAGTTTGGTCAAACTAAAAAGGCTTTGAGTGAAGAAGAAGTGAGATCTTGGGTGGGTTTATATAGGAAATGAGAGGGAATTCTTTATTATTTAGGTTTGGGACACCTCACATTAAACTAATCAAAACCACAAACCATCCCATGGTTTTTTCCCATGGTTTTTTGCAAAGGGGAGTGAAAAAAAAATATTTTATAAGACCAATGGACAAACTTATTAAAATAATAGGGTTTCTTATGTGGAGGTGAGTCACACTCTCAAGGAAAAAAATTTAAAAAGACAAAATGTTTTATAAGCCTTGAAGGGTCCACTAAAGCTTTGTAAAATAAATAAAACAAACCCAAAATTACATTATTTTAATGGTAAAAAATATATTGGCCGAACATAATGTTTATATTATTTTATTACATCATTATTGGATCATTATTATTTCATAAAACACATTATATATTTAAACGGTATTTAATTTTTACCCAAAAATTTGACTATCTCAAAAAATTATGAAAAATTCAACATTGAATAATTTCGAAATCCTGATTCTAAAAATAATATTCATTTTATCTAAATAATTTTATAAATATGTGAATTTTTACTTTTAAAATAAAAACTTACATTTATCGAAAATTCATGGGTTTTGACAAAAACAACTTTCAAACCTTAATAAAAATTATAATTGCATTAATAAAATTATATGATAATTTATATTTAATAAAAATTAATTTAATAATAATATTCTATTAAAATATTATTTAATTCAAAAATCCATTAATTCATCAAAATAGATTTCTTAGTTGAATATTAACTAAAAATACTATTTAAAAACTATTTACAAAGTAACAATAATAAAATGAATGCACATTATTTATACAAAAATAATTTACATAGTTATAGTACTTGGGTCTTGTTACATAACCCCTTATAACACCCGCATAAGACTGAAGGGTAAGGTGTGCGATGGTGACAGACTCTTGGGGTGGCTCGGATAACATCGCTCAAGTGGTAATCTCTATTAACTTCCACTTCTCCCATAGTCAGTTCCGCTCAAGTTTAATGTGTTCAAGATCGGCTTAGGATTGGTCAAGAGAGAAGACCAATTAAGCCACCTCCTTTATGAGCTCCAAAAAATGGGCTTCGTATGGGGAAAGTCTACTGAATGAGGCCATTGCTTCCATTGTATGAGTAAATTGGATTTGTTAAAGCCCTATATTTATACTAATCATGTGATCACCGTTCAACGACTATAATAGCAACAATCGGAATTCATAATGGTATTTTAAAATCCAAAAACATAAAACCAATGATGTTAAAATTTTATATAACCATAATAAGACATTTAATTAGATCAAGAGGAATTTTCATTAATGAAAGTTTGAGTCATTACAATCTTCCCCCCTTAAGACATTTCACCCTCTAAATTTCATTTTCCCACACTAAAACAGATGTGGGTAACTTTGTTTCATCACTTCGTCTGATTCCCATGTCTCTTATTCAAACTTGTGGTTTCATCACAACACCTTGAAGAGGGGCATTGTATTATTTTGTAAAACTTTTTCTCTATGATATAAGATCTTCAATGGTTTCTCCTCATAAGAAAGATCATCCTCTAGTTCTACTACCTCTGAAGAGAGTACATATGAAGGGTCTGGTATGTACTTACTTAAGAGGGATACATGAAAGACATCATGTACTTTTTCCATGGTTGGTGGAAGTGCTAGTCGATAGGTCACAAACCCAACACGATCAAGAATCTCAAAGGGTCCGATGTACCTAGGACTTCACTTACCTTTCTTTCCAAACCTCATAAATTTCTTCCATGAGGATATGCGTAGAAATACCATTTCACCAACTTTAAACTCAAGGTCTCATCGATAGTTATCTACATAACTCTCCTGTCGACTCTGGGCTGCCTTGATATGCTGCTGAATGGTTTTCACCTTCTCCAGCATTTATTCGACCATTTCTGGTCCTAGAAGCTTACGCTCACTAACTTCATCCCAACATGTCGGTGTTCTGCACTTCCCATACAGGTCTTCATAAGGTTCCATTCGAATGCTCGAGTGGAAACTGTTATTTTAGGAGAATTCAACCAGTAGAAGATGTTGGTCCCACCCTCCTTTGAAGTCTATAGAACATGCTCTCAACATGTCTTCAAGTGTTTGGATAGTCTGATCGGATTGGACATTGGTTTAAGGATGATAAGTCGTACTAAAGTTGAGATCAGTATCTAGAGAATGTTGAAGACTCTTCCAAAACTTAGAGGTGAATCTTGGATCTCGATCGGTTACAATAGATAGTGGTAATCCATGCAGCCTTACCACTTCCCTGATATATATCCATGCCAGTTGATCCAATAAGAAATCCTCTCGAATTGAAATGAAGTGTGTAGAATTTATAAGACGATCCACAATAATCCAGATTTCATTGTTGCCTTTGGATGTCTTTGGAAGTCCGGTGACAAAGTCTATGGTGATGTTCTCCTATTTCCATGCTGGTATGGGCAATGGTTGCATCATCCCCTTAGACATCTTCCTCTCTGACTTCACTTGCGGACACACCAGGCACTTTGATGTATACTCAAAAATCTCCTTCTTCATGTTATCCCACCAATAATTCTCTTAGAGATATCGATACATCTTTGTGTTTCCTGGGTGAATAGAGAAATTTGAAATGTGCGCATTATCTAAAAGTTCCTTCTTCATCTCCGGACTTGATGGAACACATAGTATTTTACCATATCTTACAATTTCTTCTTCATTAACATTGAACTCTGAGGATTTCCCTTTTCTGATAGCTTCCACTCTATTCTGAATTTCCACATCATCCTTTTGAGCATCCTTTAACCTTTCCAAAAAAGACAGTTGAGCAATAATTTGTGAAAGGATTGATGATGTTCCCTTATTTATGATTCCCATTTCCATCTTCATCAAATATAAGAAGATTGGATCCTTCTCAATTATCATCAATGATAGAATTGTTGGGTCCTTTCTACTTAGAGAATCCTCTGCCTTATTCTCTTTCCCAGGGTGACAATGGATTGAACAGTCATAGTCTTTGATCATCTCTAACCATCTTCATTGGAGCATGTTCAACTCTTTCTATGTGAATATATACTTGAGGATTTTGTGGTCCATATATATTTCACACTTCTCCCCAAAGAGATAATTCCACCAAATTTTTAAGGCGAAGATCACCAAAGCCAACTCTAGATCATGTGTTGGATAATTATGCTCATGAACTTTCAATTGCCTTGAATCATAGGCAATGTCTTTGTCATTTTTCATTAACACACAACTCAGTCCCTTCTTTGAAGCATTACTAAATACCACAAAAAGTTCTCCACTTGTGGGTAAAGTGATCATGGGCACAGTAATAAGACTCCTTTTCAACTCCTTGAAGCTTTCTTCGCATTAATTACTCTAAGAAAACTTTACTCCCTTTCGAGTTAGCTTGGTAAGAGGGTTGGGAAATTGTGAGAAATTTTTCCCAAATCGTTGATAATATCCATCTAACCCCAAGAATCTACGGATATCTATTACCGATGTTGGCCTCATCCATCCCTAAATTGCATCTGTTTTGGAGGGATCTACTGATATCCTATTTTTTGTGATGATATGGCCCAATAATGAGAACTCCTTCAACCAGAACTCACACTTTCTGTACTTTGCATAGAGTTTCTCCTTCCACATGGTCTCTAGTATAGTTCTTAGATGCTTCTCATGATCCTCCTTGGTTTTGGAGTATATCAGAATATCATCTATAAAGACTACCAAAAATTTGTCAAGGTAATCCCTAAAGACTCTATTCATAAAGTCCATGAATATTTCTAGAGAATTAGTGAGTACGAAAGGCATTACTATGAATTCATAGTGCCTGTATCTTGTACGAAAAGTAGTCTTGTGGAAATCTTCCTTCTTCAGCCTTACTTGATAATATCCCAACCACAAATCCACCTTGGAGAAGTATTGTGCTCCACGTAGCTGATCGAACAAGTCATCAATTCGTGGGAGAGGATACTTGTTCTTTATCATGGGTTTTTAAGCTCACGATAATCGATGCAAAGGCGCATTGACCCATCTTTCTTCTTGATGAAGAGGACTGGTGCACCCCAAGGTGAAGCACTTGGGCATATAAACCCTTTATCTAGATTCTCCTGTAGTTGTTTCTTTAGATCCTCTAGCTCCACAATAGTCATTCTATATGGAGTCTTTGATATTGAAAACTCCCTAGGTATAAGGTCAATTGAGAATTCAACATCTCTTCTAGGAGGAAGACCATACAATTCCCCAGGAAACACTTCAGAAAATTCCCTCACAATAGGCATGTCTTAAAGGATGGTTGCCTCCTTAGACTCAATCATCTAAGCTAGATACGTATGATCATAGGGAAGAAATATCCACACTTGAGTTGATGGATCTAAATAAGATCCATATTCCTCCTTGCACTTGTTCAGAATCGAGGGTCGATTCTCCACATGGAGAGTGATTTACCTCTCATGATAATTTATGTTGGCTCTATATAGGGAAATCCAATCCATGTAAAAAATTACATAAAATTCCACCACAGGGAGTATGATGAGGTTTTTCATGAAGTTCAATCCACCGATTATAACAGGGGATGAGTTATATTCATGGGATGCAATGATTTCCCCATTTTCCATACTCAATGACATCTTTACTTCCATGATTTGTGGTGGTGTTGGGATTGTTATACTAAAAATTTGGGATATAAAATAATGTGTAGGATCTGAATAAAAAAGTATGTTCACTATTCTTTTATGAATAACTAGCGTACCTATCACCGCTTCGTTGTCGAGGTTCACTTCGGTAGTAGTAATGAAAAAATATTTCCCTTGCTGCCTTGGAGGTTGTTGGTTGCCTCCAAAAACCCTTGTCTCAGGGCACTGATTTACAAGATGACCTAGTTCTTTGCAGTTGTAGAAATGAACAATGCATTGAGGTTAAAATGGAGTGTTCCTCTCCTCTGTTACAGTTGCGATTTTTTCTTATTGTTGGTTAACAGCTAGGTGCCCTTCTCTTACACACCTAAAGCATTTCCTCATCCCCTTCAGGCAATTTCAGGGGGTGATTCTTTCCACACCTTTGGAAGGGGTGCTGGATATTCTTAGCACCGTTGGATTTTTCCATCGGACCGCCAGCATTGAAGTCCACCTTACACTTCTTATCCCCACGATACCCCTAAGATTCTACGATCTCCATTTAGACCTTGAGGGAACATCAGAAAATATCCTCATAGCTGTCGAAGTCACGGATCACCAGTGCTTTCTGTAGGCTAGGTTTCAGCCCACCAAAGAAGCGGTCAACCTTGCATTCATGGGTAACGACAAAGCCGGAGGTGTATCGTGCAAGACTTGTGAAGTTTTAATCATACACTCTAATAGATTCGTCATATTTTTGCTTGAGGGAAAGAAATTCTCTTTCTATCTTAAGTCGTAGGGTGCACAGAAAATATTTATTGAAAAACATCTTCCAGAAATCCTTCCATTCCAATGCCTCGATATCTTCCTCATGCTTTGTATTTTTGATCAATGTCCACCATTGATCGACTTCACCCTCCATACGTTAACCAGCTAGAAGAACCTTCTCTTGTACAGAATATTGAGGGATGGAGAATATCTTTTCAATGGAGTTGATCCATTGTTTGGTGATTGAGGGATTAGATGATCCATTAAAAGTAGGAGGCCTTTGTCTCATGAAGCACTCGATAACGACTTGTTCTTTCTTGGAGGGGGGGGGGGGGGGTTGAACGTTCCTCTTGACCCATGTTTCTATTCAAATCTTGAGTTAACTGATAGAGAAGCGTGAAAAAGTTTGAGATTCCCGCTCCCATCAGATTGGGCATCTCATTACCACAATCATCACATTGATCTTCACATCAGTTGTTAGCCAGAGTCATCCTATTACCATCCATTGGCTGGAATATAAGGAAAGTTAGGGGTAAAACATAAAGGGTAATTCAAGGACAAAACTGATGACTTATAAACAAATTTTATTTCCTTAACTTATGAATCCATAGGCTCCAATCTATGCTATTCATGATCTACTTTCTAACATATATTATTAGGGGCATTTTTTTAATTCCCTTAATAATGTTTCATACTAAGCTTGTGAATTTACCAAAGCATATCCCCCTGGAGTGTCATAACCACGAGTGTATCAAGGCCCGCTGTCATGCACCATTTCCCATTCGAGTCTATCTCAAAGTGGTGTTTTCGGGTTTTACCCCTTGGATACATCTGTTCCAGAGCCGCCTCTACCTACTCGTATCCAGACATGGATGTATTTTCTTGATAAAACACTTACTCAATACTCACCAATACTTATGGATGTTTTTATTATACTTATTATTGTCTCTAAGTCTTCACTATTATTTTCTAATCCTAATCCCAAAAAACAACTAAACCTATCCTCTGATACCAACTATGACAACCCTGCTTTTATTACACACTTAAACCTGATTTATTACATAAACTTCAATTGATACAACATAGAATATCGAGAGTTCTGGTGTCTTTGAGGATTAGGATCATTACATAACAAATTAAAAAATTAAATACAACATATTTATTGAAAACTTCCTTTATATGAACACTACATTCCCTTGTACTTAGCAGTGCATGGGATAACCTGAGGACATGCATAAAAAGGGTGAGCTATAAAGCTCAGTAAGGGAATAAACAAGGAATAACATGAGTAATACAATACATGTTAGAAAATAGGCATATCAATGGAGCACAATACAAACATGAACATAAAGGCATGATAAATCATGATAATCATAACATGTAAATGTGGGAACAACACTTAACATGGAATTAGCATGAGCCAAGGCTCATTGCACATGGAGCAAGAGTAAACCCTCATTGCACATGAAGCATGAGTAAATGCTCGTTACACTTGAATTAGTATGAGTAAACACTCATTTCACATTACGTATCATGATACTATACTTTACCCAAGGCATTGGAGCACCATCAGGGCATATCCTTCTTAATTATTTCATTTCATGCATAAGTGTGCCACATGGATCATATAACATGGAATCAATCAACATCATAAGTTATTAAACGATTAAATAATGTTGAATAAATACATGAAAGTACCATTCAATATGTATATGTTCATAAATGTGAATACCTTTGATAGAGACATGAGTATGGTATTCACTACACTATGATATTGGCTTGGAAAAACGCGGTGCAATTTTGGCAGCATAACGGCGTGACATAAGAATTCATAAAAATTTTTGATGAGATATAAATGGGTTTATCATCATATATACACTAAATGGATAATAAGGGGTTCATATATATACATTTCCCAAGAAATTTAATGGAATTTGGATTCACAATACAAAAGAATTGCTTGAATATAAACGAGGAGAGAGAAATTCCTTACGGAATTTTGGCATGGTAACAGGTGTACATTGAAGGAATTAATGCGAGAGAAAGGGGTATATCATCATTAAAACATAAATAGGGAATTATGTGAGAGGTTTTAAACCATAACCCATCATTTATAATTGAAATTAAAATGGCATAACAACTTAAAGAAAATTGGGCAAAAATGAGAAAGGAAGAAATCCCTTACTTGGAAGTGTAATCCCAAAGGCTTGGGAGAGGATTGAGAGATGCTTCTTGGGAGATTGGGGAACCTTGTGTGGATTATAGATAGAGTATTTTAGGGGTGGTTATAACTCCAAAGGATTTGAGTGAAGAGGATGTGGGATCTTGGGTGGGTTTATATAGGAAAGGTGAGGGAATTATTTATTATTTAGGTTTGGGACACCTCACATTAAAATAATCAAAAACACAAACCAACCCATGGGTTTTGACCATGGTTTTTCCCAAAGGGTATTGGAAAACAATAATTTATAAGTCTAATGTCCTAACTTCTTAAAATAATAGGTTTTCTTATGTGGAGGTGAGTCACATTCTCAAGGAAAACAATTTAAAAAGACAAAATGTTTTATAAGCCTTGAAGAGTCCACTAAAGCTTTGAAAAATAAATCAAACAAACCCAAAATCACATTATTTTAATGGTAAAAAATATATTTTCCTAACATAATGTTTATATTATTTTATTACATCACTATTGGGTCATTATGATGTCACAAAACTCATTATATATTTAAACGATATTTAATTTTTACCCAAAAATTCGACTGTCTCAAAAAATTTTAAAAAATTAACCATTGGATAATTTCAATGTACTAATTCCAATAATAATATTCATTTTATCTAAATAATTTTATAAATATGTGAATTTTTACTTTTAAAATAAAAACCGACATTTACCGAAAATTCATGGGTTTTTGACAAAAACAGCTTTCAAACCTTTATAAAAATTAATATTGCATTAATAAAATTATATTATCATTTATATTTAATAAAAATTAATTTAGTAATAATATTTTATTAAAATATTATTTAATTCAAAAATCCATTAATTCATCAAAATAGATTTGTTAGTGGAATATTAAGTAAAAATAATATTTAAAAACTATTTACAAAGTAACAATAATAAAATGAATACAAATTCTTTATACAAAAATAATTTACATTGTCATAGTGCTAGGTTCTTGTTAGATAACCCCTTATAACACCCGCATAATACCGAAGGGTAAGGTGTGCGATGGTGACATACTCTTGGGGTGGCTCAGATAACATCGCTCAGGTGGTAATCTCTATTAACTTCCACTTCTCCTGTAGTTGGTTCCGCTCAAGATTAACGTGTTCAAGCTCATCTTGGGCTTGGTCAAGAGTGAAGACCACCACCTCCTTTATGAGCTCCTAAAAATGGGATTTTCAAGAGGAAAGTCTACTGGATGAGGCAATTTCTTCCTTTGTCTAAGTAAATTGGATTTGTTAAATCCCTATATTTATACTAATCATGTGGTCACTGTTCAATGGCTATAATAACAATGATAAAAATTAATAACAGTATTTTAAAATCCATAAACATAAATCCAATGATATTCACATTTTATATAACCATAATAAGACATTTAATTAGATCAAGTGGAATTTTCATTAATTAAAGTTTGGATCGTTATAGTATGCTAGCTGACTCGGAAGTGGTTCATCCCAAATTCAACTAGTAGGATTGACAATGATAACTCTAACTAAATGTTTTAATGATCGGAGACCAATAGGCCATTGGGGTGTGCCCTCCTAGTGTCTTGTGCATGAGAACATTGTTAGTCATGATTTCTATACCACCATTTCACTGAGATACAATGTACCTAGTGTCCCATTTCTAGGTAGTGCCTAGAGGGTTCTACCGTTACTAGTAATCCATGGTGATATCTCACTTACCATCGACATATAGTATACTTTGTGGTTATTTCAAAAGAAATCATGTTTTTATTTAAAATTTTTTTCCATAAAATTTTTCTCTATAATTTCATTTATAAAAATTTCAAGTATATTTATATTATAATTTTTATAGCATGGAATATTTTATTTTGTGGAATCCTACTGGGCTTTGGCTCGCACCCTGCTTACACCTTTAGGTGTAAGTAGACTTGGTTACATTTGACATAGGTAAGGAAGGACATTTGGAGATGGTGGATAGGTTTGTTAAAAGTGTACTTTGTGTGGGTTGATGGTGGTGGATTGAGGGCGATGATCCTCTCATCATGTGGTTATTTTGGAAATAGATCTTATTTTCCATTTTTTATGGCCATTCTGGTCTTTGTTTAAAAGTTGTATCCTGAATCTGGAAAATTGTGTATACCTTGTTTGGTTATGATTTTTTAGTTTCAATTTATTTATTTTTTTGGTTTTTTTATATTAATAAAATCAGGTAAATTATTCCCATGTTGTATCATTGATACTCGATAACTTTTTTCCAGCTTGTGGTGATTAGGAATGCCTTTCGGGCCATGACATAGACCGGGTTGGGCACCAGTTCAGATGAAGAACTGGCCTAATTCATGAAAAAATGGTATCAATAGAGGTTGATCTTTTGGTTAATGTTATTTGGGATGATTTTGGATAGAATGGAGCTAGGACTGTTGGGAATTTTTGTTTGAATTCTCCTCCAGGTGAGAAGTAAAGGCTGAAGACTATGTGTGGACACTAGGTGGGGGTGAAGTGTTTTGGTTGTCACATTGTTATGGTGAGTTTGTTTTATTTTTATTTGTTATTATTTCTGAAAATTTTCAGATTTTTTGTATTGATGTTTTTTCTTGTGATTGTTGTTTTTTGTAGAAACATGCCTCCCTGGAGAATTCCCTTGCAACCATAGGAAGAATCTGGAGGGAGTTCTCCCTCACTACTTTATTAGAGGTTAGTGAAAGCTGTAGTTTGGGATATTTTGGATCTAGGACAGGGAGTGGGTCCTGGACCTGCTCCAGTCAGAGAAGCTAAATATGGTCCTAGGAAGGAAAAATCCCAGGAGTCCCTTAAGAACAAACCTCCTTATTTTTGAGGTAGCACGGAGCCCCAAGAATAAGAGGAGTGACTTGAGAAGATAGAGAACATGTTTTAAATACTTGACACCCCTGAGGAAGTCAGGGTGAAATTTGACTCATTATTTCTAGAAGTTCCCAGTTGGCGGTGGTGGGACTCAGTGATTCAAGCTGGGAAGCACAAGAAAATTAGATGGAAATACTTCAAGTCTATCTTCAATGATCGGTATTTCCCTAAGTTCTTGGCTTATGCTAGATCCCAGGAGTTTTCGGATCTCATTTAGGGGGACCATTTAGTAATTAATTATGCCAACCGCTTTTCCGAGCTAGTTCTGTATTCACCCGAAATAGTTTCCAATGAGTAGATGAAGGCTCAGAGGTTTGAAAGGGGTTTGTGGCTAGATATCTATTCTCAGGTCTTTCTATTTAAGTTAAAGACACATGATAAAGTAGTTGATCAATCTTTCATGGTGGAGATTAACCACAAGGGTAGGTCTGGTTCTTATAGGGATATGTCAGCGATGGGCAGTGGTAGTTCATCTGAGAAGAATATGAAGAAGGATGAGTAGGGGGAAAAGAGAGGTGGTAGTTTAGGCCATCCTTCCAGGTATTCTTCATCTATGGATTTCGATGTAGGTTTTATTATGTACCACTAGTGAAGGAATGTGGGACACATACAACTCGTGTGCCCATCCCCTCAAAATCCTTGTCATCGATTTGGAGCTATGGGACTCTTGCACTGTTTTTTCAAGGTGATGTGCCCATACGAGTGTGGGGTGGAATATGTAGTTTCCAAGGGAATGTCATCTCAGTTGGATCCATCTAGGATGGTGGGATCTTGTTTCTATGGTTGTGGAAGTAGGACCAAATCCTATTCCAATCAGAGTCAGTTAAGGATAGAGCCACATGTCAGTGGTTATGTTCATACCCAGGCAGAGACCAGAAATCTTCATGATGTAGATCAATAACTAGCGAGATCAGATGAAGGGACCTTGACAATTTGAGGTACCATTCTGATTTCATCTTCTATAGAAGCTATTTTGTTTGATACTGGTGATTATTTTTTGTTTATATCTTCCCATATTGTGAATATTTTTAACTTTACAACTGAGATTATGTCTTTTTCGATGGAATTGGTAACACCATTGGGCAAGAAGAAGAAGCAGGTTCTAAGGTTCCCATCTTGTGCACTCTCCGTGTCAGGGGTTGAGTTAGAATGGGATTTATTGGTCTTGGATATGGACCTCTTTGATATAATATTTGGCATTGATTGGATGGTGCACTTTCAAGTGCATAATGATTTTTATAGGCGGTGAGTAATTTTAATGGAACCTGATGGGAGTACTCAAGTTTTTCTTGGAGATAGGGATCCTCGATTGGGTTGTGATGGATCTCCACCCTTGGAGTTGGGTAATCTTTTTTTTAGTTATCTTCACTCATGTTGGAGGAAGATGGTGGTGCTTCTGAGGGTGGATTTCCTTATGTAGTGGATGAGTTCCCAAAGGTATTTATAGATGAGTTTTCAGGTTTACCCCTGGAATGGGATATGGATTTCTTTATTGATTTAGCATTAGGGATACAACTTATATCTCTTCCCTTATATCATATTTCCCCCACCAAATTGAGGGAATTAAAGATACAGATGAATGATTTAGAATCCAAAGGATTCATTCACCTGAGTATCTCTCCTTGGGCCTCCCCAGTATTGTTTGCAAAGAAGGCTAACGAATCTCTCCAATTATATATCAATTACTAGAAGCTAAATAAGGTGAACATCAAGAACAAGTATCCTTTTCCTTGAATTGATAACTTTTTCAATAAGATGAAAGATAAAAGCGGTTCTCCAAGATAAACTTATGTTCTAGTTACCACCAAGTCAGGGTGAAAGAGGAGGATATTCCAAAAATAGCTTTTTGAATCAGGTACGACCACTTTGAGTACTTGGTCATGCCTTTCGAATTGACTAATTCTCTACCAGTATTCATGGATCTTATGAATAGATTGTTCCACTAGTATCTTGACTCCTTTTATTTGGTATTCATGGAAAAAATTATGGTTTATTATGGATCTGAGGAATAGCATGAGAATCATTTGAGGACCATGTTGGGAACTCTTTGGGATCATCATCTTTATGCAAAGTATTAAAAGTTAACTTTTTGGATCAGGGAAGTGAAGTTTGTGGTCCATGTGATCTCAGAGAAAGGGGTTTCAATGAACCCTAGGAAGATCAGTGTATTTATGTCATGGGAGTATCTGAAAAATGTGTTTAAGATTAGAAGTTTCCTTGGACTGGAAGGTTATTATAGGTGTTTTGTTTGGGATTTCTCTTGGCTTGCTTCTTCCATGACAGCACTCACCTGAAAAGGGGAGAAATTTGAATGGGGAACAGAATGTCAGACATCCTTTGAGGAGTTGAAGAGACATTTGAGTACTGCACCCATGTTTATCTTTATAGAGTTGGGAAGGGGGTACATGGTTTATTATGATGCCTCAGGTATGGTTCTCAGGTGTGTAATCATGCAAGATGATCATATGGTAGCATATAGATCTCAACAACTCCAACCACATGAAAGGAATTACCCGACCCATGACCTAGAGTTAGCAGCGGTGATGCATACTCTGAAGAAGTGTCATCATTATCTTTTTGGGGAGAAATATGTAGTCTACTCTAATAACAAAATCTTAGCCTACATTTATACCAAAGGGATTTTAACTTGAGGAAGCACCATTGGATCAAGTATTTGTAGGGGTTTGACTTTGATATCGTCTATACCCCAAGAAATAATAATGTTGTGGTAGATTACTTGAGAATAAGAGTACCAATCTAGGAATTTAGGAATTCCAGTGATGAGTGGACCTTGATGGGGTTCTTTTCCCAGATTCACTTAGAGACCAAGGAGCATAGCGGGGGTGCGTTCTTGGCTAGTGTTCAGTTGGCTCCATCTCTTCTAGAGATGATTGATTCAGTGGGAGAAGACTGGTGATAAACTGTGCCAAAACTATACATAGTTCCTTCATGGTGGTGAGACACCTTGTGATTGATATTTGTCTCCTGAGGGAGTTCTATGTTTTAAGGGCTGCTTTGTGGTGCTGTTGTATCTAAGGAATATGGTATTGTAGGATAGCCACTAGTCTCAATGGGTCATGCATCATGGAACTACCAAAATTCATTATGATTTTCATCAGTAGTTCTGGTGGCCAGTTATGAGGTAGGTTACAACTCACTTTGTATCGATATGTTATACGTTCCAGTAGGTGAAAGCAGAGCATCAAAGGCCCTCCAATTTGATTTATTCATTACCCATTCCTACTTGGAAGTGGGACGAGGTCTCCATGGATTTCATTATTGGATTACCTCATACAGCTCAAGGAAGGAAATATATTTGGGTGGTAATTGAACATTTGACCAAACCATCCCATTTATTTCCAATAAAAAATTTAGTAAAAGTGGATGAGCTGGGATGATTATATGTTTAAGAAGTGGTAAGGCTCCATGGTGTGCCATCATAAATCATTTCTGATAGAGACCCCCATTTTACCTCTCAGTTCTGGAAAGGCCTGCAAAAGGAATTGGGGTCACAAATCAAGATGAGTATGGCATACCATTCTCAAAAGAATGGTCAGACGCAGCGGGAAAATGAAATTCTGAAGGGCTTGCTTCATACATGTGTCTTGGATTTCGGTGGATCATGTGATAAAAATTCAGGATTGGTTAATTTTTCTTATAATGAAAGTTACCAGTCCTATATTATAATGGATCCTTTTGATGTTCTCTATGGTCGGCCATGTTGGTCTCCTTTGTGTTAGGCTGAGGTAGGTGAGACCTCACTATTGGGGTTGGGCCTTGTGCAAGATATGTCTGATAAAGTCAAGTTGACCAAGAAATAGTTATTGAAAGATCAGAGTCACCAAAAATATTATGCCGATCAAAGGTGCTAATATATTGAGTTTTTATGGGATATTGAGTGTTCTTGAAAGTGTATCCTCATTTAGTTCATCATCATTTGGGAAAGTAGGGGAAGCTAACACTGAGGTATGTCAGACCTTTTGAAATCACCGAGTGGGTTGGTAAGGTGGCATATAGGTTAGATTTTCCTTCTTAGTTGACGCCAATTCATGATGTATTTCATGTTACCTAATTGAAAAAGTATAATCCAGACCCATTTCATGTGCTAAATTGGGATGAATTGGAATTAGAGCCCGACTTATTCGTGTTTGAACAACCAGTGAAGATAGTGGATTCCCAAGAGAAAGTTCTTTTCAAGAATTCTATTACATTGGTCCGTGTCCTATGGAAACATGGTATTGATTTGCATGAAACTTGGGAGTGGAAGTTGTGGGTTGAACAAGAATACCCATGCTTATTTTCTTATCAAGTTTCAAGTTAACCTTCCGGGGATGGAAATTTTTCATGGTGAGGAGAATTGTCACATCCGTGATTTTATTTTGAGTTATTTTTTCTATTTATTTTCAGTCCACCTTTTTCCTTTGAGGTTTCCTTTGAGTTTTGGAGAAAAGTGTGAAGTTTTGGGTATCCAGACTGTGGTGCATGGTTGGAACATGATTAGTAGTAATTGTTCACCCTGATCAGGTAACCATGCAGTAGGTGGCTGGGTAAGGTAGCAACTACCGCACGAACGCATGGTTAGTCAGACTGTGCGCCTCAACCTAGGTACCCATGTGGTAAATGGGCATTTTGAGGCAGAAACTAATGCACATAAAAAACATGGTTATTTAGACCATGTAGGGTGACAGTATGATAGTATCTTCTTAGATAGTGAGTGTATCATGTTCACTGTATAGTTTATCAAACCATACAGACTAACTGTGCGACGTTTCTAGGTCATTAAAAATTGGGTTTCAGGTTTTCTCTCTCTCCGATTTTAAGCCCTAAACACCCTATTTTTTATCCCACTCAGGATTATCCTCCTTAGGTTCCTCACCTCATCCATCTTCCTCCTAAATATCTTCAATTTCTTGGAGGATTTGGTGTGATTTCTCAAAGATTCTTCAAGTAAGACTCCTTCTCCCTTGTTTTCTTCCTCCAATCTAGGGTTTTCTCCCCATTTCTTGGGGCTTCTATTATCCAGTGGGTAGGTATATTATTTTAGGGTTTTATATTGATCTTTGGTGTTTTATATTGATATTATAGGTTTGATCTTTCTTCCTTGTGGTGCGGTTGAGGTGTGGTTGGAGTTTCACACCGAATTTTGGGGATTTCTACACCCAAGATAGGTGATTCTGTGCTTAAACATTATTTGATGAATTTATTATGCTTTATTGTGTATTTTTATGTGTTCTATGATCTATGTGTTTGGTGCGAAATGGGTTTTGAATGTATTTGATATGAATTTGTTTTGAAAATGGATTTTCAATATGAAAATGGGTGTATTTCTTGTGTAATGCTTTGTTGTGCCTCTTGAGGGTGTTTTAAAAATTATGCAAGTGGATTATTAAATTTTATAATTGATGAGAATCATGTTTTAAATTTTTTTTGATGTGTGTTTTATTTTTAAAAGAGGATTTGGGTATGCAAGTGACGGCATAATGTGTGTGTTGCCTTGTTTGTCTTGAATGATGTGAAAGTGACGTTTTATGTGACATGTGGAATATACTTGAGCACAAAGAGAAACCTGGGTAACTAAGTGGGTGGATTAGGAATAGTATGCTAGATGTCTTGGGAGTGGTTCATAATGGATTCAAATAGAAATATTTATAATGAAAAATCTAACTAAACATTGTGATGATTGGATACCACTAGGCCATTGAGGTGTCCCCTCCTAGTAGCTCGTTCACGGGAATATTGTTAGTCGTGGTTTCTATACCGAACTTTCACAAAAATATGATGTACTTAGTGTCACATTTCTAGATAGTTACTAGAGGTTTATCCCATGACTAGTGCTCCATGGTGATATCCCACTTACCATATTCATATCGTATACTTTTTGGTTATTTCAAAAGCAAGCATGGGTATCTTTAAAATTGTTTTCCATAAAATTTGTCTCTAGAATTTCATTTATAAAACATGCAAGCCTATTTATCTTAGAATGTTTATAGAATGGGATATTTTATTGGGTGGAATCATACTGGGATTTGTCTCACTCCCAACTTAGACCTTTGGGTGTAAGTAGACCTGGCTATATTTGACATAGGTAAAGAAAAGGTGTTTGGATATGGCGGATCAGGTTGTTAGAGGGCTATTTTGTACGGGTTGATGGTGGTGGCTTAAGGGAGATGCTCATCTCATCATGTGGTGATTTTGGGGATAGATCTTGTTTTCATTTTTGTTGTAGCCATTATAGTCTTTGTTTAAAATTTGTAGCTTGAATCTGGAAAATTGTGTATTCCTTGTTTGGTTATGAATTTTCAGTTTTTATTTTTTTATTTATTGGTTGTTTTATGTTTATAAAATTGGGTAAATCATTCCCATGTTGTGTCACTAATACCTAGGAACGTGTTTCCATCTCATGGGGTTTGTGAATAGCCTTCAAACCATGCCACAGACTGGGTCGGGTGTTGGTTCGGATGACGACCCAACCTGGTTGGTGACAACGGTCAAGTGTGAATGGTCACAAGTTAGTTAATTAAATTAAATTATTCAAGTTTACAATGATAATAATTGAATTTATTTTTAAAGATTTTCATGAATTATTTAAGTTAAAATAATTGAATACAAGATTTTAATTTCAAATAAATACTATTCATTCAAAGTTCGTTAAACAAATATGGGAAGGATGAGTTGAGTTAATGACCCGCGTTTAATCACATGACATCATTTTGATTTTACAAATATATGATTAAATGTTATGGTGGTAATGAAAATTTTAAGAAAGTCATTTAATCCATTTTGTGGTCAAATGTTTAAGGTTTAGTTTCTTTAAGATACTAAGTGTAAATTTAGAAACTAAAACCTATTATATATATATATATAACCCATTTTGACTATGGGAC
This sequence comes from Viscum album, assembly GCA_963277665.1. Classification (NCBI taxonomy): domain Eukaryota; kingdom Viridiplantae; phylum Streptophyta; class Magnoliopsida; order Santalales; family Viscaceae; genus Viscum; species Viscum album. The sequence goes on from OY728162.1 coordinate 225,289,107, forward strand.
TATTCATGGATCGAATTTTCATCCCCTTATCCTCCCAAGTTATCTCTCAATCTCTAGAGAGAGAAACCCTAGGGAATATCAAGATTCACTACTACAAAATACACCTTAAACAACATTGGAATATAGAAGCACTAGAAAAATTCACTGATAAATTATATCTTTATCAGCGCTAAAATAAGCACTGATAAAGGGAGACCTTTATCAGTGCTAAAAAAAGCGATGATAAAGGGCACCCTTTATGAGTGTTTTTTAGTACTGATAAAATGGAATCTTTATTAGTTCTTTATTTTAGCACTGATAAAGGTCCACAATAAAATGATATAAGAAAACAAATAAAAATAAAAAAATTTAACAATTTCATTAATTAAATAATTATTGTTAAAAATGAATAAATTGAATATATATATATATATATATATATATAAATTTTAAAAATTAATAAATAGTATAAATTTAATATATAGATATGTAAAATTAATAAAATAAAATAATTAAACAAATCAAAATTTAAAAAGAGTAAATTAAAAAAATATTAAACATTTTATTAATTAAATAATCATTGATAAAAGTGAATAAATTTAATAAACATATATATAGATTATAAATATTAATAAATAGTATATATTAAATATAGATATATAAAATGAATAGATTATAATAATTAAACAAAAAAATGAATAAATTGAAAAATTATTTACAAATTTATTAATGAAACAATTATTAATAAAAATGAATAAGTATAATATATATATATATTAATTATAAATAGTAATAAATAATATATATTAAATATAAAAAATATATATATAATGAATAAAATGTTAATTAAAAACATATTAATGTCTTATTCATTTTTATTATTATTTGATTTTTTAATTTAACATATATCAAACGTCTTGTGTTACATTGATTTCACACACACACACACACACATATAATTAATGCATTTTTATATGAAAACACACACACAAATATATTAACGGAATATATAGAAACACGTACACCTAATATTTATGTAATTTATTCAAATTTTATTATATTTTAGAATTTTTATTATGTCATAATATATATTTTTTTAACCGGTAAATTTTATTATTTATTTTTAATACTATTACTGTTAGGGTATTCATTTTTAATATATTTTTTATTTTTGAATTTGATCATTTTCTATTATTTATTTATATATATTTATTTACTATGTTTTCGTATTTTCAATATATATATATCCATATTTTTTTAATAATTTATATTTAATTAATAAAACTTATCCATTTTTCAATATTTTTAAAGTGTTCTCATTTTGAATTATTCAATTTCACTCATTTTTAAAATGCATGTATTTAAGATTATATATCGACTAATAATGTTAAAATTATATTTGTAAAACATATTTATAAATAAATATATTTATAAATGTATATTTACTATATATATTTATAATTATTATAAATAAATAATAATTATTTTTTAAATTAGTATTTATATAATTATAAATAAATAATTATTTATATTTATATTATTATAAAATTATAATAAATTTATTTAAATAATTATAATTATAAATCCTTTATCGGTGCTAAAATTTTAGCACTGATAAAGATCAATCTTTATCAGTGCTAAAAAAGTGCTGTTAAAATATATCTTTATCAGCATTGATAAATATCCCTTATATCAATGCTGATCATTTTAGAGCTGATAAAAGTGATCTTTATCATCACTTTTAAAGTGATATTAAAAGTTTCTACGATATATTTAAGAGAACCATAACCATGACTCAGTCACTCGTGATTTTCTAACTCTCACGGAACTCCTATGCTGTCAGTGCGACTCCTCTACATCCCCTTGGATGAATCAAGACTAGAATCCAATGTATGTTATTTTCTAATTTTCCTCTATCGTTGTTTGATTTTTTGGATACCTCATTTTTCATTTTTTCACTATTATTAACCATAACGAACCCTACATCTCATCTCCTCACCACTGAAATACAACGAGTGACCTAGGGTGACTCTCGTGTAACACCGATACCCTATCAACCATTGCAGCCATAATAAATGAATATAGAATTTTTATGCACAACTATTAAACAACTGTATAGTGCCGATCCAATGCTCACAGAGGATAAATATGGTCCTTCGATAGTGCATGACATGATTCTCTTAAATTATACTCCCATGAAATATTTTTTTGATATTAAAACAACTCACTATTTTATTACTTATCATGTTGTGGATCATATGGGATTGCATATTGAAATGAAACCTCATGTGTTAAATATTTGAACACCTATTGGACAAAGAATTTTTAGCATTTAAATGTGAAATAATTTCTACAATTTTTATTGAGGCTAATTGTTTTAGGATTTCTCTATTCTTGAGATAGATGTTTTTGACTTGATTTTGGGATTGTGTTAGTTAATATCCTTCAAGATATTCAACAATTTTTATACCCAATAATTTTGTTTCAAATATTGATATGGAATTTAAAATCACTTTAAAGGGTATTGGGTTGTGAATGTAGGAACAACAGGACTATTGGTACTAATTGTTGTGACTATGGTGGATTAAAAAAATATCCAAAATTGGAAGGTGGGGAATCCTTGAGTAGACAGAAGTGATGTCAAATATAGGTGGGGTGAGATTCATTTCTTCAAGACCATTAGAGTGTAGGTATTCCAATTCCTCTTAAATTAAGGATACTTTTTTAGCGATTCCATTAGTGTAGGTTCTTAGGAACCTTTAATCCTCATTGCCTCTTTGATGTGAATCATTTCTATCTATGTGGTTAGTTGGGGAGACTCCAATGGTCCTTTTGAGCTATTCCTTCTAGGTAGGGTCATTAGATATGGTTGGTAGATTATTTATGGTTTAGTAGTCTAAGGATGATTCTATACAAGGTTATTTTATAGTGATAGGTACAATCCTAGTATATACTCTTGTTTATGGTCTTAGGACATAAATTCTTCCTATTCTTTATTTATGGGTATCTTATATTTCATCTGTGATTTAGATTAGAACTTATTCATAATGTTATTAACATAAATATTCTATATAAGTAAACATATAGAAAAAGAGTAATCAATGTCAATTTTATTTATGAGTATCTTATCTCTCTATCTCTCTACCCCTTACCTAAACCTAAACAATGTCACCCCTACTCTGTAAACTCATTCCAGCTTCATATGAGACCACTGCAAACTGCATCTCCATTTGCTATTGTGAAAGAAGAATACAACACATAATAGTCCTGAGAAACATAAACAAATTTTCATAAAAAAGTACTATGAGTTTAAAAAATAAGGTTGTATAAATAAGGATTCATTTTGGTAAGATAGATATACAATACAATACACTCCATTCATGAAAGAACACAATTTCATGCATCTTTCGTGAAAATTGTTACTGTCTTGAATAGAGATATAACACTTCAATACTGTAGTACAACTAACATTCACTACCTTTATTTAATCTATCCTAAGATTCTTGATTGTCTTCCATTTCTTGATGATTTCTTGGACTCCCTCTTTCAAACTAGCCTTCCTCCAATCACTGTGGTTACAATGTTCCTTGATGAAATACCTCCCACTCAGATTGTATTCATTAATATTCATCAAAGATACTACCATGGATTTGAATATTTTATATCCCAACTCATTCTTCAACTCTTTCATCCTTTCATCCTACTCATTTACTACTTCCTAGGAACATAAAAAATGCCACCGAAAAATCAATAAAAACATAATGAATTATTTTTTTGGTTTATTTATATTCATTTTCTTATACGACTCACTCTGCTACTTTTGAAACCACTTCATCAAAATTTTATTTTATTTTGAGTGTGGTCACATTGGATCCTATTAAAACTCTACAATTAATCATACTTAGATGAGAATACTACTATGACGAGTCATATATTCTTACTCTCAAAGGTATTCCTCACACAATGAGAAGAACTCTTCAGCCCTGTTTTCAGATTCATCTTCAGGATACTTTCTCTTGGTACTTGGGAGAAATGGCCAGTTCTCAAGCTCTCCTATACATCTCACATCAATACCACCACAAGTTTGTTTCTTCTCTAATCCCTAAAAAAAGAAACATTTTAGAGGAAGTATCAAAAAATAAATGTTTATGAGTGGAAGTAAATGACTGCGAGTGGAAGTCATGTGGATTTTAATGTTCATTCATTCATTTTTGTAATGTAATATTTTAGAATTCATAATTAAAATTGTATTTAAGTTATTTTTTAACCTCAGTGGAAACTCTAATTTCATCTCCTGAAGAGTTATTGCATTTTGTTTCTTGAGACTCACCCCCATCTCTTTTATGTTTCTTTAACTACTTTGAGTAGTAGTCATCCAAAATGATCATGGGATGACTTTTGGTTAGATTAGTTCAAGAAACATAGGTGGATGTCCAAAAAATATGGGAGATAAATATAAAATAATAAAATGTAATAATAATTATTTGGGAGGTAAGTCGTTAAGGAAATTTGGTACCACAATGATGAGAGGAAGGCTAGTTTGAAAGAGGAAGTCCAATCCATAATCAAGAGATGTAATATAATAAACATATGAGGATGTATTAAATAAAGGCAGGGAAGGTTAACTGTACTGTAGTATTGAAGTGTTATATCTCTGTTCAAGACTATAAAATTTTTTATGCAATATGCACACAATTTTGGAATTTTATGCATATAGTGTATTGTATTACTGTTATTCAGGAAAAATTAAATGTTTGAATACTCATACAGACAATGTATTTTGCATATGATGATGTTTCCAATATTGAGGAAGAATAGACTGTTGATGATAAAACTGCAGAATTATTAGGGGATCAACAACATACTGATGAAAAAACAACAACAATGATGCAACATCACAATGTTGAATAAAATTATCAAGGAAAGAGTTCAGGGTATAAAATTTGAGGTTGGTTGGAATCAACACAACCAACCTATTGACCCCAAAAATTCAATGTTCATTAGTTATCTTGGGGTCACAATGAGGATGAATGTGCCGATTGATATTGATTCATGCCGCCATGTCAAACCTATAATGAAGGAAATCCTTTGGAAATAAGTAATGGTAATGTTACAATATACTCTCTATTTTACTAAAAAAATATATAATGAAATATTGATTTAATTTTCATCATTCCTTACAGAATTTGTTTATTTTAGAATGTTTTCATAAGAAATTTGTCTTAATGGAAACTAGAAAATCCCATAGATGTTTTTAGACTCTTATTATAAAGTTACATCTTAGGTATGTTGAGGGGAAAATAAATCCCCACCCACCACTTAGTTATGAACACACTATAAAGAAGGAAACATGGACCACTTTCCTCAATCATTATAATGAGAAATCATTTCGGGTGTATTGTAGTCGATAATATATTATTTGAAATTATTTATTATATCCAAATTGATTCAAAATTTTTAATTTATGAAACAAAAAAAGAGTGTTGAAAATAAAGAACGTGCATAAAAAAACATACCCCTATCATAAAGAAAGGATGGGGTTAGCTTCAATAGAGAAGAAATTGGTATGTATTTTAAATCAACAATAAAAGTTTAATTATGTGATATGAAACAACATATGTTATTTTGTTTATATGAAAATTTAATAATCAAAATTCAAATCCACTTCCATCCCATATCAAGTGATATGAGAGTAGGATCATGTAAATAAAGAGGGTAAATTAGTTGACGATAACACAAAAGTAGTATGAGAATCATGTGTAAGTATGACATAATTGTAATTTTTTATTCTTTATAAAAATATTACAAAAAAATATCTATTATTTGTTCATATTTTTTATATGGTTTAGACACAAGAATAAAAAATGCACGTACTAGAAGAAAATATACATTCATAAGCTTTGAAGATGCATGAACAATATGGTCACATTAGAGGATTAGGTTTTGGAGTATCTCATAAAACATATTTCGAGAAGATAAAACCACATGAAGATAAAAATAATATGATGAGATGATTTTGGACACAAATAGACTCACTACAAGATATTATTTTACAATCTGGTTTGGTAGACCAATGTATAAGAAACTCTCAAAGTGAACCGACGGTGGAGAAACGATCCACACATGAACCAAATTATCCCACTAGATTTAAGGATAATCATCCCCCAAACCCCATACCTCACCTGGGGAAATCAATGTTTTCATTACTCTTTCTCCTAAATGTGAATCTGTTGGTCAGAGTAGATTACTCAAGAGGGGAGGGGTGAATTGAGTAACTATAAAAATTTCTGTAAAAATTGTTTCCCCAAAAAATCAGATACAACCCAGTTAATCAAGGTTATACTGTTATAAGAGTTTGACTGTTGAAATAACTTATTTAAAGATTGATTAATTCTCAGTAATATTAGTATCAGTTATTAAAGTTACTTCTGAATCTATTCTACTAAGACAAGACAATTATAACTTCTTTACAATACTAACTATCAAAGTGAATTTAGAGATTTATGAGTTATATGGAAAATAAGTAAAATAGAGAAAACTAAATTAAGCAGCACAGAAGATATGAAACAAGTGGTTCAGTCTCAAGCTGAGACCTAATCCACTCCACTTGGTGATCACCTGCCACCAAGCAGTTTATATAAATAAACTTTGATCGACACTCTGGATCAGGGTTAACAACAGTACTCAGTACTGTCCAGGACACACAGGGACCTCTTCCACAGTTCTTCGTGGGTACAAACTACCAAGACACACAAGGACCTATTCCACAGTTATCAGTGGGTATACACAAGAGTAAAAGAATGTTTGAGTAAGGATATCTTGTATCCTTCAGTTTAATGTGGGAGACAGAGTGTTTTATTATATAGGAACATACACTACTTGAAAGTTAATAAAATATACACAATAGGGAAACAATATTGAGATAGGTTTAGAAATGCTCTGAGTGTTAGGATTTGCAGCTCTGGACTTCTGAGATGAAGCAGATGCAGGGCTCAAGTCCTCGTTTGTAAAACAGAGTGTTGCAATTCATCTTGTGTTCTTATTGAGGTTTTACAGTGCGAATATGTTCTCGGTTCTTGGTTTCAAATATTCTTCGTGTATTCTTCAGCAATGCCGAGTTTCATGCAATAGGCCTTTCTTCAAAAATTTTCTCTAAGTGTGTTCTTCGTGAGGTGCTCACGCCTGCTTGGTTTTTTTTCTCGTGCATTATCTTCTTTCAGGGTAACACCTTTCTTTTATCTTGGATTTCATGTGTTGGGGCCAATAGGTTGTATGAATTCTGCACCTCGTACCTCGTACTGTCCGATGATATGTCTACAAAGAAACATTAATTATGTCAGTGCATTAAAATATTCAAATATGACCGTTAGAGATTAAATTGAAAAACAACAAAACATGTTAGGAAACGGTGTCACAATATGTCATGGAAATGGTGTATCCTTCACACGGTGTCTAGATTGGTCACAGTGTCTGAAAGTCACAGTGTCTCGCGGTCACAGTGCCTTATTCACGGTGTCTTGATGTTCACGGTATCTGCTTGTTCATGGTGTCTGCTTGCTCACGGTGTCTGCTTCACAATGTCTTGTTCACGGTGTCTGCTTCACGGTGTCTTGTACTTTTCAAAATAACCATATTTAAACTTAAGCAATGATGACCATAGAATGGATTAGACTTAATCATTTGTCAAAGAAGTTATTATAAAAGTAAATCAAGTATAGTACACAGTAATTACACTAATGTAGAGAAATTAAGATCTTGAATGGATCTTCTTAAAGCATGAGAATACTTAAGCAATAATACACATGATTTGATATAATTTACAGGATTTAACCAGGTTGAATATGATTTTTGATCATTAAAACATGATTAGTACAAGAGGAATCCAACAATCTCACCCTTTTTGATGATCAAAAATCATGTAAATTTAAAGTATATATTTGATTCAACTATATAGATATAGAGATTTATCCCCCTTTTGGGATTATAAAAAAGATAGAATAAGAGAAGTCACGAAAAGTGAACATTTAATTAAAGAAAAGAAGGTCCAATACAAAAATAAAGGAGAAAAACAAAAGCAATAACATTCCTATCAAAAAGTAGTAATCAATGTTCTCTTTCATGGGCTGATATACTCTTTGCCTTTGGCAGTAGTAGCAGAAGAGGAAGCCATAGGAGCTGAAGTGAAGGTAGAAGAAGGGAGTGTGTTGGTCGATAGAGAAGGTAGAGGAAGGCCTTCAAAAATATATGGATCCATAGTAAGAGTAGTAGAAGATTTAGGTAGTTTTTGATCAAGGATCACATGCCTGATCTGACTCAGTGCTTGGCTGACATACATTATAGTGGAGGATAGGGCAGAAGTGAAAATAGGTAGACTAGGTCTCAGAGAAGTAGCCACAGGAGCAATAATGGATGTACTCTGAACATGAAGTTAAGGCCCCAGAAGCTTAATGAAATATGAAATGATCTCCCCACCACATTTCATGGATTTATCAAAATCATCCTTGTTATCTATAAACTTTTCCAACAATCGAGTGAACTCGGTGAGCTTTTGGACTTGGGTCTTGAAAGCTTGAGTCACAAGAGGAATTCACATATTTTCCATAGGTTACTTGAAATGATTTGTCATATTAGTCTTGGGGAATATTCTATTGAAGTAGAAATACACTTTCTTGGAAATCTCTTGCTGAGCATAATTATCAATTTTTGAGTGTATTTGGACTAGGCTAAGAAATCGGTCACTATTCTTGATAACTTCAGAGAGATAAGCTGCATTGAAACCAATGAGTACATTCTGAAGCTCTTATTTGACCACTGTTCTGAGTGGATCACTATCTAAATAAGGTTGAGAGGATTGACCAGAGGCTTTAGAAGAATTGATAGTAGTGGTGAGAGATTTCAGTTGGTTCAGAACTTTTTGAAGACATCCTGTATACTCAGCAGCGAGTTTGTTAAGATTTACAATAAGATCTCTCATCTCCTTCATGATTTGTTTGTTCCTTTCAGCAACCTTTTCATCTAAGGAAGATAAATAAGGTTGAATCTGAGACACAACATCCCGTGGGGTTTGAGTAATAGCAGGTTCTACAGGTGGAGAAACAAGCTTTGTTCTGGAATGCATCTCTTTCTACATTTCTTCGATCATACTTCTCAGAGTCTTCACTTCATCACTAAGAATCCTGTTTTCAACTATAACTTCCTGAATATCATGAAACATTTTAGGTTGAATCTTCCAAATAACTTTCTCCAACAATAACGAGGCATATTTATCACTTAAGTGAGTTACAAGATCAGGTTAAGAATTCATAACCTTTTCAACAACAGACAAAAGGGTAGCACCAAATTCCTTTAGATAATCCTTACTCACAAAGGATGATTAGTCTGATGAAGGTTCAGAAATAGGTATTGATACAGTTTCAGGTTCCTTTGCAGGGGATATATTAGAGACTGATTTCGACTAGAACAAAGAGAAAATGTCAAGGCCTTTTGCTGAGACTTGCTGAGATTCATCCACATCATAGAAACTGGGGAACTTATATTGAGTGTCTAGAAAGTTTAGATCAACCAGATTTGGTACTTCAAGAGATTCCAGATTTGGGGGTTGCTCCCCCTCAACGGTTACATCCTTATCGGGACTAAGAGTCTTAGGGTCATGATCTAATTCCACAAAAACATCTCTTGGTTCCTCACCCATTTCTTGCCTATCCAACTGAAAATCCAGATCCATCCTTTCTTCAACCTAAGGGATGATTTCAGGAACAGATTTTTCCACTGAGAGTTCCTCAAGATTATCTTCTTGCATACCAGGGAGATCTTCCACTATAGGTTCTTCATTCTTGTCAGTTTCTTTGGCAACAGATTCAGTTTGATCCTTGATTTTATCTTCTAGAGTAACAACTTATGTAGGTGCAGGGACTTCTTTTTCACTTACCACAAGAGGGATAAGAGTACTGTCTTCTTCCTCAACAGAAATAGTTTCTCTAGGAGGCACACCAACCTCTTATTCTTCTTCTTCAGAAGAGTACTCAACAATCTCATCTGGTTCCAAACCAGGATCATTAATATTTCTTGGTCTTGAGGGATGTTCCAATGGATTTAATTTCTCATAAATTCTATCATTATCTTCCACCCATTCCCTTTTCCAAGGATTCCAATTTATCTTCATTCTCTTGATAATGGATTTTGAAAGGTAGAATTCACAATCCTTAATTACTTCCTCATTAGGTCCAACCATACCTTTGGCATGAAGCATGGCTGAGATAAGCTGAGAGTAAAATAGGGAAGTTGACTTGGATGTGGCTTTGATCAGCTCACACATATGGTGTATTATATACTTGAACAGGTTGATCTTATGCCCATTTTTTATAAGGTAGATCAGAAACACATCCTGATATTTCAAAATAGCAAAATCAACTTTTATGGGACTAACCATATTCTATATAAACTTGAACAAAAGCCTTGATTCTCCATCTAGTTCAGCAGCAATGGCTCTTCTCTTGGTTCCATTTCCAGTTAAGGCTTTCAAAGTGTCCTCCAGATTAAAGAATTCGTTTAAAGGTGGAGGTCCTCTCTGATAATCCTCATAGATTCCTTCATGAGGTATCCTAAGGCATGTATCCCATAACCTCGAAGAGAATGAGAATCTCTACCCATTGATCCAACTTCTAACGACATATCCATCCTCAAAATCAAAGGAGAACTAAACATATTGATAAAACTGAGCCACTAATTTAGGATAGATAGGTCTATCTTCCTTCGAAAACCACTCTAACCAGCCTTTCTGTTCTAACACTTTCAACACCAAAGACTTACTTGAAAAAATCCACTTGGGGAAAACCTCTTTCCCAGGTACAACAACTCGGTTTACCAGATTTGGATTTAACGGTCTTTCGGGTGCTAGTTTAGGTGAAATATTCTTCTTCTTTGAGCTACGCTTCTCAGGAGTCAACGATGAGGGGTGTTTCATCTTGGGAATCCACCAATAGTTCAAGAGAGAGAAAAGGGTTACAAGGTTGAAGAAGGATTTGAAAGAGTGAATAGAAGAAATCTCGAGTGAAGAATCAAGTGATACTTTCTTTATTTTATCATTTAGGAATACCAAACGTCACAAAAGTAAAAGTGCGGGAAATCAAAAAAGAAGGTGAAAAAGATAATTAGAGTGATAGGGGTTTTTTACAAAAAAACATAAAGAATTTTTATGGTGAGACCATGTCTAGCCATTACGGTGAGACTATAAATGCACGTTACGGTGAGACAGTGAACGAACTTCACAGTGAGATAGTAAATATCAACTTTACGGTGAGATAGTAAACATCAACTTTATGGTGAGACAGTCACTGTCTGACAGTAAACATGAAACACTAACTGAGAAACCGTAATCATGAAATAGTAAAGTGTAAAATAGTAAGATATTGAATTGTAAGACATGAAACAGTAAGATATCTATTTGAGGTTTATCATTCCTAGTTCATGTATTATGTAGTCTATTCTTTCAGAAGTTAATGGTTTGGTGAATATATTAGCAAGCTCATACTTAGTACCAATGAATTCCAAAGTGATATCACCTTTTTGATAATGATCTCTCAAAAAGTGATGTCTTACATCAATATGCTTTGTCCTAGAATGTAAAATAGGATTTTTCTAGATGTTAATAGTACTTGTGTTGTCACAGTTTATAGGTACATGCCTGAATTGATATCCATAATCTAGTAATGTGTGTTTCATCCACAAAATTTCTTCACAACAACTGCCAGCACCAATGTATTTAGATTTTGCAGTAGATAATGCAACTGAATTTTGTTTCTTACTACACCAAGATACTAGTGACTTTCCTAAAAAGTGACATGTTCCAGAGGTGATTTTTCTACCTAACTTATAGCCACCAAAGTCAGCAATAGAATAACTCACTAATTCAAATGATTGTCCTCTAGGATAGAATATTCCTAAATTGGGTGTATGCTTGAGGTATTTGAAAATTCTCTTTACAGCATTTAAATGAGATTCTTTAGGATTTTCTTGAAAATGAACACACATAAACACACTAAACATAATGTCAGGATGACTAGTAGTTAAGTAGAGTAAGCTTCCAATCATTCCTCTATAAGTGGTCTGATCAACAGATTTTCCATCTTCATCAAGATCCAACTTACAAGTGTTACTCATGGTAATGTTACTACTTTTAGTGCTATCCAATCCAAAAAAATTTAGAAGATCTCTAGTATATTTACTTTGAGTTAAAATAATACCATCATTATTTTGAAAGATTTGAAATCCAAGAAAGAATTTCAGTTCACCCATTAAACTCATTTCAAATTTGTTTTGCATCATTTTATAAAAATCAACACTAAAATAATTTTTTAAAGATCCAAAAATAATATCATCTACATAGATTTGAATAACTAAAACATCATTAGAAATTAGTTTTATAAAATGGGTAGGATCAACTATTCCTTTTTTAAAACCTTTGGAAATAATAAAAGTACTCAACCTATCTTACCAAGCTCTTGGAGCATACATTAAACAATATAAATCTTTTGATAGTTTAAAAATATGATTTGGAAAATGGGGGTTTGTAAAACTAGGGGTTGTTCCACAAAAAAAATCCTTAGCTATATACCCATTTAAGAATTAACTTTTAACATTCATTTGATATAGTTTAAAATTCAGATGTACATTATAGGCAAGCAAGATTCGGATGGCTTCAAGTCTAACTACTTGTAATAGCCCGAGATTTTATAAAAAAATATTCTTTTTAATTTCATTAATATCGTGTGTTGTATGTTACACCAAAAGGAGCTTGCTCAACACACATCCTTGACTTGCCTTGCATTAAACACAATCGCGACCTTCCTCGATAGCGTGTGTAGTACGCAATACCGAGTTTCACTAAACAACGATATGCTATTAAAATATTATTAAAACTAGCTGTTATGAATAGTAATAACCACTTTTTGAAATTTTTTAAATTTTATTTTTCAAAATGGACTTCATTTTTGGATTCGGAATATCGAAATTAGCTTAGGGTGAAATTTTGGTAATTTTTGGATAACTTTCATATTTTGATGAATAGTGAAAATTACTAAATTTTAATTAAAAACAACTTTTTCAATAGAAATAATTAATAGTGATAAATTATTAATTTTAGTGGTTTTAAAGTATATTTAGAATATATTTTTACAATTTAATACAATTTTGGTCATTGGATGTAATTTCACATTTAAACCAGACATAAACAAGTGTCAATCTTTTGGTAGTTATTATCTCTTAAAAACACGCTATTTGTTTTGACGGCGGGAATTAATTTTTAAATTAATTAATGCAACTGATATGTTTTGAATTTGGTAAAATAGACATCATTTTTGATTTTATAATATCAAATATAGCTTAGGCCTAATTTTTTGGTATTTTTCTGAACACTTTCAATTTTTGATGAATAGTGAAACTACTAAGTGGTAGTTAAAAAAACTGAATTTTTCATAAAACTTAATTTTACCGCTTCTGTGAGTGGAATTTCAAAAATCCGAGAGACCCGGTTGATGTCCGTAAGTAAAATGTGGTTCAATGAGATGAAAATCATTTTTTGGTCAATAGTAACTTTTTACTTTTTTTTACCACGGTTAAAAGTAAATAGGGTAATTAAGGGTAGAAATGATATTATTATTACCCTAACACATGTCCTAATTCTATTGGAAAAGTGTAATTCGACCAAAAACAAACTTAGGAATAAAATATGACCATTTAGGCCCACTTGGATTAGATTAGGACATTTATTATTAATTTATTTAAAGAAGGGTTAAAAGAGTTAAAATCAAAGTTTATTTAGTAAAACATTTTTAATATAGGGTTATACATAAGATAAATTAGACTATAAATATTCATTATAAATCTAAAAAGATTTCCTACATAATGGTATTTTATTTGTAATTTTTAGACATTAAATAATTTAATTTATTTATGACACAATGATGAAGCAGTAATTATCTTATTAATGAAATATTGATATAATTGATGTTATAAATACCCAAATAAATATAATTTGAGACTTTTTTCTGAATTACACTAATTTTCTAGGTTAATATGACATGTTAGTATTTATTTAATTAACTTTTTTAGAACTTATAATTCTGTTATGATTTTCACAAAAATCAATTACTAAATAGTGTCAAAATTGACATAAAATAGTTTTTAAAACAAATATTATATTATTAATTGTTATTTTATTCCTAAAAATCTAAGGTTCTGCCAAATGACTTAGATAAGGTTATATATATTAATAATAAACAACTTGGGGTTCGTTTGGCTTGATATAGTAAGTTTATTAACCTTATAGTGTAAGAACACAAGAAGACACGGTAAAAGTAAAATTATTTAACTTAATGTTAAATCTAAATGATAAGGTTAAAATAGGAACCTAAACTTGTATAAATTCTATTGGATGAGAGTATTTCGAACCATCCCCACCTTATACTCTAAATAAATCAATTTGGAGCTATTTAAAACTGAACTTGACTTTATAATAAAATAATATTTTTAGTTATTCCAAAGGTGCCCCTCTCCTCCCTTATAAAAGGGCACCTCCTCCCTCTCTTCCTAACACAACTTTGAGCCTTCAAGCTCGGCCAAACCCTGCCAAATTCTCTTCTCCACTTCCCTAGAGACATCCTAGAGGTCCTGGTCTTCTTCAAAGACCAATTTTAGTGCCCTAAAAGGAGGTCTCAAAGAAGCACTTCAAAGAAGAGGTAATATCCATTACCGATCCTTTCCAATTTATTTCTTCTTCAACTTCTTCTTCTTAGGTTGTTTCATTATGAAGTAATAACATCAGTATCAATCATATAATGATATGTTATTATAAGTATGAAACAATCCTATTTCACCATCTATCCATCCTACGGAAAACGAAATCACCGCGCGTGCATACGTACGGAATACCGTCTCCACGCCGTGGTGTAATCTATTTTCCACCACCACCTTACTTGGATGGGTATAATGGTGTAAATAATGACTATATATGACTATTATAAAGTGATATTGATTCTGAAATAGTATACATACACTCCAATACAGTCCCACTATCATGAGAACGATATCATCGCTCGTGCGTACGTACGGAAACCGTCTCCACGACGTGATGAGATTCATTCTACACTTTAACCATTCATGAATGATTATAAAGTATATATAATAAGTAATAATGAAATATATGACATAATAATGATACTAGATTTATGTGTATATATATGTATGTCATCTACTTAATTCCGTTCAACTCAATAAGGAAACGAAAGCAGCGTTCATGCGTACGTACGACCTACCGTCTCCATGAACGGTGTATTTCTTTCCATTTACTGATTTATTATATATATGTATATTCTGAATATATATATATATAAATCATGTTTTATATTATGTAATTAAGTAATCATGATCTAAGTAATCATATGAATAATTACAAGTCAAAACGCGGACGACAAATGAAACAATTTTACCCAAAACGCTCTTTAACATCGAATTTACAAAAGAACGGGTAATATAAAGTCATAAGTGAACCATATATGATATCATAAAAATGAATATGATTCTTTAATAAGTCAATGACATTATTTAAATCATTATACAGGAGGTTCGTACACTTACGAAGCAAATCGGACCTAAGGTAAGGGAAATATCACAATCTCATTTTTATCCGAGATTGTTTATACTTTGAAATTTACTAGGGTGTATTTTATCATCCACATCCATGTTTCCTCGATATGTAATATTATTTCGATCCTACTACAATTGTTTAAATCCAATTTTACCTTTCGGCGAGTTTTTAGTAAAAGATATGAAAGGAATGTTTTGTCGTTTTTCGTACGAGGTACTTTTTGAATTTTCCAACAAAAGTACGAGAAGAATGTTTTTTTTAACTTATACGGAATGAATGGATTTTTAAAACATTATTTCCAAGAAGATTCCTTTACAAGTTTTCAAGTTTATTTTTAATCAACTTCTTTTAGTTTATAATTTTACGACATGTTAAGAAAGGAAAAGTGTTTTTTAAGTAGAAAGGACATTTTCCTCAAGAATGAAGTTCAATTGTTATATCAAAATTATTTTCCATATAAGATAATAAAGGGTTATATTTTTATCCCTATTATTACATTGATTTGATTGTGTTGTGATGGAATTATTTTTATGAATTCCTTTATCGTATATGAATTGTTTTATGATGTCATGATGTTTAAGATTCCCATTTTTATTACATGGGTTATGCAATGATGTATGATTTATGATTTTGTGGCACACATAAGAATGATATCATTATGAGATGGGTGGGACCTATATCTCCCTCCAATGCATTGGGTAAAGATTTTATATCTCATGAGATAGACATGGCTGGAATGGTAGGTTATACCGGTTCAGTGAAACAGGACTGAAACGAGGGTGACTCGGTTCAAAAAGGGACTTTGTCCACTAAGATAGTCTTGGAAATTATTCTTGACTAATAAGAAATGATTCTCTATGATTATGTGTGTATGCCACAAAGTTTAAGGTTTTAAGTTATGATTATTGGGATTACATTTCACTTCTATGATTTATCCCATGTTATGATATTATGATCTCTTTTGCAGGATAAGATTTCCAAAAGTTATGTTCTTATGTATATGATGTGATTGATATTTCTTTTGTTTACCCTTAATGAGCATTTGAGCTCACCCTTTTATGTTTTCTTTTCCCCAGGATATAAAGAAAGGTTTTAGGTAGAAAAAAAGGAAGATCTTTATGAGAGATGTTGAGATCTTTCACCACGATTAGAAGATTATATTCCGAGTTTCCAAAGACACTAAACAATTACGATCCTTATGTGTGTGTTTTTGTTATGTACTAAGTATTCCGCAAAAGTAATGTAATTTCCATGTACGTCAAGCTTCGGGTCTCTACACTACTAGTGCAAAGGTCTCTTCATAATCAATTCATTCTTCTTGATGATAGACTTGTGCAACTAATCTGGCCTTATTTCTAATTGTGTTACTAGCCTCATCTACCTTATTTCTGAACACCCATTTAGTGCCTATGGTGAATGTGTCCTTAGTCCTTTCAACAAGTTTCCAAACTTTGTTCCTTTCAAACTGATTAAGTTATTCTTTCATAGCCATGACCCAAAATTCATCATTGATAAAATCATTGATGTTTTTAGGTTTAAGTTGTGACAAGAAGACTTGATGTTTAACCTGATTTCTAAGAGAAGCTCTAGTTTGTGTTCCTTTGCCTAAGTCTCCTACAACAACATCTAAGGGATGGTTCTTAAGAGTTATAACTTCTCTAGAAAAGGAAGGACTAGTAAATTCAGGTTTATCAATAGGTCTAGGTTCACTGTGACTTGATTCTAAGGAATTTCTAAAACAGGAAGTTTTTACAGATTTTTTCTCAGAAGTGTTTGGGGATTTTTAATTGATGTTCAAATTTGATACATCATCCTATAGGTTATCTAGAATGGTTTTAGGCTCACGTGGATCTATTTAATAAAATTTGACGTGGACAGATTCTTCCACATATTTATTTCTTTTATTGAACACTCTATAGGATTTACTAGACAATAAACATCCTAAAAAGATACCTTCATCACTTTTGGATGAAAATTTGTCAAGATTGTCCTTAATATTAAGGATATAGACTTTACAACCAAAAACTTTGAAGTAGTTAACCTTGTGTTTTCTATTGTTTCATAACTCATAAGGAGTCCTCTTAAGAATGGGTCAGATCAACACTCTGTTGATTATGTATCATGTTGTATTGATAGCTTCAGCCCAAAAATAAATAGGTAGGTCATATTCACTAAGCATTGTTCTAGCTATCTCTTGAAGGGTTCTATTTCTTCTCTCTATAACTCCATTTTTTTGAGGTGTTCTAGGGGAAGATAAATTGTGACTATAACCATTTTGTGAGAAAAATGATTCAAACTCACGGCCATGATCACTTCTTAAGGATTTAATTATAAGTCAACTAATATTTTCTACAGACTTGGCATATTTAGTAAAATAAGAGAAAGCATCACTTTTGTGGGCCATAAAGAAGGTCCAAGTATATCTAGAAAAGTCATCTACAAGAACATAAACATAGTGCTTCCCATTTAATCTAGAAACTCTAGATGGTCCAAAAAAATCCATGTAAACTAGTTTGAGAGGATGAGAAGTTGACACTTCTTTCTTTGGTTTGATGGAAACTTTGTGCTGTTTTCCTTTTTGACAAGGATTAAACACTTTGTCATTTGGAAACTCAAGTTTGGGTAAGTCTTTAACTAATCATTTTCTAGTTATCTTTATAAGGGAGTGAACATTACAGTGTCCTAGTCTCCTATTCCAGAGCCAAGACTCTTTATGAAATACACTTAAACATGAACCTTTTTGAGAAGCTAAGGAATCTAAGTTAACAGAGTAAATATTTTCATTTCTTAAAGAAGAAAACACTAATTCATCTTTAGAATTAAAGACATTGCAAGCATAATTTTCAAATCTAACATGAAATCCATCATCACATAATTGTGATATACTAAGAAAGTTTTATTTTAATCCATCAACAAACAACACTTTAGAAATTAAAACTGAGTTAGAGTTATCGATTTGGCCAAGGCCAATAATATTTCCTTTGGAATTGTCACCAAATGTGACATGTCCTCCATCTATTTTGATTAGGTTCTTGAAGCATGAGTAGTCTCCTATCATGTGCCTTGAACATCCACTGTCCAAGTACCATATACTTTTACAGTAACTCTTTAAGAAGCTTTCCTACAAAAATATTAAGCAAAAACAGATTTTGGTACCCATACTTGTTTGTGTCTAGTAATATTAGTGATAAGTGCTTTAGGAACCCATATTTGCTTTGTAGGTTTCCTATAGTAATTGCGTAGAGTATTTTAAAAATAAACTCTATTCGGTCCAGAAAAACTTGAAACAGTAGAATATGTATCGTGAATTGAATTAGTTGATTTGTGTCCAGAACTATGAGTAAAACTGTATGTCCTAGATTTTGAAACAAAATTTGTTCTACCAAGATTTATTTTTCCAGGTTGATAACCAATGCCAGTGTTGTATTTAGGAGAAATTTGTTTTCCTATAATTTGAGTAAGGTTATTCTTCCCATTAGTAAACATTTCTAGATTACTCTTTAATTTCTCATTAGAAAATTTTATTTCATTGTTTTCTTTGAGCAGTTGATCATTTTTCTCTTTTTCAGTTGTGAGTTCAGATTTAAGAGTCACAGTAAGAGCATGTTGTTTCTTCAATGATTTATATTTGTATTTTAGTTAATTGCATGTTTCCTAAATCATGTTACAGTATTCAAACATCTCTTCATTAGTCATATTTTTAGAGTCACTCTCATCTCCAGAATAGTATGATTTAAGTACAGGAGAATCCAGTGTTACCTCAGATGTGTTTTTCATAAAACACATATTGGATTTGTTAGTCTGTTCATCATGTGATGTATCTAAGTCACTTGAACTATCCTCATAAGCACTCCAGGTTACTTTCATTGCCTTTTTATACTTCCTGTCCTTGTCCTCATATTTCTTTTTTTTACTTGAGCTTTGGATAGTCAGCCTTGTTATGTCCTTTGTGCTTACACTCATAGAAGACAATTTCATCAGTCTTTTCACTTCTTCTCTAGTCCTTATTCCAATTTCCTTTGTGGTCATATTTTCCCTTGAAGTTAGGATTTATGAAAAAGTTCATCTTCTTGTAAAATCTATTGAATCTTCTGGCTAAGTGAGCCATCTCCTCATCTCTGTCAGATGATGATTTCTCATTACTGGAACTTTCTATAGAAGCTTCCAGTTTCCCTTTGTCTTTGTGCTTATGGGTGGTGGTCTTGAATGCAATAGATTTTCTCTTTGTATCATCTTCCTCCTCCTTGTTGACTTTTAGATCTTCCTCATACATCATCAGTTTCACAATGATTTTTTTATAGGTATTTTTCTAATGTCGCATGATTATCTAATAGAGACAGAGGTTCCCCTCCATCTGTCAGGCAGACATTTGAGAATTCTCATGATATGTTCCTTGGTAGTGACTTCTCTTCAAAGAGATATAATTATGTTGAAAATCTCATTGAACCTATGATACATGTCAGAGATAGGTTCATCAGGTTTCATCTTAAAATTATCATATTTAATAGTATAAGTATTAAGTCTCATTTCTGTTACACTAGATGTTCCTTCATGTGAGACTGATAAGGTATCCCAAATATCATGGGAAGTTTTACAAGAAGAAATTCTATTTAACTCTTCATCTCCTAAGGAGCAGTATAAAGCATTCATAGCTTTGCAGTTGTTGTTGTAGGCAGTTTTGGTAGGTTCATCCCATGTGATTATATCAGTAGTAGGAATCTTATATTCATCTATAATGGAACACCAAATTTCAAAACTCATACTCTCTAAATGCATTTTCATTTTTATTTTCCATTGAGCATAGTTGGTTCCATTAAAGAATGTTGGTCTGTTGGTTGCATCACCTTACAATCTATTATCAATAATAATAGAATAGGTTTAAAGAGATAGAAATTTAGAATTAACAGAAATTTATAGATCTTTAATGTTTAACTAAAATCACAGTTGAATAATCTTAAACAGAGTCCTAATAAACACCCTTTGATACCAAATGTTGGTCGGAGTAGATTAATCAAGAGGGGAGGGGTGAATTGAGTAACTATAAAAATTTCTGTACAAATTGTTTTCCTCAAAAATCAAATACATCCCAGTTAATCAAGGTTATATCGTTATAAGAGTTTGACTGTTGCAATAACTTCTTTGAAGATTTATTAATTCTCAGTAATCTTAATATCAGTTATTAAAGTTACTTTTGAAGATATTCTACTAAGACAAGACAGTTATAACTTCTTTCCAAGACTAACTATAAAAGTGAATTTAGAGATTTATGAGTTATATAGAAAAGTATTAAAACAGAGAAAACTAAATTAAGCAGCACAGCAGATATGAAACAAGTGGTTCAGTCTCAAGCTGAGACCTAATCCACTCCACTTGGTGATCACCTACCACCAAGCAGTTTATATAAATAAACTTTGATCCAAACCCTGGATCGGGGTAAACTATAGTACTCAGTACTGTCCAGGCCACACAAGGACCTCTTCCATAGTTCTTCATGGGTACAAACTACCAAGACACACAGGGACCTCTTCCACAGTTATCAGTGGGTATACACAAGATTAAAATAATGTTTGAGTAAGGATATCTTGTATCCTTAAGTTTAATATGGGAGACAGAGTGTGTTATTATACAGGAACACACATTGCTTGAAAGTTAATAAAATATACACAATAGAGAAACAATATTGGGATAGGTTTAGAAATGATCTGAGTGTTAGGATTTTCAGCTCTGGACTTCTGAGATGAAGTAGATGCAGGGCTCAAGTCCTTGTCTGTAAAATAGAGTGTCACAATTCAGCTTATGTTCTTCGTGAGGTTTGAAAGTGTGAATATGTTCTCGGTTTTGGGTTTCAAATATGCTTCATGTGTTCTTCAGAAATGTCGAGTTTCATGCAATAGGCCTTTATTAAAAAATTTTCTCTAAGTGTGTTCTTCGTGAGGTGCTCAGGCCCGCTTGGTTTTCTTTCTCATGTGTTATCTTCTTTCTGGGCAGCAATTTTCTTTTATCTTGAAGTGCATGTGTTGGGGCCAATAGGTTGCATGAATTCTGCAGCTCATACCTCATACTATCCAATGATATGTCTTAAAAGAAACATTAATTATGTCAGTGCATTAAAATCTTCAAATATGACCGTTAGATATTAAATTGAAAAATGAAAAAACATGTTTGGAAATGGTGTCATAGTATGTCATGGAAATGGTGTCTCCTTCACATGGTGTCTAGATTGGTCATGGTGTCTGAAATTCATGGTGTCTCGCAGTCAAAATGTCTTGTTCATAGTGTCTTGATGTTCGCGGTGTCTGCTTGTTCATGGTGTCTGTTTGTTCATGGTGTCAGCTTCACGGTGTCTTGTTCACGGTGTCTAGTTCATGGTGTCTTAGACTTTCAAAATAACTTTATTTAAACTTAAGCAATGATGATCATAGAATGGATTAGACTTAATCATTTGTCAAAGAAGGTATTATAAAAGTAAATCAAGGATAATACACAGTAATTACACTAATGTACATCAATTAAGATCTTGAATGGATCTTCTTAAAGCATGAGAATACTTAAGCAATAATACACATTATTTGATATAATTTACAGGATTTAACCAGGTTGAATAGGATTTTTGATCATTAAAACATGATTAGTACATGATAAGTCCAACAGAATTAAACAACTTATGATAAATTGATATTACTAAAATTCTACAGGGTATAATTTTTATGTGATTTGTATCTATGAACACCCATGTACCACCGTGTTACGATGTGTATAGTGTATAATATCTTGGGAGACCAGCTAAAAAATCAAGAACTCCCAAAATATCATATGGGAGTGGGAATTGTGGTAGCATATGAGCTGACTGTTAAGTTTCCTGTTCCACTTAGTGATCTGAATATTACAACAGTCAAAGCCGCTATTGGAGCTTTCATAGCATGACTATATAATCTTATAAATATATATATGGTATGTATTTAACAAATTTTTTCATATGAAAAACATGTAATAGTTGATGATAAAAGGTCTGAAGTGAGGTATGATATTACATATGGATAAAGCTGTGGGGAAACAGAAGGCCGAATAAATAATATCTAGTGAATCAACTAAGAAAACAAAATGACCTTCTGAGAGTACCTTCTCCCCACCTATTCCAGATAAAAATTTATTATCATTATAACTTCATGTAGATACCACATTTAAAGATAAAACTATGTCTTATATTGAATATGAAAAATAACTATATGAAGATTCATTGACAAATGTAATTGGTCTTGAGACTCTAAATGAGATTCTCAAGCATAAATGGCTGAGCATCTTAGTTGTGAATACACACATAAGGTACATATTCATAATATTTCTATCCAAATAGTGAGATAATATGCTTATTACAGGTAATAACTATTCATATTTTGTATAGATGTTTATATTACAAATATATAAAGGTAATATTAAGCTAAGAATGATTTGGACTCATTAATATTTGTATCATTTCTACATCAGAAATAACTTTGAATGAGGAATAAATTAATAAGAAAGAATTTTAGTTACTCAAAGTGTTTAATAAAAAATAACCAAATGATAGACTCTTTTTGATACTGAAAATGCAAATTTAAAACTCTAAAATCTAATCACTTAAAATATATTTTTAATTTTTTCATCACTTAATTGTTTTTGTTTTTTTAGGATGCACTGGATGCTAATAGCAGTCAATATAGACACCATGAATATTTATTTTTTGGATTCAATGAATGGATATACAGCCAACCGACCGCACATGATGTGTATTTTGAATATGTAATACACTACAATCAACATTTTATAGATAAAATTTGAATTATATGTTCAGTATTTGTTTTAACAACAATTTTGTTATGATTTGGAAGTCGCTCAATATAGGCTAGATCATGGCATGAAGTTAGTGTCTGAAGGGATAAAGCCTGTGGATTACTACAAATGGAAAAAAATTAAGGTATATATAGAAATATTTAACTATCAAAACAATTCAAAACAATTTACTTATTTTGTTCAATGTTTCTATAGTTTCTAAAACAAGATAGCGACACCAATTATGGATATCATGTTTGCTAATTTATGAGAGAAATCATAAAACATGAAAAGAATAACACCCCCCAATAGTTAATTTGTTAAGGTAATTACAATTTCATTAAATATATTTCATAATCATTTGTTTTTATATATTTTCCCAGTAGTATCAAGACTGTCGAAAACCTAGTTACTCAAAATAATAAATCGATTTGTTTAGAGATGAGTGGGCATAGTATGTTTTTTTTGGAATGTATCCCCATAACAAATTTAAGTGATTACTTACCATGTTTGTGATATAGTATGAGTTATGAACTTCAAAAGATATTTGGGGTGTGAAGAATTAGTGTTAGAATGCTTATATATTATTTTTGATCTCATTCTCAAGGATAAGTATAATGTAGGAAATCAATTTTTTAGAATCAATGACCTACAAAAAATAAAATTGTTGGGAAATTGTGAAAGCATAGGTGGAGGTGGAGGATGAGTTGGATGCGGAGGCGAAGGCGAATCCAGAGGTAAATTCGGAGGTAGAGATCGATACGGAGGAGGAGGCAGAGGTAAAGATTGAGGTGGAGATCGAGGTAGAGGAGGATAAGAAGCATTGTCTTGAAAAAAATGAAATTGTTGGATAGTGAAGTAGAATGAGGATCATACCATGATTGTGTTTGAGAACAATTATTTAAAAGTGTACACAACACTTTTCACTTAAGATAAGAGCCATTGTGCAAGTGTTTCATGTGACTTATTGAAATATATTTTTCACCACTTGTATTGATAGTTTGGGATAACGATTCATAATTAATTTGTGATGTGTATGAATCAGTCTCATAAAAAACCCACACATGATGCCACTTGTATGTCTCAAAGTGCGTGTTTCCAGTTTAAAATGACATTTTAGTAGAAAACACATGTGGTGTACTCAAAATAGAGGAAATTAATTATCATTGTTTTGATACTTTAGGATAACAATCCATGATTTATTTGGGATGTGTAGAAATAATACACACCTCAATCTGACGTACAGTGTGACTAGTACGAATCCAAGTGCATATTTTTATTCAAAATTGATATTAATTTTAGTGAAAAAAACTAACATACTCAAAACTAAGAAAATGTAATAGGTTTGTTTTGATAATTTAGGAAAATGATCCATAATTCATTTATGACATGTAGTAATTATCCACACCTCAATATTATGCACGATGTGACTAATATGACTCCAAGTGTCTGTTATCAGTTTAAAATTAAAATTTTAATACAAAAAAGTGTCACTCCTTGAAAACTGAGAAAATTCACTTGGATTGTCTTGATAATTTGGGAAAAAATTCTTAATCCACATATGACATGTATGAATCAGTCTCATGTCAAACCCACACATGATTCCACATGTATGGGTCAAAGTGCATATTTCCAGTTTAAAATGACATTTTAGTAAAAAACACAAGCGGTGTACTAAAAACAAAGGGAAAACATTATAATTGTTTTGATACTTTAGGATAAAGATCCATGATTCATTAAGGATGTTTATAAATCATCCACACCTCCATCTAACACATGGTGTGAATGGTATGACTCAAAGTGTATCTTTTTATTCAGAATTATCATTAATTTTAGTGAAAAAAACAACTAACATACTCAAAATTGAGAAAACATATTCGTATTATTTTGTTACTTTAGAAAAATGATCCATAAGTCATTTTGGGAATATAGAATTCATCCAAACCTCAATCCGATGCATGGTGTGATTGGTATGACTCCGAGTGTCTGTTATCAATTTAAAATTTACATTTTAATACAAAAAAGTATCACTAATTGAAAACAAAGAAAATGAACTTGGATTGTCTTGATAATTTGGTATAATGAATCATAATTTATTTTTGATGTGTATTAATCAATATCATGTAAAACCCACACATGATGCCACCTGTATGGCTCAAAGTGCGTGTTTCCAGTTTAAAATGACATTTTAGTAAAAAAAACACAAGTGGCATAATCAAAATAGAGGAAACACATTATGATTGTTTTTATACTTTATTAAAAAGATCCATGAGTTATTTAGAATCCATAAAAATCATCCACACCACAATTTGATGTATGGTGTGACTGGTATGAATCCAAGTGCATCTTTTTATTCAAAATTGACATTAATTTTAGTGAAAAAACAACTGATATACTTAAAACTAATAAAACACATTCGTACTATTTTGTTACTTTATTAAAATGATCCATAAGTCATTTTTGATGTGTAAGAATTATACACACCATAATTCGATGCACAATGTGACCAGTATGGCTCCAAGTGTACGTTATAAGTTTAAAATTGACATTTTAATACAAAAAAGTGTCACTCATTAAAAACTGAGTTAACATGCTCAGATTATCTTGATAATTTTTGGAAATGATTTTTAATACATTTTTGACATGTATAAATTATTCTCATGTAAAACCCACATATGATGACACCTATGTGGCTCAAAGTGTGTGTTTCCAGTTTAAAATGACATTTTAGTAAAAAAACACAAGTGGCATACTCAAAATAGAGTAAACACGTTATGATTATTTTGATACTTTATTAGAACAATACATGAGTCATTTGGGACATGTATAAATCATCCTCACCTCAATCTGACACACAGTGTGTCCAGTATGACTCCAAGTACATATTTTTATTCAAAATTGACATTAATTTTAGTGTAAAAAACAACTGACATACTCAAAAATGTGAAAATGCATTCATATTTCTTTGGTACTTTAAAAAAATTATCCATAAGTCATTTTTGATGTGTAGGAATCATCCACACCTCAATACAACACACAGTGTGACCAGTATGACTCCAAGTGTCTATTATCATTTTAAAACTGACATTTTAATACAAGAAAAGTGCCACTCACTGAAAAATAAGAAAATATGGTAATATTGTCTTGATAATTTTGGAAAATGATTTTTAATTCATTTGTGATGTGTATTAATCAATATCTTATCAAACCCACACATGATTCCACATGTATGTCTCAAAGTGCGTGTTTCCTATTTAAAATGACATTATAGTAGAAAAACACAAGTCGCGTACTCAAAACAGAGGAAATGAATTCTCATTGTTTTGATACTTTATAAAAACAATACATGATTCATTTGGGACGTGAATAAATCATACACACCTCAATTAGATGTAAAGTGTGACCTATATGACTCCAAGTGCATATTTTTATTCAAAATTGATATTAATTTTAGTGAAAAAAACAACCAACATACTCAAAACTAAGAAAAAACAATAGGACTATTTTGATACTTTAGTAAAATTATCCATAAGTCATTTATGACATGTAGGAATTATTAACACCTCAATTTGATGCACAGTGTGACTGGTATGATTCCAAGTGTCCGTTATCAGTTTAAAATTAACATTTTAATACAAAAAAAGTGTCACTCCTTGAAAACTAAGAAAATGCACTCGGATTTTCTTGATAATTTGGGACAAAAATTCTCAATTCACCTGTGAAATGTATAAATCAGTCTCATGTCAAACCCACACACGATTCCACATGTATCGATCAAAGTGCATGTTTCCAGTTTAAAATGACATTTTAGAAAAAAAACACAAGAAGTGTACTCAAAATAGAGTAAAAACATTCTGATTGTTTTGATACTTTAGGAAAAAGATCCATGATTCATTTAGGATGTGTAAAAATCATCCGCACCTCAATCTGACACATGGTGTGAACAGTATGACTCAAAGTGTATCTTTTTATTAAAAATTGTCATTAATTTTAGTGAAAAAAACAACTAACATACTCAAAACTGAGAAAACGCATTCGTATTGTTTTGTTACTTTAGGAAAATGATTCGTAAGTCATTTTTTGAATATAGAAACCATCCAAACCTCAATATGATGCATTATCATGACTGGTATGACTCTAAGTATCCATTATCAATTTAAAATTGACATTTTAATATAAAAAAGTGTCACTCATTGAAAACCAAGAAAATGAACTTGGATTGTCTTGATAATTTGGGAAAATAATTCATAATTCATTTTTGATGTGTATGAATCAATATTTTATAAAACCCAAACACGATGCCGCCTGTATGGATCAAAGTGCATGTTTCTAGTTTAAAATGTAATCTTAGTAAAAAAACACAAGTGGTATACTCAAAATAGAGGAAACACATTATGATTGTTTTTATACTTTATTAAAAAGATCCATGAGTCATTTAAGATGGGTAAAAATCATCCACACCACAATCTGATGCATGGTGTGACCAGTATGAATCAAAGTACATCTTTTTATTCAAAATTGACATTAATTTTAGTGAAAAAACAACGGATATACTCAAAACTAAGAAAAAACATTCGTACTATTTTGGTACTTTAGGAAAATTATCCATAAGTCATTTTGATGTGTAGGAATTAGCCATACCTCAATCCATTTGATGATGTGACAGTATGACTCCAAGTGTCTGTTATAAGTTTAAAATTGACATTTTAATACAAGAAAGTGTCACTCAATGAAAACCAAGTTGACATGCTCAGATTATCTTGATAATTTGGGGAAACAATTTCTAATTTATTTTTGACACGTATGAATTATTATCATGTAAAACACACATATTATGACACCTATATGGATCAAAGTGCATGTTTCCAGTTTAAAATGACATTTTAGTAAAAAAACACAAGTGGCATACTAAAAATAGAGTAAACACGTTATTATTGTTTTGATACTTTATTAAAACAATCCATGAGTCATTTGGGAAATGTATAAATAAGCCTCACCTCAATCTGATGCATGGTGTGTCCGGTATAACTCCAAGTACGTATTTTTATTCAAAATTGACAGTAATTTTAATGAAAAAAACAACTGACATACTCAAAAATGTGAAAACGCATTAGGATTGTTTGGATACTTTAAGAAAATTATCCATAAGTCATTTGTGATATGTAGGAATCAGCCACATCTCAATACGACACACGATGTGACCAATATGACTTCAAGTATCTATTATCTATTTAAAATTGACATTTTAATACAAAAAAGTGTCACTCACTGAAAACTAATAAAATATGCTCATATTGCCTTGATAATTTTCGAAAATTATTTTTAATTAATTTTTGATGTGTATGAATTATTCTCATATCAAACCCACATACGATGCCACCCGTATGTCTCAAAGTGTATGTTTCGAGTTTAAAATGACATTTTAGTAGAAAAACAGAAGTTGCGTACTCAAAACAGAGGAAATGAATTCTCATTGTTTTGATACTATAGGAAAACAATCCATGATTTATTTGGGACATGTAAAAATCATACAAAACCTCAATTTGACGTAATGTGTGACCAGTATGACTCCAAGTGCATATTTTTATTCAAAATTGATATTAATTTTAGTGAAAAAAATGACTAACATACTCAAAACTGAGAAAACACAATAGGGTTGTTTTGTTACTTTAAGAAAACTATCCATAAGTCATTTATGACATGTAGGAATTATTCATACCTCAATCTGATGCACAATGTGACTGGTATGACTCTAAGTGTTCGTTGTCAGTTTAAACTTAACATTTTAATACAAAAAAGTCTCACTCCATGAAAACTGAGAAAATTCACTCAGATTGTCTTGATAATTTGGGATAACAATTCTTAATTCACTTGTGAAATTTATGAATTGGTCTCATGTAAAACCCACACATGATGCCACATGTATTGATCAAAGTGCATGTTTCCAGTTTAAAATGACGTTTTAGTAAAAAAACACAAGCGGTGTACTCAAAACCGATTAAAAACATTCTGATTGTTTTAATAATTTAGGAAAAAGATCCACGATTCATTCAGGATGTGTAGAAATCATCTTCACATCAATCCGATACATGGTGAGAACGGTATGACTCAAAGTGTATCTTTTTATTCAAAATTGTCATTAATTTTAGTGAAAAAAAACAACTAACATACTCAAAACTGAGAAAACGAATTCGTATTGTTTTGTTACTTTAGGAAAATGATCCATAAGTCATTTTTGGAATATATAAACCATCCAAACCTCAATCCGATGTATGGTGTGACCGGTATGACTCCAAGTGTCCGTTATCAATTTAAAATTGACATTTTAATACAAAAAGGTGTCACTCATTTAAAACCAATAAAATGTACTTGTATTGTATTGATAATTTTAAACAATGATTCATAATTAATTTTTGACTTGTTTGAATCAATCTCATGTAAAACCCATACATGATGACAGATGTATGGCTCAAAGTGCATGTTTCCAGTTTAAAATGACATTTTAGTAAAAAAACACAAGTGACATACTCAAAATAGAGGAAACACGTTATGATTTTTTTATACTTTATTAAAAAGATCCATGAGTCATTTGGGGTGTGTAAAAATTAGCCACACAACAATATGATGCATGGTGTGACCGGTATGAATCCAAGTGCATCTTTTTATACAAAATTGACATTAATTTTAGTGAAAAAAATGATCTACTCAAAACTAAGAAAACACATTTGTACTATTTTGGTACTTTAGGAAAATGATTCATAAGTAATTTTTTATGTATAGGAATTAGCTGCACCTCAATCCATTGAACGATGTGACCGGTATGACTCCAAGTGTCCGTTATAAGTTTAAAATTCACATTTTAATACAAAAAGTGTCACTTATTGAAAAATGAAATGACATGCTTAGATTATATTGATAATTTGGGGAAACGATTTGTAATCCAGTTTTGACATGTATGAATTCTTCTATATAAAACACACATATGATGACACCTCTATGGATCAAAGTGCGCGTTTCCAGTTTAAAATTACATTTTAGTAAAAAAACACAAGTGGCATACTCAAAATAAAGTAAACACATTATGATTATTTTGATACTTTATTAAAACAATCCATGATTCATTTGAGACATGTAGAAATAATCCTAACCTCAATATGACACATAGTGTGTCCAATATGACTCCAAGTACGTCTTTTTATTTAAAATTAACATTAATTTTAGTGAAAAAAACAACTGACATACTCAAAAATATGAAAATGAATTTGGATTGTTTTGTTACTTTAAGAAAATTATCCATAATTCATTTGTGATTTGTAGTAATCAACTGCACCTCAATACGATACACGGTGTGATCAGTATGACTCCAAGTGTCTATTATCAGTTTAAAATTGGCATTTTAATACAAAAAGTGTCACTCGCTGAAAACTAAGAAAACATGCTCATATTTTCTTGATAATTTTGAAAAATGATTTTTAATTCATTTTTGATGTGTATGAATCATTCTAAAATCAAAACCACACACAATGCCACCTGTATGGCTCAAAGTGTGTGTTTCTAGTTTTAAATGACATTTTAGTAAAAAAACAAAAGTGGCATACTCAAAATAGAGGAAACACATTTTGATTATTTTGATACATTAGGAAAATTATCCATGAGTCATTTGGGACATGTAGAAATTATTCGCACCTTAATCTGACACACGGTGTGACTGATATGACTCCAATTGCATCTTTTTATTCAAAATTTACATTAATTTTAGTGAAAAAACAACTGACATAATAAAAACCAAGAAAACACATTTGGATTGTTTTGGTACTTTAAGAAAATGATCTATAAGTCATTTTGATGTATAGGAATCATACTAACTTCAATCTGATGCACGGTGTGACCGATATGACTCAAAGTACTCAAAACTAACATTAATTTTAATAAAAAAAACAACTCACATACTCAAAACCAAGAAACCACATTAATATTGTTTTGGTACTTTAGGAAAATGATCCATAAGTCATTTGTGACATGTAGTAATCAGTCACACCTCAATTTGACTCATGGTGTGACCGGTATGACTCCAAATGCCTCTTTTTATTCAAAATTTACATTAATTTTATTAAAAAAACCACCAACATACTCTATAATAGTGTTTTTTGTCTTTATGTTAGAAATTTTATTTCATTTAAATGCAGTATTTTTATCTTATTTTGGTCATTTATGTTCTATTTTTGGTGATTCAGTGTGTTGTTACAACACACTACACCTGTTCTTGGTGTTGTAGTGTGCTTTAACATGACACTATAGTTTTCACCTTTATCAATGATACTAAATGACCTAATAAATATGGTCTTTAATAGTGATTTTTTAAAGTACTGATAAAGAAATATTTATCAGTTCTTCTAAAAGTGATGATAAAAACCTTTTCCTTTTCACTAGAATAAGGTTGTCAGCTCCTTTCTAGCACTAATAAAGGCCCATTCTAGCAATGTTAAAGGCATGTTTTTAGTAGTGATTTCATCAATCCAAGTTCATGAAATGAATGCATGATCTTGAAATAATCAATAGGACATCACAAAACGATTCGATTTCCCATGCTAGCACATGAGAATCAAAGAACATGAACAAAGAGTTGTGGTACACATGTGGATTATATAGAGGATGCCTCACTTTTAGCATTTAAGCTATGATACACTGACAAAGAGTGAATCAAATTAGGGTTGATAAATAAACAAGGTACTATTTATAGTTTCATTCATTTTTATTATTCATGATTAAATTAAATTTCATGTGATCCATGGGAGAAAATGGGCATTCATATATTGAATTTGATGCTTCAACATGAATCTAGATCCAACTTTTTGAAACACCTATTTTCACACATCTTTAAAGAACTAAGTTCCTACACCTATACGATTGATACATCTTTCTTTTACTTCCTGAGATGAACTTTTCAGTACACCATGACTATGAATTTTAGTTCAAAAATTCCATTCTAATCCAACAGATAAGAAATCAACTTCCATAGATATGTAAGGTATAATTTATTTATTGATTTATTCATTAATTTAATATCACTCATAACTCACTAAACATACCCCAAATCTGTATGAGAATATTTCATCATGATTTCTTCAATACATAAAATTACACGAATCATGATATGCATTAATAATAATATCAAGTCTAAGGATCATTACATACATTTGTATATAGTAATATCCAATGACACATAACATATAGAATTCCTACTAGAAAATTTATCCTCATAATCATCCATCCTATTGATTACCATGTGTGAACTTCATTATATAAACTATCATCCACTTATGAGTACCCACACCCAATATTATGCATCATCCGTGTCCCATCAGATGATGTCTTGTGACCATAAGACTTAGTTTTATGAATATCATCATAAAATTTTAAGAATCTCATCATAGTAGGGAATTGTTATGGACTTTTTAATAAGACAGATACTTTAAGACATTATCACATTAAAGTTATATAGAAAAAAATCAATACATGATAAGAAATTTATTAATATTTAAGTCTATGAATATACATATAATATAAAGAACATACTAGTTGGTTCTAGGGAACCAAGTACAACAGAATACCACATGGACTAGAACAAACTACTAATGACTTTTATTCCTCTAGATCTCACATGATATTAATGATTTTTATAATAAAGGGATTTAGTCAATGAATCCACCATGTTTTCTTCTATGAAAACTTTTCTTACTATGAATTAAAATCTCATAGATAAAAACCTCATGAGATGATACTATTAGAGTGTTTGAATCATCTATTGATGCGACATTATATTCTTAGAAATATCTATTACTATAGTATTATCATAGTATAACATGATAATATCTTTACCACTAGGTACCACATAAATCTCTTGGACAAAGTTCCATATCCAAATCACTTCTTTAGCTTTATCAGAAGCTGTAGTATACTTAAACTATGCTACAGAATTTGTAATGAACAAGATCAGATTGTCCTAACACATCACCTGATCTGGATTACCGAAATTCCTCAAGCATGTCTCCCCAAACACCAGAGTCTTCCGACTAGTGGTGAGGGTATAAAAGTTATAGTGGAGAGACTATACCCTCAGTTTTGAGTGAAATGATAGTAGAAAATAACTAAACTAATACATGGGGATAAACCTCAGAGAACACATAATAAATAACTGAAACATAAACATCCTATAATTAATGGAATGAAACATATAGTTATACAGACTCAAAGCATGAAAAACATACAACAATCGGTCACCCACTGATCCGACCATGTAAAAAAATAAACTGAAAATAAATACATCAGGATCTGCCACTTACTCCAAGACAAAACACATATCCAGTCTCTATGATGATCAAGCTACACCATTTCAATCCTGAGACTCCACAAAAGTAGCTCTTCTTGATCAAGAAACACTATAACTCAGCCCCATCCATCATGTAGCCCATGATACAACTTGAAATCATTCATCTGGTCTACATGCACACTGAGGACCATGTACATGGGTGAGAAATAAATTTTAGTAGGTCACCCCCAATGGAAAACCTATAAATATCTATCATTAAAAGTGAATTCACACATGATATTCCTAGACTAGATGAAGAATAATAATAGATATCATAAAAAGAACAACTTCATAAAAAAATTGGGGAAAATAAAGAAAATTTTCAATTGTGGGTTCTAGTCTAACACTCGAGGTAAATATACCCCTACTATGGCCCATGTTAGAGGATTTAAACCACATGGATCACCCGACCATATAAAAATCAGTGTGTCTGCCATATCTATACAATAGATCCAATATTTCTAAAAAAAGGCATGAATTCCAGACATGGGGGCGTAACTTAACTGTCAACTCAAAAAAACTCATATACTAGTCTCTAGAACTCCAATAGCATGATCTAAACAGGTGATAGGAGTGTCGAGGTCAACAAAACTAGAGAACTGGTTAGTACCAAAAGTCCTTTAGAACAAATTAGACACCATCTATAGACTTAAAAAATAATGTTCCATGGGATCCATACACACCTGGAGTGCATAACATCCATAGTCATGGGAGTGTAATAATATCCATGACGTTTAAAACCCACTCTGTGAGTGCCTTATAAACTCATGATCCTGAATCCAATCTATACAGGGAACACACTCAACTATATGGGGGATACACTCATCCAAATATCCCATTATCTCTTTAGGATAGTTTAACCATAGCTAGCCAATGGAGGAGAGAACCATATCAAAACTCGAGGAAAGTTCTTGATTCAAGATATCCTAAGGGTCTCCTCCACAAACTAAATTCCTAATAAAAAAACTACCTCAAACATCATGTACAAAGGACAATAAAATGTAAGATAGTCTAATCTTGACCCCACTATCCAAATACATGAACTATCAGTGCCAATAAAATGTCATCCAAGAAATCAAAGGGCCTCTCTATAGTTCCCTAGATCTCAGCATCCAAAAAATAGCCACCACAAGCTCCCAATGACCCACCTTAGGGACAAACCAAACTCAGGGCTCCCATGTTCCTTAGAGTCACAACATAAATCAACATCCTACTAGGGCCCTGCTGCACCCATGCTTTCAGGACATGCCCATTAAAATATAAACAACCGTCCTAAAGTTCACAATAAGTGTAGGATACCCTACAAGGGGTTCCATGATAAAACCATATTTTTTTGAATATTTTATTGATAATAAATGATATAATTTCCTCACATTGTGTTAAATATGTTTATTTATAAAATATTTGGGATTTGATCATTCATTTGAAAATTTGATGAAAATTCCAGTTTTACCCTTTATAGTGCACTGTAGTATTTCGAAGATAAATATTTTTATATTTATTATTTGAATTTGAAAATTTTTAACAGTGTTCCTAACTTACTGTTATACAACTTTAATTCAGGACACTAGAGATAATAAGTGCATTTGGATAGAGTAAATGGGCCATTAATACAATGGTGGGCTGGACTCGGCAGAATGGACATGGGTTCTGTATTTGAGCCATATCTTCTTTATACGGGATTGGATTGAGCCCAAATTTTGAGGCAAGATCGGGGACATGATTTGGAACAAATAATCATGCTGGAAGTCTGGTAAATTCATGTGTTTTGGAGGTCAACTAGTCGGTGAAACGTGGAATAAAATATTTGGCCGAGTTTTTCATTTCACACTTAAAAAGTTATGTAACCCTAGCCCTCACAAACTCTATTTAAAGGAGGTTTTAACTCTTTGGGAGGGATGTTAGAGGCTTTTGGAAGGTGTGGAAAAAAGGGTGTCTCTTGGTATCTCCTCACAACTCTTGGAATAAGTAAGCCTTTGTACGAACCTCTCTTCCAAAAAGGCTCTCCTCTCCCACCTCTTCTTTGTATTTCTTTTATTTCATGTTTGTTTCTTGAATTTTTCTTCAAATAATCTTCTGTGTTCTTCCCTTTTATTATTATCTTAATATTCTTAATTGTGTTGGAATCAATAGTGGAGACAGGATTTGGTTATACCCTTTGAATCCTTTTCTTATGCAAAATGTCTCCACGATGACTACACCGCCCATGGAAGAGTAGTTCTTTTTAGTAATCGGTCGACCTCTCACCTTATTCATTAATTTATTTTGAATCAATGATATAATTTAATTCACTAAACATGATACATTAATTGATTTTTCAAATTATAAGAAACTAAGTGAGCAATTGAACAATTAACACAAAACACACGAGGTCGGGATTTGTGTGAATTGTGAGAGCGCGATCTTAATCGGTAATACAAGACCACACGGGATCAATTTGTAGAGTTAAAATACAATCCCTAAACTCAATTAATCCTCATTTCCAGAGTGTCTATGTGCCTTAATTTACCACTGACCATAAGCTAATCTTAGAACATCAATCAAGGCAGGGTGTTGCGATTGTATGTTCTGAAGTTAGCCTAAGGTTAAATTCACTTCATCTTTGTGGTAAAGTTAATTCTCGTAGGGTTAGGGATTTAACAAATTAAGGGATCATAATTAAGTTAATATTAATTTAAATGATAATTATTAATAAATTATTGAATAGGTAGAGTTATATCGATTACACCTTTTAAAATATTTTCTAAAAAAACATCTTTTTGTTGTGTCATTTTAATCGAACTTCATTTCAAAACTAAAAACAAAAAAAAATACAATCTTCTTCCAGCAAACTTCTTCTAGATTCATAAACTATAACCAAACCCCATCCTTTTAGGTAGTGTTTATATTATCTTTTATTTTATTTTTATAATTCCTTAAAAAAGTTGTTTTAAATTTACTTCCTCCTTTAAGAGACGACCTTGGTCAGCCACTCTGCTGCACCTAAGTACCCCAAAATCACTAATCATTTGAGGGCGCCCACGACAACGATCTTTAAAATTGGCGCCGTTTCCAGGGAGGTAAGTAATTTATTAAACCATTTAGAGGTATTTATTTTATTTTT
Source organism: Viscum album (assembly GCA_963277665.1). NCBI lineage: Eukaryota > Viridiplantae > Streptophyta > Magnoliopsida > Santalales > Viscaceae > Viscum > Viscum album. The sequence goes on from OY728162.1 coordinate 225,326,010, forward strand.
CATTTTATTATTTTCTTCACCTCTCTCTTTCATCTTTACCCTTTCTCAAGTTTTCATTTTTTTTTCATCCTTTTCTTTTCTTTTTGGACCATCAACTCAACTTCTCATTTTTATTTTACTATGGTCCACTCACTTTATTTTAATTTTTATTTTATTTATGACATGAACTATTCCTGAAGATCTCTTAGATCTTGACCCTGAGATTGAACGTAGCCTTAGGGCTCGAATCAGACATTCTCAGTCTATGGGAAGTTTCAATATTCAACCAGTTGGTGAATTTATCTCTTCTGGAAACATAGAAATTGGAAGCAATTCAATTTAAAATATAAAATAGGAACCAATGGCTGGAAATAATGGAAATGAAATTAATATAACCATTCGAGAATTGGCTGCACCTGATATTAACTATCAACCAAATTGTATTGCATACCCGAATCTCGAATCAGATTTTGAGTTAAAATCTGGATTAATTCACCTTCTTCCAAAGTTTCATGGCTTATTTGGTGAGGATCCCAACAAACACCTTAAGGAATTTAATGTGGTTTTCTCAACCTTAAAACCAAGAAATGTTTCTGAAGATCAAATCAAATTAAGAACATTCCCATTCTCACTTGATGGAGCTGCAAAGGATTGGATGTACTATTTACAACATGAAGATGTAACATTTTGGAATGATTTGAAATGTCTTTTCTTGCAGAGATTTTTTCCAGCATCAAGGACCACTTCTATCCTTAAAGAGATATCGGGGATCAAGAAAGCACAAGGGGAGTCAATGTATGAGTACTGGGAGTGATTCAAGAAGTTGTGTGCAAGCTGCCCACATCACCAAATCAGTGAGCAATTACTCATCCAATACTTCTACGAAGGACTTACACCTATGGAGAGAAGCATGGTAGATGATACGGCTGGAGGAGAATTGGTGGACAAGACACCAGTAGCTGCACGTGCGTTGATCGGCAAGATGACCCAAAACTCCCAACAATTTGGTGATAGAGGTACACCACATGTCAGGGGAGTACATCAGGTAAGTACTTCTTCTCTTGAAAGTCATTTGATTGATACCAAGTTGGAATAATTGACCAATATGGTGAGACAAATTGCTTTGGCACAAAAGACATCTCTACCCCCTCCTTCAAGGCCTTGTGGTATTTTCACTGAGACAAGCCACCCAACTTACTGTTTCCCCCAACTCCAAGAAACAGAAGATTGTGTAGCAGTGTTCCCTGGGAGACCATATCAGCAGCAACAACAACCATATCCCCAAAATAAGTTTGATCCAGCATACAACCAAGGGTGGAAAGATCAGTCGGACATGAGGTATGGCTCTGGACAACAAAAAAGGCACCCTTTTCAACCAAACATCCAGCAACCTCCACCTTACCAATAGGGTTTCCAACAACCCCAAAGGACATTCGAAGCTCAAACATCAACGAGTCAGCAACAAGGGAATCTCCAACACAAGGTAGACTCTAACACTGATGATCTTTTGAAACAAATTGTTCTTAATCAATAGAATGAGCTGAAGAGTCAAGGTTCGGAGCTGAGAGAGTTGAAGACTCAAATGAGCCAGATTTCCACCGCCCTCCATGAACTTGTGAGTAAGAATTCTGGAAATCTACCTTCCCATCCCACTCCAAATCCAAAGGGGAATGTTAGTGCCATCACATTGAGAAGTGGGAAGAAAATGAACGATACATCTATACCTACCATTCCACTGGGATTCACCTCTACTCTAGAGAATCCGCATTCCATACCAACTACTGATAAATCCAAGGAGAAAGATAAAGGTAAGAAAAAGATTGATGATGTTCCTTCTAAACCCCTTCCTTTTCCAAACAGGGTTGTTCAAACTAAGAAGATGGATGAAGAAGCATTGCAAAAGGAGGTTTTGGACACATTCAAGCGTGTGGAGATCAACATTCCTCTACTTGAAGCCATTAAGCAAATCCCAAGGTATGCCAAATTCTTAAAAGAACTCTGCACCAATCGAAGAGGGATCAAGGGAAATGAGAGGATCAAACTTGGAAGGAATGCCTCATCACTCATTACACCAACTCTATCAATGCCAACAAAGTGCAACGATCCCGGGACATTCACCATTCCATGTACCATAGGGGAGTTGCACTTCTCTGATGCTCTTTGTGATTTAGGAGCTTCAATAAATGTGATGCCTCACTATGTATTTTCTTCCTTGTAGGTTGGTGAGTTGAAGCCAACAAGAGTAGTGGTGCAGTTGGCAAATAGAGCTACAACATATCCAGCGGGAGTCCTTGAGGATGCACTTGTCCGGGTAAGAGACATGATCTTCCCAACAGATTTCTACGTGCTTAACATGGAGAACGATTAGGTAAGTTCTCATGCTCCCATAATCTTAGGTAGACCCTTCCTCAAAACTGCAAAAACTATCATAAATTTCAATGAAGGTACACTTTCCATGGAGTTTAGAGATGAAGTCATGATATTTAATGTTATGGATTCCATGAAGTACCCCTCAGAGGACCACTCTGCATTTGTTATCTCCCATTTTGAACCACCAAATAAAAACTCCATGGAATTTTATTGTCCTATGATTAGGGAGATTATGAGTATTGGTTCGAGTTTGATGTCTAAGAGAACTTCCACACATGTTTCTGATACAAAATCCTCTCTTGGATTTGATTTTGATGCGGATTCATATTCTGATTTTGATCATGTTCACTCTAATTATGACATAGCTGTTGAGCATGCTGATGGATTTGATTCTTTATTCTCTGATTTTGATGATGTCTATTCTAATACTAATGCTCTTTGTGCACATGTTTCAGTTCCTTCAATGTCTCCATCCATACTACACCCTCCTTCATTAGAACTCAAGCCATTGCCACCAAATCTGAAATACTCATACTTGTTGAGTGGTGAGAGATTACCCGTTATCATTGCTAACAATCTCCCTTTTGAACATGAATAAAAGCTTTTGAATATTTTGAGGGAGAACATCAGGGCGATTGGGTGGACCTTGGCTGACATATCAGGTATTAGCCCCTCCATTTTCATGCATAGGATTCTCTTGGAGGATGGGGCTAAACCGGTGAGACAACCACAAAGGAGACTCAATCCCACCCTCTTGGAAGTTGTTAAAAAAGAAGTTGAGAAATTACTTGAGGTAGGTATAATCTATCCCATTTCAGATTCTCAGTGGGTAAGTCCTATTCAGGTCGTGCCTAAGAAAAGTGGTGTTACTGTTGTTAAAAATGAGAAAGATGAGTTAGTTCCAATGAGGGTGCAAAACAGTTGGCGTGTGTGTATTTATTATAGGAAACTAAATCATTCCACGCGCAAGGACCATTTCCCCCTCCCGTTTATTGATCAGATGCTTGAGAGACTAGCTGGGAAGACACACTATTGTTTCTTGGATGGATTTTCTGGATATTTTCAGGTTCCTATAGCTCCAGAGGATCAGGAGAAGACTACATTCACCTATCCCTTTGGCACATTTGCCTACCGGAGGATGCCATTTCGACTTTGCAACACCCCAGGTACCTTCCAGAGATGCATGGTGAGTATTTTTTCTGATTTTATTGAGACCTTCATGGAGGTATTTATGGATGATTTTACAGTTTATGGATCCTCGTTTGATGAATTTATCTCTAGTTTGGGTGATGTGTTGCATCGTTGTATTGAGAAGAATCTGGTCTTAAATTTTGAAAAATGTCATTTCATGGTCGAAAAGGGAATTGTCTTAGGTCATATAGTCTCAAAACATGGCATTTAAGTTGATAAATCTAAGGTAGACATTATTTCATCCCTTCCATATCCTACATGTGTGCGTGATGTTCGATCATTCCTTGGACATGCTGGATTTTATCAACGCTTCATCAGAGATTTTAGTAAGATCGCTCTACCCTTATCTTGATTGCTTCAAAAAGATATTGACTTCAATTTTGATGATTCGTGCAGGGTATCATTTGATGAGCTAAAGAAGTGTTTGACCACTCCACCGATCATACAGCCCCCACGGTGGGAGATTCCTTTTGAGCTTATATGTAATGCCTCCAACTTTGCGGTTGGAGCTGTCTTATCTCAGAGCATGGAGGGACGTTCACATGTGATCGCCTATGCATCGAGGACACTGGATTCAACCCAATCAAATTACACAACCACTGAAAAGGAGTTTCTTGCTGTCATATTCGCTTTAGATAAATTCCGTTCATATTTATTGGGCTCTAAAGTAGTTGTTTTTTCTGACCATGCAACTTTGAGGTACCTCCTAAAGAAGCCAGATGCAAAGCCACGACTTATCCATTGGATGCTCCTTCTTTAGGAATTTTATATTGAGATAAAGGACAAGAAGGGATCATAGAATTTGGTGGCAGACCACATGAGTAGGGTTACTCACACACTAGAGGATGACACCTTGGACCAGGTACCACTTCGGGACGCTTTCCCCGATGAGCATCTCTATACCATCTCAGGTACGCATCCTTGGTATGATGATTTAGTTAATTACATTATTTCCTTTGAAATCCCATAAAATTTGAAGAAGCATCAAGTCCAAAAATTAAAAAGTGACTCTAGGTATTATGTGTGGGATGATCCTTACCTTTGGCGCATGTGTAGTGACCAAGTCATTAGGAGGTGTGTTACCGATCATGAGTTTGAGTCTATTTTTCATTTTTATCATACAGTTGCTTGTGGTGGACACTTTGGACCCCAAAAGACATCTAGGAAGGTTTTGGACTCTGGATTATACTAGCCTAGATTGTTCCATGATGCCCATGTGTTTTATAAGTCATGCTCTTGTTGCCAACACACTGGGAATATTTCTAGGAGACATGAGATGCCCCAACAACCCATACTATTCTGTGATATTTTTGATGTATGGGGCATCAAATTCATGGGTCCTTTTCCTAGTTCATTTGTATTTTTGTATATTTTGGTTGCTGTTGATTATGTGAGTAAATGGGTGGAGGCCAAGGCCACTAGGACTGACAATTCTCATGTTGTGGTGGATTTTTCAAGACTCAAATTTTCTGCAGGTTTGGAGTACCAAAGGCCATCATCAGTGACCAAGGGACACACTTTTGCAATAGGAATTTTTCTTCCCTCCTTCTGAAGTATGGGGTGACACACAAAACATCAACACCATACCACCCCCAAACAAATGGCCAGGCGGAGGTTTCAAATCATGAGCTGAAACAAATATTAGAGAAAACCGTGCAGTCAATTAGGAAGGATTGGAGCAAGTGCTTGGATGATGAATTGTGGGCTTATAGGACAGCATACAAGACACGCATTGGTATGTCCCCATTTCGGATTGTTTTTGGGAAAGCGTGTCATCTCCCCGTGGAAGTTGAGCATCAGGCTTATTGGGCTATAAAGAAATGCAACATGGATTTGGCCCAAGCTGGAATCCAAAGGAAGCTGCAAATTCAAGAGCTTGAGGAGATTAGATTGTCTTCATATGATAACTCAAGGCTCTACAAGGAAAGATCAAAAGCAGCTCATGATAGAATGATCCAACAAAGGGAGTTTCATGTTGGAGAGAAAGTCCTTCTCTATAGTTCACGACTCAAGCTGATGCCTGGTAAGTTGTGTTCCAGATGGTTAGGTCCTTATATTGTGACTAATGTTTTTTCTTATGGTGCAGTGGAGATCACACAAGAGGACACTGGAAAGAGCTTTACAGTCAATGGGCAACGTTTGAAGAGATACATTGCGGGACTTCCTACTGATGCAGTGGATTTTATCACACTGCATAACCTCATCATCACTTGATCACATCTGGCTGTTCCTAACCCTTTCACTTTTATATTATTTGTCCTATTTAAAAATTCTGCATTTCATGTGAATATATCATCTCATGGGTTCACATTGAGTACAATGCAATATTTTAAGTGTGGGGGAGGGAACCTTTTAGTTTAGTAATTTCAAATTTTTTTCCCTGATTTAAAAAAAAAGCAAAAAAAATTGTGTGTTTTTTCAAATTTTGTGTGTTTATTTTTTAATTTTCTTTCTGTTTTTGAAATTTTTGAGCTGAAATGATTCTCATCACAATTTTGAAATGCATATCAATGAGTGAAAAAATTTATCCCTTGAAACTAAGCTTAAATGAATGCTGAAAATGACTTTGTTTCAAGTTCAAATATTTAGTAATTTCATGAAAAGTACACCGAATTTTGAATCCCATGCCACATCTCACTGTCTTTATATTTGAAATCACTTTCCTGTGAGGCTTCTGAACCATTATTTTCATATTATTTACATTCACCTCACTTCTTGAGAGAACCAAACCATGCTTGATTTAACCAGAATTTGATTTATTCCTGTCAAAACTTGAGGGTTTGAGGTACTTATGTTTAAATGATTGAGGCATTTGTTTGGTATTAAAGCCCCTATTTCAAATTATACTTTTTTTATAATGTCCTACCTTGAACATTCAATCCTTTTATCCCTTAGAATCCATGCACAACCTGTTAGGTTAGCCACATTACAAGCCAATTTTCCCAATCCAACCAACTCTTGAAGTGAAATTTCATAATCTAGTTGAGCTTAAGTGTGGGGGAAGCTATCTTGTGTTGTGCTACCACATTCTGTGATACTTTAGGTGGAAAATTAAATTCTTAAGAGATGTGTTTTCTGCTGAAGAAATTCATTATATTGAAATCTGTGCCTTTTCTGGAGCTTTCATGACAAGTGAAGCTGTGCCTTTTCTGGAGCTTCTAATTGAGGTGGAAAGCTGTGCCTATCTGGAGCTTTCAAAAAAATCATGTTTGAGAAGATTGAAATTTTTTATGATGAAATGATGAATGGTGTAAAATTTTCATGACTTTTCATGATGATGGAGCTGAATTGATACTATGGGGATTGAGGAGAAGACCATATTTAAGTGAAAATTAGATTAATGCAATTTTGCTTCAAAAAGAGTCAATCCCTCCTTATTTAGCCTCAGAATTTTTCACATCTAAATCCTACCAACCGAAAGCCACAGAACAACCCTGAAAAGTCCTCATGATAAACATATGTACTTGACTCACATCGGGTGGAGATGTAGGAATTTATCAAGCCTATGGTGACCCTTGTATGAGTTTGGATGAGAAGACATTTAAAAAAATGATATTTGAGTGATGAGAGAAAATTCAAGCGAGGTAAGTGTTTTGTGCATGGGAGGATAAATGATGTGGAAATATATTTAATGATATTAATAGAGAACTTGAAATAAGGTTTTTTTATGAGGCATGATATCTTTTGATTCTTGGTGTGGAATTGATGGAACCCAATGATATGTGTTTTAAAATTGGTTTTGATTTGATATTGATGTTTACTTGACATGAGGTTTTGCCCAGGAGTGCAAAAGGGTAAGTGTGGGGGAGTTGATAAAACACTATTTTTTTTGAATATTTTATTTATAATAAATGATATAATTTCCTCACATTGTGTTAAATATGTTTATTTATAAAATATTTGGGATTTGATCATTCATTTGAAAATTTGGTGAAAATTCCAGTTTTACCCTTTATAGTTCACTGTAGTATTTTGAAGATAAATATTTTTATATTTATTATTTGAATTTGATATTTTTTAACAGTGTTTATAACTTACCGTTATAAAACTTTCATTCAGGACACTAGAGCTAATAAGTGCATTTGGATGGAGTAAATGGTCCATTAAGACAATGGTGGGCTGGACTCGGCAGAATGAACACGGGTTCTGTATTTGGGCCATATCTTCTTTATCCGGGATTGTATTGAGCCCAAATCTTGAGGAAAGATCTAAGACATGATTTGGAAAAAATAATCTTGCTGGAAGGCCGGTCAATTCACGCGTTTTGGAGGTCAACTAGGCGGTGAAACTTGGAATAAAATATTTGGCCGAGTTTTTCATTTCACACTTAAAAATTTATGTAACCCTAGCCCTCACAAACTCTATTTAAATGGGTTTTTAACTCTTTGGGAGGGATGTTAGAGGATTTGGGAAGGTGTGTCCAAAAGGGTTTCTCTTGTTATCCCCTCACAACTCTTGCAAGAAGTAAGACTTTGTGCAAACCTCTCTTCCAAAAAGGCTCTCCTCTCCCACCTCTTCTTTGTATTTCTTTTATTTCATGTTTGTTTCTTGAATTTTTCTTCAAATAATCTTCTGTGTTCTTCCCTTTTCTTCTTCTATTAATCTTCTTAATTTTTTTGGAATCAAGAGTGGAGACAAGATTGGGTTATACCCTTTGAATCCTTTGCTTATGCAAAACGTCTCCACGATGACTACACCGCCCATGGAAGAGTAGTTCTTTTTAGTAATCGGTCGACCTCTCACCTTCTTCATTCATTTATTTTGAATCAATGATCTACTGTAATTAACTAAACATGATCCATTAATTGAGTTTTCAAATTAGAAGAAACTAAGTGAGCAATTTAACAATTAACACAAAACGCGCGAGGTCGGGATTTGTGTGAATTGTGAGAGCACGATTTTAATCGGTAATACAAGACCACACGGGATCAATTTGTAGAGTTCAAATACAATCCCTAAGCTCAATTAATCCTCATTTCTAGAGTGTTTATGTGCCTTAATTTACCACTGACCATAAGCTAATCTTATAACATCAATCAAAGTAGGGTGTTGCGATTGCATGTTCCGAAGTTAGCCTAAGGTTAAATTCACTTCATCTTCGTGGTAAAGTTAATTCTCGTAGGGTTCAGGATTTAACAAATTAAGGGATCATAATTAAGTGAATATTAATTTAAATGATAATGATTAATAAATTATTGAAGAGGTAGATTTAGATCGATTACGTCTTTTAAAATATTTTCTAAAAAAACATCTTTTTGTTGTGTCATTTTAATCGAACTTCATTTCAAAACTAAAAACAAAAAAAAATACAATCTTCTTCCATCAAACTTATTCTAGATTCATAAACTATAAACAACCCCCATCCTTTCAGGTAGTGTTTTTATTCTCTTTTATTTTATTTTTAGAATACCTTTAAAAAGTTGTTTTAAATCTACTTCCTCCTTTGAGAGACGACCTTGGTCAACCACTCTGCTGCACCTAAGTACCCCAAAATCACTAATCATTTGAGGGCGCCCACGACAACGTTCTTTCATTACTCTATCTCATCCAAATCATGGGACACGCCTAGTGAGAAAATATCCCAAACGTCCCTTAGTGGTATCCAACTGATCCTCGATCAACAACACACCCAAAGGGCATCAAAAATCAAAACACACCAACAATTTCATTATCATTGGTCCTCATGAACACCAAAAAAGTAGGAGACCCTCCACAAGGTCTCCTTGGAACAATCCAAAACATGGGGTAAATCCCATGTAAGAAAGTCTCAGTTGTCCTCTATGACAAACAAACCATCCATGGGTACTAACTCACCCACAAGGGCATCCTCAGATTCCCTTAGAGTCATCTATATAGCACAGTGGAACTCAACTATAATCACTATCATACAATATTAACCTATCCAAAAGGCTACAATATATATAGTCCTCAAACATAGGAGCTAAAAATCAACTACTATAACCACTAGAAACCGGTACTGACACACTGAGAGAAACCAAGATCTACTCAAAGATACTACTTGACCCCACATCCTAGGATCTATTCAAAATAACCTCAAATAGAACCATCTTGGCATCCATAATCCATCCCCACTAACGAGCTCACAACCCTCACCAGGGCCTTGCAGCTTACAGGACAACCCCTAGGAGGATTATGTATCCAAAGCTCAAAGAAATACTCCTAATAAACTATCTTAGTACAAAATACTATCCAATTGGACTCTTAATTATGAAAGAATTCAACCATCATGATATATACGAAAAAACACTATGAATGGACTACTCAAAAGTCCAACTCTGACTCTAAGGTAAAAAATAGCATATGTAGGAAAAGGAAGAAAAAAGTACATGGCATGTACTTCATGTACAAGATGTGTAACCCAAAAGGGCCTCCTCAACCATGTTCCATAATCTATTTAGTGTGTAATTTCCAGAAGTACATAACGTGTTCCTCTCAATACATTTAATGAACCCTAAACAGGGTACCTATCTATGTACCTCATCCCAATCAACATGTACAATGCTTTAATAGATGATGTGTACCATCTTGTACATAAAGTGTACCCCACACAGGGTCCCAAAATATGTAACTAGCCATGTAAACCCACATGAGTTATATCCAAGCACAGTACATGAACATTGGCCATGTACCTCACTTAGGATCTGGCCATGTACACTACATGACCATGTTCCCCCGACACACCCTAAGTTGACACTACATGGAATGTACCCCTAGTACATAGTGTGCAGTCCCAAAAACTCATATTACCTAAATAGGAATAACAGAAAAGTGTGTTCATAGAACCACATGTAGTGTACATGTATTTTCCTGAATGGAAAATCCCCAAATGGATTGAAATCCAATATTATCCCTAATTAACCTTAGATCGACCCCCACAGGGTCCCCAGAAACCCATTAAAGTCTTAAAAAACTTAAAAAAAACATAATCTATGAGTATTTATGGGAAAAATTAAAAACAGACCTACCTTCTGGTGGAAACTACTGAAGCTTCACATCATAATCGTGTCATGCACCCACCGAGCCTCAATCTACCTCCAGATGAGCTCTTTGGGTAGTGACTCCTCCTACCTCTCCCTCTTCTCTATATCACACTCTATTGGATAAAGACCCAAAATTGGGGATACTATGGGGTATATGAAGAAATCAAAAAGGGGGAAAGGATAAAAGAAAAGTAAAAAATAAAAATAAAAATAAAAGAAAAATAAAAAGAAATGAAAAGGGGCTTAGGCTCGACCCCGGTGCTCGCGAAAAGTTTGGGCCTATCCTACCCCATTATAGAATTAACTATGGAGATAAAATATCAATATAATGATCTATTTAAAATATATTACTAAGAAAACATGTGAAAATAAATTAATATTTAGTTAATTAAACATTAAACATTTCTTGAAAATTCAAACAACTCAAATTTCCACTAAACTCATATCCTAGGGTAATCACCATATTATAGGAACAATGGAGTGGTTGAAAAAATTATCTGAGACCATCTTACAAGATAAATTACCAATTTTACCCTAAAACACTTTTGGGGAAAAAAATTCAAATGTACCCAGATTTTCACAACCCATGATGACATGAGGCATCACAAACTCCCCACTGTAAATTATTCTCACACCCAAGAATATTTGGTGGTAAACTGTAATCCATGATTCCACTCAATAACTAACACAACTGATACTATCTTGACCGTCAAGTTATTAGTCTTACTACATCTACAACTCTCTCCCAACATGAGGGACATCCAGCCATGCTCAAACTGATTCTCCCCACCACAATATTATCCTTATTTTCACCCCACTTCCAAAATTAAAAACCACATAGCCCACAATATATCCATCAACGAACATAATGGATAGATGGATCCAAATTTCTCACACTTGATCACTAGCATGAAAAACACAACAATGATGATCATTCCTAGATCACCATTAAGAAAAAACTCCACACTCAACAAAAAAATTAAAATGAGGTTCATGACTTTCGATGTACTATAGTGCACTCCCCACCATAAGGGTTTCCTTAAAATTATATTGAAAGTGTAACAAGTCTCATAATCATGTGAGCCAATCCCTAACAAAACTAGGCTAACATGCCTAAAACCACTGACTATTCTCCTCATGTAGGTCAATTCTAACAAAATGGGGAACCCTTGGAACTCCAATTCAAAATCAAGTCATCACCCTCATTCCATGGTCAACCATAAAACCAGACTCCACTTATACATAGATCCAAAACCACAAGCGTCCAACCACTCTTCAACTATTCCACCCAAGGCAAACCAAAAACAAGCAGGGAAGAGGTCCCACCAAACCTACCTTCTCAAACTAGTCAGGAGATAGGGATAACTCCCAGTACTCCTTTTCTAAAACACCAGACATCCTCATACATAACCACACCCCAATGATATTAGATCTCAATAGACCCATTAAGTAAGAACAACCACACCCCCAAGCCATTAGTGTTAACAGGCACACAAACCCCACCACAATACTCGGCAGAAAACATGTGGTAAGAACAAATCCCTCCCAAGGAACTTGAACCTAGGACTTCATGGGAATCACCAACTCAGGGAAACTCAATCCCAATCCAAATATCTCTGAGGCATATTTTCTCACATCAAGCCACCAATAGGGAATTCATAACCCATTACCAACCTATAAGGGTCTCCATGCATCCCTAGATGAAGGGATTACATATATTTTATTGGTGAACATCTCACCACATGATCCACATGACCCATATTCAGAATAAAATATGTACATGCAGTTTAGTTGAGAAACATTCCACCAAGGATCTATATGTGACACACCATATAGGTTATTGGAGACACTTTAACCAATTGAACCTCAATTGTTAGTGAAAATACCATAGACAAGAATATGTTATGTGGATCCTATTTACCTAGAATGATGCATAAACATGAGCCTCTTGACCATGAATCAAGCAAAAAAACTCTAATAAACCATAAATCCACAAACCATAGCATCTCACACCAGGTGAAATCACACAATCATAAAAAAAGAAACCATGAACAATAATCCTATATCCTTAAAACTTGGACTTCCTATCAGAAAAATTGTTCGCAACACAATAGATTGATATAAATCACATGTTACGACACGTTCCTAGACCATATATCTACATACCCCCTAAATCATAAAACCAAACAACTCTAATACCATTTTGTAATTAACTATCCTGGGTCGACCTAACTTGTTATTTGATCTATCTCGCCATAAGGCCTCAAACATGCCTCCTCGAATTCCAGAGGTTACTAAATAGTGGTGAGGGTCTAAAGGATATAGTGGGGAGACTATACCCTCAGGCCAGAGTGTAATAATAGTAGAGAATAACCAACTCATATATAGATATGAACATTAGAGTACACATAATAACTAATTAAAAAAGAATCATGTTATAATAAATGGAATTAAATATAAAATAATATAGAATTAATGTATGAAAAGAATAAAATAGCTGGTATATATCTAGGATAACCACACAAATAAAATATAAAACTAAAAATAAATACATCAGGTTCTACTTCCAACTCTTATCCAAATCAAATACTCACTCTACACGATGCTCGAGCTGCACCAGCCCGATACAGAGACACCACACGAGTGGCTCTACTTGATCAAGAAAAACTGGTCCTCATACCTATCCACCAATAAACCTGTGATCCAACTAGAAGTCATTCATCCGATCTGCACACACACCGAGGTGCATGTATAGAGGGTGAGAAATAAATCTCGGTAGGCCACCCCTAATGGGGGACCTATAATCTTCTGTCATAACAAGTGCATTCACATGTGGTATGCCTGTCCTATCCAAATACTAATAATATATAGCATAAAAAGAACAAATTCATAAAAACAAAGGGGGTAAAAAAAATAAAACAGCCAACAATAAGTTATATTCTAACACACAAGGAAAATCGATCCCCACTCTTTCCCATGAAAGAGGATTTATAACACGTGTATCACCCAAACATACAACAACCAGTGTGTCCTCCATATCCATACAAGATCTCCCAGCCATCTAAAAAAAGGAACAGATGTTAGAACTTGGGGTGTAACCATAAGCATTCACTCAGAAAAGTGAATTTACTGGGCTCTAGGAATCCAATATCATGATCTGAACTGGTGGTATAAACATATTAGTCAACCCAAATAGAGAAAATTTCAGTCCCAAAAATACTATATAACAAATCAGGAAACTTTTATGGACACAAAAATAATGTCCCATGGGATCCATACACACCTGGGAGAGGATAACATCCATGGGGATGGGAGCACAACAATATCCATAGTAAAAAAACCCAATCCATGAGTGCCTTGGATCATCATGAGCCTAAAGAAACTCTAGCCAGTGTGTGTACTTAAATAGAGGAGGGATACACTCATCTAGATTTCCCATTAACTCCCAAAGACCATTTAACAACAACCAACCAATGAAGGAGAGAAACAGATCAAAATTCATGGCTAATTTCTGATCTAATATATCCCAAGGGTATCCTCACCAAACCAAATTCTTGAGCAGAAACTACCTCAAACATAATGACCAAATGATAATAGAGTGTGGGATGATCCAACCTAAACCCCACCATTCAAACAGCTAAACTATAAACATTAATCAAATATCAACCAACAAATCATGGGGACTCTTCATGGTCCCCTGGATCTCAGTATCCAACAAAACAGCCACCACAGGATCTCAACAACCCACCTCAGGTCCAAAAAAAATCTCGAGGCTCTCGCGGCCCCTAGGGTCATAGCATAAAGTGATGTACTACTAGGGACTCCCATACTGCACTCATGCACTCAGGCCATACACTTTAAAAGATCCAAAACCAACTGAAGGGACACTATAAAAGATAGACACCCTACAAGGGGTTCTTCTATCTCATCCAAAGCATATGTCACACACAATGTGAAAACATTCCAAAAAACCCTAAATGGTCTCAAAATAATCCTCAATCAATAATGCACACAAAAGGGAACCCAAAATAAAAAAATTTCAACACAGGAATTATAAAAGGTCCACATGACCACATAAAAATTAAGAGACAATCCACAAGGGCTCCTTAGAACAAGATAAACCATGGGGAAAATCCCATGAAAGAAAACCTCAGTAAGCCTCCTAAGAAAACATCCCTTCCACAAGTACTAACTCTCCCATAAGAAAATCCTCAAGAGTAGATTAGACTCATATAAACATCACAATGACACCCAAATATAACCACTATCCCATGATGTCAATCTAGGACAAAGGCAAAAATATATCTAGTCCTCAAACATGAGAGTTAAACCTCAACTTCTCTAACCTCATGAAACTGGTCCCGGAACATAGGAAAAAACCAAGATCTCCTCTAAGATACTGCTTAATATCACATTATAGGATCCAAATAAAGGAACATCGAATAGAACTTTCCTTGAATCCTCAATCCATTCTAATTAATGATCTCACAACTCTCACTCAAGCCTCGCAACTCATAACCCAACCCCAGGAGGATTATGTATCCAAACCTTGAAGAAATCCTCCTATTGAGCTCTCTTAGTCTAGAAAACCATCCAAATATCCATTAAACACAAAAAGGATTCCACCGTTGCAATCTACATGGAAAAAACATATAATGGACTACTCATAATTCCAATTCTGACTCTAGGGAGAAAAAAATATGATAGAACAAGGCAAAAAAAAGTACATGGTATGTACTTCAAGTACATGATGTGTAACCCAAAAGGTCCTCCCTGGCCACTTGCCACATGGCACTTGGAATATAATTTCCCAAAGTACATGATACATTTCTCTCAATACGTGTCATATACCCTAAATAGGGTACCTACCAGTGTACCTCATCCCACTCAACGTGTACAAAACCTGACTACACGGCATGTAAAGACCCATACACGATGTGTACCCCACATGAGGTACCTAGCTATGTACCTGACCATGTACCCCCACATGGGGTCTGGACAAGAACAATAAAAGACCACTGGCCATGTACCTCACATAGGATCTGGTCATATACCCTACATGGCCATGTTCCATCGATACACCTTGAGTTTTTTCTATAGAGCATGTTGTCCCAAAAACCCATATTCCCCAAATAGAAAGAACACACAATGTGTGTTTCCTGAACCAAACACCGTGTACATGGGTTTTCCCAAATGAAAACTCCCCAAAATAGAGAAAACCCCTAATTATGCTTGATTAAGCCTAGGTAGACCCCAACAGAGTCCCCAACAACCCATTAAAGGTTTTAAAAACTGAAAAATACTTAAACTATATAGATTTATGGAGAAATTTTAAAAATGAGTCTACATCTATAGTGTTACTTCATGTTTAATCACCTATCTTTTTTCTCAATTTTTTTAGTAGTTTTTCCTCACACCTCTTCATAGCTAGCCCCTTCCCAATTATTACTTTCATGTCATCCTCCCATGTTCATGGGTCCTCTTTTTTCTCCTCTCTTGTTTCGATCCCCCATTTTAGTTTCTACCTGGTTCTGAAGCTGGTGTAGATCCTAACATAAAGAGATGTTTCTACTTCCAAGATAGTCTAAGTCCCTTCAACGATGATGCCTCTTCACATGTTTGGTGGTATTCTATCCCATAGTGGTGTTGAATCATCATTGTAGGACTTATAGTATCTATATCATTATCTAGGATAGATCTTTGGAGTGAATTTGGTTCCAAATTATTTTAACAATGATTCTTTGATGGTGGTGGTGCCATTGGATAGTTTGTTTTCATTTTATGGGTCATTTACCATAATTTTATTTCATTTTATGTATAACTATGGATTCCAATTTCCCCTATTGGTGATCCCCTACCCTGAGAAGGTCATGTAGTGGAGGTTATGATGGTTGGAATTCATGCTTATGGTGGTTTTGGTTTCTCCATTGGTGGATATTGAAAATAATTTTCAGGGTTTGTTACTAGATTCTTTTATTAGTTTATTGGATTATCAAGACTTATATGATGATTTTGTTATTTTTACCAAAACTAGTGCCGCATATAACACTACATATTCTATAGGATTATGGTTGGATTCATGAAACTTAGATTTTCTAAATTATGATTCAGATCTAGTTTATGAATTTTATTGTTTCTTATTGTTTAATTTTTATTAATTAACTAGTTTGATGAATCATTTTTACTGAATTTTTAATTTAGGAAAATTTATTAGTTATAATGAAAATTTCATTTTTGGTGATTTTGTAAAGGTTCCCTATAAACCTCTAAAAGGGAGTTTTCTAGAAAATAAAATATTGAATTTGGAAGATGATCTTATGAATAAATATTTATTTTAATATTAAAATCACATAAAATAGTGACTGAATATATACAATCAATAAGCCTTGGATAAATATTATTCCTCCGCCTATAGAATAATATTTATTCCAAAAATCAAATATAAAAATAATTTAAATATATGAAAGGGAATACTAAGTGTATGACCCTCTAGGCCTCTTCCTCAGCGGCATTAGCCGAGTTTAGATAAAGTAAAATACTATTATCAAGAAACATGTAATGAAACCCATATAAAAATAAGTTAATTTTACATGGATGATAACCACATATGAATTATCACTATGTTATATAATCACTTTTTTCACAATATCTAATCAGTAAATTTTTATACTCATTTAATAATCCTATTATTGTGAAAGTTGGTTCCCTATACCCAAATTTAATAGAAATTTTCAATTACCATATCATGTATTCATAGAGTTATGCATGATGTTATCTTAACAAAATAATTTTAATACTTCTATGTATGCTATTTACTCGAAAACTTCCTTATGAATTATTTATCATATCAAATGGTTATAGTGGTTCCCAAATACAATGATAACATTGAGATACCATGAAAATATCATTAAACACATGTATTATGGTCTATAAACATCACACTATCAAGACACGGGGTGATGGATGACTATCAGGTGTTGGGGGGGTCATAAGCATTGAGACTTCTAATGAAATTCACACATGGTGATATTGAGTAAAGGAGAAATTAAGGACTGTCCCTCTAATAATAACACCATATGTTTTATGTGTCATTGGTTGTTACTATCTATGATCACTTTTATTAGTATCCTAATTTGAGATCATTATTAGTGTGTACCATTTCATTGCTTACTTTGAGGTAAGATGAAAACCATATAATTTATGTAATAATGAGGTAAATTGCATTAGGGGTGTCATTGATGGTATGAAACTTATTGAATGATTAAGATAATATTTTTTTTTATTTTTTAATGGAAAATATATCTTGGTCCTATTTAACTATAGTGGTAGTACTTTTACTAAATCCATGGACATGGTAGAAAACGTTAAGTCTATTCAGTGAGGTTATGAAATAATAAATCATGGAAGGATGATGACACAAAGTGTGCATACAAATTTATGATATATCATGTGACAAAGAGATTATATTATTCTAAGCATGTTTGTTGGAGGTAGTCACTCAAAATTAATTTTTTATTCACTTTCAAGATAAACCACTTGAGGAAAAGTGGGGAACCATAAGAGAACAAGTTCTAAACTCTGATGGGAAATGTTTTTCTTTTCCAATGCAATTTCAGGGAAATAGTGTCTAGTATTTGATTCATGATCTAGATTATAATTAAAATATTCCACATAGGATACTCATGGATCATATCATAAAATAAAGATATCATCATGTACCAGCTTTTAATAAATTTATGCACACTAATTTTCATTTCATTAAAGCCCAGAGAAGAATGAAGATCTGGGAATTTATCCAATCTTGTCGTTCCTTGGTACCAAATTCCATATCTCTAGCTTTCATTCAATTTTGATCCTCCTTTGAAGCCTTTTACCAATAAATTCCATTCCATCCCATTCTCTATATAATGCATAATGAGGTTTTTCCATTGGACTTGGCATCCACTGGTTTCTCAACCACCCCAATTTCCTCTCCTCTCTCAGGGTTTTAATTTTTTTCATTATCCTGGATATTTCCATCTGGATATATGTCTCTAATTTCTTCCAATAGACCCTCCTCATGGGTGGGGTTATCAATCACATTTTTTTAACAAATCCTCCTTTGAAGAAGGTACCTCTTGGTTCCTGTTAAGCTTATGATCTTTAAAGAAATACTGATCAAGATTTATAATTTTAATACCTTTTCCTACTAATCGAGTATTCATTAGTTTTGTAAGGTACAAATAATATTTTTAAGTCTTATTATTTATCCCTAAATTCACTAGATAGTCCCCAAAATTAATGATATTTTACTTCCCTTTAGTAAGAACATTTTGGAAAATAAGTGGGCTTCTCATTTTCCTCATACTCTAAAGGTGATTGAGGGGATTAGCTATTATTTCGTCATTTTATGAAGTTTTATCCACTAGGTATGGACCCATATTCTTGTCCTTCCAATGTCACACCATTTTCCACCCCTGTTTCCTTTATCTCAACCAATCTATTATACAAACTAGAAAACTTTTTGTGTAGGAGGACCAGTGGGATACCTACTGGTGTTGAAATATTATTCTATGCCTTAGACCATGAAGATCTAAGTCCCTATCTAGATGAGTGAGATTAAGGGTATGATCCAAGGTTTTGGATACCTGAACCAATCTATGGATTTCCCATCACACCTTTTACAAATGAAACAATGATTCCACCTCTATGGTCTTCAGAAGAACCCATCCTGACTCTCAAGGGTAAAGAAGTATTAGCTTTATAAGGCCTCACCATCTCACTACCAGCATGCTGAAAATTAGAAACTAGGGTTAGGGGATAATATCCTTGGTCGAATTAACCATTCCTACAAAACTATTGAAGGTGACCCAGATAATGAAAAGAGGAGAAAAAATAAATTCAATAATTAAAACACACCACCTGTTTGATCTAGTATTTATATTCAATATCAATCCACATAAAGTTAACCAGAGGTTTGGATACAACTATTTTAACACATATTTGAGGAGAAATTATATGGAAAGGGATATATATCTATTTTCAAAGCACAAAAATATTCCAACCATTTTTACAAGAATCGAGAGAATTTAAGGGTTTTGAAAAGATAATGGAAGGCCTAGAAAAATAACCCATATTGGCGATATAGGTGGATCTCATCTCAAGTGAAAGTAGAAAGAGAAATGTAAAAGGAAGAATCAGACATCGTTAAAGGATATTTGTATGTCACTCCAGGAAAAGATAAGATAATCCTCACTCTTGAAGTGAATGAGAATATAGCAAGGGTCTAGGAGCCCTATTACAATGTAATGTTGCAAGTCCCATGAATCTGAGATGAATCATTTGAAGGAACCAACTGATGGCCAATTCTGACCAAAGCAAGCCACCAATGAGAGCCTATGAAGGTCTGATGCCTTTGTGAATTCCTGTACAAAAATAAGAATCTTAGGGAATCCCTGATCGAAAGATGAAACCTTGGGTTTGGTCTTAATAATAGGGAAGGGGGAATATCAAATAGATTTGTAAGAGGAGGAAAAGGAAGAGGGTGATATGAGCCTGAGTAACCCCTGACCCTCTTAGGAGGGCGAGGGACGAAGGCAACACCCATGGAAACCCAAAATGATATCAAACCCCTCTGTTTGTAGGAGGTAGTCATAATAATGACTTATAATTTTCTCTTTAGGGGACATGATATGTTTTTAGATTCATATTTTGGCCTATGAGTATGAATCACTACTATTGAGATAATTTCCTAGAGGGTCACATACAAAGTGAATCCACAAGTTCCACTTATTGATATGAATAGGAGTTTAAGATGAAGTGGACCTCACATGTAGATTTAGTGTACATATGAGTATGAATGATCATAAGTCAATTAATTCAATTAAATTATTCAAGTTTATAATAATAATAATTGAATTTATCTTTCTTGGTATTCATGAATTATTTATGTTAAAATAATTGAATATAATAAAAATATTTTTAGAAAAAATATTAATAATTCACTGTTCCTTAAACAAATATGGGTGGGATGAGTCTAGTTAATGAATAAAATTTAATCAGACTACATCATTTTGATGATACAAATATGTGATTAAATGTTATGGTGGTAATGACATGTTTAAGTAAGTCATTTAAGCCATTTTAAGGTTACATATTTAAGGTTTAGCTTCATAAAAGGATGAAGTGAAAATTTATATACTAAAACCTATTATATATATAGTTTTAAACCATTTTGAGAGTGTAACTATTCATGGATTGAATTTATAGACACCCTCTACTCCCAATATCTATAGAAAAAACCAATGGTAAGATCAAGATTTCATTGATCCAAGTTCAATGAATGAACTCGATATTTTCCAGTGATCAAAGGTACTTCATAAAGTGCTTCGATTTCTAACACTATCATAGTAGAATTGAAGAATGATGAACTAAGAACTATGATGTACATGTGTATGATATATAGAATGCCTCTATTGGAAACTTCAAGCTATAATATGATAATTAAAAGAAGACCACATCAATGTTGACCAATAAAAAAGGTAACTTTATGGTTTCATTAGTTTTTTTCTTCATGCTTAAATTAAATTGTATGTGATCCATGAAAGAATTCAGTCTTAGGTTTATTGGATTTAATTCTTTGATATTAATCCTGAACCATAAAATTTTAAAATTCTCAATTTCAAATTTCCATAAATCACCAAGTTCCTACAAGTGGTTTCAAAGCGGTCATACATTTATTTTAGTCGAATTAAAATTAATTTTACAAGAATTCGAGTAGAGGGGTCATAATGATCTCAATGCAATGAGTAATATTTCAATCCAAGATTAGGTAGCTAAGTTATTTCCACCCCTTAAAATTAAATTAACATGTGTGTGTATATATATATATTATATTTTCTCCAGATGCGGAGGGAGGAGCTTTCTAATGTTTGGTTGTGATCGGTTGGATCATAATCATAGGGGAAATTACAGTCCACATATACATAAAAATATTTTAAAAAGAAAAAAAATACTATAATTGCACTCATGGAAAACATGTAAAAATGGATATGTTTTCCCCCACTAATTGGTGGGGGGGGGGTTGACAACGGTACACCCGCCCACAAATATTTGTGGAAGTTTTTTTTATAAAAAATAAAATTCTTTTACACACACACACACACACACGCACACTAGGGATGTGTTTTGCACCCCCTTGAACCATGCTATTCTTGAGTGGAGCGCATGAGTATCCGACTTTGGCTGGGCCGTGTCAGGTTCGTCAGACCCACCCAGAACCCCTCCAGGGGGTTTAAAAATACCCGGTCCCCCATAACAATCCTAAAAAATTCCATAAAACATTTAAAATTATATATAATTTTATTAAATAGTTTCTAGGGCTATGGGACTAGTATTTAGTGAATTAAAATTTATTTTATATATTTTAATTCATAAATAATACCCTCAAGCTGAATTAATTTAAAATTTATCTTATTATGAAATATTATTTAATTTTTAATGATCATATGGAGATACCGACCTGTGCATGTTTATTTTATTTATTTATTTAATTTTAATTATTGTAATGTTGTTGTTAATAATAATTAATTATTAAATATCATTTTAGATAATTTTGTATTGTTTGCCCGTCTTTAAATGTATAAGGGTTTTATTGTTAGATTTTTGAGTTATAAAAATTTATTCCCACATCCCAAGTACCCCCTCACTTGAATGCGAGTATACATTGTAAAACGGATGAGTTCACAATGATGTTGCTTGAGTTGAGAGCCAATGTGTTACCAAAAAAGATAAACACACAAGAGTTTGAGGGGTGCTACAAATCAAGCCATTGAATGGATCAAATAGTTCCCCTAGCATCTCAATTGATCCATCATCTTCTTGATGGATTAACTAATAAAAAAATTAATGATCATGTCATTTTTTGTTTATTTTATTTGACATGGTTAATTATTTTTGAATGTGTGAATTATTCGAAATCAAATAGTATAACTAACAAGTATTCACAGATAAAATAAATTAGCATGTATGATAAATGATTTATTTTTATTCATGATTAATGTTATGAGCATAATCACATAGTAATAATAATGTAAACAGTATCAAATTTCAGTTGCAAAAAAAAAATAAAAAATTAAAATTCATCAAAGTAAATTTCATGACATTAATTCCTCCCATCACTTGAATTTGAACAAACCCATATGTGTGAGGTGCTCTCCAACCATAGTTTAAAGTTAATATTACTATTGGGGTGTTCTTATGAATGTTTTTGGAAAAATTAACAAAAATTGATATCAAATAAGTAACAATACCTAGATTGATTTAGTTTTAGAGGTAAAACATTGAGTAAATGCAAGGTTACAATTTTGTAAAGTTAAGACTTTATCTCAACTGATCAAGGAGCTGCAAGATAATATGGTTGGCCAATCACAATCCTACCTTACAAATATATGAATAGTGTCATAGTCATAACATGGACTATAATGAGAGGGTTTAAAGATCCTTCCACTAGAATTATTTTGAAACTAGGTATTCATTTTCTAGTAGTTGAGGGCTAATAGTGTTTAATAAAATAGTAGAAAAAATTTAAAATTAATAAATCTATAATGTTTAATAATTGATATTCAATATAAAAGTAAAAATATAATAACGTTTTAGTTTTTATAAATTGTATGTAATTCCATATAAACACTTTGATTAATACTATTTAAATAACATGTCATAATTGGAATGAATTTCCTAGAGTGTTATTGGATATTTTTCATAATACTACAATATAAAAGAAAATTATATATGTTAGAGTCCCCACTACATTTAGAGCCACCTCGGGAAGTGAGGGTGAAAAGTAATCTTACAAGAGACTTATGTATGATCCATTTGATGCTTAAATAAAAATTATTTCATGAATATCCAATCAGTTGTGAAAAAAAAATCAGTACATGGATGGTTATACCATAATTTCTTGTCTCTAAAAGTTTATGAGGAGAAAGTGAATCAAGAGATGAATGAGGTTATTATTACATTGAACATGTATAAATTTAAAGATAAATCATGATATTTTAATACATATAATTATTCTATCCTTATCACCTAATTACTCTAGATTCTTTTATGAAAATAAAACAAATATTATGGAGAAAACACTTCAATATATTTTGGGTAAGAATCTATAAGTTGATAAGAAATTAATGAAAGTTAAATATTTAGTTATCATGGAAAAAAAGTCAGATGAAAAGTTTATAAAACTCATGAATATATCTAAGTAAATGGATCTTTTAAAACATATTTCTAAGAAACTAAAGGAAAATAAGGATCACATTGAATATGATGCTATTTTATTTATATGTGGAAATATAGGTCACTGAAATAGAAACTATAATAAATTGAAGTAGAATAAAGAAAAAGATTAAGCTTTATGCATAGTCATCATTGCATGTGATATCTCTATTTTAATTCTTGGGTATCAAATACTATACATGTTTCATTCATTTTTATCCAAATACAGTAACCAAGTAAGTTCAGAATCATTACAATAAGTAAGGCGAATTCCCTAATTAGCTAATGGAGGGTGATTCTTATGTTAGTAGTGAGAAGAAAAAAACTTATGTTTTTCCATGTTGATTGATTCTTGTTGAACTATTATTTCGAATTGAGTTTTACAAAAACATTTATCTCATGTGTCCATTGAAAAAAATGATACATTAATTCATTATGGAATGAATATTTTTTGTGGCGTGTCACACTCAACTATTAGTTCAGTAATAATGGAATCATTGGTAATAAATGATGAATATAAAATGAAAGACTTGATAATAATTAGATGTAAAAAGTCTATTCTTGGTCAAGTAATCCAGAAGAAAATATCAAGGAAATACCAATAAGTGTGTTTAAACTCTTCATGGGCTAAAAATCTTAATTATGAGACATTATTTCTTATAAGTTACAATAACCAAGACACCCTATGTTAAAGGTAAAAAAGTCACAAATCTTCCATAACTAGTTCAACAAGATACATTTGAACTATCTCAAGTAGAATCTAAATTTTTATTCATGTTCTTCATGAGATTAATTTAATAAATTAAAGGAATATAAAAGAAAAATAAATAAATATGCTTATAGGAAGAAAATAGATGCATAGAATGGTAGCTAAATAATATCTTAACCAATCATTAATTTATCATGAATATGTAGAGTGGATTTATTCCTAAACTTTCATTTCCTTAAACACATAATATCCAAAATGTTGTTTAAAAAAGGATATATAATGAGTCTTACATTCATTCATTAGTTATTAAAATGTATCATATCCGTGATGTAAGTACAAGGATGATCAATGATGAGAATTATAAGTCATTAAAAGAATTTCATTATATTTTCAAGACATGTTTCTCAAATAGTGGAATTAACCCATAATCATATTCTAACTATAATGATAAATGGATATAATATGATTTTTTGTATGAAATAAACCCATTATGTCACAAAATATGTTTTTAGATGAAAATATTTTATTAATCATGAGTTAATAAACAAACTTGCATCAAGAAAAATACAAAGTGATATTTTTTAATTTTTGTAAAGATTATATAGGATATTATATAAAATACCTAGGATAAACAATTTATTATCAAGTGATAGGATATATTTTTATAATAGGGAACACATATCTATTTGATATATTTGGAGAAACATTGACATGGTTAAATCTGAGGTTGAAAATGCATAGGTAGTTTGCATAGAAATAAGTACCATAAGAGATCATAGAAAACGAATGTTCTAAAGAAACATACTGCATAGAAAATATAAAACCAAGAGAGATGGTTTTATGATCACTAAGGATTGTGATATATTATTCATTATGAAAAATGAATTTTTATACTATAAGGAAGTAGTAAATTAGTAAAACATTAAAATGGAAAGTGAATGTGAATTAAAAAAAATGGATTCCAAGTACCAAAATCAAGCCTGTATTTTGTTAGTTTCTTCAATTTATGTAAATAAATTAGTGGGTATTCAAGAGAAACTATACATGGGTGGTAAAATAATGGTTCCAATAAATATCGATTGGTCATACCAATTCATTATGAATAAATCTATTAGAATTCAACTTGTTATAACAAATTTTTATAATCATTATCTTAGGAATTGGATGTCAAGACTACCTTTCTTGAAAGGCTTCTATATGATGCAACCAAAAAGTATTGGTGACACCATATAATTGCAATAAGGAATTAAAGTTATAAATATACATTTTTGGATTAATTCAACCATCTTGATCATATAAAATTCATTTATAATGAAAGTATGAGATGTGTTTGTAAGAGGTTAGTGATATCACCAAAATTTTCTAAATAAAATATATTGATAATATATGGAAAAATAGTTATTAGTTTTATAGTTAGTTAATACTATATTGATAATAACTCTCTAAAAATTGAATTAAATTAATAACCCAAGTTCTAGGGAATAATATCTATTTAGGAAAATCTATGGGCTGCTTATACCAAGTCAAATTACATATATCAACAAAGTACTAAAAAATACAAGTTGGAACAATTTGAGAGAGAATTGTTTCTAATGTCACATGATATACTTATCTCCAAGAAGACATGTATAAGAAAAAGGAGGAGATTAAAATGGTGAGTAGAACTACATATTCTTAAATGATGGATTTATCACATATACCTTTCTCTGTATTAGATATGATATTTCCAACACATACATAATGATAGGAAAGTATCATATAAATCCAATATAACTATAAAGGTATCAGTCATAACTATCCAATAGTACTTGAGAAATTACAAAGGATACATGCTTGGTACATGAAAGGGTAGGAACACTAGTTAAAAGATGATATAAAACATTTTTACCTATGGATAGGTTGATATAATTTTTTAGTTTGGATAAGTAAATGAGAAACAAAAGCTCATTGAAGCTAGAGGTAGTTGTATCTATATATACTGAGTATGTAGTGGCTTCCGATACAACTATATCCTTGGGTTCCTATACCTCTATGCTTGATAAATCTTTATTTGAATTCAGGAAATGAACCCATCAGTACACCATAGACATATATTTTAGTTTTATAATTCCATTCCAATCAAATGGACTATATATTAAATTTTATAAATATGGATACAAAAAATACTTTCTTGACTTATTCATTATTTCAATATCACTTGTGACACACCCGACATACCCTACCTTTCCATGAGTATATGTTTTCATTATTTTTATCAATATGTTAAAGTACTCTACTCATGATTTGAATTAATAATAATCTCAAGTCCAAGTATCATTATACACATTCATAGATGGGAATATCCAATAACACACAACTTATAGAATTCTTATTGGTGGGTCTATCCTCATAATCCCCCATATTAGAGATTACCAAGTGATAACTTCATGAGATAATGTACCATCCACATATGAGTACTCACACCATATAATATGTATCATCTATGTCCCATTAGATGATATCATAATACCTTTATAATTAATTTTAAGAATATGATCATAACACTTTAAGGTTCTCATCATAGTAGGGAACTGTAATAACCTTTTAAGTATGATGGATACTCTAGTACATTATCAAATTAAAGTTACATTGAAGATCAATCCATATGTAATGATAAATTTATTAATATTAAAGTCTATTAATATAAATATAATTTAAATTATATAGTATTTGGTTCTAGGTAAAAAATTCCAATATAATCCCACTTAGACTAGAGTATACTAATAAATACTTTTATTCTACTAACTCTCACATGATATTCATGTTTCTATTGAGATTAATCTTTATTCAATGGTTTTTCCACATTGTCTTCCATGGAAACTCTTCTTACTAATACTTCACCTCTCTGAGAAAAATACCTCAATAGATAATACTTTTAGAGTGTGTTTTTCTTATATTGATATAACCTTGTTTCCTTTATAATAGAAACCAATTTTTTATTATCAGAGTACAGTGTGATAAGATCTTTACTGTTAGGAACCACATCAAGCTCTTTGATGAAGTTTCATATCCAAACCTCTTCTTTAGATTCATTAGAATTTATTTTATACTCAAAATACATTGTAGAATCGGTGACCATGGATTTCTTCAGGCTCTTCCATCTCACAAAACCTCTATTAAGAGTGAAGATATATCCCTATTGTGATTTTAGATCATCATGATTTTTTTGAAACTAGCAGTCGTATATCCCCTAATGACCTACTCCTTATATCCTCCATAAACCAGAAACATATCCTTAGTACACCTTAGATACTTAATTAATATTTTGAATAAGATCAAATGGATGTATTTTGGATCATATTGATATTATCTTACCATGATTAAGGTACAAGCGACATCTATCCTAGTACATTACATAGCATACATGACACTCCCAATCATTGACGTGTATGGAATACTTGCGGTTCTTTGTCTATATTCTTATATATGAGGTCACATTTTCTTATAGATATGAATTCCATGTGAAATAAGAAACAATGGAAGTTATCTATGAAAATATCCCCACCTCTATAGCTTTGGTATGAATTCATTTATTATGTCATTACATTTTTTTCCTTTAAATTTTATAGTTTTGTTTTGATTAAATTTCCTTTTGCTTTTACTTTTCTTTAGAAAACCACTCCATAGCTTCCTCAAATTCAAGATTCTTAAACTTTCAC
The DNA here is from genome assembly GCA_963277665.1 of Viscum album. Lineage (NCBI taxonomy): Eukaryota > Viridiplantae > Streptophyta > Magnoliopsida > Santalales > Viscaceae > Viscum > Viscum album. The sequence goes on from OY728162.1 coordinate 225,354,212, forward strand.
CCTTTTTATTTTAGGTGCTATATTCTTTGAAATAACACTTATTTCATATATGTTTACAAAAATGGTAAAAATTTATATCAATTATATCCAAATAATATTTATTGCAGCTAATATAATTTCTATCCAATTATTTTTTATTGAATAACTGGTAAAGATTCATATAATTTACATCCAAATAATATTTATTCAATTTATATTCTTAAAAAATTCACCCAATTTTTTAATATTTCTGGTACTAAGTTATTTGGAGAAGTTATTATTTCATATATGTTTTTTTAATTAACATCATTTATGTCAAACTTGTCATTATTCAATATTTTAGTTCATGTTATTATAAATCTATATTCGTATAAATTTATGAAACCTTGAGAAACAACTAGTAAGTGAATTTAATGTTTCCTTGAACATGAAAGGTTATATATTACATATATGAGTGTAAAATTTCATTTATATGAAGGTTTCGGGCATAGAATAAACACCTATTTGGAAGTTTCCAACTGGATTTTTTTTCATAATCAATGATAATTATGATATGTACATGAATAAGAATTCCACGACTAATGAAATTAAACTAAATATTAATTGACAAAATTCCATAACCAAGAAGAGAGGATCTTTTCACACATAATTTTTAATTCATTTATTTTAATCAATAATTAACTCATATTGAATTCTTCTTCATTATCAATGATTATAAGGAGAACACTTTTAATACCATGATTTCATTAGAGGAATTGAGGGTATATTCCCTCTATAGGTGATCCACATGTGTTATGAGAACCTCCGATCATCACCGCAGAATCCTCTAGGTGCTAGCACAAATGGTTCTAATGCTTGTTGTGATTTCTGTTGATCGCAATGAAATCCTTCAAGGAGAGAAGGAATCACTCTGATGGAGGAGGATAATTTCTCTACATTCTGGAGATCATTCTATGTGATGAGATCTTTAGTTCTTGAGATAATCCTCACTAGAAATCATTGTGCACAATAATTAAAATGGATAGAGTTCTAAAACATGTCATAACCACATTTAAATTGATCTAGGATTAGAAAGTAATAATTTCAAAAGGGTCCTTAATACTTTCTTAATCCCCAGTGAACCCTATGTCTAATTAATAATAGAATTATTATTATTTACTCAACATACACTAAACTCATGTATAAAATAAATATTATTTTCTTAAATAAATAATTTAATATTTATTCAAATAATATTTCGTATGATATTTCTCATAGGACCATTTAACTCAGTCTATCAATCCTCCTCACTATTTATTAGACCTTGAATAATGAATATTTATTTAGTTAAATAATTTTCACTACATTATTTTACAATAAATAAATAAATATCATATTCCAAAAACTAGTGAATAAATAGTTATTATATATTCACATAACCAAACAAATAAATTATTTTTACCTTTTAAATAATCTTGAATAAAAAAATATTATATATTCATATAGTTGAATAAATAATTACTTAGAGAATAAATATTTATTAAATATTCAACTCACATATATATTATATAAAAAAACTGATGACTGAATATCTGTGATAAAAATAACATGAATAATTATTAAACCATGTACAATAATACCATTTATCCCACACATTTAATTATTATATAATTTAATCGAGGTTTTGAATATACTTAGTTTGTGACCCTATAATCCCATTTATTAGTGGCATTTGGCTACACTGCCTAAACTAGAAGGTTATTATTTAATAACATGCCAAGTATCCCATAGAGAAAGAAGTTTACATCTTAATGAAATGTAACCTCATAGGAATTCTCACTGTATAATATAGTATATTTGTACTGATATATCTAATCAAGAAAGTTTAATGATAGTGTCATCAACCTATGTTCTTGATATCAATTTCTTTGACTTTTTGGAAATGAACTTGCAAAATAGAATTCCATGGACATAGAATTAATTAGGCAGTTCCACTCCCATCCAAGGGCCTGAGATATCAACTTCCACTAAACTGGGAAGGTAAAAAATACTTTCTTACATTATTCATTAATTCATTATCACTCATGACACACCCAACATACCTTACTTCCCATAAACATGTAACATTATATATTTTGTGAGTACATCAAAATACACGACTCTTGAAATGTATTAATATTAATATTAAAGTCTAAGGATCAATACCGATATACATAGATAGGAACATCCAATTACACATATAAATGTGGATTTCCTACTAGTGAGTCTTATTGTTATAATCTCCCGCTATGAATAAAACTAAGGACATACACCATGAGAATGTGTATCAAAGGCCTATTAGTATCCACCCATGATAACCTATATTATTTTCACCCTATAAAATGATATCATCTTTCTATAGAACATATATTCAATAATACTATAATGTTACTTCTAGGTTCTCATCATAGTAGGGAACAACTGTGAGATTTTAGTATGATAGTTATCCTTAGGACATTATAACATTGTATGTCATAGATAATAAAAATCATTATGTGATAAGAAGTTTATTAATATTCAATAAAATGAATTTGTTTAATCATAAATGGTGTAGAAGTTTCTTCTAGGGTAGCAACTCTAACAGACCCTCACTTACACTAGAGACAACTGTTAAGAACCTTCAGTTCACTAGCTCTCACATGATACTCAATATACTTTAAAGATAATGCTTTAGTCAAGAGTTCTTATATGTTTTCTTATATGTAAAATATTATCACTATAAACTCATCCCTCTAAGAAAAATCCCTCAAGAGGTGATACTTCTAGTGTATGCACTTCATCATTTTATATGACCTTAGATCCTTTATAAGATACAACAAGACAACATTATTATACTAAAATGTGATAATGTATTTACTATTAGAAATAAAATCAAAATTTGGATGAATTTTTGAATCTAAACTGCTTATTTGGATACATCAAAAGCTACAACATACATAGAAACTACTATAGAATCAGTGAAAATTGGATACTTTGAACTCTTATAGCTCAAAACTCTTATGTTGATACTAGAGAGACATCCTAATTATTACTTTGGATAATTTTTATTTATTTAGAAACTATAATAAATATATCACTTCATTAATAACTTTTATTATTCTTTATATACTAGGATCATATCCTTAGTACACCTTAGATACTTAAGGATAACGTTAAAAATAGACCAATATTGTTCTCCCAGATCAGCTTGATATCTACCTACCATGATCAACGTTTTAGGAAACAAATATACTAGTATATAACATGTCATACATTATTTATCCTATCCCAAAATTATATGATATATTATTAATTAAATCCCCCTTCTATTTTATTTGTAGACACATTATCTTGTAGATAGGTATACTATGAAACACTAGAACCAATCTCCTCTTGGACTGATCCATATTAAATATATCTAGTATCAAGTTAGTATATGTACTTTAACTCATTCCAAGTATCATTTTGGTTCTATCATGAATGATCTTGATTCCAAGGATATACGCTATATCAATTAAGACCTTCATAGATAAAAAATTATTTAACCAGTCCTTAACTAACTATAATACTGGTATTTTGTTTCCAATAAGTTATATGTTATCAATATATAATACTAATATTATTACCAAACTCACAATTAATATCTTATAAACACATGGATCACATTAATTCTTTATGAAACCAAAATATTTCATGGATTAATCTAATTGAATATTCCATAACCTAGATGCTTATTTCAATCCATAAATGGATCTCTAAAACTTTAAAATCTATTTGGAATTTCCTAAAGTAACAAAACCTTCAAGTTATATCATATAAATATATTCCTAAATGATCCTATTAAGGAAATCTATTTTAACATCCATCTTCCAATTCTCACAGTCATAGAAATCTACTATGGAAAGTATAATTATGATGTATTTAAACATAGAAACCAGAGAAAAGGTCTTTTCATAGTAAATTATCTGATTCCATTAAAACCCTTTAGCCATTTTCCTTTTTTACATGTATATACTTTACTTATTAACTTTAATATTCTATCAAATACCCATTTGTATCCAATGGGATTTACATCAACTAGAGGATTGACCAAACCCATAATGGGTTGTGATACATGGAATCCATTTTATAATTTATGGATTCTTTCCATCTTGAATATTTTGATCTCTCTATAACCTCCTTATATGAAAGAGGATCATTATTTTCAACCAATAATGAATCACCATCCTCGGTGACTAGGAAACCATATCTTTCTAGTTCTCCAACCTCTCTAGTGATCCTATGTAGTTCTTGTGTTTTAGGAACAATATCTTCTATGAGGACCTATGGAATTTTTTCCTATACCAACTCTTGTGTATCTTGAGAATCAACTTCATCAAAGTTAATCTCACAATTAGTATCCTTATTGAGTTTGTGATCCCTCTAAAAAAATATATCATATCTTTTGAAAGTTACCTTCTTATATGAGGGGATATATAAATAATATCCCTTTATTTTATTAGGATACCCTATAAAGATACACTTCATAGTTTGAGGTTATAGTTTGCCATCATTGGAAGAGATAACAAATTTATTGCATCCCCATACATGTAAGTTTAGTGGAACATATTTTCCTCTATACATTAAATCATATGGTATTCCATTTTCTGATTTAGTTAGAACCTGTTTTAGTGTGCATGCTGTAACATTTATTACATATCCCTAAAAAGATAATGGAATATTTTTATAACTTATCATCAAACTCACTATGTAAATCAAGGTATTGTTCCTCCATTCACTTAAACTATTACACTATGATTTATAAGGTGGATTGAGATGATATCTAATTCCATACTATAACATCCCAACTCTTTCTTTCAGGTATGATATTTGGGTTTCACTGATTTCTTTTGAGCGTTAAGTTTTTTTGGTTTCATAAGTGTTGGAAGTTCTTGGTGGATTAAATTTCTATTTTTGGCCTTTTTGGTGTAATAAAAGTAACACTATGACTGTGGTGGAGACCATGGTGTCCCTTGTAGCCTCCTATGTGAAATGGTTATAACCAAAATGGGTGTAGCCTAGGGTGGTGCACTCTAGGATTTCCCCTATGTACAAAAACTTGTATGGACACCACCATGCTATGGTGGTGGGTGTGGTGGACCAAAACATATTGGATATTTACAGCATTCCATGGATGGAACCAGTGGCCAGTCTCTTGGGTGAAGCCACCATGCCATGGCAGGAAACACCGGGGCTTGGTGATGGTGGTTTTAGAATGTGAATTGTTGAAATGAATCTTGATATTATGATGGTAGTTACTCTAGGAACATGAAACCTTAATAGGGTATTTTATTATGTCTTTTGGATTGGTTTTACTCTATTAAATTTTTCTCTCTCTCTTCTCCTTTTGTCTTATATTTCATATTGAGTGTGTTCTAGGAAGGGGTTCTGAATATTTTTATTCCGTCTAGTAGAAGTGTTGGGTGTTTCCCTTCTTGTTCATTCAATTAATAGATATAGAAACATGAGATCTATATATCTTCCTCTCCATTCACCGATCATGGATGCATCAATGTTTTCTTTTTTTTTATTTAGATAAATGGTTTCATAATTCAATTCCTATAAATTTAAATTGTTATAGTTTATTTGATTTGAAATGGATTTCTAATTGATTTCTAAATCAATATTTTATTATTTTGATAAATCTTTTCAAAATGACATAACATGGGAGATTCAATCTCTTTGAAAATGGATTTTTAAATAAAGTATTTATTTATAGAAAATGATATTGAATTGGAATGAATGATTTTAAGAATTAATTTAATGATGATTCTTGAGAAATGAAGGCACACATTTTTTAATGGATTTTAAATTAAATGAACTATTTTTAAATCCATGAGTTTTGATGAAACTATTGATGTTGGTTTGGAAATAAAATGTCATGTTTGAAAACTTTATTTGAGGTTATTTAAATGATTATTGATGAAACTAATTTAGATGAATTGCTTTCCCTTTGATATATTTCTTTAAAGGAAATGGGAGCCTGGGTAGTTAGGTGGGTATTACAAGACAAGAACACTAGGCATGTATTAACTCTACCTAGCCATGGATTAATAATTACAAAAAACAAGAATTTATGAGGGTAGGTAGTTTATTATTTAGGGTGGATTCCTATTCCCCTATGCCTGAGACCTAGGGAAGTGTGCATGGATCTATATTTCACCAAGATGTTTTAGGATCCTTAAGACTTGATATAATTAACCCCTTGGATTGCATCGTTAGTGCTATGATTGGAAATGAATTATATATAACAATGTTTTTAAAATGGATTATTCATGAATGTTTGATGAAATTATTAATCATGCCAATTTTATAGAAATTATTACTTGTACCTAATTATAATTACCATTGAAATGATTTGAAAAGAATTTTTTATTATGAATTTTAAAAAAATTACCATGCCATGATTTATTAAAAATTGAGCATATTTTGTTTATTTGATATAAACTGCTTATGAAATGTTGTGGTGGGATCCTACTAGGCTATTGTTTCTCAAACCCTATTTTTACCTTTGTGCATTTGTAGAATTTATTTTTACAAGATTAAAAAATGGGAAAGTACTACTTGAAGGAAATTGGTGTTCTTAATAGTGGTAACTTGGGACTTAGTGGTGACAGACAATGATGAAATCTTTGGTTTATGTGACGTTTTGGATTGTTGATTTGTCTTGAGTTTTTTACTTACCCTTATGGTACTTTTATCTTGATGAATATTTTTTAATGATGACTATTTATGGATTCTTATCCATTGTTTTTTATTTTTTGGATTCTATTGTGGTTAAATAATTCAACTTGATCGTTTTTGATGCCAAAGAATTAGTTTCTAGACCATGGGAATCAAGAACGCACTTTGATTCATGTTAGGGTTGATTTGGGTACCAGTTTAGTGGGTTATCTAGGTTGTTTCATGACACATACTCACATAGAAAGTCTATAAAATATTGGTGAAGATATTAAACACATCAATCAGATCAAATATTCTTTATATTCTGACTAAGTTAATTCTCTATTTCATTCTTGAACACTTTTAATTTCTCAAAGGATTCATACTTACACCTCATCAAGAGGACATAATCATATCTACTCAAGTCATCATTAAAATTTATAAAGTAAGAATATAAACCACTATCTTCTAGTAGAAAACATCCACACACATCAGTGTGTACTAATTCTAAAATATTTGTGACTCTTTCACCTTGTACACTAAAAGTTGTATTGGTCATTTTACCTTGTAAAAAAGAGTTATCTCTTTCAAGTGGTTTTAGCTCAAAATATTCTAAATAACCATATTGATAGATCTTTTTCAAATGGTTCTCATTTACTTGACTAAGATGTTGATGTCACAAATGGGTGTGAAATGGATCTTTTGAACATGATTTTTTTATCAATTTCCAATACTTGTTTTTCATAATTTAATACATAAAAACCGTTATTTAAATGTTCCATAACATAACATATGTTGTATTTTTAAAAGAAACAACTATTATTTCTAAACTTGGGAATAAAACCATATACATCTTGGAAGGATACATAAATTATGTTCTTGGAAATAGTTGGTATATAATAACAATATTTTAAAACCAATATCATCCCATTTTGTAATGGAAGGTGGTAGTCTCTTATAACCAAATCAGAAAGACATTCTCAATTGCCTGCTTGATGAACCACCTATCCTTTAACAATTTTTCAAAATCTACTTGGTTTCTACATTTAGATATATATACAAGAACTAAAAACTATATCTAATAACCAATGTGTAGATATATAAATATTTCACTTGATAACGAATTCACCTTGATATTCCCCTTATTTCATTAACTAGGTATAATTATTCTTCTAGTGTCCTTGCTTACCACATGAAAAACACACTACATCTTTCCCTCAAATATCTTTGGATCTTAATTTTATTGGAATGATGGTGCTTTTAATCCTAAGACTTGGAATGAATATTAGGCCCATTTTCCATATTTTTCCTTTTCTTACTCACTATAAGGACTGAAATATTTTCACATCCCATGCCTTTATCAACTTGGTGAATCAAAGTAAGGAGTTTTGAAAGTGACTTATCACTATTTATCATGTTATAATTCATCATAAAATTATATAAGATCTTATATAGAGAGGATAAAATGAAATATGCTCACAAATCATATCATATCATAAATCCCAAGATATTTAAGCACTTTATATATCCAATCATATTGACTACATAAGTCCCAGCTGGAACTGGATCTTTAAGCCTTCACATAAATAGTAAATTGGAGATCTCATATCTCTCTTGTATCATGTTCTCTTGATAAACATAATATAGGTGAGACATGATGCTATACACATCCATATCCTTATTTTTCTTTAAAAGATCATTATATATGAATGGTAGCATAAAACATTGGACATCTGTGGCATCATCTAAATGTTTCATGTAGAGAGGAAGTTCTTCCTCACTAGCCTCTTTTCTTATTTCTTTAGGAATGGGGTTTTCTAGCATATATAATTCCCATTCATGGTATAGTATAACATGTAATATCCTTTTCCATTTCTTGAAAATAGATATGGTGATAAGGCTATCCTTTTCTAAAATGGATCACATTGATATATTTAAAGTCATGTGGCATTCTATTTTTATAATAAATATGATAAAAATTTTAGTACTTTTTCTAGATTACTAAAATAGATAATAAATATTAAATTTATTAATTTTTCACTATTTTATTGAAACCCAATAACACTCACCATTGGTTTTAGAATATCCTATCATTTGTAAATTTTAGTGGAAATCACTTGTATATCCCTTATTGTAACCTAAGATAAGGCTTGATTAATTACTTAAATGTATTTAGGTAGGAATAAATTTTCAACTACATTAACTCATAGCTCCTTGATTTGTTGAGTGGATTCCCCAATCTAGAAATCTCATGTTTAGATTTCTTTAACACTTTGAGACCAAATTTATACTGAGTCTAGCGAAAGATACTCCTCTTGATATAAAGTTGGTTAATTCAAACCCAAAACTTCTTTAGAAATCCCTTTTAAATGTTTTTCTCCCAATGAGGGATGGATCAAACACTACGATCTATTGGTTCTATTATAAATTAGGTAATTGAAGTTTGTACCCACTTAATATTTTATTTGAGTGGTTTTTATCTTTACGTGTATACTACCCATTTTATTTTATTACATGATTATTAATATTAAGAGGATTTTAATTGAGTGATTAACCATGTCAAGATAAAGTTTACACAAATTAAAATTTTATTTTAATTCCATATTTCATATTTTATAGTTTATTTATTTAATGAATAAGTATCCAAAAATAATTAACCATGCAAATCAAAAAATAAAATAAATAAAACGGACTGACCATGAGCTCTTATATTGGTTGGTTAATCTAGTAGATGATAAAAAAACCTTGACCATATGGAATAAACTCTCGGAACCATTCATAGTTTTAGTCGAAACATTTAACCAGTTCTCTAGTGTACCTCCTTGATTGGTTTCACCTTGTCTCTAAACTCAAATCACCCCTACTCGACTAGGAGCTTCATCCATTAAATAATCTTTTTCCCACAAGAAAGTGAGGGGAACCAAAGGATTGGTTGAGAGGGTTTACATTAAAGAAACCACTAACACACATGATTTTACATAATTAAAGGAGAGTAATGACATGAAGGACATTATTTAATTTGATAAATTATTACAAAAAACATAAAATAATAATAAATTAAATAAACCAATCATATACAAAAGTCGACCTATTATCATGGTCACCCACATACATGTAGTGAATATAAAAAAGTAAACTAGATAACATTCACTTCAATTCATTATTTATTATGAAGGTAAAAACAATTGAATTAGTTTAATTTCATTAATTTACTCCTTTATCTTAATGTCCATTTAAAGAGTATTAGAGATACCCATCATCGGATACATAATCAAAAATAAAAAGGTTGACCAAGATTTATAGATTATTACATGAAATCAATTGAGAATTTATTAACTTTGAAAACATTATTACATAGTCAACATACCATCTACTAATAATGTATTTAGGTTTTTAACTTCATAAATAATTATTATTTATGTAATTTAATTCAGTTCATTACTGGGTAACTACACAACATATATTGATGAGATACACTCCATGTATATTTATTTCCATGTACCTAGGATAAATTAATAGGGATTAAGCATTTATCTCAGATAGGATACATGATGTGTACTGATGAACTACACACCATGTGTTCCGCATGCCATGGGTCTACAAAACCCACCTATCGACTCAGCTTGTTTCCTAGATGCAGAGAGAATGACTCACATGACATGTACACTGGCTACATGTCATGAATTCATTTATTTTTATAGATTATAGTCTCATGCATCATGTTACATGTATTTGACCATATGATTAGTAGTAATTTCACCACTAAACTGTGTGGAAAATATTGTTTGTACACTAGCCAAACACTATGTGGTTTTCCTGACCACATGCCAGCTCACCTAGTCAACATGTGGTATATTTAATTCACTTAATGAAAATAGCGTGTCATTAATCACTCGACGCATCATGTATCAAATGACATGTTTTTGTGTGATGAATTTCGGTACATGAAGTGTACTTTTTAGTTACACACTGTGTAATCATGTCTACTGGACAGAACCCTTAGCACCTCATGATGGAATCTCTAATTATTATTCATTTGTTCTTAATATATTTAATATAATATAAATATTGAAAAAATCATATTAACATATATAAAATAAGTTAATAAACCTATATGTTAAAGAACAAATAAACTAGATGAGAAAAATTAATAGCAATTGTACATAATCAATAAATGAATAATATATAATTATAAATTATTATGTGACCACTTTTATACTACTTTAAGGTTCTAGGAACAATGGAAGAAACTACTGGACCATTCCCAAATCATTTTTTTGTCATAATCAATGATAATTATGAGATGTAAATAATGAAGAACATCATGACTGATTAAATTAAACAAAATATTAATTAATAGAAATGATGAAACCAAGAGAAGAGGATCATTTCACATAAAATTTATTTATTTAATGAATAATTAACACTTGTTGAATTATTTTTTCATTTTAGATGATTGTAAAAATACCTATTATCATACTATCATTACACTGGAGGAATAATGGGTAGATTATATCTAGTGGTGATCCACATGTGTTCTATAAACCATCAATAATCCTTGTAGAATCCTCAAAGTTCTAGCATGAATGGTTTTAACAATTGCAGAGATTTATATTGGTCACAATGGAATCCGTTCAAGGAAACAAGGATAAGAATTAATATAGCACCCACGATTTTAAGTACTCAACCATTTACTTGTGTATTTTAAGTATATAAAGAAATTGGGTCTAGTTTCATGTGATTTTTAGGAGTTTTGACAACTTTTTTGAGTTTTTATGGAAATGAATAGTTTGATAATGGTTAGTAGAAACTATAAAACACCTCTAAGAAACTGTGCAATAGAAAATAGAGCTCACTAGGTAGAAGCATGGTTGGCACAAAGTTTAGCCAAACCATGTAAATACCTAGAAGAAACCATGAAAAGTAGAATAGAGTTACTGAGAATATTTGGAAAATAGTTTTTCTAACTATGAAAGGGGTGTTCAGAGGTAGTGGATGGTGCATGGTTTGCACACAGTTTTTCTAACCATGTGCCTAAACTACACAATGTTAAAAATTAGATATGAGTTTTGTGGATCTAATCCAAATAAACCCTTTAACCACTCCTTTTACCATAATCTGATCCTAAATAAAATTCCTTTCCCTCCCATTATTGAATCTTGGTGCATTGGAGGCCAGATTCCTTGGTAAGTGTTTGTTCTGGGTGATTTTCCTTAGTTTTTATCTTCTTCCCTCTCTTGGATTCATGTATCTAGTTCATTGAGGATATATACATGTCGTGTAATTCCAATAATGATGAGATATAATTTTTTGGATAATAGTGAAAAATATCTAAGGCAGTTTTTGGAAGATTTAAGCCAAGTTTTTTGTGTTTTTGTGTTGTTCTTAATTTTCTCCTAGGTTTATAAGGTAGGCAGATTCAATATTGACTCCTCTTGATTATAAGTTAAAGTATTGATTTAAAATTGGTTGAATCACTTTATTTTAGTTGTGAAATTGATGTGAAATGTTTTTTGGGAACTCTCTTTAGTGACATTTGGAGAAATTGTAGAAATTAGTGATTTGTGGAAAGGGAAATTGGTTTCATAATTTTAAAATGAAGATTTTAAAATTGCGTTTGGTTTTGATGCATGTAAAATTTTTGGGAAAATGTTTTTTAACAAAATAATGATTTTATTGAAATGGGTTGACTTAATGGTTTTGGCATGATATTTGACATAACTGGTTTGGTGCATGTAAAGTGGGATGGATTATGGTTGTGAACTACAAATATCAAAGTTGGGATGAAGTATGGATGCGAAGTTCAACTCTCAATGGTAACACTAGGCTTGAGTGTGTGTGTGTGTGGATGCATGTGTGGATATGGGAATGAATATTCCAAATGGATTGTGAAATGGTTTAAAGGAATTTTTTTATTTCCATGGAAAAACTCTTTATCTAATAAATGGTTTTGGGTTTTGATATAAACTATTTTCAATTGTTTTATATAAATTATTTTATATATTGTGCTAACATATTCTATACTAGTGGAATGAGTAGGGAAGTCATTGGTGAAATCCTATTGAGTTTTATACTCACCCCCTCCTTGGGAAATTTTGTGTATTTGTAGATGTTGTATATCAAGAAAAATGTAAAGTAAAGGTATCTTAGTTCTTTAGTGATGCATCATGATACCTTGGACATGGTTTTTTGATTTTGAGCTTGGAGCTTGTTGGGAGATGCTGCTATAAGTATTGGTTGTATTTGGGTTATTGGATTTAGTTTCTGCTTTGTACTCTAATATGGTTCATTATTGTGTTTTGTTATTGTTTTTAGTTTCTAAAATTTTGAGTTTTATTACATTATATTCATTCATCATATAGTAGTTTTTTGGTTGTGGTATTATTGGTTTGGTTGTTTTACTTTCAAAGTTAAAATTATCCCCCGACTATTTATGAACCCCTTGACATTTGTTACCATCCTTTGGTGTCTTGGGGATGTCACCTAAGGCCTAATAATGTCACCGCATCTTCCCAATCCAATGGGTGGGGGTTGAGAAGTTACTAATGGTATCAGTCTTGGTTGGTCCAAATATATTTTTGGGACAAATTGTATCAGTTTTTATGGTTCTATAGTTGATCATCATTATAGTTTAGTCCTTGAGTCAGGTTGGTATCAAGGATATAGGATCATTGGGACTTGAAATGTCGAGCATAAATATGCGTATCTAACCTATTTATGCTGAAATTCAAGTTACCAAGGAGTTTTAATACATGAGTTTTTTGAGACACTTATAGGAGTGGTGACCTCATTGTCAGTGGTTTAGTCGATGAGAAGAACATGACATGCATCGATAGTAATGACTTACCACTATTAGTGTGTATTTATTTTTGAGTAATGATTTATGATTTGGGTTAAAAAGTGTTTATTTCTGAAAATGTTTGAAAATGGTTTAATTTATAAAGGCAAGATTCTGGTATTTTCAAAAATGTTTTGATAATTGAAATGGTTGAATTTTTAAAATGGTTTGAATGATGAAAATTGTTGGAATTTTGAAAATCTTTGTTCTGATATGTGTGACATGTTAAATTAGAAATTTATAAGCCTTCAGTTTCTAGAGAGCGAGACTTAATGGAATTTGTTTTTCATTATAGAAAATTGAATTGGTTAGGCATAGAAGAAACAAACTAGAAGAGGTTGTTGAGAGTGTGGTTGTACCTGATCCACAGGTGAACAAACAGCTGGTTCAGAGTATTGTCCAGCTTTTTAGGCTGTGGATAGAGGAAAATTAAGGAAATAACCAAGGTAGGTGGATCATTCTGTTTAGTTCTAAAAGCAGAATACACCCATATTTTGAGGTGATTCAAAACCAGAAAAACTAAAAGTATAGATGAATATGATTAATCATATCTTTGATTTCATAGGTACACAAAATGAGATGAATGTCAAGTTGGATACTTGTTGGATGATCTAGCATTCCGGTTGTGGGATTTAGTATTTCAGGCTTAATTAGACCAAGGTATTACTGGGAGGGTTTTGAAGAATTGTTCAACAATTTTTTTATCCTTGCACATTCAGAATTTCTAAAATGATGGACTTTTTCAAATTGAATTAGAAGAAACTCACAGTGATTGAGTATGGAACTAAATTCATGAATTTAGTCCTTTTTTATCCTGAGGTTGCTACAAGAATTTCTATAAAGGAACAAATTTTTGAATCAGGGTTAAGGTTAGATATTCAATAAATGTTTTTCATGATTTTTATAATGGATTATACAGAAATGTTCAATAGAGAGATGGTGGAATAAAGAGACATATAAAGAACTATGGGTGGATGAAGAATGATGATACCTATATGAAATGGTGGGAACTATAATAATATGAATAAGAGGAATAGGGAAAACTATTTCAAATGTAGTGGAATGACTTAGAATAATATGGTTGGATATGTGAATATTCCTCAAAAAAATTGAGAAATCTTGGATGTTTTCAATGTATTTTTTTGGATCACATGAAATAATATTATATGGCATCACCTATAGCATGACACAATTGCAAATAGATTAGAAGTATTCAGAACTATTATCACATTTCTCCTAGTTTGGATGATCAGGATACATATCATGTTTCATAGATATAAAATTATTTGATGGGATAAGGACAGGAGAATAATTCTCCTCAGCATAATAGAGGAATCAATGGTGATTCTAGAAATACTAGGACTCATCAAGTAGTGTAATTTCAACAAGAAAATAAAGAACAAAGTTCAGTGAGAAAGAAATTCTATGGAGCTAAAAAAACTATTGTATATGATCAATATATACCATTGATGGTGAGGTATTATTATTTTTAATTATACCGTTATGCAATATTTTTTTTGATATGGGTGCATCCCATTAGTTTATTTCTTCTCATAATATTGATCTTCTAAGATATCATGCTGAGATGTTGCCTTCTATTTTGAAGCTTAAAACCCCCCTTGTTCAAAGAGAATGTTGATCCTTTATGTGTAAACAATGTTCTATAATTATTGATTGAGATGAGTTAATATGGGGCTTCTATGTGATTTAGATGTATATTTATGAAATAATCATACGTATGGATCGATTGACTATGTTTAAAGCTCACATCAACTATTATATTCAAAGGGTTAGTTTTATAACTAATGATGGCATCAAGAATTTCTTTAGAGGGGACCAAAATTAAAGGGTAGGTGGAGAAAGCTTGTTGGAACCAACAATGGTAACAATCTCACATCAGTTAGTAGCTTTGATTTTAGCATCAATGGATGAGATTGGGTGTAGCAGTTTTCCAATAGTTTTTGATCATTTTTCTAATGTCTTTCCCAATAACTTCTAAGGGTTTCTACCCAAAAGAGAGTAAGAGTTTACGATTAATATCTTACTAGGTTACAATAATATCTCACTTCCATATTACCAGATTTCACCAATATAAATAAGGGAATTTAAAGTCCAGTTAGAATATTTATAAAGAAAAGGTTTAATTTATCCTAGTACGTCTCTGTGGGCAGCACTGATCTTGTTTGTGAAAAATGTAGATGGATCTCTAAGGATTTGTGTGGTTTATTATAATCTTAACCAAGTTATGGTAAACAATCTCTATGAACTTCCACACATTGATTTTCTATTTGATCAATTGAGGGGATCCTATTGGTTCTTTAAAATTGAATTATGTTTCATATATCAAAAATTGCGGGTTCTAAAGGAGGACATTCCAAAGAAATATTTCAGAATTAGATATGTCCATCATGAGTATGTGGTTATTTTGTTTCTTCTTAAAAATGCACCATCAATCTTAATGGAATTGATGAATCATATATTTCAAAGGTACCTAGATTTTTTTGTGGTGGTATCTGTGGATGACATATTAGTGTATTCAAGGATAAGTCTGAGCATGATCAACACTTGGAGATAGTGTTGAGTATCTTGTAGGATCATCATATATATTAAAAACCTTCAAAGTGTGATTTTTAAATATAAGAGGTATGTTTCCTTGGACATGTAATATCTGAAAAATATGCTTCGATAGATCCAAAAAAGATAAAGGCTGCAATCTCTTAACAACCTCCAAAGAATGTCTTTGAGATACACAATTTCCTTGGGTTATCTAGTTATTACCGACTCTTTATTAATGATTTTTATGACTATATTCACCTATGTAATCATTGAAAAGGAAAGGTGTTACATTTAAATGAAATAATTATTTTCAAAATTATTTTCAAGAGCTTAAAGTTCACCTTACATTAGCACCGATCTTGATATTTCTGGTATTAGGACAAGGGTATGTGGTGTCTTGTGAATCTTCAAGATCTGGTTTGGGGTATGTTCTCATGAAAGTATATCATTTTTTTGGTTATGGATTATGAAACTTATAGTTTCATGAGAAGATCCATCGAATACATGATTTTGGAATTAACTATTGTATTCCATGCTTCAAATAATTGGCATTATTACCTCTGGTGAGAAGTTCACAATGTTTACGGATCATAAGATATTGAAAAACATATTATTGAAAAGAGATTTGAATATGGGACAAATAATATGGATGTATTATCTCAATATGTTTGACTTTGACTTGATGTACACATCATGTTAATTCAATTCAATGGAGGATTCATTAAGAAGAAATTCATATAGTCATTTGGAAAAGGAAGCTTCAGATCCGTGGCAACATATGTCAATGATATCCAACACACACTTATATTTTGAAGACTAAGGTAGTGATTTAGTTTTGTTTATGGCTTATTTTTTTCCTGATATAGTGTAAAAGGTTAAAATAGAACATAAATACGATCCCTAATGTGTTTCTATGTGGTCAAAACTCAATGTTGACAAGGCCATTGAGAGATGAAATCTGGATAAGAATATAATTTTGTGGTTTTTAGATCGGATGGTCGTACCTTTCACTTTTCAGGAAAAACTTCTTTATGCTTACCACTATTTGAGATAGGGTATTTGTCCTAGAATACATATGATGTATAAGGTGTTGAAATCAAAATTTTGGTGGGTTGGTATGAAAAGAAAAGTTTTTGAGTTTTTTATGAGATGAATTACCTATTAGCAAGTTAAGGAAAAGAACCAATGGCCAGTGGGTATGCTGTAGTATTTACCTATTCTTGTTTAGAAGTGGGAGAAGAAATCCATGGATTTTATGACAGGTCTCCCAAAGACGGTTTAGAAACACAATGCTATATGGGTGATAGTTGATAAAATCAAAAATTCATCCCATTTCATCCCTATTCATGGATCTCATACAGTGGAGGAATTGTCCAAAATCTATATCTGAGAAGTGTTAAAGAGGCATGGAATATTGGTTTTTATAGTATCAGACTGAGATTTTAGGTTTACGTCTCATTTATGGAAGTCCTTATAATAATTCCTTTGAAATCATTCAACTATGATAATGAAATATCATCTTCATATAGATAGAAAATCCAAAAGGATTATACAAATGTTGGAATACATTCTTAGGGATTGTGTAATGGATTTTGGTGGATCATGGTAGGAGCATGAACCATTAGTTGAGTTCTCGTATAAAAATAGTTATCAGGCCTAAATACATATGGATCATTTTGAATAATTTAATGGGAATACTTATCATTCTCCACTTTGTTGGATGGAAATAGGTGAGGCTTAAGTATTTTGAGAAATACTTGTACAAGAGACAATGGAGAAGATTCATTTGACCAAGAAGAGAATGGAGACATCTCAGAGTTGTCAAAAATAATATGCGGATAATATTTGATGGGAGTTATAATTCAAGGTGAGTGATCATGTGTTCTTGAGGATATATCTAAGGATTGGGAATAATATTTTTTGTAATAAGGTGAAGTTATCACAATGATAAACAGGCCCTCTTGAGATATTTGAATGAGTTAGTGAGGTGGCATATTAGATAGATTTTCCACCAACATTTAGTTTAGTGCATAATGTGTTTGATGTATCTCAATTGAAGAAATATCATTATAATCCTGACCATGGGATTTGATGGGATCACATTGAACTAGAGACAGATTATATTTTTATTAATGTGCGATTATGAATTGTGGATAGGAAAGATAAATTATTGCATGGGAAAAGGATTAGTCTAGTTTGGGTTTTATGGAAAATTGATTGGATTTAGGAATAAACTTTAGAGCATGAGAATGAAATGTGGGTGTATTGGTGAGAGCACTTTTAAGATACTGGTACTTTTCAACTTTCTTAGGATGAAAAGGCCAATGGTGGGGAGAATGTAGCATCCATGGTTTCAGGTAAGTAACTAATTATTTCTGTATTTTAAGTACATAATGTAATAGGGTTGAGTTTAGAGAGGTTTGGAGGAATTTTGACAAGTTTTTTGTAATTTTATGAAGATTCATAGTTTGATCTTGGTTAGTAAAAACATTGAAATTCATCCAAGAAACCATGAAAAGGAAAACAAGGTTCACTGGGAATGAACATTGTAGGCACACTGTTTGGAAAAAACTGTGCAGATACCCAGGTGAAATCATGAAAAGTGAAAAGAGGGGATGATCATGGTTGGCACACATATGGTCTAACCATGCAATCCAACCATGTGAGGGATATTTGGAGGTAGTGGATAGCACATTGTTTTTGTATGGTTTTCTTGACTGTGTGCCTAAACCACACACCATTAAAAATTAGATTATAATTTTGTGTATCTAATCAAAATCACCCCATTAACTACTAATTTCCCCTTAATATGACCCAAACTTGAATTCATCTCCCTCCCATGGATGTGGAGACATTTCCTCTTGATCCAGGAGAAATCTGTTGGTGTATTTTTGGTGTGTTGTAGGATGGATTCCTTGGTAAGTGTTAATTATTGGTGGTTTTCCTTAGATTTCATCTTCTTCCCTCTCTTATATTTAGGGATCTAATCCCTTGGGGATAGATCCATGTTTTTTGATTCAAATCATGATGATATATGATTGTTTGTATGATAGGTAACACAATCTAAGGAAGGTTTTGGAAGATCATTTCCATGTTTTTTAGAGTTTTTGTGCCATTTTTCATTTTCTCTTAGGTTTGTAAGGTAGGTGGATTCAATTTAGAATCCTATTGATTATAACTTGAAGGATTTATTTAAAATTGGTTGAATTTATTTATTTGAATTTTGAAATTTAAGTGAAATGATTGTTGGAAACCCTCTTTAGTGATGGTTTGTGAAATTATGGAAATTAGTGATTTGTGGATTATGAAATTGGTTTCATAATTTTAAAATGACGATTTTAAAACTTTGTTTGGTGTTGATGCATGGAAATTTTTTTGGAAAATGTTTTTGATAAAATGATGGTTTTATTGAAATGGGTTTTCTCAATGGGTTTAGAATGTGTAAAGTGGGATGGATTATAGTTATAAAGTACCACCATCAAAGTCGGGATAGAGTATGGATGTGAAGTTCCACCGTCAATGGTAACACCAGGCTTGATTATGTGTGTGTGGATGCATGTGTGGACATGAGAATGAATATTTCAAATGGATTGTAAATTTTTTTAAAGGACTTTTTTTCTTTCCATGGAAAATTTTTTTTTCTTAGAAATGGTATTGGGTTTTGACATAAAATGTTATAATTTTTTAGTATAAATTTTTTTATATAATTTGATAACATGTTCTATCCTAGTGGTGTGGGTAGGGAAGTCATTAGACAAATCCTACGAAGTTTTATACTCACCCCCTTCTTGGGATTTTTTTGTTTGCAGATATTGTATATCAAGACAAAGGTAAATGAAATATATCTCAGTTCCTTAGTGATAAATCATGATACCTTGGGCATGTATTATTGAGTTAGAGTTTAGATATTGTTGGGATTTTATACTAGATGACTTGGTTATCTTTGGGTTATTTATTTTATTTTTCTGTTTGTACTATGATATGGTTTATGGTTGTGGTTTTTTATTTTTGTTAGTTGGTATTACTTTGAGTTTTATTAAATTGTATTCATGCATCATATAGTGGTTGTTTGATTGTGGTATTCTTGGTTTAGTTGTTTTACTTTCAAATATAAAATCATCCTCCAAACTTTTATAAAGACCTTGGTATTTATTTCATACCTTTGGTGTCTTGGGGATGTCAACTAAGTCTTAGTAATGTCATCGCCTCTTCCCAAGCCAATGATTTAGGGGCGGGAAATTATAATTACTTTGAATTCTTGAGAGTGTTTTAGGTGTGGAGATCTTTAGTAATTGAGAGAATCATCTCTAAAACTCATTGTACATAATGATTAGAATAGACAATGTTTCGGAAAATTTCATAAATGGGTTTTAATAGAAATAGGGATAGAAAATAATAATTGCACAGGGGACTTTATTATTTTTTCAATCCACAAAGAATCCCATATCTAAATAATAATATAATTAATATCATTTACCTAACATGTTCTAAACTCATGGATAAAATAAATATTATTTCCTTGAATAAATAATTTAATATTTAATCAAATAATATTTAATATGAAATTTCTCACTAAACCATTAAACTCAACTTGATAATCCTCCTCAATATTTATTAGAACTTGATTAATGATTATTTATTTAATTAAATAAAAAAATTTAATTATTCACTAATAAATAAATTAATATTATATTAAAAAAACTAATGAATAAATATTTATTAAATATTCACAAAATGAAATAAATAAATATTTTCTACCTTATGAATAATCCAAAATAAATAAATAATATATATTCATGTAATTGAATAAATAATTACCTGTATAATAAATATTTATTTAATATTCAACTCAAATATATATTCTCTCAAATAAGTGGTGAATAAATATCTATGATCAAACTAACATGAATAATTCTTAAACCACATATGAGAATAATATTTATCCAACATTTTAAATTCATATAAAATTTAACTGAGGTTCCAAGTACACTTATAGTGTGACCCTCTAAGCCCCTTTCTTTGTGGCATTAGGAAACACCACCTAAAGCTCAATGTTAGCATCTAGTAACTTTACAAGGATCCCATAAAGAAATAAGTTAATGTCTCAATGAATTGAATTCTCATATTAACACCCATCATGTAATAGAATCCATTTATCTTGATATCTCAAATCAATTATGTTTCATATTGGTTCCATTAACCTATGTAATTAATATCTTTTTCTTTGACTTTCTAGAAATAAAATTTAAAACCATGGCCAGAAAATTAATTTGGAATTTCCAATCCCATAAAAAGATCTTGAGATATCAACTTATACTAAAATGGGAAGGGATAAATATTTTCTCACATTATTCATTAATGTAGTATCACTCATAACGCACCTAACATACTGTACTTACCCTAAATATATAACATCATAATTTTAGTTAGTACATTAAAGTACAAAACTCATGATATACATTAATAATAATCTTAAAGTCTAAGTATCAAAACAAACATCCATATAAATGAGTTTCCAATGACACATATAAATGTGGATTTCCTAATGGTAGGTATTGTTCTCATAATATATTTCTCTAAATATTACCAAGGTTATACACTATGAGAAAGTGTCTCAAAGTTCTATGAGTCTTGAACCTCAGTAGCATGTATCATTTGTGTCCCGTCAAATTATATCATCTAGATATAAAATATATATTTTAGAATACTATCATGTAACTTCTAGGGTCTCATTATAGTTTGAAACTACTATGACCTTTCAGTATTACCATCATACTTAGGAAATTATCACATACTATTTCACACAGAATAATAATCATAATGTGATAAGAAATTTATTAATATTAAAAATAATGAATACAAGTAATCATAAAGTACGTATAAGTTGGTTCTAGGGAACCAACTCAAACATTACATAACAATACTATTTATAAAATATTTTTTCCATTTCACTTAATTTTTTTAGGGGTGTTAAAATTAACTGTACACTGTGGGATGTGAGAGCTTAAAAAAACTTAATTTTTTATAAGAGGTGTTAGAGAGAATAAATGTTATGGTTATACAACTTGTGTTGGTGAAACAAATAAGTGATTATTCATTCTTATTAACTTTGTTTCATTATTAATACTTTAAAACCTTAATTAGAATTACCTATTATTACCGAATTTTAGGTTCTATTAGTTCCACTACAAGATTAAATGCTACAAATTTTAATTGTTAATTCTAATCTATGTTTACATTTATGGAATTTTATATGCTATGTTTTTCTCAGAATTTTTAATCTCTTTTTATTATTAATCATTGAAAACTATATTTTTTAATAAATATAGTTTAATTACATAAATATTTGATGAAATCATAGCATATTTTTAGTATTCTATCTATATATACAGTTTCTTATAATCTATATACTATTTCCATACATCCCTATTTACTCATTATAACCATACTATTAGCATGTTGCATATGTTTTTACATTTACTATTGGAATCCTCTATGTTTTTTTCTAGTCACTTTAGTATGATGTGTTAACTGAGTTGACCATATATATTATTATCATGTTGTATCATTATTTTCATTAATACTTTGTAAGCTATATTCACTGATAGAATATTTATTCATTGGAATAATAAATTTACTAATAAATTAAAATTAATAATCTTACTATTTACTATTATAAATTTATAAATGAGATAACAAAATACTAATATATATATATATATATTTTAAATTTTAGTATGTTTTATTTACTAAATTTTCTATATATGTTGTTATAATATTTTAATTATATTAAAAATTCTTTTATGAAACATTATTAATATTATTATAATGCAATATATGTGTTTCTATTCACTAATATTATGTTTTTTTCTATTGTATATTTTTCTAGCATGCTATTAATGTCTTCCAATTCACTATTGATAATCTATTTTCACTATTAGTTAACTTCATTAATACACTCTAGATATAATCTCATAATTATAGTTTATTTTCCTCATATATATGAGATATTATTCCACTATTATTTTAATATTGGATACTTTCAGCTTTGTATCACTCAAAAATGAAGGCTCTAGGTAAAGCAGAAGTCAGTTGAGCCTATGCCCGATGATGAGTTTTTAGTGAATCCAATGAATAAATCACGAGAACATGAAAAATGGAAAATTTCATGATTAAATAAAAATAACCATAAAAAATAATCTAATAACAATAGAGAGGATCTTTTCACATTAAATTTATAATTAATTTAATAATAAAAAATTACATCGGTCTTGGATTCTTTCTTTGATGTAGGTGTTCATCACTCAAACCTACATTCAATTGTACCATCTTTTCATTGAGATGATCCAATGGAAAATCAATCTAGTGGTCATCCACACATGCTCCTTTGATCTAAAGTGCCATCGATTGTACTCTGGGTTCTCATGTGGTGGTACTAATAGTATTTCATCACTCACTTTTGATCGCAATACAATTGTACAGGATTGAAGAATTCATTCTTCTTCTATCATTATTGAGAAGATAGAGGGAGGTGGAATAATTATCTTAGTCTCAAGAGAAACTCTAAATAACTTCTTGGTGGAGATAATTCTCTAGAGTATAGAATGTTTTTCACAACTTTTATCTAACCATATAAAATGATAAAACCAGATATTTTTAGTGCTAGGTTAGAGAATAAATAATTACACATTGGTACTTAGAATTCTATTCATCCTTATAAAACCCCATGTCTAATAATAATATTAATAATAATATTTTTATTTACGTGCATATAACTAGACTATAAAATAAATACCAATTATTTAAATAAATAAATTAATATATATTTAAATGATATTTAATATATCATTTCCACCAGACCCATTAAATCAGTGTGTATTTTATCCTTTTTATTTACTAAATCTCAAATAATAAATATTATTCACTCTATAAATAAATATATAAATATAATATTCATTATTTTTCAAATAAATATTTATTTTAATATTTAACTAACATAAAATAGTGACTAAATACATGAAATCAATAAATCTGGAATAAATATTATTCCTCATTCTACAGAATAAAATTTATTCTACTAATTAAATTAAAATAAAATTTAATTGAAATTAATGGAAACACTAAGTGTGTGACCCTCTAGGTCTCTTCCTTAGTGGTATTAGGTAGGTTTACCTGAAGTCCAATATCAACATCTGACAATACATATATAATCCTATAGAGAAATAAGTTAATATCTAAATTATGATAACCACATATAAATGATAATTGTGTAATATAATACCTCTTTATGATATCTAATCAAGAAAGTTTCATAGTCATGCCATTAATCTATATACTTGTTATGTATTTCATTGAAATCTTGAAATGAACCCATCAATACACCATGGACATGGATTTTAGTTTAAAAATTTTAACTCAATAAAAGGGTTAAGATATCAAATTCCATAAATATGGAAGGAAAATATATATATTGACTTATTCATTAATGGCATATCACTTGTGATGCACCCGACTTATCCTACCTCACTGTAAGCATATGTCATCATAGTTTTCATAAACACATCAACGTATGCAACTCATGATATAAATTAATAATAATATCAAAATATAAGGATCATCACACCCATTTATAGGTAAAAACATCTAATGACACATAACAAGTAGAAACCCAACTAGCGGTTCTATCCTCATAATCTTCCATCTTAAAGACTACCAAGTGTGAACTTCATGAGATAAAGTCTCATATTCATATGATTACTTTCACTTGATAGTCTACATCATTTTTTCCCATCATATGATTTCATATTACCATAAGACTTAAGTTTTAGAATATCACCACATAATTTCAAGGATCTCATCATAGAGGGGAAATGATTCGACCTTTTCAATTCCACAGATACTCTAAGAAATTATCAAATTAAATTTATATAAAAGAAAAATCAATATGTGATAAATAATTTATTAATATTCAAGTATATTAATATAAAAGTAATATAAAGTACATGTTATTTGGTTCTAGGGAACTGAATTTGATAGAATCCTACTTAGAATAACACCATCTTCTTTAGACTTTTAGTCTGATAGATCTCACATGATATTCATGATTATATAGATATATGGATTTAATAAATGGGTCTACCATGTTGAATTCCATATAAAATATTCTTAATCAACTTCACCTCTTTGAGAAAAATCCCTCAAGTGATGATACTTATAGAGTATGTGTTTTTTTCACCAATATGACTTTGGCTCCTTTGCAAGAGTCACCACTGCATTATTATCCTATTACAATGTGATATTATCTTTACTGATAGGTACCACATCAAGATCTTAGATTGAGTTTTATATCCAATATTCTTATTTAATTCATCTAATGTCTCTTTTTACTCAAAATATTCTATATAATTGGTGATCATTTCTTTATTTTAGCTTTTATAGCTCACATCACCTCTATTGAGAGTGAAGATATATCCCTATTACAATCTTAGTTCATCTTGATATATTTGGAAACTATAATCTATATATCACTTATTTAATATCTCCTCATCTTCTTCATAAAGTCGGAATATATACTTATTATGAATTATATATAAAATGGTAGTTTTTAATGATATCCAATGGTGGTCTCATATTTTATCTTGATTTCTTCCTACTACACTTATGGTGCAAGAAACATCTAGCCTAGTACATAGAATGACATACACAATTGACCAAATCACCAACACATATAGAATCCTTTGAATAATTAGTCTCACTTATTATATCTGAGGACACATTTTCTTAGAGAGATAAATTCCATGTGGCATAGGAAACAGTAATCTTTTGGATTTTTTCATACTTAACATCTTTAGTATCTTGTCAATTTATGTACCTTGATTTAGTCCAAGTAGCCTCTTGGTTCTATCATGATGGATCTTAATCCCATGAATTTTTGTTGTTTCACCTAAGTACTTCATGGATAAGCATGTGTTTAACCATGTATTAATATATTGTAATATTTACATCTCATTTCTAATAAGTATTATGTCATCAATATTCACTATTAAGAAAATTATTACACTCCCACTAAATGTTTTTTAGAAACTGCCTTGCATTCATTATTTATGAAACTAAATTTTTTTATGTCTTCATCAAATAAAATGTTCCATGACCTATATGATTTATTTATTCCATAAATGTATCTTTTCAATTCTCAAACCTTGTTAGTATCCTTTTGAGTTGCATACCCTTCTGATTGTTTCATATAAAACATCTTCATGAAAGTTCGTGTTAAGGAAATATTTTTTTTCATCCATATTCCAAATATCATAGTCATGGTTAGATGTTATTTCAAGTATAATTTTGAATAATTTTAGTATAAAAATTGGTGAATATGTTAAATTTTACTCTATATCTTGAAAATATTTGAAACCTTTTGAAACTAATTGTTCCATATTGGTACTGACTTGTCTATCATTGTCTGTGTTCTCATTGAATACTCATTTTCAACCAATGGGATTTAAATTCACTACAGGATCTACCAAAATCCATATATGATTTTGATACATGGAACCCATTTTAGAATTTATGGATTCTTTCCATTTAGAAGATTCTATTCCACTTACTATTTACTTGTAGGTTATAAGATCATTACTATCAACTAATAACGAGTCACCATATTCAGTGATTAGAAAACCACATCTTCCTAGAAATATTACATATGTTATAATTTGTGTCTCTATAACATCCTCTTCCATGAATCTTTTTTGAATTTTATCTTATTCCAACTCTTGTGTATTTTGATCTTAGACTTCATTGAAGTCTATCCCATTCCCACTATCTCTTTTATAGATGTTATCCCTCTCAAGAAATATGTATTGTCTTTCTACTATTAATTTCTTATGTGAGGGTCCATATAAGTAATAGCCTTTATTTTCCCTAGGATATCCTATAGAGATATATTTTGTGCCTCATGGTGCAAGTTTGTTACTTTAAGAGGTCTTAACAAACCATTAACATTCCCAAACATGCATATGTGACAATACATGTTTATTTATACTCCATATTTTGAATTGAACACTATTTTCCACTTTATTTGGAACTTAGTTTAGTGAGTATTCCATTTTATATAATTCACATCCCCAAATGGATAACAGAAGACTTTTATGACTCATAATTGATCTCACCATGTTTAACAAGGTGTAGTTCCTCCTTTCACTTACACTGATACTTTTTGGTGTATACGGAGGTGTGAATTAGTGTTGAATCAAAAAATCCCATAGAAAATCAATGAATTACTTGTTAAGATATTATCCACCATGGTTTGAGTAGAGTTTATTTATTTTCTTATCAAGTTCATTTCCAACATCATTCTTATATTATTTGAATTTCACAAAATAATTTGACTTATTCCTCATTAAGTAGATATATACATAACTACTACAATCATTAGTAAAAATTATTAAGTATACGTATCTACTAATTTATTCACCCCATGGATAAAGTAAATATTATTTCTTTAAATAAATAAATAAATATTTCTTTAAATGATGTTAAATATGTCATTCCCATCAGAATAGTTAACTTGGTCCATATTTCCTCTATATTTTCCTAACCATGAATAATAAATATCATTTAATAAATAAATAAAAATAATATTCATAGTCTTGGAATAAATATTTATTTTAATATTAAACTCATATAAAATAGTGACTGAATATATGCAATCAATGAATCCTGAATAAATATCACTCCATAGTCTGAAGAATAACATTTATCCCAATAATTAAAATCAAATAGAATTTAATTGAGATCAATGGAAACACTAAGTGTGTGACCCTTTTGGACTCTTCCCTAGTGACATTTGACAGGTTTTTCTAAATTCTAATATCCATTTCTAACAATATGTAAAGGCACCCATAGAGGAAGAAGCTAATGTTAAAACAATGATAATCACATATTAATGATCACTATGTAATATAATACCCTTATCACGATTTCTTGTCAAGTAGGTTGAATAATCATTTGATCAACCTATATGATTGAAACATCTTTCTTTGAATTCCTGTAATTAACTCTTCAATACACCATGGACATGGATTTTAGTCCGATAGTTCCATTCCAGTCAAACGGCTGAAATATCAACTTTTATAAAAATGAAAGTGATAAATAATATCTTGATTTATTCATTAATTCTATATCACTTGTGATACACCCAACATACCCTACCTCACCACAAGTATATTTCATCATAGTTTTCATCAATACATCAGTGTAAATGAATAATGATAAGAATTAATAATAATATCATGTATAAGGATCATGACACGTATTTGTAGATATGAATTTCAAATGACACATGACATGTAGAATTTATACTAGTTGTTCTATCATAATAATATTCTATCTTGGAGATTACCAAGTGATAACTTCTTGAGACAAAGTCTCATATTATTTTGAGTACTTGTACCTAACATTATGTATCATCTGTAACCCATCAGATGATGTCAAATGACTATAGGACTTATGTTTAATAATATCATCATAAAACTTAAAGGTTATTATTATTGAGGGGAAGTGCTATGATATTTTCAATGAAACATATAATATTTGACATTGTCCTATTAAAGTTATATAGAAGAACAATTGATATATAATAATCCATTTATTAATATTTAAGTCTATGATTATACAGGTAATATAAAGTACATATTAGTTGGTTCCAGGGAATAAACTCCATTAGAATCTCACCTAGACTAAAGATAATTACTAATTTATTTTATTCTTATAGTTCTAATATGATATTCATTCTTATACTGTGATAAATCTATAGTTAATTGGTCTTAAATGTTTTCTTTCATGGAAACTATACTCACTGTGACTTCACCTCTCTTAGAAAAATCCCCTATGATATGATACTTTATAATTATGTACTTCATACAATAATGTGAACTTAGATCCTTTGAAAGATCCTCCATTGTATTATTATCATAGTATAGTGTGATGGGATCTTTATTTTTAGGCACCATGTCAAGATTTCAGATAAAGTTTTGTATCCAAATCATTCTTTATCTTTACCAGAATCCATAATATACATAGAATATTTTTTAAAATCAACATTCATTACTATCTCTAAGATCTTATAGCTCACAATATGTCTTTTGAGAGTGAATATATATACCTATTACAATTTTATATCTTGTTTATTTATTTTTAAACTAGCATCTGTATGTCCCCTAATTACTAGATCCTCATCACCTCCATAAACCAGAAGCATATCCTTTGTAAACCTTATATACTTAAGGAATGTTTTGAATTCTATTCAATGATTGTATCCTATATCAACTTAATATATGGCTACTAATTTTAAAACATAGACAATATATATCTTGGTACATAACATGACATACATGACTTACCCAATCACTGAAACATATGGAATCTTTACCATAATTTCTCTCTTATAATGTATGAGTACACATTTTCTTAAAGAGATTAATTCCATGTGAAATAGGAAAAAATACCCTCTTGAATTGTTCCACACTTAATCTCTCCAGTATCATGTCAATATATATACTTTGATTTAGTCTAAACACCATCTTATATCTATCATGATGGATCTTAATTCTAAGGATTTTTTCTTCTTTTCTGAATTCCTTCATAAATAAGCATGTGTTTAACTAAGACATAATGAACTTTAAGAATAGTATCTCATTTCCAATAAGTAGTATGTCAAAAATATATAATATTAATAAAATTAGTTCACTCCTAATAAAATTCATATAGACATAAGGATCAAATTCATTATTTATAAAAACAAAATATGTTAGGGATTCATCAAAGAAAATTTTCCATGAAATGGATTCTTACTTTAATCCATAAATAGATCTATGAAATTTTCATACCTTTTTAGAATACTTTAGAGACATAAATTTTTTTGTATGTTTCATATAGAAATCTTCCTAAAGGTTCATATTAATGAAAATTGTTTTTATTTCCATCTTCTAAATATCATAGTCATGGTAAGATGCTTTAACAAGTATAAATTTGATGGATTTTAGTATATAAACTATTGAAATTTTTTCTTCTTATTCTATGACTTGATGCTATTTCAAACCTTTTGAAACCAATTGTTCCTTATAGGTACTAAATTTTCCATACATATCCACTTTCTTCTTGAATACCCATTTTCAACCAATGAGATTTACATCCACTTGAGGATCTATCAAAATATAGACATGATTTTGGTACATGGAATCCATTTTATAATCCATGGATTCCTTATATTTGAAAACTTATATGCCACTTACTAATTCCTTATTGTTTATAAGATCATTATTATCAACTAATAACGAGTCACCGTATTTGGTGACTAGAAAACCATATATTCTAGGTTCTTTAACCTATCTATACATTACTTTTTTCTATGGAACGTTCACTTCTATGGGGATTTTTGTAATCTGTTCTTGTGTAACTCTTTTTTATCTAGATCTTGGACTTTTTAAAAGTTTATCTCACTCACACCACTCTATTAGATATTTTATTCCTCTAAATAAATATGATTGTCTTTCCACTATCCCTTTCTTTTATTAGGGGTCATATAGGTAATATCCTTTAGTTTCCTTTGGATATCCAATAAAGATACACTTTGTGACTTAGGGTGAAAGTTTGTTACCTAAATAGGCCTTAACAAACCCTTAACTTTCCAAAGTATGCATATGTTACAATATGAGTTTATTTCCACTCAACAATTTAAATGGATTATTATTTTCACTTTAGTTGTCACTCAGTTTAGTGTTTATTCTATTTTCAATAATGTGTATCCCCAAAAAGATAATTAAAGACATTCATGAATCATCATTGATCTCACCATGTATAATAAGGTGTGGTTCCTACTATTACTTAAAATATTCCATTATGGTGTATATAAAGGAGTGAGTTGGGATAAAATCCCAAAATACAATAGATAATCAATGAATTCTTGGTTAATATATTCTCTGCCATAGTCTGAGTGAGGCCTCTTTATTTTCTTACCAAGTTCATTCTCAAATTCATTCTTATATTCCATTAATTTCTTAAAGTAATCTAAATTTTACTTCATTAAGTAGTAATATCCATATATACAAAAGTCATTATTAAAAATTATGAACTATGGGTATACACCCCTTGCTTCAATTGGAAATGGTCTACACACATATGTATGAACTAAATAAATAATCTCCATGGACTTTTCACTTGTTCCACTAAATATAGATTTGGTCATTTTTCCTTGAAAACAAGTGTTCTATAAAACAAGTGGTTTTTTTTAAAATAATCAGAATATCATCCTCGGTATAATTTTTCAAATGTGTTCAATTTGTATGACCTAACTAGTGATGTCATAGTTGGGTGAGATATGAGTCATACAAACTAACATCATTATAAATTTACATTACTTGGTTTATGTAATTTAACACACAAATACCACTATTTAGATATTCCATACCATAACATATGCTATATTTTTAAAATAATCAAATTTTATTCCCAAATTTAAAATTAAAACTATCCATATCATGGATGTGAAAAAAAATATATTTTTTTGGTAACTAATGTCACATAATAAAAATTAAACAAAAATAATATCATTATAATATGTAATGTGAGGTGGTAATATCCAATATCTTTTGCAGTGATCTTATCTCCATTTATGACTCACAGATCCAACTCACCTCATGCAACTCTTTTGAACCTACTTAGTTCCTATAATTGGATACAAATATAATAAATACAAGCTATATCTAAAACCCAATTTGTAGAAATAGATATATTTCACTAGATAATGAATGCACATGAAGCTTCACCTTACTTATTTATAGTGGTACAATTCTTATTATAGTGGATATTCTTACCACATGTGAAATATAAGGTATTATATTCTCTTTCTTTTCACTTGATATTTATCCTCTTGGATGGGCATTTTGAAGAGGACTTAGATTTTGTGTTAGTATTAGGTACCTTTTCCTTTCCATTTCTCGTATTCACCATAATAATTGAAGTCTTTTCATGTTTAATTTAGTTACCAACCTAGTGAATTAGAGAAAGGAGATTTGGGAGAAACTTATATATGTTATTCATATTAAAATTTACAACAAAGTAGTAGAATATATTAGGGAGTGATGAAAGTATGAGATCTGTGAACAATTATTCAAGTAGATTAAACATAAGAATATGTCGCTTAATGTATCCAATCATCTTGACCATGTGTGGAATATATTGTGCACCCTCTTCAAGATTAATCTTAAAGATCACATTGGAAATATCATACCGCTACTATCTGGACCTATCCTGACAAAGATCGCATAGATGGGTGAGTATAATGTATGAATCCATAGTTTTATGTGAATTTTTATGTTCAGTAATCATGAAAGATAAAATCAAAAATTTTACATATATCATATCATCCAAGTGTTTCTCATAGATAAAGATATTTTCATCACTCGCCTCCTTAATACACTGATCGAGAACTAGGGATTCCAACATGTAAAGCTTCCTTTCCTGGCATAGTACAACACATAAGCACTTGTTCCACTCTTAGAAGTTACTATTGAAAAAATGTTGTCTTTTTCCAGTATTGATAATAAGGATATCGAGGTTTAAGTGTTTTCCATTTTTCTACAACAATATAAAAGTTGTTATTTAGTTATTTAGTTGATTATAAAAATATGTGAAACAAAATTATTTTTATTATCTTATTAAGTCACCCACTATTTTATCAAGTTATAAAGGACATCAATATTGGATTTAGAATTACATATCAGATGGTAATTCTAGTGGAAAGGATCCATATTTTCCTCCTCAAAACCTATACTTTGGATGACATGTAATTCAAAGGTATTTAGGTCGTCTTCCTTTCCAACTGCTAGCTTATAGCTCCTTGATCTGTTGAGGGACTCCCCAATCTTGAAATATTGAATTTTGTTTCCTAAAAAATTTCCTATAAGTTATATCATTTCCTAATTTTCTAGTCAAACCTTGATAATAAATGAATTAATCTGGCCTAAAACTTTAGTTATAACTCCCTCATAATTGAAATCAACATGAATTTGGCCTAATAAGAACTTTGAACTATGGTTCCATTCATAACGTAAGTAATGGAATGATTTTATAATTTAATATGTTATTAATGAATTTTTTATTATGTGTAAACATATATTGTTAATATTATATGGATTTTAAAAAATTAATTAACCATGTTTTTTTATAAAATCAATTTACACATAATCTGATTTCATTTTAATTATATATTACATGCTTGTTAACACATTAATTTATGTAGTCATGATAAAAAAACCCTGAAATTAACTAGAAATAAAATAAATAAAATGACTTGATCATGAGATTTATAATTATTTATTTATATAGAGGACAATAAATCAACCCATGAACCTAGGGGGATAAACTTCTTGAGTATGTCTTAGTTCGATTTGGAGAATTCTACTATAGACCTTTGTATATTTTATATTAAATTCACCTTAAATCTAGTCCTAAAATGCTTCCTATCCTTAGAGACCCATAATTTACATATTCTTACCCAAACATAGGTTATGGGACATAATGGAGTAGTTAAAGGGTTTATATAAAAGAAACCATAGACACAAAAGTCCTACATAATAAAGGGGAAGAGATGAGTCACAATCCATCATTTTAATTTAATAATAATAAAAACTGTGCAATTAAATTAAAATAAATACAACACATACATTGGTCAATCAATATCATGATAATCAACATACATGTAATGAATACACATTTAAAAAAATTAGTTAGCATTCATTTTGATCATTATTCATTAAGATAAATTACCTGAACGAATAAATTAATTATGTTATTAATTAATTCATTCATTTATATTAATATCCATTCAAAAATTCCTAGATATTCCCATACACTACAATTTTTAAAAAAAATAAATTAAATTAATTATACTTAAAAGTAATTATGTACACGGTGTATACATGGAGGAAAAACTACATGTACCCATCCTAACTACCCAATATGGTTATCATTGTGTACTGTGCACTCACATGATATTTAGCATGAACAATATATCATTTAAATTACATGGTGTGTATTATCATTTTATGACACAAAAACATGTGTTAATTTATGCGGTGTATATCTCTTTTAATGAACGCATAGTACATAATTTATAATGATGATCATACATGATGTGCATTTTAGAATTTTATAAAAAAATTAATTAATCAGTTAATATTATTTAAACCTTGTCACATGGTGTTTACTGTAATTTTTTTACACAAATACAACATGTTAATTTATCTTAATAGTGTAATTAATTTTCTTTCCTCATAAATTACTTTACACGGATTACAACCCAACAAGGCGTGTACTCTACGTAAACAGGTATGAGACCGCATGTGTATTAACTACACAGTCTGTGTGTATTAATAAATTATATACCATATGTGGATTAACTAATTATACACCATATTTTTATTAATTATACACCATTTATGTGTTAATTAATTACACACAGTGCACATATTAATTGTACACCACATGTCTACTAATTAATTATAAACTGCATGTGTATTAATTATACAACACATGTGTATTAATTATACACTGTGTGTGAATTAATTAATTAAAAACCATGTGCATATTAATTACACACCACATTTGTATTAATTAATTACAAATGTGGTGTATTAATTACACAATATGTTTTTTGACCATGAAACCACCATGTCATGTGGGGTTACATGATGTGTAGGCGAGTTACACACCGTGTAACCATGAAATCCCTATGATACATATATATGCCATGAGTTTTTCATTTTTTGTTGGTTATAAGAAGGGTAGAAAAGTAGATATTTTAATTTTTATATTAGAGAATAAAAATAGAAATGAAAAACTAAAAAGGAATTGTGAAATTGATCAATAAACAGTTAAATAATTATAAATTTAAATATGATCACTTTGATACCAATTGAAGGTTATGAGTGTATTTGAAAGCAGTCAAGATTATTCTCAATGAATTTTTTTCATTAAATCCAATGAATAAATCATGAGAACATAATGAAAAATGACACTTTCGATGACTAAATCCAAATAACATAATAAAATAATCCCATAAGACTAGATATAATCCTTTCATGTTAAATTTATAATTAAATACAATGGTCAGGGGAGGGGGATAAATACAAGAAAAACCTACATTTCCAAAAGTGAAGAACTCAGTGAGACTCGAACCCAAGACTTTACTGAGATCTTTCAGGGCCACTACCAACTGAACTTCACCCTGGGGGAAAATTTATAATTAATTTAATAAAATAACTTAACTCAGCCTTGGGTTATTTATTCGATGTAGGTTTTGATCATTTGAAACTTTTTTCAGTTTCCAATTTGTTTCATTAAGAGTATCCAAAGTAGAATCTATCTAATAGTGATCCCCACATGCTATTTTATCTCAAAGCATCATCGATGGGACTTTAGGTGCTAGTACGATGGTACCGATCATGTTTTATCGCTCACCTTTGATCACAACATAATCCTTTGGGATCGAAGGATAGAATCTTGTTCTCTTATTCTTTAGATAATGGAGGGAGTTTTAAGAGTTCTCTTATTATTGATAGAACCTATAGATAATTTCTTGTTGGAGATAATTATATAGAGAGGTGAATATTGTTCACAACTTTCATTTAACCATAGGAAATGATATAACCAGGTATATATAGTGATAAGTCAGAGAATAAGTAATTACACATAGGTACTTATTATTCTATTAATCCTTAGAGAACCCCAAGTATAATAACAAAAAACAACAGAAAGAATAATAATAATAATATTATTATTATTATTAATTTCTTTATGTTCACATAACTCACGGGTAAAATAAATATCATTTATTTAAATAAATTAATGAACACTTATTCCTCAGTTTGAATAATAATTTTTATTCCAATAATTCAATTCATGTATAATTTAATTAAGATCCATAGAAATAATAAGTGTTTCACCCTCTAGGATTATTCCTCACTGGTATTAGGTGAGTTTGACTAAAGTTCAATATCAACATCTGATAATAAATAAAGGAACCCATAGAGGAAAAAGTTAATGTCACAATAAAAAAAACAACATAATAATGATTAGTATGTAATATAATCACCTTTTTATGATATCTCATCAAGTAGGTTGCATACTCATTTCATAAAACTATATGCTCAATATGTATTTCTTTGAATTTCTAAAATGGACCCATCAATACACCATGGTCATGGATTTTTTTTAAATTTCCATTCCAATGAATGGGCTGAGAGATTAACTTACTTAAAGGTGGAAGGAACAAATCATTTCTTGACTTATTCATAAATTCCATATCACTCATGATCTACCCAACAGACCCTACCTCACTGTGATCATATGTCATCATGGTTTTCTTTAATACATCAAAGTAAAAGAATTATGATATGTATTAATAATAATCTTATGTATAAGGAGAATATGTTCATAGATAGGAATATCCAATGACATGTAACATGTGAAATTACTATTGGTGGGTCTGTCTCATAATATCTCATCTTAGAGATTACCAAGTGTGAACATCATGAGATAAATTCTCATCCACTCATGAATACTTATACCAGATAATCTGCATCATATGTGTCCCATTAGATGATTCCATACAACCACAAGGCTTAATTTTAATAATATCATCATCGAACTTCAAGATTATAATCAGCGCAGGTAACTACTATAACATTTTCAATGCGATAGATACTATATGACATTATCACATTAAATTATGAAGAAGAACAAGCAATATATGACAATAAATTTAGTAATATTCAAGTATATGAATATATAGGTACTCTAAAGTACATATTAATTGGTTATAGGGAACTAAATCTAATAAAAACAATTGAAACATTGAGCCAGTGGTCTACATTTATGGAAAAACATATGCATCACAATCAATTTTCAATGATAATTATAAAAAGTTCACTTCAAATTAACAACTACAATGACATAATATTTCAATTAATACTAATTTTTATGTTTAAATTACCATTTTTTGTGTTCTAATATTATTTTAACTTTATTATATATATAAATGACAAATGATATTTTGTTTTTTACTTTTTTTCAAGATAAAAGGACTTCAAAAATCATAGATGCCTCTAAAATTCAATGTAATTAAATTTTTGATTGAGAATGTCTATCCACCCTATACTAAAAATACACCTATGATGTATAATAATCCTACATCTCATATTTTCTTCTGCTTCCCCACACTTATCATGCACCTAGATCTTGTATCCAATATGTTATTCCATGGATTCCTTAGATTCCCCCTTTCAAAATTTCTATAAGGTATTTATATTTAAAGAGTTATTACTTATTTCATCAAAAAATTATCTTTCATGTTTTTCCATTCTCATCCTCGACTCCCATGTCACTCACCTCCATTTTTATGATCTCATGTGTATGTTACTTTTAAAGAATTCTACAATCTTATTAAATTGATTCTAAAAAGAATAATTTTTATTTCTTCAATTAAAGTCTCTTTTATTTTTGATTAATTTCATGTAGTTAATTGTGACACCCTTTGGGTCATAGGTATGTTTGATTTTGATCTTGTTCTTTCGCTTTTGAGGTCCGAGTGGTTTTTGGGAGTCAAGGTTGAAAAATTGGAATTTTGGGAAAAATTGTCCATACACATAGTTTAGGTGCACAGTTAGTCAAACCATGAAATAATTGTGAAGAATGTATCTATGGGTCCTAGCGGCATTTAACATGTTTTGATAAAATCTTTTTAAACCATGCATGTCTTCATGAAAATCGTGTTGGTGTTTGGAATTTGGTCCAGTGGATTCCGCATGGCTTGAGCATGGTTTTTCAAACCATGCGGCCTTATTTAGAAAATCTTATGACTTGGTTGTCCATGGATAATGGCCAATACATGGTTGTAACATTGTTTATTAAATTTTTTTTCCTAACCATGCAACTAGATATGAACTTCTTAAAATTAAAATTTACCCTGATGTCTTTGGTCATTTTAACCTCTATTGACCTCCTAATCCTTCATTAGCTTGAACCAGTCCCTCTATGATACTCTAGATAATTATCCATTTGATTCCTTGGTGATACTTGATCATTTTTGGTGGATAACATCAAGGTAAATTTTATTTTTATCTCATTTTATCCTCTTCCATCTGGATCTCCCTTTTCCACTCTTCCCCTTGTCTTGATGGTCCCCTAAAGGGTTATTATTTCAATATCTTAAGTTATTTACTGGGAATTGATAGTGTTTCCCTTGCATCTAGGTTTATAAGGAACAAATCTCTTTTATTCCATCACTAGTTTTAGAAGAAAATGTGGATTTAAATGTTTTCAAAGTAGGTGTCTATCGAATGGGATTTTTCATGGCATGCTTATCCTATTTTGATTCTATTTCATTTTAATTAATGAAATTAAAGATTTTAAATATGCGAGAGGTGAAATTGATATTTGATGGATTTTTTTTACAAATATGGATTTTTAAACCATTTTCATGTACATGATGTGATCAATTAAATTCCTCAAAGAATAATTTGATTTTAAAAGGGGGTTTTCATGATTGAAAATGGAATGTATTTACTTGGAAAATGCTTATAAAATATGGATTTTATTTCTTAGACATGATGATGACATAATAGCGAACTAGTAAAACCTAATGGTATAGGTTAAAACTAAAAAATACATGCCTAGTGGTGTTATCTATTACTAGGGGAGTGCCCATAATTCCATGGTTTCTAGGGGGTAGCCTTTCCAAGGGACTGATTTTACCGCACTTTGGTCATCATTATTTCACATACTATTTCATGTTTTTGTGATTTGTGTACACCCTTGTCCTTGGTGATTTTGTGGTTATGTATTTTATATTGGTATGCTATATTGGCTTGCCTATTGACTTATGAATTCTTGAAAAACTTGGTTATTGCCTTTGATTATGCCTCATGGATTGTTTGTTATATTATTGTTATTTATTGAATATTTCTTGATTTTGAAAATAAATCCAAATAATTTTTTGAATGTGAAGTTTTAGAAAGTAAATGATTTCATTATGAAATATTTTATAAAACTATTTTAAATAATAACAAATAGATATATGTGGATAGACTTTCTGTAGATTATATAGTGGTATATTTACTAAGATTTAGTGATAACGCCCTATTTTTTATTTTGGGAATTTGTATCCTTAGTTTTGTAAGATATAGGTAAAGGGAAGAGCATCATGTAGTGAATGAATCTCCTTGTGTTTCCTTGGGTGGGGGGTTGTAACATATATCCACATAGAGATAGTCCCATATAGTGTTTTTAGGTATCATGTTGTTGATTGTACTTTTATTATTTTTTGATGACTTTTTTTATCTAGTTTTTAGATAATATATTTTGGGTTTGTTTCATGAAATATGATGTATTCTCCAAATATTTTGTCATTTACTCTGTTATTTGTATCATATAATATGCTTGTATGAGGGTGAAATCATTCCCATTTTATTTTATGATACCCTGGTGATTTTTTCTAGCCTATGGTGACCTAGAATGTTCTTTGGTCATTTTAGAAATATATTTATGATGATTTTATGGGTTTAATTGGGTTGGTCTATTACAAATTAGTATTAAAGGGATATGTTATCATTGAATATGGTGATCATGCTTTAGTATCAACCTCATGTGTCAGGGGGTTATTGATAGACTAGATATAGGATTTTAGGAACTCAAGAGGTTGCATGGGAGTGTGGCTAGTTACCTCACTTTTGGGGTGAAACTTGAGTTACTATGGGAAGTCTGAGGTTTTCTAGAACATTTTTTTTGCAGTTTTAGCCTTTTATCTTTAGTAATATAAATTTAGTTTATGATAAAAGAATCAAATTATATTCTAAATGGTTTCTATCCATTTTTTTATAGATTATGGATCCTCTAATAAAAACCCTCCATAAAAATAGATAGGAAGCTATGGATCAAGACTCATAGGAGAATCTTCTAGTTGACATGGTATTGGTGGAAACAATATTATAAATGATCCACAACTTAGGTTAATTCACCAATATTGAATTATAATAAAGAGTGTATTGTGCTTCAAAATTTAACAATAAGTATCCACATATATTTTATGGTGATAAGATACTTTGGTAATCAAATTAATAGTTTGAAAATATTGAGAATATCTTCCACTTTTTGAAAACATCAAAAGACTTTATGGTTGAATTAACCACTTATATGATTGAAGGGTTGGAATGAAAGTTGTGGGAGTCTATTTTCCAAGAAAAGCTGCATGAATATCTCACCTGGATTAATTTTAAGAAATACTTAAATCAACAGTTATATCCTAAGAAACTGAGAGTAGTGAAGGTTCAAAAGTTTGTTACTTTGAAACAGGGAAATCATTCTATCATGGAGTAAGTTAATCGGTTTATCGAGTTGGTATACTTACCTCAAGAGTTTGTTTTCAATGAATATATCAAGGTTCAGAGGTTTAAGATGGGTTTTAGGATATATTTTCAATATATTAGGATTATTATGTGCCTACCCACCTTCATGGAGGTTGTGTATACGGAATCTATGATTGAGGAAAACATAACAATGAAGAAATTCCTCTTTAGTACATCAATTTAAGGTCATATTCATAGTTCACTTTATGTCCTGAATAGAAAGTGCGGTGACTAATGTTGAGGTGATGGTGGGAGTGAAAACATCATCAGGTATGTTTCAAGTGGTCTATTACTAGGGTAGGAAAAAAAGACACCTTAGACCTAATTTTAGGGAATCACCCAAGGTGTGT
The DNA here is from genome assembly GCA_963277665.1 of Viscum album. Classification (NCBI taxonomy): domain Eukaryota; kingdom Viridiplantae; phylum Streptophyta; class Magnoliopsida; order Santalales; family Viscaceae; genus Viscum; species Viscum album. The sequence goes on from OY728162.1 coordinate 225,395,092, forward strand.
CACACTTGTGGGAATTATGGCCATCTTTAGCATTTTGGTAATAAAGAATCCTAGGGAAGTATAGATTGATCCACCTTTACAAAGGTATATCAATATAGATCTGATGAAAAAAATGGTTTGGATCTCAACCTTATGCTAAGGGTGATTCTCAAGTTTAGAATAAAGGGAAAGATGATGTTGTACATATCTATGTATCTTAATATGAACCAGAGGAGTTAGATGAAATAATTAACACCATGAGAAGTATGAAATTTATTAAATATTCTATGGTTATGGATTTTTTTTATACTAATGTAACTCAATCCTTTATATGATTTAAAATTATCAAGGCATTGTGCTTATTCACATACTTATTCCTTTCATGATGATTATTTCCACTCATTTGGGAAAGAATTCAGAGTGGGATTTTAAATTTCCCAAGTGTCAGGTGATGATAGCTAATCATGAGACTATATGATACCTTTTAGTTATTGAATTTGATATCTTTGATCTCATCATTGTCATGGATTAGTTTTTTTAGTAAAGAGGTTACATGAATTGGTCACCCAATTCATGCCCAAATAAATTTATTAAAATAATCAAAAGTTATAATACAAGCATGATGTTTAAAGATATTACACCAATATGGGATTGAGGGGGATACAAAACAAACCAAAAGATTGAGTTGCATAAAACACATCAGATTCCTTTCATCAACCTATCAAAGACTTCCTCCAGAAAGGGAAGTAGTTTCTTCCAATTGAGGTAACCATAAGCATATATGCCACCAAGTGAATAAAACCCATTAAATGTAGAAAATGTGATTCCTAATAGAATAATTTTCATGCCCGCCAGCCAAGATATTTTAGGAAGAGAAAAAACCAAGCCAATGGAGGAACATTGAGCTCACATTCATCAAATTGATCAACATTGAAGTCTCTATTCTAGAGAGACAATTTCTATCTCATCCCAACAAACATACCCATGAGTAATCAAATAAGTATTCTAGCACCCAAATATAGAGAAACACTCATGAAAGATAGAAAGAATCCTTGAAATGGTTGTGACTTTCTCAAGAAAATCATCTGAAAAAAGACCACAACATTAAAGAATAGCCTAGTGGATTCCATGAAAGTATGAGAAGGCGAAACTCCTTCATTAAGGGATGAATCCCAAAATACACTACAACTCATAGTAAATAAGCAATTGAGCAGAAAAAACTATAAAAAACTATCAAAGCTTAAGAGTAGTAAGAAATTCATTCCCAAGGTATGTATTTAAAGTTGAAATCAATATTTATTTTATATTCTTCCAAAATCAAAATGAACATACATTTTCTGATTTAAAGGTATTTCTTAGTAGTAATGACACCATCATGATACTTCTGGAATGTGATATTATTTTGTTCATCCATCCAGACATCGACTACTTCCCCCACCTCCTCTACATTACAATAGGAATCTGTGTACACAAGATGATTTTTTCCTTCATCATATTCCTCATCTAAACTAGATATTATAAATGGGTGGCCAACCAAAATTGGGAGTGTTGAAGGTTCAATTAATTCCTTCTTATATGCCTCTAAATATCTTGTAACAATTGTTCTTTTGAGGTGATAGTAGTCTCTATGCTTCCTCATTTTTCTAGGATTTGGGGTAATGTTTCTATCAGCATCCACCATTGTTTTTTTCCTTTTCTTGTACTTTATTTTAGGAAGAATTCCTCAATTTTATGAGGTTGATCATCATCCTCCAGTAATGATTCACTAGAATCAGAGAGGTCACCCTTCTTTTTATCTCTTGTATCATGTGATTCAAAGTATTTCTACTGCTCCTCCACTAGGGGGAAGGAACAGTGCTAGAATTTTTGGTAGTATGAAAAGCATCAAAAAATAACAACATTCCCTTAACTTAAATAGAATGGTATGCGGGATGAGAATACTGGTTATTGGTTACCATAATCTTCTTATTCACATTGATCTTTTTCCCTCTATAAGGTATCCATATTTTAGAGGGGGCAACATTAGCTATGTTACTAGAATTAATCCTATCCAGTCTGGGTTTCTACTTGCCTTTTTACACCCAAGTAACTTTATTGGCTTCATCCCATGAAATATTATTGTCACATAACTTATAATCATGTACAAGATTAAGGAAAGAATGAAAATAATTTAGTATCCTTTCGTAAACCACATTCTGAAAGAATCCATACTCACCATTCTGAATCCAAATTTGAGAAGGAAGTTCCAAAGAAACATTAATTTTAATGAATATTCTAGAAAATGATGGTCTTGAGATATTCCTCATCATCTAATCTAGCTTTAATAGATTTCCAATGATCATGGAAATAAAAAACATGTTATATTATTTAAACAAGTGGAGTGGTATCCCAAGTAAGCTGATCCAAATCAGAATAACAGGGGTATCAGAAAAGGGGTTAAAATTTGGGGTCCATTTAAGAACTTTCATAGAACATCCCCCCAAAAACCATGATTTCCTTACCCAAAGTCTATAATAAGTTTACTCAGAAGAAATTTGAAAAACAATGTTTGAATAATTCAAAACACTAACATGAAAACCCTAAAAGCTGATGGTTTCAAGAAAATTTATTAAGAATTTAAATGATAGTATGCAATTAGGAAACTTACCAAAAACCACAAATCATAAATCTGAAGCAAGAAGGTTTACCTAATTTATTGAGAAATAAATCTTCAGTTATCCATAGTGATGAAAGTGTTTAGGGTTACTAAAAATACTAGGAACCAAAAAATCATTTGTGAATGGCTTGGTGTTCTCGGTAGTTCTTTTGGAAACCACATCAGTGAAGGTTATTAAAACTGAAGTAGGGTTTCTTTCTTATTCATCCAGTATTAGGTTCATCAAAAAAGTCCCACATTTATCTCTAGACAATAGGGATTTTCATGGATTAGATTATTAGCTATAAATACCAAATAAAATAATATAATTTTTAGGTATAATTTCTTTCTTATGATGGAACAACTCATGTTTTTTAGGGTGAGTTTAATCCTAGATCAAGGAGAGTAGGTCCCATTTCTCATTGTGTTGAGATGATTTTATGACAACTTTCTAAGTTGTTTATTTATGTCATTGATCCATGTATTAGTGGTCCTATTATAGTGGTGGTGAGTGAGTATCATGATGCATTTCCAAATTATTTTTCTATATTAGCACATTATAGGTAAGTCTAGTTCTCTATATACTTACTTATAAGGAAGAGATCCATTTTGTAACCTTCATACCAGATGAAACCCACTAAATTGAAATAATTAAAGGTTCATATTGAGGATATTAACGCTAAGTTATTTATTCATTCAAGCATTTAAACTTGGGAATCACCAATACTCTTTGAAAATAAAGAAAACAGGAGTCTCTGACTTTGTTTTTATTACCAAAAACTCAAAAAAATAATAGTTAATAACAACTACACCTTTCCTAGGATTTATGAATTTTTTGACCAGATCTAGAGATCCTAGTGGTCTTAAAAAATTGATTTAATATCGGGGAACTATAATCTAATGGTCCAAGAGAAAGGTTTTCCTAAATTAATGTTGAATATTAGGTATGAGAATTATGAGTATTGTTTCATACCATTTGGCCTTACTAATGATCCTATGGTGTTTATGGATTTGATGAATTAAATATTTCATCTATTATTAGATTATTTCATTATTGTTTTCATAGATGATATACTTTTTTATTTTAGATCATAATGGGATCATGTTGATCCTTTGAATATCTTCCTTGGAATATTGAGGGAGTACTGTCTATATGAAAATCTATCCAAATGACAGTTCTGGATTCAAGAGGTGAAATTTGATCTATGGGAAAGGTGTCTCCAAGGATCCTAAAAAGATCCAGGATATGATGTATTGGGAAAATCCTAAGAATGTGTTTGAAATCTAGAGAATCTTGGAATTTGATGGTTATTAAAAACACTTTGTTTGGGACTTCTCTAAGAATGTATCGTTGATTACAGAGTTAACCCATAAGAGTGTGAAGTTCCTTTGGAGTGACCAGTTCTAGAGATATTTTGAGGAGTTGATTGTGATATTGTCTTCAAATATAGTCTTAATTATTCTTGATCTGAGTTTGGGTTACGATGTCCACTATGATGCCTCAAGTATGGATTTGGGTTGTGTTCTGATGTAGGGGATATGGGTGGTAGATTATGGATCTAATATATTAAAAACTCATGATAATAACTATCCCACACATGATCTTGATTTGGTATCAATGATTAAAAGTCTTAATAATTGGTTGCACTACCCCTTTGAGGAGAAGTTTACAATGTATTCAGACCATAAGAGTATGAAGTATATTTTCACTCAGAGGGATCTCAACTTGAGACAAAGACACAATACCTTAAAACCTTTGATTTTGATATTTTATACACCTCGAGAAGGGGGAAAAATTTCATGAATTATTTTGGATATAAATTACTAACTTAGGTAGTGAAGAAATTAGTGTAAGAGTAGTTTTTGATGAGCTTGTTTACTAAGACGAACTTTGGTGAATGGAGAGCTGACAGACAGGTGTTCCTAACTAGTATTTGGGTTGGATCTTCTATAGATGATCATATTTGACTTAAAATGGTTGAGGATGTAGAGTGTCGATGCTTTAATGGGAATATTTTTGTCAGGGGTACCTTACATGAGTATTCTCTGTCTCCCAATGGGGTTTTGTGATTTTGAGGAATGTTTACTATTTCTATACATATGAGACAGAAATTTTTAATGGATAAACACTAATCAATTTACTCTATACATCCTAGAGCTACCAAGATTTATCATGAATTGATACATCCTTACTTGTGGCTGGGAATGAGGTGAAAAATTAAAAATTTTGTATCTCGTGTTTTTATATGTCATAGAATTAATACAGAATGTATAAGGCCCACTGATTTGCTACAACCTTTACCCATTCTAGTATGCAAATGGGATGACATAGCCATGGAAATTGGGATTGGGATAACTCGGACTCCTAGTGGTAATGTTATGATATGGGTTATTATTGATTGACTCGTGAAATCTATTCATTTATTACCTATTAGGGAGATGATTAAGGTAGAGTATCTTAGGCACTTGTTTGTGTGGGATATTTTCAGACTTCATGGTATGACATCAACTATCATTTCTGATTGGGCCCCTTATTTCAAATCCTAGTTTTGGAGTGGATTATAGATATTAATGGTTTCCTAGTTGAATTTGAGCATGGATGATCATGCCTAGATTAATGGCCAGTCAGAGTGAGGCATCAATATTATTAAATACATGATTCAAGCATGCATACTTAAATTTGGTGTATATTGGGAGAAACATATTCCCTTAGTGGATTTTTCCTACAATAATAGTTATTATGATTTGAGCAGGATTGATCCTTTTGAGTATTTATATAGGAGTCCTTTAAGATCACCTCTATATTGGGAAGTGGTTAGAGAATGGTCCTCAGTTGGATAAAGAATTTCTCAGGAGATGAAAACATCATGCAATTGGTCAGTAAAAGGTTAGCGATAGTTCATAGTGTCTAGAGATATTTTTTCAATTGTAATTATATTCTATTTTATTTTGAGGTGGGAGATATGTTTTTTATCAAAGTTTAACCTATTTTAGGATATATAAATTTTCAAATTCAAGGTAAGTTTTCACTTCATTTTGTTAGACCATTTTAGATCGTATAGTGACTTGGGAAGGTAACTTATCAACTAAACTTCCCTAATCATTTTAAATATATGCATAATTTTTTTCATGTTTACAACCTGATGAAATATAATCTATATCTATCCCACATGATCGAGTGGGATGGCACTAATATTGAACTTGATACCTCCATAGTTGAATGGCCACTTCATATATTGTATCGACAAGATAAGGTGTTGGATGGAAATATGATCCCATTGGTAAGTGTTAGATGGTCTTTTGGTAGGGAAAACCATTTGACATGGAAAAATGAGGCATTGATGATGAAAAAATTCCCTGATTTATTTTTAGATTTGTGTTCTAAATCCTTTCCGAGGACAAAAATCATTTATAGTGGGGAGAATTGAGACACCCTACAGGCTATATGTACATTTAGTTTCGAGATTGGTCTTTATATTTTGAGGTTCAAGTGGTTTTCAAGAGTTGGAAGTTTAATATTTAGAATTTCAAGTAAAAAATTCCAGATGCATGGTTTAGGTGAACAGTTAGTCAAATGGTTAAGTAACCATGTTAAATAGATATGTGGGATCCATTGGCATTTTAGATGGTTTGATCATGGTTTGTTAAAACATGCGAGTCTCCAGGAAAACCATTCATGTGTTTGGAATTTGGTCTAGTGTCTATCACATAGATTGAGTATGGTTTTTCAAACCATGCAACCTTCTCCAAGGAACCATGTGACTTGGTTTTCTATGGAAAATGGCTAATTCATGGATTTTTAAACTATATAGCCTAACCGTGAACTCTAATCTGAACTTCTTAAACATTAAATTTTCCCCAATTCCCTTGGTCATTTTACCCTCTAAAAACCTCTTAATACTTCATTAGCTCAAAACATCCCCTCCATGATGCTCTAGAGGACTCTCCCTTTTATTCTTTTGTGATCCTTGATCATTTTTGGTGGATGTCATCAAGGTACGTTCAATTTTTCTCTCATTTTCTCACACTCTATCTAGATATTCTCTTGAAATCTATTCCCTTGTCTTGATGTTACTCTAAATGGATGTGATTATTAGATATAGAGGGTTTTATGGGTAATTTTTGGTATTTCTCTGGGATATAGGTTTTTAGGACCTAATCTCTTCGTTTCCATCACCGGTTTTAGAAGGCAATGAGTTTTTCAACATTCTTAATGTAAGTGTATCTATCCAATGCGATTTACTATGGAATTCTTGCGTTCCTATGAACCCCTTTGGTTTTAATTGATGAAATTAACTATTTGAAATTCATGAGAGATGAAATTTATCTTTAATGGATATAAAAGTGTTTTTATAAAAAAAATTTGAAAACCGTTTTGATGCACATGATGTGATTGGTGAAATACCAAAAATAATAATTTGATTTAAAAAGGTTTTTTCATGCTTGAAAACGGAATGAATTTCCTTTTAAAATTTTGATGAAATATGTATTTTATTTCTTAAATGCGATGATAATTTAATATCACATCAGTAAAACCTTAGGGTATGGGAAAAAACTAAACAAAGACATGCCCTAATGGAGTTAACTATCAATATAGTAGATTCCCCTAGTTCTGTTGTTACTAGCGGTATCCTTTTTAAGGGAATGAGGTTCATAGAATTTTATCATCATTATGATAGCTAGTGTTTCTTGGGTATCTATTTTTTTACACCCTTATGTGATTATTGTTCCCTTGGTGCTTTTTAGATACATTACATTGTTATGTATTTTATATTTTATTTCCTCTTAATTTATGGATGCATGAAAAACTTAGGTATTTCATTTTATTATGCCTCATGTATTGTTTTTCATATTATTGTGATTTATTGAATATGGATTGATTTTGAAAAGGAAACCAAATAATGTTTTGAATAGAAGGTTTTAAAAACTAAATTATTTATTTATTAAATGTTTTACAAAACCATTTTAAATAAGAAATATGGATGAATGTGGATTGAATTTGTATATATTCTTTAGTGGTATCCTGTTAAGATTTATTGTTGACACCCTAATTTTTACTTTGGGATTTTTTAGCTTTGGTTTTGTAGGGTACATGTAAAGGGAAGAGCATCATGTAGAGGAAGACTCTCCTTACTCGTGTTTCCTTTCTAGTGGGTTGGGATGGTAGGGACATACGATCTCATGGAGATGTACCCATGGGTTGTTTTTAGGTGTCATGTTTTTATGGTCCATATTTTTTTTTCATTGAGACATATTTTATCTAGTTTTTGGATGTTATATTTTGGTTGGGTTGTGTGAAATATGATTTATGGTCTGGATATCTTTTGTTTTACTCTATTTTTTATATCATATCATATGTATGTATGAGGGTGAAATCATTCCTATGTTTCTTTGTATGATACCCTAGTTCTTGTCACCAACCCATGTTGATCGGGAACATACTTCAAGCCTCACGGTAGGAAAATTAAGGTGAATTTATGGGTTTACTTGGGTTGGTCTATTAAAAATTGGTATCGAAGGGCTAGGTTATCATTGAAGCCTATGTCTATTCTTGAGAATCACCATAATGTTTCAAGAAGTTGTTGATATAATGAATATAGGACCATCGGAACTCGAGAGGTTGTGTGGGAGTGTTCCTGGAAAACTCACTTTCATCTTGAACTTCAAGTAACCATTGTAAGTACATGGTTTTCTAGAATCTTCAATCGTAGTTTTATCCCTTTTGGATTCATTTTTTTAAATTTTGTTTATGATAAAAGAATAAAATTCTTTTCTAAATGGCTTCCATCCTTTTAGTTTTATAGATTATGAATCCTTTAAGAAGAACACTCTGAAATACTAGAGACTAAGCTGTGGAGAATGCTTCATAGGAGAATCCTCTGATTGACCTGGTATTGGTTAAAATAATAGTATGAATGATCCATACCATGGATCAAGTCACCAACATTGAACTAGAATAAAGAGTGGATAATAATTCATAATTTACTATGTATCATCCACTGATCTTATATAGTGAAAAGTAACCTCAATAATTAGAGGAATGAATAAAAATGATTTATAGGATCTTCTAATTTTTGAAAACTCCAGAATACTCTAAGGTTGCATTCACCACTTACATGCTTGAAGGGTTGAAAAGAATGTGGTAGGGGTCTATTGTGAAATCCATGTTACAATAATATTTCACTTGGATTAATTTAAATAAATCCCTTTAAAAATAGTTCTATCCTAAGACACTGATAGTGGTAAAGGCTTGGGAATTTGTTACTTTGGAGCAGAGAAATCGTTCTATCATGGAGTATGCCAATTAGTGAGTTGTTTTACCTATCACCAGAGCTTGTTTCTAATGATTATCTCAAGTTTTAAAGGTATAATATGGGTTTGATGGTATATATTTGATTTATACTTATTCTTATGTGCCGAACCACATTCATAGAGGTTATAGGCAAGGAAACTATGGTTGAGGAAGACATAGCTGGAAAGAGAAGGATCTTTGGAGTATGAGTGGTTATAGATTATTTTCAGAGTATGATTTTTTTATCCAAAATAGGAAGTAGGGGGACTAGAATTGAGGTGGTAGCATGAGTACACAACTGATTTCATGGATGATTTTGGTGGGTTCTTACTAGTGTGGGAAAAAGGTACACCTCAAACCCAATTATAAGGTAGTACCCAAGGTGTGTAACACTTGTGGGAATTATGGTCATCTTTAGTGTTTTTATATTAAAATTAGAGCTAGATAAACCTTTACCATGGGATATTAGTTTAGGTATAATTCAAAAAAAGGGGAGGGACCTCAACCTCATGCTTAAAGAGATGCTCAAGTTATAAAGAAAGGTAAGGATGTGGTTGGATGTAGTGGAATATGAAATAGAGGAGTTAGAGGCAGGATCAAATAGCATGAGAGGAATGGTTTTTATTTCATATTCCATGGTTATGAATTTTTTTGATACTGGTGAAACTCATTCCTTTATATCATCGAAACTTATCGATGAATTGGGATCGCGCTCGAAGCTTATGCCTTTCATGGTGACTCTTTCCACTCATTTGAGAAAGAAGTTGGAGTAAGGTTATAAATGTCTTGAGTTTCTGGTGATGATCACCAACCATAAGTCCATATAAGACTTTTTAGTTCTTGACATGGATATATTTGATCATATCGTTGGAATGAATTAGATGATTATCTATAAATATTAGATCAATTGATATCATCATCAGGTATAGTTTCTTTCTTATGATGGAACCACTCATCTTTTTAGGGTGAGTGGGATCCTAGATTAAGGAGGGTATATCTAGTTTCCCCTAGTGATAATATAACTTCATGATATTTTTCAAATTTGTTTCTTGATTATATTTATCTGTGTCTTATTGGTCATTTTCTAGTGGTGGAGAGTGAGTATCTTGATGTCCTTCCAAAAAAATTTTCTTAGTTACCATATTAGAGGGAAGTTTTCTTCTCTATAGATTTTCTTCTGGGGACAAGACCCATTTCTTTACCTTTATACGAGATATAACTTATTGATTTGAAAGAATTTAAGGTTCGAATTAAGGATATTAAGGCTAATATATTTTTTCATCCCAGTGTTTCACCTTGGACATCACCAGAGCTCTTTGAAAAGGAGGAGGAAGGGAGTATCTGAATTTTGTGTTGATTAATATAAACTCTACTAGGTAATGGTTAATAACAAACATACCTTAAATAGGATTTTTTACCTTTTGACCATCTCAAGGGATCCAGGTGGTTTTGAAAATTTATCAATAATCAGGGTACCATCAGTTAAGGTCCTAAGAGGAAGATGTTAGTAAATTGACATCCAAGAGAAGGTATGTGTATTATGAGTATTTGGTCATGCCATTTGGACTTACTAATTATCTTATAATTTTTCTGGATTTTATGAATCAAATATTTCATCTATTCTTGGATTCATTCATTATTTTTTCATAGATGATATCCTTATTTATTCTAGATCATAACAAGGTCATGTAGATCATTTAAAAAACATCCTTGGGATTTTAAGGGAGTATTATCTATATGGAAAGATATCCAAATGTTAGTTCTGGATTCAATGGGTAAAATTTCTAGGTAATTTGATCTCTGAGAAAGGTGTGTCAGCAAATACTGAAAATATTCAGGTCTTGATGTATTTGGAGTAGTCTAGGAATCTATTTGAAGTCCAGAGTTTATTGGGATTAATTAGTTATTACAAGATATTTGTTCAATACTTCTCCAAGATTGCATCTTTAATGATAGATTTAACTCATAAGAGTGTGAAGTTGTTTAGAGTGATATGTGATAGAGATATTTTTAGGATTTGAGAGTGATATTGACTTTAGAACTTGTATTTATCCTTCATGGATTGAGTTAGGGTTACAATTCATACTATGAAACCACATGTATTAGTTTGGGTTTTGTTTTTATATAGGGGAGATAGGTGGTAGCTTATATATATCGTTAATGACACCCTCATGAGAATAAATATCCCACACATGATCTTGAGTTGATAACAATGATTTAATTTATTAATAATTGGTTCCACGTGTTTGTGGAGAGGTTTATATTATATTCAGACCATAAGAGTTTGAAGTATATTTTTACTCATTGGGATAACAACTTGAGAAAAATTCATCGAGTGGAGTACCTTCATACCTTTGATTTTAATATTTCATACACCCTTAAAAAGGGGAATGTGGTTGTGAACACTTTGATAAGTAAACTACAAACTTAGGCATTGAAGGAATCAGTGGAAGAGTGGTGCTTTATGAGATTCTCTACTAAGATCTACTTGGATAAAGGGAGAGATAATAGACATGTGTTACTAGAATATATTTGGGTTTAATATTTTTTGGATGATTAGATTCAAATTGGATAGGTTTATGATACAAAGTGTTATAACTTTAGTGGGAATATTTTTTCTCAAGAGACCTCAGATGAGTGGCCTCATTCTCCTTATGGGGTTTTGTGTTTTTGAAATAGGTTGGTTGTTCCAAAAGATGTTAGACACAAATTATTAGAGGATATAAACTAATACATTTCATTCTTTACACCATGGAGGTACCAATACGTATAATGAATTTATACATCATTACTTTTAGCTAAGAGTGAGGTGAATGATTACTGATATTGTGTATCAGTTCCTTACATGTGAGATAATTAAGGTAGGACATTAGAGGCCTACTGGTTTGCTATAAACTTTATCGATTCTAGTATGGAAATGGGATGATATAGCCATGTACATCATGATTGTGTTGTCTTGAACACCTAGTGGTAAGGATGTGATATGGGTGATTATTGATCTACTCATAAAATCTTTGCATTTATTACCTATTATGTAGATGATGAATTTAGAGGATCTTGGGAATTTTTTGGATAGGATATTATTAGATATCACGGTGTTCCATCGACTATCATTTCTAATTGGGACCCTAACTTCACATCCCATATCTAGAATGGATTATAGATAAAAATGGGTTCTTAGTTAATGTTGATCATGACTTATCATCTGTTGGAGTTGATGGTCTAGAACCAACTACTTTGTACTTTATTCATTAATAAAAGCCTTATCACATCTTGATTGTTCTTCTGTGTGACAATGCATGTGATAATGTCCTAAGGACAACTGTTTCATTAATGGGTCATAGCGGATCCCTGCTATGATGAGAACCCAGAAGTGTCATAACACTGTTCTTGAATATATATTCTATGGCCAGATGATATTATTTGAAGGACAAAAATAATATAGGTCATTATGGGTGAGGACTCATAAAACTTTGAGGAACCTTCTCATGGTGTGCGCCCTTGGTAATATCCAGGAGGATATTATGAGAACGAGACCCGCCAGTAGGAAATCCACATTTCATAGTGTCATTGGATGTTCCTATCTACAGACGTGTGTATTGGTCCTTAGACTTTAAGATTATTATTAATGGGTATTACAACTCGCGCACTTAGATGTATTGACGAAAACTGTGATGACACACTGTTCACAGCAAGGTAGGATACGTTGGGTGCATCACAAGTAATACTGCATTAATAGATAATGCGAGAAAGGATTTGTCCCTTCTGTTCCATAATGGAAGTAGATATCCCAGGCCCTTTGATGGAATTTATATAGCCTACATAAATCTATGGCCATGGTAAGGTATGGGCGAGTTCAATTCCGGGAAGTCAAAGAAATAATAATCGAGCACATGGGTTGATGACACTAGAATGCAACCCACTTGATTAGAGATATTGAGATAAAGGGATTATATTACACGGTAAGCATTCGTAGGAGGTGACATGTCATTGCAGCGTTAACTTCTTTCTCTATGGGTGCCTTGGTGTGTTGCTAGATGTTAACCTTGTACTTTAGGCAGGCTCATCCTAATGCCACTGAGAAAGAGGCCTAGAGGGTCACACACTAGGTGTGTCCATGTATCTCAGTTAAATATTAATTTAACAAGTTGAATAAAGATTATTCCCTATTGTGGTTTAATAATTATTCAAGGATGTCTGATCGCATTTATTTTGACACTAGTTATTCGATAGAATATATTGTGGGCGAAATAATATATATTTATTATCGAGTAATGCAGTTACATTTATTTAAGAAATAAATAGCCATTACTCAAGGTCTAATAAATATGGTGGAGGAAAATAAATAAAACTAAAAAATAAAATTACACGCCGTGTAGTTTATTTTTCGGGATTCGTGAGAAAATATTGTTTATTTAATTAAATGATATTAAATGTAATACGTTGGACACATGTCAAGTAATAGTGATTGTCAACTTTCATTATTAAGACATGGGGTATTACTAAGAATTAAATGAAATGATTAAATGCTTATGATCAATTAATTTATTTTATTATTCTAGGTATTATAAATCCTAATTACATTATTCTCAAAGGGGTTAGGCATTTTTTTGGTTATACACAACGGATTGGAAATATGCTCAAGCCAAGAGAGAATTCCCTTTCCACCAAGAACGCTTTCAAGTTACGAAAGCAAGATCCTCCACCGGATCAAGGCGATCGAAGACGGACATCGCAAGTGAAGGATCTTCCACGCTAGAACCTAGAGTTCCCTTTGGCGACGTCCAGAGATACGTGGCACATGTTTGGATCACCACTAGAGGAATCCTACACTTGGATCCTCCGACACAATGATGGATCAGAGGATCGTGACCGGAGACACCAACGAAGAAATAATTACATCGAGGTAATTATTATGAATTAATTAAATTAATTATAACCAATATATGAAGATCCTATCTCAAGGGTTCCAGGACTCTTCTTTTATTTTTCATTCTTCCTTCTATTCTGAAGATCCATCGTTTTATATCGTGACGGATCTTGGATTGAACATCGTTTAACGCTAAAATTAAACTTGGAAAAACCCACCAACGTGCTTCCGCTGCGCCTGGAACCTACAACTGGTATCAGAGCGGTCATATCGTTGGTTATAATTATTTAGTTTTTTGTTGATGTTTTACGCATTTAATAATTTAGTTGTTTCAATTCAAGTTTAATCGTTCTGGAAATCTGAATATCGAGATCTGTTCCTCCTCCCTTGTTTCTCGTTCACCTCACAGAAATGAATTTTTCTTTTAATTTTGATTAAAATAAAATAAAGGAACTCATATAGAGGAGCCAAACGTTTCTGGCCGTATAACACCAAAATACACGGCGTGTATTCGGAAGTACACGCCGTGTAGTCTAGGTTCAATGCATTGACTGATCCACCAAATCAGGCCATGTATTGAGGTCATTTATGACACCGTGTGTTGACCAGAAATAGGTGGCACACGGTTTCCGAATTACACGCCGTGTGGTCCAACTGAACACGGCGTGTAGTCCCTTCAGGTTCGGGTTGGGCCGTGTACCCCGTACACGGCTTGCCCGGCTGGAAACCATGTAACACGGAAACTACACGGCGTGTGTCCAAAAGAACACGCTGTGTACTCCGAAAATTTCCGAAGTACATTTACACACCATGTCCCCGAGCGTGTACTTCGGATGGACGGTGAAGAAAAGTACACGCCATGTAGTCGGAACTACACGCCGTTTACTCACCCAAATTACGCAGATTTATTAAAATTTAATTATTATATTATACAAACCCTTGTGACGTGTACCATGGTGCAGGCATAAAGCTGAGGCACAAAACGTTATAGGTGTTTTATATATATGTGTTTAATTTAAAATCTGCGTAATGAACGGGAATTCACCAAGTTTCCTCCAAGGTACAAGTTACGTACAAGAATAATTTTAAATGAATTTATTTGTTTAAAATTATGATGGATGAGAATCTCAAGGAAGTTCAAAAAAGGGTTTAAGATAAAAGGATTTATTAATTGAAGATAATTAATTGATTCGAGCGTGATTTATCTTAAACAATAACGATTAAAGAATTGAATGTTAAGTTTTATTTATGCGTAAATATCGTTGCATGTATGGATGATCATGAGATATACCGATACCTTTGTATGTGAATGGTTTCTTTTAGTTTATTTATTTAAATTAAATTTGTTGGCCTGCGAGCCATCTCCTCATTAATATATAGGGCTTGCGTGCCCAAGGATTCTTTTATGTAAAAAACCCCTTTTTACCCCTCACCTGCATGTGATATAAATGCATATGTAATGGATGGAGCTCCCAAGCTAGTGGAGGCGGCTCAAGTCAGGTGCCGAGGTGAAACCAATCCAAGGAGATACAAAGGTGGATAGGTGGAAAGCTATAAACACGAACCCACAAGGTTCAAGGTGTTTCTCCCCTAGGTCTTGGGTTAGTTTATCAACTGCTAGATAAACTAACCAATAGAACAAGCTCATGATCATACCATTTATTTATTTTTCTTTCAGTTTCATGGTTTATTTATTGTGGATGTGTTGTCACGATCACACAATTAATGAATATAACAAGCATGCAAGATAGAACTAAAATAAGACCAGTTTATAAGTAAATATTATCTTATACATGGTTAATCACTTAAGTATATCCTACTTAATATTAATAAGCATGTAATCAAAGATAATAAAATGGAAATTTACATATAAGGATAAAATCTCTCAAAAGAAATATTAAGTCGGTATAGCCTTCCATAATCTTGGTTAGAATCGAACCATAGTTCAAAGTGCTTGACCAACCCTAGTTGGGGTGCTTTCAATTATCAGGGAATTCTAATTCAAGGTTTTGGGTTTACTTGACTTGGTTCACATCAAGGGTTGACTGCCACAACAGGACTTGGTGTGGCCAAGAGGCAAAGGTTGAGGAAATCCAAAAATAAAAGGATTTCAGGATTGGGAAGTCCACTCAGCGGATCAAGGAGCTGCGAGTTAATGTAGTTGGGATTTGGAATACCTACCTAAAACCCTTCAAGTTGCTTGACCAACCCTAGTTGGGGTAATGCGAAGGGCAATATGGATCCTTGCCACTAGAATATTTAGGAAACAGAATATTCCGAAGTCAATGGTGAGGACTATTGGATTTCGATAAAATAGTGGGAGACTAATAAGTATTAATTTATTTATTTGTCTCAATTTTTGTAATAAAGTAATAAACCTTTGATCATCTTAATTTATAGAAATGGAAAGAAAATGACTTCAAACATATCATTGTGCACCATACTCGAGAAGGAAAACCTTCTCACCAGCACCAATTTCCAAGAGTGGCAGAGGCGTTTACGCGTCGTCCTTCGCCACGAAAGGAAATTGTATGTGCTGGAAGAGCCTATTCCAGTTGCGCCTGGGAAAGAGGCTAGTGATGAGGAATTATCTCTCTACATAAAACACATGTATGATGCCACATATGTATAGTGTTTCATGCTATCGGCCATGTCTAATGAGCTCTTGAAGCAACATGAAAACATGGACGCGTATAGCATGATGTCTCGCCTTAAGGATCTCTACCAAGAGAAGGAGAGACATGAGAGGTATGAGATATCCAATGATTTTTTCACCAAGAATCTTGGAGAGTCTGTGCCAGCTGGGCCTCATGTAGTCAAGATTATTGGCTACATTGAACGCCTAGACATCTTAGGGATTAAATTCTCGTATGAGTTGCGTACAGATCTCATCCTATCATCACTGCCCAAGACCATCTCTAGCTTCATTATCAACTATAATATGAGCGAAAATGAGAAGAGTCTATTGGAGCTTCTGACCTTGATTCTCTAGGTAGATAAGGACATGGGGCGTGACAAACCCGCGGTCCTTATGGTGAACAAGAAAAAGAAGGACAAGGCAAAGGGGCCAAAGACTTATAAACGGTCTGAAGCCCCCGAGCACCATCCCTCCAAGAAGGGGAAGATCTAAAGGCAGGGCAAGGAATGGGAGGCAATGTGTTTTCATGTGGCAAGCAGGGCCACTGGAATAGGAACTGCACCCAGAAGCATGGGGATGCTAAAGGTGCATTTGTTATCGAGTGCAATCTTTCTATTTCTACACATTGGGTATTAGATACGGCTTCTGGGGATCACATCTGTATTCAAATACAGGAACCAAGTAGATTTAGAAAGATTGCCAGAGGAGAGGTGGATCTTCGAGCTGCCAATGGCACAAGGATGGCTGCATTGGCTATTGGTGACTACCACCTCTCATTGCCAACTAGCATGATTTTGGTTTTACAAAACTGTTATTTTGTGCCTAGTGTTACCAAGAACATAATTTCTATATCTTGTTTGGATATGGATGGATTTGTTTTCAAGTTTGGAAATAAGGGTTCTCTCTTTTATAAGAACAAAGTATGTTATGGTATGGCACATTAAATAATGGTTTGTATGTATTGAATTACGAAAACCAAGTGTTGGAAATCGATAACGAAACAAACTCACATGACTCATATGTCACCCAGTTGTGGCATCACCGCCTTGGTCATGTAAACGAGAAGCGTTTGACAAAGCTCTGTCAAGAGGGCTATTTAGACACCACTGAGATAAAACCACTTGATATATGTCACACTTGTTTACAAGGTAAAATGACCAAGCCGCCTTTCGGTGGACAGGGTTAAAGGGCCACAAAGCTTCTAGGATTGGTTTACACGGATGTATGTGGACCATTTCTAGTAGAAGATAGAGGTGGATATTCTTACTTCATTACTTTTACTGATGATTTGAGTAGATACAGATTTGTCTACCTAATGAGGTATAAGTCGGAAGGCTTAGAGAAATTTAAGGAATTCAAGAATGAAGTAGAGAATCAGCTTGGTAAGAAGATAAAGAAGCTTTGATCGGATCGAGGTGGAGAATATCTGAACCAAGAGTTCATCGATTTTCTACGGGAGTCTGGGATTCTATCTCAGCTCACTCCTCCTTACACACCACAGTGGAATAGTGTTAGTGAAAGGAGGAACCACACCTTGTTGGACATGGTGAGGTGGATGATGAGTCATGCAGATCTTCCATTATCCTTTTGGGGATATGAATTACAAACTACAGCATACACATTAAACCAAGTACCAACTAAAGCAGCAAATGGAATTACCTCTGAGTTATGGAATGAAAAAAAACCCATTTTGTCGCATACACGTGTATGGGGATGCGAGGTGTTTTTTAAAGCCTTCTCAGGCAACAAACTATCACCCCAGGGAACGAAGTGTATCTTTATAGGATATCCTAAGGAAACGAAAAAAGATTACCTATATAACCCTCAAGACAAGAAAGTGACTGTCGCTAGATAATCCGTCTTGCTTGAGAGGGGGAACATCCTCAAAAAGGATAGTGGGAGCAAGATTGACTTCGACGAAGTTGATGCTCAAGATACACAAGAGTTGGTACAGGAACAAGTTCCACAGGTCCCCGTGGAAGAGGTTCCAGAAACACAAGTACTGCGTAGGAGCTCAAGAGAGGTAAGGGAACCAGAGATATTTGGTTTCCTAGTCACCGAGGATGGTGAATCATTATTGTTGGACAATGATGAACCTCTTTCCTACAAGGAAGCAGTAGAAAGCTCAGAAGCTACAATATGGCTAGAAGCTATGAATTCTGAGATGGATTCCATGTATCAGAACTAAGTTTGGGTTCTGGTCGATGAGCCAGTTGATGTAAAGCCTGTTGGATGCAAATTGGTATTCAAGAGAAAGCTGGACATGGAAGGTCAAGTTAGCCCCTATAAAGCAAGTATAGTGGCTAAAGGATTCAAACAATGTCAAGGAATTGACTATGATGAAACCTTCTCGCCAGTTTCCATGTTTAAATCCATAAGAATCATACTTGCCATAGCAGCTTACCATGACTATGAGATTTGGTAGATGGATGTCAAAATAGCATTCCTTAACGGGAACCTTCAGGAAGATGTCTATATGACACAACCAGAAGGGTTTGTGACACCAGGTGAAGCCAAACGGGTTTGCAAGTTATAGAAATCCATTTATAGATTGAAGCAAGCATCCAGGTCATGGAACATTCGATTTGATGAAGCCATAAAGGAATTTGGTTTCATTCAGAATGAGTGTGAGCCATGTGTTTATAAGCGGTTTAATGGGAATGAGATCATTATCCTATTAGTATATGTTGACGACATATTACTTATTGGAAACGATGTACCAGTATTACAGTCAGTTAAGGACTGGTTGAACAAGTGTTTCTCCATGAAGGACTTGGGAGAAGCAGCCTATATTCTAGGGATCAAGATCATTCATGATAGATCCAAGAGGATGCTTGGACTAAGTCAGGGTACATACATTGACCAGATAATAAAGAGGTTTAGTATGGAAAAATCCAAGAGGGGATTGGTTCCAGTGTCACATGGAATACATCTTTCTAAGAAAATGTGTCCCCAGACACAACATGAGAAAGATAGGATGAGTAAGATCCCATACGCTTCGGCTATAGGATCCATCATGTATGCCATGTTATGTACCAGGCTTGATGTTGCCTATGCACTAAGCATGGTAGGCAGATATCAAGCAGATCCAGGATACGTTGGGTGCGTCACGAGTAATACTGCATTAATAGATAATGCGAGAATGGATTTTTCCCTTCTGCTCCATAACAGAAGTAGATATCTCAGGCCCTTTGATGGAATTTATATAGCCTACATAAATCCATGGCCATGGTAAGGTATGGGCGAGTTCAATTCCAGGAAGTCAAAGAAATAATAATCGAGCACATGGGTTGATGGCACTAGAATGCAACCCGATTGATTAGAGATATTGAGATAAAGAGATTAAATTACATGGTAAGCATTCGTAGGAGGTGACACATCATTGTGGTGTTACCTTCTTTCTCTATGGGTGCCTTGGTGTGTTGTTAGATGCTAACCTTGGACTTTATGCAGGCTCAACCTAATGCCAATGAGAAAGAGGCCTAGAGGGTCACACACTAGGTGTGTCCATATATCTCAGTTAAATATTAATTTAAAAAGTTGAATAAATATTATTCCCGATTGTGGTTTAATAATTATTCAAGGATGTCTGATCACATTTATTTAGACACTAGTTATTCAAGAGAATATATTGTGGGAGAAATAATATATATTTATTAGTGAGTAATGCAGTTACATTTATTTAAGAAATAAATATCCATTACTCAAGGTCTAATAAATATGGTGGAGGAAAATAAATAAAACTGAAAAATAAAAGTACACGCCGTGTATATTTATATATACACGCCGTGTAGTTTATTTTTCAGGATTCGTGAGAAAATATTGTTTATTTAATTAAATGATATTAAATGTAATACGTTGGATGCATGTCAAGTAATAATGATGGTCAACTGTCATTATTAAGACATGGGGTATTACTAAGAATTAAATTAAATGATTAAAGGCTTATGAGAAATTAATTTATTTTATTATTCTAGGTATTATAAATCCTAATTACATTATTCTCAAAGGGGTTAGCCATTTTTTTGGTTGTGCACAACGGATTGGAAATACTCTCAAGCCAAGAGAGAATTCCCTTTCCACCAAGAACGCTTTCAAGTTACGAAAGCAAGATCCTCCATCGGATCAAGGTGATCGAAGACGGACATCGCAAGCGAAGGATCTTCCACACTAGCACCCGGAGTTCCCTTCGGCGACGTCCAGAGACACGTGGCACATGTGTGGATCACCGCTAGAGGAATCCTACACTTGGATTCTCTGATGCAACGACGGATCACAGTATCGTGACCGGAGACACCAACAAAGAAATAATTCCATCGAGGTAATTCTTATGAATTAATTAAATTAATTATAACCAACATATGAAGATCCTATCTCAAGGGTTCCAGGACTCTTCTTTTCTTTTTCGTTCTTCGTTATATTCCGAATATCCGGCATTTTATATCGTGATGGATCTCGGATTAAACGTCGTTTAACGCTAAAATTAAAGTTGGGAAAACCCACCAACGCGCTTTCGCTGCGCCCGGAACCTACATCATCCCCATATAGATGACCATTGTGAGTGATCCATCAAAATTATCAAAAACATACATGATTGACATTGGTGGATCTTGGGAAGAAACATATTACCTCAGTGGAGTTATCCTATAAAAATAGTTATCATGATTTGATCAGTATGGTACCTTTTGAGGCTTCATATGGGCGGCCTTACAGATCTAATATATGTTTGGAAGAGGTTCGAGAATGGTCTCCAGTTGGATCGAGTATAGTTTTGGAGATGACATAGATTGTGAAATTGATATGGAAAGGGTTAGAGATAGCTTATATTCTATATAAATATTATGTTGATTAGCATTTTTGTTCATTGGAGTTTGATGTAGGAGATCATGTTTTTCTAAAAGTTTCACCTTAGTTGGGACATAGTCATTTGTTGACATGGGGTAAGTTATAACCACGTTATGTCAGCCCACATGAGATTGTGGAGTGACTAAGAAGGTGGATTTTCAACTTTAATTACCTACTCATTTGAAATATATTCATAATGTGTTTCATATTTCCCAACTAAATAAATATCATCTGTATCCATCCCATGTGATTGAGTGGGAGGATTTTGATATTGAACTCAAAACCTTAGTGGTTGAAAGTATAGTTTATATAGTGGAATAATATGATAAAGTGAAACAATGAAATATGATCCCATTGATTTATGTGAGATGAAAGTATGGTAGGGAACACCTTGATACATGGGAATGTGAGGCCTTGATGATTCAAAAAATTTCCTTATCTATTTTTAGTTTCATGTTCTAGAGCCTTTCTTTGGATATAAATCTTTCATGGAGTGGAGAATTGTGATTCACTCTAGGTTACAGGTACATTTATTTTTTATATTGGCATTTCTATTTTGAGTTTTGAGAGGTTTTCAATAGTTATAGGTTGAAAATTTGTGATTTTAGAAAAAATAAGTCATACATACAATTTAAAAATATAGTTATTTAAACCATAAGGTAACCATGTGAAATGGATCTTTGTGTTCTAATGGAATTTTTCACAGTTTAAACATGATTTGTTAAACTCCACGAGTCTCTAGGAAAATTATGTTGGTGTTTGGAATTTGTTCTAGTGGATATCATAAGACTTAAGAATGGTTTTTCAAACCATGTGGCCTTATCTATGAAACTGTGTGACTTGGTTTGTCTATGTACAACAACGAATGAATAGTTGGCATATGATTTGTTAAACCATGTGGACTAACCATGTTCCCATATATATTTACCCCAATTATATTGGCCTTTTAAACCTATAGTCACCTAATAATCTTTAATTAGATCAAAATATACCCTCTATGGTGCTCTAGAGGTATCTCCCTTCAGTTCCTTAGTGTTCCTTGATCATTTTTAAGGGATCTCATTAAGGTAAATTCAATTTTTCTCTTATTTTCTCTTCCTCTCTCTATATCTCCTCTTGATATCTCTTACCATTTCCTTGATGGAATCCTAAAAGTCTGTCATTTCCATATCTAGCGTGTTTAATGGGAATTTTTTGGTTTTTATATTCGATCTAGTTTTGTGAGTATCTAATATGTTTATTTCCATCACCAATTTTAGAAGGCAATGGGGTTTTTAACATTCTTAAGTTAGGGGACTTTATCCAATGGGTTTTCCCATGGAATTTTTATTTTCTTATGATTCCCTTTGGCCTTAATTGATGGAATTGATTATTTTAAATCCATTAAAGGTGAAATTTATCTTTAATGGATATGGAGTTATTTTATAAAAATGGGTTTCTATTGAAAATCATTTTAATACACATGATATAATTAATGAAATGCCTCAAATAATAATTTGATTTAAAATGGGGTTTTCATGCTTGAAAATGGAATGGATTTCCTTAGAAAATGTTTATGAAATATGAATTTGATTTCTTAAACATGATGATGATATAATATAATATTGTAAAACCATGGGGTATGGGAAAAAATAAACAAATACATTCCCTAGTGGAGTTAGCTATCACCAGAGGAGGTTCCCTTAATACCATGGTTGCTAGAGGGTAGCCTTTCTAAGGGATCGAGTTTCCCATACCTTGGTCACCATTATTCTTACTAGTGTTTTATGGTTGTTTGAGTTATTTACACCCTTGTGTTGTGATTAATTCCTTGATGCTTTATAGATACATTATCTGGTTATTTATTTTATATTGGATTGCCTCTTGATTTATGGATGCATGAAAAAATTGATTATTGCCTTTGATTATACCACATGGATTGTTTAACATATTCTTATAATTTGTTTAATATGGATTGATTTTGAAATGAGAACCAAATAATTTTTTAAATGGAACGTTTTAGAAAGGAACCAATTTATTTATGAAATGTTTTATAAAAGTAATTTAAATACTAACAAATATATTCATGGGGATAGAATTTATATAAATTCTTTGGTGGTATCCAACATAGATTTAGTTTTTACACCCAACTTTTTTCCTTTGGGAAATTTTTGTCTTAGGTTTACATGATATAGGTAAAGGAAGAGAATCATGTAGATTATGACTCTCCTTACTCATGTTTCCTTTTTAATGGGTTGGGATGATGGTGACATACAATCACATTGATATGCACCCATGGTTTTTTAGGTTCCATGTTATTGATAGCCCTTATTTTGTTTGTTGAGACATTTTATCAAGTTGGTGGATGTTATATTTTGGTTTGGTTGTATGAAATGTGATATATATTCTGGATATCTTATGATTTACTCTTTTGTTTATATCCAATCACATGTTTATACAAGGGTGAAATTGTTACTATATTTTTTTGTATGATACTCTAATGCGTGTCATTAGCCCATGGTGATTAGGAATGCACTTCATTCATTATGTTAGGATAATTCATGCAACTTTATGGGTTTAATTGAGTTACTTTATTAAAAATTGGTATCAAATGGTCAAGTTATCATTTAATTCTACACTCGTGATTGAGTATCACCCTCATGTGTTTGGGGGTTGTTGATAGACTGGAGATATGATAGTCAGAACTTGAGAGGTATTGTGGGAGTGTTCCTAGACAACTATCTTTTAAGGAAAACCTCAAGTTACCATGGGGAGTTCTGGTTTTTATAGAATATTTATTTTTGTGTTTTTAGTACTTTTGGATTCAATTATATAAATTTGGTTTATGATAAAAGAGTTGAATTATATTTTAAATTATTTCCATCCTTTTTGTTTTATAGATTATGTATCCTCCAAGAACACTCTAGAATCTAGAGAGGATGATGTGGAGAAAGTACCATAGATGAATCCTCTAGTTGACCCAATATTTCTTGAAACAATAGTCTGAATGATCCAAAACATTGGTTAAGTCACTAATATTGAATCAGATCAAATAATAGAAAATGATCCATTATTTACTAAGAATCATTCAATGATATTCCATGGTGACAAGGGAGCTCAGAAATTAGAGGAATGGGTTGAAAGGATTCAGATGATATTCCACTTTTTCAAAACCCTATAAGACTCAATGGTTTCATTCACCACTCACATGCTTGATGTAATGACCCGGACCCGAGAAGCCACCCGAACAGTGCTAAACGGGTCAGGTGTTACTACCTTAGGCACACCTCCCCGAACGCCAAAGGCTGCTGACTAGAAGTGAGGGTCTTTTAGGTATAGTGGGGAGGCTATACCCTCTCAGAGGATAAAAATGGTACTGGTCCGAGTATAATAATAGTTATGTAGCGGAAGTAACAACTCAGCAGACTCGAACAAGACCCTCAGAGCAGAAGAAGATTCAATAACAATAAACATTGGAAGAAATAAATATAACTACAACAACAAAAAGTAAACACAACAGCATGCTAACCACTGGTAATAGCTAACAATCCAAACATGCATCCATAGCAAGTCAATATACCAAAGGGGCGCTAATGGATAACCAACTTTAGCTATATAACAATCATGTCGATACAGGAACAAAAACATAACAAAGTAAACTTCACCTAGGCAAGACCCCAAGGTCCATACGATCTCCGTGCAACAACTAATGCAACCCAGCTCATGAAGCTGGCCTCTTTCATGCACGTAAATCCATAAAGTCTGCACATGTCTCGAAGGGCCCGTGTAGGGTGTGAGACAAATCTCGGTAGGATACCACCCAACAGTGTGTACCTAATATAAGTGTTTAAGAAGACATACATTTATAAGGAAAATAGTAAACAGTACAATGCACAAATAAACACAAACACCATTGGTGCTCAACAGCCACCATGGAGTGTCACCCGCTTCGGCCAACGCCGGAATCTCTATCATGTAACCTGGCACCATGTTCCACCTAACACTGCGTGTCTCAAGTATGAGGTCCTGAAGGCACGCCCAAGAAGTAACAACTCGACACCATGTGCCTCCTGACACCTCGTGTCTCAAGTACCGACATCCTGAAGGTACGCCCAAGAAGTAACCTGGAGGAACAGCAATGCCTGTCCTCAAATAAATAACCGAAGGAACATCGATGTCTACCCTCAAATAAAGTAACTGAAGGGATGACGATATCCACCCTCAAATAAGTAACCAGAGGGACAACGATACCTGCCCTCAAATAAGTAACCGGAGGGATAGCGATACCTACCCTCAAATCACGGCGAGCCTCATCCCCCAACCAGATAGCCTCAAAGCTATCCCCTGGAGGCTCCTCACCTCCCACATGGCTTTCTACGGCAAGCACCCCAACCAAAATACCTAAACCGCATCTATGGGGGCCTCGACCCACATGATTAGTCAAAACCACCTCATCACGGAGTATCTCTGTGTGCACACTACTCAAAGTCTGGGTGAGCAGTAATCACCAAAATAGTACCTAAGCCACCACACATCTGATACCTCATGTCCTTGCGACCATGCCGCTCAAGTCTAATGGCCTCACCCATGAATGTATAAATATAATTTTGACATCTTAAAAGTGAAAAAACAACCATAGTATATGTTTTGGTATTTTTGTATGTCATAAATATTTTCTTTATAATTTTATAATTAATTTAATAATTTAAAATTGAAATGTATTTTCATATAAGGTAATCACAAATTTTTACTTTATTGTCTTATGGTTATTCGATAATTTTATAGGACCTTGATTACTTTTTCAATGTGTTACAAAACAAGTTATAGTTTTAGAGTTTTTTGAATAAATAATGATTTTATTTAAAAATTAAATTAAAAATACATAGAAAATTATTTTCATAAAATGGATTTAATTTTTGAATTCAGAGCATCTATTTTAGGTTAGGGTTAATTTATTAGATTTTTATAAAATGTTTTCTTTTTCAGTGAATAGTAAAAATACAGTTTTGAGTTTCGGGTGTTTAATGACATCATTAATGGTGTAATCATGACGTAATAATCATGGTCGACTTTTGAATAGTAATATATTTTATGAGGTTTCCCAAGTGTCCAATACCATGGGAAAATCTATGGTTTTTCAAATACCACCGTTGAGGTGTCCCTTAGAAATTAATTAAATATTACCTCACTTTTGCTATAAATACCAACCCATTACTTCATTAATTTCTTTCCAAATTCCTCCTCAAATATGTTCTAGTATTTTTACCTTCCAAGGAGTCCTCCCAAGGTTCCCTAAATCCCCCCAAGGTCCCAAACTTTGAGCTTTCGAAGTCACTATTCCAGGTAAAGAAACCTCTCACCCTCCTCTTTTAAGTCATGACTTACTTTATGTTATGTCTTATAGTTTCCATATTCTTATGTGGGGGTAAGTTCTTATATATTATTATTACTATAAATTTCATGTAAAAATGATTATATACCCTTTATTATCTCATCAATTTATTTTCTGAATTTTTAAGTGACACTATTAGGTTGCTGAATTTTCGTAAAAGAAATCATATTTTCTCTTTTATTTCAAGTTTCCTTTTAATGTGGTACATCATTCCACACCAGGATCTTATTTATATTTCATTTTTTCCTATAATTTAAAATTATTCTTTTATATATGGGGTACCCTTTCCCCTCTCTTTTTATTGTTTTCTAAAACCATGTTATACAGCCGTTATGCTGCAGAATTTTCGTCTCAAAATCTCTCTTTTTTCTCCAGAAATTCTCTTGTATTATTTATGTGAATAAAAAAATATATTTTCACTTCTATAGGTATTCATAAATACATAAAATTGATATATTTGATTCTATAATTGACATAATTATAACCCTAACTCTCTTTCCATGGGTTATAAATGACATAATGATCAAGTTTTTAGGAACTTTTAAAACATCACGATTTTGAAATGAAACCCATTTATTTTATTATCTTTTGGTTATTTATGAAATGTTTGATTATGATATACGTGGATCACATAAAAATATGGACATATTAAGGTTTCTCACTTATAGTTCTCCAATTCATTGGGTAAATAATTAATCTCTAGAGATGACAAGTTTCATGATACCTTGGTGAATAACCTTGGTAATTTTTTATGAAACCTTGGGGATGAACCTTGATGATATGTTTATGAATGTATAAATGAAATTTTGTATCCAAATTTTAAATTTAAGATTCATGTTATTTTTATTATGATTCATATAGATCAAATTTCTTTGTACACTCTAGTATCATAAAGATGTATATGAATTTAAAAGAACATTTCCATGGGATGGTATGAAGAGTGAAATTTCAGACTATGTGTCTAAATGATTAGTATGGTGATATGTAAAGGTTGAAATACAACATCCTAATAGAGAAATGTATAATTTTTATATACCTATATGTAAGTGGGACTATATTATAATTGAAATTTTCATTATACTTTTGAATACTCTAAGGAAGAATGGTGTTATATAGGTCATTATTGACCACCATACTAAGCCTACTCATTTCTTATAAATAAGAGAAGATATAAACCTTTAGCATATTTCATAAATCTATATCAATTAAATAATAATACTTTATGGGGAACCTCTATCAACAGTATATAATAATGACCCTAGGTTCAAATTGAAATTTTGGAAGAGTCTTCAAAGGGATATCAACACTGAGATGAATTTAAGAACTGCCTGCCATCCCCAAATTGATGGGAAGTTTTGAAGGACTATCCAAAAATTAGAATATATATTGAGATCATAATATATTGAATTATAAGGTATGTGGGATAATTATATAACTTTTTTGTAATTTTTATACAATAATAAATTTCATTATATAATTCAAATGACAACATATGAAGCATTGTTTGAGAATAGGTTTTATAATCCAACACACTAGAAAAAATTTATAGAAATGAATCTAGTTGTCCTAGAGCTTATAGAGGATATTTCTATTAAAGGTTTTACTATTTAGGATCATATTAAAGTAGCCTACATCAAACAAAATTTTTATGTTGATAATTAAATGAAATAATTATAATTTCATGTGGGGGATCATGTATTCCCAAAGGTTTCCACATGGAAGGAAGTTATACTGAAACATCCATAGTTTGAGGCCTTTCCCTATTTTATATATTATTTAAAGTTATGTAATGTTTGGTTTAAGACTTGATAAGTTTCTAGGAGGTTTTGAAAGGTTTTGGAAGAATTTTAGAATGGTTAGTCAAAATCATGCTATAGTTCTTGGAAAAAGTAAGAGGTGTTTTAGGGTCATTAGGAAGGTGCATAGTGGGTACACATTTATAAAAAACCATGCATAAGACCCTAAAATGTGTTTTTTGGGAAAGATTTGTTTCACATGATTAGTGAAAATTTTTCTAAACTATGTGATAGGAAATAATTTGTAAATTAATTGAGTTTAAAATCCTAAAATTATCAAAAAAGCCTTATTATTCCTTTTCCAAACTATTATATCAATCTATAAGGTCCCCCATGTTATTTTCAATGATCCTTAATATTCTAACTCTGATTCTAATGACTATTCAAGCATTTTATAAGACCCTACAATGTGATTTTTGGATAGATTTATTTCACATGATTAGTGAACAACTTTCCAAACCATGTGATAAGAAATAATTTTCCAAAATTCATCAATAATATTCATTCTATATTTATCTAGATGGTTGAAAATCACAAATTTTACCATAATAGGAAGTAAAAATTTTATTTATAAAAAAGGATTACACAAATTAACTAAGTTCTCGTTACATATCCCCTTATAACACCTACATAGGACCTAAGTGTAAGGTGCACTATTATGATAGAATCTTGGGGTGGCTCAAACAACATTTCCCGAGTGGTGATTTCTATTATCTTGAACTTATCCTGTAGGAAATTCTGTTGAAGATTCACATGTTGGAGTTCTTCTTGGGATTGGTGACCGCGTTTTCATGACACGTCAAATTTTTTATGATTTTAAGATAAAATTATAGTCTAGGGAAGAACCTAGGTCTTATCTCAAGGAGCATTGATAATTTTATAGAATGTATTTTTAATAAGAAGTACTAAAAGAGGGGGTTGGTTTTGAAAACAGATTTATGTAAATAACTTAATTAAAGATTTAAATAGTTGATAAATAAAGGTGGTGTATTAATAATTATGATATAATAAGATAATTTCAAGTTCACTACACGTCTTCGATAGTTCATTGTTCTGAAAATTTAACATGGTTTTGTTTAATTCTTTGTTTGAAGGTTGTCAAGATCTTGACTCCCCTCTTGACTCTTCAAATGATGCTTAAATAACCAACCCTTGACACAAAAATCATGTTACAAAGATTTGGTTGTCAATAATATAATAAAAGGTATACCAAATAATACTTAAATCTTATGTATGTGTGATATTAATAGGATTATTGTGTTGTCCAATCGGAACAACCCATGATTCCCACTTGAAATCTCAACCCAATCGGTGTTGAAATAAAAAGTGTTCCACTTAATTATATCAAATGAAATATAATTAGGGGATAAGAATGTCCAGATACAAAATAAGTGAAATATTAATCAAACAAATTATACAAAACCAGTATAAGAACATGTGCTGGAACTCCCTCCCATGTTTGTGTAGCTCCCTCGAAATGATCGTCCACCATTTAGCTCGACAACGGGTGGAGGAAGAAGCTTGGGTGGAACTTCGCCTTCATCCTTGATTCCCCTATGAGAATAGGGGCCTCCAGAACTCCTCAGATTATTAGAGGAATTATTTGGGTCTCCAAAATACCATATATTTTCCTCTTGGCCGAACTTACAAATGGGGATCCCAAGGTTCCATTTTATAGGAAAAGGGAAGGTGGTTTTGAGCACACAGGTTTCTTAAAACCACTTGTCAGATGATTTTTGACATCCATACAACATTATCTAGATTTGAAGAAAATAAAAAAGTTTTTTTCACACTTATTTTTTGTCTCCACCGAATGTTTGGCACAATTTTGACACCTATAGCCCAAGACATGGACAGATCACAGCACACCACTTTTGACTTCGTGCAGATGCGGTGTGCTGGAAAGATCTGGTCTGTTAGAAAAACAGATGGTAGAATGAGACTTGGGATTCTTCATATGGAATATAGCCCAATGAATATTGGACCAGACCACAAAATTTCAGCCAATTTAGATTCACGGTTCAAGAGAAGTGTGCGGATGAGTCCACTGGTGGGCTTGGATCTTGCGCAGTTTGGCCCATTTTTCTTGGACATAACCATGGGCCCTCTAAATCACCTCCTCCTACAATGGAATCATAAAAAAATAAAAATTTCCATTTTTAAAAGTGATAAACACCAAATAAATTATTCAAACATGGAATTCAACTTGTCATTAGTTTTATAATTTTCAATATAAAACAATTTTAGCACAGTGGTGTAAAGGTAAAAATTACACAGTGAATCGTGGTATGATCATACCCCCACACCTAAAAATTTGCACTCTTAGGAAAAGTCACATATCCAAATAAAATGAGGCACATATATATTCCCAACATCATGAATATTTAACATTTGAGGAAATTTTAATTCATTAAAGTAATGTGATCAATGCACAAACCATGGAAAGGAGTTCTTCCAAGTGAAAATGGAAAAAGATGTCTCATAAATCATATCACAATGAAATTCAAAGAGATTCATAACACCAACGTGAGAAAGGAATTAAAAGGTCAACCATTCCACTAACTCTTCATGTGTGTGTGTGTGAAAACCATTCCATGCTATTCTTTCCACTTTTTATCCAATAAATATAGGTTATTTTAAAATTATTCAGCTTTAAATGAATTTTCTAAGAACATGACCTACATCCTTTTCAATCATATTTCAAGACTCACTCACTTAATTATTCCCAGAAGTCAAACCATAAGCTCCCAACCTAGATATCCCCATATGTTGTACATTTCATCACTCCCCTCATTTCTTATTTTTGTTTTTTAGAAGTCTCATTTGGAACAAATCTCACACTCATCTCTCAACCCCTATTTGATCACCTCACGACACTAATTGAAATAGTTATAAAAAGATAAAAGGTTGAGGAGGATTGGTTTTTGACCTGCCCAAGACACAACCTATTTTTTTGAGGGTGTACAATAGATGGACACTAGCTACAAATGCATAGGTTAATCTAGTATAGTAATGAAAAAGATCGGATAAGGAACAAATATATGGAAATATCATTTAAAGGTGAAAAATATTAACCTAACATATATTTACATTATATTAAGTAATAAATATTCACACTTTTTAGTTTGGTGAAAAAATGTATGGAGATATTAGTGACATAGTTTTCCCAAAAACTACTCACACAAGGGGAATCAATCATCTCAAATGTTTCACAGTGATACAACAATTTATATCTTTGACAAAAAACCAATTCACTAAAAATCACTCCCTGATGTTAACTTCATTCAAATATTCTTTTTTGACATTCTTTATGGTATTTTTACTTTCTCCCCTTATGGTCACCAAATCATGGAACTTTGAAATTTTTGATGGGGGAAAATGAAAATACCATAAATAAGGCGAAAAAGAGAAGAAAGAAGAAATACAATGGAAATTCTAATGAACTCAACAAGATGGGGAAAAGTGGAAATACCATAAATAAGGTGAAAAAGAGAATAAATAAAGAAATAAGAAAAAAATAATGAAAATTCCTATCTAACCCAGGAATGTACCAATCCCCCCACACCTAGAATGTGCAGTGTTCTCACTGTAATAATTGAGAAGGTGAGAAGGAAGGATAAAACTTGGTGTGTTTCACTGGTATGTTGCTTCTTGAACATGGAGTTCCTCTATCGGGTACTCTAAAAGGGATTTGTGGAAGTGCTTCAGTCACTACCCATTGATAGTGAAGGTTTTCTTGGTTTTTTCATTTTGAACCTAAAAAACACCAAATGGAGATACATTAATAACAGTGTATGGTCCAAACCAGCAAGAACAAAGCTTACCTGGATGCAACTTCAGACTTTCATTATAAAGGAGGACCTTTTGCTCAATGTGGAACTGAAGATGAAGTATAAGATGGTCATGGGAAGCCTTTGTTTTATCCTTATAAATCTTGGAGTTTTTATATGCATCTCTTCTGATTTCCTCCAAATCCTGAATCTACAACTTCCTTTGAGAACCTGCACTAGAAAGATTATAATTGCATTGTTTGATGGCCCAGTAGGCCATATGCTCAATCTCAACAGGCAGGTGCCAACTATTTCCAAACACAATATGATATGGTGACATTCCAATGGGAGTTTTGAATGTTGTATGGTATTCCCATAATGAATCATCAAGTCAAAGACTCCAATCTTTTCTATTGGGTTGAACCATTTTTTCAAGAATCTGTTTTACCTCTCTATTTGACACCTTGACTTGACCATTGGTCTGTGGGTGATATGCAGTAGACACTCTCTGAACGACCCCATACCGATGCAAAAGTGATTGCATTGTTTGGTTGTAGAAATAATAACCCTGATCACTAATGATGAACCCGGGTAATCCAAACCTAAAAAAGATATGAGTTCTCAAAAATTCCACAACTATTTTGGAATCATCTGTCCTTGTGGCTTGAGCCTCTACCCATTTGGACACATAATCGACCACTAGAAGAATGTACAACTTACCAAAGGAATTAAAAAATGGACCCTTAAATTCAATGCCCCAAACATAAAAAATGTCATTAAAGAGCAATTTTTTTATGACATTTCATTTATTTTAGAGACATTCCCCAATCCTTGACAATGAGGACAAGATTTGAAAAAATCATGGGCATCCTGAAAAAGTGTTTTCCAAAAGGGACTAGAATCAAGGACCTTGTGAGCAGTCCGTTAGGGACCAAAGTGGACCCCACAAGCAAGAGTGTGACAAAATCTAAGGACAGACTGAAACTCGCTATCAGGAACACAACTCCTAAGGACTTGGTCACTACATATGCACCAAAGGTAGGGGTCATCTCAAATGTACCAAAGAGACTCCTATTTTAGACAACTAGTTTGGTTTTTTTGAAATCAGTAGGAATGTAAGATGCTACTAAATAATTTACAATTTCAGCATACCAAGGAATAACATCTTGCACTTAGTACAATTTCTCATCAGGAAACATATCATTTATAGGAATACAGGGGGATGAGTCAACATCTGAGGATGGTGGAATCCTACTGACATGGTCAGCCACCACATTCTCTGATTCTTTTTTATCTCAAATTTCTAGATTAAATTCTTGAAGGAGGAGAATCTAGTGAATGAGACATGGCTTGGCTTCCGATTTCTTAAGGAGATACTGGAGGGATGCATGGTCTGAGAACACAATGACTTTGGACCCCAAAAGGTATGACCTGAATTTGTCCAAAGAATATACAATGGTAAGGAATTATTTTTCAGTTGTGGTGTAGTTTTCTTGGGAAGGGTCCAAAGTACGTGAGGCACAACCAATAACATGTGGAGCTCGATCGACCCTTTGTGACAATACTGCCCCAACTGCATAGTTAGAGGCATCACACATGAGCTCAAATGGTAAATCCCACCGAGGTGGTTGGATTACTGGGGGTGACGCAAGACTCCATTTTAACTTATTAAAAGATTCCTCACATTATTTATAAAAAACAAATTCCTTTCCTTTTTGGAGTAATTTGGGAGAGGGGGAGTGCAATTTTACTAAATTCATGAATGAAACGATGGTAAAATCTAGCATGACCTAGGAAAGACTGCACATCCCTTACATTTTTGGGGAATGGTAAGGAAGAACTTACATTCAATTTTGATTTATCTACTTGGATACCATCCCCAGAAATGACATGCCCCAAAACTATACCTTTTCACACCATGAAATGGAATTTCTCATAATTTAATACGAGATTATTTTTAATACAGTGACGTAGGACTGAAGCAAGACTACTCAAACATTAATCAAAAGAGGATCCATAAAGAGTGAAATCATCCATGAATACTTACATGAAATTCTCCAGGTAATATGAAAAAATACTAACCCTGCATCGCTGGAAAGTAACTAGAGCATTGCACATACCAAATGGAATCCTCCTATATGAAAATGTGCCAAAGGGACAAGTGAAGGTAGTCTTTTCCTGGTTTTCAGGGGCAATATGGATATAAAAGTATCCAGAATACCCATCAAGGAAATAGTAGTTGGAATTACCCTCTAGCCTCACTAGCATTTGGTCAATGAATGACAATGGAAAATGGTCTTTCCTAGTGTGTTGGTTTAGTTGGTGATAGTCTACACAGACACACCAACAATTCTGCACACGATTTGGAACCAATTTATTGTTTTCATTTTTTATTACAGTAAGGCCGATCTTTTTAGGAACTAATTGAATAGGACTGACCCATTGGTTTTCAGAGATGGGGTAAATTATTCCATCATCCAATAACTTTGTTAGCTCATTTTTCACAACTTCTAGGAGGTTTGGGTTCAGTCGACGTTGTTCCTGCCTCACTGATTTAGCCTCATCATTTAAAAAATTATGACGTGTGCAAATTGATGGGCTAATACCAGGAATGTCAGCAAGTTTCCATCCCAAATCTTGTTTATACTCCCTCTATAGTTCAAGCAGTCGCAATTCATGCTCAGGAGGGAGTGAAATAGAAATGATGATGGGAAACTTGTTTAAATTCTTAAGATATGAATATTTTAAATCTTGAGGCAGTTGTTTCAGTTCCCATTCAGATGGATTTTGGATTTATGGGAGTGTGTGTGAAAGTGAGAGGTCACTGATCTCATCTAAATGCTCAACAGTATCAACCTCATATGAGGAATGAGCTTTTACAATCTTAGCAGTATCATCGATGTTCATTGGATCCTCGGTGTTTAAGAAATTATCAATTAATAAACATGCATGACACTTTTCTAGACCACTATAACAATAAATGCATGACTCATTGCCTAGAATTTCAATCAATGAAGAAAACTCAGAAAGGGGATCAGGGGAAATAAATGTTGTTTTTTCAGGGGAAGGAAGTAAATCAATTGAATTAATAGAGAGGAATGTTCTTCTGAGGGGTGATTCATGGAATCAAGGATGTTGAAGTGGACAATTTCACCAATAAACTTCATAAATAATGTACCATTATGAAAATTAATTATTGTTTTGGTGGTTTTCAAGAAGGGTCTTCCCAATAGAATCAGGGAATGTCCATTCATCTTATCATCCTCTATTTTATTCACATAAAAGTCAGTATGAAAAATTAAATTTTGGACCCTCACAAGAACATCCTCTAACACACTAGAGGGGTGTGCGGTACTCCGGTTAGCTAGTTGAACAATAATTACAGTGTGATTTAGTTCCCCGACCTGTAATGTAGAGTAAATAGAGTGAGGCATCACATTTATAAAGGAACCTAAATCAAGCATAACATTAGAAAAAGAATACTACCATATGGTACATGGAATTGAGAATGTTTCAGGATCATTGCACTTGGTGGGAAGTGATGGCTCTATCAATGCTGAAAAATTCCTCCCTAATCTCACTTTCTCATCACCTTGAATTCACCTTCGGTGTGTACACATCTCCTTTAGAAACTTGGTGTACCATGGAATTTGTTTCACAACATCAATAAATGGGATGTCAACCTGCACTTTCTTGAAAATTTCCAATATTTCCTTATCAAGTTCAGTTTCTTTTTGTTTTCTTGGTTGGGTGGACCTTTGAGGAAATGTAAGAGGAATGGTTGGGCTAGGTGACTCATCAATATACACACTCTTTCCTTTGGAAGGGCTTCTCTCAGGACAATGTTCTTCAACATTTGTAACATTATTAATGGTTGGGATGGAGGTTTCCTTAGGATGGGATGACTCTAATGGAGGATTTGTAATGCCCTGACCCCAGTTACCCAGATTCGGTTCATTATTACATAACATTGGCATGATCATAATAAAGATCAAATCTCGAAAGACCGATTAGTTTAGTAGCCTTGGAAACACTAGATATATTCATAAAGTTTTACATTACACCATAAAATGAAAAATACAACAATATAGTCTCCATAGTCCACACTCTTATCCCCTCATACTATCCCTGCAGGTCATTCATAATTTACTTCTTCACATCCTGGGAAAAATAAAACATAGAAAAGGGGTGAGCTCAAATGCCCAGTAAGGATAACAATATAGCGGAAACTTTCATAAATAAGAATAAACATTTAAGGCAATGTATAACTAAAACAAAATCCTTTTAAACTTGAACTTCAACATAGTATGGAAAAAATAAAATGAAATAATTCCATTTACTTATTCACATGGATATTATACTAATCGAATAATCACATGCAATATCAATAACCACTTTCATAATGATGGAATGCATAATTCCAGACTATCATAATCACATAGCCAAGGCCTCATGCCAAGACTACAAATAAGATTTTGTCAAGGCCTTGTTCCAAGACACTAGTTTGTCTCATGAGATCTACTGATGCATCGAGGAGCTATAGCGGTCTCCACCCATCACATATTAAGTCCAATGCATTCCCATATGAAAATGTTTAAACATAACATAAACATTCGTATTAAAACTAGCATACGAAATGTAAAATACTTCATCCATAAACCATGAATGGTATAAAAATAACACATCCACAGTCAAACATATCACAAAACCTTCAATACAATATAGAAGTTTTGTATCATAATAAATCAACTTCAAATAAGCGTAAAATCCATCAAAGGATGTTGACATAGATGAAATCAAAACTCTTTTTAGAGAAATATCTCTTTCTATTTTGAAATCATTTAAGAGTCATATATTAATAAAATAAAACATTTTATTTGAAAATATTCTTATAATCTTGTAAGGGAAGCTTTGACGATTTTATAACGGCGGAAAATAGCCGCACCCGTCGTATAAGTTAAAAAAAACTTTCTTATCTTAATTCTATCGAAAAGGTTAAAAAGCACCTTGTTTGGAAAATGACGGAAATATTGCTTTATAAACCACTTATAAAAAGTAAAACAAGGGTATAAATGACTTTAACCCATATTATTGTAAATAGTAAAAATGTTTTGAAATACATTTTTAAGAAACATGGATGTGGATGATAAAGAGATCCCAGTAGATTATTACGTATAAACAATCTCAGATAACGAAGAGATTGCGAAATAAACCCGTACCATTTACTTTTCCTTGGTTGAGGGTAGGTTAACCTCCTGTATAATGGTGAAATAATTGTTATTAAATTATACAAGAATCATATACATTAATATGATATCATATATGATCTTTTAACATTGATTTGTTAATAATATCTTAGTATTATCGTTGTTTCGGGTGTTAACTTACTCGTTTTCTGTTATATGTTTTGTTATGTAAGACGTGTTTGTCATGGATAGGTTGTATCTTAATCATATCCAGAATTATATCAAGTCCTTATATATTATTATTAATCATCAAATGAGAATTATACTTGAATGGATACTATAGAGAATTAATCTCATCGCGTTCGTGGAGACGGTAGTCCGTACGTACGCACGAGCGACAATATCATTCTTTTGATATAAAAATAATATATAATTGGATGGTATATCATATATACAGAATCATTATAATGTTATATTTATTATTTACATGAATTACACATCATTATTATATCCATCCAAATAATAATTTATTGAATAACAATTACACCACGACGTGGAGATGGTAAGCTGTACGTACGCACGTATGGTGACATGTTATTAAAAGGATGGATAGAATATGGAATATGGTTGTACCATATTTATAATAATATCATAGTATATATAAGATACTGGATTTATTATTTTATAATGGTAATAAAAAAGAAAGAAGAAGTGGAAGAAGAAAGGAACTTGAAAAAGGGTGGTGAAATCATTACCTCTTCTTCGGGTTCTTCCTTTTGATTTGATCAAAAGGGCTCCTTAGGGTGGTTTTCTGACTAAAGTAAGGCCTCTAGGACAAATTTAAGGAAGTTTAGAGAGTATTTGGTCAGGGTTTGTCCGAATCAAAAGGCTTTGAAGGTGTGAATTAATGATAAGGGGGAGTGCCCTTTTATAAGAGGGGTGAGGGGCACTTTTGGAAAAGCTAGAAATATTATTTTATAATAAATTCATATTCGGTTTCTAATGGATCCAAAATGGATTATTTAAATTTTAAGGTGGGTATAGGTCGAAAACCACTCAGCCAATATAATTTATACAGGTTTGGGTCATTATATTAACCTTATCTTTTAGTTTTAACTCTTAGTTAATTAGTTTGACACTTACCATGTCACTTTGTATTTTTATATTATATAGTTAATAAACTTAATATATACCTCCAAGAGACCCCCAAGTGGTCCATTAATGATACACCTATCATGATATAAGTCTCTTGGCCGAACCTTAGATTTTTAGGAATTGAATATCAATTAATAATATAATATTTGTTTTAAAAACTCTTTTATGTCAATTTTGACACTATTTGGAAAATTGATTTTTTAGAAAATCATAACAGAATTATTACTTATAAAAAAGTTAATTAAATAATTCCTAACATGTCATATTAAGCTAGAAAATTAGCGTAATTCATAAAAAGTCTCAAATTATATTTATTTGGGTATTTATAATATCAAATATTTTAATTTTTCACTATTATGGTAATTACTACATCATCATTGGGTCATAAATAAATTAACTTATTTAAAATCTAAAAATTATAAATAAAATACCATTATGTAGAAAATCCTTTTAGATTTCTAATGAATATTTACAATCCAATTTATCTTATGTATAACCTTATATTAAAAATTATTTAGTAAATAAACTTTGATTTTAACTCTTTTAACTCTTCTTTGAATTAAATAATAATAAATGTCCTAATCTAATCCAAGTGGACCTAAATGATAATATTTTATTCCTAAGGTTGTTTTTTGGTCGAGATAAACTTGTCCAATAGAATTAGGACATGTGTTAGGGTAATATTAATATCATTTTTACCCTTAATTACCCTATTTACTTTTAACTGTGGTAAATAAAAGTAAAAGGTTACTATTCACCAAAAATTATTTTCATCTCATTGAACCACATTTTACTCATTGATATTAACCGTGTCTCTTGGATTTTCGAAATTCCACTCACAGAAGCGGTAAAATTAAGTTTTATGAAAAATTCAGTTTTTTAACTACCACTTAGTGGTTTCACTATTCATCAAAAAAATGAAGTTTTTCAGAAAAATACCAAAAATTCACCCTAGGATAATTTCGATATTCCGAATCCAAAAATGAAGTCCATTTTGAAAAATAAAATTTATAAATTTCAAAAAGTGGGTATTACTATTCATAACGGCTAGTTTGATTGGTTGTGGTGTGTTAGAACTCGATGTTGCGTACAACACACGTTATTGCATTATTCAAAGAGAAGCGTACCGTAGAAGCTTGGGGTGTTACATTCTCCCCTCCTTCAAATAATTTCATCCTCGAAATTTCTAGAATACTACCGCATGAAAAGACTCAGGTGGTTCTTCATCATAAGTTCCTCGGGTTCCCACGTTGCCTCTTCCATCTTATGGTTTCTCCACAAGACTTTTACCATACGAGTCGTCCGGTTTCTCAGTACTTGTTCTCTCATATCAAGAATCTTGATGGGCTCTTGGCAATAAGACAGATCGGGTTCCAGTTCTAATTCCTCATAGGTGAGTACATGTGTTGGGTCAGGCATGTATTTCCTCAATAGTGATACGGGGAACACATCGTGAACTTTGGAGAGACTTGGCGGCATTGCCAAACGGTAAGCTACAACCCCAATTCGTTCTAGAATTTAGAAAGGTCCGATGTACCTGGGACTCAATTTACCTTTCTTACCAAAATTTATGACTCCCTTCCATGGAGATACCTTCAGGAAAACATGATCACTTACTTGAAATTCCAAATCCTTCCTTCGATTATCGGCATAGCTCTTCTGCCTACTTTGAGATGCTTTGATATGGTTTTGGATTACCTTCACCTTTTCCGTCGTTTCCTCTGCCAGTTCTGGGCCTACAAGTTTTCTTTCACCAACGTCATCCCAACAGGTTGGTGTGCGACATCTCTTTCCTTATAACGCTTCATATGGTGCCATCTGAATACTCGAATGGAAGCTATTGTTATAGGAAAATTCTACCAGAGGTAAATATTGATCCCACATACCCTGAAAGTCAATTGAACAGGACCTCAACATGTCTTATAAGGTTTGAATAGTTTGTTCTGATTGTCCATCTGTTTGAGGGTGGTAGGCAGTGCTCAAATGAAGTTCAGTATCCAAGGCTTTCTGAAGACTTTTCCAGAATATTGAAGTAAAATGGGGATCACGATCAGAAACAATCGATAGGGGTACTCCATGAAGTCTCACAACTTCATTAATATATAGTCTTGCTAGTCGTTCAAGTGGTAAATCTTCCCTTATAGCAAGAAAATGTGCTGACTTGGTAAGACGATCAATAATGACCCATATTGCATCGTTCCTTCTAGGAGTCTTTGGTAGCCCCATGACAAAGTCCATCGTAATATTATCCCATTTCCACTCCGGTATGGGAAGTGGTTTCATGAATCCTCCAGGCTATTGCCTTCCAGCTTTCACTTGTTGACAGACCATACATCTTGACACAAAATCTGCAATCTCCCTCTTCATGTTGTCCCACCAAAAATGTTCCTTCAAATCTCTATACATTTTGGTGCTCCCAGGGTGTATAGAGAAATTGGAACTATGAGCATCATCCAGCAATTCCCTTTTTAGATCAGGTATATCGGGAATACAAAGTCTCTTCCCGAATTTCAAAATTCCTTCTTTATACAGAAAGTCTCTCAATCTTCAATCATTCACAGCTTTAATATTCTTTCGAAATTCTTCATCATCGGTCTGAGAACTCTTAATACTTTCTAGTAAAGATGGTTTGGAAACCATTTGAAAAAGAATTGACATTTCACCTTCCCTAGTTATTCCCATGTCCATCTTCAATAGATCCATGAAAATTGAATCCCTTTCAATTCTCATATTGTTCAAAACTCCATGATCTTTTCTGCTCAAAGCATCTGTCACCTTGTTTACTTTCCCCGGGTGGTAATGTATCGTGCAATCATAATCCTTGAGTAATTCAATCCATCTCTTTTGCCTCATGTTGAGTTCTTTTTGTGAGAAAATATACTTCAAACTCTTATGATCAGTATAAATCTCACATTTTTCACCATAGAGGTAGTTCCTCCATATCTTCAAAGCAAAGATCACCACTTCCAACTTGAGATCATGAGTAGGATAGTTTTGTTCATGAATTTTCAACTATCGTGATGCATAGGTAATAACCCTATCATTCTGCATAAGAACACAACCAATTCCTTTCTTCGATGCATCACTATAAATAACGAACCCATCATTATCCGATGGTAGAGTCCATATAGGGGCATTGACTAATCTTCTCTTCAGTTCTCCGAAACATTTTTCACACTCTTTTGTCCAAACAAATTTAACCCCTTTATGTGTGAGCTTTGTTAATGGGTTAGCCAATCGGGCAAAATTCTGGACGAAACATCGATAATAACCTGCTAAACCAATAAAACTGCGTACCTCAGTTATACTCGTAGGTTCTGTCCATTCTTGGATTTCCTTGGTCTTAGAAGGATCAACATAGATTTCATCTTTAGAGACAATATGGCCAAGAAAAGAAATCTACTGAAGATAGAATTAACACTTGCTAACCATCCCCTATAATTCATGTCTTCTCAGAGTCTTCAGGATAATGTGCAAGTGATTTTCATGATCTTCATAGATTTTGTAGTATACCAAGATATCATCAATAAATACCACCACAAATTCATCGATATATTCCTTGAAAACTCTATTCATAAGATTCATGAATACAGAGGGTGCATTAGTCAATCCAAAAGGCATTACTGTAAACTCGTAATGCCCGTACCTGGTTCGAAATACTGTCTTCAGAATGTCTTCCTTCTTTACACACAACTGATGGTATCCAGATCGAAGGTCAATCTTGGAAAAGTATTGAGCTCCATGAAGTTGGTCAAATAAATCATCAATGTGAGGTAGGGGATACTTATTCTTTATTGTTATAGCATTGATCTCCCTGTAGTCGATACATAACCTCATAGATCCATCTTTCTTTTTAACAAAAAGAACAGGGGCTCCCCATGGAGAAACACAAGGGCAAATAAATCCCTTATTACTCAATTCCTCTAGTTGTTTCTTTAGTTCAACTAATTCTACAGTGGCCATTCTATAAGGGGTCTTCGATATAGGCCTTGATCCTAGAATTAAATCAATGGAAAACTCAACTTCTCGTTCTGGAGGATGTCCAGGTAAATCTTACGGAAAGACATCTACATATTCTTTCACAATAGGTACATCCTCTATTTGAACATTCCTTTCCTCACCCACTATAATTTCATCCTCTTCCTCCCTAATAATTGAATTTATTTGAGCTACTGGGGGTCGATCTGGATAAGAATTAGGTGGTGATGATTCTGCTCTAAAGATAAGGTGTTCCTTATCATCATCATCAAAAATTGTAACCTCCTTCTTCTTACAATAAATCTTCGCATCATGGTCTGAAAGCCAATCCAAACTGAGGATTATATCAAACTTAATCATAGGTATGACAATGAGATCAGCGGATAAAGAACATTTATGTGCTCTAATGGGGACTGATTCAAAAAACTTTGTTGCAATGATACTTCCCTTAGAAGTTTTAACTGACAACTCCCTTGTTAAATCAAATTGGAAATATCTATTTTTCTTAGAAAAATGGGAAGATATGAAACAATGCGATGATCCAGAATCAAATAATGCATTTTCTAAACTTGAGGAAACCATTAAATTACCTACCACCACGTATTTCGGAGCTTCTACTTCAGCAGTAGTGATAACATAAGATTGGCCTTGATCCCTTGGCATTTTCTGAGGTAAGTTCCCCTGACGCTTAGGACATTCATTTTCATAATGTCCCATATCCCTGCAATTGTATCACTGAACATCGGTAGCTTCCTTCTTCCCTTTGCAATCACGATCTTGGTGGCCTTTTTCACCACACTTGTAACAGACACCCATTCCCTTCAAGCAAGTACCAGGGTGTTTCTTCCCACATTTACCACAGGAT
Source organism: Viscum album (assembly GCA_963277665.1). NCBI lineage: Eukaryota > Viridiplantae > Streptophyta > Magnoliopsida > Santalales > Viscaceae > Viscum > Viscum album. The sequence goes on from OY728162.1 coordinate 225,438,472, forward strand.
GGATATTCAACCTTTCCCTTCTTCCCCTTATTTCCATTCCCAGATTGATCAGAAGATCTCTTATTCTCTTGCTTTGATTTTAAGTCATAAGACTTTGAGAATTATTTCTCTGTCTTGATAGCACATGAGACAATGTCTTCATATGACAAGAAGGATTGTGAGACTAATGCTCTACAGAGAAATGGTTTTAACCCATTAAAGAAACGATCAATCTTACTTCTTGGGTTACGTATATAATCTCCAGAATACCTTGCTAACCTTGTAAAGTTAGCCTCATACTTTGCGACATTCTAATCCTCCTTTTGTCTCAGACTCAGAAATTGTATTTCCATATCTGCTCGATGGTCACGGGGAAAGTATTTTTCTAAGAACAGATCTTTGAACTCCCTCCATTACATATTTGATACTTCATCATCTTCCTTCATGTTTTGAATCAATGACCACCATTGATCAACATCTCCAGTGAGACGGTAAACTGCCATGATAATGATTTCCCTTTCACTACTCCCCAAAGCCTGAAATATTTTCTCTAGGGAATTTATCCATTGCTCAGATACTAATGTATTTGTACTCCCATTGAATGTTGGTGGTTGATGCCTCATGAAGAGATCTAACATTGATCCTCCACGCTGCGGATCAGGGTGCTCCATACGGGTAAGGTTATTATTCATAACCTGAGTGAGTTGTCCCAGTATGGTGATAAGCTGATCAGCACCAGTTACATCACCAGCTCCACTATAATTATCTTGATCAGGAGGGAAATCCCTACATGGAGTGCGTGCATTGATACAGTTTCCATTTCTTCCACTAGGATCCATTTCTAAACAATGGCATAAACTAGATCAGTTTATGAATCAAAATACATAATTCCATACTTATAAAACACTTAACATAAATTGAACTATTTATGGATATAATACATAATCATAAAAATGTTTTCTTTGAGGAATTATATACTCATAAACCCTTCATAATGATTTGTAAAGAAAATGAGAGTTATCCTAAGCATATCCCCCAAGAGTGTCGTAACCAAGAGTGCAGCAAGGCCCGTTGTCATGCACCAGTTTCTGTTCATGTCGAGATAAAAGTGGTGTTTTCGGGTTTTACCCCTAGGTACATTTTTGCCAGAGCCGCCTCTACCTGCTTGTATCCAGACAGGGATGTATTGCTCGGAAAACTCACAAAATCTCTACAATACCAAAATTCTAGGAAGTTCTTCTATACTAATCCTCAAATTCCATCTTAGGTCTATGTGCTCTAATCAGAGTTTATCTAAATCTAGCTTCCAATGTTTGTACTAAACTTCCTTTGATACCAACTGTAATGCCCCGACCCCAGTTACCCAGAGTCGGTGCATTATTACATAACATTGGCATGATCACAAGAAAGATCAAATCTCAAAATACCGATTAGTTTAGTAGCCTTGGAAACACTAGATATATTCATAAAGTTTTACATTACATCATAAAATGAAAAATACAACAATATAGTCTCCATAGTCCACACTCTTATCCCCTCATACTATCCCTACAGGTCATTCATAATTTAATTCTTCACATCCTGGGAAAAATAAAACATAGAAAAGGGGTGATCTCAAATGCCCAGTAAGGATAACAATTTAGTGAAAACTTTCAACAAAAGCCTTTTAAATAAGAATAAACATTTAAGGAAATGTATAACTAAAACAAAAGCCTTTTAAATTTTAACTTCAACATAGTATGGAAAAAATAAAATAAAATAATTCCATTTACTTATTCACATGGATATTCTACTAATCGAATAATCACATGAAATATCAATAACCACTTTCATAATGATGGAATGCATAATGCCAGACTATCATAACCACATAGCCAAGGCCTCGTGCCAAGACTACAAATAATATTTTTTCAAGGCCTTGTGCCAAGACACTAGTTTGTCTCATGATACCTACCGATGCATCGAGGAGATATAGCGGGCTCCATCCGTCACATATTAAGTCCAATGCATTCCCATATGAAAAGGTTTAAACATAACATAAACATTCATATTAAAACTAGCATACGAAATGTAAATACTTCATACATAAACCATGAATTGTATAAAAATAACACACCCACTTTAAAACATATCACAAAACCTTCAATACAATATATAAGTTTTGTATCATAATAAATCAACTTCAAATAAGCATAAAATCCATCAAAGGATGTTGACATAGATGAAATCAAAACTCTTTTTAGAAAAATATCTCTTTCTATTTTGAAATCATTTAAGAGTCATATATTCATAAAATAAAATATTTTATTTGAAAATATTCTTATAAGATTGTAAGGGAAGCTTCGATGATTTTATAATGGTGGAAAATAGCCGCACCCTCCGTATAAGTTAAAAAAACATTCTTACCTTAATTCTGTCGAAAAGGATAAAAAGAACCTTGTTTGGAAAACGACGGAAATATTCCTTTATAAACCACTTATAAAAAGTCAAACAAGGGTATAAATGACTCTAACCAATATTCTTGTAAATAGTAAAATAAATTTGAAATACATTTTTAAGAAACATGGATGTGGATGATAAAGAGATCCCAGTATATTATTACGTATAAACAACCTCGGATAATAAAGAGATTGTGAAATAAACCCCTACCTTGTACTTTTCCTTGGTTGAGGGTAGGTTAAACTCTTGTATAATGGTGAAATAATTGTTATTAAATTATAAAATAATCATATACATTAATATGATATCATATATGATCTTTTAACATTGATTTGTTAATAATATCTTAGTATTATCGTTGTTTCGGGTGTTAACTTACTCGTTTTCTTTTATATGTTTTGTTATGTAAGCCATGTTTGTCATGTATAGGTTGTATCTTAATCATATCCAGAATGATATCAAGTCCTTAGATACTATTATTAATCATCAAATGAGAATTAGACTTGAATGGATACGATGGAGAATGAATCTCATCGCGTTCGTGGAGACGGTAGTCCAGACGTACGCACGAGCGACAATATCATTCTTTTGATATTAAAATAATATATAATTGGATGGTATATCATATATAAAGAATCATTATCATGTTATATTTATTATTTACATGAATTACACATCATTATTATACCCATCCAAATAATAATTTATTGAATAACAATTACACCACGACGTGGAGACGGTAAGTCGTACGTACGCATGTATGGTGACATGTTATTCAAAGGATGGATAGAATAATGAATATGGTTGTACAATATTTATAATAACATCAAAATATATATAAGATACTAGAGTTATTATTTTATAATGGTAATAACAAAGAAATAATAAGTGGAAGAAGAAAGGAACTTGAAAAAGGGTGGTGAAATCATTACCTCTTCTTCGGGTTTTTCCTTTTGATTTGATCAAAAGGGATCATTAGGGTGGTTTTCTGACTAAAGGAATGCATCTAGGATGAAGTGAGGGAAGTTTAGAGAGTATTTGGGTAGGTTTTGGATGAACAAAAAGGCTTTTAAGGTGTGAATTAATGAGAAGGGGGAGTACCCTTTTATAAGAGGGGTGAGGGGCACTTTTGGAAAAGCTAGAAATATTATTTTATAATAAATTCATATTCGGTTTCTAATGGATACAAAGTGGATTATTTAAATTTTAAGGTGGTTATAGGTCTAAAACCACTCAACAAATAGAATTTAGATAGGTTTGGGTCATTATATTAATCTTATCTTTTAGTTTTAACTCTTAGTTAATTAGTTTGACACTTACCATGTCACTTTGTATTTTTATATTATATAGTTAATAAACTTACTATATACCTCCAAGAGACCCCCAAGTGGTCCATTAATGATACAACTGTCATGATATAAGTATCTTGGCCAAACCTTATATTTTTAGGAATTGAATATCAATTAATAATATAATATTTTTTTTAAAAACTGTTTTATGTCAATTTTGACACTATTTGGAAAATTGATTTTTGTGAAAATCATAACAGAATGATTACTTCTAAAAAAGTTAATTAAATAATTTATAACATGTCATATTAACTTATAAAATTAGTGTAATTCATAAAAAGTCTCAAATTATATTTATTTGGGTATTTATAATATCAATTATTTTAATTTTTCACTATTATGGTAATTACTGCATCATCATTGGGTCATAAATAAATTAACTTATTTAATGTCTAAAAATTATAAATAAAATACCATTATGTAGGAAATATTTTTATATTTCTAATTAATATTTACAATCTAATTTATATTATGTATAACCCTATATTAAAAATTATTTAGTAAATAAACTTTGATTTTAACTCTTTTAACTCTTCTTTGAATTAAATAATAATAAATGTCCTAATCTAATCCAAGTGGACCTAAATGATAATATTTTATTCCTAAGGTTGTTTTTGGTCGAGATACACTTTTCCTATAGAATTAGTGCATGTGTTAGGGTAATATTAATATCCTTTTTAATCTTAATTACCCTATTTACTTTTAACCGTGGTAAATAAAAGTAAAAAGTTACTATTCACCAAAAATTATTTTCATCTCATTGAACCACATTTTACTCCTTGATATTAACCATGTGTCTCGGATTTTCAAAATTCCACTCACAGAAGCGGTAAAATTAAGTTTTATGAAAAATTCATTTTTTTAACTACCACTTAGTGGTTTCACTATTCATCAAAAAAATGAAGTTTTTCAAAAAAATACCAAAAATTCACCCTAGGCTAATTTCGATATTCCGAATCCAAAAATGAAGTCCATTTTGAAAAATAAAATTTATAAATTTCAAAAAGTGGGTATTACTATTCATAACAGCTAGTTTGATTGGTTGTGGTGTGTTAGAACTCCATGTTGCGTACAACACACGCTATTGCATTATTCAAAGAGAAGCGTACTGTAGAAGCTTGGGGTGTTACAGGATTTATTTTACTTTCTAGTTATTTGACACTCCTAAGGGTGATGGCACTAACATTTCCTTTATCCCTAGTGTTAACTACGAGTTGAGAGGTAAGTTTACCTGATCCATGACTTTGAATTTCACCCACTGAGTTATCTAGTTGTCCTAATTGGGTTTTGAGGTCTTGTATAGATGCCTAAGTGTTTTTTTTAATTGGATATTGTTGGAATCCATTTCTTTCATCATATCTTCTAGGCTAGGATCGGGTTTTGGAGGGGTTTGTTGGAAAGGCCTTTGGGGTGGTTGATGATTACTAGGTGGTGGTGGTGGATGACTACTCTGCCCCGGTTGGTTCCATTGTTGTTGAGGATGGTTTGAATACCCACCTTTCTTATAGGCTTGGTTCTACTTACACCCATGGTTGAATGGATTGCAAGGTTCTTGCCTAAAGGGTTGGTTATAGGGGAGACCTAGAAATATTTCTTCACAACTCTCAGATTTTTCCCTTAATTAATAATATTGGTCAGAGTAGTGGGTGTCAGAAGACCATATACCACAATGGATGGGATGAGGATATTGGGATTTCCCTTGGGAAAGATCAAGTTGTTGAACAAGGGTACTTAAATTTTTGAACTTTGTGTCCACCTTCCTCTCAAATTCAGTACTTTGTACCTCATGGAAACCTTGAATCAGTACATTAGACCTTGAACCAAATTGTTGGGTGTTTTGTGCCATGTTATCAATCAGGGTTCTTGCAGCAATTGGGGTCTTATCAACTACAACACCACTTGCAGCAACATCGATCATATTTCAATCAATAGGGATTAAACCTTCATAAAAATATTGAATTAAAAGTTGATCACTTGTTTTGTGGTGTGGGAAACTTGAACATAACCTTTTAAAGAATTCCCAATATTCATGTAATGTTTCCCATTGATATTGTCTTATCCCACAAATTTCTTTCCTTATTGTTGCAGTTCGAGAGGCTGGGAAATATTTTTCAAGGAAATGACATTTCATGTCCGCCTAGCCTCTTATTAGGGAATTAACATAATATAACCAATATTTTGCTGTATCTTATAAAAAATGGGAATGCTCTAAGATTTACATATTCTTCATCCATATTTTCAGGTTTTAATGTAGAACACATAGTATGAAATTCTTTTAAATGATTGTGTGGATCCTCTCTAGGAAGTCCATGGAATCTTGTTAATAGATGAATTAAACAAAATTTTAGTTCAAAATTGGGTGCCTCGCCTTGTAATTGAATATAGGTGGGTTGGATATCAATATCAAGAGAGGTTAGTTATTCTAGTGTTCAATTGTTTTCAGCCATGTTATTCACGTTAATTTCAGTTTTAATGTGGGTTCCAGAAGAAGAAGAAGAATAAGAAGGATCAAGATGAGTGTTGATATTTTGTGCGTCCTCCTTCACAGGTTCCTCTTGTGTATCTCAGGGTCGCTGATGTAGGATCCTCTCCGGTTAGGGTTCGAAAGGTTGTAAGTCTCCTTTATTAGAACACTTCATACATATAACCTACACAAGAAAAAAATTAGAACACAAACATAAATGTAAAGGTAGAATATAAAACATACAAACATTCACAAAATTTACTAAAAAAATTATCAAAAACACGCACTAAAACCAAAGCGCTCCCCAGCAACGGCGCCAAAATTTGACCACATTGTAATGAAACATAAAATTAGTTATGATTTGAAGATAAATTTATAGTCTAGGGAAGAATCTAGGTCATCTCTCAAGGAGCATTGATAGTTTTAGAGAATTTATTTTTAATAATAAGTACTAAAAGAGGGGGTGGTTTTGAAAACAGATTTATATAAATTACTTAATTAAAGAGTTAAATAGTTGAAAAATAAAGGTGGTGTAATAATAATTATGAAAGAAGAAGATCATTTAAAGTTCACTAAAAATCCTGGATAGTTCATTGTTCTGAAAATTTAACATGGTTTTTTTAATTCTTTGGTTCAAGGTTGTCAAGATATTGACTCCCCTCTTGCCTCTTCAAATGATGCTTAAAGAACCACCCCTTGACCCAACAATCATGTTGCCCAGATTTGGTTATCAATCATAGAATAAAAGGTCTACCAAATTATACTTAAATCTTATTTATGTGTGAGATTAATAGGATTATTTTGTTTTCCAATTAGAACAACCCATGATCCCCACTTGAAATCTCAACCCAATCAGTGTTGAAATAAAAAGTGTTCCACTTAATTATATCAAATAAAACGTAATCAGGGGAGAATCATGTCAAGATAAAAAATAAGTGAAATATTAATCACACAAATTATACGAAACCAGTAGAATAACATGTGCTGGAACTCCCTCCCAAGTTTTTGTAGCTCCCTCGAAATGATCGTCCACCGTTTAGCTCGACATCCGGAGGAGGAGGAAGCTTGGGTGGAACTTCGCCTTCATCCTTGATTCCCCTATGAGGATAGGGGCCTCTAGAACTCCTTGGATTATTATAGGACTTATTTGGGTCTCCAAAATACTAGATCTTTTCCTCCTGGACGAACTTACAAATGGGGATCCCAAGGTGCCATTTTATAGGAAAATGGGATGGTGGTTTTGAGCACACAAGTTTCTTAAAACCACTTGTCACACGAGTTTTGACCTACAGACAGACTTATCTAGATTTTTAGAAAATAAAAAAGTTGTATCCCCACCTATTGGATGTCTCCACCAAATGTTTGGCACAATTTGGACACCTATAGCCCGAGATATGGACAGATCACAGCACACCACTTTTTACTTCATGAAGATGCGGTGTGATGGAAAGATCAAGTCAGTTGGGAAAATAGATGAATGAATGAGTCTTGGGTTTCTTCATATGGAATGTATCCCAATGAATATTGGACCAGTCCAAAAAATTTCAGCCCATTTGGATGCAAGGTTCAGGATCAGTGTGCGGATGAGTCCACTGGTGTGCTTGGATCTTGCGCAGTTTGGCCCATTTTTCTTGGAAATCACCATGGGGCCTCCAAATCACCTCCTCCTAAAATGGAATCATCAAAAAAAGTAACATTTCCCTTTTTAACAGTGATAAAAAAAATTATTCAAACATGGAATTCAACATGTTGTTATTTTTATAATTTTCAATATAAAACATGTTTAGCACAATGGTGTAAATGTGAAAATTACACAGTGAATTGTGGTATGATCAATTGGTCCAGAGAAAAGCCCAGCGATGGTACCTCCTTCCCAAGCTCTGACAGATGGGCTTCGTATGACCCAAGTCTACTAGATGAGGCTATCGACTCTTCTTTCTGTATTAATTAACCATGATCATTTGTATTTATAAACAATAATCGTAACGTTAAGAGTTTATTTTCCAATATTCATATTGACCAACGGTCATATAACAGTTGAAACCCAAAGATATCATTTTAATTATACTCACTTCATTAATTAAAATATATAGTTTTTTTGAGTATAAAATAAAATAATACACAAATTTAGCAAACAAATATTATTCAAAAGTTCAGGTCGTTACAATCATATTCAATCACTGACATATTCCCTTGTTTCAATTGGAAGAAATTGGTCATTATTTCTAGATGAAAAATTGGTGGATAAAACTTTTAAATGAATAGATCCTCAAACCCTTCACAAGTAATGTTCTAATCCAAACTTTATTGAATAGTTAAATCCCACCACTGTAGTTCCAAGTCCTATAATATGTACATTATTATATTTACTTTCACCTTAGTTGGGGTTCTAATGAAGTAAAATTTTTGTTTATCCTTCTCATCCTTACTCCTACTTATTCTGGCCCCAAATAACTTTGTAATATTTGAGGGTTCTTCTTAATTAACTATGATGAGTGATTCACATGATTATGTTCCTATTATCAAGATCCCTTATCAAATTCTTGGATCTCCTATAAAATATTGTGAACCAACTATTGATTTACCTATGGTTTGGGTGGAACCACATTATCTGTTTCACCCTCCCTATGGTTTATAATTATCTTCATTGGTGGAATTTTCATTCTAAAACCATATTAATAATTTATAATTAATTTTATTTTCAGTATTTTTATCATAGGTTTAATCATATATATTAATGAATAATAATCACAATAGAATAGTTTCAAAATAAAATAACCATGTGATAATATAGTCATAGTGGGAAGTCTCTTCACTAATGCATGATACCTAAAACTCATCAGATAAATCAATGATGATTAATTTAAGAGATGCCTATAAGTTTTTTAGAACAATTTTTATACTCGGACCACCCTGGTAACTTTATTTTTAGCCTAAAAATGTCAGATACATCTTTTTATGTGATACATTTCAAGTTTTGGAAAGTTCTATATCCTTGATACCATCCTTACTCAAAGATTTACCAAAATGATACCATTTGTAACATCTCTTCCCAACCCACTATCATGGGTTTGGTTAGAGGAGTTACTAACCTTAGGATACATTCCCCAGATGACAAAATTTGGAAATAAATTTGAATGGTTTAACAACAGAAAATGAGGGGGGGGGGGTTACCCTTAAACACATGAAAAAAACTATACATAAGAACCAAGATAAAGATAAATGAATAAACAATGTATGATACAAATATATAATGATTCATGATTTAATATCCAACAAATCAAAATAATTAACAAGACAACATCAAAGTAATAACAGAATTAGGAAAACCAAAAAAGTAAAGACTCCTAAGTAGTGATAGACTTCGGCACCAAGGTGGCACCACTCTAACTCCAAGTCACGACCATGATCCAAAGTTCCATATACCAACATCCACAAAATTCACTATCAATGTGATCCATTGGTGAGGTATTAAAACTTTCATTTTCTTATATAACAGAAGAAAAAATCTATATATGGACTAAGGTGAATATATAGGGGTGAGTATAACAATATAGTTGAAAACCCCAAGAGACTTTTCACACATTCCACTAAGACCATAATCATATTAGATAAAAATTTTATAAAATAGTTTTAGAAGTGTAAAATAACATGGGGGACCTTATAGATTGATATAATAGTTTAGAAAAGGAATAATGAGGACTTTTTTGATAATTTTAGTGTTTTAAAGTCAATTTATGTACAAATTATTTCTTATCATATGGTTTGGAAAATTTTGCACTAATCATGTGAAAAAAATATGTCCCAAAAAATCACATTTTTAGGTCTTATGCATGGTTTTTTCAAAATGTGTTCCCACTATGCACCTACCTAATGAACCTAACACACCTCTTATGTTTTACAAGAACTACTTCATGGTTTCGAATTTCTGTTCAAAAATGCTTCCAAAACATTTAGAAACCTTCTATAAACTTATCAAGTCTTAACCCAAACATTACATAACTTTAAATAAGATATAAAATAGGGAAATACCCTAATCTATGGATGTTTCATTATAACTCCCTTCCATGTGGAAACCTTTGGGAATACATGATCCCCCACATGAAATTATAATTATTTCCTTTAATTATCAACATAACACTTTTGTTTGATGTAGGATAGTTTAATATGATCATAAATAGTACAATCTTTAATATAAATATCCTCTACAAGCTCTAGGCCAACTAGCTTCATTTCTATAACTTTTTTCCAGTGTGTTGGATTATGAAACCTATTCTCAAACAATGCTTCATATGTTGTCATTTGAATTATATAATGAAATTTATTATTGTATAAAAATTAAAAAAAAAAGTTATATACTGATCCCACATACCTTATAAGTCAAGAGACTATGATCTCAATATGTATTCTAATTTTTGGACAGTCCTTCAAAACTTCCCATCAATTTGGGGATGGCAGGCAGTTCTTAAATTCATCTCAGTGTTGATATCCCTTTAAAGACTCTTCCAAAATTTCAATTTGAACCAAGGGTCATGATTAGATACCATTGATAGAGGTTCCCCATAAAGTCTTATTATTTAATTGACATAGATTTAGGAAATATGATCAAGGGTTAAATCTCCTCTTATCCCTAAGAAATGAGTAGGCTTGGTATGGTGGTCAATAATGACCTGTATATCACTATTCTTCCTTAGAGTCTTCGTTGCTCATGTCTTATGTTTTTCATCAAGTTATTATTGATATCACAAGTAAACTAATTCCATTTCTTTCCTTACAAGGCCTTCTCCTCACCCTTCCCTTTGATGCATGTCACCAGGATATGAGATGCAGTAATTGTACATAGGATGAAATTTTCAATAATCTTTTCAATGGTATTTAAAAGAGTGTTTTAAGTTTTAATGATTTATTGTTCCTGATTTCCAAGACACTATACTTTAAAGATCATATTTTTGTAAAATGTAATGAAAAGTTATGTAATAAAAATTCAGGATTCCATAATGATGCTCAATTAACTCACTTGGTTCACTTTCCATCAGAGGTAGAAACCAATAATATACCGAAATAATAGATATTTAAGGACTATTACTTGAGGTACTTTCCAAATTAGTTATGTTATAAATTATTGATTATATTTAAATTGTGAAAAATATGCTGGTCATAGAGAGATATCCAGCTTGAAATCCTATTGTATATGAAACCTTTGTCCATCCAACTTTTATGGGAACACTAGTGTGGGGAAAAAAGTACGAGAAAGGGATACTCACAGGGAAAAGGCATTAGAGAACCAGTCTAATTAACTAGTCTCTTATCCACTGCATCATAGAAATAAACCTATATTATTTCATTGTAGTTCTCTTCTACATAAGAAGAAGGATTGTACTTCAAGAAAAAATAAGTTCCACAATCATTTCAATAAATGGAATCTTGAGAAGTATTTTAATAAACCTATGAATTCAGTAAGAGTATATGGCTTGACATAGCCTTATAACTTATATGCTTGAACATAACAATCTCATCAAAATAGTTTACAACCCCATGATCAGGTGAACCAGGATAACTTCAGGAGAAACTCAATGGTCTAGTTTAAACCTAATTAGGGGAGTAAAAATTATTATATAGGGTATAATATAAATCTATATAGATTTTATCATACTATTCTGAATAAGTAGCCAGGTCTTTCTACGGTTTGAGGTACCATACAATTAAACTAGACTCTTATCCATGTTTTTTATATATTGGTGAATCACATTCCTTTATTGCTTCTCATGTTGTTAAACAATTAGGATTACATTTCAAGAAATTACTTAAATCATGAGTATTAATACACCTATATAGAATCAAGTGTTTAGAGGATTGCGGTGTACGATATATTTCACTACCATTGATGCAGTACAATTTCTCTAGGATTTTATGGTCCCAATGACAAATATTTTTGATTTAATATTTCGAATGGATTTTCTAGTGGAATTTAAATATCAAATTTACTACTATACTTGAAAATTGAAATTTATATACCTTTATAGTACCATTCATGTATTCAAGTGGGATTTAGATAATAAAATAGGAAGAGTAAGACCTTTAGTAATAGTGGAAGAAACTATCTCTATCCATATGGAAGCATTGACCTTGGGGGATACAGATGAAACTAAGAATAAGACTCTTAATGTTATAATAGACTAAAAACCAAATGTATTTCTGAATGATTTCTTGGGGCTGCCAACTTAGTAAGAAATCAAATTTACTATCGATCTACTTTCTGGAACTATTCATATTTCACTTCCATCACACATAATATATTGATTATCCAATAAAAACATATATTTTAATTACATTTTAATGGTATTAAATGTTCATTTTTGATCTTATGGGCCTGAGTTAGTGCATTTTCATTATGAACATCCATTCTCATCATTTGTGCACTTCATGCCTAATATACACCAATTTAGGCCCAATGAGTCATCTGATTCTAAGGAATTTAATTATCAATATTTTAATTTGATATCTTGGTAACTATATCTAAACTTAAATGTGAAAATTTTTCATTCAGGGATCAATGGATGATTCATAAACAATGATGGAGATATTTGAAGATGAATGGAAGCAATTCTAAGAGAAGGCAGATTGGAAACCAACCCACTTATGAGACTGTGGTGCCGAACATAATGGCCCAATGAATCCCAAATTTTGTGGGATTCTAGAAGACATGTATAGGAACAAATAATTATTCATGATACAATGCTAATTCTGCCTCTATGGTGGTCATTAAGGCGGCCCAATTTAGAGATACAATTCTGGGCCAGATTCTGCGTCCCAGAAAAACAGCCCACTAATTTGATCATATCTCTGAATTCACAACTCCAAATGGGACCAACTTTTACAGGAGGTTAGGAGACATCCGAAGATCCATTTTCTTATTCTATGGACCACTCTGATTCGGTCATCTAGATGGTATTCCAGACACGTCTGTTCGGCGAAGGAAATCTGGCTACCACCTCGGGTCAAGGGTGGAAAAATCAACTCTCCCTTACTTTCCACCCACCAATGGCCTACCAAAATTAATTGAGGAGACTTGGACTGTTGTAGGATCGACCCAAGGGCTCAAAATGCCTATTTAAGGAAGTGGTGTTGGAGTATTGAAGAATCTTTGGTGCTTGGTTTCATTGTAGTGTTATGCTACCGCATTGTGTTTGTAATCGCATTTCTTTCTCATATAAGTTGTTTAATTCACCTTAGTTTATTAATAAAATTTCTTCATTTACTCTTATTATGTTCTTCTACTTATCACGTTGATACCGTTGGTTCAAGGTTTGAATTTATTCACACCATACTTTGTGATATTTATCACACAACGGAGGAGTAATTTTTTGTTGTTGTTGTTTTTACTTCTTCAATTCCACCCTTGTAAGTCTACTTCCCGCTTCCGTTGAAGACATGTCATCAATGGAGGGATAACTATTTTATGGGTTGATCCAAGGGAGTAGCAAGGGGCTGGATTGGATGTTATTTATCACTCTATTAATGGCAAATCACTTCTTTTAAATGAGATTTTTATTTGATGATTTTAAAACATCTTCATCCTTATTGAATTTAAGGTCACACATTCAAGTGCTAATACAAACCTCTACCTTGGAGTGCTCAAAACATTGATACTTCAAGTGTATAGGTGATTAGTATTAGGGTCTGTAGGCATTAAACTAATAAGTGATGATTTAATTTGATCTTCTTAAATGAATCAATCTCAATTATAAGAAATTGAAATCATTAAAAAAGTAATTCATCCAATCCACCCCGAGTGATAACCTAGGATCAAATCATTCTTTTAAATTGAATTCACTTAAATCTGTTAGATATCTTATAAACTCATCTAAAATCAATCCAATTTGGCCACTTCATATCCGAAAAAAGTCCATAGAATGTGCGTGTCTATAGGTTACTTCTTAGGTCTCTGTGGATTCGATAACCCAAGCTAAACTACAAGGATCGTCTTACCTTCTTCTCTTGGGTAAATTTGAGCAAGAATCAAATTTTGGCGTCGTTTCAGGGGACCCAAGTAATTCATCTAAACACTAATTATATTCTCCCCCATTTCTTCTTTTCTCATCCAAATTCTCTTATCTTGTCCCTTTCTCATTTTTTTTTCTTCTGGCGCATGTCCGCCTACACCCGTGATCAATCAAACCGTCTAGTTAGGGTGGATAGTCCTGGGGTTGGGGAGTCAAGTACACCAAGGGAACTCTTTCAATTAGATCCTAATCTTCCAAACACCCCAAGTCAAAAATTGAGCCCATTTCAATGGAAGTTATTCAAAGAAACCAACTCATAAACCCGGGTGGGAACCAAAATGGAAACCCAAATGAGGCAGCCCCAAACTTGGGGAATGCAATTGATCAAACCATGAATGACTACCTCACACCTTCCTAGACCAATGCCCCCTCATGAATTAGACACAATTCCCTAAGAGAAGCCAACTACATATTTAAACCCCATGTCCTAAATCACCTTCCCACATTCCATGGAATGGAGTCCGAGATGCCATACCTACACATTAAAGAGTTCAATGACATTGTAGAAACCATGTGTCCCCCACATCAACTAGAATCAGTTAAGATGAGGCTATTTACTTTTTCTTTAAAGGATCAAGCTAAAAATTGGCTAAAAAATTTGAGACCATCATCCATCAACTCTTGGGACCAACTACAAAGAGAATTCTACAAAAAATACTTTCCCCACCACAAAACAATTGCACTTAAAAAGAGCATCCAAAACTTTTTTTGAAAAAGAGGGAGAGTCATTCTATGAAACATGGTAGAGGTTCAAAGACACTCTAAACGTGGTTCCACACCATTGTTTTTCTATTCCTGAACAAGTTAGAATTTTCTATGAAGGGTTGGGTCTGGGGAACAAACAATTAATTGACATGATGTGTAATGGAACCTTTAAAAACAAAGCCCCAAATGATGCTTACGAGTATCTAGAAATCCTTTCTGAACAAAACCAAACATGGGGAACTTCACCTTATTCTGAAAAGCCACAATGAACTACGGAAATTCATACACTTAGAGAAGAGGAAATCCTTAGGGATAAACTCGCTGCACTCTCTAGGAAGGTTGAAGAGATAGACCTTACGAAAGTCCATGAAATCCAAACTGTTGACCCTGTTTACACAATTTGTGACAAACATGACCATAAGATAGATAACTTCCCAACCATTCCATCCATCAAGGATGCTCTCTTAGGAGGACCCCCAGCGGAAGTAAATGCTTTGAACTTTCAAAATCCTCAATACCAAAACACCTTCAACCCAAGGTATAACGACCACCAAGGCTTCCACTGGAAAGATAACCAACAACCTATCCAACCACAGGGACAGAATCCTTACCCCCATCAGAACTACCAAACCCATAACCAGTTCCAAACCCAACCTATCCAATACCAACAGCCACTGGTCCATTTCCAACAAACCATCCCACCTCCAAAATATCCCCTTGGGATAAACCAACCTACTCAAGCACCCACCCAAATTGTTCCACAAATCCTACTAGAACAACTGTGCAAAAAAAATGGAGAGGATGAACTCAGAAGTCTCTTCCCTAAAATAATAACTTCAAACCATCAAAACTGGAAAGGCACCCATGCCTACTCAGGCGGTGCGATCCTCAACTTCAAGGGGAGAGTCAAGTTGTGCTCAAACAACTCATGAACAACTAAAGGCTGTGACTGTTTTAAGAAGTGGGAAATCAATTGAGAAACCTGAACAACTAATTAATAACCCACCTGAAGATTCAAACTTGGATGAAAATTCAAATGAACTACAAGATCAAACTGAGGAAACTGATAAAAATGTGAAAGAAACAACTCTTCAACAAACAACCCCACAACCTGCACCATTTCCCCAATGCATGAGGGGGAAAACCAAGCCTGAACTGAGTGAAACACTGAGAGAAATATTTTCACAAGTCAAGTTGAACATACCCCTTCTCGATGCAATCCAAACCATAACTGCCTACTCAAAGTAACTTAAGGACTTGTGCACTTTTAAAAGAAAAATTTCACATAAAAACCAAGTCCTTTTGGCTGCTAATGTGAGTACCACCATTCAAGGGACCATTCCTCCTAAGTTGAAAGACCCAGGTTTCCCTTACATCAATGTTGAACTAGGAGAAAGCAATGTTTTCAAGGCCTTGTGTGACCTAGGTGGTAGTGTCAATCTCATCCCATATGCTGTGTACTGCCATTTAGGCATAGAATAACTCCAACCTACATCTGTCACACTTCAACTTGCTGATCGTAGCATTAGGGTTCCAAAGGGGATTTTAAAGGATATTTTGGTAATGGTTGAAAACTTCATCTACCCTACTGATTTCATTGTCCTTGACAACCATCCAAACTTATGAAATAAGGAACAAACCCCAATCATCCTTGGTCGTCCTTTCCTTGCAACAATCAACTCTGTTATCCGAGTCCGAAATGGGAACATGACCATCACCTTTGGGAACATGAGTCTAGACTTGAACATCTATAATGCAAGCTCAAAAATAAAGGATGAAGAGGAAATTCATGAAGTAAAAATGATAGGAAGCATTGATAATGAATCCATGGAACATCAAGGAATATTTGATGAATGTTTAAGTAAGGATGAGATTGATTTCCTTCGTTTATATGAAGGAAGTTTATCTCCTTGGATTGAATCGTTTTCAAATTGCTCTTATGATGAAGTCTTAGGTCCAACAATTAGTGAAACCTTTCAAGAAACCACTTTCATGGAGACCACTCCAATTTCTTTCCCTAAATCTGATCAAGACAATCTAGTAGCTGAAACTTCTACAGGTGGGGAATCAATCCTATTTGAAACTCTAAAAAAAGAAATTGATCTTGATCCAATGTCCCAATCTTCTGCTGAAATTCTGAACCAACCTGATCTTGAATTGAAGGAACTTCCTGCTGCACTAAAGTATGCCTTCCTAGGGGAAAATCAAACACATCCTATTGTCATTTCTTCTTCTCTTGAATCCAATCATGAGAGGATGCTTCTAGATGTCCTTAGGAAGCATAAGAAATCCATTGTTTGGAACCTTTCTGATATTCCTGGGATTAGCCCACTTATCTGGACTCATAGGATTGTTCTGGAATCTGATTCAAAGCCATGTCGTCAACCTCAACGGCGACTCAATCATAATATCATGGAGTTAGTAAGGAAGGAACTTCTGAAATTGTTAAAAGATGGTATCATCTATCCTATAGCTGAGAGTGAGTGGGTTAGCCCAATCCATGTGGTCCCAAAGAAGGCTGGAATCATAGTAATAACCAATAATGATGGAGAGATGCTTCCAACAAGGGTTAGTAGTGGATGGAGAGTCTGTATTGACTATAGGAAGCTCAAATCGTGTACCAAGAAAGACCATTTCCCCTCTCCCTTTATTGATCAAGTCCTCAAGCGAGTGGCGGGTCATCAATTCTACTACTTCCTAGATGGATTCTCAGGGTATAATCAAATCGAAGTCTCCTTATAGAATCAAGGAAAAACAACCTTCACCTGTCCATTCGACACTTTTTCCTTCAAGCGCATGCCCTTTGGGTTATGTAATGCCCCTGGTACCTTCCAGCGGTGCATGATGGGAATCTTCTCGGACATGGTGGGGGATTGTTTAGAGGTTTTCATGGACGACTTCTCCATCTTTGGGGATACTTTTGAGGGATTCCTTCTAAATGTTGAAAAGGTTTTGTCAAGGTTTGAGGATAAGAATCTCATACTAAATTGGGAAAAATTCCATTTCATGGTAAGGGAAGGACATGTTCTAGGTCATCTGGTATCTGGTAGAGGTATTGAAGTTGATAAAGCTAAGGTTGACATCATTCGTCACCTTCCCTCTCCTAAAACTGTTAAGGAAGTGAGGTCCTTCTTAGGACATGCTGGCTTTTATAGAAGGTTCATTAGGAATTTCAGCTCTATTTCTCAACCACTTTGTGCTCTATTGGTAAAAGATGCTCCATTTTTATGGACAAAAAGATGTGAAGAATCATTCTCTATACTCAAGTCAAATCTTATATCTCCACCTATCATGCAATCTCCAAATTGGAAACTTCCTTTTGAGCTCATGTGTGATGCAAGTGACTTCGCTGTAGGGGTAGTCTTAGGACAACGGTGTGAGAAAACTCCATGTGTCATTGCTTATGCAAGCAAATCTTTAAATGATGCACAAATAAACTACACCACCACTGAGAAAGATCTTCTTTCTATTGTCTTTGCCTTAGAGAAATTCAGGTCTTATCTCTTAGGATCACCCATCATTTTCTTCACTGACCATTCATCCCTAAAATACCTTTTCCAAAAAAAAGATGCCAAAGCTAGATTGATTAGGTGGGTCCTTCTTCTTCAAGAGTTTGATTTAACCATTAAGGATAAAAAGGGTGTTGAAAATGTTGTAGCTGATCACCTCTCTAGGATGGAATTAAAAGACAACTCACACCACCTCTCTGTGTCTGATTCATTTTCCGATGAGCACCTCTATTTAGTGAGTGATTTCCCTTGGTATGCTGACATAGCAAACCATTTGGTGACGGGTGACATTCCAAAATTCATGGGGACCCAAGCTAAGAGGAAATTCTTTTCTAATGTCAAACACTACGTGTTTGATGATCCTTACCTCTTCAAGTTTTGTCCTGATCAAATCATCAGTAGATGTGTTCCCAAGTCTGAGCAGGAGTCCATTCTAAAATTTTGTCATAGAGAGGCATGTGGAGGCCACTTTTCTACAAAGAAAACCACTGCAAAGGTCCTCCAAAGTTGTTTCTACTGGCCAAACCTCACTAAGGATTCCTTCGAATTCTGTAAAAGCTGTCCTCAGTGTCAGCAATTAGGATCCATTTCCAAAAGGAATCAAATTCCCCTCACTCCCATTCTGGTCGTTGAAATCTTTGATTGTTGGGGAATTGATTTCATGGGTCCCTTCCCAAACTCTCGGGGATACCTGTACATACTCTTAGCTGTTGATTATGTCTCAAAATGGGTTGAGGCCATTCCCACTAAGTCCAATGATCATCAAGTTTTGATTCGATTTCTGAAAGAGACCATATTTTCAAGATTTGGAATTCCTAGGGCTATAATCAGTGATAGAGGAACCCATTTCTGCAACCGCCCATTCTATTCACTCATGTCTAAGTATGGTATTTCTCATAAAGTGTCCACTGCATACCATCCTCAAACCAATGGTCAAGCTGAGTTAGCGAATAGGGAGATTAAGCAAATTCTTGAAAAAACTTTCAACCCCTCTAGGAAATATTGGTATGAGAAACTCTTAGATGCTCTTTGGTCCTATAGAACCGCATATAAAACCATTTTAGGAATGTCCCCATATAGGTTGGTTTATGGTAAAGCATGCCATTTGCCAGTGGAGATTGAACATAAGGCCTTTTGGGCAATTAAGAAAATGGATTATGACCTCTCATTGGCCGGAACAAAAAGGAAATTAGATCTCAATGAATTGAAGGAACTAAGGATGGAGGCTTATGAAAATTCAAGGATCAATAAAGATAGAGTTCAAGCCTACCAATATAGTAATATCAAGGTCAAACATTTTGAACTGGGAAAACATGTGCTCTCGTATAGTTCAAAACTTCATTTACATCCGGGAAAGTTAAGTTCTAGATGGTCAGGACCTTTCATAGTGCATCATGTATTCCCCCATGGGGTAGTAGAGATTCAAGATCCCACAAGTGGTTACATTTTCATGGTCAATGGTCAAAGGTTAAAACCATTCATTGAATCATTCAATAAATAGGAAATAGAGGTTGAGTTAACTGAGCCAACCTATGAACAAAGAAAAAATTGATAAATTTGGGATCTATGTCGGGCTAACGATGATAAACAAAGCGCTGCATGGGAGGCAACCCGTGGTTTTTATGTTTCTAATATTTCTGAATCATCTTTATTTTTAAAATAAGATCAATTAATCATTTTTATATTTAAAAATAAAAAAATAGTCTTTTGACCTGTTCTTCTATTATGAGTATGGATGGGTATGAAAGGGGAGCACCATATTCATCCGTGTCACGTGGTGTGATCCTTGAGTAATACCTTACCCAGAAATTTAAAAAGAAGACAATGTATCATCAGTTTATTTTGTTGTATTTTTATTATTTTATAGGTTAAGATAAAAATAATAAAAATAATAAAAATAAAATAATAATTAAAAAGGGGGACACACCATAGACCGTGGGGCAAACCCCGTCACAACCGGCGAAGCCGCGGGGACTCGAACCCGGGACCGAAGGGAGACAGGGGCGCGCGCTTACCACTGACCTACGGCTTAATGTGCTTACTTATTCTATAATTTTTATATATATACTAATATTTTACTTATATATATATATATATAGTTTTGTTTTGTTTGTTTGTTTTCCTTTTTCCACTAGGGAACTTTGCAAGCGACATGGATATCAAAGGACTAAATTCGAGCGACAAGAACTTCAAACTTCAACCACCAGGTTACTTCATTCCATGATCCTCATATTTCAATTTCCTTATTAAACTCCCCTTTTTATTCCTATACCCCATTCTAAATTTTATTTTTACGAAACTAGGGACAGTTTCATTCTAAGTTGGGGGTGTGGAAACAAAATGTTTGTTTAAAAAAAACAATGATAAAAAAAAGAACTAAAATTCCTTTATAATTCATATAATAACATCTTTTCTCACATTAAAACTACATATCAAATAATTTTTATTTCCTTGACTCTTAATTTAATTCATGATTAAGTTTAAAAGCATTGATTTTGGAAGTTTGGTTGTCCAATGAAAATTTTCATCATTTTTATTTTCATCCATTAAATCAAAATACCACAATGCACGTCATTTAGACTGTGGGGTACTAATTTGAATTTTTGGGGTCCCATAATAAATAGCATAGGCTAGTTTGATTTTTATGAATAATATGAGTATTCAAAAAAAAATTGCGTGTAGAGCAATGGATTGATAAAATGTGAGGCTTTCGACACTTGGGGATCGTGAATCCAGAGTTGTCTAGCCCTGAGTTTTTCAATCTATCTCTATTTATGGTAATATGACTTTGTTTTTGATTAAGTTAACTCGAGACGATGCCCGAGTATGTGGGCTTCACTTGGTGACCTAAGGCCTTGAGTCTGGGAGTCATCGGCAAAGTCTCGCTAAATGGGTTAATTTGATTAACTGCAATCTCAATTACTATGGAAATATTGCAAAAAAATCCAAAAAAAAGAATGAAGAATACTCATATTAGGATTAAATGTGATTCCACCTAGCGCTTCCATGATTTCCCCCTTGAATGAAAATGAACCCCCTTATCTATTGTGATACACAACACATCATTACACCTAATTGAGTTGGATGAAGTATGATGATGGATTTTATCAAAGGAATGGGCTTGGGATTGGGATATGCTTTTAAATTCATCTTGTTTTAAATTATCTTGATAGGTTATAAAGATATATTTGTGTGCAGTTTACATTGTGAGCACTGTTTGTTATAACGTGTTTGAAGAAAGGAATTCAAATAAAATCATTGAATTATTTGCCCGGGACTAGAAAATCTCAAGTTGGGGGGTGTGATTATCCAATAAAAACATATATTTTAATTAAATTTTAATGGTATTAAATGTTCATTTTTGATCTTATGGGATTCAGTTAGTGTATTTTCATTATGAACATCCATTCTCGTCATTTGTGCACTTCATGCCTAATATACACCAATTTAGGCCCAACGAGTCATATGATTCTAAGGAATGTAATTATCAATATTTTAATTTGATATTTTTTTAACTATATCTACACTTAAATGTGAACATTTTTCATTCAGGGATCAGTGGATGATTCATAAAAAATGATGGAGATATTTGGAGATGAATGGAAGCAATTCTAAGAGAAGGCAAATTGGAAACCAGCCCACTTATGAGACTGTGGGGCCCACCATACTGGCCCAATGAATCCCAAATTTTGTGGGTTTCTAGAATAAATGTATAGGAACAAATAACTCTTCATGATACAATGCTAATTCGGCCTCTATGGTGGTCAATAAGGCGGCCCAATTTAGAGATACAATTCTGGGCCAGATTCTGCGGCCCAGAAAAACAGCCAACTAATTTGATCATATCTCGGAATTCACAACTCCAAATGGGACCAAAGTTTACAGGCGGTTAGAACACATCCGGATCTCAATTTTCTTCTTCTATGGACCACTCTTATTCGGCCATCTAGAAGGTCTTCCAGACGCGTCGGTTCAGTGAAGGAAAGCTGACTGCCACCTCGGGTCAAGGGTGGAAAAATCAACTCTCCCTTACTTTCCACCCACCTATGGCCTACCAAAATTAATTAAGGAGACTTGGACTGTTGGAGGCTCTACCCAAGGGCTCAAAAATTCCTATTTAAGGCAGTGATGTTGGATTATTGAAGAATCTTTGGTGCTTGGTTTCATTGTAGTGTTATGCTGCCGCTTTGTGTTTGTAATCGCATTTCTTTCTCATGTAAGTTATTTAATTCACCTTAGTTTATTAATAAAAGTTCTTCATGTACTCTTATTCTGTTCTTCTAATTATCACGTTGATACCGTTGGTTCAAGGTTTGAATTTATTCACACCATACTTTGTGATATTTATCACACAACGGAGGAGTGATCTTTTTTTGTTGTTGTTTTTACTTCTTCAATTCCACCCTTGTAAGTCTACTTCCCGCTTCCGTTGAAGAAATGTCATCAATGGAGGGATAACTATTATGGGTTGATCCAAGGGAGTATCAAGGGGCTAGATTGGATGTTATTTATAACTCTATTAATGGAAAATCACTTCTTTTAAATGAGATTTTTATTTGATGATTTTAAAACATCTTCATCCTTATTGAATTTAAGGCCACATATTCAAGTGCTAATACAAACCTCTACCTTGGAGTGATCAAAACTTTGATACTTCAAGTGTATAGGTGATTAGTATTAGGGTGTGTAGGCATTAAACCAGTAAGTGATGATTTCGTCTGATCTTCTTAAATGAATCCATCTCAATTATAAGAAATTGAAATCATTAAAAAAGTAATTCATCCAATCCACCCTGAGCAATAACCTAGGATCAACTCATTATTTTAAATTGAATTCACTTAAATCTGTTATATATCCTCTAAACTCATCTAAAATCAATCCAAGTTGTCCACTTCATAGCCGAAAACAGTCCATAGAATGTGCGTGTCTATAGGTTACTTCTTAGGTCTCTGTGGATTCGATAACCCAAGATAAACTACAAGGACCATCTTACCTTCTTCTCTTGGGTAAATTTGAGCGAGAATCATATATCCAATAGAATTGTGGGAATTAAAGCCCCAACTTAAAGAATTAGAAATCAAGGGCTTTATCAGGCCTATCACATCACCTTGGGTTTCTCCAATTATATTCATAAATAATGTATATGGTTCTCTCTAATTATGTGTTGATTATCATAGACTGAACCATGTTATTATCGAGAATCGATATCCTCTTTCTCACATTGAAAATATATTTGATCATTTTAAGAGAGATAAGTAGTTCCCTCATATTGATCTATGTTTGGGATACCATTAAATATGAGTTAGGAAAGAGTATATTATGAATATAGTATTTCAAAGTCAATATGGTCATTATGAATATGTGGTTATGCCCTTTGGTATAATGAATGAACCTATGGTTTTTATGGATATGATAAACTATATCTTCCACAAGTACATCAATTATTTTATTATGGTATTTATTGGTTATATTTTGGATTAATCTAGGAAAATTATGAGGATCACTTAGAGATTTTTTTGATCACATTTCATGAAAATTGACTTTAAGCTAAATTTTCTAAGAATGAATTCTGGATTCAAGAGTTTTGTTTCCACTAGAACATCATTTCTAGAAGGAATATCAATTGATCTTGTGAAGATCCAAGCAGACATTTCATGGTAGCTATATGAGAATGTCTTGGAGATTTGAAGTTTTTTTTGGGATTGGTAGGATATTATCATTACGTCATTTAAGATTATTCAAGGATTTCTTCTCCTATGATTTCATATATAAGGAAGGGGATTCCTTTCAAATGGGATTATAAATATTATAAATCCCTCAAAGAGATTAAATCTCAGTTCACTTCGATACCTATTCTCATTTTTATATAACTAGGTTAGGGTTATGTTATTTATTATAATGTGTCTAGATCGACTTTGGGTTGTGTTCTTATGTATGAAGATCATGTGGTGGATTATGGATGGAGGCAGTTGATAACCAATGAAAATAATTATCTAAATAATGACCTAGAACTAGCAGTAGTTTTCCATTCCTTGAAAACATGTTTCCACTAACTCTTTAATGAAATGTTCAGAGTCTTCACTAATTATAAGAGCTTTAAGAATATCTTTTCTTAGTGAGACTTGAACATGATGAAACGACGATGGATAGAGTACATCCAAATATTTTAATTTTACTTGATGTATACACATGATAAAGGTAATTATGAAATAGATTCTTTGAGTCAGAAGTATTATAGTGAAGTGTTTAGAGAGGCTCATGACTAATGTAAGTTGATGATCATTATTGAGGATATGCATCTAGACTATACCGAATATAATGAAAATGTTTTTTTATTTATGATCACTTTTATTTTTGATTTAATCCATTGGGACAATGAGGCTCAATGATCATAACAGGATTCCATCACTATTAGGTTAATCCAAAATGTTTAAGAGACCGTTGATGGTTGGACTAAGGATTCAAAATAAATGTTGTGTTTTTGAAACCAAATCATGGTTCCTCAATATTTTTAGGAACAAATTATTTCATCACATCCCCATTCAAAATGATCTATTCATCCAGTAATTCAGAAAATGTAAAAATCATTGAAAGCTCATTTTTGATGGTCATGTATGAAGATAAAGATTGAAGATTATGTTAAGAAATTCCTAACTTGTTTGGCTGTCAAGTATGATCATAAACGACTGGCTGAAATGTTGTAATCTATTACTATACCTATTTGGAAGTGGGAGTAGATTTCTATAGACTTTATCACCAGTCTACTGTAGATTCTTTTGAAGCTTGATTCTATTTGGGTGATTGTGGATAGAATTACCAATTTAGTACACTTTTTACCAATTAGAGAGTCCAATATGTTAGGAGATTTGGAAAAGTTATATATATGATAAGTGGTCAAGCTACATGGAGTGTATGTTTCAATAATCTATGATAGGGATCATTGATCAACTTCTCATTTTTGAAGCTCTATATAATAGGATTTAGAAACTCAATTGACCATGAACACAATTTATCATCCTCTGATGGATGGATAGTTATAATTCATAATTCATACTGTAGAGGTTATGCTTTGGGTACGTGTCATTGACTTTATATGCTTATGGGAAGATAATATCTTGTTAGTAAAGTTATCATATAATAACAATTATCAAGACCCGATACACATGGCCTTGTTCAAGGTATTTTATGTTTGTCTTTTTTTTTCTCAATTTTTTTGGGTAAAATTGGGTTATAATTCACTAATTAGATCCATCATTGTCCATGAGACTACAACAAATATCAAAATGTTCAAGAAGTGGATGGAAACAACCCAAAGCTGAAAAAAATCATACATAGATCATTATCATTGGCCTTTTTCTTTTAATGTGAGTGGTCATGCATTTTTAAAAGTCTCATTAAGACTTGGTCATAAACCCTTGGAAAAGAAATGTAAATTGGATCCATGGTATATTGGACCATTTGAGATTATGGAATAAATTTATGATTTTTCATACCGGTTGGCCTTACCATTGTGATTTTAGTGTTTTATATAATGTATTTCATGTCTCTCAAATAAAGAAGTATTAGCAGGACCTTGGTCATGTGATCAATTAGGATCACGTTATTCTTTATCTGGATGTCACATTTATCCATGAACTATTCTTAATTTTATATAGAATGGAGAATAATTTTTGAGGGAGATTTATTTTATTGGTAATAGTATTATTACAACATAGTCAAAATCAAGAAGTTTATTTGGATCAATAGAAGTTAATATGATACCAATGTATAAACCTATTCTAGATATCCGAGGATAAAAATCCCAATGGTGGGAAGATTGGTACACCCCCAGTTTCGGGTATGTACTTATTTTATGTCTTATTTAATGTTAATTAATGTTTTGGTTAAGACTTATAAAGTATCTTGGAGTTTTTAGAAAGTTTTGGAATCCTTTTTTATGATGTATTATTCGATCATGGTTAGGAGAAACCATACTCTTGTCCTAAGAAACCACACGAAGTGTTTGGTGGTCATTGGGTAGGTGCATGGTTGGTGCACAGTTTAGACAATCTATGTGTTGAAATGTGCGAATTGAAAATTTACAAGATAGAACTAATTATCATGGTTAAAACATAGTTTATCAAATAGTGTGACCTAACCATGCGATGAGAAACATTTTTTACAAAAAATAACTTTAAAATCAAAAAATTTCCCAAAAAGAATCATTCTTCTTCTAATGACCAAGGCTCTTGATTTCCATGGTTCTCCTAGGACACTTTCAATTATATTAAACATTCAAACTCTGATTATGATGATTCTTCGAGAGTTAGGTCATGGAAATAAAATTTTAGGACTATATTTTTCCTTTCCATCATGGATCTTCTCATTTCTTCTGTGAAGGAACCCTAGGATGGAGATGTTATACTAAGGTCTATGGGATCAGAAGAGTTTTGATCAGTTTTTCTTTGTATTTGGTAAGGAAATGGAAAGAAGGGGTTAGATCTATAAGTAAGTATAAAAATAATTATGTTCAATGGATCTGAGGTAGGCTATTTTTGCCTCCTTCCACTTTTTATTAGAATGTGAAAGCTCTCATGCCTATGAATGATTTTCTATCCTTTGAATGAAAAATATATTTCTAAAACTATGTTGAAACTCAGTTGTAATTTCCTATAGTTTTCCTCATTCTTGGTTTTGGGGATGTGGGTGATACCACCTGGGATTTGAAAATAATGGTTTCAAAAAAATTAAACTATTAGTAAACCAATGGGGTTTTGATGGGTGTTCTTGGAATGATTTGGGTATCATGTGTACTTGTGAATCAGGAAATTGGAATATGTAAGGAATTTACCATGATCACTTGATTTCTTTGGGAGGTACAGGTTATGTATGAGTGTTTGTGTGGATATGTGAAATTTTAATGCCAAGATGTTTAGAAGAACTATTATGAATGGATCATGGATAGAAGTCACCATGGTTATATGAATATTTTGGGAGGTCCAGATTTGAAAGGGTGTGTGAGTGGAATTATTGAATTTATATTCCAAGATGTTTGGATAAACTACTTCTATTACTTTTAAAAGTAAAAATTATTTTGAAAAAAATAACTGTTTTGATCACCAGATACCTAGATTAGAATTGTTTTGGTAAAATATGCCTACCTATTTATATTTGTTTAATCTTTTTTAAATTGGATTTGACACCCCTCCTACTATTTTATAAAACTATTTTCTAACATGATTCCTGTCTTAGTGTTATATAATAAAAGTCTCTTGGGGATGCCTATTGGGTTGTTATACTCATCCCTACATATGCACCTCGATGCATATGTAAATTTTTTCTTTCATGATATAAAAAAGGAATGGATGTCATACTTCATTAGTAGATCACCATGATAGTGGTTATCATGGATGTTTGATGATAGATCTTTGGAACATGTTCAGGTCATATAGTTATATTGGTGACACCTTGGTGCCTGAGTCTATTGTAGCTTTGGAGTCTTAGTTGTTTCTATTCTTTTGATTTCATTTAAGCTATGATTTTCTCCTCTCTATCCTTTTTAATTTGTTTGATATTAAATCATGCATCATTATATAGTTTTATCTTACATTTTTTCTTCATTAATCTTTATATTGGTTCTTTTATATGGTTTTGTGCATGTCTTTAGGGGTAAAACTTCCCCCCTCCCATTCTTGAGTTAAACCATCAGAATTTATTACCAACCTTTGGTGTCTAAGGAATGTCAACTAATGTCAGTATCACCTCTAACCTAGCATAGTCTAATGGATTTAGTGGGTATTTTACATGTAATATTTGGTAAAAATGGGAATTTATTCCCTAGGTACATTGGGGCATTTAAAACACTAGAAAGAATTGGAGATATAGCTTACTGATTAGCTGTGACATCACAACTTCTAAAGTATATGAAATCTTCCATGTTTCATTATTGAGAAAATACATACCAGATCTAAATTATGTTCTCACATATGATGAAATAGATTTGGATCCTAAATTTCCTTATAATGAAGAACCTATCCATATTCTTAACACCAGATACCAATTATTGTAGAATCAAACAACTTGATTAGTGAAAGTAATTTTACAAATTCAAAAACTAGAAGAGGAAATTGGGGATCTTTAAGAATATATGAGGAAGGAATATCCACATTGTTTTAATTGTTGACATATACCTCAATTTAAAGGACAAAATTATTTAAGGGGGGATAATATAATACATGAGACACTACTATAGGAGGTAAACACCATATCCTAAACTATCACACAATGCTAACTCTAAAGATCCTGTATTCATCTGTATATTTAATAGTGAAGTTTATAAATATTATAATTTTATTTTTAAAAAATAAAATTAATTTTTTAATTAATTATAAAGAAATTATCTTAAGTTGAAATTTTGGATTTTTTCTGAAAAATTGATTTCTGGGTGAATAGTAAAAATACCATTTTTGTTACACCTCATGGGGTGTGGTCATAAATTTCCCATGGACTACTAAATACCTAAATGGAAAAACCACCTTATACATGGTTTTATCTTGATTCCTAATTAAATTAACCATCTAGAATTGAATGAAAGTGAGTGGTATGACCATGTCACATGACTTATATGAAATTAGTGGATTAATCCCTAGTCAAATAGTATGCTAATTGAATTATAATTCATCCCTTAGTACGAATTTAAGCCTGATAGGTCCTTATTATATAAATTTAAATTATGGTAATGGTATCCCATCCAATAGTTATTAATGGGAATGGCGTCCCATAAGTTTTTGATACTTAGGAAATGTTTCCCCTCTACTCCTGACACTCAAGCATGGATACCCACTTACATGTGATTATTGGGTATGGTTTCCTGTATACATGTGATATAAAGGCATGGAGTCCCATATACATGTGATATAAAGGCATGGAATCCCATATACATGTGATATATGATTATTCCAACCCTTTTAAATGTGATTTATGAGAATTATGATGAAAATTAAATATGATGTGTGGGAATAACATTCCCAATTAAAATATGATAACCATGCATCATGTCCCTCTAATCTCTATGAGATTCATACAATTATCCATAGATTCCTAAGTTACACCTTAGGTCTAGGATAGTATTAGTATCCATATATATGGATATAAATGTCACTATGTATATAGACCATACATATGTATACATATGGTTAACTATACAGAGATCATCTGGCTTAAGTTGAATCGGGATGTGTCAGCCAGGTGTCCTTTAGGAACTAGAGAAAACCTATTTATGTTCTAATGTTTTTCTTACATTATTGTACATTAACACTGATCATTTTATATGAAAAAAATATATTTTACTAGAAACTATTGGCAGTGGAATACTAAGTATATGTTACACCCTGTTCAAGCCTCTGGTTTGTACCCAAACAAATCTCATGGATGTAGGTAAGGAAAATAGGAAGCATCCAACTACGGATGGTTGACTATTTTTTAGGATTAAGTATAAGAGTGGAGGACTGAGCTTAGGCTTGCATTGATAGTGTAGATAGTTTGTTTATTTTTTTTATTTTTTTATATAATGATGTATATGCCTATAACCATTTCCCCTTTTGTATATCACATGATGTGATCTTCATTTTGTTCTTGATATTGATCATGGTTCTGCCTGTTTACCTATCAAGATGATTTATTATTACGCTTCGGGTAATTTATTATAGATTCTTTTGTTTATCATTATTGTATACTATTGTGATACACTCTAACCTAGGGGCATAGTATCCCCATGGAAATACCCTAGTCCCTCATTGATATTCAAAAGACTCTAGAATATGGGGAGGTGCATTTGAGGCCATGTGGCCAACTGGGTTCAGTTACTTATGAGTGAACCGGGTCTGAGACATCATAAAGTGGTATCAAGGAACTAATTCATTTTGTATTACTATTTGGGTATTAGACATGAGACTAGGAATGTATTGGAATTTGTTAATGAGCCTATTTTTTAGGATTAGTTAACCCATATATAGGGAAAATCCAAATTACCTAGGATGGTATTTTTCTGTTTTAGTTATCTCCTATTATAGTTGTATTGATTTCACCGATGGGTGATACACATGTTTTGTGGAATTATTATTGTTGATATTATTATTTTAGAATTATTTTTTCATTGGCATGGTATTGTATGGAGTTATCATCTCATGCATCATTATAGGCACTTGAGGATTCACATTTCATGTATTATTCCATGCCGTATATGTATATCTCATTGCTTGAATTACATATATTTCATGTGTTTATTGTGAGTTTCATGAATGTTATATGTATATATATATATTGAAATGTGCTAATATTTCTTACAGGGATAAAATAATTAGATTATTTAAAGTGTCTACATCAAATTAAATGGTGTTTTACCATATAGATTGATGATGAAACCCTGATTAAATAATTATTCCATGTTTGAGCCATAGACCAGTGGTTCCATGGGATGAAACATCAGTTGATGTAATTTCATGAATCCCAATTTTAATTTATGAACCATGTATTTCTATAAATTTTGAATGGTTATTCATTTAATCAAATCATTTTACATGACCTATTACATCTTGATTATGGATGTAAGGGTTAGGTCGTAGTTATAAGATATTCCAATTGCAATATATAACGAGTATGTGAATTTATAAATTTGGAATGATGAATCCTTTAAGTGGATAATTATGATTATATACATATAAATGAGTACAAACTTAAATGAATCTAGACTCCTAAATGAAATGGATACAATTAAATGGGGATAACAATTGAAAAGTTAAGGGCATTTTCCTCTATATCTTGAAATTGATACTTCATATAACGAAACCTATGTTGTGTGATGTGATACATTGACCCTAAACCAAACAAATTAGTGGTAATTAGGAAGAGTGTATTGTGATCCATTATGATCTTACTTAGCACCTAGACCTAGTTTTTAGATCAAGCAGAGAGGTGTGACACGTTTATAGGAAGGTTTTACCTATCCTTTTTTATTATCTTGATCTTATTTGTTGTTGAATCTTGTCTGAGGTGTGCTCTTGGAAATTGTAGAAATATTCCATAATGGTGTCCTTGAGTCAGGCACAAGTATTTTGGTAAAGATCATTCCCCAAAGGTGGTGTGACCTAAGTCAATAGAATTAACTCCAGTATTGCCACTTGAGGCACTTTCTATTGTTCTTGATCTGGGCACTGATGCTCAGTTCTGAGATAGCTTCATACAGTTTATGTATCTTTTCAAGGAGCTTCAAAACCTGCTCCGACTATGATAGAGTTGACATGAGAATTCCAGTAGCAACATTAACCTACCTTATTATGGGATAGTATCCCATAGGTTTCTAAGTCATAGCTAGAGTCCGGGTTATTGATATTTAAGCATCTAGAGACACCTTTAGAGAGGAGTATCAATCCTATGACCTATATGCTTTAAGAAACTAACAAGAATTGGTGGGATATGATTAACCAAGTTGGTTGTCATTGGGTTATGTCCTAGGTGGACTTCGAGATATCCTTCTATGATTAATTTTTCCCTCAGATGTTGAGATCAGATCATGCTATGGGGTTTATGTACCTACAACAGGGTGTTATTTCTGTGATGGAATATTCAACTCATTTCACCTAACTTTAGCACTTCACACTAACACTTATAGGTGAAGAGTTGACAAAAAAAATATGATTTGATGATGGGATTGTATATGACATCCCGTCGTGGTTGAATGACTTTCGATTGACCATCATTTCTAAGATAGTGAATCAGGCCCTCATCAGTGAGTAAAACCTACAGGAAGCTGACAATGTTGTCCAGGTCAGTCCCATGATGAGACTGGGAATTAGTTCTTTGAACAGCAGGAAGCGTCACTTCAAGTATACTCATAGGGGTGGAAGTAGCCAAATGACACCCATTGATAGTTATGTGGTGATTCAAAAGTGTGGGAAGTTAGGGTATAAGAAGACCCATTATCATAGAGAACCTATTGAGTGTCGAGGTTGTAGTAGGTTGGGTAATCTTCAATGATTTTTAGTTCCTTTCTACCCGTGCCAAGTGGGAGAGGATCTGTATTAGAAACACCTTTAGGAATAGTATCAATATCTTCTTTCTAGGTATGTATCTAGAGTATTATCATTTGATTAGGCTGAGGAGGCAGTCTAGACCGAGTTAGATAGTCTACAGAAATTTAATTTTAGAAGAGTGGGCCTACTCAGGGTAACCAGGTTGTATCTCAGGGTCACAGATCTGGCTATATCAATGCACTTTAGAATATCCTAGAGGATCAGAGTATTGAGCCTTCTACATTTATAAGTACTATTCTAGTAGCCATCACTTTAGTATTTACCTTATTTGATACAAGAACTTCACACTCTTTCATATATGTGTAAATTATGGAAATTTTGATCTTACAAGTAGAGTAAATATGTGGCATGTTGACTCTCAACACACCATTAGGTGGTCGATCAGAGAGTGTATTCCAGTTAAATGGTTAAACCCTTGAGATAGGTGGGTACAAATTCTTTTGGAACCTCTTTGCCTTCGAGATGGTGGGTTTCAATGTCATACTCAGAATGGATTGGTTATTATCATATCATGCTCACATTGATTGCTATCATTGGAGGGTGTTTGACCAGCTTGCACAACATTGCTAATTTTTTTTATGGGAATTGATAAAATTAGAAATTTCTAATTTCTAAACTACACTAGCTAAAAAGTTTTATAATAGTGGTATTTCAGGGTCGAATCCACAGGGAATATATAGAAAATCTAGTAACCTTGCGATTAGAACATGGTAGAAGGATTCATCATCTGACTCTCATGGGTTTTGTTTTATATGCATTACATAGTTTGGTTTAACTTTAGGAGAGAGAGGTATTAAGACCAATTTTGGGGCTTATTAATAAATTATTCCTAAATATATCTTGGTATAGTCCAATGGATTATACTAAAAATAAGTGCGAGAGTCACCAATTGGTTTTGGTCAAACCAATTGGATCTACCCAAGATGGAAACTACTCATTAGTCTAGAGGTAGTTAGAAACCCAATTGAATAAGGCTTGGCTTCAAAAGAAGAAAGCATCATAGGGTATTGGTCCTAGACTTCTCAACTAAAAATAGGTCAAGGTCCTTCTATTACAATTCCCTATATAAGGGTTTTATGATAAAATATTAATAATAATAATTAATAACCTAATTACTATCTATAGGGTTACCAAAGTTTTGATTTAAGTATTAATTAAGTATAAAACACCCCTACTCTCAAACCCAAACCCTATTGGATTATTTTCGCATGATAAAAATGATATTAGATTGAAAAGAAATTGGAAACATTATTGAAATAATATTTAAAAACTTCATTCAAGATAAATCCATTATTACATGAATTTAAAATCAATCAAACACTTAATTTAATAAAGGAAAAATAGAGGGAATGCATCCATTAGGGTTTGAATCATTTATTGGAATTGAACAGAAATTGAGTCATGATAAAGCAATCCAAAATCCTTGGAATGATGTGTAGTAGAAAAAAGAATAACAAAGAAAAGAAATAATGGGACAAAAATAGGCCTAGAAAGATGCAAGGGAGAAAGAATATAAGAAATAAGGAAAATATGATTGTCCCATTTGTATCATAGAATGATGAATATTTATAGATTTGAAAGACTCACTATGTGTAAAGGTCTTATTTCATGAAATTCATTTAAATTATTTATCTTTTCATACCTTCAGGTCATGTAATATCATTCATGTCAAGTACTCAAATGCACAAAAATCTCTATAAGTAATGTATCTCCCTAGATTCCACTACTTGAATCATCACAGGGTTTGGAATTTTGAATCTTTTACATCATATAAAAAGTTCACATCATGTATTTAATTTTATTTTGATTATTCATGGATTGTACCGATTTCACGGGCTGACCTTTAGCTTGTAGGGGTCCTGTACTCAAGGAATTCACATCCTGAATAGGTTTCATAACATGTAATGTCTAATTTTTTTTTGAATATATAACGAATCATATTTTGATTATTAAGTTCCTATTTCCTGCAAAAACCAACCAAAACTCAATGAATTATAAAATAAATTATGAGTAGATCTTAAAGAAATGCATCCAACACACACACACACACACATATAAATTTATCTTTTCAAATTACCCCACACTTGAAAAATTGATTTTACTAAAGAAAAATTAATATCAATAAGGATTATAGAGGAATTTTTTTAAACAAGAAACATGTATTGAAACCAAGAAAATAAAACTACGTGTTTGTTGAAAAAAACAAGTCCTCATGAATCACTCCTATAGAAAAAATGAGTAATGACTCATGATTAAGTTCTTTATTCAGATCATTTCTTGCTTTAATTACATTTTTTAAACTATTACATAGAATCTATACTCATATTTTAATATATATATATATATATATATATATATTAAAATAGGATAATAATGGATGGTATATCATAAGAACCATGGACCACTTCCTACATATCATGTGGGAAAGTCACCATACATATCCTCAGCAATAAGCATCCCACATCCATTAGTAATATCCATATCTCCCACACTTAGCAAAGGATAGTCATGTAATTATATGAAAATTAGGGTAGGAAGGTATAAAATGGTCTTGTAACATGGCTCAATCCTAATAAGGTCATTCATGAATTCTACTAGTATAATAAGGATAAATGTACATGTGGGTTTCAGAATAAATGGATTAAAAAATATTACCTAAATAATTTTAATATTTTATTTATTCTTTTATATCCTTGGTAAGATTCAAATGAAAGTTATGATAGGTATGCATACCCCATGTATAACTCAATAAATATTCTCATAAAATAATCTGATAATGTAGGTCCAAAATTCAATTGATAATGGGAACTAGGCTAATCACTCAAAGAATAACAAACATTAATATGTCAATTAAAATAAATTCCAAGAAATGAGAATTAGAGGTGAATTTCTCAACTCAGCAATAATTTTAAAATTATAATCATGAATAAAAATAGACTTCAACATTTTCCAACCAAAATTTTTATTTTATTTAAATGGGTGTTACAATATTTCAACTTAAAGAATGATTTCAATGAAAAATGTCTCCTAAACTAATGAAAAAAAAGAAATAATATAGGTGTAAAAACAATAAATCTCAATAATGCCTCCCCCATGCTTAAATTGAAACAGTGTCCAAACTATTTTTGGAAAGCGATGTGGGAGAGAAGGAAATAATAGCATAGAAATACTGGAGATGGAAACTATGAATTTAAAGTATGGAATTGAGAGTTCCCAATAATAAAGGTCTTGCCATTTGGGAAAAGGCTAGATATATAAGGAACACATGGATTTAAGAAAAAAACAATAGAAAGAAACATACATGAACTAGATAATCAATCATAACCCAGGATTTGACAAAAATGAATGTAGTGAGGTAACAAGTGCACACGGTAGGAACAAATAAAGAAAAATGCATATCATAATGAGTGGAGTAGATTATAATGGATAAATAAAGAAACTATAAAAAATAATACCTAAAAAGAAATGAAAAATCCTAATGATTCACAAAAAATTAAAATATGGGTTACCTCCCATAGATCACTATTAGGACATCATCATACAGACATATGGATAAGGAGGAGGTGGAGGGGTTCATCATCTCATTTTTCCTATACCTATTGCAAGAATTGGTAGTTATATCCTCAAGATCATGGGGGTTCTTGGTGTGGTTTACCACCATAGGAATGCTTCAACCAAATATCTCATGTTGTTGTTGTAGTATCTGTGTAGGATGTGGAGTGTAATTATTTAAAATATGAAGATGTGGCTCCTAGGGTCATCCTTGTATGTTAGATACTTGAAGAAATACCACATACGAGAGGCCATACAGTAGTATAATAGACTGATTGATAACCATGTAATATGAAATAGATCGATACATATCTAAATGAATGCATAAGTAAGAATGAGAATATGTAATCCATGCAGTCAAAAGTGAATCTCATTCATTAGATACAATAAATGATATAATTGGAACAAGGAATAATGTGAGTAAAAAAAATACACCCAACATGGAGTAAAATAGGGGAAGGGTATACTTATACAAGACTAAATAGTGTGGGAAGACTCACCGCTATCAACATCAGATGTACCCTCCTGAACATGGGTGTCCAAATCTGCCCCCACCATGTCTATGGAAAATATAGAAGTAGTGGAAATTGGATTAGCCACCATAGATGGTGTTTTAGTGCTAAAATATATCTTGTCCATCACAGGTGGAGGGAAGGTTCTAATCTGTACTATGGCCAAATGTTTGGAAGTTGGATCTATGAAAGGCACCTCAGATGAAGATGGTAAGGTGGGGGCCCTTACCGCCTTGATCCTTCTCCATCAAAAACTCATGTTGGGTAGTAGGGTATGTAATATTTGGGGAAGATCAACATGGGTGGATGGTGGGGTGAGAATAGTTAAAGATGTATTTTTGTAAGGAGGTGTTGGGGGGTAAATTAAGTGGCCAGTGGTGGGGCTATGGTGGTAAACTGAGAGTTCTCAGTAAAAGAAATGGTGAAGTGAATTAAAATACATCTTTGGTTTTCCATAATATACTGGAGAATAGTATAAATGTTTGAGGGAAATGGTGTGCTTGGAAAAAAATTAGCATGAGGTGGTGAGGTGGTTGGTGGTGGAGCGATGGAGGAAGCAGGGGATGTGTAAGAAGGTATAGGCGCTGCATGAGTGGGAGCAGATGCGGCTGGAGCATGATGAGCTGGGGCCTCAGCAGCATCCTCCACATACTTGGGGGGGAAGTGTAAGACCCTATACCTTTCATATAATCCCCATATTCTAGAGAAATATGAGATCAATGTACTCTATATTGCCTTTATAGATAAGGGATTGAGAAGCATCAAAAACTCCGAGATGACACGCTAGATGAGTGATGAAGATACCCCCATCAAGGTACCATGGGCCCTTCTCACCTGGAAATTGTAATAAAGTGTGGACTAGTATTCCATTTTTATGGTAAATATTCCAATTGAAGAGGATAAAATGGTAACCTCTATCTATCGAATGCTCCCATGACCATCTCCCTAGGCCATCCAAGCATGGGCAAGAGCTCGATGTATGATCTTAAGGCAACACCTCACAACAGGGTGCTATTTATCATGCATAGATTATAAATGATCTGGTGGTTAAAAACTATCAATTACCAACTCCTCACCATGTCCTTATTTATTGGGTCCATATACAAGGTCAGAAAGACTGGAGAAGCAACAAATTATAATTAATATATGCCCATTCCAACAAAAAACTCACCCAATGTGATCTCCCATGTCCGACATCTCAGTCTGAAAGTAATGTGTGTGCTGGACAACTCAAAAATAGAGAATAACTCAAGGAACATATCCAAATATTTCTCCTCATGTACCTCAATAATTCTAGAAATGTTAATGTTAATAATTATGTCTAGTACTTCCTCATGCATGTGGATCTTCTCAATAATATCCATATCAAGAGTCTTATTAGTCCTCATGGGTTTGGCCTAAAGATAGACCAAGAAAACCATATACTCGGGTGTGGAAAAGTGTAAGTAGGGTTTCAAGTGAGGGAACATGACAGTGACCTATAAGAAAATAGAAGAATAATGTAAATCGTGATAGGCAGTGGGTGTAGCAGAACCTGATGTAGATGATATAGGGGAAGGGTTTGCAGGTGGCGGTGGAGGATCCAATGACAGAAATTTGGTTGTAGGGTTCTTCACATTTGGACATACATTTGGAGAATTATTCACTAATAGTATTTTTTCATGATAATTGAAGTAATGATATGGTAGGAAAAAATAGAAATGGGTGGGAGGATCAACTGGCCAAATAAATAAACGAGGATAAGGGAGTAGGAACAGAGGGAAATCTCGTAGGAGAGGAAGGATGGTTGAAGGTTGGAGGGGAGTAGTGTGCGAGAGCAGAGGGGAGTATCCCATGAGCCCTAAACTCACCGATTATGAATTCTTCCCAAGGTTTTAATTTTTGTAAGTCATTTAAGACATATAAAATGATAAAATTTAATCTTTACAACCCCAAAATTTTCACTTTGTGTAATTTTTACATGACGTGAATTATTCTATTTGTGTATCCTTTATCTAAGAACCTCTGACCTATTTCCATCATTAATAAACAATCAAAAGCATTAGAAAATCTATTATAACTTATAAAACCTATCCTATGATGCCTCCCATTCAGTGCTTCATTTAACATTAAGAGATCGATAGATACTTCGAATCAATTGAATTTTAAATAAAGAACACACCCCTCTTGAAATGGTTCTTGATAAATTTTTAATATTTAACCATTGAACTTAAAGGGTGTCCCTTAAACTATTTATTTTTTAGTAATCCCATAAGGTAAAACTTTTAAAATTTTAAAAGTAACCAACCAGTGGGATTTTAGTTTCCAATGGAATAGCTTCAGACAATAATTAAGGAGTATAACTTTGTCCCCTAGTTTGAAAACCCATTATGAAATGCATTTTACATGCATTTTATTAATTTTTTATTTATAAATTTAAAAAATTTCATAATAATCCTTTAAAATATCTTCCATATAATCCATTTTTAGTAATCTTTATTTCCTGAATGTTTTGAGCATCCAAGTTTAGTTTTTTGATTTCCCAATATAAGCAATGCTCTAATTCCACTGGTAGGTGATAGGGATTCCTATAAAAAAGTTGGAATGGAGTAGTTATGATGGGTTTTTATACATTATGTGATATATCCAAAGTGTTTCATATAATTTATGATACTAATAACCCCAACTTTTACTCACTTTATTTTCTAGATTTTTTTAATCTTCTGATTGGACAACTCGACATTCTCTCTAGTCTGTGAGCAGTTGGGAGTTCCAATATAGTATCAAATTCCATATTTTCCAAGAATTCCTTTAATGGTAGTATTTTTAATGTTTATTCCTAATAACTAATGAGTAATCCGGGAAATCCAAATTTGGAGAATGTAACACCCTAATATTTTACGGTATGCCTCTTCTTAAATAAATTCAATTTCTTTGATAGCTTATGTTATATGGATTACTGAGATTAAACAAATGATTAAATATTATTATTTAATTTTAATGGTTGTCACCTAGCCATTGGAATGGGAAAAATTAATGAGGTTAAATTACTATAGTTTACACATGTTT
Organism: Viscum album; assembly: GCA_963277665.1. NCBI lineage: Eukaryota > Viridiplantae > Streptophyta > Magnoliopsida > Santalales > Viscaceae > Viscum > Viscum album. Next base: position 225,478,161 of record OY728162.1, read on the forward strand.
ATAAAATGAATTCATTGGTTACCAATTAATTATATATGAAAATAAAAGCCAATTGAATATAAAAGAAGTGTTTTTATAAAAAAAACTATTTTTATGCCCATAATATAATTTTATATTAATAAATTAAATTAAGCGCTATTAGTGATAGATAATAATAAAATTTATATTCTATACAGTAAGTTAAATTTTTATAAATTAATTCATTATTTTTAGTCTTAAGATAAGAATAAATCCAGTTTTTAGCATAAAAAGCTATATTTTTATAAAAGGCAATTTTGCACCTTTTGATGGTGCACTTGTTTTAAATATTTATTTTGACACTTTTATATTTTTTATTTGAAAAAAATAAATTTCATTTCTGAAAATTTAATATAAAAATTATCTTAGGGTAAAATTTTGGTATTTTTTGGAGAAGTTTCATTTTTTTGAAAGATAGTGAAAAATACTAAATTTTAATTAAAAACTATTTTTTCATCAAATTTATTTATATAGTAAAATTATTTTTTAAATTATTTTAAAATTATTATTAGTTAAATTATAAATAAATTAAACCAATTTTGTCCATTTTAACCAATTTCACATTTAAATTGGATATAAAAACATTTCAAACTTTTTAACTTTTCACTTTAAAAACACATTTTTTCATTTTGTTTGTGGGATTACTTTTAATTATATTTTTTAGAATTATATGAATTGACTTTGGTAAAATAGAATAAATATTTATAATCATTAGGTTCAAATAATTTTCATTTTTATACATAAAAAATTTACCATGGTGAAATTTTTTTTACCACAATATATGTAAAATAATGAAAAAGGTTGAAGTTAAAAGGTAAAAGCTTAAACTACCTAAAAGATACAAATTTTATTGGGTTTTTGAGGTATTTATATACCCTAGAAAACCTATACAAAATAAATTAACAATATAATTAATTTAAATTAATTTCACATCAATGTGGTCAGCTTTAATTATAAATTATTCATTATTTAATCACTTAGACCCACCTCTCCTCAAGTATAAATATCACCCATCACCTACCCATTTGGAATCACAATAATTTTATCTCCTAAAATATATACCCAAAATTTTTCAACTCACTCTAAATATGTCTAAGTGCTTCTGGTGTTAATAAAATACAAAATAAATGGTCATTAAGGGTCTCTAAAGGCAGTTATATTCAAGAGGCAATTTTCTCAAAAAAACCTCTCTTATTTTCTTTTCTTATTTTAATTACTAATAATATATTTCATCCAACAAGTAATAATAACTAAAAAATCATTTAAATACTATAATTTTATGTTTATAATGAAATATCTTATATTCATCCCTTTTATAACCTCCTCGTAATCAAAGAAACGAAACTATTGTCCAATTATGCAGGTTAATCGTTTCCTTGAATAATGATTTTGTTATTTTGACATTACTGCCTTGAAGGATGGTTATAAAACTATTATTATAGTTAGATAATATTTTTATAAGTATATTATATTCTATTTAATGTTTTCTAACTGTTATCTACTCATAATACTAAATAAAATGAAACTAGTTCATGGTGTTTGGAAAAACCTCCAAAATAAACTAAACATTTGTCATTAACATTTAATCTAATGAATCATCCTCATATAAGAAATAAAAAATAAATATTGTAACATTTATACTTATATAATTTAATTAATACTATTCCTTTCTACTTCTAGAGTTGTAATCCTATTTTACAAGAACATCCATAATTTTATACAAATGAACCGATCATGAAACCATGAAACGAACGAACTCGAAGCCATGAAAATAATGAAATATTATTAATTAATGGGTCATAAGATGTTATAAAAACATTGAATAATAAATTATAAATATTAATATATCTCTTTAATGAGTTAATAACATTTTTTAAATCATTATAAATGAGGTTAAATAATGCTGCACTAAAGGGAAGAGTGAGGTTAGGGTTTTCCTATCTTGCTTTTATTTTTATGAGATATATGAATTATTCACCACTTAATTATTTTTTGTGGTGTATGTATACTTCCCTTTTATATATAATATCTTTAATATAATCATATTCATGCTATTAAATGTTTTATTTGATAAATATCACTTTTATGGGGCATATAATTTGACTAGTTGCAAGTGGTAAGAGATTTATTAACTCAATTATTCACTCATTAGGTTAAACTTATATTTCATTGATTATGTCATGATAAGGTTATGTTTGAAATGAATTTTTATTTTATAATATTTTATTCCCACTTTTTATGTTTATTTACACTGAATACATGTAATCCATTCATTTTTAAGGGACTTTGTCTTGATCTCCTTTCATTGAGGCATATTTTGATGTTATACATCCACCTTCTTTTATGAGGTGTATATACATAACACTTGATATATCATATCATGAATCTCATTTTATTCATAGTATTAAAATTTTCAAAGTGTTATGGGACACTTTTATTTATAAATATCTTTTTAAATAATTTATTTGATATATGAGGAATGCTTTGGACAGGTAGACATGGGTGGGGCCTGGTTATAGATAGCTCCTTGATGCATTGGTGGTATCATGGGGATAATTAGTTAATATAGTAGTAAATGGGTTATTACTTGTAGATTAAATCATCTTGTGAAAGGTATTAATAGTAGTGGTTCATGTTCCAGATGCATGATGTCCAATAATTAAGAACTTCTTGCATTCAGTATTCAGTTATTATTATCTCAAGGATTTTCACTATTACAAAATCTATGGGTGCATTTATTTCTTAGTTTATTGATTAAATGAAATATGTGGGATATTTTATTTACCTTTCCATATTTATTATTATTATTTATTCAAATTATCTTCCACTATGATTAACTCTTACAGATAATTTGAGATCACCCTTATTTGTTTCCTTTCCCCAAGTTATGAAGAAGAGATCATGAATGAGTTCAAGAATGAAAATTACTTTCCTTACCTATGTTTTATTTTATTTTCATAATGTAAAATGGGTATCATGTATGTATCCATTTTACCAACACTACTAAACTATTCAAACTTTTTGGGATGTTATTTCTTGTATATTATTCCAATTTAATATAGTAAGGCACTGTATCTAGGCTATAGGGGTTAGGGTCGTTATAGTTGATGTCAGAGAAAGTTTAGTAGAAACCTTGGGAACTAGATTTATTTAAACATGGATTAGGGAAACATTACCCTATAATATCCATTTAAAATATTCCTATAGAAACCATGTTTATGGTTTAGCGATTAGTTATACCAAATTTTTAATTTATGTTAGGTGTTTTACTAGTTTTGGGATTATATATTTTGTTTCATAATGATATGATCCAATCCAGTATATTCCATTGTTTAGAAATAAAACTTGGACGGAAGAATGGTATCGATACTCATGGACAATGTAGAGATTTTTCTATTGAGGGAACCAATACATATAGTATTGGAACAGATCAAATTATAGCTATTTTAGGGCAACTTAATAAAGTTATGAAAAATAACCTTTCCTAGATGGAGAAACATATTCCCTAATGAGACTTTCCTATATTGGATTTATTTATATGAAAAAAACACCCATACTTTAGTGGGAATAATAATATAATTACAGCTAAGAAATGAATTAATTCTTTGGAGAAGATATTTTCAACATTAGGATTTGGTGAAAATGAAAAGGTTGCACTTGCAGTATATTGCCTCAAAGATGATTCTAACCAATGGTGTTAATTGATCCAAAATACTCAGGAAGAAGAATAAATAGAACACATGGAATTAAATTCTTTTAAGGATGCATTCTTTGAATAATATTTCCCTCATGAGGAACAAATTGAAATGAAGAGTAATTTCATTAGTTTAAAGTAAAGGGAGAGAACAATATTACAATGTATGAAGCTACCTTTACAAGTTTATCTAGGTATTATATGGATTACATAAAAAACATGGAGTGTAATATTTTACATTTATTTTAATTTCTTAAGCTATATCTTTGAACGGAATAGGTCTCACAAAAATTTTATTCATATGATGAAATTTTTTAATGTGCTATTAAGAGAGATAAATAATTATACAAGTCATATGGATTTGAATAGAAGAAATATAAGAATAGGATGACATAGAAAAACATGGATAAATAAAAGAATAGAAATAAGGATTTTCCCACATGTGATAATTGTGGAAAGAATCACCTTGGTAAGTACTTGAAGGGATCATGCATTTTTTATAAGTGTAGAGAAAAGGGTCACCAGGAAAAATAATGAAAAGTTAAGGATAAAAGGCTAATATTCAGTGTTACACCTAAAAAGATACGGTGCACTACAAAAATGAATTCCCTATGAATCAATAGAATATGCCTTATAAGAATCTAAGGGATCAAGTTCAATATTATTATATTGATATATATAAAGTGGAATGATTAATTTTATACTTTATTTGGATCCTTTAATAATGTGGTGGCAGTATTTTGTTGATGATATCATGGTTATAATCATTATGTAATGTATAAGTATTTTACTATAGTGGTTTTCATCATGGATTTTAAATCATGTGTTGATATATATCAATAACCAAGAGAAGTGATTATATAGAAAGTTAATATTTTGTAAAACACATCATTTGGGGAATATAAACTTAATACATGTTTAGTGTTGACATAAAGATATGCTTATGGTATAGTATTGGTGACCATGAAATTTTTTAGTGATTCGATGGTTTATGTTATCCTTTATAGGTTTACTACATGTTTGGATTTATGGAATATATTCAACAACCTGATATTTTATTTTGGGATGCATACCTGTTTTCATTAGGTTTGTAAGGTGATAAAGGTATCAATATATCTAGTTTGTGAAATTAATAGTTACATTATCCTGTTTATGGAATCTAATGTTAATTTTACTTTTGTAAATTTAGTGACCTTCCTTCTAAATTTTTGGACATTTAATTTGGAAATATGTATTTTTGACGAGTCTTAAAATTAACTACTTATAAATTGGATTAAATTGAACATTAGATATTATTGTTTAAGGGTAAAGTATGATTTATTATATTGGATATCATGTTCTAATTTTTTTACAATAAACATTTAATGGTTTAAGGAATGAATTGTTGATCTTATGATCCATTAATGTTATTTAGGAAAAAAATCATCGTGAACATTCATTTCTTGGTGTGAGGGATGAAGTGAAAGTAGATCAAAGAACAACCAATGGATGAGATTATTCTTATGATATAGAATGTAATATAGTAATATTTTTTTTATAAAGTGCTTATATGGATAGTAAAATAATTCCTTAACTCTAGGAAAATGAACTTTTGGACAAAAATGTTATCTATTTACTTTTCTTACTAAGAAATCAATGGCCTTTTAACCAATCATAAGATTTATGGTTTTTTGATGGTTAACATTATAATGAACACAACCTATATCATTCTCCATTAGAACACGATGGTTATATTTCTTTTCCATTTCCCAATTTTCACTTTATGTTAATGTTATCCTATTCAGAATACTAATTTTGTGGTAACATTTACATCTTTGTTTCCCTCTTATTAAGGGGATGTTTTATTACCCCTTCTCACGATGTGGGTTTCCCAAAAAGGTATTTTCAAATATCATATTTTTATTTTTGAAGTGCAATTTCAAATTATGAGGATGAAATTTATTAAATTATGGGATAATTTTAAACCCAAATATTTTATGGTATGTTTCTTCTTAAATAAATTCAATTTCTTTGATAGCTTATGTTACACAGAATACCGAGCTTAATCAAGAGATTAAATATTATTATTTAATTGTGATAGTTATCACCTAGACATTGAAATGGAATAAATGAATGATATTAACTAAATATAGTGTAAAAATTTTTATAAAATTATTTCATTGGTTACCAATTAATTATAAATGAAAATGAAATCCATTTGAACATAAAGGAAGTGTTTTTATAAAAAAACTATTTTTATGCCCATAATAGAATTTTATATTAATAAATTAAATTAATAACTATTAGTGAGATATAATAGTTATATTTATATTTTATATATTTAGTAATTTTTTTTTAAATTCATTCAATATTTTTGATAGTCTTAAGATTAGAATAAATCTAGTTTTAAGGATAAAAATATATATTTTTCAAAAATGTAATTTTGTTGTATTTTGATGGCACACCTATTTTAAATATAGATTTTTAAAAATTCATAAGTTTTATTTTAAAAAATAATTTTATTTTTTAAAATTTTAATATAAAAATTATCTTAGTGGAAAAATTTGGTATTTTTAAGAGAAGTTTCGTTTTTTTGACAAATAGTGAAAAATACTAAATTTTTGTTAAAAACTTCTTTTTATAAAATTTATTTATATAGTTAAATTATATTTTAAATTAGATTCATAATATAATTAGTTAAATTATATATCAATAAAAACAATTTATTTAATTTTAACAAATTTTACATTGAAATTGGATATAAAAACATTTCAAAACTTTAAAATCCATCTTTTTCATTGTGTTTGCAGGATTACATTTAAATATAATTTTTCCAATTTGGTAAAATGGATTAAATATTTGTAATAATAAGTTCCAAATTTGGTTTTAATAAAAATTTTATTTTTATACATAAAATATTTACCATGGTAAAAGAAATATTTACCACAATATAGGTAGAATAATGAAAAGGGTTCAAGTTAAAAGGTAAAATCTTAAACTACTAAGAAAATAAAACTTTTAATGGGTGGTTGAGGTATTTCTCAACCATAAACATTAAACAAAACATTAATTAACAACTAAAGTCATTTAAATTAATTCAAGAGGTGGTTTTTCAAAACACCTCTCTTATTTTATTTTCTACTTCTACTTCCTCCTATTATCATTAATCCTTAAAGTAATAATAATTAAATAATAATATAAATAATTTAATTTTATATTCATAATGTAATATCTTATATCCATTCCTTTATTACCTCCTCTTAAAAAAATAAATGAAACCACTGTCTAATTATGCCGGTTAATAGCCCCCATGAATATTGTTTTTGTTCTTTTTCCATTTCCACCTTAAATGATGTTAATAAAACTATTATTATAGTTAAATAATATTATAATAAGTATATAATATTCTATTTCATGTTCTTTAACTAATACATACTCATAATAGTAAATAAAATGAAACTAGTTAATGGTGTTTGGAAAAATCACCTTTTAAACTAGACGTTTATCATTAACATTTTATCTGATGAATCATCCTAATGTAAGAAATAAAAATGATATAAGGGAAAATTTATAATTTTTTAAGTTCATTAATACTATTCCATTCCACTTCTGGATTTTCAATCACATTTTACAAGAATATCCATAATTTTATACAAATGAACCAATCATGAAACCACGAAACGAACGCACCCAAAACCATGAAAATAATAAAATAATATTAATGAATGGGTTATAAGATGTTATAAAATTATCACATAAGGAATTAAAAATATTAATATAGATCTATAATGAGTTAATAATATTATTTAAACTATTATAAATGAGGTTAAAGAATACTACACAAAAGGGAAGCGTGAGGTAAGGGTTTTCTCATATCACTTTTATTTCTGTGATACATATGCCTTATTCACCACTTATTTATTGTGTGTGGTTCATTTATAATTCCATTTGATATATCACATAATATATCTCATTATATTATTGGTATTAATTGTTTTATTTGATAAATATTATTTTTATGTGGATAACAATTCAGTTTATTGCAAGTGGTAAGATATTTCTTAACTCTATTTTCATTCCTTAAGTTAAACTTCTATATCATTGATTATATAATTACTAGGGTATGTGTGAAGTTAATTTTTATTATATCATTTTTTTATTTCCACTTTTTATGTGCATTTACAATGAATAAACATAATCAATTCATTTGTAAAGGACTTTGTCTTGATCTCCTTTCATTGACGCATATTTTGATGTTATACACTCATCCTCTTTTATGAGTTGTATATCATGAATATCATTTTATTCATGGTATTAAAATGTTTCAAAATGGTATGGGACACATTTATTTATAAATATATTTTTATATAGTATATTTTATATATGAGGAATGCTTTGGACTGGCATACATGGGTGGGGCCCAATTATAGATTTCCCCTCGATGCATCGGTAGTATCATGGGATGAATTAGTTAAGATAGTAGTAAATGGGTTATTACTTGTAGATTTAACCATATTGTGAAAGTATTGAAAGGCAGTGGTTCATGTTCTCGATACATCCAAAAATTAATAATTATCTGCATTCATTGTTCAGTTATTATTATCCAGAGGATTTTCACAATGAAAAAAATCTATGGATAAATTTAATTATTAGTTTATTGATTAAATGGAATGTGTGTGATCATTTATTTTCTTTTACATATTTATTATTCTTATTTATTCAAATTATCTTCCACTTTATTTAAACCTTACTGATCATTTAAACTCAACCTTGTTTTTTTCCTTTCCGTAGGTTAGGAAGAAGAGATCTTGCATGAGTTTAATTATGAAAATTACTTCCCTTTGTTATGTTTTATTTTATTTTCCCAATGTAAAATGGTTTTATTGTATGTATATAATTTACTAATAATACTAAACTATTAATTAATTTGGGATGTTATTTCTTGTATCTTAGGCCAATGTAATAAAGCAAGGCAATGGCTCTGGGCTATTGGGGTCGGGGTAATTATGGAGAAAATTGTTTTTTTGTAAAAAATCCATGACCACCTTGGATATTTCATCGGTGGTGGTTTTGGTTTATACCCACTTTGAAACATAGTCCCCACCAACTAGTATGTAATACATTACATAAGAATTATGGAATGGGTTGATGAAATGGATTTCACATACATCAAAGATTTCAACTTCAAGGATGGGGTTCTGGGGAATTTCATTTCATTTTCCAATGGTGTTAGTTTGATGGCATTAATCACAATTCTAAACAAAACTCATCATATCCTGATGGAGTGTGAACCAAATATTCTACTTTATAGGATCTTATGCATGGTGCGTTCAGACCCATGATTCCCTTTAGCTAGTGACATGTGACACATTTCGAGCATGATTTGAATTTCATCCACTAGGATGCAATGTATCATTAATACAGAAGCACAATGATTAAATAATATCATCTCATCCCAATAATAGAGTGAATCATTGACAAATAAATTATTATTCTATAGATATGATAAGTTGGGGTAAATATTTCCCATGGAAAGATAGTTTGCAATATCTTAAAATCATGGATATGTTTGTGTATTAATATTGAAAAGTGTTTCATCAGGGAAATCATCCTCAATACTCAAATTTTCTTCATCCACAAAACTTGGTAGTGGAAGTATAGTTTAATGTTCAGTAATGAAATTTTCATTCCCTTTAGTGTCTTTGATAACTATGTCAAACTCTTGTAACAACATGATCTTCCATATTATCCATGGTTTGGAATCCTTTTTATCAATAGGCATTTCAGTGATTCATGATATGTATACATCACCACTTTATAAAGCATGATGTATGATAAAACTTTTACAAAAGAAAAGACCATTTCTAGAAGCTACTTTTCTATGGTTTTATAAATTACATGAGCTTCATTTAGGGTATGAATGAAATAATAAATGTGTCAAAATATGTTTTCAACCCGCTATCCTAAAATATAACCCACAGAAAAATAATTAGAGTCACACATAAGTTCAATTTCATTATCTTATTCAGTTGAAACTACAATAGGAGTGACCACTGGGCTATTTTTAGAGTATTTATTGGAAAAATATCCCTTAAGGTAACGTATAAGTATTTTTGGATTGATTTTGTTTGTTGAAAAACAAGTTTTCATGGTGATTTTTGGAGTTCTTGGGAGACTTTTGACAAGGTATGTTGAAAAAGATCCAATAAAAAGGAATATATTCTTTGGATGTGATATAGAAAAATATATATACAAGGTGGTGTCATTTCCTAGTGTTTTCCAAATTTCTGGGGTCCAAAATTTGGAGGATAGAGAAAGGTGTTTTTGGAAAATGTAGTTTTTATTTTAAAAAGTAAAAAAGTTTCATGGAAGAGTGAATATGATGCATAATGTTGTGCTCGAGTGATCTTTCAGGATCTCTACATCAAAACATGGCCAAGGAAAAAGGTGCGCATAAGATCTGAAATTGTGCCAAAGATGGTCTTTTCGTGACATAGGAGTTGCACATAGCAGTAGGCACACAATAAGCTTACACACAAAATATTATGTCAAATCCTAAATTTTAACGCTTTGAAGAAGTTTTTCTCAAGGCAGGTGTTCCGTGAAAAAATGGGTTTCGTATGCACAAAGAGGAAGATGTGTAAGGAACTTGCACGTAGGGTCTGTCGGGTTTATAAATTAGCAGCTACATGACTAACTTCAGTAGCTCAACCCTTAGAGAATATCAAGGCTCTGAATTGCATAATAGTTTCATGAAAAGTGTAAAAGTTTTGTGAAAAAGTATTTTCACGAAGCAATGAATTAATTAGTTTTTGCGCACAGAAAAGAAATTGTGTCTGAATGACAAAGGGAGGCACACGTAAAGTGTAAAATTTGTATGATGTTTGGATTCTGTAACACACAAAAAGTTTCATGAAAGTTTATAGTTTCATGAAAAAAAATTAAATTTGACATGCAAGGTGGTAAAGTTTTCTCAGGGCATCTAAAGGTTTCGCGAAAGACAATAGTTTGTGAACCGGAAAGGATTTCCCAATAAATCTATGAAAAAGTAGTATTCATCAAGTGGATGAAAGTACAACTTCAATAGATAATATATCTAAAATTTATGATGCATTCATTATTTATAATGAAGAGAACTATATGTTCATAAACTATGTTTGGATCCTTTTTGGAGTAGTGAGAAAAGAAAATGGAATAAGGTGATCATTTCCACTAGTAGTGAGCCAACTAAGGATATATTGAGGGAGTGACCCTTGGGAATCAATGAGTTTTCCATAAACATTGTAAATGTAGTGATCCTGGGCATATAAGTAATCTATCACGAACCTTGAAATTTCAGTGATCCATAGTATATTTGGTATATCAATACATTTCCATTGTATGCTCCTTACATATAGCCCAGTGAGGGTGAACCAAGTAAAAATATGTGTGTCATTATCATTTAATTCCTACATTACTTTCTATAAATCATCATCAGATATATTTGGAAAGGAAAATAGAATATAGATAATAAAGAGAAAACAAAGTGGCCCTTATAATAAAGAGGTCAAGATCTAGTGGGGTAGAAAGAATTTTAAAAAGAATATCTATACCCTAATTCACCCCTCTCAGGGTATCTAGGCCCCTTTTGGACCTGACAATATTGAATACCTACTGATACTATTAAGTGAAATCAAATGGAGTGTCCTTTGATAATAGGTGTTTTAGTGGTGGGATATTCTTCCAAAATATGGGATGAAGTGGTGATAAAATCCCAAGTGGCCAAGAAAACTCCTTACACCTTTCACTATTGTGGGTTTAAGTAAATATTTAATCTCATTAATGTTTTCTAGATAGACTTCCATCCCATGATTTTATCTTTTATGTCTGAGTATTATTCCTCCTTGGACCATAAAATAACATTTTTATTGGTTTTATACTTGGAAATTCTCTTCAAATTAGAGCAGAATTAACTCTAGATAACTTAGGTAGAATTCAAAATATCATATGTATACATAGGAAGCATCCATGAAAATATCTAGAAACTCCTCTGTCATATCATGGAAAATAGGTTTTATGCACTGTTGAAATGTATCAAACATGTTTCACATTCCAAATGACATTATTTGAAAGGAAAAGGTTTCAAAAGGATATGTAAATGTGGTTTTTGAAAAATTTGTTGGGTTGAATGCAATTTGATGGTATCTAGAATATCCATCCAAAAAAATTCATGCCTAGCTATTACCTCCAGCATCTGATATATAAATTGGAGTATAAAATAGTCTTTTAGAGTTTATATTTCTATACTCAACACATACTCACCATCCATTAATTGTTTGAGTTGAGATTAAATAATATCCATTATTTTTAATAATATTCAAGTCATATTTCTTCAAGATAACTTATAGCATACTCACTCACTCACTATCATAGATTGAAAATATTATACCAGTATCAAGAATATCCATTAATTAATTCTTGACTAATTCATTCGTTGGTGTAGTGATTCACCTATGGGGTTGACATTTTGGTTTAGCACCTTCCTCTAACAAAAACTCTCTGGTTTAAAATCATGGAGTTGATCCCCTTAACTCTATATGCACCCTAGGAAATTGAATTTTTATGCCTTTTAAAAACTTCAATTAGTTTTTATTCTTGTAATCGATTCATCTCTAAAATAATGATAACTAGAAGTGTAGCTGTAGTTTTTAAGAACAATTAATTTAAAGTGTTTGGTAGGAACTTCAAATCTAACATCAGTGGCTTGATAAAAGAGGGTATGAATGATGGAATGATATCCCTCATCAAAGGTTCATTATAATTCACATCCTCACAATCACTCCACATATATTCATTAGGAGGAAGGGTCACTCTGTTAACGTCAACAGCCATGTAATCATCTTCCTCATCAGTTAAAAAGATTCTTTGATAATCAAACGAATCACCACCTTTTCTAACAACTTTTACTAATTCAAACACTACTTGTTCATTATTGACTCTAAAAATCATCATTACCTAATTCACATAAAATTTATTTCTAGTGGAAATAAATGGTCTCTATATAATTATTGGGACATCGACTTCTTCCTCTATATCCAAAATAAGGAAATTAGCAGGAAAAATGAATTTACCAACCTTGACTAAAAAATCCTCAAGAAGTCCTCAAGGTTACCTGATTGAATAGTTAAATAGTTGAAATGAAACTCTTATTAGTTTAAAATATTCTAGCCCTAAATTTTTTAATACACTTATAGGAATTAGATTGATACTTGCACCGAGGCCGCATAAGGATTTAATGAATTTGATCGTTTTGATAGTTCAGGGAATCGAGAAGATTCTGGGGTATCGTATCTTGGGTGTATGATTATTTTGAATAAATATGGAGAATTATTAATTCAAGTATATGAATCTTATTTATTACATTTTTATTTTATTTTAGATCAAATTCTTTAAGAATTTTTCATATGAATGCATCAGAACAATGGCCTCTATAAAGGGGATATTTATGTGTAACTACTTAATCATCTATTTTTTTATTATCCCTCCATATTTAATTTTATCATTATCTTTATAAAGGGAAGAGTGGTTTTTTATGGCGGTGGTGCCACATAAAAATATTCCTTTTCAGGATTCTCTTATATAGGAGCTTTTTCAGTTGAAACTGATTCCTGATTTCATCCTTGAACAGATTTGTGTGTGCTATCATTACTATCTTTGTTTATGATTGTGGAATGTATTTTAGGTTATTCTAGATCCATTACATTACCAATACATAGATTCAGAAAATTCTTATTTTTTCACTCCTATGGTACACAACTTTATCCTCCTCTTTAGGATGTGTATTGATATTACTGTGCAATGTACACGGTAATCGATTTGATAGAGTCTTTGATATTTGTCACACATGGTGCTCAAGATTTCAGAGGGAAGGCCTCTGATTCAAAATATCACCTTCTTAGGTGTCCATCCTCTAATATTCCTTCTAAAAATTTTGGTTATAAGGTTCTCAAGATTTGATTGTTTAGGTGGGGCTTGTTGTGTCTCCCTTGATGGAGCTTACTAAAACTGTTTTTGGGGTATAAATTGATGGGCTCTAGGGGGAAAAGACTATTGTGGAAATTATTGTTGAGGTCTAGGAGCTATTTTTTGTGGTTAGTACCAATGTGGCCCTTGATTTTATGGTATTTATTGACCACTCCTCTATTGGTAGTAACCTTGATTGGGTTTTTTTGGATATTGATATGGTCTTTATTGATAATATGGTTATTGGTATTTCTAGGGTTTTTGAAATTATTTATTTTTTATTGTAATTTACATAATTACAATACTGATTTTGGGTCTCTTCCATTGGTACCCTATATTCCTGGTATGGGTATGGACCTCCAAAAATTTCACAAGCCTCGATATCCATATCAGGAGTAGGAGGTGGTGGTGTTGGAGAAGGTATTTGAGAAGTTTTGAGCTTCTTTGTGAGGGATTCATCCTGGGATACAAGGTGAGTATTCTTTTCCACATAATTAATTCCACATCATGTTTATCTGCAATCACTCTTACACATATTGGAATTGTGGTTAATTTCATCTAAAATTTATCTATTGACTTTTAGAATCTTGATCATGAGAATTCCACTAGTGGTAGTGTCAATGTAGTTGGTTGCAATACTTGGTAGGGTACTTGTAGATTTATCCACACATCAAGTCCATTATGTGGAAACTTAGGAGTGAGTTCCTTAAAGTGATCCCAAGATTCTTAATATGACTCTCCATCCTCATGGGTGAAGTTATGGATCTTGGTAGGTTCTTATAGGTGGTACATATTTATCCAAATATTATTTGGATAAATCATCCCAAGTTGCAATGAACTCGGGAGCTTGGATTTTAAGCCAATCCTTGCCTCTATCATGTAAGGAGAAGAGGTAAAATCTGAGTTTGATAGTATTAGACATTACATTATGACTTCTAAAGGTGTCAAAAACTTTTGGGAGACTTAAATACACTCATTAAGATCTATGATTTGAAGTCCATTGAATTTTCCCTGATTCTTGATAATGTGAATGAGTCCAGGTTTAATTTTGAATTTATATACCTAGATAGGAGGGAGAATAATAATGGGTGCATCACCACTAATGGATGGAAATCCATAGTCCATAATTGTGCCCTCCTATAGCACTGGTCACTCTCCATTATGTTTAGGTGGTTCATATAGGTTATTTTGAATGTTAGGTGCTGCAAGTGTTTTTCATTCATCCATATTTGAACAAAGGCATACAAATAGGTATATTTCAATAAAAGGATCTGAATTAATGAAATTATTGATCATACAGGCTTCGAGAATGATTAAAAGGACCCTGGTGTATGCACTAACATAATGACATGGATGTAGGTTCTAGTTCAAGTATGAAAATTTTAAAAATAAAATAGAGAGAGAAAAGAAGATGTAAGGTAATCCCAAGTTCACATTGAAGGTCATTGTTCCTAATAAAAAATCTAGTCCCTATTAACAGTTCCAAATTTTGATCATTCCATAGAGTTTCATTGATTCCTCATGGGTGTTGATCAGATTAGAAATTTATAAGACCCAAAATAAACTAGCTATAAAGGTATAACATAGAGTTAGTGTGAGGTTGAACCCATAGGGACCAGCTGGAAAATTTGGGACCTAGAAATTAGAACCTAGTAAAAGTATTCCTCATGTTAATCTCATGGGTTTGGTTTTCTAAGACTCATGTAGTTTGGTTTTACTTCATAATAGGGAGAGGAAGAGAGAGAGGTAATAAGATCAATTTTAGGGCTTACACAAAAGGTGTTCCTAAATCTAGATTAGGATAGTCCTATGTATTAGGCTGTGAAGTAGTGAAAAATTCACCCATTGGTTTTGGTCAAAATAACTGGATCTTCCCTAGATAGAAACTACTCTTTGGTCCAAAGGTATTCAACAACCCAGGTGCATAAGTCTTGGAATCAAAGGTAGAAAGCATCACAGGCTATTGGTCCTAGCCTTATCAACTCCAACTAGGTTATAGTACTTAAATTTAAATTCCATGGATCAAGGTTGTGCAACATAGTATAACTAACAAAAATTATTAACCTAATTACTAGTTACATAGTTACACATATTTTTATTTAAGGATTCATTAAGTTTATAAAACCCCTACTCTCGACCCCTAGCCTTAGCAGATTATCCACACATAAAAAATGATATTAGATGGAAAAAAACTGGAAATATGCTTTTCATAATAATTAAACACTTCATACTAGAGAAAAACATAATAAAATCAATTTAAAACCAATAAAAAACTTACTTCAATGATGGAGTAAGAAAGGGAACACAACAATAGGGGTTTGAAACAATCAATGGAATTTAATAGTGATTGAAACATTAACAAAAAATATATAATCCTTGGAATGATGTGAAACATAAAAAGGAAAAATAAATCAAAGAAATAATAGAACAAAAATAGGTTTGGAAAAATTGAAGGGATAAATTATTGAATAAAGAAGTAAAATATGGCCATACCCTTTATATCGTCAAGCGTTGAATATTTATAGACCCACAATACTCAAGATGTTTAATGTTTCATTCCATGAAATTCCATTAAATGATTTTTCCTTTGAGAACTTCACAAAATGTAATATAATTCATGTAGTGTACTTAGATCCTCAAAAATATCCAAAAATATTGTATTCTCTGGATTTCATAGATTGAATAGTCAACAAGTTCATAATTTCTAATATTTCACATCATATAAAGAGTTTACAACATGTATTGAATTGTCTTTGGATTATTCATGGATCGTACCGGTTTTATGTGTTAGAATTAAGCATGTAGGGGTATTTTTCTTAAGGAATTAGCATCTTGATTAGGTTTCATGATGTGTAATGTATTAATTTACTAAATTTACAATAGATAATATTTTGATAATTGAGAACCAATTTCCTATAAAAATCAACCAAAAAACAATTCAATGTCGAATAAATCATGAATAGATATTAAATAAATGTATCAAACACTCTCTCTCACCCACACCCACATCCATATATATATACATACATACATACACACACACACACACACACATATATATATATATATATATTATTAGTGTCCTTCACATCACCTAAGCAAAGTTCCTACATTCATAAAGGGAAATGGGATGTCTTGGAAAGTTGAGTTGGACCCTAGCATCATGGGTTGGGTGGAGTGATCGACCATATGGCTAGTCTCTTTATTAGCGACTAGAAAATGAGACATATAGAATTCCCACCCATTGTGGATCATTTTAGGGATTTCATTCCTAAAGTATTTTCTAGGTTACCTCTAGTGATGGAGGTAGATTTCACCATAGATCTAGTTCTAGGAGCAGCACTTGTTTTTATTCCTCCTTATAAGATTTCACCTATAGAGCTTCAAGTTCTTAAGAAGCAACTGGAGGATTTTAAATTGAAGTGTTTCATATGACTGAGTACTTTACCACAAGGTTCACGTATCCTTTTTTTCAAAAAGGAATATGGTACCCACTGATTTTTCATGGATTATTAGAAATTGAACCAACTTATAGAAAATAACTAGTATTTGTTCCATGTATAGACAACATCATCGAATAGATCTAAGGAGAAATGGTTCTCTCCATGATCGATTTGAGTTTAGGTTACCATTGGGTGCATGTCAGACCAATGGACATACCACGTACAACATCCCATAGTAGAGATGGATTCTATGAGTATATGTTTATTCCATTTGGTTTCATGAATTCACCTGAATTATTTATAGATATAATGAATTGGGTTTTCAACTCATATCTGGATTCATTTGTGGTAGTATTCATAGAAAATATCTTGGTGTATTATCACACTTGACATGACAATGCCAAATATATAGATATCATGTTGTATACACTGAGAGAGAACCATTTATATGATAATCTCATCAAATTACACTATTGAATCGATAAGGTACACTTAATGGGTCACGTCATCTCAGAGTTATGAGTATCCATTGACCTAGAGAAGGTGTGGGTTGTACATTCCTATGAGAATTCCAAGGATGTATTTAACATATGAAATTTCTTAGGGAATAATGGCTATTAAAATAATTTTATTTAGTAATTATCATTCTTATAATTACCTCTCATGATCTTGACTACGAAAGGTGTGAAGTTATCAAGGTATAAATCCTACAAGAAATCCTTTTAGGATTTTAAATTAAGGTTAACTTCAATACTGATCTCGATTCTTCTAAATGCAGGAAGAAGCTATACAATTTATTTTTATTCACTAGGCATCAGATTGGGATCCATTTTGATGCATGGAGATCGATTTTTGGAATATGGGTTTCATCATATGAGGTCACATGATAAGAATTACCCAATGGATGAACTTGAGTTGGAATTTGTGGTTAATTCATTATGTTGTTGGAGGCACTATCTTCTAGGAGATCGTTTTGTGATATTTATGGACTAAAAAGAATCAAATATATCTTTACACAGTGTGAATTAAATCTCAAGTATTTAATGTTGGTTTAATACCTACATTACTTTAACTTTGATCATGAATATATGCCTAGGAAATGCAATGACATTGTTGATGCACAAAGTCAGAAGATGCAGACATGTGAAGTTCAAGAGGCCAGTAGTGAGTGGTAATTGATAGAACTATTCTATGAGATGCACTTAGAGGTCCATGAGCATCATGAGAAGCCTATTCTTACCACCTTAGAAGTAACCTCTTATCTTCTTTAGTGAGTTAACATTAGGAAATTATCAGATCCTAAGGGCCTAGTCCTAAGGGAGAGTGTTTCACAGTTCTGGAAGGAGTTGTAGAAGGATCTCGGTACATATGTGATTCTGAGCATAACTTTCCACCCACAGACTGATGAGTAATCCAAGCATACAATTCTAATTATAAAGGACATGCTATAGGAATGTGTCCTAGATTTTTGGGGTTCTTTGTAAAGGGACCTATCCCTTTTTGAGTTTTCCTACAAAAAAAATCTTTCAGTAAACTATTAAGATGAATTCATATGAGTCCCTATACAGTAGGTCATTTCATTCACCCCTATAGTGACTAGATCTAGGATAGACCACACTACTAGGAAATTGTCTCATTCAGGTTACTTTAATGTAGGTTTAAATTATCCAACAATGTAAGGATATAGCTCAGTCTAGGAAATGTTTTTTTTTCAATGCCCACCACTGACCTCTGGAATTGTTGGTGGGACATCAAGACTTTCTATGAGTTTCTCCTTGATTGGGTAATATATGGATCGAGAGATAGGGTAAGCTATCAAATTATTACATTGGTCCTTTCAAGACCTTTTAGTGAGTTAAGATATTATCTTATTGGTTAGAATTACCTTATAGGTACTGATCCATGCATGAAACCTTCCATGCATCTTAGCTTCACCATTAATTTTCAGACCCATCTCATACTTTTGATCCTGAAGATGTTGAATTAGAATCTAATGATTCCTTTGAGGAGTATCTTATCATGATAATTGATTTAAGCAAGAAGGATCTTGAGGTAGGTTAGTCTCTTTGGTATGAGTATAATGGAAACATGAACATGTATAGGATGAGCCTTTAGAGAGAGAGACCGATGTACATGCTCAATGGTCAGAACTTTTCTCAAGCAACCTTTTACCACCCACAAAAGGAAAACTCAGGGATGAGTTTTTTTAAGGAGGATATATTGTAAGATATCAGTTTTTAAAATGAGTTATAGACCGTTTAATATTTAGTTATACCCCTTTTTATCCTTATGGGAGTACTTAAGAGGTTAAGGAAGGGTTTGGGGTAATTCAAGGCTTATTTATAGCTTAGAGATCTGAAATTTGGAGAAATAATATGAGTCGCATGGTTAGTGCTTGGTTAGTGGTAACCATGTGCATTAACCATGTGACCCATATATAAGGGAGTGAATTTTGATAAACTGTGTGAGGGAGGCTACATGGCCCTTTTAAAAACTAAAAACCTATTTTAGAGGAGACCCACATGGGCTATACACCATTTGGAAAATTGTGTGCCTAGCACGAACCCTTACTGCCACTTAGGCAGTGACCCCACATGGTTGGAGCACAGTTTTTACAAACTGTGTAGGATAGTCATGCGAGGGGTTCCCTTGTATAGTGACTATCAAATGGCACATGGTTTGTCCAAACGTGTGAATAAACCATGCAACCTCTTAATGTAGGGTGAATTTATGATTTTACTCTTAATTACATTTAAACACTCTCCCTATTTTTTTCCTCCTCCATGAACAACAGTTGTCATCTTCTATTAGATCTCTCTCATGGAATCTTTCTATGATTTATGTTTTCTTCCACAAATGAAGTTTGATTTTTTCACCATCAGTTTTGTAGGATGTGTATCGACAATAGCACCATTCCTCTTTATTCCTTTCATTACTTATTCTTCCATCCTATGCACTAGTATGGTGTGAGTATATATGACCTATTTTCATTGATTTTTTCTATTTTTATGATTTATCCCATTCTATATCAAACAAAATAATGACAATAGATGAAGAAAGCACTACCAAGCTAAGGTAGGTAGTCTAGTATTTTTTTTCCCAAAAGTCAATTCATTCTATATCATGCACTATTGTGCCACACACCAAACATTCCATACAATGCCTTAAATTATAATTTTCCATATTTTAAATTGTATCCATAATAGATATTCCCCATGTACCCTAAATTATATATGGGGGTAATTCTTCTTGACTAGTGACACCCCTTGTGGTGTGATTATAAATTTCCTATGACCTATTAAATTCATAAATATCCAAACCACATTATATGGGGTTTTGAATGGATGCCTAATTAAATTGACCACCTTGAATTGAATGGATGTGATTGGTATGAACACACCACATTACTTCTATGAAATTAGTGGATTAAGATTTAGTAAAATAATATTCTAATTGAATTGTAATTCATTTGTCAACATTAATTTAAGCATAACCAGACCTTATTATATAAATATAAAATATTGGCATGGTACCCCATCTAATTATGATATATGGTCATGGAATCCCATAAGTTCATGATACTATGGAAAGGCATCCCCTATGCTTTTAACACTTGGGTATGGAGACCCACTTACATGTGATTATTGGGCATGGATTCCCATATACTTGTGATATACAAGAATGGAGTCCCTTTTAAATTTGATGTATGAGAATGAATACCCTAATTAAATATGATGTACGGGTTTGGTTTCCCCAATTAAAATGTGATAACCGATCACAGAGACCATTATGATTTATGAAACTCAGGCATGGAGTCCCTATACTATCTATGAGATTCATAGTTCTATCCATGGATGCCTGAGTTATGTCTCAGGTCTAGGATAGTAGTAGTATCGATATATATGGATATAAATTTTTCTATGTATATAGACTATATATATGTACATATATGTTTAAATGTTCATAGATAATCTGGATTAGAATGAAGAAAGTTGTGTCAGCCTGGTATCCGTTAAACCCAGAGACAACCAGTTTACATTCTATAGTTTTTCTTACATTATTATGCATTCACACTAATCATTTTATATTCACCGGTTGGGTTTTACTAGACAGCATTGGGGTTGACCTATAAAGTATATCTCACACCCTGTTTGGGCCTCCGGTTGGTACTCAAACAGATCTCATGGATGTAGGTAAGGGTAAAGGGAAGAGTCCGGCTGTGGATGCTTAATTATTTTTCTTAGGATAGAGTACAGAAGTAGATGATCGATCTTAGTCTTTATATAGTAGTAGAGATATTTTATGGCCTTTTATATTTTTATAGCAGTATGTATATGCATATACCCCTATCCCCTTTGGTATATCACATTACATAATCTTCATTTTGTTCTTAACATTGATCTTGTTTATGCCTATTTATATATCTAGATGATTTATTATTCTACTACTAGTTATTTTTCACTGATTCCATTATTTATCGTTATTGTATATCATTGTTATTCACTCTAACCTAAGAGCATAATCTCTCCATGAACACACCCTAGTCCCTCATTGCTAGTCAGTAGCCTTTGGTATACGATGAGGCATGCTTGAGGCCATGTGGCCAACTGGGTTCAATTACTAATTAGTGAATCAGGTCTAGGAAGTCACAATGGTCTTCTCAAAATATTATCACTCAAATCATTAACCCCATTTTCAACTGATATAATCCAAGAAGTGAGGTAGAAATTTCTAACCGCTCTTTTATAATTTCAATTTCTCTAAGTGAAATTATTCTTCCTAAAACTATATTACAATATATTAATATTATAACATTAGTATAATTAGTATAATTTTAGGTTATTATATGTATGGTACAAGTATTAAACACCGTTCGCTTTTCCATTAATAAAAAGGAAATGGTCATTTGTCCGTTGTGCAGACTATCACCTCCATGATGCAACGTGTTTTGTTTTCCTTCACTGCATTACAAGGATGATACTAAGAGGTAATTTAATATACAAGTATGATATTTAAGAAATATTTTTTATTCCTAAATAATAAACCATATTACTAATTTTCCTAAATCTATAGAAAATTAAATCATCATCCATGTATACATATAGCCTACCACCTCCATGGAACAATCAATTTCCATATTTATTTTCAACACCACCTTACATGTTTTTTCATGAGAATAGTTTTAATGGATAAATATTATGTTTTTAAAATCATTTAGGTTATGTAAATATATATTGGACAACTTGTTAACAACAGGTGGAATAAAAAACCATAGTAAATTCAATCATCCAAAAGAGCATTCTAAGAGAAAAAATGATTTGTTTGTACTATTAAATAGATTTAAATGGGATATATTATTCTTCCAATTCCTTAAAATTATGATATATAATATCAATAAACTCTAAATAAGATCATTATTCTTATTTTGTATTAATATTAAAACTAAACCACCTCATAACCATTTGTTAAATCAAGGTATGCTCATATTTTGGTCGGTTTAACCACCTACTTGAATAATACTATGAATTTATACCACGAATGAATATAAGAAAATAACTACTAGTATAATATGATATAAATTTTTAAAGAAATATTTTTTGATTCCTGAGATTCTATATCAATATTTAATTCATTAATTAAGAAAACACGCTTTGATCATCTGGAATCACCAAAACATGCTTGTTTTTTATTTCATCTTTAAGGATAAAGTATAAAACACTCATGAAAGGAATTTGAAACATCATAAATTATTATAAATTACCCATAATAGTAAATTTAATAACATGTTGATGATAAATTATTTAAGAAGAATGAATATGTACATCACTATTATGAAACTAGTACAACTGATCAAAACTATAAACACACGATGTGGAAGATAGGTAGAATTAATACAGAGAATGAATATTTAAGTAATGTATAAATGAAAATGAATATGATTAATTTTATAAATTTATTTATTAAGATAATTATGTTTTTTATACAAGATTTTAGAGTATGTTTTCATAAGTTAGGATAATAGGCAAGGGTTTTCCGTCTCAAATTCCTCTCTTTGATACATGTTTTGTATTATACACCTAATTTCATTTATATGGTGTATATAATACCTATTTTATATTTTATATCATTAAATTACATTATTAATTGTATTTTAAGATCAATTTAAAGCCCTATATTTTAATATTTTTATTAGACTGTTACCCAATCCATATGTGGGGTTTTCCATATCAATTTTCATTCTTTAGGACTCATGTTATATTCACCACCTATTCCCTTTTGTGTGGTACATAAATTATCATGGAATAAATTTTAACATATCACACATTAAATTTAAGGGATTTTAAATTCTATATTGTTATCAACCCCTATTATTATTTTGATTCAAGAGTTACCAAAACCATTGTAAAACTAAATATTTTCTATGGTGGAAATACTATACTAGGTTTTTGTAAAGGAGAAGTGGGTGTAGTTTATTTAAAAATAAATACCTATTTGGATAATGGAAAGTGGATAAATATAAAACACATATGAATATAGGGGTAATCACCTCATAAAGGGTTGGTTGAGCATTGAATCAATCCTCACTATGATGCACGTCGAGTGATCCTAAGACTGTAGACTGAGCTAGAAACTCCCAGGGATATGATTTGAAATATTCAAATGATCTTTATTAAACATGATGATTAATTTTTTCTACCATTTCCTTGGTCTTATAAAAATTCAAACTATTAAACTAAATTACTATCTTCTATGTATAACCTAACACATTGAAAGTACCCCTACCACTGTATTTCTTTGATAAGGTTACTTCCTACCACTTTGATGATACCCCCACATCTTATAAGTTGATTAAGGGTTATTATCCTAGATATCAACATTATTATATTGAATGGGAAAGTATTTATTTCTAATATTTATTATTATATTGATAAACATGTTTTTATTTATCCATAGGTTCCTTAGGGAATGGTATTAAAGGTCTTATTGACTCTTATGGTAAACACATTGGACTTAATCAGGTGACAGATGGGGATGGAGATAATATATCCCCTATATGAATCTACAGGTCTCATGAGACAAAAAACTTAGGTTTTGGAGTATACCCGACCCCATAATAGTATATTTTATTGTAACAAGGCCTTGATGACATGTTTGGATGTTTCACATTATGCATTCCGTCATTATGAGATCGATGATTATTATTATTCAAGTTTTCATTTATTTCCATGGATATAACATGCACTCAGTTTTAGTTGATTTTGAATTCATGTTGTTTATTTATTACCATTATATCACTCATTCCATTTTTATATTATAATAGATTATATTGTATGCTACTCATTATAGAATATATGAGCTCACCCTTATTTTTTCCCTCTCCCTATGAAACCTAGAGTAGAACTATATTTAATTATTAGGGATATGATGGAGGGGATAGTAATGTTCTCACAACATGTTTATGATTTTTCTTATGTTTTAAAATGTAATATATATATATATGTATGTATGTATGTATATAATATTATAAGATTACTAAATAGTTGGATCCTATAGGAACTCTTGTATTTTGTACCAATAGTTTAATATAACTACCAGATCCTGGTTTTTGGTGTCCAAGATGTTACATTTGGTATTGGAGAAAGTTTATTAAGAACCTTGGGGACTATATTTAGAGAAATTTAGTTAGATAACACAAGTAATATAAAAAATCAACAATACTTCTGGGCACCACTCTATAAAACTTAGTAGGAATTATATTTTACAATTCAATATAATGAGCTAATTATGTGTATTCCATTATAAGAATATGGAAACTAACAGGAGAAATGAGAACTGTATCAACACCTGTAGTCAATTTAGAGATCTCCCCCCTGAACAAGTTAATGAAGCTGGAGCTAAAGCTAATTAGATCATGACTATATTAGGGTAGTTATCCTAGGTTATGAAAAATAATCTTTTATTCATAGAGTGACATACTTATCCATGACATGGTGTAACTATATTAAACTAATTTATGAGATAAATAATTCTATAATTTAGTGGAACTACTAACCCATTGGTAGTAGAACAAATATTCAAGTCCCTATAGAAGCTCTTTATCATTTTGAGAAGTATAGAAAAGGGAAAAAGTCATCATGGTGTTCTATCATCTGAAGAGAGATGGACCAATGGTGGTATCTAATTAAAAACATTATATAAGAAGAAAAATCAATATCTATGGATAATGGAGATATCCTAATAATATAGGATGTACCCATGGTACAAAAACCCATTGACGTGTTTCTAGAATAATTATGTGGTCATCCACCTACGTGTGAAGTTAAGTTATCCATTGAACTCATTCCCGATGCAAGGAATACGTCTAAAACTCCCCAAGGAATTGAACCAATATAATTGGTGGAGTTAAAGAAATATATATAGGAGTTTTGTGATGAGGGTTTTATACCACCTAGTGTTTCACCATGGGTGGACCCTATTTTATTCATTTAAAAGAAGGATTGTTATATGGGATTGTTCATCGATTATATGGAGATTAATGTCATTACTATAAATAATAATTATCCTTTACCATACATTGATGAATTATTTGATCAACTTCATGGATCCCAATAACTTTGAAAGATTGATCATCACACTGTTTATCATTATCTAAGAGTGAATAAGGATGATATATAGAAGATGACATTTCAAATTAGTTATAGACATTATTATTCAATGGTAATTACCTTTTTATTGACTAATTAATCTTCAATATTTATAGATATTATGAATATATTATTCAAGAATTATCTTTATAAATTTGTGGTGGTATTCATTGATGATATCTTTATATAATATAAGATATATTAAGGACATGAGATTCATCTGTAAATAATTTTTGAAACCCTTAGAAAAAAGAATTATATGGAATATATAATAAGTGTGAATTTAGGATCATTGATGTTTCTTTTATTGGAAATATTTTCTCCATGGATGGAATATTTATTGACCCTTCAAATTAAAATTTAGTCAAATAATTCCCTATACCAATGAACATAACTGAAATCCTATGTTTCCTTAGTTTATAAGGTTACTATTAGTGGTCTGTTCAAGATTTCACCTAGTTGTACAACCTGTTAACCATGTTAACATGTAATGAGGTTAAATTCATAAGTTCAAGGTAATTTGATGAATGTTTTTATGAGATAAATAAGAGACTGATTAATGCACCAATATTAAATTTTCCATCAGGTAAGGAAGTATTTTTAATATATAGTGATGCGTTGGAGAAAGGACTTGGTTGTTTCCTTATAAGAAATGATATAGTGGTTTCCAATGAAATGATACAATTGAAAATTAATTAATAGAACTTCCCAAATCATGAAATTGATCTCAAAACTGTAATATTTACTTTAAAAATATATAGACACTACCTATATGGTGAGATATGTAATATATATATAGAAAACAAGAATTTAATGTACAAATTCTCTCATAAGGAACTCCAAAGGAGGAAAATAAGATTATTGGAACTACTCAAGTACTATGATTCCACCCTAAGAATGAAAACAAGGTGATTATTGTACTGTATAGGAGGGATTGTGGAATTATAAACATGATTAGGATCACCAAAGATCCTATATATAGAGATCTAGTAAAGATATATGTGGTGATTTATAGGAAAGTATATCCATAACTCCTATTACAATAAATTAATAAACTATCCTTACTTGAAAATATAGATAAGTCCCTGAAGGATGAAGAGGACTTAAAAAGGAAGTTTAAAGTAGTAAATAATTAGATATTAATAGACTTAATATATATAGATGAAGTTTTTATAGTATTAAAGTGGTTATTCATTCCATATACAATATATTTTAAGGGGTAACTCCAAGATAAATCACATAGCTCAAATTTCTCTATACATCCCAATTGCATAAAAAAGTATAGTGATTTAAGAGAACATATCTGGTGAGAAGGTATGAAGAGGGAAACTACAGACTATGTGGCCAGATGATTAGTATTATAGAAGGTAAAGGCTAAAATAAACCATCCTAAGGGAGCCATGAAACTTATACCTATACTTATATTTAAGTATTAAAATATTGTGATGGACCTTGTCATTGGAATTTTGAAGAATACAATGAAGACTGATGCTCTATAGGGCATTATTGACAACCTTTCTAAGTCTGCTAATTTTTTAGCGATAAGAGAAGATATAACACTTAAGAATAATTCCCATATCTATATCAATTAAACTATAAGGATTAATGGTGAATATATATCATCTGTATCTGATCATGCCCCTATCTTTAAATAGAAATCCTAGAATAGTTTTGAATGGGTCCTCAACACTAAGATTTATTTAAGCACCACCTACCATCCTGAAACTGATGGACAGTCTGAAAGGATTATCCAAAAATTGGAAGACATGTTTAGATTAGGTTCTATTGAATTACAAGATATGTTAGATCAGTATATACCATTGGTGAAACAATCATATAATAATAGATTCTATTTGAGAATCCAGATGGTACAATTTGATACATTGTATGGGAAGAGGTTTCATACTCCAAACTACTGGGAAGAAGTTGGATAAAGAAATATTTTTCCCAAGTATTTGAAAGGAGATTAATATTAAATAATAGACTATCCGGGATCATATTAAAGCATCCTATAGTAGAAAAAAGAGTTATACTAATAATCAAATGAAAGGATTGAAATTTCAAGTGGCTAATCATGTATTCTTACAGGTTTCCCCATATAAAAAAGTTGTACTGCAACACCCCTAGTTTTATTTATTTCCTTGTTTATATATTATTTAATGTTATATAATATTTATGTTAAGAATCAAGAATTTTATAATATTTTTAGAAGGTTTTATAATACTTTATGTTAGTTCATAGTTTGAGAATGGTTAGAAGAAATTGTGCTCAGGTTCTAGTAATTCATGTAAGGTTTTTGGGGGTCATTAGATAGGTGCATAGTTGGAACACAGTTTGTAAAAACTATAAAGGGAACCATTTTAATTGAAATTTTTTAGTACAAAGCCAATTTATATGGTTATCACACCATTTTTCAAACCTTTCAAGCTAACAATGTGATGAGAAATAATTTGTATGGAAATTAAATTTAAAACCTAAACATTTACCAAACAGACTCATTCTTCCTCCTATAGACTAGGATATTAATTTCCAATATACCTTAGGTTAATTTTGAATATATTTGACATTGGGGATCTGATTATGATGATTCTTCAATAATTTTATCATGGAAATCAAATGTTAAGACTCCATTCTTACATCCCATCTTGAATATTATTGTTTCTTCTTGTAAGAAACCCTAGATTAGAGTTAAAATACTTGTATATATGGGATTATATGATTTTTAATCAATCTGTCTTGGTATTTTATAGGTTAATAGAAGTAACGGTTCAGATCTTCAAGATCATTTAAAAAACATTATACTGAATGGATCTGAGGTACGTAGTTTTCCCTCATTCCACTGTTTCCTGGAATGTGAAGGATATCATGTTTATGAATGATTTTCTTTTAATTAAAACTATATTTCAAAAAATATAATGAAACATTGATATAATTTACTTTTTCATTTCTCATTATTTGTTTTGAATATGTGGGTGATACTATATGGGATTTGAAAATAATGGTTTTGAAAAAAGAAACTTTTGCTTAATCAATAGGGTTTTGATAGGTATTCTTGGCATGGTTCAGGTTATGTTTGTAATTTTGTATCATGAAATTGGGTTATGGAATGATGTTACCATAATAAAAGGAATCTTTTGAGAGGTCCAGGTTAAGCATATGTGTGTGTGTTTTTGTGGATACGTGACATTTTTATTCCAAGATGTTTAAATAAACTATTATTAATATATCATGGATAGAGATCAACATGGTTATATTACTATTTTGGGATGTATGAGTTTGAATGTGTGTGTGAGTGGAATCATGAAATTCATATTCCAAGATGTTTAGATAATCTATTTTTATTTATTCAAAAAAAATTATTTAGGTAAAAATAACTATTTTTTTCACCTGATCTCTTGTTTAGATATACTTTGGTAAAATCTACGTACCTATTTATATTTATATAAATAGTTTTATATTTTCTTTTACACTCCTACCATTGTTTCTAAAAAATATTAGCTAACATGATTTTGGTCCCAGAGGCAAGTGGGAAAAGTCTCTTGGGGTTTTGTACTGAGTTATTATACTCACCCCTATATATACACCTCAGTGAATATGTAGACATTGTGTTTCATGATACAAGAAAGGGATAGGTTTAATAATTCACTAGTGGAGCACCTTGATAAAGGATATCATGGATGTTTGGAGATGGATATTTGGTGCATGATTGTATCATGGAGTTAGAGTTGTGCCACCTTGGTGATCTAGTCTGTCACTTCATTAGAGTCTTAACTATTTCAATTATTTTAATTCCACTATTACTCTAATTTTGTCTTGATGATTATTTTAATTTTTTGGTTACTAACTCATGCATTATTATATAGTTTTATCATGCATTGTTTATTCATTTATCTTTATCTTGGTTCTTGTGTACAGTTTTGTGCGTTTGTTTGGGGGTAAAACATTGCCCCTCTTATTCTTATGGTAAACCCTCGATACTTATTATAGACCTTTGGTGCCCAAATAATGAAACCAAAGAGACTTTTTCCACTAGGACTTCATTTTTTTAGTATGGCTAAAAAAGTGTTCTTAAATAATTTTAGTCATGTTGTTAACTCATAATCATAGGTTTATCTAATGAGTGTTAGGTAGCATTCATTAATGAAGATACTTCCCACTAGGACTTCATTTTCACATGGTTATTTGATTTTGATAATATATTATTGTGATTGTATTACCTTGATATATATTATTAAATATGAGATAAAATATTAAAAATGAAATTAATTGTAAATTGGTTATGTCATTTTAGAATAAAAATGACATCAGTGAGGAGAATGATAAACTAGAGGGAGGTGCAACATAGAATATGGTTCCACCCAAGCCATAGGTAGACTGATAGTTCATTCACAATATTTTGCGGGCACTCCAAGTGGTTTAGATGGGAACCCATGAAGAGTAACCTCCTCAAATTAATCATTCATCAAAGTTACTTAAGAGGATCCCACTAGCATTCTGGTGTAATTTGGGACTTGAACAAGAAAAATTTTGGTTTAGTAGGATAAACAAAAATTTTAACTTCCTCAGAACCCAACCTGAGGTTAAATTCAAGTTATAAATATACATTCTATAGTACTTGGAACTATAATGGTGGTATTTAATTATTAAATAAAATTTATAGAAGAATCATACTTGGGAATGGTTCAATGATAATTTCTACAAAAACTTTTATCCACCCATTTTTTAGTTGGTGAAGACGATAAATTTCTTCCAACTGAAACAAGGGAATATGCATGTGACTGAATATGATACTCAATTCAATCACATGGTTCACTTTGTATCAAAGGTAACATCTATTATACCATTAATTTATTGATATTTGAGGTCTAACTATAACCAAATCTATTCTCTAAAGTAGTTATGTTCTATTATAGATATTATACTAAAATGGTGAACAAGGCACTAGTCAGAGAGAGAGATATCAGCAGGAAATCCTAGTATAGGGGACACCTTTTTACATCCAAATACCTATGGAAACTCTAGTGTGGGAAACAACTACAAGAGGGAGGGATACTCCCAGGGTAATAGGGAACTAGATAATTAGTCTACTGGATCGGTCTCTTATCTATCATGTCATAGAAATGAACCCAAATTATTTTAGTGTAGTTCCCTTCAGCACAAAAAAAAATATTTTACTACACATCCAAATAAGTTACACAACTATGGAAATAAAGGTAATTTTAAGAAGTGTTGAAACATACCTCTGAATTCAATGGGGGGAGATGGCTTGACTTAGCCTCAGGAGTCATATTATTATATGGAACAATCTCATCAGAATAGTTATCTTCCCAGAATCGGGTGAACTAGGATAACTATAAGAAAAACATGGTGTTATAGTCCACACCTCATAAAGGGAGAAATAATTATTCTAAGCGGGTTTATTGATAGCTATATAGAGTTGAGAATACTATTATGACTGAGCAGTTGGGTCCCCCCATGGTGAGAGGTACCATCCTTTTAAACTCAACTCTTATATATGTTTTGTTTGAAACTAGTGTGTCACATTAATTCCATTCTTCTCATATGGTTCAAGTGCATCTCCTTATATGCCAGAGGTTTCTGACTAGTAGCGATGGTCTAATGGAGGTATAGTGGGGATTATATACCCTATGGATTAGTATTAAAAAAGGATAAAAAATAAATAAAAGAGTTTTATAGTATAATAATAACTTTCAGATTAAAATATTGATAAAATTTACGATTCTAAATAATACAACCATGTATATCCATGGGATACTATAATACACAAGAAGTAGACATACAAAAAATAATACAAAAACATGCACAAAGAAAATAAAAAAACCACAAATTCTATATCCAAAAGTATCCTAATCTCCAAATTAATCTTTTGAACCTAATATTACATGAATTATAGTATGAAATGAATAATAACAAGAAAGATAAATCCAAAACCTAATCCTGCAACCATGAGGTTTCTCCTGGTACCGAACAATGACCCGAACAAGGTGTGAGATAAAATCAGAAGGCCACCACCAATGATGTATAATGATTTCCATTACCTGAATATAAAATATATAATTGTGTAATTATATCAATAAGATAGTAAATAAAAAACTAGTGAATATATGGATATAAACTAGTCAGAATCGAGTTCTTTAAAGGACACCCAACCAACCATACCTAGTTTGGCCTAAGCCAGAATATCTCTGATGATGTGTCTCCATATATATATATATATATATAATTTGGTATGTATATATATTTAATATATATGTAGTAACATATAAAATCATATATATAAATATGTAGTGCTAGTTGGGATCCAAGGCGTTACTCAAGTATCGAATCTTAGTCACAAGAGCCTCATGGGGAAGTAAGGGGCACTATTCTTATGTATCAAAATCATGAGGGATTTTATTCTCAAGTATCACAAAAAATAAGGGATTCCATTCCTATGGTTAATAATGAATTGGGGATGTTATTCTTGAGTATCAGAATAAATAGGGGATTCCATGCCCGAGTATCATAAATCATAAGGAATGGCATGTATGTGTATCATAAATCATCAAGGACTCCATGCCTAAGTATCACAATGAATAAGGTACTTCTTTCCTAGGTTTCACCATGAATAGGGGATTCAATGAATGAGTATTATAATTAATAGGGTATTTTATTCCTAGGTATCATAAATCAAAATGGATGACATTCCCGAGTATCATAAATCTTAAAGAGAAGGGTCATGTCGAATATCCTATTCAAGGGGGGGGGAGTGGAATATCATTTCCAACATCCCATGTGATGTGAATCTCTATGTTCAATGTCCACAACAAAGGGGGTTTGAAACACCATGTCCATAACCCTAACTAAGGTCCTTCTATAATAATCTAGTGTAAGGTAGCCTCACTTGCCCAATGATCCCTTATAGAAGGCTTTCCATAAATAGAACTTGACATTTCTCAAGGCACAATGCACCTTCATTATCATAATTAATTTTATATTTAAAATAGGCCAAGATAAATCATTAATTCCTTTTAGTTATGATTTATCATGTTCATTCAAATACAAATCAAGTATATTTAAAAAGTAATTACATTCCCATAAACATGCCATATCTCTATTCAGTTATAAATAATCAAGAAATCCTTGTCAATAATAATGTTATTTACTATTTCAAATCTATCAATTTGATAAACCCATTTTACTATAGAATAAAGCACACCTCAGAGGTGGTTTTATTATAAAATAGTGGAAAGATTATCATACCAAGTTCATCTCACTCAATTTAATTATCCCTTATAAGAGGTTTTATTCACCACACCTTAAAAGGAGATCAAAAGTAAGAAAAGAATTATAATTATAAGCATTTAAAACAACACCCAATGAGGGTGTTTAAATTACCTAAATGAAGCATGGGTCATGGTATAAAATCAACACACCCAATAGGGTGGTTCAAGAAAAGGAGAACAACCTCTAATGGTTTAAATTAAATTACACACCTATTTATATATAGGCATTAGAATATGAATATCTAGTTTTTAGTTTAAGATGTGACATATGTAGAATCCGACACATGAAATAATGGAGTAATTTATAAAACAATGAGACCTTATGGTAAAAGACATAGACCACCTATCTCAAGATTAGGAAGATTTACTCATTCATTATTGAATATTGATTTGATATGGTTTTAGAGAAATCAGAAGAATAGATAAACACCCTGAAAATAGTTTTAAATAGTTCGCATTGAAATATAATTTAATATGGGAATATAAACCAAGAAAAGAAGGAAGTGGATCTATATACTCATTAGGGGGATTCTAACATGAAAAACAGTGAGATAATCCAATTCTAAATGGAGGATATCCATCCATTCCTAGGAGGAGGATAGGAGAGCTCCATGTGTGGGGAGCTTCTGTGTGTGGATAGTTGGATAAAATATGGTTGAGAACTTAAAGGAAAATAGTGTAAAGGGGTAATTTCACCCCTTTAAATAGGTTTATGGTTAGGCTACATGGTTTGGCTAACCGTGTTCCAACCATGCGGCTCATACTATCCAAGAGTCACACCCCTCATGAGCTAGGTGCATGATTTGAAAAACTATGAACAAGTTAGGTGGTTTACCTCAAAAAAACTATAGAGGTATTTCATGATGGTGTGACTCATCTTACATGTTCAGTACAAACCATTCCCCCATACATATGGGCCCCAAGGTTTGGGTTCATGGTTTTCACTAACTATGTGCAAATCATAAACCCCCTTTACCCTTTCCAAGAAATGGGTTTTCAAGGCTTGATGCTTCCAAAACTCAACAGGACACCTAAGACACCTCTCAAAACTTAAAAAACATCTTAAAAACTTTTAATAACTGCAAATTTAAAATTTACATTTCAAATATTAATTTATAGATCATCCCATCCACTAAACATAAAATTAAAAATTCTCTTGGTATTTCCAGGATTTAAAATACAAGACCTTACAATATCATCACCTTAGAAATTCTCATCACTAAGAAGCCTTGGGGAATAAAGAAAAATCACCTGACCCACCTGGGTTATGGAAATTCCAAATGAAACAACTTATTTGTGTTTTAAATTTCTAATGATCCTATAAGGATTCAATTTAAGAGTATGATACATAATCCATTGAAACTTGATCCAATCATGTATTCAAAGATGAACACCAAGATGGTGCTTACCCATGTCCATCTAACCCATGACACAATCACATCATCATCTCTTTAATCACTCACACTAGAGAGATTCTAACATAGGTTCTAACTTTTAATGTCGAATTTTGAGACACGGTATTACCAACCATCATATTTTCCTACATCTACACACCCTTATAATTATAATGATGCACTTCGTCATGATCCTAAAGTTGATTGAATAGTCAGATCCCAAATCAAACCAATTTAGCCTTCTTATTTTGGATTTTCCATGAAAATCCTCAGATGAACCTTGTACCGCACTTTCCTCGTCTAGAAGATGTGCCAGAAATGGTTCCTCATTGATTGTATCCAACCAAATAATAGAAAATAAATTTGATTCACAACCAGATAATTATCTCTAAAATAGTTTAGATTTAACAGTCGATGCATCCAAAACCTAATTACGATGCCTTTATTCCAAGGAATGCCGACTGTAGCCCGAGGTAACCTTGTAATCAACCACTAAAATACAAGGAGTTTATCCAAGTTAGTCCATTCCTAGGAATTTAAAAATGAGACATTAGTACATAATTGAGACATCCGCATATCAGAACACCGACTGAGCACAATGGTTGTGTCTCTCCTAGTGATCAATTCAACTAATTTGATGGTGTCCCTAAGTCCTTAAAGGGTGTTCCTATATGGAAATATCATTATCAATTAGAAAAAATCATGCCTCTATATTTAATCATGCTCCCAGAGGCTACCCCAACGTCTATTTATCAATCCAAAAAGGTGTTTAATTTCTTTTTTTAGCTTAGAATATAACCAACTCTCTCTAAGTATTCCCCAGATGATGTCAAGATAAGGGGAATGATCTTCACTAAGATAATATTACCTTAAGAAGATATCATTATTTTAAAAAGACCTGATACACTTCAGTCATATCTAGGATGAAGTACCTAGCATAGTTTCCAACCAACCATATCCAACTACCAATAAAAATAATAGTTGAACCATCACAATCTGACTTCTTTAAAAGAGTTTGGGTTCACCTACTGACACATCATCATTCACCGACCACGATGACCTCAATATTGAGGCATTTTATGATTTTTTTCAAAAATCCACATCATAGTCCAACTCGACTAACAATGTCCAAAGGTTTTATAAAAACCAACCATTTTATAGTCGTGTATCCTTGAAAACACTAACATTCCTCAAAAGTTTTACTTTCTCGGTCTCTCACACACCCCAATCCTAAATCTATCATCCAAACTCCATCCAAATCCATATCAGGTTTTTTATCGGGTGTCTTCTCAAAGACTAGACAACTAGAAGTACTAGCCTTGCTAGATTTTATAAGTAAAGGTGAACACACCCAAATGGTCTTTTAATATTGAGATCCCTATACTTTGGAGTACATGCTTAAATATGTTCTACATGATTATCTCCATCTTAAGAGTTTCCTAGTCATCACTTACTAAGAAAGAAAACTCCTCCCAATGAACACACTCCATCTATCACTGAACAAGGGTTACAGATGCGGACAACACACTTTTACCAAGCACCAAAATGAAAAGAGGGGAATACTATCAACATAAAAGTGAACTAGATCAGATTCAATTTATAATTACATGTGACAATCTCCTGAGTCATTCTCACACACATCATTAGTATTAGGCATAGAATCCAAAACCAAACTGATTTTTAGGGTTACAACACCTGATCCTTTTGAAATGTCATCCCAAACA
Organism: Viscum album; assembly: GCA_963277665.1. Lineage (NCBI taxonomy): Eukaryota > Viridiplantae > Streptophyta > Magnoliopsida > Santalales > Viscaceae > Viscum > Viscum album. The sequence goes on from OY728162.1 coordinate 225,514,346, forward strand.
CTTAGCCAACTTAAAAACACCAAGGTCACTTTACAACAGTTATAACTTAAGAACTAAGTATAAAAACTTAAGGATTTAATGATTTTTAATGAATTCATATATTTCTTGACAAAATTTTAACAACTCAAAAAGTACCACATGTTTTGAGATGTACTACCCAGATATTTTATTGGCACAATGAAACATTTTCTGATACTATCCACAGGCCTTCCAGTCCTATGAATCCCAGTATCTTATGGATTGTCTAAAAGATTTATCTAAGATTCATATTATCCCATACAAATTTAAATATGGTTTATGACCTTCTGATTCATCCATCACTAAATAAAAATTAGTTTCACATGACCAATGAAGCGACTGACCATTCCCTATTCATGTTTAACCAACTAAAAATGATAATTACATGATTATCATTCCCTTAACAAGGTTCAAATTTCTAAACGAACACTTTTCTATCCTCGAGGGGGGTCATCTAATTATTAAGAGTTCGACTCGGGGAAAATGGACACCTAACGATACCTCATGTCTGAAACTAATGAATCATTTACCGATGCTAATTTAACTCATAGGGAGACAACACAACTAGGATAACCCATTACTTAAAAACTAAACATCATTCATATGACTAGGTCATTCCAACAAGGTTATTAGGCTATACTAAACATCTATTAGATTCAAGTAAGGGTAGAAAGGAATCCATCGTAGATATACGAGAAACGCTCATGCACCCATTAAAGGAATATCTTAAGATAAAACTTAGACTACCCTTACATGAAGGTTGCAACTAAGAACTCCACATTAAGGTTTCATTAAAGATGTTACACTAATTGACATTTGACTTTTAAGTATCTTAAGAGCCTTAATTTAAGAAATGAATAGTACTAGATATGGACGGTTTACATGAGCCTGAAATTATCATATTTTTATCTATTATTCTTTGAAAATGTCCCTATTTTAAAATCAAATACTAAAAAATAATGATTTATTGTGACTTTTGAGAATTTGGAAATTTATTGATTAATGTATACAATTATTTTTATTTTATTTCATTCATCACTGGAATTAAATTGAAAAGACCATATAGTTAATTTTGAGAATGATTTTTAAACATTGAATATGAAATTAAAAACATTCAATATGTAATTTAATTATTGGAATCAATTTAGAATCTAAATGCTTCAATGGATTTTGTTTTAAATTTAATTAATTTAATCATTTATTGATTTAAATGAATTACAGATTTTGAAGTTTGAGATTAAATGAATCTAATTTTGAATTAGGGAGATTAATTAAATTAAAATTAAAGGAATTTATAATTTGTACCGAAAGTGCTATTTTAATTTATTTATCATTATCATATTTGATCAATATTTTAAATTGAATAATTTTTTATTTTGAAGTTCAAAAAAAGTGAAAAGGATTTGCATGGTTAGTAGATTGATTACGTATAGCTGACCACACTGCATAATTTTCCTACCAAAAACCATTCTCATGGTCATTCTACTGACTGTGGATAGTTTATTACAATCATCACTCGCGGTCAGGCTACTAACCATGATCACCCCTTTTCCACACTATTGCAAGCCTTATCACAACCACCCTAGTGATTGTGGCCTTAATCACTAGCCAAAATTGAGCTCTACTCATTCTAATTCACCTTACCATGAACCGTTTCCATGATCAGCTTCACGCAACCTATCACACAAAGCCCCATCTTTTATGATGTTTCACCACACAACTAAGGATGGAGATGAATCACCACTACTGATCTTGGGCCTGCCTTGGGAGTGTGTTGCCCCAAACCAGATCTCAAGAAATCCCACATGGAAATCATCATTCGAACCAAATCTCCACCAATAAATAAAAACACCATTATCAAAGAAGTGTCATGAAAATTTCACCATTGAATAAATCAGATATTACTAAATCATGAGGCCCAAACTTTCAAATCACCTGTTGAAGCTTGATCTTCATATTTGCTTGCATATATGAACTAAAATCAAACCACCATTGGATAAAGAACACTGTCAATGATATCTATGTTGAGAACCAAGGATACCACTAATATTTGGTACTTTGGAAGATGGAAGAAGAACCGATCCACATTTGATCCTGGAATCATGTCACCACCACTCATTAAATCTCAAAGCACTATCAATCCACCACCGCTGCCTATGACTCTGAGCACTAGCAAAGCCAACCCCATGTGCACCACCAGTGGAAAAAAAGGAATTCGAGTTACACCCATCTTAGTTCTACTGATAAGGAAGAAACACCCCTTCCCCTGTCAAAACTGGATAAAAATAATGAAAAATAAAGAAAAACATAAATTAAAACATAAAAAATAGTAAAAATATAATAATATATATATATATATATATATTAACTATATACATACATATATATATATATATATAATAATTTATGTATAATGATTATATTTAAATATATAATAATAATTAATATATATATATATGTGTGTGTGTGTGTGTGTGTGTGTTTAATAATACTTATTTGTCTTATTTTCTATTTGTAGTGACGAGCCAGACCCGAGACCCGAGCCCACTACCAAGAGGAATCACACTAAAAACAATGAATTTATACATTTAATTCTTAATAAATCTCCTCTATAATTATAGTGGGATAGTTAATTTTTAATATGTAGGAGTCTATTGTCACTATACAATTCATTAACACAATCACACTCTTCCAACTGTAACACTTCAAAGCCTCCCTCCATTAAGATCACACTTCATACCAGTGGAGTCATGTGGTTCAATTAGAAGAATATTATGTGATTTCTGATAGGTATTTGAGTGAGTTCATTCACTCGATTGAATAATGATGCTTTCTCATTCACCTAGAAGGATACATGGAACAATTAGTCTATTTTAGGATATTATGATCAGATTAGTGGTTTCATACCAAAGAAAACAATAGAGGGTGAATAGATGAATGATATTAAACCTACTAAATGAATTAGACAATTTAGAAAAAAAGTAAATGATGATAGATCTCATAATAATTCATCCTTAGGTCCATTTGCATTTATATCATACATTCTATGTGAATTTGAATTTTCCTTTTCTTGTTTCTATTTAATCAAAAACAAACAAACAAATTTGGATACTTTTAAATTTATGAAAAAAATAAAAATACATAAATTATAGGATAGTGAGACTTCCCAACCCTTTATACTTGAGATAATACCCTATTCATCAACTAGGATTCATTAGGATTATTTTTTAAATTCTATTTTATCATGACCCATGACAATCATGTGATCACCTTGGAGCCGTTTCTAGGGAGAAAGGTTGAGTTTTCACTATTATTTTTTACTATGTAATTAATTTTTTTATTTTAAAATCATAAAAAAAAACTAAAAAAATGGATAATCACTTAGCTTATAAAAAATAGAAGAACTCTTTGATTTACTCAAAAAAAATAAATAGGATTGTTATTGTTGAATACTTTAATGGAGTGATGGACCAATTAGTACAGACATTGATGAATATTTATATAACTATTACTGAAAGGAGGGTATCTGAGGATCATGGACAAAAACTAAAAAAACTTTGATAATACATCCTAGAGGTGGAGTTGATGAGGGACACCACTCTCCCACACACTCCTAAGATGATACCCAAGGTACTCCATGAGAAACGAGAGATACCTGCTAAATCACATGAGGGAGATACTCTTAATCTTGACCCCTCGGTTTTTTCTTTTCAATTTCAATGTGAACCTAACCCCCTTTGTTTAGATGACAAATATTTAACACTATTGGATCATACCTCTAAGGAAGATAAATTTGATTTTAATATTTTCTATCTTAATCTCATCAAAGATGAATTATATTATAGACTTATATGTGTTAATATTGATGAGTTATATGTATTATTAGAGGAGACACTAGATGATGAGGAATCCACATGGGTTGTGGAAGCACCCATTAGAACCACATTTATCATCCTTCCAGTCCAACCTTCAAAGAAGATTGAAAATATTTAGGGGCTAGACCTGAATCACTCTATCTAAGAGAACCTCTAAGATATAGAGTTGAGATACTATGGAAGAAGAAGAATGTGGTGGATTGCATCACAGAAACCCCATCCCCCTGAGGATTAGGGAAATACAACATATTGTAAAACAATGGAAAGTATAACTACATCCCCTCTTATAAGGGATATCCCAAGACCCTCTTCTTCCAATTTTATTTTCTATCTTCTATGTATTACTTTTTAATAAATGTTTTATAATGTTTTATCTATTTTTATATAGTTTTCCCTAAGTGGAAAACACCTAGGAGGCTATCTCCACTATCCATAGAACACCCTAGAGAGAGATTAACTCAAATATTTTGGTAAATAAAAATTTGGTTGCATCTATATTTTCTCACTCTTTAATAATTATATTTTTTATGTAATCTATAGTGATTTTAATGGGCAATGATAAATAGGTGACTGGGAGGAGATTAACCCTGTTTAGAATAGTTATTTAATTCCTTTTCAGTTAATATTTTTAAATCTTTAAATAGAAAAATATGTTTACTATTTTATATGAGTTTTTAAATATATAAAAATGAACCAAAAATTGAAAAAATAATATAAACAGAATTTTTTTCCTACTTATAAATATTCAAAATATTCCTTTTCTGTTTAATTTTTTCTTTAAAAACACACACTAAAAAATAAAAAATCTAAAAAAAATTATGAAGCTTTACATGGTCTTTGAATTTCTATTTTTTCCATATAAAAAATATAGTATTTTACATAACTTTTTATAGTTTTAGTTTTTATTTTTCACCCTTTCTTAAACTTCATTTATGCCTACCTAGTTTGGATAAAAAAACTCATGCTATATTTGAGGGAATTCATTGGTTATAAAACCATGAGACTTTAAGTGATTACTGAGTGAGTTAATCACTACTTTTATGGATGTTTGTTTTCAGAACTGGGATATGTATAGTGAGTGAAAATATTTTGGTGGAATCAATTTTATAACTTTTAGTCAGTAGAATCTTGAACTTAACCTGAGAGAATTTTATCTATATGAGATAAACACCTTAAGGATCCAACATAAAAAAAGATATAATTCCTTTGATCTTGGAATATAAATGGGAAATTAGGAACCCACAGTGGATCTTTGAGACAAGAGTGATGGGTTTATTTCTATAATTAAATTAATCCATCTTAATAATTTCTATGCATAGTTATTTGTACACAATTATAGATCAGAAAAATAAATTCAAAATCGCATTTTAAAAAATGATTCCATTTAGGTGAGGGGAATATTTAACCCATAAAAAGTGGGGTAATTGAATTATAACACATTCATTTAAGTTGTGTCAATAAATTGGTAAAACAGAATTTGGATTGTGGAAACTTAATAAAGAGGGATAAATAGGGGATGTTTTTTGATATCATTTTAATTCCACTAAAATCTAGTTCAATCTAGTTTTGAACTGAAACATCGATTGAATTGAAGTAAGGTAGTGGTTTGACTCAAAAAACGAGGAATGACAAATATAATAGTAGATGATCCAATGTGTTCTTGCTTATATGGATGGTAAATCTAAATATAGATCAAGAAAATTTCTTTCTTTTCCTTTTTGAATAATTGGAATCAATGAAAATTTTCCCAGGAGTGAAATTGTTAAAGTGTTGGGGAGTGATGTGAGATGGAAATTCTTATTTTTTCTATTGTTATTTGAAAATACCCCTACTTTCAATTCAAATACCAGGTAAAACAATTGTTTTTTATGAATTTTAATAATTTTGATCTTAATTGATTTGTGGATAAAATTAATGATTTTTGTTGATTTTATTAATAACTAGAATTAAATTGAAAAGGCTATACAATTAATTTTGAAATTGATTTTTAAACTTTGAATTTGAAATTAAAATCATTCAATCTGAAATTTAATTATTCTAATCAATTAGGAATATAAATTCTTCACTAGATTTTGTTTTAAATTTAATTGATTTAATCATTTGTTGAATTAAATTAATTCCACATTTTGAAGCTTTAAATTAAATGAATATGATTTTGAATTGTGTAAATTGATTAAATTGAAATGAAAGGAATTTATAACAAAGATTAATATTGTTATTTTAATTGATTTATCATTTTTATATTTGATAAATATTCTACACTGAATAATTTTCTATTTTTTAGGTCAAAAAAGGGAAAAATCCTTGCATGGTCAGTATACTGGCCATGCGTAGTTAGTTGCACCATGCATAGCTTCCTACTATAAACCATTCTCATGGTCAGTCTACTGACCATGGATAGTTTACTATAACTATCACTCACGGTCATGCTACTAACCATGATAACCCCTTTTCCACCCTATATCAAGCCTTCTCACAGTCACCCTAGTGACTATGGCCTTTATCATCAAATTACTATGAGCTTTGCTCATGGTCATCCACCTTACCATGACCCTCATCCATGGTCACTTTCACCCATTATACCATAAAAATCCCCATCTACTAAGATTTTTCACCGCAACACCAAGGATAGAGAGGAATCACCACTATCAATCTCGTACTCACCTCAAGTGTGTGTTACCCCAAACCAGATCTCAATAAATCACCTATGACCATCATCATTTGAACCAAATCGCCACCAGTAAATTAAAACACCACAATCAAGGAATATCCATGGCCATTTCACCATTGATGAAATAAGTGATTACCAAAGCACAAGGCAGAATCCTGAAAATATCCTATTAAATATCGATCTTTGCTGCTGCTCTCATATCTGTACTAAAATAGGACCCCCACCAGATGAAGAACACTATTAATTCTCACTACACTGAGCATTCAGGATACCAAAAATCTCTTCTTCCTTGGAATCTAGAGGAAGACTCGAGTTGTGCTCGATCATGTAATCCTGGAACCACTGCTAGTCAGATATGGAAGCACCATCGAGCCATCACCTCTTCCTATGACTATGATCACCACAAAATATGACCCCATGTGCACTACATATAGAGAAGTAAAAAATAATCCAAGTCTTTCCTTGCATGTTTCCACTGAGAAGGAAGAGACACCCCCTTCCCCTTATCGAAAAAATATAAAAACAAATAAAATAAATAAAAACATAAAAAAACAATAAATATATAATAAAAATAAATATATAAGTATATATAATAATAATAACCATATACATATATATATATATAGTATAATGTATATAAAATAAGTATATTTAAATATATAAAAATAATTAGTATATATATTTATAAATATAAATATAAATATATATCTATATGTTTAATAATACATATTTTTATTGTTTTCTGTTTGAAGTGATGACCCAAACCCAAGCCCACTGCCAATACCCAACTCAATGGGCCAAATTTACAACACATTCGAATGCATGTGAAATCATAGAACTAAGATGCTCGTCTCATTATTGATCTCAATCATCAACCACGACATGTGGAACTATTCCAGAGCTTTCTGGTCATCACTGAATTCCAAACATATGTTATTATATATAAATATTTTCACCCTCTCCCAGTAGAGAAATACATCCTCCACCGATTAGGGTTTTCACCATTGTAATTTATTTCTTCAAGTATTTTTTATTAAATTTCTCATTCAATTCATTATTTAATAACAATATGTTGTTATTTTATCCCTCAATTTTTTTGTGTTTCTTTCCCCTATGGTATCCCAATGACTTTGATCTCCATGATCATGGAGAGATAACCCATTCTAGGTGGTCCAAAGGGGGATCATAGTGATTATCATGAATTTATGTGTTTAATTATTAATCTATCTCCTCTCTAATTCTAGTGTGATAGTGAAAGCGGAATGTGGAAGAGGTGATTGTCACTATGGAATTCATTAACACCATAAAACTCTTCATAAAACTTCAAGGACTCCATCTATTTGGTTCACACTTCATACTAGTGGAGTCATCTGGTTCGATTGAAAAAATGGTATGTGATTGTTTCCAGGTGTGTGAGTGAGTTCGTTCACTTGATTAAGGAATAATTCTTACCCATAAACCTAGGAGAATACATGGAATAACTGGTATATTTAATGATCTCTTGAGAATATTATTGGTTTTATACCAAATAAAACAATGGAGGGTGAGTAGGTGAATGATATTAAACCCACTCATTGAATTATATAATTTAGAAAAAAATTAAATGATGATTGATCTCACAGGAATTCATCCTTAGGTCCATTTTCATTCCCTTTACCTTTCCTATTTCCATTTAATCATAAAAACAAATAAATATTGTATGGCTACTTTCAAAATAATAAAAAAAAAACAAAAATACATAAGTTATAGGATAGTGAGACTCACAAACACTTTCTCTTTGAGAGATGACCCTGGTTAGCCACTAGTCTATATTAGGATTATAATATAACCACATGACTCCACTGGTATGTAGTATATTCCGAATAGAGGCAATATTTGAAGTGTTATAATTAGAAGAGTTTGAGGCTGTTAATGAACTACTGAGTGAAAATCACCTCCTCCATATTCCACTTTCACTATCACACTAGAATTAGAGGGGGGATAAATTAATAATTAAATGAAAAAATTCATGATCATCGCTATGATTCCCCATTGGGCCATCTTTGATGGACTATCTCCCCATGATCATAGAGATAAAAGTCATTGGGACAACACATGGGTGAGAAAAAAATAAATTGAGGGGGAAAATAACAACATAGTGTGATTGAATAAAGAACAGAGTGAAATATTAAATTAAAAATTCAAGAAGAAAGAAATTATAATGGAGAAAACCCTAATCGGCGGAGGCTGAATTTCTCAACTAGGAGAGGGTGAAAAATATTTATAGATGATAAAATATTTCTATAATTTAGTGATGACCAAAAAGGTCTGGATGAGTTCCATGTGTTGTGGTAGATGGTTGAGATCAATAATGTCTAGAGAATCTTAGTTCCAGGATTGCACATGAATTTTCATTTCCTAGAAATTGGTCCCATTTAGTTTGTTCTAGGTTGTTGGCTCGGGTATGGGTCATCGCTGAAATCAGAAAACAAGATAAATAAGTATTATTAAATATATATATAATATAAATGTAAATATATATATATATATATAATTATATATACTAATTATTATTATATATTTAAATATACTTATTATATATATATTATACTATATATATGTGTGTGTATAGTTATTATTATTATCATTATATATTTATTTCAATTATTTTTTTATTATTTTTTTGTGTTTTTATTTATGTTCTTATTTATGTTTTTATTTATTATATTTGGTTTTACCTAGTTTTGACGGGGAGAAGGGTGTATTTATTCCTTATCAGTGTAACCACAAAAGGAACAACTAGACTTCTGTATTATCCATAAGAGGAATGTAGGGGGTCATCTTTGGTGTTGCTTAGAGTTACATGTAGAAATTGTGGCTCGACAATGCTTCTAGATATGAAGAGCGATGGTGCCATGATTCCATGATATAATTCAGATCAGGTTTTCCACTAGATTCCAAGGTAGTAAGGATTATTGGTATCTTGGGTGCTCATCATAGCGGGAATAAATGATATTCTTCATCTAGTGGTGGTTTGATATCAGTTTAGATATGTGAACGATAGCGAGGATCGATATTGAACATGTGGTTTTTGGGTTTCGACCTCGTGCTTCGATAATATCTGATTTATTGAATGGTGAAATGGTCATGGATATTCCTTGATTGTGGTGTTTCAATTTACTAGTTGGGATCTGGTTTGGATGATGGTGGCCAAATGGGATTTCTTTAGATATGTTTTGGGGTAGTGCACACCCAAGCCAAGTTTTGGATTGATAGTGGTGATTTTTCTCCATCCTTGGTGGTACGGTGATAGATCTTGGTATTCAGGGCTTTGTACGGTAGGTAGAGTGAAGGTGACCATGGATAAGGGTTTAGATAAGGTGGATGACCATGATCAGAGCTCACAGTCAGCTGATGATGAAGGAAACAGTCACTAGGGTGACCATGAAAAGGCCTATAGTAGGGTGGAAAAGGGGTTCTCATGGTCAGTGGCCTAATCTTGAGTGATGGTTGAAGTAAACCATCCATGATCAGTAAAATGACCTTGAGAATGGTTTAGGGAAGGTAGTTACGCATGATAAGTTATACTGTGCACATTCAGTCTACTGATTGTGCAAGACCATTGAAATTTGTTCGACTTACTAAATAAATAATTATTTGGTATAAAATATTGACCAAATATAAAAATGATAAATTAATTAAAATAACACTTGTTGTCTAAATTATAAATTAATTTCAATTAAATTTAATCAATTTCAATAATTCAAAATCATATTCATTTAATTTCAAACTTCAAAATCTATAATTCTTTTAATTCAAGAAATGATTAAATCATGTAAATTTAAAACAAAATTTATTGAAGAATTTATATTCCAAATAGGTTCCATTAATTAATTTTCATATTGAATGTTTTTAATTTCAAATTAAAAGTTTAAAAACCATTTTCCAAATTAACTGTATGGAATTTTCAATTTAATTCTAGTGATGAATAAAATCAACAAAAAATCATTAATTTTATCCATTAATATATTAAGTTCCAAATAATAAAAAGTTACAAAAAACCATTTTTTACCTAGTATTTGTGTTTAAAGTAGGGGTATTTTTAAATAATAACAAAAACAAATATGGGAATTCTTTGATCACATCAATGGAAAGTATAATTTGTACTTTTTTTTAGATAACACCATTAGGAAAAACAAGCAAGTTATATCAAAATTAATTTAAATAATTATTTATTCAGCTAAAATCCTGTCATAATTTAGGTAATTTGTCTTATTAATTATTTTTATACATTTTATTTATCTCTAAGGTTCTCACACTTGGTCTTAGTTAAGAAAAATGTCAATTCCAAGTTATAGAGGAAAACACCCTTTAGGATGTAGTTGTAATTTTGATTAACTAACACCTCATATAACAAAAACTCAAAATAAAATAATTTGTATTTGTTATTTAAATGGGATAAACATATTAAGACCCACCATAAATTTATACATAACCTATATAATTGAATGTTGGAACTTTAAATAATTGTCCCGCAGAGTATAATTATACCCCCATGGGGTTAAGCGCTAAGGCATAAAAACAATAAGGCATCATATGATGGTACCATCTTTTATTCAAGATTAATTACACCCTTACTAGGTTTATTTCATAAGAATCAGGCCCCAACTAACCTACTAGGGTTTATTTTTGTATTTAGGAATTTATTCATATGGTTTTCCATGCTTAAGTCATATTGGTACTAGAATTCATAAAGGAAGCCATTTCCTATTAGGACTTCAATTTAGCACATACCATAGTTCAGTAAGGTGGATTACCATTCCAAAATTTTAAATGTACTTTACCTTATAAGTTTCAATGGGAATTCATGAAACTACAATCAGGTTTTTACCTTTGGTTTCATAATATAAAAATTCCATATGTAATGGTTTGACTATATGGGTTACCCTTCCCAATTTATAAAGGCACATAAACTTTTTAAATTGTTATTATCACCCATTTAATCACAACCATTAATGTTTCATCCCATTCAACCAATGGTCCATGAATCAAACATTTCATGATTGGTTAGTTTTGGTTCCACCATCAAGCTATATGATAATAAACAATTTATGTTGATGTATACACTTTAATGAGCAATAATATATCATAAATATATCAAAGAATGCTATCAAATAGTCATAATGAATGTAGAAATGTAAACAAGAAACAATAGAAGCATGAAATATATAATCAATAATTCTGAAATATCACTTAAACATGGAATACAAATAAACATGTTGTTAAACCACATAGGGAACATCTATTATGTATCCTAAAGTTAATAAATGAAATATAAATGGAATGATATATGCATGGTATGTGAATATCTATGTGCCTATAATGATTCATGTAACAATACTTCTTTTCCATACCGGTTAAGGGTAAAATACCATAATTTTTATAAATAAGTAATATGATGAAATTACATAAATCATTAAAAGTTAAATAATAATAAACTTTAATAAAGAATGAAATAAAAAATAGCACTATCCCTGGCTACTTGGTCTTTTCCCTATTCATGGGTCTATCACTCCTAGAAATAACTATTTACTAAGTGAAGATACATTCCTAGTCATCTATACACCAGCCCAAATATTAATACAAAGGAAAATAGCTCTGATACCACTTTTTCATTCCCCAGACCAGTCATAACTTGGCCTCAAGTGTTCCTTCCCATATTTCATAAGTTGTTGACTTGCAACGAGGGTCTAATGAAGGTACAATGGAGAGAATATATCCTGTGAATAATTATAAAACAAAATTAAAAAAGTAATAAATAATAGAGTATAAGAAAATAATAATAATCATTATATTAAAACACTAATAAACTATCTAAATCTAAATAATACAACCATGCATGTCTATGTGATACTATAATGTATAAGCATTAGACATATAGAAGTTAATAAAAAAACATGCACAACAAAGAGAAAAAATACCCTAAAGGTTATATTCACAAGAATCCTGAGATCCGGTTAAATCCTATGATCCTAATCCCCCAAGAATGTTAGCATTAAATTATTAACATTAATAAAGTTGAATCCAAAACCAGATCCTACAACCATGAGGTCTGTGTGGGTACCAAATAGAGGCCTAAAATGGGTGTGAGATAAACTTAGTAGGTCACCAGCAATGAGTTCTAATGATATCCATTCTATCAATATAAAATAAATTAGTGTTCTGGTATATCAATAAGACACTAAATAAAAAAATTAGTAAATAAATGAATATAAACAATTCAGAATGGGGTTCCTTAAAGGACTCCCAACCAACCATACCTGCTTCGGCCTAAGACAAAATATCTCTAATTATGTGTCACTATATATATATCATTATGTGTGTGTGTATATGAACTATATATATAGTAACATATATAGAAATATATATATATATACATAGTTCAATCTAGTACCTGAGGCATAACTCAGACATCTAAGCATAGTCACAAAAGTCTCATGGGGTAGTAAGGGATGCCATAATCATTTATCATAAATCATTAGGGATTCCATTACCAAGTATCACAATGAATAATGGATTCCATTCTTAGGTGTCACAATGAATAGGCAATGTTATGACCGAGTATCATAATGAATAGTAGATGCCATTCTTGAGTATCATAAATCATAAGGGATTCCATGTCCGTGTATCATAAATCTTGAGTGATTCCATTCCTATGTATAAAAATTAATAAGGGATTCTATTTCCATGTTTCATAATGAATAGAATACATCATGCCTGAGTATCATAATAAATAGGGGATGTTATGCCTGAGTATCATAAATCATAAGAGGAGCCATGCCTGAGTGTCATAAATCAAAAGAAGAAGGGTCATGCCCAACATCCTATTAGAGGGGGGAATGGAACTCCTTGTACAACATCCCAAATTATTTTAATCACCATGTACAACAACATAGACCAATGGGGTTTGAAATTCCATGTCTACAACCCTAACTTAGGTCTCTATATAATAATCCAGTATAAGGTGGTCTCAATTTCCATATTAGACCTTATCCAAGGCATTCCATAAAGAGGAACCCAACATCTCTCAAGGTGAAATGTACCTTCATTATCATGATTCATTTAATATTTAAAATGTTCCATGAAAAATCATTTGTTCCATTTAGTTATTATTCACCAGGTTCATTCAAATACAAATAAAATATAAGTAGTAAGGAAATACATGCCCATAAGAATTCCATATATCCATTCAATTATAAATAATAAATAATTCCATATCCATAATCATGACATTTACTATTTTAAATATCTCAATTTTATTTCCCCATTTTAATAGAGAAAATAGCCCACCACAAAGGTTGTTTTATTGTAAAACATGGGCTTGACTATCATACCAAATTCATCAAACTCAATTTAATTATCCCTTATAGGGGATATTATTCATCACACCTCAAAATGTGATCAAAATTAAGACAAGAATTATAATTATAATCATTTAAAACAACACCCAAGGAGGGTGGTTTAATTACTTAGATGAAGGATAGGTTATGGTAGAAAATTAACTCACACAAAGGGGTGGTTCAAATCGATGGGAACAACCAACAATGGTTTAAATTAAAGCACAAGACTATATAAATTTAGGCATTAGAATATGCGTAACTAGTTTTTAGTTTAATAAGAGATGTATGTAGAATCTATTGTGTGACACAATAACATAAACTATCAAATAATGAGACCTTAAGGGAAAATACAAAGACCACCTACCTAAAGCTTAGGAATCTTCACTCGTACATTATCGAGATTTGATTCAAGATGATTCGAGAGAAATAAAAAAGAATATAAAAACATATTAAAAATAAGGGAAAAGATCTCTCATTGAAATAGTATTCAATAGAGGAATATAAATCTAGAAAAGAAGGAAGAAGAGTCATATAATCACTGAGGGTCTTCTAATGCAATAGACGGTGAGAGAGTATGGGTCTATATGGAGTAGATAAATATATTCCTAGTAGGAGTATGTGAGAGATCCATGTGCAGGGAATTGATATGTGTAGATCGAAGTAGGAAAAAGGAGTGAAATATTACAAGAAAATAGGGGGAAAAGGTCATTTCACCCCTTTAAATGAGGCGAATGATTAGATCATGTGAATTGGATAACTGTGCTCCAACCATGAATCTCATAATATCTAAGATCCATAGCCCACATAGGTTTGGTGCACGGTTAGACAAAACACATGCAATCCATGAACTTTCCACTATCCACCTCCACACCCCACATGGACTAGGCACACTTTTAGATTACCCATGCACAAGCTATACGGTTCAGCTCTAGAATAAACTAAAGCAGTCTTTCATGGTTGTGTGTCACCTCATGCATAGTTATTTCAAACCATGATCCCCCACATATGGTCCATACGGTTTGAGGAATGGTTTTCAATAACCATATACAAACTATGTTCCCCTTTAACCCTTTCCATGAACAGGGTTTCTAAGACCTGATGCTTTTGATACTCAATAAAACACCTGAGACACCTCTAATACCTTAAAAACCATAAAAAACAATACTTTTGATCATTTAAACTCTAGGATTTACATTTTGAATATTCATTTAGAAATAATCCAATCCACTAAATGAAAAATTCAAAATTCCCTTGGATTTTCCATTATTCAAAACACATGACCGTACACATGTTAAGATGATGCCTCATATAATCAGCATTAAGAAATATCTCACGTAGTGGGAGTGTATAGTATTCATGTTCCCAACATGTTCCATTATATTTTATGTGGTAAAGTTTCTCTGGGAGTTTATGGTCCTATAGATGAATATTTTTGATCTAATATTTGGAATAGATAGGCTAGTGGAATTTAAAGTTCACATTGACCATTAAACTAGGAAAGTGACATTTATATACCTTTATGGTATGATTAATTTATTCAAGGTGTATTAGGATATTAATGTAGTTAGAGAAACACCTTTAGTATTAGTGGATGGAACCATCTCCATCCAGTTAGTAGCACTAACCATAGGTGATGCATATGAAACTGAGACTGATAATATTCATGTTATAGTGGATCGATACCCATGTTTATTTTTGAATAATTTCTCATGTATACCACCTTAGTAGTGAATTATATTTACTATCGATCTACTCATGGGACTAGTCTTATTTCACTTCTTTCATATAGAATGGATCCAAAATAACTGCATGAATTCAAGGTCAAGCTTGAAGAATTATAAATTAAGGGATTCATCTATCCTAACACATCACCTTGTGCTACTTCATTTCTATTTGTAAATAATTCAAACTATTCACTCCAATTATATTTTGATTATTATATATTGAACCAATTTATAATCAATAATTGATATCCTCTTCCTCATATTGATGATCTATTTGATCAATTGAAGGGATCCAAGTGGTTCTCTACGATTAATCTATGATTGAGATACCATCAAATCAGAGTTAGAAAATAGGATAATTTGAACAAAACAGTTTATATTCGATACATTCATTATGAATATTTGGTCCTTCCCTTTAGTCTGATGAAAGTACCTATGGTTTCCATGGTTTTGATGAACCATATATTCCCCGGGTACCTAAATTATTTTATTATGGTATTTTTTATGATAATTTGGTTTAATATAGGGTTATGAATTACCAAGAGTATCTCTTAGATATTTTTTTAATAAAATTTCATGATCATTAAATTTATGTAAAATTTTCCAAGTGTGGCTTTTGGATTAAAGAAGTTCGCTTCATTAGGCGTGGCATTTATAAATAAGGAATATCAGTTGATCCTGTAAAGATAAAAAACAATCATTTCCTAGAATCCTCCAAAGAATGTATTTGATATTCTAAGTTTTTTAGGATTGGTAGGCTATTATCATTTCATCATTCAAAGTTTTTCAAAGATTTCTTCTACTACGATTTCATTGACAAGGAAGGGTATTTCTTTCAAATGGGATGATAACTGTCAGAAATCCTTCCAAGAGCTTAAATATTAGATCACTTCCACACTCATTATCATTTTTAGAACCATTTTAGGGTTATATTTTTAATTATGATGAATCTTTATTTGGATTGGGTTGTGTTATCATGCAAGGAGATCATGTGACGACTTATGGCCTAGCGCAGTTGAGAACACATGAATAGTATTATCCAACTCATGAACTGGAATTAGTAGTGGTGGTCCATGGATTGAAAACATGGAACCACTATCTATTTTATGAAAATTTCACTATATTCACTAATCATAAGATTTTTAAGCATATATTTTCTTAGTGAGACTTGAATTTTAGGAAATGATGATGGATGATGTATCTCTAAATGTTTGAGTTTGATGTGATGTATATACCCAAGAAAGGGAATTTTTTATCTTATGATTTGAATTGAAATTATTATAGTGAAGTGATAAAAGAGGCTCATGAACAATGAAAATTGATGTTCATTATTAATAATAATCATCTAGAATGTATCAAACAGAATGAGAATACAATTTTCTTTCTGATCAATTTTATTCTTTATTTAATCAATTTGGTCAAAGAGGATCAATGATCAGATCCTAATTACACCTCCATTAGGTCAATCCCAAATAGAAAGGAGAAAATCTATGGTTGGGTTGATAATATGGAATTGATATTTAATTTTCAAATATGAATCATAGTTCTTTAATCTTTCTAGGAAAAAATTATTCAAGTACATCCCCATTCAAAAAGGGTTATTCACCTGGGCATTCATAAAATTTAAAAATCGATGAAAGATCATTTTTGGTGTCCATGTAAAAGAATAAATATTTTATATTATGTTAATAAATTACTAACTTACCAGTATGTTAAGGATGGGAATCAATGACCATCTAGAATGTTTCAATATATACCCATACCTTTTTAAAAATGGGAGAAGATTGCAATGGACGTTTTCACTGGTCTATCACAGATGATTCAGAAACATGATGCTATTTGGGTTATTTTGGTTCTACATACCAATTCGACATAATTTTACAAATAATAGATTCTAATACGATAGAAGATTATGAAAATTTATATATTCAATAAGTGTTCAAGTTGCACAGAGCAACAATTTTGATTATCTCTTATATGGACCCTTAATTCACTTATTGTTTTTTGTACTCCTTCTAACAGGATCTTGAAACTCAATTGAATGCGAGCATAAAATATAATCCTCATATGGATGACCAGTTAAAACACACAATTACGGTATTTTATGATATTCTCTTGTCATGTGTCATGGTATTTAGTGGCTCATGGGAGGATCCTCTCTAGTAAGTGGAGTTCTTATATAATAATAGTTATAGTCCATGATACATATGAAGCTGTTTGAGGTATTTTATGTAAATGCTTGAAATTATTAATATAATTTCCTAAACTAGGATCCACTAAATAGTTTCCCAATCTAATGGGCCACATGGCCTCAAGCGTGCCTCCCCATAGGCTATAGGTTACCAACAAGCAGCGAGAGTCTAAGTTGGAATAGTGGGGAGACTATACCCTCATAATTAGAGTGTATCATAGTGGTGTAATCACATCAATTAATAGAGGAAGCATAAAACATACTGAACAACATTAGATAAATCCATACGATAGTAATAACAAACCAAGAAAAGGTAGTATCATATACAAAATGATGTATGTCATGTATCTATATAAAATGGAACATAATACATGGAAACATGAATCCAGTATAATACGTGTATCAAAATACAAAAAGACCCAAAATAAATATCTCCAGATAGCATCATGATGATATCTTGGTCCTCAGATCCCCTTATCCTAGAAACAATCAAATCATGCATCATAAAGTTGGCACTTGCATTGGTTCCCACCTTCATCCATGAAGTCTGTCCAGGTACCCAATGGCATCCCAAATAGGGCTTGATATAACACTTAGTAGGCCACCATAAATAGTGTCTATAACATGTCTATTCTATGTATATAATCATAATCAGTGTTAAATATATATAAAAATAATAATAAAGGTAAAATAGAAGTGATACTATCCCATCCATCAACTATAATAAAAAACCTGTTATAATGGTGAAATTTAATCAAGCCACTATAATCATAGGATAAATGTAAAGCATGATAAATCATCCACATTAGCCTATTACGTAAAATCCATTTTCATACCTGAAAGGTCATATCCAAGGTATAAAATGAAAAATTTATCCTCATTGATTCCATGGAGAATCTCCATATAAAACTCGGTAAAGATTTGGTTTGAGCCCAAGGAGCATGTCCATGGCGATCCAAGCAAGACAGAGATCAAGAGTAGAAATATCCAATGTATCAAAAGTAAACTGCATCCATGGAGTATAAATGTCCATGTAAATCTATTTAATCAGTATCCAATAAGTATAAATGTCCAAGTCATCCTCTATCGTAATCAATTCATCATCTCATAATCAAGTCACAAGTCATGATTTCATCCAACCAATTTCACATTTTCTATATGAACCCATTTAACCAATCCATTCTACATTTAACCATTTAACAACATATAATCACATGGAAAAGTAGGTATAAACCTTCTCCTATTAAATTATTTAATTATCACTTAATTAAATAATTCTCCCACTAAAATGGAAAGCTCACACACACCTAATGGGGTGGTATAACAAGGAAAAGATTCAATAACACACCTCATTGGTGGTCTAGGTTGGGGATAACAAACTCCCATAAAATGGAACTAAGTGGGATACCTAATCAGGTCCAAAAAATTTATTCAAGATGTTAAATTAACTTTAGGATCAATTCTAGAAGGCCTGACATGTGTCATAATGACAGAAAGGTATATAAAACACCAAACATTAAATGAATGGTATAGACAACCTATCGTATGTATGTGGTAGAACACTTGTCCAGTATCAGCTCCTAACTCAACCCTAATCATAATAAAATTATTAAACTAACAAAAACCTTGGAAATAGGTCATAATTTCTTTTATAAAAATAACTCCATTAATATGAATACAAAAAAATAAAGGTGCAAGATTAATAAAGAACTCACTGGTGTGGATCCAACGAGATGAACAATGTTTTTATCAGAGTTCGTGTGAAAAATTAACACCCAATCCAAGATATATACTTGAATAAGGATTAAAATTGGAGAATAATACCCCCTATAGCCTCTAAAAATAATAGAGAAAGATGGGTTTTAGTTTATTAGATTTTTAAGGGAAAATTGGCCATTTTAACCAAAAACCCTAGGTCTCACTTTTTGGCCACACAGTTGGCCAAACCATGCGTCAACTGGGTTCCCCTCACTTTATCAATAGAAAAAATACATGGTTCATGCACATGCTTTGGAAAATAATGCACAAACCATGCTATATGTCACTATTCAAGACTCCCCTCACAAGGTCATGGTGCACGATTAGACAAACCATGCGCCGACCATGTGTTTGGCCTCTACTAAAAATTATATGTACTCATGCATGGGAATGGAGCCCTGGGAACATTTTTAGGGTAAAACTTATGTTATATGATGCATTCTAAAATGCCCCATATGGTTATTAGTAACCATGTGGACAGGGAGGAATGATTTCAACTAACCATGCGACCTAGATTATTTTTCCAAAAAGAAGGCCTCCGGGCTCCAAACAGGCCCCATATACTGATGAAAATGTCATGACCTCATTAGGAATTCACATTAGGTCACAAATAAGAAATTAAACTATAATTAAAAATATCCACACCTTCATGAAAAAACTAATATCTTATAATCTTCCCCCTTAAAGCAATTTGTCCCCAAATTTCCCTTACAGGGGAGGTCAAGAATCATCTGAAAAAAATTCTATCCATTGAACATGTACATTAGCCTCTATCTCCCAAGTTTCATCCTGTAAAAGGTCATGATACCATATAACCCATACTATAGGAATTTAATGTCCTCAGAGAACCTTTGTTCTCTAGTCAACAATATATATAATATGCTCCGTGAATGATGCATCTACCTGTGACTCAACATCATCTGGACGAAGAGAATGAGATGGTTATGAATGATAACAACATATATAAGATACATGGAAGACACTGTGTATGTATCGGTAACACTAAGTTAATATAAACCAATAGGCTACCAAACCGACTCTCTCTAGAATCTCGAATGGACATACATAGCATAGAGAAAGCTTACCCTATCTCATAATCCTTCAATGTCCTAGCCTCAGAGATATATACAAAAGGACATGATCCCCAACCTCAAACTCTAGAAGTCATATATGGAAATCAGCATATGATTTCTTTATTAAATATACAGTATAAATATACTTTATAATTTATTGGACATACTCCAAAGTCTCCAAAATGATATGGGGTCTAAGTAGTGCTACCTCTCTTACCTCTAACTAGCAAAGAGGTGACCAACATGGCCTGCCGCAAAAATCCTCATAATGTTCTATCTATATAGTTTCCTAACAACTACTATTGTAGGATAATTCTACCAGGGATATATTCCTCTCCTAAGAGCCCCCAAAATCAAAGACGCATTCTATGATACTATTCTCTAAAACCTGTATAGCGCACTTTGACTAGCCATTAATTTGAGGGTGGTATGTTGTGATCAGAAGCACTTGTGTACCCTACACCCTCTATAAGCCTTCCCAAAACTAAGAAGTAAACCTGGAGTCCCTATCTGATACCATGGTATGAGGAACCCCATGAAGGTGAAAAATATCATGGAAATAATTCTCCCAAGATCATTTACTGAGAAGGTAACCCTGATCAGTAGGAAATTGGTGATCTTTATGAGTCTGTCCACAAAAACCCATACAACATCACTAAATCAAGATGAAATTGGAAACCAAGTCATGAAATTCATCACAACATCATCTCATTTCCACTCAGTAATGGGTAACTTCTATAAAATATCAACTGGTCACTGGTGTTCTACCTTTATCTATTGATGGGTGGAACACATCATGATAAAACTAGTTTCCTCACATTTCATACTCAACCACCAATACTTTAGGTGTAAATCTCAATACATCTTGTTCATGTCAGGATGTACTTCCCAATATGAGGTTTTCTACTCTTTCCTAATCTCCTCACATATGTTTTCTAGAACACAAATGTGACCATTTATTAATAGAACTCAATCCTCAGTAATGGTCCAACTTGGAGGTGGGTCCTCACCTACTTGGCTCTTCCAAAGGACTAGGCCCTCAGAATCAGATAACTATATCATCCTCACTCTATTTAGAAGATAGTATTTCAAAACTAATGATGAGAGAACAATTTGTCCTTGACCATCCTACACCTCTAAGTTCATGTCAAAGAATAAGGCCACAGGCTACCACTCACTATTTCCCTACTAAACTTCCTAAATCTAAGTCCTCCTGCCAAGTGCATTGGAAAATAAATTTACCTTTATGAGAATATAGGTAAGATCTAAGTCAAAATATTATAGGTATTCAACCCACCTTCATTTCATAATATTCAAATCCCACTATGAAAATAGATACTTGAGGATTTTGGGTCCATGTACACCACAAAATGTTCCACCAATAAATAATGCCTCCAACTACATAAGGCATGTACAATAGTATCTATCTTGAGATCATGCATTGGGTAGTTCCTCTCGCATAGCCTCAAATGATAAGACTCATGTGCCACGACTAGCTCCTCATACATTAGAACATCTCATTGGATGGTACCTGATACATCACAATACACAGTTTAACTCCTACTCATCTTTAGAAGAATCAGGATTGACGTTGATGGTATTATCCCTTTCAGCTCTTGAAAGTCTCTAATAGATATCTGGATAAAAACACTTCACACCCTTCTTAGTAAATCTCATAAGAGGTGATACTAAGCGTGATAGGTCATGTATGAAATACATATAATAACCATTTATCACTAATAAATTATGTATTTAAAAGATTTTCATTTTCTGTTCCTAGGAAACTACAACTCCCACCTTCACTGGTTCAATTGATACTCGTGTATCTGAGATAATATGACCCAATAAATAAATATTATCCATCTAGAAGTTTCACTTTGTGATATTAGAATATAAATCATTCTCTCTTAGTGTATATATCATGATCTTAAGATGTTTGGATTATTGATGTTGAATGAGAGAATAAACCAAGATACCATCCATGAATACCACCACAAATGAATCCAGATATGGATGGAAAACCTAGTTCAAAAGTTCCATGAAAATTGTTGGTACATTCCTAAGACTGTATAACATAACCTGATACTCATATAGACTATACCAACTATGAAAATATATACAAGGTATGTTTGGAGGAAAAACACATACCCGGTGATAACTTAACCTCAAATCAATCTTTGAGAAAACCCTAGCTCCTCGGAGGTGGTCATAGAGATCATCTATCCATGGTAAGGGATACCAGTTCTTAACCATTAGATGGTTCAATTTCCAGAAATCCAAAAATAACCTGAGGTTTCTATCCTTCTTTTTTGAAAGAATGACTAGATAACCCCACAGATAAGTAATAA
This sequence comes from Viscum album, assembly GCA_963277665.1. Lineage (NCBI taxonomy): Eukaryota > Viridiplantae > Streptophyta > Magnoliopsida > Santalales > Viscaceae > Viscum > Viscum album. Next base: position 225,537,383 of record OY728162.1, read on the forward strand.
TTCATATAAATCCCTTGTCTTATAATTATTATAGATGCCTCTTAAGATCCTGCAACTCCATAGAAGCCATCCTATGAGGGGGAATGGACACCTTTAAATCTTTAGGAACTATCTCTATGGATAACTCTACCTCCATCTTAGGAGGTAGTCCTAAAAATCCATCTGGGAAAACATCTCTAAAATGATTAGCCACTAGAGAGAAGTCTGCCTAATGCATTACCTGATCATACAGATATAATCTAGCAATCTAGTTTGTCTTCCCACTTAGCCAATGATTCATAGGTCCATCTCAGCTTTTTTGGACATCCCACTCACCCTTTTGAATAAACCCCCACCCAATAGTGATGTGAAGGTCACCCTTTGACAGTAGAAATAAATTTATGCATGAACGAGAACCAACCAGTCTATCCTGATAATGATGTTGAGCCCTGGAATATTGAAGAAAAATAGGTCCCTGTGAAGTGACACCCACCTACCTCAAGGGTAACTCCCTATACCAGCATACATCCTTCAATCTAGATCCCAATAAATTATCAAGCTTCATAATGCCATCAAAATACTTAACATTGAGTCCAAGACTCTCCATAATAGTCATATCTATAAAACTATGAGAATCACCTATATCAAAAAGAGGAGATGTTATTGTAGAGTCTACCAAGATTGTACCTCTCACCATAGATGGCCTAGTTCACTATACCTCAGGTGGGCTATACATAATATATCTATCCTAGAACGTGACCCTATGAAATAACCTCACTACCTGAAGTAGGCCCACTCTACTATTACAGTACAACTAGTTCTTGGCTACCTCGTCCATGACCACCACCTCGACCAAAATGACTAAACCTACTCCAGATCCCATCCTGACATGGAGCTATGAATCCTACTCCCAAAACTGGAGTTGAATTTTACTCACTTCCACTAACTACTGGAGGGAAGGTCCTATAGAATCAATATATATGGCCCATCCTTTTGCATGCTTGACACTCTATTGGGTCTCTATCGCATAGATCCTCATGTGTCCCCACTTTACACACTAATTACAGAACATATTACTACAAGAACTCACACTCTGACTGGTATTTCACTTATGAGAAACATCAAAATGGTACTTCTTGTCACCTATCACTGAACCACTAGGTCGAGAAGTTGTACTGACCTACTCTCCACTAAAAAAATAGGGTGATTAGAAGGGTTTTTTCATTTATATAGTGTTATAACCCCCTATAATGACTTTTTATGTGGTTACCCATAACTTCTGCTAAAGTGCCCGCCGACTCTGGTTAGAGGCAGTTATGGGTAAGCACTCGTAAAATGGGTCTACTTTTAGTAGCAGTTAGATTAGAGAGGGTTTTAAAACCCTCTAATTTTGCTGTAAATTCACTATACACACATCTATTAGGGGTTGTTCTAACCACCTCTATTTCATAGATCCAATTAGAGGTGGTTAAAACCGCCTCTAATTGGTTGTCAATGTCCTAGTTTAGAGGTGATTATATTATAACCACCCCTAAACTAGCCTTTTTTTTAAAATATACACACCCAAGGCCCCACACGAAAACCCCTAAGCCCCTTGGACAACCCCCAATCCCCCACATGATAACCCATGGAAAATAACCCACAGACCCCTCATGACACCTGGACAACCCAAGACCCCCGCATGACACCCCGAACAACCCCGCATGACACCCGGACAACCCACAGACCTCAATACCCTGCATGAAAACCCCTAACAACCCCCAAGACCCCACAGACCCCCTATGATAACCCTGAGACTGCTGAAACCCACCAGGCCTACAAATCCTCCACAATGCCCCCAAGCCCAACACTTAGTCCCCCCATGCCCAAATAGCAGACCTGCACAATATTAAAGGCCGGAAAATTCATCTAGTTGGACTCGAACAAACAGTTGAACAGAAAGATGTGTCGCACCTCAACCACTATGCCAAGTTCCATTTTAATTAATATGTACAATATTTTATATAATTTAGATACATAAAATCAAATTTTATATATATATATATATATATATATTTGTGTATAGAAATTTAAATAATTTAATATATTTGTGTATATATAATATATTTTCATAGAATATTTATATATAATCTATATTTGTGTATAACAGATATATATTATATATGTGTTTATATAATATATATAAATAATTTTATTTACATATATTTATAAATACATTTATAATTGTGTGTGTGAGTGTGTATTTACGTATTTATATAATATTTATAGATATAATATAATTATAATAGGTATATATTTATATAATTATTTTTATATACTTATTTTTGAGTTTTTCAACATTATTACTATTAATTATTATTATTATTATTATTATTACACCTATTTTTTGAACTATAAAAATTATATGTTGGTTTTATAAATACTATACATATATATATTTTTTGAATTATATTATACATATATTATATTATATTGATTTATATTATATATTTAGATATACATTTATATTATATCATGTATACACACACATATATACACACAAAATTAAATACATTCACATAATTGGAAATATATTATATAATTAAATGGTGTATATATATATATATATTTACTAAATCAATTCATAATTAATATGGTATACTAAAATATATAGAATTTAATTATATAATATATATAAATTTATATATAATAAAATAAAATAAAATATAAAAAAATATAAATATGTAATATTTATTTGTTTATTTATATTTAATTTTGTCTATATTATATATATTTGTATACATAATATAATATAAATGTATTTATAAATAAATATACAATAAAAATGTATTTAATATAATATATATATAATATAAATCAATAGTATTTATAAAACCATATATAAATTTTATATATTTGAATAAATAGATTTATAATTACATTTATATTATTTATACCAATATTTATATATGTATACATTTTTGTTTATATGTATAATTATTTATTTAAAGTATTTATATAACATCTTTATGTATATATATGTGTGTGTTTATAATGAATTTAAATACATTAATATATTGTGTTTATATGATATATATATACACACATTAATATGCTCACATATATATTATATAATTATAATATATATAAAAATTATTTAAAAAATAAATAAAAAATTATAGGGGATTAAAAAATCCCTCTAATCAAAGGGATTAGCGGTGGTTCATGAACTCCCTCTAATGTCATAAATGAGAAGGGATTCATATCCCCTCTAATTTCATAAATTATAGGGGATCCATACCCCCTCTAATTTCATAAATTATAGGGGGTTCACCATCCCCCTTTAATTTCCTAAATTAGAGAGGGTTCAAAACCCCCTCTAATCCAAGGGATTAGCGGTGGTTCATGACCCCCCTCTAATATATTAAATTAGAGGGGTTCACAAACCCCTATAATTTAAGAGATTTAAGGCGGTTATGAACCCCCAATATTTTATTTTAAAAAAAATCTATTATATAAATACATATATCCTATAATATAAAAATGAATATATATATATATATATATACATATATATATATATATATCCTCTAAAATTCAACTAAACATCTAACGCCACTAATTATTAAATTAGTGGTGGTTTTTACATAACAGCCTCTAAAATCCAACCATATATTAAAAAATAATGCTAATGAATTTAGAGGGGTTGTGCATAACCCCCTCTAAAGTGAATTTAGAAGGGATTGTGCATAACCCCCTCTAAAAAATAGCTACTAATCTGTTTTTTTTTGTAGTGTTGGGACTCCAGCTTCCCTCTAATTATGTTTAGTAATTATAACCTAATTCACAATATCAGCAACCAAAACAGATTCACCTACGATCAAACGAAATTCTTGAGACCTTCCTCGAAACATCTTTCCCTCAATAGATCATTAGAAAGATACATAGGTGCAAAGAACTAAAGCTTTATAAAGTGAGATGAATACTCCATAATAGTCATCACACCCTACTCCATATGTATAAACTCGCTAACTCGTACAACTACTAAAGTCTCAGGAAATAAGTAGTCATAGAAGCTATATTGGAAATAACTCTAATCCATATCTAAAAGCCTATTATCCTTATTACGAACATCCCACCAGAGCTTAGTGGATCCCTGAAGTATATATGTCACAAGATTTACTATACTCTAAAGAGGTGTCTCCAGATGCTCAAAGATTCATAAAATAGTCTAAAAAAATCAATAGTCTGTAGTCCTCCGTCCCCCCAAAAATTGGGTGGATTATACTATTAGAACACACATGTCAGCTCTTCCATAGTTGTGGAAGAGTGTGGGGCTCCCTAAATGGTTTGTATAAAGTGCAATAAACTCTCATGGAACCAGGCATTAGTACCCATATCTAGTACAACTTGGAGTGTTGCAAGAGGAACTACTAGAGGTTCTACTGGTGGTCCAGGGCCCACCATCTCTGAATCATGGTTGTGTCCACCCTACTAGTGCATGAATGGAGGTCATCATGTTGACATGACTCTATAATTCCAAGCACACACCTCAGTAAAAATAAGTTGATAAAGTCAAGATCACATGTATAAACACATAGGATAGGTACACGATTTTTTTAAACAAGTCACACCCCTTTGTATACTCTTAAAGATAGGACTATGAAATATGAATGATCATAAAGAACACCAAAGACACTGGAAACTTCCCACTTCCAAAGTTAGCTCTGGTTCAAGATCTTTATTTCACATAATGAGTCTCAGTAATGGATTTCTTAGTGCAATTGAAAAATCCATTTATCAGTGACCTTTCCATTTTAGAATTTAAATTTCATTTAAATTTTTATTTGTTTGGAATTCTCTTTAAATGGTTGAACCTAATGGATCACCACTTCCAATATATAAAGTCCCATAGACCTTATAAACTAAAGTTTGGAATCTATTTAATCCCAACCATAACACCTTCCAGTTCATGTGATCAATGGTCCATGGCTCAATGTAACATAATTGACTGCTTAGGGTTTCTTCTATTGCCTAGGTAGGAAAACACCAATTAGGTTACAACATGCACTCTAAGTGAAAACTGTATTTATCAATATCCTATAATAATTGTTAATAAAAAACAATTTGATAACACTAGTCACACATAATAAATGTCACAAATTCAATAAATGAATCCTATATGGCATGAAATGTGAATCCTATAAGGTTCCAAAAATGATGCATGATCAATACTTCCTTAACATAGCAGTCAATGATAAAATAAAATTCCAAAATCATTGTAATAATAGCATCACATAACGTATGCATCACCCAACGGTGGAATCAAATAAACTGTAATAGATGAAAATCAGAAAATCATATCCAAATTTCCTATATGTGGGTTAGCTACTCCAAGGCACAACTCATTACCAAATTCCAACACATTATTATTTCTCCTTAATACCATCCTAAATAGTAAGGTAGAAAATTAAAAGAAAAAACCCTCTAATACCACTTTGTAACATCCCGACTTGGGAGCCCCTAAACAATTCCCTGAGCTGGTAGGTCACATAGCCTCAAGCGTGTCTCCCCATATTCTAGAGGCTACCAACTAGAAGAAAGGGTATAAGGTGGTACAGTGGGGGAGACTATAACTTTATAATCATAGTGTAAAAAAATGGTATAATCACACTAATCAATAGCAGAAGCATAGATAATACTGAACAACATTATATAAATATAGATGAAAGTAACAATAAACAAATCCATGGAAGTATCATATACAAAATGATGTATGTCATGTATCTATACATAATGGTAGGAAATACATGGAAATAAAAATATATTACAATACATATATCAAAATAAAGAAATGCCCAAAAGAAATATCTCCATATAGAATCACAATCATAGCTTGGTCATGTGGTCCCCTGCTTCTAAAAATGGTCAAATCAAGCATCATAAAGTGGGATCTTTCCCCAGTCCCTACCTGCATTTATGAAGTCTGTTTGGATAACCAATGGTGGCCTGAAGAGGGAGTGAGATAACACTCATTAGGACACCACCTACGGTGTCTATAACATGTCTAGTCTATGTACATAATCAGATTTAGTGGGCAATATTTATAACATAAATAATAAAGGTAAATAAGAAGTTATATTTTCTAGTCTATCAATTGTAATCAAACACCCCTAACAAGGGTGAATTTTAATCAAGCCGCCATAATCATGGTATAATTTTAAATCATAATGAATTATCCACATAGGCTTATGCCATGTAATCTAGAATCATACATGAAATGTCAGATCCAAGTTATAAAATGACCAAGGAATACTCATTGTTTCCATGGAGCATCTCTATTGCAAACTGAATAAAGTCTTGGTTAGATCCCAAGGATCATGTCCATAGAGCATATCCAAGGTAGTCCAATCAAGCCATATCCAGGGAGTAGAAATGTCCCAAACATCCAAAGTAAACTAGATCCATAGAGTACCAATGTCTATGGAATCTTATGGAATGAAGATCCAAGGAGTAAAAATGTCCAAGTAATCATTTTCCATTATCAATTCATCATATCATAATAATTTCAGAATCCACAAGTTCATCCAAACCATTTTACATTTTCCATATAAACCCATTTAACTTATTCATTCTACATTTAACGATTTAAAAACATGTAATAACATGGAAAAGGAGGAATAACCCTTCTCTTATTAAATCATTTAATTCTCACTTAATTAAATAATTCTCCCACTGTAGTGGAAAGCTCACACACACCCAACATGGTGGTATAATAAGGGTAAAAAAAATAACACACCTAGCGGGTGGTTTGGGTTGGGGTTAACTACCTCCAACCATAAACTGGCACTAATTGGCTAACCTAATTAGGTTCCAAAAATATATTCATGACATTAAATTAATTTTAGGAGTAATTCTAGAAGATATTTCATGTGAACCAATGGAAATAAGGTATATAAAACACTAAAATTTAAGGTTAAGGTATAGACCACATACTATATTTATGTGGTAGAACACTCATCTAGTATGAGCTCTTAATTTGACCAAGATTGGAAAAAATGGGGAAATGGATGAAAAACCTGGAAATAGGTCATATTATCTTGCATCAAAATAACTTATTCAACATGAATACAAATGAATAAATGTTCAAGATTATTGAAGAAATCACCAACATAAATCCAACATGGTGAAAGGTGATTGAACTAGAGTCTATATGATGAATTGGAACCCAATCCTAGATTTAGTCTTGAAGAAGGAATGTATTTGTCTGTTGGAAATAAGATATAAATATGGGTTTTAGTTTATTATAAATTTAAGGTGAATTTGTTCATTTTACCTAAAAACATTAGGTCACATGGTTTGGCTTCATGGTTGTCCAAACAATGTGCCAACCGTTCTCTCCTCATTGTATCAATAGGTAACATGCATGATTCATGAAAAAAGATTGGTAAACCATGCATAAACTATGATACATGACACTGTCCAAGACTCTCCTCACATATTCATGGTGTATGGTTAGACAAACCATGCGCCGACCATGCATTTAGACTCTACTAAAAATTGTATGTGCTCATGCACAGGCGTTTAGCCCTGAGTGCAGGGTTAGGGAGAATTGTGAACCCTTTGTTTCCTTATAAATATACCCACATGGTTAGTAGTAACTGTTCATCTTGGGAATCATGATTTCTACTAACCATGCATCCTAGCTTATTTCCCCAAAAACTGGACCTCTGGGCTCCAAATATTCCCCAAACACACCCAAAACTCCCTTTCCCTCATTAGGAATTCAAATTAAGTCAAAAATAATAAATTAAATTGAAATACAAAAGATATTTACCTCAAATAAAATCTATGATCTTACAATCAACCTTTCTAGGTAGGAACGAGAGATACTTTACTAATTATATCCAGCATTATCCATGAGACTACAAAAATTACCTAAATGAACTAGAAGAATATAACTATTTTTCAAATCCCATAAGAATATTATATATGTCATCATCGTTGGACTTTTCCTTTCTATGTAAGTGATAATGTCCTTTTCAAAGTGTCACCAAGACTTAGTCATTGTCGCTTGGGAAAGAAATAGAAGTTGACTCCATGGTATGTTGGTCTATTTTAGATTCTAGAACATATTTGTGTTTTTTCATAATGGTTATCCATGCCACTAAGATTTTATTCTATACATAATTTATTTCATGTCTCTCAACTGATGAAGTATCAGCCATACCATGTTCATGCAATCAATTGGGATCATGTTATTATTGATATGGATATAATTATTATCCATAAACCAGTTCAAATTCTAGATAAATGGGAGAATAATTTGTGAGGAAGTTCTATTTTTTAGAGTACTATGGTAGCATGATAAATTTCAAGATAAGACTTGGGAATTGGAGAATTCAATGTAAGACAAATGGATAAACCTATTCTAGATTTATGAGGATGGAAATATCAACGGTGGAGAGAATGTAACACCCCTATTTGAGGTATTTCCCTAATGTTTGGATTATTTAAAGTTAGGGAATGTCTCAGTTAAGACTGATGATGTTTTTGGGAGTTTTTTAGAGATTTTATAATCCTTTTTGATGGTCCACAGTTTGATAATGATTAGGATAAACCATGATCTATTTCTAAGAAATTTTGTGAGGTGTTTGGGGGATACGGGGAAAGCACATATTTGGCATGTGGTTTGTACAAACCGTACAGTGACTCGTGAAACTTTTCATTTTTTGGGAAAAAGCTGATTTTCACTACTAGCACATAGATTGTAAAACCATGTGACCTAACCATGTTATGGGAAATAATTTGTATGTAAATTGACTTTAAACCCTAAAAATTTATCAAAATTTCTCATTATTCCTATTATAACCTCAACTCTCAATTTCTAAGGTTCCTATAGGATAATTCCAATGGTCTTTGATGTCTATAATCTGATTATGATGACTCTTTGAGCATTTGATCATGAAAATTAAAGTTTAGGATTCTGTTCTTCCTTCTCGTCTAGGATCTTCTCGTTTTTTCTTAGATGAAACCCTAGATTAGATATTTTATACTGGGATCTATGGTATTGAATGAGTTTTGATCATTTTTTCTTGGGATTTTATAGGGAAATGGAAGGGAGTTGTTAGATATGTAAGATCATCTAATAAATATTTAGTCTAACCATATCTTAGGTATGTGATTTTTCCCATCTTCCAATTTATCTTGGAATATAAATCTCTCATCCATTTGAATGATTCTCTGGGAATTGAATGAAAACTATATTTTCAAAACAACCCAAAAACTCTACTGAAATTTCTTCTGGTTGTTAACATTCTTGGTTTTAGGAATGTGGGTGATAAAGTAAGGGATTTTAAAATGATTTTTTAAAATAGAAAACTTTTGAAAAATAAATTGGATTTTTATAGGTGTTCTCTTCATGGTTTAGGTTGTGTGCTTACTTATTTATTGGGAAATTTGATAATGGAAGGAAGTTACCATGACTACAGGATCATTTTGGGAGTTCCAAGTAGTGCATGGGTGTGTGTGTGTGTGGATAAGTGATATTATCATGACAAGATGTTTAAGTAAACTATTATGAATAAATCATGGATGAAAGTTTCCATGATCACAGGATTGTTTTCGGAGGTCCGAGTTTACACAACTGTGTGAGTGGAATCATGGAATTAATATACCAATATTTTTGGATAAACTATTTCTATTTATTCTAAAAGAAAGGTTTATTTTGGAAAAACAATAACTATTTTGATCACATAATCTCAGGTTTAGAACCTCTTTGGTAAAATATACCTACCTATTTATATTTTTATATACTATTTTAAATTATATTTGAGACTCCTCTTGCCACTAGTCGAAAAAGGGGCTTTGTTATCAAAGTTTTAACATCAGTTTTTTAGAAACCAATGTTAAAAATGAATCTGACAAATTTTAACGTTAGTTTTTTATAAAACTGAGATTGAAAGTAATTTGGAAAAATTTTAACATAGTTTAAAGAAAACCAATGTTAAATGTTTTTAAAACTAATTTTAACATCAGTTTTGTAAAAAACTAACATTAAAAGTATTTAAAAAAACACAAGGACCTCAAATCCCTCATTTATTTGTCAAACAAAACCAATCCTCTCAACTGATTATGGAACCTAATGGCTCTCGACGATCTTTGAAAACCCTTGATCATGTATTGAAGTCGATATTTATCATATTTTAACTTTTTTTCTCCAAAATCTTCTTCCCTTATTTCACAATCATCAAGCTTTCTCAGTCGACCTACAATCAAGGTTTAAGGTTTTTGTTGGTTCTTTTTTTTACTTCATGTTTACACTTTTTTTCTTCAATATTGAATCCTTCGCCTTGTCACCACTAACTTTGAGTTAGTTGAATAAAATTCAGGATCAATTATCCATTATCTACCTCCAAATTTTGTATATTTTTTTAAAAAATTAAGATAAAATAATTATAGGTTAGTTTATAAATTTGATTGATCTATTAATTTGTTTGTAAGAATTTAATTATCAATTATAATTCTTTTTTAAATTTTGTTTAAGATTATAAAATATTTATTACTATAAATTATTTGTCACAATATTTTTTTTCTGGAATAGTTTGTATTTATAATTTTTTGTATTTATAAATTTTAATCATTATAATTTTTTTGTGGTTGAAAATGTTTTTCTTTCTTCAATTATTTTTCATTTATAATTTTTTTCTAACATTTTTTTAAATTTTAAATTGTTTTTAAGATAGATTATTTGTTCAAAAAATTATGCATGTTTAAATTATCTATTTTTAAATATTTTTAATCACTTTTATTCAAAAATTTCAAAGATAGGGTTATATAATTATGTATAATTTTTTTCTAACATTTTTTTAAATTTTAAATTGTTTTTAAGATAGATTATTTGTTCAAAAATTTATGCATGTTTAAATTATCTATTTTTAAATATTTTTAATCACTTTTATTCAAAATTTTCAAAGATAGGGTTATATCATTATGTATAATTTTTTTGTAATAAATAAATAGTTATCAATAATTGATTGTTTTGATTATATGATTCTATATTTCAAATTTATCTATTTATATGTTTTAATATATTCAAATTTTATATTGTTATATTAGTTAATTAATGGATCATAATTGGTTATATTTATGAAGAACCACAGATGAATTTGAAAATGGAGTTTATGATTTCTTTGAATTTTCTAAATGAAACATAAAAAAAGATTTGATTTTATATCCTTTCATGAAGTGTTTGAATATGAGAAAGTTAAAATCTATAGAAATCAAGGATCACCTCATTTTATATGGTTTTATCCATAATTATTAATATTAGATATAGTATGGTGAAATAATATAAAATTAAACATCTAATATTGTTGAAAATATTCAGAACGCGATAGAGGATCATAAAAAAGAATTAATTCCTGATGTAGGAATTAAAAACATAAAAAAATTGAATAATTCTATGGAGATTATATAAAACCACTATTATTAAGTTACACTAAATTGACTGTATTATCAGTATTATGGAGATTAGTCAACTTCAAAGAAAGAAATGGGTGGAGTGATAAAAGTTTCTCTAAATTTCATGAACTTTTAAAAGAGCTTCTCCTAGAAGGAAACATGCTTCCAGGTTCAAATTATGATGTAAAAAAAATATTTTTCACAATCGGATTGGGGTATAAAAATATACATGTTTTCCCCAATGATTATGTTTTTTTATTGGAATGAATATGAATATTTATTAAAATTTTCTAAAAGTGGGAGATAACAATATAATATGGATGAAAATTTGAGGTGTGATTCATTATCGGGTATCGATATAAAACCTCATGATAAGGAAATTTGGTACCTTCCAATAATTCCTTGTTTGAATCATCTATTTGAAAACTGAAATGACACAAAAAGGTTAAGATAACATACTGATGAGTGCACATATGATGGAAACTTACATCACCCTACTGATTCACCATAGTGGAAGATATTTTATAAAAAAATCCCTAATTTCAAATGTGAATATAGAAATCTCAAAATGAGACTATGAACATATTTAATGAATCCATATTAGAGCCTCAGTAGCCAACATAGTTCATGGCATGTTTTGTTTGTATTTTACAAGTTTTCCCTATATATATGTTTGAAGAAAAAAATATGTTATGATGAGCTTGATTATTCCTAGACCAAAATAGCCAAGAAATGATATCGATGTATATCTTTCACCATTGATTGATGATTTAAATTTTTTGGGAGATAGTTTTTAGTGTTTTTTATGCCAACAAGAAAGAGTATTTTCTTTTTCATGTTATGATAATGTTCACTATAAATAAATTTCATATATATGGAAACTTATCTGGATACATTGTTAAGGGATATAAATCATGTCCAATTTGTGAATAAGAGACTTTATAATATCAATTGCAGAATGGAAGAAAGGAAGTGTATATGGGACATTGAATATTTTTTCAAATTGATCATCCTTATAGTGTATTGAAAAAATAATTTAATGATTTACAGGAATATAATATTTCCCCACAACCATTTTTAGTTGAATAATATTATGATAGAGTGAAAAATATTGATTTTATATTTGTAAAGAAAGGAAGTTATATTCATCAAAAAAATATCAGGAAGAAAAATTCTATCTTATTTGAACTAACTTATTGTTGTTTTTTATAGATAAGACATAAAATTAAAATTACTCATGTTGAGAAAAACATATGTGATAGTTTTATTAAGACATTGTTAAACATAAAAGAAAATAAAAAATACGGGATTAAATTATATATTGGACTTGATATCCATGGGAATAATTTTTGAGTTATCTTTCACTATGAAAGAAAATATAACATATTTACCTCCATCTTGTCACACATTAATCTAGAGTGAGAAGATGAATTTTTGTCAATATATGTATGATATTAAAGTACCCAATGGATATTATTCAAATGTGAATAATATGATGTCATTGAAGGATTTTAAATTAATAGGTATGAAATATCATGACTGATATGTATTGATGCAATAACTATTACTGGTCACATTGCATGGTATATTTCCTACATTTTTCAAAAATACTATCATCAGGTTATGATATTTTATCAATCCATCTGTATCAAAGAAGTTGATCCAAATTTATAAGATGTGTAGGATAATGAAGTCATGATTATACTTTTTCAACTAAAAATGTATTTCCCACCAGTTGTTTTAATATAATGGTTCATCTAGTGATTTATTTTGTGCATTAGAAAAGAATATATGGGCTATTTTATTTATATTGGATGTATTCTTTTGAAAGATATACGAAATTTTTTAAGGGTTATGTTAAAAAACCTCACCAACTATAGGTCTCTGTTGTTCAAAAATATGTATCAAAAGAGGTGATTCAGTTTTGTACTGATTATTTGTATGAAGTTAAGTATATTGGTCTCCCTATATCTCAATATTTGATATTTGATAGTGAAGGTAGAGGTATTCATGGCTTAAAGGTAATGTTCATTCCATGTGATGAAGTTATATAGTAACATCTATAGATTTTGAATAACATAGATGAGCTTTAACCATATATATGATCACATATTTCTAGATTAATGGTAAAATATCTAAAAATAAATGAAAAGTGGTTGATTATGGAGCATAAAATACATTTTTTCATGGTTTAAATAGAAAGTCAATATAGATCTATGTTAGAAACATTGAAATGGTTGGCAAGGATATCATCTCTTAATGTGATCACATGGTTAGGTTTTGATATTAATGGTTATGCATTTTACACAAAAAATGGAATGATAAGAGTACAATTAAAAATAATGGGGTAATGTTCATCATTAAAGAACTACATTTTTCATGTGAAAAATATAAAAAACCACTTTTTTCATCAGTGACATGTCCTGTAGTTCTTTAGGATATATAAAAAATTTATTATACTAAATTTTGAGTAATAGTGTTTAAGTGTAACTAGGTTCATTGTAATAGTGGTGTGAAACATGATGATTTTTGGATTTACACTCATTGATTTGAAAAGATTTAAAATAAAGAGGAACCATTTATAATGGAGACACATGAAAATAAAATATTTTAAGTCATTGATCTGTCTATTGATTAGTGGTCTGTAGTTTTAAAAGGTAAAAAAATTCAATTGGGTGATGAGGATGATGATGATGTTGTGGATTTTTGGTGAGGTTTATTCATCTATTACATGATTTTTGAATGATAAAAATGACTATAATGTAGAAATAGTCTAAGTTGTATGAAATAATCACACTGAGGGGATATGGGAAAACACTAAATTAATCTCTTAATTGTTCAGGTAAATATTTATAATCTATTTTTCATTATCGACCTCCAAATTTTGTAAGTTATTTTTTCCTTAATTTTTTTTCATTTATAATTTATTTTTGTCATCATAAAGACTTTTTATTAAAAAATTTTATTGATTTTTTTAATTTTTTAATTTTTTAAGATATAATTTATTTTTAAAAAAATATGCATATTTAAATTATTTGTTTTTATATTCACTTATATGTTTCTCTTCAATATTGAAGTGTTCGTTTGGTTTCCACCACCTTCAAGTGAGTTCAAAGTCATTCAAGATCTATTTATGGCTGAATTTTGTAAGGTATTTTTTTTAAAGATAAACTAATTATTTATTAGTAAAATATTGTATTCATCCAATCATTTATTTGCATCAATTATAATTTTTTTTGTTATGATTTGTTTAATGTTATAGTTTTTTTATGAATATAAATTGTTTGTGACTGTAATTTGTTTTTGGTTGTAATTACTTGTATTTATACTAGTTTGTATTTATGAATTTTTTATTGTTATAATACGTTTATGGTTCAAATTGTTTTTGTATTCAATTTTTTTCATTTATAAATCGTTTTTGTTATATATTATTCACAATAAATTTTTTATTTATTACAGTTAATTAGTTTTAATCAAATATAGGTACACATACTTTGTTCAAGGTAGAAAACATCTTTCAAAATGATAAACACCGAGGCAAGGGAACTAAGGTATGTACATTTTTAATTTAAATATATATCTATAGAAATTGAATTATTTATTGAAATTAAACTTTTATTTCTTAATGTTATTTATAGCTCTCCTTCTTATCTAGAGAGAACCAAAATATAGTAAGCATGGGATTACACATTTTAAAAAACTTGAACTCATGCATGGATAGAAAAAGGCAGTAATTAACTTTGATGAGACGACTTCCCAAATGGCCCAAATTCAACACAATTTAGGACTTACATGGCTGTAGAGAGTCATTGTAGGATAAGTATTTTATAAACTAATTGGAGGATCATAAAACAGATAGAAAAAGATCTTTTATGTGATTCCATAGAAGTAAAATTTCTAAACTTATTTATTTAGTTTTCAAATGGTTTAAATATTATACATTTATTAATATTTTATTTATTCAATTAGAGATGGAGTTTTACTTTCGAGATACAAAAGGAATTAAAAAAAGTTTTTATCCTTTACAGAAATAATCTAGAGAGATTTTAAGACAAAGTTGACTTCAAATTATATTTTTGGGAGTAAAAGGGATAAAGATTCATGTCTTAAGAATTATTTTATATAGAGAGAGACACGATATAAGTTCATCTCTATTTGGAATGAGGAAGATTTTATGGTATGTTTTTGTTCTTGGTAATATTTATTTATTTAATTAATTTTCATTACCTTATAACTTATTTATTTTTTCTTATGTAATAGGCCTCCAGAAAAACTCACCAAGAGATATAGTGTTCTAATTTATACCCTCATACATTATCACATGGAGGGTATCATTTATTATAGGAACAAATGATTGTGGAAAAAATCAGTGAATTAAGATCCTATTCAACTAACAGTTTTGAAGAGGATCCACTAAACACTCCATCTCCTCCTGCTTGTTATGAAATATAAAATAGGGTGAGAATGTCAAAAAAGGAAAATTACATTATTGATCCAACAAAGGAAGGATATGAGAAAATTATAAGTAAATAATTGTTACTTTTCATCAATATTACTATTTAGAAAATTTGTCTTGCTAATGTTATATTTGAAAATATTATTTTAGGATTTTATTCAAGAGAAAATGATACAAGGGGCCTTTATACCTAAGGGTAGGAAGGATATTCATACTGTTTCTTTAGGAAATCCACAACACCCTAGTCACATTATAGGGTATGAGAAGGGTTCCATATTTAAAAATGTTTTTGGTTCTTCCCATAGTGCCACATTGATGAGGGAGGAATATAGGGAAGATATAGATTATTTAAAGGTTGAGATGAGACAATTGAATGAGTCAATAGATTATATGATTAACTCATATGTATCAGCTATGCTTGAAAAAGTGACGAGACATACGTAGGTAGTGCATCCTGTACAGCCCGCGTAGCCTCCCTAACAAGATCTTCTACCTACTCATTAAAACCAAACTGTGTACTATGATTTTATTACTAGGGATCCCCATGTACGTATTGTATCATACAGAATTTTACATCATCTGATAGATTATATAATTCATCAGATTATGTATCCAGGTCAAGTCATAGTATTAGTAAATGATATTATTAATCCAACTACTCTAGTACCACTACCTACTGAGGATGTTTCCATATTTGGAAAAAGTATTGGACATTTTTTAGTTTGGATAGTTGATTGTTGCTATCAGCTAACATACAAGGTTTGATTTTCTTTTAATTTTTTATTTATCATTAAATTCATAATTAATTATAATATTTTATTACACATTACTTATATAAGAGTATTTTATATCGAAGGAATAACTACAAAGGAAAGGAAAATCTCGGATTCCACTACCTTTAGATATTACTTAGGAAACTGACTGGGTAGAAAAGTTATCACATATTTTTCCTACATTAGATAATCATTATACTTTTCTAATGGGTATTGATATATGTGAAAGATATTATGCATTAAATATGTTTAAAACTAACATCATGGATGTTGTAAATGGTGATTAAATCATTGTATCTATCTTATAGTTTCTTTCCATGTAAGTAAATTTCTGTTATTAATTTATTTTCATTTAGTAAAAATATTTAATATTGACTTAATTAATTTCTTTTATAATAAAGTGTCTCCATAGACTTTGTATCCAATATGATTTCACTTCTGTTTATTGTTTACCAACCTAGAATATATTTCAATAGAAGTGAACTATTTGAAAGGAGAAACCAGAACTGAATATGTATATAAAAGATTCAAAATCACAGACATCACACATTGGTTTTTTCTATTTCTTTATGGGAAAAAAATATATAATTATGAATCACTATTCATTATACTATTATTAATTTTGAATATTTTATTTTTTAGTGGAAACTAAATTTTATGTCTATTTTTCTGAAAATAAAGTAAAGCATAATGGTTATTCTCTTTATTGGGTTGTGTTCAAAGAAGATTTAAAAAATTGATAAATAAGTAAGTTTTATTCTATGATTTTAGTTATTTAATGTTATTTTTTTCAATTTATATCGATTTTTATAATTAATATTTGAAATTACAATAGGATGTGGATTGGGTTAAAAAAGGATTTTTATCTAACAGTGGATCCATAAAAAATTAAATATGTGAAATTTCAGGTTATATCAATGAATACATGGTTTTTATTACATATCTGAATTTTTTATTTTTAAAATATGTGTCACAAACCATCACAATGGTGCCCATTCCATGACTCCCCAAGCCTACCTACAATAATCCAAGGGCTAGTGACTAGCGTCGAGTAGGAATATTACTAACATGAGAGACCTTAACCTAAGTACCCCCCCCCCCCCCCACACACACACACATTCAATACCATATAATGATGAAATGTAAAAACAACTACACAACCATGCATACATAAATCTAAATCACACAAATAGAGTAAAAAAGAAAGTAAAGTAAAATAAATTGGAATAAATACAATCCCACCACAAAGTGTTTGAAAACAAGCCCAACTTGAAAGTAAAGATGGGGGCTCCTATCAAGATACCATGGGAATTGTAAGAACCCGGTTCTTATTCTTGAGGTACGGGTTTCGTCTTTTCCTTTTCCTTAAGTGTTTTTGATAAAATAAGGGAAATGTGGGAAAAATCCCAAATTTATGGGTACATGTAGTGTACTTTTGTACACACGCCATGTACTTTGGATGTGTGGGATGAGAATACAGGGCATGTAGGCTTATCAGTGATTAGGAGTGTAAAAACTAACTACATGCTGTGTACTTAGTAATACACGCTGTGTAATCAGTCGGCAGATGAACAGTAAGGTGGTGGAAAGTAGCCACCAGAGGAACAGTTAAAAAGGATAGTACACGTTGTGTACTTGAGAGTACATGCTGTGTAGTTATGTTTTTTTGTTAAAAATAGGTAGTAGCCTCCCCATTCAACAGAGGAGGAAGATGGCTCTCCAGGAGCAGCGATAGAGGAGTCCGAGACTTGGAAGAGCTCTCGATCGCTCATCAAGACTCCAATTCTTCTGTCGTCGATCTCGTTTGAACCGCGCGGGTAAGGTCTTACCTATTCTTGAATCTTTCCTTCCAATTATTTCCCTAAGGGAAGTTAATTAGGTTTGAACAGGTAATTGTTTATCTCATATCTACATCATTCTTGGTTGTTTTGGGAGGCACCTTTCACGTATATCGATCAGAGGAGATCAAGGTAGGTGGTCTTGTGTTTAATTCCAACTGTTGAGTTGATTTTGTGTACCGTTGTGCCACACGCCCATGTTCGGGGTGTCGTATGACTGAGACTTTTACTTTTGAGATACCTAGAATTGCATAGGTAATATAATGAATAAGTATAACTGATGTTTGAGATCGTTTCTTTGATCTAGGGCCATCCCAAGGGTGTGTTTCCTTTGTTTAACCATTTGGCCAGGACACCCGTGGGTATGTCATGATTATATCATGTTTTGAGTTTTCTTGAGAGGGAACATATATAAATTGTCTGCTTTTGCGTTGGGCTCGGCCCGGTTACTTTATTTTCCTATGGAATGCCTGAGGAAAATGTTTTGTTTAGACTGAGGGCAGTGTTTTTCTTAGACTAAGGGAAATGTTTGTTTAGCCTGAGGGAAACGTTTCTTATGCATGTGGGCAGTAGCTTCTGTGCCTGAGGGAGATATCTCGTATGCCTGTGGGAAATATTCATTATTCCTGAGGGTTTCATTTATTCTTGTCTGAGGGTAAGGACTTTCATATCTGAGGGAAATGTTTACTTTGAATATTCACTGTGGTGATTTCTTATGTTGTACCTACCAAGATAAAGCATAGACTTGGTATTATTATTATATTTTGCTTATTGGATATCCTGTTGTGGTTTCTACTATGGCACTGGTATAAGAGATTTTCAGTTGAGGATGAGTCTCAGAAAACTCAGAATTCAATTATATTGAATTGGTAAATAAATATTAAAATGGCAATGTAACTTGTGGGGATGGTTACCTTTGAGTACTTCCTAGTTTACTACATTTCATTATTGCACACTGTTGTTGTAATTTTTCACTGACAGTTGGGCATAGGCCTTTGGTGGTTGCCTACTGGGATTTATTTCTCACACCCTGTTTGGGTCATGTCTTGGGCCCAAACAGATTATATTGTAGTAGGTGTCGATAAGGGAAAGGGTCCCTACATAGGTACATGATTGTTTTAGAGGAGTAGGAGAGGATGGGACCGAGCTTTGGCTTTCGATGCTGCTGAGTTCCTGTTTCACTGCTTTGGTTTTGTTTTGTTGTGCTTTGTACCTTGTGCTATATTGTATTATATTGCAGTGTATCCTATTTTGGATGCTTTCTTAGAATTAGAGACATGTTGCATCTTCATATATATGAATGTTGGTTATCTTTTACTTCAGTTCTGTTGTCCATTAAGGTCTATATTGTTTACTGTTTCCGCTTTTGTATGTTTTTATTTTTTCCCACTGTGCTATACTTTGACAAATGAGGGCAGAGTTTCCCCACTATCAGTCCTAGGCCCTCGCTGCAAGTCGCCAGCCTCTGGAATTTGGGGAAATACGCTTGATGTCATGTGACCAACTGGGTTCTGGGCACCCGTTGTGAGGCACCCGGATCCGGGACATTACAAAGTGGTATCAGAGCAGTTTCTTTTCTCTGGGTTATTTTTATATTTGGCAACAATAGAAATAGATAGATTGTTAAGGGATTCGATAATAAAATGTTCCCGGGAGTAGCTCCCTCGTGTACAGGTAAAGGCCGAATTGCCTCAAATTAAATTATGATTTTCTATTTATGATTATTACAATTGATTTGGTTTTCACTGTTACGTGATTCACTTGTGGTGTGATATTTATATTTTTATACTTGGGTTCTATTTAGTTGTAACCCGATGAGATGAGGGTATTCCATCTCATGCATCATTTAGGCACATGTTAGAATCACATGTCATGCATAGTTTACATGCCATGTAGGTGCATTAGAAATAACATGTTGTTTTGATAGATTTTGTGCTAGAAAATGCATGTTGTTGTGATAGGTACCTTGATAGATACTCCTATGGTTGATAGGGTATTGGTGCATGTTACAGTTGAGTTTATGGACACTAAAATTTTGTTCCTGAGGAGTATGGGCCCTCATGGACCAGAATTTGGTGGATCATTGCCCTGTTTTGCTTATTATAACATGTATAAGATGGAAATATTTGATTCGTGGGGAGTATGGTCCCCCACAGATCAGAATTTGGAACTTTGGTGTTTGTTTCAGTGTTTTTCTAGGCTCCAGAGTAGTTTCTGAGGCTTACTGTCTGAAAAAACATAGAATACACGCCGTGTAGTTTTGATTACACGCCATGTGTTCTTCTTTTCGGGAAGAAACAATTTTTTAGGTACATGTCGTGTACCTTCTGTACATGTCGTGTAGTCTCTAATCGTGTCATAGGCAGTGTGGGTAGAGACACGGGATAGAGAAGTTCTTATGGGAACACGCCATGTATCGGTTGTATACGATGTGTAGGGTTGACCTTGTGTCCGCTCGTGTGACTAACAACACTGACAGAGAAACCTTAGGTGATACATGCCGTGTCAGTTATAAACACACCGTGTAGTGTAATCTTGGAATCTGTCCGTGTAACTAACAACACGGGTCGATGTTACCTTTCTAGTACACATCGTGTACCTGTGGGACATGCCATATAGTCTTGACCGGTGAGAGACCGTGTGGACTTGTCCATGTGGCTGGGGAAACAGGGTGGTGTACACATCGTGTGCGGGTGTAACACACCGTGTACCTAGGGTTGAGACATGCCCAGGCCGGCATCAGAACACGACCATGTAAGGTCTTAAGATTACATGCCATGTAGACCTTATACATACTGCGTAGTATCTTTTTTCCAGTTCTTGTGGTTTTCCCCCTTTTCATTGGCACTCTTAACCGGACAAAAGAAACCTCGATAGTAAATTAAACTAAGGCGTGTGTTTGACCTTATAGAGTCATGCTGCCGAGACGACCACGAGTTGTTCGCCAAGAGAGTGGAAATGATTATACTCCAGAGATGGTAATCCATGGGATACCGATGGATCCTTCAACGGTGCCAGATGCAGCGCCAACCATTATACAGGATGCAGGCGTGGATGTGTAGTTCCGTGAAGGCTTCATGCAGTTCATGAAGACCTTCCAGGGAGCACTACTGGTTGCCACATCTATGGAAGAGCTGACACGTATATTCTAGCAGTAGCATCCGCCTACGTTTTTAGGGGATAGCGGACCACGGGCTGTGAAGTCATGGATGGATTCTATGTAGATGATCTTCGAGCGTCTAGAGACGCCTCCTGGGAGGAGGTTCAGTCTTGTTACATACATGTTGCGTGATTCTACCAAGATATGGTGGGATGTTACCACCCAGATTGAGCATCACCGAGACATGGTGTGGAAAAATTTTCAGGCATTCTTCTATGAATTTTTCTTTCGAGAGATGCTAAGGGTAGATCAGTCTCGAGAGTTCATTAATCTGCAGCAGAGCGCCGTGTCAGTGATGTACTATTCTGCCCTCTTCACCGAGCTACAATGTTTTTCACCTGTTCTAGTGGGTGATGAGATGTTGAGGGATAGACGCTTTGAGGATGGTCTTTGATATGACATCTGAGCACTTGTGAATGTTTTCAGGTTGCCTACAGTGCATGCTATTGTGAACCAAGTGTTTATTACTGAGCGGAACCTGTGGGAAGCTAGTGGTTTGGACCCGGGCGGTTCAGCATCAGTCTATAGTACTATTTCTTCTGGTAAGAGGAAGAGGTAGATGGATTTATCTCACAGTGGCAGTACTAGACAGATGAATTCTTCCGGTGGCCAGGTAATGTGCTACCAGTGTGGTAAAGAAGAGCATAAGAGACCTCAATGTCTGCGCGACCTAGTGGAGTGCTGAGCTTGCAGAAAGATGGGTCATCTTTAGTATTTTTGTAGGGCGTTTCCACCAGTGACTAGTGGGAGGGGTTCTGTGCAGACTCTGCAAGCAGGAGCAGGGCCAGTAGCTTCTTACCAGTCATGGAATTGGAATACGTCAGGACGTTTAGGCTGAGGTGGTGGTCGTGGCTATGGTATCCAAACACCAGGATCTCAGAGAAAATAGGGCGGGTTAGCTCAGGGTAGCCAGGCTATGTCTCAGGGTCGTGGCACTGGGCAGACATATGCAGTGCCACAGACCCAACATGAGAAGGATCTCAGACCTTCCACTGTCTAAGGTACTATTCTAGTTGCTTCTATTTTATCTGTTGTACTGTTCAATAATGGTGCTACACATAGCTTTATATATGTTCCCGTTGTGGATAGCCTTGGGCTTTGTGTTTTTACTTCTTCAGATATCATGACACTAGACACTCCATTGGGAATTTGAATGGCAGGTGTACGACAGTGAAAGGAGTGCCCCCTAGAGGTTAGTGGGTGTCACTTTTTATGGGACCTATATGTCTTAGAGATGAAAGCCTATGATGTCATTCTCAGGATGGATTGGTTGGTACCCTTTCGAGCCTTTGTAGATTGCTATCATCGTAGGGTGAGTTTCACATCACCAGAGGGCGGAGAGTTTCTATACAAGGTAGAATGAGATGTCCAAGCGAGATGAGCTAGACCCGAGCATCGTGGGTGAGGTGGAGTGACAACCCAGATTGCGATTTTGTATCTGGATGACCAGGGAACTTATCAGAAGGATTTCCCTCCAGTGGTTAATCATTTCAGGGATGTCTTCCCGGACAACTTTTCAGGTCTACCTCCAGAGCGAGAGGTGGATTTTTCTATTGATCTTATGCCAGGAGAAGCACCGGTGTGCATTCCTCTTTATAGGATGTCTACACCAGAATTACAGGAGCTCAAGAGGATGTTGGAGGAGTTATAAGACATAGGTTTCATCCGACCCAGTATTTCTCCCTAGGGTTCACCTGTCCTTTTCACTAAGAAGGCATATGGTACCCTAAGACTCTGCGTGGATTATCGTAAACTGATCTAGTTGATGGTTAGAAGCTGATATCTCATACCAAGGATTGATGATAATTTTGATCAACTTAGAGGAGCATGAGTGTTCTTGAAGATTTACTTGAGATTCGGATATCATCAGTTGCACGTTAGACCATTAGAAATATCGCTTACAACCTTTCAGAGTAGATATAGTCTATATGAGTATTTGGTCATGTCGTTCGGACTCACAAATGTGCCATCATTTTTCATGGATCTGGTCAATCGTGTGTTCCACCCATATATGGATTTTTTATGGTAGTCTTCATAGACAATATATTGATGTACTCTCACACTCAACACGACCATGACACCCATCTTGAGATCATAATGAGTACACTGAGAGAGAATCATTTATATGCTAAGCTCTCAAAGTGACACTTTTGGATGGACCAAATTCAATTCTTGAGTCATATTATCTCAGTGGCAGGATTTGCGGTAGACCCAGAGAAAGTGAGAGCAGTAGTTTCCTGGGAGCATCCTAAAAACGTGTCTAAAATACAGAGTTTCTTGGGGCTGGTTGGTTACTACAGACACTTTATACATGACTTATCCCGCTTAGCAGTTCCGTTGATGGGTTTGACTAAGAAGGGCATGAAGTTCGTTTGGTCAGAATCTTGTGATACAGCCTTTCAGGAGTTAAAGGGAAGGTTGACATCCGAACCAATCCTGATACTTCTAGAGCAAGGGAAGAGATATACAGTTTACTATGATGAATCAGGTATTGGGCTGAGAGAAGTGTTGATGTAGGGCGATCGAGTAGTTGCATATAGGTCTCGACAGTTGTTTCCATATGAGAAGAATTACCCGACGCATGATCTCGAGTTGGCTGCAGTGGTTCATGCGTTACGCTGTTGGAGAAATTATCTCTTGGGAGAAAATTTTGTAGTGTTTACGGACCACAAAAGTCTTAAATACATCTTTACCCAGTGTGATTTGAATTTGAGATAGTGAAGGTGGGTTGAATACCTTCAGTCCTTCGACTTTGATCTTGCCTATACACTTAGTAAGGGTAACATAGTAACTGATGCACTAAGTAGGAGGACTCAGATACAGGCAGTGCAGGAGGCCAGTGGTGAGTGGAATCTTATGGCTTTGTTCTCTGAGATGCATTTGGAGGTGCACAATAGTCAAGGGTGAACCTATCTTTAATCCTTAGCTGTGACTTATACCCTCCTGGATAGAGTGAGGATGAGACAACTATCAGATTCAAAAGGCCTAGTTCTACGGGAGTTGGTGGCAAGTGAGGAACCTCCTCCAGGTTAGACGACAGGCAATGATGAGATAATGCGTATCCATGGATGAGTGTGGGTTCCATGGGATATACATGAGGATTTGATGCGGGAATTTCATGATTAAGATTGGGCAGTGCATCCTAGAGTTACCAAAATGTACCGTGACTTGAGACGTCAGTATTGGTGGCCAGGTATGAAAAGAGAGGTAGCTAGTTTTGTTACAAGATATTCCACCTGTCAGTAGGTGAAGGCGGAGCATCAGAGGCCATCCAGACTATTTCAACAGTTACCCATTTCGGAGTGGAAATGGGATGATGTCGCGATGGACTTCATGACCGAGTTGTCGAGGTCACCTTGAGTCAATGATATCGTATGGGTTGTTGTGGACAGACTTACAAAGGTAGCTCACTTTTTTCCAATCAAGGAGACCTTCGGTGTTGACGATCTCGGGAAGTTGTATATCCGAGAGGTAGTACGTCTTCATGGGGTCCCTCATTCTATCATTTCATATAGGGACGCCCATTTTACATCTCGTTTCTGGCAGAGTTTTCAGATGGAACTGGGTACACAGGTGCTTCTGAGCACAGCTTACCACCCTTAGACCGATGGACAGTCAGAGCGTACAATACAGGTGATAGAGGACATGTTTCATGCATGCGTCCTGGACTTTGGGGTCTCTTGGGAGAAGCACATACCCCTGGTCGATTTTTCCTACAATAATAGTATTCAGGAAATTATTGATATGGCACCTTACGAGGCTTTATATGGTAGGCCATGCTGATCACCCTTGTGCTGGTTGGAGGTAGGTGAGGCAGCTTTATTGGGACCATGTCTCATCAAGGAGACTTCAGAGCAGGTCCAGTTGATTCAGAAGCAGATGGCTACTGTACAGTCTCGTCAGAAATCCTATACTGATCGTCGCATACAAGCCTTGGAGTTCGTGGTCGGGGATTAGGTTTTCTTGCGTGTTTCACCGAGGTTGGGACATAAGTGGATCAGAAGACAGGGTAAGCTTTCACCGATGTATGTAGGGCCTTTTGGGATTCTGGAGAGAGTTGGGATGGTTGCCTATTGGTTGCAGTTACCACAGAGGTACCAGGCCATGCACGAAGTCTTCCACATATCTCAGTTGTACCATTATCACTTAGACCTGTCTCGCGTCTTTCAACCCGAGGAGGTTGAAATTTAGGTTGATGCATCCTTTGAGGAGAATCCGATTCATATTGTTGATAGGAGCACTAAGGTTCTTCGAGGCCGGTCAGTTCCTCTCGTACGGGTGATATGGCAGCATGGTCGAGTGCAGAACGAAACTTGGGAGTGGGAGACCAACGTACGTGCTCAGTGGCTAGAATTTTTCCCAGCTTTATCTTCACCACCCTTAGAAGGGAAATTCTGGGACAAATTTCTCTAAGGGGGGAAGTTTGTATGAGCCCATTTCTTATTCTAGAGGTACGAGTTTCTTCTTTTCCTTTTCCTTAAGTGTTTTTGAGAAAAGAAGGGAAATGTGGGAAAAATCCCAAATTTATGGGTACATGCCGTGTAATTCTGTACAAACGCCGTGTACTTTGGCTGTGTCAGATGAGAATACAGGGCGTGTAGTCTTGTCAGCAATTAAGAGTGTAAAAACTAACTACATATCGTGTACTTAGTAATACAAGTCGTGTAATCAGTCAACAGATGAACAGTAATGCGGTGGAAAATATCCGCTAGTAGAACAGTTAAAAGGATAGTACACACCATGTACTTGAGAGTACACACCGTGTAGTTATGTTTTTTTGTTAAAAACAGGCAGTAGCCTCCCTATTTGACAGAGGAGGAAGAGGGCTCACTGGGAGCAGTGGGAAAGGAGGCCGAGACTTGGAGGATCTCCCGATCGCTCACCGGGACACAGATTCTTCCATTGTCAGTCTCGTTTGAACCGAGTGGGTAAGGTATTAACTCTTCTTAAATATTTACTTCCATTTATTTACCTAAGTTAAGTTATTTAGTTCTTAATGGGTAATTGTTTATCTCAGATCTACGTCATTCTTGGTTGTTTTGGGAGGCACCTTTCACGTATATCGATCAGAAGAGATTGAGGTAGGTGGTCTTGTGTTTAATTCCAACTGTCGTGTTGATTCTGTGTACTATTGTTCCACGCACCCATGTCTAGGGTGTCATATGCCTGAGACTTTGACTGTTGAGATACCTAGAATTGTATAGGTAATCTAATGAATAAGTATAACTGCTATTTGAGATCGTTGCTTTGATCTAGGGCCACCCCGAGGGTGCATTTCCTTTGTTTAACCGTTTGTCTAGGATACCTATGGGTATGCCGTGATTATAGAATGTTTTGAGTTTTCTTGAGAGGGGAAATATATAAATTGTCTACTTATACATTGGGCTCAGCCTGGTTACTTGATTTTCCTATGGAATTCCTGAGGGCAGTGTTTTGTTTAGCCTAAGGGCAGTGTTTTGTTTAGCCTGAGGGCAATGTTAGTTTAGACTAAGGGCAACGTTTCTTATCCCTATGGGAAGTAGATTTCATGCCTGAGGGAGATATATCGTATGCCTGAGGGAAATATTCGTTATGCCTGAGGTCAGTCACCTGAGGGTTTCGTTTCTGCTTTCCGGAGGGTAAGGAATTTCATGTCTGAGGATAATGTTTACTTTGAATATTCACTGTTGTGATTTCTTATGTTGTACCTGTCAAGCTAAAGCACAGACTTGGTATTATTATTATCTTTTACTTGTTGGATAGCCTGTTGTGGTTTCTACTGTGGCACTGGTATAGGATATTTTTGGTCGAGGACGAGTCTCAGAAAACTCAGAATTCAATTATATTGAATCGCTAAATAATTATTAAAATGGAAATGTAACTGGTAGGGATGGTTACCTTTGAGTACTTCCTAGTTTACTGCATTTCATTATTTCACACTGCTGTTGCACTTTTTCACTGATAGTTGGGCACGGGCCTTTGGTGGTTTCCTACTAGGATTTATTTCTCACACCCTGGTTGGGTCATGTCTTGGGCCCAAACAGATTATATTGTTGTAGGTGTCGATAAGGGAAAGGGTCCCTATACAGGTATATGATTGTTGCAGAGGAGTAAGAGAGCATGGGACTGAGCTTAGGCTTGCGATGCTGCTGAGTTCCTATTACACTGCTTTGGTTTTGTTTTTCTGTGCTTTTTACCTTGTGCTGTATTGTATTAGATTGCAGTGTATCCTATTTTGGATGCTTTCTTAGAATTAAAGACATGTTTCATCATCATATATATGACTGTTGGTTATCTTTTACTTCAGTTTTATTGTCCATTCAGGTCTATATTTTTTACTTCTTCCGCTTTTGTATGTTTTTATTTTTCTCTACTATGCTACACTTTGATGAATGAGGGAATAGTTTCCACACTATCATTACTAGGCCCTCGCTTCTAGTCGGAAGCCTTTGGAGTTTGGGTAAATGCGCTTGAGGTCATGTGACCAACCGTGTTCAGGGCACCTGTTGTGAGGCACCCATATCTGGGACGTTACAGGAATATACCTCAGTCTGTCCGGCATCACTAAGCACTATCTGGTCCTAGTCATCCTAGGACTCTATCAAAAGGTCGATCATCTATACAACAAGATATGTGTGGGTAAAGCTTGTGTAGGGGTGAGTATTAAAATACTCGATAGGACACCCCAAAACTACAAAGAATATAACAAAAGAAGTAAAGTTATATCTATATAAATATATATCTACAACACATATAACAAGAATGTCTAGATATACTCAACAAATAAACACAATCTAAAGGTATGTTATAACTGTAATTTCAGTCTAGGATTCCATCTCGAAGGCTCCACAAAGTAATCGTCTGGGTGAACACACTCCACGAGTCTGATAACACTGATGAAATTTGTCTAAGAGTGAATGCTCATCGAGTCTCACCATTATAAGTACATGCTAAGAGTCTGAAGAGATAAGATACACATATGAGGAGAAATCCCAAGGTCATGGGGTATACCAAAAACTCAATCTGGTTTAACCCGCTATGTATTCGATTAGCGCCCATGTAGTGTTGGTCATGATGATACCAAGAAATACACCTTGGGAATAAAGATGAATAGAGGATCTCACTTCAAGACTCAAAAAGGTTTTATAATAACTATATCCAATAATTCCTACTAAAGGGATCATTGTACTATGTGTAGGTGATGATTCCATACAAAACCTTGGGGAATGGATATGTGGAACACAATCTAACAAAAAATTTCCAAGATATAGAGGATAAGGGATCTAATCCATGTTTTTAAGAGTACATGGAATGTAGTATGGGTACATGCCAAATCCCTTCTACCCCAGGTCTGGCTTATGTAGACAGCCCATGTCTCGTGTTCATGTCTGTGTAATAGTTCACGATATGTTGGCTATCTGTGTACTCTACCCATGTACCAGTACATGAGTATGCCCATGTACACTAGGATAATCCATGTATATGTGGGAGTACACAACATGTCAGCTTCCCATGTACTCTAGACCATGTCTGTATACCCTTTAAGGTACATGTAATGACACTGAAGAAAGTACACATTCCATGTGATAGTTTTACACACCATGTGATCCTTAACGTTCTCCTAAAACCGTAGCTTCTACTGAGAGGGGCCCACATAACGTGTGGCTCAGAGTTACACACCATGTATTATAAAAAAACAAAGATTCCAATATTTGGTTTTTGTATAATTTTATGCACCTACAACCCTTTATTTGGCTATTCGCCTCATAAAAAAATCAATGATCCACATCGGCTAAACCTTATTGTTAATGAACATCATGTTTCAGCTCTTTGATTCTTTCGAAAAATGCCTACAAATGATGTTCTTCGTTGTGAACTGAAGAACATGAAAATTGGGTACCCACATTGTTCGATCCTCTTCTGCCTCCATTGTTGCACCACTATCTTGTAATTCAAATCACAAATCTACGATTTCAAATTATTTCACCAAGAATCAGGTGTGTAGTGTTCGAATTTTTGGTATACGTTGAACCACGGGCCAAGCGAATAAATCTCATGATGAAAGAATAATTGAGGTAGAAAATCACAACCAAAAACATGAGGAATGAACCTCGTCTGATGAAAGTGTTGTCCTCAATACTTCACCATTATAATGAAAATGAATAATAAAGAATCACAAAGAAATGTTCCCAAAATAACCCAACAAAATAACCCATTATGAAAATATGTGTGATCCATGAATCAATCCATTGGTTGATTGATTTGTGTTTTTCATAGAAATTAAGAATGATGGAAGAATACAAATAAAACAAAATTCATTCCTCAATTTGGATTGATCATAGACAAATAAAGAAGTTGTGTCATTATCGTTAGTGAGATCCTTTGATTCTATCTCACACCGGTCGTCGATCTATGATCTGATCGTTTCCCGCCAACAAAATCTTGTTCGGTGGATCTCAAATAGTCCTATGGATCCCTAGGTTTTAGCAGCTAAACCTATGAATCCCCCATAACTGTGTATTTAAAAAATATATTAGTTCTCTATGTCAAAAAATAAAAATAAAACAATTTATTAATTATTTTATTCATTCTACGCCCGTGAAGAATTTTCTACAAACACATTTCATCAAAAAAATTTATGGTATGCCTAGGTTAAAACCCACAATCTAAACTCAATGGTTCCCTCATATTTTTGATCCAAGACCCTGTTTAGACATTATTCAACTTTTTCAGGAAAAATGTTACCATGTGCTATTTAGTATATTTAATATATTTCAAACATTTATTCTAGGCACGCTGGGCCTCAAATCAGATGATTTCAAAACACCCCATCTCTAAAATAAACCATATAATATCCAAAAATAATACATGGAAAATATGAGTCATTACATTCTCCCCACCTTGGGGATTTATATCCTAAAAATACAAAACAAGGGCTATAGAAAGAGATGTTGGTACTTAACATGAATATGAGCCTCCCTCTCCCATGTGTTCTCCTAGAGATTATCGTGTTTCCACCAGACACACACTAAAGTAATAGATCACCCACAAAGGATACTCTCATGCTGATCCTCAATCCCTACTAGGTACTCAACAAAGGTATCTTCATCCTTGATTTCTAGCTCTCACTAGTCGATAACGTGCAATGGGTCATGCACGTACCTCCTTAGCCATGACATGTGGAATATGTCTAGTACTCAGTCTAACTATAGAGGTAGAGCTAAGTGGTACACCCCCTCAAAAATTTTATGTAGTATCTGGAAAGGGCCAATGAATTTTAGATATAGCTTTTCACCCTAGCCAAATCTTTGTAATCCATATTGAGGTTAAACTCATATGAACACATGGTCTCTCTCATCAAACTCCAAAGGCATTTATCGTATATCTATATAATATTTCTGATAGCTCGGTGTAGTCATATTCTACTCCTGGATGATCTATACCTTTTCTATAATTATGAGCACCAACTATGGGCCCATTGTTGCTGACTCTCAAGGATCAGTCCAAAAAATTGGTGACCTATAGGGTTACTCGTAAAAAGGATCGAATGGTTCCGTACTTAATGTGGAATGTTATCTATTGTTGTATAAATACTCCAATAGTAGTAGGTGATCCTCCCAACTATGACCAAAGTCCATCATTAAAGATCACATCATGTCCCCCAAAACCTGAATGGTATTCTCTATCTGATCGTCATTTTGGGGGTGGAATGTTGTGCTTAAGCATAACTAAGTCTCAAACACCTCCTGAAATCCCATCCACAACTGTGATGTGAAGTGACTATCATGATCAGAAATGATCATCAATGGAACTCCATGGAGTCAAACTATCTCATGTACATAGAGGCATCCCAAGCTATCAGCTAAACTCTATTTCTAAATATCTAGGATGTGGGCTAACTTGCTGAGTTAGTCTACGATCACCCAGATGGCATTGTGTCCCCTAGACGTATGTTTTAATCTTTTCATGAAGTCTGTGGATATCCTATATCACTTCCACTCTGGCACTCAATGGGTTGAGCTAAACTCGCTAGAAC
This sequence comes from Viscum album, assembly GCA_963277665.1. Classification (NCBI taxonomy): domain Eukaryota; kingdom Viridiplantae; phylum Streptophyta; class Magnoliopsida; order Santalales; family Viscaceae; genus Viscum; species Viscum album. The sequence continues at coordinate 225,569,046 of OY728162.1, forward strand.
TTGGTTCTCCACCTTTACTTACTGACAGGTAAGGCATTAAGAGACAAACTTTGCAACTATATTCTTCATCCCTAACCACCAAAACTGATGTCAAAGGTCCTGGAACATTCTTTCCACACCTGGATGTACTACCAAAGGAGATGTATGAAACTCTCTCTGAACCTCCTCCCGCAACCTCACCAGTACCATCGTGTATCATCTAAAAAAACAACATGCTCCCCACTTTCAAAAAATCCATCTGGAGCATGTCCTATGGATATTTATGTAAGTAGGGTCTCAAAGTCAACATCCCTAAGTTGTGCCTCTCTAACTCATTGCAAGAGAAGAGGGGAGACAACCATCGACTGGAGGTAAGCCGCTTCATCTCCATCTCCTAGGGGATAACCGCAACGAGACCAACCACTCAGACATCTCGTTCAACAACTACAAACAAGATCTCCTACTGAGAGCATTTTCTACTATGTTCCCCTTCTCAGAAGTATAGTCAATTTTGAAGTCATAATCCTAGAGGAACTCCAGTCATCACCTCTATCTCAAGTTAAGATCCTTTAGAGATAAGACATACTTGAGACTCACTACAAAAAATGGCATTTACCGATAGTTTTCTTATGCATTTAGCAGCGGTTTCAACCACCGCTAAATGATGTGTGACACTTTCTAAAAGCATTGTGTATTTGCAAGTTGGGAATCATTTCACGGCATTTTGTTTGGCGGTGGTTTTTTTGTTTTTTGTTTTTTTAATTTATTTATTTAAGTAATTAATGAATGAATGAATTCATATTATTTATTTTTATTTATTTTTATTTCATCTTATTTATTCATATTTATTTTTATTTACTTATTATTTATTTACTCACTATTTATTTATCCTAACATGGATGCATATTTTGTGCATAAATATGAAATATATATACACTAGGAGTGATTTGAACCCCTTATCTCTTGGATATACTGCAAAGACTTTACCACTCTAGTAAACTCTTTTTCTAGTGAGTAAATAATATGTAATATAATTATATAAATACAGATAAACAAAAAATAATGATATTAAATAATAATAAATAATGCATATATAATGAACATATAATAAAGAAGCAATAAATAAGTAATAAATTAATAAATAATATATAATAGATAATTATGAAATAGATTATAAATAATTATTAAATAAATAATAAATACGTAATAAGTAAATAATAATTAAATAATAATTAAATATTAAATAAATAATCAATAAATAAAAATAATAAATAAAAATAAATGATAACAAATGATAATGAATAATAAAATATAATAAATAATAATAAATAATAATAAATAATAAAATAGAATAAATAATAATAAATATTAAATATTAAATATTAAATATCTAATATGAAATAAATATGAAATAAATAAATAATATTTAATAAATAAATAATAATTAAATATTAAATAAATAAATACAAAATAAATAAATATGAATTAAATTAATAATAAATAAATAATCAATAAATAATAAAAATAAATTAATAATAAATGAATAATTAATCATCATAAATTATAATAAATAATTAACAAAAAAAATTAATAATTAATTAATAATTAATTAACAAATAATTAATAAAAAATAGATAAATATAAAATAAATAATAAAAAATAATAAACAAATATTAAATAAATATTAAATAAATAATAAATAAATAAATAGTCACTAAATAAAAATAAAAATAAAAATAAAAATAAAAAATAAATAATAATAAATGATATTAAATTATAAATAAACATAAATAAAAATAAATTATAATATATAATAATCAATAAATTGTAGATAATTAATTAATAAATGATAGATAATAAATAATAATAAATAAATAAATAAGTAATAATAAATAAGGAATAATAAATAATAAATATTAAACATTAAATATTAAATATTAAATAAATAAAAAATATATAATTAATGAATAATAATAAAATATTAAATAAATAAAAATAAATAAATAAGAAATAAATAAACAATAAAGCTAATTAAATAATAAATAATAATAAATGATAATTAATATTTAATAATAAAAAATATTAAGTAAATGATAAATAAATAAAACACAATGAATAATAAGTAAAAAATAATAGTAAATTCAAATTAAATAATAAATAATAAATAAGTGATAAATTAATAATAAATTAATAAATTAATAAATAATAAATAATGAATAATGACTATATGAGCAATGAATAATTAAAAAATAATACATAAATAATAAATTATTAATAAATTAATGATAAATATATAAAAAATTAGCGAATAATAAATAAATAATGAAAATAATAAATTAATAATGAAAAATAAATTAATATCAAATAATTAAGTAGTAAATAAATTATAAATCAATATATAATAATTAATAAATAAGTTGCATATAAAAATAGATAAATAATAAATAATAAATAGATAAATAAATTATAAATAAATAAGTTATAAATTAATAATAAAGAATAAATTAATAATAAAGAATAAATTAATAATAAATAATAAATTAATAATAAATAATAAATTAATAACAAATAATAAATTAATAATAAAAATAAATAAATAATAAATATTAATAATAAATAATAAATAATAAATAATGACTATATAATGAATGAGAAATGAATAATTAAAAAATAATACATAAATAATAAATTATTAATAAATTAATGAGAAATATATAAACAATTTGCGAATAATAAATAAATAATAAAAATAATAAATTAATAATGAAAAATAAATTAATATCAAATAATTATGTATTAAATAAATTATAAATCAATATATAATAATTAAAAAATAAGTTGCATATAAAAAATATATAAATAATAAATAATAAATAGATAGATAAATTATAAATAAATAAGTTATAAATTAATAATAAATAATAAATTAATAATAAAGAATAAATTAATAATAAATAATAAATTAATAATAAAAAGAAATAAATAATAAATATTTAATAATAAATATTATGTATTAATATATGATAAATAGTTAGTGATATAAAATAATAATTTAATAATAAATCAATATATAATAAATAATTAATAAATGAATAGATAATAAATAATAAATAGAAAGGTATAATAAATGAATAAATTATAAATAATAAATTAAAATAAATATATCTAAATAAATATACATATAATGATATTTATATAAATATATATAAACAAACATTTATGTTATGTAAATATATATAAACACACATACACACATAACTCTATATGAATATATATATATATATATATATTAACACAAGTCAATATAAATATATATATATATAGCCATATAATATATAAATATATATAAATATATACATAAATACGTAAAAATATTTACAAATGTATATAAATATAGACAAATATTCATAAATACATATAAAAATCCATGCATGGATACAATTAGTTAAAATTTTAAATATATAGTGATAAATATATATAAATTATAAATAAATATACATAAATTCATAGAAGTACGTACAAATATATATATATATATATATATAAAATAGATAATAAATCACAAAAAGAGGGAAACCCATAATAAAAAAACACCACCAAATCAATTGGAATGTAAATCAATGGAATAAAATCACATATGACCTAAAAATAAAATGAACACTCTTAAACAAAAATAACACCTCATCGAATGTTCAAAAATCTTGATATCCGAACTAAAAACTCAGGTTTGAAGGCCTTCCGGGCCTTTTTTGGCCTCAAGAAATGTGACCAGAGTTTCCTCAAGTCACAAGGGTGTAGATATCTTCACATGATTTGATTTGATATGTGGTTGAGCCCAAACAAACTCTCAGATCAAAAGTAATGACCATTTGAAGTTGAAGTTTAATTTTTATCTTTTCTTAAAACTATATTAAATTTTTGTTCTATTAATAATTACCAAATTATTATCTAATACGGTTGTATTTCATTTCATAAGCTTCGATTTGACTAGTTTTAGAGCTAAAACAGACACCAAGATCAAAAGTTATAGTCATTTGATATTGAATTCTCATTTTCAACTTATACAAGAATTAATTTATGTTTTGGATAACTATTAAATAATAATTATATATAATTAATAATTAACAAATTATAATTAATCAAAATTATAAATAAAAAAATCAGTGAGTATAAATAATAAATAATACTTATTAATAATAAATCATAATTTAATATTTTTTATTTAATATTTTTTTCTCATTAAATTAGCGACGGTTTTATAAAAACTGTTGTTATTTCATGATGGTTTTCATAAATTTTTGCTAAAAATAAATTTAATTTTTTTTTAAAATATACAAAATCTAAATTAGTAGTAGTTTAAAAAAACCACCATTAAAACCCACATAAAAATAAATAAAAAATATATAAAAATATAAAAAACACATTTAGCAGATGTTTTAAGAACCGCTGCTAAAAAACATTCATGAAAAGAATTTTTCTGGAATAATTATCGGCAGTTTTTCAAACCACAGCTAAAAAATAACCACGAAACTCATTTTTTCTTGTAGTGACTATTGTGATTAGAATAGATGGTAAACCACTCACCCATCAAGTAGTTTCACCACATCTTTAGTGCAATTACTACTACAGCTAACTCAAGATAATGGGTTACGTAATTCTTCTCTTATGGTCTCAACTGACATGAACCATAAGCAATCACCACTTGCCTCTACATCATAACACAACTAAGCCCTGTTCCTAATACATCGCAGAACACTATATACTCGACACCCTCCTCTAAAAACCTCAATATGTGAGCGCTCATCAATCTCTGTCTCAATTGCTGAAAGGCATGTTGGCACCACTCCATCCACATGAAAGGATTCCCCTCTTGGGTCAAAGATGTCATGGGTGATGATATCCTAAAGAAATTAGGTATAAATCTCATTTAATATCCTGTGAACCCAAGGAAGCTTTGTACCTCCTTCATTCTCTTGGGTGGCTACCAAGATAACATTGCCTTGACCTTGGCTGGGTTAACTGCCACTCTATCTACTGAGATAACATGTCCTAGAAAGTGGACCACCTGAATCTAGAACTGACACTTTGAGAGCTTCCATAAATATAGTGCTCTCAGATTATGTCTAAAACCATCCTCACATGTCTACCATTCTCCTCCTCGGACACTGAGTACACAAGGATATCATCGATGAATACTAATATGAACCGGTCTAAGAAAATTTAGAAGATATGGTTCATGAGTCCCATGAACACTGTTGGGTAATTCATCATGCCAAAGGGAATCACCAAGTACTCATAGTGACTCTAGAGACATATGAATGTTGTATTTGGTATATCCACATCCTTTAATCGCAACTGGTGATAGCCTAATCTGAGGTCAAACTTTGAGAGCCATCATGCCCCTCTCAACAGATCAAAGAGGTCATAAATCCTCGGTAGTGGATTCTTGTTCTTCACGGTCACCTAGTTCAAGAACCGATAGTCAACACATAACCTCAATCTCTTATCCGCCATCATGGTGAACAAAAACTAGGGATACCCAAGGTGAAACATATGGTAATAAAAGTCTTTCCTCTGCAATTCCTCTAAATGCACCCTCAGCCCATGAATGTTAGTGGGATCCATCTGATATGATGGCATAGTTATAGGTTCCAACCTGGGGTGTAGATCAATGCATAAGTCTATCTCGCGGTGGGGAGGTATGCCTAGAACATCTTCAGGGAAGACTCCCATGTACTCTACCACCACTACAAGAAACTGGAAACTCATAACATCTATAGTACCATGGGTTATTCTATCCAATTGGTGAGTAATCAGCTACACCCTCCTATGCATGATTCCATCCCGCACTACCTGGGTTTCTATTTCACCAAAAAAGGATAACCTGGTTCCATCATTATAGACACACCACATCCTCCACCTAAAATAGTCAATCTAGGCATGAAATGTGGATAACTATTCCATACCTTAGATGAAGTCGTAAAGAGTAATCGATTCAATAAAGTGATCCCAACAAAAACCATTGCCCCCAAGAGTTGGGTCACACTGTCGGCACAAGTTTTTAATCGTTGAATCATATCTAGTAGGAGTATATAAGTGTAAGGGATGAGAAAAGGAATCAACCAGAATATCTAACTCTAGAATAGAGTATGTGGGAATAAAGTAATGACTAACACCTATGTCTATTAGTACTGCAACTAAGGTAGAAAAGACATAGATTGTGCCTTGAAACTTTCCCAGAGCCTCTAGGTGTTAAGATTAGACCACCTTTAACTATCCTATCCCCTGTCCTCCAGCTCTCTGAGCATGGCGTGGACCACCTGGGGGTGGTGGTCATAACAAGTCAAAGATTCTACCACCTCCTGATACTCTCCCAGATCCTCTTCCACATACATCGCCCTACAAACCAGTCTACTCCTGATGCTACCTCTACCTTGACGACCGATCTACAGTCTCTCTATTATTTATACAGCAGGTCTACAAATCTTAGGCAATATTCCCCCTTCTGTCACATGAGTAGAACCACCTCTATTTGGGATGAATAGACCCACCCTGTGAGCCCTGAACCACAAATAATCCATACTGGGACCTCCTCCTAAAATGTCTTTCCCATCCAGGTCCCTGAGACTAACATTAGCTTCATGCTGCCGAGGTCACTACTCTCATTTTCCCACCACTGGAAACCACTGGTTGTGTATACTCAGACAAGAAACTCTTAACCGCAAAAGCTCACTCTAGAACCCCAGTATAGGTAGGAATGTATATAGGGATAACACTAGCTCAAATATCTCTACACAGACCATGCTTTATGGTCTGATCTCTGAATAACTGATCACAAATCATATCCATAGAGTACCTAGAGAGGTTGTTAAACATCGATGAATACTCAGATACTATCATTCTACCCTACTAAAGTTTTAGAATCTCCTAGATACATACATCCCTCTGCGTATCTGGAGATATATCCCTAAAAAGTTTCTCAATCTTTGACTATGCTAGAGTCGCCTCATTATAAGACCAGGTCACTAACCCCTACCATCGTCCTGATGATCCATGGAGAAGGCACTCTGCCAATACCACTATATGATCTACTGGTGTCTTGACTAAATGGAAAACTCATTTCATTACCTCAAGTCAGTCCTTAGCCACCTGTGGGTCAAGATCACCTTAGAACCTGAGGGATCTGTGTCACTGAAACTTATGAAGTGCACTCAGTTTTCATAGTTCATCCAATGGTACTGTGGGTAACACATGCTGCTCTAAAGGTGGTGGTATAAATAGTGCAATGCCTAGAGTTAACATCTCTGGAACCAGTCTCTATATCAATACCTCGTTAATGATGGGATCATCCTCATGATCCTAGTGCTAAACCATATTTAGAATACGTCGCGGAGGCATCCTGAAGGTAAACAGGATGTAACATGGTCAATGAGTATATTTGGAGAGCTGACTCAAGAAGGACATGGAAATCACAAAGCATTCCTATATGATGCATTTACCATTATTTTCCTCAAAAATAGAGTTATCATATATTGAGATGAAAAGTAGGTGATCATAATCCTGGTGTATGGATATATCGGCCACCGTACCAACACTGGAGTCCCTAGCCTAAAACTTGAACTCGAAACACATAACATTATTTCCCTAAACCAATACCACATACTCCAGTTATAAGGTAGAACCAAATTCTCTGATACTACTATATCATGACCCTTACCAATGGGGCCTATGTCGTGACTCCCCATGCCCACCTCAAATAGGCCAGAGGCTAATGACTAGCGCTGAGTAGGCATATCATTAACATGGGAGGCCTTAGCCTAAGTACTTATACACATGCACACATCTCTAATCCTGTATAATGTTGAAATGTAAAAACAATTGAACAAATATGCATGAATAAATATAAATCCCACAACTATAGTATAATAGGATGTAAAGGAAAATAAATAGGGCCAAATATAAGGCCATCACATAGAGTCTAAAAATAGGAGAAACCTAAAAGTAATGTTGGAGACTACTATAAACATAATGCAAGAATACACCATGGTTGTTTTGGTCTTGCTAAGCACCATCTAGTCCTGGTCCACCTAGGACTCTACTACAAGGTCAAACATCTTCATAAAAACTAACATACGTGGGATAATCCTGTACAGGGGTGAGTGTAATAATACCTAGTAGGACACCCTGAAACCAAAAATCATACAAAAAAGAAGTATAATTAGATATACATGGGTATATTTCTATAATAAATAAAACAAGAATATCCAAATATACTCAACAAAGACACACAATATAAATTTAAGTAACAATAGTAATATCGTCCTAGGATTCTAGCTTGAAGGTTCCATAATGAACACTTCTAGGAGAACACGCTCCACAATTCTGATAGCACTGATGACATATGTCTAAGAGGGAATGCTCGTCGAGTCTCGCCAATAGAATTACATGCTAAGAGTCTGAAGATAAATTATACATAGATGAGGATCACTCCTAAGGCCATAGGGTATACCAACAAATCAATCTAGAATAACCCATTAAGTAGAGGATCAATGCCTATGTAGTGTTTTTCACGATGATACCAATAAATCCACCTAGAGAACGAAGATGAATAAAGGATCTCATGGAAGGACTCACAAATGGATTCCAACAAATCTATATAAGAATTAATACTAAAGGGATCACTATCCTATTTGTAGGTGGTTATTACATAATAACCCTCAAGGAATGGATATGGGGAACTAAAGAACCTTTGTGAGAAACTAATTTAAATTTTTTTTTTATTTTAAAAAAACTAACCTTTTTATAAGAATGGTTTTGTTATTCAGGAATCGGACCCAATCCATCATAATGAGCTTTTTAAGAATTTTTAAGGTTGCTAAATTTACAACCCAAACATAAAGGGAAAGTAAAGATTTGTTTTAATAAACTTTTTTTTCTAGATTTAGTGGATCAGACTAAGAAGAACCAGACTCATATTATTGGACCCATCAGCATTAGATTTAGATCATCAGATCCAAAATAATTAGAGGCATAAATTATTTATTGTTGGAATTTTTCCTTTACCGTAATTATATAAATGAATAAGTTTCTGAGTTAGAAAGACAAAAGTTTCTAAGTAAAGAATTCATATTGTTTCTAAATAGTTTTGAAAGAATATTGTGATGTTAGAAGTTATAAAGTTTTAATACTTTCTAAACTAAATTAGATGATGATTTTCTCATCATGAAGTTCTCAAAAATCATGAAAAACTATCACGATTAAAGATTTTGAGGAAATGGAGGAATCATAATGGCTGTATCATTTCCAGATATCAAGAAATTTTTTGGGAATAAGTAATAGATAAGGAGGATTGAAGCTTGTCAAATGTTTCTAAGTGGAGTTATCATCATATACACCTGATCATAATGAGGAATCCATCATAATGGGGATTCCATATTTCTGAGATATCTATCAAAGTAGGAATATTTAATAAATAAGAATAATGATAAAGCTTGAATTATTTTTCAAAGTTTCTAAGTGGAGTCACCATTGAATACTTTCCATCATTATGGAAAAATCATTGTAATGTTATTTCCATCATTATAGGAAATCCATCGTAGTAATAATTCCATCATAATGGGAATTCCATCATTATGAGGATTCCATCGAGCTGAAGTTGAGGAATTTTTTTATAATTAGATGAATAAGAAATGTAGATTGTAATGAGTTGAAAAATAAAGGAAAATCATAATGAGCTGATGAAGAAAGGTAGATCGTAATGAGCTCAGAAATAAAGGAATATTATAATGAGATGAGAAAGAAATGAAGATCGTAGTGAGATGAGAAAGGAAGGAAGATCATAATAACCTAAGGAAGATACATTGTATTGAAGCTGAGGATGATACATCATATTGAAGTTGATGAAGATAAAACATATTGAAGTTGAGGAAATTACATCAATATAAAGAAAGGTTACAAAGTTAAATAAGTCTAATTATGAAGAAGAACAAAAAAGAGAAGTTTTATGAAGAGTTAAAGATTTCAAACTTAAAATTCAATTTCGTGTAAATCTCAGAGAAAAATGATGAGGATTGAAGAAGTTAAGATTTTAGTTTAAATGAAAGATATTTTAGAAGTTTTTATGTATGAGGAAGAAAGGAATGTTTTAAAGTTTCCCTTTCATTGTTAACTTTCTCACAAGTGAAAAAGGTGGAGCGTTGTTGAATTTGAGTGAAATTTTTTTTTGGATAGTGATCTCAAAAGAAGATTACACACCTGAATTTTTTTTTACCGAATAGGATAATCATATTGAGAAATTTTATATTCAGAATATCACATTGATCAATTGAATAGAGTTTGAGTTTTTCATATTGAGAATATTGTATTAATCTGATCAGACTGAGAAAGATCATATTAAGTTTCTGAGTAGAGGTTTAAAATTAGATATTGAGTAAGAGAGAATCGTATTGACTTCATGGGATTGATAAAATTGGATCCATCCAAATAGAACAGAGGATTTAGATTGAGAAATTGGTTAGAAGTTTCAAAAAAAAGTCTTTATTCTTTTGTTTGTCTCAATTTTTTTGTAATAAACTTTGTAAAATGATGGTAGCCAGTAAAATCTAACGTACCAAGAGATAAAAGGTGTCTAAAGGGAGTTGGAAAAAGTTTTATTCACTACTTCATAATAGTGAATTTCTATAGGCCCATAGGAGTGGATATGGTAAAGATGTAGGTTCTCACACTGAGGCCAAAACTTATAAATTTTGTGTTCTTTACTTCCTTTCAAATTAAATTTTTATTAAATCAAAGCCATTTTAAGGGAAAATGGTAAACCATTGTTCTACAAAAGGAAAGAACTAGGTACTGAAGGAACTAAAAAAATTATTAAAAATGAGGCTAAGATTACTTGACTCAGCTACTCGATAAATCTCCCAGTGCAGCGTGCTATCCTGGGTTTCTGGATCCTCTCTGATTAGATCTTCAAGGTGAGTAATCATCCTTTCCATTGTCTGAATAAACTCTTCTATGATGATTTTACTCTGATTGAATCCCCTGGACAGTATGTGGCCTTGTTTTTCAATCCACACTTCTTGATCCTCGTTAGCATCAACTTTCAACCGATGTTTATAAATTATTTTAATCTCTTCTTCGGAGACAATGGGATGATGACTTGTTTCTAGCATTTCTTCCTTGGAGTGAAGGATAATTTTCAAGCACTCCCCAACTTCCTTCTCCCCATCTCTTGTATTTCTGCTTGATTCTTCACTTTCCCCCTTCTGTGCATCTTTACCTTCCTTTTTCTTGTTGTTCTTGGCCGACCGAGTCTCCATTGGTTTTGCCAAGTATGAGTAGTCCTTGTGTCCCTTTGATTTTTTTCCCCTCAACCACAATGCATTTCCCCGAGTCATGCATGCCTTTTTCCCCCTTCTTCCATCTTGGACTATGGGGTCCTTTCCCTTTGATTTGGTCCATGATATCCACTGAGGGATGACTATAACTATCATCATTTGGTGACTCCTACTCATGAGATAAAGGAGGATCATGGACCTCAAGACCATCAAAGCGGTTCCCCACCTCTATTACCGCTACATCAGTATGATCCACCTACATACTCAAAGACTCCTTACATGTTTTCTTCCCCAAGCCAGAAATCTTTCCCCCCTCCCCAGCCTTCCTCAATTTTTTCAGAATTGGTTCCAATGGTGTTTGGATCTAAGGAATCCAAGACATTCCCATTGATCATCCTTACCTGTCCACTTTGAGAACCTGTTGCAGCTAGTAGGAAGGATTTTCCCCACATCAAATCCATTCCTGTAGCATATTCATAAACTCTTCTCATGAACTGAGGTTTCATGTTCCAAACCTCCCAGCCCTGACCATGATAGCCACCAGGCCTTTGAACCTCATTCACAGCCAAACTCACAGCTAAGGGATCAACCTTATCTTCCTCCTGTACTCCCAAGTCGTGCTTTAAATGAGAAAAAACCTCCAAAACCTATGGCTCAGCCTACTTTGGCTTCACCCCCTTCACTGCCACTGGAGGACCCAAGTAAAGACGATGCTGCTGATCCTTTGCAGTGACCTCCACACCTGGGTTGGGAGGAGCCAACACCTCTTGAGAAACACAGAGAAACTCCACTTGCTCAACCAAGCCATCACAAACCTGCACCAACTAGATCATAGTAGGGACAACATGCACCAAGTTCCCCTCAACTCCACTGGGCACATCAACCTTTTGCCCACGACGACAAACAGAGGCCAGATGACCAAAACGAAGGCACCCCAGGCATAGCGCAGGCCACAACTCATACACTACTCATTGTTTCCACCAGAACTCCTCTCCAACCGAAAGCCACAGCCACTCAATATTATCCTTAGAAACATCAGCTTTGACACAGACATGGGGGGAGATCGGTTGACAAACCTCCATTTTCTGGCTATCCGAACACAAGTATCTACCGACCAAATTTCCCAGCATACGTAAAATTGAGGGGTTCTAGAAAGGGAGAGGAAGTTCTGGAAAACTTACCCAAACCGAAGCTGAGGACGCGTCACGATTCATATTGAGATCGAATGACCATCGAAGGAGAAAGAAACTGCATCCGTTGATTGCACGAGGGGCCCGGGACCAGGCAGTGTTCAGATCGTCCTCCGATGAGAAATGGATCATCATTTGACGCCGATCGAAGAGGCCCACCACCATTCTTTCTTGAAGATCCCATGAATCAAATACGAAGCCGTTGAAATTGTCTACAGAGGGACAACGACCCCTGAAACGGGCTATAAGCGTCAGCTGATGAAGATCCAAGGCCTCATTGAACTCCTTTGCTGATATCGCAAGCTGAGGCAAGCCAAGATGAAGATCGGGGACCTTAGGGCACAATGAAATTGATGGGAAGGGAGGAAGAAATTACGGATTCGTGAAAGGGATGAAAGGGCGAGCCTAGGTCGACAAAGAGGGAGGGAGGATTTCCCCCCCTCCCCCCGCCAGGGAGGAGGGGGCCGAAGCCGCGGGCATCGACGATAGGGCATCACCGCCAGGGAACGAAGACCGCAGTAAGAGAGTCCTATTGATGTGTTCTTTACTTTATTTCCAACCTTTTCATGTGTAAGTATTTACTAAAAGTTGATAAGGAAATAAATCTTAATAGTTAGTGGGGGTTTAGTTTCTAAAATTTTTGAAACTCATAAAAAGTGAACAATTGATTCACCCCCCTCCTTCTTAATTATTACTCTATCCTTTGGAACTTAAATTGGTATCAAAGGGAGGTCCCCTTATTGAATATTTATCATGGATAATATCAATTTTTCAATAGTAGTATAATTCCTACATTTTATGGAAAAATTATTATGGATGAAAAAATAGGATGATTTCTTATCTTGTATATCTTGGCTTGGAAGTTGATGATGATACTACTATTAGTCTTCCACCTCTTGTGAAATATTATTCTATGATGTTTAATGATAATAAAAATATATAAGTTGATGGAAATTCTAGAAATTCAATCCTTATGTACTTATCATAGAATGTTTATTAGAAGGTGATGAGTATCAATACTTCAAAAAGTTTGTGGGAAAATCTAGAAAGTATTTTTTAGGGGAATAATAAAGTGAAGTAATCAAAGATACAAATATGGAATAAAAATTATGAAGACATCAGAATGAGATATGAAGAAACTATTGATGAATACTTCACTAGAGTAAATAAAATTGTTTGATACATTAGAGGATTCACAGATTTTTTAAAATATTCTATAATTGTGAACAAACTTATAAGAAACTATCTTGATAGGTTTGATTTTAATATTTCATCTTTAGAAGAAAAATATGATTTATCTGTTGATGAATTTCATAACATTCGTGTTTCCTATTAAATGAGGAAAGCTCCAATGCTTAAAAAAAGATAAAAGATGAAATGGATTTTGAAGATATAATAAATATGAAAATCCAAGATTTTGAAGAAGCTGAGTCTTGTGAGTTCAAATATAAGGAATATGATGAGTTGAATGATAAGATTATATATATTATCTCTAAAATATATCAGATAGAAAGAGGAAAATATAGAGGTAAACCTCATCAAAAATGTTTTGACTATGGTGGAATCAGACACTTTTCTATGAATTTACCCAAGATGAAAGTTGGATAATATTGATATGATTTTAATGAAAAAACTTGATGGAATAATTGGAACAAAAATAATAAAAACGAAAATTCATCCAAGAAATACAAGAAGAATTTTACTAGAAACAAAAGAATTGTGTTGAGTAAGAAAGTTGAATTAAACTCAACTAACAACAATTCTTCTAATGATGAAAGTTCTGAAAAATTCATAACATTCATTAAAAAAGTTGAGAAAAAATATATTTATCAAATAGTGAAGGACGTGAAGAATCATACAGAGAGTATCATCTCAAAATAGAACTTTTCACATGTCTTGAACAAAACAAATCTCTCAAGAAAGAAATCAAAATGTTAAATAAATACATCATAGAAGTTTCTGAAGTAATAAATTATGTTATCAAATAGGTGGATGAATACACTCAAAAGATCTTAATTTACAAACTAATAATTTATGAATAGGTAAAGATGATTGATAATCTCAGTAAGAAGTTGGAAGATAAGGAATAATAAGTTAACAAGTTTCAATGAAAACTTATTGATTCTGAAAATACCTTGAGAAAGATGAATGAAAAATTCAAAAAATCCAAATAAGTAAAATATGAGACTTCTAAAGTTACTAAGAAGAATCAAATCAAGAATCAAGTGAAATCCCCACCCACCAAAAATAACGTTTTATCTGATTTTTCTAACATTTCTAGTTTTTGAAAAAGTATTGGAAAATATTGGGTAGAAAAAGGATGTGACTAGTCTATCGCATATGAAAAATTAAAAAACTCAACCAAGAGGAAAGATGGTTCATGACCAGAGTATGTTGAAATAGGAAGAAGTTATCAACCTTAATAAGGCTTCTGTAAATAAAGTTCTTACTTCAATAAAAAATATATATTTGATGGTTATTGCTGGTATTGTGGAATATATGGCCATAAAACTTATAATTTTTGGAATAAAATATCTCTTCTTATAAGAAGGTTTCATGAAAGAAGAATGAATAACTTTCCTAATCCATAAGAAGTTAGAAAAGAAAAATCAAAAGATGTGAGAAACCTTCCAAAAAAATCAATTTGAATGTTTGTAAGAGGTTTTTGGAAGATGTGATGAGGCTTATCATCATGCTGAGAAATGTATGACACTCCTTCTCAAACAAGTTTCTTATGCTGGAAAATAAAATGAAGTTGGAATGAAGAAACATAAAGAAATATCTTTTGTTACTGGGACATCTTTAAAAGAAAATAAAAAAATCATGGATACTTTATAGTGGCTATTATTCACATATGAGAGGTGATATAAAAATCTTGAAACATTTTGAAAGTCATCATGGAGGAGAAATTACCTTTGGTGATGATAGTTCCTTAAAAATTACAGGAATCAGAACAGCTGAGATTGAAGGAGAAAAGCTGAAATCTAAATAATTTTTATTTTTTGATGGGCAAAAACATAACTTACTTAGTGTAAGTCAACATTGTGATGATGGAAAATAAGTAATCTTCACAAAATATTTTTGTGTTATCAAAAGTGTGAAATATGTAAAATTGATTACAAAATCATAAGTAACCAATGGGAATATTTTCCAAATAATAGAATTTAACAACTCCAGTTGCTTAAGTGCTGAAGAAAAAAAAATTATGGAAATGAAAACTTGGAAATATTTGATATAAAAACTTGAAAAAACTTTCTAAATTTGATTCTTTCATAAACTTATAATAATTTAAAAGTATATAATAATATGTTTGTATTACTTTTTAGAAAAGAAAATTGACTAATAAAATTCATAAGATATTTGAGATTCAGTCTACCAGACCTAATGAACTTATTAATTCCAATTTATATGGTCTGATGAGACATCAATCAACAAAAGAAGATTTACATTTTATCACTTTTATTGATGATTTCACTTGTATTACAAAAATCATGTTTATGAAACACAAGTAAAAGGCTATGTAAATGTTAAAGATTTTTAGAAAAAAATTTGTGAAAGAAATTGGTGTCTATATAAAGAAGTTGAGAATGTATAATGGTACTGAATTCACCAGTAATGATTTTGAAGATTATATAAGAAAACATGTAATCCAATATAAGTACATTTCTCCCTATACTCCACAAAGAAATGGAGTTTCAGAAATAAATAATAGAATCTTGGTGTAAATGGGCAGAATTATGTTAACAAAATAAAAACTTTCAAAGTTTTACTGGGAAAAAGCTATTAGTACTGTTGTAAATATTCAGAATAGATGTTTCCTGAGACAAAAATCCAACATGAATTATTATGAAATGTGGTATAACATAAAACCTTCATTTAATTACTTCAAGGTTTTTGGAATTCCATTTTTAATCAAAATAAAAAACAAGGATTTGTGAATGTTTGATTAGAAAGCTAATAAAGGAACTTTTATGGGTTATTCACCAAATAGAAGAAGTTACAAATGTTAGAAATTTTTCTAAAAAATTTAGTTGACTCGTTTGATGTGAAAGTAATTGAAAATCAAAATTCTTTAAAAAAAGATGATGATAATGCTAAGGAGGATAAATTTTAGATTTCCAACAATAGTGAAATTATGTCAAAACATCCTTATCAAGATTCATAAAATTCACGTGATGAGGAAAGTTTAGTTAGGAAAGAAACTTTGAAACTTACTACGTTACAAAAACATGTTGAGTCTAAAAACATTTTTGGAAATCATAAGGATCTAGTCCAAACAAGAACAAATTTGAGATTAAAAGATCATACTTAACTTATCTCAAAAGTTGAACCAAAATCTGTTTCAGAAGATATTGAACATAAAGAATGAGTGGATGTTATTAATGAATAGTTAGATCAGATTGAGAAGAATGACACATGCTAACTTGTTTCATATGCAGAAAATAAAAATGTAATCAGAACCAAGTGGGTATATAGAATCAAGTTAAATGATCATGGAGAAGTTTTAAGAAAAAATACTAGGCTTGTTTGTAAAGGTTATGAAGAGGTGGAAGGTTCTTATTTTAAATAAAATTTTCCCCATTTTCAAGATTATAAACTATTATAATGTTTCTATTAGGGGTTACACATAAAAATTACAAAGTTTGTCATATGTATTTTAAGTAAACTTTCTTAATTAGTGATATTGAGGAAGAATTTTACATTGAACAACCTTGAAGATTTATTGATGAGGATGAAAAAATTTTATAAATTGAATAAAGATTTGTATGGGATGAAACAAGCTCCACATGCTTGGTATTCAAAACTTGACAATTTTTTGAGAAAGATGAATTTTTTCTAAAGGAAAAGTTGTTAGAAACACATATATAAAGGATGTTGACTACAGAACTCTAATTTTAATTTTTTATGTGTGTGATATATTTTTTTCTGGGGATGAATAAAAATGTTGTAAAGAGTTTTATGAATATATGAAGAAGAATTTTGAAATGTCTATGTTAGGATAATTAACTTTCTTCCATGGATTTAAAATTCAACTAAAAGAAAAATACATTTTCTTATCTCAAGAAAAGTATGTTAGGGAATTGTTAAAGAAGTTTGGGATGACATAATCCAAAGAAGATTATAATCATATATCTATTATCACAAAGTTGAGTAAAGATGAATCCGGATAAATTGTGAATTAGAAAGATTTTTGAAAGCTAATAGGAAGTCTAATTTATCATCCAGCCTCAAGGACTGATATTTTTTATGTTATGACATTGTGTTCCAAGTATCAAAGTAATCCAAAAGAATCACATATGTTGGTAGAAAAAATAATTATGAGATATATCAAAGGAAAAAATTCACATGGGTTGTTATACAAAAGAAATAGTGATATGATGTTTCATGGGTTTACTGATACCAATTGGGATGGAGATTGTAATGATAGAAAATCAACCTCAGGAGGAGAATTTTTATTGGGTGAATGTTGTGTTAGTTGGCATAGTAACAAACAAAGTTCAATAACCTTGAGCATAGCTGAATTCAAATATGTTGCAGCTACCTAGGATTATACTTCAATGTTGTGGATGAAAGTTTAGATGGAAGATTTTAATGCAAATGTTTCTAAACCATTGAGGATAATTTTTGACAATCAGAGTACAATTGATATTTCTAAAATTCTTTTCCAAAATTCAAGATCAAAACACATTGATATAAATTTTAACTTTATAAAAGAAAATGTTGTGGCTGGAGATGTTATGCTGGAATATATCTAAAAATAGTATCAAATTGATGACTCCGAATACCCTGAAGGCCTTCTTTTTATTTTATTTTATTATAGATAATACCCCTTTTAAAGGTTGAAGGGGAACCCATACATGACCCATAGGCCCAAGGCACAAGGCCCGACATGACCTATAATACATTAACCGAAGGCCCAGAGGCATACCCTACCCATACATGACCCGTAAGCCCAGCCCACTAGAATTGCCCTCTCCCCAGCTTCAGCATCATTGATTGCCTTTAGCTCCCCACCTATATTGCTGATCGTCTAGCATTGCCCCGTACAAAGCTTTGCGGTGCCTCGTCCCAATGGCGGTTTCCATACCCTCTCATTCTTCCAATTTGGTTAGCTCTGCTTCTGGTGACTACTACTGTTGCTCTGATCCTCTTCTGGGGCCTGATCTGTGTGACCTAGGCTACTTCATGGTCTTCAATGGCCCAAAGGCCCATGAGACTCATAGGCCCAAACCGGTGGCCCGAAGGCCCAAATCAGGTGAATAGTTCCGGCTTCTACAGTACTGAATAGTACCTGCTACAGTACTGCTACAGTAACTGCTACAATACTGCTGCAATACCCAGAAATTCACCTCTACCCAGTTTTGAGCCTGGGTCTCTTGGATGCCAAGCAGGAGCCCTTACCATTCCTTAGACTATGTTTACAATGGGGGAGAGAAAGTAACTACTTTGAACATTGTAAAAAGTTTTTACTTATCTTTCTTTTATGAATATGAATATGTGGTTATTATAAAATGGGGGAGAGAAAAAGAAAAGTTCGAGGATAATATAAAAGTGACGAAATTTTATCTTTACATGAAGACAATATTTTCTTTTCATTGAGGAATGTAATTCCTTCAAAAACATTACTTTATCCAAAAGTGTGGTGTCCGGACACTCTCTTTTTGAGAAAGGATGTGTTTTGGTAAAATTAAAAAAACTTGATTTGTTTACAAAATTTGAGTTGTGAAAAATTTATGAGAGTTGAAAAAGTTTTTAACAAGGGTTGTTAACAAATCCAAAGGTGGATTTTGAATAACCTTTGTGATAAATTGTTTTAACAAAGTTTTTGTATTTGTTGACAACTAACCTTTTTATATAAGAATATTTTTGTTATTCGGGAATTGGACCCATTCCATCATAATGATATTTGTAAGAATTTTGAAAGTTTCTAAAAGTTCAAACCCAGATATAAAGGGGAAGAAAAATTTTGTTTTAAAAAAAGTTGTTTTCTGGATTTAGAGGATCAGACTAAGAAGCACTAGACTCAGAGTATCAGATCCGTCGACATCGGATTCAAATCATAAAATCCAAAAGAATCATAGGTAGAAATTATTGATTGGTGGAATTTTTTCTTTACCATAATCATAGAAAAAATAATTTACTGAGTTAGAAAGACATAAATTGCTAAGTAAAAAAGTCATATTATTGTTGAAGTGTTCTGAAAGAATATTGTGAAGTCAGGAGTTAGAAAATTTGCATACTTTATAAACTAAATCATATGATACTTTATTGATCATGAATTTCTCACAAATCTTGAAAAAATTTCATGATAAAATATTTTTAAGAAATTTAGGAATCGTAATGGCTATATTGGTTCTATAAATCAAGATTTTTTTTGAAAATAAGTAATATATGAGGAGGTTTGAAGCCGATCAAATTTTTTTGAGTGCAGTTATCATCAGATACACCTTGTAATAATGAGTAATCCATCATATTAGGGATTCTATAATTTTGAGATATCCATCAGAGGTAGAATCAATAAGAAAGAAGATTAATGATGAATCTTGAAGTCTTTTTCAAAGTTGGTAAGTGTAGTCACCATTGAATACTTTCCATCTTTATGGTAAAATCATTGTAATCGGATTTCCATTGTTATGGGAAATCCATTATAATGATAATTACATCATAATGAGAATTCCATTATTATTAGAATTCTATTGGGATAAAGCTGAGGAAGTTTGTCATAATGAGATAAATAAGAAAGAAAGATCGCAATGAGTTGAAAAAGAAAGCAGGTCGTAATGAGCTAAGAAAGAAATAAAAATCATAATGAGTTGAGAAAGAAATATAGATCATAAGGAGATGAGAAAGAAAGGTAGATCATAATGAGCTGAGAAAGAAAGTCATATCATAATTAACTGAGTATGATAAATTGTATTGAAGCTGAGGAAGATATATCGTATTGAATCTGAAGAAGACACATCATATTGAAGCTGATGAAGTTACATCGAACTTAAGAATGGTTAGAAAGTCTGATAAGGATGATTATGAAGAAGACTCAAAAAAATAATTTTTATGAAGAGTTGAATATTTCAAACCTTAAATTCAATTTTTTGTAAATATCATTGAAATATGAGGAGGATTGGAGAACTCAAATTTTAAGTTTAAATGTGAGATATTTTTGAAGTTTTGAAATCTGAGTTGGTGGGGAAAGTTTAAAGTTTCCAACTCTTTATTTTCTGATTTTCCTATAAATACCTACTCAGATCATTCATTCTTTTTTATCTTTCATGAAAGAGAAAAAGGTCAAGCACTGAATAATTCAAATGAAAGTTATTTCCCAACATAGATCTCAGAAGAATATCTGGAACTTGAAAGTTTTTGTTTACCAAATAGGAGAATAATATTGATAAATATCATATTTAGAAGACCACATTAATAATTTGAGAAGAGTTTGAGTTTTTCATCTTCAGAATGGGTTTATTGTATTTAAAATATCATATTGATTTGATAGACTGAGAAAGATCATACTTATTTTCTGAGAAGAATTTGAGAAGTTTGAATTGAGTAAGAGAGAATCATATTGACTTAATCGGATTGAGAAAATCATATCTAGACAAATTAGACTGAGGATTCAGACTAAGAAATTGTGGAGTAGTTTCAACAATGTCTTTATTCTTTTTTTTGGATCAATTATGTTGTAAGAAACATTGTAAAGTGATGGGAGTAAGTATAATCTTTTTATTATGAGATTGAAGGTGTCTAATGGAATTTTTCACAAGTTGTATTAACTTCTTCATAATAATGAATTTCCATAGACCCATGGGAGTGTATATGGAAAGGATTTAGGTTATCACAATGAGGCCGAACCTTATAAATCTTGTGTGCATTAATTTATTTCCAACTTTTAAATGAATTAGTATTTACTAAAATTTGATAATGAAATAAATTTTAATAGGTTGCAGGGGTTAAGTTTCTAAATGTTTTGAAACTCATAAAAAGTAAATATATGATTCAACCCCCCCTATCAGTTGTTATTTGATCCTTTTTAACTTCATGAATTCACCCTAACAACACTTTTCCAAGATAAAGAGGACAAGGGATCTAATCTATGTTTTTAGGAGTACACAGTGTGTAGTAGGGTAATGTGTTGTGTCCCTTCAACCCCTGGTCCTACCAATGTAGACGGCCCGTGTGTTGTATATGTGTCTATATAATAGTTCATTACATGTCAGATGACCTTGTACTCTATCTATGTACCAATACACATGTATGCTCATGTACACTAGGCTAAGCTATGTTTGTATGGGAGTACACAGAGTGTAGGCTACCTATGTATGGTATCCCATTTCTATGTACCCTCTGAGGTACATGATGATCCACTGAGGAGAGGCCACACACCATGTGATAGGGTCACATGTTATGTGATCCTTAACTTTATCCACAATCCATATCCATTATTGAGAGGGGCCCACATCACATGTGGCTTCATGTTAGATGTTGTGTATTGCGGAAATTTCTAGATTCCTAGATCTAGTTTCCATATACACTTATGAACCTCTGACCGTCGATTTGGTTATTCACCTCACTAAAAAATCAAGGATCCATGTCATTCAAGCCTTTCTATCGAAGAAAATCATGTTCCAGTCATTCAATTTGATCATAAAACACCTTAAAATGGTGTTATTCATTGCACTCCAAAGAACAAAAAAATTGGGTACCAACATCATTTGATCTTATACAAACTCTATTTTTGTACCAACATCATGTCATGTTGAGCCCATATATGTTATTTCGAACCATTTCTCTAAGAATCGGGTACACAACATTTATATTTACGTTATACGTCGAACAATAGGCCAAACAAAGAACACCCTCGATGAACAAAGAATCAGGGGAGAAAAAAATAACCACAAACATGAGGAACAAACCACTTACAATTCTCATATTATCCTTGATCTATAATCATTAGAATGAAAACTAAGAATCAATAATCACAAATAAATTTTCCCAAAATACCCCCACAAAATAACCCTTCCCGCAAATACACATGATCTAGGAATAAATATGTTGGTAAATTGATTCATGTTTGACAGAAAAATTAATAATGGGGGAAGAATAGAAATCAAAAAAATTGCCTACCTTGATTGGGATTGATCACTGATGAAGAATGAATCTATTCCATGATCGTTGGTGAGATCCTTTGATTCCATCTCACACTGGTTGATGATCTCTGATCTGGTCATCATCTGCCAACGAAATCTCATTTAGTGGCTCTCCAATGGTCCTCTGGATCTCTAGGATTTAAAGGATTAAACTAGTAATTCCCCATAACCATGTATTTAAATAATATATTAGTTCACTACATCAACGAGTAAAAATAAAATAATTTATTTAATTATTTTATTCATTCCATGATCGTGATGACTTTTCTACACACTCCCCACATTGATAAGGGTTATGTCATGCCTAGGGTAAAACCGACATTATAAACTCAATGATGCACTCATATTTTTTATCTGATCCCCCATTTATAAGTTATTCCACTTTTTTAAGGAAAAATATGTGTGTGTTCTATTTAATATATTTAATATATTTCAAACATTTATTCTAGGCACACCTGGCCTTAGAATCACAAGTCATCATAGTGCCTAGTCTCGAAAATAATCCATATAATATCCAAAAATAATTCATATAAAATAAAATTCATTAAAATATGGTTTCATAAACATAGTGTCATCATCAAAAGGTAATTTTGAATGTGAATATTTTGTTTTAAGATTCATTTATGAGAGATTTATGATTAGAACAATGGATTTTTTGAAAAGGTTAGTTTCATTAAAACACTTGTAATTTAAACAAATATTTTATTTTTTAAATTCATAATACTTTATTTTTTATGTTTTTGATGATTTTTCTTTGTATACATCCAATGACCTAAAAAACTTGAAGATTTATTTCCAAAATATTTTCTAAGTTTGAATAATTTTGATATTTAGTTTCACTTAGTTGTATATCTATAAAAATTGAAGTAAAAGTTCTAATTGATTTCTATTACTTTTGTGCTATTTATTTTGTGTGTTTATTATTTTTCAGTTATTATTTAAGATTTATGGTGTGGGATTATATAATTTTCAATATTTTTGAATTTTCTTTTTCAAATTTCAACTTTTGTTTTATAAAAAAAATCGACATTGAAATCCCCTAGAAGGTTTTAAGCATTGTTTTTTAGTAAAAATTGACATTGAAAGCATGAAAGGGTGACTTTTCATGTCATTTTTTTATAAAACTAATGTCTAGAGAACTTTGGATATCATCATTAATTTAAAGTCAATTTTTATAAAACCAGTTTGGAAAGCTTCCTTGAAGGGAATTCCATGTTAGTTGTATAAAAAACTGACATCTAAATCCCTCCTGGAAGTATTTCCACATCAGTTTTATAAAAAAATATCAAAATTCCACTATAATTCCCCTAATGTAAGGGTTTTCAACATCATTTTATGAAAACCAATGTGTAAAAGTACAAATTTCAATGTCTCATATATTAACATCTGTTATAAACCATTGTTAAATGGTAAAAAATGTTAAAGGTGTTTTTTCCACTACTATGATGTTTAATAAAACAATTAACTAACATGATTCTGCTCTTAGATTTATATGGGAAAAGTCTCTTGGGGTTACCTACTAGGTTGTCATACTCACCCCTGCATATGCACCTCAATGCATATGTAGATGTTGTCTTATATGATATAGGAAATAGATGGGTTTCATAATTCCCTAGAGAATCACATTGATAGTGGCTATAGTGGATGTTTGGAGATGGATCTTTAGAACATGGTCATGTATTATAGTTATACTGGTCCGAACTTGGTACCTAAGTATATCATTGCTTTGGATTCTTAGATTTTTTGGTTCTTTTAATTTCATTGTTACTATGATTTTTCCTTATTGATTATTTTGAGTTTAATATTAACTCATGAATCATTATATAATTGTCTCATTCATTTTTTCTTAATTTATTTTTATATTGGTTCTTTTTCAAGGTTGTGTGCATGTGTTTAAGGGTAAAACATTACCCATCCTATTATTGTGTTAACCACTCAATATTTATTGTCAACATTTGGTTTCTAAGAAATGTCTCCTAAGGTTAGTAGCACCTCCCAGTCGGCCTGATATAGTGGGTTTGGTGGGAATGTTACATGTAAGATTTTATAAAAATGGGAAGTTGTTGGGACTAAGTTGGCCTGAGATTTTTTTGGATACTGAATGATGTTTTTTGCTAATTTTTTTCATCTTTTTTCATTATGTGAAATCTCCTTACATTGTAGATTTTGGTTATCAGAATAAATTATTTTAGACTTAGAATATTAGACACATATTTATTAATAAAGTTTATCAATTATAGTTTTCTATTCCGAATATGTTTTCTAGGTGAATTTGTTTTCAGAATAATTTTTCTAGAATGAGGTTTTTCGAAACAGATTGAGAAGATATACCAGATTTAAAATGTCATTAGATATGTGTGAAACAAAATCTGATGATGATTCTCTATAATAAATTTTCTCAACATTATAAGTTGACTAAAAACTTTTGATCCAAGCTTGGTGAAATAAATGGGAAGAAAATGTGTTTTTGGATGAAAAGAGAAATGTGATTTTACAGTGTTTCTATGAAGTTGATATTTTATATACACTAATCATCAGTTTTAGATGTACCAGATGTAGATGTTGTTTGGAGACTGGAAGTTTGAATGTGCTAAATTTAGAGGTTTTTCAATAGTTCTGAAATATTGATCCATCAAATGGACCAATCCATCGTACGGTCCTATACATCGAACAAGTTTTATCACCACTCCATTAGACAATCCTTGGCACTAATAAGTCATTGGATTATGTTTCATCAGTTAGAGGAGTTGTTGAGAAAATGAATGAAGTTGATAAAATGGGTTCAGAAATCTATAAGTTTCATTGATATTTATGAAAAATTGTTGAACAAATTGATTATCATAAGGAATACAATCAGACTTATAAAATAGGATTGCCAAGTGACCGTGTAGGGGTATTATAATGAGAAATATTGAATGAAGATAATAATTATTATAAGAAACTAAATTCTAAATAATTTGAAACAATATAGTCAACCATTTTCAGTTGTCTCAGAGCATCAGAGTGATCAATAAATTATTTGTTTTATTGGATCCAGATAAACGGAAGCATATTTTAAAGTTTTCAAGTTATGATCCATTTGAAAAACTATTCATAATAAATTCCATTAGAGTGAATTTGAGCCATAAAGGAGAATAAGATTCAAAAAAATAAAGAAAAAATGGACACAAATGATTATAATGAAGAATTATTTTTAAACTCGAAAAAGGATAAAGTTTTGAAAAGATTCCAGAAGATTATAGATGAAACCATAAGTGTTAATAAGCATTTAGAAATGGCCAAATGAGGTTTATATTTATCAATTCATTTAGTTTTGTGATTTTTTTAGCAGAAAAACAATTTCAAGTTCCCATTTTTTCTATTTTTGGTGAAACTATATAAATGGGTCAAAGTATATTGTAAACTGACACTTTTCATGTGTGGGATTTTGAGAGAGAGAGAATTGGATCTTTGGTTTCCAGATATAATTTTTTAAGAAACATTTCTAGACCGAAGAATTGTTCAAAAGAAGTTGTGTCCAGGCTTTACTGGATTGGACTGAGTAATCATACTTATATATTTGGGAAGAAGTAAGAGCTGAATCAAACTTTTTTTTAGAAAATCTAATTGGAATTGTTCCCAGACTAAAGAATCAAATAGAGGAATCAAATTGAGTGATCAGACTAAGTTTTTGTATGAATTCCATAGAATTTTTTCCTACCTGCTACTAGATAATAAATTGAAGAATTGTTTTGTTAAAGAATTTTAAAAGTGTAATTTGTTGAAGTAGCACAATGAACTTTTCGAAACCATTTTTTGAAGGTTTATAAACTTGTTATGACATCTTATTTATATCTTTGGTTCTATAAGAAGGAAATTTACTATTGTATTGATTATAGTTCTAAAAAATTATGAGGTTATTTACTGTTGTTTTATCCACACAAAAGTATTTTTTTCTAGTGGATTTTGTGGTATTATATTATTTAAAAAACCATTCCAAGGATTAGATACTATTATTGAGTAACAAAACTTTTAAATACTTGTGTTCCTGTGGAAGTTTTAATGTTTTATTTTCATAAAAGTGATAAATCTTTAATAGGAAAAAAGGTTATTATAAAATAAAGATAACATAAAAGAAAAAGATATAAGTGATTCACACCCTTCACCTCTTAATGATTACATATATCTTGGTTGGGTGTTTTTAATTAGTATCAGAGTGAAGGTTCCCTTTGTTTAATACTTTGATGAAGTTTTTTAAGATAAGTTGTTATGGATAATTTGATTTTTTTAATATTAAGGGGAATCCAATTTTCAATGGAGAGAACTATCATACCTAGAAAGATATAATGTTGTTGTATCTTACATCTCTTGGTTATGATGTTTTTGAAGCTGCTAAAAATGGATTTCCTCCTCTTGTTGAATATATTCCTCTTATATCTGTTAATACAAAAAATATAGAGAATGATGGAAGGGATAATAATGATTTACTATAATAACTCTCTGAAAGTGAATTTCTTATAGTAAAGGGAGTTGAAAATGATAATTGTATTTGGGAAAAGTAGAAAAATATCTGTGAAGGAAATATGGAGGTGAAGAGGGAAAATTTAAAATTCTAGAGGCTAATATACAAAGATATAAAAATGTGGGAGTATGAATATATTGGTGACTTCTTTATAAGGGTGAATGATATTCTAATCATCATAATATGTCATGGCAAGAAGCTATAAGATTCAATTTTTTTAAAAAATATCTTACATATTCTTCCATAAAAGTTTGATGTAAATGTTTCAGATTTGAAAAATAGATATCCTATGACTGTATATTTAGATAGCTTACCTTAGACACTAATTACTTATGAAATGAGAATAGAGAAATCTATGAAAGGAAAAGAAAAGTTTGATCGAGAAATTTCCTTCAACGCTACCAAGAAATGAAAATCCAAGAAAGTTATTGAATACAAATAAGATGGTGAATCTGACAACAAATATGTAGTTAGTAACAATTTTTATAATAATTTATCCTTGTTTTCTAAAAATTTTCAAAAAGGGACATGTAAGTACAAAGAGAATTTACCACTGAAATACGTTGAATGTGGAGTTTTCGGAATTTTGATGTAATGTTTCCTTGAAGAAATGATAAAGAAGAGAGTAATACATATGAAATAAATTCAAGAATATATTGGAAGAAAAATATTTATAAATCAAAATCCTACTCCAAGGGAAAAGATAAAAAGTTCTCCAAATCCAAAAGGATAATTTTTTTTCTAAGGATGATGAAGATGATGAAAGCGAAGTTGAAGATGAAAAATTTACTAAAGTTATTAGAGAAAACATGTTTATTTCAAATTTAAATGATGAATATTTTTTTCAAAGTGGTAGTTATAAATAAGAGACTCAATTAGAATATATTATGAAATCATATTCTAATGCGTTTCTTCAAAATATTGTGAACCTTGAAAGAGAAATCAGGAAGTTGAAAAAGAAAGGTTCTATAACAAACAATCAAGAATAATTTCTTGAATAGAAGGATATGTTTCTAGAAGAGATCGATCACATAAATAAATCTATTAATTAATAAAATAATTAGAATGAAGATCTTTAAGTGAAGATAAAATTGTAGGATGAATATTTAGAACTTGTTCATAAAAAATTCCCTAAAGACGAGTAAGGAGTGAGAAGTTTCAATAATTATACCTCTGAAGTTAGTGAAAGTTATGGAAAGTGTGAACCTAAGAAATATCAACACAAGTTATCTTAAAATGTTGAAAATAAAATTGAAAGTGTTTCTAAGAAGAATAAATATGAGTTAATCATGTATGTTTCCAAAACCAAAAAAGTTGAAAATTCATAAGTTTCTAACATTTCAAATCCTGACACAAATGTTTCTACTACTTATAATTCAGTTAAATTTGGGAATAAATACAAATTGAAGAATAATATTTCAAAGATAACAGGATGTTTGGGGCTAAAAAAAGTCTTGATGTGGAAGGTAAGAAAGTTTTTCAAAATTAAGTTTAGAACTCCATATAGTATGGAAGTTAGAGAGGAAAATATTCTTTATATGGCTACTGTTGGTTTTGTGGTGGATTTTCTAACATATAAAATATGTTTTGGTTTAATCAACAACACTAAAATTATCCAATGAGTAAAATGAAGCAAAGTTTTAGGGGAATTAAATTATATTAAAGAAGAAACTTTGAAAAATTTATTTTGAAAGTTGAAAATAAGTTCCATGTGATGTCGCTACCTAAATGCTATTAAATGGGTGCTCTATACCTAGTTGTCCACATGGCCTCAAGTGTGCCTCCCTATACACTATAGGCTTATGAATAGTAGTGAAAGCCTAGGGTGTGTCTATGGTGAGACTATTCCCTCATTACTAGAGTATATAATAGAGGTACATAATAATAGGTAAATATCATAAGTATTCTAATAAATAAAAAACTAGTAGTATAAGATAAGGATAAACATCCAAGTTCTAAATAATAATCAAAAGAAGAAAATAGAATCATATACATAATGATGATAATATATTCCATGACTCTAGAAATTATGAAAACATGGATATAAGGTAGAAGAAAATACATTCTATATAAGAGAATAAAAAATAATCCAAAAACTACTGAATCACCCCGATCATTGGCCTAATTTTCTACTACCAAGATTTGTCATAAGTAAGCATGATTAGGTGTCCAAAGCGGGACACTTCCCCATGTCAACAAAAACATACATATAATTTTCCTAAGTAACATCAGAGGCCTTGTTCCCCTCTGCAATTGGGGATGACCTCGTTGATTGAAGGTTCAAACATTCCAATCGGTTTCTAACGGGTTTTTTCGTAGAACCGGAAACATCCAATGATTCCATATCCATTTGGACCTACTTTCCAAAGTTAGGCGCTCATTAGTTGTGGACTGATGAGGCTTAGGAATTTTCATTGGTCAAGAGGATGGGAGGTCGGACTCATCACAACTTTTTATGGGAATTATTTTCTACTCCGGGACTCTCTTTATAGATTTAAGTTATGTTCATGAATCCTTATTACATTACCAAGTATAAAATTAGCTTTCCTTTAGACATGACAATCAATTATTGATATGTAGGAAATTTAGAGAATATGTATTTGAGGTTATTCATCGATAGAGAATAATCTGTATTTGTTAGAGATTCTTAGTCAAAGATATCTTTCAATACATAAAAGTCTCTTGGTCATTATGATGACCATACTGGTTTTAAAGCCACTCAGTGGGGCACTTGAAGTTTATTTTCATTCAGAAGGACATGGATTATTTCAGAGTTGGGATCGTACCCGCAGATGGGCTACCTATGTATCCTTTTTTTTTTGAAAAAGGAATCATAACCCACGTATTTCGAGTAAGGGAGTATGATGTTTAAGATTGATGGCTCAAATAAAGATGTCATAATTACTTTTACACTATAAGATCACATGAGTAATGCTCGGTGTGAGAAACAAGAGGTATTGGTAAAACCAAACAATTTGTTCCATGAAAGATGCAATCATAAGAAATGATGTGGGCCTTATGTATGTATGACTGCCCATATAGATGAAGATTAAGATTTAATTCAGGGAAGAAATCCAAGAACAAGGTTTATAAAGGTATATGTACTTTATGGAGATTTGAATACTCTAATCTTGGGGCCTACTCCTAAGGAAGATGACCAAGTTATGAGGGGACTTATGATTGGGTTTTACTCCTGAGAAGGAATCCCAGACCAAAAGTAAATTAGGACTGGTTAAGAGAAATTAAGACTGGGGCTTACTCCTGAGAAGGAGGCCCAGGTTAAGGGACTTGGGGCTTACTCCTAAGGAAGATTCCCATATTTGTAGACTTTGAGAATGGGGCTTATTCCTAAAGAAGAATCCTAGGTTAAGAGAAACATGGTTGGGGCTTACTCCTGAGGAGGATGCCCATATTTGGGAACTTGGAGACTGGGGCTTACTCCTGAAAAGGAAGCCCATGTTAAAGGAATTACGAATAGGGATTACTCCTGAAAAGGAAGCCCAAATTAATGATGATTTGGGTCTTACTCCTAAGGAGGATGCCCAGATTAAGGAATTATGGTTGGGGATTACTCCTGAAAAGGAAGCTCATATTTGGGAAATTATAACTGGGGATTACTCTTAAGGAGGATGCCCGGGTTAGGGGACTTGGACTGGGGCTTACTCCTAAAAAGGATGCCCAGATTAAGGGAAATTATGACTGAGGCTTACTTCTGAAAAGGAGGCCCAAATTAATGAGGACTTGGGGCTTACTCCTAAGGAGGATGCCCATGAATAGGGTTCTCTCATATTAAAGAATGAGGTTGAATGAATGAAATCTCTAATTTTAGTGACATAAAGATGTGTAAATCACTAGGTTTTGAGAGATGTTCCACGGAATTCTTTTCGGATAAGGAAGTCAATCAAGAAAACATGCCATAAATGGCTTTGAAGAGTGTCTTGAAGACTGAATCTTGAATAAGAGAGGTGGAATGGAATAAGAGGGGTTAAATGGGCAGGAAGGGCACCCAAAAAATAGAAGGATGCGCAAGTCCTGGTGGGCGTGCAGGTACTGCGTGGGCGCTCAAGTCCTGGTCATGCAGGTATACCTGTGCGGCACATGGGTACTTGCGCGATTTTCAGCCCTTAGGGTAATACTTGGGAGATCCTTGATCAAAGCCTTTAGAATTATCCTGAGGTACTTCTATAAGAGTGGCACGCATGTTTCAATGAGTAGGTAAGGAGGCGTGCAAGTGTATCCATTTCCCTTAAGGGTAAAACACTTAGGCGTGCAAGTGTTAGTGAATTATAACACTTAAACCTTATTCCTCTTGTTTAGACCTTCCATTCTAGGTAAAGAATTGCCTTAGAAGTGTTTGTAAGACTTGAAGAAGAGACTTGGGCGTTCAGAGCTCTGTATCTGAATTCTGGAAAAATCCTCCTGAAATGGGGGGCCCACTGGGGGTATTTATAGGCTGTAGAAGACCCTGGGCGGTTTTCAAATAGGGCGCGCAAGTCACTTGCGCGACTCTTAGGCAGTGCACAAGTGTACTTGCATGACAGTGAGGGAACTTGCGCGACCCAAAGGTATTTGTCTCCTTTTTCATTCCTTTGTCGATTTTTGATGTTTTCTTCAAAGGATGAATCAATTTGTGCTAAGTCATTTCCCTTTCCATTCCTTTAGACAATGTGATGAAAAGGAGCTTCAACAAAATTCCCCCCTTAGAGTTAGATCCAGAAAAGAATGAGGATTTGACTCTGAGGAAAACGAGAAACAAAAGAATACTAGGGCACGCAGGGTACGACGCGCAAATGGGCTTCAGGCGCGCAGGGGTACAACCTCGCCTATAAATAGATGGCCTCACTTTGTGCAAAGCACCCGGCTCTCGATTGTCTTTTTTTCTCTCGGGGTACAAGTGGACTTCCGGCTTTCGCTTGTCTGCGCTACTTGTTTCTTATGTCGCGCTTCTGTTAAGGTATTTGGACTTGCATGGTGATACCTGCGCGCCCAATACTTTCGCGACAGAAGGAGACTTGCGCACCAACTATGGTACTTGTGCGCCTAAATGCCTTAGCCAATTTTTCAAATTCCTTCACAAATTTTATGAAAAATTAACTTATTTTAAGAGTTAATTATTCAACTTTTGTGCAGATCCAATGGCTCCCAAGAGAA
Source organism: Viscum album (assembly GCA_963277665.1). Classification (NCBI taxonomy): domain Eukaryota; kingdom Viridiplantae; phylum Streptophyta; class Magnoliopsida; order Santalales; family Viscaceae; genus Viscum; species Viscum album. The sequence continues at coordinate 225,601,342 of OY728162.1, forward strand.
TTAGAATGACTGATGAACTGGAAAGCAAAGGAATTGATGATATGATGGACATCGTTGGCCATGATTACTATTCCACATGCCAAATTACTTTCCCATAATTAGCCAAGTACTTGAAGAAGAATCATATTGATTTCCCGCATAACATCTATCTGACTCTGTATGGCCATGGTCATCTGTAAGATGTCAATATTCCAGAGGCAAAGAACTATCTCCCGCATTCCTGGTTTCAGTCATACACCAACTTTTCTTCAGCAAATGTCTCAATCGCATGAACATTTTCTAATGCTGGAACAATAAAGAAAGCCTATATAATGCATCATAGCTCGTGTGCACCAGATCTAAAACCTCACAAACCTAAGCTGCAACCACATTGTTATCCCTCAATATTTCTAAATTCTCAGATGGATCAATCCAAAGGTTGGAAGGAGAAATGGGAATTCCGTTCTGGAGGAGGGGTGAAGCCAACTTGGATGTGGGCTTATTGGGTGTGACAAACTTGTGAAGATTTTTTCAAGGATATGAAGGGAGATGCAATTTATGAAGTCGTTTGGGCTGGGCAGACGTATGTTTATAGGAATGATAAATTTGCATCGGAGTTGCTTAGCCGCTGGAGCCCAGAAAATAATCCTTTCCATCTAACCCATGGAGAAGTAGGAATTATTTTGTGGGATGTCTACAAGATCTCAGGGGTTTCAATTTTGGGTGATATGTATGACGAATTCATCCCTCCAAAGGCAACCTTGAATGATCTGGAGAAGACCCCGGATTTGGTTCGAGAGTTATTGAAGATTTATCATAAGCTCAAAATCTCAAAGACTTAAAAGACTCATTCTAGAAGGGATATTCATCTAGAGGAATGGATGGATGTGTTTCTCAAGAAGAAGAGGGAAAAGGGGACCACTTGTATTCGTCCTACTATCTACCCTAGAGCAGATAAGAGAGGTGCTCCTGGCACATTTTGGCCGACTCTGGAAGCAGAAGAGTTTGAGAAATGGGGGTATGAAGTGAATCATAAAATCCCGAAGAAGACCCGTCTGGTAGGATTTTTATCCTTATGGCTCAGTGTCTATCTTTTTCCAGTCAGAGATTCGAAGGGAGGCATTAGGCCAGTGACCTTTTTTATTGCAGCCAAGTTGGCTGGGAGGAAGATGGTAGGGTTGGCTGCCCCAGTTTTGGAAAAGATTCACAGGATCTTACTCCATGTCAATATGGGTAAGTCTCCTTTGATATTAGTGGGACCATTCCAAGTTTTATGGGGATGGATCACCACTCACTTCCGGACATATGCTGTTCAGAACAGAATACAGATTTCTGGAAGTTCTTTCAGGCCGTCTATTCAGGCCTTCTCTAGAGTTTATCCTTTGTCCCTCAATGCCTATGATATTAGGCCAAGGCTGTGTATTCATAAGGAATTCCACTTTTTTCCCTATGTAAATCTGCCGACAGGGCGATTTTTTGACGATGGATCAGCCAGCTTGGAACAGAGGTCTTACATGCTGGCCTGCAGAGATGGTGTACTGGCCACCAGAATTGATGGGGAAATTATATGTGAGGCCTATGCTCCATATCGATTTGCATGCCAATTCAAGTGTCTGCAGACAACTGTTGTATCTCTTCCAGTGCACGTCAGGTCAGAGCAGCATCCAATGGTTTCCCGACAACTATGGTTTTTAATGGCTATGGAAAGGACTGGGGCAGTTTTTGACTTACCAGATCCTGAAGCGGTAAGCAATTTGGCCATATGGTATGCTGAAAACTGGATAGCGTCATATCCTGAGGCAATATTGAATAAACCTGTTTATCAGGTGGGGAAGAAGAAGATAACCATTGGGAAAGAAACAATTCAGGTGGCAGGTGATTCTTCCACTCTTGAAGCTGGTTCACCGAGTTCTTCAACCGAGGCTGATTCATCAGATTCTCAGGAGATACAACATGTGTCAAAGTGGCCACATACCGTATATAATCCTCCTGTCAGAATCAAGAGAGCCACTCCATCAACTCCTGATGAGTTACTTTATTGAGGCAATTTAATTGCTAGTAACTTTATAGATTAATAAGTTTTCATTCTCATTTTATAGTTGCAGGAGATAGAAAGAAATTAAAATCCAAGGTTGTAGAACCCTATTCGTAGCCTTCTAGTACACCTACATATCTACGACCAGAGGCCATCCAGACATGGCGGGATGTATACTGCGATGCTGAAACTATCTGGCTAGAGGTATGTGAAGGGATACATCTTCCTAGAATAGGGACTCTTCAGGATCCTGCAAATATTCATTTCAAGGATAACCCTGATGAAGTAAGAGCCTATGTCAAAGAGTTGAGGACCTATATACATGCCATCAATGATTCTATCCCTATCACCAAGTGGGTGAAGGAAATGGTGGATCATGGCGCCACTGATGAGGGGTGGCATGAGTAAGTGGCTCCTAAAGATGTAAGTTTTTGTTCCTTATTTACTTTGAAACTCGATTTCAGTCAAAGTTTTGTTACACAAGGAAATTATTTTCTTCATCCTGCAACTTGCAAAGAAAGGAACTACTGAGGTTCCTTCACCACAATATAGCCCTGGTGGTACTGCCATCGGGGTTGCTGCTGAATCTCCTCGCGAGTCGGGCGAGATATCTCCAGGCCAGCAGGCCATGGATGAGGACTTGGCATTGGATTTCCATTCCCCAATTCAGGTACCTGTAATGGAGACTTCCGACACTCCCAAAAATCCAAGGAAGCAAAAGCAACGAAGGAGTAATTCCACAGCTAAACGCTTCATTAGTAGTGGTAAGTACTTTGGATAATCATGAGTCTTAAACCATGAAAAGATTGCTCATATTACTTGGGATTACAGTGGATTCTTCAATTTCCCCTCTGAGGGAGAGGACTGATCCTCCTTTGGGGACCACAGAGGGTGCTGTGGAACAATCGCAAATTCAGGCTGACTTGGCTGCTCCTAGAGAAGAGTCAGCATCTGTTCCCAGTATCCCTCCTACTACTGTTGTGAGAAGAGAAGAACCTGCTTCTAGTAAGTTAACAATGCTTCATAAAATGTTGAATGAAACACCGACTAACTTCTGTTCTGTGATATTTTAGGTATAACAACTACACCAGAATCATTGGCGGTCGTGGAAACTGAATCTACCATCCTTCCTGAAGAATCCGTCCATGGTCAAGGGCCGCAGAATGAGGGTCGCCAAGAAGACACATCAAATGCTCCCACTGGTGATACTAACCAGTATTCTGAAATATCATTGGTTGAAATGATGAATCTTGGCATGTATTTCGAAGAATTTTTTGATCATGCTAAGTTATCATCTGATTTAGAAGATCTTGGGCGTGAGTGTTATCCTTCTTCCGGTAAATTTTCTTATAATTTACACTTCTAATCATGACTGAAAATAATATGCAGTTCTATCCAAAGAAGCTGCTAAACTGCAAATGCCTGAAGAGGGTGTGGACATTGATGTCAACCCTACCATTGTAGAAACATTAGCTCAAGTGGAGCTAAACCCAGTAAACCCTCATGAGACCCATCTTGAAGATCCTATTGAAACTGGGAAAGATGGGGAGGAGTATTCTCAAGCTGTTGATCTACTGTTAGGTAATGATTGTACTGAGTTTTCAAGATAGACAACAAACTTTCATTTTTCTATGAAACTAACCATACTTTTAATTGATCAAATGGGGCTATCAACTTCAATGGCTAGATCTAGAGGGGAAGTCTCAAATTCCACCCAAACAGTATTAGAAGGAAAAGCAACCAGGGTCAGGGGGGAAGGAGCAGAACAGGTCACTTCCTTAAGTGAATTAATCCTAGATTACATGCCCCCCGTGATGATGATGTCAAATTAGACCCGGAGGTGCTTAAGGCGCTCAACTTTTCATGACGCAAGGCATGGAACACCATATGGAAAATCATATCTGAAGTGCCTCTTGAAGAGCTGTCATCAAAGATTTCCCGATTTTCTTCCCTATTCGTCATGCTAGGACTTGGAGGTTTTGGATATCAAGAGATCCATACCGCGGTGAAACAGGTCATCTTAAGAAGGGGGAAGGAGAAAAAGTGTCGTGAAGATCTGACTAGGGTGAAGCTGTCAGTCAATATCAGCGACTTTGAGGCTGTGGTATCCCGAGCTGAGGTTGACTATGCTGCCAAGATGAAGGAGCTGGAACATAAGATCAAAGATAAAGTCATCCAGTAAATGCACCTTCAGCAACAATTAGACGCTATTACTGGGGAACTCGACCAACTCAATAATTCACTAGAGGGAGCTCAAACGAATGGTATGAAAGCCATTGCAGATTCCAAGAAAGATCTCTATCAGGCCGAAAAGAGTGAAGTTGGTCGGGTGCATGAGCTTCAAGTAGCTGCTGATGAAGCTCGGGATGCTGTTCATCAAGTTAAGACTTATGTTGACAGTCACTTGTAATTTCTTAGAAAATAGAAGAGACTTCAATCTGTGGATGTCTTTCTAATTATTGTGCATCAAATGGAAAGAATGATTTCATCTTCAATCACTTGTGCACGTATTTTCCTGCTACCTGCTTTAAATTTTACCTAAAACAATGGGCCTAGTAAGAATATTTTGATTTTTACTAGGATTATTATAAATAATACTACAAACTTTGAATCTTTTAATTTCTCAATATTACCTAAATCATACAAAATGTATGTTTAGTGAGCTGGAACTTGACTTTTATTCAAAGTTCCCTTGTCTTTTGTGGGAATTTTAATGTCATGAACGTTGGACATAAAAAAGGCTAATGTTTAAGGTCGAAATAGCTTTGACCGAATAAATTAGAATTGACTCAATTCCTTGAAAATTTATCTGAAAATATATTACCATACTCAAGTATGAGGGAAAATATGTAAACTACAACTTAAGAAAATTTGAATCTGAGGAATGATATGAAAAAGAGCTAAAAAGGCATTAGAAGAAGTAGTTCCCAAGAATGAAGTTACCATTATTTAACAAACCCGTTAGGGGGTTGAATTATGAAGGGACACCTAAGGTCATTGGTTGCATAGTCAAATAATAGCATCTTTTGGATGACAGGTCTGTTGTGTAGACTATTTATGCAAGGCCACCTAAGGGCACGCGCTGCATAGTCAGGCAAAAGAACTCTCAGAAATTTACTTTTATACTACTAAGAATCTAGTGAAAGTTTATGGGGATTCAACTTTTCCAAATTATAGAGTTTTCTGTATGGAAAGAGGTACTTGAATATGGAGAAGATATTTTCAATCAATATTTTGTCTAAGAATTGGATGAATGTTACTCCTACTAAGGTCTTACCCAAGCGTAGGGAAGGTAAATATAAACCATAGACTTGAATACTTTCAGATCATGAAAAAGAACATGAAATAAATATGTTAAGGATGGGTATTTTTTACGGATCCTTACATATTTTTGATAAGACCAATAAGGACAAAAGAGGATTTCTTCCCAAGAATGAAGTTACCAATATCTGAAAAACCCGTTAGGGGGTTGAATTATGCAGGGGAACCTAAGGGCATTGGCTGCATAGTCAAATAATAGTATCTTTTGGCTGACAAATCTGTTATGGAGACTGTTTATGCAAGGTTGCCTAAGAGCACGTACTGCATAGTCAGGCAAAAGAACTCTCAGAAATTTGACTTTGTTGTGACTAGAAGTTAAGAAAAGGGTTATGAAGATCTAAAAATATTTAATGTTAGGATTATGACACATAAATATGGGTGTTGTCCAATGTGTGCATGGATGCACAGATCAATGCTAACCATAATTATGTTGTGGCTGGGTCCTGAATTGAAATGTTGGACTTCACTACATATCCTGTAAGGATGGGAATCAAGCAGTACGCAGTTCTTAAACTACAGTTTAACGTCATGTGGGACTAAAGTATGGGAGATCTTAGTTTAGGGTCATAGAGCTCGAACCATTATAAAAAATACACAGTGTGTATTTTCATGGGGACTTTTCATCCAAGGGACTGAAATTGGAATTTGGGGTTAGGTCCAAAGACTTGGGGCTGGATTCGAGGGACACTCGAACGTTCCTACGTATCCCATAAGGATGGTAATCAAGCCCATGTAGTTCTAGAAATACCCTCTGTACATATTTGGTTCATACATGTGAAGGGTGAAAGGGGACTTTAGTGCAATGATGGTTTAACCCAAGATAAAAGGTTCAGGCATTGCCATGTATGCACATAGTCTTTGGAATGAAACATGATTGAAAATAAATGTAAATAATGATTCCATCTCAGTTGAGGGTATCAAAGAATGTTATAGTTTATTGTCATACTGGACAAAAAATGTTGTACAGTTTAACGTCATATAGCATGGACGTAGGTGAACCAATGTAAAGATATTGATTCTGGGGGTGGTTTCACAAATCAACATCATACGAGATGAAGGTGAAACGATGTGAAGATATTGGTTTTGGGCTTGAACCTTGGGAGGTTTCCTACATACCCAGCCTAGAAGGTGAGGACTAAAGTCCGCGTAGTTCAATTAAAGAATGAATTAGTGATCAAGTTGTTCTTGGGGACAATGACCTAAAAAATGGTGTTGGGACTTACGTATGGTTAGCGGCCCAGAGAGGGTGTTATGTTCGAAGTTTTCTCTAATCTCACATGAGTCATACTCGGTGTGAGAAACAAGAGGTAGCAATAACCCTAACGATGCACATTTTAATGTCATGTATGACATATGAAGGGACTATGCAGTTTAAAGTCTTGCAGTTAGGACTATTGGTTCTGCACAGTTTAATGTCATGTAGCAGGGACAAGTATAGTTTAATGTCATGTAAGAAATATTAAAGGACTTTTGTATAGTTTAGCGTCATGTAGTTAGGATGATGGGGACAATATAGTTTAACGTCATGTTGGAAAAAAGGGAGACTGTGCAGTTTAATGTCATACAGTAAGGACAAAAGAGTACACCGTTTAACGTCATGTTGGACATATTAGGGACTTTCTCACAGTTTAACGTCATGTTGGATGAAAAAGGGACGATATAGTTTAGAGCCATGTTGGACAAGGTATGAAAATAGTTTAAGGTCATATGCATGGACCATTGTTGTATAGTTTAATGTCATATAACAAGGACAATTAAGATTACAGTTTAACGTCATGTAGGACAATTATAAGGACAATACATTTTAACGTCATGTTGGACGAAAAACATGAAAATAGTTTAAGGTCATATGCTTGGACCATGGATGGTGTAGTTTAATGTCGTGCTGGACGTAAGGTACATGAAAATAGTTTAAAGTCATATGCATGGACCATAGATGGTTCAGTTTAATGTCTTGCTGGACATAAGAGACTTCGTTATAGTTTAGCGTCATGTAGTTAGGACATCACAATTTAACGTCATGTGGGACGAAAGTAATACAAATAGTTTAAGGTCATATGTATGAACCCTTGGAATGTATTTTGTGTCTATACAAAATACATCTTCAGAAATCTGGCATTGGTTGGAGTAGTGATGAGTTCTCCATCCATTGAGATTAATGAATATGTTCCATTGGAGTAGACCTTATGTATTGAATAAGGTCCTTCCCATTTTGGTTCAAGCTTGGGAGGTTTATTTCCTGGTATCATCGGAGTTCTGAGAACCAATACTAGTTCTCCCTGAATGAATGAATGAAGACAAACTTTTTTGTTGAAAGCTCGTGCTATTTGATTCTGGTATACTTCCAAGTGGTGCAGTGTGCACAATATTTTCTCATCTAATCGTTCCAATTCATCCAATCGCTTTTGAGATTGTTCATCTGTAGATGACTGATCACAAATAGCTACTCTTAGCGAGGGTAATTAAACCTCAATTGGTAAGACTGCTTCCGTTCCATATACCAGTGAATATGGAGTTGACCGCGTTGTAATGTGGGTGGTGGTCCGATAAGCCCATAAAGCATGAAAGAGTTTATCAGGCCATGACCCCTTATCTTTATCCACCATCTTCTACAGTATATTTGACAGAGTCTTGTTGAAGGATTCTATCTGGCCATTGGCCGCTGCATGATACCGAGATGAATGACTGGATTTGATGTTGTATTCTTGATACAATTTCTTCACCTCGGATGAACAGAAGTTGGTTCCATTTTCCGTCAATATGGTATTATGAACACCAAATCTGGTAATGATGTTAGACTTGATGAAGCTAACAATTATTTTATAACTAACTTATTTGAGAGTTATTGCCTTCGCCCATTTGGAAAATAAGTCAGTAGCAGTAATAATATACTTAAACTGCTTGGTCGTAGCTGAAGGGTAAGGTCCCACCACATCCATTCCCCATGTGGAAAATGGCCACGAGTACTTAGCTGTATGAAGCAACTCTGGAGGTTGATGAATGACGTTGGCATGTACTTGGCATGAATGACACTTCTTTTTTAAATCAAAACAATCTTGTATCATTGAAGGCCAAAAGTATCCAAGCCTTCGAATCTGATCAGACTGTCTATGTACAGACTGGTGGGCACCACAGACTCCTGCATGCACTTCTTTCATGATAAACATTGTCTCTTCACCATCAATGCATCTGAAGAGAACTCCATCAAAACCACGATTGTAGAGAATTTTCTCTAGGTGATCTGGGCTATCATAAATAGTAAAATTGACCACACATCACCAGATTTGTTCTTTCCCAGCTCTATCAGGTGGAAGTGTTCCATTTTGAAGGTATTGTCTGATAGGTGTCATTCATCCTGTAGTATGACCATACGATTCAGGAAGGGGACTAATTTTATTGATCTCCTCTTTTCTGGTTCAAACATAAGGTGAAATTGTACAACGGTGGGCAATACTGATGGTTGTTTTGTCCCGATTTGGATCTACCAGAGCTGTGGCTATATTAGCCAATGCATCAGCTTGAGCATTTTGTGATCGCGAGACATAAGAAAATGTCAGTTCCATAGAAAATTACGCCATTAACTCTCTAACATAATCATACAAAGGGATCAATTCTTCTTTTCTGATTGTATAATCCCCATTGACTTGTTTGATTACCAGGTCTGAATCACCTTTCCCCTTTAAGTGATTCACTTGTGCTTGAAGCACCAACTCTAATCCTACGATGAGGGCCTAGTATTCTACTTTATTATTGGTACCACCTTCCCACAATAAGAAGGAATAAGGTAACACTTCCTTTTCTGGGGAAATAAGAATAACTCCTAATCCAACCTTGTTGAATTTAGGATCTTCCATTTTCTTTCCTGTTGGACTTCTAGAAGCACCATCAAAATACATTTCCCATACCTGAGGACTATACTGAATAGAGAAGACTTCTTCATCAGGGAGTTCAATATCTAGATATGTATCTTAAACTGAAGGATGTTCAGCAAGGAAATCAGCCAGAGCTTGGCCCTTTATTTCCTTTTGAGACACATACTGAATATCGAATTGTTGCAAAATAACCGCTCACCTTGCCAGACATCCTGTAAGCATTGGACGACTAAGGATGAATTTGAGCGGGTTATTGCGAGATACCAATTGGACCTTGTGATGTTGCAGGTAGTGTCTCAACTTCTTAACTGCAAAGATTAATTATAGTAAGCACTTCTCAATATTTGAATACTGGGTTTCTGCTTCAATCATAGTCTGACTGAGATAGTAGAGGTTGTTTTCATTCCCAGCATCATTCTTCTGAGCAAGAAAGGCACCCAATGATCACTCTAAGGCTGTCACGTAGAGGATAAGTGGACTTCCTTCAATAGGTGGCATAAGAACTGGTGGACTCAAGAGGAATTTCTTGAGAATATCGAATTCTTCTTGACATTCTTCAGTCCACTGGTAAGTGACTCCCTTCTTCATCAATTTGGTGAAGGGTAAACTTTTTCCTGCCAAATTGGCGATGAAACGCTGAATATAGGATAAGTGTCCTTGAAGTCCTCTTAATTCTTTCAAATTTAGAGGAGGTTACATACCAAGGATTGACTTGGTCTTCTCATGATCGACTTCAATACCACGATGGCATACAACAAAGCCGATAAATTTTCCTGAGGTTACCCAAATTTTTTTTAAGGGGTTCATCTTCAAATTATGTTGTCGAAGCTTGCGGAATATGACTTCTAAATCAGACAAGTGATTAGAAAGTTGTTTGGATTTGACCACCAAATCGTCCACATAATAGTCAACAAACTTCCCTAAAAAGGGTTTGAAGATACGATGCATGGAATGCTGATATGTTGCGCCGGCATTCTTTAAGCCAAAGGGCATTACCCGATTGCAAAACACACCCTGAGGGGCTCTGAAGGCTGTGGATTCCTCATCTTCTAGAGCCATTCATATTTGATTATATCCGGAATATCCATCCATGAAGGAAAGTGCTTCATAGCCAGATGTTGTATTGATTAAAAGTTCTGTAATCAGAACTGGAAAATCATCCTTAGGAAAATGCCGATTAAGATCTCTGAAATCGATGCAAACTCTAATTTTTCTATTCTTCTTCTTCACAGGGACAATATTATCCAACCACTTGGGATATTGAACTTCTCTGACGAAATTAGATTTGATAAATTTATCCACTTCAGCTTCAATTTTGGAAGTATAAGTTGGGTGTGTTCTTCTTGCGGCTTGATTAAATCCTCGATGTTCTTATGGTAAACCCAAATGATGAGTAGCTGTAACACCCGAGATTTTTATGAGTAATATTTTGTTCAAAGGAATCTTTCACTACACACTTTCTTGGCTTACTTTACACGCAATTGCGACCTTCCTCGATAGCTTGCGTCGTACGCAATACTGAGTTTCACTAAACAACGATATGCTATTAAAATATTATTAAAAATAGCCGTTATGAATAGTAATAACCACTTTTTGAAATTTTATAAATTTTATTTTTCAAAATGGACTTCATTTTTGGATTCGGAATACCGAAATTAGCCTAGGGTGAAATTTTGGTATTTTTCTGAAAACTTTCAATTTTTGATGAATAGTGAAACCACTAAGTGGTATGTTAAAAACTGAATTTTTGCATAAAATTTAATTTTACCGCTTCTGTGAATGGAATTTCGAAAATCTGACAGACACAGTTGATATCAGTAAGTAAAATGTGGTTCAATGAGATAAAAATAATTTTTTGGTGAATAGTAACTTTTTACTTTTTTTTACCGCGGTTAATAGTAAATAGGGTAACTAAGGGTAAAAATGATATTACTATTACCCTAACACATGTCCTAATTCTATTGGATAAGTTTAATTCGACCAAAAACAAACTTAGGAATAAAATATGACCATTTAGTCCCACTTGGGTTAGATTAGGACATTTATTATTAATTTATTTAAAGAAGGGTTAAAATAGTTAAAATCAATGTTTAATAAGTAAATCATTTTTAATATGGGGTTATACATAAGATAAATTCGAAAATAAATATTCATTAGAAAGCTAAAAATATTTCCTACATAATGGTATTTTATTTGTAATTTTTAGACATTAAATATTTTAATTTATTTATGACACAATGATGATGCAGTAATTATCTTATTAATGAAATATTGACATAATTGATGTTATAAACACCAAAATAAATGTAATTTGAGACTTTTTATGAATTCCACTAATTTTCTAGGTTACTATGATATATTAGTGTTGATTTAATCAACTTGGTTCGAACATATAATTCTGTTATGACTTTGACAAAAATCATATATCAAATAGTGTCAAAATTGACAAAAAATAGTTTTTAAATCAAATATTATATTACTAATTGTTATTTTATTCCTAAAAATCTAAGGTTCGGCCAAATGACTTAGATAAAGATATATATATTAATAATAAACAATTTGGGGTTTGTTTGGCATGTTATAGTAATTGTATTAACCATATAGTTAAAGAAAACAAAAAGACACAGTAAAAGTTAAATTATTTAACTTAGAGTTAAATCTAATTGATAAGGTTAAAATAATACCCTAAACTTGTCTAAATCCTATTGGTTGATTGTATTTCGACCCATCCCCACTTTAGCTTCGAAATAAGACCCTTTGGAACCATTATAAACTGATTTTGACTTTAATATAAAATAATATTTTGAGATATTCCTAAGGTGCCCCTCTCCTCCCTTATAAAAGGGCACCTCCTCCCCCTCCTCCTCACACCAATTTGAGCACTCAAGCTCGGCCAACCCCTGCCATTTTCTCCTCTCCACTTCTCTATAATAATCCTAGAGGTCCTGGTCTTCTTCAAATACCAATCTTAGTTCCCTAAGTGGAGGATTCAAAGAGGCGTTCCAAAGAAGAGGTAATATCCATTACCGATCTTTTCAATTTCTTTCTTCATCAACTTCTTCTTCTTTAGTTGTTTCATGATAAAGTAATAACATCAGTATTAATTACATACTTATATGTTATTATAAATATGAAACAACCCTAATTCACCTTCTATCCATCCTACGGAAAAATAAAATCACCGCGCGTAATCTATTTTCCACCATCACCTTACAAGGATGGGTATAATGGTGTAATGAGTAACTATTTATGATTATTATAAAGTAATATTGATACTGAAATAATATATATATACTCCAATACTGTTCCACGATCATAGGAATGATATAATCACTCGTGCGTACGTACGGAATACCGTCTCCACGATGTGATGCGACTCGTTCTACATGATCATCATTACATAGTAATTATATAAATGAATTGAATGAATAAATATGATATATGTTACACTAATACCATTCTGGATATAAGGTATCTATAACCTTAAAAGAATAATAAGAATTTATTTGGAAAAACACGCATAAGAACAAAAGGCAATAAGGACCCGAGTAACAAGTAACAATGAAATATTACTAACAAGAAGCTAACAATATGACCATATATGATATAATATCAATATGTATGATTCTGGAATAAGTAAATAACATTATTTAAACCATTATACAGGAGCTTCAGACACGTACAAAGCAAATCGGACCTAAGGTAAGGTAAATATCACAATCTCATTTTTATCCGAGATTGTTTATTCGTAAGTATTTACTGGGGTGTATTTTATCATCCACATACATGTTCCCTCAATATGTAATATTGTTTCCATACACTTACAATATTTTAAATCCAATTTTACCCTTCGGTGAGTTTTTAGTAAAGAATATGAAAGGAATCTTTTGTCGTTTTTTCGTACAAGGTACTTTTTGACTTTTCCGACAAAGGTACGAAGAATATTTTTTTTAACTTATATGGCATGAATGGATTTTTAAAAAACATTATTTCCAAGAAGCTTACTTTACAAGTTTTCAAGTTTATTTTTAATCAACTTCTTTTAGTTTATAATTGTATGACATGTTAAGAAAAGAAAAGTGTTTTTGAAGAAGAAAGGATATTTTCCTCAAGAATGGAGTTCAAGTGTTTTATCAAAATTATTTTTCATCTAAGATAATATAGGGTTATGTTTTTATCCCTATTATTACATTGATTTGATTATGTTTTGAGGGAGTTATTTTTATGAAGTCATTTACCTTATATGATTTGTTTTATGATGTCATGATGTTTCAAGAATCCCATTTTTGTTACATGTGTTATGCGATGATGTATGATTTATGATTATGTGGCAAACATAAGAAAGGATTCATTATAAGATGGGTGGGACCTATATCTCCCTCCAATGCATTGGGTAAAGATTTTATATCTCGTGAGATAGACATGGCTGGAACGGTAGGTTATACCGGTTCAGTGAAACAGGACTGGAACGAGGGTGACTCGGTTCAGAAAGGGACTCTGTCCACTAAGATAGTCTTGGCAATGAGTCATGACTAACAAGAAATGATGTTCCATGATTATGTGTGCATGCCACAAAGTTTCAAGTTTCATGTTATGATTATGGGGATCTCATTTTCACTTCTATGATTTGTTCCATGTTAAGATATTATGATCTCTTTTGCAGGTTATGATTTTTAAAAAGATATGATATGATTTTTATTTCCTTTATTTGCCCTTGCTGAGCATTTGAGCTCACCCTTTTATGTTTTCTTTTCCCCAGGTCAGGAAGATGGATATTAAGTAGAATATGATAAAAACTGACCCTATATATGATGAAATAAATGGGAGACACTGTAGAAGATTTATGAACCAGTTGTTTATGTTTCACAGTTTCTAAAGACACTATACCTATACGGTCCTTTGTGGTTTTGTCATATGTTGTAATAAGTGTGCTTCAATTTTGAAGTATTAACAATGTATGTAAAGTATGGGTCGTTATAGTTAGTATCAGAGGCAAAGGAGGTAGGAATGTATCCAATCCTTGGGAACTCTCACATGTGAGCGTTGGACGAAGCATGGCTCTCCACCCAAGGGCTTCATGAGGAAATGGCTTCCACTAGGGATGGTGGTGTGTCCCGCCCAGGGGGTGTAGCCGCCCATGGAGTGCCCTGATAGGTATCAATTATAGTCCACTGGAAGTAATTCCAGACCGTTATAGTTGGTATCAGAGGAAAGGTATAGTCAACCTTTGGAAACTAGGATGTGAAAGCCTTAGTAAGAACCCTAAGGATAAGTCTAAGCATAGAATACAATCTCAGTGTTTTAGAAATAGCCATGAATACCCTAGGATAAGACCTTAAGTGTGAAATTTTATCCTTGATTATGTGGTTTTCCTATTATAATTAGTGTTTCTCACACTATTCTTCTTGGTTTTAGTCAATGGCTGGAACCCGAAGGAACCGTGTTAATGCGGAATGCGATGGGAAATGCAATGATTGTCCCCCTGAGAAACCAAACGATATGGGAGCTGGAATGAAAAATCTTGTATCCATGCTCACACAAATTTCTCAAGCTATGAATCATGCAGGACTTTCAAACGAGCAAAGGAAGGAGCAACATTCTGTTGAATCCTTCATGAGGCAGCGTCCACCTTCTTTCAGTGGGTCAACTGATCCATTAGTTTCTGAACAATGGATTAGTACTACTGAAAAGATATTTTCAGTTCTTCAATGTTCTGAACATGATAAAGTCATCCTAGCAGTGTATCGTTTGGAAGGAGATGCTGATCAATGGTGGAATCTTATTAAGAATACGAGACAAAGGGATGGAATTGAGTCTATGGAATGGGACGAGTTCAAGAACTTATTTTTCAATAAGTACTTCCCTTGTATTCTCCGAACAAAGATGGAGAAAGAGTTTCTTGAACTGAAGCAAAGGGATGATGAATCTGTTGGTACCTATGAAGCAAATTTTACAAGACTTGCAAGGTACGCTTCTGGTATTATTATCCAACCTGAGAGTAAGACCGATCGATTCTTTAGTGGCTTAAAACCAAGTCTTCGAAGGGTGTTAGCCATAAGGGACTTCAATAGCTATGAGGAAATCGTTCGATGTGCTCTCAAAGTCGAGATGGAGATTGGAGTAACCCATCAGTCACATGGTTTGATAAGAAGAGGAAGATGGAATTCAAAGGAAAATATAAAGAGCACACTGAAAAGAATATGAGCTTTCCCTTATGCTCAAAGTGTGGAAAGAAACATGGAGGGAGTTGTCTTAAAGGTACAAGTAAATGTTTCAAATGTGGAAAGGAAGGTCATCGGGCATTTGAATGCCGCGATAATGGGAAGAAGATGTCTAATGATGCAAACAAAGGAAGGGATACACAGAATGAACCTACTACACTTCAATGTTTCAAGTGCAAGGAGATGGGGCATTATGCCAATCAATGCCCAAATCCAAGGGTTGATGATGATGGTCGACGTCAACAAAATCTTAAGGCTAAAGACAAAGGAAAGTCACATGCAATTTCTATCAGCGATGTGGAGTACGATAACAAAGTGGTGAAAGGTACACTTACCATCCACTCTAAAGTAGCAAATGTTTTATTTGATTCTGGATCCACCCACTCTTTTATTTCTGAAAATTTTTCTAAGGGTATCACCGTATTACCTCAACAATTAGATGTTGAGTTAGCTGTGACAACACCTAATGGCACAACAGTCGCATCAAAAGTTTATAATTCTTCTCCGATCGAAGTTTGTGGGAAAGTGCTTCATGCAAATCTTGTGATCCTTAATTAGTGGAATTTGATATGATTCTTGGCATGGATTGGCTTTCTCTGCATGGAGCTCATATCAATTGCCAAAGAAGGGAAGTCACATTTCATATTCCAGATCAATCTACGATCGTATATCGATGCAAGGATGAACATAACCTTCCAGTGGAAATTTCTTCCATCTTATGGGTATTGATTCCAATAAATGAAGGTTATTTATCTCAAATGGTTGGTGAGAAACTCACAATTAAGAATATGCCCATTGTACGGGAGTTTGATGATGTCTTTCCGGAGGAATTACCGGGTCTTCCACCAAATCGTGAAGTTGAGTTTTCAATAGAACTCGTACCGGGTGCTGTTCCAATTTCAAAGACACCATATAGAATGGCCCCAATTGAGTTGCAGGAATTGAAGAATCAACTCCAAGAGAATCTTGATAAGGGATTCATATGCCCTAGTGCGTCACCTTGGGGAGCACCTGTTCTATTTGTTAAGAAGAAAGATGGATCAATGAGACTCTGCATTGATTATCGAGAACTTAACAAGATCACTATCAAGAACAAATATCCTCTCCCATGCATTGATGACTTATTTGACCAACTACGCGGAGCTCAATACTTTTCCAAGATTGATCTTCGCTCAGGGTATCATCAATTAAGGGTCAAAAGGGAGGATATACAAAAGATGGCTTTCCGTACAAGGTATGGACACTATGAATTTATAGTGATGCCATTTGGTCTTACTAATGCCCCTGCTATATTCATGGATCTAATGAATAGAGTCTTTAGAGACTATCTTGATCAATTTGTGGTTGTCTTTATAGATGATATTCTTGTCTATTCAAAGAGCAAGGAAGAGCATGAAGATCACTTGAGAATTATATTGAAGACCCTGCGAAAGGAGAAGCTTTATGCCAAATTTACCAAGTGTGAATTTTGGCTTCAAAAAGTTTCATTTTTGGGTCACACAATCTCAAAAGAGGGGATATCTGTGGATCCAGCAAAAACAGAGGTTATCGAAAGATGGTCAAGACCAACAACAGTAACTGAGATCCAAAGTTTTCTTGGTTTGGCTGGATATTATCGACGTTTTGTAAAATATTTTTCACGATTATCTAATCCACTCACCAAGTTGACTCGGAAAGGAGTAAAGTTTGTTTGGACAGATGAATGTGAAGAGAATTTCAAGGAGTTGAAAAGAAGGTTATCCAGTGCACCTGTTCTCACACTGCCTTGTAGTGGAGAAAGGTTTGTGATCTACAGTGATGCATCCAAGAAGGGATTGGGGTGTGTTTTTATGCAAAATGATATGGTGATAGCTTATGCCTCACGACAGTTGAAAATCCATGAGCAAAATTACCCAACACATGATTTGGAGTTGGCTGCGGTAATCTTTGCATTAAAGATTTGGAGGCATTACCTTTATGGTGAAAGGTGTGATATTTATACTGATCATAAAAGTTTAAAGTATATTTTCACACAAAAGGAGTTGAATATGCGTCAAAGAAGATGGTTGGAGATGATTAAGGATTATGACTGCTCAATCCATTACCACCCTGGGAAAACAAACAAGGTGGCAGATGCATTAAGTCGACAAGACCATGCTAGTTTATCCATGATGAGGATCACAAAAGATCCAATATTTATGGATTTACAAAGTATGGATCTTGGAATTATAATGGAAGGGGAAAAATCTTATCTTTCTCAAATGAATGTTCAACCATCTATACATGTGAAGATTAAAGAGGCACAGAAAGAATATGTCGAGTTACAAAAGAAGGTGAGAAATGTTCCTGAATTCAACCTTGATTGTGATGGGATAATAAAGTTCAGGAATCGGGTTTGTGTTCCTCCCATCCCCGAATTAAAGAAGGAGCTGCTGGATGAGGCTCATAGTTCATCATTCTCTATTCATCCTAGAAGCACGAAGATGTATAGGGACCTGAAAGAGTACTTCTAGTGGGATGGCATGAAAAGAGATGTTTCTGAATATGTCTCTCGATGCTTGGTTTGTCAACAAGTTAAAGCTGAGAGACAGAAGTCTAAGGGGATGTTACAACCATTACCCATACCCGAATGGAAATGGGAAAACATCACTATGGACTTTTTCACAGGACTTCCTAAAACATCCAAAGGCAATAATGCTATTTCGGTCATAGTTGATCGTCTTACAAAGTCTGCACACTTCATTGCTATTAGAGAGGATTTCTCTATAGATCATCTTGCCAGGATATATGTAAAGGAAGTGGTAAGATTGCATGGAGTACCACTTTCTATTATATCTGATCCGGATCCGAGATTTACCTCGAAGTTCTGGCAAAGTCTTCAGCATACTCTGGATACAGAGTTGAGTTTCAGCACTGCTTATCATCCCCAGACAGACAGTCAGTCTGAGAGAACAATTCAAACCCTAGAAAATATGTTGAGAGCTTGCTGTATGGATTTAAAAGGAGGTTGGGATCAACACCTACCTTTGGTGGAATTTTCTTATAATAATAGCTTTCACTCGAGTATTCAGATGGCTCCTTATGAAGCTCTCTATGGAAAGAAATGCAGGACTCCAACTTGCTGGGATGAAGTTGGGGAAAGAAAGCTATTAGGACCTGATCTCGTTGATGAAATGGCAGAAAAGGTCAGATCTATTCAACAACACATAAGAGAAGCTCAGAGTCGACAGAAAAATTATGCCGACAACCAAAGAAAAGACCTAGAGTTTGAAGTGGGTGATAAAGTGTTCTTACGAATATCTCCCTGGAAGAGGGTTATGAGATTTGGAAAGAAGGGGAAGTTGAGCCCTAGATATATAGGTCCTTTAGAAATATTGGATCGTGTTGGGAAGGTAGCTTACCGATTGGCGCTTCCACCGAATCTCTCTCAAGTTCACGATGTGTTCCATGTATCTCTCCTGAGAAAGTACATACCAGATCCTTCACATGTACTCAGCTCAGAAGTTGTACCGCTGGAGCAAGATCTTTCTTATGAAGAATAGCCGATAGAGATTCTGGATCGTAGAGAAAAAGTCCTACGAAATAAGACCACTCGCTTGGTGAAAGTTTTATGGAGGAACCACCAACTTGAAGAAGCTACATGGGAGCTTGAGGATATGATGAGGGAGAAGTATCCTCATCTGTTTGTTACAAAGTGACGAATTTCGAGGGCGAAATTCTTTTTAAGGGGGTAGAATGTAACACCCGAGATTTTTATGAGTAATATTTTGTTCAAAGGAATCTTTCACTACACACTTTCTTGGATTACTTTACACGCAATCATGACCTTCCTCGATAGCTTGCGTCGTACGCAATACCGAGTTTCACTAAACAACGATATGCTATTAAAATATTATTAAAACTAGTCGTTATGAATAGTAATAACCACTTGTTGAAATTTTATAAATTTTATTTTTCAAAATGGACTTCATTTTTGGATTCGGAATACCGAAATTAGCCTAGGGTGAAATTTTGGTATTTTTCTGAAAACTTTCAATTTTTGATGAATAGTGAAACCACTAAGTGGTAGGTTAAAAACTGAATTTTTGCATAAAACTTAATTTTACTGCTTCTGTGAATGGAATTTAGAAAATCCGACAGACACGGTTGATATCATTATGTAAACTGTGGTTCAATGAGATAAAAATAATTTTTTGGTGAATAGTAACTTTTTACTTTTTTTTACCGCGGTTAATAGTAAATAGGGTAACTAAGGGTAAAAATGATATTACTATTACCCTAACACATGTCCTAATTCTATTGGATAAGTTTAATTCGACCAAAAACAAACTTAGGAATAAAATATGACCATTTAGGCCCACTTGGGTTAGATTAGGACATTTATTATTAATTTATTTAAAGAAGGGTTAAAATAGTTAAAATCAAAGTTTAATAAGTAAATAATTTTTAATATGGGGTTATACATAAGATAAATTTGACAATAAGAAATCATTAGAAAGATAAAAAGATTTCCTACATAATGGTATTTTATTTGTAATTTTTAGACATTAAATAATTTAATTTATTTATGACACAATGATGATGCAGTAATTATGTTATTAATGAAATATTGACATAATTGATGTTATAAACACCAAAATAAATGTAATTTGAGACTTTTTATGAATTACACTAATTTTCTAGGTTACTATGATATATTAGTGTTGATTTAATCAACTTGGTTCGAACATATAATTCTGTTATGACTTTCAAAAAAATCATATATCAAATAGTGTCAAAATTGACACAAAATAGTTTTTAAATCAAATATTATATTACTAATTGTTATTTTATTCCTAAAAATCTAAGGTTCGGCCAAATGACTTAGATAAAGATATATATATTAATAATAAACAATTTTGGGTTTGTTTGGCATGTTATAGTAATTGTATTAACCATATAGTTAAAGAAAACAAAAAGACACGGTAAAAGTTAAATTATTTAACTTAGAGTTAAATCTAATTGATAAGGTTAAAATAATACCCTAAACTTGTCTAAATCCTATTGGTTGATTGTATTTCGACCCATCCCCACTTTAGCTTCGAAATAAGACCCTTTGGAACCATTATAAACCGATTTTGACTTTAATATAAAATAATATTTTGAGATATTCCTAAGGTGCCCCTCTCCTCCCTTATAAAAGGGCACCTCCTCCCCCTCCTCCTCACACCAATTTGAGCACTCAAGCTCGGCCAACCCCTGCCATTTTCTCCTCTCCACTTCTCTATAATAATCCTAGAGGTCCTGGTCTTCTTCAAATACCAATCTTAGTTCCCTAAGTGGAGGATTCAAAGAGGCGTTCCAAAGAAGAGGTAATATCCATTACCGATCTTTTCAATTTCTTTCTTCTTCAACTTCTTCTTCTTTAGTTGTTTCATGATAAAGTAATAACATCAGTATTACTTACATACTTATATGTTATTATAAATATGAAACAACCCTAATTCACCTTCTATCCATCCTACGGAAAAATGAAATCACCGCGCGTAATCTATTTTCCACCATCACCTTACAAGGATGGGTATAATGGTGTAATGAGTAACTATTTATGATTATTATAAAGTAATATTGATACTGAAATAATATATATATACTCCAATACAGTTCCACGATCATAGGAACGATATCATCACTCGTGCGTACGTACGGAATACCGTCTCCACGATGTGATGCGACTCGTTCTACATGATCATCATTACATAGTAATTATATAAATGAATTGAATGAATAAATATGATATATGTTACACTAATAACATTCTAGATATAAGGTATCTATAACCTTAAAAGAATAATAATAATTTATTCGGCAAAACACGCATAAGAACAAAAGGCAATAAGGACCCGAGTAACAAGTAACAATGAAATATTACTAACAAGAAGCTAAGAATATGACCATATATGATATCATATCAATATGTATGATTCTGGAATAAGTCAATAAAATTATTTAAACCATTATACAGGAGCTTCGGACACGTACAAAGCAAATCGAACCTAAGGTAAGGTAAATATCACAATCTCATTTTTATCCGAGATTGTTTATTCGTAAGTATTTACTGGGGTGTATTTTATCATCCACATCCATGTTCCCTCAATATGTAACATTGTTTCCATCCACTTAAAATAGTTTAAATCCAATTTTACCCTTCGGTGAGTTTTTAGTAAAGAATATGAAAGGAATCTTTTGTCGTTTTTTTCGTACAAGGTACTTTTTGACTTTTCCGACAAATGTACGAAGAATGTTTTTTTAACTTATATGGCATGAATGGATTTTTAAAAAACATTATTTCCAAGAAGCTTCCTTTACAAGTTTTCAAGTTTATTTATAATCAACTTATTTTAGTTTATAATTGTATGACATCTTAAGAAAAGAAAAGTGTTTTTGAAGAAGAAAGGATATTTTCCTCAAGAATAGAGTTCAAGTGTTTTATCAAAATTATTTTCCATCTAAGATAATATAGGGTTCTGTTTTTATCCCTATTATTACATTGATTTGATTATGTTTTGAGGGAATTATTTTTATGAAGTCATTTACCTTATATGATTTGTTTTGTGATGTCATGATGTTTCAAGAATCCCATTTTTGTTACATGTGTTATGCGATGATGTATGATTTATGATTATGTGGCACACATAAGAAAGGATTCATTATAAGATGGGTGGGACCTATATCTCCCTCAAATGCATTGGGTAAAGATTTTATATCTCATGAGATAGACATGGCTGGAATGGTAGGTTATACCGGTTCAGTGAAACAGGACTGGAACGAGGGTGACTCGGTTCAGAAAGGGACTCTGTCCACTAAGATAGTCTTGGCAATGAGTCATGACTAACAAGAAATGATGTTCCATGATTATGTGTGCATTCCACAAAGTTTCAAGTTTCATGTTATGATTATGGGGATCTCATTTTCACTTCTATGATTTGTTCCATGTTAAGATATTATGATCTCTTTTGCAGGTTATGATTTTTAAAAAGATATGATATGATTTTTATTTCCTTTATTTGCCCTTGCTGAGCATTTGAGCTCACCCTTTTATGTTTTCTTTTCCCCAGGTCAGGAAGATGGATATTAAGTAGAATATGCTAAAAGGGACCCTAGATATGATGAAATAAATGGGAGACACTATAGAAGATTTATGAACCAGTTGTTTATGTTTCTCAGTTTCTAAAGACACTATACCTATACGGTCCTTTGTGGTTTTGTCATATGTTGTAATAAGTGTGCTTCAATTTTGAAGTATTAACAATGTATGTAAAGTATGGGTCGTTATAGTAGCAACATCAGGATCAAGCCCGAGCATCCTTGTATAGTTCCAAGAAAATATGTCTCGATTTTTCTTTAAAAAGGAAATATACATCTCTTGCTCTTCAAGAGTCATGGCCGAACTGATTAAAGTGGGGCGTGGATCTTCTTTTGTACTCAAATTTATTTCTCTGAGTTAATCCACGGTAGTAGAGATACCTTCTTCAAATGATGGAGGACCATCTCTGAGATCTTCCTCTTCTTCTTCAACATGTGTTATTTCCTCTGTTTCTACTTACATAGTAGATTATGAAACATAATTTCCATGACCAGAAGAGATGTTCAAATTTGAACATCTTGAATAAGAAGCTTCCATTTCTGACCCGATTGATGATGAATGGTCTTCCATGGGTAATAAAGAGGAGACGATGGATTGATAATAGACATCATTGTTCACCTCTGACATTACTATCACATCTTCTGACCTGGTTGGCAAAGTATAGATTTGCTGGATTTCAACAGATGAAATAAAGACATCTCTATTTGGGCTTTCATCATTGCCTAGTGGATCACCAATTTCTCCCATGTTGTCTGGCTCGATTGTCGTAATTGACATTATGTATCTTTCCATAAGAGTATTTTGATTTGGGTCTATCCTGTCAATTTGACTGATAGAAAACACATAATATGTACTCACATGTGAAAATGGATTTACTAGAATCTTCTCCAAACCATACGAAGCATTAACTTTGGTAATCTCCTTTGTTGTGGATTCCTCCTTTCCCTTCATGTGATAGAATTTTGCCACAATGTATTCGGATTCACGTGTCTTGAACGAGGCCTTATCACCATACAATGTCCCAACTTGACCATCAAAACAATACTTGAGACATTGATGGTATGATGAAGGGATAGCCGCATGTTGATGTAGACAGGGTCTTCCAAGAAAGATGTTGAAGGCTGAGTCTTGATCAACAACCATGAAATATGAATTGGATACAAGATCTCCAAACTAAGTTCTGAGTGTAATCTCTCCCAGTGGTTCTTGTTCATTTTTATCATATCCTTGTAACATCATGGTAGAAGGAGAAAAATCAGATTCCGTGAGGCCCAATCGATGAAGTGTACAAATGGGCATGAGGTTGACTCCTGAACCATTATCAATGAAATCCCTTCGGATGTCTACACCATTGACCTTTCCAGATAATTACAGAGGTCTAATATGTCCATGTACGACATCATCTTCATCTTCATTTGTGAAAGATATCACTGCATGGAATTCCGTAGGATTATTCTCTACGTGATAGACTTCAGCTTCAGCAATTTCAGTTTCAAACTCCTAAGGACTTGACAAAGCCTCGATGAGTGCCTCCCTAAGATCTATTGACAGATTCAAAGCATCCAGAATTGATAACTTGGCCGGTACTTGGGCCAGGTGTTTCAATAAATCATACTTTTGATCTAGAGGTCTGTGTTTCCCAACAAGAATATGTGGTTTAGCAGGTGGCTTGGAAGTTGATGCTTTTGAATTTGATGCATCTTGTATCGGGATAGGAGTTGGTGATACTCCTGGCATTGGAAGATTAGACCGATTAGGTCTATTTACTTGCTGGGAGGAAGAAGATGGAACCTTCAATCGATCTTCCAGAATAATTGTTCCAGGACTGAGTCTACCTTGTGTGTAAAAACTTTCTTGTTCTTGTTGAGCTCGCTGAAGGGCTCTACCACGAGTTTCGGCCGTATACACAGTTCTAAAAGGGGTAGAATTGGAATGGTGGCCTCTGAAAGATCCACGTCTTCCCCTGTATCCTGAGCCTCTTGAACTTCCTCTAATTCCTCTGTTTGATACAGGGAATTTGGGCTCATCAAAATCGAAATTGTGACTGGCATACGAATCTATTAATTGAATCATATTAAAAGAACCAAAGATCAAATCTTTATCCGATGAAGACTCTGCCTGATTAGCCTATTTAGGATATTCCGTTTGGTGGGATGGTACCCATTTCTTTGAAGTAGATGGAATGAAATCTGCCAGAGTCAAAGACAACTTAGCCTTGGACATATACTCATCTTCTTCTGATTGTTCCTCTTTCTTGGAATTGTGCCGTTTATTTGTGGATTTTCCCTCTAATGAAGAGGGTTTTACTGCGGCATTTATAGTAGAAGGCATAATTGGTTTCTTCAATTGTGTTCTAAAAATATCATGAGTTCGATTGATTGTTTTTCTGACCATCCAATCATCATATTTTTGTGCATTTTTATTCTTAACTTCTTGTCACTCGTCTTCTTCCTCTGGAACTATAGCAGTGACACATGCTACCGGGGCTGAAGAGCCTTTTAGTTTGACTTGTCCTGAGTCGACATATTTTGCAAAAGTTATTTGAAGACAAAACACTCCTGGATGATATTCCCCAACATTTGATGAAAGGGGCAATAATTGGGATGGTCTTCATCTCCTTCCTTGTTTGGCCTTTTGGGACTTGGCAACTGAACCAAATTATTTTCTAGAGCCGAAATGAAGTAGCCAGGAACTTGTTCATTTTGTAAAGAGTAAACATTGCTCTTCAGATCCTCAGATTGTTTCCGTCTTTGATATATTTTATCATCTTGACGAAACGGCCTTTTTTGTTGATGCTCAAGAGGTGGAGTCCTTCGAGAAGATGAAGGTTTTGAAGTAGAAGAAGGTACTGGTGGTTGTTTAAGCATAACTGTAGCAGTATCTAGTTTACCCATTCTTCTTCCTGGAACTGATGGAATTACACAAGATTTATCCTTAGTCTGTATAAGGGAATCTTCAATCTGCTGAGCGATTGAAGTAAGGTCTCAAAACCCTCCTATGTATTTCATAGGGATCAGTGGTGTTCGCTACTCATCACGCAAATTTTCCACAGAGATTGGAAAAAATTCCTCTTGAGGGAGTGCTAAGCTTAGGGAATATGTTAATCCCTTATAGCGAGCAATGAAATATGAGACCCTTTCATTCTCCCTTTTCTTACAGTTTGTAAGATCAAAAACTGTTGTCTTTGTCAACGTTGAGCTAAATTGGAGAAGGAATTTTTGGTGAAGATCCTCCCATCCGGTAATTGACCGGGATTGAAAACTTTTATACCAAACAAAAGCTGGTCCTTGCAAGGTTCGCACGAAGCATCTGAGTTTCACTGCTTCTTGTTGTTCCAGAGTTCCCATCATAGGATCTCAACAAGACACATAATGCATCAAATGCTGTTCAGTGTCTCCTGATCCATTGAAAATAGGGAATACAGGGTTCCCAAAACTTGATGGGGGAGAGATTGAATCTACCCATTCAGGGTAAGCTCTCCTTTCTATTTGAACCTACGCACGCTTCCCTTCCATAGCATCCAGCCAAGCTGTTAATGACTGAATAGTAGTTATTAACTTTTGAGAAACATTCGGTTGAGCTTGGACTTAAACAGGTGCAATAATTGGAGTCTCGACAGGTATGGTGGTTGGTACTGCAACTGATGGTAGAACCGCCAACTGTTGTTGCACTTGACCCGTAGGATTAGACCTGTGAGGGTGTACTGATAGAGGAGGATATTCTTGATCTATCTCAGTAGCTACAAAAAACTCCTTTGGCTGACTGGCTACAGCACACTTAGGAGGAAGACTACCCTGAAGTAGTTTTGCATTCATCTTACTTAATTCCTTAATTTCTTCCTCTTTTTACGTAAATCTCTTCTCTAGTGAGAGCGATTGGCATTCTCTAGAGGAAGGATATGTAACAAGATTATTTCCCTTCCCCTTGTTTGATCCTTTTCAGAGAGGGGGAAGTGGGTTATTTGAAGGAACACCCATATTTTGGGTAAATCTTTGATTTTGTGTACACACACCTTCTTCATTTGTGTCTGTGAATACAACTTCTTGAGCAGGAACCTCTTCATCTGAGTCCCCTAAGTTAGCCTCATGTTCTGGAGGATCCGCAACAACGACATTAATGACATTAATTGATGCATAACACATCGCATCCCTTCTATCAGCATTTCTATGATATTGTCTTCTGCCATGCCCCTAACGAGACATTGCCTTTTGTTGATTTGATCCCTCAGGAACTTCTTGGAGAACCATAATTTGGAGGGAATCTCCTGATAATTTGGCTCTTCGTTCCTCCTGTGGTTTCTTCCATAATCGAGAGAAGACCGACTTTCACTGAAGAGGGGATTGACGATTTAAAAAAGTCCCCAGTATGGTGGACTGGGGCTGTTCCTGTTGTCTTTTCTCAACTCCTCGAATCCTATTTGTTGATTTTGAGGGATGGGTTAAAAGAGTCCTCAGTCTGGCAAGATGGGGTGGTTATTAACATGCTATGTCTAAGATTTTTTGAAACCTCTCTTGATTTTTCGGAATTTAGTCCAGAAATTTTCTAGATGCATCAATCGACATCCACTTTTATCACCCAGCTCAAAAGACCGTTGGATGAGTTTTGAAACTTCTGTCACTTGATGATGTGCTTGCTCCATACGAGAGGCTTGTTCAATATTCTTGTTTGCATGATTCAAGAGTAATTCAACAACTTGTTCCTTGTATTCTTGATTTTGATAAGAACTAGTTGAGGTCTGTTCTTGGGCAAGCTTTTGATTACAAAAAAAACCCATTGACTATGGCCGGCCACAGGAAATAACATTGCATGAGACCATTTTCAGTGGGATTTGCTGACTGGAGAGCATAGTGAAATGTAGTGCTCCATGAACACCCCATACTCTAACATGAATACCAGATGGGGCATTGGAAATTAACTAGCGCAATCTCCATAGTGCGCCAAGGCATGAACGTTAAAGGGCTCTCTACTGCTTTTCAGCCTTCAGATATCGAGAGACCGATAGAGATTCCAAGTCAATTTGACGTTGTAACCCTTATATTATCTTAACATGATTTTCATATTCATCATAAGATAATACTTTCTTTTTAAACTGACAAAGAGTTTTCCATATGTTGAGATGAATATCTTGAATACAATCTTCCATCAACACTTTTGGAATGTCATATTGAGAGTCAGCCAAAGGCCAAAACATGACTGGCACTTCACCTTTCTCTAGTTGTTTTCTAATATTCAGCACTTCCTCTTTATCATTCAATGAAGATTCTTCTACCTGATTAGACCAGAGCTGGTTCTTTCTTGTTGCTTCATCGGATTCAACATGATTGGTAGAGAATTCACTGATCAAACTAGAAGATAAATGACCCAGGGGTGGTTCGGAGAATGACCTATACCCCGGGCTATCTTCTGATCGAGAAAGTATTTCACCTGCTAGAGATGAAGCATCATACATGACTGGTTTCGCATTTGCAAGTTCCTCAAGATAAGAGGGCTTTCTCAGCACTACATTGTCCACTGGAGAATTTTCCGGGCAATGTGCATTACTACTGCGGAGAGGACTTTTTCAGCAAAATTCATCATCATGGGGAGGACCACCATGGTGGGTTATATCAAAAGATGAGATCTCTTGCTCCTCGGTCTTCTGACCACATAGAGGGTTCCTGTGGCTCTCATCTAAAGATGAAACTTCGAGATTGACCAAACTGTCATGAAGCAAGCCTTCACGAGGAAGTGTCTGTTGAAGACCTTCAAAATTAATGTTCCCACTATTGGGAAATGAGGGAGTAGAATCTTGGATTCCAATAGATAACTGTCTGAGGGCTTCAAGAACTCCACCATCGAGCAAGGCCTTATTAAAAATTGTCTCTTGATCTCTTGACTGTGTTGGGAGGGTCTTTTTATTAGTCATCTTCTTACTCACCTTGTAAACCACTTGTTGATGAAAGTGGCTACTCTAAGCAGGTGTATGTACCTGATCAGGAGAGATGGCCAGGTTAGGCTGACGATCTCTACTCAAATCAGGTGTATGTGCCTTACTTGGTTGTCCGTATGATATGGGGGAGTACACCCCACAACCCACTTGGACTGGAACAGATGTGTGTGTCTATTCCGGAGTGAACTGTTGATGTGTCACTCCACGGGTAGGGATAGATTTATGTGTCTTTCCCTGAGATTCTTCTGAAGTTGTTATAATATCTTGGCAGGCATCCAGAATATGAGCAGGGATTTGCTTCTGCTCTTTCACCATTGATAGAATATGATTGGTGACTTCAGCTACCGGAATGGGGATATACGTCCATTCCGTGCTTGGAGTAGGTGTGTGTTCATGCTCTTGTCCTCCTTTTCCTGTCAGTGAATCCTAACAGTACTCAAGTGTGGGGGAAGAGAGTTGAGTCTGCCTCTTATTTGTTGTTGGAGCTTTCCGACTGACTTCTCCTGGTGCTACCAAACGAGACTGTTGGTAGGCTTGATCAATACTAGTAGGTATATGTGCCTGCTGATTGTACTTCGCCGAACGTGGTTGACAAGATCCATCATATGTAGTCAGACGAGCCTGCTGACTAGCTGCTGACGTATAAACAGGTGTATGTTCCTACCTATAGTACTCTACCGGAATTGCCTGGCGGGATTGTCATGCTGCTGCCGGACGAGTCTGTTGGACAGTGGAATTAAAACGGACGGGTGTATGTGCCCGCTCGTTGCTTGCCACCAAGTTAGGTTGGTGGACTTCTCCAGAGATGGAAAAGATGAGAACCTACTCACTGTTGACCGGATTTCGCCTCTGGCGATTCGTCTTGCCTGCTCAGGTTCGAGGAACCTGTGCCGAATGCCTGGAGATGATACCCTCATCATGTTGAGGGCGCACTGCTACACGATTCTGGCGGTGATTGTTGATGGGAGACCTCAGGAAGGACTCCTGTCTCATTGAATTAAGGCCCTGAGGGGCCTTCTCATTCACATCCCCAAAATATGGGAGGGACTGGTGATTGTGTTCTGGGGATAATGACCCGAAACGGTTGAAAACGGTGGTTGGCACCACCTGCTTCTTAATCACTGGTCATCTTTGTCCGGACGATCGATGTGAGTTGTTCACTTTGAGGGCTTGTCGAGCAACCTCCAGAGTTGGAATGGTACCATGTTGACAGTACTCATTAACCAGTGCATTTGATACCCAGCGTTGAAGACGCTGAGTAGGTGATGTCGTCCTCAGAGTGGACGACGATCCAGCAGGAGTTGCAGCAGTGACATTTGCAGTAGTGGTATTCACAGGTGTGAATTTGAGATAAGTCATTTTGGTAATGCAGAAGATCTTGGAAAAGAGTGCCTGTTTGATATAACAGATGTAATCAAGATAAGTCCGGCCACTACATCTTTTGGATAAACACATATGTTATTGATTGTCCTATTGGACCTCTCATTGAGTTTTAAATAGGGGCCTAACAAATAAGTAAAACATCACTTTAACTTGGTTAAGGATTCACGTCAGGTTCACCATTTTTTCCCCTCTGGAATTGGGGATGACCTCGTTGATTGAAGGCTCAAACACTCCAATCAGTTTCTAACGGGTTTGTTCGTAGAACCGGAAACATCCAATGATTCCATATCCATTTGGACCTACTTTCCAAAGGTAGGCACTCATTAGTTGTGGACTGATGAGGCTTAGGAATTTTCATTGGTCGAGAGGATGGGAGGTCGGACTCATCACACCTTTTTGAGGGGAATTATTTTCTACTCCAAGACTCTCTTTATAGATTTAAGTTATGTTCGTGAATCCTTATTACATTACCAAGTATAAAATGATATTTCCTTTAGATCTGACAATCAATGATTGATATGTAGGAAATTTAGAGAATATGTATTCGAGGTTCTTCATCGATAGAGAATCATCTGTATTTGTTAGAGATTCTTAGTCAATGATATCCTTCAATACATAAAAGTCTCTTGGTCATTATGATGACCATACTAGTTTTAAAGCCACTCAGTGGGGAACTTGAATTTTATTATCATTCAGAAGAACATGGATTATTTCAGAGTTGGGATCGTACCCGCAGATGGGCTACCTACGTATCCTTTTTTTTTGAAAAAGGAATCAGATCCCACGTAGTTCGAGTAAGGGAGTATGATTTTTATGATTGATGGCTCAAAGAAATATTTCATAATTACTTTTACACTCTAAGCTCACCTGAGTCATGCTCGGTGTGAGAAACAAGAGGTATTGGTAAAACTAGACAATTTTTTCCATGAAAGATGCAATCACAAGAAATTATGTGGGGCTTATGTATGTATGACTGCCCAAATAGATGAAGGTTAAGATTTACTTCAGGGAAGAAATCCTGGAATAGGGTCCATAAAGGTATATGTACTTTATGGATATTTGAATACTCTAATCTTGGGGCTTACTCCTAAGGAAAATGCCCAAGTTAGGAGGGGACTTATGATTGGGTTTTACTCCTGAGAAGGAAGCCCAAATCAAAAGTAAATTAGGACTGGTTAAGAGAAATTAAGACTGGGGCTTACTCCTGAGAAGGAGGCCCATGTGAAGGGACTTGGGGCTTACTCATAAGGAGGATTCCCATATTTGTAGACTTTGAGACTGGGGATTATTCTTGAAGAGGAAGCCCAGTTTAAGAGAACCATGGTTTGGGCTTACTCCTGAGGAGGATTCCCATATTTGGGAACTTGGAGAATGGGGATTACTCCTGAAAAGGAAGCCCAGGTTAAAGGAATTACGACTGGGGCTTACTCCTGAAAAGGAAGCCCAAATTAATGAGGACATGGGGATTACTCTTAAGAAGGTTTCCCAGATTAAGGAATTATGGTTGGGGCTTACTCTTGAAAAGGAAGCTCATATTTGGAAAATTATAACTGGGGCTTACTCCTAAGGAGGATTCCCAGGTTATGGGACTTGGACTGGGGCTTACTCCTGAGAAGGAGGCCCAGATTAAGGGAAATTATGATTGGGGATTACTCCTGAAAAGGAGGCCCAAATTAATGAGTACTTGGGGCTTACTCCTAAGGAGGATGCCCATGAATAAGGTTCTCTCATCTTAAAGGATGAGGTTGAATGAATGAAATCTCTAATTTTAGTGATATAAAGATGTGTAAATCACTAGGTTTTGAGAGATGTTCCACGGAATTCCTTTCGGATAAGGAAGTCAATAAAGAAAACATGTCATAAATGGCTTTGAAGAGTGTCTTGAAGACTAAATCTTGAATAGGAGAGGTGGAATGACATAAGATGGGTTAAATGGGTAGGAAGGGCACCCAAAAAATAGAAGGGCGCGTAGGTACTGCGTGGGCGCGCAAGTCCTGGTCGCGTAGGTATACCTGCGCGGCACATGGGTACTTGCGCGATTTTCAGCCCTTAGGGTAATACTTGGGCGATCCTTGATCAAAGCCTTTAGAATTATCCCGAGGTACTTCCAGAAGAGTGGCGCGCAAGTTTCAATGAGTAGGTAAGGAGGTGCGCAAGTGTGTCCATTTCCCTTAAGGGTAAAACACTTAGGCATGCAAGTGTTAGTGAATTCTAACACTTAAACCTTATTCCTCTTGTTTAGACCTTCCATTATAGGTAAAGAATTGCCTTAGAAGTGTTTAGAAGACTTGAAGAAGAGACTTGGGCATTCAGAGCTCTGTATATGAATTCTGGAAAAAATCCTCCTGAAATGGGGGGCCCATCGGGGGTATTTATAGGCTGGAGAAGACCTTGGGCGGTTTTCAAATAGGGCGCGCAAGACACTTGCGTGACTCTTAGGCGGCGCGCAAGTGTACTTGCATGACAGTGAGGGAACTTGCGCGACCCAAAGGTATTTGACTCCTTTTTCATTCCTTTGTCGATTTTTGATGTTTTCTTCAAAGGATGAATCAATTTGTGCTAAGTCATTTCTCTTTCCATTCCTTTAGACAATGTGACGAAAAGGAGCGTCAACGAGCCTAGATAGGGTGTGAGATAAATCTCAATAGGACACCACCAACAATATCTATACCATCTAGTATGAGAAATATAAACTGACAGTGTGCATGTATATACAAAAGTGAAGCAATGTTATAAAGCTAACTGATACTAGCTTTAGCCTCAGCTGGTAATGTCTCTGAACATGTAATCATTTAATTAATTATGTTTTAGATTATAATAAGTAAGTTAGTGGATTCAAGGTTTGACCAAGTAATCCTATAATACTGATAATGATATCAAAGGATCCAAGGTAATAACCATGGTAACCTTCATGATGGTAATAACGAAAGAGGATCCAAGGTAATAACCAAGGCATCCTTGACCTTAGGTATTGATCCAACTTAATGATAACCTATAACCTTGCTATAATGGGTATGAGTTTAATCCAAGGGGGAATCTACTAAGGCATTCCACTGTAATATGATTCTAATCGAGTCTAAGGATCTCATCTAAGTAAAAATGGTCTACAAAAAGACTGGGACCAAGGGGTGTATCCATGGTTCCACAAGTTTGAAGATGTCAACCTAGATCTAAGGAGTGAAGACCAGGTATCCTAATATCTGAAAGATAGTTAATAGATCCTCTAGCATCATGTTGGTAATCCACAAGTAGATAAGGACCAAGTTCTAAGGTGGGTATCTCCCTTGGAAACCAAAATTCTTGAATCAAAATGGAATCTTATGAGTGTACAAGGAAGTACCTTAGTAATCCAAGGATGGATCAAGTTTGAAAAATCCAATAAATATTAATAGGTCCATATGAAATAGTCACCTTATACATAATTCATTAATTTATTAAGGCCATGTAATACTCATTCCTTTTAATAAGTCAATTGGTTCATTCCATACCTTTCATTAGCGAGACAAGGCTAAAAAACATGCGACCATTTATTTCATATTTAATCATTAGGTTATTTCCCTTACCTTTAATAATAATGAAAAGACTTGCTAAGGAAAATCAACCCATTACCATTCAATTATAATTACCTATCTAAGTTATATTTAAGATTGTACTTTACATTTACCATTTAAAGATTCATTTAGTTGTTTTAAACACTTACCTTAGAAGGTTCAAGTGGTACCATGATGTAATTACCATTAAAAATTCATACTTTTAATTATAACAGTTACCTTTATGAAGTTCAAGTCAAAGAACACCTGAACGATGGTGCAGATAGTCATAACATAGTCATAAGAGGCCTAAAAAGTGAAAAAACCCTACCTGGGGTGGTCCTCATTGTGGTAATAACCTCCAAAATTGATGGAACCATATAGAAAAGGAACCATAATAAAAAATAATGATTATAGGAATGACATATGAATTAAAGAAGAAACACCTAATGAATTTGGTGTGCACACAATGACTAATGTTTATAAAATAGAGATACTTGAGGGATGATTCATAGAATAGCTACCATATGCCTATAGTACTCTCCTCATTCAGTATTAGCCTTTAACTTGGATTAGATGAGAAGAAATATGAAGAGAAGATCAATGCCCTAAAAATAGGTCAGATGAGCCTGCATTAAAATAGCACCACCAATAAGAAGAATAATGAACAAAGGTGATAAAGGACTGAATCACTTACCAACGCACTTCCAACGTGATATACGAATATGAAATCAGTGGCCAGTCAATGAAATGGGAAAAAATCCTAGCCTAAGGCTTCAAGGGAGCTCCTACGATGGAAGTCCTATGAGTGAGAGAGAAATAATGAGGTTGGGGGCTTCTGTTTATAAAAATATATTTCTTTCCCCATATTTTAAAAATTACCTAAAGAATTTACATGGAGTGTAAATGATTTACACATCATGTAATGCTTAGGGTCTCCTATATTGAAAAAACCATTTATACATTAGGAATTTGGCCTACCCAGGCCATTACATGTCATGTATTCTAATTACATGACATGTAATTGGTCTACAACCAACCTACAACCCTCCTTCATCATCATTTTCAATAAAAGACCATACTTAAGGTGAAATTTCTGATTTTAATCCATAGGAGGATTATAAAAAAGGTTAAACTAAAAATTAAAAGAATTTTTAACTGAAGGAAAAAACGGATTATTACATTCTAACCACTAAAAACTATTTTTGAAAGATGTTATCATCCTATAAATATTGGTAAAGGGTGTATTTCTTTTCTATAGGTGCAACAACCTAATTATAAAAATTCTCAAAAGTTTTATGTGAATAAAGACAATGGGAATGAAAAAGACATTATTGTTGAAGTTTCCCTTAGAGCTAAAAAGGGGAACAACCCTAGATTTAGGATAGTCGGTGATCTTCACCTATGAAAGGGTCTTTGAAACTATTAAAGAATACAAAATATTTTAAATATGGAACAATGATGTTTTTAAATGATGAATCACTCAAAACTAAAGGTGTTGGATCTTCTATTATTGAGAGAGAAAAAATGAAATCCAAAATGTTCTTGTTTTTTTATAGTCTAAGAGACTACTTTTTGAGTGTTTCACAACATTTTTATGAAGGAAATAATTTTTTTTAGAAAATATGGTTTTTTGTGAAAATAGTTAAAGATGGAAAAGTTGTTATGAGAGTCCAATGAAAAAATGGAAACTTGTCTTAATTTAGTGATATATAAAATTTATGTTATCTAAGAATGATGTAAGAGAATCAATTTCGGCATAAAATATTGGGGAGTATGTTTCAGAGGAATATAAGTAAGTTAATAAAGAAAGAAAATGTTTTTGATATTCCTGATATGATAAGAAGAAGATATTGGTGTTGTTCAATTTTTCCAAATGGGAAAATTAAAACTTCATGCCCAAGAATGTTGAAATTCGTTCAACCCATCCCCTTGAGTTGATTCATTTTGATATTTGTGGTATAATAAGAAAATAATAAACTTTTTTAGATAATTAATTAATTTCTTTCATTGTTGATTTTACTCATATTACATCTATTATATATTTGAAACATAAATTATATGATCTGAATATTTTTAAGAGTTTCAGGAAAAGAGAAGAAAAGTAATGTGGATATTCTATGAAGAAGTTACAAAATGATAATGGTGGTGAATACAATAATGAATAATTTAGAAGTTATCTTAAAATACATGTAATTCATCACGAGTATGGTGAATCATACACACCACACCAAAATGGGGTTCCTGAAAGAAATAATAGAAGTTTGGTGGAGATGGGACACAATATGTTAATCGAACATTTCTTTTCTAACTACTTCTTGAGGTAAGAAATGAGTAAATATTTCTATATTTATAATTAGTGTTTCTATAGGATATGTTCTGATTTGACTCCTTATGAAGTGTTCTATAATGAAATTCCATGTTTGAGACACTTAGATTTTTCGAAAGTCCCTACATCATAATGATTAAATGTAGAAATATTATAAAATTTGATCAAATAGGTGAATATGGAATCATTCTTGGATATGCTCTAGATGGTAGAGGATATAGATATTTCAACAAAGAAACTAGAAATACAGTTGATTATGTTATTGTAAAAGTTCTTGAAAAATTGAAAGAATGTGTTTCACAAATAGATATAGAAAATAAAGATGAATAAGATGGAAGAGTTTTTGTTGAGAAATATGAAAATAATTAAAAAAATGGTGCTACCATGATTATAGAAGAATTAGAGTCAACTATTTCTAGTGATGATGAAGAAATTCATATATCTCATCCTGGGATTAGAAAATAGGTGGAAGTAAAAATCATTATTGGTGATAAAAAAACAAAAGGTTCAAACAAAAATAGCATCAAAGGTGGTTTCACATACATCTTTGTATTCAAAAGTTGATCCAAAAGTTGTTATTGAATATTTCAAGCATTAGGAGTGGATTCATGCTACGAATTAAGAGTTAGACCAAATTGAGAAAATGAAACTTGGAAAGTTATACAAAAAAAAATGATAAAAATTTCATTGGTATAAAGTGAGTTTTCTTAAATAAGTTAAATGTAGATGGTGAAGTGATAAAAAATAAAGCATGATTGGTTTTCAAAGTTTACTCATGGATTAATGGAATTGATTTTGATGAGACTTTTTCCTTAGTGATAAGGTTATAAATAATTATAATATTTCTTGTAATTACCACACAACAGGATTATAAATTTTTTTATATGGATGTGAAATTATCATTTCTCAATGGATACCTATATGAATAATCTTGTGTTGAACAATCATGTGTCTTTGTAATTGGAAAATATGAAATTTATGTGTCAAAGTGGAAGAAAGATTTGTATGGGTTAAAGTAAGCACCATGATCTTGGTATTCCCAATTAGATGCTTGTTTAGAGAAGTTGAACTTCAAGAAAGGAATATTTGAAAATAATCTATACATCAAAGAAAATTAGGAGATTTACCTAATTATAATTGTGTATATTGATGGTATTATCTTTGTTGGGATTGATGAAAGAACTTGTGAAAAGTTTTTTGAGGAGTTGAAGAAGCTGTTTGAGATGTCTATGCTCGGTGAAATGATTTTTTTGGATTATAAATATCACAAAAGAGGAAGTATATTTTTCTATCCCAAGATAAATATGCTAAGTAAATTCACAATATGTTCGACATGGAAAATTCAAAACCAATTTATGCACCAATTTCAGTGAGAACCAATTTGTCTAAAGATGGATAAATAAAAGAAGTGGATTACAAATAGTTCAGAAAGTTGATTGGAAGTTTTTTTATATCTGACTACTTCAAGACCATATATATCCTATGTTGTTTCCTTAAGTAAAACAATCCAAATAGATCCAAAGGATTCTCATATCTTGAAAATAAAATGAATTATAAAATATATTAGAGGTACAAAAAATTTAAGTATCAAATATGATAGCTCAGAAACAATTGATTTGTTTGGATATATAGATATTTATTGGTAAGGAAGTGTGCGATGGTTTATGTTGTAGTACTTTGGGTGGGAACGTTTGAATTGGAAAAATGATGGAGAACACGCCCCATGCGCCGCAGGGTTTTTCAAAATTTCCGCCTATTGCTCTCCCCACTTCCTGGCCGCCGGCTCCCCTGCCGCCTCCTGCTCTTGCCCTGAGCTTCACCCCTCCTTTCCCCCTGGCCCCCCTTCCCTCCCTCCCCCCAGCGCCCCCTCCCCCGCTGTTCCCCCAAGCTCCGGTTCCCCCCTCCTCCGCGGCGTGGTCCAGATATTCCTTCAGAGATGCGCTTTGCGGGTCGCAAGGGTCCTTGGCGTCATGCTTCCCGGATGTTTCCATGGAGTCGCTGAAGGTTTCAAGGGTCAACTCCTCCGTTTCCATGGATTTTCCTATGGCGGACTTTAGGGAGGTGGAGGCGTGCCTCAAGTAGACCCTCTTAGCCCGCATTGGTGCCGCAAAACCCCCATTCGCCGCCTTCCAGTGCTTTATTGCCTCTTGGGGTCTCAGGTTTCCGGTGCAGGTGTCTTCGGTTCACATGAATTCTTTCTGCTTAGTCCTCGCCTCTGCTGAAGATTTTCTGCACGCCTGGTGTAAGGATCCCAGGTCCTTCGGTCGTTGGAGCTTCAGCTTGGCCCGGTGGTCCATGGATGTCCACAGGGGCAAGGAGAGACCGCTCGCTGCTGTATGGCTCAGCCTTCTCGGCCTGACTCTACCCTTCCAGAACGGTGGTTTTCTCAAAGCTATTAGTGATTCCCTCGGTGGCTTCCTTTGCGTGGATGACAGGACCTAATGTTTCGGTGACACGTCGCAGGGTCGGATTAGTGTAGATATGGATCTGTCCCTTCCGATTCCGGATCACCTTTATCTTCAGGTGGATGAAGCCAGTACATCGTCTACCCGATATTCCCAAGGTACTGTTCTCATTGTATGCTCTAGGGACACTCCTTACAGGTTTGTAGGAGACACTGACACAGTGATGGTCGCCCCCCTACTGGACCACCTTCTGCCGGGCCCATGCATCCTCCCTCTCCGGTCGTTGACCTGCCTGAAATTTCTATGGAGGTGGGTCATTCCTTGGTTGAGCGAACGTTGATGGACCCTTTTGGCCCCTCCTTTCCAGGATCTGAGTTAGCCTTATCTAGCTCAGCCTAGGTGATCTTGCAATATAGGCAATGTAACACCCGAGAATTTTATGAGAAATATTTTGTTTTTATTTTATATAAATCATCAAAGCAATCTTGCACTACACACAACACTAGCTTGGCTTGCTTTACACGCAACCGCGGCCTTCCTCGATAGCTTGCGTCGTACGCAATACCGAGTTTCACTAAACAACGGTATGCTATTAAAATATTATTAAAACTAGCCGTTATAAATAGTATTAACTGAATTTTTAATTTTATAACATTTTAATTCAACTTATACATTTTATAGAATGAGGTATAAAAGCAAAATCAGTTTCTTTGGATAAAAGAAGTATTTTTCAAAAAAATGTAGTTTTGCCGCCTTTTGATAGCGCACCCACATTAAATCTAGTTTTTGACAGGTTTATAAGTTCAATTTGACAAAATAAAATTCTTCTTTTGAATCAGGATATAAAAATTTACTTTGGATGAATTTTTGATATTTTTCTGATAACTTTCATATTTTGATGAATAGTAAAAATACGCTAATTTTTAATTAAAAACAACTTTTTTTCATTGAGATAATTTATATGGATAAATTATAATATTTAATGGTTTTAAAGTATAGATATAATATATTTTTACCATTTAATATAATTTATGTCATTAGCATTAATTTCACATTGAATTCATAGGTAAAAACATTTCAATCTTTGGCAATGTTTTAACTTCTTAAACCTGTTTTCTTAACAATGGGATTTATTTTAAATTAATTACAGAAACTTATATGTTTTGAATTTTGAAAAATGGATTCCATATTCAGAATCAGTGGGTCCAAATTATGTTAATAGGCTACTTTTTATTTTTGGGCATTATGAATAGTAACTACGGTAAATTTTATTTACCATAGTTAAAGGTAAATCGGGTAATTAAGGGTAAATATAAGATTATAAAATTACCCTAACACCTGAAAAAATCCTATTTTATGACTACAAGTCGACCCATATCACCTAAGAGTCGGATTAGATTCATTTAATGGACTTTTTTCCATGAAAATAATTTAATTATTATTAAAACCAAAGAATGTGACAACATGTCACTTTCTTAAATATTATAAGTATAATAATTTTAATTTGGTGATAAACTTACTGAAACTTCAAACATGAATAGTATAAAGAAATATAATACAATTATCTACATCATAGGAATTTATTTAGAATTTTTAGGGATTAAATAATTATCATTAATTATGACACAATAGTGATGTTGAAATTATTTTATTAATTAAAATATCAAATAAATTGTTTTAAAAATATTTAAATAAATATTATATGAACTATTTAATGTGATACACTAATTTTCTAGATACATATGACATTTTATGAATCTATTAAAGCTTTTAGTTCGAACATATATTCTGTATATATTTTATTTAAATTCAAATAAATGAATAGTGCCAAAATTGACACTATTGTTATTTTATAAAAATAACATATTATAAAATTGTTTAAAAATCACAAAAATATTTAAAAATTATAAAGTAAAATTTATATGGTCTAAAATTTCATAAAGTGTAAAATTATGGAAAATTCACAACACATATGTAATTATTTATAATAATTTAAAATTTAGAATATTATTACCACAAATAAAAGTAAATTGATAAATAAGGATAAATCAAGTTGATAATGTTTAAAATAAATTCCTAACATGTCTAAATTTTATTGGTTGATGATATTACAACCCTATATCATCTAATATTTGGATATGAGTCATTTTAGAAGTTTTTAAGTGGGGTTGGGATTTAATATAAACTAATATTTCTTATATTTCCAAAGGTGCCCCTCTCCTCCCTTATAAAAGGGCACCTCCTCCCTCTCTTCCTCGCACCAATTTGAGCCTTCAAGCTCGGCCAAACCCTGACAATATATCCTCTCCACTTCCCTAGAAACATCCTAGAGGTCCTGGTACTCTTCAAGGACCAATTTTAGTACCCTAAAGAGAAGTCTCAAAGAATCACTTCAAAGAAGAGGTAATGTCCGTTACCGATTCTTTCATCTTTATTTCTTCTTCCACTTCTTATTATTTAGTTGTTTCATTATGAAGTAATAACATCAGTATCAATAATATACTGATATGTTATTATAAGCATGAAACAACCCTATTTCACCATTTATCCATCCTACAGAAAAAGAAATCACCGCGTGTGCGTACGTACGGAATACCGTCTCCACGCCGTGGTGTAATCTATTTTCCACCACCACTTTACTTGGATGGGTATAATGGTGTAAATAATGACTATATATGATTATTTTAAAGTGATATTGATTCTTAAATAGTATACATACACTTCAATACAATTCCACGATCATTGGAACGATATCATCGCTCGTGCTTACGTACGGAATACCGTCTCCACGATGTGATGCGACTCGTTATACATGATCTTCATTGAATAATGATTATATAAATGAATTGAGTGGATTAATATGATATATATTACACTAATACCATTCTGTAAATGAGGTATCTATAACCTAAAAAGAAAAATAAGAATTTA
This sequence comes from Viscum album, assembly GCA_963277665.1. Lineage (NCBI taxonomy): Eukaryota > Viridiplantae > Streptophyta > Magnoliopsida > Santalales > Viscaceae > Viscum > Viscum album. Next base: position 225,642,382 of record OY728162.1, read on the forward strand.
TTCGACAAAACGCGCATAAGAACAAAAAGTAATAAACACCCGAATAACAAGTAGTAATGAAATATTACTAATAAGAAGCTAATAATATGACCATATATGATATCATAAAAATAATTATGATTCTGGAATTAGTCAATAACATTATTTAAATCATTATACAGGAGGTTCGGACACTTACGAAGCAAATCAGACCTAAGGTAAGGGAAATATCACAATCTCATTTTTTATCCGAGATTGTTTATACTTTGGAATTTACTGGGGTGTATTTTATCATCCACATCCATGTTTCCTCAATATTTAATATTATTTCCATCCACCTATAATTTTTTAAATCCAATTTTACCCTTCGGTGAGTTTTTAGTAAAGGATATGAAAGGAATCTTTTGTCGTTTTTCGTACGAGGTACTTTTTGACTTTTCTGACAAAAGTGTGAAGAATGTTTTTTTAACTTATACGGCATGAATGGATTTTTAAAACATTATTTCCAAGAATCTTCCTTTAAAAGTTATCAAGTTTATTTTTAGTCAACTTATTTTAGTTTATAATTGTATGACATGTTAAGAAAGGAAAAGTGTTTTTGAAGTAGAAAGGATATTTTCCTCAAGAATGGAGTTCAAGTGTTTTATCAAAATTATTTTCCATCTAAGATAATAAAGGGTTCTGTTTTCATCCCTATTATTACATTTATTTGATTATGTTGTGATGGAATTATTTTTATGAATTCCTTTATCTTATATGAATTGTTTTATGATGTCATGATGTTTAAGATTCCCATTTTTATTTCATGGGTTATGCAATTATGTATGATTTATGATTTTGTGGCACACATATGAATGGTATCATTATGAGATGGTTGGGACCTATATCTCCCTCCAATTAATTGGGTAAAGATTTTATATCTCATGAGATAGACATGGCTAGAACGGCAGGTTAAACCGGTTCAGTGAAACAGGACTGAAACGAGGAGTGAACTCAGTTCAGATATGGACTTTGTCCACTAAGATAGTCTTGGAAATGAGTCTTGACTAATAAGAAATTATTCTCTATGATTATGTGTCTATGCCACAAAGTTTCATGTTTTAAGTTATGATTATTGGGATTACATTTCACTACTATGATTTATCCCATGTTATGAAATTATGATCTCTTTTGCAGGTTAAGATTTCCAAAAGTTATGTTCTTATGTATATGATGTGATTGATATTTCTTTTGTTTACCCTTACTGAGCATTTGAGCTCACCCTTTTGTATGTTTTATTTCCCGAGGTCAGGAAGAAGGTTATTAAGTACAATATACCAAAAAGGGACTCTAGATATGATGAAATAAATGGGAGGCAAAGTAAATGCTTTATGAACCAGTTGTTTATGTTTCCCAGTTTCTAAAGACTCTATACCTATACGGTCCTTTCCTGGTTTTGTTATATGTTGTAATAAGTATTCTTTAATTCTGAAGTAATAACAATGTATGTAAAGTATGGGTCGTTATAGTTGGTATCAGAGGAAAGGTATAGTCAACCTTTGGAAACTAGGATGTGAAAGCCTTAGTAAGAACCCTAAGGAAAAGTCTAAGCATAGAACACAATCATAGTGTTTTTGAAATGACCATGAATAACCTAGGATAAGACCTTAAGTGTGAAATTTTATTCTTGATTATGTGGTTTTCCTATTATAATTAGTGTTGCTCACACTATTCTTCTTGGTTTTAGTCAATGGATGGAACCCGAAGGAACCGTGTTCATGCAGAATGCGACGGGCAATGAAATGATTGTCCCCCTGAGCAACCAAACGTTATGGGAGCTAGAATGCAAAATCTTGTAGCCATGCTCACACAACTTTCTCAAGCTATGAATCATGCAGGACTTCCAAACGAGCAAAGGAAGGAGAAACATTTTGTTGAATCCTTCATGAGGCAGCGTCCACCTTCTTTCAGCGGGTCTACTGATCCATTAGTTGCTGAACAATGGATTAGTACTACTGAAAAGATATTTTCAGTTCTTCAATGTTCTGAACTTGATAAAGTCATCCTAGCAGTGTATCGTTTGGAAGGAGAGATTCTGATCAATGGTGGAATCTTATTAAGAATACAAGGCAAAGGGATGAAATTTAGTCCATGTAATGGGAAGAGTTCAAGAACTTATTTTTCAATAAGTACTTCCCTCGTATTCTCCGAACAAAGATGGAGAAATAGTTTCTTGAACTGAAGCAAAAGGATGATGAATCTGTTGGTACCTATGAAGCAAATTTTACAAGACTTGCAAGGTACGCTTCTGGTATTATTATCCAACCTGAGAGTAAGATCGATCGATTCTTTAGTGGCTTAAAACCAAGTCTTCGAAGGGAGTTATCCATAAGGGACTTCAATAGCTATGAGGAAATCATTTGATGTGATCTCAAATTCGAGATGGAGATTGGAGTAACCCATCAGTCATATGGGTTTGATAAGAAGAGGAAAATGGAATTCAAAGGAAAATCTAAAGATCACACTGAAAAGAAGATGAGCTTTCCCTTATGCTCAAAGTGTGGAAAGAAATATGGAGGGAGTTGTCTTAAAGGGACAAGTAAATGTTTCAAATGTGGAAAGGAAGGTCATCGGGCATTTGAATGCCGCAATGATGGGAAGAAGATGTCTAATGATGCAAACAAAGGAAGGGATACACAGAATGAACCTAATACACTTCAATGTTTCAAGTGTAATGAGATGGGGAATTATTCCAATCAATGACCAAATCCAAGGGTTGATGATGATGGTCGACGTCAACAAACTCTTAAGGCTAAAGACAAAGGAAAGTCACATGCAATTTATATCAGGGATGTGGAGTACGATAACGATGTGGTGAAAGGTACACTTACCATCCACTCTAATGTAGAAAATATTTTATTTGATTCTGGATCCACCCACTCTTTTATTTATGAAGATTTTTCTAAGGATATCACCGTATTACCTCAACAATTAGATGTTGAGTTAGCTGTGACAACACCTAATGGTACAACAGTCACATCAAAAGTTTATAATTCTTCCCCGATTGAAGTTTGTGGGAAAGTGCTTCCTGCAAATCTTGTGATCCTTCATATAGTGGAATTTGATGTTATTCTTGGCATGGATTGGCTTTCTTTATATGGAGCTCATATCAATTGCCAAAGAAGGGAAGTCACATTTCATATTCCAGATCAATCTATGGTCGTCTATCGATGCAAGGATGAACATAACCTTCCAGTGGAAATTTCTTACATCTTATGGGTCTTGATTCCACTAAATGAAGGTTATTTATCTCAAATGGTTGGTGAGAAACTCACAATTAAGAATATGCCCATTGTACGGGATTTTTATGATGTCTTTTCGGAGGAATTTTCGGGTCTTCCACCAAATCGTGAAGTTGAGTTTTCAATAGAACTTGTACCGGGTGCTTTTCCTATTTCAAAGACACCTTATAGAATGACCCCAATTGAGTTGCAGGAATTGAAGAAGCAACTCCAAGAGAATCTTGATAAGGGATTCATACGCCCTAGTGCGTCACCTTAGGGAGCACCTGTTCTGTTTGTTAAGAAGAAATATGGATCAATGAGACTCTGCATTGATTATCGATAACTTAACAAGATCACTATCAAGAACAAATATCCTCTCCCGCGCATTGATGACCTATTTGACCAACTACGCGGAGCTCAATACTTTTCCAAGATTGATATTCAATCGGGGTATCACCAATTAAGGGTCAAAAGGGAGGATATACCAAAGACGGCTTTCCGTACAAGGTATGGACACTATGAATTTATAGTGATGCCATTTGGTCTTACTAATGCCCCTGTTATCTTCATGGATCTGATGAATAGAGTCTTTAGAGACTATATTGATCAATTTGTGGTAGTCTTTATAGATGATATTCTTGTCTATTCAAAGAGCAAGGAAGAACATAAAGATCACTTGAGAATTATATTGAAGACCCTGGGAAAGGAGAAGCTTTATGCCAAATTTACCAAGTGTAAATTTTGGCTTAAAAGAGTTTCATTTTTGGGTCACATAATCTCAAAAGAGGGAATATCTATGGATCCAGCAAAAACAGAGGTTATCGAAAGATGGTCGAGACCAACAACAGTAATTGAGATCCGAAGTTTTCTTGGTTTGGCTGGATATTATCGACGTTTTGTGAAAGATTTTTCACGATTATCTAATCCACTCACCAGGTTGACTCGGAAAGGAGTTAAGTTTGTTTAGACGGAGGAATGTGAAGAGAATTTCAAGGAGTTAAAAAGATGGTTATCCAGTGCACCTGTGCTCACACTACCTTGTAGTGGAGAAAGGTTTGTGATCTATAGTGATGCATCCAAGAAGGGGTTGGGGTGTGTCCTTATGCAAAATGATATGGTGATAGATTATGCCTCACGACAGTTGAAAACCCATGAGCAAAATTACCCAACTCATGATTTGGAGTTAGCTGCGGTAATCTTTGCATTAAAGATTTGGAGGCATTATCTTTATGGTGAAAGGTGTGATATTTATACTGATCATAAAAGTTTAAAGTATATTTTCACACAAAAGGAGCTGAATATGCGTCAAAGAAGATTGTTGGATCTGATTAAGGATTATGACTTCTCAATTCATTACCACCCTGGGAAAGAAAACAAGGTGGAATATGCATTAAGTCGACAAGACCATGCCAGTTTATCCATGATGAGGATCACAAAAGATCCAATATTTATGGATTTACAAAGGATGGATCTTGGAATTATAATGGAAGGGGGGAAATCGTATCTTTCTCAAATGAATGTTCAACCATCTATACATGTGAAGATTAAAGAGGCACAGAAAGAAGATTTCGAGTTACAAAAGAAGGTGAGAAATGTTCCTGAATTCAACCTTGATTGTGATGGGATAATAAAGTTCATGAATCGGGTTTGTGTTCCTCCCATCCCAGAATTAAAGAAGGTGCTGCTGGATGAGGCTCATAGTTCTTCATTCTCTATTCATCCTGGAAGCACGAAGATGTATATGGACCTGAAAGAGTACTTCTGATGGGATGGAATGAAAAGAGATGTTGCTGAATACGTCTCTCTATGCTTGGTTTGTCAGCAAGTTAAAGCTGAGAGACAGAAGACTAAGGGGATGTTACAACCATTACCCATACCCGAATGGAAATGGGAAAACATCACTATGGACTTTGTCATAGGACTTCCTAAAACATCCAAAGGAAATAATGCTATCTGGGTCATAGTTGATCGTCTTACAAAGTCTGCACACTTCATCGCTATTAGAGAGGATTTCTCTCTAGATCAGATTGCCAGGATATATGTGAAGGAAGTGGTAAGATTTCATGGAGTACCACTTTCTATTATATCTGATCCGGATCTGAGGTTTACCTCAAAGTTCTGGAAAAGTCTTCAGCATACTCTGGATACAGAGTTGAGTTTCAGCACTGCTTATCATCCTCATACAGACGGTCAGTCTGAGAGAACAATTCAAACTATAGAAGATATGTTGAGAGCTTGATCTATGGATTTCAAAGGTGGTTGGGATCAACACCTACCTTTGGTGGAATTTTCTTATAATAATTGCTTCCACTCCAGTATTCAGATGGCTCTTTATGAAGCTCTCTATGGAAAGAAATGCAGGACTCCAACTTGCTGGGATGAAGTTGGGGAAAGAAAGCTATTAGGACCTGATCTTGTTGATGAGATGGAAGAAAAGGTCTGATCTATTCAACAACACATAAGAGAAGCTCAGAGTCGACAGAAAAGTTATGCCGACAATCAAAGAAAAGTCCTAGAGTTTGAAGTGGGTGATAAAGTTTTCTTACGAATATCTCCCTGGAAGAGGGTCATGAGATTTGGAAAGAAGGGGAAGTTGAGCCCTAGATATATCAATCCTTTCGAAATACTGGATCGTGTTGGGAAGGTAGATTACAGATTGGCGCTTCCACCGAATCTCTCTCAAGTTCACGATGTGTTCCATGTATCTCTCCTAAGAAAGTACATACCTGATCCTTCACATGTACTCAGCTCAGAAGTTGTACCGCTGGAGCAAGATCTTTCTTATGAAGAACAACCGATAGAGATTCTGGATCGTAGCGAAAAAGTCCTACGAAACAAGACCACCCGCTTGGTGAAAGTTTTATGGAGAAACCACCAATTATAAGTAGCTACATGGGAGCTTGAGGATATGATGAGGGAGAGGTATCCTCATCTGTTTGTTACAAAGTGATGAATTTCGAGGGTGAAATTCATGTTAAGGGGGGTAGAATGTAACACCCGAGACTTTTATGAGAAATATTTTGTTTTTATTTTATATAAATCATCAAAGCAATCTTGCACTACACACAACACTAGCTTGGCTTGCTTTACACGCAACCGCGGCCTTCCTCGATAGCTTGCATCGTACGCAATACCGAGTTTCACTAAACAACGGTATGCTATTAAAATATTATTAAAACTAGCCGTTATGAATAGTATTAACTGAATTTTGAATTTTATAACATTTTAATTCAACTTATACATTTTCTAGAGTGAGGTATAAAAGCAAAATCATTTTCTTTGGATAAAAGAAGTATTTTTCAAAAAATGTAGTTTTGCCGCCTTTTGATGGCGCACCCACATTAAATCTAGTTTTTGACAAGTTTATAAGTTCAATTTGACAAAATAAAATTCTTCTTTTGAATCAGGATATAAAAATTTACTTTGGATGAATTTTTGATATTTTTCTGATAACTTTCATATTTTGATGAATAGTAAAAATATGCTAATTTTTAATTAAAAACAACTTTTTTTCATTGAGATAATTTATATGGATAAATTATAATATTTAATGGTTTTAAAGTATAGATAGAATATATTTTTACCATGTAATATAATGTATGTCATTAGCATTAATTTCACATTGAATTCATAGGTAAAAACATTTCAATCTTTGGCAATGTTTTAACTTCTAAAACCCGTTTTCTTAACAACAGAATTTATTTTAAATTAATTACTGCAACTTATATGTTTTGAATTTTGAAAAATGGATTCCATATTCAGAATCAGTGGGTCCAAATTATTTTAATAGGCTACTTTTTATTTTTGGGCATTATGAATAGTAACTATGGTAAATTTTATTTACCATAGTTAAAGGTAAATTGGGTAATTAAGGGTAAATATAAGATTATAAAATTACCATAACACCTACAAAAATCCTATTGGATGACTAAAAGTAGAACCATATCACCTAAGGGTCGGATTAGATTCATTTAATGGACTTTTTTCCACGAAAATAATTTAATTATTATTAAAACCAAAGAATGTGACAACATGTCACTTTCTTAAATCTTATAAGTATAATAATTTTAATTTGGTGATAAACTTAATGAAACTTAGAACATGAATAGTCTCCAGAAATATAATACAATTATCTACATCATAGGAATTTATTTAGAATTTTTAGGGATTAAATAATTATCATTAATTATTACACAATAGCGATGTTGAAATTATTGTATTAATTAAAATATCAAATAAATTGTTTTAAAAATATTTAAATAAATATTATATGAACTATTTAATGTGATACACTAATTTTCTAGATACATATGACATTTTATGAATCTATTAAAGCTTTTAGTTCGAACATATATTCTGTATATATTTTATTTAAATTCAAATAAATGAATAGTGTCAAAATTGACACTATTGTTATTTTATAAAAATAACATATTATAAAAATTTTTAAAAATCACAAAAATATTTAAAAATTATAAAGTAAAATTTATATGGTCTAAAATGTCATAAAGTGTAAAATTATGGAAAATTCACATCACATATGTAATTATTTATAATAATTTAAAATTTAGAATATTATTACCACAAATAAAAGTAAATTAATAAATAAGGATAAATCAAGTTGATAATGTTTAAAATAAATTCCTAACATGTCTAAATTTTATTGGTTGATGAGATTACAACCATATATAATCTAATATTTGGATATGAGTCATTTTAAAAGTTTTTAAGTGGGGTTGGGATTTAATATAAACTAATATTTCTTATATTTCCAAAGGTGCCCCTCTCCTCCCTTATAAAAGGGAACCTCCTCCATCTCTTCCTCACACCACTTTGAGACTTCAAGCTTGGCCAAACCGTGCCAATATATCCTCTCCAATTCCCTAGAAACATCCTAGAGGTCCTGGTCCTCTTCAAGGACCAATTTTAGTACCCTAAAGGGAAGTCTCAAAGAATCACTTCAAAGAAGAGGTAATGTCTGTTACCGATTATTTCATCTTTATTTCTTCTTCCACTCCTTCTTCTTTAGTTGTTTCATTATGAAGTAATAACATCAGTATCAATAATATACTGATATGTTATTATAAGCATGAAACAACCCTATTTCACCATCTATCCATCCTATGGAAAAAGAAATCACCGCGCGTGCGTACGTACGGAATACCGTCTCCACGCCGTGGTGTAATCTATTTTCCACCACCACTTTACTTGGATGGGTATAATGGTGTAAATAAAGACTATATATGATTATTGTAAAGTGATATTGATTCTGAAATAGTATACATACACTCCAATACAATTTCACGATCATTGGAACGATATCATCTCTCGTGCGTACGTACGGAATACCCTCTCCACGATGTGATGCGACTCGTTATACATGATCTTCATTGCATAATGATTATATAAATGAATTTAGTGAATTAATATGATATATATTACACTAATACCATTCTGGAAATGAGGTATCTATAACCTAAAAAGAAAAATAAGAATTTATTCGACAAAACGCGCATAAGAACAAAAAGTAATAAACACCCGAATAACAAGTAGTAATGAAATATTACTAATAATAAGATAATAATATGACCATATATGATATCATAAAAATAATTATGATTCTAGAATAAGTCAATAACGTTATTTAAATCATTATACAGGAGGTTCGGACACTTACGAAGCAAATCGGACTTAAGGTAAGGGAAATATCACAATCTCATTTTTTATCCGAGATTGTTTATACTTTGGAATTTACTGGGGTGTATTTTATCATCCACATACATGTTTCCTCAATATGTAATATTATTTCCATCCACCTACAATTGTTTAAATCCAATTTTACCCTTCGGTGAGTTTTTATTAAAGGATATGAAAGGAATCTTTTGTCATTTTTCGTATGAGGTACTTTTTGACTTTTCCAACAAAAGTACGAAGAATGTTTTTTTAACTTATACGGCATGAATAGATTTTTAAAACATTATTTCCAAGAAGCTTCCTTTACAAGTTATCAAGTTTATTTTTAGTCAACTTCTTTTAGTTTATAATTGTATGACATGTTAAGAAAGGAAAAGTGTTTTTGAAGTAGAAAGGATATTTTCCTCAAGAATGGAGTTCAAGTGTTTTATCAAAATTATTTTCCATCTAAGATAATAAAGGGTTCTATTTTCATCCCTATTATTACATTTATTTGATTATGTTGTGATGGAATTATTTTTATGAATTCCTTTATCTTATATGAATTGTTTTATGATGTCATGATGTTTAAGATTCCCATTTTTATTTCATGGGTTATGCAATTATGTATGATTTATGATTTTGTGGCACACATATGAATGGTATCATTCTGAGATGGGTGGGACCTATATCTCCCTCCAATGCATTGGGTAAAGATTTTATATCTCATGAGATAGACATGGATGGAACGACAGGTTAAACCGGTTCAATGAAACTGGACTTAAACGAGGAGTGAACTCGGTTCAGAAATGGACTTTGTCCACTAAGATAGTCTTGGAAATGAGTCTTGACTAATAAGAAATGATTCTCTATTATTATGTGTGTATGCCACAAAGTTTCATGTTTTAAGTTATGATTATTGGGATTACATTTCACTACTATGATTTATCCCATGTTATAAAATTATGATCTCTTTTGCAGGTTAAGATTTCCAAAAGTAATGTTCTTATGTATATGATGTGATTGATATTTCTTTTGTTTACCCTTACTGAGCATTTGATCTCACCCTTTTTTATGTTTTATTTCCCCAGGTCAGGAAGAAGGTTATTAAGTAGAATATGACAAAAAGGGACTCTAGATATGATGAAATAAATGGGAGGAAAAATAGATGCTTTATGAACCAGTTGTTTATGTTTCCCAGTTTCTAAAGACTCTATACCTATACGGTCCTTTCCTGGTTTTGTTATATGTTGTAATAAGTATGCTTCAATTCTGAAGTAATAATAATGTATGTAAATTATGGTTCGTTATAGGCAATCCATGCCTCCTTTTCTTCCGAGGCTAGTGCCCAACCTCCTGGCTAGTTTCGTTATTCCTCCTCTGTTGCATTCTCTGCTCTCCCAGGTGCCTCCCCTTGTCGAGCGCCGACTGCGCGACAGGAGCTGTCTCCATGGCCCTCTGGCTCTGCCTCCTGCGTCTGCTGCTAAGAACGGGTGTCAACCGGAGGATCGTGGTCTGGAGGGTGGGTTCCCCTGCCTTCTGGGTGCCTCGCCCAGCGAAATGCTCCTGATGCCTATCTCCCCTCGTCAAAGCCCACAGGTCCCTCGACAGCCCTTTAGCTCTCCCCCCGGTGGCTAGGGTCTGTTGCTCGATCGTACCCGGGATAGAACACCTCCTTCTACCCCACTGGCGCACAAGGGTGGTGGAGTTTGCACAAGATATCGATCAAGGATCATGAAGGAGAACTCATCCTCCTACTTGGATAAGTCCATGAGTTATGGGGCCACTACTAGGACCCTGTTCGACAAATGATTCCGATGATCATCTGGAACGCCCGGGGCATTGGTGCCCAGGTCAAGGCGGACTTCCTCGCCAATGAAATTAGGAAACACAAGGCCTCTCTTGCTGTCATCCTTGAACATAAGAAGCCCCCGGACATAATCAATGGTCTCTCCAGAAAAATCAATCTGCATGGGCACTTGCATGCCGACCCCACCAACAGACATGTTTGGATTTTTTGTCACACCCGCCTCTCGGTGGAGTTGTTTAGGGCCAGCGATCAGTTCATCACTACGAGGGTGTCCACTGGTGACCTCTACTTCTTTATGTCCTTAGTTTATGGAAGCTGTGTCACCAAGCAATGGGAATCCTTATCGAACAACCTCAAATCCTTTGATCCCGGAAATCATCCATGGTTTGTTGGGGGGGGGGGACTTCAACATTGTTGTCGACCCAGATGAGAGGAAAGGGAGAGGACCTTTTCAGAGCAAAGCGAGCCTGGATTTTGCCCTGTTTTTGGCTGGGAAAGGGCTTTCTTATCTTGGCTTTTCAGGAGACCGCTTCACATGGTGAAACAAACAACGAGGGAGCCACCGCTCGTGGAGCCATTTGGACCGATGTCTGGCCAATATTCACGCCATTTCCAAGTTTCCAGCCACCAAGGTTAGTCATTTGGTCCAGGGGTTATCTGATCATTCCCCTCTCCTGGTCTCTATTTCTTCAGGGCAATGTCATCACGAATTCTTCTGGTATTACCATCAATGGGACAACCTCCCGTGCTTCCACGATCTCACAAATAGCACATGGGGAGAGTCGGCCCAGGGGTCTTCATGGGTGGCCATCCACAACAAGCTGAGATGCCTAAAGGAAAGGCTCCATGAGTGGGTGAAATATCTCTCTCCCAGTGATAGTGATATTGATTCGGCCATGCACGAAGTGGAACGGCTTGATATTTTTCTTGAAGAGGCCTGGGACGATCGGAGATTTGAGGAGCTTTACAACAAGAAAAATGCCTTGGCGGACATGCTTCTCCGCCAAGAACGTCTGGATAGAGACATTTCGCGGATTAAGTGGCTTGGAGAGGGAGATAGAAACACAGCCTTCTTCCATGCGTGTATCAAAGAAAGAAAATGCCTAGTGCAACCGAACATCCTACAGGAGGATGGTACATATACAAACAATAGAGACACAGTGGGTGGACTAACCTTGGACTCTCTTGAAGCCCTTCTTGCTGGGCCCAACCTGCGCTTACCCAACGGCTATCCCAGGGAGGACAGGGGTTTTTTGAGGTGATTACCAACCAACTATCGGATCTGGACAACGAGGGGCTGAGTGGGATTTCTAAGGAGAAGGATATTTAGGAGGCAATGTTGAGGCTCAACCCCGAAAGTGTCGCGGGGCCGGATAGCTTCCCGGGATCGTTCTACAGAACCTCGTGGGATGTGGTGAAAACCGATATTATCTTTGTTATCTAGGACTTCTTCAGAGGGGGCCACTTACCCCAGGTTGCATGTTCCATGATCGTTGTGCTCCTCCCCAAGACAAGGAACCCCTCCTCAATATCTCATTATAGGCCGGTGAGTCTGTGCAATTTCCCGTACAAGATCTTGTCCAGAATTCTCAATGAGAGGCTCTCATTTCACATCCCTCGTTGGATATCATTGGAGCAACATGGGTTCATGAAGGGTCGTTCTATTCAAGGAGCTATTTCCCTCGCCCAAGAAATGATCAGAGACATTAACCTCAAGTCACATGAATCCAACCTGGCCATCAAGTTAGACATGAGAAAAGATTACGACCGGGTCGAGTGGGGTTTCATCATTAAGGTACTGACAAGTATGGGGTTCTCCTCGTGGAACATTGATCTCCAATTTAGATGCTTCAGTTCTTCATGGTTGGTGATTTCTTTTATGGGGAAAACTTATGGGTTCTTCAAGGCAACTCAAGGCTTAAGAAAAGGTGACCCCTTGTCTCTGAGTCTATTTATTTTATCTCAGTATTTCCTCAGTCTCCTTATTCATAGAAGCATTCAGAATAGTGATGTGTTGAAATTTCGTAGAAGAATGAGATCTCCTTCCATCTCTCATCTGATGTTCATGGATGACACATTATTCTTCTTGAATTCCAACAAAAGATCCATCATAGGATTCAACAGAATTCTAAAGGACTACTGTCTCTAGAACGGCCAAGTTATTAACAAGGAAAAAAGTTTCTTTTATATCTCTAGCAACTTTACTTCTTCTCGGATTACCGCAATCCAGAACTCCCTTGATATGAAGGAAGGGTCCTTCCCTATGGAGTATTTGGGAACCCCTATTTCTTCTAGAAGGTTGTGTGTTTGCGACTTCGATTCCCTCTTCAGTAGAATCTCAGACAAGGTGCTTAATTGGAAGAACAGATTCTTATAGTTTGGGGGTCAGATAACGTTGGTGAACAACGTCCTCCTTACTATGCCCATCTATGCGCTCTTGTCCATTAAAGTCCCCAAAACCATCGTTGGAATAATTGATAAACTACTTTATGGCTTCATTTGGGATCCTCTCTCGGAAGGGAAGCGTCACTGGGCTTCTTGGCATAGGGTGGAAGGACCTGCTAGGGAAGGTGACATCAACGTTCGCAGTCTTGAAGACACTCTGTTAGGCATGCATGCGTGCCTGGACTGGGAAGTTCTGGAGCTATGATTGTTGTGGGGGATTACCATGCACAGTTCTCACCCTGGGAAGGAGTTGCAGGTCGCGGGTCACACTTCCCCTCTCTAGTCCATCATCTCCCCCCTCATCAATACCCTTCGTCCACACTCTAGATAGATAGTTGGGCAGGGGGACTTTCCTTTTTGGCATCACAACTGGGCAGGGAAGACTCTTGGCTTCCCCGACTGTCCTTCCACATCAATCACCTTCTGGGAGGCCAACATGTACCCGTCTTTTATTGAAGCAGTGCTTGACAAGGAACAACAGGACACTTTCAAGCTCATTGAGCTCAACCCCGAACCGGATAGGTGCGTCTTCTCCCTCTCACCCTCAGGGATATTCTCCTCTAAAGATTTTCACCACGCGCTGCTTCCTAATGATCAGAGTGATACTTGGAATGAGATTCTATGGCCTAAGGGCATCCCTATCAAGCACAAATTCCTTTCTTGGAGGATTCTCCACAAGGCTCTTCCCACTGATGATAACATCCAGCGCTGCGGTATTTCGATGGCCTCTCAGTGCCCTTGCTGCTCTAATCACAAAGCGGAAAGTATTGGACACATATTCTTCGAAGGTGATTAGGAAAGGATGGTCTGGAAGTATTTTTGTAATGCCCCGACCCCAGCTACCCAGAGTCGGTGCATTACTTCGTAACATTGGCATGATCACAAAAGATAAAGTCTCGAAAGACCGATTAGTTTAGTAGCCTTGGAAACACTAGATACATTCATAATTCTTTCATTACATCAAAAAGTAAACAAACTACAATAACATGGTCTTCATAGTCCACACTCATATCCTCACTGACTATTCTTGCAAGTCAGTCATAATACACTTCTTCACATCCTGGAAAATATTAAAACATTGAAAGGGGTGAGCTCAGATGCTCAGTAAGGATAACAATATTGCGGAAGCTTTTATAAGAAAACATAAGCATTTAAGGCAATGTATAACTAAAACAAAAGCCTTTTTGAACTTCAGCATAATATGGCAAAAGTAAAATAAAATAATGCCATTACTTACTCTCATGGATATTCTACTAGACGAATAATCACATGAAATATCAATAACCACTTTCATAATGAGGGAATGTATAATGCCAGACATTCTGAAACACTTTGTCAAGGCCTCGGCCAAGACGTCTAAAATGATTAAGGCCTCGGCCAAAACCATAAATCAAATTGGGAAAGGGCCTCGGCCAATTCCACGTCTATTTGTCTCATGAGACCTACCGATGCATCGAGGAGCTATAGCGGGCTCCACCCGTCACATATTAAGTCCAATACATTCCTCATATGAATAGGTTTAAACATAACATAAATATTCGTATTAAAACTAGCATACAAAATGTCAACAATTTATCCATAATCTATGGATGGTATAAAAATAACACATCCACAGTCAAATATTTCACAAAATGTTCAATGGAAGTTTTGTATCATAAATCAATTTCAATTAAACTTAAAACCCATAAAAGGATGTTGACATGGATGAAATCAAAGCTATTTGAGAGTAATATCTCTCCTCTTTGAAATAATTTAAAAGTCCCATAATTATAAAATAATACATTTACTTTGAATATATTCTTATAATCTTGTTAGGGAAGCTTCGACGAAGTTATAATGGTGGAAAATAGCCGCACCTGCCGTATAAGTTAAAAAAACATTCTTACCTTAAATTTGTCAAAGAGGTCAAAAGGTACATTGTTTGGAAAAAGACGGTAAGATTCCTTTCAAAAATGTATAAGGGTGTAAATGACTTTAACACATTTTCCATTTAATAGTAAAAATGTTTTGAAATACATTTTTAAGAAACATGGATGTGGATGATAACGAGGTCCCAGTAGATAATTATGTATAAACAACCTTGGATAATGAAGAGGTTGTGAAGTAAACCCTTACCTTGTACTTTTACTTGGTTGGGGTAGATTAACCTCTTGTATAATGGTGAAATAATTGTTATTAAATTATACAAGAATCATATATATTCATATGATATCATATATGATCTTTTAACATTGCTTTGTTAACAATATCTTAGATTTATCGTTGTTTTGGGTGTTAACTTACTCCTTTTATTTTATATGTTTTGTTACGTAAGTCGTGTTTTTCATGGATAGGTTGTATCTTATTCATATCCAGAATGATATCATGTCCTTAAACATTATTTTTAAATCATCAAATGATTATTATACTTGAATGGATACGACGGAGAATGAATCTTATCGCGTTCGTGGAGACGGTAGTCCGTACGTACGCATGAGCGACAATATCATTATTTTGATATTAAAATAATATATAATTGGATATTATATCATATATACAGAATCATTATCATGTTATATTTATTATTTACATGAATTACATATCATTATTATACCCATCTAAATAATAATATATTGAATAACAATTACACCACGACGTGGAGACGGTAAGCCGTACGTACGCACGTATGGTGACATGTCATTCAAATGATGGGTAGAATACTGAATATGGTTGTTCCATATTTATAATAACATCACAGTATATAGAAGATACTGGAGTTATAATTTTAGAATTGAAATAATAAACAAAGAGGGAGTGGAAGAAGAAAGAAACTTGAAAGAGGGTGATGAAAATGTTACCTCTTCTTCGGGTTCTTCCTTTTGATTTGATCAAAAAGACTCCTTAGGATGGATTTATGACTAAAGTAAAGCTTCTAGGATGAAGGTAGAGAAGTTGGGAGAGTATTTGGGCAGAGGTTGGCCGAACCAAAAGGCTTGGAAGTGTGAATAAGGTGGTAGAGGTGGGGGCCTTTTATAAGAGGAGAGGAGGGGCTCTTTTGGAAAGATTGAAATGTTACATTATTATACAATTCTTTTCGGATTCTAAAGGTCCCAAACTTATATAATTCGTGTCTAAGGTGATAAGGGTTCGAAATATCCTCATACAATAGGCTTTGGACAAGTGTAAGCCTTGGATTTTGCATTATCTTCTCATTTTATTTAAATCGTTAAATAATGAGGTCATCGCTGCATCATAATGATGTCATAAATAATTTAATTTATTTAATGTCTAAAAATTATAAAAAAAAATACTATGATGTAGGAAATCTTTTTAGCTTTCTAATTAATATTTATAGTCAATATTTGGATCTGTGTAACCCCACTTAAAAACTGTTTTAGTAAAACAACTCATGTTTGTGTCAATTTAATTTTAACATTAAATAAATATATATTAATGTCATTTCCAACTAAAGTGGCTACATGGGGTCCCCAAGTTGACCCATGGGTTGTCTTGGTCGGCCATGACTCATCCAATAGGAGTAGGACAAGTGTCAAGCTCATCTCATATTATTAAAACATTATTTTTACCTTAAACTACACTAATCACCTCTAATCGCGATTAAGAACTTAAAAGTTACTATTCACCAAAAAATTATTTTAATCTCATTGAACCACGTTTTACTTCTTAATGACAACCATGTATGTCGGATTTTTGAAAATCAAATCACAGAAGTGGTAATATTTCATTTTAACGAAAAATCAGTTTTTAACAACCACTTAGTGGTTTCACTATTCATCAAAAATTGAAGTTTTTCAGAATAAGGCCAAAATTTCACCCTAAGCTATAATTGATATTCCGAATTCAAAAATGATGTCTATTTTACAAAATTACAAACATATAAGTTGTATTACTTAATTTTATAATTAATTCCCGCTGTTACAACAAATAGCGTGTTTTTAAGAAACAATTTATATCAAAAGATTGGCAATTGTTTATGTCCAATTTCAATGTTAAATTAATTCTAATGACCACCATTGGATAAAATGGTAAAAATATATTCTAATTATACTTTAAAACCACTAAATATTATAATTTATCACTATAAATTATTTTGATTAAAAAAAGTTGTTTTTAAGTATTTTTCACTATTCATAAAAATTTAGAAGTTCTCAGAAAAATACCAAAAATTCAACATAGGCTAATTTCAATATTCCGAATCCAAAAATGAAGTCCATTTTGATAAATAAAATTTATAAAATTTCAAAATGTAGGTATTACTATTCACAATGGCTAGTTTAGTTAGTTGTGGTGTGTGTTAGAGCTCGAGGTTGCGTACAACACACGCTATTGCATTATTCGAAGGGAAACGTACAGTGGAAGCTTGGGGTGTTACAATTTTGGCGAGTTTATCGCTATCAATATCTCCAGCTTGGACGATATGCCTTTTCTGGTCTGATGGTTCCATGGCGCGGGGGAGAGGGGTCCTGAGAAGTTGGCCCACACCATGATCCTTCACGCGGGGTGCTGGGTTCTGTGGCAGGCTCGTAATGAAGCTAGGTTCGAGGAGGTCCATTCATCCGGGAGGTCCATCATTATCAGAACAAAGAACCTTCTGCTGGACATGGTTAGGATTATCAACAAATGGTAGGAGGCCCCTTCCCTTATACATCTTCAAACAATTCCGAGCAATGCCTCTCCGGTTACAAGCTGCTCTAGAGGCTGATGGGTCTGTTGGGCCCTGCCAAGCACGAGCCTCAAATTCAATACTGGTGGATCCTGCAATATGGGGTCCTTAGGGGAGGTGGGGTGGTTCGAAACTCTCAGGGGTCGGTCATCATGGAATTTTCTGCTCGACTTTTCCACGGGTCCTCTTTACAGGCGGAGGCCAAGGCTATGTTTCGTGGTCTATCCCTTTTTCACTAGAAATGGATTTTTTTATCAGAGGCTGAAACCGACTCCTCAATACTTCATAATGCCCTTCAAGGCATTGGATCCACCCCTTGGGAGATTCATTATATCATCCAGAAGTGTCGGAGCATGATCAATAATACCACCAAAGTGCTCCACACCTTGCGAGAGGGGAACCAAGTCGCGGACCATCTTGCCTCTATTGATATACAGGGTCCAGATACTGTTTACTTTCATGATGCCAGTTCCCTTAAGCCCGAGGGGGGTAACCTGGTAAAAGGTGATGCTCTTGGCCTGTATCATTTCAGGCCCCCTTAGACCTCCTGGCATGAGCTGCTTGTCTCTTTCATCTTGTTGTTTCCCCCCTCTTCGCTTCTTTTTTTCTCTTATGCCATTGTCGATGGGTTCCCCCTAACCCTCAAAATGGGGATTATCTTATATAAAAAATTGAAGGCCTTCGGGCCGTTGGATGTATGGATTAGGAAGGAAGTGTGGATGATATAAGATAGACATTAGGTGGGGTTTTCTTTCTAGGGTAAAGTTGTGTGAGTTTTTATATTAAAAATTATAATTCTACAACTCTTATCAAGGATGAAGCTAAATATTTTTCCACTAATCAAGTTGAAACATAGATTTTGTGAATGAAGACTTAGTTGGAAGATTTTATATTGGAAGTGAAGTTATACCTTTTCTTGGGTCGTAATAATTAAATTTTTATAAATCTCACTGGAAATACAGTGACAAATTATTGTTCAAATCATATTGATATCAAATATCACCTCCTCAAATAGAATGTTGATAATAATGAACTTTAGTTGGAATATGTTCCTATAAAAAACAAGTTGCCAACATATTCACAAAACCTTTACTAAAGGAAGATTTCTAAAAACGGATGTTGATCAAGGGATTATAACCTATTTCTATCTAAAGTTGAGGTATGTGTTTCTATACCTACTATCATCTTGTCTTTGGATAGTGTTTTCAAGGGGGATAAATTTTATGTTTCATAAATATATTTTTTACAGCTTTTTCAAGGGGGAAGGAATTAAGTTTCATAAATATATCCATTGGTATGCACTAAACCTTTTAATGAAGTATGTATTTAGGGGGGTATTTTTGGTAATCTATGATCTTAGTGTGTTAATGCTTGAACTATATTAATAGTTTTTTGATGTTATTTTAGGAAACGTGTTCAAATAGAAAATTGGAATAATTTGTGAAGAGATGTGGAAAGTTTGATAATTTTAAGTTCATGAAGACATTTAAATAAGTCACTAAATATGGATAACATGTTTTTTTCTCAACTATTATTTTTTACCACAATATTTTCACTTAGAGAGGATTATAATTGTTGATTAGAGATCCATATATTTAGTTATAAAGTTTTAGTGATTTATGAAGTTTGGTTGACAACAAAATCCAAAGGGGAGATTGTTGCGACCAAGTTGGATGGAGATGTTTTTTCAATGCTGAATAAAGTTGTTTGTTGAATGTTTTGTATCTTGTTGACATTACCTGAAATAAAATTTCTTGGTATGTTATCGTGACTCGATGAAGTTGTTTTAGACTCAGAATATCAGATATATATTTCTTAAGGAATTTCATCAATTACAGTCTTCTGTTATGAAGATGTTTTCTTGGTGAATTTTTTTAGGATCATTTTTTCAAAATGATGTTTTTCGGAATAGAGTGAAAATATTTACTAGATTCATAATGTCTTTTGTGATGTTTGAAAAAAATATAAAAATTATTTTGAGTGATTGCCAACATTTTAATTTTACTAAACACTTTTGATCCTAACTTTGTGAAAGAAAGGGGAAAAAATGTGTTTATGGAAGAAAATAAAAAATTGGGTTTATGGTGTTTATATAAAGTTGAATTTTTTTGGATATAGATCATAAATTTGAGATATATCAGTTGTATGATTTATTTGGAGACTATAATTTTTAATGTTCTGAAGTCACAGGTTTTGCGATAGTGTTGAAAGGCCGATCCATCAGATGAGTCATTCCATCAGAAAAGTTATGTCACTAATCCATCAGATAAGTCTTGACACTGATAAGTCATGAGATGTTGTTTCATCGGTCTGAGGAGTTGTTGAAAAAAAAGAAAGTGGATGAAAAGGGTTCATAATTATTTAGAAGATTAAATTATGTTTATAAAAAGACATTATAATAAATTGATCGGCCTGAGGAATACAATTGAACTTATATGATCGAAGTTCTAAGTGATTGAGTAGGGATATCAGAGTGAAAAAGATGGACTAAAGAGAACATTTATTGAAAGAAAATAAATTATAAACAAGTTGAAATAATGTAGTCAACCATTTTCTATTGTCTCGAAGCATCAGAGTGGTCTATCATTTATATATTTTTTATCTTCAATGGGTCGAGAGAAAAAGGTTGTAGAGTTCAAAGTTGTGAAGTGATGATCTATCAGAAAAACATTTCATAAGAAAGTCCATAAGACTAAAGCTAATGTACAAAAGAGAATTAGAGTCACCAAACAAAGAAATATCGAACTCAAATGATCATACTAGAATTTTTTTTGTAAATTTGAAGAAGGCTAATGTTTTGATAAGATTAAAGAATATTAAAAAAGAATCTAAAAGTGTTAATAATCATTGAGAAATGGTAAAATGAAGTTTGCATTTCAAAATTAATTCATTTTTGGGAATTTCATTGTGTTGGAACCTCCTTTTCTGTTTTGGGTGTAACTATATAAAGGGGTATAAGTACAACAGACACTAACACTGTTCATGTTTTAGAGAGAGAGTGAGAGAGATAGAGTTTTGATTTTTAGATAGAATATATTGAGAAACATTTATAGATTGAATAAGTTGTGGTTTATATTTACTAGATCAGACTGAGTAATTGGACTGATAGATTCAGGAAGAATTAATAGGTGAATCAATTTATTTTTTGGAAAAGCTAACCAGACTTGTTTCCGAACTGAAGAACCAGATATTGGAATTTGATTGAGTGATGGGACTGAGTTTTTTATGAATTCCAAAGAATTTTTTCTTACCAAAAGCTGGGTAAGAAAGTGAATAATTATTTTCTTGAAGAATCAAAAAATTGGAAATTTTTAAAATATCACAGTAACATGTTCAGAACCATTTGGTGAAGGTTTCTAAACTTGTTTCGAAATCTTATTTATATCATTTGTTCTAGAAGAAGCAAATGCACTATTGTAGTTATTATTGTTTTACACCAATGTAAGGGTATTTACTACTTGTTTTATCCACACAAATGGATTTTTCTCAAGTGGATTGTGTGGTATTGGATTATTTTCAGACCATTACAAGGACTAGCTACTCTTATTGCATATTGAACCTTGTAAATACTTGTGTTCCTATAGATGTATAAATGTTTGGTTTTCATCAAAGTGGTAAATCTATAAAAGCAGTTGAAAGTTTTTATACAAGAAAGATAACATAAAAAAATATCAATAATTAACCCCTCCCCCTATTAGTGATTACATAGATCCTGGATGGTATTTTTTAGAAGTTAATTCATTGTCACATTGGTCCTTTTAAAATACAATAAATAATCGGGGTTTGATCTTACCGATTGGCTATGTTTCCCAACCTTTCTAAAATAAATGATGTATTCAATGCTTCATTTATGAGGAAATACATGTCAAATGAAATTAATTTTCTCACATATTAGGAATAGAGTTAGAGCCTAAAACTTTTTATGATGAAGAACATGTCCATATTCTTAATACCATAGGTCAAGTATTGAAAAATTAGATAACTTGATTGGTGAAAGTCCTTTGGAAAAATCACAAACAAAAAGAAGCAACCTGTGATCCTCGAGAATCAATGAGGAAATAATATCCATATTTTTTCAACAGTTGGTATACACCCCAATATTAAGGATGGAATTATTTAGGGGGGGTTTAATACCCGAGACCCTACTATAGTTAGTAAACATCACATCTTGAAATATCACAAAATGTACACTCTGAAGAGCCTTTATTCATGAGTATATTTAAAGGATTAATTTATGAATGTCATAATTCGATTTAAAAAAAATAAAATTCTTTTTTAAATTCATTGTAAATATATTATATTAAGATGAAACTTTTGGATTTTTTTCAAAAAGATTGATTTTTAGGTCAATAATGCAAATACCATTTTTATGAAAACCACAAATTTTATGACATCACAAGGATGTAAGCATAAAATAAAACACAAAAAACCATTATATTTAATTAATATACGTTTAATAAGTGATATTATATATTTTAAATTATTATGTTTAATTTATAACCTATATTTTATATTTTAAAAATTAAGTTTCATTTTTCACTAAAACTATTTTATCACATTACACATTTACTGTTTTAAAATTAAATTATATCACTTAAAATTTTAATCTTATTAAATTGATTTAAAATTTTTAAATAGTGGGTATAAATTATGTAAAAATCATCCTTTTTATTTTAAGTCATAAAGGATAAATTACTAACATAAAAATTAGTTACCGTGGTAAAAGTTAAAATAGTGAAAGTGGAAAATCGAATGGTAAAGAGTTGAAAATAAATTTAAAACATGTGTGAAATTTAATGGTAGAGTATTTCTCATCCTTATATCTTCGACAATAAATTATTTCTAAATATTTTATCTTCTTACCTTGATATTTATTTCCCATTATTAAAATTTTTTGGTCATTTACATAAATATCATCCCTTTTCACTTATAAAAGGAGAACTCCTCTCCTCACTTACCCTCACACCAGAACCCACTTATTTCAACAAAAAATCTACCCAAACATATCATAAATACTCCTATACACCTTTAAGAGGTTCTATTATTCACAAAATACCATCACTCAAAGGCTTAAACCTCTTTGCAATGGAGATAATCCATGAAGTGAGTTATAAATATATAACGGATCATTTTTAATTTTGATTTCTATATATGAACTTGTTCTTCAAAAAATTAAATTACACCATATTAAAATTATAAAATTATTATAATTAGTATATTGGTATGTTATTATAATTATGTTATAGTCATTAACCACATTACCCTTTTCTATTGTGAAAAACGAAACTGTCATTCGTGCGTTGTGCGGACTATCGCCTCCACAACGCAACGTGTTTCGTTTCCCTTAACCACATTACAAGGGTAATAATAATTGTAAATTTATTATATAAGTATAATATTGATAAAATATCTTATAGTATTAAGTAATAAACCCTCTTACTCCTTTTCACCATTCTATAGAAAATAAAATCATCATCCATGTGTAAGTGTGGACTACCACCTTCACATAATGATTGATTTCCATTTTTATTTTCTTCCCCGCCTTACATGTATAGTGATAGGAATAGTTTTAATGGATAAATATGATTTTTATGAACTTATTTAGGTTCTGGAAAGAAATATTGGGAAACATATTAACAATATTATCAATAAAAAATCATGGTAAATTCAACAGTCCAAAAGAGCATTCTAAGAGGAAAAATGATTTCTTTATACTATGAAATAACTTATTATAGGTTATATTATTATTATTATCCCTTATAATTATAATATATCACAATAATAAACACTAAATAATATCATTATTCTTCTATTACACTAATATTCAAACTAAACCACCTCATAATCATTCATTAATTCAAGGTATGTTCATGTGTTGGTCAGTTTAACCACCCACTTGTACAATATAAGGATTTTTATTTTGAATGAATATGGGAACCTAATTACTAGTATAATATGATATAAATTTATAAATAATTATTTTATTTTGGTTTTTCATATTTTATATCAATATTTGATTCATTAATTAAGAAAATACACTTTGATCATCAAGAATAACCTAAACATGTTGGTTATTGATTTCATATTCAAGGATAAAGACTAAAATAATCATTAAAGGAATTTGAAACATCATAAATTATTATAAATAAAACCTAAAAGTAACTTTAATAACATTATAAATATTAACTTTGTAATAATAATGAATATAGACACATTTATTACAAAACTA
Source organism: Viscum album (assembly GCA_963277665.1). Classification (NCBI taxonomy): domain Eukaryota; kingdom Viridiplantae; phylum Streptophyta; class Magnoliopsida; order Santalales; family Viscaceae; genus Viscum; species Viscum album. The sequence goes on from OY728162.1 coordinate 225,666,444, forward strand.
GTACAAATGATCAAAACTATAAACACCTGAAGTGTAAAATAAGTAAAATTCATATGAAGAATTAATATTTATAAAGAGTATAAATGAAAATGGGTATTATTAATTTTATCAATTAAGTGATTAAGATATCTATTTTTTTATAAATGTGGTTAAAGTACTTTCTTTGATGTCCGGACAATAGGTAAGGGTTTCCACCTTAATTTCCTCTCTCTAAGACATGTTTTGTATTAACCAAAAAAATTCCTTTATGTGGTGTATATACTGAATATTTAAGATGTTATATCATGATATTAAATTATTAATGGAGTTTTAAGATCAATTTTTATCCCTCTATCAAAATAGGTTTTGATTTAATTGCTACCAAGGCCATAAGTGGGGTTTTATATCTCAATTTTCATTCTTAAGGACTCATGTTATATTAAATACCTATTTACTTTTCTATACTGCATAAATTTATATGTAATAATTTTTACCATATTAATCACAAAATTTAGTTTATTTAAAATTCTGTATTTTTATCTCTCCCTCATTTTCTTTTGAATCAATAGTTACCAAAACTATTGTAAAACTCAATCTTTTCCGTGGAAGAAAAACCATACTAAGTTTTGTTAAATTAAAAATGAATATAGACTTCTAGAAAATTAATTCCTATATAGATAATGGCAAGTGGATGTGGTGGTAGTATAGATTAAATTAATTGTAATCACCCTAAAAATGGTTGGTTGAGCATTGAATCAATCATCAGTCTAATGCACGATGAGTGGTCCCAAGACTGCACAACTAGCTATAAAATCCCAAGGGATAGGATTTAGAATATGTACATTCTATTTTTAAACCATAATGAATGAATTCACCTAATATTTCCTCAGTCGCCTACCAGTTAAAAATATTTAACCCAATTACTATCTTTCATTGATAACCCAACACATTGAATTCACCCTCGCCGCTATATTTTCTTGATAAGGGTACTTCCTATTAATTTGACAATACTCCACATATTTTAAGTTGATTAATGGATGTTCTATTAGATATCAAAAATATTATATTAAATGGGGAAGTATTTGTTTTCCATATTTTTCATTATATGGGTAATTATGTTTTTTAGCTATAGATTTATTAGGGAATTGAATGAAAGGTCTTATTGACTCTTATGGTGAATGCATTATACTTAATTAGGTGATGAGTGAGGCCTGGAATTATATATCCCCTTGATGTATAAATAGGTCTCATGAGACAAAAAACTTGGGTTTTGTTGTATAATTTTCCCCATACCAGTATAGTGTCTTGAAACAAGGTCTTTACAACATTTTTTGATGTCCAATATTATTAATTCCATCAGTATGTGATCAATGATTATTATTATCCACGTTTTCATTTATTTTATTTAATATAAAATTATCTTAGTTTTAGTTGAGTAATGATTCATGTTTTTTATTTATTTTGAAAATATCACACTACTACACATAAGGCCTTTAATAGCGCTATAAAAGGGTTTTGTGAGTGTAATAAAGCACTGAAAATCAAATCACCCTTAAAAAAACTAGGCCTTTATCAATGCTAGAAAAGAACCGATAAAGGTACCCTTTGTCATCACTAAAAAGGTATTGAGTAAGGATTAATTTATCAATTATTATTTAAGAACTGAAAAAGGTAACCCTTTATCCACATTTTTATTTAACTCTAATAAAATAATCTTTTATCAGTGCTAAAAATAGCACCGATAAAGGGGGACCTATATCAATGCTAGTTTAGAACTGATAAAAGACCCCTTTATCAATGATTTTTATATTGCTGATAAAGGGTCCCTTATCAGCACTATTAGTAGTAACGATAAAGGGGAATACTATTGCTATGTTTTTTTAAAATTATAGCCTACTAAATCCACAAAACAAGGAGAAAATATATAATTTCATTGAAATATGTTTTACAACACAAATATAAAAAAAATTATTATAAACTTAAAAAAAATTAGTAAAATTACATGAGTAAGTAAAATTTATCACATAGAATTAAAAACATCAACGTTTCTTTTGTTTTTGTCCCCAAGACCCCTGGTAATGCTATTAGTTTCAAAACAAACCACCCCATCTCAAGAAAAAGAATGAACATGTATAAGAAAATAATTCTTAAAATCATGAACTAACCTGGATACCCCAGTACTGTGATACCTAGGCCAACAATAACATAGCTCAAAGGGTGTTCCCAATACCCATATATTGGAAACTAGAATATTGAATCATACATGAATAAAGAGGGATAAATTTTTCCATAAATTAGCGGAAGGTAAACAATATAGAAGTTGATATATCAAACACTGATATTACCCTACAAAAATATAGAAAAGAGGATCTGGAACTACCTGATCTCATGTCTCATTCTGCCAGAAAGAAATGACACACCCCATCAGGTGTAGAAAAGGAGACTCGCTGAAGATAATAGTCAATCTATGCCTTTTGAGTGATCATCCAGTCCATAATGATAATTATATTAGGAGATTTCATATTTAGGATTAGAACATTATTGGTAATATCAATATCTAATAAAAATAAAACACAACAAGGACACTAAAGATCATACTCTTTCTTCATTCCAAGGGGTGTAGTGATATACATCACAAGATACAAAAGATCCATATGAAGGGTTATCAAAGCAATAACATGTGTTTATATGAATGAGTAATTTGTATCAATATTAAATAAAGAAATCATTAAGGGTGAAACTATAGTGATGGTACCTCTCATAGTCACTGGACCCATATCAACTACCTATAGAGACTCTTACACTACATGAAGAGGCTTTGTTCTAGATTCATATGGCAAGAACCCCTTTTTTCTTAAAGAATATGATTTCACCATGGTACTTTTAGGTGATGATGAGATGGTGACACTGCATGGGGAGGAAAATATATAATAGAATTTCTATAAGTGACATAATAATCAGCATGAACTATAGATCTTGGGTGCCTTAGTGAAACCCCATTTCGAATGCCCAACCCTACCACACTGAAAACAAGTCAAATGGCCTCTAACAGACACTGCATGAGTTCTGTAAGAACTCTGCTATCAAGATCCACCATGAGACTCATCATGCTTCCTCTTCCTTCTAAAGGAATTCACAAAACTACCATTGGGAGAAAAAGGAACTCCCATCAAACTTGACCTACCAACCAATCCAATATCATCAATAATCACTCTATCTAATACATCTGTAACGACCCGAAATTTTTTAAATAAATTTTGTTTCCCAATTTTATGTGTTATTGTTATACTCAACAAATATGTTTTATTTGATAAACATGATTATAATTAAAACGAGATCAGTGGGTTTTGACTATTATATAACCATCGGTCAATATGACCGCTGTGAACAAAATGTTTTGATATAAGTAATCTTGGTTAATTATTATAGAAAGAAGATTTGATGGCCTCACCTAGTAGTCTTGGACCGATCGAAGCCCATCTAACAGAGCTTGGGAAGGAGGTAGCACCACTGGGCTTTGCTCTGGATCAAATCCAAGCCGAACTTCATCATGTGAAGCTGGAACGGAATCGCCTTCGTGAGAAGTTCAAACTGATAGAAATTACTACTTGGGCAATGTTGACTGAGCCGCCCCAAGCTTCTATCACCCTAGAACACCTTACTCTTAGGTCCTATGCTGGTATTATAAGGGGTTATGTAACGAGACCGTAACTACCTTGTGTAATCCTTGTTTTAAATAAAAATTGGGATTTCTTCTTATGATGAAGTTTATGAATTTTGAAATGACCGGATAAATATAGTATGCATATTTTTGATGAATTTTAGAAAAAGGATATTTTAAATATGTTTATGTAAACCCTAAATAATTAAAAATGTGTAATGATTTTCAAAAAAAGGTCTTCTGCAATTATGTTCAGTACTAAATTTAGAGTCTAATAAGATCAACTTGATTTTTGATGAATAGTAAATTATGAATAGTGATTTTATGATTAGGATTAGTAATATGACCAAATGGATTAGTAATCTCACTTAAAGAAAGTTTTAAAATAATCTAGGCACCTTGATTAAGTAATGTGATTCAATAAAATAGTTAAATAACGGTTTCATTAATTATTATTCAAGTATTAGTTTTTTCAGGTGAATAGTGTTTTTTAATTAAAAATAATTAGAAAATTATTTTTATAAAAATGACTTTATTTTTTAACTCAGAGCATCGATATTATGTTATGGTAATTTTTGGGGTTTTTTCTGAAAAAATGAATTTTCGATGAATAGTGATTTTATTTAAAAATTAAATTAAAATTATTTAGAAAATTATTTTTATAAAATGGATTTCATTTTTGAAATCAGAGCATTGATATTTGGTTAATGTGAAATTTTGGGATTTTTCTGAGAAAGTTGAATTTTCAGTGAATAGTAAAAATACAGTTTTAGGGTTTCGGTATGTTTAATGACATCATAACGATGTCATGATGATGTCATGAGATCTTTTGAGGGTTGTCCGGCCAAGGGTGATGAATTATTGTTTTGGGGGCCCCATGTGGACTAACTCCATGATAAATGACAAGGGAGAGCACATGGGTTTGAGAAAAGCACATGTGAGGTGTCCCTTGGCCATTAATGCCTTGTCCCCTCACTTTCCCTATAAATACCAAGCCCTCCTCTCATCCATTCGACTCCCCACTCATTCCCAACGAATTTCTGGTCTCATTACCTCCCAAGGAGTCCTCCCAAGGTGCCCCCAAGCCCTCAAGGTCCCAACCTTTGAGGTTTAAGAGTTACATTTTAAGGTAAGGGATCTGACCCCTCTCTTTCTTTTCAAGTAATCTCTTTTATGTCATTTCTTTTATACTCCATGTTCTTATGTTGGAGGATGTTATTTTATATTCATCCTACTGCCTATTTCATGTTCATATGATGAGAGACCCCCCCTTGCTCTCATCAATTCGTTTTAAGAATGTTTAAGTGGCGCCGTTAGGCTGCCGAATATTTAAGGGATTCTTTCACCTCCCTCGTTTTCAAGTTCTATTTTCATTCAAGTCTTTCATGTTCCTTTTTATTATGTTGGGGTATGATCTCTAAATTATCATACTGATCTTTTATGATCATATGATTAGAGACCCCATTTGATCGCTTCAATTCAGTATTTTAAAGTTTTAAGTGGCGTCGTTAGGCTGCCGAATTTTTAAGTGGTTCTTCACCCTTCTCGTTTTGAAGTTCTACTTTCATGTCAATTATTTCAAGTTCCTTTTTGTTATATTGGGGTATGATATCTATATATATCATACTGGAATCTTATGTTCATATGATGAGAGACCCCATTTGATCTCTTCAATTCATTATTTTGATGTTTTAAGTGGCGCCGTTAGGCTGCCGAATTTTTAAGTGGTTCTTCACCCTTCTCGTTTTGAAGTTCTACTTTCATGTCAATTATTTCAAGTTCCTTTTTGTTATATTGGGGTATGATCTCTATATATATCATACTGGACTCTTATGTTCATATTATGAGAGACCCCATTTGATCTCTTCAATTCAGTATTTTGATGTTTTAAGTGGCGCCGTTAGGCTGCGGAATTTTTAAGTGGTTCTTCACCCTTCTCGTTTTGAAATTCTACTTTCATGTAAATTCTTTCAAGTTACTTTTTGTTATGTTGGGGAATTATCTCTATATCTATCATACTGATCTCTTATGATCATATGATGAGGGACCCTATTTGATCTTGTCAAATCATTTTCTTTTGAAGTTAAGTGACGCCGTAAGGCTGCCGAATTTTCTTAAGAGAAATCTAATTTTTTTCTTCCTTCCATGTTTTTCATTTCAAATGGTATGTCCTTAAAATTTCATTACCATGATCATGTGTCCTTCTTATTCTGTCCATGTACTATTTTATGGGTCATTTATGAATGTTTGACCCATTTTACCTCTCTTTTAATGTCTTCTAAGACCTCAGAACATTGCCATTATGCTGCAGAATATCTGTCTCAAAATGTCTATCTCTTTTTCTAAAGTTATTTTATTTTATTAAGTGAATACTCAAAGCTCTTTCTTATAAAGTGGTATTCACATATATACCAAAATTTTCTATTTTAAATTCTGGGATTTACATACACGAGACCCACCTTCCTTTTCTGTGGGTTTTAAAGTGATATAAAGATCATGTCTTTAAAGCAGTTTTTAAAAAGTTATGATTATGAAATGAAACCCATTTCCTTTATGCTATATGGGTTATTTATGAAATGTTTGATGATGATATATGTGGCTCACATGATAATAAAGGCAAATTTAAGGGTGCGCCCTGATAGCGCTCCAATGCATTGGGTAATGATGTAACCACTAGAGATTACAATTTTCACGATACCTTGGTGAATAACCTTGGTAATTTTAAAATGACACCTTGGGGATGGACCTTGGTGATATGTTCATGATTGTCTATGTTAAATGATGTAGCCACATCTTCAAGTTATGAAAAAGTTTTATTTTTATTATGATATGCTTCATGATTTCATTTGCATGCCTTAAAGTTCTTTTCATGACTTTATTGATGTATCTCAAGTTCATATATAAAATGTTTCACTTGTTTCCCTTGTTGGGCCTTCTGCTCACCCTTCCTTTTGATATATGTCCCCAGGTTATGGGATGCAGTAATGAGCCTAGGGTGAACATGAGGAGAAGCCTTTAAAGTGTTTAAGAAGAATGTTTTTTTTTCATGTTTTATGTTCCTTGTTTCCAAGACACTAAACCTTAAAGATCCTCAGTTCCGTGTAATGGAATGAAAAGTTATGTTATAAAAAGACGGGATGCTATATTTGGTATCAAAAGATGGTTTAGTTATTTGTGGAAATTAGGATATGAAAACTCTAGGAGGAACCCTATAGAAAAGTTTAATATAGGAAATCTTCCTGGTATTTTGGTGAGTATTGAGTAAGGGGTTGCCAAGAAAATACATCCCTGTCTGGATACGAGCAGGTAGAGGTGGCTCTGGCACAGATGTACATAGGGGTAAAACCCGAAAACACCGCTTTGAGCTAGACTCGAACGGGAACTGGTACACGACAACGGGCCTTGCTGCACTCTTGGTTACGACACTCCCGGGGGATATGCTTTGGTTAATTCATAAGCTTGGTATGAACCATTGTTAAAGGAACAAAGATAAAATAAAATAAAGGTTCACATAAGAATATATGATCATTCATAACCTAGATGGGAACCTAGGAGATCACAAGTTAGGGTATACCTTTCATATACAAGTTATCCTTATATGCTTTCAGTTCCTTTTCATGATTATTAGCTAAGTACTTAAGCCCCTAATTATGCTTTCTCTTCTTAGTTAATGGTGGGAAACGGAAGAACATGTTCCGACAACCAATGTGATAGGAAATGCGATGATTTTCGTATTAATATGACAGGGATGATTAGGGGATTAAAATATGATTATTATTTTGGAAGACGTTCATTATTTTGGGAACCATATTTGATCGAGGTAAATAGATTACTATGGTATTTTCATTGAGGAGTAAGGTTGACTTATATTTTGAAGAATCGATGAATTTAAGGTGAACTTATAGTAATTTAGGTTACTTATGGGAATGACTAACCTATCTTGGGTAAAATATGTTTAGGTTAGCTACTTTTTTTATAAGATGTTAGGAGTGGTTGATGTTGTCTGGAGATGAACAATGAAGTTTTTTTGGAAGACTATGTTATCAAATCCTTATTGTATTTGGGTTTCAATCTTAGTTTGGTTTGTTTTGAGGAATTTTAAGGACCGTTATTTAGGGAATGGTCTATGATGAAATTTGGGTAGTACCATGGAACTTTTATGATTTAAAAGTAGTTTCCATTCCTATGGGATTCTTTCTTTTTGAAGAGTTGTTTTACCTTAACCTTTCTGTTTTTCGGATAATGTTTAAAGATAGAAGAAATAGATAGTTAATCTTTTTTAGATTGTGTGATTCTATAGAAGATGATTCTTGTGATTTTATGAGACCAAGTGTTTTTGAATTCTCATCATTTGGAGAAAAGATTAGTGTTGGTAGGGACTTGTTAAAGGATGAAACTCTACCTGAAGGTAGGTATATTTTCTTATGTTTTTGTTCTATGTAGTAAATGAAATCCTCAAAATTATGAAAAGAAACGTAAAACAAAAATTTTGTTGGTTTACGTTTCCTACTAGGTAATCAAAGACCGTTTACACACATCATAAGTTTGGGATTTTCTCATGGTTAAATTTCTCCTAATCATGTTCTCTATCACTCTCCCTCAGAACTTGACCCTTTGTTTTCTCCTCCATGTCCATGTTTTCCTACATGGAACCCTAGTGTGGGTTAACTCGAGTGACCTTTGTACTTCCCTTTCTTTATTTTAAAGTAATAGTTTTACTGACTCCTTTTCCGATGTGGGACTTTCAATGAAATTTCAAAACCCAATTTTAAAATTGTGAGGACGCAATTTCTTAAGGGGGGAAGATTGTAACGACCCGAAATTTTTTAAATAAATTTTGTTTCCCAATTTTATGTGTTATTGTTATACTCAACAAAAACGTTTTATTTGATAAACATGATTATAATTAAAATGAGATCAGTGGGTTTTGACTATTATATAACCATCGGTCAATATGACCACTGTGAACAAAATGTTTTGATATAAGTAATCTTGGTTAATTATTATAGAAAGAAGATTTGATGGCCTCACCTAGTAGTCTTGGACCGATCGAAGCCCATCTAACAGAGCTTGGGAAGGAGGTAGCACCACTGGGCTTTGCTCTGGATCAAATCCAAGCCGAACTTCATTATGTGAAGCTGGAATGGAATCGCCTTCGTGAGAAGTTCAAACTGATAGAAATTACTACTCGGGCAATGTTGACTGAGCCGCCCCAAGCTTCTATCACCCTAGGACACCTTACTCTTAGGTCCTATGCTGGTATTATAAGGGGTTATGTAACGAGACCGTAACTACCTTGTGTAATCCTTGTTTTAAATAAAAATTGGGATTTCTTCTTATGATGAAGTTTATGAATTTTGAAATGACCGGATAAATATAGTATGCATATTTTTGATGAATTTTAGAAAAAGGATATTTTAAATATGTTTATGTAAACCCTAAATAATTAAAAATGTGTAATGATTTTCAAAAAAAGGTCTTCTGCAATTATGTTCAGTACTAAATTTAGAGTCTAATAAGATCAACTTGATTTTTGATGAATAGTAAATTATGAATAGTGATTTTATGATTAGGATTAGTAATATGACCAAATGGATTAGTAATCTCACTTAAAGAAAGTTTTAAAATAATCTAGCCACCTTGATTAAGTAATGTGATTCAATAAAATAGTTAAATAATGGTTTCATTAATTATTATTCAAGTATTAGTTTTTTCAGGTGAATAGTGTTTTTTAATTAAAAATTTAATTAAAAATAATTAGAAAATTATTTTTATAAAAATGACTTTATTTTTGAACTCAGAGCATCGATATTATGTTATGGTAATTTTTGGGGTTTTTTCTGAAAAAATGAATTTTCGATGAATAGTGTTTTTATTTAAAAATTAAATTAAAATTATTTAGAAAATTATTTTTATAAAATGGATTTCATTTTTGAAATCAGAGCATTGATATTTGGTTAATGTGAAATTTTGGGATTTTTCTGAGAAAGTTGAATTTTCAGTGAATAGTAAAAATACAGTTTTAGGGTTTCGGTATGTTTAATGACATCATAACGATGTCATGATGATGTCATGAGATCTTTTGAGGGTTGGCCGGCCAAGGGTGATGAATTATTGTTTTGGGGGCCCCATGTGGCCTAACTCCATGATAAATGACAAGGGAGAGCACATGGGTTTGAGAAAAGCACATGTGAGGTGTCCCTTGGCCATTAATGCCTTGTCCCCTCACTTTCCCTATAAATACCAAGCCCTCCTCTCATCCATTCGACTCCCCACTCATTCCCAACGAATTTCCGGTCTCATTACCACCCAAGGAGTCCTCCCAAGGTTCCCCCAAGCCCTCAAGGTCCCAACCTTTGAGGTTTAAGAGTTACATTTTAAGGTAAGGGATCCGACCCCTCTCTTTCTTTTCAAGTAATCTCTTTTATGTCATTTCTTTTATACTCCATGTTCTTATGTTGGAGGATGTTCTTTTATATTCATCCTACTGCCTATTTCATGTTCATATGATGAGAGACCCCCCCTTGCTCTCATCAATTCGTTTTAAGAATGTTTAAGTGGCGCCGTTAGGCTGCCGAATTTTTAAGGGATTCTTTCACCTCCCTCGTTTTCAAGTTCTATTTTCATTCAAGTCTTTCATGTTCCTTTTTATTATGTTGGGGTATGATCTCTAAATTATCATACTGATATTTTATGATCATATGATTAGAGACCCCATTTGATCGCTTCAATTCAGTATTTTGAAGTTTTAAGTGGCGCCGTTAGGCTGCCGAATTTTTAAGTGGTTCTTCACCCTTCTCGTTTTGAAGTTCTACTTTCATGTCAATTATTTCAAGTTCCTTTTTGTTATATTGGGGTATGATCTCTATATATATCATACTTTACTCTTATGTTCATATGATGAGAGACCCCATTTGATCTCTTCAATTCAGTATTTTGATGTTTTAAGTGGCATCCTTAGGCTGCCGAATTTTTAAGTGGTTCTTCACCCTTCTCGTTTTGAAGTTCTACTTTCATGTCAATTATTTCAAGTTACTTTTTGTTATATTGGGGTATGATCTCTATATATATCATACTGGAATCTTATGTTCATATGATGAGAGACCCCATTTGATCTCTTCAATTCAGTATTTTGATGTTTTAAGTGGCGCCGTTAGGCTGCCGAATTTTTAAGTGGTTCTTCACCCTTCTCATTTTGAAATTCTACTTTCATGTCAATTCTTTCAAGTTCCTTTTTGTTATGTTGGGGAATTATCTCTATATCTATCATACTGATCTCTTATGATCATATGATGAGGGACCCTATTTGATCTTGTCAAATCATTTTCTTTTGAAGTTAAGTGACGCCGTAAGGCTGCCGAATTTTCATAAGAGAAATCTAATTTTTTTCTTCCTTCCATGTTTTTCATTTCAAATGGTATGTCCTTGAAATTTCATTACCATGATCATGTATCCTTCTTATTCTGTCCATGTACTATTTTATGGGTCATTTATGAATGTTTTACCCATTTTACCTCTCTTTTAATGTCTTCTAAGACCTCGGAACATTGCCATTATGCTGCAGAATTTATGTCTCAAAATGTCTATCTCTTTTTCTAAAGTTCTTTTATTTTATTAAGTGAATACTCAAAGATCTTTATTATAAAGGGGTATTCACATATATACCAAAATGTTCTATTTTAAATTCTGGGATTTACATACACGAGACCCACCTTCCTTTTCTGTGGGTTTTAAAGTGATATAAAGATCATGTCTTTAAAGCAGTTTTTAAAAAGTTATGATTATGAAATGAAACCCATTTCCTTTATGCTATATGGGTTATTTATGAAATGTTTGATGATGATATATGTGGCTCACATGATAATAAAGGAAAATTTAAGGGTGCGCCCTGATAGCGCTCCAATGCATTGGGTAATGATGTAACCACTAGAGATTACAATTTTCACGATACCTTGGTGAATAACCTTGGTAATTTTAAAATGACACCTTGGGGATGGACCTTGGTGATATGTTCATGATTTTCTATGTTAAATGATGTAGCCACATCTTCAAGTTATGAAAAAGTTTTATTTTTATTATGATATGCCTCATGATTTCATTTTCATGCCTTAAAGTTCTTTTCATGACTTTATTGATGTATCTCAAGTTCATATATAAAATGTTTCACTTGTTTCCCTTGCTGGGCCTTCTGCTCACCCTTCCTTTTGATGTATGTCCCCAGGTTATGGGATGCAGTAATGAGCCTAGGGTGAACATGAGGAGAAGCCTTTCAAGTGTTTAAGAAGAATGTTTTTTTTTCATGTTTTATGTTCCTTGTTTCCAAGACACTAAACCTTAAAGATCCTCAGTTCCGTGTAATGGAATGAAAAGTTATGTTATAAAAAGACGGGATTCTATAACATCAACATAAGAATTTAGTTTTGGAATGAAAAAATAATATTGAATATCAAATTTAGGTATCATATCAAATATTTAGGCCTTCAAATTTTCATTAGTCATGATCTCAAGATAAAACTAATTTATCTCAGTAAAGTGGTTTTCATACTGAGTCACAATATTTTCATCTTTCTAGATATTAATAAACTACATGGACTTTAATAAAACCATAGACTCTGGATATAAATTATCGGTATAAATGAACTTGAAGTATTTCCACACCAAGCCTTCATTCTTCTTCTCTATCACCATTAAATCCCAACACATTCTGCTAGGCCCCTCAAGATTAAAGGTAACACACTTAACTTTAATTGAATTGGATGTTTCTAGGAACTAAAAAAGTTTCTTAGTTTCTTTCAACCAATACTCATCCTCTTAAGGATCATTAGATCATTATAAATCTAGTGGATTCTAGAAAAAGAACTCTTGTTCATGATCTTTAGGGTTACCCCTTTGAGGTTCAATGACTAGATCTAGAATGGGAATGGGTGTGGATGCATGTCCAATAGCTTGGACAACATGAACCACTATCTAAATGAGATTTTGGTCAAATAGAGGGTTCACTTACTATGGTTCATCAGCAGCTCCCTCCTTAAGTCGGTTCAAATGTCTTCTCAGAGACACAATGCTATACACCATCAATAGACAACAAGAAAAACATTAACAAGGAAAATCAGATCAACAACTAAAATGAGATTAAAGAAGTTCCAATTCCATAAAACAAAATTTAAATGTTTGTTATTTTAAGAACACTCAAATAAAACTAGGAAAACACTAGAAACATATCAAAATACTCAAATACACGTTTCCTCCACCAACAATGGTGACTTAAGGTTCTTTATGGTAGGAAATGGATAGGAACTTGCTCATAACTACCACCCAAGTCCCATTAATCCCACCTCCTGTCTACCAGGAAAACCTAGACCCCATAAAAACTTCAAGAAAATATGAAAACCTATATTTAATACCACTTTTTCACAAAACATCCTAGATAACCTTGTAATCTAATACCTGATCCATCATTGACATATCTCAAAGGGTGTTCCTGGTTCCTATTGGTTGGAAACTAGCACCTAGAATTATACAAGAATTAAGAGAGAATAACTTTTCCATTAACCATTAGAATATAAATAAGATACAATATGTTATATAAAAAATCCTCAAGGAGAAAGTACCAAAATTAAAATGGATAAAATAGAACCCACGAAGATAGATAAACAACCTAAAGGAAACTATAAGTCAACCAGGAAAAAGTATCAAAACCCTATGTAATGAGTTGACCTCAACTCCATAGATCACCATCATCACTCCATGGGAAAAAGGATCAAGAAAATCCACCGCCTCCAATTGGCATTTTCCCCTTTCTCTGACTAGACATAAGAAAATATATAAATAATCGAAGGAAAATTTATGATGTGAGATATGAATCCCAGTAGGATCTCACCAAGTGTTCCATAATAAATTCCATAATAATAAACCAATCATTCAGTCAATTTAAATAAAATAGGGAATAGAATAATGTATCATTTTAATATTTAAAACAAAACATGCTATCTTTTCAATAGATATAAAACATCTCAACCATGTATTAAATAAAAAATTTATATAAAAGTATTTATATAAATCACTTTCAATGAGTAAAATAGTTTTATAAAAAATAGAATATATAATCAAAACATACACAATAAGAACCATGGTGATCAGACCATAAATACATTATTTTTTGGCTAGAGGTATCAGCACACTTCTCAAATCAATGATCACAACAAACATCCATGCAATTATCCCATAGGCTTTGCCTGAATAGGACTCATCAACATCCCATTGGGGATAATCATACCAAACTATGTTTTTGTTAGAGTTATAATCGTTTATAGTATTTCTTGGGGATCAAGATACTAGTGTGATTATCCCAAATAACCTACTAACTACCCAGGCTCATATGTGAGAAATAAATCAATGAATTATGGAAAAATCATCTCATTTCAAATCAATCATCATTTACAATTTACTTTCCCAATTTTCCGTTTCAAAATGCCAATTCAATTTCTAGACCAAAACATAGGGTTTTCATCATTTCATGACTTTCTAGTTGAAACCAGTCATAATTTTTTATCATTTAAATTTAATCAATTTTCTCAAAATAAATCTCAAATCATTTCATCAATTCCATCAATCTTGAAATTCATCCTATAATTCAAATTGTGTTGGAATTGGGGGGTTTTCACAAAATCTATTTCATTACGAATTTCGTAATCAAATCATTCCAAATATAGGTTTTATAAATCAATTGAAAGTATTTAAAACAAAATTATATAGAAAATATAAAATTAAACCACCTAACTTTTATCATGAAAATAAAATAATCACCACCCACAACAGAAATACCAATGACGATCGGAGGCGAAGAAGATATACAAATCAATATCTATAAAGACAAGGATTCGATCCAATTAAATAGAGTATAGATACATTGATAACATGATGATCTAACACTCTTTAAAGAGGATAGAAATAGAGACAATAAGAAAACAAACAAGAGGAGATCTACTTACCTATAGGAGATCGAATGAGATCAACACCACTTTGATCCACTAAGAAAAGGGTTTAAAGTAGTCAATTTCACCTCTTGGGAGCCTCCAAGGATGAAAAAAATCATATTAGGGTAGAATGGGATGATTAGGAAACTTAATAGTGGGGTTTGGTAATTTTAAATTAAATTTTAGAGGAATTAAAATCCACATGTATGGTTTCCTAGAGGGGGTTGTACGGCTAGAAAAATTGTGTGCCTTAACCGTACGACCCTACTAGTCCTCTATTTGGGGTGAATGATTTGGATTAAAAATTAAACTAACCATGAACCAACCATTAATTATCCAGTGTCCAAGGGGTGCATATTCTAGAAGGGTGGCTACATGGTTAGACAAACTATGTTCCCCCTTCCAATGTCTTCCAATAGGGTGCATGGTTTACTTGTCTAAACTGCACGGTTTTACCTAACCGTACACAAACCAAAGGACTCCCAAAATTCTACCAATTCTACCTAAGACTTCCTAAAATAATACCCAACCAAAATTAGATCAAAACAAGGGTCAAGGAATACCTAAAAAAGTAATATGATGTCACACTTTTTTTAGTAATACTACAAATAAATAAATTAAATAAAAAGTGACAATTTTAAACTAAAAACATATAATTTGAGTCATAATAGGCACACCATGTTTCAAATTTAGTTACGATATATTCCTCACACCAATACATCTATTTTTTTCTCAAAAGCATATTCTCTTGAATTTCATCACATATGTGGGGATAAACAACTCACAACAGATGTGATCCAATTCAATAAAACATTATTTTTAACAATAAGACTTTAATTGTCACACCATTTCTTATTTGTATTTAAGAATTTTATCTAGGAAAATTAACTAAATAATCATTATATAAAAATTATTATTAAATTAATTAATAACAGATAAAATGATTATAAAAAAATCTGAGCTTGTTATACTCAATTTTACCTTTGTGATGCATTTTTAAACTAAAATGGTACTTATATATCGAGAACATGAACTTCGATTCATACCGACCACTTTACGTGTTAGATTTATGTGCGGTAAAATTATACATGTCAAAAATAAATTATAGATCATTTTCTTAAAGTTTTAAATAAGCTGATATATTTTTCTTGGTTTTGACTAGTGATTCATTTTTTAAACTAAAATCATTTATATTGAAAACACACAATTTGGATAATATCAGTCACATTGTGTGCTAGATTGATGTGAGGTCAATTATTACACATCAAAAAATGAATTATAGGCCATTTTACTATAGTCTGAAAACAATACAATCTTGTTTTCTTGGTTTTGGATATTTGATGCGTGTTTTAAACTAAAATGATACTTTTGTATTGAAAACACACCATTGAAGTCATATAGACTATATCATGCATCAGATTGATGTTAATTAATTTATTACATGTAAAAAATGAAATATGGGTTGTTTTTATAAAGTTACAAACCAATCTGATATCATTTTATAAATTTCGGTGATGTAACACGTGTTTTAAACAAAAATTACACTTTTGTATTGAAAACACACACTTCAAGTCATACTGAACTCATCGGGTGTTGGATTCACATGAGATTGATTCCTACACATCAAAAATGAATTTTAGACCATTTTTATAAAGTTTGAAAACAATATGATATCATTTTCTTATTTTTAGATATTTGATGTGTGTTTTGAACTAAAATGACACTTTTGTATTGAAAACATGCACTTCGGATCATACCGAACACATCAGGTGTCAGATTTATGTGTGATTTATTCCTAAATGTCCTTAATGAAATATGAATCATTTTAATAACATTTGAAAAAAAATCTGAGCACTTTTTATTTGTTTTGGTTATGCGATGTGTTTTAAACTAAAATGAAACTTTTATATTGATAACACACAATTTGAGTCATACCAACCACATCGTGTGTCAGATTGTTGTGAAATTGATTTCTACACATTAAAAACGAATTAAGGATCTTTTAAAAAAAATTTGAAAATAATATGATCTTGTTTGATTGGTTTTGGATATGTGATAAATGTTTTAAACAAAAATATCACTTTTATAGAGAAAACACGCACTTTGAGTCATACCATCCACATCGGAAGTTTGATTAACATGTGGTTGATTCCAACATGTCACAAATGAATTATCAATAGTTTTCATAATGTATAAAAACAATTTTAGCTCGTTTTATTGGTTTTGGTGATATGACATGCATTTTAAAATAAAATGAAACTTTTATATTTAAAAAATGTGCTTTGAGTCATACCGACCACATCGTGTGTCAGATTAGTGTGAAATCAATTCCTACATGTTAAAATTGAATTATGGATTGTTTTCCTAATTTATAAAAATAGTATGAGATAATTTTCTCAATTTTGGCTATGTGACATGCGTTTTAAATTAAAATGAAGCTTTTATATTGAATGCATGTACTTAGAGTTATATTGACCACATCAAGTGTAATATTCATGTGTGTTTGATTCCAATACATTTAAAATGAATTATGGATCATTAACCAAAATTTTAAAAACAAATTGAGATCATTTGATCAGATTTGGATATGTGATGCATGTTTCAAACTAAAATGAAACTTTTGTATTAAAAATAGAAACTTTGATTCCTACCACCCACATCATGTGTCATATTTATGTTAGTTAAATTCTTATACATAAACAATGACTTATAGATCACTGTATTAAATTATTAAACAAAAAAAAATTCTTGGTTTTGAGCATGTGATGTGTGTTTTAAACTAATGTGTAAGTTTAACAAAATAAATATCAAATAAAAATGTTAAATAAATTAACTAAAAAATTAAATAAAATGATGAGAAAAATAACTAAATAAGTATTAGGAATTCACCTCTTCATAATGTCTATATACATTCTGACACCATGTATTTTTCCCATTCATTTCTAAAAAATAGATTTCCTCCAATATACTTATCCTTGAGAAACAGATAAAAATAATATATAAGCATTATGATAATAATGATTCACTTACCAAATATAGATCTAAGGTCATAACCCATACTAGATCACAAAATAATAGTTAATCACTTAAATTTGATATCAGAAAAAATTCTGACACCATGTACTCTGCCCACTCATCTCTAAACAAATTTACTTCTTTTGAGTATGTATATTGTTGGAAATCTTGGTAGTATAGATAAAATGTATACAAAAAAAGATTAAGAAATAATTTAATGAAATTGTAATCACCTTCAGAAATTACTTGTTTTGGGGTTACTAGTCTTTTGATGGTATATGATATCTTTCATAAATTCTCAAACATAATATCCACAATCATTGTCGTTATATTGATTTGGAAACTATAGAAATATTGACCAAAATAAGTAATTTTTTTGAAACATGTTTTAAAAGTTATATATTTCTATATGTACCTTAATCTATTTTTGTTTTAAGAAATCCATAGGCTTCTTATGTTTAGTGACTGAACTCATTCCATGATTTAGCCTATATTTATATATCACCATATCATAACAAATTTCTAGTTAAAAAAAACTAAAACATATAAATTGGAGTTTATCTATAAAATTTTTATTGTAGTGTATTATAAATTCACAATAAACATCATGTGTGGTCTTTTTTTGGAAATCCATGCATTAGATCCAACAAATAAATATTTGGGGTATCCAAATTGATTACGATCAGTATCCAGTGATTCCTAAAAAATCAAATAATTAATGAAAAAAAAATATATTTTATATTATTAGATTTCAGGGTTTTACCCCTTCATTTTAGTAATCAATAAGATTCCATATTCTGCTATTTTTTTCTCAAACACCTCACTTAGTTCATCTTTTTTCTTATAAATTTCTTTCACTTCCAAAGAAA
This sequence comes from Viscum album, assembly GCA_963277665.1. Lineage (NCBI taxonomy): Eukaryota > Viridiplantae > Streptophyta > Magnoliopsida > Santalales > Viscaceae > Viscum > Viscum album. The sequence continues at coordinate 225,684,944 of OY728162.1, forward strand.
TTTTTTATGAATAAATGATACAAAAATTAATGAATCAAAATCATAATTCATAGGGTTTTCCCTTTATATATTGGTAAAATAAATTCTTATAGAAAATATGAATAATTATTAACTTTAATGAACATAGTATATCATTCTTTGTATAGGTGGATTATGAAAATGTACCACATGTATGTATTCGAACTTGAGAATCTCATTTATACTCTCGAGACCAACCATGTCTGTAATGACATTTCCAAATTTCTATTCTTTATGTTGAATATAGGACATATATCCAAATTTTAATGTGGTTTCTTCATGAAATTTTAATGTTAATATATGATATAGTGGAACGGGCTATGAGAAGGTTCTCCGGGAATGACCTTTTTGATTTCTTGGTCTACTCACTGGATTGTCTTCATAAGACCTTTGATTTCCCCATTTTTTATCCATATGTAATACCATACCTCACTTTATACATTTTTTCATCAACTTTTATAGGTTTTTCATATGAAAAAATTGTTAATAACATGCCTTATGTAAATTTATAAGATTATAAATCTATGTTGTGAAATTTACAATAGTATCATTGACTGTTGTAATATCTAGATCATCAAGTAGAACTAGAAACTTAGTGATGGGATCTTTATATACTTTAATCCTCACTCTCATGTGATATTTTGGGAGTTTTTTGTTGTTTATCATGTCTCATGGGATATTATAAACCAAACCCCTCACAACAATATGGTGCATGGGTGTTGATAGATAGAAATCACATACAAATTCACCTTGTAGAATTTTGGTAATATAAAGTTATAGAAAGTTGTTTGATTCATATTTAATAGAAAGGGTAAGGAAAAAATTGATAACCTCAAATAAGGTATGTGGTTGAGTGGAATTACTAGCCTCAAATATAGTGGGATCATTTGACTCTTCATGTGATGATCTTTATTCCATTGCTGGTTCGCTTTGACCCTACTGTATATATTGGTCTTCCAAACTAAACCAAACAATAATATCTTTCATAGAATTTATTTTCACTTGAAATACTTTAAATATATGATATGTATCTTCTTAAAACTTCTTCTTCTTAATATATTTTTGAGGTGAGACTCAAAAACCTACACCTCAAACATGACCATATTGTTCCATCCACTTCAAAGATGCTGAAAGAAGTTCTTTTCAAGTACAGACATTATCTATTATTATTTATAACCCATATAAATAACATATGAACATAAATATATAATTTCAAAAAATACTATTATAACGAATAATGAATGAATATTATGTCATACATATAAATGTTTCCATACTGCTTATGTGTTTTCATCAACTAGTTTACCCTCTTTATTTACCAGAGCCCCCTTCTATAGCACATGATGTGGGATAAAAGTGGATTTGGATTTTGATTCATAAATATGTATATAAACAAAGGAACATATGTTGTTTCATATCACATAAAACTTTTAGTGCAGATTTACAATACATGAAATTTTCATCTATAGTGAACAACACCTCATCCTTGATTTGTGATAGGGGTATATTGGTTTTGATGCACATTGTTTATTTTTTGAACTACTTTTTTATTTCCAAAATTAATTTTTTTATCAATTTAGAAAAAATAAATAATTTCAAATAATATATTATCGACTGCAATACACCTGGAATGATTTCTCATTATGAAGACTGATGAAAGCATCCCATGTTTCATGCTTTATAATTTGGTTATACATAACTAGTGGGTGTGGATTTAGTTTCAACTAAGAATACCTGAGATGAATCTTGGTAAGAAGTTTCAAAAAGTTTATATAGGACTTTATAGTGGTTATTAAGACATATTTCATACAAAAATAATCTAAAATAAATGAACTCTATAAGGGATAATGTAAAGTAAATAAATGTTTTATTATATAATTTTTCAGTAAAATAGAGAAAGTATATTGTAACATTACCTTAATATATTCTCAAAGGGTTTCCTTCGTTACATTTTGTACATGTCATGATGAATCTATATCAATTGGAATATTCATTATCATTGTGACCCCAACATAACTAATGAACATTGACTTTTTGGGGTCAACAGGTTGGTCATGTTGATTCAAGACAACTTAAAATTTTATAAATCTACATATTTCCTTGATATTTTTGTCAAAACACTGGTGCTACATCATTATTAATTTTTTCATTGACCAGTTTTTGGTCTTATAATAATTCTACAGTTTCAACATCAACTATCTGTTCTTCACTGAGATTAGTAATATCATCATGTGCAGAAGTCGTTGTCTATATGAGTAGTCAAACATTTAATTTATATTATTTTAATATAGTATATAACACATAATATTATGAGGAAAACAATACTATATTAAATAAAATTAACCTTCTCATTAAACTCACTTTATTTTATTTAAATGTTTAAGGGATTTCGATCCTCAATTGAGAATGAAAATCCCCTCTTTATGGTCCTCTATAACATACAACACATTGTCTACATTGGTAACACCATCAAATGATTATGATCTCCAAATGAAAGGGTAATCCTTGATTGAATTTTCATATGAACCTACAGTTGTTTTAGTTTTCAATAGAACTATTGACCAATTCTTTTTTACTGGATTTGAGATATAAAATACCTACACTACTTATGATTCCATTATGAATGGATTGTCTTTATACCCTTCCACATTAAAATTCACCTTCACAAATCCCACTTCTTCAATATTTAATACACTCATATTATCAATCTATTTACAATGGAAAATCAGAACTCTAAATGTTGTATAATCCAAATTGTATATCTGTTCGATGATGTCGAAATATGACATATTTTCATAAATTGGATTTCTATCCTTGGAACCAAATATGTGTGAAACTTCCCATAAAATCAAAACTCCACTATTTTTCATCATAATGTTGTCATTATGTTATTTTGTATAGAAATTATAACCATTAATTACTAAACTAGTGTAATATATAACATTTTCATTTGGTCCCCTAGCAATCCATAAAATTACTTCAGAAATTAAATTCATATTTTCAGATAAATCCTTATAAACATGATATTATAACCATCCTATAAACTATTGATTATGTTTATTTGATATCTATCCTTCACCCCTTTATTAATTAAAATGTTTAAGAATTTCATTGTGGGATTCAATGTATGGGTCAAAATATTCACTGTTATGTAAAATGTAAAGGTGATCATACTCCCACTCTATGATGGTAAGTGTAACAACATCTCTTCCAAAAATACCTTTTACCATAAGGGGTACACTATGATGAGACTTTGGGATACCAATGCTATCAAAATCTTATAAGTAATTAATATATAATTCAATAGATTCTTCAATAACATATCATTATGCAATACAACCATTTGGAAAACTTCAATTCTTAATGTACACTTTCAAAATCTTCAAATACCATTCAATGGGGTACATCTATATGTAATAGATAGGACAACTAAGTTGAACCCCTATAACCAAGTGAACCTTCAAGGAGACCATTATATCAAATAATTATAGTAGGAATAAAATCTCTAATTCACATAATATGACTGCAACATCCTTATTCATGATTGAAAACTTCATTGGGTTAATAAATTTACTACATATTGATTTGAAAAAGATGAAAAGTCTGGTTAATGTATGTTATACATCTTTATCCAGAATACAACATAAAGTAAAGTTCATTAAATCATGTATCAAAACATGACATTCACGTGATTTTAAACCCTATAACATCAAATTAGTCATTGAAATGACATTCTTGATATCTTATGAATACCCCTCTGGAACTTTTACACCATTGAAGAAAATGAAAAATTGAAAATTTTCTTGGCTGGATAGAGTGTAAGCTACTGGAGGAAGAAAAGTCCACATTTTACTATTCATCAATTACAACTGTTCCCTTATCCCAAGGTTAATCATTTCCAAACTAGACTTGATTATATCTTTTATTTTTCTAGGAACATTTTGTAATCTTCCAATAGCACTATAAAATATATATTTTTATACATGCATGAAATCAATAAAATGTATGATGTACAAACAATTATAGTATGGTAATTAAAATAAAATTGATATCTTTTTCCAAATTTATTTTAGAAGGTTTTTGGAAAATGGTTTACTGAAAAAAAAATTAAATATATTTTAATTTATCAAACAATTAATCACCTATTAGAAGAGATGGTGTTTCACCTTGTTCTGTATTCCCATTGAATGTTTTGATTCATACATAACCATTGAAAAAAGTTATAATTTACCAACATAATTGGCCATGTACTATTAGTAATAATATATACACTAAAAACTATATATTCCATCTATAGATAATTCAAAAGGAAGTTTCCCAGCTTATTTACAAATTCAGGATACTTATAATCAATTTTATTCCATTGATATGAGTCTCTTGGATGATGTAGTTTCCCATATTTAATTATTGTATATGTGTTCCATGTTAATTTCCTTGTGGTTTCCTGACATTCATATAGTCATCTAAACTATGAAATGATAGGAAATTACTATAAAAATTTCTAGGTACTTTATTCATCTTTCTTGTATCAATACACTCCACACGTGTGGTATTTTATGAGTGATTTGTAGTCCTTGTGAAAGAATATGCAATCATTTGGACAAAAATTTATTTTTAGAGATCATTCCCATTGAACATAGAATTTATTTACATCATATGTTCAACAATAAATTTAATTTTATTCTAGTAGCATATCATTCAAGAGACAAGTAGTTCAGAAATACTGGTGTCACTCTATATACTACCAATTTTCAAATTATATAACTTTAATATAGTTGGTAATGTTGTGTATTTAGTATAACCAGTATACAATAGTCTCTTAACATAACTATTTAACTTCTCAAAAAACTTTGTAAATCATGAAGTTCATATTCAATTTTCATTTATTCCATAAAATCTTCATCATCATTTACACTGGTATTTATATCAAATAATATATAAACTACAGTATCATCCCAATAGGCATTCACATTGACTTTTTACTCTTTTTTAGTCTACCATTTATACTATTGATCTATTCTGTGACAAATAAAATGTTCTTCCAACTCTTTTGAACTAATTTTTGTTGAATAAAAACAATGTAAACACGAACAAAGGATTTGAGAAGGGTTGTATACATGGTCTATTACAAACATGATGAACTCTTTAAATCTATCTTCATACTCTTTTTTCATACAATTATCATGCATCCATTTTCAATTCATATCCATCCTATATTAGGTTCATAAAATATTCATTTTGTACAAAAAATAAATAAATACACATAAGATATTCATAATTAAAGGAGAAAGTTATAGATAATTATAATAAGAGAAACCTAACATTTGAATATTATTAGTGATGTTTCCTAACAAGTTATCATTTTACATAATGTTGAAATAAAAAGAAGAAACCAGGGGTAAACATGTGGCAATTGGTACAGGTTCTTGATTTGATGTTAGGTGGGACAAAAATATAGTAATTCACGGTTATTATTTGTCACCTTTCTAGGTGGGAGTCCAACATGAGAGTTGAGTTGATGTTTATTCATTTATTCACTTGAAACATAGTAGGAAAATTTGTGTTTCATTGATAGTATGAGTGTAGATTTAAAGGAGTAGGAAAGTTTAGTTGACCGTCACTTATCAGTGACCAAATGTCACACATGATTAATTTGAAGATCCAGAAAAAGCAGTGATAAATTGAAATTATACGGGACATTTGACCACTAAAAAGTATCAGTCATCCCTTCATCCTTCTTTCCTTTAATTATGACATTTTACCAATGATAAGTATCCACTTCAAGCAAAAAAAAATTTTCTCCCATTTATTCCCATTTAACAATTTTTGATGCACTTTTCATCATAAATCAATGGATTTCAAATCATTATTCCATGTATAATTATAAAATATCTTATTAAAAATGATAATAAAATGGATCTCATACTCAACTAAATCACTTAAATACATATATTAGTATAATAATCACTAATAAATATGTCACGACCCATCCCCTGGGGCCCGTGCCGTGACTACCCCAATCCCGCCTTCCATAGGCCAGGGGCTAGCGACTAGAACTGTAACACCCCGACCCCAGATACCCAGAGTCGGTGCATTATTTCGTAACATTGGCATGATCACAAAAGATCAAGTCTCTAAAGACCGATTAGTTTAGTAGCCTTGGAAACACTAGATACATTCATAAATGTTAAATTACATCATAAAGTGAAAAACTACAATAACAAAGTCACCATAGTCCACACTCATATCCTCTTCTGACTATCCCTGCAGGTCATTCATAAAATACTTCTTCACATCCTGGAAAATATTAAAACATTGAAAGGGGTGAGCTCAGATGCTCAGTAAGGATAACAATATCGCGGAAGCTTTCGTAAATAAACATTAACATTTAAGGCAATGTATAACTAAAACAAAAGCCTTTTTAAACTTTAACTTCAGCATAATATGGAAAAAATAAATTAAATAATTCCATTTACTTACTCGCATGGATATTCTACTAGTGGAATAATCACATGAAATATCAATAACCACTTTCATAATTATGGAATGCATAATGCCAGACTATCATAACCACGTAGCCAAGGCCTCGTGCCAAGACCACAAATAAGATTTTGTCAAGGCCTCGTGCCAAGACACTACTTTGTCTCATGAGACCTACTGATGCATCGAGGAGCTGTAGCGGGCTCCACCCATCACTTATTAAGTCCAATGCATTCCTCATATGAATAGGTTTAAACAGATCATAAACCATAACATAATCGTATCACATAAAACATGCATAAAGGAAACATAACATTTCCACATTTCAATCACAATATATCAATACAACATTGATATAATAAAAACACTTTCAAAACCATTTTCAATACCAATATAAAAGAAATTTAAAACTTTGTATTTATTTTTCATTAAAAAAAGTGATGGCTTGTAGAGGAAGCCGAAACTCAAATAATGGTCACAGCGGCAGAGAAGTCGTTGTCACCGCATATGTACGAAGAGAAAAACATTCCCTTTTTGTTGTTTAGTAAAACGCTTCGTATAAAAAATATTCCATTTGAATAAACGTAAAATTCAAAGGGGTTTATACACCGTATAAAAGAAAGTTGTGTATAAAACCAAATATGCCTCAATTTGAGACGAAGTCCTTAAAAAGAACATTTTTAAAATAACATAGATCTATTATGTGTATTCACTATAAGTACACATAAAGAAAGTACAAATACAAGATAGGACATAATAATCTCATGACATAATTTGAAAGTAGGAGATTAACCCAAAGAATGGAAATTGGGTTAATAAATTCCCTTACCTCGTGTCTGACTTGACTCGATCGTTCTTTAACCTCCTGAATAATAAACTAGAGTTAATTTCTATTTAATTAAGAACCTTTTTCATGTTCATTATTCCTTTTATATCACTTATTACCATGTTATGACCATTATGTAATTATTTAAGTTAATAACGGTCATTTTGTCGATCTTTGGTACTTGAGTCAAAAATAAACTTCGTATAATTACAAGTTGTTCATGTGGTGAAATATCCATTATATCCAGAATTATATTCATGATTTAGATATCATCTATATCATATATATCCATTATATAAATTCATTTATAATATTACATAACATTTAGAGGTAAGAAATGAAATGCACCGTTCATGGAGACGGTAAGCCGTACGTACGCATGAACACTACTTTCATTTCTATTTCGTAATTAATAGAATGAAATAATAATAGTATGAAGGTGTATTATAATTCCAGTATAATATCATATATAATATCATTTACTCCATCCTTTATACATCCCACATATGGCATTAACGATTCAAATCACTTTGAGGGGGTGGTAGTCCGCACTTCCTAAAATGAAAATATCGCATTTATCCATAATGGAAACCATAAAGGTATGCCATAAATGAAAAATACAGAAGATTAAGTAAAACATAAACATATTATATATCATATATAAATATAGTGACATCTTAATGTCCACCTTTTAAGGTGTTATATGAGTGTTGAACAATCATCGTTTCGTGAGGCAGAAATTTGCCATCCACAGAAACCGTATGTTCTTTAACCATTAGATGTAGGTGTGTTTAAGTGTAGCTCGAATAATAATTATAACAACATCCTAGTATATTGAGGATACCGATGTTACAAAATAAATTAATAAAAAGAGTTTAAGGGGTTGAAGAAGCAAAATAAAACAAAAGAACACAAGAGAAAACACTACCTTTAAAACGGGTAACTCTTTTTCATTTGAGCCAAAGGCTTTCTTGGGAAGAATTCTGCCCAAAGTGAGGCTTATAGGAGTAAGGGAAGGAAGTTGGGAGAGTATTTGGGCAGAGGTTGGCCGAGCCAAAAGGTTTTGAAAGTGTGAGTAAGGTGGTAGTGGTGGGGGCCTTTTATAAGTGTAGAGGAGGGGCATTCTTGGAAAGTAATGAAATGTTACTTTATTATACAATGCTTTTCGGATTCTAAAGGTCCCACACTTATATAATTCAAGGATATGGTGATAAGGGTTCGAAATATTCTCATCCAATAGGCTTTGGACAAGTGTAATGCTTATATTTTACATTATACTTCCATTTTATTAAAATCGTTAATTAATGAGGTAATTACTGCATCATCATGGTGTCATAAATAATTTAATTTATTTAATGTCTAAAAATTATAAAAAAAATATCATTATTTAGGAAATCTTTTTATATTTCTAATGAATATTTATAGTCAAAAATATGACTTTTATAACCCCATTTAATTTTTTTAGTAAAACAACTCTTGATTGTGACATTTTTATTTTAACTTTAAATAAAAAGTTATTTATGTCATTTTCCTACCAAAGTGGCTCCATGGGGTCCCCAAGTTGACCCATGTATTGTCTTGGTCGGCCATGACTCATACAATAGGGGTAGGACAAGTGTCAAGGTCATTTCCTATTATTATAACATTATATTTACCTTAAATTTCACTAATTACCTTTAATCTCGATTAATTAAACTTAAAAGTTACTATTCACCAAAAAATTATTTTAATCCCATTAAACCACATTTTACTTCATAATGACAACAATGTATGTCGGATTTTTGAAAATCAAATCACAGAAGTGGTAATGTTTCATTTAAACGAAAAAAAATCATTTTTTAACTACCACTTAGTGGTTTCACTATTCATCAAAAATTGAAGTTTTTCAGAACAATGCCAAAATTTCACCCTAAGCTATAATTAATATTCTGAATTCAAAAATGATGTCTATTTTATGAAATTCCAAACATATAAGTTGCATTAATTAATTTTATAATTAATTCCCGCTGTCACAACAAATAGCGTGTTTTTAAGAAACAATATATATCAAAAGATTGACAATTGTTTATGTCCAATTTCAATGTGAAATTAATTATAATGAACACCATTGGATAAAATGGTAAAAATATATTCTAATTATACTTTAAAACCACTAAATAGTATAATTTGTCACTATTAATTATTTTGATTAAAAAAGTTGTTTTTAAGTAATTTTCACTATTCAAGGCAAATTGGAAATTCTCAGAAAAATACCAAAAATTCAACATAGGCTAATTTCGATATTCCGAATCCAAAAATGAAGTCCATTTGGAAAGATAAAATTTATAAAATTTCAAAAATTAGGTATTACTATTCATAACGGCTACTTTGATTGGTCGCAGTGTGTTAGAACTCAAACCTGCGTACAATGCAAGCTATTGCATTATTGAAAGAGAGACGTATCGTGAAAGCTTGGGGTGTTACATTCTCACCTCCTTCAATAAATTGCGTCCTCGCAATTTGAAAATTTTCATTGAAAATAAAAGGTTGAAAATAGAAAAAACCTTTGTGGAAAACTCACATCGGAAATAGGGTTAATAAGAATATAATATTAAAAGAAAGAAAGAGAAGTACAAAGGTCACCCGAGATAGCCCATACTAAGATTATATGAAAATATGGATATGGAAGAAAAACAAACCATCAAGGTTTGACGGAGAGTTGTAGAAAACTGGATTAGTATAAAGTTAACCATAAGAAAATCACAAACTTGTGATTGGTTAAACGGTCATTGAATCCCCAGTTGGAAAAGTTAATCGGCAACGTTTTTGTTTTAAGTTACCTTTTATAGAGTTGAGGAATTTATTTAGGAGATTTAATAATAACATAAGGGAATATACATACTTGTCATGTAGACTTTCATTCTTTAATAAATTTTTACCACAAACCCATCTTTCACTCTAAAAGGTAATAGAACTCAAAAATACTCTATTTATCCTAATTGTATATGGTTCCAAATATTAACACATACCATTTAGATTAGTAAAACTATTTTGTAATAACCAGGGACTTCCTGTAGGCTAGTGGTAGGTAATAAAGGCTTATCGCACTATGGTTGTGGGTTCGATTCCTGCAGCTTTGTCCGACGCGACGGGTTATGCCCCACCCTACAGGTTGTCCTTTTCCTAAAAATATAGTATTATAATATTCCAAAAATAATCTTCAGAAATGTTTTAACCTTAAACAATACTATTCAAAGTTCAACTTAATCAATCCCAACCTTTATAGTTATCCAAAATACCTTTGTCCAAACTTTCTCTAAAAGGTCTCTTAATTCCAAAATCAATTTATCAGATTCCCCAAACAAAGTAAAGTGTCTCTTATTGTCACATACTAAAAATATGATTACCTTCATCATATTAAAACCTTAATGAAAAGAACAAGTACTGCAGTATAATCCTTATATATATCACATTATTCTTATAACCAGAAGATAATCCTTGAGTCCAAAAGCACCAATAAATTAATTATTCTGCTTCAACTGTAGTCACAGAAAATGATTGGCCTTGATACCTTGGCCTTTTCTGAGGTAAGTTTCCCTGATGCTTAGGACATTCATTTGCATAATGACCCGTTTCTCTACAATTGTAGCATTCAACATTGATAGCCTCTTTCTTTCCCTTGCAATCACACTCCTGGTGACATTTTTCTCCACATTTATAACAAACTCCCATTCCTTTTAGGAAAGTACCCGGGTGATTCTTCCCACAATTATCACATAATGGAAAATCCTTCTTTCCCTTTTTCCCTTTATCTCTCTCTTGTTCCACCATTCTCTTCTTCTCTTGCTTTACTTTATTATCATAATATTTAGAGAATTCTTTTTCTGTCTTGATAGAACATGAGACAATATCTTCGTATGACGAGAAGGTTTGTGAGACTAATGCTCGACGGAGAAATGGTTTTAACCCATCAAAGAAACAATCAATATTACTTATTGGGTTATGTATATAATCTTCTGCATGCCTCGCTAACCTTGTAAAGTTAGCCTCATACTTTGCGACATTCTCATCTTCCTTTTGTCTCAGACTCAGAAATTACCTTTCCATATCTACTCGATGGTCATGTGGAAAGTATTTTTCTAAGAAAAGATCTTTGAACTCTCTACATTCCATACTTGATACTTCTTCATCTTCCTTTGTATTTTGAATCAGCGACCACCACTGATCGGCATCTCCAGTGAGGCGGTAAACTGCCATGACAACCTTCTCCCTTTCACTACTCCCCAAGGCATGGAATATTTTCTCTAATGAGTTTATCCATGGCTCAGCTACTAATGGATTTGTACCCCTATTAAATGTTGGTGGTTGTTGCCTCATGAAGTGGTCTAACATTGATCCTCCACGTTGCGGATCAGGGTGCTCCATACGAGTAAGGTTATTATTCATAACCTGAGTGAGTTTTCCCAGTATGGTAATAAGTTGATCAGCACCAGTTGTATCTCCAGATCCACAATAATTATCTTGAGTAGGAGGTAAATCCCTACACGGAGTGCGTGCATTGATACGGTTTCCATTCCGTCCACTAGGCACCATTTCTAAACAATGGCATAAACTAGATTAGTTTATGAATCAAAATACATAATTCCATACTTGTAAAATACTTAACATAATTTGAACTATTTATGGATATAATACATAATCATAAAAATGTTTTCTTTGAGGGAGTATGTACTCATAAGCCCTTCATAATGGTTTGTAAGGAAAATGATAATTATCCTAAGCATATCCCCTAGGAGTGTCGTAACCAAGAGTGTAGCAAGGCACGTTGTCGTGCACCAGTTCCCGTTCGAGTCTAGCTCAAAGTGGTGTTTTCGGGTTTTACCCTTATGCACATCTGTGCCAGAGCCACCTCTACCTGCTCGTATCCAGACAGGGATGTATTGCTCGGAAAACTCACAAAATCTCTATAATACCAAAATTCTAGGAAGTTATTCTATACTAATCCTCAAAGTCTATCTTTGGGCTATGTGCTCTAATCAGAGTTTATCTAAATCTAGCTACCAAGGTTAGTACTAAACTGCCTCTGATACTAACTGTAACGCCCCGACCCCAGCTACCCAGAGTCAGTGCATTACTTTGTAACATTGGCATGATCACAAAAGATCAAGTCTCGAAAGACCGATTAGTTTAGTAGCCTTGGAAACACTAGATACATTCATAAATGTTACATTACATCATAAAGTGAAAAACTACAATAACAAAGTCTCCATAGTCCACACTCATATCCTCTTCTGACTATCCCTGTAGGTCATTCATAAAATACTTCTTCACATACTGGAAAATATTAAAACATTGAAATGGGTGAGCTCAGATGCTCAGTAAGGATAATAATATTGCGGAAGCTTTCGTAAATAAACATTAACATTTAAGGCAATGTATAACTAAAACAAAAGCCTTTTTAAACTTTAACTTCAGCATAATATGGGAAAAATAAATTAAATAATGCCATTTACTTACTTGAATGGATATTATACTAGTGGAATAATCACATGCAATATCAATAACCACTTTCATAATGATAGAATGCATAATTCCAGACTATCATAACCACGTAGCCAAGGCCTCGTGCCAAGACCACAAATAAGATTTTTTCAAGGCCTCGTGCCAAGACACTAGTTTGTCTCATGAGACCTACCTATGCATCAAGGAGCTGTAGCGGGCTCCACCCGTCACTTATTAAGTCCAATGCATTCCTCATATGAATAGGTTTGAACATATCATAAACCATAACATAATCGTATCACATAAAACATGCATAAAGGAAACATAAAATTTCCACATTTCAATCACAAGACATCAATACAACACATTGATATAATAAAAACACTTTAAAAACCATTTTCAATACCAATATAAAACAAAGTTAAAACTTTGTATTTATTTTTCATTAAAAAAAGTGATGGCTTGTAGAGGAAGCCGAAACTCAAATAATGGTCACGGCGGCGGAGAAGTCATTGTCGCCGCATATGTACGGAGAGAAAAACCTTCCCTTTTTGTCATTTAGTAGAACTCTTCATATAAAAATGATTCCTTTTGAATAAACGTAAAAGTCAAAAGGGTTTATACACCGTATAAAAGAAAGTTGTATATAAAACCAAATATGCCTCAATTTGAGACGAAGTCCTTAAAAAGATCATTTTTAAAATAACATAGATATATTATGTGTATTAAATATAAGTACACATAAAGAAAGTACAAATACAAGATAGGACATAATAATATCATGACATAATTTGAAATTAGGAGATTAACCCAAAGAATGGAAATTGGGTTAAGAAATTCCCTTACCTCGTGTCCGACTTGACTCGATCGTTCTTTAACCTCCTGAATAATAAACTAGAGTTAATTTCTATTTACTTAATAACCTTTTTCATGTTCATTATTCCTTTTATATCACTTATTACCATGTTATGAACATTATGTAATTATTAAAGTTAATAACGTTCATTTTGTCGATCTTTGGTACTTGAGTCAAAAATAAACTTCTTATAATTACAAGTTGTTCATGTGGTGAAATATCCATTATATCAAGAATTATATTCATGATTTAGATATAATATATATAATATATATCCATTATATACATTCATTTATAATATTACATAACATTTAGAGGTAAGAAATGAAATGCACCGTTCATGGAGACGGTAAGCCGTACGTACGCATGAACGCTACTTTCATTTCTATTTCATATTTAATGGAATGAAATAATAATAGTATGAAGGTGTATTATAATTCCAGTATAATATCATATATAATATCATTTACTCCATCCTTTATACATCCCACATATGACATTAACGATTCAAATCACTTTGAGGGGGCGGTAGTCCGCACTTCCTAAAATGAAAATATCGCATTTACCCATAATGGAAACCATAAAGGTATTCCATTAATGAAAAATATAGAAGATTAAGTAAAACATAAACATATTATATATCATATATAAATATAGTGACATCTTAATGGCCACCTTTTAAGGTGTTATATGAGTGTTGAACAATCATCATTTCGTGAGGCAGAAATTTGTCATCCAAAGAAACCGTATATTCTTTAACCATTAGATGTAGGTGTGTGTAATTTTTGCTCGAATAATAATTATAACAACATCCTAGTATATTGAGGATACTGGTGTTGTTACAAAATAAATGAATAAAAAGAGTTTAAGGGGTTGGAGAAGCAAAATAAAACAAAAGAACACAAGAGAAAACACTACCTTTAAAACGGGTAACTCTTTTTGATTTGAGCCAAAGGCTTCCTTGGGAAGAATTCTGCCCAATGTGAGGCTTCTAGGAGTAAGGGAGGGAATTTTGGAGAGTATTTGGGTAGAGGTTGGCCGAGCCAAAAGGATTTGAAAGTGTGAGTAAGGTGGTAGTGGTGGGGGCCTTTTATAAGTGGAGAGGAGGGGCATTCTTGGAAAGTAATGAAATGTTACTTTATTATACAATGATTTTTGGATTCTAAAGATCACACACTTATATAATTCGAGGCTAAGGTGATAAGGGTTCGAAATATTCTCATCCAATAGGCTTTGGACAAGTGTAATGCTTAGTTTTACATTATCCTTCCATTTTATTAAAATCGTTAATTAATGAGGTAATCGCTGCATCATCATGGTGTCATAAATAATTTAATTTATTTAATGTATAAAAATTATAAACAAAATATCATTATGTAGGAAATCTTTTTATATTTCTAATGAATATTTATAGTCAAAAATATTACTTGTATAACCCCATTTAATTTTTTTTAGTAAAACAACTCTTGATTGTGACATTTTTATTTTAACTTTAAATAAAAAGTTATTTCTGTCATTTTCTACCAAAGTGGCTCCATGGGGTCCCCAAGTTGACCCATGTATTGTCTTGGTTGGACATGACTCGTCCAATAGGGGTAGGACAAGTGTCAAGGTCATTTCCTATTATTATAACATTATATTTACCTTAAATTTCACTAATGAACTTTAATCGCGATTAATTAAACTTAAAAGTTACTATTCACCAAAAAATTATTTTAATCCCATTGAACCACATTTTACTTCCTAATGACAACCATGTATGCCGGATTTTTGAAATTCAAATCACAGAAGTGGTAATGTTTCATTTAAACGAAAAAAATCATTTTTTAACTACCACTTAGTGGTTTCACTATTCATCAAAATTGAAGTTTTTCAGAACAATGTCAAAATTTCACCCTAAGCTATAATTGATATTCCGAATTCAAAAATGATGTCTATTTTATGAAATTCCAAACATATAAGTTGCATTAATTAATTTCATAATTAATTCCCGCTGTCACAACAAATAGCGTGTTTTTAAGAAACAATATATATCAAAAGATTGACAATTGTTTATGTCCAATTTCAATGTGAAATTAATTCTAATGACCACCATTGGATAAAATGGTAAAAATATATTCTAATTATACTTTAAAACCACTCAATAGTATAATTTTTCACTATTAATTATTTTTATTAAAAAAGTTGTTTTTAAGTAATTTTCACTATTCAACGCAAATTGGAAGTTCTCAGAAAAATACCAAAAATTCAACATAGACTAATTTCGATATTCCGAATCCAAAAATGAAGTCCATTTGGCAAGATAAAATTTATAAAATTTCAAAAATTAGGTATTACTATTCATAACGGCTACTTTGATTGGTCATGGTGTGTTAGAACTCGAACTTGCGTACAATGCAAGCTATTGCATTATTGAAAGAGAGAAGTATCGTGAAAGATTGGGGTGTTACAAGAACCAAAGGCATAAATCCCTAAAACAGGGAAGGAATTACATTTAAAAATTATAAACACACACAACAGAGTAGCTGGAAGCAATACAATAAGTAAAAACTGTATAAAAAAGAAGTTATGAAAAGTAAAGGGGCCGGAAATATAAGCCCAACTGTAAAGTACAAGGAAACTAGAAGTACAAGGAAAACAAGTACAACAGAAGAAAGGTGAAAAAACTGTTGGATCGTCCTCTGGGAAATCCTACCTGAAGGGTAGGTATAGATAGCCTCCACATCACTCCACGTTCGTCTGTCTCCTCCGTGTACCGTCATGCCATGTGGTCCACCTCCGGGTACCGTCTAGTCCTCGTACACTCAGTCTCGGTTAGTGCTATCCATCGTCTGCATCCAATGCAATGAGGTGCGGGCATAGCCCGTGCAGGAGTGAGTATAACGATACCCAGTAGGGACCCCGAGACCCTCAATGTATCACAAAATCCAACAAGGATAAACCAAAAAGTAAGAAATCAATAGATAACCACACTTAGGTATATGCCCATACATATACCTAAGTTATCAAGTAATCCATATCAATCTTGAGGTAAACACAAAAGTTACTGACTCAGCTCAACCATGATTTTTATTCACATTGTCAAAACCACGACTGTTGGATAACTCCTCCTCTGTCGAGTACAGTGGGCCTGCCTCCAACTACCAGGCGCTTCCTACTAACCTTGGACTACTGAGGTACTCCTCCTGTCGAGTACCGTGGGTCTGCCATGCTCACACAGAGGCACTCCCCACTGTGGGTCTGCCGCCAACTACCAGGTGCTCCCCCTAATAGCCTGCAGAGGTACTCCTCCTATCGAGTACCGCAGGTCTGCCAACAACTACCAGGCGCTCCTTCGTCGTGGGTATGCCGCCAACTACCAGACGCTCCCCACTAGGCTAGTCGAATCACAACGAGTCGAATCACTCAAGCAGTCGTCAGGTCTCAGCCAGCTACTAGGTCTCCATACTCTGCTCGCTCGTCTTCGGGAGGGTCCACTCCACGAGCTACAAATTGATACTAAAACTGTCACGAATTCCCAAGTAGAAGTATCTCAAAGGTCTGCCATGTCATAAGGGTCTGAACGCAACAGAAGATGTGTCAATCGGACGCCCGGTCTATAAGTTATTAGCCTTTTAGTCCCAGGGGTCTGGTTGGATTCATGTATGATCCAACCTGACCGTATCTCAAATATAACTTGAACTCTAGTGGGTTATTCTCAAAGGGACCATCGTGTTCCAAGAATACCAGCGCCGCTGATGGTTCATCAAATGGATGTCCGGTGCCAAATATATGAACAAAGGAAGTAACGGTCAGTAATAGGCCTGGGCCCGGTCTTACCCGGTCGGACCGACTTAGCCTAACCCATTCTGGGCCGACCCGGTCTCGGTCGACGCGGTCAGACCCGCTGGGTCTGACCTGGTCCGTTGGGCAGGTCATCCTGCAAGGTTCGGCCCAGTCCACTGGGCCCGGCCTAGCGAACTGCAGGGGCGGTTCGACCAGGAGGTCGCCGCGTAGGCGGCTCGGCCCGGAGGCCGGGGCGGGTTCAACCTGCACCACGTGGGGCGCAGCTCGGGTGGCTCATCCCAGAAAGTCGAGCTGATTCGGCCAGCGACGCTGTGAAGGACGTCGCGGGCCGGCTCGGGTGGCTGGCGCAGCTCGTCCGGGAGCCGAGGTGCGGCCAGGCCGCGTGGGGCGTGGGTAGGCCAGTAGGGCGCGGGGCAGGGCACGGGAATGTAGCGCGGGGCGCGGGAAGGCCGGCGGGGTGCGCGGGCAGGCCGCGAGGCGCTGGGCAGAGCGGGATTAGGCTGGCGGGGTGCGGGCAGCGTGCGAGCAGGCCGGCGGGGCGCGCGGGCAGGCCGCGGGTAGGCCGCGGGGCACCGGGTAGGGTGCGGGTAGGCCGGCGGGGTGCGGGCAGCACGCGGGCTCGGCCAGAGGCGGTGTGGGATGCCGCGAGGGCGGCGTGATTCACAGAGGCCGCGAGTAGCACGATCTTTGTCATTTCCATCTCCGTCGCCTTTTCGTTGATATGTCGACATGTCGAAGAATTCCAGAAGAAGGAAAAACAACGGAGGATTTCGGGCTATGTTAGGTTGGCCCGCACCCTTCACATTTAGGGAGGTATCAATTGGCTCAACGAGTTAATAATTTGATCATTAACATGTCCGTAACAAACCCTTTCTATCCAATGAAGAAGATAAGAAAATGTAAAACATCATCAAGTAATAAACCCCCTACCTGGATTGTCGGGAGTTCATCGTTCGTTGACGGAGTTGCAGGAAGAAGACAAAGAAAATCGTCGTTCGTCGTGTCTGCCAAGCACTTTTGAACCCGAGTTGCGTCGGCTTGTGGAAGATTCTCCATCTAGGTAGGTGTCCGGGGAATAATTTGAAGAGGATCGACATTCTTATTTGATGGAGCATTATTCGTTCTTCATTGGGAGCTTTTCCCCCTAGCTCTTCTCTTCCCAAGTTCCACCTAAATGAAATATTCCAACCCAAAAGAAATAATGGATTGTCTATTATTTTAATTGTTGGCATGAATTCAAATGGAGAAATAATTAAGGGGCTCCACCTAATTAATTCATGTGTGTAGGCACAAAATTAATTAGGGGAGTTCAAGAGGCTCCAAGGGTGGTGGCACCATTAAGTGGGGAGTTCAAGAGGTTTCTCCCCACTTAATGGGGAGTTCAAGGGGGTTTCATCCTCAGGTGGTCCCCACAACTTTAATCCTCACATGGAAGGTTATGTTCAGGTGGGCCCCACCACCATAACCTCCCATGGGAGTTTAAGGTGTGGTGGTCCCACCACCAACTCCCATGAAGAGGTTTTAACCACCAACACTCACATGGCGGATCAATAAAATAAAGTGTAGCACACTTTATTCTATTTTTTTATGAAAACCCAAAAACTAACTTTTATTCTCGTCCAACTGCCATCGAGGTGAAAGTCTTCTTAAGTGAATACCAGCGCTGCAAGTTCAATGGTGCCCTCAGATTTCAGTTCCAAGCACCGGTTTAAAAGTTATAAAATCTTGCTCGTACTTTGACTGAATGTACCCGGACAAAACTTCAAAAATTGATTCCGGGCACACCGGGCCTCGGAATCAAGCGCCGTAAATTTTCGCGGACTCGTAAAATTCCCATGTATTTAAGAAAAAAATTTCCACAGAAATTCCGGGTCTTTGCAAAATATGTTATAAATGAAATTTTATTTATTATTAGATAGAATATTTCCCTTGGAAATTCATGTTCTTTCTTTCCATTTAATTATGACCCGACCTTATAATTTTTTATAAAAATATCTTTCCTAGGAACATATAAGGTCATGTAATCATCATATTTTAACACAATGTCAATGAGATTGGAATTTCATGAAACGAATGGATGAAACTATTATTGATGAAATAAGTAAATTTGGATTCCATGTTAGTCAATTTTTCAATAGATTATTCTAGACCATGTATTATAGGGATACCAACAAATATATATTTGTACTATAACCCACTGATGAACCCCTATTTCAAAAATAATTTATTTAAAAATATAAGGTATATTCCACATATCCTACAATATCCAAAAACTCTATTTAATTTCCTTAAAACACCACAAATAATTTCCATTAATAAACATTCCAAAAAATTCATTTATCATGGATTTCACATCATTGAGATCCAAAACATTATGATTCCACCTCAAACAGATAGTGTAAGAGGTTATATAAATTTAATATTCCTAAAAATCTATCTTATATCGTTCATTAATTCCATAGCCTTGGATATACCTATCCCAATATAGGGATATTAATAAACTTATGTTCCCATCAATTTATATCAAAGGATTAAAAAATATATTAAGGATTATATTGAATCGTTTTGGTTTTTATGACTTACAACCAATAAAAACTAACCAATATATAATTTTACTAGAATTTTGGGATAACATATTTGTACATTATAAATATTGAAACCTGAAATAAAAAAAATTCAATGAATGGGTGTCTTATTTATCAATATATAAAATAAATAAACCAAGTATTATATAAAATTTATGATAGCCTTCATTGACACTATCTAAAATTATAAATTTATATATAAACACATAATTATTTATAAGGTCACATAAAAAATACCTGACAGAAATTAAATAAAATCATGGACTTAAGACCAACAGACAACCTACTACTAAACCCACCACCGCAATGACACATATCACTATATGTTTTCTCCCACATATAGTAGTCAAAACCTTCACATGTATATCCAAAAGAGTATACTCATTCTTAATAAAATATGTACCACATTTATGGTTAGGGGTGATTATAATAAACTTTAAAAAATTATTACAATATATTCTAATCTTTTATGTGTCTAAGAGAAATTTGTTTTAAATTATAATTTTTTTTTCATGACACTTCAAACCATTCATAATGATACACAATAGATAAAAATAAGAATATTATGTACATGGATTAATCAAAGTAAATAATGTTATACATAAGAAGATGAAAGTTATACATACCCAAACACCTCAAACCATGGATAAATTTTTCCTTTTATATCCCTTATATTTAAGGTAACTAGATAAGAAAATGAATCTGAAAAATAATTTTCTCAATATCTATATTAACCAAGGAAAACACACAAAACTTTTAATCATAGGATTAATATTATAACACAAAAAAGAAATAGAACACTCTGAATCCCCTTGAAACCTCCCTATGAATTGATAGGCCCATTATATAACTATTTACCGAAGTTTAAGGTGAAAACAGGTTGAATAAAAAAAATGATTTTGTGTCCTCGCATAATGGGAAAACCCCATACCCTTTCAAATCTACCAGAATATTATGTAAACCTTATAATATAATATCATAAATTCTATACCTAAAACCTTATAGATTAATATGATCATATCATAAATACATAAAATAAAACACACACTAAACCCATATAAGAAACTCATTTAATAGGTCTATAAAATCATTGATAATCTTTGTAGAGACCTGATTTTTTTCTAATAAGACTTTGAAATATCTCTAAGAATATTTTCATAGATGGGAACTGAAACAGCGTGCAATTCTGAGACCTGGTGTGCCCGAAATTAATTTTTATAAATTTTTTAAGTGTTTTTATATTATAAACGTGTTGTTAACTAAAGAAAATGGGATATCTATTAAACAATTGATTGGATTGGAAATCTGATACAGTAGTTGGGTCTGAAACATGGTGTTTCCCCTAGCCACGGCATAAAATAAGTCAGCACAGGATGTTCGGACCCCTTTCTCGTTGACAGTGTGTTAAATGAATAAATTAAATTATTAATTTATTCATTTAATAGCTCAACCCCAAATATCTCTCGAACAAGGACTCAAATGAAAAATATGAGACCACCAATGATCTCAAAACATAGGTTTTACTCTTGGAAATGTATAACCTTTGTCAGCGTCGGGAGGTTGGCATGTGTGCCATCGAGGATGATTATTTAAATAATTAAATAATTGATTATTTAATTAATTGATTAATTTATTTTAACCTAGAGGGAGGTTATAAATTCATTGTTTAAAGGGGGGTTGGCCTCATAATTCAGTTTTTCCAATGATATCAATCCCTCTCTTCCTCTCCTATCCTCATATTCCCGTTGACCAAGAACGAACGATGAGACTTCAGATCCATGCGGACCGAAGCGCAATGAGTGCAATGGATCTTGATGAACGCGATCTTCACCAACGATCAATCCAAACCTGAGGTAGGATTTATCTTTATGTATTCCTTACTTTGGTTGAATTTTCATGATGAACCTGAATTAAATGAATTAATTTGTGGATCGAAAAATAATTGGTTGAATCAATTTCTTCTTGTTTATCTTGAAATTTAAAATCCTGAAGTATGGTAAATATCTATTTGTAAATTCCCCATGTTCTTGATTCTCAACGAAGATGGCCAAAAAACATGGCCATTGATCCATGCATAGTCCTTGATCTATTCTATTTCATTCTTCGTGCGTTCTTCGTGGGTTCTTCATCGCCAAATAGTTAAGCGCGTCAAGAACTCAATGTTTTGTTGAGCGCGACATACAGATGCGAAGATCTAGACCTAAGGATCATAGATCCTCATTCATCTCTTCATTCCAAGTTAGATCAAACCTGAAATGGCGTGCAGAACGATTCTGTGGTGCGGGTCCGGTGAGGGTTCTGGGGGTTCAAAGTGGAGGTTGCGATGAGGTGAGTAGGCGACCGTGGTGGCTGGGCGAGGCGGCTTCAGTGGCATGCGAGGCAGTTCTGGTGATTCGGGGAAGTGTAGAAGACCGGGTGACAAAAAATGATGGAGATTGAATCTACCGCACAACAATGGGATTTGGGTGCATGGATTGAGTTTGGATTTAAAAAATAAAAAAATAAATAAAAAATAAAAATAGTAATAAAATATTTTTATTATTACTTTTGTTGATAAAACATTATTTTGTCTGTAACTCCTCTGTGCAACCTCAGTTTGACGAAATATTAGTGGAAGATAAATCATAGCATTAAGACGGTCAATTCATGTCTAATTTTGAATATTAAATTCTGGTTCGTGGCTCGGGTCCACGAAACACCTAATATTATTATTATTATTATTATTATTATTGCGTGATCTTGTAACCGACACATCTCCCTCATACGGTGTCGAAATGATGAATCGTATGTGACAATGTGACCTAGAAATTAAGACGGATGTTTGAAGAAAAATTTTGTATATTAAAGTTGAGGTCGAGGTGTGGGCCCCACAAGGCCAGTTCACGCGTGTTGCTGTAAAATGCAACTTTTTCACCGAGTATCTTTTTTTGAAAAATGGGTAGTCCATCTCTTGTGTTTTTCCATGAGGATCACAATGGTGTGATTCATACAATCTGTTTTAGGACCAAGACGTGGGCCCCACATGACGTCATTCAAGCACAATGCGGCAATATATGAATTTTCTATCGGATGTCCGTTTAGGGTGAATGAATAGTCAATCTTGTATATTTTTCTCCAAAGATCACAATGGTGTGACCCGTTTGGTTATCTAGTGCCATTGAAATGACCATCCAGTAAAAGTACGCTTTCTCCCTTTGGTTTAACAATGAGCAATGCGTGCTCGTCATCTTTAGGATATATATATTGTGTACTCTTCGAGTACACTATCATTCCTAGGGGTACTTGATTTGTAGTTTAGTACCCAAGTATGGAAAATTATGTGGCCAGGCAAAGAGGTGGGGCCGCACAACGTGTGGGCCCGACACGCACCGTGTGCCACCTTACAAATCTTCTATCTTTCGTATATCCTTCTTCTGGAATCGAACTTTGGCATATGAGTAGCCTATCCTAAGTGTTTTTTCATGTAGAATGTGATGGTTCATTTTTTAGTGGCTTCTGGGATATGATGCAAGATGTTCCAGATGTGAATCATACTCGGGGTAGCACCCGATGACTACTACAATGTGCTTTTTCGAGAGGCACCATCTAGGAGGGATGATTAGAGTTCCATGATGCTTTTATGTGAAATAACACCCAGCAAGGCCCAATGGGACTGGCCCAGACCCAAACCAAGTTGGGTCAAATCAGTCGAACCGGGGAGGGGAATGTGAGGCCCCCGGGCCGGGTTAGTCAGGTCTGTTGAACCGGGTTGGACCGGGCCCAGACACGACCGGACCCCATTTACTAAAATGTCAATGTCTTGTAAACCGTGCATCTGATTGATGATCCATTTTTGGTGTTAGGGCCCTCTCTATAAGGCGGACCTTTTGGAATGCTCTATGGTGACTTTTGTGATAGTTTAGATTCGAAAAAGGAATTGAGGAGTAGTTCTTTCAAGTGCACTACGTACAGAACCCTGTGACTGGTTGAGACCTAAAGACTACTAAATTTTGGCTTAGTGGGAAACGCCTCTCTGTGACTTGGCAGACCCATGGTGGGAAGCACCTCTCTGTGACTTTTCATGCCCATGGTACGCAATTAGGATGAGTACCTCAGTTGGACATGACTAGTGGGAAGCACCTCTCTTTTACTTTTCAAGACCACCATACGTGATGGGGGAGGAGTACCTAAGAAGTATAAGGTTAGTGGGAAACACCTCTTCGTGACTTGTATGCCCACTGTACTCGCTAGAGGAGGAGTTCTCCAATAGTCGAGGTGTTCAACAATGTGACTGATGATACTACTATTTCTACCCTAGAGTATACCTAGTGTGAGCTATGAGATGGAAATCCCCTTACTCTCTTGTTTGGGTTTCTTTGAATGAGAATATCTACTATTGGCTGGAGTTTTATTCTTTTTGTTCACTCTTGTTGTACCTTTTTCTCTCTTACTACTCCCCTCTTCAGTGCCTTTCTCACCGCTCCCTCAACCCTTTGAGGCATCCTACTGAGTATTCTTATACTCACCCCCACTTGGAATTTTCCCGCATTTGGTGTGACCTTGCAGATTACAGACTGTTTGATCATGATATTAGAGGATCTTAGGTATACAGGGTGCTTAGAACACGTGCGGTGGTCATACATTGACATTTAGAAGTGGGTCGCGATTAGATTTTTTACTTTTTCACCTGTTGTCGGGTTGTGGAACTTTTCTAGTTGCCTTTGTATTTTTTCCCCTTTCCCTTTCAGATTTACTTTTCTTGAACTTGTACTATTTATAGGTCAATTAATATATGTTCGGTTTCCTTTTTATATAATTGTTGTATCTTGATTTCTTTTTCTCTGCATTTTTCCATTGAGTTGCCTGTGTGTGTGTGTGTAAATTTCCTTAGGCAATGGCCTCTTGTTTTTTATGAATTCAGCGCTAATCACCAACCCCTAGCTTATGGAGGTGGGCTTGAAGTAGTTTTGGATCGTGCCCCAGTACGGTTCGAGTCGTGACAAAGTGGTATCATAGGTGGTTCAACCATTGGGACATTGTTCGGACATTTCCCTAAAAAGGAATTGGTTGGGTTTAGGGAAATAGTGTCGAAGTGTCTCTAGAGTAGCTCTCAAGAGAATGAGTCCAGTGATGGTACGGGTATACAGTGTATCCATTCACCAAGACCTTGATTACCAGTTTGTCAACTTGGTACCCTGAGACACTTGTTGCAGGGAACAATGGTACATGCATCATATAGGATTGAGTCTTTGACTGTCCTTATTCCGTGATGATAGTTATCCAGGATACTAGCTCTTGTTCGTGAAGACAATTTTGTGAGCAACGAGACCTAATTTCAGGACCCATCATGAGATCCCCTTTCTCTAGGTGGGTAGGTAAAAGAACCCCTACCTATTAAGCAGCAGACATCCCCAAAAGAGTGGGCTGAGGACGTGTGCAGGTTGAGCACACTTCGCAAGTTCCTGCACCAGAGATCTCTGAGGTTCCGCGGTGAGCCAAACCCTCAGAAAATGAAGGTTTGGATAGAGTCGGTGGTCCACCTATTAAATCTTTTACGAACACCCAAAGACCATATAGGCATCAGTGTAGCTTGGTTACTTAGATACATGATGATTTGGCACCATCATTGGATAAATTCTTGTAGTTGTTTCATGAGGAGTTCTACCCCTTCTACTAGAACTCTATTCAACTTCATGAGCTCCTCTGGTTACGGTAGGGAGGGATGATGGTGACTGAGTATGAAACTAGGTTCACAAACCTTTCACAATACTCTCTGGACATGATCTATAACGGTAATTTTCAAGAACATACATTCGATCTGGGAATTTGTAGAGAGATTCATGAAATCATAGATCTCTTGTGCATCACCACCTATGTCGAGGTGCTGGAGTATGCACTGGTGTAGATAGATTCCTATCACGCCATACAACTAGTTGTGACAGTGATCACAATAGAGCTGACATGTATGCTACAACAAGTAGATGCCGGATGACGAGATCTCAATGTAAGAGATCTTCTCATGATTAGTCTCAGGCACATGGTCATATGGGGCCCAGACAACATAGTAAAATTGTGGTGGAATAATCCCTTTGACTTGTGCACTCAATGTGTGGTTGTGTAGAAGATGCCCTTAATAGGAAGTATGGAAAGTCCCAGACTCACCTAGTATGGGAAGTTTTAGAGTAGTTAACTTCCCTGCAGCTGACCCTAGTGAAACATGAGGGTACAACTTTTCTTCAGTCGACGGTGTTGACTCCTTCACTTCTTGAGAATGTAAGAGAGTCTCGGTTTTAATTCATTGACTGTGAAACCTTGTGTGACCAGATATCCTTAAGTGTTTCACTATATGGATATTCAAAAGGAGGGAATCAAAAGACCTTGTTCCAGTGACAAATAGTGATTCCAGTTGTGACATAGGATGTAAGGGTTCGGCCGAGGAGGCAAACTATCACACAAGTTCTATCAGGTCATTACCTCAAATAGTTGGAGTGGGTTCACGATGACTTACACGTGTTGCAACTGAGGAGATACATGTGTGTTCCTACATACATCATCAAATAAATAAAGCCTTATGAGGGAGGACCATCCCTTTGGTCTATATTCTTTGGCCGCACAGAAACGTACAGGTTTCCTTAGGAGTGGGAGAGCTAAGTGTGGTATCAGTATCCCGAGTTGTTTCCATAGTTTTTATTTTCAAGGGAAAAATGATTGAAGGGGGGAATAATGTAGAGACCCAATTTTTCCTAATAATACTTTTAAATATTTCTAAAAATATTTCCAAAGCTGGCCACTGAGAGGGCATTCAATTCTGAGGCTCGGTGTGCCTGAAATTAATTTTTATAAAAATTTCAAGTGTTTTTATATTGCGCACGTGCGTTAAAATAAATAAAACGGGATATCTCTTAAATATTTGATCGAATTAGAAATCTGAGACCAAGGTTGGGTCTAGAACATTTCGTTTCCCCTAGGCGTGACATAAAATAAGTTGGCATAGGACGTTCGGACCCATCGCTCGTTGGAGGTGTGTTAAACAGATAAATTAAATTATTAATTTATTCATTTGATAGCTCAAACGCAAATATATCTCAAACAGGGACTTAGATGAAAAATATGAGGCCACCGATGAGGTCAGGACATAGGTTTTTTCCTAGGCAAAGTATAACCTTTTCTGCGTCGGGAGGTTGGCCTGTGTGCCATCATGGACGATTATTTAAATAATTAAATAATTGATTATTTAATTATTTGATAAATTTATTTTAACCTAGAGAGAGGTTATAAATTCATTTTTTATAGGGGTTGTCCTCATATTTCAGTTTGGTCAATAATGGCAAAACCTCCCTTCCTCTCCTATCCTCCCATCCCGTTGACGAAGAACGAATGACGAGACTTCAGATCCAGGCGGATCGAAACGTAACGAGTGCAATGGATCTTGATGAACGCGATCTTCACCAACGATTGATAAAAACCCAAGGTAGGATTTATGTTTGTGGATTTCCTAGCCCGGTTGAATTTTCATAATGAACGTGAATTAAATGAATTAATTTGCGGATCGAAAAACAATTGGTTGAATCAATTTCTACTTGTTTATCTTGAAATTGAAAATCTTAAAGTATAGTAAATATATATTTTTCAATTACACATGTTATTTATTATCAACGAATATAGACAAAAAAACATGGTCATTGATCTGCACATAGTCCTTGACCTTTTCAATTTCATTCTTCTCACTTTCTTCGTGCGTTATTCATCACCAAATAGTTAGCAGCATCAAGAACTCAATGTTTCATTGAGAACGACATACATATGTGGAGATCTCAACCCGAGGATCATGAATTCCCATTCGTCTGTTCATTATGAGTTAGATCAAACCCAGAATGGCATGTGGAATTATTCTGCGATGCGGGTCCAGTGAGGGTTCAAGCGGTTCAAGGAAGAGGTTCTAGTGAGGCGAGCAGGCGACCGTGGTGGCTGGGCAAGGTGGCTCTGGTGGCATGTGAGGCGGCTCCGGCGATTCAGGGTGGTGTGGAAGACCGGGTGGCACGAAATGATGGTGATTGAATCTGATGTGCAACAAGGGGATTTGGGTGCATGGATTGATTATGTATTTGAGGAAAAAAATAAAAAAAATAAAAATTAAAAATAATAATAAAATATTATTATTATTACTTTTGTTGATAAAACATTATTTTGTCTGTAACTCATCCGTGCAACCTCGGTTTGAGGAACTGTCAGTCGAATAATGATCCTGGAATTAAGATGGTTGATTCAAGACTAATGTTGAATATTAAATTCTGGTCCGTGTTTTGGGTCCACGAAACACCTATTAATAATAATAATAATAATAATTCAGGATTTTGTATCCGACATATCTCCCTCATACAGTGTTGAAATGATGAACCATCTGTGACACTGCAGCCCTAAAATTAAGATGGATGTTTCAAGACCAATTTTTGATATTTAATTTGAGGTCGAGGCATGGCCCCCACGAGGCTGGTTCACTCGTGTTGCGGTGAAATGATACTTTTTCACCGGGTATCTGTTTTGGACAAATGGGTAGTCCATATCGTGTGTTTTTTCATGGGGATCACAATGGTGTGATTCATACAATTTGTTTTGGGACCAAGACGTAGGCCCCACGTGATGTCATTCAAGCACAATTTGGTGATATACGACTCTTCCATCGGATGTCTGTTCAGGGCGAATGAATATTCAATCTTGTATGTTTTTATCCAAATATTGAAACAGTGTGACCCATTTGTTTATCTAGTTCCATTGAGGATACCTTCTAGTAAAAGTGCATTTTCACCCTTTGGTTTAACAATGAACAATGCACGCTTGTCAACTTTAGGCTAGAGATATCGTGTACTCTAGAAGTACACTAGAACGCCAAGGGGTACTTGATATGCAGTTTAGTACCCGAGTATGGAAAGGTATGAATCAAGGAAAAGAGGTGTGGGAACATGACGTGTGGGCCCTACACGCACCATGTACCAACTTAGGAATTTTCTATCTCTCGTATATTCTTCTTTTGGACTCAGAATTTGGCATATGAGTAGCCTATCCTGAGTGTTTTTCTACATAGAATGCGATGGTAACTTCCGTATTGGCTTCTGGGATATGATGCGAGATGTTAAAGATGTGAAGCATACACAGGGCATCACTCGATGACTATAGAAGTGTGCTTTTCTGAGAGGCACCATTCAGAAGGGATGATTAGAGTTTCTCGATGATTTTCTGATAGATACCACCCATCAAGGCCCAATGGGCCTAGTCCAGACCCGAATCAGGTTGGGTCGGATCGGTTGAACTAGGGTAGGGCAATGAGGCCCTCAGGCTAGGTTGGTTGGGTCGGTCTGACCGGGTCAGATCGGGCCCAAACACGACCAACCCCCATTTACTAAAATTCCAATGTCTTGCAAACCTTGTGTCTGATTGACAAGTTGTTTATGTCCTTGGGTCCCTCTCGACGAGGCCAAACATTTTGCATGCTCTATAGTGACTTTCATGATAGTTCAAATGTGACTAAGGGATTAAGGAGTGGTTCTTCCAAGCACACTATGTACAGAACCCTGTGACAGGTTGAGACCAAAATACTTCTAACTTTTAGCTTAGTGGGAAGAACCTCTCTCTGACTTGGTAGACCCACAATGGGAAGCACTTCTCTGTGACTTTGTAGGCCCGCAATATGAAATTAGGATGAGCATCTTAGTTGGCCCTGACAAGTGGGAAGCACCTCCCTGTGATTTTTCAGGCCCACGGTACGCGATGGGGGATCAGTACCTAAGTAGTCCAAGGTTAGTGGGAAGCACCTCTTCATGACTTGACAAGCCCACTGTACTCACTAAAGGAGGATTTCTCTAGTAGTTGAGGTGTTCGACAATGTGACTGATGATGCTACAATTTCTACCCTAGAGTATACCTGGTGTGGGCTATGATATGGAAATCCCCTTAATCTCTCATTTGGGTTTCTTTTAGTGAGAATATCTACTATTGGGTGGAGTTGTAATTTTTTGTTTACTCTTATTGTACCATGTTCTCTATTACTAATCCCCTCTTCAGTGCCTCTCTCGCCGCTCCCTTGATCCTTTAGGGCATCCTACTGAGTATTATTATACTAACCCCTACTTGGGATTTTCTCAAATTTTGTGTGCCCTTGCAGATAATGAACAATTTGATCATGATATCAGAGGAGCTTAGGGATAAAAGGTGGTTGGACAGCATACGGTGGTTGTAGCTTGGGATTCAGGAGTGGGACTCTCCTAGCTATTTTACTTTTTCACCTGTTGCCAGGTTGTGGAACTTTTCTAGTTGGGTGTGTATTTTTTCCCCTTTCCCTTTCAAATTTACTTTTCTTGCACTTTTACTATTTAGAGGTCGGCTCATATATGTTTGGTTTCCTTTTTATGTTGTATATTGCTTTCTTTTCCTATGCATTTTTTCATTGAGTTGGTTGTGTGTGTGTAAATTTCCATAGGCAAAGGCCTTCCCTAGTTTGTTGTGCCTTTAGCGCTAGTCACCAGCCCCTGGCCTATGGAGGCGGGCTTGGGGTAGTTTCGGTTCGATCCCCAGTACGGGTCAGGTCAATGCAATCTCAATAAAAACCATGTGTCTACATTTAAAACAAAATATTATTATTTTTAACTCTAAAAAAATAATTCAATGTTTACTTTCAATAAATGACTATTTACCCATTTAATCAAGTAATCTCTTTAGAAATAAATTTTATAAAATCATTGACTATTCATATTCATTTTAGAAACCAATTCACTAAATCAACTACAAAACCATTTCATAGAAATCACCATAAAACAATAAAATCTAATTATCAAACTATTTTTTAATTTCAAAACCCCCAAAACCCATTCTTCCTATTAAGATATTTTTAAAATCAATAGTAAATAACTATATTGAGTTTGGAATCTAAATAAACCAAATTAAGAATTTTATAAAAGTATAAAATTTATATTTAAAAATAGATATAAAAACAAAACTCAAAAAAAGTAAAAGAGCATAGTCTTTCCTTTAATTAAAATCACACTAATTCTCATTAACATTTTGGAACAACTGACTAATAAACACATCACTAAAATGAAAATTATGACTTTCATTATGTGACGATAAATGGATCATAATCAGACAATTATAATTTAATTCACTAGCCTCTAATATCTAAATAATTAAAATTAGTTTAAATAAAATAGTAATTAAATAAATTTGATTTATATTTATAAAATTTTTTTCCCAAATTATTAAGATGAGTAATGGATACAAATTTCATATCACATCTATAAATCAATTTACTTATACTTTTTCTATCATAATCAACATAGGAAATCAACCTTATAAAAAAGATTAAATTGTATAATAATAATTTGTGTAAAACTATATATTAAAGTGTAGAATATTTAATCCAATGCCTAATGTGAAATGGTAAAATCTTGAATCCAATCTCCCACTATCCTAACTTACAAAACAAGTCATTCCATAAAATTTGACACAGTGATGATGACGAGGTGGTCAGGAAGGGAAAGGGGGAAGTCTTTCTTAGTCAGTCGGATGAGGGAGTGGAAGATGGGGAAATAGTGGTCGTCAAAGGGCTACATTGTGATAGTGGGTGGTCAGCTTAGGTTGAAGAAACTAATGGCGAGGAGGTGGTCGAAAGAAAGAAAGAAATAAAGGACATATAATATAACATGGTTTAAACCAGGTATACATGAGAGAAGTGATCAATGACATTGATAAATGAGAGTAGAGGGGAAATAATAGCATGCCTTATATTTGAGAGCGTTGATTCGTCCGAGAGAAGGTTTAGGGGAGAAGAACTTCCATGAGAGGATGAATGGTGCGAGGTAAATCGGTTCAGTTAGGGTTCTATTTAAAAGACGAGGAAGGGTTTTATCGATGATTTTAAAAAAGTACTAATAAAGAGGGATTTCATCAATACTAAAATAATAAAATCTGATAAATACCTATATAATAAATTTTAATAATAAAATTAATATTATTAAATTTTTTAATGTATATAATTATAAATAAATTAATAAATATTAATGTATATAATTATAAATATATTAAAATAATTGTAAATACGTATTTATAAATATAATTGTAGATATATATTTATAATATAATTATAAATATATATATTTGTAAATACATTTATAAATATTTTTATATGATTATAAATATATTTATATAATTTTATATATTTATATCATTGTGTATATATATAATAAATAAATGTAAATATAAATATAGTTAATATATTCATTATTTAAATACATTTATTATAATTTTATATTTATTTAAATATATAATTATTTGTTTATAATTATATAAATACTTTTTTGAAAAATATATATATTTATTTATAATTATAAATGTATAATTTTTTAAATATTGTAAATATACATGTATTTATATATTTATTTATAAATATTTATTTTCAAATATAATTTTAACATTATAAATGAATATATAATCTTAAATGCATCAATGTTAAAAATGGTTGAAATTGAATAAAAAATGAGTAGACTTTAAAAATATTGAAAAAATTGACAAGTTTTTTAATTATATAAATTATTAAAAAAATAAAATATCGATATATATCAAAATGAAGATGGTACATATTGAAAATATTAAAATATAGTAAATAAATATGTATAAATAAATATTATAAAATGATTAAATTCCAGTAAAATAAAAATAAAAAATATTAAAAATGAATAAATAATACTAACTAAAATAATATTATAAATAAATAAATAAAATTTACTAATTAAAAACATAATATATTGAATTTATTATGTTAATAAATGAAATTATAAAATGAATATTAATTTTTAAATAAATTACATAAATATTAGGTGTGTGTGTTTCTATATAAGATTTAATTAATTGCGTAAATATTTGTGTGTGTCAACAGCCCAGATTTCAGGCGCATTGACGGTTTGACGAGATGGTTCAACGATGGGTGTTGTGGACTCTAGAATTGGTTTGACAGGCTGGTTCAGCGAAAGTGTATTTGGGATCAATGGAGTTGGGTAACATAGTGGTGAAGCGACGTTGGGAGGTGGCTATTGCGAAGATGATGGTGGTGGTGACGTCGCTACTAGATTAGGCGGCCGTTGTTATGGATGATGAGGGGTTAGGCTGGTTGTACATTCATCCTCGATCACATTGGGTCAGTTAATGGGATGCATGTACTTTGGACCTTTAGGTCATCAATATAAAAGTTAATAAGACTTAATGGGTGGGTTATCCCCTTGAGAGGGTTATGGCCAGCCTGTCCAGCATGTGTGTGAGGTGTGTAGTATGCGTTTGATGTAATTATACCCACGAAGAACCTAATATATAAATATTTGTGTGTGTCAAATTTACGTGTATATATATATATAATAGTTTGATAAATGTTGAATTGAATAATGACATTATATAATATGTAACGTCGATTAATGAAATAAATTATAAGAAGAATGAAAAAAATTTAAAAACTTAATAATTGTTATTAATTATATAGATAATTTTAAAAAAATAAAATGAATATTTATATTTGTTAAAATGAGAATGAATACATATTAATTATATAAATTACAATAATATTAAAAAAATTAAATGTTAATGAACAAAAATATATAAATAAATTTTAGAAAATGGATAAAATTACAAAAAATATTGAACAATGACAAATTTTAAATGAATAAATTACAAAAATATTAAATATATTAATGAATAATTATGTATAAAAATATTAAAAATGAATAAATTAAAAAAATATTAAATGAATTAATCATTAAAATCTTTAAATTATAAAAAAGTAACCACACACTTAACATTATCAATGAATAAATTATATTAAATAAATTCATGTTAAAAACGAGTGAAATTTAATTATATATATAATTAAATAATTAATATAATTTTTATAATTAATGAGAATGAATAAATTTATTAAATAATTAATATACTAATTAAATAATTAATATACTAATTAAATAATTAATATACTATTTATTAATATATATATATAATAAATTTATTTTTTTTAAATAATTTTATTCATTTTTATAAATTATAAACAATAGATCAATTATTTAATTATATATATAATTAACATACTATTTATTACTATATACTTTTTATTAAATTTAATAAATTTAATTTTAAAAAAATTGGTGGTTGGTCTGGTCTAGCCCATGAACCTGCATGAATATATGTTTAAATAAATATGAATATTTATTAATTATGTAAATTGTAGCTATATTAAAAAAATTAAATGTTAAAAAAATTATTAAAAAACTTATTAATGAAATGTTTATTAATAAAAATGAATAAATTGAATATATATATATATATACAATAATAAATATTATATTAATTATATAAATAGTATATTAAACTTTTTATAAAATTATTCATTTTTATTAATAATAAATAGTGCACTAGTTGTTTAATTATATATATAATATTTTTTTTTAATTTATTATTTTTTTAATTAAATATTATTATAGTATTTATTACTATATAAATATTAAACTTAATAAATTATATACATATATTATTAAATAATTAATATATTATTTGTCAATATATGTCAATATATATTAATATATAATAAAATATATCAATATATTTTTATATATATCACTGTATATATATTAGGTGCTTGGGGTACAGTTACAATGAAACACACACATGCCACACGCCCATAGAGCCGAACAGCTAGATCATAGCCCCCCAAGGGATAATCCACCCATCAAGCCCATCTTCACCCTGCTAGATGCACATGCACCGACCCATAGACCTACTCGCCTAATTTGAATCTGTTAGCACCCTCTTTCATCACACATTCTTATCTGCCTCTCCTGGTGCTTGCTCCATCCATGCCTGCTCTGGAGTGGCACTATGCTGCTAGTGTCGCCTCGTTTTAGTGACACCAACCCGCCCACCCCACCGCGAGGCATCGCAGACTCCACCTTCTCCATGATATAACAACTGGTCACCACCCACCAACCAGACGTCTTCTACCTCCATCTCCATCGGGACCCATCCCAACAGCATTGCAACCCTACCGTGATGCGTCCATAGCTCCACCTTCACCATCATGTAATGGTTGTCTACTACCCATTGAGATTACTAAACCTACTGTTGCCACTGTCTCCAACGATACCCACGTCGATAGCATCACAACCACCCGAGACCACTGCCTCAACATTGTAGCCACCAGGCCCAAGACACAATTTTTTTTTGAGTCTCTATCTCCTCGTCGCCCCGCACCAACCACCATGCAGACCGTCCCCACTACCTGCCTCCAGCCACGCATACTGCCCCCTCAACACTCCACCCTGAACAATTACTCACACATTACAGGTAAATTAATATATAATATATTCATATATATCAATATATATTTTTATATATGAAATATTAATTTAATTAAAAAAATTGAGTAAATCTACTAGCCCTCAACCTGAAGGGCCAACTATTTAGGCAACTCAAAGTGGAAGACCTACTGAGATAGTGGACTATGGAAAGCACAAGGTGGTCCAAGGCTTGCGGGGCCCCGTGCATGTAGTCATGGGACCATTTAGCTATGTAGAGATTGTATGCAGGAGCATATCCTCATATCAGGCTTCTGTTGTGCAGATTTTGAGGAATCATATAAAAAGAAGCCATTGGACATCCACAGGTTCAATGTGAAACTCGTGCCGTAATTGCTTTTGTTTTATCATCACTTTAACTAGAGCTGATAAAAACAACCTTTATAAATGATATAAAAACAATGATAAATGGAACCCTCTATCAATGCTAAAAAATCCTAGATAAAATGTTCCTTTTATCAGCACTTTTTTCTAGCACTGTTAAAAACTATCACTGAATAAATCCAAATCTACAGTAGTGTCACTTATTACATATTTATGTTATGATATATTTCACTATATGCTACACCTTACAGAGCATATGAGTTCACCTTTATTTTTTTTACTTTCCCTAGGAAACCTAGAAGATAAATATGTGTAGTTTTAAAGGATATGATGGAAGGGATATTAATTCTATCGCAATATATTCCTATTATATCTTATATTTTCAAATGTAATTTATATACGTATGTTGTTGCCAAAATATTCAAAGAAAGGAGAGAAGAAAAAGAGGCCCTGTGCTCTGCCTCATGAAGCCCCGATGCGGAGCCCCCCCAACCCCCAAGCACCGCGGTCACCACGAAGCACTTGAGGCGGTAACTCTCCGTGAATGCCCCTGAAGTTCATGAACCCACCACGAAGAAGAGGAGGCGGTACCTCTCCGCGAACGACCCAGACGTTCCCAAACCCGCCGCGAAGTAGATGAGGCGGTACCTCTCTGCGAACCCGGTTGACGTTCGCGACCCGCTGCGAAGCAACCGACGCCCCCTTCACGCCACGTGAGCTCTGCTTCGCGGCGCCTCTTTCCTATAAATACTGAGCTCCCCCTGAGCTCTTCAGATGGAAAATCTGACCTTTCAGCTTCTCAGCTCCCAAATTGCGAAGCACTCTTCGCTCTGGGAATCATGAACTCCGCGAGGTATTTTTTCTTCGCGAGAGGCCTCCGCCTTGTGTCGTTTTGAGCCCCTATTCCGAGAGGGATGCCCTTCGCAAAGCCTAAGGGAATTCGCGAAGTAAGGGGATCCCCAAGGGGACCCGAGAAGTCACGGAGTGTTTATGCTTTGCGAAACACCCACCCTGTACATGTGATCTACATGCCAAGGCAGGGTCATTGTACTTCGCAAAGCACACTACCTCACGACACCTTGCTTCGTGAGGCAGTGCTCGCGAACACCCTTCCACTTCATGAAGCACCTCTCGCTTGCACCTCCACCCCATGCTAAGGCTAAGGAACCCCACTTCATGAAGCACACCCCTTCGCAAGTTCCCTCTACTACGCAGAGAAACCGATCTCCGCAAGGCCCCTGCCTGCAGACCTCTCTTCTTGGCAATTCCTTCTCCCGTGTGACCCTACAGGTTTGCACGATGTGATTTCAAAGTCCCATGAACAATACCACCAGTGGAATTGCTTCGCCTAATGCTTCTTTGCATAGGCATGCTAACGACTATTGCTTCTTCGCATAGCCACGCTAATGTGGACCCATCGATGGTTCGCTCTATGACCCCCCCTTCTACACGGAATTTTCGATGCCTTCCCTTCCCCAAGGGGCAGAGGGTACCAATCATGTAATTCCTAGGGGTGCAGAGTAAACCCACCTCATCCGAGCTACAGGATGTTAAACTGCCAAGCACCTCGTCCTCAACACACGGCGTTAAACTGTGATCCAGCCCCGTGCCTCGCACGTAGGGTCCCTCCGGCTCGGACAATCTTTACGTCCACTGGTCTCCATGGGGATGGGATCACCCCTCACAGGGGATGATATCCTCATTATCGGAGTGGCGTTTGTCCGCGGGGAAGGGAAACCTCCTTGGTGTAAGCCCCTAGTCCTTCTTACGGAAGGTATCACCCATGCACCTCCGTACTTCCCCACCGCTAGGGCCAGCGGAGGGCGTGATAGGTAACGAGGCACCTCCTTTCTTCGGTCCCAAATCCCCTCTCCCTATGTGCTTTGTCGTATTCAGGCCTCCATCCTAGAGTAAGTCCCGACACCATGGGCCGCTCAACGCGTAAGCCCCTCTTCGCTTCTCACGGACGCAACCTTCATGACGTGATCGTCAGGTCTCTGCTGCCTCTTGTTTCTCACACCGAGCACGACTCACATGGGATTAGAGTAAGCATTGACCATGACAATGCACTCATCCATCATGACATTAAACTGTATTCCCCCGTCCAGCATGATGTTAAACTGTATGCCCCCGTCCAGCATGACGTTAAACTGTATTCCCCCGTCCAGCATGACGTTAAACTGCATGCCCCCGTCCAGCATGAAGTTAAACTGTATGCCCCCATCCATCGTGACTTTAAACTATATGCCCCCATCCAGCATGATGTTAAACTGTATGCCCCCATCCAGCATGACGTTAAACTGTATGTTGTCCCGTATGACATTAAACTGTACATCCATATGAACTACTGGGTCTTTGATCCATGTCATGGCATGGTACGTAGGAAGACTTCATGAGGTTCAAGCCCACCGCCCGTCGTTTCTTCACATCAGGTTCCACCCTCATCCCGCATGTTGTTAAACTGCATTCCAGTCCATCGGTAAGCCGTTGTGACTATCCTGAACTACGAGGACTTTGATCCGTGTCAAGGCATGGTACGTAGGAAGCCTCGCGAGGTTCAAGCCCACCACTCATTGGTCGTCCCGACCTCCTTCACATCGGTTCACCAAATTCCACCATGGGCCGCCTCAGAGCTAAGCCCCAAACACCCCATCCCGCATGATGTTAAACTGCACACCTGAACTATGAGGACTTTGATCTATGTCAAGGAATGGTACGTAGGAAGCCTCCTTGAGGTTCAAGCCCCATCACCCATCGGACCAAGGTCCACCTTCACGTCGGTCCACTAGCGTCCCATCTAAACTATATGGAATTTCATCCATGTCAATACATGGTACATAGGAAGCCTTCCTGAGGCTCAAGCCCACCATACACCTGGTCCAAGGTCCTTATTCACATAGGTTTGCCGATACGCCCCCATCCCGCATGACGTTAAACTACATCCCAATCCAGCGGTAAGCCGTTGTGACCCTACCATCCAGTTGTTCCGACACCCCTTCGTGTCAGTTCAACAACCCCTCATCCCGAACTACGTGGACTTTGATCCATGTCAAGGCATGGTACGTAGGAAGCCTCATGAGGTTCAAGCACATCATCCATCGGAAAAAGGCCATCCTTCATGTCGGTTCACCGGCGTCCCATCTGAACTATGTGGTCTTTGATCTATATCAAGGCATGGTACGTAGGAAGCCTCCCTAAGGTTCAATCTCACCACCCAGTCGTTCTGACCTCATTCACATCGGTTCACCCACCACCTTGGGCAGCCTAGAGTGTAAGCCCCACACATCCATACTGAACTATGTGGACTTTGATCCATGTCAAGGCATGGTACGTAGGAATCCTCCTTAAGGTTAAAGTCCACCACCTATTGGTCGCTCCGACCCCCTTCACGTCTGTTCTCACCAACAGAACTACGCGGACTTTGATTCCCTACCACGGGGATACGTAGGAAGTCTCTTCGAGACTCAAGACCATCACCACTGTCATCTCCACGACGACTCCATTTCATTCCCCCTCCAATCCATGTAGCTTTCCATCACCCATCCTGATTTTTGTCCGGGACGCCACATCCTGATGAGATCATGCCACCACATTCCCCTCCAAATCATTCGGGAAGCCACCCACGGGCTGGCTCCAATATCGGTGTTCCCTCAAGGGGGTTCCTCAATCTGATTCACCCTCATCGATGTTCTGATCGGTCTGATCCATCTCTATTGGATGTTAAACATGCGGCATACCCTGTGTTAAACATGGGAAGCTGAGGAAAACCTCAGATACATGCATACGACATATGATTCCATGCACTCGTTGTGGGATGCATCGGGCTTCCGCGCCCTCGAGAAGACCTATAATAAGGGACAAAAGGAAGACAAGCCAATTACCTAGCACTCATACGCGTTAATGATGCCTCGACGTGACTACTCCCCCAACCGAAGGTTGCTGCCCTGATCGGACCCTTTGGAATGTCATGACAGAAGCAGTGTAATTAACCGACGTCCATGGAAGCATGGCATTGGGAAGAGTTTCACGAAAAACGTATTAAATATATGTGGGAGACCCGGACTAGGTGACGAGTTCTGAGGAGGAATCCACGGAAGGAAGAACCGACATCCCATCATCCCATTTCGATCAAGGATAAAACATCCCTGAACAAGGAATGAATGCCGCCCGCCTTTAGAAAGTGGGAATGAGGGGCAAAAAAAGCTGCGCCTGACGCACCCCAAGCAGAAGGATGCTCGCACCCAGGCGAAAGCATCAAAAACACAAATAGTGAATCCGACGTGAAGTTCTTCTCCTCAATATGGAGATTAGTAGCGTTCGAGACATCAGTAGATTGATGTGTCACCAGATCCAGATATTTGGTGTTGGGTCCCACCAAGCAAATAGCAGGCCTAGCATGAAACTCACCAGAAGTTGGGGAAGTAGAACGTGGGGCATTCTGTTCTGCAACATTGTCGGTGTGGATTCCTCTTACCGGCCACGGAAGACAGAATGGCACTGGGGCACTGGTTGTCGGTTTCTTTTCCTCACAGTGCTGATGAGTTAATCTCCATGCTTCTCAGGAATCAGGTTGCTGCTACAGGGACACGATCACCGCCCACCAGCCTACGCAGGGGCAGGGGAAACACTAGTACAGCCGCTCCGCATGGATCCACTGCTGCCACAATGACGTCTATATCCACGAACGTGGGGCGCCCATGCCCCATCTCCCCATTGGAAGTCATCTAATGAAGGGCGATTAACGACCTCGTATGCTGTTACGAGGAGGAGGGCATAATCCCAACTCGGGATATGGACCGCCTGGACCTAGAGGCATCCAGGCCCCGCTGTCAACGCCGCCCTCGAGGGCCGCGTAGGGATCCCCTGCTCCCCACCCCAACATTCAATTCTTTCGGGAGCCTGTCCCCGGAACTCCTTGACGACACCCTGCCTTATGCTGATGAGGTGGGTGAAATCCAGATCAACCCAATCAGAATCCTGATTCAAGGGCTCCAAGCAAGGGCCCCCAACCGGCCATGTCAGCGCCGCCATCCGGCCTCACAAGAGGAGTAGGTAGGCTATTCCCCTACACCACCCGCACCAGCTCGCCTGACCCGATGCCAGCGTTGGTCCTAGGATGAGGACGCCCGTTAAAAGGCGTTAATGTCGACGGCTACTGTGGCCCGAGCCACCACCGACGCATATCACAAAGTCCCTGCACACGCTGAGCAGGGGCACTCCTACGCCCAACTGGGATCGTGTCCCCAACCGCCCCATGGGCGGGCTGGGTCGACTCTCCGGGTCGCAGGCATGAGTGGTGATCGCCGCGAACCGACCAGTGGTGATGTCACCCCGTACGGAGGTCCTCCCCATACTACTACTCCATAGAGCATGGGCCTTCCCCACTCCAAAGCTCATCATGGAGGTTTGACTCGTGTTACCCCCAACCCAAATGAAGGCCTGCCCCACGGCAGTGACACTCAGTGCAGAAGCCTCTCCCGTGCCCACCACACCAGGTATGGAATTCCTCCTCCTGCCCCCAACCGTTGATGTGAAGGCATTTCCCATCCGGTCCCTCTTCAACGTGGGGATCCTCCCTACGTTCTCTCTGTAACTAGAGAAGGTCCTCCTTTCCCTGGTAACCAAAGGGGTGAAGGTCAGGCTTGCTTCACCCACAACAAGGATGGAGGTCCTCCCCATGCTCCCGCTGGTTTCAACGGAGGTTTCGCCCACTTAGGTGTTGTTCATGGAGGTCCTCCCTATGTTCCCTTTGAAATTTTCCCCGGTGCCCCTCGCACCCCGGCCGTCTCAAGTGGAAGTCATCTCTGCCCTGGCACCGGTGCGACCCCAAGACTACATGTCGGGAATCAGCCTTGTCCCGAGGAGCCATCTAAGGTAAGGAGGGCGGGTCGTCACCACCATAAAAAGAATCCTGGGAAGGCCAGGATGGAGATCAAACCGGCCCGCTTCTCAAATTCTGAAGCAGAATATGACTTGGCAGTGGAACCCTCCCCTCAGTCCTCTGTGTCAAGAATCGGGGAAGGAACAAGGCATGTTAGCCTCATCCTTCCAGAATGTGAAGTCCACTGGATTCCCGCCTCTCTTCATAGGTACATCCAGGAGGAAGAAATTTTGGGACTCCCATAGGTTCCGACCGTGCAGTCACCACCATTGTCACCAGAAACGCCCTCTACCTCGACCAAAGATCACAGAGAGATATTTTGGGGACCGATGGCGGCTAAGAAACTACATGACCCATTTCCGATAACCGCAATCCCTGCACCAGAAGCTGTGGCTATCATCCCTTCGTATCGTGACATTGTGGTCAGATCACCGCACTCTTCAGAGGATGTCTTGGAATTCAGCGGTCAGTCGGCTCGTTCGCTGTATTCTCTGCTGCCCAGTTTACTGTCCCAGTGGTCCGCCTCAATACCGCTACCAATTCCTCAGCCACCTCCGGTTGACGAGTGGGGAAATACAGGGCCAGAACTTGAATCTGATCCCAGGATCTTCTGGAACATTCTCACAGCGGATCACTTTCCGGAGAAGTTCTGGATGGCAGCAGCATCGAATTTCCGTGCGTCGGAATCCCTCACCCCAGAGGAAGTCGAGTGCTTTCGCCAAACCCTATGGGTGACGCACTTCAGTCTTCGTTATCATCGGGTGGTGTACCCCAGGATCCAAGTGCACTTTGAGGAAATCAGCGAGCAATGTCATCTGGTCGATTTGGCCACACTCCCCGTGGCCCAGCGCCCTGAGTCACCAGTTCTCCAGAACACCCTTCAACAAAAATGCGTTCAGAGTTTCAAGGTACTCTGTAAAATCATCAGGGAAGCTAACCCTCACATGCATGTCCATGGCTGGGGAAATTATACCGCCCTTCTCTTCAGTCCTATCCGGCGGTAGCCCGACTTTTTATGCGGCATTGAGGACATGCTCCCAAGAAGGGTTGTAGGCCACCTGGCTGACATAGTGGACAAGGAGGAAGAGATGGAGTTTCTCGATGGAGACTTACCCCCTGAAGGTGTACCATCATTGTTGGACCCATCAGGGAGGATTACTCATCAGTAGAGGAACCTCTTAGGTCTTCCTACGCCCACTGTGTCGCTAGTACTCAGTCAGAATGCCGGTAAGGGTAAAGAGCATGTCGGAGCTTTCAAGCACTCCGACCCATCCACCCCAGTGCAGAAGATGGATGAAGACCTCAAGAAGGCCGCGTTGTGCCAGCAACTTGCTGAGCAGAATAGGCTGGTCGACAAACTTTTAGCCAAACGCGCTATAGAGCGGCGACCTGCCTATGGTGATCCTAGGCTGGGGCAGCAGGGGCAGGAACAACTCCCCCCCTGGCGAGATGCCTCCGGGCAACCCTGATCATGCTACTCCCACGGACAGGGAAGAAGCCGGAACTCATGGCAAGAGGGCGCAATATGTCTCACCAAACCCTCCCGAATGGCGAGGCAATCCGAGGAATCCAGGTCGAGTTCCCCCAGCTTCCCCACGGTCAGTTCCGCCAGTCACTCCATGAGCCGTTGAAGCCGTCTACCGTGTCGAAGAGACCAACAACGCACTCATGGTTAGGGATCCCCATCAAGACAGGGACCCCCACCCGGATGATCCTCTAGCGACACTCATCGCTCGCCTCGAGGCATTGGAAATGTGGCAGGTGGTAGTCCCACCAGATGGAAAGCCATACTTCACGTGGGTGGATGATATGCCTACACCTCGGGGTTTTGGAAATCCCACTTTATCACCCTTTAATGGGATGGGGGACCCGCCACAACACCTGACCCACTTTTCCTCAAGGTGTGGCCCCAGGTTGGGGACCCCAGTGTAGAAGGAAGCCTCCAAGATCCGATGCTTTGTGTAGACATTAGAGGGCCCTACATTCATCTGGTACAGCCAGCTCCCTCTTGGATCGGTGACCAGCTGAGAGGATCTTCGCTGGTAATTCCTATACCAGTTCAGTTCCACCACGTGAAATACCAGCATTGAATACCTCTTCAAGTGAAAACAAAGGCTTGATGAGTGAGTCACGTACTTCATCACCCGGTGGAAGGGGCTAACATACTCCCTCGACATGCCACTGCC
Source organism: Viscum album (assembly GCA_963277665.1). Classification (NCBI taxonomy): domain Eukaryota; kingdom Viridiplantae; phylum Streptophyta; class Magnoliopsida; order Santalales; family Viscaceae; genus Viscum; species Viscum album. Next base: position 225,728,726 of record OY728162.1, read on the forward strand.
TCAGGAGAAATTACTGACGATGTGTGTAGATAATGGTAAAACAGAACTGGTTCCTTCCCTGATCACCCAGAACTACCCCGAAGGGTTTCAGGACTTCTCAAATAAGGCCCAGTGCCTTGAGGAAGCTCTGCAATAGGCTAGTCAGGCACATCTGTTTCCCCCTGTGATCCTAGCCAGGAGGGATTCCAGAGCCGAGCCCACTGCAATGGCCCAAATAGAATCCCCCAGGAAGCTAGAATTTCTTCTAGTAGCACTAAATCTGCAACCTCACAGAGGCCCGCCACCTGAGGCGCAACCTCCTACCCTGTAGCGACCGCCTCAGAATCGGCAGGTTCCCCCACGCAATGCGCCACCACTGCCTAGGTGGGATAATCAGGATCTGCCTCCTCGGCAGGCTCCTCCAGCCCCTCATCATGTCCAGGCTCCTAGATCTCCCTATCTAGAAAGAAGGAACCAGACTTACTCATTCAATGAGAATCAGGTCCCCAGTTACTTCCGTAGTGCCCTAGAGTAGGGGATTGTGCGCTTACCCGAGTGCAGAAGACCGGCAGAGGCGAATCTCACTGATCGCCCCAACTACTGCCCCTATCATCAGATCCTGGGGTACACCCTCAAGAAGTGATATATGTATAAATAATGGATCCAAGACTAGGTCGATAATAACATAGTCAGGTTGGGCCCGGCCCCGACACAAGTGGCGGGTGTCTTTGTCAGGTCAGAAAGAGGTAGAGACGATGAAGGCGAGTGGAAGCAGGTTCCCAGCCGCGGGACTCAGAAGTACGATGACTGGATGGCTCATAAAATCGTCTCCCGCACCCATGGTATTATTCGGGCACGCCTGAATCAGCCGGAGTCTTCAGAAGATGCGACCAGTACCTCTGCGTCATCATCTCAGTCAGCCTCTTCCTAGAAGGGAAAGCAGTGGTGGGGCAAGAAGAAGCAATGTACTCCACCACTTCCATCGTCATCCCGCACTCTCGGTGATTTCATGCCCCCTGAGATGGGGTTCCATCCTAGAATCCGCCCAGGGGTGGATGATTCATTAAGCGACAGTCAGGGGTACACTTCGGTTAATACCATGGAGTTGGTAAATCCCTATATGACTCTTGACGAGGGAGAACGCCATGAAAACCTTTCCAATGTCCCCGGTCGACGTCAATGTCGGTAGAGCCATGACTACATGGGTCTTCGGGGTGCATCATTTGGAACCTCCAGCCAGGCTGTGCACGCTACTGAAACTAGACAACAGCACCAGCGCAGAGCTCAGCATGCGCAACCTCCTCATCTGGTGCCCTCAGATCTACCTCCACCGCTGTTTGTGCTGCTAGATCAGGCAGAGCTGCCTCGTCTGTACCACGACCAGTCTCACCCTACTGCATGCCAATCTCAGTTGTCCAGTCCTCATCTGGCAGCTACTCTTCAGGCCTCAACTAGTGAGAAACGGGATGTACCTAGCAGTAGCCAGCCGCTAGCCCAGACGGTAGGGCCCACCGTGTTTCCAATTGCAGAGCAGCCTCCTGTAAGCAGAAGCTCACATCTGGCCCGGAAGTATGATGTTTTGAAGCTCCTTTCCGACATTCCAACGAGGATTTCTATCCTTGAGGCCCTTCGCTTGTCATCTGAAATGCGGGAGGCGCTTTCTGAGGCCCTATGGAGCCCCCTCCAGTTTGAGATGGTGGTAGCAGCTGCAGAAGCCTTTCACGCCGAGGCAATTGAGAATGCTGAATGCCAGGTGTTTATCTCGTTCTCTGGTGAAGACGAAGACCCTCCCATACAGGGGCACATTTGTCCACTGTACATCGTTGGTTAGTTCAATGGCGTGGAAGTTCACCACTGTCTTGTTGACATGGGCTTTGGGATTAACCTAATCCCGACTCAGACACTGCGGAAGCTGGGTTTGTCTGAGGATGATCTAACTCCCTCCGACCTCAGAATCCAGTGATACGATAGGACCGAGCATACCCCGGTTGATAAGATCTGTTTGAAGACCCAGTTCAGTGGCCTCATTTCTAGTACCGAATTCATGTTCGTCTCCCAGGACACTATATAAAATGCATTTATGGGCAGTCCATGGCTCCATCTGCATACAATGGTTCCTTCATCGTATCACCAATTCCTAAAATACTCCCTCAATGGTCAAGTAGGCGTGCTCTAAGGAGATGAATCTCCTTTTGCCTCTTGTGAATCCCACTATCTGGATGTTGAATATTACAAGAGCAAGGATAAGAAAATTCTAGCAAGTGAGGATGAACCCGCCAAGGTCACAAGTGATCTCTGGGAAGGTCTGTATGATGCCTACATCTTTCCGGTCCATCGTTTGGAGGCCACGACCCCCCAAAATGGGGCAATGATTTATCGTTTCGGGTATGAGAGGAAGGCATATTCTCAGGTCCAAGCGACGGTGGAAAATCACCTCGTACTCTTACACCAACCAGGATCAGGTGATCCTAGAACCCCCTACCCCTGTACGGTATCGTGACGCCAGGATCATGGCAACAGCGGTACGCCATACGTGTCTCTTTCGCCAGGCTGGAATCAACTGGCTCAAGCCAACGCGCCACTACTACTTTGATGTCATCAAACATGGCCCCTTGGGACGAAGACCAGATGGGATAGGATCAACCGCCTTCATCGCTATGATCTTAATGGCACATGAGTCTTCTGATGTGATGACCACTACCGCTCAGGTCGGTCCCAGCCTCCCATCAGAGTCTGGTGGCTTGGATATGACTCCCCTCGCGGAAGATCCCTCCACAGGTGGAGAAGATCATCTAAAGGATACTCCCCCCGCCTTTGAAGAATGCGTCTCTACCACAGTTGATGAACTGGTACAGGTGAACCTTGGTAGCGAGGTAGACCCGAGACCCACATTGATCAGTGCCTCCATGTCCCTCGAGGAGTAGCAACAGTACGTATAATTCCTTAAGTATCACCAAGATGTGTTCTCCTGGAGTTACAAAGAGATGCCAGGACTAGATCCCCAGGTAGTCGTCCACCGCCTTGGCCTCCCGACAAACCATCGCAGGTTCAAGAAGCCTCCCATAAAGATGCACCCTTCCCACGGTGCCATGGTTGAGGCCGAAGTTGACAAGCTCATCAAAGCCAACTTCGTCAAGGAAGTCCAGTACCCCAAGTGGCTAGACAACATTGTTCCAGTCAGGAAAAAAAAACAGACAAATCATAGTCTGTATCGACTTCCACGATCTCAATCGCCACTGTCTGAAGGATGATTTTTCGCTTCTAGTGAAAGAGTTATTGATTGATTCCATGGCCGGGTTCCAAGCCCTCTCCTTTATGGATGGGTATTCCGTGTACAACCAGATCTAGATGGCCCCCGAGTACGAGGAGTCCACTGCCTTTAGGTAACCCCAAGGTACTTCTTATTATCAGGTTATGCCCTTCGGCCTGAAGAATGTGGGTGCCACTGATCAGCGGGTGATAGAACAAATATTTTCAATTAGTTTATTCTTAATTTCAATGTTTTTAATCCCAAAAATGTGTTATTTAAGGGTCAATTGTCACAATTTATGTTTTAGGAGTATTTTTGAGCTTAATTGGAAAAATGGCTTATTTTGTATTTAAACAGTTTTCATTTATTATAATGTTTAGGCCATAACATTTTCTAAACTGATCCAAATTGAAATATTATTCTTTTAAAGGTTTATATGTTCGATGAGATTCATTTTATACTTCTGGACCCAAAGCTCAATCAATCATTTGGAAGCTCAAATCTAGCTCACAAACCAGGCCTCGAAAACTGTGTACAGAACTGCATAATTTTATTGTGGGGACCATATCTCATAAATGGCCGAACCAATGGAGCTGAAAATTTACATGGAGATTAAAGACTTCCTGATGAAAAACTTTAATTAATAAGGCCGCGCATTATTCTTTCATTTTCAAGGCCATTGATGCGTTGTAACTTGGTGTATTGGAATACGAACAGTCTGCCTGGAAGAATTAAATACTATGAGTGAGGCGGCCATAAATCCTTCATTACATGTCCAATAAAGCTGAAATATCGTGGGTCGACATAGAAGAAGTATGGGAACAACTTTCAAGAAGTAACATGTTCCAAATTCTGTCATTAAAGAATCCATACACGCGCCTACATTCGGGAATGATTTTTGGAGCCAAATTTTCACCCCCTCTCCCTATAAAAGAGTGTGTCTTTTTCATTCCAAAGGGTTGGCAACTTAGGAATAGCCTTTGTTGGCCATTATATGTAGTTTAGATTTGTATTTTATTTTAATTTCATTATTTAATAGCATTTCATATTTTTATTCAAGTGTTCTCCTTTCACTCTTATTCTTTCTCTCTTTTGTTTTCTCTCCCCTTTTTCTTTTCACTGTGAACTCTTATGCTCGTGATCATGAGTAGCTAACCCGAGGAAGTTCCCGGGGGTGTAATCCAGTGATGTACCCAAGTCTTTTTACATTCATGTCTTAATGTTTCTTATTTACTTAGAGTTATACCGAGGGGGATCTTAGTGGGTAAGGCGCCTTTGTGTCTCCACTTTCCACCCGAGGTTTAGCTTTCACTTCTACAATATTTTCCCTCGATCGAGGAGGTGGATGTGTGGTCTCTCGACGATCGTTGAGAGTACCATATGTTCACAACCATAGGCAAAAGGGGATGTTCATGCATATGATGGAGCATGTTCATTAAGTAAATTCGAAACTAATAATGAGACGATGAAGGTTCACTCTGGGTGATGCTCTCGGGAATGTCTCCTTTCTGTCTTAACATCATTCTGTTTGCATTCATTCTGTCTGCATTGCATCTGTATATTTACTCTTAGTTTTGTATTTTTAATTCTCAAATATCATTTCTGGTCATTTTAGTTTATATATAGATAGTGAATTAGAAGTAGTGAGTGATTGACTGCAAAAGGCTCCTCAAGAGATCGACCTAGGTCAGCCACTGTGCTGCACTTAGTATAAATATTTTTGAGAGCGTGTACGACAACACTTCATCAGCGGGCCATGCATCGCATATTCAAGACGATTTTGGGAATGTTGGTGGAGTGATATGTAGATGATCTAGTGGTCAAATCTCGTCAGTGTAGAGACCATCTCAAAGACCTTGAGAAAGTGTTCGGTTTCCTCTACTCCTGCCACCTGAAGATGAACCCGTTGAAGTGTGCCTTCGGGGTCACCTCCGGGAAGTTTCTTGGCTTTGTTGTCAGATACCGAGGCAACGAGATAGACCCTAAGAAGATCAAGGCCATCGGCCAAATGCCTCCCCCGAGAAATATTTGGGATCTTCAAGGTCTCTAAGGCCACTTAGACTACATACGCCGATTCATCGCGAATCTGGTTGGAAAGTGTAATCTATTTTCTCGGCTCATGAAGAAAGGCCCCGACTATGAATGGGATGAAGAGTGTCAGACCGACTTCGAGCAAATCAAGCAGTATCTACTCCAGCCTCCGGTCCTGATGCCACCCATCGCCGTAAAGCCGCTGGTCCTTTATGTGACCACCCTGGAATGGTCTTTCGGTGCCCTTCTCACCCAGAAGAACAATGAGGGGACAGAGAACAACTTCTACTACCTCATCCGTGTGCTCCTCGATACGGAGACTAGATACTCCCCCATCGAAAAGAGCTTCCTTGTGCTCGTGTTTGCCATAAAGAAATTGCGGCATTACCTATAGCACCACGAGGTACAATTGTTCTCTTGGGTAGACCCACTGAAGTAAATTCTGATCTTTCCCATGTTGACTGGATGACTAGCACGGTGGGCGGTGATCCGCCAACAGTTCGACATCAGGTTCGTGCCTCAGAAGTCTATCAAGGGATAGGCATTGGAAAACTTTTTAGCTGCCCATTCAACCTCTGTGGATCAATCCCCGGACCTGGATTTTCCTGATGAGGCAATCCTCTCAGTCAACCATGCCGTCTCATATTAGAAAATGAACTTCTACAGTGCCTCCAGGAGCCCCACCGGTAGGAGGCTCAACAATCCTAAGCTCAATAGAGTGGGTCTGGGTATCATCTTCATCACCCCCGCGCAAGACGTTCTACCATACTTATTCCTATTGTCAGAAGGATGAACCAACAACAAGGCATAGTATCATGCTCTCATCATCGGCCTCGAGATGGACCTTGAGATCGATGTGCCTCATTTTCATGTGAAATGGTATTCCGAACTAGTCATCAAGCAGGTCAATGGTGACTATGTTGTTAGAAAGCCAGATCTAGGGCCATTTTTGGAGTGTACCCTCCATATAATGGCCCAGTTCCCTTCTCGACCCGAGGTTACCCTTGTCCCTCGATCACAGAATGGCTGAGAGGATGCTTTGGACGGCCTAGCTGCATCACTTGCAACACTCCAGCAAGATGATCTGATTATACATGTGGCACACTAGAGATTCATTTCCCCCATCATCTCAGAAGATGATGACGGCCTGCGGGTAAGCCATCTTACTACCGGGCCCTCCACGTCAGGAGCCCCAGGTTCTTCAGATGCAGTGGTTGAGGCCACTCTTGACTGGAGGGCACCTTTTGTCAAGTATCTCCAAAATAGTTTCCTCCCAGATGATCGGGCTGAGCACGAGCAAATCCAATTCCGCGCACTATAGATTACCCTCCAAAGTGGTCCCAGCCTTGATTGGATCCTCTATAAGTGGGGATTCGATGGTGTTATCCTCCGTTTCATTCAAGGATTCAAGATTTCTCAGGTCATGTAGGAGGTTCATTCTGGTTCCTGCAGTGCCAACCAGGCTGGGCCAAAGCTGTCCCATTAGATCCGGAGACTGGGGTACTTCTGGCCCTCTATGATCCATGACTGTATTGAGTTTTCCAAGAGATTACATGTGTTCCATGTTCATGATAACTTCCTGTATCGACCTCTAGAGCCTCTACACTCCACCAAGTACTCTTTTCCATTTTCGGTGTGGGGACTCAATGTCGTGGGACCATATCCACTGGCGACAGCTCGCCAGTGTAGGTTCATCCTGACTGCCACAGATTTCTTCTCAAAGTGGGCAGAGGCAGTTCCACTCAAAGAGGTCAAGGCCCGTTCCATCATTGACTTCATGATCTCCAATATCATCCACCAGTTTTGAGTCCCTCACGCTGTACTCATCGATAATGGCACCAACTTCCGAGCAGCCGAGCTGAATAAATTTTACACCAAGTACAATATCCATTCGAACCATACATCTCGCTATCATGCGCAGGAAAACGGGAAAATTGAGGCATTCAAAAAAACCCCCTCTGACATTTTGTATAAAATAGGTGGTTAGAACAAGAAGAGTTGGCCGGACAAGCTCCCCAACGCCCTCTGGGCGTATCAGACGACGACTCGCAATTCCACCCAGGTGACTCCATATTCCCTTGTGTATGGGGTTGAGGCCGTCCGGCCCATCGAGATCCAGCTACCATTGTTACGCACTGCAGTCTATGACCAGCAAGAACCAGATAAGGTGGAAAAAATCCGTCTAGCTAAATTGGAAGCACTGGATGAGAACAGGCTCTGTGCCCTGCAAAATCTGCAAAGGCATCAAAATAAGATAGCCAGAGCCTTCAACAAGAAGGTTCACCTTCGCTCTTTTCTGCGAGGCAACCTAGTGTTGGCCCTCCGAGCATCAATGTTCCCCGATAGGAAACCACCCAATATGGAGCCCAAATGGGAAGGACCTTAAATCATTCATAAGGTTTAACCAAATGGATAATACTCCTTGGTAACCATGGATGGTGAGCACATAACTCCTCCCACCAATGCCATGTTCCTCAAGCAATACTTTGCCTATGCCTTAGGGTCCTGCATGAACCTAAACTGGACCACAATCCCATATGACCTTAAACTGTATGGTCCCACATGACCTTAAACTGTATGGTCCCACACGACCTTAAACTATATGGTCCCACATGACCTTAAACTGTACGGTCCCGCATGAAATTAAACTGGACGGTCCCGCATGACCCTAAACTACACGATGGTCCTACATGACCGTAAACTGCACGATGGTCCTGCATGACATTAAACTATCCAATACTACATGACTTTAAACTACAATGTCGTCCTGTACAATGTTAAACTGAATCATCATCCGTCATGATGTTAAACTGCTCATTATCATCATGCATGACAATAAACTGCAAACTGGTCAAGCCTTCCTGACCGAGGCCCAGCCTCAGGCCCCTTGGCCTCCTCAGGCCCCCGACCCTCATCCTCACTGCATGAAGATAAACTGAAAACTGGTTAGGCCTTCCTGACCGAGGCCCAGCCTCAGTCCCCTTGGCCTCCTCGCCCCCTCGGCCCTCATCCTCACTGCATGACGATAAACTGCAAGTTGGTCAGGCCTTCCTGACCGTGGCCCAGCCTCAGGCCCCTTGGCCTCCTCGGGCCCTCAGCCCTCGTCCTCACTGCATGATGATAAACTGCATGTTGGTCAGGCCTTCCTGACTGAGGCCCAGCCTCAGGCCCCTTGGCATCCTCGGGCCCTCAGACCTCATACTCACTGTATGATGATAAACTACAAGCTGGTCAGGTCTTCCTGACTGAGTCCCAGCCTCAGGCCCCTTGGTCTTCTTGGGCCCCTGGCCCTCTTCCTTACTGCAAGACATTAAACTGCAATTTTTTCAGGCCCTCCTGACTGAGACTCAGCCTCAGGCCCCATGTCCTTCCCAGACTTGGGCTCTCTTGTGGGATTGTATGGTGTGGTGTGGGATTATGTCCTCATTCACATCGGGTTACTCGCCTCACCATACACTTCCCCTAATGAGACGTGTTTCATCGTCCCACATGACGTTAAACTATGATTCAAGAACTACATATGGCTTGATTCCCATCCTCATGGGATACGTAGGAACACTCATACGCTTCGTTTTGAGCCCAACCCCAAACTCTTCTCTTTGACTGTCCCCCCCTGGGTATATTCTTCTCGGAGGGTCGTTGCATGATACGGGGTAGGCTCTCTTAGCCCCACTCATTAGAGGATTATAATGGTCACACCATGTGCCCACTCCCAGTATTATATCCTCCCTCATCCTCCCCACATGATGTTAAACTGCATGGCCTTTAATAACTACATATTCCTTGATTCCCATCCTCATGGGATATGTAGGAACGCTTGAAAATTTTGTCTGTTGGCCCAGCCCAAAAGCCAGAATCTTCCCCTCGGGTCAAGAACTATGGCAGGGTGCACAATTTTTACCCAATGCACATTGAGCTAGCCTCGGTCCGTCTGTAATTCCCCCTACCTGGAGATGTTCACCTCTTTCGTAGATGGGTACAGCTATGCTTCACCCACTCCTTCACTGGGATTCCATCACTTTACCCATCCGGAAGGGCCCCTGAATGGTATGGATGCTAGGCCTAAGGGCTCTCTTACCACTTTAGGCCAATTACCTCGAGGATGTCAAGCAACAAGCCGATACATGTCTCGCGTTTTGAATGTGGTCAGCTGTTGAGGCTCATTTGTTGCTCCCATCTCAGGTCACTATAGGGACACTGTGTTTCGAGCATGGTCAACAGCCGCCCTGGATCTTTAGGTCCACCCCAAGATGTCCCAAACATCGAGTGTAGTGATTCGTTCTTCCCCGTCCCGAAGCGATGAACTCTTTCCGGGTAGGGCCAACTGTCGGGCCCCTGGCCCAGGTTCTCTAGGATAGGATTGTGCAGTGTGGTGTGGGATTATGTCCTCATTCACGTCGGGTTACTTGCCGTACCATACACATCCCCAGAAGAGACACCTTATCTTGCCCTCGTCCTTACTGCAAGATGTTAAACTGCAAGCTGGTCAGGCCTTCCTGACCGAGGCCCAGCCTCAGGCCCTTTGGCCTTCTCAAGCCCCTTATCCCAAGTTCATACCCGGAGTGTACGGTGTAGTGAGGGATTATGTCCTCATTCATGTTGGGTTACTTGTCGTGTCGTACACCTACCCTGTCCAGGGAATTCTATTCCCCAACCCTTGTCCTCACTGCAATACGTTAAACTGCAAGTAGGTGAGGCCTTCTTGACCAAAGCTTAACTATCAGGCCCCTTATCATTTTTGGGCCCCCGGCTCGGGTCCTCTCTGATAGGAGTATATGGTGTGGAGTGGGATTATGTCCTCATTCACGTCGGTTTATTCACCGTACCGCACACCTACCTTGTTTGAGGATATCCTACTCCCCCTCTCATCCTACATGACGTTAAACTGCATCTTGAGAACTACGTATGGCTTGATTCCCATCTTTATGGGATACATAGGACCACCCAAATGTCTAGGCTTCGGGTCCAGCCCCATATTTCAGAAATCTCCATCCCACCTTGGCCCCTTGGCCTACCCTTCCCTGGAGAGGGGAGTATATAGCGCGTTATGGTATTAATTCCTCACTCACGTCAGGCTTGTAATGACCACACCATGTACTTCTCCCTCATGAGCCACTTCGTCAACCCTTTTCGGCGGTTCACCAATGTGCCTAAGGGTACTCTGGTTTAGTATCTGGAATGCCGGGTTCTGCTCGGACATGTTCTCACCCGCTTTTCAGGCTTTGTGTTCCCCTTCATAAGGGCTTTCATCATCTCTCACACCCAAAGGGACCCCCAAGAATGACCTGGATACCACGACTAAGGGATCTCCTATCATTATGGGCCAACTCCCCCGAGGGTTTCCGACAACAAATCGATACAAATCCCACGTTGCGAATATGGTCAGTGGTCGATGCTCGTTTGTTGTTCCCACTTCAGGTTAACGTGATATGGAGACTGTTTTTCTGTCACGATTAACAGTCATCCTCCATCACCAAGCCAACCCCATTAAGCCCAAAATGTCAGTTACACAATTCAAATCCTTCTCCATCCTCATCATGTCCAAGTAGAGTTTCGAAACTCTTGAAATTATTCCTCAGTGTGCATCTACACGTTAGGGGAACAAAGATGCATTAAAGGTGTCCTTCGGGGCTCTGCACCGACATTCCTTTGATAGACATTCCGGGTATTGCAATAAGGACCTTCCTACCTTGTTTCCCACACCGAGTTTAACTCACATGGGATTAGGGATCAGGTTGAGGTCTGCGCTTACTTAGAAATTTTCCATCCACCCACGGTCCGAGCTGTAAGACCATAAACTAAGATCTCCATCTAGAACTATGTATGGCTTGATTCCCATCCTTATGGGATACCTAGGACCACCTGAATGTCTAGAATTCGGGTCCATCCCCACTTCTTAGAGATCTCCTTATCTCCCCGTTCACCTAGGTCCCTTGGCCTGTCCCTCTCCATGAGGGGGATATATAGGTTTGGTACAGGGTTTTTGGCACTGTGCCCCCCTTCTCCCGGGAACCCGCCATCTCTTGGCTGCCCTAAAGTTGAGTCCCTCGACCCCTTTTAGTGGTTCTCCCATGTGTTAAGAGTACTCTGGTATAGGACCAAGAGTGTCAGATTCAACTTGGTCAAGTTCCTTCCACTTGTCAAGCTTCTTGTTTCCCTTCATTCGGGCTTTCCTCACCTTTCACAGCCGGGGGGACCCCCAAGAGTGGCCTGGATACCACACCTAAGGGATCTCCTACCGTTATGGGCCAACGCCCTCGAGAGTTTTGGACAACAAATTGATACAAATCCCGCGTTGCGAATATGGTCAGTAGTCGATTCTAATTTGTTTGTTCCCATTTCTGGCTAATGCAATATAGATACTGCTTTTCCGCCACGGTCAGAAGTAATCCTATTTCGTCACGCCAACCCCTTCAGGCCTTGAATGTTGGTAACATGATTCACGTTATGTTCTACCTCATCATGTCTAGGGGGAATCTCGACACTTTTGGCGCTATCCCTCAGTGCAACTTTGCATGTTAGAGGGATAAAGCTGCAATACGGTGTCGTTTAGGGCTCCCATAGTCCGAGCTCTAACACCATAAACTAAGATCTTCATCTATAACTACGTATGGCTTTGTTCCCATATGTATGGGATACGTAGGACCACCTGAATGTCTAGACTTCGGGTCCAACCCCACTTCTTAGAGATCTCCCCATCTCCCTGGTCACCTAGGTCCCTTGGCCTATCCCTCTCCATAAGGGGGATATATAGGTGTGGTAGCGGGTTTTTGGCGATGTTCCCCCTTCTCCTGGGAACCCACCATCTTTTGGCCGCCCTCAAGTTGAGTCCCTCGACCCCTTTCATTGGTTCGCCCATGCGTTAAGAGTACTCTGGTCTAGGACCAAGAGTGTCAGATTCAACTTGGTCAAGTTCCTTCCACTTATCAAGCTTTGTGTTTCCCTTCATTCAGGCTTTCATCACCTTTCACACCCTGAAGGACCCCCATGAATGGCCGGGATACCACGCCTAATGGATCTCCTACCGTTACAGGACAACGCGCCCAAGGGTTTTGGACAAAAAATTGATACAAATCTCGTGTTGCAAATATGGTCAGCAGTCGGTGCTCATTTGTTTGTTCCCATTTCATGCTAATGCGATATAGATACTTCTTTTCCACCATGGTCAATAGTAATCCTATGTCATCACGCCATCCCCTTCATGCCTTGAGTGTTGGTCGCATGATTCACGTTATGTTCCACCTCATTGTGTCCAAGTGGAATCTCGACACTTTTGGCGCTATCCCTTAGTGAACCTTTGCATGTCAGGGGAATAAAGCTGCAATATGGTGTCCTTCGGGGCTCCCATGGTCTGAGCTCTAAGACCATAAAATAAGGTCTTCATCTAGAACTATGTATGGATTTATTCCCATCCTTATGGTACACATAGGACCACTTGGACGTCTCGTCTTCGGGTACAGTTCATTGGGAGCTAGTCTCTCCCCTCTTTTCCTCTTACCTCTATGTAGGCCCCTCGGCCTGAGGTCTCCCTCTCGGAAGTGCGTACAGTGTGATGTGGGATCATTTCTCTATTCATATCAGTTATGTTTCATGGCTCCGTACCCATTCCACACCTAGCATCGTCTCTGCTACGTCTATGCTGCATGACGTTAAAATGCATGCTTGGTCCTCTCACACGACCCTAAACTGTGACATTATCGTCCTCGACGCACGACGAAAAACGGCACTGCATTGTGATGACCTCATCATAGAGGACATCATGATGGGTATTGGTCATGTGCCATGTCATTTTTCAATGCCTATTACGGCTTGATTCTTGTGGTGACACCGGGGCTTGCTACCCTAGGCCTGTTGCTTCCCAAAAAAACCACTCACCTTAAAGGACAAAAAAAAAGATCTATCAAATACTACTTCTCTTGGTGCAAGGGCTAGACCCGCGCGCCCCTTTTAGCCTCCTCAGAACTACATATGGCTTGATTCTCATCCTTATGAGATACTTAGGAGCACCCGATAACTTCCCCGCGGGCCCATCCTAACTTTCGTGTTTGGTCCCTTGACTCGAGCACTTCCCCAGAGAATACATGGTATGTAAGGCTTATGTCCTCATCCGCGTTGGGTTTTGTAACCACTTCACCATGTGTTTCCTGCTCTTATTACCCATTCATGGTTCGAGTTCTAAGACCTTAAACTAATACCCTTTCAAGAACTATGTGTAGCTCTATCCCCACCCCCATGGGGTACGTAGGAACACCTTTTCACTTTTCTTCAGACCCAGCTCAACTTTCTTTTTTGGTCCCTAGACCTAAAACCTCCCCCCGGGAACACTTGGTGCGGGGTTATGTCCTCATTCACGTTGGATATTTGAGTTACCCCACCACGTGCTTCCTGTGTTTCCTCCCATCCATGGTCCGAATTCTATGACCCTAAACTAAGATCTCCCTATGGGAAGGGACTCAACTCCCTATATCTAGTATGTCTCATTGTCATATTTAGATGTGTTTTGACAAAGAGTCCGAAGTGTGGAATTTTCATGAATACATTCTCTCGTTCCATGACCAATCTTTGTGAGCTTGCTATTTGGATCCTCATCCTCTTCCACATCCAAAAGGACCCTCAGACGACATGGATGCTAGGCTTAAGGGCTCTCCATGGATGTTGGGCCTAAGGGATCTCCTATCATTTTGGGCCAACATCCCTATGGATCTCTGATAACATTTGTGACACGGTCCCATGTTTCGAACATGGTCAACGATCGACCCTGATTTGTCTGTCCCCATTCCAGGATAACACGATATGGATGATGCGTTTCTGCCACGGTTAACAGTTATCCTCTATCGTCACGCCACCACCATTATGATCCAAATTTCGAGTGTCATGATTCACACATTTCCACTTCCTCATGCTCAAGTGTAATTCTGACATACTCGGCTCTACCTCTTCGCGCGTCTAGGTGTGTTGCATGGACGAGTTAGCATCATTGGGCCAGTATTTACTGAGCATCCCTTTGCCCTACCATGTCCCTTCCTGTGTCGGGAAAGTTCCACATTACTTCTTGTTTCCCACATCGAGCATGAGCCACTTGGGCTTAGTAGTTTTGGTGGGATGTGTACTGGAAAAATCAGGTTTCTCTTCGTCCTACATGACGTTAAATTGTGCTTCCAGAACTATGTGTGTCTTGATTCCCATCCTCATGGGATACGTAGGGACACCCTAGTATTTTACCTAGGTTCTAGCCCACATGAATCATAAATCCTGTTCTTCCCCTTTCTGGCCCCCTCGTCGGAATCCTCATAGGGGACCGTATAACTATAACTCTTCCCTGAACAAGTTCAAGATGCCCCAAGATGACATTGGGAAGCGACATACCACCTCACTAGAGAGACCATGCCTGAAAGAAGGAATGATCCATGATCAAACCAATGCGCCCATCTAGCGTACTCCCACCACGGTGGCATAATTTCATGAGTGTTGGATTCTATTTTAAAAAACCATCACTACACATCTCACGCTTTGTGTGCCCATTTATTCAGATCCTCGTCCTCTTTCACATCTGGAGGGACCCCCTATCAGTATGGATGCCTGACCTATGGTCCGCCTGCTGTCCTAGGCCAACGTTCCAGAAGACTGGTCATATCTGGAGGGACCCCCTAACAGTATGGATGCTCGACCTATGGTCCGCCTGCTGTCCTGGGCCAACGTCCTGAAAGACTGATCAACGATATTTTATTTAGGCCCCATGTTGCGAACATGGTCAGCGGTCAGCCCTCATTTGTTGTCCCCATTTCATGCTAATGCAATATGGATGATTCATTTCCTCCACGGTCAACAGCTATCCTCCATTGTCACGCCACCCCATAGTGTTCCGAATATTGGGTATCGTGATTCACACTTCCCATTCCCATCTGTTCGGACCGATTTCAGCACCCTTGGTATTGCACCATTCGTGCACAAGAGCACGCTGGAAAAATGGCGATTCGGCTGTTCTGAGAACTTCATTCTCCTGTCAGGTCTCTCCCATTTCTCAAAAATCTGGACCGGTTATCCAAACCCCGGATTCCTGAATCTTGGTTTTCACTCCTATGTTTGGATGGGGCAATGAGGCGACTATCTCTTGTTTCTCACATCAGTCCTGACCCACGTGAGCTTAGGGAATTATCACTGAACGTTCCGCAAACATCATAAGGTTGCAACGAACCAGTGAAAACAATGGAACTCGTGTAGGATAAGGAATTCAAAATAATCAAAGCATGAAATTATGATTAAGGGTTTGTAATCATTATAGTAACAGTGGGTCAAATCCCCCCATGGATGGATTGACCTCGTCAAAAGAGCGCTGCAGCTCCGTCACCCTTCGACTTGTGGCATCTTGGAATTACTGTCGTCGACTCAGCTCCTGCTTTTCCTCAGCAGCGATGGGGTGTAGTTCATTATCCTCAACTCAGGCCCGCTCTACGCCAGCCTGAATAGTGTCCATCTCTTCGAAAGCCTACCTCATATGCTCTTCCGCCTCTACCAGCTGGGCCTTCAATCACAAGATTAGATCAGATTATGCATTAAGAGAGGCTGAGTGCTCATCCACCTGGATCTGTAGGTGTTGGACTTCGTTTTCATCCTCCTGGAGCTTCTTGATGTTCTTCGCCTTCCTCCGCTACCATCCCACACTGAGCCCGCGGTCATACTCCCAGATATTCTCTTCCATAAGATCTCGGATGAGCAGATACAATTTTCCATCTCATCCCTCCGGGCGGCGTCCGCAAGCACCCCCTGATAATCTTCTTGGTGGGCCATTTTTTTAAAGGCTTTGGAAATTTTATATCTTGGGTTGCGAAGCCGGTTTTTGGAGCTCCTTCATGAAACCGAATCTTGGAGGCTGGCCTCGACCGGCAAGTACACATTCTCTTGGCGCTGTTGCGGAGTCAGAGACTCAGGGTTCCCCACGAAGCCCGATTCACGGAGAGCAGACGCTGAGTACGCGGAGCTTCGTGAATCGAGAGCGCAAAAGGAAAAAGTTACGGAGAAGGGAAATGAAAAAAGAGAGGTTATCCCCTATTTATAGGTGGAGACCCTCGAAGCTTTATGGTGCGGCCAGCCCGCGCGGAGCTTCGCACCGTTTCCAGACCGCGTGGCCCCCATCCGCCTCGTGCGCCCTCTTCGCTAGTCAGCACCGTGAACTGCCGATAAATTTTGGTGATTTCCCTCAGACTTCGACCCTTGATCCCTCCGTGGGTCCAAGTATGAGGGGGGGAATTTGTTGGCGCCAAAATATTCAAATATAGGAGAGAAGAAAAAGAGGCCTCGCGCTCTGCCTCATGAAGCCCCGACGCGGAGCCCCCCCCCCCCCAGCACTGCAGCCGCCATGAAACACTTGAGGCGGTAACTCTCTGTGAATTCCCCTAACGTTCGCGAACCCACCGCAAAGAAGAGGAGGCAGTACCTCTCCGCGAACTCCCCTGACGTTTGTGAACCCACCGCAAAGCAGATGAGGCGGTACCTCTCAACGAACCCGGTTGACGTTCGCGACCCGCCGCGAAGCAACCGATGCCCCCTTCACGCCGCGTGAGCTCTGCTTCACGGCGCCTCTTGCCTATAAATACCGAGCTCCCCCTGAGCTCTCCAGACATACAATCCAACCTTTCTTCTTCTCAGCTCCCAAATCGTGAAGCACTCTTCGCTCTGGGAATCATGAGCTCTGCGAGGTATTTTTGCTTCACGAGAGGCATCTGCCTTGTCTCGTTTTGAGCCCCTCTTCCGAGAGGGATTCCCTTCGTGGAGCCTAAGGGAATTCGTGAAGGAAGGGGATCCCCAAGGGGACCCGGGCAGTCGTAGAGCGTTTATGCTTCGCGAAATACCCACCATATACACGTGATCCACATGCCAAGGCAGGGTCACTGTACTTCGCGAAGCACACTGACTTACGACACCTTGCTTCGTGAGGCACGTATGCTTCGTGAGGAAGTTCTCCGTGAACACCCTTCCACTTCGTGAAGCACCTCCCGCTTTCACCTTCGCCCCATGATAAGGCTAAGGCATCCCACTTCGTGAAGAACACCCCTTCACAAGTTCCCTCTACTACGCAGAGCAACTGATCTCCTCAAGGCCCCTGCCTGCGGACCCCTCGGCTTGGAAATTAATTCTCCCGTGTGAACCTCCAGGTTTGCACGATGTGATTTCAAAGTCCCCTAGACGATACCACCCGTGGCGTTGCTTCGCCTAATGCTTCTTCGCATAGGCATGCTAATGGCTATTGATTCTTTGCATAGCCACGCTAACGTGGACCCCTCGATGGTTCGCTCTATGACCCCCCTTCTATATGGAATTGCTGATTCCTTCCCTTCCCTAAGGGGCATAAGATACTAGTCATGTAAGTCCTTGGGGTGGGGAGTAAACCCACCTTGTCCGAGCTGTAGGATTTTAAAATTCCAAGCACCTCATCCTCAATACATGACGTTAAACTGTGATCCAGCCTCATGACTCGCACGCAGGGTCCCCCCGGCTCGGACATTCCTAACGCCCACTGGTCTCCACAAAGATGGGATAACCCCTCACAAGGGATGATATCCTCCTTATCGGAGTGGCGTTTGTCCACGGGGAAAAGAAACCTCCTTGGTTTAAGCCCCTAGTCCTTCTTACAGAAGGTAGCACCCATACACCTCCATACTTCCCCACTGCCAGGGCCCGCAGAGGGCATGATAGGGAACGAGGAACCTCCTTTCTTCCGTCCCAAATCCCATCTCCATATGCACTTTGTCACATTCGGGCCTCCATCCTGGAGTAAGTACTGACACCATGGGCCGCTCAACGCGTAAGCCCCTCTTCGCTTCTCACTAACTCACCCTTAGCGACGTGAACATCAGGTCTCTGCTGCCTCTTGATTCTCACACCGAGCACGACTCACGTGGGCTTAGAGTAAGCATTGACCATGACAATGCCCTCATCCAGAATTAAGTTAAACTGTATGCCCTGGTCCAGCATGACGTTAAACTGTATGCCCTCGTCCAGCATGACATTAAACTGTATGCCCTCATCCAGCATGAGGTTAAACTGTATGCCCGCATCCAGCATGATGTTAAACTATATGCCCCCATCCAGCATGACGTTAAACTGTTTGCCCCGTCCAGCATGACGTTAAACTATATACTGTCCCACATGACATTAAAATATACATCCATATGAACTACATGGTCTTTGATCCATGTCAAGGCATGGTACGTAGGAAGCCTTCATGAGGTTCAAGCCCACCGCCCGTTATTTCTTCACGTCAGGTTCCACCCTCATCCCACATGATGTTAAATTGCATTCCTATCCAGCGGTAATCCATTGTGACTATCCTAAAATATGGGGACTTTCATCTGTATCAAGTCATGGTAGGTAGTAAGCCTCACGAGGTTTATGCCCACAAATCGTTGGTTGTCCCGACCTCCTTCACATCGGTTCACCAAATTCATCCATGGGCCGCCTCAGAGCGTAATCCCCAAACACCCTATCCCGCATGACGTTAAACTGCACACCCGAACTATGAGGACTTTGATCTATGTCAAGGCATGGTACGTAGGAATCCTCCCTGAGGTTCAAGCCCCATCACCCATCGTACCAAGGTCCTCCTTCACATTAGTTCATCGGCATCCCATCTGAACTATGTTGACTTTGATCCATGTCAATGCATGGTACGTAGGAAGCCTTCCTAAGTCTCAATCCCACCATCCACCTGGGCCAAGGTCCTTATTCATGTTGGTTCGTCGACACGCCCCCATCCCGCATGACGTTAAACTGCATCCCAATCCAGCGATAAGCCGTTATGACCCTGCCATCTAGTTGTTCTGACACCCCTTCATGTCAGTTCAACAACCCCTCATCCTGAACTACGTGGACTTTGATCCATGTCAAGGCATGGTACATACGAAGCCTCATGAGGTTCAAGCCCATCATCCATCGGACCAATGTCCTCCTTCACTTCGGTTCACCGGTGTCCCATCTGAACTACGTGGTCTTTGATCCATGTCAAGGCATGGTACGTAGGAAGCCTCCCTGAGGTTCAAGCTCACCACCCAGTCGTTCCGACCTCATTCACCTCGGTTCACCCACCACCTTGGTCATCCTAGAGTGTAAGCCCCACACATCCATCCTGAACTACGTGGACTTTGATTCATGTCAAGGAATGGTACGTAGGAAGCCTCCCTAAGGTTCAATCCCACCACCCATTGCTTGCTATGACCCCCTTCACTTCGGTTCTCACTAACAGAACTAAACGGACTTTGATTCCCTTCCATGGGGATACGTAGGAAGTCTCTTCGAGACTCAAGCCCATCACCACCTTCATCTCCACGATGACTCTATTTCATTTTCCCTCCATTCCGTGTAGCTTTCCATCAACCATCCTGATTTTTTTCTGGGACGCCACATCCTGATGAGATCATGCCACCCCATTCCCCTCCACAGCATTCGAGAATCTGCCCACGAACTGGCTCCGATATCAGTGTTCCCTCAAGGGGGTTCCTCAATCTGATTCACCCTCATCAGTGTTTTGATCGGTCTGATCCATCTCTATTGGACGTTAAACATGCGGCATACCATGTGTTAAACATGGGAAGATGAGGAAAACCACAGATAGATGCCTATGGCATATGATTCCCTGCACTCGTTGTGGGATGCCTCGGGCTTCCGTGCCCTCGAGAAGCCCTATAATAAGGGACAAAAAGAAGACATGCCAATTCCCCAGCGCTCAGACGTGTTAATGATGCCTCAACGTGACTACTCCCCCAACCGAAGGTTGCTGCCCTGACTGGACCCTTTGGAATGTCCTGACAAAAGCAGTGTAATTAACCATAGTCCATGGAAACATGGCACTGGGAAGCGTTTCACGAACAACGTATTAAATCTATGAGGGAGACCCAGACTAGGTGATGAGTTCCGAGGAGGAATCCACAGAAGGAAGAACCGACATACCATCATCTCGTTTCGATCAAGGAGCAGATGTCCCTGAACAAGGAACAAATTCCACCCGCCTTTGGAAACGGGAATGCGGGGCAACAAAAGTCACGCCTGTCGCGCCCCAAGCAGACGGATGCACGCGCCCTGGAAAAATCATCGTAAATAACGTATCTAGTGTTTCAAGACTACTAAGATGTTTCATCCCATGGGAACTCTTGTATTCTATATCAATAATGTAATATAACCATCGACTTTGGGTTTCTAGAATCTGTGATGCTATAATTTTATAATTATGAAACTTTTATATATTAAGGATTTTATGTTGATTGATAAAATTTTAAAATTATTTTACCTTAATCTACATTAAATTTATAATATTATATCATTATGTTTTTATCACTAAATCTCCCCCTATGTACTCTATATTGTATTATATACTCATGGGATAAGTACTGTATTGGTCATCATATCATGTTTGCTTTATTTTATTCTTCTTCCTTTTTTTCTTTTTTATCCCCACTTTAATGATTAATAATATCTTTTATTATTTATAAAATTGGAATATTTTTTAATTATTATCTATTCAAAGACCCCTTTAATTATTTATGTTTACACCATGGTTGATACTAATCACTATAAAATTTATCCTCTTGGATATCATTCTATAGATCTTATACTATCTTTCCTAATTACAAAATTTAATTATTATATCATTGTAATGATATGTTCATAGAAAATTGCGATTACAACATAAATAACTTTCTAAAATTATGATCCCTATTATATCCAAGAAAATATATAAGGCAATGTGTTTGATAAATATATAGATGAGTTGATTGGTAAAAAAATGGGTTCCCAACTAAGTTTCATATCTTAAAACATAAAATAATGTCGATCAATGTTGAAATTTCATAATATAACATTCCAAATAGACATTGATCATGTGAACAAAATTCTTTCAAGGGTCACTTCATTACAGAACATGTGCAATAAATTAAATATTTTGGAATTTTTTCAAACCAAATTAAAATAAAACCTCCCTAAATATATATAGTATTACATAGTGGAGACCCATAATTTTTCTTGATTTACATTGATAAAATATTCAAATAAATATTTTAAGTCCTTATATCTCACTTCTTTTCCGTTTATTTACTTACAAGTTGTTTTATATGATCCATGTTCTCAGAAAATTGACTTTAGAAATAGATCATCATCATCTATTTACCAAACGATACATAATATATTCTCCACTATATTATAAACCTTCTTATTTGGAACACACTCCATGAATTGTATTTCATTCTTCATTTTTTTATTAAATCATTCCATTTATATAAAAATGGTTTTATTTTTTTCTAATTTATAACTTATTATAACCTATGCGGTATTTTACAAATTAAAACCACATTAGTTGTCTTATTGGTCTCTATTAATAATTAACCATAAAAGCCTAAAATTACTTTCAAATTGTTTAAATGTATGCATATGTTATGTAAATTATACTATAATCAATCTACATATATTCACATTGTTCAATTTTATGCATACACTGTTTTAAAAACACCAAAAACTACCTTCACAATGTTTAAAAAACACATGTATGGATACAGTTTGTATACATTCACATTGTTTAAATTTACAGTCACATATATGAACCTTTTTTAAAAAGTATCAGTGTGCATACACGTATATGCATTATGTATCCATACATTCACAATATTTTAAAAACAATTGTATGGATATACCTATATGAATAAAGTATGCATACAATCATAATTAAAAAAACACCAATATACAAACACTTTTATGTGTACAGTATGCATAATGTATGCATACATTGTTTGAAATTACACACACACACACACATATATATATACAATATGAATGAATTGTTTATAATCACACACATTTATACACATACAATATGATGTATGTATTAGGTAATTTCATACTCCCAATCCTCTTATACATCTTCTAGATTCATACTATAAGAAATTATAGTATGAATAAATTGCATACCGTATGTGTGCATTTGTATGTATTATATGAACCATATGCATATAGTATACATACATTGTTTGAAATTATATACACCCATACACATATAGTATACATTCATTGTTTGAAATTAAATACACTTTTACACATACGATATTTTGTATGCAGTATGAAATTGCATACTCCCATGTTTTTTAATGGACTATAATTTCTCAGTTAGTTGAATTCACATTCAAATATAACAATTCCACTAATTAACCCTTTAACAGCGCACAAATGGGATTTGACAACACTAAAAAATAATTTTTGTCCTTAGTGTCATTAAAAGGGGGACCCCTTTATCAGTGCTTCTGTTAGCGCTGATAAAGTGGGACTTTCTCAATGCTAGAAACAGTGCTAATAAAAGACTCAATACTGAAGTGTTCTATTTGAATTAAAACACACTAAAAAAGAAACCTATATATGGAAATTTCATAATTTAATCAAAATCAAAATTAAATAAAAAATAAATAAATAAACACTATATTACAGACATTTTAAACAATGTTTTTTACAATTAAATTAGAAATTACTATCACAAAAATTCAAAAACATCAATGTTTCATTGTCTTTGGAACCTGAACCCCTCTAAAAGAAGAATGATAATGGTATGAGTTTCCAAAAAAACCACCCCATCATGAGGAAAACAATCCACTTGTATAATAAAAAAATTCTTACGTTGGTAATACTATAAAGAAATAAATTAAACATAATATGTAATAATATATGAATAAAATGTTGATTTTAAATAAAAGGACACACTTAGAGTCATACTGGTCACACCATGCATCATATTAAGGTGGGTTGATTCTTACATGTCACAAATGACTTATGGATCATTTTTCAAAAGTACCAAAAAACCAAATAAATTTTCTTAGTTTTGATTATGTCACGTGTCTTTTTTACTAAATTTTTATTTAAACTAAAAACACACACTTTTAGTCATACCGATCATTTGTTGGTTTGATGTGAGACAAATTCTTACACATAAAAAATGACTTATGAATCATTTTCCCAAAGTATCAAGAAAATTAAAGTGTGTTTTCTTTGTTCTCAGTGAGTGATGATTTTTTTGAACTAAAATGTCAATTTTAGAATGGTAAGAGACACTTTGAGTCATATTAGGAAAACAATGTATCAGATTGAGGTACGAATGATTCTCACACATCAAAAATGACTTATGGATATTTTTAATAAAGTTTTAAAACAATACAAATTGGTTTTATTAGTTTTGATTATGTCACTTTTATTTTTTACTAAAATGTCAATTTTAAATAAAAAACACACTTCAAGTCATCCTGATCACACCATGCACCAGATTGAGGTGAAAATGATTTCTACCTGTCATAAATGACTTATGGATCATCTTCCTAATGTATCAAAACAATTAGAATTCATTTTCTCATTTTTGAGTATGTCACTTCTGTTTTTTACTAAAATGTCATTTTAAACTGAAAACACAAACTTTGAGTCATACTAGTCACATATTATGTCGGTTTGATGTGAGATTTATTTCTATGTCACAAATGACTTATTAATTTTTTCCTTAAATTATCAAGACAAAAAAATTGATTTTTCTTAGTTTTCATTGAGTGGAACATGTATTAAACTAAAATATCAATTCTAAAATGATAACAGACACTTTGAGATATTTAGGGCACACTATGTATTGAATTGAGGTGTGGATGATTCTTATATGTCACAAATGAATTTTTTATCATTTTCTTAAAGTATCAAAACAATTTTAATGTGTTTATTTTGTTTTGATTATGTCACTTGTTTCTTTTACTAAAATTTCAATTTTAAATAAAAAGACACACTTGAAGTCATACTGGTCACACCATGTGTTAGATTGAGGTTTGGTTTATTCCAAAAAATCCCAAATAAATTATAGATCATTTCCCTAAAGTATCCAAACAATACAAATTCGTTTTCTTGGTATTGAGTATGCCATTTTTTTTTCTAAAATGTCATTTTAAACTAAAAATACATACTTTTAGTCATACCTGTCACATTGTGTGTCAGTTTGATGTGAGACTAATTCCTACATTTAAAAAATAAAATATGAATCATTTTCCTAAATTATAAACTCAATCAAATTGTTTTTTATTGGTTTTTAGGGAGCGGTACACATTTTGAACTAAGATTTCAATTTTAAACTGATAACATACACTTTGAGTCATACCAAGAACATTGTATATCAGATTGATGATAAGATAATTCATACACATCAAAAATAAATTATGGATCATTTTCCTAAAGTATTTAAACAATCCGAATGAATTTTATTATTTTTGATTATGTCACTCATGTGTTTTTATACTAAAATGTCATTAAAAACTAAAAACACACACATTGAGTCATGTCGATCACATCGTGTGTTAGTTTGATGTGATATTGATTCGTATACATAAAAAATAACTTATGAATAATTTTTATAGATTATAAACATAATAAGATCATGTTTTATTGGTTTTCATTGAGTGGTAGACGTTTTGAACTAAAATGACAATTTTAAAATAATAATGTACTATTTGATTCATACCAGTCAAATCATGTGTCATTTTGTTGTGAGACTAATTATTACATGTAATAAATGATTTATTAATTGTTTTCCTAAATTATCAACACAATCAGATCATGTTTTCTCATTTTTTGATGAGTGACACATGTTTTGAACAAAAATTTCAATTTTAAACCGATAATGGACACTTTGAGTCATACTAGGCACATCGTGTATCATATTGAGGTGAGTCTAATTACTACTTCTAAAAAAAGAATTATGGATCATTTTACTAAAGTATAAAAACAATAAGAATGTTTTTTCTTGGTATTGAGTATGTCACTTATCTGTTTTACTAAAATGTAAATTATAAATAAAAAGACACATTTGGAGTCTTATTGGTCACACCATGAATCATATTGAGGCACATATGATTTTGTCACATCAAAAATAACATTTAGATCATTTTGGCAAAGTACCAAAATAATTCATGTTTGTTTGCTCAATTTTGAGTATGTCACTTGTGTTTTTGCTAAAATTTCATTTAAAAATAAAAACAAAACTTTGGATCATACCGGTTACATCGTGTGTCAGTTTGACGTGATACTAATTCCTACATATCAAAAATTACTTATGAATCATTTACCTAAATTATCAATAAAATCCAAGAATGTTTTCCTAGTTTTTAGCCAGTGACACATTTTTAAACTAAAATGTCAATTTTAAACTTATAACATACACTTTGTGTTATACTAGGAACATCGTGTATCAGATTGAGGTGTGTTTATTTCAAGATATAAAGTAGTTTAGTAAAAATGATGTCACTCCATCCATTTCTATATTTTAAATAATATATCTTTAGTAAGGAAGGCAATGCTATATATTTAGTACAAGAAACTTACAATGACATCTTTGCAGAACTCTTTAAATTCTCAAACAATTTTGGACAATCATGAATTTCATCTTAAAATATAATTTTAATTTACTCAATATGATATTCATCATCATTCACACCTATAATAAAATCCTTTATACATTCTTATTCATTTTACACACTTATAGTAATATCAGACAGTCCATAAAATGTAGAGTTATCCCAGTCACTAGCTACATTCACCTTTTCCCATGTTTTTTCCAACAATTATAAATTTGATCTATTATGTGATAGATCATGTGTTCTTATAACTCATAAAAAATAATAAGTCTTTAATAAAAACAACATAAACATGGAAAAAGGATTCTAGAAGGGTTATATGCATGATCTTTGACAAACTTTATGAACTCTTTCACCCCATATTCATACTCTTTTATCATGTGATTGGCATCCTTTAATTTTATATTCATATACATCCTATTTGATTCAGTAATATTAATATTAAAAAAAAATAAAAAATGGGGATTTCAAATAAAGAGAGCCCAAAATTTTAATGTTTCAAATAATTTCAGTAAGATTTGAAGAAAATGGGAAATTGAATTTAAGAAAAGAATTGCTCCAATTGTGGTAGGTGTTATCATATAAATTCATCCATAATGATCACTATTAACCGGTATAGGGTGAATAATTCTCATAGTAGTTCATAAAACATAGGTTCATGTCCATAAGATATGGGGGATGAGTCTCAGGAAACAAAATGCAATAATAACTATTCAGGAGATGAAGATGATGAGGATGGCAGTTGTATCCTTAAATTCCAATGTTACCAGGATGGGGAGTTAGTGAAGCATCAGACAACATTTCTTAGTTTGTTGTCTTAATTTGAAAAAATAATAATTAGTCTGATCTCTACAAGGGGCTTCTTTATTGGTGTAACCATGAGAAGGCTCAGCTGGATGGTCTTACATGCACTCATGATGAGACAACTATTTTAGTTTCAAAAATCAAAGTGAGCCTTTAATTACTCTATGAAAAGGAAAAGGCTTTTAATATGATGACTAAATTTCAGTATCACTTAGCTTCCTGTGAGGCCAAGGTTGCAGGAGTGGGTTCACGATGTATATCCTATGTGTTGGATGGAGTTAGTGACATGCCCTTTCAATGGTGTTATTATTAATCTATATTATATAGAAGGTGAGATTATATGTATCTAGAAGGTCTCTAAAAGTTAATATGACATGTTTTAAAAGTACATTACTATCTTAATCCATGGGAGTAGGAGGGATACTTGGAAGAAAATGGGAAGATCAAGTGAAAATAAGATCGTTTACACATGCACTGTTTAAGCCATTTGGAAAAATTAAAAACAAATAAAGATGTTCGAGGGGGAGAAAAGAATCATAAGTGATCACATACCATGATTTTAATATATCATTATATTTTCAAGACAACAAAATTAGATTATAAATGGTAATATTTCATATGGTGAGTACAAATAAGGGCAATCACAATATGAAATTTATATAGAAGGGTGAATTTAGGGAATCATAAAGTAGAAACATCCTATCTGAGGAAAATTTGGTTAATCTTGGGAAGAAGGTAGAATAACTATGGTTTTCATTATACTAAGATTAAATGGAACTACAATAAGTGTGTTTGGAACAAAATCACATATGGGATAAGTTCATGTTAATGGAGATCATTATGAGATCCATGTTAGATAAATCACCACTTGAAAGTATTTTAATGGATTATATCACACCTTGGTCCTATATAGATGTATACATGTGTTATATAATTAAAATTTGGGGAGTTATTTATGTGTAACTATTTATTTAATAAATTTTTCTTTTAATAATTATAAAATTTATTTTATAGGATGTCATTATTTTTTTTAAATTAATATTTATAATTATATATTAATAAATATATATTATTATTTAAATATATTTACTATAAATTTATAATTAATAAAATAAATATATTTATTTATAATTATAATTATAAACAAGTATATTTAAAAAAAATTGTAATGGGAAACATGCCTACTAAATCATCGGGCCATCTATATAAAATAAATAAGGTTTGATGGGCGGGCTATCCCCTTAGGGGGCTATTGCCTACCTTTCTAGCCCATGTGTGAGGTGTGTGTGTGTTTGATATAATTGTACCACCAATCACCTAATATATATATATATATATATATATTATACTTATTATGATTTTATAAATTTGAATATATATATTTATAATTATAATTATAAATAAATATATTTAAAACATATTTATATATAATTATAAATAAATATATATATAGTTATATATATTTATTAATATATAAATATATATAACTATAAATATAATAAATATTTTTATTATTTTAGTACATTTATTACAATTTTATAATTTTTTAAATAAATAAATAAATATTTATTTATTTATAACTAAAAATTATATTTATAAATAAATATATTTATAAATTTTTTTATATAATTATAAATATATTTATATAATTATATATATATATTAATAAATAAGTATATATAATTATAAATATAATAAATATATTTATTATTTAAATATATTTACTATAATTTTATTATATATATATATTAGGTGCTTGGGGGTATAATTACATTAAACACACACACACCACACACAAAGGCCTGAAAGGTAGGCCATATCCCCCTAAGGGATAGCCCACCCATCAAGCCATATTTATTCAATACATGGTCGGAAGTCCTAGTGGGCATAAACCCCATAACATAGCCCAAAGGCCCAGTGTAGCATCATGCCTGCATCATATTGCTAGTGTCACCAGGCCTACGTCACCACCTACCTACGTCATGCATCATGTGTACATCCCATGTACATGAGTGTGTATATATATATATACACATAAAACACACACACACACACACACTCACAACATAATGCATACACATAGATAGTGATATAAATATATAAGTTAAAATATTATATATTAACAATACATCATTTATATTTATATAATTGTTTGAATTATTAATATATATATATATATATATCAATATATCATATTTATATTAATTATTTACAATCATTTTCTAATTAATCTATATAAATAAACATTAATTTTTTTAATATATATATGGTAATTTTATATATAGTAAATAAATATATGTATAAATAAATATTTCAAAATGATTAAATATATTTGTAACATTATTAATAGATATATAATAATAAATTAATTAAAAAAATTTAATTAATTAAAAAAATATTAAAAAGTGAATTTGTAAAATTAACACATACATGTACATGATAGATATACATATATGTACACATACACATCTACACACACACAATAGTATCTAAAGTAGTTGGGTTCAAATATCATCCAGTGCACATTCTTGACTGCCCAATTAAATTGGGGAGTATGTGGATGGTGTCTGGTGCATTGGTGGGACCTCGCAATTGGCAAGGACGATGGTTTTTTATTATTCCCTGACCGAAAATGGTGGTGGTATTTGGGTCATTGATGCGATTATAGCATATGATGGAGGGGTGCCTAGAGGTCATGGATTTATGATTTGGCTGGTGTAGTAGCTATGATGGAAAGATGGCATTAGCAGGGGTCAACATTATGGCAGAGAACAAGTGGGGCGTTCAACCGATGGTTTTGAAAGGAAGTGAAAAATGGTCGAGATCAGGTCTGACAGGGGCAACAGCTACGACGACAGGACGAGCAGGGACCGACAAGCAGAGGCCGAGAGATGATGATGGGTGGGGTGTTCAACTAGCAGTATTGATGGGCCACATAAAAAATAGTCAGGGTGATGGGTGACCTACATGATTCCAATAAAATGAGGGAATGATGGAATCCAATAATACGTATCTAATGGAGGGAATTGTACAAATTGGGAAAGTGGCATTGAAAACGATATAGAAACTATGAAAGATCAGGTGATGTTCCTTCATCGACCTTTGAGAGGCTGCTATGAAACTATCATCTATTGGTACAATCCTTTGAGGGGCATGCTTGTTCAATGGATGGCCACCTCAATTTCAATGAGGGGGGTGACACCCTAATGGTGGAGGTTGGTCATGATGGAGTCTGTAGCTGAAGGACTTATTGTTATGATCATCATGGATTTAGGTCTGAATACTATGGGCCTTTGGGCCATATATATGAGGGATTACGGGTCTTGTAATTATAAGGGTCTGCATGGGCCATATATATATATATATAAGAATAAATAAGAGCTGGATAAGATGGGTTACCCCTTAAGGGGGTATGACCTGCTTGTTTAGCATGCTAGTGTGAGGTCTGTGGTTGTATATAATTATACCCCCAAATATCTAATATACATAAATAAACTATTAAACATTTTGACTAATATAAATTTGATAATTTTTTATATATAGAATTATGAATGTAAGATTCATTTTTTATTAAACATTATATAAATCATATTTATATATTATATTTACATATATATACTTATTGTAATATAAATATTATTTAAAAATATATAAATATTTATATATAAATTAAATTACTCCCTATGAACTTTATCAACTCTAGAAAAAAGTGCTAATAAAGGTGACACATTTATCATCCCTAAAAAACACTGATAAATGGGGTACCCTTAGAAATTCTAGAAAGAAGCACATATAAAGAGTATCCTTTTATAAGTGATTTTTTTACTCCAAAGGGTACCCTTTTACCAGTGTTAGAAAAAATCACTGCATAAGTTTCAATTTTTGGTAGTGTAACACCAAATAAATTCTATTTTCACATTTTTATTAATTTAATATTCATTCTATATTTTTTCTTTCTATATTGTATATTGAAATAGATTTTACAAATAAAAGTTGTTTTTGTTTATTTCAAAATCTACAACATCCCACATGAGTATATGGATACTAGGTTAATTTTTAGAATTAGTTATCAACTTGTTCGATTAAAAGTTCAAAAAAATGAAATATCTATATCACACAAAATTTTAAAAATAGTTATAGAAATAATTTTCTAAAAAATAAAACTTATTTTAATAATTATTTATTTAATCCTAAATTTATCATATAAAACTTTAATCATTTTAATGATTAAAACGTGGATCTAATTAAAATAATTTAAATATTTATATGAATAAATAATATTTTCAATTGAATCGCTCTTAAAAACGTGAATTGTTACTCTCATGTTTGGAAAAACTAATTTTTGATGGCATATTTATTGCATGAATTGTTGAATGGTCTTTGTTAATTCTTTAAGAACATGTTAAATTCAATTTAAATGGAGAGTGGAAAATGATGACGAAAAGGGAATCCCGCATAAAATGTTTTTGGTAGTAATGAAAACTCAAATTCCATTAAATAATGAAATCAAGATTCCTTTCAAAATTTAGTGGAAGAACAAAATTAATATATATGGATAAAAATATCCTTATAAAAATATGAAAAATCCAAACTTACCTTTTTCCCAACCACCGGCGCCCGAAAAAATGAAAACCATTCCAAAAGACCCCTTCCCTTGCTCCACATCGAATAACCCACACCATTTCTCTCTACGGACTACCTTGCGGCGACATGATAATGTATTAGTGAAGGGTTGTGATGAAGGTTGATGGTGGTGTGGATGCAAGTAGAAAAAATATTGATGAGTCATTAGAGTTGGAGTTTTAAAAATAAGGGGATCTTTTTGTCTAATAAAATTATCAATCCCTATTCCATCATGAAATTTTGACTTATACAAAACATGATATTAGATATCATTTCCAATATATATAGGGTTATTTTTTTAACATAAAAGTAAATCATTGAATCCTAAGAGTCATTCCCTAACTTTGTAAAAGTAAAATATTCAACACTTCCAAAATACAAATTCGTTACATCCCAAATAATTTATATGAGTCAATATATTGAAAATGAAAGAGTAAAAACTCAAAAATATAAGAGAATTTTTTTTAATTAATAAGAATAAAATCCATCTCAATTGTAAATCGTAAAAGTCATGCACTTGAGAAAATTTACAGAAAACATCAAATTATAAGATTCATTACTAAATAACACTGTAAGTGTAAGATTTTTTTTCCTATTTGAAATTTATATTCATAATGGAAACTCCACATTTTGTAAGAGTAACTCTGTAAGGATCAAGGCGTATCCAAAATTCTAAACCCTCTAAAATCAGGAGTACCTTCTTCAGATTGTAAGAGTCATAACTAGATGTGTAAGAGTAACTTACCAATTAAACATAAGTTATTATTCTTTTTTGATATGGTTTTGGTGTGTATGTATGTTGCATAACTTTCATGGAAGGAGGAGGTCACAGGGTTTATGCTAATCATGTTCATGTTACCCTATTGTGATAAGGATGTGGTATACAATTTTGATGTATTAACTTGAAATTTAGTAGTTTTTGTGAGTATGTGGTGATGATATGGATTTTTATTCAATATATAGCTATGAATATGTAGTTTCAATTATTAAAATGTGGTTTTGTGATTATATGGATATAGAGGGGATTAAAGACCCAAGACGTATGACGTAGGGGTGTGTGAGTAGATATATTATTGAGGAAGTGGTCATGGGGGTAATTTCATGATATCTTTTCTTTTGATATTATGTTACTATATTTGGATATGATACTGGGAGAGTGATCCTTGGTGAGGTTGGATGATAGTTGACTCGATATAGGAGATTATTTTGTTCACCACTTTATTCACTAAGGCATTAATATTCTTCTTTCATATTTTCATGAGTGGTTTTGGAGAAAATATTATAGAGTATACATGTATACACACACACAAATATATACTTATATATATATAGGTATGTAAGATCTAGTTGGTGATCGATCTGGATAGAGTTGGTATAAGGTTATTGTTGGTGTTCGCGGAGTCACTTTCGTAGGACTTTAAATTTTATATCCTATTTTGTAGACCTTGTTTATGTATGATATTTTCATGCATTATGGGTTAGGTTTAATTTATATTATATATATTTTATTGTTAGTTTCTCTTATGTTCCTTGGATTAATGGGGGTAATTCCACCCATGTGTGTAATTTTATATTCTTAGTACCAGTCGCCAACCATTGATTTATTGACATTTGGATTTAGGTTTCACCATCACCTTCAGTGATATCCATAGGGTTTTAGTGGGGGAATATCATGATAGAGTGGTATCATGTATATGAATAATATTTAGGGTTGATTTTGGAGTTAATAATTAGTGAGTAATATATGGGTTTTATTAGGAAACTATGTCAATCAAACTTAACATGTGAAGTGGAAAAGGAAATTGTTTAGGACACATACATTTATGGGATATATATGATCTAATTCAAGGACTATAAACTTACTAAACATACTGGTTATTATGTTTTTGATTCTGTGTTAGAGACCTTTGTGTGGTACATGCATCATAATTATTTACAACTGTGAATAAATTAGGGTAATTTTAGGTAAAGCTAAAATAAATTTAAGTAAATTATATTAAATAAAGTTTATGTTTAGGGGAATATGATATTTCTTTTTTCTATTATAGAGATGATTGGTGGATTTTTTTTATGTGTGGTTTATATTGGAGAGGTGAATATGGATGCTCTGGTTAACCATATAAGTATTGATCTGGTGGAGGAGGATAAGATATAGAAGAATACACTACATGAGTTTCAACATCATATCTTAGTGAAGTATGAAGTGATTATCTATAATTAGAATAATTTTTTTGATTAAATGATATTAAGTTTACTTTTAATCTATTATATGTGTGTAAGGTGAATTATATTTTATTTTATATTGGTCAGCTAATAGGGGATGCTTGACATAGGTGGTTTCTATTTATTGGGGATCATAAGGAGTCTAAGGTCACATGGGGTGAATTTTTGAAGTAGTTACAGGTGCAGTTTGACTATTAAATGTTAAAGGGGAATATATAACAATATTTTCTCTCAACTTGGTAGGGGAACATGAGTGTTTGAGATCTTATATTTCATTTCAATAACCTTATTCATTTTTATCTAGACATTCTCCCTAACTAAGAGGCTAGGGAACAATATTTTGAGGAGGCACTATATTTGGATATCCAGTTCTAGATCACCCCTTTTATGCTACTTATATATCTAGAGGTGTTATAAAATACTAACAAGATAGATAATATGTATTTGAAGACTATATCATCTTGATAGGGAGGTTATCAAAACATCCTAAGAAGTTAGGTTATATATAGAGGTTCTCGGTTACTGGACATTCTCGGTTTTGATTAACAGGGATTTAGTCTCATCCTTATTTTTCTCACTCTTCTAGAGTTTTTAGTTCCCAATCATCTTCCTAGAGTTATTTTCTACTATTATTTGCTTTTGGAGGTCATGACCATCATCAGTTCTAGTTCTCAACAGACCTTGGTGGTCAGTGTGGGCCAAGTGGTTAGTCTCCTTTGCATCCTTAGTAGTAGTTGCCTCTAAGGAATTATCAACTACATTAGAATTACAAGAAGATTATATAAAATAGAGAGGATATGGTCCAGTAATAGAGAATACCTACGATGTTCCTCATCCTTAGGGACATAGATATAAGCATGAATGAAGATGTGGTTTTCATAGGGCTAATCATGGATGAAGAGGTGATTGTACTTGTTCTTAGGAATTTATCAAGAGTTCTATTACAATATGAATTACTTTTGGGAATTATTAGTCTTAGTTCCCAACAATACTTAGTGGTTAGCATGGGTTTAGTTTCTAGTTTCTTATCTAGCCTCTCAAATAGTTTCCTCTAAGGAATTATCATCAACATCAACATGCTAAGTAGGATTATGGACAACAGAGAAGATATGGGGTAGGTAGAATACAGTCCTATAATGTTTTTCATCTTTTGGGACATAAGTATAAGTGTATACAAAAAGGTTTTTTTCATTAGTTATAGCAAGGAAGAGGATAAAAGTGAGTTAAGTTTTGTGCTATAGAGTCTTCGACACCAGGTAAGGTAGAGATTGTGTGAGGTACCATTTTTTTATCTTATACCATGGTTTATACATTATTTTATTTGGGATATTTTTACTCCTTTATTACATATAACATATTCTAATATTTAGGGATCAAAGTGGAGATACTTTTAGTTCCCTTGGTGTTATCCATTCTAGTTGAAGGCCACTCTAATTTGATTGAGGTATTTTGAGGTTGTAAGATGATGATGGGGAAACATAAATTATTGGGAGTTTTATAATTACCAAAAATACATCCATATTATTTCATTATTATCATGGATTGGTTTTATTTTTTGTGTACTATTATAGATTCATTCTAAAGAAATCTTATTTTCCTTGATGTTTAAGGAAAACATGTATTGTTTGTTGATGAGTAGGATCACCATATGGATCATGGCTTGTAATAATCCCTTATCTTATCAACTAGAAGAGTTGGTGTTATGCACAATGTAGGATTTAAATTTTTTATTTATAAGGGATGTTGGGGAGTTTCTAAATTTATTCCCTATAGAGGTTGTAACATGACCCTCATGATGTGATAAAATATTTAGGATAGTTTTGTAGCCTAGAGTCTCTCTGATTTTGATGGATAATTATCAGATGACACCTTATGAGTTATTGGAGTTTTGTATTTAAATCTATGATCTATTATATAAGGGTTTCATCTAAATTAGTGTTTCTCCTTAGGGAGATACAATGTTGTTTGATCAAAATGAGGATTATAGTCTATGTTTTTGGATATACTATTAGTGGTTGAACCAGGTAATAGTGAAGAACTATTGTCCCTTATCAAAGATAGAAGATCGGTTTGATAGGTTGAAGGGAGATAGCTAGTTTTTTAAGATAAATTCATGATTTTGATAACATCAGATGAGTTTGAAGGAGGAATATATCCCAAAGACTGCATTTAAATGTCTTTCGGGGCACTTTGAGTTTATGGTTTTACCATTCATTACCACAATTTTCCAAGTTGTTTTCACAGTCTCAATGAACATAGTGTTCTATGAGTTCTTAGAATAGTTCCTATTCATGTTCATTGATAAAATAATCATGTAATCAAATTCATAGTAGGATCATGTTGAGTACTTGAGAGTTGTTTTGTAGGTTCTTCGACAATAACAGTTCTATGGGAAGTTATCTAAGTACAATATTTTGATATGTGAGGTGTATTTTATTTGGCATGTTTTGTCTCTATAGTGAGTAGTTTTAGATCCTTAAAAGATATAAGTGGTTTTATATTGGGTTACAACAAAGAGTATAACATTGATTCATAACTTCATAGGTATCATAAGATATTATAGGAAGTTTGTTCTTGATTTATCTCAGATTTAATCCCCACTGATATCCTTAACTGGGAAGGAAAATATATATGTGTGGACTAATATGTGTCATGTGTTGTTTTATTACTTGAAGGAGAAGCAAATCAGTGATCTTATTCTATACTTATAAGAGGAAGGAGTTAGGATTGTGGTTTCCTGCAATGCTTCTCATCTTGTCTTGGGTAATATCTTGATAAAAAAAGTGATGTGATCTCTTATGGATCTATATAGTTATGTTCCCATTAGAATAACTATACAACCCAACATTAGGGGAATTTTATCTAATTTTTTTGTGACATTACCACATTGGAAAGCATTTTTTATTTTATACAGACCATAAGATCCTGAGGTATATCTTTTCTTAATGGGATTTTTTTTATTAATGACAACATATGGAGTTCTTGTATTACTACACATTTTATACTTCCTATACGCTAAATATATGTGAAGTGTTTATTGATATATTGAGCCAAAATTCCCATGGAAATGAAATTCATGAGTTAGATAATTCTTAGTGGTTGATAAAGGAGTTTTTAGCTTTTTATTTTGATATAGAGGAAGTTTATGGTATGGGTTTAATATATATGATGGTTTTGAAGTCATATTTAATTAAGTAGGTTTAAGAGTTTTAGTTCAGAGTCCTTGAGGTATAATTTGTGAATAAAAATATCTTTTTGTGGTGATACATCAAAGGGATGGTAATAGGATGATCAATATTATTTCCTATTTTAGGTGAATATATTTGTTTCATTGATAGTGTGTGAGATGGTTCATTATGAGTTTCATAGATCACCTCTGGTAGTGTATCTTGGTATAAATAAGACGCATCATTCCTTTTAGAGTTATTTTTAATGTCCGTGTATGAGTAGGTTGATGGTAGATTTAATGTCTCAATGCTTCATGTGTTAGAGATTTAAATTTTAGTATAATGTTCTTAGAGGTTTGCTACATCCACTAAATGTTCCTAAGTGGAAAAGGGTGGACATATCGATGAGTATAGTCATAGTTTTTCCTTGATATCTATTAGAATATTATCTTTTCGATGGGATTTGGGATTTGTTGATAAAGTTATATCTTTTCTTTACACTTAATGAGTTGAGTGTTGTGGATATTTTAATGATGTGGTTGTAATATCCCAAACTCGGATGCCACCAAACTGTGCTCTGAGCCCAGTTGTCCATATGGCCTCAAGTGCATCTCCACAAACTCCAGAGGTTTTCATCTAGAAGTGAGGTAGTAGGAGTGATAGTGGGGAGAGTATTCCCTCATTAGCATATTTTAACATAGCATAAAAAATAACAGTTCAATAGTGGAATCATTAAAACCATACAACATAAGTAAACAATGAAAGACGAATAGTATAAATAATCCAGATGGCATATCACACAAAAGATGATGATACATGTTACATTTTATAGAAAATAGCCAAAATAGGTTTCACTATAGTCATATACAATAAAAGTACCAAAAGTTAAAAAAGTCCTAAAATAATATCAGAAGAATCACAAGCCTCGTCTTGGTCCCATGCTCTCTTTCTCCTAATCAGCATATCTAGTGCCTGTAGGAGGGAAATTCCCTTATCAACACATGAAATAAATTAAATTTTTTGGCTCCAAAACATGACCCAAATAGGGTGTGAGACTAAATTCTTATAAGAAACCACCACTACCACAAAAATGGGTTTTCTTAGTGCCACCCTTTATCAGCGCTAAAAAATCGCTGATAAAGGGGGGTCTTTATCAGTGCTTTTTTAGTGCTGATAAAGGGCACCCCTTTATCATCACTTTTTTTAGTAGGGGTGATAAAGGGGGGCTTTATCAGTGATTTTTCCTCGCCTTGATAATGTTATATTTTTAAAAAAATCATGAAAAATAATATATTGTTATATAAGTATATTTATATTGATATAAATATAATATATATTTTTTAAATATGTTTTAGATAAGTATAAATAGACGATTACATTTAATATATAAGAAATTTGGGTAAAATGGATTTAAAATATTTTAAAAAATATTATTAATTAATAATTTGATAATTATCATTGATGAATAATCATTTAATAACAATTTGAAGACACAAAAAATCAAAAAAAAATTAATAAAAGATCTAAAATAAGTTGAAAATGTAACTCAAACTTCAAACGACCAAATTTTTTGATCCAGGTGTCCGTTTGAGCTCTACAGTATATCAAATCGAAGCTTGTGATAAGATCTATGCACTTTTAACCTAATTAAACCTTCTTTCACATTTTTTTCGAGGTCCAAAAAAGGCACAAAATGCCTCTAAAACTGAGTTTTTAGTCAGGATACCCCGATTATTTAACATTCAAACAGGTATAACTTTTGATCCGGATGTCCTCTAGGCCTATACCACATATCATATCAAATATTGTTTAATTTTCTTCTATTTTAATGGTTATGGAGTTGAAATGGACTTCTATATTAGAAGTTATGGTCATTTTAATATTCTATGGCTTTTCAAATACACATATATATGTATTTATTCGTAAATATATATATATATATATCTATGTGTGTGTGTGTTGTATATATGTATGAATTTATTTATTTATAAAAACACATAAAAAAACATATTTTATAAAGGTATTTAAAACTAATATTATATATATATATTAATATATAAATAAATATATGGATAAAATATTATAACTATATATATATATATATATAAATTAATATATGAATAAATATATATATATACTAATATATGAATAAATATATATGTATTAATATAACTAAATATATTTATATTAATATGAATCTATATTAGTATACAAATAAATATAACTATATATATAAATAAATATAAATATATATTAATATACGAATAAATAAATATATATATATATATGAATAAATATATATGTATTAATATAACAAAATATATTTATATTAATATGAATCTATATTAATATGCGAATAAATATAACTATAACTATATATATAAATATAAATATATATTAAAATATGAATAAATATATATATATATATATTAATATATGAATTAATATATATGTATTAATATAACTAAATATATTTTTATTAATATGAATCTATATTAATATACGAATAAATATAACTATATATATAAATAAATAGATATATCATTAAATAGAGAAAAATGAAATGGCTTAGTGGTAAAGGTGCAGGCGTGCAATGGGGGGAGGTCGTGAGTTAGAGTTTGGGTCGAAGCAAGGAGGTGCGTGCGGGCATGTGGGGATGTGTGGGCAAGGGCAGTACACGGGAGAGTGGGAGGGGTCCTCCTAGCACTAATAAAGTAGGGGTCAAGTGTTTTTAAAAGATCCCCCCACATTATATATTCTTTTTTATTTTTTTTTAAAAAATTTGACTTTTATCGGCGCTTTTTAAAAGTGATGATAAAAGGGGTCTTTTATCAATGATTTTTTAGCAATGATAAAAGGTTCCTTTATCAGTACTTTCAGAACGCTAATAAAAGGGACCCCCTTTATCTTCAGCTTGATTAACAACGCTTTTTTTAGAGTTGTTAATGCACTTTTCTAGCGCCGATAAAGGACATATTTGTAGTAGTGCACCCAAGGTCTGTGTTAATCTGTTAGTGAATATATATAATAGGTAGTGTGAAATAATGAAATCAGTAATCTAGGATGTACTCAAAAGTATAAAACCTACAATCACTAGTTTCCATTTACATTTCATTTCATTATTCATTTAATAATTCAATTACATTGAATTCAAAATTCTTGAGATCCGATATAAGCCTGACATA
This sequence comes from Viscum album, assembly GCA_963277665.1. Lineage (NCBI taxonomy): Eukaryota > Viridiplantae > Streptophyta > Magnoliopsida > Santalales > Viscaceae > Viscum > Viscum album. Next base: position 225,768,393 of record OY728162.1, read on the forward strand.
CCACATATATCTGTAAGCACAAAAGATGCCTCAAAAGGCCATCTAATCAAGAACATGTGAAGTTTTAATCCAAGATTGTGCTTTGGATCGACAGACGTCTCATAAATTATTTCAATTCAAAATTAAATTTATAACCCAAGTTCATCCTTGATATTACTAAGTTGGAATTCTAGTATCACTCTAGGTGAAATTACTACCAACACCCCACAATCCCATCACAACAAACCTCTCAGGAACCTGGTATCACTCTAGGTGTGGTATAAGTCTATGTCAACTGATCCCTTCCTTGGTGGTCCTATAGGGAAGCCCCAAGTATCACTCATGACATATGGTCAATTCCTCTTGAGCCCATCCATGATAGTTATTTAAGGATCCATTATTCACTTGACATTTAAGTACAACCTCTATGATCTCATCCATAGTGTCCATGGTTCACTCACAACATAATCATATTGAACCCTTTGAGCGCATCCAAGGCATTCAAATAGAATCCAAGGTTCACTCAAGGTACAAGGTACAATAGTCATATGATCCCATCCATGGAATTCTAAACTGAATCTATGATTCACCCAAGGATATTTACCAGTTCATCATTCAATTCATTAAAACATTTCATGAGTCGTGATAAGGTAAAAACCAAGAGAATATAATGTAACCAACCTCATAAGGGTGACTCAAGAAAGGACCAACCTCATAAGGCTTGTCCTTCCAATTACTCACATGGACACATTCCTCATAACAAGAATCACATGAAGATTAAACTATTACATGGATTTAAAATTATTCAACTCACGTGGGAAGGTCAACAGAGTAAGAAAATCAAACCAAACATACTTAAACAAGAATAGGCTTAAAAGGTTCAAGGGGAATGTCAACCGTCCCATACCCTTAACCAATTTAATTACAATTTAACAATAATGAAATTATATTAATAATCATAATTAATTTTTAACAACCCAAGAATGGGAAACAAAGGTATGCCTCATAAGCATCCTAGGCCAAATGACCATAAAAAGTCATATAAGGGAACTCACCCATTGGGTGGAACTTAATCCAGTTATAGAACCTAAAACATGTGTCAAAACGTTATTCCATTACCTAAAAACAATATCCAAAAACGAGGTTCGATTATAATTCAAGGTGAAACCCTAAAAATTGGTGTGCGATACTCCGACATATATAAACAGCTCAAAAATTAGCAAAAGGCATGAGACCACCTACCACAGGCTCGTGCTAGATATCTCATCCAGTATCAAGATCTAATTCATCCTAGTTTGGGATAGATATTAATAATAGACAAATAATGGAATATTAGTTTATATGATCCTAAATCCAAATAGATAAATCGATATCCAAAAGAATCGGTAAAGGATAAAAATGAATCAAGGCCCTATCGATATAGATCTAAGGAGACAAACCGTATTGGAATTAAAGATCGAATGGTGAAGCGATCTGAAAAATAAGAATAGGATTCAAAGGGATCCCAAAATCATGAACCCTACTATGAAATGTATAATGGAGAAGAAAACTTTACTTTAAAAAATTATGGGAAAACGATCATTTTACCCAAAATATTTGGGTTGCACGGTTTACTCACATGGTTTATCAAACCATGAAGAGCTCTCTGTATGCCTGGGGCATAGCGCATGGTTACCCCACATGTTTTTCACTAACCATTCAATAACCTTGTTAAATCCTCTTTCAAAATATTCTAAAATTGTATATTTTTTGCATGGCTATTCATCCCAACCTGCATAGTTTTCACTAACCATGTGGCCTCTTCTTTTCACCCAAAACTTGGGTTCTAGGCTCCAGACCAACCCCAGAAACCCCAGATACCTCCATGACCCCAACAGGAATTCACATTAATCCATTTTTAATCAATTAATAAGAAAAGATGAAAAACTCAAGATCTGTACCTCAAAGAAGAACCATGTTCTTACAAACTTCCCCCTTAAAATCAATTTGTCCATGAATTTCCCTTCCAAGGGTGGTAAATCAATATCTGAGAAAAAATCCATCCACTACAATCGCACATCAGACTCCCTCTCCCATGTCTCTTCCTACACCCATTTGTGCTACCACAAAACCCGTACTAAAGGAACAGACCGACCACGATGAACCTTCACACTAGGATCCAAAATTCGTATAGGATGCTCCTCAAAGGATGCATCTTCCTAAAACTCAACCTCCTTAGGCTGAAAAGCATGATACATGTCTAAATAGTAATGTCACGGCTGAGAAACATGGATGATTTCATGCATAGCATGGTACCTATGAGGTAACTACAACTAATAGGTAACCGGCTTGACTCCCTCTAAAATATCGAATGGCCTGATATATCTTGGGGAAACCTTACCCTGTATCTTGATCCTACTGTGTCCCAACATCGGTGAAACACATAGGAAAACCAGATCCCTGACCTTGAACTATATATTTTGTCTGCGGTGATTGACATAATATTTCTTATGAGACTACACATTAGTCATCTGCTTTTGAATCAACTGCACTTATTTTATGGTCTCCTTGACAAGCCAAGGTTGCAACATAGCTATCTCTCCTACCTCCAACCAACATAGGGGTGATCAGCATAGTCTACCATACAAAGCCTCATAAGAATCCATTTTAATAGTAGCCTAAAATTTATTATTATAGGAAAACTCCACTAGGGTATATGTCTCTCCCAAGAGCCCTTGAAATCTAGGACGTATGGACGAACCATGTCCTCAAGCACCTGAATCGTGCGCTTTGAATAGTTATCTATCTGGGGGTGGTAAGTTGTGATTAGAAGAACCTGTGTACCCAACACCCTCTATATAACTTTCTAGAAACGAGAAGTAAACCGGGTTTCCCTATCTAAAAAGATAGATTGTAGGACCCCATGTATTTATACAATCTCACAGATATAAAACCTTTCAATCTCATCAACACTTATGGATTCATTGATCACTAAGAAATGTGAAACCTTCATGATCCTTTAAAAAACAACCCAAACAACATCATTACCTTCACGCGACCTTGGTAAACTAGTCATGAAATCCATTGCAACATCATTTCATTTCCACTCAGGAATGGGTAGCTACTATAAAAGTACAGTAGGTCGCTGGTGTTTCGCCTTTACCTTCTGACAAGGTGGAACATATCATGAACAAATCAACTACATCTCTTTTAATACCCGGCCACCAAAACTGATGATGTAAATCTTGATACATCTTGTTGACACTAGGATGCACTACCCATATAGAGGCATTAAAGTCCCACAACAGCTCCTCGTTCATGTCTGTTGAAACCCATATGCAACCATGTAAACGCAAAACTTCATCCTCTCTTATGATCTAACCTAGAGGAGGGTCCTCACTTACCACACTCTCTTGTAGAACTAGGAATTCAGAATTCAATAGTTTCCTCATCCCCACTCTATCCAGTAGGGTAGAGGTAATATCTAAGGATGAGAGAAATGTTTTCCCCTGACTATCGTGAACCTCCATGTACATATTAAAGAACAACACCATAAGATTCCACTCACTACTAGCCTACTACATTGCCTATATCTGAGTCCTACTATTTAGTGAATCATCCAATGCATTGCATTTACCAGGCATGTAGGAAAGATCAAAGTCAAAACACTGAAGGTATTCCACCCACCTTCGCTGCCTCAGATTCAGATCACACTATGAAAATATGTACTTGAGGATTTTGTGGTCTGTAAACACCACAAAACTCTCTCCCAATAAGTAATTTTTCTGACAACGCAATGCAGGAACAACCACATCCAACCCAAGATTGTATTTCAGGTAATTCCTCTCATGTGGCCTCAACTGCTAAGACCCATATGCAACAACTCGTTCCCCTAGTATAAGAACTTCCCCTAGCCTGATACCTAATGCATCTCAGTACACAGTGTAACCCATACCTAGCTCTAGAAAAAATAGCATCGACACTAAATTCAATCTCCCTTTCAGCTTCTGAAATTTTGTATCATAGGAATCTGACCATACATACTTCACACCCTTCTTAGTCAAGCCCATTAACAGACATGGTCAGTGTGAGAAGTCCTGTATGAAACAACTGTAGTAACCAGACATCCATAAAAAACTCCACACCTCAAATACATTCTTGGGTATCTCCCAGGTAAATACTACTCTCACCTTCTCTGGGTATACTAATAAACCTGTCTCAAAGATGACATGACACAATAAGTGAATATGATCTATCCAGAAGTGTCACTTTATGAGCTTAGTATATAACTGATGCTCTCTCGGTATATTCAAAATGATCTCAAGATATTTGGCATGATCATATCAATTATGAGAATACACCAAGATAAAAACCATGAAAACCAAAAAAAATGAGTCAATATAAGGATGGAACACTCAGTTCATTAGTTCCATGAAGACCATTGGCGTGTTCGTGAGACTGAATGGCATAACCAAATACTCATACAAACCATACTTGATCTGAAAGGCTGTGTGAGGTATGTCTGATGATCTAACATGCACCTGTTGACAACCGAATATCAAATCAATCTTTGAGAAAAAACAATCTCCTCAGATATGATCGAAGAGATCATCTATCCGTGGCATAGGATACCGGTTCTTAAACATCAACTCATCCAATTTCCATTAATCCACACATAGCCTAAGGGTATCGTCCACCTTTTTTGCAAAAAGAACCAGCAAACCCCACAAAGAAGTACTTGGTCAGATGAAACCCTTTGCCTCTAAATCCTCTAGCTGCCTATTGAGCTCTTGAAATGTAGTTTTAGTCATCCCATAAAGAGGAATGGACACAGGTTTATCTCTTAGCACTAGCTTGATAGATAACTCTACATCTCTCATTGGAGGTAAACCTAAAAATTCGTCTTGGAAGACATCCCTAAATTGATCAACTACTGGAGGTAAATACATCTAATGTGTTCTCTAGCCATCTATATATAAAATCGCAATCTAGGTCATCATCCCACCCAACCCATGAAGATTGGGTCCATCTCAGCTCACCTAGACATCCCATTCACCTTTATGTAGAAACCTTCCACCCTTTGGTGATGAAAAACTCACCCTATAGAAATAGAAATCAACAAAGGATTGAAAGGGAAAAAACCAATCCATCCTGAGAATGATATCAAAGCCTTTAATCTTGAAGACATAAAGGTACCATAAGAAGTGACACCCACCAAACTCAAGGGGACACTCCCAACATTGAGGTAAACCTTCCATACTCTTCCCAAATGGAGTGTCTAGTATCATAACACCATCAGAAGAAGAAAAAAACAGAGCCCAAGGATCTCCAAAATGGAAAAAAATATAAAACTATATGAATTACCTATATCAAAAAGTGAAGAAGATAAAATGGAGGATACTAGAATAGTACCTCAGATAGTAGAAGGTTTGGGATCCTACTCCTGGTGGGTCTGTTGCACTGTATATTCCTAACCTGTACCATGTCTTTATGACACTGCTTGGCTACCCTGAGCTAATCCACCTTGTCATCCCTGTGATCCTAGGGTCTGGCTACCATGGCCATGGCCACCACCTCATCATGAATAAACTGATGTACTCCAAATACCTGTCCGATGAGAAGTTGCATACCCTCTCTCACTATATTTTTGTGGAAACATCCTACAAAAATGCTATAGATGGCCCATCTTACTGAAAGATCAGCACTTGAATGGGTCCAGTGGACACTATGGCCTCATATTCCCTAGAATACCACTCTGGTAGAACCTCACTTGGCTACCTAAATATACATTATGACTGCTAGTATCACCGTGAGAAAACTCCAGATGATGCTTCCTACTACTGGTTGAGACAGTGCCAGATCTTGGTGTCAAAACTCCCTAGCTTATACATCTAGATTCCCCCAGGTTATGCTCGGTGATTAGCGCATGATTCACTATAGAAGACACAATAGTCAACTGGAATAAATTTACCTATGATCAAATTTCATACCTAATACCATCCTCAAATCTCCTATATTTTGGTACATCATCATCAATGAGAATAGATGTGAATCACTGGAGCTCAGTAAAACAGGTTGAATATTCCATAACTAACAAACTGGACTACTCCAAATGCATAAAATATTAGGATCTATCAGCCCTCAGTGTCTTAGGATAGTAGTAATCATAGAAAACTATTTAAAAATCTCCCCATCCCATATCCCGATGACACTCCGTGTGAGTGATAACATCCCAAAGATCGAAATATTGGCCTCTAGCTATGACTCCATAGCCTGTGGTCTACCATACCCTGAAAACGTGGGTGAATGATACTGCTGGAACACTCATGTCATCTCTTCCATAGATGTGATATGTTGTGGTGCTCCCTAAAAGGTTTGTATAAACCCCATAAATCCTTCATGGAACTGTGAATTAGAACCTACATCTGGTATAATAGTTGGTTCCAGAACTGGCATGAATAGAGGGTCTATTAGTGGCCCATGGCCTACCACCTCTGGGTTATGATCATCACCACCCTCCTAGCATACCACTTAAGGTCATCATGGTGGCATGAATCTTTAATTCCAAACACATGCCTTATTTTATGATCATTATCAAGGTTTACAACTCAAAATTGAAAATACAAAATAGGATCAGTCAAAACCTTCCTCTAAGAACTCACCCCTCTTCCTGCCCTATGGGTTAGGTCTAGGTGTCAAACAAACACGAGACTACCAAAATCCCACTAGTAAGGTTTTTCATGGTCTAGGTCTCTATCAAAATCTATTTTAGTTTCAGTTGAATTCATATTCATTTCATATTTATCACATTCCCTTTCAGAAAGGTAAACCCAATGGTACACCAAATTTCAATCTGCGGGGGGCCATACTCCCCATGAATCAAAGCTTTCCATCCACATATATCACATCATAACACAATTCAATTTAAGGAAATAACATTATCCACCAATTTTCAATCCAATAGGGCCCATACACCTTAGAGACCAAATATTGGCATCCATCCAATCCGAACCCTAACATATCCCAATTATACATTTCACAACAACAGGAATATCTATCACAGTATCTATCAGGACATCATGAAATCAGTAATGCTCTCTAAATGGAATGAAATTAATGCATGGAATATTATTTCTAAAAAGTTCTTATATGATGAATGATATGGGATACCCTCATATCATTAGGTTTCAACACAATAGAACCCACAATCATATAAAAAATAATAGTAGAATACAAGTGTCTCACCTAGTGGTGAAACCAAATTAATTATAATAGCAAAAAATCAAAAAATCATAATTCAATTTGAGGTAATTTGGATTTTCCCTATACACGGGGTAGATACTCCCAGGCATAACTTATTACCAAATCCCATTTCCTTCCTATCCCTTTTTATTGTCTCCAAATAGTAAGTAAAACTATAAAACCCTCTTTAACACAACTTTTTAATGTCCCAAACCTGGATTCCACCAAATTGTGCTCCGAGCCCAGTTGGAAACATAGCCTCAAGTGCATCTACCAAAACTCTAGAGGCTACAGACTAGCATTGAGGGCCTAGGTGTGATATTGGGGAGACTATGCCCTCATTTGAAGAGTTTAAGACATAGGAAACAATAGCAATTCAATAACTAAAGAAGTAAAAAACACAATAGAAGTAAATAGTGGAAGACTAGTAGTATAAATAATCCATATTTCATATCATACAAAAGATGATGCTACATGATACATGTTCTAGAAAACATCAAAAAAAATCACTACAGTAATATACAATACAAGTACCAAAAGTCCAAAAAGTCCAAAAAAAATCTCAAAAGCACCGAAAGCCTTGGCTTGGTCCCATGCTCTCCTACTATTAAGAAGCATATCAAGTACCTGTAGGAGGCTGATTTCCCTTATGAACACCTCAAATCATATAATATATTTGGGTCCAAAACATGACCCAAATAGGGTGTGAGATTAAATCCTAGTAGGCAATCACCCAAGGTCTATTCCAATTTATCAGTGAATATATATAACAAGAAATATGAAATAATGAAAGCAGTAAGCTAGGAAGTACTCAAAAGTAGACAAACTACAAGCACTGGTTTCCATTTAAATTCTATTTTATTTTTTATTTAATAATTCAATTAAATTGAATTCATAAGTCTCGAGATTTGGCATAAGCCCGATATCCCACGTCTAATTGTAAGCACAACAAATGCCTTGGAAGTCCATATAATAAAGAACAAGTTAAGGAAAAAATTAATCTTGTACTTTGTCTTGGAAGATGCATCATAAATTGTTTCAATTCAAAATTCAATTTATAACTTGAGACCATCCTTGATATTCCTAAAGTGGAATTCAAGTATCACTCTAGGTGAAATTCCTACCAAAACCCCACAACCATGTCCTAGTGAACCTATCAGGAATCTGGTATCACTCTAGGTTTGGTATAAGTCCATGTCAACTGAGACCATCCTTGGTAATCCTATAGTGAATCCCCAAGTATCACTCATGACATATGGTCAATGCCTCTTGAGTCCGTCCGTGGAAGTCCTAAAAGGATCCATGATTCACCTGACATTTAAGTACATCCCCTATGAGCCCATCCATGGCATCCATGGTTCACTCATGACATAATCATATTTAACCCTTTGATCCCATCAAAGGCATTCAAACATAATACAAGGTTCACTCAAGGTATAAGGTATAATAGTCATATGATCTCATCCAAGTCATTATAAAGTGAATCCATGATTCAACCAAGTCTATTTACCAATTCATAAATCAATTCATTTAAATATTTCATTAGGAATTCTAAGGTTAAAACCAAGAGAATCTAATATAACTCACCTCCAAAGGGTGACTCGGTCATGGAACAACCTCATAAGGCTTGGCCTTCAATTTAATCACAGGGTCACATTCCACATAACAAGAATCACATGAAAATTAATCTATTACATGAATTTAACATTATTCGACCCACATGGGTAGCTCAATAGAGTAAGAAAACCAAACCAAACAAGCTTAAACAATCATAGTCTTTCAAGGCTAAAGGGTAAAGTCAACCATCCCATACCCTTAACCAAATAAATCACAATTTAACAACCTTATAATTTCATTAATAATCATAATTTATTTTTAAAAACCCAAGAATGGGAAACAAAGGCATTCCTAATAGGAATCCTAGGCCAAATGACCATAAATGTTCATCTAAGGGCACTCACCCATGGGGTGGACCTTAATCTAGATATAGAACATAAAACATGCATCAAAAAACCTATTCCATTACCTAAAAAATAGGAAACAATAGGGTTAAATTATAATTCAAGGTGACACCCTAAAAATGGGAGTGGGGCACTCTGACATATATAAACAACTCGAAAATTAGCGAATGGTATGAGACCACCTACCTTAGGCTCGTGCTAGATATCTTATCTAGTATCAAGCTTTGATTCATCCCAGTTTGGGAGAAATATGAAGAACAGATGAAGAATGTGATATTTGGGCATATGAGCCTAAATCCAAATAGTGAAGTTGATATCCATAAGAATCTAGAAAGGATAAAAAGGAATCAATTCCTTATCGATATAGATCCAAGGATAAGAACTACATTTGAATCGAAGATCAGATGGTGAAGGGATTTGAAAAAGAAGAATAAGATTCAAAGGGAGCTCAAAATAGAGACCCCTACTATAAAATATAGAAGGGATAAGAAAACTTAACTAAAAACATTTTAGGGGGGAAACATTCAGTTTACCCACAATATCTAGGTCACACAGTTTACCCACATGTTTTATCAAACCATACAGAAACTGTGCACAACACTATGTATGCCTAGGGCATAGCACGCAGTTACCCAACATGATTTTCACTAATTATGCAGTAACCATGTAGAATCCTCTATTAAAATCTGCTAAAATTTTAGGGCTTCCACACAACCATGCGGCCTAAGACACACATTTTCACTAACCATTTTGCCTCCACTTTTCACCCAAAACTTGGGTTATGGGCTCCAGACCAGCCCTAACACCCCAAAGGAATCCATGAACCCAACGAGCATTTACATTAGGCCATTTTTAAGCAATTATTTATAAAATATGGAAAAATCAAGGTTTGGTTCCTCAAAATAAGAATTGGGTTCTTACAATAGTATGTAGATGAAATAATAAAACATTATGAGGTTCTACAGATGATTATCTCGAATCATGTTCCCCATTTTAACCGATGAGTTTGTAGAGGTTTTCAATGTACCTTTGGATCTCAAATATGCCTTATCACCACCTTTAAACCTTATATGGATAGTATAATTTAGTAGATAATTTAGACATTGGAGGCTTGATATTTAATGTCCCTTAGACTATATTCTATGTAGAACATGATAGAAAAGTTATAGATGATCTTTGAGCTGATTAAAGTTGGTAGGGATTTTCAAAAGTATTAGGATGATATTAGGATGATGTATTTAGAATTTTTTATTAGAAGTAATGTGTTTTTCATGTTTTCTTCATGTCATAGGCTCCATAGGTTTGGTCAAGGTTGTTATATTCATCTCTAGTTTATTGAACCTTTCAAGGTTCTAGATAGATTCTATGATGTGGTGTATCAATTGGTAGTTAATCCATAGTTGTATTTGATTCATGGTGTATTACATGTGTTGTATCTTCGATGATATCTTCATGATAATTCCCATTTAATTGATTGAGGTCAGATGTATGTTAAAGAGGATACAATGTTTATGTAACAACCAATTGAGATCCAGGATGTTTCGGAGAAGGTGTTATATGGGCATGTCATTCCCTCAGTTCATGTTTTATGGAGGCATGGTGACTTGGAGGACTGTACGTAGGAACATGAGTTACATATTCAAGCTTAATATCCATATCTATTTTAAACATTATTTTACATTATAGTGATGTTGATAAGATTGATTTTATATTGATGTGATTAAAGTAATTTAAAACTTTTTTTGTTTTTTCATTTCAAAAATGGAAATATTCTTTTTTGATAGTTATATCATAGAATGTTTATTTTTGTGATTATTTTATTCTCTTCTCAGGTTTGGTTTTGATTTATAAGGATGAGAATTGTTTTGGAGACCAATAATAAAAGGGTATAGAATTTTTTGAACCTTTATTTTTCATTTTTTGGGCATTGGAGGTGTTGAGAGGAGGTTTTAAGGAAAATGGTAGATGAAAGGTGGATCCTTGTATGAAATTTTATTAGGTAGTATAAATCATGCTATAGAAAATTTCTCTTTACATATGGATGGTTTCCTGGAGAACAAGAGTTTTTATAGTCCGTTGTGCTATGTGATGATCACTTTGGCTATGGTTTTTTGCTTAGTGTTGGTGTTTGAAGCTCAGACCATGATCTTTTTTTGTGTCATCCTATTTGGATGGGATTTTTTGGTTATTTCATGATCATTTGGGTTTTGGTGTGGAGAGTCTTATAGAATTTCTGGGTTAGTTGGTGTGGGTTCTATTATAGTGTGGTGAATTTCATTGTTGAATAAGATTGAAGGCATGAGGACCCTAAAAGATAACATTCCCCATGCGCCTCCCCTAGAGCCCCCTCTTTTTTCAAAAAAAAAATCGTATTGGTCTCTCACTTGTCCCTATGTCGAATTCATCAATGAAACCCCCCATACCTATGTAATCTATGTTCCACTACCTCCCTCCCTTCTTATTTATCTCCCCCCTTTTTATAACCCTCTCTACCCATGTTTGGCTCTACCCATCTCCCTAAATCCTATTATTCCCTTCCCCCACCACTGACAAGGCCATCTAACTCACACTTCCATTTAAAAATTTAAATTTCACCTCTCTAGTGAATAGTTTATTAAAGTTATAAATCTCTTTAGTCAGAATTGACTCCTTTTCAGCATAAATAGAATCATTTTTTTCATGAATATTAGTTATATTTAATTAAATTTTTGATATCTCCCTCAAAATTTGATTTTTTGGAAAGAAATTTCTTTAGTTCTATATTCAATATAAACTCATTTTATTTCTTCATCACTTACATCATTTCTAAATTCATCGCTAGTGAACTCTTCCTCATTCACTTTAGAAATTATCAACTTTTCATCATCTCCACTATAAGTATCAACTTAATATTCATCATCACTACTATCATCATTATAAAACATTGATAAAAAATTTCTCTTTTTTAGGTTCATATAATTTCTTACCTTTCCCATTTGAATAAAACTTTGGCTTATTAGATTTTATAGCTTTATTGTTTGAGGAACTTATTAACCTCTCATCATCATCTTCAAAATATTCTTCTTCTTTCGTCTTTGGATAGTTTTCTAACAAATATCCTATATCTCTACACTTAAAACACTTTAGTGGTATATTTCTTCTGAAATTCCATTTTATACTTATTACACTTTTAGAAATGATTGAAAGTATTTTTTCAAACTTTTCTTATACATATGTTTCTTTATCATAATATGTTTCTTCCAAAATTTATTATATCATAATATTTTCTTATTTCTAAAGTAAAATTTGTCTTCTATAACACCCATCCTTTCTAAAGTATAAGATGTATTCCATGTATCATTATTGGGAAAATAAATTCCATATCAAACTAATGTGCTCACATATGATGAAATATAGTTGGATCTTGAATTTTATTATAATTATGAACCTATACAGATTCTTATCACCAGAGACTAAGTGTTGTATAATCAGACAACTTTATTGGTGAAATTAATTTTGAAAAATAAAAAACTAGAAGAGGAATCCTAAGAGCATGAAGAATATGTGAGGAATAAATATCCACATTTTATAAATTTCACACACATACATATATATATATATATCCAAATTTTAAGGAAAAAATTATGTGTGTGGGGGGGGGGATTGTAATACATGAGACCCTACAATATGAGGTAAACAATATATCATAAACTATCACACAATGATCACTCTATATATAATTTATTCATAACTATATTTAAAAGTTTTATTTATGAATATTATAATTTTATTTTAACAAAATAAACTTCATTTTTGAATTCATCATAAAAATATTATCTTAAGGTAAAATGTTGGGATTTTTATGAAAAAATTAATTGGTAGGTGAATAGTGTAAATACAATTTTTATTAAAATGAAAATTTTTATGAAATTTATAGTATGTGAGTAGAAAATAAAACTCAACAAATAATTATCTTAATGAAAATATATTTTTATAATAAATACTGTAAATTTTATAATGTTAGAAATCAAATTTTCACTAAAACTATTTTAATGCATTATACATTTACAATTTTAAAAATAAATCATGTAAAATTTAATATTATTAAATGTATTTAAAAAATTTAATCATTAGGTCCAAATTATATAAAAAAGATCATTTTATTTTTATTCATAAAGGATAAATTACTAAAGTAAAAACTATTTACCATGGTAAAAGTGGAGAATCTAATGTTAAAGAGTTGACAACATGTTTCAAAATGAATGGTAGAGGATTTATGAACCATATATATTACCCGCTCTATTATTTTTCAATTTTTGATCTGATTTCCTGGAGTGTGACTTCTTATTATGAAAATTGTTTTGGTATTTACAAAAAATCTACCCCTTTTCACTTATAAAAGGGGCACTCCTCTACTCAATTCTTATAACACCTCAACCCACCTAGTTCAACACAAAATCTTCCCAAAACTCACACTAAAATTACTATACACATTCAAGATGTTATGGTCTCCTCAAAATACCATCCCTAAAAGTCTTAACCCCCTTCACAAAAGAGATAATCCAAGGAGTGGGGTAAAATTTTATAAACGCTCCTTTCTCATTTCAATTTATTTATACAAAATTATTCTTCCTAAAATTAAATTACACCATATTTAAATGATAACATCAGTACAATTAGTATAATGTAATTTTATTTTAATTATGGTACAATCATTAACCACATTTCCCTTTTCCATTAAGAAAAACAAAACCATCATTCATACATTGTGCGCACTATCGCCTCTATGACACAACTTATTTCATTTTCCTTCACCTCATAACAAGGATGATCCTAAGAGGGGATTTAATAAATAATTATGATATTTATCTAATATTTTTTATTAAATGATAAACAATATTACTCATTTTACTCTATTTATGGAAAATAAAATCACCATCCATGCATATATGTGGACTACCACCTCCATGGAACAATCAATTTCCATATTTATTTTCAACACTGACTTATATGTATGGTCATGATAATAATTTTAATGGATATATATTATATTTTTAAAATTATTTAGGTTATAAATATATATACTTAACAACCAATTAACAATATGAGGAATAAACAACCATGATAAATTCAATCGTCCAAAAGAGCATTCCAAGAGAAAAATTGATTTCTTAAAACTATGAAATGGATTCATATAGGTTATATAATTCTTCTAATTCATTAAAATTGTTATATATGATATCAATAAACATAAAATAATATCATTATTCTTCTGGTATACTAATATTATAACTGATCCACCTTTTAACCATTCGTTAAATCAGGGTATGTTCATATTTGGGTCGATTTAACCACCTACTTGAATAATACTATGAATTTACATAATGAACGACTATGAAAACAAAATTAATAGTATAATATGATATAATTGGGTAAATAATTATTTTCTTGGTTCTATATATTTTATATAAATATTTAATTCTTTAATTAAAAAACACACTTTGATCATCAGAAATCACCAAAACATGCTTGTTATAGATTTTATCTTCATGTATAAAGACTATAAAACCCATGAAAGGAATTTTAAACATCATAAATTATTAAAAATTATTCCAAATAGTAATTTTAAGAACATTTTAAAGATGAAATTTTTAATAAGAATGAACACGTACACCTCTATTATGAAACAGGTATAACCGATCAAAACTATAAACACCTGATATGGAAAATAGGTATAATTAATATGTAGAATTACTATTTAAGAAGAGTATAAATGAAAATGGATATGGTTAAATTCATAAATTAATTTATTAATATATCTAAGTTTTTTATATAATATGTTAAGGTATGTTCACAGAAGTCAATATAATAGGTAAGGGTTTTATATCTCAAATTCTTCCTATTGATACATGTTTTTTATTATAAACCTACTTTTATTTATGTGGTGTATATAATACACATTTTATATTTTATATCATGAAATTAGTTTATTCATATTATTTTAAGATTAATTTAAATCCCTCTCTTTTAACATGTTTTGATTGAATTGTTACCCAAGCATAAGTGTGTTTTTCCATCTCAATTTTCATTCTTTGGGACTCATGTTATATTCACCACAAGTTTCCTTTTGTGTACTACATAAATTATTATGGAAGTAATTATACCATATTAATCATGAAATTTAAGGGATTTTAAAATATATATTTTTAACCCTCCCTTATTTTTTTGATTCAAGAGTTAGCAAAACCATTGTAAAACTCAATATTTTCTATAGTGGAAAAAATATCCTTTGTTATAGTAAAGTAAAAGCGTGTGTATTTTCCTTGAAATAAAATACCTGTATCGATACTAGAAAGTAGATATGACTACAACACATATTCATCTATGGTTAATCACCCCATAAAGAGTTAGTTGAGAAATGAATCAATCATCACTCTCATGAATGGAGAGTGGTCCTAAGATTGAAAGCCAAGCTAGAAACTCCTAGGGGATATGATTTGGAATATTCAAATACACTTTATGAACCATGATGATGAATTTTAATACTATTTAATTAGTCTTATGACAACTCAAACTATTGAACACAATTATTATCTTCTATGGATAACCCAACACATTGAGAGCACCCTCACCACTATATTTATTTGATAAGGGTATTCCCTATTACTATAATGATACCCTGCATCTTAAAATATTATTAAGTGATGTTCTCCAAGACATCCACATTATTCAATTTAATGGGGAAGTATTTATTTTCTAAGTTTCTCATTATATGGATAACCATGTTTTTATTCAGATAAAGGTTCCTTAGGGAATGGTGTGAATGTTATTTTTGACTCTTATGCCAAATGCAGTGGACTTAATCAAGTGAAGAGTGAGGATGAATTTTTTTTTCTCCTCAATGAATCTACATGTATCATGAGACAAAATAACTTCGGTTTTGGAGTATACATATCCCCATAGTATTATAGTGTCTTGTAACAAGTCCTTGAAGATATTTTTTGATGTTCAACATTATGAATTCCATTAGTGTGAGATCAATGATTATTTTTGTCCATGTTTTCATTTATTGTCATGGGTATAACATGCCCTTAGTTTGAGTTGATTATGGATTCATGTTGTTTATTTATTCTCACCATATCAATTATTCCATGTTTATTTTATGATATCTTCCATTTTATACTACTCCTTATAGATAATAGAGCTCACCCATATTTGTTTTACTCTCCCCAAGAAACCTAGAGGAGAAATATATGTAAAATTAAAGGATATTATGGAGGGTATAATAATGTTCTCGCAATATGTTCATGATTTGTATTATGTTTTCAAATGTAATGTATATATTTATCCAGTATTCCAGGATTACTAAATAGTTGGATTCTACAAGGACTATTTTATTCTATACCAATAATGTAATATAACTACCAACTTTGGGTTTTTGGAGTCCAGGATGTTATGGTTGGTATTAGAAAAAGTTTATAAGAAACCTTGGGGAATATATTTCGAGAAATTTATCAAGCTAAATTGATAACTATAAAAATCCTATAATATTTATAGGGAACACTCTAAAAAACATAATAGAAGTTATATTTTACAATTCAATATATAGATCTAATTATGTCTATTGCATTATACGAAGATGGAAACTAACAGGAAGAAAGGGAACTATATCAACACCCATAATAAATATTTAGATTTTCTAACTAAACAAGTCAACAAAGTTAGATTTGAGGCTAATCAGATCATAACTATATTAGGGAAGTTATCCTAGATTATGAAAAAAATATTTCATACATCGCAAGACATAATTATCCATGACATGGTGTAACTACATTTAACCGATTTATGAGACAAAAACCTATAGTATTCAGTGTAACTACTAATCCATTAGTATTTGAACAATGATTCATGTCCCTAGAGAAGATCTTTTTCATTTTGGGAAGTAGAGAAAATGAAAAATTCATCATGCTAGTCTATCATCTTAAGAGATATGGACCAATGGTGGAAGCTAATTCATAACACTATAGAGAAATATCAATAATGATCTATAGATAAATGAGATATCATAAGAATAGAGGATGTACCCATGATACAAAATTTTATTGATGTTTTTTCAGAAGAATCGTGTGGTGATCCACTAAAGTTTGAATTTTAGTTCTACATTGAACTCGTTACTAATGTAAAACATATATCTAAAACTCATTATATAATGGTAGAAATAGAGTTGGATGAGTTAGAGAAATGGATGTAGGATTTGTGTGATGATGGATTTATACCCCATAGAGTTTTACTATGAGGGTCCCCTATTTTATTCTTGAAAAAGAAGGATGGTTCTATGATATTGTGCATCAATTATAAGGAGACCAGTTCCATTACTATAATGAATAAGTATCCTTTACCACACATTTATGAATTATTTGATCAAATTCAAGGAGACCAATACTTTTCAAATATTGATCATCACTCTGGTTATCATCAGTTAAGGGTAAAGAAGGATGATATATAGAAGATGACATTTTGAACTAGTTATATACATTATGAGTTTACGGTAATTACATTTGGATTTAATAATTCAACTTAATTCTGTATAGATATGAAGAATAAAGTATTAAAGGATTATCTTGATAACTTTTTGGCCATTAATGATATATTATAGACTCAAAGATCTATTAATAGAATGAGATTCATCTGCAAATAATTTTGTAAACCCTTTGAAAAAAGTAATTATATGGGAAATATAGTAAGTGTGAATTTTGTCTCATTGATGTTTCTTTTCTTTGAAATATTTTCTCCCAAGATGGAATATCTATTGAACCTTAATGGTAAAAGTTATTCAAATAATGTCCTACATCAGTAAACATAATTGAGATCCAAAGTTTACTTACTTTAGTAGGTTTTTGTCGGTGGTCTGTTCATGATTTCACCCGGTTGGCCAACTCATTAACTATGTTAACACATAAAGTAGTTAAATTGACATGGTTAGTGGAATGCGAGGAAATATTTGAAGAGATAAATAGTAGACTAATTAATTCACCAATATTAACTTTACCATTAGGTAAGGAAGTATTTTCAATATATAGTGATGCATTAAAGAAAGAACTTGGTTATTTCCTTATATAGAATGATAGGGGGTTGCCTATTCATCAAGACAGTTGAAAATCAATGAATAAAACTATACAACTCATAAAATTGATTAGACATACATAATATTTACTTTGAAAATATGAATACATCACCTCTATAGTGAAATATGCGATATATATACAGACCAAAAGAGATTCATGTACATATTATATAATAAAGAACTCATCATAAGGAAAATAAGATAGTTGGAACTACTCAAGGACTATGATTTATTGATACACTACTACCAAGGGAAGGCAAACAAGGTGACTATTATACTGAGTAAGAGGAACCATGTAATGTTAACCATGATGAGGATCACCAAAGATCTTATATATAGAGATATAGTAAAGATGTATATGGTGATTTTTAGGTAAGGATATCCAGTAATATTTTTATATAAAATTGAAAAACCATACTTACTAGAAAAGATAGAGAAGTACCCACTAGGTGAGGAGGACTTACAGAGAAATTTTAAAGTAGTCAATGATGGGAATTTGATATACTTTATCTATATAGATGTATTTTTTATTGTTGGTAAATATGTTATTCATTCCATCCACACTAGAGTTTAATAGGGAACTTCTAGATGAATCACATTGCCCAAATTTATCTACACACCCTAGTTGCACAAAGATTTATAGAGATTTAATAGAACATTTCTAGTGGGATGGTATAAAGAGGGAAATTACAGACTATGTGTCAAGATTATCAGTATTCTAGCAGGTAAAGGTGGAAAGAAACCATCCTAATGGATCCATAAAACCTCTGGATTTGCCTATATGGAAGTAGGAAAATATTAGCATGTACTTTTTCATTATACTTTAAAAGACTCTAAGTAAGAATAATAGTATATGGACCATTGTTTACCACCTTTATAAGTCTTATCATTTCTTAGAGATAAGAGAATATATACCACTTGATAATTTCTCCCATATCTATATTAATTAAATTTTATGCATTCATGGTGAAACTCTATAAATTTTATCAAATAGTTCCCCTAGGTTCACATAAAAGTTCTAGAAGAGTATTAAATGGGATCTCAATACTAAGATTCATTTAAGAACCACCTACCATTCCAAAATTGATGGGAAATCTGAAAGGACTATCCATAAATTAGAAGATACATTGAGATAAAGTTATCTTGAATTCCATAGTATGTGGGATTAATATCTCACATTGGTTGAATTTTCATATAATAATAGATTCTATTCAAGAATCCAAATGGAACCATTTGAACTATTATATTGGAAAAGGTGTCATACTCCAACTTACTGGGAAGAAGATGGATAAAGAAATATAGTTAGAGTAGATCTTGTGGAGGAGATCACTATTAAAGAATGTAATATTTAGGATCATATTAAATCATCCCAAATCATACAGAATATATATACTGATAATCAAAGAAAAAAAACAAAATTTCAAGTAGGGTATCCTGTATTCTTGAAAGTTTTACCATAGAATGTATTTATAATGTAACACCCCTAGTTTGAGGTATTTAATTTTTATGGATTATTTAAAATTTTGGAATGTTAAGGTTAAGAATAGAGAAGTTTCTATGAGGTTTTAGAATGTTTTTGAAGAATTTTTTATCATTCGCAGTTTGGGCACAGTTAGGATAAACCATTATCCAGTTATAGGAAATTTTCTGAGGTGTTTGGGGGTTAGTGAACAGGAGAATAGTTGGTCAAAAATTTAGTAAAATGTGAAGGTAACCATGTGAATTGATTTTTTTTGAGATAAATATGTTTTTAAGGGTTTCACATGGTTTTTCAAATAGTATGGACCAATCGTGAGATGAGAAATAAATTTTATGGAAATTAACTTTAAAACATAAAACATTCTTGAAAGGAATCGTTTTTTATCCTTTGACCTAGGATCTCAATTCCCAAGGTTTCCCTATGAAAATTTTGATGATATTTGATATTAAGGCTCTAATTCTGATTATTATTCAAGCTTTTGATTTTGGAAATCAAATATTAATACTCTGTCATTCCCATCTTGGATATTATCGTTTTATCTTAGATAAAACCCCATATTAGATTTTTTAAAACTAGAAATATGGGTTTAGATTATTTTTTATTAGTTTGTCTTGGTATTTGATAGGTAAAAGGAAGGAATGGTTCAGATATGCAAGATCCTCTAAAACTATTGTGCCAAGTGGATCTGGGATTGAAAGTTTTTCTCTCTTTCCACTATTTTTTGGAATGTAAAATCTATAATGACTCTAATTTTTTTTATTTTTTTGAGAAATATATTTCCAAAACTCTACTGAAACACTGATGGAATATACTTTGGTTTTTCTCATTCTTGGTTTTGGGGATGTGGGTGATACTACATGGGATTTGAAAATCGTGGTTTTGAAAAAAGGAAAATTTTGGAAAATTAATGGATTTTTGATGGTTTTTATTGGAATGGTTTGGGTTGATTTTTTACGTTTTTATCATGAAATTGGATTATGGAAGGAAGTTACTATAATCACATCATTATTTTAGGAGGCCCATCTTATGAACAAGTGTGTGTGTGTGTGTGTGTATGGATACATGAATTTTTCATTCAAATATGTTTAAATAAACTATTATGAATGGATAATGGATGGAAGTCACCATGGTTATAGGAATTTTTTGGGAGGATTAGGATTTCTTGTATGTGTGAGTGGAATCATGGAATTGATATGACAAGATATTTAGATAAACAGTTTCTGTTTCTTTTGATAGAAAAGTTAATTTTGGAAAAAATTACTATTTTTCTCACATGATCTTTGATTAAGAACTAATTTTGTAAAATATACCTACCTATTTATATTTATATAAACTAATTTATATTATCTTTGAAAATCCTCTTTCCGTTTTATAAAACTATTAGATAACATGATTTTGGTCCTAGGTGAATGTGGAACATGTCTCTTGGGGTTTCCTACTGGGTTGTTATACTCACCCATTTATATGAACCTTGGTTCATATGTAGACATAGTATTTAATGATATTGGAAAGCGACAAGTTTTATACTTCACTATTGGAGCACCTTGATAGTGAATTTCATGGATTTTGGAGATGGAGATTTGGTGTATAGTCATGTCTTGGAGTTAGTGTGGTGTCACCTTGGTGCTTGAGTATATCACTACTTTGGAGTCTTAACTATATTGGTTCTTTTAATTCCATGAATACTCTGATTTTTTCTCTTTAATTATTTTGAATTTTTATTAACCCATGCTTCATTATGTAGTTTTATATTACACTATTTATTCATTCATCTTTATCTCGGTTCTATTTTACGGTTGCGTGCATGTGTTTAAGGGAAAA
The DNA here is from genome assembly GCA_963277665.1 of Viscum album. Classification (NCBI taxonomy): domain Eukaryota; kingdom Viridiplantae; phylum Streptophyta; class Magnoliopsida; order Santalales; family Viscaceae; genus Viscum; species Viscum album. Next base: position 225,789,958 of record OY728162.1, read on the forward strand.
ATATTGTCCCCTCTTGTTATTTTGTTAAAACTTTAAAACTTATTATCGACCTTTAGTGTCTATATAATGCCACATAAGGTTTGAAGCACCTATGACCTAGTCCAAGATAATGGGTTGGGTGGGAATATTATAAATGGTATTAGTTTGATTAGTCCTTGAGCTGGGATGGTAGTAAAGAGAAAATATATGTTAGAACATAAAATCAATAGCATAAAAATATGTATCTATCCTTTTATGATGAACTTCAAGTTACTAGGGTATTCAAGATGAAAAAATTATTCTAAAATAATTTTAGGCATGTTTTCAACTCATCATCATAGGTTTAGCTGATGAGTGTAAGGTATCATGTATGGAAGAAGAGACATCACACTAAGACTTCATTATCACATGGTTATTTGATTTTGATAATTTACTATTTTGATTGTCTTACCTTGACATATATGATTTAACCTGGGATAAAAAAATTAAAAATTAAGTTAATTGTAAATTTTTAATGTGGTTTTAAAATAAAAATGCTTCCAGTGAAGAGAATGAGAACCCAAATGGAAGTGAAACAGTGAATGTGGTTCCACCCATACCATAGGTAGACTAGTGGTTGGTTCATAGTATTATAATAGTAAAATAAGTGGTTGATAAGGGACCTTGGGAAGATAAACCTCCTCATTTGAATCAATCATCATAATTACTTAAGGGGAACACACAAAAATTCTAAAAGTAATTTGGGAGTTGAACAAGAATAAGTTATTTTTAGTAGGATAATTTTTTTACTTTCTCGGAACCCTATATGAGGTGAAAGTCAAGATAGAAATGTACATGAAATATTATTTAGCACTAAAGTAGTGGGATTTAACTGTTCAAGTAATGTTTGAGAAAAACCTTACTTGGTAAGGGTTCATGGAGAAGTTCAAAAAACATTTATCCACCCATTTTTGTGATAGTGAAGATGATAAATTTCTTCCATATGAAACAAGGGAATATATCTGTCACTGGATATCCTACTCAATTCAATCACTTGGTTCACTTTGAATTAGAGGATACATATATTGTAACACTAAATCCATGGATATTCAAATAAAATCTATGAAATGAAGTATTCTATAAATTATTTATGTTTTATCTTAAAGGTTATACTAAAATGGTTTTCAAGGCACTGGTCAGATAGATAGATATCTATTAAGAAATATCAATGGAGGGGATGACATTTTCTATCCATGTGTTGGTGGAAACACTAGTGTGGGAAATGATTTCAAGAGGTAGGGATACTCTCAAGATAATAGGGAACCAAGGAACAAGTCTACCAGATCAATCTATTATAAATTGTGTCATAGCAATGAACCTAGATGCTTTTAGTTTGGTTCTATTCAGTATAACAAAAATGATTTTTCTGCATAGCCAAATAAGCATCACAACCATCGCAATAAAGGGAATCTTAAAAAAAATCCAATCTACCTCTAAATTCAATTAGAGGAGATGGATTGACTCAGCCTCATGAATCATATGCTTGGATCGAACAATATCATCAGAATGGTTCTTATCCCCATAATCAGGTGAAATAGGATAACTACAAGAATAACATAGTGGTCTAGTCAACACCTCATCAAGGGAGCAAGAACTATTATATGGGTGTTTATTCTCATCTATATGGTGTTGATCAAGACAATTATGACTGAGTATTTGGGCCCCCCATGTTTCAAGGTACCTTCCTTTTGAACTCGACTCTTAGGAATGTTTTTTTGGATATTGGAACATCACATTCCTTTATTTCTTATCATGTGGTTAACCAATTGATATTTCATTCTATAACATCTCGACCTGGATCACTCTATAAATAGTATCCTGACTGGTCACCACTTGGCCTCAAGTGTGCCTCCCCATATGCCAGAGGCTACCGACTACCAATGTGGGTATAATGGAGGTATAGTGGGGAGAATATACTCTGCAGATCAACATAAAAAACAAAAAATAAATAAATAATAATAACTATCAAATTAAAACACTAATAAATTGGACAACTCTAAATAATATAACCATGCATGTCCATGTGATACTACAATGCACAACTAGTAAACATACAAAAAATAATACAAAAACATACACATTGATAGGAAAAAAGATCTAAATGTCATATATATAATAATCTTAAGATACAACTCACTCTTGTGCTCCTAATCTTTAAATAATTATAGAATAAAATGAACAATAGAAAGAAAGATGAATCCATAACCTGATCCTGAAACCATGAGGTCTTTCCGGGTAGCAAACGATGACCTGAATAGGGTGTGAGATAATCTCATTAGGCCACCACCAATAACGTATAATATTATCTAGTATGTGAATATAAAATGCATCATTGTACAGGTATATCAACAAGACTATAAATAAAACAATCAGGGAATAAATGAATATAAGAAAGTCTGACTCGGCTTCCTTAAAGTACACCCAACTGACCATACCTTCTTTAACCTAAGACTTAATATATTTGATGTCATGTCTCCATATATATATATAAGTATGTATTTTTATATATTTAATATATATTTATTAACATATATAACCATATATATTGATACATAGTGATAGCTAGGACCTGAGGAGTAACTTAGGCATCCAATCATAGTCACAAGAGTCTCATGGGGTAGTAAGGGATTCCATGATTGTGTATCTTAAATCATGAGGGATTCCATTCTTGAGTACCATAATGAATAATGGATGAAATTATCAGGCATCGTAATTAATAGGGGCACTATACCTAAGTATCATAGTGAATAGGGGACTCCATGCCTGAGTATCATAAATCATAAGGTGCGTAATTCTTGTGTATCATAAATCATGAGGGACACCATGCTTTAGTATCATAATGATTAAGGAAGACCATGCCTATGTGTCACAATGAATAGGGGATTCCATGCTCGAGTATCATAATTAATAGAGGATTTCATGCATGTGTATTATAAATAATAAGGGAATCCATGCATGAGTATCATAAATCCTAAGGAGAAGGTCCATTCCCAACATCCTATTTGAGGGGGGTGTGGAACATCATGCCCAAAATCCCAACTGATGTGAATCCCCATGTCCAAAGTCCTCAAAAAAGGGGGTTTGAAAATCCATGTCCAAAACCCTAACCAAGGTCCCTCTATAATAATATAGTATAATGTAGTCTCACTTTCCTAATAATCCTTTAGCCATGGTTTTTTTAAAGAGGATCCCGACATCACTCAAGGTGCATTATACCTTCATTATCACAATTCATTTAATATTTAAAATAGTCCATGATAAATCATTCATTACATTTAGTTATGATTCATCAAGTTTACTCAAATAAAAATCATGTATTAGTAATAAGGAATTCCATGTCCATATTCATTCAATATCACCATTCAATTATAAATAATCAACAAGGATATGTCTATAATCATGTCATTTACTATTTCAAATATATCAATTTTATTGAACCATTTTACTAGAGAAGACAAGACACCTTAGAGGTGGGTTTATTATAAAACTAGGGCACAGATATCATAACAAGTTCATCTAACTCAATTTAATTATCCCTTATAGGATGGATTATTAATCACACCTCAAAAGGCAACTAAAATTAAGCAAGGCATTATAATTATAAGAATACAAAACAATACCTAGGGATGGTGGTTTAATTACCTAGATGAAGCATAGTTCATGGTAGAAAATCAACACACCCAACAAGGTGGTTAAAGTTGAGGGGAACAACCTCAAACAATTTAAATTAAACCGCATGACTACCTAAATTTAGGCATTATCATATGGATAAATAGTTTTAGTTTAATAGGTGATGCACAGAGAATCTGGCATGCGACACAATAACATAATTTATAAAACAATGATACCGTAAGTAAAAATCCATAGACCACCTAACTCATGCTTAATATTCTTTACTCATCCTTTATATATCATTGAATCAAGTCATTTTGAGAGAAATCAGAAGAATAGGAAAATGATTTGAAAATAGATAAAATGATCTCACATAGAAATAACATTCAATATGGAAAGATAAACTAGGAAAAGATATAAGAGGAGTCTTTGAATCACCGAGGGGATTCCAACGGGATAGATATTGAGTGAATCCAATTCCATATAGAGTAGATATACTAATTAATAAGAGGAGGAGAGGAGATCTTCATGCGTAGGGATCTACTATGCACAGATAGGATGGGAAAAGAGGGGAGAAAGCTTAAAATAAAGAATGGTAAAAAGGGTAATTTTACCCCTTTAAATGAGGAACATTATTAGGATTCATGGTTTGGATAATTGTGTGGCTCATAATATCCACAATCCACACCCTACACGGGCTAGGCACATGGTTAGAAAAACTATGCACAAGCTGCGTACTTGGAACTTTCCTCTTCCACACCTTGTATGGTCTAGGAGCACAATTATAAAACCCATGTGAAAGCCATGAAGTTCACCTCTATAATAAACTATAGAGGTATTTAATAGTTGTGTGTCTACTCCCACACATTTAGTCTAAACTTTTATCCCTCACATATGGGTCATGTGATTTGGGTGTACGGTTTTCAATAACCATGTGCAAAATATGCACCCCATTTACCCTTTCCCAAAACTAGGTTTTTGAGGCCTAAGCTTTTGAAACTCAACAAATCAACCAAGAAATCTCTTGGGGACTAAACCCCATTTAAAAACAACACTTTTAAGAATTTAAAATATCATATTTATATTCTTGAGATTAATTTAGAAATTATCCCCTCCACCAAATGGAAAATTCAAAATTCCCTCAAAATTTACATGGTTTAAAACATGGAACCTTAAAATATCCCATCGTAGAACTTCTCATCCCCAAGAAGCCTTGGTTAATAATGAAACATCACCCAACCTACCTAGGTCATGGAAATTCTTGTTGAAACAACTATGTTGTGTGGTAAATTCCAAATGTTCCTATATTAATTAACTCTAAGACTACAATACATAATCTACTAAAACTTGACCAATACATTCACTAAAAACTGATCATCGAGATGGTGCTTACCCAAGATAGTATAACCCAAGACACAATCATTTCATTGTCTCTTTTATCTTCCAGTATATGGAACTTCTTCTATAGGTTCTAAATTTGAATGGAAAATTATGATCTATGATATTCCCCATTGTTATATTTTCCTACATCAATATGTCTTTATCATTATAATGACTCACTTCATCATGATCCTGAACCTGATCTAATGGCTAGTTCTCAATAAACCCAATTTATCTTGGTCATGTTGGGTTTTCTATGAAAATCCTTAGATAAACCTTGAATTTCACTTCCCTAATCTAGATGATGTGTCTAAAATGGTTCCTCACTAAACACATCCAACCAAACAAGGGAAAATAAAGTCAAGACACTACTGACTGAATATCTTCGAAAATGTTTTTCTTTAGAAGTTGATGTATCCAAAACCAAATTATGATATCTTTATTCTAAGGAATACCATATTTAACATGGGGTAACCTCATAATAAACCACTAGAATCCAAGGAGTTTATCCAAGGTAGTTCATTCTTAGGAGTTTAAAAATGAAATATTGGCACATGACTAATATGTCTATATATAAGAACACTAATTGTGCCCAATAACATTATCGTTCCTGGTGATTGAGTTAAATAATTGTCCAGTTTCCATGATTTTGTTCAATTAAATCCTATATATAAATCCCTTTATCAATCAATAAAAACTACACATCTATATTTAATCAAGATCTCAGAGTGCTACCCCCAAAGTCTATTTAATGAGCCAACAAGGTGTTTGATTTCTTTCTTTAGCTCAACGTATAACCAATTATCTATTCATGTTCCTAGGATAATTTCATTTTAAGGGGAATGATCACCACTAATCCAAGAGTACCCTAGGAGGATATCACAATTTTCAAAAAGATCTGAGACACATTCGTCATATCTAAGATTAAGTGACCAACATTGTTTCCAACCAACCATATCCCACAACCAATAAAAAGAATAGTCAAAACATAACTGAACAAATTCTTTCAAAGAGTTCAGATTCACCAACTGAGTCATCTTATTTTATCGACCATGATTTCATCATCACTGAGTCATTATATTATTGTTTCAAAAAAACCCACTATAGTTCATCCTGACTTATAGTTCCCAAAGGTTTTATACACAACCAACCATTTTATAGTTGTGATTCCTTGAAAGCACTGACATAATTCAAAAGCATTACATCTTAGGTTTCTCATGTGACCTAAGCCTGAATCTAGATCTAGACTCTATCCAAACCCTTACAAGTTTTTATCTCAAGTATCATCTCAATTACTAGACAAGTTGAAGTAATATCATCATGGAATTTTAGAAGAAAAGGTCCCACAAATGGTATTTTATAATTTCTACCCCTCTAATTTATAGGGAATAATTAAATAAATTTGACACAATCCTACCTAATTTAATAGTGTCCTATACATTTATTACTGAGAAATAAAACTCATCCGAATGCACAATCTCTATCCACCATCGAACACAGGTTACAGATGTGGAGAACATGCTTTTACCAAGGACCAAAATGAAAAGAGAAGAAGACCAGTTGCATAAAATCACACTAGATCACATTCAATTGAGAAGTATGAGTGATTATATCTTGATACACTCTCATGCATGTCATTAGTATTAGGAATTTAATCCAAATCCAAATCGATTAGTAGGGTTACAACACCTGATCCTTTTGCAACGTCATCCTGAGTATTGGGGAAACTCAAGATTCTCGAATGCCTAGGACACTCTACTTTGGAGATGACCTAAGAATATAGCATAAAAAATCAATTCTTTAATGATTTCCACCAAACTCATATAGTTTGTGACACCATTTTAACAACTTTATGTGTACCATGTGTATTGATGCATACTACTATGGGATTTCATCAACACAACAACACATCATCTGATACTATCTGTAAGCCTTTCAGACCTATTCATCCTAATATCTGATGTCCTATAAAAAGGATATATCCCAGAGTAATATTATCCCATATGACTATAAATCTAGCTTAATACCTTCTGATTCATCCATCACTGAAGAAGAAGAAGGTCCATAAGACCAACGAAGCAACTGACCATTCACTAGGCATGTCTAACCTATTAAAACTGAGAATTACACTATGTTCACATAATTAACAAGGTTTAAATTACTAAATGAACTTCTATTTAACTATGGGGTGTCTCATCACTAAGATTCCTACTTAGAAAAAATGAAACTCGAACGACACCTCATGTATGATACTGAAGGAAACATTTACTAGTGTTAATTTAAATCAGAGGGAACTACTTCAATTGGGATACCCATTAATTAATCATTAAGAATAAAAACTATAACTAGGTTACTGTAACACCCCATGATTTTTTGAAATATAATTTTTTATAATTAATTTAATCTTTTCAATATTTTTCATTTTATGCAACACCGAATATAGGCTGTGTTATGCGAAAACACTAAGTTTGGGTTGTGTTTCATGCAACACCAAGTTAATCTTGTTCAATATGAAACACTTAGATTAGATTTTAGTATGTGTAACAATATTTTTTTATTGTGTTACACACAATGTTGATTTCATTCTATAGATTTTGTTACATGTAAGAATGAGTTTTACCGAACTACAATATATGATTAATATTATTTTTAAAATATTAAAATAGTTATCACCTAGCCGTTGGAATTGCGAGAATGAATGATATTAACTAAATTATAAAAATATAGATTAAAAATATTTAAAAATTAAATTATTGGTTACCAATTAATTAGAAATTAAAATAAAGACCAATTGAATATAAAGGATGTTTTTTATGAAAATCAAATTTTATAACCATAATCACATTTTATTATAAAAAATTAAATTAATCACTAGTAGTGAAAGATATTAATGAAATTTATATTTTATTTATTTAATAAAATGTTTTTAAATTAATCCAATAAGTCTTGTAGGCTTAAGATAAGAATAAATCCAATTTTAACCCTACAAAGTTGTATATTCTTAAAAGGTAGTTTAACTACCTTTTAATGGAAGAATTATTTTAAAACTAAACTTTTATACTTTTATATTTTTTATTTTAAAAAATAAAATTCATTTTTAATATGTGATATCACAATTTACTTTGGGTTATTTTTTTGGTATTAACCTAAGAACTTTCATATTTTGATGAATAGTAAATAATGCTGAATTTTAATTGAAAATTTCTTTTCATCTAAATAATTTATCATGTTAAATTATATTTTTAATTTTGTTTAAGGTATAATTAGAAAAATTATATATAATTTAATCCAATTTAAGTCATTTTAATCAATTTCACTTCGAAATTGGATATAAAAACATTTCAAACTTTTGGACATTTTCACTTTAAAAACCCATGGTATCGTCCTGTCTACGAGATTAATTTTAAATAAATTTCTACCAATTATGGGATTATAATTTGGAAAAATGGATTATATATTGTAAATCAGAATAATTTATAATTTCTATTAAGTTCAACTTAGTTTTTGAAAAAAATATATCAATGAATAGAATTAAAATTAATTATAGTGATTAAGGTAAAAATGAGTTTTCTTAGAGGTTAAACATTAACTTAAGGGGTGAAATGGCCTATAAAAATGTATAAAATCAGTTTTATTGACATATTTTGACCGTATACTCATTTTTATAAAAACATTACCATTATTGGAGACACTTTATGTATGTGATACCTCTCAATAGTGTTCACCTTTTTATATTTACTCGATTGCTATTTCTCCTCCACTATAAAAGAACACTCACTGCCTCACTTATTCAAGCCTCTAAATACATTTGTATCATAAAAACCATGGAAAAATAAGATCCAAAATTTCCTAAACTCATCTTAGACACCTCACTTTGGGTATAAATCCATCCAAGGAAGACCTTTGGTGAAAACCAAAAGGAGTTACCCAAAGAAGATGTAACATCCTTCATCAAACACTTTTATTTTATTTATTTATCCACACCCTCAATTATTCTTATTAAATTATTATATAATAACATAATTATTCTATATATACTGATATTTTTTATGCTAATGGTTATAACTAAACCTACACACACTTTCATCAAATGAGATATGCAATCGTCGTTTGTGTGTACGGCGGACTATCGCCTCACAAACAGATGTTGTTTGTTCTTCCATTACTACCATTCAAGGTTGGTAATAATGATGGAATTATAATTTTTATATGATATATATGATATTTATGATATATTTATCCTTTTTTAATTATTATGTAACACATACCTTCATTATTGTCATTTTTTGGAATATGATAACTTCATTTGTGGACGTGTAGACTACAGCCTCCTCAAAACGATGTGATTCGTTTACACTTTACATGGAATTTATTAAGGATTATTTTAATAAATATATGTAATATATATGAAATAATAAGGATAATTTAAATATAATATCTATATATACACATATCATTTACTTTAATTTCTTTAAAATCTTGACAAGAAAATGGAAACAATGTTCATGCGCACATACAACCTACTGTCACCATGAAATATGTAATTAATTTCATAATTATATATTTTATATATTGTTATAAATAATTATATAATTAATATATATTATATTTATATAATTTTTTACATTCTAGAAATAAGTAAATCATGATCTAATTAATAGGATCAAGAATAACAAGTCAAAACATATAGAAAAAATAAAGCAGTTATTACCCAAATTGTGAATTTAACATGAAATTGTTAATAAATGGGTAATATAAGGTCATAATAAAATCCTATATGGTATGATATATAAGAATAATTTTATTTTTTATATGTATAATAAAATATTATTTATTTTACCAGAGGATTGAACATGTATAAAGAAAGTCAAGACATAAGGTAAGAGTTATCTCATCTCACTTTTATTTCCGTGAGATATATGCTATATTCACCACTTATTATAATTGTGTGGTGTATATACTTTACTAAGAAATGTTATATCATGATTTTAATTTATTTAATGATATTAAATTTTTCAATTTATTCTATTCTTTTGTGGATCTCATTATTTAAAAGCTACTCAAGTAGTAAGGGGATCTCTATTCACACTTTTATTTTGGCAAGACTTATTTTGTATTCACCACTTGTTTATTTTGTGTTGTGTATATACTACCCATGAATGTATTATACTATTTTTATTATTAAATTTATTTTTATATACATATCCATTTTAATATTTCTATTTCATTGGGTTTATGGTTCACAAGTTACCAAATCGGTAAAGTAAATTTGTATCAATTTTTCTTATTTGAGACACATGCCATGTTATGCACCTATATTATTATAAGAGGTGTATATATTAAAATTATACATGTTATATCATGAATATATTTCTTTAAAAGATATTTTAATCTTCATTTAATTTTATTATTTCATGGGTATTATTAAATGTTACAAAATTGGTAACAATTTATTGCTACAATCTCATCATTTATTGGGATTATTTATGATTATGCTTCCACTGATTAAATATTATGATCCATCTCTCAAGAACTCTCATGAATCTTCTTATACTCTTGTTATTCATTATATATTCAATTAATTATACCATTTTCCCACTCTTTGGCACTTAATATAATTAATAAAGTTTTTTTTAATAAAATAAGACATTATTTTTCACTTCTATTAAAACCTGTGTTCATTTAAAAAAATAATTTCTAGAAATATTTTCAAGTGACATTATTTGATAGTTCTCAAATGAAATTATTTCAAAAAAAATTATATTTAAAAAGTGTTTTAAATGATTTTAAAATCTTATTTTATATGTTTTCAAATATCTTCTCAAAGAAAAAGGTTTTTAAAATGTTTTATGTTTTAAAGAGAGGTTTTCAAAGTGGAAAGGATATTTTCCTCAAGAAATGTTTTATATGATTTTTCAAATCTTCCTTTATAATTTTTCTAAGTGGTTTTAAAATAAAAGGATTTTTAACATGTTTATTATTTTAAAAAAACAATTTTCAATGAATGATTATTTTCATTAAGAATTGTTCCAAGTGATCTTTTAAAATCTTTCTCCATCTAAGATGTCATCTTTTGATATAGTTTATGATTTTATATGGATATGATATAAGGTTACCATTAATATTATTTCTAAGAATGGTTTATTCTTGTATGGAATGGTGTTTATAGAACTCATTTTTTTCCATGGGTTAATCATGTTTAAAATATATTGTTATGAAACATAATTATTTTCCATGGGTTGATCATGTTTCAAAGATATTGACATGAAACCCATTTCTTTTACATGGGTTAATAATGTTATGAAATAATAATTGTGTTATGTTTTTTTATGACAATATGAAATCCCTTTGTACTATATTCATGTTGTGGTTCATGGACATTTCCTATATGATAAGGTGTCCTAGATAGTGCTAGGAAATCCTATTACAACTTATATGATAGGGTGGCCTAGATAGAACAAGGTAATCCTATTATCGATTATACGATGAGGTGGAAAAGATATCATCAGGTGATCCCATTATATCTTACATGATGGGTGGGACCTATATCTCTCTCAAATGAATTTAGTAAAGATTTATATCTCATCAGATAAACATGGCTGGAATAGGGAGTGAACTTGGTTCACTAAAGGACTTTGTCTACTAATATGATATTGGGAGTGAAAATTGACTAATAAGATGGTCTTATGAGTGAACCTTGACAAAAAATATGGTATTAGGAGTGAAACTTTACTAATAATATGGTTTATGGAATGATACCATTCCAATAAGATGACCTTGGAAGTAATCCTTGACTAATTTGAAGGCTGCCAATGGGGATGGTGTTGTGTCTCACCCAGGAGGTGTAGCCGCCTATGCATGAACCCGATTTTACATTCACAATGTTATGAATGGACCTAGTTACATGTCTATAATTTTTTTCAAGGGTCTAATTTAATGAATGAACCTATTTCTATTTACACATGTTCACAATGTTATAAGTTGATGTGTATTCCACAAGTCTATATCTTATGCTAATTCTATGCTCTCATGACTCATGTTCATTGATTTATTTATGATTCATGTATTATGAACTGTAAAAACTGGGCCCCACTGACTGCACATACACCCCAACTTAACATGGTTGTTGGGTCCTAGCCCTCTAATTAGCACTAGTTTCTCCATAGACATGTGGTCCCTACCCTAGGGCCCACCCACATTCCCAAACAGGTCATCTGAATAATGATTGTACCCACAAGACAACACATGTTATTTTCAGTGTGTGTTTTCCTCACTCACACACATCTTGGAAAAATTCCTAGAAGGTCACCCATCCTGATCACTAATCCAAGATAAGTATGCTTAACTATGGAGTTCTAATCAGGTAGGCTCCTTAAAATAAAGGTTAACCTTATTGAAATGAGTAATATCATTTAGTCATTTAACCCTTTATCATTCTATGGTATTACATTCAACCCTTTAGATAACAACATCTTCATTGTGGGCCTTACATCTCAACCCAGGTAGTGCACCATACATAAGGTTGAGTACCACTTATAATACCAAATGTAACAACTAGGCCCACTGACAGCACATACACCCCTCCTAAACAAGGTCATCAGGTCCTGGACCTCCATGTACCACCAGTTTCCCCACACCCACCCACATTCCCAAAAAGGTTATCTGACTAATGATTGTCCCCCCAAGCCAACACATGTTCTCTCCAGTGTGCATTTTCCCCACTCACACACATCCTGGGAAACTTCCTAGAAGGTCACCCATCTTGATGACTACTCTAGACCAAGGATTATTAACTGTAGAGTTCTAATCAGGTATGCTTCTAAAAATAATGGTGAACCTTGTTGACATGAGTCATATCATTTAGTCATTCAACCCTTTATCATTATAGGGTGTTACATTCACCCCCTTTATATAACAACATCTTCATTGTGGGAACTAAATCTCAATTGAGGTAGTGCACCATACATAAGGATGGGTACCACTTCTGATACCAAATGTAACAACTAGGACCCAATGACAACATAGACACCGCACCTTAACATGGTCATCGGGTCCTCGACCTCCAAGTACCACTAGTTTCCCCACTGACACATGGTCCCCACCCTAGGGCCCACCCACATGCTCAAATGGATCATCTGACTAATATTTTTCTTTATAATCCAACTCATGTTATTTCTAGTGTGTTTTCTTCTCACTCACACACATCTCGAGAAACTTCTTAGAAGTTCACCCATCCTGATCACTACTCCAGGCCAAACATGGTTAACTATGGAGTTCTAATCAAGAATGCTCCTGAAAATAAAGATTCACCTTGTTGAAATTATTCATATCATTTAGTCATTTAACCCTATATCATTATAGGGTGTTACAAACACCCCCATTAGATAACAACATCTTCATTGTGGGCTTACATATCAACCCAATGCGCCGTAATTAAGGTTGGGTACCACTTCTGATACCAAATGTAACAAATAGGCCCTGCTGACAGCACAAACACCCTGCCTTATCATGGTTCTCGGGTCCTAGCCTACCAGGTACCACCAGTTTTTCCACAGACACATGGTCCCCACCCTAGGGCCCACCCATATTCCCAAATGGGTCATCTGACTAATGATTTTCCCCACATGACAATACATGATTTTCCTCACTCACACACATCCTAGGAAACTTCCTAGAAGGTCATCCATCCTAATCACTACTCCAGGACAAACATGCTTAACTGTCAAGTTCTAATCAGGTAGGCTCTTGAAAAGAAAGATGCACCTTGTTGACATGAGTCATATCATTTAGTTATTTAAACATTTATCATTTTGGGGTGTTAAATTCACCTCCTTTAGATAAAAACATCCTTGTTGTGGGCCCTACATCTCGACCCAAACAGTGCACTGTACTTAAGGTCGAGTACCACTTCTGATACCAAATGTAGCAACTAGGCCCCACTGACAACATAAACACCCCACCTTAACATGTTCATCAAGTCCTGGCCTGCTAGGTACCATTAGTTTCCCCAAAGACACGTGGTCGCTATCATGGGACCCATCCATATACACAAATGGGTCATCAGGATAATGATTTTACCCACATTCCAACACATTCTCTTTCAAGTGTGTTTTTCCTCTCTCACACACATCTTTTAAAACATCCTAAAAGGTCACCCATCCTGATCACTACTCTAGGTCAAACATGTTTAACTTTGGAGATCTAATCAGATAGGCTCTAAAAAAGGAAGGCACAACTTGTTGACATGAGTCATATCATTTAATCATTTAAACCTTTATCATTCTAGGGTATTACATGAATTGTCAATCTTTATTTCTTGATTCATGTTTATGATCATTGATATGAAGGGTATGATATTCTAATGATATGATCATGTTCTCATAACCTTATTCTCATTTTATGATTACATATCTACCTTGTTTACCCTTACTGGGTATCTAATCTCACCCATTTCTTATGTTTACTTTCATTATGTTATAAATAAAGTTAAGAAGGAGTAATAAAGTGTAAGATATTTAAGGGATATGTTGAATACCTTTCACTGATATAGAATATTATGTTTCCATGTTTCTAAAGACACTATACAATTATGGTCCTTGGGCATTAATTTTTTTAATGTGATGAATATTGATCGTAAATGATGTAATATCCATGTATGTTAAGCCCAGTTCACTATAGTTGCTATCAAATGAAAGATTTAGTCAAGATTTGGAAACTAGGATGATAAAAAATTAGTGATATCCCTATGGACATTTATAAGGATATTTCTAGTGATTTATCTAAGTATAATCCTAAGGTTTCATAGATTTAAAAGTAGGTTTCATGATTTAGACACCCTATAAGTAATTTTTCATGATTATGTGGGTTTTTTATATGATAAGTGTTTCTCACACTATGCTTTATATTCTTAGTTAATAGTGATAAAAAGAAGGAACTAGGTTAACATTGAATGTTTCAGATGTGGAAAGTATGGTCATTATACAAGTTGATGTCCTAAGTGGAATTCTCATGAAGTGAATCAAGAAGGTGGCACGAGTATTGGTTATACTGATAAAGATAAATAGACCGAAAACAACTTGTGAAAGGTATTGGATGATCTAATAGTGTTATTTAGATTAAACATAAGAATTATGATTAGAATGAGGTTGATGAACCTTAAGACATGATTCATGTTTTATATTATAGGGGAGGGGTATCAAGGAATAAGATGATAAATCCTGAGTAATGGTTTAAGAATAAAGTTAGATGATTAAAGTATATATATTTTGAATTCAAATATTATGTTATAAAAATCATGAAATGTATAAGTATTTTCGGTATAAGTTTTTCATTAGGTATTTAAAATGATATATTGAATGGTGTTGATGACTTAGAAATGTGATTTAATAGAAAGGTGATATTTTTATTATGGAGAGGCAACCCTTAATGTGTTCTTGATGTTGGTAAAATTGTGTTTAGCTTGGATAAAGAGATAATTGATATAGATAAATTAAATTAGATAGTGTTGATTACTATGTAACTAATTATTGATTTTTTGAAAAAGTGGTCTATGTTATCATAGATGAATTTTACATCTTTTCTTTATTTTAGGGAATATATCCAACAATATTTAGAATAATAAATCATTAATTTTTTCAATAAGTATTTATGGTAATTTAGTTTATTATCATGTTTTAAGAAAATACATGAGGAATATGTTCACATGTTTGGTATGTGAAAAATAAGAGCTACTTTATGATATATGGGGGAACAACGTTAAGATGATTTTGAGAATTTTAGTGACCTTATTTATAAATTTATGGACTTTCATCTTTCATAAGGGTTAAAATGATGAAAATTTATGGAATGATTAGAGTTAAACTTTAGACAGGGTTTTAGATATTAAAGTATTATCTCACCATATGAGTGTTTATGCATATTAGATAAACATGTTCTAACATTTTTATTGTGATGATAACTAAAGTCAAATAGAATGACTTATCATTCTATATATGGATCTTCTGATCCATTATTGATTCATAAATAAGAAATTCAACTTCATTTTTAGAGTTAGAGATGAAGTAGAAATTGGACAAGATACAACTAAAGGGTGAGATTGTGCATATGAAATGAAATGAGATAAATTAAGTATATCTCCTTGTGAAAATTATTCAACTCTAGGAGAAGGATCTTGGAAAACATTATCCTAGTAAATTAGTTTTTTTTGAATCAAATGGTCACTTAGATTATCACGGATTTATGGTTTTGTTAACGTTAGCTTTCTCTCGATCACCCACTTCTATTGATCAATGTTCTCTAACACTCTCCATAAAAACATGATAGTTATATTTATCTCCCATGTACATGATTTCAATTTCCACCTATGTTCTTCTATATAGAAACCTAATTATGAGTACTTTGGGTAACCATTATGTTTCCTAGATTCCTTTTTGAAAGGGAAGTTTCAGTATTCATTTTTATGATGTGGGTTTCTATGAAAGGAACTTTCAAGTATTACACCATTGATAACCCAGACGAATTTTGAGGGGGAAATTCATTTTAAAAGGGTTAGAGTGTAAAACCCTGAGATTTTGTAAAATATATTTTTTGAATTAATTTATTCTTTTCAATATTCTGCATTTCATGCAACACTGAATATAGCTTGTGTCGTATGAAAGAACTAAGTTTGGTTTGTGTTCCACACAACACCAAGTTAATATTTCACTACACACAAAACTTAGATTAGGTTTTGGTACATGAAACACTATATTTGTCTTGTGTTACACATAATGCTGAGTTCCTTCAATTGCTTTCATTATACACAAGACTGAGTTTTACAAAACTACAATATACTATTATTATTATTAAAATATTGAAATAGTAATCACTTTTCCATTAGAATGAAAGGATTTAATTATATTAATTAAATTATTAAAATATATATTACACATGTTTAAAAAATTAATTTATTAGTTTACAATAAATTATAAATGAATATAAAGACTAATTCAATATAAAGTACATGTTTTTATGAAAAACTATTTTTATGACAAAAAATGGAATTTTATATTAATAAATTAAATTAATCACCATTAGTGAAAGATATTAATGAAATTTTTATTTTGGGTATTTAATCAAAATTTATTAATTTACCCAATATGTTTTATAGTCTTGAGATAAGAATAAATCCAACTTTAAGCATATAAAGTTGTATATTTTTTAATGGAATTTGTACAACCTTTTAATAAAAGACTTGTTTTAAAACTAATTTTTGACACTTTTATAATGTTTATTTAATAAAATAAACTTTATTTTTGAAAGTGGTATATCAAAGTTTACTTTGTGTTATTTCTTATCTTTTTCTTAGAACTTTCATATTTTGATGAGTAGTAAATAATATTGAATTTTAATTAAAAAATTCCTTTTGTCTAAATAACTTACAGTGTTAAATTATATTTGTAATTGGGTTTAAGGTATAATTAGATAAATTTTATATCATTTAATATCATTTATGTCATTTTAATTAATTTCAATTTGAAATTTAATATAAAATCATTTCATGTTTTTGAACATTTTCACTTCAAAAAATCATTGTCTTGTCCCATCTATAGAATTAATTTTAAATTAATTTATTCCACTACTATGCTTAGAATTTAGAAAAATGTATCGATAATTGGAATCAGAAAATTTTATAATTTATAGTATGGTCGACATATTTTTTGACAAAAAATATTAGTGAAAGGAATTAAAATTAATTACAACGATTAAGGTAAAAATGAGTTTACTTAGTAGTTAAACTTTGACTTAAGTATCCAAATAACCTAGAAACATGTAAAAAATCCATTTTTCCATATTTTTACCATATCCTCTCTTTTATAAACAATTTACCATTATTTAAGACACATTATTAAAGGGATACCTCTCAATCATGTTTACCATTTTATATTTAAAAGAATGTCACTCCTCCTCCACTATAAAAGAGAGCTCACACCATCAATTCTTAACATATATAAATCAATTTAGATCATAAAAACCCTAAAAAAATATGATTCCAATTTACCTCCCTTCATCCTAGAGGCCTTACTCTATTCATAAATCCATGTAAGGAATCCATTTGGTGTAAACTAAAAGGAGTTACCCAAAGAAGAGGCAACATCCATCAACAAAAACTTTTGTTTTGTTTATTTCTCCAAGACCTCAATTATTATTATTTAATGTTTATATAAATACCTAAGTATACTGAATATACTAAGATGTTTTTATGTTAAGTTTTTAACCTACAGCTACACACACATCCATCAAATTTTATACACAATCATCGTTTATGTGTACGGAAGACTATTGCCTCACAAACTGATGTGATTCGTTATTCCATTACCACCTTTCTAGGTTTGTAATAATGATATTATTAACATTTTTATATGATATATATGGTATTTATGATGTATTTTTACTTATTAAAATATTATATAACACATACCCTAATGTTTTCCATTTTGTGGGAATATGTTAACTTCATTTGTGGACGTGTGGACTACCGCCTCCTCAAAGTGATGTGATTTGTTAACGATTTAAATGGAATGTATTAAGGATGGTTTTAATAAAAATATATAATATATATGGAAAAATAATTTTATGATAAATATAATATATATATTTATATCATTTACTTTTCTTTCTTAAAAATTATGACAAGAAAATGGAAAGAGAATCCATGCGTATGTACGACCTACTGTCTTCGTGAATGGTGTATTTAATTTCATATTTATATGTTTTATATATTGATATAAATACTTATATAATAGATATATATGATATATATATCATTTTTTAAATTTTTTAAATAATTAAATCATGATCTAAGTAATAGGATCAAGAATAACAAGTCCAAACATATATGAAAAACAAAGTGGTTATTACCCAAAACGTAACTTTAACAAATCAATTGTTAATAAATGGGTAATATGAAGCTATAATAAAATAATATATGGTATGATATATTATAATAATGTTATGTGGTATATTTAAAATAAAATAATATTTATTATAAAGTAGGTTTTAATGTGTATGAAAAAAGTCAAGACTTAAGTTAAGGGTTTTCTGATCTCACTTTTATTTCTGTGAGATATATGTTATATTCACCACTTATTCTTATTGTGTGGTGTATATACATACCTATTAAATGTTATACCATGAATTTAATTTATTTAATTATATTAAATGTTTCAATTTATTTTATTCTTTCATGGATTTAATGATACAAAAGTTACTCAAGTAGTAAGGGGATTTCCAGTCTCACTTTTATTTTTGCGAGACTTATGCCATATTAACCACATGTATCTTTTGTGTGGTGTATATACTACCATGAATGTATTTTATGATTATTATCCTTAAATTTATTTTTATTGACATATCCATTTTAATATCTATATTTCATGGGGTTTATATTTCAAAAGCTACCAAATCGGTAAAGTAATTTTGTCTCAATTTTTCTTCTTTAAGACACATAACATGTTATACACCTATATTCTTATACGAGGTGTATATACTGCACTATAACATGTTATATCATGAATAAAATTATTTTAATTATATTTCATGCTTAATTTAATGTTATTATTTAATTTGAATTATGATTCAATGTTACAAAAGTGGTAACTGTTTATTTCTACAGTCTCATCATTTATCGAGATTGTTTATGATTTTGCTTAAATTAATGAAATAATATGATCCATATCTTAAGAACTATCTTGAATATTATTATACTATTTTTATTCAATATATATTCAAGTAATTATACCATTTACACTATTTTTTACTTAAGATAATTAATAAAGTGTTTTTAATCAAATATGATAATATTTCTCACTTCAGTCCGAAATTTGTGTTCATTAAAAACAATGTTTTATAAAAATGTTTTGAAATTATATTTTAAACTCATTTTCAAACAAATTTATTTAATAAATTTTTTATGATTAAAATGTTTTTTAAATTATTTTTAAGGATTCTTTTATATGTTTTCAAATATCTTTTAAAAGAAAAAGGGTTTCAAAATTTGTTATGTTTTAAAGAGTTTTTCAAATAGGAAAGTATATTTTCCTCAAGAAAAATTTTAAATTGTTTTTAAAAGTTTCCTTTATAAGTTTTTCAAAAAATTTCATATAAAAGGATTTTTAAATTTTTTTCTGTTTAAAAAAATTTATTTTCAATGAATGATCATTTTCTTTATGAAATGTTCCAATTGATCTTTCAAAATCCTTCTCCATATAAGATGTCATACTTTGATATAGTTTATTATTTAATGGGTATATAATCAAATGGTACCATTTATATTCTTTATTTTAATGGTTTATGTTTTGATGGCATGATTTTTATGGAACCCTTTTCTTTTCTGAGGGTCAATCACACTTCAAATATATTGTTGTGAAACCCATTTCTTTTCCATGGGTTAATCATGTTTCAAGGAGATTGACATGAAACCCATTTATTTTCCATGGGTTAATCATGTTATGAAAGAATAATTGTGTTATGAGTTTTTATAATGATATTCAATCTCTTTGTACTATATACATGTTGTGGTTCATGGACATTTCTTATAAGATGGGGTATCCAAAATATCACCGGGTAAGCATATTACAACTTATATGATTGGGTGGCCCAGATAGCGTTGGGTAATCCTGTTAAATCTTATATTATTGGGTATCCTAGACAGATCCTAGTGATCCTATAATAGCTTACATAATGGGTGGGACCTATATCCCTCTCCAATGAATTAGGTAAGGATTCATGTATCATGATATATACATGGCTGGAATGGGGAGTGAAATCAGTTCAGTAATGGAATTTGTCTATTAAGATGGTCTTGGGAGTGAACCTTGAATACTAATATAGTCTTGGTAGTGAAACTTGATTACTAATATGGTATTGTGAGTAAACCTTGACTACTAATATGGTTTGTGGAATGAAATCATACCACTAAAATAGCCTTTTCCATAAGACTTAACTACTACGAAGGCTACCACTGGAAATGGTGGTGTGTCCCCCCTAGGAGTTCTAGCCACCTATGAATGAACCTGATTACATGTTCACAATGTTATTCATAGACTAATTTCCATGTCCATAAGTTTATATGATGGTCTAATTTCATGAGTGAAATTGTTTCTATTTACACATGTTTACAATGTCATAAATTGATGTGTATGCCACAAGTTTATATATTATGTCATTACTCTATCAAGACTCATGTTAATTGATTTATTTATTATTCATGCCTTATGAACTGCCAATATTTATTCCATGATTCATGTTTATGATCTTTGATGTATAGTGTAACACCCCGACCCCTCTAGACTGGAGCTGGTGTATTACTTGTGATATTGGCATGGTTAGAAGGAATGAAAATCCCAACGGAACGATCAGTTTAATAGTCTTAAAGAAACTAGATACATATATGTAACTCAAATTACATTGGAAAAGGTTACAAAATACAATACATAACAAAAAAACCCAAAACTTCATCCACAGGAACTCAAAAGAAGACCTTCTATTCATCACCTTTCGAAGGTAGGCAATGAAATGGGTGAGATAAAATGCTTAGTAAGGGTTACAAATAGAGGAAGCATGATTACAATAATAATTTATTCACAAAAAATCTAACATAATCAAAATGACATAGTGAATAAATGAACAACTAATGCCATTAATAAACTGAAAATGAAACTGCATCCATAGATTTTGTCATAGTGAAAACCTCATGGAAAATGATAATAACTGATAATGAATAAAGAGGATTCTTATTAATTTGATGTCATTTATCTGGCACATGAAATCATAATACAGTAATAACAGTTTACTGCTGTGGGTAGAAACCCATCTGATTTTTTTGTAAACAATCTCGAAGGGTCTGTCACCAAACTGTTTTGTCTCATGAGACCTACCGATGCATCGATGGGATATAGTGGGCCCCACCCAACTCTACATACAAATCATTCTTTATAAAATGATTCAATACAAGATCAATATTCCTTTTCAATATCTGTATAGAGTATAGAATACAGATTCATCAATAACAACCCAAATATACACCGTATGTGAAATGGTATACAGTTTAGACAATAAACATATCCATGACTTGAGATTATGGATATTTAATAGAAATATAATTTCAAATGGAAAGTGATCTCAAATGGTAAGTAGGTACATCACATAAGGATTATTAGGTGCACAATACATAGTTAGTCACAACAAAGGGGATATTCTTGAACAAAAGTGAGAGAGAGGATCCCTTACCACAATGTAATCGGTCGAACCGTATGACCATAACTTAATAACAATCAACTGAATAATTGAATAACATAAATATAAATAGAATAATGTTATTATATATCAAATTGAAGTACACATATACCAAATATAATGAATAATTGGAAAATAATGGAAATCTCAAAGAAATGAAAGTGAGATGAGAAACCCCTTACCTTTTGCTCTAGTGTGTTCTTGATTGTTCTTAATGACCTGAATAATCAAATTTAGATTCATTAATTAATAAATCCATAACCGAATAAAAATTTAATTGATATGATATAACCTTATTAAGTTCATTAATGGTATCTTTGATGGTTTTATGAGATAAATCTTATTGTTTTGGAATCATTTTCTTACTTGGTTTTCATGGTTCGTTTACTTGTTTCCATGAATGGAAGTTCATTTGAAACATGGTTAAACATATATAATTGTTAATACATCTTATTAATTAAATTATGGAGATATAAATGATATTATAATTATTTTTAGTTATATATCATGATGATGATTCATTAGTTAAAACATTAATGATGTTTGTTTAGATCGTTTTATTGGTTCTTTGATAATAACAGCCTCATTTTGTCTTATAAATTAGAACCATGAGTGAAAATGAATTCTAGAACCATGGGTGACTCATAAAACATATATTATAAATTGGTTGAAGCATATAAATGGTTTCATGACCAGAATTTAAATAATTATTTCAAATTGAAATCACATCGTCCACGATGTCGGTAATTCGACACATCATGGACAATGTTTTTAATTCATTTGAACAAGTGGGGAAAAATAAGTTTGATGATGAATTCATCATAAACATGAGAAAATACAGTATATAAAATATTCTGTAGATTTCATTCCTCTTGGGTAAGAATATATGAATAAAGAATAAATAAATAACTCAAAATAAAAGAATACTTTTGAAATTGCTTACGAAAATTAGGCAGCCTAACGGCTACGCAACATGGTTTCAGAAAATATTAAAAAGAGAGGGGACAAGAGTAACCTATCCATAAATGAATCATAATATAGAGTAGATCAAGAATAAGAATAAAAATAATAACATGGTATGGAAACTTGAAATATATACCACATAAAAGAGAACTTGAAAGGAAAAAAAGAAATTGAGAATTTTCTTACCTTGTAATATAACCCTTAGAACATGAAGGTTGGGACCTTGGGGTCTTGAGGAAACCTTGGGAGGACTAATATGAAGGTAAGGAGGCCATAAATTGTTTGAGGGAGAATTTTTAATGAATTAAATTAAGGGAAGAGTTGGTATTTATAGGAAAAGTAAGGGATTATTTTAATAATTTTCAAGGGACCCCTCATTAGTGGTTTTTGCAAAACCATGGGCTTACCCATGGTATTTTCCCATGGTATAAGCCACTTGGGACACCTCAAATATTATTTAACTATAAAAAAGTCGAACAGATTTATGACATCATTATTATATCATTAATGATGTCATTAACACACCGAAACTAAAAACTGTATTTTTTACTATTCACTGAAAAATCAATTGTTTCAGAAAAATTCCCAAAATTCACCCTAACCATTTATCGACGTGTAGATTTCAAAATTGAAATCCATTTTTAAAAAATAATTTTCTAAATATTATTAATTTAATTTTTAAATAAGGTCATACTTAATTCGAAAAATAACAATCTTAAAGTGCAACTAGTTTTATTTCTCATTGAAAAACTAATTAAGATATCATTATCTTATTTCCTTAAGAAAATAAAATAATATTATTATTTACTATTCATAAGGGTATGTTACTATTCATATTACTATTCATATGGGTATGTTACTAGTCACCAAAAAATCAAGTTTGTTCTATCAGACTCCAAATGACTTACTGAACACAACTCTAGATGACCATTTTTCGAAATTCAAAACATAGAAGTGAGAAATTTATGTCCAATGGCTAGGTTTTAACTATATCCTAAATAACCTAGTGTTGTTTCAAAGTAACACAGTGATGAATAGAATGTAACTCAGTGATGAATAGAGAAAGATAATATAAAATGTTTGGGGTACTATATTATTCCCCCCTTCAGAAAATTTCTTCCTCAAAATTTAAAAAATATTACCTAAAAAGATTCGGGTATGTCTTTAACATAAGCTCCTCAGGCTCCCATGTTGCTTCTTCCATCTTCTGGTTCCTCCATAGAACCTTTACCAGACGAGTCATCCAATTTCTCAATACTTGTTCTCTAGTATCAAGAATCATGATAGTCTCTTCACAATAAGATAGATCTGTCTCAAGTTCTACTTCTTCATAAGTGAGTACATGTGTTGGGTATAGCATGTACTTTCTTAACATTGACACGTGGAACACATTGTGAACCTTGGAGAGACTTGGTGGCATTTCCAAACGGTAAGCTATGACTCCAATTCGGTCCATAATTTCAAAAGGTCCAATGTACCTGGGACTTAACTTACCCTTCTTACCGAAACTTATAATACCCTTCCATGGAGATACCTTTATGAAAACATGATCACCTTCTTGAAACTCCAAATGCTTCACCCAGTTATCTTCATAGCTCTTTTTCCTACTTTGAGCTATTTTGATATGTTTCTGGATATTCTTCACCTTCTTCGTTGTTTCTTCAACAAGTTCTGGGCCCACGAGCTTTCTTTCACCAACATCATCCCATCAAGTTGGTGTACGACATCTCCTCCCATACAATGCTTCATAGGGTGCCATCTGAATACTTTAATGGAATCTATTGTTGTAGGAAAATTCTACGAGAGGTAAATAATGATCCCACATGCCTTGAAAATCAAGTGAACAATACCTCGACATGTCTTCCAACGTTTGAATAGTCCGTTCTTTGTCCATCAGTCTGTGGGTGGTAGGCAGTGCTCAAATGAAGATCAATATCTAGAGCCTTCTGAAGACTTTTCCAGAATCTTGATGTAAAATGTGGATCATGATCAGAAACAATCAATAGGGGTACTCCATTAAGTCTCACAACTTCATTAATATATAGTCTTTCTAGACGTTCAAGTGGTAGATATTCTCTTATAGCAAGAAAATGTGCTGACTTGGTTAGATGATCAACAGTGACCCATATTGCATCGTTCCTTCTAGGAGTCTTTGGTAGTCCCATGACAAATTCCATCGTGATATTATCCCATTTACACTCATGTATGGGAATAGGTTGCAATACTCCTCCAGGATGTTGCCTTATAGCTTTCACTTGTTGAAAAACTATACATCTTGACACAAAATCAACAATCTCTCTCTTCATGTTGTCCCACCAAAAATGTTCCTTCAAATCTCTATACATCTTAGTGCTACCAGGGTGTATAGAGAAATTGGAACTATGTGCATCATCCAACAATTCCCTTTTTAGATCAGGTATATTGGGAACACAAAGTCTCTTCCCAAATCTCAAAATTCCATCTTCATATATGAAGTCACTCAATCTCCCATCATTCACAGCTTTAATATTCTTTTGAAACTCCTTATCATCAGCTTGAGAAATTTTTATCCTTTCTAGTAAATATGGTTTGGAAACCATTTGAAAAAGCATTGATGTTTCACATTCCATGGTTATTCCAATATCCATCTTTATTAGATCCATAAAACTAGGATCCCTTTAAACTCTCCTCTTGTTCAAAACTCCATGATCCTTTCTCCTCAAAGAAACTTCCACCTTATTTTCCTTCCCCGGGTGGTATTCTATCATGCAATCATAATCCTTGAGTATTTCAAGCCATCTTTTTTGTCTCATGCTGAGTTCTTTTTGTGAGAAAATATACTTCAAACTCTTGTGATCAGTATAAATATCACATTTTTCACCATAGAGATAATGTCTCCATATCTTCAAAGAAAATATTACAGTAGCTAACTCAAGATCATTAGTAGGATAGTTTTTCTCATGAACTTTTAGCTGTCTTGATGCATAAGCAATAACCCTATCATTTTTCATAAGGACACAACCAAGTACTTTATTTGAAGCATCACTACAAATAACAAACCTGTCATTCCCCGATGGTAGAGTCAATATAGAAGCATTGACTAATATTCTCTTCAGTTCTTCGAAACATTCTTCACAATATTTTGTTCAAAAAAATTTAACCCCTTTTCATGTGAGCTTCCTTAGCAGGTTATCCATTCGGGCAAAATTCTGCACGAAATGCCGATAATAACCTTATAAGACAATAAAACTGCGTACCTCAGTTATGTTTGTTGGCGTGGGCCAATCATGGATTGCCTTTGTCTTTGCAGGATCAACTAGGATTCCATCCTTTGAGATAATATGGACAAGAAAAGAAACTGACTGAAGCCAGAATTCGCCTTTTCTAAACTTCCCATATAATTGATTTCTTCTAAGAGTTCCCAGAATAACTCGCAAGTGACTCTCATGGTCTTGATAGCTTTTTGAGTATACAAGGATATCATCTATGAATATCACAACAAAGTTATCAAGATATTCCTTGAAAAATATATTCATTTAATCCATGAAAACAGATGGTGCATTCGTTAGTCCAAAAGGCATCACTGTAAACTCATAATGCCCCTACCTGGTTCGAAATGTTGTCTTTGGAATATCTTCCTTCCTCACACTCAATTAATGATATCCGGATCGAAGTTAAATCTTTGAAAAGTATTGAGATCCATGAATTTGGTCAAATAAATCATCAATTCGTGGTAGAGGATACTTATTCTTTATTTTAATAGCATTGATTTCTCTGTAATCAATGCATAGCCTCATGGATCCATCTTTCTTCTTTACAAACAATACTGGGGCTCCCCATGGAGAAAAAATAGGTCGAATAAATCCTTTGTTACTCAAATCTTCTAGTTTTTTCTTTATCTCCACTAGCTCCATAGTGGCCATTCTATATGGGGTCTTTGATATAGGTCTTGCACCAGGAATTAAGTCAATGGAAAACTCAATTTTCTGCTCTGGAGGATGTCCAGGTAAATCCTCTGGAAATACATCAATGTACTCTTTCACTATGTGCACATCTTCAATTTGAATATTTCTTTCCTCTCTCATAGATATTGGTTTATATTACTCTCCAAGTATTTCATTCAATATAGCTACTGGGGGTGGTTCTAGATAAGAATCAGGTGGCGAAGTTTCTTCCATAAAGACAAGGGATTCTACACCATTTCCAAAAATTGTAACTTAATTTTTCTTGCAATAAATCCTCACATCATAATTTGATATCCAATCCATACTGAGAATTATATAAAATTAAGTCATGGTTATGATGATAAGGCTAGAAACTAAAGCACGTTTTGGTGTTTGGAGGGGGACTAGTCGACATGCCTTTGTTGCAATGATATATCCCATGGGAGTTTTGACTGACAACTCCTTTCTTAAATCAAATTGGACATATCTAATTTTCTTGGAAAACTGAGAAGATATAATTGAATGCGATGATCCATAATCAAATAAAGTGTTGGCTAAGTTTGAGGAAACAATTAAAGTACTTTCCACCATGTCACGAGGAACATCAACCTTCGCAGTTGTAATCGCATAGGCTCTCCCTTGCTCTCTTGGATTTTTATGAGGCATGTTTCCTTGGCGCTTAGGACACTCATTTACATAGTGTCCCATCTCTCTGAAATTGTAGCATTGAACATCATTGAATTGTTTCTTCCCCTTGCATTCATCAAATCGATGACCCTTTTCTCTATAGTTATAGCAGACTCCCTTGCCTTTCAAGCATTTCTCGAGATGATTATTTCCACAGTTCTCGCATAATGGAAAAATATTTGTTCCCTTGCTCTTCTTTGGTGCATCTCCTTTTCCTTTGTTATCAGAATGCCGCTTCTTATCTTGGTTTCCTTCGAAAAAATTTGATCTAGCAAATTCTTTCTCTGTTTTGATGGCACTTGATAAAATTTCATCATATGATGAAAATGATTGAGAAGATAGTTACCTTTGAAGACTTGTCTTAAGACCTTAAAATAAATGATCAATCATGTCCGCCGAGTCATGTACGTAATCCACAGCATACCTGGCTAGCCTTGTGAAGGTAGCCTCATACTCCGCGACACTGTCTTCTTCCCTTTTTTTCAAGCCAAGTAATTTCCTCTTCATTTTAGTTCCTTGCTCACGAGGGAAATATTTTTCGTAAAATATATCTTTAAAAGTCCTCTATTACATATCCTCTATCTCTTCTTCTTCCGTGGTATTTTGAATCAGAGACCACCATTGATCAGCGTCACCCTTGAGACAATATACTGCCAGTACTACCTTTTCATTTCCATTGCATCTTAACGCCATGAATATCTTTTGAAGGGACTTGATCCGTTGCTCAGAAACTACTGGATTAGTAGTCCCGCTGAAATATGGGGGCTTCTACCGCATGAAACAATCTAACACAGGTGTTGAATGGTTTTTCATTACAACTTGAGAAAGTTGTCCCAATATGATCATGATCTGATCTGATCCAACATTAACTGTGTTGACTTGCTCAGTAGGGAGATCCCTACCTTGCCCAAGAGTATTGATTCCCCTTCTTCCATTAGATGCCATTTCTAAATAATAGGATACACTAGATTAATTTATGAATCTCAAATAGAAAATCACTCAACATAGATTTAAATTCTATGCATAGATAATCTTATAAACATGGTTCCTCTAAGGAAAAATTTACATTAACTCCTAAATAATGTATTGTAAAGAAAACATTAATTATCCTAAGAATATCCCCCGGGAGTGTCGTAATCAAGAGTGCAGCAAGTCCCGTTTTCGTGCACCAGTTCCCGTTCAAGTCTAGCTCAAAGCAGTGTTTTCGGGTTTTCCCCTAGATACATCTGTTCCAGAGCCGCCTCTACCTGCTCGTATCTAGAAAGGGATGTATTGCTTGAAAAATCCACATAATCTATTCCTTACCAAAATACCAGGATGTTCTTGTATGTTTATCCTCAAATACTACCTTAGGTCTTTGTTCCCTACTATAAATTTCCTAGTATAGTTTCCAAGTGTTCTATTAAACTTCCTCCGATACCAACTGTAACACCTCGACCCCTCTAGAATGGAGCCAGTGCATTACTTGTGATATTGGCATGGTTAGAAGGAATTAAAATCCTAAAGGAACGATCAATTTAGTTGTCTTGAAGAAACTAGATACATAGATGTAACTCAAATTACATTAGAAAAGGTTACAAAATACAATACATAACAAAAAACTCAAAACTTCATACACAAGAACTAAAAAGAAGACCTTCTCTTCATCACCTGTCGAAGGTAGAAAATTAAAGGGATGAGCTCAAAGGCTCAGTAAGGTTTAAAAATAGTGGAATCATGAGTAAAATAATAAGTTATTCACAAAAAATATGACATAATCAAAATGGCATAGTGAATAAATGAACAACTAATGCCATTAATAAAATGAAAATGAAACTGCATCCATAGATTTTGTCATAGTGAAAACCTCATGGAAAATAATAATAACTGATAATGAATAAAGAGAATGATTATTAATTGTATGTCATGTATTTGGAACATGAAACCATAATACCATAAAAACGGTTTACTGCTGTGGGTAGAAACCCGTCTGATTTTTTTGGAAACAAACTCAAAGGGTCTGTCGCCAAACTGTTTTGTCTCATGAGACCTACTGATGCATCAAGGAGCTATAGTGGGACCCACCCACCTCTGCATCTAAATCATTATTTATACAATGATTCAATACAAGATCAATATTCCTTTTCAATATCCTTATAGAGTATAGAATACGAATTCATCAATAACATCCCAAATATACACCGTATGTGAAATGGTATACGGTTTAGACAATAAACATATCCATGACATGAGATTATGGATATTTAATAGAAATATAATTTCAAATGGAAAGTGATCTCAAATGGTCATTAGGTACACCGCATAAGGATTATTAGGTGCAAAATACAAAGTTAGTCACAACAAAGGGGATATTCTTGAACAAAAGTGAGGGAGAGGATCCCTTACCACAATGTAATCGGTCGAACCGTATGACCAGAACTTAATAACCATAAAGTGAATCATTTAATAACATGAATATAAATAGAATCATGTTATTATATATCAAATTTAATTACAAATATACCAAATATAAGGAATAATTGTAGAACAATGAAAATCTCACAGAAATGAAAGTGAGATGAGAAACCCCTTACCTTTTGCTCTAGTGTGTTCTTGATTGTTCTTAATGACATGAATAATCAAATTTATATTCATTAATTAATAAATAAAGATCTTAATCAACATTTAATTGATATGATATAACCTTATTAAGTTCATTAATGGTCTCTTTGATGGTTTTAAGAGATTAAATCTTACTGTTTCTGAAGCATTTTCTTACTTGGTTTTCATGGTTCGTTTACTTGTTTCCATGAATGGAAGTTCATTTGAAACATGGTTAAACATACAAAATTGTTAATACATATTATTAATGAAATTATGGATATATAAATGATCTTATAATTATTTTTGAGTTATATACCATGATGATGATTCATTAGTTAAAACATTAATGATGTTTGTTTAGATCGTTTTATTGGTTCTTTGATAATAAAAACCTCATTTTGTCTTATAAATTAGAACCATGAGTGAAAATGAATTCCAGAATCATGGGTGAGTCATAAAAGATACATTATAACCTGGTTCAACCATATAAATGGTTTCATGACCATACTTGAAAGAATTATTGCAAATTGAAATCACATCGTCCATGATGTCGGTGATTCGACACATCATGAACAATGTTTTTAATTCCATTGAACAAGTGGGGAAAAAAGAAGATTGATGATGAATTCCTCATTAACATGATAACATACAGTATATACAATATTCTGGATATTTCATTACTCTTTGTTAAGAAGATATGAATAATGAATAAATAAATAACTCAAAATAAAATAATAATTTTGAAATTGCTTACAAAAATTCGGCAGCCTAACGGCTACGCAACATGGTTTTATAAAATATTAAAAAGAGAGGGGACAAGGATCACCTATCCATAAATGAATCATAATATATATTATAGAAAGAATAAGAAGAAAAATAAGAACATGGTATGGAAACTTGAAAGATATACCACATAAAAGAGAACTTGAAAGGAAAAAAAGAAATTGAGAATTTTCTTACCTTGTAGAATAACCCTTAGAACATGAAGGTTGGGACCTTGGGGGATTGAGGAAACCTTTGGAGGAATAATATAAAGTTAAGGAGGCCATAAATTAGTTGAGTAAGAATTGTGAATGAATTCAATGAAGGGAAGAGTTGGTATTTATAGGAAATTTGAGGGATTATTTTAATAATTTTCAAGGGACACCTCATGAGTGGTTTTTACAAATCCATGGGCTTGCCCATGGTATTTGACCATGGTATAAGACACTTGGGACACCTCAAATATTATTTAACTATAAAAAATTCTACCAGATTTATGACATCATTATTATATCATTAATGATGTCATTAACACACCGAAACTAAAAACTGTATTTTTTACTATTCACTGAAAAATCAACTATTTCAGAAAAATTCCCAAAATTCACCCTAACCATTTATCGACATGTAGATTTCAAAAGTGAAATCCATTTTTCAAAAATAATTTTATAAATATTATTAATTTAATTTTTAAATAAGTTCATAGTTAATTCAAAAAATAACAATCTTAAAGTGCAATTAGTTTTATTTCTCATTGAAAAACTAATTAAGATATCATTATCTTATCGCCTTAAGAAAATAAAATAATATTATTATTTACTATTCATAAGGGTATGTTACTATTCATATTAATATTAATATTAATATTCATATGGGTATGTTACTACTCACAAAAAATCAAGTTTGTTCTATCAGACTCCAAATGACTTACTGAACACAACTCTAGATGACCATTTTTTGAAATTCAAAACATAAAAGTGGGAAATTTATGTTTAATGGATTGGTTTTAACTATCTCCTAAATAACCTAGTGTTGTTTCAAAGGAACACAGTGATTAATATAATTTAACTCAGTGATGAATAGAGAAACATAACATAAAATGTTTGGGGTAGTACATAAAGGGTTTGATCTTCTAATGACACGATCATGTTCTCATACCCTTATGATCATGTTATTATTACATATCTACCTTGTTTACCCTTAATGAGTATCTGAGCTGACCCCTTTATTATGTTTCCATTCTTCAGGTTATAAATAAATGTTTTATGTACGAGAACTAAAGGGTAAGATCTTTAAGGTATATGTTGAAGATCTTTCACCAAGATAGAATATTATGTTTCCAAGTTTGCAAAGACACTAAACTATCACAGTCCTCGAGCATGTATTTTTGTAATGTTATGAATATTCATCTAAAATGATGTAATATACATGTATGTTAATCTTGGTTCTCTATATTTATTCCAAGAGGGTCACTATTTTATGCCACCTATCCAATATATGTAAGTAAAAGAAAAATGGAGGCCAACTGAGATCTACCGGAAATGCTCACGCTCCCGCTCAAGGCGTCTCTCAAGACAACATTTAGACTAACCTTAAAAAAGGTTCAAAATAAATAACACCATATTAAGATTTTAGTTAATAAATTACACCAATTCACATTTGAATTTTAATTATTTTAATATCATAAATTTAAGAAACACCTAGTACTAGTTATGAATGACAACTATGCTTGGTAATTTATTTAGCTAAGTACAAATCAAAAGAATGTAACAATTATTTATTATTTAAAGGGGATCATATTTGTAAATTTTCACCATAAATTTGTATGAAACTTCTAAATTGGTTGTTAACACTTTAAATTACCTTCCCATATATCATAATCATACCCCCATGGGGTTAAGTACTAAGGAATAAAAAGATTAATGTGACATACGAAGGTCCGATATTTTATTCAATATTAATTACACACTTAGTGGGTTTATTTAATAAAGATCGTGACCTAATTGACCTACTTTGGTTCAATTGGGCATTTAATAATTTATTCATATGGGTCATCATTCCTAATTCATGTAGGTATTAATTTTCATAAAGGAAACCATTTCTTATAAGGATTGAAATATATCACGTACCATGGTTAAATTAGATGAATTATCACTCCCAAATTATAAAGGTACCTTCCCTTATAAGTTTAAATTGGAATTTTTGTAAATACAACTAGTTTTTTACCTTAGATATCATAATATAACAAGTGAATATGTAGTGGTTTTATTATATGGGTTACCCTTACAAATTTATAAATGCCCATAGACTTTATAAAAATTTATTGGCGCCCATTTAATCACCAAACATAAATGTTTCAACCCATGAAACCTATGATCCAGGAATAAAATATGTCACGATTGGTTATTTAAGGTGTCACAATCAAGATGTATGTAAAACACCATTTAAATTTATGTAGACACTTTAATTAAAAATCATATATCATAAATATAAAAAAGAATGTTGTCAAATAGCCGTAATGAACACAAACATATAAACATCCAAACAAAGAAGCATGGTATATATAAGTAAGAATGATGAAATATATCCTAAACATGGAATGTAGATAAACATATTTTTAAACCACAAAAGTCATATTTAATATGTATCAAGAAGATAAGAAATGAAACCTACATGGCATGTAATATTCATGGAATATGAATCTCTATGTGCCTATAATGATGAATGTAATAATACTTCCTTACCATACTGGGACAAGGGTAAAATATCATAAATCTCATAAATCTGTAAGCAGTGGAAAGTACATCAAACACTCAAGGATAAATAATAATCAACTAAAATAAATAATTGAATGAATAGTGGCCACATCCCTGACCACTTGTTATTTCCCTCATGCATGAGTTGACCACTCCTAGACATGACTATTTACCATGCGCTAACACATTCCTAGTATCCTATCTATAAGACCAAATATTAATTCAATGGAAAATATCTATGATACCAATTTTTAATGTCCTAGACCGGTCACTGTATGGACTCAAGTATACCTGTCTGTATGCTAGAGGATTCCAACTAGCATTAAGGGTCTAATGGAGGTAAAATGGGGAGAATATACCCTCAAGATCAGTATCAAACATAGTAGAATAATAATAACAGATCAGTAGAAGATAATAATAACTATTATATTAAAACGATAATAGACTGGCTAGTTCCAAATAGTAAAACTACACATGTCCATGTGATACTATAACACATAAGTATTGGAAGTACAATAGGTAATAAAAAACACACTGAAATGAACAAAGACCCATAATCTATTTCCATGGGAATGCTCTAGCTATGTATTGTGATCCTAAACTCCATATAATGAAATCAAAAAAAGAATAACAGCAATAAAGACAAATCCAAAATCATATCCCACAACTATGAGGTTTGTCTGGGTATTGAACGGATCCCCGAATAGGGTGTGAGATAAATTCAGTAGGCCATAACCAATGTTTTCTATTTCTATCCAGTATATGAATATAAAATGAAATAGTTTGTAAGTATATCAATAGTATAGTAAATAAATAAAGTAGTGAATAAATGAATATAAACAACTCGGACTTAGGTTCCTTAAAAGACACCCAAATAACCAAAAATTCGTTGACCTAAGCTGAAATATCGCTAATGTTGTTTCTCCATATATATATTAATATATATATATATATATAAGTATGTACATATATATAAGAACTATATACATAATAACATACATATCCCTATATTTATATTCATAGTGATAACCAGGAATTGAGGCATAACTCACGCATCCAAGCATAGTCACAAGAGTCACATGGGGAAGTAAGGTATTCCATGCCCGAGTATCATAAATCATGAGGTAAGTCATGCTTGAGTATCATGATGAATAAGGGATGACATGCCTAGTTTTTGTAATGAATATGAGACGCCATATCCAAGTATCATAATGAATGAGGGATATCATTCCAGAGTATCATAAATCATAAGGGATTCTATGACTATGTATCATAAATTATTAGGGATTTCATGCCCAACTATAAAAATGAATTAAGGATTCCATGCCTAGGTGTCACAATGAATAGGGGATGCCATTCTCAAGTATCATAATTAATAGAGGATTCCATTATTGAGTATCATAAATTATAAGGTATGTCATGCCCGATTATCATAAATCATAATGAGAAGGGTCGTGGCCAATATCATATTCAAGGGGGGAATGGAACATCCCGGACAACATACCAAGTGACATGAATTTCCATTTTCAATGTACTTGAACAAGGGGGTTTTAACTTCCATGTACACAACCATAACTGAGGTATCTCTATCATAATCTAATATAAGGTAGTCTCACTTTCTCTATGAGTCCTTATCCAAGGAGTTCCATAAATAATAACTCAACATCACTAAAAGAAGAGTGTACCTTAAATATCACAATTCATTTAATATTTAAAATAGTCCATGAGAAATGAGTCATTCCATTTATTTATGATTCATCAAGTTCCTTAAAATACAAATCAATTATATGTAATAAGTAAGGTCGTGTCTATAAGGATTTCATATTTCTATTCAATTATAAATAATCAAGAAGGAAATGTCCATAAGAACGCAATTTACTATTTCAAATATCTCAATTTTATTTCCCCATTTTACTAGAGAAGATAGTGCACCTCATATGTAGTTTTATTATAAAATGGGGGGCTAGACAATCATAACAAGTTCATCTAAGTCAATTTAACTATCCCTTAAAAGAGGTATTATTCATCACACCTCAAAAGGTGATCAATATTAAACAAATCACTATAATTATAAGAATTTAAAACAACAACCAAGTAGGGTGGTTTAATTACCTAGACTAAGCATTGGCCATAGTAGAAAATAAACACACCCAAAAGGGTGGTTCAAGTTGAAGGGAACTACCTCTAATGTTTTAAATTAAATCATATGACTATATAAATTTATTAATTATCATATCTATGACTAGTTTTTAGTTAAAGAGGCTATGCATTGAGAACACGACACACACAAAAATTGCATAATTTATTAAACAATTATACCTTAAGGGAAAATCCATAGACCACCTACCTCAAGATTAGTATGCATCACACATCCATTATCTAGATTTGATTCTACCTAGTTCAAGATAAATCTATAATAATATAAAAAACACCATAAAAATAGGGTAAAATAGCTCACATTGAAATAGTATTCAATATGGTAATATATACCAAGTAAAGAAGGAAGATGAGTCATAGAATCACTGAGGGGATTCTAACACGATAGAAAATAATCAAATATAAATCTATATATAGGATATCCATGCATTCCTAGAAGGAGAAGAGGAGAGATCCATGTACGGGGATCTGTTGTGCATGGATGAGAGGATAAAAGAAGGGTAAAATATTCAAATAAAATAGGGTAAAAGGGTAATTTCACCCCTTTAAATGATTTTCATAGTTAGGCCACATAGTTTGGATAACCATGTGCCAATCATACAACTCATACTATTCAAGATCCGCACCCTTTATGGGATAGGTGCATGGTTAGAAAAACCATGAACAATCCAAGCTCTTTGTACTATCCACCTCTACAACCCGCATAGGCTAATAGCATGGTTAAACAACTCATAAATAAGTCATGTGGTTCAATTATTCAAAAAACTATAGAGAAATTACATGGCTATGTGCCTACACCTGAATGGTTGGTCCAAATTGTGCTCCCCAACATATGGATCATATGGTTTGGGTGCACAGTTTTCACTAACCATGTGCAAACCATGGCCCCCATTTAACCTTACCAAGAACTAGTATTTCAGAGATTGATGCTTCCAAAACTCAACAGAACACATGAGATACCTCTATGACCTTCAACCCCATCTCAAAATAAATATTAAGTGTTTCAACTCTTAGATTTACATTTCAAAGCTAATTTTGAAATTTCACCTTCCATTAAATGGAAATTTAGAAATTCACTTGGAATATCCATTGTAAAAAATATAGGAACTTACACACATCAAGATGATGACTCACATCCCAAGTATTAAGATACCTCTCAGGTAGTGGGAGTGAAGAGGATTCAAATGACCAGTATGTTCCATTACCTTTGATGTAGTACAATTTCTTTGGCAGTTTATGGTCCTATAGATTAATATTTTTGATATAATATTAGGAATGGATAGGTTAGTGGAATTTAAATCTCACATTGAGTATTATACTTAGAAGTTGACATTTATATCATTTTGTGGCACCATTCATGTATTTAAGGGGGTTATGATATTAGAATAGGTGAGTAACACCTTTAGTAATAGTGGATGGAATCATCATTGGCTAGTTGGTGGTACTGACCATAGGTGATATAAATGAAATTGGGATTGAGAATCATAATGTTATTGTGGATCAATACTAAGGTTTCATTTTCAATGATTTTATGGGGCCGCTAACTTATCACGAAATCAAATTTAGTATTGATATACTCTTGGGACTAGTCTTATTTTACTTCTATCATATAGAATGGATCCAATAGAACTATTTGAATTAAAAGATTAGCTTAAAGAATTTTAAAGTAATGGATTCATCATACCTAACAGAAAACATTGGGATACTCCATTTCTATTAATAAATAAGGAATATATTTTACTACAATTATTTTTTTATTATCATAAATTGAATGAGGTTATGATCAAGAATTGATATCCTCTTCTTCACAAGGAATATCTATTTGATCTATTTAAGCATTATAAGTGGTTCTATAAGATTGAACTATGATCAGGATATTGTTGAATTATATTTATAGAAGAGTATATTTCAAAGAAAAAATTAGATTTGATATAGTGATTATGAATATATGACCATGCCATTTGATCTGAAGAATGTACATATAGTTTTCAAGGATTTGATGAACCATATCTTCCATAGGTACCTCGATTCTTTTTTTGTCGTATTTTTTTATTATATTTTGGTTTAATATAAGAACATGAATGACCAAGAGAATCACTTAGAAATTATTTTCATTATATTTTAGTATCATTTAATTTATGCTAAATTTTCCAAGTGTGACTTATGGATTCAAGAAGTTCATTTCCTTAGGCATTCCATTTCTGGAGAAGGAATAGCATTTGATCCTACAAATATCTAAGTATTAATTTCTTGGAATATGATAAATAATTACTTAAATATTATATTATTTTTTAGGATTTTATTCTATTATCATTTATTTAATCCGGATTATTCAATCCTTGCTTCTCTTATGACAGTGTTGACAAGGAAGGAGATTATAACACCCAGAGATTTTGTGAAATGTTTTTTTTAAATAAATTAATTTTCATTTATGTCCTGAATTAATCTAAGTACAAAATTTCTTTAACATGACACAAACAAGTTGTGGGTTACATGTAACACCGACTTATCATATGTTATATGCAACATTGACTTAGCATACGTTACATGCAACACTGACTTTCTATGAAACATCTCTTTTTATTATAATTATTTGAATGAGATAATTATAACCTAGATATTAAACTTATTAATATTAATAGTAATTAATACTTTTAAAATATTTTTTATAATGTATTTATATAAATAAAATTTATTTATAACAAAATATATAATTTTTTTAAATCCTTATATGTTAAAAAACAATTTTCTTAAATGAGCTGATTTTCATGTCCTTATGTGAAAAATAATAAAATTAATTTTATAAATATTTAGATATTTAATATGATAAAATAAACTTAATTTTTGAATTTATAATTTCAAAATTATTTTATTGTGAATTTTTTGTATTTTTCTGTAAAAATTCATTTTTTAAATGAATAGTGAAAATAATGAATTTTAATTCAAAAATACTTTTTCATATAATTTATTTATAAGGATAAATTAAAATTTTAAATTTTTTTAACATTTAATTAGATTAAATTTTTATCAATTAGTCAAATTTATTTCATTAGATCCAATTTCACATTGAAAATGGATATAAAAACTTAGCAAACCTTTGAACTTTTTTACTTTGAAAACCTGTAGTGTCATCTTGTCTGTGGGATTAATTTTAAATTAATTTATTCCAATTATATTATTTTAATTATAAAAATAAATTAAATATTTATAATAATCATTATTTATAATTTCTAATAAGTTCAACTTAGTTTTTGACCAAAAATATTAGGGAATGCAGTTAAAATTAATTACAACAATTAAGGTAAATTTTAGCTTAACAAAGAACTAAACCTTAAACTTAAGGCCCAAAAAGATCTATAAACTTATACAAAACCCCTTTTATGGACATATTTCTTCCATAAACCTTTAATTATTGAGTGTTGTTTTGTTTTTTGTGACTTTTTAGGTAAAAAATTCAGTACACCAAACTTGTTTTCAAAAATTCCAAGTGTGTTCACATCCTTCCCTATAAACGACCACCACATCTCCCCATCCTTCACAACACTCAAACCACTTAGGTTCAGAAAATATATAAATAATAAACTTTCCAAAATACATCCCTTACTCCTTGAATCCTTATTTTGGGAAGTAATAAATCCAACTAATCCCTTTGGTGAAAACCAAAAGGAGTTACCCAGAGAAGAGGTAACAACCTTGCACAAGATCCTTTCTCTTATTTTCATTATCCAACCCTACAATTTTATTATTCCATTATTAAATAAAATTATACTCAATATACTGATATTTTTTTATTCTAATGTTTCAACCTAAAATTATACACACTTTCATATAATGATTAACAAACATACTGTTTATGTGTACGACGAACTACTGCCTCCCAAAATGATGATTGTTAATTTATCTTGTACCCCGTTTCATGGTTGGTAATTATGATGGAAAAATATGTTTATATATGATATATATTATATTTATTATGTATTTAAGATTATATAATTATTTTACCATGCATATCCTTATAATTTCTATTTTTTGTAAATATGATAACTTTGTTTGAGGAAGTGTGGACTATCGCCCACTCAAAGCGATGTGATTCATTCACACTCTACATGGAATGTTTTGAGGATGGGTTTGGTAAAATTATATGATATATATGATATGATAATTCTAAATTAATAATTATATATATATACATATATATATGTCATTTACTCTCTTTCTTTCAATACGACAATAAATCTGAAACATCGTTCATGCGTATGTATGACCTACCATCTTCCTGAACAGTGTATTCCATTGGATACTTATATATTATATATATTATTATAATAAAAAAATCATTAATATAAATTATATTTATATCATGTTTTAAATTCTATAAATCATGATATAAGTAT
Source organism: Viscum album (assembly GCA_963277665.1). NCBI lineage: Eukaryota > Viridiplantae > Streptophyta > Magnoliopsida > Santalales > Viscaceae > Viscum > Viscum album. The sequence goes on from OY728162.1 coordinate 225,830,467, forward strand.
AAGGACCAAAGATACAACAAATTTAGACACATACAAAAAACAAAGTGAATATTACCTGAAGTAAAAAACTTAACATAGATTTGTTAATAAGTAGGTAATATAAAGTCATAATAAAACCATATATGGTATTAGATATAATAATTTGGTTATTTTATAGAATAATAATAATTTTTTTTATTATATATGAGGTTTTAACAAATACGATGAGAGTTAAGAAACAAGGTAACGAAATTTCATCTCACTTTTTATTTCCTTGAGAAACATGTCATATTCACCACTCTCTTAATTTGTGTGGTGTATATACTTCCATATGAAATTTTATATCATTATTTTACTTTATTTAATGATATTAAAATCTTTAAATTATGTTATTCTCTCATTGGTATCACAATTCTAAAGTTACTCTAGTAGTATGGGTTTTCTCGTCTCACTTTTATTTTCCTTGAGACACAAGCCAAGTTCACAACATAATTATTACATGTGGTGTGTTTACTGAACATGGATGTATTATATGTTTATTATAATTAAATTTATGTTTATTTACATATTCATTTTATGTAATTTTATTCATAGGTTTTATGTTTCAAAAGTTACCAAATTGGTAAAGTAGTTTTGTCTCTATTTGACTTCTTTGAGACACATTCGACGTTATGCACCTATATTTTTCTATAAGGTGTATATAATACCCTTTGAAATGTTATATCATGAATATAATTCTATCCATGATAGGTTAATCTTAATTTAATTTTATTATTTCCATTTTATTGTTATTCCATGTTGCCAATTTGGTAATAGTTTATAGCTACAATCTCATCATTTATCAAGATTTTTTATGATTATGCTCCCATTGATGATATATTATGATCCATATTTCAATAAATATCATGATAATTCTTAAAACATTTTTATTCATGTTATATCTTTATAATTATACCATTTTCCTCTCTTTTTTACATAACATGACCAAGAAAGTGTTTTTAAGAAAGTTCAATTTTACCTCTCTCTTTGGTTAAAAATATGTGGTCCTTAAAAAACATGTTTCATAAAAAGGGTTTCCATTAAAATATTTTACAATTATCCTATGATATTTAAAATAAATTTTTACCCATGTATTAACTTTTAAACAAAAGTATTTTTAAAAGGGAATCTTCATGTCATTTTCTAGTCGATGCACTTTTTTAAAAGTTTTTTGGTGCAAAAGGAATGTTCAACATGTACAGATTTACCCATCATCACGACCATCATTCCTTTGAATCTTTCTTTACAATATTAAAAAGTTGTTTTTTTAAATAAAATTTTTCCTAATATTATGGAAACACATTATCTTAAAGTGGTTTTCAAGGAAAAAGGTTTTCAAAAAATGTTTTCAAGATTCCTTTATAATTTTTAAATGAAAAAGGTTTTCAAGATTATTTTATATGTTTTTAGGGAATAATTGTTTTCAAAATGTTTTCAAGAATTCATTATAAGTTTTCAAAGTATTTAAAAATAAAAATTTTCTCAAAATGATTTATGTTTTAGAAAGGTTTTTTGAAATAGAAAAATATTTTTCCTCAAGAAATTTTTAAAATGATTTTCCATCATATGTTTTCAAAGTGGTTTCAAAGAAAAGGATTTTAAAATTTTTATTAGTTTTAAAAATTTATGTTCCAAGTGATATTATAAAATCATTATCCATCAATGATTACATCCTTCGTTATATTTATTCTTTACTAGGAATATTATCCATGGAAATTATTCATATTATTTCTCTGAATGGTTTAATGTTTTTATGGATTGATGTTTATGAAACCCATTTCTCCTCAATGGGTTATACCATGATAAATTCCTATGAATCTCACTTACTTTAATAGGTTATTCCAGGATAAAATTATTAAAAAACTTATCTATTTTCCATAGGTTAAGATATGATTACATGTTTATGACACCCATTTCATTTCATGGGTTATTATAGGATGTTTATAAAACCCATCTTATTTATGGGTCATGATATGATGAAAGTTTTATTATCTTGGGGCACATGTATGAATGTTTTTATTATGATATTGGGGGGACGTATATCTTCCTCCAATGAGTTGGGTAATGATAAATAGAATATAATCTCAAAGGGTACACATATGGTAACCTAAGCCTGAAAACAATATGGTACACTGGTTGTAGCCCAAACCTGAAAACAAGACGGTACATGGGCTGTAGTCCAAGCCTAAAAACAGGAATGTACATTGGTTATATCCCAATCCTGAAGATAGGAAGGTATATGGGTAGTATCTCATGCCTAAAAGTAAAAGGGTGTATGGGTTGTAGCCCATGAACAAAAATAAGAGGGTACAAGGGTCATTAGCCCAAGCCCAAAGCATTTACAAGGGTTGTATCCCAAGACTAACATGTTATAAAGGTCTTGGTAGTTAGCATTGACATAATATTTTTCTATGCCTATGTGTATGCCATGAATTTTATGTCTTATTCCCCAGTTATTCTTTCATAGAGTATACACCATATTCCCTTATGATTCATGTCCTATTAACTAACAATAGTTATACCGTGATTCATGTTTATTATATTTGATATGGAGGGTATGATCTTTGAATTTTATGTTCATGTTCTTATACCCTTATGTTTATGTTATACTACATATTTCCTTTATTTATTCTTATTGTAAATTCAAGCTCACCCCTATCTTATTTTTCCTTTCCCTAGGTTATGAAGAAAGGTTTTTAAGAAAAATTAAAAATGGGGGAGATCTTTGTGGGAAACATTAATGATATTTCACTGAGTTCATCAATTTTTCCCATGTTTATAAAGTAACTAAACTAATACAGTCTTTGTGCATCTATTTTTTTTAATGTATTAAGTATTTTTCAAATGTGATGTAATGTATATGTACGTTAATACTGGTTAATTATAGTTAGTATTAGAAAAAAGTTGTAGTATACCTTTAGAAAATAGGATGAGAAAACATTATTTAGATCCATAGGAATATCTCTAAGGATAGGTATAGGGTTGTCTCTATGGATAACTATAAGGATGGTTTAATGTTTAGGAAAATTTCCTGGAATTATGCTAAAATATAGATCAATTGGTTTCCTATAAATATATATATATATATATAGATACTATAATTGGATGTGGATCTAGAATAGATTTACCTAGGAGTAACAACTCTGACTACTTGTGTTAGGCCTAACTCGACATAACCTGTTACACAAAAATGGGCCTTGCTGCACACTTGGTTTGACACTCTCCGAGGATATGATTTTGGGACTCTCAAAATCTTCACAAACCATCATGAAGTATTTAAATAGAAATTGGGTATTAATAACCTAGGATAAACCTATGTTTTTAAATATTATTGAATCTATCATAACTTAGACATCATATATGTGATTTTTCATTATTATGTGGTTCCTAACTTTGAAAAATGTTTCTTACTCTATACTTTTTGGTTTTAGTCAATGAATAAAACCTGAAGGAATTGCATTAATGGTTATTGTGATAGATAATGAAATGATTGTACTCCTAATCATCTGAATGCTATATGAGCTAGAATGAAAAACCTTATTGTTATGCTCACAAAACATTCTCAAGATATGAATAATTATGAGATTAAAAATGAACAAAGGAGGGAACAATGTTCTATTGAGTCCATGAGGAAACATCCACTTTATTTTAATAGTTCTTCTGATCCACTTGCTACTGAACACTGGATTAGTACCACTGAAAAGATATTTTTCATTCTCCAGTGTTCAGGTCATGAGAAATTCATTCAAGTTGTTTATCGGTTAGAAGGTGATGCATACTAGTGGTGGACTCTAATCAAGAATACGAGGAAGCAAGATGTAATTGAATCCATGGATTATGATGAGTTTAATAACTTGTTCTTAAATAAGTAATTTCCTCGTTTTCTTCATATAAATATGTAAAATGATTTCCTTGATTTTAATCACAATGATGATGAATCTGGAAGTACCTGTAATTCTAATTTCATAAGAATTTCAAGGTATGATTCTGGAATTATCATCCAACCAGAAATTAAGGTTGATAGGTTCTTAAATGATTTAAAGTCGAGTTTGAGAAGGGCATTGTCCATAAGATACTTTAGCAGCTATGGTGAGATTGTGTATTGTGCAATCAAAGTTTAATCGAAGGTTGGAGTTATGTATCAATCTCATGGTTTTAACAAGAAGAGGAATATGGAGTTTAAAGGACAATATAAAAACCATGGAGATAAGAAGATGAGCCTTCCTTTATACTCTAAGTGTGAAAAAAATCATAGATGGAATTTCCTTAATGGGACTAGTAAATGTTTTATGTGTGAAAAGGAAGGACATCAAGAGGCTTAATGACTAAGTGATTGGAAAATTTATATAATTATGTGAATAACAAGAAAACTCTATAGATTTCTCCTCCCATGATTCATTTTTTTAGTTGCATTGATTTTGGGAATTTTTAAAAAAAGTTCCCAAATCTAAGTGTTAATAATGCTGATCAGTTCTAACAACCTATGAATACAATGGAAAAAGGTAAATTCTATTCAATCGCAATGAATTAAGTGAACCATGATAATTGGGTAACTCCATAGTGGGGAATTTCTTATGGGGGTTTTTAAAATAAGATCTGTGGAAATCATGTTTTTCATCCTTTAGTGTAACTTGATATGAGTATAAGCATTGATTGTATCTCTCTGCATGAATTTTGGATTAATGAAATCACATTCATTTTCTATATTTACAATGATGAGCCCAATATTCAAATAGAAATGTTTTTTATAATAATATCCTATTTAAGAAATAAAGGGTGAATTATCATTAGGAAGCATGTATTCTTTCAATAAGGATTTATGGTAATTCAGGTCATTGCCATGTTTCTAGATAATACTTATGTTTAGAATGTGACAACCAAAAGATACTTTGTAATATATATAGGGGATCTATTTTAAGCTAATTTCATGGAATTGTTTCTAATGTTTTGGATTTTCATCTTTTATAAGGGTTATAAGGTTAGCCATTTATGGAAATTTTAAGTTAAAATTTGGATGAAGTTTGTAAGATTAAAGTATTATCACACCACATGAGGATTCCTAGATATTGGATAATCTATTCTAATTAATTTGTGTTGATGATAATTGAAGATAGATGAGATGAATTATCATGGATCTCATGATCTTTTAATGCTTTAGGAATAAAAAAAAGTGACCCTAATTTCATGGAATGAGAGATAAATTAGAATTTGATCAAGGAACAACAAAGGGTAAGGTTGTTCTGAAAACATGTAAGAATATCTTTTCATTAAAAATATTCAACTTTAGGAAAAGGATCTTGAAACCAAAAATTTTATCCAAGTAACCTCATTTTTGATGAATCAAATTCCCCCTTTGATCATCAAAGATTTTTGGATTTTGATTTTTAACTTTCTCCTAACCATGTTCTCTAACACTCTTTATAATAACTTAATGGTTAGATTTCTATTCCTTGTCCAAGTTTTCACTTCCCACCTATGCTCTCCTATATGGGAAGCTAGTTATGAGTTACTTTTGGTTACCGTTATGGTTCAAACATTATTTTTTAAAGGAAGTTTGAGTATTTATTTCTATTATGTGTGTTTCTATGAAAGTAAATTTCAATTATTAATCCTTTTATAACCTAGGTGAATTTTTAGGGAAAAATCATTTTAAGGGGTATAATGTAACACCCCGAGATTTTGGGAAAAATATTTTTTTTCAAATAAATTAATTTTCATTAATGTCTTTAATTTATCTAATTCAAAAATTAATTTCACATGACACTTAATTTATGTAATTTACATGAAACATGGACTAGGTATACATTAAACACAACACTAACTTAGTATACATTATACACAACACTAAGTTTCTATGAAACATCTCTTTTTTTATTTTAATTATTTAAACGAGATAATTATAACCTAACCATTAAAATTAGTAATATTAATAGTAATAACTAATTTTAAAATATTGGTTATAATGTTTTTATATAAATAAAACATATTTATAACTAAATATTTAATTTTTGTAAAGTCCTTATATGTTTAAAAATACTATTTTCTCAAATGAACTATTTTTCATGTCCTTGTGTGAAAAATAATAAAATTAATTTTAAGAAAATTTAGAAATTGGATATGATAAAATAAACTTAATTTTTTAATTTTTAATTTCAATGTTATCTTAGAGTTAATTTTTGGGATTTTTCTGAGAAACTTCATTTTTCAATAAATAGTGAAAAACAATGAATTTTAATTCAACACCACTTTTTCATCTAATTTATTTATAAGGATAAATTATATTTTTAAATTGTTTGTATGATTAATTAGATTAATTTTTTATCAATTAATATAATTTAGGTAATTTGATCCAATTTCACATTGAAATTGGATATAATAACTTGGAAAACTTTTGATCATTTTTACTTTAAAAATCCACACTGTCATCCTGTCTGCGGGATTAATTTTAAATTAATTTCTTAACATTATGTGATTTTTTTTTGAAAAATGAATTAAATATTTGTAATAATCATAATTTATAATGTCTAATAAGGGTAAATTATTATTTTACCAAAAATATTAGTGAATGTAGTCAAAATTAATTACAACGATGAAGGTAAATTTTAGCTTAACAAATAACTAAACCTAAACTTAAGGACCAAAATGACCAATAAACTTGTAAAACACCAATTGGATTGATATATTTCGTCCATAAACCTTAAATTATTTATTTGTTTGTTTTGGGATTACTTTTTTTAGGTAAAAACGTTGGAACACCTAACTTCTTTTAAAAAATTCCATGTGTGTCCCCTCCCTTCCCTATAATAGGCCACCACCTCTCCCCATTATTCACACCTCTCAAACCACTTAGGTTTAGTGAATATCTTCCCAATAATATTTCAAACATACCTCCATTACTTATTGAATCCTACCTTTTGTAAGAAATAAATCCAAGGAATCCCTTCAGTGAAAACCAAAAGGAGTTACCCAAAGAATAGGTAACAACCTTCCTCAAGCTCATTTATATTATTTTCATTATCCACAACTTACACTTTTATTATTTCATGATTATTAAAAAAAAATATCATAAATATAATATTATTTTTTTATTCTAAGGTTTCGACCTATACTTACACACACTTCCATCTAATGAGTAACAAACATATTGTTTATGTGTACATCGAACTACCACATCACGAAACGATGATTGCTCATTTTTTCTTTTACCCCCTTTCATTATTGAGAATTTTGATGGACACACTATTTATATATGATATATATTATATTTATTATGTCTTTAAGTTTATTTAATTCTTTTACAACACAAATCCTTATACTTTCCATTTAGTATAAATACGATAATTTCGTTTGAGGAAGTGTGGACTACCGCCCCTTTAAAGTGATGTGATTCATTTACACTCTACATGGAATGTGTTAAGGAAGGGTTTAGTAAAATTATATGATATATATGACATAATAATTATAATTTAGTAATTATATACATACATATATATATATATATATCATTTACACTCTTTCGTTCAATACAATAATAAAATAGAAACAACGTTCATGCGTACGAACGACCTACCGTCTCCATGAATGGTGTATTCCATTTGTTAATTATATATTTTATAGATTATTAAAATACAAATATTATGAATATAAATTATATTTATATCATGTTTTAAATTATAGAAATCATTATATAAGTATACGGATGAAATATACAACAAATTAATACACATGTGGAAAACAAAGCGAATATTACTTGAAGTGAAATATTATCATATATTTGTCAATAAGTGGGTAATATAAAGTCATAATGAAACCATATATGGTATTATATATAAGAATTTTGTTTTTTATATATGTATAATAAACTTATATTTATTATAGAATATGTTTTAATGAGTACAATGAGAGTCAAGACACACGGTAAAAGAATTCCATCTCACTTTTTATTTCTATGAGATACATGCCATATTGGCCACTCGATTCATTTTTATAGTGTATATACTTCTCTATGAAATCTTATATCATTAATTTAATTTATTTAATCATATTAATATATTTAAATTAGTTTATTATCTCATGGGTATCATGATTCTAAAGTTACTCTAATAGTAATGGTTTTCTCGTCTCACTTTTATTTTCCTTAGGACACAAGCCATGTTCACCACATAATTATTATATGTGCTGTGTTTAATGAGCATGTATTTATTCTATGATTATTATAATTAAATTTATGGGTATTTAAATATCCATTTTATGGACTTTATTTCATGTGTTTTATGTTTCAAAAGTTACCAAATTGGTAAGGTAGTTTTGTCTCAATTTTCCTTTTTTGAGACACATGCCATGTTATGCACCTATATTTTTATATGAGGTGTATATACTACCATTTGACATGTTATATCATGAATATAATTCTCTTAATGATATGTTAATCTTTATTTATTTTTATTTCTTCCATTTTATTGTGATTTAAATCTACCAAATTGGTAATGGTTTATAGATACAATCTCACCATTTATCGAGATTGTTTATGATTATGATCCCATTGATGAAATATTATGATCCATATCTCAAGAAATCTCATGATATTTATTACCATCTATTTATTCATGTTATATCCATATAATGATAGAATTTTCCCACTCCTTGGTACATAAGATGATCAAGAATGTTTTTTAAGAAAGTCCAACTTTACCCCTCTCTTTGGTCAGAAATATTGGTTCCTTCAAAACCATGTTTTATAAAAAGGGTTTCTGAAAAAACATTCAAAAATTAACCTATGATATTTAAAATAAATTTTTACCCATGTATTACCTTTTAAACAAAATCCATTTTAAAAGGGAATCTTCTTATCATTTTCTGGTCGAGAAACTTTTCTAAAAAAAATTGATGCAAAAGGAATGTTCGACATGTACGGATTTACTTTCCATCATGACTGTAATTCCCTGGAAGATTCCTTTACAAGATTAAAAAGTGATTTTTTTGAAAGTAATTTTTTTACTAATACTATATAAGCTCATTGTTTTAATTTTTTTCAATAAAAAACGTTTTTAAAAAGGATTTCGAGCTTCTTTTATAAGTTTTTAGGGAAAAATGATTTTCAAAATGTTTTCACGCACTCGTTATAAGTTTTTAAATTATTTTAAAAGAAAAAATATTTCAAAAAGCATTATGTTTTAGAAAGAGTTTTTCAAAGAGGAAAATATATTTTCCTTAAGAAATGTTTTAAATGATTTTCCATGATATGTTTTTAAAGTGGTATCAAAGAAAAGGATTATGAAAATGTTATAAGTTTTAAAAATTGATTTTCCAAGTGATCTTTCAAAATATTTCTCCATCCAAGATGACATCCTTGGTTATAGTTATGATTTAATAGGGACACTACCATAGATCTAGGCAAGGTATGTGTTGGGTTTTATCAGTTTTAAGCAGAAAGCACTGATAAAAAGTGGGCCTTTATCATCGCTAGCTAAAAGCGCTAATAAATCTAACCTTTATCGGTACTAAAAATGAACTGATAAAGGTGTACCCTTTATCATCTATTCTTTTAGCGTTGATAATGGGTAGATTTATCAGCGCTATTATTAGCGGTGATAAAAGTTTTTAATAAAAAATATTATTAACTTATATAAAATTATTATATTTATATTCAAAAATACTGTTTATTTTTATACATTAAATAAAAAACACATGTTTATAATTAATATATATATATTAATAATTCAGATATATATAAAATAAATTTCATTAAATAATAATTATATTTATTATATTTATTATATTTATCTATTTTTAATTATATATAAATACTTTTTAAATATATATATATTTATAATTATACATAAATATTTTTTAAATATGTATATTTATAATTATAATTATAAATTAATATATATATATATATATATGTTTCCAATGAATTTTGAAAATTGGTGTGTGAATATAATTGATAATCATTTGTTATGTATTCATCTTGAATGTTCATTTATATATCACACCCTAATTACTATTCGCATTTTCCAAATATATATGATGACTCGTTTTTTATGATCTATACTTTACTAGGTATATGATTCATTCATGTTCCCATGAAGGTATTATTTTCTCAAAATACTTAAAATCATGATAAATATATTTAAATGATAAATATATTTATTATATTTATAATTAGAAATACTAAGTTATATATAAATATTTTTTGAAATTTATTTATAGTTATAATTATATATAACTAAATATATATATTTAAATAATTATAAAATTACAATAATTTTTTAAATGATAAATATATTTATTATATTTATAATTATATATAAATAGATTTTAAATATATTTATTTATAATTATAATTATAAATATATATATACATATATTTAAATAAATACATGTCATTAATGAATATATATATATTTATATAAATTCATTAAATACATATATTTATTGTAATTTTTTAAATGATAAATATATTTATTATATTTATAATTGTAAATAATTTTTTTTATAAAATGACAATAAATATATGTATTATAATTTTATAAATATATATATTTATAAATTTATATACTTATATATATATATATATATTTATAATTATATACAAATATTTATAAATATATTTATTTATAATTATAATTATAAACAAATATATTTATAAATATTTGTATATAATTATATATATATATAAGTATATTAATTTATAAATATATACAATTATAGAAATATATTTATAAATATATACAAATATTGATAATCATAGTTATAAATAATATATATATGTGTAAATAAATATAAAATTAATACTAAATATATTTATTATATTTATAATTATAATTATAAATAAATATTTATTTATTTATAATCAGAAATGAAAATATATATATATATTTAAATACTTATGAAATTAAAATAAATGTATTGATTTTATACATTTTTTATAATTTCATAATTATTTAAATAAATATATATTTATATTTAAATAATTATAAAATTACAATAAATATATTTATAATAATTATAATTTTATAAATAAATAAATATATTTATTTATTTTTATTTGTGACTATAAATAAATAAATATTTATTATTATTATAAATATAAATATAGTAAATATATTTATTATAATTTTATAATTATAAATAATTTATAAATATTAGGTCTTTATCTGTGATTTTTTAGCGTTGATACAAACATGATTTATCAGTGCTATATTTTTAGTGCGGATAAAGGATTGTTTTATCAGCACTTTTTTAGTGATGATAAAATTCAGTTTTATCGACATTTTATAATTTATCATTGATAAAAACGAACTTTATTAGTGATTTTCAAAAAACACTGATTAATGCCTTTCATGTTTTTATAAATGAAACCCTAAGAGATCCAATTTCCGCACTACCCTCAAGCTTTTGTGAAATTTGAGCTCTACCTCTGATGCCTACACCTCCGCCTATGTTACCTCTGGATCCACCTCCTCTGCATCCACCTCCACTGCCCCCACCTCCAGCTCCACTACTCCCTTCTTTTCTACCCCCGCCTCTGTTGTCCATACAGTCGTCGCCTCTGCCTCCACCTCCGCCTCTGCCACCTCCGCCCCACCGCCACCACTGCCTCCACCTCTGATGCCCCCACCTCTGCCTCTGCTTCCTCCTTCTCCACTACCCCTACCTCCCCTTCCCCCACCTCCACCTCTACCATCCCTGCTGCCCCTGCCTCCGTTGTCATTATTGTCTCCGCCCCCACCGTTGTCGTCGCCTCCATCCTTACCGTTGGACCATAAGATTCAAATGATCTAAATTATTTGTGCATGTAGATGTTATTTGTGTATATATATTTATATTATTTGGGTTTATCATTTTGTCTTGATCTTAACATCTAGGAAACATCATGAGGCTAAATCACCCTATATTGATTATTGAGATCATGTTGGATGGTTGGAGGAAGATGCGTTAAATGATGAGATAGTATTAGAGTGTAATGCAAGATTTTTATTATGTTGTTGTGGATTCCAGGATATGGAATCAAAATTCTCATTATGTTAGTTTGGGTTTGTATCATGTATTGGCCTTAAGAATTCATTGGATGTGACATAGATCTAATAATTTGAAAAAATGAACATTTACATTGGTTTTATTGTTATGTTCTAGACCTAAGTTATCATTCACTTAAAACATATCATGAGGAGTGACCTTAGTCACCATTAAGTAGTTTTTAGATACTGATGTCCCTAATGATTCAAATTACTTGAAATTATATCATTACAATTCCTGTCACATTTTCTCTTTATTACAACATTAAGTATTTATACCACACTATGTTTCCATGATTTTATAGTATAAGGCTCTTGTGTGATAATACATTAGTTTATATAAAGAATAAGAGTATGGTGTATGCATCATTTTACCTTTCTAGTGAAATGACTCTCTACCACTGTATGGACATAACCATAAAAACACACCGTTTCAATCAATCTATTTACTACTGCTATTTTTATACTGATTTTATCCTTTCTATCAACACTTCCCTTACTTATAGAGACCTCTACTCTTGGATGAACTGAAAAAAATTGAAACAAGCATCATTTACTAATAATCTCCCATTTTATGACTATTTGAAGGAAATTCATGGAAACCTATTTTAAAAATGGAAATTATAACCATCATTCCTCCATTAAATAGTTTGTGATATTCTCTATCTGATGTCTTCACACTAGTCACACTAAGGAATAGTATTTCCTTGAGTTTTCATGGATATGAAACAATATGAATGTATCATCTAGGTTCAATTTCTCAGATTTTTTCACTACTCTAACAATTGTTCTTCTAATACATATTAGATGAAAATTAATACGAGTCCAATGTAATTTATCCTTGAATGAAACACAAGATTTTTTTTGAATCACACTCTGAATGTTATAATAGAGTATCCCCTCATCCTAGATATGTTAATCTACTTAATTAATCACCTTAAAAAAATAAACTCCTTTCCCACTTTAATTTCTTCCACAAATTTAGTTTCCATATTATAAAAATTAACTACCAGTTACAGCTAAGACATCCAACTGCCCATTTTCCATCCATAGAATAACACTAATATAATTGATCTCTTCTAGGTATCTCAAAATCTATTTATTATTTTTTAGATGTATTCCTTCTAATATATCACCAATGTTCTAGGCTTCCAATCTCTCCCAATTCACATTCCCAAAATCTTCTTGGAAATTTTTGGATATTTCTTCTTGAACCTTTTATAAAAATCATGTTTTTAAACCATAATCCTTATAAATCCCAATCCAACAACTAACAAGTCATCCACTTATAAAAGAATTATGATCTAACTTCATACATCCCATACCTTTTTTAGAAAAATGTTCTCTATATTGCTTTAAGTGAATCCTTCTTTATCCATGAAGCCCCAATCTTATGGTTCTATTATCGACGAACCTACTTCAATCCATAAAGGAATTACTTGAATATTCATATAACATCCCCATTTGGATATTCCTTATATCCTTTCAGTTTCTTCATATAAATTTTTTCCTTTATTTAATATCTTTAGACCGGCCTTAAATTTCACTTTCATATTATTTTCCCCAATCATTTAAACTTTAATAGTGCATTATATACCAATTCATGTAATTTTTTCTATAATATCCTATTTTATTACTTAAAATATTGTTTTGTGTTTTGAAAAGAATATTTTTAAATGGAAAATGATATTTTATTGAGTGAGTTGATTTTAAAATCAAATTTCCAAGGGAATGAAAAATATTTTAATGGTTGTGAAATGTTTTAAATATGGTTTCTCGTATCTTTTCATTTTTAAATGGAATTTTTGATATTAAAATTAAAAGGGGATATTGAGAAATTAATTAATTTTTTAAACCATGTGTGAATATTTCCTTTTAAGAATGAATTTATTTAATTTTAAATGTTTGATAAGTGGTTGATTTAATTATGGAAAATTAGAGCACATTTTTTGAATTTGTGGAAATGATTTAATATGAAAAATTTGGATTTAATTTTTTATAATTAAAATCATTTTCAAAGTGTATATCTATTTGTGAAAGTGTGTTTGAAACCGATTGGTTTATTTTAAAAAGGGTGTGTTATTTTAAAAATGAATTTGTGTAAATGGTTGGTTTTTTAATGGTATTTCAAGTATCATTTTATAAATAGTTTAAAAAGGGCATCTGAAATGTAGTACTTACATTATCTTTTAAGTTTATATTTTTATAGAATTATAAAAACCATTACATTATATAGATAAGACAAGTAGATTTATAGTAACACAATAACAAGGGAATGTCACTAACTCTATCCAACCCATAGGATATTCATCATAACCTCACTCTTGCAAAAGGTGAATTAATGTTTAACCTTATTGAAAATATTAAACATACTTTTCATCCAACATCACCTGAATGGTTAAAATCATGGGGCCCCTTGTTTGATATGTCTATTGAGGCATTTTCCCTCAGAGGGGTGATATTGATTATTAATATAAAATGCTTGATTCTTATTCATGGATGAGAAAATGGCCTCTTTCTTGTGAGGGTGTTAGAGTTGACATGTGATTTACTAATTATATTATATTTATTCATGTGGTGATCATTGACGTATTATTTCTCACTTCTACTTGTTTGGATGCATGGGAACCCTATGAATTCAAAAATATGTACATATGTATACTATTCTAGTTAGCTCATGCAATAGCTATTCTCCCATAGCTTCATGTTTTCTTAGTCTATATGAGTGTCCCTAATGAGGAATTTGTGGGTAAGTCAGATGTATTTTCTATTTTTTAGGATTCAACATAGGCCTACTATTGGCCTCATTGTAGTGTGGGTACAAAATAAAAGAATAATTGATTTCTATATATGATTTTTATACATTGCAGATAATAAAATTGGAACCATGAAAGAGGGATCTATAGAACAATTATATTTATCATCTAAAGTAGAAAGTGGATGATAAGAAATAGTGAAAGGTGTCTCTAGTTGTAAATGTATTTCAATAATTAGAAGTATTAGATCTCAATTATATTTTTTCTCCTACTATAAAGCATATAATAATCTATATGGTTCTTAACATGGTTTCCACTGAAGGTTTATTTATAGGAAAAATGGATGTCCTGGTTATATTACTTCGTGGACATTTAGAGGAAGAGATCTACATAGATCAACTGAAAGGTTTCATACTAAATGGAATAAAAGGTCTGGATCTAGTCTTAAATGGAGCTTTTGTGGCCCTAATTAGGAACCAAGATAGTGTAACTAGAATTTCAAAGCTTTCATGGTAGAATTAATGTTCATGTAGTGTAATGTAAAGAATTTCTACTATATAAAGGTGTAATGTAAATAATTTTTATATCAATGTTTTGTGTATTTATTTTGTTAAATATTAATATTACCAAATAAAATATCATGGATATGAATAAATAATGGATGAATGAAAATCATCGGACAAAAGAGTATGAAGATAGATTTAAATATTTCAACATATTTGAAAAAGATTATGCATATCACCCTTCTCAAATCCTTTTCTGTGCTTACATTTTTGTTATTCAAGAAAAATTAGTTAAGAAGAGTTTGAAGAACACTTGATCTGTCATGGAATAGATCAAAGTTATAAATGTGGGAATAAACACAGGGAAAAAAGAGAACGTAGCTAGTGGATTGGATAGAACTACATTTTATGGATCATCTTATTTGATTACAAGTGTGACCAATGAAAAAAAATTGCATGAAGGGTGTGATTAAATTTGGTAATGATGATGAAGATCATATTGATGAAATGAAAAGGATAGTTGAAGATGAAATTCGTGATTGCCCAAAATTGTTTGAGAAGTTAAAGAGTTGTGAAAAAAATCTATTTTATACAGGTAGAACTAAATATATAGCATTTTCAACCATATGGAGGCTGTATAATTTGAAATAAGGCAACAGATGGAGTGATGCTAGTTTTATGAAACTAATTTCTCTATTGAATGAAATGCTACCATAAGATATTGATCTTCTTATCCAAACATATGACAAAAAATGAATACTATGATTAGTGGGTATGATATATGAATGAATACACGTAAACCTGAATTATTTTATACTATTTATCAAGGACCACAAATCAATTACAGAATTCCAAATTTTTGGCGCAACTCAATCCAAGAAAGCTGAATACGGTCCTATGAAAGTTGTATTGTACTTTACAATCATTCCAGGGTTTAGGTGCCTATATGGAAGTAAGGAGACTGTAGGGAAATTAATATGGCACATAGATACAAGAATTAATGATGGAAAACTATGTCACCTAGCAGACTCTCCTTAGTAGAACAGAACTGATTATGAGTATCATGAATTTGGAAATGATTAGAGAAAACTTCATCTTACATTATCTATATATGGAGTGAATCCTTTGGGTTTTCAAAGTAGTACTCAAATTACATGGATGATTATGTTGGTAAATTATAAATTTCCATTGTGGTTATGTAGGAAATGAAAATACATCATTTTATCTATGATTATATTAGGACTAAAACAACCGAGTAATGATATTGATGTTTATTTGGTTCCATTGATCTAGGATTTGAAATTATTGTTGGATTCAAGTGTTATGCTTTATGAAGCTTAAAAAAATGAATATTTCACATTAAGAGCCATGTTTTATGGGATAAAAAATGAATTTACTTCTTATATAAATTTTTTATTATATAGTATTAAAGTAACTCAAGGGTGTCCCATTTGAGAACAAGGTACACAGTCAATTAGGTTGAAATGTTCATCAAAAACTGTGTTTCTAGGACATCGTAGATTTATACCCCAACGAAATAAGTACCGATCATTGACAACATAATTCGATGAAAGTTCATAAGAACATACAAAACCATCTCCACTAACAGGTGATCAACTATTTGAGAAAGTAAAATATATGGACACTGATTTTGGTAAAATGTTTTCAAAAAACATTATGAAAACCAGTTGTAAAAAGAGATTAGTTTTTTTTGAATTACCATAATTTAATTTTCTATACATTAGAAATTTTCTTGATGTTATGTATGTTGAAAAAAAGGATATGATAGTGTCATTGGAATATTTATAACAACACCCAAAAAAACGATTAATTAAGGCTAGGTTGGACATGGTTGACATGAAAATATGAGAAGAGTTGGCACCAGTGAAGGGTGAAAAATGAACTTTTCTTCCTCCATATATTTACACTCTTTCCAGGAAGGATAGATATTAGTTTTTCAACATCATGAATGACGTAAATTTTCTATAGGGGTATTCATCGAATATCACGAACATCGTGTCAATGAATGATTTAAATTTAAAGAGTCTGAAATCACGTGACTTCAATGTTTTGATACAAGATCTAATGTCTATAGCTTTATATTTCATTTTTCCCAAGAATGTATATCATAAATTAACCAAAATATATTTATTCTTCAAAGCTATATGCAACAAAGTTATAGACCCAATGAAATTGCAGACTATGGAAAGAGAAATTTCCATCATATTATATGAATTTAAAATATTCTTCCTTCCAAAATTATTTGATATGATGGTTCATTTGATGGTTCACTTGGTGAGATATATTCGACTATGTTCCCATGTATACTATATATTGATGTACCCCATTGAACAATATATAAAGATTTTGAAAGGGTATGTCAAAAATAAAAGGTATCCAGAGGGTTGTATTGCGGATAAATATATTGTTGAGGAAGATATTGAATTATGTACCAAATACATGTCCAGTGTGGAAAGCATTGGTCTACTAAAATCTCATCACATTGACCAGGTTGCAGGTGAATGAATTTATGGAAGAGATGTTGTCACAATCAATATTACAGATCGAGAGCATGCCCACCTTTATTTTTTCATAAAAATTTGGAGGTTTTTCCATATGTTTAAAATCATAAAAAAAATTATTAGGAATTTAAATCCATCAAAGGATGAAATATTTATATAAAAAACACATAATAAACTATTTATAGGATGGTTTTAAGACCATATTTGTAAGGGATCAGATGAAAATATGGATTCAATTTTAGAAAGAAATCAATGACTATCCATAGGATCAAGTGTGTATGTATTATCTTACAATTGTTATGTAATTAATGGTTATACGTTCTATAAAAATGAGCATGATGAAGATAGTACCATGCAAAATAGTGGAGTTACACTTATGGTTGAAGCAATGCCTATTTCTAATACTAAGGATAAAAATCCAATTTACACGAATATGACATGCTTTGGCATCATTAAATAAATATGGGAGTTGTATTGTACAATATTCCAAGTGCCAATTTTTCAATTCAATTGGGTTGATAACAAGAGTGTTGTTAAAATAGATTAATTGGGATTCATGAAAGTTGATTTCAATAAGTAAGAGTACAAAGATGAACCCTTTATAATGGAATCATAGGTAGTACAAGTATTTTATATTCCAGATACTAGAAACTGAATTTGGTCAATTGTTTTTTTATAAACCAAAACCATTGAAGGGTCAGATGAAAATTCAAATGAGGATGACCATTTCATTGGGGTGTTGCAATCATTTTGTTAAGGAACAAATATAGACAGTGTTTTAAATGTCGTAAGAGACCATAATGAAGGGGTTTGGATAGTCCATAGAGAGGTATACTCCCTTCAGCCTTTAAAAAAATATATTTCAATAATCAATTTATATTTTTTTATAATATAAATCGAGTTACATCAGGTTACTATCCATTTTATTCTGCATTTATGTACTCTAAATTAAATTTTAAACTACTTATGTAGATAATATAAGGACCTGACCTTAAATATTACATAATCTAGTTAATTCAACCATATTTCACTTATTTACATTCCCAAAGATATTTTTGGTTTATAGTTTTAGAAATTTGGGACGTAATTCCTATATATCAACCCACATGCATACAAAGTGGGTATTACTAAAAAAATATCCATTTCTTCCAAAAAATAAAACTTTAAAAATATAACATGATTTCTTCGAAAAATCTTCATAACATTTAACTTGACATCCTTCTTTATCTTACACATCATTATAACATGTGAAAACATTTAAAAACATGGGATGAGCATAAAAAGATAAGTAAGGGATATAAAAATAATGAAAGAAACCATTAGTCCATGAATACTTATAAACATATAAAATAATTTTCACCAAGATATACTTCTCACCCATAAAGTATCAAATACTTATTTTTTGAAACATGAGATTTCTATAAAACATAGAAAACCTAAATAAAACAAAAAACGTATCTTGAGGAATTAATTAATTAATTTTTTAACAATCAAAACTACCTTATGATTTTTAACCCTCATGGCTACCTTACAATGTAACCATCACAGTTACACTTGGAGTGACCATACGGATGACCTCCAACTTACACATACCCAATAAATTGGAGAGATATATAGGTCTCACCCTTCATAATAAATAATTCCCAAGAACTAGAACATAATCATATTACAAGAATAATTACATGATATAAATCATTCCATTAAAAAAAGAAAGGAAATAAAAAGAGGATTTATAAAGGAAAGTCCCTTACAAATATCATATATCTGAATTGAGAATTAATAAAATAAATTTAATATGTGTATACACTATAAATACACATAATAAAACATAATACAATCAAAATTCCATTTCATAAATAATCTTAGTACCAAATAATCAATAAAGTATAAGGATAACCCAAAGAATGGAAATTTGGTTAATAATTCCCTTACCTCAGTTTCATCTTACTTCAAATGTGTTTAAACATCCTATATAATGGTTAAAAGAGTGTTATTAATATATAAAAGAGACATATTCATGTTTATAACACGTTATATTATCATTTTATAATATCATTCCACCCATTTTTTAATAACATTTTGTTATTTCCATTGTTTTGGGTGAATGCATTACATGGTTTCCATGATCAGTACATATTTGATTTTCCTATAGTATGGGAATGAAACTCCAGGAGTGGAAAGAAATAGTATTAACATGTTTACTGAATATAAAATGATACCATAAATCTCTTTTTAGATATGATGATTGATCATTAGATAAAACATTAATGACATTCGTTTAAATTATTTTGGAAGTTCTTTGATAATCATGAACTAGTTTCATTATATAATTTAATATTATGTATATATGTTAATTCCAAAGCATAAAAGAGGTGATATCATACAATTTAAAATCTGTTTCAACCATTAAAATTGTTTTATAACAATATTTCAAGTAAGTAAATGAAATTTAAAACACATCGTCCATGATGTTGGTAATTTAACGCATCACTGACAATGTTTTTATTTTTAGAATGAAAATGGGGGATGAGAAGAAGTATTATAATGAATTTTTATATAAACATGCTAAAATTACAGTACATATTATAATTTAGTTTTCATGACTCATGTATAGGGGGAGGTGAAGATATTATAAGAAAAGAAAAATAATTGAAATGGAAATAAAAGAAAATGAAAAAGGATTTTTACCTCTTGATTTCTTCTCCTTGAAATCCTCCTTAAGGCCTTTGGTTTTGGACTTTTGGTGATACCAACAGGTCTTGGACATGGGGAAGAGACTTGGGAAGTGTATTGGAAATAATTTTGACAATTATCAAAGCTTTATAGGTGTGAGGTGAAGCGGGGGTGAGGGTTGATATTTACAGTGGAGGAGAAAAGGGTTTTTCGATTATTTTAATCATTATTTTATTATTTTTCTCAAGACAAGCAATAGTATTGGTTCTTGATAAAAAAAAGTAATTATTGCATGTGAGTTTGAACCAATGTCCAGTTACATCATCCATGACTCAAGCATGATGCTGAAATTCATTTATTTAGTATGTTTCATAAATTATTGAATTTCACTATACACCCAAAATTCAAGTATTTCAGAAAAATCCCAAAAATTCAACCCAACTAATTTTTGACAGTAGAATTAAAAAATGAACTAATTTTTATCAAAATAATTTTCTAAATATAATATATTAAATTTTTAAATAAAATCATAATTTATTCAAAAAAATAACAATTTTTAAACTATAACTGATTTTATAACACCTTAAAAAATAATCAAGGTCTCTTAAAATTATCATATAACCATAAGAAAAACAAAATAATTTATGATTACATATTATGAAAATAAATTTTCATTTAAATTATTAAATTAATCATAAAATTATAATTAAGTATTTATGACTTTCAAAAATACCAACACTTATACTATGATCATATTGTCACCTATAAGATGCCTAAATTTTATTTATACATTCATGGGTGAGGTTACTATAAATTTGGAAAATTTACTATTCATTAGGGTCATATTACTATTCATAAGGGTAAAATTACTATTCATAAGGGTAAGTTATTGTTCACTAAAAAATTAAGTTGATTCTAACAGACTCTAAATATTATAACGATTGCAACTATATATGTCCATTTTTCAAAATTCAAATAATAGAAGTGAAATTTTTTAGTTTAATAGATAATTTATACCTATCTCCTTAAAACATAGTGTCATTACGTAGAGACTCAGTGTTTCATGCATTTCATTCTATATTAATTTTTTTTTTGAATCCTTGGGTTGTTACATTCTCCCCACCTTCTGAAATTTGCATCCTCACAATTTTTATTTACTTATTAAAAAAGTTAGGGTACCTTTCTCTCATAGAATTTTCATATTTCCATGTTAATTCTTCAACCATGTAGTTTCTCCACAAAACCTAAATCTGATGTATTACTTTATTCCACAATATTTTCTCTCTATGATCACGAATTTGAATAGTCTTCTCTTCATAAGAAAGGTTCTCTTCCAGCTAAACTACATATGGGCATAAAACATGAGATGAATCTGGAACATACTTTCTCAACATCGAAACATGAAAAAAATTGTGTACCTGAGATAAACTCGGAGGAAACATTACTCAGATAGTGACTAGTCCAACTTTCTCTAAGACTTCATAAGGTCCAATGAACTGCGGACTTAAATTTCCTTTCTTACCAAAATACATAACACTTTTCCATAGAGGGATTCTAAGAAAAAAATGATCACCTAACTTGAAATAAAATTATTTCCTCCTGTTATCTGCATAAATTTTCTAGCCATTATGAGATGTCCTCATGTGTTACTAGATCATATGCACTTTCTCAGCCACTTCCTCTACCAATTCTGGTCCCATCAACTTCCTTTCTCCGACTTCATACCAAAATGTTGTAGTTCAAAACCGCTTCCCATACAATGCATCAAATGGTTCTATCTGTATACTAGAATGAAACTGTTATAATAAGAAAACTCAACTGAAAAAAGATGAAGATCCCAACTTCCATAGTAGTTCAATAAATAAGATCAAATCATATCCTTCAATATCTTAACTGTTCTCTTGATCTGTCCATCAGATTGAGGATGAAAAGTAGTGTTGAAATTTAATTTTGTGCCCAACGACTTCTAATGTACTTTCCAAAAGTTATAAGTGAACCTAGGATCTTAGTTACATACAGTGGAAATAGGAACTCCAGGTAACCTTACAATCACTTTAAGGTATAATCAAGAAAGATGATCCAAAGACATAGTATATCAAATAGGAAGGAAATGTGCAGATTTGGCCAGTTGGTCAACAATAACACAAATCTATTTTTTCCTAGAGAAGTATTCAGTATTCCCACTATGAAGTACATGGATACATTTTCTTATTTCAACTCTGGAACTAGAAAAGGCTGTAGCACCCCCTTTGGTAGTTATCACTTTTCTTTAACCTGTTGACATGTCAAACATTTCATGGTAAAATTTTCAATATATCTTTTCATTCTATCCCACCAGGAATACTCCTGAAGATCTCTATACATCTTAGTACTACTAGGATGAAATAAAAATAAAGAACTATGAGCTTTACTTAACAATTTTTTCTTCAGCTAGAAATCAAAATGAACAGATAATATCTTTCTAAATATAAAAACAAAGTATTTATCAACATTAAATTCTAGAAAATTAAAATTTTTAACCAATTATACCTTTTTCTATAGCTCATGGTCTTCCTTATGCATTTTCTTAATTATGTCTGATAGAGATAACTTCACTAACACCTAAAAGAAAACAGAGGAATTTCCTACACCAACAACTTCCAATCCAAAATTCATCAAATCATTAATCAAGGCGTCTTGTTCTAAACATAACATGGTTAATGATGTATTATTCTTTTGACTCATGTCATCCACCAATTTGTTTGATTTTCTAGGATGGTAATTGGTCGTGCAATCATAATCCTTTATCAGTTCAATCCATCTTCTCTACCTCATGTTTAATTCCTTCTGAGTGAATATATACTTAATATTTTTATGATTAGAATATATTTCACATTCGGATCCATATAAATGATGCCTCCAAATTTTCACAAAAAAACCACAACTACTAATTCTAAATCATGTGTGGTATAATTTAACTCATGGTGTTTTAGTTTTCTTGAAGTATAATAAATTTCACGATCATTCGGAATTATAATGCAACCAAGTCTCTTCAATGAAGCATTAGTGTAGATGACAAACTCACCATTTCTGGAAGGTAGGGCCAAAACTAGAGCATTCACCAATCTATTATTCAGTTCCAAAAAAAAAACATCACATTCTTCTATCCAAAAACATTTAACCCATTTTCATGTTAACTAGTTAATGGGCTAGATAACTGTGTAATGTTTTTAAAAAACCATTAGTAATAACCTGCTAATCAAAAAAAACCATGAGTCTTTGTAACATTTGTAGGTCTTGGACATTCATAAACCACCTTTTTTGGAAGGATAAATTATTATTCCATCCTTATTTATAATTCTATAAATAAAAAAAATCTATTGCAACCAAAAGAAAAAAAATTTAAAATTTTCATATAACTTCTTTTCTTTGAGAGTTTTCAATACAATCCTTAAATGTTTTTTATAATCCTCATAAAATTTTAAAAATACTAAAATATCATCATTAAAAAAAACTTATCCAAATATTTATGGAATAGTATATTAATACGATACATGAATACTACAAGGGAATTTTTCAAACCAAAGTGCATAACAACAAAATCATAATGCCCATATCTAGTAAGAAAATTTGTTTTCGGAATGTCATCTTCCTTCACCATCAGCTGATGGTATTCAGATATCAAGTCAATCTTGGAAAAACACTAAGATCTCTTGAGATAATCAAACAAGTCATCTATATGAGGAAAAGGATACTTATTCTTAATAGTAATGTTATTAAAATCTCTATAATCAATAAAAATTCTCAAGGAACCATCTTTCTTTTTAACAAACAAAATAGGATCACCCTATGGCAAGTGCTAGGATGAATGAAGCCTTTATTAAGAAACTCCTACAATTTATTTTAGAATTAGAGAAGTTATATTTGATCCATTATATAAGTGGGTTTTGAGATTGTCTTAGAAATAGGAAATAATTCAATAGTAAATTCAACTTCTCAATCAGGTATAACACCGGGTAACTCATCTGGAAAAACATCAAGGTATTAATTTAACACTAGAACATCATTAATCAAATCAATTCCCTTATTTTCAAAAATATGAGAAATATAAATTTTGTTTATATATTTTAACAGTTTCTCATCTTCTCGGTTTTTTATCAATTGTATGGGTTAATTCTTGTATAAAAACTAAAACACTTTCTGAAAAACAACTTCTTTAGCTCTACAATAAATCTTAGAATAATAAATAGAAATTCAATCCATACCCAGAATGACATAAAACTATAATAAGGAAAAAAGCAACATGGTTTATAGGTAATGTATTTCCACAGATAATAATAGGAATATTCTTATAAATATTTTTTTGTAATATTTCCCCCTAGCATTTTAACCATAAGTTCAGGTCTCATTTCTTGAGGTGAGATTTATAATTTACTATAATATTTCTCAGAAATAAAGGAATGTGTATGCCCCATATCAAACAAGACATTAGAAAAATTTGAGTATACAAACAAAGTACTTGATACCACTTCATTGGATAGCCCCACCTATACTGACGTAGTCATAAAGGATCTAACTATACCTTTATGGTCATAATCTGGAATATTTTCATCATTTGTATCTTGCTTTGGAAACGTATTTTTATAATAACCCACCTCACCACATTTAAAACACTTTATATTTTTCTTATCAGAATTGATCTTAAGATCATTTTCATTACAATATTGATCCATATTTCCAAACTCACCACATCAAAAACAGTTCCCAGTTTTGGAAAGGCATTCCCTAAGGTTCTTTTTACCACACTTTTCACAAACTGGAAACTGAAATTTCTTACCTTCATATTTCTTTGATTGATTCTTACCCATCACTTTCCATATAGAACTCTTCTTCTTGTTTTTGTAAAGTACATGTGATCATCATAAAAATCCATTTCTACTCTCTCATAACATCATAGAAGTTTCTCATAACTTTTTAATTCATATAAATCCAATGACCTTCGATATATTAGATTCAATCTTGAGAAAAACGGTTGATTTTGTTTATCAAGATCCTGAATAAGATTTGGAGAAAGCCTTTCCAATAGGGTGAAGTTTTCTTCATACACAGCCACTAAATCCTCCTACTTTTTCTTCAATTCAAGGAATTTCTTTTCCATCCTTAGTTGAACCACCTTAGGGAAATATTTTTCATGGTTCGGATTTTTAAATTTATCTCATTCCAAGGCATTAATATCTTTTCTAACCCTAATATTTTTACCATTTACCACAATTGTTTAACTTCAACTTCAAACTGATAAATGGAAAGACTAACATTTTGATTATCTAAAGACCCCATAACATCAAATATCTTTTCAAGTGATTTAATCCATCCTTCAACCGCCACTGGGTTATATGATCCACTGAAAGTAGGAGGGTGTTGACTCATAAAATGTTCCACTATCATCATGTTCCTTTTTGGTAGCTCTAGTTGTTCTCATTCATGGATTCCACCACCATTTATAGCCCATATTAGTTGATAGATTATTTGAAAAATTGGTTCTAATTCCCACCATTCTAGGTTATGGATTTGGAAAGATATCATCCTCTTGGTGCCTTCCTACTTCATCTTCCCTGTTTTTTCTATGGAAAACCAATCTGAACAAACATAACTTAGATGAAGAAACATGGTAATATTAAAAATCTATATCATTTAAACATAAAAATAATTCAAAAATCATTAATGGAAATATATTAACATCATCCCAATCCTAAAAGTTATCTAAACCATGATCTGATACCAACTATAAGGACTTGACCTTAAACATTACATAATCTAGTTAATTAAGAAAAATTTCACTTATTTACATTCCTAGGGATATTTTTGGATTACATTTTTAGAAATTTGAGAAATAATTCATACATATCGACCCACATGAATAAAAAGTGGGTTTTACTAAAACAGTATCCATTTATTCCAAAACAAAAAACTTTAAAAATATAACATGATTTCTTTGGAAAATCTTTATAGAAATTAACTTTAATTCCTTCTTTCTATTACACATTATTATAACCTATTAAAACATTTAAAAACATGGTATGAGCATAAATATATTATTAAGGGATATAAAAATAAGGAAATAAACCATTAGTCCATGAGTATATATAAACATATGAAATCATTTTCAAAAAGGCATACTTCTCACCCATAAAGTATCATATACTTGTTTTGTGAAACATTAAATTTATATAAAACATAGAAAACATAAATTAAAAAATAAAGGTATCTTGGGGAATTAATTACTTAATTTTGTAACCCCCATAGTGACCTTATGATTTATAACCCTCACAAATACCTTACAATGTAACCCTCGCGGCTACCTTATGATGTAACCAACATAGCTACACTTAGATTAACCGTACGACCAACCTCTAACTAACACATACCCATTGAATTGGTGGGAGATATAGGTACCACCCTTCATCATAAAAATTACCCAATACCTATAACATAATCATAAAATAAGAATAATTACATGATATAAATCATTCCTTTTAAAAAAGAAAGTAATTGAAAAGAGGATTTGTAAAGTAAAGTCCCTTACAAATATCATATATCTAAAGTTAGAATTAATAAAATGAATAGAATATGTGTATACAATATAAAAACACATAATAAAACTTAATATAATCAAAATTAAATTTCAGAAATAATCTTAGTACCACATAATCAATTAATTAGAAGGTTAACCCAAAGAATAGAAAATGGGTTAAGAATTCCCTTACCTCGATTTTTTCTTAATTAAAATGTGTTTAAACCTCCTGTATAATATTTAAAAGAGTGTTATTAACATTTTAAAGAAAATTATAAATGTTTATAACATGTTATATGATCATTTTATAATATCATTCCACCTATTTATTAATAATTATTTGTTATTTACATTGTTTTGGGTGCATGTTTTACAAGGTTTCCATGGTTGGTACATATTTCATTTTCTTGTTGTATGGGAATGAAACTATAGGAGTGGAATGAAATGATATTAATATGTTTCCATAATATTAATTGATACCTTAAATAATTTTCTTTTCAGATATGATGATGATTCATTAGATAAAACATTAATGAAATTTGTTTATATCATTTTGGTGGTTTTTTGATAATCACGAACTAGTTTTGTTATATAATTTAATATTATTTATATATGTTAATTCTAGAAAATTAAATAGGTTATTTAATACAATTTAAAATATGTTTCAACCATTAAAATGGTTTTATAACCAGATTTTAAGGAATTAATGAAAATTGAAAAGGCATCGTCCACGGTGTCAGGAATTTGACACATCACAGACGTTGTTTTTTATTTTTAGAATGAAAAAGGTGGAGGAGGAGAAGTATGATGATGAATTTATCCATTTACATGATAAAATTATAGTATATATGATACTGCTTTTTTCATACCTCTTGGATAAGTATAGGTGAATATAGTATAAGAAAATAAAAAAAATTGAAATGGAAATAAAAGAAAATGAAAGAGGATTTTTACCTCTTGATCTATTCTCCTTGATATCCTTCCTAAGGCCTTCGGTTTTGGCCTTTTGGTGAGACCAGAAGGTCTTGGACGTGGGGAAGAGACTTGGGAATATTATTGAGAAGAATTTAGATAATTCTAAAATCTTGAGAGTTGTGAGGTGAATAGGCGGTGAGGGGTGGTATTTATAGTGGAGGAGAGGTTTTTCAATATTTTAATTATTATTTTATTATTTTGCTCAAGAAAAGAAATAGTATTGGTTCTTGTGACCAAAAATTATAATTAGTTCATGTGATTTTGAACCAATTTCCATTTAAATCATATATTATTCAAGCATGATGTAGAAATTTATTTATTTAGCATATTTCTAAAATTATCAAATTTCACTATTAACAAAAATTCAAGTATTTTAGAAAAATCCCAAAAATTTAACCCAACCAATTTTTGATGTGTAAAATTCAAAAATGAACTCATTTTTATCAAAATAATTTTCTAAATATAAGAAATTTAATTTTTAAATAAAATCCTAATTTTAAAAAAAAATTAAAATTATAACTGATTTTATAACACCTTAAAAAATAATCAAGGTATCATAAAATTATCTTTTAACCATAAGAAAACAAAATAATAATTTATTACTAAATTTTATGAAAATAAATTTTCATTTAAATTGTTAAATTAATCATAAAATTGCAATTAAATATTTATGACTTACAAAAATACCAATACTTATACTATGATCATATTGTAACTTATAAGATGCTTAAATTTTATTTATACATTAATGGGTGAGGTTACTATTCATTTGGAAGATTTACTATTCATATGGGTAACATTACTATTCATAAAGGTAACATTACTATTCACAAGGGAAAGTTACTATTCACCAAAAATTAAGTTGATCCTAACAAACTCTAAATATCTTACTAATTTCAATTGTGTATGTTTTTTTTTGAAAGTCAAATTATAGAAGCTACAAATTTTAGTTTACCAGGTAGGTTATAACTATATCTTAAAAAAAGTGTAATTACGTAGAGACTCGGAGTTTCATGCATTTCATTCTATATTAATTTTTTTTGTGAATCCTTGGGGTGTTATAGATAATGACTTATTCATGTACTGGTGCGCCCAATCTTGAGGAAAAATAGGTCTCTCAACTTGTTGTTGCTCGTAATGCAGAGGAACGACCATCTGCACATGCTGGTGCTCCCATTCCTAAGGAACAATAGGTTTCTCAACCTGCTGCTGCTCCCAATGTAGAGGTACAATGACCATCTGCACATGTTAATGCTACCACTACAAAGGAACATATTGATGATGTTTATTCTAAAGAAATGGTAGGTGAAAAAGGACTAGTGATGCAAAAAAAAGCATTGTAGTTTGATGGTGTTATAAATAATCATTAAGGAAAAAATAAAAGGCATCAAATAAGAGGTTGGAGAGAATGAATGGGTCAAGAATGTTAACCCCAATAAGGCCATGTTTAACAGTTACATTGGAATCTTTAATCAGCAACACGTGTCGATTGATGTAGATTCATGGCATCATGTTGTGCCTAGGCTTAAGACACTGATGTGGGAAGATATTATAGTAACATTATGATATCATTTCTTTATCCTACTAAAAAATAAAATATTTAAACATTTACTTACTCTTCATCATCCATTGTAGAGTGCATTTGTAGTATATGACTCCCACAAGAAATGTGTATTAATGCTTTCTAGAAGGATTCACATAGTATTTCACACAATTTTAACAAGAAATCATCTTATAATATTGAAGGGAAAATAAACCTGCACTTACCACTTATCTATGCACACCTGATAACCTAAAAAGTTTGGAATGTGTTCACTGGTTGTCGTGTTGATGTGTCTTTTTAGTTACATTGTGGCTAGTAATACATTATTTTACAGTACATGTATTCATCACTTGGATTCAAAATTTTTTATTTTTGAAATAGCAATTGAGTTCTAGAAATAAGGAACAAGAAGAAAAACCAGCATACCCCTACTGTAAATCAAGTATAGGGTATAATTCACTTGAAAAAAATTGGTATGTATTTTAAATATATATTAATTATTTTATGTGACATGAAAAAAACCATAATTATGTCCCTCTATTTATATATTGATTGATGACTCCAAATCCAAATATAATTCCATCATATTCCATGTGCTATGGAAGGAGGCTTGTGTAAATAAAGACAGGATACTGAATGATGAAAACACACACAAAAATTGGGAAACATGTGTAAATATTACACAATAAAAAATTGATTTAAATCACTATTATATAACAACGATTACTTATTTTCTTATATTTTCTTTCCGACATAGTCACGGGAATAAAAAACTCTTGTACTAGATGAACACATACTATCGGTGGCCTTGAAGTGGATAGAACGGTATGGTCGCATCATAGGAGTGGGTTTTGGGGTGATACCCTAAACATATTTTGAAAAAAACAATAGGAGGATCAAATTGAATTAATAAAACCAATGAGAGAAAGAATAGATACCCTTGAAGAAGAATTCCAATGGAAGAGAGATATGATGGAATCTTTTATGGGGGGAGGCAAATAGAAGAACTAACTCAAGAACAACCATCATGTGGAGACCCCCCCCCCCAACCAGTTATGAGGCAAGCCATTACCCTCAAAGAGATGTCTTAGTTGAGGTAATCAATATTCTAATAAATGTTTCTGTGAATTTGAATCTGACATACATTAATACCTTTCCTATATTGATATTATACAGGGTGATAATGACTATGATTTATATCTATGAACACCCACCCATCGCCTTGTAGAAATGGCTACGGGGTTAAAAATCCAAAATGACATGCTACATAATAGACCACTTCCAATAGGTCATGTGCAAGTGTTGATTAGCATATCCCATGATCTGAGCACTAATCTAC
Source organism: Viscum album (assembly GCA_963277665.1). NCBI lineage: Eukaryota > Viridiplantae > Streptophyta > Magnoliopsida > Santalales > Viscaceae > Viscum > Viscum album. The sequence continues at coordinate 225,861,366 of OY728162.1, forward strand.
CTATTCCAATTCATGATGAAGATATTCATACGATCAAAAAAGTTATTAGAATATTCATCACATGGTTTTCACATCTTGTAAAAAACATGTTGACAAGGATGTATTCATTTCCAATTTATTTTTCAAGATAAACCTTTAATAACTAATTAAAAATGGTCTAAACTGATGAATGTTATTACAGACAAAAAAAGGGAGGGGGTGAAATGAAAGACTGACTCAAAACCATCTAAAGGATCGACCAACCAATCAAAAATATCTATTGAAAGCACCATCACCCCACCCATTCTATATCCACATTTACTATCATTGAAGGTTCACGTGGATACAAAGTTAAAATATGGTCATAATCACATAGTATATTTTGAAGAAAATATGTATGAAGAGAGAGATCAAGACTTCATTGGTTTTGAAAGTGCAAGTGAAATCCTCGTCTATGATTGGCTAGGTGGCTCAGTTGTAAATATATACATGAGGTATGTTTTCCTGATTTGATTTTCCAAAAGCTGATATATTGTATTAATTATGACTAAATACATTTCATATTTTTGTTAGGAGTATATATGAAAAAAAATTGAATGTATTTTTCCATAAAAAAAAATTAGACTCCTTATTCCTCAAATCACTTCTACAGAACAACAATAAATAGATACAAAAAAAAGGATGAAATAGTGGCAGGTCTAATCAAAACATTTGAAAGAAAAATTTCAGATGACAGACTCTATTTAATACCAATGATGTAGGGGTAAAACTATATAATTTAATCATATTAAATATATTTTCATTCCTTTCATTAATTATTCCTTTTTTTATTTTTAGGCAGCATTGGATGCTCATAATAGTTACACTACTGGAAAAGGGTCCTATACCCATGGTTCAAAAACATGGGTATAGCCCCCAATACCGTGGGTATAGGCTATACCCATGGTTTTGGGAACCTTGGGCTGGAACAACGTCAGGATAGAGGTCTTGACCTGTACCCATGGTTTGGTAAAACTGTGGGTATAGGTGTGTCACACACCAACACCACGCTGTATAGCGTGGTAGGGCACTTACCCCACGGTTTTCAAACAGTGGGGAATTTATTCAATTCATTTTAAAAAAACCACATTCAGCAAAGTTTGAACCCTGCACGCAGCGCTTAACATCGAGCACCTGGACCAACCAAGCCAACGCTGCTACTGGTTTTTATATATTTATTACTTTTATTATATTAATATATCTGTATATATGAAAAAAAAATGCAAAGATTCGAACACCCGACCTATCGGTCTTCGAAGCCGCGCTTTACCAACTAACCTGCTAACATTATTATTCTATATGCGTACGTTTTTTTACTTATATTTATCAAAATAAATTAATTTGAAAAAAAAAATCCGCTGGAATTCGAACCCATGAACGCGCTAAATTGATTAACACCCGGACCAACTAAGCTATAGATAATTTTAGTTTTTATCTTTGTATTTTCTTAATAATATTAATAAAAAGCATGTTCCTGCCAAATTTTTTTATCGTCACGTGTAATTTTTTTCCTCTCCATACTGCAGGAAAACTATACACACGGTTCTCCAAAACTGTGGATATAGGTCTTCAAAAAAAAACCCCAACACCTATGGTTTTGAAAAATCATAGGCATAGGTTTTCAGAGAAAACCCTATACCCACGGTTTGGCCAAACTGTGGGTATAAGTGTTCAAAATAAACCTATACCCATGGTTTCAAGAAAAACTGTGGGTATAGGTCCTCATATTAACCCTATACCCGTGGTTTTGAAAAACCGTGGGTATAGGGGTACTCTATACCCACAGTTTTTTATAAAACCAGGGGTATAGACCCATTTTCTAGTAGTGTAAATTTGGATAGTCCAAATATTTATTTCCTGGATTCAATGCATGGATATCCAAAAAAATGACTACACATGATGGAGTTTTTCAATTTTTAATACACTAAATCCAAAATTTTAGAATTAAACATCAAGTTATATAATTTATATTATCTTTTAATGAGGATTCTATTATGATAGGGTGGTGTATCAATATCATGAAAAACAATGAATGAGGCTAGGGACTAAGCATGAGGACCAAGAAAAGTTTTACAACTGGATAAGTATCAAGGTATATATAAAACTATTTTACTATAAAAACACATATCAAAACAAATTACTTATTCTCCTCAATGTTTTTTTAGTGTTCAAAACAAATCAATGGAAAAGATTTTGGTTATTATGTTTGTAAATTTATAAGAGAGATCTTATTCCATGAACAAACTAGCAACCCTAAAGAGGAATTTTCAAAGATAATTACTATTTCATTTAAAATATTTATTAATTTTTTTTTGTATTTATATTTTTCTAGTAATAATATGACTATAGAAAATAATCATATTCACAAGATGATATAGATGTACCCATAAACAAATGGGCAACACTCCAAAACGAATAGTGTACACAAATTGCATGAAGATGTGACTTACATAGAATAAGTGGATTGATTAATATTTATATTTAATTTACTTCTTTTTACTATTACTATCATAATAATTGTTTTCTTATATCAGTGTATTTCTTGGTTCGAGTTGGGGCAGTTTTTTTGAAACTGATCATTCTCATGAGATATTTCACTTCAAGGCTACAACTAAGATAATGAAAACAAGGAAATGGGTCAAGAATGTATAAATTTCAATTCCTACTAGTTATGTAATTAACTGATTTTTTAATCATTTTACCCACTCAAAACTGAGAAAAAAAAAACAAGTGACTGGTATCACTCAAAGTGTCTTTTTTATTTAAAATTGACATTACTTTTAGTAAAAAAAAGAAACATACTGAAAACTATGAAAATGAATTAGTATTGTTTTGATACTTTATTAAAATTTTCTATAGGTAAATTTTTATTGGTACGAATCAACCACGCCTCAATATGATGCACGATGTGGCCGATATGACTCCAAGTGTCTCTTTTTATTTAAAAATGACATTAATTTAAGTAAAAAAGAACAAGTGACATACTGAAAACTAAGAAAACACATTTGGATTATTTTTATAATATATGAAAAAAAATACATGATTCATTTGTGACCTATAGGAATCAACCACACCTCAATCTGATGCATGGTGTGATCAGTATGACTAAAAGTGTCTGTTATTAGTTTAAAATTGATATTTTAGTTTAAAACCTATCACTCACTAAAAAACGAGAAAGAACACTCCAATATTTTTGATAGTTTAGTAAAAAGATTCATATGTACGTTTTTACATGTATGAAGAAGTATCACATCAAACTGATGTGTGGTGCAGTCAGAATGACTCATAAAGCGTGTTTCAAGTTTGAAATGACATTTTAGTAAAAAAACACAAATGGCATACTAAAAACTGATAAAATGCATTTAGATTGTTTTTATACATTAGTAAAACGATATATAAGTCATTTTTGACATGTAAGAATCATCCTCACCTCAATATGATGCACGATGTGACCGGTATAACTCAAAGTGTCTCTTTTTATTTAAAACTGACATCAATTTAAGTAAAATCACAATGTGACATACTAAAAACCGATAAAACGCATTAATATTATTTTGATATTTTATAAAAATTATCTATATATCATTTTTGATGTTTAGTAATCATACTCACCTCAATATAAAACACAGTGTGGCTGTTATCACTCAAAGTGTATCTTTTTATTTAAAATTGACATTAATTTAAGTAAAAACAACAAGTGGCATACTGAAAACTAAGAAAATACATTTTCTTATACTTTAGGAAAATTATCTATGAGTCATTTTTGACATGTATTAATCAACCAAACCTCAATACGATGTACATTGTGATTGGTATGACTAAAAGTGTCTATTATCAGTTTAAAATTCACATTTTAGTTCAAAATGTGTCACTCACTAAAAACTAAGAAAATACACTCCAACTGTCTTGATAATTTTGGAAATAAATTCATAAGTCATTCATGACATGCATGAAGTAGTCTCATTTCAAGCTGAAACATGATGTGTCAAGTATAACTTATAATTCATGTTTCCATTTTGAAATGACAGTTTAGTAAAAAACCACAATTAGCATACTGAAAACTGAGAAAATGCAATCAGATTGTTTTGATATTTTAAGAAAATGATCTATAAGAAATTTTTGACATGAAGGAATCATCCTCACATCAATAATATGAACAGTGTGTCTAGTATAACTCAAATTGTATCTTTTTATTTAAAATTGACATTAATTTAATTTAAAACAACAAGTGACATATTGAAAACTGAGAAAATGCATTTAGATTGTTTTGATATTTTATTAAAATTATTTATACATTATTTGTGATGTGTAAGAATCAACTTAACCTAAATACAATGCACGATGTGGCTGGTATCACTCAAAGTGTATCTTTTTATTTAAAACAAGCATTAATTTAAGTAAAAAAACAAGTGACATACTGAAAACCAAGCAAACAAATTCAGATTATTTTGATAGTTTATAAAAACAATCCATGAGTAATTTTTTGACATCTAGGAATAAAACAAACCTAAATATGATGCACATAAAGATCAGTATGAATAAAAGTGTTTGTTGTCTGTTTAAAATTAACATTTTAGTTCCAAATGTGTCACTCATTGAAAATCAAGAAAACACACTCTGATTGCCCTGATAATTTATGAGAATAATTCATAAGTCATTTTTGAATTTTATGAAGTAGTCTCACATCAAATCGATGCATGATGCGACTAGTATGACTCATAATGAATGTTTCCAGTTTGAAATGACATTTTAGTAAAAAAACACAACTGACATACTGAAAACTGAGAAAACATAACTAGATTGTTTTGATACTCTATTAAAAAATCTATAATTCATTTTTTATGTGTAAGAATTATTTGAACCTCAATAAAATACACAGTGTGGCTAATATCACTCAAAGTGTCTCTTTTTATTTAAAATAGACATGAATTTAAATAAAAACAAGTGACATACTAAAAACTGAGAAAATGAATTCAAATTGTTTTTATATTTTAGGAAAATGATACATGAGCCATTTTTGACATATATAATTCACCTGCATCTCAATATGATGCATAGTGTGACCGGTATGACTCAAAGTACATCTTTTTATTTAAAATTGACAGAATTTAAGTAAAAAAACAAGTGACATACTAAAAACTGAGCAAAAACATTCATATTGTTTTGATACTTTATTAAAATGATCCATGGGTCAGTTTTAACTTGTAGAAATCAACCACACCTCAATTTGACACATTGTGTGACCATTATGACTGAAAATATCCATTATTAGTTTACAATTGACATTTTAGTTCAAAACATGGCACTCATTGAAAACCAAGAAAACATGCTCCAATAGTCTTGATAATTTAGTAAAACAATTCATATATCATTTGTGAAGTGTATAAATTAGTTTCAAATCAAACCAACACACGATGTGATCAGTATAACTCATAATGCATGTTTCCAGTTTGCAATGTCATATTATTAAAATAACACAATTGGCATTCTAAAAACTAATAAAATGCATTATGATCGTTTTAATACTTTAGGAAAATGATCTATAAGTAATTTTTGACATGTAGAAATCATCTGTATCACAATATGTTGCACGGTGTGGCTGGTATCACTCAAAGTGTCTCTTTTTTATTTAAAATTCACATTAATTTAAGTAAAAAACAACAAGTGACATAGAAAAAATCAAGAAAATTCATTCATATTGTTTTGATGCTTTAGGAAAACAATTCATGATCCATTTGTGGCATGTAGGAATCAATCACACCTCAATCTGATGCACGGTGTGACCGGTATGACTAAAAGTGTATTTTATCGGTTTAAAATTGACATTTTAGTTTAAAATGTTTCACTCACTGAAAACAAAGTAAATTCACTTTGATTGTCTTGATAATTTGGGATAGTTATTCATAAATCATTTATGAATTGTATGAATTATTCACACATTAAATTGATAGAAAATGTGACCAGTATGACACATAATACGTTTTTCTAGTTTGAAATGACATTTTAGTAAGAAAACACAACTGACATACTGAAAACCAAGAAAACATATTCATATTGTTTTGATACTCAAGGATAATGATTCATCAATAATTTGTGACAGTTATGAATCATCTTCAACTCAATATGATGCATGGAGTGGCCAATATAACTCCAAATGTGTCATTATTTAAAATTGAAATTAATTTTAGTAAAAGAACAAGTGACTTACTCAAAACTGAGAAACCACATTCGTATTGTTTTGATATTTCAGGACAATTATTCATAACTTTTTTTATGTTTAGGAATAAACCCCACCTCAATAGGTTGCATGGTGTGACCGATATATCTCCAAATGTGTCATTTTTATTAAATATTGACATTTTATTAATGTATTATTTCATATTAATGTTTAATTTATTTCTTTATAGTATGAATAAAATAATATATGTTTTCTTATATATGTAGAGTCTTTTTCTCAGGTTGAGATGAATTTTTCAGCAACTGATACCATGGGCAGGAATTTTTTAGAGGGGATTACGAGCGTCAACAGATGAAACATTATTGTTTTTAAATGTTTATTGGATAATTGTATATTTAATTATCTAAAACATTGTTTGAAATGTGTATAATAGTGTTTTTTTGTATATATCATTGGTGGAAATTTTTTGTATTCCTGGTGTCACATTAAATGTAAATATAATTCTTTGAAATTACCTGTTTTTATAGGTTTTTGTTGGGTGTTCTATTATATTAATAGAACATTGTATCCAGATAGATTTTATAATCGCTATTTAAATCACTAATAAAGGGTGGACTATATCAGTTCTATTTAAATCACTGATAAAGAGTGGACTTTATTAGTTCTAAAAATAGGACAGATAAAGATTTCCTTTATTAGTGCTAAAAAAGTGCGGATAAAGGGGGTCCTTTATCAACACTTTTTTAGCACAGATAAAGGATCCCCTTTATCAGTTATTTTTTAGCACTGATAAAGGGGACCCCCACCCTTTATCATCACTATGATTAAAAGTACTTTTTTAGAACTATTAAATGGAATATGTGTAGCAGTGGTATATTATCCAAGGAAAACATTCATTTTATTTCTCTGAATGGTTTAATGTTTTTATGGATTGATGTTTATAAAACCCATTTCTCTTCAATGGGTTATACCATTATAAATTACTATGAAACATTCTTCCTTTCATGGGTTATTCTATGATGAAATTATTAGGAAACCTATCTATTTTCCATAGGTTAAGATATGATTACGTGTTTAGGAAACCCATTTCATTTAATGGGTTATGATAAGAAGTTTATGAAACCATCTATTTTATGGGTCGTGATATAATGAATGTTTCTTTATCTTGTGGCACATATATAAATGATTTTATTATGATATTGGTGGGAAATATATCTCTATAAAATTCATTGGGTAATGATAAATGGTATATGATCTCAAAGGTTACACAGGTGGTAGCCCAATCCCAAAAAAATGAAGGTACACGGGTTGTAGCCCAAATCCAAAAACAAGAAGGTACATGTGTTGTAACCCAATAATAAAACCAAGAATATACAAGGGTTGTACCCCAATACTGAAGATAAGAAGGTATACGGATTGTATCCCATGCTTGAGAGTAAGAGGGTGCATGGGTTGTAGCCCAAGCTAGAAAATAAGAGGGTACACTGGTCGTTATCACAATCCCAAAGTAGGTACACGGGTTGTATCCCAGGAATAACATGTTATAAAGGCCTTGGTAGATTTCCTTGACATAAGATTTCTCTTTTCTTGTGTTTATGCCACAAATTTTACGTCTTATTTTCATAGATTATATAGTTTATTTCCTTATGATTCATTTCATATGAACTACCATTCTTTATATCATGATTCATGTTTATAATTTTTGATATACAGGGTATGATCTTTGAATGTTATGATCATGTTCTCATACCCTTATGTTTATGTTATGCTATGTATTTTCTTTATTTACCCTTACTGACCCTTTGAATTTTATGATCATGTTCTCATACCCTTATGTTTATGTTATGCTATGTATTTTCTTTATTTACCCTTACTGAGAATTCGAGCTCTCCACTTTATTATGTTTTCATTCCTCAGGTTATGAAGAAAGGTTTTTAAGTAGAATTATTAAGAGGGGAGATCTTTTTGGGAAACATTGAAGACATTTCACTAAGTTAGAAGATTTTTATTCCATATTTCTAAAGGCACTAAACTTATACTCTCTTTAGGAATTTTTTTTGAATATATTAAGTATTCCTTAAAAGTGAAGTAATGTATATGTATATTAAAACTGGGTTTTTATATATATTCTTTTAAAATGGGATGATAACTAGAAGAAATACTTTACAGAGATTAAATATTGGATCACTATAACACTCATTCTCAATTTTTCAGGAAAATTTTTGGGATATTTTGTTTATTGTGAGGAATCATGATTAGTTTGGGGTTGTGTTACCATGAAGGGAGATAATGTGGTGGCTTATGGCTCGAGGAAGTTGAGGAAGAAATGAATAGAGTTATCTGATGCATGACCTATAATCAATAGTAGTGGTCCATGCCTTGAAAGCATAAAACCACTATCTATTTGATGAAAAGTTTGCAGACTTCACTAATCATAAGATCTTGAAGAATATATTTTATTAGTGATACATTAACTCTACAAAATAAAAATGGATAATTTATATCCAAATTTTTGACTTTGACGTGATATATACACCCAAGAATCAGAATTTTATAATAGATGATTTGAGTCAAAATTCTTATAGTGAAGTGGTCAAAGAGGCTCACGACCAATGGAAATTGATGATCATTATTGATTATATTCATATGGATTGTATTTTACAGAATGAGAATGTAGTTTTCTTTATGATCACTTTTATTTTTGATATAATAAATTTTTTCAAAGAGGCTTGATGATCATATCCTAATTCTATCACTATTAGGTCTGGCCCAAATGGTTGGAGTCCATGAATAGTTTTATTGAGAATTTGGAATTGATATTTCTTTTTAAAATATAAATCATGGTGCCTCAATATCATTAGGAAAAAATTATTTTAGCACATCCCCATTCAAAATGGGCTTTTCACCCAGGCATTCATAAAATGTACAAAGCGATTAAAGATTGTTTTTGGAATCCATGTATAAAAATAAAGACTATATATTATGTTAGAAAATTTCTAACTTGTCGTCAGGTCAATGATGATCATCAATTTTCAGATATAATGTTGTAATCTATGCCTATATGTAATGTCCTGGATCGGGTTCCACACATCGGTGCCCCGAGCTGATCACCACATGAACTCAATTGCACCTCCCCATACACCAAATGTCATTTAATATAAGTGAGGGTGTATTATCAATCATGAGGAGACTATACCCTCTTTATTAGAGTAAAAAACTAGTGGAAAATAAATAATAATAACCAAATATATAATTGTAACCAGAAGGATACCAATATCACATGATAGCCAAAACTGAAAATAAAATATCAAAACTAAACAATATATATTCCATGATAAAGTATGTTTCATGTGTAAAAATGCAACTCAAAAGAAAAGACATTAAAAATTACCAAGAAGATATCAAACCATTTCTGGTTCTCTTATCAATTCTTTATCCCAACTCAACCATCTAACATAGGTCCTTTTCCCTTATCATGTCCTAAAACCATGAAATCTGTTCAGGTACTGATCAGGCATCCCAAGTAGGATGTGAGTACAACTCTATAGGTTGCCACCAAAAATTCCTAAAAACAATATCCAATCAATAGCAGTGTATGCAGTTGTATAAATAAATTAATAAATTGCATAAGTAAATAGTTATCACATTATCAATTATTATTTATTTAACCACATAACACCTAGGTTACCGAGGAAACCTGAACCATATCATCTATTATAATTCCATTATTACCATTCTTCATCTCATTTCACACATGAATTCTATTGTTACTATTCAGTATCTAAATTCACAAATGAATTTCATTGTTACTATTCATTGTCTCAGTTCACATATGAATTCCATTGTTACCATTCATTGTCTCAATTCACACATAAATGAAATTGTTACCATTAATTGTCTCAATTCACACATGAATTACATTTTTACCATTCATTTCATCAATTATTATATGAATTAAATTGTTACCATTCATCATTTAAATATCATTCAATTAATTAATTCAAAAATTAATTAATAATATCTATTCCATTAATTAACTAAAAAAATAATTAATCATCTCAATCCCATTAATTAACTCATAAATTTATTAATCATATCAATATCATTACTAATTCAATAATTAGTTCATCAAATAATTTTCCTTAATTAATTCCACAATCAATTAAAAACATCAATCCCATTAATTAATTCAAAAATTAATTAATCAATAACCACAAACTCAATATCCCGTAATGAATTCAACAATTAATTATTCAATTCACAATCCAATATCCCTATAATTAACTCAACAATTAATTATCCACAAATCCCAATTCCTATGCACAATATCTCAAAAATTATTTCTATAATTAATTTTCTCAAATCAATAATCTCAATATCTCATAATTAATTCAACAATTAATTATCTCAAATCAACAAACTCAATATTTTATAATTAATTCAACAATTAATTATTAGAAATCAACAATCTATATATCACATAATTAATTCAAAAATTAATTATATCAAATAAAAAATATTAATATCTCATAATTTATTCAAAAAATATTTATTAAAAATCTATAATCTCAATATGTCATAATTAATTCAATAATTAATTATTCAAAATCTTTAATCCCAAAATCCCCAATTTCATATTTCCCTCAATTAATGAATTCACCAAATTAAATAAATAAATAAAGAACTCAATTTCTAAAAATATAATATCAATTATACAATTATATACATGTAATTTAAATCAAGAATTTGGGGTTTTAATTATAGACAACCTACCACAATTAGTTGATGAGCGTTCTCCCAATAGAAATCCCAAATTTGAATGTAATAATGACATAGAATGAGATCTAGATCTTAAACCTAAATTCAAGATCATATGAATCAAGATACCAAAATTCTAGATCTAGATCCACAATCCAAGATCTATATTCAACAAAAAAAATAGAAGAACAAACCTAAAACAAATGGGAGATGAATGGAAAGAGAAAGAAAACCACATAGGATAAGATCCTCTTACTGGGAGGGGTTCGGATCTTCAATTCTCCCTTAACAAAGGTTACGAAGGCCTGGAATCTATTCAAGAGGCTCAAAAATCATGAAAGGGAATTAGGGGTTAAGTTAGAGATGAATGGGGTTCAAAATGGGGGCTCGAGAAATTTTAAAACTAATTTTTGGGGGATGAAAATCCTGTATACATGGTTTGCTGCTTGGGGTGCATGATTTCCCTTAACTGTGCTCCTTAAGCATGAAAATATTATAGGGGGTTCATGGTCTATCCTTTTAGGGAGCACAGTTTGAAAACCCATGCATTAGTCATGCAAACCCTCTCTATACAGGTTTGTACGGTTAATTGTACCAGGGTCCGTGGTTAGGTAAAACCATATGACAATCATACACTTCCCTATTTCTTACATTTTTCTCAAATTTTCACCAAAACACACCCCAAGGTAATACCCAAAAAAATTACTCAACATAAGGAAAAATAGTACCTATAAATGAGCTCAATACATCTCCAAAAAAGGCAAGGGTTTTACAATCTCCCTGCCTTATAACAGCTCATCCTCAAGCTGTACTCCCAAGCATATCTAAGATTATGATGTAAAAATATTGGTCCAATAAGCCCTTATATATTATTACCTATTCTATGTTTCCTCTTGAACATGGCCATGTTTCAACAATACATAAATTAATGGCACTGTATTTCCCCCCAAAACATTCTCACTGCGATCCAACACACGTATCAGATGATCCTAAAAAGATGCATATATCTCAAGCTCAACATCAACCCCATTTGTCACTTGATAAGGGTCAGGGTGATACTTCCAAAGTTGTGAAACATGGAAAACATCATGTATAACATTGTATCCTTATGGAGGAGCCAATCAGTACACCCCTGGCCTAATTATCTTCACAACCTCAAATGGTCCAACAAACCTGGGCACCAGCTTTCCCAATCTTCATATCCCATGGTGACCCAATCTAGAAGACACCCGAAGGAATACATGATCACCCTATGTAAACTTTAGTGGGTGTTTATGTATATCATCATATGAATTTTTTCTACTATAATTTGTATCCATATTCTTTTGAATCAGCTATACCTACTTCAACGTCTCCTGCATGAGACTTTGTACTAACAACTTTGACTCACCTTCCTCCCTCTAGAATATAGTTGATCTACATGGCCTACCATAAATATCCTTATATGGTTCCATTTGTATCATTTCCTAAAAAATATTGTTATAGGTGAATTCTACCAAAGTTAGGTGATTCCCCCAATACCTTCCAAAGTCAAGGAAACGTGGTCGCATCATATCCTCAAGAATAGTACAAGACTAGTCCCTCTCACTATCGATTGTACATCCTTGCTATCCACAAGTGTATGTTTCATTGCATGTATCTATCATTCCCCTCTTCCCTAGGATGTAGTATATATCCCCTGTGTTGGACCACTCTTTTTATATGAGAAATCTTTCCAAGCAGCACCACGACTACTTATTTTACCACCTTAGCCAACAGAAATCCAACTGACAGACAGATATGGTGCCAAATATCCCCTTCCCACACCCTAGTTCTGTCTATCTCTTCCATCACTACCCATCTATCATGGGTTTCTATAGGACTTATATAGATGTCCCATCCTACTATAAGATAGGAACTCTACTGGTGTTCATGGTCACTATATTTGGAAGTGTCCCTACCTACCACACTGGTGAAAGATCACTAGAGTAATATCTTGAGCAATTGATCCCTATGTATGGGTACTCTGCTTCCCACTTCCCTAGTTAATGTTGTCTTATAGATGCTTCCTTCTCTTGGAATTTGTGCCACCTGATCGTCCAGTTAGAACCACCTACCCTACACTAGAATCCCCCCTCTAGTTCCCCTCATCTATAAGATCCTGATCCACCACTTTAGAAAAACTACATTAACCAAAAAAAGGTTTATTTGGGATTTAATCTCACATTTAAGTCTATCCAGGAAATGGCTCAACATAGTTGTCTCATCCTCTACCAATGTTTGATCAAAAAATTCAAATATATAAATTATCCACTATAGTCCATCATAGACATAATCCCCAAAGTCATCCTCGTAAACTCAATAGCTCTCTCCTGCCTCAGCATCTCAGGATATAAGTACTCTAAGAAATTCTCCATTAAGTCCTTCCATAACATAACATCAACATGCTGAGTCCTATCCTAAACATACCACCAGTTCTTTGTTGATCCTCATTTAATATAAGCATCCAAATTGACCCTACTCTTAGAAGGAGTCTCTAAATGGTCATGTATAGTCTTGATGGATTCAATCCAAAACATAGATCCCTCAGGTCTACCCTCTCTAGTAAAATTCGGAGTGTTTTATAACTAAAAATCACACGTCAAGTCAAACATACTCCTCACAACCTGATCTGGGTCTCTTCCCATAAATTTCATGAGGCAATAATAGTTCACTTGAAACTACTTATCTTCTTCCTCACCCAACACTATCAATTCCTCGGGTTCCACTACTGGTCAGTCATCTCTAGTTATATACTCATGTCATTCTCTCAACAAGATTCATCATGGAGGCATATCTCTACACTTCCAAACACATGTATCAGGACACATAACACAGCTTTATCACATTTATGTAAGAGGAAAACACAACAAGATACAAAAATCCTTTTTCCCAAAACCCATCCATATGGTTAAAACTAAGGTGATATCAATACCCTTAACCATCCGACATTTGGGTCAAGGTTAAAAAAGGGTAAAATAATTATCATATTCAATTTTTTCATTAGACACCCATTTATTCACATATTTCATCATTTTATAATTCTAATTTTTATATTAGGCACCATTTTCAATTTAATTTCACATGAAAGGAAAAATAGTTCATGTTCAACAACTTACCCAAAACCCATTTTCCTGTGCGTGCCTAAAATTTTACATGTCATAAAATAATTCTGAATTCCTAGTATGATGCATGAAAACCCAACTCTCATACCACACTAGACCACAATTCAAATCTCAACAAATCTTTGAAACAATAATCACATCCCACCAAAAGTGCGTCACCCAAGGTGAAATAATATTCAACTATAACAATAAACAGAAATAATAATAATCTCACCCCAAGAACTTGGGTTCTTCCCCATACATGGGTTGGCTACTCTCATGCATGAGCTCATATCCAATGCCTGACTCTTCCTAGTCTCCTTTCTAACTATCCCAAATAATAATACAAAGGAAAAGAAAGGAAAATGGGCTCTAATACCACTTTGTAAAATCCCTACCTGGGATCCACACACAGGTTCCCCGAGCCGTCTCTACACTAAAATTAGTGTTTAGTGGTGGTTTTTTTAGCGGCATTTTACTAAATCGCCGCTAAATTTTTTAAATAATTTACCAGTGTTTTATTAAAAAATGTCTCTAAAACTTTTATTATTTTCAAAAACTCAACACTTATCCCATGAACCCCCCCCCCTGACCCCCGTGACCCCTCGACCCCCTGAAGACCTACCCCTCACTGACGGTCTCGAGCCTCACTGCCCCTTTCCATGCCTCATCGCAGGTCCCGAGCCTCACTGCCAGTATAATATTGATATTTCTTGATGGTTTTGTATTTTTTTGGATTTTTAGTCATTCATTAGAAGTTTATTGTAAAATTATGGATACTTATTAGTGTGATATTTTTTGATGTTGGAGTGTTGTTATTTTTAATGATTTGGGTTAGATTTGGGAGTTATGAATTAGACATGGGATGGATGAATTGGTATATAGATTGAGGTGTGTTTAAAATTATGTATAAGTTATATGATATTGGTTTAGTAATTTGGATCCTGGAGCTGATTAGTTTTTGGGATTTGAGGTGAGTTTTAAATATTATTATTTTTGGTATAATAGATCCCTCAGTTCATTTATTGCCAATATAGAGGAAATGAGTCTTTAAATAGATGTTTCTTGAGACTTATCTGTATTAAAAAGTGATATTTTTGGGATTATATAATGTTTTTACCTTATTAACTTGTTTATGGTGTCATTAAGGTCTTATGTTGGAAATTTTAATGGCAAAAACATTCGATAGTTTCAATTTTTGATTCTGATTGAGGGGTATTTTTTGATAATGGATTAAAAATTGATTTAGGTTATTGATTTTACATTCTAAGTTATTTTTTAATGAAGTTTGTGGTTTGGTATGTGAATTGGGGATTTAGGGTACCGAAAATGGGTTTCCACATATATTTTACAATTATAGGTGAAATTGGGTACTTGGGGGGAGTTAAATAATTAATGTTGGACTTGTAAGAGTCCTGGGTATCCTAAGAGTAAAACCAGGGACCCCATGGCCCTGTAAAATGAACTTGATAAACTTTTTCTCTATCTGTGTGTCTATATATATATTTATTTATTTATTTATTTAATGTGATGACTTTTGGTTAATCACCCCCTCATGATCATTTTCCCCCTTTCTCCCTTAATCCCACTCTTATCTAGTCACATAGGAGGCCCCTTTGAAATGTGGTATTGTGCATGCTGAAATATCATTTATATGTTTATGCGATTTATGAATTTTTTGTGCTTTATGTGGTCCCTATGGGTATTTTACCATTAGTGGTAGTAATTGGGTTTGAGTTAGAGTGTGTTGTTCAATGAAAAAATGGTTGGTTGGAATGAGATGTGACTTTGGATGATGTGTTATATAGTTATTTGATGATCATGGTTGTGGTGATGATGTGTGATGCAGGATCATGGAGTTAGTATGTGAATTGTGTAAGGGATTTTCTAATGGATTGGTTGTTTCCTATTAGTTATTGATTTATTAAAAAGTTTCATTCTCAAATTAAATGAAATTCACGTGTATTTAGTTTATTGGCGATGGAAATAAATAGATGATAGAATAAATTATATTGTTCATGCTGAAGGTGCATTATGTTTTCCTCTCGAGAATGTTTATTTTTTTGATATGAATAAATTATAATAATATTTTTTTTGATATTAAACATGTAAAATCATTAAATATAGGGGATTTTTATTATTTTGATATGAATCATGTCTATGGATATTATGTATAGAATGTTTAGTGTGTAAATATAGAAAACTTCGTGTTTCTCTATCATTAATTGATATCATTATGATTACCTTAGGATTAATTATTTTAAATTCCACGTGTATAAGCTTTATTTTTTTATGAATATAATATGAAACATTTGGGAATTATCTTATAGGTTTCATCTTAAAACTTGTCTACCAGAATCCATGTTGGGTTATCGGGTGCTAACCAGGTTACCCGAACACTTACTATTACATGTTTCAATCAATTCTAGTGATACATATATTATAGCCACAAGTCATTAGAGTTCCATCAGATAATTTAATTTCAATATCTAGTACTAACCATAATAAAAATCATAAGGGAAGGTCATCACAATAGTCAGCGCTAATCATATAGAAAATCCATCACATATAACATTATATTTAAGGATAGAATCTCAATATCCAAACTCTCTCACAAGTTGAATTTTTTGAATTATATGTTCTGAATTTAATTTTATTTGATTAAATGATAGGAATTGGAATGAGGAAGTGATATACTATTCCATCGACCACATTGAAAGATGATGATCTATATGTATCCCTCCCTACAGCATCTGAGACACTATCTGTTTCCCCCCATGCACTATCTCTCACACCCTTCGTGAGTGTCCCATCCACAGATCATTTGACGCCTTCCCCTTATGCAGCCTCAGTAGTGAGGGAGTAGGGTTCTACTCCCAATTATTCATAGGGATACTGGATATTTACTGTTATAGGTACAAATTTTAATATAAATAAATTTATTGCACTTTTTTTATACTATCTGTTTTTTCATAAAAGATGGAAACAATTGAACTATGGAGAAAAATATGAAATGTTTAGATGTATAGAATCTGATTGAACTAAAGATATTTGTCCCATTGGATTCCTATAGGGTCCCTATAAATGGAGCCGTAGGATTGCATGGCCAGATTCTAGGTCATCTGTCCACGAAACTGGTTTCCCTTCCGATTACATATGATGATTGGATGCATATTACTTCATATTGGAAGAATAAAGTTTTTTATTCACAAATAAAGTTAATTTTAATTCATTATGTTGTAATTAAATGTTATTATATTATTAAATTCTAATATTTTTTAAATGAATTTCTGTGTATAGATGTTTTTCCACTTTATGGTTTCTGATGTTCTAGCATGAAAGTGGACATTGAAAAATCTAGGAAATAAATGGAAAGACTTTAAATGGAGATTATGGGGTGATGTCAATGATACTTCATTGAGTTCCCAAAATATTTATGACAAGGTACCCAATGGGGTACCTAGAGAGCAATGAAAAGTTTTTATTAACAGACATCATGATGAGAAACACATGGTAATTAAATATATATTATTAAATTAATCTCATTTTACATTTATACATGTATATGAAAAATATATGACAGTGAA
Source organism: Viscum album (assembly GCA_963277665.1). NCBI lineage: Eukaryota > Viridiplantae > Streptophyta > Magnoliopsida > Santalales > Viscaceae > Viscum > Viscum album. The sequence continues at coordinate 225,879,029 of OY728162.1, forward strand.
TACATTACTCTTAAATTATATTTTATTTATTTTATGATATTTCAAGGAAGAATGCATTGAGCCGGGCTAAGAAAATCATCCCTCACACTACAGGGTCAAAGAGTTTTTCTAGTTTCCAATAGTCTCTGGTAATATTTTCATTAGTTTAAATATTTATAAGACAATATTATCTATTTTATATATTAAATTATTGATTTATATTTGTGTAATATAGTCACAGATTTTAGGGCACCAAGCATTCCTAACAGATGTGTGGTTGGATGTTCATAAAAAATATGATGGAAGTTTTGTTAATGAACCTGCCAGAGAAGTTAGGGTATTAATTCATTTTTCATTATAATAACTTATTATCAGTTGTCACTATGTTAATATATATTACTTCTAATATGACTGATATTTTAATTATAGGTAAAAATTAAAGAACTATGGGATGTCAATCTTGCACAGTCGTACTCAATCTCCTAGGATGATCCAGTTAGTAAAGTGCTTGAGAAAGAGCATCTTGGTTGAGTTCACATGATAGGTTTGGGACCCTTTCCATCTGAGGTATTTATCGGGCCATCAGGGATTGAAACTACATCTACTCCAAGTTGTAGTTGATATTCTCAGAGATATTATGTTTCTATGAAAAACAAAATTCATGAACAGGGGGCTCAGATATCCACTTTGCAGAAAGCATTGGTCGATTTATATCAGAAGACGAGCAGATCTGTCCCTAGTGACATTGCATTGATGACAGGTGGTGAGAAGGTAAATCACACAACTTCAAAATCATTTAGTTTGAAAACATTTATTGGTTTTAAGTTTAAATATAAATATAAAACATTATCTAATTTTCAATATAATTGTCTTACATGTACCAGTAGCAGGATGTAGAGATGTAGGTGGAGAGAGAGACAAGCAGTGTTCATCATCGGACAATGATTAGTGATCTTGTTGATATATTGTACAAATATGGAAATATAGGGTTTGTTTATGTATCATGTATCATGTATCGTGTATCATGTATGATGTATCATGTATCATGTGTCACGCATCATGTATCGTGTATCATGTATCATGTATCATGTATCACATATCATGTATCATGTATCATGTATCATGTATCATGTATCATGTATCATGTATCATGTATCATGTATCATGTATCATGTATCATGTATCATGTATCATGTATCATGTATCATGTATCATGTATCATGTATCATGTATCATGTATCATGTATCATGTATCCTGTATCATGTATCATGTATCATGTATCATGTATCATGTATCATGTATCATGTATCATGTATCATGTATCATGTATCATGTATCATGTATCATGTATCATGTATCATGTATCATGCATCATGTATCATGTGTGGCACAAATTAGTCACTTAACATTTTCATGACCTAACATTTTCATGATTCCCCATATTTGATAAAGGCATTGGAATTTGATACGGCTTAATGATTTAGTAAGGTAGTGAGTCTAGAATTGGTGAAGTATGAAGTTAGTGGAGTATGAAGTAATCTATGTTCCATATGGATGATGGAGATATTTAAAATTTTCATTTGAGTTATTTAGGATGTGTATATTATTATTTTGGACTAACCACTATGTTGTTTATTTGATTCATTTTATTCATGTTGGAGACACAAGCCCCACCGTTGTGTCATTCAAGGATGGGACCCACAAATGTTGGGTCGACCATTGACCACATTTAAAACATGGAAATGATCACTTATCACAAGATATCATTTGTGGTGTATTCCCTATATGGTAGGTGAGCCAATTTTGGCCATGCACCATCACTGTAGGGGAGAATAATACTTGGAGGATGATAAAGATCCAAATTGTGAGCTACACCACTATATGCTTGATCACATTGAGTGATCCTATATATAAGAGATATGGTCATGTAATCATAATATTATCAACTATAATATAGATATATCCACAATAAATTTTAATTTTTAATGGTCAATTCTGAGTTGCGGTACTCCCACTATCACAATTTCCTATTTATGGAAGACCTCAATGTCCTAACGGTTCTCCCAATGCATTTAATATGTTACATTGGAGGATATTACCCCTGGTCCTCAATTTATTTGAAATGGTTGAAATCCAATTGACCAATATCATACCATTAACACTATATTTTCCTTTAAAATATCTCAAACCCCATTAAAATGCACCTATCTCAACCCACCATGTGCCCGAAGTGGTTCCTCACTGACCACATACTACTTTTAGAAATTACTTATATTGAACTTATTTTGTTTGATTATTTTTCAAGAACAATCAACTTTAATAGTCAACATCTCTAAATCTATATTTTGACACCATTTATCCAAGGTACCCCAATATCACTTTGAGAATGCTCACCACTACTTGTAACCAACTTTCGGTGACATCTCTTGATCTTACCAAATTTTACTCATTTATGTAACCATTCAAAAAAAAATTCTAGTTCATTACCAATAAAACACACCTAGATAATCAAAAGGTATCCCAAGCCTAATGCCTAGACTCAAGCTTCTCCCAAGTACGTATTTGAACCAGTACCTGGCATTCACCGTGGAATACAATAGTACCCAGTTCCAGTTATCAAGAAACTCAAAAACTAAAACAAGTTTACATAGACCTGTCCAACACTCACATGAGTGTTACCCTCCAATATTTGACATTTATAATCCATATCTTAAGGATTTCTAAAAATAAATCATTGTGTAAAACTCCCATGGATTCCTTCCATCCAAACAAAAAGGCATTGTTTTTAATTATTTATCTTGGTATAGAGATGTGCTCCCAACATACTTAGGATGGTGTCAATATATTGGGAATTATTGAAATTAGAATAGGATTACACCAAGTTTCTAAACATTACCCATTCCTGGTCCACAAATAAAAACATCCTGGCATTTTTGAAAAAATATATTTATAGGCCTATTTAGATCTTCCGATACATGCTCCATAAAAACTTATTGTACTTTCCTTGAACCAAATCTTGAATCCAAATCCCTCGATGATGTGTGACTAGTTCCAAAAATGGTTCAACCACCTCAGTGCACCCTAAAAATCTCATTGTACTTCTATGGTATATCATTAAAGGGTTACACCCCAAAAAGTTCACATCATGTTTAACATGATACATAGATGGAAGGATCAGCTTCCCTTCAAAATTTGATCACTGAAGCATCAATAAATCCACTCCAGACTTACTTTTTTAAGAGATTACCATCTTAATAGCTGGTGTTTTAATTAAGGTATTGATCACACAGCCTTATATCCCAATGATACCATGTTATTTCATGCATAACAAAAAAAATCCAACAATGAATCTCACCATTCATCAATGGTTGGGTAATCAACCAACAACCATTCCATCGTGTTGCCATGAATTCATAGACACACTAACGGTCGATAAAACTCATGGATCACTTATTTATCTCAAGCATGAATCTTTCATCCATAATTAGTATAAACTTAAAACTATGTTTTAAAAGTCATCGTTAGGTTTGAGATATAAAATATTTAATATACCAACTCATCGGCTTCAAGAAGTCATTCTGAAAATTTCTAATTGGTCCATTACAGTTGTGTCCCTCTACATGAAAGGACACAGTTTCCATAATGATCATTATTCTCCCCACCTTAGGAATTTCTTGGGCAATACTTTATTGAAATAAAAAAAACTTTCCACGGCACATGCTTCATCCACTACTAAATGTGGTTCCAAAACTAGGATAACACACTTATATTAATCATCAATCTGAATTGAAAACACACCATCCTCTTAAAAGTGTTATAGTATAGGTTTTCTCATATATGCATGAATTATTCTCTTACCGAGTCATGTTTAAGCACTTCATCTGTATCAAAAATAAATACCAAACTAAAACTAATCAGTAGTGTTTTCAAACCCAATTATTTTTACATTGTTATCCTAAGCACTAGGATAAATCATCCTTATTAGGATGGCTCATGGATACATAATATAAGTTCGTGCTATGTATTTTGAAGGCTTAAAGCTCAGATATTGGTTCTATACAGTTTAAATTCTTATATTTAGATCTATGAAACATTGTTATATGGTTGAGATGCTATGGCTTAGAATATTCTATTATATGTTCTCTGTACATGGTTTTTTATGAAACATTGTTATATTTTTTACTATTGAACATTGTTAAATGGTGTATATTATTCTGTTATATGTTCTCTACACATGGTTTTTCTTAGCGTACTGGTACTGGGGATGCAGAATCTACTGCATTTTTTACTTTTAAATCTACATTTAGCAGTGGTTTAAACCCCCACTAATGAAATTGACCATATTTAACGGTGGTTTAAACCACCTCTATAGTTTGATATTCTCTTATCGGCGGTAGTTAAAACTACCTATAAATAAATGTGTGTTACTGTTTGGTGGTGATTATGGTGGTTTAGTGGGAGTTTTAATGTAAAAAAATGAAAAAAATAGCGGTGGTTTAAACTGCCGCTAAATACACCATTTTTTCACATGAAACCATTGTTAAAACCACCAAAACTGCCAGTAAATATGCTCACTATGACACTTCACAAAAACTGCTACTAAATTAAAGAAATCGCCACATGTTGGACGTTAATAACCAATTTATCTATGATTTTATAAAAACATCATAGAATCATCTAGCAACAGTTTAAACCACCGCCATATTAAAAAAACCACCACTATGAGGATTTTTTCTTGTAGATATGTCTCTACATGACCTCAAGTGTGCCTCCTCATACACCAAAGGATACTGACTAGTAGTGAGGGTCTATTATCAATCATGGGGAGACTATACCCTCTTTATCAGAGTAAAAAAATCCAAAAATAAATAAAAATAAACAAATATATAACCTTAAACAAAAGTATACCAATATCACATGATGACCAAAACTATAAATACAATATCAAAAACTAAATAGCAGATTTTACATGGTAAATTATGTGTCAAGTTTCAAAATGAAACTCAAAATTAAAGACACTAACAACTCCCAAGCGGGTCCCAAAACACGTTGGGTTCCCTCATCCATACTCCATCCCAACTCAGCCATCTAACATAGGGCCTTTTTCCTTATCATGTTTTGAAACTATGAAATCTATTCGGGTACTAATCTAGAAGCCTAAGTAGGGTGTGAGTACAACTTAATAGGCCACCACCAATAGTGACAAAAAATATATCCAGTTAAAAACAATATATGCAGTTGTATAAAAAAATAAATACAATTCATAAATAAACAGTTATCACATTATAAATTATTCTCTATTTAACCACATAACACCCAAGTTCCCAAGGACACCTAAACCACATCATATATCATAATTTCATTGTTACCTTTATTCATCTCATTTCACTCATGAATTCCATTATCACCATTCACTACCTCAATTCACACATGAATTTCATTGTAACCATTCATTGCCTCAATTCACACATGAATGCCATTAGTACTATTCATTATCTCAATTCACACATTAATTCCATTCCTACCATTCATTGTCTCAATTCACACATAAATTCCATTATCACCATTCATTACCTCAATTCTCATATGATTTCCATTCTACCATTCATCATTTAAATATCATTCCATTAATTAATTCAACAATTAATCAATTATCTCTATGCCATTAATTATCTCATCAATTAATTAATCATATCAATCCCATTAATTAACTCAAAAATTAATTAATCCTCTCAATTTCATTAATAATTCAACAATTAGTTCATCACATAATTCCCCATAATTAATTCCTCAATTAATTAACCACACCAACCCCATTAATTAATTCATCAATTAATTAATCAATAACCACAAACTCAATATCTCATAATTAATTCAATAATTAATTATTCAATTCAAAATCCAATATCCCAATAATTAAATCACCAATTAATTATCCCCAAATCCCAATTCATATTCACAATATCTCAATAATTAATTCAAAAATTAATTATCTCAAATAAAAAATCCAAATATCTCATAATTAATTATATAATTAATTATTTCAAATAAAAAAACTCAATATATCATAATTAATTAAATAATTAATTATCTCAAATCAACAATCTCAATATCTCATAATTAATTCATAAATTAATTGTATCAAATCAACAATATAAATATCTCATTATTAATTCAATAATTAATTATTCAAAATTTATATTCTCAATATCTTATAATTAATTCAACAATTAATAATTCAAAATATATAATCCTAAAATCCTCAATTTCACATTTCACTCAATTAATTAAGTCATAAAATTAATTATTTTAGTTAATAAATAAATTTATGAAAATATAATAGCAATTCTGTAACACCCCAAGCTTCCACAGTACACTTCTCTTTGAATAATACAATAGTGTGTGTTGTACGCAACTTCGAGTTCTAACACACCACAACCAATCAAACTAGCTGTTATGAATAGTAATAACCACTTTTTAAAATTTTATATATTTTATATTTCAAAATGGACTTCATTTTTGGATTTATAATATTGAAATTATCTTAGGGTGATTTTTTGGTATTTTTCTGAAAACTTTCAATTTTTTGATGAATAGTGAAAAACACTGAGTTATAGTTTAAAACCGAATTTTTATTTAAATAAAATATTTAATTTATTTAAATTTATTTTAGGTAAAAATAGATACATAATACCTATATAATTTCAATTTAATTCATTGGAGTCAGTTTATAAAAATTTTAGATATATTAAAATTTTAATAAACTTTTTACCGTCTTTTACCCACCTCCTAGGAGCATTTCCAAATTTACATAAAAATTAATTTTACCACTTCTGTGAGTTAAATTTCAAAAATTCTAGAGACACGGTTAATATCAGAAAGTAAAATGTGGTTCAATAAGATGAAAATAATTTTTTGTGAATAGTAACTTTTTTACTTTTATTTACCACGGTTAAAAGTAAATAGGGTAATTAATGGTAAAAATGATATTATTATTACCCTAAAACATGTCCTAATTCTATTGGATAAGTATAATTCGACCAAAAACAAACTGATGAATAACATATGAACCTTTTTGGTCCACTTGTATTAGATTAGGATATTTATTATTATTTAATTCAAAGAAGAGTTAAAAGTATTAAATTCAATGTTTAATAACTAAACCATTTTTAATATAGAGCTAAACATAAGATAAATTAGACTATAAATATTCATTACAAAGATAATAATATTTCCTACATAATGGTATTTTATTTATAATTTTTAGACATTAAATAAAATAATTTATTTATGACACAATGATGATGCAGTAATTACCTAATTAATGAAATATTAAAATAATTGATATTATAAATATCCAAATAAATGTAATTTGTGACTTTTTATGAATTAAAATATTTTTCTAGGTTAATATGACATGTTAGGGTCGGTTAAATTAATTGTTTTTGAAGTAATAATTCTGTTATGAATTTAGAAAAAACAAAATACCAAATAGTGTCAAAATTGACATAAAAGAGTTTTTAAAACAAATATTCTATTATTAGTTGATATAATATTCCTAAAAATATAAGTTTCATAAAAATGACTTATATAATGATATTTATATCATTAATGAACCACTTGGGGTTCTTTTGACAGTTTGTAGTAAGTTTATTAACCATATAATATAAAAATACAAAGAGACATGGTAAAGGTCAAACTACTTAACTAAGAGTTAAATCTAAAAGATAAAGTTAATATAGTGACCCAGACCTATCTAAAACCTATTGGTTGAGTGGTTTTCGACCCATCCCCACCTTATCCATTAAATAATTCATTTTTAATCCATTAGAAACCGAAAATTATTTTATTATAAAATAATATTTCTATCTTTTCCTAAGGTGTCGCTCACCCTCTTATAAAATGGAACTCCCCCTTTCCTCGAATTCACACATTCAAAGCCTTTTTTTCTCGGCCAAACCCTTCCCAAATACCCTATAAAATTTCATCCCTTCATCCTAGAGGCCTTCCTTTATTAATAAATCCAACCTAAGACGCCCTTTTGATCAAATCAAAAGGAAGAATCTAAAGAAGAGGTAAATATTTCATCACCTCTTTCAAGTTCCTTTCTTCTTCGACTTCCTATTTCTTTGTTTTTTCCATTATAACATAAAAAATCCAGTATATTCTATATATTTTTATGTTATTATAAATATGGTACAACCATATTCATTATTATATCCATCCTTTGAATGACATGTCACCATACGTGTGTACGTACGGCTTACCGTCTCCACGTCGTCGTGTAATTGTTATTCAATACATTATTATTTGGATGGGTATAATAATGATGTGTAATTGATGTAAATAATAAATATAACATGATAATTATTCTGTATATATTATATAACATCCAATTATATATTATTTTAATATCAAAAGAATGATATTGTCGCTCGTGCGTACGTACGGATTACCGTCTCCACGAACACGATGAGATTCATTCCCCATCATATCCATTAAAGACTAATTTTCATTTGATGATTAAAAATAATATTTAAAGACTTTATATAATTCTGTATATTAATGAGATACATCCCATCCATAACAAATATGACTCAAATAACAAAGAATATAAAGGAAAATGAATCTGTTAACACCTGAAACAACGATAATAATAAGATATTATTAACAAAGCAATGTTAAAAGATCATATATGATATCATATTAATGTATATGATTCTTGTATAATTTAATAAAAATTATTTCAACATTATACACGAGGTTAACCTACCCTTGACCAAGGAAAAGTACAAGGTAAGGGTTAATTTCACAATCTCTTTATTATCCGAGGTTGTTTTTATGTAAGTATCTACTAGGAACTCTATATCATCCACATCCATGTTTCTCAAAAATTTATTCTAAATTTTTTTTACTATTTACTAGACTATGGGTTAAATTCATTTATACCATTATTTTAATTTTTATAAAATGGTTTGAAGGAAATCTTTCTATCATTCTCCAAACAAGGTGCCTTATGACCTTTTCGAAAAAATTAAGGCAAGAATGTTTTTTTAACTTATACGGAGGGTGCAGAAATATTATGTCATTATAAAAACATTGAATCTTCCCTTACAATATTATAAAAATATTTTAAAATATAAATGTTTTATTTTATAATTACGTGACTTTTAAATGATTTCAAAATATAAAGAGATATTTCTCTAAAAAGGTTTTGATTTCATCTATGTCAACATCCTTTGATGGATTTTAAGTTTGTTTGAAGTTGATTTATTATGATACAAAACTTCCATATTGTTTGAAGGTTTTGTGATATGTTTGACTGTGGATGTGTTATTTCATACCATTCATGGTTTATGGATAAATTATTGACATTTCTTATGCTAGTTTTAATACGAAAGTTTATGTTATGTGTAAACCTTTTCATATGAGGAATGCATTGGACTTAGTAAGTGACGGGTGGAGCCCGCTATAGCTTCTCAATGCATCGATAGGTATCATGAGACAAACTAGTGTCTTGGCACAAGACCTTGAAAAAAATATTATTTGTAGTCTTGGCACAATGCCTTGACTATGTGGTCATGAAGTCTGGAATTATGCATTCCATCATTATGAAAGTGGTTGTTGAGATTGCATGTGATTATTTGACTAGTAGAATATCCATGTGAGTAAGTAAATGAAATTATTTTGATGTATATTTCCCATAATATGATTAAGATTATGTTGAAATTGATTTTTCATTAGTTTTATACATTTCCTTAAATGTTTATGCTTATTTATGAAAGTTTCTGCTATATTGTTATCCTTACTGAGCATCTGAGCTCACCCCTTTCTATGTTTTATTTTTCCCAGGATGAGAAGAAGTAAATTATGACTAATTTGTAGGGATAGTCTATGGGATATAAGTTTTTTATATGGAAACAATGTTGTTTTAGTTTTCCATTTCATGATGTAATATGAACCTTATGAATGTATCTAGTACTTCTAAGGCTACTAAACTAATCGGTCTTTCGAGACTTGATCTTTTGTGATCATGCCAATGATACGTAATAATTCACCAACTCTAGGATTCTGGGGTTGGGGAATTACAAATTATATAATTATATACATGTAATTTAAATAAATACTTTTGGATTTTAATTATAGACCACCTACCTCAATTCAATGACAAGCGTTCACCCAATAGAAATTCCCAAATTGAATGGAACAATGATGTAGAATGAGATCTGGATCTTAAACCTAAATTCAAGCTCATACAAATCAAGATCCTACAATTATATATCTATATCCATAGTAATATATATATATATTCAAAAAAACAAGGAATAACAACCCTACAATGGATGGGATAAGAACAAAAAGAGAAAGAAAACCACACGGGATTAGATCCTCTTAATGGGAGGGGTACTGATATTCAATCTTCCCTTCTATTCGCTAAGAATGGTGTTCAAGAATGTTTGAAATATATTTGGTATGATACAAAATTTTTAAAAGGAATTAGGGGTCAAGTTATGGCTGAATGGGGTTTAAAATGGAGGCTCAAGAATTTTTAAAACTAATATTTTTGGGATTAAAATCATGTATAAATGGTTTGCTGCTTGGGGCACATAGTTTCCCTTAACTGTGCACCTTAACTATGCACCTATTATAGGGGGTTCACAGTTTCTCTTTTTAGGGAACATGTTTTGGAAAACCATGCACCAACCATGAAAATCCACTCAATCTAGGGTTTCATGGTTTACTATGCCAGGGCACATAGTTGGGGAAAAATCAGGTGCCAAACGTGCACTACCTTATTGCTTCCATTTTTCTAAAATTTTCACCCAAACACACCCGAAGTTAAACCCCAAACTAAAAGCACTAAAAAAGGTAAAAAATGGAACCTATAATCAATCCCAATACATCTCTAGAAATTTTTTCAGTTTTACACTATACCTATTTGGAAATGGGAAAAGAATGTTATGGACCTTTTCACCAGTCTACTAAGGATGATTCAAAAATATGATGTTATTTGTGTGATTTTGGATCTACTTACCAATTAAACACACATTATCCCAATCATATAGTATAATACGATAAAAGATTTGGAAAATTTATATATCCAATAAGTGGTCAAATTTCTAGAGTACCTGTTTTGATCGTGTCTGAGATGGATCCTCAATTTACTTCTCGGTTTTGGTGCACCTTACAACAATCTCTCAAAACTCAATTGGATGTGAGTACGAAATATCATCCTCATATGGACGGCCAGTTAGAACACATGACTTAGATATTATATGATATGTTCTGGGAACTGTTGGGTCGGAAGAGTGATGGCAAGAGGGGGGGTGAATTGCCTTATTAAAAAAATTAAGAATTTAAAACAAAGTTAAAGGTGCAGCGGAAATAAAAGAGGCAAGACACAAAACTTGATAACGGAGTTCGGCTTAAACCAAAGCCTACGTCTCCGCTCCCAACTCAACCGTTGAGAGATTTACTACCGCTTGCTTTTTAATGGTTTTAGCAAGAAACCCACTAGACTTTAAGGTAGTCTAGAACCTATTACAGCTTGCTTTTAATGGTTGAGCAAGAACCCACTAGCCTTCTTACAGGTGAAGGCTAGCTCACCTATGACTCAAGCCTTTTAAAGGGAAGGTTTGACTAACCACTTCACACCTTGAAGGTGGTGTGAAAACCCAAACAAAAGGAAGATAAAAGAAAGAGGGGTTTGTAGGCACAAACCCAAATTGATTCTCAAAATGATAAAATAAGAAAAACCGTAATGTGGAGAAGTCTTGGGCGCCAATGGATTGATTGGAGTTGATGAAGAGCGCTCCCAAGCTTCTTTGATGGTGCTCCTTGGATGTGGAAATGAGTTGGAGCAAATGGGGATCCTTGAACGAATGCGCCGGAGGTTCGCCAAATGATCGAACTATGTTCCTGTGGGCTACCGTACGTTTCCGGGGCTTCCTAGTCCTTTATTTATAGAGGGGGAACCCTCAAATGGCCTTTGGGGGTCTTCGGAGCCATTGGAGAGGCCTTCGGAGCCGTTGGGAGTCAAGTGGACAAGTCTGGTCAAAGACCAACGGCTAGTTTGACTGGCTCCACCGGCTGACCGGTGCTTGTCCACCGGTTGGCCGGTGCTTTGGAAAATGGAGAGGCCTTCTGCCCAGGAACCACCGGTTGGCCGGTGAGGAGGCCACCGGTTGGCCGGTGATGAGACAGTAGAAAACTCTTCTGTCTGGGTTCCACCGGCTAGCTGGTGAGGAGGCCACCGGTTGGCCGGTGATGAGACAGTAGGTGTCCCTTCTGTCTGGGTTCCACCGGCTGGCCGTTGATGGGACACCGGTTGGCCGGTGGACTGAAATCAGTCCACTTTTGCTTTCATGGCTTTCTTGGCCCAATTCCTTGGCAACCTGAAATCATTCCTATCATCCAAAAACACTTAAAACAAGATTAGATAAACAAGATAGTGATTGTGATTATGAAAATTAAACCACGGGGGGTACGAGAGGTACAAAAATATCCCCCTATTTTGATGATCACAATCACCAAAACAAACAATGTAAAAGACTGAAATGAAAGGCATGCTTTAAAGGATAAACTGAAAAGTAAAGTAAAGCATGAGAGAAAGATTTGTCCCCCAATCAACCAATAATTTCTCCCCCTTTTGGATTATCAAAATAGCACGGGGCATAAAACTTGATTGAGGGAAAGGTTGAAAAACAAGATAGAGTTTTTAAACCAATTGAAATTTTTGAAATTTGAATTGAAAGTTTTGAATTGAAAGTTTTGAATTGAATGTTTTGAATTGAATGTTTTGAAAATAAAGCAAAAAGGCTTAAACGATCCTAACTCCCCCTAAATAAAAACAACAAATCACCGGGGAGAGGATTTTAGAACCGAGACAAATTTTGGTCTGGAGAGACTCGCTAAAAGGGATTTTTCAATCCATACTTGTCTAGTGGCGGGTCTTCTCCTATGAAATTCATCATTAAAGAAAATAGTTTTGGGCCTTCCATACCGGGCATTTTTTCAATTGCACTCATAAATTAAGTGCCCGGGTTTTTTACAATAGTTGCAAAATTTATATTGGGAGCTCCCCCTTACAAAAATAGTTGGAGCATGGGAAGAGGAAGCTTGCTTGGAATAGCCAAGCCCTTGGGTGGTTCTAGATACGCATTGGGAACCAAGTAATTTGGTTAAATTTTGTTCACCTTGGGTGAATTTGGCAAGGGATTCCTTTAAATCCTTGATTGTTGATTCCATAGAATCAACATCGGGAAGGTTTTGGACCTTGAAGGACAACTCCTCCTTTTCTTTGAGAAGTTGTTCCTTTTCGGAAGAAAGTTTTTTGAAATTCTTTTTTAAAGCAATAAATTTGGAAGAAAGTTCGTGAAAACCTTCCTCCAATTAATCTCTAGCATGTTGGAGATCCTCATAAGATAAATGATTGAAAGAATTTGAAGAACAAGAGGATGAGGAGTCGGAAGAGGATACCTCATGAAATGCCATTAGGCATTTTTTACCGTTGTCACTTGAGGAGGAGGAGGAGGAGGATGTGGAGCTATCACTCCATGTGGCCTTGAATTCCTTCTTATTTTCCTTTTGCTTGGCCTTTTTCTTGTTGAGTGGACAATTGGGCTTGTAATGGCCTTTCTTGCCACACCCGTAACATGTTACCTCGGGCTCGGATTTTTCGTTGGGTTGAGCCTTGCGGGATTTCTTCTTCTTGTGCTTCTTTATAAATTTGTGCATTTTGCGGGCAAGATTCTCCATTTCTAAATCGCCGCTTGAAGAGGAAGTCGATGAGGAGGAGGAGCTTTCTTCTTTTTGAACTTTGAAGGCGATGTTCTTTGGAACTTTGATCGGTTTGCCTTCCTTTTCAGCTTGCCTCCTCATGGTGATCTCGTAGGTCATGAGAGATCCGATGAGCTCTTCGATCGGCATGTTCTTGATGTCTTTTGCTTCTTGGATTGCTGTGACTTTCGGTGCCCATGTGCTTGGTAAGATCCAAAGGATCTTCTTGACCATCGTTTCTGCAGACACATCATCACCAAGGGACTTTCTCCCATTGCAAACATCAGTAAAGCGAGTAAACATTTCAGTTATATTTTCAGATGGATGCATGGTAAAAGACTCAAAATCTTGACGGTACATATCCAATCGAGTATCCTTAACTTTGTTGGTCCCCTCATGGGTAACCTCCAATAGTTTCCAGATTTCATGAGATGAAGTGCATGTGGAAACTCGATTGAATTCATTACGATCAAGGCCGCAATGAAGAGCGTTCATGGCTTTGCCATCAAGCTCGAAATTTTTAATATCGGCTTGAGTCCATTTGGATTCATCGGAAGAAGAGAGAGAGTAACCATGCATGACAATTCTATAAATAGGATAACCTATACTTCTAAGAAAAGTGGTCATGCGGGTTTTCCAATAAGTATAGTCGGTTCCATCAAAGAATGGAGCACGACCCAAAGAATAGCCTTCGGGGGCGAAAGAAGTTGAATCCATCACAAAGGATCTTTAATTTGAAACCGGTGAAGGTATTACTCAAATTTTTCCTCTGATACCAATTGTTGGGTCGGAAGAGTGATGGCAAGAAGGGGGGGGGGGGTGAATTGCCTTATTAAAAAAAATTAAGAATTTAAAACAAAGTTAAAGGTGCAGCGGAAATAAAAGAGGCAAGACACAAAACTTGATAACGGAGTTCGGCTTAAACCAAAGCCTACGTCTCCGCTCCCAACTCAACCGTTGAGAGATTTACTACTGCTTGCTTTTTAATGGTTTTAGCAAGAAACCCACTCGACTTTAAGGTAGTCTAGAACCTATTACAGCTTGCTTTTAATGGTTGAGCAAGAACCCACTAGCCTTCTTACAGGTGAAGGCTAGCTCACCTATGACTCAAGCCTTTTAAAGGGAAGGCTTGACTAACCTCTTCACACCTTGAAGGTGGTGTGAAAACCCAAACAAAAGGAAGATAAAAGAAAGAGGGGTTTGTATGCACAAACCCAAATTGATGCTCAAAATGATAAAATAAGAAAACCCGTAATGTGGAGAAGTCTTGGGCGCCAATGGATTGATTGGAGTTGATTAAGAGCGCTCCCAAGCTTCTTTGATGGTGCTCCTTGGATGTGGAAATGAGTTGGAGCAAATGGGGATCCTTGAAGGAATGCGCCGGAGGTTCGCCAAATGATCGAACAATGTTCCCGTGGGCTACCGTACGTTTCTGGGGCTTCCTAGTCCTTTATTTATAGAGGGGGAACCCTCAAATGTCCTTTGGGGGTCTTCGGAGCCGTTGGAGAGGCCTTTGGAGCCGTTGGGAGTCAAGTGGACAAGTCTGGTCAAAGCCCAACGACTAGTTTGACTGGCTCCACCGGCTGACCGGTGCTTGTCCACCGGTTGGCCGGTGCTTTGGAAAATGGAGAGGCCTTCTGCCCAGGCACCACCGGCTGGCCGGTGAGGAGGCCACCGTTTGGCCGGTACTGAGACAGTAGCAAACTCTTCTGTCTGGGTTCCACCGGCTGGCCGGTGAGGAGGCCACCGGTTGGCCGGTGATGAGACAGTAGGTGTCCCTTCTGTCTGGGTTCCACCGGCTGGCCGGTGATGGGACACCGGTTGGCCGGTGGACTGAAATCAGTCCACTTTTGCTTTCATGGCTTTCTTGGCCCAATTCCTTGGCAACCTGAAATCATGCCTATCATCCAAAAACACTTAAAACAAGATTAGATAAACAAGAGAGTGATTGTGATCATGAAAATTAAACCACGGTGGGTACGAGAGGTACAAAAATCTCCCCCTATTTTGATGATCACAATCACCAAAACAAACAATGTAAAAGACTGAAATGAAAGGCATGCTTTAAAGGATAAACTGAAAAGTAAAGTAAAGCATGAGAGAAATATTTGTCCCCCAATCAACCAAGAATTTCTCCCCCTTTTGGATTATCAAAATAGCACGGGGCATAAAACTTGATTGAGGGAAAGGTTGAAAAACAAGATAGAGTTTTTAAACCAATTGAAATTTTTGAAATTTGAATTGACAGTTTTGAATTGAAAGTTTTGAATTGAAAGTTTTGAATTGAATGTTTTGAAAATAAAGCAAAAAGGATTAAACGATCCTAACTCCCCCTAAATAAAAACAACAAATCACCGGGGAGAGGATTTTAGAACCGAGACAAATTTTGGTCCGGAGAGACTCGCTAAAAGGGATTTTTCAATCCATACTTGTCTAGTGGCGGGTCTTCTCCTATGAAATTCATCATTAAAGAAAATAGTTTTGGGCCTTCCATACCGGGCATTTTTGCAATTGCACTCATAAATTAAGTGCCCGGGTTTTTTACAATAGTTGCAAAATTTATATTGGGAGCTCCCCCTTACAAAAATAGTTAGAGCATGGGAAGAGGAAGCTTGCTTGGAATAGCCAAGCCCTTGGGTGGTTCTAGATACGCATTGGGAACCAAGTAATTTGGTTAAATTTTGTTCACCTTGGGTGAATTTGGAAAGGGATTCCTTTAAATCCTTGATTGTTGATTCCATAGAATCAACATCGGGAAGGTTTTGGACCTTAAAGGACAACTCCTCCTTTTCTTTGAGAAGTTGTTCCTTTTCGGAAGAAAGTTTTTTGAAATTCTTTTTTAAAGCAATAAATTTGGAAGAAAGTTCGTGAAAACCTTCCTCCAATTGATCTCTAGCATGTTGGAGATCCTCATAAGATAAATGATTGAAAGAATTTGAAGAACAAGAGGATGAGGAGTCGGAAGAGGATACCTCATGAAATGCCATTAGGCATTTTTTACCGTTGTCACTTGAGGAGGAGGAGGAGGAGGATGTGGAGCTATCACTCCATGTGGCCTTGAATGCCTTCTTCTTTTCCTTTTGCTTGGCCTTTTTCTTGTTGAGTGGACAATCGGGCTTGTAATGGCCTTTCTTGCCACACCCGTAACATGTTACCTCGGGCTCGGATTTTTCGTTGGGTTGAGCCTTGCGGGATTTCTTCTTCTTGTGCTTCTTCATAAATTTGTGCATTTTGCGGGCAAGATTCTCCATTTCTGAATCGCCGCTTGAAGAGGAAGTCGATGAGGAGGAGGAGCTTTCTTCTTTTTGAACTTTGAAGGCGATGTTCTTTGGAACTTTGATCGGTTTGCCTTCCTTTTCAGCTTGCCTCCTCATGGTGATCTCGTAGGTCATGAGGGATCCGATGAGCTCTTCGACCGGCATGTTCTTGATGTCTTTTGCTTCTTGGATTGTCGTGACTTTCGGTGCCCATGTGCTTGGTAAGATCCAAAGGATCTTCTTGACCATCGTTTCTGCAGACACATCATCACCAAGGGACTTTCTCCCATTGCAAACATCAGTAAAGCGAGTAAACATTTCAGTTATATTTTCAGATGGATGCATGGTAAAAGACTCAAAATCTTGACGGTACATATCCAATCGAGTATCCTTAACTTTGTTGGTCCCCTCATGGGTAACCTCCAATAGTTTCCAGATTTCATGAGATGAAGTGCATGTGGAAACTCGATTGAATTCATTACGATCAAGGCCGCAATGAAGAGCGTTCATGGCTTTTCCATCAAGCTCGAAATTTTTAATATCGGCTTGAGTCCATTTGGATTCATCGGGAGAAGAGAGAGAGTAACCATGCATGACAATTCTATAAATAGGATAACCTATACTTCTAAGAAAAGTGGTCATGCGGGTTTTCTAATAAGTATAGTCGGTTCCATCAAAGAATGGAGCACGACCCAAAGAATAGACTTCGGGGGCGAAAGAAGTTGAAGCCATCACAAAGGATCTTGAATTTGAAACCGGTGAAGGTATTACTCAAATTTTTCCTCTGATACCAATTGTTGGGTCGGAAGAGTGATGGCAAGAGGGGGGGTGAATTGCCTTATTAAAAAAAATTAAGAATTTAAAACAAAGTTAAAGGTGCAGCGGAAATAAAAGAGGCAAGACACAAAACTTGATAACGGAGTTCGGCTTAAACCAAAGCCTACGTCTCCGCTCCCAACTCAACCGTTGAGAGATTTACTACCGCTTGCTTTTTAATGGTTTTAGCAAGAAACCCACTAGACTTTAAGGTAGTCTAGAACCTATTACAGCTTGCTTTTAATGGTTGAGCAAGAACCCACTAGCCTTCTTACAGGTGAAGGCTAGCTCACCTCTGACTCAAGCCTTTTAAAGGGAAGGCTTGACTGACCTCTTCACACCTTGAAGGTGGTGTGAAAACCCAAACAAAAGGAAGATAAAAGAAAGAGGGGTTTGTAGGCACAAACCCAAATTGAAGCTCAAAATGATAAAATAAGAAAACCCGTAATGTGGAGAAGTCTTGGGCGCCAATGGATTGATTGGAGTTGATGAAGAGCGCTCCCAAGCTTATTTGATGGTGCTCCTTGGATGTGGAAATGAGTTGGAGCAAATGGGGATCCTTGAAGGAATGCGCCAGAGGTTCGCCAAATGATCGAACAATGTTCCCGTGGGCTACCGTACGTTTCCGGGGCTTCCTAGTCCTTTATTTATAGAGGGGGAACCCTCAAATGGCCTTTGGGGGTCTTCGGAGCCATTGGAGAGGCCTTTGGAGCCGTTGGGAGTCAAGTGGACAAGTCTGGTCAAAGCCCAACGGCTAGTTTGACTGGCTCCACCGGCTGACCGGTGCTTGTCCACCGGTTGGCCGGTGCTTTGGAAAATGGAGAGGCCTTCTGCCCAGGCACCACCGGCTGGCCGGTGAGGAGGCCACCGTTTGGCCGGTACTGAGACATTAGCAAACTCTTCTGTCTGGGTTCCACCGGCTGGCCGGTGAGGAGGCCACCGGTTGGCTGGTGATGAGACAGTAGGTGTCCCTTCTGTCTGGGTTCCACCGGCTGGCCGGTGATGGGACACCGGTTGGCCGGTGGACTGAAATCAGTCCACTTTTGCTTTCATGGCTTTCTTGGCCCAATTCCTTGGCAACCTGAAATCATGCCTATCATCCAAAAACACTTAAAACAAGATTAGATAAACAAGAGAGTGATTGTGATCATGAAAATTAAACCACGAGGGGTACGAGAGGTACAACAGGAACATTTCATGTTCTTTATTGTCTTGTAGGAAGATCATTTCTTGTTAGTGGAGTTCTCAGAAAATAATAGTTATAGGCCACGATACATATGGCCTGGTTTGAGTCATTGTATGTTTGTACTTTACATTCTCAACCTTTTTGGGTAGAAATGAGAGATACAACACTAATTGGACCCATCCTCATCCATGATACTTCAAAAAAGATCAAAATGAACAAGAAGTAGGTGAATATGGATAAATGTTGAAAAATATCATATATAGATCATCACCATTGGCCTTTGTCTTTCAATGTGAGTGATCATTTATTTTTAAAAAAAATTCAAAGACTTGTTCATCATATCTTGGGAAAGAAATGGAAATTATCTCCATGGTTTTTGTCCCATTTGAGATTTTGGAATGGATTGATGATGTTCCATAATGGTTATCCTCACCAATTAGATACTATGTTATACAGAATGTATTTCAGGCCTCTTAACTAAAGAAGTATCTGCCATACCCTAATCATGCAATAAATTTTTATCATGTTACGCATGATCTAGTTACAAAGATTATCCATGAACTGGTTTTAATTCTAGATAAATTGGAGAAGAATTTGTGAGGAAGATGAATTTATTTTTTTAATAGTATTATAATATCATGGTCAAATTCAATAAGAGACTTGGGAACAAGAGAACTTAATTTGAGACTAATGTCTGAACCTATTCAATACTTATGAGGATGAAAATCCCAATGATTAGGAGAATGTAACACCACTTATTTTAGGTATTTTATTATTTATGGATTATTTAAAATTAGGTAATGTTTAGGTTTAATAATCAAGAAGTTTTTTGGAGGTTTTGGAATATTTTAGAAGCCTTTTTTATGGTGCACTCTTTGAGCATGGTTAAGAGAAACCATGGTCTATTTCTAGGAAACCATGTGAGGTGTTTGGGGGTTACTGGGAAGACATATAGTTGGCATTTATTTTGTACAAACCATACCATGAATCATGTGACTTGATATTTTTTGGGATAGATATGATGTTTTCCATTAGTGCATAGTTTGTAAAATTCTGTGATCTAACCATGTGATCAGAAATAATTTTTAAATAAATTTACTTTAAAACCTAAAAATTAAACTAAAAGAATCATTCATCCTCCTATAACCTTGGATCTCAATTTCTAGGTTTCCCCTAGGAAAATTTCAATGATCTTTGATGTACATACTAAGATTTTGATAGTTCTATGAGTATTTGATTATGGAAATAAAAGTTTAGGACTTTGTTCTTCCTTCCCATATTGGATATTATTGATTCTTCTTAGAATAAAACCTAGATAAATGTTTGTATTCCTAGATATGTGGGATATAATGAGTTTTTCTTAGTTTTTATTGGGATTTTATAGGGAAATTGAAAGAAGCAGTCAGGTGTGTAAGATCATCTAAAAAAGATTTATGTCAAATGGATCTAAGGTAGGTGTTTTCCCCCTCTTACACTTTTTCTTGGATTGTGAAATCTATGTTCCCTTTGAATGATTCTCTTATAATTGAATAAAAACCATATTTCCAATACAATATTTAAACTAAACTAAAAAATCCTCTATAGATTTTCATTCTTGGTTTTGGGGATGTGGGTGATACCGCGTGGGATTTGAAAATGATAGTTTTAAAAAAAATGAAGCTTTTGGTAAATCAATATGGGTTTGATAGGAGTTTTGGGAATGGTTTGGTTTGTTTTTATACTTATGAAATGGTAAATTTGATCATGTAAGGAAGTTACCATGATCACATGACCGTTTTGGGAGTTCCAGGTTATGCATAGGCATGTGTGTGTGTGGATACATGAAATTATCATGAAAATATATTTAAATAAACTATTATGAATAAATCATGGATAGAAGTCACCATGGTTACAGGAATATTTTGGGAGGTCCAAGTTTACGCAGGTGTGTGAGTGGAATCGGGGAATTAATATACTAAGATTTTTGGATAAATTGTTTCTATTTATTTTAAAATAAAAGTTTATTTTAAAAAAATAACTATTTTAATCACTTGATCAATGGTTTATAATTTATTTAGTAAAATATGGATACCTATTTATATTTATATTAACTATTTTAAATAATCTTTGACGCTCCTATTTCAACTAGTAGAAATAGGGGCTTCGATAAAAATTTCTAATCTGTTTTTTCTAGAAACCAACATTAAAAGTGAATCCGGAAACTTTTAATGTCAGTTTTTTATAATATTGAAATTAAAAGTAAATCAGAACAAATTTTAACATCATTTTTATAAAAAGACATTATTTTTTTTAAAATTAATTTTATCATGAATTTTTTAGAAAAGAAATGTTAAAAGTGTTTAAAAAACAACAGTACCTTGAAACCCTCATTTATTTTTTGACTGAAACCAATCCTCTCGACCAATGATGACACCCAACAACTCCTGAAAACCTTTTACGACCCTTGATCTTTTCTTGTATTTTATTTTCATCATACTTTTTCATTTCCCCTAATCATTCATCCTTCATTCTTCTTTCACTATCCTTGAACTTTATCAGTCGATCCGCAACTACAGTTTAAGGTTTTTGATGGATATTTTTTTACTTAGTTTTGGCACTTGTTTTTCTTCAATATTGTAGCCTTGACCTTATTAACATATACTTTGAGCGAGTTTACCAGAATTTTGGATCGATTTTCTATTATCAACCTTGATATTTTTATCTTTTTTTAATTTTTAATATCAATCAAGTATCTGTTAGTTATAAATTTGATTGATATATTCATTTGTTTGTATGAATTTTTTTATAAATTATGTTTTTTTGTCAAAATTTGTTTAATATTATAAAGTTTTTATTATTATAATTTTTTTTCAATGTATTTTGTTTTTTTGGAATGGTTTATATTTATAATTTTTTGTATATATAAATTTTTATCATTATAATTTGTTTATGGTTGATTTTTTTTTCATTTTTTTCATTTAAATATTACTTTTGTAAATTTTTTTATTTTTAATTTTTTTTAATAAAAATTATTTGTTCAAAAATTTATACATGTTTAAATTAACAATTTTTATATATGTTTAATCACTTGTATTTAAATTATTAAATGATATTTTTTTGATCATTATATATATTTACTTGTTATGATAAAACAGTTATTAATAATTGATTATTTTGATTATATGTTTTTATATTTAAAATTTATCTGTTTATATGATTTAATATATTCACATTTTATATTATTATCTTAGGTAATTAATGGGCTGTAATTGGATAAATTTACGAAGAACCACCGATGAATATGAAAAATGAGTTGATGATTTCTTAGAATTTTCTAAATGCAACCTTCAAAATAAAGATTTTAGTTTTTGTCCATGAATGATGTTTTTGAATATGAGGAAGATAAAATCCATATAAATCAAGGATCATATCATTTATTATTATTTTGACCATAATTATACACACTGTATCTGGCATGGAGAAATAACAGAAAATTCAACATCAAATGGTGATTAAAATATTCATCATGAGACATAGGATCATATTGAATAATTAATTCAAAATGTAGGAATTGAAACCATAAAAAACAGTAACTACTAAATGTCTGTATAAAGATTATGAGAAAACACTATTCTTTGGTTTCACTAAATTTACAGTGTTATCGGTAGTACTGAGATTAGTTAACTTGAAATAAAGAAATGGGTGGGGTGATAAAAGTTTATATAATTTGATTTAACTTTTAAAAAATATAATTTATAAATTCGATATTATAAATTCAAATTATGATGAAAATAAAATATTATACCCAATGGGATTGGGGTATAAGAAGATACATGATTTCCCCAATGATTGTGTGTTGTATATAAAGAAATATGAATATTTATCAAAATGTACTAAATGTGGGATATTATAATATAAGATAGATGTAAATATGAACTCGGATTCATTCATAAGTATTGAAATCAAACCTCTTATTAATGAAATTTGGTACCTTCCAATAATTCCTCCTTTGAAGATTTATTTGAAAATTTAAATTATGAAAAAGGTTAAGATGACATACTGATGAGGGCATCTCTAATAGAAACATACAACACCCTACTGATTCACCATAGTGGAAGATATTTGATAAAAAATTCATTATTTTGGATGTAAATATATAAATCTCATAATGGGACTATGCATATATGGAATGAATCCACATTAGATCATCAGTAGACAACATAGTTATTCGTTTATTTTTTTGGTAGTTTACAATTTTTTTCCATAGATATTTATGAATGAATAATATTTTATGATGATCATGATGATTTCTAGACCAAAATAGCTAGAAAACTATATTTATGTGTATATTTCACCATTGATTGATGATTTTAAACATCAATGGGAGAAAAGTCTCATAGTTTTTGAATCATAGAAGAAAGATAATTTTCTTTTGAACGCTATGATAATGTTCACTCTAAAAGACATTTATGTATATAGAAACATTTCTAGATATAGTGTTAAAGGAGATAAATAATCTCTTATTTTTTGAGAAGAGACTTTATATTATCAATTTCAAAATGAAAGAAAGATAGTGTACATGGGTCATCAAATATATTTGTGAATTTATCATCCTTATTAAATATTTAAAAAATAATTTAATGGTCTATAGTAATATAATCTACCACCACAACCATTGTTAGATTAATAATATTATGATAAGGTGAAAAATATTGGTTCAAATTTGGAAAGAAAATAAGTTCTGGTCATCTAGAACAATTCTAGAAGAAAAATAATATCTTATTTGAACAATATTATTGAATATTTTTAGAGATAAAAATTACATTAATGTTATAAATGATGGGAAAAACATATGAGATATTTTTATTAGAACATTGTTTGACATGAAAGGAAATAAAAAAGATGTATTGCATGATATATTGGACTTTATATCCATGGGAATATGTTTGAGTTAGCTATCACTATAAAAAGAAATAAAACATATTTACCTCTTTCTTGTCACACATTAAGTAAGAGTGAGAAGTTGAATTTTTTTTCAATGTCTTCATGATATTAAAGTACCCAATAGATATTATTCAAATGTGAATAATCTGGTGTCATTAAAGGATTTTAAATTAATAGGAATGAAATCTCATGACATTCATTTATTGATTCAACAATTTATACTGGGTTAATTGTATGGTATATTTCCTAAACCTGCTAGAAAGACTATCATCAGGTTATGTTATTTTTTCAAATCCATTTGTAGAAAAATTATTTATCTAATTTTATTATATGTGTTTGAGAATGAAGATGTAATCATAGTTTTTCAACTAGAAATGTATTTCCTAAAAATATTTTTTGATATTATGAGTCATCTGGTGATTCATTTAGAGCATGAGATAAGAATATTTGGGCCGTTTTATTTATGTTTAATATATCCTTTTTAAATATATATGAAATTTTTTGAGGTATATGATTAAAATACTCACTAATTAGAGGAATATATTTTAAAAAATATTAATTAGAAGAGTTTATTGATTTTTTTTATTGATTATTGGTATGATGAGGAGCATGTTGGTCTCCCAATATATCGAAATTTTACATTTAGTAGTGAAGGCAGAGGGATCTTTGGTCTAAATGTAAAGTTTATTCCATGTGATTAGTTTATTCAGAAAAATTTATACATTTTGAACAACAAAAATATAGTTTAACCATATATATCATCAAATATTACTAGATTAAAGGTAGGATACCTAAAAATAAATTAAAAGTGGTTGATGATTGAGTATAAAAATAAATTTATTTCATTGTTTAAATATAAATTTAACAAAGATTTATCTACATTAGAAATATTGAAATTTTTGAAATGGGGGCCATATCTTAATGTGATAACGTGGTATAGTTTTTACATGAGTGGTTACACATTTTACACAAAAAAACATAATGATAAGAGTACTATTCAAAATAGTGGGGGAATAGTCATTTCAAATACATTTTTCAAGTACAAATGATATAAACACAATTTCAGCATCAAAAATATATTTTGGAGTTCTTGAGGATATATGAGAAATTGATTATACTAAATTTCAAGTAACAATTTTTAAGTGTAACTTATTTGATAGTAACAATGGTGTGAAACATGATTATTGTGGATTTACACTCATTGATTTGAAAATATTTAGTTGAAAAGAGGAACCATTTATCATGGCAACACATGAAAATAAAATATTTTAAGCTATTGATCCATTGAATGATCAATGGTATCTCATTTTTCAAGGGATAATAATTCATTTGGGTGATGAGGTTGATAATAATGTTATGTGGATTTATGATAGGTTTATTTATCTATTAAATGATTTCTAGATGATAACAATGAATATAATACAGACATATTCCATGTTTTATGAAATGATCATGTTGAAGGAATATGGAAAAACACCAAATTACTCTCTTAATTATTCAGGTAAATATTTATAATCTATTTTTCATTATTGAACTCCAAATTTTGTATGTAATTTTTTTCTTCAATTTTTTCATTTATAATTTATTTTTTTCATTATAATGACTTTTGATTAATTTTTTATTTTTGTAAATTATTTTTGATTTTTAATTTTTTTAAGATATAAATTATTTGTTAAAAAATTATATATGTTTAAATTATCTATTTTTATATGTTATTATATGTTTCTCTTCAATCTTATAGATTTTTCCATGTTTCCACCACCTTTGAGTGAGTTCAACAACATTAATGTATTATTTATGACCAAATTATATAAGTTATTTTTTTATTTTATTTTTGAAGATAAATTAATTGTTTATTAGTAACAAATTTCATTTATCCAATCATTTTTTTTTGTATTAATTATGATTATTTTGTTAAAATTTGTTTAATGTTTTAAATTTTTTTATGAATATAAATTGTTTGTGACTATAATTTGTTTTTAGTTATTACTATTTTTATTTATACATTTTTTATTATCATAATATGTTTTGGGTAGAAATCATTTCTTCCTTCAATTTTATTCATTTATAACTTGTATTTATCTATTATGAACAATAATTTTTTTTATTTATTACAATTATTTAATTTTAATCAAATATATGTGAACATAATTTTGCCAAGGTAGAATACATCTTTCAAAATGAAAGACACTAAGGCAGGG
The DNA here is from genome assembly GCA_963277665.1 of Viscum album. Classification (NCBI taxonomy): domain Eukaryota; kingdom Viridiplantae; phylum Streptophyta; class Magnoliopsida; order Santalales; family Viscaceae; genus Viscum; species Viscum album. The sequence continues at coordinate 225,905,171 of OY728162.1, forward strand.
GAACCATGGTATATAAATTTTTCCACTAAAATATTATCTCTAGTAATTAAATTATTTAATGAAATTAAACTTACATTTATTAATATTATTTGCAGCTCTCCTTCTTCTCTAAAGAGAACGTTACCAAATGATGGTAGGAATGGGATTGAACATTTACCAGAACTTATACTCAAATGTGGAGAGTAAAGGGTTATAATTATCCCTGTTGATATTGAATTCCTAACTATCCAAAATGCCACACAATTTTAGACTTTCCTAGATGTACAAAGTCATTCTAGGATAAGTATTTTATACCCTTGTTGGTGGAGCATTGACCAATCAGTGAAATATATTTTATGGGAGTCCCTAATGGTAAGATTATTAAAATTATTTAATTAGTTTTCCAATGTTTTTAATATTATAAATTTCTAAATATTTTATTTATTCAATTATAGATGAAATTTTACTTTTAAGAGACAAAAGGAGTCAAGAAAAGTGTTTATCATTTGTAGCAAAAAGATGGAGATATTTAAAGAAAAATTTTACTTCAACTTATATTTTTGAGAGTAAAAATGATAAAGATCCATGCCTTAATTATGGGTTTATAGATAAAGATACATGATAGAACTTTGTCTTTAGATGATAGGAGGAATATTTTATGGCATGTTCTTGTTATTTATAAAATTTATCTTTTCATTAATTTCCATTACTTCATAACATAATTATTTTTTATTATGTAACAAGCCTCTAGGAAAAATCACCAAGATATATAGTCTCAAAATTTATAGCCTCAAACATTCTCATGAGGAGGGTTTCGTTTATTAGAGGAATAAATGATTGCTGGAAAACTTAGTGAATTAAGAGCCATGTTAAGTAGTGGATTTGAAGAGATTCCACTCAAACTTATATCTCCTCCCACTCATCATGAAAAATGAAAAGGGTGAGAATGTAAAAAAAGGTAAAGTATATTACCGATCCAACCAAGGAAGTAGATAATAAGATTTTAAGTAATTAATTATTACTTTTAATCAATATTACCATTTAGTAAATTTATCTTTATAATATTACATTTGAAAATATTATTTCAATACTCCCCTCAACAGAAAATAACACAGGGTTTCTTTATCCCTTAGGGTAGGAGGGATATTATTACCGTTAATTTAAGAAACCTAGAACACCCTAGACACATAAGAGGGTATAAATAGGGAGTCATATTTAAAAAATAGCTACACCCATAGTGAAACATCGATTGGGGAATAATATAGGGAAGAAATATATTCTTTCATGTTTAATCTAGGGAAATTGAATGAGTTGATAGAGGATAGGATTAAATCATTTGTATTAGACATTATTGAAGAAGCAATGAGAAATACTTAGAACGTATAGCCAGTGTAGCCAGTACAGCTTAAATAGTCGTCTTACCCAGATATGCCACCTCCTCATTCATACCTGACCATGCAGTGTGAGTTGCTTTCTGGGGATCCCCAAGTACATATTTTAGCATACAGAATTGCATATCATCTAGGAGATTATTTACATCTTGATCTTATGAAATTGAGTCATAAAAGATTAGCATTACATGATATTTTTGGTATAACTACTCCAGTGTCGATGCCTACCAAGGTGTCCATAGTTTGATCTAGTATTGGAAATTTATTACTCTGGTTAGATAATTGTCTTCATCAGCAGACGTATGGTGTATGAGTTTCTTTTAATTTTTTATTTATAATTAAATTAAAAATTAATTATAATATTTTATTACACTTACCTTATATAGGAATATCAGATATCGAAGTATTCCCTATAAAGGAAATGAAAATTTTATATTCTAATACCTTTAGATTCTAATACCTTTAAATATTCATCAGGAAGCTGATTGGGTAACAAATTTATCACATGTTATTACTATATTAGATAATTATTATAATTTTCTAATGAGTACTTATATATTTAGAATAGAATATGAATTAATTTTTTTTAAAATTGATATCATGGATTTTTTAAAGGGTGATCAGCTCACTGTACCTGTGTTGTAGTTTTTTTCCATGTGATTAAATTCCAATTATTAATTTATTTTCATTAAGTGAATATATTTTATATTTACATAATAAATTTATTTTATAATTAGGTATCTCCACAATAATTTCATCCATTAATATTTTAATTATATTTATTTTTTTATTAACCCAAAATACATTTCAATGGAAGTGAACTATTTGAAACAAGAAGCCAGAACTAAATAGTATCTGAAAGATTTAAAAACATGAACCTCACATGTCGTTTTTCCCATTCCTTGATGGGTAAAAAATATATGATTCTGAACCACTATTCATTATACTATTATTAATTATGAATATTTTTTAGTGTACATTAGTTTTTGTGTGTATTTTTTTGAAAGGAAAGTAAAGCATATTGGTTATGCTCTTTATTGGGTGGTGTTCTAAGAACATTTAGAAAAATGTTAAATAAGTAGGTTTTATTCAATTATTTTAGTTCGTTAATATTAATATTTTCAATTTAAATAAGTTTGGTAATTAATATTTCAAATTACTATAGTATATGGATTGGTTCAACAAATATTTCTATCAACCAGTGGATCTATAAAAAATTTAATATGTGAAAGTTCAGGTAAATAACTTTTATATTAGTGAATAATTGGGTTTTGTTATGTATATAAAGGTTTTATTTTTAAAATATGGTTTCATAAATTTGGTTTCATAAATGTGGTTTCATCATCAAAATTGAAATTTTTAATGTGGGTATTAAGTTTTAAGATTCATTTATGAGATAATAGTGACCATAACAACAGCATATTTTCAAAAGTATAGTTTCATTACAACACTTTTAATTTAAACAAATATGTTATTTGTTAAATTCATGACACTTTATTTTGTAGTTTTTTTATGATGTTTCTTCATATACATCTAATGACCTAAAACACCTTAAAAATTTACTTTTACAATATTTTATATGTTTTACTATTTTTTATATTTAGTTTCATTTATTTGTATATTTGTAAAAATTATTACAAAATTTCTCACTAAGTTTTATTACTTTTGTGCCATATCTGCTATATGATTTCTCTTTTTTAGTTATACTTTGATCTTATAAGTGTTGGATTATTTAATTTTTAATATTTTTTATTTTTTTTTTCAACATCAAATGTCTATTTTATAAAAAAAATGTTGAAACCCCCATGTAAGGATTTTGACGTCGTTTTTAGTAAAAATCAACATCAAAAGTATGGAAGTGTGGTTTTCCATGTTTGTTTTTTATAAAATTGTTGTGGAAATACCTTTTGATATTTTAGTTCTTTCAACATCGGTTTTTTATAAAACTGATGTCAAAATATTCCTCAGAGATCTTCCCATGTCAGTTTTATAAAAATCCAACATCAAAACTACTCCTTGAAGAATTTCCACATCATTTTTATAAAACATTACATAAAAATACACAATAATTCCCCTTCTATAAGGGTTTTCAACATCAATTTATGAAAACTTATGTGGAAAGTACCACTTTCAACTTCTCATGTATTAACATCGAATATACACCAAAATTAATAGGTAAAAAACTAACTTTAAAGGTGTTTTTAAACTATTGTGATGTTTTATAAAATTATTAGCTAATATGATTCTAGTCTTAGTCCCATATGTGAAAATTTTTTGGGTTCTTCTTATTATTTTGTTATAATCACCCCTACATATTCACCTTAGTTCATATAAAGACATTGTCTTCTATGATATAAATAAGATACTTGTTTCATACTTCACTAGTAGAGCACATTGATATTGGATTTAGTGGATGTTCAATGATTGATCATTGGTGCATGGTTATTTCTAGGATTTATAGTGGTTCCACCTTAGTTCAAGAGTCTATTGCTTCTTTGGAGTCTTAGTTGTTTTGGTTCTTTTAATTCTATTCTTACTCGGATTTTTCCTTATTGATTACTTTAAGTTATTGGATATTAACTCATGTATAATTATATATCTATCTCTTTCATTGTTTATTAATTCATATTCATCTTGGTTACTATTTATGGTTTTTTCTTGTGTTTAAGGTTAAAATGTTCCCCTTCTATTCTTCTGTTAAACCCTCAACATTTATTTCCAAAATTTGGTGTTTGAGGACTGTAACCTATGGTCTGTAGCACCTCCATTTGAGCCCAATAAATTGGTTTGGTTGGTTATTTTACATGTAATATTTGTTAAAGGGGGGAATTTAATCCCTAGGTATATTGGTCATTTTAAATAACTTGTATGAATTGGGGTTATAGCTTACCGATTGGCTATTTCACCCAACCTTTCTAAAATGCATGATGTCTTCAATGCTTCATTTATGACAAAATACATTCCAAATACATTTAAAGTTCACACATATTATGGAATATATTTTGAGTGTGAATTTTCTCAAAATTAATATCTTATCTAAATTCTTAACACTAGAGAAGAAGTGTTGTGGAATTAGATAACATGTTTGGTGAAAATCCTTTGGAAAAATAACAAACTAGAAGAGGAAACCTGGGATCTTAGAGAATTTTTTAGGAATGAATATCCAAATTCATTAAATATTTGATATATACCCCAATATGGAGTATTAAAATATTTAGGTGTGGGGGATAATTTAATACATTCGACCCTACTATTGTTTGTAAACACAGTATCTTGAACTATTACAAAATGTTGACTCTAAAGAGCCTTTAATTATGAGTATAATTAAATGTGTAATTTATTAATGTAATAATTTGATTTAAAAAATAATAATATTAATTTTTAAATTCATCATAAAGATATTATATTAAGATTAATTTTTTGTATTTTTTCAAAAAGGATGATTATTAGGTGAATAGTGAAAATAACATTTTTATTAAAACTGAGAATTTTATGACATCACTAGGATATAAGAATAAAATAAAACTAAAAAAATTATATTTAATAAATATATGTTTTATATGTAATATTATATATTTTAAAATATTATTTTTAATTTATAACCTATATTTGATATTTTTAAACTCAAGTCAAATTTTTCACTAGATCTGTTATAATGCATTATACATTTTTTATTTTAACATTAAATTATATCTCTTAAAAATTTAATATTTTAATATGGATTTAAAATTTTTAACTAGTAGTATTAAATTTTTGTAAGAAGGATCATTTTATTTTTATCCAAAAAGGATAAATTACTAAGGTAGAAAATAGTTTTCAAGGTAAAAGTTGAAATAGTAAAAGAGGAAAATCTTATGGTAAAGAGTTGATTTTTTTAAAAACAAGTGTTAAATTTATAAGTATAGGGTTTATCATACTTATCTATTAATAAATAAAATATTTATCAATTTTTGATCAACATACCTTGATAGTGACTTCCTGTTTTTAAATATTTTGGGGCATTTATAAAAATGTTATCCCTTTTCACTTATAAAAGGGGCACTCCTCTCCTCACTCAGCCTAAAACTAAAACCCAGTAAGTTCGTCACAAAACATACCCAATATTATCCTAAACATTCCTATAAACATTCAAGAGGTTATAGAAATCTCAAAATACCATCCCTTAAAGGAATAACCTCCTTTTTAATGGAGAAAATACATGAAGTGAGGTATAAATATCTAACCAATCCTTTCTCATTTTAGTTTATTTATGTACACTTATTATTCTTCAAATTACATTAAAACATATTAAAATTATAACATAATTATAATTAGTATATTGGTATGTTATTATAGTTATGTTAAAATCATTAACCACCTTTCCCTTTTCTATTAAGAAAAACGAAACATTATTCATGCTTGGTGCGAACTATCGCCTCCACAACACAACATGTTTCATTTTCCGTCACCACATTAAAAGAATAATACCAATAGTGAATTTATTATATAAGTATTATACTTATGAAATATTTTATATTCTTATATTATAAACCATATTACTCATTTTCCTCATTCTACATAAAATGAAATCATCATTCATGTGTACGTGTGGACTACCACCTTCATGGAAAGATTGATTTCTGTTTTTATTTTCTTCCTCGCCTTACATGGATAGTCTTAAGAATAGTTTTAATGGATATCTAATATTTTTATGAACTTATTTAGGTTCTTAAAAGAAATATTTTAAATACTATAAACAATATTAGTAATAAAAATCATGGTAAATTCAACAGTCCAAAAGAGAATTCTAAGAGAAAAAATGATTTCTCTATACTATGAAATAACTTTGTATTGGTTAAATTATTATTATAATTCCTTATAGTTATAATATATAACAAGAATAATAACAAAATATTATTATTATTCATATTTTATAATTATATTACAACTAAACCACCATATAATCATTCATTCAATAAAGGTATGTTCATGTTTTGGTTTGTTTAACCACCCAATTGAACAATACAATGAATTTATATTATGAATAAATGTGGTAACATACTTACTGGTATAATATGATATAAATTTTTAAATAATAATTTAATTTTGTTTTTTGTATATGTTATATCAATACTTAATTCATTAACTAAGAAAACACACTTCAATCATCAAGAATCACCAAAACATGCTTATTATCAATTTCGAATTCAAGGATTTTGACTAAAACACTAAATAAAGTAATTTGAAACATCATAAATTATTATAAATAATTCACAAAAGTAACGTAATAATATCTTAAATATAAAATTTATAATAATAATGAATACATACAACTCTATTACAAAACTAGTACAAACGATCAAAAATATAAACACCTGATATAAAAAATAGGTAGAATTCATACAATAGATGGCTATTTTTGAATATTAAAAATAAAAATGGGTATGATTAAGGTTATTAATTAAGTGATTAAGATATATATATTTTTTATAAATTAGGCTAAAGTAAATTCATTTAATTCAGGTTGAGTTTTCCATCTTAAATTCTTCTCTTTGAGACATGTTTTGTATTAAGCACATAATTTACTTTATGTGGTGTATAAACTAACTATTTGAGATGTTATACCATGAAATTAATTTATTCATGATATTTTAAAATAAATTTTAAACCTCTCTTTAAATTGGTTTTGATTTAATTTCTACCCAATCCATAAGTGGGGTTTTTCGTCACAATTTTGATTCTTTGAGAATCGTGTTATATTCACCACCTATTTCATTTTATAAGGTTCATAAATTGATATGTAATAATTTTTAAGATATTAATAATAAAATTTAATGTATTCAAATTTTTATATTTTTATCCCACACTCATATTCCTTTTATTCAAGAGTTACCAAAACTGTTTTAAAAATCTATATTTTCCATGGTGGAAAAACTATCCTATGTTCCAAAAAAGTAAAAATTATTGCAGTTTACTAAAAAATAAACCGTTGTATGGATAATGGTAAGTGGATGTGGTTGTGTTAGTGTTGAACCTAGGGGTAATCACCCTAAATAGAGTTTGTTGATAATTGACTCAATCATCACTCTAATGCACGATGAGTGGCCTCAATACTGCACAACTATCTAGATAGTCTTTAGGGATATGATTTGGAATATTAACATTCATTTTATAAACCATGATGAAGGATTTTTTTCAAACATTTTCTTAATATCCTACCAATGAAAAATATTTAACTAAATTACTATATTTCATGGATAAACTAAGACATTGAATGTACCATCACCACTATATTACATTCATAAGGGTACTTTCTATTACTTTTACAATACTTTACATCTTCTAAGTAGATTAAGGTATGTTCTCCTAGACATCTAAAATAATATATTGAATGGGTAAGTATTTTTTCTTATATTTCTCATTAATCAGGTAACCATGTTTTTATTCTGCTAGAGGTTCCTTAAGAAATGATATGAAAGGTATTGTTTACTCTTATGGTAAATGAATTTGACTTAATCAATTTAGGAGTGGGGCCTAGATTTATATAGACCCTCAATGCACGATAGGCCTCATAAGAAAAAAAAACCTAGATTTTAGTGTATACTTATCCCCATACCAATATAGTGTCTTGGAATATGGTATTGACAATATGGTATGATGTCCAACATTATGAATTCCATCATTATGAGGTCAATGATTCTTATTGTCTGTGTTTTTGTTTATCTTCACATATACAAAATGACATCAATTTTAGTTGATCATGGATTTATATTGTTTATTTATTTCAAACATATCACTTATTCCATTTTTATGTTATGATATTTTCCCTTGTATGATACTCCTTAATGTGTGTATTAGATTACTTTTATTTGTTTTTGTAATGCCCTGACCCCAGCTACCCAGAGTCGGTGCATTACTTCGTAACATTGGCATGATCACAAAAGATCAAGTCTCGAAAGACCGATTAGTTTAGTAGCCTTGGAAACACTAGATACTTTCATAAATGTTACATTACATCATAAAGTGAAAAACTATAATAATAAAGTCTCCATAGTCCACACTCATATCCTCTTCTGACTATCCCTGCAGGTCATTCATACAATACTTCTTCACATCCTGGAAAATATTAAAACATTGAAAGGGGTGAGCTCAGATGCTTAGTAAGGATAACAATATTGCGAAAGCTTTCAAAAATAAACATTAACATCTAAGGCAATGTATAACTAAAACAAAAGACTTTTTAAACTTTAACTTCAGCATAATATGGAAAAAATAAAATTCAATAATTCCATTTACTTACTCACATGGATATTCTACTAGTCGAATAATCACATGCAATATCAATAACCACTTTCATAATGATGGAATGCATAATGCTAGACTATCATAACCACGTAGACAAGGCCTCGTGTCAAGACCACAAATAAGATTTTGTCAAGGCCTTGTGCCAAGACACTAGTTTGTCTCATGAGACCTGCCGATGCATCGAGGAGATATAGCGGGCTCCACCCGTCACTTATTAAGTCCAATGCATTCCTCATATGAATAGGTTTAAACATATCATAAACCATAACATAATCGTATCACATAAAACATGCATAAAGGAAACGTAACATTTCCACATTTCAATCACAAGATATCAATACAACACATTGATATAATAAAAACACTTTGAAAACCATTTTCAATACCAAAATAAAAGAAAGTTAAAACTTTGTATTTATTTTTCATTAAAAAAAGTGATGGCTTGTAGAGGAAGCCGAAACTCAAATAATGGTCACGGCGGCAGAGAAGTCGTTGTCACCGCATATGTATGGAAATAAAAAACATTCCCTTTTATTAGTTTAGTAAAACTCTTCGTATAAAAAATATTCCTTTTGAATAAACGTAAAAGTCAAATGGGTTTATACACCCTATAAAAGAAAGTTGTGTATAAAACCAAATATGCCTCAATTTGAGACGAAGTCCTTAAAAAGATCATTTTTAAAATAACATAGATCTATTATGTGTATTCTCTATAATTACACATAAATAAAGTACAAATACAAGATAGGATATAATAATATCATGACATAATTTGAAAGTAGGAGATTAACCCAAAGAATGGAAATTGGGTTAAGAAATTCCCTTACCTCGTGTCCGAATTCACTCGACCATTCTTTGATCTCCTGAATAATAAACTAGAGTTAATCTCTACCTTCTTAAGAATCTTTTTCAAGTTCATTATTCCTTTTATATCACTTTTTACCATGTCATGAACATTATGTAATTATTTAAGTTTTTAACGGTCGTTTTGTCGATCTTAGGTACTTGAGTCAAAAATAAACTTCTTATAATTAAAAGTTGGTCATGTGGTGAAATATCCATTATATCAAGAATTATATTCATGATTTAGATATCATATATCTCATATATATCCAGTATATACATGCATTTATAATATTCCATAACGTTTAGAAGTATGAAATGAAATGCACCGTTCATGAAGACGGTAAGCCGTACGTACGCATGAACGCTACTTTCATTTCTATTTCGTATTTAATGAAATGATAATGATATAAAGGTATATTATAATTCCAGTATAATATCATATATAATATCATTTACTCCATCCTTTATACATCCCACATATGGCATTAACGATTCACATCACTTTGAGGGGGCAGTAGTCCGCACTTCCTTAAATGAAAATATCGCATTTACCCATAATGGAAACCATAAAGGTAAGACATAAATGAAAAATACAGAAGCTTAAGTAAAACATAAACATATTATATATCATATATAAATATATTGACATCTTAATGGCCACCTTTGAAGGTGTTTTATGAGTGTTGAACAATCATCGTTTCGTGAGGTAGAAATTCGCCATCCACAGAAACTGTATGTTCTTTAACCATTAGATGTAGGTGTGTGTAAGTGTAGCTCGAATACTCATTATAACAACATCCTAGTATATTGAGGATACTTGTGTTGTTACAAAAGAAAGGAATAAAAAGATTTTAAGGGGTTGGAGAAGCAAAATAAAACAAAACAACATAAGAGAATACATTACCTTAAAATCGGGTAACTCTTTTGATTTGAGCCAAAGGATTCCTTGGGAAGAATTCTGCCCAAAGTGAGGCTTCTAGGAGTAAGGGAGGGAAGTTGGGAGAGTATTTGGGTAAAGTTTGTCCGATCCAAATGGATTGAATGTGTGAATAAAGTGGTAGTGGTGGGGGCCTTTTATAAATGGAGAGGAGGGGCACTCTTGGAAAGTAATGAAATGTTACTTTATTATATAATGCTTTTCGGATTCTAAAGGTCCCACACTTATATAATTAGAGGCTAAGTTGATAAGGGTTCGAAATATGCTCATCCAATAGGCTTTGGACAAGTTTAATGCTTAGATTTTACATTATCCTTCCATTTTATTAAAATCATTAATTAATGAGGTAATCGTTGTATCATCATGGTGTCATAAATAATTTAATTTATTTAATGTCTAAAAATTATAAAAAAATATAATTATGTAGGAAATCTTTTTATATTTCTAATTAATATTTATAGTCAAAAATATGACTTGTATAACCCAATTTAAAAATTGTTTTAGTAAAACAACTCTTGTTTGTGACCTTTTTATTTTAACTTTAAATAAAAGTTATTTATGTCATTTTCCTACCAAAGTGGCTCCATGGGGTCCCCAAGTTGACCCATGGATTTTCTTGGTCGGCCATGACACATAAAATAGGGGTAGGAATAGTGTAAAGGTATTTTCATATTTTTATAATATCATTTTTACCTTAAATTTCACTAATTACCTTTAATCGCGATTAATTAAACATAAAAGTTACTATTCACCAAAAAAATTATTTTTATCCCATTGAACCACATTTTACTTCCTAATAACAACCATCTATGTCGTATTTTTGAAAATCAAAACACAGAAGTGGTAATGTTTCATTTAAACGAAAAAAATCATTTTTTTAATTACCACTTAGTGGTTTCACTATTCATAAAAAATTGAAGTTTTTCAGAACAATGCCAAAATTTTACCCTAAGCTATAATTGATATTCCAAATTCAAAAATGATGTCTATTTTACAAAATTACAAACATATAAGTTGCATTAATTAATTTTATAATTAATTCCCGCTGTCACAACAAATAGCGTGTTTCTAAGAAACAATATATATTAAAAGATTGACAATTGTTTATGTCTAATTTCAAAGTGAAATTAATTCTAATGACCACCATTGGATAAAATGGTAAAAATATATTCTAATTATACTTTAAAACCACTCAATAGTATAATTTATCACTATAAATTATTTTGATTAAAAAGGTTGTTTTTAAGTATTTTTCATTATTCATAAAAAATTGAAATTTCTCAGAAAATTACAAAAAATTAAACTTAGGATAATTTAGATATTACGAATACAAAAATGAAGTACATTTTGAAATATAAAATTTCTATAATTTTAAAAAGTGGTTATTAATATTCATAATGGCTACTTTGATTAGTTGTGGTGTTTTAGAACTCGAACTTGCGTACAATGCAAGCTATTGCATTATTGAAAGAGAGGCGTATCATGAAAGCTTGGGGTGTTATATTATCCCCTACTTCAATAAATTGCATCCTTGCAATTTGAAATTTTTCTTTGAAAGTAAAAGGTTGAAAATAGAAAATACCTTTGTGGAAAACCCACATAGGAAATAGGGTTAATAAGAATATAACATTAAAAGAAAGAAAGATAAGTACAAAGGTCACCCGAGATAGCCCATATTAGGATTATATGAAAATATGGATATGGAAGAAAAACAAACCATCAAGGTCTGATGGTGAGTTGTAGAAAACTGGTTTAGGAGAAAGTTAACCATAAGAAAATCACAAACTTGTGATTGGTTAAACAGTCATTGAATCCCCAGTTGTAAAAGTTAACCGGCAAAGTTTTTGTTTTAAGTTACCTTTTATAAAGTTGAGGAATTTATTTAGGATATTTACTAAGAACGTAAGGAAATATACTTACTTGTCATGTAGGCTTTCATTAGTTAATAAATTTTCACCACGAACCCATCTTTCACTCCAAATGGTAACAGAACACAAAAATATTCTATTTATCCTTATTGTATAAGGTTCTAAATATTACCACATACCATTTATATTAGGAAAACTATTTTTTAATAACCAGGGACTTCCTGTAGGATAGTGGTAGGAGATAAAGGCTTGTCGCACTATGGTTGTGGGTTCGATTCCTGCAGCTTTGTCTGATGTGACGGGTTATCCCCCAACCTACAGGTTGTCCTTTTCCTAAAATATAGCATTATAATATTCCAAAAGTAATCTTCAGAAATGTTTTAACCTTAAACAATACTATCCAAAGTTCAAATTAATCCATTCCAACCTTTATAGTTATCCAAAATACTTCTATCCAACTCATAGTCCAAATTTTATAAGGAAGGTAAACATAATGAAGATCCATTTTTCTGCGGAACAACATGTGAACACCTACATAATGTATTCTTTTAAAACACTTCAACATCCTGAATTACCATAAATTCATGATCCCTTATTCCTTATAGAATACCAGATATACTCCTTCTATCCAAAAAAATGTAAACAAATCATTAATCAGTTTCAAGTAAGTTAAGAATATCCAATATAACTTATCAAAATAAATCATGTATTATTCCAAAATCACTATCTTGGTATCAAAACCATATTATGGTTTATCTTTCTCTCAACCATATATTTTCAAAAAAAATTAACCTGATGTGGAGTCACTTTTCTTGGTTCCACAAAATCACAGGTCCTTGATGAAATAGTACTGCAGTACAATCCTTATATACTCCATAATCATTATAACCAGTACATCATTGATACAACACTCAAATGACAAAATTCTTTTATAACAACATAAGAACTCTAGTCATTCCTCCTCATCTGTGGTAGTATCATAACTTGATTATTATCCAATAACATCATTTGGGGCATACTCTGATGATTTGGACATTGGTTTGCGTAGTGTCCCCACTCCTTGCAGATGAAGCATTGTACATTTGAAACCTTTTTCTTACCCTTGCAGTCACGCACTTTGTGTCCTTTTTCTCCACACATATAACAAACTCCCATTCCCTTCAATAAAGTTTCAAGGTGTTTCTTCCCATAGTTATCACATATTGGAAAATTCTTCTTTTCCCTCATCCCTTTATCCATCATTCTCTCCTCCATCCTTTTCTTCTCTTGCTTCCCTTCAAATCCATAAGACTCGGAGAATTCTTTACTTATCTTATTAACACATGATACTATTTCTTCATATGTTGAGAACACAGGGGAGACTATTTCCCTTCAAAATGTTGTCTTAATATCGTTAAAAATATGATCCTTCTTACTCTTTGGATCATACGTATTGGTGGAGTTCACATTCCTTCTACTGGGCGCCATTTCTAAACAATGGAATAAACTAGATTAGTTTATGAGTCAAAATACATAATTCCATACTTGTAAAATACTTAACATAAATTGAAATATTTATGGATATAATCCACAAAAATGTTTTCTTTGAGGAAGTATATACTCATAACCCTTCATAGTGGTTTGTAAATAAAATGAGAATTATCCTAAGCATATCCCCCGGGAGTGTCGTAACCAAGAGTGAAGCAAGGCCCGTTGTCATGCACCAGTTCCCGTTCGAGTCTAGCTCAAAGCGGTGTTTTCGGGTTTTACCACTAGGTACATCTGTGCCAGAGCCGCCTCTACCTGCTCGTATCCAGACAGGGATGTATTTCTTGGAAAACTCACAACATCTCTATAATACCAAAATTCTAGGAAGTTCTTCTATACTAATCCTTAAAGTCTATCTTCGGGCTATGTGCTCTAATCAGAGTTTATCTAAATCTAGCTTCCAAGGTTAGTACTAAACTGCCTATGATACCAACTGTAATGCCCCGACCCCAGCTACCCAGAGTCGGTGCATTACTTCGTAACATTGGCATGATCACAAAAGATCAAGTCTCGAAAGACTGATTAGTTTAGTAGCCTTGGAAACACTAGATACTTTCATAAATGTTACATTACATCATAAAGTGAAAAACTATAATAACAAAGTCTCCATAGTCCACACTCATATCCTCTTCTGACTATCCCTGCAGGTCATTCATACAATACTTCTTCACATCCTGGAAAATATTAAAACATTGAAAGGGGTGAGCTCAGATGCTCAGTAAGGATAACAATATTGTGGAAGCTTTCGAAAATAAACATTAACATCTAAGTCAATGTATAACTAAAACAAAAGCCTTTTTAAACTTTAACTTCAGCATAATATGGCAAAAATTAAATTAAATAATGCCATTTACTTACTCACATGGATATTCTACTAGTTGAATAATCACATGCAATATCAATAACCACTTTCATAATGATGGAATGCATAATGCCAGACTATCATAACCACGTAGCCAAGGCCTCGTGCCAATACCACAAATAAGATTTTGTCAAGGCCTCGTGTCAAGACACTAGTTTGTCTCATGAGACCTACCGATGCATCGAGGAGCTATAGCGGGCTCCAACCGTCACTTATTAAGTCCAATTCATTCCTCGTATGAATAGGTTTAAACATATCATAAACCATAACATAATCGTATCACATAAAACATGCATAAAGGAAACGTAACATTTCTACATTTCAATCACAATATATCAATACAACACATTGATATAATAAAAACACTTTCAAAACCATTTTCAATACCAAAATAAAATAAAGTTAAAACTTTGTATTTATTTTTCATTAAAAAAAAGTGATGGCTTGTAGAGGAAGCCGAAACTCAAATAATGGTCATGGCGGCGGAGAAGTCGTTGTCGCCGCATATGTACGGAAATAAAAAACATTCCCTTTTTTTCATTTAGTAAAACGCTTCGTATAAAAAATATTCCTTTTGAATAAACGTAAAAGTCAAAGGGGTTTATACACCGTATAAAAGAAAGTTGTGTATAAAACCAAATATGCCTCAATTTGAGATGAAGTCCTTAAAAAGATCATTTTTAAAATAACATAGATCTATTATGTGTATTCACTATAAGTACACATAAAGAAAGTAAAAATACAAGATAGGATATAATAATATCATGACATAATTTGAAAGTAGGAGATTAACCCAAAGAATGGAAATTGGGTTAAGAAATTCCCTTACCTCGTGTCCGAATTCACTCGACCATTCTTTGATCTCCTGAATAATAAACTAGAATTAATCTCTACCTTCTTAAGAACCTTTTCAAGTTCATTATTCCTTTTATATCACTTATTACCATGTCATGGACATTATGTAATTATTTAAGTTTTTAACGGTCGTTTTGTCGATCTTAGGTACTTGAGTCAAAAATAAACTTCTTATAATTAAAAGTTGGTCATGTGGTGAAATATCCATTATATCCAAAATTATATTCATGATTTAGATATCATATATCTCATATATATCCAGTATATACATGCATTTATAATATTCCATAACGTTTAGAGGTAAGAAATGAAATGCATCGTTCATGGAGACGGTAAGCCGTACGTACGCATGAACGCTACTTTCATTTCTATTTCTTATTTAATGAAATGATAATGATATAAAGGTATATTATAATTCCAGTATAATATCATATATAATATCATTTACTCCATCCTTTATACATCCCACATATGGCATTAACGATTCACATCACTTTGAGGGGGCGGTAGTCCGCACTTCCTTAAATGAAAATATCGCATTTACCCATAATGGAAATCATAAAGTTATGCCATAAATGAAAAATACAGAAGCATAAGTAAAACATAAACATATGATATACCATATATAAATATAGTGACATCTTAATGGCCACCTTTGAAGGTGTTTTATGAGTGTTGAACAATCATCGTTTCGTGAGACAGAAATTCGCCATCCACAGAAACCGTATGTTCTTTAAACATTAGATGTAGTTGTGTGTAAGTGTAGCTCTAATAATCATTATAACAACATACTAGTATATTTAGGATACTGGTATTGTTACAAAATAAAGGAATAAAAAGATTTTATGGGGTTGGAGAAGCAAAATAAAACAAAACAACATAAGAGAAGACATTACCTTAAAATCAGGTAACTCTTTTGATTTGAGCCAAAGGCTTCCTTGGGAAGAATTCTGCCCAAAGTGAGGCTTCTAGGAGTAAGGGAGGGAAGTTGGGAGAGTATTTGGGCAGAGTTTGGCCGAGCCAAATGGATTTAATGTGTGAATAAGGTGGTAGTGGTGGGGGACTTTTATAAGTGGAGAGGAGGGGCACTCTTGGAAAGTAATGAAATGTTACTTTATTATACAATGCTTTTCGGATTCTAAAGGTCCCACACTTATATAATTCGAGGCTAAGGTGATAAGGGTTAGAAATATGCTCATCCAATAGGCTTTGGACAAGTGTAATGCTTAGATTTTACATTATCCTTCCATTTTATTAAAATCATTAATTAATGAGGTAATTGCTGCATCATCATGGTGTCATAAATAATTTAATTAATTTAATGTTTAAAAATTATAAAAAAATATCATTATGTAGGAAATCTTTTTATATTTCTAATTAATATTTATAGTAAAAAATATGACTTGTATAACCCCATTTAAAAATTGTTTTAGTAAAACAACTCTTTTTTGTGACCTTTTTATTTTAACTTTAAATAAAAGTTATTTATGTCATTTTCCTACCAAAGTGGCTCAATGGGGTCCCCAAGTTTACCCATGGATTTTATTGGTCAGCCATGACACATAAAATAGGGGTAGGACAAGTGTAAAGGTATTTTCATATTTTTATAATATCATTTTTACCTTAAATTTCACTAATTACCTTTAATCGTGATTAATTAAACCTAAAAGTTACTATTCACCAAAAAAATTATTTTAATCCCATTGAACCACATTTTAATTCCTAATTACAACTATGTATGTCGGATTTTTGAAAATAAAAACACAGAAGTGGTAATGTTTCATTTAAACGAAAAAAATCATTTTTTTAATTACCACTTAGTGGTTTCACTATTCATCAAAAATTGAAGTTTTTCCGAACAATGCCAAAATTTTACCCTAAGCTATAATTGATATTCTGAATTCAAAAATGATGTATATTTTACAAAATTATAAACATATAAGTTTCATTAATTAATTTTATAATTAATTCCTGTTGTCACAACAAATAGCGTGTTTCTAAGAAACAATATATATCAAAAGATTGACAATTGTTTATGTCCAATTTCAAAGTGAAATTAACTCTAATGACCACCATTTTATAAAATGGTAAAAATATATTCTAATTATACTTTAAAACCACACAATAGTATAATTTATCACTATAAATTATTTTGATTAAAAAAGTTCTTTTTACGTATTTTTCACTATTCATAAAAAATTGAAAGTTCTCAGAAAATTACAAAAAATTCAAATTAGGATAATTTAGATATTACGAATACAAAAATGAAGTCCATTTTGAAATATAAAATTTCTATAATTTTAAAAAGTGGTTATTACTATTTATAATGACTACTTTGATTAGTCGCGGTGTTTTAGAACTCGAATTTGCATACAATGCAAGCTATTGCATTATTGAAAGAGAGGTGTATCATGAAAGCTTGGGGTGTTACAGTTTTCCTTCCCTCCGAAAATCTATAGAATAATTATGTGTAATTTTCAAGGACATGATAGAAGGGATAATAATTTTCTCACAATATATTAATACTATATCTTATGTTTTTAAATTTAATGCGTGTATGTATCTAGTATTAAAAGTCTACTAAGTTGTTGGATCCTATAGAAAATATTTTATTCTATACCAATAATGTAATATAACTATCATCTCTAAGTTTCTATAGTATGGGATTCTATAATTTTATAATTTCGAAACTTTTATAAATTAAGGATTTTATATTGACTGCTAAAGCTTTAAAATTATTTTACCTTCATACACAATAAATTTATAATATCAAATTATTATATTTTTATCTCTACATATCCCCCTAAAAAGTCTACATTATATTATATACTCATGGAATGGGTATTTTATTGTCCATCATATCTTGTTTGTAGTATTTACTTCTACTTTTCTTTATTTCTATTTTCCATTTCCCCTTTAATGTTTAACATTCTCTTTTATTATTTAGAAAATTGGAATATTCTTTACTTACTATCCATTCAAAGATAAAATTACTTATTCATGATTACACCTTGGTTGATAATAATTGCTAAGAATTTTTAACCTCTTGTATATCATTATAGAGATCATATACTATCGTTCCTGATCATAACATTAAATGATTGTAGCTTTAAAATGATATGTTCACAAACAATTGTGATTACACCATGAATATATTTCTAAAATTCATATTCCTATTGTATATAATAAAATATATAAGACAACATGTTAGGTGAATATATAAATGAAATTATTGGTAAATTATTGGGTTTACAACTAATTTTCATGTCTTAAAATATAAAATAGTGTCAATCAATGTTGAAATTTTAGAATATAACATTCTAAAATTGACACTGATCATGTGAGAAAAATACTTTCAATGTTCTATTAATTAAAGACCATGTGTAATAAATTAGATATTTAGAAAAAAATTCAAACCTAATTAAAGTAACACCTCCAAAAAATATATAGTATTATATAGTGGATACCCACAAATTTGGTTGATTTACACTGATATAATGTTTATAGAAATATTATAAGTCATTATTTATCACTTATTTTTCCTTTATTTCCTTATAAGAAATTTCTTATGATGCATGTTCCTAGAAAATTGGATATATTAATAGATCATCATCATCTATTTACCCAATGATACATATTATATTCTTTAATATATTATAATCATTCATATTTGAAACATATTCAATGAATTGTATTTAATTCTTCATTTTTGTTATTAAATCATTCCATTTATATTAACATAGTTATAAATTTTTTCCAATATAGAACTTATTATAACCTATTATATAAATAAAAAATAAATACCACATTAGTTATATGATTGCTCTCTATTCATGATTAACCATAAAAACACTAGAAATTACTTTCAAATTTTTTAACTATATGCCTATGTTATATGTAGTATATTGTACTCAATCTTCATATATTCACAATTTTCAATTATATGCATATATGTTTTTAAAATCATCAAAAAATACATTCAAAATGTTTAAAAAACACATGTATAGATTCAATTATCATAAATTCACATTTTTTGAATTTACAATCACATATATAAACCTTTTTTAAAAATACCAATGATCGTACACTTGTATGCATTCAATATGCAAACATTAAAAATGTTTTAAAAATAATTGTATGCATATACATATATTCATATCATATTAATACAATCATAATTAAGAAACAGTATTATAAAAACACTTTTATGTGTATATTATGCATAAATTATGCATACATTGTTTGAAATTACACACACTTGTATGTATAGAATATGCATTCATTGTTTGAAATTTTATACACTTGTACACATATAGTATATTGTATAGAGTAGGAAATTCCATACTCCCATGACTATCATACATCTTCTAGATTCATACTATAAGAAATTATAGTATGCATACATTGTATACTTTATGTGTACATTTTTATGCAGTATACATACCATATACATATAGTATATGTACATTTTTTGAAATCAAATACACGCATAAACATAGAGAATACATACATTGTTTGAAATTACATAAACTTTTATACATACAACATATTGTACGAAGTATGAAATTACATACTCCCATGTGTTTTAATGGACTGTAATTTCACACTTACTTGTAGCCCCTTTAAATATAACACAAACTCAATGATATTTGTCTCATTTCATTTATTTGATAATAATTCTAGATTTTTTTCTTTCTATATTGTATATAGATATATATTTTACAAATATTTTTTTTTTTGTTTCACAAGCTACTACGTCCCACATGGGGGGAGGGATACTAGTTTAATTTATATTACTAGTTATCATCATGTTTGATTATGAGTTAAAAAATGATATTTTTATATCACAAAAAAATAGAAAATAGATATATAAGAAATTTTCAAAAAAATAAAATTTATTTTTATAATTATTTTTTCATTCCTAAAATTATCATATAAAATTTTAATCATTGAAATGATAAAAATGTGAATAAAAATAAAATAAATGAATATAAATAATTTATATAATTATATGAATAAATAATCCCTCCAAAATAGTCAACCATTAATCAATGGGAAAAGTCTCATAACCACGTGATAACAACGACCTTCAATATTCTAAAATATTTTAATTTTTAATAACTAGGATTCCAAATTATAAATAACAAAAAATGATACTACAATCATAAATAAAAATTTCTAAAATGTGTAAGAGAATGTTCCTTGAGTGTGTAAAAGAAACCTCTTGATCCAGAATTTTCCAAAAATCCAATACTGTGTAATGTGTAAGAGTAACCAGAAATGATCTGTGAGATTACTTAATGTATTTCCAAAACTATCAGCTTATTTTACTAACATAAAACTAAGTCTTTAAACCCTAATATTCATTCCATGACTTTATAAAAGTAAAATATTCAACGCTTCCAAAATATGAATTCTTCATAGCCCAATTATTTTATATGAGTCAATATATTAAAAACATAACAGTAAAAACTCAAAATGTAAGAGACATTTTTTAATCCATAAGAATAAAATCCATCTCTATTGTAAACTACAAGAGTCATACACTTATAAAAAATTCCATTTTACCACAAATTGTAATATTCATAACTTAATAACATAAGAGTCATTACTACATAACTCTATAAGTGTAAGATTACTTCCATTCATGAAATATCCAATCATAATGGTAACTATTCATTTTTTAAGAGTAAAACAAAACTTTGTAAGGATTGAGACTTATCCAAAATTCCAAAATCTCTAAAATATAATAGTAATTTCTTCATATTGTAAGAGTAAAGACTAGAAGTGTATGAGTAACTTACCGGTTCATAATAGTGTTGTACTTTGACAAATTTATAAAATAAAAAAATTAAGATATTATAGAAACAAATAATAATAATAAATATTAAATAATAGAAAATTTCAACAATATTATTCTATTCTACAATAAATGAAAGATTTAAGCATAATCCTTTATTCTCTCTAGCATGATATTTTAGAATAAGAAACAATAATAAAAATATGTGAGGAATTAATAATTATTAAAAAAATAAATAAATAAATAATGTGGAAATAAACTAGTAAACATTCTTCCCCTATTTGATAATTAAAAAATTGTCCATCATTAACATACCACTATTTTTTAAGATCAAAGAGTTAAAAAACAATTTTCAAGAAAATCTCATAACAAAAAAATAAATTAAACAATAAAGTGTAAAGAACATCAAAATTTTATCTTCCAATACAAAAAAACTATTCCTTAATAAATAATAAACATCCCCCCAAATAAATAATCATTATAACAAACAACATATTCTCAAGTTGAAATAAAAATCAACACACCATGATTTAGAAACACTATAAAATAAGAACATTGGGATCTGAAAATAGAAATATACAAATCGTTTAAAGATCAACTTTACCCTAAAAACATGCATAATCGAAATTAATACCAACTTCTAAAATAAATGATAATAAATAGTAAAATATTCCCCTTATTTCAAGCATCCTCTCTCATTGATAAATAAATCAACACATGTAGAATACTAAAACACTCCTTGAATAAAAACATGAAAACTACTCTTAAAAATAAGTAACTTAAGATACAAGGATCCGTGTAAACATGTTAAGATAGTAAAAAATTATAAAAATATATGCAAATAATTAAAAGTAACAAATTGTGTAATCATATGAAAATTAACCAGAAATTTTATAAAACTAAATAATGATAATTATTCCAAATAAAATATTATAGCTTCACACATGTTATCATGTCATATAATATAAGTAAAAAGGTATGAATACTGGCCATTCAAAATATACTTAGGCAATAAGACCATATTTTTTCCAATCAGGTTCAAGAAAAAACCTTCATTAAACTGTTCTACAATAGGTTTAGACATTTTAACCCTAAAAATAAATTTATAAATAAATTTAATCTTGTGACCAAGTGATTGAAAATTTTTTTAAAGAGAATTTACTTTCTTACTAACCAGATTAACCACACCTAGAACATGTAATAGAAGAAAATACATTCATTTTACCTTTTACAAATCGGTTCTAATACATATGTGGTAGCCTTACATTAAAACTAAGATATTCCCCATTTTCATTATTTTATACATTTTTTGTAATATAAAACACATATCAAGAGTTTTATTTCCAATAGTAAACTTATAAAATGCTTCTTCTAAACTTTATACATTATCCTTGAGCTTTATATTTTCCATTTTTACAACTTAAAAATCATTACATATTTTTTTGGATCCAAAAGAGACATTAGTGAGAGATACCTTGAGTGGGGGGCTGAATCTGAGAATGAAACTCATTTCCATTTCCCCATGTACTTGTGAAGCTGTCACTATCCTATTCAATATTGAACTCGCTTATTAGATGGGTCACTCTTGTGTTCACCTATCAAGTGATGATTCGTTTAACTAGTGTTCTTATCTTGGGATTATTAAAATAAGAATGATGATCACTCAATCCACGTGCACTAAATTACATCTTGTAGAATGTAAGTAGAACATGCACAAAAAACACAAGAATTTTACTTAGTTCACCCGCATGAGGATATGTCCAAGGAGAAGGCACTGAAAATGTGTTGATGTGATAAAATTAATTAATATTCACTGTTCTTGTGGATATAATGATTCTTCTATGGTCACTCTATTCCAGGGTCACTTCCTTTACAAGATTTAGGGTCTATCTCATTACTGCATAAGGCCAATCCTTTTTCCCCTCCCTTTTCCCACTACTTTGGGGGGGAATTATTTTTGGCTCACAATCCAATACACACCTTTACTGTCTGATAATTGATGCATTGATTAGTGCACATTGATATTTACTCTGATCTTTCATGAATTAGTTGTGAACATCACCGATGAAAGAAATCATGTTCCCTATTAAACTAGTCTTAAATTAATATGATGTTTCTTTGGAAAAGTATCCAATAACTTCCATTAACATTCTATTTCATGAAACTTAACAATTTCACATAACTGTTGCACCAATTTTTTGATACTTTACTCCTACTCATGATGCTTCATACTTTTGAGAAACTCATAGTATTTCAAAAAAATTGGAAACCTTTCACAAATATTTCTAAAAATTTATGAAACCCCTTAGTCAGATTGACACAGGTCTTTTATTTAAAAAAAATGTTAATATGAATACTTCACATAAGAAAAACATTTATGAAACCCTTTCATGAATTCAGAGCCTTGAGATATTCAACAAGCCTGGACAATTAAAATGAGAGGGGGTATTCACCTATTCATAGATGTTTCTTCCACATCTCAAAACCTTAAATCTTACCATTACCTTTTAATAAAACTCTTTCTCATGTTCACAAAACCACCTTTCTACCCAAAACATTGGGGAAATATTTTGTTCATGAAATTTTTCATAACCACGTAAGTTGTTTCCTTTCCCTTAATGCCTCAACTATATTTTATGAAATAATAGTTCACAAACCTCCAAACCTTTACGACATCAAACTTTCATGAATTAAATTCCTTTTATATATTTTCATAAGGCAGTCCTGGAAATCTATCTTTCACAAAACTTGTCCCCTCCTCCAAATTTTTTGAACCAAAAAAATTGGAAGACATTAGGAAATGAAACCACCTTGTACACACATTTTTTTGTACTTCTTGACAAGATTTAATACCTCTATCTTGAATCCTTGTCGGCATAGCTAGTCAAAAATCACACTAGAACTTTTAAAAATGACATTTTCATGATTCATCCTAATATGGATACTTATCTTTCTTCAATGGCTTCAAATCCTCTGAGTATTATCATGAATGAAATTCTAGTCTCACACATTTCTTCACACACTTTGCTAATTTCCCTCTATCAGGAACGTCACATATCATGAATTGTTGACATGGTGAAAGAAAATAAGCGTGCTTCACCACACTGTCAATAGGAACACTACATCGATAACGCCCTAACCCTAGTTACCCAGAGTCGGTGTATTATTACATAACATTGGCATGATACAAAGAATCATGTGCCGAAAGAATGATCAGTTTAGTATCCTTGTAAGTAATAGATACATTAATAAGTTTTACATTACATTATAAAATGAAAAACTTCAACAACATAGTCTCCATAGGACACACTCATATGCCTTAGATTATCCCTACAATTCAGTCATAATATACTTCTTCGCATCCTAGGAAAAATAAAACATAGAAAGGGGTGAGATCATATTCTCAATAAGGATAACAATATAGCAGAAACTTTCATAAATATGCATAAACATTTAAGTCAATGTATTAGACTAAAACAAAATCCTTTTAAAATTAAACTTCAGCATAATATGGAAAATATAAAATCAAATAATTCCATTTAATTATTCTCATGGATATTCTACTAGTAGAATAATCACATGAAATATCAATATCCACATTCATAATGATGGAATGCATAATTCTAGGCTTTATAGCCACATATTCAAGGCCTTGTTCTAAGACTACAAATAAGATTTTGTCAAGGCCTTGTGCCAAGACACAAGTTTGTCTTATTAGACCTACTGATGCATCGAGGAGCTATAACGGGCTCCACCCGTCACTTAATAAGTCCAATTCATTACTCATATGAAAATGTTTAAACATAACATAAACATTCATATTAAAAATATCATACTAAATGTCAATAATTTATCCATCACTAGTGCAGAAAACATTTTTTACGTCGGTTATTTTTCATTATTTACGTCGGTTTTTAGGCGACGTTAATATGGACGACGTTATAAATAACGTTTTTTACGTCGGTTATTTAAAACCCGACGTAACATACCTAACATCACGGGGTTTATCACGTCGGTTATTTCTAAACCGACGTGATAAAACACCTGGGATATCGTTTATCACGTCGGTTATGACATAACCGACGTGATTAACCCTTCCCCGGGCCTATTATCACGTCGGTTTCTTAAATAACCGACGTGATAAAAAGGCCTGGGAAACGTTTTAGCACGTCGGTTATCCAATAAACGACGTGGTAAATCGATTCCCAGGCCTTTCAACATGTCGGTTATATTAAGAACCGACGTGATAAAAGGCCCGGGAACGGTTTATCACGTCGGTTCTCGAAAAAACCGACGTGATAAACCCCTATCGATTTATTTACCACGTCGGTAATAAAATAACCGACGTGAAAGCGATATTTTTTTTAAATAATTGCACTGCTCTCACCAAAAAGCAACCAGAAACCAAACAACAAAAATAACCATGCCAGCCCTCCCCCAAGCCCCAACTGAACCCCACCCTCATCTATACCCACCTAACAACCTGGCCAGCCCTCCCCCACCACATTGGAGCCCCACCACAACCCTTGGACACCCCCCCACCCCTTGGACAGCCCCCCCACCCTCATTTACACCCCCACGACCCCTAGTACAGCCTCAAACACCCATTGGACACCCCTCCCATATCCCTTGGACACCCCCCACCCCTTGGACACCCCCACCCTCATTTACACCCCCAAGACCCCTATTACAGCCTCAAACACCCATTGGACACCCCCCCACACCTTGACAGCCCTCCCAGACCCCTTGGACACCCCCCCCTGACCCCTGGACACCCCCCCGAGCCCTTGGACAGCCCCAAACACCCCTTGGACACCCCTCCCATATCCCTTGGACACCCCCCCACCCCTTGGACAGCCCCCCACCCTCATTTACACCCAACCGGCCCCTTGGACAGAACTCCCAGACACCTTGGACACCACTCCCATATCCCTTGGACACCCCCCCCCACCCCTTGGACACCCTCCACCCCTTCGACAGCCCCCCCCCCCCCACCCTCATTTACACCCCCCGAACACTAGGACAGCCCCAAACACCCCTTGGACACCCCTCCCATATCCCTTGGACACCCCCCCACCCCTTGGACACCCCCCCACCCCTTGGACAGCCCCCCCCCCCCCCCCCACCCCCTGGACACCCCCCGACCCCTTGGAACCCCCCCCCCCCCCCCCCGACCCCTTGGAAACCCCCCCATCACCTTGGACAGCCCCAAACACCCCTTGGACACCCCTCCTATATCCCTTGGACACCCCCCCCCCCCACCACTTGGACACCCCCCACCCCTTGTACAGCCCCCCCCACCCTCATTTACACCCAACCGACCCCTTGGACAGCCCCAAACACACCTTGGACACCCCTCCCATATCCCTTGGACACCCCCCACCCCTTGGACACCCCCACCCTCATTTACACCCCCCGACCCCTAGGACAGCCCCAAAAACACCTTGGACACCCCTCCCATATCCCTTGGACACCCCCCAAACACCCACCCACCCCCTTGGAACCTCTCCCCCCATACCAAAATCCAGACCAGAAAAACCATCAACAGTAGACCAAAACAAGAAATAGAGAAAAATTAAACATTCACTTATATAACATTCAAAACTTACACTGTCAACTTCAAAAAAAACTAAATCCAACCTAAACGACTACGAAATATGTTGAGCAATATATTGTTTTCAAACAATTCAAAATAATGTTTTTTAAAGGGGGAGATTATTTTAAATAATACTCTGTCTCTTTATGATGACTTTGATGCTCACAAATACCCTTAATTATTTACTAATTATTTCGTTGAGTATTTTGCAGTAATTTATTTTATTTATTTATTTCATATAACGAGATTTCATACTTCATTTATTCCGAGATCAATTTTAGCGCGTTCTGGAATCATTGTAGTGCGAGATCAATTTTAGCGCGTTCTGGAATCACTGTAGTGCGAGATCAGTTTTAGCGCGTACTGGAATCACTGTTCATACCCTACGTTGATGAACGTAACGTATGGATGAAAAGTTTACTTTTTATGTTAAAAGAAACGTATGGTTAAGGAACCTTACGTTATTTTGAAACGTATGGTTAATGAACCTTACGTTGTTGAAAAGTATGGAAGAAGAACATTACGTTTGGAAGGAACCTTACGTTTTTGTTGTTGGACAAGTATGGAAGAGAAATTGTACGTTAGTTTTCAGTGTTGAGTTTGTTTCTCAAAAGTATGGATCATCAACCTTACTTTTATAATCAACCATACGTTCTTTGGAGAGTTGAAGCAAGACAAAGTATGGATGATCAACCCTACGTTTGAATGCTGAAGAGAAAATATGTATGTTCAACCTTATGTTTGTGAACCTTACATTTGTAAACCTTACGTTTGTGAACCCTACGTTTGGAGCCACGTCATCAACCCTACGTTTGGCGTCGGGATATTTTTGAGAGACGATATTTCCTTTTGCATTGGTCAAACAGGCGGATTATTAAGCGGATTTCGAGCCGATTCTTAAGTACGACTTTGACGTAATTAAAGACGATTTTTAACGGATTAATGATTGATTTAAAACGGAGCTTTTTATGCCGATTCTTCAGGGGAGTTACAACGGCTCTGTTATTTAATATCGCGAATCTAAAAGAGATTTTCATGGATCTATTTATGCGGAAGATTTTCTCAGATTTGAATATATATGTTCTATCTTGGAAACTTCGGATATATATATATACACAGGAAAGTGTATGAAATATATAGATTGATCTTTTAACGAGCAAGAAACAGAGACTGTGTGAAGGCATTCTTTTCTGGTGATCGAGAAGAAGTGTAAAACCTTTATTACCGAAGGAAGATATTGATAGCAGATTCACGTGTTCTACATCGACTATCTGTTGTGAATCTACTGCTGCTAAAGTTGTGAAGCTTCTTGTAATATCTATTGCAACTGGATCGACTCAGAACTGTTTTGATTACAGATCTTTATTTTCTGAAGACGACGATCTATCTACTGTCAATTGCATTCTGTTGCAATTGTAAAGAACAACTGGAGAAGTGTTTTCTTTATCGAAACCCTTTTTATTTTTGAGTGATCAGCTTCTCGTTCTAAGCTGTGTGGGTTCGTGTTTGAACCAGGAAGGCTGTGTTTGCCTGAAACTTGTAAAGGTGTCAACTGCCTGTACTCAGTTGTGAACAGGTCTGTGGAAACGAGGACTAGATAGTGAAAATCGCCAAGCTCGTGGATTTGAGCGTTGGTGGAGTGGACTAGGGGCCTTCTGTTCCCCGAACCACTATACATCCGTGTGTTCATGCTTTTACTTTTTCCGCTGCATATTTAATCGTGCTAAAGCATAGTGGACAGAATTTGTCTAAATTGAAGAGATTGTAATAATTTTGAAAAGACACAATTCACCCCCCCTCTTGTGTGTAATCCGTAGATTCAGATCCAACAATTGGTATAAAAGGAGGAGCTTCTTATTTTTAAATTCTTATCAAGCTAGAAGTATTTAAAGATTATACATAGTGTATCATGGCTGATACGAGAGATGGAATGTCAATGGTCAGAGCACCTTACTTTAATGGAGATAATTATGGCTGCTGGAAATCACGTATGATTATTTATCTGAAAAATCTTGGTTACAAAGTCTATTCAAAGATTCTGACTCCCTATGAAATTCCTGAAAATCCCGATACATGGAGTGCTGCTACAGAGGCTGAGTATGACATGAATTCAAAAGCTATGAATGCAATCATCTGTGGTCTAGGACCGGATGAATTTAACAGAGTATCTCAATGCCCGACTGCATATGAAATGTGGCAAACAATAGCTGTTGCTTATGAAGGAACAGATAATGTAAGACAGATGAGATATGCAACTGCTAAATTAAAATTCGATACTTTCAGAATGATTGAAGGAGATAGCATCACTCAGATGAATGGAAGATTGACAGAAATTGTCAATAATATAACAGCTCTAGGAGAACCAATCAAGCAGGCTGATCAAGCGTTAAAGGTACTGAGAGTACTTCCTACTCGATGGAATGGAATCTCTGCAGAAATCAGACAATCAACTTCTGTTAAAGATCTAACTATGAGAGAGCTGATTGGTACATTGATGATGTACGAGGCTAAAATGCAAGATGAGGTAAATGAGCATAAAGTCTACATAAAAAGGGAAAATACTGCTTTGAAAGTGACTTCTCAACAAAAGGATAGAAAGATGAAGAACAGAGAAGTAAGTGCTAAATCAGAAAGCTCTGATTCTTCAAATTCGGATGAAGAACTGGCTCAGCTAGCCAGAAAATTCAGAAAGTTCTACAGTAAGAAGAAAGACTTCAAGAAATCCTTCAAGAAGGATAGCAAGGAAGTGAGATGTTATGAATGCAAAAAGATGGGACATATCAGACCGGATTGCCCAAAATTGAAAGATGCAAAGAAGAAGAAATTCTTCAAAAGAAATGATTATGAGCAGAAAGACAAGAAAGCTATGAAAGCTACTTGGAGTGTTTCTGAAGACTCATGTAATTCTTCTGAATCAAGCTCAGAGAAGGAGGAAGCCAATTTAAAAGAAAATATGTGTTTCATGGCTGAAACTGATGAGGTACACTCATACTACTCCTCTGACTCAAATAATGAATCAAACTCTGAAACAGGTTTCTCAAATAAAAAACTTGCAGCTTACTGCAATATGCTTGAAGAAAGGTATGACTCATTATTTAAAAAATATAAATCTATAAAGAACTTGCATAAAGATATTTCAGATGAGAGAAATACTTTGCTAAAACAACATAAGGAATTAATTGACAAATACAACTCTGCTGACTCAAATAAAATTAATTTTGAATCAAAAATAAAAACTCTACAGGATGAAGTAGAATCTTATAAAAAGGCTGCATTAGTTTTTACAAAAGGAGAAAACGCCTTAAATGAGATACTTGGAAAAACTGTAATTAAAAAGGAAAGGTTTGGAATTGGAAGTAAAGGAGAAAAACCTAAGTTATACCAAAATTATTTTGTTCCTAGCACTAAACAGGTTATTTGTAACTTCTGTGGAACAAAAGGTCATACAGCTAAAAACTGTTTTCTAAGACAACCTCAAATATGTGGAATTAAGAAAGCTTATATTTCCAATGATCTATATGATTCAATCAATTTTAAGAAAACAAAGCAAATCTGGATACCCAGATCACTGCTTGCTAACACTCCTGGACCCAACAAAATATGGGTACCAAAGCAATTTGTTTGAATGTCTTTGCAGGTAACAGGTCATCAAAGAAAGAAAGAAATATGGTATATGGACAGTGGTTGCTCAAGACACATGAGTGGAACTTCAGCTAATTTCTCTTCTCTTACTCGAAAGGAAGGAGGACTTGTCACCTTTGGTGACAATGCCAAAGGAAAGATTATTGGTATTGGAACAGTTGGAGATCCAGAGACAGTCTCAATCAACAAAGTACTTTATGTACAAGGGTTAAAACACAATCTGATAAGTATCTCTCACCTCTGTGATGATGGATACACTGTTTATTTTACTAACAATAGTTGTACTGTTTCTAAAGATAAACTGTTTAAGTTTAGAGCACCCAGAACTGATAATGTTTATACTTTGGATTTGTATTCCTTGTGTAAACAACAAGTAAACTGCTTAACTGCTAATATAAGTGAATCCTGGATCTGGCATAGAAGACTTGGTCATTGCAATATATATGCTTTACATAAATTATCTAAGAAACATCTAGTTTCTGATTTGCCTAGTCTCAAATTTGAAAATGACAGATTCTGTGATGCATGTCAGCTTGGCAAGAAACACAAATCATCATTCAAATCTGTTAATAAAGTTGCTACAACTAAACCTCTAGAACTTATCCATATGGATTTGTTTGGACCTTCAAGAGTAGCAAGTTTAGCTGGTAAATTATATGTTTATGTATTAGTTGATGATTATTCTAGATTTACTTGGATTTTCTTTTTGAAATTTAAAAGTGAAGCTTTTAGTTTATTTGAAGGTTTTTGTAAATCTATTCAAAATGAAAAAGGTTTTAATATAATCTCATTGAGAAGTGATCATGGTGGAGAATTTGAGAACCAGGAATTTAATTCCTTTTGCTCAAACATGGGTATTAAACACACCTTCTCTGCTCCAAGAACACCTCAACAGAATGGGATTGTAGAAAGAAGAAATAGAACTATTCAAGAAATGGCTAGAACTATGTTAAATGAATATAGCCTACCTATATATTTCTGGGCAGAAGCTGTTAATACAGCTTTTTATATAATGAATAGAATTTTAATAAGACCTATTTTGAAAAAGACACCCTATGAACTATGGAATAACAGAAAACCTAAAGTAAATTACTTTAAAGTTTTTGGATGCAAGGTTTACATCTTGAATACCAAAGATAATCTTGGTAAATTTGATCCAAAATCTGATAAAGGTATTTTCTTAGGATATTCTGCAACCTCCAAAGCTTATAGAGTCTATAATAAAAATTCAAGGATTGTTGAAGAATCAGTTCATGTGAAATTTGATGAATCTGATCCTTTTGAGAAAAGGATAGAACAAATAGATGAACCTGATTCTAATGAAAACATGAGACTTGAGAATTTAAAGAATGATTTTGAAAATGATATAAAAGAAATTCAGTCCAGTTCAGAAGAACATGACACTGAAGAACCCTTGAATGTAATGCCTAGACAGTCTAGAACCTTAAAGAATCACCCTTTAGAATCTGTGATAGGTGACTTAGAGACTGGTATTCAAACTAGAAGAAACCTTGGAAACATAGTTGAATTCTCTGCTTTCCTATCCCAACAAGAACCTAAGACCATAGAAGAAGCCTTAGATGATGAGAGCTGGGTAATAGCAATGCAGGATGAATTGAACCAGTTCAAGAGAAATAAGGTTTGGGAATTAGTTGAAAGACCACATGATTATCCAGTAATAGGAACTAAATGGGTCTTTAGGAATAAACAGGATGATCAAGGGATAATAACTAGAAATAAAGCAAGATTAGTAGCTAAAGGATATAATCAAGAAGAAGGAATAGATTATGATGAGACCTTTGCACCTGTAGCCAGGTTAGAAGCCATTAGAATCCTTTTAGCCTATGCATCTTATATGAATTTTAAATTATTTCAGATGGATGTTAAATCTGCCTTTTTAAATGGTTATTTAATGGAGGAAGTTTATGTTGAGCAACCTCCTGGTTTTGAAAATTCTCAAAAACCAGATTCTGTTTTCAAACTTACTAAAGCTCTTTATGGCCTTAAACAAGCACCTAGAGCTTGGTATGAAAGACTAAGTTCTTTTCTTTTGAAAAATGATTTTACTGTTGGACTGGCAGATCCAACATTCTTTAAGAAAACTGTGAAAAATAATGTTTTTTTGGTACAAATTTATGTTGATGATGTAATTTTTGGATCAACCAATAAAATTCTTTGTCATGAATTTTCAGAATTAATGCAAAAAGAATTTGAAATGAGTATGATGGGAGAATTAAATTTCTTTTTGGGTCTTCAAATATTTCAAAAAGATTTTGGAAATGTTTTAAATCAATGCAAATACATTACTGATTTACTTAAGAAATTTGGACTTGAAAACAGCAAGCCATTTACAACTCCTATGTGTACTAATATAAAACTTGATTTGGATGAAACTGGAAAATCAGTGGACAACAAGTTATATAGAGGTACGATTGGTAGTTTGTTATATCTTACTGCTAGTAGACCAGATATAATGTATTCAGTATGTCTTTGTGCTCGATTTCAATCAAATCCCAAAGAATCCCATTTAACTGCTGTTAAAAGAATTTTTAGATATTTAAAAGGTACTATTTATCAATCTCTGCTTTATCCAAAAACCTCTGATTTTAATTTAATTTCATATTCAGATGCTGACTTTGGAAGCTGTAGATTAGATAGGAAGAGTACTTCAGGAACATGTCACTTTTTAGGGAAGTCTTTAGTATCATGGTCTAGTAAGAAACAACACTCAGTTGCCCTGTCAACAGCCGAGGCAGAATATGTGTCTGCAGGTAGTTGTTGTGCACAGGTGTTGTGGATGAAAAACACTCTTATGGACTTTGGATTAAATTTCAATAATACACCTATTTTATGTGATAATACTAGTGCAATTAATATTTCAAAAAATCCTATTAGTCATTCTAGAACTAAGCACATTGATATAAGACATCACTTTTTAAGAGATCATGTGTTTAAAAAGGATATATTTTTAGAATTTGTAAATACAGAAAATCAATTAGCAGATATTTTTACTAAACCACTTCCCACGGAAAGGTTTGAATTTATTAAGGGGGAGTTAGGTTTATTTAATTTTAAATAGTTTTTTTTAAATCTTATTCTGTTTTCGAATTCTGCTTAATTTCTGTTTTCCGCTATAAGTAATTTTATTTTTTTTTAAATAAAAGTAATGATTAGTGATTACACGGGAATCAAGGCTGTCAGAACCGTTTCACCTTCTAAACTGCTTCACCTTTTTCGGAAACCCTTTCAAAAACCTAAAACCGCACATCTGCTCCAAAACCCTTTTCTGAATCTTCAAACCCTAAACTTACGAACCTTCAGAAATCGTTGTTGGAATGGCAAAGACTAAGAGTCCAGATGAAGCCGAGAGCAGTGCTGCAAAGAAACCTAAGGTAGTAGGTTGGAAAATACTGCAAGGTAAAGTCATAGATTTAGAGTGGTTGTTTGAAACTAATTTACTATTGAAGCAAGCGTTGTCGTTTCAAAGCCTTGAGCAAGCTTTTAATAGTGCAAATTCTGAGTTTCTATATGAGGCAGAAATGAGACATTTCTTTAGAACTGTTCAGTTTAGCCTCGGAGATACAGAGGATAGTTTATTGGCTCAAATAGAGGATAAGGACTTTTCAATATCATCTGTAGAGATAAGTCAAATTCTTAACTGCCCTCATGAAGGAGTTTTTCATTTCGATTTACGGAATATTGGAGATTCTGTACATAAGTCTGAATACATTATGTCTTTTCTGTTTGGAACCAGAGTGATAAAGAAGATGTTTATTAAGGATTTGGAGCCCGATCAGAAAATTTTGGTAAAATTTGTTCAGACTGGTTTAGCACCAAGAATGGCTGAGATGGAGAAAATCCTATACCCTGACATGTACATAATGTATCTTCTGATGTGTGATATTAAGTTTAATTTTCCTCGGTTTATGATAAGATATCTGAGTTACTGCTGTCAGAGTGAAGCAAGAATGACCTTTTTCCCTTATGGAAGGTTCATTTCTTTGTTTTTGTTTAAAAGAGGAATGATCAGATTGGTAGATGCTGGGGTGAAATGTCACCACAGAAATGTTTTTAATGCTGGAACTTTGAGGAAAGTAGGATACTTCTGGAGCACAATTAAAGGAAAACTCTTACCTGTTGGAGCTGAGGAAAACTCGGAGAGTGCTCAGGCTCAACCGGCTAAGTCCAAGGAGGGACAAGCAGAATCAAGAGTTAGTACAGTGGCAAGGAGAATTCGTTTTGAGATGGAGGAAGTTGAGGAAGAGAGAAGTCAAGAAGGACTTCAATCTAGAAGGAAGAGGTCAATTGATGAAGAAGTTATCTCTCCTGCCTTGAAATCCTCTGAACCGGTAATTTCTTATTAATTTGTGAGAGAAGCTGTTGTGGAGAAGACTGCACCGATAGAGGAACCAGCAGCTCAAACAGAAACTCAAAAAGAACCTCAATCTGCTGCTGTGGCTGTTGAAAAAGTAATTCAACAAGAACAACTTATGGAGGTAGTGCCTAGTGAAGAAGTGGTCGGACCTCAATATTTACATGAAAATATTGTTCTTGACCAATCAGTAGAAGTCAGAGAGACTACTGTTCGTGATGAACATACTTCTGAAGCTCATACAGAGGTACTTCAGGAATATTTTTCAGTGGAAGAGTTACAGGCTTCAAAAGATAGTTCAGTGGATCAACCTTGTCAGGACAAGGACAAAGAACAGTCGGATGCAGATTCCTTACCACTTGCCCTGCTTCATCAACCTAATTCTGGACATGAGAATCGAGCACAGGGTGCCCCTGATTCGAGAAAAGAAAAAGTTGTTGAGTTGTATAAGCGTATCTCTCAGTTAGAATCTGAGAATGTTAGTCTCAGAAATTCTCTGAACTTAGAGCAGTTGAAGTTTCAGAAGCTGAAAGAATGTACTGTTTCAAGACAGGAAGTAGATTTGTTTAAGACTGATATGCTGCATGCTGTTGATCAGTTAAAATCAGAGATGGTAAAGAAAGATGATTTGTCTGAGTTGAAGATTTACATGGAGAATAAATTTGAGTCTGTTGCAAACAGTGCTGTGAGTGGATCAGGCTCTTCACCTAATTTGATTCGGAGATTTCAAGAAATTACTGGAGCAATGAGCAATATGAGTGACAGATTACACGATCTTCAGTGTAATAGTGCCCCTTCGTCAGTTTTGCTAGATAATCAGAGATTTTTAGTGGATCAGTTGACATCTGGAGAGCAACCGATTAGGATTCTTTTGAATCAGTTATCAGAAAAACTGGCTCTTTTTGTTGAAAAAGAAGAAAGAATGCATGAGTTTTTCAGAGTTAATTTGATTGAAGATATTCATATGACTCAAGAGAACAGAGATCTTATCATCAAGTTAGGAGATGGGATGATGAAGAGGCTCAGAGAACAGTTTACAGAGATAAAGACCGCGATTCAAAGGAAATAGACACCTTTTTCCCTGTCTTATCTATGAACCTTGATTCCTCTGTATATCACAATCGTTTATATATAACAGCTTGTGAATGAAAATTCTTTTCTTAATTTTTTTTTTGTTTTGTTGTTTATTGATTTATGATTGAGTTAGCCAGTATAACAAATTCACTTATTCATACACAGTTAACTATAGCATTTACTTATAGTTCAGTGCAATATTGAATGTGTTCAAATCCGTTTTTTTTCATTCTTTTTGATATCACAAAAAGGGGGAGAATTTGGATAAACACAACATTTAAATTCATTTGTTTCCTATGAAGAAATTTGGATATATGGGAGAATTTGGATATATACGATATTTATCTTTTATCTATTTTTAGCT
This sequence comes from Viscum album, assembly GCA_963277665.1. NCBI lineage: Eukaryota > Viridiplantae > Streptophyta > Magnoliopsida > Santalales > Viscaceae > Viscum > Viscum album. Next base: position 225,941,568 of record OY728162.1, read on the forward strand.
GAAAATTTATTTTTATGGGGGAGAAATTTTATTATAGTTAAATATTGTTTTAATCCTTTCAAAATTCTAAAATTTTATAAAACTAATTTTTCAATAAAGATTGTAATTAAATTAGTTCTATTATTTTTATGGGTTTTGTGATCATCAAAAAGGGGGAGATTGTTGAGCAATATATTGTTTTCAAACAATTCAAAATAACGTTTTTTAAAGGGGGAGATTATTTTAAATAATACTCTGTCTCTTTATGATGATTTTGATGCTCACAAATACCCTTAATTATTTACTAATTATTTCTTTGAGTATTTTGCAAGAATTTATTTTATTTATTTATTTCATATAATGAGATTTCATACTTCATTTATTCCGAGATCAATTTTAGCGCGTTCTGGAATCACTGTAGTGCGAGATCAATTTTAGCGCGTTCTGGAATCACTGTAGTGCGAGATCAGTTTTAGCGCGTACTGGAATCACTGTTCATACCCTACGTTGATGAACGTAACGTATGGATGAAAAGTTTACTTTTTATGTTAAAAGAAACGTATGGTTAAGGAACCTTACGTTATTTTGAAACGTATGGTTAATGAACCTTACGTTGTTGAAAAGTATGGAAGAAGAACATTACGTTTGGAAGGAACCTTACGTTTTTGTTGTTGGACAAGTATGGAAGAGAAATCGTACGTTAGTTTTCAGTGTTGAGTTTGTTTCTCAAAAGTATGGATCATCAACCTTACCTTTATAATCAACCGTACGTTCTTTGGAGAGTTGAAGCAAGACAAAGTATGGATGATCAACCCTACGTTTGAATGCTGAAGAGAAAATATGTATGTTCAACCTTACGTTTGTGAACCTTACGTTTGTAAACCTTACGTTTGTGAACCCTACGTTTGGAGCCACGTCATCAACCCTACGTTTGGCGTCGGGATATTTTTGACAGACGATATTTCCTTTTTCATTGGTCAAACAGGCGGATTATTAAGCGGATTTCGAGCCGATTCTTAAGTACGACTTTGACGGAATTAAAGACGATTTTTAACGGATTAATGATTGATTTAAAACGGAGCTTTTTATGCCGATTCTTCAGGGGAGTTACAACGGCTCTGTTATTTAATATCGCGAATCTAAAGGAGATTTTCATGGATCTATTTATGCGGAAGATTTTCTCAGATTTGAATATATATGTTCTATCTTGGAAACTTCGGATATATATATATACACAGGAAAGTGTATGAAATATATAGATTGATCTTTTAACGAGCAAGAAACAGAGACTGTGTGAAGGCATTCTTTTCTGGTGATCGAGAAGAAGTGTAAAACCTTTATTACCGAAGGAAGATCTTGATAGAAGATTCACGTGTTCTACATCGACTATCTGTTGTGAATCTACTGCTGCTGAAGTTGTGAAGTTTCTTGTAATATCTATTGCAACTGGATCGACTCAGAACTGTTTTGATTACAGATCTTTATTTTCTGAAGACGACGATCTATCTACTGTCAATTGCATTCTGTTGCAATTGTAAAGAACAACTGGAGAAGTGTTTTCTTTATCGAAACCCTTTTTATTTTTGAGTGATCAGCTTCTCGTTCTAAGTTGTGTGGGTTCGTATTTGAACCAGGAAGGCTGTGTTTTCCTGAAACTTGTAAAGGTGTCAACTGCCTGTACTCAGTTGTGAACAGGTCTGTGGAAACGAGGACCAGATAGTGAAAATCGCCAAGCTCGTGGATTTGAGCGTTGGTGGAGTGGACTAGGGGCCTTCTGTTCCCCGAACCACTATACATCCGTGTGTTCATGCTTTTACTTTTTCCGCTGCATATTTAATCGTGCTAAAGCATAGTGGACAGAATTTGTCTAAATTGAAGAGATTGTAATAATTTTGAAAAGACACAATTCACCCCCCCTCTTGTGTGTAATCCGTAGATTACGATCCAACAAAATACACAATTACATTGACAATATTCAAAATTACATTTTACATTACAAACAACTAAAAGTCAATCAAACCTGTAAAATAATTTGACCACTCCACTTGTAAGTGTTTGATATCTTCAGCAGTAAAGGGTTGAGGGTCATCAAAAAGCTACAAAGGAAAAGGATAGTAGTCAACGTGTATAATGAATAAATCAAATTGAAATATTATGAGAAAGAGGATATCTTACCAGGTCAAAACTCAGAACTGTCCCAGTTGTTATTATTTCATACATAAATCTTAACATGTAATATCCGCATTCGATGATGCCTTGTTGCTCATGACATTTCTGTTTGAATGAGTGTAAATTTAATATATTATTTTTATGTAATAAATCAAAATGTACAAATTATAAATGGATATTTACCTTCGCATGTACATATTTGATCTTGAAATTCCTTTTCTTTGCGCTTTTTCGAAAGTGGACCCATGACCTGTTAGAAAATAATACGAATGGGGTAAATTTAAAATTCATTATAATATATAAAACTATTGTGAAATTGAAACTTACGTTTCCAATATATTCTTAAAACTTTCTCGCACATCATCATGGAGAGAGCATATCCAATAAAGTGCTTTCTCCCTAGGGTAAAAAACCCCTAACATCCAATGATCCCTGATAAAAGGAAATTTAACGTTAGTGGTTTTTTATGTTAAAAGATAATTAACTCTTTGAGAGGGATGTGTTTCATACCTCTCACAAAAAGGCATCATCCAACACTGTGTGATTACATTCTTTTCAAATCTATCAGCAATATAAATCATTCTTTGTTCCTCATCCAATGCACATGCTTCAGGGGAAATCAATTGTGGGTCCATGAATCCATATACATCTGTCAGCTCATTCCTCTCACAAATTTTATACAGATACCTAATACAAAGCAGACATAAGTATACATTTTTAATAAATATAACGCAAGGAAAAGGTGTTAAGACTTACATGATAAAAATTTGCACCACGTTGATGCACAACTTATCTCCAGTGACAAACTCCATGATATCAGTTTTCATAATCCCCACACTTAGTTCACGTCCACAGACATGAGCTTCCATTGTAAAGTCATAATGATCCGCCAACAAATTTGAATATCTTGACAATTTGTCAAGACTGCTAGTATCTGCATCTGATGTCATAGCTATCTGTCTTTGTTGTTGTCTATACAGTATTTCTTTACCTTTGAAGTATTCCTGCAAAAATAAATTGAAAAATATATTAGTTTTCAAATGATAAAACATTAATAAAAATATAAAATAAAAGATATAACATCCATACCTCTATGGTAATGAGTCGAAGAAGTCTGGATGGACAAAGTAAAAAATGGCCGATACTATGTCCAACTGTCGTCACCTCATCTGTAGGTAATGGTATCCGAGCTGATCTATCTATAATATCCTGTACAGTGACCCTCTGATTCTCTACCTCTAACTATTGATGATGAACTGTATCTCCTGTACAATATACCATCCCATATGCAACTATATGATGTTGAGGATCATCAACATACAACTCACAATAAGTAGGTAGCTGCGGCGGAGGAGGAGGATCAAAAATGGGGTCCGCAGGCTGAGGTGGGGGAGTGGGAGCTACTGGGAGAGGTGGAGTGGGAGTTGCACCCTGAAATTGTCTTTGCAAGTCTGCAAACATAAACTACACCGATGCTCTAATCTTGTCCTCCATTGTCGCATTAATATTATGGACTTTAGCCTCCAAGGATTCTATTTTTTTTTATAAACTCCCTCAACGTTAGAAGTTGAGGAACGTGGCAACACTTTTCTTACCGATACACCTGCCGGATATCCTCTTACACGGCCAGGATGTTCGGGCTTTCCCAATGCCACAGATAAAATATCTTCCCTCCCAGATGGTGTAAATGTCCCCTATGAACTCTGCTCCTCAAGAGAGTCCTGTAATAATTAATTGAACATTTCTATAATGATTGGAAATATATGACGAAAATAGTAAACTTAAATAAATAAAATAGATATCTTACAATCCTCTCAACTACGAGTCTCGATTCTTCCGAAAGATATTGTCCTTTTTTTCCCTTCCGAGCTCTTTTCCATTTCTCATGTCTAGATGGAGGGGGTGGAGGGGCCACCTCTCCAGAGCTTGAAGACTCAGCTCTTAGTTGTTGAAATTTTTCTTCCATCATTTGTTCTTCCAATAATGCATACCCTCCCCGAGATAAACTATGAGGGTATACATTTTTAGATTGGATCTCTTGATGAGCTTTCCTTGTTTTCTGTAAATTAAGAATAAGTAATCATTAACAAAACAATAATAAGATCATTTATATAAGAAAGCTTATAAAAGTTTACATTGCCCTTACCAAAAATGATTCTTTTCTTCTACTTTCAAAAAATTGTCTCCATGTGTCTTCATCTATAAAAGGATATATACGACATGGATTATCACGACTCCTATGACCATAAATGAAATCAGATGAGAGGGTTGATTTGAAATCCCTCCATCTCCTAGCAGCCAACGATAAGCATTTCTTCCTGACTCCTCCAGTGTCAAGATTATCAAATGTCATCTAATAAAAAAGAGGTTAAAAATATTATATATACTAGAAACATTTAAAGAACAGTCAAACAATAGAAAAAGATCTTACCAAAATGGTCTCCCACAGCTGAGAAATTATCGCCTTATCCACACTTCTCCAATCATCATAGAGAATGCTTACTTTGCTCTTAGCCTGAGTTGCTACAAAACCCTTAAAATCTTTAGCATTTGGACCTCTAGGAAGATCATCATCATCAAACTCCACGACTATCCTCTCCTCCTTCGTACGGGCAAGTGATAATTTTGGTAAACGTGTGCACCCACGCTTACCAACCTTTGAACTCTTTTTCGTAATAGGAGCATGTGAATGTTCCTCCCCAGATGTATGACCAATATGCTCATCTCCAGAATCATGTGGCTGATCAACTGATTGATCTGTCATTTTCCTTCAAATCAAAAAAACAAACATTAGTTCACAAATATACAAATTCAAATATTGTAATACTACTTAATCAGAAAATAGAAAATTGTACTAAATTACATAATAGTAAACATTGGTAATATGGTAAGCATGTTAAACAATGATAAACATGGTAAACAAAGTCTGTTGTACCCCTCTCTCTTGGATTTTAATGATCACAATCACTCTTATTATGTTCTAACTTGTTTTCAAGTGTTTTTGTTGATAGGCAAAAGGTTGCCAAGGAGTTGGCCCAAGAAAGCTGAAAAGTGGACTCTCTGAGTCCACCGGTCAGCCGGTGTGAGCTCACCGGCCAGCCGGAGGACCCAAGCAGTAGACTTACCCACTGCCTGGTGTCACCGGCCGGCCGGTGGACCAGACAGCCTTGCTCTGTCTGGACCACCGGCTGATCGCTGGATCACCACCGGCCGGCCGGTGGACCAGACAGAGAGCCTTCCTCTCTGTCTGGACCACCGGCCGGCCACTGGCTCATCACCGGCCGGCTGGTGGACCAGACAGAGCTTTGCTGTCTGGACCACCGGCCAACCGGTGATCCACCACCGGCCAGTCGGTGCGCCCAGGACTTCTCCTCTTTACGGTTTTTATTGTTTTATCATTTTGGTTTGATACGTGTTTTAATAAGTAAAAAATTTACAATATCTAACATTATATGAAAAAACTAAATGTAAACAAGAAATAAACATGTGTTACCTGTAATTTTAGGAATGTACAGTTGGATTGTTTTCCCAAATTCCTTCGTCGTGATCGTTCCTTATGGCACAAACCATGTCTTCAACATACTCATCATTATGTTCTGTTAATCTTTCCATGGAAGTAGGGATCTCACATAAATCAGCATCTTCATCAAATTCATCCTCACCAACATATTGTTTTTTCCCTTTTAAAATAACAGCCCACTGCATATCTGATTGATCTACTACATAGAAAATTTGTTTGGCATGTGTTGCCATTATAAAAGAATCAGTTGTGTCTTCCAATCTATTCAGATTAACAAGTGTCATTCCAAATTCATCGTGTCTGACACTGTTGTTACCGATAAACCATTTACAGTTAAAAACAGGAACTTTAATTTTAAAGTAATCAGCCTCCCATATGTCTTCAATCACTCCATAATATGCACTTGATGCCGAAATTGGGTTTCTGTCCTTAGCACTCGAAAAATGCATTGCTTCTGCCAACACCAATACACCACTATTCTGAACTGCACTTCTGTTGTCTTGAGCTTTCGTATGAAATGTATAGCCATTAATGTCATAAGCGGACCATGTTATCACATTTAAAGATGGACCACCCACTATCCATTTTAATGTCTCTGATACATCTGATCTACCAAGCAAGGTCTTTTTAAACCATGGCAAAAAAGTTTTGTTGTGCTCATTCAAAATCCACATTTCTTTCTTCTTTGGATGACATTGTTTCAACTCATTAATATGCAATGTGATATACGGTTGAACATCATCTATGTTATTCAAGATGTATGATTCTAACTTCTTCATCTATTCAGCTGACAGTGATTTGACTTTCAAGCCACAAATCCCCTTTCCCTCATTATTAACCCATTCATGGCGAGATGGAGGCAAACCTATGTGTTGCGTCGTAGCCAAGTAGCTCGTACAAAACTCTGCTACCTCCTTAGAAATATACTTTTCAATAATGGAGGCTTCAGGTCGATATGGATTTTTAACATATCCCTTTAATATTTTCATATACCTTTCAAAAGGATACATCCAACGAAGATATACATGTCCACAAAGCTTTATTTCTCGAACCAGATGAATCATTAAATGCACCATCATATCAAAAAAAGTTGGAGGAAAATACATTTCTAAATGACAAAGTATAAAAATTGCATCCTTTTCCAAAATGTTCAAAGCATTCACATCAATCGCCTTGTTACAAATTGAATTGAAAAAATAACACAACCTCATTATAGTCTTTCTGACACGGATGGGCAATATTCCACGCAGTGCAACTGGTAGAATTTGTTGCATCATGACGTGACAATCATGTGATTTCATACCTATCAACTTCAAGTCTTTCAATGAGACAAAATTTTTTACATTTGAAGAATAACCTTGAGGCACTTTGATATCATGAAGACACTGACAGAAGCCACTTTTCTCCCTCTTCGATAATGTATGACAAGCCGGGGGAAGAAATGTTCATCTTCCTTTAGGAGTGGGAGCTAACTCCAAACGTATTCCCATTGATAGTAGGTCTAACCTTGCATTCAACCCATCTTTTGTATTTCCTTTAATATCTAGCAATGTTCCGATCAAATAATCACAGATATTCTTCTCCACGTGCATGAAATCAATATTATGTTTGACTTCATGATACCTCCAATATGGTAGCTCAAAAAATATTGACCTTTTCTTCCAAATATGTCTATCATTACCAGATTTCTGTGTCTTTCCCAATGTCACATCAAGGTTTTTCACCCTCTCAAAATACAAATCTGGGGATAAAGGTTTTGGAGCAGTATCAAATTCTTGTGAGCCATTGAATGCCTTTTTTAGTCTTCTATAAGGGTGATCCATAGGTAAAAACTTTCGATGACCCATGTACACTGTTTTCCTCCCATGATGCAATTGACAATATGACGTCTGTTGTTCGCAAATTGGACATGCTTTATGCCATTTAACACTGTATCCAGACAAATTTTTATATGTTGGGAAGTCATTTATAGTGAATAGAAGCACTGCATGCAGTTGAAAATATTCCATTTTATAAGAATCATACACCCTAATACCATCAGCCCATAACAGTTTCAAATCATCAATCAGCGGTGACAAGTATACATCAATATCATTGCCGGGTTGCTTTGGACCAGAGATCATGATACTCAACATGACATATTTGCGCTTCATACAAACTTCAGGAGAGAGGTTGTAAATTACCAATAAAACAGGCCATGAACTATGTGTGCTACTGAGGGTTCGGTATGGATTCATTCCATCTGTGCACAAGCCTAGTCTCAGATTTCTAATTTCATTTCCAAATGTAGGGTACTGGGCATCAATTTTCTTCCATTGTGGACAATCAGCTGGATGACGTATTTTTCCATCACATACCCGCTCATCAGCATGCCATCTTAACCTTTTTGCATCTTTTGAATTAGCAAATAAACGTTTGAAACGAGGAATTATAGAAAGATACCAAAATACCTTTGAAGGGAGCTTTGTAATCTCTACATCAGCTTGTGATTTTTCTTTCACCTTATACCGTGATGTCCCACATTTAGGACACTCTTTCATAAATTCATATTCCTTCCTATATATAATGCAGTCATTCGGACAGGCATGTATTTTCCTGTATCCCAATCCCATCGGGCATAATATTTTTTTGGCCTTATAATGTGAATCTGGAAGATCGTTATCTTTTGGAAGAATGTCTTTCATCAATTGTAGCAGCTCTGTAAAACTTCTGTCACTCCATCCATGTTTCGCCTTCAGGTTAATCAATCTTAACACCGCCGACAAAACCGTAAAATCTGTACAACCAGGATATAATGGTTTTTCGGCATCACCATATAGACGTGCAACTGTCGGTTCTATCTCAATTTGTTCTGCTACAATATCGCGAATCATTTCTTCAATTCCATCAGAGTTACCATCTTGCGATTCATTATCATCAGTGACATTCTGTCCAGTTTCTCCATGCCAAATCCAAGGGTTGTAACTCGGATTGAAACCATGACAAATCAGATGATCTTTTATCTCTCTACTTTTCAACTTCTTCATATTCAGACATTTCAGGCATGGACAGAAAAAAATGTCACTACTTGGAACATTTCGTTTATCAAATTCCAAAAAGGCATCAACACCTTCCTCATATTCATTTCTCATTCGATGTGCCGTAATCCAACTTCGACTCATTATTACCTATAACAAATAGCAAAAATATATATATTTTTTAGATAAGACAAATATATGTTTATATGAAAAAAATCATAATTTGAATGTAAACAATTTTGAAATATAAAACAAATCGATGTGTATTTAAAAAAAATATGCTTGAATATTATTTTTTAAACAAAATATAGTAAGATATAACACCCCCCTGGAACCCCCCGACCCCTCTGGACAGCCCCCCGCCCCTCCTGGACACCACCCCCCCCCCCCCCCACCCCTTACCCCCTTGGACACCCCCCTAGACATCCCCCAACCCTCTGGACAGCCCCCCCACCCACCCGTACAACCCCAAATACCCTCTGGAGAGGCCGCCACCCACTTGGACAGCCCCCCACACCCATCCACCCCCTTGGACACCCCCTGGACACCCCACCGACCCCTCTGGACAGGCCGCCACCCCCTTGGACAGCCCCCCACACCCACCCATCCCCTTGGACACCACCCTGGACACCCCCCGACCCCTCTGGACAGCCCCCGGCCCCTCTAGAAAGCACCCCCACCCCTCCTGGACACAACCCCCCACCCCCGACCTGCTTGGACACCCCCCTGGACACCCCCAACCCTCTGGACAGCCCCCCCACCCCTCCTAAACACCACCCCCACCCCCTACCCCCTTGGACACCCCTCTGGACACCCCCAACACCCACCCACACCCTTGGACAGCCCCCCACACCCACCCACCCCTTGTAAACCCCCCTGGACACCCCCCGACCCCTCTGGACAGCCCCCCACCCCTCCTGGACACCACCCCCACCCCCTACCCCCTTGGACACCCCCTGGACATCCCCCAACCCTCTGGGCAGCCCCCCCACCCACCCGGACAACCCCAAATACCCTCTGGAGAGGCCGCCACCCACTTGGACAGCCCCCCACACCCATCCACCCCCTTGGACACCCCCCTGGACACCCCACCGACCCCTCTGGACAGGCCGCCACCCCCTTGGACAGCCCCCCACACCCACCCATCCCCTTGGACACCACCCTGGACACCCCCCGACCCCTCTGGACAGCCCCCGACCCCTCTAGAAAGTACCCCCACCCCTCCTGGACACAACCCCCCACCCCCGACCTGCTTGGACACCCCCCTGGACACCCCCCAACCCTCTGGACAGCCCCCCCACCCCTCCTAAACACCACCCCCCACCCCCTACCCCCTTGGACACCGCCCTGGACACCCCCGACCCCTCTGGACAGCCCCCCGCCCCTCCTGGACACCACCCCCCACCCCCTACCCCCTTGGACACCCCCCTGGACATCCCCCAACCCTCTGGAAAGCCCCCCCCCCCCCCCCACCCACCTGGACAACCCCAAATACCCTCTGGAGAGGCCGCCACCCACTTGGACAGCCCCCCACACCCATCCAACCCCTTGGACACCCCCTGGACACCCCACCGACCCCTCTGGACAGGCCGCCACCCCCTTGGACAGCCCCCCACACCCACCCATCCCCTTGGACACCACCCTGGACACCCCCCGACCCCTCTGGACAGCCCCCGACCCCTCTAGAAAGCACCCCCACCCCTCCTGGACACAACCCCCCACCCCCGACCTGCTTGGACACCCCCCTGGACACCCCCAACCCTCTGGACAGCCCCCCCCCCCCCCCCCACCCCTCCTAAACACCACCCCCCACCCCCTACCCCCTTGGACACCCCCCTGGACACCCCCCAACACCCACCCACACCCTTGGACAGCCCCCCACACCCACCCACCCCCTTGTAAACCCCCCTGGACACCCCCCGACCCCTCTGGACATCCCCCCACCCCTCCTGGACACCACCCCCCTCACCCTACCCCCTTGGACACCCCCCTGGACACCCCCAACCCTCTTGATAGCCCTCCCACCCCCCTGGAATCACTGAAAATTTACCATAACAAGAAGTTGGGCCATTCAAAGAATGTTTTTAGGTGTGGAGGAAGAACTGAGTTTCAATATTGCAAGTCGAACTAATAGATCTAGGGATGATAAATAAGATTATGGTGCCAAAACGAGTTAAAAGGGTTCGCAATCGAAGAATCTTAGGTAGTTTCAACAAAAAAATCACAACACATATATATATACTATCCGCAAAAAAAAACAAACGAGTGGGAGGATTACCTGAGTGCTGCGAGTTTAGATGATTGATCCGAGGAGATTAAATATGAGAAACGATGATCGCAAAATGAATCTAAACCAACGAAATGGACGAGCCGATTCGGGTTTACGCGCGAGAGAGACGAGTCGCGACTGTCGAAGGTAAACTCGCGAATGACAATCCACGGGTCTGGGTAAATTTTTAAATGAGTTATCACATCGGTTATTAAATAACCGACGTTATAATTTTTTTAAAAACATTTATAACGTCGGTTATTCAATAACCGACATAAAAACCTTCCTCCGATTCTTTTTTTACGTCGGTTATTTTATAACCGACGTTATAAAGGGCTCAAAATCCGTGTTTTTTTACGTCAGTTATTCCATAACCGACGTCAAAAACATCTGCGGATTCTTTTTTTACGTCGGTTATTTTATAACCGACGTAAAAAGGCCTTCAAAAACCGCGTTTTTTACGTCGGCTATTGAATAACCGACGTAATAACTCGTACATATGTCGATTTGTTACGTCGGTTATTGAATAACCGACGTAACAAACACCCCCCGCTTCTGTTTTTTACGGCGGTTAATGTATAACCGACGTAAAAAACGAAGCCGCGCGATTAATAACGTCGGTTATAAAAATAACCGACGTTAAAGGTGTACTAAACACAGGTTTTTACGTCGGTTTTTAAATAACCGACGTAAAAAACCTCGTTTTACATATTATGACGTCGGTTTTATATAACCGACGTAAAAAATGGTGACGTAAAAAACGTTTTCTGCACTAGTGCATAAACCATGAATGGTGTAAAAATAACACATCCACAATAAAAAAATATCACAAAACCTTCAATACAATATGGAGTTTTGTATCATAATAAATAAACTTCAAACTAGATTAAAATCCATCAAAGTATGTTGACATATATGAAATAAAAAACTTTTTTTAGAGAAATATCTCATTATATTTTGAAATCGTTTAAAAGTTATACAATTATAGAAGATAATATTTATTTTCAAAATATTCTTATAAGCTTGTATGGGAAGCTTCGATGATGATATAACAGTGAAAAATAGCCACACCTTCCATATAAGTAAAAAAAGACATTATTACCTTAATTTTGTCAAAAAAGTCGTAAAGTGCCTTGTTTGGAAAATGACGGAAAGATTCATTTCAAAAAATATATGGTCAAATAAGGGTATAAATGACTTTAACCCATAGTATAGTAAATAGTAAAAATGTTTTGAATTACATTTATAATAAAACATGGATGTGGATGATAAATAGTTCCCAGTAGATACTTACATAAAAACAACCACGGATAATAAAGAGATTTTGAAATTAACCCTTACCTTGTACTTTTCCTTAGTCAATGGTATGTTAACCTCCTCTTCTTTGGGTTATTCCTTTTGATTTGATCAAAAGGGCTCCTTAGGTTGGTTTTATGACCAAAACAATGCCTCTAGGATGAAGGTAGGAAGGTTGGGATGATATTTAGGTAGGTTTTGGCCGAGCCAAATGGCTTTGGAGGTGTGAAATTAAGAGAAGGGGGAGTGCCCTTTTATAAGAGAGGTAAGGGTCACTTTAGGAAAAGCTTGAAATATTATTTTATAATAAAATAATTTTCAGTTTCTAATGGCTCCAAAATGAATTATTTAGAGGATAAGGTGGGGATGGTTCTAAAACCACTCAACCAATGGGTTTTAGACAGGTTTATGTCACCATATTAACCTTATCTTTTAGATTTAACTCTTAGTTAAATAGTTTTACATTTACCATGTCTCTTTGTATTTTTATATTATATGGTTAATAAACTTACTATAACCAGCCAAGAGAACCTTTTGCGATTCATTATTAATATATATAACCTTATCTAAGTCTTTTGGCTGAACCTTATATTTTTAAGAATATTATATAAATTAATAATATAGTATTTGTTTTAAAAACACAATTATGTAAATTTTCACACTATTTAGTATTTGGTTTTTGTGAAAATCATAACAAAATGATTACTTCAAAAAAATATTTAATCATCCCCAAAATGTCATATTAACCTAGAAAATTAGTGTAATTCATCAAAAGTCTCAAATTACATTTATTTTTATATTTATAATATCAATTATTTTAATATTTCATTAATATGGTAATTACTACATCATCATTGTGTCATAAATAAATTAAATTATTTAATGTCTAAAATTTATAAATAAAATACCATTATGTAGGAAATATTTTTATCTTTCTAATTAATATTTATAGTTGGATTTATCTTATGTATAATCCTATATTGAAAATGGTTTAGTTATTAAACTTTGAATTTAACTCGTTTAACTCTTCTTTAAATAAAATAATAATAAATGTCCTAATATAATCCAAGTTGACCAAAGGGGATCATATTTTAACTCTAAGTTTGTTTTTTGGTCAAATTAAACTTATACAATAGAATTAGGACATGTGTTAGGGTAATTATGATATCATTTTTACCCTTAATTACCCTATTTACTTTTAATCATGGTAAATAAAAGTCAAAATTTGTTATTCATCAAAAAATTATTTTCATCTTATTGAAACGCATTTTACTTACGTGATATTAATTGTGTCTCTCATATTTTTGAAATTCAACTCACAGAGGTGGTAAAATTATGTTTTATATAAATTTGAAAATGTCCCTAGGAGGTGGGTAAAAGACGGTAAAAGTTCAATAAAATTTTTATATATCTAAACATATTATAAAATGACTCCAATGAATTACATCGAACTTATATAGGTATTATGTATCTATTTTGACCTAAAATAAATTTAAATAAAATAAATAATTATTTAAATAAAACGTCGGTTTTAACTAATAACATAGTGTTTTTCACTATTTATCCCAAATTGAATGTTTTCAGAAAAATACCAAAAATTCACCCTAAGCTAATTTCGACATTCCAAATTCAAAAATGAAGTCCATTTTGAAAAATAAAATTTATAAAATTTCAAAAAGTGGGAATTACTATTCATAACGGCTAGTTTGATTGGTCGTTGTGTGTTTGAATCTCGAAGTTGCATACAATGAAAGCTATTACATTATTCAAAGGGAAACGTACCGTGGAATCTTGGGGTGTTACAATATCCCCTCCTTCAAATAATTTCTTCCTTGAAATTTCTAGAATATTACGGCATAAAAATATTCAGGTGGTTCTTCATAATAAGTTCCTCGGGTTCCCACATTGCCTCTTCCATCTTATGGTTTCTCCATAGAACTTTTACCAGACGAGTCGTCCGGTTTCTCAACACTTATTCTCTTGTATCAATAATCTTGATATGATCTTTTCAATAAGACAGATCGGGTTCCAGTTCTAATTCCTCATAGGTGAGTACATGCGTTGGGTCAAGCATGTATTTTCTCAATAGTGATACGTGGAACACATCATGAACTTTGGAGAGACTTGGAGGAATTTCCAAGCAGTAATCTACAGCCCCAATTTGTTCTAGAATTTCGAAAGGTCTGATGTACCAGGGAATCAATTTACCCTTCTTACCGAATCATATAATTCCCTTCCATGGATATACCTTCAAGAAAACATGATCTCCTACCTAAAATTCCAAATCCTTCCTTCAGTTATCGGCATAGATCTTTTGCCTACTTTGGGCTGCTTTGATGTCGGTTTGGATAACCTTCACCTTTTCCATCATTTCCTCAATAAGTTCTGGGCCTACAAGTTTTATTTCACCAACATCATCCCAACAAGTTGGTGTGCGACATCTCTTTCCATATAACTCTTCACATGGTGCCATCTGAATACTTGAATGGAAGCTATTATTATAGGAAAATTATACCATAGGTAAATATTGATCCCACATACCTTGAAAGTAAAGTGATCAATATCTCAACATGTCTTATAAGGTTTGAATAGTCCGTTCTGATTGTTCATCAGTTTGAGGGTGGTAGGCAGTGCTCAAACGAAGTTCAGTATCCAGGTCCTTCTGAATACTTTTCTAGAATCTTTATGTAAAATGGGGATCATGATCAGAAAAAATCAACAGGGGTACACCATAGAGTCTTACAAATTCAATAATATATAGTCTTCCTAGAAATTCAAGTTGTAAATCTTCTCTTATAGCAACAAAATGTGTTGACTTGGTAAGACGATCAAAAATGACCAATATTGCATCATTCCTTCTAGGATTATTTGGTAGTCTCATGACAAAGTCCATCGTAATATTATCCCATTTCCACTCAGGTATGGGAAAAGGTTTCATGACTCCTCCAGGCTGTTGCCTTCCAGGTTTCACTTATTGACAAATCATACATCTTGACACAAAATCAGCAATATCCCTCTTCATGTTGTCCCACCAAAAATGTTCCTTTAAATCTCTATACATCTTGGTGCTCCCAGGGTGTATAGAGAAATTAGAGCTATGAGCATCATCCAACAATTCCATTTTTAGATCAGGTATATTAGGAGCACAAAGTCTCTTCCCAAATTTCAAAATTCCATACGAAGTCACTAAATCTCCAATTATTCACAGCTATAATATTTTTTTGAAACTCCTTATCATCAGTCTGAGAACTCTTTGTCCTTTCTAGTAAAGATGGTTTTGTAACCATTTGAAAAAGTATTGATGTTTCACCTTCCATGATTATTCCCATATCCATTTTCAATAGATCAATGAAAATAGGATCCCTTTCAACTCTCATATTGTTCAAAACTCCATTATCCTTTCTGCTCAAATCATCTGCCACCTTATTTTCCTTCCCCAGGTGGTAGTGTATTGGGAAATACTAATCCTTGAGTAGTTCAATCCATCTCCTTTTCCTCATTTTGAGTTCTTTTTGTGATAAAATATACTTCAAACTCTTGTGATTGGTATATATCTCACATTTTTCACCATATAGATAATGTCTCCATATCTTCAAAGAAAATATTACACCTGCTAACTCAATATCATGAGAAGGATAGTTTTGATCATGAATTTTTAGCTGTCGTGATGCATAGTCAATAACTCTATCATTCTGCATAATGACACAACTAAGTCCTTTATTTGAAGCATCACTATAAATAACAAACTCATCGTTCCCCGATGGTAGAGTCAAGATAGAAGCATTAACTAATCTTCTCTTCAGTTCTTAAAAACATTCTTCACACTCTTTCTTCCAAACAAATTAAAACCCTTTATGTGTGATCTTGGTTAATGGGTTATCCAATCAGGAAAAATTCTGGACAAAATGCAGATAATAACCTGCTAAACCAATAAAACTGTGTACCTCAGTTATACTCGTTGGTGCTTGTAAAGACCCATAAATTTCAATGGAAGTTTTTTCTTAATTTTATTTGCAATTCTACGAGTACGCAGTTTCTGACGGTGCCATATTCTGAGTCCCGGTGTGCCCGGAATAATTTTCCAAAGTTTAGCTCGGGTACGTTCAGTGTACGAACGAGTAGGTTTTCTAACTTTTGATCTGGTGCTCGGAATTGAAATACGAGGGCACCGATTAAACCGCAGCGCTGGTAATCACTTAGGAAGACTTTTTCTAGAGTTTTGTTTGCTCAGGATGATATGTTAAAAATGTGAGGAATAAAAATATAGTTGTTTTACAATTATATTATTATTATGCCACTAGTGGTTTATGAGTTATGGGAAAGTAAGTTGTGAGGAAGTGGGGTGGGGCCCACATGATCCCCCACCTCCCTAAATTTCCTAACACCCTATTAAACACCCTCTCCCTCTTTAATACATGTCAACCCCTCAAGTTTATGAGGAACCCTCCGCCCTCTCTTTAATTAAATGCCAACGTGTTTAATTATTGAGGATCCTTCCTCTATTTTTAATGTTCCACTGCAGCAGATTAATTGAGTGGGGCCCTATGCCATAAATCCCCCATTTATGACTTGCGTGCCAACGACAAACCCACAACTCCTATTTAAAGGAGGCTAGGGGGAGGAGTTCTGGACGGCTTCTTCAAGCGGCGGAACGCTAGCAGCGAAGCACGACGCCCATCACTTAGAGAGTTTTCCTCTTCCTCCAACGAAAAACGAAGAACACTGATGCCAGCCTCGGCTTCATCCTTCCCGACGTTGATGGAACGACGCCCATCTACTACGACACCGATGAACGCCTTCTTCGAGGTAGGGGTTTGATTTTTATGTTCGTGAATATTTTGGCATTCATCGTTAATATTTTAGCCGCTTTCTATCGATTAACGGGAGGGGTCCGGACTACACAAACACGGCCGACCCTCATCCCTTTTTACTATTTTCCATCGTTGTGGATTGGAACGGAGACAGCGCGGTGTCTTCGCACCGCGTGGAAACGAGGGAACCGCGGTGAAGGAGCGCGGCGCAGTCGCGCCGCGTCGTTAAGGCTGAAAGAGGTCGCAGCCGGAGCAGGGGTCGCGACGGAGGGGCAAGGCACCGACACGCCGTACCGGTCGAAGAAGGGCCACGGCCTAAGGTCGCGACGGTCACCGACAGGGGGCAGCCGGACTCTCAGCCGCCAGAGAATCTAGAGTCCCGGCCCTTTGGTGGTGGCGGAAGACATGGAGGCGGCCGGATAAACCGGCCGCCAGCGCTTGGAGGGCGGGACCGCGGGGTCCCGCGGCAGCGGCACCGGCCGGCCAACCGGGCCAGCCGTTCAGAATTCCGGGGGTCGTAACCCCCAGTAGTGGACAGGCAGTCCCCCCACGTGGGGCCGCCGTTACAAGGCGAGGGGGCAGTGCCCCCCCCCCCCCCTCGCACCGCTCGGTCACAGACCGAGCGCCCAGCTGAGCCGGGCCGCTCGCGTTGGGCCAGGTTGCCCACCCGATGGGTCGGGCCGCCCGCTGGGTCGGGTCGCGCCCGCTGGGCCGGACTCGGACTCAGGTCGGGTCGACCCGGTTTGGGCCGACCCAGGGGGTTTAGGGTCGGGTCGGTCCGGGCCCAAACCCCCCTAAAAACGGTCAGATTCGTTCAAACGTCCGTAAATTGGGCTACGGACCTCCGACTGATACACCGTCAATTAAGATGTGATCCTTGGATCGAGACGGTCGTTTCGGTATATTACACTCAAGGTTTCGTAGAACTTTGTGTATGGCTGGGTTTGTTCGAACACGAAACTAATCGGGCCTTCGGAGCGGAAACGCTTATAACTTGAGCTCCGGACATCCGATTGACGTGCCATTGACTTTTTTGGTTTCCTCTCAGTGAGACGGGCCTTTTGGATTACTCCACTCGAGGTTTGGATGCATTTGGAGTATGGTTGGGTTGGTTTTGACTTAAAAATCAACCGGGCCCCTAGGACGAAAAAGTCAATAACTCTCAGATCGGGCGTCCGATTGACGCGCCGTCTGTCACGTTGAGTTCCTTTTGTTGAGACTGAACTTTGCGATACATCAACTCAGGTGTACGTGACAGTTGATGTATCGACCCCCTTGGCTCGTGGAGAGGATCCTCCCAGAATGAGCGTGCTGTGTGCGGGAACCCTAGAGCTGATTGCGACTATGACGACGATGACTATTGTACTAGGATCCTCTGTGGGTTCGACTACCGTACTGGGATCCTTCACAGGTTTGACGAGGATGACTATTGTAATGGGATCCTTCGTGGGTTCGACTACCGTACTGGGATCCTCCGTGGGTTCGACGAGGACGACTATTGTACTAGGATCCTCCGTGGGTTCGACTACCGTACTGGGATCCTCCGTGGGTTCGACGAGGATGACTATTGTACTAGGATCCTCCGTGGGTTCGACTACCATACTGGTATCCTCTGTGGGTTCTACGAGGACAACTATTATACTAGGATCCTATGTGGGTTCGACTACCATACTGGGATCCTCCGTGGGTTTGACTACCGTACTGGGATCCTCCGTGGGTTCGGTGAGGACGACTAATATACTTGGATCCTCCGTGGGTTCGGCAGCGACGACTACTATACTTGGATCCTTCGTGGGTTTGGCAGTGACGACTACTAAACTTGGATCCTACGTGGGTTCGGTAGAGGAGATGATTCAGAGGCTACATCTAATCATCTCTACCCCTCTTCGTAAATGGATACCTGTGTGAGCTGAGTCTTGACTTTCAATCATTATTTTCGATGTGATTGGCTTGATATCCTGTGTGGATTGGATTATGATTTCTTGTGTGGATTGGGTCATACTTTCCTATGTGGATTAAGTTTTACTTTCCTGAGTGGACTGGATTGTACTTGAGCTCGTGAGTTGGAGCCGAACTGGATTTGATGACTTAGGTATATGTATGGGCATATACCTAATTAGTGTTGGTTGATACTTTGTGATTGTATATTTTCTTTGTGGTTTATCCTTTGTGAATTCAAGGAGACCTTTGGGGTTCTCGGGGTCCCTACTGAGTATCGTATACTCACCCATGCATGGTCTTTACCCGCACTACGTTGTGTTGGTTGCAGATGACGGATAGTGCTGATCGTGGTTGAGGCTTGAGAAGCGGGACTGTACCTAGAGGTGGACCTCACGAAGAGTCAGTACCGGAGGTGGAATTCACGACGAGACGGTACCTAGAGGGGACATACGGATGTGGAGTGCTGAGGTGGCCATCTATACCTACCATTCATGTAGAAACCCGGAGGATGATCTAGGAGCAGCTCAACACCTTCGAGCTATTGTACTTTTGTTCAGTTGTAGCTTTACTTTTCAGTTGGGTTTTTATTCTGGCCCATTTACCTTTCAGCACTTTCTTTTGTACTTAGTGTTGCTTCCGCTTATACTCTGTGGTGTTTGTTTACTTTATAAAGGCAATGCCTTCCCTTTTATCAGAATTTATGTCGTTGGTGCTAGTCACCAGCCCATGGCCTATGGAAGGTGGGCTTGGGGTAGTCATGGCACGGGCCCCAAGGACGGGCCATGACAGTGCTGGACATTCTTGGATTTCCTCTGTCTTAGAAGGATCAACAGATATTCTATCCTTAGAGAAAATATGGCCAAGAAAAGAAATCTCCTGAAGCCAGAATTCACACTTGCTAAACTTCCCATATAATTCATTTCTTCTAAGAGACTTTAGGATAATGCTCAAGTGATTTTTTTGATCTTCATATATTTTTTAGTATAATAAGATATCATTAATAAATACCACTAAAAAGTCATCAAGATATTCCTTGAAAACCTTTTTCATTAGATCCATGAAAATAGAGGGTGTGTTAGTCATCCCAAACGCATTACTGTAAACTTGTAATGCCCATACCTGGTTCGAAATGTTGTTTTTGGAAATTCTTCCTTCTTCACACGCAATTGATGATATCCATATTGAAGGTCAATCTTTGAAAAATATTGAGCTCCATAAAGTTGGTCGAATAAATCATTAATGTGAGGTAGGGGATACTTGTTCTTTATTGTTATAGCATTGGTCTCCCTGTAGTCAATGAATGACCTCATAGATCCATCTTTATTCTTAATAAAAATGATAAAGGCTCCCCATGGAGAAACCCTAGGGCGAATAAATCCCTTATTACTCAATTCCTTTATTTTTTTCTTTAGTTCCACTAATTCCACAGTGGCCATTCTATAAGGGGTCTTTGATATGGGCCTTCAACCATGAATTAAATCAATGGAAAACTCAATTTATTGTTTTGGAGGATGTCCAGGTAAATCCTCTGGAAACACATCAAAATATTCTTTCACAATAGGTACACCCTCTATTAAAAAATTCTTTTACTCATCCATAATTATTTCATTCTATTCCTCCATAATAATTGAATTTAGTAAAGCTACTGGGGGTGGATCTAGATAAGAATCTGGTGGTGATGTTTCTGATCTAAAGATAAGGTACTTATTATCATCATCAAAAATTGTAACCTCCTTCTTCTTACAATAAATTTTTACATCATGGTCTGAAAGTCAATCCATATCGAGGATTATATCAAATTCAATCACGGGTATGACGATGAGATAAACAGATAAAGAACATTTATATACCCTAATGGGAACTTATTCACAAAACTTTGTTGCGATGATACTTCCCTTAGGTGTTTTCAATGACAACTCCCTTGTTAAGTCAAATTGAAAATATCTAATTTTATTAGAAAACTAGGAAGATATGAAATAATTTGATGATCTAGAGCCAAATAAAGCATTGGTTAAACTTGAGGAAACCATTAAATTACCTTCCACCACTTCTTTCGAAGCTTCAAACTCATCAGTAATGATCGCATAAGTTTGGCCTTTCTCCCTTGGCCTTTTCTGAGGTAAATTCTTTTGGCGCTTAGGACATTAATTTGCATAATTCCTATTTTCTCTACAATTGTATCATTCAACAGCCTCTTTCCTCCCCTTGAAATCATGAGCTTGGTGGCCTTTTTCACCACACTTGTAACAGACTCACATTCTATTCAGGCAAGTACCAGGATGTTTCTTCCTACATTTACCGCAGGATGGATATTCAACTTTTCCCTTCTTTCCCTTATTTCCATTTCTAGAGTGTTCAGCAGATCTCTTCTTCTCCTGCTTTGGTTTAAATTCGTAAGACTTATAGAATTATTTTTCTGTCTTGATAGCACATGAGACAATATCTTCATATGATAAGAAGGATTATGAAACTAATGCTAGCCAAAGAAATGGTTTTAACTAATAAAATAATCGATCAATATTACTCCTTGGGTTACATATATAATATGCAGTATGCCATGTTAACCTTGTAACGTTAGCCTTATATTTTGCAACATTCTCATCCTCTTTTTTCCTTAGACTCAGAAATTGCCTTTCCATATCCACTTGATGGTCATGAGAAAAGTATTTTTCTATGAAAATCTCTTTAAACTCCCTCCATTTCATATTTGATACTTCATCATCTTACTTTGTGTTTTGAATCAATGACCACCATTGATCTGCATCTCCCGTGAGGCAATAAACTTCCATGAAAACTTTTTCCCTTTCACTACTCCCCAAAGCATGAAATATTTTCTCTAAGAAATTTATCCATTTCTCAGCTACTAATGGATTTTTACTCCCATTGAATGTTGGTGGTTGTTTCCTCGTGAAGAGATCTAACATTGATCCTCCGTGTTATGGATCAGGGTGCTTCATATGGGTAAGGTTATTATTCATAACCTGAGTGATTTTTCCCAATATGGTGATAAGCTAATCAGTATCAGTTGCTTCACCTGCTCCACTATAATTATCTTGAGTGGGAGGTAAATCCCTACATGGATTACGTGTGTTGATATGGTTTTCATTCCTTCCACTAGGTGCCATTTCTAAACAATGACATACACTATATTAGTTTATGAACCACAATACATAATTCTGAACATGTAAAACACTTAACATAAATTGATCAGTTTATGGATATAATCCATAATCATAAAAATGTTTTCTTTGAGGAATTATATACTCATAAACCCTTCATAATGGTTTGTAAAGAAAATGATAATTATCCTAAGCATATCCCCTGGGAGTGTTGTAACCAAGAGTGCAGCAAGGCCCGTTGTCGTGCACTAGTTCTCGTTCAAGTCTAGCTCAAAGCGGTGTTTTGGGGTTTTACCCCTAGGTACATAGCCAGAGCCGCCTATACATGCTCGTATCTAGACAGGGATGAATATCTTGGAAAATACAAAAAATATCTACATTACCAAAATTCTAGGAAGTTCTTCTATACTAATCCTCAAAGTCTATTTTAGGGTAATGTGCTCTAATTAGAATTTATCTAAATCTAGTTTCCAAGGTTTGTACTAAACTTCCTTTGATACCAACTATAATGCCTTAACCCTAGTTACCCAGAGTCAGTGCATTATTACATAACATTAGCATGATACAATGGATCATGTCCCAAAAGACCGATCAGTTTAGTAGCCTTGTAATTACTAGATACATTCATAAGTTTTACATTACATTATAAAATGAAAAACTTCAACAACATAGTCTCTATAGGAAACTCTAATATATCTTATACTATCCCTTCAGGTCAGTCATAATATAATTTTTTGAATCCTAGGAAAAATAAAACATAGAAAGGGGTGAGCTCAGATGCTCAGTAAGGATAACAATATAGCGAAAACTTTCATAAA
The DNA here is from genome assembly GCA_963277665.1 of Viscum album. Lineage (NCBI taxonomy): Eukaryota > Viridiplantae > Streptophyta > Magnoliopsida > Santalales > Viscaceae > Viscum > Viscum album. The sequence goes on from OY728162.1 coordinate 225,964,507, forward strand.
TAAGAATTAACATTTAAGGAAATGTATTAGACTAAAAAAAATCCTTTTAAACTTAAACTTCAGTATAATATGGAAAAGATAAAATCAAATAATTTCATTTACTTATTCTCATATATGTTCTACTAGTTTAATAATCACATGAAATATTAATATCCACTTTCATAATGATAGAATTCATAATGCCAGACTTCATAACCACATAGTCAAGGCCTTGTTCCAAGACAACAAATAAGATTTTGTCAAGGCCTTGTGCCAAGACACTAGTTTGTATCATGAGACCTACCGATGAATCGATGAGCTATAGCGGGCTCCACCCATCACTTACTAAGTCCAATTCATTCCTCATATGAAAAGGTTTAAACATAACATAAACATTCGTATTAAAACTAACATACGAAATGTCAATACTTTTTCCATAAAAAATGAATAGTGTAAAAATAACACATCCACAGTCAAAAATATCAAAAAACCTTCAATATAATATGGAAGTTTTGTATCATAATAAATAAACTTCAAACAAGATTAAAATCGATCAAAGGATGTTGACATAGTTGAAATCAAAACTTTTTTTAGAGAAATATCTCTTTCTATTTTGAAATCATTTAAAAGTTATACAATTATAAAAGAAAATATTTATTTTGAAAATATTCTTATATGCTTGTATGGGAATCTTCGACAATGATATAATGGAAGAAAATAGCCACACCTACCATATAAGTTAAAAAAATACATTCTTACATTAATTTTGTCGAAAAGGTCATAAAGTACCTTGTTTGGAAAATGATGTAAAGATTCCTTTCAAAAAATATATGGCCAAATAAGGGTATAAATGACTTTAATGCATAATATAGTAAATAATAAAAATGTTTTAAATTACATTTTTAAGAAAACACAGATGTGGATGATAAAAAGGTCCCAGTATATACTTACATAAAAACAACCTCGGATAATAAAGAGATTGTGAAATTAACCATTACCTTGTACTTTTCCTTGGTCGATTGTATGTTAACCTCCTCTTCTTTGGGTTCTTCTTTTTGATTTGATCAAAAGGGATCCTTAGGTTGGCTTTATGACCAAAGAAAGGCCTCTAGGATGAAGGTAGTAAAGTTTAGAGGATATTTGGGCAGGTTTTGGCCGAGCCAAATGGCTTTGGAGGTATGAAATTAAGAGAAGGGGGGTTCCCTTTTATAAGAGAGGTGATGGTCACTTAAGGAAAAGCTTGAAATATTATTTTATAATAAAATAATTTTCGGTTTCTAATGGCTCCAAAATGAATTATTTAGAGGCTAAGGTGGGGATGGGTCGAAAACCGCTCAACCAATGGGTTTTAGATAGGTTTAGGTCACCATATTAACCTTATATTTAGATTTAACTCTTAGTTAAATAGTTTGACATTTACCATGTCTCTTTGTATTTTTATATTATATGGTTAATAAACTTACTATAACAAGCCAAGAGAACCCCATGTGGTTCATTATTAATATATATAACCTTATCTAAGTCTTTTTTCTGAACCTTAGATTTTTAGAAATATTATATCAATTAATAATATAGTATTTGTTTTAAAAACTCAATTATGTCAATTTTGACACTATTTAGTTTTTGTTTTTTTGTGAAAATCATAACTGCATGATTACTTTGAAAAAAAATATTTAATCAACCCCTACATGTCATATTAACATAGAAAATTATTGGAATTCATCAAAAGTCTCAAATTACATTTATTTGGATATTTACAATATCAATTATTTTAATATTTCATTAATATGGTAATTATTGCATCTTCATTGTGTCATAAATAAATTAAATTATTTAATTTCTAGAAATTATAAATAAAATACCATTTTGTAAGAAATATTTTTATCTTTCTAATTAATATTTATAGTCTAATTTATCTTATGTATAACCCTATATTAAAAATGGTTTAGTTATTAAACTTTGAATTTAACTCATTTAACTCTTCTTTAAATAAAATAATAATAAATGTCCTAATCTAATCCACATGGACCAAAGAGGATCATATTTTATTCCTAAGGTTTCTTTTGGTCTAATTAAACTTATCCAATAGAATTAGGACATGTGTTAGGGTAATTATGATATCATTTTTACCCTTAATTACCCTATTTACTTTTAATCGTGGTAAATAAACGTCAAAAGTTATTATTCACCAAAAAATTATTTTCATCTTATTTAAACACATTTTACATAATGATATTAATCATTTCTCTCAGATTTTTGAAATTCAACTCACAGAGGTGGTAAAATTATGTTTTATTTAAATTTGAAAATGCCCCTAGGAGGTGGGTAAAAGACGGTAAAAAGTTCAATAAACTTTTTATATATATAAACTTATTATAAAATGACTCCAATTAATTACATAGAACTTATATAGGTATTATTTATCTATTTTTACCTAAAATAAATTTAAATAAAATAAATAATTATTTAAATAAAACGTCGGTTTTAACCAATAACACATTGTTTTTCATTATTCATCCAAAATTGAAAGTATTTAGAAAAATTCCAAATTCACCCTAAGATAATTTTGATATTATGAATTCAAAAATAAATTCCATTTAAAAAAATAAAATTTATAAAATTTCAAAAAGTGGGTATTAATATTCAAAACGGCTAGTTTGATTAGTCGTGGTGTGTTAGAATCCCGAAGTTGCGTACAATGCAAGCAATTACATTATTAAAAGGGAAACATACCATGGAATCTTGGGGTGTTACAACATCAAACACACCAAATCACTGGGGTTGAAAGTGATTGGGTTGAAATCAAATCCAAAACAAAACATATGGAAACACAAATTCTCACTGGTGTCCAACATTTTCTCTTTATTACTCGATTTTTTTTTTAACTTTTATTCTATTTTTACAATTTTGAAATATTATATTTCATAAAATTTAATCTATCATTCTCATCATCATATTTAGAGAAAATATCCTTAAACTTTTCATTTTTAAAAATGATATTTTTATTTTTATTTGTAACTTTATTACGATCCTCTCTCATATTTTGTATATCTTTGAAATCTTTTTGAATTTTTTCATGGTACTTATCAAATATTTTATTTAAATCCTACACTATGGTTTTTCCATGACTAGAGTCATTAGAGGAATAAGAATCAAAATTATAACTTTTATCACTAATTTACTCATATTTGTATCCACGAGAAAAATATTGGCATTATCCTTCTCACTTTCAAACCCATCACTCAAAATAGAGTCTTCTAAAAAACTCCAGAAAGCATACATTTCTTTTTTTTTCTGGTCCTTACTTATTTATTCTATTTTATTTTCTATCCTCAATAACTCATATGTGGTATGACCCACCTTATTACATTCAAAACATCTAATATCAAAATTTTGATTACCGTTATTTCCTTTCCATTTATAATCCTTCTTGTACTTTTTTCCATTGATTCTTGGAACCTTGTCTTTTCTTTATAATTCAAAATATACATATTTTAAGTTGAATTGTGTCATAAACATTATAAAAAACTAGATGAAACTTAACTATCATCAAAAGTATTAAAATAAATGGTATTGAATGATTTTAAATAAACTACCTTATTTTTTCTATTGACTTCATTATCAATATTCTTCAACTCAAGATCATATTCCAATAATGACCTAATAATATCATCCATGGTATATAAATCAAATTCTATTATTTATCAAATTTAATCCTTCTTTTAATTTCACTTCCTAGTTAATTCTTGAATAATTAATTTAATTAGTACTTTATTCTTCATGGTCTGACTAAGAGTATTCATGTTATTTACCATGTTAGTAAACTTGTTACAAATTTCACTAACACTTTAATAATAAAACATATTAAACTATCAAAATTTATTTCTATGAATACCAAGATTAGTTCTCTATAATATTTTAGTACCTCGATGAGTGAATTTTAAATTCCTCAAAATAACATGAGTATTATTACATTAAGAAATATGACTATAAATATTTCTATTATGGGAACAATAAAGGAGATTCATAATTTTGTAATTAAAAACATATTTAGTAGCATCATTACCGACTAAAGTATAAATATAAAATTATGATAACTTATAGGGTCTATTTGTGACATTCCAATACTCAATACCTATATTCTTAAAAAATAATTTCATTTCATCCTTCTAATAACCATAACCTCTTCCATTGAAATGAGGTGGTTGAAGATGATTCAAAATTATAACTTATTGACTTATCACAACTGCAAATAGATCTTTACTTTAGTCTACTAATACTAGGATACATTTTAGAAATATAATATATCCAAAAAAGAACTACTATACTAATACTGATATGAGAGTATCATATAGAAAATTAGAGTACACATATTCTTATAAGATCCTTCTATGATACCATTTTTTTGGTATTATGGTAAAAAATCGAGATCAGGTCTTAAAGGGTATGGTTATGATGAAAATATTTGGTCCCAAATAGGGTGATGAAAAGAGATGGGGTGAATTGTAAAACTTAAATATTCATAGCTAGTTAAAATATAAATCCTAATAAAGTAAAATAAATTACACAAGGATTTTATTATAGTTTAGATATAATTGATCCAAAATATACTCTTCAAACTCCCAACCAAAAATTATGGATATCCACTATAGATATAGACTTATATAAAGGGTGAATACCAAAACCCAATATTTTGAAATGGGTTTCGATCTAACCTAATCTTTTATAATGGGTTTAAACTTAACCTAGAATATTCAAAGGATAGACCAAACCTACAATTTTATAAAATGGGTATAGAAAAAACCCATTATTTATAAAGGAGCATCCCTAACATAGTTCCCTTTAACTGGATTAGACACAACCAATAAAACACCTCCTTTTTGCTAGGTGGGTAGAACCAATGACACCTTTTAAGTGTAGTATAATTGTAATTGTTACAATTCAATACAAACATCTTCAAACAATAAAACTAAATGGTGAAACCCACTATAATTTATTATAGATTAAATTATAGAGTAGTAAAGTGATCCTAAAACCTTCACTAATAGTGAATGTTAATCTCATGAATTCCAACTATGATTTAAAAAATCACTCAAAATATCTATATTTTCTATAATAATATCAATTTAATCAAATAGTGAGTATTGTGTACCTTTATATGTGATTGAATGCTTCAACCTTATGTAAAAAAATGCAACAACTATTCTTATCTCAAATAATATCCATGAGTTTCCTTGAAAAATGATAAATAATAATATCATGTGGACCATCTCCATTTTTTTCTTGATAATCTATTAAAAATAAATAATATTAAATATATAATAAAAATAATTCAAATAAATAATGAACATCAATAATAAATTCTCCCTGATTATTCATTATTTTACACTCTAATAATCATAGCTCAAACTATCATTAAGTGATTCTATAATCATTGAATTTAATCCCTATAAAATTATTCATCATTATTCCTTGGGAATAATCCCATAATCATGTCATAGAAATGTCCTTCACTATTATAAAATATTTGAATTTTTAATAATGGTGATTCTTGATTCTCAATCATATAAAACGATACACCAATCATAAATAAGGATTCATTCAACGTATAAGAGTAAGTTCATTGAGTGAATAAAGTAACCTATTGATCAATAATTTTATAAAATTCCAATACTATGAAACACATAAGAGTAATCTGTAGGACCCCGGGACACCCTAAGAGGGGAGAGGTGAATCAGGGTGTCAACTTTTTCTTTTTAAAGTTGTAGATCTTGTTCCCACGTTGGTAGGAACTAGTTAAACCTATATGATGGATATTATCTGCAATGAAACATTCACATGAAAAGATATGACACGTCAATTTTTACTTGGTTCACCACTAAGGGCTACATCCAAGGAGCATACGCTGACAAGTCATCAGTCGTACCAAATTCCACTATACTTCACTAGCTGTGGATTACAAAGGTTCGGGTACAGTCACTCTGTCCCAGGCTCACTGCCTTTACAAAGGTTCAGGGATAGCACATTGCTTCCCTCAGGTCACTCTTATTGAATCCCCCTAGCTCACTGCCCTTGGTGAAGTCCCACTCAGTTTATAGACATGAAGGTATCTTCAATAGATTTGCATTGAAGTCTTCGTCTCCTGTTAAGCATGAGATAATGCTTGCATCAGAGTACTGATTTGATGCTCTTTTTTATTCAATCTTCTTCTTTAGTGTAATAAATGAATGCACTAAATCTTCTTATTCTCTTCCTTTGATTCCCAATACTGACACTTAAGTGTATTGAAATATTCCCCTCTTTCTGTGTAGATCTAATTTTGTTGCACGAGCCGTTCTTCTTCTCTTCACAAAGCACAACGAGGGTGTTAAACACCAGTCATGTGTGTGCGGTACCACTTCTCTTCATAAAACCAAATTGTTCACTACTCTTCCATCTTCACAAATGAATACATTATTTGTTGCACTGAAGGTATCGAGTAATCTTCCAGCTTTTGTGCGGCCCCAAAAGGACGGGCGTACTCCAACAGCACCTGGTGCTCTTCCCCAAGCCTGGCGCGCAAGTCCCAATACGGCGCACAGGTCTTAGGCACGCAAGTCCAAACTGGTGTGTAGGTATCACCAAACCACCTACACAACACCGCCTCCTTCAACTTCAAACCTTCACGACTCACTTCCTTTCTCTCCCAAACAGCCTTAGGCGCGCAGCCAACAACCGGTGTGCAGCCTCTACTTGCGCGACCCAACTACCACTTGTGCGGCTCAACCACCTGCGCGACAAGAGCTCAAACAATCGCTAAGTCTTGAACTTTGTACCGAATGAGGAGGGGTGCTCCTCTATTTATAGGCATTCGGATACCCTGCGCGGCGGCGCACAAGTCTTCCCTCGGCGCGCAGGTTCTGGCATGCAGCTCATCCGCCCTAGCCTCTGTCGCGCTTCTCACTTGCACGACCCAACTAATACTTGTGTAACCCTCTTTCCTTTGACATATTTTGAACTTATGATCATGAAGAACAATAGGCGCTCAAGTTTCCAAACCTCCTAGGAACCAGCGCACAAGTCCCTTCTAAGCGCGCAGGTCACTTGCGCGACCCAACCAATACTTGCATGACCCTTATCCCTTTTCCATTTTTTCATGTTCTAATCTTGAAAAACACTAGGCATGCAAGTTCTCTCTTCTTTCAAGTACATGGCGTGCGGGTCTCTTTGCCAAAATCACTTTTATTCATTTGTCAATTTTTAGGTCCAAAAATTTGGCAAACACTAGAAAATGGCGCCACCTTGTATCTTCTCTTTTTGTACCGCCTCCAGATCATCCATTACTTTGTCGACGTTCTTGAATAAAACATGAATTTTTAACCACATCCCTTGAACTTGACATTCCACCAAGAAATCTCCTTTTTCAACAAATTTGTATGTCATTTGTTTGCTTTGTCAACAAGCACGATCACCTCAAAAACACTTCTTTTCGGTGATTTTTATCCTTCAGTAACTCTTATTCTTTCAACACAAACTCCACTATCACGATATATATACTTTTATAGATCATATTTAACATCATCATATTTTGATACAATGTGAAGTGCATGGACATCTCAGAATTACAATCCCTTGCACATTGTAATCTTCTTCAACTGCCATTCTCTACTTCATGCAAAACATATGATTCAATTCTTCAAGTAGGCTCTGGCATTGTTCTCATGCAATCATGAAGATTTACATGGTCTTAATCAAATACCCATTCTTCCTTAAGAATCCTCGGATGGATTATACCTCGCCATTCTGCACTTTTGTAAACAATGTGTCACCTTTGACACGTGTTCTTTGAACTTATGATCAGTAGAAAAATCATCTGAATTTCCATTCCTCCATTTCATTAGAGTACTTCTTGAACTCCTTAATTTTGATCTTCATTGACAACTATTGACAACAAATACAACCTTATACACAAATTGGTCCCAACATAGTCTTATATGATCCATAATAATCCTTAAAGACTTCGCTAAAAATATCAAGTTCTTATTATAACCTAAAATTAAATATTTGAATTGTAAGAATCATTCCCCAACTATGTAAAAGTAAAATCTTCAACACTTTCCCAAAATTAAAATTCTTTATAGCCCAAGTATTTTTTAAGAGTCAATATATTGAAAACATAAGAGTATAAATATTATAACAGAAAAGTTATTTCAGAATTCATAAGAGTCAAATCCCTCACCTTTACAAATAAAAAGAGTCTTATACTAATAAAAACCTATATTATACCTCGAATCACAAGATTTGTAACTTAAGAAAGTAATATAAATTACTGGATAAAATTATAAGAATAAAATTGATACTATTTGTGAACTTTCCAATAATAAGGGTAACTCCTCATTTCATAAGAGTAAAACTGAACTGCGTAAGGATCAAGCATTAGCTAGAATCCCATAATATCTAAAATATAAGAGTAATTTATTAATATCATAAGATTCATGATCAAAATAATAATATTAACTTAATAGTTCATAATATTCCTACACTTGGATAAAATGTTGAAACACAAAAAGTATAAAATAACATAGTTAAAGAATAATAATAAGAAATAAAGAATAAACAAGTTCAACATCATTATTTTCTCCAAAAATCAGTACAATATTTAAACACAATACTTTATTCCCTATAACATGATATATGATAATAATAAATAATAAAAATAAGATGTTATGAAATAGTAATTATCAAATCATAATAAAATTGGAAATGAGCCAGTCAATACTTTGACAATGAGTTTTTTGTGTGATTTTTTTTCTAGGATTTATTAATTGTGCTAAGACCATTTAGGCTATGGTTGGAGAGTATGATGGTGTTTTTGGTTTAGTTTATATGGGTTATATTGCATTTTTGTGTATTTTTTTGTAGCATAAAGCTTATTGATTATGGTGTGAGGTATTCCCTTTGAATTATGGGATCTTGGGTAGAAAATCACTTGGTTCTTCTTTTTTGGGGATCATTGTAATGTTGTGAAGAATGTTACATTATGGTATGTGAATATGGTTGATCTGGTTTGAGGTTTAAGGTCATGTATTGCATCATTATCTTTGAGAATTTAAGTATTTCATCCTAGATGACCCCATTATTCTATAAACTTAATTGGTTACATGAAATTTAGACGGTTTGACTCCCTGAGATATAGGGGATCTCATGCCATGAATTCCTAATTAGGTGACTATTTCCATCTGACCATGTATGCCATATTATGTTTCTATGTTTCCTAGTTTTGAACATAAATTTGAGTTCCCCCTAAAACAATCTTCAATTCCATTGGATTCCTTTGAGACCTAGGCATCCCATGGACTGGTTTTGGGTGTTGTTGTTCATTCCTTGGTGGGTTTTAGTAATTTACTTTAATTAATCAGCCCATTATGATCCAAGGTGAAATAGTTTCCTATTTTCCTCCATTTTTCCTCATTATTTCATATTAATAAGGTTATAGTAGTGTTTTTATCCATTTTTTGTGGAGTTTGGTCATAATCATAATGGCGGTTTAGTTGTGCCTAAACTTTGTGATACATCTTCTTGGGTTTGGTGCTTCTTGATCGTTATTTTTTTATTATTCTTGTGAAATAAATATTAAAGATATAGTTGAGGTAAGAGACATGATCGACATCCCTTAATTATTTACGCATAATTATGGAATTAACATTACTATTATTTCTTTTGGTGGATGGTTATAATTAACATAATTAAGATAATTTATTGGACCAAATAATTGAAGGGTAATAAGGTTTATTCCCAAATTCTTTATGAAATTATGTGAAGTTTTTTATGTTTTACTTTTTATTGATATGTGATTCAATGTAAACCATTTTTTTCTTTAGAAGTGTTCGCATCACCTTTCATAATTGACTAATCATTTAAATATGGAAATGATTCAACAACATAAAAATATGAAATTATAATGTTGTAGTTTATGAATGAGGTATTAAAATAATATGAAATCATGATCAAAATGAGAGAATCATGTTGTTTTTTCTATGGTTCTTAGTGTGGATTTATACTATATTCTTTTTGTTTTCATTTATGTGGTTGGTATGGGATGGTGGAATATTGACATTATGGAAGTGGTTGGGCTTAGATGATATATAAATGGAATAATTTGATGTTGCACCTATGGTAGTTATGTTGTAGTGTCTATGGTCACATTATTGGTAGGGGATGAGATTATTTGAAATGTTGGTCTAATTTTTTTCATATTTATCCAAAAATATTTTTTGATTCTGAATTAAAATAAATATAGGGGAATTAATTGAAAGTGAAATGGCTATATGGGTTATTATTGTGATAAAATTAATAACGTACGTAATGAGTAAAAATATATAGTAAAGTGTCCTAATAACATTAAAATATAAGTGATTATGTGAACTTTTAATAGATATAAATTAATGTTACCTAAATAATGCTACATGGTTAGTAAAAAACACCTATAATTTTTTAATAATGTGATAAAATGGAAAGTGGTGATTATTGTGGGGCTTTTGTGTGATGGTGGTGTGGTTGGATTGTGTTTCACTTAGTTTTTGAAGAATTTTTTAGTGAAATGTTGTCTGTTTAATGTGTTCATGGTAAGTCACACTAATAAATGACAACCTATTTTGAGTTAACCCTCAATCTGGTCTTGTTAGATCCATTAAATATCCTCTAAATTTTCAAGTTATTTTGTATATACTATCACTTGATCTAGTTAAACTTACCAAAACCTATATATAGTTTTGGGATTTAGGTATCTTCCCCAACATTCAATGTAACGACCCAAAATTTTATTAATGAAAATTCCTATTGATCTAATTAAATTCATTACTGTGCATATATAAAAGTTATAAACTTCCTTGGTTTTATGTTTTTTAATTTTAAAATATCATTAAAACTGTGATCGTTGCTAATATAGTCGTTAAACAGTGATCACATGATTAGTATAAATATAGGGCTTTAACAAAAGCAATTTACTCAGACAAAGGAAGCGATAGCCTCATCCATTATAATTGCTCCATATGAAGCCCATTTTTCGGAGCTCATAAAGGAGATAGTGTAACTGGGCTTCTCTCTTGACTAAGCCGAAGCTGAGATTCAACACATTAAGCTTAAACGGAACCGCCTATGGGAGAAGTGAAAGTTAATAGAGATTACCACCCGAGTGATGTTATTAAATCCACCCCAAGAGTTTGTCGCGATCTCAAACCTTACCCTTAAGTCTTATGATGGTGTTATAAGGGGTTATGTAACAATACCCTAGCACTATGATTATGTACATTATTTTTGTATAGAGAATATACATTAATTTTATTATTGCTACTTTGTAAATAGTTTTTAAAGAAAAAAAATATTATTTTTAGTTAATATTCAATTAAGAAATATATATTAATGAATTAATTTATTTTTTAATTAAATAATATTTTAATGAAATATTATTATTAAATTAATTTTTATTAAATATAAATGATCGTATAATTTTTATGAATACAATTGGGATTTTTATTAAGGTTTGAAAGTCGTTTTTTTTTCAAAACCCACAAAGTTTCGATAAATGTCAGTTTTTATTTTTAAAGTAAAAATTCACATATTTATAGAATTATTTAGATAAATTGAATATTATTTTTTTGAATCAGGACATCAAAATTATCCAATAGTTAATTTTTCATAATTTTCTGAGACAGCCGAATTTTTGGGTAAAATTAAATATCGTTTAATTATATAATGTGATTTATGACATCATAATGACCCAATAGTGATGTAATAAAATACTATAAATGGGATTCTTGGCCAATATGTGGTTTACCATTATAATAATGTGATTTTAGGTTTGTTTGATTTATTTTACAAAACATTAGTGGACCCTTCAAGGCTTATAAAATACTTTAACCTTTTAAAATGTTTTCCTTGACAGTGTGACTCACCTCCACATAATCAAGCCTAATATTTTAATAATTTAAGACATTGGACTTATAAAATTATGTTTTCCACTCCCATTTTGAAAAAATCATGGGCAAAAACAATGTTATGGTTTGTGGTTTTGATTAGTTTAATGTGTAGGGTCCAAAACCTAAATAATAAAGAATTCCCTCCCTTTTCCTATATAAACCCACCCAAGCTCCCACTTAATCTTCACTAAAAGAATTTTTATCTCTAAAAATCTCTACCATAATCTCTCTAGAGTCCTAAAAAGTCTCACCAAGCTCCCAAGAGGCCTCTCTCAAGCCTCTCCCATGCCTTTGGGATCACACTTCCAAGTAAGGGATTCCTTCCTTTCTCATTTTATCCAAGTTTCTTAATATTGTTATGCCCTTATATTTTCAATTATAAATGTTAGGGTATGATTTATAACCTCTATTATACTTCCATACTTATGTTATAATGATTATATACCCCTTTCTCTCTCATTAATTCCTCTCATGCACATCTCTTACCATGCCGAAATTCTGTAAGGGATTCCTTCCTTTCTCATTTTATCCAAGTTTCTTAATATAGTTATGCCCTTTTATTTTCAATTATAAATGTTGGGGTATGATTTATCACCTCCCCTATACTTCCATAATTGTGTTCTAATGATGATATACCCATTTATATCTCATTAATTCTCTCATGTACACCCATTACCATGCCGAGATTCTATAAGGGATTTCTTTCTTCCTTATTTATGTTCAAGTTTCCATATATTGTTATAACCTTTTATTTTTCAATTCCAAATGTTAGGGTATGAATTCTAACCTCCCCCATACTACCATATTTATGTTTTAATGATGAGATACCCCTTTCCCTCTCATTAATTCCTCCCATTTACACTCGTTACCATGTCAAACTTCCGTAAGGAATTTCTCTCTCCTCATTTACATTCAAGAAATTATTTTGTATTATTAATATAAATTTCATTACATATGTTGGTACACATATCTATATGAACCCCTTAATGTCCATTTCATGTACATATTATGATATACCCCTTTATCTCTCATCAACCATTTTTATGAACTCTTATGTCACGTCGTTTTGCTGGAAAAATTGCACCCTGATTTTCCAAGCCAAAGCCATTGTGTAGTGAATACCATGCCCATTTCTCTATCAAGGGTATTCACCTTTATATACTTTTAATTATTGATTATAGAGTTTCTTGTATTAATTCCACATTCCTTTATCGTGTAATAGATGATGATGTTTAATTAATCTATGTTATATGATCCATGTGGCACACTTATGCATGAAATGAAATGATTAGGAAGGGTGCGCCCTGATAGTGCTCCAATGAATTGGGTAAATATTAGTATCATGATACATCAAGTGAAATTAGGGTTTAACCATGATAATTCAAGTGAAATGATGTTTTACTCATGCTCTAGGTTCAATGATCTTTGGATCATTCTAATACCATGTTAAGTGTTGTTTCCACATTTCCATGTTATGATAATCATGCTATATTATGCTTTTATGTTCATGTTTCTCTTACGCTCCATTGATATTATTATTTCCTAAAATGTGTTGTATTATTCATTTTATGACTTTTTTACTCCCTTACTAGGAATTATAGATCACCGTTTTCACATGTATGTCCTCAGGTTATCCCATACAATGCTAAGTATGAGGGAATGTTGTGGTCATGTAAAGGAAGTTTTCAATAAAGATGTTGTGTTTTATGTTCTAAGTTATTATATAATGTTCTTAATTTCACAAGACACTAGACCTATCAATCCTCAGAGTTGTATTAAGTGAATTTTTATGTAATAAATCATGTTTAAGTGTGTAATAAAGAGCAGGGTTGTTATAGTTGGTATCAGAGGATAGGTTTAGTTATTTTTGGGATTAGGATTAGAAAACCCTTGTGAAAGCCTTAGGGATAAGACTATGTATAATAAAAACATCCCTAAATTTTGGTGATTACTGAGTAAGTGGTTTATCAATAAAATACATCCCTCTCTAGATTCGAGAAGGTAGAGGCGGCTCTCGCACAGATGTATCTAGGGGTAAAACATGAAAACACCTCTTTGAGCTAGACTCGAATGAGAACAGGTGCACGAAAATAGGCCTTGCTTCACTTTTGGTTGAGACACTTCTAAGGGATATGCTTTTATTAATCAATAAGATTAGTATGGACCATTATTAAGGGAATTAAAAAAAATCCCCTAAGAATATATGTTGGGAAGTAGATCATGGATAACATATATTAATGCCTATAAATTCACAAGTTAAGGAAATAAATTAATTTATAAGATAAAGTTTTTTGTCTTTGGATTAATCTTTATGTGTTACCCCTAACTTTCCTATTATTCCAACCAATGGTCGGTAATAGGAGGACTCAGGATAACAATTGATATGAAGATCAATGTGATGACTATTTTAATGAGATGCCCAATCTGATGGGAGAAGGAATTGCAAACTTTGTCATGATACTCTCTCAGTTAACTCAAGTTTTTAATAGAAACATGGGTCAAGAGGAATGTTCTACCCCCCCCCCCCCCAAGAACAAGTCATAATCGAGAGCTTCATGAGACAAAGGCCTTCTACTTTTAATGGATCATATAATCCCTCAATTTCCAAACAATGGATTGACTCCATTGAAAAGATCTTCTCCATCCATCAGTGTTTTGAACAAGAGAAGGTTCTTCTGGATTATTATCATATGGAGGGTGATGCTGATAAATGGTGGACATTGATCAAAAATATGAAGCCTGTGGAGGAGATCGAGGTGTTGGAATGGATGGATTTCTGAAAAAAATGTTTTTTGATAAATATTTTTCGCACACCCTCCGACTTAAGATGGAATGGGACTTCCTTACCCTCAAGAAAAAAGACTATAGATCTATCAGAGTATACAAGGAAAACTTCACAAGTCGTGCATGATACGCCTCTAGATTTGTCGTTACCCTCGAATAAAAGGTTGACCGCTTTTTTTGGTTGGCTAAAACCAAGCCTACGGAAATCCCTAGTGATCCGTGACTTCAAGAGCTATGAGTAAATTGTACGATGTACCCTCAAAGTAGAAACAGAGATCATAAAATCTCAAGGGTATCATGGGTATAAGAAGCGTAAGGTGGAATTCAATTATGGCGGTCCGATGGATAAATCCAATGGTGCCAATAAAATCCAACACCCCACTTTCCAAAGTTGCAGAAAGAAGCACCCCGGAAATTTCTTGAAGGGGATGAGGAAATGATTTAGGTGTGGAAGAGAAGGGTACCTGTCCATTATCTGCTAACAAGAAAAACCCTCAGCTGTGAAAAAGGAGAGGACCGCTCCATTCAACCCTCAACGTGTTTTCTATTGCTTAAACTGAAAATAACCATGTCACTTTTCAAACAAGTGCCCTAAGACAATGGTTTTCGGAGGCAACCAACAACCTCTAAGGCAGCAAGGGTGAGATTTTATCATCACTACCACCAAAGTGAACCCCAAAAATGATTTGGTAACAGGTATGCTAGTTATTCATTCAAGAAGAGAAAACGTAATTTTTTATTCTGGTTCTATGCATTCTTTTATATCGTGAATGTTTAGTAGAACAATCCCAACACCACCACAAATCATGGAAGTAAAGATGTCGATGAGTACGGAAAATGGGGAAATCATTGCATCCCATGAATATAACTCCTCCCCTATCATAATTTGTGGATTAAACTTCCCGAAAATCCTCATCATACTCCATTTGGTGGAATTTGATGAAATTATCGGCATGAATTGGCTTTCCTTATATAGAGCCAACATAAATTTCCGTGAGAGGGAAATCACTCTCCATATAGAGAATCGACCCCCAATTCTGTACAAGTTCCAAGAGGAGTATTAATCTTCTTTTTCTCTATCATCTCAATAATGGATATTATTTCCCTATGAGCATGCATATCTTGCTCAGATGATTGAGTTCAAGGAAGCAACCATCCTTAAAGACATGCCAATTGTGAGTGAATTTGCGGAAGTGTTTCTCGAGGAATTTCCTGGTCTTCCTCTTAGAAGAGATGTTGAATTCTTAATTGACCTTATACCTAGGGAATTGCCAATATCCAAGTCTCTATATAGAATGGTTATTGTGGAGCTTCAGAAGCTGAAGAAACAACTACAAGAGAATCAGGATAAAAAGTTTATATGCCCAAGTGCTTCACTGTGGGGTGCACCAGTACTCTTCGTCAGGAAGAAGGATGGGTCAATGCACCTTTTCATCGATTATTGTGAGCTCAATAAAATCACGATAAAGAACAACTATCCTCTACCCTGAATTGATGACTTGTTTGATCAGCTATATAGAGCACAATACTTCTCCAAGGTGGATTTGCAATCGGTATATTACCAAGTAAGTGTGAAGAAGGAGGATATCTCCAAGACTGCTTTTCATACAAGATACGGGCACTATGAATTCATAGTAATGCCTTTCAGACTCACTAATTCTCCATAAATTTTTATGGACTTCATGAATAGATTATTTAGATATTACCTCGAAATATTTGTGGTAGTCTTTATAGATGATATTCTAATATACTCCAAAACCAAGGAGGAGCATGAGGAGCATCTAAGAACTGTACTAGAGACCTTGCAAAAGGAGAAGCTCTATGAAAAGTATAGCAAGTGTGATTTCTAGTTGAAGGAGGTCTCATTCTTGGGTCATATCATCACAAGCAATGGGATATCTATGGATCCCTCCAAGACATCTGCAATTGAGGGATGGACGAGGCTACCATCGGTAATAGATATCTGTAGATTCCTGGGGTTAGCTGGATATTATCATTGATTTGTGAGAAATTTATCACAATGGTCCAACCTTCTTACTAAGATAACTCGAAAGGGAGTAATGTTTTCTTGGAGTGATTAATGCAAAGAGAGCTTTAAAGAGTAGAAAAGGAGGCTTATCACTAGGCTTGGGCTCACATAATGCACAAGTGGAGAAGTTTTGTGGTATTCAGTGATGCTTCAAAGAATGGAATGGGTTTTGTGTTGATAAAAAATGAAAAAGTAGTTGCCTATGATTTAAGGTAATTGAAAGTTCATGAGAAAAACTATCCAACGCATGATCTAGAGTTGGTTGTAGTAATCTTCACTTTGAAAATTTGGCAGCATTACCTTTTTGGGGAGAAATGTGAAATATACACAGATCAAAAAATCCTCAAGTATATATTCACACAAAAATAGTTGAACATGCACCAACAAAGATGGTTAGAAAGGACCAAAAGATTCTCTAAGTAGTTGAACATGCACCAACAAAGATGGTGGATTCTCTAAGTAGAAAGGACCAAATGATTCTATCATTAATGATAATTTAAAAGGATCCAATATTCTTAGAGTTGATGAATATGGACATGAGAATCATAAAGAAGGGAACATCATCAATACTTTCACAAATTATTTCTCAATTGTATCTTTTGTAAAGGTTAAAGGATGCGTGAAAGGATGATGTGGGAATTCAAAATAAATTGGAAACAATTAGAAAAGGGAAATCCTCAGAGTTCAATGTTAATGAAGAAGTAATTGTGAGATTTGGGACAAGAATATGTGTTCCATCAAATCCAGAGTTAAAGAATGAACTTTTGGAGGATGCACATAGTTCAAATTTCTTCATTCACCCAGGAAACAAAAAATATATATCGAGATCTCTGAGAGCATTATTGGTAGGATAACATGAAGTAAGAGATTTCTAAGTATACATCAAAGTGTCTGGTGTGTCAGTAAGTGAAGGATAGGAGGCAGAAGTCTAAGGGGGTGATGTAACCATTACCCATACCAGCATGGAAATGGGAGAACATCACCATGGATTTTGTCACCAGACTTCTAAAGACATCCAAAGAAAACAATGATAATTAGGTGATTGTGGATCATCTTACAAAGACAGCACACTTCATTGCAATTCAAGAGGATTTCTCATTGGATCAATTAGAATGGATATATATCATAGAAGTAGTAAGGTTTCATGGAGTACCACTATCTGTTGTATCCAATTGAGATCCAAGATTCACCTTTAAGTTTTGGAAGAGTATTCAACATGCTTTTAATACTGAGTTGAACTTCATTACGAATTATCATCCTCAAACTGATGGCCAATCTAAGCAGACTATCCAGACACTAGAGGACATGTTGAGAGCATGATCAATGGACTTAAAAGGATGATGGTATCAACATATTCCTCTAGTTGAGTTCTCTTACAACAACAGTTTCTCATCAAGCATCCAAATGGATCCTTATTAAGCTCGGTATGGGAAGAGGTGTAGAACACTGGCATGTTGGGATGAAGTTGGGGAGAGAAAACTCTTAGGTCTAGAAATGGTCGAAGAAATGGTGTAGAAGGTTAAGACTATTCAGCAGCACATTAAAGCTACTCAGAGTCGATAAAAGATCTATGTTGATAATCGTCGACGATACCTAGAGTTTGATTTTGGAGACATGGTATTCCTCCACATATCACCATGGAAGAGAGTTATTAGATTTGAGAAGAAGGTAAATCTTAGTCCAAGGTACATCGGCCCTTTTGAGATCCTTGATCACATTAACGAAGTGTCCTATTGACTATCACCCCCACCGAACCTGTCTCAAGTACATGATGTATTCCATGTATCACTCTTGAGGAATTAGATCCATGACCCATCACATGTACTCAATCCAGAGATGGTACTATTGGAGAATGACCTCTCCTATGAAGAGAAGCCAGTGAAGATATTGGGTCGTAGGGGAAAATCTCTACAAAATAATAAAATTCCCCTCGTAAATGTGTTGTGATGAAACCACAAGTTTGAAGAAAAAATGAGGGAATTAGAGGAAGTGGTGAAGCAGAGTTACCTGCATCCGTTTTAGTGTGAGAAAATGAAATTTCGAGGGAAATAATTCTTAAGGGGGGAATATTGTAATGACCCAAACATTCATTAATGAAAATTACTCTTGATCTAATTAAATGTATTATTATGGATATATAAAAGTTATGCACTTTCTTGGTTTAATGTTTCTGGATTTTAAAATACTGTTAATAATTGAGACCATTGCTAATATAGCTGTTAAACAATGATCACATGATTAGTATAAATATAGGGATTTAACAAATCCAATTTACTCAGAAAAAGGAAGAGATGGCCTCATCCAGTATAATTTATCCATACAAAGACCATTTTTCAGAGGTTATAAAGGAGGTAGCATCACTAGGATTCGCTCTTGACCAAGATGAATCCAAGATTCAACACGTTAATCTTGAATAGAACCACCTACGGGAGAAGTAGAAGTTAATAGAGATTACCACCCGTGCAATGTTATCTGATCCACCCCAAAAGTTTGTCACCATCGCACACCTTACCCTTAGGTATTATGCGGGTGTTATAAGGGGTTATGTAACAATACCCTATCACTATGATTATGTACATTATTTTTCTATAGGTAATATACATTCATTTTATTATTTCTACTTTGTAAATAGTTTTTAAAGAAAAGAATAGTATTTTTAGTTAATATTCAATTAAGAAATATATTTTTATGAATTAATATATTTTTGAATTAAATAATATTTTAATGAAATATTATTACTAAATTACTTTTTATTAAATATAAATTATCGTATAATTTTTATGAATACAATTGTGATTTTTATTAAGGTTTGAAAGATGTTTTTTTCAAAACCCATGAATTTTTTATAAATGTCAGTATTTATTTTAAAAGTAAAAATTCACATATTTATAAAATTATTTAGAATGAATATTATTTTTTTGAATAAGGATGTAAAAATTATCCAATGATTAATTTTTCATAATTTTCTAAGACAATCGAATTTTTGGGTAAAAATTAAACACCGTTTAATTATATAATGTGTTTTATGACATCATAATGATCCAATAATGATGCAATAAAATAATATAAATGGGTTGTTCGGACAATATATGGTTTACCATTAGAATAATGTGATTTTAGGTTTGTTTTATTTATTTTATAAATCATTAGTGGGCCCTTCAAGGCTTATAAAATATTTTAACCTTTTAAAATGTTTTCCTTGAGAGTTTGAATCACCTCCATATCAGAAAGACTAATATTTTAAGAATTTAGTCCATTGGTTTTATAAAATAATGTTTTCCACTACCCTTTGGAAAAATAACATGGGAAAAAACAATGGGGTGATTTGTTGTTTTGATTAGTTTAATGTGTAGAGTCCAAAACCTAAATAATAAAGAATTCCTTCCATTTTCCTATATAAAACCACACAAACTCCCACTTCCTCTTCATTCAATGACTTTGGAGCTCGACAAACCTCTTCCCAACTATCTTTAGAATCCTAAAAAGGTGCCAAAATCTACCAAGAAGCCACTCTCAAGCCTCTCTCATTCCTTTGGGATCACACTTCCAAGTAAGGGATTCCTTCCTTTCTCATTTTATCCAAGTTTCATATTATTTTTATGCCCTTATAATTTCAATTATAAATGTTGGGGTATTATTTCTCACATCCCCTATACTTATATATTTATTTTATAATGATTATATACCCATTTATCTCTCATTAATTCCTCTCATGTACACCTGTTACCATACCAAAATTCTGTAAGGGATTCCTTCGTTTCTCATTTTATCCAAGTTTCTTAATATTGTTATGCCCTTTTATTTTCAATTATAAATATTGGGGTATGATTTCTAACCTCAAATATACTTCCATACTTATTTTCTAATGATGATATATCCCTTTATCTCTTATTAATTCCTCTCATGTACACCAGCTACCATGGTGAAATTCGGTAAGGGATTCCCTTCTTCCTTATTAATGTCTATGTTTCCATATATTGTTATGGCCTTTTATTTTTCAATTACAAATGTTGGGGTATGATTTAAAAAATCCCCTCATACTTCCCTATTTATGTTTGAATGATTATAGACCCCTTTATCTATCATTAATGCCTCCCATGTACACCTGTTACCATGTCGAAATTCCGTAAGGAATTTCTCTCTCCTCATTTACATTCAAGAAATTATTTTGTATTTTGAATCTAAATTCCATTACATATGTTGGGACATGTATCTATATTACCCCATTACTTTCCATTTCATTTACATATGATGAGAAACCCATTTCTCTCTCATCAACCATTTTTATGAACTCTTATGTCTCGTCGTTATGCTTCCAAAATTGCACCGTGATTTTATAAGACAAAGTTATTGTGTAGTGAATACCATGATCATTTATCTATCAAGGGTATTCACCTTTATGAACATTTACTTATTGATTATATATTTTCATGAATTAATTCCACATTACTTTATCATGGAATATATGATTATGTTTAATGAATCCATGTTATATGATCCATGTGGCACACTTATGCATGAAATGAAATGATTAGGAAGGGTGCGCCCTGATAGTGCTCCAATGAATTGGGTAAAGATTAGTATCATGATACGTCAAGTGTAATAAGGGTTTACCCATGATAATTCAAGTGCAATGAGGGTTTACTCATGCTCTAGGTTAAATGATCCTTGGATCATTCTAATACCATGTTAAGTGTTGTTGTCACATTTCCATGTTGTGATAATCATGCTATATCATGATTTTATGTTCATGTTTCTCTTATGATCCATTGATATTCTTATTGACTAACATGTATTTTATTATTCATTTTATGCCTTTTTTACTCCCTTATTTGGCTTTATAGATCACCCTTTTCACATGTATGTCCTCAGGTTATCCCATGCAATGCTAAATATGAGGGAATGTTGTGGTCATGTAAAGTAAGTTTTCAATAAAGATGTTGTGTTCTATGTTATAAGTTGTTATGTATTGTTACTAATTTCCCAAGACACTAGACCTCTTGATACTCAGAGTTGTCTTAAGTGAAATTTTATGTAATAAATCATGTTTATGTTTGTAATAAAGAGCAGGGTTGTTATATTCAATTTGTAGAGGGAATAGATATATAACTACTTTATCTTCCCTAATCTCTCTTTCAGGCATAAAATAGGTTCTTGTGGCCCGAGGTTACAATTCATGAGCTAATTTGGCCATAATTTGTTATTATTTTTTGCTATGGTTTTGGTGTGTAGGAATGGTGGCTAACATGCATGGAAGGAGGCGATCAAAAGGTTTATGTCTAGAATGTTCATGTTACCCTATTGTGATAAGGATGTGATTTACAATTTTGATGTATTGACATATAATGTTGTAGTTTTTATAGGTATGTGGGGATGATATGGTTGTGTTATAAAATATATGGCTATGAATTTGTTTTTTCAATAATAAAAATGTGGGTTTGTGGTTATATAGATATGGAGGGGATTAGAGAACCAAAACATATGACGTTGTGGTGTGATAGTGGCTAGATTAGTGTGGAAGTGGTCATGGGTTACATTCATGATATATATTATTTTTATACTATGTTACAAAATTTGGATATGATATTGGGTGAGAGAGACTAGGTGAGGTTGGATGATAGTTGAATCTATATGGATGATGATTTGGTTCACCAGTTTATTCAACTAGCCATTAATATGCTTCTTCTATATTTTCATGAGTGATTTTGGAGAGTATATTTTTGAGTATACATTTATGCTCACACACAAAGATATAGATATATATTTATAGATATGTAGGATGGAGTTGGTGATCAGGATAAACTATGTTAGTGAATGGTGATTGTTGGTGTTCTCAGAGTCACTTCCTTAGGAGTTTCACTTTGGTATTCTATATTGGAGACCTTGTTTATGTATAACATTTTCATGCATTAATGGTTGAGTTTATTTTATATTATATGAATTTGAGTGGTGGTTTCACTTATTTCCCTTGGATTTATGAGGTTAATTCCTTCCATGTGTGTATTTTTATACCATCAGTACTAGTCTTCAACCCATGATTTATTGAAGTTTGGATTCAGGGGTCTCTCTCACCTTTACTGACGACCCAAGTATTTTAGTGGGGGTATATCATGATAGAGTGGTATTAGAGATATAGATGATATTTTGGGTTGATTTTTGAGTTAATAATTGGTGAGTAATGCAAGGGTTCGGTAGGGAAACTATGACAATCAGACTTAGCATGTGAAGTGGAAAGGAAGACTGTTTTAGACACTAGTATTTTGGGCCATCTATGATCTAATGAAAGGACCCTAAAATTAATAAAAATATTGGATTATATTATTTTGATTGTGTATTATAGACCTTGGTGTGGTACATGCATCATAATTTTTTAAAATTTTTATTAAATTGGGGTAATTTTGTGTAAAGTTAAAATGAATTTAATTAATTTATATTAAATAAACTTTATGTTTTGGGGAATATGATATTCATTTTTTTGTGTTATAGATATGGTTGGTGAATTTTGTTTATGTGTGGTTAATATTGGAAAGTTTCATCTGAATTCTATTATTAACTATAGAAGGATTGATTTAGGGGAGGAGGATAAGACATGGAGAAAAATATTGTATGAGTTTCAATGTTAGAGCATAGTGAAGTATAATTGGATTATATATGATTATAATAATGAGAAGTTATTGGAGGATATTAAGATTAATTTTAATCTAGTATATGTGTGTAAGTTTAATTGGATCATATTGGTTACTGGTTAGATGAAAGGGGTTACTCGATAGAGGAAGTTTCTATTTCTTTGTGATCATAAGGAGTCAGAGGTCTAATGGGGTGAATATTTTAAGCATTTCTTTATGTATTTTAACTCTTCATTTTTTAAGGTGGATATATAATAAGATTTTATCTTTATTTTGTAGGGGATATCATTTTTTTGAGATCTTAGAGTTTTCTTTAGGAACCTTATTCATTTTTATATTAACATTCTCACTAATGATGAGTCTAGGAAACAATATTTTGAGGAGAGGCTACAACCAGATATCTAGTTTTAGGTCACCCCATTTATGCTACCTGTGTAACTTTAGGTGTTGGGAAATATTAAAGGGATAGATAATATGTATGTGTAGACTAGATCATATTAAGAGGGAGGTTATCAGAACTTCCCAAGAATCAAGGTTGTATATGAAGGTTCCCAGTTATCTGGCTAGTCAAGGTTTTGTTCAGTTGGGAGTTTTTCTCACTCCTATGGAGTTTTTAGTTCTAAATAATATTCATAGAGTTTCTTTATATTATGATATGTCTATGGTATTAATTACTATCAATAGATCTAGTTCTCAATAGCCTTCGGTGATCAGCGTGGTCCAAGTGGTCAGTTTCCTGTGTATCCTCAGTAGTAGTTTTCTATAAGAGATTATCATCTATAGTAGCAAGAAAATAAGCTTATGGAAAATAGAGAGGAGATGGGGTAGGTTAAATACAACCCTATAATGTTCCTCATCCTCAGGGACATACTAATAAGTGTGTACAAGGAGGTTTTCATCATTAGGGCTAGAAAAGTAGAGGAGGAAAGTTTGTTAAGTTTCATTCCACAGATTTTCCAACACCAGAAAGGGTAGAGATTGTGTTTGGTACCATTTTTAATCTTATACCATGTATTATACATGGTTTTATTTGAGATATTTTTTCTCCTTAAATAGACCTACCCTATCCCAATATCTATGGATCAAAGTGGAGATACTTTCAGTTCCCTTGGTTTTATTCATGCGAGTTAGAGGTCAGTCTGATTTTCTTGAGGTATGTTGAGGTTGTAAGCTGATTAAAGGGAAACATAAATTGTTTGGATATTTCTTATTACCACAATAAATATATATTATGTCATACTTATCATGTATTGGTTGTATTATGTGTGTAATTTTATATATTTATTTTGAAGGAATATTATTTTTCATGATGTGGTTGGAAATAATGTAGTTTTTTTATGAGTGGGATCATCAAATAGATCATGGGACTATGTATCCATTATATTCTTAGCTGGTATATTTAGTGTTTTTCTCATTGGAGGATTTAACAATTTTTTTCTAAAGACTATTGTGGAGTTTCCAAATTTATTCTCTATATAGGTTGTAACATTACCCTCCGGATGTGATATCATGTTTAAGGTAATATTATAGCCCGGTGTCTCTCTTATTTTGATTGACCCTTATCAGATGACACTTTCTCATTTATGGGAGTTTTGGATTTAGATCGATGATCTATTGTAGAATGGATTCATATAAATTTGTGTGAATACTTATTGATCTCTAGTTTTGTTTTATAAAAATTAATTTAATAGTCTAAGGTTGGGCGTAGACTATTAGTGGTTGAACCAGGTAATGGTGAAGAACCATTTTCCCCTATCTTAGATAGGTGGTCAGTTTGATCAGTTGAAGGGATCTACCTAGTTTTTAAATATTTATTCTTGGTTTGGATAACATCATATGAGGGTTAATTAAGAAGATATCTCAATGATTTCATTAAAATGTAATTAGGTGTACTTTAATTTTATAGTTTTACCATTAGATAAAACAAATTCCCTAGTTTTTTTCATAGTCATAATGAATGTAGTGTTCTGTGAGTTCTTATACTAGCTCTTTTCCATGTTCATTGATGAAATAATATGGTACTCAAAGTCATATGAGGATATTGTTGAGTAATTTAGAGTTTTTTAGAGGTTCTTTGATGAAAACAAATCTATGGGAAGTTACCCAAGTACAATATTTGGATATGAGCTGTTTATTTTCTCAGGAATGTTTTCCCTTGATAGGGAGTAGTGGTATATCCCTTAAAGATATAAGTGGTTGTCTCTTAGGTTACATAGAAGAATATAGTAGTGCTTTATAACTCCATTGGTCACACAATCTATTATAGGAAGTTTATTACTGATTTATCATAGATTTCATACCCTTTGATAGCCTTAAATAGAAAATAAATATTATTTCTATGGACTAAGGAGTTTCATGTGGTTTTTAACTAATTAAAGCAGAGGTTAATTAGTTATATTATTCTCTACTCGCCATAGTAAGGAGTTAGGATTGATTTTTCCTACAATACTTCTTGTCTTGTCTTGGGTTGAATATTGATACAAAAATGGAAGGGATCTCTTAAGGGGATCTATAGTTATGTTTCCCTGAGCAAAACTATACCACCCATGACCTTGAGTAGGCATTAGTGGTGTTTTCTCAAAAGTTGTGGCGAAATTACATCATTGGTGAGCATTTTTTAGTTTTTAGAAACCATAATATCCAATGGTATATCTTCTATTAATGGGATTTTAATTTTTTTTAGTGATAGTGTACGGAGTCCTTACAGGACTACAACTTTTATATTTCTTATACACTAAAGAAATATAAATACCCTGACCCTAGTAGCCCAGATTCAGTACCTTATTTTATTACATTAGTACTATGAACAAGATATTGCATCCCAATTGTTGGAATAGTTTAGTATATTTTGAAAACCAGATATATACATAGGTTTTACATTACAACATGAAGGGAAAACAACATAGAAACTCCATTGGAAATGCCCATAAACTCTTAGATTATCCTTATAAATCATTCATAATATACATCTTCATATCTTGGGGGGAAAATAAAACATAAGAAGGGGTAAGCTCAGATGATAATTAAGGGTAATAAATATATCAGAATCTATCATAAACAATAAGTCATGGTGAATAACTAAAATATACATTCCATTAAAACATAAAATTAAGCATAATATGGAAAAACTGAAAGTAGATTAAATAATGCCATAAATAATCACATGAGAAAGAAACTTAAACATATATATTATACTAGTTGACTAATCACATGGATTGTCAATTAAAAATCTCATAATGATATAATTTATAATGTCGTGCATCATAAAAATATTGTTATCGCTTCAACCAATACACCATACATAAATGAGTAAAAATCTAGTCTAGTTTGTCTCATGAGACATACCAATGATTTGAGGGGATATAGAAGGCCCCTCCCATCATTAATTAAGTCCAATTAATTCCTCATATGAAAAGGGTTGGAATATAATCAACATAAATGTTCATATTGAAATACTGGCATACAAAATGTAAATATTTCAAATATAAACCATGAATAGTACCAAAATAGCACATCAAGAGTCAAACTAATCCTAAAAACTTCAACAACATATGGTAGATGGTATCATAAGAGATAAAACTCAATGAATTAAAATATTTAGAAAAGTATTTTGACATATATGAATATAATTTTAAATGATACCACTGAAAAATTCTTGGGGAAAATAATCTTTAAACATTCCAAAATGTCTTATACCACTTTGAAAAACTTAGATCATGATCCTTAAGAAAGAATAATATTAAATGAAACTTAGAATATCAGGAGAATAAAAAGACTCATGATATTATATATCAAGGTCATTACATATACCACACATAAGTAATAAGGGGTGAATAAGGAGTATATCTCATAGAAGTAAAAGTGAGGTGAGAAAACCCCATTTTACTTTGGAAATAAGAGTTCTTTTGGAAAATCATTTTTATTTGTCATAAAATAATATTGTAAAAATTTATATTCCAAAAAAAAGGAAGTGAAATGAAATTTTTTTTGAGACACAAATGACGTCCAACTAAAGTGAAAACATGTAAAAAGATTTTTTAAGAAACTTTAGAAAAGAGCCTCTTCAGTGCGATTAAAGGAAATGTTAAAGAGTCTTTAAAGAGGAAAGGGGATATTTGTTTGTATAAAACCATAAATGAAAAAAATATAGTTTTTAATGATAAAATTATGGATTTTATAAAAATTAATGTGGATTAAAAAAAAATTATATATGGTACTTGAGACTGGGTAATAAATTGGAAGTTACCTTATATCGGGCTTGTTTACCAGGAGGAATTGAAAAGAGATCCTTATAAAACATGTATTTCCCCATAAAATAAATATAAATTGATTTGGGAACATAATTTTTTAAAATATAAATATAATTTAGGTGTATTAAATAAAATTAAATAATAATTACATTGGGGTAAGTAGAGAGAAGGCATAACCTGAATGAAAAATGAATGTTTGGAAATAATGTCTTACCACTTTGTAATCAATTGATTCGTATTCCCCATAAAATTAATAATCATAAAATAAAACATTAAATACCATGAATATAAAGGTATTAATTATATGATACACTTAAGGTCATTATACAAACAGCACATGCAAGAAATAGTGGTGATTAAGGCATATCTCACAAAAATAAAAGTGAGATGAGGAAACCCTTACCTTATATATGAAAGTGTTATGTACTTGCACTTAATGTCACAGATAATGAAATTAGACTCATTAATAATTTAAAGTAGAACCTATTAAACTTTAATTTGTTTTATCCTAATTTTATTAATCTCATTTATGGCTTTTTGATGAGTTGTGTGATTCAATTTCGTTGTTCGAGAGTGTTCATTTCGACAGTTTTCATGATTTTTTCACTTATATAAATGTATAAACGAACATTTGAAATGGGAATATTTTATAAAATTGAAATTATATGCTATTAATGAAAATAAATAAGATAAAATAGTTATATAATTAATTTTTTTATTTTAGGTGAGTATGGATAATTTGATAATATGATAGTGGTAATCGTTTAGATTATTTTTGCGGTTTTTTATCATCACAAACTAGTTTTGTCTCATTAATTAATATTATGTATATATACAGGTTCTAGAGAATTAAATAAGATGTAATACATATATTATAATATTTTTTAAACATATAAATGGTTTTATGACCATCCTTTATGGATTTATTGAAAAATGAATACATGTCGTCCACGAAGGTGGTAAATCGGCACCTCATGGACGATGTTTTCATTTTTTGAATAAAAGGAAGATTAGAAGAGACTTGATGGTGGATTTTACATTATCATAATAAATTTAATATATATAAATATATATATATATATATAAGATAATGGATTTATCATGCATGTATGGATAGAATAGTTAAGTATCGAATGAGAATAAAATAAATTAAAAGAAATTGAAAGAGAACAAAAAAGGATTTACCTCTTGAATTCTTCTCCTTGAGAACCTCCTTAAGGAAATTTGAAATGGTATTTTGGTGAGAAAATAAAGGACAGAACATGGGGGAGAGGTTTGGGAGAGGAAATTGGAAAAATAAAATCAATATTCAAGGCTTTGGAAGTGTGATGAGAAGAGGTGGTGAGGGGTGGTATTTATAGTGGAGGAGATGAGTGTTTTTTGATTATCTTAACCATTAGTTTATTGTTTTGGATCAAGAATATGAATAGTTTGAGTATTATCACTAAATATATTAGATAATTAATTAAGGTTATATATTATGGTTCTTAAATCATTTCTGACTCAAGTAATATTGTATTTATCTAATAATGTATATATACCGTAAATTACCGTATTTCACTATTCACTAAAAATTCAATTATTTCAGAAAAATCCCAGAAATTCACCATAACCATTTCTCGACCATTAGAATTCAAAAATGAACTAATATTTTTTAAAATAATTTTATAAATATGGTAAATTTAATTTTTAATTAAAATAATTATTTATTTGAAAAATACCAATTTAAAATTTATAACTCATTTTGTGACACTTAGAAAAATTAATTAAGGTATCATAAAATTATATTATAATTAAAATACAAAAAAATAATTATTTATGAGTTTTTTTATGAAAATATAGTTTCTTTTAAATATTTATATTAATTATAAAATCATAATTAAATATTTATGACTTATAAAAATATAAACACTTAATTTATCCATTTTAAAACATTTATTTACTTGTTCAATGATATAAACATACCATATCTTTATTTATAAGATACCAAAATTTTATTTACACTTTCATAGGTGATTCTACTATTAAAATATTAAATAGACTATTAATATAACGAAAATGATAGTTTTATAGAAATCAGGATTTTTTACTATTCACTGTAAAATAAATATTTTCAGAAAAATATCAAAATTTTACCCTAAGATAATTTTGAAATTTAAATTTTAAAAATGGAGTTTATTTTGTTCAAAATAATTTTTAAAAGAGTTAAAATTTAGTTTTAAAACAAGTGATCTATTAAAAGGCCGTAAAACTACCTTTAGAAAAATATAGCATTTTAATGCGTAAAATTAGATTAATTATTATCTTATTCCTATAAAATAATTTGGATGATTGTAAAAAAATATTATTGAATATATAACATATAAATTTCCTTCATATACTTCACTAATAGTGATTAATTTAATTTATTAATATAAAATTCCATTATTGTTATAAAAATAGTTTTTTTATAAAAACACATCTTTTAAGTTCAATTGATTTTTATTTTCATTTATAGTTAATTATTAACCAAATAATTTATTTTATAAATATGTTTAAACTATATTTTCATACTTTTCATAATCTATTTCATTCCCACCATTCTCATGGCTATGTGATAACTATCACAATAACAATAATTTGTCATTTTTATAAGCTCGTTGTTCTATGTAATTTGAACTATCAAAGAAGAAAAATTTAAAAAGAGACAAACCATAAAATATTGGGGTGTTAAATTATACCCTCATTCAATAAATTATGTCCTCATAATTTTAAATATCACTTCAAAAAATTAAATGTTGATACTTGAAAATTCCTTTATGGAAATCCCACATCATAAAAAGGGTTTATAAAAATTCCTAATAAAAAGGGGTAAATATAAATGAAAAGGTCTCCACAAAACTATGATTATGAAATAGGATAAAATTCATCAAAATATGGAATAGAAATCTAACAATCAATTTAGGATTGAGAGTGATAGAAAACATGGTCGTTAGAAAGTATACCATCACAAAATCGTAAATTTGTGATCAGTTAAAATACCATTGATTTCTTTGAAGGAAAAGTAAATGAATAACGTTTTTTTTCTAAAATTAATTTCCTAGAGTTGAGGGTCTCTTTTACTATATCATAAAATCACTTTAGAAAATAAACATATTTGATTCATTTCCATGAAATAAGAATAATATTATCCTTTGGTTGTGCTTTAATCTATCTCTACTTCATTTCTTAAACCAAAAGATGGATATTCAAGACAAATTTTTATGCTTGAAGCACTTTTATGAATCATAAGATCCAAAAATCATTACTTCAGCCTAAAAATATTTACTAAAACCAAAATTTTTAGCACAAAGTATCCAATAAATCAGAATATAATTTCAAAAAATAATATCCAATGTCCAACACGATCCATACCAACCTTAAGACTCATCCAAAATATATCTATCAAAATTACCAGTCCAAAAAGGTCTCTAAATTTCAAAGATATGCTAACCATTTTTATAAATAACCTAAATCACTATAAGTCCATAATAAAATCATATTTGACTCCAAAATAAAATTCAACTTTTATTCATTAAAATATTCTGCATCTTTTGAAATAACATTAATCAAAAAATCATTTTCCAATCCCAATGTTATCTATTTGAGAAAACAAGTTTCCCTAAAATAAAAACAACCTGTATCCATTAGATATTTTAACTAAAAAAAATTTACGCAAACTGGGACTTCATGTAGGCTAGTTGTAGGCATTGTACCCTTTTCACACTTTTGTTGTGGATTCACACCTCATGGCCTTTTCAGACGCGACAGGTTGTCACCTAGCCTATAGATTGTCCTTTTTCTAAATTTATATTAATAAAACTTTCAAAATAAATATGATAGACATTCTTGAAATGGGTTTAATAACTAAATATTCTTTTAACTATGGTTCTAGTACAAA
Organism: Viscum album; assembly: GCA_963277665.1. Taxonomy (NCBI): domain Eukaryota; kingdom Viridiplantae; phylum Streptophyta; class Magnoliopsida; order Santalales; family Viscaceae; genus Viscum; species Viscum album. The sequence continues at coordinate 225,996,051 of OY728162.1, forward strand.
AATACTTCATCCATTTATTTCCACAAAATAATTTTATTTATAACACTAAAAATATAAAATTTTATTCAACAATAACTCATACCTTCATTCAGGTCTTCGGTGTTGGCATCTCTTATGAAGATAAAGGGGCTAGGAATTCCAGTGTTACCTTAGGGAATCCTCCAAATCCTCTTTCTAAATTCAACTTGTACAGTTTTTATGGAAATGATAAAGACATTGATAATTATTTAGAAAGGTTTTATTCTCAATATAAAATTATTGAACATCTGTGTGAACATGAAATTTATAAAATAATCTTATTGAGTTGTCCTCAATGGTCTAAAAATTATATTTGATACTTCCAAAGATAAAAATTTAAAATTTGATACGTGTAAACTGCTCAGAGGTCTCCCTCTTTTATAGCTCCTTCAAAATTGATGAGTGCTTCGTATTTTTTTGTTAGGGTGAAGAATTCAAAAATACCCTAGTAATACATTTCATGACTAGAATAGTAGGAAATATGAGAATATAGTATTTCTTCATATATAAACCATGATCCTTGAAATAAATGTGGAATAGTATAGGTGTGGGATTCCTTGTACATTTTATTACAGGTATCTTGGATGCTGATAAAGGTTTCAAAATCATCTGAGTAAGATTTCAGAACTATACTTGAAATTAAATCCTCTAGAAGAGAGAGAAGAGTTGTTCATGAACTTTCCATTTCAAGGTTATTCCTTAACTGAAAATAAATTTTAAGAAATAAATGTTTTACTAAAATAATATACTTAGAAAATTTAATAATTTCTTAACAAAACATCCCTCCATGCATCATTTTTAAACAATGGAATACAGTATATTAGGTTATAAATCATAATGCATAATTTCTAACTAGTAAAAAACTTAACATATATTTAAAAATTTATGCATATATAATCTCATAATTGTAAACATGGTTTCTTTGGGAACATATTTACTTTTAAACCCTTTATTATTGTTTTTAAAGACAATGTGAATTAGCCTAAGCATATCCCCCAAAATCATAAAACTAGGTGTGTAGTAAGTTCTATTGTCATGTATCAGTTTATATCGAGTTAGGCCTGATGCACCTTGGCAGAGTTATTACCCCTAGGTACATTTTTAACCGAACAACACCCACTTGTAGTATCCATATAGGGATATTTTTCTAGGGAGACCCACATAATCTCTACCTTACCAAAATTATAGTATTTTATTATATTATTATCCTCAAAGTCTATCTTGGGGTTATATTCCCTAATCTATGTTTTGTAAATATATTTTTCAATTTTTATACTAAACTTGATCTGATACCAACTATAAATACCCCAACCCTAGTAGCCCAGAGTCGATGCCTTAATTTATTACATTGGTACTATGAACAAGAGATCACATCCGAAAGGACTGAATAGTTTGGTATATTTGGAAAACTACATACATACATAAGTTTTACATTGCAACTTGAGGGGAAAAACAATATAGAAACTACATTAGAAACACCCATAAAATCCTATATTATCCCTATGTATCATTCATAATATACATCTTAAAATATTGAGGATAAATAAAACATAATAAGGGGTGATTTCATATGCTCGTTAAGGGTATAAAATACAGTGGAATATATCATAAAAAATATGTCATGGTGAATAACTAAAAAAACTCATTTCATTAAAACATAAACTTAAGAATAATATGGTAGGAATTAAATCTAATTAAATAATTCCATAAATAATCACATAAGAAATAAACTTAACCATGGATAATCTACTAGTCAAATAATCATAGGGATTATCAATTACTTATGTCATAATGAGGCAATGGATAATATTGTACATCATAAAAATATCGTTAAGGCATTAGCCAAGACACCATACATAAATGGGTAAAAACCCAATCTAGTTTGTCTCATGAGACCTACCGATGCTTCGAGGGGATATAGTGGGCCCCTCTCATCACTTACTAAGTCCAATGCATTCCTCATTTGAAAAGGGGTGGAACATAATCAACATAAACTTTCGTATTTAAATACTATTATTCTAAATGTGAATTCTTTAACCATAAACCATGAATGGTGTAAAAATATCAAATCCATAGTCAAAATGATCATAAAACCTTCAAAAAAATATGGTAGATGGTATCATAAGAGATAAACCTCGATGAATTAAAATATTTAACAAAGTATTTTGATATAGATGAAGATACTTTTAAATGATAACATTGAAAAATTATTGAGGAAAATAATCTTTAAACTTTACAAGGTGTCTCATACCAATTTAAAACGTTTAGATCTTAATCTTTAAGAATGAATAATATTAAATGACAATTATAATATCATGAGAATAAGAAGATTCATGATATGATATATCAAGGGTAGTAAATACACCACACACAAGGAATAAGTGGTGAACAATGCATATATCTCACAAAAGTAAAATTGAGGTGACAACCCCCTTTTTACTTTGGAAAGAAGAGTTATTTTGGAAAATCATTTTTATTTTATCATAAATTAATATTTTAAACATGCATATCCCAAAAAAAGTGAAGGAAAATGAAATTATATTTTAGGCATAAATGATTTCCAACTTAAGTGAGAACATGTAAAAAGAGTTTTTAAGAAACTTTAGAAAATAGACTCTTTAGTGCGATTAAAGGAAATATAAAAGTGACTTTATAGAATAAAGGTAATCATTGTTTTCATAAAACCAGAAATTAAAAAATATATTTTTTCATGATAAAATTAGGGATTTTAGAAAAATAAATGTGCCTTAAAAAAATTATGGATGGTACTTGAAAATGGGTTAGAAATTGGAAGTTCTCTTAATTGAGGCTTTCTTATCGAGATGAATTGAAAAGAGAGCCTTATAAAACATGTATTTCCCCATCAAAGAAAGTGGAATTGACTTGAGAAAATAATTTTGTAAAAAATAAACAGAATTTATATGGATTTAATAAAATAAATAATAATTATATTGGGGTAAGAAGAGAGAAATCATAACCTGAATGAAAATGGATGTTTGGAAAGAATCCCCTACAACTTTGTAATCAATCGATTCGTATGCCCCATAAAATTAATAATCATAAAACTAAAACATTTAATACCATTAATATAAATTTATTAATGATATGATACACCAAAGGGTAGTATACATACACCATAGACAAGAAATAGTGGTGATTAAGGCATATCTCACAGAAATAAAAGTGAGGTGAGAAAACCCTTACCTTATGCCCGAATGTGTTATACACTTGCGCTTAATGTCCTGGATAATGAAATTAGATTCATTAATAATTTAATTAATAACTTATTAAACATGTATTTAATTTATTATAATTTTATTAAATTCATTTATTTCCTTTTGATGAGTTATGAGATTCAATTTCATTGTTTGGGAGTGTTCGTTTCCTTAGTTTTCATGATTGGTTCATTTGTATACATGTACAAAAGAACATGTGAAATGGGAATAGTTATCTAGAATTGAAATTATATGTCATTAATGAACATATATAATATTAAATTATTATATAAGTCATTTTTTATTTTATGTGAGGATGAATCATTAGAAAATACATTAGTGATAATCGTTTAGATTATTTTGGCAGGTTTTGATAATCGCTAACTAGTTTTGTCTCATTAATTAATAATGTTTATATATACTAGTTATAGAGAGTTAAATAATATTTAATAAATATATTATAATATATTTTAACCATATAAATGGTTTTATGAATATCCTTTAATATTTAATTGAAAAACAAAAAACACGTTGTCTATGAAGACGGTAAATCGGCACCACACGGACAATGTTTTCATTTTTAGAATAAAAAGAAGAGGAGAAGATACTTGATGGTGTATTTTAAATTGAAATAAAAACATTAAAGTATATATAATATATCATAGTTATCATGATTTTTTGGATAGAATAGGTAAGAATGGAATAAGAAGAAAATAAATTAAAAGAAATTGAAAGAGAACCAAAAATGATTTACCTCTTGAATTCTACTCCTTGAGAACCTCATTAAGGAATTTTGAAATGGTTTTTGGTGAGATCAGAATGACCAAAACGTGTGGGAGTGGTTTGGGAGATGTAATTATTAGAACATAAGAAATATTCAAGTCTTTGGAAGTGTGAGGAGAATAGGTGGTGATGGGTGGTATTTATAATAGAGGAGAGTGGTGTTTCTTGATTATTTTAATCATTATTTTATTATTTTGGATCGAGACTATGAATAGTTTGATCATTGTCACTAAATATATTTAATAATTAAGGTAATTTTTAGTTTATTGTGCTTACATAATTCATTACAAATGTAATAGTGTATTTATCTTATAATGTATATATATCGTAAATTACTGTATTTTACTATTCAAAAAAATTCAACTATTTCAAAACAATCCCAAAAAATCACCATAACCAATTTTCAACATGTAGAATTCAAAAAGGAACTCCATTATTTAAATTTAATTTTCAAAATATGATAAATTTAATTTTTAATTAAAATCATTATTTATTCAAAAAATACCAATTTAAAAATTATAACAGATTTTATAAAACATAGAAAAATTAATTAAGATATCATAAAATTATATTATAATCATAAGAACAAAAATAATGATTTATGAGTATATTTTATGAAATTATATTTTATTTTAAATCATTATATTAATTATAAAATTGTAACTAAATATTTATGAGTTACAAAAATACAAACACTTAATATTTCATTTTTAAAATATTTATTTACTGATTTCATGATATAAATATACCATATCTTAATTTATAACATACATAAATTTTATTTACACTCTAATATGTGAGGCTAATATTCAAATAATAAATATACTATTAATATAACAAAAATGATAGTTTTATTGAAATCGGGATTTTTCACTATTCACTGTAAGAAAAATATTTTCATAAAAATATCAAAATTTCTCTCTAAGATAATTTTGAAATTCAGATTTTAAAAATTTATTTTATTTTGTTCAAAATAATTTTTAAAAGTGTTGAAATTTAGTTTTAAATAAGTGTGACATAAAAAGGCGGTAAACTGCCTTTAGAAAAATATAGTCTTTTAATGCGTAAAATTAGATTCATTCTTATCTTATTCCTATAAAATAATTTGTATGAATGTAAAAAAATTTGATTGAATATGTTACATTTAAATTTAATTAATATCTTTCAATAATATTGATTAATTTAATTTATTAATATAAAATTCTATTATGGTCATAAAAATAATTTTTTTATAAAAACGGATATTTTATATTCAATTGATTTTTATTTTCATTTCTAGTTAATTGGTATCAAAATAATTAATTTTAAAAACATGTGTAAACTATATTTTTCATAATATTCATAGTATATTTCATTCCCACCATTCCAAAGGCTATTTGATAATTATCTCAATAATAATAATTAATCATTTTTTTAAGATCGTTGTTTTGTGTAATGTACACTATCGAAGAAGATAAATTTAAAAAGAGACATAATGTAAAATCTTGGGGTGTTATAGGAAAGGTAATGTGTTTATTGATACATTGAGGAAAAATTCACATGGTGTGTAGTTCATGATTTAGGAGATGCATGGTAGGTGATTGTTTCCTCTAGAATTGGGGATGACCTCATTGGTTTAAGGTTCAAACATTCCAAGTGATTTATAATGGGTTTGTTCGTAGAACCGGAAATATCCAATGATTCCATATCCATTTGGACCTACTTTCTAAAGGTAGGCGCTCATTAGTTATGGACCGATTAGGCTTAGGAATTTGCATTGGTCGAGAGGATGGGAGGTCAGACTCATCACACCTTTTTAAGGGGAATTATTGTTTACTCCGAGACTCTCTTTATAGATTTAAGTTATGTTCGTGAATCCTTATTAAATTACCAAGTATAAAATGAGATTTCCTTTAGATCTGACAATCAATGATTAGATATGTAGGAAATTTAGAGAATCTTTTATATGTATTTGAGGTTCTTCATCGATAGAGAATCATCTGTATTTGTTAGAGATTCTTAGTCAATGGTATCCTTCAACACATAAAAGTCTCTTGGTCATTATGATGACCATACTAGTTTTAAAGCCACTCAATGAGGAACTTGAAGTTTATTGTCATTCATAAGGACATGGATTATTTCAGAGTTGGGATTGTACCCACAGATGATCTACCTACGTATCCTTTGTTTAGAAAAGTAATCAGAACCCACGTAGTTCGAGACATAGAGTATGATGTTTATGTATGATTGATGGATCAAAGGAAGATGTCATAATTACTTTTACACTCTAAGCTCACGTGAGTCATGCTCGGTGTGAGAAACAAGAGGTATTGGTAAAACCAGACAATTGTGCCACGAAAGATTCAATCATAGAAAATGATGTGGGGCTTATGTATGTATGACTGGCCAAATAGAGATCAGGACTTATTTCGAAGAAGAAGTCTGGGAATAGGGTCCATAAAGGTATTTGTACTTTATGGAGATTTGGATACTCTAACTTGGGGCTTACTCTTGAGGAAGATGCCCAAATTACGAGGGGACTTATGATTGGGTTTTACTCCTGAGAAGGAAGCCCAGATCAAAAGTATATTAAGACTGGTTAAGGGAAATTATGACTAGGGATTACTCCTGAGAAGGAGGCCCAGGTTAAAGGGCATTAAAAATTAAGGGACTTGGGGCTTACTTCTAAAAAGGATGCCCATATTTGAGACTTGGGATTATTCCTGAAAAGGAAGCCCAGGTTTGAGAAATTATGGTTGGGGCTTACTCCTGAGGATGATTCCCAGATTTGGGAACTTTATGACTGGGGATTACTCCTAAGGAGGATTCCCAAATTTAGGGGATTTGGGGCATACTCCTAAGGAGGATTCCCATGTTTGAAAATTAAGACTGGGGATTACTCCTGAAAAGGAGTCCCAGATTAAGGATTCTCTCATCTTAAAGGATGAGGTTAAATGAATGAAATATATGACCATAGTGACATAAAGATATGTAAATCAGTAGATTTTAAGAGATTTTATAAGGAATTCCTTTTAGATAAGGAATCCAACAAGGAAATCATTCCATGAATGGATTTGGAGAGAGTTCTGAAGGCTTAATCTTGTCAAGGAGAGGTGGATAGGCATAGGAGGGGTGAAATGGGCAGGAAGGCACCAAAAAAGGAGGTGGTGCGCAAGTCCTGTGTGGGCGCGCAAGTCATGGTCATGCAAGTATTCTTGCGTGACACAGGGGTACTTGTGCGACGACCAACCTTTAGGGTAATACTTGGGCGAGGCTTGTCTCAAGCCTTTAGTATTACCCCTAGAGGCTTCCAGAAGAGAGGCGCGCAAGTTATGTTGAAGGGGTAAGGCGGCGCGCAAGTGTGGTCATTTCCATTAAGGGATGGCCACCTAGGCGCGCAAGTGATGATGAGTTTCAACACTTAGGCCTTACTCCCTCTCTTTAGATCTTATGTTCTAGGTAAGAAATTTCCTTAGAAGTGTTTGGAAGCTTTGAGAAGAGACTAGGGCGCCGGGAGCTCAAATCTGAGTATTTCTAATTTTTCCTCCCAAAATGGGGGGCCCACCGGGGGTATTTATAGGCTGGAGAAGACCCTGGGATAAATTCAAAGAGGGCGCGAAAGTCACCTGCGCGACCAATGTCGGCGCGCAATTATACTTGTGCGAACTTTGTGGAACTTGCGCGACCCAAGTGTATTTGAACCTTTGTTCATGCCTTTTTCAATTTTTGACATTTCTTCAAAGGATGAATAACTTTGGGTACAAGGTATTTCCCTTTTCATTCGTTTAGACTCTATGATAGAAAGGAGCGTAAAAAAAAGTCCCCCCTCAAAGTTGGATCCGAAAGAAATGAGTATGTAACTCTGAGGAAAGAAGAAAACCAAGGAAACTTTGGCGCGCAAGTGTTGAGCGCGCAAAGGGCGGCGCACAAGTGTTGAGCTGTGCAGGTGCCGGCGCGCAAGGGTGTGGCCTGGCCTATTTATACGCAGTCATTCCTCGCACAAAGCACCGAATTTCAAACTTTTGATCCCTCACCGCGCAGGTTTCTTCCGTCACACAAGTTACCCTGTTTTTCACTATTTCTTCACTGTCGTGCTGCTATCAAGGTATTTGGACTTACGCAGTGATACTTGCGCACCAAAAACTTGCACGACACATCCATACTTACGCGCCAAAATTAGACTCGTGCGCCTTAATGACTTTGCCATTTTTTCGAATTTCTTCACAAATTTTATGAAAAAATCAACCCATTTAATAGTTAATTTATTCAACTTTTGTGCAGATTAAGTGACTCCCAAGAGAATCGAAACGACTGATGAACTTTCTAGCAAGCGAATTGATGACATGATGATCATCATTGGCCATGATTACTATACCGTCTGCGATAGCACTCTCCCGGGTTTGGCCAATTACTTGAAGAAGTATCATTTTGATTTCCCACAAAGCATATATCTGCCTTTGTATGGCTATGGTCATCTGCGAGAAGTTACCATTCCAGAGGCAAATAACTATCTCCTAATTTCTTGGTTTCAGAATTACACCAATTTTGATTCATCAAGTATCTCATGTGGAGGAGCATTTATAAATGCTGGAATAATGGAGAAGGCCCATATGATGCATCATAGCCCATGTATGCTGGATCTGAAACCTCATAAGCCCGAGCTGTAACCACATTATTATCCTTCTATCTTTCTAAATTCTCAGATGGATCAATCCAAAGGCTGGAAGAAGAGCTGGGACTTCCGTCCTGGAGGAGGTGTGAAGCCAACTTGGATGTGGGCATACTGGTTATGACAAACCTATGCAGAGTTTGTCGAGGATTTGAAAGGAGTTGCGATATATGAAGCTGTCTGGGCTGGGCAAACATATGTTTACAGGCATGATAACTTCGTGCCAGAGATACTCATCCATTGGATCCCAGAAACCAATTCTTTCCATCTAACTCATGGAGAAGTAGGCATCAGTCTGTGGGATGTCTACAAGATCTCAGGGGCTCTAATTTTGGGTGATATGTATGATGAATTTATCCCTCCCAAGGTGACTTGGAATGATTCGGAGAAGACTTTGGATTTAGCTTAGGAATTATTGAAAATATTACACAAACTCAAGAGTTCATAGACCTCCTTAACTCATTCTAGAAAGTATATTCATCTAGATTAGTGGATGGATATGTTTCTTATCAAGAAGCGGGAGAAGGAGCCGAAGGAGAAGGGATCTAAGAAGAAGAGGCCCACTTTTCCTACTACTTGCCCCAAAACAGAGAAGAGGGGTGATCCTAGCACATTATGGCCGACCCTAGAAGCAGGGGAATTTGAGAAGTGGGGATACGAAGTGAATCATAGAATCCCAAATAAGACTCGTCTAGTGGGATTCTTGGCCTTATGGCTCAATGTTTATCTTCTTCCAGTCAGGGACTCGAAGGGAGGCGTCGGGCCAGGGACCTTAGTTATCGCAGCTAAATTGGATGAGGGGAAAATGTTTAGGTTGGCTACCCCCATTTTAGAAAATATTCATAGGAGATTAATCTATGTCTTCATGGGTAAGTCTCATTTGAGAATAGTGGGACCATTCCAAGTTTTTTGGGGATGGATCGCCACTCACTTCAGGACGTATAATGTACAAAATGGAGTACAGATCCCCAGAAGTTCTCTTAGACCATCAGTGAAGGAATTCTCTAGAATTTATCCACTAGCTCTCAATTCTTATAACATGAAGTTGAGGTTGAGCATGTATAAGGAATTTAATTTCTTTCCTTATGGAAATCCACCGACCGGGCGGTTTGTTGATGATGGAACAACCAGTCTGGAATTAAGGGCATACATGCTGGCCTGCAGAGATGGTGTGCTGGTCAACAGGATTTATAGAGAGATTATATGTGAGGCCTATGCTTCATATATATTTTCATGCTAATTCAAATGTTTGTAGCAGACTGTTGTATCTCCCCCTGTGCTTGTTAGGTTAGAGCAACATCCGATGGTTTCCTGGAAACTATGGTTACTGACATCTAGGGAGAAGACTGGGGCATTATTTGATCTACCAATCGAAAAAGTGGAAAATAACTTGACCACATGGTATGCTGAGAACTGGATAGTATCATACCCTAGAGGGGTGCTGAATCACTCGGTTTATCATGTGGGGAAAAGGAAGAGAACTGTAGAGAAAGAAACCCTTCCTCAGGAGGTGACACTTCCCCACCTGAAGATGATTTCCCCAATTCCTCATCTAGGAATAACTCACTGGATTCCCAAGATGGGGATGATGAGGCACAACAAGAGGCAAAGCGGCCTCGTTCCCGATATAATCCTCCAGTCAGAATAAAAAGACCCACTCCATCAACTCCTGGTGAGTTACTTCATTGTGGAAATTTAACCACCATTACTTTATAGAGCAACAAGTCTTATTTTCTTGTTCTCTATTAGTAGTTACAGGAGCTGGGAAGAAACTGAAGTCCAAGATTGTAGGACCTTCCTCGTAACCTTCTAGTACACATACTAAATATCAACGACTAGAGGCTGTCCAGACATGGCAGAGTTTATACTATGGTGCTGAAACTGCCTGGCTGGATTTGTGCGAGGGGATACACCTCCCTGGAATAGGGAATCTTCTGGCTTCTGCATATATCCATTACAAGGATAACCTCAATGAAGTGCAGGATTATATCAGAGAGCTAGAAATGCTCATATATGACACGGATGATTCCATTCATATCACCAAGCGGGTGAAGGAAATAATAGATCGTGGCGCCACTGAGGGGACTGATGCTTCCGAAAATGAGGAGTGGCACGATTACGTGGATCCTAAAGATGTAAGTTTTCTTTCCTTATTTGCTTTGAAACTTGATTTCAGTCAAAGATTTGTTACTCAAGGAAATTATTTTCTTCATCCTATAGCTTGCAAAGAAAGGAACTACTGAGGTTCATTCGCCACAATATAGCTCTGGTGGTACTTCCATTAGGGATGCTACTGAATCTCCTCGCGAATCAGGTGAGATATCTCCAGGTCAGCAAGCCATGGATGAGGAGTTGGATATGGATTTCCACTCTCCAATTCAAGTTTCTAAAAGGGAGACTGCTGACACACCCAAAAATCCAAGGAAGCAAAAGCAACGAAGGAAGAAGTCCACAGCTAAACGCTTCATTAGTAGTGGTAATTCCTTCGGATAATCATGAGTCTTAACCCATTAAAAGGTTTATCATACTTCTTGGGATTGCAAGGGCTTCTTCAATTTCCCCTCTAAGGGAGAGGACTGACCCTCCTTTGAGAACCATGGAGGGTACTGGTGAACAATCACAAGTTCAGGCTGACTTGGCTGCTCCTAGAGAAGAACCAGCGTCTGTTCCCAGTATCCCTCCTACTGCTGTTGCAAGAAGAGAAGAACCTGCTTCTGGTAAGTTAACAATGTTTCATAAAATGTTGAATGAAACATCGACTGACTTCCATTCTGTGATACTTTAGGTTCAACCCCTATATTAGATATTTTGGCGACCATTGCAACTGACGCCGCCACTTTATCTGAAGATGTTGTCTAGGGTCAATGACCGTAGGATGAAGGTCACCAAGAATACATACCAAATGCTCCCACTGGTGATATTAACCAGGATTCTGAGATTACATTGGATGAAATGATGGGACTTGGTGCATCTTTTGAAGATTTTTTAGATCATGTTAAATTACCATGTAATTTAGAAGATTATGGACGTGAGTGTTATCCTTCATCCTATTAAAAACAACTTCTTATTACATGTCTAATCATGATCGGTTGAAATGTGCAGTTCTATCTGAGCAAGATGCTGAACTACCAATGCTTGAAGAGGGTACAGAAAACCCTACTATTGTAGAGACATTAGCTCAGGTGGAGCTGAACCCCGTAGAGCTTCCTCAAACTCACCCTGAAAATCCTATTGAAGCTAGGAAATATGGATATGAGACTTTTCAAGTTACTAATCTACCGTTGGGTAAGGGATAACAATATTTTCGACTGTACTTAATTTGAAAGACATTCAATCAACTTTTGTTATTCTTTGAAACTAACCAAATCTTTCAATTGATTATGCAGGGACATAAATTTCATTGGCTAGATATAGAGGTGAAGCCTCAGCCTCCTCCCCAATGGGAATTGAAAGTGAAGAATCATAGGTCAGGGGGAAGGAGAAGAACAGGGCACTTCCCTAAGTGCATTAATCCCGGATTATATTCCCCCCTGCAACAATGATGCTGAGTCATATCCAGAAGTACAAAAGGCGATCCAATTTTCACGACGCAAGGCATGGCAGAACATATGGAAGATCATATCAAAAGTGCCTTTAGAAGAGCTATCATCAAAGATCACGTGACTTTCATCCCTGTTTTTCATGCTGGGACTTGGCGGTTTTGGATATCAAAAGATCCATGCCGCAGTGAAGCAAGTCATCTTAAGGAGGGAGTAGGAGAAAAAGTGTCGTGAAGATCTGACCAGGGTGAAGCTGTCAGCCAATATCAGTGAATTTGAGGATGTGGTATCCCAAGCTGAGGCTGACTATACTACCAAGATGAAAGATATGAATCACAAGATCAAAGATAAAGTCATCCAGCAGATGCACCTTCAGCAACAGTTAGATGTTGTTGCTAGGGAACTTAAACAACTCAATAATTCACTGGAGGGAGCTCAAACAAATGGTATGAAAGCCATCACAAATTCCAAGAAAGCACTCGATCAGGCTGAAAAGAGTGAAGTTGGTCGATTTCATGAGCTTCAAGTGGCTGCTGATGAAGTTTGGGATGTTGTACATCAAGTGAAGACTTATGTTGATAGCCTCTTGTAATTTCTTGGAAAAGATAAGAGACTCCAATCTGTGGACGTCCTTCTAATTATCATTTACCAATGAAGAATACTTTCATCTTCCATAATTTGTGCTTGTATTATTTGATACCTGCTTTAAATTTTACCTAAGCCAAAGGGCCTAGTAAGCATAGTTTGATTTTTTATAGGATTATTAAATAACCCTATAAACTTTGAATCTTTTAACTGCTCAATATTACCTAAACCACATGAAATGTATGTTTAGTGAGCTAAGACTTGAATTTTGTTTAGAGTTACCTTGTCTTTTGTGGGCAGTTTAAAGTTATGCATGTCGGACATAAAAAGGCTAATGTTTAAGGTCAAAATAGCTTTGACCGAATGGATTAAAATTGACTCAATTCCTTAACAACTTATCTGAAAACATATTACCACACTCAAGTATGAAAAAAAAACATGTAAAATATGACTTAAGAAATTTTGAATCTGAGGAATGATATGAAAAAGTGCTAAAAGGCATTAGAAGAAGTAGTTCCCAAGAATGAAGTTACCATTATTTAACAAACCCTTTAGGGGGTTGAATTATGCAGGGCCGCCTAAGGGCATTGGTTGCATAGTCAAATAATAGTATATTTTGGCTGACAAGTCTGTTATGTAGACTGTTTATACAAGGCCACCTAAGGCCACGTGTTGCATAGTCAGGAAAAAGAACTCTCAGAAATTTACTTTTCTACTGCTAAAAAGCCAATGGAAGTTTATGAAAATTAAAATTTTCCAAAGCATAGAGTTTTCTATATGGAGAGAGGTACTTGAATATGAATAAGATATTTCCATGAAAGATCGTTTAAGAAATAGATGAATGTCACTCCTATGAAGGTTTGAACCAAACGTAGGGAAGAGAAATATAAACCATAAACTTGAATACTTTCAGATCATGAAAAATAACATGGGAAAAATATGTTAAGGATGGCTATTTTTTTGTGGATCCTTACATATTTTTGTTAAGACAACTAAGGAAAAAAGAGGGTTTTTTTTTCCAAGAATGAAGTTACCATTATTTAACAAACCCGTTAGGGGGTTGAATTATATAGGGATGCCTAAGGGAATTGTCTGCATAGTAAAATAATAGTATCTTTTGGCTGACAAGTCTGTTATGTAGACTGTTTATGCAAGGCCGCCTAAGGGCACGTGTTGCATAGTCAAGAAAAAGAACTCTCAGAAATTTGAAATTTTTGTGACTAGAGGTCAAGAAAAGGGTTATGAAGATCTGAAAATATCTAAGTTTAGGATTATGACACATAAAGATGGGTATTTTCCAATGTATGCAGAGATACACAGATCAATGCTAACCATAATCATGTCGTGGCTAGGTCCTGAATTGAAATGTTGGACTTCACTACTTATCCCATAAGGATGGGAATCAAGCCATACATAGTTCTTGAAATACAGTTTAACGTCGTGTGGGATTAAAGTATGGTAGATCTTAGTTTAGGGTCATAGAGCTCGAACCATAATAATGAATACACAGTGTGTGTTTTCATGGGTACTTTTCAGCCAGGAGATTGAAAATAGAATTTGGGGTTAGGCCCAAAGACTTGGGGCTAGATCTGAGGGACACTTGAACGTTCCTAAGTATCCCATAAGGATGGGAATCAATCCTCACGTAGTTCTTGAAATACCCTCTGTACATATTTGGTTTGTACAAGTGAAGGGTGAAAGGGGACTTTAGTGCAATGATGGTTTGACCCAAGATAATAGGTTTAGGCATTTCCATGTATGCATGTAGTCTTTGGAATATAACATGATCATAAATCAATGTAAATAATGATTCCCTCTCAGGTGAAGGTATCAAAGAATGTTGTAGTTTATGGTCGTACAAGAAAAAAAGTGTTGTATAGTTTAATGTCATATATCAAGGACAAAGGTGAACCAATGTGAAGAGATTGGTTTTGGGCTTGAACCTTGGGAGGTTTCCTACGTACCCAGCCTAGAAGGAAAGGATCAAAGTCCGCGTAGTTCCATTAAAGAATGAATTAGAGATCAAGTTGTTCTTGGGGACAACAACCTAAAAAATGGTGTTGGGACTTACGCATGGTTAGTGGCCTAGAGATGGTGTTATGGTTGAAGTTTACTCTAAGATCACGTGAGTCATACTCAGTGTGAGAAACAAGAGGTAGTAACAACCTTAACGATGCACAGTTTAATGTCATGTAGGACATATGAAGGGACTGTGCAGTTTAAAGTCTTACAGTGAGGACTATTGGTGCTGCACAGTTTAGTGTCATGTAGCAGGGACAAAATACAGTTTAACGTCATGTAGGAAGTATTAAAGGGACACAGTTTAACGTCATGTTGGACAATAAGGGTGTTGTACAGTTTAGCATCCTGTATCTAAGACAATGGGGACAATACAGTTTAACGTCATGTTGGATGAAAGGGGGACTGTACAGTTTAATTTCATGCAGTAAGGACAAAATAGGACACAGTTTAATGTCATGTCAAACGTATTAGGGACTTTTTCATAGTTTAATGTCATGTTAGATGATGGTACAAATAGTTTAAGGTCATATGCATGGACCGTTGGATATGCAGTTTAACGTCGTGTGGGATGAAAAAGATGAAAGTAGTTTAAGGTCATATGCATGGACCGTGAATGTCGATGCAATTTAACGTCTTGCTGGACGATAAGGTATTTGTGTTACACAAAATACTTCTTCATAAATCTGGAATTGGTTGGAGTAGTTATGAGTTCTCCATCCATTGAGATTAAAGAATAAGCTCCATTGGGGTAGACCTTATGTATTGAATAAGGTCCTTCCCATTTTGGCTCAAGCTTGGGAGGTTTCTTTCCTGGTATCATTACAGTTCTGAGAACTAATACCAATTCTCCATGAACGAATGAATGAAGACGAACTTTTTTGTTGAAATCTCATGCAATTAGATTCTGATAGACTTCCAAGTGGTGCAGGGTGCACAATCTTTTATCATCTAACCATTCCAATTCATCTAATCACTTTTGAGATTGTTCATTTGTAGATGACTGATCACAAATGGATACTATGAGCGAGGGTAATTGAACCTCAATGGGCAAGACTGCTTCTATTCCATATACCAATGAATATGGAGTTGACCGCGTTGTAGTGCGGGTGGTGGTTCGATAAGACTATAAAGCATGAAAATGTTTATCAGGACATTATTTCTTTTCTTTATCCACCATCTTTTGCAGTATGTTTGAAAGAGTCTTGTTGAAAGCTTCTATGAGGCCATTAGTCGATGCATGATACCGAGATGAATGATTGGATTTGATGTTGTATTCTTGATACAACTTCCTCACCTTGGTTGAACAGAAGTTGGTGCCATTTTCCGTCAATATGGTATGAGTGACACCAAATATGGTAATGATGTTAGACTTGATGAAGCTAACAGTGCATTTAGAACTGACTTCTTTTTAGGGGTATTGCCTCTGCCCATTTGGAAAATAATTCAGTACCAGTAAGAATATATTTCAACTGCTTGGTTATAGCCAAAGGGTAAGGTCTCACTACATCCATTCCCCATGTGGAAAATGGCCACGAGTATTTAGCTGTATGAAGCAACTCTAGGGGTTTATGAATGAATTTGGAATGTACTTGGCAAGAATGACACTTCTTTGTAAAATCAACACAATCTTGTATCATTGAAGGCCAAAAGTATCCAAGCCTTCGAATTTGATCAGATAGTCTATGTCCAGACTGATGGGCACCACAGACTCCTGCATGTACTTATTTCATGACAGCCATTGTCTCTTCACCATCAATGTATCTGAAGAGAACTCCATCAAAACCACGCTTATAGAGAATTTTCTCTAAGTGAATTGGGATATCATAAAGAGTAAAATTGACCACACGTCTCCGGACTTGTTCTTTCCCGGCTCTATCAGGTGGAAGTGTTCCATTTTGAAGGTATTCCCTGATAGGTGTCATTCATCCTGTAGTATGACCATATGGTTCAGATATGGGACTAATTTCATTGATTTCCTCTGTTCTAGTTTGAACATATGGTGAAATTGTACGACGGTGGGCAATACTGATACTTGTCTTGTCCCAATTTGGATCTGCCAGAGTTGTGGCTATATTATCCAGTGCATCATCTTGGGAATTTTGTGATCTAGGGACATAAGAAAATGTCAGTTCCAAAGGAAATTCCACCATTAACTCTCTGACTTAATCACACAAAGGGATTAGTTCTTCTTTTCTGATTGCATAATCCCCATTGACTAGTTTTATTACCAGGTTTGAATCACCTTTCACCTTTAAGTGACTCACTTGTTCTTGAAGTTCCAATTCCAATCCTGCGATAAGAGATTGGTATTTCGCTTCATTATTTGTACCGCCTCACAACAATGAGAAAAAATAAGGTAACACTGCCTTTTCTGGAGAAATGAGTACAATTCCTAACCCAAATTTGTTGAATTTAAGATTTTCCATTTTCCTTCCTGTTGGACTTTTGGAAGCACCATCAAAGTACATTTCCCATATTTGAAGACTATCTTGAATAAAGAAGACTTCCTCATTTGAGATTTCATCATTTCTTGATGGATCACCACTTTCTCCCATGCTGTCTGGCTTGATTTCCATAATTGACATTATGGAAGTTTCCATAAGAGTATTTTGATTTGGGTCTATCTTGACAATTTGACTGATAGGCAACACATAATCTATACTCTCATGTGAAAATGGGTTTACTAGAATTTTTTACAAACCATATGGAGCATTAACTTTGGTAATCTCCCTTGTTGTGGATTTCTCCTTACCCTTCATGTGATAGAATTCTACCTCAATGTACTGGGATTCACATGTCTTTAATGGGACCTTATCACTATATAATGTCCCAACTTGACCATCAAAACAATATTTGAGACATTGATGATATGATGAAGGGATAGCCACATGTTGATGTAGCCAGGGTATTCCAAGAAAGATGTTGAAGGCTGAATCTTGATCAACAACCATAAAATATGAATTGGATACAAGATATCCAAACTGAGTTTTGAGTGTAATCTTGACCAGTGGTTCTTGATCATTTTTATCATATCCTTGTAACATTAAAGTAGAAGGAGATAAATCAGATTCTGTGAGGCCCAATCGACGAAGTGTACGAATGAGGATGAGGTTGACTCCTGAACCATTATCAATGAAAACTCTTTGAACATCTACACCATTGACCTTTCTAGATAAGTAAAAAGGTATAATATGTCCATGCACGATATCATCTTCATCTTCATCAGTAAAAGATATCACTGCATGGAATTCTTCAGGATTATTCTCTACATGGTAGACTTTAGCTGCTGCGATTTCAGTTTCAAACTCTTGAGGACTCGACAAAGCCTCGATGAGTGTCTCCCGAAGATCCTTTGAAAAATTTAAAGCATCCAGAATTGATAACTTGGCCGGTATTTGGGCCAAGTGTTTCAATACAGCATACTTTTGATCCAAAGGTCTGCGTTTCCCAACAGGAACATGTGGTTTCATAGGTGCCTTGGAAGTTGATGCTTTGGAAGTTGGTGCATCTTGTACTGGGATAGGAGTTGGTAATACTTCTGGATTCGGAAGATTAGACCGATTAGGTCTATTTACTTGCTGAGAAGAAGAAGGTGGAACCTCCAACCGATCTTCCAGAATAACTGTGCCAGGACTGAATTTTCCTTGTGTAGAAGAACTTGCTTGTTCTTGTTGAGCTCGTTGAAGGGATCTACCACGAGTTTCGGCTACATACACAGTTATAGCAGGGTTAGAATTAGAGTAGTGGCCTATGAAATATCCACGTCTTCCTCTATACCCTGAGCCTATGGAACTTCCTCTGATTCCTCTATTTGATATGGGGAACCTAGGTTCATCGAGTTCAAAGCTGTGATTTGCATAAGGATCTATTAAGTGAATCATATTAATAGAACCAAAGAATAACTCTTTATCCGATGAAGACTCTACCTGACTAGCCAATTTATGTTGTGCTGTTTGATGGGGCGGTTCCCGTGGCTTCAAAGTAGATGGAATAAAATCTACCAGAGTCAAAGACAACTTGAGATTTGACACATACTCATCTTCTTCTGATTCTTCTTCTTTCTTTGAATTATGTCGTTTCTTTGAATATTTTCCCTCTGATGAAGAGGGTTTTTCTGTAGCATTCATGGCATAAGACACAATTGGTTTCTTCAATTGTGTTCTCAAAATAGCATGAGTTCGGTTGATCATTTTTATGACCATCCAATCATCATATTTGTGTGCATTTTTGTTCTTGACTTCTTTCCACTCGCCTTATTCCTCTAGATCTATAGCATTAACACATGCTACCTGAGCTGAATAACCTTTCAGTTTGACTTGTCCCAAGTTGACCATTTTTTGCAGGAGGTCCTTGAAGACAAAACACTCCTGAATGGGATGCCCCAACATTTGATGAAATGGGAAATAATTGGGACGGTCTTCATCTCCTTCCTTATTTGGCCTCTTGGGCCTTGGCAATTGAACCAAATTATTTTCCAGAGCCGAAATGAAATAACCAGGAACTTGTTCATTTTGGAAAGAGTAAACTTTGCTCTTCAAATCCTCAAATTTTTTTCGTCTTTGATATCTTTGATCATCTTGATGAAACGACCTCTGTTGTTGGTGCTCAGGAGGTGGAGCCCTTTGAGAAGATGAAGTTTTTAATGTAGAATCAGGTACATGTGCTTGTTTAAAAATAACTGTAGCATTCTCTACTTTACCCATTCTCCTTCCTGAAGCTGATGGAATTACACGAGATTTATCCTTAGTCTTTATAAGAGAGTCTTCAATCTATTGAGTGATTGAAGTAAGGTCTTGAAACCCTCCTGTGTATTTCACAGGGATCAACAGTGTGTGCAACTCATCACACAGATTTTCCACACAAATTGGAAACAATTCCTCTTGAGGGAGTTCTAAGCTCAGGGAATATGTTAATCCCTTCCAGCAAGCAATGAAATCTAAAACCCTTTCATTCTCCCTTTGCTTACAGTTTTTAAGATCAAAAACTGTTGTCTTTGGAAATGTTGAGCTGAATTGAAGAAGGAATCTTTGGCGGAGATCCTCCCATCCGGTAATTGACTGAGATTGCAAGCGTGTGTACCAGACAAAGGTAGGTCCTTGTAATGACTGTACAAAACACCTGATCTTAACCACTTCTTGTTGCTGAGGAGTTCCCATCATAGGATCGCAATGAGAAACAGAATGTGTTAAGTGTTGATCTGGGTCTCCTGAACCATTAAAGATTGGGAATGTGGTACTTGACAAATTTGATGGGGGAGGAATTGTGTCTACCCATTCAGGGTAAGCTCTCTTCTCCGGTTGAACCGGTGCACGCTTTCCTTCCATAGCTTCCAACCGAGCTTTTAATGACTCAATAGTAGTTATTAACTTTTGAGAAACATCCGGTTGAGCTTGGACCTGAACAGGTGCAATGACTGGAGCTTGGATATATGCGGTGGCTGGTACTACAACTGATGGTAGCACTGCCAATTGTTGTTGCATTTGACCCATAGGATTAGACCTGTGAGGGTGTACTGATATAGGAGGATATTTTTTATCCATCTCAGTAGCCACAACAAATTCTCTTGGATGACTGACTCCAGTATGTTTAGGAGGAAGACTACCTTGAAGTAGTTCTGCGTTCAATCTCCTCAATTCCTTTATTTCTTCCTCTTGTTGTGAAAATCTTTGCTATAGTGAGAGCGATTGGCCTTCTCCATAGGAAGGGTATGTGACCTGATTCTTTCCTTTCCCCTTTTTGGACACCTTTCAGAAAGGAGGAAGTGGGTTACTTGAAGGATTATCTAGATTCTGGGTAATCCTTTGATTTCGTGTACGGACACCTTCTTCATTTGTGTCTGTGCGTACAACTTCTTGAGAAGGAACCTCTTCATCTGATCCCTCTGAGTGAGCCTCATCTGGTGGATCAGCAACAACGACATTGATGACATTAATTGATTCATAATGCATTGCATCCCTTCTATCGACATTTATGCGATATTGTCTTCTTCCATGTCCCTGATGAGACATTGCCTTTTGTCGATTTGATCCCTCAGGAACTTCTTGACGAACCATAATTTGGAGTAAATCTTCTGATAATTTTGATCTTCGTTCCTCTTGAGGCTTCTTCACTAATCGAGAGAAAACTGACTTTCTATGAGGAAGAGATTGATGTTTTGAAAGAATCCCCAGTCCGGTGGACTGGGGCTGTTCATGATCAACTCCTCAAATCTTATTTGTTGATTCCAAGGGTTGGGTTAAAAGAGTACCCAATTTGGCAAACTGGGGTGGTTCTTGAGTTGCTATATCTGATAATTTCTTGAAAGATCTCTTGATCTTGTGGACCTTAGTCTAGAAATTAGCTGGATGCATCAACCTACATCCACTTTTATCACCCGGCTCAAAAAACTGTTGTATGATTTCTGAAACTTCTGTCACTTGGTGATGTGCTTGTTCCAAACGAGAGGCCTATTCAATGTTATTTTTTTCTTGATGCATGATTATTTCAATAACTTGTTCTTTAAATGATTGATTTTGAGAGGAACTAGTTCAAGCCTATTCTTGGTAAAGCTTTTTATTACAAACAAAGCCAATTGACTGTGGTCGGCCATGGGAAATAACATTGCATGAGACCATTTTCAGCGGGCTCTACTGACTGGAGAGTACGGTGAAATTTAGTGCTCCATAAACACCCCATCCTCTGATATGAATACCATATGTGCATTAGAAATTAACTGGTGCAATCTTCTTAGTACGCTAAGGCATGAACGCTGAAGAGCTCTTTGTTGTTTTTCAGTCTTCGGATATCGAGAAACTGAGAGAGATGCCAAGTCAATTTGGCATTGTAACCCTTCTATTATCTTGAAATGACATTTATATTCATCATAATATAATATTTTCTTTTTCAACTGAGAAAGAGTTTTCCATATGTTGAGACGAATATCATGAATTCCATCTTCCATCAACATCTCTGGAATGTCATACTGAGAGTCAGCCAGAGGCCAAAACATGACTGGAACTTCACCTTTTTTCAGTTGTTTTCTCATATTCAGTACTTCCTCTTTATCATTCAATGAATATTATTCTACCTGATTAGACCAGATCTGGTTCTTCCTTGTTGCTTCATCAGATTCAATAAGATCGGTAGAGAATTAACTAATCAAACTATAAGATGAACGACCCAGGGGTGGTTCGGAGAATGACCTACACCCCGGGCTATCTTATGATTGAGAAAGTATTTCACCTGTTATTGGTAAAGCATCAGACATGAATGGATTCACATTTTCAAGTGCCTCAAGATAAGAGGGCTTTCTCATCACTACATTGTCCATTGGAAAATTTTCCTAGAAACGTACATTATTACTGCGGAGAGGACTTTCGCAGCTAAATTCATCATCATGGGGAGGACCACCATGGTGGGTTATAGCAAAAGATGAAACATTTTTCTCCTTGGTCTTCTGACCACACAGAGGGTTCATGTGGCTCTCATCTAAAGATGAAACTTTAATATCGACCTCATTTTCATGAATCAAGCCTTCATGAGAAAGTATCTGATGCAGACCTTCAGAATTAATGTTCCCACTATTGGGAACTGAGAGAGAAAAATCTTGAGTTGCAACAGATAATTGTCTGAATGCATCAAGAACTCTAACATCGAGTAAGGCCTTGTTACAAGTTGGCCCTTGATTTCTTTCCTGTGTTGGGTGGGTCTTATTCTTAGATGCCTTATTACTCACTTTGGGAACCACTTGTTGAAGAAAGTGGTCATTATGGGTAGGTGTGTGTGCCTGCTTGGGAGAAATGATCAGGTTAGGCTGATTATCTCCACTCAAATTAGGTGTATGTGCCTGACTTCGCTGTCCGTGTGATATGGGGGAGTATGCCCCACAACCCTCTTGGACTGGAACAGATGTCTGTGTATATTTCGGAGTGAACTGTTGATGTGTCACTCCACTGGTAGGGATATATTTATGTGTCTTTCCCCGAGATGCTACTGAAGCTGTTATAATATCCTGGAAGGCATCCAGAATATGAGCAGGGATTTGATTCTGATCTTTCAACATTGATAGAATATGCTTGGTGAATTTAGCTACCGGAATGTGGATATACGTCCATTCCATGCTTGGAGTATGTGTATGTGCCTGCTCCTGTCCTCCTTTTCCTGCTAGTGAATTCTGACAGTACTCATGTGTGGGGGCAGAGGGTTGAGTTTGCCTCCTGTTTGTCACCGGAGCTTTCTGACTGACGTCTCCGAATGCTACCAAACAAGACTGTTGGTAGGCTTGATAAATACTAGCAGGTGTATGCACCTACTAATTTCACTCTGCCGAACGTGGTTGATGAACTTCCTTCAATACTGACAGACGAGGCTGCCAGTGGGATTGATGAGTGTAAGCAGGTGTATGTGCCTGTTTGCCAGTTGTCAACACATTGGGTTGGCAGGCTCCATCACATGTAGTCAGATGAGCCTTCTAACTAGCTGATGATTTATAAATAGGTGTATGTTCTTGTCTATAGTACTCCACCAGAATTTCCTGGTGGGATTAGCGTGCTGCTGCCAGACGAGTCTGCTAGACAGCGGAATTAAAACGGATGGGTGTGTGTTCCCGCTCGTTGCTTTCCACCAAGTTAGGTTGGTGGACTTCTCCGGAAATGGAAGAGATGATAACCTGCTCACTGTTGACCATATTTTACCTCTGGTGGTTCATCTTTCCTTCTCGGGTTTGAGGAACCTGAGCCGAACGCCTGGATATGATACCCTTGTCATGTTGAGGGCGCACTGCCGCACGAGTCTGGTGGCGATTGTTGATGGGATCCCTCAGGAAGGAATCCTGCCTCCTTGAATTAAGGCCACGAGGGGCCTACTCATTCACCTCCCCAGAATATGGGAGTGAATGATGATTGTGTTCTGGGGATAACGACCCAAAATGGTTGGAGACGGTGGTTGGCACCACCTGCTTCTTGATCACTGTTCGTCGTTGTCCGGACGACCAGGGTGAATTGTTCACTAAGAGGGCTTGTCGAGCAGCCTCCAGAGTTGGAATGGTACCATGTTTATGGTACTCCTTAACCAGTGCATTCGATACCCAGCGTTGAAGAAACTGAGTAGGTGATGTCCTCCTCAGAGTGGACGACGATCCAGCAGGAGTAGCAGCAGATGAATTCACAGTAGAGGTTTTCACAGAAGAGGAATTCACAGATGTGAACTTAAGAAAATCCATTCTCGTAATGAAGAAGATCTTGGAAAACAGTGTCTATTTTATATAACAGACGTAATCAAGATAATTTCGGACACTACAATTTTTGGATGAGCACATATGTTATTGATTGCTTTGTTGGCCCTCTCATTGAGTTTAAATAGGGTCCTAAAAAATAAGTAAAACATCATTTTAACTTGGTTAAGGATTCACATTGGGTTCACTATTTTTTGTTTCCTCTGGAATTGGGGATGACCTTGTTGGTTTAAGGTTCAAACATTCTAAGCGATTTCTAACAAGTTTGTTCGTAGAACCGGAAACATCCAATGATTCCAAATCCATTTGGACCTACTTTCTAAAGGTAGGTGCTCATTAGTTATGGACTGATGAGGCTTGGGAATTTGCATTGGTCGATAGGATGGGAGGTCGGACTCATCACACCTTTTTGAGGGGAATTAATGTCTACTCCAAGACTCTCTTTATAGATTTAAGTTATGTTCGTGAATCCTTATTAAATTACCAAGTATAAAATGAGATTTCCTTTAGATCTGACAATAAATGATTAGATATATAGGAAATTTAAAGAATCTTTTATATGTGTTCGAGGTTCTTCATCGATAGAGAATCATCTGTATTTGTTAGAGATTCTTATTCAATGGTATCCTTCAACACATAAAATTCTATTGGTCATTGTGATGACCATACTGGTTTTAAAGACACTCAGTGGGGCACTTGAAGTTTATTGTCATTCATAAGGACATGAATTATTTCAGAGTTGGGATCGTACCCGTAGATGGGCTACCCACGTATACTTTGTTCAAAAAAGGAATCAGAACCCACGTAGTTTGAGTAAGTGAGTATGATGTTTATGTATGATTGATGGCTCAAAGGAAGATGTCATAATTACTTTTACACTCTAAGCTCACGTGAGTCATGCTCGGTGTGAGAAACAAAAGGTATTGATAAAACCAGACAATTGTTCCACGAAATATTCAATCATAGAAAATGATGTGGGGCTTATGTATGTATGACTGCCCAAATAGAGATCGGGACTTATTTCGAAGAAGAAGTCCGGGAACAGGGTCTATAAAGGTATATGTACTTTATGGAGATTTGGATACTCGAACTTGGGGCTTACTCCTGAGGAAGATTCCCAAATTAGGAGGGGACTTATGATTGGGTTTTACTCCTGAGAAGGAAGCCCAGATAAAAAGTAGATTAAGACTAGTTAAGGGAAATTATGACTGGGGCTTACTCCTGAGAAGGAGTCCCAGGTTAAAGGGGTTTTAAAATTAAGGGACTTGGGGCTTACTCTTAAGGAGGATGCCCATATTCGATACTGAGGCTTATTCCTGAAAAGGAATCCCAGATTTGAGAAATTATAGTAGGGGATTACTCCTGAGGAGGATGCCCAGATTTGGGAACTTTATGACTGGGACTTACTCCTAAGGAGGATGCCCAAATTTAAGGGATTTGGGGCTTACTCCTAAGGAGGATGCCCAGGTTTGGAAATTAAGACTAGGGCTTACTCCTTAAAAGGAGTCCCATATTAAGAATTGTCTCATCTTAAAGGATGAGGTTAAATGAATGAAATATATAACCTTAGTGACATAAAGATATGTAAATCACTATATTTTAATAGATATTCCACGAAATTCCTTTTAGATAAGGCCTCCAACAAGGAAATCATGCCATGAATGGATTTGGAGAGAGTTCTGAAGGCTTAATCTTGAAGAGGAGAGGTGGATAAGCATAGGAGGGGTGAAATGGGAAGGAAGGGCACCAAAAAAGGAGGTGGCGCACAAGTCCTATGTGGGTGCGCAAGTCATGGTCACGCAAGTATACTTGCGCGACACAGGGATACTTGCACGACATAAAACCTTTAGGGTAATAGTTGGGCAAGTCTTGGCTCAAGACATTAGTATTACCTCTAGAGGCTTCCAGAAGAGAGGCATGCAAGTTAAGTTGAAGGGGTAAGGCGGCGCGCAAGTGTGTCCATTTCCCTTAAGGTCTGGCCACCTAGGCGCGCAAGTGTTGATGAGTTTCAACACTTAGGTCTTACTACCTATCTTTAGATCTTCTGTTCTAGGTAAGAAATTACCTTAAAAGTGTTCGGAAGCTTTGAGAAGAGACTAGGGCATTAGGAGCTCAAATCTGAGTTTTTGGAATTTTTCCTCCTGAAATGGGGGCCCCACCGGGGGTATTTATAGGCTTGAGAAGACCCTGGGAGAAATTCAAAGAGGGCGCGCAAGTCACCTGCGCAACCAATGTCGGCGCACAAGTATACTTGCATGACCTTTGTGGAACTTGCGCGACCCAAGTGTATTTGAACATTTGTTCATGCCTTTGTCAATTTTTGACATTTCTTCAAAGGATGAATCACTTTGGGTTCAAGGTATTTCCCTTTTCATTCATTTAGACTCTGTGACGGAAAGGAGCATCAACAGTGATAGAGGATTTTTTAGGTTTTCAAATTGATATAGAGGAAGTTCGATGTTATGGGTTTACCATATCATATGATCATGCAGTCATACTTAATGCAATGGGTTTAAGAGTTTTAGTTCATATAACTTAAGGTAGAATTTTGGTATAATCTCATCATCTGTGGTGATACTTTGTAGGGATGGTAAGAGGATGATCAACACTATGTTCAATTTTAAGGGAAACTATTTGTTTCATTAATAGTGTGTGAGGTGGTTATTTGTGAGTTCTATAGATCACCTCTGGTAGTGTATCCATATATAACTAATATGCATCATGCCTTGAGGAATTTGTTTTAGTGGACTATTATGAGAAGGTCGATGAAAGAGTTCATGTCTCAATGCTTCATGTTTCAGTGGTTGAAAGTTGAGAATCATGATATTTGAGATTTTATATAGCCATTGGATGTTATTAGGTGGAAATAGTAGGACATGTCAATGGATTTAATCATCATTTTGACTTGACCTATGAGATAATATGATGTTATCGATGATACTTTGGATTGGTTAATGAATTTATCTCCTTTATTTTTGCTTAATGAGTTTAGTTCTATGGATTCTTGAGTGAGAAATTATGTGGATAAAATAATAAAAATTTATGAGGTTGCAAGGATGATCATCTCTAATCATGATCCCCATTTTACATGATAATTTTTTAGAGGTATTCAATGTAACTTTGGCTCTAATTTATGACTCATCACCACCGTTCATTCTATGATGGATTGAAAAATTGAGCATATCATTTATACATTGGAGTTTTGAGAGTAAATAGTCCTTAGAATGGATTTTCTATAGAGCATGATAAATAAGGATTAGATGATTTGTGAGCTAATGAAAGTTTCTTGTCATCTTTAAAAGTATTATGTTGATCATCGGTGGAGTAATTTAGAGTTTTTGATTATAAATAATGTGTTTTTGAAGGATTCTCCATATCTTGGGAACTAGAAAATTGGTCGAGGTAGTAAAAGTTCTCTCTGGTTCTTTGAAACTTTCAAGGCACTAGAGAGTGTTAGTGAGGTGGAATAACAATCGGTTGTTCCTCCATAGATTGATTAGTTTCATGGATTCTTCTATTTGTTGCATCTTTGATGATATCTTCATGAAAATTTTCATATCATTGATTTAGGTAAGATGGATGTTAAATAGGGTATGATGTTCATGTAATAACCAATTGAGATCCATGATATTTAGGATATTGTGCTATGTGGGCATTCCACTCCCTCAGTTCATGTCATATGGAGGTATGGTGTCTTGGAGGAGTGTATATGGGAACATGAGGTATAGATTCATGATCAATATCCAAATCTATTTCAAACACCATTTTACTTTATTGTGATATTGATATTCTTGATTTTATATTGATGCTATTAAAGTCATTTAATTATAATGTTGTTTTTTTTTGTTTTAGAAATTTAAAGACTCTTGTTTGATGTCTATGTAGTAGGATATTTGGTTTTTTGGTTACTTTATTCTCTTCTCAGGTTTTATTTTGATTCTCAAGGATGATAATTATTTTAGTGACAACTAATATAAGGTTATTTACTTTCTGGGGAATTTTTTTTAGTGTAATAGGTATTGAGAGGAGGTTTTAAGGAAAATGGTATAGTAAAGGTGGAGTCTTCGATGAAATTTTAGTAGCAAGTATAAATCTTATTATGGCCATGTTCTCTTCACACATGGATGGTTTCTTAGAGAATAAGAGTTTCTATATTCTGGGGTGTTGTTTCATTACCACATTGGTTTTGGTTTTTGGAATAGTGTTATGGTTTTAATCTTATACTATGATTTTTTGTGTCATTATATTTTGAGGGGATTTTTGGGTTATGTCATGATAATTTATGTTGTGGTTTGAAGAGTCTTATGGTGTTTATATCTTAGTCTATGTGAGTTTTATTATAATGTGGTGAATTGAATTGTGGCATAATATTGAAGGCATGAGGGATCCCTAAGAGAAAATTCCCTACACGCCTCCCTTGGAGACCCATATTTTTTCAAATTTTATTCCCATTGGTCCCTTGATTGTCCCTCTATTGACTCCATTGATGATATCACCCCCCATATATCTGTGAGTTCTTTTCCACTACCTCCCTCTTTTCTTGCCTATATCCTCCCCCTTTTGCGACTATCCGATGCCCATGGTTGGCTCTCCCCCTCTCCCTAGATCCTCTTATTCCACTCCCCCACCCCACCAAGGCCATATAAACCACCAATATCATTCAATTATGTTTTATCCCTCACCTCGTACCTTTTCCAACAAGAATATTTTACTCTCATTCCCCAGATCCCACCACTCCACTTCTATACAATCCTATATAATTAATTTATAGCATCCTCATATTCTCTTTATATAATACTAAGCTATCCTCTTTGGTGAGTTACCATTCCTAGCCCCTCATTTCCATGTTTGGTCCTATCTATTCTTCCATATAAAATTTACCATGATTTTCTACACATGGCTCTTATCCTTTACTATTGTCATCTCAGTCCTCAAATACTAATCATTCTGTGTTCATCACTTCTCCTGGGAGGATTTTTGGTAACCTATTCAAGGAAAGGAAGGACTTTTGGTAACCTTTGGTTCATGTTATTTCACTGGACCATGTATTTCTATATAGTTCATAACTCTTGATTTGTAGTATTTTGGGTTTATTTACTAGGGATACAACTCATGTTTCACAATACCTCATCTCTCAATGGTATTTTTGATTTATTTGGGAAGTTTCTTTTTCGTAGATGATACTACTCTAAGGATATATAACACTATGGTGGGAATGATTTGTGTTGATATGTATATCTCCTTCCCTTTCCCCTGGTTTATTTTTTTTGTAAGAGGGGTCTAATCCAACCTTATCGAAAAGATTATTTTTCACTCAGGTGAGTTTCATCCAAGTTTTTTGCCTTCAAGTCCACTCTCTGGTCTTCTGTAAGAGGTGATACCCCTCCCCTACAGCCTCGAATCCTTCTATGTGCTTCTACCATCCTATGGTTCATCAGGCTTCATACTATCTTCTCCAGACTCTTCACCCACCCATGGAGTCTTTCTTGCAAGTATCTTACTATTTTAAAGATCTGTTATAGGATCCTCAAGTTTCCCGTTTATCATATACCTCCACTTTCTCTGATCCATAGATCAATGATTAGGGAGGTTCTACTACTGAAGTTCCTAAGGCTATTTATGAATTCCAATATTTATATTTGGTTACCTATTTAAAGATAGTCCTCCCCAATATTCCTACGCATGATGGGCCCATCCATCATTGAGTGTTTCTTCAGCTTTGGTTCCCACTGGTGGTGGTGCTCATCCATGGTTTTAGATTTTAGATTTGGATCCCCTGTGCTTCCCTAGTTGGTTCTTTATTATTAAATGGGTAGAAATTATTCTTATTCTATTATCTTTATGGATCCCCTAATCCAATCCTTTATATACCCCTTTATACTTCTCCCCTCCCTTCCATTGGAGCTTTTGAAGTCTCTTTAACTAACTTGGTTGTTAAAATTGATGGTTTGGATGGACAATCCCAAGTGACTCCCCCTCCCATAAAAAATTCATCAAATAAATCACCAGTCACCCCCTCTCCAACCAATTCCATAACCAGGCTTATGGATAAATCCATAATAATAGGATAGTCTTCTCTACTACAACATTCAATTTTCAAGATATCCAAAACCTTATTACCCTCTTAATTTGACTTATTTTTTTCATCTGGAATTCAAGGGGATTATGGTCTGCTTAGAAATTTAAATACATCTTGAAATTATTTAAATTATATAACCTCTTAGTTATGACTATTCTGGATCCAAAGCAGAAATAAATCCTCATACAATCCTTTTCTTTGATGTTATAGGTCAAAAATATCTTGCACGATAGGCCAAAAATGATCATATCTGGACTTTCTATGGAGAAAATTTCACCATGGACCATATAAACTCCTCTTATATGTCATTATCTATAAAAAATCATCCAATTATATTCACCATTTTATATAAAAAATGTGAGGCTAGAAACTAAGAAGCCTTATAGTTGGATATTATAAACTTCAACCCTGGTCCTCTTCCTTGGTTTATTAGAGGGGAATTTTAACATTATATAAGATATTTCAGAGAAAAATGGTGGTTTATCCTACCCCATAAAGTCCATGGATCATTTTAACAATTTTATGGACTCTAGAAACCTTCTTGACTTGGTATTTTCTATAGATAAATACACCTAGTGAGACAATATACAAGGTAACCACAGGATCTATAGTCACCTTAATAGGTGTTTGGTTAATCTATAAGGTATTTCAAGATTCCCCAACTCGGTAGTCTCCCACCGGGAAAGATCCTGATTCAATTACTTTCCTATCATTCTTTTACTGGGGGGAGATGATGACTAGTCTTGGTGGCCATCCTTCTATAAATTTTAGATTCACACAGAGGACTTCATTCCTATAGTAAAACTCTCATTAGATGGGACCATGCATAGAAAACACTAGGATACCATGCATATAAAACATAAACACCTCAAATATGATCTTAGGGTCTAGTATTCTCTCCATGATAATAACCTCCATGGTATAAATGGTCTAGAAAATAATATTTTACTCCAAGAGTACAACTTATAAGATTATTGGAGTGATGAAACTTTTTTAAGCCTTTCAAACAAATGTAAGCTCTTATATAACCTAGTCATGGATGCATAAAAAATCCTGAGAAAGATCTCATATATAGTAGATTAAATAAGGAGATGGGATCTACACATTTTTTCATACATGTATCAAATTAAATAGGCTCTCTGGGAATCTGGATTTTTTAATAAAGGATGGAGATTTAGTAGTGAAATTAATATCTTTGGTCCAAAGGATGTAAGTATATTTCACAAGTTTCTTTTAAAGTTGGGGTCACCCAAATATAGTGTCTATCCTAGATAGGATACCAATGATCCCTTCTTCAATAATTTTCCAACCCCATCAATGAGTAAATGAATGTTCATAATGAATCCCATCAAGATAATTTAGAGATATTTTTATCCATCAACATCTTTATCTCTAACAACACTCCAGGATGAGATAGTTTCCCTAGTACTTTATATGGGGAATACTTAGAGATCATCAAATAGGGCCTGACCAGATCTATTCTTAACTACTTGTCAGGTGAACTCTTTTTGAGAGCTATCAATGTCACCCCTTATCATCATTACCAAATTGAATCATCCCATGATGTTTGATCTGTTTTGACCAGTGATTTTATGTAACTTTTCTTTTTGATTTTTTTCAAGATTATCAATGATAGGATATCTATCCACATTCCCAAGATAGTATCAAAATATAAACATATTTTTATGAAAAACAGGAATATCCAAGGTGAAATTACCATCATATAAGAAATGATCCATGGTATCAATAGAAAGGTAATAGGATCAAACATTATAGTGAAGGTTGACATCGATAAGACCTATGATATTGTTTAGTGTAGTTTCATTATCAAAATTATGTGATATTAGGGTTTCTCATATCAATTTTGTGATATTTTCATTCATATTATTTCTACTACATGGTTCTCAATTTATTTGGAAAAAATAAATCTTTGTTTCTTTAAATCCATCAGAGGGATCTGTCAAGGATTTGTTATCAATCCCTCCTTATTTATCCTAGCTCAATACTCTCTCGGTAGGAATATGACTAATGGTTTTCCTTCAGGATCGATTGTATACTAAAAAGTTAGGTATGACTCTCTTGGTATCCTTTAATTGTATTTTTATAATGAAATGTTTTATTTTTTAAATGGAAGATATAGATCAATAAGAGGATTCAAAAAAATCTTGGATGATTATGAAAAATGGAGTGGACAATGGTTTATCCCCCTCAAAAGTAACGTATACATATCTAGATCCTATTCTCCTAGACATGATACTAATATATTTTATATTATATGGATTTACTGAGGAACTTTCCCCATGGGCTATCTCAGATCCCCTTTCTTTTTAAGAAGGGTTAATATTAGAAATTTTTACAATATTTTTTGAAAAATAATGGGTAGAATCACTAACTAGAAGATCATAATTTTCTCCTTTGATTGAATAATCACACTCATCAACCCAATTTTCACCTTTATTCCCATGCATGTATTTCCTTCCATCAAAGTTCCTAATAGGGTCCTACATTATATTGGTAATTTCATTAACTCATTTATATGAGACTCCCATATGGATGGAAAACATCATCATTCTAGCATCAAGAGGCTCTATAGACCCATTGATGAATGGATCGACATCAAAAACCTTTAGGATTCAATGCAAGATATTT
Organism: Viscum album; assembly: GCA_963277665.1. Classification (NCBI taxonomy): domain Eukaryota; kingdom Viridiplantae; phylum Streptophyta; class Magnoliopsida; order Santalales; family Viscaceae; genus Viscum; species Viscum album. The sequence continues at coordinate 226,028,800 of OY728162.1, forward strand.
ATTCCAATATTACATGGTATTTCATTTCTAGGAACTCCCTATGGGATGGTTACATGAGGTGAAAATATGGGTATTAACCAGATACTATTAAAAAATTACAATTCTTCTCCAATCCCACAGGGTGGAGCTTATAAGACCCCTTATACCTTATTCTTCAACACTCTTTTTGGATGATCAAACATGATAATATATTTTTTTGGAAAGAAAAATGGGTAGGGTGAAATATCTTCTTTCAATATTTCCCCACCCCCAACATTATTTTCAACTCAATCAAAGATTTACCTAGTTTCACTAATTTTGTTATCATCATTGAACATAAATATATCCTTATCACCATTATGTTGGTTAATGAAGATGGTAGATATTGTTTCACTCAAGATAGTTTGATATTATTTAATGAAATAGATTACAATAAGATTCTATATTTTTTGAAATATATAGGTACCTTGGGGATCCTATGCTAGGACTCAGCCATCTTGGCCAAGATTAATTTTCTTATTTTGAAATATCACCACTCCTTGACTCCTTCTGAAAAAGTGATCTAATGAAAATGAAATCATCTAGCATCCAGATGTCACTACTACACAAGTCCCTAAACTGAAATGAGAAACCATTTTTCCTCAATAATGAATGGGTGACCTTTTTATAGAATCTCTTGGTAGGATGCCTAACTACCGCTCCTATATTCGAATCCTTTAGAATATTCATTTCATCATGATATAAAGATTCCTAGATTAATGACAACCTAAAAATATGGTGAAATGTGGCTAAAATATTAGGATTTTGGTCTATCTAGAAAGCATAGAATGAGGTTAAATTCAATAACATGCCTTGAAAACTCAAACATATGAAAAAAAAGTTTATTTTGAAGATTTTTTATAATTATATATAGATGGTTTCATCTAAGGAATCGACCAGATTATTTGATTTCAATAACCCCCCACAATCCTTCAATATCCAACCCAACCATTGGATTCCTTAGATGCCTCCTACCTACAGATTGAATATGAACATAAATGGATCCTAATCCAATTAAATATGAGAGGTGGAGGTATTATTTGAGGCTCAATTGGTTTTTTGTTATTGGATTACCATACATAATATAGTAAGAGAAACCCACCCCTCATAGAAACCAAAAAATTACTTAGCATCCTAACCATTTGTTATGATAGATTTATCCCTCTTAAGGAGGCTGATTTGGATTCTATAGTAATCATCAACTATATGAATGATCTTTAGGCCTCCCACTGGTCCATTTCCTACAAAATTAGGAATTTAAAAAACCTTATTCATAGTATAAGGTTATAACATTCCTAGTTTGAGGGTAATAAAGATATGGACATATTAACTATTAATGGAGATGTTTCCCAATCTCCATCTTCTCTTTATAAGGATTCCTACCCCATGTCTGTAATATTTTTGTGGACGAAGATTCTATTGTCCTTTAACATTTTAGGTTGCCTTTATTTATTCTTTTATTACTGGTTCTCCTTAATAAAATTTTATTTTTAGTCATCCATTATGGAATAAAGATTATTGAACACTATGTGAGGATTCTCCTTTTCACCATGAGGGTATGAGAAGAATATTTCATGGTTCTACCATTTTAAATATCATTGAATTTTGGTGAAGAAAATTATATTATTATATATGCCAAGGGTCAATTAGGTTTTAGGTATAAGGATGAGTATTATATAATGATCCTATAAATTTAATTATTTCAGTGTGAATAACCCCATTTTTATGTTACCTTCATTGAATATATGAATTTTATATGGTTTTAATCCCTAGTATATATGGGATTTTATTCTGTGAATTCAGGATCGGGATACCATTATAGTGTGACCAGAACTATAATTCAATGATACTTGGTTTCTATAGTTTTAATATAAATTTGGGTGACCCCTCAAATCATATTTAGTATCTTATGATTTTATCAAGACCTAGGTTTCCTTTGGCACATTTTTAGGTTCTCTTTTTTGTTCCTTGGTGGGTTTTATCCCATAAATTTTATTAATCAACCCATTGTGATCAAAGGTGAATTCTTATCCAATTTTCATCCATTAATCATTCCTCTATAATGAGGGGTATATGGTAGTGATCATTATTTGATTTTGGTGGTGTTTTTTTCATATTTACGGTGGTTTGTTCATGTGTTTGATTTGTGACCAAGCTTTGTGGGTTTGGTGGTGCATGATCAAATTTTTCTCCTTATTCTTATGCAAAAACTATTGAGGCTTCAATTGAGGTAAGGGATTCAAGACTTATCTATAAATTATTTATGCATAATTATTGAATTTAAATTCCATTTATTTTATTGGGTAGATGATTAGAATTAAAATAATGAAGATAATGAACCAGTCTAAAGAATTGAATTGGAATAAGGGTGATTTGTATCAGTTCAATGAAGTCCTATGTTATTTCTTATGTTTTTTAATTTTTATTTATATATTATATTTTAGTAACAATTTTTTTACATTATTGAATTTTTGGAATCACCTTTTATAATTTAATAATCACTTAAAGATGATAATGAATTTTTAGCATCAAAATCTAGAATTATAATGTTATTATTTATGCACAAGGTATCAAAATAATATGAAATCATGATTAATATGTGGTAGTGTTTTTTATGGATTTAGGGAGATAAAATAATGATCATCAGTAGTGGAAAGAAACCTATATATTTACCTAATCCATCTTCAATACATGTAACATATAATAAAACGAAGAAAAAAATGGGTGCGGTGTACCTACTATATTGAGTAATAAATTTTTACTCTTCATTTTATGATTGATTAAGATAACCTAAGAAATATCCAAAATCCTCATGACAATATAGGTAGTACACTAGCCTTGGATCCACAATTTTATTAAGAGGATCATGAACCTCCTAAAGGGGTGCTAGATCCTTAATCTGAATATAAATGGTGGTTCAGATAGGAAGATAGTTTCATACTATATTTCATGTAATTATAGTATATCTCCAAACAAGAGGGATTATATTCCCTTATATATACACTCTTAATTTAATAAAGAGTTATTTGAGCATCAAATTAAATCTCATTGAAACTGGTCATTTATCTCCATTGGATATTACTATTATTTAAACCCTTTAATTAATATGCAATGACATAAATGAATTGTCATATGATTCATAAACAATGTAAACCGTATGGGAGATAATGGTAGTGATACATGAACTTTAATCCCATGAAAATTGTATTTTTTTCCTATCATATGATACAATATAGACTATTAGTAGCATTATATTCCCTTATAATGATACAAGTGTATCGTAAACTATGATATTCATCACATAAATATTGAAGCTACAACCTAGGTATATCATATAATACATTATACCCCTATTTTTAGTTTATTTACAACAATATTCCATATACACTAAAATCCAAAATGGATCTTATATAAAACTTCACAAATCTTTGTAAATCTATAAAAAAAACTCTTTTGGGTGTGGTTTATCAAACTCTTTTCATGCCAAAAAAAATAATTTTGTAAAAACTTAATCCATATCCAAAGGCATAACCATATGACCCTGTGGGACTTAATATTAGTTACAAAAAATATAAAATCCTAATTCTATGTATGTAAGTAAAGAGAATCCTATAGCAAAGTATAAGTGCTACTCAATATATTAAGGGGTCTGATGTGATCTCCATTAAATAAACACATATCTCCATATGAACATGTACTCTATAAAATGTATCATATAAACTATATGTATTAAAATATAATCCCTTTTACCATGACATCAAGTGACCACTAGACATCAAACAATGTCAATCTAGTATAGGCCATAACAAATTTCTTGATTTTCTTAAAAATACTAACCCAATTAATGAATACACCACATGTCATTTATCAAGTGTATGAGACCATAAAATGTACCTCATATAAGTAGTTGAAAAAAATTATATTTGACTCATCTAATCATGTCCAATAATTTCCTTATTCTAACTCTATCAAGGGAAAGATATCATTTCACATCATAGGAGTGGAGAAATCCCATCTTGGTTGAGCTCTAACCCATGACATGATCAACAACATACCCAACAACCCCTTAATTAGATAATACTAAAGGATTCTATAAGAAATTTATTAAATTATGAAGGTTATAGTGATAGGTATATCACCATCCTTAGGTAAAAAATATTGACAATGAGAATAAACCTCTAAGTATATCAATGAATGTATGACAATCCATAGGATATACATTAGAAGTTCAGTCTAAATAATAAGTCTTTACTTATTATCTCATAAGTACACTACTATGATAATATTAACATATCATCACTTTCTATAATACTCTATGATGATCATCAATTAAGGAAAAATCAAAGTTTTACATCAATTGGATATTATTATTCCACTGTTCATATAATGTAAATTGTAGTAAACATTAATGAATGATAAATGAAGATTGCCTTTATTATAAAATCATGATACATTATTAAATAATTTCATAGATCTATTATGTATCATACAAAAATAGAATCAACAGGATCCTCATGATTCTGATATGATAATGGTTTCATAAATGGACCCTCTATATTTTCATTTGTAGTCACCCAACTGATTACAACATCACCCCTTTCAATGATCTCTCATATAATATGGTATTTTCAAAATATGTGTTTTGTTGTTTAGTAATACTAGGGTTACTTATCCTAAGAAATTAATCTATTTTTTCATAGTAAATATTTATTGGTATCTTGATACTAAGAACCACCTTTAGTTTAGAAATGAACTTTTTGATCTAAACATATTCTTTCACAACATCAGATGTAGCGATTTAATTCACCTCTATTGTCGAGTAAACCACAGTAGCTTTCCTAGAACCCATCCAATTGAAACCTACACTATTTAGGAAAAAATGTAAATATATTGAGATATATTATCATCTTTTTTATATTTGAAACTTGTATTGGTGTAACCCTTTACACAGATATCATCCTCTCCTCCAAAGACTAAGAACACATTCTTAGTCCTTCTAAAGTACTTTAGGATGTTCTTAATAACAATATAATAAATCTCATTAGGATTTAATTATTATATTTTATTAATTATTAGATCATAATAAACATGAGTTTGATTACACAGTATTATATACATGAAAAATCCTATGGTGTAAGAATTTGTAATTCAATAAATCCTTTCTAACTCCTTAAAAAGATCATGAATCTTCCTATGATTTTTTCATACAACACCACTAAAGACCCCGTTTTGGGGTTATACATGTTAAAAATATTTAGTAACTTACCAATATATGGGTCTTGACTAAGTCAAAATAGATTATTAGATCTATATATATATATTCATACTCAATATGTAGGCTTCTTCACCCACATATTTCATAGAGAAGAATTTTACCAATATATCTTTATAGAATGTAAAGTCAGGATTTCATTTCTGATAAGAAGTATGTCATCCATATTAAATATCAAAAATCCTTAAAAATATAACTAATATGATTATATAAAAAATAATTATATGCATTCTTGATGAAACTAAAATCTTTGGTCGCATCATCAAGTGGGATATTCCAATTCCAAGAAGCATTCTTCAATGCATAAATGGAACATTGTAACTTTCATGACTTAACATAATCATTTTTCAATTCATAACTTTAAGTTATATTATATATAAATTATTTACTAAATTATCATTAATATAAGTAGTTTTTACATCCATTTTATATATTTCATATCAAAATGAGCTGTTATGGAAAGAAATATCTGAATGAAATTTATCATCACTATAGGTTAAAAGGCTTCTTTATAGTCAATATCATATACTTTCTTGTAACCTTTTCCCACTAGACAATATATATAGGTATAAAATACACCATCCATGTTATTTTTATTATATAAAATCCACGTACACCCTATGGGTCTCACTCTTCAATTGCATCCACCATGTTCCAAACTTGGTTAGTGTACATGAAACCCATTTCAAATTCCATGGTCTTTAACCATTTCTCAGAAAAAAATTCTTAATGACCTCCCAGTAGGTCATAGGTTTATCTCCTTTAAACATTACATCATAATAATTTTCCATGATAAACCCATATTTCTTAGGATATTGAAAATTTATACTATAACTTTGAGGTACTTGTGTAAATTAAGATGGTTCTTCTTCCATAACTCTTTGTGAAATCAGATCAACTCCAATCTCAAGAAAATTTCGTTTTTCTGGTCTTTAACTTCTATATGTTTTAATTTATTTACAGAAACTCCTTTATTTATATATTCCTTTCCAAGTAATGTATAAATTTGATAGAAAAATGACTTTTCTCAGAAGTATTATAGAAGAAATGTCCCTTAGTCTCCTTAGAATAACCAAAAAATAGATACTTGTTTGATTTAGGGTAAATATTATCAGAATATAATCATCATATAAACTATTCATGACCCTAAAAATTAATAAAATATATAATGGTACATTTCATAATCCATATATTATTTTGTGTCTTTATGACTACTTTTGATAAAACACAATTTAGTAAAAATGAAGCAATATACAGAGCATAACTCTATATTGAAATAAGAAGGTCATACTAGCACATAATTGATCTAATCGTGTCTAAAAATGTTTGATTCATATTCTCAAAAACACCATTACACTATATTTTTATAGGAGGAGTTATTTTTGTAACAATTCTACAACCTCTCAGATGACCAATAAATTTCTAGATCAATTATTCACCACACTGACTCAATCAATTAATCTTAATACTTTTCCTATTTTATTTTTACTCCCATTAAGAAACTATTTAAACTTTTAAAAAAATTCAAATTTTTTTGTCTCATTAAAAATATATAACCATAAAAACTTAATTCATTATTAAAAGTATCTAAGTACCTAAAGTCACCACTTTCTTGAGTACTCATTGGTCTATATACAACACTATGTATGAGACCCAAGATCCCACTAACCCTTTCACATTTTGCACTAAAAGAAACTTGGGTCATTTTTCCTAATAAAAAATATTCACTAGTATCCAATGATTCATAATTAAATGGATCCAACAATCCCTCTCTCTATATTTTTTTATTTAGTAAAAATCTTGTATTCGTATGGGCGTTCGGAGATGGTAGGGAATTTAAATTTTCCGATTTTTTGGCAGGTTAAATTTAGATCGGAGGATTGGAAGAGGGTTAATATACATTTAATTTATGAATATATATATTTTTGACTTATATTGAGGCTTGGGATTCATCTAGGTGTCTCTTAGGAGTCTTAGGAGAGGTTGGGTGGCTACTACAGAAACATTTGTTGTCGATCCACTGACTAGCTAGTGGGGTTTTTAGGGGGTAGAATTAAAATTATGCTCTATTGAGTTCTTAGAAGTGTTGTTGGTGGGTGGGGGTGGTGATGGGGGGTTCCACTTCTATTATAATTTAATCCATGTTAACTAGGGGACTTTTCCCCTTATCCTTCTTCCTCCCCAATGATATCGAGTGCCTTTTGAGGGGCTTTAACAACAATTTGAGGCATTCCTTTGACTCTATTGTTCTCTTCACTCCCCCTCATCATTTTATCTCTAATTTTGGTTTATCTAGGTTAGGTATTGATTCATATTACACCATATTGTGGTGGAATCATCCAAATGTGGTGGGGAATTCATGTATCCTAGGAAGAGGGTGTCCTGAGATATTGTTTGTAAGTTGTCGCACGTCGTTTTTTAGAGGCATATCACCACAATATTTTTCTATGATTTCTGGATTAAATTAAATTAAATGATAAATTTATTTCATGAAATGTGTTAGGTTTTTTTCTGTAATGAGGGTGGGGGTACTCTATGGGTGGTTAGAAAGCATTTGGTTATGGTTCTGAACTATATAGACAACCCAGCGAGTTATTCAGCTTTTACTAATTTGAAAATTAGTCAAATAATTCATTTTAAATTTTATAATTAATTAATAAATATTTTTTTCTTGAGTTAAGAGATTGGGTCTCCGATATGAGCTTAGTTGACCATATATGAGGATGGATAGTCTTAGACAGGCCTTGAAAACTATTTCCAACCTTGGAAAATAATTAAGAAATATTCATATTAGGTAGGTGCTCTCACATACTTCTCTTATGGATTATGAATTAATTTTATGTGTCATGTGATGTGCATGATCTCCATCTTAGTTGATTCCCTTTTAAATAAATTCTTTGTTTAATTTAAATTTAATGTTTAAATTAAATTAAATGGGGGATGTAGACTGAATCGTTTTAATGACTAGACTAAACTGTCTAGGCCACATTGGCTCTAGTGTGATGGATTGATTCCTTAGTAACCAAAGGAAGTGTCCCAAACCATAGAGTTCCTTGTGGCCCTCATAGACTAAGGGGAGTGTATAGGCTTGAGGATACTTAATGAACCTAGTATAGGATCCTTGATCACCTCTTGAGGAAGGGGTGTTGTGATTTGTGAAGACCAACCCATATAGGCTAGTCAAGGCCTTTGAAATACCTAGTGGCTTCGAAACCACTTGATAGGTGAGGCCAAACCTAGTGGGTATTGTATGACCCCGAATAATCCTATATGGATAGACCTTAGGTAGATATTGGATCAATTTGGTTGTTTGGACTATCCTAGTGTGAGATTGTAGACCATGATGGGCTATAGGCTATGTCCTAATTGTCACCTATGCGGAGAGACCCTTTGTAGCTGGTATGGCCATGCTACTATGCTGATTGAACCCTTGATTATTGGGTGTTGACATGATATTATAACAGATAATGAGTACCCATGTGAGAGTTTTGTTTCCATGCTGGGACTAAGGGGACCTAGAGGGTTCCCCATTTATAGACCGACCCTGAGCGGATCATGTGAGATGGAAGCATGTGTCACTATAGAAATCGTACTAGAATAGTGATCCCGAGGGGCTGTGGATAGTGGTTTTAGGTTTGGGAGTTTTTAAAACCATATTATGTTCTTTATTTATGATAGGTTATGGGTTTCACCCTTGGGATGGATGTGATATAGTTTGAATTCCATGGATATGGAGTTGGGTACATAGATGGGATGCCATGATTTAGAGTCAAATAAATTTGGGATGTGCCACTGATATGGATCTAAATTTTTGAAGTTTCCTTGGATTAAGATATTATTATATGGTTATGGATTCCATGATTTGGATTTGGGGAGTTTGAGGTGGACTTCCACATGATAACCTATTGGGGGCCTCATAGTGGGGGATCAGGGCCTAATATCAACCAAGGGCCTGCTATCTTCTGAGGCATAACTAGTCTGCTATACTAAGGTGATATTTTCTATTTTTTTGTGACACTTATGGACCTATTCCCTTGACGAGAACAAACTCATAAGGGTTATCATGGTATGACTTATAAAGAAGACTCCCACAAGGAAGATATATGATACTATGGTTGGGGCTACCACAGAAGTGCGGTTTGGGTTATTATTATGGTTAGAATGATTACACAACGTACTTAGAGACACCCCAACACTGGCCGAAGTAGGTGTGGTCGATCAGGGTTGGGAACCTCATGATTGAAATTGGTTTTTTTATTTATTATTATGAAGTTATTTAATTATTTTATATGATCATGTTACATGCACATAAGATGGAATATGATTATTAGTACATGACCACATTGGTATATCCCTACTAATTTTTTTACTCACACCCTGTTCAAAACATCACTACACATGGGTACCTGAGAAGATTCTCACTTTTTTATAGGTACAGGTTGGTAAGAGGCTCGGGTTGATCTAGTATGATGGATAATACTTGTATATGGAGATTGAGAAGAGTTTTTTCTCAAGGAAGTCATATAAACAATATCTTTATTCCCTTTTAATTTGTTATGTATGTATAGTCGGCCCAATGGGAGACTGTTTTTGTATGTTTGTACTGCTCTGCATGGAATATTATTATTGGTATGATATTTTCTTTATCCTCTGTACTCTGATGTTTATGGATGTATAAATTTGGGATATTTAATTCTTTATTGTATACACTAATATAGGGGATATAATATCCCCACAATACCATCTTAGACCCTTGTTATTAGTTGGCAGCCTATAGCATAAAAATATGTGTTTCTGAGATACAATGATGATTATTAGTCCAAACACTGGTTAGTTGTCTAGGGTGATGTTATGTTATGAAGTGGTGTCAGATATTGATTTTTTTTCAAACAATTCAATATTTTACAGAGTATAGATTTTGAAATTTTATGGACCAAATGATGGATATCGGTCTATTGTGTCGATAAAACTTATTCTAGTAAGAATTATAGGTTACTATGGATGTAGGATAACCATTTTGGATTTAATTTTTATTGTTGTATATTATTTTCACCTTGTTTGGATCACATGGATGTTTTAGTTTCTTGAATTATTTGGTATTTTTGGCTCTGATCCCATTATGAAGAGTCCAATGATTTGATTTTGAATCTTGTCCTGTAGAGTCAAGAGGCATCTCATGTATCATATCAGGAATATAGGATTCACATGAAATATAGTTTTTCTATTATGTGATATACTAAATATTGAGGATCATCTTTTTAAAGTGTCAGAAAATACTCATATGGAATTTTCATGTATAATCACTTGGTGGAATTATACTAATCTAGGTTGACCTGTATCTATATTTCCTTCAAATGGAAAGTCATAAAGATCTATGGTTAGAATATTATTAATGATTGGATAGTCTGTGTGCATTGGATTTATAGTGACACTAGGGGGTCAGTAAGTCCCATGGTTCTTTAATGGGAAACCCCTAGTGGGTGTTGATATTTAGGTTCAGCTTCTTAAAGTTCTAGTTACAACCTATATGGATTTTTCCCATTTATACTGGAATAACATTCCACTTAATTGAACTATCTAGCTGTGGTGATCTCGATACAGGTCTTCTAGGGAAATACTGATGGTGGAGATAGTGTTTACCATTGAGTTGCGATCCTCTAGGGAGTATTTTGGTGAAAAAATCCTATGATAGGATGGGTTTCTTAGTTTTGGGTGGTGGATTGGAAGGTGATTCCATAATATGTGAGATCATGTGAGTGGGTTTTTTGACATTTGGGATTCCCTAGTGTTTTGAAATGGGAGTGTGTATAATTCCCTATGGTATGTAACCTTAAATATAGGATTGAACTTTGGGTTAGGTGGTTGGACCCAGTGACCCTGGCATGAAACTTGATTGATATGGCTAGGTGGGAGACCTAAAGGTCCATTGTTTTATCATGGAACTTAGTGTTTCATTAGTTTATATTGTTTGGGGGAAACCGAGAGAGAGGTTAGCCCGAGTTAGTTTTTTCCTTTGATATGGAATCCCAAGTAGGTGATTTAGGGTATGATACTGATGCATGGGAGGGGCTTGGGGATCTGGAATAGGAAGGATGTTGCCTTTGATTTCTAATAAAACACCTATAGTTCTTAGGTATAGAGACTAGATTTGATGGAAAAGACTATTTGGGTGCCTAGCTCTATCAACAAGTGGGTTCACTTTTAGTGGAATGGTTAGAGTATGGATGGATGATCATGTCTTTGAATGGCATTGGGTGTTTTCTAGTCATGTTGATGAGGTTGACATGCTTCAGAACAAGGATGGGAACCTATGCTACTAAAACAAATCCATGAGATGGGAAGTCATGAGATAGACCCTGAAACTAGTAGATTAAACTATTTTAGAGAGAATTTCCTAGGGATATCATGTCATGATGGTACTAATGCATCGTGGATCATGGTCATCTTTTCCTTAGTGTGAGACGCATAGGATTGTGTGTCTAGTTCTGTATTGGGTGGTATGAGAGCATATTACTATTATGTTTGGGGACCTTGAGGCATAACATGCTAATTATGCATGGTTATATTGAAGTATGTAACTAGTAATGGGAATGATTAGGTTGGGGCTGATGGTAATCCATGAGATTCTTGTGGGTATGGAAAACCAAATCTTTGAGTGAGAATTTATATATCCCTCCATGATAAATGAGATATAGGTATAGATTGGGTACCATGGATTGGGTACCATGTATTGGTTTACCTTAGGGTTTACGTTATCAAACATTTTCACGGAGACATGGTGTCATGTGTTGGGAGTAGGTGAGTATAGATTTGGAGGATGGGTATGCATGTTTGGAAAGGGATTCTGATGACTAGTGTTTTGGGTTAGTGCTTGAGAGTGACCAGGGTTGGCCACACCGGTTTTTATTTCTGATGATAAATGGGACATGGGATAAAATGGTAAAAAACTTGTCTTGGTAGTGTGATTACAAGGATTTTTCTAATGCATGGAGTGGGATTTCAACCATGAGTGTGTGACCCTCTCAGGAAAAGGTTTGTGGGAGTGGTATGGTTGTTTTATGGTCATTTTGGATTTCTGATACTGGTGAATAAATAGAACCAAGTACTATTGTATTCCTTAGTGAATGACATGTACATGTTCATATACAAAATCAACTAAAGTATAATAATGTAAATTAGTATTAGGGTAGATTTTGATAATTCGAGCAGGTGTTAGATTAGAGGTGTCTCAGTGCATTTGGTAGGATCCAACAATGGTTTGGTGGATTCAGGATATAGCTGTAAAGTTACACATAGATTCATATGTGGACTCTGATGGGTTTGTTTTAATGGTCAAGGGGTACTTCTTGGAGTAGGCTCATCGAGATCGGGTGTTGGGAACATGATGGTGGTTGAAGTTGTGTGTTTTTTTGAAGGTTCAATCATAAGGAGTCTGACTGGTATTTTTTGTAAGATATAATGTGGTGATCTGGGAACCACATCAAGTATGTCCTATAATATCCGACAAGATAACTTCAAGGATTCTCTAGGGATTTTCAAGGAAAATCTAGTGTAATCGGGTTTTGGGCTTGGTTGATTGAGATTTGACCATTTAAGATTGAAATAGAGAAATAGGAGTGGTGTTATCATGTGTGAATGGTTCTGACAAGCTAGGTACCAAGCTAGGCATGTCGTGGTATGGGTTAGTGTTTTGGTATAAAATTATGAGGTTATAAGCTCCATATTATTGAAATTGGTAGTTACAAACTAAGTCTTGAGATGGGGGAGCCATGGGCTGGGTGATGAATTGGATGATGTCATGGAATGTATTATTTTATATGAGCTCAGTATTTGGGGTTTGGATTAGTGGTAATCACCCCATAATAATACATGGAGGTTGGGGATTCAAAACCCATTGGGAATAGGTACTATAGCAGAACTATTGCAGCGGTGGAACTGTAGCATTAGTGGCATTGTAGCAGTGATGGGCACTGTAGAAGGAACTGTAGCAGTGAAAGTACTATAGAAAATACTATAGCAGATCGGGTACAGTAGAAGCGCTATTCATTTTTGGGTCTTTGGGTCAAAAATTTGGGCCTACAAGCCATGTATTGGGCATTCATGCCCACTGGGCTTACATTCCATGTAATAAGCTTCATGCCCACTGGGACTATGGGCCATATACTGAATAAATAAGGATTAATGGTGGGAAATACCCTTGGGGGGATATGGCCTACCTTTATTGATTGTGTGTGAGGTTTGTGTGAGTTTAAATGTAATTGTAACCCTAAGAACATAATATATTATATAATCTCAATTAAGTGACTTCTCAATGTTTTGTTGATGGATAAGAGCATTGGATTTTGGTTCAGAAACATGAGGGCCTTACTTTTGAGGTTGCACTTTAGAAGCACATTTAACATTTCAAGTGGGAACATGACCATTTAATGAAAAATAAACAACATAGATAGGACAAGGTGTTAGGTTTGGAACCCCACTAAAACTTCTTAGGGATAAGAAGTGATAAGTTGGGGAAGTTATAAAATATTTGTGTCTATATGGGAATTCAAAGTTGTTGGGGGATTTAAATTTTCCTCTTAGTGAGTAGGTAAATTTTTTATCAAAGGATTAGAATATGGTTATGAGGAATGGAACGCCTCAAGGGAGGTGTTTTAGACTAGGATAGAGGCATGAGAGTCATCTCAGGTTCTTAGAGGAGCCTCAAGATAGGCAAGGTGGATACTAAAATAGAGCCATAAGCTAAAAGGTATGGTTTTTAGGGGAAATAATTAAGATTTCACCCCTTAGGTTCGAAAAAAGGTTGATCCTCCTTCTCCTCCTATTTGAGTTGTGTGAACCAAGGGTTCCTACCACTATTATACTTCCTCCTCCTCTAAGATTTGAGGTTCCATTCAAGGGTATTCTCTGTTGATTTTAGGTATGCCTTTGAATCTGTTGATTTTTTCTCTCCCCTCCAATATTTTTCTATAATTTCAATTTCTTTGAGTTAAGTATTTATTTTTATTCCACTAGAACATGGTAGACCAAACTAGGTGTGGATTTCATACAGCCTAGGAATAGGGTGTCCCAAGATATTTCTTGAAAGGCACTACACATTTTTTTAGGTATATCACAACTATGTTTTTCTTATCCATACAACTTAAATTATATTAAATTGGTAATTTTTTTGCAACGCGTGTTAGGTATTTTTTCCAAAATGGGGATAGGGGTTTTCCATAGGTAGTTTTCAAGTGTTTGGTAATAGTTATAGCACGATGTGACAACCCTATGAGTTATCTAGCTTTATACCGTGTTAGAAGCAAATAAATCAATCAATTAATTATAAATTTTATTACTAATTAATTCTTTTTGTTTGTCTTGAGTTAGGATATCAGGTTGTTGAGATGAGCTCGTTTGATCATGGATGAGGCTATACAGGCTTAGACAAACCTTTTCAGCTATCATCGAACCTTGAAAAAATATATTGGAAAGATTTGTATGGGGTAGGTGGTCTCACATAATTTCCATATGGATTATGAATTCGTTTTATGTGTCATGAGATGTGTGGTATATCTACCTTGTGTAGGGACCTTTTTAATAAAAGGTTTATTTAATTTTAATTAAATGTTTAAATTTAATTAAATGGGTGATGTAGACTAAATCCTTTAGATAACTAGACTAAGTAACCTACACCACATTGGCCCTAGTGTGCTATATTAATAACTAGGATTCAGAAGGCTAAGGTCCAAATCATAGAGTTCCATGTGACCATTATAATTTTAGGGAATTGATCAAGCTTGAGGATACTTAATAGACCTAGTGTAGGGGTTGTGGTCACCACTTGATGAAGGGGTGTTATGAGTTGTGATAAATGGACCAAGTTGGATAGATAGGGTGTTTAAGATACTAGGTGGATTCTAAATCTTTTGAGAGGTGAGGCTGAACATAAAGGGTCTTTTACACCCATGCGCATGCATAGGTGTATAGGCCTTAAGTAGAGACCAGATTAGTTAAGTGAGTGGACTGATCTAGAGAGAGCTTCTGGACTATGATTGGTCGTGGTTCATCTCTCAAATATCACCTATATGAAGAGACCTTGTGTAACAATCATGTCCATACTACTATATTGATGATGTATAGAAACATTACTCCCTAGAGTGTCAAGTGTTTACTTTAGATAGTATTAGAGACTGAGGACCCATGTGAGGGTGTCTCTACTGTACTAAGACTGAGGGGACCCAGGGGGTGCCCCATTGATAAACGAACACTAACTAGGTCATGTGAGATGGTAGTGGGTGTCACTATGGAACTCATACTAGATTGGTGAGGTTGGGAGGCTATGGATAGTGGTGGTCATAATGGGAGTTTGTATATATATCTTGTTTTATTTATTTATGATAGGTTATGGGTTCCACCCTAATGGAAGATATGATACAGTTGAGATACCATGGATATAGAGCCAGGTACACATATGTGTTTCCGTGATCGAGGTCGAGATATTTATGAGAGGTTCCACAAATATGGAACTCAATATTCATAGTTTCCTTAGATTAGGATCATGGTATATGGTTATGGTTTCCAAGATTTTTATTTGTGATGTTTCAGGTGGACCATTACATGATAAACTAGTATGGGCCTCATGATGGGGGTTCGGGGACTAATATCTATTGAGGGACTACTATATATCGTGGTGTAGTTGTTCTGGTATACCATGGTGATCTTGGATATGGTTTTGTGATACTTATGGTCTTATGAACTTGATGAGAAAACACCCATAAGGGGTGGTCTGTGATGACTTGTAAAGAAGACTCCCATATGGGAGGTCTGTGATACTATGGTTAGGGCTTCCATGGAAGTGGATCCTGGGTTATTATTATGGTTGAAATGGTTACATGACATTCTTAGAGATGCACTAAATGTAATGTCCCTGACCTAGGATCCCCTAATCTGGTGCCCGGAGCCGGGTTTCCACATGACCTCAAGTGCACCTCCTCGTGCACCTGCGGTTTCCAACTAGTAGCGAGGGTCTAATAGGTCATGTGGGGAGACTATTCACTCATTACCAGAGTAATACATAGTAGATAATAATTTATATAATAGAAACAATAGGAAAAAAACAATAACATGCATAAATAACTAATTCCCAAAATTGGGTACAACCATATACAATAGTAAATATGTCATTCCATGCTACAGTGACAAGTGAACAAATCCCCAAAAGAAAGAAAAATATAAGAATCCCCAAAATGGTTCGGACTCCAAGTTTGGAACCTCACCCATGCATGTCCCATGTTCAACTCAACTCCCTAGAATAGTTCCCTTTCCCTTTTCCTAACCAACAAGCATGAAATATTCTTGGGTACCCAACGGTGGCCCAAGTAGGGTGTGAATATAACTCAGTAGGCCACCACCAATGGTGTCTACAAAATATCCAAAAAAAATAAGATAGTGAATTAAAGTGATAAATAATCATAAGTAAAGTTAAACAGTTCAATAAGTCATTCTAGACTATGTTCCTTTAAAAAAATCATACTACCATTGAATCTAGGTTCTCTATTTAGACACCCTAGGGTTTAATCTACCTTTTTCATGTGTTTAATTGATTAGGAATGTTAAATGTTCTCAAGCATATGGGAATAAAAATCAAATCCTATCTCACTAGGCATCACATTATAACAACCTCATAATCCTCACCCTGAAGCCTCAGTTCGGGTGGAATGAAACTGTTAGGGGAATATAACTTTTCCCCCTTCCCTAACCCATTCATTTAGGGGTGGAGCTAGAACCTCAGTCCAACTAAACCTATGGTTGTAGAACCTCAAGTCAATACCTCACTCTACCAAGTCATGTGTACATGCTTATTTATAATTCACCACCATTAACCATATCACAACAAGCATATCTGATATCATTTACAACATCAAAAAAATATTAATAAATGGGGAATTAACATTATGCCTCAATCCATTAACACAATAATAATTTATATTACTTACCCCTTTAGCCCCATTTCACATTTCCCATTCCTATCTCACTAAGCATATTCAAGTGTAAACATTATTCCTTATCGTGTTCCCATTAATCTAATTTAACTAATTTAAATGTCAACCGACAATCCCTTAGACTTTAACCAATCTTTTAAAAACTTTTCATCACACATTATAACCCATTACTTAGACCAATTATCCTACTCTCTAAGTCTCTACATCATCATGTGTCAATTTCACACCTTACATTTCTGTTAGCCCAATCGGGAGGGCCAGCACACCCCATGGGTGGCCCTAATTCGGTCAAGTAATCCTCCTTGAATCCCATAGGGATCAAGAGGGGTTAAATTAGTTGTTTAGAAACCCAATACATCACATCACACAAAAGTAACCAAGAAATCATCAAACTATGTAAATAATAAAGACCCTACATGAACAAATCTAAACAAAAATCAAGGGATATAACTATTAGACCACCTACATTGAATTCGTTTGTGAACTCAATCCCAATCGAGGTATTAGATCCTGATTCGACCACCCTTTGAAGCCTCAACATAAATCTCACTAGAAATAAGGGGTTTTAGATCTTCGGAAGGAGATGGAGAAAAGGTTTTCACCCTAACACAAAAATAGAAACAATGAGGAGATTAGACTTACCCAAATCTTCAATCCACAACTAAAGGTACTCCAAATGGCTGAGGATTAAAGAAGAATTGACCTTGGGAGCTCTTGGAAGCTTTGGTTCATTCCTAGGGTTGCATGAGGGAAGGAGGAGGAAAATCCTGAGTTGGTACTTAATTCGCTGTAATGGTATTTTGGTAATTTTTTAAAAGTTTCTGGGTCACACAGTTTAACTGCACGGTTTTCAAAACCATGCACAAACTATGCAGCATGCCCAAAATCCCCTTTTTCTACCTCTTTCATGCCTGAACCCATGAAACACTCTTGGGTATTTACACGAACTTGGAAAAACACTTATTTAACCAAAATAAGGAACTTAAACTAAAATGTAAGCAAAAACATAGCTTAAGGGATATTAGGGGTCTTAAAACCTCCCCACCTTATAAGGGCTCATCCTCAAGCCTCTCTTCCCAAGCATCATTGAGTTCCCAAAGAAAATAGATCGGGCCACTAGACCTACATATCATATTCTCATTCCCAAATTTTTTTCTAAACATTTCCATGTTTCCATTGAACACAAACCAAAGTCACCACCTTTCCTCGCAAGACCTTCTCACTATGGTCCACAATATGAACTGGGTGTTGAAATAGTGGGTGCCCTAGACCCAACTATGTCATAATTTTTATTACCATATCAATAGTATAGTTAGTTATACATGGTGTTTATTACCATTATAGTTTAGATATTTCTGTATCCACTATATAATGGTAATTTACATAGATTAATTGTCGTGTCGAGAGGTTAAAGCAGATCCCAGGCTATAATGAGAACCTTGAGATACTATGACATTAATCTTGAGTATATGTTTTATGGTCTAGATACATCTTACTGACTAAACACGATAGATGTTTGACTATCAGGAGCTATGGGATTATAAGAATTGAGACTTCTTCTCACGAAGTTCACACTTTGTGATATCTAGTAGTGAGGTTATTAGGACATACCCGCTAATAGGAACACCACATGTTTTAAGTGTCATTGGTTGTTCCTATCTATGGACATGTGTATTGGTCTCCTGAATTGAGACCATTACCAATTTGTATCATTTGATTGAGTACTTTGATGCAAGGAAAAAACCATGGTATTGAAATCATAGCGAGGTAGCTTGTGTTGGGTGTGTCATTGGTGGTATGACATTGGTTGAATGGTCAAGAAAGGATTTGTCGCTTACAAGTTTATGGAGTTTTATATCTCAGGACTGGGGGATCAGGATGGTGTTACCTTCATAATTCTTTGTCTAAAGTAGCAGAAAGGTAAAATCCATCCAGAAATATCAACAAATAATAAAGAAAGAAAAGGGTTATGACACTAGTGTGCGTCTTGCTTTATGAGATATTTAATGAAAAAGAGATTATAGTACACAGTCAGTGTTCATAGAATGGTAGTCGGTTATATGAATATCCTTCTCTCTTTAGGGTCCATGATGGGTTTTTAGACTCCACTCTTGGTCTATGGATTTTATTCACTACTATCGAGATAAGTACCTAGAGGGTCACACATAATAGCGTATTTAAGAATCCACCCTATTCAGTTGAATATAAATATTGGACATGGTGGGACCCATCACGGGTTCCGAGTGTTGTCCAAATTATCGATCACCAATAATTAAATAAATTCATTATTATTCAAGTTATGAATAATTGGGATTGAATTTATTTAATGTATTTACAAGTTAAGTAAATACGAGAAAAATATTAATTGAGCGAATATTATTTTAATATTAAAGGTTCATTTAATATTAAGCAGGATATAGATTCAAGTTAAATGGATTGGTTTTTATCACATAATATATTTTATATATAATACAGGTATGTTATAAAATAATAAATAATATTGATACAATTTAGTTCATCAAAATTATTTATTTAGTGGAAGTTGAAATAAATGGGGGTCGGGGAACCCAACTGGGTATTTAGAAACACCACTATAAATAAAGAAGGAGGATCTCTCTCAAGTAATTATTCTTTCATTTATGGAAAGAAAAACTAGAGCCTCTCTCTCCTCCTGCTTCCTAGAGAGAGAAGTAGTTTATCCAAGAGCATGGATCAAGATCTCCATTAAGCATCAAAGACATCTCAGTGTGGTGATCATCATGACATCAAAGATGTCATCAGATCACTGTGCTAGCACCCGGAATTTGATGATCAATGCTCCAGTAGATTTTTGAAGCATGTGTGGAAAATCTAGAAGGATCCTGCTACAGATTCTTCAAGTGACGATTGGCGGCGATGAGTTTCAGTCGACCAAATCTTCAGATATGAAATAGGTATGTTATTAATTTTAATTTTTTTCTCTTTATAATTCACATGAGATCATGAAACCTTACCGGGGCTCATATCATCGGCAATGAAAAGTTCCATCATCCCGTAGATGAAAATTTTAAAATCCCTGACCCATCAGCTTTCGATGTGGGGCCCAGAACCTTTTACTAGGTGCTCCTCAAAGGACGCATCATCCTTAAGCTGGACATCCTCAGCATTTATCACATGGGATGGATTTGGGTGATGTTGTTAGATTTGTGAAATGTGAAAAACATTAGGCATCCCACTATACCATTGTGGAAGAGCCAATTGGTATGCCACTGGTTTGATCCTCTCCACAATCTCAAATGGCCCGCATATCTAGTTTCTAACTTACCATGTTTCCAAATTCAACAGTGACCCAAACGTAGCAATGCATGAAGAAACACACTAACACCCACCATGAACTCAAGAGGTCTATGGCACCGATATGCATATAGATTATGCCTACTTGAAGCTGTTTCCATATTCTTTTGAATCAAATGAACCTTCTCTGACATCTCCTGCACAAGACTCAGTTCTAAAAACTCAGACTCCCTATCCTCTAACCAACACAATGACGATCCACATGGTATCCCATAAACTGCCTCAAAAGGTTTCATCTAAATTGTAGCCTGAAAGCTGTTATTGTAATAAAAATCAACAAGCAAAAAAAATTTCTCTCACAATCCTCCAAAATCCAAAACACATGCTCTCATCATGTCTTCTAATACATGAATTGTACGCTATGGCAGCCTGTCAATCTATGGGTGGTAAGTTGTACTCAAAAACACCTGGGTACTAAGCACCTTCTGTAGTCCTTAATAGAAGTGTGAGGTGAAACTTGGATCATGATATGAAACTATGGTTCTCGGTACACCTTGGAACTATACTATTTCTCGAACATATAATTCTCCCAAATGGTTGACTGTATAGGTTTCCTAAATTGGAAATAAATGAGCCACTTTTGTCAGCCAATCTATCACCACCCAAATCGCACCATTCTTCTTAGGTTTCCTCAGAAGACCCACTATGAAGTCCATTGTAACGTCATTAGACTTCCACTATGGAATAGGCAATGACTGCAACAACCCACCTAGATGTTGATGTTCAGCCTTCACCTGTGGATAGGTAAGGAATCATGCCACAAAACTCAAAACTTCTTTCTTCATTCCCAGTCACCAAAACTTCCTACAGAGATCGAGGTACATCTTAGTCAATCCCAGGTGCACTTCCCACCTGGATGGGTGAAACTCGTGAATAAACTCCTCCCATACTTCTACCGGTACCACAACACAACCATAAACATAAGCAACTCCATCGACACTGAAAGTCCAACCCGAAGGTGACTACCCACCTTTAAGAATTTCTTTCATAGCCAAACACTCTGGAACCTACAATTGAATCTCTTTAACTTAGCTCAAAAGTGCAGATCCAACTGATATAGTTGTAAAGGTCATCTACTCGTGCCCATCATGTACCTCCAAATGCATCTCAGTAAACAAGGCCACCATCTTCCATTATGAACTTGATTCCTGAACCACCTAATTTTGAGTCTTCCATATCAGAGCATCGGCGACACTATTATCTTTCCCAGTAGTGTAGAACAACTCAAAATCAAAATAATGTAGGTACTCAACCCACTGTCATTGTCAAATATTCAAATATCATTGAGAAAATATGTACCTGAGACTTTTATGCTCGGTAAAAACTATGAAGGGATCTCCCAGCAAGTAATGCCTTCAACATTTCAAGGAATGAACCACAACTACTAGTTCAAGGTCATGAGTAGGGTAATTCCTTTCATGTGGTCTCAAATGCCACGACCCATAAGCTACAACCCAATCATCCTGCATCAACACTACCCCAAGTCCAACACAGGATGCATCTCATAACAAGGTGTACTTATTACCTAGTTTGGGTAAGACTAAAATCGGTGTGGTGGTCAACCACTACTTTATCTCCTGAAAATATTTATCACAAGCCTCTTACCAATCAAACTTAATTCCCTTCTTGGTTAGGCCTGTGAGCAGTGCTTCCAAACAAGATAAATCTCTAATAAATATTCAGTAATAACCAGCCAAACCCAGAAAACTTCAAATATTAGAGATGTTTTTGGGATGCTCCTAAGACACCACATTCTTCACCTTTTCTAGATCCACTATCACACCTGAATCAGAAATGATGTGTCCTAGAAAGTGAACCTTATCAATCCAAAACTGACATTTTGATAGATTGGTGTAAATACTATTCCCTCTTAGTGTACTCAAGATGATGTCAAGAAGTTTTTCATGATCGTCATGAGTTCTAGAGTACACCAAGATTTCATCAATGAAGAAAACTAAAAACTGATCTAGATATGGGAGGAATATTCAGTTCATAAAGGCCATGAACATAGCTAGTGTATTGGTCAATCCAAATTGCATCACCAAAAAATCATACATCCCGTACCTGTTTCAGAAATTTTTTCAAGGTATGTCAGAAGGTATCACCCTCAACTAATGGTATCCCAATCTCAAACCGATCTTAGAAAACACTGAAGAAACTTGGAGCTGGT
Source organism: Viscum album (assembly GCA_963277665.1). Classification (NCBI taxonomy): domain Eukaryota; kingdom Viridiplantae; phylum Streptophyta; class Magnoliopsida; order Santalales; family Viscaceae; genus Viscum; species Viscum album. The sequence continues at coordinate 226,051,574 of OY728162.1, forward strand.
AAAACAGGTCATCGATTCTAGGAAGAGGGTATCATATTTTAACTGTCATCTAGTTCATATTTCTATAATATCCATCATCCTTCTTAGAAAACAACACAGGAGATCCCCAAGGTGATGTACTAGGACGTCTAAACCCCTTATTCTCCAATTCCTCTAACTGAACCTTCAGTTCTTGGAGCTCTACTGGTTCCATTTGATAGGGTTGAATGGAAACTGGTTCTTCTCTTGGTAACAACACAATTGTGAACTAAACATCTCTCTCAGGTAATAACCCTGAGAAGTCCTCAGGAAACACATCCTAAAACTGGTCCACGACAAAAGGGAAGATTGGCTGCACATTCTCCCCATCATCTAGTATATGGTATTCCACTTGGGCTATGAGTTCTCCCAACTATTGGCTTAGTGGCCATGTGTGGCCCTCTCAAAAATCCCAGTCACTACGAAGGACATAATTACTCCTATAAAGAGATGTGAACGTTACCTGACATTGGTAAAAGTTTATATGGTCTTGATATAACGTCAACCAATCCATCCCCAAGATTAGGTCAAAACTTGACATTTCTAGGAAAAATAGATCCCACAAAAAACTATACCCCCAACCTCTAGAGAACAACCCTTAAACTACCTGATGTCCTCAACTTGTACCCCTAGCGGAGTATCAGGTGACATTACCCCACATGTAGTCTCTATAGTTAATCTCAACACAACTACCCACTGAGTATAAATAAAGGAATTCATATCAACTATAACAAATAAGGCACTAGTAAGAATAGAAAATACAATAATTGCACCTCTAATAGTAGATGGTCCTGCCTCACCACCTTCATCTTTATCCTAAACTGCATGGAGATGACCTACCCCTTTACCTTGGGCCCCATCCTAAGTACCCTGTACTGCACTTCTTTTTTGGTAAGGATGATCTCGCCCTAGAGTTCAACGTCAACCGCCCCTACTAGTATGAACCGTGGAGATCCAACTGCCTGCTTGATATGGGGTAATCAACCCCCTACTCACACTCAACATATACCTCTACCCTCCATCATTCCCTGATTGTCGCGGGTTCCTGCAGAAACTCTGTATGTGGCCTAACCTGCCGCATTCTTGGCACTCAACCAGTAGGCAGGGACACTGGTCACACTTGTTTCCCAACCTACCACACTGATAGTAGAAGACCTGGTCGCCGCCCTGAGAAGCTGACCCCCTATTCTGAATACTTTACAATCTTCGACCCTACTGAAAATTTCCAAAACGGTGCTTCCTACTGTTGGAATCTGCAACAATTTCTCACCCAGATGTCACCACAAGTTCACTACCTGAAGTTCCCTTCAGGTTTCCCTCAGAGATAAGGGATTGATCAACCACTTTTTCAAACCTTTTTAGATGAAAGATATTCACCTGAGACTTGATATCGTGTATCATCCTGTCCTGGAAGTGTTTTTCCATGGCTACCTCATCTCCTGTCAACATCAGGACAAAGAATCTCAGATCATTGAAACAAATAGAATAGTCCATTAACGACATTTTCCCCTAAGTTAACCTCATAAAATCTACATCCTTATCCTACCTTAAGGTTTCTGGGTAGAAGTTCTCATGAAACTTTTCCTGAAACTCTTTCCACATCATTCCTTCTGCTTTCTCCATCTGAAACATGATGTCCCACCAACGCTTTACTTGACCTCTCAGCATATAGGCTACTAACTTGACTCACTTCTCGAGAGGAGTATCTATATTTTCAAGAATATTTTGGTTGGATTCTATCTATAACTCCATTTCCTCTGGTCCACCCTCTCCAGTAAAGGTCGAAGGGTGATGCTATTGATACTCCCTGGTCAGCTCAAACATACTCAGTGCAACCCGCCCTGGGTCATGTTCCAGTATTTGCATAAAATGAACAAAGTTATCATGGAACTACTCTTTCCTATTTTCCAAGATCACCACATTATCTTTATCCACTATTGGAGTAGAGTTTTCGGCAACATCATCATGTCTCCCAACCAGTACACATCTTCGAGGTGGCATTTCTCTACAATGCCAAACATGAGCTTTAGAATGCAACAATAACACTTTTATAAAAGGAAAAAGATATAGGTAGGATCATCACATGCCACCAAACCAATTTTCATACACTACCCAAATGAGTCCACTCACAACCGGATCACTACCCTTCAGCATATATCCTAAGGTAAGGGATAGCACTGGTATCTAATTCACATGGTTAAAAGACTTATATTTTACTCTCATTCAAAACCATTTCCCTATCCCAATTTACTCTTAAAAAATATTAATCCACTTTTACTTATTTATCAACCACCATTTTCTAATTACTAATAGAAATTTTCACTTCCCTTTTTACCCATTCATATCATCTTATTAGGCACAATTTCATTGCTTTTAAGAAAAAAAAATCATCATAACCTTTATATCCTAGACACCCATCATATGTGTGTTCCTACCATGATGCATTTCACTTACCTACATAGGTTCCTAGAATTATTCATGAATGAAAAACCTTGTACCCTACTATACATGAGATAAATATCACGAAACCGTCAAATCACACAACAAGTGCATCACCCGATGGAGAAATAACATCAAATATAACAACACACAACCAAGAATAATAATCCCCTCCCAGGGTGACTTGGGTTTTCACTAATACATGGGTCAGCTACTCCCAATAACAAGCTCATTACCAAGGCCTGATAATTTCCTAACCTCTTGTCTACTATCCCAAAATAGTAAGAAAGAGAAAAGAACTCCTCTGATACCACTTTTTAATGTCCCCAACCTGAGATCCACAAATCTGGTGCCCAGAACCGGGTCACCACATGACCTCAAGCATGCCTCCCTATATGCCATAGGTTTCCGACTAGCAGTGAGGGTCTAATAGGTCACGTGGAGAGACTATACCCTCATTACCAGAGTAATCCATGGTAGATAATAATTTAAATAATGGAAACCATTGGAAACAGACAATAACATGAATAAATAACCAATTCCCAAAATTGGGTACAACCATATACAATAGTAAATATGTCATGTCATGTTATAGTGCCAGGTGAAAAAAACCCAAAAGAAAGGGAAACAACAGAATCCCCAAAATGGTCTATAATCTCAGTTTGGAACCTCACCCATACATGTCCCATGTTCAACTCAACTCCCTATCATAGGGCCCTTTCCCTTGTCCTGGCCTGCAAGCATGAAATCTACTCGGGTACCCAATGGGGGCCCGAGTAGGGTGTGAGTATAAATTAATAGGCCACCACCAATGGTGTCTACTAAATATCCAGCAAAAGAAGATAGTGAATGCAAGTGATAAATAATGGTAAATAAAGGTAAACAGTTCAATAGGTCATTCTAGACTATGTTCCTTTAAAAAATCATACTACCATTAAATCCAGGTTCACTATTTAGACACCCCAAGGTTTAATCTACCTTTTTCACGTATTTAGTAGATTAGGCATGTTAAATTTTCTCAAGAATATGGGAATAAAAATCGATTCCTATCTCACTAAGAATCACATTATAACAACCTCATATTCCTCACCTTGAAGCCTCAGTTCGGGTGTAATGCAACCATTAGGGGAATAGAAATATGTCCCCTTCCCTACCTCATGCATTTAGGGGTGGATCTAGAACCTCGGTCCAACTCAACCCATCAGTGTAGAACCTCAAGTCGATACCCCACTCTACCAAGCCATGTGCACATGCTTATTTATCATTCGCCCTCATTAACCATATCACAACAAGCATAGCTGATATCAATTAAATTATCACAACAATATCAATAAATGGGGAATTAACATTATGCCTCAATACATTAACGCAATCATAATTTATATTACTTACCATTTTAGCCCCATTTCCCATTTCCCATTCCTATCTCACTAAGAAAATTCAAGTGTAAACATTATTCCTTATAATATTCCCATTAATCCCATTTAACCAATTTAAATGTCAACCAAAAATCCCTTAGAATTTAACAACTCTAGGAAAATATTTTCACCATCCATTATAACCCGTTACCTAGACCAATAAGCCTACTTTCTAAGTCTCTACATCATCATGTGTCAATTTCACACCTTACATTTTTGTTATCCCAATCAGGAGGGCCAGCACACCCCGTGGGTGGCCCTAATTCGGTCAAGTCATTATCCTTGCATCCCATGGGGATCAAGAGGGGTTAAATTAATTGTTTAGACACCCAATACATCACATCACACCAAATGCACTAAGAATGTATCAAAATAGGGAAATAATAAATACCCTACATGCAAAAAACTACACAAAATCCAAGGAATATAACTAGTAGTCCACCTAACTTGAATCCATTGGCGAACTCACTCCCAATCGAGATCTTAGATCCTGATTTGACCACCATTTTAAGCCTCAACCTAAATATCACCAGAAATAAGGGGTTTTATAGATTCAGAAGGATATGGAGAAAAGGTGTGAACCCTAACCCAAAAAGAGAAACAAGAAGAAGATTAGACTTACCCAGATCATTAATCCACAACTAAAGGAACTCCAAATAGCCTAGTATTGAAGTAGAATCACCCTTGTGAGCTCTTAGAAGCTTTGGTTCATTCCTAGGGTTTCAAAAAGGGAAGGAGGAGGAAAAACCTGAGTTGGTACTTAATTCCCTATAATGGAATTTTTGTAATTTTTTAAAAGTTCCTGGGTCACACGGTTTACCCACAAGGTTTTCCAAACTATGTGGGTAAACCGTGCGGATTCTATTTTCCAAAAATAGCCCCCTCAGACGATTTTCTAGGATTTCTGCACGGTTTGAACTAACTGTGCACAAACCGTGCAGCATGCCCAGAACACCCTTTTTTCTTCCTCTTTCATTCCCCGAACCCCCATAACACCCTCAGGTCTTCACATGAACTTGGGAAAACACATATTTAACCAAAATAAGTAACTTAAACCGAGACGTAAGAAACAACATACCTTAAGGGAGATCATGTATCTTACACTAACACTGATCAAATCTAGTATGGTCAATCGGGGTTAGGAACCTTAGGATTGACATTGGTTTTATTTATTTATTATTATGTATTTATTTCATAATTTTATTTGAGTATATCACATTCTCATATCACGACATATATTTTTTTTTATGGAACCATGATGGTTGTTTCCTAATGCGTTTTGTACTCACATCCTTCTTGGACTTCGACTACACATGGGTTCCTGAGAAAACACTCACTTGGTTCTAGTTATAGGTTGGGTTGAGGCCTGGGGTGATTGAGTAGGATGGTACACACATGTATATAGACATTTGGATGAGTTTTGGATTAGGGACGTCATGAAGGAATCATATTTATTTTATTTTATTATATTATGTATCTATGATTAATCTAGTGGGTGACTGTTTTTGTACGATTGTACTTCTCTACAAGGATTATTATTATTGGTGGGGTATTTTATTTATCCTACATATTCTTATGTTTATGTATGCATGATGTTTGGTTACTTTATTCTTTACTAGGAACTCTAATACATGAGGTATAATCTCCCAACAGTTCATATTCAACCCACATTGCTAGTTAGTACCCTTTGGTATATGGGAAGGCATGTTTGAGGTACAGTGGACACCATTGGTCTTGGAACTAGTTAGTAGTCCATGGAAGCATGAAATTACATATGTGTTTCTCATTTATATGTATAATACAACAATGCCAAAGGTTAGTGGGATTAGAATTAGACCTAACCATTTTATTTTGAATGTTATGGAAAATATTATCCATATCTAAAATTTATAAACCATTTACCATTTTCCAATTTCCATAAAACATTTCATCTAGTATATGGAATGAATACTATAATTAATTGTGAATGAGAATCCCCTCTTGTCAAACAAAGATACCAAAATAAAAATTTTGTACATGGAAGGAACATAATAATAGTTATCCAATTCTAGAACTAATCCATTTTATAAAGTCATATCACAAGTTCCAACTTATAATTCAGTAAATATTGATTAATTACAAACTTAGAGATCTGCTTCAACTTTTTTCAACTCCCTAATATATTTGAGTATGTATTTATTATCACAAATGTGTGATCCATACCCAGTATCTAACACACATGAGTCAAAGTTTATGAAATTAACATCTATAACATTCACATTTCGATGATTATAATGATTATATTTGAGAATACATCTCAATATTAGATACCAATCTAGAACTATTTTATAGTTCATACCTATATGGGATCTAAAAATGACTATCACTGAGTATTCCATAATCTATAACAAAGACATATATATGGGTGATTATCATGTTTTATATCCTTTCATCAAGAACCTTTAATTAATTAACTAACACTAAAAATGTTGACCTCGTATATCATATATATTTAATGAGAAAAGATCCATATTTCACTAAGTTTTGTATTATTTTATCATTTCTCCCATCACTTAGATATTTAGGTAGGAAATAATTCCAATTATAACAATTACGATTCTTGGATATGCAACCTACCTAGAAGCTGAGATGCTAGGTTTGATCCATGCCATTGAATTTTCCATCCTCTTTGGTTGGAACAATCTCTAGATTGAAAGTGACTCAATGACAATCGTGAAAGCGATTTGGAATGGCATAACTCATCTTTCTTAGACTATTACAACTTGTTGGATGGATTGCAACCGTTCACTTACAGATATCAAAAATATCATCACACATGTGTATCAAGAATCCAACATGGTTGCTGATGGCCTTGAAAACATAGGGGTCAATCAAGACATCACCTGGTTTGATGACCTCCCCACTGATATGATTTCCTTTCATGAAAAATATTGTAACATGATCTCTTACTTTAAACTCTTGTAATCTATTTTTTCTTAATAATTATGTTATGTTTGCCTTTAAAAACCCCATTATATCTCATGAAATATTTATTATCTGAATTTTTATTCCTATGAGTATGCATGCTTCCAACAACTTAGTTTTGGAATCATGATTTCATAAACTAACTTAATATGTTCACACCACATTAATTTATAACTCATTATAGAACCCACAAGTTTGTGTTAGTCAAAAAAATATAATTCAAACATATTCATACACATCCAAATTTATCTTGAAACGACACAAATTTTTATAAATGCAATTTCCCTTCTCATTAAATAATTATGCGATATTTAGTAATGTAGTATTATAAAATGTGTGCACACCACATGATATAACCAAAAAAATTATTACATTAATTTAAACATTACATATCGAGAATAAAATCTACATAATAATTGAAAATATTATAATGGGGTTAAAAAATTAAAAATAAGATAATTATAATATGAAAATTTGGATATGCTCGATTCATGAGAATAACCTCACTCATGAACAACATTGTAGAAATAAAACAAAATATTAGTAATAAAAATTTCATCTTAAAAAAGAAAAAATATATAATCTTGAGATAAAATAGAATTTAATGAATAATTAATGAATTGTGATGTATTTAGAGAAAGTAGACAACCCATATAACCATTAAAAATATAACTATTAAAATAGTAATATGACCATTGGAATAATGATATGACCATTAAAAATAGTAACCTAACCATTAGAATAGTATTCTCATATATAGAAGTGTAAAATAATATTTATTTATCATATAAAATGAAAATATGAAATATTTATATCATGATAAAAGTAAATAAATGTTTAAAAAATAATGGTATTAGTGTTTGTATTTCTTTAAAACATATATATTTTATTTTAATTTTTACAAAAAATAATCTAAAAGAAATTTTATTTTCATAAAATGGGTTTATAAATTAATATTAATTTTAATTATAATAGTAATATAATTTTATGAGACCATAATTAATTTTTCAAAGGTTCATAAAATTGATCATAATATTAAAATTGATTTTTCACAAATAAATAAGGGTTTAAAATAAAAATTTAATATCACATATTTAGAAAATTATTTTCATAAAATGTATTTCACTTTTGGAATCTACACATTGAAAATTGTTAGGTTAAAGTTTTTTATTTTTCTTAAATAGTTGAATTTTTAGTGATAGTGAAATATGAGAAAACACCGTATTTAACATTAAAAGTTAAATACATGATTTATTGCATATTGAATGAAGTAATCACCCATTCATTCAAACTCGCATGCACAATTTACTATATATAGTCACAATATTCATCACTATTGGTAGTCTTGATCTAAAATAATAAAGTAAGGAATATAATATTAAAAAAACGCCCCTCACATCCCCTTATAAATATCACCCCTCACCACCCCTTTTCCTCACACCTTCTAAGCCATAAATATTTTAAAATTTAAATCCAATTGTATTCAAGATACTCTTCCTAATGTGGTATTTCTTATAGACTCACCAAATACAATTTCAAGGATCCTTAATGGGAAAACTAAGAGGAGATGACTAAAGAAAGAGGTAAAATTATCGACTAACTGCTTTAAATTTTATTCTTATTATACCACCTTTATATGTTATCCAACCACATAAAAAAAGTAACATAGGTATCCTAAATATACTGATGTGTTATTATTAGGTTTTAATATCCATATTCTATCTTCACCTCAATTGATTCTTAAACGAAAACATTTTTCACAATATGTTTGGTTCACTCCCTCCATGAACAACGCACTTTGTTTTTCTCCATCACCTTTAAGGCTGGTAATAAAAATATTATTATGGTTAAAAAAGATGATAATAATTATATTATAACTTATTTCATGTTCTTTAAAGAATTAATACTCATTTAATTATATAAAAAAATATTTTGTGATGGTCGGTAAAACCACCTAAATAAACAAACCGTGTAACATTAAAGTTTTTACTAAATAAATCATCCCAAATTAGGAACACATACAGATATTTGCGATCATTTAAATTTTTGGAAGGACATTAATACCATTTAATTTTGATTTTGTAGTTTTATATGTAGCACCCCAAACGTTTTATGGTATGTTTCTCTTAAATATATTCTATTCATCAATATGTTCCTTTATAACAACACTAGGTAATTTAGAAGATAGTCAAAACATATCCATTAAATATAAATTTTCCACTTCTATGTTTTGAATTTATAAAAATGGTCATCTAGAGTTGTGATCAGTAAGTCATTTGGAGTCTGATAGAACAAACTTGATTTTTGGTGAATAGTAACATACCCTTATGAATAGTAATATGACCCTTATGAATAGTAAATAATATTATTATTTTATTTTCTTATGGTAATAAGAAAATGAGATCTTAATTATTTTTTCAATGAGAAATAAAACTAATTGCACCTTTACGATTGTTATTTTTTGAATTAACTATGAATTTATTTAAAAATTAAATTAATAATATTTAGAAAATTAATTTTGAAAAATGGAGTTCATTTTTTAATTCTACACGTCAAAAAATGGTTAGGGTAAATTTTTGGTATTTTTCTGAAATTCTAGAATTTTTTTTGAATAGTGAAATATGATAAAATACTGTATATACAAATTATCAGTTAAATACACTATTTATGACATCATAAGTGATGTAAGGCCACTTGGTTTGAACTCAAATTCACTTATTACTATTAGTGGTCACATGAAACAACACTATTGGTTGTCTTGAGGTAAATAATAAAATAATGAATTAAATATTCAAAATTTACACCTCTCCTCCACTATAAAAACCCCTCACTACTCCCTCTTCTCTTCACTCCTCTAAGCCTTGAAGCTCCTCAACGTTCTGACAAATAACCTTCCCTAGTCACTCCCCATGACCAGGAAGCTCTTGGTCTTTCCAAAAGATTAAAATCCCTTCCCTTAAGGAGGTTCTCGAGGAAGTTATTTCAAGAGGTAAAACACCTTTCTTTTTCTTTTAGTTTTTTATTTGAATTTATCTTCATTTGTTATCCTCTCCTCACATACTCTATCAAAATGATCATGATAACTATATTATCATCTATATACTAGATTTATATCATGTGAATGGAAGAACCATCATCAATATTCTTACTCCCTCCCTTTTATTTTTATAAACGAAATCAACGCCCATGAGGTTCGAATTTATAACCTTCGTGCACGACAAAGTTTTATTCTTCAATAGTTCCTTCATTACTGGTCATGAAACCATATTTATGGTTGAACCAGGTCATAATATATGTATTCTATCTTGATTAATGTTCTGGAATATTTACACGTACATAATATGGAATAAGAATACAAAACAAGTTTATTAAGCACAAAACTGTCAAGCCAAATTCAAGCGTTTATTTTTAACTCATCGAATGAGTCATCCTCATGGTATATAACCAGAATCATTATAAGATCATTTATATCTATTTAATTTCACTAATAATTTATATTAAAAATTCTGGATTTTTAACCATATTTCAAACCAACTTCCATTCATGAATACAAGTAAACAAATCATGAAACCAAGTAAGAAAATGATTCCAAAACAATAAAATTGAATCTATTAAACCCATCAAAAAGGCCATTAATGAACTTAATAGGGTTATAAAATATCAATTACATGTTTATTAGGTTCTGTAATTATTAATTAATGAATCTAAATTTGATTATTCAGTTTGTTAAGAACAATCAAGAACACCTTCGAGCATAAGGTAAGGGATCCTCTCTCTCACTTTTGTTCAAAAATCTCTTATATGTTGTGCTCTTTTATTTTTAATACCTAATGATGGGGTATGTTTTCTCACCTAACCCATACTGCCCTTATGATATATAAATAATGGTATAACCTTTTACCTCTCATTAATCCCTTTCAAGAATACTCGTTACCATGCCGAAATGTTTGTAAGGGGTTTCTCATCTCAATTTCATTTCTGTGAGATTTTCATTGTTTGACACTTATTTCATATATGTGGTACAAGTGTACTTCCATTTGATATAAAATAACTTTATTATATTTATATTCATGTTATTAAATGATTCATTTGATGTTCATTACGTTCTGTTCATATGATTCGACAGGTTACATTATGGTAAGAGACTTTGTCTCAACTTCTATTTGGTTGTGACTAACTTTGTATGGTGCACCTAATAATCCTTATGTGGTGTACCTACAGCCCATTTGAGATCACTTTTCATTTGAAATTATATTTATATTAAATATCCATAATCTCATATCATGGATATGTTTGTTTTCTAAACCGTATATCATTTTACATACGGTGTTTATTTGGAAAGTTATTTTAATTATGGAAATATTGATGAATCTGTATACTCTACTCTATACGGATATTGAAAAAGAAAATTGATATTGTATTGAATAAATGTATAAAGAATTATTTGGACATGAAGTAGAGGTTGGGTCCCGTTATATCCCCTTGATTCATCGGAAGGTCTCATTAGAAAATTCAGTTTGACGACAAACCCTTCGAGTTTGTTTCCAAAAATCAGACGGGCTTCCACCCACAGAACTAAACCGTTTTTATGGTATTATGGTTTCATGTTCCAGATACATGACTTCCAATTAATAATAATTCTCTTTATTCATTATCAGTTATTATTATTATCCATGAGGTTTTCACTATGACAAAATATTTGGATGTGGTTTCATTCTCAGTTTATTAATGGCATTAGTTATTCATCTATTCACTATGCCATACTGATTATGTCATATTGATTATGATTCACTTATTATTGTTCTCATGATTCCGTTATTTGTAACCCTTACTGACCATTTGAGCTCACCCCTTTCATTATTTACCTTCAATAGGTGATGAAGAGGAGTTCATTTATTGAGTTCATGTGGAGGCAATTTTTAGTTTTCATTATGTATTGTATTTTGTAAACTTTTAAAATGAAATTTGAGTTACATCTATGTATCTAGTTTCTTCAAGACTACTAAACTAATTGTTCCTTTGGGATTTGTTCATTCCTTCTAACCATGTCAATATCACAAGTAATGCACCGGCTCCAGTCTAGCGGGATCAGGGTGTTACATTATATCCATTTTAAAATAAATTCAATAATAATCCACAATTGATCCAACCTTGAACCATGAAACAAACACCCTCTAAATAGTTAAATTAAACTCAATATCTCACTATAATGGTCATAAATGAACATAATATAATTATAATAAATAAAATATATATGTAAGAGTTTCTAAATTAAGTAATTTATGAATCTAATTTGATTATATATGATGTTATGTGCAAGTGAAGATCAATTCTGGAACCTAAGGTAAGGTATCTCTCTGAACAACCATATTTGTTTTGGGTTATAAACTTTCTCCCTCTAACTCACATTCAATCTCTATTTTATATTATGGAATGATTATAAATTCTATAAATATGTCTATTACATATATACCTATCTTATTCTACCATCATTTTATGGTTTATACATGCCTTAAGTTCATTTATCAAATGCCTTCTTTAAAATCACACCTGATTAAGGGGAAATTTTCTATCCCTTAATCCTTTTATATAACACTATTTTAAAGTATTTATTCCCTTTAATTATTTCAATAAATAAAGTAATATTTTTTTATAAACATTCTAATTTACCTATTGTTTTTTAAATAAAATTCCATGTTCATTCCTTCTTTAAATGTCTCTAACCAACTCATTAAAACGCCATTTTGAAAGCTCATTTATATACTCAATTCTCTACATTTTCTCATGATGTTTTTTTAAATGAACACCAAATTTGAGACCCATAATTTTTTTATTATATTTTAACATCAAAAATATTTAATTCCTTCTTATCTCTTTAATCTTTAAAAAACCTCATTTGATTATGATATGAAGCAAGATTGTAAAAAAAATATTTCCATGGGTAATTCTTATGTTTATGTCATACGTTTGACTTCCATTTGTGGAAAAAATAAGCATGTACATGTTATGATGGGTGTTACTATATATCAATCCAATTAATCAAGTAAATTTTATGTATTATGAGATGATATGTACGAGATAAGGGAGTAAACCTAATCCAAAATGAGACTATTTCCAACATGTGATGTTGTCTTTGTAGTTAGCCTTGACTTATACTTTTGTCATGATTTATATTGTTTCCAAATTTATATATTTCCATGATACTTTGATTCTATGTTTTTTATATTATACTCTAGTATTATTATTCATGAACCATGTAATTTATAATATCATATTACACCTTTTAACTTATACTCTATGCTTCATTGTCATGTTTATTCCCTTATTGGGTTTTTAGATCACCCCTTTTGTTTATATATTCCCTAGGTTATTCTATGTTGTTCTAGGAGCTAAAATTTATTTAATAGACCATAATAGATATTAAAATAAATATAGTTTATTTCAGTATCATTTAAATTTTTTATATACCTATTCTTTCAAATACACCAGGCCTCTTGATCTTTATGTTGTGTTTATTGGATATTTATGTTAAAAATTATGTAATAATACATGTAAAAGGATTGGGTCACTATAGTTGGTATCATAGTAAAGTATAGTTTTTTTGGGTATTATTAAAATAATATACTAGTAAAACCCATAGGGATAAATAAATGTATAGAAAAATATCCTGAAATTTTGGTGAATTATAGAGCAAGTGCTTTCCAAGAAATTATATCCATGTCTGGATACTATAAGTGGATTTGGATCTAGAATAGATTTACATAGGGGTAATAAACATGAAATGTATTTTGGGGTATTAAATTAACTTAGAACTAGTGTATGAAAAATATTCCTTTCTACACACATGGTTTGAGACCCCCATGGGATATGCTTTGGTAAATTCACAAATTCTTTATAAACCACTTTGAAGGAATTGAATACATTGTTAGGTTAGAAAACCCAATTGGAAAATTACCATGGGTAATCTAGATTAAAATATAGAGACTCATAAGTTAGGAATTTCATTTCATTTATAATTTATTAATTCTAAGTTCATAGATTCCCTATTTATATTCATACTATTTTAAGTGTTTTCATCCCCAATTTTACCTTTTTTAGTTTATAGTGGGAAATAGAAGAAACCATACCAAAAAACAATGTGATAGGAAATTTGATTATTTCCCTAATGAGATTCCTAACCTAATGGTAGTGGGAGATGATAACTTCATGACAATACTAGATCAACAAACTGAAGTTAGGAATAATAACTTGAATCGTGTGGAATTCCCTCCTTCTCCTAAGAAATAGAAAGTTGATGTCAAGTCCTTTATGCGATAAAGGCCTCATACCTTTAGTAGATCTTCTAATACCATAATCTTGGAAGAATGGATTTACTCCATTGATAAGATATTCTTTGTCCTCCAATGCTTGAATCAAGAGAAATTTGTACTGTAAATTTATCACATTGAGGGGAAAGCTGATCAATGGTGGACATTGATCAAGAACGTAAATTATAAAGACGAAATTTATTCTATGGAATGGTAAGTATTCATGAAAATATTTTTCAATAAATATTTCCCTTGAAATAACTCTCTTAAAAAAGAGAGGTATTTCCTCATATTGAAGAAAAAGGAAGAAGACTCTATCAGGGTATATGAGGAAAACTTCACAGGGCCTGTAGGATAAGCCTCCAAATTTTTTATAAACAGTGGATGTAAGGTGGAACACTTTATTACTAAATTAAATATGATTACAAAAAAATATTCAGTGATATACTTCAATAGATATAAAGATATTATCCATTGTGGAATTATGTTCGATATAGATATTAGAGACTCTTAGTGGTCTCATGGGGCTAGAGATAAAAAGTGTAAAATAGAGTTTTATTTGGAGGATCAATAGATAAATTACATGAAGGAAAGAAAACCCAACTAATGATATGTCAAAAATGTGGGAAAAATAATCCCAAAAACTAACTCAAGTGAACCAAGAGATTATTCAATTGTGGAAAAGAGTGGCATCAGTATAATAAATGATGAAGGAGGATGAAAAATATCACTAATGTGATATAATAAAAGAAGGTTTTGATCAAAACTATGCCTATGTTATAGTTTTCCAACTTCAAGTAACATTGTAATTATATACATTAATTAACTAAGCCAAGGGTTTTCATAGAAAACAAATGACAACAACCTCCAAGGCCTACAGAGAATGGAATGGAATATGTTATCACTACTGCTAAGGTTGATCCTAAAAATATTGTGGTAACTGGTAAGCTGGTTATTTATTCAATAATATTGAACACACTATTTTATTCTCATTATACACATTCTTTTATATCATGAAAGTGTTGGAACCAGGTTCTTCAAAGCATGATTTGGTGTATGGTTTGTGTTTGTTGTCAATCCTCAGTGGAAGTTCAGGGTGTGAACCAACAAAGCGATCATACCGTTCAGGAAGAAAACAGTAGTGAAGGTGGCGCTGTTTCCCAGTGTTTGCCAATTTTTTTGGGCCTGAAAATCCGTAAATAAAGTAAAGTGTTTTTGGCAAAGATACTTGCGCACCGAGCTCTTGGAGGATGAAAGACTTGCACGCCATATGTTTTTGAGGATCAGAACATCACAATTTGTCTAAGGAAAGTAGGTCGCGCAAGTGTTGGTTGGGTCGCGCAAGTGAGTTGCGCGACAGAGTTTATTGAAGACAAGACTTGCGCGCCGTCGAGGACTTGCGCGCTGCCGCGCAGGGGGTCCAGTTTGCCTATAAATACTGGACCACCCCTCCTCATTTCCAACGTAGTTCAAGGCCGAGAGATTGTTCGAGCTCTCGTCGCGCAGGTGGTTGAGTCGCGCAGGTGGTTGTTTTGTCGCGCAAGTAGAGCTTGCGCGCCGGTGTTTGGCTGTTCTCCCAAGGCAGTTTGGAAGAGAAAGGAAGTGGATCGCGCAAGTATTTAGTTCAAGAAGGCAGTGTCGCGCAGGTGCTTCAGTGACACTTGCGCGCCAGTTTAGTCTTGCGCGCCTGATATTTGCGCGCCGCCGGGAGACTTGCGCGCTGGGCTTGAAAAGGAGACCTAGACACTATTGAAGCACGCCTGCCTTGCTGGAGCTGCACGAAAGCCGAGAAACTACTCGGTTCATTCGAGGAAAAGTGATATGCTTCTTCTGGTGAGAATCGGACTTCAATAGCGCATCTACATTCAACAAAGGATGCACTCTTATGCAAATGAAGAAGAGACCTACACGTCTATAAACTGAGTGGGACTTCACCAACGGCAGTGAGCCAGGGGGATTCAACGGGAGTGACCCGAGGGACGCAGTGAGCTATCCGTGAACTATTGTAAAGGCAGTGAGCCTGGGACAGAGTGTCTGTACCCGAACTTTTGTATCCGCAGCTAGTGAAGCATAGTGGATTTAGGTACGACCGGCAACCTGTCGGCGTATGCTCCTTGGACGTAGCCCTTAGTGGTGAACCAAGTAAAAAATGACTGTGTCTTCTCTGTGCATGTGAATGTTTTCATTTTGATCGTAATCATCATACAGGTTCAACAAGTTCCTACCAACGTGGGAACAAGATCCAACAAATTAAAAGAAAAAGTGGTCACCCTGATTCACCCCTCCCCTCTCAGGGTGTCCCGGGGTCCTTCAAGTGGTATCAGAGGGTAAAGGTTGCTGGTGTTGAATCTGACCTTCTTCATCATGAAAAACGCCGTCAATGTCAGGGGATTCCCTCACTTCGATGGAAGCAATTTCCAGATCTGGAAGAACAGAATGAGATCTCATCTAAGATCTCTTGGAATGGAAGTTCTTTTTTCTACTGTGCAAGGAATACATGTCACTGATCCAACAGGTCTGGCTATGACTGAAACAGACAGGAAACTTCTTGATGCAGATGCTAAAGCACAGAATGCTCTCACTGCTGCCCTTTCTGATCAGATTTACCTGAAGGTGATGAATTGCACCTCAGAAAAATCTATGTGGGATAAACTTGAGAATATTTATGAAGGTGATAGCAAAGTGAAGGAGGCGAAACTACAAGTGCTACACAATCGGTTTGATGATCTGAAGATGCATCCAGACGAGAATGCAGACTCTTTCTTCAATCGAATTACTGAAGTGGTTGGAGCAATTCGGGATCTAGGCGAAGAAATCAAAGACATTGATATTGTAAAGAAAATATTAAGAAGACTTCCACCTCTGTATAATGCGAAGGTGTCAGCTCTTGAGGAAAGAGATCTTTCCAAACTTTCTCTAGATGACTTACTGAGCAGTTTGGTAGCATATGAAATGAGAGTCAAACCAGAAGATGCTACGACTCGGGTGAGCAAGGAAATGGCATTCAAGTCCATGGATAAATTGAAAATCTCCAAGGATAGTAGCGGTGATGATGACGAAGAGAAAGAAATTCTTTCTCTCATTTCAAAGAAGTTCCAGAAGGGGAAAGGGAAATTCAAAGGGAAGTTACCTCTCGCATGCTTCCGTTGTGGAAAAGTTGGGCATATTGCCTCTCAGTGCTTGAAGAATATCAATGATGATGACAGTGAAGATGAAAACTTCAAGAAGCCTCAAAGAAGGTTCTTCAAAAAGGGAGACTTCAAATCTGGTAAGAAAATGCAAAGGAAGAGTTTTGTCTGTGAAGAGGAAGAAGATGACAATGAATTCTGTGATGAAGAAGAACCAGAATTCAAAACTGGGAACCATGCTTCTATGATGGCCACTGTTGAAAAGTCAGAAGATACTGATGGTGAAAAACAACTGAGAACTTGTGTAGATCCTGAGGTGCAACTTAAGGATGCATTTAGTAAGCTTAAGATTAAATGTAAGAGCTGCAATAAGTGGAAATCAATTTTAGAAGAATCAACTGAATATGTTGATCAACTTGAAGCTGAAATTGAACGACTGGAAGAATTTGTGAAGGTACAGTCTAAAATAATTGAAAGCAATGATGATGCAGTTGATCTGAAGCTGAGAATTGAAGAGCAAGAAAAGGTCATCAATGACCTCACATCCAGACTGGATGAAAAATCCAAGACTGTTGAGGGTCTTGAGGAGGAAGTAGTTACTCTAAGGAGTAAAATGGAGACAGAATCAGTTCCAAAAGAATCGAGGAAGAAAATACAGTTCGGAAGATTCTCAGATGCAGAATTACTTGCAAGAGCCAAGTGTGGTTCAGATGGGGTTGGAAAAGTCTTGAGTGATCAAAGACCTGCCTGCATGGGAAAGAGTGGAATTGGCTGTGAGGCTGAGTCATCAACTGCTGGAAGTGCAAAGTTCCAAAAGAAAGATAAGATGAAAGTTGAACATGTTGAAATGTTACCTAGAGTGCTGAAAAAGGAACCCTCAATCCAAACTAAAAGGAGACCTGAAAATTATCCTCAAACTTTCAAAAATGGCAGACAGTCTTACTATTCTCCCAAGGAAGAAGCTATAAGGAAAAATTCAAGTGAGAAGACATTTCTTCTCATGAAGTGTCAGTTCTGTGGCTATCTGGGCCATACCATGTCCTATTGTGAAGAGGCAAGAAGCTATCTGAATGGAGAAGATATAGATTCTCAACAAAGGAGAACAATTTAATATCCTAATTCTTATAGAAGAAATAATTTCTATGGATATTGTTTTCATTGTTCTAACTTTGGTCATAAGGCCATTAATTGCAGGCAGAGAAGGGACATTGACACCTCATACAGAAGTTCCAGACATGTCAAGTCTCGTCAGCAAGACGATGTTTCTCTTTCAAACAGGTTCTCACCTCTTAAAGAAGACTTTAACTATGAAGAACCTGGGTTTGCGGAAGAGATAGTTGAAAGGCCATCAGTTCTATATACTCAATCTAATGTCTCATGGAAGGAAAGGAGGAAGATTGAGAAATCAAACCTTGCAGAGGTAGCTCTCAAAGCTACAAAGAACAACAGTACCTGGATTCTAGATAGCGGTTGCTCATCTCATATGACAGGTAATGCCGGTCTACTAACAAATATCATAAAGAATATTGATGGTACAGTAAGATTTGGTAATGATGGGGCTCTGAAAATCAAAGGGAGTGGAAGTACCAAATTAGCTAATGGAGAACTAAAGAAGACTGAAGTCCTTTACGTAGATGGCCTACGTCATAATCTCCTCAGCGTGAGTCAACTCTGTGACTCAGGACTTGTTGTTACTTTTAATCAGAAAGGCTGCACTATCAAGGGAAAAACTGGCAATTCTCTCATGAAGGGATGCAGAACAGAAGGAAACTTGTATCAGGTTGATAGTGAAGAGAATGTATGTTACATGACTGTTGAAGAAGAAAACAATCTGTGGCATCGGAGATTGGGACACATCAATCAACAAGACATGGAGAAAATATCAAAATTGAGAATTGTCATGGACATTCCCAACCTGAAGCGTGAGCGTGAAAAATCTTGTGATGCTTGTATTCGTGGGAAGCTGGTCTGCAGTTCATATCGGCCAAAGAAGAAAAAGGCATCTCACCTTCTTGATCTGATTCATACAGATGTTTGTGGTCCAATAAATGTTTCCGGAACTCATGGAGAAAGGTACTTTGTCCTTTTCATAGATGATTACAGTCGAATGGCATGTGTGATGGTCATTCACCGGAAACGACAGGTCCTTGACTGCATGAAAACATATCGGCGAATCGCCGAGAATGATACTGGACGAACAATCAAAGTGTTGCGATCTGACAATGGAGGAGAATACACGTCCATTGAATTTGAAAATTATCTGGAGAAGCATGGGATACAACATGAGGTAGCTGCTGTGAGAACTCCACAACAAAATGGAGTTGTTGAACGAAGGAATCGACAGGTGAACAACATGGCACGAACTATGCTGATTGAGAGTCGTATTCCACGACATTACTGGAAAGAGGTTGTTCAAGCTGCAGTGTACATTCAGAATCGAACAAGACTTTATATGGGTGAGACGAAGACACCATATGAATTGTGGCATGGACGGAAGCCTTCTCTAAAATACTTTCGTGTTTTTGGAAGTAAGTGCTTCATCAGGAACAAAGAAGGAAATCAGGGGAAATATGGTGACAACGCAGATGAAGGAATCTTCCTCGGTTACTCAATGAACAGCAAAGCCTACAAATGTTTCAACAATCGTTTGGGAATGATTGTGGAAAGCAATGATGTTAAGATAATTGAAGAGAAAACCGAAAATGCTTCACGGACGTCATATGCTGATGTGATAGAAAGTCATGAAGAATGTGGACATGAAGAAACTACAAATGCAGAAATAGAGGAAGCTGTTCAAAACACTCATCAATCACATAATGATGTTGACTCAGAAGAAGAATATGAAGAAGAAACTATGGCTGAAGAGAATACTACTGAACCTCATAGGAGAAATCGAAGAGCTGAGATTGATCCATCCAACATAATTGGGGATAGGAGTGCACCCACACAAACCAGAAGGATGAGGAATACCACGCAATCTGCATTTCTATCAGTTGTAGAGCCATCCTCATTCGAAGAAGCTGCAAAAGATGAATCTTGGGTGAAAGCCATGAATGATGAATTAGATCAGATTGATAAGAATCAGACATGGGATCTTGTCCAGAGACCTGAAGGTCACAATGTGATTGGTACCAAATGGATTTTCAAAAATAAGTTTGATGAGCATGGAAGTGTTATCAGAAACAAGGCACGACTGGTATGTAAAGGATACTCCCAGATTGAAGGTATTGATATTGAAGAAACCTTTGCTCCAGTTGCTAGACTGGAATCAATCAGGCTTTTCCTTGCCATGGCACTCCAAAGAGGATATAAAGTATATCAAATGGATGTTAAGACAGCATTCTTGAATGGTGTACTCGAAGAAGAAGTCTACATTGAACAACCGGTGGGGTTTGTCTTGGGTACCGATGAAACAAAGGTCTGCAAACTAAAGAAAGCTCTATATGGTTTGAAGCAGGCACCACGGGCATGGTACTCACGGCTAGACTCATATCTGAAGAAGTTGGAATTCAAAAGAGGAGGAGTTGATCACAATCTCTATGTGAAGAATTCTCCAAAAGATCAGTTCATGGTTCTTGTCTACGTTGATGATATCATTTTTGGTGGCAGCAGGCAGAAATCAGTGGATGAATTTGCCAACCACATGAAATCAGAATTTGAAATGTCTATGATTGGGGAGCTCACATATTTCTTGGGGTTGCAAGTAATTCAAAAGAAGGAATACACTTTCATTTCTCAAGAAAAATATGCAATAGAGTTGCTGAAGAAGTTCAATATGCAAGACTCCAAACCAATGTCAACTCCGATTGCTGTTGGAACTAAACTTGGAAAGCATGAGGATGGGAACTCTGTTGATCCCACCATGTACAGGAGGATCATTGGAAGCCTACTGTATCTGACAGCGACAAGGCCAGATATTGTCTTTGCAACATGCCTTGCGGCCCGCTTTCAGAGTAATCCAAAGGAGGAACATATGTCAGCAGTAAAAAGAATCATGAGGTAAATTCAAGGCACACATAACTTTGGGTTATTTTTTGCTGCAGGCAGGGACAGTGAATTATTAGTGTTTTCTGATGCTGACTGGGCTGGGGATGTAGTAGACAGAAAGTCCACTAGTGGTGGAGCTTTCTATATTGGGCATAAATGTGTTGGCTGGTTGAGCAAGAAGCAAGAAAGTACTTCTCTTAGTACTGCTGAAGCTGAATATATCTCCGCCACAAAAGCATGCACTCAACTTCTTTGGATGAAGCAGCAGCTAACAGATATTGGTGATAAGGTGCAGCAACCAATGGTGATTTATTGCGATAACAAAAGTGCAATTGATCTTACGAAGAATCCGGTTCAACATTCTCGTACAAAACATATTGAAATACGGTATCATTTTATCAAAGAAAAGGTTGAACAAGGAGTGATTAAAATGGATCATGTTGGAACTAATGAGCAAGTGGATGATATCCTAACCAAGCCATTGTCCGCGGCTGTGTTCGAGAGGCATCGGTTGAACCTCGGTGTTCGACCACCTCCTACTGCATAAGGAGGCACCGGAAGTCCCCTCTCCCCGTTTTTTTTAACTGTTTTTATCTGCTTATGGCTGTGATGCAGGTTTATGGGGGAGATACTATCCAGGGGGAGTATGGCTTGAGCTGAACGTTGAACAAACTTTTCGGTCTTTGGTTTTATTGTCAATGGGGGAGAAAGGAATAAATTCAAGGCAAGAAATTCTTCTGTGATGAGAAGTGTCAGATTGTGATGATAAGTTTAATAAGGATAACATCGGGCGTCATAAGGATAACATCGGGCGTCATGGAGAATTTCAAAACACTAAGACCCAATTCAAGCTTTCTCTCTTGTTTTCTACACCGAGCATTGCTCACGTAGACTTAGAGTGTTGGCTGAGTTGATTCTTGCGTTTTGGATTTGCTCATGGTTGAAGATCTATTGAATTTATTCTGATTGCCAACAAACCCAAAGGGGGAGATTGTTGGAACCAGGTTCTTCAAAGCATGATTTGGTGTATGGTTTGTGTTTGTTGTCAATCCTCAGTGGAAGTTCAGGGTGTGAACCAACAAAGCGATCATACCGTTCAGGAAGAAAACAGTAGTGAAGGTGGCGCTGTTTCCCAGTGTTTGCCAATTTTTTTGGGCCTGAAAATCCGTAAATAAAGTAAAGTGTTTTTGGCAAAGATACTTGCGCGCCGAGCTCTTGGAGGATGAAAGACTTGCGCGCCATATGTTTTTGAGGATCAGAACATCACAATTTGTCTAAGGAAAGTAGGTCGCGCAAGTGTTGGTTGGGTCGCGCAAGTGAGTTGCGCGACAGAGTTTATTGAAGACAAGACTTGCGCGCCGTCGAGGACTTGCGCGCCGCCGCGCAGGGGGTCCAGTTTGCCTATAAATACTGGACCACCCCTCCTCATTTCCAACGTAGTTCAAGGCCGAGAGATTGTTCGAGCTCTCGTCGCGCAGGTGGTTGAGTCGCGCAGGTGGTTGTTTTGTCGCGCAAGTAGAGCTTGCGCGCCGGTGTTTGGCTGTTCTCCCAAGGCAGTTTGGAAGAGAAAGGAAGTGGATCGCGCAAGTATTTAGTTCAGGAAGGCAGTGTCGCGCAGGTGCTTCAGTGACACTTGCGCGCCAGTTTAGTCTTGCGCGCCTGATATTTGCGCGCCGCCGGGAGACTTGCGCGCCGGGCTTGAAAAGGAGACCTAGACACTATTGAAGCACGCCTGCCTTGCTGGAGCTGCACGAAAGCCGAGAAACTACTCGGTTCATTCGAGGAAAAGTGATATGCTTCTTCTGGTGAGAATCGGACTTCAATAGCGCATCTACATTCAACAAAGGATGCACTCTTATGCAAATGAAGAAGAGACCTACACGTCTATAAACTGAGTGGGACTTCACCAACGGCAGTGAGCCAGGGGGAGTCAACGGGAGTGACCCGAGGGACGCAGTGAGCTATCCCTGAACTATTGTAAAGGCAGTGAGCCTGGGACAGAGTGTCTGTACCCGAACTTTTGTATCCGCAGCTAGTGAAGCATAGTGGATTTAGGTACGACCGGCAACCTGTCGGCGTATGCTCCTTGGACGTAGCCCTTAGTGGTGAACCAAGTAAAAAATGACTGTGTCTTCTCTGTGCATGTGAATGTTTTCATTTTGATCGTAATCATCATACAGGTTCAACAAGTTCCTACCAACATGGGAACAAGATCCAACAAATTAAAAGAAAAAGTGGTCACCCTGATTCACCCCTCCCCTCTCAGGGTGTCCCAGGGTCCTTCAGAAAGTTTAGTGTAAATATTAAAACACCACCTCAAAATATGGGGCTTGAGCTATCTTTGAGAATAAAAAATGTTGTAATTATTGTATCCCAAGTATATAACTCATATCCATTTAATTGTTTCAACTAAATATCCTAAAAATATATTTTCATACACCCTTTAGTGGAATTTGATGCTATATTGGGATGGGATTAGTTATCATTATATAAATACAACATCAACTTTCAGGATCTGGAGATCACTCTTCACATATCAAGTTATCCTCTTATTTTGTACAAGTACAAGGAGGAGAATGGATCTCATTTATAATGTTATTCTCAAAAATTGATATTATGACCTTACGAGAAATTACATATTACTCAAATTATTGAGATAAATGAGAAAATCATGATCAAATACATGCTCATTTTGAGGGACTATACTGATGTATTTCCTAATAAGTTTCCTAGTCTTCCTCGTGACTAAGAGGATGAGTTCTCAGTTGAACTTATACCTAGATCTATATCCATATCCAAGACTCCTTATATAATGGAATCCATTTAGTTGGATGAATTGAATAAGAAGTTAAAATAAAATCTGGAAAAGGGCTTCATAATATTGAGTTCTTCATCATGGGTTTATCGGTCCTCTTCATCATGAAGAAGGATGGGTCAATATGCCTTTTCATTGAATATTTTGAAATAAAAAAAATCCTGATAAAAAACAAGTATACCCTACCATAGATTTATTAATTGTTCAATCAACTACATGGGGCCCAAAACTTATCTAAGATAGACCTCGGTTTAGTATATCACCAATTAAAGGTTAAGAAAGAAGATATTCCTAAGACTACATTTCAAACAAAGTATGGGAACTATGATTTCATAGTGATGCCATTCAGACTCACTAATTCTCCAATAATATTCATGTAATTGATTAATAATGTCATTATAGATTACCTTAACAAATTTTTGGTAGTCCTTATAGATGATATTTTAGTATAATCCAAAAGTAAGTATGAGCATTAGGATCATTTGAATATTGTGCTAAATACTTTGCAAAAGGAGAAACTATATAAAAATAATAGTAAATGTGATTTCTAGAGGAAGGAAGTATCATTATTAGGGAATGTTATCACCATAAAAGGGATATGTGTTGAAACTTATAAAAAAAGGAAATTAAGGAGTGTCTAAGACCAGTATCTATAATGAATATCTATAGTTTCCTTGGACTAGCTGGGTATTGCTGACAATTTGTGAGAAACATCTCATGATTTTCAAACCCACTAACAAAGCTAACTCAAAAGTGATTAATATTTTTCTAGAATAATGAATGTGAAGAGAGATCCATGTAATTTAAAAATAGGATTTCCATTTCACTAATACTCACACTACCCTAAAGTGGAGAAATTTTCATGGTATATATTAATACTTTAAATAAGGTTTAGGGATGTATACTAATGAAAAATGAAAATGTGATAATATACACTTCAAGGAAGTTGAAGGTTCTTGAGAAGAACTACCCAACACAAGATTTGGAGTTTGATGTAGTGATCTTTTCATTTAATATTCGATGTCATTATCTCTATGGATAGATGTGTGAAATATATATGGATCATAAGAGTATCAAATAAATATTCACATAGAAGTAGATTAATATGTTTCAATGAATATGGTTAGAGATGATCAAGTATTATGACTGCTCAAACCATTACCATCCTAGGAAATAAAATAAAGTGGTGTATTCTCTAAGTATAAAGGATCTAGAAACCTTGTTAATGATGAGAATTGAGAAGGATACAATCTTATTTTACTTGAAAAGTATAGAAATGGGAATCATAAAGGAAGTAATAACATCATTCCTTTATCAAATTATTTTCCAACCATAACTTTTGGAGAATATAAAGGATGCTCAAAGAGATGATGTGGAAATATAGAAGTGGGTGGAATCTATAAGAAAGGTTAAATCCTCATATTTAAAATATTGAAGAATGGGTTGTAAGATTTGGGTCTCCACTATGTGTACTATTAAATCCCGAGATAAAGAAGAATCAATTGAATAGTACAAATAGCTTGACCTTATCTAATCACATAGGGAGCACAAATATATATCGAGATATCAAGCACTATTGGTAGGAAAATATGAATAATTAGATAATAAAATATACATCAAAGTGCCTAGTATGTTAGTAGGTGAAGGCTAAAAGGAAAAATTCCAATTGGATGGTGCAACCATTACCCATACCCACATGGAAATAGACATCACTATGTATTTTTTCATAGGTCTTACATAAACATCCAAAGGGAATAATGATATATGGGTTATAGTGGAACATCTTAAAAAGAAAACTCATTTCATCTCTATTGTAAAGACCCAGAATTTCCATGTAATTTTTTTTAATTAAATGGGAATTTTATGAGTCTGCAAAAATTGACGGCGCGTGATTCCGAGGCCTGGACTGCCCGGAATAAATTTCTGAACTTTTGTTCGGGTACGTTCAGTAAACGTGTGAGCGGGTTTTTCTAAATTTTGAACCGATTCTCGGAATTGAAATCTGAGGACACCGTTGAATTCGCAGTGCTGGTATTCTCTTAAAGAGACCTTCACCTCGACTACAGTGGGTCGAGAGTGAAAGATAGAATTTGAGTTTTTTCAAGAAGGAATAAAATAAAAAAAATTGTGTCACATTTTATTTTTATTTTATTTTGAAACTCCCATGTGGATATTTCACAGGTGGGGACCACCTAAACTAAAACCTCCCATGAGATGTTATGGAGGTGGGGACCACCGATCCTAACCTACCATGAGAGGTAATGGTGGGGGGGACCACCCGAGGCTTAAAAACCCTTGAACCCCTTGAACTGCCACATAAGTGTGGGGAAGCCTCTTAAACTTCCCCCACTTAAATGTTGAAACCCCCCTTTAATTTATTATGCCAACCTATGTAATTAATTAACCCAATTTGAAATCGTGCCAACAATTAAAATTTGGGAAACACAATAGTTGGCTATTTTTCATTTTGGGGGAAAGTATTGGAAAAGGGGACAGCTCTTTGAGGCTTACACTTCTTCCAATGAAGAATTCCGACACACAACTTCGACTTCTTCTTTAGAACATCCTCCAACGAAGAACTCCATCGAAGAAAGTTCTTCGGAAATCAAGGAAGAGGACGAAGAACGAGCCTGATATCGAAGTGTGGTTTCGGAAGTGACGATCGCAGGCACTCTCTTCACCTTCTTCGACTTCCTTCTCGCGCCAACATCAATGAACAAACCGAGTTAGGGTGGTTGTTTGAAATTATTCTCTCTTCCTGTTCTTTATAATTCTTTGTAATTAAAGAAGGAATTATAGCTGCTTGCTACCGCTCTAACGTAGAGAGTGCGGGCCAAACAAATATGGCCCATCCTCTCCGCAAACCATGTGATTAATTGTTGATTGCGATGGAGGAATGACTATGAACCACGGTGGGGCATGAGAATGGTGGTCAGCACCACTGCCGGCTGTGACGAAGGCGACGGTGCAACGGTGCCGCCCTACGGCCACTGCTATCTCGCGGCCTCTGCACCCCATGGCACCGTCGCTCGCGGACTCTGCGCCATCCGTGGCCGGGCCGCCACCCCGCGGTCGAGCTGCCTTCCACGGCTAAACCTTGCGGTCGAGCCACCCCGCGGTCTCTGTCCTCTCAGCTGAGCCACCCCATTCGACCGGTTCAGTGGCCTCCGCCCTCCCAGCCGAGCCACCCCAAGCCAGGCCGAGCCGCCCCATGCCCTTGCGGCATCCCCCGGCCGAGCCACCCTACGGCCTCCGCCCTCCAGGCTGAGCCGCCCCGAGTCGGGCCGAGCCGCCCCGTGCCCTCACAGCACCCCCACATCTGAGCTGACCCATGGCCTCCACTTCCCCGCAATACCCGCAGCCTCCACGGCCCCTCACGGCCCTCGTGGCCTACCGGACCACCCATCGGGTCAGGCCGCACCATGGGTCGGGTCAACCCGAACAGGGTCGGGCCGGTTCGACCCAAACCGGGTCGAACCAGGCCAGGTTGGGTCAGACCGGACCCAGACCTGATACGAACCTATTCTTTTCTTGGGCTATAACTTTGGCACCGGACGTCCATTTGACAAACTTTCAGCGGTGATGGAAATCTTGGAGCGAGACGGTCCCTTTGAGTATACCCCTTGGAGTTTTGGATAAAGTTAGGGTACGGTCGGGTTGGATCGAGCACGAATCCAACCGGGCCCTTGGGACAAAAAAACTAATAACTCATAGACCGAGTGTCCGAAATGACATGTAGTCTGTTGCATTGATACCCCTATGAAGTGGCGGTCCTTTGAGATACTTCTTCATGGGACTTCGTGGAAGTTGGAGTATCAAACAGTATCTTGTGGAGCGGATCCTCCTGGAGACGAGTGATCATAGTGTGGGAACCCAATAGCTGGCTGTGATGTGAAGATGTACTGGGATCCTATGTGGGTCTGACGACGTACTGGAGATGTACTAGGATCTTGTGTGGGTCTAAAAATGTACCAAGTGATCTTGTGTGGGTCAGAACCTAGAGATCCTTTGTGGGTCAACACCTTGCGATCCTGTGTAGGTTACCACCTAGCGATCATGTGTGGGTCAGCACCTTGCGATCCAGGGTGGGTCAGCACCTAGCGATTCTGTGTGGGTAAGAACCTTTCCATCCTATGTGGGTCAACACCTAGAGATCTTGTGTGGGTCAGCACCTTGCAATCATGTGTGGGTCAGCACCTAGCGATCCTGTGTGGGTCAGCACTTAGCAATCCTGTGTGGGTCAGCACCTAGAGATCCTGTGTGGGTCTACCTCTTAACAGAGTAATATGATTCATTAGTTACATCTAATCATCTCTACTACTGTACTTAAGATATACCCAGTGTGAGATGATTCTGTACCTTTGTGGTACTTTCCTTCGTGATAATACCTTGGTGGTATTCTTCTCTGTGGCGTACCTATGTGGTAATTACCTTCGTGTAATTACTTCCTTTGTGGAACAGTTGAGCCTAGGGATTTGGAGTTGGACTCCGTGTTTACCTCCTGATTGATATGGGTTTACTTGATAACTTAGGTATATGTATGGTCATATAGCTAAGTAGGTTTATCAGTTGTTTTCATCCTTGTGTTTTATCCTTTGTGGATTTAGTGAGACATTGTGGGTCTCAGGGTCCCTACTGAGTATCGTTATAATCACTCATGCACAGGCTATGCCCGCACTTCATTGTGTTCGGTGCAGACGACGGACAATGCTAACTGAAGACATGGTTACTAGGACTGGACGGTGCCTAGAGGTGGACCATATGGTGTATCAGTACGCAGAGAAGCTAGGAGGACGTGGAGTGTTGAGGAGGCGATCTGTACCTACCCTTCAGGTAGTAACCTCGGAGGATGACCTAGTAGACGTCTTTCTCTTTCTTCATTTGTATTGTATTTCAGTTGTACTTGTACTTTCCAGTTGGTACTGTATTCTGTCCCCTTTTACCTACTGCACTCACTCAGTTTACAGTTTAGTTTACTAGAGTTCGTATCTTGTTGTGTGCTTGGTTGCATGTGCTTACAAGTTATAAAGGCAATTCCTTCCCAGTTTTAGGGAATACGCCTTCAGTGCTAGTCTCCAGCCCCTGGCCTATGGAAGGCGGGCTTGGGGTAGTCACGACATAGGCCCTGGGGGACAGGTCGTGACAAATTGGTATCAAAGGAGTCGGTTCTACCGAAGAACTATGACTCTGATCTTTTCTCTGTGAAGCAATAGTGTTAAGTGTTTTGAGTGTGGTTTTCAGTTTAGGGAATCCAATGTTGGTGCAGAAGCCGACGTATCCATACACCAAGACCCTGACTTCTAATTTCTGACTCGGTTCACAAAAACATTGATTGCATGTGTGTTTTCAAGAGTTTTCTTTGTGATATCTTAAGTCAGCTCACCAGGTATAACTTATTGACTGTGGCTCACCTGTTTATTTTCAGGATGCCTCCATGAGGACAACCAGCTAGGGTTCTGAGATTAGTATGCACTGATAGTTCATCGAGCGATGAGTCCTCGGTGCAGGGACCTCTTCTAGTAGAGGCATCAGCGGAGGCACCAGTGGTACCATTACCCGTTGGCCCACCAATGCCACCAGCCCCAGCAGTAGAGAGTGCACATTGCATGAGTGTGTTTCATGAGTTCTGGTGTTATATGCCTCCCAGTTTCAGCGGAGAGACGGACCCATAGGCAGTTGAGGATTGTTTGGAGGATGTAGTGAGACTCTTCTAATTGGTAGGGACACCAGCTGATCTCATGGTGATTCTTGCCGCCAGCCTTCTACAGGCAGCAGCAGGCAGATGGTGGATCTTGATGCTCCAGGCTCATGAGGAGGTCACACTTCTCTGGGAAGACTTCGAGAGCCTATTTCAGGTAGAGTTTGACCCAGCGACTCTCCGCACAGTGCACATTTAGGAGCTACTTCACCTGCAGCAGGGTAGAATGATTGTGGCTCAGTACTCAGTGAGGTTCACTGACCTCTCACGCTACTCCACAGATATGGTACGGGACCCATTCTTCAGGACCTGGACCTTCGAGCAGGGACTCAGGTGGGAGATCAGGGCTTCGATGATCTCACTCAGTATCCTGACGTAGGTGGCGGTGTTAGAGCAAGCCCTTTTAGTAGAGAATTTCCTTGCTGAGAAGTAACTAGAAGTGAGACCCACCACCAGTCATCATTTAGTAGAGTCTTCTACAACTGGCAACAGATAGATGACACAGAGGTCAAAGAGGACCAGACCTACAGGTGGACGACCGCATGATTCAGAGTTGGTTGTGTGGGGAACCCGAGGCAGAGCCGGTCATGCTAGGAGTGGGTAGTATTACGCATAAGGCGGCAGAGTCACATGGCTCGTGACTATCTGACCCATTTTACGAATGATCAGCAGACAGTCGAAGGACCACCCAGGAAGAGACAGAGGTTCGATCGAGGAGGTCTGCAGGGATCAGTTGGACGTGGCAGAAGATCTTGCCATATAGCTGGTGATGGATGACGATTCAAGATTTTACTGCCACCACCACCAGGAGGTCCACCCCGACCACAGGGAGCAGGTGGATAGGGGCGACCTCAGCTCCAGGCAGCTGTGGCCTACAATCACGGTGCTCCGGATATGATTCCAGGTACGATATATGTCTACTCCACCTTAGCTGCAGTACTAATAGACACAGGTTCCAGTCATTCTTTTATTGCCACTGCCCTCATTCGGAGCTCGTAGATTCCGACGGAGCCGTTGGATCGAGCCTTAAGTCTAGATACTCCTACGAGAGCGGATTCAACGATTACACACTGGTTCCGGTAGTGTGAGATTACTCTAGGAGGTGAGAGCTTTGGTTGGGATCTCCTAGTAGCGGCGTCGAGGCCTTACAACGTTATCTTGGGTATGGAATGGTTATCTACATTCCATGCTCATATTAACTGTATTTGGTGCAAAGTGTGGTGTGTCTGCACAGATGGGACTAGGTTTACCTTCATCAGTTAGAAGGGAGCCTTTGTAGCACAAGATGGACTTACCCGGAGGAGAGGGTAGTCGATCACTCATTAGTTTGCTAGCCTTACCCTCAGAGCAGTTGATGTGGAGAGTTTGAGTTATCCAGTAGTGGTGGACCAGTATGTGGATGTCTTCCCTGATGATTTTTTGGGTCTACCTCTTTATATAGAGGTGGACTTTTACATTGACTTGTACCCTAGGACGGCACCGATATCTACACCAGTGTATCATATGGCACCTGCAGAGCTTCGTGAGCTTTGGGTACAGCTGGAGGACTTGCAGGGGAATGGATTCTTTTGACCCAGTGTTTCACCTTGGGCAGCCCTGATTTTATTCACCAAGAAGGCGAATGGGAGCTTGAGGCTTTGTGTTGACTATCAGCGCCTGAACCAGGTGACCGTGAAGAACAAGTACCCACATCCAAGGATTGATGACCTCTTTGATCATCTGAAGGGAGCACAGTGGTTCTCGAAGATAGACCTCAGATCAGGCTATCATCAGCTCAGATTACAAGATGAAGACGTGTATAAGATGACTTTCAGATGTCGATACGGCCACTATGAGTTATTGGTTATGTCATTCGGTGTAACCAATGCTCTAGCAGTGTTCATGGGACTCATAAATAAGATCTTCAGGCCATACCTTGATCGCTTGTTAGTAGTCTTCCTCGACGACATTTTGATCTACTCGGCTACTGAGGAGGAGCATGCCTATCATTTACAGGTAGTACTGGACACACTCCAAGAGGACCAGCTTTATGGTAAGCTGTCGAAGTTCCATTTTTGGATCCAAGAGGTTCACTTTCTGGTAAATGTCATATCGAAGGCTGGAGTTGCAGTGGATCTAGTGAAGATTGAGGTGGTACTTACTTGGGAGCCACCCAGGAGTGTGACAGAGGTACAGAGTTTCCTGGGTTTGGCTGGATACTACTGGAGATTTGTGCCAGATTTCTTTAGAGTTGAAGCACCACTTTCAGCTTTAATGAAGAAGGGGAAACCCTTCGTGTGGTTGGAGAGATGCCAGCAGAGTTTTCAGAAGATGAGGCAGAGTCTGACTAGTAACCCCATCTTGAGGCTACCCGAGGAGAGTGTAGGGTATGTAGTCTCCTAAAATGCATTAGGAACCAGACACAGATGTGTCCTGATGTAGGAGCGAGAATTGATCACATATGGTTCTTGACAACTGAGACAACATGAGCAGAACTACGCTACCCATGACCTAAAGTTAGTAGCAGTGGTCTTCACCTTGAATATGTGGTGACATTACTTTATGAGAGAGTGTTTCACAGTCTACTCAGATCATAAGAGTCTCAGGAATATATTATCTCAAAAGTACCTGACCCTGAGACAGCGACGTTGTCTTGAGTTCCTCCAGGACTATGACTTCGAGATAGTCTATACTCTTGGGAAGGGAAACATTGTAGCAGATGAACTCGGAAGGAGATTCGGTATACCACTATTAGGTGAGGTGACAGATCAGTTGGCCGCTTTTCAAATATCCTTTGTGGATTGGGATGGAGTACCTTTTCTTCAGTCTCTTACAGTCACTCCCCCACTTCTTCAGCGATTCAAGTAGGTGCAGCGTGGGGACACTGACTGCGAGACTCAACGTGCTCAGATATCCACAGGACATGCACCTGATGGATTTTCTAAAGGTGGGGAGCACGTCAATATCTTCAGAAGATGTACCATGGTACAAGTATCACTTCAGGATGAAGTATTGATGGAGTTCCACACATCCCCTCTAGCGGTACATCCAGAAGTGGCGAAGATGTACCAGGACCTCTGACGAAAGCACTAGTGGCCGGGAATGAAGAAGGAAGTAGCAGATTTTGTCTCTCGGTGCCTCACTTGTCAGCAATTAAAGTCGAAGCATCAGGTACCAGCAGGCTTGGTTCAACCTTTAGAGGTCCCAGAGTGGAAGTGGGATGGGATATACATGGACTTTGTGACAGGACTTCCACGTACATCCAGGGGTCATGACTCGATTTGGGTGATCGTCGACTGACTCACCAAGTCGTCCCACTTCCTACCAATCAGAGATCAGGGTTCAGTAGAGAGCTTGGGACGCCTCTATGTTGAGGATATTGTGTGGTTACATGGAGTACCCTCAATTATTTTCTCTGATCGTGATGCATGTTTGACTTCCTGGCTATGGAAGCGGTTACAGGAGGCTTTCAAGATGCAGCTTCATTTGAGCACCGCCTTCCATCCTCAAATGGATGGCCAGACTGAGAGGACCATTCAGACTCTCGAGGACATGTTGTGTGCTTGTGTCCTAGACTTTGATCACAGTTGGGATGATCACCTCCCATTGGTGGATTTTGCATACAACAACAGTTATCACTCCACTATTGGGATGGAACCTTTCAAGGCGTGGTATGGGTGACCTTGCAGATCACCTTTGTGCTAGACTGGCCCAGGGGAGTCAACACTAGTGGGACCAGAGATGGTACGGGCTACCACATAGAAGTTGAAAATCATCCAAAAGTGGACAAAGACTGCACAGAGCAGGTATAATTCTTATGCCGACAGGAGACGGAGACCTCTAGAGTTCAAGGATAGTGACCACGTCTATCTATGGGTCTCACCTCGATGAGGTTTGCAGAGATTTGACTGAGGTAGAAAGTTATCTCTGAGGTTCATCGGACCTTTTTAGGTCCTTATCAGAGTTAGAAAGGTGGATTACCACTTATATCTTCCACCTAAGTTGCACCGGGTACATGATGTCTTCCACGTATCCCAGCTGAGGAGATACGTGCACGACCCTTTTCACATCATCGACCATGGTGAGCTGGACGTCGATGATGGCGAAAATTTTACGGAGGTTCCAGTAGAGATTGAGGATAGACAGGAGTGGGTTCTTTGTATATGGTTGATACCTCTTATTCATGTTCGCTGGCAGTACGGGAACATCCAGGAGAGCACATGGGAGCGGGAGGCTTAGATGCGTGCTCAGTACCCCCACTTGTTCCCTTAGTTTGAGTTGTGGCTTACGGGGACGTAAATCCCTGAGGTGGGGAGAATTTAAATACCATGAATTTATATGTAATTTTTTTTTAATTAAATTGTAATTTTACGAGTCTTCTAAAATTTTCGGCGCATGATTCTAAGGCCCGGAGTTCTGGGAATTAATTTCTGAACTTTTGTTCGGGTACATTCAGTAAACATGTGAGCGGGTTTTTTTTATAACTTTTGAACCGGTGCTTGGAATTGAAATCCGAGGACACCGCTGAACTCTTAGTGTCGGTATTCGCTTAAGGAGACCTTCACCTCGACCGTAGTGGGTCAAGAGTGAAAGATAAAATTTGGGTTTTCGTGAAGGAATAAAATAAAATAAAATGGTGTAACATTTTATTTTTATTTTATTTTGAAACTCACATGTGGATATTTCACAGGTGGGGACCACCTGAACTAAAACCTCCCATGAGAGGTTATGGAGGTGCGGACCATTGATCCTAACCTCCTATGAGTGGTTATGGTGGTGGGGACCACCAGAGGCTTAAAACACCTTGAACTCCCTCATAAGTGTGGGGAAACCTCTTAAACTTCCCCCACTTAAATGGTGCCACCCCCCTTTAATTTATTATGCCAACCTATGTAATTAATTAACCCAATTTGAAATTGTACCAACAATTAAAATTGGGGAAACACAATAGTTGGCTATTTTTCATTTTGGGGGAAAGTATTGGAAAAGGGGAGATCTCTTGGAGGCTTACACTTCTTCCAACGAATAACGTTGATGCACAACTTCGAATTCTTCTTCGGAACATCCTCCAACGAAGAACTCCATCGAAGAATGTTCTTTGGAAATCAAGGAAGAGGATGACAAACAATCCCGACATCGAAGCATGGTTTTGGAAGTGACGATTGTAAGAACTCTCTTCGCCTTCATCGACTTCCTTCTCGCGCCAATGTCAACGAACAATCCAAGGTAGGGTGGTTGTTTTAAATTCTTCCCTATTCCTATTCTTGATAATTCTTCATAATTCAAGAAGGAATTATAGTCTCTTGCTACTGCTCTAACGTGGAGAGTGTGGGCCAAATAAACATGGCTCGTCCTCTCCGCAAACCTTGTTATTAATTATTGATCGCGATGGAGGAATAGTTATGAACCATGGTGGGGTACGAGAATGGTGTCCGGCACCACCACCGGCCGCGAAGAAGGCGATGGCGCAATGGCCCCGCCCCACGGCCACTTTCGTCTCGTGGCCTCCTCGCCCCGCGGCACCGCCGCCCGCGGCCTCCATGTCGTCCATAGCTGGGCCACCACCCTGTGGCCAAGCCGCCACCCTCTATGGTTGAGTCTCCGTCCACGGCCAAACCCCGTGGCCAAGCCGCTGCCCCACGGTCGGGCCACCGTCCACGGCTGAACCACCCCGTGGCCTCCGCCCTCCCGGCTGAGCCACCCCGGACAAGCTTTCCCGCAGCCTCCACCCTCCTGGACGAGCCGCCCTGGGCTAGGCCAAGCCGCCCCACGCCCTCGCGGCACCCCCCAGTCGAGCTGCCCCATGGCCTCCGCCCTCCCAGCCGAGCTGCCTCAGGCTGGGCCGAACCGCCCCACACCCTCCCGGCACCCTCACGGCCAAGCCGCCATCTGTGGCTGAGCCGACCCATGGCCTCCGCCACCCAGCGACACCCACGGACCTCACGGCCCCTCACAGCCTTCAAGACCGCCTAGCGGGCCAAGCCGCCCAGTGGTCCGGGCCTCACCACGAGTCGGGCTTGACCCAGTGGGTCAGGCCAGGTCTACTCGAACCGGGTCGGTCCGACCGGGTCGGACCAAACCCGGACCTAATACGAACCTATACTTTTCTTGGGACATAAATTTTCCACCAGATGTCCATTTGAAAAACCATCAACGGAGCTAGAAATCTTGGAGCGAGACATTACCTTTGAGTATACCCTACTGTAGTTTTGGATAATGTTAGGGAACGGTCAAGTTGGATCGAGCACGAATCCAATTGGGCCCTTGGGGAAAAAAGGCTAATAACTCACAGACCAAGCGTCTGAATGATGCTTCGTCTGTTGTGATGAGACCCCTATGACGTGGTAGTCCTTTGAGATACTTATTCGTGGGACTTTGTATTAGTTGGAGTATCAACCAGTAGCTTGTGGAGCGGATCCTCCCATAGAAGAGCGAGCGAGGTGTGGGAACCCAGTAGCTGGATGTGACGTGAATATGTACTAGGATCCTGTGTGGGTCTGACGACATACTAGAGATGTACTATGATCCTGTGTGGGTTAGATGATATATCGAGCGATCCTGTGTGGGTCAGCACCTAGCGATCCTATGTGGGTCATCACCTTGTGATCCTATGTGGGTCAGCACCTAGCGATCTTATGTAGGTCAGCACCTTACGATCCTATGTGGGTCAGCATCTAGTGATCCTGTGTGGGTCAGTACCTTACGATCCTGTGTGGGTCAGCATCTAGAGATCCTGTGTGGGTCAGCACCTTGCGATCCTGTGTGGGTCAGCACTTAGCGATCTTGTGTGGGTCAGCACCTGGTGATCCTATGTGGGTATGCCTCTTAATAGAGTAAGATGATTCAGTTGTTACATCTAATCATATCTACTACTGTAATTAAGATATATCTGGTGTGAGGTGATTCTGTACCAGTGTTGTACTTTCCTTCGTGGTAATACCTTGGTGGTATTCTTCTGTGTGGTGTACATGTGTGGTACTTTCCTTCGTTTTATTGTTTCCTTTATGGAATAGTTGAGCCTGGGGATTTGGAGTTGGAATCCGTGTTTATCTCATGATTGAGATGGGTTTACTTGATAACTTAGATATATGTATGGGCATATACCTAAGTAGGATTATCAGTTGTTTTCATCCTTTTGGTTTATCCTTTTTGGATTTAGTGAGACCTTGTAGGTCTTGGGGTCCCTACTGAGTATTGTTATACTCACCCGTGCACGGGCTGTGCCCACACCTCGTTGTGTTTGGTGTAGATGACGGATAGTTCTGACTGAAGATGAGGGTACTAGGACTGGAGGGTTCCTGGAGGTGGACCATATGGTGTATCGGTACGCGGAGGAGACAGGAGGATGTGGAGCGCTAAGGAGGCGCTCTATACCTACCCTTTAGGTAGGAACCTCAGAGGAAGACCTGATAGCTGTCTTTCTCTTTCTTCGGGTGTATTGTATTTCATTTGTACTTGTACTTTATAGTTGGGCTTGTATTCTAGCTCCTTTTGCCTACAACGCTCACTCTGTTTACTATTTAGTTTACTTGAGTTCATATCTTGTCGTGTGCTTGGTTGCGTGTGCTTATAGGTTATAAAGGCAATGCCTTCCCAATTTTAGGGAATACGCCTTCGGTGCTAGTCACCAGCCCCTGACCTATGGAAGGAGGGCTTGGGGTAGTCACGGCACGGGCCCCAGGGGACGATCCATTACATCTATTTATAAGGACTTCTCGGTCAATCAATTTGTAATTACATACATCAGATAAGTGGTGAGGCTGCATGGAACATGAATATCATTTATATCTGACTGAGATCCAATATTTATATCCAAGTTATAGAAATGTATCCACCATTTTCTAAAAACAATGTTAAATTTTAGTACAACTTATCATCCCTAAACTGATTTCCAATCTAAGTTGATTATCCATACACTTGAGGACATGTTGAGAGAATGCATGATGGACTTAAAAGTAGCATTGGGTTGGTATATTCCTATGGTTGAGTTATCATACAATATTAAATTTAACTCAGGAATCTAAATGGATCTATATGAATCCCTTTATAGTAATATATGTAGAACAACTATGTGTTGAGATGAAGTTGGCGAAAAAAATATCTCAGGACATGAAATTTTTGAAAAATTGTAGAGAAGTCTAAGACCATTCAATAGAACATCATGGCTTCTCAAGGTCAACATAGAGATATGTCGATAATAATCGAAGAGACCTAGATCTTGAGATTATAGATAAAGTGTTCCTATGAATATATCCATGGAAGAGAGTAGCGAGATTTTTGAAAAAGATAAAGATATCTCTTAGGTATATTGATCCATTTTATATTCTTGATCACATTGAAGTTTTGGACTATCAGATAGCACTTCCAATAACATTGTCTCAAATATATGATGTGTCCCACATATCCATCTTTAGTAAGTGAATACTAGATCCCTCACCTGTACTAAATTCAGAGTTGGAACAACTGGAAAATGATCTCTCTTATAAGGAGAAACTTGTCATGGCCCGTCCTCGGGGCTCGTGTCGTGACTACCCCAAGCCCGCCTCCCATAGGCCAGGGGCTGGCGACTAGCACCAAGGCATAAAATCCCGAAAAAAGGAGAAGTCATTGCCTTTGTAAAGTAAACAAACACCACAGAGTAAGCAAGCAGAAGTAAACACTAAGTAAAACTGGGTACAATAGTGAGTGCGGAAAAGTAAGTGGGCTAGAATACAAACCCAAACAGAAAGTAAAGTACAACTGGAAAGAAAGTACAGAAATTGAAAGTAAAGCCACAATGTCGAGCCGTCCACTGGAAGTCCCACCTGAAGAGTGGGTACAGATAGCCTCCTCAACTCCACGGGTCCAGCCGTCTGCTCCGTGTATGTCTCTCCCAGTGGTCCACCTCCAGGTACCGACTTGATCCACAAGCCTCCACCACGATCAGTGATGTCCGTCGTCTGCATCCAACACAACGTAGTGCGGGCATAGCCCATGTAGGGGTGAGTATAAGCTACTCAGTAGGGACCCCGAGACCCCCTAAGGTCCCCCATAATCCATAAAGGAAAGATACAATCATGAAGTAACATCCGACACTACTTAGGTATATGCCCATACATATACCTAAGTCATCAATTCCGGTTCGTCTCCAACATCCAAGCCCAAGTACAGCCCAGTCCACACAGGAAAACATAACCCAATCCACACAGGAAGCATAATGTAATCCACAGAGGATATCAAGTCAATCGTATCGAAGATAAAGATTGAAAGTCAAGACTTAGCTCAAACATGTATACTTCTTCGTAAGACGATAGAGATGATCAGATGTAGCCACTGATTCATCTAAGCCGTCGTACCCACACAGGATCGATAGGTACTAACCCCCGCAATGACCCACACAGGATCGATAGGTAACTAACCCCCGCAATGACCCACACAGGATCGGTATGCGCTGGCCCACACAGGACCACTGAGCGCTGACCCACACAGGACCGCTGAGCGCTGACCCACACAGGATCTGATCCACACAGGATCGGTAAGCACTGATCCACAGAGGATCGCTGAGTGCTGTAGTCATCGCTGTCGAACTCACGGAGGATTCTCATACTGTCTTCATCGGCATCGCAGTCGCAGCCAGCTCTAGGGTTCCCGCACACAGCAAGCTCATTCGGGGAGGGTCTACTCCACGAGCCGAGGGGCTGATACATCAACTGATACGAAGTCCGGAGTTGATGTATCCAAAAGTTCTGTATCTTCAATAGGAACTCAACATCACAGACGGCGCGTCAATCGGACGCCCGGTCTGAGAGTTATTGACTTTTTCGTCCCAGGGGCCCGGTTGCTTTTTAAGTCAAAACCAACCCGAATGTACTCCAACTACGTCCAAACCTCAAGCGGAGTAAGCCAAAAGTTCTGTCTCACAAAGAGTAATCCATCAAAGTTGATGGCACGCCAATCGAACGTCCGGAGCTCAAATTATAAGCGTTCCCGCTCCGAGGGCCCGGTTGGTTTCGTGTTCGAACCAACCCGGCCGAACCGAAAGTTCTCCGAAACCTTGAGTGTAATATACCAAAATGACTGTCTCAATCCAAGGATCTCATCGCAGCTGATGGTGCGTCGATCGGAGGTACATAGCCCAAGCTATGGGCAAAAGACCGAAAGAGGTCCGAAAATGGGGGTTTTGGGCCCGGACCGACCCGGCCCGAGACCCCTGGGTCGGCCCGAACCGGGTCGACCCGAACTGGATCTGGGTCCATCCATCTTGGGCGCAGCTCGGACCGGCTGGCGCGGCCCGGCCCATCCGGCGCAGCCCGGCCCGACCTGGGCGCGGCCCGGCCTGGCGCGCGTGTGCGGTCTGCGTGGCCAGCTCGGCCGGTGCCAAGCTGAGCGGACAGGGGGGGGGGGGGGGGGGGGCGCTGCCCCCCCTAAATGAAAAACACGGCCCCCATGTGGGGGGTCTCTCCTGCTTCCAGCTGTGGGTTACGAACCCCCGTTATCCCCCTGAAACGGTCGGCCCGCTCCGGCCGGCCGGTTGTTGCCGCCACGGGACCGAAGTGGTCCCGCCCTCCTGCTCCGGCGGCCGGCGGTTCCAGCCGCCGCTCCCCGCACCACCGCGGCCATAGGCCACGGTCTTGTTCGATCGGCACGGCGCGACGGCGTCGCACCCCTCTGCCGCGGCCCCGCTCCGGCTGCAGCCTCTTCGAGGTTCTCCGGCGCGGCGCGACGGCGCCGTGGCTTTGTTCGACTTCAACAGTGCGGCGCGACGGCGTAGCGCTTCTTCGCCCATCCTTCGTTATTTCCACGCAGTGCAACGGCACCGCGCTGCCTTTACTCGTGCCGCAACAAATCCAAACAACCAAGGGGGGAGGAGGGTCGGTCATGTTCGTGCGGTCCGACCTCCACCTGTTATTGCGATAACAGGCGGCCCAATTTGAAAACGAAGAATGGCGACGAAAGTATTCACGAACACAAAACAAACAACCCCTACCTCAAGTGTTGTCGTCGAACGAGGTTTGTCGCGGAAAGGGACGCCACGGAAGGAGACTCCATAAGCGTCACGGAAGGAGGATCTTCGGCGTTTCGGAGAAGAGAATCATCAGCGTCGTGTCGTTGATCTCCGAGGACGGCGTCTCTCACCGGATGTGGAGAGGGAAGAAGACGGTATGATGAACTCCCCTTTGTGGTGACGGAGTTTTTCATCGAAGGCTCGGTGTTCTTCACGTTCTTCGATGAGGAAGAAGATGTTCTTCAAGAATTAGAGAAAATCCTCTCCAAAATCCTCTCGCACAACCAAACAACAATAATAAAATAATCGTTTCCTTATTTTATTACTCATGCCATGCTTTTCAAAATTACAAAATTTCAAACCTAACATACTTAATTAATTGATCTTAAGTTATCATATTAATTAGTCTTTAGGTAGCATGAATTAATGTGGGAGGTGAGGAGTTAGGGAATTTGGAGGATGAGGGCTCATGTGGGCCCCACTACCCTCATAACCTCACATGGGATGTTGGGTGGTTTTGGGCCCCACCAACAACTTCCCATGAGAGAATTAAACTACCATGGATAAAATAAATTGAACACAATTTATTTTACCTAACTTTTAATTCCCTAATTTTTAACAACTCCTCCCGAGAAAATGCAACTCCAATAAAGGTCTTCTTAAGAAATTATCGGCACTGGGGTTTCATCGGTGCCCTCGGATTTCGATTCTGAGCATCGGATCAAAAGTTAGGAAATCCCGCTCGTTCATTCACTGAACGTACCCGAGCTAAACTTCGGTAAATGATTCCGAGCACACCAGGCCTCAGAATCAGGTGCCGTCAGAAACTGCGTTCTTGTAAAATCCCATAGAAAATTAAGAAAAAAATTTCCCTTGAATTTTATTGGTCTTTACATTACTCTCACCTCAGGGCTTTACGTCCCCGTAAAGATACATCATAAACTAGGGAAACAAATGTGGCTACTGTGCACGCATCTGAGCCTCCCGCTCCCAAGTGCTCTCCTGGAGGTTCCCGTGCTGCCATCTGATGCACACTAGAGGAATCGACCATCCACATAGGACCTGCTCCTGTTGATCCTCGATCTCCACTGGGACCTCTGCAAAAGTCGCCCCATCATCAATGTCCAACTCCCCATGGTCGATGATATGTGTTGGGTCATGCACGTATCTCCTCAACTGAGATACATGAAAGGCGTCGTGCACTCGGTGCAACTGAGGTGGTAGAGCCAGGTGATAAGCCACCTCGCCTATCCTGTTGAAGACCTAGAATGGTCCGATGAAGCGTGGAGATAACTTGTCGCCTCGGCCAAATCTCTGTAATCCACATCGAGGTGAGACCCGCAAGAATAAGTGGTCACCATCCTCGAACTCTAGTGGTCTCCGCCTCCTGTCAGCATAAGACTTATGCCAGCTCTGAGCTGTTCTCATCTGCTCCTGGATGACGCGGACCTTTTTCGTCATGTCCTGGACCATCTCCGGTCCCACAAGTGTTGACTCCCCAGGGTCTTTCCAGCATAGTGGTGATCTGCAAGGTCAGTCGTACAATGCCTTGTATGGTGTCATCCCGATGGTGGAGTGGTAGCTGTTGTTGTACGCGAACTCCACCAAGGGTAGATGTTCCTCCCAGCTGCGACCAAAGTCGAGGACACATGCATGGAGCATGTCCTCGAGAGTCTGAATGGTCCTCTCCGTCTGACCATCCATTTG
The DNA here is from genome assembly GCA_963277665.1 of Viscum album. Taxonomy (NCBI): domain Eukaryota; kingdom Viridiplantae; phylum Streptophyta; class Magnoliopsida; order Santalales; family Viscaceae; genus Viscum; species Viscum album. The sequence goes on from OY728162.1 coordinate 226,094,018, forward strand.
AGGGTGAAAGGCAGTGCTTAGACGTAGCTGCGTCCCGAATGCCTCCTGTAACCCCTTCCAAAGCTGGGAAGTAAAGTGAGTATCTCGATCAGAGACGATAGATGATGGAACACCATGAATCCATACAATCTCCTGAATGTAGAGGCCTCCCAGGCTCTCCACTGAGCCTTGTTCTCTGATGGGTAATAAGTGAGCCGACTTGGTGAGTTGGCCGACAATCACCCAAATGGAGTCGTGACCTCTGGAAGTGCGTGGAAGTACAATCACGAAGTCCATAGATATCTCGTCCCAATTCTACTCCGGGACCTCCAAAGGCTGTACCAAGCCTGCTGGTACCTGGTGCTATGCCTTCACCTGCTGGCAGGTGAGGCATCGAGAAACGAACTTTGCCACAGCCTTCTTCATACCTGGCCACCAGTGATGTCGTCTGAGGTCCTGGTACATCTTCTCCACTCCTAGATGTACCGCTAAATGGGGAGTGTGGAACTCCCTCAGCACCTCCTCCTATAAAGCAGCTAGTACCATGGTACGTCCTCTGAAAAGGATGACGTTCTCTCCTCCCACAGAGAATCCATCAGGTGCCTGTCCTGAGGATATCTGTGCACGCCGCGTCTCACAGTCAATGTCCCCATGATGTTCCTCTCTGACCCGCTGAAGAAGTGGAGGAGTGACTGTGAGTGACTGTAGAAAGGCTGCTCCATATCTATCCACGAAGGATATCTGCAAAGCGGCTAGCTGCTCTGTCGCCTCCCCAAGTAGCTGAATGCCCGTCCTCCTGCTGAGGGAATAGGCTACTACGTTCCCCTTTTCAGGAGTATAGACTATCTCAAAGTCATAGTCCTGGAGGAACTCGAATCATCGCCGCTGTCTCAGGTTCAGGTCCTTCTGCGAGAAGATGTACCTGAGACTCTGGTGGTCAGAATAGACTGTAAAGCGCTCACCCATTAGGTAGTGTCACCACATCTTCAGAGCAAAGACCACTGCTGCTAACTCCAGGCCATGGGTAGCGTAGTTATGCTCATGATGCCTCAACTGACATGATCCATAAGCGATCACTGCCTGCTCCTGCATCAGGACACATCTGAGTCTGGTCCCTGATGCATCGCATTAAACTACGTACCCTACTCCCTTCTCCGGTAGCCTCAAGATAGGTGCGCTGGTCAATATCTTTCTCAGCTTATGGAAGATCCGCTGACATCTGTCTGACCACACGAAGGGTTTGCCCTTCCTCCTTAACATTCTACAAAGCTGCATAGATTTCTCCTTTGCTGAAAAGAGAAATCCGGTCTCATCCCCTGGATGAACCACGTTCCTTGCCTAATATAGTCAATCCCATCATGATCAGTTAATTCATGTCATGGATGACATCGTAAGGCCTCGAAGATGATACTAAGAGATCCAACCATTACTCTCACCTCTAAGGGTTGAGTCACACTGTCGGCATCAGTGTGTGGTCACTGGGTCTCCTCCAGTAAGAATCTCGTATGTGAGGGTCAAGTCAACAGTTTTTAACCGGAACTTCTTAGTATTAACATACAAAAGACAAGAAAGAAAACGTCACTATTGAAAGTGTCTTTTATTACTTCAACTCAAAGTACAGGGACACAAAGAAACACAAACAACAAATCTAGAGGCATTAAGGGCAAAGGCCTCCATGCCTGGAGCTAGTCCCGCACTTGTCCACCCGCTTCCGGAGCTCCATGATCATAAGCTTAAGCTGCCTGAAGATGTGCTCTCCCCTGTGGTCGGGGTGGACCTCCTGGTGATGGTGGTGGTAGAGCCTCAAAACGTCGTCCACCACCTGCCGCTCGACCATCTCCTCGGCCTCGTCCGCCTACTCCCTGCGGACCGCCACGGTCGAACCTATGCCTCTGCCTGGGTGGTCCCTCAACCGTCTGCTGCCCCTCTGCATGACGGGTCAGGCAGTCACGAGCCATGTGGCCCTGCCCGCCGCATGCATAGCACCGTCTCCCACTCATAAGACTGGTTCTGCTACGTGTGCCCCGCACCTCTGAGCTAGTATCCTGTGGTCGTCTGCCTGATGGCCTAGTCCGGTTAGACCTCTGCGACATCTGTCTACTACCGGCTACAGAAGACTCTGCTACGTACCGCCCTGCGGTAGGTCTCGTTGCTGGTGTAGGATCAGCAAGAAATCTCTCAATGAGAAGGGCTCGCCCCAGTACCCCTGCCTGTGTCGGAATGCTGAGGTAGATCAGTGATGCCCTGATCTCATGCCTCAATCCCTGGTCGAAGGTCTGGGCCCGGAAGAATGGGTCTTGTACCATGTCTGTCGAATAGCACGAGAGATCGGTAAATCTCACCGAGTACTGGACGACCGTCAAGATTCCCTGCCGCAGCTGTAGTAGCTCCTGGATGCGCACCACATGGATGGTGGCTGGGACGAACTCCGAGCAGAAGAGGATCTCAAAGTCCTTATAGAGGAGAGATGCCTCGTCGTGCACCTGGAGCATCAAGCTCCACTATCTGCCTACTGTCACGTGAAGGAGGCTCGCTGCGAGGATCACCATGAGGTCAGATTGTGTCCTCACTAACCTAAAAACTCGCACAACCGCCTCCAACCAATCCTTGGCTGCCTGAGGGTCCATCTCCCCGCGGAACCTGGGCGGTTTCTGATGCTGAAACTCATGCAGTGCACTAAGGCGACGTGCACTATCAGCGGCTGGGGCTGGTAGCATCGGTGGCTCGGCGGGTAGTGGTACCGCCGGTGCCTCCTTAGTAATAGGGCCCTGCACTGAGGCCTCGTCGCTCGACGGGCTGTCGCCACCTACAAAACTCGGAACCCTAGCTGGCTACCTTCATGGGGCCATCCTGAAAAGAAACATGTGTGCCACAGTCAATATAGTATACCTGGTGAGCTGACACAAAGTAATAACAAATAAAACTTGAAACACACATGCAATTAATGTTTTCGTGCACTAAGTCGGAAATCAGAAGTCAGGGTCCTGGTGTATGGATACGTCGGCCTCCACACTAACACTGGACTCCCTGGACTGATAACCACACTCAATACTCTTAACACTATTGATTCACATAGAAAAAGATTAGAGTCCTGAGTTCTGTGGTAGAACCAAACTCCTCTGATACCAATTTCTCATGACTCATCCTCGGGGCTCGTGCTGTGACTACCCCAAGCCCTCCTCCCATAGGCCAGGGGCTAGCAACTAGCACCAAGGTCTAAAATCTTGACAAAAAGGGGAAGGAATTTCCTTTGTAAAGTAAACAAGCACCACAGAGTAAGCAAGCAGAAGTAAACACTAAGTAAAACTGGGTACAATAGTGAGTGCGAAAAAGTAAGTGGGCCAGAACACAAACCCAAACTGAAAGTAAAGTACAACTGGAAAGAAAGTACAGCAACTGAAAGTAAAGCCGCAATGTCGAGCCATCCACTGGAAGTCCCACCTGAAGGGTGGGTACAGATAGCCTCCTCAGCTCCACGGGTCCAGTCGTCTGCTCCGTGTACGTCCCGCCCAGTGGTCCACCTCCAGGTACCGACTTGCTCCACAAGCCTCCACCACGATCAGCATTGTCCATCGTCTGCATCCAACACAACGTAGTGCGGGGGGGTGATTATAAGCTACTCAGTAGGGACCCCGAGACCCCCGAAGGTCTCCCAGAATCCAAAAAGGAAAGATACAATCACGAAGTAACATCCGACACTACTTAGGTATATGCCCATACATATACCTAAGTCATCAATTCCGGTTCGGCTCCAACATCTGAGCCCAAGTACAACCCAGTCCACATAGGAAAACATAACCCAATCCATACAGGAAGCATAACGTAATCCACACAGGATATCAAGTCAATCTTATCGAAGATAAAGATTGAAAGTCAAGACTCATCTCAAACAGGTATACTTCTTCGTAAGACGATAGAGATGATCAGATGTAGCCACTGATTCATCTAAGTCGTCGGACCCACAAAGGATCGATAGGTATTAACCCCCGCAATGACCCACACAGGATCGATAGGTAACTAACCCCCGCAATGACCCACACAGGATTAGTATGCGCTAGCCCACACAGGACCACTGAGCACTGACCCACACAAGATCTGATCCACACAGGATCTGATCCACACAGGATCTGATCCACACAGGATCTGATCCACACAGGATCTGATCCACACAGGATCAGTAAGCACTGATCCACAGAGGATCGCTGAGTGTTGTAGTCGTCACTGTCGAACCCACGGAGGATTCCCGTACTGTCTTCATCGTCGTCGTAGTCGCATCCAGCTCTAGGGTTCCCGCACACAGCATGCTCGTTCGGGGAGGGTCTGATCCATGAGCCGAGCGGCTGATACATCAACTGACATGAAGTCCGGAGTTGATGTATTCAAAAGTTCCGTATCGTCAATAGGAACTCAACGTCACAGACGGGGCGTCAATCGGACGCCCGGTCTGAGAGTTATTGGCTTTTTCATCCGAGGGGCCCGGTTGGTTTTTAAGTCAAAACCAACCCGACCGTACTCCAACTGCGTCCAAACCTCGAGCGTAGTAAGGCAAAAGGTCCGTCTCACTAAGAGGAATCCATCAAAGTCGACGACACGTCAATCGGATTTCTGGAGCTCAAGTTATAAGCGTTTCTGCTCCGAGGACCCGGTTGGTTTCTTGTTCGAACCAACCCGGCCAAACCCAAAGTTCTCCGAAACCTTGAGTTTAATATACCTCAACGACCGTCTCGATCCAAGGATCGCATCGCAACTGACGGTGCATCGATCGGAGGTTCGTAGCCCAAGTTATGGTCAAAAGACCGAAAGAGGTCCGAAAATGGGGGTTTTGGGCCCGGACCGACCCGACCCGAGACCCCTGGGTCGGCCCGAACTGGTTCGACCCGACCCAGGTCCGAGTCTGGCCTGCTTGGGCGTGGCCCGACCCAGCTGGTACGGCCCAGCGCGGCCCGGCCCAGCCTGGGCGTGGCCCGGCCCGGCCTGGCGCGCGCGTACGGTCCGCGCGGCCAGCTCGGCCGGTGCCGAGCTGAGCGGACAGGGGGGGGGGGGGGGGGCTGCCCCCCCTGATTGACAAAGGCGGACCCAACGTGGGGGGCCACTCTTTCTTCCATCCGGGGGTTACAAACCCCCGGTCTCCCCCTGAAACGGTTATCCCGCTCCGGCCGGCCGGTTGTTGCCGCCACGGGACCGGCGCGGTCCCGCCCTCCTGCTCTGGTGGCCGGCGGTTCCGACCGCCGCTCCCCGCACCACCGCGGCCATAGGCCGCGGTCTTGTTCGATCGGTATGACGCGACCGCACCGCGCTTCTTCGCCCATCCTTCATTATTTTCACGCGGTGCAACGGCACCGCGCTGCCTTTACTCGTGCCGCAACAAATCCAAACAACCAAGGGGGGAGGAGGGTCGGCCGTGTTCGTGCGGTCCGACCTCCTCCCGTTATTGCAATAACAGGCGGCCCAATTTGAAAATGAAGAACAGCGAAGAAAGTATTCACGAACACAAAACAAACAACCCCTACCTCAAGCGTTGTCGTCGAACGAGGTTTGTCGCGGAAAGGGACGTCGCGGAAGGAGACTCTGTAAGCGTCGCGGAAGGAGGATCGTCGGCGTCGCGGAGAAGAGAATCGTCGGCGTCGCGTCGTCGATCTCCGAGTACGGCGTCTCTCACCAGCTATGGATAGGGAAGAAGACGGTACGAAGAACTCCCCTTTGCGGTGACAGAGTTCTTTGTCGAAGGCTCGGTGTTCTTCACGTTCTTCGACAAGGAAGAAGATTTTCTTCAAGAGATAGAGAAAATCCTCTCCAAAATCCTCTCGCACAACCAAACAACAATAATAAAATAAGCGTTGCCTTATTTTATTACTCATGCCATGCTTTTCAAAATTACAAAATTTCAAACCTAACATACTTAATTAATTGATCTTAAGTTATCATATTAATTAGTCTTTAGGTGGCATGAATTAATGTGGGAGATGAGGAGTTAGGGAATTTGGAGGATGAGGGCTCGTTTGGGCCCCACCTCCCTCATAACCTCACATGGGAAGTTGGGTGGTTGTGGGCCCCACCAACAACTTCCCATGAGATAATTGAAATTCCATGGATAAAATATATTGCACACAATTTATTTTACCTAACTTTTAATTCCGTAATTTTTAACAACTCCTCCTGAGAAAACGCAACTCTAGTAAAGGTCTTCTTAAGCAATTACCGGTGCTGTGGTTTCATCGGTGCCCTCCAATTTCTATTCCGAGCACCAGATCAAAAGTTATAAAATCCCGCTCGTTCGTTCATTGAACATACCCGAGCTAAACTTCGGTAAATGATTCCAGGCACACCGGGCCTCGGAATCAGGTGCCGTCAGAAACTGCGTTCTTGTAAAATCCCAAATAAAATTAAGAAAAAAAAATTTCCTTGAATTTTATGGGTCTTTACAAAACTGGTGAAAATATTGGACTATAGAGACAAAGTTCTATGCAATAAGAAAACTCATCTAGTCAAAGTTTTATGGAAGAACCATACGTATGATGAGGTGACATGGGAACCATTGGAAGTAATAAAATAAAATAAAAACTCACCTGTTTTCAACCTAGAATGTAAAATGAAATTTTGAGGATGAAATTTATTAATGGGGAAAGAATGTAATAACCCATATTTTTATCAATCAAATTTCCCTTCTGATTATATACTTATGTCATATTTAGTAATGTAGTGTTATAAAATACACACACCACATGATATAACCAAAAACATTTTATTATATTAATTTCAACATTATATTTAAGGAATAAAAATGGCCCTATGAATTAAAAATGGTATGAAGAATATAAAACAAATTTAATATAAAAAAATTTGGATATGCTAAATCCATGAGAATAACCTTACTCATGAACAAAACTATAGAAATAAAATGAAATATCACTAATAAAACATTCATATTAAAAATTAAAATATATATAATTGTGAAGGAAAATAGAAGTGAATAAATAATTAATGAAATTTTATGAATTTATAGAAAGCAAGGAACCCATATGTCCATGAAAAATATGACTTTTGGTATAGTAATTTGGCCATTAGAATAGTAATATAGTCGTTAGGAATAGTAAACTGACAGTTTGAATACTATACTCACTTATGAAAGTGTAAAATAATATTTATTTATCTTATAAAATAAAAATATGACATATTTATATCATGATACAAGTAAATAAATGTTTTAAAATGATAAAATAAGTGTTTGTATTTTTGTAAAACATATATGATTTATTTGAATTTTTTATAAAAAAAATATAATGATTTCAAATAAATTTTATTTTCATTAAATGGTTTTAAAAATTAATATTAATTTTTATTTTAATGATAATATAATTTTATGATTCCATAAGTAGTTTTTCAAAGGGTAAAAAAATTGATCATAGTATAAAAATGGTTATTTTTGAAATAAATATTTTAATTAAAAAATAAATTTCACATATTGAGAAAATTATTTTCATAAAATTGATTTAATTTTATGAATCTAATAATTTAAAAATGGTTAGGTTGATTTTTTTGGTATTTTTCTAAAATAGTATATGTTTTGGTGAATAGTGAAATACGACAAGACTTCGTATTTAACATTAAAAATTAAATACATGATTTATTGCATATGAGATTATGTAATTACCCATTAGTTCAAACTCACATAATCCATTTATTATATATATCTACACGATTCATAAATATTGGTATTCCTAAGCCAAAATAATAAACTAATGAATATAATATTAAAAAAACACCCCTCTCTCCCTAATAAGTACCACCCTCGCCACCTCTTATCCTCAAAACTTATAATCCTTGGTTATTTCTAAATTTTTACACAATTATATTCCCAATACTATCCCCATTATACTAGTACTTCTTTTCTCACCAAATACCATTTCAATGATCCTTAAGGGGTAGCCTAAGAGGAGACAACCAAAGGAAGTGGTAAAATTCTCGACTACCCTCTTTTAATTTCATTATTTTTATACCACCCCCATATGTTTTCCATACAACTAAACATAGTAACATAAGTATAATAAATATAATTATGTGTTATTATTATGGTGTAATATCCATATTCTTCCCCCGCATCAATTTATTCTTTAACAAAAAAGTTATTCATAATATGGCTGGTTCACCTCCTCCATGAACAACACAATTTTTTTTTCACTGCCTTTAAAGATGGTCATAAAAATATTATAATGGTTATATAAGATGAAACTAAGGATATTATAACTTATTTAATGTTCTGTAATGAATTAATAATCATTTAATTAAATAAAACAAATCTAGTTCATGGTGGTCAATAAAACCGCTTAAATGAACCAACCATATTACATTAAGATTTTTACTAAATGAATCATCCCTATGTTAGAAAACATATGGATATTTTTTATCACTTAAATTTATTGAAGGAAATGAATATAATTTCATTTTAATTATGGAGTTTTATTTCCATTTAATAAGATATTCGATAATTATCCACAAGTGATCCGACCTTGGAACCATGAAACGAACTCCCTCATAATAGTGAAATTAAACTCTATATCCCACTATAATGGTTATAAATGGACATAATATAATTATAATAAACAAAATATAGATGTAAAATTTTATGAATTATGTAATTAATGAATATTATTTGATTATCTTGTATTTTAAATACATGTTCAGAATGATTTTGGAACTTAAGGTAAGTGATCTCTCCGAACTACCCTATTTTATTTGGGTTACAACTTGTATCCCTCTGAATAACTTTATATCTCTCTCTCTTTGATGTTATAAAATTATTCTAATATATATATATATATATATATATATTCCTCTTACATATATTCCTATCTTATTATCCCTTCATTTTATGGGTTTATACATGCGTTAACTTCATTTTTCAAATGCCTTCTTTAAAATCAAACATGATTTTTTAAGGGAAATTTTCTACCTATTAGCCCTTTTATATAATGATATTTTAAACTTTATTACCATTAATGATTTAATTAAATAAATAAATATTTTATGTATAATCATGTTATTTTATCTCCAGTTTTCAAATAAAACTCTATGTTCATTCATTCTTTAAAAGTCTTTAACAGACTCCTTAAAACATTGTTTTGGCAGGTTCATTTTTGTAACCAATTATCTACCATTTCTCGTAATTTTTTTTAATTTTTTTTAATAACTATGATTATTTACTCAGATATTAAAATAAAAGATATTTAATTCATTTTTCTTTTTGGAATCATTATGAAATCTATTTTTATTGTGATATGAAGAAAGATTGTGCAACCCATTTCTTTCCATGTGTAATTATTATATTTACACCTTACATGTGACTTAAATTTGCAGAACACATAAGAATATAAACAATATTATGGGTGTACCTAGATATCGATATAATGTATCAGCTAAATTTTATGTCTCGTGAGATGATATTTATGGGATTAGGGAGTAAACTTAATCCATGACGGGACTCTGTCCACCATGTGATATTTTCTTAGAATTTATCCTTGACTTATGCTTATGTAATGATTTATATTGTTTCCAAATTCCTATATCCCCATGATATAATGATTCCATATACATTATTTTATTATCCAATAAAATTTCTCATGATCCTTATCTTTTATGATATCATATTATGCCTTTTGACTCATATGTTATGCTTCGTTATAATGTTTATTCCTTTACTGGGTTTTTTAGATCACCCCTTTTTTTATGTATTCCTCAGGATAACCTATGAATTTTTAGTATCACAGAGGAATTTATGATATAATTATATAGATTAAAATAAATATGTTTTTTTAGTTTCATTTTTATGTTTTATGTACCTAGTCTTCCAAAGTCACTAGGCCTTTCGATATTTGGGTTTTTTATATTGGATGTTTATGTTAAAAATTATGTATCAATATGTGTACAATTCTTGTTTCTCAATACATATCATGCATAAGGTACAATAAATATTTATGAAAAGTATTAAAGTTATATGATATTGACAATATCTACATGAGTAATCCCAACATGATAGATAATTGACCTCCATATTTTTAGAATATAGGATAGGACTCCAAGATAATGGGAAGTCCAACCCCAAGTCTCTCTATCTTGGGAGACTTTACTCAAGAGAGAATCCAATTCATAATGACTCTAAAATATAATATGTACAAACTATTCCCAATAAAAAAATAAAGATTATAACCTCACTTACAAACTAAGGTCAAGGAATCTGAAAACTAAATATTATGTCTTCATACCTATTATATATTGCATGGTATAAAAATTTTATAGAAATAATTTTTCACATAAATAAAGAATACTAAATATTCATAATTCATTATAATTTCACAAATATTAATATTTTAAAGTAAATAACATATAAATAAAAATCTTTATTAATTTTCCAAAACATAAGATACGGATATGATCATTTCATATTTAATTTAACTAATAAAAATATCATTTTACATGGCCTAAAAATTATAATTTATAAAAAATTTATAAAACACAATAAAATATAATAAAAATAAAAAATTTACTATTTTCTATATATTTGTTATTTTATGAATAATAATAGAAAATATTAATCAAAAGGTATGATTGATATAGGTGAAGAGTAAAATATGGATTACTTGGCATTACAAGTACACCATGACTATTTTGTTATTTATTTTACCACACATCACATTTTTTTAAAGATAGATCAGGTATATATGGGATTGTTTCCACTTTAAATGATCATTATATTATTTTTATAAAGCCATCAGTTTTTTGTGTGGCTTGGTACTATATTCTTGTGGTTATACTTGTTGTGGTTGATATTAGGATGTTGGAATGTTGATGATGTGGTGATGATTTGGTTTGGTTGATGTGGGAAGGTGAGAGTTTTATGTTTTTATCGGGTAGTGATATTTAAGTATTTTTTGAATCATGAGAATTGGTAGTGGATATGGTTACGGGAAAGGTTGGTGTGATTTTTGTTTCAGTTTTCTAAAAATTTGATTTGAAGCTAAATTAAAAGAAATAATGTGGAAATTATTAAAATAGTAATGGGTGGATAGGTTATTATTGTACTAGAATTAAAAACTAAAAAATGTGTAATGATATATGGTAAAGTAGTCTGATAAAATTGAAATGGAAGTGTTTATATGAACTAGTAACAACTATAAATTAATTTGACATAACCAATGTAACATAACTGCTAAATAGAATAATTAAATTTGATAGTGATGTGATATAATGGGAAGTTATGATTGTTATGGGGTTGTTGTGTAGTAATAGTTTAGTTGGATTATGTTATAGTTAGTTATGAAAATAGTTATTGGTTCGAGGTATTCAAATTGGTGTGGTCATGGTAAGTCATAATATTAGATGAAAAAATATTGTAATTTGACCCTTTAGATAATCTCTTATACTATTTTATATATCATATGTATTTTCATGTCATTTTATACACTTGATCAACTCCCTCTTCCCCACTCTCACTTGGAGATGTTAAATATGTTGTGGTTTTCTAATTTTATGATGCATGATCTATGATCGACATAGGTTATTATTGTTATGTCTCATGGTTGTGGTGTGGATGCATAGTGGGGGATATTAATGGAAGGAGGAGGTCACAAAGTTGGTTTTTTCATTTACAAATTACTCTACTATGATTAAGATATTATATGTGGTTATGATGTAGTGATATGAAATGTGGAAGTTTTTTTGAGTATGTGGTGATGTTGTGGTTGTGTTATGGTATGTGTTTACAGATACATGGTTATTGTCACACCCGTGATTTCTTTTGAGGTATTTTTCTATTTACTTTCAGTCTAATTTTTTTCCCTTTGAGTTTTTTTTGAGTTCTTAGAGGAAAGTGGAAAACATTGGGTGGAAAAAATGTGATGCATGGTTGGAACACAGTTTGAAGTAACTGTGCACCCCTTCCCAGGTAACCGTGTGGTAGGTTCTTCTTAGACAGAAGGGGGAGTACAGTCGCCGCATGGTTTGTCAAACTGTGCGGACTAACTATGTGGACTTTCTAGGTTATTAAAAATTGTATTTTGGGTTTTCAATCTCCCCAATTTTAACCCCAAATCCCCTAAACTCTTCTATAACTTAGTATTTTTACCCTAGGCATACCTCCCCTTCCTTCTACCCTCCCTTGGGATCCTTTTTGGTGTATTTTTTTGTGTGATTTCCCTCCAAATCCTCGATCAAGTGTCTCCTCTATTTGTTTACTTCTCTATTCTAGGGTTTCTTCCCTATCTCTTTTGGTTTTATCCCTATATCATGTTGGGTTCTGATTTTAGGGTTAAATCTTGGTTCTTACATTTTAATCTTGATGTTATAGGTTCAATCTTGCTTCTTGAAGGTGCGGTTGAAGTTTCGCACTGGATTATGGAAGTTTTTACACCCAAGGTAGGTGATTCCATGCTTAAACATTATTTGAAAAAAAAATTATTATTTCTTGAGTATTTGGATGTGTTTTAAGATTTATGTTTTGGGTGTGAAAGGAATTTTTGATAGGATTTGACAGGAATATGGATTGAAAATGGGGTTTCTATAATAAATTGGGTGTATTTATTGTGTCAACCCTTGTTGTTCTTATTGAACATGTTTTTAAAATTATTAAATATGGTTGTTAAATTGTGAAAGAGATGAAAATAATGTTTTTAAATAGTTTTGGTGTGTGGTTTAGTTTCAAAAGAGGATTTTGGGTTTTCAAGTGGTGGTTTAATTTTTTTGTTTCATTGTTTGGCTTGAGTAATATGAAAATGATGTGTTATGCAAAATGTGGAACATAATTGAGAACAAAGGGAAACCTAGGTAACTAGGTGGGAATACTAGGACTAGTACGCTAGATGATTCGAAAGTGGTTCTTCCTAGTTTTGTCTAGAAGGATTGACCCTACAACACTAACTAAACATTGTGATGATTGGAAACCACTTGGCCCATGGTTTTTCCCCTCCTAGTTTCTTATCCACGAGAATGTTGTTAGTTGTGGTTGATATACCACATTCCACCAAGATACCATGTACCTAGTGTCCCATTTCTAGCTTATCCCTAGAGGGTTATCCCATGACATGGTACTATTTGTGATATTGTGCACACCGTCGGCATATGGTATACTTGTTGGTTATTTTAGAATCAAGAATGTTTTCTTTAAAGTTATTTTCTATAAAAATTCCTCTAGTATTTTCTTTATAAAACATTCAAGTTTTTTTATCTTTTAATGTTTATATCATGGAATATTTTATTGGGTGGCATCCTATTGGGCATTATCTCACACCTTACTTATACCTTTCGGTGTAAGTATACTTGGTTATGTTTGTCATAGGTAAATTCAAGGTGTTTGGAGATGGTGGTTTGGGTTTATAGAGGTCTCCATTGTGTGGGGTTGATGGTGGTGTCTTGAGGAAGATGCTCCTCATGTCATATGGTGGTTTTTTGAATAGTTTTGTTCCCCTTTGTAGAAGCCCCTTTTTGGGATTTTATTTAATGTTGTAATATAAAATATGGAAATTGGTTATGTCATATTTGGTTGTGTATTTTTAGTTTTGGATTATTTATTTTTTGGTCGTTTTATGATTATGAAATTGGGTAAAATAATTTCCATGTTTTATTATTGATACTCGGGCACTTGTTGCCAGCCCATCGGGATCTAGAATTCCCCTTGGGCCATGCCACAGGTTGAGTCGGGTGCTGGTTTGGATGAAGTCCCAACTTGGTTCATGACAGTTATGGTTGTGTGGATATGGTTATATGGTTATATAGATATAAAGGGGATGGGAGTTCTAGGATGTATGTTTTTGGGGAATGAGAGTGATAAGATTAGTGGGGAAGTGGTTGTGAGGTAACTTTATGATATATTTTCTTTTGACACAATGTTATTATATTTATATGTGATGTTAGGTGGGTGATCCTTGGTGTGTTTGGGTGAGAGTTGACCCGAAATAAATTATGATATTGTGAGGTTATATGCTCACCCATATATATATATACATGATTTTATAGGTTTCTATGAGGTAGTTGGTTATCATCCTAGATCGTATTAACTTTTAGTGATCATTTTTGTTCAAGGAGTCACTACTATAAGAGTTTTACTTTGGTATTCTATTATGAAGACCATATTTATGAATGAAATTTTACTCATATTATTGGTTTTGTTTATTTTATATTATATGAAGTTTTTTAGTGGATTTTATTTTGTTCATAATAGTAATTAGGGTAATTCCAACCATGTGTGTGTTTCTATACCATTAATACTAATAATTAACCCATAGCCTATTTCAGGCAGGCTTCGAGGGTCACTCTCATATTCACTGATGGAATAAGAGGGGTTTTATTTGGGGTGGGTGGTGATACCATAACAAATCATATATTACTAACATAAAACAAGTTCTTAGATGCATATGAGTGGTCCAACTCAATTATTTTATTATTAAAATATTTAACATTAACAAACCCTATGAAAGATAAAAAAATAAATGTAATTCATGTAATGAATTTTAGTAATTTGAACTTATGAATCTAGTATAACAAAAGAAGAATTCATATGCATGTATTCAATTATATCTAAATAGGGTAGACTCCAATACTAAAGAAATAGAGTTAAATAAGTGCCTAGGTCTGAGGAGAAGGATACCAGTAAAATTAAAATATATCATTTTTACCTATGAGGATACTTAATCAGTATAATACAAAAAAAAATTATTCAAATAGATCCAACAAAAATAAACCCTATTCTAAAATTCCAAATTAGTGAAGTTATATGAAAACATCAAAAACATTAGGTTCAAAATCAGTCCTTATACTGACTAGCTTCTAATGATAGGTTGTTGATTTCTCTACCTCTACTCCATAATTTTGGAATCTACATTATAATTTATATGAAAAATAAACAAAGTTATATATATAAAAACTTAAAACAATAATTTTTTATTCTAAATGATTATAGAATTGTGAAATTTAATTCATGACTCTATATAATCATTTAAGCAATCTCATCAGTGATATTTATATGAGGCATTATCTAAAAAATTCAATAATGTATAGATGGAAGGAAATCCTATAATGAACCAATCATTTCATACATAAATATTAGATATTCTTATATAAATATTTAATAAAAAGACATGATGGTCCATGCAATAATAAAAAAAAATTGTTGTATTTGGAGACTAGATTCATTAAAATATTATTTAGGTACATTATTAAATATCTCTAATCAAGTTATTATCACTTTTTACCCTTCTTGGCATACCCCACGTAAAACCTTTCTTCATGAATCGGGAAAAGGAAACATAAGAAAGGGGGAGCTCAGAATCTTAGTAAGGGTAAACATGATAGATTTCAATTGATGATCATATGAAATCATAAGGTAAGTATAAGGGTGTGAGGTCATGAACACAACATAAAAATTTTATACCCAATATTTCAATGATCATAAAGATGAGTCATGGTATAAAAAACTATCATTTCAAAATAAATGAATCATAAGAGTTAGAATACATCATAAATCAATCATGAACCATAAGTTCATATCACAATAATATCCTAAAATAATGATAATATCATTGTTATAGAAACCATTTCATGTGTCAAGGTTAAATATCGAGACCATAAAACCATAGTGGACCAGGAATTAACACCAGTTTTATATATCATAATGGTTTAGGAATTATCATATGTTTCTCATAGTGGATCAATATCCTTACTTATTTTCTATATCGGATGAGGCACATCAACTTTTTTCCCATAATTATCTCATGAGAAATAAAACTTTACCCAATGAATTGAAGGGATGTATAATTTTAGCCACACCCATCACAAAATGAAAACCATGCATATTTATTCCAAAAGATTATAAATCATTCATATTATCATCATATCATAACATATTCAAAGAAAATGAGTTTGATAAATATTTCATAAATTCATCATAGCATAACCCATGGAAAATGAATGGGTTTTTTAAAAATTTCATCATAATAATCATAAATCATCCAAGGAAATAATATGGATTGATTAATTATATCATTTTCCCAATAAATTTTAAGTAAAATCAAAATATTTTATTAAAGATAAATATTCATTTAAAATATCTTATAAATATTTCTTGATAAAAATAACTTTTCATTTTGAAATCACTTCTTTAAAATCTAAAAAATTTAAAAATATTATAAATAACACATTATTTGAGAATAAACAAGGATTTTTGTAAATAAAGATTCAAATCATTTATCATTCATGTCCATTAAAAATTCCATTCATGTTTTGAATGTTAAAATAAAGATTCCTTTCACACTTTTAGTAAAAAAGTTTAAAACACCTCATTCAGAAAATGATAGGAATATTCCTTTTATTTTTTTATAAAAAGTAAAACATGAGGAAAAATTAATTTTTAAAATAATTTTAGAATAATAAAAATCATTCTTAAAAATATTTTAAATAAAACCTAAACATGGAAGAAAAATATTCATGAACGAATAGTAAAACATAGTCAGCTTTCTTTAAAAATATTCTTTTGGTATCTTGAATACTTAAAGTGAGAAAAATGAAAGGGAAAAATGTATTCCCAAAAAATAACCATAGGATAAAAATGAAATATATTTATTATATAAATATCATATAATCCCCTCAAGGTAAATTCAAGTATAAAAAATCCAAATTAAAATGGGATTGAGACATAAATACCTTACCTCAAGTATCATCATTCTTTATAAAAAGTCAAAACTCGTATATAATAAATATATATTAATTATAAATTTATTCTTTAACCATGATAATATATATCATACCAGATATCATTAACTTATAACATCTCATCACCTATTTATTAACAGTTTGTTATTGAAATCATTATTCTAGGAGATAACTGTTTTGTTTTTCATGTATGTTTTGGTTTGGAAGTCCTGGTACTTATACATTAATAATTTTTCCATCATATAAACAATTATATATATTATATATATTAATAATATATATATATAGTTTTTTCCATAAAAGGTATATAAATAAAATTAAGTTACACCGTTCATGGAGATGGTAGGTCGTACGTACACATAAACATTATTTTCATTTTTTAATGGATGAAATAAAATAAATATAAGTCATAATTGAAATTTAATGAATCATTATTATATCATATATATCATATATATTCATTAAATTTATAATTATAACTATCTATGTAATAAAAATTTGAAAAAAAATCACGTCTCTTCATAGAGGTGGTTTGCCACACGTACGCACAAGCGACATTATTGTTTTCCAATAGATGAGAAGGTCGATAATGGAAGTTACACAATCATAATAAAAATTAAGTATATTTAATATACTTATATAATTATTTTATAATGGATAATATATATTTAAAGGATTTATAATAAGAAATAAAATTGAAAATGCTTTCTTAAGAGTTATACCTCTTTGTTGATAAATCTTATTTAGCTTACCCCTTAATCCTTGAAAAGATGTTATTTTGGTAATAAAAGAATATATATATATTATGATTAAGGAATATAGGATGATATTAGTGTAGATATTTTCTTATATTCAAGGATCAAACATTTTGAATAACGAAGGAGTGAAGATTACCTTTTAGAAGTGAGGGGAGGGGCACATTTGGAATTACTTAATGTATTAAATTAATATAAATAAATTTTCATGGAAATATGGATAAAAATTGATATAACTATAATAAAATATGAGTATGTGTTGAAATAATATTATCCAATAAAATTTTAATAATTTTTTCTATGTATTTACCCTTATCTCTTGTTTTAACCCCTATTAACCATTTTGACAATTACCACAATATCAAAGTTTTCTACTATTTAAGGGTTAGGAATGTTACCATAAAAGTAAAAGTGACTCATAAATATACCATGGTTGATATTTTCAATCATATCCCATTAAAAATTTTGAATATAGGTTTTTATGAATTTTAAATCATTTAATAAATTACTATTTATAATAAAATATCATTAATGCCATTTTTTGAACTATTCATTTAATTTGAATTTTAAAACAAAATTTCATCAAATAAATTATAATATAAAACTTTTAACATCCATAATATGTTATATTTATGTATAAAATTCATGGGGCACTATAAATAACTCAAATAAAATTACTTTCAGATTTTTTAAAATCATTCACTTGATTTTTCTATTGCTTCTGTAAGCATCGTATTAGTGTTTGAATAAACATCTAAGGTAATTATTTAATCACTAAAAAATAAAAATAATTACCATGATAAAAAAATCATTAATATTTAAAATAACCATTTATAAATAAACATAAATTTTTTATCTCTATTGAAAAAATATTATAGATATTAAAATAAAGAAGGTGACATTTTTTATATTATGTTTTACATAAATATTATAAAGTTAAAAATAAAAGTGAAATAGAAAAATGGAAATTTTTTTAAATCTTATATGATTATGGTTGAAATATAATCATCCAATGAAATAAATTCAAGTTATTGGATGAATATGAATATTTATCACTTTAGTTTTAACCTTAATTAATCCATTTCACCCTTACCATGGTAACACTGATTTATTATGGTAACTATTCATATTGACTAAAACTAATAGGGGCCTATTTATCAAATTTGGACCTCCTAATTAAAAATATGGAATCCATTTTTAAAGATACAATTTCTAAAAGTCTTATAAATTAATTCAACATAAAAATTCAAAACACAATGAAAAATAGTTTTTTAGAAAAATGCCTTTTAAGTATAAATTTTTTATACCAAATTCAACCATATAATTGATTAAAATGAGATTAATTAGATTATTTATAATATAATAAAAGTAATTTTAATTTTAAAACATTTAAAAAATAGAACTTTGTACATTATGGAAACAAAAATATAGTTTTTAATAATAATTAGTATTTTTCAATATTCACTAGAAAATCAATCTTTTCAGAAAAAAAAAAATAACCCAAATATAAGTTTGTTGAGTTGATTTCAAAAATTAAATCCTTTTTATCAAATAAAATTCATAAAATTTAAATAAATTAATTTTAATATTCCTTTATATAAAGTGATAAAAACCTTTTTGTAGAAAAAATATTTTGAAGAATAAAATGACTTTACTAAAAAATGAGTGATTATTTCTTAATAATTAATTAATAAATTTGTATTGATTGTTAAATTTATATAGAAATATTTTATAATGAGGTTAATCCTATTAATTCTTTACAATTAAATGGCTAGGTGATAACTATCACATTAAATAAATATATTTTAATTGTATAACACGGTTTATTTAAACTCAATGTTGTGTGTAAAGAAAACTATCTAAGAAATAAAATTTATTTATAGAGAAATATATCATAAAATCTTGGGGTTTTAAATTATTCCCCATGAAAAATAAATTTATCCCTTGAAGTTCCATTAAACTGATACAAAAAATTGAGTATATCTATGTTTAATCAAATCCTTGGGTACCCAAGTATCTTCCTCTAATTTATGGTTTCACCACAAAACTTTAAATAGGTGGGTGGTGTTGTTTTGTAGCACTTTATATCTATGATCCAAAATCCCCACCAGTTTTTCCTCATAAGAGAGATTCATTTGAAGTTCTAATTGAAAATATACCATCCTAATATGATCAAAAATTTCAAAGGTCCCAATATATCTAGGGCTCAAATATACCTTATTTATAAATATCATAACATTATTCCAATGAGACATACATAGGAATACCTTTTCACTAACTTCAAATTATATATCTCATTGATGAATGTCAATATAAATAATATATTGACTATGAGTTTCCCTTATATTTTATTGAATGGATCTAACATTATCCACTATCTCCTCTATAATATCAGGTGCCAACAACTTTCTTTCTCTAAATTCATTCCAACACAATGGAGTTATGACCTCCCGCCATAAAAGGATTTATAAAGAGCCATATTAATGCTCAAGTAAAAGCTATTGTTATAAGAAAATTATATCCAAGGAATGTGTTTAAACCAAATACCTTTAAAATTATCAGAACATGATATCAATATATCCTAAAATGGTTTAATGGTTCTCTCAGATTGACCATTCGACTGGGGATGATAAGGAACACTAAATATAAAATCTGTATCCAGATCCTGCTGAAAACTTCTCCTGAACATAGAGGTAAACCTCAAATCCTTATTAGATGCAATAGAATTTGGTAATCTATGAAATCTAACCACCTTCTAAATGTATTACCCAGCAAGCTAATCTAGGGATAAATATTATCTAATAGAAATAAAGTTTGATGATTACGTAAGGAGATCGACTAAAACCCAAATAACATTGTTCCATTTATATGTTTTGGGGATATTAATGATAAAATACTTGGTAATGTCTGCCCATTTCTATTCAGTTATGGGTAATGGTTGTAACATTCCCTTAGACACTTATCTCTTAGACTTAACTTACTAACATGTGAGGCATCAAAATATATACTCTGGAATATCCATTTTCATGTTTCCCCACCACAAATACACTTTCAAATCTCTATACATATTCATACTTAAAATACCAATAGAGAATGATAAAATGTAAGATTCATTTAATAGTTATTCATTCAATTATAGTATTTACAGGACAAATACTTGGTTCCTAATCTTTTTCACTTCATTAAAATCATGGTTAAACTTAGGAAAATTTCTGACCATCTTTAGTAATTACAAATGTTTCCTATACACCTCTTTAATTCATACATGGATGGATTATTTTACATTTATATAATAAATATTGAATCAATATAATTTTCATGGGATTTTAAGTTCAATATTATACAAATCCATAATCATTATATCTCTTTTAATCCTCATTATAGACAAACTATCATGGTCCTTCCATCTCAAAGAATCAGCCACATTTTTCACCTTTCCTGGGTGGTAATGTATTGAGCAGTCGTAATCTTTAATCAATTACAACCATCTTCTTTAGAATATATTCAACAATTTATGAGTTTATATATAATTTTAACTTTAATGATCATTATAAATATCAAACATTCCTCTGTAAATATAACTCCTTCATATCATTATTGAAAAAATTACCACAACTAACTCCAAATCATGAGTTGGATAATTTTTCTCATGAACCTTCATTTGTGATGAGGTATAATATATAACCATATCATTTTTCATGAGTAAAAATTCCAATCCCTTCTTTTATTCTTGAATATATATCACAAACCCTTCTTCACTATAGGTTTATGTGAGCACATGTGTACTGACCAATATTCTCTTCAACTCCTTTAAGTTTTTTTCACATTCATCTTCCAACAAAAATTTAATTCCATTTTGATTCAACTTGGTCTATAGATTTTATAGTCATGATAAATATCACAAAAAGTTTCAGTAGTATCTATAATAACCATGAAAACTAAAAATATTAGTAACCATTGTTGGTATGGGAAATTTCTCAATGACATCAATCTTTGAATGGTCTTTTAAAATACCCTCACATGAGATTATATGACCCAAGAATGAAACTTTTTTAACCCAAAATTCACTCTTGGTAAATCTTTTTTAGAACTTCTCCTTCAGTAGGTTCTTCATCATAATTATCAAATGAAATTTATACCCTTCATAGATCTTTAAATATATAACAAAATCATCTATAAATACTACCACAAACTGATCAAGGTCATATCTAAAGACTCTATTAATTAAATCCATCAAAATATAATGAGAATAAGTAATCCCAAATAGAATCACTATAAATTCATAATGATCATACCTCGTATAGAAATATATCTTAGGTATATCCTCTTTTTTAACCCTCAATTGATGATATCTAGAACAGATGCTAATATTAAAAAGTATTGATATCGTCATAATTTATTAAACAAATCATCAATATTAGTTAGAAGATAATTTTTTTATAGTGATCTTGTTATGTTCTCGATAATCAATTCAAAGACACATTTACCAATATTTATTCTTAACAAAAAAGACTAGGTGAGACCCATGGTGATTCACTAGTATACATAAACCACTTATCAAGATAATCCTAGAGTTACTTCTATAATTTCTATAACTCAATTGGGTCTATTATATAAGGATTATTTGAAATATCTATAACACTTAGTTTGAGTTTTATTGAAAAATAAACTTCATGATTTTAAAGAAGACTATGAAACACTTCTAGAAAGACATCAAAAAACTACCATACAATCGGCGTATCCTCAATGTTGATTTTCTCCCCAACCATATGAGATAAATACCCTTCATTGATAGTATTGAGACCCACAAGATAAAAGTAATTTCCATTGGAAGTTTATATTCATCATCACACTGATAAATGATCATAAGTTAATTCATAATATGAAATGCATCTTCCCTTACTTGGAAGTTGATATGGGATATATATATATATATATAAAGTTAAACCATGCCTAGAATCATAAAAAATTCAGATATGGGAAGAATCATAAGATTTTTAAGAATCAAATTCATATAACCTTCTATAGGAGAGGAACTATAGACTTGAGATATGTCCATCATACCATTAGGAGTTTTCACCACTAACTAAACATCTAATTATTGTGGTGGTAATTCAATACCCTTAGAAAATTCCTCAGATATAAATTTGTAGGTAGATCTAGAATCAAATAAGAACATTGGTTTTTCTATAGTGGATGGTAAGTGCACATTTCGTAATGTAATTATCATAACCCACTTTGACAGTCATGATCACATGATATTTCCCTTTGTATTTTTCCTTAAGAGGTTGTTATTTCTAATCATTATAAAATACATTCATATTTTTTTACTGGTTGGTGTAATCCCCATACTACTTTCATTTGAAGCATTTTAGTGTGGGTGATTCATTAGTTGGAGTATTATTTTCATTCATATAATTAACCACCCTATTCATTACCTTTCAATATTCATAATATTTATGACCAACCTTTCCAAATTTAAAGAACCTACTAGTTCTACTCAATTAATTTCTTTGATGTTTCTTCACACATTTCTGGCATGTATATTGTTGTGGTTTCTTTCCACTATGTGACTTATTAAAGTTTTCATGAGACACTATTTTACTTTTATTATTAAAACCATAGGAATGATGGAAATATCTACTTTCCATTTTTATATTGATATCACATCAAACAATTTATTCAAATCTACTAATGCATATTATGGATAATGAATTTCAAAGACTTGGTTAGAAGTCACTAAATAATCAATCAATTTTTTCTTCTAGGGAAGATAATTAAACCATAATTATACCTTTTATGTATTCTAAAAATTTCCTCATATGTACCAATGGATTAATCATCTTTTTTATCGAGCTTAAGTAATTCATTCTCCATTTTTATACATATAATATGAGGAACGTACTTACTAAAAAATTTCCTCTTAACTTATCCCATTCCACGGGGTAAATTTATTTCTCTTTACTCGTATTATTAATAAGATTACAAAATTGATCTTCATATCCTTACAAATGATAAATAGCTGGGAAAATATTTTCATGTTTCAAGCAATAGAGAACAAAAAATATTTTCTCAACAATATTGATCCTTCACTCAGCTACCAGTGGATCATAAGACCCACTAAAAATAAGGTGGTTGTTTCCTCATGAAAGTATCAACATTAAATTTTTACATCCTTTGATAATTTGGAAGATTGTAATTATTTATGTCCTAAGAAAGTTGTGTGAGAATTACAACAATATTCTATATTCCAAATCTCATAGCACTTGGTTTCTTAGGTGGTCAATCATTATATTGTTCACCACATTCATTATTAGCACAATTTCTTCTGGTTCTATCCATTTACTAATACTAAAATCAAATTTTAAGCATCAATCTATAATAATTAGAGTGAGATATCATATAATCATGAAATAACATTCATAGGATGGCTAAATCATGAAACATTCTTCTCAAGCTATGGAACCTTAAGTTTAACCTAGGTTATCCATGGTCATTACCAATACTTTATGATGATATCCTATACTTGGACTTATCCCCAAGGTTTTGACCACATATTTCTAACCCTAATCTCCAAAGATTAACTAAATCCCACTTTGATGCCAACAATAAAGACCCAATCCTTTCATACAAAAATATTACATCTTTTTAGATGAACATTCAATACATAACATTACGATCCACACAAAATTGGTAAAGGTTTAGTTTCTAAAGATACTAGCTACATGAACATTTTATCTAGGTGCATTATTAAATATCTCCCATCAAGTTATTTTCAATTTGTACCATTATTGACATGCATTACTTAAAACCTTTCTTCATAACCCATGGAAAAGAAACAAAATAAAGGGAAAGTTTAGATGCAAAGTAAGGGTAAACATGGAAGATATCAATTGATGATCATATGAAATAATAACATAAGAATAAAGGTATGAGATCAAGAAAATAACATAAAAATTTCAAACCCAATCTATAAAAGATCATAAACATAAGTCATAGAATAAAAAAATATCATTTATAAATACATAAATCATAAGAGTGATAAAACATCATAAATCAATCATGAACCATAATTTTAGATCATAATCATTTCATAAATGTTTATAACCATCATAGTTATTGAAACCATCACATATGTCAAGGTTAACTACTAAGACCATCAATTCAAAGAGGATTAGTCATGAACACATATTTCCTATATCATACATGCATGCAAATCATTTTTTTCCCTTATCAGAAGCTGGTTTACGGGTTCTGGTACCCCAAACCGGTTTAAGGAAAACCGAAAACCGTACAAGCATATCCCAACCTTCAAACAGAATCCAAAAAAATTCAAAATTCAAATTCAAACCAACCACGTTCCACCATACACCACGTGCCCCACCTCGATCCGTGAGCCCATACATATGTGTACCATATGATCATAAAACATTCATCTTATTAAAATCTATGTAGAGAAAATTGGTTTCACAAACTTTTCATAAATTCATCATGACATTTCCAATAAAAAATGAATGGGATTAATAAAAATATCATCATTATAATCATAATACATATATATATAAAATAGTGATGGTATCATTGGATCATATCCCCAATAAAGCATAATTAACATCAATATATGTTATCATAGATGAAAATTATTGTTAAATAACATTGAAGTATTTCTTGAGGAAAATACACTTTTTATTATAAAACCACTTATTTAAAATATAAAAATTTCCAAAATATTATGGAAATAATTTTCTTTGAGAAGAACTATGGAATATTATAACAGAATCTTCAAAACATTTATCAATCATGGCAATGGTAAATTTCATTCATTCCATGAAAGTTAAAACAAATATTCTTTTCACATTTTTAGTAAAAAGTCTAAATACCTCATTCAAAAAATAGAAAAAAAAATTACATTGAAACATTTTTATAAAGATTAAAACATGGGTAAAAATTAATTTTAAAAATCAATGAATAATAATCAAAATAATTCTTGAAATCATTTTAAATAAAACATAGATAGGAAAGAAAAATGATTCCCAACTGAATAGTAAAACATATTAAGATTCATTAAAAAATTCTTTCGGTATCTTGAGTACTTGAAGTGAGGGAAATAAAAGGAAAAAATTTATTACTTGGAAGTAAATATAGAAGAATAAAAATTATAGGGATTTATCATATAATTATTATATAATTTCCTCAATTAACATTTAATCATAATCAATCCTGATTAAAATGTGATTGAGATATAAATTTGTTACCTAAAGACCCGTCTTTATTTATATTGCTTGAAACCACCTGTATAATAAATATAGATTTATTATAAATTTATTCCAGAATAATAATAATTTATATCATATTATATATTATTTATTTATAATTTTTTTTAATTTTTTTATAAACAATCTGCTATTAAAATCACTATTCTGTGTGATAACTGCTTAGTTTTTTATGCATGATTTGGTTTGGCGGTCCTGACCCTTATAATTTGATTATGGTTCCATCATATATAGAATTTTAATTGTAATATATATTAATTATATATATATATATATCTTCATCTATAAAAGGTAGATAAAAAAATGAATTACATCATTCATGGAGATAGTGGGACGTATGTACACATAAACACAATTTTCACCGTTCAACGGATGGAAGAAAAGAAATAAAAATAATATTTCACCTTTATTGAATAATTTTTACATAATATATATCATATATATTAATTAAATTTATCCTTATTACCATCCATGTAAAATAGATGTGAAAAATGAATCATATCACTTCGTGGATGTGGTAGTCCACATGTATGCAAGAGTGAGATTACGGTTTTCAGACAAATGGGACGAAGGTGGAAAAAGGTGGTTCCATCATCACAATAAAAAATCAGTATATTAAATATAATTAAGTTTTTATTTTAGAATGTATAACATATATTTATAGTATGAATAATAAGAAATAAAATTGAAAATGATTGGTTGAGAGTTATACCTCTTCATTGAGAAACCTTCTTTGTCATAAACCTTAAGCTTGAAAGGATAGTCTTTCATAAAGAAAAAAATATCTAAGATATGTTAAAGGAATATATAATGAAATTAATTATGATATTGGATGATCTAGAAGGGTTAAATATTTTAAATAATTAAGGAGTAGAGGTTCCCTTTTTTAAGTGAGGGGAGGGGAGCTCTTGGAATTAATTAAAGTATGAAATTAAAATAAATTAATTATTATGTAAAAATGGATTAAAATTGATATAATTAGAATATAAGATGATTTTTTTATAAAAAGTCTCATATAATAAAAATTTGACAAGTTCTTATTATACTTTTACACTTATCTCTTAGTTTTAATCCCCCGTTAAACCTTTTGACAATTACCGCCATATCAAAGTTTTATACTCTTTAAGGGTTAAGAATGTTTCCATAAAAGGAAAAGTAACTCATAAATGGAAAATGGTTAAAATTTTCGACCATGTCATATTAAAATTTAAAAATATAGGATTTTATAAATTTTAAATAATTTAAAAAAATATTATTTATTATAAAATATCATTAATGTCATTTTTTAAACTATTAATTTAATTTGACTTTGAAAACAACATTACAGAAAATCAATTCAAATAAAAAAAATTTACACATACATAATATGTTATATTTATCAATAATTTTTTTGGAAACTATAATTAACTCAAACAAAATTACTTTTAGAGTTTTCAATATCATTTACTTGATTTTTCCACTTCTTGTACAAGCATTGTGTTAGTATTGTGTAAGAATTTAAGGTAATTTTTTATCAATAAAAATTAAAAATAAAATTCCATGATAAAAATATTCCTTAATATTTCACATAATAATATATAACTTAAAATAAGTTATTTCTATCTCTATGAAAAATATTATGGTTATTAAAAGTAAGAAAATGATATTTTTTACTTTATCTTTTACTTAAATATTACGAAGTTCAAAACCAATTTTAAATAGAAAAAATGTCATATTTTAAAAGTTTTGATAATTATGGAAGAAATATAATCAAACAATGAAATAAAGTAAAGTGTTTGGATGAACTTGAAGCCTTATCACATTAGTTTTAACCCAAATTAACCCATTTTACCTTAACTGAAGTAACAAAAAATTATTATGCTTACGATTCATATTGACTTAAAATAAAAGGTTCATGTTTAAAAAATTTGGAAATATTTATTATAAATATCATATACATTTTTTATGATTCAATTTATAGAAGTGGTGAAAATTAATTTAATATAAAAATAAAAAACACAATAAAAAATAAATTTTTCTGAAAAATGAATTTTTAAGTATAAAAATGTTTTTATACCAAATTATGAAAAAACTTTGATTCCAATGAATTTAATTGGATTTTTAATTATATAATATCACTACTATTACTTTTAAACAATTTAAAACAAAATTTAACTTTTTAAATGCATGAAAAAAATATAGTTTTCAATAAAAATTAGTATTTTTTACTATTCACTAGAATGTTAGTCTTTTCATAAAAATACAAAAAAATTATCCATATGATAATTTTTATATAATTATTTCAAGAATTATATCATTTTTATCAAATTTAATTTCTAAAATGTCTAAAAATTAATTATAATATTTTCTCAGAAAAATCAATAAAAACTATTTTTGAAGAAAATGTATGTTTGAAGAATAAAATGACTTTACCAAAAAATGAGTACTTATTTATTAAACATTAATTAATGGTTTTTTATTTAGGAAGAAATTTATACTTATTTCGTAATTTTTTTAATCCTATTCATACCCACCAACTCAACAGCTATGAAATAACTGCCACTTTAAATAATATTATTTCCATTTTATAATGTAGTTTGGTTAAACTCGGTGTTGTGTGTAAAAAAATATATAAAAGAAATAAAATTTATTTATAGGTAACCATATCATAATATCTCGTGGTGTTGTAGGAGTACCTATCTTTAATCGATTGCTACCACTAAAATGTTTTCTCTACGAAATTCATATCATTAAAGTAGGTTAAAATATTATCACAACATACATATTAAAACAAGTATAACATTTATGTTATAAAAATTTAACACTTAATAAATATAAATAATTTAAATAATTTAATATATGAATAATAATAAATATAAATAGTACAACATAGAAGTTAATTTATAAGTTAATTAATAACTACACAGACAATCATTTTCTACTTTATTGGTCACATCATTATCATGATCCATCACTACTTCTTCTACTTCATCTACTTCATAATCCCTTGTACAAAAAATATTCTCAATATCATCATGGATAAAAAATTAAATGTATTATTTATATTAGGATTCATTTTCACTAGTTAATTAATCCACTTTAACACCCATATCATATAAGTTTCTTTATTTCATGTGCACAACTACACTCCAACCTCTAACTACTACATATTCAATATAATATAGTATTTTTTAATATGATGGAAAGATGTACATATCATTTTCTTCATGGTCACTAGTATCCATCAAGTGAGAGTAGTTAAAAGAAGAAAAATATAATGTATCTCTTTTAATACTCCTAGTAATAATAACCCATTTATACTTGAATAAAACTGTTAAAAACAACTATGGTAGTTTAATTTGATAATATCATCCAATATTACATAATATCCTAGTTCAATATCTATAAATATATCATTATTTTTTACTATTAAACTTTATTTCTAATCAACTATATGAAATTTGAAGCCATTCACATTATAAACATCGAATTTCCTAGCCTGTATTAGAGGAACCCAAGATAAAAACTTCAAATATCTAGAAACTTTAGCTCGAATATCAATATTCATGATATAAAAATAATATTAGTTATTAAATTTAAATATTAAATATGTAAACATATTATATATTTATATATAATTTATAGTATTTATGAATTTAGATGACATGAAAACCATTCTACCAGCACTTTATTAACAACTTTTTTTATATAAGTATAATTATGTGTTCATATTAAAATGAATCTATTGATTTTTATCCTTATTTATTTAATTAATTAATATTTATTTTAACTTGTTATTAGATCATGTTTACATTCTTATGACTATTCTAGTTATTTTAGTGTAATATTTGATGTCCTTACCACTAATCAGTCAAAAATAGGAAAATCTATTGATTTCAAATCAAGTAAATATTGATTCGACATATTACCAATGTGGGAAAATTTATTGAATCCTATCTTGATATTTTACAAGTACCAAGTACAAAAGGTGAGACACTCCTCCAAGATACCTTCAGAAATAGAGACTTCTTGTCAATCTTTATTTTTCACAAACGATTTTAAATAACCAAGGAATCTATAAAACAAAATGAATGAAACATAATTTGCTATATATATGTAATGAATTTTAAATAATGGTTTACATAATAATAAAAAAAATATAAATAAATCACCTCTCAATTTGATATATCCATGCATAATTCATGGGAACTTCTAGTTTAGTTTCTTTGACTAAATGCATAGTCAAGTGTGTCGTAATAATAAAAAATGAAGGGGGGAAGATCATCTTTATATGAAAAGGTGAAAGTATAATCCCTTCCAGAATGTTTTCAAGATCAAATTTATATATATATTTATCATGAATATATCTAAATAATGTGTAAAATTCAATTACAACTACATTTACCTTTTTAGGTAGCAATGTACAAATTGAAAAAAATAAGTAACTACTCTATTTTTTTTTTGAATCATAAATTTTCAATCCATGAACCTAAAATGATTTAAGTAAATAAATAATGAAATTTTACTTGAATAGTCATCAAATAATTCACATTATTTAATATTAAAAGGAATATGTATTTCTCCTTATTTCCCTTTTCAAAAACTACTGAAACATACTTTCCATTCTCATCTGTCCATAGATCATAATTTAAATACATTTCTTCTAAGTCCTTTTGAGCATTAAGATTTTCCTTCAATTTCCTATTCTAATTAAGTAATATTAAAATCATGTTATAAGATATTTTATTCTCAATATACATAATATAAATATTATTATGTATCAACTTAAATTTAGAATATGGAAGTCTAAAAAACACACTTTTTATACCATTTTTCTGTTCCAATTTTAACTGACGATGTATATCAAACACATTTCACACTATCATTAAAATGATGGAAACTCACAATGTTTCCTTAAATATTTACTATTTTTTCTAATATTTATGAACATGTGAGTAACTTTGGTGGTGGTCTATAATTAATAGTTTTGCTAAATTTTTAATTTTTCAACTGAAGTCTATGAGATCCATCAAGAAATATATGATGACACAAGATGAACATTATTTTAATATAAGGCAGTCACTCATTCTCAAAAAGAAAGCTTCAAATTATACAAACCAAAATAATATTATTTTTCCAAAAAAATAAGTTCCCAAGTATATAGAATTCACTAATAGTCCAAATTTGTGTAGCATGAATTTTAAACTTTTTCATAGAAGAAGGGTCGTATGTTTCAACACCATTAGTCTATAACCCATACAATTCATCAATTAAAGGCATAAAGTATACATAATTGTTATTTCCAAGAATTTATATTATAAAAATAATCATTTAAATGATAAATGGATAATGTTGTATACAAATCCAGAGAGGTAAATTATAATGGAATTAGAATAACTGAATAAATTCATTAATTGGTACTCAAAATCTTGAATAGGTTGAATCCATCACTAGATAATCCCAATCAAAAATTATTTATACTAGTTGATAATTTTAGATGTAATTAATCAAAAAAAATTCATAATTTTGAATCTCTTGGATGTTTTATGAACATATCAATGTTATTTTCAATAATATGTCACTACATGTGATCGAAAATTTTATATGATGTAAATAATATTTTCAATTAGAATTTTAATGGTAAGTAAAAAAATTATAGGGTTATTATTTTCCAGATTCTTATTAGTAGTATATTGATTCAAACTATTAATGATACACATTTACTTTAATCTATAATCCAAATATCTTTTTCACTCCTGTTTACTTGAACCCTCTCCCCAATATAACATACAATCACTGGGAGGTTCATCTATTTTTGTATAGTTGAGACTAATACTATTAACAACATTATTCATGTTATAAAAAGGATAAAGATTTTATATCAAGGAAATTCATCACACAAAAAATCAAATATCATGGAAATTTCTTTAATTTTAATCCAATGTAGGCAGTTGATATGATACAACTTTAGTAAAAAATAATGTTTTGAATTCTTAATACATCCTCCATACAAATCTTGATTTGCATCTTTAACTATTTCATGAAACAAATTTCCTACTCAATAATGTTTTCTCTTATATTGGTCACCACTATATCAGGAAGAGGATCCACTAATATGTTACAATCTTCATTTGGTTGTCCTAAACATCCAAAAACATCACCTGTCGGGTTAATTTTTGTATCATGATCAATTGGTTTAACTGATTTGTTTTTATATTTATGATGATACTATATAATTCCAAAAACACCATTTATTAAAAAAATTATTTCATTCTCCACTACTGGAGAAGTTATATGTTCATTTTGGTAATTGGAATCAATGTTGAGACTTTCTGAAATTCTTGATTCTCTATGCCAAATCTAACACATACATTGAGCAAGAAATTTTTTCAACATTAAGTGTTTATAAAATTTATGTCTCTTAATCCATATTATAAATTTACAATTAGTATTTGAAAATTTTATTCACCCATCCATGGATCAATTTATAATTAAAATGTCTAAAAACTACTCTAAACCCTTAACATAATTGGGTGTGTTCATAGGCAATGTGATATATAATTTATACATATTTCACCAACTACCTATACTTTTAGAAAAAAATATAGTTAAATAGTAAAATATAGGATCCTATAAATAGTTTATAACAATATTCAACCTTCTAATCACACCATAACAACATATACAAAACAAAAATAACAAAAAATAATAACAATATCAATATAATCCCATAAACATTATCAATAATGGTTTTGGGTACTTACACATAATATAAATCCACTTATCCTTTGAAAAAATTGATAACAAATATTTAGTGTTTAGGGTGAAATAAAAATGAATATATGTAAATCATGGTAGGAATAATGATTGTCACTGGGCTGATTGGTCATCACATGTAAACTTACATTTAGTCAACAAGGATTGGAGCTTAATTATCATCATCAGCAATTATCTCCCAATCGTCCATATCAGTTTAGGGTTAGGGTGGTTTATAAGGAAGGGGGTCCAAGAGGTGATGAGGGAAGTAGGGATCAGGGAGCGAAAATATATTTTTTATTTTTATGAATTTCATGGTATTTTTTAAAATAATACATGAAATAAAATGTGTATTTTTAGAAGTGGTTCTCTAAAACGCCACTAAAAAACCACCCTTAAATAAAATAATTTTTATAGTGAATTATTATTTATCATTTTAATATTATTTTTTATATCAAAATATATTTTTATTAATATTTTTAAGTCAATTCATTTATTATATATGTTTTTTTTTCTAAACACCAGGTTGAGATGTGAGACCTAAGGCAACCTGAAGGGGGTGAATCAATTTTCTAACTAATTAAAACATTTTCTCTCTAATTTTCACTCGTTATTGGTTCTTGTTCTCATGTTTGGAATAATTCATTTCAATCTACCTATACCTTGAATAAATCGACAACGAATAACTAAATCATTCATAGAAATTGAATCAAACAATAATTTTTACACCAGCACTAGGATACATCCAAGGGATATAAACAAAATTATGTTCTTATGTCCAAAAATAAACTATCACACACTGTTCAATGGATAAAAAGTTGACACAATGAAACATCATACCAAGGTTTACTACATACAATATTGTTTAGGGATGTTATACTACCTCCTAAGGTTCACTACCTTTCCCCCTCTCACCACTCACTACTTCAGGGAGGGATACACATGATATGGGTACATAGGCTTCTATAAAAATCAGTACAAGTGAAAAAATTCAAATTTCACAATAAACACATATTTAGTGACCAGTTTTCATTCACTCATTACCTTTTTAATTCAAAAGTATGACATCATAAACTCCATTTCGTTGGAGATACTTCTATATCTTCTATATTTTCCTTGTAATAACATAATATTTCTCCTTCCATGAACAATATGATATCAATTTACCATTAAGTTAATTATCTATGTTAAGATTTAGCTTATTCATTCTCATTAATTTAACTAGATATGTCAAGTATGAGTCAGGATATCTTTAATTTTTTTCTATGTTTATATTTAATTCATTACAACCAAATAAATATAGTATTTTCACTATCAAAACCTAGAATTGAGTTCCATGATCTTTCCAAGTCATAATTCTATGTTTCATTTTCATAATAATGTAGACATTCCATTAATAACCCCTCTATAAATGTTTCTAAAAATATAAAGTCAAACATTAAATCTTTAAAATAATTCAAATATTTCATATCAATCAAAAATTTAGAAATATATTCTATATATGGTCAAACATTATTTTAATCCCAATTAATCTTAATTACTTTCAAAATTAAATCTTAGTAAAAAATAGATCTATAAAAAATAATCTATTTCTTCCCTCTCCTCTTCCACCATAATTGATTTACATAAAATATTCCCTTAAGATATCACCTTTATTTTTTCTAAAACACCACCTTGATTTTCTCCAAAATATCTCCCTAATTTTATCTAAGTCAAACCATCTTATGTCAGCCATAACCAGGTCTTAAATTCTCTCCAAATAAGTCAAGTCAAAATTACCATAAGAATATCAAAAAGTTTTTATATTTTAAAATTTTAAAAAATCATTAAATCTTTAGAATTTTAACAAAACAATTATTTTCACACTTAACACAACATGGATTCTCTAGTTAAAGGTTTGAATTTAAAAAAACATTGCCTTCAAATCCATATATCCTGAAAAATATTATCATTTTTGTATTTGAAATATCAAATCCAAACCACACCACAACATGATGTTCCTCCAAAAAAAATTATTATATCCTCTTAAACTCTTGTATCTTCCAATATATTTACCCAAAAAAACATCTTGAATAATGAATTCTATTACAATTAATTTCCCATTTTTTATAGAAAACTAACTACAAAAAATTTACATTTAAACTCCACAAGTTGTTTTTAATAATTATGGAACACTCATATTCTACCATGATGTCCATTAAAAAATGACCACCTCTAAAAATCCCTTTTCCAAACCATACATGAGAATTATGATCAATCTCCTCCAAGTACCATGATCAACTCTTTATTTCATCTTTCTCCAATCTTCATGACTAAACCATGATAAAAACTATAACATAAAAAAATTAACATATCATTTTTCTTTCATCGGTGAGGGAAATATTTGAAACTATGTCCATTTTCATCTTCCTTGTTATTTTTAGTGTTTTTCACAAGAAATATGATAAAAAATCCCAATATCATGATGTGAACCACTTAATTATGACATTGTTTGAATATATTCATTATGAATAACTTATATCCTTCTAAAAACTTCCTCAATTATGCTCACACTTCACCCAATTACTTAATAAACTAGAATATATATCTTCAACCATTAAAAACATCTATAGAATCCATATTGTGGAATATTCATAGTATAAATTATATTCTTCTATTTTTATTTATCCTTTATATGGTATAACATTATTTTTCCATCACTTACTTATATTTACTATGGTAACTTCAATACAATCTATCATTTTTATGTGAATACATTGTATCTCCACTTGTACATGTATTTTTCAACTCTTGGATTCTTGGATAAAGTCTTCAAAAGTTATCCTCTCTTTAAAATGTATGTTATGATATCTATCTTTATCCATGATATAAATCCAACCCATATAAAAAACAATTACAAATTAAATTGACAAAAAATCCAATAAAAATCTTTTATTTCACAATTCCCCCTATTTGGATTTTGTTATCAATTCTTCTATTAATCTATTCTATAATATAACTATTTCTTTATAATGTTGTGAAGAGATTTATCTCTACTTTATCTCTAAATATAAGGCTATAAAATTTTATACATTTTTTTGGTATTGTTCTCCCCCCTTAATAATAAAATTCAAAGTACATATTCTTTGGGTCTATACTACTTTTGAGAAATCATAAAATAAAGTAATTAAACTCCCCATTTGATATATAATCCCAAGCAGTAATAATCTTCACATTTGTATTGAACCTAGAATTATCTAGAAAAAAATTATAGATTTACCATACAACTCATTAATATCATATAATATATGATTTATAAATATTTTATAGTCAATGAATGTAAAACATTACAAATATCTATCAATAAATCCCCTAATTATACTTGAGTTGAAGCTCATCATAGGAAACAAGATAACATGTCAATAAATATTAATGTTGTCCATCGTACTCACTTATTTACATAATAATATATAGCTTGAGAATTTATATATTCATGTATATCCCTTTGATATCAATTACACTTTAATAAGATCATAAAAAATATACCTAAAAGCATGAAGTGTTTGAGTCATACCACTTGTAACGACTCGAGCTATTATAAATAAAAATTCCCCTTTTAATTTAATAAAATGATTTATTCTATAATATGGTTATAGAAAAAACATGCAATTATTTTATTTTATTATATCAAATTTTATTTAAAATACCATTAAGTATCTTTACCATTGATAATATAGATGTTAAACAATGATCACATGATTATTTTAAATATAGGTTTTTAACAAATCCAATTGACATAGACAAAGGAAGTGATGGCCAAAACCAGTAAGATCATACACTATGAATTCCATTTATCAGATCTTCAAAGGGAGAAATCATTTATTGTATTTCCCTTCACCAATACCAAGCTAAGATCAAACAACTTAAGCATGATCAAAACCATTTATGGGAGAAGTTCGATCTCATCGAGATCACGGCCCAAACCATGTTCGTCGAACCACCCCATGAAAGTATCATCATCACACACCTTAATATTAGGGAATTTTCTAGTGTGTTAAATAAATTTATATTAATACCCTATTAATATTAATATGTACATTATTTTTCATAGAATAATTAATATATTTTCATCCTAATATGTTTTCTTTGTAAATGATTTTTATTTTGATATAATAAAGCACAAATTGTATTTTTGGTTAATATTCAAATTCAATTAATGAATTTATGGATTAATGGATTTTTTAAATAAATAATATTTTAATAATTTTATTAAATAATTATTATCAAATATAAATTATCATATAATTTTTATGAAGTCAACTGTAGTTTTTATAAGGGTTCAAAAACTCTTATTGTCAAAAAACCTGACAATTATTAATAAATGTTAATTTTATTTTAAAAGATAAAATACATATATTTATAAAATTATTTATATAAAATAAATATTATTTTTTGGAATCATAATTTTTAAATTATCCAAATGTTCATTTTTCATAATTTTTTGAGATAGTTGAATTTTCGAGTAAAAATTAAATATCGTATAAATAAACTTTGTGTTTTATGAAATCATAATAACCCAAAAGTGATGTAATAATTACTATAAATGAGATAAATGACCAAATTAATGTTTTACCTTGAAAATAATGTTATTTTAAATTTATTTTATTTATTTTTTAAATCCATTATGAATCCTCCAAAACCTATAATATATTTTAAGGTTTCAGAATAATTTCTTTAAGAGTGTGACTCACCTCCACATAAGAAAGGAAATTATTTTAACAATTTTGGACCTTGGACTTATAAAATAATAATAAAAACACTCCCATTTGTAAGAAACCATGGGAAAAAACAATGGGAGGTTTTTTGGTTTTGGATATTTTATTATGTAGAGTCCAAAACCTAAATAATAGATAAATCCCCCTCTTTAATTATATAAACCCAACCAAGTCCACATTTCACTTCACTAAAAAACCTTA
Organism: Viscum album; assembly: GCA_963277665.1. Classification (NCBI taxonomy): domain Eukaryota; kingdom Viridiplantae; phylum Streptophyta; class Magnoliopsida; order Santalales; family Viscaceae; genus Viscum; species Viscum album. The sequence continues at coordinate 226,131,410 of OY728162.1, forward strand.
TATCACTTCCATAATATTCCCTCCCCTATATATAATCCTCCCATAGTGCCTCAAAGTTTTAAAGAATCCCCTCCCAAGAAATTGGGGTAACACACTCAAGAAAGGGATCTTCCACTCTTCTTTTTATTCAAGCACTTCTTTTATGTTATACTTCTTAATTTCCATTTGTTCATGTTGGTATATGTTCATATATATCCCATGTATTTTTATTTTTATGTCTACATGAATACATACCCTTTTCACTCTCATTAATCCTCCCATGATCTTTTATGTACATCTGTTACCATGCAGAAATTTCATAAAGGTTTTCTCTATTCTCATTTTCCATTCAAGAACTTATTTTATGTTATGTATCTTAAATTAAATTTGATTTTATTTTAATATGTTATTTAATATTTCCCTTAATTTCCTATTAATTTATAAATGATTATATTCCCTTTCCCTCTCATTAATCCTCCCATGATCCTTTATATACACCCATTACCATGCTGAAATATAGTTAGGATTCTTTACTCTATTCAAGTTTTCTCATTACCTTATGCCTTCTATTTAAAAATTTATAATGTTGGGATGTGATTTTAAATATTCATATTACCACCCATTTTATTTATATTTTATTAGAGACCCCTTTATCTCTCATCAACCCATTTTTATAAATCTTTAAGTGATGTCGTTATGCTGTCAAAGTTTCACCATGATCTTCCATGCCCAAACAATTGTGTAATGAATACCATACCCATTTACTATCAAGGGTGTTAAAATGTATGCACATATACTTCTTGATTAGTAACTTTAACATATGTATTCCATATTCCCTAATCATGGAATAAATTATTATGATAAATTAATCCATGTTTTATGATCTACGTGGCACACTTAAGCATGAGAATGAAATGAATATGATGGGTGTGCCTAGATAGTGCTCCAATGCATTGGTTAATATTTAGTATCATGATACATCACATTGGGATAGGTAGTAAACCTGATTCCTTTATGGGACTTTTTCCACCGTGATGTCTTGGCGGGTTTAGCCTTGACCTATGTTTATGATTCAGTGTTTTAAGTTGTTTCCATATTTACCATGTTATGATTATCATGTTATATCAAGTCTCATTGTCAGGTTTATAATCCCTACTCTTATTATGACTCATTGATATTCCTATTTTCTAACATGTATTATATTCTTCATGTTATACCATGTTTATTCCCTTACTGGGCTTTATAGATTACCCATTTCTTATATTTCTCCCCAAGTTATCCTGTGCAGTTTTAAAAGCCATGGAATTTTAGAAGCATGTTAAGGATGTTTTTAATAATGTTGTTGTATCCCATGTTCAAGATGTTATTCCATGTACCTAATTCCCAAATAAACTATAATTATAAATATTTTGGGTTGTATTACGTGTAATTTTATGTAATAAATCAAGAATTAATGTATAATAAAGAGAAGGGTTGTTATAGTTGGTATTAGAAGAAAATTTTAGTTATTTTTGGGATTAAGATTATAAAACTATAGAAAATTTATTAGGGATAATACTAAGAATAAGAAAACAATAATAAATTTTGGTAAGTATAGATTAATTGGTTTATCAAGAAAATAAATTCTTGTTGGGATACTATAAGTGGACGTAGTTCTGACACAGATGTACATAGAGGTAACAACTCTGAAAAGGTATCTCCGGCCTGACTTGGGGTAACTTGGTACATGATAACATGCCATTATTTTCACCTAGTTTGACAATCTCAAGTGATATTCTTTGGTAAATTCATAATCCCATGACAAAACACAATTAAGGGAAACAAAAATTCTAATAATAATATATGTTTGGAAATAGATCGTGCATAACATAGATTGAATCCTAGAAATTCATAAGTTAAATAAATAAATGTAATTATAAGTTATACCATTAATTTCATAGAATTACCCCTTTATGTGTTTAATAGTTTAAAAATAATCATACTTAATTCCCCTTTTATTATATTCAATGGCCATAAATAAGAGGAATCAAGTAAATAATAAATGTGATAGGAAATGTGATGATTGTCCCAATGAGATTCCAAACCAGATGGGAGTGTGAATCACAAACTTTATAATGATACTCTCTTATTTGTCTCATGTTATGAATAGAAACCTAGAACAAGAGGATCATACAAAACTCCCTAACAAAGAACAAGTGGTAATTGATAGATTTATGCAATAAAGGCCTCTGACTATCAATGGATCATCTGATCCCTTAATATCAAAAAAATGGATTAACTCCATTTATAAGATATTCTATATTATTCAATGTTCCAAAAAAGTGAAGGTTCTATTGGTTTTTTATCGTATGGAGGGAGAATATGGTCAGTGGTGGACATTGATCAATAATACAAAGCCTAAGGAAGATATTGAAATGATGGAGTGGAAGGAATTCTAAAAAAATTAATATTTTACTCATACTCTCCGTCTTAAAATGGAAAAGGATTTCCATACCCTCAAGCAAAAAAGATGATTAATATATCAAGGCATATGAGGAAAACATCACAATAATTGCATGATACACCTATAGATTTGTATTTACCCCTAAATATGAGGTTGACCTCTTCTTTGGTGGGATAAAACCTAGTCTAAAAAAATCCTAGGTGATCTATGACTTTGATAGCTATGAGGAAATTGTATAATGTGCCCTCAAAGTCAAAATAGAGATCGACGAATCCCAAGGGTATCATGAGGATAAGAGTTGGAAAGTGGAGATTAATTCTGATGGTCCGATGGAGAAATATAATAGTGCCAAGAAATTTCCACATCCCACTTATCAAAGGTGTGGGAAGAAGGACCCCATAAATTACCTAAAGGGATGAAGAAATGATTTTGGTATAGGAAGGAAGGACACCTAGCTAGAAATTATTGATAGGAGAAACCCATGAATACGACGGAGGAAATGAATTCTTCAGTCAACCCTTAACACATATCCATTTCTTCAACTAAAATTAATCATGGCACTTTTCAAACTAATGACCTAACCTAAGGGTTTTCGGAGACAACCAATAACCTACAAGGCAGCAAGGGAGAGCTTTTTCTATCACTATCGTTGAGGTGCATCCCGAAAACAAAGTGGTGACACTTATGCTAGTTATTCATTCATGAACAACAAATATATGTTTTGATTCTGGTTCTAAAAATTCCTTAATATCACAAAATTTTAGTAAAACTATTCAAACACCACCACAAATCATGAAGGTAGAGATGTCGATGAAAATGAAAAAATGGGTAATTATTGCATCCCAAGTATATAACTCCTCCCCTATCACAATTTTTGAGATGAAATTCCCGAAAAACCTTTTCATAATTACTTTGGTGGAATTTTAAACAATTTTGGACATGGGTTGGATTTCCCTATATAGATCCAATATAATTTTACGCGATAATCGACCCCCTATTCTGTATAAGTGCGAGGAGGAAGATGAATCTTCTTTAGCATCAACATCTCAAGTTTGGATACTATTACCCTATGAGAGAGCATATATATCTCAAATAATTTAGTCTAAGGAAAGAATCATCCTCAAAGACATGCCCATTGTGAGGAAATACACTAATGGGTTTCCTGAGAAATTTCTTGGTCTTCCTCCTAGCCGAGAGGTTGAATTTTCAATCAAGCTTATACTCGAGGTGTTACCAATATCCAAGAATCCATATATAATAGATATTTTTGAACATGAAAAGACAAAGAAGAAAATATAGGAGAATCTAGATAAAGGGTTTATATGCCCAAGTTCTTCACCATGGGGTGCACCAGTCCTCTTCATCAAGAAGAAGGATGGGTCAATACCTCTTTGTATTGATTATAATGAGATCAACAAGATCACAATAAAGAACAAGTATCATATACTTCAGATTGATGACATGTTTGATTAGTTATGTGGAGCACAATACTTCTCCAAAGTGGATCTATGGTTGGGATATTACAAAGTTAGGGTGAAGAAGGATGATATCACCAACACTAATTTTTGTACAAGGTATGGACACTATAAGTTCATAGTGATGCCTTTTGGGATAATTAATGCTCCATAAATCTCCATGGACTTGATTAATAGAGTCTCTAAATATTTCTTTGACAAATATTTGATAGTATTTACAGATAATATTCTAATATACTTAAAAATCAAGGAGGGTCATGAGGAGCATCTAATCACTATTATAAATACCTTGCAAAAGGATAATCTTTTTTTCAAGTACAATAAATGTGAGTTCTGGTTGAAGGAAGTCTCATTATTGGTGCTTATAATCATAAGTAATGGGATATTTGTGGATCCTTCAAATACAAAATCAATTGATGGGTGGTCGAGGCCAACATCCATGTTAGAGATCTATAGTTTCCTTAGAGTAGCTGGGTACTATCATTAATTTGTGAGAAATTTGTCATGATTGTAAAACCCTATAACCAATCTAACTTAGAAAGGGGTCAAGTTTTCTTGGAATGATGAATTTGAAGAGAGATTTAAGGAATTGAAAATGAGGCTTATCACTGCACCTATCCTCACACTACCCACAAGTGGAGAGCCTTTTATAGCATTCAGTGATGCTTTGAATAAGGGGTTGGGTTGTGTGTTAATACAGAATGAAGAATTCATAGCCTATTCTTCAAGGAAGTTGAAATTTCACAAAAAGAACTACCCAACGCATGATCTAGAGTTGGAAGAAGTGATCTTCACCTTAAAAATATGATGGCATTATCTCTTTGGTAAGAAGTGTGAAATATATATGGATCAAAAAAGCCTCAAGTATATATTCACATAGAAAGAGATGAATATTCTCTAATGAAGATAGTTAAAGCTGGTCAAGGACTACGACTACTCAATATACTACCATCCTAGTAAAGAAAATAAAGTGGTGGATGCTCTAAGTATAAAGGATCCAACAATTCTATCACTAATGAGAATTGATAGGGATATGATCTTATTATATTTAGAAAGGATGGGCATGGGAATAATAAAGGAAGGAACATCATCAATCCTTTCACAAATTACTACTCAACCATCCCTTATGGAGAGGTTAAGAGATGCTCAAAGGTATGATGTAGAAATTCAAAAGAAAGTGGAAACTATAAGAAAATGGAATTCTTTTGAGTTCAATGTTAATGAAGAAGAAATTGTGAGATTTGGGTCAAGACTATTTGTTCCATCAAATCCCCAATTAAAGAAGGATTTGTTGGATGATTCACATAACACAACCTTCTCTATCCACCTAGGAATCATAAAGATGTATCGAGATCTACAAGAAATCTATTAGTGGGACAATATGAAGTAGGATATCATGGATTATACATGCACATGAGCCTTAGCCTAGTTTGTGAGGACTCTTCAAGTGAATCCATGAGACATGGGTTCAAATCCAGGTAGAGGCATAATTCTGGTAATGTAGTAGTTACTATAGCAGGTCCTATAGAAGGTATTATTTAGTATTTTAGCATCCTAAACTATTCACCTTTGGGCCACTGGTTTGATCCTGGAGTCCTCCAAGCCTTCGGGCCACCCAGGTCTTCGAGTTAGTGAGGCCTTTGGGCCACCAAAAAGGCCTTTGGGACACCTTAAGGCCTTCGGGCCACATGATGTGCAGATATATTCTAGGCACATTCTACAAGAAACTAGCTTCATAGAAGGTTCAGATCAAGGTTCATTCACCAAATTAGAGCTATCAGATTTAGAAAAATGAGAGGGTATGGCATTTTCATTGGTATCGGACATGTGCATCTTTGCACAGGACAGCTATCTGAATAGCCATGTGAAGGTGGATAGTTGATCACGATGCAGATACTGGGGAGGGGTGGTTCCAAGTAGTCATAGTCTAGGTTGATTACTCTAAGACCATTGGCCCATGTAATGTTATGAAAGCCTACAGGCCATGTAATGGTTCCCCTTCAACCCTTAAAAGGGGTATTATCAAAAATTAATAAAAATTTAAGGCCTTCGGGCTATTAAATCATGGAGTATACATCAAGATGCCTTTTGTTCCGGAAAGTGAAATCAAGAAAGGAAAAAATATAAGGGTATTATGAAACCATTACCCATACCCATATGGAAATGGGATAACATCACCATAGACATTGTCACTGGACTTCCAAATATATCTAGGGGAAATAATGCTATATGGGTTTTTGTGGACAGTCTTACAAAGATAGATTACTTTATCACAATTTGGGAGGATTTCTCACTCGATCAACTTGAATAGATATACATCATAGAAGTGGTAAGGCTACATGGAGTACCACTATCGATTGTATCCAATTGAGATCCAAGATTTTCCTCTAAGTTCTAGAATAGTCTCCAACACACTCTGAATATGGAGTTGAACTTCATGATGGCTTACCACCCTCAAACTAATGGCCAATCTGATTGAACTATCCAGACACTTTAGGACATGTTCATAGAATTCTCAATTGACTTAAAAATAGTATAGGATCAACATCTTCCTCTAGTCGATTTCTCTTGTAACAATAGTTTCCACTCGATCGTACAAATGGATCCCTATGAATCTCTTTATGGGAATAGGTGTAGAACACTAGCATTCTAGGATGAAGTTGGGTAATGAAAATTTCTAGGTCATGAAATGATCGAGGAAATGGTGAAAAAGGATAAGACCATTTAGAAACACATCAAGGTTGATTAGATTCAACAGAAGAGCTATGATGATAATCATTAACAAGACCTAGAGTTTGATATTAGATACATGGTATTCCTATACATATATTCGTGGAAGAAATTGATGTGATTTTGAAAAAATGGAAAGCTTAGTCCAAGGTACATCGGCCCTTTTGATATATTTGATCGCCTTAGAGAGCTAGCCTATCGAATAGTACTCACACCGAACCTATCTCAAGTATATGATGTATTCCATGTATACCTTTTGAGGAAGTACATACTAGACCCCTCACATGTACTCAATCCAGAGGTGGTTCCATTGGAGATTTATGTCTCCTATTAATATCAGTTGTTGAAGATCTAATATCATATAGAAAAAATTCTATGAAATAAGACAAAGAACCTTGTAAAAATGTTGTGGAGAAACCACAAGTTTTAGGAAGTAATGTGGGAATCGGAGGATGTGATGAAACAAAGTTACCCTCATCTATTTTAGTGTGAGAAAATAAAATTTTGAGGATAAAAATTCTTAAAGGGGGAATATTGCAATGACCCAAACTGTTATAAATAAAAATTTCCATTTTGATTTAATTAAACATCTTATTCTATAATATGGTTATATAAATCACATGAAATTATTTTATTTTATTATATCCAATTGGATTTAAAATAACATTAAGTATCTTTACCATTTATAATATAGAATTTGATCAGTGATCACATGATTAGTATAAACATAGGGTTTTAATAAATCCAATTGACATAGACAATAGAAGTGATGATCTCAACCAAAGGATCGTACCCTATAAAGCTCGTTTATTAGATATTCCAAGGGAGATAGCATTTATGGGATTTTCCCTTGACCAATCCTAATCTTAGATAAAACAATTTAATAATGATCGAAACCATTTAAAGGAGAAGTTCATGATCATTGAGATCACAACCCAAACCATGTTCTCTGAACCACCCCATGAAAGTCTCGTCATTATGCACCTTAATATTAGGGAATTTTCTTATGTATTAAAGGGATATGAATCAAGACCCTATAAATATGAATATTTACATAAATTTTTATAGAATAATGAATATATTTTCATCCTATTATTTTTACTTTGTAAATGATTTTTATTTTGATACAACAAAGCACAAATTGTATTTTTGGTTAATATTCAAATTCAATTAATGAATTTATGAATTAATTGATTTTTTAAATGAATAATATTTTAATATTATTATTAAATAATTTTTATCAAATATAAATGATAATATAATTTTTATGAAATCAAATGTAGTTTTTATAAATGTTCGAAAACTATTATTGTCAAAAAAACCTGACATTTATTAATAAATATAGATTTTATTTTAAAAGTGAAAATTAACATATTAAAAAATTATTTAGATAAAATTAATATTATTTTTTGAATCATAATGTCAAAATTATCCAATGGTTAATTTTTCATAATTTTCTAAGATAGTCAAATTTTTAGGTAAAAATTAAATATTGTATAAATATACTTGTGTTTTGTGACATCATAATGACCCAAAAGTTATGTAATAATTACTATAAATGAGATTCACAACCATATAAATTTTTTTTCTTTAAAATAATGTGATTTTAAGTTTATTTGATTTATTTTGTACAACCATTATGAATCCTTCAAAACCTATAATATATTTTAAGGTTTTAAAATCATTTATTTAAGAGTGTGACTCACCTCCACATATGCAAGGAAAATATTTTAATAATTTCAGCCCTTGAAATTATAAAATAATAAAAACCCACTCCCATTTGGAAGAAACCATGGTATGTTTTTTGGTTTTAGATATTTTATTATGTAGAGTCCAAAACATAAATAATAAAGAAATCGCCATCGTTTCCTATATAAACCCACCCAATACCACATTTATATTCACCCAAAATCATTGGAAATTTTCCCTAATCTTTCCTCACATCTATAGAGTCTTCCCAAGGTTCCTCAAAGATCTTAATAATCCTCTCTTAAACATTTTGATTCACACACTCAAGTAAGGGATCTTCCACTCTCCTTTTTATTCAAGCACTTCTTTTATTTTATGCTTATTAATTTCTCTTTTTTCATGTTGAGACATTTTCTTAAATATCTCACATACTTTAATTTTTATTTCTACATTATTAGATACCCCTTTAACTCTCATTAATCCTCCGACGATTCTTTACATGCACCTGTTACCATGCCGAAATTTCATAAGGGATTTCTCTCTTCTCATTTCCATTCAAGAACTTCTTTTATGTTATGTATCATAAATTAAATTTGATTATATTGGAATATTTTCTTCCATATTCCCTTTACTTTACATTTAATTTATAAACTATGATATCCCCTTTCCCTCTAATTAAACCTCTCATGATCCTCTATGTACACCCATTACCATGCCGAAATATAGTTAGTATTTTTTTTCTCTATTCAGGTTTCTTCATTACCTTATGCCTTCTATTTAAAAAATTATAATGTTGGGATATGCTTTTTCATGTCCCTATTACTTTTCATTTTATTTATATGTGATGATAGACCTCTTTCTCTCTCATCAACCCATTTTTACAAATCTTTAAGTGACATCGTTATGCTGTCGAAGTTTCACCATAATATTTTGTGCCAAAATAATTGTGCAGTGAATACCATACCCATTTCTTATGAAGGGTGTTCACATTTATGAACATATACTTTTTGATTTGGGATTTACACATATTTATTCCACATTTATTAATCATGTAATAAATTATTATGATGAATGAATCCATGTTTTATGATCTATATGACACACTTAATCATGAGAATGAAATGAATATGATGGGTGTGACTAGATAGCACTCCAATTAATTGGGTAAGTTTTAGTATCATGATATGTTATGTTGGGACAGGGAGTGAATCTTATTGCTTTATGGTAAATTTTCCACCATTATTTCTTAGTGGTTTTATCCTTGACCTATTTTTATGATTCAATGTTTTAATTTGTTTTCACATTTCCCATGTTATGATTATCATGTTATATTATGTCTCATTGTCATGTTTATGATCCCTACTCTTGTTATGACCCATTGATATGACTATTGAATAACATGTATTATCTTATTCATGTAATGAAATATTTATTCCCTTACCATTATTTATAGCTCACCCCTTTCTTATGTTTTACCCCAGGTTATCCCTTGTAGTTTTAAAATCTATGGAATTTTAGAATCATGTTAAGGAAGCTTTTAATAATATGGTTGTATCATATGTTCAAGATGTTATGCCATGTACCTAATTTCCAAAGACACTATACTTATTGATATTTTGGGTTTTATTAAGTTCAATTTTAGGTAATAAATCAGTAATTAATGTATAATTAAGAGTAGGGTTGTTTTACCACTTATTAAGATAATATTCCACCTTTTATAGAATATATTTTCATTTTCGAGTGAGGCCAACAATATTTAAATATTTAAAATAAAAAAACTCTTAATTTTTCATCTTCTATACTATATTTAAGAATAATATTCATCATAATAGTATCTATTTTCCCATTGGCATAAGTATCTTGAAAATCAGATGATGAACATGCTAGTTCAAAATAAAATTTATCATGAATTTCTCTTTAAATGTTTATGTTGTTCCTTCATGTTGTCCTCTTCCTTTTTCAAGCTTTAAATATAGATGGTATGTGTCTAATACTAGTTATTTATTTCAAAATATAGCTTGATAACACTTTTAAAACCTAATTTTTATAATACCATGTGACTTTTTCAAACTCAACAAAATCACTTTAACTAATTCTTGCAAGGAATACACCACACAGACCGTATCTCCCCTCTTAAAACTACAACCTTTAGTACTGATTGTTTAATTTTAGAGAAGAAAGTTATTATAGATTTTATCTAATTTTCCATCATATACATGATAAATTATGGTTTGATCAATTTAGATATGGATTTATTATCATATTTTTTAGAAATTAAGATTTTATGAAGAAAAACCTAAATGATGGAATAATTTATCCATTAATTATATGAAATTAATTTCAATAACATAACTTTGAATTCGAGTTTTTTTTTCAAATTATAGGTAATGAAAATACTATCTATGTTCAGCTACATTAGATTATTATGAATCTATTAAAGAATAAATAGAAACTATATATGATTAACTAGGAACTTAATGGTGCTATATATGGTTTTGGGAAAATCATGTATGGTTTTACACTTTTCTATAGTACATTCCAATCACTTATTTTAGATTAAAAGTCAATTTCAACATCCCACGTAATTTTTTAATCAACTCTATATAGTTAAATAAGAGTTAATTAGATCCCAAATGAGTTTCTCAAATGATTATCTATGATAACTTTATATAATATTCAATACCTTTTCATATAATTTTTTTACCTGAGATCACTTAAATTAAGGGAGGAATTGTGGAAACCATCTATGGAAACGATGAATGGAGTGAATGAATATCAAGTAATCTTCATGTATGATTTTCTTAACTAAATTTGGAACCATATCAAGAAACTATATGTGTGGAAACCATCTGAAGATAGATGTTATCGTCTATGGATTATGTGAATTTTAGATAAAATCAACATGAAACAAGCTAGAATCCCTGATAAGAAACTAATTTCAATAGGAATTAATCTTACAAGTGAGATACATGTGACACCTTCATAGGTAGGATGTGTTTATTCATTTTTTAAATGATAACTTATAGATATTACTTTTTAATAAATCAAAATATTCTATTTTTTTAATAATTTTTAGTTATGTTTTTATAAGAACTCACCACATGGATTATCACATTATAAATATTATATCTTCTAAATTAATCTCATAATGGAACATTGAAAATACTCACCTAAATAAAGACAAATTGAATTTATATTCTAATTATCATCCAAACCTGTTAGATAAAATATGGAATAACAGAAAATATAGGGAAGTTTGTTATAGTCGATGACTATAAATAGGAGATGAGGCTCAAGACTTAAATAAGTGGGAAGTGTTGAATGCTGAAACTATTAAATAATGTTACAATTACCAAATGAAAATCAAGATCTGTGTGATTTAGCATGAGTGATATTATTTTCATTTTTTTATTATTTAACTTACTGCGTCCATTTTCTATATTTCATTTTAAAGAAATAATACATTTTCTATTTTAACTATTTATTGATTCCAGACTATTTTGATAAACAAAATCCTAGTTTAAGGACTTGGTGTTACTGATCTTATTGATCAAATCACCTCTAAAGATAATAGCTTGTTGCTTTCAATCTTCTAATCGAAGAGGTTCTACTTTAAAACCTATATATCCCAATAAAGTTTAAATCCTCTTATTTATTTAGATTAAAATAGAATAAGTTATAAGGATAAGAATATATATAACCCTCATTAATAAAATTATTTAGGGTATTTATGAATTTTAATTTGGAACCTAATTTTTATTATTATATTTTATATTCTGTACTTGTTTACTTTGTTCAGTTTATATGGATTTCATTTGAATATACTTCGCATTCCATGTTATACATTATTTTACATTGTGTAACATTACTTATGTATTGTTTATAGTTAATAGTAACTTAATTTAGTCCATTCAAACCAGTAGGTATTGAGAGGGATTGTTTTAATATATTTTTAAAATATTCAATTCACTCCTCTTGAAGCAGCTAATTTGAGACAATAAAAAAAAGCTTGATCAGTAAAGATCACATTACAATGTTTTTATTTATTTTTAATAATGTTGGTTACCTTGAAGATATGGTTAATTCCAATATGTGAAAAATATAAATGTCTTGGAAGGAATTTGGAGTTATCGAACTAGGTGTATTTGGAATTAGAAGAAGTATTAGAGAAATATCTTGAATCTTGAAAGTGGGGGAGTACTTCCATTGGAGTATTAAATTATCATTCAAATTTTTAAAATGAAGTTGGAATGTTTTAGATATTTAAAAGCTCTATATTATTAGTAAAATAAAAAAGGAATTTAAATTTTGTGGTGTTGCCAAGATTTAGATAGAGAATAACTTTTATTAGAAAAGAATAGTTAAAAACGAAGTTCCCAAGTGAGTATGGAATTTATTTTCAATGGTTCGATATGTGTTTAGTGAGGTGATGATGGTGCTTAGAGGATTTTTATATATTCTTCAAAAGGAACTGAATGTCATGATTAATATAGAATCTATGTAAGTCCATAAGATGATTGAGGTGATTTCATGATATATATAAAAGGAAACATGATGATACAACTTGAATAACTTTAGTGAATAAGTTTAAGACATAGTAGCATTAATCATTATGGTGATTGTTGTTCTAATCTATAAAGGAATCAAAGAAAAATGATGATGGATGATGGATCATAGTCTATAAAAATTTTGAGAAGTGTTGAAGTGTTTGAGAAGGATTAGAATTCAGATGAAGATGAGTTGAGTCTGTTTGAGTAAAGTATGGTATTCTATATATTGACATAATAGATTTCCATCATATATGCATATCAACATAGACGATTCTGCAACATAGATTAATCTCCATTATATTGGATTTTGTAATGCATTTGAATTTCCATTATAGCCAATTCTATAACATAACTGAATTTACAGGGTAGATGAATTTGTGTATTTGAATGCTACTGTGTATGTGGATTTAGAACTCATGTATTCATTTGGGCCAATGTAAGGGAATTATATGATGTAACAGAATGGTACTACATAGTTGAAGTGAACCATGTGGGGGAATATTGTAGCATGGCCTAAGTAAACCAAGCAGGCATGTTTAGGGCATGTATGGAATTAACATAGGATTTTTAGAGAAATATAATGGATTATATAATTATATAATATGTGATATTTTTATAATAAAAATTTTAGGAAAGCAGAAGGTTTATGTGAAAAAGATTCATGAGGCCATGCACATGAAGATCTCAAATGAATTTATAGATATGATAATTAAGGATAATAAGACATAGTAAATAAAATACCATGTGAGGAACAACACATGAGATCTAGATTCTTTCAAGTATTTAAAAATAGTGAGATTTTAGGAGTTTTTTAAGATGCATATATTTATATATTATGTGAAAGAGTGTAGATAGGGTCTTTAGGAAGTTTATGTAATGACCTGAAATTTTGTATAATTTTTGTTTCCTAAATTTTTGTGTCATTTTATATTATACTCAACAAAACTATATCCTTTAATTAATGAAGTGGGTATAATAAAAATGAGACTATTGGGTTTCAACTGTTATATAATTGTTGGTCAATATGACCGTTGGAAACTAAACTCTTAATGTTATGATTATTGTTTATAAATACAAGTGATCTTGGTTAATTAATACTGAAAGGAGAGTCAATGGCCACATCCAGTAGACTCGGGTCATACAAAGCCCATCTGTCAAAGCTTGGGAAGGAGGTATCATTTTTGGGCTTTGCTCTGGACCAATCCCAAGTAGAGCTTCAACATGTGAAGCTTGAATGGAATCGCCTGCGGGATAAGTTCTAGTTGATAGAAATCACCACTCGGGAAATGTTGTCTGATCCGCCCTAAGATTCTATCACCATAGCACATCTTACACTTAGGACCTATGTAGGTGTTATAAGGGGCTATGTAACGAGGCCTTAGTTACTTTGTGTAATCCTTTTTATATAAATAAAATTGTTATTTCTTGTTATGGTAAAATTTGTGAATTTAAAATGTCCGGATAAATATAAGATGAATTTATAGATGTTCCATTTTATTGGTAAATTTTGGAAAAATGGTATTTTAAAATATTTATGTATACTTTAAATAATTAATAATGTGAAATGATTTTCAAAAAAATGGTCTTCTATAGTTTTGACCAGTAAGAAATTTAGAGTCTAATAAGATCAACTTAATTTTTAGTGAACAGTAAAGTATGAATAGTAACATACCCTTATAAATAGTAATGAGTAGTAAATCATCCAAAAAAAGTAGAAACTTCACCCATGAATGTATAAATAAAATTTAGATATCTTAAAAGTGAAAAAACGATCATAGTATAAGTTTTGGTATTTTTGCATGTCATAAATATTTTATTTACAATTTTATAATTAATTTAATAATTTAAAATGGAAATTTATTTTCATAAAATTTAATCATAAATTTTTACTTTATTTTCTTATGGTTATACGATAATTTTATGGGACATTGATTACTTTTTCTAGGTGTTACAAAACAAGTTATAGTTTTCGAGTTGTTTTTTTGAATAAATAATGATTTTATTTAAAAATTAAATTAAAAATATTTAGAAAATTATTTTCATAAAATGGAGTTCATTTTTGAATTCATATAATTGATATTAGTTTAGTGTGAATTTATGATATTTTTATAAAATGTTTTGTTTTTCGGTGAATAGTAAAAATACAGTTTTGGGTTTCGGTGTGATTAATGACATCATTAATGATGTAATAATGATGAAATAATTCTGGTCGACTTACGAATAGTAATATATGTTATGAGGTGTCCCAAGTGGCCAATACCATGGGAAAATACAATGGGATATCCCATGGTTTTGCAAATACCACCGATGAGGTGTCCCATGGAAATTAATTAAATATTCTCTCACTTTTGCTATATATACCAACCCATTCCTTCATTAATTTCATTCCAAAATTCCTCCTCAACGAATTTATAGTCTTTTACCTCCCAAGGAGTCCTCCCAAGATTCCCTCAAATCCCTCAAGGTCCCAACCTTCGATCTTTCAAAGCCACTCTTCAAGGTAAGGGAACCTATCACCCTCCTCTTTTAAGTCATGACTTCCTTTATGTTATGTCTTCTAGTTTCCATATTCTTATGTGGGGGTAAGTTATTATATATTATTCTTACTTTAAATTTCATTTCAAAATTATTAGAGACCCTTTCTGCTCTCATCAATTTATTTTCTGAATTTTTAAGTGACGTCGTTAGGCTGCCGAATTTTCATAAAGGAAAGCGCATTTTCTCTTTTCTTTCAAGTTTCCTTTTCATGTGGTATGTCATTACACACGATGATCTTATTTATATTTTATTATGTCACTCTACTGTAAAATGATTCATTTATGGATGAAATACCCTTTTCCCATCTCTTTTTATTGTTTTTTAAAACCATGTTATATAGTCGTTATGCTGCAGAATTTTCGTCTCAAAATCTCTCTATTTTTCTCAATAAATTCTCTTGTATTATTTATGTGAATACCCAAATCTATTTTCATTTCCAGGGGTATTAATCAATACATAAAATTGATCTATTTTATTCTTTAATTGAAATACATATAACCCTCACTCCCTTTCCATGGGTTATAAATGACATAACGATCAATTTTTTAAGAACTTTTAAAACGTCACGATTTTAAAATGAAATCCATTTATTTTATTATATATGGGTTATTTATGAAATTTTTTATTATTATCTATATGTATAACATTAAAATAAAGACATATTAAGGGTGTGCCTTGATATCTCTCCAATTAATTGGGTAAAGAATTAATATCTAGGGATAACAAGTTTCATGATACCGTAGTGAATAACCTTGGTAATTTTTTTATTACACCTTGGGAATGAATATTGGTGATATGTTCATGAATGTATAAATGAAATGTTGTATCCACATATTTAATTTATGATTCATTTTCTTTTTATTATTATATTCCTCTTTTTCTATTTCTCATGTCTTATGGTTTTCATCATGTTCTTATTAATATCACAAGTAAACTAATTCCCTTGCTTTCCTTATTGGGCCTTCAGCTCACCCTTTCCTTTGATGTATGTATCTAGGTTATGAGATGTATTAACTGTAATTAGGATGAACTTATGATGAATCCTTACAAGTTTATTAGAATATTGTTTTATGTTTTCATGTTTTGTGTTCCTGATTTCTAAGACACTAGATTTAAAGATCCTCTGTTTAAAAAATGTAATGAAAAGTTATATAATAAAAAGGAAGGATTCCATAGATTGAAATGATATTTGAATGATAATTAAAATGAGGAATAAGTAAATAAATATGTTAACTTATTTAAATTAAATAAGTTTATTCCTACCAAATATTTAAGAGTTTCTAAATATAGATGGAAACTAAATATTCACATGTGACTTTAAATATATACAAGTTGTGAAAGATAGAAGAGTGTGAGTGAAAGAGAATTGGGAATTCTCATACACTGTGTGGAGATAATTCTAAGAGATTGATACATATCTGATAAAATATAAAAGAATGTGTGATGATTCCATAACTCCCTAAATGAGATAAACCTCAGTATTCGAAGAGTCCAAGGAGAATCTAGATCATACTAAATCCAAAAGGATTTTTGTGACTAATAAATTGATTAAAGTAGATGTTAAAGTTTTTGAAGGTGTACAAAAGAAATCCTAATCCTACATGATCATGAAGGAGGATTATCTAAAGAATAATGAGATATTTATACTAGTATATTGACCCATATATAGGATAG
Organism: Viscum album; assembly: GCA_963277665.1. NCBI lineage: Eukaryota > Viridiplantae > Streptophyta > Magnoliopsida > Santalales > Viscaceae > Viscum > Viscum album. Next base: position 226,148,488 of record OY728162.1, read on the forward strand.
GATCTTGTGTCTAGGGTGCCCAACTAGTTACTAATTCACCCCCCTCTCAGTGGTACCTTACTGGTCCTTGGGCCCTATAATTGGTATAAAAGTAAGGTTCCCTATAAATATCCAAATATTTTCCCTAATTGTTCCTTAAGAAGTGTCTAAAAGTGTGGTGGATCCACTAAAAATAGTAAGGTACAAAACCTATGAAATCTAGATAGATTTCTCTAGAAAAGAAGAGAAGGAGGTTCACAAGTTATCATTGGTGTCACTGGATGTTCAGAAACAAAGCACTATAATATTGGAATAATATTTTAATTCATGAAAATCATATAAATCCAAAATTAATGGGGTCAAAGATAATTAGGGGAGAAAACCCATAGAAAAAAATCAGATGAAAGAAGTAAATATGACAATCAGTGGAAACTCAAAGAAAGATGGTTACTTGTGTGAATGTTGTGGAAGATATGGAAGTTATCCATACAATTTAATGAATATTTTACCTAAAAAATGGTATTTATTTATAAATAAATAGAAATAATAATAAAAATTCATATTCTTAAATGACTATGGTAAAAAAATAAGGTTTCACACAATGTAAAGGTCAAGATTAGGATGAAAGAGTGGCCTAGGGTGAGTGGAATCTCTCAATCTCAAAGTCAGTTATGAAAATCAAGAGGCTCCTCCTTATTCCCCAATATTATTTTTTACTTATGGTCTAGAATTTAGGTAATTGAAGTAGTGTAATAATTTTTTTACACATCAGATAATAATGATGAAATTCGAGATTGTTGCCTTTGGAAAATAGAGATGTTGAGTTCTCTCACGGAGTTCTTCTAAAAAAAATTCCATATAGTAAGAAGGAAAGAAGTGCATCCCTTTATTATGAGAAAAAATAATAAGTAAGATGCAATTTTGTTGTTTCTAGTAAATTTGGAATTCCTATATATCTTATAAAACCTAAAGGTTGAGGTCTACAGGCCTTAATCATGACAATATTAAATTATTTTATTAATGGGGAGCATTGATTGATAAAATCATGATAAAAAGGTGGAGTTATATGACTTGAACGTGAACTATTTTGATGTTTTGTTGAGATGTGTGTAGGATACATATTTATTTTAAAAAATAATTTGTCTTATACAACCCCTAAAATGATATTTGTTGTTTCTTCTGAGCATAATATCACATTCACGATACTTTATGGACAACACAGACAACCTAGGTTATATTTATCTTGTTTTCTACATTGGGTTATCCCATATAGACTTAGAGAAGAATAAAAAAATTATCTTTTCTAAGAGAACCATGTAGTATCATCCTTTACTTGAAACTAAAAAATAGGAGAAGAATGTGGATATTCTAAAAGTTATAAAAAGAGTTATGAATACCCCTACATTATTCCTTTACATTTGATTATCAATAAGGGGGGAGAAGAAATAATTCACCCAAGAACACATATTGACATTGAGGATTTATGGTATTTCCAAAAAAATCAAAGATGGAGATTGAAGTTCTTAATATATTATTTCATTTATTGTAAATGGTCCAACATGTCTTTATTGAGTTGATAATTTTTTTTAGAGAATTTTTATGGATTCATGACAAGGAATTGGATCTCATGATTAATATAGAATCCATATAAGTCCATAACATGATTGAGGTGCTTCCATGATATATGGAAAGATAAACATGATGATACAACTTGAAAAACTCAAGTGGATAAGTTCAATACATAGTATAATTAATCATTTTTAAGTTTTTTTGTGATGATCTCAAAAATAATCAAATAAAAGTGATGATGGATAGAGGAGAACTATCCACAGTAATTTATGATAAGTGTTTATGTATTTGAGAAGGCTTGAAAGTTGGATAAAGATGAGATAATTCCATTTGACTGAAGTCTGGAATTATATAGATTCACTTAAGTTATTTCTAGTATGAATACATATCCACATATCTCATTATATAATGTATCTGAATTTCCAACATAGTCGATTTCATAACGTAGTCGAATTTATAGCATAACCAAATCTTTATATTTGAAATTTGTTGTGTATACAGATTCAAAACTCACATAGTCATTTGGGCCAATGTAAGGGAATGTGGAAATGTAGCTAAATATCGCAGCATAGTCAAAGTGAACTACATAAGAGAATGTTGTATCATAGTCGATGTAAACCACATAGGTTAATTCATTCCATGTATGGAATTTATGTATGTATGTGAGAATGATATAAGGGTTTATATCCTTACATAATGGGTGAGATTTTCAGAAACCAAGGTTTAGGAAAAAGGAAGTTCGACATTGTATAGATGCATGAGGTTATGCATGTAGAGATCTTGGATGATTTTATATAAGTTGTATTTGAGGATAATAAGACATGGTAAATCAAATACTGTGTAAAGAAAAACATATGAGAGCCTTATTCCTTTAGGTATTTAAAAATTTTAAGAATTGGGTAGTTTATGAAGACATGTATATTTATATATTGTGTGTAAGAATGAATTCCAAGTATTTAGAAGATTTTAATGAGAATTCAAATAATAATAAATTAGGAAATCAGTTAACCAATTTAAATGGAAGAAGATAATTCCTACCAAAGATATATCATTTTTCAAATATAGATGGAAACTAAATATTCACAAATGATTATAAATATATATTGGTTGTTAAAGAAAAAGAGTTTGAGAGAAAAAATAATTTAGGATTCACATACACTATGTGAAGATATTTCTAGAGACCCATGCATCTAGTACTGAGGAGAAAAGAAGGTGAGATGAATCCAGGGGTACTTGAAGGATATAGACCTGAGTATTCAATGAATCTAAGGATAATCTAGATTTTACCATATTAATAAGGAGTTTTTAGACCAAGATATCAATTAAAATTAACTATTGGAGATCTTGAAGATGTATATGATCAAGCCTGATCCAACAAGCTCATGGAGGAATATCATTTTATGAATAAGGATATATTTATACTACATTATTGACATAGAGAGAGAAGAGGGTCTTGTGACTGGGGTGGATAATTAGTTTTTGAAGAGGCTCATGGCTAGGGTGTCTAACTAGTTAAGTGTAAGAATGATGGTTGGGGAGTCTAACCAACTGATGTAGAAGAGTAAGTGGATGGTGTATAAAACTGGGGCTAAATAGAGGATCAAATAAAAGGATTTATAAAAAGTTTCTAACTAAATAACTATAATTGGAAATTAATATTATAGTGGAGAATCCATGTTGGGGAATCTAACCAATATTGAAAGGAGTGTTATTTTATGATAGACCTTTTAAATACTATGTGTCGATACCTCTTTCATTTTTACTACACATCTAGTGAGGTTGTACGATAGTATTGAGTGGATTGATAACTCTAACAAGTTTAAGAAGTTTAATTCAATATGTGAATAATTTATAAAAATAAGGGCATTAATCCACCATCCTTCTCTGTGGTACATTACTGGTCCTTAAGTTTTACAAAAAAGATAATTTGATAATATTTAAAAAATAAATTAAGAGTTTATTCGAACATTAATATGAATTTTAATCCCATTCTGTGAGTTGTATAGGAATTTATAATTTGGAAATGGTTTTTTGAGTATGTGTGATTTTCATACCTACATGTGAGTGAGTCGGTTTTTTACTTAGGAAAAAATATGCCACCACATGTAACATCCCAAGTAAGTAATGAATAATAGATATTTTTTATCTATGTCTATTAATGAATTATATAGTGTTTTAGAGGCTTAAAATGAAAATAAATCCAATCTTAAGCATGGAATACACTAATATTCTTAAAAGATTGTTTTACTGCCTTTTGATGGAAAACCCTTTTTAAATCAATCTTTTGACAATTTTATAATCTATATTTGTCAAAATAAACATATTCATTATGATTGGGACATTGAATTTTACATTGGATTACTTTTTGGTATTTTTCTGACAATGTTCATTTTTTAATGAATAGTGAAAAATACTGCATTTTACATCAAAACTGCTTTTTCATTTAATTTAATTATTTGGTTAGATTATATTTTTCATTGGTATTAAAGTGTAATCTGAATATAATTTTACCATTTAATACAATGGTGGTCATTAGGATTAATTTCACTTTGTAATTGGTCATAAACTAATGCCAAACTTTTCATAGATATTGTTTCAAAAAAACCCGCTATTTGTCATGACAGCGGGAATTAATTATTAAATTAATTAATGTGACTTATATGTTTTGAATTTTGTAAAATAGACTTCATTTTTTAATTCGGAATATCAAATATAGCTTAGGGTGAATTTTTGGTAATTTTCTGAAAAACTTCAATTTTTGATGAATAGTGAAACCACTAAGTGGTACTTATAAAAACTGATTTTTCGTTTAAATGAAATTTTGTCATCTTTGTATTTTGAATTTCAAAAATCCAACATACATGGTTGTCATTAAGAAGTAAAATGTGGTTCAATGAGATTATAATAATTTTTTGGTGAATAGTAACTTATTAAGTTTTTAATCGCGATTAGAGGTAATTAGTGTAGTTTAAGGTAAAAATAATGTTTTAATAGTATGATATGAGCTTGACACATGTCCTACCCTCATTTGATGTGTCATGGCCGACCAAGACAAGCCATTTTTCAACTTGGGGACCCCATGGAGCCACTTTGGTTGGGAAATGACATAAATAACTTTTTATTTAATGTTAAAGTAAAAATGACACAAACATGAGTTATGTTACTAAAACAATTTTTATATGGGGTTATACAAGTCATATTTTTGAATATAAATATTCATTAGAAATATAAAAAGATTTCCTACATCATAGTATTTTTTTTATAATTTTTAGACATTAAATAAATTAAATTATTTATGATATCATGATGATGCAGCGATGACCTCATTATTTAACGATTTAAATAAAATGGAAAGATAATGAAAAATCTAAGACCTACACATGTAAAAAACCAATTGGATGAGTGGATTTAGAACCATTATCACCTTATCCTATAATTATATCAATGTGGGACCTTTTGAATTCGAAACTCATTTTAAAATAAAGTAACTTATCTTTACTTTCCAAGAGTGCCCCTCCTCTCCTCTTATAAAAGGCCCCCACCTCTACCTCCTTGCCCACACTCCCAAAGCCTTTGGCTCGGCCAACCCCTGCCCATTTTGTCTCTCCACTTCCCTATCTTACTCCTTGAAGTGTCACTTTGGGCAGAATTCTTCCCAAGGAAGCCTTTGAGCTCAAACCAAAGGGAGTTACCCGATTTTAAGGTAATGTCTTCTTTTGATTCCTTTTGTTTTATTTTGATTCTCCAACCCCCTAAACTCTTTTTATTCTTTTCTTTTGTAACAAATCCAGTATCCTCAATATACTAGGATGTTTTTATAATATGGATTCGAGCTACACATACACACACCTACATCTAATGGTTAACGAACATACTGTTTCTGTGGATGGTGAATTTATGCCTCCCGAAACGATGATTGTTCAACATTCTTTTAACACCTTCAAAGGTGGCCATTAATATGTCACTATATTTATATATGATATATAATATGTTTATGTTTTCCTTAATCTTCTGTTTTTTTATTTTTGGTCATATCTTTATGATTTCCATTATGGGTAAACGCGATATCTTCATTTAAGGAAGTGCGGACTACCGCCCCCTCAAAGTGATTTGATTCGTTAAATACCATATATGGGACTTATAAAGGATGGAACTATGATATTATATATGATATTATACTGGAATTATAATATACCTTTATATCATTATGATTCCATACTATAAAATACGAAATGGAAATGAAAGTAGCGTTCATGCGTACGTACGGCTTACCGTCTCCATGAACGGTGTATTTCATTTCTTACCTCTAAATGATTATGTAATATTATAAATACATGTATATACTGGATATATATGATATATACATCATTATTATAATTATGGATATAATGGATACATGAACAACTTGTAATTATGAAGGGTTTATTTTTTACTCAAGTACCAATGATCGTTAAAATGACCGTTATTAACTTAAATAATTACATAGTGTTCATGACATGGTAATAAGTGATATAAAAGGAATAATGAACTTGAAAAAGGTTCTTAAAGAAGTAGAAATTAACTCAAGTTTATTATTCAGGACATTAAATAACGATCGAGTCAAGTCGGACCCGAGGTATGGGACTTCGTCTCAATCTCCTTTCATTGAGGCGTATTTTGTTTTATACACAACCTTCTTTTATATGGTGTATAAACCCCTTTGACTTTTACGTTTATCCAAAAGGAATCTTTTTTATACGAATCATTTTACTAAACAAAAAAAGGGAATGTTTTTGTCATACGTATGCGGCGACAACGACTTCTCCGCCGCCGTGACCGTTATTTGAGTTTCGGCTTTCTCTACAAGCCATACATTCTTTTTAAAAGAAAAATAAATACCATGTTTTAATTTTCTTTTATTTTGGTATTGAAAATTTTTTTCATAATGTTTTTATATCAATGTGTTGTATTGATATCTTGTGATTGAAAGGTGGAAATGTTATGTTTCCTTTATGCATGTTTTATGTGATACGATTATGTTGAGGTTCTTGGGCATTATTATGAAGACGGGTGGTTCCGTGACAAACTAAGGGCGAGTGAGCCCGATATAGCTCTCCAATGCATTGGGTAACGCGAAGGAGTGAAACGTTAAGGTTTCTCCGAAGAGATTTAGGGAATATGCTGTGATGGGTATTCCAAACGTAACCAAGAGGGTTACTCCCTACGTAAGGATGTTATGAATGCCTCAAGTTACCTTTATGTCTTATGATTTCTATGATTTATTTATGATTTGATGAGGTATGTTAAAATCCTTATGTTTTATGGGTAAAGTATGATCTCATTCTTATGTATATATGTACCCATGTTTCATTTCCATATTTTTATATCCCTTACTGAGCTTTTTATGCTCATCCCAAGTTTTTTTTGAAATGTTTTTCACAGGTCAAGGGAAAGGTACATGATATGATGATAGTGTCAAGTAAGTGTCAAGAAATAATCCATGTTTTATTTTAAATATGTTTCCATTGATGGGAATGAAGAATACTATCTTTATGTAACCACTTTGTTTATATGTGGAATGTAATGAAAGTTTTATGATCTAATTCTCTAAAACTCTAAACCCAAAAAGATCATCAATGTGTAATCTTGTAATAACTCAAGATTAAGTAAGGTTTAAGGTTGGGGCCTTATAGTTGGTATTAGAGGTCGGTTTAGATAACTTTAGGAGTTAGAATTCTATTAAATGATTATCCAAAAATATTTTTTTTTTGAAATGATATAGCATTTGAAGATTACCATGTTGCTTCATCTAAGACATGTTTGTTCAGAATGGTTTTCCACATAGGAAACAGGGAAGCAGTGCTAGGAAGGCATACAGAAGGAAATAACCTTCCGAATCAGCATCCTGAGATGGTCGGAATTGGAACTGAACAGTTTGTTGCAGTAATGGCACAGTTGAATCAAGCGATAAATGGTGGTGGTATCCATACACGAGATCAGCCAGATCAACCGCAAAGGAACATGTTAGTGGTGGAACATTTCATGAGGCAACATCCCCCATCATTCAGAGGATCATCTGACCCTGTGCTAGCTGAAGGGTGGATTAAATCACTGGAGAAGATTTTTGATGTCATGGGTTGTTCATACAATCAAAAGGTTAGTCTTGCTATTTACCGTTTAGAGGGTGAGGCAGATCAGTGGTGGTCTATGGTTAAAAATATCAGGGACGCCGATGAGATTGATGCTCTTGACTGGGATGAATTCAAAGGTATGTTTCTTGAAAAGTATTTTCCTAAGGCTGTTCGACTTAGGATGGAAAATCAATTCTTGTAATTGAGGCAAGAGGAAGACTCAGTGGCTACCTATGAAGAAAGGTTCACTCGATTGGCAAGGTATGCTCCAAATTTTATCTGAGACCTTGATAGTAAAATCAATTGTTTTTACTTAGGATTAAAGCCAAAATATCAAAGGGCATTAGATTCTCGTGAGTTTAAAAGTTATGAAAATATTGTTCGATGTGCTGAGAAGGTGGAAATGGAGTTTGCCGATGATCAAGTGTTCTATAACAACCAACAGAAGAAGAGACCGAGGTGGCAGGAGAAAGGTAAGAATTCTTCAAAAAAGTCTGATGGTAAGAAAACTAAGTTTCCAGTTTGTGATAAATGTGGCAAAATGCATGCTGGGGAATGTCTTCTGAATTCTGGAAAGTGCTACCAATGTGGTAAGATGGGACATAAGGCTCGTGATTGCACTGAAAAGGATCAAGGTGAAGGTAAGACCAAATTTGATTTACAGTTAGTGAAATGTTATAAGTGCAATGAGATGGGTCACTATGAAAACGAGTGTCCGACAAAGAGCTTGAGTGATGGGAAGTAGTTAGACTACAAGCAGAAAGGGGTGGTGAAATCCTTTGCAACTACTTCAGCAGATTCCAGGCCATCAAATGAAGTTGTATCAGGTACTTTGTTTGTTTTTTCAGATTATGCCAGTGTGTTGTTTGATTCGGGGTCTACACATTCTTTCATCTCTGAAACCTTTTCTAGTAAAATGGGAATACCATCTCAAGAAATGACTCTTGAACTTTTGGTAAAAACACTTGGGGGGAATGTTGAGGCAAAAAGAATTTATAATAATCTTCTTATCCTTATCTGTGGAAAGAACCTACTTGCAAACCTTATTGTTCTACCTCTAGTAGAGTTTGATGTTATCCTGGGTATGGATTGGCTCTCTATTTACCATACTAAGATTGACTGTAGAGCTAAAGAAGTTTCTTTTCATAAAGACTTTCAGTTTTTGTACAAGAATGAACCCTTACTGTTGATAACTTATCAAGAGGCCAAGAAACTTGTAAAAGATGGAAATGAATGTTACCTTGCACACATCGTTGAAAATAAAGGAACTGTTCAGATTAATGATGTGCCAGTGGTAAATGAGTATCCTGATGTTTTTCCTGATGATTTGCCTGGAATAATACCAGATCGGGAAGTTGAATTTACTGTTGACTTAGTTCCTGATGCTAAGCCAATTTCAAAACCCCCTTATCGAATGGCTCAAATTGAACTTTTAGAGTTGAAGGAGCAATTTCAAGATTTATTAGAGAAAGGTTTCATTCGACCTAGCACATCACCATGGGGTGCTCCTGTCTTGTTTGTTAAAAAGAAAGATAGTTCAATGAGACTTTGCATTGATTATAGAGCCTTGAATAATATCACTATTAAGAACAAATATCATTTTCCTCATATCGATGATTTGTTTGATCAGCTCCAGGGAGCTCAGTATTTTTCAAAGATTGACTTGAGATCGGGGTACCATCAGCTGAAGGTAAAGAAAGAAGATGTTCCGAAGACCGCGTTCTGTACAAGATATGGCCACTATGAATTTGTAGAAATGCCTTTTGGGCTAACCAATGCACCTGCTGTATTCATGGACTTAATGAATAGAATTTTCCATGAGTTCTTGGATAATTTTGTGGTGGTTTTCATTGATGATATTTGGTGTTTTCTAAAAGTAAAGAGGAGCATGAAAGACATTTAAGGGTCATTTTGCAAACCTTGAAATAAAAAAAATTTTATGGGAAATACAGCAAGTGTGAGTTTTGGTTGCAACAAATTTCTTTCCTTGGTCATATTGTTTCTAAAGATGGGATAACTGTTGATCCTGCAAAAACAAAAGTTGTGGAAGACTGGACAAGACCAACAAATGTAACTAAGATTCGTAGCTTCCTTGGTTTGGCAGGCTATTACCGAAGGTTTGTTAGAAATTTTTCACGGTTATCTAGTCCAATGACTAAGCTAACTCGGAAGGGTGTTAAGTTTATCTGGACAAAAGAATGTGATGATTGTTTTCAGGAATTGAAAAGAAGATTGGTTAATGCTCCAGTTTTGGCACTACCTTCCAGGAATGGTGAGTCTATTATCTACAGTGATGCTTCATTGAAAGGACTTGGTTGCGTCCTAATTCAGAATGATCAGGTAATTTCTTATGCTTCACGACAGTTGAAAACTCATGAAGTAAATTACCCTACACATGATTTGGAATTAGCTGCTGTTGTTTTCTATTTAAAAATTTGGAGGCATCATTTGTATGGAGTAAAGTGTGAAATATATACTGATCACAAAAGTTTAAAGTATATATTCACTCAGAAAGAATTGAACATGAGACAAAGGAGATGGCTAGAATTAATCAAGGATTATGATTGTACAATTCATTACCATCCGGGAAAAGCAAATAAAGTGGCTGATGCTTTGAGTCGAAAAAGTAATGCTTTATTAGAAATGTTGCGTTTGGAACGTGATCCTTTGGTTAAGGATTTGATGAACTTTGGAATAGAAGTTGTGGGTGCAGGAAGTTCTTCTGTTTTGTTTCCGGTATCAGTGAGATCATCTCTGTCAGATAGAATCAAGCAAGCACAGAAGCAAGACAGTGAGTTGTAGAAAAAGGTAGAGCTGGTTCAGAAAGGTAAGTTTCCTGAATTCAACATTGATAATGATTGAGTTTTGAGTTTTGGGAAGAGATTGTGTGTGTCTTGTGATTCACAGTTGAAGAGAGAGTTGTTATGTGAAGCTCATAGTTCTCCGTTTTCAGTTCATCCTGGCAGTACTAAGATGTATAGAGATCTGCGGGAGTATTACTGGTGGGATGGAATGAAAAGAGATATTGCTGATTTTACTGTGAAGTGTTTGACTTGTCAGTAGGTTAAAGCAGAGCAGCAGTTACCGAAAGGGATGCTTCAGCCTTTACCAGTGCCAGAGTGGAAATGGGAGAATATATCCATGGACTTTGTTGTGGGATTACCGAAGACATCTCGAGGTAATAATGCAATCTGGGTTATTGTTGATCACTTGACTAAATCTGCTCATTTCCTTGCTATACAAGATACTTTTTCCCTAGATCAACTTTCCCATTTGTATCTTAAAGAGATAGTCAGGTTACATGGAGTTACTCTCTCCATTGTATCTGATCGTGATCCCAGGTCCACTTCTAACTTTTGGAAAGGCCTTCAGAAGTCGTTGGGTACTGAATTAAATTTTAGTACAGCTTTTCATCCTCAATCAGATGGGCAGTCAGAACGAACAATTCAGACATTGGAGGATATGCTACGTTCTTGCTCTATGAATTATCAGGGAAGTTGGGACCAACATCTTTCTTTGGTTGAATTTTCATATAATAACATTTTTCATTCCAGTATACAGATGGCACCATTTCAGGCATTATATGGGAAGCGGTGTCGAACTCCAGCTTTCTGGGATGAAGTGGGTGAAAGGAAGTTGATGGGACCAGAATCGGTTGAAGAGATGGCGGAAAAAGTTCATCTGATTCAGAAGCACATGAGAACAGCTCAGAGCAGGCAGAAGAGTTATGCGGATAACCGGAGGAAGGATCTATCTTTCGAGGTAGGTGATCATGTTTTTCTCAAGGTTTCTTCTTGGAAAAGTGTGATGAGATTTGGTAAGAAAGGAAAGCTGAGTCCAAGGTTTATTGGACCATATGAAATTCTGGAGAGAGTTGGATCAGTTGCATACCGGGTGGATTTACCTCCGAGTTTATCTCAGGTACACAATGTTTTTCACGTTTCGATGTTGAGAAAGTATATTCCAGATTCATCTCATGCTTTGAGTCCAGAGGTAGTTCAGCTGGAAGAGAACCTATCTTATGAGGAACAACCGGTCCAGATTCTTGACCACAGGGAGCAAGTGTTACGGAATAAGGTGATTAAGTAGGTAAAGGTTTTGTGGAAAAACCACATGATGGAAGAGGCAACATGGGAATCTGAAAATGCAATGAGGGATAAGTACCCCCATTTATTCGATAAGTAAATAAATTGCGGGGACGCAATTTTCTAAAGGGGGGAAGGATGTAACATCCCAAGTAAGTAATGAATAATAGATATTTTTTATCTATGTCTATTAATGAATTAGATAGTGTTTTAGAGGCTTAAAATGAAAACAAATCCAATCTTAAGCATGGAATACACTAATATTCTTAAAAGATTGTTTTACTGCCTTTTGATGGCAAACCCTTTTTAAATCAATCTTTTGACAATTTTATAATCTATATTTGTCAAAATAAACATATTCATTATGATTGGGACATTGAATTTTACATTGGATAACTTTTTGGTATTTTTCTGACAATGTTCATTTTTTAATGAATAGTGAAAAATACTGCATTTTACATCAAAACTGCTTTTTCATTTAATTTAATTATATGGTTAGATTATATTTTTAATTGGTCTTAATGTGTAATCTGAATATAATTTTACCATTTAATCCAATGGTGGTCATTAGGATTAATTTCACTTTGTAATTGGTCATAAACTAATGCCAAACTTTTCATAGATATTGTTTCAAAAAAACCCGATATTTGTCATGACAGCGGGAATTAATTATTAAATTAATTAATGTGACTTATATGTTTTTAATTTTGTAAAATAGACTTCATTTTTGAATTCGGAATATCAAATATAGCTTAGGGTGAATTTTTGGTAATTTTCTGAAAAACTTCAATTTTTGATGAATAGTGAAACCACTAAGTGGTACTTATAAAAACTGATTTTTCGTTTAAATGAAATTTTGTCATCTTTGTGTTTTGAATTTCAAAAATCCAACATACATGGTTGTGATTAAGAAGTAAAATGTGGTTCAATGGGATTATAATAATTTTTTGGTGAATAGTAACTTATTAAGTTTTTAATCGCGATTAGAGGTAATTAGTGTAGTTTAAGGTAAAAATAATGTTTTAATAGTATGAGATGAGCTTGACACATGTACTACCCTCATTGTATGTGTCATGTACGACCAAGACAAGCCATGGGTCAACTTGGGGACCCCATGGAGCCACTTTGGTTGGGAAATGACATAAATAACTTTTTATTTAATGTTAAAGTAAAAATGACACAAACATGAGTTATGTTACTAAAACAATTTTTATATGGGTTTATACAAGTCATAGTTTTGACTATAAATATTTATTAGAAAGCTAAAAAGATTTCCTACATCATAGTATTTTTTTTATAATTTTTAGAGATTAAATAAATTAAATTATTTATGACATCATGATGATGTAGTGATGACCTCATTATTTAACGATTTAAATAAAATGGAAAGATAATGAAACATCTAAGAACTAAACATGGCCAAAACCAATTGGATGAGTGGATTTAGAACCCTTATCACCTTATCCTCGAATTATATCAATGTGGGACCTTTTGAATTCGAAACTCATTTTAAAATAATGTAACTTATCTTTACTTTCCAAGAGTGCCCCTCCTCTCCTCTTATAAAAGGCCCCCACCTCTACCTCCTTAACCACACTCCCAAAGCCTTTGGCTCGGCCAACCCCTACCCATTTTGTCTCTCCACTTCCCTCTCTTACTCCTTGAAGCCTCAATTTGGGCAGAAGTCTTCCCAAGGAAGCCTTTGAGCTCAAACCAAAGGGAGTTACCCGATTTTAAGGTAATGTCTTCTTTTGAGTCCTTTTGTTTTATTTTGCTTCTCCAACCCCCTAAACTCTTTTTATTATTTTATTTTGTAACAACTCCAGTATCCTCAATATATTAGGATGTTGTTATAATATGTATTAGAGCTACACTTACACACACCTACATCTAATGGTTAATGAACATACTGTTTCCGTGGATGGTGAATTTATGCCTCCCGAAACGATGATTGTTCAACATTATTTTAACACCTTCAAAGGTAGCCATTAAGATGACACTATATTTATATATGATATATAATATGTTTATGTTTTCCTTAAGCTTCTGTTTTTTTATTTTTTGTCATACCTTTATGGTTTCCATTATGGGTAAACGCGATATCTTCATTTAAGGAAGTGCGGACTACCGCCCCCTCAAAGTGATTTGATTCGTTAAATACCATATATGGGACGTATAAAGGATGGAACTATGATATTATATATGATATTATACTGGAATTATAATATACCTTTATATCATTATGATTCCATTCTATAAAATACTAAATAGAAATGAAAGTAGCGTTCATGCGTACGTACGGCTTACCGTCTCCATGAACGGTGCATTTCATTTCTTACCTCTAAATGATTATGTAATATTATAAATACATGTATATACTGGATATATATGATATATAAATCATGATTATAATTCTGGATATAATGGATACATGAAAAACTTGTAATTATAAAGGGTTTATTTTTGACTCAAGTACCAATGATCGTTAAAATGACCGTTATTAACTTAAATAATTACATAGTGTTCATGACATGGTAATAAGTGATATAAAAGGAATAATTAACTTGAAAAAGGTTCTTAAAGAAGTAGAAATTAACTCAAGTTTATTATTCAGGACATTAAAGAACGATCGAGTCAAGTCGGACCCGAGGTATGGGACTTCGTCTCAATCTCCTTTCATTGAGGCATATTTTGTTTTATACACAACCTTCTTTTATATGGTGTATAAACCCCTTTGACTTTTACGTTTATCCAAAAGGAATATTTTTTATACGAAGCGTTTTACTAAACGACAAAAGGGAATGTTTTTGTCATACGTATGCGGCGACAACGACTTCTCCGCCGCCGTGACCGTTATTTGAGTTTCAGCTTCCTCTACAAGCCATACCTTCTTTTTAAAAGAAAAATAAATACCATGTTTTAATTTTCTTTTATTTTGGTATTGAAAATGGTTTTCATAATGTTTTTATATCAATGTGTTGTATTGATATCTTGTGATTGAAAGGTGGAAATGTTATGTTTCCTTTATGCATGTTTTATGTGATACGATTATGTTGAGGTTCTTGGGCATTATTATGAAGACGGGTGGTTTCGTGATAAAATAATGGCGGGTGAGCCCGATATAGCTCTCCAATGCATTGGGTAACGTGAAGGAGTGAAACGTTAAGGTTTCTCCGAAGAGATTTAGGGAATATGCTGTGATGGGTATTCCAAACGTAACCAAGAGGGTTACTCCCTACGTAAGGATGTTATGAATGCCTCAAGTTACCTTTATGTCTTATGATTTCTATGATTTATTCATGATTTGATGAGGTATGTTAAAATCCTTATGTTTTATGGGTAAAGTATGATCTCATTCTTATGTATATATGTACCCATGTTTCCTTTCCATATTTTTATATCCCTTACTGAGCTTTTTATGCTCATCCCAAGTTTTTTTTGAAATGTTTTTCACAGGTCAAGGTAAAGGTACATGATATGATGATAGTGTCAAGGAAGTGTCAAGAAATAATCCATGTTTTATTTTAAATATGTTTCCATTGATGGGAATGAAGAATACTATCTTTATGTAACCACTTTGTTTATATGTGGAATGTAATGCAAGTTTTATGATCTAATTCTCTAAAACTCTAAACCCGAAAAGATCCTCAATGTGTAATCTTGTAATAACTCAAGATTGAGTAAGGTTTAAGGCTGGGGCCTTATACCATAGGCGAGTACATATTGGGTGAATCATGAGGTTTTGTGGGTTGTCATAGCTTGAGGAAAATGTGGTTTGATGCTAAATAGCAGAAGGAAGAACTATGGGAGGAGCTATAGTGACCCTTCGACCATTTTTAGTCATACGGGATTTTATCTAGGGTCTTACAGCATTCTTGAGTTTATCAAGTAGTGACATGTTAACTTCCAATCCAATGTAGGATGAGAATAAGCACAAACTATTCATTTTAATTCAAGGCGCGTTCTATTTTAAATGATTCCACATTGTTCGTTATGAATTGTCTTTAACCTCAAAGAGTTGAGGGTTTGGGCCACCTGTGTTTATGTTAATACTCCATTGAAGAAGAGATGGAAACCTAAAACACTAGTTAATTCTCCATGTAAGATTCATGATCTTTTAATTTCCAAGAACATGTGATCTCCATAAATGATCATGATGAATCTCACACTATAAACACTAGGTGATTGGTCCTAGAACTAGGGATCATGTTGTTCCTAAAACTGCAGACACATAGATCCTTACATAATAAGATTTGGTGATATCTAAAAATCCATCATTTTAATTTATCAATAATAATTGAAAAAACTCAAGAAATAATTAAATTAAAATAAATCCAAATCATACACATTTTGATGAATCTCATGATCATCCACATTTTTAATGAATATTCATTTAACAAAATATAATTCATTTTCATAATTCTTAATTAAGATAAAATGTGCTTGAAATAATTAATTAATTAATTAATTAAATTATCTTAATTTCCATCCAATAAGTCATTGAGATTCTAATCCATTATAATCTTAAACAAATTAAACAAATTATTTTTTAAAAATCAATTTTGTACATGATGTGTACATGGATGAAATATGATTTTTACATTCCATAATTACCTATCATGGTCATTATCATTTACCGCACACCCACATGTTATCTAGAATACAAAACATGTCGTGTAATTACATGAAATGTACTATAAATTAATGACAAATAGACATGTAAATTATATTGCATGTAATGTTTTTATGCGCATGGATTAGGTGGTGTGTAAGGATCTTAAATGAAGTAAAATTTCAAAAATTACATGGAAATTAATTAAGCATTCAAAATATATAAAACCTATCACATGGTGTATTTACCAATAAATAACACACATACACATATTGATAAGGTTTAATGGAGAAATGAATTAACTTTACCTTTCTCTGTAAATAAGTAGGATACACAATGTGTACATTCTAGTTACACACCATGTATATCACTTTTAGGTCTATCTATGACACATTCCTAGGGATTGGGCATGTATGTCGGTCATAGATATTGATGAGGTACATAGTGTTTATGGGATCTACATGCTATGTGGCCTCCAAATTTCACAGTTTTCAGTCACACACATCATGTATTAATACACTACACATTTTTTATTGTGCATTTTCCACTATGAAAACTCATGGACTACACAATGTGTAAGTGAGTTACATGGAGTGCAGTCTTGCAAACTTTATTCCACTCTATCCTAGTCAACACCTGGTATTTTAATAACACCACATATCTCTATGAATTATCAAAACCTCTAGATGGGTTCTTTAGATGTTATTCACATTTTTTTAACCCATTCTTGGTTATATGAGTGAGAAAAAATAAGAAGAAGAAGATATCTCAATATTTAGATTTATAGAATAGATTTCAAGAAATGAAAAAAAACATAAAATGCATATAAGAATCAACTATTAATAAATAATTATAAATTTAAACAAGAAAATTTTGATACCAATTGTAGGTTTTGGATGTAGTGGAATCACCTATTAGACTATGGAAAACATCAATTTTATTGGATTTCAATGAATAATCCATAGTGTGCATGATGATAAATTTCATGACTAAGGTATTAAATCCAATGAAGATAAAAAAGTTTACTATAACTAAGAGATAAGATCTTTTTAAAGTTAAATTTATAATTAATTTAATTAGAATAATTTCCTTGGTCTTAAGAATTATTTCTTTGTAGAATATATTAATAGTTTGAACCTCTGTTCATCTTTAATTATCATTTCATAGAGAGGATACAAAGCATAATCCCTCTAGTGGTGATCCACACATGCTCATATGATCTCAAAGTATCACTAATGTTACTTTGGGTGCTAGCACGGTGATACCAATCACTTTGTGTCATTTCCTTTAGTCTCCACACAATCCTTTTAAGGATTGATTCTTGTTATCTTATTCTTAAGAGGAGGAGGAAGATGGAAGCTCTTAGTTCTAGAGATACTTCATGAGGATTTTATCTCTAGAGTTGAGAGAATCTCAAGATAGTATGTGTTGTGTGAAAAAATGTCTAACCCTAGAAATGATATGACCAGGTATTTATAGAGTTATGTTATAGAATAAATAATATCACAAAGGTCCATAATTATTATTATAATCCATATAAAATCCAATGTATAAATAATAAAAAATTTATTATTATTTACTTTACATGCACTAAACATTCATATATAGAATAAATATCATTTCATTAAATAAATCAATAGATATTTATTTAAATGGTATTTAAAACATCATTCCTTTTGGAAATGATAAGTCATTCCAAACTTCCTCCACATTTACTGAACCTTGAATAATAAATATTATTCATTCAATGAAGGAGATAAATATTTATATTATTTAGGGTCTTGAGAATAAATATTTTTGATATTCAAATTATATAAATAGTGAATGGATACATGAGATCAATAAATCTTGAATAAATTTTATTCCTTAAATTGGAGAATAATATTTATTCCAATAATTATATTCAAATAAAATTTAATTTAGATTGATAGAAACACTAAGTGTGTGACACTCTAGGATTCATATTCAGTGGTATTTTTTGGGTCTTCCTAAAGTCAAATATTACTATCTAGAAACATGTAAAGGCACCCAATAGGAATAATTCAATGATGCAACATTGAAAACCAAATATAATCTCTTACTATGTAATATAATCTATTTATCTTGATATTAAATCAAGAAGGTTCCATACTCATGTTATCAACTTACATGCTCGATACATATTTCTTTGACAATTTGAAATAAACCTTTCAAGATGCCATGACCATTGAATTTAGTCTATAGTTTCATTCGAATAAAAGTGATGTGATATCTAATTATATATAAATGGAAGGGAAACATACTTCCCTAAATTATTCATTAATAAAATTTCACTCATGACACACCCAACATACCTAAATTTTGTGTGAACATACGTCATCATGGTTTATGAAAATACTTCCAAGTACACGACTTATGATATATATTAATAATAATCTTAAATTCTAAGGATCATTACACATTCTCATATAAAACAATATCTAATGACATATATACACGTGGATTTCCTATTGGTGGGTTTTTCCTCATAATCTTAAATCATGGAGACTTCCAAATGTAACCTTCATGAGATAGAGTCTCATCCACTTATGAGTACTCGCACCTGATAGTGTGCATCATCTGTATCCTAACAGATGTCATCATATGATCATAGGACATATAGTTTCAAAATATCATCATAGCATGTCAATTTTCTCATGATACCAAGGAACTACTATGAACTTTTCAATGCAATGGATATTCTAGTACATTATCGCATTAAAATTACATAGAATAATAATCAATGTGTGATAAGGAATTTACTAATACTCAAGTCTATAAGTATTTAGGAAATCTAAATTACAAAGTAGTAGGTTCTGTGGGAACCAACACCAACATATTGTTTGAATTCAAAAATACAAGGAATAATAAGATAACATTAAACTATTTGAATCATGATTAAACTACATCTATTGAAGAAGATAAATAAGAGGAGAGACTGATATTGCTTCTCCCTTACTAGTATTGAATAAAAATAAAGAATCTAAGAAGTAGTAACCAATGTTGTGGTTTATGTCCACACTTTGCATCAATATTTTTGAAGAACCACTATGATTAAATATCACAGTGAGTCTGAGTGGATAAAAATGCAAGCATGATACAAATTTTTCAATCATTCTTTAGTAATTGAAGACCTATTCATTGGTTCATGGAGGGACCTTGAATAACTAGTGGTACCGATACAAACAATATTGTTCAACATAATAATAAGTGGATGATATATACCTATGGGATTTGGATTATACCAATTGAAACATTATGTGAAACGTAAACTGAATTTGTGATCACTATAGAATTATACTAATTATAAAATCTATACATCGATAAAGAGTTGAACATGGAAAGAAGTAGGTTTTCCGCAGGGAACTGAACCTTGTAAAAATATTATGTGCTACTATTCCTATATATTTCTAATGTATGATAAATAAAGGGTAGAGTGTGCATTAATTGATTCATTCCTAGTAACTATAGAATATGTTTTAGTACAATAGAGGATAATTAATAATGAAAGTAAAACTCAGTAAATGTTGGTACACTAATTCACCCCCCCCCCAGTGTCTCTAGATGATCCACTGGGATTTATAAGTGGAGTCTGAGAAAATCCAAGTTTTCATATAATAGAATCTTATATTATTATTAAATTTTTATCAGAATTAATGAAGTGATGGTTTCATATAGAAACCTAGTCCTTTTACATATATTATTGAATGTTTTTTAAAATAAATATCCAATAATACAAAATAGGGATAAAAATACTAGTTTATTTGGAAGACTAGTTTCATAATACATCAAAGCGAGACTAAAATAAAATGACTATTATAATATCCATAATTATATCCTAAATCTATTCAAGCTCCCAAAACTGCATGGGATAACCTGAGGAATACATAGAAAAAAGGGGTGAGATAAAAACCCAGTAAGGGAATAATCATGATTATGAAACATAACATGTGAGTTAAAGGTATAACATGATATAATAAAATTGAAGGCTTGTGAGTAATCATATGGAACCATAACATAATGAACATGATATCATAAGATTATAGAAATATAGTAAATTCGATAGCAACATATATCATGACATAAACACGATTCAAGGATAACTTCCTAGACAATATCCTGTGGTGCACAAAGTCCCATAATGGATTAGGTTTACTCCCTAATCCCATACATAACATTTCATGAGACCAAAAACATTACCTAATGAATTGAAGTAATATCTTGGTGCACCCATCATAACATGTACATGGTTATGTGTCCCACAAAAATTGTAACGTCCCGGTTCCAGAAGCCACCCAGAGGCGCCCCGTACCCGGTTGCTTACATGGCCTCAAGCGCATTTTCCCGAAAGCCAGAGGCTTCCGACTAGCAGTGAGGGTCTTGGGTGTGATAGTGGGGAAACTATGCCCTCATTGGCAGAGTAACACAGTAGAAGATAAACAAATATACAATAGCGGAAGTAGTAATATCCAACAAAAGTAAACAATGGAAGACTGAAATGATAAACAACTGAAGCACATATATATATAATGTGATGCATGGTACATATATGTCTATAAAAACAACCAAAAAAGTCACAATGCTGGAATACAACAGTGCTAAACCAAAGTACAAAAGAAAGAAAATAAAATCCTCAGGATCGCAAGCCATAGCTTGATCCCATGCTCTCCAGCTCCACAGCAAATCAAATACCTAAAGTAGAAGGGCTCTTTCCCTTGTCTATACCTACAACAATATAATCTGTTGGGCCCAAAAGAATGGACCGAATAGGGTGTGAGATGAATCCTAATAGGAAACCACCATAAGATCTATGCCTAACAGTCAGTGAGTATATGGAAGATAAAAGTATAGAAAATAGTAAACAGGAAGGTACTCAATAGTAAAAAATCCACAATAACAATTATCAAGAAACAGCTAATCAAAGCAAGTAACACAAACAGGTAACCCTCTAAGAAGTACTCACAGCCTATCCCCTCTGGTTCTACCTATCATATACAAGCAACCCTCTGGGAAGCACACACAGTCTCAACCCTCTAGTTCAGCTAAAGTATAGACTCTCTGAGGAAGCACTCACTATCAATTCCCCCTATAGTCTCGTATCGGTACTAAAGGCGCTCTAGGGAATCACTCAACATCAATTCCCCATGTGGCCCATGTCAAGGAACTACAAACACTCTGGGGAAGCACTCAACGTCAATTCCCCCTGTGGTCTCACATTGTAAATTATAAAAGACACTCTAGAGAAGACCTTACGTCAATTTTACCTATGGTCTACTACACTAGGTTCTCACGGCACTATGTAAATCAATAAGTATAGCATCGCGTATCTGCCAAAGTAAACCTCAAGGACTACTTGGCTAGCATTCTACAGCATATCAGTATATCAGATAAACAAGATCACTCCATCCTACAATACCGAGCATGGAAACAACAAAGTATCCTAACAGTCTAAGCAGAACCAAACGGTCATAAGTAGAACATGCATGGGTAACACCTCCAAAGCATAGAAAGCAACCCTATTCACATAAAAATAACCTCTACTCGCACACACCAGCAAAGCAGGCAATTAATAGGGTTAAAAACGGTAAATGCACAATACCCCGTTCATGGGTATTGGTGATTTTTTACATACAATTCAAAGACCTTAAACCGAAAGGCACAAACCACCTACCTTTAGGGTTCCGGCGAAAATGATCTACAATCAAATGCAACCACAAATTCGGGCAACTGCTTCATAGAAGACCACTCTAAAACTCCTTCCCTATTATCCACAAGCCTTAAAATAAACACTCAAGGCAAAACCAACACTAGATCTACATGAAATGGATGTAGATCTAGAAAACCTAGAGAGAGGGAAGAGAAGATCCAGGGAAAAACAAGGAGAAACCAAGAGGAGGGACTTACCCGAGAAGAACTGCCTTTGATCCACCAAGAAACCCCTTCGATTTGCCTCCAAAACGAGCCAAGGAGCTCCCCCAATCTCTGAAAATTGCAACTACCGCATGAGCCATGAGTAGGAGGAATAAAGGTGGAGGAATGGGAAATCCTGAGTGGCCCGAGACTTAAAAACCCTAATTTTAAGTGGTTGCACGGTTACCCCGCATGGTTTGGAAAACCGTGCGCCAACCATGCAGTCGCCACTGTCTCACCTAGGTATTTCCCACGGCTTGCCCACACGATTTGACAAACCGTGCGCTACCAGTGCGGAGCCCACTGTCAAGGGTTGCACGGTTTCTTGGGCTGGCCGTATGGTTTGTTCAGACCGTACACCAACCGTGTGCCAACCATGCGCCCCTGCACGACCTTCAGAAATTCCTCTTTTTATCAAAAACGACCCGAAAAGGAAAACATACCTGAAAAGAACGTTCGAGTTCTTACAAAATTCCCCCCTTAAAGAAATTCATCCCCAAATTTCCCTAGCGTGGTGCAGAAGAAGAAAACCTGAACAACTTTGGCCACTATGATCGTACATCGGCCTCCCTCTCCCAATTCTCGTCCTGCACCCGCATGTGATGCCATATCACCCGTACTAGAGGAACATACCATCGATGGAGAACCTTCGTACTATGATCGAAAATCCAGATTAGATGCTCCTCAAAAGATGCATCCACCTCCAACTGGACTTCCTCGGGTTGGAAAGCATGAGACGGGTCTGAAAAGTAATGTCGGAGCTGAGAAACGTGGAAAACATCGTGCATATCCTGGTACCTCTGAGGTAATTGCAACCGATAGTCAACAAAACCAACTCTCTCCAACACCTCAAACGGCCCGACGTACCTCAGTGAAAGCTTACCCTTCTTCCTAATCCTATTGTGTCCCAAACTCGGTGTGACACGTAGAAAAACCTGATCCCCGACCTCAAACTCCAGAGGTCATCTCTGCTGATCAGAATAAGACTTCTGATGAGACTGTGCAGTAGCCATACTCTTTCTAATCAACTCTATCTGCTCTGTGGTCTCCTGAACAAGAAGAGGTCCCAGCAAAGTTGTCTCTCCTGCCTCCAGCCAACATAAGGGTGATCGGCATGGCCTACCGTACAAAGCCTCATAAGGTTCCATCTGAATAGTTGCTTGAAAACTATTGTTGTAGGAAAAATCCACAAGAGGTATATGTTTCTCCCAAGAACCTCCAAAATCCAGGATGCATGCTCGGAGCATGTCCTCAAGCACCTGTATCGTACGCTCAGACTGGCCATCTGTCTGGGGATGGTAAGCTGTACTCTAAAGTACCTATGTACCCAAAGCCTTCTGAAGCCCCTACCAGTCCCGAGAAGTAAAACGAGCATCCCTGTCTGAAAAGATGGAGTGTGGAACTCCATGAAAACGTACAATCTCACGGATGTACAACTGTCTCAGCTCATCAACACTGAAGGTTTCCTTGATCGACAAGAAGTGAGTGACCTTCATGAGCCTGTCAACGACAACCCAAACTGCGTCATTCCCTCGGGGCGACCTTGGAAAACCGGTCACGAAATCCATCGCGACGTCATTCTACTTCCACTCAGAAATGGGTAACTGCTGTAAAATCCATGTTGGTCGTTGATGCTCCGCCTTCACCTGCTGACAAGTGGAACATCTCATGAAGAAACCAGATACATCCCTCTTCATACCTGGCCACCAATATTGATGGTGTAGATCCCGATACATCTTGGTGACGCCAGGATAAACTGACCAAACTGAGGAATGGAAATACTGCATCATCTCCTCACGTATATCTACTGGCACCCATACGTGTCCCTGGAAACGCAAGATCTCATCCTCACCTATGGTCCACCCAGGAATAGGGTCCTCTTCTGACACACTTTCTCACAGGAATAGGCCTTCAGAAACTAATAACTGCATCATTCGCACTCGATCAAGCAGAGTAGAGGTAACAACTACCAAAGATAGAAACGTCTGTCCTTGCCTGTCATGCACCTCCAAGTGCATCTCAGAGAACAGAGCCATATGTTGCCACTCACTACTGGCCTCCTGAACAGCCTGTATCTGAGTCCTCCTGCTCAGTGTATAAGCAACTGTGTTGCATTTCCCAGGCATTTAGGCAAGCTCAAATTCAAAGGACTGAAGGTACTCAACCCACCTTCGTTGTCTCAAATTCAGATCACACTAAGTGAAGATGTACTTGAGACTCTTGTGGTCGGTGAAAACCACAAAATGCTCTCCCATAAGGTAATGTCTCCAACATAGTAAGGCATGGACAACAAATGCCAACTCTAGATCGTGCATCGGGTAGTTCCTCTCATGTGGCCTCAACTGCAGAGACTCGTACGCAATGACTCCATCTCCCTACATAAGCGCAGCTCCTAGCCCGATACCTAAAGCATCACAATAAACGGTGTAGCTCTTACCTGGATCTGGAAAGACTAGTATCGGTACTGAATTCAACCTCCCTTTCAGCTTCTAAAAGTATGACTTGTAAGATTCTGACCATAAGAACTTCACACCCTTCTTAGTCAGACCATTCAATGGTGCTAACAAGCGTGAAAAGTTCTGTATGAAACGTATGTAGTATCCAGCCAGCCCCAGAAAACTCTGAACCTCAAAGACATTCTTCAGATGCTCCCAGGAAACTACATCTCTCACTTTCTATGGGTCTATGGATACTCATGTATCTGAGATAACATGAGCCAAGAAGTAAATTTGGTCTATCCAGAAGTGGCATTTTGAGAGATTAGCATATAACGGATGCTCTCTCAGTGTACTAAAAATGATCTCAAGATGGGTAGCATGTTCGTGTTGAGTGTGAGAGTACACTAAGATATCGTCCATGAAGACCACCACGAAAGAGTCCAAGTATGGATGGAACACTCGGTTCATCAGTGCCATGAAAACTGCAGGCACGTTCGTGAGACCGAACGGCATAACCATATACTCGTATAGACCATACCTGCTCTAGAAGGCTGTGAGTGGTATATCAGATGGTCTAATACGTAAATGATGATAACCGGACCTCAAGTCAATCTTCAAGAACACCCGGGCTCCTCGAAGTTGATCAAAGAGGTCATCAATCCTGGGCAAGGGATATCTATACTTGACCGTCAACTGGTTCAACTTCCGATAATCCACGCAAAGCATAAGAGTATTGTCTGCCTTCTTTGCAAACTGGACAGGCGAACCCTAAGGAGAAGTACTGGGTAGGATGAAACCCTTTGCCTGCAACTCCTCCAACTGCTTCTTGAGCTCCTGCAACTCAGGTGTATCCATCCTATAAGGAGGAATGGACACTAGTGCCGCTTCTGGCACAAACTCAATAGAAAATTCTACCTCACGCTCCGGAGGAAAACCTTAAAATTCCTTTGTAAATACATCTCTAAAATGATCCACCACTGGAGAAAAGTCTAACTGTGAAGTCCCTTGGTCATCCAGATAAAGACTAGCAATCTGGGCTGTAACTTCTCCTAATCCATGATTCTTTGGTCCCGCTCTGCTCGCCTAGACATCCCACTTTCCCTTATGAAGAAAAGATCCACCCTCTGGTGATATAAAACTCACACTTCGGCAGTAGCAGTCGATGATTGCCTGGAAGAAAACTAGCCAGTCCATTCTGAGAATGAAATCATAGTCGGTTATCTCCAGAACATAAATATCCCAAAGGAAGTGACACCCACCAACCTCGAGAGGGAACTCCTTGCACTAACGTACAATAGTCGTTCTAGTCCCCAATGGAGTGTCTAACGTCAAGACACCAGCAGAAGAAAATATACAGAGCCCAAGGCTCTCTAAGATAGCAATAGATATAAAGATATGTGTAGCACCAGTATCGAAAAGAGCTGAAGACAAAACTGAGGCTACAAGGATCATACCTAGAACCGTATAAGGGTCGGGATCCTGCTCCTGATGGGTCTGCTCCACTGCAAAAGTCTGGCCAGCTCTGCGACCCTGTGACCCTGGATGGCTACTCTGAGCGGATCCACCCTACTGTCGCTGGTAGCCTGGTGACTAACCACCGTGGCCGCGACCTCCACCTCGGCTTGAACGGTCGGAAGAACTCCAGTTCCCAAACTGGTGAGAAAATGGTGGAGCTGCTCCTATACGAGGAGTCATAGAAGAATCCTTGTCACCAGCAGCTGGTGAGAAAACTTGACAGAAGCGCTGAAGGTGACCCATCTTGCTGCAAGATCAGCACTCCACTGGGTCTCTCTAGCACTACGGCCTCGTATGCCCACTCTTCCCACACTGGTATCATACCAACTGGATACCAGAAGATGTGTCTCGCCTCCTTGGATCACTGTGTGAAGACTCCCTACGACGCTTCCTACTATCAGTATAAGGAATTCTAACTCCAGATGTCAAGACGCCCTAGCTCACAACTCCGGATTTCCTCAGATTTCACTATGTGATCAGTGCCTGTTTGATGATGTAAGTGATGGAATTCAACCGGAAGATATTCACCTAAGAGTGGATGTCCTGTCTGAGGCCATCCTCAAACTTCCTTGCCAGGAATAACCCATATACTCCCATGAAGGGTGTGAAACGCTGAAGCTCGGTGAAACAATAGGAATACTCCATGACAGAAATATTACCCTGCTCCAGACTCATGAACTCCCAGGCTCGGCCAGCCCTGAAGGTCTCCAGGTAGAAGTAGTCACAGAATATGCACTGGAACTCCTCCCAAGCCATAACCTGTTGCTGACCTGCCTGTGAGATCACATCCCACCATCTCTTGGCCGAATCTTGTAGCATATAGGTAGTGAGCTTGACCCTCCTCTCTAGAGGCCTCTCCAGATGCTCAAATATCATTAGCATGGATTCTAGCCATGACTCTATAGCCTGAGGTCCTCCTTCCCCTGAAAAGGTGGGAGGATGCTGCTGTTGGAAGACCCGCGTCAGATCAGCCATCGATGGGGTAGGAGGCGGCGCTCCCTGAAAGGTATGCATCATCCTAATGAAGCCTTCCCTGAACTGTGCATCAACACCGGTAACAGGTATAACTTCTGGTGCCAAGACTGGCACAATAGGAGGATCTGCTGGAAGTCCCTAATCAGTCGTATCCGGCGTCTGATCACTGTCATGTAACTGGCGGACAGTCGGAGGACGTCTCGGTGGCATGACTTTGCAAGATCAAGCGCACACCTTAGATCAGGATTAACAAGTACTGAAACATAGGAGTACACGGTGTGTACAGAGAGTACACGACATGTACTTAAGAAATATTGTTTCCTCTTGAACAGAATAACACATGTCGTGTAATCAAAACTACACAGCGTGCATTCTGGGTTTTTTCAGACAGTAAGCCTTAGAAACTACTCTGTAACCCAGAGAAACACTGAAACGAACATTTAAAGTTCCAAATTCAGATCTTTGAGGGCCCATACTCCCCATGAATCAAATCTTGGCATCTTACACAAGTTATAAACAAGGTAAACAAGTCAATGATCCACCAAGTTCCGGTCCATGAGGGCCCATAACACCTCAAGAACCAAAATTTGGCACTCATTCAAACAAAACCTTACACAATCAATGCTCTAACAAGAAGTAGATATTGTTATCAAGGCATATATCACAACAACATGCATATTATACACAACATCTATCACAAAAACATGCAATTGCTAATTCATCCTAGATGACATGACAAGAATGCATGACATGTGATTTGTAGCAAGTTCCTATATGATGCATCTGATGGAATGCCCTCATCTCATTAGGTTGTGACAGAAATAGAACCTCAATAACTTAAATGATAACCAACACAAAACATGTGAGTCACCAATGGTGAAAATCAAGGTAACCATAAACTTGCAAAACCAGAAAATTGCATCAATGAGGTAGATTGGTTTTTCTCTGTACACGAGTTAGCTACTCCTGGGTACAGCTTAATACCAAGTACCTATTCCTTCCTATCCCTGGCTAAAGTCTCAAAACAATAAATCAAGAGAAAATAAACCCTCTGATACCACTTTGTAACGTCCCAGTTCCGGAAGCCACCTAGAGGCGCCCCGTACCCGGTTGGCCACATGGCCTCAAGCGCATTTCCCCGAATGCCAGAGGCTGCCGACTAGCAGTGAGGGCCCTGGGTGTGATAGTGGGAAAACTATGCCCTCCTTGGTAGAGTAACACAGTGGAAGATAAACAAATATACAATAGAAGAAGCAGTAATATCCAACAATAGTAAACAACGGAAGACTGAAATGATAAACAACTAGAGCACATGCATATATAAAGTGATGCATGGTACATATATGTCTAGGAAAACATCCAAACAAGTCACAATGCTGGAATACAACAACACTAAACCAAAGTGAAAAATAAAGAGATAAACTCTTCAGCATCTCAATCCATAGCTTGGTCACATGCTCTCCAACTTCACATCAAATCAAGTACATGAAGTAGAAGGGCACTTGCCATTGTCTATACCTACAACAATATAATCTATTGGGCCCAAAAGCATGGCCCGAACAGAGTGTGAGATGAATACCAGTAGGCAACCACCACAAGATCTATGCCTAACAGTCAGTGAGTATATAGCAGATAAAAGTATAGAAAATAGCAAACAGGAAGGTACTCAACAGTAAACAATCCACAGTAACAATTATCAAGAAACAACTAATCAAAGCAAGTAACACAAATAGGTAACCCTCAGGGAAGTACTCACAGCCTATCTCCTCTGATACTACCTATCATATACAAGAAACCCTCTAGGAAGCACACGCAGTCCTACCCCTCTGGTTCAGCTAAAATATAGACTCTCTGAGGAAGCACTCACCATCAATTCCCTCTATGGTCTTGTATCAGTACTAAAGGCGCTCTGGGGAAGCACTCAACGTCAATTCCCCCTGTGGCCCGCGTCTAGGAACTACAGACACTCTGGGGAAGCACTCAACGTCAATTCCCCATGTGGTCTCACATTGTAAATTATAAAAGAAACTCTGGAGAATCCCTTACATCAATTCTCCCTATGGTCTACTACACTATGTTCTCACGACCCTGTGTAAATCAATAAGTATAGCATCACGTATCGACCAAAGTAAACCTCAAGGACTAATTGGCTAGAATTATACATCATATAAGCATATCAGATAAACAAGATCACTCCATCCTACAATACCAGGCATGGAAACAACAAATCAACCTAACAGGCTAAGCAGAACCAAATGGTCATAAGGAGAACATGCATGGGAAACACCTCCAAAGCATAGAAAGCAACCCAATTCACATAAAAATAACCTCTACTCACACACACCTTCAAAGCAGGCAATTAACATGGTTAAAAATGGTAAACGCACAATACCCCGTTCATGGGTATTGGCGATTTTTCACATACAATTAAAAGACCTTAAACTGAAAGGCACAAACCACCTACCTTTAGGGTTCCGGCAAATATGATCTATAATCAACCGCACCCACAAATCCGGGCAACTGCTTCATGGAAGACCACTCTAAAACTCCTTCCATGTCATCCACAAGCCTCAAAATCAACACCCAAGGAAAACCCAACACTAGATCTACATGCAATGGATGTAGATCTAGAAAACCTAGAGAGAGGGAAGAGAAGATCTGGGGGAAAACAAGGAGAAACCAAGAGGAGGGACTTACCTGAGAAGAACCGCCTTTGATCCACCAAGAAACCCCTTCGATTTGCCTCCAAAATGAGCCAAGGATCTCCCCCAATCTCTGAAAATCGCAAATCCCGCATGAGCCATGAGTAGGAGGAAGAAAGGTGGAGGAATGGGAAATCCCAAGTGGCTCGGGACTTAAAAACCCTAATTTTAAGTGGTCTCACGGTTACCCTGCACGGTTTGGAAAACCGTGCACCAACCGTGTGGTTGCCACTGTCTCACCTAGGGATTTCGCACGGCTTGCCCGCACGGTTTGATAAACCATGCACTGCCCGTGCGGATCCCACTATCAAGGGTTGCATGGTTTCCTGGGCTAGCCGCATGGATTTTTCAGACCGTGCGCGAACCGTGTGCCAACCGTGCGCCCTTGCACGACCTCCAAAAAATCCTCTTTTTCTCATAAACGACCAGAAAAAGAAAAACATACCTGAAAAGAAGGTCCAGGTTCTTATAAAAATAAAACCAATTATAATGTATAAACATAAAAATTACCCATGGAAAGAAATGGGTTGCATAATCTTACCTCTTATCGTAATCAAATGAGATTTAATAAAGAATGAAGTTGATAAATGGACCTAAGGCATGTATTATCACATAAAAGGAAGGGAGAAAGAGAAAGGTATATTTGTAAGAGACATATATACATAATTTAGAAGTTATATATAACATAAAATGTTGTCTAAATTAATGAAAACAACTTTAAAAGATCACATGGAATATTTATTGAGTAAAATACCCTTTTAAATTCGAAATCACTTCATTAAAATCTAAATATTTCTAATATTGTAGAAAAAATATTTGAAAAGAACCATGGAAAATTACAATGGAATATTCAAAACATTTAGCAGTTATGATGGAGTAAAATTCCATTTATGTCGTATAAGTTAAAAAAATCAATCCTTTCACACTTTTGTAAAAAATGTTAAAAATTACCTTGTTTGGAAAACAATAGAAAGATTCTTTTTAAAACTTTATGTAAAAAAAATCCAACATGGGAAAAATGTCTTTAATATAATCCATTTTGTAGTAAAAAATTCTTTAAAATATTTTAAGGAAAATATAGACATGGAAGAGAAATATTCCATATCTAAAAGAAGTTACAAAATTGATATTACTTACAAACAACTTTCTTGATGTTTATTTATTCAATAAGGGAGGAAATGGAAAAAAACATGTAAAAAAATCATGGCCAGAGGAGAATAAAATATATGTGGTTTAAGAAAATAATTTTATGTTATTTTCCCCAAAGGAACCTTGAAGATAAAAAATCTCAAAAGAAAGGAGATTGTAACATAAATCCTTTACCGCTTTGGTAACTTTCGAATCAAATCCCCTTGGAAGAAGTAAAATTAATTATATCTTAAAATACCAAGAAGTATGAAGTATTCATGATATAATATGTAAAAGGGTGAATGTATACAACATATAAAATAAAGTTGTTGTATAATATTAAAATATTCCTCAATGAATGGGAAATTGAGACGAAATCCCTTACATCAAGTTCAACTCGTCACGTATGTACTTTATATTCCTAAATAATAAAAATATGTTAATTGTTTACTTGATTAATAACCTTTTTAAATTTTATTTTTTATTTTATTTTATTTACTACCATATTATATTTATTTACTTAATCAATCAAGTTCACATTGGGTGTTTTGATGATATTCGGTTCGTATGTCCAAGATGACTTCAGTAGGTTTACTATGGTAAAATAAGTCATTATTATATCATATATAGAATAATAACCATGAAACAATTATAATTTTTATATAAAAATTATACTTTTAAAACCAACCATGAAATATGGTTATGAAAAATGAATTACATTACAATCATGGAGACGGTAGATCATACATATGCATGAGTAACATTTCTGTTTTTCAACGATCATGATGGAAAGAAGGTAAGTATTATTTTATCTTTACATAATTATAATTATATTATAAATACCATATTATTTATTTAAATACACTTATATATACCATCCATGTGACACAATGATGAAAAACGAATCTCATCACTCCGTGGAAGTGGTAGTCCACACATACGCACGAATGACGTTATAATTTTTCAATAAATAGAATGGTAAGAAAATATATGACATATTAATTTTATTTAATTATAATTATTTTATGAATATCATATATATTAATTTAATTCATCATCAAAAATATCAGTAATAGGTGATGATGGAAAGAAAATTATATCATTTCACAGGGTGGTAGTCCGTTGTACATACAAACGATGGATTAATTTCTCATTTGATAGAAGAGGATATGGGTATAGGTTATGGAATTAACATAATAACATATTAGTATATTTTATATTCTTATGTTGTTATATCATCAGGGTTTAATAATATTTTAAGGAGGTGGAATAAGAAATAAAACAAAATGATTGGTTAAGAACGATACCTCTTCTTCAGACAACCTCTTTTGGTTTTCCCTAAAATAATTCCAAGGAGGGTTTTATAATCAAAGGACTATACGAAGTGTTAAGGAAAGGAAGGAATGTGTTTGGGAAGGGACATACCTAACCATAAGTATCTTGAAGTTTGGAGAGTATAGGAGATGGTTTTCCCTTTTATAAGTGAGAAGGAGGGACCTTTTTGAAAAGACCCAAAAATAATCAATAATGGGAAGTCACTCTCAATCTAATAATGTACAAAATTTATAAATATCATATTTTAAGGAGCATAAGGTCGATCCACACATACATAATTAAAAATGAAACATGTTTTAAACATGTTATTCCCTTTACCTCCAAGGTTACTCATTTTTACCATTTTAGTTTTCACAGCGCTAACTAGTTTTTTTACCTTGGTAATTTATCCTTTAAGAAAAAAAAGACTTATTAGATAATTTGGATCCAATGATTCTATATATCACATCCAATTTATCAAATAAAACCCATATCTGTGTAGAAAATTCATTTTAACACAAGCACTTGTAACATGCAAAATCTCGTTTTAACATTAACTGTGGTAATTAATTTTTAACATTTTTATTATTCATTATGAACAAAAATTAAGTTAACCTTATAAAATAATATTAATTATGAAGATTAAAAATATTAAATCCATTTTATCAAATACAATTTACAAAATTTTTAGAATTTAATTCAAAATTAAACCCGCAAAATTTGATGAAAAAAGGTTTTTTAAGAAATGCATTTTTTAAACAATAGATGATCTAATATTAAATATAAGACTAGAAATCATCATTATATTAATTCAAATTAAAATAAATTGATATATAACATATAAATTTAATTCAAATCTACCCTTATTAGGGGTTATTTTAATTAATTAAAATGGATAAACTTTATGCACTAAAAAAATAGTTTACAGACAACCGCGTTTTTAAGCATAAAAAAATCTTATACCAAAATCATAAAAATTTATGTATAAAATGAAATTAATTAAATTAATATAAATAAAATGGTTAATATTTAAATTCAATACCAAATCTAAAATATTATAGTACTTTTAAATTACTTTATTTAATGAAAGGAAATTACATATTTGAAAAATCGGTAATTTTCACTGTTCACTGAAAAATCCATCATTTCATAAAAATCAAAAAATTTCACACTAATTTAATTATTATATTATGATTTTGAAACATAAATTAATTTAATAAAATACATTCTCTGAAAGTTCCAGAAATTAATTATAATATTTTTCACAAAAAATAAATAAAAAAGATTTTTGAAGAAAATATATTTTTTCCCCTGCGGGGGTGGCCCAGTGGTTGGGTCATTCACTTGGTTCCTTAGAGTCGGGGGTTTCGATTCCTACTAGTTGTGTTTCAGAGTCATAATTTTTCCACCGTTGATTTAATTCCCACTACTGTGTTGGGCAACGTGGGGCGTGACAGTTTTACGCAACATCAACCGTAAGACAAAGGGTGAGCCCGGGGATCTTTAACCGATTTACCGAGGGTGGGAAACTCAATTGGAAGCTTAAGATGTGTAATGGGGGTGTTTTGGTTTTCATTCAAAAAAACATTTTTTTAAGAATAAAATGGCAGCATTAAAAAATAAGTACTTATTTCCTAGTAATTTTTCAATGCATTTATATTGGGTAGGAACTTTTTATATAATTCATAAATCAGTTAATCATATTCATACATTCTAATTTAAATACTAGGTTGTAATAGACATATTTAAATAATAATATTTCATTGTTTGTTTAGCCTTGAATTTGCGTGTCGTATAAGCCATCAGATATAGTTTTATTTTTAAAATATCAGAGTGTTAAATTTCAATAAAATTTTAAAGTTCCTTAGATTGAGAACTTAGACTCCATTCCTGTTAAAACTAAATTAGAAGTTTCAGTCAAAACTCTCAAAAATAAGAAGAAAAAATAGGAAATAAAATTTAAAAAGATGATAAAAAGGGATATATTACCTCTTAAAGTAGATCAAGGTGATAACTACTCATATTTTTAATCTGGTGAAAGTGATCCATTTGAACAAACATGTTCAAGTTGTGAAGAGTATGAGGAGGAATAACACATTAAAATATTCAAAGACTTATACTCTTAATTTGAAATGTATGTGAAGAGTTTTCCTATTAAAGTAATCACTTATATACTTGGATTTGTTAAGGAAATTCTTGATGACAAGTTAGATCTAGAAAAATAAGTTGATGAAATGGATGATACACTAGGTAATAAATTCTTAAAGTGAAATTCTCATACAACTTATGTAAGAAAAAGAATAATTAGTGTTACTTTGCAATGAAAATATTTTCTTAATTGAAGAAAAATTGAAAATGAATGTTTGTGAGAATGTAATGAATTTTTTTTCATGAATAAGTAATACATGCATTGGAAAAATTACACAACACCTCGACTAATGTCATAGATACCCAAATAAAGGTTAAAGAAAGAAAAATAAAAGAGCTTAATAAATATTTACAAGAACGAAAAAAGATGCATTATGATTATATTTAGAAGTTGAATAGAGATTTGGAAGTCAATTTAAGATCATAAGGGGATGGAAATTATTCCCTCAACATAAAATCTCTTGAGATTTGGGAAAAACTAAGAGATCAGGAAACTACCCAAGTTGGAACTTCCATAACTTTTAAAAGTAGAGGTGCTACAACACAAGTTTCTTTTGAGATACATGGTTCCAAAAAGGGATCATATTTTTGGAAAAAAACAACTCATGATCATCAAGAGAAACATCCACATAAAACTCTTGGAGTAAGGTTCCGTCCATTTCTAAATCAAATAATTGTACTAAATTTTTTTACTCAAAGAATTTTGGTTTTAAAGAAAAGTACATACAAAAATGGACAATAAAAAGTGATGAAAAGACTACCAACATGTCACGGGTGGATTTAAAAATGTTTGGTAGAGATGGTTCCCCAAAAGAATCCCAAAAATATGTGAAAAACATTTAAAAATATCAAGATCCCAATTCTAAAAATTTTGGATAGCATGCACTCCAAAGAATAAAACCAAGGTTTGTTGGTCGTTGTAGATATTTTTATAATTTTGGGAACAAGGTACTAGATTATTGGAAAAATAATTTAGTATTTGGAACTAAAGTAAATTCAATATTAAGGGGGAGAAAGCCTAAGATGATGACATATCCACAGACAAAGAACTTTGTTTCTGCAAGAAGGTTTGAAATTTTAGTGAATTTCAATGGAATATGCACTTATTATGGTTCTTAAAAAGAGACATGTTGGTTTGAACCAACCAATTATGCACCTAAAATACATAAGGAAATAAGATCATAAAAATTAATGTATGAAAATAAGGAAACTATAGAAAATAAGATGAAGAAAAACAATAACTAGAATATGTCCCATGAGTTAAAGATGGGAGCTACACAAAATATAAAGGACTGTTTCTATTGTGGGAAGAGAGGAAGCACCATGGACACATGAAAAGAAGCCAGGAATTTATGTATCAAATGAATATCAATCCAATTGAGGGTAAAAATAATAGACTTGGTGTCAAATTCCCTTAATATTCCATATGTATATTCCAAAAAAACTAAATTAGTTTCTACGGAGTGTTTGATCATTTGGATATGAGATTTGGAAAGGGAAAAGAGAATTAAGGAATCAAAAGTGAAGAAAAGTGCTAAAGTAATTAAAGTTATTCCATATAAAGAATCTAAATTTCTTGGAAGGTTTTCAAAAAATGAAAACTCAAAGGTATTAGAAGAACCATGTGGGAGATACAACATGGTTATACGTTTTTTCAAAAACTGATTAACCATATATCTAGTACAACAAGAGTTATTAAAGAAAATGGATATGAAACAAGGAGATGCATGTTCCTTGTTAGATTATTAAAAAAGAAACATATCACACAAAAGAGTGGAAATAATAAAGAATTCTATTCTTCCCAAAGGAAGGAAAAATTTGAAAAAATGATGTACAAGCTTGAGGAAGACTTTGAAGGATTAAAAGAAAGTGAAAATATGATTGAGAAGATATTATCAACCTTTATGTTCACATTATGGAACTAGGAGTTCCACATTATTCTCTTGATCTTTGTGTGGTATTTGTGCTCTTTAAATATAGGGAATTTAAATTAATATGGATTTATGACAACATAGAGAGGAGCAATATAGAATCACTCTTCCAAATCTGGTGAAAGTTTGATTTTTTCATTATGGTGAATTCTCAACATAAGATATCCTAAAATCTAAATCATGGAATGTGCTATGAGAAGTGCCATTAAAAAGGTATTATTTCATATTCTATTATCCTTAGATGGAAAAATTAAATCAAAAAATAAAGGGGTAAAAATTGATTTTAATCAATGACATGAAAGTGAAAAGTCGAGAGAGAACCAAGGTTGATTTCTAAAGCTCAAAATATACCAAGTTATGTTTAAATGTATTAACCTATGTGTTTAAGTAAGTATAGGAAACCAGGTTGGTATAATCACATGATAATCCTTATAAAAGTTGGTATTGACCATTTATTTTAACCTGAAATGTATTTTAACATCCATTGAAGAGTAAAAGAATGAATCCCTTATGGGGGGTTATAAGAAAAAGATGTCAAGTATATTAATTGATATAATATGGAATTTATTTAGAACACTCATAACTTTAAAGGATAAGGTATGTTAATAAATCTATTACCCTTATTTTGTTTATGTAAAATTTATTTATTAAGGGGGAGTATTGGTTGATTATTAATCTTAATGAAAAGGGGAGTTTTATTTCTTGAACTTAAAATATTTTAATGGCATTGTTGAGATGAGTTCAAGTTAAAATCTTTTTATAAATTGGATTTTAAAGCCCCTAAAATGAAAATTAGAGAATTTTATTAGATGTGTATTGATTTATGGATGGATTTTAATACCTTAGATACTCTCTCTTATTTTCTATTCCATGTTTTCCCATATAGAGTTGTTTAACTAAAGGCTCATAACCAAGTGAACATGAAGTTTAAATCCTTCTTTTAATTTATTTAAGATGATCTGAAAATAAAAACTAGAAGGAGAATTTATTTGAAGAAAATTGATTTTCATCTCTTATAAATACCTTTATATTGGTTATCAATAAGAAGGATATGAAAAGAAGATCACACTTACACAAATTGATTTTAAAAGGAATTTGAGTGTATTGACAACAAACACAAAGGAGGATATTGAAGTACCCATTCCAATGGTTGTATTTATTATTAATAAGGTTGGTTACCTTAATGATATGGATGATATAAAAATGTGTAGAAGATAGATTTTTTGTAAGGAATTTGGAGTTCCTAAACCATGTGTATTGGGTATTAAAGGAATGATTAGAGAAATGTATTGAATCTTGTAAGTGAGGGAGTACTACCACTGAAGTATTAAATTATCATTCACATGATGGAAAATAATTTTAAATTTTTGAAAAATTTCCATGTTTTATATTATTTGGAAAAGAAAAAAGGAATTTGTAGACTAAGGTTCTACCAATATTTTAATAAATAATAGATTTTATTTATAAAGAATAGTTAAAAGAGAAGTTTAGAATATTTAAAAAGGAAATTGGGAGTTGCTACCAAATTCAATATATATTTTATGTCTATCTTGTAAATTTTATAGGAACTAATAATTTAGAAAAGGGATGGGAATATGTGTCAATTTCTTACTTGTGTGTAGGTGAGTCATTCTTTAGGAAAAAATATTTTTTTGATAAAAGTGAGCACAAAGGATCTTATATTGAAAAAGGAAAGAGTTGCACAAGATGTAAAGAGAGAATTTTACATTTTTTCCAAACAAGAAGAGGTATCATGTCATTAGGATGAAGCACTATGGGATAAGCCATGATGATCTTCCAAACTTTTTGAGGCCTAAGGGTTTTTTTAGGGGTTTTACAACATGATCGAGTTTATTAAACAACGATGTCTTGGATTCCAGTCTAATGCAGGACAAGTATTAATATGAAATTTTTATTTTAATACACCATGCCCACTATTATAAATGATTTCACAATACAACCTTAAATAGTTGAGGGTTTGAGCCTCCCAAGTCTTATACTGAGACATCATGCAATAGGATCTCAAAACCTCCAACACTAGTTAATCTTCCATGTGAGTATCATGGTCTCATTTTCTCTAATAACATGTGACCTCTATAAATGATCATGATAAAACTCAAACTAGAAATACCCATAGATGTGTCCCATAACTAGAGATTATCTTAAGCCTATAATATTATAAATCCATGAGAGAGGAGCTCACACCATCCATACAAGACCACTTGGATTTATGATAATCTTGTAAAAGCTACATGAACAATCACATATCCATGAGTGGTCATGTGGAATTCGAGCAGTGGACATCATGACACACTAAAGAAGTTTGAAACTAGATGATGATTTTCCAGACTTTAAATTAAAAATTATCACAAGAAATTTTTGTGATTCAAGCATGCATAAAGGAAGAGAGAGTTTATCACATGTTAAGAAGCTATGACTATACATATGCATAGAGAGTTATGTAATATCAAGAAAATAATTCATTGAATTCATACATAAGCTTATAGAGAACTTTATAATATTTTTGAACAGTATGGTTGAGTTTTAAGGATAATTGATCTGCAAAAAAAATCATTGGAAGCTCCATAAGCATCATCGCATAAGCATCGGTCTGTAAGAATCAATGAGTCCATGTAAGCATCATTTTTTGATGCATCATAAACATGATGTCACTACAACGTATACATCATTCTTGAGTCTATGTAATCATGATTCATGTAACTTTGTGAGGATGATCTACCTAACTATAAGGATCATCCTTTGTTAGATTTTTGAAATGAGATAGAGGTTCCACACTATAAGAACATGATGATAAATAGAAATAAGTATATGCGGGTGTGAGAGTTCCAATTCTTTAGGAGGAAAAAAAGGAAACTTAATGGCCTAAGATTATGAACCTTAAAGAATGATATTTCAATTAATTAAATACTGATATTTCCAGTAATAAGAAAGTGAATAACATGATAAATATATTCACACATAACTATGAATATTTAGATGATATGAGGAATAAAATAAATGTGACTTTGACTCTAGTTTCCTTTACTTCATACCCTTTGCGAGTCAAAAAGAAAAAAACCAATGTGAGATCTTAACTCTGATATTGATATTTTATATTCTATGAATTCTAAAGAAAAAAGAGAACAAGAGAGCCTTTGACTGTGTGAATCAATAGGAAACTACATATTTTGAGGATGAGAAACATGAGGAGAGTTTGATACTACTATTTCTATGCCGGTATAAAAGATGAAGAATGATTTTTAGAAGAAGAGACCAGTTGTGTGGTTATTGTCTAAACTTTACATTAAGACACTTGAAGAACCATTGTGATTAAATATCACAGTGAGTCTAAGTGGAGAACAAGGTCTCCGTGCAAGAACATGTTTTGATCATTATTTAGCAGTTGAAGACCTCTTCACTGGTTCACAAAGGACCCTTGAAGAACTAGTGGTACTAGTGTAAACAATGTTGATCAATATAATATGAAGTGTGTGATACCTACCAAGGTATTTGGATGACACCATCTCAACAATTATGTGTGACTTGTACTACACTTTCAACTACAAATTTATTTTGATAATAAAATCCATGGTTTGATAAAGATTCAAACATTTCGAGGAGTAGGTTTTCTATAAGGAGCTAAACATTGTAAAAATATTGTGTGTTGTTGTTATTATCTATTTTTGTATTGCATTATAAAGTTAGGTTTGAGTGTCTTAAATAGGGTAGAGGTTCGAGTGCAAGATGGGATAATTAATAAAGTAAACCTAGATAAATGTTGGCTATATTGATTCACCCCCTTATGGTGTCCCTATATGATCCATTAGGCATTACAAACATAATGGACATAACTTAAAGGAGGCGATCGGACTAAAGGAATGGGATTGGTACTCTTGGAAGGAGATTATCACTTGAGGATACAACTTGTAGAAGGAGGAAGGAATTTAACTACAAGATTGTAGAAGTTTCTTTTACTCGTTTTTTTATTTAGTATGAGTTTCTAAGTACTCACAGTACGCTTAAAGGGAATGTGACGTACAAAATATTGTACTTAGTTGAATCCTAGATTTGTGTTCTTTAAACTCTTGCACTTGATTATTTAACAACTTGATCAATAATTAAATGAACTTGGGTTAAAGGTAATTGAGTTAAAATGGATTCCTAATACAAGCACAAGAGTATTAGACATTGTCTTCCAAGGGAAAAGAGTTGAACAGATTTTAATGGAAACAAAATCATATATCATTTTTTGAACCACTACTTCTAGAAGACAAGAGCAACCTTATATGGAATTTTTATCATAGGAGTAAGTCCTAGATGAATATGAGAGGACTGTTCTTGGAATTTGTGATGTTGTTAACATAATTCTATTGGTAATTAAATAAATATGCATTTCAAAGTATTGTTCCCACATGGATCTCCCTACTCCCTCTGTAACGTCCCGGTTCTAGAAGCCGCCCAGAGACGCCCCGTACCCGGTTGGTCACATGGCCTCAAGCGCATTTCCCCAAACGCCAGAGGCTGCTGACTAGCAGTGAAGGCTTTGGGTGTGATAGTGGGAAAACTATACCCTCATTGGCAGAGTAACACAGCGAAAGTAAACAAATGGCATTAACGGAAGCAGTAATAATCATGAAAAAGTGAACAATGGAAGACTGAAAGTAATAAACTAGAGCTCACACATATATATAAGGATGATGCATGATACATATGTCTAGGAAAGCAGTCAAACAAATCACAATATTTTAATACAAACAGTACTAAACCAAAGTACAAAAGGAAAACAGAGAATAACTCCTCAGCATTGCAAGCCTCAGCTTGGTCTTATGCTCTCCAGCTCCAAAGAAGTTATGTACCTGATGTAGAAGGGAGTTTTCGCTTATCTAGACCTGCAGCAATATAATCTGTTTGGGCCCAAAAGCATGGTCCAAATAGGGTGTGAGACTAAATCCCAGTAGGAAACGACCACAAGATCTATATCTAACAGTTAATGAATATATGGCAGGTAATAAGCAAAAGAAGGCAGTAAACAAGGAAGTACTCAGCAGTAACCAATCCTACAGTTTCAAAGCATTCAGTTTCATATATCAAGTGAATAGTTAATCAAGCAGGAAAACACAAATAGGTAGCCCTCTGGGAAGTACTCACAACCTATCCCCTCTGGTCCTACCTAACAACACAAGCAACCCTCTGGGAAGCACACACAATCTACCACTCTAGTTCAAATTACTAGGATATAACAAAGACTCTCTGAGGAAGCACTCACAGTCAATTCCCCTCATAGCCAAAAGTGATAAAGGCTCTCTGAGGAAGCTTACACGGACAATTCCCCTTATAGTCAAAAGTGATAAAGACTCTCTGAGGAAGATCACACGGTCAATTCCCCTTATTGTCAAAAGTGATAAAGACTCTCTGAGGAAGCTCACGCGGTCAATTCCCCTTATAGTCTACTACACCAGGTTCTCACGGTCCTGTGTAAGTCAAACGAGCATAGCAATGCAATATGGCCAAAGTAAACCTCAAGAACTACTTGGCTAAACAGTCTACAGCATATCAAGTATGTCATATCAAATATTCACTCCATCCTACAGTACTAGGCATGGGAAAACATCAAGGAAGCCTAACTGGCTAAACAAGACCAAACGGTCAAAAACTGAACATGCATGGGCAAACACTTCCAAAGCATAGCAATCAACCCTATTCGCATCCAATTAACCTCTACACAAGCATACAAGCATGGAGGGAAATTAAAAGGGTTAAAACGGTAAAATCACAATACCCCGTTCAATGGTATTGGGCACTTTTTCACATATAACTCAAAGACTTTCAACAGAAAGGCACAAACCACCTACCTCGGTGTTGGGAGATCGCTATACATGAACCTCAAGCCTTGAATCGCCCAAAAACACGGTAGATCTACAAAAACGCTCAAAACATTCAACCAAGGATAACTTGAGAAGGAGGAGGAATCATAAAACGAAGCTCTACAAGAAGGAAGAGCTTACCGAGGCGATCCCAATGCAATCTACGGCGGTCAAATCGGAGATCGGATGCTCGGTCGGGTGCTCAGAGGAAGATCACGGCCATACGAGTTCTCTCGGACGAACTAGGTCGAAAAGAAGGTCTTTCTGGTGATTAGACGCGACCCCGGTACGTTTAATAAAAAAAATACACAGTGTGTAATTTGGAAGTACACAGCGTGTACTTGCCGTTTCCCTACTCCGCTTTAGGCGGTCTCCGAGTCACCCCTACACGACTGGGTGTGCGGCCATTACACGGACAGCACTCAGCTTCATGCGGCAACCGAGTACACGGCGTGTACTCATGAAGTACACGGCATGTCCTTAAAAAATTTCCATAAATTCCTCTTTTTCTCAAAAATGACCAGAAAAGGAAAATATACTTGAAAAGAAGATACAGGTTCTTACAAACTTCCCCCTTAAAGAAATTCATCCCTGAATTTCCCTAGCAAGGTGGCATAGAAGAAGAAACCTCAAACAGCTCTGGCCACTACGATCGTACATCCACCTCCCTCTCCCAAGTCTCGTCTTGAACTCTCCTTTGCTTCCATAGCACTCATACCAGAGGAACAGACTGGCCACAGAGAACTTTC
The DNA here is from genome assembly GCA_963277665.1 of Viscum album. Taxonomy (NCBI): domain Eukaryota; kingdom Viridiplantae; phylum Streptophyta; class Magnoliopsida; order Santalales; family Viscaceae; genus Viscum; species Viscum album. The sequence goes on from OY728162.1 coordinate 226,191,535, forward strand.
ATACTTCGATCGACAATTTGGATAGGATTCTCCTCAAAATATATATCCACTTCCAACTCAACCTCCTTGGGATAGAAGACATGAGACGAGTCTGAGAAGTAACGTCGAAGTTGAGAAACGTGGAAGATGTTGTGCATAACTCGGTACCTCTGAGGTAACTGCAACCGATAGGCAACCGGGCCAACTCTCTCCAACACCTCAAATGGCCCGATGTACCTCGGCGAAAGCTTACCCTGTCTCCTAATCCTTATGTGTCCCAACCTCGGTGTGACATGCAGGAAAACCTGATCCCTAACCTCGAACTCTAGAGGTCGTTTCCGATGATCAACATAAGATTTTTGTCGAGATAGTGCGGTAGCCATTCTCTTTTGAATCAACTCTATCTGCTATGTGGTCTCCTAAACAAGACAAGGTCCCAGCATATCCGCCTCTCCTACCTCCAGCCAATATAAGGGTGATCAGCAAGGCCTACCGTACAAGGCCTCATAAGGTGTCATCTGAATAGTTGCTTGAAAACTATTATTATAGGAAAACTCCACAAGAGGTATGTGTTTCTCCCAAGAAGCTCCAAAATCCAAAATGCATGCTCATAGCATGTCCTCAAGAACCTGAATCGTACACTCAGACTGGCCATCTACCTGGGGATGGTAAGTTGTACTCATAAGTACCTATGTACCCAAAGCCTTCTGAAGCCCCTGCCAGACCCAAGAAGTAAAGCGTGCATCTTTGTCTAAAACAATGGAGTGTGGAACTCCATGTAAGCGCACAATCTCCCGGATGTACAACCGTCCCAGCTCATTGATTCACGCTCAAATTTACCCAAGAGATGAAGGTAGAACGGTCCTTGTAGTTTAGCTTGGGTTATCGAATCCTCGGAGACCTAAGAAAAAACCTATAGAAACGTACATTCTATGGAATATTTTTGGCTATGAAGTGGACAACTTGGGTTGATTTTATATGGGTTTAAAGGATAACTAACAGATTTAAGTGAATTCAATTTAAAATAATGAGTTAATCCTAGGTTATCGCTCGGGGTGGATTGGACGTATTTCCTTTTAAATGATTTCAATTTCTTATATTTGAGATGGGTTCATTTAAGAAGATAAAACAACATCATCACTTACTGGTTTAATGCCTACACCATTTAATACTAATCAGCTATACACTTGAAGGATCAATGTTTTGAGCACTTCAAGGTAAAGGTTCGTATTAGCACATGAAGTGTGTGGCCTTAAATTCAACAAGGACGATGGAGTTTAAAAATCATCAAATAAAAATCTCAATTAAAGAAGTGATTATACATTAATGGGGTGATAAATAACATCCAATCCAACCCCTTGATACTCCCTAGTATCAACCCATAAGTGGGTTATCCCTCCATTGATTCTATGGTTTCAATGGAAGCGGAAAGTAGACTCATGAGGGAGGAAATGGAGAAGTAAAGAAAACAATAAAAATAAAATGATCACTCCACCGTTGTGTGAATAATTTCACAAGATTTGGTGTGAATAAATTCACACCTTAAGGCAACAGTATCAAAGTAAGATGGAGAACAACAGAGTAATAGGAGAAGAACTTTTATTAAGAAACTAAAGTGAATTAAACAACTTACATATAAAAGACAAACTTGAGATAACAAAATCACAGCATAACATTACACTTGAACAAAGCATCAAAGATGAAAAACTCTTCCACCACCACTGCCTTAAATAGGCATTTTGGAAGCCTTGGGTCGAGCCTCCAACAGTACAAAACATCCCACTTTATTATGGTAGGCCTAGGGTGGTGGAAAGCTTGTGGAACTTGGACTTTTCCACACTTGACCCGAGGTGGCAGCCAGCTTTTATCCACCAAAAAGACGCGCTTGGAAGACCTTCTAGATGGCTGAATCAGAGAGGGCCATAGAATATGAAAATAAAGCCCCGGATGTCTCCTAACCTCCTGTAAAATTTGGGCCCATTTGGAGTTGTAGATTCGGATATATGATTAGATTAGTGGGCTGTTTTTCTGGGCCGCAGAATCTGGCTCATAATTTTATCTTCAAATTGGGCTACCTTAATGACCACCATAGAGGCCGAATTAGCATTGTCTCATGAAGAATGATTTGTTCCTCTATATGTCTTATAGAATCTCACAAAATTTGGGCTTCATTGGGCCTGTATGTTGAGCCCCACATTCGCATCAGTGGGCTGGTTTCCAATATGACTTCTCCAGAATTGTTTTCTATCATCACAAAATATCTCTATCTTCTTCCATGAATTCTCCATTGATCCCTGAATGAAACATGTTCATATTGAAGTGTAGATAAATTTCCCAAAATATCAAATTGAAATATGGATAATTACATTCCTTAAAATCAGATGAATCATTGGGTACTTTAAATGATGTTCAAAAATGTACCACATAATAGTGCATTTTAAGAAGGAATTACAATCATAATGTGAAATGATGTTCAAAGTGTAAAATGCACTAAAATGGTGTTTATGACTAATAAATCACATGAATATTATATAAATTAACAATGAATATTAGCCTCATTTAGTGCCTAATCACACCCCCCAACTTGAGTTTTGCTAGTCCCGAGAAAAATATATCTCAACAATATGAAATTCAAATTCCCTTTTTCAAAAACATTTTAATACACAATGATCACCAAAAACCCTAATACCAAAAAATCATGAAACCAATCAAAATATTTTAATAAAAGATTGTTTCATAAGCAGATCTCAATCCCAAGCTCATTCCTTTGTTCAAATTCATTGTCATATTTCATCTAATATCAATTAAGTATGAGGATGTGTTGTGCATCACAATAGACATGGGGGTTCATCTTTATTCAAGGGGGAAATGACGGAAGCGCTAGGTCACATTTCAATATTAAGATGAGTATTAAAAAAAATTATTGTATTTTTTTTTCAATTTTGCCATGGTAATTGAAATTGCACTCAAAAGAGTCAACCTCTGTAGCGAGACTTTGTTGATGACTCCCAGACTCAAAGATCTTAGGGAACCAAGTGAAGCCCACATTCTCGGGCATCATCTCGAGTTAACTTAGTCAAAAACAAATTCAAATTACCAAAAAATAGAGATAAAATTACTAACTCTGGGCCAGACAACTATGGAGTCATGATCCCCAAGTGTCGAAAGCCACGCATTAGGTCATTTCATTGCTCTACGCGCAAATTTATTATTTTTTTTATTGAATACTCATATTAAAACTAAAATGATCACCAAACATATGCTATTTATTTGGGGGACCCCATTAACTTAAACTAATACCCCACTATCCAAAGGACGTGCATTGTGATCTTTTTTTTTATTTGGATGAAAATATAAACAATGAAATATCACATTAGACAGCCACACTTTCCAAAATCTATGCTCATGAAATTATACAAAAATTAAAATCAGAATCAGGGCATGCTAAATTATTTGATATTCTGTTTCAATGTGTGCAATGTGTATTACCATGTTCAAAGTTAAAGGAATTTTTCCTTCCATTTACACATTTTTTTTCAAAAAAAAAATTGACAAAAAAGCATTTTTTATTTTATCTTCCCTCCCCAACTTAAAATAATATTGTCCCCAGTGTTTAAAGAAAAGAAAATTTAGAAGGGGGTAGAGGGAGAGAATAAAAGTTCAAAAAGGAAATTGAAAATGAGGATCATGGAATGAAGTCACCTGGTGGTTGAAGTTGAAATTCATGTTGCTCCCTTTTAATCATTTGATATCCATGTCACTTGCAGAGTTCCCTAGTAAAAAAAGGAAAAACAAAACAAAACAAACAAAACAAAACAAAACAATATATATATATATATATTTATATAATAAAGAAAGTAAAATATAAGTATATATATAAAAATCATAGAATAAGGAAGCACAAAAAGTCATAGGTCAGTGGTAAGCGCGCACCCCTGTCTCCCTTCGGTCCCGGGTTCGAATCCCCGCGGCTTTGCCGGTTGCGATGGGGTTTGACCCACGACCCATGACGTGTCCCTTTTTATTATTATTATTATATTTTTTTTATTTTTTTTATTTTTTTTTAACCTACAAAAACATTAAAATAAAACAAACTGATGATACATTGTCTTCTTTTTAAATTTCTGGGTAAGGCGTTACTCAAGGATCACACCACGTGACACGGATGAATATGGTGCTCCCCTTTCATACCCATCCATACTCATAATAGAAGAACAGGTCAGCAGTCTATTTTTTTAAATATAATAATGATTAATTAAAATATAAATTTTATTAAAACAACAAAATGATAGGAAACTTGAAAACCATGGGTTGCCTCCCATGCAGCGCTTTGTTTAATGTCGCTAGGCCGACATGGATCCTATATCTATCAATTTTTTCCTGGTTCATAGGTTGGCTCAGTTAACTCAACCTCTATTTCTTGTTTATTTAATGATTCAATGAATGGTTTTAACCTTTGACCATTGACCTTGAAAATGTAACCACTTGTGGGATCTTGAATCTCTACTGCTCCATGGGGGTATACATGATGCACTACGAAAGGACCTGACCATCTAGACCTTAACTTTCCTGGGTGTAAATGAAGTTTTGGACTATACAAGAGCACAAGTTTTCCCGGTTCAAAATGTTTGACCTTGATATTCCTAGATTGGTAGGCTTGAACTCTAGCTTTATTGATCCTTGAATTTTCACAAGCCTCCATCCTTTGTTCCTCCAGTTCATTGAGATCTAATTTCCTTTTTGTTCTGGCCAATGAGAGTTTATAATCTATTTTCTTAATTGCCCAAAAGGCCTTATGCTCAATTTCAACAGGTAAATGGCATGCTTTTCCATAAACCAACCTATATGGTGACATTCCTAGGATGGTTTTGTATGTTGTACGATATGCCCAAATAGCATCCAAGAGTTTCTCGGGCCAATCTTTCTTAGAAGGATTGATAGCTTTCTCAAGAATTTGTTTGATTTCACGATTGGCTAACTCAGCTTGACCATTGGTCTGTGGGTGGTAAGCAGTGGACACTTTGTGAGAAATTCCATATTTTTTCATGAGTGATGAGAATAGACGATTGCAAAAATGAGTTCCACGATCACTAATGATAGCCCTAGGAATTCCAAATCTAGAGAAGATGTTTTCCTTGAGAAATCTAATCACAGTTTGATGATCATTAGATTTTGTAGGAATGGCCTCAACCCATTTAAAGACATAATCGATAGCTAAGAGAATGTAAAGATATCCCCTAGAGTTTGGGAAGGGACCCATGAAATCAATTCCCCAACAGTCAAAGATTTCAACCACTAAGATGGGAGTGAGTGGCATTTGATTCCTTTTTGTGATGGACCCTACTTGTTGACACCTAGGACAGCTTTGAAAAAATGTGTAGGAGTCTCTTAAGAGGGTGGACCAGAAGAGACCACATTGAAGAATCTTAGCAGATGTTTTCTTAGAGGAAAAGTGACTGCCACATGCCTCACTATGACAGAATTTAAGGATGGACTTTTGTTCAGATTCTGGAACACACCTCCTAATGACTTGGTCAGGGCAGAACTTATAGAGGTATGGATCATCAAAGACATAGTTTCTAACATCAGAAATGAATTTACTTTGATCTTGAGTCCCTAAGAATTTTGGGATGACTCTTGTAACTAAGAAATTGGCTATGTCGGCATACCAAGGGCAGTCACTCACAGAGTATAGGTGTTCATCAGGAAATGAATCAGACACGGAAAAGGTGATTTGAGTTGTCTTTGAATTCCATCCTAGAGAGGTGATCAGATACAACATTTTCAACGCCCTTTTTATCATTGATTGTGAGGTCAAATTCTTGCAATATAAGGACCCACCTAATTAGTCTAGCCTTAGCATCTTGTTTTTGGAAGAGGTATTTTAGTGCAGAATGGTCAGTGAACACAGTGATGGGGGATCCTAATAGGTAGGACCTAAACTTCTCTAAAGCAAACCCAATAGCAAGTAACTCCTTTTCAGTAGTGGTGTAGTTGATTTGGGCATCATTTAATGATTTGCTTGCAAAAGCAATGACATAAGAAGTTTTATCACAACGTTGTCCTAACACATCTTCTACAGCAAAGTCACTGGCATCACACATAAGTTCGAAAGGAAGGTTCCAATTTGGAAATTTCATAATTGGAGGAGAGGTGAGAGAGGATTTGAGGTTTGATAATGAACCCTCACAGCTTTCGGTCCAAACAAATGGAGCATCCTTTACTAGGAGAGTACAAAGGGGACGGGATATTGAACTAAAGTCCTTGATGAATCTTCTATAGAAACCAGCATGTCCTAAGAAATACGTCACTTCCTTGATAGTTTTGGGTGATGGAAGGTGATGAATGATGTCAACCTTGGCTTTATCAACTTCAATCCCCCTACCTAAGACCAGATGTCCTAGAACTAGTCCCTCTTTAACCACAAAATAGCATTTTTCCCAGTTTAGGACCAGATTTTTTTCTTCACATCTTGACAAGACTCTCTCCACATTCTGCAGACATCCCTCAAATTTATCCCCAAACATAGAGAAGTCATCCATGAAGACCTCTAGAAAATCCCCTACCATGTCTGAGAAGATTCCCATCATGCACCGCTGGAAGGTTCCAGGGGCATTGCATAACCCAAAGGGCATACGTTTGAAAGCAAAGGTTCTGAATGGACAGGTGAATGTAGTCTTTCCTTGATCCTCTAGGGAGACCTCAATTTGATTATACCCTGAGTACCCATATAAGAAATAGTAGAAGGCATGACCTGCCACTCTCTCAAGGACTTGGTCAATGAATGGTAAGGGTAAATGGTCCTTCTTGGTGAATGAGTTTATCTTCTTATAGTCAATGCAGACCCTCCATCCACTACTCACCCTTGTTGTAAGAATCTCTCCATCCTCATTGGTTATCACTGTTATTCATGCCTTCTTGGGAACCACTTGGATTGGGCTCACCCACTCACTCTCAGCTATGGGATAGATGATACCAGCTTTTAACAATTTTAGAAGTTTCTTCCTTACTACCACCATGAGATTAGGATTGAGTCGTCGTTGAGGTTGACGACATGGCTTTGAATCAGATTCCAGAACAATCCTATGAGTCCCAATGAGTGGGTTAATCCCAGGAATATCAGATAGGGTCCAACCAATGGCTTTCTTATGTTTCATAAGGACATCTAGAAGCATCCTCTCATGATTGGCTTCAAGAGAAGAAGAAATGACAATAAGATGTGTTTGATTGTCCCCTAGGAAAGCATACTTGATTGCAGCAAGAAGTTCCTTCAATTCAAGCTCAGGTCGGTTCAGAATTTCAGCATAAGATTGGGACATTGGATCAAGATCAATTTTATTTCCTAAAGTTTTAGATAGGATTGATTCCCCACATGTAGAAGTTTCAGCTACAAGATTGGCTTGATCAGATTTAGGGAAGGAAGTTGGAGTGGTATCCATGAAAGTGGTTTCTTGAAAGGTTTCACTGATTGTTGGACCAAAGAATTCATCATAAGAGCAATTTGAAAATGATTCAATCCAAGGAGATAAACTTCCTTCATATGAACAAAGGAAATCAATCTCATCCTGACTTAAACATTCATCAAATATTCCTTGATATTCTATGGATTCATTATCAATGCTTCCTATCATGTTTACTTCATGAATGTCCTCGTCATCCCCTATTTGTGAGCTTGCATTATATATGTTCAAGTCTAGACTCATGTTTCCAAAGGTGGTGGTCATGTTCCCATTTCGGACTCGGATAAAAGAGTTGATTGTTGCAAGGAAGGGACGACCAAGGATAATTGGGGTTTGTTCCTTATTTCCTAAGTTTGGATGGTTGTCAAGGACAATGAAGTCAGCAGGGTAGATGAAGTTTTCAACCTTTACCAGAACATCCTTTAAAATCCCCTTTGGAACCCTAATGCTACGATCAGCAAGTTGAAGTGTGACAGATGTGGGTTGGAGTTCTTCTAGGCCTAACTGACAGTACACAGCATATGAGATGAGATTGACACTAGCACCTAGGTCACACAAGGCCTTGACAACTTTTCTCTCTCCTAGTTCAACATTGATGTAAGGGCAACCCGGGTCTTTCAACTTAGGAGGAATGGTCCCTTGAATGGTGGTACTCACATTAGCATCCAAAAGGACTTGGTTTTTATGTGAAAATTTTCTTTTAAAAGTGCACAAGTCCTTAAGGTACTTTGAGTAGGCAGGTACGGTTTGGATGGCATCGAGAAGGGGAATGTTCAACTTGACTTGTGAGAATATCTCTCTCAATGTTTCACTCAATTCAGGCTTGGTTTTCCCCCTCATGCGTTGAGTAAATGGTGCAGGTTGTGGGGTTGTTTGTTGAAGAGTTTTTTCTTTGACAATGTTATCGTGTTTTTCAGTTTGATCATTTGGTTCATTTGAATTTTCATCCAAGTTTGAATCTTCAGATGGGTTCTGAATTAGTTGTCCAGGTTTCTCAATTGATTTCTCACTTCTTAAAAAAGTCACAGCCTTTAGTTGTTTATGAGTTGTTTGAGTACAACTTGACTCGCCCCTTGAAGTTGAGGATGGCATTGCCTGAGTAGGCATGGGTGCCTTTCTAGTTTTGATGGTTTGAAGTTCTTGTTTAAGGGAAGAGACTTCCAAGTTCATCCTTTCCATTTGTTTGCACAGTTGTTCTAGTAGGCTTTGTGGAATAGTTTGGGTTGGTGCTTGAGAAGATTGGTTTATCCCGGGGGGGGGATATTTTGGAGGTGGGATGGTTTGTTGAAAATGGACCGGTGGATATTGGTATTGGATAGGTTGGGTTTGGAACTAGTTATGGGTTTGGTAGTTCTGATGGGGGTAAGGATTTTGTCCCTGTGGTTGACTAGGTTGTTGGTTATCTTTCCAGCGAAGCCTGGGTGGTCATTATACCTTGGGTTGAAGTTGTTTTGGTATTGAGGCTTTTGAAAGTTCAAAGCATTTACTTCCACTAGAGGTCCTCCTAAAACATCCTTGATGGATGGAATGGTTGGGCAGTTGTCTGTCTTATGGTCATGTTTGTCACAAATTGTGCAAACAAGGTCTACAGTTTGGATTTCATGGACTTTCCTAAGGTTTATTTCTTCAACCTTCCTAAAGAGTGCTGCAAGTTTAACCCTAAGGCTTTCCTCTTCTCTAAGTGTATGAATTCCAGTAGTTCTTTGTGGATTTTCAGAATAAGGTGAAGTTCCCCATGTTTGGTTTTATTCAGAAAGGCTTTCTAGATACTCGTAATCATCATTTGGGGCTTTGTTTTTAAAGTTTCCATTACACATCATGTCAATGAATTGTTTGTTCCCCGGACCCAACCCTTCATAGAAAATTATCACTTGTTCAGGAATAGAAAAACCATGGTGTGGAACCATGTTTAGAGTGTCTTTGAACCTCTCCCATGTTTCATAGAATGACTCTCCCTCTTTTTCAAAAAAGTTTTGGATGCTCTTTTTAAGTGCAATTGTTTTATGGTGGGGAAAGTATTTTTTGTAGAATTATCTTTGTAGTTAGTCCCAAGAGTTGATGGATGATGGTCTCAAATTGTTTAGCCAATTTTTAGCTCGATCCTTTAAAGAAAAAGGAAATAGTCTCATCTTAACTGATTCTAGTTGATGTGGGGGACACATGGTTTCTACAATTTCATTGAACTCCTTAATGTGAAGGTAGGGCATCTCAGACTCCATTCCATGGAATGTAGGAAGGTTGTTTAGGACATGGGGTTTAAAGATGTAGTTGGAATCTCCTAGGGAATTGTGTCTAATGCATGAGGGGGCATTGGTCCAGGAAGATGTGAGGTAGTCATTCATGGTTTGATCAATTGCATTCCCCAAGTTTGGGGCTGCCTCATTTGGGTTTCCATTTTGGTTCCCCCCGGGGTTTATGAGTTGGTTTCTTTGAAGACCTTCTATTGAAATGGGATCAATTTTGAACTCTGGAGTATTAGGAAGATTAGGATCTAATGGAAAGAGTTCCCTTGGTGTACTTGAATCCCCAACCCCAGGACTATCCACCCTAACTAGATGGTTTGATTGATCGCGGGTGTAGGCGGACATGCGCCAAAAGAAAAAAAACGAGAAAGTGACAAGATAAGAGAATTTGGATGAGAAAAGAAGAAATGAGGGAGAATAGAATGGGTTTTTAGATGACTTACTTGGGTCCCCAACTACAGCGCCAAAATTTGATTCTCACTCAAATTTACCCAAGAGATTAAGGTAGAACGGTCCTTGTAGTTTAGCTTGGGTTATCGAATCCTCAGAGACCTAAAAAGAAACCTATAAACACGTACATTATATGGACTATTTTTGGCTATAAAGTGGCCAACTTGGTTTGATTTTATATGGGTTTAAAGGATAACTAACAAATTTGAGTGAATTCAATTTAAAATAATTAGTTGATCCTAGGTTATCGCTCGGGGTGGATTGGACGTATTTTCTTTTCAATGATTTCAATTTCTTATATTTGAGATGGGTTCATTTAAGAAGATAAAACAACATCATCACTTACTGGTTTAATGCCTACACCCTTTAATACTAATCACCTATACACTTGAAGGGTCAAAGTTTTGAGCACTTCAAGGTAAAGGTTCGTATTAGCACATGAAGTGTGTGGCCTTAAATTCAATAAGGACGGTGGAGTTTAAAAATCATTAAATAAAAATCTCAATTAAAGAAGTAATTATACATTAATGGGGTGATAAATAAAATTTAATCCAACCCCTTGCTACTCCCTTGGATCAACCCATAAGTGGGTTAGACCTCCATTGATTCTATGGTTTCAATGGAAGCAGAAAGTAGACTCATGAGGGAAGAAATGGAGAAGTAAAGAAAACAATAAAAATAAAATGATCACTCCACCGTTGTGTGAATAATTTCACAAGATTTGAGGTGAATAAATTCACACCTTGAGGCAACGGTATCAAAGTGAGATGGAGAACAAAAGAATAAGAGCAGAAGAAGAACTTTTATTAAGAAACTAAAGTGAATTGAACAACTTACATGTGAAAGACAAACTTGAGACAACAAAATCACAGCATAACATTACACTTGAACAAAGCACCAAAGATGAAAAACTCTTCCACCACCACTACCTTAAATAGGCATTTTGGAAGCCTTGGGTTGAGCCTCCAACAGTACAAAGCATCCCACTTGATTATGGTAGGCCTAGGGTGGTGGAAAGCTTGTGGAACTTGGACTTTTCCACACTTTGACCCGAGGTGGCAGTCAGCTTTCATCCACCAAACAGACGCGCTTGGAAGACCTTCTAGATGGCAGAATCATAGTGGGTTATAGAAGAAGAAAATAGATCCCCGTATGTCTCCTAATCGCCTATAAAATTTGGGCCCATTTAGAGTTTTATATTCAAAGATATGATTAGATTAGTGGGCTGTTTTTCTGGGACGTAGAATCTGGCCCATAATTTTATCTCCAAACTGGGTCACATTAATGACCACCATAGAGGCCTAATTAGTATTGGCTCATGAAGAATGATTTGTTCCTATACATGTATTCTAGCATACCACGAAATTTGGGCTTCATTGGGCTTGTATGTTGAGCCCCACATTCGCATCTATGGGATGGTATCCAATATGACTTCTCCATAATTGTTTCCTTTCATCACAAAATATCCCCATCTTCTTCCATGAATTCTCCATTGATCCATGAATGAAACATGTTCATATTGAAGTGTAAATAAATTTCCCAAAATATCAAATTGAAAGATGGATAATTACATTCCTTAAAATCGGATGAATCATTGGGTACTTTAAATGATGTTCAAAAATGTACCACATAATAGTGCATTTTAAGAAGGAATTACAATCATAATGTGAAATGATGTTCAAAGTTTAAAAGGCACTAAAATGGTGTTTATGACTAATAAAGCATATGAATATTATATAAATTAACAATGAATATTAGCTTCATTTAGTGGCTAATCACTCATCAACACTGAAGGTCTCATTAATCGGCAAGAAGTGAGAAACCTTTGTGAGTCTGTCAATGACAACTCATATTGCATCATTCCCTTAAGGCTACCTCGGAAACCCTATCACGAAATCCATCGCGACATCATTCCACTTCCACTCCGGAATGGGTAACTGTTGCAAAAGCTCTGCTGGTCGTTGATGCTCCGCCTTCACCTGTTGACAGGTGGAACACTTCATGACGAAACCAGCAACGTCTCTTTTCATACCAGGCCACCAATACTGAAGGTGTAGATCACGATACATCTTGGTGACACCAGGATGAACTGCCCAAATTGAGGAATGAAAGTCCTGCATCAGCTCCTCGCGTATGTCTGCTAGCACCCATACGCGCCCCTGGAAACGCAAGATCGCATCCTCGTCTATGGTCCATCCAGGAATAGGGTCCTCTCCTGACACACTTTCCCGTAGGACTAGGACTTCAGAATCTGATAGCTGCCTCATTCGCACTCGATCAAGAAGAGTAGGAGTAACATCTATAGAAGAAAGAAACGTCTGCCCCTGTCTATCGTGCACCTCCAAATGCATCTCAGAGAACAGAGCCATAAGCTGTCACTCACTACTGGCCTCCAGAACTACATGTATCTGAGTCCTCCTTCTCAACGCATCAACCACAGCGTTGCCTTTACCAGGCATATAGAAAAGCTTGAAGTCAAAAGACGGAAGGTACTCGACCCACCTATGTTGTCTCAGATTCAGGTCATGCTGAGTGAAGATGTACTTGAGGCTTTTGTGTTCAGTGAAAACCAAAAAATGTTCTCCCAGAAGATAAGGTCTCCAACAACGTAAGGCATGAACAACTGCTGCCAACTCAAGATCGTGCGTCAGGTAAATTCTCTCATGTGGCCTCAACTGTCGAGACTCGTACGCAACGACTCCATCCCCCTGCATAAGCACAACTCTCAGCCTGATACCTGAAGCATCACAGTAAACAGTGTAGCTCTTGCCTGGCTCTAGCAAGACTAGTATCGGTGCTGAATTCAATCTCCCTTTTAGCTCCTGAAAAGCTGACTCACGAGAATCTGATCACAAGAACCTTGCACCCATCTTAGTCAAACCTGTCAGTGGTGCTGCTAAGCGTGAAAAGTCCTATATGAAACATTTGTAGTATCCATCGATCCCTAGAAAACTCCACACCTCAAAGATGTTCTTCGGCTGCTCCCAGGAAACTACTGCTCTCACTTTCTCCGGGTATACTGATACTCATGTCTTCGAAATAACATAACCCAAGAAGTGAATCTGGTCCATCCAAAAGTGGCATTTTGAGAGCTTATCATATACCTGATGCTCTCTTAGTGTACTCAAAATGATATCAATATGGGTAGCATGGTCATGTCGAGTGTGAGAGTACATCAAGATATCATTCACGAAGACCACCACGAAAGAATCCAAGTATGGATGGAACACTCGGTTCATCAGTGCCATGAAGACTGCAGGCGTGTTCGTGAGACCGAACGGCATAACCACATACTCGTATAGACCATACCTGCTCTGGAAAGCTATAAGAGGTATATCATATGGTCTAACACGCAACTAATGATAACCGGATCTCAATTCAATCTTCGAGAACACCAGGGCTCCTCGAAGCTGATTAAAGAGATCATCAATCCTCGGCAAGGGATATCAGTTCTTGACCATCAACTGGTTCGACTTCTGATAATCCACACAAAGTCTGAGGGTACCATCTACCTTCTTTGCAAATAGGACAGGCGAACCCCACAGATAAGTACTGGGTTGGATGAAACCCCTTGTCTGCAACTCCTCCAACTGCTTCTTGAGCTCCTGTAACTCTGGTGTAGCCATTCTATAATGATGAATGGACACCAGTGCCACTCCTGGCACGAGATCAATAGAAAAGTCTACCTCACGCTCCAGATGAAAACCTGAAAAGTTCTCTGAAAAGACGTCCCTAAAACAATCCACCATTGGAGGAAAGTCCATATGTGAAGTCCCCTAGTCATCCAGATATAGACTAGCAATCTAGGTTGTAACTCCTCCCAACCCATGATGCTCGGGTCCTGCTCTGCTCGCCTGGACATCCCATTCTCCCTTATGAAGAAACGATCTGCCCTCTGGTGACATAAAACTCACCCTACGGCGATAGTAATCGACAACATCCTGGAAGGGAACTAACCAGTCCATTCCGAGAATGTCATCATAGTCCGTCATCTCTAAAACATAGAGGTCCCAAAAAAGTGACACCCACCAATCTCTAGAGGGAACTCCTTATACTGATGCACACTAGCCGTTCTAGTCCCCAAAGGAGTGTCTAGCATCAAGATATCAGCAAAAGAAAAGATGCAGAGCCCAAGGATCTCCACAATAGCAACAGATATAAAGCTACGAGAAACCCCTGTATCGAAAAGAGTAGAAGCTAAAACTGAGGCAACTAGGATCGTACCTCGAACTGTAGAGGGTTTGAGATCCTGCTCCTATTGAGTCTACTCCACTGCAAAAGTATGACCTACACCGCGGCCATGTGACCCAGCCTGACCACTCTGAGCTGATCCACCTTATTGTCACTAAAAGCCTGGAGACTGACTACCATGGTCATGACCTCCACCTCAGCCTGAACGACCGGAAGAACTCCAGTTCCAAGACTGGTGAGGAACTGGTGGTGCTGCTCCTGAACGAGGAGTGAAGAACCTCTGTCACCAGCTACTGGTGAAAAGAACTGAAAGAAAGGATGAAGATGACTCATCTTGCCGCAAAATCGGCACTCCACTGGGTCTTTCGGGAAATGTGGTCTCGTATGCCCGCTCTTCCCGCACTGGTAGCAGACCACCTGGCTACCAAAAGATGCATCCTGCCTACTCAGATCTCTAAGTGAAGTCTCCCTACAGCGCTTCCTTCTATCAGCTGGCGGATCATAACTCTGGATGTCGAACCGCCATGGCTCACAGCTCTAGAATCCCTCAGATTGAGCTCAGTGATCAGCGTCTGGTTGACTGTAGAAGATATCTAAGTCAACCTGAAGATGTTCACCTGAGATTGGATATCCTGCCTGAGACCATCCTTAAACTTTCATGCAAGGAACAACTCATCTCCCCCTAAAAATGGTGTAAAGCGCGCAGCTCAGTGAAGTGAGAGTAATACTCCAAAACAGAAAGCGTACCCTGATCCAAACTCATAAACTCTCAGGCTCGATCAGCCTTCAACATCTCTGGGTAGAAGTAGTCATAGAAGATGCGCTAAAACTCATCCCAAGCCATAACTTGTTGGTGTCCCACCTGTGAGATCACATCTCACCATCTCTTGGCGGAAAATCGAAGCATGTAGGTAGAGAGCTTGACCCTCCTCTCTAGAGGCGTCTCCAGATCCTCAAAGATCGCCAATGTGGCTTCTAGACATGACTCTGCAGCCTGAGGTCCTCATTACCCTGTGAAGGTGGGAGGGTGATGCTGCTGGAAAACTCGCGTCAACTCTGCCATAGACGGGGCAGGGTGCGGCGCTCCCTGGAAGGTCTGCATGAACCTCATGAAGCCCTCTTGGAACTGTGCATCAGCACCTATGTCCGGAAAGACGGCTGGTGCCAAGACTGACACAACTAGAGGATCTGTCGGTAGTCCCTGATCGGCCATATCCGGTGTCTGATCACTGCCTTGTAACTGGAGGACAACCGGAGGACGTCTCAGTGGCATGACTCTGCAAGTTCAAGCGCACACCTTAGATCAAGATTAACAGGGACTGAAACATAGAAGTGTAAGAAAAGAACAGGAGAAAAAGAGCATTCAAGTTTTTCAAAACATGGTTATACGGCGTGTATAATGCCTACACGGCGTGTTACCTTAAGCCTTTCACATGGGCGTGTACTCCTGCCACAACTGGTCGTGTAACACCCCAAACACACTGCGTGTTGTCAAAACACACGGTGTGTACTTGAATCCTCTTCCTCTGCCCGAGTTCACTTACACAGCTATGCCACACGATTCTCCTAGAACGAGACTACACGGCATGTTCATGCCAGACACGGCGTGTACTAGACGAACTTCACCGACCCGTGTTGTTAGTGACACGACCGGATACATGGCTCACACTACACGGCGTGTTCCATATGGACATGGTGTGTATTAAAAAAGACTCAATTGACCTGTGTTGTTAAGGACATGGCCGGTTACACGGTTCTACAACACGGAATGTACATCCGGTACACGGCGTGTCCTACCAATGATTCAAAACCCCGTGTCCCCGCCCACACAGTCAGAGACATGGTTAGAGACTACACAGCATGTACTTAAGAAAAATAGTTTCTTCCCGAACAGATGAACACATTGCGTGTATTTAACATTACACGCCGTGTATTTTGGGTTTTTTCAGACAGTAAGCCTCAGAAACTACTCTGGAACCCAGAAGACATTGAAACGAACATTAAAGTGCTAAATTCCGGTCTGTGAGGGTCCATACTCCCCACGAATCAAGGTTTGGCATATTATATATGTCCTATACAAGCATAACAGATTAATGATCCACCAATTTCTGATCCATGAGGGCCCATAACACCTCAAGAACCAAAGTTTGGCGTTCATTCAAACAAAACCATACACAATTCAATACCCTATCAAAAACAGGTATTCTATCAAGGAATCCATGACAACAGCATTCATATCTAGCACAACATCTATCACAACAACATGCAATTACTAATGCACCCTAAATGGCATGGCAGGAATGCATGACATGTGATTTTTAATAAGTGCCTATATGATGCATGATATGGCCTAACCTCATCTCATCGGGTTGCAACAGAAATAGAACTTCAATAACATCAACAATAATAGCACAAAATATGTGAATCACCCAACGGTAAAAATCAAATCAACTGTAAAATTACAAAACCAGAAAAATTGAAATAAACGAGGTAGATTGGCTTTTTCTTGTACACGGGTTAGCTACTCCCAAACAAAACTTATTACCAAGTACCAATGACATCATATCTCTGACTATAGGCTCTAAACAGTAAGTCAAGAAGAAAAGAATTCCTCTTATACCACTTTGTAACGTCCCGGTTCCGGAAGCTGCCCATAGACGCCCCGTACCCAGTTGGTCACATGGAATCAAGCGCATTTCCCCAAAACACCAGAGGTTTCCGACTAGTAGCAAGGGCTTTGGGTGTGATAGTGGGGAAACTATGCCCTCATTGGCAGAGTAACACAGCGGAAGTAAACAAATGGCATTAACGGAAGCAGTAATAATCATGCAAAAGTGAACAGTGGAAGACTGAAAGTAATAAACTAGAGCTCATATATATATATATAAGGATGGTGCATGATACATATGTCTAGGAAAGCATCCGAACAAATCACAATGCTGGAATATAAACAGTACTAAACCAAAGAACAAAAGGAAAACAGATGGAAACTCCTCAGCATCGCAAGCCTCAGCTTGGTCACATGCTCTCCAGCTCCAAAGCAGTCAAGTACCTGATGTAGAAGGGTGTTTTCCCTTATCTAAATATGCAGCAATATAATCTGTTTGGGCCCAAAATCATGGCCCAAACAGGGTGTGAGACTAAATCCCAGTAGGTAACCACCACAAGAACCGTTCCTAATAGTCAGTGAATATATGGCAGGTAATAAGCAAAAGAAGGCAGTAAACAAGGAAGTACTCAGCAGTAACCAATCCTACAGTTTCAAAACATTCAGTTTCATATATCAAGTAAACAGGTAATCAAGCAGGAAAACACAAACAGGTAGCCCTCTGGAAAGTACTCACAGCCTATCCCCTCTGGTCTTACCTAGCAACACAAGCAACCCTCTGGGAAGCACACACAGTCTACCCCTCTGGTTTAAATTACTAGGATATAACAAAGACTCTCTGAGGAAGCACTCACAGTAAATTCCCCTTATAGTCTAATATAAATAAGTAATCTCTGAGGAAGCACTCACAGTTAATTCTCCTTATAGCCAAAAGTGATACTCTCTGAGGAAGCTCACGTGATCAATTCCCCTTATAGTAAAAAGTGATAAAGACTCTATGAGGAAGCTCACACGGTCAATTCCCCTTATAGTCTACTACACCAAGTTCTCACAGTCCTGTGTAAGTCAAACGAGCATAACAATGCAATACAGCCAAAGTAAACCTCAAGAACTACTTGGCTAAACAGTCTACAGCATATCAAGCATGTCAGATCAAATATTCACTTCATCCTACAGTACTAGGCATGGAAAAACATCAAGGAAGCCTAACGGGCTAATAGGACCAAACGGTCGTAAACAGAACATGCATGGGAAAACACTTCCAAAGCATAGAAATCAACCATATTTGCATCTAATTAACCTCTACACAAGCATAAAAGCATGGCAGGCAATTAACAGGGTTAAAACAGTAAACTTGCAATACCCTGTTCAAGGGTATGGGACATTTTTGCACATGTAACTCAAAGACTTTCAACGGAAAGGCACAAACCACCTACATCGGTGTTGGGAGATCGCTATACGTGAACCTCAAGCCTTGAATCACCCAAGAACACTATAGATCTACAAAAACACTCAAAAAGTTCAACCGAGGATAACTTGAGAAGGAGGAGGAATCATGAAACGAACCTCTAGAAGAAGGAAGATCTTACCAAGGTGATCCCAACACAATCGACGGCGGTCGAATTGGAGATCAGATGCTCGACCGGGGGCTCGAAGGAAGATCTCGGTCATAAGGGTTCTCTCGGACGAACTAGGTCAAGAAGAAGATCTTTCTGGCGATTAGACGCGACCCCAGTACGTTTAATGAAAAAAAATACACAGCGTGTACTTGCTGTTTCCGTACTCTGCTTTAGGTGGTCTCCAGGTCACCCCTACACGGCCGGGTGTGCAGCCATTACATGGCCAGCACTCTGCTTCATGCGGAAACCGAGTACACGGTGTATACTCATGAAGTACACGGCGTGTACTTCAAAATTTTCTAGAAATTCCTCTTTTCCTAAAAAACAATCAGAAAAGGAAAACATACCTGAAAAGAAGATCTGGGTTCTTATACCCTCCCAAACTTGTTTAACTCAACTTTTGTCCTATTTTCTTTGTTAATCATATACTTACTCAATCATAGATGATTATCAATAAATCTATATGTCTTTCATGTTACACTCACATAACCATAATTATCTTAATTTCATTCTTTAAACATAAGTGATCAGCGGATTGACCTTTGGCTTATCCCTATTGAGGTGACCTGATATATTAACAATTGTGTGCATCGATGATCCAACTTAATGGCATGAGTATTATATAGTTTACACTAAAAAATATACCAATCATGAATTTGGTACCATTTCTCGTGATAGGTACTATTGAACCATTTATCCATATTTATTATTCTTAAAAAATAACAAAAGAAATTATATTTTATATTAAAATCTATAGAGTATACAGATTCATATATCGTGTTGTAAATCATTAATATTGTCAGTCTATGTTTAATGCATGTACACTAAAAGACCACTCAATGCCGATATACTTCCACTGGTTCCTAAAATCGATAGATTCTTTCACTGTGTTTTGGAAAGAACCACAACAATATGGAGTAACATAATCAAGTGAGTATGTAACATGAGGATAGAGTTCTACAGTTTCATGCTGATTTAGTACAAAATGATCAAGACTCGCTAAGGTTGAAGGAATTAGAGTGTGGGGGGACAAAGCTAGCCAGAGCGCTGATAATCTAGTGAGTGTGTAACATGAGGATAGAGTTCTACAGTTTCGTGTTAATTTAGTACAAAAATGATCAAGACTTACTAAGGTTCAAGAAATCAGAGCGCGGGGGGGGGGGGGGGGTTCTCAATTTAATATCATGACGAGGTCTCTGACAAGTTCTATAGTTTTAGTTGATTTATATTGTTTTAATTCAGTTTTAATATCATCTTGTAATGATATTTTCATAAGGAATTATCCTAGATAATTATTAAATTCCAACCGCTTCTGGAAAAACCAAAATGGTTCCAGAGAATAAAATATCTACTCTTAAAGTGGAAAACTATCCGTATGAAGATAGAAAATACCACATAAAGATTGAGCAGTTGAAAGAACTTGTGATCATATTTAATAAAGATACAAAAGAGCATATAAAACATTTATAGCAGGTAGGTGAAGTGTTCAGAGAAGAAGTGATGATAATTTCAGAAATAAAGATCATTTGGATGCAACCAAAGATAAAATTATTGGGATTGCAGATCCAAGGAAGTAGATAAACGCTTCAACTGCATACTGCAGAAAAGCTACAAACTTTCCTCAATGAGCTTATAGATCGTAAGAAGATACAGGTGTTTCTTGGTATACTGAGTTATGCTAGAGCATACATCACAGATTTAGCAAAAATCTCAGTTCCAATACAGAGAAAGGTATCCAGTATGGTACCTTGGGATTGGACAGAAAAAGATTATGAAGTAATCAGAATTTTGAAATAGGAAGCACAGAATCTCTCAAAATTGAAGTATCCAAATGGGAGTGAAGATCAACTTATCTTAGAAATAGATGCATCAGAATCGGCATGGGGATGTATCTTAAAGATAAGGAAAAACCATAATGATAGTATCAGTAGATACTAGAGTGGATGTTTTAACAAGACATAGAAGAATTATCCTATCCATGAAAGAGAATTGTTTGCAGTCCTTAAAGGAATTAGGGTTAATGATATTTTTTTGAAAAAAAAAATTTACTATAAGAACAGATAGTTCTTATACAAATAATTTTATGAGAATTAAATTAGAAAGGTTTACCCAGTCACGACTTGTACGGTGGAAGAATGAATTACAATACTATAAGTTTAATATAGAAAATATTAAAGGAAAATATAATGTCATTTCAGATGCACTAACATGCTATTTTTACTCTTGCAGGTGCAATGGCAGAAAGTAGAAAATCAAGAAGATGTCATGTTTTCATTGATAATCATTATGTGGCAGAATGCCTAATTATCAAAGCAATGAATGACAGGGTTGATAGACTTGAACAAAGAAAAGGGATTCTAGCAGAGAATCACCTTCAGAAGAAGGGATCTTCATCCAGTTAGGTTGAAAGATCAGAAAGCATAGATTCCTCAGCTAGAA
Organism: Viscum album; assembly: GCA_963277665.1. Taxonomy (NCBI): domain Eukaryota; kingdom Viridiplantae; phylum Streptophyta; class Magnoliopsida; order Santalales; family Viscaceae; genus Viscum; species Viscum album. The sequence continues at coordinate 226,212,524 of OY728162.1, forward strand.
AGGCTGAAAATCGGGAAACTCTTCAAAGAGTCCTCTAGACTTCATGTCTAAGAATAATAGTCATATTGAATGCTTTGTATGTGGTTAGAAAGGTCATTATAGCACTCAATGTGTAGATAATCCAAGAAACAGAAAGGCTCGAAAGAACCAGAATATTGACACAAATGGAAGCTCTAAATGAAAAGAGAAAATCATTAAGAGTTTGGTTGATCACATATAATAAGAACTTGAAAAGCAGTAAAGGTCTCATAAAGAACCTCAACAACAGAATGTTCAGCAGGAACATGATCAAGAAAGTATGGATGATGAGCTAGATGAAGAGCCCAATCCAGCAAAAGAGATATGAAAATATTTGCAAAGGATTCCAAATATTTCAAGGAACAAATCCACAGTCATTTATAATCTGATCCAAAAAAGTAAAGATGATCATATATTCAAAAGAGATATGAACCATGTTCTGGACATGCTTGAAGAATCCAAAAATCTTATGGATGATTATAAAAAGATTGATCAAGATATGATCAATATGATCATCACTGAAGAGATTGGGCTGATGATTCATATTTCTGGTCGCCTTGACAAAGTTAGGAGAATCAAGGAGACAGGTATGAAAGAATATCTAGTATTGAAGAGGTTTTGGAGAATGTCAGGAACAGGGATTCCAAAACTCCACATACCAGATACGATATTAGAACTATAAGAGTTTATTGAATGTGCATGGGAGCAGTACAATTCTTGGGATTTAAGAAAATAAATTTCACATTCAATTGGGTACCAAGGATGGTGAGAACAGTTTTGAACAATGCATATCCAAGTTTGTTGTGTTGGGTTTCACATATTGAACCTATCAGATTAGTAGACAGAGTGATCATGCTATGGAGTTTGTACCCAAGACACAGGACTAAAGGACCTATCCAGAAAGCGTTCGAAGACTCACAGTTTAGCGATAAATATTGGATAGAGTTCAGTTTGAACAAGAGTCATTACGAACGTATCCAAATCGCATGGAACATTTATCTGATTGAATCAAAATAAACAAGAAAATATTGTATATTCTTTGTAGGAGACAATGTGTTAGTCTCTATCAACTCTAAAGACATGCAGCATGCAGAGATGACACATCTGACAGACTTCACGGTGGAGGCAGACACAATTCTTGAAGAACTCAAGGCGTGGAAAGAACATAAAGAATATATCTTTATTGTTAGAGATCAAATCCAATGCGCCATCAAATAATTGATAAAAATGAATGAGTCAGAGAAAGAAGTCTTATTTGGAGACATGATTGATGCTCTATACAACTTGGAGGGATTCTAAACGCTGATCCAGACATGCGTCATATCCAGCATGGACGAGCGGATCAAATCGGACATGCCATTTATATAGTTTGTATTTATTGTGAAGTGTGCGGCGGAAGTCTCGCAATAGTGTGTCCCACCTTTTGCTTTTGCTTTTGCTTTTACTTTTACTTTTTCCTTTGTCGAAAGCGTGTCTTGTAAGAGTCAAGTTAGCTTCTCGGGCAAGCTGAGCCCAAAGGCCTATATAAGGGACCTCCGACCCATTTTTTTGTAGATGTGATTTTGAATAGAAATCAGAACGATTTTATACATTCTCTCTCTATATATTCTCTTTAAGCCTTTGTGTTCTTCGTGCGAAGCGATTCTCAAAACGATCCTGCGAAGTCGACGATAGGTAGTCCCCTTATCCTCTCTATGGATAATGTTTTGCTCTGATACCACTAGTATGTGAAGTCTATGACGAGGTCTCTGACAAGATCCGATTTGGGAGTCTAGAAAGGCTTCAAAAATCACAAACAGCAGCAAAACATTATCCATAAAGAGGATAAGGGGATTGCCGTCGTCGACTTCATAGGATCGTTTTGGGAATCACTTCGCATGAAGAACACAAAGGCTTAGAGAGAATGTAGATAGAAAATGTCTAAAATCATTATGATTTCTATTCAAAATCACCTCTCTGAACAAATGTGTCGAAGGTCCCTTATATAGGCCTTTGGGATCATCTTGCCCGAGAAGCTGACTCGACTCTTACAAGACATGCTTTCAACAAAGACAAAATTAAAAGTAAAAGCAACAGAAAAAGGTGGGACACGCTACTGCAAGACTTCCACCACACACTTCACAATAAATACAAACTACATAAATGACATGTATGATTTGATCTGCTCGTCCATGTCGGATATGATGCATGTCTGGATCAACATCTAGAATCCCTCCAAGTCGTATAGAGCATAAATCATCTCTCTAACTGAGACTTCTTTCTCTGACTCCTTCATTCTTATCAATTCTTTGATGGCGCATTGGATTTTATCTCTGATAATAAAGATATCTTCTTTATGTCCTTTCCACGTCTTGAGTTCCTCAAGAATTGTGTCTGCCTCATCCGTGAAGTCTGTCAGATGTGTCATCTCTGCATACTGCATATCTTTAGAGTTGATAGAGACTAACACATTGTCTCCTACAAAGAATATACAATCTTTGTTTGTTGATTTTGATTCAATCAGATAAATGTTCCATGTGATTTGGATATGTTCGTAAAGACTCTTGTTCAAACTGAACTCTAGTCAATCTTCATCGTTAAACTGCGAGTCTTAAAATGCTTTCTGGGCAGGTCCTTTAGTGCAGTGCCCTGGGTACAAATTTCATAGCATGATCACTCTGTCTGCTAATATGATAGGTTCAATATGTGCAACCCACCATAACAAACTTGGATATACATTGTTTAGAACTGTTCTCACTATCCTGGGTACCCAATTGAATGTGGAATTTATTTTCTTAAATCTCAAGAATTGTACTGGTCCCATGCTGAAAGCTTTCTAGCATTCAATGAACTCTTCTGGTTTTAATGCCGTATCTGGTATGTGGAATTTTGAAATCTCTATTCCTGACATTCTCCAAAACCTCTTCAATATTGAATATTCATCCATACATGTATCCTTGATTCTCCTAACTTTGTCAAGGAGACCAGAAACTTGGACCTTCAGCCTGATCTATTCAGTGATGATCATACTGATCATATCTCGATCAATCTTTTTATAATTCTTCATAAGATCTTCAGATTCTTCAAGCATATGAAGAACATGGTTCAGTCATCTTTACTTTTTTGGATCAGATTATAAACAGTTGTGGATTTATTCCTTTAAATATTTGGAATCCTTTGAAAATATTTCCATATCTCCTTTGCTGGATTGGACTCTTCATCTAGCTCGTCATCTAGACTTTCTTGATCTTGTTCTTAACATTCTATCATTGAGGTTCTTTCTGAGACCTTTTCTGCTTTTTAAGTTCTTCTTCTACGTGATCAGTCCAACTCTTAATGGTTTTCTCTTTTCCTTTAGAACTTACATTCGTGTCAATTTGTTGGTTCTTCTGAGCCTTTCTGTTTCTCGGATTATCTGCACATTGAGTGTTGTAATGGCCTTTCTGACCATATACAAAGCATTCAATATGAATTTTATCCTTAGACTTGTTGTCTAGAGGTCTCTTTGAAGCATTTACTGGTTTTTCAGTCTTTCTAGTTGAGGAACTTGTGCTTTCTGATCTTTCAACCTTACTGGATGAAGATCCCTTCTTCTGAAGGTGATTCTTTGCTAGAATCTCCTTTCTCTGTTCAAGTCTATCAACCCTGCATTCATTGCTTTGATAATCGAACATTCTGCCACAAAATGATTATCAATTCAAACGGGACATCTTCTTGATTTTCTACTTTCTTCCATTGCATCTGCAAGAGTCAAAATAACGTGTTAGTGCATCTGGAATGACATTTATAGTATTGCAATTCATTCATCCACCATACAAGTCGTGTATGGGTAAACATTTTTAATTTAATTCTCATAAAATTCTCTATATAAGAAATATATGTTCTTATAGTAAAAAAATTTTCCAAAAAAAACTCATTAGCCCTAATTCCTTTAAGGACTGTAAGAAATTCTCTTTCACGGACAGGGTAATTCTTCTTTGCCTTGTTAAAACATTCACTCTGGTATCTACTGATACTATCATTATGGTTTTACCTTATCTTTAGGATACATCCTCATTCTTAGTCTGATGTATCTATTTCTAAGATAAGTTCATCATCACTCTCATCTGGATACTCCAATTCTGAGAGATTCTGTGCTTTCTGTTTCAAAATTCTGATTACTTTAGAATCTTTTTCTGTCCAATCCCAAGGTACCTTACTGGATACCTTTCTCTGTATTAGAACTGAGATTTTTTCTAAATATCTGATGTATGCTCAGGCATAACTCAGTATACCAAGAAACACATGTATCTGCTTACGATTTGTAAGCTCATTGGGGAAAGTTTGCAGCTTTTCTACAATATGCGGTTAAAGATTTTCTCTACTTTCTTGGATCTGCAATCCCAAAAATTCTATCTTTGGTTGCATCCAAATGATCTTTCTTTATGAAAGTATCATCTCTTCTTCTCTAAACACTTCAGCTACCTGTTGTAAATGTTTTATATGCTCTTCTGTATCTTTACTAAATAAGAGCACATCATGAATATAGGCTGCCACAAACTATGCTAATCTACTTAATGTCTTGTCCATTCTTCTCTGGAATATTCCTGGTGCATTCTTGAGTCCAAATGGCATAACTAGCCATTCAAACAAGCCGACTGGTATTGTAAATGCTATCAATGGTATAGCATATTCTTTTATATTTATCTGTCAATAGCCTGACTTGAGATCAAACTTAGAATATAACATTGGTCTTTCATTCCTAATCCTGCTTCTAAAAACACTACTAGAAAAATAACATATACCAACGGTTTAGAACCGTTGGTATAGCCTATACCAACGTTTTGGAGGACCGTGGCCAAGTAAGCCGTGATGATAGGTATATACCAACGGTTTTGAAAACCATTAGTATAAGTAATATGAAAATTTATACCAACGGTTCCATAAAACCATTGGTATATGTATTTCAAAAAAAACATGCGGTGGGATTTGATCCCACGACCTCTGGTTTATAATTTAACGACATAACCACCAACCTAAAATAACTTTTGTGAACATAATTTCATAAATATATATATGTATTATCATAATTATTTGAAATTTTGATTTATATAATGTTCTCGGTAAGAAGGTTTGATAAAAAATCAAAGGACTTATACCAACGGTTCTCAAAACCGTTAGTATAGACCTATACCAACGGTTTTTGAGAACCGTTGGTATAAGTCCTTTGATTTTGGGACCTATACCAACGGTTCTAGACAAACAGTTGGTATAGGGTCTCTATAATGGACCTATACCAACGGTTTGGCCAAAACCGTTGGTATAGGTCCATATAAGTGACCTATACCAACGGTTTTGGCCAAACTGTTGGTATAGGTCCAAATTAATGAACTATACCAACGGTTTGGCCAAAACCGTTGGTATAAGTCATATTTCCAGTAGTGAAACTTCTTAGTTAGAAAGATTGTAGTCATCATCCTTTGTGTCACAATTAAGATCACGATAATCTATAATCATTCTGGTCTTACCATGCTATTTTTATGCACGATTCATTACCAAGAATGTTGCACTCCTGTGAGGACTTTCGATGTTCCTGATTAATCCAAGATTGATTGATTCTGGAATTTACTTCTCAAATTCTTTAACCATTTCATCTGGATAGGCAATTCCTTCACTTCTGATCATTGTAATAGGATCCTTAAGGGTGATTGTAGCCTCTAGCATTGCCTTCTGTCATAGTTTCAGAGGGGTTTCTGGCCAATTTTCTGATAAATAATCTTTTATCTTAGTCAATGTCTCTTCTTCATTAATCCTCATAACTTTCAATCCAACTTGTTCTTTCTATTACTCAATCTTTCTGTGATATTCTCTATATTCATCTGGATAGTTTTCCACTTTAATAGTAGATATTTTCTTCTATGGAACCATTTTTTTTTCAGAAGCGGTTGGAATCAGATAATTATCGAGGATAATTCCTTCTGAAAATATCGTTACAGGTTTTTATCTTCTAAGAAACCTATTTCGACTCAAGAAGTCATCTGACAATTGAGGAATAAAACAAAGCCTCTGCTCTATAAATATCCTTCCATTGAGTTCAATCTAAACATCCTTAGCTACTTCTTGAATCAGAACTGTTGCATTGTTACCAACTGTAACTTGCAAATTTGAAGATTCCCAGGTTACTCTTGAAAATCAGATTCTTGTACAGGAGAATGTACATCCTGTATCAACTAGGGAAATACATGCAGTTTCATTAATACATAATTTTACTAATGTAGCCCACTCCTATATCTTTGCACTGAGTAATGATGATCTCATATATCCTACATGAGTTTCTTCATCCTCATAGATAGGTAGTCGAACAGTCCTTTGTCCAACTATCTTTCTAGAAATTAATGTTCTAGGTGCTTCTACTGAAGTACCTTCATCTTTTCCAATTGATATCCTTGGATATTCTAGAAGGTTCTCCAGTATTTCTGATTTTAAGTCTTCTATCTTCAAATCTGATCTGTTTGATCTTGATCCTTCTGATCTAAAGCTCATCTTCTACTTCTCTGACCTCAGAGATAACAAGTCTATTTCCAACTTGTTTAATAACATCTGGAATAAGTAGCTTCTTCCTTCTTTCTTCATCTGAATCTGTTTAAACCCATTCTCTAGGACAAGTTAGCCTTTTAGAGTTTATCATATGCGGTGTCGCTACTCTAATTGATGTTACTTCATCTTGAAAAAGATTTGTAAATCTTTCAACACCTTTTCTTAGAGCTGGTCTTCCAGTATTGTAGAACTTTACATAAAGATGAGTAATCACTCTAACATATCTTCGGTCGAGTGAACATCCCAATGTCTTATGTCAGTTCATCGTGTTGATATTTACTTTTAGAGTTCTACTAATACTTTTGTCCATAAGAACTACATGCAAGTCTAGCATCACTTTTACCCACGCTGCTTCTGCATACAAATTTTCTCATGCTCCTCCTAATAATGCATTGGAGAAATTGGCTAAACTTCCCTCGACAACTGCAATTAGGACTGGTAGATCTTATCCTTTTCTGACAAGAGGATCTACTCCTATATGGATTATTCCAAAATGCACATACTTATCATTTTTTTGGATTGCCTTGTTAACCCTTTCTGGTTTTAGCAAAGGCATTGCAAATAATCCTCTATATATTTTATAGACTTCAGTTATCTCTTCATCTTCAAAGATCTTAGTCATTTATCGATATGGTACACTTCTGGTATACCACAGACCAATCAACTCTAGGCATCTTCCATTATTGACAATTTCTTCCTTATGAAGGGATTTCAATTTCTGAAGAATGAACCAGATCTCCTTCCATCTCCTCTAATTTTACTAGTTCTCGAGAGTCATCAAATGCACTAGCCCCTGTTCGAATCATGGTTATTCAAAGCTGACTCAAAATAGGGTTATTTCCTTCTTCCTCATTTGAGACAGAATATTCCTCCTTTGAGTACTCTGAATATAAAGAATATAAACTTTCATCATCTGAGTCTATATCTTCTCCCTAGATAGGCTCAAACAATATCTCTGATGAATCTTCCATCATTATTGCTTTGAGACTACCCATTCTTCTATCTGCATCTGGGCAACTATCGGATCTGTGACCTTTCTTGCCACAGAACCAACAACAATCACAACTGGATAGAGATTTTCCTTTAGGGCATCTAGGATACTTCCCATATTTGGCCTTAAAGTTTTCTCTCATATCCTTCTGGATTCTATTTGGTCTGAAAAATTGCTTAGATTTTTCTAGCTTTCTGCCTGAAAATCTACTTGATGATTTTCTTTTTCAAAATAGTTTTCAGACCTTCTTGAATGATTTCTTTCATTCACACTGGTTATCCTGGCACTGTGTTTTGAATGTTCTTTGTTGGGTTTTTCAAAGCTCCTTCCTGGTTGGACCACACCCATATCTTCCTACAACACCCTCTACTTTTGGGTAACAAGAAGAACTCATGTATGGAAAATTTCTTACATCCTGTAAAACATGCATCTGCATAAAATAGAGTTTTATCACCTGCCTTATTGTTTCAGCTCGAACTCTAGTCTCACCCAAATTTACCAAATATTTTAGGGTTAAGCGGTTGCTTGTAGTTTAGCTTGGGTTGTCGAATCCTCAGAGACCTAAGAAGTAACCTACAGACACGCACATTCTATGGATTGTTTTTGGCTATGAAGTTGCCAACTTTGGGTTGATTTTAGATGGGTTTAAAGAATCACTAACAGATCTAAGTTAATTCAAATTAAGATAAAGAGTTGATCCTCGATTGTCGCTCGGGATGGATTGGATGAATTCCTTTTTCAATTATTTTAATTTATTATATTTGAGATGGATTCATTTAAGAAGATCAAACAACATCATCACTTACTAGTTTAATACCTACACACTCTAATACTAATCACCTATACACTTTAAGGATCAAAGTTTTGAGCATTTCAAGGTAAAAGTTTGTATTAGCACTTGAAGTGTGTGGCCTTAAATTCAACAAGGACGGAAGAGTTTAAAGATTGTCAAACAAAATTATCAATTAAAAGAAGTGATTAGACATTAATAGAGTGAGAAATAACATCCAATCCATCCCCTTGCTACTCCATTGGATCAACCCATAAGTGAGTTATCCATCCATTGATTATATGGTTTTAATGAAAGCGGGAAATAGATTCATGAGGGAGGAAATTGAGAAGTAAAAAAAGACAATGAGATAACGATCACTCCACCGTTGTGTGATAATTTCACAAGGTTTGGTGTGAATAAATTCACACCTTGAGCCAACGGTATCAACGTGATATGAATAAGAACGGAATAAGAGGAGAAGAAGAACTTTTATTAAGAAACTAATATGAATTAGAATAACTTACATGTGAAAGAAAAACTTGATACAACAAAAATGAAGCATAACATTACAATGAAAGAAAGCATCAAATATGATAAACTCCTCCACCACCACTACCTTAAATAGGCATTTCAAGAGACTTGGGTTGAGCTCTCAATAGTAAAAAGGATCTCACTTTAGTATGGTAGGCCTAGGGTGGTGGAAAGTAAGGGAGAGGAGACTTTTACACCCTTGACCTGAAGTTACAGCTAGCTTGCATCCACCGAACAGAGGCGCCTAGATGACCTTCTAGATGGCCGAATTGGAGTGAACCATAGAAGACAAAAATGAATCTTCAGATGTCTCCTAGCTCTCTGTAAAATTTCAGCCCAAAGGAATTTGTGGTTGTCGAGATATGATTAAATTGGTGGGCTTTTTTTCTGGGCTGCAGAATCTGGCCCAGAATTTTATCTCCAACTTGGGCCGTATGGAACTCCCTTTAAAACTCAGAATTAGCTCTTTTCACTGTTAGAAGAAATGTTCTCCATGATGTCCTATATCTTCAGTTCAATTTTCAGAATTATTGGGATTGGATATTAGCCGCTACAATAGTTTTATTGGGCTGTTTTCCAGTTCACTTCACCCAGAATGTTGTTTGTTCAAGACTAACTTTGATGGTCTTCCAATATGAATCTTCAAGTACTCCAAAAGTATGAATTGTTTCCAATGTAACTAGAAACATGAAAATTAAATATGAAAATAAAATTAAGATCATTGGGTACTTTAAATGATGTTCAAAAACGTACCATGTAATAGTGCATTTTAAGAAGGAATTACAATTATAATATGAAATAATGTTCAAAGTGTGAAATGCGCTAAAAAGGTGTTTATGATTAATAAAGCACATGAATATTATAATATAAACAATTAATATTAGCCTCTTTCAGTGGCTAATCACACCCCCCAACTTGAGTTTTGTTAGTCCCGAGCAAAATATATCTCAACAATATAAAGTTCAAATTCTCTTTTCCAAAAACATTTTAATACACAATGATCATCAAAAGCTCTTATACCAAACAATCATCAAACCCATCAAAATCTTTTAATACAAGATATTTTCATAATCATATCTCAAGCTCAAGCTCATTCCTTCGTTCAAATTCATCGTCGTATTCCATTCAATATCAATTAAGTATGATGATGTGTTGTGTATCACAATAGACATGGGGGGTTCATCTTTATTCAAGGGGGAAATGATAGAAGTGCTAGGTGGGATCACATTTTAATATTAAGATGAGTATTCAATTATTATTATTTCAATATTGTCATGGTAATTGAAATTGCACTCAAAAGAGTCAACCCATGTAGCGAGACTTTGCCTATGACTCCAAGGCTCAAAAACCTTAGGGCACCAAGTGAAGCTCACATACTCGGGCATCATCTCGAGTTAACTCAGTCAAAAACAAAGTCAAATTACCACAAATATAGATAAAATTACTAACTTTGGACCAAAAAAATATGGAATCACGATCCCCAAGTGACGAAAGCCATGCATTATGTCATTTCATTGCTCTACGCGCAAATTTATTGTTTGTTTTTTTGATTTTTTTTATTTGTTTTTTTTTTTAATACTCATATTAAAACTAAAATGATCACCAAACCTGTGTTATTTATTTGAGGGACCCCATGAACTAAAACTAATACCCCACTATCTAAAGGACATGCATTGTGATTTTTTTTTGATGAAAATATAAATGATGAAATATCACATTAGACGACCACACTTTCCAAAAATCAATGCTCATGAAATTATACATGGATTAAAATCAGAATCAGGGCATGCTAAATTATTTGATATTCAGTTTCAAAGTTTCCAATGTGTATTATCATGTTCAAAGTTAAAATAATTTTTCCTTCCATTTACAAACATTTTTTCAAATCATTTTTTTCACACAAAAGCAATTTTTTTACACAAAAGCAATTTTTTTATTTCATCTCCCACCCCCCAACTTAAAATAACATTGTCCACAGTGTTTGAAGAAAAGAAAATTTATAAGAGGGTAGAGGCAAAGAAAGGGACTTCAAAAAGGAAATTGAAAATGAGGATCATGGAATGAAGTCACCTGGTGGTTGAAGTTGAAGTCCGTGCTACTCCAATTTAATCCTTTGATATCCATGTCACTCACAGAGTTCCCTAGTGGAAAAATGAAAAACAAACAAAAAAACAAACAAAACAATATATATATATATATAATAAAAAAAGTAAAATATAAGTATATCTACAAAAATTATAGAATAAGGAAGCACTATACGTTGTAGGTAAGTGGTAAGTGTGTGCCCCTATCTCCCTTCGGTCCTGGGTTCGAGTCCCCGCGGCTTCGTCGGTTGTGACGGGGTTCGCCCCATGACCTATGATGTGTCTTTTTTTTAAATGTATTTTTTTAACCTACAAACACATAAAAATAAAAATAAATTGATGATCCATTGTCTTCTTTTTAAATTTCTGGGTAAGGTATTACTCAAGGATCACACCACGTGACACGGATGAATATGGTGCTCCCCTTTCATACTCATTCATACTCATAATAGAAGAACGTGTCAACAGTCTACGGTACTATCATATTCAAAGTTAAGTATTTTTTTAAATATAAAATTGATTTATTAATCCTATTTGAAAAATAAAGATGATTCACAGTGATCAGAACCATGAAAACCACGGGTTGCCTCCTATACAGCGCTTTTGTTTAACGTCGCTAACTCGACTTAGACCCCTAATTGTTTAAGTATTTTCCTCATCTAAGTTTGGTTCATACAAGTCTTCATCAACTTCATGTTTTTGGAATGGTTTAATGAATGGTTTGACTTTATGACCATTAACTTTAAAGGTTTGACCATTGGTGGGATCTTGAATTTCTACAGCCCCATGGGGGTACACCTTATGCACTATGTATGGACCTGACCATCTGGACCTCAACTTTCCTAGGTGTAAATGAAGTTTTGAACTATACAAGAGAATAGATTTACCCGGTATAATGTGTTTGGTTTTAAGATTTCGAGATTGGTAGGCGTGTACTTTAGCTTTATTGATCCTTGTATTTTCATAAGCATCCATCCTAAGTTCCTCAAGTTCATTGAGATCTAATTTCCTTTTTGTTCCGGCCAATGAGAGGTCATAATTCATTTTCTTAATTGCCCAAAAAGCTTTATGTTCAATCTCCATTGGAAAATGACATGTTTTTCCATAAACCAACCTGTATGGGGACATTCCAAAAATGGTTTTAAAAGCAGTGTGATATACCCAAAGGGCATCCAAGAGTTTCTCGGACCAATCTTTCCTATAGGGATTGATAGCTTTTTCAAGAATTTGCTTAATTCCCCTATTTACCAACTCAGCTTGACCATTGGTTTGAGGATGGTAAGCAGCGGAAACCTTGTGAGAAATACCATACTTTGACATGAGTGAAGAGAATGGTTATTTGCAGAAATGGGTTCCACGATCACTAATGATAGCTCTAGGAATTCCAAATCTAGAAAATATATGCTCTTTCAGAAATCGAATCACAACTTGATAATCATTGGACTTAGTGGGGATGGTCTCAACCCATTTTGAGACATAATCAACAGCTAATAGGATGTAGAGATATCCCCTAGAGTTTGGGAAGGGTCCCATGAAATCAATTCCCCAACAATCAAAGATTTCAACGATAAGAATGGGGGTGAGGGGAATTTGATTCCTTTTGGTAAGGGATCCTAATTGTTGACATTGAGGACGACTTTGGCAGAATTGGTAGGAATCCTTAGTGAGGTTAGGCCAGTAGAAACCACTTTGGAGAACATTTGCAGTGGTTTTCTTTATGGAAAAGTGGCATCAACATGCCTCTGCATGACAAAATCTTAGAATGGACTCTTGCTTAGACTCAGGAACACATCTCCTAATGATTAGATTAGGACAGAACTTGAAGAGGTAAGGATCATCAAACAAATAGTGTTTGACATCAGAAAAGAATTTCCTCTTGGCTTGGGTCCCGAGAAATTTTGGAATGTCACTCGTAACCAAGTGGTTTTCTATGTCAGCATACCATGGGCAATCACTCACAGAATAGAGGTGCTCATCAGGAAATGAATCAGACACAAAAAGGTTATGTGATTTGTATTTGAATTCCATCCTAAAGAGGTGATCAACTACAACATTTTCAACACCCTTTTATCATTAATGGTTAAATCAAATTCTTGAAGAAGAAGGACCCACCTGATCAATCTAGCATTGGCATCTTGTTGTTGGAAAAGGTATTTCAGGGTTGAATGGTCGGTGAAGACAATAATGGGTGATCCTAAGAGATAGGACCTGAATTTCTCTAAAGTAAAGACAACAGCAAGCAACTCTTTCTCAGTGGTGGTGTAGTTGATTTGTGCATTATTTAGAGATTTTCTTGCATAAGCAATGACACATGGAGTTTCCTCGCACTGTTGTCCTAATACTGCTCCAACAGCGAAGTCACTCGCATCACACATGAGTTTGAATGGAAGTTTCCGATTTGGAGATTACATTATAGGTGGAGAGATAAGAGCTGACTTGAGTGTAGAGAATGATTCCTCACATATTCTTGTCCATAAAAATAGAGCATCTTTCACCAAAAGAGCACAAAGTGGTTGAGAAATAGAGCTGAAATTCCTAATGAACCTTCTATAAAATCATGCATGTCCTAAGAAGGACCTCACTTCCTTGACAGTTTTTAGAGAGGGAAGGTGACGATTGATATCAACCTTAGCTTTATCAACTTCAATCCCTCTATCAAAGACCAGATGGCCTAGAACAAGTCCTTCCTTTACCATGAAATGGCATTTTTTTCCAATTTATGATGAGGTTCTTATCCTCGCATCTTGAAAAACCCCTTTCAACATTCTGAAGGCATCCCTCAAAAGTATCCCCAAAGATGGAGAAGTCATCCATGAAGACCTCTAAACAATAACCCATCATGTTCGAGAAGATTCTCATCATGCACCGCTGGAAGGTCTCAGGGGCATTACATAACCCAAAGGGCATGCGCTTGAAGGCAAAAGTGTCGAATAGACAAGTGAATGTTGTCTTTCCTTGATCCTTTAAGGAGACCTCAATTTGATTATACCCTAAGAATCCATCTAGGAAGCAATAGAATTGATGACCCGTCACTCACTCAAGGACTTGATCAATAAAGGGCAAGGGGAAATGGTCTTTCTTGATACAAGAGTTGAGCTTCATATAGTCAATATAGACTCTCCATCCACTACTCACCCTTGTGGGGAGAAGGTCACCATCCTCATTGGTGATCCCAGTGATTCCAGCTTTCTTTGGGACAACTTGAATTGGGCTTACCCACTCACTCTCAGCAATGAGGTAGATGATACCCGCTTTCAACAACTTAAGAAGTTCTTTCCTTACCACATCCATAAGATTTGTATTGAGTCTCCGTTGAGGTTGACAACATGGTTTGGATTCAGATTCAAGAACAATCCTATGAGTTCCAATGAGTAGGCTAATCCCAGGAATATCAGAAAGGGTCCATCCAATTGCTTTCTTATGCTTTCTTAGGACATCCAGAAGCATCATCTCTTGATTGGATTCAAAAGAGGAAGAAATGACAACAGGGAATGATCGGTTGTCCCCTAAGAATGCATGCTTGAGTGATGAAGGTAGGACCTTAAATTCAAGATCAGACTGGTTATCACTTTCCAAGAAAGGATGGAACTTTGTATGGAACTCAGTTTCTTTGTTCAGATTTCTTAACAGAATTGGTTCCTTGTGAATAGAATTTTCATCCACTAAATTGGCCAGATCAATGTTGTGAATGGGTATGGACTCAATGTTATTGATTTCACCAATGGTATCAGTGATTGGTGATTCGAGAAAATCATCAATAGAGATATTTGTAAGAGATTCAAGCTAAGGAGACAAATTTCCCTCATGTGAACAAAGAAAGTCAATCTCTTCTTGACTTAAACATCCTTCAGTAACTCCTTGATGTTCCTCGAGTTCACTATCAACACTACCAATCCAATTAACCTCATGGATCTCTTCATCATCCCCAATATGAGAGTTTTCATTGTAGATGTTCAAGTCTAGACTCATGTTTCCAAAGGTGATGGTCATGTTCCTATTTCGAACTCGGATAACAGAGTTGATTGTTGCAAGGAAAGGACGACCAAGGATGATTGGGGTTTGTTCCTTGTTGCCTAAGTTTGGATTGTTGTCAAGGACAATGAAGTCAACATGGTAGATGAAGTTTTCTACTCTTACCAGAATATCCTTTAAAATCCTCTTTGGAACCCTAATGCTACGATCAGCAAGTTAAAGTTGTTGAAATAGTGGGTGCCCTAGACCCAACAATTCAGTGCTTTTGATTACCATATCGTGTATACAGTTATCTATACATGATGTCATCTTACCATTATAGTGTAGATTTTTCTACGTCCACTATTGAAATGGTAATTTCCAGAGATTAATTGTCGTTTCAAGAGATTATAGCAGTTCTCAGGCTATAATGAAAACCTCGAGATACTATGACATTAATCTTAAATATATGTTCTATGGTATAGATACATCTTACTGATTGGACACAATAGATGTTTGACAATCAGGTGCTGGGGGCTCATAAGCATTGAGACTTCTTCTCAGAAAATTCGTACTTGGTGATCTCAAGTAGTGAGATCATGAGGACTAACCTGCCAATAAGAACACCACATGTTTCAGATGTCATTGGATGTTCCTATATACGATCATGTGTAATGGTCTCCTGAATTGAGATCATTACCAATGTATGTCATTTGATTGCGTACTTTAATGCAAGACGAAAACCATGGCAATGAAGTCATGGTGAGGTAGTTTGTGTTGGGTGCGTCGTTAGTGGCATGACATTGGTTGAATGGTCAAGAAATAATTTTTCGCTTCCGGGTCATGGAAGTAATATATCTCAGGTCATGTTGATATGGATGACAGTACCATTATAAGACAATGGTTATGGCAGTCAAAGGTAAATACATCCAGTTAAATCAACAAACAATAAAACAAAAAAAAGGTGATGACACATGAGTGTGTCCTACTTTATGAGATATTACAGACAAAGAGATTATATTACACAGTGCGTGTTCATAAGTTGGTTGTCATTGTTGTGACAATCCTTATCTCTTCAGGGTCATGATGGATTGCTAGATCCCGCTCTTGGTCTGTGAATAATATTCACTGCCCTCGAGATAAAGGCCTAGAGGGTCACACACAATAGCGTATTCAAGAATCCACTCTATTCAGTTGAATAGAAGTTTTGGACATGGTGGGCCCCACCACTAGGGTCCGGGATTTGTCCAAGGATAAACGATCATCAATGCAATAAATAAATTCATATTATTCAAGTTTAGAATAATGAGTATTGAATTTATTTATTAAATACATTTACGAGTTTTAAGTAAATACATGAAAAATACTAATTGAAAAATATTAAATTATTCAAGGTTCAATTAATATTTATGGGAATGACGAGTCGAGATTAATTTCTCAATTATTATCGCGTAATATATTTTAATATATTGCAAGTGAGTGATAATAATATTTATAACTCAGATAAGTAGTCATAAAATGTCGTTGATAGTGCGTTAAGTATCCGGGGTCGGCGAGGCTATAACGGGTATTTTAATTAAGCACTATAAATAGAAGAGGAGGGGCTTTTGCCAAACACTATTCAAAGGGTTTCTCTCTCCTCTCCTCTCTCCCATGATCTAGAGAGAGATGTTCTGGATCCAATGAGCTCGGATGGAGCTCTCTCTCGGGCATCGCTAGCGAAGCGATGCGGTGATTGTTGGATCGTCGAAGGCATCGTCGAGATTCTGTGCTAGCACACAAATTACGACGAACGGCGTTCCTGTGGATTCCTTGAAGCGCGTGGACGATCTAGAGGAATTCGACTTTGGATTCTTCGAGCAGCGATCGCCAACAACAAGCAGACGTCGTGCGTGGCTTCGTTATTAAACCAGGTACTTTATGGTTTATTTTGTGCTTAAAACTCTTTACGTGTGGTCCTCAACTAAGATCGGGCTGCTCTGCACCAACGTCGACAAGTTTATGTCGATCGTCGGTGGAAAAAATTTTAAATCCCACCTGTTTGGGGCTTCCGTTGCATGCTCGGTTCCAACAAGTGGCATCAGAGGGAGCGCGTATCGATTTTAAGTCAAGAAAAATTAAATTTACATTTAGTTATGAAGAGGGCATCGATACGGTCCCAACACCGCAGACCATGTGTTGATCCGATATCGGATGACCATTCTGCTATCATCCAAAGTTTTAGTTCAGATTTAACACTAGTAAATATATGAGGTTTTAGATCAATGAACCTCATTTTAATTCTTCAAATCCCTTATTAACACTAAAATGGTGTTTTTCGGTGAGTTTTGATAATAATTATTATTATGATAATTTTATTATTATAATAATTGTTCTATTATAATAATTTCATTATTATAATATTTTTTATAATATTTAATATCATAAAATTATTATTGTTTTTTCCAAAGCCTATCTATTAGGTTTTGGAAATTTTTTGTAAAACAAATTGGGGTGGGGTCGGCCTATATGTACAGGTTGAGAGAAAATGGTTTTTGGTTTTGGGGGCCGAGCGGCCCCCCATCTCCCATGCGTGGTGGCCCTGAGGGTCGCCTCCTCTTCTTCCCCGCGGAGGCGTGCCGCACCAGGCAGGGTACCCCGTGCTGGCAGCCTGCCTCGACCTTGGCTGCCCTTTCTGGCCTCCTCCCATGGCGTTGCGATAGGTCGGGCCACCTCTCGAACCAGGCAGTCGCGGTATCCTTCTCGCGAAGCGGCCATCGCTGCACCAGGCGTTGAGTGCGACGGCCACGAAGGTCGCCTCCTTCCCCTTCTGCGGCAACCCACACCCAGCCAGGTCGGGACCTGCCAGGATCCTCCTATGCCCACCATGGATCGGTCTGTTGTCTTCCCTGCAGAGCAAGCGCGCCGTCCTAGGCGCAGGCGCCGACCACCAGACAGTGGCGCACGGCTTGCCCTTCGGCCTCCCTACCGGAGTCGTTTTCCCCGCGCTCGGCTTCCCCCTGCTCGAACCGCCCCACACCGCGCGCGGCCTCCCTCTTCCATGGAGCGGCTTGGCGAGTCCTGTTTGTGCACACCAGCACCGCGGCCGGCCAGCTCCAAGGTCGGCCTCCTCCCGAACGCGCAGCAGGCGAGCCACCTGGCACCCAGCGGAGCACACCGCGTCGCCTCGCTCCGGTCCGGCCACCGCTACCGCAGCACTTCACCCTCACTGTCGCTCCGTCCGACGCCCCTGCTGGTTGCAGACCAGCCAGGTTTCCCCCTTGCCGGACCGACCATCCGCCTCGCACAGCCGACACGAGTCACCTCCAATCACATGCATGGTTTAGCGGTAGTGACTAATTTGGCGAGGTACTCCCTTTCTCCTCCACACATATTAAACCGACTCCGAAATGAGTGCGGGTATGTCCAGTCCGGTATGGAATTGGACAGACTTTCCTGGCTCAGTCATACGACCCTGCACAGGGTCGGTATACCCTGAACTGTGCCTAAGAGGGTTCACCCCGACCCGCAAAGGCCCTGCCTGGGATATCAGGGGCTCGAGTATTTTTTATTTTAATCAAAAATAAAATAAAATAATAATTAAAACAATTAATCTAATTACAGTTGATAATTAAATTAATTAGATATTAATTTTTGGATGTCGCGGCGTAATTAATTTAATTAGGAGATTAATTAAATTAATTATTTAAATTTAATTTTTAGTTTTTAAAATTAAATTAATTAATTGGGACCGAACGACGTTAAATTGAATTAAAAACAAGAGTGAAGTTTTTAATTCAATTAAATACCCTCAAGTTTATTTTTAATGCAAGTTTAATTTTATTCTTCATTTATTTAATATATGCGAGTTTAATGTGTATATGATTGATCATGAGCCTTAGACCGACCAATGTATGTCTGGTGTTTATTTATTTTATTTAATTATTTATTTATTGTAATGGTTTTGTAATAATTAGTTTAATTAAATAAAAGACGATCGGTATGTCGTCTCAAATGTCATTATATGTATAAGGGTCTGCGCGCTCATTTTAGAGTTATACATTTTACTCCACGAGATCCTCTCGTCTGCGTGCGACTACAGTTGTATAATGACGAGACAGGGTATGATGCACTTCCCGCCAAATGACGGCGACGCACCAGGCAGGAGTTGGATGAATTGGATGGGCAGACATTTCTATTCAAGTTGCAAGTCACGCAACTAAAGGTACTTACCCCTAGGGTTTTGGTTAGTCTATTATTCACTCAACAGATCAGCCAATAGTACCGGCTCATGATCAAGTTTTTCATTTTGTTTTGCATGGTTTATTATTTTTGTGCATGTGTAGTTTATTGAGCGATCACATAGAATAATAATAAACAAGCATGCAAGATAAAATGAACATGTGACGCGATGAAATTTCTATTTTTTGCATGATCAGTTGTGAGTGTGATCACATAGTACGTGCTTATAAAAAATAGAAAATGATTTCTTTCGTCACATTAAAATAATAAAACCCTCAAAAATATATTAAGTCATAACCGCCTTTCGTCGTTCAAGTTTGGACAAAAATGGTTGTTTGAGGTGTCGGTCATGTCATAGCTTAGGGTGTCTCTTACTACCGGTGAGTCCTTATAAGAATGATAGGTTGACTTAACTAAAATTGCATCAAAGAAATGGTAATAGCTAGCGTTTTGTAATTTTAGAGTCAAACGTTGAGTAAATCAAGTTCTGATTTTAAGAAGTTAAGACTTCACTCAACAAATCAAGGAACCACAAGTTAAAGCGGTCGGCCAGCCAAAAACTCACCTAGAACTCTCTAAGTAGTGGCGTAGCCATAGCTTGTAGACTATGAGAGGTGGTTCTGGGATCCTTTCCACTAGAATACTCAAGCGATAGAGTATTCCGATTCTAGAATCTGATAAATTAGCGGGAGACATTAAATGATTTAAGTAATTAATCAAAATGTCTAAACCGATAATCCAGATAAAAGGCACTCATCTGCTAAAATTCATTTTTTGTAGAAAAAATGGCAAGTTATACCACATGTTTAAACTGTGATAAATAATGGACAAAGTAAATGTCCACACTGACACGAGTATCCATGAATAGTACAGACGCGTGCGCATAGTACTATGATATAGAAAACTCATGGTGACAGTGACCCCAACACTGTTAAACTACTTCAAGAAGCGAGGGTGAAACCGCTTACAAGAGACTAATGTACAAAACATATGATGATTATATCATTATGCTTTCATCAACGTTCGGTGTCAGTTGTGGTTGCTACTGTTGCGGAATCGTCGGGAGTCGCAACGACAGAAACGAGAAACGAAAAGAAAATGCAGAAAAAAAATAGACACGAGACACACAAATTTACGTGGTTCGGGAATAACCCTACGTCCACGGAGAGGCAGAAAATTCATTATATCAAGAGCACAAAATACAGAGTTTTTGTAGTAGTAACCCTAGCCCAAAAATGGGCTATAAAATGGAGAAGACGATCATTGTTCTGAAAAGTAAGTCTGTGTCGCTATAGTGAACGGCGGCCACCTTTGTCAAAAGTGCTACAGTACTGTTGACTCCGAAGTCCGCACTGATGCAGTGTCTGTCAGTGTCGGTCGATCAGCTCTTCTACAGTGGTCAGAGATGCTACAGTTGCGGGCCACAAGCATTCGGCCCAACTGGATCAGGGCTACACCAATCCAACAACTACACCAGGACAAGGATGATATAAACATGAAGTCTCATCTCTGAGATGTTTGCAAGGAGAAAGCAAAGCAATGATATAAATAAGGCGATGGTTACACCGACATGTGTAAATTGAAAGATTCATCACGATCTTTAAATGGATCTCTTTCTCATATCATTTTTACCACATTACTTAAGTCTCGTTTTAAGTTATAAAACGAGCAAGTATTGAGTAAACTCTCCATTACCTATCTAGGTATTCTCCAAGTGGATAAGAATAAAAGACAATTAAGTTTTAATTCTTATGGCGAATAAATTGAAAGACAATGTGAAAAGGTCAAAGGCATTTAATGTCAATGACACATTCACGACGTCCTTCAATTAATGAGGTATTAACAAAGGTTATTTGCATTGCATATTATAAAATAAAACAGTGGAAGTTTAAAAACAATAAACTAATTTAAAAAAAACAAGTTTCCGATTCTACATCAGGCATATTCATCAATGTAATGTTTTCTTTTTTACTACTTGGGTATTTAATACTATATGTTTTTTACATATGTGTATTTAAATACAGTTACCAAGTATAGAAACATTACTAGAAGTCATGTGTATTCTCCAAGTGGCGAAAGGGTGATACCTAGGCCAGTGGTGAGAAGCACGTGACTTCTTAATTGCCAAGTGAAATATTTGTGTCGAACTATAATTGAGTATAACCATAAACATTAATCTCATGTGTCCTTGGATGCAAGGAGACATTCTTTCAGGTTCTAGAATGAATGTTTTTTTTGATAAACTCAATCACTAGTTCAGTGATACATGAATTATAGGCAATTAGCGATGAATATAAATGTAAGACTTATAGTCAGTTGTGACAAGATAATTCTTTTTCAAGTAATACTAAAAGTGAACGTCATCAATATATCAAGTATGATATTTAGACTCGGCACAGCTAAATACTTTTGGTATTATCGACGTCTTTAGTTTGGACAAAAGAGCATTTAGAAATAAAGGTATGTCACGAAGCTTTTGGAAATAGTTCAACAAGCGTGAACTATTCTAAGTATAAGTTAGAGGTATATATACTTCATAATATTCCTTTAAGTAATTAAGGAATGATAAAGTGAAGTATATGCAGGGTCAGGAGATATGAGTTGCTTCGGGTTGGGATACCGAAGAATATCTCGACCAAGCATTCGTCAATCATGATAATATAGTGTGGAGTAATTCCTAAACGGACATTACCTTATCGACATCATGACATTGAGGTTAATGAGGAGGATTGATGATGAAGTCTTACATGTCAGCATTGATCAACAAAATGTAGCGTAGAGTAATTCCTAAACGTGTGTTTTACACATCAGAGTCATGATGTAAAGAGTATCAACGTTGCAACTAGTAGAAACTTCCATTATATTTCATGAAATGCTTTGCAAATAACGGCGTAATCCCCTAATCATATGCCAACTAAAATGAAAATGGATATCATACGAGTCATAGTATAATGATAAGTCCATTATTTTATAAGGACATGTGTTTGGATGCAAATAGTTTGTTCAGATACAAACTTGCATCAAGATAAACACATTGTGCATCTAAGGTAATTATCCTAACACTTGTTTAGGATGTTACATAAATCCCTAAGATAGAAAAGTAGGTAGTCAAGCAATAGACTACACTTCTATAAGAGGGTGCACATCTCTATTAGAGATAGTAGGAACTATATTGACTTGTGTTTAGTTAATTCTCAAAATGCACAAGTAGTTGGCATAGGAACTAGTTCCACAGACGCATGTGGAACAAAGTATGTTCCAAAGACACATATTGCGTAGGAAGGATAAAACCATGGTGATGGTTTTTATATTCACCGTGATTGGTGATCTATTATTCAATATGAATAATATTTCCTACAAGTAAGCAGTATATGGCAGTTAGCTAAAATTGATAAGACCAACTAAAATTCAATTAATGGATTCCATGTATCAAAGTGCAAAGGGGGCTTATTATTTTGAATACTGCGGTGGGTATTCAAGTGAATTGATACATGGATGGTACAAGCTTGGTACCAATAAGGATTGATTGGTTTGACCAAGTCGTTATGCCTAAATTCGTTAGAATTTTACTTATCATAGCTAATATCTATGATCAATTATTTAGCATTGGATGTCGTGACCACCAATCGTGGATGGTGTCTATACGACGCAACTAGAAAGAGATGGTCACATCACAGAATGCTAATAAAGGTTGCAAGTTACTGAAATCCGGTTTAGGATTGAAGTAAGCAATATGATCATAGAATATACATTTGCAACAAATGATTGTCATGTGTCTACCAGAGGTTAGTGGGAGCGCTAATGTTTTCCAAGAAAAATATGTTCGACAACATATGGAAAACAGACATTGGTCTTATAGTTTGTTAATACCAAGATGAAATTTATTCTCCAGTGATTGACTTAAAGTAGCAACCTAAGTTCTAGGGAACAGGACCTACTGACGTAGATCTATAGGTTGCTTGGTCCTAGTTAATCGTACATATAGTGACATTGTATTGAAAAATACAAGTTGGAACAATTCAAGAGATGAATTGTTTCCTATGTCACAAGGCATAATCTCTTCAGGTTGACATGTCCAAGATATGGAAGAGATAAACGTGATGAGTTAAATCCATACGTCGAAGCGATAGATCAATCATGTATGTCATGATATGTACAAGAATCCATATTACCAAGGTATATTTTATAATAGGAAAATATCAGTTATATCCAGGAGCACTGCAAGGGATGTTGCAGACAGAACTATCTAATTGTACTACGACAAGTACAAAAGATATGTACCTAGTAAGTGGAGAAGAAAGGATACTAGTTTTCGGGAATACAAACTAGTCTGCCATAGATCAACGTGATCTACTATCGTGGTTAGGCTAAAGAAGATGAGCGAGTCAAGCTCATATCAGCTAGTGGTGGCCATACCTACAAGACCGAGTACGTTGCAGCTTCTGAGGCCGCTAAGAAGCAATTAAATGCAATGATTTGTTCCAGTTCTTGGAATCGCACCTGGTGAGAAAAGTATTATCATAATATAAATTATGATATTCTTACTGGCCAATATATCAAGTTATGACAGTGGACAATTGAGATATACTCAGGATACCATCTCTTGAGAAATTTTACTCAAGGAGATGAGGTCGCAATAGCAGAATAGTCACGCGGCGAAACTGTGGCGGACCTAGTAGCTAAAGTCATTACTCAGCAAAAACATGATGTTCATCATGTGAGTAGCTAACAATTTTGGTTAGCAAGTTGGCTCTAGTGCAAGTGGGAGTGTTGAAATAGTGGGTTCCCTAGACCCAACTATTCAGTGCTTTTGATTACCATATCGTGCATACAGTTATCTATACATGATGTCATCTTACCATTATAGTGTAGACTTTTCTGCGTCCACTATTGAAATGGTAATATCCATAGATTAATTGTTGTGTCAAGAGGTTATAGCAGTTCCCAGGCTATAATGAGAACCTCAAGATACTATGAAATTAATCTTAAATATATGTTCTATGGTCAAGATACATCTTACAGATTGGACATAGTAGATGTTTGACTATCAAGTGTTGGTGGCTCGTAAGCATTGAGACTTCTTCTCATGAAGTTCGCACTTGGTGATCTCAAGTAGTGAGATCATGAGAACTGGTCCGCTAATAGGAACACCACATGTTTCGGGTGTCATTAGATGTTCCTATCTACGATCATGTGTAATAGTCTCCTGACTTGAGATCATTACCAATGTATGTCATTTGATTGCGTACTTTGATGCAAGACGAAAACCATGTCAATGAAGTTGTGGCGAGCTAGTTTGTGTTGGGTGTGTCGTTAGTGGCATGGAATTGGTTGAATGGTCAAGAAAGGATTTGTCACTTCTGGGTCATGGAAGTAATATATCACAGGCCATGTTGATATGGATGATAGTACCTTTATAAGGTCATGGTCATGGCAGTCGAGGGTAAATTCATCCAGTTAAATCAACAAACAATAAAGCAAGAAAAAGGGCGATGACACATGAATGTGTCCCGCTTTATGAGATATTACAGACAAAGAGATTATATTACACAGTGTGTGTTCATAGGTTGGTTGTCGATGTTGTGACAATTCTTATCTCTTCAGGGGTCATGATGGTTTGTTAGATCTCGCTCTTGGTCTGTGAATAATATTCACTGTTGTCGAGATAAGGGCCTAGAGGGTCACACACAATAGTGTATTCAAGAATCCGCCCTATTCAGTTGAATAAGAGTTTTAGACATGGTGGAACCCACCACTGGGGTCCGAGATTTGTCTAAGGATAAACGATCATCAATGCAATAAATAAATTCATATTATTCAAGTTTAGAATAATGAGTATTGAATTTATTTATTAAATGTATTTACGAGTTTTAAGTAAATACATGAAAAATATTAATTGACGAATATTAAATTATTCAAGGTTCAATTAATATTTATGGGAACGACGAGTCGAGATTAATTACTCAATTATTATTGCATAATATATTTTAATATATTACAAGTGAGTGATAATAATATTTATGACTCGGATAAGTAGTCATAAAATGTCGTTGATAGTGCATTAAGTAACCGGGGCCGGCGAGGCTGTACCAGGTATTTTAATTAAGCACTATAAATAGAAGAGAAGGGGCTTTTGCTAAACACTATTCATGGGCTTCTCTCTCCTCTCTCTCCCATGATCTAGAGAGAGATGCTCTGGATCTAAGGAGCTCGAATGGAGCTCTCTCTCGGGCATTGTTAGCGAAGCGATGCGGTGATCGTTGGAGCGTCGAAGGCATTGTCAGGATTCCACGCTAGCACACGGATTACGACGAACAACGCTCTCGTGGATTCCTTGAAACGTGTGTGGACAATCTAAAGAAATTCGACTTCAGATTCTTCAAACAGTGATCACCAACGGCGAGCAGACGTCGTGCGCCGCTTCTGAATCAAACCAGGTACTTTATGGTTTATTTTGTGCTTAAGACTCTGCATGTGTGGTCTTTGGCTAAGATCGGGCTGTTCTGCACCGACGTCGACAAGTTTACATCGATCGTCGGTGGAAAAAATTTTAAATCACACCTATTTGGGGCTTCTGTTGCACGCTCGATTCCAACAGAAGTGTGACAGATGTGGGTTGGAGCTCTTCCAGGCTTAACTGGCAGTACACAACATAGGGAATGAGATTGATACTGGCACCTAGGTCACGTAGGGCTTTGACAACTTTGTTTATCTCCTAGTTCAACATTGATGTAAGGGCATCCCAGGTCTTTCATCTTTTGTGGAAGGGTTCTTTGGATTGTTTTGCTAACATTTGTTGCCAGAAGAACTTGGTTCTTATGTGAGAATTTCCTTTTAAATGTGCAGATGTCCTTTAGGTATTTTGAGTATAAAGGAATGGTTTGAATAACATCGAGGAGTGAAATGTTCAAGTTGACTTGTTAGAATATTTCCCTCAATGTTTCATTCAATTCAGGCTTGGTTTTCCCCCTCATACGTTGAGGAAATGGTGCAGGTTGTGGGATTATTTGTAGAAGAGTTGTTTCTTTCACATTGTTATCAGTTTTTTCAGTTTGATCATGTGGTTCATTTGAATTTTCATTAGAGTTTCAAGCTTCATATGGTTTCTGAAATATTTGTTCAGGTTTCTCAATTGATTTCCCACTTCATAAAACTATCACAGCCTTTAGTTGTTCATGAGTTGTTTGAGTGCAACTTGACTCTCCCCTTAAAGTTGAGGATAGTACTGCCTAAGTAGGCATGGGTGCCTTCCTGGTTTTTATGGTTTAAAGTTCTTATTTAAGGGAAGAGACTTCTGAATTCATTTTCTCCATTTGCTTACACAACTGTTCAAGGATTGGGAGAGGGACAGATTGGGATGGAGCTTGTGTTGGTTTGTTTATCCCAGGAGGATACTTTGGTTATTGGATGAGCTGTTGGTATTGGATAGAATGATGTTGGTATTGTACTGGTTGTGGTTGGAATTGGTTATGGTTTTGGAAATTTTGTGTAGGGTAGGGGTTTGGTTCTTGTGGTTGGATAGGTTGTTGGTTATCTTTCCAGCGAAAGCCTGGGTGGTCATTATACCTTGGGTTGAATGTGTTTTGATATTGGGGCTTTTGGAAGTTTAGAGCATTGACTTCAGGAGGTGGTCCTCTTAGAAGAACATCCTTGATGGATGGAATGGTTGGGCAGTTGTTTGTGTTGTGGTCATGTTTTTCACAAATTGTGCAAATAGAGTATACAGTTTGGATTTCATGGATTTTTCTAAGGTATATCTCTTCAACCTTCCTAGTGAGTGCTATGAGTTTAGCCCTAAGACTTTCCTCTTCTCTAAGTGTATGCATTCCAGTAGTTCTTTGTGACTTTTAAGAATAAGGTGATGTTCTCCATTTTTTGTTTTGTTCAGCAAGGCTTTCTAGATACTCGTAAGCATCATTTGGGGCTTTGTTTTTAAAAGTCACATTACACATCATGTCGATGAATTGTTTGTTCTATGGGCCCAACCCTTCATAGAAAATTCTCACTTGTTCAGGAATAGAAAAATCATGGTGTGGAACCATATTTAGGGTGTCTTTGAACCTCTCCCATGCTTCGTAGAATGATTCTCCCTCGTTTTCAAAAAAGTTTTGGATGCACTTTTTAAGTGCAATTGTTTTGTGGAGGAGAAAGTATTTTTTGTAGAATTCTCTTTGTAATTGGTCCCAAGAGTTGATGGATGATGGTCTCAAATTGTTTAGCCAATTTTTAGCTTGATCCTTTAAAGAAAAAGGAAATAGTCTCATCTTAGCTGATTTTAGTTGATGTGGGGGACACATGGTTTATACAATGTCATTGAACTCCTTAACGTGAAGGTAGGGCATCTTAGAATCCATTCCATGGAATGTGGGAAAGTGCTTTAGGACATGGGGTTTAAAGATGTAGTTGGAATCTCCTAGGAAATTATGTCTAATGTATGAGGGGGCATTGGTCCAGGAAGGTGTGAGGTAGTCATTCATGGTTTGATCGAATGCATCCCCCAAGTTTGGAGCTGCCTCATTTGGATTTCCATTTTGGTTCTCACCCGGGTTTATGAGTTGGTTTCTTTGAAGATCTTCTATTGAAATGAGCTCAATTTTTGACTCTAGAGTGTTAGGAAGATTAGGATCTAATGGAAAGAGTTCTCTTGGTGTACTTGACTCCCCAACCCCAGGACTACCCACCCTAACTAGACGGTTTGATTGGTCACGGGTGCAGACGGACATGCGCCAAAAGAAAAAAAAGAGAGAAAGGGAAAAGATAAAAGAATTGGGGTGAGAATAGAAAAAATGAGGGAGAATAGAAAAAATGAGGGAGAATAGAATGTGTGTTGAGATGAGTTACTTAGGTCCCCAACAACGGTGCCAAAATTTGGTCTCACCCAAATTTACCCAAGATTTTAGGGTTAAGCGGTCGCTTGTAGTTTAGTTTGGGTTGTCGAATCATCAGAAACCTAAGAAGTAACCTACAGACACGTACATTCTATGAATTGTTTTTTTCTATGGAGTTACCAACTTTGGGTTGATTTTAGATGGGTTTAAAGGATCACTAACAGATCTAAGTTAATTCAAATTAAGATAATGAGTTGATCCTAGGTTATCGATCGGGTGGATTGGATAAATTCCTTTTTCAATTATTTCAATTTCTTATATTTGAGATGGATTCATTTAAGGAGATCAAACAACAACATCACTTATTGGTTTAATGCCTACACACTCTAATACTAATCACCTATACACTTGAAGGATCAAAGTTTTGAGCACTCCAAGGTAAATGTTTGTATTAGCACTTGAAGTGTGTGGCCTTAAATTCAACAAGGACGAAGGAGTTTAAAGATCGTCAAACAAAATTCTCAATTAAAAGAAGTGATTAGACATTAATGGAGTCACTACTGGAAATGAAAGGTATACCAATGGTTGAAAACCATTGGTATAGGGTGGAGAACTGTTGGTATAAATTATACCAACGGTTTTAGAAACCGTAGCCAAGTAAGTCGTGACAATAGACATATACCAACAGTTTGAGATAAACCGTTGGTATATGTGAAGAAATCTACTCTATACCAACGGTTTTATGTAAACCGTTGGTATAGAGTTCTTATACCCATTCACCGCTATACCAACGGTTTAAACCATTGGTAAAGGTTTTTTACCAATGGTTCATTCATAACTGTTGGTAAAAAAATACATACAGAACCTATACCAGCGTTTTAAAACCGTTGGTATAGGCTTTGCTGTACAATTCACATGGCAGCCTGCTCTATGTGCTGCTGTGTGAATTGTACAGCAGTAAATGCAGAATACAATACAATACATAATAAGGATACATAATTAAAAACAGATAATTAGAAGGATACATGATTTAATAATCAATTATTAATACAATAAATTAAAAACTGAATATGTAATTATATGTGATACAGAATTAAGAATACATACAAAATTGCATTTTTTATAACACATACACAATTAAATTCAGAAATTAGAAGCTAATAACCCAAAATAAGGAAATGAATAAATGAATTCAACCAAACACAAATATAATGCCCCATGGTTTGGGGCGAGTGTCTTTGAACTTAGTGATGATGATAATGGGTGTGTATCAATGAGCTTGTGTGACTTAGGGAATATAGTTGTCCTTGGCGTATTAAATGTCATGTGTTTTAGAATAGGGGTAGGAGTTCCTCACATGAGAAGTGGATTGTGTGAGGCTGGACAATGGATCGTTGTGCTAAAGTATCAACACAATCTGAATACGTTTGGTCGGTTTTCTGTATGCCAGTTGTTTTTACTTAAAATGATGTTCATTTTAAACAAAAGAGAGACAGTTAGAATGATACCGGTCACACCGTGCCTCGGATTGAGGCGGGGTTGACTTGTACACGTCACATATGACCCATGGATCGTTGTCCTCAAGTATCAATACAATCTGAATGCGTTTGGTTGGTTTTATGTATGTCAGTTGTTGTTTTCACTTAAAATGTTGTACATTTCAAATAAAAGTGAGACACTTTGAGTGGTACCGGCCACATCGGGTCTCGGATTGAGGCTCGGTTGACTCGTACACGTCATAAATGACCCATGGATTGTTGTGATAAAGTATCAACACAATCCGAATACGTTTGGTCGGTTTTCCGTATGTCAGTTGTTTTTACTTAAAACAGTGTCCATTTTAAACAAAAGAGAGACACTTAAAGTGCTACCGGTCACACCGTGCCTCAGATTGAGGCGGGGTTGACTCGTACAAGTCACATATGACCAATGGATCGTTGTCCTAATGTATTAACACAATTCGAATGCGTTTGATCAGTTTTCCGTATGCCAGTTGTTTTCATTTAAAATGTTGATCATTTCAAATAAAGGTGAGACACTTTGAGTGGTACTGGCCACACCATGCCTCGAATTGAGGCGGGGTTGACTCGTACACATCACAAATGACTCATGGATCGCTGTCCTAAAGTATCAACAGAATCTGAATAAGTTTGGTCCATTTTCCGTATGTCAGTTGTTGTTTTCACTTAAAATGTTGTCCACTTCAAATAAAAGTGAGACACTTTGAGTGGTACTGGCCACACCGCGCCTCGGATGGATACAGGATTGAGTCGTACACGTCACATATGACCAATGGATCGTTTTCCTAAAGTATCAACACAATCCGAATACGTTTGGTTTCCGTATGCCAGTTGTTTTTACTTAAAACAATGTTCATTTTAAACAAAAGAGAAACACTTTGAGTGATACCGGCCACACCGTGCCTCGGATTGAGGCGGGGTTGACTCGTACACGTTGCATATGACTCATGGATCGTTTTCCTAAAGTATCAACACAATCCGAATGTGTTTGATCGGTTTTCTGTCTGTCAGTTATTGTTTTCACTTAAAATGATGTCCATTTTAAACAAAAGAGAGACATTTAGAGTGGTACCGACCACACTGTGTCTCGGATTGATGCGGGGTTGACTCGTACACATCACAAATGTCCCATGGATCATTGTCCTAAAGTATCAACACAATCTGAATGCATTTGGTTGGTTTTTCGTATGCCAGTTGTTTTCACTTAAAATGATGTCCATTTTAAACAAAAGAGAGACATTTAGAGTGTTATCGGCCACACCGCGCCTCGGATTGATACGGGGTTGACTCCTACACATTACAAATGTCTCATGGATCGTTGTTTTAAAGTATCAATACAATCCGAATACGTTTGGTCGGTTTTCCCTATGTCAGTTGTTTTTACTTAAAACATTGTCCATTTTAAACAAAAGAGAGACACTTAGAGTGGTACCGGCCACACCGTGCCTCAGATTGATGCGGGGTTAACTCGTACACGTCACAAATGTCTCATGGATCGTTGTCCTAAAGTATCAACACAATCTGAATGCGTTTGGTTGGTTTTTCGTATACCAGTTGTTGTTTTCACTTAAAACGTTGATCATTTCAAATAAAGGTGATACACTTTGAGTGGTACCGGCCATACCGTGTCTCGGATTGATACAAGGTTGACTCCTACACGTCACAAATGTCCCATGGATCGTTGTGCTAAAGTATCAACAAAATCCCAATACGTTTGGTCTGTTTTCCGTATGTCAGTTGTTGTTTTCACTTAAAATGTTGTCTATTTCAAATAAAAGTGAGACACTTTGAGTGGTACCCGGCCACACCATGACTCGGATTGAGGCGGGGTTGAGTCGTACACGTCACATATGACCCATGGATCGTTTTACTAAAGTATCAACACAATCCAAATACGTTTGGTCGGTTTTCCGTATGCCAGTTGTTTTTACTTAAAATGATGTCCATTTTAAACAAAAGAGAGACACTTTGAGTGATACCGGCCACACTGTGTCTCGGATTGAGGCGGGGTTGACTCGTACACGTCACATATGACTCATGGATTGTTTTTCTAAAGTATCAACACAATCTGAATGCGTTTGGTCAATTTTCCGTATGCCAGTTAGGCAAATCGTGCAACAACAGTGATAATATCTTATACTAAAACTATAGACATTGTGCATGATGTGCATCCCCTGGTGCATGGTTAGGGAAAATCATGCACATTGCTTCTAATATATAGCCCTATATGGTTGGTAGATACCTTGTGTGGTGGACTTAAATTTTTTACTAACCGTGAGGCATGGTGTTTTTCTACGCCGACTGGGGTTCCGAGCTCCGAACAAGCCCCGGAAGCCCCATAAACCATTATAACATCATTAGGCTTCCATATTTGGTCAAAAATAAAGAGTTATACTGAATTCAAAAATATCCATACCAAAGTGAAAAACCAGGTTCTTGTAGTCTTCCCATTTAAAGGAACTCATCCTGAAGTTCACCTTCAATGGGTGGTAAAAATTTATTTGAGAACAATTCTGTCTGGGGGGTTGTCCGGGGTCCAGGGGGGTTGTTGGGGGGGGGGGGGCTGTCCGAAGGGTTGTCTGGGGGGTCATCTAGGGTCCAGGGAGGAGGGTGGGGGCTGCCTGGGGGGGCTGTCTGGGGGGTTATCTGGGGTTCTAGGGAAGAGGGTGAGGGGCTGTCTGAGGGGCTGTCTGGGGGGGTGTCTGGGGGGCTGTCTGGGGTCCAGGGTGGAGGGTGGGTGTGATTTCCGGGGAGCACTCCAGGGGGCTGTCAAGGGGGCTATCTGGGGGCCGTTTGGGGTCCAGGGAGGAGGGTGGGGGGTTGTGATGGGTGTGTGCAAGGTGTGCTAGGCTTTGAAGTAGAACGACACATCCATATTAAATCAAAAATCAAATGTCATAAATATCAGTCAAAAATGTAATGGAACAATCTGCCCCTGATCACCATCACCATCACCACTGTCATCATCAGCCTCATCCTCGCCGTCGTATTTGTCCTCGTCGTCGTCCTCGTCATCGTCCCCATACTCATCCTCAGCCCCATCCTCGCCCTCGTCCTCATCCACATCCTCGCCCTCTCCCTAACCTTCATCCTCGCCCACAATCTCGGCATTATCATCATCCCCAACATCTTCCTCTTCAGCATCATCGTCATCACCAGGAACTTCATCATCTCGACCGCCACTAGAACTGTTGCCTGGTGCATTGGATAATGCACCCATCGACGACATATATGTCTGACAAGCCGTGTCGACCTCTGGTGGAAGTGATGAAGATAAAGCTTTGATCAGTTTCATAAATTCTTTCTCCCTCGTTTGAACCTGTTCTTCCGACTCTGTGACCCTTTTATCAAACCGTCTTGTATTCTCCTTGACCAGTTCCAACTCGGTGGTACTAGAATGGATACCTGGAGAGGACCAATACCTCGTCAGGACTATATTTTTAACAGGTCGGCAGTGTACTCGACCAGAGTGATCATCTCCCAAAACCTGATATAAATGATCGTGTGACCCAAAATTATCGGCTCCTGGGCATCAAGGGCCTCTAAAGCAGCATGTTAAAAATATTAATAGATTAATAAATTTGAAAATAGATATTAAACTTTGAAATAAACAAATTAAAACTTACAATCTTTTCTTATGTCGGTTCATTAACCACAGTTCCATCTTTTTTTCTTCTATTCAAGCAAAACAATTTTGCTCGAGGGAGACGTCCTTCAATATTCAATTTGTGCTTCTGTAATGACATTGAAACAATATAAAGTGCAAGTATAATCATAAATTCAATATTCAATAAATCACATAATTTAAGTAGGAAACAATAAAAAGGACAAGTCCTATTGAAAAATTATAAACAACATATCGTATCAGCTGTCTCTCATGATCTGACATAGTAGTGTGCCCCAAAGTGTGGAGGTATTGCTTTGAATCAATGTTTTTTTTTTGTTTTTTTTTGTTTTTTCAGAAGATTCCTAAATAATGTTTAATAATAAATAAGATAATATTAATGAAAAATATGAAAACTGTCATTTAAATACCTCAAATGGGATTAATACCTTAAATTTGGCAGTCGCCCAATGGGTAATCATTTGGCGATATTGCTCTATCGGGCAATCATCCACGATAGATATTGTCTCCAACTCTGTGCCCACTCTATCACACCAGGCAACATACAACTCATGCTTATAAGCTCTCCTAGCTCCTTTAAACGTGCTGGTCATACACCCTCGCCATCAGGGAAGTTAAACCGAAGCTGACACCCAATAGATTAATTCATATAAAATACAAAAAAAATACTACATTAAATCGAATAGATTTTTTACCCACATTTGTGCCCATGCATTATCCTTGACTTCGTGTGTCAGATGTCTCCAAGAGAGAGGGCTGACCGGAATGATGTCGAAGTATTTCGCTAACATCGCCAAAAAACCCTGACATTGTTGCCCATGTTTATCAATCATCTGTCCATCATCATTGTATTCAACCATCAACTGTGTCTGGTGGTTCTATACCGCACACAAGCGAGTAGGCCCCCTCCCCCGCCTCCTATCAGTAGATGAATATGTTATTAAAGAAAAAAAATATCAGTACAAGTTATAATAAAAAAAATTGGTATAAAAATTTGTTAGTTATATAAATATACATGTGGTAGTCGGATCAATGGGCGTCACTGGATGTGCAGAAGCTGAAGGAATATCCTTTACAGGTGGAGTATCCATCAGTGTACGCTCCTCAGCCACATACTGTGTCGGAGCAGGAGTCGAAGAAGGTGGAATATAATAGCTCGGAGATAATGAACCAGAAGCAAAAGATGATGACACAGACGTTTGGCCAACTGGTAGTGTAAACATCGGAGGCCTAAATATCTCGTGTGTCCCTAAAGACACACCAGAATCAAAATGGGGCGTAAAAGATACGTCTATGGTAGGGGCATAATTCAATCAGGTACGACCAGTGGATCGTCTAACTCTCACACCACGAACCCTCATACCACCAGTCTCAGTACCGGGACCACCAGATGATCGTCTAACTCTGACACCACCCCCCTCCTACCACCAACATTTGTACTGGGAGCAATATCAGGCTCCTCGTCGGATATCTCTCGTCTAGGGGGTGGATCCTGAAAAAAAGTTTAACACAAAAATAAACACATGATATTATAAGTTATTGAAATATATATATTTGAAATAAAATACTCACAACAGGGATAAGTGGAGGAACGTCCATCTGTGTCATGCGACGATTATTTTCTGTCATCTTTTTCCGCCGCATCTCTTCAATGGGTGTCATTTCCTGCAATGAAAACAAATATGGAAGTAATTAGAAACAGATAACTAATGTGTAACCCAAAAAACAAAATATAGAAAAACCATTCTGATAAAAAAACATAAAAAAACATAAGATTTATGATGGTTTGAAGGTAAGTACTAGGATACACACTCTGAATGATGTATGTGAAACGTGTAGGTGAGAACACGACTGTATGATTCTATATATTTCTCACCACAACTTCGGGTTCACAATCAACTCTGACAATTGAGCTATTGGAGTCATCATAAGTAATAAACGGATTGCTTCCAATTGCAGTAGGGATAGTGTCAACTTCATCATCACCATCATCAAAAACATGTATTGGATTTACTTCAATAATTACACCGAATTTAGGATGACGATGATCTTTGACATAAAAAACTTGTTTCACCATTGATGTCAATACATATGGTTTATCGGTGGCAAGAGTGCGAGTCATGTCAATAACTCGAAATCCACAATCATCAATAAAGGTGTCTTGCCTCGTCATTGAATCAAACCATTGACATTTCATCATCGTGACTCGACCATGCGAGTAATAATCCAAAATTATTATTTTCTCAACTACTCCATAATAAGCTACATTTTCAGAACAAGGTCTATTATCCGATGAACTGGAATAACAGTCTGTTGTGGCAGTTAGCATAACACCATCATGTTGTGTTCTCATGTTCCTTGCTCGTTCAGTGATAATAAATTTGTATCCATTGATCACAAGTGATTTACAAGCACGAATCATGGTATTATGACCAAAAGTCAAAGCTCTTATTTGCTCAGAAACAAAGTCTGCAGGCAAACTCGATACCTGAAATATAAACAAATAGTAAACTTAATTAAATATTATTTTTATTTAGTTATTATATAAATATTTTTACCTTCAATTTCAACCAAACAGAAAACCATTTGCTATGCAAAGTCTCTTTCCTTCTCAAAGATAAAGAACGGTGCTTTCTATATATCAATTCTTTATGTTCCCTGTAGATAAAAATAATAATAGTTTAACAAATATTTAAAATTACAATAGATAAGATAAGAGATACATGTACAACTTACTTTATATACTCATCGAATAAATCACAATTGAACAACACGATGCGATGTGTCATCTCTCGCTCTTCAAGGCTTAATGTCGTCAATGTATATGATCACGGAATTCCTCCTGTCTAAGGAAGTTATGGAAAATTGGGTTCAATTTGCTCATATTGTTCTTCTTCATTTCTCATTGGTCTGTTTATTCTCGTAGTAAGATCAGACAAATACATTGAGCAGAAATCCATACATTCTTGAGTCAAGTAACTGTTCACAATAGAACCTTCGGGATAATTCATATTCCGAACATATGATTTCAATGTCTACATGTTTCTTTCAGTTGGATACATCCAACGGAAAGCAACGGGTCCTCCAAGAAGTATTTCGGTCGAAAGATGGACAGTCAGATGCAACATGCATGTAAAAAATGGAGGGAATATTTTCTCTAACTCACAAAATTAATGGTGTCTCTGCCAACAGTTTTGCATGAGTTGATTCCAATAGCAATCTATTATCTTTTGTCCAATAATGTAAGAGTCTCAGTTATTCGGTTGTGCTATTTGTTTAGAGATCTTTGTGCTAAGAAGTTTTCCAAATCCTTCTTGCAAAAACTGTTGGCAGAGGCACCATTAATTTTGTGTGAGTTAGAGAAAATATTTCCTCCATCATTTTTTACATGCATGTTGCATCTGACTATCCATCTTCCGACCGAAATACTTCTTGGAGGACTCGTTGCTTTCTGTTGGATGTATCCAACTGAAAGAAACATGTACACATTGAAATCATATGTTCAGAACAGGAATTATCCCGAAGGTTCTATTGTGAACGGTTACTTGGCTCAAGAATGTATGGAT
The DNA here is from genome assembly GCA_963277665.1 of Viscum album. Classification (NCBI taxonomy): domain Eukaryota; kingdom Viridiplantae; phylum Streptophyta; class Magnoliopsida; order Santalales; family Viscaceae; genus Viscum; species Viscum album. The sequence goes on from OY728162.1 coordinate 226,249,186, forward strand.
TTATGCTCAATGTATTTGTCTGATCTTACTACGAGAATAAACAGACCAATAAGAAATGAAGAACAGAATGAGAAAATTAAACCCAGTTTTCCATCACTTCCTCAGACAGGAGGAATTCTGGGATCATATACATTGATGACATTAAGCCTTGAAGAGCGAGAGATGACACATCGCACAGTGTTGTTCAATTGTGATTTGTTCGATGAGTATATCAAGTAAATAAATTGTACATGTATCTCTTATCTTATCTCTTGTAATTTTAAATATTTGTTAAACTATTATTATTTTTATCTACAGAGAACATAAATAATTGATATATAGAAAGCAGCGTTCTTTATCTTTGAGAAGGAAAGAGACTTTGCATAGCAAAGGGTTTTCTGCTTGGTTGAAATTGAAGGTAAAAATATTTCTGTAATAACTAAATAAAAATAATATTTAATTAAGCTTACTATTTGTTTATATTTCAGGTATCGAGTTTGCCTGCAGACTCTGTTTCTGAAAAAATAAGAGCTTTGGCTTTTAGTCTTAATACTATGGTTCGTGCTTGTAAATCACTTGTGATCAATGGATACAAATTTATTATCACTGGACGAGCAAGGAACATGGGAACACAGCATGATGGTGTTATGTTAACTGCCACAATAGACTGTTATGTCAGTTCATCGGATAATAGACCTCTTTCTGAAAATGTAGCTTATTATGGAGTCGTGGAGAAAATAATAATTTTGGATTATTACTCGCATGGTCGAGTCACGATGATGAAATGTCAATAGTTTGATTCAATGACGAGGCAAGACACCTTTATTGATGATCGAGGATTTCGAGTTATTGACATGACTCGCACTCTTGCCACCGATGAACCATATGTATTGGCATCAATGGTGAAACAAGTTTTTTATGTCAAAGATCATCGTCATCCTAAATTCGGTGTAATTATTGAAGTAATCTCAGACATGTTTTTGATGATAATAATGATGAAGTTGACACTATCCCTACTACAATTGAAAGCAATCCGTTTATTACTTATGATGACTCCAATAGCTCAATTGTCAGAATTGATTGTGAACCCAAAGTTGTGGTGGGAAATATATAGAATCATACAGTCGTGTTCTCACCTACATGTTTCACCTACATCATTCAGAGTGTGTATCCTGGTACTTACCTTCAAACCACCATAAATCTTCTGTTTCTTTATGTTTTTTTTATCAGAATAGTTTTTCTGTATTTTGTTTTTTGGGTTACACATTAGTTATTTGTCTCTAATTACTTCCATATTTTTTTTCATTGCAGAAAATGACACACATTGAAGAGATGTGGCGGAAAAAGATGACAGAAAATAATCGTCGCATGACACAGATGGGCGTTCCTCCACTCATCCCTGTTGTGAGTATTTTATTTCAAATATATATATTTCAACAACTTATAATATCATGTGTTTACTTTTGTGTTAAACTTTTTTTCAGGATCCACCCCCTAGACGAGAGATATCCGACGAGGAGCCTGATATTGCTCCTAGTACAGAGGCTGGTGGTAGGAGGGGGGTGGTGTCAGATTTAGACGATCATCTGGTGGTCCCGGTACTGAGGTCGGTGGTACAAGGGCTCGTGGTGCGAGAGTTAGACGATCCACTGGTCGTACTCGATTGGAATATGCCCCTACCACAGACGTATCTTCTACACCCCATTTTGATTCTGGTGTGTCTTTAGGGACACACAGGATATTTAGGTCTCCGATGTTTACACTACCAGTTGGTCAGACGTATGTGTCATCATCTTTTGCTTCTTGTTCATTATCTTCGAGCTATTATATTACACCTTCTTTGACTCCTGCTTCGACACAGTATGTGGCTGAGGAGCGTACACTGAGGGACACTCCACCTGTACAGGATAATCCTACAGCTTCTGCACATCCAGTGTCGCTCATTGATCCGACTACCACATGTATATTTATATAACTCTAACAAATTTTTATACCAAAATTTATTTTTATTATAACTTGTACTGATATTTTTTTCTTTAATAACAGATTCATCTACTGATAGGAGGCAGGGGAGGGGGCGTACTCGCTTGCGTGCGGTATGGAACCGCCAGACACAGTTGATGGTTGAATACAATGATGATGGACAGATGATTGATAAACCTAGGCTGCAATGTCGGGGGTTTTTGGCGATGCTAGCCAAATACTCCGACATCATTCCGGTCAGCCCTCTCTCTTGGAGACATCTGCCACACGAAGTCAAGGATAATGCGTGGGCACAAATATGGGTAAAAAATCAATTCGATTTAATGTAGTATTTTTTTGTATTTATATGAATTAATCTATTGGGTGTCAGCTTCGGTTTAACTTCCCTGATGGTGAGGGTGCACGACCAGCACGTTTAAAGGAGCTAGGAGAGATTTGAAGAGTTTATAAGCATGAGTTGTATGTTGGCTAGTGTGATAGAGTGGGCACAGAGTTGGAGACAGTACCTATCGTGGATGACTGCCCGATAGAGCAATATCGCCAAATGATTACCCATTGGGCGACTGCCAAATTTAAGATATTAATCCCATTTGAGATATTTAAATGACAATTTTCATATTTTGCATTAATATTATCTTATTTATTATTAAACATTATTTAGGAATCTTCTGAAAAAAAAAACAAAAAAAACATTGATTCAAAGCAATACCTCCACACTTTGGGGCGCACTACTATGTCAGATCATGAGAGGCAGCTGGTACGATATAGTTGTTTATAATTTTTCTTTAGGACTTGCCCTTTTTATTATTTCCTACTTAAATTATGTGATTTATTGAATATTGAATATATGATTATACTTGCACTTTATATTGTTTCAATGTCATTACAGAAGCACAAATTGAATATTGAAGGACGTCTCCCTCAAGCAAAATTGTTTTGCTCGAGTAGAAGGAAAAAAGATGGAACTGCGGTTAATGAATCGGCAAAAAAAAGATTGTAAGTTTTAATTTGTTTATTTTAAAGTTTAATATCTATTTTGAAAATTAATAATCTATTAATATTTTTAACATGCTGCTTTAGAGGCCCTTGATGCCCAGGAGCCTGACAATTTTGGGCCACACGATCATTTATATCAGGTTTTGGGAGATGAGCACTCTGGTCGAGTACGCAGCCGACCGGGTAAGAATATAGTCCCGACGAGGTATTGGTCCTCTCCAGGTATCCATTCTAGTACCACCGAGTTGGAACAGGTCAAGGAGCATGCAAGACAGTCTGATAAAAGGGTCACAGAGTTGGAAGAACAGGTTCGAACGAGGGAGAAAGAATTTATGAAACTGATCAAAGCTTTATCTTCATCATGTTCCTGGTGATGATGAGGATGCTGAAGAGGAAGATTTTGGGGATGATGATGATGTCGAGATCGAGGGCGAGGATGAAGGTGAGGGCGAGGGCGAGGATGAGGATGAGGACGAGGGCGAGGATGGGGCAGAGGATGAGCACGAGGACGATGACGAGGACGACGACGAGGACAGAGATGGCGGCGATGATGAGGCTGATGATGACAGTGGTTATGGTGATGGTGATCAGGGGCAGATTGATCCATTACATTTTTTACTGATATTTATGACATTTGATTTTTGATTTAATATGAATGTGGCGTTCTACTTCAAAGCCTAACACACCTTACACACACCCATCACAGCCCCCCCCCCTAAACCCCGGACAGCCCCTCAGAGTGTCTCTCTTTTGTTTAAAATGGACACTCTTTTAAGTAAAAACAACTGGCATACGGAAAACCGACCAAACGTATTGGGATTGTGTTGATACTTTAGAAAAACGGTCCATGGGTCATATGTGACGTATACGACTCAACCTCGCCTCAATCTGAGGCACCGTGTGGCCAGTATCACTCAAAGTGTCTCACTTTTATTTGAAATGGACAACATTTTAAGTGAAAACAACAACTGACATACGGAAAACGGACCAAACGTATTCGGATTCTGTTGATACTTTAGCACAACGATCCATGAGACATTTGTGACGTGTAGGAGTCAACCTCGCATCAATTCGAGGCACGGTGTGGCCGGGTACCACTCCAAGTGTCTCACATTTATTTGAAATGATCAACATTTTAAGTGAAAACAACAACTTGCATACGAAAAACCAACCAAACGCATTCAGATTGTGTTGATACTTTAGGACAACGATCCATTGGACATTTGTGACGTGTACGAGTCAACCCCGCATCAATCTGAGGCATGGTGTAGCCGATACCACTCTAAGTGTCTCTCTTTTGTTTAAAATTGACAATGTTTTAAGTAAAAACAACTGGCATACGGAAAACCGACCAAACGTATTCGGATTGTGTTGATACTTTAGGACAACGATCCATGGGACATTTGTGACGTGTAGAAGTCAACCCTGCATCAATCCGAGGCGCGGTGTGGCCGGTACCACTCTAAATGTCTCTCGTTTGTTTAAAATGGACATCATTTTAAGTAAAAACAACAACCGGCATACATAAAACCAACCAAACACATTCGAATTGTGTTGATACTTTAGGACAACGATCCATGGGACATTTTTGACGTGTACGAGTCAACCCCGCATCAATCCAAGACACGGTGTGACCGGTGCCACTCTAAATGTCTCTCTTTTATTTAAAATGGACACCATTTTAAGTGAAAACAACAACTAGCATACGAAAAACCGACCAAACGCATTCGGATTGTGTTGATACTTTAGGACAACGATCCATGGGACATTTGTGACGTGTACGAGTTAACCCTGCATCAATCTGAGGCACGGTGTGGCCGGTACCACTCTAAGTGTCTCTCTTTTGTTTAAAATTGACAATGTTTTAAGTAAAAACAACTGGCATAGGGAAAACCGACCAAACGTATTCGGATTGTGTTGATACTTTAAAACAACGATCCATGAGACATTTGTAATGTGTAGGAGTCAACCTCGTATCAATCCGAGGCGCAGTGTGGCCGGTAACACTCTAAATGTCTCTCTTTTGTTTAAAATGGACATCATTTTAAGTGAAAACAACAACTGGCATACAGAATACCAACTAAACGCATTCGGATTGTGTTGATACTTTAGGACAACGATCCATGGGACATTTGTGACGTGTAGGAGTCAACCCTGCATCAATCTGAGGCACGGTGTGGCCGGTACCACTCTAAATGTCTCTCTTTTGTTTAAAATGGACATCATTTTAAGTGAAAACAACAACTGACATACGGAATACGGACCAAACGTATTCAGATTCTGTTGATACTTTAGGACAACGATCCATGAGTCATTTGTGATGTGTACGAGTCAACCCCGCCTCAATCCGAGGCGCGGTGTGGCCGGTAACACTCAAAGTGTCTCACATTTATTTGAAATGATCAACATTTTAAATGAAAATAACAACTGACATATGGAAAACCGACCAAACGCATTCGGATTATGTTGATACATTAGGACAACGATTCATTGGTCATTTGTGACGTGTACGAGTCAACCTCGCCTCAATCTGAGGCACGGTGTGATCGATAGCAATCTAAGTGTCTCTCTTTTGTTTAAAATGGACACTGTTTAAGTAAAAACAACTGACATACGGAAAACCGACCAAACGTATTCGGATTGTGTTGATACTTTAGTACAACAATCCATGGGTCATTTATGACGTGTACGAGTCAACCGAGCCTCAATTTGAGGCCCGGTGTGGCCGGGTACCACTCAAAGTATCTCGCTTTTATTTGAAATGGACAACATTTTAAGTGAAAACAACAACTGGCATACGGAAAACTAACCAAACACATTCAAATTGTATTGATACTTCAGGACAACGATTCTATGGGTCAAATGTGACGTGTACGAGTCAACCCCGCCTCAATCCGAGGCACGGTGTAACCGGTATCATTCTAACTGTCTCTCTTTTGTTTAAAATGAACATCATTTTAAGTAAAAACAACTGGCATACAGAAAACCGACCAAACGTATTCAGATTGTGTTGATACTTTAGCACAACGATCCATTGTCCAGCCTCACACAATCCACTTCTCATGTGAGGAACTCCTACCCCTATTCTAAAACACATGACATTTAATACGCCAAAGACAACTATATTCCCTAAGTCACACAAGCTCATTGATACACACCCATTATCATCATCACTAAGTTCAAAGACACTCGCCCCAAACCATGGGGCATTATATTTGTGTTTGGTTGAATTCATTTATTCATTTCCTTATTTTGGGTTATTAGCTTCTAATTTCTGAATTCAATCGTGTATGTGTTATAAAAAATGCAATTTTGTATGTATTCTTAATTCCGTATCACATATAATTACATATTCAGTTTTTAATTTATTGTATTAGTAATTGATTATTAAATCATGTATCCTTCTAATTATCGGTTTTTAATTATGTATCCTTATTATGTATTGTATTGTATTCTGCATTTACTGCTGTACAATTCACACAGCAGCACATAGAGCAGGCTGCTATGTGAATTGTACAGCAAAGCCTATACCAACGGTTTTAAAACGCCGGTATAGGTTCTGTGTGTATTTTTTTTACCAACGGTTTAAACCGTTGGTATAGGGGTGAATGGAAGACTAAAAAAGATATGTCAACAGTTTTGAAATCGTTGGCATATGTGTTGTATAAGAACTTTATACCGACAATTTTATGTAAATCGTTGGTATAGAGTAGATTTCTTCACATATACCAACGGTCTATCTCAAACCGTTGGTATATGTCTATTGTCACGGCTTACTTGGTTACGGTTTCTAAAATCGTTGGTATAATTTATATCAACAGTTCTCCACCCTATACCAACGATTTTCAACCGTTGGTATACCTTTCATTTCCAGTAGTGTTTGTACGCCTGATTTCTGTCTTCAATTCCTCAAGCTTATCACGAGTTGTCTGGGCTTTCTGCCCTAACTCGATTACTTCAGGCTCATTTTCAAAAGTCAATCTGGCTTCTGGAATTTGACAATACTTTCTAAGCCAAATATGACTGGCTTTGTTCTCATAATAACGTACCCTTCCTTCTAAACGTTTTTGCTCATAATAAAGATCTTTAACCAAGAGATCCAGAAATTCCTTACTGGAAAATTTGTTGAAGCAATGCTCTAGCTGGCTTTGCCCCTCCCCCCCCCCCCCCCCCCGCTCTGATACCACTATTGGATGACATCGTCATGTATCAATTTAAAATTGAATTTTAGGAATTATTAATTGAATCATCGTCATTTATAGTACTTTAAAACCATAAATGATTTGATATCAAAGGATATATTGACTTTTATTAAGCATTTTTTTTATAAAAGTTCCATATGCGCAATTGTATAGAATTTGAGAAGATAAATTAACAGTTACTCGAAATTAACTTTTTATTCCATATCAAGAAAATCATTACATGAAGGAGGTAAGTAGTGGTGAAGACCAGGGGAATCTTCACGGATAATGATATTACAATCGCAAGGAAGAGCACCTATGTTTTAATAAAGAATATCAAGAGAGCTTCCTTTACTATCAAGACAATCCGTAGAAAAATTACCCTCCCTCCAAGTGTGTGAAACCTCAATTCCATTATCAAGTGGCATTTTTCATTTCCTGATAAAATAATTAAGGTTCCATGGGGGTTACCATTCCCTCGAATGAAGCCAACCAATAGCGTGGAGTCTGATTCCACCTATGCAATCGTGATGTTGTAAAGTTTTCATGAGGAAAGCCTACTTAAGAGAGCTTTAGTCTCTGCACCAATTGAATCCCCATTTCCATAGAAGGCACTGAAGCCAATGATCACTGACCCTTTATCGTCATGGAAAAGTCGGCCACCTCTCATAATCCCCTGTATGCAAGACCCATCCACATTTAATTTGAATCCTATCTCAGGGGGATTCCACTTGACCCACTAACCCTGTGGAGCCAGGCAGTAAGAAATATGGCTTCGGGAGATGAAACCTATATCAACTGCCCAAGCTTCTCCACCACGGCTTAAAGCATTGAATTTAGCCACCAGCGACCTTATACATGTCTTAAAGAGGTTCCAGGAGTAGCGAATTCCCTCCCGAATTTTATTTCTCACTTCCCAAATCACCCAACAAACCGCAACAAACACTAAACCGCGTACCTTGATTTCAATCTCACACAGGTCCATCCCCTGAAACCATAGAGACAAGAACTCTTGTGTGTTCCTTGCCCGCACATAAACTCCCATTTTTTGTCCAATCGGGTTCCATGCGAAGTGAACCCGCTCGCCTTCAAAAAAGAGGTGACACGCAGATTCAATCCTCGGTTTCTCACAACACCAACACCACAATGCCAGGTTGATCCCCTTTCTTTGGACATTATCATTTGTTGAGACAACATTGTTGCATATCATCTAGATGAGGAAATTATGCTTCATGGGTATTACTTCTCGCTATAGATTCTTTTCCCACATATCCGACTGCTGGTTCGAACATAAGGAAATACGTAAATCCTGAGTAGAGAAAGAACCTATTTATGACTCTTTGAAAATGCATCGATCGGGTTTGTCGATGAGAATAATTCCTTCATGCAGCGCCTTCTTCTCTCCATCAATCATGGTCGAAATGAATCTTGAATGTAAGCTAGCATGTTTGAACGTGATCTATGGAACGGGACAGCTAAGAAAGAAGAGAGCTTCATCGGTCGAATTGTCTTTCCAATATCTAATATTGCCTCTTCCAACCACCCACTGAACCTTGACCTCTAACAGAACGAGATGTGATCTCATGCACCGTTCTAAGCTTGAAATCCTGCCCAGAGGAGCATCCTAGTTATTCCATACCTCACCATATTTTCCCCTCATGAAGCAAGACCACAGAGAATTCCCTCTAATAATCTCTCAAGCTAGTTTTTCTTGCATGACATGCATGGATTCATACACGCTGCTAAGATTGATTCCACCCTCTAAAAGCGATCGCGCCACCCGCAGCCACGATGCCCAATGACACTTCCCCGTATCTTTGTTATCTCAAATGAACTTGTTAATAATTTTCTCAATGATGTTGATGGTGCCCTTCAGTGGTTTGAAAACCGAAAAAACATGCATAGGAATTGACGTCAGCATGCTATTCATCAGCGTGATCTTGCCGCCAAACGATAGCAACTTATTCTTCCAGTTCAGAATGTGAGAAGTAATCCTACTAATCTGATTATCAAACAGAATTTTCCTTATCTTCCCGTCCGATATCGGAGCACCAAGGTACACCATCGAGAGGCTCCCACTTTGAATGCCCAATTTTCTTGAATTGTTCTTCCATGCCGAGAAGAGCAGGCTTTTAGAATGTACACCCTGCTCTTGTTGAAATTGATACATTCACCGCTCCAGTGGCTATAGCTCTTCATCGTTTTTTTTGAAACCTTATACCGATTTTTCCTTGTCGTTAATGAAGAAAAGTATGTCATCTGCATACATCAAATGAGAAACTGGAACCATCCCATATCTACTCCAGAAAGATTGAATGTACCCACTTTCCATATCATACTTAATATTCCTTGAAAGAGCCTCTTGAGCAAGGATGAACTAGCTGGGTGAAAGAGGGTCCCCCTACCTCAAACCTTGAACGGATTTAAAGATACCAAAAAAGCTTCTCCCCATTAAAGACACTGAGAGCCATGGTGAAGCAAAGCATCTGAAGATTAGATCATGGGACCATTCCTTAAATCCGATCTTCTCTATAACTTTCAAAATGTAGCTCCATTCCATGCAGTCATACACCTTATCCATGTCCACCATAACCATTATGCTGGATTCGATACACTTCCTATTTAAATCATTCGTCATCTCCATCACAATTTTGATCGCCCCCCTGAATATTTTGTCCCTTCATGAAGTCATGCTGCTCAACAGAGATGTCCACGAAATCACACGGTTAAGTCTTTTATTAATGATGATAGTGAGAATCTTATACGAGAAGTGACATAGACATATCAGTCTGAATTGATGCAAAGAGGTTTGCTCCCTCACTTTTGGAATCAAAACTATTTTGGAAGCATTGGTTTCTCTGGTAATAGCCCCTCCTCTTGTATTGCACCAGCGACCTGCATTTTGATAACAACCCAGGAAAAAAAAGTAAAACATACCCAGAACACCATCTGGTCCCGGTGCGCTTTCCACCTTCAAAGCAAACACATCTTCCTTGATCTCTTTCCTGTATAGGATAGCCTCCATATCATTATTTTCCGGCTCAACCACCAAACTTGAGATGTTGATGAATTTATCATGTCTCTCATCCCTCACAGTTCTACCATCGCTTGAAATAATCGGCCTCACGAGAAGATTTTCAAAATATTTCTTGGCCAGATCACCTGCCACCTCCAAGTCCCTGGGGAACTATCCATCCTCGAGCATGAGATTGAGGTTCCTGGTTGCCTTCCTCTCTTTCACACAAGCGTGAAATAAACCAATATTTCTATCACCCTCTTTAAGCCAAAGCGCCCTCGACTTCTCCCTAGTCACTCTTTCAATCTCCGCTAGTTTGCCTGTCAGGATGTTCTGCTTACCCACCTTTGTAGCAAACACCTCATCGCCCCATCTGTCCTGTAGACTTTTATCTAAGTCATTAGTGTCCTTTTTCAGATCTTCAATCATCAAATCACTGTTAGGCTTGCAGTCATTCCATTCCTGGAGGTGCTTCTTTAGCTTCTCGAGTTCGTCGCTGAGGTTGATCCATGCATTGCCCCTGACCGGTTGATTCCATGAGTCCTTCACAATTTGCAAGAAACCATCAGTCTGAGTCCATCAATCCGAGAATCAAAAACGCAACAGTCTGTTGTCATCCCTCTTAAGATTAACCAAGATAGGGGAGTGATCAGAAAGAACATGGTAAATGTGAAACCTCAGCCCGAAGAAATTGATCAACTCCTTGAAGATTGGATAAGCATATATATCAAGCCTGCTCCAGATTCTCTCTCCACCTCTCTTGTTATTTCACGTTCCCCCATGAATCCCATGTCCACCAGCCCATTGAAAGCTAGGAATTACTTAACGTCCTGCATAAGTCTTGTTGAATACTCCTTCCCCCCTTCTTTTCCGATGCGTTCTGATCGAGTCGAAATATCCCCCAACAAACCAAGGTAGATTTTCTGATTGGAACGCAGATAACTGTTACCACAACACCAACCACTCATGGGCTTCACACTTCGCATACAAAAAATAGAAAATAACACTACATCCTCCAGACACCCTTGCATATGTCGAGCAAAAACCTCCACATTATCAACAAAAATATTATGTCTCCAGAAAAGCCAAATATGATTGTTCTCCGATCTCCCAAGCAAAGAGTTAGAAAAGCCAGTTTTTCCTGCAAAAGAGTTAATCAGACTCTCCTGCTTATGTTCCAGGATAGCCATAACCACAACTCGATGTTTCCTAGCTTCAGAAGAGATGAAAGCGCACTTTTCCCAGGCACCAATGCCACTGGAGTTCCATATTATAATCTTGATCATTAAAGCAACAAGGTAGTGGCCCCCCCCGGCCAGGTGATTTGAAAGAGGAGGAAATTTGTTTGGCGGAACAGATGGCCTCTTTGGCCTTATAGATCGTGTCATCCTGCCTCCAGTATTTGGAGTCCAACTGTGCTGCACACGATTATCTCTGATTGGAAAAGAGGAACACGCATTGTTCTCTTCTCTGTCTAGTATCTCGAAGACTGCGAACCGATTGGGAGAACACATCAAGGGGAGCGGGAAAGTTTGGTCTCTACCTGAAAAGCCTTCTCTTGAAACCCTGTCTTTGGAAACGGGAACTACTCCCTCCTTGAGCGATGACCTTTCCACTAGAGACTGGTCCCTGAATGTCGCAGCCTACACCTCTTCGGGAGTATCCACTATGGAGGGAGGTCTCTGAAGCGGTTCCATCTTGACGACACTCCACCATTGCAGTCTTCTCCGCAGGTCCCAAAGACGGAGAAGAGGATCCCCATCAAGTAACTGCCCTTCCAAGCGAGAAGTATGGGATTCCATCAGTTCAGCTTCAGAAACGCCCACCGGGAGATTTATAGGAGACCCAACACCAGGGGGAGGCACCAACTGAGAAGGTAGCGAAGCCCTTGGGGAGGGAGAATGACGAACCCCCGCCTCACGTTGCAAGCCTTCATGAAAACCTTCTCCCACTACACACTTACCATTGCTAGCAGCTACTCGTCTGCACAAATCCGTGGAGATGGAAAACCCCGCAGAACCTCGGCGGATTTTGAAAGATAATCCGCTGCCACCAACAGAGACCGTCGCCAGCTAGAATGAGAACTCGATAAGGGAGAGGCTCCGAGAGATCCACTTCCACACAAATGCGAGCCGAGGATGAAGATTGAAAGCTCCGCGTTTCATCATCATCATCTGCACAAAGGAACCCTCCCTTGGCATCCCCCGCGCTCTGCAGGATGGAAGGGTTAAAGAACGGAAGGGGAAGTCCTGGAAGTCTAGCCCAAACCACAGCCGAACTGGAATCTCTACCAAAATTCACATCCCAGGACCACCGGAACAAGGAAAATCTCCATTCGCCATAAAATATAACCTCACGAAAGACGATAGGCCGCAATGAATACAGAATGCATACCTGGATAAAGATGACACTGCCGCCGGAAGAGATAGGCCGCAAGAATCCACGAAGGCTCGAAAGACGGCCAGCGAGGGACGATTCCGACCGAACTTAGCCACCAGAGGCCAGCGGTGATACACTTTCGCCTCACCAAGCTCCGTCGAGAAGAGATCAACAGTGGGACAACCATCCACCCTCGCCGAGCATCTGGGCGCGATGCTGAGGAAAAAAGAGGTCGCCCGACGACTCGGCGAGGAAACCCTAGCGAGATCCGGCGCGTTCTTTTCAGTCGAGAGCATCGTATTTGAAATCATGAGGTGCCTTCAAAGATTAATTAACAATAAGATGTATTCCCAATTTCATGTAGGGTAAAATAATAGAATATCTACTATAAAAAAGGATAATTGATTTCGATCATGGGAGGATATTTACACTTCTTTTATTATGTGGTTCTAACCCACCAAAAGGGATATGGATTTGAGAATAAGAATTTTCACATTTATATTAAAGGAGAATGAATCCTAGCTCAGGGGTATTTAATAATTACTACGAGCAGTGCCCCTACCAAAAATTTCCACTAACACTTATGGTGTAGTTCATTTATGATGGATTGAATGCAATGGGGTAAACTTTGGTTGATTTAGTAGCATGGGGTCAGTACAGTGATAAAACAGGTAAGGAGCTAAAGACTATTTTCAATATGTTGGCTATTAACTCATAACAAAATGCAGCGAGGGGGAGAAGAGCTATGTTGAATAAAGTTTCTACCACAAAGGATATAAATTTTAAAATTATTGAACATCATAAATAATTACAAAATATGGTGTTAAAGACTCAAGGAAACAATGAGAAATGTAATTATAGTGGTATGTTTGGTTATAGCTCTATTCAATGCATGAACTTTGATATTACAACAACTACATCATCATCACAAGTTGAAGAGATTAATAACATGGGAAATTATGGGTATAAGCCTATTATAAATACCCCATTCTCTAACACAAACTTTCAAGGATGGTAAAATCATCCCAACTTATCTTGGAACGAGCAAATAAGTTTTAATAAAGCTAGACCTTCTGAATTCCAAATACAATGATAACACGGGTATCAAGGAAGGATTCATAAAAACATTTTTAAATTGTAATATTCAAGTTCAAATCAATTTGATATGTGGAATAAAAAGATTTTAAAGATGTTAGAGAAAATGGAAATCTATCAAATGAAATTGGATGATTTTTCAAAATCGAAATTTTCAAGGATTGATCAATTTTTACAATGGACTCAAGAAAGTATCCATAATTTGGAAATGCAATTGTGGTAGTTGATAAAAAACACAACAAGAGACAAAGGTAAACTTCATAATATCAATAAAACCAATCCTAAATAAGGAGTCAAAATAATTACAATAAAAATAGGAAATATTGTTGAAGGAAATACTTTACACGAATTGGATGTGAAATCTATGAATAAAAAGGAAGATGATGTTCATATATATTAACAACTAACTATTGGGAAATAAGTTGTTAAAGAGACACAATTTAAGTCTAAATAAAGAATAATAATAAAGAAATAAATATTTATTGGTGGGTAATTGTAATGTTTTAAGACACCCATTACATTTCCAACAAGGGGAACAAGGATAAATAAACATGAAGATAATAATTTCAAGGAATTATTATATATTTTTCAGATGATTAACATTCCCACAACTTTTCAGAAGTATTTGAAAGGATTCCTTCCTATACTAAATATTTGAAAAACATCATCTCAAATAGAAAGTGGCTTGAGGAGTGTTCCACTATTTTAATCATTTATGAATTTAGTGTAACCATACAAAAGAGGATTGACCCTGGAAGTTTCAAAACCATATGTCAGTTTGAAAAGAAGAAGCCTTTAAAATTTATCATTGTTTTAGGGAAAAGTATTAACCTTGTTCCATTTCTAATATTCAAGTAATTGGAGATTGGAGAGATAAGGAATACCCCTATTGAATTATAATCAGTCGATAGATCTATCAATTACATAACATGATTAATTGAATATGGTTTGGTTATAATTGGGAAGCTAATCCTACCTACAGAATTTTTGGTGATGAATATAAATATTGATAGATAAGTACCCATCATACTTGGATGTCCATTCATGGAAATAAGACTGTTAATTGATATAACACAAGGTAGACTCGTCTTTAGGGTTATGGAAGAGAAAAAAGAGATAAATGTGTTTGATTATATTAATCAACCTACCTTTACAAAATATAGTTTTCGAATTGATATTCTGGATGAGGTTTATGATAAAGTTAATATTTTTTTTATTAATTTCATTCCATATTAAGAACCATGGAGTCGGGGGGAAGAGATCACGTGTGAGGGATAAAGGTACACGAAAGAGGATAGTTTTCAAGTTGACCATTTTAAGAGAAAGGTTAAATATTTGGGGCTAGTAAGAGCACCATTAAATCCATATATGGATGAAGAACCTAAATTATATATAAGTACACTTAGTTATACACTGAGGTATGGATTTATGGGAAATGATAATACACCACCAGCGATAATTTCATTAAATCCTGATGAAAAAAAGAGGAAAATTTATTATAATCAATAATGAAAAATAAGCCACAGGCTCATGGACAATGTGGGATCAGGTTGAGGAAGGATATTTAAAATATATATGTATTTAAAATGGTCCCATTAAAGTATCCCACATGGGAAGTCAATCCACATGGGTAAACCAATATAGATATGGTTTTACCCAAGAGATTATAAATAAAAAACATCCAACAAACTACTATATTTAAAAATTTAAAAATTTATTTCCATCATTAATGCATGCTACCCATGCCACTCAAAGTTCAATATCAAACTCCGCATGCAGGCACCTTGCCCACCGTCGAGTCTTAATGCCCATTATTCCCAGTAAAATCCTACCAAACTCCATATCTTCAATTTTCAACTGCATTCATGGGATATGTGAATATTTCTATAATATGGTAGGGTAGTTATGGGAGAAAAAACCCTACACTACACCTACCATCACCACCTCTCTCCCTCCAGAGACTTGACACCTCACCATCTCTCACTTGGCTCCCTATTATTAGATCATATGCAACCCCATGTCTTACTATCCCATGCTTCCCACCTTTTAGACCTAATGGTTCTTCCCAACCACCTTATCATTATTTGAATCCCCCCCCCACTAGACTTGACACATTAGTTGGATCCCTACCTCCTTCTAGGCTTGAAACAGTCATTCATCCCTTCCCCTCACTGCCTCCCTTTGAAGTCATCATCATTATCCTCCGCCTTCTCAACTCACCATCGCCCAAATCCCTTTATCCTGGTTTCTGGTTGTGTCACCATCATCCGAGGTCGATCCCTCAATAATCTCACCAACATCCCTAGTGCTCCACTAGTAGGTGAATTCACATGTTATGTATTCTTAATTTTTCTTATATTTTTATCATAAATTTATATATATTAATAAATTATTAACTTTTCATTATATTAAAAATTAATAATATATAATAATAATAATAATAATAATAATTAATATGTAGGTTTCTTGTATCCACTATGGGGTGGGGTAGTCTTGATAAATCAACTAGTTTAACATGTTGGATTTTGTGTGCTCAAGCCTATATGGGCTTGGCCCACCCCACCCCAACCCATCCATTTCACATTTATAGTTATAAATGATCATACAACATAAAATGTTATACTTTTTTGGTTTATTTTAGACATTAATCCAACTGTATGTATGCACATGATACTTTTAGAGCCTAATGAAAAGCCAAAAGATGAGTACCAAAGTAGATTTAATACCAACTTGAAGGAAATGTTAAAGGATGAGGTAATAAAATATATTTATTCTAGAATAATATATCTCTTATTAGATAGCTCTCGTGTTATCCACATTTAATTGATTCTTAAAAAGGGAAGAATTATAATTGCAACAAGTGATAAGAATAAACTTATTCCAACAAGAATTGTAACTTGATGGAGGGTTTGTATTGATTATAGGAAGTTGAATGTAGAAACCATGAAATATCATTTCATATTTCTTTTGATTGATTAGATATTAGAAAAATTAGCTAGCCATGAATTTTACTATTTTTTATATGGTACTTTAGGATATAACCAATTGGTTGTGAAACTTGAAGAATAATAAAAGAAAATAATTTTTTGTCCATTTAAAAACTTTTCTTATAGATTAATTCCTTTTAGATCATATAAACCTCCAAAGAATTTTTAGAGGTGTATGATGGATATATTCTAAGACTTAGTGTTGAAATGTATTGAAATATTCATAGATTACTTTTTATTGGTTGTAATGAACTTCCAAGAGTGTTTAAACATCCTTTAAAAAAAATTAAGGACATGTGAGGAGAAAAAATTGTTTCTAAATTAGAAAAAAAATATCATTTTTATAGTCTAAGAAGGGATTGTACTTAGGTAGACAATTTCTAAAGAAGTGATTCATGTTGATAAAGAAAAATTAGAAGTGATTGCAAATTTGCCTCCACCTACATCAATAAAAGAGTTAACAAGTATTTTGGGCTATGATAGGTCCTATAAAAGGGTCATCTAGAAATTTTCTAAGATTGTTTTGATCCTTACTTAAAAGAGATTATCAATTTAGTTTTTATCAACAATGTATGCAAACCTTTCAATTACTTAAGGAGAATTTGATTACATCACTTATCGTAACATCACCAGATTGGGGCATGAATTTTGAGGTTATGTGTGATGCCAATGATTTTTTCACTGGTGCTATTATTATAAAAGTACAGGAAAGGAAAAAACATGTCATGTATTACTCAAGTAAGTTTTTAAATAGATATAAACAAAACTACTCAAATTATGAGAAGTAAATTCTTTCATTTTTTGTGCTATAGAAATGTTAAAACCATAGATAATTGATTTTAGAGTTTTGGTATTCACTAAACACTCGATATTAAATTATTTAATGATAATGAAGTATGAAAACCTAGGATAATCAAGTGTGTATTACTTATCTACAAGTTTGATTTATGAATTAATGATATAAATGGATTTGAGAACCATGTGAAAGATCAGTTATCAATGATTGAAGGAAGAAAATAAGTTGATCATGAAACCATTGGAAAATCGTTCCCTAATGAGCATTTATTTATTATAAAGGCACACCAAATACCATGATACTTAGACTTGGTTAACTTATTGGTTGTATAAATCATTCCAAATACATTTTTACTTGAAAAAAAGAATAGATTATTGGAAAATGTGAAGCATTAATATTTGTAGGATCCTTTTATTTTTAAAATAGGAGGAGATGGGATTATTAAAAGGTACATTCCAAAAAAGTGAATTAATTATATAATTATATATTTCAATTTTTTACATGCCAAAGGACATTACAGGAGTTATAAGACAATAATAAAGTTTATTCTATCTTGATTTCTTTTTCTAACCTTATTATATTATGTAAGAAAATTTGTGTAATTTTTTTTATAATTATCCAAGAATAGGAATAGTTGGGATAAAATAGAATATTTTATAGTTTAACATATTGGTAGTGGAGGTGTTTTATGTTTTGGGTATTGATTTTATGGGAACATTTCTAAAATCAAAATGAAATAAGTATATTCTATTTTTAGTGGACTATTTATCTAATTTGGTTGAAGTAATTACCATAACAAATAACACTGTATCCAATGTGGTGATATTTATGAGGAATAAAATTTTCAATTGATTTGAAATTCTATGTTTTATCATCATTGAATATGGTGTTCACTACTAAAATCATCTGTTTAAGGGATTGATAGAGAAATATGGATGCTAATATAAGAAAATAACTATATATCATCCATAAACTATTGGAAAATATGAGGTGTCTATCAAATCCATAAAATAAATTATGGAATGAAATGTTAATGGTTACATGAAATATTGATCACTTAAGCTAAATGATGTGTTATGGGATTATAAAACAACCTAATAAAAACCCATAAGCATGTCACTATATGTGTGTGTGTTTAAAAATCATGTTATTTACTTATAGAAACAACTCATATGGTATTTTTTTATCATTAAGGCATTAAATTAGGATTTTAGTGAATCTAGAATGAAGAGGTTGTTATGATTAAATGTGATTGAAGATTTGAGAAGGGAATCATATGAGAATTATAGGATATTAAAGAAAATAATTCAAGAATTTCATGATTCTCACACTAAAAACTAGGAATTAAAAGAGGGTAAGAAAGTAATTTTGTTTAAATCAATGCTGAAATTGTCTTTTAGAAAGTTGAGGTTAAGATGTCGAGTACCATTTCATGTTGTAAAAGAATTTACCAATGGAGTTGTCAGGATTTCAGGAATAGAAAAATATCTATTTATAATTAATTAATAGTGGTTGAAATTATACTTTCAAGGATACTTAATGAAGGATCCACATACATAATGATTAGAATAATAATCAAAAGTGGAGTCTAGATAAAGAATATAAATCAAGAAATTTTGGGATTCAACCCAATTCCAGACATTTTCTCTTAGATTTATCTTATTTAATATAGTATTTCATCCCCATAATCCCTTATCATTAAGAATAATTTTTCTTATAAGTATATTAAAGAAGGAACTAAAGAACTAGAAATAATATTTTATTATGTAACCCATAGGATATCCACACCAGGTTGTATATTTTCATTATTTATGTAATTATTGTATATAAATTACATTAATTTAACATCTCATAACACTTTATTGAGCTTAAAGCAGGGATGATAATATTAAAGTGTGAGGTAAAAAATTTGATCCTCATGTGGAAAAAAAGATTAATCATAATTCAAGATTTTTGATTCAATTGATCACTTACGAGGGGCTTATTTTTTCTTATTAGTTTGATTTAGATGAATGCTAAAATGAATCTTATTCATGTTCCAATTTTTGAGAGGTTTGGTGGAATCCACATATTTTTAAAATGAATTCCATGAAATACTATCCAACTTTAAATTCACACTATTGGGTGGTTTCTAAACCTTTGGATATCTTCTTATAGTGCCCTATTACTTGAGAAACTCAACCATGACTTGAAGAATTAGAACTTATTGTGCCACTTATTAAAGTTTGTGTGATTGAGAAAAGTTTCAAAATGATCTTGGTAATTATTTTAAAATTCATTTCTTTAAATTATATTAAAACCACCTTGAAATATGTACCAATTTTAGACCTTATATTCCCATAATAATCTTGATAGGTATCCACATTACAACACTAAAATCCCTACCTACCCAACTATTATGTAAATTTCATAACTACAACTAAGAAAAAAAGTGGGGGAGGTTTTTACTAATCATCAAGATGGTATCACATACTTGAAAGATGTTGGTGGAACACATGTGAAATAAAAAATATATTTCACAATATCAATTTGAAATATTAAACTCCCCTCTTTCTATAAATATTTAAAAAAGTGAGGTGAATTATTTATTAAATAAAGAATAATGTTTTGCATGAATAAGAGATATAAAATCATTTCTACTCATAAATGTTTCATTTTTTATTCTAAAAAAAGAATCTAGGGAATAATGGAGATACATTAAAATGTAAATGGGAGATATACTTTTTGTAATTGTTACAATATTTTGTATTCACTTTTCCTAACAAGATCCAACCTCCTCATTTTATCCTTTGCTTTTTATAATAACCCACCCACCTTAAGCCTTGAAATAACCATGAAATTCCTTGAGATTGGAATAAGGTTTTGACTTAGTTGGCAGAGATTTAGATAATTAGAATGCCGATAGTGGGTCTTTTATGAGTTTAAGTATAAAAAAATTTGTTAAAAAACATAATTAGTAAATAGGGAATAAAATCCAAGAAGGTAGGTATAAGTGAGCATGTTTCAGCACATGGAGTGGAGGAAAATTGAACTAAATTGGATGAGGAATAGGAAATGTGTCATATGTGAGGCATAATAAGTTTTATTTAGGAAATATTGGTAAATTCAACTCATTTTTCTTGATGCCTCAAACTGAACTTGAATTCAATATTTTTTCTTATATAGGATTTCAAGATTATAAGTGTGGGGGAGTGATTACTTGATTTTTGAGCAAAAAAATTAATTGATTTTAAATAATTCCCCCCCCCCCCCCCTCATGCTTGATAAATCATGGGATGATTTATTTAGATATACAATTAATTTCATGTTTTTTTTAAATTATAATTTCATGAAAAAAACCTCAAGGATGGACTAATTTATTCATTAATTATTTGGAAATAAATTTAATGTCCAAAATTTGATTTTAGGTTTATTAAAATGAATGATAGGTGAAGGACGAACTATAAAAGATCAGTGAAGTTAGATTAATCTATTGATATGTAAGAATAAATAGAAGTTATGTGTGATTAAATTGGAAATTTAAGGAGCTATATAAGGTTTTGGTGAAGTCTTTAAAGGTTTTACAATTACATATAGAAATTAATTATCACCTACATCAGATTAAAATTCAATTCCTACATCCCTTGTAAGTTTTTCAATAATTCTAAATAGTTTTTTAAGAGTAAATAATATCCTAAAAAATCTATGCAAGTGATTATATCCAGTAATCTTATATTATATTTAACACCTTTTCATGTAATATTTTTCATCTAGGTTCATTATAAATCAAGGGAGGAACCTTGAGAGACCATCAATGGGAGAAAAATAACACATGGAGTGCATATATTTCAAGGAATATTCCAAAATAATCTATTTATCCATATCATGTAACCTCTCAATGAACTATATAGGTGGAAACCATCTGAGGAGTAAGGAAGTTGTCCATGGAACATGGGAATTATAGCCAAGAGTGACATGATACAATCCAGAATGCTTGAGAAAAATATAATTACTTATAAAAGAAATCTACTAAGGGTGATATATGTGAAAACATAATAGAGAGTAGGAAAATTGATCACAATGAAAAAAAACTATAAAGGATGAGGTCAGACAAAAGGAATGGGGTTAGTACTCTTAGAGAGAGATTATCACTTGGAAGTATGACTTACAAAAAGAGACTAGATTTTCACTACAATATTAATGAAGTTTCTTTTACTCT
The DNA here is from genome assembly GCA_963277665.1 of Viscum album. NCBI lineage: Eukaryota > Viridiplantae > Streptophyta > Magnoliopsida > Santalales > Viscaceae > Viscum > Viscum album. The sequence continues at coordinate 226,270,796 of OY728162.1, forward strand.
TGATTTTGTTTTTTTATTTATTATGAGTTTTTAAGTACTCATAATAGAGATAAATGGTTTGTAACAAACAAAATATTATACATAGCTAAATCCTAGATCTAGGTTCTTTAAACTCGTGCATTTAGTGTTTTAACTTCTTGATCAATAATTAGATAGACTTAGGGTGAAGGTGATGGAGAAAAAGTAAAAACCCAAACTAAAAATTAGTGTATTAATCATTTAATTCCAAGGGATGAGAGTTATAAGCATTTTAATGGAAGAATATCACATATCAATGTTTGAATCACTACTCCTAGGAGAAGGGAGTAAGATTATGGGGAATATTGACATTATGAGTAAGTTCTTAGTGAATTTGAGACAATTATCCTTAGAATAAATTCTATTGTTAATATATTTATATTGGTAATTCAACTCATGTTCATTATAAAGTATTGTTTCTATTAGGATCACCCCACTCCCTTACCTCATTAGTTTAAATCAGATTTTTATGCTATTATATTTGTTGATAATATATTTACTCAATCATAGAAGAGTACTAATACATTTATGGCCCTTTAATGTTACACTAACACATTCACATTCATATATTTTTTATTATTTAAGAACAGGTGATCGGTGGATTGAACCTTGGATTATCTCTATGGAGTTGACCAGATATATTACCATTTGGATGCATCAATAACCCCATTTAGTGGTACGAGTATTGTGTAGTTTACATTGTATAAATACCTCAAACAAACAACATTTATGAAAATTAAATACACGGGTAGAGGGGTACTTCTTTAACATACTCATGTTAAGTAATGTGGTTGTTCTTAGTGAACCAATACTTTTTTAAATCCCTCCCAAGTCTTTTTTGTGATATCCTTTAAGAAAATATACATAAATAAAACTCTTCCCAAATATTTTTTTCTATATACTCAACCTGTTGTGGATTTACATCCAAATATAATGTGATATTTATACCACTAACACAAGATTCCTCCTTTGATTCATCGTCATCAAATATCTCTCTATGATTCTTTCTCCACATGAGAAAAACTCCTCCATTCTTTCTCTCCTTATAATGTAATTCATGAATCCCCTTAGAGACTCTTTGTGCTTCTCCTCATTGAAATCATTTAAGACTACCTTATATTTTTTTATCCTTGTGGATTCTTTCTCTAGAAGTTCATACTTATTTCTCACTACAATGGTTAATTTATCATTTATCCTCTATATTTTCTTCTTTCATTTCCATGATGGATATTGTGAATAAGACACCATTGGTTCATGATGCCCAATTTATTACCTTCTATCATTTTTATTTTCAATCAATGTTATTTTTTAAATATAATGTGTGTTGAATTGGTTCAGGATTCAAGGAAAATCTTCCCAAGTAAGGAAAATATAGAATAATGAAAACTTGAGCAAGAAAAACTTATAAGTGAATATAAGTATTTCAGAGACCTGATCTGATACCAATTATTGAGATGGTATGTCTGAGTATGATATACTTTATATTACCAAATGTAGGATCGAAATAAAAGAGATACTGTATGGAGTATCTAATGATGCTTAAAATACAAGAGGGGGGGTGAATTGTATACATTTAAAAATTCCTTTGGAACTTTTAAAGATGGTTATGTTTAACAAGGTTAAATAAGGTAATTCACAAAACCTCTAGTTCTATACACTTGCTTGAATCAGAAAATATGATTCTGAGAAAGTGAATCCAGAAATATGGTTCCGGAAAGTGAAACTTAATGAAAGTTTACAAAGATGAAGATTCTACCTTAAAGCATATAGAATCTAACTAAATTAGAGTACAAGAATAAGGAAGTATAAGATAGTTATACTTTCCTCAACAATACAAATGCAGTGGAAAAACTTGTAACAAAACAAGTAACAATAGTAAGTCTTTTAACCCAAAGAGAAGGGTATCCAACAACCTTGGATAAAGGTCCCTTGATTTATACTTTCAAAAAAGTATGTCTTACCCACACCAGGGTAAGCCCTCGATATGAAGATCGGAATCTGTCTTGCTATCCCTGCAAGCCTTCAACTTTAAGGTAGTCGGAACCTCTGTCTTCCTCAGCAAGGAAGCCATCAACTTCAAGTAGTCGACACATCTGTATTCCTCAGCAAGGAAGCCCTCAACTTCAAGGTAGTCGGCACCTCTGTCTTCCTATCCCCAGAAGCCCTCGATTGTACACAACAACAATTGGAGTCGCACAAATCAAAATTGAACAAGAAGTTCAGTACACACGAAGAAATGAAAGTCTCTCTCTCTAGAAATCACTTCAATAGCATGTAATCTCTATATTCATCGAACTTTTTGTTTTTAGCTCTTTCAAATGAGATTTTATTTATAGGCACAACTTCAACGGTCGACACCCTCCTCCAACGGTCATATTTTTCCTTGAATTTCGGAGGGACCTGTACACGTGTCACTCAAACAACAGTTAGTTAGTAACTGAAAGCACGACATCGTTTTAAAACAAGTGTAAGCAAAATATGGTTACATAACTAAAAACCAATATTCGGAATGTAAGAAAATATGAAAGTTCAAAGTCTAACCAAAAATGAATTCAGAGTCTATAATACAAGGATATTTGGATTCTGTTTTCAAGGAATTCGGAACCTGAATTCTATAGAATTCTGGAGTCTGAATTTCAAGAAAAATAGGAATCTGGATTCATAAGAATCCGGAACCAGAAATTACAAAGTTTAGAGTTAGAGTTCATGAGAATTCGGAGTCAAAACTCATAAGAGTTCAGAGTCTGAATTCAGAGAAATCAGAGTCAGAACTTAGAAAAGTTCGTAACCAGAATTTGTATTCAGAATTCGGAGTTAGAACATAGAAAGTTCGTATCCAGAATTTGTAATCAGAATTTGGAGTCAGAACTCAGAGAAGTTTGTATCCAGAATTCGTAATTAGAATTTGGAGTTAGAACTCAGAAAGTTCATATCCATAATTCGTAATCAAAATTCGGAGTCATAACTCAGAGAAGTTTGTATCCAGAATTCATAATTAGAATTTAGATCCTAAAACAGAATGCTTCATATCTAGGTATTTATGTAGATCCGAGATTTTGGTTTTAAACCTAATTTTACACTTAGAAAAATTATGATATGGACAATGAAACATGGTAAGGATAAATTTCCTTGGGGAAGGAAATTCTTCCTTATAGAAGTAAAACACAGGGTAAAAATAGATTTGCCTTGAGATAAGGCGTTTGTGATTTCCAAAACAAGAGAAATGGTAAATTCATAAGGAAACCTTAATGACTCAACAATATCCCCAAGTATGAAAGAATGGAAAAGTCATAAGGAAAACCTTATTGACTCAATAATCTCCCCCTTTTTGGAAAGCACAAACATCCTTATGAAAATCGGAGTCTGTCTTGCTATCCCCGCAAGCCTTCAACTTTAAGGTAGTCGACACCTATGTCTTCCTCAGCAAGGAAGCCCTTAACTTCAAGGTAGTCGGCACCTCTTTCCCCCTTAGCAAGGAATCCCTCAACTTCAAGGTAGTCAGCACCTCTGTCTTCCTATCCCTGGAAACCCTCGATTGTACACAACAACAATTGGAGTCGCACAAAGAAAAACTGAACAAGAAGTTCAGTACGCACGAAGCAATGAAAGTCTCTCTCTAAAAATCACTTCAACAACATGTAATATCTAGAGTCATCGAAATTTTTGTTTTTGGATCTTTCAAATGAGCTCCTATTTATAAGAACGACTTCAATAGTTGGCTCCCTCCTCCAACGGTCATATTTTTCCTTGAATTTCAGAGGGACCTATACACGTGTCACTCAAACAATGGTTAGTTAGTAACTGAAAGCACAACATCATTTTAAAACAAGTGTAAGCAAAATATGGTTACATAACTAAAAACCAATATTCGGAATGTAAGAAAATATGAAATTTTGGAGTCTAACCAAAAATGAATTCGGAGTCTATAATACAAGGATATTCGGATTCTGTTTTCATGGAATTTCGAACCTGAATTCTATAGAATTTCGGAGTCTGAATTTCAAGGAAATTCAGAATTTGGATTCATAAGAATTCGTAACCAGAAATTACAAAGTTTGGAGTCAGAGTTCGTGAGAATTTAGAGTCATAACTCATAAGAGTTCGGAGTCTGAATTCAGAGAACTCAGAGTCAGAACTTAGAAAATTTCGTAACCAAAATTTGTATTCGGAATTCGGAGTCAGAACTCAGAAAGTTTGTATCCAGAATTCGTAATCAGAATTCAGAGTCAAAACTCAGAGAAGTTCATATCCAGAATTCGTAATTAGAATTTGGAGTCAGAACTCAGAAATTTCATATCCAGAATTCGTAATCAGAATTCGGAGTCAGAACTCAGATAAGTTCGTATCCAGAATTCATAATTAGAATTCAGATCCTAAAACAGAATGCTTCATATCTAGGTATTTATGTAGATCCGAGATTTTGGTTTTAAACTGAATTTTACACTTAGAAAAAATATGATATGGACAATGAAACATGGTAAGGATAAATTTCCTTGGGGAAGTAAATTCTTCCTTATAGAAGTAAAACACGGGGTAAAAATAGATTTTCCTTGAGATAAGGTGTTTGTGATTTTCAAAACAATATAATGGTAAAGTCATAAGGAAACCTTAATGAATCAACAATCTCTCCAAGTATGAAGGAATGAAAAATTCATAAGGAAAACCTTATTGACTCAACAATGTGATTTTTCTTACCGAACATCCCCCCTTGACATATGAATAGAGGCTTTAATCTTGGAACATTCATCACATTTTTTTCTATAATATCATTCCATATGACCATGATTAGTATATATAAAACTTATTTCCAAAAAACATAACTCAATTATTCTTTCCTCGGATAAGATAAAAAAATATACGTCCTTCCTTTTCTCAACTCCCCATCCATTAATCACACATCTAGAGTGTGTCCCATGGATCCTCTATAGTAGCACCTTCTTTCTAATCTTTGTTTGGAATAATTATATCTAAAATTAGCATCACCCTTCCTTTTTTTACTAATTTTAGATATGTAATCTTAAAAACTTCACTCGTTCAAGTCTTTACATAAGAGATCTAAAAATTACTCTACTTCTTTGAAGATTTCATATCCATTTATTATTCCATGACCTTCAATTACTTTTCCTTTAGTTGGGAAACCACCTCCTCTATTCCAGATAAGCATCTTTGCTATATTTTCCCCTCTCTTTGAGATTTTTATTAACAAGGATTATGTTAGCTTTGAGTTATTTATCCTTGGTTATTTTATCCTCCACTTCATGTGAAATATCTCATAGTAAGTTGCTTTACTCTTTCATATTTTCACCAATCTTGTAAATGGATATCTTCATGTCTAACTCCCATTTCTTGATATTTTTATTTTCCATTTTTTTATAAATTTATAATACACTTCTTATTTTACTTATAAAAAATCCACAATTTCTTTTAAGGTTTTTATATTCTCTAGATTATTGTAAAAACATTCTTCGTATTGAAAACTAGATGTATATTTCTCTTTTTAGTGAAATCACCTTCCCTTTATATCACCAATAGAGAATCTAAATTTATAGATTTATAAGATATTTTAAAAATAAATTAAGTTTCATATTTTTAAATGAAATCATCAATTTATACCTATATGTGAGTTCTCATACTGTTTTTAAATTACATCCTCTTATACTTATTCTTATTGCCTTTTGACATTAGGGACTTATTTTTATATTTATCCAAAAATAACTCATCATTAACAAATTTTCATTCTTTTCTTATAGAGGGAGTCACAAAATTTACTTATTTTAAGGGTTATTTATTGATTTCCTTTAATTTATCACATATTTCAAATGTTATATCACAATGGAGGTATTTATTGAATACCTCATCAACTATAGCACCAAAAAATATTATTTTTTATTTTTTTCATGAACTCTTTCACTATGAATTTTCAAATCAATATATTGGTGCATATACTCCACAATATCATCACCATAATACTATAAATAATAAAACTTATACTTTTTTCAACCATAAAAGTTATTTATATAAAAATAATAGGATTTATAAATGAATCTATATGCTTAAAAAACTCCAAAAATAAATTTGATATATTGAAATAAAAGTCAAAACATATGGGCTTAATACCAATTATTGGGACCACTTGGTTAAGAAGCGATAATCAAGGAACTAAAAAATTAAAAAATCTTCCCTATAACCATCAACTATTATTGGATCTTGTTACCATTTTATGAGGGACTTTTTTCATTCTATATCTCTCTTTAATTCATCCATACTGAAAATGATAAGAATACATAAAAATTAAAGTACACAAGAATATAAAGATTTTACATGGATTACCTATCTTAGGAAAAATTTAAGGATAATACACATGATGATGTTTTGGTCTACCATAATTCAAGATAAAATATTTTTAAATGTATATAGTGTTTAGGAAAGGTCAATTAAAACCAAGGTTCACTCCTTAAAATATTGTTTAGGGATAGTGAAAACCTCCCAAGGGTTACTCCATTTCTTACACTTGCCACCCAATTCATTAAAAATAAATAAACATGATATGATCACACATGTATCTAGAGAAACTAGTGTAAGTGAAATAATATAGAGAAACCTTAAATCAATATTTGGTGATCTTCTGTCATCCTCTCCCTACCTCCTCACTTCATAAGACAAATACAAAAAAATCTATTATAGTAAATTTATTCTAGCATCTTTAACATATTCCTCATAGAAAAATCATATTCCATTATCAGGGATCAAGATTAGATTAATTCCTTATTAAGGGAATTATTTATGTTAAGATCAATATTTTTCCCTCTTTCACTTTATTGGATATGTCATATATCAGGTTCTCTCTCCTTGAATTCTGCATTTTTCTCTCTACCATTACAACTAGATAAATAGAGTATGTTCACCATGAAAACCTTATATTCAGGGATATGATCTTATAAATTCATCATGCCATATTCCATCATCATAATGATATATAAATTCCATTATAAAATCCTATATAAATATCCTAAAAAATATATAGTCAAATATTCCATGTCAATCAAAAATATTGAAACATTTCCTCTCTATATTAAAATATTAATTCCTTGCCAGTTAATCTTACAGAATTTCTATAATATGTCATGGTCAAAGATAGATCATTAAAATATGAGTATAAATATTCTCTTTCCTCTTCCACCAATTCAAATTTACAAGATAACCAATTTTTAGAAAATATTCCCCTGAAATATCTCAATGAATTTCTCTAAAATAATTCCTTGACTTTCTATAAAATAACACTTTGAATTTATCCAATTAAAAAAATCACACGCTACCTATAAATGGGTCTTTAATTCTGTCCAAATAATTAAATTTAAAATTACAATAAAAATATTTAAATGCATAAATATTGGAAAAAATGATCAAATATATAAATATTCAGACTTTAACCAAACCATGTCATATCCATGTTCAACATGACATCATTTTTCTAGTCAAAGGTTTGAATAAAAAAACCTATGGTCTTTAAAACCATATATCTCAAGAAATAAAACCAATCATATATTTTAAATCTCAAATTCAAACCATACTATGATATGAAATCCCTCTAAACATGAAATTATTATGTCCTCTTCAACTCTAGTAGCATCTAATACTTTTTCCTATAATAACATATTGAACAATGACTTCCACTAAGAACAACTTTCTGTTTTTATGGAATATAGTATATAAAAACACCAATTTAATATTTACAAAACCATTTTGTTATAAATTAAATAATATTAAATATTACATCATGATGTAAATTATAAAATAATCACCTTCAACTCCCCATTTTTACAACCATACATGTGAACCATTCCCAAACTAATCTAGATACCATGATATACTCACCATTTATTCTCCTTCTAATATTCTTGACTGGACCATGATGTAAACTATGACATGGATAACATGAACATCTCATTTTTCAGTAACCCATGAGCTCCATGATGACAACTACACCAGTTTTCATCTTCCTTGTGAAACACATAGATTTTCACAGAAACCATGACCAGTAAAACACCTTCCACCATGATGGTTATTCATAAATCATAACATGGTCTACTCAGTTATGACATGGTTTTTTTATCTTCATTAAGAATAAATTCCAACCTTATAAAATATTATTCAATAAAGTGCACACTTTACCTAATACATTAATATGATAGAATAGAAATCTTCAACCATTAAAAAAATCTATCAAATCTAGATTATGAAATCTTCAGGCTACAAATAAACTTATAATATTATATCTTAGACTTTCCATGGAATCCCACCAATATTCCTTCATTTTCTTATAGTCACAGTTGTGACTTCAATCCAAGCCCTCCTTCTTATGTCAATTTCATGTATCTCTACTTGGTCAGACATTATCTAACTATTGGATTCCTATATAATCAATTTACATGTTATTATCCCTTTACTAATTATACTATGATCTCCATCATTATCCTAGATATTAATCCAACTTATATTTATAAAAATATAAATTTTTATTGATAAAAAATCCAACAATCAACCTTTGGTTGCAATAGTTTCATTGTTATATTTTCAATAAAAACATAAAAAAATATATGCAGTTTTAGTTTTCAATTTTTTTAATTTTTTTAGTTAAAAATAAATTTAATTAATTTTAATCACGATTTTCAAATAAAATTAAAGACAATATAAATGTTATGTATAAGACCATATATTATACTATAGTAAACAAATAATTCATCACATAAACTATTTCACAATACATGTTATATTATTTTATTATAATAATATAACACAAAACTAAAAAATTACATTCTCTATAGTGAATTCAACTAGTACTATAGAAAATGTAACATTATAGAGAACCACTATAATCATGAACACTGTATGATCATGATCTAAAAATAATGATAAGTATATAAGATACATTGATACTATGAAGAAAATAATAAGAAAAAAAATAGACATGGTATGAGAACTAAGAAAAGTTTATGAATGATTTTAGATGTTAGAATGAAGAAAATATATAAGTGGTAATATGACCATTATAAAGGTAAGGTGACCATTGGTAATCAGAAAATTATAATAGTAACGTTCCCATATAAATTTTTTAATAGTAATTAAACCTTAAGATAATACATAAAATAATAATGTAATAATATAATTATTAATTATTTAAAATGTATATTCATTAATGAATAAAAATGTAACTATATACATATATTTTGGAAAGAAGTTTTAAAATTTTGGTGCGAAATTCATGATTTTGAAATACAATTTTTATTTATTTAATAATTAAAATTTTCATATGTATAAAATTATCATCAATAAAAGAAACTTTAAAATTAGAATCAGCACATCAAAATTAGCTAATAGTGAATTTTTCATAATTTTTTTTGACAACTGATTTTTTAGATAAATAGTAAAATATGGTATGTGTATATGATATGAAATATGAATTAATTATTATGTAGAAATAATGTAAATATAAATTATTTCTAAAAAAATATGTTTATTCATTTAAATAATTTATTTTAAAGTAATAAAATTAATTTTCCAAACCTATAAATATATTTCCAAATCCTAAAGTATATTTTATGATTTTAAAAAAATTATTAATGACTAAAAACATTTTCCATGTCCAAAATAATATAATTTAAGAGTTTAATTATTAAGGTTGAAGAATTTATAAACCAATCCTTAAATTTTAAAAACCATGGTTTAAAACCCTATTATGACCAATTGTTTTCAATTTTTCCACAGCCTAAAGTCCTGGTCGTGTGTTTAGAAATTGATAAAAAAATTCCCCTCATTTTTATAAGAACCCACCAATATTACCATTTACCCCTTCTAAAACCATTGATCATAGTTTTTCTATCATTTCCTCTCTCAAAAAGATTATGCAATAGACATAGGTTGATAAGGGTTTCAAACCTTATCTCTATTTTTTCTCTTGATTTCAGTCCTAAGAATTCTTCTCAAAAGACTTAGTGAGGTATGGGTTTAAATGACCTTATCTATATTTATCTTTAAAGATGCCAAACTCTATGGACTTAAGGATATCATTATGAATATTTGGGAAGGGACATAGAAAGGTGGGGGTTCCTAATCCCCTCCTTTCATTTTCAATTATAATTATTTTGTTAGAATCTCTTCTAAACATTTTCTTCATATACTACCATGATCATAATACTATAGTATTATAATCCATTTGAAATCTTATTGATGAAAGAATAATCATTCCTTATCATTGTGTCTGTATCATATGATGATATTATACCAATGTAAGAGTTTATATACATCTATGCTCATCTATTTTTAAAAATAAAATTGAATTCAATTATATTTATATATGCAATGATACAATGTTTCATCATTAAAAATCGATGATTGTATTATGAATAAGATATTTATGTTTCCTCTTATTATTCCACCCTTATAAGAAATTATAATGTAATAATATTCATTTTTAAAAGAGGGGATTTTTCTATCATCGCTTTGTTCTCTAACCATTCCATATAATACCCCTATAATATTATTGTATCCCACCCCCCTTTACCATAATCAATGATATTTTACATTTCATTATGAATATCCTATAATTACTAATATATTGACGTATATTCAACTATATATCCATGTAATTCAATTGATTAATAATGCTTTGAGAATCCTTATACCCATTACTTATATATGGAAAAGTATTGATTACTAACGCATATGTATATAAGTGGTTAATTTTAGAATATTATGATATGTATTGTTAGAATAACTCTTTCATATGATGGATGCATTGTATGTATTATGTCACAGGTAGGTATTAGAATTATATATCCTCTTGATCCATCATTAGGCCTAATTAGAAAAACTAGTTTGAGATATTTTATGTATTATTTCCTTATCATATATGATGTCTTGGAATATGGCCTTGCTATGGCTATGATGTCTTTTATGAGGAAATAAAAATATAATTAAGATGTATGAAATTATGAATTTCATCATTATGAATTAATTTATTGTTATCTATATAATTATTTATTCACTTTATTATGTATCATATGGATATATTTTTCTTATCTAGAATCCAGTTGATTATTTTCTTCCACTATATTATATTTTCATTGATAGTGCCATGTTAGATTGCATTGTATGTTAATCTTTATTGAGTGTCTAAGATAACGTTTTTATTTTGTTTCAATATTCTATAAAATAAAAATAAGATTACTATGAATGATCTAACAATATTATAGGAGTAATAATAAAGTTTCATTGAATTTTATACTGTATTTCATGAATCTAAATTTAATGTAAGGATCATATATATATATATATAGTATCTTGAGACTAATAAAACATTGGATCCTATGTACTGTGATATATGTTATAATACCCTGATACTTTATGATATATTTATTTTTAAATAAATTATATATATTTGATAGCTTTCAATGCATGCAATGCTAGGTTTAAATGAAACATGATACTTTATTAAAATATTATTATTTAAATATGAACTTTATAACCTTGATGTTATGTTGGTGGGTAGACATATGACTAATTAAATTATGGAAATTATATGGTTTATACATGTATAAAATAAATTTAATGGTTATATATTGATTATAAATAAAATCATAACCATTTGAAAGAAAAATAAATATTTTCTGAATAAATGTATTTTTTTCTAAAAGGCGGTTTAGTCGTGCTTTGCACACATAATTTAAAATTATTTTTTAAAAATGTTAAAAAATATATTTCACAAAAACCTTCATTTTTTAAATCATAATAATGATATTAAATAATGGTGAATTTTTTAGATATTTTTGGAAAATATAACTTTCTCGATGAATAGTGAAAACCACTGAATTTTTTAAAATCCGCCTTTTTGTTTAAAGAATTAAAAATCCCCATTTTTATTTTAATTTGGTTTTAAAATTTATTTTTTTAATTATATATTAATTAATCCAAATTATTTCATTGGAATCAAATAATTTTTGAAAGTTTTTCTTTTGAAAATCCATTTTTTGGACATGTCTGCGAGTTTAATTTTAAATTAAAATCCACCTCTTATGTGAGTTGAATTTTTAAAAATAGATTCAATTTTTTAATTAGAATAATTTATATTATCTAATAAGGTTATCTTAATTTCTTTACCTTAATAAATAGTGGAAATAGTAAAAATTATTTATCACGGTTAAGGTAAAAATGAGTTTACCAAGGAGTTAAACTAAAAAGATAAGGGTTAAAATGAACCAAAACATTTATAATTCCTATTTATGGGAATATTATGACCTTATATATTATAATGTTTGAAAATGGTCTATTTTGGAGCCTTTTGGCATCATAAAAACATGAGTGAGATTCTTTCTTTTCAAAAATTCCAAGTGTGTCATCTCCCCCACTTATAAAAGGCCACCCTCTATCCTCTCCTTTATAAACTTCCAAAACCCATTGTTTTAGAAAATACATGCTCAAATAAATTACCTACTTCCATACCCTTACCCTAGAAGCCTTTTTTTGTCAAAAATAAAACCTAGTAAGGCTTTTGGTTTAAACCCAAATAAGTTTTTTGAAGAATATGTAACATCCTTAACCGATTGTTTTATTTTATTTCTTCTTAAATATCCTTAAAATCTTATTAAACCATGATGAAATAATAAAATAATTATTTTATATATAATTATATTATTCTATGTTAATTTCATGACCTAAAACCATATCCTCCTCCCTCAAATGGGAAATACTGTTGATCATGTGTATGGCGGACTACCATCTCGCGAATCTACGTAATTTGTTTTTCCATCACCTCTTATAACATCTGGTTATAATGATGTAAATAATGTATATATATTATATTTATGATATAATTATACTTATATAATTATAATATCATATATATCTTCTTACTTTCCATTCTGTAGAGAGTACGATAACGTCGCTTATGTGTACGATGGACTACCGCTTCACGAAGAGATGAGATTTGTTTTTCACATAAAATTTTCATGGAAGGTAATAAGTAATAATTTTATGTTTATATGTGATATTAATGACATATTAATAATTATATAAAAGTAATATATCCTATAATTTCTTACCATATCTTCCATTGAATAAATGATAACATTATTCATGTGTACGTCGGACTTCCGCATCGTGAAGCGATGTGATTCATTTTTATTACTACATTATGTGGGTGGTATGTCTAAGGGTATTTAAATAAATAATATTATATTTTTGATATAATGATCATCCTATAGAGTTAAAATAACAATTAACTTCCTTTTTTTGATGGAAAAGATATGACTGGGGACCGTCATTGAGTTGAATTTGGTTTGGCTTGATGATTGATTGTGAGAGGTTTATTTCTTGCACAATAATTAATGTTGGGTCACCATTATTATTATTAATGGAAACTCTCAATGATTACCTCATCCATAACTAGGTACAAACCTTCTTTCCAAAGGTAGGTGGTTAACTAGGGGTTTAGACCCAATGATGCTTATGGACTCTCATTGGTCGAGAGTATGGGAGGTCAGGATCATCGCAACCTATTGGGGTGGGGGGATTACTGCTTACTCCGAGGCTCTCTTATATATTTAATATATGTTCAAAAATTTCTTCCTAATATCAATATGGGACAATTTGACCTAATAAATTGATCATAGATTAACCCCTTTTATATGCAGAAGGAAGGGATCTCATTAGTGAATACACTTCTTTGTATTCGAGGTACTTCATCCTTTTTGCCTGTAATAAAGAGATATTTGTATGATGAAGCCGCATGACCAAGCCAAAAGGACCAGTTTGGGATACACCTAACACTGAGAGGGGGGGGGGGTTGAATCAATGTTTGGGACTTTTTAATCCAATTTCAACCTTTTATCCCTATACCTCTTAGACATGTTAAGATCTTAATTCTCTTATATTATTTTCCCTATCACATGAAAGTATATGAAATCAGTAAAGATAACACATGATATTTTTACAAGGTTTATTACTCAATAAGAGAAGTTACATCCTTAACATGGTAAGAAATAATTCTGACCATATAACCACTATAAAAAAATCCTTTTGTGTGGTTACAACGAGTAGGATATACCCTTACACTCATGTGGTACTTTGAAAACAATCCAATAGTATGTGTTTTACAACACTTGGATGGATCTTTATACTGCCTCCAAAGATAGTCTTATCCCCGTTGATAAGGATTTGTAACACTAATAAAGTCCTCCTTCTTTTGAGTCATATCTGATGTCATAGTACTACTTCGATATTCCTCTCTTCACTTTTTATTTTCCTATCAGAATACAAGTAAATATTCTTACTTCTTCCAACAGTAAACTTGATAGCTACACCTTTTCTTCTTCTATTAGTCACAATAATATGAATGCATTGTGGATTGATAAACTAAATTCTATCTAACCTAAATTTTAATCAGATGATATTAATTTATTCACCAAATATTCTTCTTTTATTTCCTCTTTATTCTTTAGTGCAAAACCATTTTCATTGAAATATCGTATTCTAATTCTTACTGGAATCAAACACTTCCTTTGTGATTATTAAATCAATGAATATTAGCACAACATAGCATCATCACAATTGATATGTCTTGAATAACTGAAAATAGATTGGCCACTCTCTTCTTATTATCACTTTATCTTTATTTGGTGAAGATATGAGTTTAGATGCATGTCTGGTTCTTCTTCACATAAGCTTTTTTGTGTGCATACTCTTCTTTGTCTATTGTGTATCAATTGAGTACAAACAGTTTTACTTTGTGAAACAATCCTCTACAAAATGATTTACATTGTGTGGCATAGTGTTTTACAGACAACATTTTATTCTACGGACAACCTTCACTTCCCATGTATCATTTCTGCTTCCTCTAAGAACTATTTTGCACCGCGTACCATGAGTTCTTCACGGTTAGATTCTTCCTGCATAGACCGTCTCTCCTTCTCAGACAACCAATGCTCTGCATACTGTCGATATTTCACGGAACATCCATACTTCATGGACAAACTTTTTTCCATGGACCACCTTTCCTTCTACGGAACATTTATTCCTTCATGGTCCACCTCTACTTCTGTGGAATGTCTCCCCTTTCATAGACCTCCACTTCTCCCATAGTCTGTTTATGCTTCACGGATGGATGATGCCTCTGCAAACAACTGATGCTTCACAGACACCCTCTTTACTCCACAAACTACCTTTGTTTCACAAACTCCCCTTACTCCATATACTAAATCTCCTCTATGAATAATTTTCTTGTGTGAGCTACAACACCTCTAAAGACTCCTTATCTTTTTCGTAATTTATTCCTTGAGAACTACTTCAAACGTCACCGAATTCTTCTGGCAGCAATGATATTTTCTTATCAAATTATCTCTCTACCTTAATGAAGGGATTAGGGTCCTTTACATAGGAAAATAAATTTGAAAATACCGCTAATATGATTTACCAAGATTTTAAATGTGGTATAGTCTTCACTGCAAAAAATACTCTTCCTGCAAATCGTTTTTCCCTTCATGGTCCATGTAGCACCTTCTCCTCCCATAGATTTTTTTTCCTTCCACAGCAGCATAACATCTTTCTTTACTCATGGTGGCCGATATATTCCACAAAAAATAATCACATATCATCCAAAAATTACATGGCTTCCACATACCATTTTTACTTCCACGTACCACAAGCCTTCCCACAAACCGTAAGCCTCATGTGAACCATTTTCCTTACGCGGTCTACATACCAGACTTTTTCCTTCATGGCAGTTAATTCCATTCACAAATGGACCACCAACTTCTTTCAAAAAATGATAGGTTTCTCCATGTACTTAAATAATTCTACAAACTATTGTCCTACCATGAACCGTTTCTCCTACGTGGTCTGCGTACTATGCTTCGCAGTCCACATAACGCTGCTATGCGGGATCCTTCCTTTGCAGATTTTCCTTTGCCTCTCTATGTACCACCTATCTAGTCCAAAAAAATTCCTTCATGGTCCACGAACTATGATTCCCAAAATCCCTTGAGAAAAATTCTTCTTTTTCCATAAACCAAATTCCCAATTTTAAGACCCAAAAATTTGGCAAACACTGGGAAACGATGCAACCTTAAAAATCTGCTTTGGTAAAAACACTCATGCTGCTTCACTATCATTTGGCTTATTAAAAAATATACTTCTTTAATCACAAACCTTATTTGTAATGATATATAGTATTTGATTGATCACCTTTATAATCATCATACTTTCTGAATAAAGTATTGAAACTTTCCTATCTTCCAATAACATCTTTCTTTCCGATCAAAACTGAATATGAATTGAAACTCCTTTACTCCCCATTTCCTTCATAAGAATTTCATCACAAGTTCTTCAAACAATTTATGATATTTGAGAAATAAAAACTAGAAAAACATTTTCATATTTAAATTAAGATAACTATTCAACCATGACATCCAATGTCATCTAATGAATCCATAATAATTCTCCAGGAATCACCATGAACCTAAAAGTCTTCAAACAATTCAAAAGTTTTCTTAGAATATCAATACTTGAGGACTTCATTCAATCTCCATTAACTTTGAAAATAATTCATCATATTGATAGGAATGATATCTTCATATCTCATTGAACACCATTGACAACCAATTACAATCAATTGAAAATAAATACAATGCATACACAAAGTGGGCACAACATAAGCCCTTCAAAATTTGTTTCCATGCAGCGAGGAAATTAATATTTTGAGGAGGGTATTGAGAAATTATGAGGCATCATAAGTATCTTATTTATGAAAGGAATCAAAACCCACATAGCTCATTAAAATTCATGTTGTTTAACATCATGTGAAAAGGACATATGTATGGGCACTTAGGCACTGAATATTTGAGATTGAGTCTTGAGGAAGTGTCCTGCGTATCCTAGTTATTTTAGAAATATGAGTTACCATAGTCTGTTCACACCCTTGGGACTAGCCTCAAGGTATATTTCCTTATATGGGGGATGTTTATGTCGTGCCACTCATTAAGGATTACATACTGATATTATCTTGGATGGTGGAGATTCATGATGTAGATGATATGACCATTTCACCTCCCTAATCCTATGTTCTCTATACTTGATGTGAGAAAAAAAAGGATAGCAAGTAATCAGACTTACTACCTGTGGATGTCGGGACTGTGTGCTAGGACTACCCTTTGGAAGTTTATTATAGATCTTGGGCCTTGAGAAGGCATCATACATATCCTAGTTAATGTAGGAATCAGGGTTCTCATAGTTCTATTAACTTATCAATCTGCTGATGGATGAGGTATAATGATCAGCCCAGGGGAATGATTGAGTCCTGATGATTGAAATGTCAGGGACACAGGGTGCTTACACTAAGGTGGATTCCTATTTGAGTCTGGGTCTTAGGAAGGAATCCTACATTTCTAGGTTATTGTAGGAATCAGAGTCAATGTAGTTAGATAGGATAGAGCTTACGCACTAACGTTTCCCTTATCTTGATAGAGAATTTCCTTGTGAATGATATGATCATTACGACTCCCTAATCCCACATGAGCTATACTCGTTGTGAGAAATAGGGGATGAAAAATAATCAGTCTCATTGCTTTTAGATGCAGGACTTATGTACTAGGACTACCCTTTGTATGGTTAATATATAGCTTGGGACTTGGAGAGGAATCATAGATATCCTGGTTATGGAAGGAATTAGAGTCATTGTAGTTCTGTTGATTAGGGCTTACACACTAACATTGTTCTTATATTGAGGACATATCATATTATACCTCCAATCAGGGATTACAAACTAAGGTTTCCCTTTCGATCGTGGCTTAAACATTGAGGATGGACAATATTATTAGGTCCTGGGATACCCATTTTACCTGTCCCACTTACCTATATAACATTCATTGATTTTATTCTCAACATTACTTGATTGTATGCTTGACATATCGGAGGATGTCTACCTGACATGTCCAAAGAAAATCACATGATCTAGTTGACTTATCCTAGGGATGTCGCATAACCTGGATGACATGTATGCAAGTTGTCACATGATCAGGGATAATTTGTCTGAAGAACATTGAATGACCCAAACAGATTATCATAGAATCCATTATATGATAATGGCTTACATGAATAGAGGGATTTTCATGATTTAGATGACTTTCCCTGGTGTCATCGGTAAAGTCAGCTGGCACACTTTGGAGGGTGTCATGAGAGACAATGCGACACATCAGGAAGGTGATGCATGATCTAGGATAACATGTCTGGGGAAATCACAATATCTGATTAGAGTGCCTAGAGGGAATCACAAGTGTTAGTTGACATGCCTGGGTGTTATCGTGAAACTTATCTTACATGTGGTGGTGCCGTTATATGAGTTAGGAAACATGTCTGAAGGGCACCACAAGTATTGGATGGTGAGCCCAGATGGATTCATGAGACTAGGGTGGCATGCCCAGGGGTCACCATTTGACTTGCTTTGGAATGTACAGAGTACTTTGTATGATCCAAATAGTATACAAAAGGAGCATCGTGAGATCTAGGTGACATATCCCGGTGTTGTCATGTGTCTTGGGTGGTTCACGTGAAGTGTACGAGGATCAACGTATGTATTATTTGCGTAATTCTCCCATCCTTTAGTCATTGTTCCAAAATTTTATTGTAGATTCCTTAGATTTGTTCAATATTATCTTGTTTTAAGTATCACATGATATAGAAGATATATGGAATGTTATTTTTATATCTCTCTAGAATTCCTTCACATGATTTATGATTAATCACATTAAGTGATTATGTATACCGTATGATCGCTCTAGTTGTTCTCCAAATCTTACCTTACATGAATCTTTTCTGGTTGTGAGATCAACTACTCCTAGAAACTTTCTCTAGTTCTTGGGTGTGATAGTGAAAGGTTCCAAGGTAAAATCCTGTGTAAATTTTAGGAATTTTTCTATGTTGGGGTGGGGGATTTATTGTCCTTTCCACCCCAATTATTCACCACTTATCACATTATGTATCATGTGAATCCAACTGGAGTTGTGGAGGGATTTAGCGTCATGTGTCTCATGAGTTCCTACTGTAAATCATTCTAGTGGAGTCACATGATTTTCATTGACCATGATATCATCCCTTAAACACAACCTTTATTGGATTATATCTAATTAAGGGGTCTTTCCGAATCACAAGGGAATTCTAAGGGACTTTCATATTATTCAGACGACATGTCCAAGTGCCTTGGTAAGTTCAGGATGCACATTAGAAGGAATTATCATGATCTTAGGCAACACATATGGAACCTTTCATGAGAAAAGGATGATATGCCTAGGTGTCTTCATGAAATCAAACTGGCCTGATGATGAGTTTTGAGAGACCGTGTTGCAGACATCTTAGGCTCATCACAAGAGTTTTACAACCACGAGATGCTCCTTTCATATCTATATTTTATTTCCTTTGTTTATTTTACATAGGTTATGGATCTCACGATGTTGTAAAAGTGTTATCAAATACAATAACTCTAATTCTTATTGATTCATCATGTGAACAAAAAAGGTTTTTTCGTAGATGTGTGAGCATTTAGTAGAAAAATTCATCTGTTTGTCTTTATGAAGCCAGGGGTGAGGTCACCTTGACATGTCTAAGGTCCTTCATTTTATGAGGATAAAATTCCAACAAACTTTCATGAGATGAGGCGTACATGTCTCTAGGTTCTTGTGGTGTCTTTTAGATCACTAAGGGTATGTCGTATGATTTTTATGACCACAAGAGGCTCCCACCTTCTCCCCTTTTTATTTCCTTTGTTTATTTTAAAAAGGTCTAGGGGTTTCATGATTTTCTCAAGTATTTTCAAGGAAAATAATTTTCCCCAAAGGTGATGCGACATGTGAGTTTTATGATTGCAAGAGGATCCCTCCTTTTGAATACATTCCTCATATTTTTTAACTATTTTGGGATTGTTCGTCGAGTTTCCACCAGTTGACAAGTCGCATGACCTGAGGGAGATTATCTAGATGCCTTTGCATGATCAACGATTGTTTGGGGTTTCTTTTCAAGAGTAGAAGGACTTATCGAAGGGGATTTCTGGGACCCTCCATAGGCTATATAATGTGTGTGGTCATCCTCACGACCTTCCAAAGGTCATGTAATCGTGTGTCTCCTAAAGTTTCACGTGATCCACGTGATTATGTACACCTTCCTATTTCATTTATTTGCGGGGAAATTAATAACCATATCCAGGTATTTATTCCTTTGTGAATTTACTCATTCTTATTTGGTGGATGTCACCCCCCCCCCCTTAAGAGACATGTTTTCGAGGATAATGGATCAATTATGAGGTAATTAAATGCCCGCCTAAGGTTTTGGTGATATCACCAGTCGATGTCTTGGGTGACACTTGGTTTGAAAAGTGACATTTTTTATTCCATGAGATTCCTTATAAAAATGTAATTAGAGATGGGTTCATTCACTAGCTACTCCATTCTCTAGATATCCTACACCATACTTTCTTCGTGTAATCCCATCACAAGATTTTCTCACAAGAACCCATCGTGAGACCATGCTGGGATCCCGTTTTGTGAGAACTATTCCATAATACTTATTTTTCCCAGGTGCCTACTCAAACCAATCCAAAAAATTATCTTTGGTAATTGTTTTAATCTTGGATGTGGGGATGCATGACTGCCATGAGGGTTTCATAGGATCTATTGTCTTGATCGCAGGACCCTTTGACTATTTTTTAGATCACATGACCATTTCAAGGTCACACAATCGTGAGTATTTCAAGGGTTCATGCAGCTGTGAGATGATTTCTGGGTATGTGAGATCTATAATATGTTTAGAGATCAGGAAATCCATGGGTCCTTTATGTGATCCTCTAATCCCTTTGATGACTCACATGATGTGCAGGATGCTAATTTTTTATACCATTTTCAATATTTTATTTTATCTGTCTGACATATGCCGCATACTTTTGTTCATATGGTAACTAACTCACATCAAATTTTCTCTACTACGGCTAATCAAAGGGCCATGATTTCTAGAAACTATAATGATGAACCTTGATAACACATGAATTTTGATAAATAGATTCTAAATTGATTCTTACATTTGAGCTTCAAAATTATCTTTTATCACAACATATTTCTCTATATGGGTTCATCTTATCGGACGATGTTTCCATTCCTCTTGAAAATTTCAATTTTCCATCTAGTTGGGTGTCATCTTCTCTTGAACATATTCAGGCGGTAATTTTTGAGGATGGATGACTGGTCATATATCAATCACAAGGTTTGTATGATATATTAGAAAACTCTCCCTTGGTCCTAAATGAATATGATTTTTCTCATCATCCCATCACTCAGAGATACTTGAGTATATTCATTTCCTCTCTGAACAATTTGGGTGGTAGATGGAGCTCAAAATGGGATCAATTTCCTGGTGGTAAATTTCCCAATGAATAGAAATGTCCATTCTAGGTGAGGAAAAGCTTCTTAGAGTTTGATGTCCAACTATATAGGTTCTATCTTTATCAATCATTATGGATTTCTCAATTTATTTTATATCAACGGCATGATCTTCTTCAAGAACTGGTTAAATGTTGGAGCCCTAGAAAAAACTCATTTCTTTTATCCCATGGTGAGGTGGAAATCCTCATATGGTATATCTACCAATTGGGAGAGATCCCCCCTCTCAGAGAGATGTTTGATGAGTTCCTCCCTATTGCAGATGTCTAGGATGAACCTTTATAGACTCTAGTCTTGGAGAGGGATATACTCACCATTATGAAGGAGAAGCTGAGAGAGGACCTGACTATGAACTCACTCATCTCCTTCAAATACTTGACCAACATTTTTCTTTATTATAGTGAGGTTAGGACAACTACTATACACCCCCATCGATGCCCTTCTTGGAAAGTTCATGATAATGACAGATCATATTGGTCCATTTTTGTAAGTCGGGGATCATAATTCATAGGGATATAGAGTGAAGTTAGAGATCTCTCTGAGCCTTAAGATAGAAAGTTTATGGACATGTTTCTGAACAGATGGATTTTCCCAGCCAGGGAAATGCGTTTAATAAACTGGGTTAGTACATTGGCAATGTAATCATGGATAGAGAAGGTACAACAACTTTAATAATTATTGAACCTCATTGAATAAGGTAGCACTCCATATAGGATCAGTGGCCCTTTCTAATTTTTATTTGGCCGGACTGGAAATCATTTCCATTTCTATTAATACTACAATGACAAAAGAACCCCCAACACCTAATCTCTTCATAGGTTTCTAAACATACATGGGGTTGATTCTATGTCACTAAGCTCTAACAAGGTGACAAATGTATTGAGTCAATATGATATCTTTGATTTCACCCCTTATATGGAACTGATCAGTCCGATCATTAACAATGATAGTGGCTCTATCAATGAAAGTTCGTACAAGATCTCCCTTCAGGGTGAGGTTATTACAGCTACGATGGATGATATGATTGCCTGTGATCCATATACACCTTATTGGTTTTCTTGTGATTTCTACTTCACCCAAAGGGTCTCTCCTCTTCCTTCAGCTGGTGTGCGAGGATAGAGACACCATAGAATCATATTCCGGTTCTAGATGATGTTGGTGGGTGAAGAAATTGATGCTAAGATCATTATTCCATCCGTTGATGCTCCCTCCTTGCTTACTTAGGATTGTTCCCAAGCATTGGTAACATCCTATCTAAGTGGTGTGCTAAGATAACTGGTTTATCATGTGGAAAATAAATTTTCCTCACAAACCCCTTTTTCTGTGGAAATGATGAATTTTATTCAAGACATGGGTGATACTTCAAGAAAGTTTCTTCATCCTGGAGATGACCATTCCGATAATGGGATCAATTCTATTAAGGAAATCAGACCTACATAACAAGTGATGAGTGACACCTCTATTTAAGGGAAGATATATTGAGAATCCTCTCCTATTTCTTTTTTAGCTCAGATGGCTATTCCTCCTTTTGGATATCCCTTCCCTTCAGTCACATAATCTTATCCATGACATAGGATTATCAGGAATCAGATTCATGCCTTGATTACTAAGACTCCATTGGAAACATTTCATGACTTAGGGGAACAACTTCATTAGATATTTAATGACTTAAGGGCTTATGGTTGTGATAGATAAACATTATAATAAATAATTAAATAAATTATCCTAACTCGAAAAGATTTTCCCACCAATGATATGAGTTTTCATGATCTTGAATATGAGGCTCCCCTTACCAAACAGATGAAGGAGGCCATGGAGGAATTGGAGTAGAGTCACTAGCCTATATCTAGATTGCAATCCTAGATGGAAGACTAAACCATGAAAATATAGATATATAAGGAAATAATATCTCTCATGAGGTCTAACCTTTCAACAACATCATCTTTATTGGAAAATTCTCAAAAGATATTTGAGGAGCTGAATTCTTTAGTCGAGACTCTCCATCCCAGGGCAGGAGCAGAAGAGGTTGGGTGAGCGGCAATTCAACATTCAATTGATGCTTCTCACTAGAATCTTTCTAACTTATCTAGCTAAATTAATAAAATATTATAGTATTTAATCCATTAACATTCATTTTTTTATGATACTCTTAAGAGGGACTCTAAAATTTAGAGATTCCTCCTCTTATACACAATCAATGAATGAATTTTCTAAACCTTTCCTATTGTTTTCCAGTTTTCTTTGATTCATGATGTTCATGACATTTCACTGATATGATATTATATGAATCACCAACGATACCCATACTTTTCATAATATCAATTAAACCTAAATTACAGAATCTGAATATTTAAATCATAACAGATTATTCTCAAAAAGGGATCAAGAATACCCACCAACATGAGATTCCTTACTAATATATCTATTATAGTTATATTGAGATTACTTATTTCACTGAAGGATAATTGGGTATAATAAAAATTATATAGGGAGAGTGATTTATCTTTTTCTGAAGAAAATAGGCTTGGAGAGAGTATATTTTTGTTTACCAAGGACATATGGCGGGCCTTACAAGCCTTTCCATCCTTTTAGAATAAATCATTGTTGTGCTGTAGTTTAGGGTCTTTTAACTCACAAATTCTATCACTTTATTTTAGGGTCTTTTAGCTTGAACCTTATATCACTTTATCTTAGGGTCTTTTATCTCATACCTTCCATTACTTTAGTTTATAGTACTTTAGATCGAACCTTCTATCACTTTAGTTTAGGATATTTTAGCTCGAACCTTCAATTACTTTAGTTTATGATATTTTAGATTGGACCTTCTATCATTGTAGGTTAGGGTCTTTTATATTGGAACTTATATCACTGTAGTTTTGGGTCTTTTATCTTGAAATTTCTATCACTATAGTTTAGGGTCTTTTAGCTCAGACCTTAGAATGTTGTGCAGTTTAAAGTCTTGCTACCAAGACTTGATCGATGATCATGGAATATGGTACAAACATTCCAAGAATGAACCAAAACACCCTAAGGAATTTAGTTATGTTGTGGTGTTGCTGAGGATCAAGAGGATCAAATATTCTTTCCTACAAGGATAAGATGCCTATGTTTGGTAGGTTGATGACCTTACATGTTGTTAGCATTATCAAACAGAAGTTTATCCACTCTTTTTCAAGGGTCATGGAAGATTTAATGGGATAATATTGGTTGAGGGTAAAATACTATGGATGCTAGGTCCGCCTGGATAGTTAGAGTATGGGTGATATAAGTCATCACCCAACAGTTTAATTCAATTAATATGGGATGGGGTAGACATGCCAGGGATGATACATAACACCCTAAGGTTCCAAGTTCCACCACATTGTTTCCATGGCTCACAAGGATTGAAGCTCCTTTCTTGAAAGGAAGATATGCCATTAGTTGGTAGGTCAAATCCCTTATGAATCAATATAATGGTTAAGAAAATATGATCTCTAATCCTTTTACAAGTTCCATGAGAGATTTTTGAAGACTCAAATGTCTAGATGATGAGGTTGGGTATGGAGAAAAGCTATCCATGAAGGATACTGGCACCCTAGGGATGTTCATCTCTTAATTGTGAAGCTCGATCCCTATGCACCATGGTTTCAAATCATGAGGTGTGGGCCATAAATGGTTCATGAATGGAGTGTCACATTCTTTCTTTGATAAAGGATAAAAAACATGGTGATGTAACATCAAGTATGTTGAATCCACTCATGTAGTTTGGTATAGAGATTATAAGTTGTGGTTCAAAGTACTCGGGTTAGAAGGATGATATGGGACAATCATACCAAGACTGGCCCATAATTCACTATGGTGATGTATTATTCCGTGGTGACACTAGGGCTCACAAGGATTGGAAATCCCTTATTATAGAGTGACATAGTAGCTTAAAAACTATAGGTTCATATGTAGGATCCATATGCATACATTTATAGTTAAACAAAGGGTCACTTGAAGCTGAGTATCCTTTTCCAAGGTACATGGAAGGTTTATAGTGTTATGAGGCCCTCAAATCATGAAGTGTGACATGTGAAAAGCATAATATCTAATAAGGTTTCATGCACCCTAAAGGTTGTGTCACCACCTAATGAACATAATCTCATGGTGAGGAGATATGAAAAATAATTACTCTATATTCTTCCTGAACTAGGGGGTCTAGCGAGCATAGATTTTATTTTACTAGGGATAAAAAGTAGGCCTTATAATATTTATGACTTATTTATTTATGCCATATTCTTTTCCCTAAACTACAGAGATGAAGAGTTTAGCGAGTGAGGACTTGAATTTCACCCAGGACTCCCTTTGCAGGGTTTCAACTTCACAAGTTTTGCATCTCTTTCACTAGAAATTAAAAGGTCTTATGATTTGGACCATTATGGGCTAGGATTTAAGGTCAAATAGCTTTGACCTATGTTTAGGAAGTTTAAGGTTGTGATGAACATGGACCTAATATGGGGGATGATACACAAGATCCAATCTAGGATACCCAAGGTCAAGAGCACTAAAATATCCTTATGAGTGGGAGATAGAAATGTTTTAAGTCGCAACTTGAGGTTCTTAGGTCATGAGAAATTGTATGGGACAATCATATTGAGGATGACTCAGAACACCCTCTAGTACTGAGTTCCACCATGGTGATTTCAAGATCACAAGGATCAGAAATCCCTCCTTACAAAGCCGTGATTTCTATGGTTGGTAGGTATGATCCTTTATGCATCAATAACATGGTCAAATAGATATATTCCCTTTCCTTTCCAAGGGCCATGAAAGGTTTTCAGAGACTTGAGGTGATTGAGACATGAAGTGTGATTTATGAATTGAGGTGCTTTAAAATATGGAGGAAGCACCCTATACTATGGATAAACAGGGTAAGGATCTTGTGTTCATTTGAAAAGGGATGAAAAATGGGTGATGATATGCACAATTTAACATCATGTAGTGGGGAATTATTTGTCTATGTGAAATTTAACATCATGCGGTAAGGAAATTTTCCTTATAGTTTAATTTCATGTGGTGAGGATATATTTTTCATGTATCTTTAATGTCGCACGACCAATACGTTTTCCTTGAATCTTAACTTCATGTGGTGAGGATGTGGGGACTGATGTTAATGATTATGCAAGATATATTACATGAACATGCATGGAACACACATATCTAACTTATACGTATGAAAAACAATATTTTATGGCTCAACCCCTATGCAGTTGGGTGAATTTTTTTAGTTGTTGTAGTTTGAACCAGGACTAAATATCCAGGTGCCACTATGTATCTTGTGATGATAGGAGTCAAGACACACATAGTTCTTGAACAAAAAACTCTCTATGAAAGTTTGACCCATACACAGAGGTGGGAATTGTTTTCGTTGATTGTTATATCTTGGCCTAAGATTTGAGATTATAGGTATCACTATGTATCCTGTGATGATAGGAATCAACCCACACATAGTTCTGGAGGAACTGTGCATTTTAATGTCACACATAAAGGATGTAATCCACCTAATGTAAAGGAGGTATTACAGCTATACCCAAGTATGGAAATCTTGTCATTACTACATATCCTACAATAATAGGAATCAATCCACATATAGTTCTTAGGGAAGATCATCCAATGTAATTCTACCCTATACACAGGGAAGAGGGCATTTATTTATGTTTTCTTACCGTGATTAGACCCAGGGTTCAATATTTAGGCATCAATACATATCATTTAATGTTAGGAATCAAGTCACATGTATTTCTTGAATGGAGGTGTGGTGGGAGACTAACACCAAAAATAATGGTCCTTTCAGGTGAGGTCTATGTGAATTTACAATGTCATGTCATGCAAAGGGGCATCAACCATGTATTTTAACATCATGCTATGAGGAATCATGGTATGCCTTTTATGGTATTGTATTTAGGACCATGATGAACCCATCGTAATCCATTATTTATTGTTCATGCGGGGAATTCCTTACTAAAATTCTTAAGCTCATGTGAACTATGATCAGTCTGATAAACAAGGAATGGAAAGAGTTCCTCTCATCAAGAAGTGGAGATTAAGGACAGGGAGACAAAATTTTGCATTATATGGTGGCTGGACCAAGATATAGGATCAAGGTATCCCTATGTATCTTATTGAAAATGATAATCAAGACATAAATAGTCCTAGAAACTGATGCAGTTTAATGTCATGTGGTAAGGACATTAACCACATAGTTTAGCATTATGTGGTAAGGACATAGGTCCCGATGTAAATGAATATGAAATGTTGTGGGATCTGTGCAGTTTAACATAATATGGTGATGATTTCCACCATGTAGTTTTATATCATGTGGTAAGTATGAGGATCACCTAATGTGAAAGAAAATAAGTATTGTGGTTGGGTCCAAGACTAGAGGCTCAGGCGTCACTACGTATCCTGTGATGGTAGGAATCAAGACACACGTAAATCTAAAAATCTATATAGTTTAATGTCATGTGGTAAGGAAATGAGATACTGTGTGATTTAATGTTTTTCTTCCAAGATGATCTTGTATATTTTAACATCATGCAACCAGGATGAGAGGTTCTTGATGAAAACTATGCAAATTATTTCTTGAGAAACCTCACATTGGTTTGTGTGGGTGGGGGGGGGGGTGACACACTCCCCATCTATTGTGGACAATGAGTAAGTTCCATTGGAACAAACCTTATGTATGATTTAAGGCTCTTACCATTTGGGTTCTAGCTTTGAAGGCTCCTTTACTAGTATCATAGGGGTCCTGAGAGCCAACACCAATTCCCCTTGGAGGAATTAATGGAGGAGAACCTTATTATTAAAGGCTCATACAATCCGATTGTTATTGAGTTCAAGGTTGTGTAATGTACACAACCTATTCTCATCGTGCCAATTCAATTAATCCATCCTCTTTTGTGATTTATTTTCATCTGAGAGTTTTCCACAAATGGTTATTCGGAGTGATGGAAGTTGAAATTATATAGGTAACACTGTCTTGGTCCCATACACCAATGAGTATGGTGTTTCTTCTATAGTAGTACGCATTATGGTATAGTAGGCCCATAAATCATGGAGGATCTTGTCCAGCTAGAATTTATTATCCTTGTTCAACATATTAATGAGTATATTTGAAAGAGTCTTATTGAAAGAATCTATTTGTCCATTTTCTGCTGTATGATAATGAGATGAGTGATTGGTCTCGATGTTGTACTCCTGGTATAGTTTCTTTAACTTATATAACAAAAGTTAGTGTTTTTTTCCATCAATATTGTGTGAGGAACTCTGAAATAATTAATGATATGGGACTTTATGAAGTTTATGATGTTCTTTACCCTGACTTATTTGAGGGTTATTTCCTCATCCCATTTGGAAATGAATTTAGTAGTAGTAAGGATGTACTTGAACTGCTTAGTTGTGGCTGGGGGATATGGACCCACAACATCAATTCCCAAATCATAAAATGACTAGGAATATTTAGCTTTATACAATAATTATGGGGGATAGTGGATGAAGTTTTCATGAATATAGAATGCATGAAATTTCCTATTGAATTCCACACAAACTTGTATCATTATTTTCTAGTAATAAACCACCCTCCTGATTTGGTGGTAGAGCCTGGTCTTAGAAGGATGAGCACCATAGGTTCCTGCATGGAATTATTCTATGATGACATGAATATATCTTTTTTTTTATGAATTTGAGTAGGATTAATTTAAATCCATTCTTTTAGAGGGGACACTATTCATTTGGACCACTCCGTAGGGTAAAGTTCACTCCACGATGTAGAATTTGTTCCCTTCCAGCTCTATCTGCCAGGACAATCCCATTTTGAAGATAACTGATTATGGGATCCATCCATCTAGGTATTGATGCCCGTTAACCATGATCTAGGGTTGTGTTTGACCTAATTTATTTCTTCTACATCATAGACGATGACTGATGAGACCATTTTTCGATGCATGATATGAAAGATTGCTTCCTCCTAATCAGGGTCAGCTAAGATTGTGGCACAAGTAGCCAATGCATTAGTGTGATCATTATATTATTGGGTAATATGATTCAATTTGGTCTTAAAAGGGAACTTTTCCATTAGTCCCCTAACGTATCCAATGATTAGGGATAGTTCTTCCCTTTTGATGGCATAATCTCCATTGATTTTCTTTATCACTAGTTATGAATCCCCTTTGATATTCAGGTAGGCTATTTTTTTCTATAGGGATAGTTCTAACCCAGTGACAAGGGATTCATATTATTCCTAATTATTCATGCAGACTTTAGATAGTGAGAAAGAGTAGGGAAAAATTACTTTTTTTGGAGAGACAAACACAATCCCAAATCCAACCCGATTCAGTCTTGGGTTTTCCATCCTTTTGCTAATAGGACTTTAAGAGGATCCATCAAAATGCATATCCCATGTATAGGGAGTGTCATGTGTGTATAATACCTACTCATCTAGAAGCTTTTTGTTCAATGGTGGATTCTACAAGTCCTGATGTCCTATGAGGAATTCAACCATGGATTAAAATTTCACCGAATTTTGTGATATAAACTGAATTTCGTATTACTATAGAATGAACACCCATCGGTCTAAGCAATCAGTTAACATAGGAAAACCAAGTATGTTCTTGAGAGGATCAAAACGAGAGACCATATGAAATTCATGGTTCTACAAGTAATTACTCATCGTTTTCACTGTAAATATGAGTGAGAGACAGTTCTTATCGACATTAGAGTATCGGGTCTCAGTACCTAGCATTGTTTGGCTGAGGTGGCAGTGACTGTTATCACTAACCAAATTCATTTTTCTATGTAAGGAGGGAACCTAGATAGAGTTCCATGGTATCCACATATAATATGAGTGTACTCCCTTCCACCAGAGTTAATAGAACTACTAGGTGTAGTAAATACTTCTTGAGACTTTCAAAGGCTTCTTAGCAGTCATCGTCCCATTGATAGGTGGTTCCCTTCTTCATTATATTGCTGAAGGGGTGAGATTTTATAACAAGGTTGGATATGAAATATAGACTACAGATGAGGTTCCCTTAGACCCCCCCTCAATCATTTGAGATTTCTGGTGAGTGACATTGTTAAAATAGAACTGGTCTTTTCTAGGTCAACCTCGATGCCATGGAGGCATACCACAAAGCCAAAGAAATTATTTGATGTTACCCAGAAGGCAAATTTTAGCAGATTTATCTTCAGACTATGGTGTCATAGGTTTTTAAAGATTGTTTGGAGATCTATAAAGTAATCACATATCTGTCGAGATTTGAATACCAGGCCATTGACATAACTTTCAACTATTCTTCCCAAGAAGGACTAAAAGATATGATGCATGGAATGTTGACATGTAGTTACAACATTATATAACCCAAAGGGAATGACCTAATAGAATAAGATCTCCTAAGGTGATCTAAAGGCAGTGGATTATTCATCTTCAAGGGAAATCTTTATCTGATTGTACCCTAAATACATGTCCATGAAGAAAAGGTCTTGGAAGTGAGAAATTTCATCGATCAAATATTCTATGATTGGAAATGGGAAATAATTTCTTGGGAAGTGCTGATTAATGTCTCTAAAATCAATGAAGACCCTAATATTCCCATTCTTTTTCTTGACAGGGATGATGTTGGTGATCCATCTTGAGTATTTCACTTCTCAGACAAAGTTTTCTTTGATAATTTTTTAAACTTCTACCTATACATTGGTGGAATGAGAGGGGTTTATTATCCTACCTATTTTCATGAAGCGTTAATGCTCATTAGGTAATCTGAGATGGTGTGTAACCTCATCTGGATTCAGTCTGAAAATTTCTATGTAGTTCCAAGTGAACACATATCGATGCTACTTTAGAAATGGAATATATATATTTCTTTGAGGGCCATGGCGACAATAATCAGCGTAGGCCGTAGGAATTCTTCTATTTTTAGATTCACCTACTTGAGCTTATTAATGGTGGTGGAGACTTCTTCCTCAAATGTGAGTGGAGTTTTTATGAGATCATCCTCATATTCTTCCAAATCTGAGTCTATGGAGACATTTTCAGATGAAGTTGGTGATCTAGGGGATTATCTATCACTATTGGGGTGAGAGAGGCCATGGAAAGAGACATCATCACCCCCCACAATTTGAGTCATTGTAGAGAGATACTGAATCTGATTATTTTTTACACCTTCACTGGGGATAGGAGGATCTTGGACATCTGGGGTCATGTCTATCATCTAGACTATATTTATGGGGAGAACATAATCATTTTTTATCATACTCCAAGGATTTATAGGGGTGGTTCCCAATCCATTGGGGGTTATGACCAGCATATCATCATCCACCACTAGTTATTTTCCCTCCCTTTTATAGAAACCCACTTCAAAATATGTGTCTCTACAAGTCTCTAAGGGGTAACTATCAACATGTAGAATTATGATCTTTCCATCAATGGGGTATTTCAAACATTGAAGGAATGTTAAAGGTACCGCCATGAGGATATAAAACTAGGGCCTTATAGGTATAACATTGTATGTAGTGTCTTACTAGATAACCATAAACATAACATCAGATGTGAGATCCCCAAATGGAGCTTTGAGAATGATCTTCCTGAGAGGTTTTTCCTCAGACTTATCATACCCTTGAATGGTTAGCTT
Source organism: Viscum album (assembly GCA_963277665.1). Taxonomy (NCBI): domain Eukaryota; kingdom Viridiplantae; phylum Streptophyta; class Magnoliopsida; order Santalales; family Viscaceae; genus Viscum; species Viscum album. The sequence continues at coordinate 226,302,930 of OY728162.1, forward strand.
TATGGGAGATATTTCCTATTTTCTATATCCTAAAAGTTGGAGGGTTCAAAATGGGATGATGTTAATCCCAAAATCATTATAAATCAAATAAATTCATATGTCTACATTATTGAGTCTTCCCAAAACATATAGGGGATTTATGTAACCTTGGATGAACTCTTCCTGATCCTGGTTAGTGAACGAGATGATGACATGGAATTATGATGGCATGGTCTCCAATTGATAGACCTTAACTGCAGTGACTTCTATATCAAACTCCCATGGGATTTGGAGGGCTCTAATGAGTGTCTACATGAGTTATTTTGAAAGATATAGTGCATACAGGATTGAGAGATTGGTTGGGAAAACTTCCAACTATTTTAGAATGTCGTGGTTTTATTCTAGAGGTCAGTGCTTCCCGATGTGGGGCTTCTCCTTGACATGTACCTCGGGAGATGAGGAATTTGATGTGTACATTCCTTAATCTTGTGTAGAGGTTGAGTGATCATTTTATACCAGTGGAGAAGGTCATTTCAGACTTACCTATTTCATGGGTTGATCAAAAAGTCACACCCTCGCTAAGTGATCATATAGGACAACTAGGAATGGGAGACATCTAGAGGGTTCTAGGACACATCCATATCTCTTTAGGACATACTAGAGCACTTTACCATGATTATATGTTGTATATATGTCCTATATGGATATGTGACTGAAATATTGGGTCCAACCACACCCACACTATCCCCTGTATCCTCGATTCCTATGCATGCGGCCTCCCGTTCCCTGATTATATGTGGGAAACTCATATTCTGAGGCATATTAATCATTGTATAAGGGGTATTCTAAGTGTTACATGTTGAAAAAACCAAAGATGATCTGTTCTTACAATGAAGGTTCTGTTTGGTGGGGTGGTTCCCATGCTATGGATGTTTCATGTAAGAAGTCAGCAATAGTTAGATCTTGAATTGGATCAGAATATGACTCCTCCTCTTCTATTTATTCCTATTTTTAATGGTTGTGACCACTTTTTGGAGACATATCTGATGAAACCTTATTGGGTTGTAGAGTTATTGTGAATATGAACAACTATTCTTTTAGGGTGTTATGATCTTGATCAACCATTCTTCTAGCCATCAAGTTGTTGAAATTCAATTCATGCTTGGCTGGAACTTTCTGCCAATCAACCACTTCTTCTGACTGGGAAATGGTTATGGAGGTCATCTTATCTGAGAATTTATCTAACATCACCTATCCAAAATTAACCATGCCTTAAAGGAAATATTTTAAGAAGAAGAAATTCTAGATATTATAAACCAAACTTTATGGAAAGGGCAGTAGTCGGGAATATCATTGAGGTTGACCTCATTGGGTTTCCTGGGATGTGGTAACTTGACCAGGTTATTGTCGATGGTTACAAGGAAATAACTAGGGACTTGTTCATTTTGGAAGGAGTATACTTTATTAATCCATTACTCAAATCCTAGGGACCCTGATTTATCCATGCTTCTGGATGAGGGCCATTTTGTGGTTTTTATCACTCAATAAGAGGTATCAAACGGTTCGGCACCTGCCTAGGTTCTTGGATGGGAACTACTATTGGCTTGAGAATGACAATTACAACTTTTATTTTTCCTAGACTTTCCCCCTATACTAAGGGCATGAGTTTAGATTTGGATTGGGTTTGTGGGATGACATCCTACATATGTTGTTCCATGTTTTGAACTCACTTAACCCACTTGGATACTTCATTGCTATTAAAAGCATCTACAACTCATCCATTGAGATTTTAAGCACAGAGTTCCTACAATTACTCCTATGTCAGAAGTATTCCAAGTGAATAAGTTAGACATTTCCATTTAGAAATGAAATTAGACACCCTCTATGTTTCATGTTGTTCTTAATTTTTTAGGATGAAAATTTTCATTTCCTCAACATGGACCTAAACTGATAAAGGAATTGATGATGAAGGTCACCCCATCCTGCAATGGATCCTAATAGAAAACTATAGGACCAAATAAAGGCTGGCCCTATTAGAGTCTGTACAAAACACATCAACTTTGTCACCTACTATTGATCTCGAGGTCCCATCATTATCCCACATTAGGATACAAAGTGTGTGAGATCTTGTTCGAGGTCACCTGCACCATTAAAGTTAGAGAAGGTTGGATTTCCAAAATTGGGTGGGGACATAGTTTCATCCACCAATTTGGGATATGTATTTATCTTTGGATTAAGTGGTGCGAATCACCCTTCCATGTATTCCATTCAAGTATCTAGATATTTGATGATGTTAAGAAACTCTAGGGATACTATTGTTTGAGCTACCTTCCATATATAGGGAGTGGGTGGGGGTTGATGTGGCGACCCTTACTTCTTCTTCCAATGATTATCAATTCATCCTAATACTGAATGATTTCCATGCTGAGGGAGAGGATATAGTCACAATGGAGAGATGTCATGATCATTTTCAACTTACTCAATTATGTAGATTGGATGCTTATATTCAGATCAAGTCTAATGTTTAGATACCTCTCTTTCTGGTGGATTATCTATGTGAGGGATAATATTCATCTATTCCTGAAGATGATACTCAGAGGGAATATTGACCATAAGTTTCTCCTTATTGAGTTGTATGAGAGTTTTTATCTCATTCTCATATTGTGACAACTATTCCTCTATGAAAGGAATCTCAAATCATCTGCGTGGTGATTGGGATGTAGCCACACATTTACCTTTTTCTTTGGTAGTATTCCTCCTTAGAGGTGGCAACTTGATATTTAGAGGTTCCATATTTTGTGACCTCCTTTGGTTCCAGGTTTGTGTATCCTTGTTTGGTGCATCCAAATCACTATCCTCTTGGGGAATGTTTTCTATGTTATGACCCTTTACATTTGTGTCTTGATCATCCATATCTCTTGTGTTGACAATGACTATATTCACAAAGGTATATCGGGTAATGGTGGTTGTTCCATTAATTTTGATTCAATAAGATGATTATGGAATTCCTTCATTAGGGTTGTTATTTTAACCCTTGTCCATATTGGTTCATTTTGTCTTGCGACCCCAATGGGGTCAGATTGCTTTCACCATACGCTCCTCTTATCCTGGTCTATGAATAGTGACCTTGAGGGAGTTTTTAGTCATGTTTATAGAATGAGACCTGAATAACAGTGGTTTGTCTTGTGGAGGGAGGAGCATATGGGATGCTGGCCATCTTTTTTTACCCCCCAACCTTGAGAAGAATGATTCTCTCTACGGTGATGATGATGATGAAACTACCCATAGCCTACTTGTGGTTATTCGGGGCCATAATTGGCATTGATTTATCATAATGTTGAGTATCCAATGATCTTAGTAAAATATTTGATGACTCTTGGGACTAACATAGAGATATAAATGCCCCTATCCCCGTGGTTTGGGGTTGATCTGGAATCACCATTAATTTTACTAGGACCCTCTTAGGGGGTGATGAACCCAGCGATGACGATTGAGATATAAATTCCCCCATCCCTATGGGTTTGGGTTTCTTTTTTATATTCTTTCGATATGTCTTGAATTGTCTCAGGAATTGAAAATACAAGTGTTGGAGGTGGTCGTGGATATTCCACCAATCTGGTGGGTTGAGTTTTCTTCTGGATGGTTACTATGGTAGCTACTATTGCGGCCTGTTTGATGCGGTGTAGTTGTTCTCACGTAAGTTCTAGGTGCTATGGAAGCCCATGATGGGAATCATTCTCCATGGGAAGTTATCATATTGTTCACAACTTTGGCTTCTATTTCTGAAATTTATTCCCATTGATTTGGATGGACCGATTCAAAGGTTTGATGGCTATCCTCTCCCCTGTTTGTGATTTTTAGGCATCATTGAAGTGGGGGAATTCTCTTTTAGTGACTAACTGGCTCACACATTACCTGATCCTCTAATTTATCTGGAGGCTATGATATTATAAGACATTTTATCTAAAGGGTTATACTGTTATTGGTACATAGTGAAGTGATATGATTTATATTTCTCCCATCCTCAGATACACACATCTAGATACGCTCTTGAAAACTGTCGATGAAGGGTTGTCGCGACACGGTGGAAAACATTGCGTAGTAATTTTTCACTCTCTTCTACTCCAGGGTTTTGATCTATGAAAAATGTGTCCATATCCAACTGAAAATAGAGTATATTGATGAGATGAAGGTGATACTAGTATCCTGGATAGGGGAGATGTCTAGCCTTTATTCCTTAATGAGTATCCCACATATTTAGGTGTAGATAAGCCATGCACTCCTTTTCTAGCTCATATGAGACCTCATAGTTAGAATTCGCAATGATACATAACATTATATGGATTTTTTTATGGATTACTCTCTCAATACGTCAGTTTCATCCTCCTATTCATCAAACTTACATGACTCCATCTGATTATACTAGAGGAGATGGTTCTTGGGGTCACCTGCTAACTGTAGTGGAGTGCTGCTGGAAGTTGATGGGGGAACTATATATGGTTGAAACTGATGTTTTGAGAACCTATCTTTATGAATAAGTATACATTTTTAATAGCTCTATATATGGAAGTGTATGGGAAGGGTTGGATTTCCTTATCTGTGGGAGATATCATTATGGGGAGGTTGCCTATGATGGATGTTAAGAGTAGAGTCCCATGTGATTCATATCCTCACTACAATGAAAAGTACTATTATGGTAATGATCATTTTCTAATTCGGTTAAAGAGTTTATAGACCCCTGGGGTGTTTAGAATGTCTCTCGAATGACCTCAAGGACACTATCATTGAGAAGATTAGAACTATGGGTCATGTTTTTCATAGTGTCCTGAATATGCCGACCTGCCTTTTTGATCTGTGTAGAGATATGAGCCTACTATATGATAGTTTTAGAACTTTTTATAACCATCTGGTGTTGTGGGATTATGAGACCACTGATGAGAAGTTGATGGAATATTCCAATGAGATTCCTTATTGTATATAGGAATATGAGCTTGTCCCAAGGCATGTTTCATTCTCACTTGGCGAGCCTCGATTAGGATGACAATATGAGCTCGATCCTGAGCATTTGGAATATGATGCTAATCTTTCTTGGAAGGAATATGATCTTACCTCAAGGCATGAGGTGCTTTCACTTGGTGAACCCTAGTTGGAACAAGAATATGATTTTGGTAAGAATATGAATTTCGCATCGGAATATACTGATGGTCCTTTGGAATGGGATAAGGGATATGATACTCCTTCTTTATTGTCTAAGAATGATGTTGGTGTAGTATTTCATCGTTGTAAGTATGAATATGCTCATAGATTCTGTAATCTACTATAATATGTTAGGCAGATTCCCTAACAAGAATTTTAGAATATCCCCAGGCATGTTCCATTCTCACTTGGTGAGCCCCAGCTAGAATGGGGATATATTCCTGATCTTGGGTCTTTAGAGTATGATGCTGATCTTCTTCTACATGAATATGAGCCTCTCCTGAGTCATGTTCCCCTCTCACTTAGTGAGCCCCGACCATAACAAAGATATGAACCTGATCCTAGGCCTTTGGAATATATCGCTTGACTTTTTCGACAAACATGTTCCCCTATCTTGAGGCATGTTCCACTCTTTCCTAGTGAACTCCAGTTGGCATGAGAATATGAGCCCAATCTGACACTTTATCCTTTATTAGAATATACTGATAATACTCTTTGATGAGAGTAAGAATGCACACTTTCTCTGGAGCAACCACTTATTCACAATGATTAGAGTATTAAGATTATATGGTTGTAGGGATATGAATATGCACTTTATCCTATATCTGTACTGATGCTAGGATATTCTAGTGGATTTCTCCAGCTGTTTCTAATATGTATTGGCATTTTATCAAAGTTTTCATAGGGATATAAGCCTGCAAATTTTCAATCTTTACTATGTACTGGTAGATATCTTCAATTGAAGTGAGAATATGAAATCACTTTTTTCCTTCTTATGTCACCATAATATGTCGATATGCTTGATGCATGAGGGTAGGGATATGTACCTCCCCATGCATATTATATGAATTTTTATGCAGACTTATTTCTAGTAAGTAGAAATATGAACCTATTCATTGGTTATTTCTGTAATATTTCGGAAGACATCATCAGTGTGAATGGGGATATGAGCCCACTCTTGTATATCTAGTTCCTTCCTCACCTGATATGTCTTCCTTGTTTCCCATTCATGGGCGTCATAGGTGGCAGTGTGTCAAGTGGTACCCTTAACAGGAGACTAACGGGTACCAATGGGATGATTCTAGTGATGATGGTTGGAAGTATCCCTCCTATGAGGACCCTGAATCAGAAGGGATCCATATTTTAATCCCTAGTACACCTTCATTAGATATTGGAGGTGGTGATTTTCGTGATCCAGGAATAAGCTCCCGAAGTGGTTGGTTGTGGCAACGAAGGCCACCGATTTGGTTGTATCTTTCCCTGTATGATGCAGACTCATTGGATTCAGTATTTAGAGACCCTCATGGTAATATTCAAGGGTTGGTATTGTACCACATTGATGGTACCCCTAGACCATTATGTTCACCACATTAAATTGGAGCTATTGGATAGGTGAGATCATTTTGCAGCTCACAGGGGTTTCAACCACAACAGAATTGTCTGAACAGTCTCTAGATGATGACATTATCTCAGATCAGGATACTATTGATGAGAGAAGTATCTATAGTCCTAAAAATAATAATGAACAAGGTCACTAATTAGTGCAACATCGTAGCATTAGGTGCTTCATCATATATTCATGGTTAACACAATTGTCCTTTTATTCATGATCTGGCCATTCTGCTCACGTGGAATTATCAAAGTGAGGATGAGATAATTTCATGGAAACCCTAGTTATAAAGGATAAACTGTAAGATTTATATCAGGATTATCAGATTTTTTTTTTGTGTAGGATATGAAAAAAAAAGTGGCCCGACACATGATTAGCCTATAATTATGGTATTTGAGAGTTTTATGTTGGGTCCACCATTTTTGTTTGCATATAGTGTGTAAATAAAATGGCCTGATGGATAGTAAACCAATCATTTTTTTTATTTTAGAGATTCATGTAGGGTTAACATTTTTTTCGACAGAAAAGAGACGACTGAGAACCCTCATTGTGGTGAATTCAGTTTGGCTCGATGGTTTATTATGAGGGGTTCATTTCTTGAACAATAATTAACATCGAGTCATAATTATCATTCTTAATGGAAACTCACAATGGCTCCCTCATCTCTAAATTGGTAAAATCATTCTTTTAAAAGGCAAGTTTTCAATAGGGGTTTTAGACCCAAAGATGCTTAGGGACTCATATTAGTCAAGAGGATGGGAGGTCGGGATCATCACACCATGTTGGGGGGGGAATTATCACATGCTCTGAGACTCTCTTATAGATTTTAGATATGTTCTCAAACCTCTTCCTAATACCAATAAAGTACCGGTTACCCTAACAAAATTATCACAGGTTAAACCCTTTTATATGAAAAATAATGTGATCTCATTATTGAATCCATATCTATGTATCTGAGGTTCTTCATCCATTTCCCAGTAATGAATAACTATTTATATACTAAAGCTGCATGACCAGGCACTTCCACATTGTAACCATGTAGGGAGGCGGTTAATATTTTTTTGGGAAAAAATACCTCAAGGGGTCCTATTGGTATGTTTTGGGTGTGATTGTGTTTGTTGATAAAGATAGATGACCACAGATAAGTATGGTTGGTGTTTAACGGAGCAAGTGTTTAAGGTGGCATAATTTCCTAGTGTTTACCAAATTTTTGGGACTCAAAATCAAGAGTTTGGTTTTTACCAAAGGAAGATTTCCATATAGGAGTGAACAATATTTAGACCATGAATTATATTTCTTGGATTGAAAAGGAGGTACACATAATGATTCATAGAAGACAAAATTGTTCACAAGGAGGCTCACGATTTGTGGAAGGTGAACAGTTCATGGAAACAGTTCATAGGAAGGAAAAAAAATTGGTGGGAGGCTTGTGGTTCGTGGGATGGCATGTGGTTAATGAAAGGATTTCAGTATAGGGGATGGATTTTTATTCATGGAAACAAGGCAGTGTTTTGAGAAGCTACAAAGGGAATCATTGGAGAAAACGAGATGGTGATTTGGGATACCACGAAGGAAGAAAGATAGTACGAGGACCGCGTAGGGAAATAGTTCACAGGAGAAGCAGTACATGGTGAAAATTTGGGTAAATCTTGGATTAGAAACTTTTTTGGATCTATTTTACTATAAAAGGAGTGATAATACCATAATTACTAAGAGTGATTTTCATAACAAAACATATTTTCTCTAGGAATTCAGCTAAGTTTGAATTTGTTCGTGGGAAACAAGTCTGCGAAGGAGAAGTGGTTCACAAGGAGGATTCCGCGAAAGGAGGATTTCGTGGCAACGGTTCACGAAGAGGGTTTATGAGGAACTATAAACCACAAAGGAAAATGGTATATGGAAGAGAGGTGGTCCATGAATGAGAAGAAGTTTGTGAAAGAGGTAATCTGCGAGGAATCTTAGTACAAGAAAGCAGTTCATAGAGACGATATGCAGAGGCGATATGTGACTGTGAAAGTAGATACAATTTGTGTAAGAGGTGATCCATGAAGCATACCTTCTATAGAGTTTTTAGATAAAGCAAGGTGGTTCACAGAGGACTCAAGGAATCTTGTAAAAGCACTAGAACAGTTTGAGAAAGAAATTTCCTCTAACCTAATAGTAAATGGAAAACTGGATTTTATCTATGGGTGAAAAAGGAACTTCAACATAGCATCTACCTACAGTCGAGGATGCATGATTTCATGAAAATGAAGGGAACTAAAAGTTCATAAATTGTGTGTGTATCACTTCTAAGAGTAGTGAGAAAAGGAATAGGAAAATGATGTTCCTTCCCACTGGAAGTGATCTAGAGGAAGAGACATAGGGAATAACCCTTGGGAATGAAGTGAGAAGACCCTAAACATTATAAAGGAAATGAGAATGGGTATATAATATCTAGCCCAAACCTTGTAATTGGCAGTGAGATTTAGTGGATTTGGTACATCGACACATCACTGTTGTATGCTCCTTGGATGTAGCCCAATGATGGTGAACCAAGTAAAATCATTGTATACTATGCATGATTTTATTTTTGTTTATATATTGCTATGGGGGAAATAAGGAAGTGTGTTTTTTTAATGAAAAAACAAGATCTGAAGGGGCAGGGGTTTTAATCTTTCATACCCTGATTCACCCCCCTCTCAGGGTATTTGACCTAGCAGACCTAACATATTCTGAGGATAGAATTGAGAAATTATGAGGCGTCTTACGTATCCTATTTATGGAAGGAATAAAAACCGATTTAGTTTATTAAAACCTGTGTAGTTTAATTCCATGAAAAAAATGATATATATACGGGCACTTAGGCACTAAATATTTGAGCTCAAGTCTCAAGGAGATGTCTTACGTATCCTGGTAATAGTAGGAATCAGAGATACCTCAGTTCATTCATTCCATTGGGACTGACCCCAAGGTAGATACCCTTATATGGGGATGATTATATCATGCCACTCATCGAGGATTACATATAGATATTTTCCTGGCTGGTGGCGATTCATGATGTAGATGATATGACAATTGCACCTGCCTAATCCTACATGAGCTATGCTCATTGTGAGAAACAAGGGAAAGAAAGTAATCAACCTTAATGTATGTAGATGTGGGGCTTGTGTTCTGGGACTACCCTTGGGATGTTTATTATGGAGCTTAGGCCCCATTAAGGAATCCTACACATCCCGGTTAATGCAAAAATTAGAGTTATCATAGTTTGATAGGATTCTCAGTCTGTTTATGGATGAGGTATAATGATCATCCCATGGGAATGATTAAGTCCTGATGGTTGAAATATCAGAGACATAAGATCTTAGACTAAGGTGTATTCCTATTTGAGCTCAGGTCTTAGTAATGCGTCCTACATATCCTAGTTATTACAAGAATCAGAGGCATCACAGTTCAATAGGTTGGGGATCGCACACTGATGTTACCCTTGTACTGATATAGAATTTTATTGTAAATGATATGGTCATTATGAATCACTAATCCCAGGTGATCTATGATCAGTGTGAGAATAGGGGATGGAAAATAATTAGTCTCATTTCTTGTGAATGTGCGACATATGTACTGGGACTGCCCTTTGTATGGTTAAAATAGAGATCGAGCCTTGGAGAGGCAGCCTACATATCCTGGTTATGGAAGGAATTAGAGTCATCATAGATCCATTGATTGGGGATTTCACACTGACATTGACCTTATATTTAGGACATATCATATTATTCCTCTAATCGAGTCTTACACACTAAGGTTTCCCTTTTGATTAGGGTTTACACACTGAGGATGGATAAGGTTATCAAGTCCTAAGATGTCCCTTTGACTTGAACTTCTTACCTACCTGACATGCATTGATTGTTTGCTCAACATGCCTTGATTGTCTACTTGACATTTCATAGGGTGTATTTCTAACATTTCAAAATAAAATTGCATAATATAGTTGAATTTTTTGGGGGAATTTACATAACCTAGATGGCATGTCCACTGTTTGTCACATGATTAGGGATGACTTGTATGAAGGACATCACAAGACTTGGACAACTTTCCCTAGAATCCATCGTATGATCTCAATTGACATGTATTGAGGGAATCGTATGATCCAGCTGACTTTCCCTAGTATCATCGCTAAATTTGGATGGCACACTTTGGAGGGAGTCACAAGAGTCAATGTGACACATTGTGAGGGTGATTCATGATCCAGGATGACATGTCTGGGGGACATCTCAAGATCTGACTGGCCTATTTAGAGGGTATCACGAGAGTTAGTTGACATGCCTAGGTACTATTGTGATACTTAGATAACACATTCATGTGCCTCTATATGAGTTAGGCGACGTTATGAAGGAAAACATAATGTTTGTATGGTGATCCCAAAGGGATTTATGAGACTAGGGTGGCATGTTTGGTGTGCTCCACATGACTTACTTTGGAATGTCTAGAAGACTTCACATGATCCAAATAGTATACCAAAAGAGCATCACAAGATCTAGGCGACATGTCCCGATGCTATCAAATGTCTTGGGTGGTTCACGTGAAGCACATGAAGATTAGCATACGCATTCTTTATATAATTCTCCCATATTTTATTCTTTATTCCAGCCTTTTATTGAAAATGACTTAGATTTGTTCAGTATCAGATTGTTTTCAGTCTTGTGAGATCTAGCAGATATACAGGATGTTATTAATATGTCCCTACAGAAGTATTTCACATGATCTATGAATGACCACATGATGTGCTTATGCATGCTGCATGATCATTTTAGTTACTCGTCGAATCTTACCTAACAGGAAGCTTTTTCGGTCACGAGATCAACTCCTCAGAGAAATCCTCTCCAATTCTTGGGTGTGTTGGTGCGAGGTTTGAAGGGAAATTCTTTCAATGTAAACCATAGGCCTTTTTTCTTACTGGGGTGGGGGATTTATAGGCTTTTCCACTCCAGTTATTCATTACTTTTCATGGTGCGTGTCACGAAAAACCAGGATAAATTCATTGGATGGATTCAACATCATTCATTTCATGAGTTCCCATCGTAAGTCATTCTAGGTGAATTTCATGATTTTTAATGACCATGAGATCACCCCATCAAAACCCCCTTTATTGGACTATTTTCAATTAAGGGGGTCTTACCAAATCATATGGACATGCCAAGGGACTTCAATATTGTTTGTAAGACACATCCAACTACCTTCATGAGATTAGGATTCCAGTTATAAGGCCTTCTCATGATCCTAGGAAACTTGTATAGAAACTACCATGATATAAGGAAGGTTTTCCCAGGGGCCTTAGAGAAATCAAACTAGGTTTCCGAAGGGTTTTGCGAGACTATGTTGCGGACATATTAGGCATGTTGTGAGAGTTTTACCACCATTAGAGGCCCCCATTCTATCCCTATTTTATTTACTTTGTTTATTTTACAAAGTTTGGGGATCTCGTGAGGTTGTATGAGTGTTTTAAAATTGAATCACTCTACTTATTGGTGATGAAATGTGTGAACAATGAAGAGTTTTATGGATATCTGGGAGCATTTCATGGAAAATTTCATTTATTTTTTCCTTATGAAGCCAAAGGGGGAGTGCAAGGTTTCCTGGAAAAGTTTTAGTCCCTTCACATGATGAGGTTCACATGATAAAGGGATTTCATGAGATGAGGCGAATATGTTTCTGGGTACTTGTGGTGTATTGAGGATCACTATAGGTGCGTCATATGATATTTATGACTGCAAGAGGCTTCCACATTCTCCCCCTTTTATTTCATTTGTTTATTTTACAAAGGCCTGGGGGTTTTATGAGTTTACTCAAGGGTTGATGAATAAAATAATACTCCCCATTTTTGATGCATCGTGTGAGATTTACGATAGAAAGAGGATCCCATATTTTGGATATTTTCCTCCTTTATCCAAGTATTTTTTTTGGTTTATCGGGTGTCCACCGATTGACAAGATGTGTGACCTGGGAAAGCTTATTCGGCTATCAAAATGTGATCATAGATTGTATGGGGTTCCTTCTAAAGATAAAAAGGACTTGTGAAAGGGGATTTTATGGACCTTCCACAGGCTATACACTACACGTGGTCATCTTCGTGACATTCCATAGGTCATTCCATGGTGTGTCTCATGGAGGTTTATGTGATCCACGTGATTATGGTCGCCATCATATTCCTTTTATTTATAGGGAAAATAATACCCTTATTTAGGTATTTGTTCCTTTTTGAATTTGAAGATTCTAATTTGACATACATAAACACTTCCTTCCCTCATGATCGTGGAAATATGGAAACGCTGCTCATGAGTATATACAACCTACTGTCTTGATGATCATAATATAGTTCATTTTTCATAACCATATTTAATGGTTGGTTTAAAAAGTATAAGTTATTTATAAAAATGATATTTATTTCTTGGTTACCATTATGTATATGATGAATTAAAAATCTATTTGACCTTAGTCATCTTACCAAAGTGATTTTGGACATATGATTCATTTATCATTAAAACTCCCAATGTGAAATTAATTGGTTAAGTAATTTAATATGACATAGTATTGAGTAAAATAAAATGAATAATAATATTTAAAAATTTTCTTAATAAATTAAATAATTAACTTAAGTTTATTAGTCACGGTGATAAAGAACGCACGTGAAAAAATGAGCTCAAGGTAAGGGATCTCTCTAAACCACCCTTTCCTCCAGGTTATGAAATTCCTCTTTTTGACTCACTTAATCTCTATCTTTAATGTATTGTAATGATTATAAATTATTTATATAATTCTCTCACATATATAAATAGATTATTCTCACTTATTTTATGCAGTAATTCATGCCTTATGAACATTTCTCAAAACCCTTAATTATGGAATATCCTTTGATTAAGATATAAAACAAGATCATGAAACCCAATTTATTTCAATAGAAATTCTTATTCTATGTCGTATGATTGATTTAATTTATGTGGAGCCAAAAATTTTGAACATGTTTTTAAGGGTTCACCCAAATATCACTTCAATGCATTGGGTAATACTTAAGTCTCATGAGGTGTCATTTATGTGAATAGGGAGTAAACACAATTCATTATGGGACTTTTTACACAATGTGATATTGTCTAAAAAGTTATCCTTGACTCATATTTCTATCATGTTATATATTGTTTCCAAATTTCCTATTTTTCCATGATATTATGGTTACATTCTCTTTTTGTTAAGATTACACTTGATTATCCATGTGCCTTGTATTTTATTATATCATGTTATAACTTTGACCCACATGTTATGCTTCCTTATTATGTTTATTCCCTTACAGTGTTAGGAGATCAAATGGTTTTAGAATCTCACTATGGAGAATAAAATATGGATTCCATGATGTAGACGCTGAAAAATGCTCTAGGGCTGAAGAAGGTTTGGGCACGATAAAGCAAATCCATATTTGGACCCAGGGATCCAGTCCGGGGGGCCCGGAGGGGCTGCGCAAAAAAAATTCAGCGGTGTGCGAAAAATCTGTCCCGCGTGAAAAACTTCGGGATTTGTGAGAGCTTTTCATGCAGGCATGGAAATTTACGTGCCACCGCCCCACGCTACCGAATTTTCGCGCTGTAGATGTCGGTGCACAATATTTCACGCAGGCCTATTTTTCCACGCGGATCTGTGACCCCGAATGCCTATAAATAGAAGGTCCCCCCTTCGACTTTTAGGCTGAAGAATCTGAACCATCTCTCCAGCACGAAATTCACATCTCATGCACACAAAAGATGGCTCTCAGGTACTTAATTTTTGATACCAGGTTGCTCGGGGGTCCGCCTTTGCACGAGACCACTCGGGCTTAATCCTCGTCCAAATCCCATCGAGTCCCATCCCCCATGCACAATTCCTTCCAATTGCACGCAATCCTTTCTTCTCCGCACAATTCCTTCCAAATTTTGTGCCCTCCAATCCATGTCGCCCTAGCCTTCTTCATGCACACCAGATGATTGTGTGCCGCCCCGACCTTTTTTCTTGCACACCGGCCGATTGCGTGCCACCCTGGCCTTTTTTTTGCACACAACAGCCGATCACGCACCGCCCGGGCCTTTTTCGTGCACGCAGCGCCATTGCGCACCGCCCTGGCATTTTTTGCGCAAGCATCCCTATTCCGCACCAGCCCGCACCTTTTTTATTCCACTTTTCCTTTTGCATGCAAACCTCCATCCTTGTGTGCCCGTGATGTCCCTCTTCCAGGCATCATTTTCAGGCGCCTCCCGCTCCCAAAGCACCTTCGCCATATACTCTTTTCTCTTACGACCCTCTAGGTTCCTGCGAAGTAACTTCAAATTCCCTTGGACAATAATTCCTATTGCGTTGCTTCAGCTCATGCTTCTTCACATAGGCACACTAACAACTATTGATTCTTCACATAGCCATGCTAACATGGACCCCCAATGGTTCGCTCCATGAAACCCCCCAGTCATGACATTTCTGGTGCATTCCCTTCACCAAGGTGCAGAGGGTACCAGTTATGTAAGTCCTAAGGGTGTGGAGTGAACCCACCTCATCCGAGATGTAGGATGTTAAACTGCCAAGCACCATCGTCCTCGACACATGATGTTAAACTGTGACCTCACCCCATACCTTGCACGCGGGCTGCCCCGTCTCGGACATTCTCTATGCCCACTAGTATCCACAGGAGTTAAATCATTCCTCACATGGAATGAGATCCTCTTTATCAGAGCGGTGTCTATCTGTGGGGAAAGGTAAACCACTCTCGTTTAATCCCCCAGTTTTTCTTGCAGGAGGCAGCATCCCTACCCCTCCTTTCTTTGGTGCCAAATCCCTATCCCACTAGGATTTTTCACCACCATGCCTTCATCCTGGAGTAAGTACCAACCTCTTAAGGCTACTAACCATGCATAATCCTCTGTTACCTCTTTGGGATGCGATCACGTGTAAGCCCCACTCCATTTCCCATGGACGCACCTTTCACGATGTGATCGTCAGGTCTTTGCTGTCTCTTGTTTCTCACACCGACCATGACTCACGTGGGCTTAGAGAAAGCACCAACCATGCCATCCTCCCTTGGAATATTAGAGTGTAAGCCCCACACACCAACCTGAACTACGTGGTCTTTGATCCTTACCAAGTCAAGGTATATAGGAAGCCTCCCTGAGGTCCAAGACCACCACCCATTGGTCGCTCCAACCCCCTTCACATCGGTGCACCAAGCCCCCATAAACTAAGAGGTCTTTGATCCTTGCTAAGGCAAGGTACGTAGGAAGCCTCCATGAGGTTCAATCCCACTATCCACTGGTTGCTCCAACTCCCTTCACATTGGTTCACCAACAATTTGGGCTACCTCGGAGTGTAAGCCCCAAATGCCACCCTTCCTGAACTACGAGGTCTTTGATCCTTGCTAAGGCAAGGTACATAGGAAGCCTCCCTGAGGTTCAATCCCAACAACCATTGGTCCCGACCACTTTCACGTCGGTGCACCAATGCCCCCTCTCGAACTATGTGGACTTTGATCTTTGCGAAGGCAAGGTACGTAGGAAGACTCCCTGAGGTTCAAGCCCAACAACCATTGGTCCCGACCACTTTCACGTCAGTGCACCAATTACCCCTTCCCGAACTACGTGGACTTTGATCTTTTCCAAAGAAAGGTACGTAGGAAGCCTCCCTGAGGTTCAAGACCAACAACCATTGGTCCCGACCACTTTCACATCGGTGCACCAATTCCCCCTTCCCAAACTACATAGACTTTGATCTTTTCCAAGGTAAGGTATGTAGGAAGCCTCCCTGAGGTTCAAGTCCAACAACCATTGGTCCTGACCACTTTCACATTGGTGCACCAATGCCCCTATCCTGAACTACGTGGACTTTGATCTTTTCCAAGGAAAGGTATGTAGGAAGCCTCCCTGAGGTTCAAGCCCAACAACCATTGGTCCTGACCACTTTCACGTCAGTGCACCAATGGCCCCCTCCCGAACTACATGGAATTTGATCTTTGCCAATGCAAGGTAAGTATAAAGCCTCCTTGAGGTTCAAGCCCAACAACCATTGGTCCCAACCACTTTCACATCGGTGCACCAATTCCCCCTCCCGAACTACGTGGACTTTGATCTTTTCCAAGGCAAGGTACGTAAGAAGCCTCCCTAAGGTTCAAGCCCAACAACCATTGGTCCCGACCACTTTCACATCGGTGCACCAATGCCCCCTTCCTGAACTATGTGGACTTTGATCTTTTCTAAGGCAAGGTACGTAGGAAGCCTCCCTGAGGTTCAAGCCCAACAACCATTGGTCCTGAACACTTTCACGTCGGTGCACCAATGACCCCATCTAAACTATGTGGACTTTGATCTTTGCTAAGGCAAGGTACATAGGAAGCCTCCACGAGGTTCAATCCCACCATCTATCTGGGCCCCGGGTCTTTCCTCACGTCAGTTCACCCCGGTCCTACATGACATTAAATTGTGAACCTAAAGTTAGTGGTAAGCCATTATCTCCCTGAGGTTCAAGCCCACCACCCATTGGTTCTGACCCCTTCACATTGGTTCACCAAACTCCTTCACAAACTATGAGGCCTTTAATCCTTGCCATGGCATGGTACATAGGAATCCTCCATGAGGTTCAAGCCCATCATCCATTTGGACCCCAGGTTCTCCTTCACGTCGGTCCGCCGACCCCCATCCCATATGAACTACTTGGGTTTGATCTCTATCTCCTAGGCAAGGTACGTCGGAATATTCCATGAGGATCAACCCCATCTAGCAGTAAGACATTGTGACCCCATCCAGCGATAAGCCGTTGTGACCCTATCCAATAGTAAGTTGTTGCAACCTCAATCAGTGGTAAGCCATTGCATCCCCTACTCAGCAACAAGTCGTTGTAATCCCATTCACTGGGACCCACATATTTGGTCTGTCCTAGTGGAATCAGACCAACCCAGGCTGCTAACCACATGTAATCTCCATACACATCATCAGGTTGTTATCCTATGTGTACACCCCAATTCAAGCTCATCACTTGATATTTCCCTCGAGCCTATGTGTCTTGGGAAGGTCATGCCCCAACCCAAAGGTTCTACTTCCTCTAGGTCCCATCCACACGTCCATTCTCACAGGTCGCCTCCTTAGGCATCCCATCACCCCCTGAACTATGTGGACTTTGATTCCCTTCCACGGGGATACGTAGGAAGTTTCCCTGAGACTCAATCCCAACATTACCGTCATACTCATGGAGATTCCATCCCATTCACCACCCATTTCACTCAGCACCCCATCAACCATTTTGATTCTTACCCAGGCCGCCACATCTCGGTGAGGCCATGTAAATACACCTACATCAGTGTATCCTCCAAGGGTTACACTCATCTGATCCACTCTTGTCAGTGTTCTGATCAGTTCGATCCATCTCTTCTGGATGTTAAACTTGAGGCATACCCTATGTTAAACATGAGAAGCTAAGAAGAACCTCAAATACATGCCCATGGAATATGATTTCACACGTCCGATGTGGGATGCCTCAGGCTTCTGCGCCCTTAATAAGCCCTATAATAAGGGACAAAAGAAAGACGTGCCAGTGTACCAGCACCCAGACACGCCAGTGATGCCCAATGTGACAACTCCTCTGACTGAAGGTTGCTACCCTGGCCAGAACCCTTGGAATGTCCCGACAAAAGTAGTGTAATTAACTAGTGTCCATGAAGATATGGTGCTAGGAATAGTTTCACGAACAACATCTTAAATCTTTAAGGGAGCCCAGACTAGGTGACGAGTTCCAAGGAGGAATCTATGGAAGGAAGAACCGACATCCCATCACCCTGTTCGATCAAGGAGAAAACATCCTTGAAAAAGTGATGGATTCCACCCGCCTTTGGAAAGTGGGAATGCGGGGCAACAAAACCGTACCTTTTGTCCTCAAACGAGACGGACGTGTATGCCCCAACGAAAGCGTCGAAAACAGAAATAGTGAACCCGATGTGAAATTATTCTCCTCAACATAGATATTAGTAGCGTTCAAGGCATCAATGTATTAGCATGTCACCAGATCCTGTTATCCGGTGCCGGGTCCCGCCAGGCAAATAGCGGGCCTATCATGAAACTCACCAGAAGTTGGGGTATTAGAAAGTTGGACATCCCATTCTGTGATGTTGTCAACGTGGATCCATCCTACCATTCATGGAATATGGAATGGAGCTGGGTCTTTGGTCGTAGATTCCTTTTTCTTTCATCACTGACAAGTTAATCTCCCTGCCCTCAGGAATCAAGTTGTTTCATCCAAAATGCGATCACTTCCTGCATACCAATGTAGGGGCATGGGCCATGCCAATGCGACAGTCCCAACGCGGCAGTCCCGTGTGGATCCACTTCTTCCGCGACAACCTCTACACCCACGACCATGGGGTGCCCATGACCCATATCTCCGTCTGAGGTCATCCAATGAAGGGTGATCAACGACCTTGTGCGCCATTATGAGGAGGAGGGCATAATCCTGACCCGGGATATGGCCCACCTAGATCTGAAGGCATCTGCGCCCCGTCATCAACACCGCCCCCAAGGGTCGCATAGGGAGCCGCTGCTCCCCATGCCGACATATAACCATTTTGGGAGCCTCTCCCCGGAATTCTTTGACAACTCCCTGCCTTATGCTGATGAGGTAGGTGACGTCCGACCCAGCCCGGTCAGAGTCCCATTCCAGGGGCTCCCAATGAGGGCTCCCACCCAGCTGCATCAGCACTGCCGCCCGGTCTTGCTGGATGAGGAGCAGGTAAGCCATGTACCTGCACCACCAGCTCCAGTTCGTCCGACCCGATGCCAGCGTCGGGCGCAAGATGAGGAGGACGTCCGCCAAGTGGCGTCAATGTCGGCAGCTAGAGTGGCCCGAGCCACTGCCGGCACATATCATTAGTTCCCTATATACACTGAGTAGGGGAATTTATACGCATGACCAAGATCGAGGCCCCAACCACCCCATGGGAAGGCTGGGTCGACTCTCTTGGTCGCCGACAAAAGCATTGGCCGCCGCAAACTAACCCGCAGCGATGCCACCTAGTACGAAGGTCCTCCCTGTACCACTACCACAAAGAGAACAGGCCTTCCCCGCTTCAAGGCTCTTCATGGAGGTCCGCCCTGTGCCACCCTCAATCCCAATGAGGGCCTTCCCCGCTGTAGTGACACTCAGTATGGAAGTCTCTCCCATGACCATTACATTGGGTATGGAGTCATTCCTCCTACCCCCAACCACCAGTGTAGGGACATTGAACATCCGATATCTCTTCAATGTGGGGATCCTCCCCGTGTCCTCTTAGCAGCTGGTGAAGGTCCTCCTCACCTCAACAATCAGAGGGGTGAAGGCCAGCCTCGCCTCACTATCACCCAACACAGAGGTCCTACCCATGTTCAGCTAGCCCATTACAAAGACCCTCCTCGTACTGAGGTCACCAGGGGGAACAAGCATGGAGGTCCTCCCCATGATCCTGCCGTTTCCAGCGGATGTCTTGTACACTCCAGCACTACCCATGGAGGTCCTCCCCATGTACCCTTTGACATCTGTCTCAGTGCTCCTCACACCCGGACTTTCTCAGGTGGAAACCCTCTCCGCCCCAGCACCAGTGCGGTCGAAGGACCTCGTGTTAGAAATCTGACCTGTCCTGAGGATCCACCCAGGGACAGGAAGGTGGGTAGTCACCTCCATAAGGAGAATTCTGGGAAGGTCCGAATAGAGATCAAACCAGTCCACTTCTCAGACTCTGAAGCGGAATACGAATCATCTTAGGAACCGTCCCCTCGTTCATCTGAGTCAAGGGCTGGGGTAAGGACAAGGCATATCAGCCTAATACTTCTGGAATGTGAGGTCCATCAGATTTTTGCCTCCCTCTATAGGTATATCCAGGAGGATGAAAGTTTGGCAACCCCATAGGTCACGGTTATGCAATCACTACCGTTGTCACTAGAAGCGCTCTCTACCTCGACAAGAGATCATAAAGAGCTATTTTGGGGACCAATGGCGGGTGAGCAGCAGCGTGACCTATCTCCAGTAGCCCGAGCCCCTAATCCAAAAACTATGGCCATCAGCCTATCTTATCACGAAATAGTGTCCAGGTCGCTACACTCTTTAGAGGAAAACCTGAGATTCGGTGGCCAGTCAGCCCACTCACCATACTCTCCACCGGCCAGCCTTCCGTCCCAGCGGTCTGCCTCAAGACCGCTGTTAGTTCCTCATCCACCCCCAGTTGATGAATGGGGAAATCAAGGTCTAGAACCTGAATCTGAGATGAGGAGATTATGGAACATCCTCACAGTGGACTACTTCCCTGAGATGTTCTGGCCCATGGCAGCGCTGAATTTTCACGCACTGGAATCCCTCACCCTAGAGGAGTTTTAATGTTTCTGCCAAACCCTCTGGGAGACGCACTTTCTCCTTCGTTATAAGCAAGTGGTTTATCCTAGGATCCAAGCGCATTTTGAAGACATTGGAGAGAAATTACGTCTAGACAATCTGGCTGCGCTCCCTCTGGCCCAGCGCCCCGAGTCACCAGGCCGTTGTAAGGCCCTCCAAAAATAATGCATTCAGAGTTTCAAGGTACTCCGCAAATTTATCAAGGAGGCATCCCCCCATGTGAAAATCCATGGTTGGGGCTGCCCCTCCTCTTCAGTCCTATCTAGAGGCAACCCAACTTGCTAGGTGATATCAAGGATATTCCCCTAGGAAGGGTCACGACCAACATGGCCGACATAGTGGATGAGGAGGATGAGTTAGAGCTTCTTGATGGGGACTTACCCCCAGAGGGCATGCAACCACTATTGGACCCATCAGGGAGGGTTAATAACCAACAGAGAAACCTACCAGGTCTCCCTATGCCCGCCGAGGTATTATTACTCAGCCAGAATGCCGGTAAGGGTAAAGATCATATCAGAGCTGCCAGGAACTCTGACCTATCCGCCTCAGTGAAAAAGATGGAGGAAGACCCTGAGAAGGCCACATTGCGCTTGAAACTTTCCGAGCATAAGAAGTTATTTGATGACCTCTTGGATGAACGCACTACAGAGCGATGGCCAGACTACAATGATCTTAGGACAGGGAAGCAGGGGCAGGAACAACTTCCCCTCAGTGAGCAGCCTCTAGGCGACCCTGACCGTCCTACCCTCGCAGATAGGGTTGAGGCTGGAACTTACGGCAAGTGGGAATAGTATGTCTCGCCAAACCCTCCCGAATGGAGCGACAATCCAAGGGACCCAGCTCGAGCTGCCCCAGCCATCCCAAGGGTCATGCCGCCAGCCACTCCACGAGCCACTGGGTCTGCTTACTATGTTAAAGAACCTACCAACGCGCTTGTGGTTAGGGATCCCCATCAAGACAGGGACCCCCGCCAAGAATATCTAATGATGACGCTCATTGCCTGCCTAGTGGTGTTGGAAACATGACAGGTGGAAATCACACCTGATGGAAATCCATATCCTGCATGGGTGGATGATATGCTGACACCTATGGGTTTTGAGAATCCCACCTTCTCCCCCTTTAATGGGATGGGGGACCCGCCGCAGCACCTGACCCACTTCAACTCAAGGTGTGGGCCCATGTTAGGGACTCCAGTGTAGTAGGATTCTTCCAAGCTCCGCTACTTTGTACAGACATTAGAGGGACCTACATTCATCCGGTACAACCAGATTCCTATTAGATCCGTAAATAGCTGGGAGGAAATTCGCAGGAAATTCCTCTACCAGTTTAGCTCCACCGCGTGGAAAATGAGCATCGTAGACCTCTTCAAGTGCAAACAAAATCCTGATGAACGTATCTAAAACTTTATCGCTCGGTGGAAAGGGCTTACATATTCCCTTGACATGCCACTAACTCAAGAGAAATTACTGACGATGTGTGTAGTAAATGTCAAGACGAAACCGATTCCCTCTATGATAACTTAGAACTACCCCGAGATATTTTAAGACTTCTTTGATAAGGCCCAATGCCTAGAATAAGCCCTGCAACAGGCCAACTAGACATGTCTGTTGCCTCACACAATTCCTACGAGAAGGACTATCAGAGCTGAGCCTGCCGCGGTGGCCTAAATAGAGGCCCCCAGATAGCTATAATTATTACCGGTGGACCCACTTCCCCAGCCTCACAGAGGCCTACTACCACAAGCGTATCCTCTAGCCCAGCAGCGGCTTCCTCAGAATCGGCGGGTGCCCCCACAAAATGTGCCGCCACCGCCTAGGTAGGACAACCAAGCTACACCTCATCGATAGGCTCCTCAAGCTCCTCGTCAGGGATAGGATCCAAGACCACCCTTTCCAGACAAAAGAAACCAGACCTTCTCGTTCAATGAGAATTAGGTCCTGACTATTTCTGAAGTGCCTTGGAACAATGGATTGTGCGTTTTCCTGAATACAGAAGGCCATAAGAGGCAAACCTCACTGATCACTCCAACTAATAACCCTATAAATGGATCATGGGACACACCCTAAAGTAGTGCTATGTGTTCAAATAATGGATTCAATAACAGGTCGATAACAACATAGTCAGGATGGGCCCGTCCCCGACACAAGTGGCAGGTGTCTTCGTAAGGCCAGATAGCAGCAGCGAAAGTGAGGGCAAGTGGAAGTAGGTTTCTAACCGCGAGTCCCAGAAGTATGATGACTGGATGGCTCACAAAATAGTTGCTCATTCCCATGATATCATTCATTCATGTCTAAATCAGCCAGATCCTTCAGAGGTAGTAGCCGCCACTTCTGCATCGTCATCTCACCCGACCTCTTCTCAGAAGAGCAAGCATCAGCGACGCAATGGAAAGAAATGTGCCCCCCAATACCATCATCATCCTGCACTCTCGGGGACTTTATGCCTCCAAAAATGAGTATTATTCCCAAAATCCACCCAACAATGGATGAATCTTCAAGAAATAGTCAAGGGTATGCTTTGGTTAATACCGTGGAGTTGGTAAATCTCTATATGACTCCTGACGACAGGGAGTGCCAGGAGAACCTCCCCAACATCCCCAGCTGACACCAACGTCTGCGGAGCCGCAACCATATGGGTCATAGAGGCACATCAGTTAGAACCCCCAACTAGGATGTGCATGCCACTGAGACCAGACAACAGGCCCGGTGTAGATATCAGTATGCGCAACCTCTTCATCCAGTGTCCTCAGGCCTGCCTCCACCACCGTTTGTGTTACTGGATCAGGCAGAGCCACTTTGACCATGCCGCGACCAGCCTCATCCTGATATGGGCTGGTCTCATTCATCCTACCCTCATCCGGTAGCTACTCTTTGGGATTATACTAGTGAGAAACAGGATATACTCATCACCGGTTAGCTGCCGACCCAGCTGACAAAGCCCGCCATGTCTCCTGTCACAGAGTGGCCTCCTATAAGCAGAAGTTCATGCATGGCATGGAAGTATGAGGTTCTCAAGCACCTTTCCAGCATCCCAATGAGGCTTTAAATCCTCTAGGCCCTTCGCCAGATATTCATGAGGCCCTCACTGAGGCTTTAAGAAGCCTTCTCTAGTTTGATATGGAGGTAGCAGCTGCAGAAGCCTTTCATGCTGAAGTGGTCGAGAATGCTGAATGTTAGACCATCATTTTGTTCTCTGAAGAAGATGAAGGCTCTCCCATATAGGGGAACATTCACCCATTGTACATCACTGACCAATTTAATGGCATGTAGGTTTACTGTTGTCTTGTCGACACAGGCTATAGGATCAAATTAATCCCGACCTAGACACTGCGGAAGCTGGGGTTATTCGAAAATGACCTGAATCCCTCCAATTTAAGAATCTAGGGATATGACAGGACAGAGAAGACCCTAGTCGGTAATATACTTTTGAAGACCCAATTTAGTGGCCTAGTTTCTAGCACCGAGTTTATGGTTGTCTCTCAAGACACCGCGTACAATGCATTAATGGGCAGACCTTGGCTCCACCTGCACGCGGTGGTTCCATCATCAT
Source organism: Viscum album (assembly GCA_963277665.1). NCBI lineage: Eukaryota > Viridiplantae > Streptophyta > Magnoliopsida > Santalales > Viscaceae > Viscum > Viscum album. The sequence continues at coordinate 226,327,429 of OY728162.1, forward strand.
ATCACCAGTGCCTCAAGTACTCCCTCAATGGTCAAATAGGTGTAATCCAAGGTGACCCATCTCCTTTCGCCTCTTATGAAGCTTGCTACCTGGATGTCGACTATTACAAGAGCAAAGACAATCATATTCAGGCCAGTGAGGTCGAACCCGCCGCAATTGCAACTGACCCGTGGGCAGGTCCGGATAACGACTACGTCTTCCCAATCCATCGATTGGAGGCCATGACCCCCGACACAGGGCAATGTTTTTTTGTCTCTGGTACAAGGGAGAAGCATATTCCCAAGTCCAAGCGACGACAAAAAATCACCTCGTACTCCTACATAATTCAGGCTCAGGTGATCCCGGAGCCTCCTACCCCTATAAGGTATCGGGAAGTCCACCCCATGGAAACAACAGTGCATCATACGTGACTATTTCACCAAGATGGAATTAACTGGCTCAAGATGACTTTCTACTAATGCTTTTATATCATCAAGCATGGCCCCTTGGGCCAAAGACCAGATGAGATCGGGTTGACAACCTTCATCGCTATGGTTTCGGCAATATCAGAATCTTCTGATGCAGTAACCACTATTGCTCAGGCTGGTACCAGCCTCCCATCGGAATCTGCTGACCCAGAGGAAGCTCCTCCCACTGGGAATCCCTCCACAAGCAAAGAAGAGAATCTGGAGGATGCTCCCCCTGCCTTTGAAGAGGGCATCTCCACCACGGTCGATGAACTTGTATAGGTTAACCGTGGTAGTGAGGCAGATCCGAGACCCACATTGATCAGTGTAGCCATGTCCCTCAAGGAGCAGCAACGATATGTAGACTTCCTAAAGCAACATCATGATGTATTCTCCTAGAGCTAAAATGATATTCTAGGGCTAGATCCTCAGGTAGCCGTCCACCGCCTTGGTCTTCCGGCAAATCACCGCAGATTCAAGAAGCCTCCCAGAAGGATGCACCCTTCTCATGGTGCCATGGTTGAGGCCTAAGTTGAAAATCTCATCAGAGCCAACTTCATCAAGGAGGTTCAGTACCCCAAATGGCTGGACAACATTGTTCCATTCAGGAAGAAGAACATACAGATCAAATTCTTCATCGACTTCCGTAATCTCAACTGTCTCTTTCCAAAGGATGATTTTCCCCTTCCTGTGACAGAGTTGTTGATCGATGCCACGACTGGGTTTCAAGCCCTCTCCTTCATGGATGGTTACTTCGGATACAACCAGATCTGAATGGCCCCCGAGGATGAGGAGTCCACAGCTTTCAGGGCGCCACAAGGTACATTTTGTTACCAGGTCAGTCCCTTTGACTTAAAGAATGTAGGTTCCACCTATCAACGATCCATGAATCACATATTCAAGCTAATCCTTGAGACATTGGTGGAATTCTATGTGGGCGACTTTGTGGTCAAATCCCACCAACACAAGGACCATCTCAAGGACCTCAAGAAAGTGTTCAGATTCCTCCGTTCCCGCCACCTGAAGTAGAACCCGTTGAAATGTGCCTTCGGGGTTTCCTCTAGAAAGTTTCTTGGATTTGTTGTCAGGTACCGGGGCATCGAGATCGACCCAGAGAAGATCAATACCATCGGTCAGATGCCTCCCCCGAGCAATATTCGGGAGCTTAGAGGTCTCCAAGGCCACTTAGCCTACATACGAAGATTCATTTAGAATCTGACCGGCAAGTGTAAGCCCTTTTCTCGGCTCATGAAGAAAGTCTCTGCCTACGAGTGCGACGAAGAGTGCTAGACCGCATTCGAGGAAATCAAGAAGTATCTACTCCAGCCTCCAGTCTTGATGCCACACATCTCTGAAAAACCACTGATCTTGTACGTGACTACCCTAAAATGATCTCTCGACACCCTTATCACCTAGAAGAACAATGAGGGGACAAAAAACATCCTTTAATACCTCAGTCATATGATCATAGATATAGAGACCATATACTCTCCCATCTAAAAGATATGTCTTGCACTGATATTCGTAGTACATAAATTGCGACACTACTTATAGAACCACGAGGTACAACTGGTGTCTTGGGTAGACCCGCTGAAGTAAATTCTGAACCGCCCCATATTGACCGGCCATCTAGCATGGTGGGAAGTAATCCTTCATAAGTTTGACATTAGGTTGGTCCCTCAGAAATATATTAAGGGACAAGCACTAGAAAATTTTCTTGCTGCCCATCCAACCCCCGTAGAACATTCCTTGAACCTGGATTTTCCTGATGAGGAAATCCTCTCGGTAGATCATGCTATTCTGTGTTGGCAGATGCACTTTGATGGTGCTTCCTGAAGCCCCACCGGTAAAAGGCTCAATGATCCCAGGATCAACAGGATAGGCCTAGGTATTATCTTTATTACCCTAGCGCAAGCCATTCTGCCATACTCATTCCCATTGTCAGAAGGCTGCAATAACAATGAGGCAGAGTATCAGGCTCTTATCACTAGCCTCGAGCTGGCCCTCGAGATCGATGTGCCATGTGAAAGGGGATTCTGAACTAGTCATCAAGTAAATCAATGGTGACTACGTCGTCAGGAATCCAGAGCTCGTACCATTATTGGAGTGTACTCTCTAGCTAATGGACCAGTTCCCATCTCGGCTGGAAGTTACTCATGTCCCTCTATCGTAGAACGCATCACTTGCAGAACCCGAGAAGGATGATGTGATTATACACTTGTCACATAGGAGAGTCATTACTCTCGTCACCCCGGATGATGATGAAGTCCTGAAGATAAGCCATCTTACCACTGGGGCCTCCACGTCAGGACCCCCAGGTTCCTCAGATGCAGTGGTTGAAGTGACCCCCGACTAGAGACCCCCCTTTGTCGAGTATCTCCAAAATGGTTACCTCCCAGCTGATCAGGCCGAGCGCGAGCAAATCCGACACCGCGCGCTGCAGTTTACCCACCAGAGTGGTCCCAGTATTGAGCATACCCTATACAAGCGCAGGTTTGATGATGTTATCCTCCATTGTATCCAAGGAGTCGAGATTTCTCAGGTCATGCAGGAGGTTCATGCTGGTTCCTACGACACCCACCAGACTAGGCCGAATCTATCTCACCAAATCCAGAGGTTAGGGTACTTTTGGCCCTCTAGGATCCATGATTACATCGAGTTTTCCAAGAGATGTCACGCATGCCAAATTCATGCATCAGCCACCAGAACCTCTCCACTCCACCAAGTACTCTTGGCCATTTGCGGTGTGGGGAATCGATGTCGTGGGACCATATCCACTGGTGACAGCTCGCCAGTGTAGGTTCATCCTGACCGACATAGATTTATTTTCCAAGTGGGCGGAGGTAGTTCCACTCAAGGAGGTCAATGCCCATTCTATCGTTGACTTCGTGAGCTCTAACAACATCTACTAGTTTGGAGTCCCTCACTCCATCCTCACCGATAATGGCACCAACTTCTGAGAAGCTGAGTTGAATAAGTTGTACGCCAAGTAAAACATTCGTTCAAACCATACCTCCCACTATCACACACAGGAAAATGGACAAATCGAGGTGTTCAACAAAAACCTCTCTAACATTTTGCAGAAAATGGTTGGTCAGAATAAGAAGAGTTGGCCAGGAAAGATCCCCAACGCCCTCTGGGATTATCAAAAGACGACTAGTAATTCCACTCAGGTGACCCCATATTCCCTGGTGTATGGAGCCGAGGTCGTCCTACCCATAGAGATCCAGCTGCCTTCGTTACGCACAACGATCTATGACCGGCAGGTGCCATATAAGGTAGTCGAAACTCGTATGGCTGAATTGGAAGCACTTGATGATAATAGGCTTTGTGCCCTTCACAATCTATAAAGGCATCAGAATAAGATAGAAAGAGCCATCAATAAGAAGGTTTGACTCCGATCTTTCCTACAAGGAGACATGGTATTGGCCCTCCAGACACCAATGATCCCTGGTAGGAAACCACCCAAGTTGGAGCCCAAATGGGAAGGACCTTACATAATTCACAGGGTTTAACCCAATGGTGCATACTCCATGGTGACCATGGATGGTGAGCGTATAACTCCTCCCACCAATTCCAAGTTCCTCAAGTAATACTTTGCCTAAGCCTACTGGTCCTGCATGAACTTAAAAAACATGGTGGTCCTGCATGAACTTAAACTGCATGGTGGTCCTGCACGACCTTAAACTGCATGGTGGTCCTGCACGACCTTAAACTGCATGACGGTCTTGCATAACCTTGAACTGCATGATGGTCCTGCATGACCCTAAACTGCTTCGTCCTGTATGACGATAAACTATATGTTGTCCTAAAAGACGTTAAAATGAACCCCTATAACTACGTGTGTCTTGATTCCCATCTGCATGGGATACGTAGGAATTCTCAAACATTTCATCTTGAGCCCAGCCCCAAACTCTCTTCTTTGACTATTACCCTTGGATATAGTTCTCTCGGAGGGTCCTTGCATGATATGGTATAGGCTTCCTTAGCCCCACTCATATCAAGATTATGAAAATTGCACCATGTTCCAACTCCCCGTTCTTCTATCCTCCCACGTCCTTACCATACGACGCTAAATTGCATGGCCTTCAATAACTACGTGCGGCTTGATTCCCATCCTCATGGGATATGTAGGAATGGCCAAAAATTTTGTCTGTTGGCCCAGCCCAAATTCCAGAATCTCCCCTTGGGTCAAGACATATGGTGTGGTGCAGGCTTTGTCCCTAATTCACATCGATCTCATCTCGATCCCTCTATACGTCCCACTACCGGAGGTGTTCACCTCTTTCACATATGGGCACATCTATGCTTCACCCACTCCTTTGATTGGGACTCCATTATCTTTACCATCCATAAGGACCCCTGAATAGTAGGGATGCTAGGCCCAAGGGATCTCCTACAACTTCGGGCCAACGCCCTCGAGGATATTGAGAAACAAATTGATACAAGTACCGCGTTGCAAACATGGTCAGCAGCTGATGCTCATTTGTTGTTCCCATTTTAGGTCACTACAAGGACACTGTATTTCGAATATGGTCAATAGATATCCTTTGTCGTCAGATCCACCCCACGATGTCCCAAACATTGAGTGTAGTGGTCCATTCTGCTCCATTGTATCTCTAAGCGATGAACTCCCTTCAGGCGATGCCAACTATTAAACCCCTACATGATAGGGAGAGCCGAGTCCGACTCCTTGTTTCCCACACCGAGAACTGCTTACATGGGCTTAGGATCTGTGATGAGGCGGTAACCGCACAAGAGGTCATATGGATATCATTGGTCGAGACACCCAGCCTCATCCCCCTTGGCCTTTTCCACCCCCTTGGCCTTTTCTATCCCCCTGACCCAAGTTCTCATTTAGGGTTGTGTGGTGTGGAGCGGACTTATGTCCTCATTCACGTTGGGATATTTCTCCCTACCACACAAATCCGCTTGAGACATCCCTCCTATCATTTATCATCCATATCATGAGCACAGACCCTGCCACGCTTCGTGTACCCAATCTCGGTCCCCCAGCCCAAGTCTTAACTCTTACGGGATTGTATGGTGTGGTATGGGATTATGTCCCCATTCACGTCGGGTTACTCGCCGCACCGTACACCTCTTGTATGTGGGGTATCTTACCCATTTGCGTCCTTACTGCATGACAATAAACTACACACTACTCCCTTCAAGAACTACGTGTGACTTGATTCCCATCCTCATGGGATACGTAGGACCTCCCGAACGTCTAGACTTCGGGTCCATCCCCATCTCTTAGAAATCTCCCTATCATCTTTTCCCCTTGGCCTGCATTCCCCCAGAGAGAGGAATATACAGTGTGGTATGGGACTATGTTCTCACTCACGTCGGGTGTTGTAACAACCACACCATTTACCTCCTCCTCCTGAGAGTTTTCCATCCCCTTGTGCTATCCTCATCTTTTCAAATCGGACGCTCTCAAGATGAGCCCCTCAGTCCTCTTCGGTGATTCACCAATGTGCCCAAGGTTACTCTGGTTCAGCACCTAGAGTGTCAGATTCTACCCAGACATACTTTCACCCATTTTTCTGGCTTCATGTTCCCCTTCATTAGGGCTTCCATCACCTTTCACACCCAAAAGGACCCCCAAATGGCAAGGATGCCCGATCCAAGGGCCCTCCTACCATCTCGGGCCAATGTACTCAAGGGTTTTGAGCAATGAATTGATACAAGTCTCGTGTTGTGAATACCTTCAGTGGTCAACACTCATTTTTTGATCCCATTTCAGGGAACACGATGTGGATGCTGTGTTTCGAACATGGTCAACAGTTATCCTCCATCATCACACCAACCCCATTAAGCCCCAAAATTCTAGTTACATGATTCACATCCTCTTCCACTTCATCATGTCCAAGTAGAGATTCGAAATTCTTGGTACTATTCCTCAGTGTGCATCCACACGTTAGGAGGAGAAAGCTATGATAAGGCATCATTCGGGGCTCTGCACCGATTTTCCCTTTTCATGTATTTCATGTATTGCAAATACCTTACCCACCCTTGTTTACTACATGGATATCGACTCACATAGGCTTAGGGATTGGATTGAGGTCCACGCTTACTTGGAATAGTCCTGCTTATCCATGGTCCGAGCTCTCTGACCTTAAACTAAGAACACCATCAAGAACTACGTATATCTTTATTCCCATTAACATGGGATATGTAGGAACACCCGAAAATATCATCTTTGGGTCCAGATCAATTGGGAGTTAGTTTCTCCTACCTCTTATCCTCTAATCTCTCCTGGACCCTCGGCCCGAGGTTTCCCCCTTGAAATCGCGCACGATATGGTGTGGAATTCTTCCTCGTTTATGTCGGGTATGCTTTATCATGCCATGCGCATCCCCTCTGAAGCCTCATATCTCCTGTCTGCATCTAGGCCATATAAATTTAAACTATGTCACTTGGTCCCATCACATGACCCTAAACTGTGACATTATCGTCCTGGCCGCACGATGAAAAACGACACTGCATCGTGATGTCCTCACTCAAGGGGACACCATGTTTGGTATCGGTCAAACGCCATACCATTTGTCAATGCCTACATATGGATTGATTCTTGTGGTGATGCTAGGAATTTCTATCCTAGGCCTTTCACATCATAAAAAAACATTCACCTTAAAGGACAAACAAGATACATCAAATACCACTTCTTTTTGGTGCGAGGTCCACACCCGCATGCCCCTTTTATCCCTAACACTGGTGCCTTATCATGCCATACCTTAGAACTACGTATGGATTGATTATCATTCTCATGAGATATGTAGGAAAAACCAGGCACTTCTCCATTGGCCCAACCTAACTTTCATGTTCGGTCCCTTGACCTAAACACTTCCCCAAGGAATATATGGTAATCTGAACTCCGGGTCCTCATTCATGCCAGGTTTCATAATCACCTTACCATATGTCCCATGCATTTCTTAACGATCCTGGGTCCGAGTTCTAAGACCTTAAACTAAGACCTCTCTTAGAAATACATATGGGTTGATTCCCATCCTCATGGGATACATAGACACACCCAGGAATTTCGCCTCGGGTCCATCCCCATGAATCATAAATCCTGTTCCTCCTCATTTCTGACCCCCTGGATTGACCCCTTATGGAGAACCATGTAACTGCAACTTTTCCCTAAACAAGTTCGGGATGCCCCATGATGAAATTGGGAAGCGAAAGCTCTCTCACCAGAGAGGTCCTATCTAAAAGTAGGAATGATCCATGATCAGACTGATGCGCCCATCTAATGTGCTTCCACCACGATGGTGTAATTCCAAGAGTGTTGGATTCTATTCGAACAAACCATCACTCCACATTCCATGATTTGCGTGCCCCTTATTTGGACCCTCTTCCTCTTTCATGTCTAAAGGAACTCCTAACAGTATGGATACTTGGCTTATGGCTTGCCTACTGTCCTGGACCAATGTTCCGAAAGACTAATAGATGAAATTCTGAGTTAGGCCCCATGTTTCGAACATGGTCAACAGTCGGCCCCATGTTTCGAACATGGTCAATAGTCGGCCCTTTTTTGAAATCCCCATTTCAGGATAATAAAATATGAATAATGTGTTTTGAACACGGTCAACAGTTATCCTTTATTGTCATGTCACCCCTGCAGTGTTCCGAATTTGGGGTATCATGATTTACATTTTCCATTCCCCTATGTTCAGATTAATTCTAATTCCCCTGGCATTACCCTGCTCATGAACTAGATCACATTGGGAAGATGATATGTCGATTGTTTTGAGGCACTCTTCCTTTAATCGGGCCTCCCTCTTCCCTTCTCAGAAATCCGGATTGGATATTTGAATCTTGAATGCCCGAAGCTTGATTGATGCTCCCATGATCAAACGAAGTAATAGTACGAACATCCCTTGTTTCTCACATTGGGTGCGACCCGTGTGAGCTTAGGAATGGATTGCTATTTATTTCAGGATTGTGGTTAAATGCGTTAAACCAAACGAACAAGTAAATAAATTTATCCATACATGCAGTTCAGAATAATAAGCATTAAGAAGAAATGAGTTTATGAGTTCGGCCAAAACAGGGCCCTTAAGGGTCAACTTCTTGAATGGATCGTTCCAGTGCCGCTACCTTTTGGCTGGTGGCCTCCAAGATTGCTTCCCTCCCCTTGAGAACTCTCTCTTCATCAACATCCATAGAGCGCAATCCACTAACCCTAGCCCGTGATTGGGCCTATTCAGTTTTAAGTTCAGTCATTTGGTGACCCACTTCCACTAGTTTCTCTTGGGCGTCTGCCATCTGGGCCCTCAACTGCTCCACAAGCTCAGAACAGTTTTCAATGAATATATCCTTTTCCTTCACCTATTCTTCAAGGTGTAAGACCTCTTGTTCAGCCTTTATGAACGCTTGGGTACTCCCTAACTCCTCACAACACTGGGCAATGTCGGAGCATCGGCTTATCTCACGTAGCTTCTCGTCCATGTAGTCGCGGACCATCGAATGAAGGCGTTGAGCATCCACCCCTCAAGCACAGAGAAAGCACAACTAGGTGTGGAGTGATCCCATTCATTTTAGCCATTCCGTCTGAGGCTGACTGAGAAAGAACTTGATGCACTTCCACCCTTTGCGTCGCGTCATCCAGCTCTCCCCAGCTGCCTCCGAGTCTGAATCATCAATCTCCTTAGGATATGCGGGTCGATAGTCGGGGAAAGCAGCCAACAGGCTAGTAGCATGGTTTTCTTCAAGTGTTCCTCCCAATGGGTTAGGATCTTCAATGCCTGGGCGACCTTCCTCTCTAGCCTCGGTCCTGGTAGTTTCTTTGTCAACTTCCGGCCCCACCCCGTCATTGGTACCGCTGATATCCACATCCCTTTGCTCACCGAGCGTCGAGGCCGGCTCAGTTTGTGAAGTGTGTCTTGAATGGGTCGACACATTTTCAGTTGAATCAATCGTGGATGACTCGGGTTTGGCAGCCTGACGAGCCTCCAAGGCTGTGATTACTGCACAAAAAATGAACACCCTAATCAACTAAGCTCTCCAATGGTAAATACTGGTATTGAAGTAATGAAATTACAAGATCCCAAAGCATCAACCTCCAGTGTTCTAGCCACTACAGGAACTGTCATTGTAGGGGATCCCTCAGCGCTTGTCAGCTCAATAATGGGTGTCAGCTCCCCACCTTATTCTATCAGCGCCTCCTCCTCCCCTTCGGATGGAGACTCTTGGTCGGTGCCAATATGCTCCTGAATAGGATAAGGAGATCTGATTGAGGGCTACAAAAAATTATGAGGGGAAAGGATAGACAAGGGCTGAGATGTACCCCAAGTAGCTCAGTTATATCTACATCAGAGCCAACAATCTCACCACTCTCCCGGATACTCCCTTGGTGGGATGCCCCCTGAGACCCTCCAACTTCAGGATCCTATTCTTCTTCAGCCCCTCCTTCACCTTCTCCTTCTTCCTCCTCTTCCGTCTCAGTGCCCTTCGACTCATCGTCACTGTCGTCATCCTCTGATGACATCTTTTCTGGATCACGATACTATCTGATCATTACTTTCACCAAAAAATATGCCTCCTCACGCCGACCCCATTGGTGTTCATACACATCCATGGCCGTCAAATATGCATGCCAATGATGAAAGTTCACTGTGTTGACAATCTGAATGAGTCCGAACTCTGGCAGATGGATTCCTTCTCGAACTATCTTTTACCAAAGAGCTTCAGTACCCATCGACTATCGTAGGGTCATCCAGGCTGACCATAGAGCCGGGAAGATTGCGTTATTGGAAGGTTTAAGCATATACCTTATCTGCTTCCTGGGAAGCTCCTTGAATGCTCCGTAATCCCCTCTCCCCCTAGGTGATGAGGTCACGGCCGCACTGCGCGACGTCCACGCTATTTAAGTCCCGACCTGTGTGGGCCCAGTTGCCCAACATGCTTTCGACCTTCCCCCCCCAACAACACCCTGTCTGCTCTCTTGTCACCTAGGTTCTACACTGGCTACCTTGAGTTTCTGAACTCGCTTCCACAAAATCCCCTCAGGGTATGCTATGGCCCAATGTTTAGCATATTTGGTTGAGAGGTTAGCATCAACTCCGATGGGAGGAAAGGTGATAACATTGCCAGAGCCATGGGTCGTGAACATCAGCCACATTTGGTGAAGAACGCAGGGATTCCTTTCCTCCTGAACATCTGTGTACACTTTCTTCGACATTCTCTAAAGGCATCCGAACTGTCTGGAGAACCTGGACAGCACGTAGGGCTCACAAAAGATATTCCCATCAATCCGGGCAACGAGCACCCCACCTTTGATGCTCTAGAAGTATTCCCTTTGCTCTAGTGATCCTTTCCCATTATCTATCATCTAGCCAGTTAGGGTGGGGAATGGTCTGAAAGTGAATTTGGCATGATTTCCGATTCTAATCCTTACTCCCTCCTCATTGAGCATCAATGACATGACCCCGACGATGTTTATCAAGGAAGGTCGTAATCCATTACCTGGAGGAAGAATGACATTTGGAAAGGTATACCCACCGTAATGAGCCATGACCCAGACATAAAAGATCTGGAAGGGACCACAAATCCTCCTCAGTGACCCCTCTTGAAATACATCCCAAAATGGTGTACAGATGATCCAACATGGGGAATCCCATATTGAATCTTTAATTAGAGGCCATGATGCCAACCATCACCAGGGTCACTGGATGAACTCCCATCCTTGCGTCCCTCACCAATAAGAGCCACCCACTCAGGAATGTGGCAAGAAATCTGGCGTACCGAATGTTCAGGTCCTGACTCTCATTTATGCTGAAGCCCCATGACTAATAGTCCCCCACCTCCAAGATCCTCCAGTTTGATCCGATTTTTCTCTTCTATGCCATGGTCGGACACTGTCTCCCTCACCCCAACATATTGAAATTCAGATCTATTTGAAGGAATAAGCTAAACCATTTCTTGTAAGTGATGTCCTTCAAAAAATACTTGACCCCCAGCCTCTCCTTAGCCAGCTCCAACAGGTGCGATGTCAGCATAGGGGTTCGTGATCCATCTCACCAGATGTTTCTTGGTGGGAGGAATTCATCATATTGGTGCCCATCCAAAGGGATACCCTCGATGCAATGAATGTCCCAAAGGATGATACCAACTTTCCCATGATGAAGATGGAAGGTATTGGTATTGAGGGACCATCGAGTAAACAGTTCTGGCCTGATCTCATGCTGGCGATATAAATGAAACTGCGACATCCACACCGCCTCGAACAAACCGATGTGCCATAGTTCATCCCCAAACTGGTCACATGTCTAGAGAACCCAATATGACCAGGCCCATTCACTTGTGAAATTGCCTACATACCGCAGGTCCCAATCCTACAGCCAACCTTTAGTCTCTTCAGTAACACTCTGATGGAAGGTGCTTGCGTAAAGGGCTGGATAATTCTCCATGATAGGGTCACTCCCCGAAAAGGTCCTGGTCCTGGGATTTAGGACATAAATGTCCATATGTCTGGTTTCTATAGAAGGATGGCCATTTTAGGTGATATTATACCGAGGTAGGTCATTCTCGCAGGTCACCCATGACCGCGGTGTGTCGACTTCAAATCTTGGCACGGGTACCTTTTCCAAGATACTGAAGTCCCATATCGGCAGGTTAGAAGATAGTGCATACTCCTTCTGGAATGTGGTCAACATGTTGAAAAGAGTATGGTTGCTGGATATGATCCTTCAGGTGCCATAAACCTTAGGGTTGGAGACCATCTCAACCCTTCGAGCAGTGAATGCAGATTCTCCCTCAATGTCAGCCCGATTGGTGGCCATCTTTTGCTGGTGAGGTCTTAAGAGGTTGGCGCGAAAAATAAGAAGTTGGTGCGAAAAATCAGAGGCTGGAACGAAATATCAGAAGTTGGCGCGCCAAATCACGGGTTGGCGCGTAAAACGATGGTTGACCTTGGTGAATTACGTAAAACCGAAGCATTTTTTTGTGCAGGGCAGAGGTAATTTTTCATGCATGAGAGCTCCTGGATTATCACGCAAGAAAATACGTACGGAATGAGGGACCCACGGGGCTTTTATAGGCCCAAAGATAAGTTTCCGCGCCTGTGTGAAAATAGAATTGCGTGCTCCATATCAGTTTTACACGCTGCTCTAGTTTTGAGCATGCGTAGGCCCCAAGGAGTCCTATATCTCAACGTTTCCCTCGGAATCTGACCTTTGCGGCCCCTCACCAATCCGATTCCTAAGGTGGCATTTGTAGATGCTAAAAAATGCTCCAGGGCTGAAGAAGGTTTGGGCGTGACAAAGCGAAGCCATATTTGGACCCAGGGATCCAGTCTGGGGGGCCCAAAGGGGATGCGCGAAAAAAATTCAGCAATGTGAGAAAAATATGTCCCACACAAAAAACTTTGGGATTCACAAGAGTTTTCTCACACGGGTGTGGAAATTTATGCGCCACCACCCTGCGCGGTTGAATTTTTGCGCTGCCGATGCCGGCGTGTAATATTTCGCATAGGCCTATTTTCCGTGCGGATCTATGACTTTGAGCTCCTATAAATAGAAGGTCCCCCCTTCAACTTCTGGGCTGAAGAATCTGAACCGTCTCTCCAGTGCAAAATTCACCTCTCGTGCACGCAAAAGATGGCTCTCAGGTACTTAATTTTTCACGCTAGGTCACCCGGGGGTCTGCCTTTGCGTGAGACCACTCGGGCTTAATCCTCATCCAAATCCCATCGAGTCCCGTCCCCCGTGCACAATTCCTTCCAATTGTGCGCAATCCTTTATTCTGCGCATAATTATTTCCAAATTGCACACCCTTCTTTCCGCATCGTCCCAGCCTTCTTCACGCACACCAGCCGATTGCGCGCCACCCCGGCCTTTTTTCATGCACACCGGCTGATTGCATGCCGCCCCGAAATTTTTTCATGCACACTGGCTGATTGCGTGCCACCTTTGGCTTTTTTGTGCACGTAGTGCTATTGTGCGCCACCCCAAACTTTTTTCACAAGTATCCATATTCCGTGCCGGACCGCCCCTTTTCGCGTCACTGTTCCTTTTGCGTGCAAACCTCTCTATTTGTGCGTCCATGATGTCCCTCTTCCAGGAATCATTTTCGGGTGCCTCCCACGCCCAAATCAGCTTCTCTATATACTCTTTTCTCATATTACCCTCTAGGTTCATGCGAAGTAACTTCAAAGTCCCTTGGACAATACAGCCCGTTGCGTTGCTTCGCCTCATGCTTCTTCGCATAGGCACACTAACAACTATTGCTTCTTCGCATAGCCATGCTAACGTGGACCCCCCAACGGTTCTCTCCATGACACCCCCCAGTCACAGCATTGTTGGTGCATTCCCTTCACCAAGGTGCAGAGGGTACCAGTTATGTAAGTCCTAGGGGTGCAGAGTGAACCCGCCTCATCCGAGATGCATGACATTAAACTTAAAAACACCATCGTCCCTAGTACATGATGTTAAACTATGACCTTAACCCATTCCTTGCACGTGGGGAGCCCTATCTTGGATATTCTCTACACCCACTGGTCTTCACGGGAGTGAAATAATTCCTCACATGGAATGAGATCCTCTTTATTGGAGCGGTGTCCGTCCGCGGGGAAAGGGCAACCACTCTGGTGTAAGCCCCTAGCTTTTCTTATAGGAGGTAGAATCCCCGCCCCTCCTTTCTTTGGTGCCAAATACCTCTCCCACCGAGCTTTTTCACCACCGGGCCTCCATCCTAGAGTAAGTCCCAACCTCTTCGGGCGGCTAACCATGCATAAGCCCCTGTTTCCTCTTTGGGCTGCGATCACGTGTAAGCCCCACCCCATTTACCATGAAAACACCTTTCATGACGTGATCGTTAGGTCTTTGTTGTCTCTTGTTTCTCACACCGAGCATGACTCATGTGGGCTTAGATCAAGCACCGACCATGAAATCCTCCCTGGGCAGCCTAGAGTGTAATTCCCACACACCAACCTGAACTACGTGGTCTTTGATCCTTGCCAAGGCATGGTACGTAGGTAGCCTCCCTGAGGTCCAAGCCCACCACCCATTGGTCTCTCCGACCCCCTTCACATCAGTGCACCAAGCCCCCATGAACTACAAGGTCTTTGATCCTTTCTAAGGAAAGGTACGTAGGAAGCCTCCATGAGGTTCAAGCCCACCATCCATTAGTTTCTCCGACTCCCTTCACGTCAGTTCACCAACACTTTGGGATGCCTCAAAGCATAAGCCCCAAATGCCCCCTTCCTGAACTACGAAGTCTTTGATCCTTGCTAAGGCAAGGTACGTAGGAAGCCTCCCCGAGGTTCAATCCCAACAACCATTGGTCATGACCACTTTCACGTCGGTGCACCAATGCCCCCCTCTCGAACTATGTGGAATTTGATCTTTTCCAAGGTAAGGTATGTAGGAAGCCTCCCTGAGGTTCAAGCCCAACAACCATTGGTCCCGACCACTTTCACGTTGGTGCACCAATGCCCCCTTCCCAAACTACATGGAATTTGATCTTTTCCAAGGCAAGGTACGTGGGAAGCCTCCCTGAGGTTCAATCCCAACAACCATTGGTCCTAACCACTTTCACGTAAGTGATCCAATTCCCCCTTCCCGAACTACGCGGACTTTGATCTTTTCCAAGGCAAGGTACGTAGGAAGCCTCCCTGAGGTTCAAGCCCAACAACTATTAGTCCCAAACACTTTCAAATCAGTGCACCAATTCCCCCCTCTCGAACAATGTGTATTTTGATCTTTTCCAAGGAAAGGTACGTAGGAATCCTCCCTAAGGTTCAAGCCCAACAACCACTGGTCCCGACCACTTTCACATCGGTGCACCAATTCCCCCCTCCCGAACTACGTGGACTTTGATCTTTTCCAAGTAAAGGTATGTAGGAAGCCTCCCTGAGGTTCAAGCCCAAAAACCATTAGTCCCGACCACTTTCACATCGGTGCACCAATGCCCCTCTCCCAAACTACGTGGACTTTGATCTTTTCCAAGGAAAGGTACATTGGAAGCATCCCTGAGGTTCAAGCCCAACAACCATTGGTCCCGACCACTTTCACATTGGTGAACCAATGTCCCCTTTCTAAACTACTTGGACTTTGATCTTTTCCAAGGAAAGGTATGTAGGAAGCCTCCCTAAGGTTCAAGACCAACAACCATTGGTCCCGACCACTTTCATGTCAGTGCACCAATGACCCCATCTGAACTACGTAGACTTTGATCTTTGCCAAGGCAAGGTATATAGGAATCCCCCACAAGGTTTAATCCCACCATCTATCTGGGCCCTAGGTCCTTCCTCACATCGGTTCACCTCGGTCCTGCATGACATTAAAATGTGAACCTCAAATTAGTGGTAAGTCGTTATCTCCTTGAGGTTCAAGCCCACCACCCATTGGTTCTAACCCCCTTCACGTCGGTTCACCAAACTCCTTCATAAACTATGAGGTATTTGATCCTTGCCAAGGCATGGTACGTAGGAAGCCTCCACAAGGTTTAATCCCATCATCCATTTGGACCCCAGGTCCTCCTTCGCGTCGGTCCGCCGACCCCCATCACATATGAACTACGTGGGTTTGATCTCTGTCTCCTAAGCAGGGTACATAGGAATCTTCCTTGAGGATCAACTCTATCCAGCGACAAGCCGTTGTGACCCCATCCAACGATAAGCTGTTGTGACCCTATCTAGCGGTAAGCCATTGTGACCTCAATCAGCGGTAAGCTATTGCGTCCCCTAATCAGCAGCAGGCCGTTGTAATCACATTCTCTGGGACCCACATATTTGGTCCATCCTAGTTGCATGAGACCAACCTGGGCTACTAACCACACGTAAGCCCCATACACATCATCAGGTTGTTATCCTATGTGTACACCTCAATTCAAGATCATCACTTGATCTTTCTCTCAAGCCTATGTGTATCGGGAAGGTCATGCCCCAACCTAGAGGTTCCACTTCCTCCGAGTCCCATCCACGCGTGCATTCTCATGGGCCACCTCATTAGGCATCCCATCACCCCCATAAACTATGTGGACTTTGATTCCCTACCACGGGGATACGTAGGAAGTCTCCCTGAGACTCAAGCCCAACATTACCATCATCCTCACAGCGATTCCATCCCATTCACCACCCATTTCACTCAGCACCCCATCACCCATCTTGATTATTACCTAGGACACCACATCCTAGTGAGGTCATGTCAATCCACCTACATCAGTGTGTCCTCCAGGGGTTACACTGATCTAATACACTCTATTCAGTGTTCTAATCAATTCAATCCATCTCCGCTGGATGTTAAACTTGAGGCATACCCTGTGTTAAACATGGGATGATGAGGAAATCCTCAGATACATGCCCATGGAATAAGATTCTTTGCATCCGATGTGGGATGCCTCGGGCTTCCACACCCTCGAGAAGCTCTATAATAAGGAACAGAAGACAGATGTGCCAGTGTCCTAGCACCTAGACACGCCAGTGATGCCCAACGTGACTTCTCCCTTGACTGAAGGTTTCTGCCCTAACCAGACCCCTTGGAATGTCCCGACAGAAGTAGTGTAATTAACTGGTGTCCATGAAGATATGGAACTAGGAAGAGTTTCACGAACAACATCTTAAATATATAAGGGAGACCCGAACTAGGTGACGAGTTCCGAGGAGGAATCCATGGAAGGAAGAACCGACATCCCATCATCCCATTTAGATCAAGGAGAAAACGTCCTTGAAAAAGTGACAGATTATGCCTGACTTTGGAAAGTGGGAATGCGGGGCAACAAAACCGCGCCTTTCATCCTCAAATGAGATGGATGAACACGCCCTGGGAAAAGCGTCAGAAACACATGTTTTAAGTTCTATTTGATGTATTACGAACCTAGTTTTCCAAAGACACCAGGACTTTAAAATCCTTGTATAATATAAATGGATATTTATATTTAATAATCATGTAATAACATGTGTAAAAGGAATAGGTTTACATAATTGGTATGGAAGAAAAGGTTTAGTTAAAATTTAGATATTGGATGTTAAAAATTCAATAAAAACCTTAGGGAAAAGTATAAGGATAAGTATAAGAAAAAGGCTAAGTATAGGAAAATATCCTCGAATCTTAGTGAAGTATAGAGTGAGTGGTTTTTGAGAAAATACATACATGTCTAGATACTACAAGTGGATGTAGATCTAAAATAAAGGCACTTAGGGGTAATAAACCTGAAAAGGGGACACTAAGATGGAATAGATTTTCACCTACTACACGATAATAGGCTTTAATGCACACCTAGTTTTACATTCTCATGGGATATACTTTGGAAATTCACAAACTCTTAACAAGACTTTATGAAAGAAATTAATTGTTAGGTTAGAAAAACCAATAAGAAACATTACCATGGATAACTTCAATTTAAAACTAGATTCCAATAAGTTAGGATATACTTATCATTCACGACTTATCCCTTTTAAGTTTAAATGTTTCCCTTTAGTATTTTAAAGCATGGTCATCCTAATTTTTTATTTCATTTATTTAATGATGGGAAATAGGATAAGCCATTCCAACAATAAATATTATAGTCAATGTGATGATTTACCCAACAATATTCCAAACTTTATTATAGTGGGAGATGAGAAATTTATGGTAGAACTGGCTGAACTAGCTCAAGTTACAAGTAATAACATGAATCATTCAGAATTACCTACTCCTTCTAAGAAGGATCAAGTTATAGTTGAGTCTTTTATGAGAAAAAGAACCCCTAACATTACTGTAACTTTTTATCCACTCATCACTGAATAATGTATTAACTCCATCAAGAAGATAATATCTATCCTTCAATGAAAAAATTAAGAGAAAGTTGTGATGGCCATTTATCAAATTGAGGGAGAATTTAATCAGCAATGGACATTAATAAAGAACACAAAGTCTGGATATTATATTGAATCAATGGAATGGGAATACTTCAAGAAAATATTTTTGAATAAATTTTTTCTCTTCATTCTCCATATTAAAATAGAGAGTGAGTTCCTCAGTCTGAAACAAAAGGAAGAAGATTTTATCAAGGGGTATAATGAAAACTTCACAAGGATTGCACATTATGCCTCTATCTTTTTTATTATCACTGAAAGTAAGGTGATATATTTATGTAGTGGGTTAAATGTAAGTCCATGAAATGATTTGGACATTTTAGACTTTGATAGTTATGAAGAGATTGTCTATTGTGCCCTTAAAATTGAGATGGAGATCAGTGATTCTCAGGGGTCTCATGGGATTGGAGACAAAAAAATTTATTTTCCTTTGGGACCATAAACCAATAAATCCCACAAATAAAAGAAAACCCAACATCCAAATTTTCAAAAATATAGGAATATGCATCCCAGAAACTGCCTATGGGGAAATATAAGATGCTTCAAGTGTGGAAAAGTGGGGCATCAGGCTAATAAGTTCCATAAGGAAATGAATAATCCCACTAGTGAGAAAGAAAAAAAGATGGTTTAGTTCAAAACTATGACTACCATACAATGTTTTAACTAAAAGGAACACATGCATTATGCATGAAAATTCCCCAAACAAAGGTTTGTTAGAGAAAATAACTGACAATAACCTCCAAGACAGTAAGGAAGGGAATATTTTATCACTAAGGATGATGTGGATTCCAACAATGTTGTGGTGATAGGCATTCTAGTTAATAATTCAAGAATAGAAAACACAATTTTTTTATTTGGGTTCTATTATTTCATTTATATATTACAAATTTTATTAGAACTATTAAAATACCACCTCAAAATACGGGGGTGGAGCTATCAATGAGAACAAAAAATAGAGCGATGGTTGCATCCCATGTATATAACTCTTCCATAGTAAATGTTTGAGAACTTAATCATACATAAAATTTTATCTTACTTTATTTAGTGAAGTTTGATTATATTTTTGGAATAGATTGGCTATCCTTACATAAAGAAAACATTAGCTATCAAGAGAGGGAGATCACTCTTCAAGTCCCAAGACATCTGCCAATTCTATACAAGTGCAAGGTGGACGGTGGATTTACCTTGGAATATTCTATTCATACAAGAATATTATTTCCTTATGAAAAAATATCCATACTATATGATTGATTCAAATGAGAGAATCATGTTTGAATACATTCCCATTGTGATGAATTATAATGATGCATTCCCTAAATAATTTCATGGTCTTCCTTTTAATCGATAGGTTGAGTTATCAATAAAACTTATACCTATATCTCCACCCATATCCAATAATTCTTATGTAATTTCCACCACTGAGTTGGAAGAACTAAAGAAGTAGTTACAAGAGAATCTAGAAAAGGGGTTTATATACTCAAGTGCTTCACTATGGGGTGCACCGATCCTCTTCACCATGAATAAGGATGGTTTAATGATCCTATATATTTATTATCACAAAATAAACAAAATCATGATGAAGAAAAAGTATCCCCTACCTTAGATAGGAAATTTTTTTAGTCAACTACATGGATATCAGTATTTCTCTAAGGTGGACCTTTGTTTAGGATATCACCAATTAAGGGTGAAGAATAAAGATATTACAAAAATGAATTTTGAATAAGGTATGGACATTATTAGTTCATAGTTATGACTTTCAGACTCAAAAATTCTCAAAAATTTTGTATGGTCTTACTGAATAGAGTATTTAGAGATTACCTTAAAAATATGTGGTACTCTTTATACATGATATTGTAATTTACTCCAAAAGTATGGAGGAGCACGATGATTATTTTAATACTGTGATAAAGACATTGAGAAGGATAAGCTATATGAAAAATACAGTAAATTGAGTTCTAGATGAAGGAAGTATCATTCTTAGGGAATAATATCATTATAAAAGGGGTATTTATAGACTCATATAAGATAATGGAAATCAAGAACTGACCTAGACCAACATATATAATAGATATCCATAATTTACTTAGATTAGATGGGTATTACCAATGATTTATGAATTTGTTACCATGATCTTAAAACTAACTAACCAAGTTAACATGAAAGGGTGTAAAATTTCTCTAGACCAATGAATATGAAGAGAGATTTATGGAGTTGAAAAATAAGTTTATCACTGCACCAATACTTACACTGACCTCAAGCGGAGAAATTTTTATGGTTTATAGTAATGATTTAAAGAAGTTTTTGGGATGTTTAATAAAGTATAATGATAAATTAAAGGCCTATTATTTATGATAGTTGAAATTTCATGAGGATAATTATCCCATGCATGGATTGGTGTTGGATGCAGTAATTATTTTATTGAAGATCTGGTGACATTATATATATGGGGAAAAGTATGAAATATATATGGATCATGAGAGCCTAAAATATATATTAATGCAGAAGGAGCTTAATATTCTCTAGTGAATATAGTTATATATGATCAAATACTATGACTGTTCCATCCATTTCCATCCTTAGAAATAAAAAAAAGTGGAAGATGATTTAAGTAGAAAGGATCTAATGATTTTATCAATGATGAGAATTTATAAGGATCTGATCTTATTATATTTTTAAAGGATGGATATGGGAATAATAAAAGGATCTTCATCCTACATTTCTCAAATAATGGCTCAACCATACATTACTGAGAGGATCAAGGAGGCCCAAAATGATTATGAGGTGCTACCGAGAAAGGTAGCGAATATTCTGGAGTAAAATTTTCTAAATATGGATTTATAAGGTTTGGAACTTGGATATATATCCCATAAAAACTATAGCTAAAGAGTAAAATTACAGATAATTCACATAGATCATTATTCTCTATTCTACTAGGAAGCACTAAGATTTATAGATAGCCAAAGCAAGACTTCCGGTGGGATAACATGAAGAGGGATATTGTAGAGTTTATATCTCAATTCTTGGTATTCCTACAAGTCAAATATGAATGACAGAATTCTTAGGGTATGATGAAAATTTTTTCATACCAATTTGAAAATGGGAAAAAATAACCATGTATTTCATCACAGGACTCCCCAGGACACCTAAAGGTAATAATTTCATATGGGTGATAGTTGATATCCTTACAAAGTTGGCACATTTCATTTATATCAAGGAATATTTATCTCTTGAACAACTCAATAATATATACATAAGTGAAGTAGTATTATTTCATGGAGTTCCACTAACTATTGTATTTTATTGAGATCCGAGGTTTTTCTCAAGGTTCTAGAGAGGCCTTCAGCAAGCATTAGAAATAGAACTCAGTTTCAATACTATTTATCACCCTCATATGGATGGTTAGTCTAAGAGAACTATCAAAAATCTAGAGAATATGATAAGTCTTTGTTCAAAGTATTTAAAAGGATGTTAGGATCAGAACCTTACCCTATTAGAGTTCTCATATAACAAAAATATCCATTTAAACATTCAAATTTCACCTTATAAAGTTCTGTATGGGAAGTGATGCTGGACTCCGAAATGATGGGATAAAGTTAGATAGAGAAAGATGATGGAACCTGATATTTCCCAAGAGGTGATAGAAAAGGTCTAAACAATTCTGCATCATATTAAATTCATGAAATTTCAGCAAAAAATCTGTGTAGACAATCATCGATGAGACCTTGAGTTTTAAGTTGGAGATATGGTGTTCCTCTATATTTTATAGTGGAAGAAAGTCATGAGGTTTGGGAAGAAGGGAAATCTTAGTAATAGATACATCAACCCCCTTTGATATACTTGATTTCATTAGAGTGATGGCCTACTGACTATAAATCCCAACTAATCTATCTCAAGTACATGATGTGTTCCACATATCCCTCTTGAGGAAGTATAGACAAGACCCCAAACATGTACTAAATCCAAGGGTGGTACCATTGGGGAAATAAATTTCATATGAGGAGAATCCAATGATGATATAGGATTATAGAGATAAATTTCTATGAAACAAGACAACTTACTTGGTCAAAGTTCTATGGAGAAACCACAAGTTTAAGGAAGAAACTTGGGAACTGGAAGAGGTGATGAAGTAGAAGTACCCTAACCTATTTTCACCTTAGTATGTAATATGAATAATCAAGGGAGAAATTAATTAATGGGGGAATAATTTAACACCCTAATACTTTATGATATATTTATTTTTTAAATAAATTCAACCTCTTTGATATATTTTGATGCACACAACACCATGTTTAAATGAAACATGATACTTTACTAAAATATTATTTTATAAACACGACCATTATAACTTTAAAATTAATTTGTGGGTATGAATAAAAATAGATAAATTATAAAAATTATATGTTTTAAACATTTATAAAATTAATTAATTGGTTATCTATTTATTATAAATAAAATAAGAACCATTTGAAATAAAAAAGAAATATTTTCTAAAAAAATGTATTTTTATAGAAAGGTGGTTTAGTCACTCTTTGATCACATAATTTAAAATAATTTTTTTACTAATTTTATAAATTTTATTTGAAAAAACAAATTTCTTTTTTAAAATCAGCATATCAATATTATATTATGGTGAAATTCTGATATTTTTTGTAAAATATTACTTTTTTTCAATGAATAGTGAAAATACTATTTTTTATAAAAAATGTCTTTTCATTTAAATAAATTATTAGAATAATTTTATTTTAACTTGATTTTAAAAGTAAAATTATTTCAATTATATATTAATTTGTAAAAATTAGTTCATTGGATTCAATTTTAAATTTAATTCTGATATAAAAACTTTTTCAACTTTTGAAAGTTTCTCTTTTGGGAAACTGTTTTTTCGACACGTATGCATGTTTAGTTTTATATTGAAATTATCCAATTATGTGAGTTGAATTTGATAAAATGGATTCAATATTTAGAAACATAATTACTTATATTATCTAATAAGTTCAACTTAATTTTTTACCATAATTAATAGGAAACCAATAAAAATTATTTACCGTGGTTAAGGTAAAGATGGGTTTACCTAGGGATAAAATTAAGAAGATATGATTTAAAAGTGTCCCAAAACATGTATAATTACTATTTTATGGCCATATTTTTACCTTATATATTCTAGTTTTTTAAAAGGGTTCTTTTTTAGTCTTTTGGAATGATAAAAACATGGGAATAACTTTATCTTTTCAAAAATTCCATGTGTGTTTTCCCCAACTTATAAAAGGCCACACCTCTCCTCTCCTTTCCAAACTTATAAAAACCATTGGTTAGGAAAATAAATTTCCAAATAAAATACCAAATTAATTCACATCATCTAAGTATCCTTATTTTAGTCATAAATCTAACCTATGAATGCTTTTGGTTTAAACCAAAAGAAGTTGTACGAAGAAGAGGTAACATCCTTAACTGTGCATTTTATTTTATTTTTTCTTCCACCTACTTAAGATATTATTAAAACATGTTGATATAATATCCTAAGTATCCTAAATATAGTTAATTTTTTTTGTTAAGGTAATTACCTAAAATAATATGCTCCTTCCACAAATAGAAAATGAAATCATTGATCAAGTGTACGGTGGACTACCGCCTCACAAACCGATGTAATTTTTTTCCATCACCATTTCTCATAGATGGATATAATGATGTATCTAATGTTTTTATATTATATTTATGATATAATTATACTTATTTAATTATAATATCATATATAAATTATTAATTTATATTTATTAGAGAATATGATAACATCACTCATGTGTATGACAAACTATAACCTTATGAAGTGACATGATTCATTTTTCACTTACTCTTTTTGTGGAAGGTAGTAAGGAAACATTTGATGTTTAAATATAATATTCATAAATTATTAATTATGGTACCGGTTTTTCCCAAACCATTATTCAATTAAATTATTATTTAAGAATACACCATAGCGACACACCCTAGGGCCGATCATAAGGAGGCCACTCACAACACACAATTTTTTTATTGTCACTATTTTAATCTAATTAATATAAAACTAACTTAAATAATATAAATGGGGTGATTTGAAACACATGATATATAAAATAATATATATATATATATTCAATGAAATAAATAATGAATTTATAAAAAATAAGGCAGTAAAATGTTATTAGGATGTCATGGTGATTGAAATCGTTGTTTAAAAAGAATCTCAATATTAAACTCAATGAGGTAATTAAGACCTATCACAAATCACCTTATCATTTAAATTTTCATCACCCCATACTGATACCTCTGCATACGGGACAATGTTATTCCTTAATTCAGCTATAATACCTCTTCTCCAACCATAAATACCCAATCCATACTTCACTATATGTATGACTTAGATGGTGAAGGGAAGAATGATTGATAAAAAATAAAAAGAACTCAGTGGTAGAAAAAACAATATGAACACTCACTGAAATCAATTTAACCACCACCAAAATTCCTAGAACTGAATAAATAGATAAGAAATTAAATAAAAAAAATTTAATCATACCACCATTCCCTCCCTTGAACAAGAATCAAGGTTAGTTCTCTATTTTTAGTGGAGTTAATAAGGGAACAATGGTGGGAGAACACATAAAATAATAAAATTGGAAGAACAAGTAGAATGAATAAGAATAATAAAATGATATATTAAAATAAAAATAATATTAAAAAATAAAACACTACAAAGATACCGTAAATTTCAAACAAAGGCTACCCCCTTGTTTCCAACCCTTTTAAAATGATAGGAGACTCTGTTTTATAGGGAGAGGGTGTGAAAGTTTTGGATCCAAAATCCTCCTCCAAAAGTTTTCACATGTTATCCCACTTTAATGATCGAAGTTGGGTAGGGTGTCTTCAGGAAATTTGTTCTTATATTTCTCTCATTTCCTCCCAAAAAAGTTAAAATTAATTTTCCATGTTTGGATAGATATATTTATGTTTTACTATTTGACATTTTATTCTAGCAAGGTGACTATTCATATTCCACAACTATGAATTCCAGCTCATTTATAACCTTGAAAATGAAGGAATCACATGTTTAAACCTTAATAAAAGTTATTAATACAGATTTCATATATCTTCATGTTTAATTTTCACACCTTTTGTTCATCCATTTAAGATATATGGGCCCATTATTAAAAATATCCAGATCTATACACAATTTTAAGGCCCATATTGTGATCTTATTTTTGGATTCCAAAAGATAGATTTATCTTTATATATAGAAGGATGAAATGTATCCAAATATGTTTTAAAGCCTAAAAAAGTAATTTCATAATTTCATTCACCATATAAAAGGTTATGACTTAAATACAAAAAAAATAGTTAAATCCCAAAATTAGTCCATTTTTATAATTAAGATCAAAATTGCACTAAAATCTAAAAATTTGAAAATTTACCATAAAATAATACTATGGTGGGTTTATAAAAATTTAATTATAGTATAAAATATGTGAAAATGTTAGTTTTATCACTCCCCTAGACATAAACATTTCACTCTTGGGTAATCATCATACATTGAATCAAAATCCACATAATAATAAAAAATGAGAAAATATCCATGATCTTATCCAAAAAATAATTCTACAATGTATAATATATGAAAAAATACCTATAATTTTAATTCCTCGTATTTAAATTTGGTCAACCACATAAATCCATCCATGGTCTAATCAAAACCTACCTCACATTGAATTTTATGTCACTCTTCACTCAATAGAAATTTTATCTGGAGTTATGCTCATACTTGAAAGTTTCATGTATCACCATAGTCTTGTGAAAATTATCATCTATCCACAGTGTGAAACATGAAAATGAATTCATTTATGAGTACTTTTTTTAGGTGAATTCTATGGCTTAGTATTGGTAGGAAAATGATTGAAAATTTTAAGGCCAGAAAGAGGAGATTAGACTCTTAAGTACAATGCATGAATAATCAAGTAAAAACACAAGATGAAACTCACTAAATAACCCATGAAAATGTGAAACACAAAAAACCCCATTTTTATTAAATTTTACATGATCTAAGCAATGATTTTAATGTATGATATCATCTAAGTTCTTCCAATTTTTTCTTTTTTTAAAGCTCAAAAAAGACACAACTTTATTTTATTTTATTTTATTTTATTTATAATGAGATGAAAATTGAATGAATTGAATGTATTAAAATCATTCCCTTGATTTTATAGAGGTACATGAGTCATAAAATAAAGTACAATGAAAAATTTAAACTCATCACTATTTTTTTATTTTTTTTCAATTTTTTTCTTTTTTTAAAAGAGATCTAGATGAAGCAAATAAAGTATAATAAAATGATGAATCAAGCCTAATTTTATCTTTATGCACTGCCCAAAATGTTTACACACACCTCAAACCATCAAAAAATGAAACACATCCAAAATAACACACACTAAATTCTCTTCTCCCATACTCAAACTTGAAACATCTAAGAAAAAATACCAAGAGTACAGGTAGGTAAGGAAGAATTGGATTGTAATGTAGCATAAACCTATAAATAAATTCATGGCATATTAGGTCTAATGAATTATAGATTTAAATGTGGGTCTTAGAATAAAATGTGTATAGATAAAGAAGTTTCTCAATCAAGTTAAAAACATTCCATGAAATCCAAAGATTTTAAAGAGAAAAATCACAAGTTATGATTCTCATACAAAATTAAAAATTCCCTCAAGAAAGTGTGGGTATTAGAAAGAATATGTCAAAATGGTTCATAATACCTTACAATACTGGAAAAATATTTTGAGTCATTTTTTCATGGGAATGGATTTGAAAAATTAGTAAAACTCATAAAAATTCTTTAAAATCCAATTCAAAGAATTTTTTTTCACATAAAAAACCATTAGAAATATATTTTTTTAAAAATAATTTCAATTATCTCAAAAATATATTAATGTTTTAAAAAATGATAATAATATTAATTGAAGATCAAGGATCCTAGAAATGAAAACAAAAAAGAAAAATCACACAAAAACAACTAAGCAGATTGATGCCCCCCCACACTTATATTTCACATCCCTTCATTTCAACTCAACAAAAAATAAATAAGGGAAGAAAAACTAAAAATAAGGAAAGATAAAACCTGAATTTATTTTCTACTGGAATCCATGAGTTAGGCTCTTAGATACTACAACTGAACCTATAATTCATGGAGTAAAAAAAAGATATAATAAAAATAAATAAAAATAAAGAGAAAGGGAACATATGATAGATTATGGTTTGAACCCCCATGTGGGTGCTAGGTTTTTACTGCTCGTAGTCTATAAGTTATAGTGGTTTAACCCCAATTTTAAGGTGGATGGGGTTTCTTGCTCATAAATCACCAAATATCATTTTTCCCAATATCCATGAGTAGATTTCATGAGTGAGAACCCCCAATGAGAAAGAAAATAGCTCCAACCCCTAGAAGTGATGAAAGAAATATTTTGAGGTGTAGAGGGGGAAGGATAAGAAGATAGGGTTACTCCATGTTTAATTCTATGGTTTACTCCTCTATATGGTATAAATTTTTTTATATAGGAGTTAGTCTCACCACCACATTCTTTTTCAGCTCTTCTTCTACAATAACCACTACTTGTGTGGTTTCTTCCTTAACACCCAAGGCTTGATACATTTATGTGGTATAAAAAATTTAAGAAAATAAGAAGTTAGAAAATAATTAATCAGGAATAATATTGAAACATGAATAATCAATATAAAAATATCCCCTTTCAAGTAATTCATCTTAGAAATTTATCACTTTTGGTAGGACCATTAACAACTCTATTTCAACGGGTGCATATTCATCATCATCTTACAAAGAAAGAGAGAGGTAGAGAGGTACTGATTCTTCTTTGTAAAATATAGAAGTATCACTTAACTTTGGGTCTTTTACAAAATCTATCCAATTTTCATCCAAATCATGTTGATCTCTCACAGTTGTATCGACTGACATATTTCCTTCAAAAACCTCTTCAAGAAATGGATAAAGAGAGATGATTATATATTCAAGTTTAATATTCAAGTATTCATTGGGTTATTCAACATAAAATATAGATGTAATATTATTTTAATTCTGATTATCTTGTCTTTCTTTCCATTCCATCCATATAACTTTTACATCTTCAATTTCGTCTGCCAATGATGCTACCATATTTCTTGTTTTTTGAAGGATCTTGAAATTATTTTGAATCATCGCGACATCTTGTTCCATCTAAAACATAAATATCTCTTCCCTGATAAAAATTTAATTACTCATAAAATAATAATAAAATCACTAAAATAATCCATCTTGACCTATGAAATAAATAATTTTCAATAAATCACTTTTTGTAGTTTTTGATTTTTTAATTGTTTTTGGTTTTTTTATGAATAACAATGTGCGTAAGCACTTGAACTCCTTGAAAACGACACCAAATTAATAGTAATAGTTTGTTGAGAACCAAAATTTAATTAAATTATTATTTACCGAATAATTCACCATATTATAACACCATAGGGTCGATCACAAAGATGCCTCTCACAACACACAATTTTTCTATTGTCACTATTTCAATCTAACTAATATATATGGGGGGATTTGAAATGCATGAAATATAAAATAATATATATATATATAAATTAAATTCAATAAATAATTAAGTTATAATAAATAAGGAATGAAAATGTTTTTAGGAGGTCACGATGATTGAAATCATTGTTTAAAAATAATCTCAATATTCAACTGAATGAGGTGATCAAGACTTGTCACACCTCACATTCTCATTTAAATTGTCATCACCCCATAACAAGAACTCTATATATAGATAAATTATATTTCTTATGTCATATAGGATACCTATTCTCCAACCATTACTACCCAATTCATACTCCACCACATGTTCGAGTTAGATAGTGAAGGTAAGGATGATTTATAAACAAGAAGAAGAACTCGGTGGTAGAGAAAACTGGGCGATTTCTCACTGTAATTGATTTATCCACCACCAAAATTACTAGAATTGAATAAAGATATAATAAATTAAAGAATAATAAACTCAATCAAACCACCATTCCATTCCTTGAACATGAATTTAGGTTAGTTCTCCTTTTTCAGTAGAGTTGATAAGGGAACAATGGTGGGAGAATACATAAAATAACAAAAATGGATGAAGGAGATGGATGAAGAAGACGACTAAACTAATATATTAAAAGAAAATTAATATTAAAAAAATAAAACATTATAAATCTATTATACCTAGGCAATAAAGGCTACCCCAAGTTTAAAACCCTTTGAAAATGAGAGTAGACACTCTTTTATAGAGAGAGGGTGTGAAAGTTTTGGAACCAAAATCCTCATCTAAAAGATTCCACATGTTATCTAACATTAATAACCAAATTTGGTTAGGGTGTCTTCATGAAAGTTGTTCAGATATTTATTTTATTTTCTCCAAAAAAAGTTAAAATTATTTTCCCATGTGTGGATAGATATATTAATGTTTTAATATGAGACATTTATTCTATCCATGTGACTCTTCATATTCCACAACTTCGAATTCCAGTGCATTTATGGCCTTTAAAATGAAGGAATCACACATGTATACCATAATAAAGGCAGTTAATACAGATTTAATATGTGTTCATAAATAATTTTAGATCATTTTGTCTATCCATTTAAGATATATGAGCCCATCATAAAAAATATCTAGATATGTGCACAATTTTCGAGTCCCAGATTGTGAGCTGATTTTGGGCTTCCAAAAGATAGATTGAACTTTGGATACAGAAGTATGAAATGTATACCAAGATGTTTTAAAGACTAAAAAAATTAATTTC
The DNA here is from genome assembly GCA_963277665.1 of Viscum album. Taxonomy (NCBI): domain Eukaryota; kingdom Viridiplantae; phylum Streptophyta; class Magnoliopsida; order Santalales; family Viscaceae; genus Viscum; species Viscum album. Next base: position 226,357,528 of record OY728162.1, read on the forward strand.
ACAATTTAATTCTACTTATAAATGGTTATGACTAAATTACAGATTAAAAATAATACATTTAAATCTAAAAATTAGGCCATTTTTATAATTAAGGTCAAAATTCCACTAAAAACTAAAAATGTAACAATTGTCTATAAAATAATAATATGGTGGGTTTATAAAAATTTAATTATATTATAACATATGTGAAAATGTTATCTTCATAAATTAACCATTATTTAAAATTAATATGTTCTATACTTTCTTACCTTATCATTCATTGAATAAATGATAACGTTGTTCGTGTGTACGACAGACTACCACATCGCGAAGTGATGTGATTAATTTTTAATACCACATAAAATGGATGGTATGTTTAAGGGTATTTAAAGAAATAATATTATATTTATGATATAATTATCATTATGTAGAGATAAAATAATACTTACCTGTTTTCCATCATGTTATTCAAAAAATAGAAATGTTACTCATGCATACGTACAACCTACCATCTCTATGATTGTAGCGAAGTTCCTTTTTCATTAAAATATTTCATAGTTGGTTTAAAAAGTATAATTTATATATAAAAATTATATTTATTTCATTTTTACCATTCTTGAGATTATTAGTTAATAATCACTTTGACCTTAGTCAACTTACGATGGTGATTTTAGACATATGATCCATTTATCGTTAAAACGTCTGAGGTGAAATTAATTGGTTATATAATTTAATATGTCATGAAAATGAATAAAATAAAAGGAATAAAAATATTTAAATGGTTATTAATCATTTAAATAGTTAACTTAAGTTTATTATTCAGGGAGATAAAGAATACACGTGACAAATTGGGCTCAAGGCAAGGGATATCTCTAAATCTCACTTTCCTTAAGGTTATAAACCTTCTATATCTAACTCAATTTATCTATTTATTTAATTTTACTAAATTATTAAAAATTATATATATATTTACCTCACATATATAGATATATTATTCTCCCTTTATTTAATTGGGAAATGCATTCCTTATGACCATTTCTAAAATTCCTTCATTATGGAATTTCCATTGATTATGATATGAAGCCAGATCATGAAACCCACTTTATTTACCTGGGTAATTATTATGTTATGCCTTATGATTGATTTAATTTATGTGTAAAACATAAATCATGAAAATTTTATCATGGGTGCACCTAGATAATGCTCCAATTCATTGGTTAAATATTTAGTCTCATGAGGCGCCATGTATGAGATTAGAGAGTAAACCTAACCAATTAAGAAACTTTGTACACCATGTGATATTGTATAGGAAGTTATCTTTGACTTGTGTTTATGTAATTTTATATATTTTTTTTCACATTTCCTATTTTTAGTGATCTTATGATAAAATTCTATTTATGTTATTCATCTACTTTATTACCCATGTACCTTCTCTTTTATGATATCATGTTATTACTTTTACTCAAATGTTATTATTCCTTATCATGTTTATTATATTACTAGGTTTTTAGATATCATCATTATTTATGTATTCTGTAGGATATCCCATTAAATTTTAGGAGATAAAATGGATTTTATGAGATCACTATGGATAATAAAATAATCATTCCATATTTTAAGTTCTTTTTGATGTATTATGGACCTAGTTTTCTAAAGACACTAAGACTTTATGAACTCTGTGAAATATTAATGGATATTTATGTTTAAGAATAATGTAATAATATTTGTGAAAGGAATGGGTCACCATATATGTAATCTATATAAATGCAATAAAATAACCATCGACTTTGGGTTACTAGAGTTGGGGTTATTAAAATTGTCATTAGAGAAAGTTTAGTAAAAAAATTTGGAACTAGATTTATAATAACATAGAAAGACAATATAAATTTATGATAAACCCTTAAAATATTATAGAAAGTTTTCTTGGATACTTTACCCATATTTATAATAAATAAATGTGAATTTTATATTGTGATTTAATATTCATAGTGTTATTTATGAAAAAAATTTATTATATGCTATTATTTAGAAATAGAGCCTAATAGAAGGAATGTAAACTGTGTAAACATCCATAATAAATGAAGAGATTTCCCTCCTAAGTAAGTCAATGTGGTTAGCATCAAATTTGAGTATATTATCTCTATAATATAGTAGTTTAATCATGTTATGATGAATAACATTTCTAGTAGGGAACAAAATTATTTCTATAAAATATGGCATAATAATTTTAGACCACTTAATGCACAAAAAACGCTATCCTACAACAAAAAAACTAATCCATTAGTACCTTAACAATGGATAAAGTTCCTAGAGAAGATATTTCTTATTTTAGGATATAGTGAAACGTAGATGGTTATCATGGTAATATATCATATAAGTGGGATTTCGATCAATGGTGGTCATTTATTCAAAAAACATAAAAGGAGGAGGAGATATAAAAAATGGAATTAAATTATTTTAATATTTTATTCTTTGAGTTATAATTTCCACATGAGAAACAAGTCTATATGGAAATTAAATTTCTAAATTTAAAATCAAAGTTGGTGGAGAATGTTTTTGAGCATGAGGTTAACTTTACAAGCTTATTAAGATATTTTATAGACTACTTATAGAATCTAAAAGGTAAGATTTATTTATTTTTGGATGGGTTGAAACCAAGAATTTGAAAGGAATTAGTCTCTAAAACATTCCCACTACGTGAGGGGATAATACCAAGTGATATCAATATTAAGATAGAATTATCTAAGTCTTTTATTTTTAAGGGAGATAAAAAGAATAATAGTATAAATAATCTTCATATAGGGGGAAAATTTCTAAAAGAGAATAAATTATGGTTGGGATTACAAAAATAAAATAACCAAGGGAACAAACACCTGAAGACCTTCATGGAGGTAATGAGAGTTTTATACAAGTGTGGATATAATTTCCATCAAGTTCATTAATGAAAATATAATAGAGAAGACATCAATGTAAAACGCTTTAATTGTAAGGAGATCAGACACTATTATAACCAATACCCTAACTATCAAAATAATATACCTTAGAAGAGACCAAGGAAGAAAGGGAGGGATTATGAAAACACTATAACAAAATTTAAAGTCCCAAATGACATGATAGCATGTTATTTTATCATAAATTAAATTTGGATAATGGAATTTTGTATCTAATCACTCTTTTATATCTTACATGTTTACTAAGAACATAGAATCACCCCTAACACATTATTAAAATAGTTTTCAACAAAACACTCTGTGTAAATCCTATTATAATGAGGACATATTGTGAAATTTATATTAATATAATAGAGAATATCTAGTTTAAAACTTGATTATTATACTGTTGGATTACTATGAAATAATTATTTGGATTTATATACTTTCAAGGAATAATATATGAATTTTATGTTAGGAGATTAATATTAAAATTTGTGAAGAAGGAATATGATTCCTTATTCATTGAAGAGAGACTTAATTATTTGAGTCTTATTTTGAGTCACCTCTAATCACTCACATTAATAGAATTATAGGATAAAAATAAGATCAAACACAATCTATTGATGGGAAGAATATCTGAATAACAGAGTATATACCTACAATGAAAGAATATATTGATTTATTTATCAAGGAATTACCTAAAAATACACCCTAATGAGAGGTTTAATTTTCCATCAAACACACCCATAATAAAAAACCCATATCTAATACCCCTTATAAATTGGCGCCAATGGAAGTGGTGGAATTGAGAAAAAACTATAAGAGTTATGTGATATGGATTCATATACCCTAGTGTATCACCTTAGGGATAAACTATCATATTTATATATAATATGGGTTGGTATATGTATCTATTATTTGATTATAAATAAATCTATGCTACTACAATAAAGAAAACGTATCCCTTGATGTGAATTAATAACTTGTTTTATCAACTTCAAGGATATTGATACATCTTAAAGACCGATCCTCATTCCGGCTATCATCAATTAATAATGAAGAAGGATAATATATCAAAGAAGAAATTTCATATGAGGAATTTGAATTATAATCTTATAGTAATTCCCTTTATATTTACTAATTAATTATCAGTGCTTATAGATTTTATGAATAGAGTTTTCAAGTATCATCTTGAAAAATATATGGTGGTATTTATTAATAATATATTGATATACTCTAAAAGTTATTAAGGACATGATAATCATTTGTGAATTGTTTTTGATAATATTAGAGAAAATAAGTCATATGGTAAATTCAGTAAGTGTAAATTTTGGCTCTAGTAAGTTTTTTTCCTGGCCATATTATCTATAATGATGGGATATCTATAGATACTTTAAAGAAAAATGTTTTTGAATAATATCTAGAACCAATTAATATAATTGATATATATATTTTTCTTAGTTAAGCTCATTATTATTAGTGATTTGTTCAATTTTTTTCTATATTGGATAACTCGATAACAAAGATAACATGTAAGGTGGTTAAATTCAAACTTTTAAAGGAATGCGAATAAAGTTTTAAGGAAATGAAAAATATATTGACCAATTCACCAATATTAACTTTAACATTTAGAAAGGAAATATTTTTGACATATAATGATGGATATAAGAAATTAATGGGGTGCATCCTTATGCATAATGAAGGGGATATTGATTATATATCAAGATAATTAAAATCCTATAGAAAAAACTATAAAACTCATGATCTTGAAATAACAACTATAATGTGATAACTATATGTAATTTTTTCTTTATATTTTATATTATGTTGGGGTAATTTAAATTTTTTTAATGGTTTAGATTAAATTTTATTTTTCTAGAATTTTTTATTTTATTTCATGGTTATCGTGAATGGATAAGGAGAAAACGAGAAAGGTGTCTTGCACATGAGTTTTTTAGTTTAATTTTTTTAGTGTGTAACGCCCCGACCCCAGTTACCTAGACTCGGTGCATTACTTCGTAACATTGGCATGATCACAAAAGATCAAGTCTCGAAAGACCGATTAGTTTAGTAGCCTTGGAAACACTAGATACATTCATAAATGTTACATTACATCATAGAGTGAAAAACTACAATAACATAGTCTCCATTTTCCACACTCATATCCCCTTCAGACTATCCCTGCAGGTCATTCCTAAAATACTTCTTCACATCCTGGAAAAAAAATTAAAACATTGAAAGGGGTGATCTCAGATGATCAGTAAGGATAACAATATAGTGGAAGCTTTCATAAATAAAAATAAACATTTAAGGCAATGTATAACTAAAAAAAAGCCTTTTAAACTTGAACTTAAACATAATATGGAAAAAGTAAAATGAAATAATGCCATTTACTTATTCACATGGATATTCTACTGGTCGAATAATCACATGAAATATCAATAACCACTTTCATAATGATGGAATGCATAATGCCAGACTATCATAACCACGTAGCCAAGGCCTCATGCCAAGACTACAAATAAGATTTTGTCAAGGCCTCGTGCCAAGACACTAGTTTGTCTCATGAGACCTGCCGATGGATCGAGGAGCTATAGCGGGCTCCACCCGTCACTTATTAAGTCCAATTCATTCCTCATATGAAAAGGTTTAAACATATCATAAACCATAACATAATCGTATCACATAAAACATGCATAAAAGAAACATAACATTTCCAAATTTCAATTACAAGATATCAATACAACACATTGATATAATAAAAACATTTTCAAAACCATTTTCAATACCAAAATAAAAGAAAATTAAAACTTTTTAATTATTTTTCATTAAAAAAATGTTATGGCTTGTAGAGGAAGCCGAAACTCAAATAATGGTCACGGCGGCGAAGAAGTTGTTGTTGCCGCATACGTACAACGAGAAAAACATTCCTTTTTGTTGTTTAGTAAAACTCATTGTATAAAAATATTCCTTTTGAATAAATGTAAAAGTCAAAGGGGTTTATACACCGTATAAAAGAAATTTGTGTATAAAACAAAATATGCCTCAATGAATGGAGATTGAGACAAAGTACCTTACAAAGATCATTTTTTAAATAAAATAGATCTATTATGTGTATTCACTATAAGTACACATAATGAAATTACAAATACAAGATAGGATATAATAATATCATGACATAATTTGAAAGTAGGAGATTAACCCAAAGAACAGAAATTGGGGTAAGAAGTTCCCTTAAAAAGATAATTTTCAAATAAAATAGATCTATTATGTGTATTCACTATAATTACACATAAAGAAAATACAAATACAAGATAGTCCATAATAATATCATGACATAATTTGAAAGTAGGAGATTAACCCAAAGAATGAAAATTGGGTTAAGAAGTTCCCTTACCTCGTGTCCGACTTGACTCGACCGTTCTTTAACCTCCTGAATAATAAACTAGAGTTAATTTATACTTGATTAAGAACCTTTTCATGTTCATTATTCCTTTTATATCACTTATTACCATTTTATGAACATTATGTAATTATTTAAGTTAATAACGGTCGTTTTGTCGATCTTTGGTACTTAAGTCAAAAATAAACTTCTTATAATTACAAGTTGTCCATGTGGTGAAATATCCATTATATCCAGAATTATATTCATGATTTAGATATCATATATATCATATATATCCAGTATATACATTCATTCATAATATTACGTAACATTTAGAGGTAAGAAATGAAATGCGCCGTTCAAGGAGACGGTAAGCCGTACGTACGCATGAACGCTACTTTCATTTCTATTTCGTATTTAATGGAATAAAATCATAATGATATGAAGGTATATTATAATTCCAGTATAATATCATATATAATATCATTTAATACATCCTTTATACATCCCACATATGGCATTAATGATTCAAATCACTTTGAGGGGGCGGTAGTCCGCACTTCCTAAAATAAAGATATTGCGTTTACCCATAATGGAAACCATAAAGGTATGCCATAAATGAAAAATACAGAATCTTAAGTAAAACATAATCATATTATATATCATATATAAATATAGTGACATCTTAATGGCCACCTTTGAAGGTGTTATATGAGTGTTGAACAATCATCGTTTCGTGAGGCAGAAATTCGCCACCCACAGAAACAATATATTCTTTAACCATTAGATGTAGGTGTGTGTAAGCGTAGCTCTAATAATTATTATAACAACATCCTAGTATATTGAGGATACTGGTGTTTTTATAAAATAAATGAATAAAAATATTTTAAGGGGTTGGAGAAGCAAAATAATACATAAGAACACAAGAGAAAACACTACCTTTAAAACGGGTAACTCTCTTTGATTTGAGCTCAAAGGATTCCTTGGGAAGACTTCTGTCCAAAGTGAGGATTCTAGGAGTAATAGTGGGATGTGGAGAGAAAAAATGGTCAGGGATTGGCCAAGCAAAATGGCTTTAAGGTGTGAATAAGGTGGTATAGGTGGGGGCCTTTTATAAGAGGAGAGGAGGGGCACTCTTGGAAAGTTATAAAAGGTTACTTTATTATAAAATTCATTTCGGATTTAAAAGGTCAAAAAATTATATATTTCGAGTATAAGGTGATAATAGTTCTAAATACACCCATACAATAGGTTTTTGACATGTTTAGGTCTTATATTTTACATTATCTTTTCATTTTATTTTAATCGTTAAATAATGAGGTAATCGCTGCATCATCATGGTGTCATAAATAATTTAATTTATTTAATGTCTAAAAATTATAAAAAAAATATCATGTTGTAGGAAATATTTTTATCTTTCTAATTAATATTTATTGTCAAAACTATGACTTGTATAACCCCATTTAAAAATTGTTTTAGTAGAACAACTCATGTTTGTGACATTTTTATTTTAACATTAAATAAAAAGTTTTTAATGTCATTTTCCTACCAAAGTAGCTCCATGGGGTCCCCAAGTTGACACATGGATTTTCTTGGTCGGGAATGACTCATAAAATAGGGGTAGTACATGTGTAAAGGTCATTTCATATTATTATAACATTATCTTTACCTTAAATTACACTAATTACCTTTAATCGCGATTAATAAAACATAAAAGTTACTATTTACCAAAAAATTATTTTAATCCCATTGAACCACATTTTACATCCTAATTACAACCATGTATGTTGGATTTTTGAAATTCAATACATAGAAGCGGTAAATTTTCATTTAAACGAAAAATCAGTTTTTTAACTACCACTTAGTGGTTTCACTATTCATCAAAAATTGAAGTTTTTTAGAACAATGCCAAAATTTCACCCTAAGCTATAATTGATATTCCGAATTCAAAAATGATATCTATTTTACAAAATTACAAACATATAAGCTTCATTAATTAATTTTATAATTAATTTCCTCTGTCACAACAAATAGCGTGTTTTTAAGAAACAATATATATCCAAAGATTGACAATTGTTTATGTCCAATTTCAAAGTGAAATTAATTCTAATGACCACCATTGGATAAATGGTAAAAATATATTCTAATTATACTTTAAAACCACTCAATAGTATAATTTATCACTATAAATTATTTTTATTAAAAAAGTTGTTTTTAAGTATTTTTCACTATTCATAACAAAATTGGAAGTTCTCAGAAAAATACCAAAAATTCAACATAGGCTAATTTCGATATTCCGAATCCAAAAATGAAGTCCATTTTGAAATATAAAATATATATAATTTCAAAAAGTGGGTATTACTATTCATAACTGCTACTTTTATTGGTCGTGGTGTGTTAGAACTCGAGGTTGCGTACAACACACGCTGCTCTATTATTCAAAGAGGAGCGTACCATGGAATCTTGGGGTGTTACATTCTCCCCTCCTTCAATAAATTGCGTCCTCGCAATTTAAAATTTTTATTCGAAAATAAAAGGTTGAAAATAGAAAATACCTTTGTGGAAAATCCACATCGGAAATAAGGTTAATAAGATTTAGCCTTAATAAGAGGGAAATGGAAATGAAAAAGTCACCACAAAATTATAATCTCTATAAGGAGAACATTGGTGGAAATTATAGACATATAATTGGAGGAAAAACGTAAATATTTGTAGGGAGTGATTGAGGTCATCAATCACAAACAAGTGTAAAATTGAGGGCCTCAAAGCCTTCAATCTATGTTGATTTAAAATATTATCAGTTCAACAAGATATAAGGTATTAGGATAACACATTTTTTTGTTTTAATATCCCTTTACTAAAGTTTAAGAATTAATTTATTCATAGAATAAGAGATAGGTATATATATATTTATTCTTGACAAGTAGAGTTTCAACCTTCAACTAATTTCTACCACAAACTCATCTTTCACTCAAAAAGATAACAGAACTCAAAAATATTATATTTATCCTAATCGTACAAGGTTCAAAATATTAACACATACCATTTAGATTAGGAAAACTATTTTGTAATAACCAGGGACTTCCTGTAGGCTAGTGGTAGGTAATAAAGGCCTGTCACACTATGGTTGTGGGTTCAATTCCTACAGCTTTGTCCGACGCGACGGGTTATCCCCCGACCTACAGGTTGTCCTTTTCCTAAAACTATAGTATTATAATATTCTAAAAATAATATTCAGAAATTTTTTAACCTTAAAAAATACTCTCCAAGGTTGAACTTGATCCATTCCAACCTTTATAGTTATCCAAAATACTTATGTCCAACTCACAGTCCAAATTTTATAAGGAAGGAAAAAATAATGAAGATCCTTTTTTCCATGTAACAACATGTGAACACCTTCATCATGTATTCGTTTAAAACAATACAACATCCTGAATTACCATAAATCCTTATTGATTACATTCATGATACCTTATTCCTTATAGAATACAAGATATACTCCTTCTATCAAAAAATGTATACAAATCATTAATCAGTTTCAAGGAAGTTAAGAATATCCAATATAATTTATCCAAATCAATCATGTATTATTCCAAAATCACTATCTTGGTATTAGAACCATATTATGGTTTATCTTTCTCTTAACCATATATTTTCCAAAAATTTAACCTGCTGTGGAGTCACTTTTCTTGGTTCCACACAATCACAAGTCCTTGATGAAATAGTACTGCAGTACAATCCTTATATACTCCATAATTATTATAACCAGTACATCATTGATACAACACTCATATGACAAAATTCTTTAATAAAAACATAAGAACTATAATCATTCCTCCTCATTTTTGGTAGTATCATAACTTGATTAGTATCCAATAACATCATTTGGGGCATACTCTGATGATTTGGAAATTGGTTTGCGTAGTGTCCCCACTCCTTGCAGATGATGCATTGTACATTTGAAACCTTTTTCATACCCTTTCAGTCACGCACTTGGTGTCCTTTTTCTCCACACTTATAACAAACTCCCATTACCTTCAGGCAAGTTCCAAGGTGTTTCTTCCCACAGTTATCACATATTGGAAAATTCTTCTTTTCCCTCGTTCTTTTATCCATCATTCTCTCTTCCATCATTTTCTTCTTCACTTTCTTCCCTTCAAATCCATAAGACTCAGAGAATTATTTACTTATCTTATTAACACATGATACTATTTCTTCATATGTTGAGAACACATGGGAGACTATTTCTCTTCTAAATGTTGGCTTAATAACGTTAAAGATATGATCCTTCTTACTCTTTGGATCATACGTATTGATGGAGTTCACATTCCTTCTACTGGGCGCCATTTCTATACAATGGCATAAACTAGGTTAGTTTATGAATTGCAATGAATAATTCCAAACTTTTAAAAATACTTAATGTAAATTTAATGGTTTATGGATATAATCTATAATCATAAAAAAATTTTTCTTTGAGGAAGTATATACTCATAAACCCTTCATAATGGTTTGTAAAAAAATGAGAATTATCCTAAGCATATCCCCTGGGAGTGTCGTAACCAAGAGTGCAGTAGGGCCTGTTGTCATGCACCGGTTCCCGTTCGAGTCTAGCTCAAAGCGGTGTTTTCGGGTTTTACCCCTAGGTACATCTGTGCCATAGCCGCCTCTACCTTCTCGTATCCAGACAGGGATGTATTGCTCGGAAAACTCACAAAATCTCTATAATACCAAAATTCTAGGAAGTTATTCTATACTAATCCTCAAAGTCTATCTTTGGGTTATGTGCTCTGATCAGAGTTTATCTAAATCTAGCTTCCAAGGTTAGTACTAAAATGCCTCTGATACCAACTGTAATGCCCCGACCCCAGTTACCCAGAGTCGGTGCATTACTTCGTAACATTGGCATGATCACAAAAGATCAAGTCTCGAAAGATTGATTAGTTTAGTAGCCTTGGAAACAGTAGATACATTCATAAATGTTACATTACATCATAAAGTGAAAAATACAATAACATAGTCTCCATTTTCCACACTCATATCCCCTTCAGACTATCCCTATAGGTCATTCCTAAAATACTTCTTCACATCCTAGAAAAAAAATTAAAACATTGAAAGGGGTGAGCTCAGATTCTCAATAAGGATAATAATATAGCGGAAGCTTTCATAAATAAACATAAACATTTAAGGCAATGTATAACTAAAACAAAAACCTTTTAAACTTTAACTTCAACATAATATGGAAAAAGTAAAATGAAATAATTCCATTTACTTATTCACATGGATATTCTACTGGTCAAATAATCACATGCAATATCAATAACCACTTTCATAATGATGAAATGCATAATGCCAGACTATCATAACCACATAGCCAAGGCCTCGTGCCAAGACTACAAATAAGATTTTGTCAAGGCCTCATGCCAAGACACTAGTTTGTCTCATGAGACCTGCCGATGCATCGAGGAGCTATAGCGGGCTCCACCCGTCACTTATTAAGTCCAATGCATTCCTCATATGAACAGGTTTAAACATATCATAAACCATAACATAATCGTATCACATAAAACATGCATAAAGGAAACATAACATTTCCACATTTCAATTACAAGATATCAATACAACACATTGATATAATAAAAACATTTTCAAAACCATTTTCAATACCAAAATAAATGAAAATTAAAACTTTGTAATTATTTTTCATTAAAAAAGGTTATGGCTTGTAGAGGAAGCCGAAACTCAAATAATGGTCACGGCGGAGGAGAAGTCGTTGTCGCCGCATATGTACAACAAGAAAAACATTCCTTTTTTTTAGTAAAATGCTTCATATAAAAAGATTCCTTTTGAATAAACGTAAAAGTCAAAGGGGTTTATACACCGTATAAAAGAAATTTGTGTATAAAACAAAATATGCCTCAATGAATGGAGATTGAGACAAAGTACCTTACAAAGATCATTTTTTAAATAAAATAGATCTATTATGTGTATTTACTATAAGTACACATAATGAAATTACAAATACAAGATAGGATATAATAATATCATGACATAATTTGAAAGTAGGAGATTAACCCAAAGAACGGAAATTGGGTTAAGAAGTTCCCTTACAAAGATCATTTTTAAATAAAATAGATTTATTATGTGTATTCACTATAAGTACACATAAAGAAAGTCAAAATACAATATAGGCCATAATAATATCATGACATAATTTGAAAGTCGGAGATTAACCCAAAGAATGAAAATTGGGTTAAGAAGTTCCCTTACCTCGTGTCCGACTTGACTCGACCGTTCTTTAACATCCTGAATAATAAACTAGAGTTAATTTATACTTTCTTAATAACCTTTTCATGTTCATTATTCCTTTTATATCACTTATTACCATGTTATGAACATTATGTAATTATTTAAGTTAATAACGGCCGTTTTGTCGATCTTTGGTACTTGAGTCAAAAATAAACTTCTTATAATTACAAGTTGTTCATGTGGTAAAATATCCATTATATCCAGAATTATATTCATGATTTAGATATCATATATATCATATATATCCAGTATATAAATTCATTCATAATATTACGTAACATTTAGAGGTAATAAATGAAATGCACCGTTCATGGAGACTGTAAACTGTACGTACGCATGAACGCTACTTTCATTTCTATTTTATATTTAATGGAATGAAATCATAATGATATGAAGGTATATTATAATTCCAGTATAATATCATATATAATATCATTTACTCCATCCTTTATACATTCCACATATGGCATTAATGATTCAAATCACTTTGAGGGGGCGGTAGTCTGCACTTCCTAAAATGAAGATATCACGTTTACCCATAATGGAAACTATAAAGGTATGCCATAAATGAAAAATACATAAGCTTAAGTAAAACATAAACATATTATATATCGTATATAAATATAGTGACATATTAATGGCCACATTTGAAGGTGTTATATGAGTGTTGAATAATCATCGTTTCGTGAGGCAGAAATTCGCCATCCACATAAACAGTATGTTCTTTAACCATTAGATGTAGGTGTGTGTAAGTGTAGCTCTAATAATTATTATAACAACATCCTAGTATATTTATGATATTGGTTTTATTAAAAAAAAATGAATAAAAAGATTTTAGGGGGTTGGAGAAGCAAAATAAAACATAAGAACACAAGAGAAAACACTACCTTTAAAACGGTTAACTCTATTTGATTTGAGCTCAAAGGCTTCCTTGGGAAGATTTCTGCCAAAATTGAGGCTTCTAGGAGTAATAGTGGGATGTGGAGAGGCAAAATGGGCAGGTTTTGGCTGAGCCAAATGGCTTGAAGGTGTGAATAAGGTGGTAGAGGTGGGGGCCTTTTATAAGAGGAGAGGAGGGGCACTCTTGGAAAGTTATAAAAGGTTACTTTATTATAAAATTCATTTCGGATTTAAAAGGTCAAAAAATTATATATTTAGAGGATAAAGTGATAAGAGTTCAAAATCTACCCATACAATAGGTTTTTGACATGTTTAGGTCTTATATTTTACATTATCTTTTCATTTTATTTAAATCGTTAAATAATGAGGTAATCGCTGCATCATCATGGTGTCATAAATAATTTAATTTATTTAATGTCTAAAAATTATAAAAAAACTATCATGATGTAGGAAATATTTTTAGATTTATAATGAATATTTATAGTAAAAAATATGACTTGTATAACCCCATTTAAAAATTGTTTTAGTAGAACAACTCATGTTTGTGACATTTTTATTTTAACATTAAATAAAAAGTTTTTAATGTCATTTCCCTACCAAAGTGGCTCCATGGGCTCCCCAAGTTGACCCATGGATTTTTTTGGTCGGACATGACTCATCCAATAGGGGTAGGACATGTGTAAAGGTCATTTCATATTATTATAACATTATCTTTACCTTAAATTACACTAATTACCTTTAATCGCGATTAATAAAACATAAAATTTACTATTCACCAAAAAATTATTTTAATCCCATTGAACCAAATTTTACATCCTAATGACAACCATGTATTTCATATTTTTGAAATTCAATTCATAGAAGCAGTAAAATTTCATTTAAACGAAAAATCATTTTTTTAACTACCACTTAGTGGTTTCACTATTCATCAAAATTGAAGTTTTTCAGAACAATGCCAAAATTTCACCCTAAGCTATAATTGATATTCCGAATACAAAAATGATGTCTATTTTACAAAATTCCAAACATATAAGTTTCATTAATTAATTTTATAATTAATTCCCGCTGTCACAACAAATAGCGTGTTTTTAAGAAACAATATATATCAAAAGGTTGACAATTGTTTATGTCCAATTTCAAAGTGAAATTAATTCTAATGACCACCATTGGATAAAATGGTAAAAATATATTCTAATTATAATTTAAAACCACTAAATATTATAATTTATCACTATAAATTATTTTGATTAAAAAATTTGTTTTTAAGTATTTTTCACTATTCATAAAAAAATTGGAATTTCTCAGAAAAATACCAAAAATTCAACATAGGATAATTTCGATATTCCGAATCCAAAAATGAAGTCCATTTTGAAATATAAAATATATATAATTTCAAAAAGTGTGTATTACTATTCATAACTGCTACTTTTATTGGTCGCGGTGTGTTAGAACTCGAGGTTGCGTACAACACACGCTGCTCTATTATTCAAAGAGGAGCGTACCATGGAATTTTGGGGTGTTACATAGTGCCTGGATGGTTTCATGGGTAGAAAATGATTGGATTCAAACTATATAAAATCTAGTGAAAACTATGTGAGTCTTTTTTATGTAAATTATGTTCATACACGACTACGGAAAACCATGTGGGTGGCTATGAAGTAGTACTATAGTTTTTAGAATATATTTTTATGGTTGGCATATAGTTTAGTAAATTGTGAAGAAAAACCATATAGATGATTTGTGCTTGTCCAGTTCAGGCCTCATGGTAGGTGAGTGGTTTGGTATATCATCCATCCTAACCATGTGATATTCTTACCTTATTAAAAAGTATAAATTCCCAATGTCCCTTGACTCAAGGTTTGTGATTTTAACCCCTCTCTTTCTATTCTATCATTATACCAAATGTTTTCACACCAAGGGATCCATTCCCCTCCATTTCCCTTGGATTCCAAGCCTCACATCCATGTTTTCGAGCAGTTTTCTTGAATTATTCTCATTTTTACCTTCCTATCTTCTTCCTTTCCTATTAATTTTTTTATCCAATGAAAAATAATGGCATAAGGAATAAAAATTAGGGTTGGTGGTGGAACTAATCATGAGGGTTTAGTTGTGAACAATTTTTTTTGTTTTTCATTATTCAATTGTGCATTATACATCAATAGTGACACATTATGATGAGTTTATCTTGAAATAGGTGGGTGTTTCTATGAAATTTTCCTTATAATTCATGTCATGTAATAATTGTTTTTTAATGTTTCTTTGTAAAATTATAAGCATATGGTAAAACCATAATGGGTTAAAATTCATTTTTTATGGTTTTCAAACTTAGCATAAAATTAGTTTTTAATTGTTTTTTAATAATGAATTAAAAAAAGGTTGTGTGTGGAAAGTTTTTATTAAAAATATTGAGTGGATTATTCAAATGGATTCAAGGATTTGAACAAGGTGTTTTATATCAGTTTGATATTTTAAAAAAGGTTCTTATAATTTGTTTATTTTCAAAAGAAAAAATTCATGTTTTTAAAAGGGTGTTTGATAAAGAGGAGTTTGTGTGGACCACATTAATTGATTTTATGGTCCATTTTTCTTTTAGTGGTTTAAAAGTTATTTCTCAAAAACATATTTATTTCTAAATGGATTTCAAAGAGTGTTTCGATAATTAGGTTTCAATGGTTGTTTTAAAAATAGATTTCAAATGATGAAAAGTGTCTTAGTATTTCAATCCTATTTTAAAAGGAATGTTTGGAACTTTATAAAGTAATTTTTTATGACTGTGATACCCTCATTGATCCCCTTATTGTTTTATTTGACATACCAATAATTTGTGGCCTTGAGGGTGTTGTTTATTTTCTATTTCATTATATGACACATTTAAATGAATGAAATGAAAGGAGATATTTATTGAGAGGGTATATGATGTGAGATTTGGTTTATTTAAAAGTGTTCCATTATTATTGAATTCATATAATTTCTTTATGCCTTGTTATTTTCTCACCACCTATTTGAATTATCATGGGAACATGAGTAACTAATAGAAAGTATGGATACATATTACAATAGCTTGGTGTGATCTCACTAGCTAGTGAACTAAGAGAGTTTTCCCTCCTAGGGATATGTATATATACATATATATATATATATTGTACTCGATGAACTAAAGGGGTATAGAATGGGGATATTCCAGTTTTTTTTATAGGGCCCCTAGTAAGAGTGACCACAAGTAAGAGTGACCCATGGAAACTAGGTCCGATATCATTAATGTTAGAATATAGGGACTTTCCTATGATTCTCAGTTCCCATTAGGGATAATTTAGGGGATTTAATTTCAGTACTTTATTTTTTTCCCTAGTATTAGTTTGATCCTATGGAACCATTGTTTAATAATTACATTTTTATTTTGTCTTTTTGATATATTGGTTGTATTCAATTATAATGATGTTTCAGTTGAATTTCAATTTATTTATTATTTTTTTTGGAAAGTAGGCTTTTTAATGTGAAGTGGTAATGATTAAGTAAATAGTATATAGAAATGATTTTATGAAAATAGGTAAAAGGATATGTTTTTCTTTATATATTTTGAAATATATTTTTTCATTATCTAAAAAAAATTAAAAGATTTTTTTTAAATGTTAGAGTTTGAGAGTTATGATTTGAACCGATTAATCATTAATTTTTAAAAGGCTTATGTTATTATTTTTTTAAAAATAGTGGCAAAGAGTGTTTATTTTTCCTTTATGCTGACTTATTCAAAATTGAAAAAAATATATTTCCCATGTTATTTTAAAACTAGTATTAATGAAATGTTTTATGAATGATATTTCAATGAATCCTTGGAGTTCTCCTAATGATAATATATTTTTCACACCCTATATCACACTAGTGTATGTGTGTGTATGTAGCTTTCCTATTCTCTCTTAGGTGCCAAGTCCTTGAATTTAGTTGGGTGTTTTTCTTGGTCTATTGATGAACACGTGCTAGTGGTGAGTGACCATGATTCATATGGTGGAGTTTAGGTTTCATTTTATTTTTTAACTATGGTTTTATCGACCACTTCATAGAGTTGTAATTTAGATTCTACATTCATGTACATGATTCTACTGTGTTTTTTCATTTGTAAAATTTTTATGGATGCTTATTGTGCTTAGTCCATTTTTAGTTTGTTTTTAATTTATTTATATTTATTTAATATTTATGGATGTCTAATGTTTGGATACCATATTCTTGGTATTTTCTTCTACTTTTGTGTATTATTATACATGGGTGAAATCATTCCCCAACACATGTTCTTGATACCCAGACACTATTTAGAAACCCCTGGGGATTGAGAATGACTTTAAGACCCTGTGGTGGGTTGAGTTGGGTAATGTGTTGGGTTAGCGTAGGCCAATTCATTATAAAATTGTATCATAGATTAGGTTCTATATTGATCCTAGGTTTATTATATAACTCACATATTATTTGTATGTGTTATAGTTGAATGGAGGTTTGAATTATTGTTAAGACTCAGGAATTTAGTCATTATTAGGTTTCTGATCACCACCTTTCATGAAGACACTTAATATTTCATGGGTAGATGGGATTTATATATATTTTAATTTATTTAGTTGGATTGATATTTGAAATTATGGTATTTTTATCCTTAATGAGATAATATGAGTTGTATTGAGAGTTGATCTTGTAATTTTGGGATGATAATGGAAAATGAATTGATGATGTGAGGTTGGATTGAATGTATTTACAAGACATTTAGTAACCAAGAACTTGATTTTGAAAGTGTTCATGAACTATTCCATTATTGGTGAATGGACCGTCAAACCATATGGCTAAGTCAAGTATAGTTTTGCATCATATTTGTTTTGTTACTTAGACCCATTGATTCCTTAATTGTTTAAAAGTAGTTTTATATATCAAGAAAGTAATCATGGTGGGTCTTGTGACCTGTTACCATTTTTTTATAGAATTTTACTAAGAAATTTAGCACACCCCATTTTTATGATAATTATGAAATTATTTTTTGTGTAAAAAGGATAATTTTCTGTAAGGATGTTTTTGGTTTTAAAAATAGTCCTTAGGGATTTTTTATAAAGGAATTATTTTTTCATGAATATTGTTTTCAATTGAAAATAAAACGTTTTTTTTATTTTTTATAAAATAATTTTTTTATTATGTAATGTTTTTGTAATGGATTTATCTCATTATGAAACCTAGAAAACTTTTTGGTTTTTAAACCAGTTTATGATTTTAAGTGAATAATGATAAGTTTTTTAAAATATTTTAAAAGGTGAGATATTTTGAAATAAAACCTCAACATTGGATGTTTGAGTGGGATGCGTATTTTAAATAAGGCCAGTGATTTTTAAAGCCAACTTTTATAGTTTGTGTAATTTTTACACTTGGTGGATGTTTAAAATGAAGGAATATTTTGAAATGTTTTGGAGGAGTGAAATTTTTTTGAATGAGAATTAGATTTCATGTGAATTCTTAAATTACTGAAAATAGTATTTTAAGTTGAAATTGAAATTATTAAAATGGATTTTTTTATTTTCCTAAAAGAGGTGAAATATTCTGTAATGGACCAGACCCCTTCGGTCCATTCCTTTGTTGAAATCGATGTGGTCAACACGACGCACGTTATAATGATAATTTTAATACTGATGATAATGTAAAAATATGTTAAATAATAATGATGATGACATAAATTGTGTGATTAATTAAACTAAAAATAATAATCATGATAAAATGATTTAATGGGTGTTATTATTATTAATGATGTGAAGTGGGAAGGTGTGTGATCCATTAGACGTTGATAAATGAAACATGCAGTTTGTTATTAATTGAATAATTGTTGAAATTAAATTTAAATAATAATAATGGGTGTTGTGTTATTAATATTATTCATAATATTAATAATAATGAGAAATTGATGAAATGAGTCATGGTATTTATTGCAAACAATTAAATGAAGATGTAAGTGGAAGCATGGTGGTGAGTTCATAAAATTAAAGGTGAGTTCGTTATTATTATTATGTTAAATAATAATAATAATGGTGGCGTAAAAATATATTGGGTTTATTAAATTGAATGGTTTTAATTTAATAAAAGTGGTTTCAATTTAATCAGTGTGAAATAAAAATAAATAGAATTAAAATAATTAAATTGATGGATGTTACGCGACATTGACGTGGCACGATCAAATTCAGATATCCAACAGGGTGGTTTAACGTGGTCAATGCGACGAGCGTAAATATTTTTGTTATTAAAAACAATAACGTCGGTGAGTTAATAAAATAAGTTGATGAAATGTTATTGTTATTGAAGAACAATAAATAAAAATGATGGCGTAAAACTATGTGCGAGAGGTTAATAAAATTAAATGTATTAAAATGAGGTTGAATATGTAAGTTATATTAATTTTGTTTTGTCATTTAATTCAATTAAATGAAATGGTTTTGAGTCGCATGGAATGGTTGTACATAGGTTCTCCCAAAATTGAAATATGAAATTAATAATATTGATCATATAATAAATATAATAATACAATTAAAAGGAAAGTGGTTTTATTTAATAAATTATAATAAATTAAAGGATGAGGCGCATGACATGGGGAGGGGGAGGCTTGAATGCCCCCTTTCCCTTGTATAAATCATATTTTTTTTATATAATTTGATTTAATATATCATATATTTTATATAATGTTGATTTAATATATTATAATAGTAATACAATAATAAAATAGGGGAGTCACATGGCATAACGGGGGTGTGCAACATGAATCTCAATTATAATTTGAAAAAAATTAAAATAGTATAAATATAATAATAATAATATAATAATATTATTATTATTTTGGGTTATACAATTTTAATTCGACCGTAACTTCTTCATACGGTGTCGGAATGACGAACCATCAGCGACAACGTAACCCTGAAATTAAGACAGTCATTTTAAGACCAGTGATGGATACTTTTTTATGAGTTATGTCTCGGGTCAACGAAACACACATATTAATAGAATTAACGTTATCATTAAATGCATGGAAACTGCGTGATGTGTCGTGTGTTGACCAGTCAAAACGCATAACAGGTGTACGGTCACACCTTGTATTCATCAATACACACTGCATACTGTTTTACCTATTCATTGCCTATATAAGAAAGGGTCGCAGATTATTTATAGACCAATCGCTTCTTCTTCGCACGACGACGCTCTTAGATGATCGAGAAGTCTTCCTCCTCAAACTTCTTCATCCAGACTCCCATCGTCGATCCGTCAGTGGATGCGGGATCTTGTCGGCAAGGATAACACCATACAACCTGTTCCGTTCCCTCTTCTTCGACTTCCCCTCTACAGTTTCCAACCGAGGAGATTTCTGATAATTGACGGGAACGAAAGTCTTTGAAGAACGACTCTAAAAAGGTATGTTAAACCTCTGTTCTTGTATTATCTTTACGATCCTACTTCTCCTATTTTCTTTCCATGCTATGGCGTGTGATCTCCGTGTTGAGGGAGTTTCTTGTGTTGTTGATTAGGTGGTGTCGCGACGTCCTTGGTGGGTGCAGTCATTCTGGGAGAAGCCTTGTGATCGTGGTGGTCGTGTTCGTAGAAGGACATCAGAACCTGTTGAGGTAGGGATCTTACCTTCGTCTCTCTAATTTGTGCATCATGCGGGGTGGGTATCCTCTTGTTTTCACAAGAAATAGTTAAACCATTAAATAAAGATAATAAATGGCTTATATAATGGGGTTGGGAAGTTGTGATTGTTGTTACTTTATACCCTGTGATATTATGTTGTGAATTGAATGAGCTTTTACCTATTGAAAATCACGGTCGTTGGGGGACTTTGCTTACGCAATTAAATGTTTCCCTCTCCTTATGAATTTTCTTATGGATGGAAACCTTGTGGAATGTAGAATTTGGTTAATCACGTAAAGTTGGCTGTTTAAAATCTAGAACCCTTGTGTGATCACCCCAGTTGAACAAAATGGAACAATGAACATGTGGGTGTTGGCTTAGTTACATGACATGTGATGGGGGTGTTTTGTGGGTTGTTGTGGATCGGGTGAGCAGCGGGGCTGCGGTTGAATTGGTTTTGGGTTGGTGTAAATGCTACGTTGGTGATGGCCAGCGGGGCTGCAATAAATGGTATTAAAGGGATATTGATGTACGGGTTTCGGTGCGGTTGTGGTTATGGCGGTTGGCAGTGGGGATGCAGGGTTGGGTTTTAATGTGAACGGGTTATGGGTTGTGATTAATAAATAAAATGTGGAAGAGTTAATGAATGGTGGGGCATGGTAATGGAACGGGTTTAATAATCAATGGGTTGGTTGGTTGATAAGAAGGGCTTGGTTGTGTTGCTTGTGTTTTCCTAACTTTATTTGTGGATGATAGGGATATGTTTCACGAACAATCGATATGGTTGGTTTTGGATAGTTTCCCAGTAGTTAAGGAACTAATAAACTAATTCTGCTAAAATGTGAAAACCTAAATGGGGTGGGGGTTGTTGTTGTATGCATGCTTCGTGGTAGCAGTGCTGAGGCACGAGCTCAGTTTCTCTATTTAGAAGCCATAAGTTGGGCTGTGTGTTTGGTATATATATATATCTGTATCTTTTGTGTTTTATCGCACCCCACCCATGTTGAGAACTTAGTGCCGAACACTCCCATTTTATGGGAGAGGGTGTTTTTCCCTTAGTTACTAGCTCCTTCCTGCTCCTTCTCTCCTAGGCTGTGATGGCTTGAGGTGACCTTACACCTAAGACTCTTCGGGTAGGTTTCGATTGGGGTGGTTCTAGCCCAAGACTCTTCGGGCAGGTTTTACTGTTTCCCAAGAATCTTCGGGATGAGGCCCAGGTGTGTGCGGGCGGGATACGTGGTTGTGAGGCCCAGGTGTGTGCGGGCGGGGAGAGTGTGGCAGCGTCAGGACGTTCGTCGTTAGGAAGAGCAACTAACTAAAGGGAAATGGTGCGGGGTACCCAATACTCTTATTCTTATATACTACTACTACCTGTTGTGATTGTGTTTTTGGTGAGTGTGGCTGGTGAGGTTGGGTGGATATAATTCCTTGCTAGGTTTCTTCTGTTTTTCTCACGGGACATTAGGATGTCTCCCCACTTGTGCACGAGAGCTTTAGGTTTCCCTACTGAGTATACTTGTATGCTCACCCTACGTTTGCTTTCAGGTTTCCAAGAGGAATACCAGGACCGTGCGGGACCCTACTAGTCATATAGTTGGAGTTGCTACAATTTGTTGTACTTGTTTCCTTTTTGGTATTGTACTTTGAGCTTTCCTGTACTTGTACCTTGTTATAAAATTTGTTTAAACATGCATGTGGGTTTGGTTTGGGTTTATTTATATACACTTGTTTTTTCCCCTTTTTGGTGGTTGACTTTTCCTATTTCCCGATCTTTAAAAATAAAAAGGGAAATGCCTCCCATATTTGAGAAAACTCATACCCTTGGTGCTAGTCGCCAACCCGGGGCCTACTGGAGGCGGGACTCAGGGGTCATTATCTCCCTTTCACCATTTCCAGCTCAGGAGGGGCATCTTTGGTGGGAGGGGGTCGTGACAGAATAGTATCGGAGCTTATGGTTGAGAGATAGGATGGAGTCTGGAGTTAGGTAGAGTGAGGATTGCATGGGATGGTAGGGCAATAATTATAGTTAATCTTGGTGCGTGACATAGGCCAGGGAAGACCGGCTAGAACACAGGATTTTAGGGCCCCCCGTGATCCGATGCAAGGACTCTGAGCCTACCGAACGACCAATTGATACTACATTTATTACAGGGTAGAGACCCTAGGGAAGGTACATGAATCATCATGATTGTGTTTTACTTGATTTGGGTGTTCTGGGAAAGAAATTGATTAAAATGATAAAATAAAACCTTGAGTTTTTCCTTACTACTTGGGCTTAGGCAATCCTTGCTTACCGTACAGCTATGACAACTGGACGTCATCCCCGGGTGGCTCAGACGGCCGAGGCCCAGCAGTTTCAGGCAGTCAATCAGTTGAGGATTGACCGAGAGGAGGAAGATAGCCAGTGGCAGAAGACTCTCTGTTCTTTTCAGCGACATACCCTCAAGAAGTACGAGGGTAGTACTTCGAATATGGAGACGGAGGGGTGGCTTGAAGAGCTAGGGATCGCTTTTACCTTGATCCGTGCTCCGAGGGAGTACTGGGTTCCCCTAGCAATCAGTCAGCTGAGAGGTGCGGCGCTACAGTGGTGGAAGCTCTACCCCGGAGAGAGGATAGAGGCAGAGGTTCCATGGGATGACTTTGAGAAGGAATTCCGAGAGGAATTCCTTTCTTCCATGATCAAGGCAGAGAAGCGACATGAGTTACTCTCCCTTCAGTAGGGGAGTATGTCAGTACGAGAGCTGGGGATCAAATTCAAGGATCTCCTGCGCTTTACTACGGATCTCTTTCCAGATGAGGAGTCTCGGGCGAGACATTTGGAGGAGGCGCTTCGTCCTTCGCTCCAGTATTCTGTCACCCCCTTCACCATTCCAACTTACTTGGCAGTACAGAAGAAGGCAGAGTTTGTAGAAAGGATTCTCTCGCAGGGAGGTGCACCACGTGAGGGGATCCAACCAATTTAGTCGAAGGGGAAGGCATTCAGCAGCAGGTCTCCTACGATGGGACCTTCCAGTTTCATGCCAGTAGGGAGCAGGCCCCAGCAGTTCCAGTTCAGATCTTCGGGTCCTCGTCCCTTTTTCACGAGCCCAGGACCAAAGTGTTTTTCTTGCGGAGGTTTCAGGCACGTTCAGAGTCGGTGCCCGACCCAAGCTCAGTACGGTGGAGATAGACAGGTTCAGCGCCCGCCTCAGTAGTACCAGTCACCGGTAAGACCCTTCCAGTAGCAACAGGCTCCAGTCCCTCTGAGGGGAGATGGAGCAGGTGGTGGCCAGCCACAAGGAGTTCCTCAAGGATCCCAATCGGGACGTGGTTGAGGAGACAGACGTCAACAGAGAGGTAGAGGAGCTGGGCGCGAATAGTTGCATGCATCAGAGGCAGCATCTCTAGAAGGATCAAGGATCGATAGAGATGTGTTTTGGTTTTCTTGAATGATCTCCTTTATGTTTTGTTGCGAGCATTACACTCCATTGTTGGAACTCTTTTGCTCATTCTTTGGGCCTGAACCTTGTTTTTGTGAGTTTTTAATGCTATGTTGTTTCCTGATTTTCTTTAAATGTATGTGAAGAGCCCTATCATGTGGAGAGGGGAAGACCTAATCCCTAATTGAGATGCATTAATGTGGATGCGATTAAACTCGTGCAGGCGAGTCAGTTCCGCCTAAAGCGGATAATATCTCGACATGGGAGAAGGAATTCCCCAAGCCATGTGTCCGGGAAGTGTGTGGGTTGTACGGTGTTGGGGGCAGTGTAAGTTGGAAAATCCTAATATATGGAAGTGGGAAGGCCTAGTCCTTAATCGAGACGCATTAATGCAGATGCAATTAAACCCATGCAGGCGAGTCAGTTCCACCTAAAGCGGATAATATCTCGACATAGGAGAGGGAATTCCTAACTCATATAATTAGGGTTGTCAGTTGTTTCTTGTTATGACAAGATCCCTGAGAGGTATCTTGCGGAGTGGTTGTTTGGATCCATTCCTTTTTCTGGGTTGGTTTTTAATTCTCGAGGATGAGAATGTTTTGAGAGGTATCTGATGTAATGGACCGGACCCCTCTGGTCCATTCCTTTGTTGAAATCGATGTGGTCAACATGACACACCTTATAATGATAATTTTAATACTGATGATAATGTAAAAATATGTTAAATAATAATGATGATGACATAAATTGTGTGATTAATTAAACTAAAAAGAATAATCAAGATAAAATGATTTAATGGGTGTTATTATTATTAATGATGTGAAGTGGGAAGGTGTGTGATCCATTAGACGTTGATAAATGAAACATGCAGTTTGTTATTAATTGAGTAATTGTTGAAATTAAATTTGAATAATAATAATGGGTGTTGTGTTATTAATATTATTCATAATATTAATAATAATGAGAAATTGATGAAATGAGTCATGGTATTTATTGCAAACAATTAAATGAAGATGAAAGTGGAAGCATGGTGGTGCGTTCATAAAATTAAAGGTGAGTTTGTTATTATTATTATGTTAAATAATTATAATAATGGTGGCGTAAAAATATATTGGGTTTATTAAATTTAATGGTTTTAATTTAATAAAAGTGGTTTCAATTTAATCAGTGTGAAATAAAAATAAATAGAATTAAAATAATTAAATTGATGGATGTTACGCGACATTGACGTGGCATGGTCGGATTCAGATATCCAATAGGGTGGTTTAACGTGGTTAATGCGATGAGCGTAAATCTTTTTGTTATTAAAAACAATAATGTCGGTGAGTTAATAAAATAAGTTGATGAAATGTTATTGTTATTTAAGAAAAATAAATAACAATGATGACGTAAAACTATGTGTGAGAGGTTAATAAAATTAAATGTATTAAAATGGGGTTGAATATGTAAGTTATATTAATTTTGTTTTGTCATTTAATTCAATTAAATGAAATGGTTTTGAGTCGCATGAAATGGTTGTGCATAGGTTCTCCCAAAATTGAAATATGAAATTAATAATATTGATCGTATAATAAATATAATAATACAATTAAAATGAAAGTGGTTTTATTTAATAAATTATAATAAATTAAAGGATGAGGCGCATGAGATGGTGAGGGGGAGGCGTGAATTCCCCCTTTCCCTTGTATAAATCATATTTTTTTTTATATAATTTGATTTAATATATCATATATTTTATATAATGTTGATTTAATATATTATAATAGTAATACAATAATAAAATAGGGGAGTCGCATGGCATAACGGGGGTGTGCAACGTGAATCTCAATTATAATTTGAAAAAAATTAAAATAGTATAAATATAATAATATTATTATTATTTTGGGTTATACAATTTTAATTCGACCGTAACTTCTTCATACGGTGTCGGAATGACGAACCGTCAGCGACAACGTAACCCTGAAATTAAGACGGTCATTTTAAGACCAGTGATGGATAATTTTTTATAAGTTATGTCTCGGGTCAATGAAACACACATATTAATAGAATTAACGTTATCATTAAATGCATGGAAACTGCGTGACCTGTCGTGTGTTGACCAGTCAAAATGCGTAATGAGTGTACGGTCACACCGTATATTCATCAATAAATGCTGCATACTGTTTTAACTATTTGTTTCCTATATAAGAAAGGGTCACGGTTTATTTCCAGACCGATCGCTTCTTCTTCGCACGACGACGCTCTTGGATGATCAAGAAGTATTCCTCCTCTAACTTCTTCATCCGGACTCCGATCGTCGATCCGTCAGTGGCTGCAGGATCATGTTGTCAAGGAGAACACCGTACACCCTGTTCCATTCCCTCTTCTTCGACTTCCCCTCCACAGTTTACAACCGATGAGACTGTTGATAATTGACGGGAACGACGGTCTTTGACGAACGACTCTAAAAATGTATGTTAAACCTCTATTCTTGTATTCTCTTTCCAATCCTACTTCTCCCGTTTTCTTTCCATGCTATGGCGTGTGATCTCTGTGTTGAGGGAGTTTCTTGTGTTGTTGATTTGGTGGTGCCGCGACGTCCTTGGTGGGTGCAGTCGTTCTGGGAGAAGCCTTGTGATCGTGGTGGTCGTGTTCATAGAAGGACATCAGAACCTGTTGAGGTAGGGATCTTACCTTCGTCTCTCTAATTTGTGCATTATGTGGGGTGGGTATCCTCTTGTTTTCACAAGAAACAGTTAAACCATTTAATAAAGATAATAACTGGCTTATATAATGGGGTTGGTAAGTTGTGATTGCTGTTACTTTATACCCTGTGATATTATGTTGTAAATTGAATGAGCTTTTACCTACTGAAAATCACGGTCGTTGGGGGCCTTTGCTTATGCAATTAAATGTTGCCCTCTCCTTATGGATTTTATTATGGATAGAAACCTTGTGGAATGTGGAATTTGGTTAATCACATAAAGTTGGATGTTTAAAATCTGGAACCCTTGTGTGATCACCCCAGTTGAACAAAATGGAACAATGAACATGTGGGTGTTGGCTTAGTTACGTGACATGTGATGGGGGTGTTTTGTGGGTTTTTGTGGATCGAGTGAGCAGCGGGGCTGCGATTGACTTGGTTGTGGGTTGGTGTAAATGCTATGTTGGTGATGGGCAGCGGGGCTGCAATAAATGGTATTAAAGGGATATTGATGTACGGGTTTCGGTGCAGTTGTGGCTATGGCGGTTGGAAGTGGGGCTGCAGGGTTGGGTTTTAATGTGAATGGGTTATGGGTTGTGATTAATAAATAAAATTTGGAAGAGTTAATGAATGGTGGGGCGTGGTAATAGAACAAGTTTAATAATCAATGGGTTGGTTGGTTGATAAGAAGGGCTTGGTTGTGTTGCTTGTGTTTTCCTAACTTGATTTGTGGATGACAGGGATATTTTTTACGAATGATCGATGTGGTTGGTTGTGGATAGTTTCCCAGTAGTTAAGGAACTAATAAACTAATTCTGCTGAAACGTGAAAACCTAAATGGGGTGGGGGTTGTTGTTGTATACATGATTCGTGGTAGCAGTGATGAGGCACGCGCTCAATTTCTCTGTTTAGAAGCCGTAGGTTGGGATGTGTGTTTGGTATATATATATATCTGTATCTTTTGTGTTTTATCGCACCCCACCCATGTTGAGAACTTAGTGCCGAACACTCCCATTTTATGGGAGAGGGTGTTTTTCCCTTAGTTACTAGCTCCTTCCTGCTCCTTCTCTCCTAGGCTGTGATGGCTTGAGGTGACCTTACACCTAAGACTCTTCGGGTAGGTTTCGATTGGGGTGGTTCTAGACCAAGACTCTTCGGGCAGTTTTTACTGTTTCCCAAGAATCTTCAGGATGAGGCCCAGGTGTGTGCGGGCGGGATACGTGGTTGTGAGGCCCAGGTGTGTGCGGGCAGGATACGTGGTTGTGAGGCCCAGGTGTGTGCGGGCGGGATACGTGGTTGTGAGGCCCAGGTGTGTGTGGGCGGGCAGAGTGTGGCAGCGTCAGGACGTTCGTCGTTAGGAAGAGCAGCTAACTAAAGGGAAATGGTGCGGGGTACCCAATACTCTTATTCTTATATACTACTACTACCTGTTGTGATTGTGTTTTTGGTGAGTGTGGCTGGTGAGGTTGGGTGGATATAATTCCTTGCTAGGTTTCTTCTGTTTTTCTCATGGGACATTAGGATGTCTCCCCACTTGTGCACGAGAGCTTTAGGTTTCCCTACTGAGTATACTTGTATGCTCACCCTACGTTTACTTTCAGGTTTCCAGGAGGAATACCAGGACCGTGCGGGACCCTACTAGTCATACAGTTGGAGTTGCTACAATTTGTTGTACTTGTTTCCTTTTTGGTATTGTACTTTGAGATTTCCTGTACTTGTACCTTGTTATAAAATTTGTTTAAACATGCATGTGGGTTTGGTTTGGGTTTATTTCTATACACTTGTTTTTTCCCCTTTTTGGTGGTTGACTTGTCCTATTTCCCGATCTTTAAAAATAAGAAGGGTAATGCCTCCCATATTTGCGAAAACTCATACCCTTGGTTCTAGTCGCCAACCCGGGGCCTACTGGAGGCGGGACTCGGGGGTCATTATCTCCCTTTCACCATTTCCAGCTTAGGAGGGACATCTTTGGTGGGAGGGGGTCATGACATGTTCAAAGGATTGACTTTTTTTTTCAAGGTTTTTGAAATTTATTTCTTTTTTGGGTAGATTGTGTGTTTGGATTTATCCCTTGTTGATATTGGGACTATTTGGTGTGGGCCAAAAGACATGACTAGATTGGGTTAAAGTATCTTATTATTAAGGAACACCTCCAAGAAATGGGATTGGTAAAGAGTAAAAATGTTCATCTTTCAGAGTGATCTTTTTTCTCATATTAGATCTTCCTAGAATCCAAGTGCAGTGAAAAGTGGTGTTTTATTGCCTTATTTTAATAGTGGCGATCCTTATAATTATACAAGGTAGTGTTTTCCTAGCGAGTTAAGTTGGGATCAATGTTTGTTGATTTGGGTAGTCTAGGATTGTGAGCCTTGGTTGAAGCCCGATCTTCTTAGATTTTTAGGTGTTAATTTGTTTCAATATTTTCAAATGATGTGCTTAAATAATTCATAGTTTTGAGTTGGTTTTCATTTGGTATGATATATGGACACATTTTTGGGTTTCTATTTTATAAGAAATGAATATTGTGGAATTTTCATGCCTCTTTATTTGTTTTGGCTTTGTGTGGTTGTTTTGTGATGCTAGATTTGTGGTGAGATATATGCATGAATCTTAATTTGATGTATTGAGAATAATAAATCCTTTGGATCATGCATAGGTAATCGGTGTGTGTGTTTTTTACCATTTGGGTCTTGGGTGACACTAGGTTTAGGTTATTCATTGGTATTACCATGTGAAAGTTCTCTATAATCTTGGATCCAAGTTACCTTTAGATGTAGTTTTATTGCTTGATTTTAAAACCATACTATTTATTATTAAGGATTGTATCGAGTTGATGTGTTATTTGGTTAGTTTGGGATATGATTTATTTTATGACCTTATTTTTGTGCCCTTTGGATATTCTTTAGTTTTAGGGTCACTCGATTGGTTTTTTATGTCGTGTGTCCTTTTTGGAATTTGATCCCATTTTTGATGGTTTATTTTGGTTGGTTTAATTTTATGGGTTCCTTTACTAATTTTTTTAATGTTATTATTTTGGTCATGATCTTTCTCTTGAAGTGGATTCCAATTATTCCCTCTATTTTAGATTAATTCAAAATAGTAGACTGACCTATATCGGGCCATTGTTTTTTTATAGATTCTATTTAATGGTTATGTTATATATTATGCATGATGTTGTTTTGTGTTTCTAACACCACAAGATTTTATAAAATATTTTGTTTTAATAAATTTAATTTCTTCGATAGATTGTGTTACATGCAACACCAATTTTTAACAAATTGTGAAAAAATATTAATATTATTATTTAAACATGACTTTTACCTAGAAGTAAAACTTGGTGGAATGATTAGGAATAACCAATTTTTAATAATAATTATAATGGTTTTAAATAAATAAAATATATTGATAAAAAAGCACTTAATTTTTTTTAGTGTCTTTATTTGTTTCAAAAATAATATTTTGTAAAAAAAATTATTTCTTTTTGTGAGAAAATAATAAAATTTCATTTTTGAAACATTTAGAAAAATTATTTTACAAAATAAAAATAATTTCTTTAAATCTAAAATTCAAAATTATCTTAGGGTGATGTTTTGGGATTTTTATAAAAAGATTAAATTTTCCATGAATAGTGAAAAAGACTGGTTTTTATTGAACATTTCATTTTTATTTAAAGAATTTACAAGGTTAATTTTCCCTTAAAATGTGTTTAAAAGTAAAATTATTAAAATTATATATTTATTAATCTAATTTATTTCATTTTAATTAATTTCATATTGAAGTTTTATATAAAAACTTTTTAGACGTTTGAACGTTCTCTCTTTGGAAAACCGCTTTCTCGCTGCATCTGTGGGTATAATTTTAAAATAAAATTTTCCAATTATATGAATGGAATTTGAAAAAATATATTCCATATTAGGAATAAAAATAATTAATATTATCTAATAAGGTCAACTTAATTTTTTATCATAATGAATATTAAAAACAGTAAAAAATTAATTACCATGGTTAATGCTAAAACTAGATTACCAAAGGGTTAAACTGAAATATAAGTGGTAAAATGACCATAAAAATTATCCAACACCAATTGTATTCCATATTTATACCTTATAAACTCTAATTTACAATAATTTTTCCATTTTATAATTTTTTTGGAATGTGTAAAACATGGGTACGCTTTATTCATTTTCAAAATTCCAGGTGTATCCTCTCCCCCACTTATAAAAGCCACCCCACTCCTCTCATATCCACACTTACAAAACCCTTTTATTCAGAATATACATGAAAAAAATATATTTCTCACATCCCTAACCACATCATATATTCATTTTTTATATCAGATATATAATCTAGGAAGACTTTTCATTAAACCTAATGAGGTTGTCTGAAGATGAGGTAAAGTTTTAAACTATGATATTTCATTTTATGCCTTATTCTTGCTCATTAAAATATTATTCAATTATGATGATATTAGAAAACCAATATATCCCATATAATTATGTTTTATTAAGTAAATATAATAACTTATATCCATCTCCTCTTCCATCAAATGGGAAACAAAATCTTCGCTCGTGTGTACAATAAACTATCACCTCACAATCCGATGTTATTTGTTTCCCATTACCACATGTCACAACAGGATATAATTGTGGATTTAATGTTTGTATATGATAATTATTATATTAATATACCTATTTAATTATAATACCACATCTACCATATTACCTTACAACCCATTGGAAAATAATAACATCGTTTGTGTGTACGACAAACTACCACCTCATGAACCGATGTGTTGTGTTTTTCATTTCTATTTTAAATGTATGGTAATAAGGATAGATTAAATGAATATATATGATATTTTTAAAAAAATTATAATTTTTTTTAATATGATAGCACATATACATTCTTACTTTCTATTCCACGAGGGATATGATAATGTCATTTTTGTCTACGGCAGACTACCGCCTCCCAAAGTGATGTGATTCATTTTTCACTAACGCTTTGTATGAAAGGTAATAAGGATATATTTAATGAATATATGTGATATATATAAAATCATAATGACTCTATATTTTCTAATTATTATTTACCTTTCCCTCATTCCATTCTTCTAGAAAATGGAAACAATGTTCATGCGTAAGTATAGTCAACTGTCTCCATGATCTGTGTATTTCATTTTCTATATCTAACTTTTATAGATTACTATAAATAAATATATAATAAATATATATTATATTTATATCATGGTTAAAATTCCATATATTATGTAACCCTGATCAAATTAAGAGAACCGAAAATACCAAATCAAAACATACATGAAAAACAAAGTAGTTATTACCCAAAACATGATTTTAACATAGAATTATTAATAAATGGGTAATAAAAGGTTATAAGTAAATCATATATGGAATTATATATATAATTACGATTTTATAATATTTTTATAATAAACTTATAATTATTATATAGTAGGTTCAAACATGTTTTATGTAAGTCAAGACTTAAGGTAAGGGATTTCCGTCTCACTTTTATCTTATATGAGACACTTTCTATATTCACCAAGTATTTATTTTATGTGGTGTATATACTATCCATGAATGTATTTTAAGAATATTTTATTGAAAATTATATTGATTTAAATTTCTATTTGAGGATATCATTTTAATGGGGTTTACAATTCAAAAGTTACGAAAGTGGTATGGGTTTTTTGTATCAATTTGTCTTCTTTGGGACATATATTATGTTATGTATCTATATTATTTTATGAGGTATATATATAGACTCTTTGAAATGTAATATAATAAATTTATTTATTCTCATGATAGTTTAGGTTTCATGTACTTTTATTCTTTCATGGGGCATACAATTCATTCTTACCAATGTGGTAAGGGTTTTCATGATACAATCTCATCATTTATTGGGATTGTTTATATTTATGATCCTGATGATGAAAAATTATGGAAAATCTCTCAAGAAACTCATGAATTTTCTTATAATTTTTTTATTTCTTTAGAATACATGTTTCCTTTCTTTTTCCTCTCTTTATGTATGAATTATTCAAATAGATTTTTTTAATGAAAACAGTATCTATTTTTCTCTTCGATTGAAAACCCCTTTTTCCATATCCATGTTTTGTAAAAATGTTTTTACAAATATTTTAATTTTTTATAAGATTTTTTAAATTCATTTTTATCCCTATGTTCTTTTTTAATTTTTTTTAAAATGAATCTTCTTGTTGTTTTCAAAAAAAGGTCCGTTTGGATTTTATTAAAATTATAAGAGTAATATTTGTTTTAAATATTTTGAATTTTACCTCTATTATGAACACTAAATGTTTGAAATATTCATTAATAAGTTCAAATTTTATTTTAAAATAAAGGGATTTTGAAAATTTTTTAGGTTTTAATTTTTTTTCAAAGTGGAAAGGATATTTTACTTCAAAATTTTTTAAATGATTTTTAGATATTCCTTTATAAGTTTCAAATTTTATTATCAAAGAAAAGGATTTTGAAAATGTTTTATGTTCTAAAAAAGTGATTCCAAATTAGAAAATATATTTTACTCAAGAATTTTTTTAAATGAATTTTAAATCCTTCTTTTAGGTTTCAAATATTATTTTCAATGAAAAGTGTTTTAAAATTTTTTTACTTTTAAAAAGTTTTTTTATACTAGAAATGATATTTTCCTGAAGAAATGTTTTAATTTTTTTTAAATATTTATATGTATGTTTTTAATGTTATTTTCAAAGAAAATGGTTTCTAAAATATTTTATAAATTCTTAGTTTTAAAAATTTAATTCTCAATAAAATGATATTTTCCTAAAGAAATGATCAAAGTGATTTTTCTATTAAAATCATTATCTATTTAAGATGACATACTTTAATGTTACTCAGTATTTATTGAGAATGTGATCCAATGATACCATATTTATTCCTTATTTGGATGGATTATGTTTATTATGAAGATATATTTATGTAACCTGTTTCTTTTCCATGGGTTATGCTATGATTAATGGATGAGATAATTATGAGATGCATATCCTTT
This sequence comes from Viscum album, assembly GCA_963277665.1. Lineage (NCBI taxonomy): Eukaryota > Viridiplantae > Streptophyta > Magnoliopsida > Santalales > Viscaceae > Viscum > Viscum album. The sequence goes on from OY728162.1 coordinate 226,391,809, forward strand.
ATATGGGTTATTCTTTGATGGGATGTATAATAAAACCCATTATTTTTTATGGGTTCTGACGTGATGATTCTTTTATTATCTTATGAGACACCTATGTATGGTTTTTGTTACCTGATGGTGGTTATGTTACAACCAAGGAAGGTGGTCACGTTATAACCAAATATGTGTGGGACCTATATCTCCAACAAATTCATTGTTTAATTATTAATGTTATATGATATCAGAGAGTACATGAGATATTATCCTAAGCCAGAAAAGATGGTTCAAGGTATTTTATCCCAAGTTTGAAGCAGGTACATGATTAGTTAGCCCAATCCTAACATGTTATGAATGTCTTGGTGGGTATCCTTGACATGAGGTTTTATATGCCTATTTTTTCCACAACTCTATGTATTATGCCAATGTATGCTCTCATGGCCTATGTTCTTTGATTCCTTTATTATTCACATCTTATGAACTTCCATGATTTATTCAATGACTTAAGTTTATTATCTATGATACAAAATGTATAGTTTTTAGTTTTTATTGTCATTGCATCATAAAATTATTCTCATTTTATGTTGATATCTACATTTTTTACCCTAAATGAGCATCTAAGATCACCCTTTATTATGTTTCCATCACCCAGGTTATAAATAAAGTCATTATGTATGATATTTCTATGAAGGGTTATTGTTATGAAAAACATAGGGGGATATGATATAGTTCACTTAGGAACCATTTGTTTATGAATCCATGTTTCCAAAGGCACTAAACCGAAATTATTTTTTCATGGATTGTTATATTATGTTATGAATATTTGGCTAATAAGATGTAATATTTATGTATTAGAAGTTTGGGTATTTATAGTTGATATCAGAGAAAGGTTTAGTTAAACTTTGTAAACTAGGATGTGATAACTTTACTGATATCCCTTGGGATATTTCTATGGATATTTATAGGGATATAACTATGGATAATTATAAGGGTGATTCAAAGTATAGGAAAATGTTCTGGAAGATCCACATCTACTTATAGTATCTAGACAAGGATGTAATTTTTTGGTAAAGTATATAGAGAGTGGTTTCCAAAAAATTACATCCCTATCTAGATACTACAAGTAGATGTGGATCTGGCATAGAGGTACCCGAGGGTAATAACACTGAAAAGGATGCATTGAGTTGAACTTGTTCATCACTTGGTGTATAAAAAAGAGCCTTGTTATACACCTGGTTTGAAACTCTTAGGGGATATGTTTTGGAAATTCAAAAAATCTTTATGAACCATCATTAAGGATTTGAATAATGACTAGGAGTGACCTAGGTTAAACCTGAGGTGTTATATATTAAAATGAAGGTGTCACAATTTAGACATCCTAAAAGTGATTTTTCATGATTATGTGGTTCCCCATTATGATTATTGTTTCTTACACTATGATTTTTGGTTTTAGTCAATGAATGTAAGGTGAAATAACCATGCTAATGATGAGTGTGATAGTCACTGTAATTATTGTACTAATGATAATCCAAACATTATGAGAGATGGATTGAAAAATCATGTCGCTAGGATCACACATAATTCTAAAGCTATGAATCATGGATAAATTACAAATGAGAAATGGAGGGAATTTTTTTTGTTGAGTAATTCATGAGGAAACATCCACCTTTTTTTAGTGGTTATGTTGATCCACTAGTTGTAGAGCAATGGATCAATACTACAAAAAAAAAATATTTTCTATTATACAGTGTTTGGGGAAAGGAAAAACTATTATATGTATCTATTTTTTGTAAGGAGAAGTAGATAAATGGTGGAATATTATCAATATTATAAAAAAACAAGATGATATTGACTCCATGGAGTGGGATGCATTTAAGAGCTGATTTTTCAATAAGTAATTCCTTTTTATTCTTCATATGAAAATGGAAAAGGAATTATTTGAGCCAAGAAAAGGATGATGAATATATTGGTACCTATAAGGAACATTTTACAAGAATTTTGAGGTATGATTATAGTATTATCATCCAACTTGAAAGCAACATTGATCAATTCTTCAGTGGTATAAAACCAAGTCTCTGAAGAGAGTTAGCCATAAGGAACTTTGATACCATTGAAGAAATCATTTTTTGTTCTATCAATTTTTAAATGGTGATTGAGGGTTTCTATTAATCAAATGTTTTTTATAAGAAAATAATGATAGAATTCAATGGAAACAATAAAAACCATAGAGAAAAGAATAAGATCTTTCCCTTATTCTTAATGTGTGGAAGGAAACCTGGAGAAAATTGTATTAAAGGGAATAACAAATATTTTATGTGTAAAGGATAGTCATTGAGTGGATAAATCGCAATGTGATGGGAAGAAGTTATCTATTGATGTAAATAAAGTGAAATATCTATAGAATGCACCACCTATACTCTAATTATTCAAGTGAAATGAGTTTGGGTATTATGAAAATAAATTCCTCGATCCAATGAATAATGTGTATGATAAGATACAACAACCACTAAAGAAAAAGGAAAAAGGGGAAGATTATTTAATAACAATTTATGAAGTGAGTCATGATAATTAGGGCCCACTTATCCTCCCCTAATTTTTGGGGAATTTCCTATTTGGTTTCATATGAATGATCCCTATAAAAATATTATTGTTCATCCTTTAGTGAAATTTCATGTGATTTTGAGCATTGATTATCTCCCTCTACACGGATTTTGGAATAATTAAATCACATTTTATATTCTATTAGTACAAGGATGAACCTAATATTTTAATAGAGATTCTATTATCTAAGATAAGAAAATATTTAATGAATAAAGGGTGAATTATCTTTTATAAGTGTATATGTATCCATTTAAGATTAAATTAAGAGTCATGGATACCATATTGGGTTTAAAAGTTTAAGGTTGATCATAAATTCAAAGTCATTGACACTAATTTTGAGGATTTATGTGATGGGAGTTTATCAAGATTAAGGATATTTTAAGAGAAATTTATGAAAATACAACCCTTTGGTTTTGTACATGTTTTAGTGATAAGGTTATTTGAGGAGGGATGACTTTACACTATGTGAAAATATGAATAAAGGTATTGGAAACCTTTAGGGTTTATCTTATCTTTGATGTTAAGGTAATTATGGGTTGTAGTTGATAACCTTTTGATGTCAACACACTTCATTTCCATGAGAGAAGATTTATCTCAGGATCATCTTTCCAAAATATACATTAAGAAAAAGGTAAGGTTGAATGGAGTACCACATTACATTATATCTGATCAGGATTTGTGGTTTAACTTGATGTTTTAGAGAAGTATTCAGTAGGCCCTGAATATAGAGCTAAGTTTCAACACTATGTATCATCCTTAGATAGATGGTTAGTTTGAGAGAATAACTAAAAACCTATAGGATATGCTAAAATTTATTTCTATGTATTTAAAAGGTTCTTGAGATCAACACATTCCTCTAGTTGAGTTTTCATACAATAATACCTTTTACTCAAGCATTTAGATGGATCCTTATGAATATATTTATAGAAATAAGTGTATAACTCCAACGTGCTGGAATGAAGTTATAAAAATTAATCTATTTTTACTTGATCAAGCTGATTAAATAGTGTAGAAATTTATATCCATTAAATAATACATAAGGTGAGAAATTTTTTGATAGAAATGTTATGTTGATAGTCATTGATACAGTCTAGAATTTGAAGTTGGTGAGAAGGAGATTCTAAGAATTTCTTCATGGAAGAAATAAGGGAAAACTAATTTCTATGTATGTCAGTCCCTTTGAAATTATTGGTCATATCAGGACTATAGTGTATCTTTGGGTGGTTATACCAAACCACTCGTAGGTTCATGACGTGTTCCATGTATCTCTCCCAAGGAAGTACATACCTGATCTATCACATGCACTAAACTCATAGGTCATGCCACAAGATCATAATATTTAGTATGAGGATAAACTAGTGGATATTATAGATCATATAGAGAATGTTCTATGAAATAAGACTAATCACCTAGTAAAAGTTTTTTTTTGAAAAACCACTAGCTCGAGGAAGATACATGGGAACCTAAGGATGTAGTGAGATAAATGTATCCTCAGTTGTTTGTACCAAATTGATGAATTTATAGGGTGAAATTAATTTAATAGTGGGGGTATAATGTAACACACTAAGGTTTTATGAAATATTTTTTTAATAAACTTAATTTCATCGATATCTTGTGTTACACATAACAATAAGTTTTAACAAACTCTAGAAAACTATTAATTATATTATTTAAAAATGAATATTATTACCAAGACATTAAAATTTGTGGAATGAATATGAATAACCACATTTTAATATTAAGTATAATGGTTTTATGTAAATAAAACATATTGATATAAAAGTACTTAATTTTTGGAAATGTCTTTATTTATTTTAAAAATAATATTTTCTAAAAAAATATTTTTTATGAAAAAATAATAAAAAATAATTTTGGAAAATTTTATGAAAATTATTTTAAAAAATGAAATTAATATCTTAAATATACATTTAAAAATTATATTAGGGTTAATTTTTGGGATTTTTCTGAAAAGATTAATTTTTCAATGAATAGTGAAAATACTGATTTTTATTGAAAACCATTTTTTATGTAAAGAATTTATAAGGTTAATTTTGTTTTAAAGAGTTTTAAAAAATAAAATTAGTTAAATTATATATTTATTAATCCAAACTAGGTAATTTTAATAAATTTCATATTAAATTTTGATATAAAAATTTTTCAAACTTTTAAAAAATTTCTCTTTGGAAAACCACTTTCTCTCCATGTGTGCAGGCATAATTTAAATTTTTTTTGAAACTTATATGAATAGAATTTGTAAAAATATATTATATATTTATAATAATAATAATTAATATTATATAATAATTTCCACTTAATTTTTTACTATAATGAATAGTGAAAACAATAAAAAATTAATAACCATGACCAATGTTAAAGCGGGTTTACCGAGGGTTAAATTAAAATGATAAGGTGTAAAATGACCTAGAAAATTTTTAAAAACCCATTTAATTTTCATATTTAGATATTATCACACCTAAGTTTTTATAATTCACTATTTTATATCTTTTTTTTTCATTTGGAAAACATGGGCAAACTTTATTCATTTTAAAAATTCCATGTGTGCCCTCTCCCCCACAAATAAAAGGACGCCCCATATCCTCTCCTATTAACACTTTCAAAACCATTTGGTTTATAAAATACCTCATTAATTATATTCCTTACATACGTAACCAAATCATATAAGAATTTGTGGTATCATAAATCAAATCTAGTAAGGTTTTAGGTTAAACCTAAAGAGGTTATTAAAAAAAGAGGTAATGTTTTAAACTTTGTGTTTTTGTTTTAATTATTCTCCTAACTCCTTTAAATATTATTAAATTATGAAGATATAATAAAAAATACCTACTATATTCTTATATATTATTATATTAATGTAACAACTTATATCCATCTCCTATTCTATCAAATGGGAAACAAAACCGCCGCTCATGTGTACACTAGACTACAACCTTGCGAACCAATGTTATTCATTTTCCACCACCACCTCTCACAGATAGATATACTGATGGATTTAATTTTTATATAAGATATTTATGGTATTAATATAACTATTTAATTATAATACCACATCAACCTTATTACCACCCAACCCATATCTAAACCATAACATTGTTTGTGTGTACAGTGGACTACCACCTCACGAACTGATGTTATGTGTTTTTCATTTCTTCTTTACTTGTATAATAAAAAGGATATATTAAATGAATATATATAAATTATTTAACATAATTATACTTATTTAATTATAATATCACACATATCCTCTTACATTCCATTGCGTGGGTGACATGATAATTTCATTCGTATGTACGATGGAATACCGCCACATGGAGTGATGTGATTCATTTTTCACTAATGATTTTCATGGAAGGTAATAAGGATAAATTTAATGGGTGATATATCTGAAATAATAATGAATATTTAAATTTTAATCATTATTTAGATTTCTTTAATTCCATTCATTGAAAAAATGGAAACAACGTTCATGTGTACTTACGGTCTGCCATATATAATAATGGTGTATTTCATTTTTTATCTATATCTTTTATGGTTTAATATAAATACATATATAAGAAATATATATTATATTTATATAATTTTTAACATTTTGGAGATTATATAATCATGATCAATGTAATAAGATTAAAAATACCAAATCAAAACATAAAAAAAAGCCGTTATTACCCAAAATGTGATTTTAACATGGAATTATTAATAAACAGATAATAAAAGGTCATAAGTAAATAATATATGATATGATATATATAAGTATGGTTATAATATATATATATATATATATATATATATATATATATATATATATATAAAATAAAATTATATTTATTATACATGAGGTTCAAACATGTATGATGGAATTTGAGACTTAAGGTAATAGATTTCTGTTTCACTTTTATTTTCTGTGAGACATGTGCCATATTCACTAGGTGTTTCTTTTATGTGGTATATATAATGTCCATGAACTTCATTTATTATTATTATCAAAAAAATTATGGATATTAACATATCCATTTAAGTATTCCTCTTTCATGAGGTTTACGGTTCAAAAGTTTCCAAAGCGGTATGAGATTTTTGTCTCAATTTTTCTTCTTTGGGACATACATTATGTTATGAATATATATTATTTTTTTGAGTTGTATATATATCCACTTTTAAATTTAATATAATTAATTTATTTATTCTAATTATATTTTAAGTTTCATTTAATTTTATTATTTTATGGGGATTACGATTCAATGTTTCAAAAGTGGTAAGGGTTTTCATGATACAATCTTATCATTTATCAGGATTGTTCATGATTATACATCTGATGATGAAATATTATGAATTATCTCTCAAGAAACTCATGAATTTTCTTATCCTTTAGTTATTAGATAAGAATAAATATTTTACTATCATTTTATTCTCTTTATGTCCTTTTTATCCCAAAGGAATTATTTTAAATAAAACCGATTTTTTCTCTCTTTTCGGTGAGAAACCCCATTTTTTTCATATCCATGTTTTTTGAAAATGTTTTTAGAAACATTTTAATGTTATTATGGTATTATTTAAAGTCATTTTACCTTTTTTTTAATTTTTAAAAATAAATTTAAAAGGAATCTTAATATTATTTTCAAAACTAGGCCCGTTTGGCTTTTACCAAAAATGTGAAAGGAATCATTATTTTAATGTGTATAAAATTTACCAGCATCATAACCACTAAATGTTTTAAATATTCCTATATAATTTCCAAAATGTTATTTTCAAATAAAAGGATATTTAATATGTTTTATGTTTTAAAAAATTATTTTTTATAATGGAAAAGATATTTTATTCAATAAAATTTTAAATGATTTTAAAGCTTCCTTTATAAGTTTTAAAGGTTATTTTTAAATAAAAGCATTTAAAAAATATTTTATGAATTTATAGTTTCAAAAAGTTTATTTTTAAAGAAATTATATTTTACTCAGGAAATGTTCCAATTGATTTTTCTTTCAAAATCATTTTCCATCAAAGATAACATCCTTTGATGTTACTCAATCTTTACTGAGGATATGATCCAATGATATTTTTTTTATTATTTCTATGAATGGTTTATTTTTACAATGAAGATATGTTTATGAATCACATTACTTTTCCATTGGTTATGCTATGATGAATTGATGAGATAATTAGGAGACCCATTTCCTTTTTATGGGTTATGCTATGATGTAATGTTTTATAAAACTCATTTCTTTTCATGGGTTTTGATGCTATGAATGTTTTATTATATTATGGAACACCTATGTATAGTTTTCATTAAGTGATGGTGGTTATGTTATAACTAAGGAAAATGGTAATGTAATAACCAAATATAGGTGGGAACTATATCTCCCTCTAATGCATTGGTTGATGATTAATGTTCTATGATCTCAGAGGGTACATGAGAGGTTATCCTAAGCCCAAAAAGAGGGTACACGAGAGGTTATCCCAAGCCCTAAGTAAGTACATTAGTGGTTATCCCAAGCCTATCATGTTATTAATGTATTGGTAGTTAGCCTTGACATAATATTTTCTATGATTATGTGTTTTCCAAAACTCCATGTCTTATGCTATTGTTATTATATCATGGCCAATGTTCTTTGATTCCTTTATTATTCATTTACAAGATTTAATAAATGACTAAAGTTTATTATCTATGATATGTAGGGTATAGTTTTTCAAATTTTATTCTCATGTTCTCATACCCTTATGATCATATGAGATTTTTATCCCCCTTGTTACCATAAATGAGCATATGAGCTCACCCATTCTTATTTTTTCCTTTCCCTAGGTTATAAATTAAGGTATTATCTATGATATTTTTAAGATGGGTGATAGTTTGGAACAAATTATCATGAGGTTATGTAGTTCACTTATGAACCAGATATATTGTGCTTGTTCATTGTGGGATACACTATTAGTGGACTATTTGGTAAACCATGTAGCCTAACTGTATGATTTACCTAGATTTATAAAAGTTAAAATTCGCCATGTTCTCATACTTCAGTTTTATGATTTTATCCTTTCTATTTCTCCTCTCTCATTTGGTTGAACTTGGGTCATGATAAGGGATATCTTACCCTCACTTTTACTTGGATTCAAATCCTCCTCACAGTATTTTCATGTGGATTTCTTAAGGTATTATCTTCCTTTCACTTTTTATATTCTTACTCCATACTTTCCTATTTAATTCTGATTCTACCATGAACCATAATGTACTAAAAGCTAAAAATTATGATTAAAAGTGGTCCTAATCATGTTGGTTTGGTTGTATAGGAGTTATATTTGATGTTTCCTTGTTCAGTTGTGTGTTCACCATTAAAGTTTATGAATTATGATGATTTTTACTTGAATGAAGTTGGTGTTTAAATGAAAAATCTCTTGTAATTAATTTTATATATTTCTTGGATTTATTAAATTATTCTTTATAAAATTACAAGCATATGGTATACCCATAATGGGTCGTAATTTAAATCTATGGTTTTCACACTTGGAATAAAGTGATTTTTGATGGTTTTTTAAATGAGGAATTTAAATAAAATGGTATTTTATGCCAAGTGTTTATTAACAATACCAAGCATATCTTTCAGTTGGATTCAAGGATTTGAATAAGCAGTTTTATAATGGTTTGGGATTTAAAATAGGTTCCTGGCACCAATTGGTTTTCAAAATAAATGTTTCATGTTTTTTGAAAGTGTGTTTATTAAATAGGGGTATGTGTAGACCATAATAAATTATTTTAATGTTTAGTAGTCTTATAGTGGTTTAAATTATAATTCTCAAAAATAGGTTAATTCCTGAATATATTTCCTTGTGTGTTTTGATAATTGGGTTTCAAGTGATGTTTTGAAAAAATATTTTAAATGACGGAAGTTTCTTATCCCTCCAAGCCTATTTTAAAAATCCAATTTGATACTTTGTAAAGGGATTGTTTTATTATTATTATAACCTCACTATAACCCTTGTTACTATATTTATATTACCTATAATATATTTACATGATGGGTTTATTTATTTATTTATCCATTATATAATGCATTTGCATGAATGAAATAAAAGGAGATGTTTCTTACAAGGGTATATGTGGTGATAAGAGGTTTATTTCAAAGTGGTGTATTGTTGTTTAATTAATGTAATGGCCACATTCTTTATTTTTTAATTACCTATTATTTAAATTTTTATGGGAACCTAGGTATCATATCACTAGTCTGGATATATGTTACACTTGCCTGGTGTGAACTCAGAAGCTAGTTCCCTTGGATAGTTGCACCATCCTTAGGGTATATATATATATACTATACTTGGTAACATAAAGTGGTGTCTAATGGAGATGATTTTGTTTCACATAAGGGGTCTATAGAGAGAGTAAATTTATGACACTAGTGTTATTATCTTTTATGTTAGAACAAATTGAGTTACCCATGATGCTTAGTTCTCATTATAGATTATATAGAGGATTTAATTTCATGATTTTCTCATGTATCCTAGACTCAATTTGATCCCATAACACTATTGTTTGATTATTTAATTTTTTTTCCTTTTGATATCTTGGTACCTGTATGGGTTATATTTGATTCTGATGAGGTTTTGCTATACATTCAAATTTTTTCTTAAAATGGTTTGGAAAGTGTGATTTATAATGGTTTCCTAAATGTAATTTATTAATTTTTTTTAAAAAAGAGGAGAAAAGGGATGGATTTTACCTCATATATTTGGGAATAATTTTTTTAGTGTTTGATATGAATTTTAAAGAATTTTTTAACTATTTAAGTTTGATATTTATGATTTTTACCAATTATGCCTTGTTTTTGGAATATAATTTTTTATTATTTAAAAAAAGAAAAGTGTCACAAAATTCAGGTTATTTACTTTTTACCTACCTATTTAAAATTAAAAATAACCTATTTCCTATGCTATGTTTAAATGAGAACTATTGATTTTTTTTACAAAAGTAATTCTATAGACTCATTAGTGAAATCATACTGGGTATGTTCTTCTCACACCTTGTATCCACACCGATGTATGTGTGTGTTTGTAGTTCTACTATTTTCATTTAGTTTTCTAAGTTATAACTTTAGTTGTGTGTTATTATTGGTACATTAGGTAACATGTGGTAGTGGTGAGTGATTTTGGGTCCTATAGAGGTGTTCAGATTGTTCTTTTATTTTTTATACCGAGGTTGTGTTAGCCACTTCAATTAAGTGTAAATAAAATTACACATTCCTGTACCTTCTTCTATTGAGTTTTATTCATATGTATATTTTAGATGGATGTTTATTTTGTTTATTTCATGTTTGGTTTGTTTATAGTTTATTTTTTTTATTTAATATGAATGAATGTTAAATGTTTAGATAATCCATTCTAGATTGTTGGTATTGTCTAATACTTCTATATATTATTCTATGAGGGTTAAATCATTACATAGAATAAGTTATTAATATCGAGACACTAGTTTCTAGACCATGGGGATCAAGAAAACTTATTGGGATAAGGGGCAGGTTGAGTCGGGTGACATGTTAGGAAAATCCAAGCCAATTTATTAAAAAATAACATTAGATCCTAGGGTTTATAGAGTTACTTTGTTTTTTCAATCACTCCATTCTTATTTGGGTGTGTTATGGAAGAATAGAGATTAGTAATGTTATTAGGACTCAAGAAGTTAGTCACGCATAGGTTCTTATTTGGATGACGAAACATGAGGTTCCATGGGTAGTAAGGATTTATATTTCATTTAATCTATCTAGTTGGATTGAGATTTGAGATAATGGTATTTTAATCCTTAATGGATTGGTATGGGTTTCCATGGGAGTTAATATTGTAATTTTTAGATGTTAATGGAAAATTAATTAATGGAGTAAGGTTGGATTGAATGTCTTGATAAGAAATTCAGTGATCATGATCTTGATTTATAAAATGTTCAAGAACTATTTCATGATTGGTGCATGGCCCATAAAACCATGTGGCCAAATCAAGAATAGTTCTGTACCCCAATCTTTTATATATATACCTCATTATTCATGAATTATTTCTAAGTGGTTCCTAGTTTTGGGAAAGGAATCAATTTATGTTTTGTGATGTGTTGCCACTATTGGATTAAACCTTGGTGGGAAATTTGGCATGGATCATTTTTTTGATTGTTATGATTTTTTTGTGTTAAAAACAAATAATTTCATGAAAAAATGTGCTTAGTTTTAAAAATTGAATTGGGGATTATTTTTAAAGGAATTCAATTATCATGAATTTTGTTTAGTGGGAAATAAAGAATTGGGTATTATTTATAAATTGATTTTCTTTATTATGTAATATTTTTGGAAAAAGGTTTATTTCATTATAAAATCTATAATTTTTTTTGGTTTTGAAACTAATTAACGATTTACATTGAAAACAAATAAGTTTTTAATTTTTTTAGGGTGATATGTTTTGAAATTAAATAATCACATTATAATTTTGAGCGTGATTTTAATTTTAAAGAAGTTTAGTGGTTTTTAAAACCAAATTTTTTGGTTTGTGTGATTTTATCCTTTGGTATTTTTTTTGAGATGAGAATTTTATTTCACGTGAATGTTTAAATTTATAAAAATAAGATTTTATATTAAAATTGAAATTGTGAAAGTGGATTTTTTAGTTTCCCTTTAGTTTCATGTGAATGAAGGTGGATTCTAAAATGTTTTAAAGTGGATTATTTTAGTTTTATAAACCACACCCATTGATTTGTAGAAACCTCTAATAAATTTTCTTTTATTATTGATGATTGTCCTATAATGTTTATTCCTCATTGTTTTTTCAGGATTTGTGTGGTTGTTTTATGATGCTAGAATAGTGGTGAGACCTCTACATAAGTTTTTATTTGATAGATTAAACATGGGAAAGCATTGGGTGTGTGTTTAGGTAATTAAGGTGTGTAGATTTTTTACCAGATGGGTATTTGGTTCCCTAGGTTTAGGTTCTTTATTAGGAACACTACAAGATGGTTCTATGAAAGATTAGACCAAAGTATACTTATGTTATAGTTTTCTATTTTGAGGTAAAAACCACATTGTTTATTATTAAATAATTTCCTATGTTTATGCATTATTTTGTTATTTTGGGATTTTATGGGTTTGAAGAACTAGATTTAGTGGTCTTTGGATGTTCCTTTGTTTCAAGGTTTCCTGATTGGATTTTTAGGTTGGGCTTCCACTATGAAATTTAAACTAATTTTCAATGGTTTATTATTGTTGGTGGAATTTTAGGGATTCATTGTTGATTTTTGAAATTTTTATTGTTTTGGTAATTACATTTCTCTCAGATAGGTTTATCATTATTTTTACCATTTTAGAATATTTCTAAAAGGTTGGGATACCTATGTTGGGTCTCTATTTCTTCAAAGATTATTTCAAATGGTTATGGTTTAGATCCTGATTATGGTTTTTTGGTGTTGTTTTAGTATCTTGATAGATATTATAGGGGATGGATCACATTTAATATTTATCTTTTTAGGATGTTACCATTTTTTCTCTGACTCCTCTCTCTATTTTAATTAGGGTGTTGATTTTATAAGATTTTGTTTTGTTTTTATTTTATTGAGGACACTTTGGTCGTATGAAGTGGCATGGTGTGGATAATTATGACACCCAAATGTCACTATTATTTTATGTTTTATATAATACTGGGTTAATTTAAATTTATCAAAATGTTCATTTAAATTTTAGTTTTATGTAAATTTTATTTCTATTGCATGGTTAACATGTATAATAAAGTGGACATTGTGCATTGTGTCTTATGCCAAATTTTTTCAGTTCAATTTGTTCAGTGAATGGGTGGTATGAATGTGTATCTCACAATTTGATTCAAACAATGTAAAATATAGTACAAACCTTGTGATTCATTTTATATTTAGGGTATTGGCATAATAATTTTCATAATTAGAGAAAACTGTTCGGGTGTTCGTATGATGACGATGATGTTTTTAAAAGAGTATTTTTTCAAGGATGGTGCATAGTTTAGTGAAGAATTCAATAAAACCATGAAGATTTGTAGTTAATATCTAGAATGTGATACATGGATAGAATATATTTTGGTAAACCATGCGGCCTAACCATGCAAGCTAACAAAATTCCTGAAAACATAAAATTCCTAAATTTCACATGATCAAGTTTTATGTTTTTAGCCTCTCTCTTTCTCCTCACTTGTTTGACTGAGGGTGGTGAATTATAATGGAGCTCATATCCTCAATTTACCTTGTATTTTAGGCATCCTCTTTCTATTTTCAAGTATATTTCTTCAGTTATGCTCCTTTTTTCCATTCCCATCACCTTCTAGCTTCTTTTCCTCATGATTTATGTTTCTTATGTGAAACTTAATGGGTCAAGGTCTCAAATCAGGGTTGAGGTAGACCTAATTATAGGGTTTTGGGTTTTTAGGAGTTGTAAACAATGTTTCCTTATTCAATTTTGAATTCTATATTGAAGGATCCATATTGTAATGAGTTTCTACTTGAAATAGGCCGATGTTTCTTTCTAAATTCCTTTGTAATTCATGTAATGTAATGCTTATATGTTTTAAATGATTATTTATAAAATTATAAGCATATTATATACCTATAATGGGTTTTAATTAATTTTATATGGATTTTACATTTGGAATAAAAGGTATTTTTGATGTTTTTTAAATGATAAATTTAAATAAAATGGTTTTGTGTTCCTATAATTTTTTAAAATTCCCAAGTGGAATTTTTAAAGAGATTCAATTATATGAACATTGTGTTTCTTACTGGTTTGGAATTTAAAAGTGGTGTTTATCACTATTAGGTTTTAAAAATAATGAATTTATGTTTTTAAAATGGTGTTTGATAAAGTGGGGCATTTGTGGCCCGCGATAAAAGATTTTAAGGCCTATTGGTGTTATGACTATTTAAAAGTGATTTATTAGTAACTGGTTTATTTTTTAATGGATTTAAAATTGTTTTATGATAATTGGGTTTTAGTGATGTTTTGAAAATATATTTAAAATGATAAAAAGTGGATTGGAATTATACGTATTTGTTAAAAGACCTATTTGTAAATTTGTGATGTAAGGATTGTGAGACCCTCATTGGGCCCCTTATTGCTGTATTTGATGTACTTATGATTTTTTTACTTGAGGGGGTTGTTTATTTTTTCTTCCATTATATGATGTGTTGGTATGAAATAAATGAAAGGGGTTATTTCTTGTAAGGGTGTAGGAGTTGAGATGTTTTTTATTTCAAAGTGTTCTATTATTATTGAATTCATGTAGTAGACTCATGACTTGCTATTTTCTCATATACTCTTAAACTAATCATGGGAACTTGGGTAGCTATTAAAAGGTATGGTTATGTGTTATAATAACTCTACGTGTTATCACTATTTAGTTCTTTATGAGAGTTGTGACCTCCTAGGGGTATATATCAATATATATTATACTCAATGACATGATGGAGTGTTGAATGGGGATGTTTGAGTTTTTATTAGATGTCCCCTAGATACTATGAGTATAGGAAAATAGGTTTATTATCGTTCATTTTAGAGCCTATAATGTTTCCCATCATTCTTGTTTCCTATTTGTGATTATTTGGAGAATTTTTCTTGATAATTTTATCATGTACCATAGTCTCAATTTGATCCCATGGTACCTTTTTTAGTCATTTCACATTAATTTTTCATTTTTTATATTTTTGTGCCTAGGATGTTTGTATTCGATTTTGATGGTGTTTTGGTTTAATTTAAAATTATTTCTTAAAATGGTTTGGAAAGTGTGATTTATAATGCAAAATGGTAATGGTTTCCAAAAAAGTATTCGTAAAATGTTTTTAGGAAAAGAAGGAAAAGGGATGGGTTTTGATTCATGTATTTTAGAATCCCTATTTTTGTGGTTTGAAGGAAATATTGAAGAAAATATTTTGTTAAATGTTTGGGTTTAATACTTATAATTTAAACTAGTTATGCCTTATTTATGGAAATGTTTGATTTATTGTTTTTTAAAAAGTGGAAATGTATGTTGATTGTTTCTATTGTGCTTACTTATTTTAATGATAAAAAATATATTTACTTTATCTTGTTCAAATTATATATAATAAAATGTTTTATAAATGGTATTTTATTAACTCCTTTTCTAGATCTTATTGAGAATTTTTCACTCACACCCTGTATGCACACTGGTGTATGTGTGTGTATGAATCTATCTTGTTTTCTTTCATTTTCCAAAGTCTTTAATTTATTTGGATTTTTATCTTAGACTATTAATGAATGTGTAGTGGTGGTGAGTGACTATGGGTCATGTGGAGGTATTCAGTTGGTACTTTTATTTTTGGACTAAGGTTGTATCGACTACTTCGACTGGGTATAATTCAAATTCTGAATTCCTCTACCAACTTTCAAAGTGTTTTGTTCATTTATATATTTTTGAAGAATGCTTATTTTTCTTATTATCTATTTGTTTTTATAGTTTATATCTATTTATTTTACTTTCATGAATGTTTAATTACTGGATAATTCATGCATGATTCTTGGTAGTTTCCACTGCTTCGTTATATTATTATATAAGGGTTAAATCATTCCTTATCATTTGTTTTTTATACCCAAGCACCAGGTCTAGACTATGGGGGCCTAATAAAACCCTAATTTTTTTATCCTATAGTTATTCATGAGGTTTTCATGTAACAATATAATTTCTCTCTCTTTGGTATTGAGAAAATGTATTTAATAATATATGACATCATTTCTCTATTTGGTTTAAAATTATTTTTCATCCAAGTCTTTTTTTTCTAATTTTTTTTAAAAAATGATTTAATAATATTGTTTAAAATAATTTTTACCCTTAATTGGTTTTTTATTTTTAAAAAAAATTAATCATCCCATTTTTTCTGAAAAAGTAACTTTTTGAATTTTCTTACAAAAATTTGAAAGGAGTCTTTGTTTTTTAATATATTTGGTATAAACAGAACTCTTCCTCTATCATGAACACTCAAATTTTTAAAGATTATTTTTAAATTTAAAAGGTTATTCAATTTTTTTTCTTTGATGTTTAAGAAAGTTTTAGATTTTAAATAATTGTTTTCAAAATGAAAGGGTTATCTTTCTCAAGAAATGTTCCAAGTGATATTTAAAAATCATTTCACATATAAGATGACATCTTTTGATGTTACTCAAAGTGAAAATGTTATTTTCCTAAATATTTTTATAATATTTTTAAAAGTATTTTCATCAATGAAAATAACCTTTTATGTTATTTATTGATTCTAAATTATGTATATTTGTATCTCATATATAAACCTAGTTTATTATACCTTCCTTTGAAAGTATAATACATGCATTATGATCATTTCTCAAATTTATTAATTATGATATTTCCTTTGAACATGATATGAAGAAGATTATAATACCCATTTTATTTCCCTAGGAAATTATTATATTATGTTTTATTATTTATTTCATTTATTTTTCACACATAGATCATGAAAAGAAATATTTTGGATGCACCCAAATAGCACTTTAATGCATTGGGATTGCTATAGTCTCATGAGGAATCATGCATGGGATTAGGGAGTAAACCTAATCCATTATGAGACTTTGTACAAGATGTGATATTTTATAGGAATTTATCATTAAATCATGTTTATGTCATGTTTCATGTTTCTTCCACATTTCCTATGATTCCATGATCTTATGATACCATGTTATTTATGTTATGATTATATGTGATTACTAGTGAGCCTTCTATTTTATGATATCATGCTATAACTTTGACTCACATGTTAAATTTCCTCATCATGTTTATTCCCTTAATGAGATTTTTAGATCCCCCCTTTTGTCTATGTTTTCCCTAGTATATCCCATGAAGTTTAGGAGCTCTAAAAGATTTAGGATATCATTATGGAGATTTTTTTATTTTTATAGTCTCACATTGATGTTTTATAAAACTTGTCTTCCAAGGGTGCTATGAATTTATTATCCTTGTGTTGTATTAAATGATGTTTATTCATAATAATCATGTAATAATATGAGTAAAAGGATTTGGTCCACATAGTTTGTATAATAGAAAAGGTTTAGTTAACCATTGAAACTAGGATGAGAAAACATTAGTGATAACCCCAGTGAAAAGTATAAGGATAACTCTAAGGATAATTATAAGTATAGAAAAATATTACAAAATATTGGTGAAGTATAGATAGAGTATTTTTCATGAAAATAAATCCCTTTTTGTATACTAAATGTGGATGTGTCTATCTAACATAGGTGCCTAGTTGTAATAACCCTGAAAAGGGTTCATTGAGTTGGACTTGATTGTCACCTAGTCCACAAAAAACAGGCCTTTTTGCACACCTGGTTTGAAACTCCTAGGGGATATTCTTTAGAAATTCACAAACTCTTTATGAACCATTATAAAGGATTTGAATAGATGATGATCATGGACGACCTTAGTTAAAAATAATGTGTCATGGTTTAGACATATAATAATTTTTTTTCATGATTATGTTTTTACCAATATTAATATTATTCCTTGAACTATGATTTATGGTTTTATTAAATAGATGGAACCATAAGGAACTAGGTTAATGTTTAATTGATAGAAAATTTATTTATGAGAAACCAAATGGGAGGATGATTGTAGTAAAGGATATTGTGATGATTTCTAATCAGTTATCATGATATATTATTGAAAAAGTACACCCTAAATAACTCTCAAACTCACTAAAGAAGAGAAGGATAGAGTTCACTAAGAGTTTGGGTGGTGGATACCATGGAGAAAATAAGATTCAGTTTTCCATATTATAAGAACTTGGGAAGAATCACTCATTGGAATGTATCAAATAAATGAGAATATGTTTTACATTTGGATAAACATAGAACGAAGTATGTAATTTTTGAGGAAAAAGGAAAAGATCAGTTAATTAAATGGATGAGAATTATTATTTACCTATAGAATCATCAATGATTGAATTTTTTAAATTTGGAAAAAATGGGCATTATGCAAATTGATTTTATGGGTAAAGATTAAGAAGAGGATCAAAAAGGTTGTATGAGTAATAATTTTTCTATTGATGATGAAGATACAACAAATGATATATAAATGTAAGGAGGTATTAAGGAATAAGATGATTAAGCCTAGTTAGTGGTTTAATAATTAGGTTGTATTATTGAAATGTTTATGTACTAGAATTCATGAATTATGCGATTCATCAAATATATATATAGGGATTATTTTATAGAAGTTTTAAATAAAGGATTTTCAAGAATATGTTGACTGCTACTAATAAAATTGAAATGTGATTTAATGGAAAGGTGATACTCTATAGAAGAAAACATATAATTGAGGAAAACATAATCTTGGAGGTGTTCTTGATGTTGAGGTAATTAGTTGATTTCTTGGAAAATTATGAGTTGTATAAAAAATATTAGTGGTTTAAAAAATTGATTTTATGACTAATGTTATTTTGAATATTATCATCCTATTCTTGATAGTGATATAGGATCATGGAGAATTATGAATATAATCATCACATAATTTTTTCAATAATTCTAGAAAATGGGAAACCCATAAGTTGGGTGAAAACCCTTCACATCTGACTAGTCTATAAGGATTGAACCAAAAACCGAAGGGAGATAAGGGTGAAATTCCTACCACTGACCAATGTGATATAATTTTTAATATAACATTGTTTTTACTTAGATGGTTTTAAGGTTAAATATCAAGTTTATTTTGAGAAACATATTATAGAATCATGTTATTTTATTTTGGGGCGATTAATGATTTTTTGGATACATTATATTAGGTTGAAGTATATATAACCTTTTTGTTTAATTTAAAGTATTAATTAGGAATAATACTATTATTTTTTTATATGTAATTTTAAAGGGTGTGATATAACCTTTTATGTTACATCCTTATTTCATATTGATGTTATTAAGGTTATATAGGGTCATTTATTTAAGGAATGACCAATGTTAAAAATTTGGTTTCGCTATTTACTTTTAGAGATTAATACACTCATATTCACTTTGGATATCAACTTAATTTGTGCTAATTATTTTGGTTTTAATAAATATTTAGGGAATAGATTGTTACACTTTTATGGATATAAAGATCCATTAAAATATAATTTTAGTGATTCAGGCATGTTGAGAAATTATTATTTTGATGTTCATTTTTGTAGAGTAAAAGGTAAAGTGGAAATTGATCGAAGCACAACAAAATAATGAAATTGTGCTTATAAAATAGAAATACATAAAGTAATTATATTTAATTTTACTATTATATAGTAAAATATTTTATTATTTTGGCTTTATTTCTGTCTGATGTTTTTCCCAGATGGATATTCTCCCCCATGGTTTTCTCTTCCAATTTTCATATTGCTTTATGCATAAACCCAATTTGGCTTGTGGTGACAGATTACATGACATTTTAGACTATTATGGTGGCTTCAGTGGTGGTAGATCCGTCACAATGTTTTTTTGGATTGGTGTTGATGTTTGTGGTGGCTTGACTCAGCTACGACCTCTAGACGATTTCAGGTTGTGGTTTGTGGATGGAATTTTAATTTTGTGGTTGTGTAGTTTTGGGGGGTATTTAGTGTCTCACCAGCATTATTCTGGTATTCGGTTTGATGGAATATCTCATAGTTAATCTCCCACATACCTGCCTCTGGTGGTCTGTCTTTCCAGATTCTAGTGTGGCATTGGCTGTTTATCCAATCTCGATGGCGATGGGATGAGTGACTCAGTCTGTGTAGGGAGGCGATGAGATGGATGGGTTATGGGGGGGGGTGTGATCTGCGTGATCTTATTAGGGGTTTTATGTGCATGATCTTATCTCAGTCCGAGGAAGATTTCATTTTCGGGCCACTTTTTGGTGTTGGAGTTTGGTCTAGCCCATGCCTGCAATGGTGGAACCCCTTGGGCATGATGCTTGATTTATTTTTCTCCTCTTCAGTTCTCACTTTACCATAAAAGTGATTTTATTTTTAAAATAAAAAAATATTTTGTTTTAAAATATGTCCTCAATTTTAAGAAAAGGATCTTGAAACAAAAATTCTATCATATCACCTTCATATCCGATGAATCAAATAATATTTTAAATCATCATAGATTTATGTTTTTGAGGTCATTAATTTTTCATTGATCATTCAATTTCTTGTAGTCAATGATCTCTATCGATCACTCAATTTTTTTACACTTTTATTCTTTTTCCAAATTTTTAGTTGACAGAAATTTTCTTCTATATTGAAACCTAATAATGTGAATTATAGATGAAACTCATACATTCCTTTCTCAATTATCAAGATGAATTTTTATTAACCCTTTTTATGATATGGATTTCAAACAAAGTTATTTTTGAAATGTCAAACCCTTTATTTCCAAGATCAAGATTAAATTTTGAGGTCCCAATTTATTTAAGGGGGTAGAATGTAACACCCTGAGCTATTAAAATAAGAAAATTAGGTTTTATAGAATATATGAAACGCAACACCAAACTTATATGATAATGTAACACCCTGATACATTATAGTTTATTTCTATTTAATTAACTTTAATCTCATTGATATCTGGTGACACAATCAACATCAGGTTTAAGCGAAACATAGTACTCTATTAAAATATTATTTAAACACAACCATTATAACATAGCCATTAAATTTGAGGGTATAAATAAGAATAAATAATTCATGAAAAATATATTATTTACACATGTTCATTTGTTATCTAATGATTCGATATAAAAATAATAATCATTTGAAAGTAAAAGTAATGTTTTCTAAAAAACTATATTTTTTCAAAGAAAAAAGTTTCATTGATTCTTGTGTACTAGTGATAAAATTAATTTATAAAACTTTTATAAAATATATTTTATAAATTGAACTTCATTTTTAAAATAATAATTCCAAAATTATCTTAGGGTTTATTTTTATTTTACTTTTTTGAAATGTTTCATTTTTTGATGAATAATGAAAATACTGATTTTTGTTTAAAATTGCATTTTGTGTTAAATTATTTAAAAAGTTAAAATATATTTTAAATAGTTTTTAACATAAAATTATAAATATTATATTATAATAAATACAATTTATTTTAGTTGAATCAATTTCAAATATATGTTTGATATTAAAACCTCTTATACTTATGGGAAGTTTCTCTATGAAAACTCACTTTTTCATCACGTCTATGGGTATAATTTTAAATTGGATTTTACAATTCTATGAATTTAATTTAGAAAAATTTATTTCATATTTGGAGTCAGAATAATTTATATTATTTAATAAGTTCAACTTAATGTTTTACCTTTATGAATAGTGAAATAATTAAAATATAATTACCGCAACTAAGGTAAAAATGAGTTTATAGGGGGGAGGGGGGTTAAACAAAAAATATAAGCATTAGAAATAATCCTAAACTTTTATAATTAATATTTATGGAAATATTTCAACCATATAACTTATAATGGTATAAAATGACCCATTTTGGAGCCTTATGGCATGAGAAAAACATGGGTACCACTTTATGTTCTAAAAAATTCCATGTGAGTCCTCTCCCCCACTTTTAAAAGTCCACCCCCTATCTTCTCCTTTACACACATAAAAAACCCATTTTTTTGGCCAATACCTACCAAATATACCTTCCTGATTCCCTCCCCTCATCCTTGAATCCTTTTTTGGTCAAAAATACAACCTAGAAAGTATTATATTTCAAACCAAAAGAAGTTGTCTGAAGAAGAGGCAACTTCCTTAACCGAGTGTTTTATTTTATTTCTTCCTCAAAATCCTTGAAATATTATTAAAATAATATGATATAAAAAACTAATCCTATTAAATATACTGAGGTATTTTTATTTTATTAGAATTACATACAACTATATCCTCCTCTCTCAAATTGGAAATAAAACTGTTTATTGTGTGTACATCGGATTACTGCTTCGCAAACCGACGTAATTCATTCTCCATAACCGATTCTCATAATATGATATAATGATGTTTCTAATTTTTATATATTATATATAAAATATAATTATAATTATATAATTATTATATCATATACATGTTCTTACTTTCTATTTTGTAGATAATATGATAACATCACTTATGTGTATGATGAACTATCACCTCACGAAGTGATGTGATTTGTTATTCACTTATGATTTTAATTGAAGGTAATAAGGATTAATTTTATGTTGATATATGATATTAATGAAATATTAATCCTTATTTTAATGAAATATATCATATAATTTCTTACCTTACCATCCATTGAATAAATTATGACATCATTAATGTGTGCGACGAACTACCGCCTCATGAAGTGATGTCATTTTTTTCACTTACACTTTATTTAAAAGGTAAAAAAGAAAAAAATTAATGAATATATGTGATATATATGACATGATATTTATTATTGAAAATAAATTCACAATACACTTACCTACCCTTTCACCCATTAAGTAAATGATAACGTCACTCATGTGTACGTACGCCCTACCATCCCCACGAAGCGATGCAATTCATTATCCATGTTCAAACTTAAATAATGATTCTAAAAATGTATCCAATGAAAAAAAAATTATAGAATTAATATAATTATTTATATTATGTAAATATATCCCATTTCATGATTCTAAACTTTCATGATGAAACTTGTAGGAGAAAACAAGACAATTAATACTCGAAATAATAATTCTAAAGTATAATTTTAATGAACGAGTAATAAGATGTTATAAAAGGATAATATATGATATTATAAATAATAATTTGATTCTTTTATAAGTTAATAAAATTTTTAAAACCACAATAAATGATGTTAAAGAGCACTCAACTAAAGGTAAATGTGAGGTAAGATGATTCTTGACTTAATTTACATTTATTGGGTTATATGTCTACTTTGTTGATTATATCATGCCATGATTATATGTGAAATGACCTTAGATTTATTTATGATTTTATTTTTTTATTTAAATTTTTATACATAATTACTTCACTTATTAACTCTTACTTCAATGATATGAAGTTTGTAAAGGTTTCATCTTAAAACTTCATTCTTTAAGACACGTGTTCTTTTACGCACCTAATATCTTTTAAATGGTGTATATACCACCATTTTGAAAACTATATTATGAATAATTAAAAATTCATGATATTTTATGTTATAATTCATCTACTTAACTCATGGGAAGTTATGATTAAATAGATACCTAAGCAGTTAAGGTTATTTTTTCAATTTTATTTTAATCGGGATTGTTTATGCTTGAATTTCCATTTATAGAAATTATTTGATCATTTCCTAATAAAAACTTTATATTTTATTCTCCTATGTTTATTCATGAATTTTTCACATAATTGCACCATATTTTTCTCTTTTTTACTTAAAATATTTGAGAAAATATTTTTAAGAAAATCCCACTATATTTATCTCTTTTGTTGAAAATATTTTTTTATAAAAACCCATGTTTTATAATAAAATTTTCAATTTTTTACTATTATTGTTCAAAGTCATGATTAAAATTAATTATATTCTTATTTTTTTTGAAATAAATAATCCCATAAATTTTTGAACAAGGTACATTTTGAGTTTCTTTATAAAAAAGTGAATGGAATATTTGTTTTTTAACATATTCAACATGAAAAGAACTCCACTGCTATCATGACCAGTAAATGTTTTAAACCTTACATTTTAAATTTCAATGGTTATTTTGAAAAATTGATTAATTTAATGTTTAAGAATGTTTTATATTTTAATTTTTTTTTCAAAATACAAAGTATATGTGTTCCTCAAGAATGTTTATAACATTTTTAAAAGTATATTCAACAATGACAACAAACTTTGATATTATAGATTTATTATAAATTATGTATATATGTATCTATAATATATAGATTGTTTATTATCCATTCCTTTGATAGTATAATACATTCCTTATGATCATTTATCAAATTCCTTTATTATGAAATTTCCTTTGAATATTATATGAAACCAAATTATGGAACCCATATTATTTACTTAGGTAATTATTATGTTATGGATTATGATATATTTCCTTTATGTGTAAAACATAGATCATTAACATGTGATGATAGGTTCACCTAGTTTGAACTCAAATTTATTGGGTAATGTTATATTCTCATGAGGCATCATGTATTGGGTTAGGGAGTAAAACTAATTAATTATGAGAATTTTTCCACCACTTGATATTGTTTAGGAATTTACCCTTGACTCATGTATATGTACTATTTTTTGTTACTTCCACAATTCTTATGATTCCACGATATTACGATACTATGTTATTTATGTTATGATTACATGTGATTGCTCATAATATATTTCTTTTATGACATATTTTTATACCTTTGACTCACATGTTATGTCTCTTTATCATATTTATTAACTTACTAGTATTTTTGGATCAACTCCCTTTTTTATATATTACCCAGGTTATTCCATGTATTTTAGGATCTATAAAGGATTTAGGAGATTTTTATGGAGAATAAAATATTTTTTTTATTTTTTTAGTCTCACTTTGATGTTTTAGGAACCTAGTCATCCAAAATAACTAGGCCTTTATGATTCTTATATTATATTAATGGATATTTATGTTTAAGAATTAGGTAATAATAAGAGTAAAAGGATTGGGTACTTATATAATTGTTTCAACACTTGGAATTAGGATTACTATAACCCACTACTATTGTATTGTAGTTAGATAACTTATCTCTTACTCACCAAATTGGGAGAGTTGATGATTTTATAGTCAAAGTAGAGATATTATACCTATATTTTGATTTTTTTTATATTAGAAATGGAGTTTAATAAGATGGTTATCATTGACCTGAGAAGGCCCTTCCCTAACATTGTTGGAACTTTATATATGTTTCTAAGGGTAAACTATTTTTTAATTTTTGAGAATAAAAGAGGAATAAAAATTATTTAAAATAACTCTAAAACATTCAAAAAGTAAAATCTATCCAATTGTTTAGTGTTTAGAGTTAGAAGAACCTATTTATAAGGAATACTATGATTTTTTAGGATGATTGATGCAAGAAATAGTTGACCAATAATTGAAAAAATATGAATGGGAATATAATCTAGAAAGGGAAAAGAACATGTTGATGTATAAGAGTGAGAGTTTTTTAAAAACCGTTATTTTTTTATATTGAAAATAATTTGAACCCAGATATAAATTCTAAATATGATGATTAATTTTACTAGGACACCAAATAGGTGAAGGATAATAGGTTTGTTCCTACCAAGGTGATATTTTTAGATTATAAATTTCTTTTTTTTGATATTAACAAGTTTTTGGGAGAGTTTCAGGGCCCTTTACAAACCTAAAATGAGGAGGAATATTTTTATAAATATGAGAGAGAGAGATATTATAACACTTATATGATCATTTTTATATGGAAATTATTCTCAAATTTGGCACGAATTTTGAGTGCAAGGAGATCTCTAATTTGGACAAAAGTTAGTAAATTTTTAAGTCTAATCATAAAATTTAGAATCATCCCAAATTTCACATTCAATTTAAGAAACATATTTAATAAATTAGTCCATCTCAGCCTAATATCCAACATTCTAGTGAAAACACCCATATTAGAGGTCAAGACCCTTCAAGATCAATTGAAATACTCTTTCATAGGTGATAATTTTCCATTACATATTATCATTTCATTAAAGTTATAACGAAGTGAATAACATAGTTTTTTAAATGTTTTTAGGAAGTTAAAATATGTTATTTTGTGGTATATAAATGAAATAAAGGTATAATTCCTTCATACTATGTGTATAAAATACCCACATATCATTGAAAAAATCATAGAGTTAAGGGGAAGAGGAAACTTAGTCCAAACATGAAATAAGCGGTTAGGGAGGAGGTGCTAAAATTTATTGATATTAGAATAACATTACAAATATATGAAATCCCATGGGTGAGTCCTGTTCAGGTGGTTCCTAAAAAGGGTGAAGTGACTATTATAAAAAATGAGAATAAATGAGTAAATCCACACCCAGATAGTGAAAAAATATAGATTTTTCACATATTATGGAAAAATAAATGCTTCCACTAGGATATACCATTTACCAATTCTATTTTGAACCGTATTATTGAGATTTTAGATACCAATGAGTTATTTTTTATGGCTATCACGGTTTAAAATTGATTTTCATATCACTTGAGTATAAGTAGAAGAACACTTTTACTTGTATATTTGGGTCATTTTACTACCTATAAATTCTATTTGGATTGTGTGTTGTTACTTACACTTTTTATATATGTATAATTAATATTTTATCTGATATTATTTAAAGGATAATAAAAGTGTTGATAGATTCCTTCTGTATTTTTGGAAATATATTTGTGAGTTGCTTGCAAAATTTGGAAAATATTTTGGAAATATTTTAAGAATCTAATCTTATTTTAAACTAGGAAAAGTTTTAAATTTTTATTAGTGAAGTTATAGTCTAGGGTCATAAGGTTTCAAATAAGGGTATTTATGTTGATAATGCTAAAATTAAAGTAATAAAAAGTATTCCACAACTTAAAAATGTATAAGGAAGTAGGATATGTTTATTCCATACCAGTTTCTACCATAGATTCATCATGGAATTTTCTAGAATCACAAGGTCCTTAATATTACTACTTTTTAAGGATACATACTTTGTGTTTGATGAAAATTTATTAGAATCATTTAACTAGATTATAAATAAACTCAAAACTTCACCAATGAACACTATCCCAGATTGGAAACTACCTTTTGAAATGATGTGTGATACTTGTGATGTGGCAGTAATATAGTTTTAAGATAATGAAAAGGAAATATTCTATATGTGATTTACTATGCTATCAAATTATTGGATGATTCCCAATAAAATTACAATAATAATAAAAATGAGTTAGTTTCTTTTATTTTTTATTTTGATAAGTTTAGGTAATATCTAATAGGATAAAAGGTTATCATTTTCATAGAATATTTTTCCCTCAAATATATTCCATATAAAAAGTAATCCAAACCAAGGATTATAAGATGGATCATACATAAATATGAATTTTATATTGATATCAAGGATAAGAAATGAGTTGAAAATGTAGTTTATAGTCATTTTTATAGGTTACCGAATATCCCAGTTATTGAACCATGAGAAATAAACACTTCATCTCTAGATGATTTTTACTACCTTAGTAAAACATTATGCTTGGTTTGGAGACTATTACAATTTAATTTCTATCGGAATTATTCCCAAATACCTTTCATAGAACAAAAAAAAAGCATTTTTCATTTGAATTATTACTTCTGGTATGATCCCTTTCCCTTTAGGAGATATGAAAATGATATTAAAAGGAGTTGTTTGGTTGAGTAATAAATCCTTTCCATTCTTGAGATCTTCCACTCTTTACATTGGAGTGGACATGATAGAGGTAAAAGGACTGACCAGAAGATCTTGTAGTTTAGTTTTTACTATAAAAAATTATTCAATGATTCCCTGAGTCTTGTAATAGGATGTGACAAGTCTTAGAGATTAGAAAATGTGGGTATAAAGTATTATTTATCCCAAAAGGGAATTTTATAGGTTGAAGTTTTTAATGTAAGGGTGTTGGGATACTTGGGACCATTTCCATATTCTTATGGTAATGATTATATTCTTATAACTATAGATTATGTATCTATTTGGACTGAGGTAATGGGTATTATGAATAACATTACTACATGTTTTTTCAAGTTTATTAAGAAAAATATATTTTCTAGAGTTAAAGTTCCAAAATAATTTAATAATGATAATAGAAAGAATTTCATGAGTTATAATTTCAGGGATTTAATAGAGAAATATGGATGTTACCATAGAACTGGAATAACCAATCATGCATAGTCTAGTTGTCAGGATAAAATTTATAACAGAGATCTCAGACAATGTTTTGGGAAAATAGTATCTAGTTCTAGTAAGGATTAATCAGTTAAGTTGGATAAGGTTTTTTGGGAATGTATGAATACTTATAAGACCCCCATAGGGATGTACCCTTATATATTTTACTTTAAAAAACATATTATCTACCTGTAGAGTTTCATGAAAAGACTTACTAGTCTGTTAAGGTTTTGAACTTTGATTTAAAATATACCATTAAGAGAAGTATGTTGGTGTTGAGTGAGATAGATGAGATTAGGAGAGAGTCTTATGAGAATGGAAAAATTTATTAGGAGAAAAAAAAAATCCTTTCATGACTCTATCATTCAAAATAGGGACATTACATTTGGTTGAAGGGTCTTGATATTTAACCCTTATATGAATAATTTTCTATGAAATATTAATACTAGATGGTTTGAATCCTTAACTATTCAATGGGTTCTTATTAATTGGGTTATAAAGATAGTTTTCAAGGAAAATAGACCATTCTAGGTTAATGGTAATTAAAAAAACATTACTTAGAGGGGAAATCAAAGGGAATAGATGTAATATTGTTTCTTGAATGATGAGATACCACTGAGTCTATATATAGAATAAAAATTCTATGCATCATGGGATATAACCATGATTTTTTGTTTTTATTTTAAATTATTTTGTTTAATAAATTTTATTCCAACCATTGAACTCCTTTCCCTTGAAATTAATTTTGAATCCTACTCTAGGTGATCACCTTTCCACTACACATCTCTCAGTTATACAAGTCCCTAAGTGACTATGAACTCTTATGGTAGGTCATTTGACCATAAGAAAAACTAGAAGTTCAAAAATTCATGAAATTTACAGAAAAATATCCAAATATATCATTGAACCAAAATGAATGAAAAATTAGTGAAGATACTGTATGAAAAAAATAAAGTGACTATGGAAATCAACTTGCAACAACTATCAAATATTATTTATAGACAAGAGGGAGATAGAAGTTTAATTATGTAGATTAAAAATACCTAGACTAAAAAATTGTTTCAAATTACCTTGATCATAATTTTATGTATTTCATGATGTTTTGTGGTGCATATTTTAGGGACTAAATGATATAGTCAGGGGATTTTCAAAGATGAAAAATGAGAGAGTACAATTGGTTGAACTAAATTGTTTAAAAGCTTCCACATTCAAGGGATTTTTGTTTTAATTTGTTTACCCAATTATTTTTACTAAATGCTACTTGGAATAAGTGTGGGAGAATTCTCTTGTTGTTTTTAACTAAAATAAGTGAATTTTCTTTTCTTGAGATGGATGATTCTCTTGTTGAATTCTAGGATATTGAAAACAAAATTGAACCAAATTTCAAATATTGAATGTACCCATTAAAATTAATTTGGATTAAAATTTTAGTACTACTTTTCATAATAATGAACTTTCTAAATCTCTATTCTATATTAAAAATTCATCAAAATTCTCTAAATGTTAAAATAATGAATTTTTCCAAATCTATTTTAGATATCCTGGTTGATGAGGGAAAATATATATGAATATTTTTATAACCCCTTAAAAAATACTTATAATTGTTTAATAAAAATATTTTTTTTGAAAATAAAATTGTTCTCCTACCATATGAATCAACATTAGGGGACTATTTTGTGTTTTGAGTGTGGAAGAGAGTGGTGTTTCCCAGTGATTAGTTATTCTTTAAATGATTTTTACACTTTACAAAATCCCTTAATATTTTTTTTCAAAATTTAAGGGTCTTTGGGATTCAATTTGATGTAAAATGGAAACCTTCCAAGTGGATAATTGCAAGTTAGTTTTGATGATTACATTAATTATGATGTTATTTGACATTCATGATTTCTAGGTGATGTTACCCACTATCTCATTGAAATTCTATTTTAGAACTAGGAATTTGAGTGTGATAGGATAAATATTTATGGAATTGGAATTATAACCTTAGGAAAATATATATCTAAAAATGATCCTAGTAACATAAACTTTTTGAAATAGAACAACTATGGGAGATAACATAAATTTCATGAACCCCCTCCAATGGTACCCCTCTAGGGTCAATAGTGTAGGTATGGAGTGGCCCCCTATGCTCTACCTCCAATAGGCCTAGAGTTGGTGACTAGAAAAGAGGGTTTAAAACACTCAAATGGGAGGAATTTTCTTCAATATCCCCTGATCATAAAAAAATCACCAAAAAATCCACCATAATATAAAATAAATAAACACTAATACCCTGAAATATGTATCCCACATGAAAGAATATAAAACAATTATAAACATATCCAAAGGTAAAACATTACCAAAAGTAAATTCTATTGTAGAAACTGTAACAACCCAAGATCCAAGCTAGTATTGACTAGCTAGATCACTAAATACCTCATGGAAACCTAAAAAATAGTTTATATATACATCGAGTTAGTATAAAATTTATACTCTATAGGATCATACCTAGGGCCTCTCATGAAAAAGTGAAAAGAGTATACTAATTCCTTAGAGAAAAAAAATAGAACTAACTAGCACCAACATAGGTCAACTAGTTCCCCCAACCACACCAAATATTTCTTAGAAAACAGTGCATCCAAGAGTAGTAAAGTAATATCATAATAATATAGATAAAGGAACCCTGAAACTACTTCCTCACTAAATTTATGCTCCATTCCAATGAAAATAAATCATTTTCCCCATTCCTTACCTATCCAACAAAAATGATACCAACTTTATACTATGTCTCAGGACACCAAATGTATACTAAATCTCACAGGAAAAACCACATATCTCATATCATGTAACGAGGTTAGTAGGGTATCATAAAAATAAAGGGAATAAAACTCATTTCCTCCTACAACCAAGAATGACCCCACCATATATTTCATCATCCACCATCGGTATCACCAGAAACTACTACTGTAAGGAGAGAAGAGAAGTGGGGGTAGTCACCCATACATTTACTACCCATATCCGATGTTAGGGAAAACAACCCTAGGGTATCTAGGTGTCAGTTAGGTTATTAAACTCAGGTGGGGTGCATAGAAAATTCATAAAATAATAGAAGTATATAGTAGTCTCACACAAGCCTGCACCTATGGACTTACACATGTGATACCACCACAATACCCATTAGGTCACTACTAATATTTTACCACTGAGAGATATCTCTAATATAGAATAACCAACCATAAAATCACACAAAGGGAAATAACCTAGGTTCCATTTACTATTATTTTATTTAATAAATCAACCATCGAGATTTATTAATTTTTTTATTTATTTAAATTCACACCAATGAAATCATTAGTCATAATCAATTTTATATTTTTAAAAAATATTCCATTTCTATTGAACCAATATCAAGAAACCACCTTTTTGAACTACTAAAAACAACCAAGGCCCCCAATACTTACACAAAAAAGTCTTACAAGCCAAAAAAACCATGAACACCAATCCATATACATCAATTCAATCATAAAACATGTGTATTTGACTTAGTATTTTATTTTTTGGATTTATTTTTTTAACCATTTGAAGGGTATTCTCAAATCAATCCATCACTACAAATAATTATTTAATATCAAGCATATATTATAAAATAACATTAGTAATATCAATAAAACAGGCAAGCATATTCACATCAGAATATTCCCTTTCAATTTCACTAGGATTATTTTTTGTATTTACCATGAAAATTAATACCATCCACCCAATGGAAACAAAAGTAATGATAATTTGAAATATAAAGATAAAAAAATGAAATAACAAGGATACCCTTCCTCAAAAAAAGCTTTGTATTTCACTACAAAAAGTAAAAAATAGAGAGGATGAACTGTGGGGTCACAACCGTACAAGTAATCCTCAAATCAACCCAAAACAAAAAAAAAATATCATCAAAATCATATCCCAATAAACCCATAAATTAATAAGACATATATATTGTGTGATCTATAATGAAACAACAAATAACTTAGATGTAAATAGGATAGAAAATCACTCGAAATTACTAATATCAAATCCCAAAATCTAGGGATGAAAACCGATAATAAGAGGTCATTAGTGCTTCCAAAATCATCTAGGAATCACCTAAAGTCTAAGACAATCAGATGTATAATGAGGAAAATAAGAGGGATCTAAATATTTATATATATAATAGAAATCACCCCATTAATGCTGTGAATGGATGGTTCATTCCATGAAACTCACACAGTTCACATATACTAAAAAAAAGAACTTGATCCCATAAACTTGAAGGAATTTCACATCATTAGTATATATTTTCACACCATGAAACCCACTAAAAAAAACTCTCCATGAAAATTCAAGATGTGAATATAATTTAATATCATGAATCATTATAATAAAAAATTCTAGAATAAGATATAAATCCACCCTGCAAAACATTAAACTTCATGAATAGGTTATTCATAGCATGAATCACCTACTGTAGTTGTAGATTTGATTCAGTCTCCTCATATCCCTTCTCTGAACCCATCTAAAATCTCAACACACCCAAAAATCAAAAATTAATAGGATATAAGGGTCTTGGAAATCACATTATAACCTTTCAAATGATTATCTTCATTGAGAATCAAAACCAACAAAAAAGGGAATTCAACACCAACCTCAATAAACCACCAAAAAACCCCTATGTGATACCTATCAAAAAAGGATGAAACCATACCTCAAAAATAAAAAATTTGATTCCAAACATAATAGAAAGAGGTAAAACAACCATCAAAAAATTATCACATCAAACCATCCAAAACATCAAGGATTAAACAACTTTGGGTACTAGGAACATATCATTAACTCCCACTCACATGTATTCTCCTCCATGAAAAAATGATTCTATAAAACTCAAAACAAGGGGATAAGTAACCCTAAAAAAATTTATGATGGTATTGAATATCGATAGTTTGTTAAATGAAATTCACATCATCCTCGATAACTAGTTCTCTCTAGTCGATGATGCGGTAATCATCATGAAGATACCTATAGAGATGGTATAATTAGAAGACATCATAAACTCTATATATCTAGATAGGTAGTTCCAATAGATAATACTCCTCTCATATGAACTCTAATAGCTCAGAGGTTCCAATAAATTGAGGTGAGAGTTTGCTCCCCAGTAAAAACCTCTATTGAAAATTTTGAGAGGAAACCTTTTGGAAAACATGTTCTCTAACCTCAAACTCCAAAGGCCTCCTACATCAATCAATACAAGACTTTTGTTGGTACTTATTCACCATCATCTTATAATGAACCAATTGAATCTTCTCTATAATTATATATACACCATTTCAGATCTAATAACTACTACATCCCCAATCTTGGTTCATATCAATAGAGATCAACATAACCTCCTGCACAATGCCTCAAATGGGGCCGTAATGATGGATAATAGATAGATGTTATTGTAAGAAAACTTAACCAAAGGTAGGTATCACACCCATGATCACAAAAAAATAAAATAAAAGTGTTGGGAAAAAATCCCTCAAGGCATCATTGAAGTATTTTTTGAGGTGATTGTGTTTGTTGACAAAGTGAAAACCTGTGTTGTGATTGTTGACAATGAAAACCATGACATAAAAATTTGTTGAAAAAGAGGATTTCATGATGGAATTTCGTGTTCAAGAGCTGAGGTCAACGATCCATGTTTGATTCAAGAATGTCGACAAAAGGAATGGATGATCTGGAGGTGGCATAAAAAGAACAGATACAAGGTGGCACCATTTTCCAATGTTTGCCAAATTTTTGGGCCTGAAAATTGTCAAATGAAGAAAAGAGGTTTTTGGAAACGGTACTTGAGCGCCGTGTACTTAAAGGCTTGGAAACTTGTGCGCCATATGTTTTTCAAGATCAGATCATCAAAATATGGCAAAGGGATAAGTGTCGCGCAAGTATTGGTGGTGTCGCGCAGGTGACTTGCGCGCCGTGAAGAGACTTGTGTGCCGATGCCTTGGAAGCTTGAGAACTTGCGCGACTATGGTTTTTCAAGATCAAAATATTAAAATATGTCAAAGTAAAGAGTTTTGAGCAAGTTTGGAAGTGGGTCGCGCAAGTGACTTGCAGGGGAAGAGACCTGCACGCCGAGACTTGCGCGCCGAGGGTTGACTTGCGCGCCGTCACACAGGGTGGTCAAATTGCCTATAAATACTGGACGACCCTTCCTCATTTTATACCGGAGTTCAACACTTAGAAGATTCAGATCTCCTGTCATGCAGGTGTGGTGGTCGCACAATTGGTGCTGTGTCGCGCAAGTGGGACTTGCGCGCCAGTGTTGGAAGTTGCGCGCCAAGTGTTAGTTGTGCGCCTGAGGTGGTTTAGGGAAAAAAGGAAGAGAGTTGTGCAGGTTTAGAGTTGCAGAAACTTGAGTCGCGCAAGTGGTTGAGGAAGACTTGGGCGCCGGTTGTGACTTGCACGCCGATACTTGCGCGCTGAGATTGACTTGCACGCCAAGTAAGTTTTATTTCCCGTAGTGATTTTTGGGCTGCGTGGAAGCTGGAAGTTTGCTCGATACCTTTAGTGCAAAGAGAGATTCATCTAAGGGTGAAAGTTAAACTTCAACATAGCATCTACATATAGAAGAATATCCATTTTTTCATGCAAATGAAGAGACATATAGGTCTATAAACTGTGAGTGGATCCTTTCCGACGCAGTGAGCAAAGGAAGAGGAATAAGGTGATCCTCTCCACGGGCAGTGATCCAGAGAGAGAGAGAGAAACAGGGAGTGACCCTTGGGAAAGTAGTGAGCTGACCCTAAACCTTGTAAAGTCAGTGAGCTTGTGACATAGTCACTGTGACCGAACCTTGTAATCCACATCTAGTGAAGAATATTAGAATTTGGTATGTCCGGTAACTTGTCGGCGTATACTCCTTGGACGTAGCCCTTAGCGGTGAACCAAGTAAAAATTGCGGTGTCCTGTTCATGCTTTACCTTCTGTTTATATTATGCAACAGTAAAGTGAGAGAAGAGTGTTTTTCTTAACAGCGAAACAAGATCAGAACGGGATTTAATTTTGAATTAGTCATACCCTGATTCACCCCCCCTCTCAGGGTACTCAGCTTAGTGGACCTAACAATTGGTATCATAGGGAAAGGTTGATATTAGGTATTCTCTCAATGGAGGTCACTAATCATAAAGGGATTCTGATCTTCGATGGATGTAATTTTCAGATATGGAAGAATTGAATACAACACTATTTTCAATCCTTGGGAATGAATGTGTTTTTAGCAGCTATGCATGGTATCACAACTGATATTAATAGTGGTGCATTATCAGAAGCTGAGCATAGAGAGTTGGATACTGATTCCAAAATAATCAATGCCTTAGGGGAGCCCTTTCAAATCCCATCTACACTAAGGTGATGTCATGCAAAACATCACATTCCATGTGGGAAAATATTTTGAATATATATGAAGGGGATACAAAGGTCTGAGAGGCAAATATGCAGGTGTTGTGGAACAAATATGAAGATCTGAAAATGAACCCGAATGAGTCTGTTGACGCATTCTTTGATAGGGTAAACATTGTTGTGGAAGATATGCAAGGTCTTGGAGAAGTAATTGAAGACATAAAGATGATAAATCGCATCTTGAGGAAACTTCCACCTTGGTTCAATCTGAAAGTTTCAGTATTAGAAGATAAAGATCCAAAAGAGATGACACTGGACAATTTTCACATTACCTTGGTTGCATATGAAATAAGGAATGATGATAATGAGGCTATGGAAAAGGGGAAGTCCAAAGTGGTTGCATTTAAGTCCATGAAGAAGCTTACCATTGAATATTCTCAGGAAGAAGAAGAGACAGATGAGGTAATGTCATTCCTCTCCTCAAATCTTCAAAGAGGAAAAGGAAATTTCAAAGGGAAGCTTCCACTTTCTTGCTTTAGATGTGGAAAAATTGGTCATATTGCTGCAAGGTTCCCCAAAAAGTTTCAAGAAGAAAATTATGAAGATGAAGTTGAAATTACCAAAAAAAAATCTTCAGCCTATGTGAAAGGGAAGAAGCAGTTCAATAGAAATTTCTTCAAGAAGAAGAATCTTCTTTCACATGAAATAGACAGTTTAGATGAGTCTGAGGGTGAAGAAATTAAAGAGATAGAAAACTGCAAAGATCGTGGACAAAATGCAATGGTGGCTGTTGTCAGTAGTGATCAAGAAAAGAAAGAAACCAAAACTGATGTGGAAGAAGAATAAATTTAAGGTAGATTTGACATGGAAGATGAATTAGAAGAAGCTCTTAAAGAGATAAATGTTTGGAGAGCAAAAACAAAGAAAGACAACAAGGTGTTACATGATGCCAAACTCTACATGCAACAGCAAGAAGAAGAGAAGTCTGAGCTAGTGAAAGAAATTGAAAATCTTAAGTCTTCCAGGATAGAGCGCACAGAAAAGGTTGATGATAATAAGCTCAAGATTTAAGAATAGAAAAGGGAGATCGATTTCTTGAATAGAAAAGTGAAAGATCACGTCAAGCGTATCGAAGAGCTTGAAGAGGAAGTTGTCAGTTTGCGGAGAAAAGTTAAAGACCCGGAAAAACCTTTGAATCCCAACACATTCTTGGGAAAGCAGGTCATTATGAAGACTGAAAAGAAGAAAGAAGAGCCTAGTAGTTCAGCTAGAAAGAAGCAATAATTGAGCTCAGAAGTTAAGACTGATTCAGGGCTTAATCAGAAACAAAAATCTATGGCAATTGAAGTCAGACCGCAAACACCCGTCTCGAGATTGAAGGTAGATTTGGGCACAATACAGAATCAGTATATTCATAGATCCCAAGGGGAAACTCGTAGTGCTGAAGTAACACGAAGGAATGCACCTTATATCAAGTGTTATTGTTGTGGAAAGATGGTACATTCACAGTATGTTTGTTCCATATCCAAAAGATACCGAAGAGAACAAGAACAGAGGTGGCAGCCAAATAGAGAACGATTTTCGAGAACATATTTCAAAGGAAACTGTTTTTGGTGCAAAGGATTTGGGAACATGGCTAGGTACTTCACTTCGACCATTTAGAGAAATGTGCCAAAGTAGAATCAAAACGTTAGCAAGCAGCATATCGATAAACTGACAAGTGAGTTAAAAATGCAGAATAGATTTGTGGCTTTGCAAGATGAAGCGGGTCCATCATACTCTGAGAAAGAACAGAAGCCTCAATCCATGCCGAGTGTGAAAGAAAAAGTATGGAACTAGAAGAAGAAAATTCAGAAGGTCGTGGTGGGAAAGATTGCTCTTAAAGCATCAGATCGCTCTAGTGTGTGGATACTTGATAGTGGTTGCACATCTCACATAACGAGTAATAAGGATCTTGTTACAGGAATAAAATATGACAAAGGAGTTGTCAAATTTGAAAATGATGAAGGCTTAAATATTGTTGGCTCAGGGAAAGCCAAGTTTGGGGGCAAAGAAATGAGACTTGCTGATGACTTGGTAGTAGAGGGTCTCAGTCATAACTTGCTCAGTGTCAGTCAACTATGTGACTCTAGGCACTCTATCCGATTTACCAAGAAAATGTGTATTGTTAAAGAAAAAGATGGAGCAGTCATTCTACAGGGAAAATGAACAAAGGGAAATCTTTACCTGGTAGGTGGGGAAGAAGATTCATGCTTTTTATCCAGAGAAGAAGAAAACCAGCTGTGGCATAAATGACTTGGTCATCTATGCCAACCATCCATGGAAGATCTGGTAAAGTGTGATACTGCTAGAGACCTTCCCAAACTATCATGTGATCACACTCATACGTTTGATGCTTATCAACAAGGGAAGATCATCAGAAATACATACAGGCCAAAGGAACAAAAATCAACTGGAGTTCTCAAATTGGTGCATGCTGATGTATGTGGACCTATTTCACCACGAGCTATAAATGGCCAAAGGTACTATGTTCTTTTCATTGCTGATTTTAGCAGAATGGACTGGGTGTTTGTCATTACCCATAACACAGAAGTGTTCAGTTTCATAAAGTAGTATAGGAGGGAATCAGAAAGTATGCTTGGGCAGAAAATTCTAAAGTTTCGTACTAACAATGGTACATAATTCACAAACAGTCAAGTTGTAGAATATCTCGAGAAACACGGGATAAGACATCAAGTTTCATCAGTGATAACTCCCCAACAGAATGGAGTGGTTGAAATGAGAAATTGGATCATCAACAACATGGCCAGAATGATTCTTATTGATAAAGAACTACCAGAGAAATTTTGGAAGGAAGCCATTTTGACATCGGTCTATGTTTCGAACAGGTCTCTGTTGTGTCCGAAGCAAGGGAAGACTCTGTATGAACTGTGGTATGGAAAGAATCCAACGTTGAAATACTTTCGAATCTTTGGAAGTAAGTGTTTCATTCTCAACAAATAAAATCACAGGAAGTTTGAGGCACGAGGAGATGAGGGGATATTCCTTGGCTACTCAGGGAAAAGAAAAGAATATAAATGCTTCAACAAGAGGCTGGGAAAAATTGTTGAGAGCAATGATGTCACTATAGTTGAAAATGAATAGAATACTCAATGAACTAGTAAACAGTTTCTGGATGAAAGTGATGATGAGGTAAGCGACACAGGGGGAGTAGAAGTGGCAGAGGCTGACTCAGAAGAAGATACTTATAATGAACAATAAAGTGTCAAGTCTGTGTCTGAAAGGAAGCGAAAGAGTCGAGCTGAAATTGATAGGCAGAATATCATTAGTGATCAGACAGCTCCAGTTCAGACTCAAAGAATGAAGTCATTACAGCAAACATCATTTTTATCTCAGGTGGAGCTGAAATTCTTTTCCAATGCAGCTGAAGATGAAAACTGGGTTCCGACTATGAATGAAGATCTTGATCAAATCGGGAAGAACCAGACATGGGAGATTGTTTCGAGGCCAGCAGACAAGAATGTCATCAGGAATAAATGGGTCTATCACAACAAGATGAATGAAGATGGAACTGTGATTCTAAAAAAAGCATGAATAGTGTACAAGGGATACTCCTAGATAGAGGGAATAGATGTTGATGAGACATTTGCACCGATTTCAAGGCTGGAGACAATCAGATTATTTTTGGCCATAGCAGTGCAAAGAAAGTTTAAAGTGTTCTAGATGGATGTCAAATCCACATTCTTGAATGGAGTTCTGGAAGAAGAGGTGTATATTGAGTAGCCATATGGTTTTATCATTCATAAGGATGAGAACAAAGTTTGCAGGCTAAGAAAGGCGTTGTATGGGCTGAAACAAGCACCAAGAGTATGGTACTCAAGGCTTGATCAGTACTTGAAGAATCTTGGTTTTCAGCGTGGAGGAGTTGATTACAATATCTATTTCTGCAATGAAAGTAATAAAAGGATGATGGTGTTGGTGTATGTTGATGACATAATTTTTGGCAGATCAGATGAAGATCAGTGCAGATAGTTTTCCAAATTCCTGAAAAATGAGTTTGAAATGTCAATGATTGGAGAGCTAACATTTTCCTTGGTCTAAAGGTGACATAAGGAAGGGATGGAACATTAATTTCTCAATCTAAATATTCTAAGGAGGTTCTGAGAAGGTTTTTAATGGAGAATTCCAAGGAAATGAAGACTCCGGTTGCTACCCGGATGAAATTATCAAAAGATGAGGATGGAAAGGCAGTTAATATCACATAATACAGACAAATTATTGGAAGTCTGTTGTACTTAACCGAAACAAGTCCTGATATTGTTTTTTCCACATGCCAAGCAGCAAGATATCAGAGTAATCCCAAGGAAAGTCATATGCTCGTAGTGAAAAGAATACTTCAGTATATCAAGGGCACAGTGGACTTCGGCTTGACATATAACGACAAATATCAGATAGAGTTATTGGGATATACTGATGCAGACTGAGCCGGTTCAGCGGATGATAGGAAATCAACATCTGGAGGTGCATTCAATCTTGACGGACTATGTATTTCTTGGTTAAGCAAGAAGCAGGATTGCATTTCATTAAGCACCGCAGAAGCTGAGTATATTGCGGCCACTCAAGCATGCACACAGTTATTATGGATGAAGCAGAATCTTGACGATATGGGAGTTGAAGTGAAGTCTCCGATCGAAATCCAATGTGATAACTCAAGTGCTATCAATCTTAGAAAAAATCCATTTCATCACTCAAGGACAAAGCACATTGAGATCAAATATCATTTTATCAAGGAGAAAGTGGAGAAAGGGCTTGTGAAGTTGAATTATGTGCCTATAGAGTTACAGGTTGCAGATATTCTAACAAAGGCCTTACCCAAGGAAGCATTTGAAAGGCATCGACTGGCTCTGGGAGTTCAGTCGACTCCCCGCACTTGAAATAGTGTGGATGTGAAACCCCTCCCCCCCTCTCCCTGAGGTATGATGTGTTTTCCCTAATGTGCTGATATGTGTTCTCTACTATGTTATAGACTACAAAGGAGTGACCTTTGGGTTCGTTGACAAAGGGGGAGAAAATAGTGGTTGTCCAAGGGGGAGACAATGTGTCTATTCGAGAAATCATGACAGATACGGGGAGAAGCTAACCAGTGGAGTAGCCAGATAGGGGGATAAATGAGAAAGGGGGAGATTTTTAAATCTGACGATGATAGAAGTGATCGATCAAAGAATAGATATCACGATAGCTGAGGATCATGATAAAGGCATGAGAGTAGTGTTGGCATGCGGTAAGAATATTTCCAAACAAAAAATTGGTCTTCCAACAAGTCCTTCAACAATTGGTATCAGTTTAGTACAAATTGGTATCAGTTTGGTGTCAACAGTGGGTTTTAGAGATGAAGTGATTCATTGATGAAATTTTCATTTAGTTTTGTTTCTCACACCGAGCATTTCTCATGTGGGCTTAGAGTATGTGTTGAGTAAATCCTTGATCGCTATCAGAATTGCTTGAGGCGAATGGTGGCTGAAGAATTAACGTTGTATCTTTCTATGGAAGAGTTTTCAACAAACCCAAAGGGGGATATTGTTGGGAAAAAATCCCTCAAGGCATCATTGAAGTATTTTTTTAGGTGATTGTGTTTGTTGACAAAGTGAACACTTGTGTTGTGATTGTTGACAATGCAAACCATGACATAAAAATTTGTTGACAGAGAGGATTTCATGATGGAATCTTGAGTTCAAGAGCTGAGGTCAACGATCCATGTTTGATTCAAGAACGTCGACAAAAGGAATGGATGGTCTGGAGGCCGCATAAAAAGAACATATACAAGGTGGCACCGTTTTCCAGTGTTTGCCAAATTTTTGGGCCTAAAAATCATCAAATGAAGAAAAGAGGTTTTTGGAAAAGGGACTTGCGCGCCGTATACTTGAAGGCTTGAAAACTTGTGCGCCATATTTTTTTTCAATATCAGATCATCAAAATATGGAAAAGGGATAAGTGTCGTGCAAGTATTGGTGGTGTCGCGCAGGTGACTTGCGCGCCGTGAAGAGACTTGTGCGCCGATGCCTTGGAAGCTTAAGAACTTGCGCACCTATGGTTTTTCAATATTAAAAGATCAAAATATGTCAAAGGAAAGAGTTTCGCACAAGTTTGGAAGTGGGTCGCGCAGGTGAATTGCAGGGGAAGAGACCTGCGTGCCGAGACTTGTGTGCCGAGGGTTGACTTGCGCGCCGTCGCCCAGGGTGGTCAAATTGCCTATAAATACTGGACCACCCCTCCTCATTTTATACCGGAGTTCAAAACTTAGAAGATTCAGAGCTCCCATCGTGCAGGTGTGGTGGTCGTACAAGTGGTGGTGTGTCGCACAAGTGGGACTTGCACGCCAGTGTTGGAAGTTGCACGCCAAGTGTTAGTTGTGCGGCTGAGGTGGTTTAGGCGAGGAATAAAGTGAGTCGCGCAGGTTTGGAGTTGCAGAAGCTTGAGTCGCGTAAGTGGTTGAGGAAGACTTGTGAGCCGGTTTTGACTTGCACTCCGATACTTGCGCGCCG
Organism: Viscum album; assembly: GCA_963277665.1. Taxonomy (NCBI): domain Eukaryota; kingdom Viridiplantae; phylum Streptophyta; class Magnoliopsida; order Santalales; family Viscaceae; genus Viscum; species Viscum album. The sequence continues at coordinate 226,434,167 of OY728162.1, forward strand.
AGATTGACTTGCGCGCCAAGTAAGGTTTATTTCCCGCAGTGATTTTCGGGCTGTGCAGAAGCTGGAAGTTTGCTCGATACCTTCGGTGCAAAGAGAGGTTCATCTAAGGGTGAAAGTTGAACTTCAACAGAGCATCTACATACAGAAGAAGATGCATTCCTTCATGAAAATGAAGAGACCTACATGTCTATAAACTGTGAGTGGATCCTTTCCGATGAAGTGAGAAAAGGAAGAGGAAGAATGTGATCCTCTCCACCGGCAGTGAGCCAAAGAGAGAGAAGCAAGGAGTGACCCTTGGGAAAGTAGTGAGCTAACCGTAAACCTTGTAAAGGCAGTGATCCTGGGACAGAGTGACTGTGCCCGAACCTTGTAATCCACATCTAGTGAAGAATAGTGGAATTTGGTACGTATGGTAACTTGTCGGCGTATACTCCTTGGACGTAGCCCTTAGCGGTGAACCAAGTAAAAATTGCGGTGTCCTGTGCATGCTTTACCTTCTGTTTATATTATGCAACATGAAAGTGAGAGAAGTGTGTTTTTCTTAACAGCAAAACAAGACCAGAACTGGATTTAATTTTTAATTAGTCATACCTTAATTCACCCCCCTCTCAGGGTACTCAGCCTAGTGAACCTAACAAAAAGACTCATGCCTGAAACATATCTTCTATAAATTGGATTTTTCTCTCTTTATTCTTGAGCATATCGGGGTTGAAAGCAGGGATGAGCTATAATTGAGAGTCAAAGACAATATGTATATATCTCTATAGTAACTTAGTAAATAGAGGGTATTAGTTAGAAATTATGGTCCTTATAGATTAAAAAATACTCACTATATCATCCTCATATAGTATTTCTTGGACATCCATGGTACTTGAATCGTGGATCACTAGAAATGGGGATGACTTTGTTAGTTGATCCATGATCACCAAGTTAACATCATATCCCCCTAATACATATGACAAACCTTATATTTATTAAATATTAATACATGATTAATTACATAAGATTACACATAATACAACTAGGAAGATAGATAAGTCTAGTATATTTGGGAATTAGGCACATAACATAACAATTTTAAATAGGAAAACCATCATCTTTATTGAAAAATTACTTAACATGATCACACTTAAAACTACTTGGGATAACTTGGGGAAATACATGTGAAAAGGGGTGAGATATAAATCCCAGTAAGGGAATAAACATGGAATAAAATAAAGAGAATAATACATGTTAGATGATAGGCATATTAATGAGGCATAAAAATAAGTTAGAATCATAAACATGAACAATGAGACATGATAATCATAAATACAACAAGGGAAACGTGGAAATAACTTAAAACACTACATCATAAACATAGGTTAAGGATAACTGCCAAGAAATATTGACGTGAAAAGTCCTATAAATTAATCAGGTTCACTCCCTATCCCAAAATGATGTCTTATGAGACTAAACATTACCTAATACATTATAGCACTATATAATTCTTTGTGCACCCATCACATTCATTTCATTCTCATGTTTAAGTGTTCCACAAAGATCATAAAAAATGGATTCATTCATTATAATATTTTATTACATGATCAAGGAGTGTGGAATAAATACATTTATGTCCCAAGTAAAATAAGTATAAGTTTATAAATATGAAAACCCTTGATATGAAATGAGTATGGTATTCACTAAACAATTGTTTTGGCATGGAAAATCATGGTGAAATTTTTGCAGCATAACAACAACACATAAATGTTCGTAAAGTTGGTTTATGATAAAGGGGTATCTCATCATTTTTAAATAAGATGCTCAGTAATAGGTACATGGAAATACATCTCCCAATGTTAGGAATTGAAAAGATAAGGCATAAGATAAAAAGAAACTTCAATAAATAGGATAAGGTGAGGATCCCTTACTAAATTCCAGCAAGGTAACAAGTACACATAAAGGTTCATGGGAGGGATTAATGAGAGTTAAAGGGGAATATCATCATTAGTAAATAAAATGAAAAGTAATGGGGATATAGAGGAATATATCCCAACATGAAAAAATAGAAACTAAGTGGTATAACCTAAAAGAGGTTCTTGAATGGAAATGAGAAGAGAGAAATTCATTACTCGAGTGTGTGAATCCAAATGATTCGGAGGGGCTTATTCTGAGATTGGGGGAACCTTAGGAGGACTCTATAGATGAGAGGATAGATTAAGGATGTGATCAAAGGATTTTTAGTGAAGATAAATGTGATCTTGGGTGGTTTTATATAGTAAATTTGTGGGGATTTCTTTATTATTTATAAAAATTAGGTTTTTCAATATGTATAATAAAATATCCAAAACCAAAAAACACCCTTGATATTTTCGCATGGTTTCTATAAAATGGGAGATTTTTTCAATATTTTATAATTATAAGGGCAAAAATTAATAAAATTATACCCCTTATTTTGTGGAAGCGATTCATACTATTAAATACATGATTTTAAAACCTTAAAAATATATTAATGGTTCTAGAGGATTCATAAAGGATTTATAAAATTAATCAAAAAATAAAAAAATCACATTATTTTAAAGGTAAAACATATATTTGTTCATGGATACATTTTATAGTATTTATTACATCACTTTTGGTTCATTTTGATGTCATAATACACACCATATATTTATACTATATTTAATTTTTACCCAAAAATTTGACTGTTTTAGAAAATTATGAAAAATTCACCTTTGGATAATTTAGACGTTATAATTTAAAAAATAATATTTATTTTAAAAAAATAATTTTATAAATATATGAATTTTAAATTTTAAAATAAAATTGATGTTTATTGAGAAATACTTGGTTTTTTGAAAATAACATTTTACAAACCCTTACAAAAATTACATTTGAATTCATAAAAACTACATGATCATTTATATTTGATAAGAATTATTTAATAATAATATTTTATTAAAATATTATTTATTTCAAAAATCCATTAATTCATCAAAATAAATTTCGTAATTGAATTTCAATATTAACCAAAAATAATATTTGTGTTTTATAGTATCAAAATAAAAAAACAATAATAGGATGAAAATATATTCATTTATATATAAAAAATAATTTACAAACTCTTATTTATAGGGTCTTGATACATATCCATTTAATACACTATCAAACACCCTAAAGGTAAGATGCGCGATGGTGAGACCCTCATGGGGTGGTTCATCGTACGTGGTTTGGGCCGTGATTATCACACCCCGACCCGATATCTTGTGGTCGCAGTTATTTTTGTTTATTTATTTTATTTTATTTGTCTTTTAGTTTCTTAAAGTTAAAAAAAATATTAATTTAAAATCCAAATGAAATAAAAAAAATAATTGGAAAAACAATTCAATAATAATAATAATTATAATATTATTATTTAGTTTATTATTATTATAAATTCAGTTGTTATTAATATTATTATATTGATTATTATTATTATTATTATTATTATTATTATTATTATGTTTTCAGTTTTTATTACTATTACTATTATTATTTTTTCTTTTTTTGAAACCCCAGTATCCCACCCCTACCCCCTTACTCTACCGACCGACCTACCCCCCCACCTTCCCTATCATGCTCACGCTACCCCCACCAGTGAGGGCCCTACGACGTGCCTCCCTCCTTCCTCCGACGCAGTGGCCCTTCGGTCGGCCTCCCTCCCTCATGCTGTGGCCTCCCCCCTCCATGCGGCGCGACACACCCCTGACAAAGCCCCAGTCCGGTATACACCCCACTTCTGGCCGTGGCCCTACCCGGTGCACCCATTGTTGTTCGACCCTTTCTGACGCTCCTCCTTCGCTTAGGATTCTTCTTCCGGTAATCACGAACCAACTACTGGCCCCTCTTCGGTCGTGTCTTTCCTCAGTGGATTCTTCCTCATCTTCTTTATTATTTTATTTTCTCATAGGGTTTTGTTTTTAGGACTCTATTTTGATGTTTTGGGGTCAATTTCTTGTTTTAGGGCTCATCTTTGGTCCCTTATGGTGCAGATATGGTGCAATTGAAGTTTTGCACTGAGATTTAGGGTTTTCGACACCAAATATAGGTGGGTCCATGAATTATCTTTCTTTGATGATTTATTTTGTTTGTTACATTAATTAAACATGGTCTTTAATTAAATTATTTGATACAGAATTTGATTTAAGAGAGTTTCATATGCATTTGATCCCTTTTGTAGCATGTTTATATGGAATGGAGTGTGTTCTTGATGAAAATCCATGTTTAGTCTTTTATTAGTGTTTTATTATGTTGTGCAAGGGATGCAAATTCCGTTTTATCATGTTATTGGTGTGCGTTTGGCCTTAAAATATGTTTTTGAGTGGGCGTTTGTGTTCAAATTTTGGTAATACTGCTTGGGGTTGTTTCATAAAATTTTTAAGTGGTTTATTAAATCTTATAAAGGGTGTGAAACATGTTTGGATATTGTTTTGGTGTGCATATATTTTCAAAAGTGGGTTTGAGTATGAAAATGGGGGTATTTGTGTGTGTGTGCCTTGTTGTGAAAATATTTAGACATTTTCAATCAATTGTTTAAGTAGAGAGCCGTGTATTTTTGTGGGTACATGAGGTGCGTATGTGTGTAAAAAGGATCTTTTATGGGAAATGTACCACTTTGATCATGTTTTACTTGTTTTTCATTTGCCAATATGTTTTTTAAATATTTTCAAAAGATGGAAAGTATGTTTTAATGTCACTTTGGTGTACTTTTGGTTTTAAAGTGGATTTTACTACTTGAAGTTTAGTGTGTTATTAGTGCAAACCCTTGATGTGTTATTTTGAAACGTTTTGTGGATTGTTTAAGTGTTTATTTGTTTTATTAAATTATATATGTAGTGCGTTGGACCTCTCTACGATGGTTTTGGGTCGTGGGTGTCGAGGTATCCTACATGTACATGCATAGGGTAAAGCATACATATATACATATGCCCTCTTTATATATATTTCCTCATGGTGTGGGGAATATGTGCAATGCAGCTAGGGGTGTATATATATATGTATAAATGAATGTGCGTGTATGCGCCAAGTTTCGGTTCGAGTGGTCATCGAAAAATAACGACATGTTTGAGGTAGGTCCCCTATGCCCATGCCTTTAATTTGAATTTCATAATTTCTTTCTTGTTTTAAAAATATGTTTTACATTTATGCTATATACACAAGATATAAAATTTGGTTGCGGTTGCTTAAAATGATTATGCCTTTGTTTTGAAAATTGAAATGTATTTCTACCACCATTGGTCTTAAGTGACTTTTCTTGAAAATTGATTTCCTAAGTGGTTTTGAATTGGTAATGATTATTTCCAAAGGTGTTTGGAATTTTGGCCGGTTAGTTGTAAAATGTGTTCCCTTTATGTAATTAAGCCCATTTGGCACCTTAAGAATGTTTTATGAAAAATAAAAACCTCTCTTAAGGCATGCCCCCTTGGTTTTAGAAAATGACTTTTATGTTGAATGTGTTATTATATTCCTAATTTGATGCTTATGCATTGTGTGATGTGAAATAGTGGGAATGTGCTTAAGGAGGGATAATGGTGGTGAGAGGTTGAATGGGTTTTAGATAAAGAAAGTGTTATGTATATGTATGTTTTCTTGATAAAGAAAACTCACCACCACTTGAAATAGAGCACAATGGGAAACTTGGGTATCTAGGTGGGTGGACCAGGACTTGTACACTAGATTACACAGTAGGGGTTTGTCCTAGTTTCGTCTAGAAGGATTGATGAAACAACACTAAATAAACCTATGAAATACTGAGGGTTGTGGTTTTTAAGCCACAGTTACTAAGGGTCGTGGTTTCTAAGCCACGTTTTCTGAGGGTTGTGGTTTTTCAGACACATTTCACAGAGGTACGATGTCTCTAGGGTCCCACTTATGCTAGATAACAATAGTAATTACCCTTGGATCTCATTTGTGACATAATGCTTGTGATATAATATTTAATTTCAGTTGTTTCATACTCGATGTCTTATTTGGGAAAACCATATTTTAATCTAAATTTCTTTCCTTTCATTTTTAAATGTTAAAGCATGCTTGGAACCTATTTTGAAAATATATTGGGGGAGAAATTCTTTACTTGAAAATGAAAACTCATTACTTGAATTTGAAAAGAATGAAAAAAATTATTTTATTACATCCTATTTTCAAACTAGCATGTTTTGGATTTCATATAAAAGGCAAGGGAATAGGGCGTTGTTGTATCTTGGCATTCCTACTAAGCAGCTCGGTGCTCATGCCTACTTTAATTTTAAGTTTCAGGTTCCTCTAGTTTTGGATCTATCTCAGAGCGAGTATAGTTTATGTTCCATGGTGACCCATGCGGTCACTTGAGGTATGTCAAGTTTCTTCATTTATTCCTTTTTCTACTACCAGTTTGTTTAGTTTATTTTATTTTTTTCATCTGTTTGTTCAGTTTATGATTTTTTATCTCTCTTTTTTATGGTACAGATCGTTCCCAACTAGTTATCTTGATTCCTGACACTAGTTTCCCGCCTTTGGGGATCAATAATGCCCTTCGGTCCATGTTGCGGACCGACTCGGGTGACCGGTTCAGGGTCGACCCGGGATGGTTTGTGAAAAAATGTTATCAAATGATGTTATTGTTATTTGGGGTGTCAGGTATCTTGGTGATTAGGTGTGTCATGACTTGAGAGGTAGGTGTGGTAAGGATGTCATAAACCCTTTCCTGTCCTAAGACTCGAGTTTCCAGGTGTAGTCTAGGATTTTAATTTTCTTCTTTGGCTTGGTCTGTGTGGATGAGGGATAAAATAGGAAGTGATCCAGTGTTATGTGGCAAATATTCATGGAGTAGAGACCCATGTACAACCTGAGTGCACGGTTCAAGATGCTTACTTTGGTTAATGATCACTCGGACCATGGTCTACTAAGCCATGTTACCAGGTTGGCATAGCCACTGGTCCCTTATTTTTGGAAGTTTTTATGTGAGTTATGTTTGGGATTAGTTTTGACTGACTTTAGTGGATTTCAAAAATGAAAATGGTTCATAAAAAAAGAGGTTTTCAAAAGGGAATGTTGTTTTGGAGTGGAAAAGTGTTCTTGAAATGGGAATTATTTTCTTTTAATGGAATGTGTGGTTTCAAAGGGAAAAATGGGAGGTGCTTTGGAAGTTGTTTTGGGATCTAAGTAGTGTTTTTTGGAATGTGAATTGTAAATTTTTGGGAATTTAGAAAATTCATTAATTTATTAATAAGTGACATTTTCAAATTGGTTGAAAATTTGTGCTTTACATTGAATGATCCGTTTTCAAAATGAGATGTGTTTTGAATTAACCCTTTGTGTTTCTATGAGGGATCACATATATAGAGGTACACATGTGGCCTAGGGATAATTGGTGGTATGTGTGGATGGGTTCATGAGCTAGCACAAGGTTATATGTATATGTGAGACTTCATGGGATACCAATGGTGGATATTTAAGTTGTTTTGTTTGTTAAAAAATGGTTCTCAGAAGGTAATTTAAATGTTTTAAAAAGTGAGTAAGAAATTGTTTAGTGTTCTATTTTCATGTTTGGTATCCTTTTTCACGGGTTCTTGGTTCTTACATAATGAATTGTGGTTGAAATATTGATTTGAGTTTGAGTTTGAGTTTGTGATTGAAGGGCAGAATCTTGATTTATGATGAGTTTGTTTTGGATTTGTGCCTCTTGTTTTTGAGTATGCCACCCAGAAAAGTCCTAGAGGGTTCTAGTGAGTCACTTCTTATTGTTGGTCCTACCTAGACTCTTAACAGAGTGGTGGAATTGAATTATTTTCGGTTGTTTTCCATCTTCCATGGTGATCGTAATATATTGAAGGTAGTTGACTAGCTTGGTGAAACCATTGATGTTTTTAAGTTATTGGGAACTCCCAATGTTATGAGATCTCGTGCTGGTTCAAGTTTGTTTGAAGGTTCAACTTTGGATTGGTGTGGGAGGAAATCCTAGCATCATTTCATGATGGGATGTCTTGGAAGGTGCTTAAGACCACTTCTGTTTGATGGTTTATACCTAAGGAGGTGAAAGTGAGGAAAGAGGCAGAGCTCGTGAGTGTCCAGCAAGACCAACAAACAGTTAAGGCCTACATTCGGCATCTCAAGGAGTTTTTTTGCTTTTTCTCAAAATATAACATTGCAGAATCAGTTAATGTTTCTCTTGTGTGGGGTTTTTGTCTAGGTTTCAAGGACCGATTCTTTTTGGTGTTTGGGATAGTTCCCCATTCGATGAGAGAGAACTGGAGGAACCTGCCTCAAACACGTTTTCTTGTCAATCACATATTCTATTAGTCGAGACACTCCCTTGTTTTCTTATGTTGTGGCCGGTTTGGGTACTTTAAGTCGCCTTTCCATCATCCTTAGAAGACTTTCCATTGGTGTGACCATTAGGAAAACTTAGAGAGGTTCTTCTAGTGGCAACGTCAGAAAGAGTCTCAACTGGAGGATGTTATCTCCTGACTATGGGGTAGTAGATGATTCAAGAAATTAGAGCTCCAGCCACAGATCTCAGAGTGAAGCCTTTCACATAGTCAGGAATCTTCAGGTGTGGGGAAACTTGGTCTAACTTTTGTCTTTGGTGCTGGAATGGGGATGATTTAAATCTCTCTCTTCAATCTTCCTTATCTTTGAAGGTTCTGTTTTGTTGTAAGAGGTGTAGAGGTATTATTTACTCATTATGGAATTTTTTCTTTTAATACCCCACTTTGGTTGTGAGAAGGTGTGGTGATCTTGTTTTCTTGTAATCCCAGTAGTTATGTCTCCTTAAATATGATCTTTGAAGGTTTTCTCTTTATGGATATGAGTATCAAGATGATTGTCTCTCTTGTGTGGCTAACTCTTTTGATGACCCTTTCTTGTTTTAGGATGTGATCATTTTGAAGAAACATGTGTCTTGGGAAATAACGAATAGGGTTTTGGTCCGCCATTCAGTTTGGGGTCTTTCATGGAGGACCCCATGTGGTGGGGGTTTGGTTCATGCGAAGAGTTTGTGGGTCAGTTTGTGTTGGGCCCGTAACGGTCAATGCTAATTAGCTTAAGCTGGTCAGTTATTAGATAGCGGGGAGACCCACCATGAATCTTTTCGTGCCTTCTTCGAGTTTTGGTCTGTATGGAAGTTTCCTATTTGGATCAAGTTAGCAGTTCCAGAGTTATCCAATTCTGAGAGTCTCAATGTTGGTTGTTCTAGTCGGGTTCTTGTGGTGGATAGAACCCTCCTCATTTCCTGATATATCTTCTCTTTATAGTTTCTCTTAGAGTTGGTTGGGTGTTACTGATGGAGTGAAAAGTCACATTGAGTTCATGACTTTGTTAGCCTTGTTTAGTTTCAAACTCGAGTTTGATTCCTCAGTTTGCTGGGTGACTTTTTAGGGGCAGAAAGTTTTTGTGGTGGGGAAAATTGTCACACCCCGACCAGGTATCTTGCGGTCATAGTTATTTGTATTTGTATTTTTGTTTCTTAAAGTTTAAAAAAATTATTAAATTAAAATCCAAATGAAATAAAAATAAAATAATTTGGAAAAAAGATTCCATAATAATAATAATAATAATGAAAATAATATTTTGTTTATTATTATTATAAATTCAGTTATTATTAATATTATTATATTGATTATTATTATTATTATTATTATTATGTTTTATGTTTTTATTACTATTACTATTATTATTTTTTCTTTTTTTTTCTTTTTTTTAAAACCCTAGTCTCCCACCCCTACCCCCTTACGTGACCGACCCCCACCTTCCCTCTCCCACTCACGCTACCCCCCCACCAGCGATGGCCATACGACATGCCTCCCTCCTTCCTCTGGCATGGATGCCCTTCATCCATCCTCCCTCCCTTGTGCGGCGGCCTCCCCCCTCCATGCGGCATGACACACCCCCAACAAATCCCCAATCTGACGCGCACCCCACTTCTGGCCACGACCCTGCCCGGAGCACCCGCTATTGGCCGAGCCTTTCCGATATGCCTCCTTTACTTACAACGTTTCTTCCAATAACTGTGACCCAGCCACCAACCCCTCTTAGGTCATGTCTTTCCTCAGTGATTTCCTCCTCCTCTTCCTTAAGATTTAAGTTTCTCATATGGTTCTATTTTTAGGACACAATTTTGATGTTTTGGGGTCAATTGTTTGTTTTAGGGTTCATCTTTAGTCCCTTATGGTGAAAATATGGTTCAATTGAAGTTTCTCACTGAGATTTAGGGGTTTCAACACCAAAGATAGATGGGTCCATGCATAATCTTTACTTGATGATTTATTTTGTATGTTACATTAATTCAACACGGTATTTGATTAAATTGTTTGATGCGAAATTGGATTTAAGAGAGTTTAATATGCATTTGATCCCTTTTATAACACGTTTATATGGAATAGAGTGAATTCGTGATGAAAATCTATGTTTAGTCTTTTATTATTGTTTTATTATGTTGTTCAAGGGCTCCGAATTCCATTTTATCATGTTATTGGTGTGCGTTTGTCCTTAGAAGATTTTTTTGAGTGGGTTTTTGTGTTAAAAGTTTGGTAATACTGCTTGGGGTTGTTTTATAAAATTTTCAAGTGATTTATTAAATCTTGTAAAGGGTGTGAAACATGTTTGGATATTGTTTTGGTGTGCATATATTTTCAAAAGTGGGTTTGAGTATGCAAATAGGGGTATTTGTGTGTGTGTTCCTTGTTGTGAAAATATTTGGACGTGTTCAATCAATTGTTTAAGTAGTGATCCATGTGTTTTTGTGGGTACATGAGGTGCGTATGTGTGGAAAAAGGATCCTTGATGGGAAATGTACCACTTTGATCATGTTTTACTTGTTGTGCATTTGTTAATATGTTTTGTAAATTCTTTCAAAAGATGGAAAGTACATTCTAATGTCACTTTGGTATACTTTTGGTTTTAAAGTGTCTTTTCCTACTAGAAGTTGAGTGTGTTATTAGTGAAAAACCTTGATGTTTTATTTTGAAACATTTTGTGGATTTTTTAAGTGTTTAATTGTTTTATTAAATTATGTGTGTAGTACGTTGGACCTCACTACGATGGTTTTGGGCCGCGGGTGTTGAGGTATCCTACATGTACATGAATAGGGTAAGGCATATATATATATATTCCCTATTTGTACATATTCCCTCATGGAATAGGGAATATGTGAAATGTAGCTAGGGGTGTATATATATATATATATATAAATTCATGTGCATGTATATGCCAAGTATCGGTTCGAGTGGTCGTCGAAAAATAGCGACATGTTTGAGGTTAGTCCCCTATGCATATGCCTTTAATTTGAATTTCATAATTGCTTGATTGTTTTAAAAATATTCTTTACATTTACGTTTTATACACATGCTATGAAATATGGTTGCATTTGCCTGAAATGATTATGCCTTTATTTTGAAAATTGAAATGTATTTCTACTGCCATTGGTCTTAAGTGACTTTTCTTGAAAATTGATTTTCTAAGTGGTGTTGAATTGGTAATAAGTATTTCTAAATGTGTTTGGACTTTTGGGTAGTTAGTTGTTAAAAGTGTTCCCTTTATGTAATTAAGCCCTTTTGGAACCTTAAGAAAGTTTTATGAAAAATAAAAACCTCTCTTGAGGCACGACCCCTTGGTTTTAGAAAATTATTTTTATGCTGAATGTGTTATTATGTGCCAAATTTGGTTCTTATGAATTGTGTGACGTGAAAGAGGGGGAATGCACTTAATGATGGAGAACAGTGGTGAGAGTTTGAATGGGTTTTAGATAAAAAAAGTTTTATGTACATGTATGATTTCTTGATAAAGAAAACTCACTACCACTTGAAATAGAGCACAATGGCTAACCTGGGTATCTAGGTGGATGGACCAAGAATAGTATGCTAGATGACACAACAGGGGTTTGTCCTGGTTTCATCTAGAAATATTTATGCAACAACACTAACTAAACATATGAATTAATGAGGGTCGTGGTTTCTAAGACATGATTACTGAGGGTCGTGGTTTCTAAGCCACGTTTTCTGAGGGATGTGGTTTATAAGCCACGTTTCACTGAGGTACGAGGTCTCTAGGGTCCCACTTGTCCTAGCTACCTATAGGATTTACCCATGGTTATCATTTGCGATATAATTCTTGTGATGTAATTTTTTATTTCAGTTGCTTCATACTCAATGTATTATTTGTGAAAACCATATTTTAATCTAAATTGGTTTCCTTTCATTTTGAAACGTTAATGCATGATTGGAAAATATTTTGAAAATGTAGTGGGAGAGAAATTATTTACTTAAAAATTAAAACTCGTTAATTGAATTTGAAAAGAATGAAAAACATTATTTTATTACGTCCTATTTTCAAACTAGCATGTTTTGGATTTCATATAAAAGGCAAGGGCATAGGGCATTGTTGTATCTTGGAATTCCTACTAAGCATATCGGTGCTCATGCCTAATTTACTTTTCAGTTTCAGGTTCCTCTAGTTTTGGATCGCTCTCAGAGCGAGTGTAGTTTATATTCCTTGGTGACCCACAAGGTTACTTGAGGTATGCCACGTGGCTTTGTTTATTCCTTTTTCTACTTCTAGTTTGTTTAGTTTATTTTCTTTTGTTTATCTATTTGTTCAGTTTATGATTTTTTATCTGTCTTTTTTATGGGCCAAATCATTCTCAACTGGTTACCTTTATTCCTAGCACTAGTTTACAGCCCGCAGTGATTGGGAACGCCCTTTGGGCCATGTCGTGGACCAACTCAGGTGACCGGTTCAGGGTCGAGAAATGGTTGGTTGAGAAATGCTTGGTTTTTTTGACAAAAACAGTTTTCAAACCCTTATAAAAATTAAATTTGACTTTATAAAAACTACATGATAATTTATATTTGATATTAATTATTTAATAATAATATTTTATTAAAATATTATCTATTTAAAAAATCTATTAATTCATCAAAATAAATCCCTTAATTAAATTTGAATATTAACCAAAAATACTATTTGTGTTTTATAATATTAGAATAAAAAAACAATAATAGGATGAAAATATGTTCATTATTATATAAAAAACAATTTACATACTCTTATTTATAGGGTATTAATACATATCCCTTTAATACACTTGCAAACACCCTAAGGGTAAGATGCGCGATGGTGAGACCCTCATGGGGTGGTTCGGCGTACATGGTTTGGGCCATGATCCTAATGATGTTGAACTTATCCCATAAATAGTTTATCTCATGATTAATTGTTTTTATCTCAAATTGGTCACGGTAAAGGGAAAATACTAGAGGTGATATCTCCCTTGTAATCTATGATAAATTAGCTTCATAGGGTATGATCCTATTGGCTGAGTTCATCACTTCGTTTTTCTGTGTCAATTGGATTTGTTAAAAACCTATATTTGTACTAATCATGTTATCATTGTTCAATGACTATATTATCAACGTAAATGATTCATAATATTATTTTAAATCCGATAGGATATAATAAAACCAAATAAGTGCATGTATTTTCTATAACCATATTACACAATAGGAAATTTAATTAAAATATAAGGGGAAATTTTATTTATAACAGTTTGGGTCATTACAATCTTCCACCTTAAGAAATTTATCCCTAAGAATTTTCATTTCCCACACTAAAATAGATTAGGGTAAATCAGTTTCATCACATCCTCTGGTTCCCACATCGCTTCCTCAAACTTGTGTTTTCTCCAAAAGACTTTTACATGGTGAATTATCTTATTTGGTAGAAAATTCTCTCTACGATATAAGATCTTCACTGGAGTTTCCTCATAGAAAAGGCCATTATCCAATGGAAACATGTCTGGATGGAGTAAATGTGAGGAGTATGATATGTACTTTATCAAGAGGGATACATGGGACACATCATGCACTTGATATAGGTTCATTGGGAGTGCTAGTTGATAGGCCACCGCTCCGATATGATCAAGGATATCAAAGGTGCCGATGTATCTCAGACTAAGATTTCCCTTCTTCCTAAATCCCATCAATTTATTCCATGGAGATATATGGAGGAATAATATGTGTCCAATATCAACTCTATGTCTTGTCAATGATTGTCAGCGTAGCTAGTTTTTTGACTCTAAGTAGCCTTGATGAGATGCTTAATGATCTTGACCTTTTCCACCATTTACTCAACCATTTCAGGACCTAGCAGTTTTTGTTCCCCAAATTCATCTCAGTATGGATGTCCTATGAACCTATTACTATAAATGGATTTATAGGAAGCCATTTGGATTCTTGAGTGGAAACTATTATTGAATGATAAATCATTTTTAGGAATATTTTTGTCCTATCCTCATTTGAAATCAATTGAGAATTCTCTCAACATGTCCTTCAGTTTTTGGATAGTTTAATCATATTTTCTGTCAGTTTGGGGGTGATAATATGTGAAGAATTTCAACTCATAATTTAGATCATGTTGAAGAGTTTTCCAGAACTTAGTGGTAAATCTTGGATCTCAATCAGATATAATTGATAGTGGTAATCCATGAAACCTAACCACTTATCTAATTTATATCCATACAAGTTGATCAAGTGAGAAATAATCTAGAATCAAAATGAAGTGCACAATATTTGTAAGACAATCCACCATAACCCATATAGAATTATTCTCTCTTGACTTCTTTGGAAGACCAGTGAAAAATTGTAATGGCCCAATGTTTTATCAATGGAAATTCCATTCTTATAATTATGTCACATAAAATCAAATTATAAAACACAATGCCAAATTATGCTTAAATAAACTAATAAATACTATGTGATATTTATATCCTATCCATTAAACATAATTTTTCCACTTCTGTGAGTTGAATTTTGAAAATATGACATATACGGTTGCGATCAGTAAGTTATTTTGGAGTCTGATTGGACAAACTTAATTTTTGGTGAATAGTGACATACCCTTATGAATAGTAATATGAACCTTATGAATAGTAAACCAACCAAAAGAATAGTAACCTCACCCATTAAAGTAAAAATAAAATTTAGGCATCTTATAAATAAAATAATGGTATAATAGTCTAAGTAAGTAAATGTTTTAAAAATTATTAATTAAGTGATTGGTATTTTTTGTAAGTCATACTCATTAGTTAAAATTTTATAATAATTTAAAAGAAAATATATTTTCATAAAATAAAATAATATATTAAAATTTTTATTTCTTCTAATTTGAAGATGATTTTATGAGACCTTAAGTAAATTTTCAATGTGTTATAAAGCCAGTTTACACTTAAAATCTGTATTTTCTAAGAAAATGATGACTTTAATTAAAAATTAAATTACTCATATTTAGAAAATTGTTTTCATAAAATAGAGTTTATTTTTGAATTCTACTTGTCAAAAAATTATTAGGGTGAATTTTTTGGATTTTTCTAAATTACATGAATTTTTGGTGAATAATAAATATGACAATTTACAGTATATATACATTATAAGATAAATGCACTATTTATTGAGTTATAACTAATGTAATCACCATTTCTTAGAAATCACATAATCTAATTACTATATTTAGTCATTAGAATCCTCACTATTTCTTTTCTTGAGAAAAATAATAAACTAATGATTAAAATAATAAGAAAACATCCCTCTCCTCCACTATAAATACCACCCCTCACACCCTCTTCTCTTCACACTTCTAAAGCTTTGATAATTGTCTAAATTCTACCCAATAATATTCTCTATCCCCTCACCCACGTCTAATAGATCTTGTTTTCATAAAATGACCAAGCCTAGGTGCCTTAAGGTGGATTTCAAGAGGAGAATTCAATAGGTAAATCCTCTCTCATTTTTTTTAATTTCCTTTCAATTTCAATTTATTTTCTTATTATATTCTCACCTCCCTTCATAAAAATTTAATTATAAATATATAAAATTAAATATACTATAATTATATCATTTTAATGGAAGATAAAACATTAAACTCCTCCCTCTCTCTCTCTTTCATCTTAAAAATGAAATTGTTGCCCGTGATATGTCAATTTACCGACATCGTGGGCGATGGACTTTAATTTTACTTAAAAATGTTCAACATTATTAATAAGACCATTAAATGGTTTAAAATATATTATAAATTTTATATTATAACCCTTTTTATGTTTTATAAATAACTTATACTCTTGATACCAAATGATAAAACAAAACGAGTTCATAGTGTTCGAAAAACCACATAAATTAACCTAAAATGATCATCATTAACTTTTATCTAATGAATCATCCTCATGGTATATAAAAAAATAATTTATAAGATAATTTAAGATTCTAGAGGATCATTAATTACATATAATAACAATTTTGTATGTTCACCATCATTTTAAACGAATTTCCATTCATGTATACAAACGAACCGATCATGAAAACCATGAAAATAAATGACCCCAAACGATGATATTAAATTCTATAACTCATAAAAAGTCCCATAAAAGAACATAATAAAACCATAATGAATAATATTAATGTATAAAAGGTTATTTAATTGTTAATTAATTAATCTAATGTGATTATAAAATATATTAACGTGAAGGAATCTTTCAGACAAAAGGTAAGTGGAATTATCGAACCCAACTCTCTTCTTTTGGGATTTCCATATTTCACACCATTTTTAGTATAGATATTACTTAAATATCATTTATTCATCATTATATTAATTTATCTAGGATATAAATTTTTTATATTTCAATTTATGACAAACAATTTTTTTCTAAAAGAACTCTTCTTTCAAAAACACACCTTTTACTTCTCACTAACGGTTGATGATTCTTATATCAAGTATGTTATTCAATTTTTAATTTAGGAACCCAATATTTATGAATGTATGATTATGAAATGAAACCAATTAATTTACATGGGATATTATGTGTTCAATATTGATATATGTTCAATGTGGCATGCATGATAATGTAAATTTTGTGATATAATAGGTACACCCAAAATTATATAGTGAAATATAAATGTTATGATGCGATAGGTGCACACATAATTATATAACACTACAATATATTGGTTAAAGTGAATAAACTAATGATTAAAGTGAAATATTCATGAAAATTATGTAATCTTTGTTTAAAATTGTGTGTGGTAGTTGACCAGTAATACATGATGTTTCATTTTTATATATTTCCACATTCCAAGTATCTTAATAATGCTTCCTCTCATGATTATGATCTTGTGAATATGTTATGATGATAATGATTATTCTCACCCCATGTAATATTTTTTCCTGATCTTATCTATCATATTACTTGGCTTTTTATCTCACCCCCTTTTGATGTATATCTTCAGATGACTACATGTACTAAGGGGAAAAGGGGAAATAAGAAGATAGAGAAGAAGGAATTAAATAAATATTTATATTTTATGTTGTAAAATTTATGTATAGTACTAGTTTTCCCAAGACACTAAAACTTTGGATCCTATTTTTGTAATTTTTTTATTTTGTTTATCATTAAAATGATGTAATAGTAATGTAAGAAAATTAGGGCTGCTATAAAAATTCCATGGTTATGTTTTCCCATTTCCATGTAGGTATAGATAATGGTTGACTCACACCCTTGGATTTTTTCCTTTTTTCTTTCACTTGCTGACATACAAGACATATTGATGTATATTCCATGATCTCTTTCTTCATATTGTCCCACTAATAGTGTTCTCGGAGATCTCGATACATCTTTGTGCTTCTTGGGTGGATGGAGAATGTTGAACGATATGAATCATGAAACATCTCCTTATTTAACTCAAGATTTGATGATATACATATTCTTGACCCAAATCTCACAATTACTTCTTAATTAACATTGAACTATGAGGATTTCCCTTTTCTTATAACATTAAACCTCTTCTAAATTCCCACAACATTTCTCTAAGCATCATTTATCTTTTACAAAAGAGACAATTGACAAATAATTTGTGACAGGGTTGATGATATTCCCTCCTTTATGATTCCCATGTCCATCCTTTCCAAATTTAATAAGATTAGATCCCTCTCAATTCTCATCAATGATATAATTTCCAGATCCTTTCTACTTAGAGCATATTTCACTTTATTATATTTCCTTGGATGGTAGTGAATTGAGAAGTAATATTATTTTATCATATCTAACCACATTCATTAGAATATATTCATCTATTTCTATGAGAATGTATACTTGAGGAATTTTTGATCCATATATATTTCACAATTATCCCCAAAGTGATAATGAAACTATATTTTTAAAAGTGATGATCACTACATCCAACTCAAGATCACGTGTTGGGTAGTTTTATTCATGAAATTTCAACTGCCTTGAAGCATAGACTATGAATTTTTCATTCTACGTTAACACAAAACCCAATCCCATCTTCTAATCATCATTGAATACTACAAAAAATTCTCCACTTATGGGTAGTGTGAGCACATGGGTAGTGATAAGACTCCTTTTCAGATATCTTCACATTCATCATTACAATCAAACTTGAATCCCTTCCAATTTAGTTTGGTTAGAGGGTTTGAAAATCATAAGAAATTTATCATAAATCGATGATATTACCCAGATAATCTAAGGAAACTATGGTAATCTCTCATAGATGTTGAACTCAACCATCATTCAATAGATTCTATCTTTGAAGGGTCCATAGACAACTAATTTATTGTAATGATGTCCCCCAATAATGAGACATCCTTCAACCATAACTCACATTTGTTTTACTTGGCATAAATCTTATCCTTTCGTAAGGTCTTTAGAATAATTATTAGATACTACTCATGCCCCTCCTTGGTCTTTAAGAATATCAAAATATCATCTATAAAGACTACCAAAAATTTGTTGAGGTAATCTATAAAGACTATATTAATCAAGTTTATGAAGATTTACGGATCATTAGTGAGTCCAAAAGGAATTACTATGAACTCATAGTTCCCATACCTTGTATGAAAATCAATCTTGAGGATATCCTCCTTCACCATATCTTGGTAATATCCCGACTATAGATCCACCTTGGAGAATTATTATGCTCCATGTAGCTGATCAAAAAAGTCATCAGTCCATAGCAGAGTATACTTGTTATTTATTTTGATCTTGTTGAACTCACGATAATCAATGAAAAGGTTCATTTACCCCTCATTATTATTTATGAAAAGTACTAGTTCACCCCATGGTGAATCACTTATGCATATGAAACCTTCATCAATATTTTATTGTATTTTTTTTCATATCCTCAAGTTCTACAATAGCCATTCTATACAGAATATTGGATAATGGTAAGTATATTATTGATTGAAAATTCAACATCTCTTATAGGAGGAAGACCATAAAATTCCTTGGGAAACACATAATCATATTTCCTCACAATGGGAATGTATTCAAGGATAATATTTTCCTTAGAATCAATCATTTAAGCTAGATATGGTTTCTCATAAGGAAATAATATCCATGATTGATATGTTTCTAATAAAGAAGATTCATCATCCACCTTGGACTTGTACATAATCGGGGGATGATTCAAAATATAGAGAGTGATTTCTTTATCACAAAAATTTATGTTGGATATATATAGGGAAAGAAAATCCATAACTAGAATTGAATCAAATTCCACCAAAGGGAGTATGGAAAGGTTCATTGGGAATTTTAGCCATCAAATTGTGATATAGGAGTAGTTATATACTTGGGATGCAATAATTACCCCATTTTACATTTTCACTGATAGCTATACTTCTATTCTTTTTGGTAGTGTATGAATAGTTCTACTAAACTTTTGTGATATGAATGAATTCATAGAACTAGAATAAAAAAGTATGTTCTCTATTCATGAATGAATAACTAGCATAACTTTGACCACTTCATTTTCGCAATCCTTCTTAGTGGTTGTGATAGAAAAAGACCAGACTTTATACCTTGTAGGTTTTGGTTGTCTTTTAATACCCTTGTCTTAGTGCATTGGTTAGAAAAGTGTCCAGGTTCCTTGTAGTTGAAGCAATGAACAATGTGTTGAGGGCTGACTAGAGCATTCCTTTCCTCCATTGCATCAGTGGGATTCTCATGTCTTCAATCATTATCTATGTGTCCTTCCTTCCCACACCTAAAGTATTTACTCTTTCCTATTAGGTAATTTCTAGGGTTCTTCTTTCCACACCTTTGATAAGTGGGATGTTGAAATTTATTACCACCGTTAGATTTCTCCAATGAACCACCAAAATTAAAATCCACTTTTTTCTTCTTATCCCCATGATACCATTAAGATTATTTGATATCAATTTCAACTTTGCGGGAACATATAACAATTTTATCATAATTATCAAAGACCCAGATCACCAGGGATTTTTATAGATTAGGATTTATCCCACCAAAGAAGCGACCAACCTTGCATTTGGGGGTAATGAAAAATTTGGAGGTGTTTCATGAAAGTATTGTGAAGTTTTACTTATAACCCCTAATATATTCTTCATCTTTTTTCTTGAGGGAAAGTAAATCTCATTCCATTTTAAGATGAAGAGTGCAAGGAAAATATTTATCAATTTTTTCATAAAATTCCTTCCACCCCATCACCTCAACATCTTCCTCATGATTCGTATTCTCGATCAATGTCCACCATCGATCAGCTTCCCCCTACATATGATAAACATAAAAAAAATCTTCATTTCTCATAACATTGAAGGATGAAGAATATATTCTCAATGGATTTGATCCATTGTTCTGCAATTAAGCGATCAGATGATCCATTGAAACTTGGAGGCCTTTGTCTTATAAAGGTCCCAATCACATATTGTTATTTATTAGGGGGATTTGGACACTATTCTTGATCTTATATTCTATTAATAACCTGAATCATGAGAGAGAGTATCATTATAAAGTTCATGATTCCTCCTCCCATCGGGTTGGGCATCTCATTAGGGAAGTCATCACATTGTCCGCCACATTAATTGTTTACCTAATTCCTCCTATTTACAACCATTGGATAGAATAAAATAAAAATTAGGGATGATTATTTTAAACTATTAAATACATAAATGTGAATCCAATGAAATTAAATGGATAACTTATAAATTATATTTATTTATTAACTTATGAATTTATAGGCTTTAATCTATGTTATCTATGATCTATTTTCTAACATATTTTCTTATAGGCATATCTTTTCTTTAATAATGGTTTGTAATGAGTTTATGAATTTTACAAATCATATCCCTCAGGAGTTTCAAACTAGGTGTGTAGTAAGGCCCATTTTTGTGCACTAATATTTGGTCAATTCTAGATCAATGCAGTGTTTTCTGGTTTTACCCCCATGTACATATGTTCCAGAGTCACATCCACTTGTAGTATCCAGAAAGAGATGTATTTTCTTGATAAAACACTTATTATAAACTTAACAAAATTTAGGTATGTTTTATTATACTTAGTCTTATCCCTAAGGCTTCCACTAGATTTTTTCTAATCCTAATCATGAAAATAACTGAACCTCCCTTTGATTCCAACTATGAAAAGACTAATATTTATTTAAAATTAATACATGATTAATTACATAATATTACACATAATACAACACATATGATTAATAAATCTAGTGTATTTGGGAATTAGGTACATAAAATAACAATTTAAACTAGAAAAAAACATCATATTTATTGAAAAATTCTTCAATATTCTCTCACTTAAAACTACATGAGATAACCCGAGGACATACATAAGAAATGAGAGAGCTATAAAGACCAGTAAGGGAATAAAAATGGAATAAAATAAAGATAATAATACATGTTAGACAATAGGAATATAAGTTGGGAAAAAAATAAGTGAGAATCATAAACATGAACAATGAGACATGGTATAGCATGATAATCATAAAGGCAACATGGGAAATGTGGCTACAACTTAAAACACTACATCATAAACATACATCAAGGATAACTGTAAGACATCATGATGGAAAAATTCTGATAAATGAATCAGGTTCACTGCCTATGAAAACATGACTCATGAGACTAAACATTACCCAATTCATTGGAGTGATATATAATTCCAGGTGCTCCCATCACAATCATTTCATTTTCATGCTTAAGTGTGCCACATAGATCATAAAACATGTATTAATTCATCATAATATTTTATTACATGATCTAGGAGTGTATAATAAATACATAAAAGTTATAATAAAATTAATTTTAAGTGTATAAAGGTGAACACACTTGATAGGAAATGGCTATGGTATTCACTACACAATTGTTTTGGAATGGAAAATTGTTGTAAAATTTCGACAGCATAACAACATCATATAAAAATTCATAAAATGGGTTGATGAGAGAGAAAGGGGTATAACATCATTTGGAAATAAAATGGGTAGTAATAGGGACCTATAAATACATATCCCAATATTAGTAATTGAAATTAGAAGGCATAATATAATAAATAAACATGAATAAAGAAGAGAAGGTGAGGATCCCTTACTAATTTTCAACATGGTAATGGGTACACATTAAAGTTAATGGGAGAGATTAATGAGAGTTAAAGTGGTATATCATAATTTATAAATCAAATATAAATCAATGGGGATATGGAAGAATTTATCCCAACATGAACAAATGCTAACTAAGTTGCATAACATAAAATAGGTTCTGGAATGGAAATGTGAAGAGATAAATCCCTTACTTGATTATGTGACTTCAAATGATTGGGAGGGGATTATTGAGAGCTTGGGGGTTTCTTGGGAGGAATATAGAGAGGGTATGTAATATTAAGGATGTTATATAAGGTTTTTTAGTGAATATAAATGAGAGTTTGTGTGGGATTATATAGGTAATGAGCGGGGATTTCATTATTATTTCTCAAAATTAGGTTTTTGACTCTATATAAAAAAATAACCAAAAACATAAAACCTACCTTGATTTTTCCCATTTTTTATTCTAAATGTGAGTGGTTATAATTATTTTATAAGGTAAATGTCCAAACATAATAAAATAATACTATTTTTTATGTGGAAGTAAGTCATACTCTTAAAGAAATGATTTTAAAACCTTAAAATATATTAATAGTTTTGAAGGATTCATAAAGGCTTTATAATATTAATCATATAAACATAAAATCACATTATTTTAAAGTTAAATAATATATTCAGTCATTTATACCTTTTATAATATTTATTACATCAGTTTTGGGTCATTATAATGTTATAATACACACCCTATATTTATACTGTATTTAATTTTTACCCAAAAATTTGACTATATAGGAAAATTATGAATATTTAACCATTTTATAATTTAAATGTTCTAATTATAAAAATAATAATTTAAAAAATAATTTTATAAATACTTGAATTTTAACTTAAAATAAAATTTATATTTATTGAGAAATGATGGTTTTTTTATAGTAATAGTTTTTAAACCCTTATAAAAGTCACATTTGACTTCATAAAAACTATATTATCATTTATATTTTATAAAAATTATTTTATAATAATATTTTATTAAAATATTATTTATTTCAAAAATCAATTAATTCATCCAAATAAATTCCTTAATTTAATTTTAATATTAACTAAAAATATTATTTGTGTTTTATTGTATCAAAATAAAAATCAACTATAATAGGATGAAAATATATTAATTATTCTATAAAAAATAATATACCTACTCATATTTCTAGGGTCTTTATACATATCCCATTATTACACCATAAAACTCCCTAATAGTAAGGTGTGTGGTGGTGAGACTTTCATGGGGTGGTTCAGTGTACATGGTTTGAGCCGTGATCTCAATGAGATTGAACTTCTCCCGTAAACGGGTTTGATCATGCTTAAGTTATTGGATCATAGATATGGATTGTTCAAGGGAAATTACTAGAGATTATATCTCCCTTGGAATCTCCAATAAATGGGCTTCACAGGGTATGATCCTACTGTTTGAGGTCATCACTTCCATTGTCTGTGTCAATTAGATTTGTTAAAACCCTATATTTATACTAATCATGTGATCACTATTAAATAGATATATTATCAATGGTAATGATTCATAATGAAATTTAAAATATGATTAGATATAATAAAACCAAATAAGTACATGTGTTTTTTATAACCATATTACATAATGAGATATTTAATTAAAACACAAGGGAAAATTTTAGTTATAACAGTTTGGGTCATTAAAAGATTGGGGTAAACTGGTGACCAAATCCATTGACATGTCCTCTCACTTAAACTCAGGGACATACAAAGGCTTTAAAAAACTACAAGGGTTATGATGTTTTTTCTTTACTTGATGGCAGACTAAATATCACACTATAAAATCTATGACTAATTGCTTCATACTTGGCCATAGAAACTACCCTCTCAACTCATGATAAATTTTAGATACATTAAGAAGTACTATTAGGGGTAATATATGAAACTCATGGTGAAATCCTTCACACATCACCAACAAAATGAATATCCTTCTCTAGATGATAACATAATGCTGGAAATCCTTTGACTAACCCGTAGAGGAATCACTATAGACTATTAGGCCACACATCACCTCTACCTCTATGTCTCTCTACTAAGACCCATCCACCTTCTGTAAGAAAAAGTGATATATCATTATCTAAAACATGTATCATTGACCATAAACAGACTCTAATCTAAGATATAAATATGTTACCTCCTCTATCATCTTCTATGAATCCCAATATTCTTAAACAAATTACCATGACTTCTTTCTCATAACACTACCAACAACATTTCTCTTTCCCAGGGTATAGAAGATATTGAAATAATAGTTTTAGATAAATTCCATCCATCTATATTATTTAAGATTTAGGTTGTGTAGGGAGAAAACATACCATAGGATTTTTTTGATTTATGAAGACAAAAATTTATTCCCTGATGAGGTAATTTCACCATATATTCAGGGAAAATGTCACTATCTCCATATCTAGATCATGGGTGGAATAGTTACTCTCATGGGGGCATAATTTCCTAGACCTATAGAAGATCACTACCCACTTCAACATTAAGAAACATCCTAAACCCAAGTAGGATGAATCATAGAACACCTCAAACATAACACCCTCCCGGGGAAGCTATAGAACTAGGGTAGAGAATAACTTCCCCTTCAAGTAGTCAAAATATTACTAGGACTAATCAGTCCAAATGAAAGCATGGTTCTTTCTGGCCAAGGTGGTCAATAGAGAAATGACCTAAGAGAAGTCTGACACAAAACATGGATAATAACCCATGATACCAAGAAAGATATGATCCTCTTCCATTATCTTGGGTGTTTCCCAAGAATAAACCACTTAAACCTTTTCCAAATCCAATACCTATTACTACTAAGACACCACATTCCCAAAGAAATAAACATATCACATCCTGAACATACACTCGAAAAATTTTCAAAACAACATGTAGGGTTAAAGATTCTGAACATTGATCCTCTGGTTCTTATCATTCTATTTTGATGATCTCAAATATAAGAGTATATAATCGATCAACATAAATATTAACTAGTCCAAAAAATCAAAAAATATAGACTTCATGAGTCCCATGAATATATATGGTATGTTCATGACACCAAATGACAAATTATGAACTCTAAGTGCCTATACCGACATAAAAAAGAAGTCTTTGGAATATAAACCTACTTTAATCTTAGCTTATGATATCCAGACTTAATATTAATCTTATAAAGCTATCTATATCCACTAAATTGGTCAAATAGATTATCAATTCACATAATAGGGTATGAAAATTCTTTATTTTCAATTGATTTATCCAAAATTAGTCTATGAACAACCTCAAACTATCATTCTCTATTTTGTAAAAAAAATGGAGTTATTCATGGTGACAAACTAGGATGGATAAAGAATTTCTATATTAGATCATCAATCAAGGTCCTTAACTCCTACAATTTCAAGGGTTTCATATAACAAATATTCATTGAGATTAGTGTATCAATTGACTAGAACTCTATCCCAAACTAGACATTGCGTCAAGGGGGTAGTGTCACAACATCCTCAGAAAGAACATAAAAAACTCAACAAAAACTAAATGGGTTCCCATTACTTGAAATCTTATTAACTATATCAATAACCCAGATATCAAGTAAATAAGGGGATCTACTCACTTACCACCCATTTAAAACCTCAATTTATAGTGAACATTACAAATCAACCTTCTAGAAAATAAATCTCAAATTTCCTCTAAAAAAATTCAAACACTACATGAAATAAATATAATAAATTCACATTGATAATGATATATTATAATTGTATCTACAAAATTAGGAAATCTACCAATGACTGATGCTTCTCCATGACCAATCTACATTCCTTAAACACATCAAACAAACTATCCTTACATTTGACTAGTGTGGGAAATTCAGGGGAATACAAATCCTCTCCACATCCAGTCACAATTATTGTACTAAGGTGGGTGAAACGAAGTTGTATAAATCTCTAAACTAAAACAAATAAGAATCCAAGGTAGATTATAAACTAATATTTCCTTAAATTACCTCTTGTTCCTTTAGAACTAGCACATCTATCAAATGCTTTTGGCCTCAGATAGATCCTCTATCTTACTTTATATGTCCTCCAAATCCATAATTTTTTCTAGGTCACTAATGGTGAGAAGAATCCTAGGTATCCCCCTTAAAAATCCATCGAATCATGGCCCGAAATAAGCCTGATGAACATATAATGTAAGACCATGATACTAAAACTTTCTTGGGTTTAACTTATAATACCACTAGAAGAGGTGATGACCTTTCAAGACATACCAAATATCAATAGATAAAGGAAACCACTGTTTAAAGTGACCATGAAATCCATAGTCAAAGAAACAAATGAGAAAGCTTTCAATATATGAACGAGAACTATCCTCCCTTAAGAAATAAGATTCAAACTATTAGGGATATTTTTTATAAGATTAGAACCTTAACTATACCATTATATATAACCCTCCATTTGATTCCTTAATCATCAGAGGTCCCACCTAACTCTTTACTAGGGTAGATATATCCTGGTCATGAACTATACCTATCAACTCTTCTTTCTTCTACACCTACAAATATTTAGATACTATAAATGGGAAAAGTAAAGTATAAAGTGTGGGGAATAATGCCTCTTCCAAGACCCATGCTTGTGACTTGTCAACTAGAAGGAAATTTGGGAAAAATTGTATAAGGACCTTAAACTTAATCACCAGAACCAGAACAACCATGATCTATTTCAGAAGGGAGATTAACCCCTACCTATTTCTCACCTTCTCCTTCATTGGTAATAACTCAACCATGAGTTCATACTAGACATCATCCCACCACACATTGGTATCATTCCACTTTATGAGGTATAATATCCACCACTGGACACTACTCTCCACAACTAGAAAACCATGCAAGGAACATAAAAACTCATTTGAGATCAAATCAAGACAGAAGAAATCTCTAACTCTTTCATCCAGCACTCAATATCTAGATCAAAGATGTTTCCTTCATACTTTTATAGGGTATGAAACTAAAAGGAACACAACATATTTTGAAACTAATCATCCTCTTGATTAGGATTAAGCCTCTAATAATCAATGAGGTTGGATTGTTGAACCTCCCTAACTCAGACCACATGAGGGTGATGAGCAACTAATATCTCTTCAATGAAAGTAGAAACACCTAAGTCTAGTATCAATGAATTTATTTTGATTCATTTAATTAATTCCTTTATTTATTCCTAGAATAACCCCATTCAGAATATAACTCAATAAATTATGACTCATGAACCTATATTAGGCCTCAAACCTCTAAGAAGTATTAATTTACCTAGTACATTCATAGATCTTAAAGTCCTTTCATCAGATCCCAAGGGAACCTAAAATCCTATTTCCTAGCTGGTATCCCTTTTTTTCATCACATACTAGGTTTAGCTAACACATTTTCATTACCAACCCATGTAGTCCTCACAAGTTACTAACTTCAAACACCACCTTATCACTTCACTAATAGTTTTTATACCACTCTATCATGTACTTCCCTTAATCGATTATTCTCTTGGGATAGTAGGGAAGAGGAGTGACCCCCCAAAGTCCCACCTCTAGTATTACCTAGGCTAGAGACTAGTGATGAAGGTATAAAAAATTCAAATGGGATGAATTTCCTAGAATATCTCTAGATTATAACATAAATACACAAACTAATCCACCGTAATATTAGATAAATAAACAAAAATACCATGAAAGAAATATCCCACATTCATGAATATAAAATACATACATACATATCTAAAGATAAAATATTACCAAAAGTAAATCTTGTGGAAATGACTGCAACAACCAAATATATGAGATAATACTGAAAATATCGTTCACCAAATCCCTATTGTAAAGATAAAAAATAGTTTATATATACATAGGATAAGAATAACTTGTATACTCAGTAGGATCATACCTATAGTCTCTCATGAAAAATAAGAAAGTGTATACTAATTCCTTGGTAAACAAACATAATTACTAACCAACACTGACATATGTCAACTAGTTCCCCCTAGATATACCAATTCTATCTTAGAAAATAACACATCAAAGAGTATTAAAATAATATCATAAGAATATAGATTAAGGAACCCAACAACCCTTTCCCCACTGGTTTTCCTCTCTCTCATAATGATAATATATCTATTGATCTCATCAGTTCCATATCCACCAAAAACAATACCAACTGAAAATCAAGTATCATGGAACCAACCACATATCACATCTCATGACACTAACCAAATATCTCATATCATATATCCAAGGTAGTATGATATCATGAATGCATAGGACATCGACTTCATGTACTCCTTGTACCATGCATGACCACTACCACATATCCTATCATTTACCCCAGGTATCACTAGAAGATGCTATTGAAGGGATAAAGGGTGATAGGGTGTGGTTAGCTATCCATATACTTGACAACTGGGATGACACTAAAAAGACACCCCCAGGGACTATAGGTGTCAGTCAGGTTACCCAACATAAGTGATATGCATAGAAAATTCATAAAAAAAATACAAGTATATTGTAGTCTCACACAATCCCACACATATAGTTTAACACAAGTAACACCACCACAAACACCTTCAGGTAACTAATGATATTACACCACTAAGAATTGCCTATAAGGCATGAAACACAACCATAAGAATCACACAAAGGGATACAAAATGGGTTTCATTACCTATTATTTTATTTAAAAAATCATTAACCAATATTCATTCATTTAGTTATTTGTTTAAATTCACACCCAAAAATTCTTTATCCCTAACCACATTTATATATGTAAAAATTATTCCATTACTACCAAAATTCTAATAATAAACCACCATGTTGAACCAAGGAAAAAAAAAAGCCCCCATGCCATACATAACCAAGTACAACAAGCTGTAAACAACTATGGACACTAAGCTACACACATCAAGTCAAATGTAAAACAAGAATATTAATCTTAGTCTTTTCATTTATCAGATTCAAGTATTTAAAAATTTAAATGGTATTTTAAAATAAATATATAAATACAAGGAATCATCTAATAGTAAGAATATATTATAAAATAATGTCAATGAAATAAATTAATCCATTAGCCACATATGAATCACACCATTCCCTTTTAATTTCATCAGTCTGGTTTATTATCATTATTATAAACTTTCACACCATCCACCCAAAAATCAAAATAATGATAATTCCATTGATGAAAATAAAAAAAGGATAGAATAAGGATACCACACCTCAAAATAATATTTCTAATTCACAGTGAAAAGATAAAGCAAGAAAGGATGAACTGTAGGATATAACCACACAAGGAATCCTAAAATTAATCTACAAAATAGTAATATCTTATCAAAATTATATATCTATAAATATTCAAATAAAAAAAATCATATTTTATGTGATATATATGAATAAAAAATGAAGAAATCATAGAAAAAGGAGGGGAAATTACCTAGAATCATCGACATCAAATCTTGAAAGCCATGGATGAATGATAAAGTTCAGAGGCTATTAGGGACCCCAAAATCACATGATAATCATCTAAAGACTACGAGAATAAAATAGATAATAGGGAAAATCATAAGGAGGTATAAATTTATAGATATACTAGAAATCTTCCTATTAACGACATGAATGGGTTGAACATGAGCCTCAACCCAGTTGGTGAGGTCTCTCTAAGTGCATCCACGAGACCTAGGTTCAAAACCAGGAAGAGGCATAATTTTAGGGGCACTATAGAAGTACTATAGCAGGAACTGTAGCAGTTACTGTTTGATACTTTAGTAGCTGGAACTATTCACCTTGGGCCATCAGTTTGGGTTTGGTGTCCTTAAGGACTTAGGGACACCGAAGGCCTTCGGGATAGTAGGCTTTTGGGCCATCTTAAGGCCCTTAGGGCCACCTGATTTGCAGTTGAACAGATAGATTCTATAAGAAACCACTCCAGAGGAGGAAAGAGCAGGGCACATTCACCAAAGCAGGGCTAAACGGACTTTGGAAGAATGAGAGGGTATAACATTTTCCATCGGTACTGCGCCTGTGCACCCCTTCACATGGACATGCTAGCCGAACAGTCATGAAAAGTTGGAGAGATGATCACGATGCATATGCTGGGGAGGAGAAGTTTCAAGTAGTCATAGTCTGTATGATTTCTTTAAGAACTATGGGTCATGTAATGTCTCCAAGCCGATGGGAAATGTAATTCCTAAGCTTACGGGCCTTGTAAGGGTTCCCCCTCATCCCTTGAAAGGGGGGTTATCAGAAAAATTAATAAAAAAGAAGGCCTTCGGGCCATTCAGTAGCTACGACATGAATGGGTAGTTCATGACACAAACCTCACGTAGTTCAAATTTGCTGAAAAAAATATTCTCAATCCAATAATTGACACACTCATATTTCATTAATATTTTTAAACATAGTTTAAGTGTTTTTAATGATTTCAATGAATATTTCCATGTAATTCAATGATTTATTACAATTTTTTATTTTTAATTAAATTAATGAAAATAGATTATAATGAATTAAATTATGTTATTTTAATAATTAATTTTATTTATGAAATTTTGGTTTTAATTGTTTTTAATTATTTTTAATTATTTTTCAGGTAAAAATATGGATTGGATTGAAAATACCTCAACTATTAGCTGGGTATCCATTTAGCTATCCCATAAGGGACTGACCAGCCTAGCTAGCCACCAGGAGAGCCCGTACAAAGCTATCAGATGAGACCAGGCCCACAGGGAGTACCATGTGCATAGTGTGGGCTTAAGCTCGTATGGTCCAAGTGGTGTGACTTAGACCATAGTACGTGCGTTCATGTGTATCTGAAAGCATACCCCGGTGCAATATTTTGAGTTGAACACCACATGATAATTTTTATAAATGCTCATTGTATTCAGGTGTAACTCTGATGTGGGACAACTTATCTCAATCACTAATCATAATTTAAGAAACAATGCCTCTTTGGTTCGATCCTACAACCCCTCATGATTGGACACAAGCCACCACCACTCGATGTATCCACCACCACCTATTATTTTTGGAAAACACCATTTCTTCCCACTAAAGACCCCGACGCTTGAGTAAATGGACACTTCCAAGGCTGAGTACCACCATGGATGCCCTCAAAGGCCTATTTTGACCACCTTGAAGCCCTGTGTTGGGGATGATCTCCACTATACAACTTTAATGATTGGATATAAGGAAGAGGCTAAACCCACCATTACTAAGCACCATGGTGAAATGCCACATCACCATGCCACATCCATGCCACTAATGCATGTGATAATCACACTGCATCTTGAGCATGTTCTTTTGTTTGAATCTACACTGAAGTAAAATTGAAGAACTGAATTCCTTGGATGTTTCTAAAATAAAACACACTGAGGTATCTGGGATATTAAAAAAGGATTTCATTTAAATGATAATCCTATTTTTAAATAACGTAATCCTTTGACCAAGGTTTTGAATTTAAAACAAGATATAATAATCTCACCCCCTTTAAATAGAGGGGGTTGTTGCTACCAAATGGGATTTAGACTACTGTTGGAGGAGGAGGCCTACTTTCAGGCCATGCTACTTTTATTTTTATTTTTTATTTTCATGATCCTATTTAATTTTATTTCGTATAATATAATATTCATTTAGTTTTTGTTTTAAATATAACACATGAGTTCTTCATCTTCTCCTATTAAAGTTTATTCCATTAATTATCTACTCCATTCTTCTTTTAATTATTATTCTTCTTATTTTCTTTACATTCTGCCTATTTTTTATTTTTCTTAATTCATTATCTTTTGTTTTTTTACTTTCTCTCTCCCTCCCTTCATTCTCTCCCATCCATTATTATTCTTTTCATTTTATTCTCATCCTTCCTATTTTTATTTTTTTACTTTATTCTCTTCTTTATCATATTTCTACAGTGACATCTTACCCTTGATAATGAGGGGATGACTTGAGGATT
Organism: Viscum album; assembly: GCA_963277665.1. Lineage (NCBI taxonomy): Eukaryota > Viridiplantae > Streptophyta > Magnoliopsida > Santalales > Viscaceae > Viscum > Viscum album. The sequence goes on from OY728162.1 coordinate 226,466,573, forward strand.
TTCCTAAGAGAGGTACACGGTGTTTAAAAATTTCGGAGATTAAATTTTAATTTTTTATTTATTTTTGTGGTAAATGAGAGTGACATGCATGAGTGTGAAAATTTTACACCATGACATGGAACTCAATTATACTTCTATGATTTTATTTTAATATTTCCCCCCCTTTTGTTAGCCATAAGATCTTCTCATGGTGGAGTTGAACCATTAAATGGATGAAAGAACATGTAATGTATCTAGGTCCTAGAAGGTGTCACACTCTCTATTAAGGTTTTCCATAAACCTTGATTACAAGAGGAGATGGAATTTATATTTATTAAGATTTCAAGATTTCACACTCACTAAATAAAAAATATTATTTCATGCCTGATATTTTAAAATTGGATTATCAAACTAAATTTAAATAAACAATTAAGAATTATAGAACCTATAAATCAAACTATAAAGGTCGTGTTCTTTATTCAATTTCTTTCATTGAATATTAGTATATTTTATAATTTAATTTATTACCTCAAATTAAATTATTTTTATATAAATAATAAAAACAAAAAAAAATAGTTCTTAGGTGAATTTGAATAATTAATTAGAGAACTATAAAGCTTCTAAAGATATATGACCATGGTCAGCCACTGTGGTGAACTAAGAAACAATTTAGAAATTTCCTTTTTCTGTGACCCACGATAGGTGTAAATCCATAACCATATAGAAATTTCACTTCATGAGTATATCCTTTCATGCTGTGAAACCTTCAAAGATAGAATCATGAAAAACTCCACCACTAACATTCATCATGTAAAAAAAAATCATACCATGAATCAAACTAATTAAAAAATATTAAAAGAGGTGGGAATCAAACTTGTGAAAATTAAATTCTATAAATAGGAAATTTATGACATTGAACACCACCTGTATTTATAGATTTGACTTCATATCCTCCTATCGCATCCTCAAACCCATCTCAAGGCCCCCAATTCCCAAAAATCACAAAGTAACGGGTTAGAAGGGTATGAATAGTTACATCAAAATATAGTCATATAATACCTTTGAAACTAGACTAAAATGATAAAATGGGATCACATGGTGAATATATGAGACATGAGGCATAAAAAAATAATGAGATAAAAAATCTAGATGTTAACCTCATAAGATATTTTCTCATACTTGGCTAAAAATACAAAATAAAGTGCCCAAATTTCAAGAATTACTTCATTAAGATTATAAGAATATTGAACCTAGATGAAGAAGGGATTTATTGTATTATAATAAAATCAATTTAGTCATATTAATGAAGAGGAAATTAGATCCTTAGTTTGAGGAACCTAGGAGATGGTGATAACTTGAATTTATTCTTATTATGGTTTTAATTATACATAACTATAGATATTTTCTCATACTTGGCTAAAAATACAAAATAAAGTGCCCAAATTTCAAGAATTACTTCATTAAGATTATAAGAATATTGAACCTAGATGAAGAAGGGATTTATTGTATTATAATAAAATCAATTTAGTCATATTAATGAAGAGGAAAGTAGATCCTTAGTTTGAGGAACCTAGGAGATGGTGATAACTTGAATTTATTCTTATTATGGTTTTAATTATACATAACTATAATATATATTCCATCCTAGAAATAGAACTTAAACATATATTTAAGTAAGTGAATGATTTTCATATTGGAGGCATGAAATATTCAAATATGGATGAGTTTATAGTTCCTTAATTTATAGTGTGTGTATTTAAATCTAGGAAGGCCTTGATGAAAATAAATTATTTGAAAAATTTATCCCATTTAAAAATCATGTTTCTCTATGAATTATTTTTTCATCATGCTATATTATGATCTGTTTTTTAATATAACATTTTCTGTTTACAAATAAAAACTATATATTTTTTGATGAAAAGAAAAGATCTAAGTGTGGGGGAATTTGATTTGAAAAAATGTGTTACATAATAGCTGAATCCCAGGAAACCCCATAGTAATTTAATATTCAATAAGTAACTACCAATTTTTAGGTGACATCCTATGAAATACATATATAATATATAAATCTCATAGGAAAGTGAATCCCTCCTAAAAATAACTCTTATAATCCCAACAATGATTGGAAATCACCCAAACCCATCATAAAAGACAATGGTAATATTATCAAATGCATGACCTATCCTCATAAGTATATCCATATATGGCTCACATCACTAATTTGGGTTATATGGAGACACCTATAATCATCTATACCCATTACCACACTAACACTCTCAATGGTTAACTCAACATCGGGGAACCCTAAAAGGTCCCCTAAGTCTCCTTACAATGAACACCCGGCATGTGTTCACCATTATTTATCTTATCTATAGGACCAAAAATTTCTATTATAGGGGTATATCATTCATAAATCTCATCAAAATCATGCTAAGACCTCACTGAGTTCTTTATAATGGTCATTCTAACACAACTCTAGAGAGAAGGCATAATGCCCATCTCTTTTCCAAATTTATTTTAGGTCAATCCAATCACCCAAACTATACTAATCTACTTGGAGTATAATAACCTAGGTACTATACTAGTGGGGGAGGAACACTCACCCTATTCTCTAATCATCCAGCCTAGGATTTCTATGTCATCTCACAGTTCCATTATGACATACTCAGTCCAATCATCTCAATCCAACACTATCCTCTACAAGGAGGTGTTTCAGGGATCCTACACTAAGTATAATACACCTCACTCATTTAATTTCATTTTATACTATAAGGTTCTATATATATTAAGGCATTAATTTTTTAAATAGTCCCTCTGTCATTGAAGGTCAGGGTATCAAGCCAGTTCTAATGGGTACATCATGGCCATTGATACTTGCATCTTCCGAAAACATTTAATTTATTAAAAAAATTATATTAATTAAATTTTTTTTCACCCACAATGGTGAGGCCATATATCACATGATGTTTATAAAAATTATAAACTAAAGGGGAATGAATAAGGGACCACCTACCTTATTTGGAGGTATTACCTTTAAAGTAGCTCAATAAGTCTCTCCCAAGAACATCTAAGTCTAAAAAGTTAACTTATATCAAAATGAGTCTCTATCTCATTAAAAAAACATTCAATTAATAAATTATAAATTTTAATTAATTATAAAAATTAACTTCAATGATTTATAATCAATCCACAACTTAATTGAATTAAGAATAATGCTTAAAAACTCACCCAACCTCATTTAGCCTGAATGGTCTGAAGGACTTCTTCTTTTTATTTTATTATGGATAATCACCCTTTTAAGGGTTGAAGGGGAACCCATACATTACCCGTAGGTCCAAGGCACAAGGCCTGACTGACCCGCAATACATGACCCGAAGGCCTAGAGGCATACCATGCTCAATACATGACCCGTAGGCCCAGCCCACTTGAACTGACCCTCCCCAGATTCTGCATCATTGATCACCTAGCACCCCACCTTGAATTGCTGATCAGCTAGCATTTGCCCGTACAAAGTTGCACGGTGCGTGGTCCCGATGGCGACTACCATATCTTCCCATTCTTCCAATCTGGTTAGCTCTGCTTATGGTGGCTGCTACTCTTGTTTCTCTGATCCTCTTTTGGGGCCTTTTCTATGTGAACTGGGCTACTCCATGGTCTGAATGACCCGAGGGACCTGTGGCCTGAAGGCCTTTGATGACCCGAATTCCCTAGAGACCCGTAGGTCCAAACCGGTGGCCCGAAGGCCCAAATCAGGTGAATAGTTCTGGCTGCTACAGTATCAAATAGTAACTGATACAGTACTGCTACAGTACTGCTACAATAACTACTACAATACTGCTACAATAACTACTACAATATTGATACAGTACCCCAAAAAATTATCCTTCACCCGATTTTAAACCTGGGTCTCTTGGATGCCATGCAGGAGCCCTTACCACTCAGGTACAGGCTCGTTGGCCACCCAACCCCGTTTAATCATCAAAACCAATAGAAATGGGATGAATTATACTCTATACATTCACCCAGACATAAGATACAAAAATATATAATTTTCAAACTAAATATATTTCCCAATTCAATTCAGTTTAGGAAAAAACCAAAGAAAATTCACCCGGAGATGCACTTTCATTACAACTACATGAAATAATGTGAATTCATTTTTTTAGGATTTCCTATAGCTATGCCATATTAAAACCAATGAAGTGGAATCATTTCAACCATGATATGGTGGTAATAAAAAATAAACCCTAATTAAAGACAAATGAAATAAGTGGAAACAAGAGAGGAGGAAGAACATAGAAAAATACGGAATATCATACCTCAAAATACTATGAAATCACATCCAAAATCAACCCAAACTATGATTTAATGGAGGATAAAGGGAAGTAAAAAGGTTATATTAGACCAAAATATTATAAAAGAATAAAAGAGGTATAGGGAATTAAAACTCAATGAGGAAATAAGGAGATTACCACTTTTTAAGGAATAATTGGAAATCCATAAGGTTTCAACATGTTTTTCCAAACCATATGCCAACCATGTGGTTGAAACTATCTCAATACAACCCCCTGAAATAATTTGGTCACACCTTTTAAAAAACCAAGAACCATCCATGTGAACACCCTATTAAATCTAATTTATGGTTTTTATGGTTACACTACAACCGTGCGCTAATTGTGTGCCCAACCTCAAGGATAATCAACCCACATGGTTTTCTCACATAGTTTACCCTAACCATGTAGTAACCTTATATAGAGTTAAAACCATTAAAAAAATTATTAAATTAAATCCAAATATCCCAAGTCCATCCTAGGTACACGGGACACCACCTAAGACTCAATTCATATACAAAATCATCTTCTTGGGACTCTATACCTCTCAGAATACCAATATACATCTTAATTCTTAAAAAGACCCCAACACCATAAATTAAAAGATTCAAATTCCCAAAAAATTTAAAACTTATAAAAGAAACTGGGGCTTATAAGTTTTATCTTAACATGAGGTTGGATTTTAATTTTAACCCATTCCTAATGAAAAATCCATATCTAAGCCCCTTAAATAATTACATTTGTGGAATCTATGGATTTAAATAAACAAGTGTAAGAGTTTTGTGATAATGGATTTATAAAAAATAGTGTTTCAACTCAGTGAATCCTATTTCTATTTGTAAAAAATAAGGATGGTTATATGATTTTGTACATCGATTACAAAGAAATCAATTCCATTACTAAAAAGAGAAAACATCTTTTACCATGATTTGATGAATTGTTTGATTAGATTAATAGTGCTGGAAAAATATATAAGATCAATATTTATTATGTTTATCATAAATTAAGAGTGAATAAGGAAGATACACAGAATAATACATTTCATATGAGTTATATAAATTATGAGTTTATAGTAATTCCCTTCATAATAATTATTTCACCCTTAGTGTTTATAAATTTGATGAATAAATTTTTAAAGAATTATATTGAAAATTTTATTGTAATATTTTTTATTGTATATTTATATACTCTAAAAGATATAAATATCATAAAAAATATTTGTGAACTGTTCTTTAGAATCTTAGAGAAAATGAGTTATATGAAAAATTCACTAAGTGGGAATTTTGGCACTAGTATGTTTCGTTTCACTTCCATATTATCTCTAAGGATGAGATATCTTTAGATACTTTAAAGACATAGGTGGTCAAATAATATAAATAAATAAGAGATATAATTAAAATACATCATTTCCTTGGTTTAATAGGTTACTACTAGTGATTTATTCAAAATATTTCCATATTGGAAAACCCACTAACCAAGTTAATATAAAAAGGGGTCAAAATTCATATGGTCAAATGAATGTGAAGAAAGTTTTGAAGAACATAAAAATTTATTGGTCAATGAACTAGTATTAACTTTACCTCTAGGCAAGGAATGATTTATGACATATAGTGATGCATTAAATAAAGGAATGGGGTGTGTCCATTTGAAAAATTTAAGGTTTGTTGCTTCTACATCAAAAAAATTAACGACTCAATAGAAAAACTATCCAACTTATGATCTTGATATGTCATATATAATCTTTTACTTTCAAATATAAATAAAATACCTCTATTGTAAACAATGTGACATAAATACAAATCATAATAATTTTATTTATATATTTACATAGAAATAAATTAACATGAGACAAAGGATGTGACTAGAATAACAAAATGATTATGACTATGCAATACACTACCACCTTGAGAAGGAAAATAAGGTGGTTAATTCATTGAGTAAGAAGGATCATGGAATTTTATCCCATATGAGGATGAAAAAAGATCCAATATTCATTTATTTAGTAATGTTGGAAATGGGAATTATTTATCGAATAGGAAATGTCATTCATTTTCCAAGAAATTTCCCAAACATATTTTTTAGACAAGATAAAGAAGTCCCAATAAGATGTAAAGAGTTTAAAAAAAGTTTAAATACATGGATGATAAGAAATTAATGGAACTTATCTATTAACATAGTGTATTAAAGTTTAATAATAGAATACATATTCCATTAGTACCCAACTTGAGCTGTGATATTCTAGATGAATCTCTTAGTTAAAATTTCTCTATACACCTTGGGAGCACTATGATGTATAGATAATGAAGAGTACATTTCTATTAAAACAACATTAAGTGGGAAATTACTCACTATATTTCATGATTCTTAGTGTGCTAATTAATAAAGGAATAAAGAAAACTCCCAAATGGTTTCATGAGAGATGCCCCAAACCAGTACCTCTAGACCCGATGCTAGAAATAAATACTTTTCACATATGATTTGATTCCAAGTGAGATGACATGAGAATAATACATATATATTTTACGCTATTTTTATAATTTAATCATTTTATATCATAAATTTAAGCAATAAAATAACCTAAAGGTTTAGTGTCTTTAGAGATTAAATATAATATATTCTTATTTTACCAAAAGTATTCATAGTTTCCCAAAATTATTCTTCTCAAATGACACCATTTTAGACTCATCATATATAATAATATTCTTTATCACATAGGTAATGAAATATTAAGATGGGGGTGTTATTAGATGCTTAGTTAGGAAAAATATAAGATACAATAACCAAATATTACACGTGGGAATAATATGATCATTTGGGCATGATAACATAATCAAGTTACATTAACATAACTTAAATAATCACACCTAATGAAACATAGATTATAAAAAATGATTCAAGGAACCCTTATTTTTTCATTTGGTCATTTAACTCTCATTAACAACGTGTTCTAATTGATCCCCTTAAATATTCTGTATGTTATTAATGTTCACAAGTCTATACTTAACAACATTGAATCAATGCTCACCTATTTAATTTGGACCCTCATCTTGATATCAAAATCCAATGGGCAAATTACAAGTTCTAAGAAGTTCTTACTAATAAAGTGAGAAGTGGTCAAACTAACCTATATAATACCATGTAGAATAATTTAGTATAGGATGTCATTGATGATGATTATTTTTGGGTGAATTTTAATTGGGATAAGTAATGAAAATCACAAGAGAGCATTGATTATGTTTTTTATTCTACCTATACCTTATGGAAAAGTCATTAAATCCCACATTGGTATCATTAATATCATTCTAGGTGGATTATTGGGAGAGGTGAGGTGTTCTTTTGTAATGAAAACTACATGGGGAAACTTTTCTCATACTCACTATCTTACCACTGACATGAGATTATGGGATGAGATGAACTATCCTAACTTTAGTTATTTATTTTCAAAGAAGTGGAACACCAATTATTTATAAAAATTTATTTTCTGAATAGAATTGATAAGTGTATCTTTATTGGTAACTTCTCAGATCAATTTAGTTCCAAAGGTAATTAGAATTCCAATCACATTCATCTTTTTATTGATACTTGGGGTGATATTTTTTGGATCAATTTCATTCCTTCCAAGTATGTTTTTATTTTATGGTGTGCTCACAACCACTCACTACCCCAAATAAAATTGATCCAATGTAAATGAATCCATTTTGAATCCCTCTGTTCCCATTTCACCAAAAACTAGATATAATTGGTTGTGAGCTTGTTCTTGGAAGGTGATTTAGTGTCCTTTGTGTGTAACTTTTTTGTGGAGTGCATGTACCTAGAGTTACATTTGGGATCTTTTGATCTTCTAGTGGTGTCCTGGATCCACTATATCAACCCTTCATATGGAATATGGATTACTATAATTTTATAATTCATGGTTGTGTTTTGGTTGATCTGGGAACTTTGAGAAATTTGTTGAAATAATATTGTGGTCAACCAAATTTAGTTCTTGATAATTAGGAGTAATTATTTTCTTTAAGAGACGAAATACCTCTTAGGATATTATATCATTTGGGAGTTTCATTTGAATTCATACATCCTCTAGGTATAATGTATATTTGAAAATTTTTATCAATGGATCCAGTGGAAACCATCTTCTTTAGGTTTGGTGATTAACAATGACAGTTCTTATTTCAATGACATTATGAGAGGTTATGAAAATTTCAAGAATGGTTATGGTTTAATTATATTTTCTATTAGTGATTTATATGGTTATATAACCCCATTGAATTTTAAACCCAGGATCTTCATGATGGAATCTATATTATAATTTCTAAATATCTTTCTCTTGTTGTTGTGGAAGTAAACAATGAAATTCTAGTTAATTATATAAATAGTAAGGCACATCCATATTGGATGATTTCATACACTGTTAGATAATTTACGAGGATGTGAATCTATAATATTAATATCAAAAACACTTGGATAAAAGGAAATAATACCATAGATATTATGTCTTATAAAGGTGTTTAGAACTAAACTCTATTGATTTTCTATTCCATAGGATCCTCTCTAGCTAATTGAAAAGATATTATTAGTGGGTATGCCCCGGGTCTCTACCACTATAGACCTATCTAGGTCACCTAGTGCTTTATTTTTCTTTAATATATATAAAAAATTAATTTTAAGTCATCATAACATAATAAATGAGTCACAAGAGTCAAAACATGATTTAATAGTCATAATCCATGAGAATATAATAACATAAAAATGTGGAATAGAATATAGCTAATAAAATGTGTTAAGGTTAACTAAAAATGAATTCATCACATAAAAGACTAGGCTAAACATGTTCCCATACCATATTTGGCTTGGTTTAATAACCCATGCACCCTTTTAGGCCTTTTTTATATTCTCATATACCCATTTGGTCTTAGGATAACAATCTATATACCATTTTAAGATTATCCTACTACCAATGTACAGTTTAGGCTTGATCTAACAACCATTATACCCATTTGGGATTGGGTTATTACCCATGTACCTTCTTGGTATTAGGATAAAAACTCATGTAACTTATTGAGATTAGGATACTACCCATGTAGCCTTTTTGGATTAGGATACTACCCTTATACCATTTTTCGACTAGGCCACAACCCATGAACCCTTTTGGGCTTAGGATAATGACCTATGTACCATTTTTATCTTAATAGATAAAAACATTAAGTAATTAATTATAGGTATATAAAATAACCTCCCTTTACATAATGATATTCCATATATTTGTTTTCCACATGACTAGGAAAACATTATTAATTACAACATATCTAAATTATCTTGTGAAAAGAAATAGGTTTCATGAAAACCCTAATAGAACATTATCATAAGACATATAGATAAGTAATATGAATTATGTAATTAGAGTATATACCTATTTAATCATAAGAGACACTAAAATATGTAGAAATATATGAAAATCACTTTTATAAAATCTTTTTAAAATTTCATTGAAAAATGGAAAGAAATATCCTTTACTCTTAAAAACTTTTATTTTAAAAGAGAATAATTTATAAAATATTGGGAATAAAAATTTCTTTTGAAAAACATAAAAACATGGCAAGGAATATTTTTAATGAAAATTAAAGGAGAATTTAGAAAAATGAATCCTAATGAAAAATGATAAAAATGATGATTCATTTCACAATTTTGTAAAGATGATCAAATTAAATAGAAACTTTTCTGTTTAAAAAATGAAATCAATTATTCCTTTCATTATTTATTAACGATATTCAAGGAAAATAAAAATTGATATTAAGAAATTACAGAATTATAGATAAGGAAATCCATGAAACAATTTAATGAATATAGACATGAAGGAGAATGAATCCCAACCAAAAAAAGAATAGATAAGTTTGGATCCAATTACAAATATCCTTTTAGTACAATTATGACCCAAAGAGAGATGAAATGGTAATAAGAAACATAAAACCTATAAATAACTAAATGTGATTAAAATATATGGGGGTTTATATATAAATAATATAAAATTCTTCCCAATGAATTTTTAAACATAAATAATCATTATTTTAAAGTGATATTATAAAATAAATACTTATGGATTTGGTTTCTTTTTAATAAAATTACCTTGAAAGATAAAACATAAGAGGGAATTTTAAATCAATTTAATTTCATGTAAATTATTATAAAACATATCCATGTATACTATACAAACTAAAAAATATAATATAGGTGGTGAATATGGAATATATCTCAATGAAAGGAAAATTGATATGAGAAACCCTTATAAATTTAGTAGTATATGAATCCAAAGAACATGAAAGGGAGATTATGAAATTGAATTTTAATTCACACTAATAAAAATTTATTCAAGAAAAAATGATTTAATGGGTTATTAAATATACCATGTTAAATAATAATTTGTTTAGAACATGAAAAATTACCTCAATGAAGGGAAATTAAGACAAAAAACATTTACCTTGGATTCATGCTTGGTCAAACACACACTAACATCATATATAATAAAATAAGACTCATTAATAATATATTATAGAACCTAATTAATATTAATTACCATTTTTATTAATATTTTATATTTATCTATTACACATTTATTACTTATTTTTAATTAATATCAATCATCAGTTATTGGTGGTTTCAACAGTTCCTTACTTATTTCAGTTTGACAAGGGTTTTCATAACTTAATTCTCATGAGTTAATAATATCAATAATAGTCATGCAATTATAATATAAGTTCCATAATTATTTATTAACTTCTAGTTTTAATCACTGGGAGTTTTTAGTATTGTCCTCCAAGATGAAATCCATAACATGTTTGTTTTAGTGATTTTTAACAAACATGATGTGGTATATTAATACTGTGTTAAATATTGATATCAACACTCAATAAATATAAATATAAAATAATTTACAAATTAATATAATATATTACTATTAATTAAGTTTTTATAATCATCCATGATATAAATTTATAGTATCTTTCATGTAAGTGGTCAAAACGATGCAAACATGAACATGCTATAATCAATGGATGAGTATGATTATGAAATTATTTTTGTATAATATCAATTTTTTCATAAGTACAATGATATAAATTTTATTTTATGAATTTTATAAAATATAATTGGGAATATTTATGAGAAGAAGATAAATTAAAAATAAGGATAATAAGTCATTAATTACTAAGGAAAAAAATCACATCCTCTATCAGAATCTTTCTTCATTTTGAAGGAATCAGGGCATTCTATTAAGGATAGAATCTACCCAAAATCATATAAAGACTTAGGAGAGTAAATGTGGGTAGATATTAAATACATAAATAAACTATTTTAGTGTTTTTGAATGGTTATAGGATGGTTCCCTTTATAAGTGAGAATGGTTATGTTTTTTTTGTAAATACTCATTCCTTAATGAGAAAGGAATTCCATTTTAAGGAAAGTTGATACAAAGTGGAAATTAATGGATTTAAGATACTTTTTTCCCAATAAATACCTTATAAACTCATTTATAGATAATTGTTTTTTGATATTTTATATCATTACAACTTAGTTTAACCCCTTTGTGCCTCATTTTCCCTTTACAATTGTAGCTTAACTTTTAACTCGATACCTTATTTTTATGACTAAAAATGAGATTTAACTTCTTACATAACTTTTAAATTTTTATTTAAAATATTAAATCAATTTTATTTTTTTCAATTTATAATTCTTATAAATAATACTTTTAATATAATCATTCATAATGTGGAAAAACGTTTTTTTAGAGAAAATACATTTTTAAGCTTAAAATGAATTTATTCATATAACTTTCCATTTGATAAAAAATAAATGAATGATAAATTTTATGATTGTGTATATTATAAATAAATTTCATTTAAATCATTTTTATTTATTATTAATTTAATTTATTAAGATAAAAATACGTTACATATAACTTTGAAAAATATACCCTTTTAATATTAAATGATCTGATTATTATTTATAACCAATTAATAATCATTCCATGAATATTTATTAATTTTAATATATATATATATAATAAATTTAAATAAATGTAATACTTAAATTATTATAAACTTAACTTTAAAAAATAGATAATATATAATAAAACAATGTTTTTAAATAAATCAGATTTCATTAGTCATGAGTAATTATATTAGTATTATTTATAGTCCCTTAATTATATATTGGATAATTTCTATTTAATTTACTAATAATTAATTTTTATCAATCAATTTTGGTGAAATAATTCTTTAAAAGTAAGAAGTTTTTAAAAAATTATATTTTATAAAAAAAATTCTTTGGAATATAATGTATTAAAAAATAGATTAGTATATTATTATTCTATTATAAAATAATTTATTTTGTTTCAAATAAATTATTTATAATTAAATTTTTTAGTTTTTTAACATCTAAATAATATATATATATATTCACAATATACCAGTAATTACAAACTGGTAACACATTTACTGGTGTTCTACCCAACGACTATATACCCCTTAGAAATAGTCATATAACATCTATATTATCCCCATTATATAAAATAAACTCATCCCATTATATCATCAAAAATAACAACTCTCATTCCTATTATTTTAATTTTTTATTTTTCAACATGATTTCTCCTTTCATGATGTTTTTTTCAATATAAGTCTTATTCTCATACTAGAGGTTATTAAGGATGAATATTATATAGGGGATTTACTTATTGTAAAGATACTATTAAATTTTTTATCATACCCTTTTAATTTATGATCATTTAAGAGATGTTACCATCAATGGTATGAAATAATCCATGTTGTGTAATACTTTGTTTCGTGCACTTATTTTATAATGTTTCATTATGAATGAAAAATGGCTACTAGTTTAATTCATGTCATGTATGACTTATTTTATACCCAAGTTAAATTACTTCCAAAAAATAGAAAAACTTTTTTAAGAGGGATATAAATTTAGTTTAATAAAATAAAATATTTCTTTAAACCCAAGGTGTTACATTATCCTCCCTAAATAAATTTAATCCTCAAAATTTTAATCATATATCACTAATGAAATTAGTTTAAGGGAATCTATAATATAGAAAAGAATCAAGATATAATTTATAATGAGATATTAGCCTCATTACTCTAGGTAATATTAGGAAAATTATATTTTCACTCATAAGAGGCATATCCCATATAATGAGTTTCTCCCAAACCATTTGATCCAATTATCTCTAATGATTGGGTATGAAGACCCATATAATAGAAGTAATTTCCATAGGAGTTTCATAGTCATCCTTGCACTTAAATATAATCATTGGTTTATTTTGGGATATAAAATGTGATTTCTTTATTATAGAGTTTGACATGGGACCTATGTAGACATAGCTAACCCATGACCAAAATACCATCAAATACCAATAAATGAAGAATAATAAGAGTATCAAGAATCATATTCATGCAAAATTATATTAATGAAAAGTTATATATATGGGATAAAATCCTCAAACTATAGGGATTTTTCATCAATAACTCATTATATAATCATTAGTCTGGTGATTTTATTCCCTTAGTAAACTTTATAGGTTCAAGGTAGAGGGTAAAACCATAATAAAACAAGAAATTTATAGTTTTTAAGTTGATAATGGGTGTACCTTTCAACAATTAGTTTTTATAAACTACTTAATTAGTTATGATCAAATAGTATTTTCCTTTATCCCATAGCATAAGAGGTTGTTGAAAACAATTGTGAGGCTATTGATATCAATTTTATTCATTAACCCTTAGGATAATACAACTATTTTCTTAGTGCATAAATTCCTCACATTTAAAACATTTAATTATTAGTTGTACCTTTCAAAGAAAATTATTTTACTCCATCATGTTAACTAGGGTATTTTTTTTTCTTAGTAGAGTTTTCTCAATGTCCTCCTTTACCAAACATAAAACATCTTCCAGTTATTTTAAGACATTCTTTTGGGCGGTTCTTCAATAAATTTTGACATGTAAGAACTTTAATATTTTTCTTTTATGGTATATATATTTTTAACTTTCATAAAACTCAATTTTTATGTTATTTGGTTTGTTTGAGAGATCTTAAAGGTAGAAATTTTTAACTATAACCTGAGATAACTGGGTAAGAATAAACATAATTTTTTTAACACCAACTCACATCTCATTTAGTTTCTCATGTATAAGATCTTTACATTGTTCCTAAAATTATTTGTTCACTAGATTTCTCCCAATTCCAACCTTTGAATAATCCAAAGTGGTTAGTAGGAGTATCAAAAATTAATAATCAGATTAATAAATCATAGAAAATAAATCCTAAAATTTCCTAAATTAGGACACTTTTCTTTCAACCAAAGATAATTTATGTTCATGATACATCACTTTTTATTAATCATAGGTTTTATTAAGTTATATCCCATTATTCCTCATATCTTAATCACAAAAAATAACTCATCTCCTCTATGATACTAATCAATACACACTAAATCCATATTTATGCACCCCATATGATAAATAGAAGCATTATACATATGATTTGATATTAAGTGAGATGATTTGTGCATAACATACATATATTTTACATCATTTCCATAATATAATAATTTCACCTCATAAATTCACATAATAAAAGAACCCCAAGGTTCAATGTCATTGGATATTAGCTACATGATATTATTATATTAAAATAAGTCTTTAATATTTCCCACAAATAGCATTCTCATGTGACACCATTTTAGAAAAATCATACAAAATACTATTCATTATAACATAGGGAATAAAAACACAATAAATAGGTGAGATTAGATTCTAAGTATGGTTAAACATAATATATAATAATAAATATTACAAGTGAGCATACTATGAGAATTTAGGTATGAAAACATAATTAGGGTGCATAAAAATAACATTATATATTCATACCTAATGAAACATAGATTTTAGAAAATGATTCAAGGCATAATGATCTCGGTATAAAATAAGAAATGATTCATAGGAGTGAAAACAAGGGACAATAATCATGATATACGAGAACTTAAAAACATTAAAATGTGGAATAAAAAAGAACTAATAACATGTGTCAAGGTTAATCACAAATACATTCATCATATAATGAACCAGGCTAACCACTTATCTATAACATAGTTGGCTTGGGATAAAAACCCATGAACCCTTTTGGTATTGGGATATTACCTTCATAACCTTTGAGGATATGGATAAAAACCCCTATACCCTTTAGGGTTGGAATAATACCCATATAATAGCCCTAAACCTACAATCCTAGATCTAGTGTTGAAATCATGAACATTATATTTCTGGATTTAAAAAAAATAAAGGTGACCTAATTTTCGCCAACTAAAACTTACAATATCAATAGGAAATATTGGATAACTCACATCCTCAAGGTAATTTTAGGATTATAGTTTTAGATAATCAATAACAAATATTACATAAACAATACCCATTCCATTAAATGATCATTTCTCTCACTCAACCTATTTTTTCATATTTCACATTAATCCATCATCACCGTACTTATGAAATCCTTATAAAAATAATTCATTCAACACAATTCATTATATCATGAGGAAAAGGAAACATGAGAAGTATTAGATCAAATTTTCAGTAAGGGTAAACATAATCATTAAAAATTACATGTCATCAATGAGAATAATAAGTGTATAAGGGTATGGAAACATAATCATAGTGCATGAGTTAGTCATAAAATAAATCATATCCATAAATACAAGAATCATAAATCATCAAAACATGAAATAAGGCCTAATAAAAGGGAATATTCATAATAATTAATAATAACATTCCATGGGATATCAATCTTGATCAAATAAAACATTATAAAACCCTAGAAAGAATATAAAAAATGTGTTGGTTTGTTGGAACATCATCATCATAGAACCCTTAAAATAGGAATAACCATATGCCCAAATTACAATATAATTATTTGGAGATAATAATCATTACCCAATTCATTATAGTGCTATCTAGGTGAACCCATCATGTAAGGTATATTGGGATCACTTGGTGCTATTTGGGAACACCCATCATATATAATATTCTATAACCACAATATGAACAAGGTACATAGAGATTTCATTTTAGCTTAAAACTCATAAAACAACCTTTATTATTTTTATAATTTGATTAACCTATGGAAAGGAAACTAGTTCCATAATAATCTCTTTGAAACAATCCCAATCTAACTAGATAAAGAATGAGGATATTATCATTATAAAATATCCTCATTATAGTATAAGTAACCATAAGGGTTTTTGACATTGATGAATGGAAATACCATTAAAATATAATAAAATAAATTTTGAAGAAAATAAATATTCCATTTTTAAAAATAAATTTTAAAACATAAATCATTTTGAAAATAATTTTCTTAAAATTACCTTGAAAACATAGAAAATAATCTTTAAAAATAATTTAAAACATTTCTTGAGGAAAATTACCTTTCCATTTTGAAAAATAATTTTTAAAACATAAAACATTTTTAAAATCATTTTCTTTGAAAAAAACATGAAAAATTATAAAATAAGTTTAAAATAAAATAATGTTCATTATGGTTGAAAATTTCATTCATGTTTTAAACTTTAAAAAAAATATTCCTTTAACATTTTTTATAAAAAGAAAATAGGAATTGTTTGAAAAAAGACATGAATATTCATTTCAATTTTTTTTTGAAAATGATAAATATGGGTAAAAATTTATTTAATAAATAATTTTAATAATTCAAAAAAATTTAAAATATTTTTATAAAACATAGTCTTGGAAGAAAAAGGGTTTTCGACCGAAGAAATAAATAAAAATTATTTTTCATAAAAACATTATTTTTAATTCTTGAGTACATAAAGAGAGGAAAATAAAAGAAAAAAAATGTATTCTCATGTCATAATTAGAGCATAGTAAAATTTGTTATTTTATTGAGATATGGATCATAATATTTTATCATTGAAAGCATAATTATAAACAATCTAAATAAATGATGAGATTGTAACATAAAATCTTTACCACTTTGGTAACTTTGAATTGTAAGACTCATAAAGGAATAACATTAAATGATATATAAAATATCATGAGAATAAATAAATTAATGATATTACATATCAATGTTTATATATATCCTCATAAAAGAATATTGGTGAAAAATATAACATATGTCTCAAGGAAGGTATATTGAGATAAAAATCCATTACCACTTTGAAAACATTCAAATCGTAGACCCTATGAAAGAATAATGTTAAATGAAACTTATAATATCATGAAAATAATTATATTAATGATATAAAATTAAAAAGGGGATTTATTTTCATCTCATAAATCAATATATGTTTATAACATAATGTATGTCCCAAAGAAGACAAATTATTACAAAAATCCCTTAACACTTTGGTAAATTATAAACCATAAATCCCATGAACGGGCGATCCTAAAATTTATAGGTAGATCCCAATAATTTTTAGGATAATAATCATAAAATACATTCATGTATATTATATATAGCACATAAAATAAATAGGTGTTGAATATGGCTTGTGTCTCACAAGAGTAAAAAGAGAGACAAAAATCCCTCACCTTAAGTCTCGACTTCCTTCGTACATGTTCAAACCTCCCATATAATAAATATAATTTTATTATACATATATAATATAACCATATATACATACATATATATAAATATATATTATACCATATATTATTTAAATATGATCATTTACTATCTATTTATGGCCAATTACTTGTTAATATCATGTTTTGAGTAATAATAACTTTGTTTTTCATATATCTCTTGATTTGTTATTTTTGGTCCTATTACTTTGAAAATGGTTTCATGATCTCAAAAATAATAATCATGAAATAATTATCACATTTATACATCAATTATACTTTTATTATGAATCATGAAATATGGTTTTGAGAAATTAAGTGCGCTATGATCAGAGAGATGGTAAGTCTTACGTACACATGAGTAACGTAACCCTTTTCCAAAATTCATTATGGAAAGGAGGTAAGTAATATTTTATATATAAATAATTATAATAATACAATAAATAACATATTATTTATTTAAATATACTTATATATATCACCCATGTGGCGTGGTGATGAAAATATATACTCACATCACTTCATGAAGGCGATAGTCCACAGTACTTGAATGACATTATCATATTTTAGTGAGTGGAAGGATAAGTAATAAAATGATATATTATATGTTTATAGTGATACATATTTCATTAATATCATAATTATTTCATTTAAATCACATATATTCACAAACCTTATCCATATTATCTTCCTTGTAAAGTTTTAGTGAAAACGAATCATATCGCTTCGCAAGGGGGTAGTCCTTCATACACACAAATGACATTGTCATTTCCCATATGAAATGGAAATAAAAAAGATATATATGACAAAATTATTAGAGAGGTAATATAATTTTATAAATATCATATATATAATTTAAATCCATAATTATAACTAACCTTGAGAAGTGGTAATGGAAAAAATGAATGACATCGATTTCCAAGGTGGTAGTCCATCGTACACATAAGGGATGATTTCGTAACCCATTTGATGGAATTGGAGATGGTCATAGGTAAGAAAATTAAAATAAAAAAATATAATTTTATTTAAGATATTTATGTTATTATATCATTATGGATTAATAATAATTCAAATATTTTGAGTAAGAAATAAAATAAAAATGCTTGTTGAAGAACGTTACCTCTTCTTCAGGTATCCTCTATAGGTTTGCACAAAAATCCTTACTAGGTTTTCTTTATACCAAAAAAATGATTCTAGGATGAGAGTATGTAATTTTGGAAGTGATTTAGTTAAGTATTGGGTAAAATATAAGGTTTGTAAGGTGTGAAGATGAGTGTATAGGGGGTGGAATTTTATAAGTTAGGTGAGTGACACACTTTTAATTCTTGAGAAGGAAAAGGTGTAACCACACTTTTCATATGAAAAAATGATCATAATTGGAGTATTGTAGAGACTTATAAATTATTTGGTGTATATATGACCATTAAATATACTTTATAAAAGTTTGTTTTTCATATTTTAACCATTTTCCTTTTAGTTTAACCCCTGATAAACCCATTTTTACCTTAACCATGGTAATTAATTTATACTATTTTCACTATTCATTTTGGTAAAAAATTAAGTTAAAATTATTATATAATATAAATTATCATTATTCCGAATATGGAATCCAATTTTCAAAATTAAATTCCTATAAATTCCAAAATTTAATTTATAATTAAAGTCATATAGGTGACAAAAAAGCGGGGTTTTGAGAAGTGTATTATTCAAGGAAAAGTTGATTTTATATTAACCATAGGACTATTAATAATTAATTTATGAATATAAAGTAATATTTATTTATTTATAATCTAAAAAATTCATTTAAAACATTCTTAAATATTTGTTATATTAATTAATTAAAATGGTTAAACATTATGCATTTTAAAATAGTTTTCAGAAAAACTCCATTTTTAAATACAAAACAAACTTATACAAAAATACAATAGGAATTATATTCAAAATAAATTATTATAATCAAATATAACTAAATAATTCTTATGTTAATTTTAATTGTATTTAAAAAATAATGTTAATTTTAAATTTCTTAGTTTATTGATAAGATATGACATTTTTACAAAAAATCCGTATTTTTCACTATTCAATGAAAAATCAATATTTTTTAAAAAATCCCACAATTTCACCCAAATTGAATTTTTATATATTGATTTAAAATATGAATATTATTTTTTAATTAATTTTCTAAAATAAAAAAAATAATTATAATATTTTTTCATGAAAAGAAATAAAAAACATTTTTGAAGAAAACATATTTTTGAAAAATTAAACTACTTTGCTAAAAATTGACAGATTATTTACTAAATTTTTCTCAATAATTTATATTGAGTATAATATATATATATATTTAATAAATTAGTTACTACTATTCATACCTTCCGGTTTAATGGATATGTTATTACGATTATATATATCACGGGTTATTTTAGCTTAGTGTTGCATGTCGAATACGCTATCAAACATAGATTTATTTAATAAAATATTAGGGTGATACAAAACATGTAATATTTTTGGATTTCAATGTTAAAATATGTCCCGTTTTGGTCATGGTATGTTTCCCATGTACACTTTTGGTATTGGGTTAACAATCTGTGTTGCCTTTTAGGATTGGGATACTCCTAATGTAAACTTTTGGAATTAGTATAACAACCGATATAACCTTTTAATATCAATAGATATAAAATATTACCTAATTAATTGGTGGGATTATATAACCATCTATCATATAATGAAAAAACATAAATATGCGTTCCATAAGAACATGAAAACATTCTTAATTCTATCATAGCATTATTAACCCACGAATATAAATGAGTTTCATGAAAAATTCCATAATACATTATAATAAAACATAAAAATAAAAAAGATAGATTTTATGATTATATAATATCCCCTCTGAATCAAAATAACCATTAAAATATATTTACATTGATGAAAAACACTTTTATAAAATCATTTGAAAACTGCTTTGAAAAATAAAATGAAATATACTTTACTTTTGATAAATTTTATTTTAACAAGATATAATTTATAAAAAATGGGAATATAAATTATTTTGGAAAATTATGAAAACTTAGATATGAATATTTTTAAATATAATTAAATAAGAAGAAAAAAAATAATTATTTTAGAAAATATTTGAAAAGGAAAATTCTTTTCAAAAATTTTGTAAATAAGGAAAAAGAAAATAGAAAATGACCCGTATGAAAAAAATAAGAAAATATTAAATTTTTAAAGAGAGTCAAGGAAATTTGAAATTGATCTTATTTAATCATAGAATTATATATAAGGACATCCATGAAACAATATAATGAACATGGAAATGGAGGAGAAAGATTCTTGACCAGAAAGAGGAGATAAGGTCAACTCTACTTACAAACATCATTTTTTGTATAATTGTGAAAAAATGGGAGATGAAATGGTAATATGATATGTAATATATAGAAATTACACAAGGATAAAAAATATATGGGGATCTATTATGTAATAACACATAATTCCTCCTAATAAATGGTAAAACATAAATAATCTCAATTTTAAAGCGATATTCGAAAGGAAACCCTACGAATTTGGGAATTTTCAAATCAAAAGACATTGAGAGATAAAACATAATATGGATTAGTAAATCTATTTAATTTTAGGAAAGGTTTGATTTAACACATGCATGTTCAGTATATAAACCACACAAAATAATATAGGTGGTGATTATGGAACATATACCAATGAATGTAAAACTGAGATAAGAAACCCCTACAACCTTAGTATTATACGAATAAAAAGAAAATGAAGGAGATATTATGAAATGGACTTGTAAATAAGATGAAAAAATTGATTTATTATAAAATAATTCAATTTATAATTAAATAAAACATGTCAATAGTGAATAGGTTAATAACTTGAAAACATTCCATAATTTATGGAAATTGAGACGAAAAATAATTACCTTGGATTCCTTATTGGTTAAAAAATATTTAATTTACATTATAATAAAATAAGGGTAATTAATATTATATTTTAAAACCTTATTCATATTCATAAATTTTTTTATTAGTATTTTATATGATTCTATTACATAGGTATTTCTTATTTTTAGTTAATATAGATCACCGACTGTTGGTAGTCTTAACCATTCTTTGTCTATTTCGATATAATAGTGTTATTAATTATTCAATATTCCCGATTTCATAATATAAATAATATTCATGGTACTATAATTGAATTTCTATAATGATTTATGATTCTCCAGTTTCATTCGTTGGGTTTTTTTTGTTACATTTCTCCAAGATGAAATCCATAATGTGTTTGTTTAGTGATTTTTAACAAATGTGAGGTGGTATATAAAAAAATGAGTTAAATATTGATATAAAAATTCAAAAACAATAAATATAAAATTATTTTAATTTATTATAATATATTACTAATTATTATGTTTTCATTGTCATCCATGATGTAAATTTATAACATCATTCTTGTAGATGGTTAAACCGACCCATATAAGAACAAGATATAATCAATTAATGAGTATGATTAGGACGTGATATTTTTATAAGTAATTATTTAAAAAGTATAATGAAATAATTTTTATGTTATTAATGGGATAAATCATAATTTAGAATAGGTATAATGAGAAGATAATTGATAAATTGGGATAGTAAATTATCACTTACAATGATAAAATTGTATCTTCTATTGGAATCCTTCTTGGATATAATGGAATTAGGGAATTCTATTGAGGCCAAAATCAAACCAAAACATTATAAATATTTAGGAGAGTAAAAATTAGTAGATATTCAAGAGATAAACAAATGGGTTGCTTGGTTTGTAAGGGTTATATGGGGTGTCATTTTATAAGTGAGAAGGGGTGTCATTTTTGTGAATATTCATTACTTAGTTAGAAAGGAATGTAATTTTCATGGAAATTGGATCAAAAGTGGAAAATAATGGAGTCAGGATAATTTTTGTTCAATGAAACCATCATAAAATATTTTATAGATAAGTTATTATGATATTTTAATCCATTATTATTGGTCAGAGTGGAACACTGAAGGGGGGGGGGGGTGAATTGAGTTTCCAAGTAAAAATGTATACTAAAAAATTTAAATTTAAATTCATTAAATATATAAAAAAATATTATACAAATAAAAAAAATATAATTATGTAATTTGATATTTCAAAAAATATTATCATTATCTTTATTATAAATTAGTTAAAAAAACTATCTTGAAAACTATTTCAAACTTTTGAAAAGTAATTTACCTGTATCAAGAACTTTATATAAGGCACAGAATAAAGCCAAAAATCAAATTATGTTTTGTTATTATTTTTAAAATAGATAAAAATTTTACTTTAAAAACAGGTAAAAACAAAACAATAAATCAAAAAACAAAATCTAAATAAGGGGTTTAGTCTTAAGCCAAGTCCTAATACCATACAGTTCACAATCACCCACTTTCAAAAAGTTTATTATAAAATAAAAAAATTCATAACCTCTATCATTTTTTAAAATAAATTGCTCTAAGAAAGTTTAGGATAAAAACATATTCTATAGTTATACTTGGGAGAAAAATATTACAGGTCACACATAAACCCTTCCACAATTATACATGGGATTACTTAACAAAATATCTGAAATAGAGTGTCATGTACTCTCCAATTTAGTATAGGTGATTGTGTATTCATATAAAAAGAGTAATACAAAAAAATATAAGATTAAATAGAAATAGAAAAAGATGAGAGGTGTGAAAATAAAGTGTAACTAAATATAACCCACTTTGGTTGTTTATATGCCTTTAAATTTCTCCTTGAGAATCTTCATCCAAGTTTTCACAAGAAATGCAAGAAAATTGAGTGTCATAGATTTTTTTGATTGAGTCCTCTATATGGAAAATTTAAACATGAATGTTCATCTATTATTAATTACAAGAGTATAAACATCACTAATAATCCATTATCACTTATTTGTCTTAAAAATAAATCCATATTAATGTATCCATTTGAGAATATTTAATTCATCCATAATTTCATTGAATCTACAATCAATGTTATAAGAAATATCCATTTAATATTTGAAAATAATCCACTGCTAATTTAGACATGGTAGGTTGGTCTTCCCTTAGGCATGGTCACCTTATCACACAATTATTAGGCATAATTGGTTATAATGAAAACTTCACATGAAAATTATTCAAGGTAGGTTGGCATGGTCAGTTAACATGAAAACCAGACACAATTACTTTATTTATTCATGTATTTAGTCTATTTTTTCATGTGGTAGGTTTATAAATATATACGGTATATTATTTACTTCATAAGGTAGGTTCTTTAATGCATGCTTAGTTTATTACTTGGGTATAATTTTCTCATCAGACACCTGATAGATAGTTTGTTCATGAATTCAATTAGAGTACAACATGTGGTAGGTTCTACACAATTACATTAACTGCTAGTTAGTAAAAATTCTTCACATGGTAAGTAGATTACACATGCGGTAGGTTATCACAGTAAGTTCCATACTTATTCATTTTTTTACATTTGTCTAGAAATACATTTAACTAAAAAAATTAACTAATGACATTAAAGACATGATTTTTTATAATTAAAATAAGTAGGTGATAGTCTTATCCCACAATAATCCCCTTTTAGATAATAAAAATGATGACATTTAAAATTAAATGAATTTAATTACATAAAAAATATATTTTCATGAATTGAAACATATATTTCTCACTTTATTAAAGGTTCAATAAGTCCCTTAATTTCTTAAAATATTTCCATGAAATTAAATTTATTTTGCACACTCACTATCAATGAGTAATTTAGAGGGAAAATAAATAGATAATAGCTAACATATAGACACAAATGAGAATAAATAGAAGTATGTCATTAATATTTCAAAATAGAGAAAAAATGGATTACAAGTAGTTCCCATTAGGACCTCTACTCAGAATCTGAATCTAAAACATCCCATATATCTAAAATAAGGTTAGGATCCATTCCTTTCAAGGTATAGGTAGGGATAAGAGAAGTTTTTGGTTGGGAAGAGGTAGAATTAGGGTCACTAATGAATATACACTTGTACATGGGAACAATGTGTAGGATGGATTTCATAAGAATCAATCCAAAATGATTGATGTTAGAGGGGGTATAGGTTAGATCTAAAGACATAGGAATGAATGTAGGAGAAAAACCAGCTATATGAAAAATGTAAAGAAGGGTTATATTAGACTGGTAAAATGAATCACTACCGAAGAAGCATGCTCCAAATCCTAAACAATTTCTTCTCTAATCTCTATGAAGGATTCTAAAACTGGGTTCAACACTTTGATAATCTCAAATTGAGATTTATAATATTGGGTCAATGTTATAATTTTGAGATCCAAAACAATAGTTCTGAATATACCATTTAAATATAACTTGGTTAATATTATTATTAGGTAGAAATAGAGATAACTATTTACCATTTCTCTATCTTCACTAGTTTGCATGACATATTCTCTGACTAGTGCCAAGGTTTTAATAGCTTGTGTTTTAAAACCATCAAAAATAACATCTTTAGTTTTTGTGAACTCATAAAATAAAAAATTCAACTCACACCTTATGAGTTGTCTATTTTTATATTCCCCAATAGATTTTTGGACATGAGGATCAGTAGGAGGCACAAGATTAGGTGTAGTAGATATAGAAACCTAGAAAAGATGAACTCATATTCTTTTAATCTTGTTGAACCATCATTTCAGAAAGGTCAGATTCCAAATGAATTATATGATATTTCAAATCTTTAACATCATTTCTCATTAAATTTATCTTGAGAAAAAATTTGGGTTGAATATGAGAAATCATAAACAACCTTATTATTTTAATATTTGTTTCTCAAATTAGTTCTATGGAATTTCCTATCATGAACTGACTTGATGGGGCCTGAGATTAAACTCCCCAAGCCCACCTCTAATAATCCAGTAGCTGGAGAATAACACTGAGAAGGAATATCACTAACATCGGAGGCATTTCCTATATACCTGTATTCACACACAAATCTCCAAGCTCACAAAATGAAAAAATGTAAAAACCTAAGGCAATCAATGCATGCATACATCTATATCCCACAACCAGAGTACAATAGAAGTACTGAAAGCATAAAAGGAAAAAACAACATCCACCAAAGTAAACTATAAAAGCATCCAACTTTCTCAGAAGGAGGGGATCATTATCAACTACAAATGTAGGAAATATCTGTGTCCAAACACTGGTAAAAACCTTGGTATGTCTAGCTCACTAAGATATGCCTACCTTGGGTCCTCCGTGGACTCTGTTTAAAGGCCCATGGTGTGTACAGGACAAAAAACATGTGCGGGGAAATCCTATATAGGGGTGAGTATAAAAATACTCAGTAGGAACCCCAAAAACCCCGAAATAAAAAAGGGAACAAACAGAAGACAACAGTCTGCTCGACCTAGCTAGAGGAAAACCCAATCAAGAGATAAACTCCATCGCGAACCATCCTTGGATGTACATGAAAAGTCATCTCAATCTACCCATGGTTTCAACCCTGATATGTGACAACACCACAAGGACTCCCAGAAATCACCCATATATACTCGTCTGAGACTCCAAGTCTCATGAGGTTTTAACCTCATATCCACCAACTTAATTCTCTTTTTAGGATCTAAAAAAAACATAAAGATAGGAGAAAAATCTCCATGAGATCATCCATCCCATATAGAACCTGTACAAGAGATTAAATCCCTTAGAAATGACTCTACTATTCCAAATGGTATGTCTGAGAGAATGTGCTCCATTAGAAATATCCTACTAGGTTCATCTCTAGTACCCAACACCAGAGGTCCTATCGTTGTTACCTTTCACCCAACATAAATTAAATAATCCAAAGTGAAGATTCCTTCCCCTCACCACTACACACAGTTGAGGGAGCACAACTCCAGACTATTCACCGTGTGCTCCCTCTCTAATAAGAGAGGACGAAGGGACTCACACCTCACTAATGCCCCACAGTCAAGGAAGTACTACTCCTAACTAACCTTCAAAACATCTGTCACACCTGTAAGGAGTGGCCCGCACCTCAATATGTCAAGGGAGCACTAACCCCTATCTAGGAATCATTCACATCAAGTGTATGGGTCTTCTCCTCATAAATACAACCCACAACTAAGGGAGATCCAACTCTAAAGGAGGACCCAATCCCCACTATGACTTGAAGATGGGGGAGTACTACTTAATAAGAGAGGACCCACGCCCTGATCCAACTAGGGAGTACTAATCATGAAGGACCTGTTCCATGATACGATAGGGGAGTTCCACTTCATAGATCAAGGACCTACACCCTAACCCAATAGGGGAGTACCAATCAATGGCTAGAGGACCCTCACCCTGAAATGACATGGGAGTATCAACTCTCCCAACTTGTTCACTATGGGGGACTCGAATCTTGGAATTATAGGGGATACTGAACTAGGATAGAGGACCCACTCCCTGACATGGTAGGATAGTACTGATTCTTCCGGAACAATATGTATGGAGGACCCATGCCCTGGAATGAAAGGGGAGTACTAAATCCTATAATAGAGGACCCAAAATCTACCAATTAGAGGAGAAACCACACTATATATATGTTATATCTGGAGGACCCGTTACCTAGTCCAATAGGGGAGTACTGAATCCACAAATAGAGGACATTCTCTCTGGTCCAATAGGGGAGTACCTACTCTACCTTCAAGAACGTCAGGAGGAAACCACAATCTAGTCCATCAGGGGAGTAACATCCATAGAGGAAACTACCGAAAGGTAATGAACTCTCACCCATGACTTGGAGAGTCCTATCTATTCCTAAGCCAAGAGGTAAGGAAAACCTATGCCCTAATCCATCAGGGGAGTAACAGTCCTAGCATCTCTCCATATAAACCACACAGATTTCCAACATCATCTCATCACCACTCCACAAGCATCTTTCTTGATTCACGCCACCTCGTATCTTTTAATCCATAACAGATACCATAATTGAATTATACATGTAAAACCACTTAGTATGGAATACTCCCAAGCCCAAATCCGAGCTCCAATGAAGATGATACAGAAGGCATGAGATTCTTGGAGGATCTCCTAGTAGTACACGGTGTGCACCAAGGCACAAACGACATGTTATCCTGCCCAAGAACCTACTCATGTATTTGGTTCACATGGGTTCTAACCCATATAGGGGTACACTACATGTATAAGAGGTACAAACTGTGTCCCATATCACTTGTCCCCTAGTCGTGTTCCACTTCTACATGGACCGACTGACCGTGTCCCTTACACATCATGTATCCCATACTACATGGAATATTCAAATAAATGGATACATGACCATGTAGTTTTCCCATGTCTATGTACTGTACCCCATGTATGTGTACCTTGGCCATGTGTTAGTGCACAACCATGTAGTTTTTCATGACTAACCCAATCCATGTCCCAGGATTACACGATTTAGGGAACTACACGCTGTGTTACCTCTATACATGACATGATATCCCAAAATATAATCTTTCCCAAATAGGAAGAGATTTACAAAATGTGTCACTGAACTATATACCATGTAGATGATGATTCCAATTGAGAATCACCTGGAAAACCCTCCAATTCACCTCGGTTTACCCCAAAACCAGAAAATATACCTAGAAGGTATCTCTAGAAATTTTATTTGGGATCTAGAACCTTAAAACAATGAATAAATAAGGGAATCAAGAACAAAACTCAAATATGACTACCTCATGGGTGAAATGCAGAATATTTGAATCAAGAACGATGGTTGGATCATTTTAGTTCTTGATCTGATGACGATCCACTTCAGAAATGGAGATTAATGACACCTCATTACATGGGTTCGGCTCCGTTTCCATTTGTTTCCAAAGGGTGGAGAGGATAGGGGTATTTTCTCCTCTTTGTATCATGCATACCAATTGAGGGTAGGGTGAGAGGTTTGGTAAGATTTTAAATAATTTTAATTAATTAATTAATTCCACCACATAACGCCTCGTCACCAAAGCACCCCTGATCAAAACTCTCTGCGTATACAACCTTAGGTCGCACGTAAGATAAAAATGAAGTTTTGGAATAAACTACGATCTCATAAATCCAATATGAGACTCTAAACATGAGTTATTTATGTTTCAATAAAAACTACACATGTTCAAAAAAATATATTTAGTATTTTTAATATTGCCAAAATGAGGCTCCCATGGCCCTGGATTCCTATGCCAACTCAGCGCCTGACTCCAGAAATATTTTTTAAAATTTTTTGAAGGCCTTCATGTCAAAATCTGAGTCATTATATTCTCCCAACCTTTGGTATTTTTGTCCCCAAAAAGTGAAATGCTAAGCAAAATGGAAGAAATTGATCTCCCCACTCAACTCCCATGACAATGATCTCACCAAGGGTTCTTATGCTACTTACGAGAATACACATAGAGGAATGACCAAGATAAAACCACCCTTATATCCAGCTTGTAACTGGAAAACATCATGAAATAAATGGGCACATGTCTCCTAAGATGCGACATGTGGGAAAACACCAAGAACCACTATACATCTAAATTCATGGGGTCCAACAATACACCACCTC
Organism: Viscum album; assembly: GCA_963277665.1. Taxonomy (NCBI): domain Eukaryota; kingdom Viridiplantae; phylum Streptophyta; class Magnoliopsida; order Santalales; family Viscaceae; genus Viscum; species Viscum album. The sequence goes on from OY728162.1 coordinate 226,496,134, forward strand.
ACCAACCTGACTAAAATACCAACAGAACCCTATGGTTCACATCCACCCCTCGATGGGTTATACAAAATTATCCTCAACTGTTTTCTCAGTCAAGGTCGATGCTAAACACACAAGGGTATTCATGAACAAAATAGGGATACCCAAGAGTAAACGCTGGGTCTTACCAGGCCCTTCGTCTAAAAACCTATAGCCGTAACACAACTTTCCAAAACAAAAAACTACCACACCCACTAGTGGCATCCTAACTGATTATGTATAGTAGGAAACCAATCTATACTATTGAAACATCACGAGGTCTAACTCTGCTACTACAAAATGATTCTAAGCATGGATCTCCCTATCTTAGGGCCACCAAGATAAATGGGTTGAGCAGGAAAACTCTACTATCAAGGCCAAGAACTGATTTGAAACTTCATCGCATAACTTCTCCATGAACATGAAAGTCCAAGGAACTCTTCCACAACACCTTGATGTTTTCCTCTTTGGGTATCACTGACTTTCCCACACAGTTCTGATCATGTCACAAAAATGCATCTCATGGGGGAAAGAATCCCCCTTCTCCATGAGTTCAAAGATGTGTCAAACTACACCAAATATTCCTCAAGAATATCACATAAAAAGCTGACTCCAAAAAAATGAGGCTACTCATGATAAACCAAGGTCTGCCCGAACACACACTGGGTATTACCGGGATATCTTTCACAACTACAGACACAAGATTCTACCATTGCCCCATGTCACCCTGGTTAAACCTCGAGCATGAAAAGAAATAAAAAAGTACCTACGACAGTGTCAAACAATTTATACTACATATAGTATAAAGTACAGAAGGAGTACCTATATTCATCTTCGAAGCTTCTGAATCAAAGGCCTCTATGGCCTGTAGTTTTCTTCACCCACATCTTCTCACTCCTTAAGCCTGGCATGGACCACCTGGGGGTGATGGTGGAAACACCTCACACTGCCTTCCACCTCTAGCCACACTTCCAAATCCTCCACCTGATCCAACACCTTGAAAAACTCCTTGCTTCATGATTTGTCTCTACTAAGGCAGTTCATCAGTAGACCCCCTATGAATAGCACAGTGGTTTGGACAATCTCTTGTGATATTCCCCTGGCTGTCGCAAGTATAACATCACCTCTCCTACGGCTGATCTAATCCTTGATGCTACTCCTACGCAATAGACCCACATGTCTTTATTAGGGAATGGGTATTCCTCCTACACCATGATCCTGTGATCTATTATCTTCTAGATCCTACAAATGCATCATCCTCGTGACCACTTCTACAGGTCACATCCACATTTTCCTCATCCTGGAAACTTTCAATAACCAGAGATCGCTCCAGCACTCCAGCATAGGTGAGAATGCATAGTGGGATCAAAGATGCCCTAATATCTGGATGTAATCCCTTCTTGAAGGTCTATTTTCAGAATAATGAATCCCAAAACATATCCAAGGAGTATCATGAAAAGTTTGTGAACCTCTCCAAAAACTCTTCCACTATCATCCTACCTTGCCGAAGTTGTAAAATCTATTGGATACACACTGATCTTAACTTGGCTGGGTAAAAATATTCCCTGAAGAGTCACTCAAACTTCTCCCAAGTGAGAACCGCTTCATCATGAGGCTATATCACTAGAATCCACCATCGCCCAACTAAATCTTGTAGAAGGATCACCGCTAGGACCACCATCTAATCGGGAGGTGTCCTCACTATGAGAAAACTCATGTGATTAACTTGATCCAGTAATCTACTAATTAGGGGTTTGGATCACCTCCGTACCTCAGAGGTCGCTACCTCTGGAAAAGATATAGTGCACTAAAACTTCACACATCTTTGACCTGAACTGCTAGTAAAACCCACTGCTCAACAGGTGGTGGAACTACTAGAAAACCACCCAAGGGTAACCCCTCAGAATCAGTGTCCTACACTGAATCCTCAGCATGGGGAAGATGTCATCACAACCACACCATAGAAACTTGTTTGTTTGTCTTCATAGAGGTATCTTGAAATAGAATCAAGACGTACCACTATCAAAGAGCATATCTGGGGAGATGAATCAAGAAGGATATGAAAAACCAAAACCCAGTCTTATATGATTCATGTACCATTTATTTCATTGTGACCAATATCATAATGTACCAAGTTGAAAAGTAGGATATCAGAGTCCTGGTGAATGGATACATCAGCCGCCACACAAACACTAGAACCTTTTGCCTAAGATTTGACCTTAAAACATCCTAATATTGTCACTATAAAACCCAAACCAAGATCATGACACTACAATCCCAATGTGGAACCGACCACTTATGATACCACTCTATCATAACCCGACCTAATGGGGCCTGGTCCAAAACTTCCCAAGCCTACCTCCAATAGGCCCGGGGCTGGCGACTAGAAACGAGAAGGCATATCATTAACACAGTAAGAATTTTCTATGTACCTACCTCCAATAGTCCCGGGGATAGAGACTAGAAATGAGAAGGCATATCATTAACACAGTAAGAATTTTCTATGTACCTGTATGCACACACACATCTCCAATCTCAAAAAATAATGAAATGTAAAAACCAAAGGCAACCAATGCATGAATTTATATATATCCCACAACTAGAGTACAACAGAAGTACTGAAAGTGTAAAAGGAAAAAACAATTCCCCCCCAAAGAAAACTGTAAAAGAATATAGATTTCTTAGAAGGAGAGTATTTCTATCAACTGCCACTTCTAGAAAGCTCCTAATCCAAGATTTGATAAACACCTTGGTCTGTCTAGATCACTAAGTTGCGCATGCCTTGGGTCCTCTGTGGACTCTATCGAAAGGCCTGTGTTCTGCACAAGACACCAAACATGTGCGGGAAAATCCCATATAGGGGTGAGTAAAAAAAATACTCAGTAGGCTCCCCAAAAACCCTAAAAGAAATAGGGAGCAACTGAAAGGAAATATTCCACTAGACTTAGCCAAAGGGAAACCCAATTGAGAGAGGAACACCATATCAAACCATCCTCAGTTGTACATGACAAGTTATCTCAATATATCTGAGGTGTCAACCCCGATATGTGACAACAACATAAGGACTCCTAGAAATCACCCAGATATACTTGTCTCAGACACTAAGTATTATGAGGTTTCAGCCTCATAGCTATCAACATGATTCTCTTCATAGGCTCAAACCATAACATGAAACTAAGAGAATACACTCCATAAGCTCAACCATTCAATATGGAACCCATTCGAGAGATGAAATCCATTGGTAAACACTCTACAGTTCTAAATGGTATGTCTGAGAAAACATTCTCTATTAGGAATATCTTACTAGGTCCATCTCTAGTGCTCAAGAATAGAGGTCTTGTCATTGTTTCCTTTCACCCAAATCAAACTACATAAAACCAAGTTAAGAGGACCTCACCTCACCAATACACATAGTTGAGGGAGAACTACTCCAGACTATGCACCAATTGAATCCTCTCTAACAAGATAGGATGGAGGGAATCACGCTTCACCAATGCCCCGTAGTTGAGGGAGTAGTTCTCCTAAATAATCCACAAAACCACTATCGCACTTGTGAGGAGTGGACCACACCTCAATCCATAGAGGGTGAACTAAACCCAATATAGGTATATTTCACATTAAGTGGAAGGGATTTCTCTGTATAACTGTAACCCACAACCGAGGGAGATATAACTTAAATGGAGGACCCACCCCCACTGCTACTCAGAGATGGGGGATTGCTACTCTATAAGTGAGAACCCATGACCTAATCCAATAGGGGAGTACTACTCATGAAGTAACCATTCCCTAATACCATAGGGGATTTACACTTCATAGATCGAGGACCCATACCCTAAACTGGTAGGGGAGTACCACTCAGTGGCTAGAGGACCCACACCCTAGAATGATAGGGGAGTACCAAATCTACCAACTCATTCACTATTGGGGACTTGAACCCTGGAATGGTAGGGGAGTACTAAACCAAGGATAGAGGACCCACTCCCTGACATGACATGAGATTATTGACTCTTCCAAAACAACATGTATGGAGGAATCGTGGCCTATAATGACAAGGGAGTACCGACTGCTATAATAGAGGACCCACACACTACCAGGTAGGGAAGTACATACTCTATATATGCATCATATATGGAGGACCCACAAAATAGTCCTACATGGGAGTACTGAATCCGTGGATAGAGGACCAACTCCCTAGTATAACAGGGGAGTACGTACTCTACCTTCATGAACATCATAGAGAAACCCGCACCCTAGTCCATCAGGAGTGTAACACCCCTGGAGGAAACTACCCAAAGATAACAAACCCATGCCTATAACATGGGGAGTCCCATCTATACCTAATACTAGAGTTATGAAAACCCACACCCTAATCTACCTGGGGAGTAATAGTCCTAGAATCTCTCTATATGAACCACACTGATCTTCAACATCGGCTCAGTACCGCTCCACAAGAATCTTGCTCGATTCACGCCACCTTATATATCATAATCTGTAACAGAGGCCACTATCACATTATACATGTAAAACCAATCAAGATGTACTAATAAAAATCCCAAATCTGAGTCCCATAGAAGAAGATACGTAAGGAAGGGGATTCAAATAGGATTTCCTAGTAGTACACAATGTGCACCTGGGAACACATGGCGTGTGAGCCCACCCAAACATATGCATGTGTATCTGGTCCACATGGGTTCCATCCCATGTAGGGATATATGGTGTGTAGAGGAGGTACACACCATGTTTCTTATCAATCAACCCCTGGTAGTGTTTCTATTCTACATGGAATGGTCAATTGTGTCCCTTACACACCATGTATCCCATAATACATGGTGTGTTCGGATAAATGGCTACCTACCCATGTAGTTTTCCCATGTCCATGTACCAGACCCCTTGTTCATGTACCTTGGTCATGTGTTAGTGCATGACCATATAGTTTCACATGGATAACCCAATCCATGTCCCAGGATTACATGGTTTAGGTAACTACATGATATGTAACCCTTATACACGGCGTGTAGTCCCAAAATCTCATCTTCCTCGAATAGGAAGAGATACACTATGTGTGTCACTAAAATATACATCGTGTAGATGATGATTCTAGTTAGGAATCACCTGAAAAACCCTTTGATTCACTCTGGTTTACCTCGAAACCTACATATCTACCTAGAATGGATCTCTAACAATTGTATTTGGGCTCTAGAACCTTAAAACAATGCATAAAAAAGTCAATCAAGAGAAAAAATCAAATCTGCATACCTCATGGGAGAAATGCAAAATATTGAATCAAGAATGACTCCCAGACCATTTTGGTTCTTGATATAAGGAAAATCTGCTTTAGAAACTGAGATTAACGACACCTCGTTACATGGATTCTGCTCTATTTCCATTCGTCTCTAAAGGGAGGAGAGAAGAGGAGGATTTCCTTCTCTTTATTTCATGCACAAAAGTTTAGGGGAGGGTGATAGGTTTGGTTGGATTTTAATTAATTTTATTTATTTAATTAATTCCACCTCATAATGCATGTCACCAAAACACCCATGATCAAAACTCCCAGTGTAGACAACCTTAGGCCACACCGAGGGTAAAAACGACGTTCCAAACTCAACCGAAATGTCTAAAATCTGATCCTAGAATCTGAACGGTAGTTATTTAAGTTTCAAGATAAACTACATGAGTATGAAAAATATATATTTAATATATTTAATATTTCCGCACCGAGGCTCCTAGGGCCTCGAAATTCCGCACCGACTTAGTGCCCGGATCTGAAAATATTTTCTGAAATATTACAAATTTATTCAAGTAAAAAACTGAGTCACTACATTTCCAAAACTGAGAAAAACTTCCTTGAATACAAATATTAGATCTGATTTGAACTCATTGAAATAATCCTTTGTTATATATGATGTAGAATTAATATAAGTAAGTAAAAAGGAAGATATATAATAAGCCTAATTACTACAATTTAACTCAGCTATATCCTTCACTAATATAAATATATCAAGAAGAAAATCATGTCTAGAATCATTATCAAATTCCTCTTCATGAAAAAATGGATTAACAGCTTCAACATCCTTGGTAATAGTAGAAACTTTCTTAGATTCCTCACCTACTTTGGTGGGTGTATGAACAAATACATATTATAAATTTTGGTCAACTAAGGGTATCAAATGAGACACCTCAAGTCTATCTTGAGAATCTATTTCTACAATATAAGATCCCTCTATAACTCTATGAGAAGAAGGGATGGAAGGTCCACCATTTTCAAGTGGACTACCCCCATCATCATCATCATTCTAAGAGTTTGAATACTCTAGACCCAAAACAGTAGATCCTGGGGACTTATCCCCCTTATTAGGTGATTCTAGTGTTGAGTTTTTGGGGGAAATTCCTATAACAAGAGATCCATCTAATCTATTTTTACCTTCTTCAGAGTCAATAGACTCATCCCACTTAGTCCTATAGATAGTGGAAGATACCTCAGTATCAATCATATCATCAAACTGAAGATATTCTTCTAGGGATGGTAAAGGTAGAGGAGAGTTAAGTGGTCTATATTCCATGACATGATAAAGAATCATATCATCCTCATGATCCACCCATGTTTCCTCTTAAAGATACATAATATCATCATTATATTCTTCTTTTTATACAACTTCTACTTCTTTCTCACCAACAACCACTTCATCATCAGAATATTAAAAAATTTGATCAGGTTTAATATCTGGATCCACAATATCCTTCTATCTAACATGATATTTCACTATATCATACCTCTTATATGGTTTCTCAGGGTCTTCCACCCACTCCATTTTCCATGGGTTCTAGTTTCTCTCATTTGATTAAAAATATTCCCAAGTGAGGAAATGACCATCTAATGAAGTTATTTTTTACCTCTTGAGTAATTAATCCTTTAGACTCAAATAAGTCTGAAATAAGATTTAGGAAAGGAAAAGAACTAAAAATGGAATAAGGCTTACATAACTCATACATATATGTCCTAAAATATCTAGACAGACTGATTTGAAAATAAATTTTCATTAAAAACATGAATAATAGATCCTAGTTCCCTAGAATGCTAAAATTTCATTTTCTTGAAAAAATCAGGTGTTGGATGAATTTGACCAGTAGTCTATATGCTCCACTTAGTTCAATAATGGTTAATATTTTACAGGTTATATAACTAGTTAGCTCTTCTAAAGTAATTTTAAACTCAAATTGAGCATGAATGATTGCATATGATCTTCGATAATCCTAAAATTATCCTTTATGGAGAACACCAAATAACTTTATCCATATCATAAAAGAAAACTCTTGAAAATCACCATTTTTTTTTCAAATTTATAATATATATTTTCTCTATAGGAAAAAATTACAAGTGCACCTAAAATTCCTTAAAATGTTTCAAATATACTGAATTACCATTCCCTTTAAACCAATGAACCCACCATTATTCTGAATCACATTCTAAACCAGTGATTTTCTCGATTTCAACCAATGTGCATCGGATTATTTATCTATAGAATCTGGATGATGAATTAGATATAAATTCTACTACATCACTATTATTCTTATGAAACCTTTAATTTTATTTTATTTCTTTGAAGTTGGATAGTGAACATGAAAAGTTAATTATAAAACACAATCCATCCTCAATTTTTTATTAGATTTAGTTTCTTCAAAAGGTTTGGGTTATAGAGAGAGAGGGTTTGAGATATGATGGTTTTTATTTGCATGAAAGGTTTCAAAAGGAAGTAAGTGAATTTATGGATAAGATATGTATTATAATTATAATATCATTTCAATCATTTAGGTATTAAAATAATAATAAAGATAAGAGAAATACCACAAGAAAATTGTTAAAAAAATTATATTTATAGAATAGAAATGATAGGTATACTGATTTTGGATCTGTGATATGAATGGTGTGATAGTTATATTTGATTGTGAACTCTTTTTAGGAATAATAACCACATGAATAAAACATTCAAGGTAGGTAAGTATTGACCATGCAAGTAAAAACTCATTGTATGTATAGTGACTGTGTGAGTTAAGATCCATGGTCGGTATACTAACTACATGACAAATTAGGCATGGTGACTCATGGTTGGCATACTGAATGTGTGAACCATACTTCATGGTTATTTTAAGAAAAGATCAATAAAAATAATTTAAGAAATTATAATAAGAATTTACATTACCCCAGAGGTTAAAACAAAATTGAAAAAATTAGACCTAATTTATCAAACCCAATTCATGTTTGATATAATTTATTTTCTCAACATTAAAAGTATTTATAAATATATAATAATTCTAATGTTCAGTATCAATTAATTCAAGTGTTATATAACATTTTTGAAAAAGATATATCAAAAAGTGATTTGATATATTAATTTGTTTTGTTCTAGAACATGATATAGGATTATTAGAAATAATTATTTATACTTTTATTTTCACAATTTATAGGGACATATTGAAATTGATATCCATAGTATAGAAATGTATATTTCGTCCGTAGTATCCATCCTTAGAAACTACCTATAACTATGTACTCAACATGATTAGTGGATAATGAAACATAGTTCTTCTTTTTTACCACACCATGAAACTAGAGACTTGACCAAAAAGTTACATGTTCTAGAAGTTATTTTTATGTACAATATACAACCACAAAAATATTATATTGAAATAAATCACTAAATCAAATTTTACTATTTTAGAGTAAATCAAACCTAAGTTGGTTTTAATATAAAGGTATTTAAAATTTCTTTTCACAATAAGAAAATGGAATTATTTTGGATTTTATTGAAAATGAGCACACATACACACACTAAACATAATATTTGATTGGCTAGAAGTTAAGTATAATAAACTTCCAACCATAACTCTGTAAGTGGTTTGATCAACTGGTTTCCCAATTTCATAATGATCCAATTTATAGCTTATACTCAAGTGAGTATAAATACCTTTAGTACTATCCATACCAATATAATTTAATTGATAATTAGCGTACTTAATTTGATTTAAAATAATTCATTCCTTATTTGAAAAAATATGAAAACAAATTAATAACTTTAACTCACCCATAAAAATAATTTCAAACAAAATTTTCACCATTTTTTAAAATTCTGTATGTAAATAATTTATTGAATATCCAAAGGTAATATCATCAACATAGATTTTTACTACTAAAAAATATTTTAGAATTATCCTAATAAATAAATTAGAGTTTTATATTCATTTTTAGAAACCTTTTGAAACAAAAAATGAGTTGATACTATCATACCAAGATCCGATATCTTGTTTTAAATAATATAAAGATTTAGTTAAATTTAAAACATGATTTTGAAAGTGAGAGATTTGAAATACAGGGGTTGTTCCACAAAAACAACCACAATTATATAACCATTTAAGAATAAACTCTTGAAATCCATTTGATATAATTTACAATATAAATGTGATACATAGGAAAGAAACATTTTGATATATTTAAGTCTATCTAATAGTGAAAAATGATTTTTTATAGTCAATACCTTTCTCTTGACTATACCCTTAAGAAACCAGTTTTTCTCTTTTTCTAATTATAGTGCCTAAAACATCTTCTTTGTTCCTAAACACACATTTTGTGCCAATGTTTAGGAAGTATTTAGGTTTTTTAATTAGTTACAATATGTTATTCATTTGAAACTAATTTAGATTTTATTTCACTTAAATTTCCTATAATTCATAATCTATTAATTCTTTGATGTTCTCAGGTACAAGATGTGACAAGAAAAATTGATGTTCAACCTGATTTCTTAGATAATCTCCGGTTTTTGTTCCTCTCTTTAGGTTTCTGAAAATAGATTCTAAGGGGTGATCTCTATGAGTCATAATATCTTAAGGAATATAAATATTTGACACTTCATTCATTTCTTTAGCTTTAAGTTCAAACAGTTCCTCAGAACTAGGAGAATTTTCAATATTAGGTTTTATAGAAATATCACTATGTTTTTCTTTGATATCTAAATTAGAAAGTTCATCCTCTATTTTTTATAAATAATTCTTATGTTCATGTGGAATTATCTCATCAAATTTTACATTTATAGATTATTTCCCAATCATGGTCCTTTTATTTAATACCCTATATGACTTACTAGATGTTGAATATCCTAGAAAATATCCTTCATTACTTTTGGATTTAAATTTTTCTAAATTCTATTTTGTATTGAGTATAAATAATTTACAACCAAAAACACAAAAAGTAGTTAAATTTTGGTTTTCTACCACTATATAACTCATATCAGTTTTTCTTTAGAAGTGGTCTAATTACAACTCTATTAATAATATAAAAAAAATATTTATAGCCCATTATCAAAAATAAATAGGTAAATCATACCCAGTATTAAACTATGGAGTCCTAAGTGTAAAAAAGTTGTGATTATATCCATGTTGTGAGGATAAAGATTTTAACTCTAGATTTTTAAACTCATGCCCATGATCACTACTTATAGTCTTAATTATAAGTCTACTAATATTTTCTATAGTTTTTTTATACTTGGAAATATAATAATAATATTCAATTTTGTGATCTAGAAAGAATACCCAATTGTATCTAGAAAATTAATCTACCAGAACATTTGTATAATACATTCTATTTAGGATAGAAACTGCACAGGGTCTAAGAAAGTCCATGTGAACCAACTTTAGTGGTTGATAAGTTGAAACTTATTTTTTGGTTTTAAATAGATTTTATACTATTTACCTTTTTGACATGGGTTACTAACTTCGTCTATAGGGAATTCTAGTTTAGGTAGATTCTTGATTGATCCTATCCCAGTCAGCTACCTATGTTAGTGTAGGTTATAATTCTTAGTTTCATATTATAAATCCAATATTCTTTATGAAAGGTACTTAAATAATAAATATTTTGATAAAATAATGAATTCAAATTAATAACATATATATTCTCATTTAAAAAATGAGTAAAAACTAAAATATTCATAGAATAATAAAATTTTGAATCATTATTCTCAAACATAACATTATAACCATCATATCATAAATATGAGATTTTAGGAATATTTTATTTCGATCTATTTTAAAATAACCCATTAGAAATTAAAACAACACGAGAGTTACTAATCTGACCAAGTCCAATTATATTTCCTTTGGTGTTGTCACCAAAAGTGACATGTACACCATCAAATTTGATATGATTCTTAATAATCGAGTGGTCCCCATTCATGTGACTATAACATGTACTATCTATATACCATATGTGCTTACTGTCACTCTTCAAATATCTTTCCAGTAGTAAAATTTAAATAATAAATGATTTTAGTACCCATATATTCTTGGGTTCAGAAAATTAAATAATAAGAGATTTAGGAATAAATTTTTTTATCTTGTTTCCTATAAAAATATTTTAAGCTACTTGAGATAATTTTTTTAGATTTATAAGAATAATAATTATTTACAGAGCTAACAAAACTAGAATTGGAAAAAAATTCATTCCTATATATCTTCCTCAGTCCAGGTTGGTAACCAATTCCCATGGTATATATAAGTATGAATTGTTTACCAAGAATCCTAGAAAGAGTTTCTCTACCATTAGTGAATATTTATATATCTTTCTTAATTTTTAAATTTTAAATTTTATGATCATTTTTTAATAGATAAGAATTATAGTCCTTCTATACAACAAAATATTATTTAATGTGAGAAGATAGAGCATACTGGTTCTTTATACTTTAATATTTATCTTTATGTTTATTAAAGGTTATTTCCTTAATATTTAAGTATTGAAATTAATCATAACTATAAATATTTTCTTTATTAGTTTCTATCTTAGTAAAATTTGAAATATGTTCAGGAGATGTAGGAATGTTATTTAATAACATAGAAGTGTTTTTCATTAAAAACATAACAGTTCTATCATTTTTTATTTTCTACTTGATTCAGAGTCACCTGAGATATCCTTTGTGGAACTCCATGTGGTTTTCATATCCCTTATATAATTTTTACCTTTGTTATCATACTTTTTATTATAATTCCTCTTTGGGTAGTTTGCTTTAATATGTAATTTTCTTTTACACTAATAATAGGTTATCACATTAGTGGAATCATCTTTCTTCCATTATTTCATATAATTTCATATCTAATATCATACTTACCTCTATAATTTGAATTACTGAATATTTTTTCCTGCCTGTATAGATTTTTTAATCATCTAACCATGAAATCTATTTCCTCATCACTATTAGCAGGTGATGCATCATCTCTTGAACTTTCATCTCCAATATTTTCTTTTATTTTTGAGTTATAAGTCTTTTAGAGTACTAAATTTATCTTTGGTTTATCTTACTATTATTTATTTTCTTTCATTTCCACCTCATACATCATAAGTTTAATAATGAGTTCTTTCACATGTAGTGCACATATTTTATATGGTTCTTTGTTGTAAACTGAATTTAATCTCCACCAATTAGGCAGAAATCTTTTCAATCACATTAATTGATCCTTGTCATGAATTTTATTTCCAAGTGCATGCATGGATTTAAAAATTTCATTAAACCTAAGATACAAATCAAAAATGTATTCATCAGGCTTCATCTTTAAAGTATCTAATTTAATAGTATAATAATTATTATTTTTTGACATTATAGGTTACCTCAAGAGATATAACAAGAGTATCCCAAATTTCAAAATCATCTAAACAAAAACATATTCTATTAAGATAAAATTATCCTAATTCAAATTATAATTCATTTATAAATTTATAATTATATGCATCCTTACTAGAATCACTCTAATAAGATCTAACAACATTTGGTTTTTTAGTATATATCTTAAATAATAATAAAAATATGAAATACCATACTCGCTAAATTAATTTTCATCTTGATTTTCTATTAAACATAGTTTTTTACATTAAAATAAGGAGTTCGATTAGTGGTAGTTCCTTCTTCTTTATGATTATCCATAAATATTTAAGTTTAGAACTAACATAAATATAAGTTCTTTAAATACAACTTGATCTTAGTAAATAAGTAATTTGAAAAACCTTTGATATTGAATATTGGATAGAGTAAAACTATTAATATAGGGGATAAATTAGTTTCCAAGTAAAAAATTTTATTAAAAAGATTTATATTTAAATACCTCAATTTATAAAAATGACAGTTAACAAAAATAATAGACTTAAATAGTTTGGTCTTTCAAAACGTTTTCTCAATAGTTTGATCATAAATCAGTTGAAAAAGAAGTTTGAAAACTATTTCAACATTTTGAAACCAATTTAACTGTATCAAAAAATTTATTCAAAAAAATAATGCCTAATTTCAATATAAAGTTTTGTTATTAGTTTAAAATAGATACATTTTTTATTTTAAAAACAGTGTAAACAAAATAATAATTCACTCAAAAGAATTTATACAAGGAGTCCAGTCTTAATACAATACCTAATCCCCTCCCCTTGGAAATAACCCAATTCCAAATATTTTATTGTAAAATAAACTAATCCATAACCCATATTTGGTTTTTACAAGAAACTATACTAAGAAATTCCGAGCTAAAATCTTATTATATAGTTCTAAATGGGTGAAGGATATTATAGGTCACACAAAACCTATTCCACAGTTATACATGGGATTACAAAAGAAAATATTTAAATGAGAGTCTCAAATAATCCTCCAATTTAGTATAATAGATTATGTTTATTGATAAATAGAGTAATGAAAAACCCATCTAAGAATATAATCTTAAACAGAAAGTGTATGAGAGTAGAGAAATGAAAATTAAGTGTTGATTAAGTCGAACAACTTTAGTTTCTCAAAAGTCTTTTAATTTCTACATGAAAATATTCAATTGAGTTTTCATAGGTCGTTGTATGAAAATAAAGTATCATAGAGTATTTTGAATGAGTATTCAGTATAGAACAAGCATTCATGAATGTTCCTATGTTGTTCTATGTCAGAATATATGCATCACTTATTGTCCATAAACTCATATTTATCTTTAAAAGAACTCAATATAAAAGTATCCATTGGAGAAAATTTAATGCATCCTTATTTTCACTAATTTAACAATTAATGATCCAAAAAAATAGTCATTAGATATTTATAAATTCTTTACTACTAGGCCAGATATGTTTGGTTGGTCTTCAATTAGACAGAATTGCCTCATCTCATGGTTACATGGCACATTTGATTGTCATGAAAACACCTCATGATAGCTAGACATGGTTTTTTGGTATAGTCATTACCTGAAAACTAGTCATGATTACTTAATTTCTTTATTTGGTCAGTCCATTTGTTCATGTGGTAGGTTCCTGTCTTTATAAAATAGGTTCTTTTGATCACACAGTAGGTTCTTTCATGCATGGAAAGTTTATGACTATGACATAATTTTATCATCTGATGCATGATAAATAGTTTTTATATATATAAAGATGGAGTAAAACATGTGGTAGGTTCCACACAGTTACATGTCCTTCATAGTTAGTAAGAATTTTTCACATGATAAATACATTACACATGCGGTACATTTTTATGGTAAGTTCCAAACATAGTCATTTGTTCAATTTTGTAGAGAAAAATAATTGACTAATAGAAAATACTAAACTCATTGATAACTTTAGAAACATGATTTGGGATAATTAAAATAAAGAATAGATTCTCTAAACTAATAGTTTCACCTTAATTTAACCCCCTTTAAACTTATTATACCTTTAATATGGTAACTCAATTTTTACCTCGGTAACTTATTTTTATGAATAAAAACTAAATTAAAATTATTAACTAATTTGGAAGTAAATATTCCAAATATAAAATCTATTTTATTGGTTAAAATTTATAAAGGTGGTAAAACTAATTTTAATATATTAATGCATAACATTGGAAAATTCTTTTTAGAAAAAAATTAATTTTTTGTATAAGATTAATTTATTCTTATAAATTTCTATCTGAAAAATATTAAATTTATTTTAGTTCATTTGATTGTGCATATTATTAATAAATTTATTAAAATTGTTCTTTATTAATGATTAATTTAATTTAATAATATAAAACACATTACTCATAAAAAATAAATCTTTGAAATATATAACCATTTAAGATTAAATGATTTTATTATTACTTATAAACAATTAATAATAATTCCATTTTAAAAGATTCCCCTTTTAAGATTAAATGATTTTATTATTATTTATAAAAAATTAATAATCATTCCATTAATATATATATATATATATTGAAATTACATTTCATTAAATTTAATACTACAAATATCCTAAATTAAACATTAAAAGAACATATAATATATAATAAAATGTTTTTTAAATAAATAATATTTTGTTGGACATGAATAATTAAATTATCATGCTTTATAGTTATTTAATTATATTATAAATGATTTTTTTCTAATTTTATGGGTAATCATTTTCATCAATCCATTTTATTGGAACCATTCTTCAAATGTTATAAGTTTTTAAAAAATGCGTATTTTATGAATATAATTTATTTTGAATATACTATATTTAAAAAATATATATGTATCTTTTTATTCTATTAAAAAATCATTTAGTTTGTTTAAAATAAATTATTATAATTATAATTTTTATTTTTCAATATCTAAATGATTTTTAAGTATATTAACTACCTATCGATAATTCCAAACTAATAACATGTTTACTAGTATTATACCCAACGACTATATGAACTTTAGTAATAGTCATATAATAAATATATCATCCCCATTACATTCTTTAACTTTATCAAATTCTATATTCACAAAGAACACATCTCATTCCTATAGTTTTCAGTTGTTATTTTTTAATATTCTTTCTCATTTCATGATGTTTTTTCATTACTGGTCTTTTTCAACTAATGGTGATTCTCAAGGGTGAAGATGATCTAGTGGACCTATTAGATTTAATGATATTATTCTTGTATATTAATTATCACCTTTTAATTTATTCATTTTTAATAGATTCAATCTTCCATAGTATGTAATAATCCATGTTGTTTAATACTTAGTTTCATTTACTTTTTTTATAATATTCCCTTATGAATGATTAAAGGGTTGTTATATTAATTAAAATATTGTATGAATTATTTTCTATTAAAGTTAATTCATTCAGTAAAACATATGTAATAATGATAGACATGTAGTTTAATAAAATAAAATGATTCTAAAAACCTTGGGTATTACATCATGTAAACTCTCCCTCTAAGAATGAGGAAGTTGGATAACAGTACAATGAAATTTGTTAATTGACTTCCCAAGGAATATAAGAATAATGATGAATACAGTTTATTATAAATTAACTTTATTTTTTTCATATTTCTTAGAAATAGGGTGGGTTATACCCCTTGAGAAACTTGCATGAATCTATATTAATAAATTCGCGAGGCATAACAGTGCACCTCTATCATTTATATCCAATCATTTCCCTCATTACACATTGAAATTATAGATGAGTATTCAAAATTATCTAGATATTGACATACATTTAAACATCAAATATCATCCTCAAATTAATGGGAAGTAAAAAATGACTATCTAAAAACTAGAGGGCATACCTAGGTCACGCTCACTTGAATTTTAAGAAACATGAGACCAGTATTTACCTTTCTTATAATTTTCATACAATAACATCTTCTCTTAAATAATTAAAATGGAATCATATAAAGAATTATATGGGAAATGATACTGTATTACAACCTTGTGGGATAAAGTTGGAAAAAGAAAACTAGTCATTTCATAACTCATTAATAAGATGACTGGGAATGTTCTACTCATCTAGAATCATATTAGGATGATTCAAACAAGATAGAAAATCTGTATTGACAATAAAAGGAAGGAATTAGAACTTTAAGTAGGGGATTATGTCTTCTTGAAGGTATCTTCATGGAATGGAGTTATATGGTTTGGTAAGATTGGAAAACTAAGTCCTAGGTATATTGTGACCGTATAAATTTTAGAGATAATTGGAGTTGTGGCTTTCCATTTAGCTATTCCACTTAACATATCCAATGTACATGATATATTCCATGTCTTTCTATTAAGATATAACATTCTAGACACAATTCATGTAATCACCATGAAATAAATAAATATATATCATAAAATGTCCTACAATGAAGAGATTTTCCAAATTATTAACACTAGAGGTAATGTTTTTTAGAATTAGATATATTGGATAGTGAAAGATATTTGAAGGAATCATAAGCTAGAGAATTAAACATGGGGGTCTTAAGAAGAAATGATGAATTAATAGCTACATTTATTTTTCGACCGATTTATGTCTGTAGGATGAAACTATTTAGGTGGGTGGTGGGTATCCAAGAAATGAAATTCTATTATAGTTTGGAATTTATTATGAAACCTATTTCATAATTCACATTCTATTATATGATCATAATATCACAACACAAAACTATAAGATTACATTTACTATAACATATACAACTCTTACTATAGAATATGTAAAGATATTGGGTACCACCATAATCTTACACCTCAGTGGACCATACTCAAGAAATAATGATAAGTATATAAGATACATTACTATTATAAATAAAAAATAAATAATTTAAAATATATGGTACATGAAATAAAATATAGATACGAATGATTATAGATATTAGAATGAAGAACATATATATAAGTGGAAATGAGAACATCAGAATGGTATGATGACCATTATAATATGACTACTCGTATTGTAAATTCCCTATATAAATGTTGTAATAGTAATGTAACCCTAATAATTTGGTAAAAATACACCTATTTATTATTAATAATGTATATTAATTAATGAATATCATTGTAACT
Source organism: Viscum album (assembly GCA_963277665.1). Classification (NCBI taxonomy): domain Eukaryota; kingdom Viridiplantae; phylum Streptophyta; class Magnoliopsida; order Santalales; family Viscaceae; genus Viscum; species Viscum album. The sequence goes on from OY728162.1 coordinate 226,513,963, forward strand.
TTATATATGACTTAAAAAAGGTTTTAGATTTTTTGGAACCAATTGGATGATTTTTAAATATACATGTGTTTTTATTTAGTAATTATATATATAAATTCTTTTATAAAAAGGACACTAAATTTAGAATATTCTGGTCAAAAATATCAAATAGTAAATTTTTTATAATTTTCTGAGAATGTGAAATTTTGGGATAAATAGTAAAATATGTTATGTTTATAAGTTAATAATTATGAATTTATTATCATTTAAAAATGATGTGATATTTAATATAAAATATTTCTTATCCATAAATATGTTATTTCATTAAAGCAATATATTTCAAAGTAATAAATTAATTTTACAAACCTCTACTGATGTTTCCAAATCCTAAAGTATATTTTATGATTTTTTAAAACATATTTATGAATAAAAATATTATCTTGTGTAAAATAATATAATTTATGGTAGTTTTAGTTTATAATCATGTAAAATTAGAAAAATAGACCTTAAATTTCCTATATTGTGGTTTAAAACACTAGGAATTCTAATGGCTTTAATTTTTTTACAAAAACTAAAGGCTAAGTCTGATTTTTAGAAATTAATAAAATATTACTCATAATTATATAAAAACTCACCCATAATCCAATTTGTACCCACTTTTAACCCATTTATAATAGTTTTTATCACATTTTCCCTCTCAAGAAGTTTTTGTAAGAGAAATTTTTAGATACAGGTTTCAAAACCCATCTTTATTTCTCTTTCGAAACTACTCCTAAGGGTTTTTCTCAAGAGACTTAGTGAGTTATGGGTTCCCAAAACCCTTGTCTACATTACTACATTGATATCCCATTCACTAAGGATATAAGGAGACCATTCTCAGGATTTGGGAAGGGGCACATCAAGTTAAGGGTTCCTAATGATCTCCATTCATTTTCAAATACAATTCATTATTTATATTATATTTTAAATTTGTATTCATATACTTCCTTGATCACAATTAAATAGTATTAAAATTCAATCAATATCATCAATGAGATACCATTCATTCTTTATCATTGTAGTCTTATCCCAAACCAATATTGTATCTATATAAGGGTTTTGTAACCTTATCTTTATTTATCTTTCAAAAGACATTTTAATTCATTTACATTTGAATATATATATATATATGATGGTATATTTTATTATTATAAAACCATGATTGTATTTTTAATAATAAATCTCCATTTCATCTCATTATTACACCATTATAAGAAATTATAATTAAAAAATCTTCATTTTTCAAAGAGGATATTTTTCTATGATCACTTTGGTCTCTAACCATTATATATAATACCCCTATTAAATGAAAGTATCCCAAACCTATAAACCACCATAAATTATATTTTATATTTTATTGGGAATATCTTATAATTTCAACAGGATTAATGGATATTTATCTAGATATCCATGTAAATCAATTGATTGGGGGAAAACCTTGAGAACCTTTATACCCATTACTTCTATATGAAAAAATATTGATTACTAAGACATGTGTATCCAAGTGGTTACTTTTAGAACATAATGTTATTTATTTTTAGCCAAAATATTTTATATGATAGATACATTGGACACATTATATGATGGGTGGAGCCTAAAATTATATTTCCCTTCGTTTCATCAATAAATCTCATGAGAAAAATAGTTTGGGCTATTTGGTATATTCCCACCCTATCATGTATGATGTCCTATAATAAGGCCTTGATGATAAGGTTATAATATTTTAGATAAGGTCTTGATGGTATGATTAATATATCTAATATTATTAATTCCATCATTAAAAATTCATTTAATTTTTATCCATGTAATCATTTATTCCAATTATCATGTATTCCATAGATATGTTTTTCCCATATGGAATCCATTTGATTATTTATTTATTCTATATTATTTATTCCTTGATATTTACATGTTATATTTTTCTACATGCTACCCCTAATGGGTGTTTGAGATCACCCCTTCATTTTTCCCTTTTCAACAGGAAACCAAGAAGAGTAGTATGAAGGATACAAGGATACAGTTGGAGGAATAATAAAGTTTCATTGAATTTTATATTGTATTTTATGTTTTTAAATTTAATTGAAGTATCATATATATATATATATATGTATTATCCTAATATTATTAAAGTTTTGGATTATATTTAATGGTGATCTATGTATTCTATACCAATGAAATAAAATAACCACAAGATCCGGGTTACTTGTGATGGGGTTGTTACATTATTTGTTTTATGTCAACTTTTTTAATTAATTATATATTTTATTACTAGAATAAAAGATCTAACCACACATTTTATGAATTTTTTTAACATCATATAAAATAAAATGTGTTTTTTTAATTATTAATTTTAAAAAACATGCTTATTTTTAATGAAGTAACACATGTTTTTATGTTATTTTTATTAATTTTTCTATAAAAAATATATATTTTTATATAATTTCTAGATAAAATAAATGAAATAACATCTCTATATTTTTTTATTAATATTTTTAATGAATTTTACATTATATAATTAAAACAACGACATCCTTGATCTAGAAATTGTCATCCTAGATTTGAGTTGGGATTTCCCCATGGACTCAAGTGCATTATCAGATCACAAAAGTATAAAAACCAGTGTTTGGAGATAAAAGGTAATCATTTGAAAAATATTTTCCATCAAAATAAATAATTAAATAAATTAAGTGTAAATGTAGTTTTTATTTAAACTCTAAAATAAAAACATTAAAATAATCCATTTTAAAGTAAACACAAAACATAACAAAGTGAAATGTAAATAATCACTAATAGATTTGACACAAAAAATTGAAAAAAGTAATAAAAAATTTCCTACTGTAGATAGTTTAACACCACATGAAATATATATCTAAACAACACCACGTACACTAAGAACTCAACCTATATGATCCATCACCAAAGAACATTGGAGACTTTCCCTTTCTTGTATTATGATATAATACATCTATACATAAACTGGGATGCATGATAAAGGGTGAGTATAAAAATACTAAGTAGTATTTCCCTATATGAAACCCATATATTCCCATGAATGATCTATTCTTGACCATGTATTCAATATAATTGAAAATAATTAAAAATATTTTTCAAATTAGAAATTTTTTTAGAATATTCAAGATAAAATAAATTCTATAAAAAATATTATTCCTGTAATTTCTTAAAAGAAAAGGTAACCCTTCCTGGTTCACCCTAAACACAAAACCATAAGTTAACCATAAAAAATAAATAATCCATGTGTAATATATAATATTTACCAATAAATATATTGCTAGGATCATTACATGCATTCATTATATCATCACCCACCCATGTGTTTCCTCAATATACAATCCTTATGTTTACATCACACAAAATGAAATTTCTATTGAGAAAAATTATGTAGTTATTCTACTCAATTTTTGACACTTATCAGTGATTTATCATACTCAAATTCATTTAATTTCCCAAAACCATTATTTCTTTCTATTTTGTTTCAAAAAAATTACTGTAAAAGATATAATATAAATTAAAACAATTAAAAATTAAAAATCCATAATTTAATTAATATTCTCATTTTAAAGAAAAATATCATGGTTTTCCAAAAAACCATAAAATCCATTTTTTCCAAATCTAAAACATAACTTTTTATCTAATTAGTTCCAAAAAAATATTTGACAATAAATATCATCAGTTAAATGATCTTAAATAAAATAAATCATGTAATAAGAAATTATAATCCATCAAGTAATGAATAAGAACTACTTACCTTAGATAAAAAATACCCAAATATCCACAAACCCCTACATCCAAAATCAATAATCATGATCAAATATGTAAAAACCAAACAATTGAAGCATGATACCATGATTATACTACTATTGATTCAAAATTCAAAATTTTATTAATGTATATCAAATTCAAAAATATATATCAATCTGGAGAGAGAAATATAGTTAATGAGATAAATTCAAGAACTGGTGAGATTATTGAGATATAACCTTTGATCCAATAACTATTTGATCAATATTAACAAGAGTTACAATATTCACTGATGGTGAATCCCTAAAAGCACTCCCAATGAGACCTAAATATATTCAAAGAAACAATAGGGTGTTATTGATGGTTTTGATATGATAATAAGTATTTTGAAAAAAAAATCCCACAACTACTCCAAAAATCATGGTTAGTATGATTGGTCAGATTAACCATGAGAATTATTGTGTTCTTGATGAATTTTTTTTGTATGAACTACACAATATTTCTAAATGTGAAGAAGTTTTTCTTGTAAATTAACTTTAAAAAAATAATTAATTTCCTTAGGGACTACATTGGTTCCTTTTATAATTTTATTTTTCTTATGATAACTAATTTTAAAATAATTGTTGAATAAATAGTGTGAATTGTGTTATGTTTTAAATACAGTAACTAAGAGGTAATAATAATGTAAAGTGAATATGAGAATATGAGCAATGAATTTATGGTTTAAAATAATAATTTCGAAAAAATGGGGGTGTTTAAATTGCTTTCATTGTATCATACTATATTTGCATAGATTCTTTAATTCTTAAATAGAATAACCACACATTACTTAAAGTACTATCTCAACACACTATCCAGATCCTTATCATAACCATGGGTCCTTATAAGGTTTCTTGTGAAAAAATTCTAATGGAAATTAGTTTCTTAGTTAGTGATTAAAAATTACCTTAAAAATTTAAGAGATTATTATTCTTTAAAGAACTAATTACTTAATCTATTGTATATGTCATATTTCTATTTTCTATACTTCATCCAAACCACAAGGATCATGCATGTGACATCCGAACATGGTTCACCTATAAGTAACCAGTATAATGGGCCATAAATACTCAATCTCACTTCCCTATATGCCAGAATTATCTGACTAACAATAATAATGTAATGGTGGTATGGTGGGGAGACTATACCTTCTATATTGGAGTGAAAAAATGGAAATAAAGAAATTGAAATCCATCCATATAAATAATAATTCATACAAAAAGCATAAAATAATTACTATATATAGGTGATGTCATGGTTTTGGAAAATATAAGTCAAGAATGTTATGTAAGTAGTAATACAAGTATAAGTAGGCTAAGAAAACTAAAAAAAGACCAAAAAAATGTCTAAGCTCCATGAGAATCATGTGTCCCAGATTGGTCCTCTGCCCTCATGATCCCAAACTAAAATAAAAATCAAGCCTCCACAATAGGGTTCATCCCATTGTCCTTTCATGAATTCATGAAATATATGCAGGTGCCAAGTGGAATCCCTAATAAGGTGTAAGTAAAATTCGGTATTCCACCACTAATGAGGAATAATGTAAATAAAATATATGAATATAAAATTCAATGGTGTAAAAATATAATAATCAAAATTATTAATGTAAGAGAAACCATATTGATATGAGGCTTCTATTGGGATACCAAGATGAACCTATCTGCTTCATCCTAAGTTGGATGTGTTTGATAATCTGACCTTTTAATTGGTCAGGGTACCTAAGGCATGTAACCAAGGAATCCAAAATAAATAATGATAAGAAATCCCTAAAATTTGTCTTGGAATTCTTACATAATTAAACCATTTAAAATCCATGGGAGACCCATGAAATTCATTACTTATAGTTTTCTATCCAACTTATAGTGATTAATACATGATATTTAGATCATGTTTTTGGGTGGAATCTAAGGGCTGAGCTCTTATAATTATACACCTAAGAGTTTATAACCAAACCAAGGAAATATATCCTTGTATTTTAGGGTAGGTATTAATTGCAATCAAGGGTGTTAACCCAAGGTATTCATTATATGAGGAAATCAAGTCGAACCTGGGAAATAATCCCAAGAGTTCTAGTTTTTATAGAGGTCCACAAGATTATTTGAAAATTATCCATGAAATTAATGAGAGTAATACACTGTCAAGATCCATATTGGATATACCACTTTGTATTCGCATAAATTAATTAAGTGGAATCCTCCATGTTTTTTCAAGGAATTATAAAGAGGGAATCATAGTCTTGATTATGGAATTACAAAACTTTTACGATGTTACCAATTTCAATAATTAGTAAAAAATATATCCCACGTAATAAATCACATGTTTTAAGAAAATTATTCATTTCAAGGCCTTTATCAAAATCAAATCATGGCCTTGGATGCATCTTCTAAGGTTATCAAAGAAATACCCACATAATTTTAAAATTTAATTAGACCAATCCTTTTAGAATTACATAATAATAAATTATTTCAGGATTTAGAATTTATACAAGATACTTTAATTAGATTAACCATGTTTAAGTCACCAAAGGAACACCCAAAGTCCCATATTAAGAATACCCTCATTTAAATGGAACACCAAACACACACTAAGGGGTAGTTTGGTTATATAAAATATAAATTGGGGTTTTATGAATTCCTAGAAAAACAAACCCAAAGGGGTGTTTTGGTTGCATTTTAAGCATGTATTTCAAGGGTTTCAGGACAAAACCACCCTAAGAGGTGGTTTGGGATGAGGTTTTGAAACACCTACGGTGTTTAGGAGGCTCCTAGTATGTCTTGGTTGGAATTTAGGTGACAAATTAATAGAATATAAATTCTAGGTTTAATTCTCATAAATGAATACATTTTTATCAATGAAACATTTTATAAATGGTATGAATTTTAGGAAAAATCATGTATACCACCCACATAGGGATTATGAAATACTCCTCATCCAGTATTGGACTTAGATTTGATTCAAAACAATAGAAAATTAAGAACCGGAAAAAAATTATGGAATATGATATTTGTGTAAATTCTGGAGAGATAGATTTAGATGGAATAAATGGAAATAATAGAAGGTAAAGGAGAATTATACTTACCAAGATCTATAAAATACTGATCATAAATAGAGGTTAAATGAGGGATATTCACCAATCTTAGAGGAGGAAGATGAAACTTACTAAGGAGATATTTTATAGAGATTAGGGGAGGGAGGAAGAATTTAACTTAAATTATAGGATGGGTAAAAAAATCAATTTTCACTATCTTTTTACTGGGTGTATAGTTTGTACACAGAGTTGGATAAACCATACACTAACTATGTGAACCACACTTTTTAAAATCCCACACCATGCAAGGTTAGGAAAATGGTTTTTGAAACCATGAACAAACATCTCATAACATATATGAAATAAAACATAGACCCTCACACATTTTTCAGGACCCCATCACATGATTTAAAAAATATTTATCCTACCCTTTCCATACTTCTTGACTAAGCTTAATGGTTAACTCATACCATGCACCAACCATGTTCCATTCCCTACTATTGAAAAAACAAAATATCTGAGCCTAAAACTTCCCAAATGCTTATAAAACCTCCTCTTATCTCTTATACCCTTATATTAAGGTAAAAATAATGGAATTACAAGAAAAATTAAATGTGTTCATACCTCAAAAAAGAGTGGGGTCTTACAATGCACTAGTTTATCATGATAATGATTCTTTAAGAACAAAATATACAAATAGAAATAGATTAGTTGATTCAAGAATTGAAAAAAATTAATAATTACAGTTCACCTAAACCCTACTATAAAATTATAGGATCCAAATAATATTATAATCTTATTAAGATAGAGTATACAAAAATATTCTCTAATGGTGATGACTAAGCTCCTCGGGTGAATATTCTCTCTAATAGATGGATCTCAATAATAATAAATAACCCTTTCTTTGTGAATATAATATTTTTTTATGTATTCTTCACTTCCATTGATTAATCTACATATACAAAATATGATTAGATCATTACACATGTACTACCCATATATAAAAACTCAAATTTAATATATTGAGATATACTACCCTTTACCCCATGGATTATATTCTCTCTCCATTGGATATGTTTCCATATATAGAGATTATAATCAAATTACCAGATTAAGTTAGGCATAAATATTTCAAAATTCATTTGGTCCCCATAAGCTTTGTGTTTCTTTCATATTTATGATAAACTCATTAATGTATCCCATTGATTTTTTTCTCTTTATTTCATTAAGATTAATTATTTATAATAATTATTGAATATATTTAGGCAACTCACATTAATTTACAATATTTTAATACTTATTCTGATTAAACTAAAGTAATTCCATAAATTGATCCCTAAGACATAATTAGTGTGAATATTTCTTGAGTTGGATACACAGATGGAAATAGAGTATTTTTTGTGTGTAAATATTTCAAACATAGATAAAATTAGAGTATTGATGTTGTACTTAGAATTTGATGCAGATGATGTCCTTTCTAATATTTCCTTTAGTCGTAAAACTTCAACATTGGGTGTGGTACACTATCTTAAGTTACTAAATTTAAATGTTCTATAAAAAATGTGAAACATAATGCCTATTACATACTGGAGTTTATACAATCTTAAGTTTATGTATAAGCCAACAATTAGTTGAGAATATTTTTCATGAGAAGAAGCATATATCACATTGGAGTTGGAACTATTATGAGTGTTTCCTAAATTTAGCATTGAGGTTGACACTTTCCTAGAAAGAAAATTAATGAAAAAGTACTTTTCTAACATACTCTTAAGTTAATGAATGCCATATAATGTTGTTTTGGTAACATAGTATAAATACTGAATTTTGGATAACATTGGATCTGACACACTTTTAGAGTTGGGCAGATGATACATTGGCTTGGTGAAATTTCTTTGAGAATAAACACATAAAGCACTGGACTTCTGGAATTTTCCTATGAATTTTGATACAGATAAAATTATTTTGTGTTTACTTCTTCATTTTATCAATATAGTTCATACATATATTTTTATTTCTACATTTGATCCTTCACAACCCACTTCCTTATATAAAACTAAAAAAATAAGTTAATCAATTCTAAGTGATTCAAGTTTTAATATATAGTTTTAATTAATGAAAATCATATCAATTATTATCCATATTAAACTCTTATACCCAAAATATAAAAACACAAGAAACTACTATTTAAATACTAAAAATGATAGAAAAATACTCAAAACATAATTTAATAACTATTTAAAAATAATGATTTTTTTTTTCAAAATCCAAATCTCATGGTTAGTCTTCATGGTTTCTAAATTATGAGAACCTAATGGTGAACATATCTGTTCTATATTTTTCCCTTGTACTGTTAGTTCACATAATTTAAGAGACCATGTTCTAAACCATGTACATGTATCTTCTCCCTAAAACCCATTAAATTCAATAAAAAAAATAACTAAAAATTAAAAGAGTAATTACATATAGGTTATAGTAGGATAATAGGGAAAGAGGGGGGGGTGAATTTCCCTTTAAAAGGAAAACAAAATAACTATAGTCTTAAATATTAAAAACAACTTTTATAAAGAATGATTATTATTAAAACATTTTTAAGAGATAAAAAATAAATTAGACTTCAAATCACAATGATATTATAAAATAATATTATAAAAGTGGAATAATAAAATAAAGTGTGATTAATAAATTAAAGGAATAAGAATATTGATGGATTATAAAATTGAATAAATAAATGATTGAAAGTGATAAATAAATAAAAATAAAAAATGTAAATAAGGCATGAAATTCAGTAAGGAAGTTCAACAATATCTTAAGAAGAGCCTTTACATATAAAAAATTAATTCCTTGAGGATTTAATGTATTATTCCTATAGTTTTAATGTTATCCAGGATACCAAAACTCCCTTTCTTTTTTTAGGTTGTGGCCATAAATAGAAATACAATCAACACTATATTTTTAATGGGTATATTTAGAAACCTCAAAGAGAATAATTTTTTCCTTTTAATGGTTATGATAAGATAACTGTAGTTTTTAACTATAAAGTTAGTGAAAAAATAGAATAAATAGTAGGAAGTGAGTATTGCATAAAAGAAATAATATTTTAGTGAAGTATCAATTTTCTATAAATAATATGAAGAAAAACATATATAAAATGAGGAAAAGGAAGCAGGTAAAAATATATTTAAAAAAGAAAACACTCTAGATTATAATATAGTAGATTTATAAAATGATATCATTTGATAGAATATTAGTGATTTTATCATGTTGGATATGGATAATGATTGAGAAATGTTTCTCAATAGTTGACAAGCCTCCCATGGTCTCTATTTATAGCCTTCATGTGTGTTGGATAAGTATTGGGTCAATCCAATGATTTAATGAGTCATTCCAACACCTTTAAAGAAATTAATTAATACTTGTTGACTATTATTAATCAAAGATGATTATGATATGGTATATATTTATACATCATATAAGTAATATTTATGGAATAGGTCTTAGAGATGTGACGTTGAGTCTTGTGGGATCATTTTGGAGATTCTTCCAATATCGATGTAACTATGAAATGAAACTCAATTTTAATCATGAAAGACTCTAACATTAATATTTCTATGTTTTAAACATTTACCTTTCAGTTTGGCCTTTTCTAGGCTGATAGGATTTGAGATTTGACTACAGTATGAATTCTAGAATTTTTTCTATGATCTTTGGAGAGGAAGTTAGACCGATCTACATGATGGTGGGGGTCCTTATGATTAAATCATAATTCAAGTTCCAGGAAGTTATGTGACATGGTGTAGAGTGTTGTGGTATGGTGAAGCCGTGAAACACTAGTTTCTAAATTCCAACCATATAAGTGAAATCATTATAAATTTTAAATATTTTTTGGGACTATTAAAACTTAAGAAGGTGAGACCCAAAATAATATCCGCCTTTTTATGATCATAAACTTTGGATAATGACTAAATTTAAAAAATATATAACAAGTATAATAGTATAAAAAAGAATTTATACTTTTTCTCCCCTATAATAGAATTTCTATAATTACCCTAGATTTACCCCACTTTTAAAAACAACAATAAATGTACCCCCATTAACATAAAACAAATCCTACCTTAACATAAAACCCCCTCGAGATTATAAAAAATTATTAATAGATTATTTCAAAGTAAATATGATAAATAATTGAAAACTATATTTATAATCATTAATGATCTATCAAGACATATGTTTTTGTTTTAAAAACTTCAATATTTCAAATATTTATTTCCATTAAATCTCAAAATGAAAGAAATTTTTTTTATTTTATAAATATAACTAATTATATAAATGAATATTTGATGTTTTTTGAAGAAACTCAAGAGTTAAGATAAAATTTTGATAAATAATTTGAAAAAAATGTCTGTTATAGGAACTTTTCAATTTTAAAAATATTACCACCTCCTTACCAAGAACGCTAAGTCAGAGGAGGGCCTCTAACCCTTTATTAAAATAAAGGAAAAATACAGGTGGTAAGGAGCGAATTAACTCCTCCTTAAACTAATCAAAATATGAGATAAATGGGTCATAGAGATTAAAATAAATAATGAATTAGAAAAACATTTAAAAATAATTTTGTGATTAACATTTAGAAATGATTGTGTTAATAAAAAATATAATATTCACTAAGAGTGTCAAACCAGGTGTATAATAAAATCCCATTACTTATGTCCATGATAAATATTTTATTAATAATAAAAAAACCCTTTTCATGGTAATGACCTTTAGGTGTATTTATTATAAAACTATATCTATTTTTTATATGAAGATAGGAATATATTTCCTAGTGTGTCACACTAAATTTAATTTTATAAAATTAAGAAAAACATTGAAAACATTTTTTAGTTTAACAAACATTTGATTTGGGAATTTTTTTTAAAATTTGGAAAAGAAAATTGAAAACTTATAAATATTTCCAAGATTAAGAGATAAGTATCAGAATATAATCATACATAACTAAACATTAATTAAGTTAAAGAGATCTAAAGGAAGTGGTTATTAATGATATCCCCATATTGAAGGTTGGTGCAACAAAACTCAAGAATGATATCGAATTTTGGAAAGTGATCTTGAAGAAAATGGTCTCTCATATCAATGTACTTAGTGTGAGAGTGTTGGATAGGTTTTTTAGAGATAATAATCATACTAGATCTATCTCATGTGATACAGACCTGGGAATATGTAAACTCAAAGACTAAGAGAGTCTGTATTATCCATATAACTTGAGTGTAACAACTACCTATGGATATATATTCCTTTTTGGATGTAGAAATAGAAAAAAATATTTTATTCTTATTACTTCAAGAGATAAGGTATTTTATTATTAAATAACAATTTCCACTAGTACTTTTCCGATATAGTTGGTATCATCATTAATTAACAATAGGAAAAAAGTATGTTTCAAAGTGGTTTCCTTTGAATGAAATAATTCTAAAAGTTTAGTTTATTTCAAATAATGAAAAATTATCTGGAGAGATTTTAAATGATATTCCTTTGGATTATATTGAAATTTATCACCAAGGAATACACTAGACATGATGTACATCCAGGTTATGATAAGGTAGTGTATACTTTTATTCATACAAATAAATTTTATTGTTAATAAATTGATCAGATTCATCCAGTATTATCTTAAAATATATATCCTTGGTTGTTCAAATTTCTTTATCATTATCCATTTAGAAATTCCTTATAATTTCATTAGTCTATTTAATTTGGTTTAAAAAACATCCATCATAATCTTTAAAAATTTGAAAACCAAGGAAGAACACGAGTTCTCACATAAAACTCATTTCAAACTCTTTATTAATTTAATCATAAAAATAATTAGAAATAGTTTATTTAGTTGATAAGAAAATAAAATCATCAATATAAATTTTAACAATTAATAAATCATTTGATAATGTTTTGAATAAAATATTGGAATCATATTTTAATACTTTGAAATCATTTGATAAACGTATTTTATTTAACCTCTCATACCAAGCATAAGGGGATTATATTAAACCATAAATATATCTCGTGAATATTAAAACATGAATTGAAAATTTAGGATTTTCAAAATTGGGTGGTAGATAATAAAAAATATTTTAAAAATAAAACCATTTTAAAAATCAATATTGAAATCAATTTGAAAATTTTTAAAATTAAAATGAGTGATGAATACTAATAAGAATCTAATGGATTCTAACTATAAAATTTGTGAAAAGGTTTTACCATAATAAATAAATTATTATTTATTATATACTTTAGAAATATGTTTTTCCACGTTATGAATGATAATTCCTTGATCATTATATTTTTTTTAAAAACCTTCTTAGGACCAATAATTGAATGACTATCAAGTCATTCTAGGAGAGTAAAAATAGTGTCACTTTGAAATTGGTTTAAATAATATTTCATGGAAAATATCATATTATCATCATTAAAGCATCATCATGTGAATGAGGTTAAATTTTAGAGAGAAAATATTGATTTTCAACCTCATTTAGGACCGAAACTATAGTATGATTTCCAGATTTTAATTCACTGATAACATTCTTAAGAGAATGGTATTTTGATCCAACCAAAAACTTCGGTAAAGAAGTAGAAGGGGGTTCTTTAATATCATCAATTATTTTATATTATTTATGTTTAAGTAAGGTCGAGATATAATGGTAGATATCATCATTAATTTGATGATTCAATATAGGAAAATTATCATAAAATTCGATGTGATTTGACTCTTTTAAGGTAGTGGTCTACTTATTGAATACTTATATGGCATTACATGATTTTTAATACAAAAGAGAGGTACCTTAATTATATTTAGTGTCAAATTTTTTTTACATAATACTAATTATTAAGAATAAATAATTTACAATCGAATTCTTTAAAGAACCAAACTCAAGAATTTTACCTTTTCAATGTTCATAGGGAGTTTTTTATAAGATTGGTATTATGAGAACATAGTTAAGGATATAAAAATAGTTAATTAATTAATCAATCAAAAATAATTGTGTAAGTTTAAAATCATTAAATAGAGTCCTATAAATTTATTTGAGGGTACTATTCCATCTTTTGATAGCCCCATTTTTTTCAATGTTCAAGGAGTGGATAAGGACTAATGATAACCTTAAAAATCAAAAACTCATATAAGTATTTGTTATCATATTCTATACCATTTTTATTTCTTAGATAAAAGAGTTTATTGTTTTATTTCATTTTTTAAATTTTTCTAAATGTTGATAAAGAAATTACAAGCTTCACTTTCAGGATATAAGAATAAAATCCATGTAAATATAGTATACTCATTGATAATCACAATGGTGTAAGATTTAAAACTAATAATAGAAACTTGATTTGATACAAAGTTTATAGGGTGAAATAGTTTTAATTATTTAGAAGAATATTCAACCTTTTTATATTTAAAATAGTATTTTTATTTCCTTCAAAGCTAGAAAGGTTCACAAATCATGTCATCTTTGAAAGAAATTATCAATATTTCACATACTGGTTGGTAAAAATTTAGTATAAAAAGAGTGTGAATGTTACAAAAACCTAGTAAATGATTCAAAATACAAGATTAATTATATAATTCACTTAAAGTCTTAATATTTTTTACTTAAAATATTTTCTAAATAAATATTATAAACATTTTGAAAATGGGATATGGTAAATAAAATCTTTATTTTTTGAATTAAAAAATTAAAAAAAAACATTTTAAAAGTATATTTAAAACCACTATCAGATAATTGATGTATAATAATTCAATTATTCATTAATACATTGAAAAATAGAATATCTTTTATTAGATTAGAGTTAGGGAAACTGATCATGCCCATAGTAGTAATTTTACCTTCTAATTCATCTCCAAATGTGATATATTCCCTATCAAAGGCTTTTAGATGACTAAATTATGAAGGATCACCAAACATGTGCCTTATAAACACTTTATCCATATACCATGAAGATTCTCAGGTTTTTCTTATGATACCCTTTTATTACAAAAAATAATAAGATAATGCTTTTGGTACCCATATCTTAGGTCCACTTAAGTTATACAATAAATACTTTGTAATCCAAACTCGTTTAGAACAAGTTTTTCCATTAGAAATATGACAAGAGAGATGAAATATATTTGGAATACCATATATATTAGTTTTAAAATTAAATTCATAAATAATATGAACAAATTTCTTATAATAATTAAAAAATTTATTTTGGAAAGTTTCATTTACAAAAGTATTCCTTTAATAATTTTTGAGAAAACTAGATTTTTTTTTGAAAAAGCAATCTAAAAATTAATTTTATCAAAAAGTTGAGATCCGAATATTTTTTTTTCAAAATTTCCCCCCCTTTGGTGAAATGATAATGATAATTTTTAGGATCCTTAATTTAAAATTCAAAATTTTGAACATTTGGTTGTTATTTTAGTTTTGAAACAAAATCATATTTTTCTTTTAAAAGTTGATCTTTTTCAAAAACAACTAAAATATAATTTATTTTAAGATATTTAAATTTTGGAAAAGGTTCATAAAGACCATCTTGATGTTGATATTTATCATAAATATGATATTTATATCTTAATGAAGAGGATTTATAAGTATAAGAGTAATAACTAAAACATGAAAAATCTACATCATTACATACCTCGATATTGGACATTAAGAACTTATGACCATTATTGGTTGATTTCTAAGTTGAAATCGAATCCACTCAAGTAATCAATGTTATAATGTTTAGAGAATTATTAAATTTCTTCTTATATTTAGACTTTTCATTCAAAGGAAAATCCAACTTTATGTGAACCTTCTTATTATAATCGAAGAAAATAACTAATTCTTTTTCATTTTACTTTTTGAAGAATAGAGTAACTATTTTATTTTTTATTTAATTTTTCAACATTTTTGAAATATGATAAATCTAAATTTTACTTTTGGATGACTTTTTATTGACTTTATTAAAATATATTATCTTTTTATTTTCATTGACCTTGTTTTTATCTTTTTTTCATTTAATTTTTATTACATATGTCATGAATGAACCGATGAACTCATCAACCAACATATTATTTATGCATTTAGATTCTTGGATCTCGGTGACTTTGGGGGTTCAATTTATTTTTAAAACCCAAATGATTTTCTTGAAAAAAAGGTTTATATAGAAATATAATCACCAATATCATTTTTCCTATTACAAATATTAGTAAATTGTGTAAATATCTCAATTATATATTCCCTAGGATGCATAAAGAAACTCTCAATGTCTTTTATAAATATTTTTTTCTCGAGTATCTTTAACTTTGGTAGTTCCTTTAAAATTTACTTCTTTGAGTTTCCAAATTTCATGAGCCTTTTTCATATAGAAATTTGATTAAACTCATTTTAGTCTAAACCAAAATTCAAGGCATTTATTTATTTACCATCTAATTTAAAAGTAAAAATATAATTGGGAGTCAATTTATCTTCTTTTTTAGTAGCATGGATATATCTATTCATAAAAATATTCCATACAGGATAATTAATAGATATAATAAAATTGGACTTTCATATTTTTAAATAACCATAATTATTACTATTAGAAATAAATAATGACCCATAGAGTTTCCTTCGGAAGAGCCATAGGTGCTTGAAAAAACCATTTTAAAAAATAAAATTTTATGAAAAATAGGCTAATAATTTTAAAAAATAATTTTTTATAGAATTTGAAAAAACATAAAAAGAATAAATAAAGACTCATTTGATAAAAAATGTAGTTTGGAGTAGGATAAAATGGAATATGGGGTAAATTTACCTTTAAATAATCAAAGGAAATAAATAATGTCTTAAAGAATAAAAAACTCTTTTAGAAATATTAAAGAGAATTATTATATTTTTAAATATATAAAAAATAAATCAAATTTGAAATTTCAATTATATAATAAAAAAATATAATAAATGTGTAAGAATAATATAAAGTGTGATTCGTAATTTAAATGATTAAGTGTATTGATCGATTAAACAATTGATTACTTTTTTTGAAAAGTATAAATAAAAAAAATGCGGAAGAAAAATAAGAAACACAATTTTGTATGTAAGTTAAAAAATATATCAAGAAGACACAAAAATTTTACCACCTCAATGGATTGAGAATTTAAAGTATTAGCCCCTTGGTATTAATAGTACCCAATATACCAATACTCCCTTTATTTTTTAGGTTGTTTGAAGAAACTAGAATAGAATCAAACCTAATTTTGTTAATGGGTAAATCTAGAATCATAAAAGAGAATATTCCCTTTACTTTTATTGGTTATTTAAAAAAACAAGTGTCCCTCACTTTAAAGGTAACAAGCACCGACAATTGAGTAAAAAGGAGGAGGGTAGGATTTATCAAAGCAATAAAATTTTAGTATAGTATTAAGTGTATCTAAAGAATATGAAGAAAAACTAGTAGATAATGTGTAAAAGGATAAGAGTTACGAGATATTATAATAATTAAATAGTATATATTAGAAGTTAGAGGATTTAAAAATAAGATCACTTGATATTAGATTGGTGATCGTAGCACATTGGTATTGGATAATGGTTGATAGTTTCCAAGACTCCCAAGGTCTCCATTTATATCCTTCATGATTTTTATGGAATTATTGGGTCAATAAAACACATTAATAATTCAATTAAGTTAATTTAAATAAAATATTAATGCTTTTTGACTATTTTAGACCAAAGTTCATTGTGGTGTGGTAAAATTTTCAGCACCGTGGAGAATATCTTTTCAACATAGGGCTTAGAGATGTGACATAGAGTATTTTTGAATAATTTGTGAGATTATTACAATATCAATGTATCTAATTTCTAACCAATAAGTTATGGCATGAAAGACACCTTCATAAAGAGTTATAAAACATATATATTTTCCTCACAACATGGCCTTTGTCGAGTTTATTGGATCTGATATTTTAATATAGTGTGAATTGAAGGATTTTCACATTTATTTTTATAGAATAAGTTATATTGAGTTATACTATAGTGTGGTCCTTCTCATTAAATGATGATCCCTATTCTAGGAATTTATTTGATGTGGTTTAGAGTGTTATGGTGTGATGAAGCTATGGATAATTATTTTCTAACTGGAAACCACTTAAGTGAAATCATTAGATACTTTAAAGATTTTTTTTGATCATTAAAAATTTATAATGAAAGAAGAAAAACATTAACTAATAGGGATTTAGTTTCACGATCCTCCCAATTATGTTACTTTTCATCCTTTTAAATTAACTTGGATATGTTCCCCATGAAAAATACCAACCATTTCTACTACATCTGATCCTCTATCTCCCAAGTATCTTCATGATTCAGTCTACGATTCCCTAACACTCTCACTAAGGGACTATTATATATTCTCAAAATATTCTCTTTCCTATTAGTAATCATTGTTGACCTTTCAATATAGTTCACATCTAATTTCAAATCCACTTCATCATAAAGAATAGTATGAGAAAGATCCAGTTAGTAATTCCATAGATGAGAAGCATGGAACACATCATGCACTATAACATACTTTATTAGGAATTCTATATGATAATCTATGTATCCTATTAACTCAATAATCTAAAATGTACCAAAATTCTAGGTATATAAATTTACTTGCTTCCCACGCCATTCATATCCATATCATAGTAATACTTATAAAAGGAATCAATCTCTAACTATAAACTTTATCAGTCATTATCGATGGTCAGTATAAGATTTATATCACGTATAATCTTTCATCAAAACCATCCAGATTAGATGATCTAAATATATCATCATTTACATGGAACAAGTATTAAATATATATCTTCTCCCATTTATGCCTAACATAATATTGATTTATGAAATCTTCTATAAAACCCTTCAAATGAAGCCATATGAATCAATTCCTGATAGTTATTTTTGTAAATAAACTCCACCAAAGTAAAAATATCCTTATATGATCTCCAAAAATGCAATTCACATGCTCAATTAATCCATTGTAAAGTTTTTATGATCTGTTTAAAATAATTTCTTATATAAGGATGACATTACATATTCACCATCAAGAGAGTCCATCACTAGCAGTAATTTTTTCTAGAATATTATAGTAAATAGAGGTTATCTATATAACATGATAGAAAAAAGAACTCTATTAATCATAACCTATTCCTTTATGTACAACTTACCTTAGTCTTATACCAAGAACATTTCTTATATGGGAATAAAATGAGCTTATTTTTTGAGCCAATATAGAATCACCCAAATAACATCATATTTTATGGTTATCATGGTAAACCAAAGAAAAAATACCTCATGAAGTAATCACATATACAAGTTATCATAGATAAAGGATTTAAAATTTCTATAGGTCATCAATGCTCTTCCTTCACCTATTGAAAAATTAATTACTAAGATACAAAATAAACTATATCATTATTTATACAGAAGAACTAGAACTATAACCTAATGTCATGGTACATCATCATCACTTTTGAATAGAATACCTACTTTTGGCTATAAAACACATCTATAGCCTCCTACATAAATCTCAATGTTACCACACATCTATTTAAAAAATAGATCATCAATTATGATTATTACAACCATCCATTGATGAAATCCCTACTATTTAAGGTTTTATTTATCATATATCATTTGACATCGATCACTTTCACCTTTTTAAATTTTTAAATGATCGTATATGTGACATTTAACAAATGTAACACAATTATACTCCCTTTATCATAGGATTCTTGATACAATTATTCCATAAATCCCATTAGCTACCACAAACACTCTAATCCTTTCACCACATGATTATTTCTACTTAGGGAAACTACTATAACACCACCCTTTACTGGTGTATAGGATAGTTTGAAGTTGAAATCATGAAGATGTTATAACCACCTCTATTTCTTAAAGTTTAAATTACACTGGTATAAAATATACCTTAGAATGTTTTCATCTAAATACACTGTTAGACTTCAAAAATTGGATTATTGGGCTTAAATGGGTATGGCTTTCATATATCTTGGATTTTTTTAACCTAGACCATTTTATCCTATTTTTTTAACAAGATATGCAATCTCACACGAATCTCATTTTCTAATCTATACTGTATTTGGTAAAAATAAACCTTTGGTGTTCAAAAATCAAATCTATTAATATGAAATCCCAAATTAAACACAATTTAATAGAAGAAGTTTAAAATCATGGACTTAATAAAAGGATTTATAAAATGAAATACTTAACCAAATAGGTTAATAACCCAATTTCATACAACTACGAATCACATAATGGACATAAGTTTATAGAAGAGTTATAATATAAATTACTAGGGAGATCTAAGAGTGATAGAGGCACTAAGTGATCAACTTGTATAGAGAGTAATATAAAAGAAATATGTGAGTATTATACAAGTTATGAGTAGTAAGTAGGGATGCTTTGGTCTAATTGTTTATTGAAATATATCATTTTTTCAAGTGTCATTTATTCTCTTAGGTTTCCATTAATAACAAATTTCTCCATTAGTTTTTTATCATTCAATATAAAGATCAAACATTTTACAATCATTTGGAAGACGTTTTCTAGTGATGGGGTAAAACGAAATAAGGATGTATATGAGGGAATTCTTGGGAAAAGCAGCATGGGAGAAATCTGGGGAACTATTGGATCAGTAGAAGTAGATAATGGTGAGATCATTAATATAAGTAGGATAGAAGAAGTTAAGATGTGAATATATAGGGAGGGGCGATATAAAATGTGTTTTGTGGTGGGTGAAGTGATCTAGTTGGTGGTGGGTCTTTGGTGGTGGGGGTGTGAATCAAGATGGGTAGGGGGTTGAGGGAGGGTGGGGAATAGATTGGGATGAGATAGGATAGGAAGTGAAACATGTGGGTTTAAGCAATAGAGAGATACAAGTTGGACGAGATAAGTGAGAGAGTGGGGAGATGAAAAGAATAAAAATAATCTGAAAAAATAAAAAATTATATATATATATATATATATATTAGATAGGTCATCAGGATGGCCCATAACTTTATGGGTAAGGCTGAATTAGTATGAGTCTGTATTAAACTACCCTATCTGAACTATTTTTAAAATGGGTAAAAAAAAGGATTTCCTAAACCATATCCATGAGGTAGCACATAAATTTCATGGATCTAGGACACTTGTTACATGCATATACATTGTGGAATTTTCACAAAATAATTAATTTATCTAAATATTTAAGGCATAAACAACTGCTACTAGCTCTAGATTATGTGTTTAATAGTTATTCTCATGTGGTAAGGCTGTATTTAATGGTAAATCACCACATTTTTCCTTTTATAGAAGAACACATCATAATAATTTTCTAAATACATCATTTTACACTAAAAATATTTCACTAAATTTATGTATGATCGACACTAGTGAAAAATACTAATAGAGATATTCGCTAGATAAAAATATATATATGATATATATTGTCTTATATCATAGTGTTTGATATGGGTATGTCATATTTTAATGACATACATAAAAGTAATACATATAATATTATTTTTTGTGAGATATCTTATAGAGTTATATAGAGATATCAAACCACAAACATTACCTTTATCATAGTGAATGGTTTAGGCACAACATAATGTATCCATATATATCAATTTCATGATACAATTAATATGGAAGTTCAATGTTAAGTGTTAGCTTTTGGGTATATTTCAACTAAAACTATCATTTATTTAAGAAATATATAGGGAATTAAATAATGCATTTAAATATTAAATTCATGTACATGGATAAGGGGTCAAAATGGATTATAACTACTTTACGTTTAATTAAATGTTTCAAATATTTTAGGAAATTTATGAAGGCTCTAGGAGTGTCCCTATGACCTTTATAAAGTATATGATCTATGATAATGACATCCTAAGTTGATATAATCTCTATTAGATTTTCTTTATAATGATGGTCTCTTATACTTCTTCCATTACCATTGAGAGTTGCTAGAATATTTTGGATGTAAGGAGAATCCAAACTAAGTGTTTGGAAATTCATTAACCCATAGATACCCTAGGAGGAAGCATCCATTTGGATAATTTTAATTTATCTTCATCAAATGTGTGATTAAAGACAACTGGTTTGAAATATTTAGTGTATGATATGTTATTAATTTATATTATTCATGGTTTTACTTTCAAAGCTTTTAGGATCTTGTTTTATGGTTTTTTATGAATTTAACTTCTTTAATATGTGTTACATTATCATAGGAAACCCATAAATGGTATAAATTATTATCTATAATTCAATTGATTCATAAAATCATGTAAAAAAAGAATAATCAATATCATATTTGATATTGTAAGATGTGATATAGTTTTTTATCTATGTTATAGCATATAATATAAGATATTATATGTTTTTGTTGGATCACAACATAAATAATAATATATCATAGATTGCAGTTGAGGCTAAATCATTTGGTTGTAGCATATCTTAATGTATGATATGTATTATTATATTTTGGGATATAAAATTTATTCTATATCATAATATACGATTGATAATTGTGAGAAGAAATTATATAGATTTCACTTGTTATAAAATATTGCTTCATATCATTTTAACTACATGAGACTTATCAAAAGTTTCAATTTTAAGCATATAAAGGTTTTTTTGTGTACTATGATTTTTCTTATCATTAAACATGATATAGGAATTGGTGAGAATCACAACATATGGTTTAGGGTGAGTTGTAAAATACGATATAAGGGAAAAAATATTTTTATATTTATAATTATGAATTACATTAAATTATTTATAAATTACTTTTACATTATAAATAAAGTTATTTTGGGATATTTTTTTATAAAGTGTTTATTATTTTTTAATTACAATTTTTTTAATTAATGAATAATTTTTATTGAAATATTTAGTTAAATAATATCATTAATATTGATTTTTAGTATTAAATAAATTTATTATATATTTATTGACTTAAAATTTTGATATAAAAGGTTTATATAAATAATATAAGGTAATTTATAAAGTAAATATAAATTAAAAAATAAGGAAAAATATATAAGGTTGTACTTAAATTATGATTTTTTCATAATTTTAAATTTAAAATATTCAAATTAAATTTTTTATTTGAGAAATTATTCAAATCATATAAAAATAATTTTTTATATTTGAGGTGATCAATGTTAAAATAATATTAAATATATGATATTTTAATTATATAAAATGATTACTTAATAAATAAACTATACATATGAGATATAAAATTTTTATGCTTCAACTAATTGTCATAATTTAAATAAATACCACATAAAATGATAATATGATGGAGAAAATATTTGTTATAAACATCAAGTTTTTATATTTAATTATTTATGGAATTTTTATAATATTAATTCAATTATAAAGTGTTTATAGTAATTTTATTTATGAATTATTCATACATATTTATCTAAAGTCTATATTTATGAAATATTCATTTATTTAGTTCATTCCTTTCTCTATTCAAAGATTTAAAATGTTTATATTTTGAATTGATGTATGTTTTGGTTTATATGTGTTTAGAATGATTCTTTAAGTCATAATAAATTCATTTAAGGAGTTACATGCTGGGTATGATAACTGACTTATTTTTTTTACTTTGAATTTGACTTGTTGATGAGTTATGAGCTTGAGTTTACTTATAAATTATATTTTATAGATATTAGGTATTAGAATTATGATGTAATTGAGGTATATTTTGATTATTTAACCATGATTAATGGGAGTTGGGGTCATAATTCTTACTAGCCTTAGGGATTATAATCTGTCTAAAAAAATCAAGTTGGATATCTATAACACCATGATTGCTCATGTAGTGATTTTTTTCACATAATTATAAGATTTTAACTTAAAGGGTTTTATGAACCTTATACATGTGACATATTTATATTTGTGCAAATAAAATTTCATTTAATTTTGGTTAGTAATATAAGCTATGGGGTTTTTAAAGAGTTTTGAATTAATAATATTTAAAAAAAATTGATTTGGTTGAATGAATAAAGATTCAAAAAATAAGTTATTAAAATACTATATTTGTAAATGGAATAAATGAGATAAGATTGTGAGATAAAAAACCCACGTAAAAATACCAAGTATTAGATTGCTTTCAAAGTGAAGACATGTCAAGACCTCGATCATCCAACCAAGTATGTTGATGATAAAGTTGATTTTCCATGAATTTTCTTGTATATGACATGGTGTAAATGGATAACCATGAGATTCAATTATCCATTTCCATTTTCAATCTTGGGGTTAAACTTATATGAGAAACCTTATGATATATGATAATAAATTCATAGTGTTGAGTGTTATCCCCATGATGGATTGGATAAAAATCTAACCACTCAATTATCAAAGAGTCATATATGATATGATTGATATTATTTCATATATAAATAAGTAAGGGATAATAATAACACAAAATTGGAATCAAATATTTGTGAAATATAGATATTGGACCACTAATGGCATCATTTTACTGGGAGAACATTTAAAAAAAACTTATTAAATTAATAAAAAACATGATACCCATATGATTAAATATTTTATTTTATATAAATGATATAATTATTATGAAACCGAACTTTGATATCGATATTATACAAGGAGAAAAGTAATATAAGAAACATTAAACATAATTTTAGAAACATAATAATATTTATTTATCAATATTAAATTATATGTGTTATATAAACCCCTTATTTAATAGTCTATTGGTGAATTTATTCAAACAAATAGATGTATATTCTTATGATAATGATTTATGTATTAATTTGATACCTCCACTCTCATTATTATATCAATGGGGCCTATGTTATAAATTAAAAATGAGAAGATGGATGCTTCCAAGATGGTAAATAACCCGAAAGTATCAATCCTTAACAATATAGGAATCCGAGATATAAGGTTTCAAAAGGAATTTTTTAGATATAAGATATTCTAAGTCACACCATTATCTCCTCATGTACTATATAATGACATGATATTTCACTATATATCTACCTTAAATAAATATTAGTTTGATCTAAATGCAACAATAGAATAAAATAACCCAAGTTATATTAGATGAAAATTATAAAAATAATAAAACCTATAGGAAATAAAATTATACTACTAAAATAAAATTTCTTATATTTAGAGGTTAAATAATTAATATGATTTTATATTAAAATGGATTATTCTTTCTCAAATAAATATTTTTCTAATAGTGTTTTTTATTTTATCATGATATATTAAATAAAAAACTTTTAGAAGATTATAATGATAGTATATAATATTTTGATACATTAACTGATAAATTATAAAACAATATTTTAGGAATTGGTATGAAGTATTATTAAGAACACTTAAAGTTTTAGAAGGGTGTTTTTTAATAAATTTTTTTTATATATTTTATTTTCATTGAAAATATATATTTAGAAATTTTAGAATTTGAATTTTTTAAAATGAACAAAATCTATTAATTTAGAAGATAAAAATTAAAATAGGATAGATTTTTGGGATTTTCCTAAAAATATTGATTTTTCAGTGAATAATGAAAAATATAATTTTTACATATACTATGAATTTTTTGATATTATAAGTATATAATAATTGATTTAATATTTATGAAACCCTTTTATATAAAAATAATTATTTCATAAGAGATATTTTAAATTTAAAAATATTAATTTAGTTTAAAAACCAATGTTTGATATTATAGAAATCAAATTATACCATTCTACAAAACTGTTTTTAAAACATTATATATATATATAATATTCTAATATTATTTTTTTCACTTTTAAAAAATGTATCTAATAAAATTTATTTATAATTTTTAAATTAAAATTTCCATATTATATTATATGGCATTATTTACTTTCAGGAATAAACAATTAATTACTTAGGTAAAAACTAATTATCTTGAAAAAAGCCAAAAAAGTAAAATTAATTAATGAAAAGTGTAAAATGTATAACATGTTAGAAAAAAGCTTCTCACTGATTATTTGAGGTTTTAAAAAAAATATCCCTAATCGATTATTATTCATTTTAGTGTATTATTAACATGTAAAACATGTGCTCTATTTATATTCAGATGAAATAATTTAAAATTTTCATTATCACCATTATAAAAGTGGCCTCTCACAAGCCCTTCAAGACTACTATGAAATTTTGGTTACCAATTGAAAATATGCCCTATAAAATTCCCCAAAAATCATTTCCCACTTCATTTATCTTTGGTTCAAAATATTTTAGCCTAAGTCCTTTATTTCCAAGGAGTATACCAAGGGAAAACTAAAGTTCTCAACGTTAGTACAAATCTTTCCTTATTTCATTTATTTTCTTACTTACTCTTCCAAATATAATTTTCTCATTAAAGTATAATTAAATTAGTATTTTTTATATACTTAATTTTAATATGATATGGTAAAATAATTAACAACATTTCCCATTTTCCATTAAGATAAATAAAAATGTTATTAGTGTGTTTGTGATAACTATTGCCTTCATGAAGCGACATTTTTCATTTTTCACCACTTACTCTATTTATTGGTTATAAAGAAGGAATCAATTAGTTTTTGTCACATATAAAATATAATTATAATTTTTAATCTAGTAATTCTTTTCCACCTTCATTCTATTTCATTCTTAGAGAAATTAAAATGTTAATCATGTGTACGTGTAGACTACCGCCACCATGTAGTAAAGTATCTAATTTAACACCCAATTTATTTATTATTTATTAAAATATATTAAAATATAATTTAAAACTTTAAGAATATTATAATAATATAACTATTATTATATAATAATGAATATTATTTCAAAATAAACCACTTTTATAACTATACTCATCCATTAATTATGGTATGTTCATGTTTTGGTCAGTCTAACTATCAACTTAAACAGTGATATAAAATAGTATCATGGATGACTATGGGAATTAAATTACTGATAATATATTATATAAATAAATAAATAATGATTTTATTTTTGTTCTGGAATGATAATATTAATATTTAACCCATTAATTGAGTTACCAACATCCGTTTGTTAAAAAACACTGCAAACACGCTCATCGCCGATTTCATATTTAAGTATTATAACCAAAAACACCATAGAATGAAATTATAAGATTATAAATAATTATAATTAATTATAAATAATAAAACTTATTACCTTTTATGATCTGGTAATGGTGAAATTTTTTATAATAAGGAAAAACAATATTGTTATTCGTAAACAATTTCCAAATCTTCACAATTACTCACACCTGATAAAAAAATAGATAATTAATAACTAATATACATATATAGAATAATTGTAAATGATTATTATAAAAGGTTATGAATATTAATAAGGTTATTAAATAGTAAATTAATATAGTTTTTTTATACATGAGATTAAATCACTTTAGTAAAAGTTAGGAAAGAAGGTAAGTGTTTTTTTCTAAAATTTAATTTATTGGGACATATTTTATATTGTGCACCATGATATCTTTGATATGGTGTTATTACTTCCTAATGTCTAAATTTTACCCTATTCATATTAATAATGGGGGTTTATGATCCATATCTTGTTCTTTTTTTAAATGGATTTTGATTTAAAGGATACCGAGGTTGTAAGGGTTTCCTTGTTTCATTTTAAAATCCATGATACATGATTTATTTTCCACACCATGTTTTTATATATGGTGTATAGAATTAGCATTTTAAATTTTATATCATGAATTATAATACTTTTAGGGTATTTTAAGTTCAATATCAATCTCTATCTTTTAAGGGGTTTTGATTAAAATGTTACTAAAACAATAAGGATTTATTTTCTAATATTGCCTTAAAATAATGGTCTATTTTAAAAGATAATTAATATATATAATTTTTATTCTATCCAAATGAATAATAATTTTCTTTGGTTATTCATTGAGTTTTATATTTCTTATAAAAAAATTATTTCACCTTGACCTATATCTTACATTAATTGTTTCTTGTTAGTGAAACTAACTATATCTCTCATTTTCATGTGTGAACCTCTCTTTTCCATGCCCATATTCATTAGATTATTTTTTTTGAATTTCCTTAAATATTCCCCAATAATTTCTTAAATTCATTTTATACTATATTGAATTTAATTAAAAAAATTTGAATAAATTGTTAACATTTTCTATATAGTTCATTTTCATCAAAGTGTGAAATGAATCTCCTTTTAATGTTTTCCATGTGAACAAATATTTCTATAATTTTTTATATGAAAATTTCTCTATAAACATTAATGGATTTTTAATAAAATTATAATCTTATATGTTTTATAAAATATTATTTTTAATTATAATATTTTTAAAACTTCACGGATATTACTTTTCCCAAATTTATTTTTTAAATTCTCATAAAAAGTGTTTTCCACCTATGTCAAACATTTTATCATATTTTATACTTGATCAAATATATTCCTCAAAGGTTATCATCCATTTTTTTTATTTGGATCAATAATGTAAATTTATTTTTAATTAGTGGTGTGATCTATCACTGCCTTTATCTTTCCTAACCATCTAATATGAATACGCATTAGTTTTATTCCAATTCATTTCCATTATTAATATTATGTTTTCCATTTTTTTGATTAAAGAGTGTTCACCTGGATTCCATACATCAATTTATTAGGGAAATAATTAACTAAATCATAAACCGTTTATATATATATTGTAAATATCATATTGTTAATTTAATGGTATATACCTAGAAATTTTTTAATCATAATTGGATAGAAATTTATATTTATTGGGTTTATATTTTCTATTGATGGAATTATGAATGTTTTCCTTGTATGATTCTATTTTGAAGGGATGTTAAACCGATTTTACTTCCATGGGTTCTTTATTATATGGTGATCATTTATTTTACATGGTGAACATATGTATGAATTATGATAGGTGGGGTCCTATATCGACCTCCAATACATTTTATAAGTATGAAATATTATGAAATAATATGGTGAAAACATATTGAGTATGTTCATAATAAAGTGGGAATAATGAGTTTTCTCACAAAGTTTCATATTATTATGATTGTGACACCTTTATATGTTGATATTATTTTCAAGTTGTGTTACATTCCATGTTTATGCCTCTTTTATAATATATTTCATACTTTTATATTAGGTTCCATGATTCATGATTATTAATTTATGTATCTAATCCATGTTATTATTGTTTTTCCTCTTGATATGTGGTGATTACATGATATGTTCTTATAATATTCCATGCCTTATAACATGATTTATGATCTATGCATTTTTTGGGTAAAATATTCTAATATATCATGATTAAACCCATATTCTCATATTTTTCACACTTACGATCTTTTTATAGGCATCACTTATATTTAACCTTAATAAGAATCTATGCTCACCCTTCCCTAGGATTCAATTTCTGTAGGTTATGAATAAAATCAATATATATGATTTTTATGTAATAGTATCTTGTGTGGAGAAATTATGGGTGATTTTGAATACTTTTTATGGATTAAATAGTTTATTATATAGTAAAAAAATGTATAATAGTTGAAAAATACATGGGTTTTTTAGTTAATGTTTTATCTTAATTATTTAAAACTTTAAACCATAAAGATTATAGGAATGTATTGTAATGAAATATTTTATTTAAGTCATTTAATTACGATACAGTCATGTTAGTGAGCTATTATATATTCAACATGATTGGGTTTTTTAATAAATTAGAGATGTTGGGGTCTTCTTTAAGGATTGATCTTTCTATAAAGTTAATTCAATAATCATTTTTGAAAAGGTTATTATTGTTTATTATGCATTAAAATGTGAATAAGTTTATATTTTATTTATTAATCACCTCAATATATTGAAGGAAACTGATCAGGATATGGAAGGTCTTGAATTAAGTGATGTATTGATAGTGAAAGTGGTTAAAAGTTCTAAAAAACAAAATAAAACATCTATTGTAATATAAAATAATGTGCCTCCCAAAAAACAATTAAAGTTATTAAAACATAAGGGTGGAGTTAAGAAGGAGGGACCATGATTCTGTTGTGCAAATCCTGGTCACTATAAGATTAATTTCTCAAAAAACTGGAATGGTTTCAACAAGAAGAGTCCATATCAAGTATTTTTTCTACCTATCCCTCTTATGGTGTTTTAATGATCACAAAAATTAATGTATGTGTCTAACATTATCAATTTAAGTGAGTTTTAGTGTTTATTTTTAATATCATATAGTGTAATTAAATTCCTTCATAAAGATATTTTAAATACATGATAAATGATTGATCGTGTATAATTTAACAATTCTTGTCCTTGGAATCACATTAGAAGATTCAATTAAGGCATTTGACGGAATTATAGGTGGCTACTATTGAAGATGTTCATGTAATGACATCACCATCTCACTGGTGTAGGGAAGAAATTACCCAGTTCCATGGTGGAAGAATCATCTGAACTCTAAAACTCCCACTAGAAAACTGGTGGAGGAGCACCGACCAGTCATCGGCTCATCCAGTGAAGCAACCTGCTGTTCATAGGCCATCAGCCAACCACTGGTCAGTTCATCTCATTAATGGTGCTTTTCAAGAATAAAAATTTTCTAGTTATCCCTCCATTCACTCAGTGGTTCTTACTGGGTAGCCAATAGAATCATATCAACTCTATTAAAAAAGTACTCATTATGGTCAATAGACCATAATTACGATCTTCCATAGCTTTATAATCCCTAGTGAATTATAGAACATTCCCTGCCTTTTGGATCCTATAAAAGTACTCCCTTGGCTTCATTAAAGAATGTTAGTTACCAATAAAACTCTTGATACAAATTGATAAATAATTGATTGATTCTCAAATCCTATCAAGAGAAAACTTCATGTTCTCAATTTATTCATTTTTTCCTAACCTTTCTCAAACATTTCTCATCCTCCATTATTTTTATTACATAAAAAGAGATCTGAGAGTGTATTATAATGGGTTTGACTAAAAAAACATCTTCTTATCCACCATTCTTATATAGTTTCTCACTCTATAAAAGTGAGGGTTGAGTTCCTTGGATATCGATGAAGATCAAGAGTTTGATAAAAACCCACAATTGCGAGTGATGGGTTTCTTGATCACCACTAAAGTTAAGGGATTTATACCACTGACCTATAAAGTAGAGGGGTAAAGACATAGGGATACACATCATGCAATATTTAACTCCTTATCAATTATCTTTATCTTATCTTTACTATTTCCACATTACATCATTTAACATAAATTCAAATACTTTCATAAATTCCAATTGATCATTTCTTGGTTTAAAATACTTTGATATTATCTTCATGAACTCACATTGAATTTATCAAATATCACACAATAAATTTATATAATTAATTCTTTATTTATTATTTTACAATTTTAAAAGGGTAATACACCCACTTTCTATATATATCCAAACAAAAATTGGTATTAAAGGAATTATTTGTGTCTTTATATATTTTTTTTTTCAAAATTTTCATTCAATTTTGTTTCTCAAATCCTAACTAATTTCAATTATATAATTCAAAATGGAATCTACCTATTATATGAATTATCCTCTCATTTATGGTTCAAATTACCTATAATATAGAAATCATATGTCTAATTTTAATGGTATTATTAGTTATCCCATTTTGAAAATGGTAATTCATGAGTATATACCCTCCAAATAAACTAAAGAAAAATAGACACCCAAAAATATTAAGATGTTTGAAATTATTGAAATATCAATGAATTTTTTTCATTTCAGTCAATATTAAAATTATTTTAATAGAATATTTACATTTAAAACCACTCATGAAATCAATAAATTACTTTATGTCACATATAAAGGCATGAATAATGAAAATAACACTAGATTGAATATATATCATCAAGATTTTGAATGTTTCACTATGAATATTTATCAATAAATTTTAAACATGTTTACATGATTTTATAACATATACAATGTTAGAGATTCCATTGATGATGAATTTTATATAAAAAAGGTCATAATGAAAATATGATGGATATTACCTGGATCATGGGCTCCCAAAGTCATATATATTCAAGAAGAAAATAATGTGGAAAAGATAGAGATTGAAAAACTAATCTTCTGACAAATGACCTAAAAATCATGATGGAGTCTCAATAATAGAAGGAGGATAAAAAATAAAAATAATTTAAGTGCACCATTTTCTTTAAAGATAAATAGTAGAAATAACATGGAGGTGATTTTATATACTATTATCTTCTTAAAAAGAACATGATCAATTACTTATAAAAGAATAAATTCCATAAGAAATCAAAAATGTCAAGTAGTATGTTGAAAATAAAAGTCACATGTTATAAATATAAAAAGAAGGTTAAAATTAAGCCAAAGTTTCCCTTCCATAATAATAATCTCAACAAAAACAATTGAGGTAAAAATGATTTAAAAATCACAACATAGAGTTCATGTGATAACTCCAGGGATTCAACATTGTTGTCCACTTCAAGTGTCTTAAGAAAAATTCCTTTATTGTACATGTTTATGAATACATTAAAATTATTACCCATATTACTATTCCCCCCTCCTCCTCATATTCATATTCCACTTACTCTCCCCTCTATTCTTCTTTTTGTTCCTCCAGTAACTTAAATTATGAACACATAAAATTTTATTGAAGTCAACTTGAAAATGGTTTTCATAAAATATCATCCTTATAATTAGAAAACAAAAAGAAACACAATAAAGTGGGTTAATAAAAAGAAAATTTTCAAAAATTAAAGGTCCTTATCTTTAAGGAAGAGGATAACCATATCATGAAAACCAGCAACCAAATAGATAATAATAAAAGTTAATCGACCATTAAAAACCTCAAAAATAACCATTAAAAATTCACCCAATGTTAATAAAATTTAAATTAAATTTCAAGCTCCTAAAAAACTAGAAGATATCAGGTCACCTTTGGTTTATACAATCACACAAGCACATTTAAGAAACAGTCAAAATTTACTTTTGTTAATGGTTACTTAGAAAATAAATTTGGTAATTATTAAAAAATAATTACTCGTTTAATCTATGAATGTGATTACAAAAATACAAGATATGGAATATTAAAGTCTAAAAATATTTTTGAATTTTTTTTCCAAAAGAAAACCTACTATAAAAATTATTATTCTTAAATATTTATGTGATAACATAATTAGACCAAATTTTGTGTGGTTAAAAAAAATAATTAAATTTTATATGCAAAGTATATTTTGAGAAAAACCAATAAGTAATGTGATAACAAGATGATGGTTTTTTGTGACACATGTGTGGTGACCTATCATAATTTAACAAAATCAATAAAATAGAATGACGCCTCATCACATTCAAAGATAATACTATGGGTAAGATAGTTGGTGAGGTACCATCAGGTTTTCTAAATAAACCCTTATAAAAAATGTTCTAGTCATCAAAGGCCTGAAACATTATTTAATAATTATTATTAAATTTTTTTGGTATTAGTTTTATAATATATTTCAAAAATTATTATTTTTGAATTATTTAACTCAAAATGAAAACTTTTATTTACCACTTCAAGATTTAAAAATCTTCATATAATTAATCTAAAATATTTTGGTATCCATAACATCAATTGTTTAGGCACATAGGTGAGTGATTCATGGATTTGGAATAGATTAATTGGTAATTGTAGCACATAATCACTTATTAAACTCAACCATTATAAACTAGTATGATATATTCATGAATTTCATTTAAAAGATGACCTGGTTTATGATGCAAGACAATATAATAAGAAACACAAATCCTCTTTTAAATCTAAAAAAATATTTTTTTCTTCAAAATTTCTTGAATTAATTAATAATAATCATTTGGACCTTATAAAATGGAAATTATATGAAGAAAAGTTTATAAATTTTAACTTTTTGATGAAATTAAAAGATTCAAAAAGGCATGTTTATTATCTTATAAAAGTAAAGATTTTAAATACTTAATCATGTTTTCTAAAAAGGTTGAAAATGAAAAAGTTTTTGAAATTATTTTAATTCATAGTGATGAAATAAAAGAATTAAATAACATAGATTTTAATGATTTATGTTCTTTTGAAGGCTATAATAACTCTTTTTTTCATCCTCAAACCATTTAACAAAACATGAAAGTAAAGAGGCAAAATCAAAATATCCATGAAATCAAATGAAATATTTTTAATGAATTTTTTTGATAATTTTTTTGGGATGATGTTGTTATTACTACATTATATATCACTAATCAAGTTCTTTTAAAAACATTCCACAATAAATCACCTAATGGTATTTGGAATAATAAAAAATACAAAGTGATATTTTTTAAAGTTTTTTGGTTGATTTTTTTTATTTTTAACACTTAAGAAAATATTAGAATTTTTTTATATATATTTTGAAGGTATTATTCATGGTTAATCATACTCAAGTAAGTATTACCATGTCTTTAACAAAAGTACTAAATATGTAGAATAATCAATCCATGTTTTTTATAAAAGTTTTCCAAAATATCTTTCGAAAATATTTTAAAAAATGATGTTTTAAATGAAAAGTTTTAAACTAAAGAATATGAATAATAATAATCATAATAACTTATTTAAAAAGTTTTTAAAAAATCTAAATAACATCTAACTGAAACTTTCATTTGATATTTACAATTGGGGGTTCATACGTATATATCTATCTTAAATGAGGTTTAATACCTTACCTTTATCTCCCAACTTGAACCACAAAACCTTAATGATGAAAATTGGGTTATTTCCATGAAAGTGGATCTAAATAAATTCACATGATATGATGTATGTACTCTCATGGGAAGACCTAATAATCATTCAATTATTATCTCTAAATTTGTTTTTATAAATAAGCTAGATGATTTTAGTGATATCACTAGAAATAAAGCTTGTTTAGTATCTAAAGTGTATAACCAAGAAGGAGGAATTAGCTATAGTGAAACCTTTGAACCCATAAATCGGTTATAATATATTTGAATATTGTTGTGATTTGCATCTATTTTAAATTTAAAACTCTTTCAAATGGATGTCAAAAGTAATTTTATAAATATTTTTATATTTGAAATGTTTTTGTGGAATAACCACCCAATTTTAAAAATACGTTTTTCTAAACTCTTTTTTCAAATTAGAAAAATATCCTTATGGTTTAGAAGAATCTCCTTAGGTTTGGTATGAACACCATTTAAATTATATTCTTTAAAATGGTTTTAAATTGGGAAAATGTGATTCAAATATCTTTTTAAAACACATCTCAAATTATTTTTCAATCATTAAAATTTACATTTATGATGTGATTTTTGGCTCTCCAAAAGAATATAAATGTTTTGAATTTTATTATTTAATGAATAAGGAATTTGAGATGAGATTTATGGGTAAACTCAAATTCTTTCTCTATTTTAGAATTTCTCAAAAAATTAATGGTACATTTAAAAAAAAGGAAAATACAAAAGAGAACTTTTAAAATTATTTGTAACAGATCATGCTAAGGGAATTAGGACTCACAAAATTATAACTTCTATGTTAACATTGAATCAATATATTAAAACATTAGATAAAAAAATTTATAGAATTATTATTATTAGTCAACTTTACCTTAATGTGACCTAGCCTAATATCATATTTAGTGTTTATCTATCTATCTATGTATTTTTAGTCAAATCCAAATGAATCTCGTTTCAATTTGGTCAAAAGAATTTTTTGGTATTTAAAAGGATACAATATATCAGTTTGTTTAATAAAAAAGAAACATATTTTGAATTAACTTCTTATTATGATAATGGTTTAATTCTAACAACATAAGAAAATTACTAGTGGAACTTTCCATGTACTAGTAAAATTACTCATCACATCAAGTAGTAAAATATACAACTTAGCTTCTATTTTGAAAATTAAAGTAGAATACATAGATACCAGAAATGTTTGCTCCAAAATTATATAGATGAAATAAAATATCTTGGATTTTGGGCTTACATTTGACCGTGTCCCTATTACGTGTGATAATAATAGTTCTATAAATATCCCTAAAAATACTAATGAACACTCTCACATTAAACAGATTGACCTCAGACATCATTTACTAAGATACATATTCCTAAAAAAGAGATATATAATTTTATTATATCCCAATGGAATATAAAATCACTGATATTTTCATAAAACCACTTATATTTTATCATTTAAAATTTATTAAAGGTGAATTAAGAGTGTTTTTCTTGTAAAACTCTTCATTTTATCAATGACTATCTTGAGTTTTCTTTTTAAAATGTTAATCTATTTTTAGGATCATTTTTTATTATTTTAAATCTTTTTTTTAAAATTGATTACATTACTTTAATATTTTATTTTATCATAAATATAATCCATTTATCTCACATATTCTATCTTTTGAGGGGGTTTCATATTTTTTTTTCAAAATTAATTCTTTATTATTTTTAAAATATTTTCTCATTTTCAGAATTCAAATATATTTTTTAACATAATTAATTTTTATAATATTCTATTTAAACAACCTTTGATACTTTTATATTTTAAATTTTTATAAAAATTATTTTTTGTAAATCATAATTTTTTTTATGTTTATACTAATTCTAAATAATATACTTTGTTTTTATCTCTCTTAAAGAAGATTAATAATGAGTAAAAATATTTTATATACTTGTATCTTTAATAATCATCTTAAGTAATCTATGAAAAAATGGAAATCAAAGGATGTTTTAAATGTTTTATTTCACCATATAAGGAATTTTATTCCTCAATATATTTCAATGAAGAAAACAATAAGTATATTTAAAGACATTTCTTGAGGAAAAGTAAGGTATAAAACATCTTATTTTCATTTTCTCTTCTATTTCTCTTCTTCTTTTTATTTATTTATTCTTCTTTTTCATCTCTTATCTTTTTTCATTTAAAACTATTTTTTACTATTGCATTTTAAACTTTAATCTTTCTACATATAATGAAGATATTATTTGGGGTTTTTAATGTTAAAATATTTTTTCAAAATCATTTTATTACTTTCAAAATATTCTTTTTTTAAATATTTTCACTCCTATAAAATTATTTTTCAAAATTATTTTTGATTTTTAAAAAATTATCTAACTTTTTTTATCTTCTTTATAAAAAATATAGGAAATTACCCAAATATATTATTTTCTATTTTTTACAATTATGGAGAAATTTTCTAAAAAACTATTTTCACAAAGGAGAGTAGTTCTTAAATTTTTATTAAATTATTATTTCATCTCTAGTGATTAAGTGGTTTACAGAATAGCATGGGATTTTGAAATTATAATTTATTTTCATAAATTTCTTCTTTATGTGTTTTTAACACCTCAATATTTTAAAATAACACTATTTTCAATATCATATTTAACATAAAACACTTAGTTTAAATGAACCACATCATATTATTAAAATATTATTATTTAAATAAGATCATTATAACATAGACATTAAATTTGAAGTTATAAATAGGATAAAATAAATTGTGATATTTATATAAAGGAACTTCACAATATGAAATTATTTAAACACCTAATAAACATGCACTCAAATTTTTAATAAAACCATTTATTTCAATTTTTTTTTATTTTTTTGAGAAAATATTATAATTAATTTTTGAGACAATTAGAAATTTTACATTATCAAATTAATATAATTTAAGATATCATAATATTGATATTAAATTATGGTAAAATCCTGGGATTTTTTAGAAAATATCCATGTTCTAATAAATAGTGAAAAATACTATTTTTTATTAAATTATTATTTATTTTTAATAAATTAAGTTCTATTAATATTTTAATTTAATTTAAAATAATTTTTTATTTAGTTTCATTAAATAAAATTAATTAAATTTTAATCATACGTATACTGGGTTCTATGATAATTTTATTTTTAGGCTTAAAAATGCATTTTTTGAAAATTGTTTTAAAGTTCATAATATTTCTCCTTTTAAATTAATTAAAATTACCTATATTGATGAATGATTTAAATTAAATTTATAAATCATATATGTAAAAAAATTTAATTTAAATTAATTTAAGTATTTTTACAAGTCATATAGTTATTATGATATTATATTTTCTTAAAAAAATACATTTCTTGAAAAATTATTTTTTGACACCTCTACAGGTTTAATTTAGAATTAAATTCTTCCAATTATGTGAGTTTAATTTTAAAAAATGGATTCATTAATTTTAATCATCATAATTTATATTTTAAAATATGATCACTATAATTTTTTACCATAATGAATAGTGAAAACATTAAAAATTATTTTCCATGATTAAGGTAAAAATAACTTTATTGGGGGATTAATATAAATAAATAAGGGTTAAAAATGATGTAAAAAATGTAAAATTACTATTTAATGGTAATATTTTAGACCTTATATATTCTAATGTTCGAAAATGGCCCATTTGGGAACCTTTTTTCATGAAAAAATGTTGGTGTAACTCTTTCTCTTCAAAAGTCCCAAGTGTGTCCTCTCCAACACTTATAAAAGGCAACCCCTATCCTCACAATTAAAATCATTAAAAACCCATTTGTTATGAATTTTTGAGCCAAATTCACTTCCTTA
This sequence comes from Viscum album, assembly GCA_963277665.1. NCBI lineage: Eukaryota > Viridiplantae > Streptophyta > Magnoliopsida > Santalales > Viscaceae > Viscum > Viscum album. The sequence goes on from OY728162.1 coordinate 226,552,468, forward strand.
ATTCTTTTACCTCATAATATAATCCTTTGTTTCACAATAAATCCAATCATGGAAAATTTAGGTATAATCTTGAGGAAGTTTTCTAAAGAAGAGGTAATATCCTTAACCAAGAATTTTATTTTATTTCTTCTTCCACCACCTTAAAATTTTATTAAACCATAATGATTTAAAACCTTAAGTATATGAAATATACTTATATGCTTTTGTTTTATGAAAATAACCTACTTCCATCTCCACCTTCCTCAAATGTGAAACAAAAGAATTGATCGTGTGTACGATGGACTACTACCTAGAATTGTGATGTGATTATTTTTTATTATAGAATCACATTAATTGTATATGTAAGGTTATTTAAGGAAATAACATGAAATTTTTCATGTAATCATCTTCATATAATTATTAAATAACACTTACCTTCTTTTCATCATGATCATCGAAAAATGGAAATGTTACTTAAGTATATGTACTACCTACCGACTCCATGATTGTAACATAGTATATTTTTCATAACCATATTTCATGGTTGGTTTTAAAAGTAAAATTTATTTATAAAAATAATAATTATTTACTAATTAACATTATAAATATGATTAAATAATAATCCTATTTACCTTATTCAACTCACTAAAGTGATTTTAGACATGTGATCCGTTTATTATTAAAATGTCTGATGCAAAATTAATAAGTTTAGTAATTGAATAATCCAAGGTAAAAAATAAAATAAAAGGAATAATAAACTTGAAGATGTTTCTTAATCTTACAAATAATTAAAATAATTTTATTATTCAGGATAATAAATAAATCATGTGACAAATCAAGCACGAGTTAAGGGATCTTTCTAACCCACACTTTTCTTCCAGTTATGACCATTCTCCCACTAATTCACTTTATCTCTCTTTAAAGTTACTGAATTGTTATAAATTATGTATATATATCTCTCACACATATACCTAGATTATTCTAACTTCCTTTTATGGGGTAATACATGCCTTATGTTCCTTTCTCAAATTCCTTTTATTAATAATTTTACTCTAATAATGATATGTGACAACATTATATAACCCATTTTCATTACATGGGTAATTTTTATGTTATTTCTTATGATTGAATCACTTTATGTGGAATAAATATATCATGAATATTTTATGATGGGTGAGCCTAGATAATTCTCCAATGCATTGGGTAATTTCATATTCTCATGAGACTTCATGTATGGGATTAGAGAGTAAACCTAATCTGTTATCGGACTTTTGTCTTCCATGTGATATTGTATAGAAAGATAGACATGAATCATGTTTAATTTATGTTATGTGTTTATTCAAAATGAACTATGATACCCTGATCTCGTGATACCATTTTCTTTATGTTATTATTCTATGTGTTTACTCGTGATACTTCACTTTTATAATATCATCTTATAATTTTGACATAAATGTTATTCTTCCTTATCATATTTATTCCTATATTGGGATTTTTATCTGACACCTTTAATTATATATTTCCTAAGTTATCATATGGAGTTTTAGGATATAAAATGGATTTAAGAGATCCTTATAGAGAATAAATTGAGGATTTCATGTTCTAGTTTCCTTTTGATGTAATAAGAACCTAGTCTTCCCAAGGAACTAGGCCTTTGAGATACTTGTATTATATTAATGAATATTTATGTTTAAAAATAGTATAATAACATGTGTAAAAGTTTTGGGTCTCTATAGTTAGTATCAAATAAAATGTTTAGTTAACCTTTGTAATTATGATGAGAAAAATTTAGGGGTAACCCTAGGGATAAGTCTAAGGATAATAATAAGTATATAAAAATATCCTAAAATCTTGATGAATTATAGAGTGAGTGGTTTTTGAGAAATTATATCCCTATCTAGATACTAAAAGTGGATGTGGTTCTGGAAACAATTTACCTATGGGTCATAAATCAAAAAACATACACATTAGGATTAACTCAAGCATTACCTAGTACACCATAATTACCCTTACTGTGCACCTGGTTTGAAAATACTAGGTAATATGTTTGGAAACTCACAGTGTTTATAAACATTATAAAATACTTGATAAATTATTAGGTTATAAAACCTAATTGCAAAATGACTATGGATAAACAAGGTTAAAACCTAGAGTCTCATAATCTAGGAAATACTTATCATTTATAATTTACTCCTTATAGGTTTATAAGTTTCCCTATGGAATGTTAATACACTATGAACTTGTTTATTTTAATATTTTTAGTTAATGAAAGGAAATAGGAGAAATAATTCTCACAACCAATGTGATAGAAAATGAAATGACTTCCCTAATTAGTTGCCTAACCTTATTGGAAATATAATTATATATATTGTGATCAAACTAATTGATCTATCTTGAATTATGATCAGAAAATAGAACATAGTTGAATTTCTAAACACATAAAAGAAGAGAATAATGGCCCCTCATGGAAGTTTAAATTTTTAAATATCATAAAGATAAGAACATTTAGCCTTTTACATGTCATGAATGTGGGAAGAAGAACATAGAATAATATCTAAAATTGTGGGAAATAAGTTTTCTATGTGGAAATAAATGGCATATAGAAATGAATTTATAAGGAATTCGAAATATTATTTGTTGGTAACTTGGACATTATCTAAGTAAATTCCCCAATATATGGGTTAACCCCTAGAACAAGGAAGGAACATTGATATTCCAGTTATTTAGGTGAATTATTTACTTATTGGGATTATATAATTATTATATAGAAGTATTTTTTTACCAATGGTATTTTAGTTATAATATCATAAGGATCATCCTTCAATAGTTTTTCTTTATGGATTCTATAGAATATGATGAATGGAAATAATGACCTAGAAAGCCGATTTAATGGAAATGTGATTTTTTTGGAAAACAATAATCCATATAAGAGAACTTAGTGGTTAAAAATTTATTTTATTATTAATGTTATTTTGAGGATGTTTATCAATTTTTTGGAACATTATAGGAGTTATGTTAATATAGTTTTAGAAAAAGGACAATTCGCAAGCCTGGTGACAATGCATCACATCCTAAAAGGCCATGAGGATAAAACCCAAAATTTAAGGGTGATAAGGGTGAAGTTATTACCAATGGCCTATGTAATTTTTAGGTTATTATTAATTTTTTACTAAAATTATTTAATAAAAAAAATATTAAGTTGATGAATTATTTTTGAGATGATTAATGATATTTTGTGGAAAGTTTTACTGGTTTAATTTAAAATCCCAGTGTTTATTAGTAATATTTGTTTCCTTAATAAATGTTTTTTTTTATTATAATATATAATATTACACATAAAAAATATATATAAAACATAAAAATTTTATCTCATCAATAAATATCATTATATTTTTCAGCTACAACAAAATTAATGAAAATGACACACACTGCCATTGGAAAAAAAATATTGTTGAGACTCCATTTTTTCATGGGAGATGAAAATATTATGAATAGTAACTCAAGTGTAATGCCCCGACCCCAGAAGCCCAGATTCGGTGCATTATTTTAATACATTGGTATGATTAAAAAGAATCAAGTCCCGAAAGACTGATCAGTTTAGCAGTCTTGGAAAATAGATTACATACATGAATGTTACATTACACTTTATAACATACAAAACAAAAAAAATAATTCATTATGAATTCCATTATTCCCTTAGATTAACCCTTAATATCAATCACAATACACTTCTTAGAATTATGGAAAAAATAAAACAAAGGGGTGAGCTCAGATGCTCAGTAAGGATAACAATACAACAGAAACTTTCTTAAATAAGCATAAACATTTATGGAAATGTATAAAACCAAAACAAAATCCTTTTCAACATAAAATTCATTATAATATGGAAAATATAAATCAAAATAATTCCATTTAATTACTCACATAGATATTCTACTAGTCGAATAATTACATGCAATATCAATAGCCACTTTCATAACGATGGAGTGCAGAATGATAGACTTCATAACCACATAGTCAAGGCCTTGGGCCAAGACTACAAATAAGATTTTTTCAAGGCCTTGTTACAAGACACTAGTTTGTATCACAAGACCTACCGATGCATCGAGGAGCTATAGTGGGATCCACCCATCATTTACTAAGTCTAATGAATTTCTCATATGAAAAAGTTTAAACATAACATAAAAATTTGTTTTAAAACTAGCATACGAAATGTCAATACTTTATCCATAAACCATGAATGGTATAAAAATAACACATCCACAGTAAAACATATCATAAAAACTTCAATACAATATGGAATATTTGTATCATAATAAATCAACTTTAAACAAGTTTAAAAACCATTAAAGGATGTTGACATAGATGAGAATGATTTGTAAAACTCTTTGAGAGAAATATCCCTTTTTCACAAAAAAATTTAAAAGTTACACAATTTAGAGAGGAAGAAATTTAAATACATTTTTGAATCAATGTGTCCCATACCACTTTGAAACTTTTTAAAGGAATTAACAATTTAAAAACATTCATGTCCATATAGATAAATCCTTAAAAACCATTTTGAAAACACGGACATTAATGAGAATGATTTAGAGGAATAAATATTTAAAACATTTAAAATGATGTTTTAGTAAAAAATTCCCTTAAAATAATACCTTTTAAAACTCTTTCATGAAACATGGACATGGATAATAAATATGTCCCAGTAGATACTTACGTAAAAACAACCTCAGATAATAAAGAGATTGTGAAATTAACCCTTACCTTGCACTTTCCTTTGGTCGATGGTACATTTAACCTCCTGTATAATGACCATTGTATGTTATTAGATTATACCAGAAACATATTCATATTATATCATACATGATTCATTTATGAATTTATACTACCCATTTAATAATTATTTTCATGTTAAATTAACATTTCAGGTTTTAATCGCTTTCTTAATCGTATATATTTTAACTTGTTATTCTTGATCGTATAATTTAGATCAAGATTTAAATACTTACAGAATATAAAACTTGATTTATATATCATATATATTTATAATATAAATATTTATAATAGATATATATATAGTAAATGGAAAACACCGTTTATGGAGACGGCAGGCCGTACGTACGAATAAACGCTGTTTCTATTTTCATATCGTATTGAACGAAAGTAAGTGAATAAGATATATGTAATTACACACACACACACACAAAAAAACAAACACACACATATCTAGTAGAATTATTATTTCATATATTACATACTTTTTATTAATATATATTTTCATAATCGTCGATGAATGGTGAATGTGAAAATGAATCTCATCGCGTCATGGAGACGGTAATCCGTACGTACGCACAAGCGACAATATAATTTCATTAAAGGTGTGAATTGGATGGTATATTTATTTTACAGAGACATTATCATGTTATTTTTATTATTTATATACATATTACTCATCATTATATCCATCCAAATAATATAGTGTTGAATAAAAAATTACACCACGACGTGGAGATGGTAAGTCGTACGTACGCACGCATGATGACATTATTAATCATAGGATGGATATAATAATGAATATGGTTGTGCCATATTTATAATAAAATTACAGTATATATAAGGTACCATATTTATTATTTTGTTATGGTAATAACAAAGAAAGAGTAAGTTGAAGAAGAAAAGAACTTGAAAGAGGGTGGTGAAATCATTACCTCTTCTTATGGTTCTTCCTTTTGATTTGATCAAAAGGGCTCCTTAGGTTGGATTTATGACCAATGGAATGCATCTAGTATAAATTTAGGATAGTTGGGAGGATATTTGGGTAGGTTTTGGCCGATCCAAATGGATTAGGAGGTGTGAATTTGAGAGAAGGAAAAGTTTCCTTTTATAAGAGGGGTGCAGGGAACCTTAGGAAAAGATTGAAATATTATTTTATAATAAAATAATTTTCGGTTTCTAATGGCTCAAAAAATAATTATTTAAAGGTTAAGGTGGGGATGAGTTTACAACCACTCAAAAAATAGGTTTTAGACATCTTTGGGTCACTATATTAACCTTATCTTTTAGATTTAACTCTTAGTTAAATAGTTTGACATTTACCATGTCTCTTTGTATTTTTATATTATATGGTTAATAAAATTACTATAAACTTCCAAAAGAACCCCAAGTGGTTCATTAATGATACAACTATCATTATATAAGTCTTTTGGATGAACCTTATATTTTTAGTATTATTATATCAACCAATAATATTGTATTTGTTTTAAAAACTCATTTATGTCAATTTTGACATTATTTAATAATTGATTTTTTAAAGTCCTAAAAACTCCATTAATTCAAAATAAACACATTTAATAAACACTAAAATGTCATATTAATCTATAAAATTTGTGTATGGCATCAAAACTTTCAAATTATATTCATTTTATTATTTATAATATCATTTATTTGATTATTTCATTAATAAGTAAAATACTGCATCATTATTGTGTCATATATAAATATATTTATTTTATGTCTAAAAATTTTAAATAAAATATCCTGAGGTATAAATTTTTTTTATCTTTATAATTAATATTTATAGTCGAACAAATCAATTATATAAACTCATATAAATTTTTTTTTACTAAAAGATATTTTCTTTTGTTATTTTTTTCTTTACTTTAGATTATTTAATATAAAATGTCATTATCACTCCCAAGTGGCTCTATGGGGTCCCAAAATATACCCAAGGATTCCCATGGTCTGAAATTTATCATAAAATAGGGTAAGAACATGTGTTAGGGTAATTTAATAATATTATAATATTATTTTTAACCTTATTTAATGGATTTACCCCTTTAACCATGTTAAAAAAATATCTACTAAAGTAAATATTCCTAATGTATCAAAATAAAAGTTAAATATCTACACAATTTGGACCTACTGATTCAATATATGGAATCAATTTTTCCAAATTCAAAACATATAAGTGGAAGAAATTAATTTAAAATTAATTCCTGTTGTCAAAACAAAAAGCGTGTTTTTATGAAATAATAACTATCAAAAGATTGACACTTTTTTATGTCGAATTTAAATATGAAATTACTTATAATAACCTAAATTGTATTAAATTATAAAAATATTATCTAATTATACTTCCAAACCATTAAAATGCAAAACTTATCACTATTAATTATTATGATTAAAAAAGGTGTTTTAATTAAAATTTAGTAATTTTCACTATTCATCAAAATATGAAAGTTATCAGAAAAGTACCAAAAATTTATACAAACTAAATTTTTATGTCCCAATTCTAAAGAATAATTTAATTTCATTAAATTTAATATATAAAATTGTTAAATATTGGTTTAAAAAAGGTTCTCTATTAAAAGAAGGTAAAATTGCATTTTTTTTGAAAAATACTTCTTTTATCTGAAAAAATGAATTTGTTCTTACATTATTTCTAAGAAACTCATAATATGAATTCCTAAATTATAAGGATTATATAAAGTTCAAAATTAAATTAATACTATTCATAACCGCTTTTGAACAGCTAGTTTGGTAAGTCATGGTGCGCTTGAACTCGGTGTTGCGTTTAGTGCAAGTATTGAATTACGTTAAAGAAATAATGTACTATGAAATCTTGGGTTGTTACAATATTCCCTAATTAAATAAATTGCATCCTCATAATTTAAAATTGTTTTTTGAAAATAAAAGGTTAAAAATTGAAAATACCTTTGTGGGAAAACCCACATCGAAAATTGGGTTAATAAAATTTAGTCTTAGTAAGAGGAAAAGGAAAATGAAAGGGTCACCACCAAATTATGATCTCGATCAATAGAACATTGGCTTAAATTAAAGACAAATAATTGGAGAAAAAAATTAAATATTTATAGGGAGTGATTGAGGTCATCAATCAAAAACAAGTGTAAAATTGCGGGCCTCGAATCCATCAATCTATGATGATTTAAAATACCATCGGTTCAGCAAAACATAAGGTGTTAGGATAACACATTTTTGGTTTTATGATCCATTCCCTAAAGTTTAAGAATTAATTTATTCATATAATAAGAGGAAAAAAATTATATATATATATATATATACTTGACAAGTAGATTTTCATCCTTCAACTAATTCCTACCACAAACTCATATTTCACTCCAATAGATTTCAGAAAAATGTTTTATATATCCTAATCGTATAGGGTTCCAAAAAATAATTAATTTATAATTCACCTATCAGAACTTAAAAAAACTAGATTATACAATCCATGGACTTCACGTAGTCTAGTGGTAGGCGATAAATCTCAATCGCACTATGGTTGTGGGTTCGATTCCCACAGCTTTTTCCGACGCGACAGATTGTCACATAGTCTATGTGTTTTCCTTTTAATAAAACTATAGTATTATAATATTCCAAAAACAATCTTAAGAAATGTTTTAACCTTAAAAAATACTATCCAAAGTTAAACTTAATCTATTCCAACCTTTATAGTTATCCAAAATACCTCTATCTAAACTCACAATCCAAAATTTATAAGGAAGTTAAACACAATGAAGATCCATTTTTCCACATAATAACATATGAATACCTTCATCATGTATTATTTTAAAACATGGTGACACCATAAATTACCATAAAACCATATTGATTACTTTCATGCTCCCTTATTCTTTATAGAATACTGGATATACTCGTTATATCCAAAAATGTTGTAAACTCCCACAATGATGGAATATACAAACCATTAATATGTTCCAAGGTAGTCAAGAATATCCAATATAATTTATCCAAATCAACCATCTCTTTTCCAAAATTACTACCTTATTATCCAGACCATATAATAACAAATTATCAATGAAATAGTACTGTAGTACAATCCTTATTTATTTCTATAATTCATATAACCAATAAATCATTGATACAACACTCAAATGACACAATACTTTAATAACAACATAAGAATTCTTAATCATTCCTCTTCATATTCAGTAGTATCACAACTTGATTCTTTTCTAATAACAGCATTTGGGGTATACTCTGATGATTTAAACATTGATTCGCGTAGTGTCCTAACTCCTTGTAGATGAACCATTGTACATTTGAAACCTTTTTCTCACCCTTGCAATCATGTACTTGGTGTCCTTTTTCTCCAAACTTATAACAAACTCCCATTACCTTTAAGAATTTACCAAGGTGATTCTTTCCACAGTTATCACATATGGGAAAATCCTTCTTTCCCTTATTCCATTTATCCAACTTTATCTCTACCATCCTTTTCGTCTCTTGCTTCCCTTCAAAGCCATAGGACTCAGAGAATTATTTACTTATCTTATGAACACATGATACTATTTCTTCATATTTTGAGAATACTTTGGAGAATATCTCTCTTCTAAATGTTGGATTAATACAATGAACGATTTGATCCTTCTTACGCTTTTGATCATACATATTGCTGGAGTTCACATTCCTTCTACTGGGTGCCATTTCTAAACAATGGCATACACTAGGTCAGTTTATGAATCGTAATGAATAATTTCAAACTTGTAAAATACCTAATGTAAATTGAACAGTTTATGGATATAATCCATAATCAAAAAAATGTTTTCTTTGAGGAAGTATTTACTCCTAAATCATTCATAATGGCTTTTAATAAAAATGTGAATTATCCTAAACATATCCCCTAAGAGTGTCGTAAGCAAGAGTGCAGTAAGGCCCGTTGTCGTGCACCAGTTTCCGTTCGAGTCCAGATCAAAGCGGTGTTTTCGGGTTTTACCCCTAGGTACATCTGTTCTAGAGCCGCCTCTACCTGCTCGTATCTAGACAGGGATGTATTGCTTGGAAGACTCACAAAATATCTACAATACCAAAATTATAGTAATTTCTTCTATACTAATCCTCAAAGTCTATCTTAGAGATATGTGCTCTAATCAAAGTTTATTTAAATCTAGTTTCCAAGGTTTGTACTAAACTTACTCTGATACCAACTGTAACACCCTGAACCTAGATGCCCAGAGTCGGTGCATTATTTTAATACATAGGTATGATTACAAGGAATCAAGTCCTGAAGGACCGATCAATTTAGCATTATTGGAAAATAGATTACATACATGAATGTTACATTACACTTTATAACACACAACACAACATAAATAATCCTTTATGAATGCCATTATTCACTTAGCTTAACCCTCCATATCAATCACAATACACTTCTTGGAATCCTGGGAAAAATAAAACATAGAAAGGAGTGAGCTCAGATGCTCAGTAAAGATAACAATACAGCGGAAACTTACATAAATGAGCATAAACATTTAAGGAAATGTATAAAACTAAAAAAAGCCTTTTCAACATAAAATTCATCATAATATGGAAAATATAAATCAAAATAATGTCATTTACTTACTCACATGGATATTTTACTATTCGAATAATCACATGCAATATCAATATCCACTTTCATAATGATGGAATGCATAATGCCATACTTCATAACCACATATTCACAGCCTTATTCCAAGACTACAAATAAAATTTTATCAAGACCTTGTTCCAAGACACTATTTTGTCTCATGAGACCTACCGATGCATTGAGGATCTATAGTGGGCTCCACCCATCATTTACTAAGTCCAATGCATTCCTCATATGAAAAGGTTTAAACATAACATAAACATTCGTATTAAAACTAGCATACGAAATGTCAATACATTATCCATAAACCATGAATGGTATAAAAATAACAGATCCATAGTCAAACATATCACAAAACCTTCAATATAATATGGAAGATTTGTATCATAATAAATCAACTTCAAACAAGTTTAAAATCCATCAAAGGATTTGACATAGATGAAAATGATTTGTAAAACTCTTTGAGAGAAATATCCCTTTTTCGTGAAAACATTTAAAAGTAACAAAATTTATAAAGGAAGACATTTAAAGACATTTTTTAATCAATGTGTTCCATACCACTTTGAAAATTTTGAAAGGAATTATTTTTTTAAAAATATTCATGTTCATATATATAAATCCTTAAAAACCATTTTGAAAACATGGACATTAATGAGAATGATTTAGACGAATAAATATTTAAAACATTTAAAATGATTTTTTAGTAAAAAAAGTCCCTTAAAATTATCCCTTTGAAAACTATTTCATGAAACATGGAGATGGATAATAAATATGTCCCAGTAGATACTTATGTAAAAACAACCTCGGATAATAAAGAGATTGTGAAATTAACCCTTACCTTGCACTTTCCTTTGGTCGAGGGTACGTTTAACCTCTTGTATAATGACCATTGTATGTTATTAGATTATAACAGATCCATATTCATATTATATCATACATGATTCATTTATGACTTTATACTACCCATTTAATAACGATTTTCATGTTAAATTAACATTTCAGGTAATAATCGCTTTCTTTATCGTACGTATTTTAACTTGTTATTCTTGATCGTATCATTTAGATCATGATTTAAATACTTCCAGAATATAAAACTTGATTTATATATAATATATATTTAGAATAAAAATATTTATAACATATAGATATATGAAATGGAAAACATCGTTTATGGAGACGGTAGGCCGTACGTATGCATAAATGTTGTTTCTGTTTTCATATCGTATTGAACAGAAGTAAGCGAATAAGATATATGTAAATAAATAAATAAATAAATAAATATAAATATATAAATATATATCTCCAATATCATTATTATTTCATATATTACATACTTATTAGTAATATATATTTTTATAATCGTCAATGAATGGTGAACGTGGAAATGAATCTCATCGCGTCGTGGAGACGGTAATCCGTACATATGCATGAACGACAATATCATTTCCTTAAAGGTGTGGAATTGGATGGTATATTTATTTTAAAGAGAAATTATCATGTTATTTTCATTATTTATATACATATTAATCATCATTATATCCATCCAAATAACATAGTGTTGAATAAAAAATTACACCACAACGTGGAGGCGGTAAGCCGTACGCACGCACGCATAGTGACATTATTATTCATAGGGTGGATAGAATAATGAATATGGTTGTGAAATATTTATAATAACATCACAGTATATATAAGGTACTGGATTTATTATTTTGTTATGGTAATAACAAATAAATAGTAAGTGGAAGAAGAAAAGAACTTGGAAGAGGGTGGTGAAATCATTACATCTTCTTTGGGTGCGTCCTTTTGATTTGATAAAAATGGCTTTTTAGGTTGGCTTTCTGACCAAAGTAATTCCTCTAAGATGAAGGTAGGATAGTTGGGAGGATATATGGGCAGGGTTTGTCCGATACCAATGGATTTGGAGGTGTGAATTTGAGAGAAGGGGAAGTGCCTTTTTATAAGAGGGGTGAGGGGCACCTTAGGAAAAGATTGAAATATTATTTTATAATAAAATAATTTTCGGTTTATAATGGCTCAAAAATAAATTATTTAAAGGATAATGTGGGGATGGGTCTAAAACCAATCAACCAATAGGTTTTAGACAGGTTTGGTTCACTATATTAACGTTATATTTTATATTTAACTCTTAGTTAAATAGTTTGACATTTACCATATCTCTTTGTATTTTTATATTATATGGTTAATAAACTTACTATAAACTTCCAAGAGAACCCCAAGTGGTTAATTAATGATACACCTATCATTATATAAGTCTTTTTTTTCGAACCTTATATTTTTAGGATTATTATATCAACCAATAATATTGTATTTTCTTTTAAAAACCCATTTATGTCAATTTTGACATTATTTAATAATTGATTTTTGTTAAAGTCATAAAAACTTCATTAATTATAAATAAATACATTTAATAAAGCTAACATGTGATAGTAACCTATAAAATTTGTTGATTTCATCAAAACTTTCAAATTATATTCATTTTAGTATTTATAATATCATTTATTTGATTGTTTCATTAATAATAAAAATACTACATCATTATTGTGTCATATAAAAATATATTTATTTTATGTCTAAAAATTTAAATAAAATATCCTAAGGTAGGAAATATTTTTATCTTTATAATGACTATTTATAGTCTAATAGATCAATTATATAACCTCATATAAATTTTTGTTTACTAAAATATATTTGCTTTTGTTATTTTTGTATTTACTTTAGATTATTTAATATAAAATGTCATTATCACTCCCAAGTGGCTCGATGGGGTTCCAAAATCGACCCAAGGATTCCCATGGTAGGAAATTTATCATCCAATAGGGTTAGGAAATGTTTTAGGGTAATTTAATATTATTTTAATATTATTTTTTAACCTTATTTACTAGATTTACCCGTTTAACCACGGTAAAAAAAATATTTTCTGAAGTAAATATTCCAAATGTCTAAAAATAAAAGTTACCTATATAAAAAATTTGGGAATCCTGATTCTAAATATGGAATCCATTTTTCTAAATTCAAAACACAAAATTGGCAGAAATTAATTTAAAATTAATTCTAGTTTTCAAAACAAAAAAACGCGTTTTTATGAAATAATAACTATCAAAAGATTGACAATTGTTTATGTCAAATTTAAATGTGAAGTTACTTATAATGACCTAAATTGTATTAAATGATAAAAATATAATCTAATTATACTTACAAACCATTCAAATTCATAATTTGTCACTATTAATTATTTCTATTAAAAAAGTTGTTTTTAATTAAAATTTATTAATTTTCACTATTCATCAAAATATGAAAGTTATCAGAAAAGTACCAAAAATTTATCTAAACTAAATTTTTATGTCCTGATTCTAAAGAATAATTTAATTTTATTAAATTGAATATATAACATTGTTAAATATTGGTTTTAAAATAAGGTTCCCTATTAAAAGGCTTTATTTTTTTAAATACTTTTTTTAAAAGGTTGGGTCTGAAGCCTCATTTTATTTTTAAAGCAATGAACTCTTTAGAATGGGTAGAGGGAGACCCATTACATAGCCTGAAGGCCCAAGGACAAGTGGCCTGAATATAAGGCTTGAAAGCCCATTTTTTTGTCCCAAAGAGCCCCTCAGTGAATAGTACTTCTACAGTACCTGGGATGCTACAGTACATGCTACAGTACCACCACTGCTATAGTTCCTGCTATAGTGCCTCCGCCGCTACAGTTTCGCCACCACAATAGTTCCTCCGCTGCAACAGTACTGCTATAGTGCCTTGCTACAGTGCTTCTACAGTACCCGGAAATTAGTCCCTGCCCAGATTTGATCCTGGGTGCCAAGGAAGAGCCTGTACCACTACGGTACCGGCTCGTTGGCTTTTTTTAAAGGTTGGGGTTGAATCCTAAATTTAAAAATACTTCTTTTATCTGAAAAAAATGAATTTTTTCTTACATTATGTCTAAAAAACTCATAACATGGATTAATAAATTATAAGGATTATATAAAGTTCAAAATTTAGTTAATACTATTCATAAGTGCTTTTGAACAGCTAGTTTAGTAAGTCGTGGTGCTCTTGAACTCGGTGTTGGGTGTAGTGAAAGTTATTGAATTACTTTGAAGAAATAACGTACTATGAAATCTTGGGGTGTTACATCAAGTATGTTATAAAAATGAAGATCCCTAATAAGAATCAAAGGAAATTTATTAAGATGACCTACGCGCACACCCCTATGCATCAGAAGGCTTTCGTAGCCCCTTCACGATAATGAAAAATCAGCCAGCCCTACACGGGGGTACATACACCAGGTACCTTGTCCTTGGACCAACATGGGATACCTTATTCTACAAGGGTCTTATATTTCTATATAACTATTACCCTAAGTATCTTCATTTGTATGTTTTGAAAACTAAATGTATCCTCCAAACTCTGGTTGTGAAACCCCTTCACCCAGGTCCTATAAAATCCCTTATATATCTCTCTAATACTTGAGAGAAGAGGGAATTAAAGGGAATAGTGAGATCCAAGTCCCTCTAGGGTATGAAACAAAAGAAACCAGTAGGAGGACCCCTTTCCCCTAGTAAATAACCACTAGTGAGAAGGTCCCGTTCATATCTTGAGACCTATGAGAGACCCTTCTGGGGACACCTAAGGAGATCCTTTATACTTAGATCAAGGCCTTACCATGGTTTTTTCACCCAGGCGATTCATTAACCACAGATCCTCCAAATCATGTAGGCCTAACTCCTGAATAAAGAACTTATAGCCCATCCCAGGACCTATTCGAAGCAACTCCTGCTTTCCAAGTCTTGACCAACATGAGATAGCTTTAAGACCTCTTTCAAACCATAAATGGCAGGGTTCCACTTCCTTTGGATCCCCTGTTTGAGGGTGACCAAATTGAATCCTCCACTAAATCCTCTATACTTGTAAGACCATGGTGAGAGACACACCAGTGTGCCTCCCATTTTTATATTCATTTCTTCATTCAGAGGTGTCCCACACTTTCCGTACCTGATGGGTAGGGTCATCAGGGTAAATGCAGATAAGAATTCTGTCAATCAAAAGGACCACGATCCTAGGGGATATGTCATGGATTTCGTAGTCTCAGATATGAGGGCTAGGACTATGTATTTCCCTCTTCATCTCCAGATTAGGGACATCTAGTTCCTAGTGGAGAGGGAGATAATCACACTTGCCTTTCCCTTATAGGTGTAGTGTCTTATCCTCCTCTCTTCCATAGGAACCCATCCCTAGGGAATCCCTCATAGAGTAATCCCCAATTCTTTCTTGAATTACTTCCCCTTCTTTATTCCTCCATCATTTTATATATACATGGGATTTATCCACATGGGTAGTCATACATGAATATATAGGGTATAAATAAAAGAGGATATGGGAACCATAGTCCACTCTCTTTCCCTCTCCCTTTGGGTCTTGGCCTTGTACACTAGTAGACAAAGAAAATTGTGTGGTTCCTCAGATCTACTACCTCCCATTGTTACTCACACCAAGCATGACTCATGTGGCCTTAGAAGTTAGTGGTGATCATGAAACCTACATGATCCCAAACCTTAGGGTATCATTTCATGTGTAAGTCCCAACCAAAATTTGGGCATCTTATTCTATATAATCCCCAACCATGTCACCATAAAACCACTATGTGGGCCTCATATTCTGTATAAGAGAAAACTATTCTCATCCTAATGGGAATCCTTCTATATGGTTTAAGCCTCAAAATCATTCCTTAATCCTCTCAATGGGTCATATTCCCAATGAGACAAACCTTCAGAGGGCCTCTATAGTCATGATCACTCACAATCAAACTACATGGGATTTTATTCCCATCTAAACGGGATATGTAAGAATCCTCAATGTGGTCCAAACCCAACATGCCAAGATCAAACCTAATTCTCTCTAGTCTACATTCCTAGTGGGTTCATGTTTAACCTTAGATCCTACATCACTTCTAGGTTTCTGAGTTTATTTGGTATATATCCCACATCAAACATTGACTAGGTACCCTCCACCTAAATGTCCTTACAACATGATGTTAAACTGAATGGTTTGGTCCTTATCACATTTCACTAAATGGTATGATGTGTCCCATTAAGCAAAAAAATACTATGTGGTTTCTTATTCCTTTCACAAGGATACATAGGAAGCCCATCTCATGGGTCTGATCCCACCATCCAAACAACTCCCATTTTCCTGGATGATGAAACACTATAGAACACCCCTTTTTGTGGCTCAAAACCATCAGCATAATAATTGATGAAAAATGAATCTATAATCCGTTCATAAAATGGTACCATTGATAGAGAACCTAAAATACATACAGATGATTCTAAGTTCCATTCAATCTAATAATTTATTGTTAATTCAAGTGTAACCCATGTCATAATTGGGAATTAATGATGGATTCGAAAACATATCTAAAATATTTAATAGAATCATAGAGTACGGAACAATTACAACCAAAATGGTGTGATGATCATGAAATCCCATCATATATACCAATGTGATTTCATAAGTATCATTTTCAAAGTTCCACAATGAGCACCAGCATTTGGAAAGTAGGTCCTTGATTCATCACATATATTCAAAACCATTGGGTATTTCTGTTTCCATGAATAAATCACATTGAAAACCACCTAAAAGTTATGTGGGTGTATTTTTATGATGAGAAGGTTCTTCCAAAAAAACCACAAGACTCTATTCCAACACTAGGTGGCATTTTTGGACGAAACAAAAATGGTAAAATCAACATGAATACTTAACCAAGATGATGGTATCACCCACTTGTCAGGTATCTTTCTCTATCAAAATGAAATGTGGCCAAATAATAAAATCAATTAGGCATGTTTTTGTTTATTGAGATAATGATTTGATGTGGTTTTATTGTTTGTTTTATCACCTATATTAATGGAAATTTCAGTTAGATATCCCTTCAATCCAAATAATGTCCAACCAAATGACAAAGATTTATTCCCCAGCTACCATTATTTCTTGGTCCTCATCCAAGTAGAGGACACCATCACTAACCCAGCATCTTCAACATTGGGTCTCAAATGCATTATTCCAAGAGTACCGCCAAAATGATAACATCCTGACCCTAGATGATTCTTGAAAGGACCTTCAGCTTACAATGCCCCACTAGTCATCCACTCAGTGATGACCGAAGACTCATATGTAGATGAAAAAAACCACCATCTCTAATCATTTTAGGATATTATCCCCATAATAAAACAATCAAGTCCTCCCTTATCTCAGGGAGGTTAATCAAGAGGCTATAGAAATCCTCACACAAAATTTACAAGGGGTCCTTTTAAAGGGCCCCTACCATTAATATCCATCGCTAACACCATGTAGTAGTGAACCTTCAACATGTTGAGGGTGACACCCTCAAAAGTTTATCCAATTTCATCCAAACATGAACCTGAAAGAAGACATGTCGAGGGTAGAAATCGGTCAACAAGAAATAATTCCACACATCTTTCCCCACAAGAGAATCCTACTAATTGAATTTAGTGGAAAACAATTAGTGGGTACAAACACCTTCCTACATTAGTCAAGCTATCCAACATACTTGATTGTAAGAATCCATAGAATCCCACAAAAAAAGGTTTCAAATAGAGAGAGCGAATTTTACCCCCAAAACTAGAAAACCCACTAGTGAAATTCAGCGTTAATCAATTAGTAGGCACAAAACCTACCCATATCAACCAATCCTTACATCAGTCTCATTTGGAAGTGTTCAAATAAGACCTACAGTCAAGTTTGACAACAAACTGTAAGAAGTATAACAAACCTACCCACATTTATTAAGATGGATAGTAGTCTCATTTGGAATCCTTCAGAAAAGTAATCCATAATATTCTAGAAAAAAATGGGGCTAACCCAAATCTATACCCCCCATAACAAAGTACTATCCATATCCACTGGTAGTAAATGGAGTTTATGTATAGGTGTGAACCCATTATCTAGCCAAGGAATGGGAATATATCACAATTAAATCCTTTGAAACCACAAGTAACATCCTGAAAATTGTGAAAGGGAAAGAAAAAATTACTTCTTAAAAACAATAGAACTGCTAGAATATAATAATAGTGACATCAGTGTCAAAGGGAAACACACACAACTTCATCCCTACAAATAGGGTGACTCATCATAATGACAATACGAAGTATACACATAAATATACTCCTATACAAGAGGGTCATGGGAAAAAACATATCACAATATATAGAAAATTAGATCATATCTATATCCCCATTCCAATTGGAGGTAATCGGCCTATTAGAATGACCACTCAAAGGTAGGTAAAAACCCCTTCCAAAATTATAGAAGCATGTCATAAAATTCTATTATTAACATGGGAGTTCGTAAAATATGATTTCATACCATAAAACCACTTTCCTCATAAAGTTTCCCCAGTCTCTCACTACAGGGCATCCAAAAATAATCCTCATCAGAGAGTATTGGAAAATGAAGATTCAATCTATGATCCCAATCTAATTAATTATATATTTATAGAATCACTTAGACACATATATATGGAAGCTCAATATCCTAATCTCCTATTAAAAAATTATAGGAAAAATAGAAATAATTCCAAAGGTCCTCCCTAGATACTTCACCATGAATGTTTTCTTCATGTCTATAATTTTATCAATCTTGAGATTCCATCTCCTGATGAGAGTCACAAAATCCCTCCACTTGTCCTCAAGATAAAATAAAATGTATGTATTCCACTTTTTTCATTCACTATAAAGGTCCTCTACATGGTATATACTACAAGAATTTTATTTGCAGTAGGATGTCAATACATAAGGGTAGTCCTCCCCATAATGGTATTTTCTGAAAAATTTCTCTCCACAGTAGCATTTCACTTCATCAAAACGGTCCTCTCCTTAGCGATTTAATGATGAGAAATATATCCTACTACAAGAAACTTGGGAAAATGAGGCCAATAAGGTTTTATTCCTTATCATTGACAAGTGAAATCCTTTCTAAACTTTAAGATGTCCTAAGGTGATGATCATTCTATAAACAAACCTTGGATCGCATGCCTTCTATAGTGTGTGAGGAAGCCCCTAAAAATCCTTTTTTTATGATAAAATGGGAGGGAGGTATCCACTTTGGTCAGAC
Source organism: Viscum album (assembly GCA_963277665.1). Lineage (NCBI taxonomy): Eukaryota > Viridiplantae > Streptophyta > Magnoliopsida > Santalales > Viscaceae > Viscum > Viscum album. Next base: position 226,571,987 of record OY728162.1, read on the forward strand.
CAGGTTAAAGAACCTCTATGAAAAGATGAAGAAGATGCATTTAACATGAGGAAGCACCTGGATAGTGATGAAATACCTGTCATGTTCTGTCCTTTATCCACTTCCCAACACAACATTCTAGAGCCATTGTCAAAAGATTTTATACACGATATCCACCTCAATATGTGGAATAATATTCATCACTTAAGATAAAAGGTATTATAATATGATGAGTATCATAGTCATGTCAAGGTAATAGAAGGGATAAAACTCCAAATATATTTGATGGCTCTCCTGGTTGAACGACATCCAAAACCAGGGAAATAGAAAATATCTGTCTAGCGTATATATCCTAATGTGTTAAAAAAATTATATCATCTAATATTAGTTTCCCCATACAGTGTTTATATTAGTGGATGGGGTGAACATAGATAGTTTTATTTCACCATGCTCCCCAATCAGAAATGTCCACCAAAGATGACATCATGCAGTGTCATAGCTTCAGACCAACTTCAACAAATAGACTATGTACACAACTGAGGATATGATACAAAAACATTCCATAAATTAATCTCGCCAATGTTAGGATATAAGAGATAAATACATCAATTTTTTTTCATCAGGAATTTAAAAATATCAACCAAGCCTCCCTTTAAGGTAATCCATCTCCAAATAGCACAAATTTCACAGATAACACAACTGTCTTCAGCCATTGGTGGTTCAGGTGAGACAAAAATGATATACCCATACCATGATCAAACACAAATCAATAAAATAAAAATGGATACCATGAAAACCAGGATCAACACCAGCCCATAGGGAAGAGGTTTTTTTAAGAAACCATCAAGGTTGGAAAACCAAGATCGAAGAGTTATTGAAGTGAAACAAGAATAGCCCTAGATCACAAGGTTGGAGGCATTTTTACCTAAAAACCACATTCTTAGTGGAAGTTAGTATTATTTCTATTAGGGTTAACAATACATAATGAATCATCCAAGTTTTTCTCATCCCGTAATTTATTATCCTCATGGGGGACAAGCATTAAATTTTTTTCTAGAGATTCCCTTAGGATTACCATTTGTCAAATAGCTCTAAGAGAACCACTGAAGGATAGAACAAGGCTTCATGGAGGGACCATACAAGGGTAGTATCACAAAGAGACTAATAAATTTAATGTAATGTGTTACAAATTAGTTAATATAATTAACACCACCCCTACAGTTCATATGAAAAATGAGACCAATACAGAGGAGATGGAGGAGGAAGTTCTAGTTCATAATATGGTTTACATTGAAATGATTGAATGAGGTGTGCGTAAACATAACCAAAGTCTTTCCCTAAACATGATAATTTCCTCAATAACTCCATCATTACCTCTTTAGAGAGTATCCACCAAGAAAAATGGTAAATGTGAAATTGCACTTCACCCACCTTATAAAGAGGTTAAACCCATTGCACTTGAGAAAATATACACTTAGAAGGAGGAATATATGAAGGAATTGAGAAGAATCAATTTAGAACTACTCTGAGGAAATGTTCCTCCTTGATATACTCTGAAAATAGAGACTCAAATTATAATCCTAGCCGACACACATCAACAAGGAGAGTTCATGGCAACAACCGAGATAAAGATAGACATCTACCAAAAGTGGGGGACCAAAAACCATTTTACATGGATCCCAAAATAGAAAATTTGGATTTCCCTATATTGGGTACACAACTAGAACATAGCCATGAACATCCCTATATAACTTATCCTCTTGGTTACCAATGATTGATACCAGTAGGGAAGCCACATTTGGCCCTTCCTACTACTGACCCTATTCAATCCCCTACTCATCCATACATTAATCTAGTATTAAACAATACTATTGAATTTATAATAGCTCAATTGGAAGTTATGGTGGAATAGAATGCATTGGTACAGTTGGAGACAAAGCCTTACCCTAAATGGGTTGATCAGACTCTTCCCCCTCTAAAATTTGGAAACCCTGCATTTCAAATTTTAAATGGTTTGGGGGACCCATAGCAACAATTGATGTATTTTTTGTACCACTTTGATCCCATTACGGGGACCCCAAAACAATAGTAAGTAATATAACTTAGTTTCTTAATGTATAAATTATAGGCACCGACCTTCGTATGGTACATCGGCTGGCCAACTTGGTCAATTATAGCATTGGAAGATCTCTGTGTGAAGTTTCTCTTCCAATTCATCTCAACACAATATAAGAAAATATTCCTCAAACTCTCAAAATTCAAACATCGGGATAATAATAGGGTTTCATATTTCATTTCTCGATAGAAGGGGTTGACATAGACCTTAATCCTATGTATTCCTCAAGAAGATTTTTCATCCATCTTTATAGATAATCTTTGTGATGATTTGCACACAAAAATCATTCATGTGAAATATAAAGAAGGTTTTTAGGATATTTGTATGATTTTTCAAAGAATGGAATACTCTATCACATGAAATAAGGCTATTTCCTGAGTAATTACACTAGCTTAAAGAAAGAGAATGGGGAAAGAAGAGGCTACCACTGCTACACTTAAAAAGACCCTCCACCCGCTCCAGCTCCAAATTCTACACCATATCTTGCAGTTCCCCCTCTTGAGTTCCAACAACAATGCCCAAATCATCAAGACAAGAAAAGGGATTATAGGTGAAAAAAATTAGTATATAAAGAACAAAGTTTATTCTTTTCTAAATGATCAAATACCTTGAAAATTCATGTCAACATTGGAGAATAACTTGGTGAAGATTCCAAATCCCAAGAAGCCCAACTAGGATGGTGATGAAGATTTCCAAAAAAAAAAATTCCTTTTATAAATAATTGAGTTAAAATAACCAGGGATGTTTTTCAAGGAAATCCTAAAGAAGATGGTGGAATCTGAGAAAGTGAAGCTGGTAAATCTATTAGAGAAAGAAGCATGCATTTTTCTGATGATCTTGAGGAGGATAATGAATGGTAGGAAGTTAACAGCAAGGGTACACATAAGTTTAGTGATTGGATGGTCATAAAGATGATGAAACATACTCATTATATCCTCCAATCTTATTTTAAGCATCCAAATTTCCCCCCAACTACATCCTCTATGGAATAACCAACTCTATCAATACTACTGTCTTCCAAAATCTTGTCTTCGAAGAAACGACATGGCCAAGAAAGAAAGAAGAAAACATAGGTATATTAACCTATAAAAATTCCAATTTTTGATTTGAATCTCTTAGACATCATGTTTATAATCCCAAAATAATGGGAACCACCCAACCAAATGTTACCAGAAGTGTCAAACTGATAGATTAAGTCCTTATCATATGAGGAGCTGATTTTCAGATACATTAATTCTATTCACTTAATGGATACCTTCTCAGATAAAGAGTGTGATTATGAACCCGAGGTCTCAACATTTGACCATAAAATAGGTGAAATATTATGTAGAGTTAAAGGAAATAGGGAAGACACAGTATTGGTAGAAATCAATACTCCATCCACATCCCCGCTCGTGTGGTCTACACGACTGAAAATCATGGGAGATCCATCTAGTAAGCTCGGTTGGAGAAAAAAAGTTCCCCCACACAAGATAGAGTTTTCCATGACTCAATAATTATGGATGGTCTACTAGAGGATACTGATGTTCCAAATCATCCTCAGTGTGTATTCAGACCTATCCAAACTAACCAACCAAGGAAAGAAGTTCCTTAAACTCTTATTCCGAGGGACGATCTATCTAAATCAAGTACTTTAGTTCATATAGTGTCTAGAAAAGAGAATCCTAGAGCTAGGAATCACAAGACATTAGACCAAAAGTATGTGATTTTAAATTAATTATCCATGGTTTCGGCCAAGTTAACAATCTTGGATTATTTGAGTCTATCAAAAATCTTATAGGAAGCACTGATAGAAGTTTTGTTAAGTCCTCAAAAAATTTTAGGTTGAAGTTGTTGCTTCCAAATCATATCATGTGGAGAAATATCCTAGGGAATTTTGCACGATCATCTCCTTTATATACCCAGAAAAATATATCATTATACATGGACACATCAAACCCTTGTATGTTTCTGGAAAGATAAATGACATTGATAGTTAATGAGACTTTATTGAAATTGGATCATGAGTCAACCATATTCATTCCTGAACACTCCGTCAATTGGGTTACATCGAGTCCAACCTTCCTGCTCCACTTTAACACTATAGTATTATTAAAAGAGAGAACACAATCCTCTCAATGAAATAAAACTTAGTACTTAGTTTAGGGATCTCATATCTGACTTAGAATTCCAGGATATTCAGCAAGATACTCTATTTAACATTTAGCTGAGAAGACATTGGTTTCATCAACATGCATAAATTCTCTCATCATACCACCAATGACTCAAATATTGCATTAATAGCCAAATTATGAAATTTCATGGTAAAAAATCCCCATTTAAGTCATGTGAATCACAATATTTTGATGCAAGATTTTAGCTGAGGAAAAGTAAATAGCCCATGACTGACAATGTTGCTCATATCAATGTCTCAAATGGTTTGCAAGTGACCCCAACCAATACCTTAAATCAACTCGGTGTAAGGTATATCCTGACTATCAATTAGATAAAATATGTGGCTCTAAATTTTGGAAAATATTCGACCACTTTCATGATATCATTCATGAAAACTAAAACCGAAAAAACTATTGAAGTGTTGACTCTTTGGGTAGTGATAAAAGATCAGGTGATAATGTCATCATTCTATCCCAAAATCTTCAAAAATTACCTTCCTCATATTATGGGTCAGAAGAGGTTTTCATGTTACTAAAAAAATGAAGATGATTGTTCTTTATCTTTTGTCCCCCCTTAGAATATTTAAAGGGTTCCTATGTCATCAGTCAATTTGGAAGTAGTTTTTTTACCTCTTGAATGCCCAAATACTAACTCCTCCCATAACTTAAAGAAATTGGATTCATCACCTAGTTTCACTAAGAACATGGTAGAGGTGGAAGAGGATGATTTTTAGGATGTTAAATAGGACAAAGACCTTAGGGATTCACCTCTATAATTTGGAAAAGGTTTCCCTACCACCATTGATGAACTCAGATAAATAAACCTAGGTTCATAAGAATATCCACAAACCACTTTGATAAGTGTGTCCATGAATTTTGAAGAACATGAGGTATATACCACCTCCATGAAACAACATTATGATGTGTTCACCTGGAATTAAACAGAGATGCCAGTCCTTTATCCCTAGGTGGCCAATCATCACTTGAACTTTTCAGAAGACCACCAGAGGTAAAATAGAAAATAATAAAGAGACACCCAACCCACAACTCCAAAATTTAGGTTAAGTTGGAAAATAATAACAGGGATGACTTTATTTGAAAATTTCATTATCTGAAATGTATAGATATCATAGTACTAGTGAAGAAGAATAATGGGAAATTTAAAGTCTGCATTGACTTCAGAAATATCAACTGACACTATTCAAAATATAACTTTCGGGTCCCAATCACAAAGCTACTGATTTATGAAAAAACCTGTTATCAATCCCTATCCTTAATTTATGGATATTTAGGGTACAAATGAATTCAAATTATCCTAGAAGATGAAGAATCCAACACCTTTAGGGATCCCTTGGGATTATTTTTCTATAGGGTAATTCCCTTTGGTTTGAAGAATGATGGTGCTTCATACCAATGTACTATGAATAGTATCTTTAAAAACTATCTGGGGATGTTTTTCTATTGGTAAATTGATGATATGGTGGTTAATCCTAACAGTTTCCTAACCATATGGATAATATTGAGACTGTATTAAAAAAAATATGATAGTACATCTAGATATGAACCCCTTAAAATGTTCTTTCACGGTAACCTTATAATTGTTTTTCATCATCATCATATTCCATCATGAAATTGATGCCAAACCAGATAAGGAAAAGGAAATACTTAGAATTTAACCTCCTCAAAACATCAAATATTTGAAAGGAAATCAAGGGAAATTATCCTACATTCATCATTTTATCACCAAGATTGTAGGTAAATGTTTTCCCTTCAATAGGTTTATAAATAAGAGAATCAAATATCAAATAACCAGCGAGTATCAAGAATCATTCTATAGTATTGAGAAATATCTCCTGATTCAACAGGTACTAATGCATCCCGTTGAATGGAACCCACTCATTTTTTATGTGGAAGTACTAAAAAGATCACTGGGTAATTTTATCATGTAAAATAACAACATCAAAAATGAAAATAGCATTTATTATCTTAGTCAAACCATGATCAACACTAAGCAACATTATTTAGATATCAAGAAGGGATTCTTGATACTAATATTTGTGTTCTAGAAACCAAGGCAATACTTGTAGTGCCATGAGATCCATCTGGTCTCTCATGATAATCTACTAAAATATATCCTTAGTATTTCTCTATTGATAGGATGTCTGGAATGGTGGGTAGTTATCCTGCAATAGTTTTTCATAAATTTCATGCCTTGGAAGGTAGTGAAAGGCCAGACCTTGGAATATTTTCTCACATAGAACCCTTCTGTAGAAACAATGTCATTATATACTAAATTTTCATATGAATAGAACTTTTCTATTCAAGATGGACCGCAAATATGGGAAATGTATTTTTCTAGCACCTCTAGGAACCTAATCAAAAATAGAATGGAAGACCCTAAGCTCAAAAATTTCAGGATAGGGGCTGTTCTCATCTCTCTATAAAAGGAATTCTTGCATTAATCCGTCCTATTTTTAGAGGTCTACAAAAACAATGACGAAGAATATCGATCATTCATTGTAGGACTATAAATGGAACTTCAGAATACTGTGTGCCAACTAAAGGTGAAAGATGATTCAAATTTTCTAATCAAATAGATCAATAGTGATTATGCCAACAGAAAGAAAGGGAAAATCCCCCTATATGACTATATCTAGGGGTTAATAGAATAATTCTCCAGAAATACAATATTTACTCACATCCCATGATCAAATAAATCCCATGAAGACACATTAGAAAATATAGACATGGATTTGGCATATCCTGATCATGACGAAATGGCCATCATCATTGTGAATCATTGAATGCTCTCACATTTTTATCATGTCAGCATGGAAGAGTTCAATGAAATCATTCATTTCTCCAAACCATATGTTCCTAACAATGGGTGGATGATACCCATCATGTACTACCTTTATAGCGAATTACTCCCAACTAATAGAGCTTGGAAATAGAAAATCTAAATATGGGAAATTAATTTTGTTCTATATGATGGCACAAATCATTAAAATTTCCAATATAAGAGGGGACTATATGGGGTACTTCTCAAGAGAATTGACAGTGATGAGACTTATACTGTCATAAAGTAAGTTCACACAAAATAATGTTCTCTCCAAACCATGGTTCAATATTTCTCATCAAATCTAGAGGATTGAGTACCACTGGCCCACTAGGACATATGATTACACAAATTTTACCAAAAGTATCATTCCTTCTAGGTGTATGCCAACTTAATTCATCAATCCCCTAGAGTTTCTACATATATCCAAATATTCTTGGCCATTTTACATATAGAGAATGGATGTTATGGGTACATACCCTTCAATTATGGAAAATTAATACAAATAATTCTTTAATTCTACCTACTTTATCACCAAAATGGGATGAGGAAGTACCCCACAAAGAATTCAAGGCCAAAAGAATATTCATCTTCATGAAAGATGACATAACTCCCAGATTTGGCATCCCTCATAAATAGGGATAGAAAATAGTGCCCATTTCTCTTTTGTTGTCCTGGAGAAGTTTTTTCCAAGAGTATAATTTCAAATCCAACAACTCATACCACTATCATACAATGGCTAATGGATATAGAGAGTCCTTCAACAAGAGAATATAAAACATACTCCAGAATATGGGGGTAAAGATAAAATGTCTTGGCCTAATAAGCTCTTGCATGCGTTGTGGGCCTACTAAACCAAAACTCATACTACCAAATAAGAAAACTTATATTCATTTTTATATAGAATAGAAGTAGTCTTACCCATTGAGGTACAATTACACTCACATCAAGTTTCCATCTGTGATCATATATCCATATATTAGGAATCCATTAAATAACTCTATGAATTATAATGACTCAATGAGAAGAGATTTTATACCTTACATCACTTAGAGGCACATCAAAATTTAATAGTGTGAGATTTTAACAAGAAAGTACACCTCCATTAATTATTTCATGGAGAGTTGGTACTGGTCCTTAAGACTCCAATGATATTAGGGAAGAATCCTCGAAACCTTTAATTGATGTGGGAGAGACCTTATTTCATAAACATGTTCCACTCCAATGAAGATTATTCCTTGATCTTGATCGATGGGGATCTCATTACAACCCCATCCAAAGTAAGGTTTCCAAAAAAGTACTTATTGTGAAAAAAGAGTGATACATCTCAGCAGCACAATGTTAAACTGTGTAGTCGGTCTTTATTGCATGACCTTAGAAATCATGGCTTATCATCCATGTCACAAGATGATAAATTTCATGAAGCTGATGTACTTGATGCATGACATGAAAATACATGGACGAACGTCCTAGTCACAAGATGTTAAAATGTACGATAATGACTTTTTCATATGACTTTAAACTGCATGGTTCACATCCTTTTTTCATGCTGTAAAACTACATAATCCCTATTTTAGAGGATCATAATATTTGGTGATGGTACCTCACAAAACCTTTATTCAGAAATCATGTGTGTCTTGATTCTAATCCCAATAAGAAATATAGTGACTCCCGGATCTCCAATTGTGGTTCCAACCAAAAAAAATTCCCCCTCCCTTTATACGGGTTAGACCTACACATGAAACCTTTCAATAAAAAAGTCTGTCATGATTTTCAATCTGATAAGAAACATAGCAATGCATATATCTTACATCCTGGTACAACATTCAAAAAATATAAATGCCACCATCCTTCACTTGTATTTCCTTTGTGAAGAATCCTTTTCGACTCCTTAATTATCACACCGGGCATAGATCACATGGGATTAGGATTTTTAGTAATAAATTTCCATTAATGAGTAAGGAATATCAATTTACATAAAGGTTACTATGGTCCTAATTGCAATACCTTAAAAAGAACATCAGATTTGTTTGAATGCATCAATTTAAATTTAATTGTTCCTTAAAAAACACATGTGGCTTGACTATCATTCCCATGAGACACATAGTGATGCCTAGATCCTATATCCTAGTCTAGCTACAATACAAGAAGTTCCCCCAATCTGCTATGTATAAGTCAGATCAACATGAGAGGATCCAATGTGGGTTCTCACCCCTTTCTTGAGACTATATTCCAAAAAAAGGATTTCACTTCCCCATATAAGAACTCAATCAGTATGGGGAATTTATTCTTGAACTATCTGTGGTTTGGTTATTTATCCAAAAAGATATGTATTGATGCCTAGGTCCTATACCCCAGTCTAGCTGCAATATTCCTTTTTCAGGTCGATTCACCTATATTCTTACCACATGATGTTAAACTGCTTGGATAATGTCCTTGTTAAATGAATTTAAACTGCATGGTTACTCAAGAACTACATATGTCTTAATTATCATTCTAGTGATATATGTATTGATGCATAGAACTTGTGTAATAGTCCTAGACATAGGGTAAATATCAAACCAATTTCTTCCTTTGTGCTTGAATATATTCCTTCCACACATCATACTCCTAATCTTGGACACTTTTAGATCTTCATAATCATTCTCCAACAACCGATGATATAATTTTTGATAGCTATGAACCACTTTGTATTACTGTGTGGTAATACACCCCAGTTTTCTTTGTAAAATTTTCCCACCAAAAGAGATTTTCATCTAGAGGATTCCACTATTTGAATATGTAGTAACACACCCCAGTTTTATTTTCATAAATTCACCCACAAAGCGGGGTTTTCAACCATCGACACATTTTCCCTCAGGAGAAGTCCCTTATATCTTTGTAAACCCTGATGACATCAGGTTTGAACCCACCATTCATCCATGGTACATGGTTATCCCTTGTATATTTTTCCTATATCAATTATCCCAATTAAAGAAACCCCAATACATTGGTTTATAGTTTCCTCAATCATGTACAAAGTATGATAGAATAATCTTGGTTCTATAGGCCTTATATTACTCATCATTTTTGTAATACCATGGTCCTCATCATGTGACCTAAAAACAAAGGCACCGTATGTTATATTTTTGGGTAAGAACTTTATAATAAACTTGTTTATCCATTCGTGGGTTATTTTGACTTGAAATGATCCTCCCATATTCATTCACTTTCCTTCCACAAACTGAAATCTATGTCAAAGGAAATACGAATCTCCATAAACATCCTTTGAACATTGGAAATTGAATATCATAATTCTTGACAGATCGTTTCTATAACTATTTAGTAACACTCCCCAATTGGCTTTTCATAAGTTTCACACATAAAGGGCCTATTAGTAAGAGGATTCCATTGCTTGACTCTTCATTAAATGACTGAAACTTCTTTTTTTTTCAAATAAGTAACTTTTTGGGTTAGTGAGAACCGAACAAGCAAAGGGAAGAACATGAAAAAAGAATCATAAGTGGGTCGGTCTTAGAACCACTCCCAAGTCCAGACCTAACAAACATAGAAACCAAACAACAACAAATAAATCCACTTTGAGGCAATGTAGGAACAAGAGAAAATGGGTGGCCAGCCCAACCTGCCAAACTGCCATGGACATAGCACTCAGGGTCAGACCTGCTGAACTGCACCATAGAATCATTGAGCCAACGCCACCATGCAAAAAAAAAAACACCCCAACAGATGAAACTTCATTGAATCCACCAAAATGATCCAAAAAATCATGAAATCCATCACACCCAACCAAGATGGGGTCATGCGTGAAGGAAGATGAGGAAATTGTAGTGGAAAACAAGGAGAACCATGGCCATCTGAGCACAACAAAAGACAGAACCACAGAACAAACCAGAAGGGAAGGAGAATCCAACTGGTGAGGAGAAGCACCACCGACACTGAGCATTCTTACATCTGCCATCCGCATCTGCGTACTGGCCCAGTGTCGAAGACGACCCTGCCACGTTTCGATTCACACAAAACCAAAATGTCCACACTGCAACAAGCCTCAGGAAAACCGGAGAGAGGCAGGATGAGCTGGTTCCACGAACACTTCCTAGGTCGAACCACCATTGTTTTTGTATACGCCAGCAAGTGTTCTGCATCGCGGCTACCCACAAACATCCAGGCGATGATCCTGTGCATTCTAGAGGATGCTGAATCACCTGCACACAAACCATAACAACCCAAAAAAATTGAAATCAAGAAGCAATCCCATGTGATCAAGCATAGATCCCAACACATAGCCTCCAATTACCAAATCCCTCTGGATCCCTTAACACCGATTCCTACTTGAAGATGTGGACCGACAAAACATAAATCTTTAGAAGATCAGGTGAAGCGCATATCATGGTGGAGAGAAGACGTTGGTCGTGGACACTATCCAAGGAGAATGAGAAATGGAGAAGCTTCGTTGACAGGTCTCCCAATCAAGATGGCGCTGACGGAGGAACCAACAATGATAGGGGGGAGATGGGGTAATGTGGTGGCGAAAACCCTAGCCGTCGAAGGAAGCTCTCCCGAGATCTACATCACGCCTCTGCTTGACTCTTCAGTAACACACCCCAGTTTTCTTTTCATAAAGTCACCCACAAAACTAGTTTTTCAACCAGTGATACAATCATCCTTAAAAAATACCTCCTCTATCTACATAATACCTCTCCCCCATTTCATTATTTGGATCCATAGACCCCTAGATAATAGATTACAAAAATTTCACTTCATACCTAAGAATGATGGCACATTCTCAAATATATTACCCTAAAATAGAGAATCATTATCCTTTTGTTCATAGCTAATGGACCTTAAATTATATCCTTCAATGTACTTATTATATGATATTAAAATTCATATAATAACATCCTAGACACAAGACACTAAACTATTGAAAAAAATCTTCTCAATAAGATGTTAAACTTTGTGGTCCATGTCCTAGTCACTCGATATTAAACTGCATGATGTTTCAACACTTGTTAGAAAGGGGAATTCCTCTATAAAGTTTATCATTTAATAGAATTGAACCTTTCACACACAGGAAAAATTCTTGTAGGAGAAATTTCCCATTCATGGCCAATAAAAATACATATACTATCTTCATTCTCAAACACCTTCCCTTAGAAAACCACCCTTTGTGGTTTTGAGAAATATGAATCTTTATAAACTCCCCAACCATTGGAAATATAATGTTAGAGCTTCTGAGGATACCTTTGTTTGACTATGCAGTAATATGGCCCAATTATATTTTCATATGTCATCCAAAAAAATTCAGGGCTTGATATCCAGATGATTCCACTGTTCGACTCTGTAATAATATGACCTATTTGTCTTTGTATAAAATGTCTCAAAAAAGGGTTTGTCAAACGATGGTATATTCATCATAAAGAGAGACCTCATCAATTACCATAATCCCCCACAATATCATGTTGGAAACCGATTTATGAACTTGGTTCACAACCATTCTTCAAAAACCTGTATCATATCATGTTTTAGATCCATGAATCTTGAACCTGTGACTCAAAATTCCCCTTGGGGTATAAGTATAATTTTGGGACATTCTTGGATAAAAATACTTTCTTGGGTCATCTTTACAAAACACATTGTCAAATATTTTTTACCTCAAATACTAGTTGCATTAGTCTTCCTTGTACAACATTAAACTATGCAAGAAAAAAAGAAACAATACTATCCAGGTTGAAAACTGACAAAGTGAACACTAGGAAAAGGTCTATTATCAACTCGCTATGTCTATGCTTTTTATGTTTTAGGAAGAAATTGAAAAATAGAATGTAAAAGGAAAAAAACTTTTCAGCTCAAAAAACCATAAAGGGAAGCCTAAGAAAAAGACAAGCCATGCTCACTACGCATTCTCATGAAATACTTACGGAACAATTAGGGAGATGGAACAAAAGATTAAAAGTTTTAAGGGTTGTCCACATGACCATATAATCATTCAAACTATACTGTTTAGGCCCTATGGATTACGAAAAAATTAGAGCACTTACTCACCTTTATCGTTGCAACTATAACATGATGAAATTCAATCAAATGAGTTATTTTTAGTGTTGTATTATGATTACTATGAGGAAAGTAATACATGAATAGGTGATTAAAAAAAAACCTTTTTCATTCCTGTTCAAAAAATACAAAAGAAATTCTAGATATTGGAGGCACTTTGCAAATATTTATAGGTATTCCTCAACATAGGATTTTATTTGTTGAACTACGACTCGATCATTTTCCTTATCTTGTTGGAACCTAGTTAGTTGTTTGGAAATGGACTCTTTAGTGTGATGAATCTTCTCTTTCTCCACAGCCACCAAATCCTCACCTTTTTCAAAGACCATCATCAAGGATCATCGGAGTTATAATATCTCTTCCTTCAATTTTTTTTATTCTTGTAGGTATATCAGTTGAAAATATTTCTTATATAGACAAATTTTCCAACTATGACCTTTTATCACCTTCCATTTTCTATATGATTAACTTTACATCATGGTGGATCATGTGGTAATCAAATACAACATACCCTAGAATGGAAAATAGAGTTGTAAGAAAGTGAATTCATGATTGCAGATCTTCAAGTGGTTTCTTTGAAAGTCTCTTCCAGATGTCTCACAATAGGATACAACGTGTCGTGCAAAGAGAATCCTACATCTCCAAGTTCTACTCAAAGCTACTCTCAGAGGAAGAGATGTATTCTAGGATTTGTGCACTAAACAAGTCACCTTGTTACACTCCCTCCAAGACAGCCTCAATTTCTCCTACCAGTGTTGACTGAACTAGAATAAAAGCCCCCACTTCTTTCTCATCCACTAAAGTTCATGGAACTTTACAGAAGGAAACACCCATCATCATCATCATCATCTTAAAATAAAATAAAATCAGTGAAGTAACCAAATTGGTTAATAACACTCACCCATTTTTGGGTCAACTGTTGGGATTGATACCTCTCAAGTACTTCTGGCCTTAATTATCATATCAAGATCCTTTTAACAAGGAGAATCCTTCTAGATTTTCTCAGAGATTAGGATAAAGGGATATTGGGAATCTCCCACATCGATATTCTCACCTATCACTTCCTCAATAATAGGAGTAAGATGGGATTGGAGGCCTTGGTCCTGAATTGGCTTGGAAACATTCTCTGTAGGAAAAGTTTTACATATCAATATCTAATGTGAGACATAAAATGAAAATGTGTTAACTATATTTCAAAAAAAATGAAATAAGGAGAGAAATTATGTTTATCCAATAACCTACTAAACTCCCTAAACTTCACCAAAGAGACATGAATAGTAATTATTATAAACCTGTCCTCAAGTTCCATTAGTTTATCCATTATATAATCCCTTAAATCTCACAACATCCTTAATAGTATGAGTATCCAAGATGTGTTTCTTAGGACCTGAATTGGCTCTGACATTGATTCTATCTACTGACTCCTCAGTAGGAATAACATATTTAAACTCTATGGAGTTAGGTTCAGTAGCATAAGCTTCATCAAACCATATGAGATCCCTGTTATCCCCTTCCATAGTGGCAATAAGACAGACATTGACTATTGTAAGTTTCTCCAATATAGGTGATGGATATGAAATATCATGTGGATAGAAAAGTCAGAAACGTCACATGACACCTTATGGTGTTAATAAGACATAACCGTGACCCTCTCCCCTCTCTTGAACAACAGGGGAAGACTCAGAAGAGTCTATTGACACTTTATCTGTTATGGGGTGGATTCATCAAGTTGATTCTACACCACCTCTAGGATGTCCCTATCAATCCTTGAAAGACCAGTGCTAGAACCCTTATGGGAGGAAAGTGATGTATATTCTGTAAAAAGAAATCATGGTCAAAATATTATGTTAATAAATTCATGAGATCAAATAAAATCACAAAGACAGACTGTAGTGCATATGCTGGGCCAAATTTTCCTCCATATTTCACTTCCTCTATCAATATGGAGAGGGAAACATATAATTACTCTTTTTAATATAAATTTGATGTGGTGGTCAAGGATTTCACCCCACTATTTCTTCCACCATCATCCTCTAAACTAAGGATAGTTATAAGGATTTAGCAGACTCTTCCACAACCCCAATGGTGGTGGTCATGGGCCCATGTTTTGGCGACTCGATCATCTTTTCTACTGCTAATTATTCTTTTCCTCCTTAAATCTATGAATTATATACCTTAAAAATTAATAATAGTGGATGGAAGATAAAATAAAAAAGTAAAATAGGGAGATATGTCCTTAGGGTCAATGTATTCAACCCATTCTACTTCAGTGTGACTAGATACCCACTCATATTTTCCTCGATCCAACATATTAGATAATTGTATTTTGGCTAGGATTTGATCATTAATTGTGAATATCAACATCACTAGATCCCGAAAATATTGTTCCACCTCATCAAAATTAGTTTGGATATCAAAGGTTTCTTATATATCCCCCAGATCTTGGATGCATATGCCAACTTGGATAAATATTCACATGCCTCCGATATCATGTGATGTACCCTGCTAATAATAGATTGCCAAGGATCACACATAATCTTGTGTAAATGTAGTTGTATGAGAGGAAGACCTGAAATCCTTTGAATTTGAATTATTTTTAGGTAGCACTGCTCTCATAGAGAACCAAGTGACTGGGTGACTGGGACACGAGTCTCCTTTTGGAAATGATGATTAGATTTCCTAGACCTGGAAGATGTGGTTTTCTCATCTATAGACTACTAAATGGTATTTTCCTAAGATCTCTTAAAATTAATTGGAGCTTCATTATCATCACCTTCAATTGGAACATTTATATTTTTTATTCCATGAAAAAGAGTTATAATGGATAAAACCTAGAGTGGAATTACTAGTTCTCCGTCCAACCTTGTGATTGGTCTATTCATGAAGCATAAAAGGCTGATTCATAGCAGTGAGGTTTTGATTCTTGGGTGTAAGGATTTAGATCTATGGTCCAGTGACTGTGATGCCTGAAATAGGTGGTAGGAACCATTTCTTACTTGGTTTAGACACCATTGGAAGAGATTTTAGCTGTGGGAAAATTTGTATGTTCCATGAACCATGACATTAGGAAGTAACTCTGAGCCTTTAGTATGAGAGAATCCCTCGGAAGTCTATGGTCATGCCAGAGTATAAAGTCACTTTTCATATACTCATGTTGGTGATGCTTTAAGTTATTCTCTAAATATAATATATTGTATTGACACATATCATAGTAATTAATTCCAACATCTTTGATCATTTTTGAGGCATGTGCAGTAGCTTGTTGGATAGAATCCACTAGGGAAGTCATTGAAAACCCGTAATAAGACATCATTATTTTCTATTAAGTTAAAATTATGATTTAGAAATGTTAAAAAAATTTGAAAAGGAAATTCATTCACATAGGACCCTAAATTAGAAACTTTGTGTAGCCCCTAGACTAGGCCCCTCATGCCAGTCCCTCGATTAGGTCCCTCGAATAGGCCCCTCGACTATGTGGTCTCGTGCAAGCTCCTTGACAATATGGTTCCATAAAGAATGATAGATCCAGTTGATGTACTGTGTATGTATGCGAGGATCTTCTTCTGGAGACCTACGCAAAATGGCATGTGTGACATGATTGGTCGGACGAAATGCACAATGAGATAAAAAGGCATGAATGTAAAATGAATAATTTGGTGAAGGGATAGTGGTATTTATAGACATTGTTTTATTAAGTATTGAACCAATGCTCCAGACATGCACCAAAAATGTGTGCAATAGACTTGCACATTGGGATTAGTGTAATGCCCCGAACCCAGTTACCCAGAGTCATTGCATCATTACATAACATTGGAATGATACAAGGAAATCATGTCCTAAAAGACTGATTAGTTTAGCAGTTTTGAAATAGATTACATACATCAACTTCACATTAAAATTTCAAACATACAACATAACATAAATTCCCCTTTTATAAATACATTAATCCACTAGCTTAAACCTTCTTATCAATCATAATACTCTTCTTAGAATCCTGGGAAAATAAAACATAAGAAGGGGGTGAGCTCAAATGATAAGTAAGGGTAAGAAATATAGTAGAAGATAACATAAGCATTAGGCATAGTGAATAATTTAAAACACATGTATTTACAAATAATAAACATGAAAAGTTTATGGCAGGAATATGAGATGAGTAAATAATGTTGTAATAAAACATAGTCATGGGTATTCTACAAGTCGAATAACCACATGAACCATTAATAATACTTTCATAATGAGGGAATGTATAATGCCAGACATTCTGAATCATCTTGTCAAGGCCTCATCCAAGACGTATAAAAATGATTTAGGCCTCGGCCAAAACCATATATCAAATTGGGAAAGGCCTCATCCAATTCCACATCTAATTGTCTCATGAGACCGACCGATGCACTAAGGAGCTATAGGGGGCTCCACCCATCACATACTAAGTCCAATACATTCCTCTTATTAAAAGGTTAAAACATAACATAAATATTCGTATTAAAAATAGTATACGAAATGTAAATACTTTAACCCTAAACCATGAATGGTATAAAAATAACACATCCACAGTCAAATATATCAAAGAAACTTCAATACAATATGGAATATTTGTATCACAATAAATAAACCTCGATCAAGAATAATATCCCGTAAAGGATGTTGACATAGTTGAAAATGGTCAGTAAAAATCTTTGAGAGAAATATCCCTTTTCATGAAATAATTTAAATGTCACATAATCTATAAAGGAAGTCATTTAAAAGATAATTTTGAATCCAAGTGTTGCATACCAATTTGAAACTTTTTAATGGAATTAACATTTTAAAACATTTATGTTTATATAAATATATCCTTAAAATCATTTTGAAGACATGGACATTAATGAGAAAGGTTTAGAAGAATAAATCATTAAAACATTTAAAATGATTTTTTAGTTAAATATTCCATCAAAATAATCCTTTTGAAAAATATTTTATGAAACATGGACATGGATAATAAATATTTCCCACTAAAAACTTACACATAAACAATCTCGGATAATAACGAGATTGAGGAATTAACCCTTACCTTGTATTTTCCTTTGGTAGAGGGTACATTTAACTTCTTGTATAATGACCATAGTATGTTATTAAATTATAATAGAACCATATTCATATTTATTATATCATACATGATTCATTTATGACTTTATACTACCCATTTAATAATTATTTCCATTCTAAATAAACATTTTGGGTAATAATCACTTTCTTTATCGTACATGTTTTAACTTGTTATTCTTGATCGTATCATTTAGATCATGATTTAAATACTTCCAGAATATAAACCTTGATTTATATATAATATATATTTATAATATAAATATTTATAATAGATAGATATATGAAATGGAAGGCACCGTTTATGGAGACAGTAGGTCGTACGTACGCATAAATGTTGTTTCGGTTTTCATATCGTATTGAACGGATGTAAGTGAATAAGATATATGTAAGTACACACACACAAACACACACACACACACACACATATATCTAGTAGAATTATTATGTCATATATTACATATTTATTAATAATATATATTTTATAATCATCATTGAATGGTGGACGTGGGAATGAATCTCATCGGGTTGTGGAGACGGTAATCCGTGCGTACGCACGAGCGACAATATAATTATATTTATGGTAAAATAATATGTAATTGGGTGACATATAATATATAAATAATCATTAACATGTTATATTTATTATTTAAATCAATTATACTCATTGTTATACCCATCCAAATAATGAAGTGTTTGAATAACAAACTACACCGCGACGTCAAGATGGTAAGCCGTACGTACGCACGTATGGTGACTTTGTAATTTATAGGATGAATATAATAATGAATATGGTTGTAACATTTTTATAATAACATCAAAGTATATAGAATATACCGGAGTTATTATTTTATAATGGAAACAATAAAGAAATAGGAAGTGGAAGAAGAAAAGAACTTGAAAGAGGTGATGAAATATTTACCTCTTCTTTGGGTTCTTCCTTTTGATTTGATAAAAAGGGCTCCATAGGTTGGCTTTATGACCAATTTAAGGCCTATATGATGAAGGGAGAAAAGTTGGGAGGACATTTGGGCCGGTTTTGGATGATCCAAATGGCTTTGGAGGTGTGAAATTAAGAGAAGGAAAAGTGCCCTTTTATAAGATAGGTGAGGGTCACTTTAGGAAAAGATTGAAATATTATTTTATAATAAAATAATTTTCGGTTTATAATGACTCAAAAATAATTTATTTATAGTATAATATGGATATGGGTTATAAACCTCTCAACCAATAGGTTTTAGACAGGTTTAGGTTACCATATTAACCATATATTTTAGATTTAACTCTTAGTTAAATAGTTTGAATTTTACCATGTCTCTTTGTATTTTTATATTATATGGTTAATAAACATACTATAACTAGCCAAGATAACCCCATGAAGTTCATTATTAATATATATAACCTTATATATGTTTTTGTCTGAAACTTATATTTTTAGGACTATTATATAATTTAATAATATAATATTTGTTTTAAAACTCATTTATGTCAATTTTGACACTATTTAGTATTTGGTTTTTGTGAAAGTAATAAAAACTTTTTTACTTAGAAACAAATAAATTGAATCAATCCTAACATGTCATATTAACCTATAAAATTCATGTATGTCATAAAAACTTTGAAATTATATTTATTTTAATATTTATAATACCATTTATTTTATTCTTTCATTAATAAGGTAATTACGACATCATTATTGTTTCATAAATAAATATATTTATTTTTTGTCTAAAAATTATAAATAAAATATCATCATGTAGGAAATAATTTTATATTTCAAATTAATATTTATATTCAAAGAGATCAATTATATTACCCCATATAAAAATGTTTTACTAAAAGATACATGCTATTGTTATTTTTGTCTTTACTTTAGATTAATTAATATAAAATGTCATTATCACTCCCAAGTGGCTCCATGGGGTCCAAAAATAGACCCAAGGATTACCATGGTCATACATGTATCATTAAATAGGGTTAGGACATGTGTTAGAGTAATTTAATATTATTATAATATTTTTTACCCTAATTTACCGGATTTACCCTTTAACCATGGTAATTAAAATATTTACTAAAGTAAATATTCATAATGTCTAAAAATAAAAGTTACCTATTTATAGAATTTGGACCTCCAAATTATAAATATGGAATTTATTTTTCCAAATTCAAAACCCAGAAGTGTGAAAAATTAATTTAAAATTAATTCCTCTTGTTAAAACAAAAAGCGCGTTTTTAAGAAATTATAACTATCAAAAGATTGACAATTATTTTTGTCCAGTTTAAATATAAAATTAAATCCAATGACATAAATTAAATTAAATGATAAAAAATATAGTCTAATGATACTTTAACACCACTCAAATATATAATTTAACACTATAAATTATTTCTATTAAAAAAAATTTCAATTAAAATTTAGTATTTTTTTCACTATTCAACAAAATATGAATGTTATCAGAAAAGTACCAAAAATTTATCCAAAATAAATTTTTATGTCCCTATTATAAATAATAATTTAATTTCACTAAATTTAATTTATAAAAGTGTCAAATATTGGATTTAAAAAGGGTTCTCCATTACAATGCGGAAAAACTGCATTTTTTGAAAAAAATACATCTTTTATCTAAAAAAATGAATTTGTTCTTATATTATGTCTAATAAACATATAATGTAGATGTTAAAATTATATAGAGTATATAAGGATCAAAATGCAGTTAATACTATTCATAAATACTTTTTGAACGACTAGTTTGGTATGTTGTGGTGCGCTTAAACTCACTATTGCATGTAGCGCAAGCTATTAAATTACTTTAATGAGATAACGTACTATGAAATCTCAGGGTGTTACATTATCCCATACTTAAATAAATTGCATCCTTGTAATTTGATTTTTATTTTGAAAATGTTAAAAATAGAAAAATACCTTTGTGGAAAACCCACATTGGAAATCGGTTTAATAAAATTTAGTCTTAATAAGAGGGAAAGGGAAATGAAAAATTCACCACCAAATTATGATCTCAATTAGGAGGAAATTGGTAGAAATTAGAGACAAATAATTGGAGGAAAAAATTAAATATTTATAGGGAGTGATTGAGGTTATCAATCACAAACAAGTGTAAAATTGAGGGCCTCAAATCCATCAATCTAAGATGATGTAAAATATCATCGGTTCAACAAAACATAAGGTATTAGGATAATTTTTTTTTGGTTTTTAAGATACCTTACCTAATGTTTAAGAATTAATTTATTCATAGAATAATGAGAAATATATATATATATATATATATATATATATATATATACTTGACAAGTAGAGTTTCATCTTTCAATTAATTCCTACCACAAACTCATATTTCACTCGAAAAGATAATAGAATTCAAAAATATTATATTTATACTAATTGTATAGGTTTACAAAAATAATTAATTTATAATTCATTTGTCAGAATAGTTAAAAAAACTACATTATACAAACCAGGACATCACGTAGGCCAGTGATAGGCGATGCACCCTTATCGCCCTTTGGTTACGGGTTCAAGTCTTTCGGCCTTGCCGGATGAGTTGAGTTGTCGCCCGACCTCCAGGTTTTCATTTTTATAATAATCCAAAAATAATCTTAAGAAAATAATTAAATTTTACAATATAATCCAATGTAAAACTTAATCCATTATAACCTTTAGTCTTATCCAAAATACTTCTGTCCAAACTCATAATCCAAAATTTATAAGGAAGGTAAACATCAGGAAGATCTTTTTTCCCATGTAATAACATGTGAATACCTTCATCATGTATTCTTTTAAAACATGGTAACACCCTGAATTACCATAAAACCTTATTTATTACATTCATACTCCCTTATTCCTTATAGAATAATGGATATACTCCTTCTTTCCAAAAAAGTTGTAAACTCCAGGAAGGATGGAATATACAAATCATTAATCAGTTTCAAGGTAGTCAACAATATCCAATATAATTTATCCAAATCAATCATATATTATTCCAAAATCACTAACTCAGTATCAAAACTATATTAAGGTTTATCTTTCCTTTAACCATGTATTTTCCAAAAAGTTTAACTTGCTATCGAGTAACTTTTCTTAGAACCATATAATCTCAAATCCTTAATGAAGTTGTACTGCAGTACAAAAATCCTTATTTATTTAAAAAATTCATATAACCAGTACATCATTGATACAACACTCAAATGAAATAATTCTTTAATAACAGCATAAGAACTTTAATCATTCCTCTTCATCTTCGGTAGTATCATAACTTTATTATTATCCAATAGCAGCATTTGGGGTATACTCTGATGATTTGGAAATTAATTCAAGTAGTGTACAAACTCCTTACAGATGAAGCATTGTACATTTGAAACCTTTTTCTTACCCTTGAAATCACGTACTTGGTGTCCTTTTCTCCAAACTTATAACAAACTGCCATTCCCTTCAAGAATTTACCAAGGTGATTCTTTCCACAGTTATCACATATGGGAAAATCCTTCTTTCCCTTCTTCCCTTTATCAATCTTTCTCTCTTCTATCCTTTTCTTTTCTTGATTTACTTCAAAGCCATAGGACTCATAAAATTATTTAGTTATCTTATTAACACATGATACTATTTCTTCATATGATGAGAAAATGTGGGAGACTATTTCCCTTTTAAATGTTGTCTTAATAACATGAAAGATATGATCCTTCTTAATATTTTGATCATGCGTATTGATGGAATTCTCATTCCTTCTACTAGCCTCCATTTCTGAACAATGACATACACTAGGTTATTTTATGAATTGAAATGCATAATTAAAAACTTGTAAAATACCTAACGTAAATTGAAAAGATTATGCATATAATATATAATCATAAACTCTTTTCTTTGAGGAAGTATTTACTCCAAAATCCTTCATAATGGCTAGTTATGAAAACATGAATTATCCAAAGCATATACCCTGGGAGTGTCGTAACCAAGAGTGCAGCAAGGACTGTTAATTTGTACCAGGATACCTTGGGTCAAGCTCGAAACTCCTTGTTAGTGTTTTCACTCCTAGGTACATCTGTGCCATAGCCACCTCTACCTTCTCGTATCTAGACAGGGATGTATTTCTTGGAAAATATACAAAATATTTACATTACCAAAATTCTAGGAAGTTCTTCTATACTAATCCTCAAAGCCTATCTTAGGGAAATGTTCTATGATCAGAGTTTATCTAAATCTATTTCCATGTTTTTTGATAAACTTCCTATGATACCAAATATAACACCCCGACCCAAGTTACCCAAAGTCGGTTCGTTATTACATAACATTGCCATGATGTAAGGAAATGATGTCCCAAAATATCGATTAGTTTAGTAGTCTGGGAAATAGATTACATACATCAACTTCACATTACAATTTCAAACATACAACACAATATAAATGATCCTTTGAGAACTCCATTAATCCCCTAGATTAACACTACTTATCAATCATAATACTCTTCATGGAATCCTTGGAAAACAAAACATAAGAAATGGGTGAGCTCAAATGCACAGTAAGGGTAGGAAATACAGCGGAAAATAACATAAACATTAGGCATAGTGAATAAATTAAAACACATGCCTTTAAAAATAATAAACATGAACACTTTATGGAAGGAATATGAGTTGAGTAAATAATGCCATAATAAAACATAGTCATGGGTATTCTACTAATATAATAACCACATGAACCATCGATAATACTTTCATAATGAGGGAATTTATAATGTCGGACATTCTGAATCATCTTGTCAAGGCCTCGGTCAAGATGTATAAAAATGATTTAGGCCTCAGCTAAAACCATATATCAAATTGGGAATGGCCTCAGCCAATTCCATGTCTAATTGTCTCATGATACCTACCGATGCACCGAGGAGATATAGCGTGCTCCACCCATCACATACTAAGTCCAATACATTCCTCATATGAAAAGGTTGAAACATAATATAAACATTCATATTAAAACTAACATACGAAATGTCAATACTTTAACCCTAAACCATAAATGGTATAAAAATAACACATCCACAATCAAATATATCACAAAACCTTCAATAAAATATGGAATATTTATATTATAATAAATCAACTTCAATCAATAATAATATCCCATAAAGGATTTTGACATAGTTGAAAATGGTCAGAAAAAATATTTGAGAGAAATATCCCTTTTTCATGAAATAATTTAAATGTCACATAATTTATAAATCAATTAATTTAAAATATAGTTTTGAATCAAAGTTTCCCATACCACTTTTAAACTTTTGAAATGAATTAACATTTTAAAACATTCGTGTCCATATAAATAAATCTTTAAAATCATTTTGAAAACATGGACATTATTGATAAAGGTTTAGAAGAATAAATCATTAAAACATTTAAAATGATGTTTTAGTTAAAGATTACCTTAAAATAATCATTTTTAAAACTATTTTATGAAACATGGACATGGATAATAAATATTTCCCAGTAAAAACTTACACATAAACAATCTCGGATAATAATGAGATTGAGGAATTAACCCTTACCTTGTACTTTCCTTTGGTCGAGGGTACGTTTAACCTCTTGTATAATGACCATAGTATGTTATTAAATTATACTAGAACCATATTTATATTTATTATATCATACATTATTCGTTTATGACTTTATATTACCCATTTAATACTGATTTCAATGCTAAATTAACATTTTGGGTAATAATCCCTTTCTTTATCGTACGCGTTTTAACTTGTTATTATTGATCGTATCATTTAGATCCTACTTTAAATACTTCCAAAATATAATCCTTTATTTATATATCATATATATTTAGAATATAAATATTTATAATAGATAGATATATTAAATGGAAGACACTGTTTATGGAGACGGTAGGTCGTACGTACGCATAAACGTTGTTTCCGTTTTCATATCGTATTGAACGAAAGTATGCGAATAAGATATATGTGAGTATTTATATATATATATATATCCAATAGAATTATTATTTCATATATTACATATTTATTAATAATATATATTTTTATAATCATCATTGAATGGTGAACGTGAGAATGAATCTAATCGCGTCGGGGAGACAATAATCTGTACATAGGCACGAGAAACAATATCATTATATTGATGGTAAAATCATATATAATTGGATGGTATATCATATATACAGAATAATTAACATTTTATATTTATTATTTACATCAGTTATACTCATCCAAATAATGAAGTGTTTGAATAACAAACTACACCACGACGTGGAGACGGTAAGCCGTATGTACGCACGTATAGTGACTTTGTCGTTTATAGGATGGATAGAATAATGAATATGGTTGTACCATTTTTATAATAACATAAAAGTATATATAAGATATTTGAGTTATTATTTTAGAATGTAAACAACAAAGAAATAGGAAGTGGAAGAAGAAAAGAACTTGAAAGTGGTGATGAAATATTTACCTCTTCTTCAGGTTCTTCCTTTTGATTTGATCAAAAGGGATCCTTAGGTTGGCTTTATGACCATTTTAAGGCCTATAGGATGAAGGGAGAAAATTTTGGAGGATTTTTGGGCAGGTTTTGGCTGATCCAAATTTCCTTGGAGGTGTAAAATTAAGAGAAGGGTAAGTATCCTTTTATAAGAGAGGTGACGGTCACTTTAGGAAAAGCTTGAAATAATATTTTATAATAAAATAATTTTTGGTTTCTAATGGCTCCAAAATTATTTATTTATAGGATAAGGTGAATATGGGTCTAAACCTCTCAAACACTAGGTTTTATACAGGTGTAGGTCACTATATTAACCTTATCTTTTAGATTTAACTCTTAGTTAAATAGTTTGACTTTTACCATGTCTCTTTGTATTTTTATATTATATGGTTAATAAACATACTATAACCATCAAAGAGAACCCCATGTGGTTGATTATTAATATATATAACCTTATCAAAGTCTTTTGGCTGAACCTTATATTTTTAAGACTATTATATAATTTAATAATATAATATTTGTTTTAAAAACTCATTTATGTCAATTTTGACACTATTTAGTATTTGTTTTTTGTGAAAGTCATAAAAACTTGATTACTTAGAACCAAATACATTTAATAAACCCTAACATGTATTATTCACCTATAAAATTATTTTATGTCATAAAAACTTTGAAATTATATTTATTTTAATATTTATAATATCATTTATTTGATTCCTCCATTAATAAGGTAATTACGATATCATTATTGTGTCATAAATAAATATATTTATTTTATGTCTAAAAAATATAAATAAAATATCATCATTTAGGAAATATTATTATATTTTAAATTAATATTTATAGTTGAAGATATCAATTATATAACCTCATATAAATATTTTTTACTAAAAGATACATGCATTTGTTATTTTTGTCTTTACTTTAGATTAATTAATATAAAATGTCATTATCACTTCCAAGTGGCTCAATGAGGTCCCAAAATCAACATAAAGATTCCCATGGTCGTAAATGTATCATACAATATGGTTAGAACATGTGTTAGGGTAATTTAATATTATTATAATATTTTTTTACCCTAATTTACCAGATTTACCCTTTAACCATGGAAAATAAAATATTTACTGAAGTAAATATTCATAATGTCTAAAAATAAAAGTTACCTATTTAAAAAATTTGTACCTACTGATTCCAAATATGGAATCCATTTTTCTAAATTCAAAACACAAAAGTGACAGAATTTAATTGAAAATTAATTTCTGTTGTTAAAACAGAAAGCATCTTTTTAAGAAATAATAACTATCAAAATATTGACACTTTTTTATGTCTAGTTTAAATGTGAAATTAAATCAAATGACATAAATTATATTAAATGATAAAAATATAGTCTAATTATACTTTAAAACCACTCAAATTTATAATTTAACACTATAAATTATTTCTATTAAAAAAGTTGTTTTTAATTAAAATTTAGTATTTTTTCACTATTCAACAAAATATGAATGTTATCAAAAAAGTTACAAAAATTTATCCAAACTAAAATTTTATGTCCATATTATAAATAAGAATTTAATTTCACTAAATTGAATATATAAAAGTGTCAAATATTGGATTTAAAAAGGGTTTGCCATTAAAAGGTGGAAAAACTGCATTTTTTGAAAAAAATACTTCTTTTATCTGAAAAAATTAATTTTTTTTAATATTTTTTCTAAGAAACACATAATGTGGATGTTAAAATTATATAGAGTATATAAGATTCAAAATTCAGTTAATAATATTCATAACCGCTTTTTGAATGACCAGTTTGGTAAGTTGTGGTGTGCTCGAACTCACTGTTGCGTGTAGCGCAAACTATTAAATTAATTTAATGAGATAACGTACTATGAAATCTTGGGGTGTTACATTATCCTCTCATTAAATAAATTGCGTCCTTTCAATTTGATTTTTTTTATAAAAGGTTAAAAATAGAAAAATACCTTTGTGGAAAACCCACATCAGAAATTGGTTTAATAAAATTTAGTCTTAATAAGTGGGAAAGGGAAATAAAAAAGTCACCACCAAATTGTGATCTCTATTAGGAGGAGATTGGTAGAAATTATAGACACATAATTGGAAGAAAAACTCAAATATTTATAGGGAGTGATTGAGGTTATCAATCACAAACAAGTGTAAAATTGAGTGCCTCAAATCCATCAATCTAAGATGATGTAAAATATAATCGGTTCAGCAAAACATAAGGTATTAAGATAACACATTTTTGGTTTCAAGATCCTTTCCCTAAAGGTTAAGAATTAATTTATTCATATAATAATGAGGAATATATATATATATATAATTGACAGGTAGAGTTTCATCTTTTAACTAATTCCTATCACAAAATGATCTTTCTCTCTAAAAGATAATAGAATTCAAAAATATTCTATTTATACTAATCTTATAGGGTTCCAAAAATAATTAATTTATAATTCATTTTTCAGAATACTTAAAAAAACTACATTATACAAACCATGACATCACGTAGGCCAGTGATAGGTGATGCACCCTTATCGCCCTTTGGTTGCGGGTTTAAGTCTTGCGGCCTTGCCGAATGCGATGTGTTGTCGCCCGACCTCCAGGTTGTCCTTTTTATAATAATCCAAAAATAATCTTAAAAAAATAATTAACCTTAACAATAGATTCCAATGTAAAACTTAATCCATTCTAACCTTTAGTCTTATCCAAAATACTTCTGTCCAAACTCACAGTCCAAAATTTATAAGGAAGGTAAATAGAATGAAGATCTTTTTTCCATGTAATAACATGTGAATACCTTCTTCATGTATTCTTTTAAAACATAGTAACACCCTGAATTACCATAAAGTCTTATTGATTACATTCATGCTCCCTTATTCCTTATAGAATACTATATGTACTCCTTCTATCCAAAAATGGTGTAAACTCCAACAAGGATGGAATATACATATCGTTAATCAGTTTCAAGGTAGTCAACAATATCCAATATAATTTATCCAAATCAACCATATCTTATTCCAAAATAATTACCTCAGTATCAAAACCATATTAAAGTTTATCTTTCCTTTAACCATGTATTTTCCAAAAATTTAACTTGATATTGAGAAAATTTTCTTAGAACCATATAATCTCAAATCCTTAATGAAGTAGTACTGTAGTACAATCCTTATTTATTTCAAAAATTCATATAACCAGTACATAGTTGATACAACAGTCAAATGAAATAATTATTTAATAACAAGATAAGAACTCTAATCATTCCTCTTCATCTTCGGTAGTATCATAACTTGATTATTATCCAATAGCAGCATTTGGGGTATACTTTGATGATTTGGACATTAATTCACATAGTGTCCCAACTTCTTGTAGATGAAGCATTGTACATTTGAAACCATTTTCTTACCCTTGAAATCACATACTTGGTGTATTTTTTCTCCACACTTATAACAAACTCCCATTCCTTTAAATAATTTACCAAGGTGATTATTTCCACGGTTATGACATATGGGAAAATCCTTCTTTCCCTTCTTCCCTTTATCCAACTTTCTCTCTTCTATCCTTTTCTTCTCTTGATTCACTTCAAATCCATAGGACTCATATAATTCTTTACTTATCTTATTAAAACATGATACTATTTCTTCATATGATTAGAAAATGTGGGAGACTATTTACCTTTTAAATGTTGGCTTAATACCATGAAATATATGATCCTTCTTAATATTTTGATTATGCGTATTGCTGGAATTCTTATTCCTAATACTAGCCTCTATTTTTAAACAATGGAATACACTAGGTTAGTTTATGAATTGAAATGAATAATTCTGAACTTTTAAAATACCTAACATAAATTGAAAAGATTATGCATATAATCTATAATCATAAACTGTTTTCTTTGAGGAATTATTTACTCCTAAATCCTTCATAATGGATTGTAATGAAAACGTGAATTATCCAAAGCATATCCCCCGGGAGTGTCATAGCCAAGAGTGCAGAAAAGACCATTATCATTTACCAGGATACCTCAGGTTATGCTTGAAACTCCTTGTCAGAGTTCTCACTCCTGGGTACATCTGTGCTAGAGCCACCTCTACCTGCTCGTATCCAAACAGGAATGCATTTCTTGGAAAATACACAAAATCTCTACATTACCAAATTTCTAGTAAGTTCTTATATATTAATCCTCAAAGCCTATCTTAGGGTAATGTTTTATGATCAGAGTTTACCTAAATCTATTTCCAAGGTTATTGATAAACTTCCTATGATACCAACTATAACGCCCCAACCCAAGTTACCTAGAGTCGGTGCATTATTACATAACATTGGAATGATTCAAGGAAATCATGTCCTAAAAGATCAACCAGTTTAGTAGTCTTGGAAATAGATTACATACATCAACTTCACATTACAATTTCAAACATACAACACAACATAAATGATCCTTTGAGAACTCCATTAATACCCTAGATTAACCCTAATTATCAATCATAATACTCTTCTTGGAATCCTAGGAAAACAAAACATAAGAAAGGGGTGAGCTCAAATGCACAGTAAGAGTAGGAAATACATCGGAAGATAACATAAACATTAGGCATGGTGAATAATTTAAAACAAATGTCTTTAAAAATAATAAACACGAAAACTTTATGAAAGGAATATGAGTTGAGTAAATAATAGTAATGAGTATTCTATGTTGAGTCAATAAGGTTTTCCTTATGACTTTTCCATTCCTTCTTGTTTTGAAAATCACAAACACCTTATCTTTAAGAAAATTGATTTCTTAAGGAAAATCGTTTTTATAAGAAAAATTGCTTTCTTAAGGAAAATCGCTTTTATAAGAAAAATTATCCTTATCATATTTTCATCCATATTTTTCTTAAGTATGAGATTCAGATTCATTTTCTCAGAATCGTTGAAACTTTGATATAAAGAATTCTGTTTTAGGATTCGGATTCTGGATAAGAACTATAAGGAAGTCTCATTCCGAATTCCGGATATGAACTCTGACTAAGTTCTATTCCAGATTCAGGATACCAATTCTGAAGAAGAATTATCATTACGAATTCTAATGAAGAATTCTCATTACGAATTCTAATGAATAAATCTCATTCCGAATTCCCATTACGAATTCTGATGATGAATTCTCATTACGAATTCTAATGAAGAAATCTCATTCTGAATTCCCATTACGAATTCTGATGATGAATTCTCATTACGAATTCTGATGACAAATTCTCATTACGAATACTAATGAAAATACGAATTCTGATGAAGAATTCTCATTATGAATTCTGATGACGAATTCTCATTACGATTTCTGATGACGAATTCCTATTCTGAATTCGCATTCCGAATTCACCTATTAAACAGAATTTGAGTAACTTTGTTTTATACACTCTGAATTAATTCAGACTCCAAAAAATATCTTTGTGTGACTCCGAACTTTTATATTGCTTACACTTCTAAAATTTTTCTACTCTTTACTATTGTTCCTTACACTCCGAACCTTCACTCCGAAGTTTTCATTCCGAACTTTTATGTTAGAGTTTAAAACGATGTCGTACATTCTGTTACATTTGTTTTGTTATAAAACGATGTCGTCTGTTTTGTTATAAACTTACCGTTGTCTAAGTGACACGTGTACAGGTCCCTCCGATCTTTAAGGAAAATATGACCGTTGGAGAAGGAGCCGACCTTACCTATAAATAGGAGCTCATTTGAAAGAGCTCGTAACTGATGACAGATGAACAAATTGGTTTTGTGCATACATGCTGTTGAAGTGATTTCTAGAGAGAGAGACTCTTATTAACTCTCAAAGATTCGTGCGACTCCGAATGTTGGTGATTACATTCGAGGGCTTCCGGGGATAGGAAGACAGAGGTGCCGACTACCTTGAAGTTCGAGGGCTTCCTTGCTGAGGAAGACAGAGGTTGCCAACTACCTTGAAGTTGAGGGCTTGCAGGGATAGCAAGACAGAGACTCCGATCTTCATATCGAGGGCTTACCCTAGTGTGGGTAAGACAGAATTTCTTGAAAGTATAAATCAAGGGACCTTTATCCAAGGTTGTTGGATACCCTTCTCTTTGGGTTAAAAGACTTATATCTTGTTACTAGTAGTTCTACTACTTGTTTTTATTCCGCTGCATTTTGTAATATAAGGAAAGTATAACTTTCTTATACTTCCTTATTTGTACTCTGTTTCATTTAGATTCTATACGCTTTAAGGTAGAATCTCATATTGTAATCATTTGTTAAGATTCAATTTCCGGAAACCATATTTCTGGAACCCTCATTCAGAATCTCTTTCCTAGTTTGCATTCGGTGTTAGAGGTGTTGTGAATTTGCTTAGTTTAACTTTGTTAAACTTAGCCTTTTCATTTGCTTAAGGAAAACATAGTTATTCTTAACTAACTTTAAATATTCCAAAGGAATTTTTTAAAGTATACAATTCACCCCCCCTCTTGTATATTGAGCATCTACATCACTATTTCGATCCTACAATTGGTATCAGAGGTTGGAAACCTCTTACTCTATACCAATCTTACATTTGGTATCAAAGGAGGTCTCTGAAATACTTGTACTCACATACAAGTTTTTCTTGCTCATTTTATTATTCCGAACTATCTTATTACGAATTTTCCCATTCCGAACTTTTCTCATTCCGAACTTTGTTATTACGACTCTTTGCTACTAACAAGTTTGTGTGCAAAGTTATTATAAGTATGGCAGGAATCAATGTTGGATCAATTGATAATCTGAATCCGACAAGACCACCTATCTTTGATGGTAATGATTATGAGTACTAGAGAGATCGTATGAAGACTTTTGTTATCAATACTGGAGTAGACAACTTTGTTATGCTTACTGGTGATTATAAAATTCCTGACAAGGAAGTCAGAACTTTTACTAACCAGGAAAAGCAAGAATATCAACTAAACTATAAGGTACACAATACTTTACTACGTTCAATGACTAGAAATATATATAGCCAAATTTCTTCTTGTGAAGCAGCTAATTGTATATGGAAGAAGTTAGAGGTTACACACTTTGGAACTTCCAAGGTGATTGATACTAGAAGAGCTATGCTTAGAGCTGAATATCATGGATTCAATTTTCCTTATGGAGAACCTATCTATAAAGTTCAACAAAGATTTATGACTATCGTCAACAGTCTACAATCTATGGGAGAGAAAGGTTTAGATGATGAAGCTCTTGTGGAAAAGATAATTGATATTATGCCCAATGAGTGGGAATCCAAGAGAACAACTATAGATGAGAACAGGAAGGTAACTCAAATTACTCTTGATGAATTATTTGGAACTCTTCTACAACATGAAACCAGAATGAAGAGAGATGCAGACAACATCAAGAAGAAGAATGGAAATGGTACTGTTGCTTTTACTACAACTTCAAATCAGATGAAAGCTAAGACTCCTGAGAGAGTAACCAGATCCAAGTCTAAGAAAGTCATTTTCCAATCCGAATCTAGTGAGAGTGAAGTCTCAGAAAATGAATTAGCCAATCTTGCTCGAAGGATGAACAAGATAGCTGGACAGAGAAATTTTCAATCTAAGTATAAGAAGAAGGACAGGAAAGATAAGAAAGATGGAGAAGTTACTTGTTATGAATGTAAAAGAGCTGGACATATTAGACCAGATTGCCCTATGCTCAAAAAGAAACAAAGGAAAGAAAGGCATTCAGACAGGAACAAGAAGAAGTATTATAAAGCTAAAGCTAAGAAAGTTCTGAAAGATAATGACACCTGGAGTGCCAGTGGTGGTGACTCTTCAGATGAATCTTCTAATTATGAATCTTCAGGATAGAAGAATCTTGGTCTTATAGCCAGATTACCTATTGATAATCATTGTCTTATGGCTAAGGTACGAAGTGCTGAATCATTGACCAATGTTTCTTTAAATACTAATGATAGTAAGTATTATAACTATTCTGATGAAGAATCATCTTCTGATGAGGAAAATACTTTACTTACTTATGAAGAAGTCTCTAGGTTTGCTGAACTACTTGAAATTGATAATTCCAAACTCAATAAGAAACTTGATAAGGCAAACTCTAGGAATTCTATTCTTACAAAAGAGATATCAGATCTTTCTAAAGATCTTGATAGGAAAAATGCTGATTTTGAAAGTATTTCAAAAAATCTTGAGGAAGTAAGTTCTGAGAAGAACAAACTTTCTAAAGAATTAGAAAAATTAATTTCTAAGAAAAATGTTTTCGAGCCTAACTCTAGTTCTAAAACTATTGATTTTGAGGATAAAAACTTGGTTGTAAAACTCAAGTCCGAAATTTTTTCCTTAAAGAAATGCTTATCAAACTTTACCCATGGTAAGGAAAATTTTGATAAGATGTATTCCCAAATACGACCTTTAAGAAATAAATCCGGATTTGGTTATACCCATGCAAAACCTATTTTCAGTAACAATTATTTTGTTCCTCAAAGTGCCCCATTTTGTACCAAGTGTCAATGTGGTGGTCACTGGGCAAATAATTGTTCCTTAAACAAAACCCAATCTCTAGGATTTCTCAAAGCTTACTTTTCTAAGAAGATGTGGGTTCCTAAAATTTTATTGTCTGGAAATATCAGATCCAAAAAAGTTTGGATTCCGAAAGTCTAATTTTCTTCTTGATTTCAGGATAATAAAGAAAGTACCAGCAACAATACATGGTACATGGATAGTGGATGTTCCCGGCACATGACTGGTAACAAAAGCTTTTTTGAAAAGATTATCAAAACGAAAGGAGGAAAGGTAACTTTCGGAGACAATGCTAAGGGAGAGATTGTTGGTATTGGTAATATTGTGTTTTTAGGTAAAACCTTGATTTCAAATGTTATTTTTGTTAAAGGTCTTAAGCACAACCTCATTAGTATAAGTCAGTTATGTGATGAAGGTTACCTTGTGAATTTTAGGAATGATAAATGCTTAGTTCACAATTCCAAGGAAGAATTTATTCTCTCAGCCAATAGGCAAGAGAATGTCTACACTTTGAACTTAGAAGACCTCAGGAGCCAAGATTTACCTTGCCTAAGTGCAATGGAAGATCATTCCTGGTTATGGCATAGAAGATTAGGACACTGTAATATGAGAAACCTATGTAAACTCTCTAAGAAGAAACTAGTTAAGGATCTACCGGAGCTTAGATTTGATTCTTCTAAAGTTTGTGATCCTTGTCAATATAGCAAGCAACATAAATCTAGTTTTAAATCAACCGGTGAAGTCTCAACAACTGATGCATTACAGTTAGTGCACATGGATCTTTTTGGTCCAACACAAACTGGAAGTATTGGAGGCAAATACTATGTGTTTGTTCTAGTTGAAGATTACACTAGATTTACTTGGGTCTATTTTCTAGCAAAGAAATCTGAAGCTTTTTCTTATTTCAAAAGTTTTAGATCTCAAGTTAAAAATGAGAAAAACCTTCCATTGAAAACTATTCATAGTGATCATGGAGGAGAATTTCAAAATTCAGATTTTGAAACTTTTTGTAGTAAGAAAGGTATTACTCACAATTTTTCAGCACCTAGAACTCCTCAACAGAATGGTGTAGTTGAAAGAAGAAATAGAATTCTTCAAGAAATAACTAGAACCATATTGAGTGAATATTCTATTGCTAGACATTTCTGGGCTGAAGCTGTAAGTACTGCTTGTTATACTATAAATCGAGTTTTGATTAGACCTTTTCTTAATAAAACTCTTTATGAGTTATGGAATGGTAGAAAACCAAGACTTTCCTACTTCAAGGTTTTTGGTTGCAAAGTATTCATTTTGAATACTAAATACAACTTACATAAATTCGCACCAAAGTCTGATGAAGGAATTTTCTTAGGATATTCCACAACCTCTAAGGCTTATAGAGTTTTTAATAAAAATACTTGTACTTTTGAAGAAACAGTACATGTAAAATTTGATGAGTCAGATCCTTTTGTTTTTGAACCATCTCAACTTACATCTTCGGATGTATTTTCAAAAACTGATTGTCACCCTTTGATAGAAGAACCTTCTGATAAGGAAATTGTTCTAGAAAATACTTCTGAAACATTTACCCCAGAAGACTATCTACCCTATGTTGATGAACAGGTTTTACAGAACCCAAATCAGGTGTTTCTTAAGAATCATCCCAGTGATAGTATCATTGGTGATGTAAACCAACCTTGTAAGGA
Source organism: Viscum album (assembly GCA_963277665.1). Lineage (NCBI taxonomy): Eukaryota > Viridiplantae > Streptophyta > Magnoliopsida > Santalales > Viscaceae > Viscum > Viscum album. The sequence continues at coordinate 226,607,890 of OY728162.1, forward strand.
CTAGAAGTTCCTTAAGAAATGAAGTAGAACATCTAGCATTTCTTTCCCAATTAGAACCTAAAAGCACTGATGAAGCTTTAGGTGATGATGATTGGATCAAAGCAATGCAAGATGAACTAAATGAATTCGAAAGGAATAAAGTCTGGACCTTGGTTGAAAGACCTAAGGAAACCTCTGTTATTGGAGTAAAATGGGTTTTCAGAAATAAATGTGATGAAAATGGAGTCATTGTTAGAAATAAAGCTAGACTTGTTGCTAAAGGCTATAATCAACAAGAAGGAATAGACTATGAAGAAACCTATGCTCCAGTAGCTAGACTTGAATCTATCCGTATTTTACTTGCCTTTGCAGCATTATTTAATTTCAAACTTTTCCAAATGGATGTGAAATGTGCTTTTCTTAACGTTTATGTTCAAGAGGAAGTTTTTGTTGAACAACCTCCTGGCTTTGAAGATACAAAACATCCTGATCATGTTTTTAGACTTACCAAAGCTTTGTATGGCCTTAAACAAGCCCCACGAGCATGGTATGATAGACTCACTGGATTTTTGCTTCAAAATAACTATGTTAAGGGAAATGCAGATCCAACCCTTTTTATAAAGAAAGATAAGAAAAATGTTTTGATTGTTCAAATTTATGTTGATGACATTATATTTGGTTCAACTCAGCAATCTTTGACTGACTCTTTTGCTAGTCTAATGAAATCTGAGTTTGAAATGAGTATGATGGGTGAGTTAACATTTTTCCTTGGTTTTCAAATTTCTCAAAAACCAGAAGGAACCTACATATCTCAACATAAGTATATTAAAGATCTTCTGAAAAAGTATGGTTATGACAACACTAAGAGTATAAGTACTCCCATTGGTACCTCAAATTCTTTAGATCTTGATGACGCTGGGAAACCAGTAGATCAAACATCTTTTAGAGGTATGATAGGAAGTCTACTTTACTTAACAGCTAGTCGACCAGACTTAATGTTTTTAGTATGCTTAAGTGCAAGATATCAATCCAATCCTAAGGAATCTCACTTAAAGGCAGTAAAAAGAATTTTTCGCTACCTTAAGGGAACCATGGATCTAGTATTATTTTATACTTCTGGAAATGATTTTGTTCTAAAAAACTTTTCTGATGCTGACTTTGGTGGATGTAGAATGGATAGAAAAAGTACATCCGGAACTTGTCATTTCTTAGGAGATTCTTTAGTTTCTTGGTCCTGCAAGAAGCAACATTCTGTAGCACTTTCCACTGCTGAAGTTGAATATGTAGCAGCTGGAAGTTATTGTGCTCAAGTGTTGTGGATGCAACACACACTCACAGACTATGGCTTGAGTTTTACTAAAACTCAAATTTTGTGTGATAACACAAGTGCCATTTCCCTAAGTAAAAACCCTGCACATCACTCTCGTGCAAAACACATAGATATTAGGCATCACTTTCTTAGGGATCACACACTCAAAGGAGATATTATTCTTCAGTTTATCGGAACGCAAGATCAACTTGCTGATATTTTCACAAAATCTTTGCCTTCTGATAGATTTTAATATATTAAACAGAAGTTAGGAATGATAACCGTAAGGTAATCTTTCTTAATTAACTTTCTGTTGAAAAAGTCTCCTTACAGCAATAAACTCCTTTTCATAGGGGGAGTACATTTGATTGTTTGTTTAACAAAGTTTTTCAAAATTTGTGGTCAAATTTTTCGGAACAAAGATTTCCGGAATGGAACTTCCGGAACTAAAATTTTTCAGATTGGACATTCTCGTACAGATTACTTCTGGAATGGAAGTGTTCGTATTGAAAATTTCCGGAATGAAAATTTACGTACTCGCAGTTTCATAACCAGATTTTTGTACCGATTTTTACCTGTAATGTGTTTTTCGTGTTGACTTTTTCGTACTAAGTTTTTCGTAGTGAGATTGTTTTCCATAGTAAACTTTTAAGAACTTTGTCTTTTCATAATAAAGTTTTTTTTCATAATCATCTTTTTATATTATCCATTACGAATAATCCTCCTCAGCCCATCTGAAAGGTATGATTACCTTACTCAAGTTTTCGTAGTCATATTTTACTTGATGGAATTTTCTTGTACTATGTTTTCGGATTATAGTTTTCCTAGATATTTGTCTTAATAAAACCTCAAAAAGATCGGATTCAAGTTTTTAACCGTCAGATCTGATCTCAGCTCATTCTAACCATCAGATCAACTGTGGAATGTGAACCGTCATATCGTTGCCTATATAAAGGGGACCCAATTACTCGTCCCACATCGATCTCAAGCTCTCACATCTCGAATCTCTGCCTCTCTGTTTTAAGGCCGTTCCGAACTTCAGTTTTCTCCATTCCGAACTTCTCAGAGGAATTCAGATCCGAATGTCTGCGGAGTTAGCGTCTCAAGAAATGTCTTCAACCAAGCCTATTTCTCAATGGTTAGTTTACAGAGAAAGGTTAGTCCATCCGGATTTCTTCAACAACTATGATTCCCTTATTTCAAAGAACATTAAGTTAAATGGCTGGAAAGATGTTGCGGTGTCAAAAACCGGGAACCAAGATGAAGTGTATTCAGACTTACTTGTCGAGTTCTATGAATCGGTTTCCTTCTTTAAGGAAGATAATAGGGAGAAGTTCTCTTTTAAGTCTTATGGCAAGACTTACAAGCTTTCTCATACCAAGGCTGCAAGCTTGGTAGGGCTGTCTTATGAAGGAGAAGCCGAGTTTATTTCACATGTGTTTCCAGACTCTAAGGGTAGCTTCAACAAGGAAAAATCCTTAGAAACTCTCGGACTGGATGATGACAAGGCTCCGAAGATTGCAAGTCTATCTACAAATTTCTGGATTCTGGAGTTATGGGTGCAAGGACTTATCGTACCGAGGAAAGGTGATAAAGATAGCTTGAAGAAAAGTGAGATCTATATCTTAGATTTCTTGATAAATCTAAGGAAGTTTAACTTGATGAAGCACATTCTTATTAATATTGAAAATTTGAAGAAAGGAAATTTGAGAGCTCAGATTATTATGTATCCAACAATCCTCTCCAAGTTAATTGTTCGGTGCCTTGAGTCTTTCAAGGAGGCTTTAAAATCTAAGACAAGAGTTTGCAAGATCATGCTGGTCAGCGATGGTACTCTTAAGAGGATGGATGTGGCTTTCAACAAGGAAACTGGTGAGTTCTTCGATTTTCCAAATCAAGAAGAAGTGGCTCCGAAGGCTGCTGAACCGGAATCATCTAAGCCAGTAAGGAAGAGAAAGCTCAAAGAAGTGGAAGTTCAATCAGAGAATCCTAAGTCTAAGGAAGTCCATTCCGCATCTCCTAAGCCTAAGAAGAAGAAATCCTATCCTGATGAGGTTGTTACAAAGTGGAGAGCTGATAAAGAGAAAAGTAAAGAAGGGGATCCGCAGTTCGGATTGGACCCTGCAGAGGCTAAGGCTTTGAAGGAGAAAACTGCTGATGAGCTTGAAAAACAAGCAAAGCAAAAGAAGCTCAAGAAGAAGATGTCTGAGGCTGAGGTAGCTCAGGCTTTGTTAAAATTCAATGAAATGGTTTTAGCAACTATTCCTGTTCCGAGATCATTCTCCTTGGAATCTCTACCTGAGACTCCAGGAAGAAATATCATTGCTCCAGAAGAAGCTATTGCTAAGAATACTTAGGAAGTAGAGCAAGTTGAGCAAGTAGAACAAGTAGAAGAGGGTGCTGAAGGAAGTGGTGAAACCGGAGATGTGCTGAAACAAGTAGATGATTACAAGGGGACACCTTCGGAACACTTATCACTCCAAACTTCTGAAGCAGAATCTTCGAAGCTAGTTACTCCAGCAATGGAATAAGAGAAAGGACAAGAAGAACATCTTTTACTTGATGTTGCTCAAAAGGAAATCGTAGGGGTTCGTGTTCAGGAAGTCGCTGATGAAGAAGATAATATTGTTCAAGTTTCTGATAGTGAGAAGAGAACTCCGGAACATGATTCAATTCCGGAAAAAGACAAGGGAAAGCAAATTCTTGCTGATACTCCGAGCTCAGAAGTGAGGAAGAGGAAGGAAGTTGGTAGCTCTTCAAAGAGAAAGCTTGAACTTGTTGAAGAAGAAATTTCGCCAAGCAAAGTTTCAGATTCGGAGTCATCTTCAGTGGGGCATGAATTTGTTGTTCAGTCTTTAAAGAAGTTGGTGGGAACCATTCCGACCTTCTCAAGTATTGATTTAAGATGCCAGATGCTCCAACATGCGTTGAATCAGAAAACTGACTCCGTATCTATGGTTATGGACAAGTGTGTTGAAATAGAGGCTCAGTTCAAAATGTTTTTCATTGGCTATGAAGCTCATAGAAAATCTTGCAAGAGGATGAAAAATTGGTCGAAGAAGACTGTGGAAGAGATTAGGTTGCTCGATGAGTTTCAAGAAAATTTTAAAGATGCTTTTGAAACTGAGGACAAGAAGATAAATGAGTTAACTGCATCCTTTGAGAAGAAGTTGACAGAAGAAAAGAACTTCCGGATTCAAGAAGTGAGAGATCTGAATGGGAAGCTCAATTCCGTTTCTCAAAACTGGGAGTTTGAAAGAGATCATCGGATTGATTTTGAAGAAAGGATGAAGGCTCAGGAAGAAAAGATCAAAGCTCAGGAAGAAAAGCTGAAAGTCCAGGAAGAAAAAATTGAAGCTCAATCCGAAAGAATAGTTGCCTTAGAGAAACAATCTGAAGAAGATCATAAAGACCTAAAGAAGATCAAGACTATTCTAAATGGGCTCATGTCAAAGGAAAAAGATCTGAAATAATAAAATCCGATCTTTTTGTTGTATTATTTATGTTTCTGAGATTTCAAATTTAATGAAAGTTGTGCTTGTCGTTTCTATTGTTCTCATTACTAATATTTCAGGTACTTTGTTATTTTTTTCCATTCCCTCCAATTATTTTTGAAAATCACAAAGGGGGAGAAGGAAAAGATCTTTAAGAAAAAGAAGAACTCTAATAAGAGTTTATCAAATGGGGAGAAGAAAAAGATCCTTAAGAAAAAGGAAAACTCTAAATAAGAGTTTGTTTAAGGAGGAGCTTTTTCATTAAAGAAGACCTTATTATTTATCACTCCGGAAATCTGAATACGATCCTTAGAGTTTCAAAGCCTAAGGGGGAGTTAGTCGTATTCATCAATATCCTTAAAGCAATGGGAGATAAGCCTTAATGTTTTTTTTCTTCTTAGAATTTCATTTTCGTAAGGATGTTTGTGCTTTCCAAAAAGGGGCAGATTGTTGAGTCAATAAGGTTTTCCTTATGACTTTTCCATTCCTTCTTGTTTTGAAAATCACAAACACCTTATCTTTAAGAAAATTGCTTTCTTAAGGAAAATCACTTTTATAAGAAAAATTGCTTTCTTAAGGAAAATCTCTTTTATAAGAAAAATTATACTTATCATAATTTCATCCATATTTTTCTTAAGTCTAAGATTCAGATTCATTTTCTCGGAATTGTTGAAACTTTGATATAAAGCATTCTGTTTTAGGATTCAGATTCTGGATAAGAACTATAAGGAAGTCTCATTCCGAATTCCGGATATGAACTCTGACTAAGTTCTATTCCAGATTCAGGATACGAATTCTGAAGAAGAATTCTCATTACGAATTCTAATGAAGAATTATCATTACGAATTCTAATGAAGAAATCTCATTCCGAATTCCCATTATGAATTCTGATGATGAATTCTCATTACGAATTCTAATGAAGAAATCTCATTCCGAATTCCCATTACGAATTCTGATGATGAATTCTCATTACGAATTCTGATGACGAATTCTCATTACGAATACTAATGAAAATACGAATTCTGATGAAGAATTCTCATTACGAATTATGATGACGAATTCTCATTACGATTTCTGATGACGAATTCCTATTCCGAATTCGCATTCCGAATTCACCTATTAAATAGAATTTGAGTATCTTTTTTTTATACACTCTGAATTAATTCAGACTCCGAAAAATATCTTTGTGTGACTCCGAACTTTTATATTGCTTACACTTCTAAAATTTGTCTACTCTTTACTATTGTTCCTTACACTCCGAAACTTCACTCCGATGTTTTCATTCCGAACTTTTATGTTAGAGTTTAAAACGATGTCGTACATTCTGTTACATTTGTTTTGTTATAAAACGATGTCGTCTGTTTTGTTATAAACTAACCGTTCTCTAAGTGACACGTGTACAGGTCCCTCCGATCTTTAAGGAAAATATGACCGTTGGAGAAGGAGACGACCTTACCTATAAATAGGATCTCATTTTAAAGAGCTCATAACTGATGACAGATGAACAACTTGGTTTTGTGCATACATGATGTTGAAGTGATTTCTAGAGAGAGAGACTCTTATTAACTCTCAAAGCTTCATGCGACTCCGAATGTTGGTGATTACATTCGAGGGCTTCTGGGGATAGGAAGACAGAGGTGCCGACTACCTTGAAGTTCGAGGGCTTCCTTGCTGAGGAAGACAGAGGTTGCCAACTACCTTGAAGTTGAGGGCTTGCGGGGATAGCAAGACAGAGACTCCGATCTTCGTATCGAGGGCTTACCCTGGTGTGGGTAAGAGAGACTTTCTTGAAAGTATAAATCAAGGGACCTTTATCCAAGGTTGTTGGATACCCTTCTCTTTGGGTTAAAAGACTTATATCTTGTTACTAGTAGTTCTACTACTTGTTTTTATTCCGCTGCATTTTCTAATATAAGGAAAGTATAACTTTCTTATACTTCCTTAGTTATACTCTGTTTCATTTAGATTCTATACGCTTTAAGGTAGAATCTCATATTGTAATCATTTGTTAAGATTCAATTTCCGGAAAACATATTTCCGAAACCCTCATTCGGAATCTCTTTCCTAGTTTGCATTCGGTGTTAGAGGTGTTGTGAATTTTCTTAGTTTAAATTTGTTAAACTTAGCCTTTTCCTTTTCTTAAGGAAAACATAGTTATTCTTAACTAACTTTAAAGATTCCAAAGGAATTTTTTAAAGTATACAATTCACCCCCCTCTTGTATATTGAGCATATACATCACTATTTCGATCCTACATTCTACTAGTCAAATAACCACATGAACCATCAAAAATATTTTCATAATGAGGGAATGTATAATTCTGTACATTCTGAATCATCTTGTCAAGGCCTCGTCCAAGATGTATAAAAATGATTTAGGCCTCGACCAAAACCATATATCAAATTGGGAAAGTCCTCAGCCAATTCCACATCTAATTGTCTCATGAGACCTACCGATGCACCGATGAGCTATAGCGGGCTCCACCCGTCACATACAAAGTCCAATACATTCCTCATATGAAAAGGTTGAAACATAATATAAACATTTTTATTAAAACTAGCATACGAAATTTCAATACTTTAACCCTAAACCATGAATGGTATAAAAATAACACATCCACAATCAAATATATCACAAAACCTTCAATACAATATGGAAGATTTGTATCATAATAAATCAACCTCGATCAATAATAATATCCCGTAAAGGATGTTGACATAGTTGAAAATGGTCAATAAAAATTTTTGAGAGAAAAATACCTTTTTCATGAAATCATTTAAATGTCACATAATTTATAAAGGAAGTCATTTAAAAGATATTTTTTAATCAAATTGTCCCATACCACTTTGAAACTTTTAAAAGTAATTAACATTTTAAAACATTCATTTCCATATAAATAAATCCTTAAAATCATTTTGAAAACATTGAAATTAATGAGAAAGGTTTAGAAGAATAAATCATTAAAACATTTAAAATGATGTTTTAGTTAAAGAGTACCTTAAAATAATCCTTTTGAAAACTATTTTATGAAACATGGACATGGATAATAAAAATGTACTAGTAAAAACTTACACATAAACAATCTCAGATAATAATGAGATTGAGGAATTAACTCTTACCTTGTACTTTCCTTTAGTAGATGGTACGTTTAACCTCCTGTATAATTACCATAGTATGCTCTTAAATTATACCAGAACCATATTCATATTTATTATATCATACATGATTCATTTATGACTTTATACTACCCATTTAATAATGATTTCCATGCTAAATTAACATTTTGGGTAATAATCACTTTCTTTATCGTACACGTTTTAACTTATTATTCTTAATCGTATCATTTAGATACTGATTTAAATACTTACAGAATATAAACCTTGATTTATATATCATATATATTTAGAATATATATATTTATAATAGATAGATTTATGAAATGGAAGGCACCGTTTATGGAGACGGTAGGCCGTACGTACGCATAAAAGTTGTTTCCATTTTCATATCGTATTGAACGGAAGTAATTGAATAAGATATATGTAAGTACATATATATATATATATCCAGTAGAATTATTATGTCATATATTAAATATTTATTAATACTATATATTTTTATAATCATCGTTGAATGGTGAACGTGAGAATGAAACTCATCGCATCGTGAAGACGGTAATATGAACATATGCACGAGCAAAAATATCATTATATTGATGATGAAATCATATATACAGAATAATTAACATTTTATATTTATTATTTACATCAGTTATACTAATTTTTATACCCATCCAAATAATTGAGTGTTTGAATAATAGACTACACCACGATGTGGAGACAGTAAGTTGTACGTACGCACGTATGGTGACTTTGTCATTTATAGGATTAATAGAATAATGAATATGTTTGGAACCATTTTCATAATAACATCACAGTATATATAAGATACTGGAGTTTTATTTTATAATGTAAACAACAAAGAAATAGGAAGTGGAAGATGAAACGAACTTCAAAGAGGTGATGAAATATTTACCTCTTCTTCGGGTTCTTTCTTTTGATTTGATCAAAAGGGATCCTTAGGTTGGAATTATCACCAATGGAAGGCCTATAGGATGAAGGGAGAAAAGTTGGCAGGATATTTGGGCAGGTTTTGTCTGAGCCAAATGGCTTTGGAGGTGTAAAATTAAGATAAGGGTAAGTATCCTTTTATAAAAGAGGTGAGGGTCACTTTAGGAAAAGATTGAAATAGTATTTTATAATAAAATTATTTTCGGTTTCTAATGGCTAAAAAATTATTTATTTATAGGATAAGGTTGGGATGGGTCGAAAACCTCTCAACCACTAGCTTTTATACAGGGTTAGGTCACCATATTAACCTTATCTTTTAAATTTAACTCTTAGTTAAATAGTTTGACTTTTACCATGTCTCTTTGTATTTTTATATTATATGGTTAATAAACTTACAATAACCAGCAAAGAGAACCCAATGTGGTTCATTATTAATATATATAACCTTATCTAAGTCTTTTTTCCGAACCTTATATTTTTAAGAGTATTATATAATTTAATAATATAATATTTTTAAAAAAAACTCATTTATGTCAATTTTGACACTATCTAGTATTTGGTTTTTGTGAGAGTCATAAAAACTTGATTACTTTGAAACAGATACATTGAATCAACTATAACATTTAATATTGACCTATAAAATTCTTTTATATCATAAAAACATTGAAATTATATTTATTTTAATATATATAATACCATTTATTTGATTCCTTCATTAATAAGGTAATTACAACATCATTATTGTGTCATAAATAAATACATTTATTTTATGTATAAAAATTATAAATAAAATATAATCCTGTAGGAAATATTTTTATATTTCAAATTAATATTTATAGTCTAATATTTAAATTATATAACCCCATATAAAAATATTTTACTAAAAGATACATGGTTTTGTTATTTTTGTCTTTAATTTAGATTAATTAATATAAAATGTCATTATCACTCCCAAGTGGCTCCATGAAATCCCAAAATCGACCCATGGATTTCCATGGTCAGAAATGTATCATAAAATAGGGTTAGTACATGTGTTAGGGTAATTTAATATTATTATAATATTTTTTACCCTAATTTACCGGATTTACCCTTTAACCATGGTAAATAAAATATTTACTGAAGTAAATGTTCATAATGTCTAAAAATAGAAGTTACCTATTTAAAAAATTTGGACCTCCTAATTCCAAATATGGAATCAATTTTTATAAATTCAAAACACATAAGTGGAAGAAATTAATTTAAAATTAATTCTTGTTTTTAAAACAGAAAGCGTGTTTTTAAGAAATAATAACTATCAAAAGATTGACACATGTTTATGCCCAGTTTAAATGTGAAATTAAATAAAATGACATAAATTATATTAAATTATAAAAATATAGTCTAATGATACTTTAAAACCAATCAAATGTATATTTTAACACTATACATTGTTTCTATTAAAAAAGTTGTTTTTAATTAAAATTTAGTATTTTTTCACTATTCAACAAATTATGAATGTTATCAGAAAAGTACCATGAATTTATCCAAACTAAATTTTTATGTACCTATTATAAATAAGAATTTAATTTCACTAAATTGAATATATAAAAGTTTCAAATATTGGATTTAGAAAGGGTTCTCAATTTAAAGGCGGAAAAACTGGTTTTTTTGAAAAAATACTTCTTTTATCTGAAAAAATGAATTTGTTCTTATATTATGTTTAAGAAACACATAATGTGGATATTAAAATTATATAGAGTATATAATATTCAAAATTCAGTTAATACTATTCATAACCACTTTTTGAACGACTAGTTTGGTAAGTTGTGGTGCACTCGAACTCAGTGTTGTGTGTAGCACAAACTATTGAATTACTTTAATGAGATAATGTACTATGAAATCTTTGGGTGTTAAAATTTCACTGCTAACATAGTTGGTACCCTATTCGATCTACCTACCCCACCTTCATAATATATTCCACCCTCAACCTTAAGACTAGGCCCTCTCATTTCGATCAGATCCACTCGTGAATGGGGTATTTTTTTGACACTCTATTTTATCACATTGGATGAAAATATTATGAAGATTACCTCAGTTATGTTAGAGAAATGAAGTTCCCCAAGAAGAATCAAATGCAATTTACTATGAGGGATTGCTTGCACACCCTTTCACATCAGAAGGCTCACGCATCCCCCTATGTGGTATGGAAAATCCGACCAACCTTGTGAGTGGTACCTGCGCGAAGTACCTGCACCATGGGCCTACGAATGCTACCTCATTAAACAATGGACCCATATTTTTCTCTAAATAGGACCCTAGGGATTCTAATTTTAAAGTTTGGAAAAACAAAATAATCCTCCAAGATCTGTTCATGCAGCCCCTTCACCCAGGTCTCAAAAATCCCTCAGGTAACTCTCCAAAACCCAAGAGAAGAGAGAATTAAAGGGGATAGTGAGATCCAAGACCCTCCAATGATTAAAATACAAAAGAACTATGTGAGAAAAAATTTACCTAGTCAATAATCACTATTTTTATGGTCCCTTACCTAACCCAAAACCTAAGTGAGACCGTTTTAGAGACACCTGAGGAGACCCTTGGTGCGTGGAGGAAGGCTTATCCCAAGTGTTGTTTCCCAAGTGATCCATCACCAAAGGAACCTCCATCTTGCATAGGCCAACCCCTGGTGTCAAGTACTTATAGATAATACTAGGTCCGGCACAAATAACCTATTACTTTATAATCCTTAACCTATGTGAGACACCTTTAGACCTTCTTTCAAGCCACACATGGTAGGGCTCTCCCTCCTTTGGATCCCTTGTCTTAGGGGGACCAAAATGAAGCCTCCATAATTTCAAGAGAATGGTAAGAGATAAAACATAATGTATCCCGTTTATATATAAATGCCTTGGGAAATAGGTGTCCCCAACTTTTCCTAGAGGATGGGTAGGGTGCTTCAGGGTACATGTGGATATGCATTCCCTCAGTTATGAGGACCCGGATCCTGGGGGCAATGTCAGTGATATCCTAGTCTCGGATGTGAGGGATAAAACCTTGTCCTTACCTCATAATATATTGACTAAGGACCTCTAGTTATATTTTAAGAGGTATAAGATCACGCTTTCCTTTCCCTTTGAGTTGTAGTGTCTTATCCTCCTATCTTTCCCCAGAACAAGTCACTAGGGTGTCCCTCTTGGAGTAAGTACTTAATCTTTCTTGTACAACTTCTCCTACATTATTAATTACTCCTTACCCATATCCATGGGATTTATCTATATGGGTTTTCAAACATGAATATCCATGGAACAATAATGGGAGGAGATTGGTACCATAGGATGCTCTCTTTACCTCTCCCTTTGGATATTGTCCTTTTCTACTATTGGAAAAGGTAAATTGTGTGGTTCTCTAGATTATCCACTTCCTCTTATTTCTAAAATTGAGGATAAATCACATTGGCATATAGGTTGGAAGTGAACATGATATCCACACAATCCTAAACCATAGGAAATCATTTCATGTGTAAGCCCCAACTAAACATTGGGCCTCTTATTTGGCATAAGATCTGACCATGTCACCATACAACCACCATCTGGGCCACCTATTTAGTATAATTCATGACCATAATCATCCAAAATAGAATCCTACTATATGGTGTAAGCCTTTAAATAATTCCATGATACTCTGAATGGGACAAATTCCCTATAATAAAAACCTTCAAATGGACTCTATAGGCATGGGACTTCACAACTGAACTACATGGGCTTTGATTCCATTCCAAGCGGGGGATACATAGGAATCCTTCATGTGGTCTCAACCAAACATCCAAAAAATCAAGACTAATTCCCTAAGGGCTACATTCCCAGTAGTGTTATGTGTAATTTAAGATCCCATATCCCTTTCAGGGTCCCTAGTCTACTTTGACATAAGTCCCATACCAAACATTATCGATGAACCTTCCACCAAAACATCCTTCTACATGATGTTAAACTGCATGATTCGGTACTTATCACATGACCCTAAAAGGTTTAATGTGTCCCATTAAGTGTAAATGAACTATGTGAGTTTTGATTCATTTCATGACGATATATAGGAATCCCATCTCATGGGTCTGCTCCCTCCATAAAGAAACTCTCATCTCCCTAGATAATGACACACTCCCGATCTCCCTACCATGTGGGTTAAAACTAAAATCATAATAATAAACAAAAAAATCTATAATCCATTCATAAAAGGTTACAATTTATGGAGTACCTCAGATACATAAATATGATTCTATGTTAAATTCTTAATAATAATTTATTTTTAATTCAAGAGTGACCCATGCCGTACTTGGGAATTAATGAAGGATTCATGAACATACCTTAAATATTTAAGAGAGTGATGGATTAGGAAAAAATTCTCCCCAAAAAGGTGTGATGATCCCAAAATACCATCCTCTAGAACAATGTGATTTCTTATGTATCATTGGAAATGATTCCTAGTGAGAATATTCCTTTGGAAATTAGGTCTATGAGTTATGAAGGAAATAAGAACCATTGCGTGTTTCTGGTTGTGTAAATAAACCCCATTAGAAACCACCTGAAAGGGACATTGGTATTTGTGTATGATTTAAAGGTTGCTCCAACAACACTAAAAAAACACCATTCCAATCCCAAGTGGCATTTAGGGAAGAAAAAAATATATAATAGAAAAACTTAAATGGGAAAATATGGATCGCCCCAATCTGTAAGGATCATCACCCCACATCCAATACTATAGAAATGAAATTAAATATTAGTAAACAAATCAACATCTTAGAAAATGAAAATATATAACCTTGGGAGAAATTTTAGTGAATATTGAATGAAATAATGAAGAGGTATATATAGGAGGTAATGTGAAAATTAGAATGGTAATGTGACTGTTGGAATAGTAACCTGATCATTGGGAATAGTAAACTGACCATTTTAAGAGTAATTTAACCTAAAAATAAAAACTTTTAATATAAATAATTTTTATCATGATTTATTTAAGTAAAAATATGTATTATACTTTTAAAAAAATAAATATCACGATTAAAAACTCAAAGAAAATATAATCTTATTTGTAATTAAATTTATTTTAATGTATTTTGTAAAAATCATAATTTTTTATATTTAAAATTAAATTTACATATTATAAAATTAATTTCATATTTGAAATAGCCACATAAGAATTTTTAAAGTTTTATTTTTTGTTAATTTTATGAAATACTTCAATTTTTAGGTGAATAGTAAAAATACAGTTCTCTCGCAACTGATTTATCTTAAATTACATCATCCATGATGTAATAATGACCAAATAATTTATATAACTTGAGTTTAATAAATGAAATATTTAAGTTTATAAATGAGTCATTAAAATATTATAATTTAAATTTCCAGACCTAAAAATGACTTTCCAAATCCTAAAGTGAAAAGTGATTTCTTAAAATAATAATTTTCTTTTCCCCCAAATTACTTTTAATAAACTAATTAATTTAGGATATAAAGAATTTTAAAGGCTAAAAAACTATTGTATTATATTTATATTTTACTCTTAATTTAAAAAATTAACTATCACACATTTTACCTTCGATAGATTATTTTATTTAATATATTATTTCAAAAGTACCCCTCTCCTTATGTATAAACAACCCCTCTCCATCCTCTTGGAAAACCACCCATATCTCAGTTTAAAAAGCCTATAATATTCAAAAATAAATCCTATTAGGCCCCTTATAATCCTTAGAGATGTTATCTATTAATCCAACTCCAAACATCAAAGGATTTTTTGTGTCGTATAAGTGAAGATACACTGAGGAAATAGTAAGTTTTGAGCAACTCATCTATCTTTTTCTTATTCTCTTTATTTTTTTCCACCCTTTTAAAAAAAATTATAAAACTAATTATTTAGTATTTTGATATTATATTAACCATATTAAACTACCATAATTATCATATTTATGACATATATAAATTAAAATTTTATTTCCCACTCTTTCAACAATATCCTGTTAAAGGCCAGTCAACCACATACGTAGACATTTCCAAGTCAATTTTTATAAAAACCTTCATGGATGGATAGTATGAATTAAATATAACATAAAAATATTTAATTACATTTATTATAATCTTCTGGATTTAATTATACTTATTTATTAATGACATTAAAAGAAAATAGTGAAATCGATACAAAACAAGAAAATTTAATGAAAACATGATATAAAAAATTGACTTTTAACAAAAAATTATTATAAAATAGAATAAAATAATTTAAATGGATAAATAGTGGAACAAATGATCATAATTAATTTTTAGAACAATGTTTTAATAATTTTATGTTTATTATTTAGGAGGAAGAAAAGCGACAAAATAAGCAGAATTTAAGGTATGGGGATTCCTGAACCCAACTCCCTTTCATGGGGTTTTCCCTATTTCACATCAATTTCAGTATAAATATTCATTAAATGTTCCTTAAATATCATTTAATTATTATTCCTTTTTTTATTTTGGGAATATACATTTTTCAACCTTTATTTGTAAGATAAATACAATGACTTTCAAAAAATACTTTTCTTTACAAAATAAATATTTTACTCCTCATGTGTTTCTTCTTATCCAAACAAACATTATCTTTTATTACAGAGTATTATCCCTATTTTTCTTTTGGTAACCTCAATGTTATTCACGAATGTATTATTTAAGAAATACTTATGAAACCCATCCTTTTCCATTTTTTATTTCATTACTATGATTGTTATACATTCTATATGGAATGCATAATTTTGTAATTGTTAGGATGTGATGGATGGGACCAGAATTATATTGGCCACCAATGCATTAATTAAGGTGATTTATCTCATGAGATAAAGTGAAATATGTTTGAAAATGAATTTATCTTCGTTAACAATGATGATTATATGATTTATTCACATATTTTATATGCGACTATGATACTATCATTGTTCACAATTATGCGTGGTATTTCACCACTAAGACATATTGATTCATTTTATGCATATAACACATTACATACCATTATAAAATGTTTCCCTCATGATCATGATGATGATTTTATTCTTACGATATGATTTTTCTTACCCATGTACTTTTGATTAATGTCTTTATTCACCCTATCTTATACCTCCCATTACTGGGATTTTATATCACCCCTTTATTTAATGTATATCCTAAGGTGATTAATTATACTAAGGAGAAAATGAAATCCAAAAATAGGATAGACAATAATTAATTAAATAATTTTTCATTTTTATCATGAAAAAGAGGTTTTTGAGACTAATTTACCAATGATAACAAACCTTTGGATCTTAGATAGTATCGTTATTCTATTGTTTAATTTAAAAATGATGTAATGGGTTTAAAATAAAAATTTATGGTCACTTTAATTGATATCAGACTGTGGTTTAGTTAATTTGGGAATTAATATTTGAAAATGTTAGTGGAAAATCCTAAGGATGTGTATAATTAAAGAAAAACATCCTATGTTTTGGTAAAGTATAAGAGTGCATGGTATTTGATAAATGAAATATCTATATGGATGCTACAAGTGGATGTAGACTTAGAACAAATGTACCTAGGGGTAAAAACCCCTAAAACACCATATTGAACTAGAATCTATCAGGAATTAGTGCATGAAAATAGGCCTTCGAGCATACCTGTTCTATCACTCCTAGGGATATGCTTTGGTTAATTAAAAACTCTATGATATACCATTATGAAATATATATATCAAAAGTAATTATTTATTTTAATTCTAAAAAAGTATTAAATTACATGATCCTAGAAGTATCATTTATAGAAAAGGCTATGCCTAAGAATCCAATAAGACTTGACATTATAATTAATTTTTTTTTCAGAAGAATAAATTAATTATTCATTTCTTATTGACTTATGTTTGTCCAAACGTTTTTTATTTTATAAAATCATGGGAACCAGGTGAAACCTAACCAAGAACCAATATGAGGTACAATACAAAGATTTCCCAAATAACACTTCCAATTCAATGGTATGTGTACTTAAAAACATCATGGATATGATTACCCAACTATCTTAAGCTATGAATAATAACCCAAATAATGTTGAACATACACCTTCACCTAAGTAGGAGCAATGATATCTAAAATTCTGTATGAAAAAACAACAAATGAAATTTAGTGGGTGTTTTGATACACTTATTAAAAATAGTGGGTTAACTCAATAGAGAATATCTTTTCTGTTCTCAATTTTTCTGAGAAGTAGACTTTTTGTGTCCATATATCATTTAGATGGAGAGATTGATCAATGGTGTCCATTTATAAACAATACTAATCCAAATAATGAAATGGAGGGAATAAAGTGGAATTAAATAAAGAAGTTATGTCCTAACAATTATTTAAATAAAAATCATCGAATATAGGTGGATAGAGAATTAAAGTTTCTTAAGAAAAAGGATGGTGGATCTATCACTACTTATGATGAAAATTCTTCAAGCCTTTAAAGATATACCTTAGTTTTTGTTATCATCAATGATAGAAAAATAGATATATTCTTCAGTGTCCTAAAACCACGCCTCTTAAAGGCTATAGATATCAAAGACTTTGGGAATTATGAATTTTTTGTTCAATGTTCTATAAATGTAGATACAAATTTTTGATAATGGTACCATGAATATGGAGATAATAAATTAAAGATGGAGTTTCAATATGGAGGATCTAATGAAAAAGTTGGAAAGAAGTCCTAACCAACCATATATCAAAAATGTTGGAAGAAGCATCATGGTAACTAACTCGAAGGGAAAGGGAAATGATATAAGTGTGGGAGAGAATGAAAATAAACTCATGAATGTTGAAGAGGCATAAATAATTTGACCAACATGATAGAGGAATGGAAAACACCACCCATGGTTCAATGCTTTAACTATAGAGAGAAAAGGCCCTATTGCAATCCAATGCACTAAACTATAGGACATTGAAGGAAATTAGCATCAGAAACCACCAAATCTAAATGAGAAAGAGAAATATTATGAAATCAGAACTCCTGAGGTGGAATATGGAAATGAAGTCCTAAAAGGTACACTTTTTATTCACTCAATAATTGAAATAGTTTTATTTAATTCAGGTTCTATACATTCCTTTATATCATGCATGTTTTCTAGAACTTTTGAATTGAATCCATGATACCTCAAAGTAGTGATATATATAAAAAAACCTAATGGTAAGATAATTTCAACCCATGTTTTGGACTCTTTTCATGTTAGAATATTTGAGATGACACTTCCAATGAATCATGTGACCCTTCCCCTAGTATAATTCAATGTTGTACTAGGCATGGATTTTCCCTCATTATATTGGGTACACATCAAATTTCAGGAAAAATAACTATCTTTTCATATTCCAAACCATCCCATGATCCTTTATAAATACAATGAATATCATGAATATCCTTTGGAAAATCTATTAATGGTGTGGGCAATTATACCCTATGAAGAAGCATACCTCACTCAAATGGTTGAGTTGAAGAAAAGTACCAACCTTGAGGAAATTACCATTGGGAGGTAATACAATGATGTATCTACTAAAGAGTTACCAGGATTTCCCCCAGATAAAGAGGTAGAGTTATCAATATAACTTATAGCCAAAGACTCTCCAAGATATAAATTCCCCTATAGGATAGTGCTGATCAAACTGGAGGAGTTAAAAAAGAAACTGTAAGAGTATTTGGATAAAGGGTTCATACTCCCTAGGGAATCCCCTTGGGGTGTTCTGATTCTCTTTTTCAAGAAGAAGGATGGATAAATGCAGCTGTGTATCGATTATCGAGAGCTCAAAAAGATCACAATACAGAAGATGTATCCCATACCAAGGATTTATGACTTGCTCAATTAACTTTGAGAAGATCAGTTCTTCTCAAAGGTTTATCTTAATTTTGAATATAATCAATTGAAGGTGAAGAATGTTGATATTTAGAAGACAACCTTCCATATAAGGCATCGACACTATGAGTTTAGAGTGATGTAGTTTGGACTTACTAATTCCCAAATGATATTCCTGGATTTGATGAATATAGAATTTAGAGACTATATTGATGAATTTTTTGTAGTCTTTATTAAAGATATTCTCATCCACCCCAAGAGTGAGAAGGAACATAAAGAGAATCTATGAATTGTGCCGATTAAATAACTAAAGGAGAATATGTATGATAAGTTTATAAAGTGTGACTTTTAGATGTGGAAATCCACTTTCTTGGGGAATGTGATCAAAAGTGAGGGGATTTATTTGGATCCTTCAAAAAAATGGGAATTGGGGAATAAACTAGACCTAGTACAATGATAGAAATCTGTAGTTTTCTTGGATTAGGAAGGCACTTCCTAAAATTTTTAAGGAAGTATCATGATTGTATATTCCTCTAACTAAGTTAAAAATAAATGGGTAATGTATATCTAGATGGAAGAATTTTAGGAAAGCTTAAATGATCACAAGAAGAGTCTAATCACTACACATGTACTCACACTACCAAAAAGTGAAGAAGGTTTTATGATATTAATTTATGGTTCAATGAAATTATTGGGTTTTGTACTCATAAATAATGATATATTGATGTCCTATGCCTCATGATTGTTGAAGTCCCAAGATAAAAACAACTTGGCGCATGATCTAGAGTTAATAGTTATGATCTTCACTCTGTAGATTTGGAGACACTACCTCTACGATGAAAAGTGTGATATATATACTAATAAATAAAGTATATATTATATATTCACATGGAATGATCTAAAAACACATAAAAATATATGGTTATATTTGATCAAGGAATACCATTTTTCTATTCACTACCATTCTATAAAAATAATAAGGTAGGTGATTTTCTTAGAAGAAAAGAACCTCCAACTCTGTCCATGATGCATATTAAGAAAGACCCTATCTTATTGGACCTGAAAAGGATGGATTTAAAAATACTAATTATAGGGTATACATCAGACCTTTCCAAAATTATTGAAAAACTTTCTATCCAATATAAGATCAAGTAATAACAATAAAAAGATTTATATCATCAAAAGAACATTAAAGAAGTAATAAAATTAATTCTTCATGAGTTCTACATCGATGAGGATGGTGGCATTAGATTTGGAACTAGATTTTGTTTTCCTACATCACTAGAGATAATGAAATAGCTATTGGAAAATTCACATAGCTCACATTTCTCTATCCATCTTGGAATAACTAAGATATACTTTGATATTTGAGTGAAATTTTTGTAGAAAAACATGAAGAAAGATATCGTTGAGTACACTTAAAATTGATTCTTATGTTAGTAAGTAAATGTGGAGTGAAAAAAAATCCCAGGGGAAGATGAAATCATTTCCCATATCCACATAAAAATGGGATAACATCACCACATCCATTGTTATTAGTCTCCCAAAGACATATAAATGATACAAAGTGACATAGGTTATGGTGGATCGGCTCAAAAATAATTCCCACTTCATAGCTATAATGGAATATTTCCAACTTGAACAAATTTCTAAGATATATTTAAATGAAATGTTGAGGATACATGGGGTACCAATTTTGATCATCTTTGATCATAAAGTAAGGTTCACATCTAAATTCTGTAGAACAATTCAATATTCTTTGAGTACTGAATTGAAATTCTCTATGAACTATCACACCCAAACTGATCAAAAATATAAAAGGACTATTCATAAGCTTTAGAAAATGTATAGATCCTGCTCAACGTAATTTAAAGGTGGATGGTATGAACATATCCCATTTGTTAAGTTCTCATACAACAAAAAATTCCACTCAAGTATTCAAATGGAATCATATGAAGCTCTATAGGGAAGCTTTGTAGAACTCCAAATTGTTCGAATGAAGTTTAGGAATAAAAGTTACTTGGAATTTATCTTGTGTAAGAGATGAAAGAAATTTTTTTAGCTATATAAAAACATATAAAAGATGCTCAGATTTGGAAAAAGATCTATACTTACAACCATCGAAGGGAATCAGAGTTTGATGTGGGAAAAAATGTTTTATTTCAAATATCACCATGGAATATAGTCATGTGTTATGAAAATAAGGGAAAACTTAACCCAAGGTATATTACCCCCTTTGATATCCTTGATCATAAAAGAGAAGTAGCCTATCAACTGGAAATTACACCAAATATGTTTCAAGTTCACGATGAATTCCATGTATCTTTCCTGAGGAAGTACATACCCAATTCATCACATGTTATAAAATTAGAGGTTGTACAACTAGAGAATGACCTCTCTTATATGGAGAAGTTGGTTAAGATCATATAACCTAGATACAAAGTTCTAGGAAACAATATAAATCACCTTGTCAAAGTGTTGTGTCAAAACTATATGTATGAAGAGGCGACACTGAAACTAGAGGAAACAATGAATGAGAAGTACTCTCATTTATTATCAACCGAGAATATTAGTTGAAATCTCTAGGATAAAATTTATAAAGGGGGGGATAATTTAACAACCAAATGTTTATTATTAATGTTTGTCTTTTGAATAAATGTGTGTTGTATTATATTATATAATATTATACACATATAAAATTTAGAGAAACCAATGAAACTTTATCTCATTAATAAGGATCACTACACTAGTCAGATATGAATCCAATGAAAATAAAAAACATTACAATTGAAAAAAATATATAAATGAAAAAGATAAAATGGGAAAATATGGACTACAATTATTTTCTAGGATGATCACCCATGACCAATACTATAGAAATTAAACAAAATATAAGTAAACCAATCCACATATTAGAAAATCAAAATATATAACCATGGGAAAAATTTTAGTGAACAATGATTGAATTAATGAGCTGATGTATATATTTGGTAATGTGACTATTAGAATGGTAATGTTACCATTTGAATTGCAAATTGACCATTGGGAATAGTAACATGACCATTGGGAATAGTATCCTGACCCTTGTGAATAGTAACATGACCTTTGGAATACTAATTTAACATCAAAATTATAAATTGTAATATAAATAATATTTTTCATGGTTAATTTAAGTAAATATAAATACTTTAATACCAAAAAAATAAATATCATCATCAAAATTATTTATTTATTCCATATTAAGAGTCCAGAGAACATATAAGGGAAAAAAAACAAAGATAAATAATGAGGCATATAGTCGTGTAGCCCAAGGGAATACCCTATAATAATAATCTCCCACTCATGCCTAAAAAATTGATCTTGAGAAGCAGGTAATACTAGAGACCTAAATAATTATTCATCCAAGATGATATAAAACCATGTTTCCTTCACGCCTTGTGTGCAAGACATGGGTATTAATTCCAAGAAGACCTTTACATCTTATGATAATGTAGAGGATAGACCATGGAGTATTACTTGTACCTTGGATAGAGTTTTAAAGAATCATGGAGTCTATTTCCACCTCTACCAGATCAATATTTCTATCTTGCAGAAGACACAACCTCGGAAACATGGACATAGCTTCATCCTGAATAGAATTTATCATGCCAAAGTGAGCAACAAAATCCATGGATATTTCTCCCCTAGAGTCACGCATGACACCCCCTCCACACATTTCAACAAGGATACATGAGCCTTTTGTGTTAAGTTTCTGTCCGGTAGTTGGAGGATCCACCGATCCCATTCCCCTTGGGTATTTCGAATTAGGGGATGATCCATATAGGGAATTGACTGAATCAGCCTCAATGTTGGAGAATCATGCCAATTTTTGAAGAGATTCACCATGTCAAGAAACATATTAAAAGTTATGATTATAAGAACCTTCCCATTTCCAATCACACCCTCATGGAAAAAACTATTTATTACATGCCATATACAACATCAATCGACGATAAACACCACAACCTAGGATATCGTTTTGGACTCCAAATCCCTTTCACCTTGAAACCATTGATCCAAGAATGGAGTTTCGTGATTATCTTGGGTATATATATATCCATGAAATAACCAATGAAATTCTATATCACATTCTCCCAAGTACCTACAAAGAACAGATGGCTCGATGTCTCCTCCTAAGGGTTCCTACAACATGGGAATATGGATGTAAGGGAAATACCCATGTTTTTAATATTATCATTGGTTGGTATGGCACGGTTCATTATTCTCTAGATTAAGAAATTATATTTTTCAAGAATTAATTTTGAATAAATAATCTCATTCCATCCATTATCCTGGTACCGACCTAACATCTCCCTATAGAATTCGTTTAAGGATAAGATTCTTGTGCTAGAGGCAGTGAAAATGAATTTGTCTAGATCTTCATTCAGGTTAATAAGATCAAATAATTTTCATTTTTTCTCATCCATGACTACCTTGGTGAATGATAGATAAAATATGGCCTCCCTAAACATGATATTTTGTATTGGAAAACCAAGGAATCTGAGCTGTGACCCAGCACAATTATGATGATAGAAAATAATTTCCCCTCTCCCTACAATCCATCAGGAAAGAGGCTATTGGGATGAAATATGAGGATATATCATAGGCCTAAGAGGGGAGGAAAAAACTGTGACATCTTTGAACCTCCACTACATATAGTTTTCATTTCCATACCTTAAAGGGTATGTTCCTAAAATATTTCCCATGATAATTTTTCATGCATGCAATGAAGGGTGAAAAAAAGGTTCCTTACATTGTTATGCCCTTCCTATGTCAGCCTTTCCATTCTGTCCCATGATGCCCAATTCATTTTCCATTCTAAAAGGGAATCCCAAATAAATCCTGCCAATACTTTATCAATATTAACATAACTATTTTTGGGAAATTAACTGGTGAAAGAGAATGAATGGGAATAGCCGAGAGAACACTATTAACCAGTGCAATACTGCCTCCAAATTAAAAAAAGTGATTTTTTCAGTTCAGGATCCGAGCTATGATCCTGCTCACAATATGATCAATATGTTGGATGTACAGTCTACCTGATGACTTGGGGGAACCATGATATTCCATATAAAATTTTCCTCTCTGTAAAGATATACTATTGCATATAGAATTAACCCACCTATTGGATAATTTTATAGAAAATTAAAGGCTATTATTTGCTTTATTAATGATCTGTCCACTCCAATGACAGTACTCCTCAAGGAGTATGTTTATGCAATGAATTGATCTTTTTCTAGAATTTAGAAAAATATTTGTGTTATCCACAAACATAAGATGAAAGATGTACTGGGGACACAATTTGGTTCAATAAGGGAGAATGTCACCCTTAGAAATACTCCTATTAATAAGGTGTCTAAGAACATTTTGGGAAAGGATAAAAGTTCTCAGAGATAAGGGATCACCCTACTTTAACCCATGGGTTTCCTTGAAGAATCCACGAATCCTTCACATAAAAGAAACTACCAACCAAGATGAACTAAATCACCTAAAAATTAAATCATAATCCCAAAAAGAGAATCCCATACCTACAAGAAATTTTTCTATAAATCTCTATTCGTGATGATCATATTATTTTTTCATATCAATTTTTATTTCCAAGTGTGATGCATGATCCTTGAGGTTAATTACACCAATAAACTCTTGGGAAAGAGCGATGGAACCCTAGATAGTTCAGCCTTTGAAAAATCTATGACGCTCCTCAGAAATAGAACATGATAGATGTACTGACAAACTTATGTTAATAACACTATCCAAGAATTTTTAAGGAGAGTTACACGTGATCACTAGCCTATAGAGATGAAAAGAAGAGGGGTATTTAGTTTTGGGAATAAGAACCAGGATTATTTCACAAGAAACTCAAGGGAGACTCTCTCCATGAAATATGTCTTGGATGGCCATAATCAGATCATTCCTAAAAATGGAACATAAATATCTATAGAAAGATCCTAGAAAATCTATGGACCTGACGAACTTTTCGGATTTAATCCCATCATAGACTAATGAATTTCTTTTTCACCAAGGGATGCTTACATGTTTATGTTGTCTTCCCTGGAAACCAAGTTAGGGATCACCTCCATGAACTCAACATATCCAACTGGGTAACCTTCAGGAATATAGGGGTTAGGCCCTAAAAGAAGAATCTTAAAATTAGAGTGATCTACACATCCCATGATATCTGGTATTCAGTGTAAGAGCCATCCTCAAGTTGAATATTGAGTTTACTGATGTGCATTTTCTCCTTTATGCATGCATGAAAATATGTTTTATTCCTATCACCTTCTTGGAGACACCGTATTCTTGAACTTTCTAGAGCTTTACATTCTTTTCTTAGGATCATTTCATTCAAAAAAAAATTTAACTAGAGATCTCAACAAATATCATGTCATTACAGTCCTCTTCAAGGCTAGATTTCAGCTAGTAAATCTTCTTTTTGATAATATCCATGTCTTTTATGCGAGGGGGTGATGCTTCACCCACAACTAAAGGTCGTGTTTAAGATTTATCAGCTTATTATCTAGGATAATCCATGCATTCCCTTATGAGGGTTTATACCAAAAATTAGTATCTATTTGATGAAACCAGGGTAGCTAAGCCCATTAGTGAGAGAAAATGAAATGATAATTGTTCACATAGTTGGGATACAGTGAGATCAGTAAGGGTGAATTATCTAATATTCCTCATATAATATGTGATACCTTTGCACATGGATAAGTAGAAATAACATAAATATTTTCTAGGAATCTATCAAGAAGACACCATGTGTGGTGGCCCCTTCTTTGATTATTACACCATGTGAACCAGTCACCTGTACATACCATATCCATGAGACCCATGCTCGCCATGAATTGGATAAAGTCTATTCTAGCCTTCCTATGAAATTACCCTCTTCCTTTTTTCTCTTCTATGTCAACTATGAAATTAAAATCCCCTCTAACTATCCCTATGGAATCACCTGGGTCAAAAATTTTAAGACCATGCCATAAGAGATCTCTTCTTTGAGAATCATAACTTCCATAAATAAAGGAATCAAACAAATTAATCTCACCTGTAGTAACTTTAAAATTGATGACATTCTCATCTATATGGATCAGATCCACTATGATATAACTTTTCTAAAAGATCCAAATATGCATGTTGGAGGGGTTAGGATGCCTGTAGGCCTGGATTATGATTCTACGTGAAAACTCACCAATTTTGGAAGAGTCCTTCTTAGGTTCAATAACTACAATAATGGAGACCCTATAATTCGAGATTTCCATTGTTGAAAAAGTTTTTTTTTTCACCCGAGAACCCAGTCCTCAGGTGTTCCATATGAATATGGTTAACATTAAAAGTAAAGTTGTCTGGATTTGGCTTCAGACAGATTTTCCTGTTCCAGATGGGAATAAGAACACCTCTGTTTTCTTTTTGTCTAAGATATTGTGCGAACACCACTGTCCTGAGGAATATTAGATGATGTAGGAGAAAATTAATTATGGTGATATTTCATCCCTATCATACCATTGTAGAAAGAACATGGGGAGATCCCCATATTGTTTGGGGATGTAGGGAGATGAATGTATTAATGTATTTTTGTCTTAACATCCTCTCTTTCAGGATATTCCCTATGTACCTCCTTAGAAAAATTTCTATCAGAGAGAAACCCCTGGGCCCACAATAGAACCCTATTGGCCTCAATATGAAGATAGGAGAATTGAATAGATGAGACTGGATCTATGAAAGAGTATGATAACCCTAATATCCTTTTATTGATATTCTTCCCACGTAGAATCTAAATAAAAAAAACTAACCAAAGAAGCAACATTATGAAAATATGTTTCCTGGGTCATCTTCTTATAATGAACCAAGTCCATGCAATGGTGTGTAATATCAAAAAAAGAATAATAAGGCACCAATTTTGGGTGTTGAACTGGCAGAACATCCTGGCTAAGAAGCACCGGGACCTGGCCACACTCATTCTCCTAAAGAGATCCCGATAATAAGACTTTCTTGTTAGATTGATAAGATAGAGCTGGTCCATTTCTATATGAACTTGATGTCCATGAACACCCTAGTGTCATTTATTATAATTTTCCACTAAAAGTACTTGAAGGTGGAAAACTGAACAGAACCTAGGAAACACATGAAATAATATCTCTTGATTCTAGGAAAAAGAGTCCTTCACATGGAGACAAATCCATTCTGGAAGAGGTAGTTCATGGTCCAACTCAATGAAAATATAGGTTATATAAGCTTCATCACAGTGAATAGTTTGATCATCCATGCATAAAAAACCACCAAGTGAATCTCCAATAGCTCTTATGAGGGTGCCATTTTGGAATGGAAGCAGGAGTCCTGGAAGATGGAGTTAGACTGCTGTACAAGAAGACTCCTTACCTGATTGGGATTCCATTGACCAATTGGTTAAATTGAAGTGCAAGTAACCCAAAACTATAGTGTATTTTCACCAAGACTGAATAAAATCTACCTCCAAATCTAATACCAAATAGAAGGATCTATTATGAAAGTGGAGACTCTAGATGGAAACGACAGGTTCCAAGAATCTACAAACCTTCGAAACACTAGGAGCGGCGGTTTGGCCAGACCAAACCATAACACTAGAGTCCATTTGAGGTAGTCGGTAGCATCATTAAACATCGATTCTAGGATCTCTAGCACTGAAAATCTCCATCTCAAGAAATCATCAAGGATTCCATAGATATTTTTTCAGGAAATAGGGAACTGATGATCCTTGAAGAGATTCATATAGGGAATCCTTAAAGGAGGAAGAATGTTGGTCTGGGATAGAAGACTAAGAAATAGTGATGTAATAATTACCTAATAATTTCAAGAACATGCGATTTAGAAATTATTTATTTAATTTTCTAAATGATTCATTAAAATAAAATAAACTTCATTTAAAAACCTAAAATGGACTTTCCAAAACATAAAGTTAAAAGTGATCCCTTAAAATAATATTTTTTCTCTTTTCCCACTTCACTATTTAATAAACTAATAAATTAGAATTTTAAAGAAGTTTAAAGTATTAAAAAAAATTATATTATATTTGTATATGATATATAATGTCAAAAATTCACTATTACATGTTTTACCTTTGATATAATATTTTATTCTAAAAATACCCCTCTCAACAACTATAAATAACCCCTCTATCTCCTATTGGAAACCCAATCACTCCTCAATTTTCAAACCCAAACCTCAGCTAGAATCATTCCTCTCAATTCCTATTGAATCCTTAGTGATGTTTATATTAATACAACTCCAAACATGATGGGATATTTAGTGTCGTTCAAGAGGATCTACACCAAGTAAAGGGTAAGTTTCAATCAAATATTCTACTTTTTTTCTTCTTATATTTATTTATCAACACACCTTTTAAAACCAAATATTATAAAAATAGTTAGGAATTATGTTAAAATTATATTAATTATGTTTACTTACTTGAAGTATCATATTTATTACATTTATAATTTCTTAAAATTCTTTTTCCTGCTCTTTCGACAATGCCCCCTCAAAGGTCGGTTAACCACCCACAGAGACATTTCTATGTCAATGATTATAAAAAACATCATGGGTGGATAGTATGAATTATATATAATTTATAAATATTTAATTTAATTTATTATAATATTATGGAATTAATTATACTTATGTATAAATTACTTTGAATGAAAATAGTGAAATCGAAACAAAATAGGATAATCTAATGAAAACATGATATCAAAATAATTAAAATTTTATAAATAGTGTTAAAAATATAATCCAATAATTATAATAGATAAATAGTGGAAAAAATAAACATAATCAACATTTAGAACTATTTTTTAATAATTCTAGGTTTATTATTCAGGATTTAGAAAAGCGACAAAATAAAGCAGGATATAAGGTAAGGGGAACCTCAAATCTAACTCTCTTTCATTGGGGTTTCCCACTTTCACATAAATTTCAGTATGTAAATTAATTTAATGTTACTTAAATATAAATTCATTATTATTCCTTTTTATTTGTTGGATATACATGTTTTACACAATTATTTTTAAGCAAAATACAATGATTTTTTAAAACGACTTTCATTTATAAAACAAAATTTCAACTAATGTGTTGTTTTTTTATCCAAAGAAAGATGATATTTTATTAAAAATTATGATCTCCATTTTTTTGGTAACCTAAAAAGTTATTATTTAATGTATTATTTATGAAATACTTGTGAAACACATCTCTTTCCATGGCTTATTTCATGACTATGATTGCTATAAATTCTCTATGGCATACATGATTATGTAAATATTATGTTGTGACTGGTGGGACCAAAATTATATAGCCCTCCAATGCATTGGGTAATTTGATGTATCTCATGAGATTATGTGAAATATGTGTGAACATGATGCTATATTTTTTCATAACTATTTTTAGTATTTGACTACTAATTCATGATGATTCATTTTATGTATACGCCACATTCCATGCCTTTATAAAATGTTTCCATCATGATTATGATGAAAATCATATGCTTATGATATGATTTTTATCACCAGTGTACTTTTAATTCATTTCCTTTATTCAGACCATGTCATACCTACCCTTATTGGGCTTTTATATTTCCCCTTGTCTTGCTATATATCCCCAGGTTATTACTTGTACTATGGATAACGTGAGAGCCACAAGAGGATAGAGAGGAAGAAATTAAATGATGTTTCATATTTATTATATAAAATTGACGTTTTAGCCTAATTGAAACAAGATATTAAACCTTTGGATCCTGTATTGTATCAATATTATGTTTTTTATCTTAAAAATAATGTAATAGTTATGTAATTAAAAAGTTAGTTCACTATAGTTAAAATATATATCTAACATCTAGTTTTAACACAAAGGATTATTTGGGAAGAATTATGTCATGTTTTTAGAGATGTATGCTGAAAGGGTATTAGATTACCATTGAGGTTAAAACCTTATTCCATGTTGAGTTAATTGAGGTTATTTGGGATATAGGGATATTTATTTAAGGAATTACCAATGTTAAACATTCAGTTTCATTGTTGAATTTTGAATATTAATATACTCATATTCATTTTGGGTATTATCGTACATTATTATAACCATTTTAGTATTAATAAATATATAAGGAGTATATTGTTTCTCTTTTTATGGATATTTTGATCCATTAAAATTTAATTTTAGGGATTAAGTAATAAAAAAGTTTCATATCGGATATTGTTTCCTTAGAATAAGAGGTGAAGTGGGAAGTGATCAAAGCACAACCAAATGATACAATTATGTTTACAAAATAAAAAAAAATATTAGGTACGTATATTTTATGGTGCTCACTATCTTAATATTATAAGAATATCTACAATATTGGTAATGTATCATGAAACCAAAATTTTATCCTATTACCTTCATACATGATGAATCAATGTTGTTTTAATTCATCACATATTTATGGTTTTGTGATTTTTGACATTATTAAGATTTTTCACTTTCTTATGATAAGTGATCTCTATCACTCTCCATAATTATTTTTTCTTCTTTAATGTCCATATATTCAATTTCCACCAATGATATTCTATGTGTAAACCTAGTTATGTGATGTCCTTCGTATTTACCTTTCCCTCTTTTTAAGAGAAGGTTTTAAACCCTATTTATAATGCGGGGTTTTCCACAAATAAATTTTCAAATTTCAGACCCTAGATTACCTAGAAAATTTTAAAATTACAAGAAAACAATTTGTTTAAGTTGGTATAATGTAACAACCCAAGATTTTAAAAATAACACGATGTTCGATAGTGTATTCATCATGTAATACTGAGTTTAAACGAACAACATTAGATTATTAAAAAATTATTATTAAAAAATGATTTTTATAGCCTAGTTATTAAATTGTATGGTATGAATAGGATTAAATACTTTATGAAATTTATATAAATTTACTATCCAAAATAAGTGTATTTATAAATTCTTAGTAAATAAGGACTCAAATTTTTAATAAAAATATTTATTTTAAAAATGATTTTTTTTGATTTTGTGAGAATATTTTATAATTAATTTTTGGTCCTTTTAGAAGTTTTACTTCATAAAATTAAAATAATTTCTAAAATTATCATATCATCATTAACTTAGGGTGAAATTTTGGGGTTTTTTGGAAAATATTAAATTTTCAGTGAATAGTGAAAAGTACCGTTTTTTATAAATTACCATTTAATTTTAATAAATTAAGTACCATTATTATTTTAATTTAATTTAATATTAAATTGATAACTATAAATTTATTTAAAATTTAATTAATTATATTTAAGTCATAATTATACTAGATTCAAGTACAAGTTTATTCTTAGGCTTAAAAACACTTTTTTTCTTCTAAAAACTGTTTTGAAGTGCATAATGTTTCTGAATTGTTATTAATTAAAATAAAACCTAATGAAGAATTATTTAAAGGATATATATATATATATATTATATTTATATAAATATTATGATTACTTATCATATATTTAATATGAGATCATCTTTTCCTTAAAAAATGCATTTCTTGAAAAACCATTTTTGACGTGTCTGTAGGTTTAATTTTAAATTAAATTATACCAATTATATGATGTGAATTTGGAAAATAGATTTCATATTTAGAATAAATATAATTTATATTATCTAATAATTTAAAATTTGTTTTTGACTATAATAAATAGTGAATAATATAAAAATTATTTTGCACAGTTAAGGTACAAATAGGTTTATAGGGTGGATTAAACTAAAAAGATAAAGTTTAAAAATGAAAAAAGTATAATTCCTATTTTAGGGTCAAATTTTCACCTTATATATTTTATGGTTTTTAAATATTCCTTTTTTGAGCATTATGGTATGAGAAAAATGTGGTTTTAATTCTTTCTTTTAAAAAATCCCAAGTGTGTATTGTCCCCAACTTTTAAAAGGCCACCCCATCTGTTTTACTTTACAAACATACAAAACCCATTGAGTCATCCATGAAATTTCCAAATAAATTACTTAATTTTATCCCATAATCCTATAACCCTTGTTTTGATCATAAATGAAATATTCTAATACTGGAGTTATAATCCTAATGAAGTTGTCTGAAGAGGAGGTAACATCCTTAATCAAGCATTTTATATTATTTATTCTTCCAAATTATTTAGATATTAATAAATATTGATGACATAATAACATAAATAATTTCATTATACTGATATTTTTATATTTAAATGGAATGACCTATATCCATCTTGTCCTCTATCAAATGTAAAAAAAATCATTGATCATTTGTACTGTGGACTACCGCCTTGCAAACCGACGTAATTCGTTTTCCATCACCACTTCTCATGGATGGATAAAATGATGTATTTAATGTAAATATATTATATTTATTAAATAAATATAATTATGGAATTATAATATCACATATACATTCTTAAATTACATTCCATAGGGAATATGATTACGTTGCTCGTGTGTATAGTTGACTACCACCTCACGAAGAGACGTGATTCATTTTCCACATAAAATTTACATGGAAGGTAATGAGGATTAATTTTATGTTTATATATTATATTCACTACATATTATTCATTATTTAAAATATATATATGATATAATTTCTTACCTTACTATATATTGAATAAATGATAATGTTCTTCTCGTGTAAGGCGGACTATTGCCTCACGAAAAGATTAGATTCTTTTTTATTACTACATGACATAGATGGTATAATTAATAGAATTTAAAGAAATAATAAAATATTTATAAAATATTTATAAAATTTTAAAGATAAAATAACACTTACCACATTTCTATAATGATTTTTTGAAAACATGGAGATGTTATTCATGCATATATAAAACCTACCTTCTCCATGATTGTAACATAGTTCATTTTTCATATGAAAATTTAATGATCGGTTTTAAAGTATAATTTATGTATATGAATGATAATTATTCCATAATTACCATTATTTTTATTATTATATAACAATATCATTTATCTTAGTAAACTTACTAATGTGATTTTGGACATGTTCGCCAATTACTATTAAAATATCTCACGTGAAAATAATTTGTTAGGTAATTTAATATGACATGGAAAATAATAAAATAAAAGGAATAATAAAATTGAAAAGTATTAATAATAAAATAAATAAATATCATAGTTTTATTATTCTAGAAGTTAAGGAACACACTGTTCAAATAAGGATTGAGGTATGGGATCTTTTTAATGCACCCTTTTCTTCAGGTTATGAATATTCTCCCACTAACTCAATTTATCTCTCTTTAAAGTTATGGAATAATTCTAAATATTATATATAAATTTCTATCATATGTGTACAAATAATATTATACATTATTTTGATAGGGTAATACATTCCTTATGTTCATCTTTCAAATTACTTCATTACAAAATTTACTTTGATTATGATATGTGAAAATATTATGAAACCCATTTTCCTTCCATGGGAAATTATTATATTATGACTTAATTTATTGAATCTAATTATATGGAACACATAGATCATGAACATATTATGATGGGTATACCTAAATAGTTCTCTAATGCATTGGGTAATTTTATGGTCTCATGAGATGTCATGTATGGGATTAAGGAATATACCAAATCTATAATGGGACTTTGTCTGTCATGTGATATTGTCTAGAAAGTTAGACTCGACTCATGTTTATTTCATGTTTTTTACTACGACCACATTTACTAGGATACCATGATATTATTATACTATATCCTTTATTTTATTCTTATATGTGATTACTCATGAGCCTTCTCTTTTATGATATCATGTTATAATTTTGACTCACATATTATAATTCCTTATCATGTTTATTCCATTACTAGGATTTTTATCTCACTCATTTATTTATGTATTTCCTAGGTTATTCTATATAGTTTCAGAAGCTCAAATGGATTTAACAGCTCATTATGGATCATAAATTGAGTATGTAATGTTTTAGATTCCTTTTTATGTAATGTGAATTTAATATTACAAATACACTAGAACTTTACAATCCATGTATTGTATTAATGGATGTTTATGTTTAAAAATCATGTAATAATATGTGTAAATGGTTTGGGATGATATAGTGTTGACTTATTGTTACCATCGAATAACATGTTAATATGTTGAATTTATTTTCCATCTATCTCATTCTTGATTTATGAATGATTTATCTTTTTTAATTTAAGTGTTTTTATAATCAAAAAGTGGTATATTTTTGTTCATATATCTCTCATCACGTTTTCAATATCACAAAAACTCACCTATGTTTCTAAAATTCTCAATAAAACTAAGTTTCAATGTTTACTTTGAATATCAAGTTGTGGATTTCAATTAATTATTAAAGATATTTTTAAGGTTTGGTCAAGTCCAATTACATATTTTAAGTCCTTAGAGGCATCTTATAAGATCTAAATAAGGCTTTAGAATCAATTGGAGAAGGTTACTCTTGAATATGTTCATGATTAGACAACACTGACTAGCCGATGTATGGAACTGGCTACATGATGCCATAGTGGAAAAAAGCAGTAGAACTCCAGAACTCTCATTGGATAGTTGGTGTAGGAACAATGGATAACTGGTGGCTCGTCCAGTGGGGCAGATTGTTTTTGAAGGCCATCAGCCAACCACTAGCTTGTAGTGGATGGCCGGTAGTGGTATTATATAATCAATTGGTTCTATATATCCCACCGGAAACCCGATGGTGGATAATGGGTAACTATTGGTGTTGTATTAGCTCTAATGAGAAAACATTCATTATGGTCAAAAGACCATACTTATGGTATTCTATAACTTTATAACCCCTAGTGTATTTTAGAACCTTAATAGACCTTTTGTATCCTATAAAAGGAATATCATATCCTCTTGGAACTATATCGGTGTCATGAAATGACCTAGATAACCCACATATATGGTACCTAAATCAATTATGATAAGGCCCAAAGGGAATTCCTAATCCCCACAGGTTAGAGTCTAGCACCTGGGTAGTGAATCAAAAAATAGTGAGTAATTTCTCTACAAGAATATCTCATCAAGAAAATTTAGTGAATAATAATAATAAATAGTCAGTATAAAAAACATTTATCAAGATAAAAATACCACAATTAGATAAATACAAGTTCTAAAAATGGTACGTCAACCAAATTCATCACATTAAACCATCAAAGACATCATACCGGGATGTTCATGAAATAAGTGGATTACACACTCCATCAGTAATTGGTAACACCCAAGTCCCTCTAATAAGAGCTCCTACTACCTTTAAGTGGGTCTTTTCCATTTCCTTGGACTTGGAATAAGAGAATATAAAAAAACCCAAATGAAAAATTAGGGTTTGAAATATAGTAACATGGTAGGATTTAAGAGAATCATTTCAAAAACATTTATATTGGTCAGAGTAGGACACTTAAGAGGGGGGGGGGGGGTGAATTGTGTTCCTATAAAAAATTTTGTTAAAAAGTTTATTTAAAATATTCCCCTAATTTAAAATAAAACTGGCTAGTTAACCAAGGTAGTAAACTTATAATAGCTTGGCTGTTCAAATAGTTTCTTAGAAGATTGATTAATTATCAGTTATAATAATATGAGATATTGATACAACTTTTGAAACTACTCTAATAAGGAAAAATAGTTATAACTACTATCCAAGACTAACTATCAAAGTAAAAATTAGTTTTCAGAAATATGAGTTAAAATAGAGAAATACTAAATTGAAAAACACAGTGGATATAAAACAAGAGGTTAGTCTCAAGTAGAGACTTATTTCTATC
The DNA here is from genome assembly GCA_963277665.1 of Viscum album. Classification (NCBI taxonomy): domain Eukaryota; kingdom Viridiplantae; phylum Streptophyta; class Magnoliopsida; order Santalales; family Viscaceae; genus Viscum; species Viscum album. The sequence continues at coordinate 226,643,406 of OY728162.1, forward strand.
CACATGGTGATCACCAGCCACTAAGTAATCTATAAAGATAAAGATTTTTATCCACACTCTGGATTAGGGTTAACAATAGTACACCAGACTGTCAAGTACACAAGAAATCTACCATAGTTCTATGTGGGAACAAAAACAATCAGGTCACACAAGACCTCTTCCATAGTTATTCATGGGATGAACTAGTGTAAAAAGATAGTTGTTTGAGGATATATACTATCCTCTAGTTTAGGGAAGAAGAAAGTGCCTATTTTATAGATAGATGTACATATTTCTTGAAAATATAATCAAAAGGTACACAATAGATAAATAAGAATTGAATAGAGTTTATAAGGCTCTGTGTATTGTGTAGTTCATCTATGGACTCTTCGATGTATCATAGTTGAATCTAGAGTCCTATTCTATAAATAGACACTAAAAATAAAGTGTCATGGAGCACTATGTTTTGTCTTCTAGGTGGATGAGATGTTATTCTCCTTAAATTTAGTTGGATGCTGTAGAGATTATGGAACTTTGATGAGCAATAGTTCTCTGGTTCATAGCAAGTAGGAATAAATAATTCATTGTGTGTTATTCCTTTCTATATGTTGCTTGTAGGGGTCTTCTCGTATCTTTTTGTGTATGCGTGCTTTCATGTGAATTCCTCTTTCATGTGCTATTATTTGTATATATATTCTTATATCCTGACAATGTGAATATTTATGGTAAATACAATACCTCATATTTAGGATAGCCTCATTTAAGATGTCTACAAAAAAGAATTAAATTAATCATTGACATTAAAATACTAAAAATATTACTATTAGAAGCAATTTTAAATAAAAGATATTTTAAACAGTCTATTGATGAGTCCTTAATTAGTATCTTCTTCTATCGGTGACTCATTCCATCAGTGTTTCATTCTTTCAGTCTTTCCATGCATTGGTGACTCATCTTAACTGATGGTGATCCCTTTCATCGGTAGCACCATGTATCAGTAGGTCAATTGCATCAGTAAGTCCTTGTGTTGGTAGGTAAATTGCATCGGTAAGACCTTGCGTCGATAGGTCAATTGAATCGGTAAGATAGTCGGTCTGTCAGTGTGTCTATTGCACTATCAGTGAGTCATTGCATAAATATCTCTATTGGTTGGCAGCACCATGCATCAGTAGGTCAATTGAGCTGTCAGTGACTCATTTGAACTATCAGTGTCTCATTGTTTTTTTATCGTTGTCAGTTTACCATACATAGAAAATATTTTTTCTTGGACTGTCTTACAACATAAATATTATCAAAATGTATCAAATTTATATGTCATCATAGATAAAAATAATTTCACATATTGAAAATTAAATAATCACGATTGAAATGTTTAATAATATTTGACATGATTTGTGATTACTAAAACCATTAATACTAGAGAGGGTGGCGAACAGTCTTCTATGGTCCAACAATCTCCCCCCTTTTGATGATCACAAATCATGGAATTGTTTAGTAAAATCATATGATGTGGAATGAAATCATTGTACTTATCATCTCCCATTATTTATGATTGTTCTCAATATATAAATAAGTTTTATAAGTAAAATAACTAGAAATGGCATCAAATAAAAATATAATATATAAGAGTGATATCAAAGGTAAAGTGAATAAGGATAATGACAAACTGTACTCCACCTTTTGTGATTATCAAAAAGTGAAAGGGGATTAAAAAATGTTATCCCCCTTTTGAGTACAAGAATTAAGGAAATAGGTAGAAAAAAAGCATCAAAGAATAATAAATAGATGATAAATAGATGAAATAAAATAGCACAAAATTCCCTTAGGCAAGGAAGTACAATGTGTTACAAATCTTCAAGAAAAGATAACATAAGTCAACCAATTAGTAATATTAGAGAATGATCCATACTACGGCTTAGGATTAAGTGGTTCCTTACCTTTCTTTTAGGGATCAATAGAGGGTCCAGTATTTGGTGGATCAGATGCTAGAGGTTTTGAAGTAATTTTCAGAGGAGGTAGAATCACACCTTCTAGAACATTAAGTAAAAGGATGGGTTTATGTTGTGACAACACAAGAGGTTGAATCTTCTCTTGGATCACTAGAAGATTCTGATTCAAGGCATGAGCAACATATATCTAAGGTGGATTCACTAATCTAGTAGGTCTAATAGGTGCAATAGCAGGCACTATAATTTCTTCACTTTGTACATGAAGTTATGGCTTCAAAATCTTGATGAAATCCTCATTGATTTCACTACCATACTTCATTACTTTATCAAATTAATCTTTATTTTCCATGAATTTGTCCATAATAGGGGTGAAGTCCTTCAACTTCTTTACTTGATCTTTGAAATCTTGTATCCGTGGAGGTAAAGATAGGTTCTCTGCCAAATACTTAAATATACTGGTCAACTAATGCTTGGTAATGATCTTCTTGAAATAGTAGTCAACCTTTCCGTGATATGAGAATTTGCAGTCTCAACACTATTGGAATAGAGTCTGACCAAATCATGAACATGGTCACTATTTTTCTCAATCTTTTCAAGGTTGGACAATCTAGAAGCATCAAAGAGAGCTTGAAGCTCTTCCTTAATAGAACTTGAAACTACCTCAAAGTCCAAATTCTAAGATATCTAACCAGATGTAGAAGAAATATTAGTAGGAGATGAGGTACGAGTCTTCAAATCCTTAATAATAGTCTACACACAACCATTATACTCTAAATTCAAATTATTTATTATAGAGGAAAGCCCAATCAGTTTTTTTCTTCACTTGGTAGTGCTTTCAAAATTTGTCTCAGAAGTTGTAATTTAGTTGGCTTGAATCTCCTCTATTACTTTATTTGAAACACTAGCTGCATCAACCTCACTTATACCCACTGTCTGACTTGGAACAAAAACCACTTTCCCAAACTAACTCATTTCTATTATTGAAGATCTGATAGAGTATAATTCATCACTCAACTCAGTGTTTTCTTTTCTGGCTTATTGAATCTCATGAACCATCTGAGATTTAGCTGATATATATATATCTGAACAAAATCATTCTTTAAACATTTCAAAATATGCTTTAGTGATAGAGTCACTAAGAAGGGTCTCAACCACTGATTCTCTTGCAATAGGTATAAAAATATCATCATCTGAGTCCTCATAATCTAGTCCTTGTGTAATATACCCAAGATTATTTTCCCATTCAACCATAACATCATCATCCAAAGTAGTGAGAGAGTCAAGTATTACTCTTCCAAGTTGATTCTCCCCATCAGCATGATCTCTCATTTCCTGAGGCTCCCCCTCAATCTGATCTCTCCTCACTGGTTGCTCACTTTTTAGCATGAGGTATCCTTTTTCATAAACTAATTGAGGTACAAGAATTTATTGAACTTCAATTCATCAAGAACTTAGTCATTTTCTCTTACTTTAAAAAAAAACTTCATGAGGTTCTTCCAACTGTGCCTGATCCACAGATTCAACCATTTAAACAACCCCACCTTGATCATCCTTATGATGGTCATCATAAATTTCACTGCTTTCATCATCATCATGTCCAAAGACATGATTTTCATTTCCATTTCTATCAGAATTTTATTCACCTTCTTCCTTTTCACTACCACTGCCATTATTATCATATTCAATTTCATTTTCTTCTTCTTCAGATCCATTAGATCTACTTACATATTCCACACTACTTGAGACTTTCATCTCCTCATCTCCATTTTCTTCAAGTGTGGGCTCATTAGAGGGTAAGGCAAATGGAGGATTATGAGGTCCAAAAGAAAAACCTTTGTGAGCTTCAATGGTGTCAGGATCGATCCTATCATCAATAGGTGACCCTTGATATCCAACAGGTGTGGCGAGATATTCTTATTATTATGAAGAGTAAGCAACTCCCTCATCTGGTCCCAGACCAGGATCATCCATATTCTTATTCCTAGTTGGATGGTCCACTGAATTGAACTTATCATAAATATTATCTTCATCTCCAACCCATTATTTCTTCCATGGGTTCTAGTAGATCTTCATCCTTTTATAGATCTCTTTATTGAGGTAAGTCCTACTTCACTCAGAAACAACTTCTTCTCCCTCATTAATACAACCTTTATATTTTAACATTACTGAGATTAACCATGGCTAAAATAGGGAATTGGGTTTTCAAGAAGGTTTGATCATTTCATTCATGTTTACAACAAGGTATCTACAAAGATTTACCTTAATTCCTTTTATCAGTAGATAAACCATGTAGACATATTGATACTTTAGAGATAAAAAGTACCATTTCCTGGGATATATCTGATACTAAATAAACTTGAACAAAATTATACATTCTCCACTTAACTCTGTAGCATTGGGTCTCATGTGCTTGTAATTATTAGTAAGATCCTTAAGAAATATCTCAAAAAATAAAATATCACTCTCAGGTGGAGAGGTACCTTGATAATCATCAAACACACCCTCATGAGGGTCTTTAAGACATTCCACCCTTTTTCTTGATGAAAAAAACACTATTGACTTTCACTATGGACTTAATCCAAGCAATGTCAATTCCTTCCATCAAGAACTCCATATTCATGTAAAATTCATGAACTATCTTCGAGTAGAACGATATTTCATTATTTTAGAACCACTCAATCCATACCTAATCCTATAGAATCATGAGAAGAAAAGACTTTCTTTTCAATAGACATTCTACAAGAACCTCTTTTTATGGAGTTACAACATGGTTCAACAGAGAAGGATTCATAGGTCCATAAGATTTTCTCGATTACCCTTTCTGTTTCGTAGTTGCAAAAGAATATCCACCATCAAGAGATTGCTTCACAAGTGTCATTCCAATAGTTCATTTTGATGGTCGTAAGATGAATGGTTAGGGGCCGAGAGAGAAATGACTGAGTGACTGTAAGGGTAAAGGGGTAGAGTGGATTGAATCAAATTTAAATCATTTAGGGATTTTGAAATCACAATAATCTTGAAATCATGAACTAGGTCCAATAAAATCAATGAAACAATGTCTTTTTTGTAGAAAACATAAATTAGATAAAAATAGTGAGTCATTAATGTTAGTATCACATATTTTTCATAACACTAATAGTATCAGCTTGACAAGGCGTCAGTGTCGGCATGATAAGGTATCAGCATGACAAATCATCGATGTCAGCCTGACAACTATGTAGACATGACATAGCGTCAGTATGACAAATTTATCAGCATTGGCATGACATTGTTAACTTTATACTATCAGTGTCGGCATGTCACTATCTGTTTGACTTTTCCAGTGTCGGTATGACAACGTCACTAAAACAATATCAATGGAATAACACATTAGGTCATATAGATTGATCATTCATAACTCATTTATGATTTAGTTAATTCCTTCAGTGTTCAACGGATTAGTGAAAATGTCAGCAAGCTGATGTTCAGTGCCAATTAACTCTAAAAATATATCACCTTTTTTACAATGATCTTTAAAAAAGTGATGTCTTACATCAATGTATTTTGTCCTAGAATGTGAAACAAGATTATTAGAAATATTAACAGTACTTTTGTTATCACAATTAATATGAACATGTATGAATTGATATCCACATTCTAGTAATGTGTGTTTCAGCCACAAAATTTATGCACAACAACTACCAGTAGCTATTTATTCAGTTTCAACAGTAGATAATGAAACCAAATTTTGTTTCTTACGACACTATGAAACTAGAGACTTTTCCAAAAAGTGACATGATCCATAGGTTCTTTTTCTATCTAACTTACAACCACCAAAATCAGCATTTGAATAACTCACAAAATCGAAAGGTTGTCCTATAGGATAGAACATCCCTAATATGGTAGTGTGTTTGAGGTATTTAAAAATCCTTTTAATAGAAATAATATGCGATTATTTGGAGCTTTCTTGAAAACATTCACATATGAACACACTAAACATAATATATGTACCACTAGCAGTTAAGTAGAGTAAAATTCCATTCATTCCTATGTAAGTGGTTTGACCAATAGGTTTATCCTCTTCATCAAGGTCCAACTTATAGGGAGTACTCATCGGAGTGTCACTAAATTTAGTGCTTTAAAAGAGAAATATTTTTAAAATATCCTTAGTATATTTACTTGGATTCAAAACAATACCTTATTTATTTTGAAATATTTGAAATCCGATAAAGAATTTGAGTTCACCCATTAAAATCATTTCAAATTCACTCTGCATCATCTTTAAAAGAACAACACATAAATAATTTTTAGAAGATCCAAAAATAATATCATCTACATAAATTTGTACTGTTAAAATATATTTGGAAATTTGTTTTATAAAAAATTTAGGATCAGAAGTACCTTTTGTAAAACCTTTAGAAATAAGAAAAGTGTTGATCTTATCATACCAAGCTCTTGGATATTTATTTAAACCATATAAAGCTTTATTTTATTTAAAACATGATTTCGAAAGTGGGGATTTTTAAAACAAGGAGGTTGTTCAACAAAAACATTCTCAGTTATATAACCATTTAAGAATGCACTCTTGATATCCATTTGATAAATTTTGAAATATAGATGTGATTCATAGGCATGGTGGATTCTAATGTCCTCAAGTATAAATACCGGTGCAAATGTTTCCTCATAGTTAATCCCTCTTCTTGACTATAACCTTGTACAAACAATCTATCTTTGTTTCAAACTACGTTACCTGCTTCGTCTGCTTTATTCCTAAACACCCATTTAGTTTTTATAGTCAAGGTTTCTTTGGGTCTATCTACAGGTTTCTATAATTTATTTATTTCAAACTAATTTAACTCTTCTTGCATATCCATCACCCAAAATTCATCATTTATAGCATCATTAATGTTATTAGGTTCAAGATGTGAAAAAAAAATCTTGATGTTCAACCTGATTTATGAGAGAAGATCTAATCTGAGTTCCTTTATCTAAATCTCCAACTATAGAATTTGAAGGATGGTTCTTGAGAGTTCTAACAGGTATATAAAATGAAGGGCTAGTCACTTCAGGTTTTTCAACAGGTTCAGGTTCACCATGACTAGAATCTGGATAATTTACATAACAGAAAGTTTTTACATATTTCTTCATAGTATGGTCAAAATATTTAGTATTGTTGTCCAGGTTTGACATATCATCCTCAAGATCTTCTAGAGAGGCCTTTGTCTCATTTGGATCTATATCATCAATCTTTACATATACAGATTCTTCAACACATTTTGTTCTCTTATTGAAGACTTTGTAGGCTTTAATAGAAACTAACTAACCTAAGAAAATTCTCTCATCACTATTGGAGGAAATTCTTTCTATATTATCCTTAGTGTAAAGAATATAAACTTTTCAACCAAAAAAATTGAAGTAATTAACCTTGTGTTTTCTATTTATCTAGAATTCATAAGGAGTTATTTTAAGGATAGGTCTAATCAAGACTGTATTGATTATATAACATACTGTATTGATATCTTCTACCAAAAAGTATATCGGTAGGTCATACTCACTATGAATGGTTCTAGAAATTTCTTGCAGAGTTCTATTTCTTCTTTCTTCAACTCCTTTTTTCTGGGGTTTACTAGGAGTATAGAAGTTATTACTATAGAAATTTTGTGATAAAAATGATTCAAACTCTTGGTTATCAAACTCAGGGCCATGGTCACTTCTTATTATTTTAATTCTAAGACCATTAAGATTTTATACAGTCTTAGAATACTTGGTTAAATGTGAGCGAGCTTCACTTTTGTGAACTAATAAGAAAGTAAAAGTATATCTAGAGTTTTCATCCACAAGAACATAGAAATAGTGATTGTCACTAACAATTGAAACTATAAAAGGTCCAAACAAGTCCATGTGAACCAAATTGAGAGGTTTATAAGTTAAAACTTATTTATTTGGTTTGAAATAGATTTTGTGTTGTTTACCCTTTTGACAAGGATTAGAGACTTTGTCATTTGGAAACTCAATTTTAGGTAGATCATTGACTAAGCCTTTTATAGTAATATTTATAAGTGAGTGTACATTTCAATGTCCTAATATCATATGCCAAAGACAATATTATTTATTAAAATTACAAAAGCAAGAAAGATTTTGAGAAATTAAAGAATATAGGTTAACAAAATAAAAATTTTCATTTCAAAGATTAAAAAATACTAACATATTTTTAGATTTAAAAACATTTCATGCATAATTTTCAAATTTAACAATAAAACCATCATTACATAACTGAGAGATACTAATTAGATTGTATTTTAATCCACCAACAAGTAGTACTTTAGAAATTAGAACTGAGTTGGAGTTACCAATCTGGCCAAGGCCAATGATTTTTCATTTAGCATTGTCAGCAAAGGTGAAATGAACACCAATGGTGACATGACAACCACAAATCATTATCAAGTTCTTGAAGCATGAGTAATATCCTATCATGTGTCTTTAACATCCAATTTACAAGTACCATAAGATTTAACAGAATCCCTTTAATCAGTTTTCCTACAAAATATATTAGACAACAAAATATTTTGGTACCCATATTTTTTTGTGTCCAGTAACATTAGTAATAATTTATTTGGGAACCCACATTTCCTTCATGGGTTTACTATAATTAATGTGTAAAGTATTTAAAAAATAAACATTATCTGGCCCAGAAAAATATGAAATATTAAAAGATGTCTCTTAGTTAGAAATTGTAGAAAATTTTCTAGAAATGGGCATAAAACTAGATTTTCCAAATTTTGATACAAAATGAGTTTTTGTTATATTACTCTTTCCTGGTTGGAATCCTATTACAGTAGTATACTTAGAAGATACTTGTTTACCAAGAATTTTAACAAATATTTATTTTAAATTGGTAAATATTTCTAGATATTTTTTCAATTTATCATTTGAAAATTTAATTTCATTATTCCCCTTAAGCAGTTGAGAATTTTTCTTGTTTTCCAAAGTAAGTTCAGATTTAACAATGGTAGTCAAAACACGTTTTTTCTTTAAATATTTGTATTTATATTTTAATTCATTACAAGTGTATTATATCATTCTATAGTATTCAAACATTTCCCCATTTTTCATATTTTTAGAACAACTTTCATCTTCAGAATAATAAGCATTGTGTTTAGGAGAGTTTAGTGTTACTTTAAAAACCCTGCTCTTTATTACATACTTAAACATGATTTATTACATAAAACCTTCACTTGATACAACATAGAAGATCGATAGGTCTAGTGTATTTGGGTCATAGGAACATTACATAACAACTTAAAGAATATAACACAACATCTTATTGAAAACTTATTTTACATGACCACTACATTCCCTCGTACTTAGCATTGCATAGGATAACCTAAGGACATGCATAAAAAAAGGGTGAGATATAAATCATAATAAGGGAATAAACATAGAATAACATGAGGAATAAAATAAATGTTATAAAATAGGCATATCAATGGAGCACAAGGGAAACATGAATATAATGGCATGATAAATTGTGATAATCATGACATGGAAATGTGGTAACAACACTTAAGATGGAATTAGCATGAGCAAAGGCTCATTGCACATGGAGCATGAGTAAACCCTCATTTCACTTGAAGCATGATTAAACCCTTGTTGAACTTGAATTAGTATCATTAAACACCCATTTCAAATGAAGTATCATGATACTATACTTTACCAAATGCATTGAAGGGATATCAGGGCGCACCCTTGTTAAACATTTCATTTCATGCATATGTGTGCTACAAGATCATAGAACATGAATTTATAAAACATAATATTTTATTCCATGATTAAGGAATGTGGAATTCATACATGAAACTCTTACATAAATATGTAAATTTGAATTTAGGTGAATACCCCTGACAGAGAAATGGGCATGGTATTCACTACACAATGATTTTGGCTTAAGAAAATTATGGTGCAATTTCAGCAGCATAACGACGTGACATAAGACTTCATAAAAATATTTGATGAGAGATAAATGGGTGTCTAATAATATGTACATGAAATGGATAGTAAGGGGGGTCATATAGACACATTTCCCAATATAGTTAATGGAATTTATATTCATAATACAAAATAATTGCTTGAATGTAAATGAGGATAGATAGATTCCTTATAGAATTCCAGCATGGTAATGGGTATATATAGAAGGAACCAATGAGAGATAAATGTTTATATCATAATTAATACAAAAATAGGATAGTATAGGGGTGGTTTGAAATCATACCCCAACATTTATAATTGAAAATAAAATGTCATAATAATATTAAGAAACTGGGATAAAATGAGAAAGGTAGGAATCCCTTACTTGGAAGTGTGATCCCAAAGGATTGGGGGAGGCTTCTTGGGAATTTTGGGTGCCATGGGCGGATTATAGAGATAGGAGGGTAGAGTTTGGACGAACTCCAAGGGCTTTGAGTGATGAGGAAGTGGGATCTTGGGTGGGTTTATATAGGAATGGAGATGGAATTCTTTATTATTTAGGTTTGGGACACCTCACATTAAACTAATCAAATCCACAATCCAGCTTGTGGTTTTTGCCCATGGTTTTTTCCAAAGGGTATTGGAAAATAATATTTTATAATTCCAATAGCCTAACCTCTTAAAATATTAGGTTTTCTTATGTGTGGGTGAGTCACACTCTCAATGAAAACAATTTAAAAAGACAAAATGTTTTATAATACTTGAAGGGTCCACTAAAGCTTTGTAAAATAAATAAATAAAAACCCAAAATCACATTATTTTAATTTTAAAACATATATTGGCCGAAAATAATGTTTATATCATTGTATTACATCACTATTGGGTCATTATGAGGTCATAAAACACATTATATATTTAAACAGTATTTAATTTTTTACCCAAAAATTCGAATGTCTTAGAAAATTATGAAAAATTCACCATTGGATAATTTCGACATAATGATTCCAAAAATAATATTCATTTTATATAATTTTTTACTAAATATGTGAATTTTTACTTTTAAAATAAAAACTTACAATTATTGAAAATTCATGGGTTTTAACAAAAACAACTTTCAAACCTTCATAAAAATTACAATTGCATTCATAAAATTATATGATCATTTATATTTAATAAAGATTAATTTAATAATAATAATATTTTATTAAAAAATTATTTAATTTAAAATACCCATTAATTCATAAAAATATATTTCTTAGTTGAATATTAACTAAAAATACTATTTGTGATTTAAAAACTATTTACAATGTAACAATAATAAAAAGAATGTATATTATCTATACAAGAATAATGTATATAATCATAGTACTAGGGTATTGATATATAACCCCTTAAAACAACCACATAATACCTTAGGGTAAGGTGTGTGATGGTGACAGACTCTTGCGGTGGCTCAGATAACATCACTCGAGTGATAATCTCTATCAACTTCCACTTCTCGCGTAGGTGGTTCCGCTCATGATTAACGTATTCAAGCTCGGCTTGGGATTGGTCAAGAGTGAATCCCAATGATTCCACCTCCTTTTCCGAGCTCTAACAAATGGGATTTGTATGGGGCAAGTCTGCTGGAGAAGTCCATCTCTTCCTTTTTCTGAGTAAATTGGATTTGTTAAAGCCCTATATTTATACTAATCATGTGATCACAGTTCAATGACTATATTAGAAACGATCAAAATTCTTAATAGTATTTTAAAATCCAAATTATAAAACCAAATAATTGAATACGTTTTACATAATTGTAAGAAGAAATTTAAATAGACCAAGAAGAATTTTCATTAATGAATTTTTGGGTTGTTACAATATTCCACCCTTAATATTTTTTTCCCTCAAAATTTTCTTTTTCCCACACTAAAACAAATGTGGGTAACTTAGATTCATCACTTCTTTTGATTCCCATGTCACTTCTTCAAACTTGGGGTTTTTTCACAACAACTTGATGAGGGGCATCATCTTATTTTTTAGAACTTTTTCTCTTCGATCTAAGATATTCACTAGTTTCTCCTCGTAAGAAATATCATCCTCTAACTATACTACCTCTAAAGAGAGTACATGTGAAGGGTCTGGTATGTTCTTCCTTAAGAGGGATACATGAAAGACATCATGTACTTTGGCCATAATCGGTGGAAGTGCTAGTCGATAGGCCATAACCCCGACACGATCAAGAATCTTGAAGGGTCCGATGTACCTAGGAATTAAATTCCCTTTCATTCCCAACCTCATGAACATATTCCACAAAGATATGCATAGAAATTACATGTCTCCAACATTGAACTCAAGGTCTCATTGACGGTTATCCACATAACTCTTCTATCGACTTTGGGCTGCCTTGATATGCTGGTGAATGGTTTTTACCTTCCCCACCATTTCTTCAACCATTTCAGGTCCTAGCAGCTTACACCCACTGACTTCATCCCAACATGTCGGTGTTCTTCACCTCTTCCCATAAAGGGCTTCATAAGGTTCCATTCATATTCTTGAGTGGAAATTGTTATTATAGGAGAATTCAACCAGAGGAAGATGTTGATCACATACTTCGTTAATGTCCATTGAACCTGATCTTAACATATCTTCTAGTGTCTGAATAGTTCACTTGGATTGGCCATCGGTTTGAGGATGATTGGTCGTATTGATGTTTAGATCAGTATCCAGAGCATGTTGAAGACTCTTCCAAAACTTAGAGGTGAATCTTGGATCTCGATTAGATACAATCGATAGTGGTACCCCATGCATCCTTACCACATCTATGATGTATATCTGTGTTATTTGATCCAATGAGAAACCTCCTGAATTGCAATGAAGTGTAAAGACTTTGTAAGATGATCCAAAAAAACCCAGATTGCATTGTTTCCTTTGGATGTCTCCAGAAGTCCGGTTACAAAGTCTATGGTGATGTTCTCTTATTTCCATACAGTTATGTGAAATGGTTGCATCATCCCTTTATACTTATGTCTCTCTGGCTTCACTGGCTGACACACTAATCACTTTGATGTATACTCAGCGATCTCCTTCTTCATATTATCCCACCAATAATTCTCTCAGAGATCTCGATACATATTTATGTTTCCTGGGTTAATAGATAAATTTGAACTATGTACATCATCTAAAAGTTACTTATTCAGCTTTGGACTTGATGGGACACAAAGTATTTTCCCAAATCTCACAATTCCTTATTCATTAACATTAAACTATGAGGATTTCCATTTTCTGATATCTTCCACTTTCTTCTGAATTCCCACATCATCCTTTTGAGCATCCTTGAACCTTTACAAAAGAGACAGTTGAGCAATCATTTATGAAAGGATTGATGATGTTCCCTTCTTTATAATTTCCATGTACATCTTAATCAAATATAATAAGATTAGATCCTTCTCAATTCTCATCAATGATAGAATCACTGGGTCCTTTCTACTTAGAGCATTTTCCACCTTGTTCGCTTTCCCAGGGTGGTAATGGATTGATCAGTCGCAGTATTTGATCAGATCTAACCATCTTCGTTGGTTCGTGTTCAACTCTTTCTATGTGAATATATACTTGAGGATTTTTTGGTCGGTATATGTTTCATACTACTTCCCAAAGAGATAATGCCGCCAAATTTTTAAATCAAAGATCACCACAGCCAACTCCAGATCATGTGTTGGATAATTCTACTCATGAACATTCAATTACCTTGAAGCATTGGCAATGAATTTGTCATTTTTCATCAACACATAGCCCAGAACCTTCTTCGAAGCATCACTGAATACCACAAAAAGTTCTCCACTTGTGGGTAAAGTGAGCACAGGCATAGTGATAAGCCTCCTTTTTAACTCCTTGAATATTTATTCGCATTAATCACTCCAAGGAAAATTTACTCCCTTCCGAGTTAGCTTGGTAAGAGGGTTGGAAAATTGTGAGAAATTTCTCACAAATCGTCAATAATATTCTTATAAACCCAAGAATCTATGAATATCCATTACTGATGTTGGCCTCAACCATCCCTCTATTATAGTTGTCATGGAGGGATCCACAAATATCCCATTGCTTGTGATGATATGTCCCAATAATGAGACCTCCTTTAACCAAAACTCACACTTTCTATACTTTGCATTGAGATTCTACTTTCACAAGGTCTCTCTTACAGTTCATAGATGCTCCTAATGATCCTCCTTGGTTTTGGAGTATATTAGAATATCATCTATAAATACATCCACAAATTTTTTAAGGTAATATCTAAAGACTCTATTCATCAAGTCCATGAATATTTCTAGAGCATTAGTGAGTCTGAAAGGCATTACTATGAATTCATAGTGCCCATATCTTATATGAAAAGCTGTCTTGGGGATATCATCCTTCTTTACCCTTACTTGATAATATCCTGACCGAAAATCTACCTTGGAGAAGTATAGTTCTATACGTAGCTGATCAAATAAGTCCTAAAATCATGGGAGAGAAAACTTTTTCTTTATCATGATTTTGTTATGCTCACGATAATCGATGTAAAGGTGCATTGACCCATCCTTATTCTTGATGAAGAGGACTGGTTCACCCCTTGGTGAAGCACTTGGGCATATAAACCCTTTATCCAGATTCTCCTGTAGTAGTTTCTTCATCTCATCAAGATCCACAATATCCATTCTATATGGAGTCTTGGATATTGGAAAAGCCGCAGGTATAAGATCAATTGAGAATTCAAAATCTCTTCTAGGAGGAAGACTAGGCAATTCCTCGGGAAACACTTCAGCGAATTCTATTACAGTAGTCATTTCTTCAAGGATGGTTTCCTCCTTAGACTCAATCATCTGATCCAGATACGCGTTTTCATAGGACAGTAATATCCATGCTTGAGATTATGGAGATAAAGAAGATTCATCTTCCTCCTTTCACTTGTATAGAATCGAGGGTGATTCGCTACATGGAGAGTGATTTCTCTATCACGACAATTTATATTGGATTTATATAAGGAAAGCCAATACATGCCAAGAATTTCATCAAATTTGACCAGAGGGAGTACGAAGAGGTTTTTTGAAATGTTCAATCCACAGATTGTGATCAGGGAGGAGTTATATTCCTAGGATGCAATGATTTCCCCATTTGTTGTACTCACCGACATATTTACTTCCATGATTTGTGGTGGTGTTGGGATTGTTCTACTAAACATTTGAGATGTAAAAGAATGTGTAAAACCTGAATCAAAATGTAAATTTTCTATTCTTGAATGGATAACTAGCATACCTATCACCACTTCATTGTCGGAGTTCCCTTCGGTGGTAGTGATGAAAAAATATCGCTCTTGCTGCCTTGGAGGTTGTTGGTTGCCTTCGAAAACCCTTGTCTTAGGGAACTGATTTGAAATATGACTTGGTTCTTGGTAGTTGAAACAATTAACAATGTTTTAGGAGTCTAATTGAGTGTTCCTATCCTCAGTCACAACCGTGGGGTTTTCTTGTCAGCAGTTAACAGCTAGGTGTCCTTTTCTTCCACACCTAAAGCATTTCCTCTTCCCCTTTAGGAAATTTTTAGGGTTCTTCTTTTCACACCGTTTGGAAAGTGGGGTTATGGATCTTCTTAGCACCGTTGTATTTATCCATCAGATAGCCATAATTGAAATAGAACTTATGCTTCTTATCCCCATGATACCCCGGATATTCACCGATCTCCATTTCAACCTTGAGGGAACATCAGACAATTTCCTCATAGTTTTCGAAGTCACAAATCCATGGATTTCCATAGGCTAGGTTACATCCCACCAAATAAGTGGTTAATCTAGCATTCAGAGGTAACAACAAAGATGGAGGCATATCGTGCAAGCCATGTGAAAATTTTCTTGTACACTCCGATGGACTCGTCGTATTTTTGCTTTAGGGAATGGAAGTCCCTTTCCATATTAATCCAAAGGGTGTTCAGGAAATATTTATCAAAAAACATCTTCCAGAAATCCTTCCATTCCAACACCTTGATCTCCTCCTTCGACTTAATATTTTTTATCAATTTCCACCATTGATCATATTTACTCTCCATACAATAAGCATCCACGAGAACCTTCTCTTGTTCAGAACATTGAAGGATGGAGAAGATATTTTAAATGGAGTTGATCCATTGTTCAGCAATTGAGGGATCAAATGATCCATTAAAAGTTAGAGGCCATTTTCTCATGAAGCTTTTGATAGAGACTTGTTATTTCTTGGGGGGGGGTGATTGTTCCTCTTGACCCATGTTTCTATTCAAATATTGTGTTAACTAAGAGATAATCATTACAAAGTTTGTGATTACAGCTGCCATCTGATTGGGGATCTCATTAGAACAATCATCACATTGATCTTCACATTGGTTGTTAGCCCGAGTCCTCCTATTACCGGCCATTGGTTGGAATAAAAGTAAAGTTAGTGGTGACACATAATGGGTAATCCAAAGACAAAAAAAGATGACTTATAAATTACTTTTATTTCCTAAACTTATGAATCTATATGCTTCAATATATGTTATCCATGATCTACATTCTAACATATATTCTTAGTAGCATTTTTTTAAATTACCTTAATAATGGTTAATATTAAGCTTGTTAATTTACCAAAGCATATCCCCCAAGAGTGTCGAAACCAATATTGCATCAAGGCCCATTGTTGTGTACCAGGATACCCTGGGTCAAGTCCGAAACTCCTTGTTGGATTTTTCACTCCTAGGTACATCTGTGCCAGATCCACCTCTACCTGCTCATATCCAGATAGGGATGTATTTTCTTGATAAATGACTTACTCAATACTCACCAAAAATTAAGGTTGTTTTTATTATATCTAGTCTTATCTATAAGGATTCACTAGGGTTTTCTAATCCCAATACCAAAAATAACTAAACCTATCCTCTGATACCAACTATAACAACCCTACTCTTTATTACATACCTAAACATGATTTATTAAATAAAACCATCAATTGAAACAACATAGAAGATTGGGAGGTATAGTGTATTTGGGGCTAAGAAACATTACATAACAACTTAAATCATAGAACACAACATCTTTTTGAAAATTTCCTTTACATGACCACTACATTCCCTCGTACTTAGCATTGCATATGATAACCTGATGACATGTATAAAAAAGGGTGAGCTATAAAGCCCAATAACGGAATAAACATGGAATAAAATGTGGAATAAAATACATGTTATAAAATAGGAATATCAATTTAGAATAAGAGAAACATGAACATAAATGCATGATAAATCATGATAATCATAACATGGAAATGTGGCAATAACACTTAACATGGAATTAGCATGAGCCAAGGCTCATTGCACATAAAGCTTGAGTAAACCCTCATTGCACTTGAAGAAAGAGTAAAACCTCATTTCACTTGAATTATCATGAGTCAACACCCATTTCACAAGACATATCATGATATTATACTTTACCCAATGCATCTGAACGCTATCAGGGTTCACCCTTCTTAAACATTTCATTTCATGTATAAGTGTGCCACAAGATCATAAAACATGAATTAATAAAACATCAAAATTTATTCCATGATTAAGTAATGTGGAATTAATACATTAAACACTTACTTAAATATGTAAACATGCATAAAGGTGAATACCATTGATAAAAAAAATGGGCATGGTATACACTACACACTGATTTTGGCTTAGGAAAATTGCAATGCAATTTCGGCAGCATAACGGCGCGACATAAGACATCATAAAAATGGATTATGAGAGATAAAGGGGTGTATCATCATATGTACATTAAATGGAAATTAAGGGGAGTCCTATAGATACATGTACCAACATAGGTAATGGAATTTAGATTCATAATATAAAATAATTTCTTGAATGTAAATGAGGAGAGAGAAATTCCTTACGGAATTTCGGCATGGTAACAAGTATATATGGAAGGTACAAATTGGAGAAAAAGGGGTATATAATAATTAAAACATAAATATAATAGTATAGGGGTGGTGAGAAATCATACCCCAGTATTTAAAATTGAAAATAAAAGGTCATAACAATATTAAGAAACTTGGATAAAATGAGAAAGGTAGAAATCCCTTACTTGGAAGTGCGATCCCAAAGGCTTGGGAGAGGCTTGAGAGAGTCTTCTTGGGAGCTTGGGGAACCTTAGGAGGATTATAGAGAGAGTATGGAAGAGTTAGGATTAACTTTTAGTGCTTTGAGTGAAGACGAAGTGGGATCTTGGGTGGGTTTATATAGGAAAGGAGAATGGATTCTTTATTATTTAGGTTTGGGACACCTCACATTAAACTAAACAAAACCACAAACCATACCATGGTATTTGTCTATGATTTTTTCCAAAGGGGATTGGAAAAAATATTTTATAAATAAAATGGCCGAAATTCTTAAAATAATAGGGTTGATTATGTGGAGGTGAGTCACACTCTCAAGGAAAAGAATATAAAAAGACAAAATATTTTATAAGCCTTGAAGGGTCCACTAAAGCTTTGTAAAATAAATAAAACAAACCAAAAATCACATTATTTTAAGGGTAAAACATATATTGTCCCAAAATAATGTTTATAATATTTTATTACACCACTATTGGGTCATTATGATGTCATAAAACACATTATATATTTAAATGGTATTTAATTTTTTACCCAAAAATTCAATTGTCTCAGAAAATTATGAAAAAATCACCATTGGATAATTTAGACATCATGATTCCAAAAATAATATTCATTTTATCTAAATAATTTTCTAAATTTTTAAATTTTTACTTTTAAAATAAAAACCGACATTTATCGAAAATTCATGGGTTTTGACGAAAAAAACTTCCAAACCTTAATAAAAACTACAATTGCATTCATAAACTTATACGATCATTTATTTTTAATAAATATTAATTTAATAATAATAATATTTTATTAAAATATTATTTAATTAAAAAAATCCATTAATTCATCAAAATATATTTTTTAGTTGAATATTAATTATAAATACTATTTGTGGTTTAAAAACTATTTACAAAGTAACAATAATAAATATAATGTATATTATCTATATAATAATTATGTATATAATTTTAGTATTAGGGAATTGTTACATAAACCCTTAAAACACCTGCATAAGACCTTAGGGTAAGGTGTGCGATGGTGATAAACTCTTGGGGTGACTTGGATAACATCGCTCTTGTGGTAATCTCTATCAACTTCCACTTCTCCCATAGGTGGTTCTTCTCAAGCTTAACATATTCAAGCTCGGATTGGGATTGGTTAAGAGTGAATCCCAATGATGTCACCTCCTTTACAAGCTCCGAAAATGGGGCTTTGTATGGGACAAGTCTACTGGATAAGGCCATCACTTCTTTTGTCTGATTAAATTGGATTTGTTAAAGCCCTATATTTATACTAATCATGTGATCACTATTCAATGACTATATTAGCAATGGTCACAATTCTTAATGGTATTTTAAAATCCAAAACATAAAACCAAATAAGTGTATATGTTTTACATAACCATAATAAGACATTTAAATAGACCAAGAAGAATTTTCATTAATGATTTTTTGGGTCATTACAGTTACCTCATACGTGTTTGTCATAAAACACGTATTTGATTTATTAACCCTTTAATCATGAGAGGATTTTGGGTCACTTGATTTTTCCTCATAAGCACTCCAAGTTTCCTTCATGGACTTTTTATACTTTCGGTCTTTATCATAATACTTCTTCTTATACATTAGCTTAGGACAGTCAACCTTTATATGTACCTTTCTCTTATATTCATAACAAATTATTTCCCTGGAAGTATCACCTCTTTTCCAATACTTTTTTCTAATGACCCTTATGATCATACATTCCTTTGTAGTTGGAATTTATGAAGAATTTATTCTTTATAAAAAATTTATTAAATCTTTTAGCTATTTTAGCCATCTCTTCATCAATTTATGTTGATGGTTTTTCATCACTTGAACTTTCAGTTTCATCTTGAACTTTGTCCTTCTGCTTGGAGGCAGTAGATTTGAAAGCAATATATTTTTTTGGGTTCATCATCCCTTTATTTGTTGACTTTCAATTCTTCCTCATACATAATCAACTTGACTATCAACTCCTTTAATGGAAACTTTCTGATGTCACAAGATTATCTAATTGATATAGAAGTCCCTCTCTATCTATCTGGTAAGCATCTGAGTATTTTCATTATTTTCTCCTTGGCTGTAACATCCCTCCCCAGAGAGATCATAATATTTCCAATTTAATTAAACCTGATATACATGTCATAAATAGGCTCATCAGGATTTATTTTAATGTTATAATATCTTATATTATATGTTTTAAGTCTCATTTCCTTAACACTAGAGGTTCCTTCATGTGAAATAGATAAAGTTTCCCAGATTTCATGGTCTATTTTACATGAAAAAATTATATTAAAATCTTCATCACTTAAAGAACAGTATATGGAATTCATGTATTTGCAATTACTATTATAAGTAGCCTTATTTGGGTTATCCCAAGTATTCCTATCAGTATAAGTAATCTTATATTCATCTATAATTGAAGACTAAATCTCAAAAACCATACTTTCTAGGTGTATTTTCATATTGGTTTTCTATTGTGCATAATTTTCTCCATCAAAGAATGTAGGTATATTGGTATAAACACATTCCAATATATTATCCATAATAAAGATATAAAGTCTAGGTTTTAAAGAGAAAGAAATTTTGAAATAATATAAATTTAAAGATATTTAAAATATAACTAAAATCATAGTTAAAAAAGATTTTAAAAAAGATTTAAAAATTTGAAAACAACAATTTGAAAGCTTCCTTTGATACCAAATTTTGGTCGGAGTAAGAAAATCAAGAGGGGGTGGGGGTCAATTTAGTTCCTATAAATATTTCTGTTAAAATTTTTATTTAAAAGATTCACCCAATTGAAAATAAAACTGGTTAGTTAACCAAGTTAGTAAAATTATAATAGCTTGGTTATTCAAATTGTTTCTCAGAAGATTGATAATTATCAGTTATAATAATATGAGATATTTATAAAACTTTTAAAACTACTCTAATAAGGAAAAATAGTTATAACTACTATCTAATACTAACTATCAAAGTGAAATTTAGTTTTCTGAAATATGAGTTAAAACAGAGAGAGACTAAATTGAAAAACGCATTGGATATAAAATAAGAAGTTCAATCTCAAGTAGACACTTATTTCTATCCACTTGGTGATAACATACAACCAAGAAATATATAAAGATAAATATTTTTAACCACACCATGGATCGGGGTTAACAATAGTACACCAGACTTTCTAGGTCACAGGACCTCTACCAGAGTTCTATGTGGGAACAAAAATAACTAGGTCACACAGGACCACTTCCATATCTCCGCATGGGATGAAAAGTGTAAAAAGATAGTTGTTTGATGATATCTAGTATCCTTTAGTTTAGTGTAGGATACAATGTGTGTTTTACAGACAGATGCACACACTACTTGAAAATGTAATTAATAGGTACACAGTAGAGCAATAAGAATTAGATAGAGTTTAGAAGGCTCTATTTGTTATGTAGTTGAGCTTTGAACTCTTCGATGTATTATAGTTGAAGCTTGAGTCCTCTTCTAGAGTAATACACTAAAAACATAGTGTCATAGAGCACTATGGTCTGTCTTCTAAGAGGGTGAGATGTTCTTCACCTTCAGTTTTGTCGGATTCTACAAAGATGATGGAACTTTGATGAATAACAGTTCTCTGGTAAACAACAAGCAGGAATAAAGAATTTCTCATGTGTTCTTCCTTTCTGTATGTTTCTCATGGGGGTTTTATTTTATATTTTTGTGTATGTGTTCTTTCACATTCATTCCCCTTTCATGCACTCTTATTTGTATATACATTCTTAAAGCCCAACAATGTTCATGTTTGAGGTAGATACAATACCTCGTATTTCTAACAGCCTCATTTAAGATGTCTACAAAAAGGCATTAAATTAATCAGGTGCATTAAAATACTCAAAATATGACCGTAAGAAGTAATTTTAAATAAAATAAATTTTAAACAGTCTATCGGTGAGTCCTCGACATGTATATCCTTCTTTCAGTGACTCATTTAATTAGTGTCTCATTCTGTCAGTCTTTCCATGCATTGTTGACTCATATTAACTTATGTGGAGTCCTTGCATCGGTAGAACCATGTGTTGGTAGGTCAATTTCATCAATAATTCCTTGAGTTGGTAGGTCAATTTCATTGGTAGGTCAATTTCATCGGTAAGGCAGTTAGTTTGTTGGTGTATCAATTTCACTATCAGGGATTCATTACATCGGTATCTCCATGCATCGGTAACACCATGTGTTGGTAGGTCAATTGAGATTTCGGTGACTCATTTGAACTATCTATGTATCATTCTTTCTGTTAGTTTCAATCTGTCATACTTAGAATTTTTTTCTTTGACTGTCTTACAAAATAAATATTATCAAAATGCATCAAATTTATATGTGATCAAAAATAAACATAATTTCACATATTGAAACTCAAGTAATTATGATTGGAATTTTTAATAATATTTGACATGATTGGTGATTATTAAAACCATTAATACTAGATAGGGTGTCCAATAGTCTCTTATGAGCCAAAAATTTCCATATCAAATAAACCAAGTATTCTAATTTTTTTTAAAAAAATTCTTGTGAATTGTTTCATAGTTCATATAAAAACATTATTTAGAAAAAATTCAATGGACGATATAAAACATTAACAAAATTACATTCCCTTCTAGATAGGAATATATATGAATATTTTTTAAAATTAGTATTAATAATCATTTGTATCAAAGTAGGAATGAATAAGAATTTAAATAAAACATTTCCACATGTATGCATTTTCAATCATCGAACCATGGTAATAACACCCAGTGTTAGTAAGTTTTAGTCACAAGTTTCTACCCAATCTTTGTAAAATATGGTTTTAGGTGTTCTTAGACTCCCTATATATCATGCCTAGAGGGAATATGAGATAATACCAAAGAATAAACTTTTTACCTCATAATAGTTTAGTATTATTGTCATCATCAATACATTTCTAGATTTCAGTTTACCTAGCATGCATATACCCCCGCCTAACTATCTAGGCTCCCATGTAGTTCATGGAAATAAATCATACATGGGGCCATTATTCATTTCAATAAATCTCAAATCATTTCCATAAATCATTTTATTCCACCCCTTGATTAAGTTTCAAAACATTCCATTTCATTTCAAAAACCAACACCAAATGTTTTTCATCAAAAACTCATGCCATTTAATTAAATTTCATTCATTTAAAATAAAAAAACATTCATTGAATTTTTTTCTAAAAATTCGTCATTAAAATCATGTTTCAAATAAATCAATTCAATTCATAATCATTTTTCAGAAATCTAACCTTTATTTCAAAAATCCATTGTCAAAGGAATTCCATCACACATACCAGGCCATTTCAAAATCATTTATCAAGAGCCTCAAATCAATATTATATAATCAATTAAAAATCTATTTCAAATTAATCAAGAAAAATATGTTTCAAATGATATTAATTTCCATATGAAACCACCTACCATAGTCAAAAGATCAAAAATCACCAAACCTGGGTCCAATAACAAATATATGATGACTAGAAAGATTAGGGGAGAAGCCTAGAACCACAAATCATCAATTCATGATAAAGACCCATCAAAGAAATAACAATCCATCAATATTTATGAGATAGAGAGAGAGGAGGAGAGAATAATTTAAGATCAAACTGAGATAATACTTACTAGAAGAGATCCAATGCATCAACTAGAACATACATATTTGATGAATCATGGATAGGAGACCAAATTCACCTCTAGGGAGAATCCAAGGTTTTGCGGGTTAAATAGAATTTGAGGGAGAATGATTTTTATTTATAATGGACAATTATATGGATATAAAGATGATACTACCCCTCTTTTATTTCCCCAATCAGCATCATCAACTAGTCACTGGATCCAACCAGTTAGTCGATGGTGTCTGACAAGTATCCCAAGCCACTATAAGTCCCACCAGTGTGAATATGGAGTTCTTATAAGAAATATTTTATTCCATCATGCTATTGGATATTTGGTTGTCCTAATAAGTGAGATGGCATAAATCTTATTTTTCCCACTCTAATAATAAAATTCATTATTCATCTACTAGCCTCTCTAATAAGGATCAACCCATCGTCCAATGCATCTAAAGTCTAAAAAAGTTAGAAATAAACATAAATAAAGAAAATTATGAGAGGTCAAGGTAAAGAACAAGGAAAAACAACATAAACCAAGGTTCTTTCGTAAAATTTAGTGTTAGTATGTTACAATTTACCCCTATAAATTATTTATACCACCATAAAGAATTTCAATAAGACTCCATATAAAATATGTGAGGACACTACTCTCTCAAAAAATCCTCACACTTCTATGTCTCAGGATAATCATAACCGTGTTTCCATAACAACCAAACAAGGGGTATAGACAATCTATGAAGAATATTTTTTTATGAATTGATAATCTAAACTGGCAGATCAATTATGGAAATATTGAGTTTTACATGAAGTTATTTCCAACTCAATACCTGATACATGTATGAAATATACTTCTCAAGGTAATAAAAATGAAATATGTCATTTATTGCCGTCATCTGTGGTAACAAGTAAAAATGATATTTCACCTTTCCAATCTTCTCAACAACCCTAAACAATCCCTCATATCTTGGTTCAATCCTCCCATGACTTCAATGACACTGATGAACCAACCATGTTGAGACTATAAAAAAACCTTTTCATCGACTGAGAATTCCAAAGGGAATTAGTGACGATTAACATAAGACTTATACCATGTCTGTGCCATTACCATTATCTAATGAATCAACTAAAACTTCATCAGTATCATGGGAAAAAATCTAGGTACAATAAGCACAAATTCACTAATCTCTGACAAATAGAGTGGTTATTTACAATGAAAACCATATAAATCCTCAAAGAGTTCCATATTTATGGAAAAATAGTAACTAATTTTATAGAAAAACTCGACCCATCCCAAATGAAAATCCCATGATTCTTGAAATTCAAGGACACAAGCATGGATAACGTATTCCAAAATTTGTATAGCTCGTTCTGTTTTACCATCAGTCCAAGGGTGGTATTCCATGAAAAGATTAACTAAGACCTCCTAGAGGAAACTAAAACAAATGAGAAGTAAATAAGGAATCCATATCAAAAACTATAGAAGGCAGAACACTAGGAGTTATAGTTATCTCTTTCACATAAATATTTCTAAATTATTAAAAAATGGGTGCATCATTAATTTGAATGAAGTGGACTAATTTGATCAATATTCTAATAAACAATAATATAATATTATTTCATCAAGGGGTATGTGGATACCCAACACCAAAATACATTGATTTCACATCCCAATTCTAAGTTGGTAAAAAAGTGGTTAAATTGTACTTGAAGGCTTTTGATGCACATCTTTATTATGCTGACAAGTATAAAAATGAGAAAAAAATGAGAAATTTTATGCTTCATACATGGACACCATAAATTATTACTTATATCATAAAACATATTCATTGTTACTAGGTGTACTACCCATTGGGAATGTTGACAATTCCATATCAGAACCATTCTCATAGGCGATGGAACAACATAACAATTCCTAAGGCAATTATTACCCATAAAAGATATATATCATTCAAAAATGCTATCCCTGCCATATAAATATTCCCTAATTCCTTGAAACTCATCATCGGGATACTATTTCTAGATAATCATCTTGATAAGAGAGGATTTAAAATAAACACTCATCAAAACAACCTCAGTATCATCCCACCAAACTTATAAATTCATACTAGGAATGAAAAATATCTCATTCCATTCCTCATATGATTCTTTCACGGTATTGGATAAAAGTTTCTTTTTTATATAATTAGAAACATTGTTACCCATCATAGGGGTGTATAAAATATCAAAGTGAAATGATTTAGGGTACCCCACCCAATTCCACTAATGAAGATTCATATTGTTTTATGAGAAGGTATAATTCAAGAATTTATGATTGGATTAGATGGTAAAAAATTCTAAAAAATATTAATTATTCCAACTCTTAAGATAATGTATCATAACTACGAGTTTAAAATATTTTTTTGGATAGCTCTTCTAATGAGGAAAAATTTGATAAGAACCATAAACCAAGTGGTCACCTTTTATCCCAATCTTAAACCAGATGCATCGTGGAGCAATACATAAACCTACCCAGCCTCTGGAAGAGTCAAAACTAGAGCTGAAGTTAAAAGAAACTTAGACCCATCAATGGAAGCCTGAAATTTCAAATCCCAAATAAATTGTACTCCCTTAAGAGTGAGAATAATAAAAGGATTATTGAATTTTGAAGAATCCTCCACAATCCTATGGGAATACCCTACCAAACCTAAGAGTTCCAAATATAAAAGATATTCCATGGTTCCTCCCATTACATGAAATTTTTTACCTTATTAGGATCATCTAAGAAACTTTATTTGGAAACCATGTTCTATAAGAACATTTCCTCTCAAATACAAAAGTGTCATTTTGAAATATTGACATAAAGATGATGATTTATCAATATGTTTAGAACTATTCTCAAATAATTCACATACTCCATATAGGTTTTAGAGTAAACCTAGATTTCATCCATAAATAATATAATAAAATAATAAAATAACTAGTGGTAAATATTACTCATCAATGCTATAAACACATTAAGATAATTGGTTAGACCAAATAAAATAACTAGATACTCATAGTGCACATACCTACTCCGAAATTTTGTTTTTTGATACTAGACTCTTTGATCCTATGTTATTGAAAACAATAATAAATATTTATCTTAGAAAAAAACTTCACCCCTTTTTTCTAACAATATAAACACTCAACCTATTGAAACAAATACTTATTCTTAACTGTAACCCGATTAAGATTTCAATAATCAACACATAAGAGAAGGTTTCCTTCAACCTTCATATAAAAAATCACATGAACTTCCCAAAGAAACACAATGGGTTAGATGAGGCATTTGTTAATCATGCCATCCAACCACAAATTTTACTACCTTAGTTTAGTTGGTTCCATTTCATAATAGGGAATATAAATAGTTTAGGTACTTGGACCAATTTGATAACAAACTCCACCTCCCTTGGCAGTGGTAAACCAGAAAATTCAAAGGGAACAAAATTGGGAAGCTCAACTACTACTGGAAGAAGATATCAACATGAAGATTAATTCTTAATTTTAAAGGAAAACATGAATATAATCCTACCCAATGTAGGAAGTGGAGGTCCGACTCGACTCAAACTCAGGTCCAATTCTCATTGAAAGACACGACACTCACTATCATGGTAAGTAATAGATACCCACTGAATATAATAGTTTATAAGAGATTTGTTTGAGATTATATAGTCCGACCTAAGAATAAAATCTATCTAGTTCATATATAAAACTAAAAATTCAAAAAAATATTGAATTATAATGAAGAAAAAGTGAAATAGGGGAATTATATACTCTTATCTCTCATTAACATGAAAGGAATAAAAATATCCATTACATAAATCATGATCTATACAAAAAGGTTCAACCATTCTAGAATTTTGGAAGATATGAAGGAATCATATACACCAATATCAAATAATTTCGTCTCTAAATATGAAGTAATGGTAATATAACCTCTCACTATTATAGATCCCACATCAGCTTCCACTGGATACCCATACACTGCATGAAGAAGATTTTTTATAGATGAATTTTGGTGGGAATTCTTTATTTTTGAAGTATTTGAATATTCCATAGATCCTCATAGTACTACTGAGCCTGTACCAGTACATGGAGTGGTAAGTAAATGGAAAAAATATATACAAGTGAATTGAGAATCCAGAAGAGAAATTGATATTCTCTACCTATAAGAAAACACGCTCTGAGTGCCCAACTTTGTTACATTGCAAAAAAGTTAGTGGCACTTTACAAATATAGTTTCCACAAAAAGACTCACCCATATCTTCTTTCATTTAAATGGACCACTCAAGTTACTAATAAGAAGAGGAGGAACTCCTGTCAAACTTGACATACCAACCAAGTCATGTTCTTACTTCAGATATTTATATAGTACATGGAAATAGAAGGTTAGATTTGACCTGAAAACTTGAGATTAGATATTTTCTCATAGACCGATCTCAAACCTTCAGGATTTTAGTTTCTTATTTAATACCACCTTAGGTGGTGAAATGAACAAGTTTAGAAAAATTATTATTATATCGAGTAATTTTACATTCACCATGATAAATGATAAAGAACTCCATAAAATTATCCAATACCATTGATTCCAAATATAATTTATCCATAAATAATCATTTAATAATTTCCACTACAAGTCCACATTTTTTCCTTTTCAGAACTATATAATACCACCAACTACATCCAGGACTTTAAAATTTGAAGTCAACACATTTAACCTTAACTGAATCTGACATATTTAAAAACTCAAGTAGTTTCTCCACATTCTTCAACCAATACACTACCATATAAGGATCATTGGAACCTAGAATATATGGTATCTTCGGATGTAGAAACTCTTGGGAATAATCTCTCCCATCATCCCTCTACATTATAGACTTTACAACATAATCATGAACAAGTGCAGAAACATTTCCCAAAGATTAGACCATATGAACAACATCATCTACATGGTTTTAATCAATGATAGGCTTATCTCACTATAGTCCATTCACATATCCCTACTAAATTATGTTCAAACTTGTTCTTATGGGAATGGTATTATAAAAAACAATAGATAACAATAGAAATGTCAGTTAAGAGGCATTCTTTTATCAACTCTATAAAAAATAATTCAATTGGGAAACACTAATCTCAAATCATATACTTTGAAAAATTATGTAATCATATCAAAAAACTCATCAAAGACACTTTTCCCCAAAATTTCATGGTGGCGTAAGGCTTATTATGATGATAGATGGCTAGTCACTCACTCATAACCTACATTTTATGCCTCAAAAATTCTATTTCCTTTTTATAATGAAATATAAAACAATATAATAACATCTAGGAATGGAAATAACCAACTTTGATACCAATTTATTAGGAGCTGACCTAGATAACCTTTCTAAATGGTACCCGAATGAGTTCTGATATGGCTTGGAGGGCATTCCCAATCCCCATGGGTTGTTGACTAACACTGGATAATCATATCAAACAAGTGGTATTGATTTCACCACAAAAATATATCATTATAGCAAAGAAACAGATTAATAAAAAATAAACACTCAGTATTTCAAACACTCCTTAGGAGAAAAGTACCACAAATAGAGAGATACAAGTTCCAAAATGGTATGTCAACCAAAGTCATCACATATAACTATCAAATCATAATCTTGAGATCTCCATGAAATAAGTATATCACCTGATCTATTGGTCACTACCAACACCCAAGTACCTCAAACAAGAACTCCCACCACCTCTGAGCAATTATTCCCCCTTTACTAGACCTTGCTTAAGAAAATATATAAGCACCAAAAGGAAAAAGTATGGTTTGAGTAACAACATAACATCAGGATTCCAAAAAATATTTCATAAGCATTTCCATATAAAATATACCAAATATGATCAATTTTAAATAATACATTGCATGGAAATATTTTCATACACTACTAGAATTCTAAGTATTTGCGACGGGGTCCCATCGCAAATAGTCCGTCACAGAAAATGGTGTCGAAAAAAATATTATTTGCGATGGGCCCGTCGTAAATAATAATTTTTTGTGACGGGCAACTTCACTGTCGCAAATAAGTCTCCAATTATATACTTTATATATATAAACTTTTTTTGCGACAAACCCATCGCAAATACTTTTTTGTGATGGGCCCGTAATACTGTCACAAATGCTTTTCTAAAAGTATTTATTTAGACTCTTTGTGATGGGCCCATCACAAATACTTTTTGTGACGGGGCCCCTAATCCTGTCACAAATACTATTTAAAAAAAATTATTTAGGCTATTTGCGACAGGAACCAGTCGCAACAGATCCCGTCGCAAATAAAAAATAAATTTTAAAAAAATAAATTTAATAAAATTTTGATTATTGAAAAATTATTTTTAATATTATTAAAATAATAAAAAATAAAAAATATTAAAATTCTCAATATTCACAAAAAAATATAAAAAATATAAAAAATATTATTATTATTATTATTATTACTAAAATAAACAAATATTAAAAAATATAATACTGAAAAAGTATATTTAATAAAATTATGATTAATGAAACAATAATATTAATATTATTAAAATAATAAAAAAATAAAAATTATTAAAATTCTCAATATTCACAAATATAAAAAAAATCATTAAATATTATTATTATGATTATTATTATTAGTAAAATAAACAAACATTAAAAAAGATAATACTGAAAAAATATATTTAATAAAATAATGATTAATGAAAAAATAATAATAATATTATTAGAATAATAAAAAATTTAAATTTTTTAAAATTCTAAATATTCAAAAAAAATCATAAAATATTAAAAATTAAATTATACAATATTCACACCAATATAAAAGATAGAAACTGTAAATATTTCATATTATAAAAAATTTTAAATTCAATTTTTTTTAACAAAAAAAAATTACTGGGGGGGTCGTCTTTTGGAGGAGGTGGGGGAGCTGAAGGAGATGGTGGAGGAAAATCCATCCCTAAACTACGAGTCGGACGACGCATGTACTCCATATGCTCTTGATGCTGCTATTGCCATCAACACATCTCCTCTTCGTGCTGCTACTGCTGCTGCTGCTGCTGCTGACACATCTCTTCTTGCTGCTTCTACAAACTCTCTATAAGGTAATTCTGAGCTCAGAACTGCTCCAGATACTGTGAGGTAGAAGCTGATGCCTCTCCACGAGCACCTCTCGAGCTGGACGCCGACATTGCAGCAGTACCATAATAAGTACCAGGAGTCACATGAGAGTCGATACCAACTACTCGGCCCTTCTCAAATCCATACTAAGTCACCCGCATTCATGCCGCTTCGTCGAAATGGTGGGCACTGGTCTGATCAGTCGCCTCATCCTGACCCTCAGCCTGTGTCTGAGAGGTCGTAGCCTCATATGACTCTTTCAATTCCAATTTGAAATTAAAATTGTGAAAATATTATATGCAGTTAATTATCAAATTGAAAAAAATAAGACTAACCACAATCTGACGCTGGTGATCACCTCTAATCTCTTCGGTGGCTGGATCATTGTACATCCTCCAATAAACATCGAACTCTGTAATATCAGGATGCTTAACTGCCTATATGAATATAAAATAAGCTGTTTATATTTGATGTTATATAAAATATTTTAAAAAAAACTTATCAGATGCTCTCTATGTGTACTGAATGAACGACTTCCAGCTCGATGTATCACCTCCTTTCTCTCCCAGCTCTGCCGACCCAATGAAGACCTCCTCTGAAATCCACCACCCAACCAGTGTGCACATAATCCATCCCAAACCTGAGATAAAATGTACTCTGGTTGGTGGGCTCTACACGACTCATCAAATATTGTCGCTCCTGCTTTCTTAATGGTCTTCTTTATCAAATTGTGCAAAAACTGACACAAATGCTCACGCATAGCCACCTCTCATGCTACATGGATATCTTCATGCATTCTATCATCGATGGGATACCATAAACCCTACAATTATTTTATAATATCAAGTTATTAATAAAATAAATTTCAAAATAAATTTCAAAATAAATATTATTTATTTACGTACCAGCCAATGATTGTACATGCTGAGCCACACATCAATGAGAATATATTTCCATGTGATCCATGGATGAGAAAAATAATTGCGCAAGATAGCGCTCCCCTTTCTAACAACTACATGCGCAAAACTATGAAAAAAGAATAAATAATCAAACAATTAGTATATATATAAATAAATTAATGAAAGCTAACTACAATTTACAGGTTACCATACCTCTGTGTGCGTGTATCGAAGTCAAGACGTGGACATCACTCAGGGATAGGGTCAGGAATCATCAATCACGCAAGACCGTGCCCCCTCCACATACCTCCTAAACCACCAGTAGGCTGAGGGTCAGATGATCCCACATCCCCCTCATCCAAAGGTAACTCAGCCTCCTCTAGCTCACGTAATAGATCAGATTCCATCTGAAACACAAAATTATTGCTGTTAGAAGATATTTGAAAATAACTATTATATATAGATATATATTAGTTATGATCATAACCCTCATTTAACTGTGTCAATGTTCACCTTCATCATCATCTTCATATCTGAAGATGTCAATGTCTTCATATTCCTCCTCGACATCATAAATATCCATATGAGTTTCACTTTCACCATCCCTTGTCATTTCGAATTCATTTGTAACATCATTAACATCTTCATCACCATCGACCCTTAAATGTGGGGTGTCATCATCAATATTCACGTTTCTTTGTGAAAAAGATGAATTTTTAGTAGTCTCTTGAAAAATTTCAATTCCTTTTACTTCAGCAGAACCACATTCAGTTTGAGTAAATTGATTTTCCCGAGATTTCATTTTTATTATGCTCCACCAATCACTCAGGTCTCTTGAAGTAGCACAATACTTTGTGTAATAAATTTGATGTGCCTGTTGAGCCAATAAAAATGGTTCATTTACTGCAAGAAGACTTTTATATATAATATCGAGGATTCCATGACTCAGATGAACACACAATCCTCTCTCAGTATCCAACCACTGACATTTAAACATCATTATGTAATTCTTTCCAAGATAACATAGCTCAATAATTTCATCCAGAATGCCATAAAAGTCAAGTTTAGTTTCTCTATGATGCGATCTTCTCAAACAAACTCCATCGTTCATTGTTTTTTTGATTCCCCATATGCATGTGTATGAAATTGAAAACCATTGACCACATATGCATTATAAAATTTGACCATTTTGGATAGTGGGTTACTCAATATACACAGTCACTTATCAATTTTATCAGTATGTTGAGACACTTGAAAATTTGTAAAACAATTATCAAAATAATAAATAGTAAACTAAATTGATATTAAACCATCAATAATTTATGTTACCTATTTTTGAAACCATTGAGGGATTTTTTTTGTCTGCGTTCTTCTAGATCAGCTGCTGTAATTTATGGAAGTTGTTTCTTGATATGATTATCATATAACCTACAAATAAAATAAGTTTACATACTGTAACAAAAATTATAGAATAAGTGATAGAAGCACTCACAGTACAAATGTTTTCATTTCTTAACAGTTGAGCAGAACATATATATGATCTCTATGATGTTCATCGTCTAAAAGCCATCATTATTGAACTCCCCGAAAGCCAAGATTTGGCTGATTAAAAACTGATAATTGATTGTCCATTTCATCATTAACATTTCTCTCATTCTATCCCATGCGGTTTTGTTTTGAGGGTTATTCAGATTCAAAATAGTGAGAGAAGAAAAAAGCAATTTCCTCTTTCAAATAAGCTTCAGCATTTGAGCCTTCAACTAATGCTTCGTTACGTACTTTTTTCTTCAATTTCTACATGCATATCTCAAATGGATACATCCATCGAAACTATAATCGACCTCCATATTTAGGTTCATGTGGAAAATGTAATATCATATGTTTCATTGAGTCAAAGAAAGCAGGCGGAAAGATTTTTTCTAGTTTACATATAATTACAACAACATCTTCTTCCAGTTTTCTTAGCACATCGTAGTCTATTGTCGCTGCAAAAATGTCTCTAAAAAAATATGATATGTCTATTATTGAATCCCAAATAATATTATTCAACAAACCTCTTAATCCAATTGGCATAAGTATTTCCATTATAACATGACAATCATGACTTTTTAATCCGGTAATATGACCATTCTTAACACATCTGCCCAAATTGGAAGCATAGCCATCTGGAAGTCTCAAATCCACAATCCATTGACAAAATAATGAGAGAATCTCTTTGTACAGTGTATAAGATTCTTTTGTCTTCATTAACCTCTGTGATCTGACATTTTCAAATAGTTCAAGTTCTGGTCGCCTGCAAATTTTGGTAAGATCTAATCGTGCTTTTACAGTATCTTTGGTCTTACCTGGTGTATCCAAAACTATATGAAATAAATTATCAAAGCAGTTATTCTCAATATTCATGAAATCCATCATGTGGCAGACCAAAAAATCAAACCAATATGGGAGATCCCAAAAAATGCTTCGTTTTATCCAATTATGTTCTTTCCCAAAGCCATGAATTTTCTGTTGGTTTACTGTTGGCCCAAATGTGATGGGAGGTAATGAAAATACAACTGATCTTAACTCTGTACCTGAGATCATTTTTGGAGGTTCATCCCTTTCAATTGTGACTTTTCTAAAATGAGATTTGTTCCTTCAAAAAGGATGATCGGTTGGAAGAAATATTCGATGACAGTAAAAATAGTAAGGTTTTTTCCATTGACGAGAATAAAAGATTTGTTGTCTTTCATACAGTAGGGACATGATTTTAGACCATGTTTAATCCAGCCAGATAACATGCCATTTACAAGTCACTAATCGTCCACATCAATGTAGCTTTTAATGTGAAATTTTGTTTCGCAGCAACATCATATGTACTAACACCATTACTCAACAATGCATTTAAATCATCAATCAATGGTTTCAAATAAACATCAATATTCTTCTTCGGATGTCCTGAGATTAATAAGGTCAAAATGATATAGGGCCCTTTCATTAACATCTATAGAGGTAGATTGTATGGAGTTATAAAGACAGAACAACATGAATACTGACTACCATAAGAACCAAAATGACAGAAACCGTAAGTAGAAAGACCCAATCACACGTTTCAGGCTTCTAAAGAAAAAGACAGATGCAGACGATCAAGATGTTTACATGAATCACCATCATATGGATGATTCAAGATTTTACTGGTTGAAATATTGGTTTTGTGCCATTACATCATTGACGTTGTGTTATGAGATATAAATAAACATTGCAGCCTAGGTGTAAGGGGGAAATATCTCAACTATTTTACAGGAATCGATCCAGACATCCCTGGTTGAGATTCTTTATACTTTGATTGTCCACATGTGGGATAACTATCCAATGACTCATTTTCATCGGAATATAAGATGAAATAATTTTCACATGCATGAATATTCTGATAACTAAGTCCTAGATTACAAACCAACCTCTTTCTATCATAGTAATTTGTAGGCAACACATTTCATTCAGGTAACAATGTTTTAACCAAAAAAAATATCTGATCAAAACAGTTATTTGATATTGTATTATCGAATTTAATAGCCATAAATTTTGCAGCTGCTTCTAATTTTCTTATCTTGCAACCATGATATAATTCATGCTCAGCAGACATCAACAACTAATAAAATTCAGATGTTTCTAACTCTGGAGTTGAATCAATATCATCGTGAGTTTCAGTTTATTGAACAGATGGACCTGCAACATCATGTAATAAATTTTAGAACTGTGATGGATCTAGAATCAAGTTATTAGTATCTTTTCTGGAACTATGTTCACCGTGTTGATACCAAAAAACATAATCTGGTTGAAAACCAAACCGCAAGAGATGTCCCCCAGCCTTTTCAAATGTTTCAAACGTTCTCAGGACACATTTTTTACTAGGACACTTAATTATGACTTCTGAAACATTTTCTGGTTTTGATGTTGCAAATGATAAGAAAGCTTCAACACCCTCAATATATATAGGATGTAAACCAGAACCATTTGGATTTATGTGCTGATTTATCCAAGCGTGATCATCTAATTATGACTGATGGTGACTTTCTTGTTCTATATTTTTCTACAAAATATAAAATCATCACTATTTTTGAATAATTTGAAATTATAAAAACACTATCTGAAAAAAGAAGATAAATAGTTACTACTACTTAATAATTACAATTAATTAAGGGTGACACAATTTTCAGTGGATTGATGGCTACTCTTTTGTCCGATGACACATTTACTTGCATCTTTATCACACTGAAATCACAATGAAGAATCTGGTCGGAGGTACGCAAATTTATTCTCATATGCATGAGAATTAATATGCATATCTCTGACCAGATTCTTCATTGTGATTTCTGTGTGAGAAAGATGCAAGTAAATGAGGTGTCGCCCAAAAGAGCCCCTTTTTCGTCGATGAATCGTCTACTTCCAACTATCACCGCCTGAAAACATTATAAAAAATATGATTCTACAAATTCATATCCAATCCGTGCATACGATATTGAATATTTCTATGTAGCAACACATTTTTAATAATGATTTGAGTCGGTGAGAGTTTAAAGTAGAAAAGTCATCGAGCTAAAGGAGTGTCGTCAATCCACTGGAAATTGTGCCAAGTTCTTAAAATTCATTAAAATTTATTAAAATTTCTTTCAACTGTTCCTAACTATTCCTAACTATTACTAACTTTTACTAATTGTTCCTAACTAATTATTACTAATTACTATAATTTATTACAATTTAATACTAAATATTACAATTTATTACTCATTATTACAATTTATTAATAATTATTAAAATTTATTACTAATTATTACAATTTATTACTAATTATTACAATTTTCTACAAATTATTACAATTTATTACTAATTATTACAATTTATTACTAACTATATAATTTATTACTAATTATTACAATTTATTAGGAATTAT
Source organism: Viscum album (assembly GCA_963277665.1). Classification (NCBI taxonomy): domain Eukaryota; kingdom Viridiplantae; phylum Streptophyta; class Magnoliopsida; order Santalales; family Viscaceae; genus Viscum; species Viscum album. The sequence goes on from OY728162.1 coordinate 226,680,029, forward strand.
TACAATTTATTAGGATTTATTACTAATTAGTACAATTTATTACAAATTAGTACAATTTATTAATAATTATTACAATTTATTATTAATTATTACAATTTATCACTAATTATTACAATTTATTATGAATTATTACAATTTATTACTAATTATTACAATTTATTAGTAATTATTACAATTTATTAGTAATTATCAAAATTTATTACTATATATTACACTTTATTACTAAATATTACAATTTATTACTAAATATTTGAATTTATTACTAATTATTACAATTTATTACTAATTGTTAGTAATTATTACAATTTATTAGAAATTATTACAATTTATTACTAATTATTACAATTTATTAGTAATTATTACAATTTATTAGTAATTATTACAATTTATTAGTAATTATTACAATTTATTAGTAATTATAACAATTTATTACTAATTATTACAATTTATTACTAATTATTACAATTTATTACTAATTATTACAATTTATTACTAGTTATTACAATTTATTACTAATTATTACAATTTATTGCTAATTATTACAATTTATTACTAATTATTACAATTTATTACTAATTATTACAATATATTACTAATTATTACAATTTATTAGTAATTATTACAATTTATTTGTAATTATTACAATTTATTATTAATTATTAATGTTTATTAGTAATTATTACAATTTATTACTAATTATTACAATTTATTACTAATTATTACAGTTTATTACTAATTATTACAATTTATTGCTAATTATTACTAATTATTACAATTTATTAGTAATTATTACAATTAATTAATAATTATTACAATTTATTAATAATTATTACAATTTATGAGTAATTATTAAAATTTATTAGTAATTATTACAATTTATTACTAATTATTACAATTTATTGCCAATTATTACAATTTATTGCTAATTATTACAATTTATTACTAATTATTACAATTTATTACTAATTATTACAATTTATTACTAATTATTACAATTTATTACTAATTATTACAATTTATTAGTAATTATTACAATTTATTACTAAATATTACAATTTATTAGTAATTAATACAAAGTATTACTAAATATTACAATTTATTACCAATTATTACAATTTATTACTAATTATAGCAATTTATTACTAATTATTACAATTTTTTACTAATTATTAGTAATTATTACAATTTATTACAAATTATTACTAATTATCAGTAATTATTACAGTTTATTACTAATTATTACAATTTATTACTAATTATTACAATTTATTACTAATTATTACAATTTATTACTAATTATTACAATTTATTAATAATTATTACAATTTATTATTAAATATTAGGAAATTATTTCTAAATATTACAAAATTTTACAATTTATTACAATTTATTGATAATTATTACAATTTATTACTAATTATTACAATTTATTAATAATTATTACAATTTATGACTGATTATTACAATTTATTACTAATTATTACAATTCATTACTAATTATTACAATTTATTACTAATTATTAGTAATTATTAGAATTTATTACTAATTATTACTAACTATTACAATTTATTACTAATTATTACAATTTATTACTAATTATTAATAGCTATTACAAATTATTAGTAATTATTACAATTTATTATTAATTTTTACAATTTATTACTAATTATTACAGTTTATTACTAATTATTATAATTTATTACTAATTATTACAGTTTATTACTAATTATTACAATTTATTACTAATTATTACAATTTATTAGTAATTATTACAATTTATTACTAATTATTACAATTTATTACTAATTATTAGGAATTTATTACTAAATATTATTAATTATTACAATTTATTACTAAATATTATAATTTATTACTAAACATTACAATTTATTACAATTTATTTGTAATTATTACAATTTATTACTAATTATTATAATTTATTACTAATTATTACAATTTATTACTAATTATTACAATTTATTACTAATTATTACAATTTATTACTAATTATTACAATTAATTACTATTTATGACAATTTAGTACTATTTATTACTAATTATTACTAATTATTACTCATTATTACTATTTATTACTCATTATTACTATTTATTACTCATTATTACTATTTACTACTATTTATTAATAATTATTAATATTTATTACTAATTATCAGTATTTATTATTATTTATTACCAATTATTATTAATTAGTACACATTAATTATATACGTTACTAATTATCGTTAATAATTATTAATTACTACTAATTATTAAAAATTAGTACTAAAATTTTCAATTTATTAGCACAAATAAATACTCATGACAAAACAATTTAAATTTAATTTAATTACAACTAATCAAAAATAATAAAAATTAACATAAAAAATGAAATAAATAATAAATTAAATAAAACATAAATACCTTTAAGCTTGATTTTCTATCGATGTTGACGGCTTCACAACTTTCTCGTGAACAAAAAAATTAACTTAGAAAAATTTTCCCTCTAAAATGAGAGTTCAGAGAGAAACAAGATCTAAGAATTCAGAGTAATGAGTGGAAAAACGGATGTGGGTATATATAGGTTAGATTATTTGCGACAGGATACCCGTCGCAAATAGTATCTTTTGCGACGAGACCCGTCGCAAATACCTACACCTGCATTAATTATTGTCGGCAGTTAAAAAGTTATTTGCGACGGTTCCCATTGCAAATAGTCCCTGCCGACACACCTTTTGCGATGGGATGAAATCCCGTCGCAAAAAGCTATTAACTGCCGTCGGGTATTTGCAACGGGACCCGTCGCAAATAGTGAAGTATTTGCGACGGTGGGATCCCACCGTCGCAAATAACCCGCGCGCGGCTTCGCGCGGTTTGGCGCGTTATTCGCGTCAAACCTTTTGCGACCGAAGACGAAATCCCATCGCAAATAACCTCTTGGACGAACCTTTTGCGACGAGATTTATTCTCGTCGCAAAAAGCCCTTTTTCCCGTAGTGATAGTTCATATCAAAAGATTATTTACAAAAAAAAATCAATGGATAATACAATATAGGTATATAAGTGAATTTACTTTAAAATAGGTTAATATAAACATCTTTATTAAAACAGACATGAATAATCATTTTTATCAAAGAAGGAATGATTAAGCATTTAAATCAAACACTGTAATGTATATTCAATGTCAAATATAGCACCATGGTACTAAAACCTAGGGTTAGTTAGTTTTGATCACAAGGTTTTGAACAAAATCAGTGAATAAGGATCCAGGTGTACACATCATCAAAAGTATGTTTTAAAAAATAAAGGTGTAAGTGTAAATACAAGTCCAAAAAAGTCACGGGGGATGAAAATAGTGTAAAATGAGGGCATCATACCTAAAAATACCCACACACTTAGTAGGAAGGTACCTAATCTTAAAAATAAAATAAAAGGATGATCCTCATAACTCTTGGAAGCCTGAAAATTTGATACTTTGTTTCCTCCATTCCAAGTATGAATCACCTAAACATAGTCATTCAGAAGGAGCTTACTTCTCTAAATAGGATAAATAATGGACCATGGGGTTGAAGCCTAAATGTTAATATCATTACAATTTATCCTACAATATGTCTCCACTAACTCCAATCTAATGTTCTTATCTATGCAGATTTGGATCCCATTAAGAAAAGTAGAAGCCTCGACTAGAATGGAGTCTCAATACCTATAAACTATATAAAATGCTTCTATAGCTAAACCAATAGGATCACAAATCACATCCCTTCCCTCATGAAACCATGTAAGCATGATCAATCTATGTTAAGTTTTAAACCAAAACTTGGGGGAGAGAATTTCACCCAGTTTCCTTGGGAAATTGACCTTTGGCTAAAAATAAAGGAGGCTTTGTTATCTATTCATGCACTTAAGGAGGGAGAATTATCCCATCATTTCAAGGGAATGCATAGTATGATTTTTAGGTTCATAGATATAGACACCATAGACAGATGAGATCTAATCACACCCTCATGCCTTTCCTTTTTCCTAGATCATAATATACACCAACATATCTCCACTATTATAATATCCATTTCTTTTACCTATTGTTTACTGCTGGTTATTCCAAAAAACTAGTTTTGAAGAAAATCTATAATGGAACCAACCTGTTGATAAAACCTAAAAGAATACCCTAACCTACCCCACACACTGACTGCCCATTCTCCTTGGTAGAATAAATGAGAAGACTTTTCCCCTTAGGATTTTTTCAACTTCAGAACTTTGAATATAGAGCTATGAATTTTTTCCTAACCTCTCTATCCATGGATATGGCATAAGCTCTGATACACCAGATCAGGAAGTATCATTTCTTAAGTATCTCATGTAACTAGATAATTTACCCCCACTCATCCCGAACTGAGTTATCTTGTCTCAAATCCTAGTAGGCTTCAGTTGATAAAATACCAAATGCGGAGCAAGTGAACACCAACTTTTAATCTTCATTATTCATCATGATGTTACCAAAGAATTAATTTTCATGAAGGTTCAAGATATATTAAATTAACGATGGCTGGATAATTGATTGGTAGAATGTATTATTGTAAAGACTCGGAGTTTCCCAAGTAATTTTTTATAATTATATGGAAAATTACGAATCTGCAAAAATTGACGGTGCATGATTCCGAGGCCCGATGTTCCTGGAACGAATTTCTAAACTTTTTTTAGGTACGTTCAGTGAACGCGCGAGCGGCATTTTGTAAATTTTGAACCAGTGATCAGAATTAAAATTTGAGGGCACCGGTGAACTCACAACGCCGATATTAGCTTAAGGAGACCTTTACCTCGACCGCAGTAGGTCGAGAGTGGAAGTTAGTTTTTCAAAATTTCGTGGGAGAGTTAAAAAAATAATAAAATAAAACAATCAAATTTTATTTTATAAATTTATTTGAAACCTCCCAATTGAATTCTTGGTGGTGGGGACCACCCAAACTCCTCTTTTAATAGGAGGGGGGTAACTATTGGGTTTTCCCCCAATTGATGTGCCAAATTCTAATTAATAATGTAATTAATTCTTGAACTTAATTAAGTGGCTCCTCACCTCTTGGTTGGGGATTGTTGGAAAGGAGAGAACTTGTGGGAGAGGCTTTGGAGAAAGATCCTCCAATGAAGAATGAACCTCCGATGAGGACGACACTCGAGCTCGGATCAGGAGCGTATTACGGGAATAATGGACATACATCTTAAATGTTTTCATCTCCTTCCTCACACCATCTTCAACGAACAATAAATGTAGGGGGTTTAATTTGAAGTATGATTAAATCTATTTTTTTGATTCTTCATATACTTGATTCTCAACGACGATGTCCAAACAAACATAGCCATCGATCCACACATTTACCAAAACCTTTTCTATTTGTTCTTCATGCATTCTTTGTGCATTCTTCAATGCCAAATAATTAAGTGCGCTAAAAACATAAAGATTCATTGAGCATGACATATGGATGTAGAGATCTCAACCCTAGGATCATGAATATGTGAATGTCATAATTTTCAGTCTTGTAATGAAGATTTTATGGATCGTGGAAGAAGGTGGTGGCCAGCACCCGACTGACAACATGGAAGGAGGGCGGCATGCGTCCGCGCTGCCGGAAGAGGAGGTCGCGGCCCGTTGGGTGCGACGGAGCTGGGTTGCGGCCGACATCTGGTTGGCTGCGTGGTGAAGTGGTGGCATGCGTCTGCGCCACCAGAGCTGGAGACCGCGAATGCTTGGCCGCGGTGGAGGTCGGAGGGCGGCCGACATCCGACTGGCCACAGTGGAGAAGCGGTACATGTTCGTGCCGCTAGAAGGAGGGTCGACCATTTTGGTCGGCCGCGTCACGCAGTGCGGGACCACTCCAGAAGGCCCTGTGTGCCAACCTAGCACCACACCCAGCCAAACGTTCCATTGGACCACTCGGGTGACCTGGGGGGGCACCTCCCCCCTTGGGTGGTGTCTAGGGCGGATCCCACCATAAGGGGGCACCCCAGCCGTGGGCTGCACCATGGGTCGGGTCACGCCCAACGGGCCAGGTTTCTCCCAGTGGGCTAGATTGCTCTCAGTGGGCCAATCCGCCCCTTCGCAGGCCAGGCCGGACCTGGGTCTGGCCGGGTCGACCCGAACTGGGTCAGTTCGACCGGGTCAGACCGAATCCAGGCCCATCTGGACCCAGATATGCCTTTTGGCCATATTTTGAGAACCTGACATCCGATTGAAAAACCGTCTATGATGCTAGAATCCTTGGATAGAGACGACACTTTTGGTATACTCCACTTGAGTTTTGGTTAAATATGGGGTACATATGGGTTGGATCGAACCTGAATCCAACTGGGCCCTCAAAACGGAAACACTAATAACTTACAGATCAGGTGTTTGATTAACGCTTTGTCTGTCCCATTGGGTCCCTTTTTACATGACAAGCCTTTGGGATAATTATTCATGGGACTTCGTGGTAGATGAAGTATCGAGCAATGAGTTGAGAAGTGGAACCTCTTGGAATCAAGCATGCTTTTTGTAGGAACCCTGTGGCTGGCTGTACGTGAAAAATCTTCAAATCCTGTGTGGGTCATCTTCAGATCATGTGTGGGTCAGTGCTCATTGATCTTGTGGGGGTCAGTGTATACCAATCCTGTGTGGGTCATCTCCAGATCCTTTGTGGGTCATCTTCAGATCTTGTGTGGGTCATCTTCGATCCTATTTGGGTCAACAGCAGAGCTTCTCGACGAAGTAATATGATATTACAATACAATTAATCATCTATACATCCATACTTAAGTTATACTTGGTGTGAGATGATTCCTTACCTTTGTAGTAATCTTTTGTGTGGCGTTACCTTTGTGGTACTTACCTTTGTGGTAATATTATGTGTGGATTTACCTTTGTGGTACATACCTTCGTGGTGATACCAGCATGTTATTATTCTGTGTGGCGTTACCATTGTAGTGATTACCATCATGATGTTACCTTCGTGGTATTATTTCCTTTTTGGAATAGTTGTGCTTTGGGCTAATGAGTTGGTCCTTGTGTTTCCTCTTTAATGAAATGGGTATACTTGATAACTTAGGTATATGTATGGGAATATACCTAAGTAGGGTTAACTGTTGTTTTCGTGTTTTGTGGTTTATCCTTTGTAGATTTTGAGATACCTTCAGGGGACTCAGGGTCCCTACTAAGTATTGTTATACTCACCCCTACACGGGGTATGCCCGCACCTTGTTGTGTCTTGTGCATAGGATAGACAATGTTGACTGAGGATGAGGGTACCAAGACTATAGGTTGCTTGGAGGTGGATCATTAGACGAGATGTACCGCAGAGATGACCATTCGAGAGTTGTACCTTCCCTTCAGGTAGGATCCTTGACGGGCGTTCAAAGGATCTGTTTTCAGTTTTACTTGTACTTTCTAGTTGGGCTTGTATTCCAGCCCCCTTTACTTACTGTACACACTCTTTTTACTATATAGTTTACCTTGTTCTTGTATCTTGTTGTGTGCTTGGTTTGTGAGGGTAACAAGTTAAAAAGGAAATGCCTTCCCAGTTTTAGGGAAATGTCTTTCCGGTGCTAGTCACCAGCCCCTGACCCATGGAAGGTGGGCTTGGGGTAGTCACGACACTAGCCCCGAGGGACGTGTCATGACAAATTGGTATCATAGGAGTCAGTTCTATTGAAGAACTTGGACTATGATCTTTTCTGTGTGGCATAATGTTAAGTGTGATGAGTGTGGTTTTCAGTTTGGGGAATCTAGTGTTGGTGCGGTGGATGACGTATCCATACACCAGGATCCTGACTTCTGAGTTCTGACTCAGTGCATGAAAACACTAATTGCGTGTGTGTTTTTGAAAAGTTTTCTTTGTTATCACTTTGAGTCAGCTCACCAGGTATAACTTAATGACTATGGCACACCTTTTTCTTTTTAGGATGCCTCCACATAGACAGCCATCCAGGATTCTAGGTATAGTACGTTATGATAGCCCACCTAGAAATTAGGCTTCGGTGGAGGCCCCCCTTACGGGATTTGTACCATCGTGTGGTGTAACAGCACCACTACCCGTTGGGCAGCTGATGCCACCACCCCCAGCAGCTGAGGGTGCACACCGCTTGAGCGCATTGCACAAGTTTCTGAACCAGAGGCCACTGAGGTTCCTAAGAGAGATGGATCCACAGGAGGCTAAGGACTGGATGAAGGCCATGGTTAGAGTTTTTTGACTGGTAGGGACACCATATGATCTCATGGTGATCCTTGCAGCCAATCTTCTTCAGGAAGCATTGGGAAGATAGTGGAGCTTGATGCTCCAGGTTCACGATGAGGTCACTCTCATCTGGGAGGACTTAGAGAGCCTTTTTAGGGCGTAGTTCGTCCCAGTGACTCTACAATATGTGCGTATATAAGAGCTTCTCCACCTGTAGCAAGGCAGAATGACCGTGGCTCAGTATTCAATGAGGTTCACCGACCTCTCACGCTACTCCAATGACATGGTGCATGTCCCTTTCTTTAGGGCCCTGACCTTCAAGCATGGGCTCAGACGGAAGGTTATAGCTTCGATGATTTCTCTCAGCATCCTGACGCAGGAGGGGGTGTTAGAGAGAGCACTCTTAGTGGATATTTTCCTTGCTGAGCAGTCACCAGCAGCGAGACACACCACCGGACATCACATAGTAGAGTTATCCACAGCTGGCAGCAGACATATGAAGCATAGGTCCAAGAGGACCGGAACTACAGGTGGACAACCATAGGATAAAGGTTCGTTCGTGTGGGGATCTTGAGATAGATCAAGACATGCGAGGAGCAAGTAGTGTTACTCGTGCAGCAGGCAGGGTCACATGGCTCGCGACTACCCGAACCACCGTATGGACGACCAAAAAACGGTCGAAGGACCTCCTAGGCAGAGGAGAAGATTCGATCGAGGAGGTCCATAGGTAGGAAGCGGACATGGAAAAGGAGTTTGTCGTGCAGCAGGCAGTGGGTAGTGATTCAAGGTTCTACCGTCATCACCTCCAGGTGGTCCACCCCAACCACAGGGAGCAAGTGGACAAGAACGAGCTCAGATCCAGTTAGTTGAGGCCTACAATCACAACACTACAGATATGATATAAGGTACGATCTGTGTCTACTCCACCTTAGATACAGTACTTATAGACACAGGTGCCAGTCACTATTTTATTTCCACGACCCTCGTTCAGATCTCGGAGATACCGGTGGAGCTGTTGGCTCGATCCTTACAGCTAGATACTCTTATGGGAGTAGATTTGATGATTACACACTGATGAAGGAAATGTGAGCATATTCTATGAGGTGATAGATTTGGATGTGATCTTCTAGTAGCGACGTCGAGGCCTTACGATGACATCTTGGGTATGGACTGGTTACCCACAGTTCATGCTCATATTGACTATAATAGGCACAAAGTGCGGTGTGTTCACATGGATGGGACCAGTTTTTCCTTATCCAGTGAGAAGGAAACCTTTGCAGCATAGGACGGACTCACCCGGAGGAGGGTGCAGCCGACCACACATCAGTTGGCTAGCATTACACTCGGAGCGGTTGATGTTGAGAGTTCGAGCTATCCTGTAGTGGTGGACCAGTACACTGATGTTTTCCCTAACAATGTTTTGGGTCTACCTCCTCATAGAGAGGTGAAATTTTATATCAACTTGTACCCTGGGACAACACCGATATCTACACCAGCATATTGGATGGCTCCCGTGGAGCTTAGAGAGCTGTGAGTATAGATGGAGTACTTGTAGAGAAAGGGATTCATTAGGCCTAGTGTTTCTCCTTGGAAAACCCTGATTTTAAGACTCTGTGTGGACTATTGTCACCTAAAAGAGGTGACTGTGAAGAAAAAGTATCCACTCCCGAGGATTGACGGTCTCTTTGATCAGCTGAAGAGAGCACAATGACTTTCAAAGATAGACCCCAAATCAATCTATCATCAGCTTAGGGTACGAGACGAGGATGTACAGAAGACAGTCTTCAGATGTCAATGTGACCATTATGAGTTCTTATTTATGCCATTCGATGTGACCAACTCTCCAACAGTGTTCATGGGACTCATGAACAGAATCTTCCAGCTATACCTAGATCGCTTTGTGGTAGTCTTCATCGACGACATCCTGATTTACTCAGCTATGGAGGAGGAGCATGCCTATCATCTACAGATAGTTCTTGACATACTTCGAGATAACCAAATTTATAGTAAGCTCTCAACGTGCCAGTTCTGGATATGAGAGGAACACTTTCTGGGACATGTCATCTCAAAGGTTGTAGTTGCGGTGGATCTAGCAAAGATCGAGGATGTGTCTGCTTGGGATCTACCCAGGAGTGTGACGGAGGTGCAAAGTTTCTTGGGTCTGGCCGGTTACTACCAAAGGATTGTTCCTAACTTTTCCAGAGTTTCGGAACCTTTATCAGCATTAACAAATAACGGGCAACCATTCGTGTGGTTGGAGGAATTCTATCCGAGTTTCCAGGAGCTGAGGCAGAGAATGATGAGTTCCCCCATCTTGAGGTTAACAGAGGAGGGCGTTGGGTACATAGTCTACTGCGACACATACAGGACCGGGCTTGGATGTGTCCTGATGTAGGAGTGAGCAATGATCACTTATGGTTGTTGATAGCTAAGACAACATGAGCAGAACTACACTACCCATGACTAGGAGTTAGCAGCAGTGGTATTCGCCTAGAAGATGTCGCAACATTACTTGATGGATGAGCGTTTTACAGTCTACTATAATCATAAGAGTCTCATTTATATCTTCTCTCAGAAGGACCTAAACCTAAGACAATGGTGTTGGATTGATTTCCTCCGGGTCTATGACTTAGATATAGTCTATACTCCAGGAAAGAGGAATGTAGTAGTATATGCACTCAGCAGGAGGTCTGGTATACAGTTGCTGAGTGAGGTGACAAAGCAGCTATCCACTTTGCAGATATCCTCCATGGATCGAGATGGAGTATCTTATCTTCAGTATCTAATAGTCACTCCCCCACTCCTTCACTGATTCAGGGAGGCACATCTTGGGGACACTGAATTCAAGGATCGATGTGCTCAAATATCCACAGGACAGGCACCTAATGGATTTTATGAAGGTGGGGAGAATGTCATCCTCTTTAGAGGATGTACTATGGTACCGGTGATGCTATAGGAGTAATTGTTGAGGGAGTTCCATATGTCCACTATAGCGGTATATCCAGGAGTGGTGAAGATGTACCAGGACCTTCGGCGTCAGCATTGGTGTCCAGGAATGAAGAAAGCAGTGGCATTGTTTGTCTCACGGTGCCTCACGTATTAGCAAGTGAAGGTAGAGCATCAGGTTCAAGTAGGCTTAGTTCAGCCACTAGAGGTTCTATAGTGGAAGTGGGATGGAATTTCTATGGACTTCATGATGGGACTTCCACACATGTCCAAGGGAGATGATTCCATATGTGTGATTGTTGATCGACTCACCAAGTCGGCCCAATTTCTACCTATCAGAGAGCAGGTTTCAGTAGAGGGTTTGAGATGCCTCTATGTGCAAGATATTGTATGGATTCATGGGGTGCCATCTACAATTGTCTCTGATCGTGATGCAAATTTTACTTCCCAGTTATGGAAGGGGTTGCAGGAGGCATTTAGGACACAACATCGGTTGAGCACCGCCTTCCATCCTCAGACGGATGGTCAGACAGAGCGGACCATTCAGACCCTCGAGGACATGTTGCATGTCTGCATCCTTGATTTTGATCGCAGTTGGGAGGATCACTTTCCCTTGATGGAGTTCGCATACAACAACATTTATCACTCCACTATCGGTATGGAACCATTCGAGGTGTTGTACGGTCGACCTTGGAGATCACCTCTGTGCTGGAATGACCCTGGGGAGTCAGCACTCATGGGACCAGAGATGGTACGGGCTACCACGGGGAAGTTGCAGATCATCCAGGAGTGGATGAAGACTACACAGAGCAGGCATAATTCTTATGACAGGAGACAGAGACCTATGGAGTTCGAGGATGGTGACCATGTCTTTCTACAGGTCTCACCTCGATGAGGTTTACAGAGATTTTTCCAGGGCAGCAAGCTATCTCTGTGGTTAATCGGACCCTTTCAGGTCCTCAACAGAGTTTGCGAGGTGTCTTACCACTTAGCTCTACCACCTCAGCTTCACCGGGTGCACAACATTTTTCACGTATCCCAGTTGAGGAGGTACGTGCATGATTCTTCGCACATCATTGACTGGGAAGAGATCGACATCGACTATGGGGTCACGTTTTTGGAGGTTCTAGGGGAGAATTAGGATCAAAAGGAGTGGGTCCTTCATGGGCAGTCGATATATTTGGTGGGAATACATTGGAAGCACGAGAACCTCCAGGAGATAACATAGGAGTGGAAGGTTCAGATTCGTGCTCAGTACCCCCACTTGTTTCCCTATCTTATATTGTGGATTTTGGGGATGCAAAACCCTAAGGTGGGGAGAATGTAAAGACCTGGACTTTTCCATGTATTTTTTTTAATTATATGAAAATTTATGAGTTCGTGAAAATTGACGACGTGTGATTCTGAGGCCCGGTTTTCCCAGAATGAATTTCTAAAATAAATTTAGGTGCATTTAGTGAACGCGTGAGCAGAATTTTGTAACTTTTGAACCGGTGCTCGGAATTGAAATATGAGGGCACCGTTGAACTCACAGAACCAATATTTTCTTAAGGAGACCTTCACCTCGACCACAGTAGGTCGAGAGTGGAAGTTAGTTTTTTCAGAATTTTGTGAGAGAGTTAAAAAAACAATAAAATAAAACAATAAACTTTTATTTTATTTATTTATTTGAAACCTCACAATTGAATTCTTGGTGGTGGGGACCACTCGAACTCCTCTTTTAATGGGGGGGGGGGGGGTAACTCTTGGGTTTTCCCCTAATTGATGTGCCAACTTTTAATTAATCGTGTAATTAATTATTGAACTTAATTAAATGGCTATTCACCTCTTGGTTGGGGATTATTGGAAAGGGGAGAACTTAGGGGAGAGGCTTTGGAGAAAGATCCTCCAATGAAGAATGAACCTCTGATGAGGACGATGCTCGATCTCGGATTGGGAGCGTGTTGTAGGAACAAAGAATGCCCACATCTTCAACATTTTCATATCATTCCTCACGTCATCTCCAATGAACAATCAAGGTAGGGGGTTTAATTTGAAGAATGATTAAATATATTTTTTTGATTCTTCATATAAAAGATTCTCAATGACAATGTCCAAACAAACATGACCATCGATCCACACATTTACCATAACATTTTCTATTTGTTCTTCACGCGTTCTTCGTGCATTTTTCGACTCCAAATAATTAAGCGCACTAAAAACACAAAGATTCATTGAGCGCGACATATGGACATGGAGATCTCAACCCAGGGATCGTGAATATGTGAACATCATAATTTTTGTGCTTGGAATGAAGATGGGATGGATTTTGGAAGAAGGATGTAACCGGAAACCAGCCAACCGTGTGGATGGAGGGTGGCGCGCGTCCGCACCACCAGAAGAGGAGGTCGCGGCCCATAGTCCATGGCGGAGCAGGGTGGTAGCCAACATCTGGCCATCCATGTGGAAAAGCGGTGGTGCACGTCCGCACCGCCAGAGCTGGAGACCGCGATCGCTTGGCCACGACGGAGGTCGGAGGGTGGCCGGAATCCGGCTAATTGTAGAGGAGCAGCGGCGCGCATCTGCGCCGCTGGAAGGAGGAATGGCCATTTTGGCCAGCCGTATCGCACCGAGCAGGACCACTCTGGCGGGTCCTGCATGCCAACACAACACCACACTCAGTCGAACGGTCCATTGGACCGTTCGGGTGACCCAAGGGGCACCTCCCCTCCCGAGTGGTGGCTATGGTGGACCCCACCACAAGGGTCCACCCCAACCGCAGGATGAACCATAGTCCGGGTCGCATCTAGCAGGTTGGGCCTCCCCTTCATGGGTTGGGTCGGGCCGGGTCGGTCCAATCGGGTTAGACCGGACTCGGGCCCATCCGAACCCAGATACACCTTTTTTTCCATATCTTGAGAACCAAGCGTCCGATTGACGAACTGTCTGCAATGCTGCCAGAATCCTTGGATCGAGATGGTAATTTTGGTATACTCCACTTGAGTTATGGTTAAAGTTGGTGTACGTCTAGGTTGGATGGAACTCGAATCCAATCGAGCCCTCAGAAAAGAAACACTGATAACCTACAGACCGAGAATCCGATTGACGCACCGTCTGTCATGTTGGGTCCCTTTTTACGTGACAGACCTTTTAGACACTTCTTCTTGGGACTTCGTGGCAAATTAAGTATTGACTTATGGCTTGAGGAGTGGAACCTCCTATAATCAAGCATGATTAGTGCGGGAACCCTGTGGCTATCTGTACATGAAGAATCTTCAGATCCTATGTGGGTCATCTTCAGATCCTGTGCGGGTCAGTGCTCAGTGATCTTAGGTGGTTCAGCGCATACCAATCCTATGTGGGTCATCTCCAAATTCTATGTGGGTCATCTTCAGATTATATGTGGGTCATCTTCAATACTGTGTGGGTCAATATGAGAGCTTCTCGACAAAGTAAGATGATCTAGCAATACAATTAATCATCTATACATCCGTACTTAAGTTATACCTGGTGTTAGATTTTTCCTAACCTTTATGGTAATCTTCGGTGTGGAGTTACCTTTGTGGTACTTACCTTTTTGGTAATCTTCTATGTGACATTACATTTTTGGTACTTACCTTCATGGTGATACCTGTGTGGTATTCTTTTGTGTGGTGTTACCTTTATGGTGCTTACCTTCACGGTGTTACCTTCGTGGTATTCTTTCCTTTGTGGAATAGTTTTGATTTGGGCTAATGAGTTGGGAATCGTGTTTCCTCTTGAATGAGATGGGTATACTTGATAACTTAGGTATATGTATGGGAATATACCTAAGTAGGGCTAACTATTGTTTTTATGCTTTCAGGTTTATCCTTTTTGGATTTTGAGAGACCTTCGTGGATCTCAGTGTCCCTACTAAGTATTGTTATACTCACCCCTGCACGGGCTATGCCCGCACCTTGTTGTGTCTTGTGCAGATGACAGACAATGTTGAATGAGGACGAGGGTACCAGGACTGGAGGATGCTCGGAGGTGGACCGTTAGACGAGATGTACCACAAAGGCGACCGTTTGAGAGCTATACCTACTCTTTAGGTAGGATCTTTGGCGGGCATTCACAGGAGCTGTTTTCAGTTTTACTTGTAATTTCCAGTTGGACTTGTATTCCAGCCCCCTTTTCTTGCTGTACACACTCTTTTTTCTATATAGTTTACCTTGTTCTTGTATCTTGCTGTGTGCTTGGTTTGTGTGGGTGACAGGTTAAAAAGTCAATGCCTTCCCAGTTTTAGGGCAATGCCTTTCCAGTGCTAGTCGCCAGCCCCTGGCCTATTGAAGGCTGGCTTGGGGTAGTCACAACACGGGCCCCGAGGGACGGGTCGTGACAATTATCATGAGTGGTTCATCTCAGAAATCCTATAACCTATACAATTATGTTTCTAGAAGTTAAAATATTCAAATATTATTATCCAATAATAGTGAAATAGAAGATTCTGAACAAAACCATGATGAGAATTCCACAGCCCTGATGTCTAACCTTCATGCATGTCAAGATCCATACCATATCTACTATTAATAAATTTCCCCCACAATGATCAGCCTTCCATCACTTCATAAAAAAACCTCTACTACATACAATTCATGGACACCTCTACTATTCTCAGATTCATACCACCATCCACCACTGATTTCACCAGTCACTCACACAAAGAACAATGATAATGACCATTAGAATGAGTATCCGAAATAAAATTCACCATAATATTTTCAATTCATAAAAGGATTATTTTTATATCACTAATTTTAGATAATTCAAGAATAGAATGGAATAAAATACATAGTTAACAAGAGTTATAAGGACCCCAAAGGACAATAAATGGGTTTTCTAATTATTAATGAAATTCAATGTTTTGTCAATCATCCTCTAAAAATGATGAATGTGAACTCTACCTGGACCAGTTATTGAACCAAGGTAGACAAGGGGAATGTTATTTTTGATGATACCATGTGAATCAACTATGTTTTTACCCTTATCTATAAACAATGATTATAAATAAAAACACTTATTTTATCTTTTTTTATTCTCTAGAAGCACCATTTTGAATACTCCATTAACACCATATTTAGGTTACAAATAAATGTAGTTCCCTAATTGACAAAGAAAATAATTTCATCTGTGAATAAAATATAATAAATAATATTATGGTTTACCTTGAATCTCCACCAGATATTATCCTAGTAATAGATTTTCTAAGGGAATATTTTTTGAGAATGAAGATATTGAGAGATAAGGAATCCCCTTATCTGAACCCCCTAACTGACATGAAGAAACCAAATTTTTTCCCATCATGGAAACAAAAATAAAAAAATAACTAAAACATCTGAAGAAAAAAATACACAAATCATTTTGTGAAACCCATATTATTCATCAACTAAATTATTAAGCTCCATTCTATTATGTCATAAGAAGTATCCATATCCGATTTAACAGTAATGTTTGACCCATTAGATTTAATGTTAATATCACCAATCATTTCATGAACTAGAAAAATGGCTTATTGGGGGATCCTTCCTCTAATAAATCAGTTCTGCTTCTCCAAGACCCACTTTTAAAGGTAAAAATACATTATTCTATTGATAATGGTGTCTCATACCTTCTAAGGGAAATTATGCATGCTTAGGGGTCTAGATTTATTAAGGGGAGATTGATATTTTAACTTTGTAATTGATATCGTAGTATTATAACATGAAACCCTAGGTAGGACACCACCAATAAAAAGATATTTAATTATATCTACATGATCTCTCTAAATGATATCCCAAGATGCCATATAGAAAGAACCTAGAAAACCATCAGGTACATGAGTGATTTCAGTGTTTAGAGACTAAATAGAATTCTATACTTTCCCTTCACTCAGGATTCTATCAAGAAAAAATTGGTTTCCCATGATACCACACATACATACATACCATAATGAAAATTTATCATTATTTTCATCATCAATCCATTACTAGATATCAACATACCTAGTATGAATATCCTGCCGCCTAACAATCTAGGCTCCCATGTGATTAATGTTTATCAATCAAAATTAGGGATATAATTCATTTCAATTAATCTCAAATCATTATAATCAATAATTTAATTTAGTCTCATTTATAAGTTTCCAAACATTCCATTTCATTTAAAAAACAATTAATAAATTGTTTTTATCAAAAAAATATTCCATTTAAATCAATTCACTTCATTTAAAATCATAAAAAAATTCATGCATTCTCTTTTAAAAATTCATCATAAAAAACATGCTTCAAATAAATCAATTCAATTCAAGATCATTTTTTTGAAAATTAACAATATATTTCAAAATACATTTTAAAAGGAGTTCCATCACTCATGCCATGATATTTCAAAATAATATACTAGAAAACTAAAATACACATTTGGGAATCAAATATAAATCCATTTAAAATTAATCAAGTAATAACTATTTCAACCTATAAGAATTACCTTATGAAACCACATACCTCAATAACAAGACAAAAAATCACCCATCCCAAGATCCACCAATAAAGATTTGATGGCTAAGATGATCAAGGGTGAATCCTAGAAGAAAAAATCATCAAGTTAATATCTACATCCATCAATGACATGAGGATCCATTACTCTCAAAAAAGGAGAGAGAGGAGTAGAAGTGAATCAATGATCAAATTGAGATTAAATATACATAAAGAGAACCGAGATATTAGATGGTACTTTGAACCATGATGCATCAAGTTTGGGGGATAAAAATTTACCTATAGAGAGCCTTCAAGGTGTTTAATATCAAATGGAATTTTAGGTATAATGATTTTTATTTAAAATGGATGCTTTGGTAGATTAAAATATGATACTTGCCTATATTTTCTTTCTCTGATTGGTGTCATCAGCATTCAGATATCTCCCACTGGAACCTGGAAGAACACATTGGCCACTAAGAGTCCCACCAACTAGATGATGGGTGAGGAAGAATGCATATCCCACCAGTCGATCCACTGGATGGCTGGTGAAGTTCTTGTAAGAACTCCCAACTTCCAACATGTGATCGGCTAGCTGGTGGCCCTCACCAGCTACTCAGTGGACCTCATGTAGCCAATTTGGCTATATGATCTTATCTACTCTCATACTAATACCCCTGAATATCTCCCAACCTCTCTAAAAAGGATCCATACACACCCCAAACCCCTCCAAAGTCTCAATAAAGTTGGAAACAACATTGAGTTGATAATAAATTGATATATAAACATAAATAACATAGAAAACTAAAATAAACCAAGCATCATACCTAAAATTTGGTGTTAGGATACTAAAATCAGTTACTAAAAACACTCTTGATTTGAATTTATGATGAAGTGGTATATTCTAAAACCCTATAAAGAGCCGTATTTAGGTTCTCAATTTCTTATAGGGATATCAACCTTTCTCTCAAATCTAACTTCCTCCATTGTACTTGTAATGAACTCAACCTTAGTAGCCCATAATCAGTGGTTTCTTTATTAAATTGGAACTAGATACAAGTATTCGCATCCCAAATATCCTAATTGATTATTATCCTTGTTAAACTAGATACAAACATGAATATCACATTACATTTGAAAGTATAAAATAAAAAATAGTATTTACTTTGAGAACATTGTTATTCTTGTTGGATCTGAATCTACAGATTATACACAAGAAGGGGGTGAATTGTGTCTTTTGCAATTTTTCGATAACTCTTTTCTTGAACGAGTTCTGTCCTTTATACTTTATCAGATTTGATCGTGCAGCGAAATAAGTTAAATCAAGAAGACAAAGATGTATAGTGGTTCGGGGAACAGAAGGCCCCTAGTCCACTCCAACAATGCTCAACTCCACGAGCTTGGTGATTTTAACTATCTGGTCCTCTTTTCCACAGACCGATTCACAACTGAGTACAAGCAGTTGATACCATTACATTCCAAAGAAAAACAAAGTTTTATGGTTCAAACACAAACCTAAACAGCTTAGAACGAGAAGCTGGTTACTCAAGAATAAAAATAATTTCAGAAACAAATTTCCAGTTGATCTTCACAATTGCAACAGAATGCAATTGACAACAGATGGATCGAAGTCTCTAGAAATATTGATCTTCAAGACGAAGCAGTTCTGAGTTGATCTAGTTGCAGTAGATATAGAGATATAGTTCATAACTTCATTAGTAGTAGATCCACAGTAGATATTCGATGTAGAACAGGTGAATCTTCTATCGAGTTCCTTCTTCTTGAACAAACAGAGCTTTGACGCTCCTTTTGAATCAGCAAATCAACATGAATAGTTTCAATCTCTTTTTTCCACCTTTTTTAATAATAGATCGATCACATACTCATGTGCTTGGTGTTTCAGAGAGAACATATATAATAAAGCATATCTCCTGCACATTTAGATCCATAAAAGTCGCCTTCTGATTCGCGATATTCAAAAATTTGAATTTACAGAGAAGTCATAACTTCCCTTAAGACTCAGCATAAAAATATCATTTTAATTCGATCTTAAATCCATTAATAAAATGGCTTTGAATCAGTCAAAGTCTTACTTTAAAAAAGACTTTAAATCCGGCTTGAAATCCGCCTAGAAATCAGCTTACTGATCGTTGCACATAAATATCATCTGTCAAAATTTCCGATGCCAAAAGTATGGTTGATGAAGTGGCCTCCAAACGTAGGGTTAATACCATAGTCTTCAAACGTAAGGTTAACAACATAAGGTTGAACACAAACGTAGGGTTGACAACGTAAGGTTGAACACAAACGTAGGGTTGACAATGTAAGGTTGAACACAAACACAGAGTTGATCATCCATACTTCTTCTTCAACACTCAAACGTATGGTAAAAGATCCATACTTTTACTTGATCCATACTTTTCCAAGAAAGTATGGTTTTTTTACAAAAGTAAGGTTGATGAAACATACTTTTTAGAAACAAACGTATCGCTTAGAAATTACGTACGGTTCTCCTTTCATACTTTCCTGATAACCAAAACGTAAGGTTCCTTCCTAACGTAAGGTTCTCCTTCCATACTTTTCTGAAAACGTATGGTTGTTCAACCATACTTTTCTCTTATCTCAAAAAGTATACACGCTTTTCATCCTTACGCTACGTTTATCAACATAGGGTATGAACAGTGATTCCAGAACGCGCTTAAAGCAGATTCCGAATAAGTAATAGATTCTCATTATTTCAAGAGTAAAATAAATTAATAAATTTATGTAAAATACTAAATAAAATCATTAGAAAATAACTAAGGTTATTTGTGAGCATCAAAATTATCATAAAGAGACAGAGTATTATTTTCAATAACCCCCCTTTAAATAACATTAACATGTATTGTTGAAAACAAGACTTTTCTCAAAAATCTCCCCCTTTTTGATGATCACAAAACCCATAAAATAATTAAAATTATTTAAACAAAAATTATCTTTCAAAACTAGTTATAAAGTTTTAAATAAAAACTTCTCCACCAAAAAGATAATTAATTATAAATCCAAATTTCTCATTTAATTTTCTCCCTCAATAAAATGAATTCTCCCCCTAAATAAAATGTTGAGGTTTTGATGTTGTGTTTATCCAAATTCTCACCCTTTTTGTGATATTAAAAAGAATGAAAAATCATGGATTTTAACACATTTAATATTGAACTGAACTATTAGTAAATGCTATTATGAACTATTTATCAATAATTAAATCTGGGGTACTGACATATCAAAAATAAAGTCATTAAAAAAAATAAAGAAAGAAACAAATAAACAATAAAGAAAATTTTCATTCAAAAACAGTAGTATATACATGAAAATGATATACAAAGGAATCAAGGTTTAGGTAAGATAGGAAACAGATTCTATCTCCTCTATATTGCAGACTTTATTTCTGTAAACTGCTCCCGAAGTCTCTTCATCATCCCATTTCCAAGCTTGATAATGAGATCTTTGTTCTCTTGAGTCATATGAATATCTTCAATTAAATTGACTCTGAAAACTCATGCATCCATTCCTCTTTTTCAACAAATACTGATAGCTTCTCTGATAACTAATTTAACAAAATTTTGATCGATGGCTCACTAGATGTCAGTTGATCCACTAAGAACTTCTGATTGTCTAGAAACACTGACAAAGGAGCACTGTTACATTGAAGATCTTGTATCCTATCATTCATGCTGCTCATCGCAGCTGTGATTGCCTGAAACCTTCTGATTAAATATGGTTAAGTACTTGATCCACTAACAGCATTATTTGCAACTGACGCAAATTGATTCTCCATAAACAACTTCAGATCTGATAAATCTGACTTCATAACCATTTCAAATTTTAATTGTGTAACAACAGTCAGTATATCCTCTTTAAACATTTCAACTTGTTGCCTTGAAACTATACACTCCTTCAGCTTTTGAAACATTAAATGTTCTAAATCTAAGGCATTTCTCAGAGAAATATTCTCAGATTCCAACTAAGATACTTTTCTGTATAGTTCTTCAACTTATTCTTTTCTTGAATCAGATGCACCCTGTGCTTGATTCACAGTCTCAGGTTGATGCAGCAGTACCAAAGGAAATGATTCAGCATCAAATTTTTCTTTTTCTCTATCCTGAGAAGGTTTGTCCACAGATTTTTCCTTAGAGTTTTCAAACTCCTCCATAGAAAAATCCTCTTGAAGTACCTCTGTGTGAGCTTTAGAAGCCTGATCACCACAAAAATAAGCATCTATGCCTTCCATTGGGTTCTCAAGAGGAATATCATGAGTAGTTTCCTGAGGTTTGGCCACTTCTTCACCAGGCACAACCTCTATCTCTTGTTCCTGTTGAAGTGAAACTTCAACATTAGCTACAATATGTTCTTGATTTTCCCTTTCAGTTTCTTCTTGAGCTCCCGATTCCTCTAATAGAGCTGTTCTCTCAGTAACATCTTCCATGGTCTTATCAACAACAACTTCTCTCACAAAAGAATATGAAAATAATGCTTCTGTTGCAGTTTCCAAAACAGTGGAAGTGACTTCCTCATTTAATGGCCTCTTTCTTTTATTTTGAACTCCCTCCTGACTTCTATCTTTCTCAACATCTACCACTTCAAAGCGAATCGTTCTTGCTACATTGCTGACTCTGGATTCAACTTGTCCCTCCTTGGACTTAACAGGTTGAGCCTGAGCAATCTCTGAGTCTTCCTCAGCTCCTACTGGAAAAAGTTTTCCTTTAATTGTGCTCCAGAAATATCCAACTTTCCTCAAAGTTCCAGTATTAAACGTATTACTGTGATGATAGTTAACTCTAGCATCCACTAATCTCACCATGTCTTTTTTAAACAACGGTTTAGAAATAAATCTACCAAAAGGGTAGAAATTCATCTTGGCCTCACTTTGACAGAAGTAACTGAGATACCTTATCATGTATCTTGGAAAGTTTAACTTAATATCACTTAAAAAAAGAAACATTATATACATATTTGGGTATAAAATCTTTTCCATTTCTTCCATCCATGGAGCTATTCTAGTCTGAATAAATTTGACCAAAATCTTCTGATCAGGCTCCAAATCCTTGAGAAACATTTTCTTTATTATCTTGGTACCAAAAATAAAAGACATGATGCCTTCGGATTTATGCACATAATCTCCTATATTCTTCAAGTCGAAATGAAAAACTCCCTCATGAGGGCAGTTGAGAATCTGAGTAATCTCTACTGAAGAGATTGAGAAATCCCTATCCTCTATATTATCCATCATACTGTCCTCTGTATCTCCAAGACTAAATTGTACAGATTTGAAGAAGTATCTAAGTTCTACTTCATATAGAAATTCCGTATTTTCAATATTGAACATCTGTTCAAGATTCTGAAATGACAGTGCTTGCTTCAACAACAGATTTTTCTGAAATAACCAGTCGAGATCGATTACCTTAACCTGTAAGATTTTTCTTCCATTGGTGCGTTGTCTCTTGGAATTTATTGGCTCGGCCTCAGTGGCTCTTTTAGTCCTTACCATTTCCGAAAGAGTCTCAGAAGTTTTGAAGGTTAGGTTTTAGAAGAGGAAGTGCGATTTTCAGATTTCGAAAGGGTTTCAATAGAAGTGAAAGGGTTTAGAAGTTGAAAAGGCTCTGACAACCTTAATTCCCATGTAATCACTAATCATTACATATATTTAAAAACAAATTAATTTTTTATATGACGAAAGAAATAAAAACTTAAACAGTATTCAACAAAATTTACATAAATAAATAAAAGTAAATAAACATTTAAAAATTATTTAAAATTAAATAAACCTAGCTCCCCCTTAATAAAATCAAACCTTGCAGTGGGAAGTGGTTTAGTAAAAATATCTACTAATTGAATTTCAGTATTTATAAATTCTAAAAATATATCTTTTTTAATAACATGATCTCTTAAAAAGTGATGCCTTATATCAATGTGCTTAGTTTTAGAATGACTAATATGATTTTTTGAAATATTAATTGCACTCGTGTTATCACATAAAATAGGTGTATTATTAAAATTCAATCCAAAGTCCATAAGAGTGTTTTTCATCCACAACACTTGTGCACAGTAATTGCCAGCAGAAACATATTCTGCCTTAGCTGTTGACAGGGCAACTGAATGTTGTTTCTTACTAGACCATGATACTAAGGACTTTCCTAAAAAGTGACATGTACCTGATATGCTTTTTCTATCTAACCTACAACTTCCAAAGTAAGTATCTGAATATGAAATCAAACTAAAATCATAAGTTTTAGGATAAAGAAGAGATTGAAAAATAGTTCCTTTTAAATATCTAAAAATTTCTTAATAGCAGTTAGATGAGATTCTTTAGGATTTTATTAAAATCTAGCACAAAGACATACTGAATGCATTATATGTGGACCACTAGTAGTAAGATACACAAAATATTAATCATACCTCTATATAACTTGTTGTCAACTGATTTTCTAGTTTCATTCAAATCAAGTTTTATATTAGTACACATAAGAGTTGTAAATGACTTTCTATTTTCAAGTTCAAATTTCTTAAGTAAATCAGTAATATATTTGCTTTGATTTAAAACATTTCCAAAATCTTTGTGAAAAATTTGAAGACCCAAAAAGAAATTTAATTCTCCCATCATACTCATTTCAAATTCTTCTTGCATTAATTTTGAAAATTCATGACAAAGAGTTTTATTAGTTGATCCAAATATTACATCATCAAAATAAATTTGAACCAATAAAACATTATTTTTCACAGTTTTCTTAAATAGTGTTGGATCTGCCATACCAACAGTAAAATCATTTTTCAAAAGAAAAGAACTTAATCTTTCAAACCAAGCTCTAGGTGCTTGTTTAAGTCCATAAATAGCTTTAGTAAGTTTAAAAACAGAATCAGGTTTTTGAGAGTTTTCAAAACCAGGAGGTTGCTCAACATAAACTTCCTCCATTAAATAACCATTTAAAAAGGAAGATTTAACACCCATATGAAATAATTTAAAATTCATATAAGATGCATAGGATAAAAGGATTCTAATGTCTTCTAACCTAGATACAGGTAAAAAAGTCTCATCATAATCTATTCCTTCTTCTTGATTATATCCTTTAGCTACTAATATTGCTTTATTTCTAGTTATTGTGCCTTGGTCATCCTGTTTATTTCTAAAGACCCATTTGGTTCCTATTACAGGATAATTCTTAGGTATTTTCACTAATTCCAAAACTTCATTTCTTTTAAACTGGTTTAATTCATCTTGCATTACTATTACCCAACTTTCATCATCTAAATCTTCTTCTATAGTCTTGGGTTCTTGTTGAGATAGGAAGGAAGATAATTCCACTAGGTTTCCTAAGTTTCTTCTAGTTTGAACACCAGTTTCTAGGTCACCTATTACAGTTTCTAAAGGGTGATTCTTTAGGGTTCTAGACTGTCTAGGTAATATATTTAAAGGTTATTCAGTATCATGTTCCTATAAACTAGACTAAATTTCTTTTATATCATTTTCAAAATCATTCTTTAAATTCTCAAGTCTCATGTTATCATTAGAGTCAAGTTTATCCATTTTTTCTGTCCTTTTCTCAAAAGGATTAGATTCATCAAATTTCACATGAACTGATTCTTCAACAATCCTTGACTTTTTATTATAAACTCTATAAGCATTAGAGGTAGTAGAATATCCTAAGAAAATACCTTCATCAGATTTCAGATCAAACTTACCAAGATTATCCTTGGTGTTTAAGATATAAAACTTGCATCCAAAAACATTGAAGTAATTTACTTTAGGTTTTCTGTTATTCCATAGTTCATAGGGTGTCTTTTTCAAAATAGGTCTAATTAAAACTCTATTAATTATATAACATGTTGTATTCATAACTTTTGCCCAGAAATATATAGGTAGGCTATATTCATTTAATATAGTTCTAGCCATTTCTTGAATTGTTCTATTTCTTTTTTCTACAAACCCATTCTGTTGAGGTGTTCTGGGTGCATAAAAGGTATGTTTAATACCCATATTTGAGAAAAAGGAATTAAATTCTAGATTCTCAAATTCTGCATCATGATCACTTCTCAATGAGATAATATTGAAACCTTTTTCATTTTGAGCATATTTGCAGAAACTTTCAAATAAAGTAAAAACTTCATTTTTAAATTTCAAAAAGAAAATCCATGTAAATCTTGAATAGTCATCAACTAAAACATATACATATAATTTACCAGCTAAGATTTCTACTCTTCAAGGTCCAAACAAATCCATATGAATAGGTTATAGAGGTTTAGATGTAGAAACCTTATTAATAGATTTGAAGGATGATTTCTGTTGCTTTCCAAGTTGACATGCATCACAGAATCTGTCACTTTCAAATTTGAGACAAGGTAAATCAGAAACTAAATGTTTATTAGATAACTTATGTAAAACATATACATTTAAATGACCAAGTCTCCTATGCCAGATCCAGGATTCACTTACTTTAGCAGTCAAGCAGTTTACTTGTTGTTTACACAAGGAATTTAAATCCAAAATATAGACATTTTCAGTTCTTGGTGCTTAAAATTTAAACAGTTTATCTTTAGAAACAATACAACAATTGTTAGTAAAATCAACAGTATATCCATCATCAAAAAGTTGAGAGATACTTATCATATTGTGTTTTAGTCCTTGTACAAAAAGTACTTTGTTGATTGAGACTGTTTTTGGATCTTCAACCGTTCCAATGCCAATGATTTTTCCTTTGGCATTGTCACCAAATGTGACAAGTCCTCCTTCCTTTTGAGTGAGTGAAGAAAAATTCAATGAGATTCCACTCATATCTCTTGAGAAGCCACTTTCCATGTACCATATATATTTTCTTCTCTGGTGGCCTGTTACCTGCAAAGACATTCAAACAAATTGCTTTGGTACCCATATATTGTTGGGTCTAGGAGTGTTAGCTAGCAATGATCTGGGTATCCAGATTTTCTTTGTTCTTTTAAAATTAGCTGAATCATATAAGTCTTTTGAAAAATAGGCTTTCTTAATACAACAAATTTTAGGTTGTCTTATGAAACAATTTTTAGCTATATGTCTCTTTGTCCCAAAAAAATTACAATTAACCTTTTTAGAGCTAGGAACAAAATAATTTTTATATACCTTTGGTTTTTCTCCTTTACTGTCAATTCCAAATCTCTCCTTTTTAATGATAGTTTTTCCAAGAATTTCATTTAATGAATTATCTACTTTTGTAAAAACCAATGCAGCCTGTTTGTAATATTCTACTTCATCCTGCAATGTTTTTATTCTTGATTCAAAATTAATATAGTTAGTGTTTATCGAATTGTATTTATCAGTTAATTATTTATATTGTTTCAGCATTGTATCTCTTTCATCTGAAACAAATTTATGTTTATTTTTTAGTGACTTATGTTTCTTAAAAAGTGATTCATATCTTTCTTCAAGAATATTGCAGTAGGCTGCAAGTTTTTCATTTGAGTAGCTTGATTTAGAATTTGATTCAGAGGAGTAATATGAGTGTATCTCATCATTTCCTACCATGAAACACATATTTTCCTTTAGATTGACTTCTTCTTTCTCTGAGCTTGATTCAGAAGAGCTACTAGAGTCTTCAGATACACTCCAAGTGGCTTTCATAGCTTTCTTGTCTTTCTGCTCAAAGTCATTTCTTTTGAAGAATTTCTTCTTCTTTACATCCTTCAATTGTGGGAAATCTGGTCTGATATGCCCCATATTTTTGCATTCATAACATCTTACTTCCTTATTATCTCCCTTAAAGGATTTTTTGAAGCCTCTTTTCTTGCTGTAGAACTTTCTAAATTTCCTCATTAGATGAGCCATCTCTTCATCTGAGTTGGATGAGTCAGAGATTTCTGATTTAGCTTTGGCTTCTCTGCTCTTCATCTTTCTATTCTTTTGTTGTGAAGTTACCTTCAAGGAAGTATCTTCTCTTTTGATAAGAACTTTATGTTCATTAGCCTCATCTTGCATTTCAGATTCATACATCATCAGTGTACCAATCAGATCTCTCATAGTTAGATCCTTGACAGGTGTTGATTGTCTGATTGCAGCAGAGATACCATTCCATCGAGTAAGAAGTACTCTCAGTACTTTTAATTCTTGATCAGCCTGCTTGATAGGTTCTCCTAGAGAAGTTATTTTATTGATAATTTCTGTCAATCTCCCATTCATTTGGGTAATGCTCTCACCTTCAACCATTCTAAAATTATCAAATTTCAGTTTTTCAGTTGCATATCTCATTTTCCTCACATTGTCTGTTCCTTCATATGCCACAGTTATTGTTTGCCACATCTCATATTCTATTGGGCACTGAGATACTCTATTAAATTCATCTGGTCCTAGACCGCAGATAATTGAATTCATAGACTTCAAGTTCATATCGTACTCTGCCTCTATAGCAGCACTCCATATCTCAGGATTTTCAAGAATTTCATAAGGAGTCTGAATCTTTGAATAGACTCTATATCCGAGGTTTTTCAGATATATTATCATGCGCGATTTCCAGCAACCATAGTTGTATCCATTAAAATATGGTGCTCTGACCATCGACATCCCTTCTCTTGTATCAGTCATGATGCTCTGTTGTATAATCTTTAAATTGCTTCTAGCTTGTTAGGGATCTATCTGAAGCTCCTCCTCTGATACCAATTGTTGGATCTGAATCTATAGATTATACAAAAGATGGGGGGGTAAATTGTGTCTTTTGTAATTTTTTGATAACTCTTTTCTTGAACGAGTTCTATCCTTTATACTTTATCATATTTGATCATGCAGCGGAATAATTTAAATCAAGAACACAAATATGTATAGTGGTTCGGGGAACAGAAGGCCCCTAGTCCACTCCACCAACGCTCAACTCTACGAGCTTGGTGATTTTTACTATCTGGTCCTCTTTTCCATAGACTGATTCACAACTGAGTACAGACAGTTGATACCCTTACAATCCAAGTCAAAACAAAGCCTTCTGGTTCAAACACAAACCTACACATCTTAGAACGAGAAGCTGGTTACTCAAGAATAAAAATAATTTCAGAAAGAAATTTCTAGTTGATCTTCATAATTGCAATAGAATGCCATTGACAGCAGATAGATCGAAGTCTCTAGAAATATTGATCTTCAAGACGAATTAGTTATAAGTTGATCAAGTTGTAGTAGATATAGAGATATAGTTCACAACTTCAGCAGTAGTAGATCCACAATAGATATTCGATGTAGAACAGGTGAATATTCTATCGAGTTCCTTCTTCTTGAACAAATAGAGCTTTGACACTCCTTTTCAATCAGCAGATCAACGTGAATAGTTTCAATCTCTGTTTTCCACCTTTTTCAACAATAGATCGATCACATACTCATGTACCTGGTGTTTCAGAGAGAACATATATAATAAAGCATATCTCATGCACATTTAGATCCATAAAAGTCTTCTTCTGATTCACGATATTCAAAAATTTGAATTTACAGTGAAGTCATATCTTCCTTTAAGACTCGGCATAAAAATATCCTTTTAATTCGATCTTAAATCCATTAATAAAACGGATTTGAATCAGTAAAAGTCGTACTTTAAAAACGACTTTAAATCCAGATTGAAATCCACCCAGAAATCAGCTTACTGATCGTTGCACATAAATATCGTCTGTCAAAATTTCCGACGCCAAACGTAAGGTTGATGATGTGGCCTCCAAACGTAGGGTTAATAACATAGTATTCAAATGTAAGGTTAACAACGTAAGGTTGAACACAAATGTAGGGTTGAAAACATAAGGTTGAACACAAACGTAGGGTTGACAACGTAAGGTTGAACACAAATGTAGGGTTGATCATCCATACTTTTTCTTCAACACTCAAACGTATGATAAAAGATCCATACTTTTAATTGATCCATAATTTTCCAAGAACGTATGGATTTTTACAAAAGTAAGGTTGATGAACCATACTTTTGAGAAACAAACATATCGCTTAGAATTTACGTATGGTTCTCCTTCCATACTTTGCTGATAACCAAAACGTAAGGTTCCTTCCTAAATTAAGGTTCTCCTTCCATAATTTGCTGAAAACGTATGGTTGTTTAACCATACTTTTCTCTTATCTAAAAAAGTATACACGCTTTTCATCCTTACACTACATTTATCCACGTAGGGTATGAACACTGATTCCAGAACGCGCTTAAAGCAGATTCCGAATAAGTAATAGATTCTAATTATTTCAAGAGTAAAATAAATTAATAAATTCCTAAAAAATACTAAATAAAATCATTAGAAAATAACTAAGGGTATTTGTGAACATAAAAATTATAATAAAGAGACAAAGTATTATTTTCAATAACCTCCCCCTTTAAATAACATTAACATGTATTGTTGAAAACAATAATTTGCTCAACAATTCTCTATAGCATGCCCTTTGATATCATTTATAGTACACTTCCTAGTATCACGGGGAAAGGAAACATAAGGAAGGGTGAAATTAATTTTTTAATAAGGGTATGTATACAATAGAAGATAACATAGAGTGAATAAGGAATACATAATATGGTAGGAATAAAATATGATCAAATAATTCCATCTAAATAATCAAATGATCTAGAAACTTATAAATGGATGACATAACAATTAAAATAATTACATGGACATAAATAAATAATTTTATAATAATGGAATACATAATTATAGACAACTTAAACTTACCAACTAGGCATCATAAAAATAAATCTTACATAAATGGGTAAGGCCTTAGATGAATATATAACTAATTTTTTCATATGAGACTTAACTATCCATTTAGGGGTATATAATTATGGTCCCCACCCATCACATAATAATTCTAATTCATTCATCATATAAATAAATAATATAAGTTAATCAATATTCCTTAATATTCAATAATTGTTTGTATTAGAAGAACTAGTATACTGGTTGTCAATACCTTCCCCAGTCAGACTGATCATAAGACATCTAGAGAAATATGGTGGAAAGTATCATTATATTATAACCTCTTTAAATAATAATATTTAACAAATGATAATTAAATAATTTGAAATAATTTAAAAATATATCCATAAAATTTATTGAAAAAACACCATTATCATATATAAGTAACATATTAAAAATATTAAAATTTTTATAAAGTATTAGGAAAAGAATTTTCACCTTAGAAAATAATTTAAAATTATAAAGGAATCTACAATACATTGAGTTTTCATGATTATGGGATTTTTTTCATTTCTTCTACGTGAAAACAATGATTGCTTTTACATTTTCAATAAAAAGTCAAAAATTTCATCATTTAGAAAATGAAAAAAATATTCAATTAAAAACATTTTTAAAAATTAAATCATGGATAAAAATTACTTAATAATGTTATATTAGTAAAATTATTCTTCAATTTTTTTAGAAAACATGGATATGGAAGAAACATGATTTTTGATCGAAGAAATAGATAAAGTAGTTTTTCATTAAAAAAATTATTCTGGTATATTTAGTTCTTAAATAGATTAAAATTAAAGTAAAATTTTAATATATAGAAATAAATATAGAATAATAAAATATATTTTGTTTAAGGTTGAAATATAAATTAATTTCCCTACAAGATACTTAAATATAAACAATCATGAATAATGATGAGATGGTGAAATAATCTCTTACCACATGCCTGAATTGATTTGTAACTAATTTTAACCTCAGTTATAAAAAAAATGTAAAGTTATTATAACTATATACTAGGAACACATATTTACTGATAATATAATATATGATTCACTAATATCATTTAAGTAACCATTTATAAATAATTATTTATTAAAATCATTGTTTCCGAGTGTTAACTGTCTTTTTTGTCATGTATGTTTAGATTAAATATTTTTGGTTCTTGAATCATAAATAATGTTATTAATAATATATATATATATATATTATATTTATTATATAAATATTTATAATCATCAATAAATGGTAGATATAGAAAAATGATTTACACCATTCATGGAGAAGGTAGGATGTAAGTATGCATGAATGCTTGTTTCAATTTTGGATGGATAGAGAGAAAGAAAGGTAAATAATATTTCAATGTCATAAAATAATTATTAAATCATATATAATAATTAAATCTATCCTTATTACCATATATGTAAAGTGGTGATGTAAAACAAATCACATCACTCCATTGAGGTGGTTGTCCAGATATATGCACGAGCGACACTATCATTTTCAAATGGATTAGAAGGTGAGAAGGTTGATGTGATATTATAATTACAGAAGAATAATTATGTGATACATATAATTTTTGAACTTTAAAACCAACATAATAACCATCAATTAATTATGTGGATGTAAAATAAATTGTATCTCTATATGGATGTGGTAGTCTACACCTACGTACGAGCGATACTTTCACTTCCCATTTAAAGGAAAAGAGGGTAGATATTGGTGGTTAAATAATAATAACAACATTTAAGCATATTTAATAGAATAATTTTATTATTTTTATGAATAATAACCTATATTTATAATATGTATAAGAAAATATAAATTGAAAGAGATTAGGCGAGATGATTACCTCTTCTTTGTTAGGCCTCCTTTATATCCTTTCTTAAAGACACTTTGAATGATATTTTAATAATATAATCACATATAATTGAGGTATTATAAAGTTGATAATACAATTTGGTAGTCTTTGGTTGAGATACATGGCTGAAATAGGTTTAAGGAAGAGATAGAAGGGGTGTCTTATAAATGTGGGAGAGGACACACTTGGAATTTCTTAAAAGATTATTAAAATCACAATCAATCCAAATTATTTAAAATTTAAAAATATTAAAATATTAGATATGATAAGTTTAAAATTTTGATATAAAATAGGATATAAAAAAAATTTAATTGGTAAAAATATCCTTATCTCTTGGTTTAACCCCCAGTAAACTCATTTTAACCTTAATAATAGTAACAAATTTGTATAGTTTTTAATATTCATTATGAAAAAAATTACGTTTGAATTATTATATATTATTAATTATGTTAATTAAAAATATGTTATTTATTTTAAAAAATTAATCTAACATATGTGGAATAATTTCATTTAAAATCAAACCCGAAAACCTGATGAAAATAGGGTTTCCAAAGAAAAACTTTTCATGAGTATAAAAAGTTTTCATACCAAAATTATATATAAAATTGATTTCAATGCCCTAAATTTAATTATTAGTAATATAATTTAACTAATTATACTTTAAAAAAATTATGAAAACACATAACTTTTCAAATGTTTTAAACAAATATGCATTTTTCAATAAAAAATAGTATTATTCACTCTTTATCGAAAAATTAATTTTTCCAAAAAATCTCAAAAATTTATTCTAAAATTATTTTGATATTTTGATTTAAAAAATTGTGTTCATTTTTTTCAAATAAATTTTATAAAATTGGAAAAAATTTATTATATTATTTGTTCACAAAAAACAATAATTTTTTTTTGAGGAAATTTTTTTTGAAGCATATATAGACTTTATGAAAAATTGAGTAATTGTTCATCAATATATTTTCATTATATAAAATGTTTTATATATTTTTTATAATTTATTTATTCGTATTAATTTCACCAATTTAACATCTTGTTATATGTGTATACTATATTATAGTTCATTTAGACTTTGGGTTGCGTGTTCCACAAGTTATCAAAGAAATTAAATTTATTAGGGAATAAATATATAATAAAATCATAGGATATTACATTATAACCCCCATAAAATTAATTTTCCCTTATAATTACATCTCTAAAAGATAAAAAATTAAGATAAATCTATTACATTACATCTTCAGGTTCCCATGTAGCTTCTCTAAATTTTGGATTCACCTAGATAACTTTAAGAAGGTTAGTTTTCTTGTTCCCTTGAACTTTATCTCTATGATCCAAGATTTATACCTGTTTTACATCATAGGAAAGATCATTCTCCAGTGGAAAATTATATGAGTTTAGTATATGTGAAAGAGTAGGCTTGTACTTACTCCGGAGAGATACATGGAACACATCATGAAATTGAGATATGTTTGGTGGAAGAGCCAAGCGATAAGTTACCATCCATACTCGATCAAGAATATTGAAGGGAAAAATATATCTAGAGATCAAATTTCCATTATTTCTAAATATCATAAAATTCATAATTGGAGAAAGTTTTTATGAATTACTTCTCACCAACTTCAAATTTCACATTTAGTCAATGATTGTCAGCATAAATTTTATATTGAATATTAGCTTCCTTGGCATGATACTGAATGGATATAAACATCTATACCATTTCCACATAAAAATTAGGTCCCAATATCCTTATTTCTTTTAGTATATCTCATCATGTTGGTTTTATTCACTTATTTACCTTGAGGAGTTGATATGGAGGTATCTAAATGCTTGATTGAAAGCTATTGTTGTAGGAAAACTCGACTAGAGGAAGGTGCTCATCCCAACCACCATTGAATTATAGTTCATAATACCTTATAATATAATCCACAACTTGAATGGATATATCATATTTACCATCATTATCAGGATTATTTGTTGTGTTGAAACATAATTTTGAAACCGGATATTGCAGATGCTTCACCAAAACCTGAGGTAAAGCTCAAATCCCGATCAGAAATAATTGTGATTAATACTCTAAGAAATATTTCTACTTCCTTAATGTATATATTTGTAATTTTATAAATAGAGTTATCTTATCCAATTAAAGTAAAATTCATTGATTTAATAAGTAAAATTACTACAAAACATATAGAATTATTTCCTTTATATGATTTGGGGATTTTGATGGTGAAATTTATGGTATTTTTTCCAATTTTCATTATGGTGTGGGTGATAGTTATAAAATACCCTTAGTATTATATCTCTCAGCCTTAACTTGGTGATGTACTATGAATCAAGATATATAATATCCAATAACCCTCTTCTTTTTATCCCACTATAAATACACTTTCATATATCTATACATCTTCTAATTCTAGGATGAGAAGATAATGAAAAACAATGAGCTTCATCCAAAAACTCCTTCAAATATCATATTGATGAGGCACATACTAATTTCTTAAACCTTATCATTAGAAAATGATCGTGGTTGAACTCAGGAACATTTCTCATATTCTTTAATAACTCCACATCTTCCTTCTACCCCATCTTAATCTTATCATTCATGGATGGTTGGACATTCATCTAAAAAATATAAGATCATTCCCAGTCCCTCATGATTTCAAGATATATATTCTAGAAATATATAAATATTAGATCCATTTAAATCACTATCATGGAAAAAAATTCATGTTATTTATGGATCATAGCCTCGACTACTTTTTTTCCTTTTGAGGGTGGTAATTTATTGAGCAATCATAATCATTAATAAACTCCAACCATATTCCCTAGAACATATTCAACTCTATTTGGGTAAATATGTAATTAAAAATTTTATAATCATTATATATATCACACCTTTAAAAATGAAAATATTTACTATGTATATTTAATGAAAAATTACCATAGCTAAATCAAATTCATGATTTGGATAATTGTTGTCATGAAAATTCAATTTTCACGTGGCATGAGATATCACAATATCATTCTACATGAGGATACACCCCATTCCCTTATTTAATGAATCACTGTAGATTAAAAACCCTTATCAACTATAGGTTAGTGTGAACACATATGTGCATGAAAAAAATTTATTATATTCTTTGAAAATTTCTTTACATTCCTACATCCCCAATAACATAACTCCATTTTGATTCAACTTGGTATGTGGTTAAATAGTTATAATAAATCTCTCACAAAGCATCAGTATTATCCAGACAACCAAAAAAATTTGGATCTACCTTACCATGGTTAGTCAATGCCATTGGTCAATAACATCCATATTTGATGGATACGCTGATATTACCTCACTTGAGAATATATAACCTAAGAAAGAGACATTATGAAGCCAAATTTTACCCTTGTAAAATTTAGTATACAACTTCTTCTTCCTCGTGGTATTCAACATTATCTTCAAATATTCTTCATGATCTTTCTTACTCATTGGATATATAATAATATAATCTATAATGATTACCATAAACTAATCAAGGTAATATTTAAATACCCTATTCTTTATATTCCGGAAGATAAAAAGAAATTTTTTAATTATAGATCAAATACCTATAAATTCATAGTGACCATACCTCATACAGAAGTATGTCTTAGGTATATCCTCCTTTTAGATCATTAGTTATTGATATTAAGATTAAATATAAATCTTGGAAGAATATAGAGCTCTATAAAATTGATCAAATAGATCATAGATATGACATAAATGATATTTATTCTTAATAGTGTTTTTTATAAGTTCCTGATAATCAAGGAAAAGATGAATTAACCCATATTTATTCTTAACAAAGAGATTAGTTACACCCCATGGTGATTCACTAGGTAAAATGAACCTCTTATCTAGATTCTAAAGGACTTTATTAGTCAATTCATTCATCTCAATCAGTTCCATTCTATAAGGAGTATTTGAAGTAGGCGTAGCACTCGGTATGAGTTCTAATAAAAACTAAACATTATGATTCAAAGGAATATTATGAAAGGAATCAGGGAATACATCAAAAAAATCAGGTAAAATTTGAATATCCTCAATGTTTACTTTCTCTCTAACCATTTGAGATAAATATCCCTCATAAATATTCATTAAAACCCATATGATGAAAGTAATTTCCATTATTTTCTTAGGTTCATCCTCACACTGATGGAAAATCAAAGGTTGATTTGGGATATCAAATATATCATCCAATACTCAAAAATTGATATGGGATCTATTCTAATAGAGTCAATCCATACCCAAAATTACATTAAATTTTACTAGAGGAATAATACCATGATTTTTAGGAAATAAATTCCAAAAAACTTCTATCAGATAGAAGTTATTGACTTGAGATGCATTCATCCCATGATTATAAGTTTTCATTTGAAACTAAAAATCCATTCATTATTGTGGTGATTTTATACACTTGAATAATTATTCAAATATAAAATAGTTGTTATAAATTGAACCAAAAATAATAATTTTAATCCTAGAGTGGATAATAAGTGTATCTTTCACTATATCACTAGAAAATTCCACTCCAGTTATAGTAATTGCATAAACATGGACTTCTCACCTTAGATTATTTTATGGTAGGTTTCCTTAATGGTTGAGGAATTTTCATGAATAGTTTCCAATATATTTTCATTTAAAGAACTATATTTTTATGGTTTCTCCCTAAACATTGAATTTGTGTGAATGATGACCATTTTCTCCACACTTGTAGCAAAAAACTTTTCCCTTTAAGAAACTACCCTAATGTTTCCTTCCAAAAGTATCATACTTTGGAAAATACCTCTTTCTATTCTTCCCTTTATCCATTTTTTACTCAGCTATCCTCTTCTTCTCTTGCATTCCTTCAAATCCACAAGAATTGGATAATTGTATCTCTATCTTGATAACACATGATACTATATCCTCATATAATTAGAATGTATGGGATACTAGCACCCTTTGAAGTATTGGATTTATCCTATCAATGAAAACTTAAATATTATTATTTGTATTATGTATATAGTCTAAAACATGCCTTTCTAATATTTTAAATATCTCTTTATATGTAAAAACATTTTCTACTTACTTTTTTCTTATACTTAAGAATAGTCTTTCTATATGTGCTCATCGTTCGTGAGGAAAATATTTTTCTAGGACAAGTACCTTAATAATATTTAACTAAATGCTCACTATTTCCATCATGTGATTAGTGTTTTGAATCAATGAACACTATTGATCTGCATACCCCATGAGTTGATATACTTCCATGACAACCTTCTCAATTTCATTACTTCCCAATACGAGAAATATATTTTCAAATGAAGTTATCCATTTCTCTACTATAATGGATTAGTGGTTCTACCGAACAATGGAATCTATTATTGAATAAAATCATCTATAATTATTAAAATGCATTATGTATTAGTAGGATTATCCATATGGGAAAAGTTATTGGTCATAACCTAATTTATCTTCTCCAATATAGTTATAATTTACAAAGTTCTAGTTCTAGCTTCATTTTCATTCACATGAGGAGAATCCCTATATATATTACATGCATTGATACAATTTACATTCCTTCCACTAGACACCATTTCTATATAATGAAACATTCTTGATCAAATCATAACATTATGAATCATAATGTATAATTTAGAAAGTAGTGAAATGTTTAACTTAAATTGAAAATTTATTCATAACTAATTTTAAAAGCATAAGATTCGTTTCTTTTAGAACATCCTCAAATCATAAAAATATTTTCAAATATTTCATAATGGTTTATAAATAAAATGGTAATTAACCCAAAAATATCCACCATGAGTTTCAAACTAGGTACATAGTAAGGGCCCACTCATCGTGCACCTGAATGATAACCCTCATATACTTGAAAAACTTTTTTTGGTTTCATTAACCCTGGATAAAGATTTATGAAAACTATGACCAGTTATACTATAAAAATATGTATTTATCTCTAGTAAGATACACATTATTTTTTTTAGCAAAATATTTATGATATTATTCTAAAAATAAACATATCCTCAAAATAATTTATAGGTTTATTTTCCCTAATTTAGAATTTCCTAAATCTAGTTCCCAAGGTTTCTACTAAACTTTATATGATACCAACTCTAAAGACCTCAACCCTAGTAGATCAGAGTAGGTGGTTACTTTATTAAATTTGAAGCAGATATAAGATATTTTAACTCAAATGTATAAATAGTTTAATTGTCTTAGTAAACTAGATATATAATTGAACATCAAATTACATTGGAAAACATAAAATAAAAAATAGTTATTTCTTTAAGAACATTTTTATTCTTTATAGAATGTCCTTAAAAATCATTCATAATACACTTCTTGGTATCATGGGGAAATGAAACATAAGAAAGTGGTGAGAAAAGATACCCAGTAAGGTTATGCATATAAAAAAATCTAAGATATAATGAATAAGAAATAAATAATACCATCTAATTGATCAAACGTGCTTTAAATCTATCCATGTATATCATAACTACTAAAATAATCATATGAACTTAAATAACTGAATTAATTAACATAGAATTCATAATACTAGACATATTAATATTACCATTGAGGTCTCATTCAAATATATATTACGTAAATGGGTAAAGCTTCATCCAAGTACCCTAGCCATTTGTTCTCATGAGACCTACCAGTATTTATGTGATATTTAATTATGGGCCCCAACTATTTCTTAATAAGTTTAATTCATTCATCATAAGAAGAAATAATACAACTTAATCAACTT
This sequence comes from Viscum album, assembly GCA_963277665.1. Classification (NCBI taxonomy): domain Eukaryota; kingdom Viridiplantae; phylum Streptophyta; class Magnoliopsida; order Santalales; family Viscaceae; genus Viscum; species Viscum album. Next base: position 226,718,976 of record OY728162.1, read on the forward strand.
TCTTTAATAATCAATAAATATTAGTGTAATAATGACTAACACATGATATTTCAATATTATCCCCAATCAAACAGATCATAATCTATCCGTAGTAATATAATGGATGATATAAATAGAGTATAACCTTAGTAAACGATAATATTTAATAAAGGATATTGATATATATTAAAATACATTAAAAATATTAGTGATAAATTTATTGAAGAAAATAAACTTTTAATTTTTAAATTACATATTCAAAATCTAAAAAAATTGAAAATATTAGAAAATTAATTTTTTTTGAATGAACAATAAAAAATTGTAAAGTAATATTAATTTTTTTGATCATTCATGAAGTTGGAAAATTATGTTCATGTCATTGTTTTGTTAGGATAAGAGGTCAAGATAGTATCCACCTGATGGTTTGATTGTGTGTGTGTGGGTGGGGGGGGGGGGTTATGCACAATTATGAACATCAAACTACCATTGTCGATCTTACTGAAAAATCCCAATGGTTCCCTCATCTATAACTAGGTACATACCTGCTTGCCAAAGGAAAACAATCACCTAGGTTTTTTTAGACCCATTTAATCTTGGGGACTCACATTGGTTGAGAGGATGGGATCTCAGGTTCATCACACCATTTTAGGGGATTCATTTCCTACTTTGAGACTCTCTTATAGATTTATAATATGTTTGTGAATCTTTTCCCAATCCCTATATGAGAATGATTACCTTAAAACAATGACCATGGGTTAAAATTATTTTAATTGAAAAATATTGGGGGGATCTTTAGTGAATCCATATTTAGGTATCCAAGGTTATACATCATTTTCCATTAATGGGAGACTATTTATGTGATGAAGGAATATAACCAAGTGATTCAGAATGTGCTTCCATGAAAGGAGGAAGTTAATATCCTGAGGGGGGGATTGATCCATTATGAGGTGCCCTATATATCCAAGTTATTGCTTGAATCAAAAACCATGTAGTTCATAGGACCCGTGAAATTTAACGTCATGTAGAGATGACTTACATAGGTTATATAGAACAGTAGGTGTTCAAGATCAAGTCCTAAAGGGATTTCCTATATATCTTGAGTATTGAAAGAATCAGAGTTTTCATAGTTCATTTTTTTGTATATTACATACTTAGATTTCTCTTGTCACTGTAGACACTTATGATGTAGATGAAATGATTATTATAGTTCCCTATGACCACATGATCTATGCTCAGTGTGAGAAACAAGGGATGAAAAATGATCATTTTCATTTCTCATGATTTGGGATTTATATGCTGGGACCACCCTGATAAGATTTATTATGGAACTTGGTCCTCAGAGAGATGTACTATGTATCCTGGTTATGGAAGGAATAAAATTTATCATAGTTTAGTTTATTATTTTTTCCACTAATGGATGAGGTAGATTGATCAACTAATGAGAATTATTGGGTCCTGATGGCTGGGATGTCAGAGTTATAAAATTAATTACACTAAAAGGGATTTTTTATTTGAGCCCGGGCCATAGGAGGGAATCCTACGTACCTTGTTTATTACAGGAATCATAATTATCATAGTTCAATTTCATCCTTGGGACTAGTCCCAAGGTAGATTGACTTGTGTTAAGGTGAATGTTTCATGCCACTCATTAGGTCTTTACATACATATGTTACCCTAGTTGGTGGATACTCATGATGTGAATGATATTATTATTTCAACTCCCAAATATTAGATGAGATATGATCAGTTTCAGAAACAAGGGATGAAAAATGATTGATATCTTCTCCTAGAGAGTGGGGGAATTACATATTGGGAAATCTCTATGGAGATAAAACTACGAAGAGGTAGAATATTCATCCGGAATATGATAGGAATCAGATTCTTCATAGTTCTTTTTTTTGGGATTGCACTCTGAGGTTTCCCTTATTATTGGGACTTATCATGTTATGTCACTGGTTGGGTTTTACACTCTGAGGTTGCTCTTCTGATCTTTTTTCTTGCATAACATGTGTTGATTGTCTACTTGTCCGGATATATAGGAGAGCATCTTCTTGTAATATCTTGAAGACAACTAAATGATCTAGATGGTATTTCTAGGGGACTTTGCATAACCCAGGTGGAATATCTACAGGTTGTTGCATGATAAATGTTGACTTTTCCAAAGGACATCACAAGATATAGGTGGTTTGTACTGGAAGGCATCACATGAACTCGATGTATTGTCTAGAGGGTGTCTCAGGATCCATATGAATTTACCTGGTATATTTCTCAATATTTGTCTTGAAACATATGGAGGGTGTTTATAGAGTTAATATAAAATTTTTCTAAGGGTGTCACATGTATTTGATAAAATCCTTGGAGGGAATTTCAAGGCTGACATGTTTGGAGGGCATCACGAGTCTCGATTGACATGCCTAGAGGGTATCTTGAGGGATTGGTTGACATGCTCATATTCACTGGTGAGACTTAGATGACATGATACGGTGCTGTTATATGAGTTTGGAGATGTATCTAAAGGACATCATAAGGATTTGGTGACATGACTAGATGGATTTGTGAGACTAAAGTGGCATGTCTAGGGGAACATTGTGACTTTCTATGACATTTTTGGAGGATTTCACATGACCTGGGTAGCATACAAAAGGAGCATTTAGAGATCTAGGTTACATGTCATAGTTTTGTCACATGACTCGGAAGACTCGCAAGAAGCAAATGAGGGTCAACGAACATGTATTTTTTGTTTAATTAATTTTCCATTAGTCTTTTTTATAGAACATGAATTGAGAATTACATAGATTTATTCATTATATTTTTTTTTAAGTCTCACATGATCTATCAGACATGCATGGTGTTCTTCACATGTCCTTCTAGAAGTCCTTCACAGGATCTATAAATGATCACACAGAGTAATTTATGAATGTTTTTGGATTTCTCCAACTGTTTATTGGTTTGTTACCTAATGGAATACTTGTCATTTGTGAGATCATCCTCTTTGATAAATACACTATGGTGCCTATGTAAAATTCCTAAAGTTCATCCTCTTGGTCATGATAGGTAGTCCTATATTTTAATGTTGGGGTGGGTGATTTATAGGCCTCTCCACCCCTGTTTTCCATCAGTTTGTGAGGCATTTTGGGCATGGATCCAGGATGGAGGCAGCGAAGGGGTTTGGAACCACACTTCTTCATGAGCCTTAACCATGGATTTATTCAAGGGTGTCAAATTATTTTCAATTACCATGCATCCTTCTCATTAATGGATACATTATTGGATTATTTAAAATTAATAGGGAATTTTATGATAATGAGTGTATTTTAAAGGACTTATATATTGTTATTTTGACATGTACAAGGGACTTCATGATATCAAAGTGCCTATTGAAATTACTTCACAAGATGCACAATACCTTTCTTGGTACATTTTTTGAGGCAAGGGTGGCTTGTCCGGGGATCCCCACAAGATAAGGGAGGCTTGTCTATGAGTTTGTGAGACTCTGCTATGGACTTCCTTATCACATCACAAGAATTTTACGACTATGATAGGCTTCCACCTTCTTCCACTTTTATTACCTTTGTTTTATTTTTCAAAGGTTGGGGAGTCTTATGATATTACATGAGTAATGTAAAATAAAATTACTTTATTTTTTATGATGTTTCACATGATTAATGGAGGTCTTATGAGGATACATAGATATTTTGTGGAAAAATCCATCTTTTTTCCTTAGGTATCCAAAAGAGAAGCATATGGTTTCTTGGACATACCTGATACTTTCTGTGCGATGAGGATGACAAGCCAAAGGTATTTCACGAGATGAGGTGAGTATGTCATTAGGGACTCATAGTGTCTTGTACACCACTAGGGGAATCTTGTGTAATATTTATGACTGTGAGTAGATCCCGTATCCTCCCATTTTATTTCCTTTTTTTATTTTCTACAAAGGTTAAGTGCCATGATATATTTCTTATATTTTTTCAAGGATAACTACTCTTCCCATTGTTAATGTATCACATGAACATTATGACTTCTAGGGGTATTAAACTTTTTGAAATATTTACTCAAATATCCAAAGGATGTTTGGGTGGATTGTCAGGTGCTTGCTTCTGAAAAACCGTGAGGCCTAGGGGAGATTACCTAGATGCTTACACATATCCATTATTTATCTAAATCACCATTATGAGAGAATAAAGAATTGTGAAAGGGGGATTAGTGGGACCTAATATAGTCTATGTGCTGCATGCGGATTCTTCGCGTGACCTTATGATGGTCATATGATCACAAGTCTCCTCAGGGATCATGTAATCCATAGGTCTTGACCATATTCATCTCCTTTTTTCTTTTCATAGAAAATAATACCCATATTTAGATATTTTTCCTTTTGGAATTTTCCTATGATTATTTGGGGGGTATAAAAAAGTGGCCCCTATTAGGAGTGACATCTGTAGGGAGAAAGGATCGATTTTGAAGAATATAATTTCTCACTATATTCTTTAGTGGTGTCATGAATTGGTGTCCTGGGTGATGTTTGGTCTGCTGAGTGATGCTTGGTATCCCACATAATTCCCTATATATAGGGGTAATGTGGGCCATTCATTTCACTTGCCACCACTTTTTCCAAAGTATTCTCAATTTTTCCTCCATTATGTGCCTCTATTGTAAGACCATTCCACAAAACCCAATCATGAGACCCCATCACGAGTCTTATTTGTGAGACCCATCCCACAAGACTTATTCTTCTCAGGTGATCGTTTGAACTAGCTATGAACTATATTTTAGTAACTATTTGAACATCAACTGCGTGGTACTAAAATTGTATTGGAGATGATTGACCATCATTTGAATAGTGTGACCATGTAAAGGTCACGTGATCATGAGTCTCCAAAGGGGTCATGCGATACCATGTAGGGTTATGCAACCCGAGAGTGCTTTAGAGGTCAGAAAATTCATACAACCATTAGGGTGATTCGAAAATTCCTTTCTGATTCATGTGATTCACATGGTGCTTTTGAGCCAACGAGCCTGTACCCTAGTGGTATAAGCTTCTTCTTGGAATCCAAAAGACCCAGGATCAAATCCGGGAAAGGGTGAATTTCCGGGTACTATAGCAGGGCACTGTACCAGTGGTGAAACTGTAGCAGCGACAGAACTGTTGTAGGTACTGTAGCGGCGGCTGTACTGTAGCAGGTACTATAGCAGCGTGGGTACTGTAGCAGTAATGTTTACTGAGGGGTCCTTTGGAAAAAAAGGGCTTTCAAGCCTTGTATTCAGGCCACTTGGCCTTGGGCCTTTGGGCTATGTAATGGGTCTCCCTCTACCCCGTCTAAAGAGGTCTTTGCTTTAAATAATAAATTGAGGCTTGGGTCCCAACCTTTAAAAAATGGTGCTTTTTAGATTTTATATCTTTATTTAAGACAATATTTTATATTATCTTTGTCTGACATATGAAACTTAATAATTTTTAGATAGTTTCAGATTCTCATCATTCTTCCCCAGTTATGACCAATCAAAGGGCCATGATTGATATGAATTAAAATTACAATCCTCGATATCATTTTTAAACTAATAATGAGAGTCTGAAGGGGCTCATCTCATCATAGATTTGGGATTATCCTTTACCTCAATGACTCCCTCTATATGTGTTTTTTCTATGACATGATGTTCTCATCTCCCATATATACTTTAATCTTCCATATCACTGGGTGTCCTCTTCTCTCAATTGTATCCAAATAAAAATTAAAAAACATGGTCGAATGATCAAATATTAATCTTAGGGGAAGTCTTATATATTATAAAACTCTCCCATAGGTTATGATGGCTTTGAATTTTCTCATCAACCCATTGATCAGATTTATTTCAGTATATTTTCTTCATTCCTAATCAATGTTAGTGCTAGATGGGGTTCAAAGTGAGATCTCTATCCCATAGGTAGTTTCTATAGAGAATAGGAATGACCCTTTTGGGTTTGGGGAAGCTACATAGAGTTTTCTGATCAACTATACAAAGATCATATTTATGAAGCTGTATGGATTTACTAGTTCATTATTTATTACCAGCCCGGCCTTCTTCAAGAGATGATTAGTTTTGGTGTCTTATAACCAAAACATTTCATCTATCCCATGGTGAATTGGTTATCATCCTATTGGATATCTATAAACTAGGTTCCATTCCTCCTCTTGGAGAAATCTATGATGAATTCTTACCTATTGTGGATTTATGGGATGATCCTTTACAGAACCCAATTTTGGTGAGGGAGATGCTTATTATCATAAAAGAGAAATTGAATATGGATATGAAAACTCATTCTCTCATTTATTTCATGTATTGAATCGATATATTTTTTTTGCTGCAACATAGATAGGCCAACTGTTATATGTCCTCATCAGTACACTTCTTAGAAAGTTTGTGATGGAGCTGGATCATATTGGGATATACTGGAAGATAGATATTATACCTCATGGGGATATCAAGTGAACTCAGAGATCTCTCCGAACCTTAGGTTTGCAAGTTTCATCACCATGTTTTTCAAGGGATGGAATTTCCTTGCTAGGGACGTGTGCTCAAGGATCCATGTTAGTATATTGATGATGGTAGTGTGACTTGAGAAAGGATGGAATCTCAGGTTGTAAGTACGAGTCCATACATGAATTTACCAACTCATTGTCCATATTAAAAAATATATAACCCCTTAAAAGATCAATAGTCCTACCATGTTTTTATTTGGCCGGATAGGGGATCACTTTCATTGTTACGAGTATTATAAAACCACCTAGATCTCTACTGATTAATCCCACCCTAGACTATTGAATTTATCTAGGGTTGGGGCTATGTCAATAAGCCTTACTGAGGTTAAATACGTGTTGATCCAATATGAAAGCATCAATTTTACTTCTTTCCAAGCACCAGATGGATAGATTATTGATAACGAAAGTGGTTACCTTGCTAAAATGTTGCATATTATCTCTTTTCAGGATGATTTTCTCGTAGCTAGAGTGGAAAATCTAGTTATCTTCAAACCTTATTCCCCTTATCAATTATCTCATCAATTTGGATGTATTCAAAGGGAATACCTTCTTCTTTTGGTCAAAATTTGAGGGGAGAAACATCATGGGATCATCTACCAATTTTGAAAGATGCTATCACATGAAGATACTAAGGATGATATCATGCTTCCACACACTAATCCTCCTTGCACATTTCTTACCCCGGATTATGCTCAGACTTTGGTAGTAGCTTATCCAAGTGGTGTGATAAACCAATTGATTCTTCATGTGAATAGACCCTTTTCCTCCCCAATCACATTTAAAGAGGTAACGATGGATTTGATCAAAGATCTAGGAGATATTTCTATAAAGATACCCCATTCGAGTAATGAATACTCTGATGGTGAAGTAGACTCTATTGAGGAAGTTAATCCTCCAACATATACAATGGATGATATTTCTATTGAGATAAGTGTATATGGGGATTATTATCTAGTTTCTCTAATTTGGTTCATCAGGTTAGTCATCCTCTTTCCATTCCTACTCTATCAGTCAAAGAGGCTTAGGCACAACATAAGCTGATTTAGAAACAGATTTTACCTGGATCACTGATACCCCCTTGGAAGTATTCCGCAACCAAGGGGAACGCTTTCACCATTTATTTCATGACTTGGGGGATTGTGTATTTGAATGAAAACCTATTTTTGAAATTATGAAGCAAATATTTTTGACTATAAAAGATCTAGTCACAAGATAAAGTGATTTGAATAATATTTTAGAAGAGGAACCTCTTTATAGGAAGATTTGGGAGAATTTGGGGGCATTGGAGTCGGTTCTTCAGTTGATATTTGAAATAAATGATCATATGGATGCCTAGAATACATAGAAATGGAGATATGAAGAGATTAGTGCCTGTCTGAGGTATAACCATTCAACATTATCATCTTCATTGAATGCTGCTCAGAAGAGGGTTAGAGATTTGACTACTTTGGTTATGACCATTTGTCCTGGGGTAGAAGCAGAATAGGTGGAGAGAGAGGCACTATAATGTTCAATTGATGCTCTCACTAGACTCTTGATGATCTTACTAGTGCATCCAACAACCTTTTATCAGGTTTTTTATTTTTATTTCACTCCATTTTTATTAGACTTGGGAGAGAATAAAAAATGTAGAGATTTCTCCCCCTTTTTCACAATATGAATGGATGAATTTTTTAGACTTTTTGTAATACTATCCAGTTTTATTTCCATCATGATGTGCATGATACCTCATTGCTCTAATATTATGAGAATATCCAATGCTACCTATCCTTTTCATAATATCATGTAACCCTGAATTTATGGATCTGACTATTTAAATCATAACATATTCTTTTCAATTAGTAATCCTGAATTCCTGCCAACATGAGACTCTCTACTAGCGATCTTTTCTATTTATCATGATTTAACTAAATTTGTAGAAGTATTACCTAGGTATGATATATATCGTAGAGGGGTATTACTCTATTTTTTCAAAATATTATAGTCTTGGATAGAGTTTCTTAATTGTTCTAAGTACATGTAGTGGGACTTATAAGATTCTTTAGGCTAAATTGTTGTTGTGATTTAGTTTAGGGGGTTTTAGATTTGACCTAATACTACTGTAGTTTAAGGTATTTTATCTCGGACCTAATATTTATTTTGTTTATCCTATTTTATCTAAAAAATGATGTCTCTTTAGTTTAGGGTATTTTATCTTAGAAGTTATATTACAGTAGTTTATAGTCATTTAGCTCGTACCTTCTATTTCTTTAGTTTAAGGTTTTTTGTTGAGACCTTCTATCACTTTAGTTTATGGTATTTTAGCTCAGACCTTATATCACTTTGGTTTAAGGTTTTTAGCTCAGAACATGATGATGATTATTTGATATGGTGTAGAAATGTCTGGAATGAACCAAAAAACACTGAGTCATTGGGTTTTTTTCCGTGGTGTTGCTGAGACTAGAGTGGATTAGAAAGTCATTTTTGCAGAGTGACACATTTGATTAGATATCATAGGCACATATGTAGGATCCATAGGAATACGTGCATAGCCAAGAAAAGTTTCATTGAAGATGGGTATATTTTCCAGGGGATATGGAATATTTATGGAAGAAATATTAGTGGAGGGAGAAATAATAGGGATACTAGGACCACCTGGATAGTTGGAATGTGGGTGATGTAAATCCTAACCCAAAATTTTTGAGTCCACTAATATGAGATGGGGAAGGCATGCCGAGGATGACCCGTAACACTCTGAGGTGCCGAGTTCTGTCATGGTGTTTCTAGGGTTACAAGGTTTAAAGATCCTTTCTGATAAGGAGGTGATACCTTTATTCAGTGGGTTAAGGACATTATGCATCGATAACATGGCCAAGAAAAATATTATCTCCACTTATTTTTGAGAGAAATGAAATATTTATGGAGACTCAATTTTCAAGATGACGAGGTTGGGTATGAGAGGATTTATATCTAGGAAGGGTTATGGAATCCTAGGGAATTTTATCTCTTGATTATGAATCTCAAGCTCTACACCTTTGTGGTTTCAATAACATGGTGTGGGCCATCAAAAGTTCGAGGATAGAGTGTCACATTTCGTACTTGAGAAAGAGTGAAAAACACAATGACATAACATTGAGGATGTTGAAACCACTTAAATATTAGGGTATAGGGATATTAAATCATGGTAAAAAGTTCTCAGATTGGGAGGATGATATTGTACAATCATATCGAGAGTATTTTAGACACTCTGAGATGTTGAGTGCTACCATGATGATTTCATGGATCATAAGTACTGAAATGTCATTTTTTAGAGTGATGTATTTGGTTGACGACCATGGGGGCATATGCATGATCCATAGACCTACATGAAAAGTCAATAAAATTATCCTTTAAGCCATATATATTTTCCAAGGTCCATGGAAGGTTTATGGTGATCCGAGGAACTCAAATCATGATGTGTTATTTGTGAAAAATGTAATATCAATGAAGGGTTTGAACAACCTAAAATTTGTTTTACTATATAGAAAACATATTATCATGGAGATGAGATGTGAGAAATCATTTCTATATTTTTTCCTAGACCAAGGGGTCCATAAAGAATAGATTTACTTTTATTTGGGCCACAAAGTAGACTCTATGAGATTTATTCCCTATTCATTTGTGACCTAATTTTTTCCTAAACTCTAGAGATGAGAAGTTTAGAGAAAGAAGACTTGAATTTTTCTCATGTAGACCTTTTTGAGTTTTATACCTGACAATTTTTGTGTCTCTTTCATTATATATTTAGGGTCTTGTGATTTAGAAAATTATAGGAGAGAGTTTAAGGTCACATAACTTTGACCAAAGTGTGGGAAGTTTAAATTCATGAAATACATAAAATTAATATGGAAGATGTTACAAAATATCCTAATTAGGATACCCAAGGTTAATTGCACTAAAATATCATTCTAAGTATGAGATGGATTTTTTTTAAATCATGGATCTAGGTTATCATGTCATGAGTAATGATATGGGATAGTCATACAGGGATAGGTTTAGATCACACTAAGGTGTTGTGTTCTACCCTGATGATGTTAGGATCATAATAATTAGAAATACCTTTATATTGAGGACAATATTTCTATGGTTGTTGGGTATCAAGCCCTTCCACATCAATAGCATGGATAAACTGAGAGATCTATTTTATTTTCAAAGGGATATGAAAGGCTTGTGGAAAACTAACATACTAAAGAAATAAAGTGTGGTGCATGGATTGGGGTGATTTTTTTAAATGATGGTAGAAGCACCCCATAATATGGTTGGCTGAGGCAAGGAACTTGTGTTCATTCAATAAGGAATGAAAAATGGATGATGGTCTACATAGTTTATCATCATGTAGTGGAGACATTTTTCATGTTTTTTAACATCATGTGGTAAGGAAATTTGTTGCTCAGTTTATCATCATATTTCAAAGAAATATTTGTCATGATGTTTTAATGTCATGTGATTAAGACATTTTCATTGCATTTTGACATCATGCAGTAAGGAAATACTCCCGTGCAATTTTTTACCGTGTGGTAAGGACGCGGGAACTAATGTGAATAGATGGAAATGTTGTGGTTGGGCTTAAGGGTGAAATTTCAGGAATCACTACATATCTCATGGAAATGAGAATCAAACCACACATAGTTCTGTAAAGCCATGTAGTTTAACATCATGTGGTGAGGAGGTAGATCCCCTAACATGAAATGATGGTATCAAAACTAGGCCCACGAATAGAATTATGGGTTTCACTGTATATCCCATGATGATAGGAATCAAGACACACATAGTTATTAATGAATTCCCCTATGTAATTCTGACCCGTATACAAAGAGGGGGAATATTAATAAGGATTTTATCTGACTGGGTATGGTGTTGGAAATCCAGAAGTCGCTACATATCCTGTGAGGATAAGAATCATGTCACACATAGTTCTTGATTGGGAAATAATCTTTTTAGTACTGGACCATACGTAAAGGTTGGAATTATTTTTTCTAATTATTGTAGTTGGGACATGATTAAAGAACAAGGTGTCGGTACATATCCTACAATGATAGGAATCAAGACACACATAGTTGTTAAGGAACCATATATTTTAATGTATTTTCGAAGGGACGAAGATGTTTATACATGGAAAAGAGGTGATGTTGTGGTTGGGACCAAGGATGAAATTCTACGCATCACTACGTGTCTCATGAAAATTAGAATCAAGACATATGTTGTTCTTAATGAATAATGTAGTTTAAAATCATTCAATAAGAATGTGGGATCCCCAATTTGAAGAGGGATAGAGAAGAGAGAGGTGTGGTATAATACTGACACCAACTATAGTGGTCCTCTCAAAGGGGTTCACAGGAGTCTGTAGTTTCATGTCATGAATGTGGCAATAACTATGTAGTTTAACATCATGTAGTAAGGACTCATGTTATACCTTTTAAAATCTTTCATGCAGGACCAAGATGGGGATATAGAAATAATTTATTCCTTGTTTGTGTGGGGAATCCCTTACCGAGACTCCTAATCCCACATGAGCCATGATCAGTGTGAGAAAAAAAATATAAAGGGTTCCTCTCACCATGCAGAGGCATTTAAGATCAGGGTGGAGTAATTTTGTTTTATGTGGTAGATAGAACAAGATATAAGATTTTATCATCCCTACACATCTCAAGGGAAATGAGAATCAATCCATATGAACTTCTAGGAAACCTGTGTAGTTTAATGTCATGCGGTAAGGAAATATTTGTGACTGGACATGAATTAATATGGATATTATGGATTTTTGAAGTTTTACATTATGTGCTAAGTAAATATATTACCCGACATGAAAGGAAAGTAATACTATGGATGGGACCATGAATAGATGTTTGGGTATCACTATGTATCCTAAGATAACAAGAATCAATCCATACATATTTATTAAGGAACTGTGTAGTTTGACGTCATATGGCTAGGAAGAACTCTGTATAGTTTATCATCATGTGGTCAAGACAAATTTTTTACAATTTGACGTCATGTACTCAAGATGAATGATGAGGATCACTATTATGTGGATTCCCATTTCATGATATATTTTCAATGTATTTCTTGATAAATCTCACATTGGTTGGTGGTGTGACATGCTCCCCATCCATGGTGGCCAATGAGTCAGCTCCATTGTGATAAACCTTATGTATTACACAATTCCCTTCACACTTGGGTTCAAATTTATGAGGCTTCTTTCCTGGTATCATTTGGGTTATGAGAGGTAGACCTAGTTCTACAAAGAAGAATGGATGAAGGGAAACCGTTTTATTAAAGGCCCATGAAATCCGATTCTGATGGACCTCTAGGTTGTGAAGTGTGTGTAAGCTTCTATCATCTAGTCATTCCAATTTCTCTAGCTTCTTTTGTGATCATTCATCATTCAAGAGTTATATTCAAATGGATATTAAGAGTGAAGGTATATGGACCTTTATGGGTAACACTCCCTTGGTACTATACACCAATAAGTATGGTGTTTCATGTGTGGAAGTAAGCATGGTGGTACAGTTGGTCCATAAATCATGGAGGAGTTTGTCTAACCAAGAATTCTAATCCTTGTTCACAATCTTCTAGAGTATATTATATAGAGTCCTATTAAATTTCTCTATTTATCTATTTTACACTACATGATAGTGAGATGAGTGGTTGGACTCAATATTGTACTCTTGGTACAGTCTTCTCAACTATGTAGAATAGAAGTTAGTGTCATTATCAATCAATATTGTGTGAGGGACTTTGAACCTACTAATGATATGGGAATTCATGAAGTTGGTGATATTATTCATCCTAAATTCCTTAAGGAGAATTTCTTCAGTCCATTTTGAAAAGAAATCAGTAGTAGTAAGGATTTACATGAACTAATTAGCTTTGGATGGGGGATATGGCCCCAAAATATACATTCCGAAAATGAATAATGGCCATGAATATTTAACTATATGTAGAAAGTTTTGGGGTTGATGGATGAACCTAGAATGAATGAAATTTCATAGTGAATTCCACATAGTCATGTATCATGATTTTCACGTAATATCCCAACCTATTGATTTGTTAGTAGATCCTGGTCCCCAATTAATGGGTTCCGTAAGTTCTTTCATGGAATTATTCCATGAAGGAGAAATTTTCTCCTTCTGTTATTCACTCAAGGAGGATTTCATCAAATCCATGTTTGTATAGGAATTTTTTCTCATTTGAACAATCCTGCAAAGTGAAGTTTGAGGAATAGTGATAAATCTATTCCCTCTCAACTTTGTCTGTCGAGAGAATCCCATTTTTGAGATAACCAATTATGGCCTCCATCCATTCAGGAGTGGTCATTGGTTCATCACACTATGGGGAGGTGTTGACCTGATTTATTTATTCCATATCACATATAATGATTTATGTGACCATTCATTTATGTGTGATATAGATGATTGCTTCATCCTGATCATGATCATCCAGGATGGTGGCTGCATTAGCTAGTGTGTCAGCATGAGAATTCTGTGATCGAGAAACATGATGCAATGTGGGCTCAAAAGGGAATTCTATCATCAATCCCATGACATACCTAGTGAGAGGGTCCAGTTCCTTATTTTTAATGGCATATGGACTATTGATACTCATTATCACCTATTTTGATCCCTTTTTTTATTCAAGTATGCTATGTGTTGTTATAGGTTTAGTTCCAATACAGTGATGATGTATTGATATTTAGCCTCATTATTTGCACAACCTTCATAAAGTGAGAAAGAGTAAATCATAACTGCATTGTTTGTAGAGAAAAATAAAATCCCTAGACCAAACTAATTGATCTTTGGGTTTTCTATCCTTATGTCGACAGAACTCTGAGAGGAACCATCAAAGTACATATATCATGTTTGGGGACTAACATGGGCTTATAAGTTCTCTTCATTTAGTAGATTAGTGTCTTTTAGTGTATTTTATGTGGTAGGATGTGATGTAAGGAAATTATCTAGGGCTTGTCCTTTCACCAACTTCTATGATATGACATGAATGTCACATTATTTTAGAATGACCACCCATCGATCCAAGAACCCAATCAATATAAGGCGACCAAGTATGTACTTTATCGAATCAATACGAGAGACTAGGTGGACTCCGTGGTGCTACAAGTAATGCCTCAACTTTTTCACTACAATGACAAGTGAAATGATTTTCTTCTCAACATCAGAATATCTAGTATCGGTACCTATCATCATTTGGGTAAGGGAGTAGAGACTATTATCACATACTACATCATTTTTCTATGCAAATAAGGTGAGCACTCTAGGGTGGCCACATATAAGATGAGTGACCTTCCATCCACTAGAGATAGCAAAACTGATGGGTGTAGTAGGTACCTCTTGAGACTTTAAAATGAATTTTGATATTCATATTCCCATTGATAGTTGATTCCATTCTCCATTAGATTATTGAAGGGTAGAGATTTGATAGCCAGGTTGGATATGAATCGCCAAATGTAGATTTGATTCCCTTGGATTCCCCTCAGTTTATTGAGATTTATGTGGGGTGACATTGATAAAATAACACTAGTCTTTTATGGATCAACCTCAATTCCAAAATGGAACACCAAAAAGACAAGGAACATCCCTTATGGTACCTTGAAATCACATTTTAGTGGATTCATCTATATAAGGTGTTGTCACAGATTGTCTAAAATTGTCTGGAGATCTGAGAAGTGATCACTTCACTATTGATATTTATCATCCATGTTGTCAAAATTAAACTCAACTATAATTACCAAGAATGAAATAAATATGTGATGCATGGAATAATGATATGTAGAACCAACATTCTTTAATCCAAAACACATGAACTGAGAGAAGAATATTACTTGAGGTGCTCTGAAGTCAGTGGCTTCTTCATCCTTAGGGTACATCATGATTTGATTGTACCCCATATAACAATCCATGAAGAAAAGGTCTTAAAAACCAGTAGTTTCATTGATCAATATTTCTATGATCAACATTGGGAAATCATCATTTGGTAAATTCTGATTAAGGTATCTTAATTCAATCAAGACCCTAATCTACCAGTTCTTTTTCTTGACTAAGATGATATTGGTAATCCATATTGGGTGTTACACTTCTTAGATGATGTTAGATTTGATCAAAATTTCAAATTCCACCTCTATATTGGTGACATGAGAGGGGTGAATCCTCCTGGATGCTTGTTTGAAGCCTCAATTCTCATTAGGTAATTCAAGATGGTGTGTATCCATATCTAGATTTAGTTTAGAAATTTCAGTATAGTTAAAAGAGAACATATATTAGCGTTTCTTTAGGAATGAAATGTACATATATTTCTCTTCTAGTGGCATGGATTCACTAATTAGAGTAGGATGTAGGTCTTCTTTTGTTCCCATATTTATCTGTCTGATCTAATCTATTGTGGTGGAGACACCTTTCTTGAATGATGGAGGGGCATTCCTGAGGTCATCCTCATCTTATTCCATCTCTAGTTATGTGGATAAATTTTTAAGAGAAGATGGAAATATGGGGGATTCTCTGTCATTATTAGGGTGAGGGAGTATTTTAAATGAGACATCATCATCCATTTCTATTTAAGTCATCGTAGAGAGATTCTAGAGATTATTGTATTTTACATTGTCAGTAAGGAAGTGATGGGATTGAGCCTTTGGGACTAGATCTTTTACCTCGACCTGATTTATGAGGAGCATATAGCCACTATTGAGTATACTCCGTGGATTCATAGGGGCGGTCCCCAAGACATTTGGAGCTGCACCATGTATATCATCATCCACCATTGGATTCTTACCTCCATTATTATAGAAATATTCTCCATCATATGTGCCTCTGCAAGTATCTTAGGGGAAATTGTCACTATATAGTATGAAAATTTTCCATTGATGGGAAACTTCAGAAAATAATGGAATGTTGAAGGTACCTTCAAGTGGATATGGAGCCAGATCCTCCAGAGTAAGACATTATATGTGGTGTCTTTCTCAATAACCATGTTATCAGTGTCGTATTTGAGTTCCACAAACTGGGATTCAAGTTTTATCTTCCTGAGAGGTCTTTTCTCATGATTATAAAACCCTTGAATGGTCATCTTTGTGGGAGATATGTCCCCTTTTCCATATACCAAATGTCAGAGGGTTTGAATTGGGATGATATTGATCCCAGATCCATTATCAATGAAAAACCTTTAGACATTGACAATATTAAGTATTCCTGAAACATATAAGATACTAATATTTATTTTTATGAATTATTCCAAGTCTTGATTAGTAAATGATACAGATACATGACATTTCAAGGGAAGAGTCTCCATTTGATAGAACTTTTCTGCAGATACTTATTTTTTAAATTCCCGTGGGCTTTGGAGGGATTCAACAAGTGACTCTGGAAGTTCTTTTGAAATATTGGGTGAATCAAAGATTGAGAGACTGGTTGAAAAAAAAACCATCTATTTTAAAACATCATAATTTTGTGCCAAATTTTAGTTCTTCCTAATATGGGGATGCTCCTAGGCATGCAATTTATAATCTGATGCATTTGGGGTGTATGGGCCTGGGACTTGTGTAGAAGTGGATGGGACATCCACTGCTAGTAGTGTAGATCGAACCGACCTTTATCATTGTCTAGTTTTATTTTATTAAACCCCTATAGGTGTTTAGGAATGAAAATCAATCTCTGGTGACTACTAAAGGACTCTAGGGAACCTTCTTTCCTCTTTTGGGCTTATTGGAGTGCCTACCCAGGAGTTTTGTCTGTATATATGTACTCCATGGTGACATGATTGGAATATTGGGTCTGACCATGTCCGCGATGTACCCTATATCCTCATATTAGGAACATGTTCTCTCTGGTTCCCTTATTATATGTATAGAACTCATATTTTGGGGCATATTCATCATCAAAGAAGGGGTATTCCATGTGTATCAAGTTGACTGAGGAAAATATGAGATCTTCGTCTAATGATGATTTCATTTTGTGGGGTGGTTCCCATGATACAGATGTTGTAGAGAAGAAATATGTAAGAGTTAGTGATTGTGTTGGAGCGGAATATGATTTTTCATCCTCTATTTATTTATACTTTTGGTGATCACGAACACCTTTGGGAGGTGCATTTGATGTTACCTCTTTAAGAGGTGGATTTATTTCGGGTCCATGAAACTGTGATTTCAGGGTGGCGTGAACTCAATCAACTATTTTTCAAGTCATACAATTGTAAAACTTTTGTTCCCACATAGTCAGAACTTTATAACAACCATATTATTCTTCTAACTGGACAATAGTTATGAACACAACCTTCTCTGGGGTTTTCTAACACCACATGTCCCGAATTGACCAAGCCCTGAAGTACGTCATTGAGGACAAAGAATTATTGGATGCTATAAGCCATCCTTCTGTGGTGAGGGAAGTATTTGGGAAAGTTATTGAGTTTGGGCTCATCAATATTTCTAGGCTATGGAATCTGGAGGATTTTATTGTCCATGGAGACCAAGAAATAACTGGGGACTTGTTCATTTTGTAAGGAGTATAGATTTTTAATACGTTTCTCGAATCCCAGGATACCCTAATTTCTCTGTGCTTCGGGTCGAGTGTGATTCGGTGATTTTCACCACTCGATAGAAGGTGATGGGAAGTTTGGGGTCTACCTAGGGGCTTGAATAGGCACTGTTGTTAGCTTGGGAGTGACCATTGCATCTTCTACTCTACCTTTAATTTTCACCAGTTCTATGGGCATGATTTGATCTTTAGATCAGGTTACATAAATATATTATTCCAAATGTTGGTCTATTTCTATGAACTCTTGGAATCCACCTGGACACTTCATGGGGATTAGAGGAATCTACAACTTAACCCTGAGATTTTCAGCGCAATGTTCCAATAGTTGATCCTATGAGAGAGAGATGCTGAGAGAATAGGTTAAAACTTTCCATATTTATTTGAAATCAGACACCCCATAATTCTTGGGTTATTTTTAGTTCTTTAGGTCAATGATCATCTTTTTCGTCAATGTGGAACTGAACTAATAAAGAAGCTGACAAAAAATCTCTTCCCATCCTACAACAGATTGAGCTGATAGGATGCTATACCAAACAAATGTTGGTCCTGTCATAGTCTATATAAAACACCTCAACTTTGTTACCCCCTATTGATCTTTAGGTCCCATCATCATCCCACAATGAAATATGAAGTGTGTGATATGTTGTTAAGGGTTTCCTGAACTATCAAAGGTAGAGAAGGTAGGACCATCGAAGTTGGGTGGAGGTGGTGTACCATCCACCCTTTTGAGATATGGATTCCTTTTAGGTTGCACATGTGATATTATCCCATCCAAGGATTCCATATGAGTATTTGGGGATTTGAAGAAACTAAGTAACTTTAGGATCATTACGGTCTTAGCTGCCTCCTGTCCAGAGAGAGTTGGCGGGGTTTGATGAGGTGGTCCCACCATTATTTCTTAGTAATTCTTGATTCATCATATGATGGAATGATTTCCCTATAAAGGGATAGGATATCTCTACAATGGAGTAAAGTCACAATCATTTTGAAAATCCTCATTTATTTAGACTATCTCTCATGATTTAGAGAAAATTTAAAGCCCAAATATCAATCTTTCTGGAAAAACGATTATGGGAAGGAGAATATTCATCTTTTCCTAAATATGATACCCAGTGGGAATATTTCCCCCAATTAGCTCCCCCTTGAGTTTCCGAAGAGTTTGTATTTCACTCTCATATTATGATAATTGTTCATCCTTGGAAAGAACCTAAACCCTTATGGATGGTGATCCGGATATATCCACACCTTTTCCTTTTTCTTTAGAAGTGTTCTATTAATGAGGTCAAAAAAAGTTATTTGGAGGTTCCATATTTTGAAGCCTTCTTTGGTATTGGGTGCGTGTAGACTCATTTGGTGTATCCAAATCACATTCCTCTTGGGGTAGACTCTCTATATTGTAGACCTCTAAATTAGTGTCTTAATCAATATTTTCCGTGTTGATAGGAAGAAATTCACAAAGGAATATCAAAAACTGGTAGTTGTTTCATCAAATTAAACACAACAAGCTGATTCTAAACTACTTTAATTCTTCATTATTTGAACCCTTAGCCATGCCGGTTTGTTTCGTCTTGAACCCCCAAAAGAGTCCGATCACCTTTTTTGTACATTCCTTCTAGATTATCCTTTTAGTAGTGAATTTGAGGGAGTTTCCAGTTGTGGTTGTAAAAAGTGACCTGAATAGAAAAGGTTTTTATTGTAGTGGGAGGGATAGGTGGGACACCTACCATTTTCCTCCCAAACTAGAGAATAATTATTCTCTCTATGGTGATGATGATGTTGAAAATTCCTCTTGTCCTATAACAACCCTGCACTTTATATCACATTTAAACATGATTTATTACATAAAATTACACTTAATAAAACCTATAATATCAATAGGTCTAGTGTCCTTTTTTAATTATGTACATTACATAATAATTTAAAACATTAAAATAAACATATTTATTTAAAACTTATTTAACATGACCAAAAATTTCCTTCGTAATTAACATTGCATGGGATAACCTAAAGACATACATAGAAATGGGTGACCTATAAATACTAGCAAGGGATAAAAAAGTAATAACATGAAGAATAAAATACATGTTATAAAATAGGCATATCAATGGAGGATAAAAGGAACATGGATAATAAGTCATGATATAGCATGATAATCATAACATGGGAAATTTGGGAACAAATTAAAATAATACATGTCTTTCGACACTCTCGTGCCTGAATCTCCATCACCTAGGGTTTCCTTTACCTAGGTTTTCTCCTCCTCCATCACGTCCCCTTTCTCTCCCCTAGTTTCACCCCTCATCCTCTTTTAGGGTTTCTCTTCAGGGCCATTTTCCTTGTTTTCTCCCTTCTAGTGCTAGTGCTCAAGGTTCCCTCAGATGACCTAACCCTACTCTGGCCTCATATATCTCTATTCATCTCCTATTTGGATCTGGCATGGTGGTAACCAAGAAGCTTTAGGTTCTGTGGTTAGGCAGAAGATGTGCTTCAAGGAGCTTCTGGTGTCGTATCTTTTTTCTTGGTCAACTTCTTACCCCGCCACCTCAACCAAACTCTGACCTCGAATTCCATTGCTCCTATCCAGGTCAGATATGGAGTGATGAATATTACGAGGTTTTGGGCAATTGGTATGGTGGTCATAGATCTTCCCCTTTGGGTTTCATCCCTGGGTTCGTTCAAGGTTTTATCCCCAATTTTCACTTTTCCCAGTCCCCTTTCATGTTTCATTCCTGATTCTGTTCCTTCCTTCTCTGGACTTGTCTCGATGGAAGTCATTTTGTTTTCAATTGTTGTCTATTGGTGGTGGATGTCGGTGGTCGAGGTTAGCCTCCATGCTGGTGATAAGTTGAGGATGACAGCCACGATTGTGTCAAGATGGTAGGATGACTATGTTGTTGGTAGAATCGATCTTGGTGGTGCGATGTATGTGACAATGGAAAGGATGATGAGGTTCTGTGCGATGATGGCGATAGAGATGGCTTCCTCAATGGTGACAATAGATTGGCATTTCTGTTCTCTCACAAAGTGAATTTTTTATGTCGATTGACTGCTTTTCTGGGGATGAGATGAGTGTTTATTAGAAAAGGGCATGGGGTTCGGTGATGTGTGTCTTGAAGTCAGGCGTTGGTGATGACAGTGAAGTTTGTAGTGATCAGTGGCATTTTTTTGGTGAAAGTGGCGATGGGGCTTCCGGTAGGTCTCACCGGCGTGGTGATGTTTGTGGAGGCGGAAGGACATGACATTTGAGGTGATAGGTGTGCGACTCGAGGCAAGTGTGGGACTCGAGACTCACATGGGGTGATGATGGGTTTTTCATTAATGTTTTTTGAAAATTTAATTTGATGACTGGTGTATCTTTTGAAATTTTGAAATGTGAACTTTTGAAATGTAAGGTTTCCCGCTAACCCTTAAAGCAGACTTCTGAAAATGGAAAAAATTGATTGGGGGGGGAGTAAAAAAATAAAAATAAAAAATAAACATAGGTCAAGACTAAACCCACCAAGACGTCATGGTAGATAAAGTCCCATAAAGGAATAAGGTAAACCCCCTTTCCAAACATGATGTTTCATGATACTAAGAATTACCCAATTAATTGGAGTTCTATTAGAGTTCACCCTTCACAATAACTTCATTCTCATTATTAAATGTGCCTCATAAGTCATAACATAGATTCATTCATCGTGATAATTTATTACAAGATCAATGAGTGTGTAATACAAACATATAAGTCCCCAATCAATTAATTATATGTTCTTGAATGTGAATTCCTATGATAGAATAATGGGTATGGTATTCACTACATAATTATTTTGGAATGGAAAATCACAGTTCAATTTCGAAAGCATAAAGACATCACAAAGAAGTTCATAAAATTGGTTGATGAGAGAGAGAGGGATATATAATAATTTATACATGAAATGGAAAGTAATAGGTAAATTTAGATACACTCCCCAAAATAAGGAATTGGAAATAGAATGCATAACATAATAAAGAAACTTGAAGAAAGAGGAGAAAGGAAAGAACCCTTACAAACTTTCATCATGGTAATAGGTGTGAATAATGGTTCATAGAAGGGATAAATTAGAGTGAAAGGGAATGTAATAATTTATAAATAAAATGTATAGTAATGGGAGTATTAAAATAATATATCCCAATATAATAAAATTGAATTTAAAATAAAAAACATTAAAGGAGTGCTTGATAAAAGAGGAGAGCGGAAGATCCCTTACAAAATTTATGTATTGTAATGGATTAGATAAATGTCAAAATGAGAGAGGATAAATAATATCTCATTCAAATAACATCAATTTTACAGTAATATAATCCTACTAAATGGATTAAAATATAACCAATTGAAATTATAAAAACTAATTTCAATGAAGATTCTTCAATTGAAAGAATGAGAGGAAGGTGAGGATTCATTACCTGAATATGTGACTCCAAAGTCTTGGAAGAGGCTTCTTGAGAGACTGTGGTTGAATTTTGAGGACTCTAGGAAGTGGATTTCAGAGTTTTTATATGATATAAGGAGTTTTAGTGAAGATAAATGGGAAATTGGGTGGGTTTATATAGGAAAGGAGGGGATTTATTTATTATTTTGGTTTTGGACTCTACATAATAAAATATTCAGAACCACAAAACACCCCATCATTTTCCCATGTATTCTGCGATAAGGAAGTTTTTTTCATTATTTTATATGTAAAAGGGATGAAGATAATAAAATAATCCCCTTTCTTATGTTGTGGTGAGTCACACTCTCAAAGAAATGATTTAAAAATATTAAAATATATTATAAGTCTTCGAGGATTCATAACAGATTTAGAAAATAAATAAAATAAACTTAAACTAATTTTTTTAAAGTTAAAAAATATATTTTCTCTTTTATCCAATTTATTTTACTTATTACATCACTTTTAGGTCATTGTGATGTCATAAAACACAAAGTATATTTATACGGTATTTATTTTTTACCTGAAAATTGAGTTGTATCAGAAAATTATAAAAAACTCAGTGTTGGATAATTTTGACATCCTGATTCCAAAAAATAATATTCATTTTATCTAAATAATTTTCTACTTATTTTATTTTTATATTTTAAAATAATAAGTGACATTAATTGAAAATTATGGGTTTTTTACAAATAACAGTTTTTTGAACCCTTATAAAAATTACATTTGACAACATAAGAATTATATGATAATTTATATTTGATAAATATTATTTAATAATAATATTAAATTAAAAAATTATTTATTTCAACAAATCTATTAATTCATAAATTCATGAATTGAATTTGAATATTAATAAAAAATACAATTCGTGCTTTAAAAATCATTTACAAAGTAGAAATAATTGCATGAAAATATATTCATTATTTTATAAAAAATAATTTACATATTCTTATTGATAGGGTATTGATACATATCCCTTTAATACACCAAAATACACCCTAAGATTAAGGTGTGTGATGGTGGGGCTTTCATGGGGATGTTCAATGAACATGATTTGGGTCATGATCTCGATAAGATTAAACTTTTCTCATAAACATTTTCACTCATGCTTAAGTTATTGGATCTCGGCTTGGGGTTGGTCTGGGGAAAATCCCAAAAATGTAGTGATTTTATACACGGTTCTAAGATCTATCAATGTAGCTCTTTTCTATGTTTTCCCATGTTCCTCCCACGTAGTATATTCCTATGCGGGGTAGGGATTCCACTATATTTTTTTTCTAAGTAGGGTGACAGACCAAAAAAGGGCCATCCATTAATGGTTTGCAGAATGACACCCAAAAATGTTTCTTGAGTTTACAGATGTCCAAGTGAATAGTTTTTGTACCTTAATGTTATGTGGTAGGTTTACCAGCTCAAAATCGATGTATCTTTCACATTCTTACCCATCTTCCCATGTATAATTTTTTGACTCCCCTCTTGTGGTTTTTTATATAGGAGTAGAGAAAATGACCACCAGGATGGCCAACCATCATTGTTAGACCATGAGGATCTCATTCAAAGGGAATAAAAACACCTTACACACCCATAAACATTATCTTTATTCACTATTACAGAAATGAGAATCTCCACCCCTGAATGATCTTTTCATCCATCGGGGATGGAAATCAATGTCCTCACCTAAAAATGAATTTTTTTAATCGGAGGGAAAAAATCACCATCCAGCCTCACAAATGATCTGGTATCATTTGCAGGCACCAGTGAATACTGCAAATTCCTACAGATAATTCCATTTGTAACAAACCATGTGGAGTGTTGGTCCATATAGAAAGTTTTTCTATATTGACAATAACCCTCCTTTGTAGATTGGTATCCTTATCATTATTTTCAAGCACTTATTTGAATTGATTTTTCCATTTTAAAAATTCATGGAATCCTTTTCTCATTTTATGAGAAGTTTTCAGGACCTAATAAATGCACCCCATCAGCATTTTATTTGATCTGTATGAAAATGTGGAGATTCCAATGAAGAAACCTGACATGTTTTGAACCATTTTTTGGTACGCATTCCAAGTATAGTCATTGTTGAACCAATCAATTCTAGATCAATTCTAATAGATGGGTCAAAGCCTAATTTTTATCACTATAATACTAGAGTCATATTATTTTCATTAATGGTTATGAAATTCTCCAATTTTTTCTTGATCCAAGGGACACAATGATAATTGTTTGGAATGTTTCTAAGGATTCCTTTAAATAAGTAAAAACTTTGAATTTTTTGTTTATCTCTTAAATTTTTTCCTAACTCCACTATGGTGAAAACTTAGTGGGTGTGATTAGAAGTTTTTTAGGTCACCCTTTGTGGTTTTTTGAACCAACCAATTTTGTGCCTTTTTTTCTTTTCATTACTCAATTCATACCTAAACCATGAAGAGCATAGGTCTAGTGAACTGGGACTCAACTTTTACCCAAGTTTCCCTTTGTAGGTTTTCAACCTGGAAAGTATTATTTCTCTTTTGTTGTATAGTTAAATGTCTTAATAAATGTACTAATGAAAATGATGTTTTAGGTCAAATAGCTTTGGTCATGAGTTATGGGGTGATGTTTCTAGTAGATCTTACTATCTGAGATTGTCTCAGTATTTTTTAGATATTTTAGGGGGATATTTTATTCAATATCTTTTGATTTTAGGATATGAAGTGATATTTAGGTCAAATACATGACGACTAACCACAAATCATATTTTAAATTGGTTTTACATCACTATATTTTTGGGGCTTATTGATACAGAAGTGGTGTCTCTAGAGGATGAAGTTTCCTTTGGCTGAGAGGAATTTTTTTGTGGGCCATTTATACAAAGCCAATAGGGGTGTATCATTTAATAGTTAAAAAAGGTGTTCTTAAGACACTAGAATCCTATTTTTTATGTCCAAGTAGTTTGTGAAGATCTGGATTTCTTACCACCCTGAAAGGTGGGTTATCAAAGGAAGATGTCTAATAATGAAAAGGGAATTTGTACTGACACTGGCCATTAATGGGGAAACCACTATTACAATAATTTGGAATCTATTAATGTGGCTTGAAGAATAGTGAAATTTAATGTTATGCATCTAGGACATGGTCCATGTAGTTTAACATATTTCAGGTAGGTCATTCCGTGAAGTTTAAAATCTTACAATAATAACGTTTGGGTCTATAATTTTAAGGTCATTTATATTTGACCAACTAGTTGATATTTGGAAACTCCTTAGTGATTTGACTGAGAATGTTCCATTATATTCATAAATGAAGGGAAAGTTTTGTATGTTTACATATGGGGGTTTCTGAATCTGAGGAGTGACATTGGATGAAAAAAATCAGGGATTATAGATATATAAAAGGTATCTCATGGGGATGGTTTTTTCATTGATTGAAATTACTCTTTTTTATGGGAGATTTATGAAAAAACCTACTGGGGCGTGCCATGCATAGTCAAACCAAGGTGTCCCCATGACATTATCCTTTTATTTTTGATGGAAAGATGAAGATTATAAATATTCGTATTTCCCTAGACATAGATTTTGGTTTTTGTAAGAAATGTTTTTGAATATGGAAGGATCATTCAATATAAAAATTCACTATGAATGGGCACAAATGTTTTCCTCCTGCCAGTTTGACCCTTATAAAAAGGGAAATTTTTTTGTTATGTATAGCCCTAAGACCTATGGTTTGGCCATCCCGATGTGTATCATCATCTAAAAAATCAATCCTTACATAGTTATGGGGTAGATTCCCCACCCTAGTTGAATTTCTGTGTAGACATGGAACATTTTTTTTGAATTTTGGATAAGAAATAGGGTGAGAACTCGTACTGAACCCTCCCATATAGAATCGGATCACACATAGGAGAGTGATAACACTTTTTTGGTTATGTATGGGATGGCATAATATATTTAGGCATCACTACCATATCATTAGAACAGGAATCCAGCTACACATATTTTTGATGTGAAAGTTCTTGATATAGGTCTAACCCTTACATGGTGAAGGGTTTTTTTTTACTTTGGTTGGACCTAGAATTAGAGATTTGGGAATCACTATGTATCATCTTATAACATGAATCACACCAAGATTAGTTCTAAAAACTATATAATTGAATTAAATGATGCGAGGACATCATCCATGAAGTTTAACATCCTGTGGTAAGGATTACGGTGTTGCTACAGATCCTGTGATGATAGGAATAAATACCCACATAGTTATTGATAAACCATGTAGTTTCATATAATTTAGAGGGGAATTATGCAACATTATTGAAACAAAAAGTAATTCTTGAAGCACCATAACTACTATTCATGCATTCATGGAATTTACTTATGAACAAAATCTCTTATCGATGACATGATTCTTCTTGAGAAGGTTTCCCAAGAAATCATATGCCTGGAATAAAAGGGAAGACTAAATTTTAACATCATGTGTTGAATATGTGGTTATAATGTTTTTCATCAAGTGACTAGGATATCATGGGGTCTTGTAGTTTTAAGTCATATTTATAGGACCATATGTGTATGGACCCGACCCTAGTTGCCAGGAGCCGGTGCCTTATTTTATTACATTGGCATATAAACAAGGAATATACATCCCGGAGGACCAAGTATTTTAGCTTCTTTAGAAACAAGATACATAAATAAGTTCAAAATTACAACTTGAAAAGAAATACAACATAGAAACTCCTTAGACAACATCCATAAATCCTAGGTTATTTCTAAATGTCATTAATAATATACCTCTTCATGTCTGGGGAAAATGAAACATAAGAAAGGGGTGAGATCAAACACTTAGTAAGGGTAATAAATACCACAGAATATATCATAAATATAAAAATTAGGTATGGTGAATAATTAAAAAACACATGCCTTTAAAAAATGAACTTGAACATATTATGGCATGAATAAGACATTAATAAATAATTCCATATTAAAACAAAATCATGGGTATTCTACTAGTCGAATAAACACATGAAATATCAATTACAAGTTTCATATTGAGGGAATGCATAATGAGGGGCATCATAACCATACCATCAAGGCTTCGTGCCAAGATAATAAATAATCATTTTTTCAAGGCCTTGTAAAAAGATCATAGTTTGTATCATGAGACCCACCGATGCACCGAGGGGCTATAGTGGGACATATCCAACACTTAATCTACCCAATTAATTCTGTATATGAATGGGAATAATCATAAACAACGTATGCATTCATATTGAAACTAATATATTAAATGCAAATAACTTTCCTAGAATATTAACCATAAACACTAACCATTTGGAGTAAATTGGTGAATATTTTTAAGATTGAAAAACCACCTTCAAACTAATAATAAACCATTATGTTGAATATTTTAGATGATATCACAAAGTATTAATACCAATAATACATAAGGATCAACAATAGTGTTGAAATAGATGAAGAAGCTCTTACAAAACCATCAAGTAATTCTTGAGATAAATAATCTTTTACTTTGAAAAGAAGAGGTCTATTGGGAAATTATCTGTATAAAACCAGAAGTGAAGCTATATATTATTTTTATAATACAATGAGTGATTTTATAAAGATAATTTTATCCAAAAACAGATTATATAGTTCCCTTGAGAATAGGTAAGAATTTGAAAAATTCCCATGAATCGGGCTTGTATTATGGAAAGAATTTTTGAAAGTACCTTTTAAAAAAAGTATCTCCCCATAAAATAAATAAGTATTCTGGTTGATAGACACATATAAAACAAAAACATAATTTATGATTATTACATAATAATACATAATAATTTCATTGAGGTCAGTAAGCAATAAAAGTAACCCGAATAAAAATGTAGGTTTGGGTGGAAAATCCTTACCTTAAGTTCGAATGTGTTCCGCTCTTGAACTTAAGGTCATGGAATATGAAATTAGACCTATTAATAAATTATTTCAGAACCTATTTGAAATTTAGTTAGTTTATCATAATTTTATTAATTTCATTATGAACTTATTGATAAGTTATAAGATTGAATTCTGTCATTCTCGATTGTTCATTTCCTTGTTTTTCATGATCGATATATTTGTATATGAGTATGGATGTTCATGTGAAAAGGATGTAATTAACCATAATTGAAATTATATATTATTTATTAACATACATATGTGTTAATTTTTATATATATAATTTTTTTATATATTATGAGGATGAATCATTGAATGAAATTTTATGACAATCACTTAGATTATTTGGCGGTATTTGGATTTTTATGAACTAGTTTTGTCATATATATTAATACTATGTACATATACT
Source organism: Viscum album (assembly GCA_963277665.1). Taxonomy (NCBI): domain Eukaryota; kingdom Viridiplantae; phylum Streptophyta; class Magnoliopsida; order Santalales; family Viscaceae; genus Viscum; species Viscum album. Next base: position 226,747,785 of record OY728162.1, read on the forward strand.
GGTTCCTGAATATTAAGTAGGTTATAATAAATATTTTATATTATTTTTTAAGCATCAAAATGGTTTCATGACCCGTAATGAAGGAGAAATTGATATCAAAACATTTTCGTTCATGAAGGTTGTAAATTGGAACCTCAGAGATGATGATTTCATTTATAAAAGAGAGAGAGAGAGAGTAATAAGATTGAAAATGGTTATTAAATTAACATGGTATAATTATATTATATAGTTGATACTAGAGTTATAAGGATCAATTGTACAAAGGTGATTAGGGGAGAAAAATAAAATAAAATAAATTTAAACGAAACTAAATGAAAAAGAATGCTGTTTTACCTCTTGAAATAACCTCCTTGAGAAACTCCTTAAGAGAAGGCGTTTTGGTCTTTTGGAAAGAAAAATATCTCCTAGATGTGGGGAGTGACTAGGGAAGGATATTTTGGAAGAACTTTTAGGAGCTTCAAGGATTCAAGGAATGAAGAGAAGAGGGAGTGAGGGGGTTTTTTTATAGTGGAGGAGTAGAGGGTTTTCCCATTATTTTACTCATTATTTTATTAATTTTCCAAATAGGACCAATAGTATTGATTCTTATGACCAAAAACAGTAATAAGTGTATGTGAGTTAGAACCAATGTTCATTTAAATCATCCATGACTCAAGAATGATGCAGATTTTTAGTTATTTAACATATTTTGTAAATTATCAAATTTCACTATTCACTAAAAATTCAAGTATTTTAGAAAAATCACAAAATTTCACCCTAACTATTTTTTGACTTGTAAAATTCAAAAATGAACTCTATTTTTGAAAATAATGTTCGAAATATGATTAATTAAATTTTTAAATAAAATAATAATTTATTCAAAAAATAACCTTTTTCAAACAATAATTTGTTTTATATCACATTGAAAAATTAATGAAGATCATAATCTTAAGACAATAAAATAATAATATAATTCACTATTCATAAGGGTCATATTACTATTCATATTAATTTTCATAAATGTATGTTATTATTCACCAAAATTTATTTTTGTCTTATCAGACTCTAAATATCTTACTGAACGCAACCGTGTATGTCAGTTTTTTAAAATTTAAATCATAGAGGTGAAAAAATTATGTTTACTTGATAGGATATAAAAAATTGGTGTTTTTTAGAGACATGGTGTTTCATGAATTCAATGTTAAATTTATTTTCAAAATATTGGGGTGTTACATTATCCCCTCCTTACAAAAATTTCATCCTCAAAATTACTATAATGTTACCTCACAAAATGATTTGGATAGTTCTTCATCATAAGCTTCTCAGGATACCATGTCGCCGCTTTTATTTTATGATTTTTCCCAAGTATCTTTACCTATCAAGTCATACGATTACTCAACACTTTTTCTTTAGTTTTTATAATCTGGATAGGATCTTCACAGTAAGATTAGTCAGGTTTTAATTCTATATCTTCAGAAGTGAGGACATGCGCTGGGTCTGGCATGTACTTTCTCAACAAAGAGACATGAAGCACATTGTGTACATTAGACAGGATAGGTGTCATATTCAAACAATATAAAAAATCTCCAATTATATCCATAATTTCAAAAGGGCCTATGTACCTAGGGCTCAATTTCCTTTTCATCCCAAATCTTATAACACCCTTCCATGAAGATACTTTTAAAAAACATGATCTCCCACTTGAAATTCCAAATCCTTCCTTTAATTATCATCATAGATTTTTTTCCTTCTTTGAGCTACTTTTATATGGCCTTGAATAGTCTTTACCTTCATTTTTGTTTCCTCTACAAGCTCTGGGACCACTAACTTCCTTTCACCAACTTCATCCCAACATGTTTGTGTATGACATCTCTTTCCATACAATGCCTCATATGGTGCCATTTGAATAATGGAATAAAAAATATTATTGTAGGAAAAACCCAATAAAGGTAAATATTGATCCCACATACCTTGAAAGACAAGTGAAAATGATCTCAACATGTCCTCTAAGGTTTGGATCATCCTTTTTGATTCCCGTCAATTAATTGGTGATAAGTAGAACTCAATCAAAGCTCAGTATCCAAATATTTATGAATCATTTTCTAGAATTTTGTTGTAAATCGTGGATCACGATCAGAAACAATTGAGATAGGTGCTTCATAATTTCTCATAACTTAATTTATATAGAGTCTTTCTAGGTGCTCCAGTAGAAAATCCTCCCTTATAGCAAGAAAATGTGCAGATTTTGTATGTCAATCCTCAATTACCCAAATTACATCATTCTTTCTTGGAGTTTTGGGTAAACCAATGAAAAAATTCCATGGTGATGTCATCTCATTTTTATATATGGACAGGTAGAGGTTTCATGACTCCTCTAGGATGTTGTCGTTCGACCTTCACTTGTTGAAAGACTAAACATTTTGATACATAATCAGCAATTTCTCTCTTCATGTTATTCCACCAGAAATGTTCTTTCGAATATCTATATATTTTTGTGCTACCAGGGTGTATAGATAAATTTGAGGTATGAGAATCATCCAAAAACTCACTTTTCAGATCGGGTAGATATTGAACACATAGCCTCTTCCCAAATTTCAGAACTCCATCATCACACAAGAAGTCATCCAACTTCCCATATTTCACAGCATTAATTTTATTTTGAATATTCTCATCATCATACTATGAAGAACTAATTATTTCCAATAAAGATTATTGGGAATAAATTTTAAAATGTAGTGATGTTTCACCTTCTTTGATAATTCCCATATCCATCCTCACTAGATCCATGTACAAAGGACCCTTGTCAATCCTCATTTTGTTGAGAACTCCATGATACTTCTTGCTCAATGAATCAACTAACTTGTTTGCCTTTCCGGGGAGGTAGTGTATGGTACAATAATAAGCATTGAGTAGTTAGAACCATTTACTTTGCCTCATGTTGATTTCTTTCTATGAGAATATATATTTTAGACTATTATGATCTGTATATATATATAACATTTTTTATTATAGAGATAATGTCTCCATATCTTCAGATCAAAGATTAATGATACTAACTCAAGATAATGAGTAGGGTAGTTTGGTTCATGAATTTTTAACTACCTTAATGCATAGAAAATAACTATATCATTATGCATAAGGAAACAACTAAGTCCTTTCTTTTATGTGTCACTATAGATCACAAAACCATCATTCCATGATGGCAGGGTTAGGATCAGATCATTAAATAATCTCCTCCTCAATTCTTCTAAATAGTCCTCACATTATTTCATCCATATGAACTTAACACCTTTACGTGTAATCTTGGTCATTGGGTTGGCTAAATGGGTGAATTTTTGAATGAAACACTTGTAATAACCTGCTAAATCAATAAAACTACACACCTTAATTATGTTTGTTGGATTAGTCCATTCTTGCAGAGCCTTTGTCTTCATAGGATCAATAGATATTCCATCCTTAGAGAAAATTTGGCCAAGAAATGAAACTTATTGAATCCAAAATTCACACTTGCTAAACTTATCATATAATTCATTTCATCTAAGAGTATTTATAATAGTGAACAAGTTATTTTCACAGTATTCATAGATTTTGGAGTATACCAAGATTTCATCAATAAATACCACCACAAATTTATCAAGATATTACTTGAAAACTCTATTCATCAGATCCATGAAAACAGAGGGTGCATTAGTCTATACAAAATGCATTACTATAAACTTATAATGCACATACCTGGTCTGAAACGTTGTTTTTTAGAATTACTTCCTTCCTCATAAGAAACTGATGATATCTAGATCAAAGGTAAATCATAAAAAAATATTGGGTTCTATGAAGTTGATCAAACAAATCATGAATGCGAGGTAGGGGATACTTTTTCTTTATTATTATAGTATTGATCTCTCTATTGTCAATGTACAACCTCATAGATCTATCTTTCTTCTTGATGAAAAGAATAGGGGCTTCCCATGGAGAGACACTAGGGTGAATAAATCCTTTATCACTCAATTCCTCTAGTTTTTTCTTCAATTATACTAATTCCATAATTTCCATTCTATAAGGTGACTTTGATATAGGCCTTGAACCAGGAATTAAATCAATAGAGAACTCAACATCCCTCTCTAGAGGATGTGTAGATAAATCCTCTAGAAAGATGTTAACATATTATTGCACAATAAGTACATCCTCTATTTGAACATTCATTTCCTTACCCATATTTATTTCATTCTCTTCATCCCCAATAATTGAATTCATTAAAACTAATAGGGTTGGATCTAGATGGGAATCAAATAGTGATGTTTCTACCCTAAATATAAGGGATTCCACCTCATCCTCAAAAATTGTAATCTCCTTCTTCTTGGAATAAATTTTCACTTCATGGTTCAAATGACAATCCATATTAAGGATTATATCAATTTCCATCACGAGTATGACAATAAAATCATAAGATAAAGCACATTTATATGCCACAATGGGGACTGTCTGACAAAACTTTGTTGCAATGATACTTCCCTTATGAGTTTTGGCTGACAACTCCCTTATTAAATCAAATTGAAAATATCTAATTTTCTTGGAAAACTGGGAATAAATGAAAGAATTCGATGATCTAGAATCAAATAAAGCATTGACTAAGTTCGAGGAAATGATTAAATTACCTACTATCACATTGTTAAGAAACTTAAACCTCCATAGTTGTGACCATATAAGATTAGAATTTCTCCCTTGGCCTTCTTTGGGGAATGTTTCCCTGATGCTTAGGGAATTAATGTGAGTAATGTCCCATATCCATACAATGGTATCATTTAACATTGGAATCTTCTTTATTACCCTTACAATTCTGAGATACTTGGACTTTTTCTCCGCACTTGTAACATACTTTCATTCCCTTTAGGAAAGTTCCAGGGTGTTTCTTCCCACAATTTCTACAAGATGGAAGGTAAAATCTTCCCTTCTTCCCCATTTTATTATTTCTAGATTTTTTAGTAGCCCTCTTCTACTCTTAATTTCTTTTAAAATCATAATACATATAAAATTCCTTTTCCTTATTGATATCACTTGAGACTATATCTTCATATGATGAGAAACTTTGGAAGACTAGTTCCCTTCATAAGAATAGTTTTAAATAGTCAAATAATCGATCAATATTGACCCTTGGATTATGTATGTAGTCCACGACATGTCTTTCAAACCTTGTGAAGTTAGCTTCATAATTTAAAAAAATTTCATTCTCCTTCTACCTTAGATTCAAGAATTTTCTTTCCATATCCACTCGTTGTTGGTAGGGAAAATATTTTTCTAGGAATATTTCCATAAAATTACTCCATTCCATCTCTTATATTTTTTACTCCTCCTTTGAGTTTTGAAATAATGACCACCATTGATCCCCATCTTTTTATAGATGATAAATTTCCATGAAAACCTTCTCTCTTTCTTTACATCCCAAAGCAAGAAATATCTTCTCCATGTAACATATCCACTTCTCTTCTACGAATGGGTTTGTTGTCCTATTAAATGATAGTGGTCATTGTCCCATAAAATGATCCAACACAGCTCCTCCACACTGTGGATATGGATTCTCCATACGTGTAATTTTATTGTTCATAACCTCAATTAGTTGCCTTAGTATAGTTATAAGTTTATCATCACCAGTCGTAGCTCCAGGTCCAACATCATTTTCTTTCATCAGAGGGAAATCCAAAGATGGGATGCACATGTTCCAGAGGTTTCCATTTATTCCACTAGGCGCCACTTCTAGATAATGGCATACACTAGATTGGGTTATGAATCATAATTTATAATATCAACTTAGGAAAATATTTAGCATAAATTTAAATCGTATGCATGGCTAATAACATAATTATAAACATGGCTTCTTTGAGGAAATTTTTTAATTTAAATCCTTCATAATGGATTTTAATGAAAATGTGAATTATCATAAGAATATCCCCCATGAGTGTTAAACTAGGTGTGCATTAAGGCTTGTTGTCATGTACCAGGATACCACAGGTCATTCTTGAAACTCATTGTTGGAGTTTTCACTCTTAGGTACATCTATGCTAAAACCACATCCACTTGTAGTATACAGATAGGGATGAATTTTCTAAAAAAATCCACATAATATATTTTTTAGAAAAATTCTAGGATGTTCTTGTATTTTTATCCTCAAAAACTATCTTATATATTTTTCCATAATCTATGTTTTCTAAATGTAGTTTCCATGTTTTCAACTAAAATTCCTCTGATACCAACTGTAAGGACCCGAAACCATTTACCCGGAGCAGGTTCCATATTTTATTACATTGGAATATAAACAAGGAATTTTCATCCCAAAGGACTGAGTAGTTTAGCAGCTTTGGAAACAAGGTACATACATAAGTTTAACATTACAACTTGAAAATAAATACAACATAGAAACTCCTTTGACAACATCCATAACTCCTTGGTTATTTCTGCATGTCATTAATAATATACCTCTTTGTGTCCTGGGAAAATGAAACATAAGAAAAGGATGAGCTCAAATGCTCAGTAAGGGTATGAAATACAGTGTAAGATATCATAAACATAAACATTTTTCATGATAAATAATTTAAAAACACATGCCTTTAAAAAGTGAACTTGAACAAATTATGGTAGGAATAAGAGATGAATAAAAAATTCCATATTAAAACATAATCATGGGTATTCTACTAGTCAAATAACCACATGAAATATCAATTAATAGTTTCATAATTAAGTAATGAATAATTCAGGACATCATAATTATACCGTCAGGGCCTCGTTCCGAGACCATAAATAATCATTTCTCAAGGCCTTGTGCCAAGACCGTAGTTGGTCTCATGAGACCTACCGATGAACCAAGGAGATATAGAGGGCCCCAACCGACACTTAATATTTCAAATTCATTCCTCATATGAGAAATGATAAACATAAACAACATATACATTCATATTGAAACTAATATATGAAATGTAAATAACTTTCCCCAAACATTAAGCATAAACACTAACCATTCCGAGTAAATTGGTGAATGGGTTTAAGATAGGAAAAACACAATATAACTAATCATAAATCATTAAATTGAATATGGTATGTGATATCATAAAGTATTAATACTAATAATAAATAAAGATCGATAATAGTGTTGAAATAGATAAAGATTCTCTTATAAAACCGTCGAGTAATTCTTGAGATAAATACTCTTTTACTTTAAAAAGAAGTGTTCTTCTGGAAAATTCATTGCATATAAAAAAAGTTAATTAAGATAGTATTTTTATAATAAAATGAGTGATTTTATTGAGATAATGGTTTCCAAAAACAGATTATAGATTTTCCTTGAGAATAGGTAAGAATTTGAGAAATTCCCTTCAATCATGCTTATATTTTGGAAATAATTTTTGAAAGTTACTTTTAAAACTTGTATATACCCATAAAATAAAGAATTATTCTGGTTAATAAACACATTTAGAACACACAACAAGAATTTATGATGAGTACATAATAATAAATAATAATTTCAATGAGGTAAGTAGGCAGTAAAAGTAACCCAAATGAAAATCGAGGTTCGGGTGGAAAATCTTTACATTAAGTCTGAATGTGTTCCACTCTTGAACTTAAGGCCCTGTAATATGAAATTATACTTATTAATAACTTAGTTAATAACCTATTATAAATTTATTTATTTTATCATAATTTTATTAAGTTCATTATTTCCTTATTCATAAGTTATAAGATTGAATTTCTTCGTTCCGTAGTGTTTGTTTCCTTAGTTTTCATGATCGGTATATTTGTATATGTGTATGGATGTTCATTTGGAAAGGATGTAATTATCCAGAATTAAAATTATATATTATTTATAAACATACAAAATTTTTAATGGTTATATATATATCATTTTTTACATGGTATGAGGATGAATCATTGGATGAAATATTAATGACAATCACTTAGATTATTTGGCGGTATTTGGATTAATATGAACTAGTTTTGTCATATAAATTAATATTATGCACATATATTGGTTCCTTAATATTAAATAGGTTATAATAAATATTTTATAGTCTTTTTAAAGCTTAAAAATGGTTTCATGACCAGTAATTAAGGAGAAATTTAAGATCCAAACTTCGTCGTCCACGAAGGTTGTAAATTGGAACCTCACGGACGATGATTTCATTTATAAAAGAGAATGATAGAGTAAGAAGGTTGATAATAGTTATTACATTAACATGGTATAATTTCAGTATATAGGTTATAATGGAGTTATAAGGATCAATTGTATAGATGAGTCTAGGAGAGAATATGAAAATAAAATAAATTGAAATGAAACTAAATGAAAAAGAAAGATGTTTTACCTCTTGAAATAACCTCATTGAGAAAATCTTTAAGGTAAGGGGTTTTGGTCTTTTGGAAAGAAAAAGATCTCCTAGATGTGGGGAGTGACTATGGAAGGGTAATTGGGTAGAACTTTGAGCATCTTAAAGTCTTAGAGTAATGAATAAAAGTGGGAGTGAGGGGGGTCTTTATAGTGGAGGAGAGGAGGGTTTTCCCATTATTTTTCTCATTATTTTATTATTTCGACAAAGACAACCAATAATATTGATTATTGTGACAACAAATAGTAATAAGTTAATTTTAGTTCGAACCAATGGTCATTTACATTTTCCATGACTCAAGCATGATGCATAAATTCTCTTATTTAACATATTTTTTAAATTATTGAATTTCACTATTCACAAAATTAAAGTATTTCAAAAAAATACCAAAAAATAAACCTAACCATTTTTGATGTGTATAATTCAAAAATTAACTCCATTTTTTGAAAATAACTTTCTAAATATGATTAATTAAATTTTTAAATAAAATAACAATTTATTCAAAAAATAACAATTTTAAAACTATAATTCGTTTTATATCACATTGAAAAATTAATAAAGATCATAAACTTAAGAAAATAAAATAATAAATTTGATTCACTATTAATAAGGGTCATATTACTATTCATATTACAATTTATAAGGGTATATTAATATTCACAAAAAATTAAGTTTGTCTTACCAGTCTCTAAATATCCTACTAAACACAGCTGTGTATGTCAGTTTTTCAGAATTCAAAACACAGAGGTGAAAAAAATTATGTTTACTAGATAGGTTATAAAGAAGTTTTTTTTTGTAGAGACTTGTGTTTCATGCATTCAATATTAAATTTATTTGAAAAATCTTGGGGTATTATAATATGTCATGGAAATTGTATGTTAATGAAAGGATCATTGGTCCAAAATGTTCTCACATGCCTTGCATGTGAAGAGGGAAAACTCATACCATGACTATAGGGGTTCTCAAGTGTAGAGAAAGGATAAGGAAAAATTCCACTAGGGATTATGAAGATAGAATAGGCCTCTCCTAAGTGTGAATTTACCTTTGGTTGGCATGAATTTTTTGTGGGCAATTTATGCCAAGCCAACTGGGACGTATCATGTATAGTCAAATAAAGGTGTCCCCACGACACTGACCTTCCATTTTAGATGGAAAAAAGAAGAATTTCGGAGATCCAAAATTTCTCAGGATAGAGAGTATGATTATTGGAGGGAAGCTTTCTGAGTACATAAGAAGAATTCCGACCACTATTGACCATGGAGTGTGGAGTTCCCTATATAGTTGTGACTCATGTGTAGGGAATGGGATTGTTTTTTGTAGGCTTTAGCTGAGCCAGGTTAATGGATCTGGAAATATTTACATATATAGTGTGAACCAGAATCAATCCACACATTGTTCTAAAAGAAAACATGGTAGAAGAGCAATGGTGAGAGTGGGGGTTTCTTCTATGGACAGTAAATTGAGGCATCTCATGACTATCATGTGAAATACCATACTTATGGGATAAGGTAAGGCTACTATTTATCATATTGTAATGAGGATGTGGTTATTTATTCCTCTCATACTTGGTTTCATGAGGCATCTTATGTTTTTTCGAGGGTAAATTTTCAATTTATTAGTGCATAGCTTTAAACAAGATGGGGGGGGGGGGAATATTTTCATGTGGTAAATAAATGATGAATCGATGCCAACTAAGTACCAAGGAGACCCTTTTCCTTACAAAAACTCAATAAATATAATATTGGAGCCTCTTTAATAATTCATATGGGAAAATAATTCATGAAAATATGGTAAATGGGATGGACTCAGGAGAAGGGATTCTGTCATCACTATATATCCCTCAAGGATGATAATCAATACATATATAGTTTTTAAAGACTCCTTATGTAGGTATGAACCATAAGAAGAGAGGGGAAACTTTTTTTCATCTATGGACCTGGAATTGGAGATTATTGTATCATTTTATATCCCACAAGGTCCGGAATCTAGCCACACATTATTATTAGGAAGGTAATTCTCTATGCATGTGTAACCCATATGCAGAGGGGAATTATTCTTGTTGATCGCTATAGTTGGGCCTAGGATGTGTATCCAGGAATCATTACATAACCTATAATGATAGAAATGTTTCCATACTTAGATATTGAATGCAGGTGTGGCGGGATACCAACACCAAGGGTAGTGGCCCTCTTGAGTGATGTCCACAATAATGTTCCATTTTATGTCATGTATGGGACATCAACCCTATAGTTTGACATCATGTAGTGAGTACGTTGTTATCAAATAGTTTACCATATTATGACATGGATTATATGGTGATATGTAGTTTTAACATCTTACTACTAGGAAGGAAAGTCAATATTTTTAAGGTCATGAGACAAAAGGTTGACTACGCAGTTTAACATCATGGATATGAGACAATTTATGATGAAGTTTCACATTATGTGATTAGGAAAAATGGAACCATGTAGTTTAATGTCATATAGTAAAGATGTAACTTGTGTGATTACACAAAATATTTCTTTAAGAACCTCATGTTGGTGGGGGTTATTGTGATATGTCTATCCATTAGGATCAAATAATAAGCTCCATTGGAGTAAAATTTGTGTATAGTGTAGGGTATCTCCCACTTTGGTTCCAATTTTAGAGGTTTTTTTCAGGTATCATCATATTCATGAGAAACAACACCACCTCTTCCTATAGGAATGATCCGAGGAAAAAATTGTTAAATGATCGTGAAATCTAGTTTTGGTGGACTTCCAAATGATGTAGGGTATGAAATCTATTCTCATCCAGTCAGTCCATTTCATCCAGCTATTTTTGGGATTGTTATTCTATAATAAATTGATCACAAATGAAAATTTGGATCAAGGGTATTTCAACTTCTATGGATAATAATTACTCTATACAATATACCAATTAATACGAGGTCACTTGTGTGGTAGTGTGGGTTGTAGTTTGGTAATCCCATAAGGAATGATGAATCTTATCCAATCATGAATTTTTATACCAATCTACCATATTTTAATGTAAAATTGAAAGGTTCTTATTGAAGGCCACTATCTATCCATTTTCTGCTACATGATTGTGGAATGAGTGGTTAGAATTGATGTTATACTCTTTATATAGCTTTTCCAACTAATTAGAATATAAATTGGTGTCATTATCCAGCAGGATTGTATGAGGGATAAAAAACAGGGTGATGATATTAGATTTTACAAATCCAAACTCGTTCTTTTCTCTCACTTCTTTGAGGGGTACAACTTTGGACAACTATAAGAATAAATCAGTTGTAGTGAGAATCTATTTGAATTACTTGGATGTGGAAGGTGGATATGGTGCCATAATGTCCATTCCACACATGGAAAATATCTAATAGTATTTGGATATGTGAAAAAAATATGGGGGTTGATGAATGAAGTTGTTATGAACCTGGAAATAGTGGCACTTTTTGGTATTTTTTTTGAAATGCGGAATCATATTTAGGAAGTAGTACCCAAGCCGCCATATATGATAAGAATTCTTGAGATATGACTTGTGGGAATTACAAGCTCTGTTGTGCACTTCATTCTTGACATCAGTCATCTCTTATCAATTAATGAACCTGATAAGGACACCATCAAGGCCCCTCTTATAGAGGAAATTTTTTATGATTTCTGCTGTCATATAGAACAAAGTTAACTACTCATCATAGTATTTTCTCTTTCCCAACTCTATCTAATATGAGGAATATTTTTTAACTTAGTCCACAATGGTCATCATCCAGCTAGTGGTAGGACTATATGGTTCTGGGATGGGACTAAATTCATCTATCTCTTACGTGTTGGCTCAAAAAAAGTTGAAACCATCCAGTAGTGTGTGATGTTGATGAATGTTTCATCTAAGTATGAATCTACTAGATCAGTGGCTACATTTTCCTACACATCATCTTGGGATCTTTTTGAGCATGGGACATGATTCAATATAGATTCTAAATGTAATTCCACCAGTAGTCCTCATACATAGTTTATCATGGGGTTACACTATTCCCCTTTGATGGAATAATCATCATTGACCTACTTGATGGACAAATCAAAATATCCTTTTATCTTAAAGTGTTTTACTTGTACCTAAATATAAATCTTTATCCATGAAATGAGATCTTAGTATTATGCATCATTGTTCATGGACCATTCTGACACTAGGAAGGAGCAGGGTATGACTTCCCTTGATGGGGAAGTGATCATGAATCCCAACCCAACATTGTTGATATTGGGATCTTCTATCCTCTTCCCTTTTGGGATTCTAGACATGCCATCAAAAAAATCTCCCATATGTGGGGACCTCTTGAATATAGAAGATATATCCTCCAGTTAGTTCAGTCTCTAATTATTTCAATTCTACTGATGATTTTTTTTCATGGAAGTCCACCAATGTCTAAAATTTTATAGATTTCTGAGTAAAAAAATGAATATCAAACTATCGTAGGATCACTACCCAATATAATATATTTCTGGTCCACATAATATGATTGAGGATATATTTGAGTGGGTTTCTATGATAGACGAATCATACCCCGTTATGCTACAGGTAATTACCTATTTTATGGACTATTAAGATTATCATTAGGTATCTTTTACTGATATATTAATAATGATTTTTTACATCCATCGTGGTTAGGCTGAGGTGATAAACGTGTTTTCCTCTCTTGACATTACTCTTTTTTGATAGGAAGGAACCCAATGAAAACTCTAGTGTTATCACATAAATAATGAGTAGTCTTACTAAGATATATGGCATTAATACTGGAAGGATTAAAAGATTTTTCTTGATACTATCAAATGATTCCTGATAGTCATCAATCCAATGGTATTTAACCCCTTTCATTATTAACCTAGTGAAGGAAAAACATTTTTCAATAGGTTGTCTATAAAGTGTTACATGTATTCTAAGTGGCCTTAATATCCTCTCAACTATTTGAGGTTTTGAGGAGGCGGCATGCCAAGGATACCATTTTTTTCTCAGGGTTGAATTCAATTCCATGATGGTGTATGAAGAAGCCAAGAAATTTATATTAGGTAACACCAAAAGCGCATTTTAAGGGGGTTCATTTTCTGGTAGTTTTGTCATAGTTTTTTTTAAGACAGTTTCAATATGAGGTAGGTAGTCAAAACAATGTCGATATTTAACTACCATATCATCAATTTAGCATTCAACCATCTTCTGTAGGAAGGATTTGAAGATGCGATGCATAACACATTGGTATATAGAACCGACATTCTTCAATATAAAGGGCATTACCTGATAGTAAAACCATCCATGGGGGATGTTAAGGTAGTTTAATTTTCATTTTATCAGGCCATTCTTATTTGGTTAGAAATCAAATATTCATTCATGAAGGAGAGGGCTTGATATCCATCCATCACATTGATCATTAATTTTTGGACCAGGACTGGGAAATCATCCTACATATAGTGCCAGTTGAGATCACTAAAATCAATGAAGACTTTAATTTTATAATTCTTTTTCTAAATGAGGAATATATTGGCCATACAATTTTGATATAGAATCTCCAGAATGATTTTATCCCTGATGATCTTGGAAACTTTAACATCATTTTTGGTAGTGTTAGTCCGATGTCTCCTTCTAGCTACCAACATATAGCCCTAATGGTCCGATGGAAGGTCCAAGTGATGGGTATCCACGTCAAGATCAAGAAAGGGTATTCATATGTAATTCTAGGTGAATTCATCCCGACATTTTTCTAAAAAAGAGGTTTATACCTCTCATTTTTAGGAGAAATGGATTCACTAATCAAGGTGGTACGTTGTCCATCTACAGTACACAGATTTATCTCATTGAGTTCATCAATGGTGGTAGTGAAACCCTCCTCAAATGCTGGAGGGGCATCCCTAAGGTCCTCCTCCTCCCCTTCTTCCTCACTTCCCTCTTACTCCTCAATCTAAGTGGAATTAGGTTATGGAGGAAGCTCTATGAATTTAGGAGGGGATAAAAAACATTAAAATCCAAAAGTTTAAGTGATTTCATCTGACCCAATAGATGATGTGGGACATCTTTAAAATTATAGAGTGTACATGATGAGAAAATAATGAATATATATTCTTTCTCCTAGTGACATGATGAATTATTTTGACTCAACTAATAAGGCTAGGATTTTTATAAAATCCAGGAATTTAATGAGGGAAATTTTATCTAAGCCTTTACCCTTGTTTAGAGAGTCAACAACCTTTTCAACACCCTTTTATTTGGTTTTCATGACTGATACCATTAATGTTGCTAAATATGCCTTTGAATTTGTGCTCATATGGTCAACCTGATTGATTGGAAATGCATACTCTTCATTGAACTGTTTGAAGGGGTTTCCTGAGATTATTTCTAGATCATTCAGGGTTGTGACCCAAGTGGAACCATCCAGCAAGGGATATTTACCTTCCGTCTAATAGAATCCTTCATCGATATAGTGTAATTCAAATGAATTGAATAGGGCCTTATCATCATAAAACATCAAATATTTCCATTAATGTAGTATTTGATGTATTCAAGATATAGTGAGAGAATTTCCATGTGTTGGTATAGCCAAGGGCTTCCTAGAAAATTATTGTAGGTCATATACTACTGAAAGTCCATAAATTTAGAGTTATATACAAGTTCTCAAAACTGAGCCTTGAGCTTGATTTGTGCAAGGGTATTTTTCTCATTTGTCACAAACCAGTTACATTAGAGCCGATGGTGCTAGGTTATCCTTGATGTATCCCATCTGGTGAAGTGTCCATACTAGAATGATATTAACTCCCAATCCATTTTCAATGAAAGGAGTTCAGATGTTGAATCCATATATCCATCCAGACATGTATAGGGGTCAGATGTGTCCATGTATAATGATGTATTTATCTTGATTCATAATGGAGATAACCACATGAAATTATGCGGGGTTAGTCTATTCTTGATATGAATCAATAGTGTAAAATTCAACTTAAAACTCAGAAGTTATTAAAAAATACTCTTCGATTACTTCCCTAATTATTTTGATAAAATCAAGGAATCCATGATTGAAAACTTTGTTAGAACTAAGTCTAATTGCCTAAGATGTCATACATCTGGCCTAAAGGCATGAGCTTCCCAGCACGTGGGTGCTCATGAACAGATGCCTTTGAGGAAAATATGCTTGATATAGATGGATTGTTCCTCAAAATAGGAATTTAGGGTGCACAGTTTCTTAGCAGATCAAACCAAACAACCCTTCCTATCATTTGAGAATTATTAGACACCTTTTCATCTTTCAATTGATACTCCATGATGATCAATTCATGAAAACTTTTGGTTTCTGCAAGGGATTTTCCATTCCCCTATTTTAACCACTAAAGGGATCTTCAATGAGTTTCTACAACCCTAATAGTTTTAGTAGGGGGATGCCTATAATTATGGATTTATCCATGATTAGGACATCCAAAATAATCTTAGATCCTATTAACTTTTTCTCCAGTTTCTTAATTGGGTATAGGGAATTTTGGTTCGAAGTGATACTAATCATTAGAGAAGGGTCCATTAAATTAAAGAAATTAATTTAACTGAAGATTAATTCTTCATAGGATAAAGAATTTTTTTGGAAGACCATTTCTAGTAGCACCATTTAGTGGAGTAGTTCCCATTGCTTCAAAATTGGGGGAATAAAATTCACGTGAGTCTATGATAACTCTATCCTTGATATAGGTTAATCTCCCTATATTTCCTCTTCACCCTTCCTTCTATGTTTTTTTAAATTACAAGATTCTAGAGGACTGTGACAATGATTGATTCAGTCATGTTTTAGCAGGAGAGGTTGGTTTATTGTTGTTTGCTTCATATTTACTCAAAGGATAGTGTGAGTTGTATTGACTGTATTTTGAGTCATCTAATTTCCAAACTTCTTTAAAACTTTTCTAGAAACGTTTTTTCATTCAACATCCTCTTATGAATGAGTAGTAGATATATACGCTACTAGTTATGATGGCATTATCAACTTAAATTTTCTAGAATCTCTCATTTTCTTCAGGTTTTCTTTGAAGAAGAAGAATTTATGAATAGTGTGCCCTAATATCTATTGAAAGGTTCAATAATATGTTTTCTCATCAAGAAACACTTGGTTGGGCCTCTTGGGCTCTAGTAGTTAAACCAAGTCACTATATATTGCTTCTATAAAGTAGCCATGAACTTTCTTGTCACAAAATGAGTAAAATTTATTTCTTCACTCCATGAATTTATTTCTATTGGGTTCCTTACACTCATACTAATGAGTTTGGGGTTTATATTGATTCATAGGGGGTGTTTCATGATATGGTATAGGATTTGGAGCTGGAGTCGACACAGATGGTGGATAAAGTGTGACAGATGTAGCCTCTTCTTTCCCTGTATCTTTTTCTAGGGCTGATTGAACCATTCGAGACTTGATCATAGTCTAATATATGGAATATTTATTCTTTTAGATATTATGCTGAGATCTCAAAACCCAAACATATACCTTAACAAGAAAATCATCATTCTAAACTCATCGTAAAGGTTCTCTATGAAAATATAAATCAAATCATCCTATTAAAGAAGTAATATTATGGATTAGGTCATCCTCTTCCATCTTGAAATGAAATATAAGACCCTATCATTATTCCAATGTTTTTAGTTTGATGGGTAGGGATCATTATTATTTTTAGAATTGATTAAAATTAGAAGAGAAACTTCCAACAGAGGTCTTCCCATCCCATGATTTATTGATCTAGAAAACCGGTGTACCAAACGAAGGTTGTCCCTTACAAGGATTTCATAAATAATATATGTTTCACTTCTTATTATTTTTCATAGGGGTTATGATTATGGGAACACACCGGGACACAAAATATGTAAAATTCTACTCCAGGTTTCTTAATCCATTCAATATTGGAAAATTAGGACTCCTAGAATTTGGTGGGTGTGGGATTCTAGTAATCTATTCAGGGAAAAGTTTCTATTTTGGCTGTATTGGTTCACTTTGTTCCTCTATAACATCTAATTGAGCTTCCAATGGCTCAATGGTTTCGATAATCCATTGCTGACTCCTTTTCAGAACATGATATTTAATAGGGTTTATAATATAAATGACCTAATATGATGGTTCTGCTAATATTTGTGGCCGATATCTGATAGAGGACAACTTTTGAGGGTTCAACTGAATCAATTTTGGATATCTCCTTAGTGGATGGAATTCTTGGTTTCTTTCCATGATTAGGTCTAGTAAAACTGATGGATTGGGAATCTGGTTAAACAAATATCCTAGATCAACTTCATTCACTAGGATGAACCCTTGTTGTTGAGGTATATTTTTTGGAAGTGAAAGTTTAGGTTCTACCAATGGATCATATTTGGTAATAATTCTTCCTCAAAGCAGATTTTATTTGAGTCTTATCAACTTTTTCACCTCTACCTCATTCCAAGTGAATAAGTATTCATGTTTGAGGGTTTTAACCTCTTTAAAAGGCAGGTTGTATGAAACCTTTCATTTTATTTATACTTTGGTAGATATTAAATGAGGAGGAAGTGATGGATTAGCTATGAGAATCCCCTGATTTAGGGAATGTCTCTAATTAAGGGTATATGCACCTTCATCATTTATCTCAGTATGGACTGTATTCTAGGTGGAAACATCCTCTCCTCACTCCTCTGGGTTGGTTCTATCTCTAGTGTCATCTACATGTTTGACGCCTACAAAATTCACTAGTGAATAATGCATCATAGGTTTCATGTTGGATATTGAATTATAGGAGGGTTATTGATGCCTTTTACTAGACCTCCTCCATCTTTTTTAGGATCCTCTTCAGGATTATTGGTGAAGGGTGAATCTGAGGGAACCACTACAAAACCTCATCATACGGGTCCCTTATGAGAGTTGTGGGTCTCGATATATGAAAAACTAGAGAACTTATTTCATGATGTTCCTCCTAAATGGGAAAAGATCCATTTATGTTTAGGATGGGGTTGAGGTAAAAATCCCACAACCATGTGGGTTGGGGTTACTCCCATTATTCTATTGTCATGACATCGGCTAAATATGTCAGCTTTGGAGAATTATTTTGGGTTAAAAATTATCCATCCTTGCAAGCTGGGGTTGATCATGTATTAATACTGCTGTTGCTACTACCACTTTCCTCTTGATCTCACATATCCTTATTCCAGAATGAGCAAGGTGAAATTCATGGCCATCACATAAACCACCTACTTCTGAATACATAAGTAGTTCTTGATGACTGGCTTCCCTTAAATGGGAATCTTATTTATTATTCTCATTTTATTCAATCATTATTTTCTCTATAGTCTTCTCCTGTTGGGTTAGAAAGTTTTAAGACCTATTCAGGGTTGATTACTACTAAGCATTCCCTTTTCCCTTATAGGGGGTATTGTCTGAAAGTCGCATTAGAGTAATGAAATTTTAGGTTTTCACTTATGGTGGATTTTTCTGAATAGGGATTGAGGTGAAATTTAAGGCTCTATGTATACCGCATGCACATATATGAATACTAGGTAGGGAATTGATAATTAGACAATTCATTTAATAAAATTCATCAAGGCATGTCAATTTAATATCCTTATGTTGTTTGTATGATCTTGGCCTCTGTGTAGATGTAAGGGATTCCGAGTCAAATTGATGATGAATATCTCCCAATACATTAACATGTTTTTCATAACCGTTTTAAGGAAAGAACTTTTCCTTCATATTTTAGATAATTTTTTAGAGATTTAGACATATTTTTAGACACGTTTTGGACAATAACTCTAGAATTTTAAACTGATAAGTGGATGAGGGAAAAACATGATGGGTATATTTTCCACGATTATTTTTATTATCATAATATTATATTTTTCTTCCTAAGATTCCACTACTTGGTTAGCCCAAAATTGGTGCTTCTTGGATATTATTTCACATGTTGAGGGACTGGTAGGGGTCTCATTATCATGAAAACGTTTTGAAGGTGGTTCAGAGGAAGACCGTTGCCTCAAGTCATCTTTAGAATGAGTTGAAATGTCACATTTAATTTATAGGGTGTCCGACATGAATGATACCATTTTGTAAAGCACCTAAAAATAAGATTGAATTCTCATATTTGATCTTGTAAGGGGTATAAATTCTTGTTGACTGATCTTATGGCCATGAGGTGGGCTTTCATGGAACTCATTAGGTAATGTGCTATCATTATTGATCAGATTGTACTTGCAGAGAAATCATTTGTGGTAATAATTCAAGAGAGGACTTCCAAAAATGCTGGTATTCATGATTTGGGGAGGGCCTTTGCAACTAATATTTAAACTTACATACTTTGGAAAAGGATATTCAGAATCATGTTCCACCATCGATAAAATTTTTATGGTCTCAAAACACAAGAATTTATCAAAGTAGGGTTATAAGCCTACTCGAAAAAATTTAATTTCTTCGGGTGTGATTTATTTTTTGATGATCTTCCATAGGCATCTAAAATCGAATGTCTATAATGAAAATTCCTATACATGAGTGTGGAATCATATGACTCCCATTTTTATGTTTATGTATTATAATGAGTTTCTATAATTTTAGCTGGGATAAATGCTGGCCTTGGAGTGGCCCTTGAAATGGGATGGTAATCCCTAGTTGGAATGAGTATTTGTCTATGATCCAGTTTTCCATTTATCATGGAGTATTGCTAATGATCCTTTTGGATGGGAGAATGTATATATGTCTACTATTGAGTGACCCTCCCATTGTGAATATGAGTCACCCTACATAAGGAGGTGGGGTTATGCACCCTACTTATAGCTACTTCTGTTAAAGAAATTATGATTTGGCCATCTTGTAAAAGTGTTCAAGAATTGATAACTAAACTTCCATCATTTCCAGGATATGATGAGAAAAATTCTTAAGAGGAACATGAATATAAACTCATTCTGATTTTGGGGTGGGGATACGAGTCCACCCCTGGTTCATAGAACAGATACGTCAAATATGTCCTCCATTTTTTCTGTATTTGAGGGGTGGGATTCATATGAGTATATAGGGATTCACATCTTATCATTGATTTCTATAATACTTTACTTGTGATATTTACATAAGAGTACAAGTATTTTAATCTTCTCAAAATTTTCTACCATATTTGACAGACATGATAGATGTTCCTAAACAGGTTTTACATCTTCTCATAACATTTCATTACATTAGACTTATGGGCTTGATGTTTATGAGTGGGGATTTTTATATTTTCATTGTGTACTATTGTACTTAAATAATAAGATTTATATGCATGAATAGAGATTTTCCTATAATCATGGTCTTCCACCATATTTAACTGACGATCTGGATGTTCCTGAGCATGGATTTGCATATTCTCAGTGTTATCCACAATTATTAACTGATTTTCTTGATGTAATAAACTAGGATACATATGTTCTCTGGGTTTGAATCCATATTTGAGTGATGGTATTGATGTTACTGAGTAGTTATTTTCATCTTCTCTTGGTTTTATACCATATACGAATGATAGGCTAGATGTTCTTAAGTAGGGATTTGAATTTAGTAATTATTTTCCACCATATTTGACTTGAAGGTTTCTTCAATAGGAACAAGAATGATGGACTATTATAGATTTTTCGATCTTCAACCTCTGTGGGCCTCCTTGGGGACCTGGGGCTAGATGAATTCAGATCAGGCCAATGAGGTTATATCCTCTTCATGGTGAGAATTTTGGGCCACATGTCATTGACGATGATGATTTTTAAAAGTATCCCTTGGGTGGGACCCCTATGTCACCAGGATGAATTCAGTGGGGACCACTTTATCATCCTCCAAAAGGTAAGGGAGGAAATAGTTATAATGTTTTGAGGAAAGCCTCTTGAAATGGTTTGAGACATCTATCAGTACCATTTGGTTCTGGGATTCTGACCATCATTGAAAAAATGGATGGTGAGGTTTCATGCACTACTGGTTCTGTTAGGATGCCTCTATGGTTGGGAAAGTACTGTTTTTGTGGTACCCCCATACAAATGTGTTTGAGACCCATCATTGAAGACAAATGTATGGTGATGGTATCCTTTGTTCGGATGAGGACCCAACCTATGTGGTGATAGATGTGATTGTATGCAAGAAATGGTGAGATGATATTTGATTGGAGAGTGTTCTGGTTCAAAGTTCCTGAAATATATATGACAAACACCAGCAGGAAAACATTTTTAAAGAAGGATATCATTAAATGAGAATTAACATAATTGATTGACTTATTTGACCCTCTTTTATTTTAGGTGAAGATGGGGCCTGACACATGGGTGGTATAATCATCTTGGTTATGGATTCAAATCAATTTCACCTTTTTTTACCAATTTGAAATGGTTCAGTTTCAAATGGGGTTTGTTTGTGGAGTTGGAAACACCCAATGCTTCTTATATCTTTGATGACTCATCGACCTACATTCCAAATGTACGATCTCGTTGGGTACCTTTACCAATGATACTTAAGAACTCACATTGATAGAGAGGATGGGAGTTCGGGATCGTCACAACATTTTGGGTGGAATTTATTTCCAATTTTAGGACTCTCCTATAGTCTTAAGATTTGTTAATGAACCTTTTATTCATTAACAATTATGATGTGGGTCACCCTTTAATTAACCAAAAATTATTAATAGGTGTTAATATGGAATCTTCTATATGTATCTGAGGTTCTCCATCAATAGTACATGTGGACCAGTGATCTGTATGTCGTTTATTATTACGATGTTGGTTTAAAGCCACATGATGGGGTGCTCCGTAATTTATTTTCATCCAGGGAGACAATAATTATTTTTATTTCATGATAAAACCCATAAAATATACTTCCTACGTATCCCTATGAATGTAATCAGAACCCACATATTTCAGTGCCACTTAACATGACACATCATACCCTTTATGCTCATGTAATAAGGACAAACGATGCAATTTAATGTCATGTGGAAAGGATGCCTAGAAGGAGGGTTCCTAGTCAATTTTTGGTGTGAGACATATACTAAGGTAGCCTAGAGGACCTAGAAGAGATATTTTCTCATAGGATGAAAATGATCTTATTAGAAATATATCATAATAATAATGGTGATGAAAGGGGATCATAAGTAATATTATCCCCCAAGATAGATGTGACCCTACAGAGAGTATGGCACAATGAATATTATGGTGAATTTGAGGTGCCAGTTTTTGACCTCAGGGAGGCCTCCTATGTATCCCAGTTGGTTAGGAATAAAAATCCCACATATTTTGGATGCATTGGATATTAAACCTATATAAAAGGAACTTTCACTTTCTTCAGAAAAAATATGGATCTTTGAATATATATTTTCATAGAAAATATGTCTTTTTGAGAAGATGGTAACATGGTTTTCAGGTTTACACCAATTAGGAGTCCCATGGTTCTTGGAATATTGTGGATTCATGATCACTTCCAACCTCTATGACCACATGGGTCATGATCGATGTGAGAGAAAGAGGAATTAGTATATCTAGAAACTACACAATCTTACTTATCTGCTAGTGGATGAGGACTAGGATCAATGGAAGAGGGAATGAGAGAGGGGTATGGTCCTTGTCTCCTATATTGATTTCATATCATGGGCCCAAAGTGAAATATAAAGGTAATTTAGGTTCGTGTTTCATCTTTTTTTGTTAACTAGGATAGTCACATAAACTCTTGGCTATGACCCAACAGACATAGAGAAGTAAGATTTAATCATCCTACAAGGAAGAATAGGAGATTACTACAAGAATTATTTGATTCTATTAATTTCAAAGAGGATGAGATAAGAATACATAACTATCCCATATTGTTGTTGAAGTCTAGTGGTTCCCCTCAATCCCTAAAACGGGGAGGTCCATATGAGTTCCTCTATGTTTGGGACACTTGTTACCATTGGAATGTACGCTAGAGAGCATTCCAAGGACCCCCTTATTAAGGAGGTTATCAATAGGACCTCATTTACCATTGGTATGTACACTTGAGAGGACACACTAATGTTCCCATTAATTTTATCATACACATCGAGTTGTTTTGGAAGAGGCCTTGGCCAGATACTATAAGAATGGTTCACCGAGGGGCCAAATTGGGGAATAATGATACGCCAGAGGAATTCCATGAGAGAGGAATTAGGGAAATAACGATGGAGACTTATTTATCATTATGTGCTCTTATGTGGGATGGGGATCCATCTACTTAGTGTTTTTCAAGGTGGGTGTGGGTTCCATCTGCATAGCACATTTCTATGCAGGTCTGAGATCCGTCTGCGTAGTGCTTTTCTACACGGGTCCAAGATCCATCCACATAGTGCTTTTTTATGCGGACCAAAGTCCCACTCATTTAGTGTCTTACTATTTTGGGTATGGATCCTTCCACAAATATTTTTACTATTATGGGTGATAGAGTGTAAAGAGGCCATTTTCTTATGCTTCGTGGAATGATATCCTCAAAGGGTACTTGGGTCTGTGGATTACCGGGTGAATCTATTTTCTTATTTATGTTATTTTGTAGGTTTACCTACTCAAAATTAATTGATCTAGTACTTTCTAACCCATAATTCATTGCATGTTTTTTTGGCTCCCCTCTTGGGGAAATTAATTGGAGTAGAGAAACCAACTTCTGGGATGGTTGGTCATCCATGATGGACCATGGGGATATAGTTTGTGGGGAATATAAAACACCATCTGAACCAAAAAAGTATTTATTAATTCATGGAAGAGTTTAACCACCCACAAATGAAATTTTAATTCATAGGGGATGTAATGTATAATCCCCACATGAAAATTATTTTTTCGTTCATGGGGGATAGTTGTTTGAGGGGGATAAAAGTCATCTCCTGACACCACAAATGATTTGGTGTCGTTCGTGGGTACTGACTAATACCGCCACATCCCATAAATGATTTATTTTGTGGGATTCCACATGGATTATCAGTCCAATTATTGAGTTTTTCTATGTGGAATATATCCCCCCCTAGGGCTTGGATTCTTTATAATTTTTTCAAACTCTTCTTCATGTTTATTTCACATTTTTCAAATTTTATGGAATCCTTTTCTCTAAGTATGTAGAGTTTTTATGACCCAGAAAATATTAAAAATTTATAAAATATTATGAAAATATTTTTTTAGGAAATAAATATGGAATCTTATAAATAAATATTCAAAACATTGACTACTTATTGTGTCAGAAATTTATATTCTTTCCATGTATATTAAAATAAATATTCATTTTTTATTTTCATTAAAATGTAAAAAATGTTCCTCTTTAAAAAAACAACAAGAAAACTCCATTTAAAAAATTTATAAGAAGTTAATAATGGTTAAAAATAACTTTAAACAGTAATTGGAGTTTAGTAACAACATTATTGAAAATATTTTAGAAAACATGGATATGGAAGAAAACGTTTTTTTGATCCAAGAGAGAAATAAAACCAGTTTTCCTTAAAAATATTCTGTAAGTATCTTGAATTTTTAAAGATAGGAAAATTAAATTAACACTTTTAATTTCTAGAAATAACTATAGGAGAAGAAAATATATTGGATTTAAGATAAAAATATTAAATAATTCCCCATAGCGGAGACTTAAATATAATCAATCCCAAATAATAATGAGATTGTGAAATAAACACTTACCCTAGGCCTGACATGCTTTGTAAGTGATTTTGTCCTATATTATAATAAATTTAAATTTATTATACCCCTATACCATATCCATATATATAATTATATTATCATATATGATTCAATTATAACATTTTAATACACATTTATTAATAAATCTTTATTAAAATTGTCATTTTTAGCATTAAATTTATCATTTTTCATATAAGTTTTAGATTGTGTCATTCCATGAATATTATAGAAATTATTAATGATATATATATATATATATATATTAGGTGATTTGGGGTAAAATTACAATTAAACACACACACACATCTCACACACAAGCAGGAAAGGTAGGACATGGCCCCCCTAAGGGGGTAGACCACCCATCAAGCCCAAGTTTTTCAGTACATGGACCTTAGGCCTAGTGGGAATGAATCCCATTACATGGACCAAATGGATAGTGGTCATGAAATCCCAATAAATGTCCCATAGGACCATATTTTGACCCAAAGGACCACCAGTTAATAATGATTTTACATTACCCAGGCTATTACAATACTACTATAGTGTCACCACTTCCATATTTACTGCTGCAATGTCCACCACAGCTATAGTTCCATCAGGGCTATAGTTCCTCCACTGCTACAATTCTTCTATAGTACCTCTAAAGTGTTATCGTAGTACCTGCGCTCCATGGGTTTTGAACCCCCAACCTCAATGTAGTATTATGGGGTGCTTACCACTAAGCCATACCCCAACTACAAGATATAAATATATTATATATTCATTATATATATTTATAATCATCTATAAAAGGTATAGATATAAATATTATTACATTTTTCATAGAGATGGTAGGTCGTACATACACATAAATGTTCTTTCCACCTTTCAAGGGATGGAACGAAAGATAGGTAAATAATATTTCACTATTCAAGAATAATTATTATAATATTTAAAGTATATATTCATTAAATATATCCATATTTTCTTAAATTGAAGTATAAATGAAAATTTAATCACATCACTTCCTGGAGGCAGTAGTCTACATGTACACACAAGCGACATTATCATTTTCTAGTAGATTTGAAGTTAAGAAAGTAGATGTAATATTATAATTGAATAATACTAATTATATCATAAATATCATATGTATATTTTAAACCCATCACAATAACCAATCATGAAATATAGTGATTGAAAATGAATTGTATCACAACTTTGAGGTGGTAGTCCATATGAACACACGAGCAATACTTTCCCTTCCCATTTGATGGAAAATAGGGTTGAAATTGGTGGTTAAATAAACATAATAAAATTTATGTATATTTAAGATAATTAATTTATTATTCTATTTTAGATAACCAAGACTTAGAGGAGGTAGAGGAGTAAATAAATTGAAAGAGGTCGGGTAAGACGATTACCTCTTCTTCAGTAGACCTCCACTAGATAGTTTCTTAAGGACCCTAGGAATGGTATTTTAAGAAGTAAAGAAGCTCTAATTAATTGATAGTAAAGTTTATAAGTGAATTGGTTTAGGTTTTATTGATCTATATGACTCTAATTGGTGGAGAAAAGATAAAGGAGAGGTTTTATTTTATAATTAGGGGAGATGACACACTTGGAATTTTTTAAAAGATTCATATATAATAAAATCATATTCATGATGAATTCTTCCAAATGTCTAGATATTAAAATTATAGATATTATTAGGTATAAATATATCTATATAATAGGATTTATATATGTTTAATTAGAATAAGTATCATTATCTGTAAGTTTATCCCCAGAAAAATTGTTTTTAACCTTAACCGTAGTAACAAGTTTTTATTATTTTTATTTTTCATTGTGAAAATGAAATAAAAAGATCTTATTATATAATATTAATTACTATGATTACAAATATGTAATACATTTTACCAAATTAAACTCAAATAAATTTCAGGGTTTAATATAAAATTAAATTAGTAAAATGTGACGAAAATAAGGTTTCCAAAAAAATAATTTTTTAAGTATAGAAATTATATATATAATAATTAAACATAAAATTGAAAAAATGTAGTAAATTTTATTATTAATAATATAATTAATCTAATTATACTTTTAAAATAATTTTAAATAAAAATGAAACTTTTTAAATGCTTTAAAAAATGGAATATTTCAATAAAAAATATATATTATTCATTATTCAATGAAAATTCAATTATTTTAGAAAATTATAAAATTTTTAATCTTAGATATTTTTTACATGAATATTAAAATAATTTAGATCATTTATTAAAATTTATTTTTTAATTGGAAAGAATTAATTTTATGATTTTTCACAAAATATAGTAAAAATTATTTTTAAGGAAAATATATTTTCAATGAAAATAATGAATTTAATGAAAATTGAGCACTTATTAATAAATATATTTTATTTATTTAAAAATAATTTAAATAAAATAATTTTTTTATTTCTATTCTTTTTTTTAATTTAACGGTTTTTTAATAATTGTATAATATATTTCTATTCATTTAGACTCGGGGTTGAATGTGTTACAAGCTATCAATGAAATTAAATTTATTCATAGGGAAATATTTCATAAAATATTAAGATGTTTCAATAATTCTTTCGTCCAAAGTTATTTTTGAGTGGCTTGTAATAGGTTTTCCTAAAAGTAAACATCCCTATTCTCATACAATATTCCCCAATGGGTTCTCACTCCGCAAAAGTAATAGATGAGTTCATTGGATACTGATGAACCTTACTAGGGTGATAATAAAAAAAATTGAGGGATGAGATTATAGACTACCACTAAGGTCAAGGGATTTATACTATTGACCTCTCGAGTCTAGGGGTGGAGATGTATGGGAACACATCCTGTTATAACCAAACTTCTTATAAATTATTTTTTTCTTCTTTTTACTATTTACACATTTCTTCATTTATAATAAATTCACATACTCCCATAAATTATATTAAATTACTCCCATGATTAAAATACTTGGATATTATCTTTATAAACATGGATCAAATTTATCAACTATCATGTAACCAATTTATCACTTTAATTAATTTTTTTATTTTAAAATTTTTAAAAGTGAAACTCAACGCTTTCTATATTTCACATACCAATAGTATTGATGTTATAAAAATTAATTCTTATATTTTAAAGGTTATAAAATACAAAATATACATTGAATAGTTGTTGTGAATATGTATAAGAGCTAAAAATTTGTGAAAAGTTAATGGTTTAATCTTAAAGTATACATTTACATGATGAAGGAAGCATTTCTACATTAAGGAGTTGAATGTGGTGGATTTCAATAAATATATAGAGAATTGTAATAAATATTTTGATGTTTCATCTTGTTCTCCTCTTATATGATAAGAGGTTTTTAAAAAAACAATATTTGTTACAAATAAATAAGATGATGGTTTTTTGAAACACATGGTTATGATTGATCTAAATTTATATCATGGTTTGAAAATAAGATAAGGATAAAAGGTTTTTATCTAGGATAAAAGTATTTATCCATGTTATTTATTGAAATATAATGGAATGTGTTCCCACCTCTTAATAGTGTTATATTTTTAAGAATGAAGACTTTTTTCAAAAACAAATCTCCAAAAATATATAATACGAAATGGGATATGGTTGTAAATAAATTATTTATTAAATATATTCACAAAACAATCTTTTTAATGGGATAATTTTACTCATAGAGAATTTCAATGTGTAACAAATGAAATATTTTACTAATAAAATTAAAAATTCAAGTAAATTTATTTCCTAAAATAGTTTAAGATATATTGGTCAATAAATATATCATTTGGAATTATTCACCCGATTTGGGCCATCGAGACACTGGTTTGGGCCTATGGGTCTCAGGGCCTTCGGGTCATCAAAGGAATTTGTCCCTCAGGGCCTTCGGGTCACAAAGACAATGGAGTAGCCCAGTTCACACAGAGTAAGACCCAGAAGAGGATCAAATCAAAGAGTAACAGTCATTAGAAGCAGAGCTAACAAGATTGGAAGAATAATAGGGTATAGAAATGTCCATCAAGATCAGGCACCATGCATCTTTGTATGATGGAATGCTAACCGATCAGAAATGCAAGGTGGAGAGAGGCAATCAATGATGAAAAAGCTGGGGAGGGTAAATTCCTATGGGGTGGGACATATGGGTCATGGAATGGGAATAGTATGCCTCTAGGCCTTAGGGTTATGTATTGGACTTCGAGTCATGTTAGGCCTTGTACCTTGGGCCTACAGGTCATGTAAGGGTTCCCCTTCAACTATAAAATAAGGGATTATCCATAATAAAATAAAAAAAGAAAGCTTGCAGTCCATTCAAGCAAGAGTTAGAATTTTTTACCAAAATGATCTGAAATTTGTTTTTAAATAGAACGACTCCTAGATAATGATGATAAACTTAAAAATAGTTCTAAGTATACAATATAAGTTATTTCCATCCTAAAATTTGATGTTGTGAAGTAAATAAGTTGGAAAAATTGTACAAAGTGTTAAAAAATAGGAATTTTATTATTAGTTTCCTAATTATTCAAATAATATTTCTTCATAGATACTACCTACCAAAATAATTTAGTGGGAATTTTTATTAGATGGTTATATAGAAATGTGAAATAAATTTCATAGAGATGCAATGAATTAAAAAAAATAATGCTAGTGAAGTAAACATATGGCCTCTCCAATGGTATATCATATAATATATTATTCTATGAAATATTATGTAGGGTTTTATTTGTATTGTTAAAGTATTTTAAGAATATAAAATGTACTATGTTATATAAATGTAGTGTCCACTTTATCATTCTTCCGTGTTAGTTACATATAGTCATGATGTGAAATAAAAATTAACCTCTCAAAGTATCTCCTTGAGTTATCCATAATCAATTTTTATCATGGAGTATTATATGTTTTTATAAAATGACAAGGTTAACATGAGTAGGATTTTATATAAGGAGCTACAATATTCTCATGAGATATAAAATGAATTTGTGTGCTAGATTTCTTACTATGTATACAACATGGAGTATCACACACTATGTCCATAATCTAATATGGGTAAATGTTTTTGTGAAAAAAAATGAGCTCATGGGATCTTATTCTAAAATAAACAGAAAGTTACACCAGATAAAAAAATGCATTTTACATTTTTATTTTTTCAATATAGGTAGAAGATCAATATGGAGTGCAACAACATGAGTGCATGTATCTTTGACAACTACTTTGTTTTAAAGAGCATCGACAAGAGTATTAGCTTCACGAAAGGTATGAATGATTATGTATTTCATTGTAGATAGCTTGGAAATACATTCGGACCACCTCACATTGAGATTATAAGATAAATGGATGGTTCCAAGCCTCACTGCTTGCACAATTGTAGGCGAGTCACATTCAAACCAAAACTCATTCTAATTATGCTATTTATCCATGTGGAAAACATTAATGAATGAAATAATTTAAGCTTAAAGGGTGGTGTAGTGTCTACAAGGCCCATATAAACAATCAATTATCTCTCCATTATGTTCCCTGGTGATGGCCTCAAAGCCCACTGGACTAGGATTTCCTTTGGACGCTCCATTTGTGTTGCACTTTTTCCAACCAAAAAATAGAGGAATAAAAAATAATTCAATAATTTAATGAGGGGGAGGGTAGTTACCTAGAACATTGAGGTATATCTAAAAACAAAGTCACAAATATAATTATTTTATTACCCTTTTTGAAGATTATTTTAATTTTTATAGCTAGTGTAATATCCGAAAAAGTGGACTGTAGGTTGAATTGTGCATGGTCTTGTATTAACTTATTTTTACCACGCCATAACACATGAAGAAGCTTTGAACAGGCAACACATATCATATTTTTTTAATTTCCTGTACATCTGAATATCCATCAACTCCTATAGTAGGTTTTTAATTCTATCTATTTGGAAAGGATGGATGTCAAATAGATCTAACAATGATTTTCATTAGGATGAATCTATTTCATAGCATAAGAAAAGATAGTCTAAGTATTCCCTATATTAGTGGAATAAGGAACACCTATAGAAGAGTGTAATACCTATGTATTGTAGGAATGCATCAATTGGAACACAATGGTATGAAATTCTCCAAATGAGTGAAAATCATGATGGATAAATATAGTTTGGTTGGTATTTTACTAATAATATCATCGAATGACGTTGAACCAAGATTATATTTTACTCTCATATGAAAAGTATTTTATATGGACACTTCTTTCTGCCCAACCTTGGTGAGAGATGTTTTTATGTGTTTTTCTCTTAATTTACAAGGAATCAAGATTTCATGGGAGGGATCGGTCAAGCGGTTGTTTTCTTTTGTCTAGTTTCTAAAGTTCCCAGTCAGGATCCAAGTATCACAGAGAGGGGGAGGGGGTGAATCAGTGATATCGTTTTATTTTTATGTTTCCCTCTTTTTGAAAAAACATTTTCCTCCTATTAAAGAGTTTTTTCCCTGCTGAACTCACACAACCACAGGAAAAAAATATTTACAAGGTTCACTACTCAAAAAGAGTAGCTACGCCCTTGGTATGGTATGAAAACAATCCAGTACCACACAATACACTAGAAAAAAAATCCTTTGATGTGGAATAAAATGAGTAGGATATACCTTTACACTCGTATAGAACTCGGAAAACAATCTTCAAGTGTGTGTGCACCCTCCTAGTACAAATAGGGAATTACAATATTTTAGTGCTTCTTTACAGTTGAACAGTTGTATTCTCTGAAGTACAAATCTTCACTTTCCTACCTAGAAGCTGGTAGGAACTCCCATATGCACAACTGAATATGTGCGAAGACCCCAAATATTTTGCACAGCCTTTAGGGATTCTTGTGTGTATTTCAAATGGCTTGCGTGAAAAATTATCTTTTGGCATGAAAAACATTTTTCACACAACTTCATTTTTTTGTACAACTTTCCACTTTTCACGCAGCTTCCCACTTTTTCGTGCACCCTTCTTCTTTTCACGCAAACCTCTTTCTTTTCGCGAAACTCACTTAGCGTAAAGTTTTACGTGCACCAGAGCTCGAAATTTCTTCTAAGTGTTGATCCACACAATGAGAGGGTGTCACCTCATATTTATAAGACTTTTTAAAATTGCGCAAAAAACACTAATCTGTGCATAAAACCCCCTTCGTGCACGTAAAAACTCTTTCATGCAACTTCATATTTCGCGCTATGCTTCAATATTTCGCGCACCTCATGACTTTTCCAATTTTTGAGCTTCTGATATCGAAACACCTTTTTTGCAAAAAAACTTCATTCTTCTATTTTGCACACCACTCCAATATTTCTCACAACCTTTATTTTTCGCGCAGCCCGTTGATATATCACACACTACTTCATTTTTCACACATCCCGCTCATATTTTGGCCACAACTTTGTTTTTCACGAATCCCACTGACATTTCACCCACAGATATCATTTTTCACACATCCCGCTTATATTTCGTGCATAGCTTTCATTTTCGCGCATCCCGCTGATATTCCACGTAGCCTTTATTTTTTCACGCACTCTGCCTAATTTTCACGCACTGCATTCCTTTTCCATTTTTTGATGTTCTAACCTTGAATCATGCATTGCGCATAAAAATATAAACCATCTTAAATCTTACACGCAACATCCATTGTCAAAAAAATTTGTCCACCTCTCGATTTTTAGGCCCAAAAAATTGGAAAACACTGGAAAATGGCTCTACCTTAAACTATTCTTTTGTGCCTCCTCCAGATTGTCTATTCCTTTGTCATTTCTCTCTACACTGCATCCCATAACCATACTTCATCTTTCATCACAAACTCCACTTTCATGATATATATCCTGTTATAGACTAGATTTAGCATCGTCATAGTTACAATGGGATGTACTGAAACTTCCTTATCTTCCGGTAGCATCATTACTTCCAATCAAAATTGTATATGACTGGCATCATCATTTCTACCCCGTTACTTCATAAGGCCTGCATCACATGTTCTCATAACTTATGATATTTGTGAAATACATAGAAGTAAAGAATTTTCTAGTTTTAAGTCCTTTACAAAGTGAATTGATTTATCTTCTTTGACAATAAAAGACAACACTCTGCAAAAGCTTACTCTTCAAACTTATTTCTCCATCCAACTTGGTCCCAAAAATCTCTCCCTTTGGATTTTGTTGTCAACCATGATTCATAAATCACTGAACTTTGTAACCTTAAGCAATGGATTACTTATCAACAATTCTAATCCTATGTGAGCTAACTCATTGTAGGAAACAAGAATTATTGACATCAAAAACCATGCTGTCCAAAAGCAGTGGCTATGAAATATCATGATCGTATCTCCTCAGCCTTCTTCCTATGAAATATCATGATCGTATCTCCTTAGCCTTCTTCAGAACATCATTCAAGCTTCTACTTCAGCATTCTTCACTTCTTCAACTTTCCTGGAAAACAAAACTATTTCCTACAACCTCTCCAACAAACAGTTAGAATAGTTCACACACATACATGCTGGATTCACAGCTTACCCACAACCCCCCCTTTATGCATGCATCAATAAGGATAGATTTATAAAACAATTATACCCCTTGAAAAAACTATCCAAAGGAAATATGAGAGTGGGGATAGACAAACATACCTCAACCTTGATGAGAAGGAGGTCGAACACCCATATTTAACCTCAATTTTGCAAATGGTTCCTTCTGTAAAGGTTTTGTTAATATATCAGCAACTTGTTCAGATGTAGGAACATACTCCAGCCTCAATTTATTCTTCTCCACCTACTATTTGATGAAGTGGTACTTTATGTCAATGTTTTTTGAACAAGAATGTTGTACCATATTCCTTGTAAGATTAATCGCACTCTGATTATCACATCCCAAGAGCAATGGTAGCTTCACTTCAACAAGTAGATCTTCCAACTGTGTCTTCACCCACATTAGTTGAGTTGCAGCTTGAGTAGCAGAAACATACTCACCTTCAGATGTGCTAAGAGTTACTGAATTATTTTTCTTGGAATTCCAACTAACATAACTTTTCCCCAGAAAGAAAACTCCACCATATGTGGATCTTCGATCATCAACATTTCCTGCCCAATCAGCATCAGAATACCCGAATAGATCAATATTACATGAGCCATCATACCTGATTCCAAAATTTGTCATGCCTTTGATATATCTGAGAATTATTTTTCCAGAAATCAGATGTGATTATTTAGGAGCACTCTAAAATATTGCACATAAAGTGATAGCTTAGACGATGTGAGGTCTTGAGGTAGTCAAATACAACATACTTCCAATCAGCTTTCAAAAATCTTTCTGATCAACTTATTTGACATATCTATCTTTAGACAACTTGTTTCCCACTGAAATAATTGTGGAAACTGGTTTCTAATTTTCTATTCCAAGCTTCTTCAAAAGTTCCTTAGCATACTTTTCTTGAGACAGAAAAACTTGATTCTTTTTCTGTGAGATTTGTAGCCCAAGAAAGTATTTCATTTCACCCAGCATGGACATCTCAAATAACTTCTTCATCTCCTCAGAAAATCTTTCACATGATCTTTCATCATTCCTGGCAAAGATAATGTTATCAACATAAACAATAACTATCAGTGAAAACTCCGGACACTCCTTGATGTAAAGATTGTTATCAACTCTACCTTTCTTAAAATTCATCTTCTTCAAGAAATTATTTAATTTAGAATACCATGCCCTCAGAGCCTGTTTTATCCCATACAAAGCCTTCTTCAACCTGCACACATAGCTTTCATCCTTTCCAATAACAAATCCAAAAGGTTGATCAATGTTAACTTCCTCATCAAGGTCACCATTCAAGAATTTATATTTTACATCCATTTGAAAGATTTTGTAACCTCATTGTGTAGAAATGGCAAGAAAGATTCTGATTGTTTCTAATATTGCCACCAGAGAAAAGGTTTCATCAAAATCAGTGCCTTCAATTTTTGAATACCTTTTGCAAACCAATATTTCTTTGTTTCTTATTACATTACCTTCTTCATTCATCTTCTTCCAGAAAACCCACTTTGTACCAATAATGTTCTTGTTGTCCAGCTTGGGTACAAGTTCCAAAGTATCATTCTTCTATATCTGATCAAGCTCTTTATTCATAGCATGAACCCATTCTGGAGGCTCAAATGCTTAATTTACATCATTTGGTTCAACTTTCAAATAAAGCGATGTATGTGATATAGCATTCATTGTTCTTCTTGTTTGAACCCTCATATTTTTATCTCCAATAATGTTCTGTGCCTCCACTTGTTTTCTTAACCTAGGATGAGTTGTTTGAACTCCATCATCATCACTCGAGATTTCTGAGTCAGATTCCTCTTCTTGAGTAGGATTAAAACCATTTGCAGCATTATCAGAATTGTTAACAAAATCTTCTCTATCCTACTCGACTTCCACATCAACATGACTGATTTTCTTTCTTATCATTTTCAATAACGTTTACATATGAAGAATCAATAATTCTTCTTGTTTCATTATTGAGGAGTCTATGTCCTCTTCCATCTGGAGAATAGCCAAGAAAAATTCCATCATATCCTCGTTGATCAAACTTTCCTAGGTTTCCACATTTCTTCTTTATAATACATGGACTCCCAAAAACTCTAAAGTGTTTTAGACATTGAGTTTTTTATAGAACATTTCATATGGATTCATATCTGAGTTTGGCCTATAGAAACATCAGTTCTGAATATACACAATAGTCTTCATGTCTTGTCTCCAATAATAATGAGAAAGACTATGTTCAAGTAACATAGTTCTCCCTATTTCCATCAGACTTCAATTCTTTCTTTCAACAACCCCATTTTGTTGAGGTGTGTATAGTGAACTGAACTCATGCCGAATTCCATGTTTCTCGAGGTAACTTACAAACTCTCTATTATTATACTCTCCACCATTATCAGTTCTCAACATCTTTACTGAATACTCACATTCCCTCTCTTCTTTCCTCTTGAAACTCTTAAGCATTTTCA
The DNA here is from genome assembly GCA_963277665.1 of Viscum album. Classification (NCBI taxonomy): domain Eukaryota; kingdom Viridiplantae; phylum Streptophyta; class Magnoliopsida; order Santalales; family Viscaceae; genus Viscum; species Viscum album. The sequence continues at coordinate 226,783,748 of OY728162.1, forward strand.
GATCATCTGACTTATGTCTCATGTACATAACACAAGTAATGCGAGTAAAGTCATCAATGAAAGTAATGAAGTACTTATCTCCATTTGAGATTGCTTGATCATTGGTCCACAGATATTAGAGTGTATTATCTCCAAGGGTATTTTTGAGCAAATTTCAACTCTCTTATGAATAGAGTTTGTAATATTACCTTTCTCACAAATAGTGCAACACCAATCTCTTCTTCTTGATAAATCAGGCATATCTCGAACACTATCTCTCTTTGATAACTTCCACACATTTCTCTGACATATATTTCCTATCCTTTTATGCCATAACTAATTTTCATCCACCATACACATGTAAAAAGAGTTTTTCACTTCACCAACTTCAAACAAATTCCCTCTTATACGTTGGACTCTTGTGATAATATTTCCGTTATTTTCACTTTTCACAAAAAATCCATCTTTTCTGAAGATAACTTTTTTAAACTCATCACAAAGTTGTGACACACTAAGCAGGTTATGTTTCATCCCATCAACATATATGGTTTTCCAGGATTTCATCTTTTCTTTTCCAATGATGGTCGATCCAACACCTTTGAACCTTAGAGATTCATCATTCCCAAATGTCATTGTTCCTTTTTTGAAGTCTTTCACATTCTTCAGCAGATTCAAGTCTCCTGTCATATGAGAGGAACACCCACTATCAAGAATACATGGAAGTTCTCCTTTTGTAGCTTTCAAATCGGTTTCGACAATGAGAGCTTTTTTTCTCCCTTTTCTTCTACTTTCTGTTGTGCTTTCGCCAATTTCCTAGCCAAGTCAATGTTTTCTGGCCAAACAACCATGCATTCTTTATTTTTGGATTTATCAGATCTGTCCCTTTAGCTTTTAAAAACTATGGCTTCTGAGGATTATTAACAAACTTCTGTTTCTCTGGTAACACACTACGACATCCGTTAGCAAGATTTCCTGGTCGATCACATCTTTCACAATTAGATTATAGTGGTTGGAACCTATTCTTAACATTAACACCAACCTTCTCAGATATCTTCTGAAATTTATTTGGAGATATTATCTTTTGAAAGGATTTACTCCCTCTAAATCCTTGTCTTTCAAAACATGCAGAATAGTTGTAATGTTGTTGGTTGAACCAACACGTATTTTCCATGTGTCTGAATCCACCACAATATCAGCTGTAACCATAGAAAGAATATTTTCCTCTGAAACATCTATACTGATCGAAGTTGTAAACACGCTTCTCAAAAACCTTCATGTTTTACTTTGTAACTGTCTTCTTCAATTTAGATTCATCAGTACCAGAAGTATTGGAAGTCTTTCTTGACTCAATATTTTTATGCACTTCTGATTTTTTAGCTTTGTTGACTTTGGACACATAAATGGTATTTCCAGCCTTGTTCTTATCAGAACCAATTTAGTCATTCCTATAAACTTTTGAAGGTATCTTTTTTGTATTCTTATTTGATTTATTTTTACTATAACTTTCACCAACTTCTGAGATAGATTGTTTGAAACTGATATTTACTTATTTAGACATAGAAATTTTCTGTTGAACAAGGTCCAACTCTTCTTCTTTTGCCTTTATCTTTACTTCAAGATGATCATTATGATTCTTTGCATTCTCAATAGAATTATTCAGATCATAAATCTCCTTTTCCATCCTGATTTTATCATCATGAAAACCTTCTTGATTGTTTAATGTCAAATTTTCATTTATCAACTTCTTGTTTTCCTTCTCAAGCCTTATGATCTTCCTCAAATATTCCATCATCTCTTCTTTCAGATACTGTTCAAGTTGAGTTTCTTCTTCTTCTTCAGTACTACTTCTCTCATAATCATCATTATTCACCGTTGCAAAAAAAGTACTCTCTCTAGCTTTCTCAGTAGCATATTTTTCAGATTCAGTCTTGCTATCATCATCTTCTTCATCTTTTGACAAAAAACTTCTTCCTTTTGATTTGAAGAATTTTTTATTCTAACCTCTACCAAAATATTTATCTTTTTCGACCTGTTTCTTCCATGAACTTCTTGGTCTTCTATCTTCTTCATCACTAACGTCATCTATCCCTTTTTTAGGGAAATTAGTTGCAAAGTGGCCAAAAAATCCACATTAAAAACATTTCAAAGGGAGTTTCCCTTTATGTTTCCCTGAGCCTCATTTAACATTTTTAGAAAACAGGGATAAAATTTCATCAAAATTTTGACATACCTCATTTTCAGAGTCGGATTCACCAGCTTCTTCTTCAATATGAATTTTCTTCGACTTCTCTTTCTTTTCATCTTTGAAAGACATTTCTCTATCGAATTTTTCTTTTCTCTTCATGGTCTTCTCCCTTCTCATCTCATAAGTGATGAGAGTACTATGCAAATCATCAAGAGATAATGTTTCTGGGTCCCTGTCTTCCAGTGATGAAAATTTAGCATCAAATTTGTCAGGTAGAATTCTCAAGATCTTTTCAACAACTGCAGAATCCTCCAACATTTTCACCAAGACATATGATTGTGTTCACAATGTCATTAACCCTGGTAAAGAAGTCCCCAACATGTTAAGATTCTCCCATTTTCAAGTCTTTATACTTCAGCCTCAAGATTTGTAGTTTTTCTTTCTTCACTTTTTTATTTCCTTCATAGATGTTCATCAACTTATCCTAGATGCCTTTAGTTGTAGCGACACCTTTCACTCTTAAAAACTCACTCTCATAAAGTGATGAGAGTAATGCATTTTTAGATCTTCCATCATTCTCAAGATTCTTTTTATCCATGAGTGTAAGAGGAAACTTTTCATCAATAGTAGGAAATCCATCTATTGTAGTTTCAAGAACTTCATATCCAAGAGACATAATATATGGCATCATAATACCTTTCCAAATATGATAATTATTTCCATCAAATATTGGAATCCCCTTACTATTCACACAGTTCATGTTTTTCCATCAAAACTTCTCTTAAAAAATTTAGCAAAGAATAAACAAACGTGACCTCCCTCTGATACCAATTGAAGTTACTAGTCAGGATCCAAGTATCATTGAGTGGGGGATGGGGTGAATCTGTAATATCTTTTTCTTTTTATTTTCCCCTCTTTTTGAAATAAAATTCGCCTCCTGTTAAAGAGTTTCTTCCTTGCTGAACTCACACAACCACAAGAACACAAGATTTATAAGGTTCACTACTCAACAAGAGTAGCTACATCCTTGGTATAGTACGAAAACAATCCAGTACCACACAATCCACTAGAAAACGATCCTTTGATGTGTAATACAATGAGTAGGATATACACTTACACTCATGTAGCACTTGGAAAACAATACGTAAGCATGTGTGCACCCTCCTAGCACAAATAAGGAATTACAATATTTTAGTGCTTCTTTATAATTTAACAGTTGTATTCTCTGAATTACAAATCTTCACTTTCCTACATAGAAGCTGGTAAGAACTCCCATATGCACAAATAAATATGTGCGAAGGCCCCAAATTTTTCTCTCAACCTTTAGGGTTTCTTGTGCGCAATTCAATTGGCTTGTGGGTAAAAATTTTCTTTTGGCACAAAAAACCTTTTTCGCACAACTTCCCTTTTTCACGTAACTTTCGACTTTTTGCGCAACTTCCCATTTTTTCGTGCACCCTTCTTCTTTTCACACAAACCTCTTTCTTTTCGCGCAACTCACTTAGCGTAAAATTTTATGTGCACCAGAGCTCATAATTTTTTCTAAGTGTCAAGACACACAATGAGAGGGTGTCACCTCATATTTATAGGCCTTTTTAACTCTGTGTGAAAAAAAATAATCCGTGCATAAAACCCACTTAGTGCATATAAAAACTCTTTCATGCAACTTCATATTTTGCGGAATGCTCCAATATTTCACGCACCTCATGCATTTGCCAATTTTCGAGCTTCTGATCTCAAAAAACCTTTTGTGCAAAAAACATCGTTCCTCTATTTCACACACCACGCCAATATTTCACACAACCTTCATTTTTTGTGCAGCCTGTTGATATATTGTGCACCGCTTCATTTTTCACGCATCCCGCTCATATTTCATGCACAACTTTGTTTTTCACGAATCCCACTGATATTTAGCACAAGACATTCATTTTTCATGCATCCCGCTTATATTTTTCACACAAATTTGTTTTTTTCGAATCTCATTGATATTTTGCACACAACTTTCATTTTCGCGCATCCTGCTAATATTTTTGCGCAACCTTTATTTTTTCACGCACTCTGCTCAATTTTTCATACACTGCATGTCTTTGACATTTTTAAATGTTCTGACCTTGAATCATGAATTGCACGTAAAAATCTGAACCATCTTCAATCTTGTGCGGAACATCCATTGTCAAAAACACATTTTTCAATCTCCTGATTTTCAGGCCCTAAAATTTGGAAAACACTAGAAAATGGCTCCACCTTAAACTATTCTTTTGTGCCGCCTTCAGATTGTCTGTTCCTTTTCCATTTTTCTCTACACTTCATCCCATAACCATTCTTTAGCTTTCATCACGAACTCCACTATCGTTATATATATCCTTTGATAGACCAGATTTAGCATCTTCATAGTTACAGTGGGAAGTACTGAAACTTCCCTATCTTCCAGTAGCATCATTCCTTCCAATCAAAACTGTATATGACTGGCATCATCATTTATCTACAATTCCTTCATAAAGAAAGCATCACAAGTTATCATAACTTATGGTATTTGTGAAATAAATAGCAGAAAAGCATCGTCTGGTTTTAATTCCTTTACAAAGTGAATTGAATTATCTTCTTTGACAACAAAAGACAACACTCTGCAAAAGCTAACTCTTCAAACTTATTTCTCCATCCAACTTTTCCCCAATAGTTTCCTGAGAGTTCTCTCTCCGTTATCTGAATATTTACCCTCTACTACATCTAACCTGGTTGAGATGGGTGTTGATGATCATTTCCCAAATATTTACAAGGACATACATAGAAAATTACCTTTAGTGGATAATGAATTATGGTATAGGTCATCACTCCTAGATATATCCATTCCCCAAGGAAACTCGAATGTCTATATACAAAGTGTTTTGGTTTCACTAGTTTATAAGGACCATGAAAATCGACTATCTCCGAGAAAGATGAGAGGTAATCCCAGATGAAGTTTTTCAATTTTGACTTCTCCTGTCAAAACTATCTTGACCTCAGATACTAGAGTGTTAACAAGTAATAAACTATGTTTTATTTAGGAGTATCTATCCCCCCATTCTAGTCTGAACAATATTTCTAATACCAAAACTAGGAAAAAACTATTCCAATTATTCCAGTTATAATATGGAACACCTGTGGAATTGATGCTCGGGTGAAGATGGATTTCTTGGAAAGGGAAATAAAAATATATAAAGTGTGTTTTACTGCTATTATTAAGAACAAAAAGAACCTGAATAAGATCATAGAGTTTAAAAGTAAACTCAGAATGTATGAAAGTATGCATACTGACCCGGAAAACCACCATATATGGATATGTTGAAATAAAGAAGTGTCAGTGGATCTGGTTAAGGATGGTGATCAGAATATTACAGTGAAAGTTAACACGGGTGTGGAATATCTTATTATGTATTTTGGGTATAGAAAACATGATTCTAAAAATAGAGAAATACTGTGGTAGGATTTGAATAGTTTTGATTCAGAGGAACACCCTTGGATTGTTGGTGGGGATTTTAATATAATTGCAGATCCATATGAGAATAAATGATAGGGATCATTACCGAATATAGATAACATAAGTTTTGTTCAGTTTATGATAGGAAAGGGGATTCTTGAAACTAGTTATTTTGGGTATAGATTCACGTGGTGTAATAATAGAAAAGGGATTCATCACTACTGGAGTAGTATTGATCAGTATCTTGCTAACATCCATGTAGTATCGAGGTTCCCCAATTCTAAGGTGGACCATCTCATTTGGGCCATCTCAGACCACTAACCTTTACTTGTGTATCTATCTTCTGAATAGGGTGTAAATGATTTTTTTCGGTACTGTGCCCTGAAATGGTATGCATCAGTACCACCAGGTTGTTAGGTATTTTTGGGAGGAATCGGTTCAAGGATACTCTTATGTGGAAATTCATAATAAGTTGAGATGTCTTGAGCACAAGATTTATTCCTAGGAGAAAGATCTACCTCCCATTTACCAGGACATGGAATTCCTTAAACAGGAGGTTGAATGTATGGAAAGATGTCTTGAAGATAGATAGAATAATAGGGTCTTTGAGAATCTTTCCAATAAGAAAACTTCTATGGTAGACCTAATCCTAAAATAGGAATGTATTGATTGGGAAAAAGTGAAGGTGAAATAGATTCATGAAGGAGAGAGAAACTCAACCTATTTTCATGCATGTATTAAGGAATGAATACGGGTTGTCAAACCAAATATTCTTATTAAAGATGGATCGTAATCAGATGACAAAGATGTGGTCAGAACCACAACCTTTTCCTTCATAAAAAATATACATGCTGATATTAATCTAAATATGTCTAATGGATATCTATAGTAGGAATGCAGAGCTGTTTGAGGATATCCCTAATATGATGTATGTCCATGAAAATACCCTAATGAAATCAATTCTAGATGAGAAGGAAGTTCATGATGCTATTATGGGCCTTAACTTGAAGAGTACTCTGGGGCTTGAGGGTTTTCCAGGATTGTTCTATAGAGGATCATGGGGGGTTCAAAAATCTTACTTTATCATGGCTATACAAGATTTTTTCTGGGGTGGTTCAATACCAAGGTTGGAAGGTGATACAACTCTAGTCCTTCTTCCAAAGGTAAAAAAAAACAGCCTCCATTCTAGACTATAAATCTATTAGTATGTGTAATTTCCATTATAAGATCTTATCAAGTATTATAAACTCTTGGATATTCATGTATGTTCCTTGATGGGTCTATTTATAGTATCAAGGGTTTCTTAAGGTAAAGTCTATTCAGGGAACATTTTTCTTGGCTAATGATATGATCTGTGATATCAACATTAAAAATCATGGATCAAACATGGATTTAAAATTAGATATGAATAAAGATTATGACAGAATGGAATGGGGTTTCCTCAATAGAGTGCTCAAAGGTATGGGTCTCTCCCATTGGGATTTGGATATAATTTTTAGATGGTTTAGCTCTTCTTGGATGGTGGTTTCCTTTATGGTAAATTACTATGGACTCTCCATGCCTTCCCATGGAAATAAACAAGGAGATCCCATATCTCTGAAAATTTTTATTATCATGAAAGACACCTTAAACTATCTTATTAACAAAAAATTATCTACAAATTTCATCCTACCACATCATAGGAAAATAAAATATCCTTCAATATCTCACTTGATTTTTGCAGATGATACCCTCATTTCTATTAATGCTGGTGGCATATCAGTTGATGGGTTAACTAATATGATAGAAGAGTGTAGTTTCTAGAGTGGGAAGAGGATTAATAGATCCAAGATCATCCTTTATCTATCAAACAAATGTGATGCCAGAAAATATTCTTCCCTGTGCAATGAACTAGATATGAAGAGGGGTTCTTTCCCTCTGGTTTATCATGGATATCCTATTACCCCTAGCCAAATTTAGATCCAAGATTTTGACTACATTGTGAAAAAATATTATAATCCTAGTGCTTAACTGAAAATTTTTTTTTATCCTTAGAAGGTCAGATAACTTTAATCAAAATTTTTTTATCTTCCATCCCTATTCATGCCCTTTTGGTCAGAAATATACCCAAGCAGGTTCTCTATTCCATTGAAAAAATTATGACATGTTTTATATGGGATACTTTATCTGAGTGAAAACATCACTAGGCCTCATGGGGTAGGTTGGTGAGGCATATTCATGAGGCAGGGATCAATGTGCGGAGTTTGGATGATACTATAAATTGCATGCATGCAAATCTTGCATTGGAGGTGGTGGAGGAGCGCACCCTATGGGGTAAGATTATGTCTTATAAAAGTGGTGGTTATGAGGAGAATGATAAATCAAATGGATATCTATTACAGTCTCTAATTCAAGATATTATACCAACTATTAAATATCACTCTAGATGGATTATAGGTAAATGGAAAATATACTTTTGTTATCATAATTGGATAGGCTCGATCATTGGTTTTCTAGATTCCTTGGTCCTACGATTTCCTTTAAGGAGGCCATTGTGTATCAAAGCATCATCAATTATATACTGAATGAAGAATAGAGAGAGGTTTTTGATATTATTGTTTTAAATTTAGATCCTGATAGATGTTTTTTCACTATTTCGAGTTCCGGAGCCCTTTCCATAAAAGACCTTTTTGATATTTATACTCCTCAAGGGAAACATGACACATGGAATAGCGTTATCTTGTGCAACACCATTCCTATCAAGCTCATATTTCTTTGATGGAGGATAAGAAACCAATATATTCCCACAGATGAAAATGTAAGTAATATGGGTATCAACTTGGTTTCTAAATGTCACTACTACAAGGTGCACATAGAGAAGGATCCCAATCATCTCTTCTTTGATAGTGATTGGGCCATGATAGTCTAGAGGTTCTTTGGAGAGTTCACCGGGATCTTATTATTGGATATTATTGGAACTTCATTTTTAAATAGATGGTTTCAAGGATTGAATGGTGCGTGACCGTAACAAATGACCATATCTGTGATTTTAAATTCAGGTAGTTGGTGTATCTGGAAGGCCTAGAATACGGCTAAAATTGAAGGTATTCAATCATCAGAAAGGTCCGTTATCATGAGGACCAAATCCCTCTAGGTAGATCCGGTTAGTGTCTTCAAAAACCAGAATAATTCCCCCTCCCTGATAACTATACAAGTGAATGGTTTTGTGATGCGACATACAATTTATGATATAAGAGGAAATAAGGTACACTTATTACCACCAACCAGGGCTTTAAAACTTAATTTTGATGGGTATTTCATTATGGGTATCATGAGAGGTGGTGGGGTGGTCTGATATTTTAGGGGGAGTGTCCTATTCACCTATACTACCTACTATGGGAGGGAGATTTCTATCCAAGTAGAGTCTAAGGCAATGCACATAGGTTTCAATTTATGTGTACAGAAGAATATATACTTTAATCATATTGAAATGGATTCCATGATTATCCATGATTATATGAATGAAAAAATTCCTTCACCATGGTCGATAGACTATATTTTCAAGAAGTGTGGATCGAGCCTCAACAACAGCAACATCCAATTTTTTCATACGTGGTGCGAGGGTAACAAAGTGGCAGACCATCTTACTTCCATAATGGTGTCTGATCAAGGTACAAACATTATCTATTTTTCAAGAACTCTTAAAATAAATATAGAAGGAATTAATATGATTAGGGGAGATCAACTTGGTATCCATTACTTTAGAAATCACTATTTGTGTATCTCTAGCTTTACCCACGACCATGCATTTGTTGTGGGTTTTCTATTTTAATAAAAATGTAGTGTTGAATTCATACATAGAGAATGTAGAATGTATGAATAACTGATTTACATATTCAATGTTCTATATTTACTCAATATCTCTAAAAATGGATTATATGATTGTAAAAACTTTTATATTATATAAATAGTGGACACAGTTATAGAGGTATACTCGTTTAATAGTGACCATATCATATCCCTTTGTATCATGAATGACATATATGTTTTTATAGAGGTATATCTTTGATGACTTATATGGATTATATAATTCATAATTATTTTCAATGGTACAGTGGCCCATGGGGTCAAACTTTGGATTTGATTAAATGAGGATTAACTTTTATAAAACATTGATAGTTTCTCTAAATGTGGTTTAGTGTTTATTTAAAAGGTGTTTTATATAAATATTTATAAAGCACTGCATATGATGTGATAAATGATGAAATTAACGATAATTTTCATAAAAACAATTATGAAATACAGAAAATTTGGTTTAAATACGGTTTCATAGGTTATTATATATGATAAAATATTTGACGAAATGGTAAAAAGTCAATGAGACTTTAGTTTAAGTGGGAGACTGATGGAGACATGTGTCAAAACATAATATATATATATATATATGATATGTATTATCTTATATCATCATGTATGTTATAGGTATATCATATATTACAAAATCTATAAAAAAGGCATATGGTATGGATTGACAAGGGATATCATATTTTTATGATATAGAGATATCACAGCATTACTGTACTTGTATCACAGTTTGTGATATGTGTAATGCCCCGAAAAGGTTTTCTAGAATGACACCCAAGTGTGGATACTTTGTGACCTTAGGAACACATCCCCGTATTACATATTCTATCAACTAGAAGTGAGGTCATAATATTGTAATGGGGAGACTATATCCTTTGATATAAGTCTTGGGGGAATGTCCAAGTTTTACAGAAAATTTTACATGAAATGTCTATTTAAAGGACATCCCAATAACCTATAGATATAAAAACATGATCCCATGGGGACCACACATCCCATTGAATAAATAAGTAAAATGATATATATGATGTAGTAAAATAGAATAGGCATCATAAAATACATGGTATCATAATATGAAAAGGCACAACTGGCTAGTACAAATGATGGAAATAAGCTAAAAACATACCACATTGCCTATGAACTAACTCAGTTACCATCCTACAGAATCTTAGGCCTATATGAATCATCGAACCTATAAAATATATCTAGATCCACACATTACTTCTATCATGAAATAAGACAGGAAAGTATACCCATGTACAACAAAACCCATGGTTTATATTCTGGTAGGTCCATAATATAACTAGCTATTTAGTATCCCCATTACCTATTCAATACTGAGTGATACTATAGTTAACTGTATGAGAATAAAACACAATAAATAACCTATCACATGGGGTATGTAATAGAATCATTCATGCACAAATACCCAAACCACATCTTGAAAGTTCTTTGGCACAATAACATTTCCATGGCATAGTCATCACTCTAACCCATACCCATAGACTCTCAGTAGGTCCATCATGCAAACCTTCCCATCCCCACAGACTCTAAGGATTCTATATCACACAAAATTATGTAACAAAATTGGGCATGTAACCCATATGATAACTCACCATATAACCTCAAGGTGATTAGTCCCTCAGGACCTACCGCCATGTCCAAAACATGTTCACAACCCATCTCAACCCTCCAAGGGGTCTATCAACTTCATCATGAATGACCATTAATTTGATACCAAAACCACTTTCTCATAGGGCTACCATTAAAATTTTATTTTAATCATGAAATAAGGCACACACCTTTAATGGAAAAATAAGGAACACATCAAGCACATAGGATTTAAAAAAATGGGGCATCACCCTCATGTGTTAAAAAAAAGCCAAATTCACTCCAAATAAATACAATATATATATCCTTTAAAACAATTAAAAATTTTCTTTAGAACTATTTTAAAATCATGATAATGATTCTTTACAAACATGAAGTCATTGGCCTAATATCCAATAAAAATATATTTAGAAAACCTATATCCATTTTAAAATACCATTTCCAAACCCATTTCACAAACCACAAAATTTCCTTTGAAATTTTCAACTCAATCAATGATCTATTTAAAGTTAAAATTTAAAATGAAAAAAATATTTCCTTTTGAAAACCAATACATTCCACCAAGAAAAACCATAAAAAAGAGCAATTGAGGCTTGCTCGACCAGGGTACCACCATCAAACCATTTATCAAGATATACAATCCATGTTGACTATTAAGCTAGCGTGATCCCATCCCAACCTTATAGAAAGTCACACAAATAAATAAATCATGAAAGAAAATATAATTATTATGAAACATGAACATAAAGTAACCAAATTACCAAGATAATTAGTAAGGTAAAGGCCCCCAAAATCATATGAATCCTTTCAATTTAATGAACCTCCCAATGTCACTATCCGGGATAATCCGACCACCACCTCATCTCCTTGAGGCACTTGTCTCAAGCCCCAAAACTACTATTAACTAATTTTAACCATTTATAATTAATTAACAAACTCAACAAATTAGACATTTTATAAAATCCAAAATGGAATAATAAGATTTTAACTCACCATGAAGTGCAATGGCGCCGAAGTCATGAAAAACCAGGTGAGATCCACTTCTAATGCTCCCTCAAATCCATGATAAGAAAAATATCCTATTTTATTACAATATTTGAAGGTAAACTATACCCTAAAAGATAAAAAACCAAAAAAAAATCACAGATAAGCATACCTTAAATAAAATTATGAAAACAAACTTGTTTATATCTTATCAAGATTTCCCCTAAAAGATGCATATGAACACCCCTTTAGGTGTGATGATTTAACTATTATCTAAAAAAATTCCTCTAAAAACAATAATGTATAAAAAAATATGTAGGGAAAGAGGAGTAATAAGGGTAAGATATAAGGATATACTACCAAAAAATTAAATAATAAAACTCTCATAAATCACTTGGATCAAAGGGGAGAAATGTTGAAGAAGATGGGGGATTAACCAGATGAAATGGCCATCTATGAGTAGCTATAGCTCTCAATTATAAAAATAGATGGGGGTGGTAAATTACCATTTACCTCATTGAAAAATACAAAAAATCACTATTAGATATCCTATTTATACACCGTTTGAATGGTGAGCTTGGACATAGCTCTGGGGCACTGACTTGACCAATGGATAATCGGTCATGGCTCACTTGCTAACTAGTGGATAATGGAAATATTTTAAATATCCTTGACATATATTCCTTCCTTTTATGCCTTCATATTCCCACAAGATACCCGTATTGTTCCAAATTATTTCGAAAATAAAAAATTTATGATGTTAAAACCCTTGGATTCCCAACCTGAGTTTTGGTTCTTAATATAATCCATACACAAAATCAAAAATTCAAATTCCCTAATTTTGAACCCATAATGACATGGTTCATTAAAAAATATCCACCATAATGTCTCTCCTACTATGTAATCCATGTTAGTTTTCCAACCATGAACCCCAACCTACCTCAATAATTGAACCAGTGTAAATTCTCTATGTTTCATCTACAAACACCCAACACAATTTCCCTACACAACTCTAAAAACCAAGGCCAGGTACATTAGTTCTCCATTAAAACTCACATTCTCATCCCCAAACCTTGTCCACCCTATATCGATTGAAATTTTTGATGCTATTTCCATTTCAACACATTTATTTTAGTTAAAAAACATCAGTTGTTCCATCCAAGACTAACTTCTACCAAAGGAGCTTAGCCTCATAGTCGACACACCACCACTTCACCCAACCATGATTTCCATCTTTGAGAGGAACCATCACATTGAAACACCTACATTAAGGTCTGAAAAAAAATCAATGTATTTATTTAATTGGTCCCATAACTAAGAACATTAATCACCATTCTCCTCCATGTTCACCATCATACAATTGATCCAATTCAACCTCAAACCACACTACCACTATCCAAATCCTGATCACCATACAAAAATTTTAATAAAATCCACACCTAAATTCTCAAACTATTCTCATTTTCTAACTAATATCCCACTTCTATTTAAACCTTCCATCAATATTTTTCACTTCACCCAGACCACATTGATAGAGGTCCATACATGGGAAACTCATTTGATACTCCTCACCATAGGAGTATCATTGTTATCACCTCGTAGAACTAATACCCGATCTCCATCAAAAAATTTAATCCATTATAGAATGTAATGACCCAACATGGACAATAAATAACACCCAAATGTAAACACAAAACAAAAATCACCAAGAATAAAGATGTTGCTCGACCACACTCATCTATTCCAAAATACTTAAGTGTAAACACTCTACTCATCATGGGCCTTATGGTACTCCCCACAATAATACTCCACTACCAATGGCTGATTCCAACTAGTGGTTCCCGAAACTTTAGGAATCAACCACAAAAAATGTGATATAACCATTCTTAATCACAAACCCATAAAATTTATAACAAAAGGTATAACTCATTAAATCAACCAAGTACATAAATACACACACCAAGATACTTGATCCCAATATTAAAATCCCTAATCCCACCCTAATTATCTCCCACAAAGCATTCCCCTCAATCCCACAACATATTTATCCCTATAAAAATCGATGGAATTCCTTCCAAACATGCAATCAAACACTTATGTATATCATAGTAAAAAATTTAGTGTCCATAAAACTAGTCTATTAAGGAAAAAATATAATTTCCCAACTCCCAATGAAAATAGGTCAACACCCACCAGTCGAACATGGATTTTTAAAAAATAGGTAAGGCATACTAGTTGATCACATAATTCAAGAACACGGTACACTCCCAAGTGACACACAAAATCTAAGAAGTATAGTTTAACCTGGAAGAAGTCACTTATTTTTCAAATATTGTTTTAAAAGAATTTCACACTCCAAAACTCAACTAAATTTTCCAAAAACCCCCTTGGAATAAATTGGTTTTTTCCAAAAACATAATTCATAAAAAAATCTCTATCCCAACTAGTCCCTTTTTTAAAAAACCATTTCTATTTCCAAAATCCACATTGAAATCCAATTTCAAAATCATTTTCATTACAATATTAAAAAATCATAAAAATAAAAATAAAAATCCAAACCATCGGTTCCACGAGACATTTTAAATAAAACCATTATTTGAAACTCTTTTATGCACATGCCACACCATTGTATGAGTTTCTTTTCAAACAGTTGTTTTCTAAATATTTTGAAATCTGAAAAACAATTTCCCTATGATGAAAAAGTAAAAAAATTATAATAAATTAAACATAACACTCATATCTATTTTAATATAATCAATCCATATAATATGTCCAAAAAAATACCACTATATAATGAGTTAATTCAATTAATATGGATTATGATGAGGCATAATGTCAAAAAACACCAACCATAGGCTTGATAATAAATCCCTAGTATGAAACTATCATCATTCAAAGAAAACTCACTAGATATTGATGGATTCATATGACTCATCTCAAGTCACACCCATCCCACATTGGATTTATCACTATAATACAACACGTCACTCATACTAGAGTGCCTACTCCTAAAACATAAATTCCCCACATAGCTCGAGTTTCAACTAATGTTAAATTGTCCATGAATAATCTTGATCTATCTCATGAGTTCCAAAAACATAACTCCACCTATGTTGAATCTATCCATCCCAAATGAGTTTATGATACCATGTAGTAATTCTTTGAATTGGGGTTCCTAGATTGTGATTGAGTGG
This sequence comes from Viscum album, assembly GCA_963277665.1. Taxonomy (NCBI): domain Eukaryota; kingdom Viridiplantae; phylum Streptophyta; class Magnoliopsida; order Santalales; family Viscaceae; genus Viscum; species Viscum album. Next base: position 226,799,001 of record OY728162.1, read on the forward strand.
GGATGTTATGTGTATGATCTCGAAATTCTAATGGGGAACATTTTTGTATAAGTATTGGTTTTAGCTCCTTTAAAATGGTTAATAAAATTTTTCCATTCTTATGAGGAGTATCGGGGGCTGTCCAGGGGGTTAAAAGCATATAAGGGAGGAAAGATGAAATTAAGTGTAGGTTACATGGGTTGTGATGGTTAGTGCTAACTGTATGCCAAAACCATGCACCCTGCAGAGGTGTGGTACATGGTTATTAAAACCATGCACATTTGGGAACCAAATCATATGGGATTAGATAAATCCACCCTGCATGGACACTGCATGGTTTCTTGAACTATGTGGATCCCTAGAAGACAATATTACCTAGGACCTCTTAGATAGAGGGTGAAACATGGTTGTCACATGGATGGTCCAACTGTGAAGCCAAACCATGCGACACATTAAAAATATGGGGATTTACCCTTTACCCCCTTAGGATTTATTAAGCCCCACCCAAATTTCTCCCTTACTCATCCTCCAGTATCCTAGTTAAAGAACCAAACCATACCAAACTTCCCCAGGATCAATCTCCCTCATTTCTAAGTTGTTCAGTGTTCCTTTAGGTGAAGATCAAAGAATCGAGTGAGTCTAACACTAATCTTTCTTATATTATCTAGTTAGTGGATTGTGTAGTTTTCATTCTCCTTCTGAATAAGTAAATATATATTTTCCTACACATTTCTTCATTATAAATTGAATGATTTTTTGCATCTGAATCAACAACTATGGTTTAGCGATCGTTTTTCAAATTACTTGAGTTAGGTGGTCAATAAGTTATATTACATATCCTTGACACTATATTTTAATTTGGACGTGTTTGTGTAGTGGTTTATTCATGTTTTCCTTTTATTTTTCTTGGTTGTAAATGGGAAACTGGTTACCTGATTGATAACTTTAAACCCTCAGGATCCCCATGGGATATGATGAGGATGATTTGTCTGGTCTTAAGAACACCTATGGGGTTCACCACACCCGTTAACATGAATGATTGTGTTGTTGAATGATAAATTTTAGGGTTATGATGTTAAACCAATGGTAATTGTGATTAAATGGATAACATGTAAAGATGTTATGTTGAATTAACTTGAATAATTAATTAATTTATGATGGGTAAATCATAATCTATTAATGGGGGCTTGGAATCATGGTTAAATGGCATGGAAATGGAAATTAATGGATAACAATGATGGGAATGTGTGTTTGTGATATATGGTGGTGTGACGTTGAAAAAATGATCTACTCCCATGGGTGAGCCTAACTAATGCTTAGGCATCCCTGTGAATAGTAGTTATTTGGGGAATTGACTGATGATATTAAACCCATGGGTATGTACATGGTGTTCTATATAATGGTTGGTATGGTTAGACATGGCATTCTAATTCTCGGTTGGATTTTTAGACTGATGATTCATGTTTTTTTGACCTGTGAATTTTTTGAAATGTGGATCAGATGATCGGAATGGTCCAAATAAGGTTTGATGAAAATGGGTAAAATGTGGGAAAATGAAATCAAAGAAATTTATCTAATGAAAGTTAAATTATGTAACATATTTTATTTCAACTATTTTATAATTACTTGTAAATATTAATGCTCTATATTAGACTAAATATCTAATAGAAACCACTGGTGGTGGCCTACTGAGATGTACTCACACCCTAATCGGGCCTCCATCAGGTACCCAAGAATATTTCATGGTTTTAGGTTAGGAAAAGTGTAAAGGGACTATACTAGATGTTTATTTTGGGGGTTCATGGATGTTCATGGATAAGGGAAAAATTTTTGGTGTAGAGACACATTGTGAGGATTCCAAGTTTGTCTTTACTTTGTGGTTTTCTTTTATACTTATAATTAGATGACATGGCATGGAATATTTACTTTTTGGTAATGGGTATTTACCCAGGTTTTGGGAAATGGTTTTTGGAATGATGATTATATATTTTTTTGATATAATGATTCTTATTTTATCTTCTATTTCTTACTCTTATAAAGAGGGTATCATCTACACATGTATTTATTAGACCATCACTTCAAGACAGAATTCTATAAAGTATAGGGAGTCATGCCTAAGGTCACATAACAAACCGGCTCATGGAACTAGTTATATTGGAACCCAGTACGAGTCATTCAAAAGTGGTATGAGAGTAGTTCGCTTAGTTATTTATTTTATTTTGGAAATGTATACAAGATATTAGGGTATTTCAGGCATTGGTGATGAGCTCATGAATGAGAGTAGCTAACCCATGTATGGGATAAATCTGAAGTACCCTAGGTGGGATAGTTTTTTTTAATGTTTTCAATTACAGTTGGATGTTACTTCACCTTGAGCAATGCACATGTAGAGTGATGTTGTTACCTTTTGATATTTCATCTATGAACCATCATTGAATGTGATTGTACATTCATTCATCATTCTCGGAAATTAATGATATATGTAGCATGCATCATTTCAGGAACACATAGGTAAAATGGGTTGTTTTCAGGTATGGAACTTGAAAATTTTATTTAAAATCCTATTATAATTTTATTGAAAATTTTCCTAATAAAAAAATTTATAATTGAGAAAATAATTGAAATATGGTTATGGGGTGGTTATAATGGTGTCTAATGTAAAGTAAAAATGTGGTATTTGGTTACCCCTTATTAAAATGGCCCAAGTTTGGGGTGGTTGGTAATGGTGTTATGTTAGTGGTTATGCCTACTGAGATAGTGTATGTGGAGTTGGTAGTTTTTTTCTAGTAGTGATCCAATTTGGTTTAAACGATGAGAACCTTATGTTATTTTTTGAGGCATGTTTGAGGTATTGTAGAGAGATTACCCCATGAAGAAGTCTACCATTTGGGCTACCAGAGGGTATCACTGTGAATGCTTCTCCAGAAGCAGAGTAGAAAACCCCATTGGTTTTGGGTATCATAGAGGATGATCAACTCCATGAGAACCTTTTCCATTTTATGCAGTTTAGGGATTGATACTTAGGGTGGGTTGTGCCGAGTATGTTTAACTTGATAATGGAGTTTCAGATAAAGCACACTCTGATGCTTAATGTAGAGGGTGGACCTGAGGCAGTAGAGTTATATATTGAGTCCATCCAAAAGGTTTTGGATAACATGGAGACCCCACATGGGAAGAGATATATTCTTATGACATATATCCTATGAGGGATGGTGAAGTGTTTATGGGATATAAGATCTTGGTATGATCAAATAGAGGGAATCAAATGGAATAATTTCTAAGAAATGTTTCGGGAAGACCTTTTCTCTAAGACATTGTGGTAGAGTAAGGCTAAATAGTTTATACTCTTGAATCAGGGTAGTATGATAGTGATGGGTGATGTTGGATGCTACATAGATCTATAGTGTTTTTATCCCACATTGGTAGGATACTAGAAGGTTATGTCTAGGTTATTTCATGATGTTATTAGATGTGAGATCCCAGATGAATATATTCTTCTTAAAGAGGTTTAACGAGGCAGTGGATTATGATTTCATTTCTAAGGGAAATATGAATGAGGCCAATGGAAGAAGGTAGGTCATTGTAGTTGGGTGATCTAGTAGTTCATTTTCTAATATCAAGAATCATTATTGTGAGATTTTCCACTAGAGTGGTGGTTAATAGATTAGTCTGGGAAGATAGACCATCTTCTAGGGGAACATATGAATCATTTGTTGTTAGGGTTGCAGGCTAGGCCACAAGTGAGGTTAGTGTCCACAACCTCTAGTGGAAATCCAAGCATGTGGTTGGATGGGTCATATATAGAGGTTTTACAGGAACCCAAAACAGGCGTAAAGTAGTGGGGGGGGGGGTTCTATAACAATACCTATCACTGATAGAGGGTCAACTATTCTATATCAATCAGGTAGTTAGTGTCTGTCCAACCACATCAGTCGATATGGGGATGTATTTATTTAGGAATAGAGCATTTATCTTAGTAGGTTAGTGAAACATGGAGAACACAGACTATACCACAAGTAAGAGTAGAGGTCAGCTTCATGCAGTTCATCTTGCACCTAGTGGGGGTGGGGCTAGACCATCGACTATTTGAGGTATTATTTTTGTAGATTTCACGCATGATAAAGAATTATTTGATAGAAGGGTTTACCATTCATTAATATCTAATCTATTATTAAATTCAATTAGTCTAGTGGTGGAACATGTGTGTGGGGTTATGTCAATTGAAACATAGTTGGGGGTATGAGCTGAGAATATCTAGTTATGTAAGGGATGTACTATGTAGGTTGGTGCGTACCTTTTTCATTGGGACATTTTTATGATTGAAACTTAAGTTTTTGACCTGATCATGGGGATGGATTGTTTGATATTGTGTCAAGAATATATTTTTTGTTAAAACTGAAGGGTAACATTCACACACCTTGATGGTAACACTTTTTTTCATCATGGGGAGTGGTATATCCTGGAAGGATGTCCTAGGACAATTTGTTTAAGAATAGGTGAGATCACATCCCAAGTTGTATATCTTGTTCTTGATGATGTGGAGGGAGAGTGTGAAATATTTTCTCCGATGGTGGATTGCTTTTAGGACATATTTCTTGATTAATTCTCAGGGATACCACATGAGAGAGAGATTGAGTTTATGATTGAGTTGATTCATGGGGTTGAACTAGTTTCAATTTATCCATATATAATGGCTCTAGTATATCTTTAGGAACATAAGAATCAATTGGAGGAATTAGAGAACAAATGTTTTATCCACCCTTGTATGTTATCTCAGGGTTCTCTAGTCTTGTTTTCCAAGAATTATAATGGACCAAAACACTTTTATATCAATTATAGGAAGATAAATCAGATGATAGTTATGAACTAATGTAATATTCCTCATATAAATGACCTTTCTAACCAGATGATAAGTGTCTATATTTTCTCAAAGATATAATTGAGTTCAGGATATTATAAACAAAGGGTGATACCTTCCTATATACCTTGTACTACCTTTTGAAGCTGATATGGTATGTATGAGTTTATTGTGATTCATTTCAGTTTGAAAAATGATCAAATAGTGTTTGTGTAATTGATGAATTGAATCTTCCACCTACACCTAAACTAGTTTGTAGTTGTTTTTGTGGATGACGTCTTGGTGTACCCCAAAACTCATGATGATCAATCCAACTATCTAGAAATCTTCCAAATTACACTGAGGGTGCATCAGCTATACCCCATGCTATCCAAGTGTAGCTTCTGGATGAACAAGGTATATTTACTAGGACACATCATCTACAAGTAAGGCGAATCAATAGAACCAGAGAAAGTGAATGTAGTTATATATTTGGAGAATCCCTAGAATGTTTTTGAAATAATAAACTTTATAGGTTTGGAGAGGTATTAGAAAATGTTTATCAAGTTCTTCTATCACATAGCATCACAAATATTAGGATTAACCAATAAGGGTGTCAAGTAAGAAATGTCAATATCTTATGATAATGGTTTCAATAAGTTGATGATAAAGTTGATTAATACTCCAATTTTGATCCAACACGAGATGGTTAAGAAGTAAACCTTTTTTTGTGATGCATCCGATGTTGGGCTTGGGCTAGTTTTGATGAAGGAAGATTGGGTTATGGTGTAAGGTTAACGATAGTTGAGGCTGCATGAATGAAATTACCCTATGCAAAACCTAAATTTGGATGCGGTGGGTTGTTATTTATATTTTTTGTGGAAACACTAGTGTAGAAAATATTTTTTATGTCAATTTTTATGTCAATTTTTAGATGATTTTATTATCGAAGATGGTATAAATATTGTTTTTTAAGTCAGTTATTTTAAAAACTTCGTAAAAAACATAAATCCTAAATGTTTTCCACATCGATTCCTAAAAAAACAACTTGGAAAATGCTTCAGATTCATGATTTATTATGTCAGTCTTTAAATAACTGATGTGGTATATATTTTATTACATTAGTTATGTAATAACTAACATAATAAACTATGCCTTCAAAGCATTTTTTACCCCGGTTATTAAAAAAAAGATTTGAAAAACAGGTTTATCATGTCAGTTGTTTTTATAACCTACGAGATAAATCAGTCTGCAAAGAGTTTTTTCACATCAGTTAAATAATTATTGACATTAAAAAAATATAATACATAATTTATTAAATAACCAATGTAAAAAATATTCTCATACATTTATTACATCAGTTATAAAATAATCAACGTAAAACCCAATTTTTTTTTTAATAAAACTATTCAACCATTATTGTGCTCTGCCAAAGAAGACCTGAAACAAGCAGAAAAAAGACCAAAACCAGACCAAAACTAGACCAGAATACATACCAGAAAAACATTAGAACTAGACCAAAACAATATGAACCAATTAAAAATTAAAAATTCACATATATAACATTCAAAACTTACAATGTCGACTAAAAAAAACTAAAACCCCTAAGACAGCCCCTGCCCCCATGGACAACCCCCACCCCACTAGATAGCCCCCCACCCCTTGGAAACCCCCACCCCTAGAAACCCCCATTCCACTAGACACCCCACCCCATAGACCCACCCCACCCCACTAGACACCTCCACCACCCCTTGGACACCTGCCCACCCCCTGGACACCACCCACCCCCCTTGACAGCCCCCACCCCACTGGAAAGCACCGACCCCTAGACACCCTCCCACCCCTACCCCTTGGACACCCTGCCACCACCTCGGACACACCTACCCCCTTGGATAGCCCCCAACCCTACCCCATGGATAGCCCCCACCCCCTAGACACCACCCCACCCCCACTGGACAGCCCCCCACCCCACTGGACATCCCCCTACCCCCAAAGACAGCCCCCCAAGACACCCCTACCCCCCAGACACCCTCCCATCCCCTGAACAACCCCCCACCCCCTAGACAGCCCCACCCCCTAGGCATCCCCAACCCCTATGGATAGCCCTTCGACCCTGGGACACCCTCCCTCCCCCTGGACACCCCACCTCCCTGGACAGCCCCCTATTCCCCCTCGACAGTCCCTACTCCCTGGACACCCTCCCACCCCCTGGACACCCCACCCCCTGGGCACCCCCCTGGACAGCTCCCACCCCTGGTCACCCTCCGACCCCCCAAGACAACCCTCACCCCCTGGACACCCTCCAACCCCTGCAAACCCCCACCCCTAGACACCCTCGACCCCCTAGACCTCCCTCCAACCCCTAGACAGCCCCCATCCCCTAGAAACCACCCCACCCCACTGGACAACCCCCACCCCCCTGGACAACCTCCCACCCTCTGGAAAACACCCCCCTTGACCCTCTGGAAATCCCCCCAACCCTTGGACACCCTCCCACCCCTGAACACCCCCACCCCCCTAGACAACCCCCACCCCCTGGACAACCCCCACCCCCTGGACACCCTCCCACCCCTTCGACAACCCTCACCCCCTGGACACCCTCCCACCCCCTTGACACCCCCTACCCCCTTCTACCCCCTGGATAACCCCCACCCCTAAGACACCACCCCACCCCACTGGATATCCCCCACCCCCTGGACACCCTCCCACCCCATACCCCCTTGGACACCCTCCCACCCCCTAGACACCACCCCACCCCGCATGGACATCCCCCCACCCCCTAGACACCCCCACTCCCTGGATACCCCCACCCCCTGGACAACCCCCTGGATACCCCCACCCCCTAGATACCCCCCACCCCTGGACATCCCCCCACCCAATGGACAACCCCCACCCCCCTGCACAGCCCCCACCCCCTGCACACCCCCACCCCCTCGACACCACCCCACCCCACTGTACACCTACCCACCCCCTAGACACCCCCACACCCTGGATAACCCCCACCCCATGGAAAGCCCCCCACCCCCCTAGACAGCCCCCACCCCCTCGACACCACCCCACCCCACTGGATCGCCCCCACCCCTGGACACCCTCCCACCCCTACCCCCTTGGACACCCTCCCACCCCCTAGAAACCACCCCACCCCGCTTGGACACCCCCTGGATAGCCCCCACCCCCTGTACACCCCCTACCCCTTGGGTAGCCACCACCCCCTAGACACCCCCACCCCCCCATTAAACCATTACTATGATCTACCAAAGTATGAAACAAGTTGAAACCAGACCAATAGCAGACCAAAACCAGACGAAAATCCATACAAGAAAAAACATCATAACTAGACCAAAACAAGAATAACCAAAGAAAAATTAAACATTCATATATATAACATTAAAAACATAAAATGTAAACTAAAAAAACTAAATCCAACGAAAAAAACTACCAAATACACAATTATAAATACAATATTCAAAATTACATTTTACACTACAAACAAACTTAAATCCAATCCAAACTATAAAATAATTTGACCATTCCACTTGTAAGTGTTTGACCTCTTGAGAACTATAGGGTTGAGGGTCATCAAATAGATAAAAATTAAAAGGAAAGTTGTTAACATGTATAATGAATAAATTAAATGAAATATTAGGGAATAGTTTATAAGGAAATCTTACCAGGTCAAACTTCACAAGTGTTACAGTTGTAATTATTTCATACATAAATCTTAATATATAATATACAAATTCGATGATGCCTTGTTGTTCATGAAAATTATATTTAAATGAGTTTCAATTCAAAATATCATTTTTATGTAATACATTGAAAAGTACAAATTATAAATGGATATTTACCTTTACTTTTACATATTTGATCTTGGTATTCTTTTTCTTTGTGTTTTTTCAAAAGTAGGCCCATCCCCTATTAGAAAATAATATGAATGGGATAAATTTCAAATTCATTATAATATAAACAACTATTAAGAAATTTAAAATACTTTTCCAACATATTCTTAAAACTTACCTGTAAATCGCCATGTACATAGCATATCCAATAAATTCTTCTCTCCCTTGGACCAAAAACAACTAAAATCCAATGATCACAGGCATAATGAAAATTGAAGGTTAGTGGTTTTTATGTTAAAAGATAATGACAACTTTTCCAGATATATGTTTCATACTTCTCACAAAAAGGCATCATCCAATATTCTGTGATTATATTCTTTTATATTCTTTCAGCAATATAAAGTGTTCTTTTTTCCTCATCCAATGCATGTTCTTCAAGGGAAATAAAATGTGGGTCTATGAATCCATATACATCTATCCACTCATTCTTCTCACACATTTTATAAATATACCAAATACATAATAGAAATAATTATACATTTTTAATAAATATAATGAAGGGAAAGGTGTTAAGACTTACATGGGAAAATTCTACACCACATTGATTCCCAACTTAACTCCAGTAATAAGCTCCCTGATATCATTTTTCAAAATCCCCAAAATTATTTTACATCAAAAAATATGGGCTTCCATTGGAAAAGAATAATGATCCGCCAAAAAATTTGAATATCTTGACAATCTGTCAATACTACTAAAATCTGTATATGATGTTATACTCATTTATCTTTGTTGTTTTCTATACAGTATTTCTTTACCTTTGAAGTATTAATTTAAATAAATAGAAAAATATATTAGCTTTCAAATGTTAAAACAGATTTAATAAAAAATAAAATAAAAGATATAACATACATACCTCTATGGTAATGAATCAGAGAAGTCTGGATGGAAAAACTAAAAAGTGACTGATACTATGTCCAACTGTCATCACCTCATCTATAGGTAATGGTAATCGAGATGATCTATCTATAATATCTTGTACAATGAACCTATGATGTGCTACCTCTAACTATTGATGATGAACTGTATCTCCTATACAATATACCATCCCATATGAAACTATATGATGGTGAGGATCATCAACATACAATTCACAATAAGTAGAAAGTTGTGGCAGAAGAGTAGGATAAAAAATTTGGTCCTCATGATGAGGTAGAGGATAAATAATGTGGTCTGGAGGTGGGGAAGTGGGAGCTACTAGCATAGGTGGAGGATAAATAATGGCATCTGTAGGGGGAGGTGGAGGAGTGTGATTTTCATTTTGAAATTGTCTTTGCATGTCTGCAAACATAGACTGTACCAATGCTCTAATATTTTCCTCCATTGTCGAATTGATATTATGAAATTCATCCTACAAGGATTATATTTTTTTATAAACTCCCTATATAGAAGAATTTTAAGAATGTGGAAACACTTTTCTTACCGATACACCCCTCGGGTATCCTCGTACACGACTGGGGTGTTTGGGCTTTCCCAATGCTGTAGATAAAATATCTTGCCTGCCAGCAGCTGTAAATACCCTATTTATGCTTTTCTCATAAAGAGAATCCTGTATTAATTAATTGAACATTTTTTTAATGATTCAACGTATATAAGGAATAAAATTAACTTAAATAAAGAAAATAAATATCTTACAATCCTCTCAGCTACAATTCTCAATTCTTTTAAAAGATATTTCCCCTTTCTTATCATCTGATCTCTCTTCCATTTTTCATGTCTAGATAGAGGGGATGGAGGGAAAACCTCTCCAGATCTTGAAGACTCAGCCCTATGTTTTTGTAATTTTTCTTCCATAATTTGTTCTTCTAATAAACTATACCCTCCCCGAGATAAACTATAAGGGTATACATTTATATATTGTATCTTCTGATGAGATGTCATTTTTTCTGTAAATTAAGAATAAAAAATCATTAAAAAAACATTAATAAGATCATTTATATAAAAACATATAGAAGTTTACATTTCCCTTATCCAAAATGAATATTTTCTTCTACTATTAACAAATCATTTCCATGCATCTTCATCTATGAAAGGATATATATATGACATGGACTGTCATGTTGCCTATGAACAAATATGAAATCAAATGTGAGGGTTGATTTGAAATCCTTCCATCTCCTAGTATCCATCGATAAACATTTCTTTCTAACTCCTACAATGTTAGGAATATCAAATGTCATCTGATAAATAAGTGGTAAAACATATTATACTATAAAAATTTAAAGATTAGTCAAACAATAAAAAATATCTTACTAAAATTTTCTCCCATAACCGAGATATTATAGTTATTTCCACACTTATCCAATCATTATACAAAATTATTACTTTTCTTTTACCCTGAGTTGATACAAATATCTTAATTTTTTTTTCATTTGGACCTATAGGAATATCATTATCATAAAACTCAATGAGTATCCTTTGGTCTTGGCTATGGGTAAGTGATAATTTTGGTAAATGTGTGCAACCATGTTTACCAACTCTTGAACTATTCTTTATTGTTATCAGAGAACGTGAGGAAGATTTAGGAACATCAAGAGCATGTGAATGTTCCTCCCCATAGGTATGATCATGATGCTCATTTCCAGAATCAGGTGGTTGATTAATTGTTTAATCTGTCATTATCCTTAAAATAAAAAAAATGAAAACATTAGTTCCCAAATATATACATTCAAATATTACAATATTAATGTAAACCAAAAATAAAAAACTAAACTAAGTTACGTAATAGTAAACATGGTAAATATGGTAATCATGTTAAAAAATGGTAAAAATGGTAAACATGGTAAACATGTCAGTGTAAATTTCATTCAATAAAATCAATAAATATATAAGTTAGGTAAAGGTAAACTATGGTAAAATATGGTAAACATGATAAACATAGTAAACATGGTAAACATGGTAAACATGGTAAACATGGTAAACATGGTAAAAATGGTTAACATGTTAAATTAATTGTCATTTAACAAAAGAAATAGATATATATGTTACATAATGGTAAATATGATAAAATGAACTGAACAAAATTAAAATAAAAAACTCTTCTACTTATTTTTTTTAATACATACTTTAATACACAAAAAAATTACAATATCTAACATTTTTGGAAATTAATAAATGTAAACAAGAAATAAATATATGTTACCTGAAATATTAGGAAAGTACAAATGGATTGTTTTCCCAGATTCTATCACCATGATCATTCTTTATGGAACAAACCATGTCTTCAACATGCTCGTCATTATTTTTTTCTAATCTTTCCATGGAATTAGGGATCTCATATAAATCAGCATCTTTATCATGTTGATCCCCACCAATATATTGTTTTTTTCCTTGTAAAACAATTGACCACTACATATCTGATTGATCAACAACATAGAAAATCTATTTTGGAAGTGTTGTCATTATAAAAGAATATTTTTTGTCTTCCAACCTATTTAGATTAAAAACGGTCATTCCAAATTCATCGCGTGTTACACTATTGTTACCGATAAACCATTTTTAGTTAAAAATAGGAACTTTAATTTTAAAGTGATCAACCTCCCATATTTCATCAATGACTCTATAATATGAACTTGATGCAGAAATTGGGTTTTTGTCTTTAGAACTCGAAAAATACATTTCTTCTGAAAACAAAAATACACCACTATTTTGAACTGCACCCTTATTGGCCTGTGATTTCGTATGAAATGTATATCCATTAATGTCATACATGGACCATGTTATCAAATTTAAACTTGGACCACCCACTAACTATCTTAATGTTTCTGATATATCTGATCTACCAAAAAAGTCTTATTAAACCATGGAAAAAATGTTTTATTGTGCTTATTCAAAATCCACATTTCTTTATTCTTTGGATGACATTGTTTCAACTCATTAATATGCAATGTGATATACGTTTGAGCATAATCTATGGTATTAAAGATGTATAATTTTACCTTATTCATCTGTTCAGCTAAAAATGATTTGACTCAAGCCATGAATCCCCTTTCCCTCATTATTAAATCGTTTATAGCGAGATGGAGGCAAACCTATGTGCTCCGCCGTATCCAAGTAGCTCGTAAAAAAATATGCAACCTACTCGTAAATATAATTTTGAATAATGGTGGCTTCAGGTCGATATGAATTCTTAGTATACCCCTTTAATATTTTAATATACCTTCACTACTGGAAAATTGTGTTTTCCCTACACTTTTATAACAATGGTTGAATAAACCATTGGTATACTTAATTTTTTCCAACGGTTTCTTCAAACCGTTGGGATAATGGGATGATAATTAGATTTTCCCTAACAGTTTACTCAAACCGTTGGGAAAATCTTGGAAAAGATATATATATACCAATGGTTTTTAAAAACCGCTGGTAAATAAAATCTTTCCCAACAGTTTTAACAAACTCTTGGGAACGTTTCCCCCTAAATAATAGCACTTACAGAGTCCCCCCGCCCGATTGCATCTATAAACCTAATCACTTATGATGCTCTCTCTTCACCCCAAGGTATCTCTTGAAGCTCTCTCTACAATCAGGTAATTCATTACTTCTACACTTCTAATCTGTAAGCGTAATGTCATGCATCTATTTTTGTTTGTTATCTATTTTGATTTCGCCTAAACGAGATCTGTGTGGTATACTTCTTCTTATATTTCTATTTCTCCTATCATGTTCCCTTGCCAAAAGACCCTTCTACAAGAGCTGATCATGAGAGTGAGGATTTATATTATTTAATGTGATGGGGGACTTGGGTAGAAGTTCCTTATAGTGGAATCCTTTCCATTTTTGTAGTAAGGCATTCTAGTGTTCCATGTGGATAGTGAAAACCAATTTGAGGTGTTAAATAATTGTGGTTCTATTTTTTGGGGGTTATGTTATATCAATTATGAGAGGCATTTTTTGTATAATGAATCTAGTTTTATGGCCAATTTCATGTATAGTGTAGTAGAAATATGATTCATCAATTTCATGTATAATGTGATAACTTGTTTCGTTGATTTGTATTATTTATCTTGATGTCTCTATTGATAAATGTAAGATATTGACTAGGTGTGGTTTTGTTTTGGTAGACTTTTTGTAGTGACACCTCTTCAAAAGAAGATATATGGTGACATACTTAGTTTTTTATTCATGTAGTACATGGAATGTGTTTGAAAGGGATAATGGTCTGAGTGACTCTTTGGGGTTATATTATTGAGTGAGTTGGGTAAGTTATAAATTGTTATGTGAGTTAATTGTGGCCTTTGGGGTATGGTTACTACCTAGAGGGGTGTTATGTTAGGATGTGGATGAGGGTGGCTGATGAGATTGGCCATATATTGATTATGTCCAATGGGATTGGTATAACATTAGGATATTTCTGAGTTATAGGGTATTCCTTGGGTGGTATGGTATATGGTCATATGGGATAAAAAAATTGATGATGATTTGCTTATACAAATTTCACTTAGGAGGGGGGTGTGGGATGTCCAGGGAGGGAGGGGAGTTGTCCACCCCCACCCCCTTGGACAACCCCCTTGGATAGCACCCCACCCTGGACACCCCACCCATGGAAACCCTCACCCCCTTGGACAGCCCCCCTGGACACCACTCCACCCCCTTGGATAGCCCCTAGATATCCCCCCTGGACACCACACCACCCCACCCCCTGGACAACCCCCACCCCCCGGACAACCCCCCTTGGGAACCACCCTATCCCCCTAGACAACCCTCCCCCCCTGGATAGCCCCCCTGAACACCCCCACCCCTCCCAGACACCCCCCCGGACAGCCCCACCCCCTTGGACGACCCCCCCTAGACACCACCCCACCCCTGGACACCCCCACCCCCTGGACACCCCCACCCCCTTTGACAACCCCCCTGGACACCACCCCACCCCTTGGACAGCCCTCCCACCCCCTTGGACATCCCCCCTGGACACCACCCCACCCTTTTGGACAACCCCCACCCCCTAGAGCTAGTTATAAGGATATCCTTCTATTCTCAACCTTTCTCCATTTATTTCACTATCTAGAAATATCATTGTAATTATTCCATATTTCTAGGGATTTTGTAAAATTTTATGATTCAAAGTATTTGATATTGAATCAATGACTAATACTTGATTGGTAGATGTCTGTGAGTATATAGAAGATGGTTTATAAACTATCCCTTAAAAGTATCACTGTTTTGTGTTCTTCATGATGTTAAGTATCATTGACATACTTTATTATTAATCTAAAATTTAAAATTAAATGTTTTTTCTTTAATTTATGAAATTAAACCTCTTTATGATCCATTTAAAACCTATTAGTGTAGAAGCCAAAACATTATCGACCCATGGGGTACACTTCACTTGGGGAACTAATTGGGTAATGAAAGGTATGACCATAGGGGTGCTAAGAATGAGTTATTGAACATGATTGAATGATTTGGGATACCTATAACACATAATGGGACTTGAGGCATGTTCTTCTTATATGAGACCTATTTAAAATGAATATAAATAAATTTTAATTTAATTTTTGAGTACGTGTTCTTTGATTAATGATTTTGAATTCCTTGAAGAAACCAACCAAGGATTAATGTTAAAAACATAATTTTTAATTCCATTTGGAATCCCCCTTGGATTCATGGTGATTTGGTTAAGAATACCTTGGGAAAATCTACCTTGGTTTCAAAGTGATTATGATTTAGGAAGCCTTGGGAAAGTCCCCCTTGAATTCTAAACTAGAGCCCTCTCTCTTTACATAGGCTGAGAACTCCTTCCTACCTATAAGGCCATCTTAAGCCAATCATTGTTTTAGTTCTAAACTACAAATCTTTAAGTCTTAATTTAGTTTTAATGTTTTTAATCTATTATTATTTGTTTATATTTTGATTTTACCTAAACCAAGTGGTGACACGTGTGGCATGACATACCCAATAAGTGTAGTTTGATTTGTTTTCTATTTTCATTTTAAAATTCAAGTGTCATGATTATATGAATCAACTTGATTTGAAGACTTAATAGCCACCCCTTTTATGTGGGTTTCCTTTTTTAGTGGGGTGATATGGTACTTTCTGTGGACTTTAGTTTGGGTTTTATAAAATGTACTAACTTTTCACAATATTTCCATTTTTTAACATCAATAACTTATTTAAAAAAATCTCTTTACACATTCTTCATCTTTCATGAAAATCCTTCACTTTGTAATATCTTGAACAATGTTTTATTAGGTCTATAGTGTCTTCTTGATATGTAATAAATGAAAAAATTACAAAACACATCTCACCTCAAATTTAGGAACACATAACTGAATTAATTAGTATATCTTTATATTGTTTTAATAGTTCACTACATCAACTAGAAACTCATTCCTTTATCATTTAATTAAATATATTTTTGATTAAACTTCAATCTTATTAAATTCCTTATGACGAAGTGACTTCTAAAAATTCTTTTTACAGATTTGATAGAAGTAAGATGTATGAAACCGGTCGGATCTCAAGCGATTATCAAAACAATTTGAAGAGATTTTTAGATTTTTCATTTCACAATGCTTCAGATAGTGGTCGCATACACTTCCCATGTTACAATTGTGTTGGTAGACCTTGGTTGAGCCATGAAGAAGTCATCTAACACATAAAAAAATATGGTTTTCAAGAAAACTACTATGTGTGGTATCACAATGGGGAGAAAATGAATGCTCAAATTGTTGATGATCGAAATGAAAGGATTGGATAGAAGAATTTGTTAGATGAACAGTTTCTGTTTATTCGTCATCATGAAAAAGAAAGGATTTCGACTCAAGAAGACTTCGATATGAGAAAAAATGATGCATCTAATGAAAATGATGATATTATCAAGGTGAAAAAATTGACTGATGCTGCCACGACTCCTATATATTGATAGTGTGATAAAATGAAAAAGCTGGATTTTTTAATCTGATTGTTTCATGGGAAAACATTGTATGGGATTTATACTACAGAAATCAATTAAATTCTCACCTTATTGAAGGATTTACATCTAGATGATGCAGATATTCCCTCAAACCACTATATGGCATGGAAGTCAGTTGATGAACTTGGATTTTCAAGAAACAAAATTCATGCTTGCCTGAAGGATTGAATTTTATTTTGGGAGGAAAACATTGAACGAAATGATTGTATAAAATGTGGCGCATCCTTCTAGAAGTTAAAATCTGATGAAAAACCATCATGCGTGCCACAAAAAGTAATGTGGAACTTTCCATTGATCCCCAGACTCCAGAATCTATTTATTTCTGATGAAATATAAATAAAATTTAGATGGCATGATACTGAGATAAAGAAGACTACCGATGAGTTGGTTCACCCTGCATATGGATTTACATGGTAGAGATTTGATACTCGATATACTAATTTTTTAGCTGACGTGTGTAATGTGAGGTTGGGTCTTTCATGCGATAGTTTTAATTCGTTTGGGCCGATGCTTACTTTGCACAAAACATGGCCAGTTTTTATACACATTTATAATCTTCCCCCATGGTTGTGTATGAAAAAACCGTTCAATTTAATGAGTATACTCATATCTGGATCTTCTGATCCCAGAATTGATATTGACGTATACATGAAACCTTTAATAAAAGAGTTGAATCTTCTTTTGGATGTGGGTGTGTGCACATACGATGCATATTCGAAAGACATATTTCAGATGCATGCTACGCTTATGTGTACTATCAATGATTTTATGGCTTATGAAATGATGTATGGATGGAGCACAAAGGGAAAACTATCATGTCCTATTTATATGAAGAATACACGATCCATTAGATTGAAACATCGTTGTAATTTCAGTTTTATGGGACATCGACGATTCTTGCCAATAGACCATACATAGAGAAATAATCGTCGAAGATTTGATAATACCATAGAGGTTGATGATCTACCTCAGCGTATGTCTGGAATTGATGTGCTTAATGAGTTGAAAGATTTCAATTTTTCATTCAGGAAGGGTCAAATGAAATTTATAAAGAGAAAGAATGTTTCCACTGAAACCTGTTACAATTGGAGGAAGAGGAGTATCTTTTTTGATTTTCCTTATTAGTTAACCAATTTGTTACATAATTTCTTAGACGTAATGCACATTGAAAATAATATATGTGAAATGTTTCTTTCAATACTTCTAAATGTTAATGGAAAGAAAAAAGATGATTTATGGTCTCGGCGTGACTTGGTGGATTGGGGAATTAGACCAGAATTGCATCCTGTGTGTATCAATGAAAATAAATGGGAAGTTACATGTTCTTATTATGTGATGACACCTATGAAAAAAAACAATTTCTGGAAGTATTAGAGACTATTAGAGTTTCTGATGGCTATTCAAGCAACATATCTAAACAGGTCAATAGAAGAGAGTTGAAGCTAAAATCTTTGAAGACTCATGATTATCACGTTATTCTGCATGAGTTGATTCCAATAGAAATCCGTTATCTTTTGTCCAATAATGTAAGGGTTATTGTTATTCAGTTGTGCCATTTGTTTATATATCTTTGTGCTAATAAGTTGTCCAAGTCTTTCTTGCAAAAAATGTTGACAGATGCCCCATTAATTTTGTGTGAGTTGGAGAAAATATTTCCTCCATTTTTCACATGCATGATGCATATGACTATCCATATTCCCACTGAAATACTTCTTATAGGACCTGTTTCTTTTCATTGAATGTATCCAACTGAAAGAAATATGTACAAATTAAAGTCTTATGTCCGAAACAGGAATCATCCTAAAGGTTCTATCATGAATAGTTACTTGGCTCAAGAATGTATGGATTTCTACTCAATCTATTTTTCTGATATTACTACAAGAATGAACAGACCAATGAGAAATGAATAAGAACAGTACGAGAAAATTGAACCTGGTTTTCCATCACTTACTCAAATAGGAGGAATTCCTGGATCATATACATTGATGACATTAAGCCTTGAAGAGCGGGAGATGGTACATCACATAGTTTTGTTCAACTGTGATTTGTTCGATGACTACATCAAGTAACTAAATTGAATATGTGTATCTTATATATATATATGTTAAAATATTCATATTTTCTATCTACATGGAACATAAAACAATGATAAATAGAAAGCATCATTCTTTATCTTTGAGAAGGATGGAGACTTTTCATAGAAAAGAGTTTTCTTCTTGGTTAAAATTGAAGGTGGAAATATTACTGTTTAAAATAATTAAATCAATATTTAACTAAGTTTAATATTCATTTATATTGTAGGTATTGAGTTTTCCTACTGACTCTGTCTCTGAAGAAATAAGAGCTTTGGATTTTGGTCCTAATACCGTGGTTCGTGACTGTAAATCAATTGTTATCAATGAGTAAAATTTTTTTGTCACTGAACAAGCAAAGAACACGAGAACACAACATGATGGTGTTATGGTTACTGCCACAATAGATTTTTATGCCAGTGCATTAGATACTAGACTGCGATTTAAAAAAGTCGGTTATTATAGAGTCATTGAAATAATAATAATGTTGGATTATTACTCTCATGGACGAGTCACAATGATGAAATGTCATTGGTTTAATTTGATGGAAATATAGGGCACATTTATTGGTGATTCTAGATTTTAAGTAATTAATATAAATCACACTCTTGCTACTGAAGAACCATATGTTTTGGCATCAATGGATAAACAAGTTTTTTAAGTCAAAGACCAACTTTTAACTGAATTTAGTTTCATAGTTGAAGTAATTCCAAGACATATTTTTGATGATGGTGATGATGGAATTGACACCATCCCTACTGCCATTGGAACCAATCCATTTATTTCTTTTGATGACTCCAATAGATCAATTGTCAGAGTTGACTGTGAACTTTATGTTGTGGTGGGAAATATATAAAATCATCCATTCATGTTCTCAATTATTGTGGTTTACCTCGAGTTAGGTTGTTAAGGTTGGTTCTATTAAAATTGATTTAATATTGAAACCTGCATCATCTACCTAAGCTAAAGAAATTAATTTTTTTCTTAATTTTGAAAATTGATTTCCACTTATGAATCTGGTAGAGTCAATGTTCCATGATTTTAAAAGACCGATGACACTTAGTTAATAATCATCCTACTAAAAATTAAATTTATTTATTGAATCTTGTATGATTTATTGAGTTCATAATATATTTTTTCAAGCTAACCTAAAACAATGGTTAGTTAAATTATCCATGAATCCCCCTATTCCCTCTCATTTAATTTGTATTTTTGGTTACACATTAGTTATAATTTTCTATTTACTTCCATATTTGTTTTCAAATGTAGGAAATGAAAGCAATTGAAGAGAGGAGACAGAAACAAATTATGGACAATAATCATCGCATGAACGAGATGGTAATTCCACCACTAGTTCCTACATTGATTATTTTATTCAAAATATATTTATTTAAATTATATATAATGTCGTGTGATTAATTTTTATAATTTTTTTTCAGGATTCATCTATTTGGCGACAGTTATTTGATGAGAAGCTGAGTAGTGGTCCCAGTACTCAGGGTGTTCGTATTAGGGGGTGGTATGGGAGCTAGAAGATCTAGTCAGTGTACCCGATTAGACCATGCCCCTCCCACTGACATACCATCCATCCCATATTCTAATCCCGATGTGTCGTTAGGGACACACGGGATATTTAGGCCTCCCATGTTTTCACCATCCTTTAAATCTGATCCTCATCACCCATATGTATCATATCTGATGATGATTCCCACTCCCCATCCATCATTTGGCCAGCCATCCCTATCATCATCTTTTACTACTGCTTCGATCTCTTCGGGCTTTTATATTCCATCTTCTTCGACTCCTGCTCTGCCAGAGTCTGTCCCTACGGAGCATAAATTATGACTCACTCCATCTGTACAGGTTGCTCCTTCAGTTTCTGCGGATCCAGCGGTGCCCATTGATTAAACTATCGTAGGTATACTTATACAACCCCAACAAATTTTTACACCATTATTTATTTTTATTATAACATGTATTGATAAAATATTTGTTTTTCTTTCATAACATATACATCTACTAATAAGAGGCGTGGGCAGGGGAGTATATACATGTGTGCGGTGTGGAACCGCCGCATGCAGTTGATGGTGGACTACAATGATGATAGTCAGATGATTGAAAAATCAGGGTAGTAGTGTCAGAGTTTTTTGGCAATGCTTTCCAAATACTCTGACGTCATTCCTGTCAGCCTGCTCTAATGGAGACAGCTACCAAATGAAGTCAAGCAAAAATCCTGGGTAGATATATGGGTAAAAAAATATGTTGTATTTAATGCAATATATTAATTATTGTATTTATATGAATTAATATTTTGGTTTCAGCTGCGGTTTAATTTCCCCGGCGGTGAGGGTGCATGGCCAGCACACCCAAAGTATTTAGGCGAGCTTTGGAGAGATTATATGCATTATTTGTACATTGGATGGTGTGATAGAGTGGGCACAGAGTTAGAAGCAGTCTCTATCGTGGATGAGTTTCCATTAGAAAAATACCGACAGATGATTACTCATTGGGAGACTAGCCAATTTACAGTATTAATCAAATTAGAAGTATTTAAATGAAAAATTTCATGTTTTTAGTTAATAATAATTATTGAATTTTATTTAGGATGCATCTCGAAGAAATAAAAAAACATTGATGCTAAGAAATACGTTCATGCATTGGGACGTACTATGATGCCAGATCATGAGAGATAGCTGGTATGACAGTTTATAATCCTTCTTTATGACTTTCAATTTCTATTGCTTCCTCTGTAATTTATTCGATTACTAAAGTTATATAATTTTAGTTATAAAATTACTATTTTTTCAGTATTTTATTTTTAATTATGGTTTTCTACATTCAATTTCATTGTAGAGGCATAAATTGAATTTAGAAGGATGTGTGACTTGAGAAAAATTGTTTTGATCGAGTAGAAATAAGAAATATTGAAGTGAGGTTAATGAACCGAATTAGCAGCAGATTATAAGTTTTACTTTGTAGATTTAAAATTTTAATCTGTATTTTTTAACTTAATAATCTATTTATATTTGGAACAGGCTACTTTAGAGGCCCTTGATACCCTGGAACCTGAATTTTTTTGGCCAAATGATCACTTACATCAGGTGTTGGGAGACGAGCACCCTGGTATATTATGTTGTCATCCTGGGAAGAGTATAGTTCCTATGAGGTATTTTACCTCCTCAGGTACGAGTTGTAGTGCCACCGAGTTGCAGCAGGTTAAGGCATAGACAGAACAGGCTGAAAAAAGGGCCACAGAGACAAAATCATAGTCTTCTATGACAAACACTTCATTTATGAAATTGATGGAAGCTTTACATCCAACACTTCCAACAGAGGCCAACACCGCTTTTAAGGAATATATTTCATTGATGTGTTCTATATATGGTGCATTGGGTGGCAGTTCTAGTGGTAGTCGAGATGATGGAGAGGAGGAGGTCGAGGCAGAGGAGGAGGAGGGAAAGGAGGAGTTCGAGGCGGAGGAGGAGGGTGAGGAGGAGATCGAGGCAGAGGAGGAGGCCGATGAGGAGGCCAAGGCTGAGTAAAATGGCTAGGAGGAAGGAGGGGACGATGATGGGGACAACAATGAGGATGAGGGTGAGGGTGAAGATGATGGTGATGATAGTGATGGTGATGAGGGACAAATTTATCCGTTACATTTTTGACTAATATTACTGACCTTTGATGTTTATTGATTTGTTGTGCCTGAATATATGTGTGATTAGGTAGGTCACATTATTTCTATTTTTTTAATCTATAAATAATAAAACATGATTTGATTATTTGATGTTAAATCCCCCTATTTTAATGAAATTGTAAAATTTTAGTGGAATTTAGAAAATTGGTGGTCTGATTAGAAGTTGATATAATGAAATTATTTTTCTAACCTTGAAAGAATTTGCTTAGAAAATATGTAAATACCATCCCATGAACCTGGGACAGCCCTCCAGATAGCCTCCCCACCCTCCTTCCTGGACCCTAGATAGCCCCCCGGACAGCCCCCTAGACAGCCCCCCCTCCTTCCTAGACCCCGAACAGCCCCCACCCTCCTCCCAAGACCTTGGATAGCCCCCAGATAGCCCCCACCCTCCTCCCTGGACCCCATACAACCCCCCGGACAGCCCCCCAACCTCCTCCCTGGACCCCAGACAGCCCCCCGGACAGTCCCCCACCCTCCTTCCTGGACCCCAGACAACCCCCCTCCTTCCTGGACCCTGGACACCCCCACCCTCCTCCTACCATGAATAATCCACACCACATATATCCTCATCCTCTACTGGGTAACTCAAACAACTGTGTATCACCGACATCATCACAAAAATCACTACATCATAAGGTCACTAAACCCAATCTAATATCTTTTCAAGATTCACCCTAAATCCCAATCTAATTAACATTCCATTACTATTACTTCAGTACCAAGCACCGACCACCTACCTTGATTCTGGAGACAATAACACTCTTAATTCATTATCTCAGATCCCAATATAATCTCTCTTCAAGATTCACCCTAAATCCCAATAGAAAAGAGGGTTTTAGAGCTTTAGAAGAAGATGAGAGAAGAGTGCAAACTGTAATCTAATGGAGGAAGCAAGGAGAAGATTTTAAGTAAAAACAACAGACATTCGTAAAATGGACCAAACACTTTCTGATTGTTTTGATACTTTAGAAAAATGAAACATGGTTTGTTTGTGATATGTACGAGTCAACCCTGTCTCAATATAAGGCATGGTGTGGCTAGTACCACTCAAAGTGTCTCACTTTTATTTGAATTGGACAACATTTTAAGTGAAAACAACAACTAGCATATGGAAAACCAACCAAACACATTCATATTCTTTTTATACTATAGGAAAATTATCCATGGGTCATTTGTGACATGTACGAGTTAACCTCACCTCAATACGAGGCACAGTGTGGCTGGTACCACTCAAACTGTCTCACATTTATTTGAAATGGACAATATTTTAAGTGAAAAAAAACTTGCATAAGAAAAACTGACCAAATGCATTAGGATTCTGTTGATACATTAGTACAACGATCCATGGGTCATTTTTTATGTTTACGAGTAAACCCCACCTTAATCTGAGGCACGGTGTGGCCGATACCACTAAAATTGTCTCACTTTTATTTGAAGTGGACATGATTTTAAGTGAAAACAACAACTTGCATACAGAAAACTGACCAAACGCTTTCTGATTGTATTGATACTTCCGAACAATGATCCATGGGTAATTTTTTACATGTACGAGTCAACCCCACCTCAATCCTAGGCATGGTGTGGCCGGTATCACTCAAAGTGTCTCTCTTTCGATTAAAATGGATAATGTTTAATTATAAAAATAGACATTCGGAAAACCGACCAAATGTATTATGATTGTGTTGATACTTTAGTACAAGGATCCATGGGTCATTCGTGATGTTTACGAGTCAACAATGTTTCAATCTGAGGGACGGTGTGGCCGTTACCAATCAAAGTGTCTCACTTTTATGTGAAATGGACAACATTTTAAGTGAAAACAACAACTTGCATATGGAAAACTGACCAAACGCATTATGATTCTATTGATACTTTAGGAAAACGATCCATTGGTCATTTTTTATGTGTAAAAGTCAACATTTCCTTAATCTGAGGCATAGTGTGACTGATACCACTCAAACTGTCTCACATTTATTTGAAATGGGCAGGATTTTAAGTGAAAACAAAAACTTGCATACGGTAAACCGACCAAACGCTTTTTAATTGTATTGATACTTCAGGAAAATGATCCATGGGTCATTTTTGAAGTGTAAGAGTTAACCCCACCTCAATCCGAGGCACAATGTTGCTGGTATCACTCAAAGTGTCTCACTTTTCTTTGAACTGGACAACATTTTAAGTGAAAACAAAAACTGGCATACAGAAACCAACAAAACACATTCAAATTCTATTGATACATAAGTTAAAAGATCCATGGGTCATTTTTGACATGTAAGAGTCAACCCCGCTTCAATTTGAGGCACGGTGTGGCTGGTACCACTCAAACTATCTCACATTTATTTGAAATGGAAAAAATTTTAAGTCAAAACAACAACTTGCATACGGAAAACCAACAAAATGCATTATTATTATGTTGATACTTTAGGAAGATGATCCACGGGTCATTTGTGACGTGTATGAGTCAACCCCGCATCAATATGAGGCACGATGTGGCTGGTACCACTCAAACAGTCTCACTTTTATTTGAAATGGATAGGATTTTAAGTGAAAACAAGAACTTACATACAGAAAACCAACCAAACGCTTTCTGATTGTGTTGATACTTCAGAAAAAATATACATAGGTCATTGTTGACATGTATGAGTCATCCATGCCTCAATACGAGGCACGGTGTGGCCGGTATCACTCAAAGTGTCTCTCTTTTGTTTAAAATGGACACTGTTTTAAGTAAAAACAACAGACATTTGGAAAACTGACCAAATGTATTTTGATTATGTCGATACTTTAGCAGAAGGATCCATGGGACATTTTTGACATATAAAAGTCAACCCCATCTCAATATGATGGATGGTGTGTCCATTACCACTCAAAGTGTCTCACTTTTATTTTAATTATACAACATTTTAAGTAAAAACAAAAACTTGCATACTAAAAAAAGACCAAACACATTCAGATTATGTTTATACTTTATGAAAACGATCCATGGGTCATTCGTGACGTGTAAGAGTCAACTCCGTCTCAATTAGTGTCATAGTGTGGCCGATACCACTCAAACTGTCTCACTTTTATTTGAAATGGACAAGATTTTAAGTGAAAACAACAACCTGTATACGGAAAACTAGCCAAACTCTTTATTGTTGTATTGATACTTCAGGAAAATGATCCATGGGTCATTTGTGATGTGTACGAGTCAACCCCGCCTCAATCCGTAGCACGGTGTGGTCGATATCACTCAAAGTGTCCCTCTTTTGTTTAAAATGAACATTATTTTATGCAAAAACAACAGACATTCGGAAAACTGACCAAAATTATCTGATTGTGTTGATACTTTAGAACAAGGATCCATGGGTCATTTTTGACATGTATGAGTTTACCCCGTCTCAATACGAAGGACGTTGTGGATGTTACAACTCAAAGTGTCTCACTTTTATTTGAAATGGACAGCATTTTAAGTGAAAACAACAACTGGGATATGGAAAACTAACCAAACACATTTGGATTCTATTGATACTTTAGGAAAATAATCCATGGGTCATTTGTGACCTGTACGAGTCAACCCCACCTCAATCCGAGGCACAGTGTGGCTGGTACCACTCAAAATGTCACAATTTTATTTGAAATGGACATGATTTTAAGTGAAAACAACAACTTGCATACAGAAAACCGACCAAACATATTCGGATTGTTTTGATAATTTAGAACAAGGATCCATGGTCCAGCCTCACACAATCCACTTCTCATGTGAAGAACTCCTACCCCTATTCTAAAACACATGACATTTAATATGCCAATCCCATCCTCAAACAGTGGTTTCTAGGACCAAACCAAAGTCCCTTTGGGAACCCAATACCAAAGACATAATTGAATATTTATACCCACTACCCAAAATGGGGATTCATCTCACATCACACCTAGGAGACCAAATTAAAATTAGCCACATACCCCATTATTCCAATTGAAAAGTCAATGAAAAACATATAGGCTATTCTGGTAACCCATCTCATATGTCGAGATTGGCCAATGTTTCCCACTAACACATCAGGAACCATTTATACATGGATACATAGTCATTAGAGGAATATAAACATCCCATGTGCTTCCTATAACTCATCTTAGGTCTAATAACATGACCACTACCCTTGTCTATCTTATGGGTATCATGATCCTTGTCCACTCTACCCAAGTTTTTCTGTTGGTTTTAAGATAGTCAACCCAAGAACATGAGTTAACATCCCATGTGCTTCTTATAACATGTATGATTTTTCTCTTGTGTGTATTGGTGTTGTGGTTTGAGTGAGGAGTGATTTCTAAATTTTGAATACTATTATGGGTGTTATTTCTTTTCAATTCTAAATTTCTTAATTCTGGATGTATTGGATTCTGGATTTTGTTGGATCGAATATAAAGATATGTATATCTATTAGATGGAACAATACAAGAGGGGGGGTGAATTGTAGGTTTAAAAACTTATGAGTTTTAGAAATTATGGGATTAGTTTAAATGATCTTAAACTAATACAAATACAAATACCCACAATTGTATTGAATGTAAAAAGGTATGATGTATTGTAATACTAATGTAATGTAAAACAATTGTATTCAAGATGAACACAATAAACAGAGTAATACAAAGATGAATGATTCTACCTTAAAGCGTATAGAATCAATCAATACAATATGTAATAGAATGATTCTAATTTAAACAATTACAATTGAATATGTAAAGAAGAAAGGAAACAATACAAATCCCTTTCTAATACAAGTAACAGCGGAAATGTAAAAGTATTACAATTCTTTTAACCCAAAGAGAAGGGTTATCCTTTCCCCTAGGATAAAAGGTCTATCTCACTAACACCTTGGTGAGCCCTCGATACGATGATCGACACGTCTGTCTGCCTATCCCCGGCAACCCTCGATACGATGATCGACACGTCTGTCTGTCTATCCCCGGCAGCCCTCGATTTTGTAGGTAATCGGCACCTCTGTCTTTCAATTACTTGAAAGCCCTCGATAAGATGATCGGACGCACAAGGCAGATGAGAGAAGTCACGGTGTCTCTCTCTAGAATCTTGGTAGTTCACAGAGTCTCTTCATTCGTTCTCTTTGTTCATCGTTGTTCTCTCAGCTTCAAATGACCTCCTATTTATAGGCCTCGGGTTCCAACGGTCATATTGCCTCCAACGGTCATATTGAAATAGAAAGCATGACATCGTTTTGATTAGTTTGTAACTAACTCAACGACATAATTTTGTTAGGACAAGAGATATAAAGAAATGAAAAACATGAGTACGATTCATATGCAATGAGTGTTTTTGACTAAGTACCAAAACAAATAATGAACATCTGAATAACAGAGTCAATACGATATGATTGACAGAGTTAGTATGGTACAATTGACAGAGTCAGTACGATACGATTGACAGAGTCAGTATGGTACGATTGACAGAGTCAGTACGATCAGTATTGTACGATACGATAAACATGATAGAAGACAAATGTAATTTCCAAAATATAATAGAATGCATTTGTAATTTCCAAAACATGATATAGAAGTCAAAAGAAGACTTTTTACTTAACAATCTCCCCCTTTTTTGAAAGCACAACACACAAAGTAAATGTAACAAGAAATACTTATCTCCCCCTAAGTTATTGAAAAATCTTCTGAATAAGAAATTGAATACAACTAACTCCCCCTTAGGTATGGACTTTCCTAAGGATTGTATTCGTAGATTTTCCTTAAGAGTGTTGTAAAGCATTCTTCCCCTTTATAAAACATTCTCCCCTTTGTAAACATTCTCCCCCTTTATAAAACATTCTCCCCTTTGTAAACATTCTCCCCCTTTGTAAACATTCTCCCCCTTTGTGATTTACAAAAATAAAGGAGTAATCTTGAATTGTCTGAAAGAGTTAGTAAAACAATACAAGACAATGGATAAAAGAAAAGGATCATAAAGGTCATTACAAAACAAATACAAGTTGCAAAGGAAAACAAATACAACAATCATTTGTTTTCTCTTTCCTTATACTTCTTTATAAGCTCATGAAGAACAGCTTTCATCTTCTTGATCTTCTTATTGTCTTCAGAAATTGATTCACCCTGAGTTTTGAGAAGCTCTTGTTGGTCCGCAAAAATCTGACCTTGATTTCTGATAGTCTCCTCCTGGACTCTGATTACTTCTTCAAGGGTATCAATTCTATTTTGAAAATTCTTGTTATCTATGGATAACACATAATTTTGATTCTTCAGCAAAACCATTTCATCTTTGAAAGATGAAACCTTCGAGAATTCAGATTGAAAAGCATTCATTCTCTCTTGCAAATCTTTTACTGAAGGAACATCGGCTCTTTGAGAAGACAAAAGATTCAACCTTTCAACTGTTTCTCTGTCAAGATTGTTGAAAGCAATTGCAAGATCATTTGATAACCTTCTTATATCTTTAATAGAAATTTCATGATCGTTGATTGAGCTTTCTGTTTTGTACGACCACTTGGTCATCTTATTGCATGCCTTCTTATGAGCAACCGAGCTTTCTAAAAGAACTTTCAAATCGGCTTCTACTGACAAAACTTTCTTCCTCAATTCTTTTACAGATCCAAACTTCTTCTTTTTATTGTCAGTAATAAAATCAATTTTCCCTTCCAGCCTCGTAAAATAAGGAATAGTATTCTCAACCCTTCTCAAAACATGAACAATGTAATCACTTTTCTTGAGAGAGATTGTATGCTCTGAATCAGTATCTTCATCATACGATGCTAGTTCATACGATCTGCTTGAGTCAACAACTGGCTGTTTCCCTTTTGCTTTTTCTTTCTGCTTTCTTTCTTCTTGCACTTTGTCACTAATGACAACAACTTTATCAGAATGAGAAGATTGAGCACCTTGCTTTTCTTGAGATGACATTCTGTCTGGAGATCGAGCTTGATTGGCATGAGGAGTTTGTTGAACACCTTCACTCAGCTTTTGAACCGATTCCTCTCTACTCTTCTTTGAACTTTGAAGAAATTATAAAAGAAAGTCTCCTTCTTGTTCTTCTTCTTCTATCTCTTCCATCACTTGTTTTTGTTTTCCTTCCTCAGGGAAACTCTGTATGATGGGCTCTTGGTGCACTTCTTCTGTTAGTTGGGCACTAGCATCCTCAACCTCTTTCAAGACTTTAGAGACATCAAAGTCCCGAGCCTTTCTTTTTAAAAGAACCTTCTTCTTCTTTTCAGCCTGAAGGGTTTCTTCTACCCTTATTCTTTCTGAAAAATCCTCAGCAGGATCAAGACTGAACTTCAGATCACCTTCCTTTCTCTGTTCCTTATCCTTTCTCCATTTTTCTACAACCTTTTTACTATACCTCGGCTTCTTCTTGGGTTTTGAACTGGTTTGCGGATCAGATTTTTGAGTAACTCCAGTGGATTGAATGTCTTTGGCTGGCATAGGTGCCGATTGATTCTGAGCCAATTCAGCTTCTACATCTCTGACAAAAAGTTTTGAATTGGTATCAAAACAAACATTCAGCTTTTTCATCGTACTCTTACTAATCCATGATGGCTTCAAATCCATGGGGTTTCCTTTCAAAGGAATGTTACAAAACTTCATACTCTCAAGAATGAATTTCTTAAGGATAGCTGGATACATAATCATCTGGGACTTAATCCCTCCTGTCTTGACATTCATAATGGTTTCAAAAACATACCCCATTAGATTCAATTTTCTCATATTGACAAGATAGTCAAGCATAAAGATATCAGAAACTTTCAGAGTTTCTCTATCCCCTTTCCTTGGGATAAGAAAACCTTGCATCCATAAAGTGACAAAACGATTGTCCAGAGAAAGATGAGACACTTTTCTCTTTTCTTCATTAATAACAAACAAAGTCTTTTCAGAACTTTCTCTATTAAACGTACCAACTTCCTCTGGTAGTTTGTGTGATGGACAGAAAGAATCCTCTTCTACAGAAACATTCAGAAAATGTGCCGCTTGTTTCACTGACATAGACAATTTTCTATCGTACACAGCGAAGTTTATAGTCATGTCTTTGTCGAAAGAAACGGTTTTATAAAACTGACAAACTTCATCAAAAATAACCGGATCTTGAGAATCAGGCTTTTCAACACACAGATGTTCCCACCCTTGAAACAAAATGATCCTCCTGATTGTAGAATCGTACGTATCAAAAAAGTCTTGAGATACTAACCTTACTCTGTTAAAGTCTTTCTCTGTAAAAGTCTTTAAAGACATTTCGGTGGGAGTATTAGCAGAGGATTGAGACATAAAGGTGATGCCGATGAGAAGATCGTATGATGATTTAGCTGGTGGAGCAGAGCTTCGCCTCAATTCCTGAAAATTCAATGTGGGTTTGGGGAGGGGAGGGGGGCTATTTATAGGTGATAAAGGGGTGACCGTTGATCTTCTATGGTCGAAAAAGGATGACCATTGATCTTCTACGGTCAAGATTAGAGAAAACCAGATCAATGGTTAGGATTAAAACAAAGAAGAAAAAATAAAAAAAAATGAAAAAAATACCTGTCGGAGAACATAAGGTAATTGTTGGTTTTGATAGAAATCAAAAAAAAATACAATCGTAAGGAAAAAAAACATCATCATGCTGATGGAAAACAAAGTCATTACTTTGAACTGACTGTACGATGGAAAACAATCTTGTTACCATAAACTAACAGTACGATGGAAAACAATCTTGATACCATCATCGGTCGATACAATACTATTGATTGATTGATACGATGGAAAAGAAATTCAATACCATCATCGGTCGATACAATACTATTGATTGATTGATACGATGGAAAATAAATTCAATACCATCATCGGTCGATACAATACTATTGATTGATTGATACGATGGAAAAGAAATTCAATACCATCATTAGTCGATTCAATACCAAGATTGATTGATACAATGGAAAAGAATTTTAATACCATCATCGGTCGATAGTAAATGATACTATAAAACTGTCAATACGATAAACAGGAAAAATGAACGAAACGATAAAACTGTCAATACGATAAACAGAAGGGAAAAAATGAATGATACGATAAAATTTTCAATACGATAAACAGAAAAAGATACACATATTGAGAAAGTAAATAGTTAAAGATCATAAGATAAAAATAAACATAAAGACATAGAAAGAAATGTCCTCCCCCTTTCTACGAGGAGTTTCTTACTATTAGGAGAGATGTAAAACAGGAAGTAGATATGAATGATTATTTTAATGTAATCATTCCTAGATTCTGTTTTATAAATTCAAATCTATCGGAAGGTAAAGGTTTTGTAAAAATGTCAACAAGTTATTCTTGTGTTCCGATGAATTGTAAAACAATATCTCCTTTTTGTGTGTGATCTCTAAGAAAGTGATGTCGAACATCTATGTGTTTTGCACGTGAATGATGTGCTGGGTTCTTACTAAGAGCTATAGCACTTGTATTATCACAAAGAATTTGAGTTTTGGAGAAACTCAAACCATAGTCAGTGAGTGTGTTCTGCATCCACAATACTTGAGCACAGCAACTTCCAGCTGCTACATATTCAGCTTCAGCAGTGGATAGTGCTACTGAGTGTTGTTTCTTGCAGGACCAAGAAACCAGAGAATCTCCTAAGAAATGACATGTTCCAGATGTACTTTTTCTATCCATTCTACAACCACCAAAGTCAGCATCTGAAAAACTCTTTAAAACAAAATCATTTCCAGAAGAGTAAAAAAGACCTAAATCCATAGTGTCTTTTAAATACCGAAAGATTCTCTTTAAGGCTTTTAAATGAGACTCTTTTGGATTAGATTGACATCTTTCACATAAGCATACAGAAAACATTAAGTCTGGTCGACTAGCTGTAAAGTATAGCAAACTTCCTATCATACCTCTAAAGATTGTTTGATCTACTGGTTTCCCAGTTTCATCAAGATAAAGAGTATTTGAGGTACCAATTAGAGTACTAATACTTTTAGTTTTGTCAAATCCATAATTTTTGAGTAAATATTTTATATACTTATGTTGAGATATATAAGTTCCTTCTGGTTTTTGAGAAATTTAAAAACCTAGAAAGAATGTTAACTCACCCATCATACTCATTTCAAACTCAGATTTCATTAAGTTTGCAAAAGAATCAGTTAAAGATTTCTGAGTTGATCCAAATATGATGTCATCAACATAGATTTGGACAATCAAAAAAATTTTGTTTTCCATTTTTATAAAAAGAGTTGGATCTGCTGTACCTTTTGTATAATTGTTTTGTAAAATAAATCCTGTAAGTCTATCATACCATGCTCTAGGGGCTTGTTTAAGACCATATAGAGCCTTGGTAAGTTTAAAAACATGATCAGGATGTTTTGGGTCTGGAAAACCAGGAGGTTGTTCTACAAAAACTTCTTCTTGAACAAAACCATTTAGAAAATCACATTTGACATCCATTTGAAATAGTTTGAAATTGAAATATGCTGCGAAGGCTAATAGAATACGAATATATTCAAGTCTAGTTACAGGAGCATATGTTTCTTCATAGTCTATTCCCTCTTGTTGATTATAGCCTTTAGCAACAAGTCTTGATTTATTTCTTACAATGATTCCATTTTCGTCACATTTGTTTCTGAAAACCCATTTTACACCAATCACAGTTGTTTCTTTAGGTCTTTCAACTAAAGTCCATACTTGATTCCTTTTAAATTCATTTAGTTCATCTTGCATTGCTTTGATCCAATCATTATCACCTAAAGCCTCACTTGGACTTTTTGGTTCAAATTGGAAAATAAAAGAAAGATGTTCTATTTCATTTCTTAAGGAATTTTCGGTCCTTACAGGTTGATTTATATCACCAATGATGTTATCACTGGGATGATTTCTAAGAAACAATTGATTTGGGTTTTGTAAAACTTGTTCATAAACATATGGTAGGATGTCTTCTATGGTAAATGTTTCAGGAATACTTTCTTGAACATTTTCCTTTTCAGAGTGATCTTCTACTAATGGTTGATAAACATTTTTAGAAAACACATCCGAGGATGTAGGATTGGGTTGGTTGAAAACAAAAGGATTAGTTTCATCTAATTTTACATGTACTATTTCTTCAACAGTACAAGTGTTCTTATTGAAAATTCTGTAATCCTTAGAAGTTGTAGAATAGCCTAGAAAGATTCCTTCATCAGATTTTGGTGCGAATTTATGTAGATTATTTTTTGTATTCAGAATGAATACTTTGCATCCAAAAACTTTGAAGTATGAAACTTTAGGTTTTCGGCCAGTCCATAACTCATAAGGGGTTTTATTAAGAAATGGTCTAGTTAAAACTCGATTTATAGTATAACAGGCAGTACTAACAGCTTCAGCCCAAAAGTTCTTAGCAATTG
This sequence comes from Viscum album, assembly GCA_963277665.1. Lineage (NCBI taxonomy): Eukaryota > Viridiplantae > Streptophyta > Magnoliopsida > Santalales > Viscaceae > Viscum > Viscum album. The sequence goes on from OY728162.1 coordinate 226,832,742, forward strand.
AGTATTCACTCAACATGGTTCTAGTCATTTCCTGAAGAATGCGATTTCTTCTTTCAACAACACCATTTTGCTGAGGAGTTCTTGGAGCTGAGAAATTGTGAGTAATACCTTTCTTACTACAAAAAGTTTCAAAATCTGAATTTTTAAATTCACCACCATGATCACTATGAATAGTTATCAATAGTAGGTTTTTCTCATTTTTAACTTGGGCTCTAAAAGTTTTGAAATAGAAAAAGGTTTCAGATTTCTTTGTGAGAAAGTAAACCCATGTAAATCTAGTAAAGTCATAAACTAAAACAAATACATAGTATTTGCCTCCAATGCTTCCAGATTGTGAAGGAACAAACAGATCCATATGCACAAGCTGTAATGCATTAGAAGTTGAAACTTCATTAATTGGTTTAAAGCTAATTTTATGTTGCTTGCCAAATTGACAAGGATCACAGACTTTTGAAGAATCATATCTAAGGTCTGGTAGCCCTTTTACAAGTCCTTTCTTTGAGAGTTTACTTAGGTTTCTCATATTACAGTGTCCTAGTCTCCTATTCCATAGCCACGATTGGTCTTCTATTACACTTAAACAAGGTAAGTTTTGGTTCCTAAGGTCTTCTAAGATAATAGTGTAAACATTCTCTTGCCTATGGGAAGATAGAATGAACTCATCCTTGGAATTGTGAACTAGACACTTATCATTTCTAAAATTCACAAGGTAACCTTCATCACATAATTGACTCATGCTGATGAGATTGTGCCTAAGACCTTTAACAAACAAAACATTTGAAATAAGAACTTTTCCAAGAAAAACAATATTACCTATACCAACAATCTTTCCTTGAGCATTATCTCCGAAGGTAATTTTTGAAACTTTTGTTTTGATAACCTTTTCAAAAAGATCTTTGTTTCCAGTCATGTGTCGAGAACAACCACTATTCATGTACCAAATGTTCTTATTGATACACTTCTCGTTTTCCTGAAAAAGAACCAATTAGATTTTCGGAATCCAAACTTGTTTGGATCTAGAAGGGTTAGATAAAAGAATTTTAGGAATCCACATTTGTTTTGAAAAATGAGCTTTATGAGATCCTAAAGATTGAGTTTTGTTAAGAGAACAATCTCTTCTCCAGTGTCCTCCACATTGACACTTAGAACAGAAAATGGTTTTTTGAGGAACAAAATAGTTATGATTAAAAACAGGTTTGGAATAAGTATAACCAAGACCAGAACGATTTCTCAAAGGTCTAATTTGAGAATAAATCCTATCAAAGTTTTCTTTTCCATGAGTAAAGTTTGACAAACACTTTTTCAAGGATAAAATCTCTAACTTTAGTTTTAAAACCAAATTCTTATTTTCCAAAACATTTGAATTTTAACTAGAGTTAGGCTCTAAAATATTTTTCTTCGAAATTACAGTTTCAAGATCCTTAGAAAGTGTATCCTTATCAGATTTAACTTTCTCAAGGGTTTTTAAAATGCTTTCAAAATCAGAAGTTTTCACAACAAGATCTTTAGAAAGATCTGATAATTCTTTAGTCAAAATTGAAATTCTAGAATTTTCTTTTTCAAATCTTTTTTTAAGTTTAGAATTTTCATTTTCAAGTAACTTAGAAAATCTAGAGACCTCTTCAAAAGAAGGTAATGTATCATCCTCTGATGATGAGGATTCATCATTTGAAGATTCATAATATCTATTATCAATATAATTTGCATTCAAAGAGACATTTGTAATAGCTTCAGCATTATGTACCTTAGCCATGAGACAATGATCTTCAATTGGTAGTCTGGCTAGAAGTCCAATATTTCTTTGTCCTGATGTCTCATATTCTGAAGAATCAACTGAGGAATCACTACCACTTTCACTCCACGTATCATTTCCTTCCAATACTTTCTTTGTCTTATAAAACCTTTTCTTGTTTCTTTCAGAGTATTTCTCCTTTCTATCTTTCCTTTTCAGTAAAGGACAATCAGGCCTTATATGTCCTGCTTTCTTGCATTCATAACAAGTTACCTATGAATCTTTCCTATTTTTCTTTTTGAATCTATATTGAAAATCTTTCTTTCCCACGATCTTGTTCATCATTCGAGAAAGATTGGCTAACTCATTATCCGAAAGATTACAATCACTTGAATCAGATATAACAACTTTCTTGGATTTAGACCTTGTAAGCCTTTCAGGTGTTTTAGCTTTAGATGCAAAGGCTACACTTCCATTCCCATTCTTCTTCTTGTTGAAATCAACATCTCTCTTCATTCTTGTCTCATGCTGTAGAAGAGTTCCAAAGAGTTCATCAAGAGTAATCTGGGAAAATTTTCTATTTTCATCAATAACTGTTCTTTTTGACTCCCATTCATTTGGAATTATATCTATAATCTTGTCAACAAGAGCTTCATCATCAAGACCTTTTTCTCCCATAGATTTTAAGCTGTTGACAATTGTCATAAACCTTTGTTGCACTTTACATACTGGCTCTCCATAAGGAAAAAAAATCCATGATACTCTGCTCGAAGCATTGCTCTCCTTGTTTCTATAACCTTGGATGTACCAAAATGAGTGACTTATAATTTCTTCCAAATACAGTTAGCTGCTTCACATGAAGATATCTGACTATATATATTCCTGGTCATAGAGCATAATAAAGTATTGCGTACCTTGTAATTCAGTTGATATTCTTGCTTCTCTTGGTTGGTGAAAGTACTGACTTCTTTGTCAGGAATTTTGTAACCCCCAGTAAGCATTATAAAGTTGTCTACACCAGTATTGATAACGAAAGTCTTCATACGATCTCTCCAATACTCATAATCATTCCCATCAAAGATTGGTGGTCTAGAAGGATTCAAATTTTCTATTGACCCAATATTCATTTCTGCCATCTAAGACACCAAAAACTTTTCCACTCCACACGTTAGTGTAGTAAGTATTTCAAGATAATAATAAGAAATAAAGCTAGTAATACAAATCAGTGGAAAACCTCCTTTGATACCAATTGTTGGATCTAATATAAAGATATGTATATCTATTAGATGGAACAATACAAGAGGGGGGTGAATTGTAGGTTTAAAAACTTATGAGTTTTAGCAATTATGGGATTAGTTTAAATGATCTTAAACTAATACAAATACAAATACCCACAATTGTATTGAATGTAAAAAGGTATGATGTATTGTAATACTAATGTAATGTAAAACAATTGTATTCAAGATGAACACAATAAAAAGAGTAATACAAAGATGAATGATTCTACCTTAAAGCGTATAGAATCAATCAATACAATATGTAATAGAATGATTGTAATTTAAACAATTACAATTGAATATGTAAAGAAGAAAGGAAACAATACAAATCCCTTTCTAATACAAGTAACAGCGGAAATGTAAAAGTATTAAAATTCTTTTAACCCAAAGAGAAGGGTTATCCTTTCACCTAGGATAAAAGGTATGTCTCACCAACACCTTGGTGAGCCCTCGATATGATGATCGGCACGTCTGTCTGCCTATCCCCGGAAGCCCTCAATACGATGATCGGCACGTCTGTCTGCCTATCCCCGGTAGCCCTCGATACGATGATCGGCACATCTGTCTGCCTATCCCCGGCAGCCCTCGATTTTGTAGGTAATCGGCACCTCTGTCTTTCAATTACTTGAAAGCCCTCGATACGATGATCAGACGCACAAGGCAGATGAGAGAAGTCACAGTGTCTCTCTCTAGAATCTTGGTAGTTCACAGAGTCTCTTCATTCGTTCTCTTTGTTCATCGTTGTTCTCTCAGCTTCAAATGACCTCCTATTTATAGGCCTCGGGTTCCAACAGTCATATTGCCTCCAACGGTCATATTGAAACAGAAATCACGACATCGTTTTGATTAGTTTGTAACTAACTCAACGACATCGTTTTGTTAGGACAAGAGATATAAAGAAATGAAAAACATGAGTACGATTCATATGCAATGAGTGTTTTTGACTAAGTACCAAAACAAATAATGAACATCTGAATAGCAGAGTCAGTACGATACGATTGACAGAGTTAGTATGGTACGATTGACAGAGTCAGTACGATACGATTGACAGAGTCAGTATGGTACGATTGACAGAGTCAGTACGATACGATTGACAGAGTCAGTATGGTATGATTGACAGAGTCAGTACGATCAGTATTGTACGATACGATAAACATGATAGAAGACAAATGTAATTTCCAAAATATGATAGAATGCATTTGTTATTTCCAAAACATGATATAGAAGTCAAAATAAGACTTTTGACTTAACAAATGTATTGGTAATAAATTATAAATTTTGAATACTGTTATGTGTATTGGATTCTGGATGTAATGGATTTTAATTTTGTATTGGAGTTATGGGTGTTATTGGATTTTAATTCTGGATGTATTGGATTGTGGATGTATTGGATTCTGAATTTTTCTCTTGTGTTGTGGTTTGAGTGAGGAATTAATTTTAAATTTCTGAATTTCAGAATTCTGGATGAATTTTAAACATCCCATGTAGGCTTTTGGATTCTGGTTGTGTATGTGTTCCTACAGGTCATGGAGAGTTGCAGGTTGGAGGGGGCTGTTGGCTGTTGTGGAGCTGTAGCATATATATACCAACAGTTTTGAAAACCGTTGTTATAGCCTTCTGATGTATATTATACCAATAGTTTTGTTATAACTGTTGGTATAAATTTATACCAACAGTTTTAAAAACCATTGTTATATGATTTGGATGTATATTGCACACTATATACCAATGGTTTAGAACCGTTGGTATAAGGGTAACATGTACTAATGGTTTGTGAAACCGTTGCCATATCTCTTACTTTAACACATATACCAGTGGTTTACACAGAACTGTTGGTATAAGCCTTTACCCATGGCTTACTTAGCCACAGTTTGGGAAACCGTTGGTATATAATATACCAATGGTTTCTAGGCCTTTACCAATGGTTCTGAACCGTTTGTAAAGGGTAGAATTCCAGTATTTCTTTCAAAAGGATACATCCAACGGTGATATAAAGGTCCACAAATCTTTATTTCTTGAACCAGATGAATAATTAAATGCAAAATTATATAAAAAAGTAGGAAAATACATTTCTAATTGAAAAAGTATAGAAATTAAATCTTTTTCCAAAATGTTCAAAGCATTCACATTAATCACCTTCTTACAAATTGAATTAAAAAAACACACCTTAATTATAGTCTTTTTGAAACTGATGAGAAATATTCCATGCAATGCAACCGGTAGAAGTTGTTTCATCATGATGTGACAATCTTGAGATTTCATACCTATCAACTTCAAATCTTTCAAAGAGACAAAAAATTTTACATTTGAAGAATAACCTTTTGGCACTTTGATATCATAAAGACACTAAAAAAAGATACTTTTCTCCCTCTTGGATAATGTATGATAAGCCGGGGGAAGAAATGTTTGTCTTCCATTTGGAGAGGGAGAAACTCCAAGAATATTCCCATTGATAGTAAGTCTAATTTGGCATTCAACCCATATTTACTCTTTCCTTTAATATCTACCAATGTTCTAACAAAACTGTCTCATATATTCTTCTCCAAATGCAAGACATCAATATTATGTTTCACTTCATGATATCATTAATATGGTAGCTCAAAAAATATTGACCTTTTCTTCCAAATATGTCTTTAATTACCAGATTTATGTGTCTTTCCCAAAGTCACATCAAGGTTTTTCATCCTCTCAAAATACACATCAGGGGATAAAGGTTTTGGAGAAATATCAAATTATTGTGATCCATTAACTACATTTTTTAGTCTTCAATAAGAGTGATCCAAAGGAAAAAACTTTCTATGACCCATGTATATTGTTTTCCTCTCATGATGCAATTGAAAAAACAAAGTCTTTTGTTCGCAAATTGGATATTCTTTATACCCCTTAACACTGTATCCTGACAAATTTCCATATACTAGGAAGTCATTTATAGTGAACATAATCACTTCATGTAGTTGAAAATATTATATTTTATAGGAATCATACACCCTAATACCATCCTCCCATAAAAGTTTCAAATCATCAATCAATGGTGAGAAGAAAACATCAATATCAGTTCCCGGATGATTCAAACTAGAGATCATTATAATCAACATGAAATATTTGTGCTTCTTATAAACTTCAGGAGACAGGTTGTAAATTACCAATAAAATAGGCCATAAACTATGTGTTCTACTGAGGATTTGATATAAATTTATTCAATCTGTGCACAACCCAAGTCTGAGATTACTAATTTCATTTCCAAATATAAGATACTGCTCATCAATTTTATTCCATTGTGGAAAATTAGCTGGATGACATATTTTTTCATCACATATCCTCTTATAATCATTTCATCTTAACCTTTTTCATCATGTGAATTAAGAAATAAATATTTCAAATGATTAATTATAGGAAGATACCAATATACCTTGGTATATATCTCTGTAATCTTTACATCAGCCTGTGATTTTTCTTTCAACTTATAACATGATGTCCCATATTTGGGAAACTTTGACAGAAATTGATATTCCATCCTATATATCATATATTCATTCAGGTATACATGTATTTTCTTGTATCCCAATACCATCAGGCATAACATTTTATTGGCCTTATAATGTGAATCTGGATGATAGTTGCCTTTTGGAAGAATGTATTTTAATAATTGTAGTAGCTCTGTAAAACTTATGTCACTCCATCCATGTTTTTATTTAAGGTTAATTAATCTTAAAACGACTGATAAAAACATAAAATCTATACAACCTGGATAAAATGGGTTTTTAGCATCACCATATAGATGTGAAAATGTGGGTTCTATCTCAATTTTTTCTGCTGCAATATCACGAATCATTTCTTCAATTCCATCAGTGTTACCATCCTGCAAATCATCATCATCAGTAGATCTGACATTATCTCCAGTTTCACCATGCCAAATCCAAGGGCTGTAACTCAGATTAAAACCATGAAAAATCAGATGATCTTTTATCTCTCTACTTTTCAACTTCTTTATATTCAAGCATTTTAGGCATGGACAAAAAATGTCATTGTTTTGAACATTTCTTTTAGAAAATTTCAAAAAGGCATCAACACCTCCCTCATATTCAGTACTCATTCAATGTGTTGTAATCCAACTTTGAATCATTATTGCCTATAACAAATATCAAATTTATACATGTTGTTAAGATATACCAATTTTATATTTATATGAAAAATAACAAAATTTAAATGTAAAAAAAAAATTGAAAAAAAATATATACGCATAATTGAAAAAGATATGCATGGAAATAATTTTAAAAACAATATCTAGTTAGATGTAACCATTTTATATTTATATGAAAAATGACATAATTTGAAAGTAAAAAAGTTTTGAAAAAACAATTGGGAATAGATGTTTTAGTAATCAGGGATTGGAGAACAATTAAAGGAAAGATTCTACTTGATTTATTTCAATATAGAAAATTTATTCATATCATAGAAAAATTTCCAATGAAATTATTATATGATGATGATAAAAAACCCATGAAAAAATTTTCAAAGGGTGTGAGAGGAAAGTGTAATTTAGAATGGAAATCCTTTAGAAAGATGAACTTTATTTTCTATGATGATGTTATCTCCAAATAAGTTGAAGTGGAGGAATTTGAAAATTATATAGACTGATTAAAGTTAATATATGCCAATAGTTTCAATGAAACCATTTGGATATATATATACCAATGGTTCAAGAAAATTTGGTATACATGATGTCCATTATATAATCTATTCCAACATTTTCATTGAAATAGTTGGCATATAAGTATACCACTGGTTCAAGAACCATTGAAATACACTCTCTGTTATATAATCTATTATAATGGTTCATGAAACTATTAGTATACCCTCTTCACCAAGCAAATAGTAGCGTACCCTCTTCTCCCAACAACCATACAATATCGTACCCATCATACTCTTCCTGACTTCCGGAACCTGTACACATGACTTACAAAACATGTAAAGGGGGTGGGGGTGTTTAGGGGGTGGGGGCTATCCAACGGGGTGGGGGTGTCTAGGGGGTGGGGGATATCCAGTGGGGTGGGGGTGTCTAGGGGGTGGGGGTGGGGCTATCCAGGGGGTAAGGGGTGTCCTGGGGGTGGGGGATGTTCAGGGGGTGGGGGTTGTCCAGGGGGTAGGGGTGTCCAGCGGGGTGTGTGGGGGGGGGGGGGCTGGATGGACATGGGGGTAGGGGTTATGTAGGGGGTTTCCATGGGGGGTTGGGGGGGAGTCCAGGGGGTAGGGGTGTCTAGGGGGTGGGGGGGGGGGTTTATGGGGGTGGGGTTGTCCAAGAGGGTATGAGGTGCCCAATGGGGTTTTCCAGGGGGAAGGAGGTGTCCATGGGTGTGGGGGACTGTCCCGAGGGGGTGGATTATCCATGGGGGTAGGGGGTGTCCAAGGGGTGTGGGGGATCTCCAGGGGGTGTGGGCGGTCCAGGGGTAGGGGGGTGTTTAGGCGGGGAGGGATGTCCTGGGGGGTTGGGGTGTCCAGGGGGTGGGGGTGTCCATGGGGTGGGGGGCTGTCCAAGGGGGTTAGGGTATCCAGGGGGTGGGGGTCTGTCCAGGGGGGTGAGGGGGCTTTCCAAGGGGTAAGGGGTGTCCAGTAGGGTGGAGGGGGGGGGGGGGGGGGTCTAGGGGTGGGGCCGACCAGGGGGTGGGGGCTGTCCAAGGGGGTAGGGGGTGTCCAGGTGGGGTGTCTAGTGGGTAGGGGTGTCCAGGGGAGGGGGGATATCCAGGGGTGGGGGCTGTCCAAGCAGGTAGGGGGTGTCCAGGGTGGTGAGGGCTGTCCATGGGGGTGTCCAATGGGGAAGGGGGTGTCCAGGGGGGTGGGGGAGGGGGCTGTCTAGGGAAGTGGAGGATGTCCATGGGGGTGGGGGTTTCCAGGGAGCTTGGGGCTATCCAAGGGGATGGGGGTGTCCAAGGGGGTAGGGGTGTCCAAGGGGTGGCTGTCTTGGGGGGGGGGGGTCCAATGGGGTGGGGGTTTCTAGGGTGCTGGGGTCTGTCCAAGGGGGTTGGGGGCAATCCAAGGGAGTATGGGGTGTCCAGGGGGTGGGGGATGTTCAAGGGGTGGGGGTTGTTAAGGGGGGTAGGGGTGTCTAGGGGGTGGGGGTGTCCATGGGGTAGGGGGTTTCCAGGGGAGTGTGAGGCTATTTAAGAGGGTTGGGGCATATAGGGGTGGGGGCTGTCCAGGGGGTAGGGGGTGTCCAGGGGGTGGGGGTGTCTAGGGGGTGGGGGTGTCTAAGAGGGTAGGGTTGTCCCAGGGGGTGGGGGCTATCCAAGGGTGGGGGGGGGGGTGCTGTCCAAGGGGTTAGGGGTGTCCAGAGTGGTGGTGGCTATCCAGGGGGGTGGGGTGGGGGTGTCCATTGGGTGGGGGGATTTCCAAAGGGGGGGGGGCTATACTAGGGGGTAGGACTGTCCTAGGGGGGTGTTAAGGACTGTAGGGGGTGTCCATAGGGTGGGGGTGTTCAATGGGGTCGGGGGTGTCTAGGGGGTGGGAGTTGTCCAGGGGGGTTGGGGCTATCCAAGGGGGTAAGGGGTGTCCAAGGGGGTGGGGGATGGCAGTCCAGGGGTGTGGGGGGCTGTCCATGGGGGTAGAGATGTCCAGGGGAGAGGGGGCTATCCAGGGGGTGGGGTGATTTCCATGGTGGTGGGGATGTGCATGGTTTTGGGGGGCTGTCGAGGGGGTTGGGGTTGTACAAGGGGGTGGGGGTTGTCCAAGGGGTTGGGGGTGTCTAGGGGGTTGGGGGTGTCCGGGGTTGGGGGTCTATCCAAGGGGGTATGGGGTGTACAGGGTAGTGGGGGCTGTCCAAGGGGTGGGGGTGTTGTCCAAAGGGGTAGGGGTGTCCAAGGGATGGGGGCCTATCTAGGGGATTGGAGGATATCCAACGAGGGTGGGGTGTCCAGGGGTGGGGGGATATCCAGGGGTAGGGGGTGTCTGGGGGGGTGTCGAGGGGGTGTGTGTAAGAACCCGGTTCTTATTTTTGAGGTACGGGTTTCTAATTCTATCCTTTCCTTAAGTATTTTTCTGAAAATAATGAAAATGGGGAAAATCTGTAGAGACCCGAAGCTTGGAGTACATTGAAATTACATTACATTTTCAGAATACTTAGTACATAACAAAAACACACACACAAGGATCGTAATAGTTTAGTGTCTTTGGAAACTCGGAATATAATCTTCTAATCCTGGTGAAAGATCTTCGACATCTCCCATAATGATCTTCCTTTTTTTTATACCTAAAACCTTTCTTTATATCCTGGGGAAAAGAAAACATAAAAGGGTGAGCTCAAATGCTCAGTAAGGGTAAAAAAAAGAAATACCAATCACATCATAAAAACATAAAATTTTGAAAATCTTAACCTGCAAAAGAGAGAATAATTTCATAACATGGGATAAATCATGTCAGTGAAATGTAATCACAATAATCATAACTTAAAACATGAAACATTGTGGAATACACACATAATCATAGAGAATCATTTATTTTTAGCCAAGACTCATTTCCAAGACTATCTTAGTGGACAAAGTCCCTTTCTGAACCGAGTCACCCTCATTTCAGTCCTGTTTCACTGAACTGGTATAACCTACCATTCCAGCCATGTCTATCTCATGAGATATAAAATCTTTACCCAATGCATTGGAGGGATATATAGGTCCCACCCATCTCTTAATGATACCATTATTATGTGTGCCACAAAATCATAAACCATACATCATTTCATAACCCACGTAATAAAAATGGCATTCTTAAACATCATGACATCATAAAACAATCCATATAAGATAAAGGAATTAATAAAAATATAATTCCATCACAACATAATCAAATCAATGTAATAATAGGGATAAAAACATAACCCTTTATTATCTTAGATGGAAAATAATTTTGATAAAACACTTGAACTCCATTCTTGAGGAAAATATTCTTTCTGCTTCAAAAACACTTTTCCTTTCTTAACATGTCATACAATTATAATCTAAAAGAAGTTGATTAAAAATAAACTTGAAAACTTGTAAAGGAAGATTCTTGGAAATAATTTTTTAAAAATCCATTCATGCCGTATAAGTTAAAAAAACATTCTTCTCGTACTTTTGTCGGAAAAGTCAAAAAGTACCTCGTACGAAAAACGACAAAAGATTCCTTTCATATCTTTTACTAAAAACTCACCGAAGGGTAAAATTGGATTTAAACAATTTTACGTGGATGGAAATAATATTACATATTGAGGAAACATGGATGTGGAAGATAAAATACACCTCATTAAATACCAAAGTATAAACAATCTCGGATAAAATGAGATTGTGATATATTCCCTTACCTTAGGTCTGATTTGCTTCGTAAGTGTCCGAAACTCCTGTATAATGATTTAAATAATGTCATTGACTTATTACAGAATCATATTCATTTTTATTATATCATATATGGTTCACTTATGACTTTATATTACCCGTTCTTTTGTAAATTCATGTTAAAGTAGAGTTTTGGGTAAAATCGTCTCATTTGTCGTTCGTGTTTTGACTTGTAATTATTCATATGATTACTTAGATCATGATTACTTAATTCCAGAATATAAAACATGATTTATATATATATATATTCAGAATATAAATATATATAATAAATCAGTAAATGGAAAGAAATACACCGTTCATGGAGACGGTAGGCCATACGTACGCATGAACGCTGTTTTCGTTTCCTTATTGAGTTGAACGGAATTAAGTAGATGAAATACATATATATACAAATAAATACAGTATCATTATTATGTAATATATTTCATGATTACTTATTATATATACTTTATAATCATTCATGAATGGTTAAAGTGGAGAATGAATCTCATCGCGTCGTGGAGACGGTAGTCCGTACGTACGCACGAGCGATGATATCGTTCTCATGATCGTGGGACTATATTGGAGTGTATGTATACTATTTCAGAATCAATATCACTTTAAAATAATAATATATAGTTATTATTTACACCATTATACCCATCCAAGTAAGGTGGTGGTGGAAAATGGATTTCACCACGGTGTGGAGATGGTATTCCGTACGTACGCACGCGCGGTGATTTCGTTTTCCGTAGGATGGATAGATGGTGAAATAGGATTGTTTCATACTTATAATAACATATCAGTATATTAGTGATATTGATGTTATTACTTCATAATGAAACAACCTAAGAAGAATAAGTGGAAGAAGAAATAAAGGTGAAAGAATCGGTAACGGAAATTACCTCTTCTTTGAAGCGCCTCTTTGAGACCTCCTCTTAGGGCACTAAAATTGATCTTTGAGGAAGACCAGAACCTCTATAATGTTTCTAGGGAAGTGGAGAAGAGAATTTGGCATGGTTTGGCCGAGCTTAAAGGCTCAAAGTTGTGTGAGGAAGAGAGGGAGGAGGTGCCCTTTTATAAGGGAGGAGAGGGGCACCTTTGGAATAACTAAAAATATTATTTTATTATAAAGTCATGTTCGGTTTTAAATAGCTCCAAATTGATTTATTTTGAGTATAAGGTGGGGATGGGTCTAAATCCTCTCATCCAATAGGATTTATACAAGTTTAGGTTATTATTTTAACCTTATCAATTAGATTTAACTCTAAGTTAAATAATTTAACTTTTACCGTGTCTTTTTGTTTTCTTACACTATATGGTTAATAAACTTACTATATCAAGCCAAAAAAACCCCAAGTTGTTTATTATTAATATATATAATCTTATTTAATTAATTATGCCGAACCTTAGATTTTTAGGAATAAAATAACAATTAATAATATAATATTTGTTTTAAAAACTATTTTATGTCAATTTTGACACTATTTGGTACATGATTTTTATGAAATTAATAACAGAATGAAAATTTCTAAAAAGGTTACTTAAATCAACAATAAAATGTCATATTAACCTAGAAAATTAGTTTAAGTCATAAAAAGTCTCAAATTACATTTATTTGGGCATTTATAACATCAATTATGTCAATATTTCATTAATAAGACAATTACTGCATCATCTTTGTGTCATAATAAAGGATAATTATTTAATCCCTAAAAATTCTAAATAAATTCCTATGATGTAGATAATTGTATTATATTTCTGGATACTATTCATGTTCTAAGTTTCATGAAGTTTATCACTAGATTAAAATTATTATACTTATAAGATTTAAGAAAGTGACATGTTGTCACATTCTTTGGTTTTAATAATAATTAAATTATTTTCATGGAAAAAAGTCCATAAAATGAGTCTAATCCAACCATTAGGTTATATGTGTCTACTTTTAGCCATACAATAGGATTTTTCCAAGTGTTAGGGTAATTTTATAATCTTATATTTACACTTAATTACCCGATTTACCTTTAACTATAGTAAATAAAATTTACCGTAATTACTATTCACAATGCCCAAAAATAAAAAGTAGCTTATCAACATAATTTGGACCCACTGATTCCAAATATGGAATCCATTTTTCCAAATTCAATACACAAAAGATGCAGAAATTAAATTAAAATTAATCCCGTTGTCGAACGAAAACGGGTTTTTCTTTAAAACATTGCAAAAGATTGAATTGATTTAACCTACGAATTCAAGGTAAAATCAATGCTAATGACATACATTATATTAAATTGTAAAAATATATTCTATTTATACTTTAAAACCATTAAATATTATAATTTAACCACATAATATATTACGATGAAAAAAGTTGTTTTTAATTAAAATATAGCGTGTTTTTACTATTCATTAAAATATGAAAGTTATCGGAAAAATATCAAAACTTTATCTAATGTAAATTTTTATATCCTGATTCAAAATAAGAATTTTATTTTGTCAAATTGAACTTATAAACATGTCAAAAACTAGATTTAAAGTGGGTGCGCCATCAAAAGGCGGCAGAACTGCATTTTTTGAAAAATACTTATATTACCTGAAAAATTTATTTTGTTCTTATACCATGTTCTAGAAAATGTGTAAGATGAATAATAATGTTATAAAATTCAAAATTTAGTTAACACTATTCATAACGGCTAGTTAATGACAATATTATAATAATATATCGTTGTTTATTAAAACCCAGTATTGCGTACAACACACGCTATCGAGGAAGGTCGCGATTGCGTGTAATGCAAGCCAAGTCAGGGTTGCGTGTTGTGAAAGAATCCTTCGCTGTTTCATATAACAGAATCCAACCATATTTCATTTATACATTGAATATATATATATATATATATACTCAATGTTGCGTAGAATAACTATTATCAAAATTGTGTGTAACACGGTCCAAGAATAGTGTTGCGTATACTGCAAGCTAATACGGTGTTGCGTATAGAGCAAGGTAATCTTGGTGTAGAATAAAACACACGACATTAATGAAATTAAAATAATGTTTTTCATAAAATCTCGGTGTGTTACATTCTACCCCCCTTAAAATGAATTTCTCCCTCGAAATTCATCGGGGTTATAAATGGTTTACTACTTGAAAGTTTCTTTAATAGAAACCCACATTGTAAAAAGGAATACCAAAACCAATCTTTAAAAACAAAAGTATGAAATGTAACGGTTACCCAAATAAACTAATCACTGGGTTTCCACATAGGTGAAAATATAGATATGGAAGAAAAATCTAACCATCATGTTCTGATGGAGAGTGGTAGAGAACATGGCTATGGAAAAGTCAACAATCAAAAATACATAAATTTGTGACGATCTAAGGTACCATCTGATTAATCAGATATAAGAGCACTAGGACAACATTTTTGGTTTTCAAGATCGTTTCCCTAAAGTTGAAGAATTTGAATTAGAATAAATACTTTCGTGATTTTGGTATAGTCTCACCGTTTGTCGTTCTTTGGACAATTTCCACTTCATCTCTTAAAGAAATGAAGTTGAATTTGTCATTCGTGATGTGTTAGTAGATCATGTGATAGAATGATGGGTCATTCCATCTATCTCAAACAAAAGGTTAGAAAAGTTATCAAAAAATACATAAGTCCATCTATAGTGAGATTCATCATATAGGGTTCCTAAAATGGACTTATACTTCATATATCATACTGCGTAATATAATAAAACTATTTTTTACTAAACAAGGACTTTCTGTAGGTCAGTGGTAGGCGATAAAGGCCAGTCGCACTTCGGTTGTGGGTTCGATTCCCACAGCCTTGTCCGACGCGATGGGCTGTCGCCCATCCTGCAGGTTGTCCTTTTTCTAAAACTATATTTCTATAACATCCTATCAATAATATCAAAAAAACTTCTATCCTTAAACAATACTAACTTATGTCCAACATAATCCATTCCAATCTTTAGGCTTATCCATAATACTTCAGTCCACTCTCATAATATAGTGAAAACGATTACCAGATATTTAATACCATCGTTGATCCCCATATATCATAAAATATGTCTTGTTGGTCACATTCCAAACATTCAAAGGCCTTAATCATGTACTCTCTTGAATACCCATTGAACCTTAGTGAAAACATGAATGCAGTTAAAAGTTAACACTTTCCACATACCAAAATCCTCAAAATTCTATATACTCAAACCATGATATCACTTAGTCCTTATATCAATCATGAGCTCATGAATATTGTTAAACATTTCATTTTATCGTTTTCCCTTTATTATGCGCATATCATCTTATTTTCAAAAATATCTCAATCACTTTGAATACCACATTAGACCAATACATAAATATTCCAATACTTTATGATACAACATTATTTTGGAATCCCATTACATAAACACTTAATCATTCCACCACATCGTTGTCATATTCAACATCGCAAATAGTGATCGCATGTGACTTCCCTTTGTCCTTTTCCTTAAGCGGTTGCTCATGTTGATCATCACTAACCCTTGGATTAGGGCATTTATTAGCATAATGCCCCATTTCCTTGCACTTGAAGCATTGAAGTGTTGGTGGTGCGTTCTCTGCAGTGTTTTCTTTATTCACATCATTAGAAACCCTTTTTCCATTACTTCGACACTCAAATGCTCGATGACCTTCTTTTCCACACTTAAAACATTTTCTAGTCCCTTTAAGACAATCTCCACCATGCTTCTTTCCACACTTTGTGCATAAGGAAACATTCATCTTCTTTTCACCATTATTCTGAGATTTCTCCTTGAACTCATCTTTCGTTTCTTGTCAAAACCATGAGATGGATATGTAACACCAACTTCCATTTCTACCTTTATAGAACAACGCACAATTTCTTCATAGCTACTGAAGTCTCTTATAGCTAATGCCCTTCGAAGACTTGGTTTTAAGCCACTGAAAAACCGATCAACTTTACTTTCAGGTTGGATGATAATGCCAGATGCATACCTTGCAAGTCTTGTAAAATTCACTTCGTATATACCAACAGATTCATCATCCTTCTGCTTCCACTCAAGAAACTCATTTTCCATCTTTTTTCGAATAATATGAGGGAAGTACTTACTGAAAAAAAATTCTTGAACTCGTCCCATTCCATGGACTCAATTTCAACTCTTGGCCTCGTATTCTTGATAAGATTCCACCATTGATCAGCTTCACCTTCCAAATGATATACTGCTAAGATGACTTTATCATTCTCAGAACATTGAAGAACTGAAAATATCTTTTCAGTGGTACTGATCCATTGTTCAGCAACAAGTGGATCGGAAGACCCACTGAAAGAAGGTGGATGTTGCCTCATGAAGGACTTAATAGAATATTGTTCCCTTCTCTGTTCATTTGGAAGTCCAGAATGATTCATAGATTGTGTAAGTATAGCAATAAGATTTTTCACTCCATCTCCCATAACATTTGTTTGTTTTGGAGGGAAATCATTGTATTGTCCATTGCATTGATCAACACGGTTCCATCGGGTTCCAACCATCGTCTAAAACCCAAAAAGAATAGTGTGAGAGGCAAAAATCATGCTAGGGAAAACAACATAATAAAGGGGGAGTACCTTCAATATCTAACATCTTAGGTTTAATTCTATGATCGTTAGCGTAATTCTAGTACTATAACCTATACGTATACTTAACCTTAGGCACATCCCTAGACTTAAACATACCTTAGAAATATCTCTAGGGATCTCACTAACATTTTTGCATCCTAGTTTCCAAAGGTTGACTAAACCTTTCCTCTGATACCAAATGTAGAGACCCAAAGCTTGGCGTACATTGACATTACATTACATTTGCGGAATACTTAGTACATAACAAAAACACACACACAAGGATCGTAATAGTTTAGTGTCTTTGGAAACTCGGAATATAATCTTCTAATCTTGGTGAAAGATCTTCAACATCTCCCATAAAGATCTTCCTTTTTTTAATACCTAAAACCTTTCTTTATATCCTGGGGAAAAGAAAACATAAAAGGGTGAGCTCAAATGATCAGTAAGGGTAAACAAAAGAAATACCAATCACATCACAAGAACATAACATTTTGAAAATCTTAACCTGCAAAAGAGAGCATAATTTCATAACATGGGATAAATCATGGCAGTGAAATGTAATCACAATAATCATAACTTAAAAAATGAAACATTGTGGCATACACACATAATCATAGAGAATCATTTCTTGTTAGTCAAGACTCATTGCCAATACTATCTTAGTGTACAAAGTCCCTTTCTGAACCGAGTCACCCTCGTTTCAGTCCTGTTTCACTGAACCGGTATAACCTACCATTCCAGCCATGTCTATCTCATGAGATATAAAATCTTTACCCAATGCATTGGAGGGAGATATAGGTCCCACCCATCTCTTAATGATACCATTCTTATGTGTTCCACAAAATCATAAACCATACATCATTTCATAACCCACGTAATAAAAATGGGATTCTTAAACATCATGACATCATAAAACAATTCATATAAGATAAAGGAATTAATAAAAATATAATTCCATCACAACATAATCAAATCAATGTAATAATAGGGATAAAAACAGAACCCTTTATTATCTTAGATGGAAAATAATTTTGATAAAACACTTGAACTCCATTCTTGAGGAAAATATCCTTTCTTCTTCAAAAACACTTTTCCTTTCTTAACATGTCATAAAATTATAATCTAAAAGAAGTTGATTAAAAATAAACTTGAAAACTTGTAAAGGAAGATTCTTGGAAATAATGTTTTAAAAATCCATTCATGCCTTATAAGTTAAAAAAACATTATTCTCGTACTTTTGTCGGAAAAGTCAAAAAGTACCTCGTACGAAAAATGACAAAAGATTCCTTTCATATCTTTTACTAAAAACTCACCGAAGGGTAAAATTGGATTTAAACAATTGTACGTGGATGGAAATAATATTACATATTTAGGAAACATGGATGTGGATGATAAAATACACCCCAGTAAATACCAAAGTATAAACAATATCGGATAAAATGAGATTGTGATATATTCCCTTACCTTAGGTCCGATTTGCTTCGTAAGTGTCCGAACCTCCTATATAATGATTTAAATAATGTCATTGACTTATTACAGAATCATATTCATTGTTATTATATCATATATGGTTCACTTATGAATTTATATTACCCGTTCTTTTGTAAATTCATGTTAAAGTAGCGTTTTGGGTAAAATCGTCTCATTTGTCATTCGTGTTTTGACTTATAATTATTCATATGATTAATTAGATCATGATTACTTAATTCCAGAATATAAAACATGATTTATATATATATATATTCAGAATATACATATATATAATAAATCAGTAAATGCAATGAAATACACCGCTCATGGAGACGGTAGGTCGTACGTACGCATGAACGCTGTTTTTGTTTCCTTATTGAGTTGAACGGAGTTAAGTAGATGACATACATATATATACACATAAATCCAGTATCATTATTATGTAATATATTTCATGATTACTTATTATATATACTTTATAATCATTCATGAATGGTTAAAGTGGAGAATGAATCTCATCGCATCGTGGAGACGGTAGTCCGTACGTACGCACGAGCGATGATATCGTTCTCATGATTGTGGGAATGTATTGGAGTGTATGTATACTATTTAAGAATCAATATCACTTTAAAATAATAATATATAGTTATTATTTACACCATTATACCCATCCAAGTAAGGTGGTGGTGGAAAATAGATTTCACCACGGCGTGGAGACGGTTTTCCGTACGTACGCACGCGCGGTGATTTCGTTTTCCGTAGGATGGATAGATGGTGAAATAGGATTGTTTCATACTTATAATAACATATAAGTATATGAGTGATACTGATGTTATTACTTAATAATGAAACAACCTAAGAAGAAGAAGTGGAAGAAGAAATAAAGGTGAAAGAATCGGTAACGGAAATTACCTCTTCTTTGAAGTGCCTCTTTGAGACCTCCTCTTAGGGCACTAAAATTGGTCTTTGAGGAAGACCAGAACCTCTAGGATGTTTCTAGGGAAGTGTATAAGAGAATTTGGTAGGGTTTGGCCGAGCTTGAAGGCTCAAAGTTGTGTGAGGAAGAGAGGGAGGAGGTGCCCTTTTATAAGGGAGGAGAGGGGCACCTTTGGAATAACTAAAAATATTATTTTATTATAAAGTCAAGTTCGGTTTTAAATAGCTCCAAATTGATTTATTTCGAGGCTAAGGTGGGTATGGGTCTAAATCCTCTCATACAATAGGATTTAGACAAGTTTAGGTTATTATTCTAACCTTATCAATTAGATTTAACTCTAAGTTAAATAATTTAACTTTTACCGTGTCTTTTTGTTTTCTTACACTATATCATTAATAAAATTACTATATCAAGCCAAAAGAACCCCAAGTTGTTTATTATTAATATATATAATCTTATCTAAGTCATTTGGCCGAACCTTATATTTTTAGGAATAAAATAACAATTAATAATATAATATTTGTTTTAAAAACTATTTTATGTCAATTTTGACACTATTTGGTACATGATTTTTATGAAATTAATAACAGAATTATAAGTTCTAAAAAAGTTACTTAAATCAACAATAACATGTCATATTAACCTATAAAATTAGTGTAAGTCATAAAAAGTCTCAAATTACATTTATTTGGGCATTTATAACATCAATTATGTCAATATTTCATTAATAAGACAATTACTGCATCATCTTTGTGTCATAATAAATGCTAATTATTTAATCCCTAAAAATTCTAAATAAATTCATATGATGTAGATAATTGTATTAGATTTCTGGAGACTATTCATGTTCGAAGTTTCATAAAGTGTATCACTATATTAAAATTATTATACTTATAAGATTTAAGAAAGTGACATGTTGTCACATTCTTTGGTTTTAATAATAATTAAATTATTTTCATGGAAAAAGTCCATAAAATGAATCTAATCCGACCCTTAGGTTATATGGGTATACTTGTAGCCATCCAATAGGATTTTTCCAAGTTTTAGGGTAATTTTATAATCTTATATTTACCCTTAATTACCCGATTTACCTTTAACTATAGTAAATAAAATTTACCGTAGTTACTATTCACAATGCCCAAAAATAAAAAGTAGCTTATTAACATAATTTGGACCCAATGATTCCAAATATGGAATCCATTTTTCCAAATTCAATACACAAAATATGCAGAAATTAAATTAAAATTAATCTCGTTGTCGAACGAAAACAGGTTTTTCTTTAAAACATTGCAAAAGATTGAATTGATTTAACCTACGAATTCAAGGTAAAATCAATGCTAATGACATACATTATATTAAATGGTAAAAAAATATTCTATTTATACTTTAAAACAATTCAATATTATAATTTAACCACATAACATATTACGATGAAAAAAGTTGTTTTTAATTAAAATATAGCATGTTTTTACTATTCATTAAAATATGAAAGTTATCGGAAAAATATCAAAACTTTATATAATGTAAATTTTTATATCCTGATTCAAAAGAATAATTTTATTTTGTCAAATTGAACTTATAAAAATGTCAAAAACTAGATTTAAAGTGGGTGCGCCATCAAAAGGCGGCAAAACTGCATTTTTTGAAAAATACTTATTTTACCCGAAAAATTTATTTTGTTCTTATAACATGTTCTACAAAATGTGTAAGATGAATAATAATGTTATAAAATTAAAAATTTAGTTAACACTATTCATAACGGCTAGTTCATGACAATATTATAATAATATATCGTTGTTTATTAAAACCCGGTATTGCGTAAAACACACGCTATCGAGGAAGGTCACGATTGCGTGTAATGCAAGCCAAGTCAGGGTTGCATGTTGTGAAAGAATCCTTCATTGTTTCGTATAATAGAATCCAACCATATTTCATTTATACATTGAATATATATATATATATACTCAATGTTGCGTAGAATAACTATTATCAAAATTGTGTGTAACACGGTCCAAGAATAGTGTTGCGTATACTGCAAGCTAATACGGTGTTGCGTATAGCGCAATGTAATCTTGGTGTAGAATACAACATAAGACATTAATAAAATTAAAATATTTTTTTTCATAAAATCTCGGGGTGTTACAAAATCCTAAATTTTGGAAGTACACGCTGTGTAATTTTTCACACGCCGTGTATTCTGGCAGTGTGGGATGAGTACAAAGGGTGTGTCGCTGTGTCGGCGATGAAGGGTGTAAAAACCAACCACACGCCATGTAGTGGGTATGTACACACCGTGTAGTCAGTCGGCAAGTGAAACAGTAAGGTGGTGGGAGCAGCCACCAGTTTGGCAGAAGTACATGCCGTGTAGTCGGGAATACATGCCATGTACTCATGTCGATGGATGAACAGTTTGGCAGTGCCACCAGATGAACAATTAAATGAAGTACACACCGTGTACTTTTTTTTTTTGCTTAAAATGGGCAGTATCTAACCCTATTCATAGGATTGGCTTAGAACTGGATGTGAGCTCCTGAGGGGACGACCGAATCTTCGAGGATCTCTAGATCGAGCGTCGGGAATCCGTATCCGCCTCGGACAATCTCGTTAGAACTGCGTGGGTAATCCCTCACATCTCCTTGTGTAGTTCTTTCCAATTATTCCTCTAAGGGAAGTTATTTGTGTTTAAGTGAGTTTTATTTCACCTCAGATCTACCTCGTTCTGGGACGATTCGTGGAACGTCGTTCGAGTATACTGATCAGGGGCGTTTAAGGTAGGTGGATTGGTGTTTATATTCCAACTGTTGTGCGTTTTTGTGTACCGTTGTTCCACGAACCCATGTTGGGGTGTCATGTGGCCGAGGCCATGGCTATTTTAAATACCTAGAATTGAATAGGTAATTAATTGTGATATTAAATTTCTATTTGGTATCTTTGCTTGTATCCAAGACCACCCCGGGGGTGCGTTCCTCTATTTAGCCGTTTGGCCAGGATACCCGAGGGTATGCCTTTAAATTAATGATTATAGAATTCCCTTTAGAGGAATTGCTTGTGTACTATTTGTTTACATGTTGGGCATGGCCCAGTTACCTATTTTAGCCTGAGGGCAGTGTTGTGATTAGCTTGTGGGCACTGTACTATTTATCATGTGGGCAACCTCTTCCGTGCCTATGGGAAATAGACTCTGTGCCTAAGGGCGACACTTTGTATGCCTGAGGGAAATATCTGTTATGCCTGTGGGAAATTACCTGTGGGTCACGTTTCTGATTACCTAAGGGTAAGGGTTTGCATGTCTGAGGACACTGAATGTTTTCATATAAATTAATTGTGGTAGTTTTTTAATAATAAATAATTAAATGAATATTAAAATGGAAATATAACTGGTAAAGTTAGTTAATTTTGAGTACTGCTTGGTTTATTGCATTTTACTAATACACACTGTTGTTGCATATTTCCACATAGTTGGGAATGAGCCTTTGGTGGGTGCCTACTAAGATTATTTCTCACACCTAGTTTGGGTCATGCTTATCGGCCCAAACAGATTACATTTCTGCAGGTGTGGATGAGGGGAAGGGTCCTTATACAAGTACTTGATTGCTTCTGAGGAGTAGGGGAGCATGGGACCAGTCTTAGGCTCGCGATGCTACCGGCTATTTTGTTTTGGTTTTGCTGTACTTTGTATTGTATCGTATTTTACTGCTTTGTAACATGTTCTGGATGTTTTCTTAGAACTTGAGGCATGTTGCATCATCATTGTTTATATAACTATTGGTTATCTTTTACTACAGTTTTTACATTAAATGTGTATGGTTTATTGCTTCCGTTGTTGTTGTATGCTTTTTATTATATTCCGCTGCCCTACACTTTGAAAAATGAGGGAATAGTTTCCCCACTATTAGACCTAGGCCCTCACTACTAGTTGGCATCCTTTGGAATTTGGGGAAATGCGCTTGAGGTCATGTGGCGAACCGGGTTCGGGGCACCCGTTAAGTGGAACCCAGAACCGGGATGTTATAAAGTGGTATCAGAGGAGTTCTTTTCTTTGCCTTACTATTTTGAGCCTTAGTAAAGGATAGGATGAGAATGGTAGTTGGTAATAAGCTATGCCCGGGCGTAGCTAACCCGTGTACAGGGAAAATCCAATTTACCTCGTATTGCAATTTTACTGATTTTTCAATTTAAAGTTGATTTGATTTCACCGTTGGGTGATGCACTTGTGATTGTGTTGTTTAAATTTTATCTATGGGTTCTATCTAGTTACAACCCAATGATATGAGGGTATTCCATCACATGCATCATTTAGGCACATTCTAGAAATCAAATTCCATGCATAGTTCGATGCCATGTAGGTACATTAGAAATTGCATGTTGTTGTGATAGTGGTTGTGCTAGAAAAGCATGTTGTTGTGATAGCTTCTTGATAAATACCTGTTATGAGAAAGGGTATCTTGGTATGATCCTATTGAAAGAATGGATGCCAAACATTGGTTTATAGGGAGTATGGGCCCCCATTGATCAGAATTTGGTGGATCATTATCTGTTTATTTTATTATAACATAGATAAGATGTAAAAATTTGATTCGTGGGGAGTATGGGCCCTCACAGATCAGAATTTGGCACTTAGGTGTTGTTTTTCAGTAATTTCTGGGTTCCTGAAAAGTTTCTGAGGCATACTATCTATAAAACCAGTATACACGTCATGTACTACCATAAATATGCCGTGTATGTTCTTATATTCGGGAAGAAAAGAAAACTTTTAAAATACACACCACGTACCCTAAGTACACACCGTGTAGTCGCTTCCCGTGTCAAAGACCGTGCTGGCGGAGACACGGGGAAGGGAAATTCTTCGGGAAAACACACCGTGTACCGGATATACACGCCGTGTAGTGTTGACCCGGAGTGCACCCGTGTAACTTACAACACGAACATAGGAGACCTTAAGACATACATGTCGTGTCCACTATGGAACATGCCATGTAGTCTGACATGGGATCTGGCCATGTAACTAACAACACGGGTCGGTGTGATCCTTTCATGTACACATCGTGTCCATCTGAAACATGCCGTGTAGTGTGAGCCGTGTATCCGACCGTGTAACTAACAACACGGGTCAGTGAAGCTCGTCTAGAACACGCCGTGTACCTGTGGGACACACCGTGTAGTCTTGACTGAGGACAAACCGTGTGGACTTAGCCATGTGGCTAGAGAATGGGGTGGCGTACACGCTGTGTGTGGGTGTAACATACCGTGTAGTATCAAGCCGAGTAGTCGGCCATGTCACAAACAACACAGGCAGTTGGAAATGACATCATACACACCGTGTAGATGAGATACACGCCATGTAGTTTTGTTCAGAAGAGATCCGTGTGGATTATCCATTTAGAAGGACTCGGGCAGGGGAAGAGAAGTCAGTTACACGCCGTGTAGTCAGTATACACGCTGTGTACTCTTGTTTTGAAAATCTTGAATGACTTCTTCCTTCTGTTCCCCTTTTGGTCCCTTCATTTTCAGTCTTTGATAATCTAGATCTAAGGTGTGTGTTTGACCTTGTAGTGTCATGTCGCCGAGATGACCATGCGTTGTTCTCCAGGAGAGCGGTAACGAGTATAATCCAGAAATGGTGGGCCACGGGCTACCATTGGATTCGCCAGCAGATCCATATGCGGTGCCAGCCATTATATCGGACACAAGCGTGGAGGCGCAGTTCTGTGAAGGCTTTATTCGGTTCATGCAGAACTTTCAGGGAGCACCGCCGGCTACCACATCTATGGCCGAGCTGACTCGTATCTTCTAGCAGCAACATCTGCCTATGTTTTCAGAGGATGGTGGACCACAGGCTGTGGAGTCTTGGCTGGGGTCTATGCAGACTATTTTCGAGCATCTTGAGATGCCTCCAGGGCGGAGGGTCAAGGTCGCGACTTATATGATGCGTGATTCCACCAAGAGGTGGTGGGATGTTACCACCCAGTCAGAGCATCACAGAGACATGGCTTGGGATGATTTCCAGACAGCCCTCTATGACTTCTTCTTCCCAGAGACGCTGAGGGCAGATCAAGCTCGAGAGTTCATGAATCTACAATAGGGCGCTATGTCGGTGATGGATTATTCTGCTCATTTCACCGAGCTTTAGCGTTTTGCACCCATTCTGGTGGGTGATGAGACGTTGAGAGCCAGGCACTTTGAAGATGGTCTTCGATATGAGATTCGAGCGCTGGTGAATGTTTTTAGGCTGCCTTTAGTATGTGCTATTGTGATCTAGGTGATGATTACAGAGAGGAACCTATGGGAAGATAGTGGTGTGGTCCAGGGCAGTTCAACACCAGTTTCTAGTACTATTTCTATTGGTAAGAGGAAGAGACAGATGAACTTCTCTTAGGGTGGCAGTACCAGCCAGAAGAATGTTTCAGGTGGCCAGGTCATGTGCTACCGGGGTGGTATGGAGGGGAACAAGAGATCTCAGTGTCCACGATACCCAGTGGAGTGTGGAGCTTGTGGAAAGATGGGTCATCTGCAGCGCTTTTGTAGGGAATTTTCATCAGTGGCTAGTGAGACGGGTTCTGTGCAGACTCTGCGTGTGGGGGCAGGACCAGCAGCTTCTTACCAGTCGGAAAACTGGAATACGTCAGGGTGTGCAGGTAGAGATGGTGGTCATGTCCATGGTAGCCAGACACCAGGATCTCAGAGGCAGCAGGGCATGACAACTCAGGGTATCCAGGCTGTGTCGCAGGGCCGCGACACTGGGCAGACATATGTACTGCAGCAGACCCAATAGGAGAAGGATCTTGGACCTTCTACTATCAGAGGTACTATTCTAGTAGCTTCTGTTTTATCTTCTGTACTTTTCAATATAGGTGCAACACATAGTTTCATATCTGTTCACATTGTGGAGAGCCTTGGGCTCGGTGGTTCTTCTTATTCTGATATCATGATGCTAGACACTCTGTTGGGGACTAGAACGGCTGGTGTGCATTAGTGTAAGGAGTGCCCCCAGAAGGTTGGTGGGTGTCACTTCATATGGGACCTCTATGTCTTAGAGATGATGAGCTATGACGTCATTCTCGGGATAGACAGTTTGGTTCCCTTTCGACCCTTTGTAGACTACTATCATTGTAGGGTGCATTTCACATCACTAGAGGGCAGATAGTTTCTATACAAGGGAGAATGAGATGTTCAGGCAAGTCGAACTGGACTAGAGCATCATCGGCGAGGTGGAGTTATAGAATAGATTGCGAGCTTATATCTTGATGACCAGGGGACTTGTCAGAAGGATTTCCCTCCAGTGGTTGATCATTTCAGGGATGTATTCCGGGATGACTTTTCAGGTCTTCCTCCAGAGCGTGAGGTGGATTTCTCTATTGAGCTTGTTCCAGGAGTAGCACTGGTGTCCATTCCTCCTTATAGGATAGCCACACCTGAGTTTCAAGAGATCAATAGGCAGTTAGAGGAGTTACAGGAAAAGGGTTTCATCCGACCCAGTACTTCTCCATGGGGTTCGCCGATCCTCTTTGTGAAGAAGGCAGACGATACCCTCAGACTCTGTGTATATTGTCAGAAGCCGAACCAGTTTATGGTTAAGAACCGATATCCCTTGCCGAGTATTGATGATCTTTTTGATCAACTTCATAGAGAACAAGTGTTCTCGAAGATTGACCTGAGGTCAGGATATCATCAGTTGTGCGTTAAACCATCTGATATACCTCTCACAGCTTTCAGGAGTAGGTATGGTCTATACGAGTATACGGTTATGCCGTTCGGACTCACGAACGCACCAACAGTTTTCATGGATCTGATGAATCATGTGTTCCATCCTTATCTGGATTCTTCTATGGTAGTATTCGTGGACGATATGTTGGTGTACTCTCACACTCGACACAACCATGACACCCATCTTGCGATCGTGTTGAGTACACTGAGAGAGTATCGTCTATATGATAATATCTAAAAATGCCTCTTTTGGATGGACCAAATTCACTTCCTGGGACATATCATCTCAGAAGAAGGAGTTGTAGTAGACCCAGAGAAGGTGAGACCAGTAGTTTCCTAGGAGCATCCTAAGAAAGTGTTTGAGATACAAAGTTTCTTGGGGATGGACGATTACTACAGACACTTCATACAGAACTTCTCCCGCTTAGCAGTACTGTTGACAGGTCTGAATAAGAAGGGTGTGAACTTCATTTGGTCAGAAACTTACGAGACAACATTCCAGGAGATGAAGAGAAAGTTGAAATCAGCACCGATCCTGATACTCCCAGAGCAGGGGAAGAGCTATACAGTTTACTGTGATGCATTAGGGATTGGGATGGGAGAAGTGTTGATGCATGTTGATCGAGTTGTTGAGTACGGGTCTTGGCAGTTGAGGCCACATGAGAGGAATTACCTGACGCATTATCTTGAGTTGGCTGTAGTTGTGCATGTGTTGTGCTGTTGGAGACATTATCTATTGGGAGAACGTTTTGTGGTTTTCACCGACCAAAAAAGTCTCAAGTATATCTTTACTTAGCATGACTTGAATCTGAGGCAGTGAAGGTGGGTCGAATACCTTTAGTCCTTTGATTTTGAGCATACCTATACACCTGGTAAAGTTAATGCAGTAGCTGATGCACTGAGCAGGAAGACTCAGATACAGGCAGTGCAGGAGTCCAGTGGTGAATGACAACTTATGGATTTGTTCTCTGAGATGCATTTGGAGGTGCTTGATAGTCATGGGAAGACTTATCTTTCCTCCTTAGCTGTGACTTCTACCCTCTTGGATAGAGTGAGGATAAGACAACTATCTGATACAGAAGGCCTAGTTCTACGGGAGTCAGGAGTAAGTGAGGACCCTCCTCCTGGGTGGACGATAGGTGATGATGATGTACTGCGTTTCCACGGATGAGTATGGGTTACAGGGGATACACGCGAGGAGCTGATGCAAGAGTTTTATTATAACAACCCATAATTTACATACACTGTTATTACTTCAAAATTGAAGAACACTTATATAACAAACCATGAAAGGACTGTAAAGGTATAGTGTCTTTAGAAAATGGGAAACATAAACAACTAGTTCATAAATCATCTACATTGTCTCCCTTTTTTTATCATATCTAGAGTCGCTTTTGGCATATCTTACTTAATACCCTTCTTACTAACTTGGGGAAAAGAAAACATACAAAAGGGTGAGCTCAAATGCTCAGTAAGGGTAAACAAAAGAAATATCAATCACATCATATTCATAAGAACATAACATTTTGGAAATATTAACCTACAAAAGAGATCATAATTTCATAACATGGGATAAATCATAGTAGTGAAATGTAATCCCAATAATCATAACATGAAACTCTTTGGAATACAAAAATAATCATAGATAATCATTTCTTAGTAGTCAAGACTCATTGCCAAGACTATCTTAGCGAACAAAGTCCATTTCTGAACCGATTTCACTCCTCATTTCAGTCTTGTATCACTGAACCGGATTAACCTGCCATTCCTTCCATGTCTATCTCATGAGATATAAATCTTTACCCAATTCATTGGAGGGAGATATAGGTCCCACCCATCTCATAATGAAACCATTCTTATGTGTTCCGTAAAATCATAAATCATACATCATAGCATAACCCATGTAATAAAAATGGGAATCTTAAACATCATGCCATCATAACATAATCCATATAAGATAAAAGGACCTCATAAAAATAATTACATCATAACATAATCAAATCAATGTAAAAATAGGGATATAAACAAAACCCTATATTATATTAGATGGAAAATAATTTTGATAAAACACTTGAACTTCATTCTTGAGGACAATATCCTTTCTACTTCAAAAACATTTATACTTTATTAACATGTCATACAATTTTAAACTAAAATAAGTTGATTAAAAATAAACATGAAAACTTGTAAAATAATCTTCATGGAAATAATTTTCTAAAAATTCATTCATGTCGTATAAGTTAAAGAAAAACATTCTTCTCGTACTTTGGCCGGAAAAGTGAAATAAGTACCTCGTACTAAAAACGACAAAAGATTCCTTTCATATATTTTACTAAAAACTTACCAATGGGTAAATTAGATATAAAAAATTTTAGGAGGATAGAAATAATATTACATATTGAGTAAACATGGATGTGGATGATAAATATTCCCCAGTAAATTCTGAAGTATAAACAATCTCGGATAAAAATGAGATTGTGATATTTTCCCTTGCCTTAGGTCCAATTTGCTTCGTACATGTTCGGATATCCTGTATAATGATTTAAATAATGTTATTGACTTATTCCAGAATCATACTCATTTTTTATGATATCATATATGGTCATATTCTTAGCTTCTTATTAGTAATATTTCATTGCTACTTGTTATTCGGGTGTTTATTTCTTTTTGTTCTTATGCATGTTTTGTCGAATAAATTCTTATTCTTATTTTTAGATTATATATACCTCATGTACAGAATGGTATTAGTGTAATATATATCATATTTATTCATTCAATTCATTTATATAATCATTATGCATTGAAGATCATGTAGAACGAGTCACATCACATCATGGAGACGGTAGGCCGTACGCACGCACGAGCGATGATATTGTTCCCATGATCGTGGAATTGTATTGAAGTGTATGTATACTATTTCAGAATAAAAATAATTTTACAATAATCATATATAGTTATTCTTTCCACCATTATACCCATATAAGTAAGGTGGTGGTGGAAAAAAGATTACACCACGGCGTGGAGACGGTCTTTCGTACGTACGCACGCGCGGTGATTTCTTTTTCCGTAGGATGGATAAAAGGTGAAATAGGGTTGTTTCATATTTATAATAACATATCAGTATATTAGTGATACTTATTTTATTACTTCATAATGAAACAAATAAATAAGAATAAGTATAAAAAGAAATAAAGTTGAAAGAATCGGTAACGAACATTACCTCTTCTTTGAAGCGCCTCTTCTTAACCTCATCTTAGGGCACTAAAGATGGTATTTGGAGAAGAACAGGACCTCTAGGATGTTTCTAGGGAAGTGGAGAAGAGGAATTTTCAGGAGTTGGCTGAGATTGAAGGCTCAAAGTGGTGTGAGGAGTAGAGGGAGGAGCTGCCCTTTTATAAGGGAGGAGAGGGGAACCTTAGGAAAAACATAAAATATTACTTTATTATAAAGTCATATTCAGTTTTTAATAGCTCCAAATTGATTTATTTAGAATCTAAGGTGGGGATGGGTCTAAATCCTCTCAACCAATATATTTTATACAAGTTTAGGTTACTATTTTAACCTTATCATTTAGATTTTTCTCTAAGTTAAATAATTTAACTTTTACCGTGTCTTCTTGTTTTCTTACACTATATGGTTAATAAAATTACTATAACAAGACAAAAGAACCCCAAGTGGTTCATTATTAATATATATAACCTTATCTAAGTCATTTGGCCTAACCTTATATTTTTAGGAATAAAATAAAAATTAATAATATAATATTTGTTTTAAAAACTATTTTATGTCAATTTTGACACTATTTGATAATTGATTTTTGTGAAAATCATAACAGAATGATTAGTTGGACCTAAGATAATTAAATCAATACTAATATGTAATATTAACCTATATAATTATTTTAATTCATGAAAAGTCTCAAATTACATTTATTTGGGTATTTATAATATCAATTATGTTAATATTTTCTTAATATGGTAATTACTACATCATCATTGTGTCATAAATAAATTAACTTATTTTAAGTCTAAAAATTATAAATAAAATACCATTATGTAGGAAATCGTTTTAAATTTCTAATGAATATTTGTAGTCGAATTTATCTTATTCATAACCCTATATTAAAAATGTTTCAGTTATTAAACTTTGATTTTAACTATTTTAACTCTTCTTTAAATAAAATAATATTAAATGTCCTAATCTAATCCAAGTGGACCTAAATGGTCATAGTTTTTTTTTTCTAAGGTTGTTTTTGGTCGAATTAAACATATAAAATAGAATTAGGACATGTGTTAGGGTAATAATAATATCATTTTTATCCTTAATTACCTCAATTACTTTTAACCATGGTAAATAAAAGTAAAAAGTTACTATTCACCAAAATTTATTTTTATCTTATTGAACCACATTTTACTCCTTGATATTAACCGAGTCTCTCGGATTTTTGAAAATTCCACTCACAGAAGTGGTAAAATTAAGATTTATGTAAATTTTTAAACTCTGCTAGGATGTGGGTAAAAGACGGTGAAAAGTTCAATAAAATTTTTATATGTCTAAAATTATTATAAAATGACTCCAATGAATTACATTGAAATTATATAGATATTATGTATCAATTATTACCTAAAATAAATTTAAAAAAAAATAAATAATTATTTATATAAAAATTTGGGTTTTAAATAGTTACACAATGTTTTCACTATTCATCAAAAATTGAAAGTTTTCAGAAAAATACCAAAAATTCACCCTAGGATAATTTCAATATTCCGAATCCAAAAATGAAGTAAATTTTGAAAAATAAAATTTATAAAATTTCAAAAAGTGGGTATTACTATTCATAACAGCTAGTTCATAATAATATTATAATAATATATCGTTTAGTGAAACTCGGTATTGCGTACAATGTAAGCTATCAAGGAAGGTAGCGATTGCGTGTAAAGCAAGACAAGCTAGCATTGTGTGTTGTGAAAGATTCCTTTGATGATGTATATAACATAAAAACAAAATATTTCTCATAAAAATCTCAGGTGTTACATTCTACCCCCCTTAAAATGAATTTCGCCCTCAAAATTCGTCACCTTGTAACATAAAGATGAGGATAACTATCCCTCATCATACCCTCAAGCTCCCATGTAGCTTCTTCTAATTGGTGGTTCCTCCGTAGAACTTTCACCAAGTGAGTGGTCTTGTTTCGTAGGAATTTTTTGCTACGATCTAGAATCTCTATCAGCTATTCTTCATAAGAAAGATCTTGCTCCAGCAGTACAACTTCTGAGATGAGTACATGTGAAGGATCGGGTATGTACTTTCTCAGGAGAGATACATGGAACACATCGTGAACTTGAGAGAGATTCGGTGGAAGCGCCAATCAGTAAGATACCTTCCCAACACGATCCTGTATTTTGAAAGGACCAATATACCTAGGGCTCAACTTTCCCTGCTTTCCAAATCTCATTACTCTCTTCCAAGGAGATATTCATAAGAAGACTTTATCACCCACTTCAAACTCTAGGTCTTTTCTTCGGTTGTTGGCATAACTTTTTTGTCGACTCTGAGCTGCTCTTATGTGTTGTTGAATAGATCTGACATTTTCTGCCATATCATCAACAAGATCAGGTCCTAATAGCTTTCTTTCCCCAACTTCATCCCAGCAAGTTGGAGTCCTGCATTTCTTTCCATAGAGAGCTTCCTAAGGATCCATCTGAATACTGGAGTGAAAGATATTATTATATGAAAATTCCACCAAAGGTAGGTGTTGATCCCAACCACCTTTGAAATCCATAGAGAAAGATCTTAACATATCTTCTAGAGTTTGAATTGTCCTCTCAGACTAACCGTCTGTCTGAGGATGATAAGTAGTGCTGAAACTCAACTCTGTATCCAGCGTATGCTGAAGACTTCAACAAAATGTTGAGGTAAACCTCAGATGCCGATCAGATATAATGGAAAGTGGTACTCCATGCAATCTTACCACTTCCTTCACATATATCCTGTCCAGCTAATCCAGATAGAAATCCTCTCTAATAACAATGAAGTGTGTCGACTTTGTAAGACGATCAACTATGAACCAGGTAGCATTATTGCCTTTGGATGTTTTAGGAAGTCCGGTGACAAAGTCCATATTGATGTTTTCCCATTTCCATTCGGGTATGGGTAATTGTTGTAACATCCTCTTAGACTTCTATCGCTCAGCTTTAACTTGCTGACAAACCAAGAATCGAGAGACGTATTCAGCAACATCTATTTTCATGTCATCCCACCAGAAATACTCTTTCAGGTCCCTATACATCTTCGTGCTTCCAAGATGAATAGAGAATGAAGAACTATGAGCCTCATCCAGCAGCTCCTTCTTTAAATCTAGGATGGGAGGAACAGAAACCCGATTCCTGAACCTTATTATCCCATCACAATCAAGGTTGAATTATAGAACATTTCTCACCTTCTTTTGAAACTCTACATCTTCTTTTTGTGCCTCTTTAATATTCACATGTATATATGGTTGAACATTCATTTGAGAACGATAAGATTTTCCCCTTACATTATAATTCCAAGATCCATCCTTTGTAAATCCATAAATATTGGATCTTTTGTGATCCTCATCATGGATAAGATAGCATGGTCTTGTCGACTTAATGCATAGGGCACCTTGTTTGCTTTCCCAGGGTGATAATGAATTGAGCAGTCATAATCCTTAATCAGCTCCAACCATATTCTTTGGCGGGTATTTGGCTCCTTTTGTGTGAAAATATACTTCAAAATTTTATGATCAGTATAAATATCACACCTTTCACCATAAAGATAATGCCTCCAAATATTTAATGCAAAGATTACCGCAGCTAATTCCAAATCATGATTTGGGTAATTTTGCTCATGGGGTTTCAACTGTCATGAGGCATAAGCTATCACCATATCGTTTTGCATGAGAACACACCCCAATCCCTTCATGGATGCATCACTGTAGATCATAAACCTTTCTCCACTACAAGGCAGTGTGAGAACAGGTGCAATGGATAATCTTCTTTTTAACTCCTTGATATTCTCTTCACATTCCTCTGTCCAAACAATCTTAACTCCTTTCCGAGTCAATTTGGTGAGTGGGTTAGATAATCATGAAAAATCTTTCACAAAACATCGATAATATCCAGCCAAACCAAGAAAAATTCGGATCTCAGTTACTGTTGTTGGTCTCGACCATCTTTCAATAACCTCTATTTTTGATGGATCCACTAATGTACCCTCTTTTGAGATTATGTGACCCAAAAATGGAACTTTTTGAAGCCAAAATTCACACTTGGTAAATTTGGCATAAAGATCCTCCTTTCTCAGGGTCTTCAATACAATTCTCAAGTGATCTTCATGTTCTTACTTGCTCTTTGAATAGATAAGAATGTCGTCTATAAAGACTACCACAAACTGATCAGTATAGTCTCTAAAGGCTCTATTCATTAGATCCATGAAAATAGAAGGGGCATTAGTAAGACCAAATGGAATCACTATAAATTCATAGTTTCCATACCTTGTATGGAAATCCGTCTTTGGTATATCCTCCCTTTTGACCCTTAATTGATGATACCCTGAACAAAGATCAATCTTGGAAAAGTATTGAGCTCTTCATAGTTGGTCAAATAAGTCATCAATGCGTGGGAGTGGATATTTGTTCTTGATAGTGATCTTGTTAAGTTCTCGATAATCAATGCAGAGTCTCATTGATCCATATTTATTCTTAACAAACAGAATAGGTGCTCCCCAAGGTGACACACTAGGGAATATGAATACCTTATCAAGATTCTCTTGGAGTTGCTTCTTTAATTCATGCAACTCAATTGGGGCCATTCTATAAGGTGTCTTTGAAATCGGTAAAGTACCCAGTACGAGTTCTATTGAAAACTCAACATCACGATTTGGTAGAAGACCAGGAAATTCCTCCGGAAAGACATCATCAAACTCCCGTACAATGGGAATTTTCTTAATCATGAGTTTCTCTCCAACCATTTGAGATAAATAACCTTCATTTAGTGGAATCAAGACCCATACGATGGATGAAATTCCCACTGGAAGGTTATGTTCATCCTTGCATCGATAGACGATCATAAATTGATCTGGAATATGAAATGTGACTTCCCTTCTTTGAAAATTGATATGATCTCCATATAAAGAAATCCAATCCATGCTAAGAATCACATCAAATCCCAATATAGGAAGGATCACATGATTTTCAGGAAGCACTTTCCCACAAACTTCAATCAGAGAAGAATTATAAACTTTTGATGCGACTATTGTGCCATTAGGGGTTGTCACAGATAACTCAACATCTAATTGTTGAGGTAATACAACGATACCCTTAGAAAATTCTTCAGAAATAAAAGAGTGGGTGGATCCAGAATCAAATAAAACTTTTTCAACTTTAGAGTGGATGGTAAGTATACCTTTCACCACTTCGTTATCGTACTCTACATCGCTGATAGAAATTTCATGTGAATTTCCTTTTTCTTTATCCTTAAGATTTTGTTGACGTCAATCATCATCAATAGCCCTTGGATTAGGACATTTATTAGCATAATTCCCCATTTCCTTGCACTTGTAACATTGAAGTGTAGGAGGTTCACTCTGTGTAGCCTTTTCTTTGTTTGCATCACTAGAAATCTTCTTCCCATCATTGCGGCATTCAAATGCCCGATGACCTTCTTTTCCACATTTGAAATATTTACTTGTCCCTTTACGACAACTACCTCCATGTTTCTTTCCACACTTTGAGAATAAGGGAAATCTCATATTCTTTTTTGTGTTCTCTTTAGATTTCCCTTTGAATTCCATTTTCCTCTTCTTATCAAACGCATATAACTGATGGGTTACTCCAATCTCCATCTCAACCTTGAGATCACATCGAACGATTTCCTCATATTTATTGAAGTCCCTTATGGATAACACCCTTCGAAGACTTGGTTTTAATCCACTAAAGAATCGATCGATCTTACCCTCAGGTTGGATAATAATCCCAGAAGCGTACCTTGCAAGTCTTGTAAAATTTGGTTCGTAGGTACCAACAGATTCATCATCCTTTTGCTTCAATTCAAGAAACACTTTCTCCATATTTGTTCAAATAATATGAGGGAAGTACTTATTGAAAAATAATTTCTTGAACTCATCCCATTCCATGGATTCAATTTCATCCCTTTGCCTCGTATTATTGATAAGATTCCACCATTGATCAACTTCACCTTCCAAACGATATACTGATAAGATGACTTTATCTTGTTTAGAACATTGAAGAACTGAAAATATCTTTTCAGTAGTACCGATCCATTGTTCAACAACTAATGGATCAGTAGACCCATTGAATGAGGGTGAACGCTGCCTCATGAAGGATTAAACAGAATGTTTCTCCTTCCTTTGCTCGTTTGGAAGTCCTGCATGATTCATAGCTTGAGAAAGTTGTCTGAGCATGGCTACAAGATTTTTCATTCCTGCTCCCATAATGTTTGGTTTCTCAGGGGGACAATCATTTTATTTCCCGTCACATTCCTCATTAACATGGTTCCTTCAGGTTCCAGCCATTGACTAAAACCAAGAAGAATAGTGTGAGAAACACTAATTATAATAGGAAACCCACATAATCAAGAATAAAATTTCACACTTAAGGTCTTATCATAGGTTATTCATGGCCATTTCTAAAACACTAAGATTGTGTTCTATGCTTAGATATATCCTTTGGGTTCTTACTAAGGATTTCACATCCTAGTTTCCAAAGGTTGATTATACCCTTCCTCTGATACCAACTATAACGACCCATACATTACATACATTGTTATTACATAAAAATTGAAGCACACTTATATAACAAACCATGAAAGGACCGTATAGGTATAGTATCTTTAGAAACTGGGAAACATAAACAACTGGTTCATAAATCATCTACATTGTCTCCCTTTTTTTATCATATCTAGAGTCCCTTTTGGAATATCTTACTTAATACCCTTCTTCCTGATATGGGGAAAATAAAAGATAAAAAAGGGTGATCTCAAATGCTCAGTAAGGGTAAACAAAATAAATATCAATCACATTATATTCATAAGAACATAACATTTTGAAAATATTAACCTGCAAAAGAAATCATAATTTCATAACATGGGATAAATCATAGTAGTGAAATGTAATCCCAAAAATCATAATATGAAACTCTGTGGCATACACACATAATCATAGAGAATCATTTCTTAGTAGTCAAGACTCATTTCCAAGACTATCTTAGCGGACAAAGTCCATTTCTGAACTGAGTTCACTCCTCGTTTCAGTCCTGTATCACTGAACTGGATAAACTTACCATTCCATCCATGTCTATCTCATGAGATATAAATCTTTACCCAATGAATTGGAAGGAGATATAGGTCCTAACCATCTCATAATGAAACCATTCTTATGTGTTCCACAAAATCATAAATCATACATCATAGCATAACCCATGTAATAAAAATGGGAATCTTAAACATCATGCCATCATAATATAATCCATATAAGATAAAAGGAACTCATAAAAATAATTCCATCATAACATAATCAAATCAATGTAAAAATAGGGATAGAAAAATAACCCTATATTATCTTAGATGGAAAATAATTTTGATAAAACACTTGAACTTCATTCTTGAGGAAAATATCCTTTCTACTTCAAAAACATTTTTACTTTGTTAAAATGTCATACAATTTTAAACTAAAAGAAGTTTATTAAAAATAAACTTGAAAACTTGTAAAGTAAGATTCATGGAAATAATTTTCTAAAAACCCATTCATGCCGTATAAGTTAAAGAAAAACATTCTTCTCATACTTTGGCCGGAAAAGTCAAAAAAGTACCTCGTACTAAAAATGAAAAAAGATTCCTTTCATATCTTTTACTAAAAACTTAAAAATGGGTAAAATTGGATTTAAAAAATTTTAGGAGGATAGAAATAATATCACATATTGAATAAACATGGATGTGGATGATAAATATTCCCCAGTAAATTCTGAAGTATAAACAATCTCGGATAAAAATGAGATTGTGTGATTTTCCCTTACCTTAGGTCCAATTTGCTTTGTACGTGTCTGAACCTCCTGTATAATGATTTAAATAATGTTATTGACTTATTCTATAATCATAATCATTTTTTATGATATTATATATGGTCATATTCTTATCTTCGTATTAGTAATATTTCATTGCTACTTGTTATTCGGGTGTTTATTGCTTTTTGTTCTTATGCATGTTTTGTCGAATAAAGTCTTATTATTATTTTTAGGTTATATATACCTCATTTACAGAATGGTATTAGTGTAATATATATAATATTTATTAATTAAATTCATTTATATTATCGTTATTCATTGAAGATCATGTAGAACGAGTCGCATCACATCGTGGAGACGGTAGGCCGTACGTAGGAAAGAGCGATGATATCATTACCATGATCATGGAATTGTATTGAAGGTGTATGTATAATATTTCAGAATCAAAATAATTTTACAATAATCATATATTGTTATTATTTACACCATTATACCCATCAACGTAAGGTGGTGGTGGAAAACAGATTACACCACGGCGTGGAGACGATATTTTGTACGTACGCATGCGCGGTGATTTCCTTTTCCGTAGGATGGATAGAAGGTGAAATAGGGTTGTTTCATATTTATAATAACATATCAGTATATTAGTGATACTAATGTTATTACTTCATAATGAGACAAATAAATAATAAGAAGTAGAAGACAAAATAAAGTTGAAAGAATTGGTAACGAATATTACCTCTTCTTTGAAGCGCCTCTTCTTAACCTCCTCTTAGGGAACTAAAGATGGTCTTTTAATAATACCATGACCTCTAGGATGTTTCTAGGTAAGTGGAGAAGAAAAATTGGCAGGTTTTGGCCGAGATTGAAGGCTCAAAGTGGTGTGAGGAGGAGAGGGAGGAGGTGCCCTTTTATAAGGGAGGAGAGGGGAACCTTAAAAAAAAACTTAAAATATTATTTTATTATAAAGTCATATTCGGTTTTTAATAGCTCCAAATAAGTTTATTTCGATGCTAAGGTAGGGATGGTTCGAAATAATCTCAACCAATAGATTTTAGACAAGTTTAGGTTACAATTTTAACATTATCATTTAGATTTAACTCTAAGTTAAATAATTAAACTTTTACTGTGTCTTCTTGTTTTCTTACACTTTATGGTTAATAAACTTACTATAACAAGACAAAATAACACCAAGTGGTTCATTATTAATATATATAACCTTATATAAGTCATTTGTCCGAACCTTCGATTTTCAAGAATAAAATAACAATTAATAATATAATATTTGTTTTAAAAAATATTTTATCTCAATTTTGACACTATTTGATAATTGATTTTTGTGGAAATCATAACAGCATGATTATTTCAAAAAAGGTTTATTAAATCAATACTAATATGTCATATTAACCTATAAAATTAGTGTAATTCATGAAAAGTCTCAAATTACATTTATTTGGGTATTTATTATATCAATTATGTTAATATTTCCTTAATAAGGTAATTACTGCATCATAATTGTGTGATAAATAAATTAAATTATTTAAAGTCTAAAAATTATAAATAAAATACCATTATGTAGGAAATCGTCTTATATTTCTAATGAATATTTATAGTCGAATTTATCTTATTTATAACCCTATATTAAAAAATTTTTAGTTATTAAACATTGATTTTAGCTATTTTAACTCTTCTTTAAATAAAATAATATTAAATGTCCTAATCTAATCCAAGTGGACCTAAATGGTCATATTTTATTCCTAAGGTTATTTTTGGTCGAATTAAACTTATCCAATAGAATTAGGACATGTGTTAGGGTAATAATAATATCATTTTTACACTTAATTACCCTATTTACTTTTAACTGTGGTAAATAAAAGTAAAAAGTTACTATTCACCAAAATTTATTTTTATCTTATTAAAGAACATTTACTCCTTGATATTAACCGTGTCTCTAAGATTTTAGAAATTCCACTCACAGAAGCTGTAAAATTATGTTTTATGTAAATTTTCAAACTCTTCTAGGAGGTGGGTAAAAGACGGTGAAAAATTTAATAAAACTTTTTTATGTCTAAAATTATTATAAAATGACTCCAATGAATTAAATTGAACTTATATAGGTATTATGTATCAATTTTGACCTAAAATAAATTTAAATAAAATAAATAATTATTTATATAAAAAGTCGGTTTTTAAATAGTAACCCAATGTTTTCACTATTCATCAAAAATTGAAAGTTTTCAGAAAAATACCAAAAATTCACCCTAGGCTAATTTCGATATTCTGAATCAAAAAATGAAGTCCATTTTGAAAAATAAAATTTATAAAATTTCAAAAAGTGGGTATTACTATTCAAAACGGCTAGTTCATAATAATATTATAATAATATATCGTTTAGTGAAACTCAGTATTGCGTACAATGCAAGCTATCAAGGAAGTTCGTGATTGCGTGTAAAGAAAGCCAAGATAGCATTGTGTGTAGTGAAATATTTATTTGATGATGTATATAACATACAAACAAAATATTTCTCATAAAAATATCGGGTGTTACATTCATGCTTCAGCTTGGGAAGTTCATCCCGGGGTTACCAAAATGTACCGAGACTTGAGACGTCAGTACTGGTGGTCAGGTATGAAGAGAGATGTAGCTGGTTTTGTTACAAGGTGTTCCACCTACCAACAGGTGAAGGCGGAACATCAGAGGCCAGCCAGACTGTTACAACAGTTACCCATCCTAGAGTGAAAATGGGATGATGTTGTGACAGATTTTGTAACTGGGTTGCCGAGGTCACCTCGAGGCAATGATTCCGTGTGGGTTGTTGTAGACAGACTCACGAAGGTAGCTCACCTGATCAAGGAGACCTTCGATGTTGACGAGATTGGGAAGTTGTATATCTGAGAGGTCATACGTCTTCATGGGGTCTCT
The DNA here is from genome assembly GCA_963277665.1 of Viscum album. NCBI lineage: Eukaryota > Viridiplantae > Streptophyta > Magnoliopsida > Santalales > Viscaceae > Viscum > Viscum album. The sequence continues at coordinate 226,873,768 of OY728162.1, forward strand.
CGTTCCATTGTTTCAGATAGAGACACCCGTTTTACATCTCGTTTCTGGCAGAGTTTTCAGAGGGAACTGGGTACACAGGTGGTTCTAAGCACAACTTACCACCCACAGACCTATGGCCAGTCAGAGCGTACGATACAGCTGCTTGAGGACATGCTGTGTGCATACGTCCTAGACTTTGGGGGCTCTTGGGAGAAGCATATACCCCTGGTCGAGTTTGCCTATAATAACAGTTTTCAGGTAACTATAGAGATGGAACCTTACGAGGATTTATAAGGTAGGTCATGCCGATCACCTTTGTGCTGGTTAGAGACAGGTGAGGCAGCTTTACTGGGACCACGTCTCGTGCAGGAGACTTCTGAGCAGGTCCAGTTGATTCAGAAGCGGATGGCTACCGCACAGTCTCATCAGAAGTCTTATGCTGATCGCCGCGGATGACCTTTGGAGTTCTTGGTTAGGGATCAGGTTTTTTTTGCGTTTTTCGTCGAGGTTGGGACACAGGCAGATCAGGAGACATGGTAAACATTCACCGAGGTATGTGGGGCCATTTGAGATTCTGAAGAGACTCGGGCCGGTTGCCTATCAGTTGCAGTTACCACACTGGTACCGGGCCATGCACGACGTCTTCCATGTATCTCAGTTATGCCACTATCATTCAAACCCATCTCACGTCTTTCAGCCCGAGGAGTTTGAGCTTTATAACGATGCGTCCTTTGAGGAGCATCTGGTTCTTATCGTAGATAAGAGCATAAAGGTTCTCTGAGGCCGGTCAGTTCCCCTCGTACGGGTGCTACGACTGCATGGCCAAGTGCAGGACGAAACCTAGGAGTGGGAGACTGACTTACGTGCTCAGTGGCCAGAGCTGTTCTGAGCTTTATCTTTTCCACCCTTGAAAGGGAAATTCAGGGACTAATAGCTTTAAGGGGGGAAGTTTGTAAAAACCCGGTTCTTATTTTTGAGGTACGAGTTTCTTCTTTTCTCCTTTCCTTAAGTGTTTTTGAGAAAATATGGAAAATGGGGGAAAATCCTAAATTTTGGAAGTACATGCCGTGTATTCTGGCCGTGTGGGATGAGTACATGGGGCGTGTATCCATGTTGGCGATGAAGGGTGTAAAAACCGACTACATGCCGTACAGTGGGTATGTACATGACATGTAGTCAGTCGGCAAGAAAAACAGTAAGGCGGCGGGAACAACCACTAGTTGGGCAGCATTACACGTCGTGTAGTTGAGAATACACGCCGTGTACTCATGTCGACGGATGAACAGTTTGGCAGTGCCGCTAGATGAACAGTTAAATGAAGCAAGTACACGCTGTGTACTCAAAAGTACACACCGTGTACTTTTTTTTCCACTTAAAATGGGCAGTAGCCAACCCTATTCACAGGATTGGCTTAGAACCGGATGAGGGCTTGGGAGGGGACGACCTAATCTTCGAGGATCTCCAGATCGAGCATCAGGAATCCATTTCCACCTCGGACAATCTCGTTGGAACCGTGTGGGTAAGCCCTCCCATTTCCTTGCGTAGTTCTTGACAATTATTCCTCTATGAGAAGTTATTTGAATATAATAGAGTTTTCTTTCACCTCAGATCTACCTCGTTATGGGATGATTCGTGTAGCGTCATTCGAGTATACTGATTATGGGCGTTTAAGGTAGGTGGATTGGTGTTTATATTTTAACGGTTGTGCATTTTTGTGTACCATTGTTCCACAAACCCATGTTGGGGTGTCGTGTGACTGAGGCCATGGCTATTTTAAATACCTAGAATTGAATAGGTAATTAATTGTGGTATTAAATTTCTGTTTGGGATCGTTTCTTGGATACAGGACCACCCTGAGGGTGCGTTCCTTTGTTTAGCAATTTGGCCAGGATACCTGAGGGTATGCCTTTAAAGTAATGATTATAGAATTGACTTGAGAGGAATTGCCTTGGGAGTAATTGCTTGTGTACTGTTTTTTACATGTTGGGTATGGCCCGGTTACCTGTTTTAGCCTGAGGGCAGTGTTGTGATTAGCCTGTGGGAACTGTACTATTTAGCCTCTGGGCAACCTCTTCTGTGCCTGTGGGCAATAGACTCTGTGCCTGAGGGAGACACTTTTTTACGCCTGGGAGAAATATCTGTTATGCCTGTGGTAAATTACCTACGAGTTACATTTCTGATTACCTGAGGGTAAGGGTTTGCGTGTCTGAGGACACTGAATGTTTTCATAGAAATTCAATATGGTGGTTTCTTAATAATAAATAATTAAATGAATATTAAAATGGAAATATAACTGGTAAAGTTAGTTACTTTTGAGTACTTCTTAGTTTATTTCATTTTACTACTGCACACTATTATTGCATATTTCTACACAGTTGGGCACATGCCTTTGGTGGGTGCCTATTGAGATTATTTCTCACACCCTGTTTGGGTCATGCTTTTCGGTCCAAACTGATTATGTTTCTGCAGGTGTGGATAAGGGAAAGGGTCCTTATACAGGTACTTGATTGCTGCTGAGGAGTAGGGGAGCATGGGACCGGGCTTAGGCTCACGATACTACTAGCTGTTTTGTTTTGGTTTTGCTGTACTCTATATTGTATCGTATTGTACTTCTTTGTAACATGTTCTAGATGTTTTATTAGAACTTGAGTTATGTTGCATCATCATTATTTATATAACTGTGGGTTATCTTTTACTGCAGGTGTTACATTAAATGTGTATGTTTTATTGCTTTCGCTGTTGTTGTATGTTTTTTATTATATTATGTTGTGCTACACTTTGAAAAATGAGGGCATAGCTTCCCCACTATCAGACATGGGCCCTCGCTTCTAGTTGGCAGCCTCTGGCATTTGAGGAAATGCGCTTGAGGTCATGTGGCGAACCGGGTTCGGGGCACCCGTTGAGTGGCACCCAGAACAGGGACATTACAGTGTAGGGGGGGGGGGGGTCGGGGGAGGGGGGGTTAGAGGGTGGGGGTTGTCTAGGGGGTGGGGGATGTCCAGGGGGTGGGGGGATCTCCATGGGGGTAAGGGGTGTTCAGGGGGTAAGGGGTGTTCAGGGGGTAAGGGGTGTCCGGGGGGGCTATCTAGGGAGAGTGGGGGCTGTCCTAGGGGGTGGGGGTGCCAGGGGGTGGGGGAAGAACTTTCACGATAATGATATCATGGTAGCAAAAACATGGATGTAGGCACATACACATATGATAGAATGCACTTGGTAGAAACAAAAATTGTAGAAATTGCATGATATCAGTCCCATGGTTTATTTAACCAAAAAAGAACTTATCATGGTATACAAGAAGACTATAAAACTTACCATAATAGCAAGTACACTGATAGAAAACTAATATCTAAAAACATAAATTTAAAGAATCTCAAAAAATAAACAATGAAACTGAGGTGTGTGAGGAATACTTGAGTGTTGTGAGTCGACCTGATAGATACGATGATAATAATGATGATTAATGATGTTGGAAAAATGAGGTTGGAGTGCACAACTTCGAAGAATCCTTTCTAGGTTTTCCACATGAGATAGATGAGTCGCAGGTCACCTGATCGAAGAAAACAGAATGACAGAATACATGGCCTGATAAATCATTTAAAAGCTTTATCATGTCGGTTATTTAATAACTGATGTGATAAACTATTTTTTATGTTTATCAAGTTGGTTTTTTAATAAAAGATGTAGAAAACATTTTATCACATCAGTTATAAAATAACTGATGTTATAAATGTCGATTTATGATGTCAGTTATTTTATAACCGACATGATAAAGCATCGATATTTAATTTATCACGTCAGTTATTTTATAACCGACATGATAAATAGCTGAGAATCGATTTATAACGTCAGTTATAAAATAACTAACTTGATAAATCAAATCACAGTATTTTGTATGTCAGTTATACAATAACCGACATTATAAGTCAAATCTTCATGTTTTATCACATCAGTTATAAAATAACTGACGTGATAAAGATATTTTTATATCTTTTCACGTCAGTTATTTATAACTGACGTCAAAACCCCAACGTGGAAAACCTTTTTTGCACAAGTAAATACCTGTTGGGTTAAAGATTTATTATGTATACTGACCATAAAATCCTGAAGTACATATTTTATCAGTGGGATTTGAATATGTGATAGAGATTATGGGTCGAGTTTATGTAATATTATGATTTTGAGTTGGACTATATGATAGGGAAAGGAAAAAATGCTACAAATTTGTTAAAAAGGAAGATGAATACTCAGGTAGTTTAGAAGTATAGCTCTGAGTGGAGAATTACGGCCTTGTTGACTGAGATGCGTTTAGAGGTTTGAGAGGGCATACCCTTATGGCCCTCAAATCCTTGGAGGTTTAATCCACTCTTATGAGTAGAATCAAGGAGAGGTAGTATGAGGATCTGAAATGTATATCCTTGAGAGAAATCCTTAGTGGTGGGGAGTCAAATACCAAATGGAATGTTGGTGATGATGATATCATTTATGTTTGTGGCAATGATGTTGTGTCCATGTGTGTGAGAGAAGAGTTGATACATGAGTTCCATGCCTCAAAATGGGCAGTTCATCTTGGATTAACCAAGATGTATCATGATATTTGTAGATAGTATTGGTGGTCATGGATAAAGAAATAAGTGGTATGTTTTGTATCATGGTGCTAGACCTGTCAGCATGTGAAGGCCGAGTATCAACGATCGGTATGTATGATACACCGATTGCCCATTCCAGAATGGAATTTAGAAGATGTCACCAAGGACTTTGTGGTGGGTCTTTCGAGGTATCCTCAGAAGAATGATGTCATATGGGTAGTTGTGGTTCAACTAACCAAGGTGGATAATTTCTTACCGACACAGGAGAAACTTACCATGTACTAGTTGGGTAACTTATAGGTTTGTGAGATAGTATATTTTCATGGGGTGCCTCAAATTATCATTTCAGATCATGAACCACATGTTACTTCACGCTTCTATAAAGGGTTGCCAAAGGTGCTTGGTACCTAGGTATTTTTTAGTATGACCTTCCACTTGAAAATAAACATGAAATAAGTGATTACTATACAAGTGTTAGTGGACATGTTGAGAGAATACGTCCTAGATTTTGGTGGGGCATGGTAAATAAGTTGATGCTTATTTATCTTTCATACAACAATAATTTCTAGGAAACAATTCAAATGAAACCAAATGAGGCACTCTATAGTAGGATGTGTCAATCCCCATTATGTTGAATGGAAGCTAGAGAGTCGAGTTTTTGGGGCTGAGTTTCTTGTTGTAGACCTTAGAGAAGGTATAGTTGATTTAGAAACATATGGGCATGTCTCATATTAGTAAAGAGTCATGTGTTGATTGAAATCATTAACGCCTTGATTTTTCAATTGATGATTGTGTGTTTCAATAGGTGTCTCCAAGGATGGTTAATCATCGAATTTGAAAATATGGAATGTTGGAACCTGGGAAAATGGGGTCATTATAGATTGTGGATAGGATCAGACCAGTGGTGGCCAAATTGGGCATCAGAGGAATTTAACCTTTTTAATGGGTCAAATTTTTTTATTTTGAAAAATGCGTCACAATAGCACCACATCAAGTGGTGCTTCATCCTCAATCAACGATTAATAATAATAATATATATATATATAATTAAATTTAAAAATAAATAATTATAATTTTAAAAATATATTTATAAATATAAATTAAAAAATGTGAGATTATTTATAATTATATTTATAAATATAAATATAGTTATACAATTATAAATCTATATTTATATTGTTTTATATAAATATATCAATATATTTATTAAATTTATTTATCAAATTTATAAATATATATTTATTTATAATAAATGTATGATAAAATAAATATATAAATATAATAAATATATAAATATAAAATTATAACTATAATTATTATATAATTAAAATAGATATATAATTATAATAAATATATAATTATAATAATTATATTATTATAATATATATATAATTATAATTATAATAGATAGATAATTATAAATATAATAAATACATAATTATAATATATTTATTATAAATATATATTTGATATAAATATATTTATCTATATATATTAATTATATATTTAATATATAATTACAATAAATATGTAATTATAATAAATATATGATTATAATAATTATATAATTATAATAATTATATAATTATAAATATTATAAATATATACTTATAAATATAATAAATATATAATCATAAATATAATAAATATATGATTATAATAATTATATAATTATAATAAATATGTAATTGTCATAATTAATTAATATTTAAAAGATTTATTTATATAAATATAAATAATTTTAATAATATATATATATATTTATAAATAAATTTATTATGGTTTTTTTACGTATTTAAATAATTATATATAAATTTATAAATATTAAATATAAGGTTTATTTATATTTAAATATTTATATATAATTATAAATATAATTATAAATAATTTCTATTTTTATATACATATTTATAAATATATTTTTAAAATTTGATTATAATTTTTAAATATAATTATAAATATACAATTATATATATTTATGATTATATATATATTATTATATATTTATTATATTTATAATTATATATTTATTATATATATATATATATTTGTTAATTAGAAACATGTTTATAAATATAAATTTATTTATATAAATAAAAATTCTAAAATTCTAAATAAATATAATTATAAATATATATATTTAAGTACATATATAAATATATAATTATATATTAACAATAAAAAAATAAAAAAATTATAAATATATGCATATTTCTAATTATATATATATATTTTAAGATTTATTATATTTATAATTATATATTTATTATATTTATGATTATATATTTATTATAGTTATAATTATAAATTTATTGAATTTATATTTATTATATTAATAATTATTAATATAATTAATATATAATTGTAAATATATAAAAATTTATTATATATTTATCATATATTTTTTGTATTTATAATTACATATTTATTATATTTACAATTATACATTTATTATATTTTATATTTATAATTTATTTATTATATTCATAATGAATATTTATATTATATAATTAAAAATATTTATTTATAGAGATATATTTGTAATGGTATTTATTATATATATATATTTATTTAAATTTATAAAAATAAATTCATATTTATAAATATTTATTTATAATTTATTATGTGTTAAAAAATATTATAAATTTATTTACAAATAAATATATATTTCTGACTATATAAATATATTTCTAAATATAATTATAAATATTATAAAGATATTTAGACAAATATAATTATTAAAATATATTTATATATACATCTTAAATATATTTTCAATTATATATAAATATTTATTTATAATTATGAATAAATATAATTATATATATATAAAATTAATATATGAAATTATATATTTATTTATTTGTAATTATAATTTCTCGTTATTTGTGATTATATATTTATTAGAATCATATTTTTATTTTAATCATATTTTCTTAAATATATTTACATTATCTATAATATTTATAATTATATTTAGAAAAATATTTCTAAAAATATTTATAAATAAATATATTTATTACAATCATATATTTATTATAATCATATTTATTTCTAATTAAATATTTATTTCTATAATCATATATTTATTTTAATTACATATTTTTTATAATTACATATTTCTTAATATAGTAAATATAATTATTAAAATAAATATAATAAATATATAATTATAAATATAATTAATATATAATTTTAAATATAATAAATATAAATATATTAAATATATAATTATAAATATAATAAATATAAATAGAATATATATAATTATATATTTATTGTATTTATTTTAGTAATTATATTTATTATAATAAATAAACTTATTATAAATAAATAAATAAATAAATATATATATATATATATATATATATATATATATATATATGGGGGTTGGGGGTGGTGTGAGGCCGGAGGGGTCAAATCACCACTTCAAATTATTTTTTTTATATTTCAAATTTAATTAAGATTTATTTTTTAATATATATGTATAAATATTCATAATAAATATACCATTACTATCATAAATAAATATATATTAATATTTGTAATAAATATACAATTATAAATATTTATAGTAAAAATATAATTATAATTATATTTACAAATATATTTATAATTAATATATAATTACTATAATAAATATTTATAATTATAATAAATATATACTAAATATACAATTAGAATTAGTTAAATATATTTGTAATTATATAAATATTGATTTATATGTATATATAATCCTTATTAAATTTAAGAAATGTATTGTAAATATAAAATAAATATTTATAATTATATAATATAAATATATTATTATATATTAATAATTGTAAATAAGTGTATATAATTTAATGATATAATAAATCTATAATATTTTTAAATATATAATATTTTATATTTATTATAAATGTATTATATTTATTATATATTTATTATATTTATATTTATAATTATATGTAAATATAATAAATATAATAAATTCATTCCATTACATGTTTATTATTATATTGAAAATTATATATTTATTATATTTATTATTATATTTACACATATATTGATTATTTTTTTAATTCTATTTTTCTTGTATTTTATATTTATAATAAATTTTTTATATTTATATTATATTTATTCTAATATATATATATATATTAAAGTGGGTGGGGGTGAAAAGTGGGTAGGGTGCAAAGCGACAGTTGAAGTGGCACTACACCACCCCCTTTCCCCAATTAATAAAAGCCCTACCCCCTTAAACCAAAAAACCCCCTCCTACTAAATCCATTGACCAGTGGCATACCTATTGGCCCTTATACATTAGTGTAGTAGAATGTATAATTTTTGTCATGTGTCATAGCTACAACAGTATCACCCTGACCCTTATCATGTGATCAATTTTGATGATGTTAAGATTGAGATTGATGTGTCCATTAACGGAAATCCATTTCTTATTGTGGATCATGGTGAGAATGTTTTATGAGGTAAGTTTATGCCTTCGGTTTGAGTTTTATGGTAGCATAAAAATGTTCAAGTGGAGACCTAGGAGAGGGAGACAGACATGCATGCCCAGTGGCCTAATATTTTTTACTTTGGATCATAGTAATGCATCAATGTGTAGCTCAAGGATGATATGTTATAAGGTGGGGTAGTTGTAAGATCCCTATCATCTAATGAAGTAAATTCTTGTTTATGTTTTGGTTTTACTTCTATTAAAATGGTTAATGAAATGCATCCTAGGCATATACAGAGTCTCAGGGGTGTTCTAGGGGTTCGAAGCATGAAAGGAAGGAAAAAGAGGCCATCTTTTGGAGGTTGCACAATTGGTGCATGATTAGTGATAACCATACACCAGAACCATGTTCCCTGTAGAGTGGGGGTGCATGGTCAGTGAAACCATGAATGATGGGGGACCAAACCATGCAGTCTTGGAAAAAGCGATACTGCACATCAACCACACGGTTTGTTGAATCGTGTAGGATTCCCAATAGACCATGCAACCCAAGACTTCTTGGAAATAGGGTGGTGCATAGTTGGCACATGGTTTGGCCAACCATGTGGCCAAACTATGCACCCCATTAAAAATGGGGGTTTTAAAATTACCCCTTGGTATTTATAAATTCACCCCCAAATTTCTCCTATATTATTCATATATAATCCTAGGTTATGAACCAAACCTTCCCAAACATCCCAATGATCAACCTCCCATGTTTCTAATCCCTTTGGAGTGTCATTGGTTTCAGATCAAAGCTTCAGGTGATTCAAACACTCAACATCCTTCTATTTTTTTGGTTAGGGGATCTTTTAGTTTTCCTTACCCATCCAAATCCCTAAATCTCCCTTTCGAAGTATATTTCAAGGTTGCATCTTGAAGGGGTGTTTTAATCTCAATAAAGGGATAAGGTTAATAAAGTGTTCTTTATATAACTCATGGTATGTTCTCTATAAGTTATATTTCATATTCTTGATGCTCTATTTAAATGTGTATGTGGTTTTTTAATGATTTATTATTACTTTACATTTGATTTCCTTTGTAGGAAATGAGAATCGGGTTGATTAAATGAAAAATTGAAACCCTCAAGATCCCTATGGGATCTAATGAGGATGAGTTGTCAATTCATAAGAACAAACATGGGGTGTACCACTCCCTTGAGCATGAATGATTGGGTTATTGAATAATAAATTTTAGTATTATGATATTAAAAAAATGGAAATTGTGATTAAACTAGTAAGATGGAAATATGGGATGTTTATATAACTTGAATAATTAAGTAATTGATGATGGGTAAATTAATGGAAATAATAATTGGTTAATGGTGGCTTAGCCTCATGGTTAAATGTCATGTAAATGGAAATAAATGGTTAATTAAGATAATTTGGTGTGTTTGTGATAAATTGTAGTGGGATGCTAGATTGATGCTCCACAACCATGGGTGGGCTTGAATGACACTCAGGCTACCCTATTCACAGTAGTTATTCATGGAATGGACTGATGCTCTTAACCCCAAGGGTATTGACATGATATTCCATATCTTAGATGGGATGGTCAGACATGGAGTTCCATGTCCTGATTAGACTCATTGATTGAGGCTCCATGTATTTTGACCTATGGACTTTTAGACATATGACCCATATGAACGGCATGTGAGGAAGCATGTTTGATGAAAATGGGTAAAATGTGAAAGAAGGAAATAAAAGAAATTTATATGATGAATGTTAAATGATGTAACCTATTTTATTTCTATTTTTTTATTATAACTTATGCTTCTTCATGAACTATATTAAACTGGATAATTTGTATAAAATGTTGGTAGTGAACTATTGAGTTGTACTCACACCCTACTCGGGCCTCCATTGGGTACCTGAGCAGATTTCATTGTTGTAGGTCAAGACAAGGAAAAATTCCCTATGTTAGATGATGGATTTGGGGGATCAGGGATATGCATAAATGAGGGAACTCGACTTGGTGTTGGGACCCTTTTTGTGGATTCCCGGTTTTTCATTATTTTTGGGTTTTCCATTACAATAGGCATTGTATGACATGGCATGACATATTTACTATTGGTCATGGGTATGTACCCAGTTTTTAGTGTATGGTTTTTGGAATGCATGATCATCTATTGTGTTTATATACTATTTTTTATTTTATTTTTTGTAGATTAATTATATAAATATGTTATAGTCTCCCATGTGTATATTAGACCCTCGCTACTAGTCGATATCCTCTGGAATATGGGGAGGTGCACCAGAGGCCTCATATAAAAATGGTTTGTAGAATAGGTTATAGTGGCACCCGGGATGGTATGTTACACTAAGTGAAATCAGGAACACATCTATATATCCATGATGTTCATTCCCTAATTCTACAAAAAATTTAGAATGACCCATCTATAAAAAAGACATCCCAAAGACTTATCAACACAAAACCAGGACCCCATGGTACCCTCACTGTCTAGTAAATAATGTTGTAAAATAATATATATGATTCAGTAAAAAATAAATAATCATTAAATATAACCAATCATAAAAATAAAAAGGCACAACTATCTTGTAAACATGATAAACATAAACTAAATATAAGATACATGTCCTCTGACCTAATTTCAAAAATACCATTATATCAAATCCCTAACCTCCATGACCAGATATAATTATAACACATATCCATATCAAAAGAATACCTATGTCCAAACAAAAAAATAGGAAAATCATACCTATATACAATGAAATCCACACCATGTACACGAGGAGGGGGTGAATCTAAATACTTACTTTTCTTCCCCTATTCTTCAATAATATTGAGTGTTGTTTTGGTCTAGTGTATGTTCATGAAACACACATAAATAGGTTCATTTTTTTCCATTCCACAAAACCACATAAAAACCCAACAAACCATTCATATACAAGCATACCTAATTTCAAACTATGTGGAGATCCACCTCATACCACAACCCCTAAAATACTTTCTTTGGTGCCATGTTGGAATCCTGTCATCATTTAACATAACCCAACCCATACCTAAAGATTATATATAGGGTATCAACCAATGTTGTTCATCCCACACCCAAATACTCTTGTTGGGGTGTTGCACAAAATCTCAACCCATTATCCAATAGATTAGGGTATGATCATACATCCATGAGAATCTACCCATCCCTCATCACTTAATGATGGTCCATTTTTAATGAGTCATGTTAACCCACACCCTCTCACTCAAGATGTGGTAAGACAAGACTTATCACCAAAGAATAATCCCCCTTTAGTAACCACTTCCCTATCAATTAGGGTGTGGAAAAAATTCATTCATGCACACCAATCCAAGACACATATGGAAATATCCTATACCCAATACCATTTTTAGGGAACATAAATCACACCAACCCATCCCTATAGACTTTATAGTGGTCTTTGAAACACATGTGCCCATACCTGTAGGATCTAGAAAGGCCATATCAAGCACACATAGGAAATTAAATGGGGTTCATAACACATTTCATAGTTCACCATTTGACCATCAAGTCACACGTCCCTTGAGACATAGTCACTTGTATTGAAAACATTCAAGAACCATATCAACATTCAAAGGGGTCCATCATGTCCATCAGTTTCGACCACCACCTTGGTACCACGATCAAGTTCTCCTAGTGATATCCTCACAACTCGCACCATCATCATGAAATAAGAGACATATAAGGAAATCACTATCAAAGAGCACATTAAGCACACATGATTTGTAAAAATGGGCCAAAACCACCATAAGGACAAATAGAATAAAAAAATAAAAACCAAGACAATACAGGTCCAATTTAAACCATGTCAAAATAAATTTTGAGAACAATTTGAAAAGGTATTTTATTCTACTTTACTATCTCTAATCTCTTACCCAAAATCCCATAAAAATATATTTAGAAAACTCATTTATATTTTGAAATAAAAAATTCAAAAAACATTTTTTTAGGCCACTAATTTACTTTGAAAAATTTATCTCAATCAATCCAAGTTTTAAAAAACCATTAAAAAAAACCATTTATCCATTTTAAAACCAAAAAAAGAGACCAAGAAAAACCATAAATAGTGCCACCGACACTCATTCGACCATGGTGCCACCATAAAAATGTTTAGTAAGCTATAAAGTATATGTAGACTATTAGGAAAAAAAAGTCCATCCAAAACTTATAGAAGATCATAAAAATAAATGTATAATATTAGAAAATAAATTAATGATGGAACACAAATATAAAGTAACCAAATAACCAAGTGATATACTAAGGTGAAGTCTACCTACCTCAACCAAATCCATCCCCTTTAATTCACTACATGATGCCACTACCTTGGATAATACAACAACCTCCTCAGTCCCTGAGACACATCTCATAATCCCTAACACCACTATTGATTAATTATAAAATTTTATAATTAATTAACCACTCAGAAAAATAATTTAACATTTTAAACCAAATTTTAAAATTGGTATAATAGGTTTCAAACTCATTGGGGAGTGAGGAAACACTAGAATTATGAGAAAAAAGAGTTTAATCCAATCCCAATGAACCTTTTAATCGATAAAAAGAAAAATTATTAATTTTAATACATTATTAAAAGGCTATTTGAAACCCAAAATAAGAAAAAATATTATGAAATTTACCAGGAAACATAACTTTTGTAAAAATATGGGTGGAAAATTGTTTATAGCATCTCAATATTTCTTATATAAGACAAATATGAAATCCCCTTTAGGTATTATTATCACACCATTCTTCAGTGAAAGAAATCCTCTTCAAACATTAATGTCTAAAACAAAATTATCTGAGAGGGAAGGAGGAAAAATAAGTGGAATATAAGAGGATATATTACCTCAAAAGTATGAGTAAAACCTCTCTTGAATCACCCAAATAAAAAGGGATAAAGGGAAGAAGAATAAGGGGAGGGGACAATTATAATGTCCCTCAATGAGCATCTCTCCCCTGTCAAAATGAATGGGGGAATAAACTAGTAAATTACGTATATTCCCCAAATAATAATGACCAACCAACCCCCATGAGAAATCCATTTGGTCTCAGTAGCATGCCGGTGGATCCACCAAATGGCCACTGATCCCAAACAGAGACGTAGCCCACTAGCCTACCCACCATCTTTCCAATAACATATGGAAGAGTTTTCAGTATCCATCTACCTCTTGTCCTTTATATGATTCCTTCTGAAGCCCCAATGAAATCCAAAGGGTTCTGAAACCATGCCCTAAATTACCTATTTGGGATATTTAAACCCTCAAATTCCCATCTCGATCCCTAGTTCATAAAATGATCCATCCACCAATCCAAAAATTAAAATTCCTTTAGAAATTTTCAACCTATAATGACGAGTTTAATTAAAATATAGTAATATAATAGTGTAGTAATATGAATCAATAAAATTTTATAAATGATATAATAGTACAATTTTAAATGTTATCATTTGGGTCACCTATATATAAGTCTATCATAAATTCATGGAATGTGTGTGATATTCAATAATTAATTTAAATATTACTTGATCAAGGGGTTAAAAATATATTATAAACTCATTCCATCTATTAAATATTTATAAACATTTTAGTAAATTCATTATTGATAAGGGAGTATCCTCAAGGAATATAAAAAGAGATCAATCCATGAGAACATAATTCTATGTTGATCAGATATCTATGAGATTTTTGTTATGCTGATTTTCTCTTATATTTCTTCCTTTTTAATCAATAGGAACTAGAATATCATAGATATAATGAGAAATCATCCCAAATATTAGGTGATTCATCAACCTATGGATTCCCTTGGATGAAAGATCCATCTAGCTACTTATAAGTAATATTTATCAATTGTGTGAATGAAGAAAAGATGTTTGAATATCCTTGGTGTATGGTACATTATATATTTAAATTATTTTTGGTTTCATTTCCAATAATGTATAATCTTGATTTATGGGTTCTTATGTATTTTTATACTTGAATAAGTGTTATTCGAACCTAATAGACCCATCAATTCGAACCTCGTCTTCAACTCATCAAAATCTCCCAAACACTTTTCATCCCACTCCATATTCACGTACTTCTAATTAAATGATGTCAGTGGTGATACTAACATTAAAAATCATTCAATGAAGTGTCAATAATATACTAATTCTTTGAGAAACCAAAAAATCTTAAAAAATACTCATGGTCTGCTCCCAAGACATCACCACGTCACCTTTCTATTAGTTGAATAAAACATCTTTTTTTGAGATAACATGTCCCATGATATTCACCTCATGAATCCAAAATTATCATTTAGATAGATTTACATTTAACATATTCTTCAGTGGATTATCAAAAAAAATACTCAAATTCCTTCCATAATCATCATTTTATTTGGGATAAATCATCATATCATCTAAAAATAAAATAATAAAAAAAACGAGGTATTTATGAAATATCTCATTCAACATGACCATACAAAAAAATAGACTTTAGTAACCCTAAACTACGTTATGAAAAAATCATAATTTTCATACTTGTTTTTAAAAGTTTTATTTGAAATGTTCACCTCCATCATTCTTTATTGGTGATATACTTACCTGAAGTCATTATTTGAAAATCACTTAAACCCTGTAAACTGATTTAATATATCTTTGATATGGGGAACATTAATTTTATTATTTACTATCACTTGATCAATATTCTCCTAGTCAATAAATAATTTCAATCTTAAATCAAATGTTTTGGTAAAAAATTGGTGCCACCCATTTAAAGACACATGGTCTAATAAATCATATCCACTCCAAATCCTCTAATTAAATCTCTAAATCTCATAACTCCATAGGAAAAAAGTGATATAAAGGCAATAATATCATCCTAATACTAGGTTACAAGTCATTATATAACTCTAAAAATCTCTTTAGTGGAAGTACAAATAAGTCTTAAAGAAATAAATATAATAAAATTTGAACCACTACTAGAAACAAAAATCGCTTTATTAATTTTTTTCATCAGAGAATACACCCATCCAATTGACACATTTAGGATCCAAGGTCATTAAAAAATGGCTATACTCAGCTCACATTAATATCCCACTCTCCTTGAGAAGTTGAACCCCCCCCATTGGGTGAAGTAAATGATACTCTATGTTCATATAAATCAACATAAGACTTGAAATTTACCATCTAATATATTCTAATTATAATGTCACATATTCTCATCTATAGTAATAATAAAGACCCCCAAGATGTCCACCTCACTAATCATGATGGATTAATATGGACACCTAATTCTTCATTATAACTCTTCTATAAGTGGTATCTAGATATTTTAGAAATAAGAAATCCAATTAACATAAAAATTAAACTATTCTACTAATCAAATATATATGTATGAATGATATACACCACATCAAACATAATAGTGACAACAGTAAAAAAAATAAATAGAGTATCACTCATTTTCTTAAGTCTTTATTTTGATTCCTTAGTTACATGATCCATGAAAAATAATAATATCAAATTATTTTAAGTCAAAATATTTATGATATTACCACCAATAATTGTTTATTATTTTTATATAGATTACTCTGAATTGTCCATGAATATCCTCAATTCTTATGTTTGGTTGAATCTACTATAAATATAATCCTAAAATAAATAATTTGAGATATTTTTAGATGCCCTCATATTCAACACTGGGGATATGACCAAGGATTATTGGGACAATCTCACTTAAGGTTTTTTGTATTGAAACATGGGAATCACCCATGTCTTCTGCTCCCCTAAAGTAAAACTGAGCAAGATAAATTCTTCTAGCCACCTCTTAACTAAGAATTATATTGTTTCCTCTACCACCTGCTAAAAAAATTCATTTCATCTATAATCTGGGGAGTATTTTTTTTAAAAAATTTACACTAAATATAAACCATCATGATACTATATAAATAACATCATATTTTGTTATTGTGTAAAGTATGGCATGGTGAAGGTCCATATGTTGTGGTTTTATGCCTAATAATTTAGACATTACATGATAATTCATACCAATATATCCTTTATCTTATTATATGTAATTATGTTTAGATTGAACATCATAAAATGAGGATTAAATATAGTTGATCATCTAACACCATGTGGATGAGATGAGTCACCACATGACCATAGGCACACCTCCCTATACATTAGAGTTTTATGACTAGTAGTAAGTGTATAAAAAATATTGTGGGGAGACTATATACTATGGAACACCATTGAAATAAAAATAAAAATAAATAAAGAAATCTAAAAATAAATGTAGGAAGATAATAGAAAAACCAAATTAAAAAATATATAAAATATACCATGCCATGTGATAATGGATGTCATCTAAATGTATTTCTAATGTCCTAAAAACAAAAACTAATAAATACAAACTCCAAAATAAATACTCCACAAGCCTGGTCATGGAACCCACACTCGGTCCCATCTACATCCTCTATCCCCATCCAAAAAATTTATCAACAGAGTATAGGTCCCATTGACATTTTCTATTCATACATCTATGAAGTATAGTTTTGTACCAAACCAAACCTGAATAGGTTGTGAGTACAACTCATTAGGATGACACCCACAATGTATAAACATTACAATATAATTATACAGTTCATGAAACAATATCATACATAGGGGAATTAATTCATTAACTAATGCATAAAACCAAATAAAATTGTTGAACCTCGAGATACAGGATGACATCTGAAGTCAGAAAATCCTGCTTTGACATAATTATAATTATCTCTATTAAGTGGTGGATTATTCTACATCAGATGAATCACCCATACCACTAATTGATTATCCTACCAATGAGGAATCCCCCAAACTATATATCTGACCATAATGCATAAAATATAATATTAACCCCACCCTAATGCATCAATAAATCAAGAATCTGGCCCATATATGGTATAAACCCATTCATCTAGACCTCATGAAGTATGTACCCATACATCTATCCCTCGGGTGGTGTGTACCATGTGTGTATCCCTCAGGAAATATAAAACCATTCATCTAACCCTTAGGTGGTACATTACCATGCATATTTCCCTAAGGCAGAATGTTACCATACATATTTCCATCAAGATTTATTTTACCTTGCACTGATCCCTCTAAAATCAACATAATCTATAGTTTTATAACAAAATACATCAAAAAAGACATTTAAAATACCAAATCCAAACAAGAAAACATGTTGATATAATCTAAATAGGTCAATTAATCACATAACCAATTATCATGACATTTATTCCATTCACCAATTTATGCCAAATACAAATTACAAGAAAATTATCAGTTTACTACAAGTTACTGATTATCACAAAAATTTTAACCATTCCCATTTCACTATTAATTTCAGTACAATTACCATAGCATATACTATAATATCCATATTTCATCATTATATTATAATAATTCCAATTACTTTCCAAATTACATTTTTTAAGATATGTAATTAATTATAAAGACAATCATAAAAATTAATAAGTTCTGCCAATTCCATGTTAAGTAAAATTATACATTCACATGCTAAAAACAATATACATTTCAAAGACAAATCGTAATAAGTATTCAATTAATCAATGGGCTCTAGGTTCATTTGTTTCAATTTACAACCTATAGTCAATTGTTAGCACACCATTGGGGTGGCCGCATGTCCTGGTTTCAATGTTCATAGATTCAACGGGATATAAGGGAGGTCACAAAAAAGGTTATATAAAAAAATTAGGTTACTAATTAAGATAGTCCATGCGCACAACATGATGGTGTGGTTGTACATGTTACACATACTAGAAAAATCAAAACAAACATTAGGGAGTCAATATAGGACACCCACCTCAAGAAATATAGATGTGAATATCCAAGTTCATTTTCTAAATCAACATGTAACAAATAAATCTCATATAGGAATTTTTTGACACATCTCATCATGTTTGGAAGAAGGAAATCCAAGGAAAAAATGATATCATCAAAACTAAGAAGAAATCATAGATTATGGATCACTGGATTGGAGAATAGATGAAAATGATAATAAATGGAATTAGATATCTATCTATTACTATGGAGAACCTTAAAAAACATGATAATCCCATATTAGGGTTTAATTATAATTTAAAAGGAGATAAAAGGGTGTTTTGATGCATAAAAATACATTAGAAAATCTTAATTATGTGGCCCAACCCAACACCACGACGTAGCTAGTGGTCACCATCAACTATCTGATTGTGTGCTCCATAACACCAATACTGCTGAGAACCTCACAAGTTGGTTGGTGGGACACGCCATCCAAATAGTGGGGTTCTTGTAGCCTTACCAGGATATTGGAAATCCCATCAACTGGAAGGTATAGAAAACATACTATTCAGTGGTTCTATAATTTCTCCAAACATGAAAATCACTGCTCTCTATTTTCATCCTTTACCAGTCCATCTTTTTTGAGCTACCAAGAACCTAGGAAAACGATGAATTAATCCCTGAATGGGGATAAAAATACAAGGCTTAAATTAGTTACAAAAACTAAAATGTGTATAATGAAAACATAAAATAGGTATGAACCTAAAAAAATATGGGACATTAATTTTTTTCAAATGTCAAACCATTCACAGGGAATTAAATCTCACATTATAAAGAGTAACAATATTTTGAATTTTTTAGAAACATTTCAATCATAGTTGAAGATTTGTGAAATGTATTGAATCCCAAGGAGGATCCTTGGTGGATATATAAATCTGTTAAATCCTTATGTAAAGTATTAGATATAGATATTGTGAGAAATTTTTTTCTTCTATTCGATTTAAATATCTCATTTACCATTATCTCTTTCAAAAACATATTAATAAACTATAAAAAAGGTAATTATTCTTAAAAAATTAGAAATTCATATGGATTGTGGATACCATAGATAGAAAGTGTTTTTTCACTGATTCCTAGGGATATTATTCAATATAGTCTAGTATATCTTGGATAAATTGATTTAGTAGAGGGAATATATATTTTTAATCTGTATTAATTTAATTCAAAACAAATGGTTTGATATTGTATGAAATAAATATTTTTTCAATTTAATCTATGTTTGAACATGTATTTACATCTCAAGAACCCTATAATGATATCAAATTTAATTTTATCTTCTTTGGATTTATGTTTTATATAGATAATAAATTTGAGAAATGTGATTTTTCAGAACCATGTTGTGTTTTATAAAAATGATCATAGTTATTGATGTTATTCATACCCACAAAATAATTATATGAAAAATGGTAATGGATTTAAAAATTTTATTAAACGACTTCACGGTCTATAAAAAATTATATTAAAAAGTATTTTTGAAAATAGAGATTCAAATTTTATATTAAAATGTATTTTAAGTAAAACATGATCTTGGTTTGTATTAAAATAAAAAATTTATAAGAAAACCATGATATATATTGGAAGAAATCAAATAATTGTTTAATATTTAGTAAAATAGATTAATTTTATTAAAATATGTTTTCCAAGAAATAAATTTTATTGTTCCCTTGGAAGTTGTAATCACTTGTGAGAAACTATTCCATGGTTTCTATAAAAATATCTATAGTTTTTTATTTTAAAACAAAAATTGTTTTTCATAAAATTTTCAAAAACATATTGTGTCATACCAAATATATTTTATAGGAAGTGATCTAGGTTTAATGTAAATTTTCATGGTTAATAAATTTATAAAGTTTTTAAAAAACAATTTGAAATATAAAAGTGTTTATACTAATTTTTAAAATGAATATAAATAAGGATATGAAATGTTCATAATAAAAGACCTTATTTTGAAGTGTATGAAAACCATGAAAAAAAGGGTTTAATTGGATTTAATAAAGGTTAAAATAAAATAGAATATAAGATATTTAGTTTTTTGAAGAATTATTATATAAAATATGAAATATTAATCTAGAATATAGAAGGGGTATATATTTTCTAAAATATCATATATTTGAACCATGAAAGAAAAAATTCGATTTTAAAGAAAAAAATATTAAGTGCTCATATTTTTTATATAAAAATGAAGTGTTTATATTTACATACTATGGAATTTAAAAAAATTCAACTCTTAATTATATAATTTTTTATAATTTCTTTATATATGAAGTGTTCATAATGGTTTATATCGTGTTTAATTATTTAAAATTTATATTTATCTTGATTATTAATTGAATTATTATTCATAAATATAAAGTTTTTATATTATTAATGGAAGGATAACTTATTTTAAAGTGTTAAATTTATTTATATAAATGTCATACTATGCGTATATGGAGTAACATTCTAGATATTATATACAAATTAGTTACATTTAACGATGAAAGTGATTTATTTATTGGCTATTAACATGAAATAAGAGGTTGGTTATGATGTTTCGGTTTTTATTTAAATTTAAGTATCTAATGATTATTGATCTATGGTTAGTGGAACATTAGGCCAGACTCCTCCTTGTCCTTGGGGATTTTCTCTCTCTAGAAATGTGGTGGTTGGATACTAGTCACAACCTGCTTACTCTTGTGGTTTTTTTGGTTTCATTCGATTATGAACATTCACAAGAAAATGTTTCATGTACCATATGTATGGGATGAATTTGGATATGTGGATATATAATTATATTTTATTTTTGGGAAATTAACATAAACCATGAGCAGTATAAAGTGTTAAACGTTTATATGTTTTGAATATATTAATTTGTTTTAAGGTATAACATACAAAACTAAATCATTACAAGAATATATACAGGAAGGGAATACAATAAATTAGATGATTAGGATTAAAAAACCCCTTAAAAATACATAATTTTAGATTTCATCAAAAGTAAACAGATGTTAAGATGTTCATCATAGAAACATAAAGATTATAAAAAATCATGATTCCCATGTATTGTCTTATATAAGGAATGGTAAAAATTGCTAACCTAAAAGTTAAATAAAAACCCTATTTTGAGCTACAGGTCACAGTTATCTTGGAAAAAGAATATAGTTTTCTTAATCCATATGTTGGATTTGGGAAAGGATTTATACACTCAACTATCAAAGATTTATATATGATATGAGTGATATGATTGTATACCTAGATAGTTGTGCAATGGAGTAAATGATAAATCTAAAAAGAATCATAGTGAAATATAAATATTTTTCCTACTAATTGAGATGATGTAATTAAAAGAGTCATCATTTTATCTGGATATCATTTAAAAAAATATTTATTATATGCTTGTAAAACATGATACTCATTATATTTTTTTATGATAAAAATTAATCAATATCATCAATGTTATATTAGGGAATAAATCTAGAAATAAAGAATCATAATTGAATCTACTTCATGGAATGTACTAAAAATTTATGAGTAGTTATTAGGAAGAAAAATGAATTTATGTATCATATATATTCCTTCATGAAAAGTTTACTTTTGTATTTGTTAAATAAAAATACATGTATTCTTATGAGAAACCAAAATATATTGCCTAAATAGTTTTAATGGAATTATTAAATATAAGATTACCTAAGGAACACTTGTCTCCACCCATTCAATCAATATTATTGGGTATAACAATGACTTTGATGGATGAGGGCTCCAAAAATCAGCATCACGATGAGACTGAAACCATGAGACAACGACAAGAGTGAGAAAACTCAAGAGCACTTTAAATACTATCAACCACTACAACCACATATCCCAAAACAACTGAGTTTCCATAACTTCAAATCTAACATGGAGATTCATGGTGGAACATGAGGTCTGAGTAGGGTTGGAGTGTCTGAGGATTTAAAAATGTACTAAATTCATTAAGATCAAAAAATACTCACTATATGAATTTTACAAAGAAGGAAACACAAATACGAGACATGATAATGAATACATCAACTGAGTACCGTTGAGAAATTGAAACTAGGGAGAGGGATCCCAAATTCAAGGAGAGGTGAGATACTATGTAAAATGAGAGGAGGGGAGAAGGAGAAAGGATGAAGGGGAATGGGGATAGAAACAGAGAGGTAACCAAATCCTCACCCACTAAATCACCACTGAGGAGAAACCTTGGGTGATAGGAAGAGGATAAAGACGCTTCTCATAGGCCTCTGGTATGATCTTATAGGAAAATATTTTTTGGTTATTGTTTTCATTTCATTTGGAAAATGATATTCCACTATAAAACAATTAAAAACCTGTCATACCTTTAACAACCATCATACCCACTTTTTACATGGCCTTTATATTCACCACTAACATATAATTGAATAAATTGATAATGATTACCCTTGACTGATTCTTATGCCAGAGTGTTATCTTAAACCTCCATGCCTTGATATTTTCATTTGTGGTCAACTATGGTGAAAAATATCATATCTATAAAACATTATGTGTTCCAAAAATTAATCATATTTTCCAACTATATATTTAAAAACTCCCAATATTTCCTTTTATTTAATATATCTAGATAAAACTGCTTACAAAACATATTATGGAATTCCACCCATTCCAGATCCTCTTGCAGATTTTTATCCATGACTATATGAAGATCCATATCCTTCATACACTTTATTTCATGATTTATTGCATAAATATACACTTAATAAAACAAAATAATATCATTTGGCCTAGAATATTTGTGTAATTAAGTACATTAAAAAACAACTTAGAAAAAAATAAAATACATAAACTAAAACGCCTTAACATTCTATTAAAAAAACATCTTCTAGAACTACATGGGATAACCTGAGGATGTACTTAAGAAAGAGGTGAGCTATAAAGCCCAGTAATGGAATAAAATTATAATAGAATAATGTAAAGTTTTAAATGTGATCCAAGAGGTATATCAGGGTAAAATAAGATGGGTGATAATCATAAAATTGAACAGTGGGGAATAATACAAAATGATGTCATAAAGGTAATGTGGGGATGTGAAAACAACATAAAACGTGACATCATAAATGTAAGTCAAGGATAACTTCCAAATAATAAAAAAATAATGTGTTTATGACAACATCCCTTGAACTATACATGTAATATTATAATATAAAACATTACCCAATGCATTTGAGGACTATATAATTTCAGGACCTCCCATTACTTTTATTCATGTACATGAATAAATATTCCCCATATATTATTCAACAAAATGTTGTATTTAATAAATTTTAACACCATTATTAATGATTTATAGTTAAATAAATTTAAATCACTATTCACTGAATGATAGGAACAACTAGTTGAATACCCTTTAGTGTAAATATAGATTGGTATTCATTATATAAAAGTTTATGAATGGAAAATCATAGGATAAATTCAGAAGCATAATAGGTGTACATAAAGGTTCATAGAAGGAGTGAATGAGAGATAAATGGGTCCAAAATTACTTGGGAATAAAAATTATTGTAATACTTATGTAAATAAATATATCTAAACATGAATAATTGGATATCCAAAGGCATGACATGAAGAAGGTGCTTGAATAAAGAGGAGGATGAGAAGATCCCTTACCTTGATAAAATGATTTTAAAGTATTGAGAAGAGATTATTTATATCTTGGGATAAACATGGGATGGTTATAGAGAGTGAAGGGTAGAGTAACATCATGAACCAGAGGTTTTGAGTGAAGATGAATGAGAGTTTTGGGTGGGTTTAAATAGAGAAAGAGGGGGGTCTTTATTGTTTTATAAACATAGTTTTTGGAATCAATATCCTAAATTAATCCTAATGATAAATTATCCCATAGTGTTTTCACATGGTTTCAAAAAAAATGGATTGGATGTCATTATTTTATAATTCCAAGAACCGAAATCATTAAAATAATACCCCTATTGATTTGGAATTTAGCCATGTTTATAAGGAATTGATTTTAAAACCATAAAATATAATTTAGGATTTGGAAGATTCATTAATGGTTTATAAAATTAAGAAAATGATATAAAAAATATACTATTTTAAAGGGAAAGAATAATTTTAGATGTGTATAAAATTTATATTATTTATTAAATCGCTTTGGGCCTCTTTATGATGCCATAATACAAACCATATGTTTATATTGTATTTTATTTTTACCCAAAAATTCAGGTGTCTTTGAAAATTATGAAAAAATAACTGTTTGATAATTTCAATTTTCAGAGTTACAAAATAATATTTATTTTATCAAACTAATTCTCTATATATGATAATATATACTTTCAAAACAAAAATCCCATTTTATTGAAATATAATATTTTTTTGACAATAACAGTTTTTTGGCCCTTTTAAAATTTACATTTGACTTCATAAAATTATATTATCATTTATATTTAATAAATATTATTTAGTAGTAATATTTTATTAAAATATGATTTATTTCAATATTTTTTTAAATCATAAAAATGTATGTCTTTACTGAAACTATATATTTCCCAAAAATATAATTTGTGTTTCATCATATCAGAATCTATTTTTTATAAAGCTCATTATTTAATTATATTAAAAATTAATAATAATAAATGAATAAATATTATATATATTATTTAAAAGGAAATAAAAAAAAATAATACAATTTGGGTCCATATTAATATCCCTTTATTACTCCAATGAATGCCCTATTGGTGAAAGGTACGATGGTGAGATTCTCTTAGGGTGGTTCAAAGAACACAGTTTGGGCCGTGATATCGATGAGATTGAACTTCTCCTATAAATTGTTTGGCTCATGCTTTAGTTATAGAATATCATCTTGTTTTTTGTAAGGGAAAAGGAAATCGATGTTTTTTCTTATAGAATCTCTAATAAATGAGTTTTATAGGGTACAATCCTAAGGGATGAGGCTATAACTTCCTTTTTTTGTGTCAATAAGAATTTATCATAACACTAAATATACTAATTTTAATGGCCACTATACAACAACTATATTATCCATAGAGATGAAACTTAAAGTTATTTTAAATACTATTGGATACAATAGATAGTAGTCCAAAACAAAAAAAATATGTTCATGTGTTTTCTTTAACTTCATTACTTGATAAGGAATTTATTTATTCAAAAAGAGAATTTCATTTATAAAAATTTGGGTTGTTACTTTCTTCCCCCATTTAGAAATTTCACAACAGAAATTTTCATTTCATACATTAAAATAGTTTGGGGTATTTAAATTTTATGGCCTCTTCTGGTTCATATTTTTATTCCACAAAACTACGGTTCCACCATGATAATTTAACCAGGTGTGTAGTCTTATTTCATAGTAGTTTGTCTCTATGATATAAGATCTTCACTGGCTAACCCTCATATAAAATACCATTCTCAAATAGTAATACCTATAGATTTAGTACATGTGAGGGGTCTGGTATGTACTTCTTCAATAGGGATACTTTAAATAGATCATGTACATAAGATAAGTTAGGTGGGGGTGCTAGTTGATAAGCCACTACTCTGATGAGATTAAGGATCTCAAAAGGTATTATATAACTTGGAAAAAGATTTTCCTTCTTCCCAAACATCATGAACATCTTCCATGGAGTTATATGAAGGAACAATTTATCTCTGTTCTCAAAATATAAATCACATCGATGATAGAATGACTATATTTTCTCTTTACTTTGTCTGGATTTCATATGTCACTCAATAGTTTGAACCTTATCTGTCATCACATGGATAAGATTAGGTCCCATATACTTCTTCTCTCCAACATCATCCCGATATGTTGTATTCTAAAAACTCCTCCCATATAGAGCATCATAAGGATCCATTTTAATTCTATAATTGAAATAATTTTTATATGAGAAATCAACTATGGGAAGAAGTTTTACCCTAATATGCATGTAAATCCATTGAACATGATCTCAACATATGTTCTAGAGTTTGAATATATCTTTAAAACTAAAAAATATTATGGGGGTGATAATAAGTGCAAATGATTTTCTTCATTTCTTATTTATGCCAAAGGATTCTTTATAACCATGTGGTAAACCATGAATCTTGATAAGATAAAATAAATAGTGGAACACGATATAGTATTACCACTTTTCTTATGTATATCTTGGTGTGTTGTTCAAGAAAAATCTTCCTTGATTGAAATGAATTACACTAACATGGAATGAATATCGACAACCTGCCAATTGGTGTTATTTCCTTTAGGGGTCCTAGGAAGTCTTATGATGAAATATATGGTTATATTTTTCCACTTTCATACTTGTATGGGAAATGGTAGAATCATACCCGTATACTTTTTTCACTCATCCATGACATGTTGGAATACCAATAATCATGACAAAAACTCCGCAATCCCCCTCTACATATTATCCCAAAAAAAGTTATTCTTAAAATCCTAATATATATTACTAATTCTGGGATGAATATAGAAGGATGATATATTCACATCATCTAGAATTTCCCTCTTCCCTTTTATTTTTTATGGGACAAATATCTGGGTTCCAAACCTTATAACTTTATCTCCAGCAATGTTAAACTCTATAATATTCACAACCTTTTTCAATAACACCTCTTCATCATTTTATGCCTCCTTGATTCTGTCAAGAATGAAAGGTTTGTTAGTTATTTGAGAAAGGTAGTATTAATATCTTTGATTGTTACTATATCCATTCATTTCTTATCCAAGAAGATTGGATCCCTTGAAATCCTCATCATAGAAAATGTTGCAAGATCCTTTATACTCAGAGCATATTCTATATTTTATTCTTTACTAGGATGGTAATTGAGTAAACAATCATAATTCTTTGTCAGATCTAGCCATCAATGTTGGTGAATATTGAGATCCTTTTGTGTGAATATATACTTGAGGCTTTTATAATCTGTATATATTTCACACTTCTCACCATAGAGATAATATCACAAAATATTATATATGAATACCAATACAATGAACTCTAGATAATTCATTAGATAGTTATTCTCATGGATCTATAATTGGAGGGTTGTATAGAATATCACCTTTTCAAATTTCATGAGTAAGAAACCCATAACCATTTTGGATGCATCACTATAGAGCACAAATCATTCCCCACTGGTGGGTAATGTGAGAACAAGTGCAAAAATTATCTTCTTCTTCATCTATTTAAAGATTTTTTTACATACATTTATCTATCTAGAAGAACATGGCTCCCTTTCAAGTAATCTTGGTTATTGGGATTTAAAATTTTGATAAGTTTCTCAAAAATCAATGATAGTTACATAGAAAATCTATGGAAACTACCGATTTCCATCGTTAATGTTGGTTTGGATCATCCTCTGATTGCCTATGTTTTTTGTGGATCTATAGATATAAAATTATTTTAAATAATATGACCCATGAAAGTTACTTTTTCACAAAAAAACATACATTTACTATACTTTTCTTATAATTCCTCCTTCTATAAGGTCTTTATTATAGTAATTAATTACTCCCCATGTCCCTCCTTACAACTGTAGTAGATAAAAATATCATCAATAAAGTATACCAGATTTTTTTCAAGGTAATAACTAAATACACTATTCATTAAGTCCATGCAAATTAATAGTGCATTATAGAGTCCAAATAGCATCACTTTAAACTCATAGTTCCTGTACCTTGTACAAAAATCTATCTTGGAGATATTCTCTTTTACCTTTACTTGATAATATTTTGAATGAATATCCAAATTATAGAAGTACTGAGATCCATGTAATTGATCAAAAAAGTCCTCAATCCATGGAATATGATATTTTTTTATCTTGATATTGTTTATACCCTGATAATAAATTTTTAGGTGCATTGATATATCCCTCTTCTTGACAAAGAGGACCATTGTACCCCATGGCGATGAACTCGGTCGTATAAAACCACTATCCATATTCTCTGGAAATTGTTTATTTGAACCTCAAGTTCAAAAATTTTCATTCTATATGGATCCTTGGATATTTTAAAATATTCCAGTATGATCTCGACTGAGAACTCAACATCATGACTAGGACGAAGACTAGACAATTCTTTGGGAAACACATAAGAGAATTCCATTATAATAGGCATGTCATCAAGTCTAGTATTATATTTAGTCTGAATCATTTGAGTGAGATAAAAATACTCTAAATGTTATAATATCCATTGTTGAAATTCTAGAACTGAAAAATATTCATCCTCCTCATTTAACTTATATAGAATTTGAGTGTGATTTATGATTCTAATGTTGTTTTCCTTCTCTCGAAAATTTACGTTGGCTCTAGACATGGAATGCCAATCCATTCCTAGAATAGAATTGATTTATACTAGGGTAGTATCACATATTTTTATGGTAAATTCATCTAAAAAAATTATATAGGTGATGAGTTATATGATTTGGATTTAAAAATTGACCCTTTTTCAGTCTTCATAGATAAATCAACTTCCATGTTTTGTGGTGATGTTTGAATAGTTCTATAAAAGGTGCATGAAAACTAATGTATACAACTAGAATTAAATAGTATGTTTTCTATAATTGGATGAATTATAACATACTTATCACCACTTCATTATTAGGATAAAAATCAGCTATTTTAATGGAATACACTCACCCTTTATCTCTAGGACATAGAGGTTTTTGTTGTTGTTTATCATCAATAACCCTTGGCTTCAGACATTGATTCACATAGTGTCCCTATTCATTAAATTTTAAAAATTAGAAGGAATGCTAAGGGGTAACTAGATAAATCATTTATTCCATCACATTAGTGGGTTTCTCCCATTTAAAATTTCAAGATAGGTGCCCTTCCATCCCACACCTAAGGTTTTCCTTTACCCTTTTATAATTTTTTTTGTATTTTTCTTCCCACACTGTTTAAAAGTGGGATTATGTTCTTTCATACCCCCATAATATTTTTCCATCACACTGTCAGAATTAAAATCTCTTCTGCATTTCCTATCCGTAGACACATAAGACCCTTGGAATTTTATGATTTCCATTTATACATTCATTGAACATCATAAAATATACTTTAATCTATAAAAGTCTTTAATAGACAATGATTTTATAATATTTAACTTTAACCCATCATAGAAATGGTCAAATTTAATTTCGGTAAAAATAAAAAATTTGGATACGTATCGTGTATGTATTGTGTTATTTTTCTTATTCGTCGCAATGTATTCTTCATCCTTTTTCTTGAGGGTAAATAAATTCCTCCCCATTTTAAGTTAAATAGTTTGAAAAAACAATTTTTTATTTTTTTTAGAATTCATTCCATTTTGCCTATTCAATATCCTCATTGGGCTTCCTATTTTTGACCAATATCTACCAATGATCACCTTATCCATCCATATTATAAAAAAAATCATGAACGTCTCTTAATCAGATAATTTAAGGAAGTATATCATATTTTCAATGGATTTTATCCATTTCTCTATGCATAATAGACTAGAAGATCCAACGAAATTTATAGGCCTTTGTCAAATCGAGTTTCTTATTACAACTCTCACATTATTAGGGGGAATTTTGTGTTTCTGTTTATTAATGTTTTGGTTAAAAACATTAGTTAAATGATAAATCATTACAATAAAGTTTTTAATCCCTACTCCCATTAGGTTGGGAATCTCATTTTGGAAGTCATCACACTTCCCCTCACATTATTTATTGACTTAGTTTCTATAATTTCCTATGAATGACTAGAAATAAAGTGAAAATTTGGGATAATAATTTATAACTATTTAAGAAATAAATGAGGTACCCTGAACATTAAAGGGATCATTCATAAATGATATATATTCCTTAAAATATTATTTTTTAAGTTTCAATATAAGTTTTTCCATGATATATTTCCAAATATAATGTCTTATGGGAATTTTATTACTTTTAAAATAGTTTTTAAAGGAATTTTGAATTTACCAAATAATTTCCCCTAAGAGTGTCTAACCATATGTAAAACAAGGCCCATTTTCATGCGCCAAGTGATGATTAAGTCCAGCATAATGTTCACTTTTTAGGGTTATTACCCCTTAGTATAATTGTGCAGGATCCAAATCCACTTGTATTATCTAGAAAGATGTATTTTTTATTAGAAAACAATTAACATATAATTTACCAGAATGTAGGGTTATTTTCATTTTTTATTCTTATACCTAAGGATTTCACTAGGGTTTTTTAATAGTAATCCAAAAAATAACTAGACACTTACACATTATTTCTTGAATTATTCCATACATAAAAACTAAATACACCCCCATAATATCATGCGCCCTAATTTCCTTATGATATTAGGTAAATATTATAATAAATTGAAATATAAATTCAAATACATAAACTAAAACTCCATAACATGGTCTTAATAATTCATATCTCTTCTAAAACTACATGGGATAACATGGGGACATACATAATAATTGGGTGTGCTATAAATCCCATTAAGGGAATAAAAAAATAATTTAATAAGGTGAAGTAGTAAATGTGATCCAAGAGGAACGAAAAGAAGACATAATATTGGTGAGAATCATAATCTTGAATAATGAGGAATGATATTACACGATGAAATAAAGTCAACTTGGGAAGGTGGAAAAAACATAAAACATGGCATCATAAACATAAGTAAAGTCAAGACTAACCAAAAATAAATAATAATATTTAATTATTAAAATATACTCCCATGAACCATACATGGAATCTCATGTTATAAAAACACCATCCAACTCATCGGAAGGATATATAATTCTAGGACCACCCGCCACTTTTTTGTAGTGTACATGCATAAGTGTTCCACATAGATCATACAATAGAAGGATGCATTTCATCATTTTTTATCCAAATATTAAGGAGTGTGGGTTACATTAATTTAAATAACAAATAATTTAAGGATATATACACCTTTATTAATACCCTTTAGTTTAAATATATATGGGTATTCACTATATAAATGTTTGGCATGGAAAATCACAGGATAATTTCTACAGCACAATGGGTGAACATAAAGGTTTATAGAAGGGGTGAATGATAGATAAATGGGTTTCTCCATACTTTTTAATCAAAATTAATTTAATAGGGATGTTTAATAATATATAACAACTTAAATAATTATAAATAAAAATGTGTGGAATAAATAAGGTTCTTGAATAACGAGAAGGAGACGATCCCTTACCATGCAGGGATGCTTCTAAAAGTGTGGTAGGAGCTTATTAAGATCTTGAGTCACCTTGGGAGGGATATATAGATAGAAGGGTTATTTAAATTAATTATACATGGTTTTTTAGTGAAGTTTAATTAGAGGTTAGGTGGGGTTATATATAAAAATAGAGGAGTATTGTTTATTAATCTATAAACATTGATTTTGAACTCTACATCCTAAATTAATCCAAAACACCAAACATACCAGGGTTTTTTCAAATGGTTTTAAAAAAATATGTGTGTATTTTGTTATTTTATAATTACAATGTACCAACTCACTTAAATAATACCCTTGTAGATGTGTAAGTAAGTCTTATTTATAAAAAATTTAGTTTAAAACCTTAAAATATAATATAGGTTCTGGAGGATCCATTAAGGGATTACAAAAAAATAGTAAAATTACCTCAAAAATACATTATATTGAAGTGAAATAATATTTTTTCATGTATAATCATTATATAATTATTTACATCACTTTGGGGATTTTTATGTTGTCATAATAAACATCATATATTTATATCATATTTAATTTTGACTAAACAATTTGATAGTATTCAAAAATTATGAAAAAATCACCATCTGGTAATTTCAAAAAGATAATTTCAATAATAATATTTATTTTATTAATAAAATAATATAAATATTATAATTCACAGTTTTAAATAAAAAATACCCATTTATGGGGAAATACGTGTTTTTTGACAATAATAGTTTTATTACCCTTGTAAAAATTATATTTAACTTCATAAAATTATATTATAAGTAATATTCAATAAATATTTTTTATTAATAATATTTAATTAAAAAGAAATTTATTTAAAAAATTTATGAATTCATCCAAAAGAGTTTCTTGATTGAAATTATATGAATACCAAAATATAATTTTTATTTCATCGTATCAAAAATCTAATTTTTATAAAAAGAATTATTTAATCATTTAGATAAGTGAAGATAAAAAAGATTGATTTAGTCATAAATTTTATTAAAAATAAAATATAAAAATTCTTATTGTTAGTGTCCAGATATATTGTGCTTTATTACACTAGTGAATTCCCTAAGGGTAAGGTGCTTGAATTTGAAATTCTCTTAGGGTGGTATAAATAAATTATTTGGGTTGTGATCTTGATGAGCTTAAAATTATCTCATAAATGGGATTGATCATTATTTATTTTTTGAATCTCATATTGGGCCTTTTCAAGTGAAAATCCTAGTGGTTATGTCTCCCTTAAAAGCTCTAATAAATTTTCTTCATAAGGTATAGTTCTACTGGTTGAAGCCATCACTTCATTTTCTTTTTTCATTTTGAATTTATCATAAAACATAACAAACTAATATTAATGGTAAGTATGAGAAATCTATATTATTAATTTTTATTATGCTTAACAGTCATTTAAATCCAATAGGATATAATTTACAATGGTCTGGAATAACCAAAGTAAGTGCATGTGTTTTGTATAACTACATAACTTGATAAGGAGTTTATTTATTCAAAAAGGGAATTTATTTTATAAAACATATGGCTATTACAAGCTATAAACCACAACTTAAGAGTATATTAATTAATAGTTATATTTATAAATATACCTTTAATGTGTTTGGAGTAAAAAGAAATTGAAAATTTTAGTATACACTCTTTAACAAATCCTCATCCCCTTATATTCTTCCATCACCCAAAAAGACTAGAGTATTTTAGCTCTACAATATTGAGGATTAGTCCAAATTCTTATGTATCCCTTTATCTAACACTTTATAAGCACTTGAAAAGTTATAACAACAAAACTAAGAGTTTATAAACTCTTTCAATGTTCCTATGTCCTTTCTCATGAATAGGGATTGTGGTATCCTTATAACATCATAAATCAAAATAGACCAAAAGAAACAATATGAAAAATTCCCTCTACATATATCACTATAATGTTCCATAAAAGTAATAACAAGTAATTTTAATCAATTTATTAAAAAAACATTTCAAAATAATTTGAAATCATTTTCAATACCAATTTTTGTTAGTGAAATAATTTTCAAAAATCTAATGCACATGCATATCATCTCTGTAAACTCCTTCCATGCTGCATGAACTCACTTCCCATCCTAACCCATCATGGTATAATATGTTTATAGGGTACAATAGACAAATATTCTATAGTTAATCCTTCAATCAATTTTTTTTTCTAAAATCCAAAACAACACAAGTTGAACCATAAAATGGTTAACTATGAATTTCTATACATACCTCTTCAGTGTCAACCATCCCATTTTCCATAATTATAATAATTTGATGATTTTATTTCTAGATACATGTTTTACACACTATTTTTAGGATAATTTTAATTTTAATAATGATAAAATGTTATTTAATTGAAAATATTTTGAATATGGGTTATTTTTGATGAAAAATGATATTCTTTCAATATTTTTATAAAAATGATGCTCTATTGTTCTAAATCGATTGAGTTATTAACTTTAAATTAAATATATTTTAATAACAATATCCTCATATATTTTAGTGACTTTTCAATGAAATATCGTATTGGAAGTGATATTGATGATTTTATGTCTTGGAAATTAATTCATTAATCTTCCATGTTTCTATTTCAAAAATCATATTTTGAATCATTTTAAATTTACAATTAACTTTTGTTGATCTTTTGGACTTTGGAATTTAATGGTGTTTAATTATTCACTTTAAATTTTATTTTTACACTTATTATTGGTTTATGTTTTGAAGGAAGTGGTTGTGTAAATTAGTATCAAGTTCATGAATACTGTGAAATGATAACAAATGCATTATGTAAAATTAAATGATGTGAATCCATTTTCATAAGGTTTGTTCCATGAGCTAGAGATATACATAAAGGTTCTTCAAAACAATAAAATAGAATATATAAAATTAATCTTCCAAGACTCAAAGTCTTGTGTGATGGTGAATAGATCTTATGCCATGGTAACCCATGGGTTTCAAAATCTACCTAATGTTTCTAATCATCCATCACCTATGGATACAAAAATTTATCACTCACTTATCAAATTACACATAAAGATAAAACCCATGCCTTGAAAAGGTGATATATCATGATCAACATGTGGTTGTATGTATTTATGTAATGGTACAATTGATCAATGAAATGTTAACTCACAACTTTAAGATGTTTTATATATTCATGATCCTTAGAATTCATTATTTGAAATAAAAGATGGATCAATTTTGTGAAGCATATCTATTGAAAGGAATCCAAATATATCTACATAATCATGAATGAGAAATAAAGAAACCTACAAGGGGGAGTTCATTCATTTAAGAGTAATTTTATCTAGTAACTTTAAAAGTAGATGATGGATAGTCAAGTCACCAGAGGGATACTCTGGAGTGAATCTTGGAGCTATGGGATGTGATTCATGAACCTTGAGTTTTGAATGTGGATACATTTATAAAGTATAGAACCTATTAATTTATAGAATCATTCATTTTATAAACTAGTTATATATTATAGTGACAAAAAAGTTTCATAAATAAATATTACATATTATTAGATGAATATTCATTACTTAACATTACAATCCATTATAAAAGCACAAATTATTTGTTTCTTTAGAATCATGGAATCATAAAAAAAAGTACACAGAAGATCTAAATAATTTCTCAAAGAGTTATTCACAACTAAAATCATTCTTATAATCATCATAAATAAAATAATTCTTCACATCTTGGGGAAAAGAAATAAAATAATGGGTGTTATTAGATGATCAATAAGGGTATAAAAAGGATATATCACTAATAATTTAAACAAAAAAAATAGAATAAATTTTATTAGATCTTGTTATTGACCCTTTAAAATCATACCCAAAAAATATATCATAAACTAGATTAACAGAATAAATTATGGCAGTTAAAAAAGTATTAATCATAAAGGGATCAAATAATATGATCCATGAATGAATAATTCTAGCACAAGATAATATTATAAAATAGTGGTATAAAGTGATGAATAATAATAGTTTTATAAATATTATGTCGATTACACCAAAAAATAATTTCAAAATATGCTAGACTTAGGGTAACCCCATGCTTCATCGGAAAGAGGATGAGGACCACACATATGATAAGAATAAATTGGTCTGATGAGAACTAGAAAGTCTATCCTTTTTTATCTTGTGAATGAGATACCATAGTTAAATGATTTCATGTTACATTCACCACTTTTTATTCTTAAAAAATATGTGGTTGTCTTGGCCCTACGGGTTGATTATGGTGGCATTGTGGGGGGGGGGGCAATGTCTTGTATAATCATTCCTATTTGTTTTAATATTTTTTACTTTAACATAAAAACCCAGTATATCCCACATCCATAACTCCTTATAGACCTTATTTCCAAATGTATAGGGTCCTTTTGTGTTTCATACCCAATGATGCTTAGGAACTAAAATTGATCAAGAGGATGGGATTTCATGCTCATCATATTCTTTTAGGGGGAATTGTTTCCTAATTTTGGAATCTATTATAGATTTAATTTATGTTCATGAATAATTTCCTAACCCCGATTAAGGAGTAGTCACCCTAAAAAAATATCATAAGTAAAATCCTTTTATATAAAAGGGAAATAATTATTGGTGAATTAAACAGTATGTTTCCAATGTTCTTCAACCATTTCCCATTGGTGTGTAGCTTCTTATATGTTGAAACCATATAACCAAACACTCTAGAGTTCGTTGTCATCCAAAGTGGTAGTTAATATTTCTAGTATGGGACTCGGTAATTATGATACATCCTAAATATCCTATTTTTTAACAGGAAT
This sequence comes from Viscum album, assembly GCA_963277665.1. Taxonomy (NCBI): domain Eukaryota; kingdom Viridiplantae; phylum Streptophyta; class Magnoliopsida; order Santalales; family Viscaceae; genus Viscum; species Viscum album. The sequence continues at coordinate 226,910,701 of OY728162.1, forward strand.
CAAAACCCACACTATTTTTTAAACCATTCAGTTTAATGTTATACATAAAGGGAATATATGGAGAATGTTAGGCACCGGGTATTTGAGCTTGAACCTTGAGGAATATTCTTACATTTCCTAGTTATAGAAGGAATCAGAGGTCTCATTGTTCAATTTGATCAGGGATTACACACTAAATATGCTATTATATTGGGAGACATATCATATTATTCTATTGATCAGGGATCACACATTGAGGTTTCCATTGCTGGTGAAGATTTTTGAGGTGAATTATATGATCATTGCAACTCCCTAATCCCATGTGAGATATTCGCAGTGTGAGAAAAAAGGGATGTCAAGTAACTATTCTTACTACTTATGGATGATATAATTCTATGATAGGGAATAATTTTTCATATTTGGACTTAGGAAGGTTTCATATGTGTCCTTGTTATTGAATTAATCATATTCATCATATTTCAGTTGAATTATCAATTAGATAGTAGATAATGAAGGATTATTATCCCATGGGTGAAATTTAGTCCCTATGTTTGAATATTTAGAGACATGGTGGTACTTACCCTGAGGTGGATCCCCATTAGAGATTAGGACTTTAGGATGGGGTCCTATGGGTCCTAGTTATGATAAGAATCCAAGTTATTTTAGTACAGTTTTATTGAGCCTAACACATTAATTTTTCCATTATATGGTGGTTGGATAGGGTTATTATGATCATGGACTCCTGCTTGGAATGGGTTGGTTGTCTGCAAGACTTGATTTATTGTCTACCAAACATGCCATGATTTTCGACCTAACATGTTGAAGTATTTTTGGACATTTTTTATTGTATCGTGGACATGACTTGGATGAATTTTCCTGGATGCAATATTATGATATCAGTTTACATGCCTGGAGGGTGTCACATGATTTGGATGACTTGACCTGAGGACATCATGAGGCCAGATTCACATGTCCTCCCATCATCTTGAATCCGGAATAACGAGTTTGGAGGATGCTACAAGATCTTTCTGATAAGCCCATAAGACTTCACATGATCTAGAAGAAATTCACTGATGTCACTAAAAACGTGGTAAATGTTTTTAATACATCATAATATCTTGATGAAGAGCCCAAAGGGCTTCACAAAACTTGGGTGACATGCTTACAGGGTATGGTGTAGCTTTCACGAAGTGTCTGGAGGGAATCACAAGATCCAGATGGTATTTTTAGGGGAAGTATCATGACTTGGGAGACATTTTTTAATTCTGTTTCATGATCTAGATGAGTCATGTGAAGTGAATATGGATCATCATATATGTTACTCAAATAAACATCTAGTATTTTAGTCTTTATTTTAGCTTTTATTGGACATGTTCCTTAGATTTGTTCAGTGTTAGATTGTTTTTAGTTTTTCATGATTCAACATATCAATGCTACCTCCTTTGTATAACCCAGTTGACATGCCAAGAGTACTTCACATGATCCCAAGTGATCAAAAGATTTTCTATACATGCTTCATGATCCTCAAGTAATTCCCTAGATATTACCTAATAGACAACCTTTATGATTTCACGATTGGCTACTCGGAGAAGTCTACTCTGATGCCTAATTTTCAGTGTATGGATCCAAGGATTAATTTTTTCTTTTTGTGGAGGGGGGATTTATAGGCCTTGAATCCATGGTTATTAACTTCCTTTTTTAGTGTGTATCTCATGGGTTCTGGCTAGGGTAAGTGGTGGGATTTTAAGTTACATGATTTTCATGACCCCACCATGGGTGTCACATGATTTTTAGAGACCACAAGACCATCCCATCAATGTACCATTTATTATATTTGGCCAATCAATGGGGTCTTTCCTAATCATGTGGAAATTCTAAGGGACCATTACAATGTTAGGACGACATGTCTAGGGACCTTCATGAGATTATGATGCCTCGGTAAAGGCTCTCACATGATCTTTAAATGACTTGTATGGGATCTTACATGAAATAAACATGGATTTCTAGGTGGATTTCACAAGATCATAGTGGATTTTCAAGTGGTTTTTAGCATGATAAATTATGATTTCTTGGGTCATAAACTCCTATTCTCATGAAATCAATGTATCTTTCCCTCAAAAGAATCTCTCGTCATTTAGCTTTTTTTATTTATTTGTTTATTTTACAATGGTTTGGGATCTCATGAATTTAAATGAATTTTTTCTAAGAAAAATATTCTCCCCATTGGTGAGGCATCATGTTACCAGTATAGGGTTTTGTGGTGATTCTCAATAATTTTCATGGGAAAAATTATTGTTGGCCTCTGAATTCAAAGGCATGAAATTAGGTTCTTACACAGTAATATGGGCTTGTTACCATGACTTCCATGGTGTCTCACGAGCCTCATGGGTGTTTTGCGTGAAGATTTTGGACCGCAAGAGTCTCCCATGTTTTTCATCTTTATCCCATTATTTTACATGAAGTTTTAGATGATTTTTAGGTTTCTACCAGTTGATAAGTCATGTGACTCAAGGGAGATCATCAGGTATCCACTACACAATCTGTGAGTGTACTGGGTGACTTCACAAGAACAAAGAGGGATTTTCAAAGGGGCTCCATGTGATCTTCCGATAGGTTATGCACAAGGCATTAACTTTCTAACGAAATTTTTAAGGATATGAGATCACATATATTTTGGTTGGTTACTTGATGCCTGAGTTTTCACCACCTTATCTTACTTTTCTTTGTGTGGAAAATCATACCCACATTTTGGGTATTTCTTACCTTGTATATTTTTCGATTCTCATTTAGCAGGTTAAAAAAATCCCCCCTTAGGAGAGATATTTTTGGGGAAAAGAGATTAGTTTTGGAGAGAGTAAATAAAATCTTGAGTCTTTAGAACTATCACCAATCAGTGTATTGGGAAACTCTTGGTCTTCCGGGTGATTTTTGGTATTTTGCAGAATACCTTATAAATATAAGAATAGAGGTAATCTCATTCACTAGTTACTCAATTATCTAGAGCTCTTGTTATATTTCTACATTGAATGAATAATTTGTAAGACCTACCAAAAGAATGGATCACAAGAACCATATGTAAGACTATTTTGTGAGAACTACTTAACAAGACATGATTTTCCAAAAAACTTTATTTGAACTAACCATGAATCCATTTTTTTTAAATTTTTTTGAACCTTTTCCATATGGATATAATGTTGCTTTTGAATTATTTACATGTTCCACAAGTTCAATCACATGATAATTTGACTATTATATAGATCATTTTTCTATATCAGGGTAATGAAAATGTGATTCTCTTGGATGATCACGTGATCAAGTGATTTTATGTGGATTTATGTGGTTCATGATATCTTCATGGACCATGATATTCGCAAGACCGATATCTAGTCACATGATCTCTAACCCCCTTATCATTCATGCGATGCACATGATTCTTTAGGATTTATGAATTTATTTTGATGGCATTTCTTTACTCATCTGGCTTGTACTTTTTTACTTTTGTGTAGATGGATTTTATCTCTATTCATAGTTCATTCATTCTGTCCAACAAAATAGACATGATTTCTTGGAACCAAAATGATGACCCTCGATATCTTATGTGCTATGACATTGTGGTTCTAAAAAGGCTTCTCCTATATGAACCCCAGAACTATCATTTATCCCACTGGATCCCCCTGTATGGATTTGTCATATTCGATGATGTTACACTTCCTTTTGTTGACAACTATAATCTATCTTGCTGGATGTTAACTTCCCTTGACATCATTCATATGATAGTTTTTAAGGATGGCCAAAAAGTTGTGGCATGTTCCTGGGGGTTTCCTTATATGTCTACAAAATACCATGTAGGTCCAAATGGATGTGAATTTTCCCACCATCCCATCACTTAGAGCTATTTGAGTATATCTTTCTCTTATTTGAATAAATTAGGTGGCGGTTATATCTCAAAATGGGATCCATGACCTAATGGAAACTTTTCTGATGAATGGGGATGGCCATTCTAGGCCAAGATAAGGTTATTATAGTTTCCATACTAGGTAAATGATATTTATCTTTACGATGAAATATGGGTTTCCCAATTAATTTTTAACTATCATTCTGATTTTCTTTGAGAATTAATTAGTTTTTGGTTCCCTAGTACCAACTCAGTCCATCTATCCCATGGTGATGTAGGAATCATACTTAGGGATATCCCACCTTGTGAAAATTGATGAATAATTCCTTCTTATCGAGGATGTATGGGATGACCCCTCACAAACTCCAATCTTGGAGGGGGATAAACTCAACATCATGAAACATAAGTTATTAAAGGATATGACTATGTGATCACTCATCTATATTTAATATTGGATTTATATTTTCCTTTATCACAGTAGAGCCCATACAAACACTATACTCCCTCACCGATGTCCTTCTTAAAAGGTTCATATAATAACCCAATCTTTACGTATATAGAAATTACATCACTTTTTCAGAACACTTAATAAATTAAAAAAAAACAGATTTCCAAATACCATATTAGTATAGGGCCTTTGGAAATATAGAACAAAAATCTTCTAACCGAGTGAAGAAATTTCAATGTTATCCACAATCTTCTTCCCCCTTCGCAATTCTACTTAAAAACCTTTATTTATAGCCTAGGGAAAGGAAACATAAGAAAGGGGTGATCTTGAATTATCAGAATGGGTAAATTAATGAAATATATATCATAACATAAATATAAGGGTATGAGAACATGGGAATAACATTTTAATATCATACCATTCATATCAAAGATCATAAACATGAATCATGGAATAAATATTGGTAGTTCATAGGACATAAATCATAAGGGAATAAAGTGTGTAAGAAATGAAAGAATAATATATGAATAAGACATAAACATTGTGGCATACACATGATCAGAGAAAAATACTATGTCAATGATACCTACCATGATCTTTATAACATGTTAGGATTGGGCTACAACCTGTGTACCTGCTTCGAGCTTGAGCTAACAACCCTTATACACTATTATTTTCAGTCTTGGGATATAACCCATGCACCCTCTTACTTTAATCCATGATATAAAACCTGTAAACCTTCTTATCTTAAGGACTAGTCTACAACACATCTACACTCATGTTTTTAGGCCTGGGTTACAACCTATGTCCCTTATTATTTTTAGGTTTGGGCTACAACTAGTGTAACTTCTTATTTTCAGGCTTGGGATACCAATCGTGTACCCTTTTAGCTCATATACCATTTATAAATACCTAATGCATCGAATATAGATATAAGTTCTACCCATATCATAATAAGATCATTCATACATGTTCTAAAATATAATAATACTTTCATCATATCATGACCGATAAAATAGACGGGCTTCATAAACTTCCAATCACAACCCATGAAATTAAATGGATTTCATGAACATGTAATCATATCTAAACCTATGAAAAATATATATGTTTCATAATCATTTAATACTAGATTAAACCATAATAGGAATCTTGTTTCAAAGGCATTTATCATGGTATAACCTTTTGATGAGAAATGGGTTTCATAAACTTCGATCTATAAAAAAATTAAACCATTCAGAGAAATACTATGAATGATGTCCTTATATCATATCCATAGTAAATAATAACTATAACCAAGTATTTAATATTATATGGATAATAATTTTTAAAGGTCACTTGAAATGTCACTTTAAAAAAATTATAAAATTTTCAAAATAATTTTCCCTGAAACCACTTTGAAAACATATCATGGAAAATAATATAAAACAATTATTGAGAAAAATATATTTTATTTTTTGAAAAAACTATTTCTAAAACATAAATAATTTTGAGATCATTTTTCTTTTAAAATACTTTCAAAACTTATAATAAATGCTTGAAAACATTTTGAAAACCATTTTCACTGAAAACTTCTAAAATAAGCTTAAAAACCTTTTCCCTGAAAACGAATTCAAAAAAAAATTCCATAGTATTAGGAAAAAAATTTCTTTTAAAAAAAATAAATTTTTAATCTTGTAAAGTAGGCTTTAAGGGAATGACAGTTGTGATGGTGGGTAAATCCATACATGCTAAACATTCCTTTTTCACTGAAAAAATCTAGAAAAGTGCCTCGACCAGAAAACGACAAGAAGATTCCATTTGAAAAATCATTTTTTTTAAAGGAAAAATATGGGTAAATATTTCTTTCAAATCTCATAGGATAATAATGGAAATTTTTTTTGGAAACCCTTTTTATGAATCCTGGTTTTTAAGGAACACATATTTCTGATTGAAGGGAGGGGTGAAGTTGAACTTTCTTAAAAATATTCTTGATCATATTATGTACAAAATAGTGGAAAATGGTATCATTATATAGATGTGACATGAATAACTATAGGGAAAGATAAATCATGATATTTATTGAGATATGAATCCTAAAATTTCATCGATAAGAGTATATTTTTAAACAATGTCAATAAACGGAGAGACTATAGCTATAAACGATTACCAATTTGGTAACATTGAATCATAATACAATGGAAATAATTACAATACATGAATATTAAAAAATAATTAATAGAAATAAATTCATTATATAATATCTCAAAGGTTATTATATACACCTCATAGAAAAATATAGTTTCATAACTTGGAATGAGTCTCAAAGAATGAAAATTGAGACAAAAGTACATTACCAATTTGGTAACTTTTAAAACAAAAACCTAATAAAAGAAAAATTACATAAAATGGATATGTTAATTCCCAAAAATTTAAGTATAATAATTATATAATACTTACATGGTCATTAAAAACACCACATATAATAATTATGTGGTGAACATGGCTAGTGTCCCAAAGAAAATAAAAGTGTGACAAGAAAACACTTACTATTAGAGTAACATTAGAATCATGGTACCCCTGAAAGAATAATGTCATTTAAAGATTTTAATATTATTATATAAATTAAATTAATTATATAAAACGTCATAGGGTAGTATATAGACCGCACAAATGATGAAATTGGTGAATATGGCTTGTATCTCACAGAAATAAAAATTGAGATGAAATTCCCTTACCTTGTGTCTTGAATCTCGTTGTACTCGTTCAAACATACTATATAAAAAAATAAATTTATTATACATATATAATAGTAAAAAATTAATATATATAATACCATATATATTTTTTATTTTTCCTTTATATTACCTACTTATTAATAAATCTTGGTTAAGGTTTCACATAGGGTAATATTCGCTTTGTTTTTCACATGTGTCTTAATTTATTGTATCATTGGTCCTAATAATTATATTATGATTTCAAGAATGTAAAACATGATATTAATATCATGTATATATAGTATATGTGTATTATAATAATATATAAAATATAGAATTGTCAAATGGAATACACCATTCATGGACACTATTGGTCTTACGTACGCATGAACGTTGTTTCTATTTTATTGTAGTATTAAAAGAAAGAGAGTAAATGACATATATGTATATATATAATTATTCCAATTTAATTATTATATCATATTTACCATATAATATTACTAAACCCATCCTTAACACATTACATGTAGAGTTTTAATGAATCACATCTCTTTGAGGGGGCAGTAGTCACATTTCCTCAAACCAAAATTTCATATTTAAACAAAATGGAATGTTTAAGAATATTTGTTGTAAAAGAATTGAAGAAATATACAGAAATAATAAATAAAATATATATCATATATAAACATCATTTAAATCATAATTCCCAACCTTTAAATTGGGTAAATTAAAATTAAATAATCATCCTTTCATGAGGCAGTAGTTCACCGTACACATAAACAATATGTTCGTTACCCATTAGATGTAAGTGTGTGTAATGTAGGCATAACCCTTTTCATAACATCATATCAATATATTTATTATACCTTTGTTGTATTATAATCATTTAATAAGAAAAGTGTAGGGGTGTAAAATGAGAATAAGACAAAGGATCTTAAAGAAGGTTGTTACCTCTTCTTTGGGTAACCCCTTTTGGTTTTCACTAAAGGGATTCATTAGATTTATTTCTTCACAAAGGGAGGATTCAAGGTGGAAGTTATGGTTTTTGGGAAGTTTATTGGATATATATTTTATTAACCTAAGTGGTTTGATAGGTTTAATGAATGTAGATATGTGGTGGCCTTTTATAGGGAATGGAGGGGACACACTTGGATGTAAGAACCCAGATATTCTTTTCAGGTATGTTTTTCCTCTTCTAGTCATTTTTGAGAAAAAGAGGAAAATCTGGAATTTTTTGAAGTACACGCCAAGTATTTCAATGCCTCTGGAGGCCGTGTACTGGTTGTGTCATGGCCACACACATGGCCATGTAGGGGTGACATGGAGGCCGCCTAAAGAGGAGTACAGAAAAGGCGAGTACACGTTGTGTAATTCAAAAGTAAACACCGTGTATGTTCTTTTATTTCATTAAACGCACTGGGGTCACGTCTGACAGACAAAACACACTTCTTCTAGGCCTTCTTCATCCGAGAGAACCCGTACAGCTGCAGATCTTCGACGAGCCCCCAATCCTCCATCCATCTTCCGAATAGAACATCGTTGATTGTGTTGGAATCACATCGGTGAGTTCTATATTCTGCTGGAACCTTGTTTCATGATTTCTCTTCTTTTCCAAGTTATCGTGGGTTGAACATTTTGGGAATTTTCTTAGATATACGAAACTATAAGGATATTCAAGCTTCTAGGTTCAATAATTTTGATCTCCTAACCCCAAGGTAGGTGGTTTGTGCCTTTCTGTTGAATTTCGTTGAATATTTTGTGCAATTTCTACAAATACCCTTGAACTGGGTATTGCATGTTTACTGTTTTAGCCCTATTATTTTTCTTATTTTATTATATGCTAGAGTAGAAGATATTTAATTTGAATAGGGTTAATTTTTATGCTTTATAAATGTTTTCCATGCATGTTTTTCCTGTCTGGACCATTGGGTCTAGTTTTCCTTTTTGGCTGCTGTTTACTTTCTAGTTTTCCTTTTTGGCTGCAGTTTACATGTTCTATACTTATTTTACTTACATAGGTCCATAATAACCTAGTGTAATAGACCATAGGGAGAATGGATGTAAGGGATTCTCTAGAGAGACTTTATAATTTTACAATGCGAGACCACATGGACCACATGGCGCACGTTTGTAGTTCCCTGACGTGGGCCACAGGGGGAATGCGACATTGAGTGACTCCCCAAAGTGCCTTTAGAATGATACAAGACTATAGGGGGAATTGAAAGTTAGTTCTTTCCCAGTGAGTCTATACTTTAGCTAAACCAGAGGGGTGAGACTGTGTGTGCCTCCCAGAGGGTTGATAGTACTTATTGGTTGAACCATAGGGTCTAGGCTGTGAGAACTACCCAGATGGAAACTTGTTTGTTTCTACTCGCTTGAGTAGTTGATTACTTGTTTTTTAATTGAATTCTTGAAACTGTGGATTTTTTACTATTGAATACTTTCATGTTTACTATTTTCTGTACTTTTACTGACATATATTCACTGACTATTAGGAACATATCTCGTGGTGGTTTCCTACTTAGATATAGTCTCAAACCCTGTTTTTTCCATGATTTTGGGCCCAAACAGATTATATTACTGCAGGTATAGATAAGGGAAAGTACCCTTCTTCTTCTTCTTCTTCAGGTACTTGATTACATTGGAGCTGGAGAGCATGGGACCAAGCCAATGCTTGAGATGCAGAGGATTTGCTCACATGTTTTCCTTCTGTACTTTGGTTTAGTACTGTATTCAGCATTGTGACTTGTTTGGATACATTCCTAAAAATATATGTATCATGCATCTTTTATATATATTTACACTTTAGTTGTTTCTTTATCAGTCGTCCGTTGTTTACTATTGTTGGATATTTACTGCTTCTGCTATTGTACGTTGTTTACTTCCTCTGTGTACTCTTCCAATGAGGGCATAGATTCCCTACTATCACACCCAAGGATCTTTCTGCTAGTCAGTAGCCTCTGGCATCTAGGGAAATGCGCTTGAGGCCATGTGACCAATCGGGTACGGGGCACCTCTAGGTGGCTTCTGGAACCGGGACATTAGAAAGTGGTATCAAAGGGTTTCTTTTCGCTTGATTTACTATTTGGAGACTTTAGATAGGGATAGAATGTAATAGGTACTTGGTAATAAGCTGTGTCTGGGAGTATCTAACCCATGTACATGGAAAATCCATACTACCTTGTTTATTGAAATTTTACTGGTTTTCAATTTTACAGTTGATTTGATTTCACTTTTTGGTGATTCACATGTTTTGTGTTGTTACTGTTGTTATTATTGCAGTTCTACTTCTATCATAACCTGATGAGATGAGGGTATGCCATCTCATGCATCATATATGCACTTGTTAGAAATTACTTTCCATGCATTCTTGCCTTGTCACCTAGGATGAATTAGTGATTGCATGTTGTTGTGATAGACGTTGTGTAGAATATGCATGTTGTTGTGATAGATTCCTTGATATAAATACCAGCTGTTTGATAGGGTATTGTTTTGTGTAGTGATTTTCTTGAATGAATGCCAAACTTTGGTTCTTGAGGTGTTATGGCGCTCATGGACCGGAATTTGGTAGATCATTACCTTGTTTTCCATGTTATAATGTGTATAAGATTCCAAACATTGGTTCGTGGGGAGTATGGGCCCTCACAGATCAAAATTTGGAACTTTCAATGCCTATTTCAGTGTTTTCTGGGTTTCGAAGTAGTTTCTGAGGATTACTGTCCGAAAAAACCTAGAATACACACCGTGTAATGTTAAGTACATTCCATGTGTTCTTTTTTTGGGAAGAAACCATTTTTATTAAGTGCACGTTGTGTACTCTATGTAAACGACGTGTAGTCTCTGACCATGTCATAGGTCGTGTGGGTAGAGACACAGGATGAGAAAAATATAGAGTGAACACGCCATGTATCTTCTCTACACGTCTTGTCGTCTCGACCCCGTGCCACCTGTGTCACTAACAAAACAGGTTGGCCGAGTTGTGTCTAATACACATCATGTTCTGTCTAAACATGCCGTGTAGTTTAACCCAGGTACCTGGCCATGTCACAAACAACACGGGTCGGTGTTATCCCTTCAAGTATATGTCGTGTATGTCCGGAACATGCCGTGTAGTGTCAGGCCGTGTCACTAATAACACAGGCCAGGTAAATCTTGTCCAATACACACTGTGTCTACCTTGAACACACCGTGTAGTCTTATCTTGGGAGAGTCGTGTGTCTTAACATTGTAGAAGGACTTGGGAAGGGAAGAGGATTCAAGTACGCACCATGTGTTTTGACAACACGCCATGTATTTGGGTTTTTACATGACCAGTTTTTAGCTGACGTACACGCCCATGTGAATGAATTAAGGGAACATGCCGTGTAAGAAATGTACATGCTGTGTAGCCATTTTTTACAGAACTTGAATGCTTTAATTATTATATTCCTTTCTTGTCCTTCCAGTTTTCAGTACTTGATAATCTTGAATATAAGGTGTGTGATTGACCTTGCAGAGTCATTCCACTAAGAGGTCCTCTGGTTATCCACCTGTTGCAGGGTAGTGATCAGACGCCAGGTATGGCTTATCAGGGACTTCTTGTAGATCATCCTGCTGTGCCAGCCTTGGCACCAGTAGTGATACTAGTTATAGGTGATGATGTACAATTTAGGGAAGGCTTTTTGAGGATTATGCAGACCTTCCAGGGAGCACCACCTCCTACCTCGACTATGGCATACTTGATGCAGGATTTCCAGCAGCAGCATCCTCCCACCTTCTTAGGGTAAAGAGGACCATAGGCTATAGATTCATTGCTAGAAGGCATGCTGATGATCTTTGAGCATCTGGATATGACTCCAGATACGGTTCAATCTCGCTACCTATATGCTACGAGACTCTGCCAAGAGGTGGTGGGATGTGATCTCATAGGCAGGTCATCACCAGTTTATAGTATGGGAGGAGTTTTAGTGCGTCTTTTATGACTACTTCTATCCAGAGACCTTGATAGCCGACCGAGCTTGGGAAATTATGTGTCTGGAGCAGGGTACTCTTTCAGTTATGGAGTATTCCTCTCATTTCACCAAGCTTCAGCATGTCACACCCCTCATGGGTGGAGATGGGAAGCTCTTGGAAATGAATTTTGAGGATGGTTTCAGAAGGGAGATCCGCTCGCAGGTGAATATTTTCATGTAGAATTCAATCACTTCCATTGTAAACTAGGCACTGATTATTGAGCGTAATCTGAGAGATTACAGAGTTGAGAGATAGGGTGGTTCTGCTTCAAGAGTTAGTGCTCCGCCAACTGACAGCAGGAAGCATCGTAGGGAGTCTACGCCTGGTGATTCGTGGCAGCGATACACATCTTCAGGTAGCCAGGTGGTATGCTACCAGTGTGGATGGAATGGGCATACAAGGCCGCAATTCCAGAGAGACCCAGTGGAGTGTCTATCATGCGGCAAGTTGGGTCACCTTTAGTGATTCTGTCAGATCTTTTGACCAGTAGCCGGTGACATGGGTTCTTCTATGACTCCTCATTCGGGATCTGCACCACAAGTTTCTCACTAGTTAGGGAACTGGAGTTCTTCTAGCCATTCAGGCCTAGGTGAAGGTTGTGGATGTGGTGGTCAGTCGCTGGTCTTTCAGCAACATCAAATTGGATCATCTCAGAGTGGCCAAGCAGGGTCACAGGGCCACGGTGCAGGCCATACATTTGCAGGGGAGTAGAACCAGAAGGAGTAGGATCTCAGAACCTCTACAGTTCGAGGTACGATCTTAATAGCCTTTGTTTTATCTTCTACTCTTTTTGATACAGGGCCTTCCCATAGCTTTATATCTGTTGCTGTTGTGGAGATCCTTGGGCTCTGCATCTTTTCCTCTGCCAATATCTTGATGTTAGACACACCATTGGGGACTAGGACGACTAGTGTACGTCAGTGTAAGGAGTTCCCTCTAGAGGTTGTTGGGTGTCACTTTCTATGGGACCTCTATGTCCTAGAGATAACAGGCTATGATTTCACTATAGGGATGGAATTGTTGGTTTCCTTCTAGGTAGTCATCGACTATTATCACCGCAGGGTGAGCTTCATATCACCAGAGGGTAGATATTTTCTTCATAGAGGAGAGTGGGATGTCCAGACAAGTAGAGCAGGACCCGAGCATCACGGGCTAGAACGATTTATTGGCTAGATTACTAGTCTATATCTAGATGACTAAGATACTTCACAGTTAGACATTCCCCCAGTGGTGGATCATTTCAGGGACGTATTTCCAGAGGAATTTTCAGGTTTTCCTCCAAAGCGTGAGGTAGAATTTTCTATTGAGCTTGTTCCAGGAGTGGAACCCTTGTCCATTCCTCCTTATAGGATTGAAACACCTGAGTTGCAGGAGCTCAAGAAGCAGTTGGAGGAGTTGTAGGCAAAGGGTTTCATCTGACCCAGTACTTCTCCATGGGGTTATCCTGTCCTATTTGCAAAGAAGGTAGATGGTACCCTCATGATTTGTGTGGATTATCGAAAGCTGAACCAGTTGACGGTCAAGAACTGATATCCTTTTCCTAGGAATGATGATCTATTTGATCAACTTCGAGGAGCTTGGGTGTTCTCATAGATTTACCTGAGATCCAATTATTATCAATTGCATGTTATCCATCTGATATACCTATTATAGCCTTCCGAAGCAGGTATGGTCTATACGAATATATGGTTACACCATTAGGTCTCATGAATGTGCATGTAGTTTTCATGGCACTGATGAACCGAGTGTTCCATCCATACTTGGATTTCTTCATAGTGGTCTTCGTGGATGATATATTGGTGTACTATCACACTCGACATGATGATTCCACACATCTTGAGATCATTTTGAGTACACTTATAGAGAATCAGTTATATTCCATGCTTGAAAAATGCCAATTTTCGATGGACCATATTCACTTCTTAGGTCATGTCATCTCAGAGATAGGTGTATCAGTAGAGCTAGAGAAATTGAGAGTAGTAGTTTCTTGGGAGCAGCCGAAGAATGAATTTGAGGTGAGGATTTTACTGGGTATGGTTGGATACTACAGATATTTTATACAGGACTTTTCACGCTTAGCGGCACCGCCGAAAGGTCTGACCAAGAAGGGTGTGAAGTTCTTATGGTCATATTATTATGAGTCAGCCTTTCAGGAGATGAAAGGGAGGTTGAATTCATCAGCAATACTAGTCTTTCCAGAGACAGTTAAGAGCTATAATATTTACTGTGATGCATCAGGTATCAGGCTGGGATTTTTTCTTATGCAGGGTGATGGAGTCATTGCGTACGGGTCTCGGCAGTTGAGGCCACATGAGAGGAATTACCCGACGATTGATCTGGAGTTGGCAGCTGTTGTTCTTGTCTTATGCTGTTGGAGAAAATATCTTCTTGGAGAACACATTGTGGTTTTCACCAAACAAAAGAGTCTGAAGTACATCATCACTCAGCGTGTTTTGAATTTGAGACAGTGCAGGTGGGTTGAGTACCAACAGTCCTTTGACTTTGAGCTTGCCTATACACCTGTGAAAGGCAACGCAGTGGCGGATGCGTTGAGCAGGAGGAAGCAGATACAGGTAGTTCAGGAAGCCAACGATGAGTGGTAACTTATGGATCTGTTCTCTGAGATGCATTTGAAGGTGAATGACAGACAGGGGTAGACTTTTTTATCTTTTGTATCTGTTACCTCTACCCTTCTTGATCGAGTACGAATGAGGTAGATATCAGATTCTGAAGGCCTAGTCCTACAGGAAAGCATGTCAGGAGAGGACCCTATTCATGGGTGGACCATAGGTGAGGATGAGGTCTTTTGTTTCTAGGGGCGTGTATGGGTGCCAGCAGATATACACGAGGAGATGATGCAGGATTTTCATTCCTTAGTTTGGGCAGTTCATCCTAGAGTCACCAAGATGTATTGTGATCTACACCGTCAGTATTGGTGGACAGGTATGAAGAGGGATGTTATTGGTTTTTTCATTAGGTGTTCCACTTGTCAACAGGTGATGGTGGAGCATCAGCGACCAGTAGGGATTTTACAGCAGTTGCCCATTCTTGAATGGATGTGGAATGATGTCGCGATGGACTTCGTGACCAGTTTACTGAGGTCTCCTTGAGGGAATGACATAGTTTGGGTTGTCATTGACAGACTCATGAAGGTTTATCACTTCTTGACAATCAAAGATACCTTTAGTGTTGATGAGATGGGACAATTTTACATCTAAGAGATTGTACATCTTCATGGAGTTCCACACTCCATTGTTTCACACAATGATGCGTGTTTTACTTCAAAGGTCTGGCAGTGGATTCAGAAGGCTTTGGGTACACATGTACATTTGAGTACAACATACCATCCCCAGACAGATGGCCTGTCTGAGCATATGATCCAGGTTCTTGAGGACATGCTTCGATCATGCATTCTGAACTTGGGGGGTTCTTGGTAGAATCATATACCTCTAGTGGAGTTCACCTACAACAATATCTTTCAGGAAACTATTCAGATGGCACCTTATGAGGCTTTGTATGGTAGGCCATGCCGATCACCCTTATGTTGGCTAGAGGTAGGAGTGGCAGCTTTGCTAGGACCTCGTCTTGTTCAGGAAACCACATAGAAGATAGGGTTGATTTGGAAGAGGATGGCTTATACACAGTCTCGACAGAAGTAATATGCTGATCAACGAAGACGACCTATGGAGTTCAAGGTTAGGGATCAGGTTTTCCTATATGTCACACCGAGGTTGGGGAATAGGAAGATTAGGAGACAGGGTAAACTTTCCCCAAGGTACGTCAGACCATTTGAGGTGTTAGAGAGAGTTGGTCCGATTTCCTATCAGTTGCAGTTACCTCAGAGGTACTGGGCTTTGAATGACAATTTTCACGTTTCTCATCTCCGACGTTAATTTTCTGACATGTCTCATGTCCTTCAACCCGATGAGGTTAAGATAGATGTGGATGCATCGTTCTAGGAGCATCCTATCCAGATTATTGATCGCATTACAAAGTTTCTCTGTGGCCAGTCTGTTCCTCTAGTACGGGTTTTATGGTAGCACGGGCGGGTACATGACAAGACATGGGAGAGGGAAGCTGATGTATGAGTACAGTGGCCGGAGCTGTATGAGGTTTCTTCTTCTACGCCTTGCTAGGGAAATTTGGGGACAAATTTCTTTAAGGGGGGAAGTTTGTAAGAACCTGGATCATCTTTTCAGGTATGTTATTCATTTTCTAGTCATTTTTGAGAAAAATAGAAAAATCTAGAAATTTTCTAAGTACACACCGTGTACTTTATGAGTACACGCCGTGTAATACGATGATGCTGGAGGTTGTGTGTTGGCCATGTCATGGCCACACACATGACCATGTAGGGGTGACATGGAGGCCGCCTAAAGTGGAGTACGGAAAAGGCGATTACACACCATGTACTTCAAAAGTACACGCCGTGCACTCTCTTTTTTCATTAAACAAATTGGTGTTGCGTCTGATGGACATACCACACTTTTTCTAGGTCATCTTCGTCTGAGAGAACCCATACGGCTGTGGATATTCGATAATCCCCCAAGCTTACGCCCGTCCTCCGAATCGAACACCGTTGATTGTGTTGGAATCGCATTGGTGAGTTCTCTCTTCTACTGGAACCTCGTTTCATGATTTCACTTCTTTTCCAAGTTATCGTGGGTTGAAATTTTTAGACATTTTCTTAGATACACAACATTATAAGGAGATTAAAGCTTCAAGGTTCAAGAATTTTGATATCCTAACCCTGATGTAGGTAGTTTGTGCCTTTTCATTTAAATTAATTGAATATTTTGTGAAATTTCCACCAATACCCTTCAATAGGGTATTGCCTATTTACCGTTTTATCCCTATTGTTTGGCTACATTGATTATATGCTATCATAAAGGATATTGAATGTGAATAGGTTTAGTTGTTAGGATTTAGAAATGTTTTCCATGAATTTTTTTCTTGTCTGGACCGTTGGGTATAGTTTTCCTTTTTGGATTCTCTTTACTTTCTATGCCTAGTATTGTAGGATGGTAGGACTGTAGTTCTAATGTCCTGATATGACATAGAATGCTAGCCAAGTAGTTCTTGAGGTTTTCTTTGGCTGTTACTCCACTATACTTATTTGACTTACATAGGGCCGTGAGAACATAGTGTTGTAGACCACAGGGAGAATGAACGTAAGGGCTTCTCCAGAGAGTCTTTATAATTTTACAATGTGAGACCACAAGGGGAATTTCCATTGAGTGCTTCCTCAGACTGTCTATAGTTCCTCGACGTGGGCCACAGGGGGAATGAGACGTTGAGTGCTTCCTAGAGCGCCTTTAGTATGATACAAGACTATAATGGGAATTGACGATGATTGCTTCCCCAGAGAGTCTATACTTTAGCTAAACCAGAGGGGTGAGACTGTGCGTGCCTTCCATATGGTTGCTAGTAATTGTTGGTTGAACCATAGGGGCTAGGCTGTGAGAACTACCCAGAGGGTTACCTGTTTGTTTTTACTCTCTTGAGTAGATGATTACTTGTTTGTGAATTCAATGCCTGAAACTATGGATTGTTTACTGTTGAATACTTTCTTGTTTCCTATTTTCTATACTTTTACTGCCATATATTCACTGAATGTTAGGCACATATCTCATGGTGGTTGCCTATTGGGATTTAGTCTCATACCCTATTTGGGCCATGATTTTGGGCCCAAATAGATTATATTGATGTAGGTATAGATAAGGGAAAGCTCCCTTATTCTCCAGGTACTTGATTACATTGGAGCTGGATATCATGGGACCAAGCTGGGGTTTGAGATACTGAGGAGTTGCTCATCTTTTTTCCTTTTGTACTTTGGTTTAGAATTGTATTCAGTATTATGACTTTTTCGGCTACCTTCCTAGACATATATGTATCATGCATCTTTTATATATTTTTATTCTCCAGTTGTTTCTTTATCAGTCTTCTGCTATTTATTGTTGTTGGATATTTACATCTTCCGCTGTTATGCGTTGTTTACTTCCACTATGTACTCTGATGATGAGGGCATAAATTCCCCACTATCACACCCAAGGCCCTCGCTACTAGTCAGCAACCTCTAGTATTCGGTGAAATGCACTTGAGGCCTTGTGACTAACCGGGTACAGGGCGCCTCTGGGTGGCTTTTAGAACCGGGATGTTACATTGGAATTTTTGTAAACAAGTTAGGTGTACCAATGTTTTTATCAAAAAAAAGGCATAAAACCAAACAAAACTCAATAATGGAAGGTTTGGTAGAAATATTTCTAATTTTTTTTTGGATAAGTTTATATGTCATTTTATGGCTTAATATTAAGGTTTAGTTCTTTATTAAGATAAATTTTACCTTAATTGTTGGAATTAATTTTAACTACATTTACAGATTTTTTCCAGAACAAATAAGTTGAAATAATTAGAAAATTTAATTTTTTTTATTCTAAAGAAGGAATTTATTTTTCCAAATTTGAATCATATAACTGGAAGAAATTAATTTAAAATTAATCCCATATACGGGACACCACTATGGGGTTTTAAATAAAAAATGATCAAAAGTTTTCCATGTTTTTATATCCAATATCAATGTGAAATTGGATATAGTTACCAAAATTGGATTAATTGACAATACTTGAATATAATTAAAATTTAAAACAATTTAAAAATATAATTTTTACTTATAAATAAATTAGATGAAAAATCATTTTTGAATTAAAATTCATTATTTTTCACTAATCATTAAAAAATGAAGCTTCTTCGAGAAATCCAAAAAATTAACCCTAAGTTAATTTTGGCATTCTAAATTAAAAATTCAATTTTATCTTATCATATTAAATTTAGAAAATTTTCTAAAATTAATTTTTTTACTTTTTGGAGAAGGACATGAAAAGATGTTCATTTGATAAAATAGTGTTTTTAAACAAATAAGGACTTCAACAAAAATAATATATTTAATTATAAACGTGTCTTATTTATATTAAAACATTATAATAAATATTTTAATTTTTTTTATTAATATTCATATTACTAATTTTAACAACTAGTTTACAATTATCTTGTTTAAAAAATTATAACAAAAAAGGGAAGTTTCGTAGAAACTCAGTGCTGCATGTAACGTATTCTAAGTCGGTGTTGCATGTAATGTATAAAACTTTAGTGTTTCATGTAACATACTACATGTTGGTCCTGTGTGAAAGGAATTTTTTACTTATAGTAATTCAATGCATCAATTAAAATAAATTTATTCGAAAAAATATATTTCAAAAAATATCAGGGTGTTCCATTTTGCTCCTCTTAAAATGAATTTCACCCTTTTAATTCATTTAATTTATCAAAGATTTAATACTTGAAAGTTCCTTTCATATAAACCCACATAGTGAAAAAAATACTAAATATTACTTTTAAAAAGAAATATAGAACTATAATGGTTCCCAAAGAAACTCAAAACATGCTTCCCACATAGGTGAGTATAGTTGAGAAATGAAAACGTGGACATGGAAGAGAAATCTAACCATAAAGTTTTGATGGAGGGTGATAGAGAACATGGTTATATGATAAAGTTAAAAACCAAGAATTGATAAATCTACAATGATATAAGGGTCCATTTGATTCATTAGAAATGATGGTACTAGGATATATTTTTTTGTTTCAATATCCTTTTCCTAAAGTTGAAGAATTTTAATGAAAAGATATCATTACATGTTTTTAGAACAACCTTACCCTTTTTTTGTTCATTTATCAAATTCCACATTATCTCTTATTCCATGAAATGAGGTTAAATTTTTATATTCCTTAATCATTAATAGATCATGAGGGCCATGACAAGTCATCCCATTTGTCTTCATCTACCATCAACACAAATTCATTATAATGGGTTGTCTAATATCTAAGAATCTTCATGTGATGAGATAATAATTTAATCTTACAAACTTCATCTAATTCTTAAATTAAACTTTCCATAAATGGTTAACTTTATAATCCTTCCAAAATATGAAAAACCAAAAAATTAGAGAGGACCCAAAATCAGCTTAAAATTAATCCCCTGTATATTACAAACTAGCTCTTGGTTTTCACATTCTAAACATATATATTCTCTTGAAATTGGGAAATAACCTATATTACCATAAATACTTATTGAAACCATGCATTCTTCCAAAATATAATTCACCCTTTATTCCTTAAATGGGATCTGATCTGAAAAAACATTTCTATTTTAATATTGTGTTCTTCCTTGTAAATCTTGAATATAAATGTGATTTCATTAATAAAAAATTCATACAGGTTTAGATAATCAATTATTAGACTCATATCAAGTTCCACTAAAGGATGAATAATTGGATTTCCATTGATCTTTTTTTAAAAAATCCCACTATAAATTCCCCACTATGGAGTTACCTAATTACCATGGTTAACATCATTCATTGTGATTGCAAAGGCTTTCACTTTGTTATTTATATTTATAGTTTATTGTAATTGATCTCCATTATTAACCCTTGGATTTGGGCACTTTTTGAAAAAATTCCCAGACTTATTATAATTGAAACACTAATGTGTGGGAGGAGCATTCTATAGATTTTTCTCATTATTTGCATCATTATATAACTTTTTACAATAACTTAGGAATTTATCCACCATATTTCCTTCCTTTCCACACATAAAACATTTACTAGTCTCATTATGATAATTAACTCCATGATTCATTCCACACATATAGGATAAATGAAGGCTCATATTCTTATCTACATGGTTTTTTAATTATCTCTATAACTCCGTATTCATCTTCTAGTTAAATCCATGAGATTGATACATAACCCCAAACTCTATTTCGACTTTTATTTAAAAAAACACAATCTATTCATTGATACTAAAGTATCTTATGGAAAAATCCATTCTTATACATAGCTTTAATCCAATGAAGAACCAATCATCCTCACTTTCTAGTTGGATGATAATTCCGGAATCATACCACATAATTATTGTGAAATTAGCCTCGTATGTACCAATAGATTCATCATCCCTTTTCTTAAACTCATGTAACTCATTTTCCATCTTTGTATGAAGTACACAAGGAAAGTAATTATTGAAGAATAAGTTATTTAAATTATCCCAATCCATGGATTTGATTTCATCATTCTTCCTCATATTATTGATTAGAGTACACCATTAGTCTGCTTCACCTTATAACCGATAAAAAACCAGATTGAATTTATCATGATCCAAACACTGGACAATAAAGAATATCATTTTAGTGGAACTTATCAAGTTTTCAACAACATGTAGATCAAAATATCCATTGAGAGAATGTTTAATTTTCCTCATGAATGAATCAATAATACATTTTTCCCACCTTTTTTCATTTGGAATCTCATCATGATTCATACCTTGAGAATGTTTTTTGAGCATAGAAATAAGGTTTTTTATTCTAGCCCATATAGAATTCATATTACCAGGAGTATAATAATTTCATTTTCCATCTCATTCACCATTAACATAATTCTTTTGGGTTTAAACCCTTTACTAAAACCAAAATGTGTAGAGTAAAAAACATTCTTCAAAGTGGGGAACCCTATAATCATGAAAAAACCCTTATAAGATGTATATATTATAAACAATTCCTTAATTTATGAAACCTTAGGTTTATCTTTGGTTAGTCATATCCAATTTCAATTTAAGTCCATCATGAGGGTTTATTAAGAGTTTGTGAATACCCAAGGCATATCCACTAAGAGTGTTAAACTATGTGTGCAACAAGGTCTGTTGTTATGTTCTAGGTTACGCCAAGTAAGGCCTGACATACCTTGTCAGAGTTGTTACTCGTAGGTACATATTTTATAGAGCCACACCCACTTGCATAATATAGATGGAGATTTATTTCAAGGAAACTACTCACTCTATCCTTTACAAAAATTTTAGGACATCTTCCAAAACATTAAATCATCCTTATACTTATCCTTAGAGACAAAACTGGGAATATCCTTGGATATATTCCTAGGGACCTCAATAACGTTTTCTCATCCTAATTTCCAAAGGTTAACTAAACCTTCACTCTGATACCAACTATATCAATCCAGTAATAACTTATATAGACATTACATCACTTTTTTGGAATACATAATACACTACAAAAAGAAACTGACCCCCAAAGACTATATTATTTTAGTGCCTTTGGAAACATGGAACAAAAAATGTCTAACTTAGTGAATGTTCTTCAATGTTTCCCACAAAGATCTTCCCCCTTAGTAATTCTACTTAAAAAATTTTCTTTTTAAACTAGATAAAGAAAACATAATAAAGGGATTATCTTGAAAGCTCAATAACGGTAAATAAAGGAAATACATAGCATAAAATAAACATAAGAGTACAAGAACATGATCATAACATTAGAAGATCATAACATGTGTATGAGAGATCATTAACATGAATCATGGTATAAAGATTTGTAGTTAATTGGACATGAATCATAATGGAATGAAGTGTATGATACATAAAATCATCACTGAGGAATAATATATAAATTTTTTGGCTTGCACATAATCATAGAAAAATATTATGTCAATTCTATCTACCAAGACCTTTATAACATGTTCGGCATGGGAAACAACCCATGTACCTGATTCGGTCTTGAGATAACATCCTATGTACCATATTATTTTTGCTCTTGGGATAAAACCCATGCAACCTATTACTTTTAGACATGGGTTACAACCCATATACCTTCTTATGTTTAGGATTGGGATACAACCTATGTACATTACTATTTTCAGGTTTGGGATACAACCTGTGTACCTTATTTTTTCAGGTTTGGGATATAACCCATGTACCTTATTATTTTTAGGATTTTTCTACCACTCATGTACCCTTTGATATGATATAACATATATCATTACCCAATTCATTTGAGGGAGATATAGGTCCCACCCATCTCATAATAAAATCATTCATACATGTTCCACAAGATAATAAAACATTCATCATATCATGAACCATAAATGATATGGGTTTCAAAAACATCCTATTATAACCCACTAAATGAAATAGGTTTCATAAAAATGTAATAATATATTAACCTATGGAATATATATGGGTTTTATAATCATTTAAACCTTGAATAACCCATTAAAGTAATTAGGTTTCATAGGAATTTATCATGGTATAACCCACTGAATAGAAATGGGTTTCCAAAATTTCAAACCATAAGAACATTAATCTACTCATAAGAATAATATAAATTGTTTCCTTGGATCATATCAACATTAAAGCATAACTATAACCAATTATGTTGTCTTAGATGGAGAATTATTTTGGAAGATCACTTGGAACATCATTTTTTAAAATTGATAATATTTTCAAAATCCTTTTTCTTTGAAACCACTTTGAAAACATATCATGGAAAATCATTTAAAACATTTCTTGAGGAAAATTTATTTTCCTCGTTGAAAAAACACTTTCTAAAACATAACTAATTATGAAAAAAAAATCTTTGAAAATAATTTTAAAACTTATAATGAACACTTTAGAAAATTTTGAAAACCATTTTCCATGAAAAATAATTAAAGAATCAGGAAAAACTTTTTTCTAGAAATTTTATAAAAGAAGATTGATAACATTTTTTGAAAATCTTTTTCCATGAAAACCACTTAAAAGAAACATGTTTTCAAAGTATTGGGAAAAAAATATTTTTTTAAAAAATAACTTTTTAATCTCGTAAAGAAATATTCAAGGGAATGATGGTCAAGATGGAGGGTAAATCTGTACATTCCAAACATTTCTTTTCCAATGAATATTTTTTATAATAGTGCCTCGGCCAAGAAATGACAAGAAGATTAAGTTTTAAATGTATATTTTTTTGTTGGACTCATCATGTTTTAATGCTCACAAATCATGTTTGTAGATTGTTGGACTCCTCATGTTTTAATACTCACAAATCATTTCTAGAGATTTTTGGACTCCTCATGTGTTAATGCTTACAAATCATGTTTTACACTCTTATAAATTGTGTTTTTGAACAATCACAAGATCTTGTTCATAATCTCAAAAATTATATTTTAATCTTGTGAACTATGTTTAATATTTTTTATTATGTTTTAGTATGATTATGTTTAATCATAATCAGTTCTATGAAGATTTCATCTTAAGACAATTTACAAATATTTTACTATGTCTGTGAAACTGTAAGTTTACTACCTTTTCATGATTTTCACAAAGTTTGTGACACCAGAATCTTGCTACCAGTTCCAGATTTTCTAAAAGGACCTAACACCGTTTTCATGATACCATTTTCAAGACACCATAACAGGACACTATTCAAAATTTTGACAAAGCACTAGGCACCATTACCTGAGACATTATTTCCCTGACACCGTAACTACACTACCAGTTCTAGAATCTGCAAAGGATCAGACACCACAACTTTTTTATCGGTTTCAAATCTTGTTGTGACTATCACACTGTGACTGTCTCACCATAACTATCTCACCATGAAAATATCAACATGACTTTCTTACCATTACTATCACACTACAACTGTGAAACCATTCAAAAAATAACCAATTTTCTGTCTTTTCTAATGAAATCTAAAATTTGTTTCAAATAGTCATATTTGATTTATTTAATAACTCTGGTATAATTAATGTTATTTTGCAATCCTATTAGTAGACATTATGAGGTACGAGTTGTGGAGATCATGCACCTTTTCAGATCCAACACAAGCACTCTAAATAAAATAAATCATGGCAATTGAGATGGAAGACAGGGATATTGGATTTCTTGAAAAAAGAGAAGAACACCCATACATGCATGAATACATCGAAGGAAGAACTCTTAAATACTTCTAGTTGTGAACAAAGAAGAACCTATTTTCCACCATGTTAAAAACATCCTTGTAGCAACTCAAATAGGAATAAAAACATCTCACTGCACTAAAAACCATAACACTGTACCTACAATCCTCTGTTTTTAGAAGAGGACTGAAACATTGCATCTACTACATCCAAAGAGTCCATAGATTCATTTCATGACACATAGATCCTTCTACGCTCTATCTCATTATATTCTTCTTTTTTGTGTACTGTTTTATTAATCTTTGAGTAGTGTGTGTATCTATATTGAAAACACACACTATCTCCAGCATAGAACTAGAGGATACAATATATTCTTACTCTAATATCTTTTTACACCTTGTTTCACCCACTTATAACTATGGAAGTGGTCCTATGTGACATAGTAGATAGTTTTCCCACAAATAAAATTTGTAGAGGTCTTGTGACCTTGAAAATATTGTGTACTATTGTTAACCTAAATCTAGGGTGTGGATAAAATATTTTTATATATATTTCTTGGTGGCATATGATCACCAAGTGGAGTAGATTAAGTTTAGATTTTAGACTGAACCACTTGTTTTATCCACTATGTCTTTCAATTAAGTATTTATCTGTTTTAACTCATATTTCATAAAACTAAATCTTACTTTGATAGTTAGTCATGGATATTAGTTATAACTATTTTTTTCATATTATAATAGTTTTAAATGTTGTATCAGTATCTTATATTTTTATAATTGATAATTAATTAATTTTCTGAGAAACTATTTCAAAATTCGACCTATTATACTTTTTTTACCTTGGTTAACTGTCTAGTTTTATTTTAAATTGTGGTAATCTTTTAAATAAACTTTTAAAACAATTTTTTATAGGAACTCAATTCAACCCCATCTTGAGTGTCCTACTCTGACCAACATTTGGTATTAGAGGGTGTTTACATGTAACTACTTTAAAAATTTTGAAATCTGTTTTAAAATACTTTTCAACTACAATTTTATTTATGTTTTAAAGATCTTAAAATTCTATTAGTTATAAATTTATATTTCTTTAAAATCATTTTTTCACAATGAATAATTGATTGGAAGGTGCTTCTACCAATATAACTTTATTATTTAATGGAACAAATTATGAAAAATGGAAAATTAAAATAAAAATGCACCTAGAAAGAATGGGTTTTGATATTTAGTCTCCAATTTTAGATGAATATAAGATTCATGTTACTGATAGGAATACCCAGGATGACCCAACTAAGGATTATTATAACAAAAAATTGCAAACCCATGAATTCCCTATACTATTCTTTAGGCGATGAAATGTTTAGTAGAATTTTTGTATGTAAAATAACCCATGAAATTTGGGATACTTTTTCTATTTCACATGAAGAAACTTGTATTGTTAAGGAAATGATACTTAACTTGTATACTATTAAATATGATAACTGTAATATGAATCCTGATGATCCTATTTCTAACATATATCTCATTTTAATGAAATTTTGAATACTTTGATCTATCTGGGATGGGATATTATAGCTAAGGAGAAAATCATGAGAATACTCAGATGCTTACTAGATGGATGGAGAGGGACTTATGTATCAATTATAGAATCCTATGACATTAGTAAGTATCCAATAAAGAAATTTATAGGGAATATAATGATGTGTGAGGAATAATTAAAAGTCAATAAGGGAGAACAAGAAGAACTAAAGAGAAAGTTAGTAGAATTCAAAACCACTACTTCCAAAACTGAGAAAAAAGAAAGGATACAGCCTCATTCTAATATTACAAGTAATAAAGACTCACCATAATATAGTGATGAAGAAATTAATCAATTATCCAAAAGATTTTAAAATTTTTATAGAAGGAAGAAATTATTCAGGAAGTTTAACAACAAAGGTAAATATAACAAATTTGGAAAGTGGAAAAAGGATTGTGAGAAAGTTGATACTTCCAATGAAATAGTATTTTATGAATGTAAGAGATGAGGACATGTAAAGGCTGATTTCTCTAAGCTAAAATATAATAAGTGGTATTAGGACAAAGATAGAAAGTGAAAAAAGGAAATGAAATCAACATGGAGTGCTTCTAAGGATAGCTCAAGAAACTCAGATTCTTCACATAATGAAAAGGATGAAAAATCCAATATGTTCTTTATGAAAAACACATATGAGGTAACCCTTGAGTCTCCTATTCAAAATTATTATTATTATGGAGTTGAAAGTGATTCTGAAAATATGAATAATGATGAAATGTTTGAGTATTTTAGAACACTTTAGGACACCTCTAATGAACTAAAAGATAAATACAAATATTTAAAAGAATATTTTACTTTTACTACCACTATTAAATCTAAACTTGCTATATGAAAAGTTAAAAATTCTCCACTTCTTAAAGAAAACAATGAACTTAAATTGTGAAATGAGTAATTGAAAAGGGATCTAGAAATATTTACCAATGGAAAATAAATCATATTTCAAATTCTTGGTAAATAAGTAGATCCTAAGTATACTACTAGAATAGGATACCAACAAGAAAGGATGAATATGAAAAAAAACTCATTTTGTATCAAAATTTGAAAAATCCAGTTTTATGCCTAGTACTAGAAAATTTTCTACAAGTTCCATCTATGATACATCTTCTACTATTTCATGTTTTTCTAGACCAAATAATGTATATTTTTAAAATACTTTACGTGCTGCTTATAGGAAACCCATGAGGAAAGTATGGGTTCTCAAATCTCATATTACTAATGTTTCTGGACCCAAACAAATCCAGGTACCAAATTTTTTTTTTATTTTTATGTAGGAAATGTGTTTGAAAAGATCCTCTAGATGTCTATGGTACTTGAATAGTGGATGTTCTGGAAACATGATAGGATATTATTCATTATTTAAGAACTTGATAATGTTTTATGGTGACATGTTACCTTTGGGGACAATGCTAAAGGAAAAATAATTGTCATTGGCCAGATTGGTAACTCTAACTCAGTTTAAATTTCTAAAGTACTTTTTTTTATGGATTAAAATATGATATTATTAGTATTTCACAATTTTGTGATTATGGTTTTTATGTTAAATTTTAAAATAATTCTTGTAATGTTTTTAATTATAATAATGAATTAGTATTTTATGCTTTTAGAAATGAAAATGTTTGTGCTGTTAACATAGATTCTTTAGTTTCTCAAAATGTTTCATGCTTAATTGTATTTAAAAAATAGTATTGTCTTGGGAATATAAGACTAGTACACTTCATTATACACTACCCTACAAAGCATATAATAAAAGGCTCAGTTAAGGATCTACCCAAACTAGAGTTTCCAAGTGACAAAATCTATAATCCTTGTCAAAAGGGTAAAAACACAAAATCTCTTTCAAACCAAATAAAGAAGTTTCATCTTCTCAATCTTTTGAGTTGGTTAAAATGGAATTTTTTGGACCTTCTAGAGTTTCATGTCTTAATGGGAAGCGCTATTTCTATGTTATTGTAGACGACAACTTTAGATATCCTTGGACCATCATCTTGGATCAAAAAAATGAAGCTGTTCTCATTTCACCAAGTATGCTAGGACTATAGAAAGTATTATTAGTCTTAAAATTAAATCCGCAAGAAGTGACCATGGCCATGATTTTGAGAACCTAGAGTTTGAATCTTTTTTCTCACTAAATGGATATAGTCATAACCTCTTTGTCCTTAGAACACCTTAACAAAATGGTGTTGTAGAAAGAAGAAATGTAACCCTACAAGAAATTTATAGAACCATTCATAGTGAGTATGACCTACCTATCATATTTTGGGATGAGGATATGAATACATATTGTTATATAATTAATAGAGACTTAATAAGACCAATTCTTAACAAAAATTCGTATGAGTTGTGGAACAATAAAAATCCCAATGTTAATTACTTTAATGTTTTTGGTTTCCATGTTTATATTCTCAACACTATGGATAATCTAGAAAAATTTCATTCAAATGTGATGAAGGAATTTTACTAGGTTATTCATTTTATATTAAGGCCTATAGGGTATTTAATAAAAGAACCAAATGTTTAGAAGAATAAGTACATGTCAAATTTGATGAAATAGATCCACAAGACCCTAAGACCTCCCTAGAAAATCTTGAGGATGATATGTCAAATCTGGACATCAATGATAAATCTTATGACCATCCTATGAAAGAATTTATTAAAAAATCCATTTCTAGAAATTCTCTAAATTCGAGCCATGATGAACCTGAACCTATTGAAGAACCTGATATCACAAGTCATTATTTTTCAATATCTATTATAACCCTTAAGAACCATCCTTTAGATGGTATTGTTAGAGATTTAGATAAAGGAACACAGACTAGAGGTTCTCTAAGACATCAGGTTGAACATCAAGATTTTTTTTCATAGATTGAGCATAAGGACATCAATGAAGAAATCAGTGATGAATTTTAGGTGATGGCTATGCAAGAATAATTAAATAATTTTGAAAGAAATAATGTCTGGAAACTGGTGGATAGGCTTAAATACATCATTACCATTGGCACTAAATGGGTTTTTATAAATAAAGTAGATGAATTTGGTACCATAGTAAGAAATAAGGCTATATTAGTTGTATAAGGTTATAGTCAAGAAGAAGGAATTGACTATGAGGAAAATATTTCACCAATTTCTAGACTTGAAGCCATTAGAATATTTCTTGCATATGGAGCACATCTAAAGTTCAAACTATATCAAATGGATGTCAAGTGTGCATTCCTAAATTGGTATATAGTTGAGGATTTTTTTTTGTTGAGAAACCACTTAGTTTTAAAAATCCTCATTTTCCAAATATTTTTTTAAAATTAAAAAAAGATTTATATAGTTTAATGTAAGATCCAAGAGATTGGTATGATTGACTAAGTAGTTTTCTTATTTCCAAAGGTTTTCAAAAATGTATAGCTGATCATACTCTCTTTATAAATATAATTTCTAAAGATGTTTTAGTTGTTCAAATCTATGTTGATGATATCATTTTTGGATCTTACAAAAATTATTTATGTATTGATTTTTCAAATATGATGCAAAATTAATTGGGGATGAGTTTTATGGGTGAAGTAAAATTCATTCTTGGATTTAAAATATTTCAAAATAATGAAGGTGTTATTTTAAATAAAATTAAATACACTAATGATCTTATAAAACTTTCTAGTTTAGATAGTACTTAAAGTAGTGATACTCTAATGAGTACCACCTATAAGTTTTATCTTGATAAGAATGGTAAATCTGTTGATGAAACCACTTATAGAGGAATGATTGGGAGTTTGATATACTTAACTGATAGCAGGCCAGATATTATGTTTAGTGTATGTATGTGTGCACTTTTTCAGGAAAAAACTAAAGAGTAACATATTATTACTGGTAAATGTATTTTCAAATACCTCAAACATACTACCAACTTAGTATTATTCTATCCTAGAGAAAAATAATTTGATTTAGTTATCTATTTATATACTGATTTTGGTGGTTGTAAGTTAGATAGAAAAAGAACCTCCAGAACATGTCACTTTTATGGAAAGTCACTGGTTTCATGGTGTATTAAAAAGAAAAAAATTGTTGCATTATCTACTGTCAAATCTTAAAACATAGTTTATGGTGGTTGTTGTGATCATATTTTTTGGATGAAACAGAGTTTTCTAGACTATGGATATCAATTTTGGTATGTAACTACAAATTTTGATAACACAAGTGCTATTAACATAGCAAGGAATCCTATTTATTATTATAGAAAAAATAATATTGATGTAAGTCATCACTTTTTTAGAGATCATTATCAAAAAGGTTACATTAATTTAGAATTAATTGGCACAAAACATCATCTTGTTGACATTTTCACTAAGATGTTAAATTATGAAAGAATGAATTACATCATATATGAATTAGAAATGATTAGTTTGGAGTAAATAGTTTACTATATTAGGATTACTATATCAGGATTACTGTCTCAGTTTAATGTCTTAGGACAACTATCTCAGTTTACTATCTCAGTTTTACTATCTTAGGATTTCTGTTTCAGACCACTGTCTCACAGCTTGTTGTCTACTGTTCACTGTCTCATTCATTATGGTCACAAAATTTTGATTCACACTGTAATATTGACATCGTTAATTCCTATACCTGTATCATTATATTATTTATAATTTATTTTTAATTATTTATTTTTGTATCACGTGTTTTATTTATTTTTACCATGTTTTTGTTTTTGTGAAGTTTGAACCCACTAAATGATAAATACCTATCACTTCACTTATCTCTAGACCACTTCTCTCGAAACTGAAACCCTATGTATCTCTCAAAGTGAATTCCCTCTTTCTCATATTTCTTGAACCCGTGTTGAATACCTAGGATGAATCATCCATCATCATCAACTCCTGAGAAGCGTAAGTCTCAGAAGAAACAGAAGAAGGATCATGTTGTAATTCCTGAGAATCTACTGAACCCAGGTCTTGAGAATCGCAAAGTCATACTTGAAAAGGAAATCTGTGCGAAGTGGATCTTTGATAGTAAGTCTCTTGTTCTATGAGTTCAGAAATAACAAGGTTGGTTGGATTGGTTTTCCATATAGAAAATACCCATTTATCCTAAACCTATTTTTTGATTTTTATCAGTATGTCCAGTTTTCCTTCAACTCCAAGGATGATTGTGTTTTAATGAGCTGGGTAAATGGTCAAAGATACACCTTTTATTTAAGGTTATGTACTTATTGCCTAGGAATACCTCATGAAGGGATTATTGAGGACTACTAGAGAGGTCCTCCTCCACCAAGTGATGTGATTATCCAAGAAGAGACTCTGTGAATATTAACTCTAAATAATAAGGAGAGAAGGACCATTACTACTAAGCTTGATGGTGACTCAAAATTGTGTGACCATAATTAATGAGACAGTGAACATAAGATAGCAAGCTGTGAGACAGTGGTCTGAAACAGAAATCCTAAGACAGTAAAACTAAGATAGTAAACTGAGATAGTTGTCCTAATACATTAAACTGAGACAGTAATCCTGATATAGTAATCCTAAGATAGTAAACTATTTACTCCAGACTAATAATTCCAAATTCATATATGATGTAATTCATTCTTCCATAATTTAACAGCTTAGTGAAAATGTCAACAAGCTGATGTTTTGTGCCAATTAATTCTAAATTAATGTAACCTTTTTGATAATGATCTCTCAAAAAGTGATGTATTACATCAATATTATTTTCTCTATAACGAGAAATATGATTACTTGCTATGTTAATAGAACTTGTGTTATCTAAATTTGTAGGTACAAACCTAAATTGATATCCATAATCTAGAAAACTGTGTTTCATCCACAAAATATGATCACAACAACCACCATAAACTATGTTTTAAGATTTGACAGTAGATAATGAAATTTTTTTTTCTTTTTACTACACCATGAAACCAGTGACTTTCCCTAAAAGTGACATGTTCTTGAGGTGATTTTTCTATCTAACTTACAACCACCAATATCAGTATATAAATAGATAACTAAATCAAATGATTTTCCTCTAGGATAGAATAATACTAAGTTGGTAGTATGTTTGAGGTATTTGAAAATACTTTTAACAGTAAGAATATGTTACTCTTTAGTTTTTTCTTGAAAACATACACACATACATACACTAAACATAATATCTTGCCTGCTATCAATTAAGTAGATCAAACTCCCAATCATTCCTCTATAAGTGGTTTGATCAATAGATTTACCATTATTATCAAGATAAAACTTATAGGTGGTACTCATTGGAGTATCACTACTTTAAGTACTATCTAAACTAGAAAGTTTTATAAGATCATTAGTATATTTAATTTTATTTAAAATAACACCTTCCTTATTTTGAAATATTTTAAATCCAAGAATGAATTTTAATTCACCCATAAAACTCATCCCCAATTTATTTTGCATCATATTTGAAAAATCAATACATAAATAATTTTTTTAAGATCCAAAAATAATATCATCAACATAGATTTGAACAAATAAAACATATTTAGAAATTATATTTATAAAGAAAGTAGGATCAGCTATACATTTTCTAAAACCTTTGGAAATAAGAAAACTACTTAGTCAATCATACCAATCTCTTGGATCTTACTTTAAATTATATAAAGCTTTTTTTAATTTTAAAAAAATATTTGGAAAATGAGGATTTGTAAAACTAAGAGGTTTCTCAACAAAAAAAAAATCCTCAACTATATAAAAATTTAGGAATGCACACTTGACATCCATTTGATATAGTTTGAAATTTAGATGTCCTCCATATGCAAGAAATATTCTAATGGATTCAAGTCTAGAGACTGGTGAAATATTTTCCTCATAGTCAATTACTTCTTCTTGACTATAACCTTATACAACTAATATAGCCTTATTTCTTACTATGGTACCAAATTCATCTACTTCATTTATAAACACCCATTTAGTGCTAATGGTAATGATATCTTTAGGCCTATCCACATGTTTCCAGACATTTTTTCTTTCAAAATTATTTCATTATTCTTGCATAGCCATCACCCAAAATTCATCACTAATTTCCTCATTGATGTTCTTATGATCAATATGCGAAAAAAAATCTTGATGTTCAACCTGATGTCTTAGAGAACCTCTAGTCTGTATTCCTTTATCTAAATCTCTAACAATACCATCTAAAGGATAGTTCTTAAGGGTTATAATAGATCTTGAAAAAGAATGACTTGTGATATCAGGTTCTTCAATAGGTTTGGGTTCATCATGGCTCGAATATAGAGAATTTCTAGAAATGGATTTCTTAATAGATTCCTTCATAGGATAGTCATAAGATTTATCATTAATGGCCAGATTTGACATATCATCCTCATGATTTTATAGGGAGGTCTTAGGGTCATCTGGATCTGTTTTATCAAATTTGACATGTACATATTCTTCTAAACATTTGGTTCTTTTATTAAATACCCTATAGTCCTTACTAGAAAATGAATAACCTAGTAAAATTCATTCATCAAATTTGGATGAAAATTTTTGCAGATTATCCATAGTGTTGAGAATATAAACATGGAAACCAAAAACATTAAAGTAATTAACTTTGGGATTTCTATTGTTCCACAACCCATAATAATTTTTGTTAGTAATTGGTCTTATTAAGACTATATTAATTATATAACAATATGTATTCATATCCTCATCCCCAAATTTGATAGGTAGGTCATACTCACTATGCATGGTTCTATACATTTCTTGTAGGGTTCCATTTCTTCTTTCTACAAAACCATTTTGTTAACGTGTTTTAAGGACAAAAAGGTTATGACTATAGCCATTTTGTGAGAAAAAAGATTCAATCTCTAGGTTCTCAAAATCATGGCCATGGTCACTTATTGGGGATTTAATTTTAAGACTAATAAAACTTTCTACAGTCCTAACATACTTGGTGAAATGAGAGCAGCTTCATTTTTTTGATCCAGGAAGATGGTCCAAGGATATCTAAAGCAGTCATCTACAATAACATAGACATAGTGCTTCCAATTAAGACTTGAAACTATAGAAGGTCCAAAAAATTCCATTTTAACCAACTCAAGATATTGAGAAGATGAAACTTCTTTCTTTGGTTTGAAAGAGGTTTTGTGTTTTTACCCTTTTGACAAGGATTATAGATTTTGTCATTTGGAAACTCTAGTTTGGGTAGATCCTTAACTGATCCTTTTATTGTATGCTTTGTAGGGTAGTGTATAATGAAGTGTACTAGTCTTCTATTCCCAAGACATTACTATTTGTTAAATATAATTAAGCATGAAACATTTTGAGAAACTAAAGAATCTAAGTTAACAGCACAAACATTTTCTTTTCTAAAAGCATAAAATACTAATTCATTATTGTAATTAAAAAAATTGAAAGAATTATTTTCAAATTTAACATAAAAACCATCATCACACAATTGTGAAATACTAATAATACCATATTTTAATCCATCAACAGAACGTACATTAGAAATTTAAACTGTGTTAGAGTTACCAATCTGGCCAAGGACAATTATTTTTCCTTTAGCATTGTCCCCAAAGGTAACATGTCACCATAAAACATTATCAAGTTCTTAAATAATGAATAATATCCTATCATGTTTCCTGAACATCCACTATCCAAGTACCATAGAAATCTACAGGATCTTTTCAAACATATTTCCTACATAAAAATAAAACAAAAGAAGATTTTGGTACCCTGATTTGTTTGGGTCCAGAATCATTAGTAATAAGAGATTTGAGAACCCATACTTGCCTCATGGGTTTCCTATAAGCAGCACGTAAAGTATTTGAAAAATATACATTATTTGGTCTAGAAAAACATGAAATAGTAGAATATGTATCATAGTTGGAACTTGTAGAAAATTTTCTAGTACTAGGCATAAAACTGGATTTTTCAAATTTTGATACAAAATGAGTTTTTTTTCATATTCATCCTCCCTTGTTGGTATCCTATTCTAGTAGTATACGTAGGAGATACTTATTTACAAAGAATTTGAACTAAGATTTATTTTCCATTGGTAAATATTTCTAGCTCCCTTTTCAATTACTCATTTGACAATTTAAGTTCATTGTTTTCCTTAAGAAGTTGATAATTTTTAACTTTTTATATAGCGTGTTTATATTTAATAGTGGTAGTAAAATTAAAATAGTTTTTTAAATATTTGTATTTATCTTTTAGTTCATTAGAGGTGTCCTCAGGTGTTCTAAAATACTCAAATATTTCATCATTAGTCATATTTTCAGAATCACTTTCAACTCCAGAATAATAATAATTTTGAACAGGAGACTCAAGGGTTACTTCATATGTGTTTTTCATAAAGAACATATTGGATTTTTCATCCTTTTCATCATGTGAAGAATATGAGTCTCTTGAGCTATCCTTAAAATCACTCCATGTTGATTTCATTTCCTTTTTTCACTTTCTATCTTTGTCCTAATATCACTTCTTATATTTTAGCTTGGAAAAATCAGCCTTTATATGTCCTCATCTATTACATTTATAAAATACTATTTCATTGGAAGTATCAAATTTCTCACAATCCTTTTTCCACTTTCCAAAATTGTTATATTTACCTTTGTTGTTAAACTTCCTGAATAATTTCTTCCTTCTATAAAAATTTTAAAATCTTTTGGATGATTGATTCATTTCTTCATCACTATCTGATGGTGAGTCTTTATTACTTGTACTATCAGAATGAGGCTGTATCCTTTCTTTTTTCTTAGTTTTGGAAGTAGTGGTTTTGAATTCTACTAACTTTCTCTTTAGTTCATCTTGTTCTCCCTTATTGACTTTTAATTATTCCTCACACATCATTATATTCCCTATAAATTTCTTTATTGGATACTTACTAATGTCATACGATTCTATAATTGATATATAAGTCCCTCTCCATCTATCTGGTCACCATATGAGTATTCTCATGATTTTCTCCTTGGCTATAATATCCCATCCCAGATAGATCAAAGTATTCACAATTTCATTAAAATGAGATATATGTTAGAAATAGGCTCATCAGGATTCATATTACAATTATCATATTTAATAGTATACAAGTTTCTTCATGTGAAATAGAAAAAGTATCCCAAATTTCATGGGTTGTTTTACATACAAAAATTCTACTAAACATTTCATCGCCTAAAGAATAGTATAGGGAATTCATGGGTTTGCAATTTTTTGTTATAATAATCCTTAGTTGGGTCATCCTGGGTATTCCTATCAGTAACATGAATCTTATATTGATCTAAAATTGGAGACCAAATATCAAAACCCATTCTTTCTAGGTGCATTTTAATTTTAATTTTCCATTTTTCATAATTTTTTCCATTAAATAATAGAGTTATATTGGTAGAAGCACCTTCCAATCAATTATTCATTGTGAAAAAATGCTTTTAAAGAAATATAAATTTATAACTAGTAGAATTTTAAGATCTTTAAAACATAACTAAAATCATAGTTGAAAAGTATTTTAAAACAGATTTCAAAATTTTTAAAGTAGTAACATGTAAACACCCTCTAATAACAAATTTTGGTCAGAGTAGGACACTCAAGAGGGGGTTGAATTGAGTTCCTATAAAAAATTGTTTTAAAAAGTTTATTTAAAAGATTACCACAATTTCAAATAAAACTAGACAGTTAACCAAGGTAATAAAAGTATAATAGGTTGAATTTTCAAATAGTTTCTCAGAAAATTAATTCATTATAAATTATAAAAATATGAGATATTGATACAACTTTTAAAACTATTATAATATGAAAAAATAGTTATAACTACTATCCATGAATAACTATCAATGTAAGATTTAGTTTTTTGAAATATGAGTTAAAATAGAGAAATAATTAATTGAAAGACATAGTAGATAAAACAAGTGGTTCAGTCTCACATCGAAACTTAATCTACTCCACTTGGTGATCGTATTCCACCAAAAATATATATATATAAAAATATTTGATCCACACCCTAGATTTAGGTTAAGAACAGTAAACAATATTTTCAAGGTCACAAGACCTCTACAACTTTTATTTGTGGGAAAACTATCTTCCATGTAACATAAGACCTCTTCCACATTTATACGTGGGTGAAACAAGGTGTAAAAAGATATTAGAGTAATAATATCTTGTATCCTCTAGTTCTGTGCTGGAGATAGTGCGTGTTTTCAATACAGATACACACACTACTAAAAGATTAATAAAACAGTACACAAAAAAAGAAGAATATAATGAGATAGAGCGTAGAAGGCTCTATGTGTCATGAAATGAATCTATAGACTCTTTGGATGTTGTAGATGCAATGTTTCTGTCCTCTTCTAAAAACAGAGGGTTGTAGGTAGAGTGTTATGGTTTTCAGTGCAGTGAGATGTTTCTATTCTTCTTTGAGTTGCTACTAGGATGTTTTTAACATGGTGGAAATTAGGTTCTTCTTTGTTCACAGCTAGAAGTAATTAAGAGTTCTTCCTTTGATGTATTCTTTCATGTATGGGTGTTCTTCTCTTTTTGAAAGAAATCCAATATCACTGTCTTCCATCTCAATTTCCATGATTTATTTTATTTAGAGTGCTTGTGTTGGATCTGACAAGGTGCATGATCTCCATAACTCGTACCTCATAATGTCTACTAATACGATTGTAAATTATCATTAATTATACCAGAGTTATTAAATAAATCAAATATGCCAATTTGAAACAAATTTTAGATTTCATTAGAATAGACAGAAAATTGGTTATTTTTTGAATGGTTTCACAGTTGTATTGTGATAATAATGGTAAGATAGTCATGGTGAGAAAGTCATGGTGAGACAGTCATGGTGAGACAGTCACAGTGTGATAGTCACAGCAAGATCTAGAACCGATAAAAAAGTTGTGGTGTCTGATCCTTTGCGGATTCTAGAACTGGTAGTGTAGTTATGGTGTCAGGGAAATAATGTCTCAGGTAATGGTGCCTAGTCCTTTGTCAAAATTTTGAATAGTGTCTTGTTATGGTGTCTAGAAAATGGTATCATGAAAACAGTGCTAGGTCCTTTTAGAAAATCTGAAACTGGTAGCAAGATTCTGGTGTCACAAACTTTGTGAAAATCATGAAAAGGTAGTGAACTTACAGTTTCACAGACATATTAAAATATATGTAAATTGTCTTAAGAAGAAATCTTCATAGAACTGATTATGATTAAACATAATCATACTAAAACATAATAAAAAATATTAAACATAGTTCACAAGATTAAAATATAATTTGTGAGATTATGAACACGATCTTGTGAGAGTTTAAAAACACAATTTATAAGAGTGTAAAACATGATTTGTAAGCATTAACACATGAGGAGTCCAAAAATCTACAAACATGACTTGTGAGCATTAAAACATGATGAGTCCGAAAAAAAAATATACATTTAAAAGTTAATCTTCTTGTCATTTCTTGGCTGAGGCACTATTATAAAAAATATTCATTGGAAAAGAAATGATTGGAATGTACAGATTTACCCTCCATCTTGACCATCATTCCCTTGAATATTTCTTTACAAGATTAAGAAGTTATTTTTTTTAAAAATATTTTTTCCCAATACTTTGAAAACATGTTTTTTAAGTGGTTTTCATGGAAAATATTTTTCAAAAAATGTTATCAATCTTCTTTTATAAAATTTCCAGAAAAAAGGTTTTCATGATTCTTTTATTATTTTTCAAGGAAAAATAGTTTTCAAAATTTTCTCAAGTTTTCATTATTAGTTTTAAAAGTATTTTCGATGAATTTTTTTTTTCAAAATGATTTATGTTTTAGAACATGTTTTTTCAACGAGGAAAATAAATTTTCCTCAAGAAATGTTTTAAATGATTTTCCATGATATGTTTTCAAAGTGGTTTCAAAGAAAAAGTATTTTGAAAATATTATCAGTTTTAAAAATTGATGTTCCAAGTGATCTTCCAAAATAATTCTCCATCTAAGACAACATAATTTGTTATAGTTATGCTTTAATGTTGATATGATCCAAATAAACCATTTATATTATTCTTATGAGTATATTAATTTTCTTATGGATTAACATTTTGGAAACCCATTTCTATTCAGTGGGTTATAACATGATAAATTCCTATGAAACCTAATTCCTTTCATGGGTCATTCAAGGTTTAAATGATTATGAAACCCATCTATATTCCATAGGTTAATATATTATTACATTTTTATGAAACCTATTTCATTTCGTGGGTTATAATAGGATGTTTTTGAAACCCATCTCTTTTATGGTTCATGATATGATGAATGTTTTATTATCTTGTGGCACATGTATGAATGATTTTATTATGAGATGGGTGGGACCTATATCTCTATCAAATGAATTGGGTAATTATATATGTTATATCATACCAAATGGTACATGAGTGATAGAACAATCCTAAAAATAATAAGGTACATGTGTTATATCCCAAACCTGAAAAAATAAGGTACACAGGTTGTATCCCAAACTTGAAAATAGTAATGTACATAGGTTGTAGCCCAATCCTAAAGATAAGAAGTTACATGGGTTGTAACACATTTCTAAAAGTAATAGGTTGCATTGGTTGTATCCCAAGACCAAAAATAAGGTGGTACATAGGATGTTATATCAAGCCCGAATCAGGTACATGGGTTGTATCCCAAGCCAAACATGTTATCAAGGTCTTGGTAGATAGAATTGACATAATATTTTTCTATGCTTATGTGGAATCCACAAATTTTATATATTATTCCTCAGTGATGATTTTATGTTACTTGTAGAAGAATAAAAATTAGTAGGAATACATAGAAGAAATCAGGGGTCGAGGATAATGATAGGTTGTATGAGGATTTTAATCCTATTGAAAATCCCCCAAGACCTAAAAATGTAGCTAATCCAGTATTATAAGCTGATGAGATTGTGGAAAATTTAGATCAATAAATTTATGATGTTGGTAGTGAGGTTTTGTGGGAATATCTTTGGAGCCATCACCCCTCTCTAAATTTTATGTTGACGTATGTGAAAAGGATAAATATTCATCTAAAGGAAGTTCTAGTGTTGAGGAAGATACTATTGTAGTAGAAGAGCCTGCTGTAGAGGAAGAGCCTGCTGTTATGGAAGAACTTACTGCTACTGTGGAATAGTATGAAGAATAGGTTGAAACTGAAATAATCTTATCTATAGAGGAAAGGATGGAATAGGCCTTTTAACTGGATTGAGAAGATACGGGTGAGCTTCAAAAGGCTAAAATTATGTGAATGGGTTAAGAGATTAAGTCTCTCAATCCTTCGAGAGATGAACCTAATAAGGGGGAGAAACACCCCAGATTAAAAAGTGTTCAACTTCCAAATCCTATTGATCCAAGTTCTCTGGATACCTGGTATAGGTTTCCTAGTTATTTTGATGTGGATGATACCCAAGAGGCCTCAGTAAAAGGGATATATCTTTTATATTTGTTTTGGTTGAAACTGATATCTACCAAAGAAGTATCCCCCAGTAAGTAATCTAAACCAATATTAGTTCTTATTCCTGAACCTGCTCAAGAATCTTCTTATTTTGTAAGTCATAGTGATATGAATGTTTTAGGAGACAACATATTGTCTAGCTTTGGGAAGTTGTTAGAGTCTCAACCTTCACCTATGAAAAATCTTAGTTAAAGGGATGTTTCTCTAATATTAATAAATATTAAATGGAAGATCCAACGAAATATGCTTCATGAAATTCAAGAAGTTTGGATTGAGAACAAGAAATTGAGTTATGAGGTCAAATCTCTAAAACCTATGGTTGAAGATATGATGAATGTCTTGAAAACATCTCAAGATCTTATTTCTCATTTTAGCAAGGAATATTTTGATAAGATTCCATAGAAGGTTGTATCACTGATTCAACCAAAGTTGATTACTATGTATGAAAAGGTGGTTGAGAACAACACCAAGATAGCCAAGTTGATGCGTGGAATTTTCAACGGAGTCAATAAGCTGACCAATGAATATAAAGGTTGTTTACAAACTATTATAAATTAGCTTAAGACTGTCACTTAAACTGTTTCTACTACATATTTATCTAGATAGAAATATCATCATGTGGATAGTGACTTGATCAGATTAGTTTTCAAATAAGAGCTTTAGTCAGTGTTAAATGGTGTTGATAAGGAAAGTCTCTATACTTTCATCAATAATAGTGACCATGTGCATGATTTTGTTAGGTTCCATTCAATGATTTCCACTGATACTCAAGAAGAAATATCTAATAAATTGTACTCTTACATTCATGGAATTTATTCTAATCATGAGTTAACTAATCAATTCAAGTAACTTGTGGAGAATTTGAAGATACCTCCATTCACTGAATCCTTCAATGATCAAGTGAAGAATATCAAGGAATTCATGCCCACTCTGGAGAAATTTCTAGAAAAGTAGGATGTCTTTGAGAAGGCCATGTAGTATGATGCTGAAATCATATTAGATTTTATCATGTTATTGAACCCTTATCTGTATGTTCATAGTACAACAATTTTGGATCCTTCAGCTACTACTTTGAGGCCTAGTCTACCTTCAGATACATATCCTTCCTATTCCACCTCTTTTTCACTAGCGATCATGTCTGTTGCTCTAGCTTCGATCCAGATCAGACCTGTCATTATTGAGAAACCTTTTCCTCCATCTTCCACCGTACCTACCCTTTCACCTTCTATCATTAAAGGAGTTCCACTTCCTTCCTTAGACACTACTTCTACCACCTCTACTTCTTCACGTCTTGATTATCCTTCTGATTTCTCCGAAAAAGAAAAATCCATGTCTGATGACTCTATTGAGAAGTGAATTCTAATTTTGATAGGGATCTAGTGTATTTTTTTCTTTATTGTAATGGACCTTATTTTTATTTAATGTAATGTAGGCTGATTTTGTTTCTTCACTTAATCTTTGTTTTTTCTCTTTCTTTCTCTTCTCTTTTTGATAATCCCAAAAGGGGGATAAATAATAAGAGGGAATTTAAAGAGGGGAAAAAATCAAAACTAGCATTCTAAGGGGAATAAATACCAAGGGGGGAACTAAAACAAAAAACTAAGAATTGAGAAAATAAATACCCTTTATGCTATTAATTACATATATGATTTAATATCTTGATATAATAATTAATCTGTTTATGTATTTCTATAATATTTGTCTTGTAAATTCCATGATTTGTGATCATCGAAAAGGGGGGGATTATTGGAATCCTTATGTTTTAATGCTCACAAATCAAGTTTGGAGATTGTTGGATTCCTCATGTTTTAATTCTCACAAATCATGTTTGGATATTGTGGGACTCCAAATGTGTTAATTCATAAAAATCATGTTTTACCCTCTTATAACTCATGTTTTTAAAATCTCACAAGATCATGTTCACAATCTCACAAATTATATTTTAATATTATGAACTGTGTTTAATCTTGTTCTATTAAGTTTTAGTATGATTATGTTTAATCTTAATCAATTTTGTGAAGATTTCTTCTTAAGACAGTTTACAAATATTTGACTAAGTCTGTGAAACCATAAGTTTTCTACCGGTTCCAGGTTTTCACAAAGTCTATGAAACTGTAATATTTCTACCAGTTCTAGATTTTCACAAAGGACCTGACACTGTTTTCATATTACCTTTTCCAATACATCTTAACAAGACACCATTCAGAATTTTGACAAAGGACTAGACACTATTTCCCTGACATCGTAACCATGCTACCAGTTCCAGAATTCGCAAAGGATCAGACACCGTAACTTTTCTACCGGTTCCAGATCTCACCGTGATTGTCTCACCATGACTGTCTCACCATGAACGTGTCACCATGAATGTCTCACCATGACTGTCTCACCATGATTGTCTCGCCGTGACTATCTTATTGTGACTGTCTCACTGCAACTGTGACACCATTCTATTCTTATCCATTTTTGTCTTTTATAATTAAATTTAAATGTTTTTTCTAATGGTCATATTTAATTCATTTAATGACAAAATTATAATTAATGATCTTTTTCATTCCTGTCAGCATATAGTATGAGGTGCAAGGTGTTGAGATTGTACACCTTGTCAGCTCCAACACAAACACCAGAAATAAAATAATGCGTGGAACTTAAGAAGGAATATAGTGATAATGGATTTCATGAAGAAAGAGAACAACTTCCATACATGAAAGAATAAACTGAAGGAATAACTCTTAATTAATATAATATGTATACAAAGAAGAACATGTTGTGCACAATCTTCAAAAAAATCCTTGAATGAACTCAAATAAGAAGAGGAACATCCCACTGCTCTGAAAACCAGAACACATGACTCACAACACTCTGTTTTTAGAAGAAGACTAAAACATTACATCTGATACATCCAAAGAGTCTATAGCTTCATTTCATGACACACAGTTCCTTATAAAATTTATCTAATTATATTATTCTTTTTTTGTAATGTTTTATTACTATTTTATCATTGTGTGTATTTATATTAAAAACACACACTGTCTCCTGCACTAAACTAGAGGATACATGATATTATCATTCAAATTTCTTTTTACAACTTATTTCACCCACGTATAACTGTGTAATATGTCCTTTGTGACCTGGATGTTAGTTTTCTCATAAAGAACAATGGTGTAGGTCTTGCGACCTGGACAGTCTTGTGTACAATTGTTAACCCCAATCCAGGGTGTGGATCAAATTTTCATATATATATTTCTTGGTGGTAGTTGATCAACAAGTATAGTATATTAGGTCTCATCTTTAGACTAAAAAACTTGTTTTATCTGCTATTTATTTCAATTTAGTCTTTCTCTATTTTAACTAATATTTGTGAAAAATAAATATTACTTTGATAGTAAGTCTTAGATAGTAGTTATAACTAATTTCCTTATTAAAATAGTTTCAAATGTTGTATCAATATCCCATATTGGTATAACTAATAATTAATCAATATTATGAGAAAACATTTGAACATTCAAGATATTATATTTTTACTACCTTGGTCAACTGGCCAGTTTTATTTTTAATTGGGGAATATTTTAAATAAAATTTTTAATAGAAATTTTTATAGGAACTCAATTCACCGACTATTTAGTGTCCTACTCCGACCATCACATTTGTTTAAAAGGTAATATATGGGTAAAAAGGTCTTTTAAATATCATAGGATAGTAGTAGAATATTTTTTTGGAAACCATTTTTATGAAACATGGTTTTTAAAGAACACATATTTCAAACATAATAGAGGGGAAAGTCATAATTTCTTAAGAACACTTTCTTGATCATCTTATGTACAAAAGAGTGGAAAATGGTATCATAATATAGATATGACATGAATAAATAGAGGGTAATAAATATCATGGTATTTTCTAATATATGGATCATAAGATATCATCCTTGAGAGTATAATCATAAAAAATATTGATAAAAAGTTAGATTATACCGATAAACTATTACCAATTTGGAAACATTTAATCACAATAAAATGGAAAG
Source organism: Viscum album (assembly GCA_963277665.1). NCBI lineage: Eukaryota > Viridiplantae > Streptophyta > Magnoliopsida > Santalales > Viscaceae > Viscum > Viscum album. Next base: position 226,955,488 of record OY728162.1, read on the forward strand.
AATAAAATTGAATGAAGATTAAAATATCATTAATATAAGAATATAAATGATATAACATGTCAAAAATTAGTATATATACATCATAGAAAAATATAGGTTCATAACTTGGCATGTATCTCAAAGAATGCAAATTGGGAGACAAAACTACTTTATCAATTTGGTATCTTTGGAAACATAAACCCCATCAAATAAATTATATAAAATGGATATGTAAATAACCTTAAATTTATGTATAAGAATAATATAATTCATCTATGGGAAGTAAACACACCACATATAATAATTATGTGGTGAACATGGCTTGTGTCCCAAGGAAAATAAAAGTGAGAGGAGAAACCCCTTACAACTAGAGTGAATATAGAATCGTGATACCCATGACATAATAACATAATTTAAAGATTTTAATTAAATAAATTAAATCCATGATATAACATTTCATAGGGTAGTATATACACCAAAAAAATGAAGTGATTGGTGAATATGGCCTGTATCTCACGAAAATAAAAAGTGAGATGAAATTGCCTTACCTTGTATCTTGACTCTCGTCATACTAATTAAATCCTCTTTTATAATAAATATAAGTTTATGAAAAATATGTCACCAAACCAAATTATTTTATCTAATACCATATATGTTTTTATTATTACTTTATATTACCTACTTATTAATAAATCTATTTTAATGTTTCACTACGGGTAATATTCACTTTATTTTTCACATGTGTCTTGATTTGTTGTATATTTGATCCTTATATTTATATCATGATTTAAAAAAATTAAAAAATGATAGAAATTTAATTTATATTCACAATATGTGTATTATAATAATCTATATAATATAGATTTATCAAATGGAATACACCGTTCATGTAGATGGTGGGTTGTACGTACACAAGTACATTGTTTCTGTTTTATTATCATATTGAAAGAAAGAGAGTAAATGAAATATATGTATATATATCATTATATAAAATGATTATAGTATAATTATTATATAATATATATCATATAATTTTACTAAACCCATTCTTAACACATTTAATGTAGAGTGTGAACGAATCACATCGCTTTAAGGGGGCTGTAGTCCACACTTCCCCAAACAAAATTATTATATTTTTAAAAAATAAAATTTTTAAGGATATGTGTTATAAAAGAATTAAATAAGATTAAATACATAATAGATAGAATATATATCATATTTAAATAGTATTTCCATCATAATTTTCAACCATGAAGTGGGGTAAAAGAAAAAAATAAACAATCATCGATTCGTGAGGCGGTATTTCACTGTAGACATAAACTGTATGTTCATTACCCATTAGATGGAAGTGTGTTTAAGTGTAAGTTTAACACATAGAATAAAAAAATATAAGTGTATTTAGGATACTTTTTTTGTTGTATAATCATGGAATAATAAAATTGGAGGGGTGGACAATGAAAATATGATAAAGGATCTTGGGGAAGGTTGTTACCTCTTCTTTGGGAATCTCTTTTTGGTTTTCACCAAAGGGATTAATTGGATTTATTTATTCCCAAAGGGAGGATTCAAGGAGGAGGTGAGGGAGGCTAGGAAGTGTATTTTTCTGATCTTGTCATAACCTAACTTTTTTTATAGGTGTGAAGACTGGGGAGTGGTGGTGGCCTATTATTGGGTAGGAAGGGGACACACTTAGAATTTTTGAAAACAAGTTAGGTGTATCAATATTTTTATGAAAACAATGTAATAAAAAACCAAAAAAACTCAATAAGTGAAGTTTTATGGAGGAAATATGGCTAGAAAATGGGTTTTTGACATGTGGATAGGTCGTTTTGGGCCATATGTTTAGGGTTTAGTTCTCTGTTAAGCTAAATTTTACCTTAATAACTATAATTAATTTTAATTGAATTTGATAATATTTTTGATAAAAAAACTAATTTAACGTTGTTAGATATTATAAATTATTCTTATTCTGAATATTTAATTCATTTTTCTGAATTAAAATCACATAATTAGAATATATTAATTTTATATTAATCCTTCAGACAAGACGAAACTGTGGGTTTATAAAGTAAAATTGAACAAAAGATAACCATGTTTTTATATCTAATTTAACTGTAAAATTGGATCCAATGAATTAAATTGGATTAATTGATAAAATATTAATCTAATTAATTTTTGAAAAAAATTATAAATATAATTTATCCTTATAAATAAATTAAATGAAAAATAATTTTTGAATTAAAATTTATTATTTGTAACTATTCATTAAGAAATGAATTTCTCAGAAAAATCCAAAAAATTACCTTAATCTAATTTTGAAAATATAAATTAAAAAATGAAGATTATTTTTCCATATGAAATTTATATATGTGTCTAAATCTAATTTTATTATTTTTCATAGAAGGGCATGAAAAGCAGTTCATTTGAGAAAACATTATTTTTAAAAATATAAGAATTTTCGCAAAAAATATATCCTTTATTATCAATATGTTTCATTTATATAATACCATTATAATAAATATTTTAAAATTTGTTATTAATATTCATATTAATATGTTTAACGACTAGGTTATAATTATATCATTTAAATAATTATAACAAAAAAGATTTGTTTCATATAAACTCAATGTTGTGTGTAACATATGCTAAGTCAGTGTTTTGTGTAACGTATGCCAAGTCGATATTGTGTGAAAGGAATGTTTTACTTAGAGAAATTATATACATCAATTAAAATTAATTTGTTTCAAAAAATTATATTTCCAAGATTATTGAGGTGTTACAATTCATGAAAAATTTAATTCACACTGGTCCATCATGAAAGATAAGGATCATACAACATGGGGCTATCAGATGTGGTATGAGATATCCCAGAGCCTTAGGCTAGTAGGTTCCATGGACATGATTCTGAATAGGTGGATTTTTCCAACTGAGGATGCATTCTCATGAATCTGGGTCAGTACACTGGTGATGGAAGTACAATTATAAGAGAGACAAACTCTTAATCAGGCAGTACCAACTGTTACATGCCTTTTCCAGATCATCGACCACATATAACAGGGAGAAATACATTATTGGATCGATAGTCCTTTCTATTTTTTGTTTGGATGGATAGGGGATCATTTCTATACTACAAATACTAAAATACTATTGGGATCCATGGTGCCTTATTTTGTCACATGTTGTTGGAAATATATAGGGATGAGGCCATATCGTTAGGCCCTGATGAAGTTGTTAACATGATGAGTTGTTCTAATTGTTTGATTTCATCCCTTATCCTGTACGAACTGGGTTAATTATTTAAAATGGTTGAGTTACTCTTGATGAAATGTAATAAAAGATCTCCCTTTGGGATGGGGTTATTATTTCTATGATGGATGAGATGATAATTTTTTATTAGTATACCCCTCTCAGCTTTCTCGCTAGTTTGGCTACATCCTAAGGGTTACCTCTTTCCCTTTAGCTGGTGTGCGGGGGGATTGATAGCCTTGGATCATCTTATTATTTTGGAAATAATTGGAACACGAATATGCCAATGCTAAGATCATTCATACACTAGTTGGTTCCCCTATCATTCTATTACATGATTATGTATATGTTGGGTAGAGGTCAACCCAAGTGGTATGTTGAAAATACTGCTCCTTCACGTGAACAAACCATTTGTCTTACTGACACCCTGTTTGTATCAACGATTGAGTTGACTCAAGACTTGGGTGAGTCTTTGAGGTAATGCTCGCATTCTAGTGATTATTATTGCAATAGCCTGGAAGCCTATGTCATGGAGGCTAGCCCTTAAATATAATCAACAAATGATGCAACTATTGATGAAATAATGTATGAGGCTTCCTCTCCTACTTCTTCATCATCTCAATCAGTTATTACCTCTTTTGAAATACCCAATAAAGAATCCACATAATCCAAGACACAATTAAGGATGATCTAGAATTAGATTCACATCCTGATTAATGAGACTCATCTAGGAATGTTTGGCAACCAAGAGGATCGTCTTCATTAGCTATTTCATGATTTGGGGGAGGAAAAATTTTCCTTCCATCCATTATATTAAATCATGAACAAAATCATCTTTAAAATACAAGAGTCGAATACCAGTTAGAATGGATTACATGATCATGCAGATAGAACTCCCCTAGCTAGACAGATGAAGGAATCTTTAGAGGCATTAGGACAGATCCACCAGTTCATATCTAAGCTTCATGAAAAATGGACTTCATGACAATACATATATGAAAATATTAGGATATCTAATATTTCTCAAGTTTTGGAATTTTAGTATCATTATCCTCATTAGAAACCACTCAAAAATTATTTAAGGAGTTATATACTCTTATTTAGACCTTTCTTCCTCAGGAAGTAGTGGAAGAAGTTGGGTGGGTGGCATTTTACTACTTGATCAACACTACTCATAAGACTCTTACCTAATTTTCCATCCCATCTAATCAAATCTTATTGTAGTGTGATAATTGATGTATATTTTTTTGATAGAATCCTCATATAGGATTCAAAATGTATAGATACCCCCTCTAGTATTCTATCAATGAATAAATTTTTTTGAACAATTGTTTCTGACGCTTTCGCGGGGGTGCGCATCTGTCTGCTGAGGACACACAACTATTGAATCATATTCCCGCTTTCCAAAGGAAGGTGACATTTGTCACTTATTCAATTATGTTTGCTTCCTGATCGAAATGGGATGATAGGATGTCAGCTCCTCCTTCCATGGATTCCTCTTTAGAACTCATTTCCCAGTCCGGGCCTCCCTTAAATATTAAGAAATTATTCATGAATCTCATTCCCAGTGCCATATCATTGTGGACACCAGTTAATTACGTTGCTTCTATCAGGACATTCTAAAGGTTCTTGACATGGAAACAACCTTCAGTCGGGATTGATGGTAACATTAGGCATGTTAGGGTATCTATGGATGCATGGACATTGGGGAACCCGAATTCTTTCTCATAAGGGGGCATCTCAAGTGTGTAAAACCTGAGGCATCCCATGCTGATCATAGGGTATCTAATTCCAGAGGCATGTATTTGAGGTTTTCCTTAGATTCCCATGTTTAGCATGGTATATGTTTCAAGTTTAACGTCTTGAGGAGATGTAATATGAGTGATAAAAACACCCCATAGGGACAGATCAGATTGGTACATCCCTTGGAGGGAACTCCTTTAATGTTTACCAGATGGATGGATCAGAACACCCAATGAGGATGAATCTGAGGCAGTGTGCCCCATAGAGGGAAGATACCACACTATGAAGGATGAACTGGACACCAATGAGGTTAGATGAGAAAGAGTGCACCCCGGAATGGGGAATACCATGTGGATAGGTCAGAACGCCCAATGAGAGCGGAACTAGGGTTGTGTGTCCCATAAAGGGAAGATGTCACACCGTAAAGGCTGTTCTAGACACTACTAAGGGAGGATCATGGAGAGTGTACCCTATAATGGGGGAAACTAAGGTTTAACATTGGCTGGGATTTAATCTCATGGAGGTTTCCTACGTACCCTATGCATAAAACATGGATTGAAACCAATGTAGTTCGAATGGGTTATGAATCAGGGTGTACACAAAGGACAACAACCCGAATACATGCTGGGGATTATGCATGGATAACGTCCCATCGAAATAGGTACACTCTTGGTTAATGATTATGGATTGTGTGGGGCTTATGCGTGGTTAGATGCCTGTGGGAATGGCGTGATCCCACAGGGATGTGGCGGCCATATTAAGAATCGAGATGGATGATGGAGAGTTGAATGAAGTGGTGGGGGAATGAGATCGAACCATCATGATGGTGATGGTAGTGTTGGGCTTAAATATCAGAGAGGCTTCCTACATATCCCTGTGGCAGGGAATCAAATTCTGTGTAGTTCGGTGAGGCGATGGGACACCTGAGGAGGCCGCCCATGAGAATGGATACAAGGATGGGACCTAGAGGAAGTAGAACTTCCAGGTTGGGGCTTGACCTTCCTGAAGAATATGGGATCAAGGGAGAGACCATGATGAGACATGGGTGATGGGCTTGAACCTCAGAGAGGCTTCCTACGTTTCCTCATGGTAGGTAATCATAGTCTACATAGTTCAGGATTGGGGTATAGAAGTTGGGTGTACACATAGAACAATGACCCAATGGTATATTGGGGCTTACACGTGGTTAGTATCCTGGTTTGGTCTAATTCCATGAGGAGAACTGGAGATGTGGGTCCCAAAAAAGGTGACTATAATGACTTACTATTGATTGTAGACTACAACAACTTTCCATTGGTTGGGTGAAACGACTTACCACTAACTCAGGAACACATATGTTTACCGTCAATTTGGGAACACAATGTATTACCATCGATTGGGGTTGACAACGGCTTACCATTGAATGGGGTTCCAATAGCTCACTTCTAGTTGAGGTTAAACCTTTGGGAGAATTTATACGTACCCAGTCCAGGGTACAAAAATCAAAGACCACGTAGTTCGAATGGGTACAATTTAATGTATTGCGGGACAAAAAAGATGTACACTTTAACATCATATGGGATGAAGGTGAACTGATTTTAATGGGTTGGGTCAAATAAGTATTGGGCATGAACCTCGAGGAGGCTTCCTACATACCTTTACTTTGTCAAGGATCAAAGTCCATGTAGTTCAGAAGTTAGGATATAGTTTAACATCATGTGGGATGAAGGTGAACCAACATGAAGTTTTCTGGTCAAATAGGTGTTGGTCATGAACCTATGGGAGGTTTCCTACATACCTTGTGTGGGAAAGGATCAAAGTCCACGTAGTTCGTAATAGAGGATACAATTTAATGTCATGCAGGACGAAGGTGAACCGACGTGAAGGAGTTGGGTCAAATAGGTTTTGGGATTGAGCCTCAGAGAAGCTTCCTACATTCCATGCCATGGCAATGATCAATGTTCATGTAGTTTGGGAGGGATGATAGAGTTTAACGTGATGTGGAACGAAGGTGAACCGACATGAAGGGGTCGGGTCGAATAGCTGTTGGGTTTTGACCTTAGAGAGTCTTCCTACATGCCTTGTCATGGAAAGGATCAAAGTCCACATATTTTATAATGGATGATATGGTTTAACATCATGCGGGACAAAGGTGAACCGATGTGAAGGGGTCAGGTAAAATAGTTATTGGGCTTGAACCTTTGGGAGGCTTTCTACATACCTTTCCTTGGCAAGGATCAAAGTGCACATAGTTCAGAAGGGAGTATATAGTCTAACTTCATGTGGGACGAAGGAGAAACGATGTGAAGGTGTCAGGTCAAATAGGTGTTGAGATTGAACCTCAGGGAGGATTCATATGTACCTTAACTTGACAAGGATAAAAGTCCACATTGTTCAGGATGGTTTGGGAATTACCCACTAAGGTGGACCATGGAGGATTCCATGGACACTATTTACTCTAAGCTCACGTGAGACATTCTCAGTGTGAGAAACAAGAGGCAATAATAGACCTGATGATTGTGGATCAATGTTGTATCCACGAAGGGTGGTGAATGGGTCTTACACACGAATGATGCATGGGTGCCACTAAGGAGTGGTAACAGTGAATGGGGCTTATGTATGGATGTTTTCCATGCGACTCTAAGGATCATAAATAGTGGATAGGGATTACACATGGAAATTTCCCATGTGCCTCTATGGAGTGGCAATGGTAAATGGGGCTTACACATTGAAGCTACCCATGAGCCACTATGGAGCGGAAATGGTGAATGGGGCTTATGCATGGGAGATGCACGTGGGCTGCTATGGAGCAGTAATAGTGAATGGGTCCTACATATGGAAGTTTCCCATAATGTCTTCCTTAGGTTTGGCTGTGAGGTTATCCCAACTCATTGGTGGGTTGAGGCATATAATTGGGACCAACACTTATGCGCAAGTTCATAAGTGGGATTACACAAAGGGGTGTTGGAATTAGTCCAAACAAAGAGAGATGAAAAGTGTGAATCACATGCCTGACATTCAGAATGTGGTGAGGGTGGTGTGATGATGGAGGATAACTATTGACCATGTTCGAAACATAGAATCCATATCGTCTTAGCCTGAAATGAGGAAAAACAAATGAGGGTCGACTGTTGGTCATGTTCGAAACACATGACCTGCCTTGAAGTGTTATCCAAATTCTTCTGGGGCATTGGCCTAGAACGGTAGGTGAGACGAGGTGTCACGGGACTAGGCCGTTAGGGGGTCCCTTCAGACATGAAAGAGTATGGAAATTTGAATGAAGGACATGCAAAGACTGAGGTGGAGTGATGGAATGTTTGAATGGATTCCAATGCTCTTGAATTTATGCCAATGTAATCATGGAATAAGGTATCTTATGCTTGAATAATAATCCATATCTTATATGGAACAAGAGGCATCCTATTATTGAATGATAGGGCACGCTATAGTTTAGAGTCATATAGAGAGAACTACTGAAATCTTATGCTTGGCGCATAAGGCATCTCTTGTTTGGAACAAGAGGCATCCTATATTTGTCATGTAAGGTGTACTATAGTTTATATTCATGTAGATAGGACTATTGGAATATTATTCTTGGTGCATAAGGGATCTCTTGTTTGGGGAAATAGGAATCCTATATTTTTCATATAAGGTGTACTACTGTTTATAGTCTTGTAGAGAGGAATGGTGCCATCTTATGCTTGGGGCATAAGTCATCTCTTGTTTGGGGAAAGAGGCATCCTATGTTTTTCATATAGGGAATACTACAATTTATATTCATGTAGAGAGGACAGTTAGTCATAAGGCTTCTAGTAATGGTTGGTGTTGGGACTTACGTGAGAGTAACCCTTTTTTGGTTTAACTTGGTAATGGATTCTAGTGATGGGGTTTGGATGAGTTTCTTGAGGAATGGTTTGACTCAAGGTACTTGAGGAATTGATAATGATAATCTCAACTCATTAAATGGGAAATTAACCAAGGGGAATATTTCAACTCAAGGTGTTTCATGGTGTGTAGAGGAGTACCTCAAATCATGGTCTGTAATAGGTGGAAGGTGGGTGCGCATAAGGGCGCAATAGAAAATGGAGATGTCCCGGCCCAAAATGTTTATGGTGTGACTCTCCATTTTTCATGGGGGTCACTGATAGGAGAAAAGAGATGAGTCAGAAGGGATGGGACCATAGCTCGACACTGATCCTGAGCAGGGGTGTAGGGGCGCAACCCCCACGGTATGGACCAGTGGGCATGAAGGAAGGAGCTTTAAAAAGGAAAGGTGCTCGCAGAGCATGGACTGATGGAGTAAAAGGGCTCACAGATCAAAGGGGTTCGTGGAGAAAACGGGCTCGCAGAGAAAAGGGTCTCATGGAGAAAAGCGTCTCATGGTGAAAATGGGCTAATGAAGAAAGGGGTTTGTAGAGAAAAGCAGCTCGTGGAGCCTCTAGCAACCCGAAGAAGCTCCCTCCTTCGCAAAAGGCTCCGACATTTGGGAAGGACATCACTTCACGATTCTCTGGAGCACCACGAATTAGGAGATTGGCTGCCCAAGGGGTCGCGTGACTGTGCTTATGAGGGGGGGGGGGGGGGTGGCCTAATATTTATAAGCACAACAGTTCGGCGGAGCACATAACGAAGCACAAATTCACACCCTAAAAATAAAATCACACTGTGAAATAAATATTGCTCTGTGACTAGAGTGAGTTCTCTCAAGTTTCTCATTCCCGTGGAGTCGACCGTCATCGGCCTTCGTGGCGCTCGTGAAGGCTCCAATCAAGTTCCCTCATGTTTCTCGTAGTCACAGAGGCTACTGTCACAACCTTCATGGCGCTCGCGAAGGCTCTGATAAAGTTCCCTCTACTCCATGATCGTAGAGGGATCTTTAAAAATGGGCTTCGCAAACCAGTTTTCTATCCCAACAACTAATGTCCATAACTCATAATCCATAATTCCGTTCAGACTTTATGACTAGTCAAATTAAAGATTTTTAAATGGGATATGATCTTGGATCATGTATGGAAGCATTTGGAATATCTCGTGGATGCATTTTATAGTATCCACAACCATTTATATTGATGTTCAATCATCTTCCATTTATAATGTGTATGATATTTCATTGATATGATTTTTCATGAGTCATCAAATATACCTATATTTTTCATAATATCAAGTAAACATGAATTATAGGATTTTTATGTTAAAATTATAATAAATAATTCCTCAGGAAATGATCATGAATTCCCACCAACATGATATTCCTCACTAATATATCTGCTCCAACTATCTTGCTCCTACCTGATTCACAAAAAAAATCTGGGTGGAATATATGTCCTAGAGGTAGAGTTTTTTTTTCTCTTTCTGAAGTCTCTAGACTTGGAAAGCATAGATTTACTTTTTCTAAGGAAATATGGTCGGCCTCAAAATCTTTTTATCTCTTTCTTTATATTTACCTCATTGTTGTCTAATCATCATATAGGGGAAGTATTTTAAGACATTGACATAGAATTTTCCCAGGATGTACTTATCTGGTTTTTAGCATATAGGTTTTGTGCCTTTTTCAAAAGGGTCCCAGATACCCTAATGTGGGTGGGGGGTGAATCAGGGTATAGATATTCTTTTGAAATTATTCCAAAACCAGTAGATCATACCCTATTTATTATAAGGGTCACATTGTTTGTATATTTATTGTTTATATTTCTATTACCTTTTCCATATTTATTTGATAATGATTAAAATAATATAAAGTAAGAATTCAAGTACAAGGGAACATAAATGTTTACTTGGTTGACCCTCACCGGGATACGTCCAAGGAGTATACAATGATAATGTGCTGTTGTACCAAATTTAATATGGATAAATACCAATTCAAGGTTTGAGATAGATCATTTTTATTCCTAGGATCATTTCCATTACAATGTTTACGATTATCTCAATACTTCCCAAGGGCCACTCCCACAATTTGTTTCCATCGATGGATCACTGATGTCAGAAAGGATCACCTTCTCCCTCTTTTCTAACTACTCTATAAAGTATTTACACATAGTTTATAGACATGTAGGTCCCTTAATTCAAAACAATGAATGCATACTTAGTTATAGGTAGATGATATATTGAAGTCCCACTTTAATCCACATGATGAATATCACTTTACCACAGATTTTCAAGGAAATAATTTTTTAATACTTTCACAATGATCACTACCTTCATAAAGCTCACAAAACCTTTTCAAAACTACCAAATTATTTACAATCATATACTACCTTCATGAACCCCACAACATTCACAATTCCCACATATTTCACGAATCTCAACAAACCATCACAAAGAAACCTCCTTTCACGAAGCTCAAACACTTCCGCGAAACTCACTTATCCCTCATGAAGCTTACAACTTTTGGTTAGTTGTTTATATCCTTCATAAAATTAAATATTTTCTTGATGCATACAAATTTTGGTCAACTTTTATATCCTTCATGAACTTCCTTTCTTGATAAACAATTTTGAAATAAAAATTATCAGAAATCCAGAGTCCTAGAATATTTTTACGTTTTTCTCTACTGTTATGAGGGGGTAGAGGCTTATTTATAGGTGTTTCCACCAATTACATAATCTTTTATCCTTGTCACCAACTTTTTGTGAAGTTACCCAGCTTTTTTCATGAAGGTTCCTATTTAGAGAATCTACAGGGAAATTTCACCATTTATGTAACTTCTCATAGCCATAGAGAGTCACCATTAACCCTTCAAGCATTCACGATGGAGTACATCTCATAGTCATGAAGATGTACCATTTTTAATCATGCATTTGAGATGCTCCATACTTTCATGAAACCCATCCTTCATGACACTGAATACCTTTTCAAATCCCTTCACCTCATAAAACTCTAATCTTTGAAAAACTCATTCCCTTTCTATATTTCCATGAGGAATTAATATAAATCCATATCTCCCTATGTTTGATTCAAGATCCAAAATTTGGACCCAAAAATATGGAAAACACTGGGAAATGGTTCCACATTATATACATTATTTTCTATACTACCTTTGGGAATCCATTCATCTATCTTGGATATTTTTCAAAATACCTTACCAAAAATCCCCCAGTAACTCCACAAATGTCTATGGAAACCTGATTTGTGAACAAACACAATCAATCCAAAAACATTCAAATGTTACCTTGAGGGTTTTTTTTTCACAACAAGATGGATTTTTCCTAGGATTCCCTTATCAGTTTTATATCCTGGTAGGTTTTGTTCCTTTTTCCAGTCCAACAGAATAAATCTATGTTGTGTTTTAGTATATGTTATTTTATAAAATAAATTATATTAATATAGTTTAAGTTAATTTATATTGGACATTATATTACTCTAGTTTTATGGTCTTTTAGTTTGAACCTTCTATTATTTTAGTTTAGGGTCTTTTAGCTTATACCTTCTATTGCTAATGTTTAGGGTATTTTAGTTTGGACCTTCTATTATGGTATTTTAGGGTCTTTTATCTCATATCCTAAAGATTCCATGAAATTTAAGTATTACAGTGAGGAATTTATTAATGAATATGGAATATAGGGAAGACTGGTTAGGGATGACTGAAAAAACCCTAAGGTTATGAGTTCCACCATGGTGTTTCCAGAGTTCATGAGGATTGGAGTTTGATTCCAATAAGGAGGATAGGCCTCTATTTGGTAGGTCAAAGACCTTATTCATGTATAGCATTGTTAAACATCAATTTATTAACTCTTTCCCAAAGTTCATATAAGATTTATGGGGGGGGAATAATGGTTAAGGGAGAAATAGCAGGGAAATTGAATCCACCTTGAATGTTGGAATGTGGGTGATTTAATTCATAACCCAAACGTAGTAGATAGTGAATATGGGATGGGGAAGTAATTCTCGAAATGAACCATAACACACTGAGATGTTGAGTTCTTACATAGTGTTGCCAAGGCTCACAAAGATCAGATTTCCTTTCTTACAATTAGGGGATGCCTATGGATGGTAGGTCAAAGTCCTTATGCATTAGTAGCATGGTCAAATAGAGGTGTCACCACTTTTTTGAGGTCCATGAAAGGATTTTTAATACTCAATGTTCTTGATGATGAAGTTGGGTATGGAGGAAATTCTATCGAGGATGGGTTCCACACTTTTAGTTAGTTCTTCCCTTATGTGAATCCTGAGCCCTACACCATGTGGTTTTAAATAACATGGTGTGGGCCATCAAAAGTTTCAGGAATAGCATGTCACATTTCTTCTTTGAGAAAGGATAAAAACATGTTTATGTAACATTGAGGATGTCTAATCCACTTGAATAGTCTAGTTATGGGGATTTTAAATCATATTCTAAAGGACTTAGGTCATGAGGATGGAATCGAAAAATAATATTGGGAATGGTCCATACCACTCTAAGGTGATGAGATCTTCCACAATGATGTCAAAGATCATAAGGATTATAAATCCCTTTTTGAAAAGAAACTCATTTGGTTGGTGACCATAGGTGCATATAAACAATCCATAAACATACATTCATAGTCAGAAAAAGATCCACTGAAGTCATGTATCTTTTTCCAAAGGCCATGTATGGTTTTTGGAAGCCCAAGGTGCTCAAATGATGATTTGTGGTTTATGGAGAATGTAATATTCAATAATGGGTTGAGTACCCAAGAATTTGTGTCACTGCAGAGTAAACAATTAATTTTGGAGAGGATATGTGAAAAACCATTAATATGACATTTTCATGGATTAGGGGGTCCAATGAGAATGAATCACCTTTTACTAGGTCCACAATGTGAACCCTATGAGCTTTATGCCTCATTTATTTATGCCATAATGTTTCCCTAAACTCTAAAGATGTATATTTTAGTGATTAAAGACATTTATTTTTCTCAGGACACCATTTTTTAGTTTTTAACTAGGCATGTTTTATGTATATTTCGTTTTCTTTTTATGGTCTTTATATTTAGACAATCAAATTCTAGGGTTTATGGTCATACAACTTTGACTAAAGTAAAAACGGTTTATTATTGTGATGCATATAGACCTACTATGAAGGGGATGTTACACAAGATCCTAATAAGGATACAAAGGGTCAAGAGTACTATGATATCCTTTCAAGCAGGATACAAAAATGTTGTAAATCATAATTTGAGGTTCTCAGGTCATGATCAATTATATAGGAAAATCATTTCAGGGATGACCCAAACCATCCTTATGTGATGTGTTCTTCCATAGTGATGTCAGATTCACAGGGATCGTAAAGACTTTTTTGCAATTTATGGAATTTTTTTTTTGATGACCATAAGAATATATGTAGGAGAAATATGCACACATGCATAGTAAAAGAAAGGTCTCTTAAAGTTGGGTGTCATTTTCCATGGGCCATGGAAATCCTGCATTAACCCAAGGTGCTCTAGACATGAAGTGTGATTTATGGAATGAGGGACTTAGAGGATTACATGAACACCCCATATCTTGGTTGACTAGGGTTCAGATCTTGTGGAAGATTGATGAGGGATGAATATGGGTGACGATTTTCACATTTTAGTATCATTAAATGGTGATGTATTTAATGTGATGTTTTAATGTCATGTGATAATGACATTTTTTTCCTTATAGTTTAATATAATACATCGAGGATGTATTCATTTCCTTATAGTTTAATGTCATGCAGTAAAGATATGGGAACCTCCATGAAAAATTGTTCAATATGTATTATGTGTGCAAGAAATATATATGCAGATCCTAGTCATAGGTAGGGGGAAAAATCTTGTTTGGATCACCCCTTATAAAGTTGGGGGGTGTATTTGTTTTCGTTGGTTGTTGTTGCTAAACCCAAAATTGGAGATCTGCATCACTATGTATCATGTGATTACATAAACCAAGCCACACATAGTTATTGACAAGAAATGTAGTTTAACTTCATGTGTTAAGGATGTTGTCTCCCTGATGTGATAAGGTAATGCTAATGCTGGGACCAAGAATGAAGGTTTTGGCATCAATACATATCATTTGGTGGTAAGAATCAAGACATACATAGTATTAAGTTAGGAAGAACTCTATATAGGTCTAAACCATATGTAGAGGGGGAATTTTTCATGTTGATTGTTTTTGTTGGTCCCATAATTGGAGATCTAGGAATTAGTACATATCCTGTGATGACAGAAATAAAGAAATACATATTTCTTAAATGAATTCTCATTGTGTAGGGTGGAAACATACATAGTGAGAAAATAATTTTTATGTTTATTCATTATGACTAGACCTGGGGCTAGATATCTAGGTATTCTTACATATATTTTTATAAAAGGAATCAAGTCACACATAGTTCTTTAATTTAGGTGTTGAAGATTAAAAACACCAACAATAATGGTCCTCTCAGGTGATGTCTATAGGAATGTGTAGTTTTATGTCATGAAAGAGACTTCAACCATGTAGTTTAATTTCATGAGGTAAGGAATCATGGGGTTCCATTTAATGACTTTCAATCGAGACAATGAAAATCATTACATGAACTAATATGTCTTGGTAATGTGGTTGTATCCCTTAAAAAAATTCATATTATCTTGTGAGCTATGATTAGTATGTGAAATAAGAAATGGAGCAGGTCCTTCACATCATGGAGAAAATTGGAAAAAGGACAAGAAAATTTTGTATCATGTAGTGGATGGGCTAGGATATAGGATCCATGCATCCTTACATGTCTCATTATAATGAGAATAAACCTATAAGTAGTTCCAAATACTGAATCCTTTTAAATCCATGTGGAAAGGAAATCAACTATGTAGTTTATCGTCTTGAGGTAAGGACTTGAACGACTCGACGTGAAAGAAGTGTAATGTTTCAGCTAGTCCCATGAACGGAGGTATGGGAATCACTATGTATCTTGTGATGGTAATAATCAAGCCACATTTATTTCTTATAAACCATTCATTTTAGTGTCATGTGAAGATGACATCATCCATGTAGTTTCACATCTTGCAGTAAAGATGTTTTTTGTGCTGTTTAACATCATGTGGTAAGGAAAAAGAACACTATTCAGTTTATCATCTTTCTTATAGAATTATATCCATATAGTTTAATTTTATGTGGTTTGAATTTTTTCCTTTTAATTTTACCATCATGTGGTAAGGACAAAGGTTGTTGTGTACTTTACCATTTTCCCACCAGGATGAGCTTCATACAGTTTAACATCATGTGGTTAAGAAATTTTTCTATGCCATTTAATGTCATGAGGTAAGGAAAATGTATGATGTTTAGTTTATTATCTTTTTTCTAGGATGATCTCCATACTATTTAAATTCATGTGGTTATGATGTTTTCTCATGTCATTTAATGTTATGTAGTAAGGAAAAAGGATGTTGTATAGTTTATCCTCTTTCTTCCTGGGAAATCTACATATAGTTTAACATCTTGTGGTTAGGAAGTTAGGAAACAGATTGAAGATATTGAATGTATTTCTTGAGAAATATTTCATTAGTGGGGGGTGTGATACATTCCCCATCAATTATGGTTAACCAGTAGGCTCCATTATGATGGAACTTATGTATGATATAAGGTCCTTCCAATTTGGGTTCGTTCATTGGAGGATTCATTCCTAGAATCATTTGGGTTTTGAGATCCAATACTAGTTTTCCTTGAATAAATGAATGGAGGTAGACATTTTTATTGAATTCCCATTTGATCAGATTCTGATAAAATTCAAGGTTGTTCAATATATGGAACTTATCTTCATCAAGAAACTCCAGCTCATCCAACCACGCTTTCAATTTCTCATCATCCAAGAGTTTTCTGCAAAGGGTTATTTGTAGTGAGGGAAACTATAATTCTATAAGAAATACCACCTTAGTTAGGTAGACCAATAAGCATAGAGTTTCTTGTGTAGCATTACGTGTGGTGGTACAATAGGGCCCTAAATCATTGAAGATATTTTTCTTCCATGACATACTATATTTATTTACCATATTCTGAAGTTTATTTAATATATTCTAATTTAGGTCCTCTATTTTTCCATTTTTTACTACATGATATCTGAATGAGTGATTGAACTATATATTGAACACATGGAATAAATTCTTCAACTCTATAGAATATAAGTTGGTAGAATTTTCCACAAATATTTTGTGAGGGACTATGAACTTGATGATGATTTGGGACTTCAAAAAGTATATGATATTATTAATCCTGAATTTCTTGAGGGGTATTTCCTTAGGCCATTTGTTGAAGAATTCAGTAGTAGTAAAGATGTACTTAAATTTTTTAGCTTTGGATTGGGGATATATCCCCAAAACATCAATCCCCATATGAAAAATGAATATGAATATTTAGATAAATGTATAAATTATGGGGGTTGATAGATGATGTTTTTATATATTTGGCATGAAGAAATTACATGGTGAATTCCACACAATCCAACATCATTCTTTTCTAGTAGTAACCAAGGATTTTGGTTTGGCAGGAGACCCTGATCCCTGATAGATGAGTATCGAAAGAGCCCACATGAATTTCATATATGATGGTAGATATCTATATTCCTTATTTTCATCTAAGTAGTATTGTATCTAATACTCACTTGTATAAGTATTCATGATTATTTGGACTACACGTAAGAAAAAATTCACTCCTCGATGATGAATATGTTCCCTTCCATCTTTTTCTGTTTAGAGAGTCCCATTTTGGAGATAACCAATTATTATATCTATCCATCTCAGGTTATATTTTGGTTCATCACTCCCTAGGGTGGTTTTGTAATTATTTATTTCATCGATGTTGCAGATGATGATAAATGAGACTATTCTTCAGTGTGCTATATGGAAGATTTCTTCCCCTTGATCGGGGTTGGCCAGTATTATGGATGCATTGTCCAATGCATCAATACAAGCATTATGTAATTGTGGACACGATACAACTTGGGTTTAAAAGGGACTTATTCCATTGGTCCCCTGATTTAGCTAGTGATAGGGGCCAATTATTCCTTTTTAATGACATATTCTCCATTAATCCTCTTTATCACTAGCTTTGAATCTAGTTTTATGTTCAAGTAGGCTATTTGTAGCTATAGGGATTGTTTCAAGACAATAATGATGGATTGGTATTAAGGCTCATTATTTGTGTGGCCTTCAGATAGTGATAAAGAGTAGGTAATTTTTTTTCTTGAGAGACAAATACAATCCCTCGACTAAACCAGTTGAGATTTGTATTTTTCATCCTTCTGTGAATATGACTCTATGAGGCACCATCAATATACATATCCCATGTTTGGGAGGGTCATGGTAATATTAAAACTCATAATCTGGAAGCTCGGTTTTCACCAGTATACTTTCCTGGGTGGGATGTTTCATGAGTAAATCAACCATGCCCTTCCATGTCACAGAATTCTATGACAAAAACTAGATGTCATACTTTTGAAAATGGAACATCCATCAGGACAAACGCGTTGTCAGCATGGAATGACCAAGGATGTATATGAGAGGATCAATATGAGAGACCAAGTAGACTTTGTGGTGTTTCAAGTACCTCCATGACTTCTACACTATAAAGATGAGTGAAATGAATTTATTCTCAACATTTGAGTACCAGGTCTTAGTACATAGAATCACTCTACTATGGTAGTAAAGGCTATTCTCATTACCCATGTCTCTCTTTTGAGTGAGGAGAGTTAAAATTGTCAATTCCATTATAGCCACATATAAGAAGAGTTTATTTCATTCCATCAACAACATCAAGATAGGTGGGTGAAAAATATATTGCTTGAGACTCCCAACATCTTGTTGACAATCATCATCCCATTTATAAGGGATTCACTTCATCATATTCTTGGTGAAATGGAGATATTTTTTGGACAGGTTAGCTATGAAATTTGAAATGTAAGTGAGGTTCCCCTAGATCTTCCTCAGTTATTTGAAATTCCTAGGGATGAAATTGTAAGAATATCACTTGTCTTTTTTGGGTCAACCTCAATGCCACAGCGGTATACCAAAAATCCAAGGAACTTCCCTGATGTTACCCCATAAAATAATCTCATTAGATTCATCTTCATAATTTTTATTCACTATTTTTCGAATACTATTTGATGATCCATGAAGTGATAACATCGATGTTGGTATTTGAACAACATGTCATTGACATAATATTCATCAATTCTTCCAATTAAGGGTTTAAAGATATGAAGAATAGTGCATTGATAAGTAGTGCCAAAAAAATTAAGTGAAAGGGAATGGACTGAGAGAAAAATATTATATTAGGTCCTCAGAAGGTTGTGGATTCCTCATATTTAGGGGCCATATTTATTTGATTGTACACTAAATACCAATCCAGGAAAGAAAGTTCTTGGAAGATTTTTGTTACATCTATTAATAGTTCTATGATTGAAAATGGGAATTTTTCTTTTGGGTAGTTTTAATTAAAGTATTTTAAATCAGTGAAAACACTAATTGGACCATTCGTCTTCTAGACGGGGATGAATTTTCAATCCTTCTTTGGTATTTCACTTCTAGAACAATGTTTTATTTGATAAACTTTATAACTTATGCCTCTAAATTGGTAGCATTAGAGTGTTTCATCCTTCTGGATGCATGCATGAAGCCTAGATGGTAATTAGGTAAGATAGGATGGTGTGTATCCACATCTAGGTTCAACAAGTGTATTTTTATAGAGTACCAAGAGAACACATATCAGTGTTGAATTAGAAATGAAATATACATATATTTCTACTTGAGAGGAATGGAGGCACTAATCCGTATAGGTTACCGATATTCTTTTGTTCCTAGATTCACAAGCCTGAGCTCATCAATGGTGGTTGACACACCTTCCTCAAATGTGGGAGGGGCGTTAATGAGGTCATCCTATTATTCTTCAACATATGAGTCTATGGATGAATATTCAGATGATTTCAGTAATTTGGGAGAATAATTATCACTATTGGTAGGAGAGAGGCTGTAGAACGATACATTGTCATCCTCTACCACTAGAGTCATTGTAGAGATATTCTAAAGTTGATTTAATTTTACACTATAATTGGGAATAGAAGTCATGTAGACATCATGGATCAAGTCTATTTCCTCAACTAGATTTATGGGGAGCACATAGTAATATTCAATCATAATCTATATATTTGTAGGGTAGGTCCCCAAGCCATTGCGGACTAAAAATCATATGTCATCATCCTATTGTAACCAAGGTTTTTATTTGATGGTAACTGAGTCTAATTCATGTTTGTTTTCAATCCACACTTGGCTGATCAAGGAGTTTGGAAATAAATTGTTTTTATAGTGTGCACGAATTCAGTGTCAAAAGAGATGTTTGTTTCCCAGTGTTTTCCAAATTTTAGGTCCAAATTTCAGAGAATGGGGAAATATGTTTTTGGAATAGGAAGTTGCACACAAGGTTGAAGGTGAATCCAAAACATTCACTCAAGTTATGTTTTAGGATTATCTCATAAATACATGTAAAAGGAAAGTATTGAGCACACGTATTTTTTTTTAGAAGAATCTTACATGCCAGATGTGATTTAAAAAGTGACTTATGAAAAAGTAAAGTTTTTAGTTTTTCACTACAAAATACAGAAAATTCACAAGATTAAAGTAAAAATAAATTTGAGTGAAAGGATATTACATGCGAAATGAAATGCCAAATTTAGGATTATGTGCATGGGGAACGAATGGAAGGAACATAGGTATAGGTTCGACTAGTTCTATAAATAGGCATCTACCCCTATTTAAGTCTTAGAACTTCTTTCCAAAAAAATATTTTGTGTCTGTAATGCATGAAAGAGTTGTGTGAAGAAGACTTACATGAAGAATATCTTTCTTGAAAAATATTCCAAGATTCTATCAAGGCCAAGTGAATATTAGGGTGTGGTTGTGTGAAATATAAGGGTTGTGAGAAAGTTATCTTGCATGAAAATCCCAAAACTTTCATGTCTGAAAAGGTGTTACACTCAAATGCTATGGTGAGATACTAAAAGTTTTTCAATATCCGGTTTGTTTGATCAGTGCTTTCAAGTGCATAAATTCAGGACATCAATGCAAGAATAATATTGTGCTAGATAGGGACAAATAATTCAATTCCAATATACTGAAGTTACATTCAAGTTATTAAAATGTGTAAGACATCATCTAGATAAGTGAGATAGGGGGATTCAATGGAAGTGTTTCGAGGGAGGTAGTGTGCTATACCAAAATTCCTATAAAGGAAGTTTCAATGAAATAGAGTGACTGTATATAAACTTCTGTATTCCAAAACATGGAAGATTGGTGGGTTTAGGTATGACCGACATACTATAAACATATGCTCCTTGGACTAGACCTTAGTGGTGAATTGAGTAAAATTCATGTGTTTCCCCTCTTCATATAAATGTTTGGTTACTGTACGATTCCATAAGACTTGTTTAATAAGTTCATACCAATGTGGAAACAAGATCCATAAATTTAAAAGAAATATTTTCAACCCTAGTTCACCCCTCCCCTCTTAGGGTGTTCTGGGGTCCTACATGTGGTATTAGAACATACATGTTTCTGGAGTTAAATCTTTATTCTTTTTTTGTCATAGAGAATTTAGTAAATGTCAGGGGAGTCCCCCTATTTAATGAAAGAAATTTCTAGATTAGAAATAATGTGATGATATCTCATCTAAGATCTATTGGAATAGAAGTTATTTTTTTCCACTACATAGGGGATTTAGTTCATGATTCCACATGATTGTCTATGATAGAAAAAAATATGATAGTGCATGATGAAAATGAGAAAGTGTTGAATGCACTTACTAAACCACTATCTGATAAAATCTATATAAAGGTGATGAGTTATCCCTCATCCATGTATTTGTCAGAGAAGCTAGAAAATATATATTAAAGGGATAATAAAGAAAAGGATTCCAAACTCCAAGTTTTCTAGAATAGGTTCGATGATTTTAAGATGCATACCGATGAAAATAAAGATACCCTTTTTAATAGAATTACTGAAGTTGTTGGATAAATACAAGGAATTAGTGAAGAAATCAAAGAAATTGGAATTTTGAAGAGAATATTGAGAAGTCTTCCACCTCTATTAAATTCAAAAGTGCCAGCCCTGGAGGAAAGGGATATGTTAAAATGTTCATTGGATGATCTGCTGAGAAATCTAGTGGCATCTGAAATGAGAGTCAAACCAGAAGATACAAAAAAATAGAGTAAGAAATTAAATGGATTTAAATGTTTTTAAAAAAATTTAGATATATAGAAATTGTGTTGATTAAGATAATAATTAATATAAACTCTTTTTATTTTTTCTTTGAAACTCAAAATAGGAAGATGGATATATGAAAGAAATATTCCTTTAATTTGTTTTCAAAGTGGTAGAGTTGGGAACATTACCTCTTGATTATCAAATAAGTTTGATGATAAATAATGTGAATCTAGAAATAAGAATAAGCCTATAAAAAGGTTCCCCCAAATGGGGTACTTCAAATCAGTGAAGATACTATAGAGTAAAATTTTCATCTATAATGAAGAACATGATAATAATGATTTTTTTAGGCTGAAAAAATAGAGTTTAAATATAAAACCCAAAAATCCATTATGGATATTGTTGAAATGTAATAAAATTAAAAATATAAAGCAATATGTAACACCCCAAGCTTCCACGGTACATTTCCCTTTGAATAATGCAATAGGTTGCGTTGTATGCAACTTCGAGATTCTAACACACCACGACCACTCTAACTAACTGTTATGAATAATAAGACCAACTTTTTGAAATATTTTAAATTTTATTTTTCAAAATGTACTTCATTTTTGGGTTTGGAATATCAAAATTATCTTACGGTGAATTTTTGGTACTTTTCTGAAAACTTTCAAATTTTGATGAATAGTGACAAATACTAAATTTTAATTAAAAAAAAATTATTCGAAATAATTTATAGTGTTAAATTATAAATTTGAGTAGTTTTAAAGTATCATTAGTTTATATTTTTAATATTTGATATAATTTATGTCATTTAATGTAATTTCACATTTATGCTAGAAATAAACAAGTGTCAATCTTTTGATAGTTGTTATTTCTTAAAAATACGCTTTTTGTTTTGAAAATGGGAATTAATTTTAAATTAATTTCAGCCACTTATGTGTTTTGAATTTGGAAAAATGTATTCCATATTTGGAATCAAGAGGTGCAAATTGTGTAAGTAGGTAACTTCTATTTTTAGACATTATGAATATTTACATTAGTAAATATTTTATTTACCATGGTTAAAGGGTAAATCTGGTAAATAATGGTAAACAAATATTATAATAATAATATTAAATTACCCCAAAATGTGTCCTATTCATATTGGTTGATAAATTTCTGACCATGGTCATCCTTGGGTCGATTTTGGGACCCCATGGAGCCACTTGAGAGTGATAATGACACTTTATATTAATTAATTTATGGTAAAGACAAAAAGAAAATAAACATATATCTTTTAGTAAAATAATTTTTAGAAGGGTTATATAAGTTATCTTTTAGAAAATAAATATTCATTTGAAATATAAAAAAATTTCCTACATCATGGTATTTTTTATAATTTTTAGACATCAAATAAATAAAATTATTTATGACACAATAATGATGCAGTTTTTACCTCATTAAAGAATGATTCAAATAAATGAGATTATAAAAATTAAAACAATATCCAAATCCTTTCCAATTCTTATTGGATGATTTTATTTTGAACATGATTCATCTTATCTTCTACTTGAATGAGTTTCAGACCTTTATAAACTAAATATAATTATATAATAAAATAATATTTTCAAACATTCTTAAAGAGCCCCTCCTCCCCTTATAAAAATCCCTCACCTCTTACCCATTTCTCACACCTCTCAAGTCACTTGGCTCATCCAAAATTTTCTGAATTAAGCTCCCTACATTCCTCTATTCCTCTTTTAACCCTTACCATATGAAGAAGGATGTAGATGCTGAAAAGTGCTCCGGGGATGAGGAAGGTTCGTGTGCGACAAAGCGAAGCCATATTTGGAACTGGCGATCCATTCCGGGGGGCCTGGAGGGGTGGTGTGAAAAAAATACTGAGGTGCCTGAAAAAAATATGTCCTATGAAAAAAAAATCCAGGATTCACGAGAGTTTTCTGCACGAGTGCGGAACTTCTTCATGCCACCGCTCCACACGGTTGATCTACGCGCTGCCAACATCGAGTGCACAATATTTCATGCTGGTGTGTTTTTTGCATGGACTCACAATCCCAAGAACTTATAAATAGAAGGACACCCCTTCGACTTCATCCTGAAGAATCTGAACCGTTTTCCCTACACAAAATTCATCTCCCGTGCATGCAAAAATATGGCTTTCAAGTACTGAATTTTTCGTGCCAAGTCGCCCGAGGTCTGCCTTCTCGCGAGACCCATCAGGCATGATCCTCATCCAAATCCCTTCGACTCCAGTCCCCCGCACACAATTCCTTCCAATTGCGCGCAATCCTCGAGTCAGCGTGCAAACCCTTCAAAATTTTTCACCCTCTATGACGTGCCGAGACCGGTCCTTTCATGCCCAAACCTGATTGCGCGCCTGACCCAGCCTTTCTTGCGCACGCCGCTTAATTGTGCACCACTCCTTCCAATTTCACGTTGACTCGGTCCTTTTCGTGCAATCACCTCAATTTCATGTCGGCCCGCCCCTTTTTCATGTAGCAGTACCTTTTGTGTGCAAGCCTCCCGCCTTGTGCGCCCGTGATGTCCCTCTTCTGAGCATCATTTTTGGGTGCCTCCCACGCCCAAATCATCTTCTCCATATACTCACTTTCCATGCAACCTCCTAGGTTTTCATGAAGTAACTTCAAACTCCCCTGGGTGATACCGCCTGTTGGGTTGCTTCGCCTCATGCTTCTTCGCATAGGTATGCTAACGACTATCGCTTCTTCACATAGCCACACTAACATGGACCCCCCGAGGGTTCGCTCCATGACACTCCCTATCCACAGCTTTGCATGTCCCCTGTCTAAACCAATGAGTAGAGGGCACTGGTTATGTAAGTCCTAGGGGTGCGGAGAAAACCCACCATGTCCGAGATGCAGGACGTTAAACAGTCAAGCACCATCGTCCTCAGCACATGACGTTAAACTATGGCTTCACCCTATGCCTCGCACGTGGGGTGCACCCACCTTGGTCTTCCTCCACGCCCACTGGTCTCCACGAGGATGAGATCTTCTCTCACAAGGGATGATATCCTCCTTAACAGAGTGGCATTTGTCCGCGGGGAAAGGGAAACCATCTCAGTGTAAGCCACTAGCTTTTCTTGCCAGAGGTAGCATCCCTGATCCTCATTTATTATTCGATCCCAAGGACCAGGGGGAGGGGGAAATGGACACCAGTCCCCTCCTTTATTTGGTGCCAAATCCCTCTCCTGCTGGGATTTTTCTCTATCAGGCCTACATCCTGGAGTAATTCCCATCCTCTTCAGGTGGATAACCACACATAAGCCCCAGTTTCCTCTCTGGGATGCAATCACACGTAAGCCCCAATCCACTTCCCATGGACACAACTTTCGCGACGTAACCATCAGGTCTCTGTTATCTCTTGTTTCTCACACCGAGCATGACTCGCGTGGTCTTAGAGTGAGTACCGACTATGACATCTTCCTTGGGCCGCCTTAGAGCATAAGATCAAAATGTAACCACTTAAACTATGAGTTATTTGATATTTTATAAGGAATGGTATGTAGGAAGCCTCCTAGAGGTTCAAGCCCAACACCCAATTGGTCGTTCCGATCATCTTTTCTGGTTCACCAACCCCACCTGAATTATGAGGTCTTTGATCTTTGCCAAGGTAGGGTACATATGAAGCCTCCATGAGTTTCAATCCCAACAACCACTGGACCCCATTTCCACCTTAGTGTCAGTTCCCAACCACCTGAACTATGAGGAATTTGATCCTTGCTAAGTAATGGTATGTAGGAAGCCTCCCTGAGGTTCGAGCCCAACATCCACATAGACCCCAAGTCCTTATTCACATCGGTTCACCGACTCCTCCCCCATACCCAAACTATGAGGACTTTGATCCTTACTAAGGTAAGGTACATAGGAAGCCTCCCTGAGGTTCAGGACCACCATTCACTCGGTCATTCCGACCCCTTTATGTCGGTTCACAAACACCTTGGGGCTTCCTCAGAGCGTAAGCCCCAAATCCCCATACACCACCCGAACTATGAGGTCTTTGATCTTTTCCATGGAAGGGTACGTAGAAATCCTCCCTAAGGTTCAATCCCAACGCCCATAAGTTCTGACCCCCTTCACGTCGGTTCATCCCTGTCCTGCATAATGTTAAACTGTGGACCTCATCCAGTGGTAAGCTGTTGTAACCCCATCCAGTGGTAAGCCATTGTGACCCCATTTAGTGGTAAGCCATTGACGTCCCTAAGCAGCGATAAGCCATAGAAACCCTCATCAGTGGCAATTAAACATCATAAAAACTACATGGACTATGATTCCCTGCCACGAGGATAAGTTGGAGGCCTCTTTGAGGATCAAGCCCAAAACCATCATCATCCCCATGACAGTTCCATCATATTCACCACCACCCTCACGAAACCTTCCATCATCCATCCTGATTCTTACCCGGGCTTCTACATCCTGATGGAATCATGCCACCCCATTCTCTGTTCCATCTAACAGCATTCGGGAATCCACCCACACGATGAACCCAATATCGGTGTTTCCTCCATGTGGTTCCTCCATCTGATCCACTCTAGTCAGTGTTATGATGAGCCTGATCTATCTCTGCTAGACGTTAAACTCGCGGCATACCCCTTGTTAAATGTGGGAAGCTGAGGAAAATCTCAGATACATGCCCATGGAATATGATTTCTCACGTTTGATGTGGGATGCCTCAGGCTTCCACGCCCTCAAGAAGCCCTATAATAAGCGACATAAGATAGACACGCCAATCCCCCAGCATCCAGACACGCTAGTGGTGCCCAACGTGACTAATCCCCTAACAGAAGGTTGCTGCCCTGACCAGACCCCTTGGAATGTCCTGACAGAAGCAGTGTAATTAACTGGTGTCCATGAAGATATGACGCCAGTAAGAGTTTCACGAACAACGTCTTAAGTCTATAAGGGAGACCTGGACTAGGTTACAAGTTCTGAGGAGGTGTCCAAAAAAGGAAGAACCGACATCCCATTATCCTGTTTTGATAAAGGAGAAAATGTCAATGAACAAGGAACGGATGTCGCCCACCTTTGGAAAGTAGGAATGTGGAGCTACAATTGCGCGTCCTCCACAGACGGATGCACGCGCCCCAGAGAAAGCATTAGAAAAAAAAATGGTGAACCTGATGTGAAGTTATTCTCCTCAATATAGAGATTAGTAGTGCTCGGGGAATCAATGGATTGACATGTCACTGGATCCAGCTATCCAACACTGGGCCCCACTAAGTAAATAGCGGGCCTGGCATTAAACTCACAAGAATTTGGGGCTGTATAATGTTGGACATCCCGTTCTGCAACGTTGCCAACATGGATCCCTCTTACTGATCACGGAATATGGCATGGAACTGGGGCATTGGTTGTCGATTCCTTTTTCTTTCATCATTGACAAGTTCATCTCCCTGCTTCTCAGGAATTAGTTTTCTACACTAGGGAAGCGATCACCACCTACCCGACTACGTTGGGGTCGGGGAAATGACAACACAACCATTCCATGTGGCTTCAACTCTTCCACAATGGCCTCTACATGTACGACCATGGGACACCCATGCCCCCTCTCCCCATTCGAGGTCATTCAACGGAGGGTAATAAACGACCTCATGCATCGCTACGAGGAGGAAGGAATAATCCCAACCCGAGATATGGCCGGCTTGGATCTGGAGGTGTCTGTGTATCACCATCAACGCTGCCCCTAAGGGCCGTGCAGGGATCCATTTCATTCCACCTTATCATAAAACCACTTAGAGTGCCTGTCCCCAGAGTTCCTTGACGACTCCATTCCTTACGCTGATGAGGTAGGTGACGTTCAACCCAGCTTGGTCAGAGTCCCATTCCAGGGGCTCCCAGCAAGGGCTCCCACCCAGCCGCGTCAGCGCCACCACCCAGTCTTACTGAAGGAAGAGAAGGTAAGCTACGTACCTGCATCACCAACCCTGTTTCGTCCGAATCGATGCCAGTATCAAGCGCAAGTTGAGGAGGACGCCTGCCGAGGGGCATCAACGTCAGTAGCTACCGTGGCCCAGGCCACCGCCAACGCATATCATTAGGTCCCTACATACACTGAGAAGGGGAACATATATTCCCGTCCAAGATCGAGTCCCCTACCTCTCCACGGGCAGGCTGGGTTGACTCTCTTGGCCGCTGGCATAAGCAGTGGCCGCTGTGAACCAACCCGCAACAATTCCACCCTGTATGGAGGTCCTCCCTGTATCACCACCGTAGAGAATGCGACCCTTCCCCACTTCGAGGATCGGCATGTAGGTCTTCCATGTACCACTTACAATCTGAGTGAGGGCCTTCCCTGTGACAGTGCCACTCGGTATAGAAGCATATCCCGTGCCCATTACACTGGGTATGGAGTCATTCCTCCTACCGCGACCGTTAGTGCAGAGACATTGCACATCTGGTCTCTCTTCCATGTGGGGACCCTCCTCATATCCTTTCAGCAGCCTGTGAAGGTTCTCCTCACCTCAACAACTAGAGGGGTGAAGGTCAGTCATGCTCCACCCATACCCAGCACAAAGGTCCGCCCCATGCTCTTTCCAGTCCTAGTGGAGGTCTTTCCCACTCCAGTGCTATCCACAGAGGTCCTCCCCATGTCCCCTTCGATATTTTCCCCAGTTCTCCTCGCACCACGACTTTATCGGGTGGAAACCCTCTCCTCCCTAGCACTAGTGCGGCCAAAGGACCCCGTGTCAGAAATCAACCCTGTCCCGAGGAGCCGCCGAGGGGCAGGAAGCCAGGTCATCACCGCCAAAAGAAGAATTATGAGAAGGTCCGGACAGAGATCAAACCAGTTCTCTTCTCGGACTCTGAAGCGGAGTATGACTCAGCTCGGGAACTCTCCCCTCTCTTATCCGAGTCAAGGTCTAGGGAAGGAACAAGGCGCATCAGACTAGTACTCCCAGAATGTGAGGTCTACAGGATTCCCACCTCCCTCCACAGGTATATCCAGGAGGATGAAAATTTGGCGACCCCGTAGGTTACAGTCGTGCAATCATCACCATCGTCACCAGAAGCACTCTCTACCTTGACAAGAGATCACAATGAAATATTATGGGGATCGATGGAAGGAGAGAAACATCACAGACAATCACCAGTAGCCTTATCCCTTGAGCTAGGAATGGCGGCTGTCAGCCCGTCCTATCACGACGTAGCGGCCATGTTGCTACTCTCTTCGGAGGACAACCCAAGAATAGGCAGCCAGTCAGCTTGTTCGTCATACTCTCCACCAGCCAGCCTGCTATCCTAGTGGTCTTCCTCAGTACCGCTATCAATTCCTCATCCACCCCCAATAGATGAGTGCGGAAATCAAGGGACACACCCTGAATCTAAACTGAGGAGCTTCTGGAACATCCTCACGGTGAACCACTTCCCCAAGAAGTTGTGGCCCGTGGTAGCGCTGAATTTTCGTGCTCCGGAATCCATCACTCCAAAAGAGGTTGAATGTTTCCGAAAAACCCTTTGGGTGATGCACTTTCTCCTTCTTTATCAGTAGGTGGTTTATCCCAAGAGCTAAGTGCATCTAGAAGAGATTGGAGAGAAATTTCGTCTAGTAGATCTGGTTGCGCTCCCTGTGGCGCAGCACCCCGAGTCACCAGACATCCGTAAGACCCTCCAACAAAAATGTGTTCAGAGTTTCAAGGTACTCCATGGAATCTTCAAGGAGGCTTCCCCCCCCCCATGCACAGATCCGTGGCTGGGGGCAGTATGCTTCCCTCCTCTTCAGTCCTATCTGGCGGCAGCCAGACCTTCTAGGCGATATCGAAGATATTCCCCCAGGAAGGGTCACGGTCAACGTTACCGACATAGTGGAAGAGGAGGACGAGTTGAAGCTTCTCAATAGAGACTTACCCCTTGAGGGCATGACACCACTATTGGATACATCGGAAAGGGTTACGTCCCAGTAGAGGAACCTACTAGGTCTCCCTGCGCCCACCAAGGCATTGGTACTAAGTCGGAATTTCGGTAAAGGAAAAAAGCACGTTGGAGTTTCCAAGCACTCCGACCCGTCCTCCTCGGTACAGAAGACAGAAGAAGACCTTAAGAAGGAAAAATTGCACCAACAACTAGATGAGAAGATGAAGTTAGTCGACGAACTCCTGGATGAATGTGTTATAGAGCGACGGCCCGACTATGGTAATCCTAGGCCAGTACTGTAGGGTCAGGAACAACTACCCCTCGACGAGCTGCCTCCAGGAAACCCTGATCATCCTGCCCCCGTAGATAGGGTTAAAGCCGGAGCTTACGAAAAAAGGGCACGGTATGTCTCGCCAAACCCTCCTGAACGGTGCGACAATCCAAGGAATCTATCTCGGGTTCCCCCAACTGCCCCGTAGGCCACTCCACGAGCCACTGAGCCTATTTACCATGTCAAAGAACCCGCCAATGCGCTCATAGATAGGAATCCCTATCAAGACATTGAACCCCACCCAGATGATCCAATGGCGTCACTCATTTCCTGCCTTGTGGCATTGGAAACACGATAGGTGGAAATACCACCTGATGGGAAGCCATATCCGGCATGGGTAGATGATATGTCGTCACCTTCGGGTTTCGGGAATCCCACCTTCTCCCCCTTTAACGGGACGGGGGACCCGCCGCAGCACCTGAACCACTTCAACTCAAGGTGTGGGCCTATGTTAGGGACTCCAGCGCAATAGGAGGCTTCCAAGCTCTGCTATTTTGTTCAAATATTAGAGAGGATGACATTTTTCTGGTACAACCTGCTCCTTGTCAGATCTGTAACCAGTTGGGAGGACCTTCGCAAGCAATTCCTCTATTAGTTCTGTTCCACCACCTGGAAAACCAATATCGCAGACCTCTTCAAGTGAAATAAAAGGCCTGATGAGCGAGTGACAGACTTTATCGCCCGGTGGAAGGGGCTCACATACTCCCTTGACATGCCACTTACTCAGGAGAAATTACTGACGATGTGTGTAGGGAATGTCAGGACGAAACTAATTCCTTCTCCGATCACCTAGAACTACCCTAGAGGATTCCAAGACTTCTACGATAAGGCCCAGTACCTGAGGAAAGCCCTGCAATAGGCTAGCCAGGCACGTCTATTTCCCCCTTTAATTCCCGCGAGGAGGGATTCTAGAGCTGAGCCCATCGTGGTGGCCCAGATAGAGGCCCCCAGATAGTTGACATTATTACCAGCGGAGCCACCTCCGTAACCTCTCAAAGGCCCACCACCATAGGCGCAGCCTCCAGCCCAGTAGCGTCTGCTTCAAAATTAGAAGGTTCCCCCGTGGAATGTGCCTCCACCGCCTAGGCGGGACAACCAAGATTCACCTCCTCGATAGGCTCCTTTATCTCCTCGTCAAGGCTAGGTTCCAAGATCCCCCTTTCCAAACAGATGAAAACAGACCTACTCGTTCAATGAGAATCAGGTCCCTGGCTATTTCAGAAGTGCCTTGGAACAAGGAATCATGTGTTTTCTTGAGTGTAGAAGTCCAGAAGTGGCGAATCTCACTGATCGCCCCAGCTACTACCCTTATCATCAGATCCTGGGGCACACCCTCAAGTAGTGCTATGTGTTTAAAGAATAGCTTCAAGACAAGGTAAATAACAACATAGTCAAGCTGGTCCCGGCCCTAGGACAAGTGGAAAGTGTATTTGAAATGCCAGATAGTAGTAGTGACAGTAAAGGTGAGTGGCAGCAGGTTTCTAACCACGGGTCCCAGAAGTATGATGACTGGATGGCTCTAAAAACGGTTTCTCGTACCCATGGTATTATTTAGGCACACCCGAATCATCCAAAGCCTTCAGAAGCTATGACCACAACTTCTACATCATCATCTAAGCCGACCTTTCCCTAGAAGAGCAAGCATCGGCAGCGCAAGGGAAAGAAACATGCCCCACCAATGCAATCATCATCCTGCACTCTCGCTGACTTTATGCCCCCTAAGATGGGGATTCCCCCCCCAGAATCCACCCTGTGATGGATGACTCTTCAAGTGATAGTCAAGGGTATGCTTCGGTTAATACCGTGGAGTTGGTAAACCCCTATATAACTCATGACAATGAGGAGCTCCAGGAAAACCTCCCCAACGTCCCCAGTTGATGCCAACATCGGCAGAGTAGCACCCACATGGGTCGTCAGGGAACGTCAGTTGGCACCTCCAGCCAGGCTGTGTATGCCACTGAGACAAGACAGTAGGACCGGCGAAGAACTCAGCACACGTAGCCTCTTAATCTGGTGTTGTCGGGCCCATCTCCCCCACCGTTTGTGCTGCTGGATCAGGAAGAACTACCTCGACCAGGCCACGACCAGCCTCTCCCTACTATAGGATGATATCAGTTGTCCGGTCCTCATCTAGAAACTACTCTTCGGGCTTCGACTAGTGAGCAACGTGATACACCCAACACCAATCAGCCACCGGTCCGGCTGGTAGGGCCTGCCATGCCACCTATCACAGAGCGGCTTCCTGCAAGCAGAAGTTCGTGCCTGAAACGGAAGTATGATGTTCTCAAGCACCTCACCGGTATCACAGTGAGTCATTACATCCTTTAAGCCCTTCTCTTGTTTCCAGATATGTGTGAGTCCCTCGCTGAGGCTTTGAGAAGCCCCCTCCAATTTGAGATGGAGGTAGCAGTTGTAGAGGCTTTTTATACTGAAGCATTTGAGAACTCTGAATGTTAGGCCATCATTTCATTCTCTAGAGAAGATTAAGGCTCTCCCATACAGGGGCACATCTGCCCACTATACATCACAAAACAATTTAATGGAATAGAGGTTTGCCGCTGTCTTGTTGACATCAGCTCCAAGATTAACCTTATCCCGACGCAGATGCTGTGGAAGCTGGGGTTATACGAAGATGACTTGACTCCCCCCGATTTAAGAATCCAGGGATACGACAGGACTGAGCAGACCCATGTTGGTAAGATCCATTTGAAGACCCAGTTCGGTGGCCTAGTTTCCAGTAATGAGTTTATGGTTGTCTCCCAAGACACCGCATACAGTGCATTGATAGGTAGACCATGGCTCCACCTGCACGCGGCGGTCCCCTCATCGTATCACTAGTGCCTCAAGTACTCCCTCAATGGTCGAGTAGGTGTACTTCAAAGTGATGCATCTCCTTTCGCCTCTTGTGAAGCCCGCTATATGAATGCTGACTATTACAAGAGCAAGGATAAGCAGATTTAGGCAAGCGAGGATGGGCCCGCCACAACTGCAACTGACACCTAGGCAGGTCTGGATGACACCTACATCTTCCTGATTCATCGATTGGAGGTGAAAACCCCCTATATGGGGAAATGCTTTGTTGTCTCTAGTACAAGAGGGAAGAATGTTCCCAAGTCCAAGCGACGACGTAAAATCAGGTCCTACTCCTACACAAACTAGGCCCATGTGATCCTGGAGCCTCCTACCCTCGTACGGTATCGGGATGTCTACCCCATGGCTATGGAAGAACGTCATACGTGTCAGTTTTGATAGGCTGGGATTAACCGGATGAAGACAACGCGCCACTATTGCTTTGATATCATCAAGTGTGTCCCCTTAGGCCAAAGACCATATGTGATTGGATCGACTGCCTTCAACAATATGGTCTCAGCAACACATGAATCTCCCGATATGCTATCCACTACTATCCTGGATGGTACTAGCCTCCTGTCAGGACCTTCCGACCTAGAGAAAGCTTCTCCCGCTAAGAATCCCTCCTCCACAAGTGAAGAAGAGTATCTGTAGGATTCTCCCCAACCTTTGAAGAAGTAATCTCCGCTACGGTTGATGAACTATTATAGGTGAACCTCGATTGCAAGGAAGATCCGAGACCCACCTTGATCAGTGCCACCATGACCCTTTAAGAGCCAAAACGGTACATAGATTTCCTAAAGCAGCATCATGATTCTTTCACTTAGAGCTATGACCAGATGCCAGGACTGTATCCTCAGGTAGCCGTCCACCACCTCGGTCTCCCTGTAAATCATCGCGGGTTCAAGTAACCTCCCAAAAAGATGCACCCTTCTCACGGTTCCATGGTCGAGGTCGAAGTTGAAAAACTCATTAGAGCCAACTTCGTCATGGAGGTATAATACCCCAAGTGGATATCCA
Organism: Viscum album; assembly: GCA_963277665.1. NCBI lineage: Eukaryota > Viridiplantae > Streptophyta > Magnoliopsida > Santalales > Viscaceae > Viscum > Viscum album. The sequence goes on from OY728162.1 coordinate 226,989,654, forward strand.
ATATTGTGCCAGTTAGGAATAAGAACGGACAGATCAGGGTCTGCATTGACTTCCAAGACCTCAACTGTCACTATCCAAAGGATGATTTTCCCCATCCAGTGACAGACTTGTTGATTGATGCTAAGGCTAGGTTCCATGCTATAGCATCCCATCTTTTTATAACAAAACTTTCATTCCATTACATGGAACTGAGGATCTTTAAGGTTTAGTGTCTTGGAAACAAGAAACATAATACATGAAAATAAAAAAAAACACTCTTCTTAAACACTTGAAAGGCTTATCCTTAAGTTCATCCTAGGTTCATTACTGTATCTCATAACCTGGGGACATACATCAAAAGAAAGGGTGAGCAGAAGTCCCATTAAGGGAAACAAGAGAAACATTTTACATGTGAACTTGAGATACTTCAATAAGGACATGAAAAGAACTTTAAGGCATGAGAAAGAAATCATGAGATACATCATAATAAAAATAACATTTTTCATAACTTGAAGATGTGGCTACAACATTTAATATTGACAATCGTTTCTTTTTACCAAGGTCCATCCCCAAGGTGTCGTTAAAATTACCAAGGTTATTCACCAAGGTGTCGTTAAAAATGGTCATCTCTAGAGATTAAGTCTTTACCCAATGCATTGGAGCGCTACCTGGGCGCACCCTTGACATGTCTTTATTATCATGTGAGCCACATATATCATCATCAATCATTTCATAAACAACCCATATAGCATAAAATAAATGGGTTTCATTTCATAATAATAATGTTTTAAAAATTTCTTTAAAGACATGATCTTCACGTCACTTTAAAACCCACGGAAGGGGAGAGTGGGTCTCATGTATGTAAATCCCAGAATTTAAAATAGAACAATTTTATATATATGTGAATACCCCTATAGAAATAAGAGCTTTGAGTATTCACTTTATAACATAAAATAATTTTGAGAAATGAGAGATGCATTTTGGGATGAAAATTCTGCAGCATAACGGCTATGTTGCAAGGTTTTAGAAAACATTTAAAAGAGAGGGGACATGGGTCACCCACTCATAAATGATCCATAAAAAGTAGGGGGACAGAATATAAGTGATTTAAGAACATGGTAATGCAATTTAAAAATATACCATATGAAATGAATAACATGAAAGGAAAACAAAAATAAGATTTCTCTTATGAAAATTCGGCAGCCTAACAGCGTTACATAAACTTCAACCAAAATGAATTGATGAGATCAAATAGGGTCTCTCATCATATGTACATAAAAGATCAGTATGATAGATATAGATATCATACCCCAAAAAAAGGAACTTTCAATACATGACATGGAATTAGAACTTTGAAAAGGGAGAAAGGTGCAAGGACCACTTAAAAATTCAGCAGCCTAACGACGCCACTAAAACTTCAAAATACTAAATTGAAGAGATCAAATAGGGTCCTTCATAAAATGGTCATAACAGATCAGTATGATAGATATAGAGATCATACCTCAACATAACAAAAAGGAACTTTAAATAATTGACATGAAAGTAGAACTTCAAAATGAGAAGGGTGAAGAACCACTTAAATCTTTGGCAGCCTAACGGCGCCACTTAAAACTTCAAAATACTGAATTGAAGAGATCAAATGGGATATCTCATCATATGATCATAAAAGATCAGTATGATAAATTTAGATATCATACCCCATCATAATAAAAAGGAACTTGAAATACTTTACATGAAAATAGATCTTGAAAAATGAGAAGGGAGAAAGAATCCGTTACAAAAATTTCGGTAGCCTAACGGCGCCACTTAAAACTTCAAAATACTGAATTGAGGAGATCAAATGGGGTCTCTCATCATATGATCATAAAAGATCAGTATGATAAATTTAGAGATCATACCCCAAAATAATAAAAAGTAACATGAAATACTTTACATGAAAATAGATCTTGAAAAATGAGAAGGGAGAAAGAATCTGTTACAAATATTTCGGCAGCCTAACAGCGCCACTTAAAACTTCATAAAAAGAAATAATGAGAGTAAGAGGGGATCTTTCATTATGGGAACATAAAAAGGGAAGTATGATGAGAATAAAATAACACCCTTTAACATAAGAACATGGAGCATAAAATAAATGACATAAAAGAGATTACATGAAAAGAAAGAGAGAGGTCGGATCCCTTACCTTAAAACGTAACTCTTAAAACTCAAAGGTTTGGGCCTTGAGGGCTTGAGGGAACCTTGGGAGGACTCCTTGGGAGGTAATGAGACTAGAAATTCGTTGGGGGAGAGTGGGGAGTCGAAATGGATGAGAGGATGGCTTGGTATTTATAGGGAAAGTGAGGGGACAAAGCATTAATGGCCAAGGGACACCTCAAAAGTGCTTTTCTCAAAACCATGTGCTCTCCCTTGGCATTTACCATGGAGTTAGGCCACATGGGGCCCCCAAAACAATAATTCATCACCCTTGGCTGGCCAACCCTTAAAATATCTCATGAAATCATCATGACACAGTTATGATGTCATTAAACATACCGAAACCCTAAAACTGTATTTTTACTATTCACTGAAAATTCAACTTTCTCAGAAAGATCCCAAAATTTCACCTTAATCAAATATCAATGATCTGATTTCAAAAATGAACTCCATTTTATAAAAATAATTTTTTAAATATTTTAAATCTATTTTTTAAATAATTACACTATTCATCGAAAATTCATTTTTTTCAGAAAAAACCCCAAAATTTACCTTTACATAATATCGATGCTCTGAGTTCAAAAATGAAATCCATTTTATAAAAATTATTTTCTAAATATTTTTAATTTAATTTTGAATTAAAAAACACTATTCACCTGAAAAAAACTAATACTTGAATAATAATTTATGAAACCGTTATTTAACCATTTTATTGAATCACACTACTTAATCCAGGTGCCTAGATTATATTAATACTTTATTTAAGTGAGATTACTAATCTATTTGGTCACATTACTAATCCTAAGCATAAAATCACTATTCATAATTTACTATTCCTCAAAAATTAAGTTGATCTTATTAGAATCTAAATTTCGTACTGAACATAATTGTAGAAGACCATTTTTCGAAAATCATTACACATTTTTAATTATTTAAGGTTTAAATAAACATTTTTAAAATATCCTTTTTCTAAAATTCATTAAAAATATGCATACTGTATTTATCCGGACATTAGAAAATTCATAAACTTCATCATAAGAAGAAATCCCAATTTTTATTTAAAACAAAGTATTACACAAGGCAGTTACGGTCTCCTTACATAGCCCCTTATCACACCAGCATAGGACCTAAGTGTAAGGTGTGCTGAGGTGAGAGAATCTAAGGGAGGCTCGGCTAACATCACACGAGTAGTAATTTCTATCATTTTGAACTTCTCGCAAAGGTGATTCCATTCTAGCTTTACACGATGAAGTTCATCTTGAGTTTGGTCCAGAGCAAAGCCCAGTGTTGCTACCTCCTTCCCAAGTTCTGTTAGATGGGCTTCGATCGGTCCAAGACTACTGGGTGAGGCCATCAAATCTTCTTTCTATATTAATTAACCAAGATTACTTGTATTTAGAGACAATAATCAAAACGTTTAGTTTCCAGTGGTCAGATTGACCAATGGTCATATAACAGTCAAAAACCCAACGGTCTCATTTTAATTATACTCATATTATCAAATGAAAAAAAAATTGTTGAGTATAAAAAAAAATACATAAAAATAAAATAAAATAACACACAAAATTAGGAAACAAGATTTATTCAAAATTTCGGATCGTTACAATCTTCCCCCATTAAGAAATTGCGTCCTCGCAATTTTTAAAATTGGGTTTTGAAATTTCATTGAAAGTCCCACATCGGAAAAGAAGTTAGTAAAACTATTACTTTAAAAGAAATAAAGGGAAGTACAAAGGTCACCCGAGTTAACCCAGACTAGGATTCTATGTAGGAAAACACGGACATGGAGGAGAAAACAAAGGGTCATGTTCTGAGGGAGAGTGATAGAAAACATGATTAGGAGAAATTTAACCATAAGAAAATCCCAAACTTATGATGTGTGTAAACGGTCTTTGATTACCTAGTAGGAAACGTAAACCAACAACGTTTTTGTTTTACGTTCCTTTTCATAATTTTGAGGAATTCATTTACTAAATAGAACAAAAACATAAGAAAATATACCTACCTTCATGTATAGTTTCATCCTTTAATAAGTTTCTAACAAAACTAATCTTTTCTCTAAACGATGAGCATTCAAAACTACTTGGTCTCATCAAAACACAAGAATCATATTCTAGAGAATCACATAATCCACAAAAGATTAACTATCTATTTCATCTATCTTTAAACATTATCCCAAAAATAGAAAGGGTAAGGTAAAACAACTCTTCAAAAAGAAAGAATCCCATAGGAATGGAAACTACTTTTAAATCTTCAAAGTTCCATGGTACTACCCAAAGTTCATCATAGACCATTCCATAAATAACGGTCCTTAAAATTCCTCAAAATAAACCAAACTAAGATTGAAACCCAAATACAAGAGGGATTTGATAACATAGTCTTCCAAAATAAACTTCATTGTTCATCTCCAAACAACATCAACCACTCCTAACATCTTATAACAAAATTAGCTAACCTAAACATATTTTACCCAAGATAGGTTAATCATTCCCATAAGTAACCTAAATTACTATAAGTCCACCTTAAATTCATCGATTCTTCAAAATATAAGTCAACCTTACTTCTCAATGAAAATAACGTAGTAATCTATTTACCTCAATCATATAGGGTCCCCAAAATAGTGAACGTATTCCAAAATAATAATCATCTTTTAATCCCCTAATCACCTCTTTCATATTAATATGGCAATCGTCACATTTCTTATCACATTGGTTGTTGGGACATATTCTTCCATTTCCTACCATTAACTACGAAAGAAAGTACAATTAGGGGCTTTAATACTTAGCCAATAATCATGAAAAGGAACTTAAGCATATAAGGATAACTTGTAGAAGAAAAGTATACCCTAACTTGTGATCCCCTAGATTTAAAACTAGGTTATCCATGATCATATATCCTTATGTGAATATTTATTTTATTTTATCTTTGTTCCTTTAATAATGGTTCATACTAAGCTTATGAATTTACCAAAGCATATCCCCCGGGAGTGTCGTAACCAAGAGTGCAGAAAAGCCCGTTGTCGTGTACCAGTTCCCATTCGAGTCTAGCTCAAAGCTGTGTTTTTGGGTTTTACCCCTATGTACATCTGTACCAGAGCAACCTCTACCTGCTCGTATCCAGACATGGATGTATTTGCTTGGCAACCCATTACTCAATATTCACCAAAATACCAGGAAGATTTCCTATATATAAAATTTTATATAGGCTTCTTCATAAAGTTTTCATATCCTAATTTCCACAAATAACTAAACCATCCTTTGATACGAACTATAGAATCCCGTCTTTTTATAACATAACTTTCATTCCATTACACGGAACTGAGGATATTTAAGGTTTAGTGTCTTGGAAACAAGGAACATAATACATGAAAAGAAAAAAAACACTCTTCTTAAACACTTGAAAGGCTTCTCATTAAGTTCATCCTAGGTTCATTACTGAATCTCATAACCTGGGGACATACATCAAAAGAAAGGGTGAGCAGAAGGCCCAGTAATGGAAACAAGAGAAACATTTTACATGTGAACTTGAGATACTTCAATAAGGACATGAAAAGAACTTTAAGGCATGAGAAATAAATCATGAGATACATCATAATAAAAATAACATTTTTTATAACTTGAAGATGTGGCTACAACATTTAATATTGACAATCGTTTCATTTCACCAAGGTCCATCCCCAAGGTGTTGTTAAAATTACCAAGATTATTCACCAAGGTGTCGTTAAAAATGGTCATCTCTAGAGATTAAGTCTTTACCCAATGCATTGGAGCTCTATCTAGGCGCACCCTTGACATGTATTTATTATCATGTGAGCCACATATATCATCATAAATCATTTCATAAACAACCCATATAGCATAAAATAAATGGGTTTCATTTCATAATCATAACGTTTTAAAAACTGCTTTAAAGACATGATCTTCACGTCACTTTAAAACCCATGGAAGGGGAGAGCGGGTCTCATGTATGTAAATACAAGAATTTAAAATAGAAAAATTTGATATATATGTGAATACCCCTGTATAAATAAGAGCTTTGAGTATTCACTTTATAACATAAAATAATTTTGAGAAAAGAGAGAGGCATTTTGGGATGAAAATTCTGCAGCATAACGGCTATGTTGCAAGGTTTTAGAAAACATTGAAAAGAGAGGGGACATGGGTCACCCACTCATAAATGATCCATAAAACAGTATGGGGACAGAATATAAGGGATTTAAGAACATGGTAATGCAATTTGAAAATATACCATATGAAATGAAGAACATGAAAGGAAGACAAAAATAAGATTTCTCTTATGAAAATTCGGCAGCCTAACAGCGTTACATAAACTTCAACCAAAATGAATTGATGAGATAAAATAGGGTCTCTAATCATATGGAAATAAAAGATCATTATGATAGATATAGAGATCATAACCCAAAAAAAGTAACTTGCAAGACTTGACATGGAATTAGAACTTTGAAAAGGGAGAAAGGTGCAAGGATCACTTAAAAATTCAGCAGCCTAACGACGCCACTAAAACTTCAAAATACTGAATTGAAGAGATAAAATGGGGTATCTCATCATATGGTCATAAAAGATCAGTATGATAGATATAGAGATCAAACCCCAACATAACAAAAAGGAACTTGAAATAATTTACATGAAAGTAGAACTTCAAAATGAGAAGGGTGAAGAACCACTTAAAAATTTGGCAGCCTAACGGTGCCACTTAAAACTTCAAAATACTCAATTGAAGAGATCAAATGGGGTCTCTCATCATATGATCATAAAAGAGCAGTATGATAAATTTAGAGATCATAACCCAACATAATAAAAAGGAACTTGAAATAATTAAATGAAAATAGATCTTGAAAAATGAGAAGGGAGAAAGAATCCGTTACAAAAATTTCGGCAGCCTAACGGCACCACTTAAAACGTCAAAATACTGAATTGAGGAGATCAAATGGGGTCTCTCATCATATGATCATAAAAGATCAGTATGATAAATTTAGAGATCATACCCCAACATAATAAAAAGGAACTTTAAATACTTTACATGAAAATTGATCTTGAAAAATGAGAAGGGAGAAAGAATCCGTTACAAAAATTTCGGCAGCCTAACGACAGCACTTAAAACTTCATAAAACGAAATAATGAGAGTAAGAAGGGATCTCTCATTATGGTAACATAAAAAGGGAAGTAAGATGAGTATAAAAGAACACCCTTTAACATAAGAACATGGAGCATAAAAGAAATGACATAAAAGAGATTACATGAAAAGAAAGAGAGAGGTCAGATCCCTTACCTTAAAACGTAACTCTTAAAACTCAAAGGTTTGGGCCTTGAGGGCTTGGGGGAACCTTGGGAGGAATCCTTGGGAAGTAATGAGACTAGAAATTAGTTGGGGGGGGAGTGGGGAGTCGAAATGGATGAGAGGATGGCTTGGTATTTATAGGGAAAGCGAGGGGACAAGGCATTAATGGCCAAGGGACACCTCAAAAGTGCTTTTCTCAAAACCATGTGCTCTCCCTTGGCATTTACCATGGAGTTAGGCCACATGCCCCCCCAAAACAATAATTCATCCCCCTTGGCCGTCCAACCCTTAAAATATCTCATGAAATCATCATGACACAGTTATGATGTCATTAAACATACCGAAACCCTAAAACTGTATTTTTACTATTCACAGAAAATTCAACTTTCTCAGAAAGATCCCAAAATTTCACCTTAATCAAATATCAATGCTCTGATTTCAAAAATGAACTCCATTTTATAAAAATAATTTTCTAAATATTTTTAATCTATTTTTTAAATAATTACACTATTCACTGAAAATTAATTTTTTTTAGAAAAAACCCCAAAATTTACCTTAACATAATATCGATGCTCTGAGTTCAAAAATGAAATCCATTTTATAATAATAATTTTCTAAATATTTTTAATTTAATTTTTATTTAAAAAACACTATTCACCTGAAAAAAACTAATACTTGAATAATAATTTATAAAACCGTTATTTAACCATTTTATTGAATCACACTAGTTAATCAAGGTGCCTAGATTATATTAATACTTTCTTTAAGTGAGATTACTAATCCATTTAGTCACATTACTAATCCTAAGCATAAAATCACTATTCATAATTTACTATTCATCAAAAATTAAGTTGATCTTATTAGACTCTAAATTTCGTACAGAACCTATTTGTAGAAGACCATTTTTCAAAAATCCTTACACATTTTTAATTATTTAAGGTTTACATAAACATTTTTAAAATATCCTTTTTCTAAAATTCATTAAAAATATGCATACTGTATTTATCCGGACATTAGAAAGTTTATAAACTTCATCATAAGAAGAAATCCCAATTTTTATTTAAAACAAAGTATTACACAAGGTAGTTACAGTCTCCTTACATAGCCCCTTATCACACCATCATAGGGCCTAAGTGTAAGGTGTGCTAAGGTGAGATAATTTGAGGGAGGCTCGACCAACATCGCACGAGTAGTAATCTCTATCAGTTTGAACTTCTCGCAAAGACGATTCTGTTCTAGCTTCACACGATGAAGTTCATCTTGGGTTTGGTCCAGAGCAAAGCCCAGTGGTGCTACCTCCTTCCCAAGTTCTGTTAGATGGGCTTCGATCGGTCCAAGAATACTGGGTGAGGCCATCGAATCTTCTTTCTATATTAATTAACCAAGATTACCTGTATTTAGAGACAATAATCAAAACGTTTAGTTTCGAGTGGTCAGATTGACCAATGGTCATATAACAGTCAAAAACCCAACGGTCTCATTTTAATTATACTCATATTATCAAATGATTTTTTTTGTTGAGTATAAAAAAAATAATAAAATAAAATAAAATAAAATAACACACAAAATTAGGAAACAAGATTTATTCAAAATTTCAAGTCGTTACACATGCCCTCTCCTTCATGGATGTTTACTCCAGATACGACCAGATCAGAATGGACCTTGAGGATGAGGCGTCCAAAGCATTCAAGGTGCCCCAGGGCACCTTCTGTTACCAGGTTATTCCCTTTGGCCTGAAGAATGCAGGTGCCACCTATCAGCGAGCCATGCACCGCATATTCAATCCAATCCTTGGGATATTGGTTGAATACTATGTGGACGATCTGTTGGTAAAATCTCACCAGCTCCAAGACCATCTCAAGGACCTTGATAAAGTGTTCATCTTTCTCCTTTCCCGCCACCTGAATATGATCCTGTTGAAATGTGCCTTCGGGGTCACCTTTGGGATGTTCCTTGGATTTGTTGTTAGGTACTGGGGAATTGAGATCGACCCAGAGAAGTTCAAGGCCATCACTCAGATGCCTTCCCCAAGCAATATTCAGAAGCTTCGACGTTTCCAAGGCCACTTATCATACATACGCCGATTCATTGCAAATCTGGCCGGCAAGTGTAAGAACTTTTCTTGGATCATGAAGAAAGGCTTCGCCTACGAGTGGGATGAAGAGTGCCCAACCGAGTTCAAGGAAATCAAGCAGTATCTGATCCATCCTCCAATCTTGATGCCACCCGTCTCCAAAAAACAACTGATCTTGTACGTGACTTCCCTATAAAGATCTCTTGATTCCCTTATCGCCCAGAAGAACAATGAGGGGATGAAAAATAGTCTCTACTAACTCATCCACATGCTCCTCGACGCGGATACCAGATACTCCCCCATCGAAAGGAGCTACCTTGCACTGGTATTCGTAGTGCAGAAATTGTGACACTACTTGCAACACCATGAGTTATAGCTGGTATCTCGGGTAGACCCAATGAATTACATTCTGAAACTCCCCATATTGATAGGCCGACTAGCACGGTGGGAAGTAATTTTCCAGTAGTTCGACATCAGGTTTTTCCCCCAAAAAACTATCAAGGGACCGACATTAGAAGATTTTCTAGCTTCCCATCCAACCACTGAGGACCAATCCCTAGACCTGGATTTTCCTAATGAGGAAATCCTCTCATTAGATCATGCCATCTCGTGTTGGTAGATGTACTTTGATGGTGCCTCCCGGATCCCCATCCGAAAGAGGCTCGACGATCCGAGACTCAACAGAGTAGGCCTGGGTATTGTCTTTATTACCCCGGTGCAAGCCATTTTTCCATACTCATTCTTGTTATCCGAAGGCTACACCAACAATGAGGCAGAGTATCAGGCCCTCATCACTGGCCTCAAGATGGCCCTCGAGATTGATGTACCCCATTTTCATGTGAAAGGGGATTCCGAACTAGTCATCAAGAAAATTGAATGGTGTCTATGTCGTTAGAAAGCCAGAGATCATACCGTTGTTGGAGCACACCATCAAGATAATGGCCCAATTTCCATCTCATCCGGGAGTTACTAATGTCCCTCGATCTCAGAACAGTCGAACTGATGCCCTGACTGGCCTGGCTGCATCAATTTCAGAACCCGAGCAGGATGATTTGATTATACATGTGGCACATCGGAGAGTCATTTCTCCCGTCACCTCAGATGATGACGACAACCTACGGGTAGGCTATCTTACCACCAGAGCCTCCACGTTAGGACCCCTAGGTTCATCAGATTCAGTGGTTGAAGTGACCCCTAAATGAAGATCCCCCTTTGTCGAGTATCTCCAAAATGGTTACCTCCCGGCTGATCGGGCCGAGTGCGAGCAAATCTGACACCGCGCGCTGCAGTTTACCCTCCAGAGTGGTCCTAGTGTTGAGAAGATCCTCTACAAGCATGAGTTCAATGGTGTTATCCTATGTTGCATCCAAAGAGTTTAGATTTCTCAGGTCATGCAGAAGGTTCATGCCGGTTCCTGTGGGGTTCACCAGACTGGGCCAAATCTATCCCACTAGATTCGGAGATTTGGATATTTCTAGCCCTCCATGATCCATGACTGCATCGAGTTCTCCAAGAGGTATCAAACGTTCCAAATTCATGCTATATTCATGCATCAGCCACCAGAACCTCTCCACTCCACCAAGTACTCTTGGCCGTTTGTAGTGTGGGGACTCGATGCCATGGGAGCATATCCACCAGCGACAGCCCCCCAATGCAGGTTCATCCTGACTGCCACAAATTTCTTTTCAAATTGGGAAGAGTCAGTTCCTCTCAAGGAGGTCAAGGCCCATTCCATCGTCGACTTCGTGAGCTCCAATATCATATACCGAGTTGGAGTCCCCCATGTCTTCATCACCGATAATGGCTCCAACTTCCGTGCAGCTGAGTTGAAGAAGTAGTATGCCAATTACAACATCTGTTCGAACCATACCTCCCGCTACCACGCACAGGTGAATGTACAGATCGAGGTGTTCAAAAAAACACTCTCTAAATTTTTTCATAAAATGGTTGGTCAGAACAAGAAGATTTTTCTGGACAAGCTCCCCAATTCCCTCAGGGCCTATCAGACGATGACTCGTAATTCCACCCAGGTGACCCCATATTCCCTGGTGTACGGAGCTGAGGTCATCCTTCCCATCGAGATCCAGATTCCCTCATTATGCATAGCGGTCTATGACCAGCAAGAGATAGATAAGGTAGACGAAATTTGTCTGGCTGAATTGGAAGCACTAGACGAGAACATGCTTCGTGCCCTGCACAATCTTGAATGGCATCAGAATAAGATAGGTAGAGCCTTCAACAGGAAGGTTTGGCTCTACTCTTTCCTGCAAGGTGACTTGGTATTGGCCCTCTGGATGCCAATGATCCCTAGTAGTAAACCACCTAAGTTGAGCCCAAATGGAAAGGACCTTACATAATTCCCAGGGTACACCCCAATGGAGCATACTCCTTGGTGACCATGGATGGTGAGCATATAACTCCACCCACCAATGCCATGTTCCTTAAGAAATAATTTTCCTGAGCCTACTAGTCCTGCCCAACTTTAAACTGTATGGTCCTGCATGGCCCTAAACTGCACGATAGTCCTACATGACCTTAAACTACACGATGGTCCTGCACGACCTTAAACTGGATGGTCCTGCACGACCCTAAACTACACGATAGTCCAGCATGGCCTTAAACTGTCCAGTCCTACATAACTTTAAACTGAACATCGTCCTACATGACATTAAACTACATCTTGAGAACTACGTATGGGCTGATTCCCATCGACATGGGATATGTAGGAACACTCAGATGCCTCATCTTGAGCCCAGCCCAAAACTCTTACCTTTGACTATCCTCCTAGGTATAGTTCTCTTGGAGGATCCTTGTAGGATATGGTGCAAGCTTCCTTATCCCCACTCATGCTAGGATTATAATTGTAGCACCATGTGCCCTATCCCCATTCTTCTATCCTCCCACACCCTCACTGCATGGCGTTAAACTGCATGGCCTTCAAGAACTACATACGGCTTGATTCCCATCCTCATGGGATACATAAGAACCCCCTGACATTTCGTCTGTTGGCCCATCCCAAACACTAAAACCTTCCCCTTATTTTAAGACATATGGTGGGGTGTAGACTTTTTCTCTAATTCATGTCGAGCTCATCTCGATCCGGCCATACATCCCACTCCCTATAGATGCTTGCCTCTTTCATAAATGGGTACAGCTATGCTTCACCCACTGCTTTGATTGGGACTCCACCATATTTCCCACCCAGAAGGGCCCCTGAATGGCATGGATGCTAGGCCTAAGGGCTCTCCTATTGCTTTGGTCCAGCGCCATTGAGGATGCCGAGCAACAAGCCGATACAAGTCCCGCGTTGTGAATATAGTCAGTGGTTGATGCTTATTTGTTGTTCCCAGCCTTGGTCATTGTAGGGATGTTGTGTTTCGAACAGGTTCAACAGCTATCATGTGTCGTTATAATCACCCCAATATGTCCCAAACATTGATTGTAGTGGTTCATTCTACCCCGTTTTATCTCCAAGCAATGAACTCCCTTCGGGCAATGCCAGTTACGGGATTTTATGGTGTGGTATGGGATTATGTCCTCATTCGTGCCGGGTTACTTGTTATGCCATACACCTCTTGTATGTGGGGTATCATACCCACATTCATCCTCACTGCATGATGTTAAATTGTGAATTGACCAGGCCTTCCCATCTGAAGCCCGACCTCAGGCCCCTGGCCTTTTCTAGCCCCTTGGCCCTTTCTGCCCCTGGACCAAGTTCTCATTTAGGTTTGTGTGGTGTGGAGTGGACTTAAGTCCTCATTCATGTCATGTAATTTCACCATGATACACATATCCCCTTAAGGCATCCTTCCTTTTATTTTTTGTCCATACCACGAGCACAGGCCCTGTCATGCTTTGCATGCCCTGTTTTGGGCCCCCGACCCAAGTTCTCTCTTATGGGATTGTACGGTGTGGTATGGGATTATGTACTCATTCACGTCGGGCTACTCGTCATTCCGTACACATACCTGAATGAGATACCTTATCCTCTCTTCATCCTCACTACAAGACATTGAACTTCAAGCTAGTTTGGCTTTTCTGACCGAGGCCCAGCCTCAAGCCCCTTGTCTTTTTCGGCACCGTGGCCTTCTCGGGCCCCGACCCAAGTTCTTACACAGAATTTTTACAATGTGGTATGGGATCATGTCCTCATTCATTTCGGGTTATTCTCCACATCGTACACCCCCCTTGTTTGGGTTATTTTACCCCTCCCTTCGTCCTCACTCCAGAACTACGTATGGATTTATTCCCATCCTCATGGGATACGTAGGACCGCCCGAGCATCTCATCTTCGGGTCCAGCCCCATCTTGGACCCTTGGACCACATTCCCCCAGAGAGAGGAATATATGGTGTGGTATGGGATTATAATCTCACTCATGTTGTGTGTTGAAATGACCATGCCATTAACCTCCTCCTCTTGAGAGTTTTCCACCCCCTTGTACTATCCTTGTCTTTTCAAATCAGCCGCTTTCAAGATGAGCCCCTCGTCCCTCTTCGGCAATTCACCGATGTGCCTAAGGGTACTCTGGTTTAGTACCTGGAATGTCGGACTCTACTCGTACATGCTTTCACCCATTTTTCAGGCTTCGTGTCCTCCCTCATTAGGGCTTCCATCACCTTTCACATCCAAAGGGGCACCTGAATGGCATGGATGCTCGGCCCAAGGTCCCTCCTACCATTACGGGCCAATGTACTCCAGGGTTTTGGACAAAAAATTGATACAAGTCCCATGTTGAAAATTTGGTCAGCCGTCGTTTCTCATTTTCTTGTCCCCATTTCAGGCTAACACGATATGGATTCTGTGTTTTGAACACAGTCGATAGTTATCCTCCATCGTCACCCCAACCCCATTAAGCCAAAAATTTCAATTACATGATTCACATCCTTCTCCACCTAATCATGTCCAAGTAGAACTTCAAAACTCTTGTTACTATTCCTTAGTGCGCATTCGCACATTGGATGTATCTCACATATTGTAAATACCTTATCTTCCCCTGTTTCCTACACCGAGTTCGACTCAAGTAGGCTTAGGGATTGGGTTAAGGTCCACCTTTACATGGGATAGTCCCTTCTCCATGGTCAGAGATCTAAGACCTTAAACTAAGATCTTTTCGTATTTCCCCTTTGTGAGAACTACGTAGAGCTTGATTCCCATCCTCATGGGATACGTAAGAACACATGGACATCTAGTCTTTAGGTCCAGCTCAATTGGTAGGTAGTTTCTCCTACCCCTTACCCTCTTACATCTATTTTGTCCCCTTGGCCCGAGTTTTGTTTCATGGAATCACGTACGACATTCACGTCTGTGTCAGGCGATGTTAAAATGAATGGTTGGTCCCATCATATGACCCTAAAATGTGACATTATCGTCCTAGCCGCACGACAAAAAATGACATTGCATCGTGATATACTCACTCAAGGGGACACCATGTTTGGTATCAGACACACACCATACCTTTTTTTAATGCATGCCTACAACTTGACTCTTGTGGAGATGTCAGGACTTGCTATCCTAGGCCTATAGCTTTACAAAATAACCATTCACCTTAAAATACAAACAAGATTTATCAAATACTGATTCTTTTGGTGTGAGGGCCTCACCCGCACACCCCTTTTATCCTTGGAACTGGTACCTTACCATTCCACCTCTTAGAACTATGTGCATCTTGATCCCCATCCTCATGGTGTAACACCCCAAGCTTCCACGGTACGTTTCCCTTCGAATAATGCGATAGCGTGTGTTGTACGCAACCTCGAGTTCTAACACACACCACAACTAATTAAACTAGCCGTTGTGAATAGTAATACCTACTTTTTGAAATCATATATATTTTATATTTCAAAATAGACTTCATTTTTGGATTCGGAATATCTAATTTAGCCTAAGGTGAAATTTTGGTACTTTTCGGATAACTTTCATATTTTGATGAATAGTGAAAATTACTAAATTTTAATTAAAAACAACTTTTTTAATCAAAATAATTAATAGTGATAAATTATGAATTTGAGTTGTTTTAAAGTATATTTAGAATATATTTTTACCATTTAATATAATTTTGGTCATTGGACATAATTTTACAATTAAACCGAACATAAACAAGTGTCAATCTTTTGATAGTTATTATCTCTTAAAAACACGCTTTTTGTTTTGACAGCGGGAATTAATTTTAAATTAATTTCTGCCACTTCTGTGTTTTGAATTTAGAAAAATGGATTTCATATTTGGAATCAGGATTTTCAAATTGTGTAAATAGGTAACTTTTATTTTTAGACATTTTGAATAATTACTGCGGTAAATATTTTATTTACCATGGTTAAGGGTAAATCCGGTAAATAAGGGTTAAAAAAATAATATTATAATAATAATAAATTACCCTAAAACATGTCTTAACCTTATTGGTTGATAAATGGTCGACCATGGGCATCTTTGGGTCTATTTTGGGACCCCATGGATCCACTTGTAAGTGATAATGACACTTTACTTTAATTAAGTTAAAATGAATACAAAAATGACACAAGCATATATCTTTTAGAAAAACAATTGTTACATAGGGTTATATATGTTGGATTTTAGATTATAAATATTCATTAGAAATATAAAAAGATTTCCAACATAATTAAATTTTATTTATAATTTTTAGACATTAAATAATTTATTTTATTTATGACACAATGATGATGCAGTAATTACTATAATAGTGAAAAATTAAAATAATTGATATTATAAATACCCAAATAAATATAATATGAAACTTTTAATGAATTAAACTAATTTTCTAGGATAATATGATATATTAGGATTGATTTAATTGACTTTGTTCGAAGTAATAAATCTGTTATGAGTTTCACAAAAATCAACTATTGAATAGTGTCAAAATTGACATAAAAGAGTTCTTAAAACAAATATTATATTATTAATTGATATTAAATTCTTAAAAATCTAAGGTTCGGCCAAGAGACTTATATCATGATAGGTTCATCATTAATGGACCACTTGGGGGTCGTTTGGATGTATATAGTAAGTTTATTAACCATATTATATAAAAATACAAAGAGACATTGTAAAAGTGAAACTAATTAACTTAGAGTTAATACTTAAAGATAAGGTTAATATAAGTACCCAAACCTGTCTAAATTCTATTGGTTGAGTGGTTTTCGACCTATCCCCACCTTAACCTTTGAATAGTCAACTTTGGATCCATTGTAAACCGAATATGAATTTATTATAAACTAATATCTCTAGCTTTTCCAAAGGTGCCCCTCACCCCTCTTATAAAAGGGCACTCCTACTTCTCATTTCTTCACACCTTCAAAGCCTTTTGGTTCGAAAAAACTCGGCCCAAATACTCTCCCAACATCCCTCACTACAACCTAGAGGCCTTAGTTTGATCATAAAGCCAACCTAAGGAGCTCTTTTGATCAAATCAAAAGGAAGAACCCGAAGAAGAGGTAATGTTTTCACCACCCCTTTTCAAGTTCCTTTCTTCTTCCACTTCTTCTTCCATTGTTGTTACCATTCTAAAATAATAACTCCATTATCATATATATACTGTGATGTTATTATAGATATGGTACAACCATATTCAGTATTCTATCCACTCTTTGAATAACATGTCACCATACATGCGTACGTACGGCTTACCGTCTCCACGTCGTGGTGTAATTGTTATTCAATATAATATTATTTGGATGGGTATAATAATGATGTGTAACTCATGTAAATAATAAATATAACATGTTAATGATTCTGTATATATGATATACCATCCATTTATATATTATTTTAATATCAAAATAATGATATTGCCGCTCGTGCGTACGTACGGACTACCGTCTCCACGAACGCGATGAGATTCATTCTCCATCGTATCCATTCAAGTATAATTATCATTTGATGATTTAAAAATGATGTTTAAGGACTTGATATAATTCTGGATATGAATAAGATACAACAAACATGGATTATGTAACAAAACATATAAAAGAAAATGAGTAAGTTAACACCCGAAACGACGATAATTCTAAGATATTATTAACAAATCAATGTTAAAAGATCATATATGATATCATATTAATATATATGATTCTTGTATAATTTAATAACAATTATTTCACCATTATACAGGAGGTTAACCTACCCCAACCAAGGAAAATTACAAGGTAAGGTTTATTTCACAATCTCTTCATTATCCGAGGTTGTTTATACGTAATAATCTACTAGGATTTCTTTATCATCCACATCCATGTTTCTTCGAAATGTATTTCAAAACATATTTATTATTTACAAGAATATGGGTTAAAGTCATTTATACCCTTGTTTGACTTTTTATAAGAGGTTTATAAAGGAATCTTTCCGTCATTTTCAAAACAAGGTCCTTTTTAACCTTTTCGACAGAATTAAGGTAAGAATGTTTTTTTAACTTATATGGCGGGTGCGGCTATTTTCCGCCGTTATAAAATCTTCAAAGCTTCCCTTACAAGCTTATAAGAATATTTTCAAAGAAAATGTTTTATTTTATATGGATCTTAAATGATTTCAAAATAAAAGGAGATATTTCTTTAAAAAGAATTTTGATTTCATCTATGTCAACATCCTTTGATGGATTTTAAGATTATTTGAAGTTGATTTATTATGATACAAAACTTCTATATTGTATTGAAGGTTTTGTGATATGTTTGACTATGGATGTGCTATTTTTATACCATTCATAGTTTATGGTGAAAGTATTGACATTTCGTATGCTAGTTTTAATACGAATGTTTATGTTATGTTTCAACCTTTTCATATGGGAATGCATTGGACTTAATATGTGACGGGCGGAGCCCGCTATAGCTCCTCGATGCATCGGTAGGTCTCATGAGACAAACTAGTGTCTTGGAACAATGCCTTGACAAAATCTTATTTGTAGTCTTGGCACGAGGCCTTGGCTATTGGGTTATGATAGTCTGGCATTATGCATTCCATCATTATGAAAGTGGTTATTGATTTTGCATGTGATTATTCGATTAGTAGAATAACCATGTGAATAATTAAATGGAATTATTTAATTTTATTTATGCCATACTATGTTAAATGTTCAAGTTTAAAAGGATTTTGTTTTAGTTATACATTGCCTTAAATGTTTATTCTTATTTATGAAAGTTTCCGCTATATTGTTATCCTTACTGGGCATTTGAGCTCACCCCTTTTCTATGTTTTATTCTTCCCAGGAAGTGAAGAAGTAAATTATGAATGACCTGCAGGGATGTTATGTGGGGATATGAGTGTGGATTATGGAATCATTATGTTGTTGTAGTAGTTTTTCATCTTATGATGTAATGTAAAACTTATGAATATATTTAGTGTTTCCAAGGCTACTAAACCAATCGGTCCTTCGGGATTTGATCTTTCTTGTGATCATGCCAATGTTATGTAATAATGCACCGACTCTGGGTAACTTGGGTCGGGGCGTTACAGTTGGTATCAGAGGAAGTTTAGTACAAACCTTGGAAGCTAGATTTAGATAAACTCTGATTATAGCACGTAGACCTAAGATGAACTTTGAGGATTAGTATAGAAGAACTTCCTAGAATTTTGGTATTGTAGAGATTTTGTGAGTTTTCCGAGAAATACATCCCTGTCTGGATACGAGCAGGTAGAGGCGGCTCTGGCACAGATGTACCTAGGGGTAAAACCCGAAAACACCGCTTTGAGCTAGACTCGAACGGGAACTGGTGCACGACAACGGGCCTTGCTGCACTCTTGGTTACGACACTCCTGGGGGATATGCTTAGGATAACTCTCATTTTCTTTACAAATCATTATGAAGGGTTTATGAGTATATACTTCCTCAAAGAAAACATTTTTAGGATTATGGATTATATCCATAAATAGTTCAATTTATGTTAAGTGTTTTATAAGTATGGGATTATGTATTTTGATTCATAAACTGATCTAGTTTATGCCATTGTTTAGAAATGGCGCCTAGTGGAAGAAATGGAAACCGTATCAATGCACGCACTCCATGTAGGGATTGCCCTCCTGCTCAAGATAATTATAGTGGGGCTGGTGATGCAACTGGTGCCGATCAACTAATCACCATACTGGGACAACTTACTCAGGTTATGAATAATAACCTTACCCGTATAGAGCACCCTGATCCGCAGCGTGGAGGATCAATGTTAGATCGATTCATGATGAAACAACCACCAACGTTCAATGGGAATACAAATCCCTTAGTAGCTGAGCAATGGATATTTTCCCTAGAGAAAATATTTCAGGCTTTGGGGAGCAGTGAAAGGGAAAAAGTTATCATGGCAGTTTACCGCCTCACTGGAGATGCTTATCAATGGTGGTCATTGATTCAAAACATGAAGGAAGATAATGAAGTATCAAATATGGAATGGATGGAGTTCAAAGATCTGTTTTTAGAAAAATACTTCCCTCGCGACCATCGAGCAGATATGGAAAGACAATTTCTAAGTCTGAGACAGAAGGAGGATGAGAATGTCGCAAAGTATGAGGCTAACTTTACAAGGTTAGCAAGGTATGCTGGTGATTATATACGTAACCAAATAAGTAAGATTGATCGTTTCTTTGATGGGTTAAAACCATTTCTTCGTCGAGCATTAGTCTCATAATCCTTTTCGTCATACGAAGACATTGTCTCATGTGCTATCAAGACCGAAAAGGAATTCTCTAAGTCTTATGACTTTAAAGCAAAGCAAGAGAAGAAGAGACCTGCTGATCAATCTGGGAATGGAAATAAGGGGAAGAAGGGAAAGGTTGAATATCCATCTTGTGGTAAATGCGGGAAGAAACACCCCGGTGCTTTCTTGAAGGGAATGGGAGTCTGTTACAAGTGTGGTGAAAAAGGCCACCAAGCTCGTGATTGTAAGGGGAAGAAGGAAGCTACCAACGTTCAGTGCTACAATTGCAGGGAGATGGGACATTATGCAAATGCATGTCCTAAGCGTCAGGAGAACTTACCTCAGAAAAGGCCAAGGGATCAAGGCCAGGCTTATGCTATCACTACTGCTGAGGTAGAAGCTCCGAAAGACGTGGTGGCAGGTAATTTAATGGTTTCCTCAAGTTTAGCAAATGCATTATTTGACTCTAGATCATCGCATTGTTTCATATCTTCCCAGTTTGCTAAGAAAATTAGATATTTCCAATTTGATTTAATAAGGGAGTTGTCAGTTAAAACTCCTAAGGGAAGTATCATTGCAACAAAGTTTTGTGAGTCAGTCCCCATTAGAGCACATAAATTTTCTTTATCTGCTGATCTCATCGTCATACCTATGATTGAGTTTGATATAATCCTTGGTATGGACTGGCTTTCAGACTATGATGCGAAGATTTATTGTAAAAATAAAGAGGTTACGATTCTTGATGATAATGATAAAGAACACCTTATCTTTAGAGCAGAATCGTCACCACCTAATTCTTATTTAGATCCACCCCCAGTAGCTCAAATTAATTCAATTATTGGGGAGGAAGAGAATGAAATAAATGTCGGTGAGGAAAGGAATGTTCAAATAGAAGATGTACCTGTTGTGAAAGAATTTGTAGATGTATTTCCGGAAGATTTACCTGGACATCCTCCAGAACGAGAAGTTGAGTTTTCCATTGATTTGATTCCTGGATCAAGGCCTATATCGAAGACCCCTTATAGAATGGCCACTGTAGAGTTAGTCGAACTAAAGAAACAACTAGAGGAATTGAGTAATAAGGGATTTATTATCCCTAGTGTTTCTCCATGGGGAGCCCCTGTTCTTTTTGTTAAAAAGAAAGATGGATCTATGAGGTTATGTATCGACTACAGGGAGATCAATGCTATAACGATAAAGAACAAGTATCCCCTACCTCGTATTGATGATTTATTTGACCAACTGCATGGATCTCAATACTTTTCAAAGATTGACCTTCGATCTGGATACCATCAGTTGTGTGTGAAGAAGGAAGACATTCCGAAGACAGCATTTCGAACCAGGTACGGGCATTACGAGTTTACTGTAATGCCGTTTGGATTGACTAATGCACCCTCTGTATTCATGGATCTGATGAATATAGTTTTCAAGGAGTATCTTGATGAATTTGTGGTGGTATTTATTTATGATATCTTGGTATACTCCAAAACCTACGAAGATCATGAAAATCACTTGCGCATTATCTTGAAGACTCTAAGGAGGCATGAATTATATGGGAAGTTTAGCATGTGTGAATTCTGGCTTCATGAGATTTCTTTTCTTGGCCATATTGTCTCTAAAGATGGAATCTCTGTTGATCCTTCTAAGACCAAGGCAATCCAAGAATGGCCAGCACCTACGAGTATAACTGAGGTACGTGGTTTTATTGGTTTGGCAGGTTATTATCGACGTTTCGTCCAGAATTTTTCCCGATTGGCTAACCCATTAACGAAGCTCACACGTAAAGGGGTTAAATTTGTTTGGACAAAAGAGTGTGAAGAATGTTTTGAAGAACTGAAGAAAATATTAGTCAATGCTCCTATATTGACTCTACCATCGGGGAATGATGGGTTCGTTATTTATAGTGATGCATCGAAGAAAGGACTTGGTTGTGTCCTTATGCAGAATGATAGAGTTATTGCCTATGCATCACGATAGTTGAAAATTCATGAACAAAACTATCCTACTCATGATCTCGAGTTAGCAGCTATGATCTTTTCTTTGAAGATATGGAGGCACTACCTCTATGGTGAAAAATGTGAGATTTATACTGATCACAAGAGTTTGAAGTATATTTTCTCACAAAAATAACTCAACATGAGGAAAAGGAGATGGCTTGAATTACTCAAGGATTATGATTGTACGATACACTACCACCCGGGGAAGGCAAACAAGGTGGCAGATGCTTTGAGTAGAAAATACCATGGAGTTTTGAACAATATGAGAATTGAAAGGGATCCAATTTTCATGGATCTAGTGAATATGGACATGGGAATAACCAGGGAAGGTGAAACATCAATGCTTTTTCAAATGGTTGCCAAACCATCTTTACTAGAAAGGATTAAGAGTTCTCAGACCGATGATGAAGAATTCCAAAAGAAGATTAAAGCTGTGAATGATGGGAGATTGAGAGACTTTGTGTATGAAGATGGAATTTTGAAATTCGGGAAGAGACTTTGTGTTCCCGATTTACCTGATCTAAAAAGGGAATTGCTGGATGATGCTCATAGTTCCAATTTCTCTATACACCCTGGGAGCACCAAAATGTATAGAGATTTGAAGGAACATTTTTGGTGGGACAACATGAAGAGGGAGATTTCTGATTTTGTGTCAAGATGTATGGTTTGTCAACAAGTGAAAGCTGGAAGGCAACAGCCTGGAGGAGTCATGCAACCACTTCCCATACCGGAGTGAAAATGGGACAATATTACGATGGAATTTGTCATGGAGCTACCAAAGACTCCTAGAAGGAACGATGCAATATGGGTTATTGTTGATCGTCTTACCAATTCAGCACATTTTCTTGATATAAGAGAAGATCTACCCCTGGAACGTCTAACAAGACTATATATTAATGAAGTTGTGAGACTTCATGGAGTACCCTTATCGATTGTTTCTGATCGTGATCCCCATTTTACTTCAATATTTTGGAAAAGTCTTCAGAAGTCCCTGGATACTGAACTTCATTTGAGCACTGCTTACCACCCTCAGACAGATGGACAATCAGAACGGACTATTCAAACCATAGAAGACATGTTGAGATCTTGCTCACTTGACTTTCAGGGTATGTGGGATCAATATTTACCACTGGTAGAATTTTCCTATAACAATAGCTTCCATTAGAGTATTTAGATGGCACCATATGAAGCATTATACGGAAAGAGATGTCGTACACCAACCTGTTGGGATGACGTTGGTGAAAGAAAACTTGTAGGCCCAGAACTGGTGGAAGAAACAGTGGAAAAGGTGAAAGTAATCCAAAATCACATCAAAGCAGCTCAAAGTAGGCAGAAGAGCTATGCCGATAATCGAAGGAAGGATTTGGAATTTCAAGTCGGTGATCATGTTTTCCTGAAGGTATCTCCATGGAAGGGAGTCATACGTTTTGGTAAGAAAGGTAAATTGCGTCCCAGGTACATCGGACCTTTCGAAATTCTAGAACGAATTGGGGCTGTAGCTTACCGATTGGCAATGCCGCCAAGTCTCTCCAAAGTTCACGATGTGTTCCACATATCTCTGTTGAGAAAATAAATGCCTGACCCAACGCATGTACTCACCTATGAGGAATTAGAACTGGAACCCGATCTGTCTTATTGTGAAGAGCCTGTCAGGATTCTTGATACAAGAGAACAAGTACTGAGAAACCGGACGACACGTCTGGTAAAAGTTTTGTGGAGAAATCATAAGATGGAAGAGGCAACGTGGGAACCCGAGGAACTTATGATGAAGAACCACCCGAGTCTTTTTATGCAGTAATACCCTAGAAATTGTGAGGACGCAATTATTTGAAGGAGGGGAGAATGTAACACCCCAAGCTTCCACGGTACGTTTCCCTTCGAATAATGCGATAGCGTGTGTTGTACGCAACCTCGAGTTCTAACACACACCACAACTAATTAAACTAGCCGTTGTGAATAGTAATACCTACTTTTTGAAATCATATATATTTTGTATTTCAAAATAGACTTCATTTTTGGATTCGGAATATCTAATTTAGCCTAAGGTGAAATTTTGGTACTTTTCGGATAACTTTCATATTTTGATGAATAGTGAAAATTACTAAATTTTAATTAAAAACAACTTTTTTAATCAAAATAATTAATAGTGATAAATTATGAATTTGAGTTGTTTTAAAGTATATTTAGAATATATTTTTACCATTTAATATAATTTTGGTCATTGGACATAATTTTACAATTAAACCGAGCATAAACAAGTGTCAATCTTTTGATAGTTATTATCTCTTAAAAACACGCTTTTTGTTTTGACAGCGGGAATTAATTTTAAATTAATTTCTGCCACTTCTGTGTTTTGAATTTAGAAAAATGGATTCCATATTTGGAATCAGGATGTTCAAATTGTGTAAATAGGTAACTTTTATTTTTAGACATTTTGAATAATTACTGCGGTAAATATTTTATTTACCATGGTTAAGGGTAAATCCGGTAAATAAGGGTTAAAAAAATAATATTATAATAATAATAAATTACCCTAAAACGTGTCTTAACCCTATTGGTTGATACATGGTCGAACATGGGCATCTTTGGGTCTATTTTGGGACCCCATGGATCCACTTGTAAGTGATAATGACACTTTATTTTAATTAAGTTAAAATGAATACAAAAATGACACAAGCATATATCTTTTAGCAAAACAATTGTTACGTAGGGTTATATATGTTGTATTTTAGATTATAAATATTCATTAGAAAGATAAAACGATTTCCTACATAATTATATTTTATTTATAATTTTTAGACATTAAATAATTTATTTTATTTATGACACAATGATGATGCAGTAATTACTATAATAGTGAAAAATTAAAATAATTGATATTATAAATACCCAAATAAATATAATATGAAACTTTTAATGAATTAAACTAATTTTCTAGGATAATATGATATATTATGATTGAGTTAATTGACTTTGTTCGAAGTAATCAATCTGTTATGAGTTTCACAAAAATCAACTATTGAATAGTGTCAAAATTGACATAAAAGAGTTCTTAAAACAAATATTATATTTTTAATTGATATTAAATTCCTAAAAATATATGGTTCTGCCAAGAGACTTATATCATGATAGTTTCATCATTAATGGACCACTTGGGGGTCTTTTGGATGTATATAGTAAGTTTATTAACCATATTATATAAAAATACAAAGAGACATTGTAAAAGTGAAACTAATTAACTTAGAGTTAATACTTAAAGATAATGTTAATATAAGTACCCAAACCTGTCTAAATTCTATTTTTTGAGTGGTTTTCGACCTATACCCACCTTAACCTTTTAATAGTCAACTTTGGAGCCATTTTAAACCGAATATGAATTTATTATAAACTAATATATCTAGCTTTTCCAAAGGTTCCCCTCACCCCTCTTATAAAAGGGCACTCCTCCTTCTCATTTCTTCACACCTTCAAAGCCTTTTGGTTCAGAAAAACTCTGACCAAATACTCTCCCAACATCTCTCACTAAAACCTAGAGGCCTTAGTTTGATCATAAAGCCAACCTAAGGAGCCCTTTTGATCAAATCAAAAGGAAGAACCCGAAGAAGAGGTAATGTTTTCACCACCCCCTTTCAAGTTCCTTTCTTCTTCCACTTCTTCTTCCTTTGTTGTTACCATTATAAAATAATAACTCCAGTATCATATATATACTGTGATTTATTATAGATATGGTACAACCATATTCAGTATTCTATCCACTCTTTGAATAACATGTCACCATACGTGCGTACGTACGGCTTACCGTCTCCACGTCGTGGTGTAATTGTTATTCAATATAATATTATTTGGATGGGTATAATAATGATATGTAACTCATGTAAATAATAAATATAACATGTTAATGATTCAGTATATATGATATACCATCCATTTATATATTATTTTAATATCAAAATAATGATATTGTCGCTCGTGCGTACGTACGGACTACCGTCTCCACGAACGCGATGAGATTCATTCTCCATCGTATCCATTCAAGTATAATTATCATTTGATGATTTAAAAATGATGTTTAAGGACTTGATATAATTCTGTATATGAATAAGTTACAACAAACATGGCTTATGTAACAAAACATATAAAAGAAAATGAGTAAGTTGACACCCGAAACGACGATAATTCTAAGATATTATTAACAAATCAATGTTAAAAGATCATATATGATATCATATTAATATATATGATTCTTGTATAATTTAATAACAATTATTTCACCATTATACAGGAGGTTAAACTACCCCAACCAAGGAAAATTACAAGGTAAGGGTTATTTCACAATCTCTTCATTATCCGAGGTTGTTTATACGTAATAATCTACTGGGATTTCTTTATCATCCACATCCATGTTTCTTCGAAATGTATTTCAATACATATTTATTATTTACAATAATATGAGTTAAATTCATTTATACCCTTGTTTGACTTTTTATAAGAGGTTTATAAAGGAATCTTTCCGTCGTTTTCAAAACAAGGTCCTTTTTAACCTTTTCGACAGAATTAAGGTAAGAATGCTTTTTTAACTTATACGGCGGGTGCGGCTATTTTACGCCGTTATAAAATCTTCAAAGCTTCCATTACAAGCTTATAAGAATATTTTCAAATAAAATGTTTTATTTTATATGGATCTTAAATGATTTCAAAATAAAAGGAGATATTTCTTTAAAAAGAATTTTGATTTCATCTATGTCAACATCCTTTGATGGATTTTAAGATTATTTGAAGTTGATTTATTATGATACAAAACTTCTATATTGTATTGAAGGTTTTGTGATATGTTTGACTGTGGATGTGCTATTTTTATACCATTCATAGTTTATGGTGAAAGTATTGACATTTCGTATGCTAGTTTTAATACGAATGTTTATGTTATGTTTAAACCTTTTCACATGGGAATGCATTGGACTTAATATGTGACGGGTGGAGCCCGCTATAGCTCCTCGATGCATCGGTAGGTCTCATGAGACAAACTAGTGTCTTGGAATAAGGCCTTGACAAAATCTTATTTTTAGTCTTGGCACGAGGCCTTGGCTATGTGGTTATGATTGTCTGGCATTATGCATTCCATCATTATGAAAGTGGTTATTGATTTTGCATGTGATTATTCGATTAGTAGAATAACCATGTGAATAAGTAAATGGCATTATTTCATTTTATTTATGCCATACTATGTTAAATGTTCAAGTTTAAAAGGCTTTTGTTTTAGTTATACATTGCCTTAAATGTTTATTCTTATTTATGAAAGTTTCCGCTATATTGTTATCCTTACTGGGCATTTGAGCTCACCCCTTTTCTATGTTTTATTCTTCCCAGGAAGTGAAGAAGTAAATTATGAATGACCTGCAGGGATGTTATGTGGGGATATGAGTG
This sequence comes from Viscum album, assembly GCA_963277665.1. NCBI lineage: Eukaryota > Viridiplantae > Streptophyta > Magnoliopsida > Santalales > Viscaceae > Viscum > Viscum album. The sequence goes on from OY728162.1 coordinate 227,017,249, forward strand.
TGGATTATGGAGACATTATGTTGTTGTAGTAGTTTTTCATCTTATGATGTAATGTAAAACTTATGAATATATCTAGTGTTTCCAAGGCTACTAAACCAATCGGTCCTTCGGGATTTGATCTTTCTTGTGATCATGCCAATGTTATGTAATAATGCACCGACTCTGGGTAACTAGGGTCGGGGCGTTACACATGGGGTATGTAGGAACGTCCATGCACCTTTCCTCGGGCCCAACTTAACTCTCCCTTCCAATCCCTTGATCTAAAACCTTTCCAGGGAACACATGGTGGTCGGATCCCCTGGTTCCCATTCATGTCGGGTTTTATAATTACTCCACCATGTGTCTCCCATGTTTCCTACCATCCATGGTTCGAGCTCTATGACCATAAACTAAGACCACTCTGCATCCTTTCCACAGGACGTTAGACTACACCACACATCTTAAGAACTACATATGGCTTGATTCCCATCCTCATGGGATACGTAGAGACACCCAGGCATTTCACCTTGGGTCAAGCCCCAGGAATCATAAATCTTGTTCCTCCTCATTTCTAGCCCCTGGCTTGACCCCTTGAGGGGAACCATGTAACTGCAGCTTTTCCCTAAACAAGTTTGGGATGCCCCATGATGACACTGGGAAGCAACAACTCCCTTACCAGAGAGGTCCTGTCTAAAAGTAGGAATGATCCATGGTTAGACTGTTGTTCCCATCTAATGTGATTCCACCATGTCGGCGTAGTTTCAATAGTGTTGGATCCTGTGTGAACAAATCATCACTCTACATTCCATGATTTGTGTGCCCCTTATTTGGACCCTCATCCTCTTTCATGTATAAGGGAACCCTCTAACAGTATGGATTCTCGGCCTATGGTCTGCCTATTGTCCCGGGCCAACATTCTGAAAGGCTAATGGATGACATTTTGAGTCAGGCACCATGTTTCGAACATGGTCAGTGGTCGACCCTCATTTTCCATCCCCATTCTAGGCTATGAAAATAAGGATATTGTGTTTTGAATGTGGTCAATAGTTATTCCTTATTATCACACCACCCCCATAGTGTTCTGAATCCTGGGTATAACGATTCACATCTTCCATTCCCATCTATTCAGATTGATTTAAGCGCCCTTGGCGTTACCCCGTTCGTGCACAAGAGAACATTGGGAAAATGGTAATTCAGATGTTTTGAGAGATTCATCCTCCAATCAGGTCTCTCCCATTTCCTCTTGGAAATCCGGGCTGGTTGTTCAAACACCGGATGCCTGAAGCTTGGTTGTCACTCCTACGTTCAAACGAAGTAATGGATTCTAGTTGAATATATTAAACCAAATAAATGAGTACATGAGTATGCATACACCTATCCATACATGCAGTTTAGAACAAGAATCAGTAAGGAGAAATGAGTTTATGAGTTCATCCAAAATAGGACCCTTAAGGGTCAGCTTCTTGGATGGATCACTCTAGCGCCGCTACCCTTTGGTTGATGGCCTCTAGGATTGCTTCCCGCCCCCTGAGGACTCTCTCTTCATCAGTGGATGAAGAGAATAGTCTACTGAACCTAGCCCGTGCTTTCACCTGGTCGGTTTGGAGTTTAGTCATCTTGTGATCTGCCTCCACTAGTTGCTCTTGGGCGTCTGCCAACTGGCCCCTCAACTAGTCCATGAGCTTGGAATTGTTTTCAATGAATGTCTCATTTTCCTTCACCTGTTATTCAAGGTGTCAGACCTTTTGTTCTTCCTGGATGAACTCTTGGGTACTCCCTGACCCCTCCTGACACTGGGAAACATCAGAGCATCGGCTGCTCTAGCGCAGTTTCTCGACCATGTAGTCACGGACCATTGAATGAAGGCGCGGAGTGTCCACCCCTCCAGTATAGAGAAAGCATAGCCTGGTTTGGAGTGATCTGATCTGTTTAATCCATTCTATCTGGGGCTGACCGAGAAAGCGCTTGATGCACTTCCACCCTTTGCACCGCATCATTAGGCTCTCCTCTGCTGCCTCTAAGTCAGAATCATCTATCTCCTCAAGGTTTTCAAGATGATAGTCAAGGAAGGCAGCCAAGAAACCAGCGACATGGTCTTCTTTGGGCGCCCCTCCTGAGGGGTTGGGCTCTTCAATGCCTGGGCGACCATCCCCTCTCGCATCAGTCTCGATAGCTCCCTCGCTGACTTACGGCCCTGCCCCAACATGAGTACCGCTGATGTCTACTGATCTCTACTCACCGTGTGCTGGGGATGACTCATTTTGAGAAGTGTGCCCTGAATGGGACGGTACGTTTGAAGTTGAATCAATTGTGGATGACCCGAAAACAACCCGACGAGCCTCCAAGGATTTGATTACTACACAAACAAGGAACACCCTGATCAATTGAGATCTCCAATGGTGATTAACTAGAATTTAAGTAATGAACTTACAAGATCCCAAAGAATCAACCCCCTGTGTTTTAGCCACTATAGAAGCTTCCATTATGGAGAATACCTCAGCGCTCCTCTGCTCAGTAATGGGCATCGACTCTCCACATTGTTCTACCGCCGCCTCCTCTCCTTCGAATGGAGACCCTTGGTCGGTTCCCATATGCCCTTGAACAGGATAAGTAAATATGATTTAGGGATACAAAATAGTAAGAGGGGAAAGGATAGATAAGGGTTGAGACATACCTCAAGAAGCCAAGTTATATCCACATCAGAGATGAAGATCTCGCCAATCTTCTGGAGACTCCATTTGTGGGATGCCCCTTAATACCCTCCACTTTTAGGATACTATTCTCCTTCACCCCCTTTTTAACCTTATCCTTCATCCTACTCTACCATCTCAGTAACTTCCTGCTCATCATCACTGTCACCATCCTCTGATGGAATCTTTACTATATCTTGGTCTTTTCCAAGCATAACTTTCACCATGAAAGATGGCTCCTCAAACCGACCTTGTTGGAATGCATACACGTCCATGGCCGTCAGATACGCATGTCAACGATGAAAGGTCACCCTATCGATAATCCGAATGAGTCTGAAATCGGGCAGCTGGATTCCGTCTCGCACTATCTTTTTCCAAAGATCTTTAGTACTCATTAACTATTGCAGGGTCATCCAGGATGACCACAGATTCGGGAAGATTGCATCACTGGAAGGTTGAATCAGATAACTTATCTGCTTCTTGGGGAGTTCCCGGGCCACTTCACAATCTCTTCTCCCCTAGGTGATGAGGGCACAACCATGCCATGCGATGTCCCCACCACTGAAGTCCCGGCCTGTGCGGGCCCAACAGCCCGATGAGATTCCGACCTTTGTTCCCTAACAACTCCCTGTCTGCTCTCCCACCACCTAGGCTCTACACTGGCTACCATGAGTTTCTGAACTCACTTTCTCAAAATCCCCTCAGGGTATTCTATGTCCTAGTGCTTGTCATATTTTGTTGAGAGGCCAACATCAGCTCTGGTGGGAGGAAAGGTGATAACGTCGCCAGACCCCTGGGCTGTGAACGTTAGCCACATTTGGGAAAGAACACAGGGGTGCCTCTCTTCCCAAATATCTATGGGGACTTTCTTCAAAATCCTTTGAAGGAATCCGAACTACCTGGTGAATCTAGACAGCACGTAGGTCTCACAAATGATCTTCGTGTCAATCCGGGCCACGAGCACCCCACCTCTGATGCTCAGGAAGTATTCCCTTTGCTCCAGTGATCCTTTCCCGTTATCTATCATCTCGCCTATTGGGCTGGGGAATGGGATGAAAGTGAATTTGGCATGATTGCTGATCCTGATCCTTACTCCCTCCTCATTAAGCGTAAACGGCATGACCCCGGTGATGTTCAACAAGGAAGGTCATAGGCCATTACCAGGAGGACGAATGGTGTTTGGAAGGGTATAATCGATGTAATGAGCTGCGAACCAGCCATAAAATATCTGGAAGGGGCCACAAATCCTCTTCAGTGACCCCCTCTCGAAATTTTTCCCAAAATGGTCTTCAGATAGGCCAACACAGGGACTCCCAGAATAAACCTTTGATTATCAGCCATGATGTCGGCCATCACCAGGGTCGCTGGGAGAACTCCCAACTTTGCATCCCTCACCAGAAAGATCCACCCACTCAGAAATGTGGCAAGGAATCTGGAGTATCGGACGTTTGGGTCCCGGATCTCATTTATGATGAAGCCCCAAGACTGATAGTCCCCCGCCTTCAGGATCCTCCAATACAATCCGCTCTTGCTCCTCTGTGCCACAGTCGGACACCGTCTACCTCGCCCCGACATCTTGACATCTAGATCTCTTTGTAGGAACAAGCTGAACCATTTCTTGTAAGCAATGTCCTTTAGGAAATCCTTGACCCCCAACCTCTCCTTAGCCAGCTCTAATAGGTGCCATATCAGCATAGGGGTTCGTGATCTGTCCCCCCATGTGTTCCTCATCGGGAGGAATTCATCATATTTGTGCCCATCCAAAGTGATACCCCCGATGAAATTGATTTCCCACAGGATGATACCGACTTCTCCATGATGAAGATGGAATGTATTGGTGTCGGGGGACCATTGGGAAAATAGCTCTGGCCCGAGCTCAGGCTGATGATAGAAATGAAACTGTGACGTCCACAATGCCTTGAAAAAACTAATGTGCCACAGTTCCACCCCAAACTCGTCGCATGTCTAGCGAAACCAATACACCCAGGCCCATTCACAAGTTAGATTGCCTCTAGACCGCAAATCACAATCCTGCAACCATCCTTTGTTCTCGTCAGTAACACTCTGACAAAAGGTTCTTGCGTAAAGGGCCGGAGAACTCTCCGCGATAGGGTCACTCTCTGAGATGGTCATGGTCCTGGGATTCAGGATGTAAATGTCCAGGTGTCTGGTTTCTATAGCAGGATGGCTGTTGTAGTTAATGTTATACTGGGGCAGGTCATCCTTGCAGGTCACCCATGACCGCGGTGTGTCGACCTCAAACCATGGCACAAGTACCTTCTCCACGATTCCGAATTCCCAGGTCGGTAGGTTGGAAGACAGTGCATACTTCTTCTAAACTAGGGTCAACATGTTGAAGAGAGTATGGTTGTTGGATACGATCCTTCGGGCGCCATAAACCTCAGGTTTGGCGACCATCTCATCCCTTAGAGTAGCAGAGGAGGCTTCCCTGTCAACTTCAGCTCGATTGGTGGTAATCTCACGCTGGTAAGGTTTTGAGGAGTCTGAGCAAGAAAAATAGTCACTAGCGTGAAAAAAAAGAAGCTAGTGCGAAAAATCCGTGGCTGGCACGGAAAATCAGCTGATGGCGTGAAAAATTGGAAGTCAGCACGAAAATTCCTTGGTTAGCACGTAAACAGACGACTGATCACGGATAATTACACACAATCGATGTGTTTTTTGTGTAGGTGGAGGAAATATTTTCATGCACAAGAGATTTTGGATTATCACGCGAGAAAATCCATACAGAATGGGGGACCTGTGGGGCCTTTTATAGGCGCAATGAGCAGTTTCCGCACGTGCGTGAAGTGCGGATTGCGTGTTCCATACCTTTTTTTCACGGCGCTTTGGTTTTAGGCACGTGCCAGCCCCAGGGAGTCCTGTATCTCGACATTTCCCTCATAACTTGACCTTTTCGGCCCCTCTCCGATCTGATTTCGAGGGGGGAATTTGTAGACGCTGAAAAGTTCTCCGGGGCTGAGGAAGGTTCGAGGGCGACAAAGGGAAACCATATTTGGAACCGACGATCCATTCCGGGGGGCCCAGAGGGGTAGCGTGAAAAAAATACTGAGGTGGATGAAAAAATATGCCCCGCGTGAAAAACTCCGGGATTCACGAGAGTTTTTCATGCGAGCGCAGAAAATTCTCACGCCACCACTCTGCGCGGTTGATCTATGCGCTGCCGACATCGGGTGTGAAATATTTCACCCCAATGCGATTTTAGTGTGGACCGGCAATCTCAAGTTCCTATAAATAGAAGGACACCCCCTTCAACTTCAGCAGGAAGAATCTGAACCATCTTCCCTATGCGAAATTTCTCTCTTGTGTGTGAAAAAAGATGGCTCTCAGGTACTGAATTTTTCACGCCAGGTCGCCCGGGGGTTTGCCTTCACATGAGACCCCTTGGGCCTGATCCTCATCCAAATACCTTCGACTCCCGTCCCCTGCACACAATTCGTTCCAATTATGTTCAATCCTATCGTCCGCGTGAAAACCCTTCCAAATTGCGCACCCTTTATTACGCGCCCGGACCGGTCCTTTCGCACCCGAACCCGATTGCGCACCTGGCCCGGCCTTTTTCACACACGCCACTTAATTATGCACCAACCTGGCCAATTTTGCGCCAATGTGGTCCTTTTCGCGCAAGCACCTCAATTACACATTGGCCCGCCCCTTTTTCGTGCAGCAGTCCCTTTTGCGCGCAAGACTCCCGCGTTATGCGCCCGTGATGTCCCTCTTCCGAGCATCATTTTCATGTGCCTCCCCTGCCCAAACCATCTTCACCATATACTCATTTTCCATGAAACATCCCAGGTTTGCATGAAGTAACTTCAAAGTCCCTTGGATGATACTGCCTGTTACATTTCTTCGCCTCATGCTTCTTCGCATAGTCATGATGACGGCTATTTCTTCTTCGCATAGCCGCGCAAACATGGACCCCCAGATGGTTCGCTCCATGAACCCCCATATACAAAGCTTTTCCTATCCCCTATTTGCACCAAGGAGGAGAGGGTAACGGTTATGTAATTCCTAGGGGTGTGGAGCAAACCCACCTCATCCGAGATTCAGGATGTTAAACTTCCAAGAACTATCATCCTCAGCACATGACATTAAACTGTGGCCTCAACCCGTGCCTCACACGCGAGGTGACCCCACATTGGACTTTTTTCATGCCCACTGGTCTCCACGAGGATGAGATATTCCCTCACATGGGATGATTTCCTCCTTATTAGAGTGACGTTTGTCCGTAGGGAAAGGGCGACCATCTCGGGGTAAGCCCCTAGATTTTCTTGCTGGAGGCATCATCCCTGCTCCTCCTTTCTTCTTCAGTCCCAAGGACCAGGGGGAGGGGGAAATGGACACCGGACCCCTCCTTTCTTTGGTGTCAAATCCCTCTCCCTCTAGGCTTTGTCATCATCAGGCCTCCATCCTAGAGTAATCCCCAACCTCTTCAGGCTGCTAACCACGCATAATCCCATGTTTCCTCTTTGGGCCGCAATCACACGTAAGCCCCACTCCACTTCCCATGGATGCACCTTTCATGATGTAACCATCGGGTCTCTGTTATCTCTTGTTTCTCACACCAAGCATGACTCACGTGGGCTTAGAGTGAGAACTGACCATGACATCTTCCTTGGGTCACCACAGAGCATCGACGCCAAATGCCACCACTTGAACTACGGGGTCTTTGATCTTTGCCAAGGCAAGGTACGCAGGAAGCCTCCCAGAGGTTCAAGACCAACACCCAATTGCTCGTTCCTATCATCTTTTCTGGTTTTCCAACCCCACCTGAACTATGATGTCTTTGATCTTTTCCATGGCAGGGTATGTAGGAAGCCTCCACGAGGTTCAAGCCCAACAACCATTGGACCCCAGGTCCACCTTCACATTGGTTCCCAACCACCCAAACTACAATGACTTTGATCCTTGCTAAGGAAAGGTACGTAGGAAGCCTCCCTGAGTTTTAATCCCAACATCCACCTAGACCCCAGGTCCTTATTCACATCGGTTCACCGACTCCTCCCCCATACCCGAACTACGAGGACTTTGATCCTTACTAAGGTAAGGTACGTAGGAAGCCTCCCTGAGGTTCAATCCCACCATTCACCCGGTCGTTTTGACCCCTTTATGTCAGTTCACCAACACCTTGGGCTGCCTCAGAGCGTAATCCCCAAATCCACCCACACTACCCGAACTACGAGGTCTTTGATCTTTCCCAAGGCAGGGTATGTAGGAAGCCTCCCTGAGGTTCAAGCCCAACACCCCGCAGTTCTGACCCCCTTCACGTCGGTTCATCCCTGTCCAGCATGACATTAAACTATGGACCTCATCCAGTGGTAAGTCGTTGTAGCCCCCATCCAGCGCTAAGCTGTTGTGACCCTGTTCAGTGGTAAGACTTTGACATCCCCAATCAGCGGTAATCCATTGAAACCCTCATCAGCAGCAAGCCGCCATAAAAAGAACTACGTGGACTTTGATTCCTTGCCATGGGGATACGTAGGAGGCCTCTTCGAGGTTCGATCCAAAAACCATCATCATCCCCATGAGGGTTCCATCCCATTCACCACCCCCTCATGAAACCTTCCATCATCCATTCTGATTCTTACCCGGGCCGCCACATCCCGATGGGATCATGCCACCCCATTCCTCATTCCATCAAACAACATTCAAAAATCCACCCACATGATGGCCCCAATATCGGTGTTTCCTCTAGGGGGTTCCTCCATATGATCCACTATATTTAGTGTTCTGATGAGACCGATCTGTCTCCGCTGGAAGTTAAACTCACGGAATACCCCATGTTAAACATGGGAAGCTGAGGAAAACCTCAGATACATGCCCATGGAATATGATTCCCCACGTTCGATGTGGGATGCCTCGGGCTTCCGAACCCTCGATAAGCCCTATCATAATGGACCAAAGACAGACACGCCAATCCCCCAGCATCCAGACATGCCAGTGATGCCCAATGTGACTACTCCCCTAACTGAAGGTTGCTGCCCTTACCGGACCCCATGGAATGTCCTGATAGAATCCATGTAATTAATTGGCATCCATGAAGATATGGGTCCAGGAAGAGTTTCACAAAAAACATCTTAAGTCTATAAGGGAGACCCAGACTAGGTGACAAGTTCCGAGGAGGAGTCCACAAAAGGAAGAACCGACACCACATCATCTCGTTTCGATCAAAGAGGAAACGTACCTGAACAAAGAATGGATGCAGCCCACCGTTAGAAAGAAAGAAAGTGGGGAAATAGCTACATGTCCTCCACAGAGGGATGCACGCGCCCCAGTGAAAGTGTCAGAAACAATGGCCCTTCAAAGAAACCTTTTGGTTCAAACCAAATGGGAGTTACCCAATTTAAAGGTAACATCTCCTCTTAAGTTATTTTATTTTATTTTATTTCTCCAACCCCTAAAATCTCTTTATTCCATTATTTTATAACAAAAACAATATCCTAAATATACTATGTTATTGTTATGAGAAGTATTTTAACTACACTTACACACACTTCCATCTAATGGGTATAGAACATAATGTTTCTGTGGACGACAAACTACTGCCTCACGAAATGATGATTGTTCAATATTCTACCACCACCTCTTATGGTGCCCATTATGATGGAACTGTAATTATATATGATATATATGATATTTATTTTATCTATAATATTATGTAATTATCTTTTATATCATACCTTTATTCTTTTCATGTTGTATATATACAATAATTTCATTTGAGGAAGTACGGACTACCGCCACCTCAAAGTGATATGACTCGTTCATACCATACATGGAACGTATAAAGGATGGTGTTAATGAAATTACATAACAAATATAAAATATTATATTATAATATAATAATAATATACCTATGTATAATTTGGTCTTCTTTCCTTTTAACATGAAAAAATGAAATGGAAGTAGTGTTTGTGCGTATGTACGGATTTCCGTCTCCATGAACACAATGAGATTCATTCCCCAACGTTACGATTCACGAATAATTTTCATTGGATTATTTAAAATAATATTTAAGAACATTATATCATTCTGGATATGAATAAAATACATCTAATCCATAACAAACATGACTTATGTAACAAAACATATAAAGGAAAATTAATTAGTTAACACTCGAAACAATGATACTACTAAAATATTATTAACAAATCATATTATAAGATCATATATGATATCATATTTTTGTATATGCTTATTTTATAATTTAATAAAAATTATTTAACTATTATAAATGAGTTTAACATACCCTCGGCCAAGGAAAAGTACAAGGTAAGGGTTAATTTCACAATCTCATTATTATCTGAGGTTGTTTTTAGCTAAGTGTCTACTGGGACTTCTTTATCATCCACATATATGTTTCTTAAAAATGTATTTCAATTTTTTTTACTATTTACTATACTCTGGGTTAAATTCATTTATACCCTTGTTTTAATTTTTATAAAATGGTTTGAAAGGAATCATTCCGTCATTTTCCAAACAAGGTACTTTATGACCTTTTTGGAAAATTAGGGTAAGAATGTTTTTTTAACTAATATGGTAGGTGTGGTTATTCTCTGCCGTTATAATAACTTTGAAGCTTCCCTTACAATAATATAATAATATTTTGAAAATAAATGTTTTATTTTATAATTACTTGACTTTTAAATAATTTCAAAATAGAAAGAGATATTTCTCTCAAGTAGTTTTTATTTCATCTATGTAAACAACATTTAATGGATTTTATACTTTTTTGAAGTTGATTTATTATGATAAAAATCATCCATATTTTATTGAAGTCTTTGTGATATGTTTGATTGTGGATGTGTTATTTTTATACCATTCATGGTTTATGGTTAATGTATTAACATTTTGTATGCTAGTTTGAACACGAATGTTTATGTTATGTTTCAAATTTTTCATATAAGGAATAAATTGGACTTAGTAAGTGATGGGTGGAGCCTGCTATAGCTCCTCAATTCATTAGTAGGTCTCATGAGACAAAATAGTGTCTTGGAACATGGCATTGACGAAATCTTATTTGTAGTCTTAGCACGAGGCCTTGACTATGTGGTTATGATGTCTAACATTATACATTCCATCATTATAAAATTAGCTATTGATATTACATGTGATTATTCAACTAGTATAATATCCATGTGAATAAGTAAATAGAATTATTTGATTTATCTTTTCCATATTATAATGAAGTTTATGTTTATAAGATTTTTGTTTTATATTTATACATTGCCTTAAATATTTATGCTTATTTATGTAGTTTCCTTTATATTGTTATCCTTACTGAGCATCTGAGCTCATCCCTTTCTATGTTTTATTTTTCCCTGTATATGAAGAAGTATTTTATGGTTGAAATGTAGTGATAGGCTAAGGAATATAGGTGTGTTAAAAGGGGACAAAATATTGTTTTTTATCTCATGATGTAATTTAAAAATTATGTATGTATCTAGTACTTACAATGATACTAAACTAATCAGTATTTCAGGACATGATTACTTGTATCATGCTAATGTTATGTAATAATGAACCAAATTTGGGTAACTAGGGTCAGGGCATTACAGTTGGTATCATAGGAATTTTAGTACAAACCTTGGAAATTATATTTAGAAAAACTCTGATTAGAGAACACTACCCTAAGATAGAATTTGAGGATTAGTATAGAATAACTTCCTAGAATTTTGGTAATGTAGAGATTTTGTAAGTTTTCAAAGAAATTCATCCCTGTATAGATATGAGAAAGTAGAGGCAACTCTGGAACAAATGTACCTATGAGTGAAAACTCTTACAAGGAGTTTCAGTCTTAACCTGAGGTATCCTAGTACACGACAACAAGCTTTGCAACAGTCTTGGTTATGACACTCCTGGGGGATATTCTTAGGATAATTCAAATTTTCATTACAAACCATTATATAGGATTTATGAGTATATACCTCCTCAATGAATTTTTTTTATGATTATAGATTATATCGATAAACTGTTCAACTTATGTTAAGTGTTTTACAAGTTTGGGATTATGTATTGTGATTCAGAAACTAATGTAATGTATTTGGAAGGAATGGGAACCATATCAATACATGTTATCCATATAAGGACTTCCATCCTAATAAAGATAATAATAGTGGAGCTGGTGATGCAACTGGTGATAATCATCTTATCATTATACCAGGACAGCTCACTCAGGTTATGAATAATAACCTTACCTATATAGAGCACCCTAATCCACAACATGGAGGATCAATGTTAGACCAATTCATGATCCAACAACCACCAAAATTCAATGGGACTACAAATCCATTTGTAGCTAATCAAGGGATATGTTCCTTAGAAGAAATATTTTATTCTTTGGGGAGCATCGAAAGATAAAAAGTTGTAATGGTAGTTTATCACCTCATGGGAGATGCATATCAATAGTGGTCATTAATTAAAAACACAAAGGAAGGTGGAGAAGTAAAAAATATGGAATGGAGGAAGTTTAAAAAGATTTTATTAGAAAAATACTTTCCTCGTGACCATCAAACGAATATGGAAAGGCAATTTCTGAGTGTGAGGAAAAAGGAGGATGTGAATGTCACAAAGTATGAGGCTAACTTTACAAGGTTAGGAAGGAATGCAGAAGATTATATACATAACCCAAGGATTAATATTGATCAATTCTTCATTGGTTTAAAACCATTTCTCCATCGATAATTAGTCTGACAATCCTTCTCATCATACAAATATATTTTCTCATGTTCTATCAAGACAAAAAAGGAATTCTCTATGTCTTGTGACTTTAAATAAAATAAAGAGAAGAATAGATCTTCTAAACACTCTGGAAATGGAAATAAGGGGAAGAAGTTAAAAGTTTAATATCCATGCTTCAGTAAATGTGGGAATAAAAACCATGATACTTGATAGAAGGGAATGATAGTTTGTTACAAGTTTGGTGAAAAAGGCCACCAAGCTCAGGATTGAAAAGGAAAGAAAAAGGATGTCAATGTTTAATGATACAGTTGTAAATAAATTGGGCATTATGCAAATAAATGTCCTAAGTTCCAAGTAAAATTAACTCAGAAATAGCCAATAAAGGAAGACCAAGCTTATACAATCAGTACTGCTAAGGTTGAAGCTCCGAAAGATGTGGTGGAAGGTAATTTAATGGTTTCCACAAGTTTATAAAATGCTTTATTTGATTAGAGATCATCAAATTGTTTCATATCTTCCTAGTTTTTCTATGAAAATTATATATTTCCAATTTAATTTAATAAGGGAGTTATCAGTCAAAACTCCTAAGGGAAGTATCATCGCAACATAGTTTTTTGAATCAGTCCCCATTAGGGAATATAAATGTTATTTATCCACTGACCTCATCGTCATACCCATGATTGAATTTGATATAATCCTCAGTATATATTGGCTTTTGTACCATGATTCGAAAATTTATTATAAGAAGAAGGAGGTTACAATTTTTGACGATGATAAGGAATACCATATCTTTAGAGCATAAATGTCACAATCTGATTCTTATCTAGATCCAACCCCTGTAGCTCTACTAAATTAAATTATTGGGGAGGAAGAAAGTGAAATAACTATGTGTGAGTAAATGAATGTTCCAATAGAGGATGTACCTATTTTACAAGAATATGTTGATGTATTTCCGGAGGATTTACCTAGACATCATCCAGAACAAGAAATTGAGTTTTCCATTGAATTAATTCCTGGTTCTAGGCCCATATCAAAGACCCCTTAGAGAATGGACACTATGGAATTAGTGGAGCTAAAGAAACCACGATATGAGTTGAGTAATAAAGGATTTATTCTCCCCAATGTTTCTCCATGGGAAGCCCCTGTTCTTTTTGTTTAGAAGAAAGATGGATCTACGAGGTTGTGCATAGACTACAGGGAGATAAATGCTATAAAAAATAAAGAAAAAGTATCCCCAAACTCGTATTGATGATTTATTTTATCATCTTCAAGGATCTCAATATTTTCCAAAGATTGACCTTCGATATGGATATCATCAGTTGTGTGTGAATAAGGAATACATTCCAAAGATAGCATTTCAAACTAGGTATGGGAATTACGAGTTTATAGTAATGTATTTTGGACCGACTAATGAACCCTCTGTCTTCATGGATCTAATGAACAGAGTTTTCTAGGAATATCTTGATGAATTTGTAGTGGTATTTATTGATGATATCTTGGTATACTCCAAAAGATATGAAGATCATGAAAATAAATTGTGGTCTATTCTGAAGACTCTTAGAAGAAATGAATTATATGGGATGTTCATAAAGTGGGAATTATGGCTTCAGGAGATTTAATTTGTTGGACATATTGTCTCTAAGTATGGAATCTCTATCGATCCTTCAAATACCAAGGCAATCCAAGAATGGACAACACTGAGGAGTATAACTGAGGTATGTAATTTTATTGGTTTAGTAGGTTATTATTGGCGCTTCGTCTAGAATTTTTCCCGATTGGCTAACCCATTAACCAAGATCACATTCAAAGAGGTTAAATTTGTTTAGAAAAAAAGAGTGTGAAGAATGTTTTGAATACCTGAAGAGAAGATTAGTCAATGCTTCTATATTGACTCTACCATCAGGGAATGATGTGTTTGTTATTTATAGTGATGCTTCAAAGAAAGGACATGGTTGGTTCCTTTTGTATAATGATAGGGTTATTTCCAATGCAATATGACAACTAAAAATTCATGAACAGGACTATCCTACTCATGATCCTGAGTTAGCAGTTGTAATATTTGCTATGAGGATATGGAGACACTATATCTATGGTGAAAAATGTGAGATTTTTACTGATCACAAGATTTTGAAGTATATTTTCTCGGAAAAATAACTCAACATGAGGCAAAAGAGATGGATCAAACTACTCAAGGATTATGATTGCACAATAAACTACCACCCAGGGAAGGAAAATAACGTGGAAGATGCTTCGAGCAGAAATGATCATGGATTTTTGAACAAGATTAGAGTTTGAAGGGATCCTATATTCATGGATCTAGTAAAGGTTTATATGTGAATAATCATGGAATGTAAAACATCAATAATTTTTCAAATGGTTTATAAACCATATTTTCTAGAAAGGGTAAAATGTTCTCAGACTCATGATGTGGAGTTTCAAAAGAAAATTAAAACTGTGAATGATGGGAGATTAATTGACTTCGTATATGAAGATGGGATTTTGAAATATAGAAAGATACTTTGTATTCCTGACAAACTTGGTCTAAAAGGGAATTGATGGATGATGCTCATAGCTCCAATTTCTCTATACACCACGGTAGCACTATGATCTTTGGAGATTTGAAGGAACATTTTTGGTGGGACAACTTGAAGAGAGAGATTCCCGATTATGTGTCAAGATTTATGGTTTTTCAACAAGGGAAAGCTACAAGACAACATCCTAGAGGATCCATGCAACCTCTTCCCATATCTGATTGGAAATGGGATGATATTACGATTGATTTTTTCATGGGGATACAAAATACTCCTAGAAGGAATGATGCAATATTGGTCATTGTTGATCGTCTTACTAATTTAGCTCATTTTTATGCTATAAGAGAAGATTTACCACTTGAACATCTAGAAAAACTATATATTAATGATGTTGAAAGACTTCATGGAGTACCCCAATCGATTTTTTCTGACTGTGATCCCTATTTTATATCAAGAATTTGGAAAGTCTTCAAAAGGCCTTGGATACTGAACTTCATTTGAGCACTGCCTACCCCATTAAAACTGATGTACAATCAGAACGGACTATTCAAACATTAGAAGACATTTTGAGATCATACTCACTTGACTTTAAAGGTATGTGGGATCAATATTTACCTCTGTTAGAATTTTCCTATAACAATAGTTTCCATTCAAGTATTTAGATGACACTATATGATGCATTATATGGAAAGAGATGTCACACACCAACTTTTTGGGATGATGTCAGTGAAAGAAAACTCGTAGGCCAAGAACATGTTGAGAAAATAATGGAAAAAGTGAAGGTTATCCAAACCCACATCAAATAATCTCAAAGTAGGAAAAAGAGATATGCTGATAACTAAAGGAAAGATTTGTAATTTCAAGTAAGAGATCATGTTTTCTTGAAGGTATCTACATGGAATGATATTATATGATTTGTTAAGAAATAAAAATTAAGTCCTAGGTATATCAGACCTTTTGAAATTCTAGAATGAATTGGAGTTGTAGCTTATCGTTTGGCAATGCCACCAAGTCTCTCCAAAGTTCATGATGTGTTCCACGTATCACTATTGAGAAAATACATGCCTAAACCAATACATGTACTCACCTATAAATAAATAGATCTGGAACCTGATATGTCTTATTACGAAGAGCCTATGATAATTCTTGAAACCATAGAACATGTTTTGAGAAACCAGACGACTCGTCCGGTGAAAGTTCTATGGAGAAATCATAATATAGAAGAGACAACATGGGAACTAAAGGAACATATGATGTAGAACCACCCGAATATTTTTATGTAGTAGTATTATTGAAATTTCAAGGATAAAATTATTTGAATGAGAGAATAATGTAACACCCCAAGCTTCCATGGTACGTTTCCCTTTGAATAATGCAATAGATTGCATTGTACGCAACTTCGAGATTCTAACACACGACGACCAATCAAACTAGCCGTAATGAATAGTAATACCCACTTTTTGAAATTTTATAAATTTTATTTTTCAAAATGGACTTCAATTTTTGATTCAGAATATCAAAATTATATTAGGGTGAATTTTTGTAACTATTATGAAAACTTTCAATTTTTTATGAATTGTGAAAATACTAAATTTTA
The DNA here is from genome assembly GCA_963277665.1 of Viscum album. NCBI lineage: Eukaryota > Viridiplantae > Streptophyta > Magnoliopsida > Santalales > Viscaceae > Viscum > Viscum album. The sequence goes on from OY728162.1 coordinate 227,033,745, forward strand.
ATTAAAAAAACATTTTTAATAGAAATAATTTATTGTGTTAAATTATTTATTTGAGTGGTTATAAAGTATAATTAGATTATATTTTTATCATTTAATATAATTTAGGTCATTGGATGTAATTTTACATTTAAACTGGACGTAAACAACTGTCAATCTTTTGATAGTTATTATTTCTTAAAAACAGGCTTATTGTTTTGACAACAGAAATTAATTTTAAATTAATTTTTTCCAATTATTTGTTTTGAATTTAGAAAAATGGATTCAATATTTGGAATCAGGATGTCCAAATTGTTTAAATAGGTAACTTTTATTTTTAGACATTAGGAATATTTACTTTAGTAAATATTTTATTTACCATGGTTAAATGGTAATTCTGGTGAATAAGGGTAAACAAATATTATTATAATAATGTTAAATTACTATAACATGTGTATATTTCTATTGGTTGATACATTTATTACCATGGGATTCCTTGGGTCGATTTTGAGACCCCATGGAGCCACTTGGGAGTCATAATGGCACTTTATATTAATTAATTTAAACTAAAGACAAAAATGACATAAACATATATCTTTTAGTAAAATAATTTTTACAAATGGTTATATAAGTTATCTTTTAGAATATAAATATTAATTTGAAATATAATATGATTTTATACATTATGTTATTTTTTTATAATTTTTATAAATAAAATAAATAAAATTATTTATGACACAATAATGATGCAGTATTTACCTAATTAAAGAATGATTTTAATAAATGAGATTATAAAAATTAAAAAAATATTAAAAACCTATAAAATTATCATTAGATGATTTTATTTTGAATATGAGTCATCTTATCTTATATTTTAATGAGTTTTGGACTTTTATAAACTGAAAATAATTATATAATAAAATAATATTTTCAAACATTCCAAAAGAGCCCCTCCTCCCCCTTATAAAAGCCCTCACCTCTAGCCCATTTCTCACACCTCTCAAGCCACTTGTATCATCCAACCTATGATCAATTAATTTCCCTACATCCCTAGATTCCTTTTAAAATCCTTACCTTAGGCATAAGGGAATTCAAGGAAGCCTTTTGGTTCAAACCAAAGAGAGTTACCTGATTTAAAGGTAACATCTCCTCTTAAGTTCTTTTCTTATATTTTACTTCTCCAACCCTATAAAATCTATTTATTAATTTATTGTACAACAAAACTAGTATAATAAATTTACTATGTTGTTTTTATGAGATTTATTTGAACTACACTTACACACATCAACATCTAATGGGTCTAGAACATAATGTTTCTGTGGATGGAGAACTACTGCCTCACGAAATGATGATTGTTCAATCTTCTACTACCACCTCTTATGGTGGCCACTATGATGGAACTGTAATTATAAATTATATTTATTTTATATATAATCTTCAGTAAATCTCTTTTATAGCATACCTTTATTCTTTTCATGTTGTATATATATGATAATTTCATTTGAGGAAGTGCGGACTACCGCTCCCTCAAAGTGATATGACTCATTCATACCATACATGGAACGTATAAAGGATGGTGTTAATGAACATAAGTAAGGTATATAAAATATAATATTATACTGAAATAATAATATAAATATGTATAATTTGGTATTCTTTCCTTTTAAAATAAAAAAATGAAATAGAATTAGCATTCGTGCGTATGTACGGATTACCGTCTCCAAAAATGCGATGAGATTCATTCCTCATCGTAACCATTAAAGAATAATTTTCATTTGATAATTAAAAATAATATTTAAGAACATTATATCATTCTGGATATTAATAAAATGCATCCTTTCCATAACAAACCTGACTTACGTAAGAAAACATATTAAGGAAAACGAATCAGTTAACACACGAAACACTGATACTACTAAAATATTATTAACAAAGAAATATTATAAGATAATATATGATATAATATTTATGTATGTGGTTATTTTATAATTTAAAAACTATTATTTAACTGTTATACAGGATTTTAACGTACCTTTTACCAAGGAAAAGTACAAGAGAAGGGTTAATTTCACAATCTCTTTATTATCTAAGGTTGTTTTTATGTAAGTGTCTACTGGGACCTCTTTATCATCTACACATGTGTTTCGTAAAAATTTATTTCAAAACATTTTTAATATTTACTAGAATATGGGTTAAATTCATTTATACCCTTGTTTTACTATTTATAAAATGGTTTGAAAGGAATCTTTCTGTCATTTTTATTTCATGGTACTTTATGAAATTTTCAGCAAATTAGGGTAAAAATGTTTTTCTAAATTATACGATGTGTGTGGTTATTATCCGCCATTATAACACCATTAAATATTACCTTAAAATATTATAAGAATATTTTTAAAATAAAAGTTTTCTTTTATAATTATATGACTTTTAAATAATTTCAAAATAGAAATAGAAATTTCTCTCAAATAGTTTCGATTTCATCTATGTCAACATCCTTTAATGGATTTTATACTTGTTTGAAGTTGATTTATTATGATACAAATCTTCCATATTGAATTGAAGGTTTTGTGATATGTTTTACTGTGGATGTATTATTTTTATACCATTCATGGTTTATGGTTAATGTATTAACATTTCGTATTCTAGTTGTAATATGAAGGATTATATTAGGTTTCAACCTTTTCATATAAGGAATGCATTGGACTTAGTAATTGACGGGTGGAGCCATCTATAGCTCATTGATGCATCGGTAGGTCTCATGAGTCAAACTAGGTATCTTGAAATAAGGCCTTGATAAAATCATATTTTTAGTCTTGGCACGAGGCCTTGACTATGTAGTTATGATGTTCGAAATTATGAATTCCATCATTATGAAATTCGTTATTGATATTACATGTGATTATTCGATTAGTAGAATATCCATGTGAATAAGTAAATGGAATTATTTGATTTATATTTTCCATATTATTCTTAAGTTTAAGTTTAAAAGGCTTTTGTTTTAGTTTTATACATTTCCTTAAATGTTTATGCTTGTTTATGAAGTTACCGCTATATTGTTATCCTTACTGAGCATATGAGCTTACCCAGTTCTATGTTCTATTTTTCCTCGGATATGAAGAAGTATTTTATGGTTGACCTGCAGGGATAGGCTAAGGGGTATAAGTGGGTACAAAGGAGAAAAAATGTTGTTGTTTTTATCTCCTAATGTAATGTAAAACTTATGTATGTATCTAGTACTTCCAAGGCTAATAAACTAATCATTGTTTTGAGAAATGATTCCTTGTATCATGCCAATGTTATATAATAATGCACCAAATCTTGGTAACTAGGGTCGGGGTGTTACACAATAGATATCTAGTTGATTGGTGATGATGATATCAAGTTAAAAACTAAGGATGATCTTGGTAACAATGAAAGTCAATGAAATAGAAATAGAAATTTGAGAGTCATTATGGAAGAGTCATATAAATATGTTGGTCATATTGAAGATGAAATTGATTAGTTGATATATGTAGTAAAATAACATTCAAGAACACATAAAAGTACAAAAAGTTAGTATAATTTAACCACAATACTAAATAATAGGAAAAGTTCATCAATAACCTTACATGAAGACTAGAGGAGAAGTCTAATATAGTTTAGTTTCTTGAAGAAGAAGTTGTCACTCTAAGGAGTAAACTAAAAACTGAATCAAATTCAAGGGAAACAAAGAAGAAAATATAGTTTAGGAAATTATAAAATACAGAGCTATTAGAGAGAGATAAGCATGGATATTAAGGAGTAGAGAAGGATTTTAATGATCAAATATCCACATGTATGGGGAAAAGTGTAATTGTTTATAATGTTGAAACATCAATAGTTAGAAAAAAATGAGTTAAAATAAAGGGAAGAAGAAAGTTAGGCATATCACAAAGGAAGCTGATGTCATATCAAATAAATCTTCAAATAAAAAAGATAAGAGATCTAAAAATTATCCTCAAGTATCTAAATATGATCTACAATTAAATACTATTTCAAAATAATGAGACATGAGGTGGAATGGGAGTGGTAAGACATTTCCTCTAGTGAAATGTCAATTCTATGGTTATCTGGGCCATACCAGGTCATACTGTGAATAGGTAAGGAGCTATTTGAATGGTGAATACATAGGAAGTAAACAAAGGAAAATGAAATCATATCCTTCATCTTATAGATAAAATAGTTTTTTATGGAATTTTTTTCACTAATCTTATAATGTCTACAAAGCCATTGATTTCTTGTAGAGGAAAGGTGGGAATATTACCTATAGAACTTAGAAAAAAGTCAACACTCAACAACCAGACATAGTTTCCCATTAAAAATAGTATTCTCATCTATAATAAAATTATGAGTATGATTTACCAATGAACATGGAATATATATTGGAAAGTACATCATTATCCTCCACACAATATAATATTTCATATAAGAAAAATAAGAAATTCAAGAAATTCAACTTTGTATAAGTATCCCTCAAAGTTATAAAGAAGAGTAGAACCTGGATTACTTATAGTGGGTGGTAATACCATATGAATATTAATGTAGATTTATTAAAGAATTATAATAATAGGGTTCATGGAATATTAAGGTTTTTAAATGATGGTTATTTAAAGATCAAAGGTAGTGGAAGTACAAAATTGGAAGATGATGAGCATAAGAAAACTATAGTTCTCTATGTAGACAGTTTAAATCATAATATCCTTAGTCTAAGTTAGATCTACAAATTAGAAATAATATTGAAATATAAAAAAAAATTGGTGCACTATCAAAGGAATGACGTGGAATAATCTCATGAAAGGATGTAGAAAAGGTGGCATCTTATTGCTGGTTGAAAGTAGAGAGAAAAATTTCTACTTGATTTTTAAAGAAGAAATCAACTTGTGGAATTAGAGGTTGAGTCAAATTAATAAAAAAATACATGGAAAATATATCTATGATGTATATAGTCATGTATATTCCCAATCTAAAATGGAAACGAGAAAATACATGTGATGATTTCATGCGAGGAAAGTTGGCATGTAGTTCATATCAAATAAAGAAGAAAAGGGAATCAAATATTACTGATCTCATCCAAACATATATATAAGGTCTAATAAATTTGAATAGAACACATGGAGAGAGAAAATTAATTGTATTTATTTATTAATATATCTTAATGGATTTCTTACTTATTATACAAAGGAAACAACAAGTGACTGATTGCGTGGAACGTTATCATCAAATACATGAGAATGACAATAGCCACACAATACAAGTTTTATGATATGATAATGGAGGGGGATACATATCCATTGAATTTGAAAATTATCTAGAAATAAGGGAATAAATCATGTGGTGTCTATAGTGATAACCCCATATAAAAAATGGTGTCATTGAATGCGGAAATAGACAAGTGATAAATATAACCATAAAAATTCTAATTGAGGGTTGTATCTCTCATCATTACTAAAAAGAGGAATTCCAAGAAGAAGTGTACACATAAAATCAAACATGGATTTATATAGAAGAAACCAATACACTAAATGGGCTTTGGCTTGTAAGGAATCCCTCTATAGAGTATTTTCATGTTTTTAGAAGTAATTGTTTCCTCTGAAACAAATAAGAAAATCATGGATTGTATGGTGATGGTGCAGATGTGGTAATATTACATGGATATTCAATGAAGTGAAAAACCTAAAAATTCCACAATAATAATCTTGGAATAATTGTGTAAATTAGTGATCTCAAGATCATTGAATATAAAGCCAAAAATATTCCCAAAATCCCATATAATGATAAGGTAGAAAATTAAGAAGATAATGGAAAAGGGATTAATTAAAATGAAGAAATAGTAGAAGGCTTGAAAAACATTCAAAGCACTCAAAATGAAGTTTATTCAGAAGTAGAATTAAAATATGAAACCATGGCTGAAGAAATTTCATCACAACAACACAAGGAAAACCAAAGAGAATAAATTGATCAATCCAACATCATTGGGGATTGGGCTACCCCCACAAAGATAAGAAGAATGAGTAATGAAGCATATTATACCATTCTATATATTATGGATCCAATATCATTTGAAAAAGCTACCAAATATGAATCTTGGGTTTACACGAATTAAGAACTTGATCACATTGACATAAACCAGACATGGGATCTTGTTGAAAGAACTGAAAATCACAATGTGATTAGAAAAAAGTGCATCTTTAAAAAAATGGATGATCATGGAAATATGATCATAAATAAGGCGAGTTTGGTGTGTAAATGATATACACATATTAAATGAATTGATGTTGAAGAAACTTTTTCTGCAGTAGCGAGATAGGAGTCGATCAAGATTTTCCTTTCCATAGAAATCCAAATAGGAAACAATGTTTATCGGATGGATTTCAAAACGACATTCCAAAATGGAATAATTTAAGAATGATTATACATTGAACAAATAACGTTCTCTATGATTGTAAAATAAGAAGTAAATGTTTGTTGATTAAATAAGGCTCTCTATGGTATAAAATAGGCACCCCATGTATGGTATTATTGACTGTATGCATATCTAAATATGTTTCAATTAAAATGTGGATGTGTTGATCATAATATCTTTGTGAAGAATTAAAAGGAATATAAATTTATAGTTCTTGTGTATTTGGATGATATCATATTTTGAGGGGAGAAGGTGGGGATTAGTGGAATAATTTTAAAATCACATGAAATTTCAGTTTGAAGTGTCTATTATTTGTGAACTCACATACTACTCAAGGTTGAGGGTGATTCATAAGAAGGACTTCACCTTCATTCCTCTTAAAAAATATGAAAAAGAACTACAAAATAAATTAAACATGCATGATTCCAAACCAATGTTGACTCTAATTTTAGTTAGGATATAACTTGGAAAGCATGAGTATGGGACTTATGTGGATCCATCCATGTCCATGAGAATTATCAAAATATTATTATACATAAATACAACCTGGATAAATATTATCTTAGTAATATGTTTTGTGTCCCAATTTCAATGTAATATGAAGGAAGAACATTTGGTGATAGTTAAATGAATCATGAGGTACATTCAAGGTACTCATAATTATGGATTATACTATGATGCAAGAAGTGATAATGAACTATAAAATTGTTCTAATGTAGACTAGGTTAGATATGCAGTGGATAGAAATTCCATAAGTGGTGGATAATTATTTATTGGAAAGAAATGTGTCGGATGGTTGAGTAAAAAATAGGAAATAGCTTCCCTTAGTACTACTGAAGCAGAGTATATCTCTACTGAAATGGCTTGCACTCAGTTATTGTGGATATAGGAGCAACTGACTGATATTGGTGATGAGGTGAAATAGAAGATTGTCATTCACCATGATAACAAGTGCACAGTCAATATTTCAAATAATCTAGTTCAGTACTCTTGTACTAAACATATTGATATCAGATATCACATCATCAAAGAAAAAGTTAAAAAAGTTGGTATTAAAATGAATCATGTTGAAATTGATGACCAATTAGCTAACATTTTGACTAATCCTTTGGAATAACATGTGTTTGAGAAACATCTAATGAACCTCGATGTTCATCCACCACCCAATGCATGATGAGGTTATAGTTGTTCCCCTATTTCCATTTCTGTTAACTTTTTTAATCTGTTTTTGGAAGACATATAGGTTTTTAGGGTAGATACAATCAATGGGGAGTGAGATTTGATATCTCCAAGTACAAATACATGTCCTTTGGGTTTATCTACAAATGGGGAGAAATGATAAATTCATTGTTATAATAGTGTGGTGGTTACGGGTTTTTGAAAAACCATGCAAGGCTTATGTTATATTATGATAATCAAGTGTTATGAGGAAATATTTTAGGGAATTCAATACTTTTGTGATGTTATCAGAGCTTAGCTTGGATATATTTAAGCATTCCAAAACACGAGAACCCATTTTATGCTCCCCTATTGATTTCTACACTAATATTTTCCCTTGTAGACTTATAGTGTTGGATGAATTCTATCTCATATATCAGGTCTTAATAGTGGATGGTGCTTTATTGAATTTATCTATGGATTTAAAACAAACAAAAATGGGCTAGTGATTTATTGAATTTTCTAACTATACTTTTTTATTTTCAATGATAAGTGACTCAATTTTAAAGTTCCCATAATATAAGATGTTTGCACACTAGAACATAATTCTTTATTCCAAAAAAATGTAAACTATTTAAATTATGAAATTAATGAATTGTGTATTTGGCATAGAAATATTGGACATTACAATGTTCATTCCTTGATAAGGAATCCAAAAGATATTTGATTTTTGACTTTCCTAATCTCAAATTAAAAAGAAAAAAGCTATGTTATTCCTAAGAAAATGGGTAAGAAACACAAGCCATCATTCAAACTAATTAGATTATTTGCTACATCTAAAACTCACGACCTTATCCATATGGATTTTTTAGACAAAATAGAACTTAAATTATTTCTGGTAAGTCATTTTTTATGTGCTCATTGATGATTTTTTAATATTTACATAGGTCTGATTTTTAAAACTCTAAAGTGAAGCATGTTATATTTTTATTGATTTCTGTAAACATGTGTAAAATAAAAAATATATCTAAATCATGTATTTTATGTGTGATCATGGAGGTGAATTTTAAAATCATGAATTTAATTATTATTATTTTATTAAAGAAATTTAACATACCTTCTCTACCCCTGGGACAACTCAATAGAATGATGTTATTGAAATGTGGAAAAAGAGAATGCAAAAAATTGTTATAACTATGTTATGTGAATAAAACATGCCCACTCATTTTTGGACTGAGGATTATAACATGATGTATTGTATCCTTAATAGAATTCTAGTAAGACATATTTTAAAGAAAAAACCATATGAGTTATAGGATAATGAAAAACCCATGGTAGGATACATCAAATAATTTAGATGCAAGGTATATATATTGAATACCATGGATAATCTTTGAAAGTTCAATTAAAAGGTTGATAAAGTTGCATTACTTTTGTTACTATAATACATTAAAGCTTATATATTTTTTAATAAAAGGCCGAGAATTGTTGAAGAATCAATTCATGTGAATTTTGATAAAAGTGATCCCTTTGGTCACAAAATGATTCAAATTAACGATGAAAATGATTCAATAAAAAAGATAAGACATGTTCCCCTCTTTAATGACAAAAAATATGATCATTTGGAACATGATTACTTTAAACAAAATCTAGTAAGGGTGGTAACTAATTAATCATAAAGTGTGTTTTTAAGAATACCTAAAAAACATAAAAATCAATCTCTAGAAATAGTTATAGGAAACTTAGATGAAGGAGTGAGAACAAGAAGAAACTTTGAAAATATAGTATAATTATTTTCCTATTATTATAAACTAGAAAAAAAATCTTTATAAGATTCCCTATTAGATAAAAGTTTGTTCCTAGCTATACAAGAATAGTTAAATCAATTCAAATTGATTAATGTGTGGAAATTAAATGAAAGTCCCTCGAACTATCATATAACTGAAACCAAATGGGTTTTTAGAAATAAAAAAGGTGATAAGAATGTAATCATTATAAATAAACTAGATTAGTTTCTAAATGATATAATCAAGAATAATGAATTCATTATGAAAAAAACTTTTCCACTGTAGTGAGATTAGAATCTATTAGAATCCTTCTATCATATGCATTATATATGAATTTTAAATTATATCAAACAAATGTTAAATATACCTTTTTAAATGGAATTTTAATGTAGTATGTTTAAATTGATCATCCTATTTGTTTTCAATATCCTCATTTTTGAAATTATGTGTTTAAACTTACCAGTTCTCTATATGGAATTAAACAGGATCCAAGTATATTGTATGAAAGTTTAAGTTCATTACTATTATCAAATTTCTTTACCGAAGGAATGGAAAATATAATTATATTTAAGAAAACTGAATCCTTATATACTTGTATAGTTCAATTATATATAGATGATGTTATTTTTAGATCAAAAAAACCAAAAAGCATTTAATGAAAATTTTAAAACATATGAAAAATAATTAGAAATGAGTACGATGGGTGAACTAAAATAGTTTATGATATTTCATTTTAATCAAAACTTGTTTTGAAATATTTATAATCAAATAAAATATGTTCTTGATTTAATTAAGAAGTTCGGACTTGAAAACATTAAGACCAACTCAACTCTTATGAGTTCAAATATCAAACTTGACACAGAATAAACTAGAAAAATCAGTTTTCAATAATATTTATAGATGAATCATTTTAATTTTCTTATACCTTACTGCATGTAGACTAGACATTCTTTTCTTAGTATGACTTTGTAAAATATTTAAATCTAATCTAAAAGAATCACATTTTAATTCTGTTAAAGGAATTTTAATATATCATGAAGAAACTATGTATCTTCCTCTTCTTTTAAAAAACCCTCAGATTTTAAATTGTTTTCATAATTATAAGATAATTTTTCCAGATTTAGATTAGATATAAAAATATCCTCAGGAACCTATCATTTTCATGGTAAATTGATAGTGTCTTGGTAAATTATGAAGTAAAAATCAGTAGCATTATCAATTACTAAAACTGAATATAATGTTGTAATAATTTTTTGTGCACAAGTGTTGCAGATAAAATAACTTTAATGGATTTTGGATTTAATTTTTATTGGGTTCCAATTGTATGTGATAACACGAGTGCTATCAAATCTCATAGAATCCAATAAACCATTCAAAAATGAAGCACATTGATTCAATACATAAATTTATGAAAGATTATGCACAAAAAGATGATATATCAATAGAATTATTTTTCATAGAAAATAAATTAGAATTTTTTTTAAATACTTTTCCTACTAATATATTCGATTCCATTAATATTGAATAATGTACGTTTAATTTTACTAAATAGTATTTTATATCATGATTCTTATATTCAATCTAAATATGTTATTTTCTTTATTTAATTCAATTTATTATGCCATAGTTTTGTGTACTACTCATATTCGATAGGACACATCACCTAGTTTTAGAAATAATTACCTTTCACATAACTATGTGATCCCTAGATTACCATGAACAAAAAAATTGCGTATCAACTCTGTGCATGTAATGACTTGAAAACCTTTGAAATCCCTCTATCTCTCTCAGCTCAAAACTTCATTACCCCAAACTTCAAACTATCAAACCCTTCCAAAAAAACTATCAATGGTAAAATGGAAATAACTAAAGATGAATCATCCAGTAGATTGAATGGAAAAAGGATATCAAGGAAATTTTTTAGTGGAAAAGCTATTGATTTTTAGTAGTTGGGCTAGACTGGTATGTTGTTGAAGAAATTCATCAATCATCAAAGATAAGATCATGTCTTCGATGAATTTTAAACATTGTTTGTATTAAATAAGGATGTATGCAGGTTTTATGAATGATAATTCTCTCAATTTAGTGATGATAATCCACCATAAAAATATTTCAATAACCACTATTCAGCCAGCTAAAGTCCTCAAAATCCCTCAGGAAGGCTAACTGTTCTACAAAACGTCTTTCTCCACCATGGATGGAGTCACCCATTAATATATAATGAAGTTTCTCTTCAGAACACAAGATATTGAAAAGAATAATGTAAATAATTCATAGCCTGAATGATAATTATTGACCAAGTTCATACATTCATTTATAACATAAATAAATGGGGAGTTTGAAAAGAAATGTTTTCAATATATCAATTTTCTTTAACTTTTTGTGATAAAAAACCATGTGAATATGGAATGCTATATTTTGTAATATATGTGTCATATTCAAAACAAGTTTCTAAATTTATATCCCTTTTTATGAATTTTAACCCATGTTTTTTCAGAATACTATATTTGTCTTGGATGATAGTATCAAAACTATTATTCATATTTTGATGAACCTAAGTGTATGTGTTTTAAGAAACATCATACTATGTTTGTACTTTTTTTAAGCAACTCAATACCCTTAACCTAAAATTCTAGAGAAGAAATTTCATTGACTTGGGGGTGGGTCATATTATTTACAGGAGATTCCAGTATTTGTGAACGGATCCTCTTATAACTCTGAGATAAGAGAAATCCAGGATGATAAGGAAAATCCATAATTAAAGTGAATAAGAATAGGAGTAAGCATTTAAATATACAAACAAATTGGTTATTAAGAGGGAACCACTCTTTCCCCTCTTTCATTACTAATACAAGTTCAAAATTAAATGATAGCCTTGAATATAACTCGCATGTTTTCATTTGGCCAAGACAGGGACCTTTCTATAAGACAGAGAGTCTCTCATCTCATAATCGAGTTCCATTATCAAGAATTGAAAAATATTTCTGAAAGAAGATTCTATAAAACACATTCACAAGAATCACATCATGTGGATGAAGTACATAAGGTTTCATAAAAACAATTAGTTAGAGAATAAAGTATATAATTCATCTAGGAAAGGAGTTATCCTATTCTTAAGGAAGATAGAAATATAGATGTACCAAAAATTGATAGAATTGTTTTTGAAAGAGAACAATAGAGATACTCAATGTTGTTATCTGAAATAGAATCAGTAAAAGATCAATTCATTGAGTCTAGTCAAGAAGTAATAATTATTCAAAATTAGATGTCATATATGTATGAGTTTTAGGAAGTAAAGATATTGGTTAATGTTGTGATAGAAGTGTTATTGAATGTATGTACCATATGAAAATCAAATGATACTAATCAATGGTAAGATATAATATAATTATCTCAATTTATTTATATACTGAATGATGTCATTGAGTCTATATAGTGAAAAATCCCCCCAAGGGAAAAGTTTCATGATATTTAGAAAAAAGTCATAGATAAAGTTAGAAGGCTACCAATTCCTCCTAAGGAAGCTGTTGAATTTGTTGATCAATCAACAATGGATATTATTTATATACTGAAAATAGTAACCATAAGCCTAAGAAAATTAAATTAAATTGAAGAAGTATATCAGTTTCATCATCACAGGAATACAAAATAAGACTAGGTCATTATCAATCCACTTTAAAGTTATATAAATGAATGTATAAGAGTTAAATGATGTATTTGTTAACTATATCGAGCTGAATCTATCAGATGATGATGTGGTAGAAGTTGACAGCTTTGTAGAAACTTTAGAAAGGAAGTTTCTAAAAAATGAAAGAAAAGTGTTTCAATCATAAGTATGAAAAATAATCAATTCTATGTGTTGAAATATTTTATATAAAAATTACACCATAAAAGGGGACATGTAATTTTTTTAGGAATTTCTATTAACCTATATGGAATAGTTTTACAACCATTATATACTATTGAAAAAATTACATCATGAAAAGGATTGATGCATGTGCAGATGGCCCATTTCAAATGCATGGAAGATAGTTTCCGAGACCTCAAATTGTAGATCAATATATGTCCACCTCTCATTGCCTAAAGAAAATATTTTACCCTTTTAAGTTCTATAAAAGGTAATATATTAGGTTTTATAAATATGTTTCTTAACCCTTAATAAAACCAACTTCTAAATTTGACATTATCGGTGAATTTAAATTTAATTTGGCAAGGGTATAACAAGATTCTCTCAACATCCAGTCAACACTAGTAAATTTTTCTTACAAAGAACAAGCTGGTCTTGGAGCATCCCTACCGATGATGGGTGATGTTATTGGTATGATATCTAACACTCATATACCTTCATCAATGTAACCTAAATATCATCCATTATATTAAAATTAGCCGCCTCCAAAAATTTTCTTATTGACCACCAGTTGATACAATCTCGTTCTTCAGTTCATGTAATAGTTTTCCCAGTAGATTTTCATGGTTAAAAATAATTGAATCGGTCTAACTTTATGGAATTATTACAAACATATGATTCTAATTTCGTTAACATTTAATTGAAAGAACTTAATTATTTATATTCATTAATTCTATTTATAATTTTTTTGATTTTCTATCCTCCTATATTTTTAATACATATTCAATATTCTTATTTTATAATTTCTCTTTAATATATTACTTTATCATCCCTTTATGTTATATTATTTTTGTTTTTTATGCCAAATCCTATTTATCAGTAGTATTTTTAACTATTTAATTACATTTTTATGAAATATAAAGTGTTTTCCTTATTCTAATTATTTTTTATATCCTAAAAAGGGTGATAAATAATGGAAAATACAAACAATTAATTTTTTTTAAAAATTTCAAAAAGGGGTGGAAGGAAAGGAAAATAAAACGTTAAAAAATTCTTTTCAAAAATAAGAATAATAAAATAAAACTTCTTTATATATGATTGATTAAATATTTTTATATGAAATTTTTTATATTTCCATTTCATAGGTTTATGATCATTAATAAGGGGGATATTATTATAAAGAATATTTAGTTAAAATATACCTTAATATTATGTGATTTGATGACTAGAAAATTCATACTTTTATTATAATAAGTTTATCTTAGGTATTTTAGACTATATTTGTCTTATATTGTGTGTAAAAGTGTTTATTTTATGATCTAGAAAAATTTTATCTTATGATAATTGGAGAAAATATTCAATTTCTCAGCATTAGGAATTGAAGAAGTCTTTTATAATACATAAGACATTATATTATGAGGTATTGTTGAGTTTCTAAATATATATGCTTTAGTTAGAATGAAAGGACATTATCTTATGAAAATATTATTCATATCCATAATAAGTTAAAGAATATATGTGTTACATTAGAGTACCATTTTTTTACATTAGATAATTATCATGTTCTATATTGAAGTAATATTATCTTATAAAGAAGAGCTACATTATCTTATCAAGGTCATCCTATGATTAATAGTTCTCCTAGTTTGCATATTATGAATATTTAGTATTGTAGGATATCATGATTAATTTTATAATATATTAATAAGTTACTTTTTGTATTTATATCACATCAAAAGGATATTATACATTTAAGGAAAGATTAGTTTTCATAAGGCTTTCCATGAAGGGAATGATCCCAAGAACGAGAATATTTCTGTCATTGCTACTCTAAAAGCAATTCCAATATTTTGAATGTTTAAATGTATATCCTTAATATCCTTTCTTATCAAGATCATTGTATAATATCACTCAACCATTAGAATTATCTCATGATCATGTTCAAATGAGATATAACAAAGTTATGTTAATCCTCGAAAAGAGAGGAAGGTGATAAATATTTGATTTCATCTTAACAACAACAATAAGAAAAAATCCATAAACTTATACATAGTTGAATCCAAAAATGGTTTTGTTTTGATTATCAGTTCTATTAGTTAAACTGATGATCATCTAAGCTATACTTTAGATTCTATCATTTTCTTAGGATTAATCTTCATTTATTGTCAGTTTATGCTTGAAAATGTTTTCTTCATAAGTTCATATTATTTTTTCTATTCATTTATCATGTTTTCACTCATTTTAAGAGTGATATTAAGTTAGTGGATAGGTCATGTAAAGTGGGATCCTGGTTTAAATCTCTTGGAAAATTATATTAAGTGGAAGATACATGTACTCAGTTGGGATAAATTGATAAAAGTGATGTTATAGTGAGAATTATTAAAATCATTTAGTAGAGTGTTGGTGGAGTGGACTTAGGGATTTATATTCCTATAACCACTATAAATCCTTGTGTTAAATTTCTTTTACACATGCTTTCATATTTACACTTCATATATTTTTAATGAAATAATTTTACTCACATAATTTGAAGAGGGTGGTCTAATATTCAAGAAAATATTAGGAATTCAATTCACGCCCCTCTTGAGTTATACAACCAATCATTATATGGGATAAAATAAACATTACATATAAAACATGTAAAAAAGACACATTTTAAAAACATTTTAAATAAATAAAAAATTAAAATAAAATGTACTTTATAAATATTTTATTCCTATATAAATAAATTTTAAAAAAATTTATAAATCATTGATACAGTAGATAATAAGTAAGAAGGAAAACATTAAAAGAGGGATTTTTTTAAAAGAAAAGTCCCTTGTCGCTTGGGAAACACAAGAATCCTAATTAAAATGAATGAATATCACTACACAGTCATTAAATATCATAATAATTGATAAATTTATGATATAACATGTCAAAGGGGAAGTATATATACCTTCTAAAATAATATAGGTGCACAATATTAAAATATGCCTCAACGAAATGAAATTGGGATGCAGTCCCTTACCTTGAGTCTGAATTGTCTTGTACATTATTTATCTTTATAAATAATTAACGTTTGTTGATTATTTAATTTATTTAAAAATATTTTCAATTTTATCATCCCTTTAAAAAACTTATTACCATGTTGTATAAAATTGATTAATAAATTAATTTTATGTCAGGTGTTTTAATGACATTTCGCTTATGAGTTAAAAATTACTTCGGTAGGATGACTATTGGTTGAAGTGATTATTATTAAACATATATAAAATAATATTCATGGAATAATTATCATATTTATACATAAATTATACTTTTTTAAAATCCTTCAAGAATTATGGATATGAAAAATGAGGTACATTACAATCAGGGAGACATTATTCCATACATACAAATGAGTAACGTTTCTATTTTTCAATGATCATTGTAGAAATATGTTAAATAGTATTTTATATTTCTAAATGATCATAATATAATTAATACCATGTTATTTCATAAAATATAATTATATAAATGATCCATGTGTTCTGATGATTAAAAAAATAATCACATCTCTTTATGGAGGTGGTGGTCCACAAATACATGAACGACATTATCATTTTTTAGTGTAAGAAAGATACTGATATATTATCATTTAAGAATGAAAAAATATATAATGAATATAATTATTATTTAACTTATATCACATATATTCATTTAATTTATACTTATTACCATCCATATAAAGAGTTAGTGAAAAATGAACCATATCATTTAGTGAGGCAGTGGTCTGTCGTACACCTGATCAATGTTATTGTATCCCCAATAGAATGAATAGTAGGAAGGTATATGTGATATTATAACTAAAAAAGTATAAATATGATAAAAATATCATATATATATATATATAATTTACATCCATCATTATATTAATCCATGATATATGATGGTTAAAAATGATTGACATTGGTTAGCGATGAGGTTGTCTTCCAAACACACATATGATGATTTCATAAGACATTTGACAGAAGATAAGTAGAATCCAGGTTATTATATTAACATAAAAACATCCCATTATATATTAGATAATTTTGTTATTATATAGTCATTTTATAATAATATTTGAAGGAGGTGGAAGAATAAATAAAACAAAAACTAATAGTTAAGAATTTTACCACTTCTCGGACCACATCTTTAGGATTATACATAATGTTTTCTTAGTAACATATTTTTGATAAAAATAAGGATTAATGGATGAGGGGAGGGAATTTAATAAATTTTTTGAGAATTTATAGTCTGAAACCATGGGATTTATAAGTGTGAAAATAAGAGGAGAGTGGGTGGCCTTTTAAGTGAGTTGAGTGGCATAGTAATAATTTTTTAAAAGAAAAAGGTGTTCCCATTTTTTTAACATTCCAAAAGGATAAAAAATGGAATATTATTGTCAATTATACCTAATACAGTGATATTATGTCCATCAAATTGATTTTATACATTTTTTCAGGTCATTTTAACCCTTATCATTTTAGTTTAACCCCTGCTAAATCCATTTTTATCTTAAATATGGTAATTAATTTTTACTTTTTTCACTATTGAATATAGGAAAATATTTAGTTGAGCTTATTAGATAGTAAATTTTTTTCTAATTACAAATATGGAATATACTTTACAAAATTTTACTCACAAAGGTGGAATAATTTAATTTAAAACAAAACCCACATACATGATAAAAAATCAAGTATTCAAAAAGTGTATTTTTTGAGAAAAAGAATATTTAATATTAATACTTTGAATAATATTAATAATTATTAGAATATAATTAGTATTTAATAATATATAATTTTTAATTTTTATTTATAAAATTCTTCATAAGGTATTATTTTTGTTAATTAAAATTGGGAAACATTATGCAATTAAAAAACGTTTTTTGAGAAATCATATATTTAAACCTAAAAATAATATTATACTGGAATTCAATATGATGTTTATTCTAAATAATTAAATTATATTAAATATAAATTAATAATACTTATGTTAATTTTAATCATATAAAAAATAATAATGTTAATTTTAAACTAATAATTTATAAAAAACAAATAACATTGTTACAAAAATCAATATTTTTCACTATTCACTAAAAAATCAATATTTTTGAAAAAGTATAAAAATTTCACCCTACGTAAATTTTGATATTATGATTTAAAAAATAAATATAATTTTATAAAAAAATTATAGTGGTTCCAAAAATTATTTATAACATTTCATTACAAAAATAAATATAAATTATTTGTGAAGAAAACATATTTTTGAAAAATAAATTCACTTTACTACAAATTGATTTATTATTTACTAAAAAAATTTCAATAATTTTTATTTATTAGGAAAATTTTATACATTTTTCATAAATTATTTAATACAATTCATACAATGAATTTAATAGCAAGTTTATAACAGTTATATATTTTGTGTGTCATTTAGGATCATTGTTGCGTGTCGAGCATGCTATCGAACATACTTTTCTTTTCTAAATTCATCGAGAGTTACACCATGCCTCAAATTTCAAAAATATTATTCATATAATTACTCATTTTATTTACTAACTCATTATTCTCTAAGTACATTTCAATTATTTTTATTCATATTTTAAAATAAGTTTTTTTTCTTGCTAATATGATTTTTCTTCAAGTGTGCACAACCCTATTTTCCTTCACAATGACATGTATAGAATCCTCATGTTTTTTAATTATTCAATTTTTTTAGGTTTTTAAAGTTCATTTTATTAACTGGAATTAAAATATATATAATTTGGTATTTAATTTATTCCTTTACTTTATTCTATCAAGTATGTTTCTCATTTTGTTCAAAAGTTCCAATAACTAAGTATTTACTATAACTATAAATTTGAATGTATTTTTGGTTAAATAATTAATCATTTAATATATTTACAACAACAAAATTAATTATAATGATCAAATTATTATTATAATAGTGATTGGAAGCTTTATTTAGTGTATAACTAGAAAATATCCAATATTTTACTTTTTCTTCAAACTTTCCCATATTATTTAATTTCACTTTTATAACATAATGACTACCAATCATTAAAAATTATTCAATTTTTTTCTTATCAAACCACATTTCATAACTATTCATGTCAAAATTTAATCCTAATAATAAATTATTCTACAAATTTATAGAATTATAATAATTGGCCTCTACAAACACCTTGATGTGTTATACGCACTCAACAACAATCATCCCATTACCTACAAGACACGATTTTTTCACTCAAAAATTTATTTTTTGTGGAGTGTGTGTTGAACTAATATCATTGTAGATTCCTTAATTATCAATATAGTTTATAATAACATTATTTGAATATTATATATTATTATTATATCTAAATTTATTTATTTCTTATATAGTTTCTTTCTCCCTATATTTCTAATAACACTTAAATAATAAATGTTCTTGAGTATTTATCTTCATAAACATAAAACAATTAAAACAATTAAATTCATTAAAAAATATTATATAGATTTAATCATTTTTAACGACTTATTTCTCCTCAGGCAATGAAAATGTCTATAAATAAGACCTAGTGTTCTGTGGGTTTCAACCTCAACACCTTTGTGACTATAAATCAATATTTCTACCTTTTATCATATATCAAAAAAGTATATTTATATATTGTTAGATATTTATTACATTTTTCCAATCATTATCATGAACTAATCCCTTGATGTTCCTCTAACCAAGATTTCCATACTTTTTATGGCATAATACATTGTAGCCCTTCATGCTAAAGTAGCAAGATTTTTTCACTTCTCTAACTCAAAAATAAGTTATTACTATTTCATTATAAATTAAATATAAAAACTCTATATTTTAAGAACATAAATATAATTATATTATTCCTAAAAATTACTCCATTTACACAATCATGGTGATAAGATAAACTCAAGTGATTATATTTAATCACATAAGTAATTAGCCCATCTTTTAATTAATATTTTACCATTGCTTATTTTTTATCTAACACCATTAAGATTAAATAAAATATGATTTACAAAATTTATAGATCGGACATAAATTTTTTAAATTAAATTATGTTTCCTTTGATAAATCATCATCTCTAATGAAAACCCACTATCCAAAATCTAGGTCTTCTCATTTTTTGATGCATTATAAGCTACCATAATAACCTAAAAAAATCTCATGAAATTCATCATATCTCACCTTTTTATATAGTTAAGATGGAATAATGTTATGAAACCCTCCAATATTTTTTCCTTCCTAACAACATATCACACAATTATCTTGAATAATATAAAAATAATTATGTACTTTGACTAGTTGTTAAACCCACAATGGTTGTAAGTTTTCCACACTTTGTTATTTAATACCCTTTAATTACAAAATCTGTTTTTTGTTTATATATAGATATATATTACTATATGAATTATTGAATTTTACTATTAATTATATATAATTAGTGAAAGCATTGAAAATTTCCATATAATTTTATTATTGAATAAAAAAATGGTATTTCATTTTCTGGAATATTTGATGTCTTTGATGGCCAATTTTTAAGATGAAATTTTTTCAGAATCCCATAATTTTATATCATATATTTTTTTTTACTTATCCATATATGATGATAAATTTAAATTTATTACAGATTTAAAAAATATATATATTCGTTATCACTATCTTGAGAAAATAATTTAGTCATCCATTGATCATTTGATCCATAGAGATAATCACTACTATATCTAAGAGTTATAATACACTAGAAAAATTTTCATTGTTAGATTAAAAACTCATCTAACTTTTTTATAGCTATGGATTGATTATAATTTATCCTGGAAATCTCTCTATCAATAAAAAATAACGTCCAAAGGATTAAACTTGATGTTCTTTCAAGTAATGTTTTCAAGGATATATACTTCGAAAATCATTTTATAATCTACTCATAGTTTTATAAAATGGTGGAAGTCAATCCATTCCAAAAAATTAAAATTTTGGAATGTAATATATTGGGTCATTTAATTTCGTATTTAAAATCTTATTTTTATTAAACAAACATAGTTTTTGAAAGTCAGTTTCAATTTTATTTTTGAGAGAAGAATTATCTTCTATGAAATTTTTTATTTCAATAATTACAAAATAATATTTTTTAGTATAATTTTTTCTCGTACAATTTTATTATACTCATCAAAGGAATAATTATCTTCATCATTAAAAGTTATTTTTCCTTTATTATTTACAAAAATTAGAAGAATTTTCATTCCTATTATAATTTTTAATGATCACTATTATAGTGCTTACTATTTGAAATAAAATATTACATATATACGAGGCTTATCCTTATCATTATCAATAATATATTTACATTACCATTAGATATAATTGGTCACTTCTTGTAAAAAAAATTTATATAATATTTATGCATTTCTTTCATAGATAAATCACCATTTTTTTCTTCTCACTTCCATTTAATGGATACTATGAAAACATTTCTTATCATTCACTAATTGAAATAGTTAAATGTAAGATTAAATTTATGAATATATTTACCTCTAAAATATTTCCTCAAGAATAATAAAAAAAATTCAGTATATTCTTAAACCTCCCTTCATACTCTGATTTAGTATAAATATAGATAATAATGGAATTTTTTTTCTATCACTTAAATGATTTAAAAATAAATAACCTTATCCATTTTTGATTTCTCCTCAACACATGACCAATTAGCATTTTATTACCTCCAAAATACTATAAAATTAATCAATGGTGATATTTTCTATATATCAATCTTCAAAATAAGAAACTTTTATATAGAACTTGTCTAGGTGGAATCTTATTATACTATTAAAAATGATTATATATTTAAACTTTACACCATATCCTTGAATGATACTTTGAATATTGTTTATTCTTATATGAAATTCATCATTATAATTTTATTTTTTCATCCATACATATTCAAATTGGGAACTTTAGAGTTATAATGTAGCCTCAATTTCTTATATCCTTCCTATAATATATGGCTTTCTCACTATATCTTTAGTTTTTTACATATCTAATCTTTTTTCACCTATTTTTATAAAAATTAATATTATAATTTAATTTATTAAATGTTTATAATATTAAACATTTTATTATTAAAACATTTTTAAAATATTCTAAACTTTAAAAAACAAAACTATGAAAAATAATTCCTCACGCATAAATTCTTAGAGAAATAATACAAGGATTATATTCTTATTTAATATATAAAAGTTCACCCCATCGAATTCTTAATGTCAATATTTTTTGAAAAATTACCATAATAAATTATAGATGCGTAGAAGAAGATATATTAAAGAGTAAACTAAGTCTCTAATAAAAATTATTGATTCCACTTTTATAATGATTAAGGACTACTAAGAGTGGGATAAATCATTGTTCCCTAATGATTATACATTAAATTATAGTATTATATCAATGTTTATTATTAATAAACAATATATATCTCTCAATGTACATACATAGAATTCATGAATCTATTCATAAATAGAATATATTTTCCCATGGATCACTAATTAATTTAAGAAGAAAATATTTTGTGTGTTATGATTTTAATCCCACATCACATAATTGATATCTTATTATCATAAATAAAAAATAAGGCCAAGGGTGTGACCTTAGAACCTTTAAAACTATCTCCCAATAAATATATTCTCCCACACAAATAAAAATATTTTTATAATATCAATTATAGAAAATTGATTTTAATGTTGTAATAAAAAAGACAATTCATTGATATTTTTTCTCTATGAGGAAAAAAATAGCTCCTTATTCAATCATTTTATTTTATAGGATTGATCCAATTTTTTTTGCCTCTTATTACACATGTTTTGAAAATAATCACCGTTCAAAATTTCATCAAATACCTCACTCCTAATTTCCCAAAATACCTATCATTTCTAACATATTCATATTTCTCATTTACTTAACACTGACCCATTTTTTCAGTGGGCTGTTAATTTTCATAAAAACGCATAACTATTACATTTAATGAATAATAAAATCTCTATATTTGAGTCTCTATAATCATGGATTTTTTTTCATTTGAATTAAAAAAATTGATATGAATTAATATGGTTAATTTTCAATTACACCATATTATTTATAAATATAAGTTTATAAATTATTTAGATCCAAATCAAAAATAAAATAGGCTTGATAAATATGTACAACAATTAAATAAAAACCTTACCACCATTTCAAATGAAAAACATGATTCACCATTACCTATCACATTGAAATTTTAATCCTTAATTATGTATATTTTATAAGGCTACTCAAATATTATGAAAAAATTAACTCACACTTACATGGAATTTATATTCATGGAAACATACTTTTTAATAAACACATATATTTCTTCCCATTAATGAGATAATTATTTTCTTTTATTTTTACCTATGAAAATAAATTATTATATATTATCAATTATATAACTCATATTTATACTGATGTAGAGTTTTTAATTTAAATTCCACACTTAAAAAATATTTTCATTCCTTATTTAAAATATTCATAACTCATCATTTACTATTTTCTAAACATATAACACATTTTCCCGCCTCAATCAAGATCTTGTAATCAATTAAAAAACTCTAATTAATTATTTATCAAAATGTTCAATCAATTAATAAAATATTTAATGAATTCTAAAATTAGATTAAAACACTTTTATATGTCATGTTCTCTTCTTACATTCTTATCAACCATTTTCAATCTCAATAATCTCTCCAAGATCTTGAGAAAATATTCGAATGTGTAAGCATTGGATCAATGTTTTTTCAAAAATAAAAGTAATATTGATAATAAATAAAATCTATAATTTATTAATATAAATTAATTTTATTCTATAGAGTTATATTAAGTATAATAACATTAAGTGACCAATCAATGAAAAATAAAACAGTTTTGTTCCTAATAAAATTGTTAATGTGTATTATACGATTTAATTTGAAATTTTAGTTTTAAAATTTTAAAACATGAAATTTTAAAAATGATATTATTTTTGATATAAAAAATTGAAAATTATATTTGGGTGAGATTTTATGATTTTTATAAAAATCTATATTTTTTTGAATATTGTAAAATACTGATTTTTGAAAAACTATAATTTATTTTCATTAAATTTAATATTTATAAATCTATATTATGTTTTTAATTTTACTTTAATTTAATATAAGTATACACTAATTAGATAAAATATAAATAATTATGTAATAATTTTTATTTTACCTGATTTTGGTTTAAGTTCATTTTTGGGATTCAAAACAATTTTTTCTAAACAATATTTTTCATTGTGTTCTACACATTAATATTATAATTTATTTATTCCCCTTATATAAATTTAATCCTAAAAAATGGATTTTATATTTTTAATTAAGTAGTTCGAATTTGGTAAATATTTCCATTTTATTTTTGGCCTTTATTAATAGTAATAATAGGGAATATTTGTCACATTCATATGGGAAAACATATAAAACAAGAATAAAACTATAATATAATTCTTCCAAATCTCCCTAAAACTTATATTTATTTTATTTTGTAATTATTTTTTGACCATAGAAATCCAATATTTGAGAGTGTTTAAATTTATAGCTAGTTTTCCTTGATTATAACAATTATATTATTTTAAGTAAAGGATAAATTCAAAATTTCACCCTATTGATTTTAATACTAAAAATTTATTTCTTATTGGGATAAAAAAAAATTATATTTAGTTAAAAATATTTATTTAAAATGGGAATAAATTTTATTTATCATGGTATTAATTTGTAATTTTTATTGAGGAAATAATTACATTAATTGTTTATAAAATGCCTACACAGTGCTTGTTCAAATAACAGATAAATCGAGTTAATGTTTTTTAAAAATATTAAAATTAATACTATTTAGAATAATTACTCTTTTCCAATAATTTTTTATATACATATATGATATATTTTTTTTAAAGTGTATATTTGAATTAAATTACTATCATAATTTTATTAAAGTCAAACTATGTGAATAGTTATGAAAATAACTTTAATGGAATATTATGTTAAATAATATTTTTATTTTTTTATTTAAAATTCATTAAAATCATATATTTTTAATGGTGAATGTAGTATGGATTAATTTTAAACCATTATCCACTTCTGAGTCACTTTTACTTTTATACTAACTTTCTTGACTCTTATATCGTATAATATTACGATATCATAGTAATCATTAAAAGGGTTAATGGGTATTAAAACATAGAGATAAGGGTAAAAAAATCAACAAAATTTTTCCAAATTTTATCGAATGAGAAAATTTAAATTCATCATCATTATATATTTTACATATTTCAATTTTATTCCACTTAAAAATGAAAATATTTTTCTAATAATTTATGACTTCAAGTATTTCTAAGGGAACCTCTCCCCTAACAAATAAAATGACACCTCCTCTTCTCGATTTTTCACATCATTTTCGAGCTCTATATCAGACAATAACATCAAAAATATATCTTTAAAATACCACCCCATTTCCTATATTTTATTGTATTAAAAAATACTAAACATATAGTGGTTAAGTTGCAATCCAAAGAGGTTATCCAATGAGAATGTATAAGTCATATCTAATATATTTCAAGTATATGTCCACTTATACCTTCATCAATTTTTATTTAAACATTATAATATAATAAAATAAGAATCACACATATATATAAATTTTATTATAATTTTATTATGACCCATTTTCATATACTTATTCATCCTATGAAAAATGAAAACATCACTCATGTGTATGTGAAAATTAACTAATCCATAAAGTAATATGTTTCATTTTTCCTCAACTCCTAAAAATTAGGGTTATTATGATGGATTTAATTAATATAAATATATGATATATATGAAATAATAATAGTTATATTAAGATAACATATCATATATTATTTTACATTTCTATCCATTGAAAAATATTTAATTCATCCATGCGTACTGGTGGACTACCACCTCCACGAAGAGATGTGATTCCTTCTCAATCTATGCCATTTATGAATAGTTATAAAATAGTATTTAATGTATAAAAATAACAATTATTACATGATTAAGAATAAATATATTATGTAATAAATAACCTATTGACTATATTCAACCTATCCAATCCATTCCCAACTTATAAGAATAATATTCTCAAGCATTCAATGTGAGCTTCATAGATTACATAATTAAGTATAACATAGATATTAAATAAATTGAAGGAATAATAAAACTTAAAAGGATATCAATAAAGTAAATAATTAACATAAGTTTATTATTTATGCTTATAAAGAACATACGAGACAATTCATACTCTATGTAATAAATACATTACCTTAAAACCTAATTTTAAATTATATTTATTTTCTAAATCATTTTCATCTATGTTCACAATATTAAAATTATTTTAAGGATGTATTTATATGGAAGTAGATAAATTATTAAATAAATTTTATATCTCCTTTTATTTTTTTCCCAAGGTCTCAAAAAAAATTAGCATATTTTATATAAAACATTTTTACATTCATTATAAAAGTTAAAATAATGTTTTATTTCAATGTATGCAACACCAATTATTTTTCCCACCATGTAAAATAATATTTTATGTTTTAATTTATTTAAAATAATTATTGTTTTAATAGAAATAAAAACCTTATTCAATTAGTTATGTGTATTTCTTTTGAAATTGGGGTTTAAAAAGAATGGGATATATAAATATCAGAAACTATTTTTCTTATGGGTTCAAAAGTATATTTTAATGAGTTTTATGATTGAAATGAAAGAAGTTATACGATTAATGCATTTAATAATATTTTTCCAATGATTATGTTGATGGGTAAACCTGATATAGCTCTCCAATTCAGTGGGTAATTATTATGTTCTTCAAATAATAAAGTTAGAATTAACCAAGTTAGTTATTCCATTTGAAGTGTTCTTGTAAGTGTTCTAATGAAGATGATGTCCCAAGGAACCTATATGAAATTTCCATACTTTTAATGAGTTATCATGGAAATAATTTGATATCATACAGTAATCTAATGATATTTTACTAAAAGTAATGATTATTCCCTTAATGGGTAAAAGGTATATTTTTAAGGAAATTATTTTCTTGGGTTCTCAAGTTTTCTATGCAACACTCATGATTATTCTATTGAAAATATTATTTATTATAAATTTCTTAGTGAAAAAAAATTGGGTTTTAAAGTTGATTTCATCTTTAAGTAAATTTTTATTAGAGCTCACAATTTTTTTATGGTTAAGGAAAGCTCTCTTATATGATCTCATGATTTTGAAATAGACTAAAATGTTTCTTATTTTACTTTTGTTTAGTCATTTATTGATATTTTCATGGACATCCGAAATTTTAAAAAAATATTCACAATTATATAAGGATGATTAGGAATAATGATGATTCCAAATTAAAAATCATGAATATTTTTCAGTAAAGGAAAAAATGTTTCATTTTAAGAGATTATATCATAAGAAAAACGTATTCTGAGTGGAAGTGTCCACTTTTTAATTTCAGTGTTTATTATGTTAAATTTATGACATAATTATCTAAAAAAACATCTAATGTTCTTCACGAATGTAAAAAAATTATTTATTGATTCAAAACTAAATATTATGTAATGTTTTAAGGTTGGGTCCTAATAGTTGGTATTATAAAAATTGTTTAGATAACTTTAGAGTTTAGGATAATATTAATATAATACCCTTGAGAGATTTCATTTTATTCTAATGTACAAAATATATGAATTTAAAGATTACCATGTTTCCACATCTAAAAAATGACTATTCATAATGGTTTTCCATAAAGAAAATTATGAAGCCAAGGTAGAAAGGAAACATGAGGATAATATCATTCCAAATTAGTAACCAAGATGTTTGTGATTGGAATTGAGTAGTTTTTTCTATGATGGATTAATTGACATAGGCTATAAATGGTGGTGGTATCCACTTGAGATAGAAAAAATGTCCACTATAGAAGAACATTATAAGGACCCAGCCTTAAACATCACATAATCTTGAATTATGTCAAGAATCCACATTAAGGATCTTTTTAGGTTTAGAGTTTTAGAGAATTAGGCCACAAATATAGCATTACAACTTGAATATTACATGTAGACACTACTACTTAGAATCCATTTTTTCATTAAATAAAAACTCTTAAAAAGAAACATGTCTAGTTCCATGTTTTAGATAACATTACTTTTCCATGATCCCATCCTTGACACTATTCATATTTACGTCCTGTGGAAAACATTTCAATAACTTTGTATGAGCATAATAAGCTCAGTAAGGTTTATAAAATAAGGAAGGAAAACATTATCCCATTAATAAATACAAATCAACAAAACCATACTTTTCAATCATATCATACCTTACAAAATAATAAGATTTATGAACAACAAACAAAAATCATAAATCATAAAGGTAACTTATGGCATTCATAACATACTTACATTGTAGCAATCACATTTACATAGGGAGTCACATATAGAATACCCATCATATTATATTCCCTAAATCTCTTAGGATAAACATTAACGTTCACCTCTGTCATGTTATCCAATGTATTGGAGTGCTATCTCGGGCACACCCACACTAGGTTTATCATGAAACCACCCATATACGTAAACAATTCCCAGTAACCATAACATAATCATAACACATTACACAAGTATAAAGTTAAGATAAAATTTCCACATTCCAATATATCAAATCAAGATATTGAAATAAACAATGCTTTATCAAACCATTTTCAAAACCATTTAAAACATTTAATAAAGAAATTTTTGATTCAAAGTGTCCCATACAACTTTCAATCTTTTAAAGTAATTAAAATTTTAAAAATTGTTGTCCATATAAATAAATACTAAAAACCATTTTGATAACATTTACATTAATGATAAAGATTTATAATAATATATCTTTAAAACAATATTTTAGTTAAAGAGTTCTTAACCAAATGAGATTTGCTTGAATAAAAATAATTGAGGAATAAAATTCAATAAAAAAATTATAATATCGTGAGAATAAAGGTATTCATGATATAATATTCCAAAAGATATTATAAACAAAATATAAAAGTGAATTGGTGCATAACGACAATGAAGTCTTAAATGGAATGTAAATTGAGACGAAATCCCTTATAAAAACTGTATCCTTAGATTAAGGATAAATCAATTACATAATAATGTGTGAAAAATATAAATACACTAAATATTATTGGATATTCTGCTCAAATAAATCATAGGAAATTCAAACAAGTTCTTTTTAAGACAAAACAATTTATTTGGATGTTTAACTCAATGAATGGAAATTGAGTTAAAATTATTCTTTTCAAGTTCATATCAATGACTTGAGAATTTATCAACAGAGTGATTATGCGTATAAAACGTATATCCACACAAAGGGGAGTGAAAATTACAATACATATAAATAAATAGTGATTCCACACATAATCATAGCATGACATAATTATGAATTAGAAGATTAACCCAAGAAATGGAAATTGGGTAAAAAGGTTCCCTTACTGATTTGGTAACTTATGAAACATATAACCCATGAAAGAAAGATCATAAAATTAAGAGGAAACTACCCATAAATTGAAGTATATTACACAATTAATACAATCATGGGTAGTACATACACCACAAAAAATGAAATAGTGGCAAATATATCATGAACCTCACGGGAATAAAAAGTGAGATGAAAATCCCTTACCACATTGTAATCAGTCTAGTCGTATGAAAAAAAAGTTAATAACCTCCAAATGATTCACAGAATAACATGAATATAAATATCATGATAATATTTATCAAATGGTAGTACACAATACACCACATGCAATAAATTAGCAGGGAACAATGGAAATCTCATAGAATTAAAAGTGAGATAAGAAACCCCTTAACTCGTGTCCGACATGACTTGTTTATTCTTTTTTCTTCCTGAATAATAAACATAAGTTAATTTAAACGTGATTAATAACCCTTTTTTAATTTTATTATTCATTTTATATCACTTATTACCATGTTGTAAACATTATGTAATAATTTAAGTTAATAATGGCCGTTTTGTTGATATTTGGAACTTTAGTAAAAAAATTACACCTTAAAATTACAAGTTGTCCATGTGGTAAATGTTACATTATATCTAGAATGATATTAATGATTTAGATATCATATATATCATATATATGAAATATATATATGTATTTATAATAGTACATAACATTTGGAGATAAGAAATGGAATGCACCGTTCATGGAGACCATAAGCTGTACGTACGCATGAACGCTACTTTCATTTCTATTTTCGTATTTTGATTAAATAAAAAATTAATGATAAATAGTTATATTATAATTATAGTATAATATCATATATAATTTAAATAACTCCATCCTTTATACATCCCATCTATGGTATGGACGAGTCATATCACTTTGAGGGCATGGTAGTCTGCACTTCCTTAAATGAAATTATCGCGTTTACTCAGAATGGAAACCATAAAGGTATTATATAAATGAAAAATAAAAAAGTAAAATGAAAACATAAACATAATATATATCATATATAAATACAGTTCCATCATAATGTCCTCTATAATAGGCGGTCGGAGATAATTGAACAATCCTCATTTCTTGAGGCGTTAGTTTTCTATCTACAAAAACAGTATGTTCTTTACCCATTAGATGGAGGTGTGTGTAAGTGTAGTTAGAATACTTCTCATAAAAAAATATTATATTTATGATAATGATGTTGTAAATGAATAAAAATATTTTAGGTGGTTGGATATGTAAAATAAAACAAAAGGACTTAAGAGAAGACGTTACCTTTAAATTGGGTATCTCTCTTTGGTTTGATCCAAGATGATTACTTGAAGTGACTTATGCCTAAGGTAAAGAATATATGAGTAATATATGTATCTTGAGAGTTTATTTTGATAGGGGTTGGATGATCCAAGGGGCTTTAGAGGTGTGAGTAATGTATTAGAAGTGGTGTCCTTTTATAAGAGGGAGGCGGGGCACATTAGGAAAGTGTGAAAATATTATTTTATTATATAATAAGTTTCGGTTTCAAAAGGTCAAAAACTAATTAAAGTCAAAGATAAGAAGACTCATGGTAGAAATAAAATCATCCAATATGAATTGGGTAGGGTTTGAATATTATTTTAATATTTATAATCTTGTTTATTTAAATCATTTATTAATGAGGTAAACACTGAATCATTATTGTGTCATAAATAATTTTATTTATTTGATGTCTAAAAACTATAAAAAAATACCATGATGTAGGAAATAGTTTTCTATTTCCAAAAAATATTAATAGTTTAAGATATAAATTATATTACTCCATGTAAAAATTTATTTGCTAAAAGGTATTTATTTATGTCATTTTTGTCTTTACTTTTAATTAATTAATATAATGCGTCATTATCACTCTTAAGTGGCTCCATTGGTCCCAAAATCGACCCAATGATGCCCATGGTCAGAAATTTATCAAAAAATAGGATTAAGACACATGTTAGGGTAATTTTATATTATAATAATAATATTTTGTTACCCTTAGTTACCAGATTTACCCTTTAACCATGTTAAATAAAATATTTACTGAAGTAAATATTCATAATATCTAAAAATAGAAGTTTCGTATTTGCACATTTTGGACCTACTGATTCCAAAAATTTAATACATTTTTCCAAATTGAAAACCCAGAAGTGGTAGAAATTAATTTAAAATTAATTCCCGCTGTCAAAACAAAAAGCGTTTTTTTAAGAAATAATAACTATCAAAAGATTGACACTAGTTTATGTCCAATTTCAATGTGAAATTACTTCCAATGAACAAAATATGATTAAATGTTAAAAATATAATCTAATTAAAATTTAAAACCATTTATAAATATAATATTACCATATAAATAAAATATATTAAAAGGTAGTTTTGAATTAAAATACAGTATTTTTCACTATTCATAAAAAATGTACTTTATCAGAAAAATACCAAGACTTTATCCAAAGTAAATTTTGATGTCCCAATTCTAAATAATAATGTTATTTTGTCAAATATAACATATAAAAGTGACCAAAACTATATTTAAAAAGGGTTCTCCATCAAAAGGCGGTAAATCGACCTTTTAATGAAAATTAGAGTTTTTGTGCTTCAAATTGTATTCTTTCTTATTTTAAGCCTCTAGAATTTATTGGATAAATAGAAAAACATTTATCAAGAATGTATATTCATATTGTAGTCATTTCGGTCCATCCCAACTAATACAATGGTTAGGCGTTAACTACCATTTAAAATAATATTATATTATTATTTTTCAGTATGACTCAGCATTGTGTGCAACATAAGATTTCAGAGAAACCCGTTTTTGTGTATCGGGTACTCCATCGAACATATCATCCCCTTTAAAGTAAAATTAATATTTAATTTACTAATATTAATAAATATGAAAATGTCATATTCTTTATTTACCTGGGATGTTACATCCTTCTCCCTTTTTGGGAATTTCATCCTCGCAATTTTAAAATTAGGCTCAGAAACTTCATTGAAAGTCCCACATCGAAAAAAGAGTCAATAAATCTATGAATTTAAAATAAAGGAAGAGAATTACAAAGGGAACCCAAGACAAAAGATACTAGGATTCCATGAAAACATGGATATGGAGGAGAAAACAAACCATCATGTTCTGATGGAGAGTGATAGAAAACATGATTAGGAGAAAGTTAACCACCAGAAAATCACAAACTTGTGATGGGTTAAACGGTATTTGATTCCCCATTAGGAAAAGATAAAAAACAAATTTTTTTAAAGTTACTTTTCCTAAAGTTGAGGAATTTATTTATGATATTATCTAAAAACATATGGAAACATACTTACTTGTCATGTAGACTTTCATCCTTTACTAAATTCTAACCATGAATTCATTTTTTTTCTTCAAATAATGACTATTCAATATGGCTTGTTCACATTGAAAGAACTATAATCAACTTATAGATAATCACATAATCCAAAAAAGATAAACCATATTTTTTTCCATGTCTTTAGAAATTAACCAATACCAAAATGGTTAGTATAAGATCAGATAATCCCAAAAAAGGATAATCTTTTACAAAAAAAAAACTACTCTTAATCTCCAATATTTATCAAACAATACCCAAAGTTCAAAAAATACCATTAAATAAACAACTATCCATAAAATTATTCAAAGTAATCAAAACTAGTATTGAAACCCAAATCTCATAAGGATTTAATCACATAGTATTCCAAGATAAATCTTAACATTTATCTCCAAATAACACCGACTAATCTTAAAGTCTCGTACTAAAGTGTAATTAACCTAAACGCATATTATCTATGATAGATTAATCATTTCCATAAATAACCCAAATCACCTTATGCCCACAATAAAAATATAGATTCTTATATAATAATATTTTAACCATTACTCCACAAATTAAATCCCATAGTATCATATTTCTCTTAAGCATATAATGTTTCCAAAAGAGAAAACATCTTTTACTATAAACTTTATCACTTAATCACCAAATAATTTTTCTAAAATAAGGATATCCATTTGATAAAACATAATTTCCAAATATCAACTTATTATTGATCCATAAAATCATTTAACTTAAAAAGAATAAGTTATACTAACCAGAGACTTCACGTAGGACAGTGGTAGGCGATGCGCCCTTGTCGCCATTCAGTTGTGGGTTCGATTCCTGTGGCCTTGCCGAACGTGATGGGTCGTCACTCATCTTATGGGTTTTCTTTTTTATAAAACTCAAAAATATCCTTAACACATTTTAATCTCAATGGTTTTCTTATACCTTTCATTTTCATCCAAATACATTAAGACCTCAACATCTTATATATTGTTTTCACCTCCATATGATAAAATAAAACAATTCCCAATAGAAAGAACATCATACCTTGATCATGGTGTCTATATGGTTTCATCATCATCTTGTTCCCATAGGTATAATGTCCATACATTGAAAAAATTATTTAGGGATCCTACAAAATCATTTTCATCATTCATCAAAATACACCTTGTACAACTTGGGTTATATGAGTGTTTGCAGAAAAATAGTTTCGAAAAATAATCATCTATGACATATAATATCAAAATAGATGATAAAACATGATTTTTATAAAATAGTCAGACTGAGTTTGTGTTGAAAGGTTAAATCAACGGTCCTTTTAAAATACTATAAGAATGTGAAAAGAGAATATATTGTTAAAGAAAATATAAATAATATGCACAAGTGTATCATTCTTTAGAACCTTTTTGAAAATCATAATATCCTTCAAAATCATTTGATAAGGTAAAATATTTGAAATTTCCTTGATAATATTACCTTTCTTGAAAATATGAGAATATTGAGAAAATCAGATTTGATTAAATAAAACTCATGATCCACAATGATATCGAGGTATAGTAGAGGTTTTTGATATCTCAAACAACTACTTGAAAGTGAGTTATATTCTAGAAAAATTTTATCAATAATCTGAACATGAATTTGCAATAATTATTGCAAGCATGTCATCAAGAAGAGATAGGAATGTCATTTGAGATCCTCCTCCTTCCATTTGTAACCTACTTTCCTTGATCTAAAAAAAGTT
Organism: Viscum album; assembly: GCA_963277665.1. Taxonomy (NCBI): domain Eukaryota; kingdom Viridiplantae; phylum Streptophyta; class Magnoliopsida; order Santalales; family Viscaceae; genus Viscum; species Viscum album. Next base: position 227,068,609 of record OY728162.1, read on the forward strand.
TTAAAAAAATGATTTAACTGAAATAATATACATAGGGACTAGAAATGTGTTTATCCAAAACTCCTAATCCCTAACGTTGTCTAAACCGACCTATGATACCAACTATAAGGACCCGACCTTAAACATTACATAATCTTGAATTATGTCAAGAATTTACATTGAGGATATTTTCAGGTATACAGTTTTAGTGAATTAGGCCATAACTATTACATAACAACTTGAATATTATATGTAAATACTACTACTCAATATTTTTCATAGAATAATAACTCTGAAAAAGAAACATGTCTAGCTCCATGTTTTATAAAGCATCAATTTTCCATGATCTCATCCTTAACCCTACTCATCTTTAAGTCCTGTGGAAAACATTTCAAAAACATGGGATGAGTATAAAAATCTAAGTAATGTTTATAAAATAAGGAAGGAAAACATTATCCCATCAATAAATACAAATAAATAAAACTATACTTTTCCAGCATAACATACCTTATGAAATCATAATATTTATGAATAAAAAACACAAATCATAAATCATAATAGTAAATTATGGAATTCATAACATACTTACATTTTATCTATCACAACTACATAGGGAGTCACATTTGGAATACCAATTATAGTATATAACCTAAATCTCTTAGGAGAAACATTAACGTTTACCTCCGTCACGTTACCCAATGCATTTGAGAGATATATTGGGCTCAATAGCCCTAGGTTTATCACAGAACCACCTGTATATGTAAACAGTTCCCAATAACCATAACATAATCATAACACATAACACAAGTATAAAGGAAAGATAAAACTTCCACATTCCAATATATCAAATCAAGATATTGAAATAAACAATGCTTTATCAAACAATTTTTAAAACCATTTAAAACATTTAATAATGAGATTTTTGAATCAAAGTGTCCCATAACACATCTAATCTTATAAAGGAATTTAAATTTTAAGAAATTAATGTCCATATAAATAAATACTAAAAACCATTTTGAAAACATGGACATTAATGAGAATTATTTAGAATAATATATCTTTAAAATAATATTTTAGTTAAAGAGTTCTTAACCAAATGAGATATGATTGAATATAAATTGTAACACCCCAAGATTTCATAGTGTGTTATTTCTTCAAAATAATTCAATAACTTGCACTACACGCAACACCGAGTTCAATCACACCATGACTTACAAAAAAAAATCCATTCAAAATAAGTTATGAATAGTATTATCTAAATTTTAAACTTTATGTAATCCTTATAATTTTAGAATCCATATTATGAGTTTCTTAGATATAATGCAAGAACAAATTCATTTTCAGTATTACACTTTTATCAAACTTTAATAGTGAACCCTTTTTAAATACAATATTTTAAACTTTTTGACTAAATGGGGACATCAAAAAAATTTAAAATGAAACATCCCAAGCTTCCACGGTACGCTAGCGTGTGTTGTACGCAACACCGAGTTCTAACACACCGTAACCAATCAAACTAGCCGTTATGAATAGTAATACCTACTTTTTGAAATTATATATATTTTATATTTTAATATGGATTTCATTTTTGGATTCGGAATATCGAATTTATCCTAAGGTGAAATTTTGGTACTTTTCGGATAACTTTCATATTTTGATGAATAGTGAAAATTACTAAATTTTAATTAAAAACAACTTTTTTAATCAAAATAATCAATAGTGATAAATTGTGAATTTGAGTGGTTTTAAAGTATATTTAGAATATATTTTTACCATTTAATATAATTTTGGTCATTGGACATAATTTTACAATTAAACCGAACATAAACAATTGTCAATCTTTTGATAGTTATTATCTCTTAAAAACACGCTTTTTGTTTTGACAGCGAGAATTAATTTTAAATTAATTTCTGCCACTTCTGTGTTTTGAATTTAGGCAAATGGATTCCATATTTAGAATCAGTATGTTAAAATTGTGTAAATAGGTAACTTTTATTTTTAGACATTTTGAATAATTACTGCGGTAAATATTTTATTTACCATGGTTAAGGGTAAATCCGGTAAATAAGGGTTAAAAAATAATATTATAATAATTCTAAATTACCCTAAAACGTGTCTTAACCCTATTGGTTGATACATGGTCGACCATGGGAATCTTTGGGTCTATTTTGGGACCCCATGGATCCACTTGTAAGTGATAATGACACTTTATTTTAATTAAGTTAAAATGAATACAAAAATGACACAAGCATATATCTTTTAGAAAAACAATTGTTACGTAGGGTTATATATGTTGGATTTTAGATTATAAATATTAATTAGAAAGAAAAAACGATTTCCTACATAATGATATTTTATTTATAATTTTTAGACATTAAATAATTTATTTTATTTATGACACAATGATGATGCAGTAATTACTATAATAGTGAAAAATTAAAATAATTGATCTTATAAATACCCAAATAAATATAATATGAAACTTTTAATGAATTAAACTAATTTTCTAGGATAATATGATATATTATGATTGATTTAATCGAGTTTTTTTGAAGTAATAAATCTGTTATGAGTTTCACAAAAATCAACTATTGAATAGTGTCAAAATTGACATAAAAGAGTTTTTGAAACAAATATTATATTATTAATTGATATTAAATTCCTAAAAATCTAAGGTTCGGCCAAGAGACTTATATCATGATATGTTAGTCATTAATGGACCACTTGGGGGTCTCTTGGATGTATGTAGTAAGTTTATTAACCATATTATATAAAAATACAAAGAGACATTGTAAAAGTGAAACTAATTAACTTAGAGTTAATACTTAAAGATAAGGTTAATATAAGTACCCAAACCTGTCTAAATTCTATTGGTTGAGTTGTTTTCGACCCATACCCACCTTAACCTTTGAATAGTCAACTTTGGAGCCATTGTAAACCGATTATGAATTTATTATAAACTAATATCTCTAGCTTTTCCAAAGGTGCCCCTCACCCCTCTTATAAAAGGGCACTCCTCCTTCTCATTTCTTCACACCTTCAAAGCCTTTTGGTTCGGCCAAACTCTTCCCAAATACTCTCCCAACATCCCTAACTACAACCTAGAGGCCTTAGTTTTATCATAAAGCCAACCTAAGGAGCCCTTTTGATCAATTCAAAAGGAAGAACCCGAAGAAGAGGTAATGTTTTCACCACCCCTTTTCAAGTTCCTTTCTTCTTCCACTTCTTCTTTCTTTGTTCTTACCATTCTAAAATAATAACTCCAGTATCTCACATATACTGTGATGTTATTATAAATATGGTACAACCATATTCAGTATTCTATCCACCCTTTGAATAACATGTCACCATACGTGCGTACGTACGGCTTACCGTCTCCACGTCGTGGTGTAATTGTTATTCAATATAATATTATTTGGATGGGTATAATAATGATGTGTAACTCATGTAAATAATAAATATAACATGTTAATGATTCTGTATATATGATATACCATCCATTTATATATTATTTTAATATCAAAAGAATGATATTGTCGCTCGTGCGTACGTACGGACTACCGTCTCCACGAACGCGATGAGATTCATTCTCCATCGTATCCATTCAAGTATAAGTATCATTTGATGATTTAAAAATGATGTTTAAGGACTTTATATCATTATGGATATGAATAAGATACAATAAACATGGCTTATGTAACAAAACATATAAAATAAAATGAGTAAGTTAACACCCGAAACGACAATAATTCTAAGATATTATTAACAAATCAATATTAAAAGATCATATATGATATCATATTAATATATATGATTCTTGTATAATTTAATAACAATTATTTCACAATTATACAGGAGGTTAACCTAACCCAACCAAGGAAAAGTACAAGGTAAGGGTTTATTTCGCAATCTCTTCATTATCCGAGGTTGTTTATACGTAATAATCTTTTGGGATATCTTTATCATCCACAACCATGTTTCTTAAAAATGAATTTCAAAACATTTTTAGTATTTACTAAGTTATGGGTTAAAGTTATTTATACCCTTGTTTGACTTTTTATAAGAGGTTTATAAAGGAATCTTTCCGTCGTTTTCCAAACAAGGTGCTTTTTAACCTTTTCGACAAAATTAAGGTAAGAATGTTTTTTTAACTTATACGGCGGGTGCGGCTATTTACTGCCGTTATAAAATTGTCAAAGCTTCCCTTACAATCTTACAAGGATATTTTCAAAGTAAATGTTTTTATGTGACTTTTAAATGATTTCAAAATGAATATTTTAAGAATTTCAGAAAGGTACTCTTTATCAAAATCAGAATTTTAAATGTTTTAAAGATTTATCTTTCTAAATCCTTTTAATTAATGTCCATGTATTCAAGATGGTTTTTAAGGATTTATTTATATGGACATGAATGTTTTTAAAATGTTAATTCCTTTCAAAAGTTTCAAAGTGTTATGGGACACTTTGATTCAAAAATCTCTTTTTAATTACTTCCTTTATAAACGTGTGACTTTTAAATGATTTCAAAAAAGGAGATATTTCTCTCAAATAGTTTTTATTTCATCTATGTCAACATCCTTTGATGGATTTTACGCTTATTTTAAGTTGATTTATTATGATACAAAACTTCTATATTGTATTTAAGGTTTTGTGATATGTTTGACTGTGGATGTGCTATTTTTATACCATTCATAGTTTATGGTGAAATTATTGACATTTCGTATGCTAGTTTTAATTCGAATGTTTATGTTATGTTTAAACCTTTTCATATGGGAATGCATTGAACTTAATATGTGACGGGTGGAGCCCGCTATAGCTCCTCGATGCATCGGTAGGTCTCATGAGGCAAACTAGTGTCTTGGAACAAGGCCTTGACAAAATCTTATTTGTAGTCTTGGCACGAGGCCTTGGCTATGTGGTTATGATAGTCTGGCAATATGCATTCCATCATTATGAAAGTGGTTATTGATTTTGCATGTGATTATTCGATTAGTAGAATAACCATGTGAATAAGTAAATGGAATTATTTCATTTTATTTATGCCATACTATGTTAAATGTTCAAGTTTAAAAGGCTTTTTTTTAGTTATACGTTGCCTTAAATGTTTATTCTTATTTATGAAAGTTTCCGCTATATTGTTATCCTTACTGGGCATTTGAGCTCACCCCTTTTCTATGTTTTATTCTTCCCAGGAAGTGAAGAACTAAATTATGAATGACCTGTAGGGATGTTATGTGGGGATATGAGTGTGGATTATGGAGACATTATGTTGTTGTAGTAGTTTTTCATCTTATGATGTAATGTAAAACTTATAAATATATCTAGTGTTTCCAAGGCTACTAAACCAATCGGTCCTTAGGGATTTGATCTTTCTTGTGATCATGCCAATGTTATGTAATAATGCACCGACTCTGGGTAACTAGGGTCAGGGCGTTACAGTTGGTATCAGAGGAAGTTTAGTACAAACCTTGAAAGCTAGATTTAGATAAACTCTGATTAGAGCACGTAGACCTAAGATGAACTTTGAGGATTAGTATAGAAGAACTTCCTAGAATTTTGGTATTGTAGAGATTTTGTGAGTTTTCCGAGCAATACATCCATGTCTGGATACGAGCAGGTAGAGGCGGCTCTGGCACAGATGTACCTAGGGGTAAAACCCGAAAACACCGCTTTGAGCTAGACTCGAACGGGAACTGGTGCACGACAACGGGCCTTGCTGCACTCTTGGTTACGACACTCCCAGGGGATATGCTTAGGATAACTCTCATTTTCTTTACAAATCATTATGAAGGGTTTATGAGTATATACTTCCTCAAAGAAAACATTTTTATGATTATGGATTATATCCATAAATAGTTCAATTTATGTTAAGTGTTTTATAAGTATGGGATTATGTATTTTGATTCATAAACTGATCTAGTTTATGCCATTGTTTAGAAATGGCGCCCAGTAGAAGGAATGAGAACTCCAGAAATGCACATGATCCAAAGAGAAGGAAGGATCATATCTTTCATGGTCTTAAGCTAGAATTTATAAGAGAAATAGTCTCCCATGTATTATCATCATATGAAGAAATAATATCATGTGTTGATAAGATAAGTAAAGAGTTTACTGAGTCCTATGTCTTTGAAGGGAAGCAAGAGAAGAAAAGGATGGAAGAGAGAAAGATAGATAAAGGGAAGAGGGAAAAGAAGAATTTTCCCATATGTGGTAACTGTGGAAAGAAACACCCTGGAACTTACCTGAAAGGAATGGGAGTTTGTTATAAGTGTGGAGGAAAAGGGCACAAAGTACGTGACTGCAAGGGTAAGAAAATGGTTTCAAATGTACAATGCTTCATTTGCAAGGAGTTTGGACACTACGCGAACCTATGTCCCAGTCATCAGACTATGCCGCAAATGATGCTATTGGATAATAATCAAGTTATGATACTACCACAGATGAAGAGGAATGATTAGAGTTCTTATGTTGATTATGTCAATTGAGTGTTGTATCAACAATGTACTTGTCATAATAATTATGGAGTATATAAGGATTATACTGCAGTACTATTTCATTAAGGACTTGAGATTGTGTGGAACAATGAAATGTGACTCAATAGCAGGATAAATTTTTAGAAAATATATTGTTGAGAGAAAGATAAACCATAATATGGTTCTGATACCGAGGTAGTGATTTTAGAATAATACATGATTGATTTGGATAAATTATATTGGATATTCTGGACTACCTTGAAGCTGATTAATGATTTGTATATTCCATCATTATTGGGGTTTAAAACATTTTTGGATTGATGAAGTATATCCATCATTCTATATGGAATAAGGGAGCATGAATGTAACCAATAAGTATTATGGTAATTTAGGATGTTTCAGTGTTTTAAAAGAATACATGATGAAGGTATTCATATGCTATTACGGGGTAAAAAGGATCTATATTATGTTTACCTTCCTTATAAATGTTGGACTGTGAGTTTGGATAGAAGTATTTTGGATAGTTCTAGTTTGGATTATTTTGGATTACCATAAAAGGACAACCCAGAGGTCGGGCGGCAACCCGTCGCGTCCGGCAAGGCTGCGAGACTTGAACCCGCAACCGAAGGGCGACAAGGGTGTACCACCTACCACTGGCCCATGAGATGTCCTGGATTAAATAATGTAGTTTTTATTTAAAAGATCTTTTAGATGAATTAGAAATTCGTTTATTTTGGAACCCTATACGAATAGTGTAAATAGAATTTTTTTACATTCTATTATCTTTTAGAGTGAAAGATGAGTTTGTGGTAGAAATTTATTAATGGATAAAACTCTAATTATAAAGTAAGTATATCTCCATATGATCTTATCCAATCTCATAAAAAATTCCTCAATATTAAGAAAAGAAAATTAGAACAAAAATGTTTTCCTAGATGGTACCTTAAATCATCACTAATTTATGGCTTTGGGATTGTTGGCCTTTTCATAGCCATGTTCTCTACCACTCTCCATCAGATAATTGATGGTTAGATTTTTCTTCCATATCCATATTTTCCTACATGGAACCCTAGTATGTGTTATTTTCGGTAATCTTCATACTTTCGACTCTTTATTTTAAATAGAGGCCTCATTAACCCAATTTCCGATGTGGGTTTTCCCACAAATATATTTTCTATTTTCAACCTTTTATTTTCGAAGAACAATTTCAAATTGCGAGAACGCAATTTATTGAAGGAGGGGAGAATGTAACACCCAAAGATTTCATAGTGTGTTATTTCTTCAAAATAATTCAATAACTTGCACTACACGCAACACCGAGTTCAATCACACCATGACTTACAAAAAAAAATCCATTCAAAATAAGTTATGAATAGTATTATCTAAATTTTAAACTTTATGTAATCCTTATAATTTTAGAATCCATATTATGAGTTTCTTAGATATAATGCAAGAACAAATTCATTTTCAGTATTACACTTTTATCAAACTTTAATAGTGAACCCTTTTTAAATACAATATTTTAAACTTTTTGACTAAATGGGGACATCAAAAAAATTTAAAATGAAACATCCCAAGCTTCCACGGTACGCTAGCGTGTGTTGTACGCAACACCGAGTTCTAACACACCGTAACCAATCAAACTAGCCGTTATGAATAGTAATACCTACTTTTTGAAATTATATATATTTTATATTTTAATATGGACTTCATTTTTGGATTCGGAATATCGAATTTAGCCTAAGGTGAAATTTTGGTACTTTTCGGATAACTTTCATATTTTGATGAATAGTGAAAATTACTAAATTTTAATTAAAAACAACTTTTTTAATCAAAATAATTAATAGTGATAAATTGTAAATTTGAGTGGTTTTAAAGTATATTTAGAATATATTTTTACCATTTAATATAATGTTGGTCATTGGACATAATTTTACAATTAAGCCGAACATAAACAAGTGTCAATCTTTTGATAGTTATTATCTCTTAAAAACACGCTTTTTGTTGTGACAGCGGGAATTAATTTTAAATTAATTTCTGCCACTTCTGTGTTTTGAATTTAGGAAAATGGATTCCATATTTGGAATCAGGATGTTCAAATTGTGTAAATAGGTAACTTTTATTTTTAGAAATTTTGAATAATTACTGCGGTAAATATTTTATTTACCATGGTTAAGGGTAAATCCGGTAAATAAGGGTTAAAAAATAATATTATAATAATTCTAAATTACCCTAAAACGTGTCTTAAACCTATTTGTTCATACATGGTCGACCATGGGAATCTTTGGGTCTATTTTGGGACCCCATGGATCCACTTGTAAGTGATAATGACACTTTATTTTAATTAAGTTAAAATGAATACAAAAATGACACAAGCATATATCTTTTAGAAAACCAATTGTTACATAGGGTTATATATGTTGGATTTTAGATTATAAATATTCATTAGAAAGACAAAACGATTTCCTACATAATGATATTTTATTTATAATTTTTAGACATTAAATAATGTATTTTATTTATGACACAATGATGATGCAGTAATTACTATAATAGTGAAAAATTAAAATAATTGATATTATAAATACCCAAATAAATATAATATGAAACTTTTAATGAATTAAACTAATTTTCTAGGATAATATGATATATTAGGATTGATTTAATAGACTTGGTTAGAAGTAATCAATCTGTTATGAGTTCCACAAAAATCAACTATTGAATAGTGTCAAAATTGACATAAAAGAGTTTTTAAAACAAATATTATATTATTAATTGATATTAAATTCCTAAAAATCTAAGGTTCGTCCAAGAGACTTATATCATGATAGTTTCATCATTAATGTACAAATTGGGGGTCTCTTGGATGTATGTAGTAAGTTTATTAACCATATTATATAAAAATACAAAGAGACATTGTAAAAGTGAAACTAATTAACTTAGAGTTAATACTTAAAGATAAGGTTAATATAAGTACCCAAACCTGTCTAAATTCTATTGGTTGAGTTGTTTTCGACCCATCCCCACCTTAACCTTTGAATAGTCAACTTTGGAGCCATTGGAAACCGATTATGAATTTATTATAAACTAATATCTCTAGCTTTTCCAAAGGTGCCCCTCACCCCTCTTATAAAAGGGCACTCCTCCTTCTCATTTCTTCACACCTTCAAAGCCTTTTGGTTCGGCCAAACTCTGCCCAAATACTCTCCCAACATCCCTCAATACAACCTAGAGGCCTTAGTTTGATCAGAAAGCCAACCTATGGAGACCTTTTGATCAAATCAAAAGGAAGAACCCGAAGAAGAGGTAATGTTTTCACCACCCCTTTTCAAGTTCCTTTCTTCTTCCACTTCTTCTTTCCTTGTTCTTACCATTATAAAATAATAACTCCAGTATCTCACATATAATGTGATGTTATTATAAATATGGTACAACCATATTCAGTATTCTTTCCACCCTTTGAATAACATGTCACCATACGTGCGTACGTACGGCTTACCGTCTCCACGTCGTGGTGTAATTGTTATTCAATATAATATTATTTGGATGGGTATAATAATGATGTGTAACTCATGTAAATAATAAATATAACATGTTAATGATTCTGTATATATGATATACCATCCATTTATATATTATTTTAATATCAAAAGAATGATATTGTCGCTCGTGCGTACGTACAGACTACCGTCTCCACGAACGCGATGAGATTCATTCTCCATCGTATACATTCAAGTATAATTATCATTTGATGATATAAAAATGATGTTTAAGGACTTTATATCATTCTGGATATGAATAAGATACAACAAACATGGCTTATGTGACAAAAAATATAAAAGAAAATGAGTAAGTTAACACCCAAAACGACAATAATTCTAAGATATTATTAACAAATCAATATTAAAAGATCATATATGATATCATATTAATATATATGATTATTGTATAATTTAATAACAATTATTTCACCATTATACAGGATTTTAACCTACCCCAACCAAGAAAAAGTATAAGGTAAGGGTTTATTTCGCAATCTCTTCATTATCTGAGGTTGTTTATACGTAATAATCTTTTGGGATCTCTTTATCATCCACATCCATGTTTCTTAAAAATGAATTTCAAAACATTTTTAGTATTTACTAAGATATGGGTTAAAGTCATTTATACCCTTGTTTGACTTTTTATAAGAGGTTTATAAAGTAATCTTTCCGTCGTTTTCCAAACAAGGTGCTTTTTAACCTTTTCGACAAAATTAAGGTAAGAATGTTTTTTTTAACTTATACGGCGGGTGCGGCTATTTACCGCCGTTATAAAATTGTCAAAGCTTCCCTTACAATCTTACAAGGATATTTTCAAAGTAAATTTTTTTATGTGACTTTTAAATGATTTCAAAATGAATATTTTAAGAATTTCAAAAAGGTACTCTTTATCAAAATCAGAATTTTAAATGTTTTAAAGATTTATCTTTCTAAATCCTTTTAATTAATGTCCATGTATTCAAGATGGTTTTTAAGGATTTATTTATATGGACATGAATGTTTTTAAAATGTTAATTCCTTTCAAAAGTTTCAAAGTGGTATGGGACACTTTGATTCAAAAATCTCTTTTTAATTACTTCCTTTATAAACGTGTGACTTTTGAATGATTTCAAAAAAGGAGATATTTCTCTCAAATAGTTTTGATTTCATCTATGTCAACATCCTTTGATGGATTTTATGCTTATTTGAATTTGATTTATTATGATACAAAACTTCTATATTGTATTTAAGGTTTTGTGATATGTGTGACTGTGGATGTGCTATTTTTATACCATTCATAGTTTATGGTGAAATTATTGACATTTCGTATGCTAGTTTTAATACGAATGTTTATGTTATGTTTAAACCTTTTCATATGGGAATGCATTGGACTTAATATGTGACGGGTGGAGCCCGCTATAGCTCCTCGATGCATCGGCAGGTCTCATGAGGCAAACTAGTGTCTTGGCACAAGGCCTTGACAAAATCATATTTGTAGTCTTGGCACGAGGCCTTGGCTATGTGGTTATGATAGTCTGGCATTATGCATTCCATCATTATGAAAGTGGTTATTGATTTTGCATGTGATTATTCGATTAGTAGAATAACCATGTGAATAAGTAAATGGCATTATTTCATTTTATTTATGCCATACTATGTTAAATGTTCAAGTTTAAAAGGCTTTTGTTTTAGTTATACATTGCCTTAAATGTTTATTCTTATTTATGAAAGTTTCCGCTACATTGTTATCCTTACTGGGCATTTGAGCTCACCCCTTTTCTATGTTTTATTCTTCCCAGGAAGTGAAGAAGTAAATTATGAATGACCTGCAGGGATGTTATGTGGGGATATGAGTGTGTATTATGGAGACATTATGTTGTTGTAGTAGTTTTTCATCTTATGATGTAATGTAAAACTTATGAATATATCTATTGTTTACAAGGCTACTAAACCAATCGGTCCTTCGGGATTTTATCTTTCTTGTGATCATGCCAATGTTATGTAATAATGCACCGACTCTGGGTAACTAGGGTCGGGGCGTTACATAAATAATTGAGAATTAAATTTCAATAAAAACATTATAAAATCATGAGAATAAAAATATTCCTGATATAATATTCCAAAGGACAGTATATACACTATATAAAAGTGAATTTATGCATAACGACAATGAAGTCTTAATGGAATGTAAATTGAGACGAAATCCCTTATAAAAACTGTATCCTTAGAGTAGGGATAAATCAATTAAATAATAATGTGTGAAAAATATAAATACAATCAATATGATTGTATATTCAGTGTAAATCAATCATAGAAAATTACCACATGTTCTTTTTAAGACAAAACCAATGACTTGGGTGTTTAACTCAATGAATGAAAATTGAGTTAAAATTACTCTTATCAAGTTCATATCGATGACTTGAGAATTTATCAATAGAGTGATTATGTGTATAAAAAGAATATACACACAAATGGGAGTGGAAATTACAACATAAATAAATTAATAGTGATTCAACACATAATCATAGCATGACATAATTAAGAATTAGAAGATTAAGCCAAGGAATGTGAATTGGGTAAAAAGGTTCCCTTACCGATTTGGTGACTTATGAAACATACAACCCATGAAAGAAGTATCATAAAATTAAGATGTAAATACCCATAAATTAAATTATATTACACAATTAATATAATCATGTGAAGTACATACACTACACAAAAGAAAATAGTGGAAAATATAGCATGAATCTCACGGGAATAAAAAGTGAGATGAAAATCCCTTACTACGTTGTAATCAATCGAGTTGTATGGCCAAAACTTATTAACCCCCAAATTATTTGAAGAATAACATGAATATCAATAGGATCATGATAATATATATCAAATTTAAGTACACAATACACCACATGCAATAAATTAGTGGCGAACAATGGAAATCTCACGAAATTAAAGTGAGATAAGAAACCCCCTACCTCGTGTCCGACTTGACTTGTTTGTTCATTGTTCTTCCTGAATAATAAACTTAATTTAATTTATAATTAATTAAGAACCATTTTTCACCTTTATTATTCCTTTTATATCACTTATTACCATGTAATAAACATTGTGTAATCATTTAAGTTAATAATGGTCATTTTGTCGATATTTGGTACTTGAGTAAAAATGAACACCTTATAATTACAAATTGTCTATGTGGTCAAGAGTCCATTATATCCAGAATTATATTAATGATTTAAATATCATATATATCATATATATACATTATATATATGTATTTATAATAGTACATAACATTTGGAGATAATAAATGAAATGCACCGTTCATGGAGACGGTAAGCCGTACGTACGCATGAATGCTACTTTCATTTCTATTTTCATATTTTAATTGAATTAAAACTTAATGATAAATAGTTACATTATAATTACAGTATAATATAATATATAATTTCAATAAATCCATCCTTTATACACTCCACGTATGGTATGAATGAGTCATATCACTTTGAGGGGGCAGTAGTTCGCACTTCCTCAAATGAAATTATCACGTTTACTCATAATGGAAACCATAAAGTTATGATATAAATTAAAAATACAGAAGAATAATGAAAACATAAACAGAATATATATCATATATAAATACATTTTCCTCATAATGGACACCATAAGAGGTGTTAGTAGATAATTGACCAATCATCGTTTCGTGAGGCGTTAGTTGTCTATCCACAGAAACAATATGTTCTTTGCCCATTAGATGGAGGTGTGTGTAAGTGTAGTTAGAATAATTTTCATAAAAACGACATATTATATTGAGGATACTGTTTCTATTATAAAATAAAGTAATAAAAAGAGTTTAGGTGGTTGGAGATATAAAATAAAACAAAAGGACTTAAGAGAAGACGTTACCTTTAAATTGTGTATCTTCATTTGGTTTGAACCAAAAGGTTTACTTGAAGTGACTTATGCCTAATGTAAGTCTTATAGCAGGAATATAGGGATATTGAGAGCTTATTTGGTAAGGGTTTGTATGAACGAAGGAGTTTTAGAGGTGTGGGGAATGGGTTAGAAGTTGTGTTATTTTATAAGGGGGAAGAGGGGCTCTTTAAGAAAGTGTGAAAATATTGTTTTATTATATAATAATTTTCTGTTTCAAAAGGTCTAAAAATAATTATAGTCGAATATAAGATGAATAATGGTCGAAATAATATCATCCAATAATAATTGGATAGGTTTTGGATATTATTGTAATCTTTATAATCTTATTTATTATCATTTATTAATGAGGTAAACACTGCATCATTATTGTGTTATAGATAATTTTATTTATTTGATGTCTAAAAATTATAAAAAAAATCCATGATGTAGGAAATATTATTATATTTCCAAATAATATTTATAGTAAAATATATAACTTATATAACTTCATGTAAAAATTTATTTACTAAAACTAATTTGTTTATGTCATTTTTTTCTTTACTTTAAATTAATTAATATAAAGTGTCATTATCATTCTTAAGTGGCTCCATGGGGTCCCAAAATCGACCCAAGGATGAATATGGTTGGATATGTATTAGTAAATAGAATTAGAACACATTTTAGGGTAATTTTATATTATAATAATAATATTTTTTTACCCTTATTTACAAGATTTACCCATTAACCATGGTAAATAAACTATTTACTGAAGTAAATATTCATAATGTATAAAAATAGAAGTTACCTATTTACACAATTTCTACCTCCTAATTCAAAATATGGAATACATTTTTACAAATTCAAAACACATAAGTGGCAGAAATTAATTTAAAATTAATTCCCACTGTCAAAACAAAAAGCGTGTTTATAATAAATAATAACTATCAAAAGATTGACACTAGTTTATGTCCAATTTCAAAGTGAAATTACATCCAATGACCAACATAGGATTAAATGGTAAAAATAAAATCTAATTACACTTTAAACCCATTTATAAAGATAATATAAGCATATAAACAAAATAGTTTAAAAAGTAAGTTTTTAATTAAAATATAGTATTTTCACTATTCATAAAAAATGAACTTTATCAGAAAAATACCAAAATTTTATCCAAAATAAATTTTTATTTTCTTATTCTAAAGAATAATATTATTTTGTCAAATAGAACATATAAAATTGACCAAAAAGATATTCAAAGAGGGTTACCATCAAAAGGTAGTAAATCGACCTTTTAATGAATATTAGATTATTTATGATTAAAATAAGATTCTTTCTTATTTTAAGCCTCTAAAATTTATTGGATAAATGGAAAAAAATTTAACAAAAAGATATATTCATATTGTAGTTAGTTCGGTCCATTCCCACAAATACAATGGCTAGGTGTTAACTACCATTTAAAATAATATTATATTATTATTTTTCAGTATGACTCAGCATTGTGTGCAACATAAGATTTCAAAGAAACCCGTTATTGTGTATTAGGTACGCAATCAAACATAACATACCATTTAAATTAAAATTAATAATTAATTTAAAAATATTAATAAATATGAAAATTTCCTATACTTTATTTACCTCAGATGTTACAAACATATCCATTTTATAGAATTTCATAAAATAGAAGTCCAACATTCAGTGAATCATAAAAACAAGTCATACATAAAGGATGGGTTAAATCTATAGGGAAGATATTAAAATTCATGGGTTCCTTAGAACATCAATATATAACTCTAGATATTTATTTTCTTTAAGGGGAAGATAATCAATAGTGGTTAATAGTAAATAATATATTGAAAATAGAAGATATTAATCCCTTATAATTAGATGAATTTAAGAATATTTTCCTGGGGAAGTATTTTCTTAAAGATTTTCTAATTATAATATATATTTTTTGTAATTTAGAAAAAGGGGTATGATTCAATATCCATGTATAAATAAAAAATCAAATGATTGGAAATTCATGAAACAAATTGTATTCATGATCTTGATATAAAAAATAATACAATAAACTCAATATTGATTCCATGATGTCAAAGTGTATTTGATTCTTGTGAATTTAAAAGTTATAAGATGATTTTTTGGTGTGATGAGAATGTATAAATGTAGTTTTTTATGATCATGTATCCCATGAAAACAAGAAAAAACATATGTTTATATGGTATAAAATGGGGAATCATCAATCAAATAAATATAAAGGTAATAAAATCATGTTTCTATTTTATAATAAGTTTGTTAAAATAACCATGGAGAATGTCCTATAAAATATGGTAAGTGTTTCAAATGTGGTATGTTTGGACATGGGTCTCATGACTAAAAATGAAAGGATCAATGTAATGATCATCCAAATAATGAAAATTTGAGAGTAAGATTCATTAATTGTAATGAGATCGATCATTATGTGAGTACTTATCCGAATATAGGAATAAAGGATGGAAATTATCATGCTTATAAGCATTAAGGTGTTGATAAATTCTTTATGAATACTTAAAAATATTTTGGAACATCTAATAGTGTGGTCTCAAGTGAATTACATATTTATTCATATTACGACAATGTGTATTTTGATTTAGGTTTCACACATTCATTCATTTTTGATAATTTTTCTGGTAATTTGGAAACTTTACCTCATGAAATAAAGCCAAAAAATTACTTAAAAACATACGAGGGAAGTATTAAGGAAACAAATTTACAAAATATTCATGTCATTATTTGTGGAAAGAATTTACCTAAAACAATTGTTTTCTTTCCCATTATATAGTTTGATGTTATTTTGGGTATGTATCGACATTCAGTTTGCCATTCTAGGATATACTATAGAGCTAAAGAAGTGTTTTTTGGATTGATTTTATGTTTTTATACAATAATTAATTCATATAATTGATAACATATCAAGAAGAAATAAATTTATTATATACAGAAATGAAATTTATCTTAAACATATTTTTGAGAAGAAATAAGCTGTTTAAATTTTTGATGTTCCTTTAGTGAAAGAATATATTTATGTACATCCTAATGAATTTACTAGTATTATACATGATCTAGAGATTGATATTACTATTTTATTAGTTTCTAATGCTAAGATAATATCAAAACCTCTGTATCAAATGGATCAATTAGGACATTTAAGATTGAAAAAGTAGTTACTAGTTTTTATTGATTAAATATTCATTCATCCTACCTTATCACCATTGGGTTATACTTTTTTTTATTAAAATAATGGTGGTTCTTTAGGGATTTGAATTAATTATAAATCATTGAATAACATAACTGTTAATAATAAGTATTTATTTCTTCATATAAAAGACTTGTTCGATTAGCAACTAAGAGCTGAGTAATTTTTCAATGTTGATCTTAGGTCTGGGTACTATTGATAAAAGGTGAAGGAGTATGAAATTCCGAAGACTATGTTTTTAATAGGTATGAACATTTTGAATTTTTGGTTATTTATTTTGGGATTTTCAAAAGATAAAAATATATTTATGGTCTTTAGGAATAATTTCTTCCTTTGGTTATTTGAGATATTTGTTTAATGGGATTATTTATGAAATATTGATACATTCTAAAATTTATAAATACTATGTGAAATATTTGAATATTGTCTTTTAATACATGAAACCAAATAAGTTATATGGGAACTTTATTATATGTGAATTCAGGTTTCAACATATTTCGTTCCTTGGATACATGTCAAATAAATATAGAATAATTGTTTATTTATCTTAAAATAAAGTGGTTGAAGGTTGGGAAAGACCAAAATATTTCATAGAGATTTATGGCTTTCATCGACTAGTGGGTTTCTAATGATGATTAATTGAAATTTTTTCCCAGTTATCAATCTATGTAACAAATTTAACTCTAAATGAGATTGGTTTTTATTATTTTATAAGTAAAATGGCCGAAATTAGTAAAATGAATCCATTTTGTATGTGGTAGTGAGTCACACACTTAAAAAATGGTTTTAAAACCTTCAAATATATTACAGGTTTTGGAGGATTCATAATGGGTTTAAAAAAATAAATAAAATAACCATAAAATCAAATTATTTTAAGGGGAAAACATTGATTTGATGATTTATCTTATTTATAGTAATTATTAAATCAATTTTAGGTCTTTATTATGTCATAAATCTCAAAGTACATTTATACGATATTTAATTTTTACCCAAAATTTAAACTATCTCAGAAAATTATAAAAAATTCACCATTGGATAATTTAAATGTAATTTTTCCAAAAAAATAATATTCATTTTATATAAATAATTTTCTTGATATGTGAATTTTAACATATAAAATAAAATTGACATTTATTAAGAAATGTCAGGTTTTTTGACAATAACAGTTTTAGAACTCTTATAAAAAATATATTTCACTTCAAAAAAATTATGCGATCAATTATATTTGATAAAATTATATAATAATAGTATTAAAATATTATTTGTTTCAAAAATCCAAGAATTCATAAATTCATTAAATAAATTTTAATATTTACCAAAAATACAGTTTTTTATTTATTGCATCAAAATAAAAATTATTTACAAAGAAACAATAATAGAATGAAAATATATTCATTATTATATAAAAACTAATGTAAATATTCATATTTATAGTTTCTTGATAAATATCCCTTTAATTCACCAGAAAATTCTCTAAGAGTGAGGTGCACGATGCGGGGACTTTCGTGTGGTGGTTTGGTGAACAAGGTTTGGGTTGTGATCTTGATGAGTTTGATCTTCTCCCACAAATGGTTTCATTCATAATTAAGTTGTTGTATCTCAGCTTGGGATTCGTTAGTGGAAAATCCCAGAAATTCTATCGTCATTGGAATCTTTGATAAAAGAGATTCATAGGTTATGATCATATGGGTTAGGGCCACCACATCCTTTATCTATGTCAATTGGGTTTGTTAAAACCATATATTTGTATTAATCTTGTGATCATTATTAAATAACTATATTATCAATATTAATGATATCTAACAGTCTTTTAAATCCAATTCGATATAATGAAACAAAGTAATTTCATGTGTTTTCTTTAAATATATTATATAATAATACATTTACATAAATCAAAAGGTGAATTTTTATTTGTAATAGTTTGGGTCATTATACCACTTACCTTATAGAGAATATTTCTAATACATTTTAAAAAAATGGTGGCCTTACCAAGGAATATCAAATAATATTCTTAACTCCTCATCAACCAATTTAGCTCATCTAATTAACACAATCCTCAACCTCATACCCAAAATAGACATCTATTTACCTATAAAAATTTAAATTAATTATAACATTAAACACCAACATGGAATAATGTCAAAAAACTCACCTGATGACCACCTCTTGGGGAATCTACAAGAAACCATCATAGGAGGTCCACAATGGACCCCCAACACCATTCTAGAAATAATCCCTAAGATGTGATACCAAATAAACACTTAAAATAATTTTAACCATTTTGTTAAACCTAAGAAAACCCACCATAAACACAAACCTTGACGAAACTCCCCACAACGACATGTGAAATCCTTCACAAGATCTCCTATATACAAGATAGCCAAAATCCCCCTGAGAGACAAAAAATTATACTATGATTCTATGGAATCATAAAAAACATTAACTATTGAGCTCTAAAATTAGAGAGAGATGGGAAAAGGAAAGAAGGAAACCAAAAATGGATAAAAAATCACATCAAATGCCAAGAAATATCCAAGAAAATACCTCCAAAATAGAAAATTTGAGGTGTAAGAAGGGGCATAGAGATCCCCAAGTCCGTTCACCTACAATGGGGTAGAAAGGAGGTGGAGAGGATAAAAAATATAAGTGGTTATTTTGGTCAGATCCCCATTTTAAATGAAATTTGGAAAACAACATAGTTTGGCCACACATGTTCTCAAACTGTTCACCAACCATGACCAACCCTACAATCCAAAACTCATGACCAACACTGTTAGGCCACATGGTTTGAAACTTTTTGCACCAACCATGTTTTCAGCAATGCCTCCCTACTACATAAAGTCATATGGTCTATCTTAAACTATGTGCATCTCATGCACCATACCTCAAAACCTCTTCAATAGTTCACATTTTTTCTTTATGCCTCACATGGTTTTCCCCAAACTATGTTCTATCAATGGAACTCAACTATTATTTGTTCAAAAATAATGATAAATCTCTTGAGCATCATGATGTATAATGATTTTTCTTAAACCATGCACACTAATCCGAGAACCCTTGTTAGAGAACTCCAAAACCCCTAAAACATATCAAGATATATCTGATGATCATTTAAACTATTGGGATACCTTTTATACATCATACCTCATCTCAAAACACAAATATGATTCATACCAAGTCTTAGAATTTCATTTTGATTCTTAATTAAAAAGTTTATATATAAAATAAGTATAATTAAAATTCATCTAGAAATTTTTTATCAGTCTAGACACAATATCTTAAAACACCCCTTTATATATTTAATTTCTTATAATGATGAAAATTATTTACATATGATTCTATGAAACTCATTTTCTCCATGGGTTAAATAAATTATGATGAAATATTTATGAAACCCATTTATATTCAATGAGTTATACTATAAATAAATGATGAAATGTTTATTAATCCTTTTTTTCCATTCCCTGATTTATGATATGATACTATGATGAATGTTTTATACTCTTGCGGGACAGTAATGTATGGTTTTAATTATGCAATGATTTGTACCATAATTATACATCCCTTTAATACATTGGGTAAATATAGATATATCATAAGATATTAAGTACAAGAATATTGAGTGAATCCAATTTATTAAGGGTCTCTTTGAACTATGATAGTCTTGGGAGTGAACCATGACTAAAGAAATGATGGAATGGGCAGTTAGCCCAATACACTATGATAGTCTTATAAATGAACCTCAACTATGGAAACTAAGTTCTTTGATCATGTGTATTACACACACTTATATATTATTCCTATGATATATTCTCATATATTTTGGTTTATTATTGATGATTTTTCTCACTTATGAATTATGTTTTTATTAATGAGGAAGACTTATTCCACAATTCTTGAATAAAGATATTTGAATGATTGGGTATTATTTTCTTCAATTATGTGCATGTCCTATTACCATTATGATTATCTCACCTATAATCATTGTTTGATATCTCTTATGTTTACCCTTACTAAGCATGTGTGATCACCCTTTCTTATATTTTATTCTTCCCCAGGTTATGAAGAAAGGTATTAAGTAAAAAGTATCTAAGAAGGGTACTATGAGAGAAGAATGAAGTGGGATATTTTGAAGATATTCTATGAAATAATTTTATTATATATCTAGTCTCTAAATACCCTAAACATTTATGGTTCCTAGGTGTGTATTATTATAATATGTAATGAATATTCATCTTAAATTATATAATATTAATGTATAAAATTCTTGGGTCTCCACTTTATGTGTAGGGGGTTTTATGGGGCTCATTCTAAATATATTTTTTCCACACTATTTTTTTATATTTCAATTTGTCTTGATAATAAAATTTTATTTAATTCATAATATTTTTAATATAATTTATTTTTTTATGGAAAATGTAATTTATTAAATATTTTTATGAAAATGATGTTCTTTATGATAGATTAATAAAGTGATATCATTTTTCAAGTATAAATATTTTATGAATAATATATATTTGGTTTTTGGTGTATTTTCACGGAAATATTATTTTGGATGTGATTTTTATGATTTAGGTTTTGGAAATTAATTATTTTAAATTGCATGTATTTTATTTGAAACATAATTTATTGGAATCAATATAAATATAGAATTTAATTTTTCTTCATCATTTTAAATTTGAAATTTAATGATGTTTTATCTCTAACTATGAATTCAAAATTTTAATTACTATAGTTTTTTCTAATGAAGTGTTTTCAAAAAGGTAGGATAATATTTTTAAAGGCTCCATAATTATAGTTTATACACTACATAAAAGAAAATATTGTGAAGTCGGTTGTGTACAGGTAGTTCATCTAGATTTAGAGCTTTTTAAGGGTTCCTTGGTGCATCGACACAAAATACAAAAAGGTTATCTTTTATGTCTATAAGTATTATGTAATGGTAAAAAATAACATGGTTCAAGGTAACTTGTTGAATTCATAAACTATGTAATTGTAGTCATCACTGATCTCCTGAGGCTATCCAAAGGTTATTAACACTTATCAAAGACCATGTAAAGGTAACCCATTTATCTTTAAAGGGTTCTATGTCATGGTTATCCTGTGGTTTTAGGGGGGTTTTAAAGATAAAATCAAGATATGTAAGGGTAAATCACACCTTTATAAAGATTAAATTAAGTTATATTCATTCTAGAGAAATAGAATTTGTGACTAAAAATCAAAGAAGGATCAATCCAATGAAGATGATATGATAAAGGAAACTAAATCATGCTAGAAAATATCGAATGAGAAGTAAGGAAACCCACATGGGTGATTGAATTTGATTAAGAGTCATTTTCTATAGTCCCTTATAAAGGAGGTGAGGAATAGTCAAGGAAGACATGTGGTGACTTAAGAGAAAATCTCATAGATACGGTCAGTGATTCAGAGCATGACTATATTCCAAAAGTTCAGAACGTACATATTTATAAAATCATTCATTCAATAAAGCATTGATCTATCATCCGTTGAATCCTAGAATAGAGATTTAACTAATAGATAGAGCAGCAGGGTAATACCATTATAGGAGACATGAGTTACACATTAGGAAGAATGATATCTATAAATAGATGGGGGAGTGTGATTCAAACATAAAATACAATATTATTATCTTTATCTTTTTTCTAACTTCATTTCTGAATCATTTATTATGTTGAGTATTGCATTCTTAGACATCAACTATACATAATTTCTAGATATTTATTTTCATTTTTCTAGTCTACTAATGCATTCTTGTTCTTGTATTTTACTTATTATATTCAATTCATTATTCTTGGATTTTTCTATGATTTATATTATTATTGGTTTATGTAATAGTGGTTGAGAAGTTATTTCAATGCAATTTTTAACCCTTTTGACTTATTTAAAACATCAAGAAATTGGTTTGTGGGAATATAAAGAAATGAATATTAATGGATCCACCCTAGTGAATTCCATGAGTAACTTCTAATCACCCTACATTATCACTATTTCGGAAAATTATATCTTCATATACATCATGTCAAAGTCATCAATTTTTATATTCTTGAAAAACAATATAAATATTTTATGTGAATTTTTCATGATTTGGTAACTCATTTCTCTTGTACATAAACTTTAGATCCAGCAATCATAGTCATATTATCACATTAATATCATTAAGAATTTCCATGGTACATAACATAGCTTAGGTTTTATCTATTTAACACATCCCTTTCATTTTTATCATTTTCATTTATTCACTTCTTTCTTTCATCATTTCAGTACTTTTTTTATATTGTGTTAAAACAATCCCTTAGAACCACTCCCTCCCTCCCATTATTTTAACCTTTCTTATCACTATATATTTATATGCATGATATATAAAATGATATTTTGAGAGAGTTCAATGAAACTCTTATCATATTTCCCAATATTAAACATTTGATACTAGGAATTGATACCATTTTATAAGGTTCCTAACATAGTAGTTCAAATCCGAAACCCATACCGAGATTGTTTCTAGGCCTCAAGTGTTCTTTTTAGTTGATAGTACCTAGAAACTAGTATTGGGAGATAAAATATAATCATTGGGGGAATTATTTTCACCCAAAAAAATTAAACTATACATGCTGTGTACATATCGTATTAATTTGAAATCCAAAAATAAAAACTTTAAAAAAATAATTTTGAACAATAATATACTATCAAACACACCATTTTAATAATTAATACAACACCTAATATCCATAATCAATGAAAATTAGATCGTTTTCATTACTGATATCATGATTATGATATATTTATGTACTTTGATATTATTGGTTACAGGTGAGTACATTAATAAATAGTTTTATTTACCCATATAAAACACTTGAATTCCAATGAAATATCTATTTTAAAAATTATTATAAGGTTCTAGGTATTTTTGGTGACGTTTTTTGGTTTAACATCAACCTAACCATGTGTTATTGGGGGAATTCAAGTTGTTTTAAGTCTTTGTAGAGGCTTGAGACTTGATTTCAAAAAGTTTAAATTGGTTTTGGGACTTCCATCATTGTAAAAAATGTTCATGGGTACCTAAATTGTTGGTATAAGATACCATATGGAAGAAGAAAGTGAGATGGAAGGTCCATGTTTGCCATTGGGTGGAAAGTGTCCCTGGGGAAGGTACTCAGTAGAGGATGAATGGGTATCCGATATCCTTTGTGATGTTTTTACTTAATTTTTCAATTAATTAAATAAATAGATTATATTTTTATTTAATTAAGGGAGTAACATTTTTATCCCAGTAAAGGGGAACACAAACCCCTTGTCCTTATCTCGTTATCATCTCCTAATATGTGGAGATTTCATCAAGTTATATCCTATTATTTTAGTTGTCTGTCATTGGGATCCATTAAGGGTAAGTCTTATCATCCTTTTTATCTATTTTAAGTGTTATCACTATTTTGATTATTTTTAACTAGAATATTTGTTGTAGGTACTTTTATTATGTTTCCAAAAAAAATCCTTAGTTTGAATCAATTAATATAAAATGATGAGAAAGCCCATTTCATTATATAGTAAATGATGTTAATATATTTTATCTATTTATATGTGTTTTTATATCATGTGATATTCATTGTGGGTGTGTGTATGAGTGACTAGGAATGTGAACTCTTATAGTTTTCATGGTTCATGGATGATTTCTAGGTGTGGTCTCTTATAGGTTTTGAATTATGCTATGCAGTCCATGGTTTCTACTTGATTGGTGATTTTAAGGATTTATTTACAATGTTCTTATTCTTTTTCAGGAGAAAGTTTATGGGTTATAGTGATTTGGGAGGTTACATTAGAACATTATGGGTGTGATTCTCATGAATATTTAAAAAATGATGATCTTTGAGTATTTTTCCTAGGTTTTTTGTGTTTCTTATCACCATTGGGATTGTGTTCACATAAGAGGATTGTTGGGTGATTAGGTCACCATGTGGTAATAGGACCCTCTATAAACATAGTGACTTATGGTTGTGATGTCTATCAAATAATGTGTACATGGATATTATATTATATATATATACATGGTTAATAAGGGATTTTTGTTACCGTTGTTCTAGGATATGGTGTTTTCTCTATGAGGGAGTGAATTCGGGAAATTGTGTTGAAGATTGTGATATGTGATGGTTGGCGTGGTTGGCTAGGAATGAGGTGTGTTTTTCACCTAGAGTATTGTAAGTTATTAATTGGAAACATATTCACATTCGCGAATTTATACATTGGTTTTATTATCCTACACTAGAATTAGTTAACATAGGCTTGTCTCTCGGTCTTGGTATATAAAGAATAGAGTGGAGAAAAGATTGTTTATCATATTTTTGACTATATTCTACACTTTTTATGCCCCCATATACGTGTGGATATAATATAGGGACACCATTTTTGGTGTATATATGAGTTTATATTCAAAACTTTTATAACAACCTTGATTTACATACATAAATTGAGTTTTGTGACACAAGAAAAGGCAAAGGCCAAGAAACCAGTGCTATATGATGGATGTAATGGATATCCATGTTAGACATTAATGGTTTTTTAGAGATGGATGAAGTGGATGATCATTTTCATGCAAGAGTTCTTCCGTTATGTTAATTTTGGATATCTCAAAGTATGATTGGCCTATAAGAAATATTGTTTTCCTTTATATGATTTATATGACATTATAGATACACTTTCTCTATAACACATGTTATGTTATGAGTTGTTCACTAGATGTTATATGATAATTATTATTTTTCACTATTTATTTTGAATATTATATAAAATGTTATAATCTCTGCAAATCACCTATAAACTCTCATATCTAGTAAACAACCTTTGGGGTATGGGGAGTTATACTTTAGGTATATAATATATTGGTATGGTCAACAAGTTTGTGAACTGGGCCAGGGATATTACCCATGTAATCAACATTGAATGAAAACCATATAAGGTTCCTCTCTATAGAAGTGCCTAGACCAAATTGAATACCCAACCATATAAAATTATAATATAAAGATAAATGAATAGTAGTTCCCAATTCCACCACTTCATATTCATATATAACCTAAGAAAATCTTAAATCAAATGTTTAATTCATTAATGAACTCACCATGCACGGTCTAAAACAACTCATTGCTAAGATTTTGACCAACAAAATCCAAATTTCACAATTAATATAAACTCATGAAGTAATTATTATGAAACATGTACATGTACTGCAATAAAATAGATATTATCCATATAAATCATTATCCATAAAACCAAAACCAAAATAAATCATTCAACCGTGGTAAAAAAATCATTGAAAATATCTTTATTTAAAAAAGTAATCTCTCTGATGATTTTTAAAATTAAAATTTGGACTCAAAATAATTGCACATAAAAAATCACTGTCAAATAAATCATAATCAATAAAATATAATGTATAAAATTAGTAAAACCATTTACTCTATCATTTAGTCAAAATAAAATTAATATTTTATCATATTCTTTTAACATCGTTAGTTAACACTTTTTTATAAATTCAGTAGAATACCAATATATTCATAAAGCAACACATCATTTTTAATCTAACATTTTCATAATTAGAATATTTTTTTTTAAAATCATTAATATTTTTCCCATTTATAATTCAAACTTATAATTATATTTAACAATATACATACATTATAAATCACAAGTTCATTAACAAAACAAATCCAAACATAACACATACTAGAAAAAAAAAATTAAATTGAAAAATCCTAATTTTTTAACTAATAATTAACAAGACTTCAACCAATTAGGATAATATTTAATTACATTATTACTTAAAAAAATGAACACCCTCCCTGATAATTATCATTCTCAGAAGAAAATAATCATTTAAAAATATCAATTATAATTTTAACAAAAGTCACAATATCTCATTATTAATCTTCTCTATATTCAACTTAAATCAAAACTTATGAGTAATATCATCCAACCTATTAAACACATATTGATACCCATTTTTAAAATTGCACAAACCATTTATAACAATTTATATCTCTAAAATATGATGATACTAGACCACAAAACTCTGGATATCATTCTTTAAAAATTTCTCAAAATAAAAAACTTCATAATAAAAATTTATTTGATTTACATAAATTACAATTTAAACATGTCTCAAGTATAAAATAACAACCTCAATATTAAAACTACTCATTGAATAATCTATTATTCACATATCACAAAATTATTGAAAATAATTTTCATTCATCACAAAATGTACACATCAAACAACAATAATTATACTCTTTGATTATTATTAATCTAAGTATAGTTTACCAAGAATTTTTTTCATTTCAAAAAAATTTAAAATCAATCACAACTACATAAAATCAATCAATATGGTTCAATATTAAAACTACTCATTGAAAATTCTATTATTCACATATCAGAAAATTATCGAAAATAATTTTCATTAAACACAAAATATACACATCAAACAACAATAATTATACTCTTTTATTATTATTAATCCAAGTATAGTTTACCAATAATTGTTTTCATTTCAAAAAAATTTAAAATCAATCACAACTACATAAAATCAATCAATCAGGTTCAAATTTAACAAATATTTACTCATTTCAAATTTACCATATTGTACATGTTTTAAATATTCTATAATTTCTTTACCTATATATCAAATTCCTATAATTCCATAATATATTTTTTATATTTATGGAAATTAAATACCTAAACAAGAAAATTTAAATTCACTTATATGTTTATTAATATAATCATTACCTAATATCATATCATTTTCCCAATTCATAATCTAAAATTCCTTTTTGAAAATCGTCTTCTATCACATTATAAAAAAACAATATATCACAAAAAATCACACAACGTCATCATGTACATAAATTTAGTTATAGTTAATAACTTAGTTATTAAAATCATATTTTTAGAAAACACCAATTTATTTATTAATAATTGAATTGTTTTAGTTTATTCTAGTTTCCCATGTCAAATAACAAAACCATTTACATTCACATGTGAACTCACATACATTTCATGTAACTATGCACTTAATTGATGCGTTAATAACCCACTAATCACCCTCAACTAGAATGTATTTATGGCCTAAAATATCACTTGACAAATGGAAAAAATATTATCCCATACTCCCAAGTAATTTAGAATTATACTATCATTGCGTGAGTTGAAAACACACAAAGAACTTATATACTAAGTATTGACAACTAATATCCAATATATATATATATATAGAAAGATTTAATAACAACCCTGTTATTTTCATATGAATATATGGAATATTTCAAATAATATCTTATATATGGGCCACCAAGCTATTTTCATTGAGTGAGCATAATGAATCCCTAATAATAATAAATTAAAGATAATATTTTTTAGTAAACAAATGAGGAATCAAGAGAAATTGTTTATTACACATAATCAGAGCCTCAAATGATAAATCTAACACAATGGTTATTTCGGAAATAGGGGGTTTACCTTAGAAGAAGTATATTTTTTCCATCGGGGGTTCCATGGATCAAACTATATATGTAGAATTAATTAAATAATAAAATGAATTAATTGATTGATTAAATGGTTATATTTTATAGAAACCCTAATCTTACCTATTTTATCATCCATAAATCCCCAAGTTAGGGTTATCTACTAGAAACACTTTCTTGAGAGAGAGAGAGATAGGAAGATAACAAAGGATCTTGAATTAGGGGTGCTAGTGAGCCGATGCAGAAATGGCCACCGAAAAAAAGATCTATTTATAAGGTAATAATAATTATTCATGGATTATTTCTCCAATTTCTTGTTTCTAATCATAGAAATATTTATTATTTGTTATGTAAAATTTTAAATCAAATTTCACCCAGCAATTTTGAATTTATCATAAAATATTAATTCCACACACTATGTTCTTCACTAATGGTGGATCTAAACCCAAAGAGGATGTTTAGGATTTAAAGTGGTCACAAATGCACTCCCACCTACAATTTTACTTTGATATTATTCCCCTTTTCCTTTTTTTGATTCATTATTAGGCTTCTCTAGGCCCTTTGTTGAACCAATTGCGATCTAGATCGACGAACGATCAATTTTGGATCCACGAGTGATCAATTTAGGTATAACCAAGAAGGCCAAGGAGTGTGGATGGATTCTTGTGCAATTATTGGACATTATAATCTAGAAAAACATATATTCCCAAATTCTTTTGGAATTTCATAGAATTAGGGATACATGTGAATCACTTACAGAACATTTGTTTAGTGATTGATTGCTGAAAAATATCCATCATTGGAACACTAATGTAAGTGAGTTATTTAGTGGATTTTTGGGTGTTATTGAAGATTATAATGAAAATAGAAACATGAATTTAAGAATTATATTGATTATGGGATTACATTTTTGATTTACATGAATATAATATAGAACTACATGCCATGTATCACTCAAGAAATGAAGAATTTTGTTTCAATCGAGTTAAGTATCACACAATAAATACCCTTAATACAAATTCTATGTAACCCTAAGCTGAAAATATTAGAATATACATAGTGTACACACCAAGATAGAAGTATATCTCTACACGATGTTTTTGTCAAGACCACTCACCGAGTACCCCCAGTAATACATGATGTATCCACCCTATAAGTACACATAAAGTGTGCCAATGAAAGATATATTCCATGTATCCATTATGGGAAACGTAGTGTACTATAGACCAATATGACATGAGCCGCATGGGTACACACTAGGAATCCCAACCGGTCTACAATGTCTTGTACCCTAGTCTATAAGTCATGTATGTTAACCTATATATATAATTATAAGAGTAGTACACAAAGATAATTTCCCTTAGGGGATTCACACCTTGTACCTATATATCACTTGTTTTATATATTTCCATATTTAACATATTTTTTATCCTTTCCCATATCTTAGATATATGTGTGAATATATTCTATCATGGTATTTTTTTCATTTATAATGTGAAGGAATACCATTCTGCACCATCAAAGGTAAGGGAAAAAGTTATTTGGGATGTTTATTATTATTATCTACATAGAACAGATAAATGGGATCATACAAAATTATAGGATAATTAATGAGATTAAATATTCTATTCATAATGAATTTATAATAGGGAGTGGGTCCCCTACATGATTTATAAAGTAGGAACACCCCCACAAATGATGTTTCATTCCAATATCTGTGGAATTGGGTACTCCCTCATAAAATGAGTTGTAATATATAGGGATTAATCCCTCAACTAGGGTTGGATACTCCCTTGTTTTTTTTCTATACTTGGGTGAGTCATGGGTCCCACAATATAGAATTTAGATAGGTGATGTAGGTTACAAAGCTGAGTGATTCATATTTTTTGGGAATCTTGATTCCATTATTCTTATATAACTATTCTATGATAAGAATGAATCACTTCTTTATCTATGTTTGAATCCTCAAAAGAATATATAAGTATGCACATAATCTTTTTCTAGGGAATTTCTCCCACACATTTCATGTCTAAATAATATAATGGATTGTTTAATGATGAATTTTGAGGACACAATGTTTGTGGTGATTAGTAGTAACCATAGGTGATAGTGGTGAATGAATTTCATATATAAAACTAATTCATTGAAATTATCTAATGACCTTATTTTTGTTAGGTCAGATTTCCTTTGGGTTTATTGTGTGTGTACCTTTTCTCATTACTTTATAGTTTATGCAATGGTTATTATTTTATATAGCCTAGTGGTTGTCACATGAATTATATACATGAAAGTTAGTTTTATTTATATAACTTGAATTATTATACACTATATTGATATGTGTTTTTAGTGTAGTTTCACTATTATAATTCCACCCATCATTTAGGACATGTATACATAGTGCAGGTTTCCTGCCTCAACCATATTCAAGAATGGATGAGGGTGGCACTCTCGTCCCACTACTAGGATATGTGGTGTCCTAGTGGGATAGTTTATATTAGTGTGGTATCATAGTTAGTCAATCATAGGGGAAAATTTTGTATTAATATATATTTTGAGAATTGGTTTAGGAATTTAGTGAAATACTATTGAAATGTCTCAAGTTTGGATTTTAAGAAAAGAAACCCTATGTTGGTGTAGTGGATGGTGTATCCATTTACTAGAACTTTGATTACCTATTTGTAAAATATGATCATTATAGGACTAGTTACTTGGAATAATTAAAGAATACATGTGTCATTTAGAATTGGGTTATTGATTTCTACTTCCTTATTTTTAACTGTAAGATTCCACCATACAGTATTCCATATAGATTCCCAAGGAAGGGTCATTGATAAAACAAATTTTTATTACATTTTGGATACATTTGATTAATGATTAATAATTATTTAGTGAATAATACACTAGGTTTTGATGCATTTTGTAGGAACTTGGAATTTGAGGATGAAACTATAAATTCTATAAAAATGGTAGGAACATAATTACATGTCATGAATCAGAAATACAAGAAATATACCTCTCGAACATACCATTTTCCAGCTAAAATTAAAATTCAAGACTCCAAAATACATGTCATGAACCAAAAATATGATGTGTATCAGGACAACACATTGTGAAAGATTCAAATTCCAAATCTGATGATTATAATGTGTGAACTCATTACATGATGTGATAATGTTCAAACATAGTTTCACCAAAGATTCAAACAAATAAATCCATGAAGATCCAAGATATTCGAAGGTTCTGCAGGATCTGAACTACATGAAGTGAACACCATTTACACATCATTTATGTGCTAAAGTAGAATACCTAGAAATAATTATAAAACATGAACCACTTATATGACGTACACATCTCAAACTCTATAAATATTCCAGCACCCTCAACGCGAGAAGATTCTCAGACCCATAAAATTATTATACTCCTTTCTTTCATTATTATCCATTTTTTCCATTTTTAATTCCATATATCTCTATTGAATTATATTATTATTCTACATATTATTGTGTTACTATTTTCATTTCCATGAAACCTTTTTTTACCATCTTTATTCAAAAATTTTATTTCCAATCCCATTTCCCTACAACTTCTATTGCAGATATCTTCTTCATTTTTCTTCCTCCAAGTTAGTATTTGATTTCCTTTTCATGATTTAAATTGTGAGTTTTTATTTTTCCATTGATTAATTGATATTCTAAGCATACTGCAATCCATTTCATTATTTTTATTCAAATCCATCATGTGTGGCTCATCCACTTAGGGTTAGGGGTTGAGAGTATGGGTGGTTGAACCTAATGAATATCTAATATTGAAACTGGGTAACCCTATAGCTAGTAAATAGTTTTTAAAATAAATTAATCTCATAAAAATGGACTATCCAAGACCATAATAAATGTATGTTAAACAACAATGACCTATTTGGATAAGATTGGGGTAAGACAAATACCTGTGATTCATTATTCCTAGAAACCACACTTCTTGTACTTTGGTTTTCAATTACTCTATTCCAAGGAGTCACTTTTAGATTACTTTCATCCTATTGGTTAGAACGAGATCAATTGGTGTATTTTGTAGCACTTTTCAGCCTACTTCATAGGTTTATCCTTAATTATATTGAGGATTACCCTTTGAATATAACCTAAAATTGACCCAAAATCCTAACATTATTCTGTTTGAAGACTCAAGATAATTAATTTTATTCAAACCAAAACAAAGAGAGTAAACATGAGGAATCCCCCAAAACGTTTTTACAGTTGGGTTTCTTTTCACCAAGATTTTTCTATGTGTTTGGATAGATACTACCAAATACTATGCCCTAGTATATGAGTATAGTTTGTGAAAATAAATATTTAATCTGATTAATTCCTAGAGTAATACACTATTCCTTATAAGGTCATGGAATTTCCGCACCATTTTCAGTGATCATAAATGTTTAGGCACTATGACCTCAAGAATGTAAATTAGATTACCTAACCCCACCCCTTTTCTTCTTTTTTCCTTCCCCATTTATTTATTATAATTTTATAATTTTAGACTAGAACCTACATCATGTTATTTTAATCTTAGATCATGATACAGGGCCCCTAAAATCATTTAAGAAACATTGACACCCAATAACCACTTATTTTCAATCCTGATTTCAATAGAAACTTATCTACACATCAATGTTTCACAATGGATGAGTGCAATAATATTCTTCCAGCACAAATTTTGAACCTCCAATATGAGACACATGAACATTAGGCTGAGCGGTCAGCACTGAAGGAGCACACCATAATGTATTATAGTTTCCATCCATTCATGGTTTTGTGTCAGGAATTTATTATCCACCAATTCAGGAAAAAACATTTGAAATCAAAACTGGACTTATACATATGATCCAAAACATGGGTAAATTTAGTGGGCTTCAAATTTAAGACCCACATGAACACATCTCAAGTATATTAGTGGTTATCAAAACATTTCAAAACCAAGGAAGTTCTTCTAATTCAATCCAACTGAGAGTTTTCCCATTCTCCTAGTTCAAAAGAGCCAATTATTGGATAAATATTAAAGCACCTATGTCCATCATGACTTGGGATGATCTATCCCTAAAATTCCTTGATAAATATTTCACACCCATATTAATGTAGAAGTTATGAAATTAAATTTATATCTTCAACCATGAAGATAGAAAATTATTCTTGGAATCTGATTATAGATTCAAGGAACTAACCTTCAAGTTCCCACATAACAAACTAGATGTGTGTTTATACTTATAAACATTCTACCAGGAACTACAGTATGCTTCCCATACTATTGTAGACAATACTAGTGAAATTGGGATCATTCTAAACACATTAGAATATGGAAGAGAAATTTTGGATGAAGTCTCCCATAATGATAGTTTGTGTAAGAGTGATAGAAGGCTGCCTCCGCATATAATCCATCAAGTGGAGGAGATAACCCCACCTAGAATCCCATGGGAGGCTCTTAGAAAGAAGCTAAATGAATTATAGCTACCTGTTTCACCTTTATCCCTCCTTCTACTATGATAGATATACAATTTTTGAGATGTTTAAAGGCCCACACTTGGACCAATACCGTAGGGAAGGTATAAAAGAACTTGAATTCCACATTTTTAAATACGTCAATTACAATAAAAAAAATCAGAAATATCGATAGAATATCTATCAACATATACTTTTTTAGTATCTAAAGAAACAAAACCTTATTTATTATCAATAAAGAAGTGGATAGATCTCATAAATAAATTTAAGATTCCATAGGTACCCACATCAAGATCTAGCTCCTAAACCATTGAATTATTCTAACAAACTTTTACTAGACATATACAGTTTTAACTATCTTAACATTAGGAGTATCAATATGATCTACTAAGACCACCAAAAAATCCCATCATATCCAATCCAATTTTGAAACCATGATCACTACCTTCATGCAGGAGGAACACTAAATGATGAAAACCCAATATATTGAAATTACAAACCACAAGGATTCCCTACACAACATTAATCATCATGTGGGGGAAGACTTCTATGATTTTATCTGATCAACTATCTGTTACTTTGTTCAGTAATACCGATGCTCATTTTGGGTAGGAGACTATATGATAATTATCAAGATTAGAATGATTCTATATTTTTATAATCCATGTAAAGATGAGAAAAATCAGTTAAAATAATATGATAAATCTGATGAGAATATAACTCAGGAGATAGACCCAACTGAAAAAGTTACCTTTAAGGAAAACCCTGAAAAGAAAAATGTATATGTGGCACTACCACCATACAATCCACCTCTCCCCTTTCCTAAAAGGGTGAAAAAATATATGAAAGTGTGATGTTCTAAAAAAATTTCTTGAGTTGATTAAACAATTTCACATCGATATCCACTTTGTAAAGGATATTTCTCTAGTACCTAATTATGAAAGATTATTTAAATACATTCTATCATGTAAAAAGAATATAGTGGACTTAAGAGTCATCTTTCTAAATGAAAAATTTTGTTCTCTTATCCAGAGAAATATCCCTCCGAAAATTTGCAACCCTGGATGTTTCTCAAACCCTTGAACTATAGGGACATTCAACTTTGAAAGAGGCTTGTGTGATATAGGCATAAGTATGAATCCCATTCTTTTAAATGTATTCAATAAGTTTAGGCTTGATGACATAAATCCAACAAGTGTGTAAAACCAAATTGATAACTACTTAGTCAAACATCCTCAAGGTTTTATTGAGTACGTCTTAGTAAAAGTTGAAAAATTAATTTTCTCTTCTAATTTCTTTATCATGGACATAGAATAAGAAGAAATTATTATTATTATTCTAGTAATACCACTTTATTCCACTAGGACTTCATGGATTGATGTTATCCAATTGAGATTAATGTGTAGAGTTGGTGAAGAAATAGTTTTATTCAATTTGGTGAAGGTCTCTAATAAAAGTGACGAGTCATTGAATTGTCATTATATATGTCTTAATTATATGGAAGAAGATAATTTGACTAGAAAAAATGTCAATAAGAAACTAACTCCTACTAAAAATGAATCCAATGCTAATATGAACGTGAATTCCAAAGAACCTATGATTATAAATGTCATCTAGCCTTTTTCCCTTATGTTTTCAAAAAAATTTCTTTAATGTGTGTCTCATCAAATTTGAAATCATTTTAACGGGACCATGTCTAAATCTATAAAAAAATATTTGACTAGAAATTAACCCATGTTTGGTTATATTTTTAAATAAATTTAATACATTTGGATTTTGTTTTTAGTGTTCTTTTAGAAGTTTTTGAAATATTAAAATTTATTTATAAAAAAAATTATTCAAAAAAACACCTGTCATGTACTAAATATACATGTTGTAAATGTTTCGAGGCATAGAAAAATGATTCCCAAATTTTACACATCTTTTATATAGTATATATCACGAGACTCATGAGACAGTTGTTAAAAACCTTAAACCAAGGGTTCACGATTGACCCCCCCCATCTCGATTCTTCTTCGTGCGACCCCCAACACCCGACAGACGACCTCCCACTAACTGTACCTCCCATTCACTTCTTCTCTCATCCCCCATTCATATATATTCACCCTATGATCTATTCCTCATCGATTTCCCTACCTAATTCATCAATGTAACTCACAAAACACACCTCATGTGGAATGTATCATCTACCTCTCAAGTTCTAGGTCATTTTTCATCCTTCTCCACCCAAGGATTTGACCCCATCACTCTCTTTTTCATTTTTTACCATCCTATCTTCTTCAGATAATCCCAGTCCACTTATATCTCATCCTATGATACTTCCCCATGCACACACATGCACCCATGGTTCAATTTTCCTAACCCGTATCAATAGATTCACTTGGTCCACTTTTAAGCCAAGATGATGATGTCTAACAAGACCGTGGACCTGGATGTGCTCAAGCACATTCATGTGAACAAGGAGTTCCTTGAGGTGATGGATTAGATTCACCTATCAACCATCACCTAGGTTTATGAGGAAATGTTATGAAATCATATCCTGAAGTTTCCTTCCATTATAGAGCTCAATGTAGCTCACATCACCTTCCGCCTTGGTTGTGGACCCTGAGAGATCACCTGGGGAGACTTCGCCAGAGGAAATAGTATCCACACTAAGGAGTTCTTCACCAATCTATCACACTATGCGTTAAGTCTAGAAATATCCAATACATATTTTTCCAAGAGATAATCACTCATCTCTCAGGACCCACTGATCTTCCATGATCCACGCATAAGGAAGAGCACATAGCTGCAAGTTTCCACTCTCCAGATTATTAATCAGGCATTGGCTCATGTATAGTTGTCCAGAGGGAATTATCACAAGAGAATCTCCCATATTGAGATGCTCAAACTTGAATCTTCCATGGGTATCCATGCCATTAATATGTAATTCAATTTCACACTTAAATTTTAGACTTAGGTACAACGGGCCATAGGTACTCTCATGGGGGGGGGGATTTCATCACCCATAAAGCCTAAAACATTCAAAACTTCAACAAAACTCAGCCTCTATCGTCACTTGGGATGATAGATCCTATTGTACCTCTAATTATATATAAGATAGGGTTCTTGGGTGTGGTTGATGGGATTTATCAATGGGCCCAAAATTATTTGAATGACCAGGTCTCATCCATTTTCCCATCTTTAGATCCCCCTTCCCCTACTAATCCTTCATCTCCATAAAACTCCACCCCTGACACTTCCTCTACTAATACAACAATTTCACCACCCCCTTCCAAAAATACCTCATATGCATCTCCACCCACCCCACCACTTCCCACAGACTACTTTCTAGTTCTCCTAGCCATCTTAGATAACCAACATCATCTTTCTCACCATCTACATATTCCATTCATCAACCCATCTAACTTCACCACTCCTCCTCACCAGTAGCCCCTCATACTACCCATCCACCACCTCCCTTAATAACCTCCTCCATATCCATTACTACCCCACACACCACCCTTGTTGAACACCCTCCAGATCTCATAGACCCTACTACCCAACCAGAGTATCTTGCTGAGCAGTCCTGACAGAGTAACATCCTTACCCGACTATCTTCATCAGAGGTGTTCATAGATGATCTAGCTACTATACATATGACCACTATATAGATTGGTACCTGAACTTCTATATCATTGATTGAACTTTATTCCAACACCGTGAGACCTTATACAGTGGTTGATCATTCAGCCTCAAAATTCATAGATGAAATCGATAGGGAGGGATAGCTATAGGAACCCACTATTCAAGAGGGGACTCTTGTTGAGGATTTTGATGACATTGTCTTTACATTATAGTTATGTTCGGGTTTCACTCCATTTTATAATATATTTGGGTTTCCATTTTTCTACTAGTTTTCAATTTTCACTGATATATCATTGCTTATATATATATATATATATATATATATATATATTAGATACCGTTTTTTACTACACCACTTGATATATTATATTCATTTTACTTCTACATTACTTTAGCTGTGTCTACTTCTATCGCTTCTTCTATAGTCACTGATGAGCTTGCCAGTCCATCCTCTGGAATCATGGTAGAGATTTATCAGCATGTAACTGACCCAAAAATATAGGTTGAAGAACTCTATCTTGAGATCCATGCTTAGTAGGGGTACCCTCCATGATGATAAGAAACAACTATTTCTACCACATGAGATTTATGAATGATTCACTCCTATGGTGGTTAATACATCTTTGCATCCCCATGATCTCAATGACATTATTTCCTACTCCTATAAGAGGTATTGGTCCTATAAGAAGATTGAAAAAATTTACGGATTCCTTTGTCTATCCATATAGTTGATGATGTCATTATGAGTGCTTTATGGGAGTAATCCCATGTTTTTTGTTTCTTTTATCTTATTTATGTTCTTAGGATAATTGTTTTCCCTTTTTCATATATTATCCTCCAGTCTCCACAAACATCATTGTACACAATTACAATATTTATCTTAGTTGATTTATAATAGACTTGGCTTTATGAACCTACTCATTTTCCTTTTTCAATATTTTTTTAAAACCTGTGGACTAATGTTTTTCCGGTGCCAGTATTTTTTTCTAATTTTTTTTTGGTATCATAGTTTTAAATACATATCCAACAAGTTTCTGCATGGCATGAATTTCACTATAGGGTGCTCCCCAATCCTTATTTTCAATTCTTAAAATTTCATTTCAACTATATTTATTTTATACTTACGATATCTCTCATAATGAATTCTAGAATAGTGTCGAAACTATCTCATTTTAAGTGTGTGTGGGTGGTCTTTATGGAACTTTATTATCAATAGAGTTGGATTTTTTCTTGTATTTATTAGTATAAGAGGAATTTTTACTCGGAATCATTATTTTAACTTGAAAAAAATTTACAACAACTTAAATAAAAGGCAAATCTGTGATAGAGTTTTCAGAAATCCAATTTTATTCTTTTTTATGTTATTAGAATCATTTCTGAGTTGAGTACATTAATTATATTTTTTTGAATCATGTAATTTATTTTTATTGACTTTTTATTGGATACTATAACCTGAGTGATTGAAATTTATTTTTATACTCTCATTCCCAATAGGATTTTAGATATACACTATTATATGATTTTATGGCCATATTTCTTGAGAGATACTTGGGAAATGTAAACCTATGATAACAAACATTGATATATTCTTGGGGTAATGATTGAAAAAATAAATTGTTAAAATTATTTAGGTAATATTTATAAACCATTTTTTCTAAGACCCACCAATACACATTTACTTCTTTTTACTAAACTATCCATGAATAACCTTTATAGGATGGAGCCATTCCATGAATATCATCCCTTCCAACCCTTATCTTAGTATGATGCATTATTTTCCTTGGAACAAGTGTGGGTGAATTTTCTCTATTGACGAACAAGGGATATCGATATTGGGGAAATGTATGGTGGAACATTCACCAGATTTTTATGATGCAGTCTATGAATACTTTTGAAATTTTCAATGTTTGAACTACTCATTCCAAATAAAATAAAATAAATTAAAATATTGGGTTGTGTATTAGGAAGGTTAAATTCACCATTAATGGAACATTGAATACTGTGATGGACCATATGTGGTTAGGTGATGGATGTGAGACCTAGACTAGACATGATTTTCAAAAAAGAAAAAATAGAAAAAAAGAACATGGTATGTTCTTGATACTATCTTTTCATAATCATAGATTCATTTTGATCTATTCAATCATGGACACATTATTTCTTGGATGTGTTACTTCATTTCACTACTCAAGGTTATCATGAATTATACTGTAAATCATAACCTACTTTCCTTGCTATATTTTCACTATTTTATCAACTTCCATCATCCTCAGAAACATGTGAACCTTATTTTTTAAATCCCACATTATTAATTGTTTTAATTTTATATAAAAAGTGAACATGATAGAACCATTTAAATTCTATGGTTAGGAACATGTATTCAGGGTGTAATCATAAATCCAGTTATATTTAACCTTGACTAATGAGATAGCATTTATTGTGAAGTAAATTGAAAAATGGGTATGTATTCTTAGGAACAATTTTGAAATTTCAATTAAAGGATGAAAAAATATAAGTAAATAACTTGATTATGATTCATGAATTCTTATCTACATTAGATTGATTGTAAAGTAATTACTTTTCTAACATGCACTTATTTTTTTTTACCTGACTGTATTGCATGTTTCATGTTTATTGATTGTATGATTTGGAATCCTTGTTGAGCTGATTTTTTATAGAGGATAATAAATTTTTCAAGGGTGGGGGAATTTAAAAATAAAAATTTGTTTATACATTTTGGATACATTTCAATAATTTATAATCATGATTTAATTGATAATAATTTTGGTTTTGATACTTATTTTAAGGAATAAAGAATTGGAGGATCAAAAGAGGAATACTGAAAAATGGTTGAATTCATCCTTACACATCGTGAATCTGAAATACACAATGTGTTATTCTCAAACAGATCATCTGCTAACTAAAATTAAATTATGTGAATCCCAAATATAAGGTGTGAACAAAGTAAACATCATGTATCATTATTACATAGCATGAATGATTTTGAAATACAAAGTTGAATATTAAATGGTGTGTACTCATTACATGATGTGAGAAAGTTCAACCATATTTTTCTTTGAAGGTCCATTTTGAAAATTAAGTGATGATCCAAAATATTAATAGGTTTTTTTATATTTGAATTACATGATGTGAATACCATTTACATATTTTGTATGTTTCGAAGGATAATCCACTTAAATAAATACACTATATGAACCATTTTCACACCATTTACTTTTTTGGATCTATAAATATTCCATCTCCCTCAATGTGAAAAGGTGCTCGGACATAGAAACTTATTTTATTCATTTATTCCATTATTATATATTTTTGTTCCATTTTTATTTGTGTCTATATCAATTTTTTTCCTTTATTAGTGTACACATTTTTTTTGTTTTCAATCTCAAGATGCATTTTTTTACCATCATTATGAAAAAATTCTATTTCCAGTCCCATTTTCCCTAAAACATTAATTATTATTGTATTATTCATTGTTTCCTCCTATAAGTTAGCATTTAATTTCTTTTTCATGATACAATTTTGAATTTATCTACTATTATTATTAATAAATTTATCAATAATTACTCCATATATTCTCCTATTTTTATTCAAATTTGTTATGCGTGGTTAATTCTCTTAGAGGTAGGGGTTGAAATTAGAGGTGGTTGAACTTAATGAATATCTAAAATCAAAATTGGTAATGGGGGTAATCGGTGAAAGGAAACTCTTGGGTGGCTATTCATAATTAACTTAGGTGGCTCAAATAGTGGCTACATGCATGGATAGGGGATCATCCCCTATCGACCTGGAGATGGAGGATCTTAAACTGGATATCAAGCGCTTGGAATCTAGTCTGGAGGAAGTATATAATGACATTAACATCAAGGATATTTCTATCAAGAAGAATAGTTTAGAGGAACTTATCCTTAGACAAGAATTAACAACTTGGAAAAATAAAGGATAAAGTGGATGCATGAGGGTGACAAGAACAAAACATACTTCCATGCTTGCATTAGGGAGAAAAGACACCCTATCAAACCCAATATCATGCTCGAAGATGGAACCTACATAGATGATAGAGATGTTTTGGGAGAAATGGAATATTCTTTCTTCAAAGTCCTTATTACAGAACAAAACACAAGGATGGACAATAGGTACCCAATCGGAAGTGCAGACCTCTGAGATACAATTACCAACATTATATCCTTCAAAGACAATGCTCGATTGGATGTGATCCCAGAAGATATTGAGATTCATGTGGCCTTGATGAATCTGAATCTGAAGAGTGCACCGGGGCCTGATTGTTTTTCTGGATCATTCTACAGAGCCTTGTGGTAGGTGGTGAAGGATGACATCGTTGTATCAGTTCAAGACTTTTTCTGAGGAGGAATCATTCCTCGCATTTCATGCGCCACGACACTAGTGCTCATACCGAAGGTAAAGGATCCCTCCTCCCTCCTCCAGTATTGACCTATGAGTATGTGTAATTCCACTACAAGATCCTTGTGAGAATAATCAATATGAGGCTAGCCATTCTTCTTCCCCGGTGGACTTCCATAGAGCAACACAGTTTCATGAGGGGGCGTTCAATACATGGATCATTTTCTCTTGCTTAGGAAATGATGAGGGACATAAATAATAAGACACATGGCTCCAAAATGGTCATTAAATTGGACATGAAAAATTCATATGATATAATAGAATGTGTATTCATTGAAATGGTCCTAGAAATCATGGGTCTCTCTCCCAAAGGCTCAAAAAATCTCTTTAGATTCTTTAGCTCTTCCTGGATGGTTTTATCGTTCATAGGGAGATCTCATGGCTTCTTCAAGGCCACTCTCGAGTTACATCTAGGTGACTCAATATCCCAAACTATATTCAATATTATACAAGATATGCTAAGCCACCTCTTGAACATAGGGATTTCCAATAGTAGTATATTACCCTATCAAAGGAAATTGAACCTTCCCTTTATCTCCCACAGGATGTTCTCATACGACATGATCATATTATCAAATGCAGGGAAGAGATCTACATGTGGTATTAATAGAATACGGGAAGAGTATTTCTACTAGAGTGGTCAGGTGCTCACCATTATAAAAGTAATATCTATATCTGAAACAAATGTGTGGAAATATGGGCTAATCTTTTATGAAAAAAATAGACATGCAACCTGGTTATTTCATGATATAGTATCTTAGAACTCCACTATCATTAATCATAATGCGAATTATGGACTTTGATCAAGTGGTGAGAAGGATAACAATTCAATTCCTCAACTAGAGGAACAAATTATTATCCTTTGGGGGTGTATTTCACTAGTTAACAATGTCCTAACTTCCATACCGGTACATGTGTTAGCTTCCACTTTAGTGCCAAAAGGGGTTATCAAAGTAATCAACAAGGTCTTGGATAACTTCTTATGGGATGATATTTCAGAAGGGAAGAGACACTGGGTTTCATGGGATAGGATGGAATAACCCATTCATGAGGGGGGTATTAATGTTAGGAGCTTAGTGGATACGATTTTGTGCATGCACGCCAAATTTGCATGAGAAATCTTGGAGAATAAATCTCTTTGGGGGAGGATAATATCCCAAAACTATGATAGTAACAAAGAAGAATATATCGTACAAGGATTTCCATTTGTTAAATAGATATGCCCCCTCATCTAGTGTCCCCAACAACACTCTTAGTGGATAATGGAAGAAGGTGGTATTCTCTTCTAGAAACACAACTGGGTGGGGTCAATGCTTGGATTTCCAGGGTGTCTGGCCCCAATGATTGCCTTCAAAGAGGCGATTTTGAATCCTAATTTCATCAAGGTAGTTCCTAACAAGAACAAGTATGACATCTTCGGTTCTATTCTCATAAAAATTGAACTAAAGAAACGTGTGTTCACCCCTCTCACTCTAGGAAGTTCACTACAAAGTATTTTCGAAGGATCTCTACTCCCAGGTGCATCAGGAAAGATAGAATGATATATTGTGGTGTAAAAAATCCCAACCAAATAAAAATTCCTCATTTGGAAAATAAGGAAATCCATGATACCATCTGATGAGGTCATCAAGAAATTGGGCATTAGTTTAGAATCCCAGTGTCAGTGCTGTAACTACAATCAGGAAGAAAGAATTAACCCCATATTCATTGAAGGAGAGTGGAATCAAGATGTGTGGAAGTTCTTTGGAGATTTCATAGCTATATCATCTTCTAAATTTTGTGATACATAGTTCTTGGAGAAGTGGTTATAGGGGAAAATAGCTAATAGACCTAATAGGGTAGAGAGTATTATTATTATTAGTGTTGGCTGTTGGTGACTTTGGCAGGCCCATAACAAGGCTAGATATGAGGAGCTTCCCTCAACACGAAGTTCCATAATTATGAGAACCAAATGATTGATGATTGATATAGTAACCCTCATCAAGAACTGGCATGAATCCCCCTCTCTACGTCTATTACAATAACATTCCTCTTCATCCACTTCACCCATGGACAGAACGTAAGGACACTATATACGATGCATTCCGCCAACAAATGGCTTCCAGTTAATTACAGATGGGTCATGCATCATGGGTGAAATGCAAGGTGGAGGAGTGGTTCACAAACTAAGAGGGAGTGTTTTCCTTACTTCCATGGAAAATTTTGGTGATAGAAATGCACTTCATATAGAGGCTAATGTAGTCCTCACATGGTTCAACCTATGAAAACAAAATAACATTGAGCTCTCCTAAGTGGAA
Source organism: Viscum album (assembly GCA_963277665.1). NCBI lineage: Eukaryota > Viridiplantae > Streptophyta > Magnoliopsida > Santalales > Viscaceae > Viscum > Viscum album. The sequence continues at coordinate 227,113,100 of OY728162.1, forward strand.
ACCGACTTGAGGATCATACATTACTCCCTACTAGGAAGCGGATCCATACCATGGTCAGTATTTTACATCATTAGGAAATGTAAATAGCTCTTTAACAGTAATATTTATGTCACCCACACCTGGAAAGAGGGGAACAAAGTCACAGATCACCTCACCTCCCTAGAAGCCCCTGGCTCCAATGTCACTTGCCTTTCCAATGTCACCTATTTTAATCCTGAAAGTGTTAATTTAATTTATGTGGATTCCATTGGTCACCACTATTTTAGGCCCCCCTAATCCTTAGTTTTCTTTTTCTCTAGGACCATTTTATCTGTTACTTTCTCATTTGAATAAATATATAATGAAGTAGTATTAGTATTGCAATCACAATTGGGTAACCCTATGGCTAGTATCCAGGTATAATATCAATTTCATTATATTTCACTATCCCTGACCATTAGATGTGTATGTTGAATGACCATGACATAGTTGGAGGAGATCACGGTAGAACTAATAGACTATAATTCTTTCTTCCTATAAGGAAAGGTTCATGCACTTAAGTTGTCAATTAATATGGATGAAAGATTCATTACCATATTAGGTTGATCCAATTGGTTGGATGAAGATCAATTGGGGTCTTTTGTATAACTTTTCAACCAATTCCATAGGTCTATCCCAAGATTGATTGAGGATTACCCTTTCTATATACCATAAAATTAACCCCAAACACTTACTTTAATCTCTTTTGTGACCAAATACAATTATTTTTAGTCAAACCGAACCAAAGGGAGTACACATGAGGAATCCCCTAAAAGGGTTTGACTTCTGGATTTCTTGTCTAACAAGATCTCTCTATGCATTTGACCCCAGACTACCACTTACAATGCCTTAGTAGAATATATTAGTTTGAGAAATATATATTTTGTCTGATCAACTCCTGGAGGAATCCCTATTTGAAATTGGACTATTTTTTACGGGAACCCTATCGCAAAAGATCACATCACAAATATCTTCCCTGAGATTATTTAAAAAAAGTATTTGTGATGAGTCATCACAAATACTATGTGCGATGAGGATCCCCCATAGCAAATATCTTAGAAAAATTGAATGAAATAATATTATTAATAATAATAAAATAATATTGATATTATAAATATTAATGAAATAATAATATTTATACTATTAAAACAATAAAAAATTATAAGAAAATAAAAACCTCAATATTCTTAAAAATATAAAAATAATAAAATAATAATAATAAATAAATAAATATAATAAATAAATTAAATAAACTAATAAAATAAAAAAATTAAATAAAAATTAAATAATTAAATAAATAATTAAATAAATAAATAAAATGAAATATTCACAATAATAAAAAACACACTATATAGAAATGTAAATAGTTAATATTATAAAAAAAATTCAATTAAATGTTTTATCATAAAAAACAAATATATCACTGAGGGCGGTCCTCTGGAGGAGCTGGAGGAGATGGTGGAGGGAACCTCATCCCTAAACCAAGAGTCAGACATCGCTTGTACTCCAACTGCTTGTGATGTTACTGATGTAATCGACGCATCTCCTCCTCCTTCTACTACTACTATAATCAGAGCTCTTACTACTATTTTTTCTCCCATTGTAACATCTCCTACTGCAACCATTGATGCATCTCATCCTTCTCCTTACGCATACTCTTTATGGCCTCACTTTGAGTTCGTAGTTGTTCCTAATATTGTGCAACATATGATGATGAATCTCCAAGAGCTCCCCTCAAGTTGTATTCCCACATCATAGTGGTACCATAATACCTCCCATGCATCAATCGAGAGATGATACCAAAAACTCAGCCTTTCTTGAAGGTATACTAGGTCACCTGCATCCATGCTACCTCATCAAATTGGTGGACACTGGTCTAAAACATGGTCTCAGACTGACTCTCAGTCTATGACTGAGATGCCGCAGCCTCATATGACTCCTTCAATTTCAATTAAAAATTAAAAATAGTTAAAATATTTTTTTTAGTTAATTTTAAAACTTAGAAATAAATTATACTAACCACTATCAGGTACTGGTGATCAGATCTAATCTCTCCTGTGACCGGACCACTGTACATCCTCTTATAAACGTTGAACTCTACAACATCATGTTATTCAAATTCTTATTTGAATATAAAATAAATCGTTAAATTTAATTTTATATAAATTATTCAAAAAATTAATTACCATATATTCCCTATGAGTACTAAATATACGACTACCATCTCGATGTGTCACCTCCTATCTCCTTCAGTTTTTCTACCAACTGATGGTCTCCTCTAAAAATTCCCACCCAACCAATGTGAACATAATCCATCCCAAACATGATATGAAATGTAATCAGGTCAGTGGGCGTAACAAGACTCATCAAACTCTATCACTCCTACATTAATAATTTCTTTCTATCTCAAATTGTGCCAAAACCGATGGCTACACTCACGCATAAACCCCTACCATGCCTTTTAGATAGCACCAAACATGCTCTCATCGATGGGATAACATAAAACCTACAAATAAATTATAATAATACGTTATTAATTAAATAAATTTCAATATAAATATTATTTATCTATGTACCAACTAATGATAAAAAATGCAGTGATGAATATCAACAGGAATCTCCTCCCATTTGACCCATGCTTAAGAAAAATAATTTCACAATATTGTGCTCCTTTATCCAACAAATATATGGGAAAATCTATGAAGAAAATAAAACATAATAAAAAGAACTAAAATACACTGGTAAAAATACCTCTACATGCGTGGATCAAATCCAATATATTGACATCGCTCATGAATCACCAATCGGGAAAGACCATAACCCCTTTGAGTCCTCTCTAAACTTCCATTAGTATGAGGGTTAGATGATCCAACATCCTTCTCGTCCAAAGGTAAATGAGCCTCCGGTAAATGAAGAAATAGATTCGGGTCCATTTGAAACAAAAAATCATTATTGTTATCAAATAGTTAAAATCAACAATTATATATAGACATATATTATATATGGTTATAACCTATATTTAACCATGTCGATATTTATCTGTAACCTCATCTTCATATCTGAAGATGTCAATGTCTTCATATTCCTCCTCAGCATTATCAATTTCTATATGAGTTTTAGTTTCATCATCTCCTGTCATTTTAAATATATTTATAACATCATTAACATCATCATAACTATCGACCCTTAACTGTGTGGTTTCATTATTGATATTTTTTTCTCATTATGAAAAAAGATGGATTTGGAGTAGTATCTAGAAAAATATCAACTCCTTTCACTTTAATGGAACCACGTTCTAATTGAGTAAACTGATTTTTTTGAGATTAAATTTTTATTACGCTCCACTAATCACCCAACTCTTTGGAAGTAGCACAATAATTAGAATAATAAATTTAATGTGTCTGATTAGAAAATAAAAATGTTTCATTTACTATAAAAAGAATTTTATATTTAATATCTATGATTCCATGGGTTGGATGAACAAACAATCCACTCTCAATATCTAACCACTAACATTTAAACATTGTTATGTAATGCTATCCTAGATAACAAAATTCCATAATTTCTTCCAGAATGACGTAAAAGACAACTTAAGTTTATATATGATGATATCCTCTCAAGAAGACACCTTAATTCATTGTTTATTTATTCCCAATATGCATGTGTATGAAATCTAAAACCATTCACGACATATGCATTAAAGGATTTAATTATTTTGGTTGTTGGGTTACTCAAAACACACAATCGGTTATCAATTTTATTAGTATGTTGAGATACCTGAAAATTGGCAAAAAAATTATCAATATAATAAGTAAAAAATTGATTTTATATTTTAAACCGAATATAATTTATATTAACATTTTTTGAAACCATTAGGAAAACATGTTTTTCCAATGTTCTTCTAGAGCAGTTGTTGTAATTTATGGAAGATGTTTCTTGATATGAATATCATATAACCTAAAAATAAAATAATATTAATTTATTAAAAAAAAAATATAATAAGGGATATGATCACTCACAATACAAATGGTGTCATTTCTTCACAGTTGAGCAGAACATATGTATGAGCTCTGTGATGTTCATCGTCTCAAATCCATCACCCATGAACTCCACAAAATCCAAGTTATAACTGATTAAAAATTGATAATTGATTTCTCATTTCATCATTAACATTTCCCTCATTAAAGGGACATGAAATTGAGTTTTGATGGATATTCAGATTTAAGATAATGAGATCAAGAAAAATAAATTTCTTCTTGCAAATAAGCATCTACAATTAAGCATTCAACTGATGCTTTATTAAGTACTTTTTTCTTAAATTTCTGCATTCATTTCTCAAATGGGTTTATCCATAAAAATTATTCTAGACCTCCACATTTTGATTCATATAGAAAATGTAATATTAAATGTTCCATTGAGTCAAATAAAGTCGGAGGAAATATTGTTTTTTAATTTACATAAAATTAAAATGTCATATTCTTGCAGTATTATTAGTGCATTTTAGTATATTTTCTCCGCATAAATGTCTCATAAAAATATGATATATCTGTTGTCACATCCTAAATCATAGAATTCAACAAACATGTTAATCCAATCAGCATTATTCATTCCATTATAACATGACATTAATGACTTTTTAATCCAGTAATATGACCATTTCAAACGTATCTACCAAAATTGGAAGCATAACAATCCGGAATTCTCAAATTTGTAATACACTAAAAAAATAATAATCAATTTTCTTTGGAAACTGTATAAGATTCTTTTGTATTCCTTAAAATATGTGATCTCACATTTTCAAACAGATCATGGTCCAGTCACCTAAAAATTTGGGCAAGATCTAATCATGCCTTTACATTAACTTTGGTATTACCTTGTGTATTCAAAACTTTGTGAAATAAATTATCAAAATAGTTATTCTCAATATCATGACATCTAACATGTGATATACCAATAAATCAGACCAATATAGAAGATCCCAAATAATTCTTCGTTTTATCTGATTAAGTTCTTTCTCAAAGACATCAATTTTTTATTGGTTTATTGTTGGTCCAAATGTGATAGGAGGTAATGAAGAGACAATTAATTTTACCTATATACCTAAGATCATTGTTAGAGGTCAATCTCTTTCAATTTTCCCTTTTCTAAAATGATATTTTTTCCACCAAAATAGATGATCGGTTGGAAGGAATCTATGAGGACTGTAAAAAAACATGGTTTTTTTTCTATTAATGAGTATAAACACTTTTTTTTCTCTCATACAGTATATAAATGATTTTGGACCATGTGTACTCTAGTAGGATAACTTTCCATATGCTAGAAAGTCACTAACTATCCACATCAATGCATATTTCAGTAGAAAATTCTATTTCACAACAACATCATCTGTATTGAAACTATTACTCTATAATGAATTTAACTCATCAATAAATGGTTTCAAATAAACATCAATATTATTTTTTGTATGTCCTAGATTTAATAAGGTCAAAATATGTATGTTTCCTTCATCAACATACAAGTAGGTAAATTATATAGAGTTATAAAGACATGCCAACATTAATACTGACTACTATAAGAACCAAATAGACAGAAACCATCAATAGAGAGACCTAATTGCATGTTTTGGGATTCTACATCAAAATATGGAGGCACTCTATCAAAATGTTTTCATGAATCACCATTAGAGATATGATTTAATCATTTACCAATTAAAATATAGTTTTTGTTCTATTACATCAATTTCACTGTGTTCTGAGACATAAATAAATATTTCAATCTACATTTAAGCAAGAAATATCTCAAATGTTTTATAGGAATCAATCTAGACTTTCCTAGTTGAGCCTCTTTATTCCGTGATTTTCCACATGTGGGATAACTTTCCAACAAATCATTTTCACCATAATATAGTAGGCAATTATTTGAACATGCAAGAATGTCTTAATAACCAAGACCTAGATTACGAACTTGCATCTTGCTCTCATAGAATTTTGTAGGAAACAAATTTCATGCAGGTAAAAATGTTTTAACCTAAGAGAATATTTCTTCAAAATATCTATTTGGAATTCTATTATCTAATTTAATAGCCATAAATTTTAAAACCACTTCAAATTTTCTTATCTTTATTCAAGGATCTAAGTCTTCCTTCGTGGACCTTAACCACTCATAAAATTGATATGGTTCCAACTTAGGAGTTAAATAAATATCATCCTAAGTTTCATTTTGTTGAAAAGACAATCCTGTTATATCATGTACTAAATTTTGATACCATGATGGCTCAAGAACCAAATTATTATTATATTATCTAGAACTAAATGCACCATATTGATTCCAAAAAACACAATCTTGTTAAAAACCAAAACGCAATAAATAACCTCCAATGTTGTCAAATGTTTCAAACATCCTTAGAGAATATTTTTTACAAAGATATTTAGTTTTCTCTTCTAAAACAAATTCTAGTTTTGATGGTGTAAATGAATAGAAAGCTTCAATGCCCTCAATATATACATAATTTAAACAAGAACTATTTGGATTCCTATTTTGATTTATCCAAGAACGACCATCTAATAATGACTATTTTTGACTTCCTTGTTCCATATTTCTCTAAAAAATATAAAATAATAATTTTTTCTAAATAATTTGATATAATACAAACACTATCCAAAAAGAGAAGAAATTTAAATTCACTATTTTAGAAACTTATAATAATTTCTATTATTTCATATTTATTTATAGTATTTTTTTAAAATTTATAATTATCTACACTAATGTACGCTAATTTATAATAATTTATACTAATTACCTCAAATTATTTGTAATTAAATTAATATATACTAATTATCACTAATTATGAGTGGTACAATTTATAGTAGATTAGCGGTAGATCTTTTCACTGATGGGCTATCTCCTTGTAACTTTCTCTGAATGAAATCTTTATAAAAAATGTGCTCTAGGATACAAATATCCATTTTTGTATGCACAATAATAGAGATTAAGGAGGCCTGTCATCACAACTCTCCATTCTCGTGCATACAAAAAATGATATTCAAATTTCAGATTATATTTTTCATTGTGATTTTAGTTAAACAATGTTGTAACTAGATGATCCGTTAAGAAAAATATCCTATTTTCCCAACTGCTCATATCCTTGTAACTTTCTCTCACTAAAACCACTATGAAATATCTACTATGACATACGCATATCAATTATTGTGAATATGAAAATGGATATCCGTATATTGGACCATATTTTTTATAGTGATTTCAGTGAGATGAAGTTCGAAATAGATTAGGTGTAGAGCAAAAGGAATGTTGCCAATCAACTAGAAATTGTGCCATTTATTGTGAATTATTGCAAATTATTGATAATTACAACTTATTATTTCTAATTATTACTAATTATTCCCAATTTATTACTAATTACTTACACTTATAACTAATTACTTCTAATTAATCTTAATTATTAGCAATTAATCCTAATTATTACTAATTAATCCTTATTATTACTAATTATTCCTAATTATTTCCAACTAATCCAAATTATTTCTAATTATTCCTAATTATTACTATTTAATCCTAATTTTTACTAATTAATCCCAATTATTACTAATTAATCCCAACTATTACAAATTTTTTCAAATTTTTATTAATTATTACTAATTATTACTATTTAATACAAATTATTACCAATTAATCCAAATTATAACTAATAAATCCAATTTATAACAAAATAATCCAAATTATGACTAATTATCCTAAATTATTAATAATTATCCCTAATTATTTCTAATTATTCACAATTATTACTAATTATCCCAAATTATTACTAATTATCCCTAATTATTTCTAATTATCCCAAATTGTTAGTAATTAATCCTAATTATTACTAATTAATCTTAAATATTACTAATTAATCCAAATTATTCTTAATTAATCGTAATTATTTCTAATTATTACTAATTAATCATAATTAGTACTAATTATTAATAATTATTTCTAATTATTACTAATTATTCATAATTAATCCTAATTAATCCTCATTATTCATAATTAATCCTAATTATTACTAATTATTACTAATTATTACTAATTACTTTTAATTTTTAATAATTATTACTATTTATTATTATTTATTCCTAATTATTACTATTTATTCCTAATTATTACTATTTATTCCAAATTATTACAAATTATTCCTAATTATTACTAATTATTCCTAATTATTCTTAATTATTTATAATTATTACTAATTGTTACAAATTTTTTTAATTTATCATATTTATTCCCAATTAATATGCATTATTCCTAACTAATCCTAATTATTCATAATTATTCCTAATTAATCCAATTTATTCTTAATTATTCCTAGCTAGTAAAAATTATTTCTAATTAATCCTAATTATTTTTAATTAATTTCAAATAATTCTAATTAGTCTTAATTATTCTAAATTAATCCTAAATGTTCTTAATTAATCCTAATTGTAACTAATTAATCGTAATTATTACTAATTAATCCCAATTATTCTTATTTAGTCCCAATTACTACTAATTAATTCTAATTAGTACTAATTAATCATAATTAATCCCAATTATTACTAATTAATCCTAATTATTACTTATTAATCACAATTATTTATAATTAATCATAATTATTACTAATAGAGCCTAATTATTAATAATCATTCCTAATTATTACTAATCATCCCTAATTATTATTAATTATTCTTAATTATTACTAATTATGCTTAATTATTACTATTTATTCCAAATTATTACTAATTATTCCTAATTGTTACTAATCATCCCTAATTATTACTAATTATTCTTAATTATTACTAATTATGCATAATTATTACTAATAATTCCAAATTATTACTAATTATTCTTAATTATTTATAATTATTAATTAGTATTCTTAATTATTTCTAATTTTTCCTAATTCTTACTAATTAATCCTGATACAATTATTACTAATTATTACTAATTATTCCGAGTTATTATTGATTATTCTTAATTATTCCTAATTATTACAAATTATTCATAATTATTACTAATTATTTCTTATTATTACTAATTATTTCTAATTATTACAATTTATTCCTAATTATAAACATTTTTTCATAATTATTACTTTTTATTCCTAATTATTAGGGTTTATTCTTAAGTATTACTATTTATTCTTAATTATTACTAATTATTACTAATTATTACTAATTATTCCTAATTATTTTAAATTATTCCAAATTATTCCATATTATTCTAAATTATTCTTAATTATTCCTAATTAATCCTAATTATTACTAATTAATTGTAATTATTGCTAATGAATCATAATTATTACTAATTATTACTAATTATTATTAATTATTCAGAATTATTACTATTGTCTACTAATTATTACTATTTACTTCTAATTATTACTATTTATTATTATTTATAAATATCTATTTCAATTTACTACTTATTAGAACTAATTTTTAGTAATTATCACTAATTATTACTGATTATGACTAATTATTTATAATTATTAATAATTTTTCTAATCAATACTAATGACTAAAAATTAATAAAAATTAAAATAACTATCAATTAATACTAATTAATACTAATCACATGTATTTATAAAAAAAATAATGCAAAATAAAACAATCTAATTCTAATTTAATTAAATTACAGCAAATTAAAAATAATTATAACTAATATCAAATACAATAAATTAACTAAAAAATAAACTAAATAGATAAATACCTTAAACTGAATCTTTTAGAGGATTTACGCTGCGAATATGGCTCTGATTTGAAATTTTCACATTAGAAAATTTTTGAGATTAAATATAAGTAGAGAGGGAGAGAGGAGTAGAGAAAGGAGTGGAATGATGGGGAAAATGGATGGGGGTATATATAGGTTAGATTTGTTGCTACCGGCTTATTTGCGACGAGACCCATCATGAATACTAACCCCATATTAATTTGTGATGGTGGTTAAAAATGTATTTGCGGAAGATCCCATCACAAATACCAACATGCCGACATACTATTTGGGATGGGAGATAAATCCCATCGTAAATACTAAAAGACACCACCGGGTATTTGCGATGGATGCTTATACCTATTGCAAATACCCTTCCCGTGCTTTGTCGCACAACTCGCACCAAACCTTTTGCAACAGGGACTGTCTCCCCGTCACTAACTAACTATTTGTGATGGGATGATCTCCCCATCACAAAAGTCCCTCTTGGTGGGGTATTTCCGACGAAATCTTTCCCCGTGACAAATACCCCGTTCCAAAAAACCATTTTTTCCATAGTGAATCAATGATTCTTTCTAGGCACATCATTCATGAAATGACCTTAAAAGTGATTGAGCCTCCCGTTTCCTATCAGGTGAGTGATGAGGCTTTTATTCAGGGGTCAAATCACGCCATTCTCTCATCAGGCATATGAGGAACAACAACTCTTCCCATAGTACAATGAAAAGACCCACATTCCATAGTGTAAGTAGATGTTTCACCACATGCTAAGTAAGTGATCATTAAGTTGGGACATTATGAGTAATTCCATAGAATGAGTTCTCTTCATGAGTTCTAGTGATAGATACCACCCATGTTACAAGATGTTCTTAACCCTCATGAAGATAACAATTATCTCACGGTGGTGATTGAAGTATCCTTCCTACTCTTGAAACCTATAAATCAGATATCTATGCTAATTTCTGGCCTTCTCAATGGTGTACTGAGTTATTGGTGAACATTGATCATCCAAAAACATAATGAATAAATTCTACCATGGAAAGAGTTTAAGAACCTCTTTTTTTGTGGAGTAAAACATGGATATGTTCAGCTCATGTATGCATCCATGAGCTATTGGAGCTGCAACATGCTAGCATGTCTATTAAAGAGAATGTTTCGAGGTTCATTGTCCTCACATGGAACTCTAACGATAATATTTGCAAAGGGATCAATCAAGCATGGAAGTTTAATCATGACCTCCACATAAATATTCAAGTCATCACTGCTCCCCTAGATATCCCAACCTATGTATGTGTTCATGAGAGATCCTTAGTGATCAAGAGCTTCTTGGTGGACTGACAGTGGGTAAGAGCTTCTTGTGGTAATTACCCGTGAGTAGATTCATCAGTGGTGGCTATCTAGTGATAGGATTTATGGATAATATTCTAGAAACATATGAACGAATAGCCCTATCCCCATGGATTAATAGCTTACAAGCCACACAAAGTATATGGTTCGCCAGATAAAAGGCATCACTATGCTTATAGAGTATGAGGTCATTTGGATCATGACTTCTTTACTCACTATGCAATAGAGGGGAGTCATGCAATAGATAACCCCCAATGTTAGATACTATGACTTGATTTGGGACCTCTCCAAGCTTAATGTTGTGGTCTTTTGAGAGGCAACTTTGGTATTGGTTTTTTAGGTGTACCCAGAGGACATGTTTGATGCAGAAATAACTATGATATGCTTCAACCACTTCCACTCCTAAGTGGTCAATTTCAGGCTCAAGGAAATGAAAACAAGGGGTATTTGTAGATTTAGGTGGTGCAAGGATATAACCAATAAGTTCATAACATGATTTATAGTATGTTATTTGTCTTATCTTCACTAGAAAATGTACTCATAGATACTAGTCATTCCTTTATTGATGCTTCCCCTGTTTATGATCTATAAATATCATTTTTTTCCTAGAGACTAACTCATGTGGGTAGAGACTAATACTATGATTGATCCCAATCTCACACACATGTTTTTATGATATGATCTTTCACATAGTAGGGATATGTTTTATTGGACCTTATAATGTATAAGATCAAGCCTAAGGAAACAATCATCTGGGTAGACTAGTTCTCCATATTAAATCACAAGATATATGTTTTTTTTAGTGATTGACATGCTTCAGAGTTGATGGATTGAGATTTTACTTCATGGTCAAGTGAGATCTTGAATATATATTAATACAATATATGCACATGGAGTTGTTGTTGGTCACCTATGAGTTATAGAGTTTGTATTAATGTGCAGAAGATACTTTAGATGGTCAGATTATTGTAATCATGGATAAGTATATATATTTATTCCTTAAGGATGTATCTATATTTCCACCCTCATTATTATATTTACTTCACTATTGATATTTATTATGGGACCACTCTGATATCTTTCACATCTTAGAAAATGGCCTCAACTAGGCAACGAGAGTTAAAGATGCATTTATAGGACCTTATTGAGATGGGAGTCATCATACTGAGTGTTTCCCCATAGGCTTCTCTAGTGCATTTTTCTATGAATATAGATAAGATCTTGAGGATTCATATTAACTATCACTACTTAAACCTGGTGAAAATCAAGAATAAGTATCCACTACTGAGGATTGTTGATTACATAAAATAGATGAAATTGGTATAGGGGTAATTCGAGATTGATATTTGGTCTTACTATAACATTTTTTAGGTTTTCAATAATGATACTATGAATACAACCATTAGATTTCACTATAGTCATTATGAGTTTTTGTTGATGATCTTCGATGTGAAGAATGTTGCAACTATGTTAATATGTCTCATTAACCAGATATTTTTACCGTTTTTTACTAGTTCATGGTTACCTTCATTAATGTCATTATTTTCTAAAAAATGTTGGAGGAAAAGAACATTGATCATCTAAATATTATTCTATAGTTACTCTAATAGAGCCTACTATGTATAAATCTTTTGTAGTTTCCATAAATTTGATAGGTCCACTTCTTGGGGTATGTCATTTTAATCGGTCAAGTGGCTATGGAAGTATAAAAGATTGAGGACGTTCTTACTTATAATCCCCCAAAGAGCATGTTTTATGTACAGAGATTCATTGGGTTAGTTGGTTACTACTAGATATTGATGGTCAACTTCTCCAGGATTGAGGCTCCAATTACTTTCCTTGCCTAGAAGGGGTACATCTTCCTTTGGTCTGAATGTTATCAAAGAGATTTTGAGGATATGAGTAAGTGTTTAATGAGTTATCATATTTTAAGGCTTCCATAAGAGTCTCAATTATATATTTTACACATACCAAAATATTATCTGGTGAATCATCCACTAGAGAGGTATTATCCTAAGGAAGAGTTGTTGGTTGGACAATCTATAGGATAATGGGTTAGATTTTGTCTATAATATTGGAATGGGAAATTTGGAAGTAGATATCCTTAATAAGAAATCCATAGTTTTATAGATTCATGAGGCATCAAATAAGATAACGACGATGTAGTTTTTCTTAGTGGAGGTGGGAGATGTGTCCAATCTTCAATCAATAGTGGGGGCCCCTCCACTTTTACAGTGCATACGGGTGGCCCATTTGGGAGAATTCGATTTTGAGGTCCTACATGATCAGATATCAACAGATGATATACCTAATGGATTTTAAAAATGTGCGGAGAATACCATAATATTTCAAGGGAAGATAGTGGTTCCATCCACACTACATGAGGAGGTACTGAGGGAGTTCTTTATTTTATACTTAACAAAATATCTAAGAGTTATGATAATTTACCTGGACCATAGGCATAAAATTTGGTGCCTTGGTATATAGAGTATTGTTTTGGAGTTTTTCTCATAGTCTCGCACCTTTCTAGATGTGAAGACAGAAAACTATCTCCCAAGAGGTTTGAATAAAACCCTTGATATTTTAGAATTGAATTAATATGAAATATAGGAATAATTAATTATGGGGTTTCCTCAATCATTGATAAGGCATTAAACTATTTTGGTGATCATTGACCGACTTACCAAGTTGGGACACTTCCTTCTTATAAGGGTGTAGATTTTGGTTGAGATCCTAGGATGATTGTATATAGAGAATGATAATCCCAAAGAGAATATAATAGAGTATCCTATAAGAGGTGGGCGAATTATACTTTCACAAAACAATTACACATTATATCAGTGTTTTAAAGTTAATCAATATTGAAAAAGGGGTTTCCTTGTTTTTGTGTGTGTATTTAATGTTAGTTATCTCACCACATTATTTTATTTGATGTTTTAAATGATTTTTCCATTTTAGTTGTTGTTAACTAAAATGATAAGGCATTTTTCAAATAATTTTTTTAAATATGGACATATAAACAAGCCCAATACTACCAAACCTTAATGGTTTTCAGATCAAATATGTACAAAATTAAGTTATTAATTTATTTTCATTAAATTTTGATATCATTTATACAATAACATATGTAAATAATTATTTTTTAAAACTAAATTAAAATATATTATCCCACCAGTACAACAATAGAACTAGAAAAAAATATCACCTCAATAAAAAGTAAATATAAAAACTAGAATTAAAACAAATCAGAATAATATATTACAATTTGAAAGAAAACATCACAAATTCAAATAATTTTAACTTTACAATTTAGAATTTAAACATTAAAACATATATTAAAAATAAAATAATACCTAATCAATCCATTCAAATAGTCAACACATTCTATTTCTATGTGATTCATAATTTTTTCACTCTAAGGGATTAGATCATAAAAAATATAAATATTAAAAATGAAATAATTTAACATGTATTCTCAGCAAAATTATAATACAAATTAATGGAATGATTATAATTCGATATATCATTAAGATATTTTTTAACTATCTCAGTGGAAATTATTTCATACATAAATCTTAGAAAATAATACTCACATTACATTTCTCCTTAATGAAGTTGAAAATTATGTTTCCAATTAAATTTTCAATTCAAAATAAAATTTTATATACTTGAAGCCAAAATGTAGTAATTTTAAAGGATAATTCCCCTTTTCTTTTACATATATTATCTTTGTACTCCACTTTCCTATTTCCTATATAAATTATTATCATACCCTATTTTAAAATTGTATATATTATTAAATATTAAATGTATTTATAATATTGGAGGATTCAAATTATCAAACATACATGTTCAATACGTTGCACAAATTTTATTGCATGTTACCATGTACAGAGAAAAATCAGTAGGGTGTATTCTATTTTGGACAAAAAAATAACATCCAATTGCCACTAATATAAAAAATATAATGTGGGTAGTTATTTGGTTATGATAAATAACACTTTATGAAAAAATATGTTCCATACAATTCAGGATAAGGAGTGATTCAATAATGAATTTATTTATTTTTAAATATTTCATTAATATATATTGTTATTTATTTATATTTTATATTCATCACTATTGGAAAAAGGAATTGTGGGTCCAAAAATCCATATAATGATTTCTTATCATACTGAATACAAAGTGTATAAAGATACCTAATAAAAAACATATGTATTATGCTTCAATAAATTTAAACAACTAAAAGGTATAATAAAATCACCTTGGGTAGAAATGAATTTCATCATGTTGATTCCCAAAAAATATCTAGCTAAAATATCCATGATATATCACTTTAATATCATCATATTCTATTCATGATCACAAGTATTATCATACATTAGAATATTATAACATTCAAAGAACTTGTATTAATATATTGATAATCTATTAATTCTTGAAGAATAAGTATCTAAAGTCATATCATCTTGTACTCATTTTTTTCTATATAGTATGTTTTTACCTTTAATGAATTAAATTAAAAAAGAGACCAATATATAAAATTTAATTTTTTTTAAAAATTATCTCAAATATGATATAAAGTATATTATCTATACACATACCTCTGTGGAAATTTTTCAGAAAAGTCTAGATGGAAAAAATAAACAATGGTCAATAATTTCTCAAACTATAGTTACCTCAATTGAAGGAAATAATACTCTTAATCCTTTAACTATCATCTTACATGGTGACCCTAAGATCCTCTATATATATCCATTAATGAATGGTTTCCCTAATATAATATATAATCTCATATGAAAAAATATGTTGTTAAGGATCCTGAACATATAACTAACAATATAATGGATGTTATGAAGGAGGAGGTGTATGAGTTGGATAAAGAGGATGAGGTAGAGTTGTGAGATATGAAGATGGAGGTGTTGGAATGGGATATCTAGGAGGAGGTGGAGTAGTAATATATTTTCCCTAAAATTGTTTTTTCTTGTCTATAAAATTGACTATATCAAATCTCTTGTCCTTCCATCTGTTGTCTCACCCATATCCTTACACTACTACAAATCTGGCCTTTAACAATGCTAGAAATTTACTTTTTTAGTAATAGAAAATTTTTTACTATATGAGAGAGGTTAAAATCCTTGGTCTTTTATCAGTGATGAAAAAGCAATAATAAAGGGGGTCCTTTATCAGTTCTAAAAAAGCGGTGATAAAGGAGACCTTTATGAGCATTTTTAAAAGCACTGATAAAGGAACCATTTATCAGCACTTATAAAAGTGCTGATAAACGGTATTTAATCAGTGATTATAGAAGGGATGATAATTTATACCTTTATCTGAGCTTATAAAAGTGCTGATAAAGGGTCATACTGTAATGTGTTGTAACAGAACACAGCAACACCACTACACTATGTTGTAACATCACACCACAACACCAAAAACACACCAGATATCAAAAAAATAAGTACGAATAAAATATTTAAATTAAATGAAATTTACAAAAAATACACAAAGAAAAAACACTATATTATAGAAATATCAAACGTTGGTTTATACAATTACATAAATATAAATTATCACATACTTTAAAAAACATCAATGTTCATTTATCTTTTAATCCTTATACGAATTAGGAAATTTTTGAACAAAACACCCCTAATTGAGAAAAAGAATGCACCTAAATAAGAAAAAAATTCTTATGTTAGTAATAATATAAATAAATAAATTAATAGAAAGTGTTAATTTTATTGAAATTGGTGTAAATTTTAAATAAAAAGATGCACTTGGAGTCATACTGATCACACTGTGCATCAGATTGAGGTGTGGCTAATTCCAAAACATCTTAAATGACTTTTGGATCATTTTAATAAAGTATCAAAACAATCTTAATGTGTTTTCTCAGTTTTGAGTACACTAGTTGTCTTTTTTACTAAAATGTCATTTTGAAACTGAAAACAAGCACTTTTGACTCATTCTAACCATATAGCATATCAGTTTTATGTGAAATGAATTTGTATATGTCAAAAAATGAATTATGAATCATTATCTTAAATTACAAATAAAATATTATCATGTTTGATCAGTTTTCAATGAGTGACACATTTTGAACAAAAATGTCAATTTTAAACAGATAACGGGCACTTTGAGTCATACTTGGCACATCGTGTATTAGATTGAGGTATAACTAAGATTTACAATAAAAAATGACTTATGGATAATTTTAATAAAGTATCAAAACAATATTATTGTGTTTTCTCTGTTTTGAGTAGGAAAATTGTCCATTTTACTAAAATTAATGATAATTTTAAATAAAAAATTCACTTTGAGTCATACCGGTCACACCATGCATCAGATTGAGGTGACGCTGATTCCTAAATGTCCCAAATTAATTATTGATCATTTTCAAAAAATTATAAAAACAATATTAATGTGTTTTATTGGTTTTGAGTATGTCACTTTACTTTTTTACTTAAATTTCATTTTAAAATTGAAACATGTACATTGACACATACTGATCAAATTGTGTATTAGATTGATGTGTGGTTGATTCCTACAGATCAAAAATAACATATATATATTTTTAATAAAGTATTTAATCAATATGAATGCATTTTATTGTTTTTTGAGTAGTTTATTTTTCTTTTTTACTAAAATTGATGTAAATTTTAAATAAAAACAAGCACTTGGGGTCATACTGGTCACACTATTTGTTATATTGAGGTACAACAGGTTCATGCATATCTAAAATCAATTATTCATTGTTTTCCTAAAGTATAAAAAAAATATGAATGTGTTTTTTTAGTTTTGAGTATATTAGTTTGTTTTGTTACTAAAATTGATGTCAATTTAAAATAAAGATGCACTTAGAGTCATACCAGTCACACCATGCATTGGATTGAGGTGCGAATCATACCTACACATTAAAAATCAATTATTTATTGTTTTAATATCGTATCAAAATAATATGAATGTGTTTTCCTGGTTTAGAGTATGTCACATGTATTTTGATACTTAAATGTCATTTTAAACTTGAAAGACACACTTTGACTCATACAGATCACATTGTGTATCCGTTTGATGTGAGACAGATTCCAACATGTCATAAGTGATTTATGAATAGATTCCATAAACTATCAAGAAAATATGAGTGTGTTTTCTTAGTTTTCATTGAGTTACACTTTTTAAAGTTAAATATCGATTTTAAACTAATAATGGATACATTGAGCCATATCAAGAACATCATGTATTAGATCAAGTTGTGGCTGATTATTATACATCACAAATGACTTATGGATCATTATTATAAAGTACCAAAAAAATAGGAATATGTTTTCTTAGTTTTGAGTATGTCAGTTGTCTTTTTAACAAAAATTCATTTCAATTTTAATTAGAAAGATATACATGGAGTCATAACGGTCACATCATGTTTCAGATTGAGGTATGATAGATTCCTATACATTCCAATGTCATAAAAAATTCTAAATATCAATGTTACCAATATTTCTGTTCAATTTATTTATCTAATTGAAAAAACTTCATGAGTATCTTTTAATAAACCACATAAAATTGAAAAAAAGAATTCCCCTATATTAGAAACCAGTTATTATGATTAATAGTAAAAATAAATAAATAAAACATAAATATTAATCATTACATTAATTATATTGTAAATAATTTTTACTATGAAAATATCTTGATTACCTCTGTGGTTGAGCAGTGGAGGTAAAGTAAAAGAAATTTGTAAATGTCATTATTGTAGGGGTGAAATGTTTTTAGGGAGAATAAGTCTGTGGAGGTTTGGGTGCAGAATGGAATTAATGATGGACATATCACCCAAACTCGAACAAAAGAATCCACCTGTATAAGAAAAAAATTATTTTTTGAGTAATATTAAATTGAAATAAATTAAAAATAAATATGAAACAATACATTAATTCCATGGACAATGATTTTACTGTGAAAACATCATTATTACCTCTGTGATTGAGTAAATACATCATCATTTCTCTTCTTGTAAATACATGAAACATGAATATAAATCTTCTATAATATAAAATATCAATAAGGAATAATGAAAATTATATCAACATTCCATTATATAATTTTTTTGTAAAATAGAGAAAGTATAACGTAACATTACCTTTAAATATTTACAAAGGGTTTCCTTAATTATTATTTGTTTTTTTGAGGTATTGGTAACATCATCACGTGTTTATTAAATTTTCTACATGATTAATCAAAAATTTAATTTAGATTATATTAATGTTGTAGATAATTTATAATTTTATGAGTAAAAACATAATATATTAAAAAACACAATTACCTTATCATTGAACTATCTGTCTTTTTTAATGGTTTGAAGGAATTGGTTCCTCCATTAAGAATCCAAATCCCCTCTCTATGGTCTCCTCTAACATACAAGGCATTTTCTACATTGGGACCATCATGAACAGATTTTGATGTCCCAATGAAAGGTTCATCCTGGATTTAATTTTCATCTAACTCGACATTTTTGTTAGTTGCTAGCAGGATAATCAAATAATTCTAGTATGTTTGATCAATGGCATAAAATTCTTTCACTGGTTGTGATTCCATTATGAATGGATCTTTATTTCCCCTTTAATATTGAAATTCACCTTCACAAATCCCATTTCATCCACTTTCACTCCATTGATATTGTCAACCCATTTGCAACAGAAAAGAGGCACATGAAAATTTGTATAATCTAACTCATATATCATTTCAATAATGACAAAATATGACATATTTTCAAAAAATGGATTTCTATCCATAGAACCAAATATGTGCATTGCTTCAGCCATAAGCATAACAACACTATTTTTCATTATACTAAAGTAATCATGATTATTTCTGTAGAATGTATTACCATTGATTTCAATACTAGTGTAAGATATAAAATTTTCATTGGGTCATCTAAATAACCATTAAAGTCATTTGACAAATGAATTTGTATTTTCATATATCTTCCTATAAATTTTATCTCTGAACCATCCTATACACAATTGATTATGTGTATTTGATATACATACTTTAGCCTTTGATAAATTAAAATATCCAAGAGTTTATTTTTGGGATTGAATGTATGAATAAACATCTTCACTATTATGTAATATGTAAAGGTGTACCTTCACCCACATTATCAAGGTAAATGTAACAACATCTATTCCAAAAATTCATTTACCCAAAAGGCTTTCATTGTGATAAGACTTTGGGAGATTGATGATTTCAACATCTGATAGGTAATAGATACAGAATTCAATATATTCTTCAAAAATATATCATTCTTCAATAAAATCTTCTGGCCGACTTTGATTCTTGACATACCCTTTCAAAATCTTCATATACCGTTCAATGGGGTACATCCATCTATTATGGATAGGACCACATAGTCGAACCTCTCTAACCATGTTAATCATCAAGTGTACCATTATATCAAATAATTATGGTGGTAAGAACATATATAATTCACATAATAAGACTTCAATCTCGTTATTCATGATGGAAAACATCAATGGGTCTAAAACTTCACTACATATGGATTTGAAAAAGACGTAGACTCTGGTTATTGTATTTCATACATTTTAAGGTATAATGTCACAAAAAGAAACATGTATTAAATAATTCATAAAAACATGATAGTGTTGTGATTTTAATCCTTGTAACTTCAAATTAGTCATTGACACAACATTCTTGATATTTGATGAATAACCTTGTAAAACTTTTACACTAGTAAGGAAAAGAAAAAATTGAAAATTTTCTTTTTTGGATAGAGTGTAAGATGTTGGATGGAGAAAATTATTCTTTTTACCGTTCACCTACACTGACTCTTCCCTTATCCCGATTTCAATAAATTCCAACCTAGCCTTGATTCAATCTTCCATTTTTTAGGGACATTTAGTTATATTCCAATAACACAATCAGATACATTTTTTTCTTTTAAATTCATGGAATCAAGAAAATATATGACATACAAACAATTCAAATAGTACAATTCAAAGAAAATTTATCCCTTCTTCTAACCTAATTTCTCAAGGTTTTTTCGAAAATGATTTACCAAAAATAGTGTCCATATTTTGTACTTTATTGTACAGCTGATCACCAATTACTAGAGATGGTACTATAACTTGTTAGATATTCGCATTGAATTCTTTTATTCATGATCGATATTTATGTTGTCAAGGTAAAAATTTATGATTCCTTTAAAAATAATATTTGGGGATTGTTTCAACCAAACTAAGTATGTGCGTTTTTCACAAATGGGACACCCCAACATTTCTTTAATTCTATAGCTTGGTAAATTTTGATAATAGGGGAAGTCATTTATCATTTCGTGCAACATGGAACTCATTGTGAATTTTTCACTTCAATGAGAATCATACATTGTAACATCTATATCCCACATAAATTTTTAATAGTTGATCAATGGATCCAAATAGACATCAATATCATTACTTGGTTGATTTGGTCTAGATTTAAGAAGAGACAACATAACGTATTTGCGCTTCATGAATAACCATGGAGGCATGATATAATTTACCAACACGACGAGTCATATACTACGAGTATTACTATATACCCCAAATGTATTCATTCCATCTATAGAAAATGCAAGATGCAAGTTTCTCGTCTCATTTCCAAATTCAGGAAACTTGTAATCTATTTTCTTCTATTAAGGAGAATCTCTAGGATGACATTGCTTCCCATCTTTAATTCTTGTATTTGTATACCATATTAATTGTCTCTCATTTTCCCAATATCCATATAGTCTTCTAAACTATGTATTGATAGTAAATTACCATACATATTTCAAAGGGCTTGATTCATTTTTCTTATATCGAAGTATGCCCTATTTAAGAAATTTTATGAGTGATTTATGGTCCTTCCGAAACAATATGCAATCATTTGGATAAGAATGTATTTTTGGGGGATCATTACCATTGAACATAACATTCATTTAACGTCATGTGTTCGGCAAGATAGTTCAATTTCTCATGGTAGTATATTATTCAGGAGACAAAGTAGTTCTATAATGCCGGTGTCACTCCATCCGCTGCTAGATTTAAAATTATATAACTTTAATAAAACTGAAATTGTTATGTATTTAGTATGACCAATATAAAATGGTTTCTTAGAACATCTATTTAACTCCTCAATCAACTTTGGACAATCTTGAATGTCATCTTCAATTGTCATTGTCATTTCTTTCATGTGATCTCCATCATAATTTTCAAAGGTATTCCTATAAAATGATTCATAAACCACAGTATCATCCTAATCGGTGTCCGTATTTAGTTTTTTTCCCATATTTAGTCCAATATTTATAGCCTTGATCTATTCTGTGACAAATGAAAGGTTCTTACACTACTGTAATTTGAGGTATTTTCAACGTGACAGTTTCTAGTCGCAAATAGTATTTTTTAAGATAGGCTTATCGTAAAATGTATTTGGGACAGGCTCATCGTCATGTCACAAAATGTATTTGCGACGGGTCTGTTGTCTCGTCGCAAATAGTTCTTCGTTTATATATGTTGTATATACCTAAAACTTTTGCGACGAGCTCGTCATAAAAAGGTATTTGTGACGGGCCCTTTTGCCTGTCACAAATACCTATTTAAAAAATATATATATAAACTATTTGTGATGGGGTCCCATCGCAAATACTGAATAAAAAAAATATTTTATAAAATTATTATTAATGAAAAAATAATGTTAATATTATTAAAATAATTAAAAAAATAAAAAATATTAAAATTCTCAATATTCGCAAAACAAATTTAAAGAAAATCATAAAATATTATTATAATTATTAGTAAAATTAAAAAAACATTAAAAATATAATACTAATAATAAATAATAAAATAATAAAATATTAAAAATAAAAAACATAAAAAAATAAATTATGCAATATTCTCACCAATATAAAAGATAGAAACTGTAAATAGTTCATATTACAACAAATCTTGAATTCAAATTTTTTTAACATACCAAAAAATCACTGGGGGGATAGTTTTCTAGAGGAGGTGGAGGAGTTGTAGGAGATGATGGAGGAAACTTCATCCCTAAACTACGAGTCAGACGACACATGTACTCCATCTGCTTGTGCTGTTGTTGCTGCCATCAACACATCTCCTCATTGTGCTGCTATTGCTGCTGCCATCGATGCATTTCCTCCTCGTACTACTAGTGCCACTGTTGTTGTTGTTGACACATCTCTTCCTGATACTTCTACAAACTCACTATAATCTCATTCTGAGCTCGCAACTGCTCCTGATACTTTGCGCTATAAGATAATTCCTCTCCATGAGCTCTTCTTGAGCTAGACGCCGACATCGTAGCAATATCATAATAAGTCCTAGGAGTAAAATGAGAGTTGATACCAACTACTCGGCCCTTCTCGAAGGCATACTGGGTTGCCTACATTTATGCCGCATTATCAAAATGGTGGGAACTAGTCTGATCAGCTGTCTTGGCCAGACTTTCAGTCTGTGTCTAAGAGGTAATAACCTCATATGACTCATTTAGTTCCGATTTGAAATTAAAATATTGAAAATATTTTATGAAGTTAATTTTCAAACTGAAAAAGAAATAATACTAACCATAATCTGATGCTAGTGATCACCTCTAATCTCTGTAGTGGCTGGATCACTATACATCCTCTGATAAACATCATACTCTATAATATCGGGATGATCGACTACCTATATGAATATAAAATAAACTTTTTATATTTAATTTTATATAAAATATTTAAAAAATATACTTATCAGATGCTCTCTAGGCGTACTGAATGTAGCTCTACCAGCTCAATCTGTCACCTCCTGTCTCCCCTGGATCAGCCGGCCCAATGAATATCTCCTCTAAAATCTACCACTCAACTAGTGTGAACATAATCCATCCCAAAATGAGATGAAATGTACTCTGGTCAGTGGGATCTACACAACTCGTCAAATATTGTCACTCCTACATTCTAAATGGTCATCCTTCTCAAATTGTGAAAAAACTAATGGAAACGGTCATGCATAGACACCTCCCATGCCGCATGGATTGCGTCACACATGCTATCATCGATGGGATACCATAAAACCTTCAACTAATTTATAATATCATGTTATTAATGATATAAATTTCAAAATAAATATTATTTATTTATGTACCAGCCAATGATTAAACATGATGAGTTGCACATCAACAAGAATATGTTCCCATGTGATCCATGGCTGAGAAAAATAATTGTTCAAGATAGTGATCCCCTATCCAACAGCTACATGAACAAAACTATGAAAAAAGAATAAACAATCAAACAATTAGTATATAAATAAATTAATGAAAGTTAACTAAAATAGAAAGGTTTCCATACCTACGTGTACATGGATCGAAGACAAGACGTGGACGACACTTGAGGATAGGGTCAAGAATCATTATTCATGCAATACTATGCCCCCTCTACATACCCCCCGAACTACTAGTATGCTGAGGGTCAGATGATCTCAAATCCTCCTCATCCAAAGGTAGCTCAACCTCCTACAACTCATGAAGTAGATCATGGTCCATCTGAAACACAAAATGATTATTTCTAGCAGATAGTTGAAAATAACTATTATATATATATATATTAGTTATTATTATAACCAACATTTAACTATGTCAATGTTCACCTTCATCATTATCTTCATATATGATGATGTCAATGTATTCATATTCATCCTCGGCATCATCAATATCCATATGAGTTTTAGTTTCATCGTCTCTTTCCATTTCAAATTCATTTGAAACATTATTAAAATCATCGTCACCATCAAACCTTAATTATGGTGTGTCATCATCGATATTCATGTCTCTTTGTGAAAAAGATGGATTTCAAGTAGTCTCTTAAAAATTTTCAATTCCTTGCCCTTCAGCAAAACCACATTTCGTTTTGAGTAAACTAATTTTCCCGAGATTTCATTTTTATTATGCTCCGCTAATCACTCAGGTCTCTTGAAGTATCCCAATACGTTGTGTAATAAATTTTATGTGCCTATTGAGCCAATAAAAATTGTTCATTTACTTCAAGAATACTTTTATAGTTAATGTCGATGATTCCATGAGTCGGATGAACACAGAAGCCTCTCTCAGTCTCCAACCACAGAAATTTAAACATCATTATGTAATTTTTTCCTAGATAACAATGTTTAATAATTTCATACAACATGCCATAAAAGTTAACATCAGTTTCTCTGTGATGTGATCCTCTCAAGAAAACTCCACTGTTCATTTTTTTTGATTCCCCATATGCACATATATGAAATCAAAACCATTCACCACATATGCATTATAATATTTAACCATCTTGGATGGTGGGTTACTCAATATACACAGTCACTTATCAATTTTATCAACATGTTGAGACACCTAAATTTTTTTAAAACAATTATCAATTTAATAAAAATAAACTGAATTGATATGTTAAACCATCAATAATTTATGTTACCAATTTTTGAAACCATTGATATTTTTTTGTCAGCATTCTTCAAGAGCCACTGCTATAATTTTTGGAAGTTGTTTCTTGATATGATTATCATATAACCAAAAAATAAAATAAGTTTAATTAATGTAGGATAAATTATAGAATAAGTGATTGAATCTCTCATAGTACAAATGATTTCATTTCTTTCGAGTTGAGCAGAACATATGTATGAGCTCTGTGATGTTCATTATCTGAAAGCCATTATTCATAAACTCCACTGAAGCCAAGATCTGGATGATTAAAAACTAATAATTGATTATCCATTTCATCATCAATAATCCCCCCATTCCATACTAGGAAGTTGTATTTTGAGGGATATTAATATTCAAAATAATGAGAGTAGAAAAAATAAATTCCCTCTTGAAAATAAGATTTTGTAATTGAGCCTTCAATTAATGCTTCGATACATTCTTTTTTCTTCAATTTCTGCATACATCTCTCGAATAGGTACATCCATTGAACATTTACTAGACCTACACATTTAGATTCATGTGGAAAATGTAATATCAAATGTTCCATTGAGTCAAAGAAATCTGGAGAGAATATTTTTTCCAGTTTATATATAATTACAACAACATAACCTTCTAGTTTTATTAGTGCATCGTAGTTTGTTTTCGCCACACAAATGTCTTTAAAAAATATGATATGTCTATTATAGAATCCCAAATCATAGAATTTGACAAAACTATGAATCCAATCGACATAATTCTTTCCATTATAACATGATAATCATTACTTTTTAATCCGGTAATATGATCATTCTTACCAAATCTTCCCAAATCAGAAGCATAACTATCATGAAGTCTCAAATCACCAATCCACTGAAACAATAATAAGAGAATCTCTTTGGATAATGTATAAGATTATTTTTTCTTCATTAACCTCTGTGATATGACATTTTGAAATATTTCATCTTCCGGATTCCTAAAATTTTGGGCAAGATTTAATCGTGCCATTACATTATCTTTGGTCTTACCTGGTGTATCCAAAACTGTATGAAATAAATTTTCAAAATAGTTCTTCTTAATATGCATGACATCCAACATGTGGTAGAAAAAAAATCAGACCAATATGGCAGATCCCAAAAAATGCCCCGTTTTATCCAATTGTTTTCCTTCCTAAAGACATGAATTTTTTTGTTGGTTTACTATTGGCCCAAATGTGTTGGGAGGTAATGAAAATATAATTGATTTTAACTCTATACCTAAGATCATTTTTTAGGTTCATCCCTTTTAATTATGCATTTTATGAAATGATATTTTCCTCTAAAAAGGATGACAGTTGAAATAAATTTGTGATGACAGTCAAAATAACAAGGTTTTTTCTATTGACATGCATAAATTCTTTTTTGTCTTTAATACAGTAAGGACATGATTTCAGACCATGTGTATTCCAAACAGATAACATGTCATATGCCGGGAAGTCACTAATTGTCTACATCAATGTAGCTTTTAATATGATTTTTTTTCACAACAACATAATATGTACTAACACCATTACTCCACAATGAATTTAACTCATTAATCAATGGATTCAAATAAACATCAATATTCTTTTTCGGATATCTTAGGATTAATAAGGTCAAAATGATATAGGGATCCTTCATCAACATCCATGGAGGTAAATTTAATGGAGTTATAAAGATATGCCAAAATTAATACTGACTACCATAAGAACCAAATGGACAGAAACTGTTAGCAGAAATATCCAATCAGATGTTTTGGGCTTCTAAAGAAAAAGATGGATGCAGTGGGTCAAAATGTTTCCATAAACCACCATCAGATGGATAATTCATGTTTTTACTGGTATAATTCTTGCTTTTGTGCAATGAAATTATTGATGCTATGTTCTGAGACATAAATAATCATTTCAACCTGGGTGTAAGTGGGAAAGATCTCAACTGTTTTACAGGAATCAATTCAGACTTCCCCGGTTGAGATTCTTTATACCTCGATTGTCCACATGTGAGACAACTATCCAATGACTCATTTTCACTAGAATATAAAATGTAATCATTTCCACATGAATTAATATTATGATAACTAAGGCCAAGATTACGAACCAACCTCTTGTTCTCATAGTAATTTATAGGTAACTTATTTTCTTCAGGTAACAATTTTTTAACCAAAGAAAATATCTGATCAAACAGGTTGTTTGACATTGCATTATCTGATTTAATAGCTATAAAATTTTCAACCAATTATAATTTTCTTATATTGCAACCAAGATATAATTCATCCTCAGTAGACCTCACAACACATAAAAATCAGATGGTGCCAACTCAAGAGTTAAATCAATATCATCCTGAGTTTCATTTTTTTAAATAGATAGACCTGCAACATCATGTACTAAATTTTAAAACTTCGATGGATCGAGAATCAAATTATTAGCATCTTCTCTACAACTACATTCACCATGTTGATACCAAAAAGCACAATCTAGTTGAAAACCAAAACTCAAGAGATATCCCCCAACCTAGTCAAATATGTCAAACGTTCTCAGAGCAATTTTTTACAAGGACACATAATTGTGCCTTCAGAAAAAAAATTTGGTTTTTATGATGCAAATGATAAGAAAGCTTAAACACATTTAATAAATTCATGATTTAAACCAGAACTTTTTGGATTTCTACACTGATTTATCCAAGCGTGATCATCTAATAATGACTACTGTCCAGTTCCTTATTCCATATTTTTCTACAAAATATAAAATCATTAATGTTTTTGAATAATTTGAAATTTGAAAAACACTATCCAAAAAAAGAAGATAAATAATTACTATTATTTCTTAATAATTATCATTAATTATGTGAGACACAATTTCGAGTGGATTGACGACTACTCTTTTGTCCCACAACTCATTTACTTGCAATATTCTCACACTGAAATCAAAATGAAGAATCTGCTCGGAGTTACGCATATCCATTCTCATGCATACAGGAATGTATAAGCATACCTCTGAGCAGATTCTTCATTGTGATTTCAGTGTGGGAAAGATGAAAGTAAATGAGCCATCAGACAAAAGATCCCCATTTTCTTTAATGAATAATCTTCTTGCAACTGTCACAGTCTGAAAAGATTATAAAAAACATGGTCCTATGAATTCCTATCAAAACTCGTGCATACAAGATTGGATATGCATACGTATAAGTATATTTTTCAAAATGTGTTGAGTCGGTGAGAGTTAAAAGTAGAAGAGTCATCATGAAAAAGGAGTGCCACCAATCCACTTGAAATAGTGTCGGGTTATTACAATTTATTACAATTGATTTATTTCTAATTATTCATAATTATTCTTAATTATTCCCAATTATTCCTAATTATTTCTAATTATTCTTAATTTTTTCTAATTATTCATAAATATTCCTAATTATTCCTAATTATTTTTATTTATTCCTATTTATTCTTATTTATTGCTATTTATTGCTATTTATTACTATTTATTGTTATTTATTTCTATTTATTTATTTCTATTTAATGCTAATTATTCAAAATTATTCCTAATTATAAATATTTCTTATGAATTATTACGAATTATTACTCTTTATTACTAATTATTATGAATTATTACTATTTATTACTAATTATTACTAATTATTACGAATTATTACTATTTATTACTATTTATTACTAATAATTACTAATTATTACTATTTATTACTATTTATTACTATTTATTATTAATTATGTCTAATTATTACTAATAATTACTAATAATTACTATTTATTACTAATTATTACTAATAATTACTAACAATTACTAATAATTACTAATAATTACTATTTATTACTATTTATTACTATTTATTACTATTTATTACTATTTAATACAGATTATTACTAATTATTACTAATAATTACTATTTATTACTAATAATTACTAATAATTACTAATTATTACTAATTATTACTAATTATTACTAATTATTACTAATTTTTACTAATTTTTACAAACTTTTACAAATTATTTCTAATTATTACTATTTATTACTATTTATTACTTTTAATTACTATTTACTACTATTTATTACTAATTATTACTAATTATTACTAATTATTACTAATTATTACTAATTATTACTAATTATTACTAATTATTACGAATTATTACTATCTATTTTTATTTATTACTATTTATTACTATATGTTTCTATTTATTACTAATAATTATTAATTATTGCTAATTATTTCTATTTATTACTAATTATCACTAATTAATTCTAATTATTACTAATTATTACTAATTATAAATAATTCTTACTAATTGTTACTAATTATTTCTAATTCTTACTAATTATTACATTTTATTACTATTTATTACTATTTTTTACTATTTATTACAGTTTATTACTATTTATTACTAATTATTACCACTTATTACTAATTATTACTATTATTTATTACTATTATTTATTATTATTTATTGCTAATTATTACTGTTTATTACTAATTATTATTAATTATTACAATTTTTTACTAATTACTAGTATTTATTACAAATTGTAAATATTAATTGCTATTTTTTCCTAATTATTACTATTTTTTCATAATTATTACTATTTTTCCTAATTATTACTATTTTTTCCTAACCATTACTATTTTTCCTAATTATTTCTATTTACCGTAAATTATTACTATTTAATGCTAATTATTACTATTTACCACTAATTATTACTTGTTACCCCTAATTGTTACTAATTACCCCTAATTATTACTGATTAGAGTTAATTACTATTAATTACTACATATTACAGCTACTAATTATTAATTACCTCCAATTATTTATATACATTACTAATTATCATTAATAATTATTAATTACTACTAATTACTAAGAATTAATACTAATAATTTCAATTTATTATTACAGATAAATACAGATGACAAAAAATTTTAAATCTAATTTAATTACAACTAACAACAACAATTAAATTAATAAAAAAATGAAATAAATACTAAATTAAATAAAACATAAATACCTTTAAACTTGATCTCTTAAAAGTGTAAACAAATTCATAACTTCTTTGTAAAAAAACTTACTCAGAAAAATTTTAACTCTAAAATTATAGTTTTGAGAGAGAGAGAAAGTATGAATTGAGGGGAACGAAGGAAAAAAACAGATGGGGGTATATATAGGTTGGATTAGTTGTGACAATACTATTTGCAACAGGTTTCCCGTCAAAATAACTTCGGCCGCATTAATTACTGTCAGCAGTTAAAAGGGTATTTGCGATGAGTCCCATCGCAAATAGTGACCTGCCAATACACTTGTTGCGACGGGTCCCGTCACTAATAGTATTTACCGTCGCAGGGTATTTGCGACGAGACCCATCACAAATACCCTTCAGTAGACACACTATTTGCGATGAGGAAATTCCTCCATTGCAAATAGTATTTACCACCTTCCAGTATTTGGGACGAGAGGTGCCTCCCCGTCGCAAATACCATTCCCGCGGTTTGTCGCCCAAACTGCACCAAAACCGTGCCTACCTTTTTGGGACGGGACCCCAAGTCCCGTCGCAAATAACCTATTGCAAAAGCCATTTTTTCCATAGTGTTACAACTCTTCCAGACTAATTTTTCTTGAATAACAACAATGTAAACATGGATAGAGGATTTTAGAAGGGTCGTCTACCTTCTCTCTTTCCAACTTGTTGAACTCTTTAACTCCATCTTCATACTTGTTTGTTAAATGATTATCATGCATCCATTTTCAATTCACAACAATCCTATTGGGTTCATTAGACAAATGCACATTTAAACATAATTTTTATTGAAAATAAATAAAATCTCTTCCTAATTTGGAAATCCAGAACCATAATTTGTGAATAAATAATTATAAAATCACCCTTACATTATAAGTTCTGAAAACACATATAAAAACATAGAAGGATATATATTTACACACACACACACACACACAAACACACACACACACACACACACATATATTCTCCCAGGGTCCATATATGTTGGTAGTGGCTTTGCGGGGTCTTGTTGAGGTCTCAAATTCGAGTATCACTGAGTTATTCTGTGTTGGTTTAGAGTGGGATTTTCATTGTTTCCCCCCCTCTCTGAACTGTTGAAATTATATATATATGAAGATATATATATGTATAGATATATATTATATATATATATATAGATAAGGATTTTCATTGTATTTCTCTCCCTCCGCAAACTATTATAATTATATATATATATAGTATGATTTATGTTGTATTCCTCCCCCTCAAAGAACTATTGTAATTATATATATATATATATAATTGAATTAATATCATCTCAAATTCACTTAGGAGGAGGGTTGAACCCATGGATCTTTTTCTTTTAGGTTCCAAAACTAAACAACCTTCATCACCTATTAGGGTGATTGAATTTTATCTTATTATTATTTTCTTACAACTTCATGAAGTAAATAATCAGTGAGCAATATAAATTTATAGAGTTCAGTTTTTAAAATTAATGGCTAGATCTTTACCATTATTCATAAACCCCCTTCCATTATTACAGACTACAAATTTTGGGAAACAATTCTTCATTAATTATTTATATCTATTCTCTAAAAACATGTAATTAGTCTAAATTTTTCTATGAATAGAAATTTTAATTACAAATTCAAATTCAAATTCAAAAGATGAACTCCTCTTTAAATTATCCCACTTCAAATTTATCTATTGGATTAATCAACCCTTCTTTGTCCCCCTTTATATGATTTAGAGACTTTAAGGATTAATTTTGTGTAGCCTTTGAGTAATCTATGAATCCACATCATTAAGTTTACCTTAAAATTGACTTTGGAATTTATAAAGAAGTGAAAATACTTGTTATAGCATAGTCATGCTAATTATAGCGTCCTAAGAGACTTTGTAATAGGACTTTGTAGTTACAAAAATGGTTTCTTCCAACTATTATATAAACTGACTTTACCATTAGGAATATTGTGACATGACTCATTTTCATATTGTGTAACCCCAAAAAGTGTTCACAAGTATATAAGAAAAAATATTTTATTGTATTCAATGTTGTTTTATGGTATAAGTATTCATAAAACCACAAAATCTCTCATAGTGTAATGCTCTTACCCACACAAAACAACAAGAAAAAATCATGCTGTTCATAATCTGAAAAATTGTTTTATCCATAATCTAAAATGAAAATAGTATACAGGGAAAAAACCACAAATAACAAATTACATCATCAGATAAGAAATAATATATTAAACAAAAAACACACAAATGAATACGCAAGGCCTACCTTTCTAGGATGAAGAAATCCAGCTTCGAAAACTCAAAATGCAATAAAACACCAAATGTCCCATGATGTTGGAGCAACTGGAGGCAGTCAAGTGGTGTGATTAGAGCTTTGATTAACCCAGGAGGTTCGTCGGTAATGGGTGGCTTCCACATAATGCTTCTGATATCACGATGAGTTTTAAAAATGGTTAGGGTTTTTTTAAATAGATTGGGAAACTTTTATCAGTACTTATAAATAAGCACTCATAAAGAGTCCTTTTATCAGCGCTTAAGTAATAAGCACTGATAAAAGGAATATTGAGTAGTTCTTTTTAGCACTGAAAAAGGTAGGTCTTTATGAGTGCTAAAAAAGTGATGATAAAGTCTATATTTATCAGTGCTAATGTTTTATCACTAAGAATCATTCATTTTATCATCAATTTTTTTTGGAATTTATAAAGCCTCATCTTTTTCAGTGCAAAAAAAAGCACCGATAAAGACCTACATTTATCAGCACTTATTAATTAAGTCATGATAAAGGATTTAAAATTATAATTATTAATAAAAAATTTATATATATATAGAATATATATATATATAGTAATTATATTCCTTTTTGAATATATTAATTAAAATTTTATAAATATTTATTTATAATTATAGAAATATTTTGGAAAAATAATATTTATATATATAATTTTAAGTGAATACATGCATATATTTTAGAAATGAGTGAAATTGAATAAATTAAAAATAAGTACACTTTAAAAAATATTGAACAAATGGATAAGTTTTGTGTTTGAGCATTGTATACAAAAATGCATTAATTACATATATGTGAAATCAATAAAACAGACATTTAATATATGTTAAATTGAAAAATCAAACAACACATTCAATTATATGTCCACTAAACTATGCAATTAGTTTTTATTTTTAATTCATATTAAATTTAAATTATAAACCACTATCCACTAAATATATGACTATTTAATGTAAAGTGCATAAATATTTTGTAATATATAAATCATATTTATATACATTAATATATTTCTATATATTTAATATATAAGATTTATTAATATTAATTATCATAATTATTTAATGAATAAAATTATTAATATTTAATAATATATAATTAATCTATTCATTTTTTATTAATAATTATTTAATTTATAAAATTTGTAATATTTTTTTTAATGAAATCATTATTTATTTTTATTTATTTAATTATTTAATTTTATTTTGGACCTTTATGAGTGCAAAAAAAGTAATGATAAAATGTGTCTTTATCAGCAATAAAAATAAAGCACCGATAATAGTTCCATTTATCAGTGCTAAAAAAATAACTGATAAAAGCTTAAATTTAGTAGCGCTGATAAAGATGTCATTTATCAACTCTTTTTTGTAGCGCTAATAAATATCAACAATGTTAAATACCAATTTTTTAGTAGTGTAAACATTAGATTCTAAACACTTTATTTCAATTTTATATACATTATCCATGGAAGAATCTCCACAATGAAAAATATATTGATATATATGTCATGTATCGTCATACGTGACCTGGGTGTTCAGTCTTTCCCAATGCAGTAGTGAGAATATCCTTCCTACCCTCGAGTATGAAGGTCCCCTATGTGCTCTACTCCTAAAGGGATCTTATAACACCCTAAAATTATAAATGAATATTTTTTTATAGTGTATGTGACATGAAACAATCAGTTTAGATTGTGGTATAATAAATACTGAGTTATCTTTTATTAAACACAATAATGACTTTCTCCAATGTATTGTGTTACACACAAGACGGATTTTTACTGAATACTATTTATATTGTTATATTAAATTAAAATTAACTCCTATCCATTAAATTAGTGGTTATAAATTTGATTAAATAACCTATAAAAATTTATGGTTGAACTCATTGGTAACCAATTAATTAAAAATGAATATTAAAACCATTAGAATATAAAAGAAAATGTTTTTATAAAAAGTTATTTTTGTGTGCCAAATGTGTTTTATCTTAATAAATAAAATTAATCACAATTATGGGATGAAATTAATGAAATTTATATAATATATATTCAATAATTTTTTTACATTCATACAATATATTTGATATGGATAATATTATAACAAATCCAATTTTATGCATAAAGACTATTTTTTTCTAAAGACTGTTTTTCCATCTTTTAATGGAGCACTTGTTTTAGGACTAAATTTCAACAATTTTATAAATTTTAGTTAAAAAAATAAACTTCATTTTTCAAATCCTAACATAAAAATTATCTTAGGGTGATTTTTTTTATTTTTTATTAAAAGATTCATTTTTTGATGAAATGTGAAAAAATACTAGATTTTAATTAAAAATTTCCTTTTTGTTTAAATAATTTATTATGATAAATTTTATTTTGAATTGGGTTTTAAGTAAAAAATAGTCAAATTACACTTCAATAAATCCAAATTAGGTCATTTTAATCATTTCCATAGTGAATTTATATATGAAAGCACTTCAAACTTTTGAACATTTTCACTTTGAAATCCTGCTTTCTCCTCAAGTCCATGAGATTAATTTTAAATTAAATTCTACCATTTGTGTGAGTTGAATTTTAAAAAATGGATTAATTGTTTTGATTCATCATAATTTATAATTTTTAATAAGGAAAAATTAATTTTTGACAAATGTGATTAGTGAATAGAGTAAAAATTAATTACAGTGATTAAGGTACAAATGAGTTTACATAGTGGTTAAACTTAGGATATAAGGTGTAAAATGACCGACTAACTTTTCCAAACCCCATTTTATGGCCATATATAGACCCTTAACACCTTATTATCTATTTTTATGAGTAACCGTGACACTTATACATGAAAGTGACTTGTATAACATGTTATGTAAAGAAAAAGAAAAAATAAATAATTTTCTTCCTTCTAATATATTTAATTTCTTGTGTTATGGAAAATACAACATATGTCAGGTTGTATATATCTTTATTTAAGATAAATGATTTTTAATCATGAAATTATAAATTTAATCTTTAGGTATTAATTAGTTACTTAAAATGCGTAATAAATTTCAACTCAATGATTATTTAGGTAAAAATTAACTAAAATGAATGGTAATAAAAACATTAAAACTGAAGTAAATTGAATGAATTATTTATCCATTAATTTTTTTAAATGAGTTTATAATTTAAAATAGATATTAAAAAAATATATTTCAAATAAATCATTTTATTATTATTTCTTTATTCATTTGAAAGGAATAATGTCAAAATTAATGTTAAAGTTATTTTATGATAAATTGTATTTAATTAAGCGATTTAAAATTAATAAAAATCATGTCCTATAGTAGTTGATTTTTTAATGTTAATAAATATAATATAAGATCCATTAATGTATCAATTTATCTTCTATAATGATAATATTTACTATAAAATAGTAAAAATTTTATTAGCACAATTAAAGTTAAAGAAATGTTTTTGTGCGCAAATTGCGCTTATGCTAATACTAATTTACAATATACATGGGATTATAATTTTATATATTAGATATCATATAAAAACTAAATGGGTATGAATTATCAAATAAGTAACACATTAATTTATTCTTAATGAACAAATTACCGGTGTTTGAAAATTAGTTACTTTAATAAGAACCCAAATGATATAAGTAAGGAAACATGAATATTAAGGAACAACGTTTTGAAAATGAATTTTTTTGGATGATGGAAGTGTTTATAGACCAAATAAACCCTATTATCTATTATTATTCTATTTTTGAGCCACATGGGGTAAGGGAGTCCTCACAATAGTGAATACATTTGAGTATTTACAAAAATTCATCTTCTAAACTATAAAGGGGAACTCACTCTCTCCCTTCTTCACAACTCTCAAGCCATTTTATTGGACCAAAACCTACCAAAATCACTTATAAAATTCCAAAATTACCTCCCCTTATAATATAAGACTTATTTTTTTAATAAATAAAACCTTATATTGTTTTAGTGAAATCCTATGGTGGATAACCGAAGAAGAGGTAATGTTCTTTTAAAAGTGGTTTTATATTAATCCCCAATACACATACTTAAATTATTATAATAACATGATTATATAATAACAACTGTATATTATAAATAATTATATGTTGTTATATTATTTTTATGAACTATAAATTCACACAATTTTATCAAATGGGCTACAAAATCATCGTTCGTGTATAAAATAGACAACCACCTCATGAACTTATGTCGTTCATTTTTCCATTACTGTCTTTCATGGTTGGATATGATGATGGAAATACAATTAATATATGATATTTATGATATATTTAGTATTATGTTATTATTATATAACACATACCCTCATGATTTCCATTTTGTGGGAATACGATAACATCGTTCGTGTGTACGAAAAATTACTGCCTCACGAAGCAGTGTGATTCATTCACACTTTACATGGAACGTGTTAAAGATGGTTTTCATAAAAATATATGATATATATGAAATAAAAATGATACTTTAATGATAATGTATATATATATATGTAACATTTAATTTTTTTTCTTTCAATAGGACAAGAAAATGAAAATAATGTTCATGTGTACGTACGACCTACCATCTCCATGATATATGTCTTTCATTTCCTCTCAAACAATTTTATGGATTAATATAAATATAAATATAATGAATATATACTATATTTAAATTATGGTTTAGATTGTTGATATGATTAAATCATTATCTATATAATAGTAATATAAAATCAAGAATCAAAACATACTTGAAAATTAGGTAATTAACACCTGAAATAATGAAAACTGTGAAAGATTGTTAACAAATGGGTGATAAGATATTATAAAAGAATAATATATGTTATTATAAATATTAATATGGTTTTTTTATAATTTTATAACATTTTTAAAACCATTATAATTGAGGTTAAATATATTTCAACCAAAAGGAAGTGTAAGGTAAGCGATTTCGTCACAATTTGAATTACATTGAGACTAATTTGTTATTTTTAACCAATTTAAATATATGTAGTGTATATACTTCCCATTTATCATTAATATGATTAATAATTCATTAATTTTAGTATTTTACGTTTCAATTTGAATTATTTTATCCAAGGGGATTTCATTTCAAAATTACCATGTTATAACTTTTATTGTGAAATCACACTTTCTTTTGTGATTGTTAAATTTCTCTTGAAAGAAATCCCATTATTGTCCACATTTTTTATTAGAAATTAAATTTATCTTAAATATTCATATTATTTTGTTATGGATATGATTATTCCTTAAACCATATACCATTTTATATACAATTTTTACTTTGGAAGTTATTGGATCAACTGAGGAAATAGTGATAAATATGTAACCTTTATTTTATAAAGATATTTGATGATGAGGAATATCATTAATTAATTAAATAGATTATTAGATATATATGGTTAATTATTCAGAAAATCAAATACATATGTTTTCTATACTTTATATAGTACCTCGATGCATCTACTAGTCTTAGGAGATAAATTAGTTGGCCAAATTAATTGGGTTTCTACCCATAACTTTAAACAGTCTAAAGGATAAATATTGAAAAAAGAGTTTTTCTTGTTCATGATAAATTGAATCTAATAATTATGTATTACCTTTAATTATTTATCTTAAATATCCATGATATTATAACTATTATGAAGTATATTTTTACATTTCTTTATCATTTTATTAATTAAGTGGAATGTGTGTTCAATTATTTACCATTCCATATTTTTTATACTAATTTATTCATGATTGATTCTAATGTGCTTAACCCTTAATGGGAATTTGAGAACACCCTTATTTTTTTATTTTCCCTAGTATATGAAGATGAATTATTGGAATGATTTTCAAGGATGAAGGTATTTTACATTACTTATTTTTTATTTTCTTCTCCCAATATAAATGGAGATCATGTTTGTAGTTTGGTTTTCCAAAATTTCTAATCTAATGACTCATTTGGGATTTGAATCTTATATCTAAGCTATTATAAAAAAAATAAGGCACAAACTACGATATTCTAGGGTCAGTGGCATTAAAGTTGTTATTAAAGCATGTTTAATAGAAACCTTGGGAACTAGATTTATGAAAACATTGATTAGTGAAAAAAACCCAATGATAAACTTTGAGTATAATTATAGAAGAATAACCCAAAGAAACCAAGTTTATGATTATAAGATTAGCCGCACATAAATTTACCTATTAGTGAAAATTATTTCAATTATTTTGGGATTATACATTATGTTTTATAATGATATGATCAAATATAATGTATGTTGTAATCCAGAAATGGTTCCTAGTAGAAGAAATGTGAACCACACTAATGAGTGTGATCCAAATAGTAATAACGATCATTTCATTTATGGGATTAATCCAATACATCAATGAGAAATATTATCCAAAATTTATTTATTGTATGAGTACATAATATCATGTGACATTAAGACAAATAATGTATTATCTATGTATTATGGATTTGGATGGAAGCTTGAGAAGTAAAGGAAAACTGAGAAAAAGAAAGATGAAGGTAAGAAGGGAAAAAGTATTTTTCAACATGTGATGATTTTATAATGAAATAACCTAGTACTTTCTTAAAAGTATTGGATGTTTAGTAGAAGTTTGGAGAGAAAGGCCACTAAGATTTTTATTTCAAGGAAAATAAAAAAGTTTCTAATATAAAATTCTTTAACTATAGAGTTATGAGGCTATATATAAATTAATTACTCATAAAATAAGGGAATATACCTAAGAAGAAGAAAAAGGGTAAAGCTCAAGCTTATTATATTGATCTAACCAAATAATAATGATAATGTTCTCATGTTTTGATCTATGAATAATGTCATTTGAGTATTTTATCAATGTTATCTTTGTTATATGAATTATAAAATGAATAAGTATTTTACTCTAACACTTTTTCATTATGAATTTTAAAGTGTATGTTTAATGGTATTAATGACCTATAAAAATGATTTGGTGTAATGTTAAAATTCTTGAAAAACACATGATTTAATAAAAGATAAACTTTAATATGTTCTTGATGTTGAGATAATGAAGTTGGGATAAAGGGATGATTGATATGGAAAAATAAAATTGGATATTACTGACTATCTTGGAACTTATTATTGATTTATTGGAAAATTCGTTTTACTATCACTAATGGAGTCTAATTTTTTTTTAATATTATGGATTTTATCCAATATCCTATGATTTAAATAATGAATGAGGAAGCATGAATATCTTCAATAAGGTTTTATGGTAATTTATGTTATTAAAAAATATTAAGAGAAAAAATGGTGAAGGTGTTAACATGTTTGGTATGTGATGATTATGAGACACTTCATGTTGTTTTGATACATTCATTTTAAAATTTCAACAACTTTATTCCTAAATTGTTGGATCATAATATTTTTGAAAAGTTAAACATTAATTAAATGATTTAATTTTAGCTTTAGATAAGGTTTTATATATTATTTTATTACTTCACCATATGATATAACCTTTTCTAATAGACGAGTTATAAATAGTTCAAGGCACAACCAAAGGATAATATTGTGTTTACCAAATATAAACATATCATGTGAGTATATTCCCTTTTATTTAAAGAGAGTGAAAGATTTATTAACTCTTAGAAAATGGGTCCTGAAACAAAAAACCAGTACTATTATCAACACTTTTTATTATAACAATGATTTTTTTCACACCTCAATTTTATGGGTTTATGGTCATTAACATTCTCTTGAAAAAGTTCTCTATCACTATTCCTTGATATTTTAGTGTTTTTTTCTCTTTCATGTCCATGTTTTTATTTCCAACCAATTCTCTTCTATCTGAAAACCTGGTAATGTGATTATTCTAGATGAATTTTTTACATCCCTTTCTCTCTTATTAAGAGATTGTTTTATTGAATATTTTATGAGGAGGATTTTTCCAACAATATTCTTTCTAAATGTCAGACCCTTGATTAATGTGATCAATTTTAAATTCTGAGGACATAATTTATTAAAGGTGGGTAGAATGTAACTCCCAAAAAAATGTCAAGAATAAAATTTTATTCAATAGTTCATGATACACACATAATTGTGTTTAGAATTTGGGATATTCAATACTGATTTATATTGTATTACATACAACAATTAATTTCTTCAATGGATTGCATTAAATGAAAGACTGAGTTTTACCAATTATTATTATTATTATTTAAAATGATAATTTTCCCCTAGTTATTAAATTATTGAATATAAATAAAATTAAGTAAATTATGAAAATATTTGGTTGAAATATTTGGTTATATATTAATTATAAATGAATATAACAATCATTTGAATACAAAGGAAATGTTTTTATTAACACCATTTTTTGCAACAAAGGAATTTAATTTTAATAAATTTAATTAATCACTATTGTGGGATGAAATTAATGAAATTTATATATTATTTATTCAATAAAAAAGTTACATTTATACATTAGATTTTATATTCATAAGATAAGAACAAAAAAATTTAGGCATAAAATAATGTACTTTCTTAAAATTTGTTTTCCTGCCTTTTAATGAAACGCATTTTATAAACTAATTTTTGAAACTTTTATAAAATTTAGTTAAAAAAATAAAATTTATTTTTATAATATTAATTTTAAAACCATCTTTGGGTAAAATTTTCTAATTTTCTAAGAAATTTTATTTTGTGATGAATAATGAAAAAATAATGGATTAAAATTGAAATAGCCTTTTCATCTAAATAATTTATAATTTTGAATTATATTTGGAATTAATTTTAAAGTCATAATATTAAAATTATACATCTATTTATAAAATTTAGGTAATTGGACTAATTTTTATATTGAATTTAGATATAAAAACATTTAAACCTTTTCAACATTTTCACTTTAAAAACTTACTTTATCGTCAAGTATGTGGGATTAATTTTTAATTAAATTACGAAATATCAGTGATTTGAATTTGAAAAAATAGATTAAATATTTGGAATCATCATAATATATAATGTATAATAATTCTACCACAATTTTTTACAAAAGTGATTATTGAAAATATATAAAAATAATTATAGCGATTAAGGAAAAAATGAGTTTTCTTAGTTGTTAAACATTGAATATAAGGTGTAAATTGAACTTCAAATTGTCCAAATCCCATTAAATAAAGATATTTATACCCTTACCACCTATTCACTATTTTTATAAGTTATTGGGACAAATTTCCATGAAATTTAAGTATATAATAATTTATGTAAAGAAAAAGAAAAAAAATACTTTTCTTACTTTTAATATATATAATGGTATGAGATACAGAAAAAACAATGTGATGAACCAAATCTAGCCGCCAATAATACTAGAACCAAATCCATCCCATTACTATGACCAAAGGGCTCTTCCAATACACACATTAATAGGTGCCCGAGTATCAACAAAGTTCGTTTGAGAATGATTTACCCGAGTATGAAAGCCTAAAACATTAAAAACAATCAACTATATGAATCTAAAATTTTATACACCAAACAAGCCTTAACAGAAACCAGATCCGAATACATGGTTTTAAATAAAGTACAATAGGTCTGAAAATAAATAAAAACAGCAGAAAATCATCAATAAAAACTCTCCATGACAAGGGGTCATCACCCCTGAGTCGTCTCCACAACACTGCACCAAAGGAGGGGACTAACAAACCGAACCACCTTCACCCAAGTATTTTCCTTTACCTGAGTAAAAAATAATCAATTATACATATTCCTAAGGGATTTAAGTAGGGTTTGAGCCTAATCCCAATAGTATACTACCCAAATATTCAAAAGAGTATGCAATATAAGGTGAAAATCATGTTGTTTTAATATGTATGGAAAAGCGGTGATAAATTCCAAGAAATGAAACCTTT
Source organism: Viscum album (assembly GCA_963277665.1). Taxonomy (NCBI): domain Eukaryota; kingdom Viridiplantae; phylum Streptophyta; class Magnoliopsida; order Santalales; family Viscaceae; genus Viscum; species Viscum album. The sequence continues at coordinate 227,155,889 of OY728162.1, forward strand.
AATTGTAAATAGTATTAAAAATAAAACTTTCATAATGTTAAAACATTTTAATAAGACATTTTACCTACTGTAATTTACATACAAACACACCCTAAGACAAGGTTAAATACCACAAAACCAATGAGCACCAAAATCGGTAACACCCCTAGTCACTAGATAGTCTCAGGACCTATGTACCTCATAACTCGGTGTAAAATATCCATGTCACGATCCTTTCCCATGCATTATCTACTAGTATGGAACATAAACATAACCTAGTGGTCCCCAAACACCATCCACATATTTTATTTAGAGTTTTCATTATCCAAAATGCAAAGTGAAACAGGGACAAAACCCATCCGGATCACAAGGGTACTAGTACATATCCACCCACCTAGGTACCTGGGCTTCCCCCTTTGGGATAAAACAATTTACACATGATAAAAACATCCCTTATCATATAAAAAAATACACTACTGGTCACATAAAAACAATATAGTTTCTATACACACTTTATACCACGTAAAAAACACAAGAAAACATTTTGATTTCCAATAAAACAACTTCTCAAAACTCGCATTGTTTTGCACCCAAAACTCCTTGAAATCCCAAATTTGCACACTATGCGCACACTTATAAGTCCAAAAACAAAATTTCCATCCCAATACCTTTCAATTAAACGAAAAAATTAATTATAGGGAATACCCATATGAACTAATAAGATATTTATATGAAAAACCCCCAATTTCACGAAAACATGGCACTTAAAGTTCATATACTTCATAAACACCATTAAAAAAATTTAAAAGAAAAAAACAAGGTATATAAACATTAAAAACATGATTTTTAGCCCTAATAAATTTCAATAAAATCAACTAAGTAGTTATATGGAATCCCCAAATGAATCAATAAATGATTTCTATGAACAACTCCCAATTTCACATAATAATGGAACTTAAAATTCATTTGCATTAAAAACACCACTAAAACCAATTTCTTTACCAATAATAAAATGATATAAACATGAAAATATAATAAACATGTCATGATAAGTCCCAAGTATTTCATACACATGAAATCACCTACCCAAATTGTTTAAAACTTTGAATCCTTTGTGCGAAAATTCAATCACACCACCACCGCACCTCTAGGAAGGTAGATCGAGCCTAAAATAAAAATATTGAACTCAGAGAACCCAAGGTTAAACCCTAGGTTCAAAACCATACCCTTTGGTAATTAGGTAATTCAATGAAATTGGAATAAAACTCATGAAAAGGGGAGTAACTAAGATGTAGACACACTTACTTGAGATTGTGTAAAGTTCCTCCACCAAACCCCCTTCAAAATGGAGTTCCAATGGGGGTTTGAGAGGCTTTGAGGGATTTCATTGCTATTAGCTTAAAATTGGGGAATAAAGAGGAGAATTTTCATAAATATAGAAAGGGAAAATGGAATTACACAATGCTTTAATGACCTATACAAGTCCACACTGTTTGCTTTCACAGTTTAGAAAACCATGCACCCAAACCGTGTGCCCCCTTTTGTCCTCTAAAAAAGTGTAAAAAACAAAAAATTTAAGGGATACCAAGGGGAAAACTAGGGGAAATCTAGGACAAGAATAAAATAGAAAAAACTACCTTAAATGATGGATAGGGGTGTGATAATTATCACCACCATGAAAACCTTATGTCCCAGAAAGTCAACTAGAGGCCTGATCAGAAAAAAAGAATGGGTACTCATCCTCAAACCATAACATCCAATACTAGGCCTCATGTGTATTATTGAAATGTTTCCAATGAACTCGGATCACTGGAATAGACTTACCTCAAAGCACCTTCTTTTGGGAGTCCACTATTTGCACTGGCCGCTCAAAAACTGACAAGTCCGGCTCTATCTCTAGTTATTCCCAACTCATCACATGGGATGGATCTGGGTTGTATTTCTTCAACTAAGAGACATAAAAGAATTCATGTATGGATGTCAACTGAGAAGGTAAGTCCAATATATAATCCACCTTGCCAACATTCTCAGTAATCTCAAAAGGGATGACATATCGCGGCGTCAGTTTCCATTTCTTCCCCAAATGCTGATGGCCCAGGCGAGGGGCCACTTTCAAGAATACCTTGTCACCCACAGAAACTATAGGTCTCAATTCCTCTTGTCAAAATAAAATTTATGACTACTCTGAGCTATCAACAAGAAATTCTTGATCAATTTGACCTTCAGAAGTCTCCTGTAAAAGGCTTGACCCCAACAGTAAAGTCTTACCAACCTCATCACAACACAGGCGTGGACTGGCACGAATGACTATAGAGATACTCAAAATAGTCCATTTGAATCAAGGATTAATAACTTTTATTATAGGAATATTAAACCAATCCCAAATGTCTATTCTAAGAACCTCTAAAGTCAAAAACACATGCACATAGCATTTCATCTAGAATATGGTTCACTCGTTTTGTCTAACCATCCATTTGAAGACGGTATGTCGAGCTCATCTTAATATGAGACCCCAAGGCCTTATTAAGGCCTTCTCCAAACCAAGAAGTGGAATATGGGTCTCTATTATAGACAACTGCGGATGGCACACCATGGATCCTTACCACCTCTTGAAGATACAAATGACCAACTCATCCACTTTAGCTGTATCTCTAATCGGAATGAAGTAGGATGATTTGTTCAGAAGATCAATCACCACCCAAATGATATTCTTACCCCAAGGTGTATGAGGTAAGACAAAAATTAAGTCCATGGAAACCTCATCCCATTTTTTTAGGAATGTGTAAAGGCTAGATAAAATCGGAGGGCCTTTGATGATCTTCTTTCACCAGCTAGAATGTCTAGCATCTCGACACAAAGTTCATGATTTTTCGTCTTATTACAGGCCACCGGAACTACTGACAAATATCATAATACATCTTAGTGGCACCTGGATGGACAACCCACTATGACTGGTGGCTATCCTGCCTCGCATCCTTTCTTAGAGATAACAACACCACTAAACAACCCTTGAAGAACATGATGACCTTAGGAGACGACGACTAATTAGAATACGTCTCCCCACTATGAAGAAACTAATTCAACTACTGAAAAATCTTATCACATGGTTTTTATCTCTGAATTACCTCTATCAGAGAAGGATTCAACTCAATGCTCTCTATGAACACACCCCCCATTTTGCTCCCTGGTCTCCACATGCTTCTGAGCAAAGAGCCCCATAAAAGTCCACTCATCCCTGGGCTTCCCCAAACCCTACACTGAAACTCTTCTACCCAAGGAGTTAGCCACCACGTTACCCTTTACTAGGGTATATAAAATATTAACATCGAACTCCTACAAGTACTCAATCCAATAATGCTACCTCAAGTTGATGTCCTTCTGTGAGAAAATATAGGCCATGATTTTGGGATCAGAGTAGACCACAAACTTCTACCCAAAGAGGTAGTGATTCCAAGTCTTCAAAGAATGGATTTTAGATGCTAACTCCAAGTCATAAGTTAGGTAATTCTTTTCATGTGTTCAGAGTTGGAGAGAGCAATACACCACCTTGTGATCATCCTGCATAAGCACACACACAAGACTCATACCCGAAGCATCGCAATAGACCACATACCCCTTCCCGACCTGAGGAAAAATTAGCACGGGGGTGGTAGTCAACCACCACTTCATCTCTTCGAAGGATTCCGAACATTCTAGTCCCCATAAAAACATTACCCCTTTCCAGGTGAGTGCGGTCATCGGTGAAGAAAGCAAAGAGAAATCCCGAACAAATCGCCTGTAATAACCAACCAGGCCAAGGAAACTCATGATATCAAACATAGTCTTCAGTTTCTCCCATGACATGACCACAATGATCTTTTTGGGGTCCAATAAAACCCCCTACTCTAAGATCACATGTCCTAGAAATTTCACCTCCCTAATCAAGAAAGTACACTTTGAAAACTTTTCATAGAGGTGGTGATCCCGAAAATTGACCAAAAATGATTCTCAAGTGATGTTTTTGTTCCTCCTTAGAGCCAAAGTATACTATAATGTCATCTAAGAACACCAAAATAGAGAAATAGAGATATCTATAGAACACCCTATTCTTGAGTTCCATAAATACCGCTGGAGCATTGGTCAATCTGAAGGGAATGAATAAATACTCAAATTGGTTGTACCTTCTTCAGAAGGCTTTCTTTTGTATATCTGCGTGTTTCACCTACAATTGATGGTATCCTAAACACAAGACTATATTTGAGAACCAATTTTTCCCCTTAAACTGATCTAACAAATCATCTATTCTAGTAAAAGGGTATTTTTTCTTAATTGTTACCTTATTCAACTTCCAGTAGTCAATGCACAACCTGAGGAATCCGTCACCCTTTTTCGCGAACAACACAAGAGAGGCCCAAGGAGAGATGCTCGGGAAAATGAATCCTTAAGAATATAAGTCGTCCAGCTGTATCTTTAATTCCCTCAACTCGGGGGGGGGGATATGATATGAGGGAAGATATATCGGTTGTGTTCCCAGTTCCAGATCAATCGAGAAATCCACATCCCGCTCTGAGGGAAAACCTGAAAAATCATCCATGAATACCTCTAGAAACACATTCACCACATGACATAGTATACCTTTAGGGTAAATACCATCATCCTCTAGTGTGAGCGATGATAACTGGAAGATAGGACTTCCCAACTCTAGGAGTAGAGGTCATGCATGACCCGACCGAGGATCCCATTCTCCATGAAAAACCTCACGACTCCCATTAGGTGCCGTGAAACTCACTCACTGCCTGTAGCAATAGATGTGTTCCTTGGAGTTCTCTAGAAAATCCATTCCATTTATCACATTAAAAACATCTATCTAAGACCAAGAGGTCCCACTCCATCTCAATCCCTGACATGAAGAGTGCACACAATGGTCACCTAAGAACCTACTCCTTCTTCTTTCCCAATAGCATCTTGAACTCCATCTCAAAAGAAAGAAAATCAGTAGGTAAATTCAGTGTGTCCACAATACAAGTATAGATAAATGAAACAGATTCACTAATATCAAAAAGCATAGTTGCTATATAAGATGTGATCCGAACGGTACCACAAACTGTCGATGGTCCCACCTTTAATTTTATTGATGCCTGATCCACAACATAGAGATGTTTGGTCCCTATCTAAGGATGGTTTCTAGTCTGTGGTTGTGCCCAAAACTGAATTTGCCTCTAAGATGATATATCCCTACCACCATGGCCACCGAATCAAGATCCCCCCATCCTCGATGGCTCTGACGGTGCTGGAACTCCTCTTGAGGTACTCACCCTACCCCACTCTCAAGTGGACATGCCACCCTGAAAAAGCACTAGAACTGACCCATACCTCCACATTGGTAATAGAGCTTCAGATTAAGTGGGCATGTTGGTCAGATGCTCCCCAACCTCCCACACTAGTAGCACAAGAGTGATCTAGCATCAGAATCCACTGATGAAAACTATCTGGAAGAGTGTCCTGAACTACCACCTACCTTCTTCACATGATCCCCCACTTCCTTTTCTTATCTAAAGAGTTTCTACTACCCAGTAATGATAATTTCGTAGAGAAAACATCCCCTCCATTATGTAAAATCTCCACCACACATTCTTGGTCAATGAGCTCAGTATAGGTCCTCATCTTGAATAAGAAAACCTGAAAGTATATCTCTGGTCACAAGCATTTATCAAACCTCTAGTCCTTTTCTTTTTCCTTCAAGAATATTTAAGGGGCATACCGAACCAGATCAGTGAAATAGTTGACGTACTCCATAACAAAGATATTCTCCTAAACAAGGTCCATGAACTATCATTATTTATCATAACCACAAACTTAATTATAGTATTGTTCATTGATGATGGCCTTTAAATCTCCCCAACATATCTTCTCATTCTTCCCAGTATGAAGTACCAACTCCCACCACCAGCGGCTGGGAAACTCCAACAAAAAGGAGGCACATTTCACCCTACGATATTTGGGTCTATCCAGGAACTCAAACATGATTTCGATCTTCTCGAGCCATTCCTATGATTCCTGGGGTTCTATACTGCCTCATAAAGCAGGAGGCTTTTCTTTTAGAAACTGTTGTGCATTATACATTCTATAATATATCTATTCTATCCTAATAGAAATGGGAATAAGTGAAAACCCCTATCCCAGATCTTGGACATCCTGAACCATAGCCTCGACAGGCCTCTGATCAATTAGTGTGGGAGAACTCTCTCTGGCTTCCTCCCGTGGGCGCATGTTAGCTTTCTGGGGAGGCATGTTGCTACCAAATTCAACAATCACAATAATACAATTCAATACCAGAATTCTGAATATTTTTATCAAATACATCAAATATACATAATATAATCACATTACAGAAAAAAAGTGACAACTACTCCACCCCCGCTCGATGTCCACGTGTGGTCTGCAGCCCACACGTCTCACCTAGAAGTGAAGTAAATCGGACAATTCCAACATCACCTGGTGACTCATGGTCTTCCTTTAAAGGTACAGTCCAATAACCCTACTCAGGGACAAAAACTTGAGCTCGTATAGTCCTAGATCCGGTAAATCTGGCCTCATCCCAAAATAGCAATATAACTCAAAAACATTGGCCTCCTTTGATACCATTTTGTCACAAACCAAATCTAGTCTCCACTAATACCGGAACCAAATCCAGTCTATCACAAGGCCTGAAGGTCATTACCTATCCCCATGGGCTGGAATAGGTTCCTGGGTATCAACAAATTTGGTTTGGGAACGATTTACCCTTGTATGAAAGCCTAAAACATTAAAAATAATCAATAATATGATTTTGAATTTTTTTATGCCAAACAAGCCTTAACATAAACCAGATCAGAATACATTGTTTTAAATAAAGTACAATAGGTCCAAACATAAATAAAAATAGTAGAAAATTATCCATAAAGACTCCACATGACACGGGGTTATCACCCCCAAGCCGTCTTTACAACATCGTACCATAAGAGCGGACTAATAACCTGAACCGCCTTCACCCGATGCTTTTCCTTTACTTGAGTCAAACATAATAAAGTCTACTTACAAAAAAGGGTCATAATTAGGGTGTAAAATTAATCCCAATATAATACCAACCAAATATTCCAAATAGTATTCAATACAATGTTAAATGCATGCAGTTTTAATATGTAAGGAAAAGCGGCGATAAATTCCAAGAAATTAATCTTTCAATTGTAAACATTTTTCAAAATAAAATTTTATGAATGTTAACACATTTGAATAATAAATGTTAGCTATAGTAATTTACATCCACAAACACCCTAATACAAGGTTAAATACCAAAAAAAACAATGAGCACCAAAACTCGGAACACCCCTAGGAACTAGATTGTCTCGAGCCCTATGTACCTCATACCTCGGTGTAAAATATCCATGCAACAATCCTTTCACATACACAAGACACTAGTAGGGAACATAACCATAACCTATTTGTCCCTAAAAATCACCCAAAATATTTTAGTTAGAGTCTTTTATCCAAAATTCTAAGTGTTAAGTGAAAAAACTCATCTGGATCACTAGCGTACTAGTACTTATCTGCCCACCTAGGTACCCGAGCTTCCCCCTTTGTGGTCAAACAATTTCAGCATTCTTCACACATCGAATTTCATATAAAAACACCACTTATGGTCACATAAAAACAATATAGTATCTATACACACATTATACCACTGAAAACACACACCAAAACATTTTGATTTCCAATAAAACAACTTCTCAAAACTCAAATTGTTTGGCACCCAAAACTCCTTGAAATCACAACTTTTCACACCATGTGCACACATATAAGTCAACAAAAAACTGGAATCCCAATAACTTTAAATAAAACCAGAAAATAAATTATATGAAATCCCCATATGAACCATTCAAATATTTCTTTGAAAAAACCCCCAATTCCACACAAAAATGGAACTTAAAGTTCATATACTTCACAATCACTATTAGAAAGATTTTCAACAATAACCAAAGGTGATAAAAATTCAAAACATGATTTGCATCCCTAATAAATTTCAATAAAATCAACTAAGTAGTTATAGGGAATCCCCATATGAACCAATAAAAATATTCTATCAAAATCCCCCGATTTCAAATAAAAATGGAATTGAAAATTAAATTGATTTACAAATACCAATACAACCAATTTTTTCACCAATAATAAAATGAGATAAACATGAAAATATTATAAACACAAAAATATAATTCATAAATATTTCATACACATGGAATCACCTACCAAAATTGTTTAAAAAATTGAATCCTTTGTGAAAAAATTCAATTGCACCACCACTGCACCTCAAGGAAAGTATATCAAGCCTAAAATCAAAGGATTGGACCAAGAAAACCGAAGGTAAAACCCTAGGTTCAAAACTCTTCCCTCTGGTCATTTGGTACTTCAAATAAATTTGAAGAAACCTCATTAAAAGGGATGGAACTAAGAGGGAGAAACAATTAATTGAGATTGTGTGAAGTTCCTCTACCAAATCCCCCATAAAATAGAGTTCCAATGAGGGTTTGAGAGGCTTTGAGGGCTTCCATGGCTATTAGGTTTGAATTTGGGAAGAAAGGGGAAAATTAAAAGAAACATCAGGAGGGATAAATGGAAATCTACAAAGTTTTTTAATGACCTGGACAAGGCCACATGGTTTTCTTTCATGGTTTAGCAAACCATACACCCAAACCGTACACCTCATTTTTTCCTATCAAAAAGTGTCCAAAAAACATCAAATTCAAGGGGGATAGGGGAATCCTAGGGGGAAAGTTAGGCCAAGAATAAAATAGAAAAGGTAACTTAAATTAAGAACATGGGTGTGACAAACAACATATGTTAGGTTGTATATATAATTTTTAAATATGAATTATTTTTTATCATGATAATTTATATTTAATTTTTAGAGATGAATTTGTTACTTAAAATGATTAAGAAATATCAATGTAGTAATTATTTAGTGAATAATTAACTAACATAAATGACACTAAAAATATTAAAAGTGATGTAATATGAATGAATTATTGTACTAAATAAATATTTTATATGAATATATCATGTTAAAATAATTTAAAATAATATATGTTAACTCTATAATTTTAATGAAATTTTATAAATTTAATTTAAATGAATAATATCAAAATGGATGTTAATGTTATTTTATGATAAATTATATTTAATTAAGTGAATTAGAATTACTACAAATTATATCATCTGAAAAAAAATTTATAAATGTTAATAAATATAGTTTTTTCCATTAAATAACCAACTTATCAATTAAAATGACTATATTTATGGTTAAATAGTAAAAACATGATTAGAATGGTTATAATTAAAGAAATGTTTTTGTGCATAAATTACGGTTGTGTTAAAATTAATTTCCAACACCCAATGGATATTTATTTTATAAATTATATATAATATTTAAAAATATTGGATATAAATTATATAATAAGTACCACTTTAGCTTATTATTAATGAAAAAATCACATGGGTTAGAAAAATAGTTACCTTAATAAAAACCAAAATGGTAAAAGTAGGGAAACATAAAAGTTAAGGAGAATCATAGTAAATATGAATATATTTTTTGTGCTGGATGTGTTTATCATCCAAATAAACCCTACACTCAATTATTATTCAATTTTAATTCTACATGAGGTAAGGAATACATCCAAATAGTGAATACTTTTGATTATTTACAATAACGCCACTCCTCCTCAACTGTAAAAGGTAACTCACTCTCCCCCCTTTTTCACACATCTCAAGCCATTTGGATAAACCAAACACTTTAAAAATTACTTCCCAACTTCTATACCACCATATTAGGATCCTTATTTTGGTTATCAATCAAATATTATAAGGTTTTAGTGAAAACCTAACGAGGATACCTATAGAAGAGGTAATGTTCTTCTAAATTGTTTTTTATTTTATTCCCTTATCCACATACTTCAATTATTATTATTCCATGATTATATAATATCCTCAGTATCTTATATATATTTATATGTTTTTATGATAATATTATGAAATATAACTTCACAAAATTTCATCAAATGGGTTATGAAATCATTGTACGTGTGTACGGGGGACTGCCATTTTGCAAACCGAAGTCATTTATTTTTCCATTACCAACTTTCAAGGATAGGAATAATGATGGAAATAATATTTATATCTCATGTATTAGATATTTATTTTGTATATATTCTTATGGAATTATTATATATCACTTACATTCATGCTTTCCATTTTTAGGGAATATGACAACGTTGTTCGTTTGTACGACGGTTGACCGCCTCACGGAGCGATGTGATTCACTCATGATTTACATGGAATGTATTTAGGATAGTTTTAATAAAAATATGGTATATATATGACATAAAAATTAAACTTTAATGATAATATATGTATATATCATTTAATTATATTTCTTTCAATATGACAAGAAAATGGAAATAGCATTCAGACATACGTATAGCCTACCATCTCTATGAATAATGTATTTCATTTCCTATCCCAAAATTTTATGTATTAATATAAATACATATAATATATATATGTGATATTTAAATCATTTTTAAATTATAAATTTTATAAAATCTTTATCTAAATAAGAGGAACCAAAAATAACATGTCAAAACATACCTGAAAAACAATGCAACTAACACCTAAAACATTAAAAATAATTTAATATTATTAACAAACATGTGATAAGATGTTATAACATGATCATATATGATTTTATAATTGTTAATATGGTTCTACTATAATTTAATGACATTCTTAAAACCATTATACATGTTTTTATTGATCATTAAACCAAAATAAATTATATGGTAGGGGATTTCATCTCAATTTTCATTCCATTGAGATGTATTTGTTATTATTGACCAATTAGGTTCTATGTGTGGTATATACTACCCATTTTACATGTAATATCCTGAATACATAATTAATAATGGTATTTTAAGTTTCAATTTGAACTATTTGATCTAAAGGTAATTGATTTGAAAATTACCAAGTAATAAAAGTTATTGTGAAATCAAAACTTATTTTATGAATATTAAATATCCCTAGAAATAAACCCTTTATTGTAATCATATTTCACTGGAAATTAAATTTCAATTATATATAAATATTCTTTTGTGATGGATAAATTATTTCTTAAATCATATAAAAATTTTACATATGTCATTTATTATGAATATTATTTGATTAACTGTGGAAATATTGATAAATCTATATCTTTTACTGAACATGGATATTTGGTGATAAATAAAATTAATAACTAATTGAATATATTATTCCATATATGAATAATGATGTGGGCATGTAGTGATAGGTGGGTCCTGGAATTTATATATCTCCTCCATACATCAACAATTCTCCTCAGACAATTTAGTTATCCAAATCAAACTAGTTTCTACTTGTAGTTTAAAACTGTTTAGAGAATAGATCATTAAAGAAGATCTTTTCATTTTCCTAAAAAATGATTTATGATAATAAATCATTGAAATAATTTTTGTTATCATAAATATACTCTAGATTTTAACTATGATTAAATATATGTTGCATTTCATTATAGTTTTACTGATTAAATTGCTTATGCATTCAGTTATTTACCCTGCCATATTTTTTAGGCTTATTGATTCATGATCTATTACACTATACTTAAACCTTAATAATAATCTAAGTTCACCCTATTTTTTTCTTTTCCCTAGGATATGAAGATGAATTCTTTTAATGAGTTTCAAGGATGCTGATATTTAACTTTAGTTATGCTTTATTTTTTTTCTTAATGAACAATCGGTATAATATATGTAATCTGGTTTATAAAACATGATAAAATATTTAGTCCTTTGTGATTTGAATATTTTATTAATTATAATTTAATTACATAAGGGACCAGATTTGGGTTAATGGGGTTGGGGGCATTATATATTCCTTTACATAATAATTTAATAATTTCATAGTGAATCATAACATATAAATATCTTAATTAACATAAATAGAATAAATATATTAAATATATTCTTACTATCCTCTCAACTATAAACCTAGAATATTTATTAAGATACTATTTCTTATTTTTTTTCATTCAGTCCCTCTTTTATTTTTCATGTCTAAATAGGGGACGAGAGACAACATATATGGATCCCAATGATTCAGATCTCATTTATTGATATTTATAAGTGATCGTTTGTTCTTTCAATAACAGATTTGATCCATGAGGTAATGTATGGGGGTATATATTTATAAATTTGATATAGTAACGATATATCTAAATTTTAAAAAATTTACGAATAATGAAATCATTATTATGATCAGTAATATTAATAACATCTAAAATATAACATTTAAATTTCAAAAAATAATTCTTTTTTTTCTACAATTTGAAAAAAACTTCTATATATCTTTATATATAAATGGATATAAATCACTTTTTTTTATTTCCCCATAATTGAAATCTAATGTTAGAGTTGATTTAAAATCCATATATCTTATAGTATCCATATCTAAAAATTTCTTCCAGACATACCGATTGTCAGGTATATCATCTATCTTCTGATAAGAAAAGGGAAAAACTATATTATAAAAAATCCCTGACAAGTAAACTAATAAAAAATTATATTTCCAAATTTTTCTCCCATAATTGAAATAGTTTCACCATGTTGAGACATATCTAATCAAAAATCAAAATACTAACTTTGGGAAAATCTTTTACAACAACAACATTATTGAAATATTTTGACTTTAGACCCATAGGAATACCATTTTCATCAAAATAAACTATAATTACCTTGTCCCAACTATGGGAAACTAATAATTTTGTTAAACAAATGATACCAAAGTTACCAACCATGGATGTATTTTGTTCCCATATGGATATAGATAGAACAAGTCAAGAAGGAGGAGGATTTTCCTTAGTAGATGTATGTGCACACTCTTCCCCAAAAACATGAGGTGTCTCATATTTGTGATCTAACATTTTCCAATAAGTAAAATTAATGAAATATTAGTATAAAATAATATAAATCGAATAGTTGCATAAAAAATTAAATTAAAATGAAAAATGACCCAATATAAATTAAACTAGACTAAGCACATTTTTATTCATATTTGAAAATATAGTCATCTAAAATTCTAAATAATTTAATGACAGATGAACTAAAATAAATAAAAAAAATTAAAACTATGACAAAAGAATTTTAATAATAATTTAAAAATTGTACAAAAAAACAAAACAATACTAAACAAACAACTTTTTATCATATTTTTTTACAGTAGTAAACATAATTGTTAAAAAAATACTGAAAATATTATTAATATTATTCATTAGTAGTTTAAAATGATAAAACAATAAAAATAATATAAATTAAACATAAATTTATTTATAGAGTTAAAAAATTATTATGTACAAATTTATAAAAATCTATTATTTATATATAAAGTATATTAATTTAGAAATGAAACAAAAAAACTAAACTAAATTGAATAAAACAATTATCATATTAGTTTAAAGATATGTTTTATATAAAAAATTAAACTAATATATCTATAATTTTATGAAATATGAATGAGTAAAAATATATAAATACATGTTACTTAAAATATTAGGAAATTTCTAAAGGGTAATTTTTCAATATTACTTTTTCATGATCATTTTGTATGGAACAAAACATGTCTTTGATGTGGTCATCATTATTCTCTGCTAAAATTTCAATGGAAGTAGAGATCTAATTTATATCATCATCAACATCATCAAGTATTTCATCACAAAAATACAATTATTTCTTTTAAAATGATAGACCAAAGTATATTTGATGGATTAAGAATATTGAAAATTAAGTTTACATGTGTTTCTATGATAAAAGAATCATCAGTATCTTCCATCATATTCAAATTTTATAGTCTAATAACATATTCTTCATGTATGAAACTTTGTCACCAATAACCAATTATTAGTTAAATAACGGAAAAAATATATTTAATATAATCAACCATCTATATTTCATCAATTCATCCATAATATTTACTTGATACTGAGATTGGGTTTCTCTCTTTAGAACTCTAAAAATGAATTGCTTCGGAAAAAAACACTCTACTACTATTCTGAATTAAAAAACTATTGTCTTGAAACTTCATATGGAATTTATATTAACTAGTGTCATAATCGGACCGTGATATTAAATTTTTTCTTTGAATGATCACTAAAAAGATCAATGTTTTTGATTCCTCTTATCAACTATATATGGTCTCTTTAAACCATGGAAAAAGTTTTGTTATGCTAAATCAAAATTCACATATCATTCTTGTTTGCATAACAATGTTTTTACACATTAATATGAAACATTATATATGGATGAGAATAAAATATGTTATTAAAGATATATAAATTTACATACTTTATCTTTTCATTTGTAAATGATTTTACTTCAATCCAAGGAGCCCCTTCCACCATAATTAACTCATTCAATTCGAGATGTTGTCAAAAAAATGTGTTTCACTGCAGACAAGGAAATTTTATAAAACTATAAAACATACTTAAAAATATAATTATTAATAATGGAGGAAATAGGTAGATATATATTCTGAACATATTACTTAAATATATTTATATACCTTTCAAAAAAATTAAAATATATATACATGTCCAAAAATCATTATTTATGACAAAAAGTGCATAGTTAAATACACCATGAATTAAAAGAAGGTGAAAAACACATTTTCAATTTAAAAAGTATAGAAAATTAATTATTATATCAATTATCTAATGAATAAATATCAATAAAATTGTTAAAAATTTAACTGAAAAAATAACACACTATCAAGATAGTCATTTTCACTTTTATGGTTAAAATTTCATGCAATTCAATTGGTGTGAGCTATGGCATCATGATGTGAAAATCATGATATTTAATTCCTATCAATTTTAAATCTTTCACAGACACACAAATTTTTAATTTTTAAGAATACCCCTATAACACATATATAATCTTAATATAAATAAAATAATAAATTTTATCCCTCTTGGATAATGAATGAAAAGAAGGAGGAATGTATTCTTGTCTTTCATTCAGAGTGGGAGTTAACTCCAAACATTTTCCAATTGAGAGTATGTATAATCATTCATTCAACATAGATTTATTATTTCTTTTACTGTATAAAAATGTTCTAATAAGATTTTCACTTATATTCTTCTCTAAAGGAATTACATCAATGTTATGTTCAAACTAATTATATATCTAATATGGATGCTCAAATATTATTTATCATTTCTTATAAATATTTTTATCATTACCAGATTTTTCTTGTCTTCTTGAATGTGACAATATTTTTTTTACCATCTAAAACTTCAGATTGGTGGAAAATGGTTTTGGAGTAATATAAAATTATTTTGTGTAATTTAATTCCTATTTAAATATTAGATAAGTGTATTCCATATAAGAAAAACAAATGATGGACCATGTATAATATTTTTATATAAAGTTGTAATAGATAGTGTGATGTTTGTTGTTAAACAATTAGATAGGATTTATGTTACATATTGACCTGAACTGGTGTGTCTAATCCATAAGGTCATAAGAACTCATGCATGCCTCCCCGTACACAAGAGATCATCGACTAGTAGTGGGGGTATGAGTCCATTATAGGGGAGACCATACCCTTAGTGAAATGTTATAGGATGAATAACAAGTCATAAAAAATATCACAAACAACCAGAGTGAACATGTAGAAAATAAAGAATGGAATACATGTCATATAATAATAATATTCTCCCAATGTTGAAATCATATACATGGTATAAAGAAGCAGACAAATAAAATAAATAAAAAAGGATGTCTCTGGAGTCCATCCCAGTCCACTACCAGCTTTATGTTCCTTCACTCAATCACCCACCACCATGTGATTTCTTTTCCCTAGATCTCTAGTCCGGAAATCTATAAGAACACAAAAATTAATATTTAGGGTGTGAGTACAATACTTGGTTAGACACCACTAATTCATCCTTACACAATTGTTCTCAAGTATATCAGGTGTATGGCATATAATATTTCAAATTTAAAAAATTAATAACATTATACATTCCAAATTAATGTAGTTGTTCTCTAACCAAGACACTGTAAATCCCCAGTCATACATACTTAAGATCTATATTGGAATAATGATAAAGAGTCATTATATAATTATCATGAGATTTCCACAATATTTTAAACATCCATCTTAAAATAAAAAAGGAATCAAGTAGGTATAAAAATCTGAATCCATAAGGCATTTATTTGACACACTAATCAGAAGCCATGATGCATTGAGTAAACTTTCTACTCAGAAACCACATGACATTGATTATCGATATTTTTTCTCAAAATCTTCAAGGAATTATATTACACCCAACCAACAAGGATATCGTGCCTCAACATTTCTATATTCACACTTAATATGAACTTCCCCTACATTGTATAACCATATAATTATGTTTAAATATCACGTGTACCCTGAACGAATCCTCTAAAGGAAATATGATACATATCATGGTATAACATGATAACATACACTACATGAAATCATGAGAAAAATAGTAATATCATTTAATAACATGTGAATCAATATCAATTGTGGTAAAATTTACTCTATAAATTCACATTGAAAGACTATTAGAATGGGTTTTTTGACCACACACACCCTCATGAACTAAAATATCTAGCATGTTTATCAATTATTCCAACACATAAATTATATAAAGGAAACATGTGTAAAAAATACCCTAAAGAAAATAAACTTCCTATAATAAAATTTCGATATCAAGGAAGCAAATAAACCACATTGAGTGGTCTAAAAGATAGTGTAGAAACCTCAATAGTAAAGAAAATTCCCTTTGGGGACATATTATCATAACTTTTGACAAGTCCAAACTCAAGGTTCATCGAGATTTCCTAGAAACAAAAACAACTATTTTATTTCAAAAAGAAATAAAATATCACCCTTAATAATATCATCAATCTCGTGGATAATTTTTGAATTATAATTTTAGTCCATGGCATGCACTAGTGGTCTTGTCCTCAAGAATAATTATAAAACCACATATAATATTATAATTATCACTTTATTAATTCGGGAATACACGTGGGAGTCCTTTTTAATTATTATTTGATAACAATATATGATTATTATTTAAAATTTTCATAATTATCCTACCATCATTTTTCATAATTTATCCTTAAATAATTCGATATAATTGTCTCTTGATAATCCATATAATTATCCTTTGAAAATATCACACAATTATCTTCCGGTACATTTTAATATTTATCCTTTGAGAATATAAAGTAATTCTCATTTGGTAACTATTTATGTTTATCATTTGATAATTTATTTTAATTATATTTTAATAGTTTTTTTATAAATTATCCTTAAATAATTCAATGTGATTATATTTTGATAAATCATTGTAGTTAAATTTTGTTTATTCTAATAAATTAGACATTAAATATTATTTTAAAACTATCATTTGATCATCTGGTTGAATTTCCCATTAAAAAAATAGGTTTTATGGTTTTATTATTAATTCATACTCATTGATAAATTTTAAGAGGGAGATAAAAAGAAAAATTATTAAATGTAAAAAATAATAAATCATCAAATTTCACAGAAAATAAAATCACACCACATGGAAGAAGAAGATTCATCGCGTGCCTAGAATTGGGAAAATAACACTAAACTAGATCAATGAAGGCTTCCCAATCACATGCAAGGGAGTTACAAGATCCAAAAATATCAATAGGAACAACCAACATCTAAAACTGAACCATTTGGTAATTTTTTAACTATAGTCATAGTATTCCAAAACAAAAATTTAAAATACTAATTTAATTTATGTTTTAATGAAAAATTTATGGTTGACTATTTCCTTTTACACTATTAAGGAATTAGAAATTTTAACCTATCAAAATGGTTGATTAACACGAATTTTTGGTGGAGCTTCAGGATGAAATATGGATGTACAGTGGATTTTATTGGAATATAGTGGAAAAAGTAAACTAATAAATATTAACATAAAAATAATTAAAAAAATAATGGCCAAACACGTGATAAAGGTGTATCAAACTAGAAACCTGAAGATGGTGTTATTAGACTAGACCGCCAATGCACACAATGGTTATGTCATACCTAGGGTAAAAGTTGAACTCCAAATCTAATAATGTGATCATATTTTCCATCTAAAACACAATTCAGGAGATATTCCATTTTTTTTAAAAAAATAGCCTCCACAGTATATAAGATATTCAATATTTCTATTTTTTCAATTCCAAGGTTCTACTAAACTTGAAATCCCATGCTGTCTCTACACCTACCTCCAAAAATAATCAAATGAATATTCCAAATTTTTAATCGGTATTTTACCCTTACGTGAAGTCACTTCAAATAATAATTCATATGATTTTTATTTAAAAATTGAATTTCCCAACAAAAAATTGATAAAATAAAAACAAAATAAGGTTTAATTATCCTTTATGAATTTTGAGTATTACAATTCCCCTCCACTATCAACTTATCCTCCCTATGATGTATCTCTTGTGTAATTTCTCAAACAACTCAAGCCACTGAGCCCAAACATCAAATCCTTCTCCCTCATATCATACAATATTTATCCATGATTCTAGTGAAAATGAAAAACTGGTATCGTCTTCCCTTAATGGAATTTTTCACTTTGATTCATAATCCTCACTAGATGCTCCTCATATGATGCATCATACTCTAACTTCATGTTCTCACAGTCTATGGACAATGTATATTCAGCCATGTACATTTAGATTTGTTACAAATGAAACATTTCATTCATACCACAGTAGTGAGAAGGAAGATCCATATGTGATTCTTCTTTCCAATCCCATTAAGTGATCTCAAAAGGCCATGAAAACATGGTGTTAGATTTATTTTCTTTGTCAGATGTTAGTGTCCTAATCGAGGAGTCACTCAAAAGGGAACCAGATTTCCCACAAAGAATCCAATAATCTTTTCATATAGTAATCATATGATCTATGGAAACTATGAGTGGGGATCAACCAATTCTAGACCAGCTTCACTCTCTTAAAGGTATCCAAAACAATAGTGGGCCCCATAACTACTACCTCACCCACCTCATTCCAACAGAATAGTGAATGACATGAAATCCTATAAAGTTCCTTGCAAAGTTCTATATGAAAAAATCTAATAACTTTTTTATGTGAACTCAAATAAAGATAAAATCATCCCATTCTATATAAGAGTTGAGAACAAAATATCTAAACATATCTTTTAATTTCTATATAGTCTGGTTTTCTTATCCATTTTTCTGAGGAAGTTATTTTGTGATCAATCTCAATTGAGTCCCTTGTTATTTTTGGTTTTTACGAAAAATGAAAAATATTTTTTTCATCTTTTTCTAAAACATTTCTTGAAGGAACTTGATGTAGGTGTATGATTTAATATACATAATTCTTTTATGTATCATCCACTGAGTAAGTCTCTCAAATTGGTAAAAAGATGGAAACTTTTGTCATCGAATAGATAATCACATAAAAAATGGCATGAATCCTTAGAGTAATGAGTAAAATCATAAAATAAATCTATTTTAAAATTATTAAAAATCCACATGGGGACATGTTGATGTTGGGTCAACCCACCAAGATGGTAGTTCTCATCCATTACCCTCTAGAATGTAGGGAATCTGAAAATAAATTAAGGGATATCCATCCTCATCCCTATCGAATAGAATTGGTACTTCAAGTCATGGTACATATTCAGGGCTCTATGATGTAATGTCCCGGATTTTTTCCATGTATTATTTTAATATTATATGGGAATTATTTGAAGACTAGGATTTGAGACGACATGCAGTTTTGAGGGCCGGTGAGCCCGGAACAGATATTTGAATTTAATTTAATAATTAAATAACATGCGCGTGTGGTTTTCCTGAAAAAGTGGAATAAATCTTGAACGGTTTCTTAGATCAGAAATATGAGGGAACCGTTTGGTTCAGAGCAGCGATTTTACCTTAGGTGAGGCCTAACATCGATCAGCGCAGGTCGGTGGTGAAATCTAGTTTTTGGACATAACTATAATAAAACATTTAATAAAAATATTTTATTAAATTTTATTGAAGAAAATATATTTTATCTTTTTAAATAGAGATTTGCGCAGGGGTCCAGGGTGATAGACCTCATAACCCTGAAACCTTTGGAGGTTCTGGAGGCTCTAAAGGCAACCCCAACGAGGAGATGGAATTCTTGACGGGTTTCGCCGGCAATGATGACGCAACGATCGGATATTCGCCAACGAACGCCACGAATCCAGATAGGATGTTTGATTTTGATTTTCCATTCCCCGTTCTTAGTTCCTATGATGAAGGCAGACAAATCCAGAAACATATTAGCTTGCAGTTCAATCTTATTTACGGGATGGGATTTTTTATGGATTTTTGGGAAGATCTTCATCCTTGCGATTTAATCTGTTGATTATTTTGGTTTTGATCTAACGACGACGAACCCGGATCGTCACACACAACGATCGAGGTTTTTCCCTCTTGTTCGTTTTGTGATTTAATTCCCCATTCTTCGTGGAGACTTCTCGTTCTTCCCCACTCTTGATGTTCTTGGAGGAAATCGATTTTTGCGCATTCGTTTATTGGCGTAATGATCCAAGATTGTAGATCCCACCACGGAACGATGTTACGGAGGTGCGACTGCGGTGGTGATGGATGATTCAGAGCAGATCAAGATATATGGGTTTTCGGGAATTTTCTTTCGAATGAATCAACTTTTGTTTTCCGAGTCGATTGAAGGTCTGAAACACCCAGATTCGGTGTTAGGATGATGAAACAAACCAACGTCTTGAGTTTCGCAACAAACGGATGACAGAATCGAGATTCGAAGATTCGTCCGAGGCGCAAGGAGGAAGACGACGGTTCTGGAGAAATCCTGACTACACATCGTGTAGTATGGGCTACACAACATGTGTTCGTCGACATACCACCTGGCGTGTACTCTGGGAGTACACTAACATGGGATGGGTACATGGACAAGGAAACAGTGTGTATAAGCTTCCCCGGCCAGACCCGGCCAGATACACAGGATACCCCGTGTACTGGTACATGGGCATGCGACATGGACAAAGACCATTTACGGGCACATATCCAGCATACCCAGAGCGAACCCCAGGTGCTCATACATGGCGTGTAATCCTTCTACACGCCATGTAGTTCCTTTTTATATGACAAGCCTAGAGACACGGTCCATTTACCCGGGCAGTACCCAGAGTCAAGGAACACTGCGTGAAACCATAGTACACGACGTGTATCTTGTTTTACATGACTTCATATAGTTGTTTTCTGTGACTTGGACAAGATTTAATAGGGTTCGTACCCTTGGTATTTCCCCTGAAGGTTTCTGGTATCATTTCTTATATAAAAGAGTATGATCCCTTCAGCAGGACTTCCTGAATAGAGTTGTTAGAATCCCCTTTGTGAGACTTAGAGCAAGATCCTCTATTAATTCCTTGAACCATAAGTAGAGTTCTTGGAATCAACGTGACCTACTTTACCCGGGCATCGATCCTCTTCTTATTAGATTAGTTCAGACTGAGTTGTTGGAATCACCCCATGGCTATTGGTTGCGATCCTCATCTGAGCATCATTTTTCACAAGTACTCGTGGAGTGTGTTCTCCTGGAATGAGTACTTTGTGTCTCTATCTTCAGAACTAGGATTGTTTTCTCCTTGTCACATGCTTAGTGGAAATCTTTGAGCAGGATCTTAGTGGTGGTTTCACGATAGTCGATCATGTATGAGTATATCTGGATATTCTTGTTATATGTTCTGTAAACATATACTATGTAGAGCTGGCTGTATCATTCCTTTGTGGTATTTCCTTTGTTGTACTCCTTATGGTTTTCGGGGTGTCCTAGTGGGTATTGTTATACTCACCCATGCATGGGATTTTCCCGCACATGTCATATCTTATGCAGACGAGCGAGCATTTGACATGATTCTAGGTGGACCAGGACCGGACGGTGCTCAGTGAGATCAGGCAGGTCGAGGTGCATTCCTACGGCTATAGATTGCAGTCCCAGTACCATTATTTACAGGTCAGACATTGTTACAGACTTTCTTTTGGTGGGCTTGTACTTTTGGCCCAGGGTTTTACATTACTATACATTACTTTCATGTCATACACTATTTTTTGGGATTTTAGTGTATGAATACATTTCCATTTTTAGAAGTTTTTACTTTTCAGATTTGTGGGCTTGGAGATGTGTGTGTGTACATGTTTATAGGCAATGTCTCCCATGTTAGTGATATGCCTAATCGGTGCTAGTCAGCAGCCCTAGGCCTATTGGAGGCAGGCTTGGGGAGTTGCGGCACGGGCCCCAATGGGACGGGTTATGAAAGAGTGGTATCAGAGGTGGTGGATTCTACCTTAGGACCGATAGTCTGTGAGTTGGTTTGGGGAAACAGTGTTAAGTGTTTCGAGTTTGTATTTCAGGCCAGGGACCCTAGTGTTGGTGCGGGCACCCGATGTATCCAAACACCAGGACTCTAATAACATGCTTTTCGACTCTGAACATGAGAACACTAGTTTTAGGGGAAAATAATGGTACATGCATCATGTAGTAATGGGTTGTGGTTTCCATGTCCTCCTTGAGTCAGCTCTCTAGATATACTCACTGACTAAGATACATATTTTTCTTTACAGGATGCCTTCATGATGCGCACCTTCTAGGATCCAGCAGCTCGATCATGAGGATGAACCCCTCAGTGATGAAGCTTTGATACAGGGACCTGATCCCCCAGTTTTACCTTCGGGTGGTCTGCCAGTTGGTCCACCACCTGTGGAGAAGAGTTTAGTGTCTGCTTTACCAGTAGAGGAGGAGTGTAGGCTGAGTTCACTCCACAAGTTTCAGAGACAGAGACCCCTTAGGTTTCGAGGAGAGCCTGACCCTCAAGTAGCAGAGGACTAGCTTGAGGTAGTGACCAGAGTCTTCCGTTTGGTCAGGACACTAGCAGATCAGATGGTGATTCTGGCAGTGAGCCTTCTGCAGGGCTCGACAGGACGATGGTGGAGTTTGGTTATCCAGACCCACGATGAGGCGACTCTTTCATGGTCAGAGTTTGAGCGTCTCTTCAAAGATGAGTTTTCACCGGTTACCATGAGAGAATTATGGATATAGGAGCTTCTTCAGCTCCAGAAAGGGACCATGACGGTGGATGACTATTCATTGAGGTTTACCGACCTCTCACGGTACTCGATGAATATGGTCAGGGATCAGTACATTAGAGCTCGGAATTTTGAGAGGGGCTTGTGCAGAGATATCTGAACTATCATCATCCCTATGAGCATTCCTAGTTATGATGGGGTGCTCGAGTGGGCTTTGGTGTTCGAGAGATTCATGGAAGAGTAGAGACAACCATCAATTGTGAGTAGTGAGTGAGCTGGAGTAGAGTCCTCGATAGCAGGGAGCCGACGTCAGGAACCCAGGCTTGGAAGACGTTTTCAGAGGAGATCCCAGGATAGAGGATCTGTTGTATAGGGTTTTTAGGGCGCATCCAGCCAGCCTCGAGAGAGTTGATGCTACTCATGTGATGGAAGAGGAAATCTTGCTTGAGATTGTCCGACCTTCCATACTACTGACATGGGAGTGGTGGATTGACCATCGAGGCAGAGGAAACGTGTGGAGCAGATAGATCCACGGGGCATCGGACATGGTAGAGGAGCTGGGGAACATATGGATTTGGTCAACATTTTGACCTTTTACCACCACCATCCCCAGGAGGTCCACCACTGGCTCAAGGTGCTGGTGGACAAAGGTAGGGGCAGCTGCAGGTAGCAGAGGCTTATGACCTAGGTACTCCGGGAATGATTAGATGTACAATATGTGTCTTTTCTACTTTGGATTCTGTACTGATAGACATAGGTGCAAGTCATTCTTTTCTAGATTCTTATCTTTTTCGATACCTTGAGATTCTAGATGATCCATTGAATCTACCATTACACTTAGAAACACCGACTGGAGAAGATTTAGAGATCACACACCTCTGCATACAGTGTGACCTGACCCTTGGAGGTGAGAGTTTCGGTAGGGATCTCTTGGTGGTAGCGTCGAGGCCTTACGATGCCATTCTTGGTATAAATTTGATATCCACAGTTCATGTCCAGATTTTCTATTTTAGGTGAAGGGTTCAGTGTGTCCGTAGTGATAGAACGAGGTGCTCCTTCTTCGGTGAAAAGGAGACCCAGGCAGCGCAGGATGGACTCGTGCGTAGGAAGTTACAATCGATTTCACACCAGTTGGCTAGCCTATCCCTTGGTGCAGCAGATGTTACGAGTTTCCAGTTTCCAGTAGTAGTGGCTGAGTACGAGGACGTCTTTCCGGATGATTTCCCCGTACTACCTCCCCATTGGAAGATAGATTTCTGCATTGATTTGCAACTCGGGACGACACCGATATCAGCATCAACATATCGGATGGCTCCTGCAGAGCTTCGTGAGCTAAGAGTGCAGTTGGAAGACCTGCAGAGGAAGGGCTTCGTGAGACCAAGTGTTTCACCCTGGGCAGCCCTGATGTTGTTTTCCAAGAAGGAATATGGGATCTTGAGGATGTGTGTGGATTATCAGATCTTGAATCAGGTAATGGTAGATAATCGGTATCCACTACTGAGGATTTATGACCTCTTCGAACAGTTAAGAGGGTCATGATGTTTCTCAAAGGTTGATCTATGATCAGGCTATCACTAGTTGCAAGTACGGGATGATGATATACCAAATACGGCTTTTAGATGTCGCTATGGTCACTATTATTACTTATTGATTCCCTTCATCATAATGAATTCCCCGACAGTGTTTATGGGACTCATGAACCAGATCATTCATCCCTATCTAGATCGGTTCGTAGTGGTCTTCATCGATGATATCCTTGTGTACTCTACGTCTGAGGAGGAGCATAAGAGGATCCTAAGGATAGTTCTGGACACACATTGAGAGCACCAGTTGTACGAGAAACTCTCAATGTGTCAATTCTTGATACAAGAGGTCCACTTTCTGGGACACGTTATCTCAGAAGATGGTTTAATAGTGGACCCAGCCAGGGTAGAGGCTGTGTTAGCATGGGAGCCACCCCGAAGCGTGATGGAGGTGTGGAGTTTCCTTGGGTTGGAAGGCTACTATCGGAGATTCATTCCTGATTTCTCCAGGACTTTAGCACCCATGAAAACTTTGACTTGAAAGGGGCATCCTTTCATGTGGACAGATAGATTCCAGTAGGCGTTTCAGTAATTGAGATAGATTCTGACTAGTGCCCCTATCTTGAGACTACCAGAAGAGGGTGTTGAGTACATAGTGTTCTGTGACACATCAGGAACCAGGCTTGGCTGTGTCCTGATGCAGAGGAAAGCTGTGATTACCTATGGCTCATGTCAGTTGAGGCCACACGAATAGAACTACACGACCCATGATCTTGAGTTGGCATCGGTAGTCTTCACATTGAAGATGTGGTGTTACTACCTAATGGGCGAGTGATTTATCGTCTACTCTGATAACAAGAGTCTTAGATATATCTTTTCTCAGATGGATCTGAATTTGAGACAGACGAGGTGGCTTGAGTTCCTCCAGGATTACAACTTTGAGGTCATTTATACCCCTGGGAAGGGGAATGTTGTGGTAGATTCTCTCAGCTGGAAATCTAGTTCGGAGTTGCTGGATGAGGAGACAAGACAGTTGGCCTCTTTACAGTTATCCTTCATGGAGAGAGATGAGGGAGCTTACCATCAGCCGATGGTGGTTACCCCCCCCCCCCCCCCCACTCTTATAGTGAGTCAAGGAAGCACAGCTTGAGGATGCTAGCTGTGAGACTCTACGTGCTCAGATATCCACAAGTGATGCTACTGATAGATATTCAAAAGGTGGGGAGCATGTTGTTCTTTTTAAGGGGTGTACAGTAGTACCAGTGACGTTGACGGAGGAGGTTCTGAGAAAGTTCCATACCTCTCCTTTGGCAGTGCATCCAGGCATGGAAAAGATGTACCAGGACCTCCGATGTTAGTTTTGGAGTCCAGTAATGAAGAAGAGTGTGGCAGAGTTTGTTTCTCCATGCCTTGTCAGCAAGTAAAGGTTGAGCACGAAGTTTCAGCAGGTTTGACTCAGCCCCTTGAGGTTCCATAGTGGAAGTGAGATGGGATATCCATGGACTTCGTGACAGGTTTACCATGTACATCCAGGAGACACGATGCCATTTGGGTGATCGTAGACCGACTCACCAAGTCGGCCCACTTCCTAGACATACGGGAGTAGAGTTTAATAGAGAGCATGGGATGCCTCAATGTTCAAGAGATAGTTCGAATTCATGGAGTTCCATCAAAGATCGTCTCAGATCGTGATGCTCGTTTCACATCCTGTTTGTGGAAGGGATTGCAGGAAGCTTTTGGGACTCTGTTATGCTTGAGCACATCGTTTCATCCTCAGACTGATGGACAGACAGAGCGGACCATCCAAGTCTTGGAGGATATGCTACGATCTTGCATACATGACTTCGGTCATAGCTGGGACGATCACCTACCACTGGTGTAATTTTCTTATAACAACAGTTATCATTCCACTATTGGTATGGCACCATTCGAGGCTTTGCACGGGCGACCTTGCAGGTCCCCACTTTGTTGGAATGACCCAGGAGAGTCAGCACTCATGGGCCCAGAGATGGTGGAAGATACTACAGAGAAGGTGTAGGTCATCCAAGAGAGGATGAAGAATTCACAAAGTCGGAAAAAGTCTTATTTCGACAGGAGACAGTGGCCCTTGGAGTTCGAGGAGGGAGACCATGTGTTCTTTCGCATCTCGCCTCGACGGGGACTACAGAGATTTGGATGAGGTGGCAACCTATCTCTGAGATTCATCGTCCCTTTTCAGATTATGAGTAGAGTTGGTGAGGTGGCGTACCTCTTGGATCTACCTCCTCAGATGGACCGGGTACACGATGCCTTCCATGTGACACAACTATGGAGGTACGTGCATGATCCATTACATGTTATCGACTGGGGTGAGTTGGACATCGATGATGGAGAAACCTTTGCTGAGTACCCAGTGGAGATCAAGGATCGGAAGGAGAAGATCCTTCATGGGCAAGCTATTCCATTGGTGCCTGTCCAGTGGCAGCACGAGAATCTCCAGGAGAGCACGTGGGAGCGGGAGGCTCAGATCCATGTGCAGTACCCACATCTTTTTTTAGTGGCCTTTGTTTTGGATTTTTGGGGATATAATGCCCTAAGGTGGGGAGACTGTAATATCCATGATTTTTCCCATGTATTATTTTAATATTATATGGGAATTATTTTGAGAACAGGCTTTGAGACAATGTTTAGTTCCGAGGGCCGGTGATCTCGGAACAAATGTTTGAATTTAATTTAATAATTAAATAACATGCGCGTGTAGTTTTCCGGAAAAAGTGAAATAACTCTTGAACAGCTGATCGGATCAGAAATAGGAGGGCACCGTTGTGTTCAAAGCATGGATTTTACTTTAGGAAAGGCCTAACATCGGTCGGCACAGGTTGGCGGTGAAATCTAGTTTTTGTACGTAACAGTAATAAAAAACTTAATAAAAATATTTTATTAAATATTGTTACAGCAAATATATTTTATCTTTTTAAATATATATTTGCGCAGGGGTCCAGGGTGACAGACCTCATAACCCTAAAACCTTTGGAGGCTCTGGAGGCTCTAGAGGAAACCCCAATGAAGAGACGACGTTCTTGACGGGTTTCACAGATGATGACAACGCGATGACTAGATCTTCACCAATGAATGCCATGAATCCAGGTAGGATGTTTGATTTTGATTTTACTCTCCCCGTTCTTGGTTCCTATGACAAACGCAGACTAATCCACGAAAAAATTATCCCATGGATCGATCGTATTTGTGGGATGGGTTTTTACGGGGATTTTGGGGAATATCTTCATCCTTGCGATTTAATCTATTGATTATTTTGGTTTTGATCTAACAGCGACGAACCCAGGTCGTCACGAACAACGATTGAGGTTCGTCCCTCTTGTTCGTTTTGCAATTAAATTCTCCGTTCTTTGTGGGGACTCCTCATTCTTCCCCATATTTGATGTTCTTGGAGGAAATCGATCATTGCACATTCGTTTGTTAGTGCAATGATCCGAGATTGTAGATCCAACCCCGAAAAAATGCTACGGAGGTGAGACTGCGGTGGCGATGGACGATTCAAAGCGGATCGAGAGATATGGGTTTTAGGGAGTTTTCTTTTGGATGAATCAATGTTTGTTTTTCGAGCCAATTGAAGGTCTGAAACACCCATATTTTGTGTTAGGACGATGAAACGAACCAGCATCTTGAGTTTCGCGGAAAACAGACAACAGAATCGAGATCTATAGATCCGACCGTGGCGCAAGCAGGAAGACGGTGGTTCTGGAGAAATCCCGACTACATGACATGTAGTATGGGCTACACGACATGTGTTTGTCAGTGGACCACCTGGCATGTACTCTGGGAGTACACAGACATGGGTTGGGTACATGACCAAGGACACGACATGTATACCCTTCCCTGGCCAGACCCAGCCAGATACATGGGATACCCCGTGTACTGGTACACGGGCAGGCGGCACTGACAAAGACCGTGTACAGGCACATGGCCAGTGTACACGAAGCGAACCCTAGGTGCTCATACATGTCATGTAATACTTCTACTCACTATTTAGTTCCTTTTTATACGACAAGACTAGAGACACATTCCATTTACATGGGCAGTAACTGGAGTCAAGGAACACAGTGTGTAACCATACTACACACCGTGTAACATGTTTTACTTGGCTTGAGCCAGTTGTCTTCTATGACTTGGACTATCGTTATTAGGGTTCGTACCGTTTCAATTTCCCCTAAAGGTTTCTGGTATCATTTCATACATACAAGAGTATAATCCCTTCAGCAGGAATTCCTGAAAAGAGTTGTTGGAATCCCCTCTGTGAGACTTAGTTCCAGATCATCTATTCATTCCTAGAACCCTAAGTAGAGTTCTTGGTATCGATGTGACCTACTTTACTCGGGTGCTGATCCTCTGATTAGTAGATTAGTTCATACTGAGTTGTTGGAATCACCCCATGGCTATTGGTTGTGATCCTCATCTGAGCATCATTTTTCATAATTACTTGTAAAGTGTGTTCTCTCGGAACGAGTACTTCATATCTCTCTCTTCAGACCTAGGAGTGTGTTCTCCTTGTTACGTGCTTAGTGGAAATCTTCGAGCTGGATCTTAGTGTTTGTTTTGCGATAGTAGATCATGTATGACTATATCTTGATATTCTTGTTATATGTTATGTAAACATATACTGTTTAGAGCTGACTGTATCATTCCTTAGTGATAATTTTTTTCTTGTATTCCTTGTGGTTTTCAGGGTGTCCTACTGGGTATTGTTATACTCACCACTATATGGGCTTTGCCCACACGTGTTGTGTCTTGTGCAGATGAGTGAGCCTTTGACAGGATTCTAGGCAGACCAGGACTGGACGGTGCTCAGTGAGATCAGGCAGGCCGACGTGCATTCCTACGGCAACATATTACAGTCCTAGTACCTTTCTTTACAGGTCATACTTTGTTGCAGACTTTCTTTTGGTGGGATTTTACTTTTGGCCCAGGGTTTTACATTACTGTAATTTAATTTCTTATCGTAAACTATTGGTTGTGATTTTAGTGTATGCATGCCTATACATTTTTAGTAGTTTTTACTTTTCATCTTTTTGGGCTTGGATGTGTGTGTGTGTGTACAAGTTTATAGGAAATGCCTCCCATGTTAGTGACATGCCTACTCGGTGCTAGTCACCTGCCCTTGGCCTAATGGAGGTGGGCTTGGGGAGTTGCGGTATGGGTCCCACTGGGACGGGTCATGACACAGGATTTACTTACCATCTAGAGGAATGTAAAACACTCATCATCTCATATATCATTGTTTTAGTTACAACTACAATCCCATGCACTATGATCTCACTATCATCGCCCAACAACCATGTGGGTAGCAGATCACCTCCAGCTAGTTGTTCCTGCATAAAAACACACTCTAGGTTCGAATAATTTCGAATATTCACATAGAACACAAGAGATGTTCTGACCACTAAGAAATAACAAGTCATAGATCCATGGCCCTAATACATTTCTATCTTCCTGTCAACCAACATTATGATTAATCATCACAACTCCCCTTCAGGCCACTCACTAGGCTCCTGATCAACTAGCATCTTATGGATAAGAGAAACTAAAATGAAATTACTATTCCTTGGCGCATTATCCATATCGATGTCAAATTTAATATGATACTATAACCAGTTACTCTATCTTAGATTCAGTTCATACTTTTTAAATATATAGAGAAGGCACTTTTGGTCATTGTAAACAAAAAATACCTCCATGAATATATAGTTTAACTAAAACATGAGAAGATAAAACACATATTCTAAATCCAAGTCAGGAGTAGGGTATTTCTACTCATGGGGACATAGATGAAGAGACCCATAATATAATACCTTCTACCTCTATATCTACACTTCCCCAGACAAATGCCTAATGCATCATACTGTATAACCAATTTTAGGCTCAGGGTGTTTAAGTACTGGAGCTATCATCAATATTCACTTCATCTCAAGGAATTATTATTTACATTAGTTTGACTATTGAAATTTAACTCCATTCTCTGTAATCATGACATATGTGATGATAATCAAGAGAAGTCCTGAATAAAAGGCTGATAATATCATGGTAAATCAATACGGATCATAATATTGAACACACTCCATGGATATGTTCATAACATGACTTCATGTAATTTCTATAGGTCCATGGATATACCCATATCATACCCCATATGTTTAGGAACATTACCTCATTAATACAAAAATCACACTTTGGTAGTTTGGCATAAATATGATATGATTGAAGCATGATCGATATTATCTCAGGGTGACAAGAATTTACTATGGTGCCACTGAGTATATGGGGATATCTTCAATGAACACCCTGACAAATGATTTTAGGTATTGAGGAAAATTTGTTTCATGAGGCCCATTAACATTAGAGATTCATTAATCAATCTAAACCGCATCACCATGCACTCAAACATCCCACACCTGCTCTAAAAATTCATATTCATAATTTCTTACTTTATAAATCACACATAATGATATCCCAATCCAAGATCATTATTGGTGAACCACTGATCACTCCCTAACCAATTTAAAATATAATTGATCATGGACAATAGATATCTATTATTCACCGTCACCTGGTTTAGAATCCAGTAATCAATATATTGTTTAAGAATACCATATAACATATGGAAGAAAAACATAGGGGCACCACATGATGAAATAATAATCCTACTAAAACCCATTCACTCAATGTAATATAGAAACCACTTAATCTCCTTTATCTTAGTTGGTTCCATTTGGGGGTATCCAAATGGGTTACACACTCGATATGAGCCTAATATCAAAGTCAACCCATTTATTTGGATGAAGTACTATAAAGTAATTTGGAAAGATCTCTTGATTGAGATTCATTATTGGAGGAAGTGTTTTGTCAAGTCTAACTCTTCCTGCTCTTGACTCTCTTTCACTAGTCATTAAAAAAACTCTCCCATCAGTGTAACAAATGACACTCATCTCTGAGAGCAATTAGTATGAGAACAAGAGATTGTTAGCTATTGCACCAAAAATAAAATCAATGATCATCATATCCAGTATCATGAATTACCATAGAAATTAATATATGATAATAGTTAATACACACATAAGATGATAAATTGATAGATATGTAAAGTCTAGCTACTACTTATGAAGATATGAATGAATGAGGACACCAATAGCAAACAAGAAAATAGATAAATATGAGATAATCTAAACTGTACCATGGATAGTAGATGGACCTCCTACAATATTTTATAGAGTCTAATAATCAATATAGATAGACCCACCTCAGCTCCAAGACCCAGTCCTTGAGATTCAAGGCCAGTTTGAGTCATCATTTGAGTCCACTACTGAGTACCATAGATGGATCCTGAGTGTATTTTAACCCTATGAAATCTCAATGATTTTTATCAAGGACCCTAAAAATTACCCCTCATTGAACATGAAAAAAGTGTACAAATTATACTAGACAAAACCTCCAATGATTCTCAACCTATTTACAGCTTAATCACTACGGTCTTCCCTTTAGAAAAAGTTTTGTTGAGCCCATGTTCTGCCCCTACCGTCTACTGTCACTCTAGCATGAAACCTCAACCTTCCAATTTCATCTTCTAGAAGTGTTATAGGATTTTTTATTGTAATATTTATTTATAAGGTATTCCTAAAATAAAATATCATTGTAGTTTTCCTTTTTTAAAAATCCATACCATCCAATGAGGTTCACTATACACCAATATTTCATGGAAGGTCACTGTATCATCAATTCGATAAGCTTTAACAGCATCTCTATAGGTGTCCTCATGAGGTCAAAGATACCCACAATGATATTTAGCTAGTTCTCAGTATTATATGGTCCTATTTTTCCCTAATAGGCTAGAGTAAACTTAAGATGGAAATCCCTGCCATAGTTGACTATGTATTTCAATGGGAGAACTCTCATATAAAACATTCATACTTCCAAAAACACTAGAGAAGGTGTGGAAACATGCTCTACAACACCCTATAGCTCAGTTGAGGGTCCCAAGAAACATCAATGAGGTGGAATATTATGTAATAAATAATGAATTTTAGTAACATAAATAGATCCCATCCATTTTATGGTATCACAAAAGATTCTTCGAGTAGTCTTCCCATAACCCAAGGTATACCCCTCCTAGCACTATCCTCAGTCTCCATCCAAACACATTAGCCGCGATATTTATATATATACACAAAAAACATCATTTCTAGATAAAATAATTAATTACAACAATGTTATATCATAAAAACCTATAAACATAGACATTTCATAAAAATATAAACTATCTCAAACATATAGCACAAATCAAGGTTTTTAATTAATGAACTACTACGCATCATAAAAGAAGGTATATATATGGAATGTGGCCCTACACGCCTATTAATGATGCATGAGCACACCTAAAATATGATAAATTAAATATCATCATCATGTTCATCAACTAATGTGAATTTAATCAATAGTAACATTAAATCATAACTTCCCCTACTTTATCACAACATAAAGGTCCACTAAATAGTGTAGGCCATGCACCGTCATAGTTCCCATGTATGAGTCCCAACCATCCTATCGCATGAATGACCTATCCCAAAATCAATATAAGAGAAGAATAAAATTATTAAATCCTATTCCTCTGATACCATTTTGTGATATCCCAATATAAACCAATGAGTCTGAGTGGGAAAGTCACATGACCCCATGAATGCCTCCTCATACCCAAGATGTTTCAAACTAGCGGTGAGGATATGATTCCAATAGTGGGGATACTATACCCTCATTATCATGAAATACGATCAATAATATATCATCGAAAATATAATAAATAACAAGAGTGAAATGAGGAAACTAAATAATGTCATATAATAACAATAATACCCCATACTGGAATGCATGTCCAGTTTATAATGAAGTATATAAATAAATATATAAATAGTGGGGTCCTTTAGAGGCTATCTCAGTCCACTAACTTTTCTATAATCCTATGACTAACTGTAGACCACAAGTCCCATTCAATTCACAAGATATCTAAACACAAAATCTACAGGAACACCAAGATTCCCTAGTAGGGTATGAGTACAAGACTCAGTAGGGAACCAAAAATTCACCATTAACCAAGTTTTATAAATTATAACAGGCATATAACACAAATATAATTAATTCGAAATCATAATAACATCATATAATCCAAAATCTAATGGTTGTGCACTAACCAAGCTTCCAAAAGACCCCAAACATACTTAATTTGACTCTATAATGAAATGATGATCATGACTCATTGAAAAATTATAATATTATGTCCACAAGGTTGTTATTATGCCACTCAAAATCCACAAGGCATCGAATATGAATTCTACTCATAATCCAAAAGGCATTGAGTTGATGCACCACTAGAAATATACAAGGCATTGATTCAATGGGGTATATATAATCCAAAATGCATTGAGTGTCATTATGTTTCCTCAGAATCCTAATGGAATCAAGTTACACCTTCCCCACAAGGATATCATGCTCCAACAATATCATCATTGTACATAGTCTACACTCCCCCTCTAAGGGATAACTATATCATGATGGTAACCTATCATGTGTGCTAAGTAAAAATTATCCAAAGGAAACATGTTACAAAACAATTTATATCATGATAAAAAATCACAATATGAAATCATGATAAATAAATTAGAATCGTATAAATACATGTGAATAAAAATAAAACATGGTAAGAGTATCTATATAAATTATCATGAAAACAAAATAATAATAGATCTCATAGCTACACACAAACCCATATGTAATCACAATTCAATAATGATTATTAATTATAATAACCCATAACATAAAACAAGGGGAAATATCTAAAAACTACCTAAGATGTAAGGAACTTCCTACCTCAAAGTCATTGATGTCAATGATAAAGATAAACCACTATGTGTGGATTGAGATCTAGAGGTGAAACCTCAACAGTCAAGAACATGTGCTCCTAGTCCTTACAATAATAGGCATCAACACACCCATTATTGAGGATTTTCAAGGCTTCATAGAACAAAACCATATATTATATTTATGAATTATCATTTTAGATCAATTAATGTGTTAGGAGTATTCTCATTAAGAATAATTATAAAAACACATTTGATATTATAAATCTCTCTAAATTAATTTCAAAAAACATGTGGTATACCTTTTGAATTATTATTTGATAAAACCAAATAATTATTCTAGATAATTTTCATAATTATCCTTCGATAATTCTATTTAATTATTTTTTTTGTAATCCTTATAATTATACTTTGATAATATCAAAAAAATTATATTCTTATATTTTTTAAATAATTATTGACTTTTAAATTTAATTTATATTTTTCTTGATAATTTTTTATATTTATCATTTAAAAAAATTCATAATTATCTTTTCATAATTTCTTATAAATAATATCTCTATAATTTTATGTAACTATTTATTATTATTATTTTTAATTTTATTTTGATTATTTAAATAAATTATCATTTGATGATTCTTTTAAAATTATAATTTAATAATCTTTTGTAATTATCCCTTGATAAAAAACAACAGTGTATTATTTTATTATTCAACCATTTTCATTTATATAATTTTAAAAATAAGAAGAGAAAAAAGTAAATAATTAGATAAAATAATATTAAAATAACTTGTTTCATACACATGTGGAGTGCATAGTAGGGAAGAAGAAGATCCATTACGTCCAGAGAACTGGGAAAAGAATACTAACTAGATCATTGAAGGCTTTGAGTTAACAAACTATGGTATTTATTGGTCTCATGGACCCAATAATAAAAACCAATACTGAATACCAAATCCTTCATCTTTTTTAGAACCAAAATCATGAATTTCCCACCCCATAATTGAAAATACCTATTTGATTTGGTGTTTTAACCAAAAATTGATAAATAGGTGCTTAAATTTAACCCATTAAGGCATTTTAAATTAAAAATAGTAAAAATTGTTGATTACAATGATTTTTATGTTAAGTTTTCTGAAGAAAACCTTATGACCTGAAATATTTCATAGAAAGAAGGTGTAAAAATAAAATTAGTAGTAATAAAATAATAATAATTAAAAAATAATTGAAAAACACAAGATAAGGGCGTGATCAAACAAGAAACCAAAAAAACAAAAAGGTTATATTGGGCCATTATAAAAAATCATATTTCAGTATTAATGGTTGTATCAAATTTTCCATCTGAAATATTACTCAATAAATTTTCCATTATTTCAGAAAACTCATGTGTTTGTGATATAATATATTTAATTTTTTTTATTCTATCAATTTTGATTCTATATGGGCCCCAAAATCATGTGTTGACTCTCTACCTAAATGTAAAGACATTCTATAGAATATTCCAAAGTGTTACTAGGTATTTTAAACTTATGTGAATCAAATTCATGATAAATAATTTATAACAATATTTTTGTTGAATAATTAAATTTTCAAACAAATATTATTATAAATTAGAAATAAAATTTGGTTTACTTATACTTTAAAAATTAAGGAAATTACACTTTATTCCCCTTTACACAGAATCCAGTCAAAATTTATATATGATAGGAGGTCATTTACAGTCAATATAGTCAGTGCATTTAGTTGAAAATATTAAATTTTATATGAATCATACACTTTAGTACCTTCCTCCCATAAAAGTTTCATATCATTAATTAATGGTGACAATAAAACATAAATATTATTTCCATGCCATTTTTTGGCTCAAACTCATTATATTCAATATTATATATTTACAATTCATAAAACATTCATAAGATATGTTGTAAATTAACAATAAAACATTCTATGAACTATATTCTGTACTAAGGATTTGATACAGATTCATTCCTTATGTGCACAGTCCAAGTATTATACTTCTATCTTTATTTCCCAATATAGGAAAGTATTTATCAATTTTCATCCACTATGGACAATAAGATGGATGACATAATTATTCATTAGACATATTCTCTTCTATATGAAATCATATTTTTCTCATTTGAATTTGAAAATAAAAATTTCAAATGAGTAATTATAGAAAGATAAAAAATTTACATGGAATGATAATTTGTAACTACTAAATGGGCCTCTGATTTTTATTTCCACTTATACCATGACTTTTCAATTTTAGGAGATTGTGAAATACCTTTGTAATCCTTCCTATGTAGAACAATTAGATTCAGGAAGAAAAGTATTTTCTTGAACCCCAAACCCATCTTAAATGATATTTTATTTGTATTATAATGTTATTCAAGAATATTTTTGTCATTAGAAAATATGTATTTCAATAGTCGTAAGAAATGTTTAAAACTATTTTCACTCAATAAATTTTCACATTCAAGTTAATAAATATTATAAAGGTTGATTAAACCCTAAGTTCTATAGAACTTGGATACAATGGTTTTTTAATATCACTATATATATGATCAATTCTCAATTGTTTCCATTTTCCTCAAATTCAATATAAAAATTCATTTATGATGTTCTTTAATATTATTGAAAAATTAATAAGGATGATGGGTGTTAAATCAATGGTTATATTTTTATAAATTTAAAAAATTATGAAATTTAACCATTGATAATTTTCATAGTAATTTTCTATATAAAATTTATAAAAATAGCACAATTATGAAAACATAAGAAAGTAAAAAAAAGGAACACATGATTTCCAAGGATCTACCTCAGTGTGAGAACCTAAAACTTTACCATGGTGATTACAATCAATCCCTGGAAATACACTATTAGAATTAATTTAATACAACTTTGATTCAACTTCCATTAAATTTTATATATATCTAAAGATGTATGATTATACTAATTCCACTCAATTTTAAAACTTTTTCTTAAAAAAATGATCAACCAAAAAACATATAAAACTATTTGAATTATGCTCCCACAATTTTAATTTAGAAATCCTTGTTTTTTTCCATCCAAAAGTTAACCCCATTGTGAAATTTATATTTCTATAATAGTTCATCCATTGTCCCACATTTAAAATATACCAAATTTTCTAAATTATGTTCTATTTGTTAAATAAAATGACTACCAAAAATCATATTCTTGAAAACTCCACATATTCATGTTTATACAATATTTCTAAACTGAAACTCCATTTAATACTTCTAATCAAGATTCTTTTCCAAATGTATTTCTTCAACTTGAACGTGGACATCATTTTGAAAATTATTCGGTCACAAATTATTTAGAGTCACATTTTTTTTATGTGAACAATGACTAGAACCCTTGTAATTTTACGCCAAATTTAAATAACTAATACATAACCAAAAAACATTAGAAACATATTTTACATTCCCACTCATTGAAATTACAAAAATTAATCATTCCTATATAATTGAAATTCACATGGATGCTTCTCAACTCTTCTAGAATATTCAAGAATTTTCTTAAATCCTGAAGTGTTTCCAACCTTCACCAAAATACCTTAATCTCTTATCTGAGGGTGTACTTGAAACATCCCTAAAATTTTGGAAATATAATATAAACATGCAAATCTCAATAATAAATCCCCAAAATTGAGGGTTTTACCATGTTTCTTAAATCATCATAGAAAAATATCTGTCAAGATTTTTTTTCTTGAACTTATTTAATAACTCTCCTTATAGTTCGGTTTTTTTGATCTTCATTTCAATGTGGACTCTATCTAATGTATAAACATTACATATGGACTATTCTTTGTATAGATAAAATATCTGTTTGATGACTACATGAGAAAATATTCACTTGTCTCTACTTTGGACGATGTTCATAAATATTTTTTGTCTGATATATCGTCATTTTCTCCATATAGTAAATTTTTCATAGCTCAAACTATATAAACCAATTTAAAAAAAAATCAACTTATAAATGTCTATCTGATGACATCAATAATTTTTTATGATGGTTATCCATCCAATGTGTGTTTATCCAATGGACTTCAATCAAATATGCACCTAATAACATTGTAACATCAAACTTAATCCTCTAACAAAACTTTTGTGAATTGAAAATTCAAACATAATACCTCGTCAGAAAATTCTTAATCCTATATCAATTTCCCTAGAGCAACTAAAGATTTTTGAATACATTTTCCAAATTTTAAAGACTTTAGTCACATGAAATTATATTCATCTGTTAAACTACTCAAATTTATCATTTTATTAAATATGAGAAACTCAATAACAAACACCAATTTCATTAAATTAAATCAAGTTTATTTGATGATATTCATCTTGGTCATCTAGTGACACTATGAAAACATCCATTTGAATAAACTAATTAAAATATTTTTTTATATTTTTTTTGATGAACATTTTGAAATCTTACATTGGTATAAACTCAGAAACATACAATCACCATATGTTCTTATAGAACCTTCATCTTGTAGGTTTGTCTGATAACATTAATCTAGAACTTAGTTTAAATTTTCTTTTAGTTTATCTCAAATAATTATATTCTTACTAATGTCATAAACATTGAAAGAACCACAATTCATCCTATAATTTTTATATTAATTTTTTTTAACAAAACATTCCAACTTTCACACTTTATCCAGAAACTTCATAATATGTCTTTGTAAGCAAAATTTTAGTAATATTGTTTTACCTGTTAAAAAAACAAAAAACAAAATATATTTCTAAAAAAATATGAAACATTATTAGGAAAACATCACAAAGGATCTTAAATTTCATCAATTTTATTAGACTTATCATCTTGAAATTCATCATCATCGATACATATTAAATTCATAAATGTTTCATTATGCCAAATACAAGGGAAATAACTTTGACTAAAACCATGAAAAATTAAATGAACATTTAATTCTATAATTTTTAAATTTTTTATATTTAATTTTTTTAATTATTGATATAATAATAGGTAATTTTTTAGAAAATTTCATTTTGAATATTCTAAAAAAGCATTAACTTCTTCTTCATATTCATCACTTCTTCACAGTTAAATAGTCTAACTTCAACAAATTATTATAAATAAAAAATAAAAAAATATAAATTAATTTATTATATTTTGAAATTTAATTTCAAATTTACATTTATAAATAAAAATAAAAAACCAAAAAATATCTCACAAATAAAACAAAGAAAACATATTTTATAAACAAAAGTATCGATTTCACCACATTTAATTATTACTATTTCATAGAAAACATAAATTATCATGTAATTATCATGGTAATCTAAACATATATTATAAATACTCTATATTTAAACTCTATAATCCACTATACCATCAAATAAATAATTCAAAATGATGAAAAAAATCCATAGCCACAAATTAATCAATAAATTAACATTATTTTTAACATTAATTCATAAAATAATCAATTTATAAAACTTTAATCTCAAAAAATTCATTCATCAACTTAATAATATATTTGATGCATGAAAATTTGGAACTAAAAATACAAATAGTTAATAGATAAAAAAAATAAGTAGTTGTAGATTTCATTGAATGAAACAATTACATAACAACACCTATGAATTAAAATATACTTTGGATGCATGGAAAATAAAAAAAAATAGACCAAAAAAATAGAAATAATAAGGGGGGGATGATAAGGTGATAAAAATGGAAAGGATAAACATTGAGATAGATTTCACCCACTAACTATGTCATATTAAACTTAATTTTTCACACTTGGAGTGAAAACACAATTACAAATAATTTTTCCACTGGAGGATTAAGCCCAAGAAAAACCTACCTTTTTCTGTGTGGAGGCACAATAAGAAATTTCCTGCATTTTATCCATAGAGGTACAACAAAATTGTATTTCTTTTCTCCCTTGAGGAAAATCCCAAAATGACTTTTTTGGGGTGTCATAAACAATACACTGATTACTTTTAAACGGAAATTATAACCCAAGTTATTTAGCACAAAAGAATTGAAAGAATGTAAAAACCAGAAAAAACAGTTGAAAGGATGATGTTTGTTAATGTTGAGGTAGTATTGATCACTCATGTAATTAATTGTCAAATAATGATGCCCAAGATGTCTCTTCATTCACCTATCCCCACTCTTGTTAGTATCCTCATACTGAATTCTCACTAGGGT
Organism: Viscum album; assembly: GCA_963277665.1. NCBI lineage: Eukaryota > Viridiplantae > Streptophyta > Magnoliopsida > Santalales > Viscaceae > Viscum > Viscum album. The sequence continues at coordinate 227,196,700 of OY728162.1, forward strand.
TTCTCCCCCTATTTAATAAAGGTGGTAGATCCCTCTGTGATGCGTTTTTTTCCACTATTTCTTATGATTTTCCTTCTCAGTTATTTTTATCATAGTCATTACTACTCACTCTAATTGATTTTAAGACCTTATGGTTCATTTTTTGGATGGAAAATTCTTTCTAGTGGGAGATAACGATAGGGGTAAATTTTTTCTTAGTAGTGCTAATCAGATTACTATATATTTTCTCCTCTGAATCTAGGATGTACGATGTTGGTTTTTCCTCTACCTGACAGTATCCACGGCTTCAATAGCTCCTAAATCTATCTATGTGGCCCATTATTCTCCATATATTCTTTCTATGTGGTCTAAAATTTTTCTGATGCCTCACAGTTGTGACATTGTGAGGGTGGATTCACGTTCATGATAGTTAAGTGAGGAACTTTCCTTAGAATGTGATAGTCTGGGGAATATTTTTATTGTGAGAAGCTTGATCTAGTGAGCTCGATGATACCGATGGGGGTTCAAGTTGTTTGATGGGCATTCAAATTCAGTTTTTTGGAAGCTGATGCCTTTAGTGGGGGATGTATCTAGTTTCTAGTGTAAAAATTAGAGATCATCCATATGGTCTCTTTTAGTATTCTGGGTGTTCTGTTGATCTGGTTCTATGGTGCTTGTTGGCAACGTGGTGCAGAACTGGGCATGCTCTTCTGATGGAATCAACACTAAATTACTGTTGCGGGGATCCACTGTTGATCTAGAATGGAATTTATTGGATTTTTTTTTACTAATTTCTAGGATTTATTGTTTCATTGTACGATGGCGTTCTCAACTGGCATTGGTTTTTTTCTCTATTACATTAGGTTCGGTGCATATTTTTTCAGGAGCCGCTGGGTGGGAATCCCTAAAAGGGGGATGAGTGTGATGAAACTCATCTTTCATCTATCCATTCATTGATGGGTGGATATGTACCCTGCCTTTTCATTATGCATAGAATTTTCTATTTTATTCCATGTTCCCTCAGGTTGACATTATGGTTTTATTTTCTTTATTTTTAGGTGGCCATCTCAAAAGAAATGAAGGGGCACTGGTACCTACCACCCAACCATACCTCCACATTTTTCTCAGTAGGATGGGTTCTCTATAATGTTGTGTCTCTGCTTTTGGTTCCATGATGCACGTCCATACTGTAACATCCCAGGTAAATAAAAAACAACACATTTTCATATTTATTAATATTTGCGAATTAAATATTAATTTTACTTTAAAGGGGTTTCTACGTTCGATAGCGTACCCGATATGCAACAAATAGTTTCTTTGAAATCGTACGTTGCACACTAGTAATAAAATAATATTATTTTAAATGTTAGTTAACACATAGCCATTGTACTGGCAGGAATGGATATAAATAACTAAAATATGATTATATATGTTTGTTAAATGTTTTTACATTTATCTAATAAAGGATAAAGGCTTAAAATACGAAAATAATTCAATTTCAGGCTTATATACTCTAATTTTCACAAAAGGTCCACTTATCAACATTTGATGGCGAACCATCATAAAATATAGTTTTGGTCACTCTTATACATTCTATTAGACAAAATAAAACTCTTCTTTAGAATCGGGACATCAAAATTTACTTTGTGTAATTTTTTGGTATTTTTCTGATAAAGTTCATTTTTAATGAATAGTGAAAAATGTTGTATTATAATTCAAAACCACTTTTTAATCTAATTTATTGAGATGATTAGATAATATTTTGAAGTGGGTTTCAAGTGAAGTTAGAATATATTTTTACTATTTAATCCAATAGTTTTCATTGAAATTAATTTCACTTTGAAATTGGACTTAAACTAGTGTCAATCTTTTGATACTTATTTTTTCATAAAAACACGCTATTTGCTCTGACAGTGGGAATTGATTATTAAATTAATTAATTCAACTTATATGTATTTAATTTGGTAAAATAGACATCATTTTAGAATTTGGAATATCAAATATATCTTAGGGTGAATTTTCGGTATTTTTCTGAAAAACTTCAATTTTTGATGAATAGTGAAACCACTAAGTGGTACTTAAAAAAACTGATTTTTCATTTAAACAAAATTTTACCACCTCTGTGTTTTGAATTTCAAAAATCCAACATACATGGTTTTCATTAAGAAGTAAAATGTGGTTCAATGGGATTAAAATATTTTTTTGGTGAATAGTAAATTTTATGTTTTAAATCGTGATTAGAGGTAATTAGTGTAATTTAAGATAAAAATAATGTTTTAATAATATGAAATGAATTTGAAACATGTCCTACCATTACTGGATGTGTCATGGCCGACCAATAAAATCCATGGTTCAACTTGGGGACCCCATAGATCCACTTTGTTAGGAAAATGACATAAATAACTTTTTATTTAAAGTTAAAATAAAAATGTCACAAACATGAGTTGTTTTACTAAAAAAAAAATTTACATGAGGTTATACAAGTCATATTTTTGACTATAAATATTTATTGGAAAGATAAAACGATTTCCTATATCATAGTATTTTTTTCATAATTTTTATACATTAAATAAATTAAATTATTTATGACACCATGATGATGCAGCGATTACCTCATTATTTAACGATTTAAATAAAATGGAAAGATAATGTAAAATATAAGACCTAAACATATCCAAAACCTATTGGATGGGTGGATTTCGAACCTTTATCACCTTAACCTAGAAAAACATCAATGTGGGACCATTAAAATCCGAAGCTCATTCTAAAATAAAGTAACATTTCCTTACCTTCCAAGAGTGCCCCTCCTCTCCTCTTATAAAAGGCCCCCACCTCTACCTCCTTAACCACGCCTCTCAAGACTTTGGATCGGCCAAACCCTACCCCTTTTGTCTCTCCACATTCCTCTCTTACTCCTAGAAGCCTCACTTTGGGAAGAAGTCTTCCCAAGGAAGCTTTTGAGATCAAATCAAAAAGAGTTACCCGATTTAAAGGTAGTGTCTCCTCTTGTGTTCTTTTGTTCTATTTTGCTTCTCCAACCCCCTAAACTATTTTTATTCATTTATTTTGTAACAAATACAGTATCTTCAATATACTAGGATTTTTTTATAAGAATTATTCGAGCTACACTTACACATACCTACATCTAATGGTTAAAGAACATACTATTTCTGTAGGTGGCGAATTTCTGCCTCACGAAACGATGATTGTTCAACACTCATATAACACCTTCAAAGGTGGACATTAGAATGTCACTATATTTATATATGATATATAATATGGTTATGTTTTACTTAAGTTTCTGTATTTTTCATTTATGGCATACCTTATGGTTTCCATTGTGGGTAAACATGATAATTTCATTTTAGGAAGTACGGACTACCGCCCCGTCAAAGTGGTTTGATTCGTTAATGCCATATGTGGGACGTATAAAGGACGGATTTAAAGTTATTATATATGATTTTATACTGGAATTATAATATACCTTTATATCATTATTATTATTTTCTTTCCATTAATATATGAGATAGGAATGAAAGTAGCGTTCATGCGTACGTACGGCTTACCGTCTCCATGAACGATGCATTTCATTTCTTACCTCTAAATGATTATATAATATTATAAATGCATGTATATATACTGGATATATATGATATATATGATATATACATCATGAATATAATTCTGGATATAATAGAAATTTTACCACATGGACAACTTGTAATTATAAAGAGTTTATTTTTTACTCATGTACCAAGGATCGACAAAACGACCATTATTAACTTAAATAATTACATAGTGCTCATAACCTGGTAATAAGTGATATAAAAGGAATAATGAACTTGAAAAAGGTTCTTAAGAAAGTATAAATTAACTCAAGTTTATTATTCAGGACGTTAAAGAACGATCGAGTCAAGTCGGACCCGAGGTAAGGGACTTCGTCTCAATCTCTTTTCATTGAGGCATATTTCATTTTATACACATCTTTCTTTTATACAGTGATTAAACCCCTTTTACTTTTACTTTTATACAAAAGGAATCTTTTTCTACAAAGCGTTTTACTAAACGACAAAAAGGAATGTTTTTTTAACGTACGCGGTGACAACGACCTTTTCCGCCGCCGCGAGTATTATTTGGTCTTTGGATTTCTCAACAAGCTGTAATGTTTTTTTGAAATAAATACCATATACTATTTTATGTATTTTTGGTATTGAAAATGGTTTTTATAATGGATTTGTTATGTAAATATATTTTTGTGATATATTGTGATTGGAATGTGGAAATGTTTTCTTTCCATTATGTTTATTTTATGTCTTATGATTTTATAATGGTACTTGGACATTTGACAGGTGGTTACATGATAAACCATATGATGGGTGGTTCCGTGAATACCAGGACGTGTGGTTACGTTATAACCTCCAATGTATTGGGTATTGAAGTCGGTCATATGGCTATTCCATTAAGTATGTATGGAAGTTGGCTGAATTTCTATTCCATTAAGTGATATGTGTGGAAGTCGACCGTATGGTTATTCCACTTATGTATGTTTATGTCCCAAGTTACCTTTATATGTTATGTGTTCTTTATATGGGTTTTATGATAATCTTTGGTTACAAAAGGGTAAGTAATGATATTTTATTCAGTGAAGAGTTTTTACTACTTCATGAAGGTGAAGGTATTACTTTGATAAAGTATACATGGTTTACTTGATGTTTGAAAAAATAATAGTTTTCATTCTTTGTGTATACCTTACTGAGCTTTTTATGCTCACCCCAAGTTTTTTTGAAATGTTTTTCACAGGAAATAATGTGGATTAGGGTCTAGGATGGGATCAAGGGAAAGTCTTGTTATCTAAAACATGGAACTAGACATGTTTCTTTTTAAAGGTTTTCATTTTGTGGAAACTTAGTAGAAGTTTCTACTTTGATATATTTTGAGATGTAATAGTTATGTCCTAAATCTCTAAAACTCTAAACCTGAAAAGATCCTCAATGTGAATTATTCATTTAATTCAATATTAAGTAAGGTTTAAGGTCGGGGCCTTATAGTTGGTATCAAAGGTCAGTTTAGACAACTTTAGGAGTTAGAAAAGTGTTAAATTATAATATGATTGAAATGATATAGAATTTAAGGATTACCATGTTGCTTCGCCTAAGATATTGCTATGTTCAGAATGGTTTTCCGTAGGGAAAACAAGGCAGCTATGTTGGGACGACATCAGGAGGAAGACAACCTTCCAAATCAGCAACCTCAGATGGTCGGAATTGGAACTGAACAGTTTGTTGCAGTGATGGCACAGTTGACTCAGGCTATAAATGGTGGTGGTATCCATGCATGAGATCATCCAGATCAACTGCAGAGGAACATGTGAGTGGTGGAACATTTCATGAGGCAACATCCCCCATCATTCAGAGGATCATCTAACCCTGTGCTAGATGAAGGGTGGATTAAAGCACTGGAGAAGATTTTTGATGTCATGGGGTGTTTGGAACATCAAAAGGTTAGTCTTTCTATTTACCGTTTTGAATCAGAAGATGATCAGTGGTGGTCAATGGTGAAAAATATCAGGGATAGTAATGATATTGATGGTCTTCACTGGGACGAATTCAAAGGTATGTTTCTTGAGAAATATTTTCCTAAGGTGGTTCATCTTAGGATGGAAAAACAATTTCTAGAATTGAGGTAGGAGGATGACTCAGTGGCTTCTTATGAAGCAAAGTTCACTCGACTGGCAAGGTATGCTCCAAACTTCATACGAGATATTGATAGTAAAATCAACCGTTTTTACTGAGGATTAAAGCCAAAGTATCGAAGGGCTTTATCTTCTCGTGAGTTTAGAAGTTATGAAAAACTTGTACGATGTGCGGAAAAGGTGTAAATGGAGTTTGCCTATGATCAGGTGTTCTTTGACAAACGACAGAATAAGAGGTCCAGTTGGCAGGAAAAGGGGAAGAATTCATCAAAGAAGTAAGGAGGTAAGAAAACCAAATATCCATCCTATGATAAGTGTGGTAAAATACATCCTGGAGAATGTTTATCCAAGTCTGGAAAGTTATTTTGGTGTGGTAAGTCTGGTCATATTGCTCGTAACGGTAAGGAAGATGATCAGGCAAGCAATGAAAAGCCAGCGATAAGATGTTTTAAGTGTAATGAAATGGGTCATTATGCAAATGAGTGTCTAACGAAGAACTCAACTGGGGGAAAGAATCCATACTATAAGAAGAAAGGGGTGGTGAAATCCTTTGCAACTACTTCAGCAGATGATGGGCCGTCGAATGAAGTAGTATCAGGTACACTGTTTGTTTGTTCAGATTATGCCAATGTGTTGTTTGATTCAGGGTCTACAAATTCTTTCATTTATGAGAAGTTTTCTAGTAAATTGGGAATTCCATCACAAGTTATGAATCCTGAACTTAGGGTAAAAACACCTGGAGGAAACTTTGAGACAAAAAGAAATTATTATAACCTTCTTATCCTTGTGTGTGGAAAGAATCTACCTGAAAACATTATTGTTTTGCCTCTAGTAGAGTTTGATGTTTTTTTGGGCATGGATTGGCTTTCTGTTTATCATGCTAAGATTGACTACAGAGCTAAAATGGTTTCTTTTCAGAATGATTTTTAGTTTGTGTATAAGAATGAACCCTTGATTTTGATAACATATCAGGAAGTTCAGAAACTAGTAAAAGATGGAAATGAATGTTATCTTTCACATATCGTTGAAAACAAAGGAACTGTTCAGATTAATGATGTGCCAGTGGTAAATGAGTATCTTGATGTTTTTCTGATGAGTTTCCTGGTATTATTCATGATCGGGAAGTTGAATTTATTTTTGACTTAGTTCTAGATTCTAAGCCAATTTCAAAATCCCCTTATCGATTGGCACAAGTTGAACTTTTAGAATTAAAGAAGCAATTGCAGGAGTTATTAGATAAAGGTTTCATTCAACCTAGCACATCACCATGGGGTGCTCATGTCCTGTTTGTTAAAAAGAAAGATGGTCCAATGAGACTTTGCATTGATTATAGATCCTTGAATAATATCACTATTAAGAACAAGAATCTTTTGCCTCATATCGATGATTTATTTGATCAGCTCCAGGGAGCTCAGTATTTTTCGAAGATTGACTTGAGGTCGGGGTACCATCAGTTGAAAGTAAAAGAAGATGACATTCCGAAGACTGTGTTCCATACTAGATATGTCCATTATGAATTTGTAGTTATGCCTTTTGGGTTAACCAATGCCCCTACTGTATTCATGGACCTTATGAATAGAATTTTCCATGAGTTCTTGGATAAGTTTGTGGTTGTTTTCATTAATGATATTTTGGTGTTTTCTAGAAGTAAAGAGGAGCATGAAATTCATTTAAGGGTTATCTTTAAAACCTTAAAAGAAAAGAAACTGTATGGAAAATTCAGCAAGTGTGAGTTTTGGTTACAACAAATTTCATTCCGTGGTCACATTGTTTCAAAAAATGGCATAACTGTTGATCCTGCTAAAACAAAAGTTGTTGAAGAATGGACAAGACCCACAAATGTAACCAAGATCTGTAGTTTCCTTGGTTTGGCCGGTTACTACTGAAGGTTTGTTGAAAATTTTTCACGGTTATATAGTCCAATGACTAAGCTAACTCAGAAGGGTGTAAAGTTTATCTAGACAAAAGAATGTGATGATTGTTATCAGGAGTTGAAAAGAATATTGGTGAATGCTCAAGTTTTGGCACTTCCTTCTAGGAATGGTGAGTTTGTTATATACAATGATGCTTCATTGAAGGGACTTGGCTATGTCCTTATGCAGAATGATCAGGTAATTTCATATGCTTCACGTCAGTTGAAAAATCATGAGGTAAATTACCCCACACATGATTTGGAATTAGTTGTTGTTGTTTTTTATCTAAAAATTTAGAGGCATCATTTGTATGGAGTAAAGTGTGAAATATATACTGATCACAAAAATGTAAAGTATATATTCACTGAGAAAGAATTGAACATGAGACAGAGGATATGGCTAGAATTAATCAAGGAATATGATTGTACAATTCATTACCATCCGGGAAAAGCAAATAAAGTGGCCGATGCTTTGAGTCGAAAAAGTAATGCTTCATTAACCATGCTACATTTGGAATGAGATCCTTTGGTTTTTGATTTTATGAACTTTGGAATAGAGGTTGTTGGTGTAGGAAGTTCTTCTGTTTTATTTCAGGTATCAGTGAGATCATCCCTATCAGACAGAATTAAGAAAGCACAGATGCAGGACAGTGAGTTGTAGAAAAAGGTAGAGCTGGTTCAAAAGGGTAAGTTGCCTGAATTCAACATTGATAATGATTGTGTTTTGAGGTTTGGGAAAAGATTATGTGTGCCTTGTGATTCACAGTTGAAGAATGATTTGTTATGTGAGGCTCATAGTTCCCCATTTTCGGTTCATCCTAGCAGTACTAAGATGTACAGAGATCTGCGGGAGTATTACTGGCGGGATGGAATGAAAAGGGATATTGCTGATTTTACTGTGAAGGGTTTGAATTGTAAGTAGGTTAAAGCAGAGCGGCAGTTACCGAAAGGGATGCATCAACCTTTACCAGTGCCAGAGTGGAAATGGGAAAATATATCCATGGACTTTGTTGTGGGATTTCCGAAGACACCTCGAGGTAATAATGCAATCTGGGTTATTGTTGATCGCTTGACTAAATCTTCTCATTTCCTTCCTATTCGAGATAAATTCTCTCTAGATAAACTTTCACATTTTTATCTTAAAGAGATATTTAGGTTACATGGAGTTCCTCTCTCCATTGTATCTGATCGTGATCGTAGGTTTACTTCTAACTTTTGGAAAGGCCTTCAGAAGTCGTTGGGTACTGAATTAAATTTTAGTACAGCTTTTCATCCTCAGTCAGATGGGCAGTCAGAATGAACAATTCAGACCTTGAAGGATATGCTACGTGCCTACTCTATGGATTATCAGGGAAGTTGGGACCAACATCTTTCTTTGGTTGAGTTTTCATATAATAACAATTTTCATTCCAGTATACAGATGGCACCATTTGAGGCGTTATATGGTAAACGGTGTCGAACTCCAGCTTTTTGGGATGAAGTGGGTGAAAGGAAGATGATGGGATAGGAATTGGTAGAAGAGATGGAAAAAAAAGTTTAGTTGATTCAGAAACACATGAAAACAGCTCAGAGCAGACAGAAGAGTTATGCGGATAACCGGAGGAAGGATCTATCTTTCGAGGTAGGTGATCATGTTTTTCTCAAAGTCTCACCATGGAAAAGTGTGATGTGATTTGGTAAGAAAGGAAAGCTGTGTCCAAGGTTCATTGGATCATATGAAATTCTGGAGAAAGTTGGATCAGTTGCTTACCGAGTGGCTTTACCTCCGAGTTTATCTCAGGTACACAATATTTTTCATGTTTCGATGTTGAAAAAGTATATTCCAGATCCATCTCATGTTTTGAGCCCAGAGGTAGTTCAGTTGGAAGAAAATATCTCTTATGAAGAACAACCAGTCCAGATTCTTGATCGAAGAGAGAAAGTGTTACGAAATAAGGTAATTCACCAGGTAAAGGTTTTGTGGAAAACCCATATGGTTGAAGAGGCAACGTAGGAATCTGAAAATGCTAGGAGGGATAAATACCCCCACTTATTTTGATAAGTGAATAAAATTGCGAGGACACAATTCCCAAAAGGGGGGAAGGATGTAACATCCCAGGTAAATAAAGAATAATACATTTTCATATTTATTAATATTTGTGAATTAAATATTAATTTTACTTTAAAGGGTTTTCTATGTTCGATAGCATACCTGATACGCAACAAAAAGTTTCTTCGAAATCGTACGTTGCAAACTAGTAATAAAATAATATTATTTCAAATGTTAGTTAACACATAGCCGTTGTACTAGCAAGAATGGATAGAAATAACTAAAATATGATTATATATGTTTGTTAAATGTTTTTACATTTATCTAATAAAGGATAAAGGCTTAAAATATGAAAAGAATTCAATTTTAGGCTTATATACTCTAATTTTCACGAAAGGTCCACTTATCAACATTTGATGGTGAACCGTCATTAAATATAGTTTTGGTCACTCTTATACATTCTACTGGACCAAATAAAACTCTTCTTTAGAATCGGGACATCAAAATTTACTTTGTGTAATTTTTTGGTGTTTTTTCGATAAAGTTCATTTTTTAATGAATAGTGAAAAATGTTGTATTTTAATTCAAAACCTCTTGTAAATCTAATTTATTAAGATGATTAGATAATATTTTGAAGTTGTTTGAAAGTGAAATTAGAATATATTTTTACCATTTAATCCAATAGTGGTCGTTGGAATTAATTTCACTTTGAAATTGGACTTAAATTAGTGTCAATCTTTTGATACTTATTGTTTCATAAAAACACGCTATTTGCTCTGACAGCGGGAATTGATTATTAAATTAATTAATTCAACTTATATGTTTTGAATTTTATAAAATAGACATCATTTTTGAATTCGGAATACCAAATATAGCTTAGGGTGAATTTTCGGTATTTTTCTGAAAAACTTCAATTTTTGATGAATAGTGAAACCACTAAGTGGTACTTAAAAAAACTAATTTTTCATTTAAACGAAATTTTACCACCTCTGTGTTTTTAATTTAAAAAAATACAGAATACATGGTTTTCATTAAGAAGTAAAATGTGGTTCAATGGGATTAAAATAATTTTTTAGTGAATAGTAACATTTAAGTTTTTAATCGCGATTAGAGTTAATTAGTATAATTTAAGATAAATATAATGTTTTAATAATATGAAATGAACTTGACACATGTTTTAACCTTATTTTATGTGTCATGTCCGACCAAGACAATACATGTGTCAACTTGGGGACCCCATATAGCCACTTTGGTAGGAAAATGACATAAATAACGTTTTATTTAAAGTTAAAATAAACATGTCCCAAACATCAGTTGTTTTACTAAAACAATTTTTTACATGGGGTTATACAAGTCATATTTTTGACTATAAATATTAATTGGAAATCTAAAACGATTTCCTATATCATAGTATTTTTTTCATAATTTTTAGACATTAACTAAATTAAATTATTTATGACACCATGATGATGCAGCGAATACCTCATTATTTAACGATTTAAATAAAATGGAAAGATAATGTAAAATCTAAGACCTAAACATGTCCAAAACCTATTGGATGGGTGTATTTATAACCTTTATCGCCTTATCCTCGAAACACATCAATGTGGGGCCATAAAATTCGAAACTCATTCTAAAATAAAGTAACATTTCCTTACCTTCCAAGAGTGCCCCTCCTCTCCTCTTATAAAAGGCCCCCACCTCTACCTCCTTACCCACACCTCTAAAGACTTTGGCTCGGCCAAACCCTGCCCATTTTGTCTCTAAACATCCCTCTCTTACTTCTAGAAGCATCACTTTGGGAAAAAGTCTTCCCAAGGAAGCCTTTGAGCTCAAATCAAAAAGATTTACCCGATTTAAAGGTAGTGTCTTCTCTTGTGTTCTTTTGTTCTATTTTGCTTATCCAACCCCCTAAACACTTTTTATTCATTTATTATGTAACAAATAAAGTATCTTCAATATACTAGGATGTTTTTATAAGAATTATTTGAGCTACAATTACACACACCTACATCTAATGGTTAAAGAACATACTGAATCTGTGGATGACGAATTTCTGCCTCACGAAATGATGATTGTTCAACACTCATATAACACCTTAAAAGGTGGCCATTAGAATGTCACTATATTTATATATTATATATAATATGTTTATGTTTTACTTATGTTTCTGTATTTCTCATTTGTGGCTTACCTTATGGTTTCCATTGTTGGTAAACACGATAATTTCATTTTAGGAAGTGCGGACTACCGCCCCCTCAAAGTGATTTGATTCGGTAATGAAATATGTGGGATGTATAAAGGATGGATTTAAAGTTATTATATATGATGTTATACTGGAATTATAATATACCTCTATATCATTATTATTATTTTATTTCCATTAAATTATGAGATAGGAATGAGAGTAGCGTTCATGCGTACGTACGGCTTACTGTCTCCATGAACGGTGCATTTCATTTATTACCTCTAAATTATTATATAATATTATAAATGCATGTATATATACTGGATATATATGATATATATGATATATACATCATGAATATAATTATTGATATAATGGATATTTTACCACATGAACAACTTGTAATTATAAAGAGTTTATTTTTGACTCAAGTACCAAGGATCGACAAAACGACCATTATGAACTTAAATAATTACATAGTGTTCATAACATGGTAATAAGTGATATAAAAGGAATAATGAACTTGAAGAAGGTTCTTAAGAAAGTATAAATTAACTCAAGTTTATTATTCAGGACGTTAAAGAACGATCGAGTCAAGTCGGACCCAAGGTAAGGGTCTTCGTCTCAATCTCCTTTCATTGAGGCATATTTCGTTTTATAAACAACATTCTTTTATACGGTGTTTAAACCCCTTTGAATTTTACTTTTATACAAAAAGATTCTTTTTCTATGAAGCGTTTTACTAAATGACAAAAAGGAATGTTTTTTAACGTATGCGGTGACAATGACCTTTTCTACCGCCGTGAGTATTATTTGGTCTTTGGCTTCCTCAACAAGCCGTAATGTTTTTTTGAAATAAATACCATATACTCTTTTATGTATTTTTGGTATTGAAAATGATTTTTATAATCGATTTGTTATGTCAATATATTTATGAGATATATTTTGATCTGAATGTGGAAATGTTTTCATTCCATTATGTTTATTTTTTTTCTTATGATTTTATAATGGTACTTGGACATTTGATGGGTGGTTACATGATAAACTATATGACGGGTGGTGCCGTGAATACCAGGACGGGTGGTTACGTTATAACCTCCAATGCATTGGGTATGGAAGTCGGTCGTATGGCTATTCCATTAAGTATGTATGGAAGTTGGCCGAATGGCTATTCCATTAAGTGATATGTGTGGAAGTCGACCGTATGGTTATTCCACTTATGTATGTTTATGTCCCAAGTTACCTTTATATGTTATGTGTTCATCATATGGGTTTTATGGTAATATTTAGTTACTAAATGGTAAGTAATGATATTTTATTCAGTGAAGAGTTTTTACTACTTCATGAAGGTGAAGGTATTACTTTGATAAAGTATACATGGTTTACTTGATGTTTGAAAAACTAACAGTTTTCATTCTTTGTGTATCCCTTACTGAGATTTTTATGCTCACCCCAAGTTTTTGTGAAATGTTTTTCACAGGACTTAATGTGGATTAGGGTCAAGGATGGGATCAAGGGAAAGTCTTTCTATCTAAAACATGGAACTAGACATCTTTTTTTAAGAGTTTCCATTTTGTGGAAACTTATTAGAAGTGTCTACTTTGAAATCTTTTGAGATGTAATAGTAATGTCCTAATTCTCTAAAACTCTAAACCTGAAAAGATCCTCAATAGGAATTATTCATTTATTTCAATATTAAGTAAGGATTAAGGCTGGGGCCTTATACATATAGCTCCAGTTTTATTTGGCATCGTGATGCACTTTTTTGCTGCACTAGTGTGATCTGTCCCTATGATGTGCTTCTCTACTACTCTTGTGTGATTTGACACTATGATGCGCTTATTGGATACTCTACTGTGACTTGGCTCCATGATGTTCTTCTTATCTACTCTGGTGTGATATTAAAAATGAAAATTCTTATCATGGGGGAGATGATTCATCTTGAATGTTTCCTCTATCACATCAGATGAGGGGGTGACTTTCACTGATGATTTCCATGAAATTTGATTCTCTTTGGACATTCAGGACCATGTTTGGACTTTCAGTTCATTTTTATTAAGTCTTTTTTCCTATCTTGTTTCAGGTTCCCTCTTCACTCATTCATGTAAAAAGGGGTTTATTAATTTTCTTTCAATAAATAGGGCTTGACCCACAACCTTTATAAAAAAATTGAATCCCAATGATGTGATCATATTTATAATGATCACATGAAGTATAGAAAAGTTATAGTGCTTCATAGTTTGTGCATCTTTGGAAATTTATATCTATCACTGGTTTTGTGAACTCTATATACATAGATTCATCATCCGAAACATCTTCCAAATTTGAAGACTATTTCATATTTTATTCCCAAATCATGAGTTTTGAATGTAAAACTAATGAACAAAATTATATTTTTCCATTAATATTTCTCATATAATTATCGATGTTTTAAATCTTTCACAATTAAAATATTAATATTCATGTGGGTTATTCTTGATAATCTATAAAACAAAATAATATTTTGTACAATTTAATACATTAAAATAATTAATATATGAGTAAATATTAAGTAATAATATCACTTGAAAGATAATATATAACATGCACGATCAATACTTTATAATTCGAATAGTTTGAATTTAAATTTCACATGTTATAAAACGTTACCTGAAATATCAATACAAGAATAATCCCATTTAGATCTCATTTAATTTATAATTAAGAAATATAAAACCTATTTTCAAGACTTTCATATAATTAATTAGTAATTTAAAAAAATAATAATTTTACTAATAAACTAACTTTAAATAAAGATATAATACATGTGGAAATTAGAGAATATTTATAAATTTTGAACAAACTATAGAAATTCATATATACACTTAGGTGAATTTTACTACATTTTTTATTTTCATGTACGTGAATTGTTTTCATATGTTAAATATCCATATAACTAAAATTTCTATGTAACAAAAATTTACATTGCTAAATATACCACGTAAGTGAATCTCACCATGTAGGTGAATAAATCTATATAACATATTTTTATATAGATTAAATCACATATCCAATATATGGGACTTATTTATAATCATGTATCTAAAATATTTTCATATCCATTTTCACATAAGAAAAAAATTTACATAATTGAATTCATGTATGTGAAATATTCTAAAATCCATAAACAGATTGACTTGTCAAATTTCCAACCTAAATTAGACCTTTTAAAAGGTAGAATCAGTTTTGGGTCTCGTTGGATTATATTTAAACAATTTTATTCTGTTTCTAAATAATAAATAATCTACTTGATAAGAATTTTATAAAAAAAATTATGAATAAAATATTGTAAAAAAATAGATCCGAAAAAATGAAAAATTATGTCTGAAAACATAGATTTGTTTTTAATCAATTTTCAAACACAATAACAATAAATTTAAAAAAAATCTAACAAAATCTATATAATTTTATTATCATTATATGTTAATAAGAATCATTGAATTTTATGTTCTTTATCCTATTTCATGGTCTAAATATAAAAGGTAAAATATTCTAGAAATTATGCCACATGGAATACGATTTGGCTACATGAGATAGGATTTGGATATGTGAATAGGTATTTAGATATGTGAGATATTATAAATTTTCAACTTGTGAATAGAAAATATCATATATAAATGCAATTTAATGGTCTCAAATGACATATTTATCCTAGGATCTCAACAGAAAACCTTTAGAACATGTTATAATCAATAAAAAAATGAAATATAAAGATATTTTAGCGATGAAATATACTATATAATAAAAGAGAAAAATACATTAATCAATTCAGAAGACAACAATAATATTCATATAATTAAAAATAATATAAATTTTAGATACATATTTTAAATATTGTAAAACAAAATAAATCAATTTAATTATCAATAAAAACAGTGGTTCAAGGTGCTACTCTATAGACAAAATCATCTAGTTTCATGGGGTAAATTTGATGATAATTTATGATTGAGATTATAATTTTATAGTCTAGTTAGAGAGAATATTATAAGAGTAATTAAAATCATAGTTGAATATAGGTGTAATTTTCTACCATCAAACACATGGATAGACTAAGTTAAACATTAATCTCCCTGTGGATATATTTTGGGAATGTTTGTCAGATTTTTTCTAGATTTATCCGGATCACATACACATAGAGGATTTCACATGAAACAAAAACCACCTATGCACTTTCTATATATAACCATTTGAGTACTTTTATGAGAGACAATACAAGTCAACTATTTATGGAAATCTGTTTAGGGAGTCATCACTAATGGGACCATTGTTAGTTTGAAAAATAATAGAGAAGCTTATTTGATATAGGAGTGTATGTGGATAAATCAGTATCATCATAAGTCATTTATAGATAAATGATAAAAGATTTTGGTGTTTGAGGAGGGAGATAATTCCTTCTAAATGGGATCACATTGATATTGTTTTTATTGTTTTTGTTTTTGGAGAAATTTGTCCTCGAGGTTCATCAGTCCCTTCCAGATTCCATGTATGGTGGGTTAGGTTTCTTATTACCTAGGGTTACCCCCATTTTTAGACCTAGAAAAAAATGTATTCCATATGTCATAGTTGATGAGATATTGTAATGAATTTTTTTACATCATTGACTATGTTGAGGTAGATAAAAAGGAAAGTGTTATATTCTCAATGAAACTGTTAGTTATTCAGGAGAAATAAGAGTGGAATATTGAATGATGATCTATACTGCTATTCCACATTCTATAGCAGTGTGGTAATCATCATAATTGATAGTGGGAGTGAGAGGGTTACATGAAATCTTAGTTCCCTCACCATTTTGAGTACTTTTTACTTTTTCCTAAAATTCGTGATGGATGAGAGGATGTGAAAATGTTTAGTTTTTACATCTAAAACTTTATAATGTTTTAAAATATATATTTTGGATGATTTATTGAGCTATTTTTTGAATGATCATCATATATCCTTGATAAAAAGAAGGTATTATGTCTTTATACATGGAGTCTCAAATGAGAAATCTGATTTTGTTGTTTCATTATGAATATTGGATTAACCTAATAGAAATATACCTTTTATTTTTCCCTGGGGAACCCAAGATCGAAGCATCACATGTGGTATTAACTCATTAATTAAATTATTTAATTAACTAATTAATTGTTTTAATCTAATAAAAACCTAATAAAACTTATTATATCCTCTCTAAATAAAATCACTAGAGTTAGTTTCCATAAATATTAGATTTAGAGAGATAGAGGGAGAATATGGGAGAATAGAAATGAAGTTGGTGTAGATTTTGATGTGTATATTCATTATCAGGGAATAAAATGACATCGGTGTAGTTGTGGTATTCATCAATGATCGATCCATTTTCAATGTTAGGATCATCATTTATATATTGTCTATCCATTTTTGTGGTTTGGATCCTATAAATATTTATTCATTATTTTTATTTATAAAAAATCATCTATCACAATGAATTTTTAATTTTTTATCTAATATTGATTCCTCACATTGTGTTCTTCATCAGTGATTGATCTGTCTCTAATGGGTATGGTTAGGCTATTCACTATCCACCAATACACTTCAATATAAGATTCTAATTTGATATTATTCCTATTTTTCTTGACACATTCACCACTGGTCTTCTCCATGGCCTCCAGTTTGACATATTATTATTTGAATCAATGAACTATTAATAAACAGATCCATATGTGATTGATTCTATTATGTAATTAGATGTCAAGTAATGTGGGTGGATCATAAAGTGAGGATGGATTATTTAATGGCTTAAAAATTTGTATTTATGAATTACAGAGGCCTTGCAAGGTTTCAAGGCTACATGAGAATCAATTGTGGACTATTTTTATAGTGACATGATACTAGAAAGTAGTCATTAGAAGAATGATAATGACTAAATTATTTTTAGTGTAGTTTCAAGAGTGATTAAAGGAAAGAAAAACATTTGAGGTATGATTCCAAAATTTCTGTAGATTTTGGCATTGGAGGACATAATCACAAGACAAGAAATCAAAAGCTACATGTTGTCTATCACCTAGGTAGTGGTGGCTTGGTTTTCACCTAAGTTAAGTATCAAATGAAATCTACCCTTTAAACACATACCATGAACCCCTAAGAAAAATTTATTGAAATTTATAGTGATTACATGCCTAGATAACCATCTGGCCAATCATGATGTATGGGTCAAGTTCACATATCATGTACCCACCAATGTACATGAATTGGTGGCCCCAATAGTAAAATCCATGTGTTCTAGCTATATCTACACTCCATGTATCATTTTTGGGAAACATTGTTTACCATGTCCATATATTACATAATCTATAGTGGTACATGTTGAGTACCCATAATAGTCCTACATTCCATGTATCCCAATATACAAACTGTGTTGGAAGACCGATACATGGAACATGAATAGCTGTACATGACTGAACTTTCCTTGAGGAGATACACAACACGATACCATATTTTAAATTCCATATAATTTTCAAACCTTAGTTGATTTTATTTTTTTTGACACAAATCCCATATTTAGGAACACAAGTAGTCCATACTGAGTGATTCTCCATGTAAAACATGTCAGTAAATAATTTTTTGGCATCAGAGGTGATACATGAGATTATTTGAGTATTTTAGTGTTATTAATTTCAGAACAATGATTCTGATAGTGGAATTTTATGATCAAATCATTTGTATGGTTTTAAACTCCCATAATGATATGCTATAATCAGGAATGGGTCACCCATATGGTTGATAGGGTAGAAAAAACCCAACCACTGGGGAATGATTCCTCTATCCATAGAGCTGGGTACTCCGTAATACAATGATCTCTACTTGATGGGGTATG
This sequence comes from Viscum album, assembly GCA_963277665.1. Taxonomy (NCBI): domain Eukaryota; kingdom Viridiplantae; phylum Streptophyta; class Magnoliopsida; order Santalales; family Viscaceae; genus Viscum; species Viscum album. The sequence goes on from OY728162.1 coordinate 227,215,374, forward strand.
GTATGTATATTGGGGTTGGTTGCTTCCTAGACCAAAATTTATCCTTTAGTGAGGTATGGGTACCCAATTACTGATTCTGAGAGGTGATATGGGATTAATGGTTTGGTGATATTTATTATTATGATTCTATCTAGGATGATTATTTTATAGTTGATTTGTACTGAACAAGACTCTCTTATTTATCCTAATTTCTATCCTTATAATCACATATAGGATTTTTGTTTCTAAATTTCTTTTATATTTTTGAGTTGAATGATATTTTTATTTACTCCTTTTTAGATTTTGGCCCATCAAACATGGTATGTATATTCTCACCCCTGAATGTGATTTTTTTATAAACCAATATTGTATTATGAAGATGAAAAATATCTCAATGATGATTTTTATGGGAGAAATAATAGTTGAGTTTAGTTGTTATAGGATTTAATATTTGTAAACAATGTTCATTTTTAGAGGCAGTCCATTTTGGAGATCTCATCACCTTAATTTCTTTAGGATGTTTTCCCTGTAGGTTTATTGGGTGTGTATTTTTCACCTTTATATTATGATTTATTCAATTTTAGTTCTTTTTTGAACATATGGTTTATCACATGAATTATATACATATAATTTGGTTTATTTATCTATCTAATATTAATATATTTGGTGCGATGATGTGTTTTGTGTATAGGTGCATTAGAAAAAGGATTCCCATTATGTTTTATATATATAGTCAGTTATATTAACAAATCCCTAGATAATTGGAGGATGTATAGGGTTCAAAATATTGGCCTACTAGCATCCCAGGGGGGGTATCCATGGGTCAGGTCATGTCAATTAATATTTTAAAAAGAAGACACTTCGATACCTTTTATAATATACAATCAGGGAATAATAATGACACTGAGGTGAAACATCACACAGAATCAAGTGCATTACTCGATCAATAGAGTCTTTTATACAGTATTGAGGTTCTATAAGTATCACATAGGGTGTGACTTGGTCAATAATGGATTATTTCCATAAAATATATATAATTCGAGAAAAAATCACAATGAAAACTGATACTAATAACATCAACAATACTCTAATGTAATTATCATTTATTTTTGTATTGTCATATAATTGAAAAAACCAATAATAAAATACCAACACAATAATTAAAAACAATAAAAATGAAACTACATGAAATAAATAAGTTATCTGGTCTTCATCAACTCATCTAAATTCCACCAGTATTATCACAATAATCCCATGTTCTTACTCTAATCTCACCGGAGATATTTTTCACAGGTATGAAAACATATATAACTAAATTCCCTCAATATGTGAGTATATAGTGTGTGAGAAATACATATTATAAGGAAACCATGAATATCCAAAATGGATTATAATTTTCAACTTATTCACATGTGTATAATGAAAATTCTCTATAGAATTTAATGTAAGGAATCTTATTATAATAAATAATACAAAATTCTAACAATACTACTTTGGTTTATAATACACCCACTTTTACCATTATTGGTATAAAACTGGAACATATGTTTTAACATTTCATATAAAACTCAGGGATGCAATATGAACCATATTAAAAACATGGAATAATCACTTTATTTCTATACTCACAAAATTTCCAAACCCATGATAAAACCCTCTTATTAATGAACTCAAGGAATATAAAAACCCATGGATAATATAAATATGGTTTAACATTGGGTTTAACCCATAACATTACAAAACTCATGGTTATATCATAGCTTAACTGAAGGACTTACCTTATAAATATAGGTTAGTAAATATAATTTAATGCAAAAATATTAACAAATGCTATTAATATAAACTCATCATATTAATTATATCACAATCCACCCTGAAACATTAGGTAATTAATGTACATATTTTTTTAACAAAATAATTCCATCATAAATTAAAATACTTATAACACCTTTATAAATCAACTAATATGATTGTTCATGAAAAATCATTTTCATTTATTTCCGTTAATTTCTAATATTAACAACATAATTAAATATTTATTTAACTATCTCAATGAAAATATAATTCATTACATCATATATTAAAATCATGATAATATTCTCAAAGATCATCAATGAACATTTATAAATGTTATACACACTAAACCATGTGAAGAACAACTATAATTTTTTAAATAAATATTTTTCAAACTTGTCATTCTCAAGGAATAACAATAACAAACAAATTTATTTATTCTTACATGGTGAATAAATAGTTAAAAAAATAACATTAATTTTATATTAACCAAAATAATCCCATTTCCCATTCATTTTCATAAAATAATGATATTATACATTATCATTAGTTTATCAGATTGAAATAATAAAATAAAAGACTTATAAATTTCACAATACAATTTTTTAAATTATTAATATTTTTCAAATTTTAATTAAAAAATTCCTAGCATTATGTTTAAATACATAATGATCATTAAACCAACAACAACTTTAATTTAAACAACCATTCACTCAAACACATTAAACAATTCTCATTTAAATAATTTTTCAAAAGTTTCATTTAATTTAATATAAATCCAATATTTAAATCCATGTATTTAATTATGAATGTAATCCCAACACTTAAAGAATCAACCTAAAACCATCACCATTAGTCTATAATATAAATATTATCTTATAGATCTCAAACAACTCCTTCCAAAATCAACCATTATAATTTTCACCTAAATCCATTCTTACTTAAGACCATAAGAATCCAAATTAGTTAACCAAATACATTTTTAATTCATAAGTGGACATATATATTTTTAAAAAAAATGTCTTATATTTATCACTAATTTCTTTCACCCATAAGAACTAAATTTTACACACTAAATCCATCAGTAAACTACCCATTATGACACTTTGGTTCACTGTATCTTTTTTATCTCCATGAATGATTTAATAACCATAATTAACCAATACGTATTAATAAAAAAATTTCAAGTCACCCAAGATAATTTAACCCAAATGGGTAAATACCCCCATGTAAAAAATAATTCACATAATACTAAGTCATTTAGTGCTTTAAAAAAATATTTAACAATCAATAATGATTAATTAAAACACAAAAAATATTAATAAAAAAGTCATATCTTAAATAATAATATTTTAATTGTTTTAATTAAATAATTAATACTTCCATAAAATCTATACATTATATCATCATTTTATCCAATTTAACCACATGGAATGATTTTTAAAAAGTAAATATTCATTCATTCATATTAACATTTCAATGAATTGAATATTTAATCAACAAAATTTTTAATTAAGGAAATTAATTAATTAAATATATTTTGTAACATAAAGGTATGAACATCATATAATAATTTAAGAACATATATATGGTATAATTTTACATTTACTCCCACTATTTATTAATAATAAATCATATTATGAATTTTGTTTTTAATTTTTAATAATGTTTATGTCAAACAACCAAAACATGAGTAAATTAAAGTATCACATCAGCTAAAATACAATAGAATAGTGAATTATATGACCAATTAATGTTGATACCACCACCCTCAGGATATGTCAACAATATAAAGAATAATTAGAAACTGAATTCCTCCTCTAACCATCCAATATTTAAAATCCTTAAAAAATTAGAATAAAAATGAGAATTAAAAGAAAGTGGAAAGTCAACCTCAATATCAATAAAAATTACCTTAGTCATTAATATTTTGTGGGTTATTTATTACATATTAATATTATTACATGAGACTCATACAAAATATCAAGGCCTAACAATCATAAAGTAGCTAGATACCTAACATTACTTTCAAAAATCATATATTAAATCATTTGATTATAAAACTTTATTCAATTATACTATATATAGATCTTATCATATATAATATTCCACTTAATTTACTAAGGTAATATGAGATAAATTAAAATATTGAATAGAAATTCTTAGTAATGGATAGCGTACAATGGAAGCTAACATGACATAATAAAGGCATAAAAATACACCAGAAAAAAATAATTCAATATCAAAGATTACATAATCAAAACACAATCAATGTATTTCAAAAAAATAAATAGGCACATAGAAAACAATAAATGTTCTCATGATAATGGAAATTATGGTAATTCTTAATTATTAAACACATAAACAAGTCATTGAGGTCATGTTCGATGAAATAATATATAAAGTGTAAAGATTATCCAATTATCTTATCTTAGTTGTCTCATGAGACCTAGAAATGAAAAAAATATATATGTAATTATAGGTACCACTGATCAAAAAAAATATCAAATTTATTCTATAATATACACAATTACATAGAAAATACATGGAATAATGTTCAATAAAGAGTAGCTAAGAAATTCTCTTCATATTTTCTCACTAATGCTTTTCAAATTAAATTTTCAGATATAGAACAAAGGTTTATATAGTAATGTCAATAGATTTACCTAGTCTTTGAATTAATAAGGAGATATATATATATATCTATATAAATATATATTAATTAACTTAAATAATATATGGAATAATTAAGTATCCACAATGGTAAAATAATTATCGTTATTAATTGTAGAATATGGAGTTATAGTTAGTCTGTACTTATGAAGATTTATATGATCAATGAGTTTATTCAAATATAAAAATGAATTTTAAATTCAATGATACCAATGAAATTATAGATGAATTAAATTTTAAAATTGAGTTTCTGTGATCACACATATCTTATATGAATTAAGGATATAAAACATTCTCAAGTATAAACCTCTAGGTCGATATGCATTAATGGAAAGGGTTAACTTGAGAAAAAGTCTATTTTGATCCATCTAGGACCTAATATACATTACACTCACAAAAATTATTTCCTTAAAAAAGTCCCCATATTATATATAATGTATCTATAATTCTAAAAATACATGGCATACATAGGTATTTTTTATCAATGTACACAATAGAGTTTCATGCCTCTTAATGGATTTTTTACATTACAGTGGTTTTTGAACTAAGTATAAATTGAGTGAAATGAGTATCAAATGTGTCAGGTTTCATATGGAAATAATTTAAAATCATATTATATAATTATTAAAATAAGATCATAAAATTGAAATGGATATTATAATGGAAATGTAAATAGGTATTGAAAAATTACAAGAATGGACCTGTACATCTCTTGATATTCTTATCTTAGAGAAAACAAAAAGAACCAAAAAAAACACTTAAATATTGAAGAGAGAACCATAAGAGAGTGTTCCTAAGTGATATATAAAGATATAAATTTAAATTTATTTTGGAAGAAATGGATAGTGGGTGCGTGTATTTATAGGTGTAGTGAGTGGAGTTTCATAGAATGAAGTATTGAATATTTTATTTTTTCATTATATTAAGTGCTTTAATATCTCCATAGTGCCTCATATTCTCCCATAATGATACACTGTATTGATTAGTTCCAAAATTTTTCAATTTTTACAACCTTTTCTATGTTTTTTCATTATTACATATATATGATGTCATATTTAACATATTTTAACATATTTCATTATTTTTACCATATTTTACTATTTTTACAAAAAATTACCAAATTTCACCCCTTTGGTAATTTCAACATCAAAATTTTAAACATGTAATTAATTTTATTAAATTAATCCAATAATCATGTAAATTTTATCTTTTAAATAAGGATGATATATTTAATAAAAATATTGTATTATAAAATAAATTACTTCATCACTTATTGAATATACACATTCATAAATATTATCCCAAATATTAATGACCCCTTATGAAAAAAATATAATATATACATGTAAGGTGTTAAATGGTGGTTCATTTATTAGGTGGTTTGACCAAAATTAATCTGGTAGTGAAATCCTCTAACTTCAACTTCTCCCCCAAATGATTCCCCTTTAACCTTAATTATTAAAATTCTTCTTAGTCTTGGCCAACAAAGAACCATAATGATGATGAATGATTATCAAGATTTAATAAATGATATTTGTAAGGAGTGTTCCTCTAGGTAAATGACATGATTTCTTCTTTTTCCAATTAACTCACATAATTACCCTTAATATACAATAATTTCAGTGGATACATTATAATGGAAAAATAAACAATGGTCATATAACCACCATATTTACACAAAATATCTATAAATTTATTCATAATAACCATGAAATTAATACATCAAATTTATAGATTATTCAATATGTCCAATCTATGGTTTTTATTATTTTTATTCTGTAATTTAGTTGTTATAATCATTATGTTTATTAGAGAATAAGATCCAGGATACACCAACATTATACATGCCTTATTTATTATTTTATGATGTCCATTAATATATATATCTTATAAATATTTATCTTTGATTAGTATTTCACTCCCTTATGGAAAAATATATTTATTTATTATTCAAATTTATTTGGAAATACATTGTGACTCTTATAATAATTTTATACTCAAGATTGTAAATCAATTTATGAATAAAATATGATATGTATTTTTGATAATGATCTAAGGATCTAAAGTTTACTTGTCTTGTAGGTGAATTTTTTCAAATAACTTTCACTACTCTAGTCATTTGATATCATTTAAATTTATCTCTTATATCAATAATCTGAATCATCTCTTAATTATATGATAAATTAGGCTCTAACTAAACCTTATTGGTCTTTATAACAGACAAAGGATATGAAAATAATTCCTTAACAGTTATATATTGATGATTTCATGCACTTGATAATTATTTGGTGGCATGGATTAATGATATACCACTATCTACTCAAGTATTTCAAATGACCCAATTTACCTTAGACGTATCTTAATTTTCTTTTCAAATATCATAAACTAATTCTATGGAGATATCTTAAATAAGACTTGGACTGTTAGCTGTAATTTAAGATCCTTCCATTGGTTTTCTACATAATGTTTTTTTCTACTATGTGTTTCATAGATATGATTTTGGATGGATATTAAATTCTATGATGCCTCTTCTATAATTTTCAGACCTAATAAATTACATTCTAAAATTTCATCCCAATATTTCAGAGTCTAAAATATCTTTCTATATAAGGATTCATATGGTTATATTTGAAAATTAGAGTTGTAATTTCTATACTATGAAAACATGAAAATAGGTAAATACTAATCCCAATATATTTGGAAGTAAATATAGAGTAACCTTTAGGTATCCTCCAATGTTTGGATAGTCCATTAAGAGTTTCCATCCATTTAAGGGTGACAGGCTGTATTTAAATCCTTGTTAAGAATCCAATCAAATATTTATATGAATCTTGGTACACAATAAAATACCATTGAAAAGGCCATACCATGAATTCTTATAGTATTATTTATATAAAAATACCAATATGGTATAGAGGTGAATCTTCGCATTTTTCTAGGAAATGGGTTGAATTTTTAAGATGATATGTAATGAATCATATTAAATTATTCCCCTTTGATGTATTAGAAGGTCTAGTGATGAAATATATAGTAATTTTATCCAAATTTTACTCTAGTATAGTTAGGTAGTTTATAATTTTATTGGGATTTTGTATTTTATACTTTACTTGTTGGTATACTAAGAATCTTATAGTTTAATCTTCCCTATCTTTCCTAATATTTTCACCAAAACTTCTCTCAATTATCACTATACATATTTCTTCATCCAAGATATATATAAAATTACGATCTATAAGTCGAATATAATAAATCATTCTCTATTGTTTTTATTTATGGAACATAATAACTTTTACCATGCCTTAAAACTCTATCTTCACCAATACTAGGCTCTAAAAACATTATATTTTTTTTTTGATATTTTATATTTTTTTATACGTACACATCAAAATGTAAACCATTCTAAATCATCTGCAATAAAGAAAGATCATTAATTACTTATAATAAATATGATATTTCTACTTATATTATAATACCTAAGTCTATTCTTATTAAATCTAGATAATTTGATTGTTCAATATATTTTATAGGCTTAATATAACAACAAACCCAATTTTATACACATAATACTATATTTCTTATTAAGGTATTTTTACCACCTTTTAATTGAGAACATATTTTGAATCCAATTTTTTGAAATTTTATGGATTAAAAATGTCAACATAAAATTAATATTTTAAATATAAAAATAAAAATTAGGTTAGGGTAAATATTTGGTATTTTTCTGTATGATTTCAGTTTTAGTGAATAGTTAAAAAATTCTAAATTTTAATACAAAACTAAATTTTAATATAATTTATTTATATGGTAAAACTATATTTTTAATAGGATTTAATATTTAAGTGGATTAAATTTTTATTGAATTATACAATTGATTTCATTTTAATCAATTTCATTTTCAAATTTTATATAAAAACAAAGCAAACTCTCGAATGTTTTTACTTTAAAAACCTGAATTGTCATCCTGTTTGCGGTATTAAATTTAAATTAATTTATACCAATTATATGATTGGAATTAAAAAAATTGATTCTATTTTTTGAATAATAATAATTTATAATGTATAATAATTTCAACTTCGTGGTTAATAAAAAATATCAACGAAAGTAATTAAAATTAACTGTAACCATTAAGGTGAAATTAATCTTTACAAGGGAATAAACCTTGACCTTAAGGACTAAAATGACCTATACACTTGTCTAAAAACCATTTTATGGCCATAATTCATCCATGGACCTTCAAGTATTGAGTTTTTTTATTTTATGACTTTTTTTGTGAAAATGTGGGTACACCTAACTTGTTTTAAAAAAACTAAGTGAGTCCTTTCTATCCCCAATAAAAGGACTCCACCTCTCCCACTTCTTCACACCTCTCATACCAATTAGGTTTAAAAATACTCTTCACAATACACTTAAAAAACTCTGTCCCTTATTCCTTGAATCCTTTCATTGGGAAGGAATTTATCTATGGAATCCATTTGGTTCAAACTAAAATGACTTACCTAAATAATATGTAACATTCATCCTTAAGTTCTTTTCTGTTCTTTCCATTATCCACCCACTCAACAGTTATTATTCCACAATTTTATAAAAAAAATAGTATCCTAAATATAATATTATGTTGTTACACTATATTTTTGACCTAAACATACACAAAAATCCATCAAATTGGTAATAAACATATTGTTTACGTGCACTGTGAACTATAGCCTCATGAAATGATGATTGTTCATTTTTCATTTACAGCATCTCATGGTAGATATTATGATTGGAACTCTGTGTATATATGTTATATATTATATTTATTATTTATTTAATCTTCTTCAATCTTTTTAAAAAAATATCTTGATACTTTACATTTGGTGTAAATAACATAATTTCATTTGAGGAAGTGTGGACTAACACCGCCTCAAAGCGATGTCATTCGTTTACACACTACATAGTATGTATTAAAGATGAGTTTAATGAGATTATATGATATATATGACATAATAATTATACTATAATGATATTAATATAAATTATATTTATATCATTTATTAAATTATGTAATTCATGATAAAAGTACAAGGACCAAATATATAACAAATTAAGAAACATGTGAAAATAAACGTATATTACTCGAAGTGAAACCTTAACATAGAATTGTTAACATGTGTGTAATATTATGTCATAATCACAAAATATATGGTATTAGATATAATAATTGGAATTTTTATAGATTTATAATAAAATTATATTTATTATACATGATTTTTGTATGAGTATGATGAGAGTCAAGACACGTGGTAAGGGAATTTCATCTCACTTTTTATTTCCATGAGTATATGCCATGATCACTACTCTTTTCTTTTTTATGGTTTATATACTGCACATGAATGTATTATATTATTATTATTATTATTAAATTTATAGTTATTTAGATATCCATTATTTTATATTTCATTCAACATTATTGTGTTTTCAAAGTTACCAAATCGGTAAGATCGTTTTGTCTCAATTTCCCTTTCTGAGACACATGTTTTGTTATTCACCCACATTATTTTTCGAGGTGTATAAACATCAATTTTAAAAAAATTATGACAAATATCCTTATTTTATTGATATTTTAAGCTTCATGTAATTCCATTTTTTACATGCAAAACATGATCCCATGTTACCAGGTGGGATGAGTTCATTGAAACCATATCATCTTTTATCAGGATTGTTTATATTTGTGCTTCCACTAATGAAATATTATGATCCATATCACAAGAGAATAGATGAATTTTATTATCCTCTTTATATTCAAGATATATTAAGTATTGGTACGATTTTTACACTTTTTGGTATATAATATGATTAATAAAGTTTTTTTTAACAAAGTTCAACTTTACTACTCACTTCGGTTGGAAATATCTATTTTCTCAAAAAATTATTTTTTAAGATGGTTTTAAAAATATTTTCTAGAATTATTTATAATTTTTTAAAGGGAATTCAGAGGAATGTTTTTAAAAATATTTTAAATCTTTGTTTATATGTTTTAAAATTATTTTCAATGAAATGGTTTCTAAAACATTTTCTATCTTTTTTGTAAGTTTTCAAAGTATTTTAAAAGTAATAGTTTTCAAATTTTTTTTAATATTTCTTTATATGTTTTCAAAATATTTTCAAATAAATTGGTTTTAAATCATTTTCGATATACAATTATATATTTTTAAAGTATTTTCTATTAAATGGTTCTCAAAACATTTTCAATCATTATTTATATATTTTCATTTTTTTTCGAAGAAAATTGTTTTTAAAATTGTTTTTACGATTATTTTATAATTTTTAAATGAAATTTTGTTTCTAAAGGTTTCAAGATTATTTTATAATATTTTTTAGAAAATGGTTTTTAAAATGCTTTTTAGCTTCTTTTATAAGTTTTCAACGAAAATGGTATTGAAAAAAGATTCATGTATTATTTATAAATTTTCAAATTATTTTGAAAGAAAAATGTTTTCAAAAGGTTTTTAAGATTATTTTATAAATCATGTTATAATGAAGAAAATATAATTACTCAATAAATGATTTTATTTAATCTTTAAAAAAAATATTTTCTAAGATGACATCCATTAGTGTTACTTACTCATTTCTAGGGAAATGATTTAATGTTTCCATTAATATTTATTCTCTTAATAGATTATTTATTTGATGGACTGATATTTATGAAACTCATTTCTCTTTCACGGTTTATATTCCATTGAAAATGATTGTTTTCACAGGATATTATTTTGATGAAATGATTATGAAACCTATATATTTTTCACCAGTTATGATATGAATACATGTTTATAATAATCATTCCATTTCATGGGTTAATATATGATTGTTTATGATTTTTTGGATTATTTATGTATGATTTTATTATGAGATGGGTGAGACCTATATCACCCTATAATGCAATGGGTAAAGATTTGTATATCATGATGTTGATTAACATGGTCTTTAGAGTGAACCTTAACTACTAAGATGGTCATGGGAGTGAACCATGACTACTAAGATGGTATGAGGAGTGAACTCATGCTACTAAGATGGCCATGGGAGTAAACTATGAATTCTAATATGGTATGAGAAGTGAACCCATTCTACCAAGAAGGGTTTGGAAGTTATTCATTAAATACTATGAAATCATATTATACGATTACATGTTTTTCATAATTACATGTTTTATTCCTACATTATGCTTTTATGCAATATGTTCTTTGCATCATTTTGATTCATGTCTTATGAACTATAAATACTTAAGAAATGATTCATGTTTATGATCTTTGATATGTAGGGTTTGATCTTCTAATATTATGATCACGTTCGCATACCCCTATACTAATGTTAATGAATACATGTCTCCATTTTTAACCTTATTGAGCATCTTAGCTCACCCCTTTTTTTGTTTCCTTCCCCAGATTATGAACTTGTGTATTAATTATATTATGTTTAGGTGCTAGTCATGAAGAATCTAGTGGTAGATAATGTAGCTCGCTTATTTAATAGTGTTTATGTTTCCATGTTTCTAAAGGGTATAAACTAATATGGTCTTTAGGTGTTTGTTTTTATTATGTTTTAAGTATTCAAAAAAGGTATGTAATGTTTATGTATGTTAAGTGTAACAACCCAAAGTTTTATCAATGGAAATTTCCTTCTTATAATTTTTTCACATAAAATAATATTTAGAAAAACAATGCCACATCAGGCTTAAATGAACTAAAAAAATACTATGTGACCTTCATAGTCTAGATATTTAAACATAAATTTTCCACTTTTGTGATTTGAATTTCAAAAATCTGACATACACTATTGTGATCAGTAAGATACTTAGAGTCCAACTGGACAAACATAATTTTTTTTGAATATAACTTAACCTTATGAATAGTAATGTTACCCTTATGATTATTAATATGAACCTTATGAATAGAAAACCAGAAAAATGAATAGTAACCTCACCCATGAAAGTATAAATAAAATTTAGGCACCTTATAAATGAGAGGGAATTTTTTAAAAATTAATAATTAAGTATTGGTATTTTTGTGAGTAATAAATATGTAATTACCAATTAATATTAATAAATTTATTTAAAATATAATTAATTTTCATAAAATATATTACTAAATAAATAAATTCTTATCTTATGATTTTAGGATATTTTTATGAGACATTGAGTAATTTTTTAAAGTGTTATAAAATCATTTATAATTTTAAAATTTGTATTTTACAAGTAAATGATGATTTTAATTAAAAATTAATTTAATCATATTTAGAAAATTATTTCAATAAAATGGTGTCCATTTTCTAATTCTACACATTGAAAAATGGTTAGGGTGAAATTTTTAGATTTTTCTAAAATACTTTAATTTTTCAGAATAGTGAAATTCTATAATTTACGAAATATGCTAAATAAATAAATTTCTACATCATGCTTGAGTAATGGCTGATGTAAATGGCAATTGTTTCGAACTAACTTTCACTAATTATTTTATTTAATCATAATAATAATAAATATTTCTTATTTTGATAAAAATAACAAACTATTGATTAAAATAATTAGAAAACAACTCTCTCCTCCACTATAAGTATGACCCCTCACACCCTCACCTCCTCACTCCTCTCAAGATTTAATAATTGACTATATTCTAACAAATAATCTTCCATAGTCTATCCCCTATATCTAAAATCTTTTTTTCTAATTAAAATACCAATCCTAGGTTCCTTAAGGAGGATCTCAAGAGGAGAATTCAAAAGGTAAATCCTCTTTCTTTTCTTTTAATTTCCTTTCAATTTCAATTTCTTTTTTTATTCTATTATCACCTAACATCATAAAAATGGAATGATAAATCTTGTAACATACACATAATGGAATTATATCATGATAATGGATTATCTAATAATAATCTCTTCCCTACCTCTCTTTTATCTTAAAAATGCAATCGTCGCCTGTGAAGCGTCAATTTACCAACATCGTGGGTGATGAACTTTTAATTTCTGTAAATGACTTCAAGGTTGTCAATAAACCATTATATGGTTGAAAAAAATTAAATTTATTTTTGTAACCAATTTTATGTTCTGGAACTAACTTATACACTTAATACTAAATGATAAAATAAAACAAGTTCATTGTGGTAAAAAACTGCAAAAAGTTTCCTAAAACAATCATCATTAACTTTTATCTAATGAATCATCTTCATGGTATATAACCAAATAATTTTTAATATAATTTAAACTTATTTAATATCATTAAAAATATATATTAACAATTCTTTAAGTTTATCTACATCTTACACGAACATCCATTCATGTATACAAGTGAACCGATCATGAAAACTAAGAAAATGAACACACCCGAACAATGAATTTAAACTGTATAACTCATTCTATGTAATATAAAAGAACATAATAAAACCACAATGAATCATATTCATGTAAGAAATATCCTGTAATTATTAATTAATTAATCTAATGTGATTATATAGGATATTAACTTGAAGTAAGTTTTCAGATAAACGATAAGATGAATTCTCGAACACAACATTCTTTCTTCGTGTTTTCTATATTTCACTCCATTTTAAGCATAGCTATTCCTAAAAATAATTTATTTATAATTATATTATCTTTTATATGATATTAATGATTTCTACTAGAGTTTGTTTTAAATATAATTTCTTACAAAGGAACTCTTCTTTCAAAATACACCTTTTACTTCTAAGTGAAGGTTGATAATTTTTTATATCATGTATATTATCCACCCTTTAACTTGGGAACCCAATGTTTATAAATGTATAATTATGAGATGAAGCCCATTATTTTTCATGGTTTATTTATGTTCATAATTTATATATGATCTATGTGGCATGCATGATAATGTAAATGCTATGATGTGATAGATGCACTAAGAATCATGTAGTGCAATGTAAATGTTATGATGTGATAGGTGCACCCAAAATTATATAGAGCTCTAATTAATTGTGTAATTTGAATAACCTCAATAGTAAAGTAAAATATTTATGAACATCATGTTATATTTGTTCACAACTATGTGCGGTATTTTACCACTATGACATGATGTTTCATTTTTATGAATTGCCACATTCCAAGTGTTTTCTTAATGATTCCACTCCTAATTATGATAAAATTCCTATGATATGTTGATAATGATTATGCTCTCTCCATGTTATATTGTTTTATGTTCTTATCTATCCTAGTACTGGGATTTTTAATCACCCTTTTTTTATGTATATCCTCCGGTGACTACATGCACTAAATAGAATTCAAGGTCCATTAAGAAGCTAGAGAAGAAGGAATTAAATAAACTTTTATGTTTACATTATAAAATTTATGTATGATCCTAGTTTTCCCAAAACACTAAACCTTTGGATCATTTTTGTGTAATGATTTTATATTTTTTATCATTAAAATGATGTAATAGTAAGGTAAGAAAAAGTAGGGTCGCTATAGTTGATATCATAGAATGGTTTAGTTAATTTGGGAATTTGGATTAGAGAACCTTAGTAAAAACCTTTAGTATGAGACTAAGTATAAGTAATCACCCATGATTCATTGAAAAACACAGATATATAATAATATATTCCTTTAGACTTAATTGAACGAAGTAATAAATTATATATTCTTGATTTGTTGATTTATTTTTTGTTCTAACCTTTTATATTTTAGAAAATTGTGGGAACCAGGAGAAACCAGTATAACAACCCATGCAAGGGATAATATAGTCATTTCTCGAATGACATAGCCAATTATTTGGGAGGTAGAGTTCAAAATTTCATGGTGATTCTTACACAGTTGTCTCAAGTTATGAACAATAACCTAAATAATGTGGAACATTCTCCTTCACCTAAGAGGGTGAAATTGGCTATCAAGTGTTTTATGTGGAAAAGACCACCAAAATTCAGTGGATCTTCTGATCCACTAGATATAGAACAGTGGGGAGACTCGATGGAGAATATATTTTCTATGCTATATTATTATGAGATGGATAAGTTTAATCTTGTTGTTTATCATCTAGATGGAGAGGTCATACAATGGTAGTCATTGATTAAGAACACCAAAATTAGGGATGAAATTGAAGAGATTGAGTGGGAAGACTTTATGATAATGTTTCATAACAAGTATTTCCCTCAGAAACTTCAAACATAGATGGCAAGAGAATTAATTAATATGAAGAAAAAGGAAGGAGAATCTGTCAGAGCCTATAAATAAAATTTCATAAGGCTTTCAAGGTATGCATCAAGTTTTTTTATAAACAATCATAGAAAAAATTGATAGATTCTTTAGTGTTTTAAAAACACACCATCGAAAGGCTCTTAAAATTAAAGACTTTGGGAGATATGAAGAAGTTATTAAATGTGATCTCAAAGTGGAGATGGAGTTTGGAGAATGTTCCCATGGCTATGGTGATATGAAATTATTGATAGAGTTTCAAGAAATAAGATCTAATGAGAAAGGTGGAAAGAAGACTCAACCACCCACATGTAAAAAATGTTGGAAGAAGCATCATGGGAACTGACTCAATGGGATGGAGAAATGATTCTAGTGTTAGAGATAAGGAAACCAATCTCATGAATTTCAAAAAGACCATAAAAAGATAGAAAATGTGGCGGTAGAAAGGATAGAACCACCCATGGTCCAATGCTATAACTATAGAAAGCGAGGGCACTACACAAGCCAGTGCAGTAAACCTTGAGTTATTTTGGGTAACCAATATCATCATCCACCAAATATGAAGGATAAAGGGAATGATTATAGAATAACTACTATAAAATTAGATCAAGAAAATGAAGTTATAAACGGTATAGTTCCTATTCACTCAAGAATGAAAAATGTGTTATTTGATTCTGGTTCAATACATTCCTTTGTATCTCGCAAGTTTTCTATAACTACGTAATAGAAGTCATGAACCCTTGAAGTAGAGATATCTGTAAAAATGTTAGTAGTGAAATAATTTCAATCGGAGTGCAATACTCTTCACCTATTGGAATATGTGGGAAGATTCATCTAGAAAATCTCGTAATACTTAGCTTGATGGAATTAAATGATATAATATGGATGGATTGAATCTCATTATATAGAGAAGATATAAACTATCATAAAAAGGAAATATCATTTCATATTCTGAACCACACCATGATCTTCTACAAATGCAAGGAATTTCATGAATGTAATTTGAAACATCCTTCAACGGTGTGGGTTTTGATTCCCTATGAAGAGGCATACCTCACTAAAATGGTTAAGTCAATGGAATTTATCCACCTAGGGGAAATAACCATAATGAGAGAATACAATGATGTATTTCTTAGAGGGTTACTCAAACTATCCCAAGATGGCGTGGTAGAGTTAATAATATAACTCATACTTGGAGCTACTTCTATCATAAAGTGTCCCTATAGGATGGATCCTATCGAAATGGAGGAGTTAAAGAAGCAGATGCCAGAGCATTTGGAAAAAGGGTCCATATGCCCTAGTGCATCATCGTGGGGTGAACCTATACTCTTTGTCAAGAAGAAGTATGGATTAATGTATCTATATATCTATTATCAATAACTCAAAAATATCACCATAAAGAACAAGTATCCTATTTTGAGGATTGACGAATTTCTTGATCAGTTGAGAGGATCTTGGTACTTCTTAAAGGTGTATCTCTGTTCTGGATATCATAAGCTAAAGGTGAAGAAGCAGGATATTTAGAAGACTGCCTTTCCTATAAGGTTTGGGCACTATTTGTTTTTGGTGATTACCTTCATACCTATTAATTCCCCTATAATTTTCATGGATTTTATGAATAAAGTCTGTATACATTACCTTGAAAAATCTATGGTCATTTTTATTAATGATATAATAATCTACTCCAAGTGTAAGGTGGGTCATGAAGAACATCTAAGACTTGTGTTGGCGACATTGAAAAAAGAGAAGTTTTATTCTTAGTTCAGCAAGTGTGGCCTTTGGATGCAACAAGTCACATTCTTGGGACATGTGATCACAAGTGAGGGAATTTCTATGGAGCCTTCAAAAAAAAAGGCAATTGAGGAATGGACCAGACCTACTAGTGTCACAGAAATCCATAGTTTTGTTGGATTAGCAGGGTATTATCGATGTTTTGTGAGAAATTTCTCATCATTGTCAAGTTTTTTTTAACCATGTTAACAAGTAAAAGGGTAAAGTATGTAAATATGGAAGAATGTGAGGAATGATTTAAGGAGCTAAAGAGAAGGCTGATCACTGCACCTGTACTCACAATACCAAAAAGTGGAGAACGTTTTGTGACATAAAGTGAGGCTTCTAAGAAAGGATTGGGTTTTATACTCACGAAAAATGATAATGTGATAGCCTACACCTTATATTAGTTTAAGATCCATGCGAATAACTACCCGATGCATGATCTAGAGCTAGAAGTTGTGTGTTTTGCCTAAAAAATCTAGAGGCACTACCTTTATTTTGAGAAGCGTGATATCTATACTTATCATAAGAACCTAAAGTATATATTCACACAAAATGATCTCAACATGCATCAAAAGATACGGTTAGAGATAATAAAATTCCCTGATTTCTCTATTAACGACCATCCTATAATGGAAAACAAGGTACCTAATGATCTAAGTAGAAGATAACATACTACTCTATCCATATTAAGGATTGAGAAAGATCATATCATCATGGATATGAAAAGTATGGATCCAGAAATTATAATGGAAAGGAATATATCCTACCTTTCCCAAATTATTTACCAACCATCTATCCAAGAGAATATTAAGGAGGCATAAAGGGATGATACAGTGTTTCAATATAAGTGGAATGCAGTAAAGGAAGGGAAGCTGGAATAGTTCCATATCGATGATGATAGTGTAATTAGGTTTGGAACAAGGCTTTGTGTTTCTTCACCACACAAGGTAAAGAAGGAGCTATTGGCCAATTCAATTAACTCAACTTTCTCTATCCATATTTGTAGCACCAAGATGTACCGTGATCTCTAAGATCACTTCTAGTGGGATAACATGAATAAGGATATTATGGAATATATCTCAAGGTTATTGATATATTAGAAAGTTAAAGAAGAGCAAAAAAGTCCAAAGGTATGAATCAACCATTTACTATACCCATACAGAAATGGATTAATGTCACCATGGACTTCATCACTGGTGTCCCAAAGGCATTCGAAGGAAATAATGTGATATGGGTTGCGATGGACCGACTCACCAAGACTGCTCACTTTATCACTATTCAGGAAGATCTCTAACTTGAATAACTTACTAAGATATATGCGAATGATGTTGTGAGACTAAATGGGGTTCCACTATCAATTGTATCTAATCGTGATATTAGATTCACTTCTATATTATGGTGGAGTCTTCAACATTCCTTGAGGATAAAATTGAATTTCAGTATGACCTATCACCCCCAAACTGATGACCAATCTAAAAGAACTATTCAGACACTCGAAGATAAACTAAGAGCCTTGTCATTGGAATTCAAAGATGGATGGGATCAACATATCCCATTGGTTGAGTTTTCATACAATAATAGATTCCAATAAAGTATTCATATGGCTCTATATAAAGCTTTGTATGGAAAGAAATGTACAACTCCAACATGTTGGGATGAAGTTGGAGAAAGAAAGCTACTTGGACCTGATCTTGTACAAGAGATGATTGAAAATGTTCAATATATCCAGTAACACGTCAAAGATGATAAAATTCGTTAAATGATCTATGCTGACAACCGTCGATGGTACTTGGACATTGATGTTGGAGATAAAGTCTTCCTTCGAATACTAATGTGGAAGAGAGTCATACAGTTTGGAAAGAAAGGGAAGATAAGCTCAAGGTACATTGGCCCATTTGAGATCCTTGATCACATAGAAGTAATGTTCTATCAGCTTTCACTTCCACAAAATAAGTCTCAAGTTCATGACATGTTTCATGTATCACTCTTGAGAAGTACATACTAGATCCCTCATATGTGCTGAACTCATAGGTGGTACAACTGGAAGATGATCTCTCTTATGAGGAGCATCCAATAATGATTCTAGACCGAAGAGATAATGTTCTATGAAATAAGACAACTCACCTTGTCAAATTGTTATAGACGAAACATAAGTATAAAGAAGAAATTTAGGAACTAGAGGAGGTGATGAAGGAGAAGTATCCTCACCTGTTTTTGTAAAATGAAATTTCTAGGGTGAAATTTCTAAAGGGGGAAGAATGTAACGACTCAAATTTTTATCAATGGAAATTCCCTTAAAATAATTATGTCACATAAAATCACATTAGGAAAAAAATTCCACATCATTCTTAAATTAACTATTAAATACTATGTGACCTTTTTAGCCTAGTAGTTAAACATAAATTTTCCACTTCTTTGATTTGAATTTTGAAAATCCGACATACATAGTTTCGATTAGTAAAATACTTAGAGTCTGATAGGACAAACTTAATTTTTAGTGAATAGTAACAAACCCTTATGAATAGTAATGTTACAATTATGAATAGAAATATAATCCTTATGAAAAATAAACTGGAAAAATGAATAGTATCATCACCCATGAAATTATAAATAAAATGTAAACACCATATAAATTGGAGGAAATGTTCTAAAAATTAATAAATAAGTGTTGGTATTTTTTTGAGCAATAAATATTTAATTTCAATTTAAAATTAATAAATTTATTTAAAATAAAATTAATTTTCCAAAAATTTATTCCTAAAAAATATTTTTTTGTCCTAAGATTTTAGGATAATTTTATGAGTCCTTATGTAATTTATCAAAGTGTTATAAAATGAGTTATAATTTTAAAAATTGTATTTTCTATGTAAATGATAATTTTAATTAAAAATTAAATTACTTATATTTATAATTATTTTGATATAGTGGATTCTATTTTATAATAATACATATAAAAAATGGTTAGGATGAATTTTTGGGATCGTATTGTAATACTTTAATTTTTTTGACTAGTGAAATTCAATAATTTATGAAATATACTAAATAAATGAATTTATGCATCATGATTGAGTCATGGATTATTTAAAAGGCCATTGGTTTGAACTAACATGAACTAACAACTTTTCATAGTCATAATAATCCTCAAAATTTCTTATCTTGAGAAAAATAATAAACTAATGATTAAAATAATAAGAAAATACCCATATCATCCTCTATAAATACCACCCCTCACACCCTCTTATCCCCACACATCTCATGCATTGATAATTACCTATATTATACCCAATAATCTTACCTATTACCTTCCCCACATCAAATATCTCATGGTATCATCAAAATACCAATCCTATGTGCTTTAAGGACAATCCCAAGAGAAAAAATCAAGACATAAATCCTCTCTTTTATTTTAATTTCCATTCAATTTCAATTTCTTTTTTTTATTATCTCCTCACGTAACTTATTCCAAATTACATTATAAATCTAGTAACATAAAAATACTTGAATTATATCATGTTAATGGGAGATTAAAAATTAAAATTCTCCCTCCCTCTCTCTTATCTTAAAAATGAAATTGTCGTCTGTGAAGGGTCAATTTACCGACATTGTGGGCGATGTACTTTCATTTTACATAAATGACATCAAGGATGTTAAAAAATCATTAAATGGTTGAAAAAATATTGAAAAGTGTATATTGTAACCTATTTTATGTTCTGTAACTAGCATATACACAAAATAATAAATGATTAAACAAAACGAGTTCATTGTGATGAAAAATCGCCAAAATTAACCTAAAACGATCATTATTAACTTTTATCTAATGAATCATATTCATGTTATATAACCAAATAATTTTGAGATCATTTAAAATTATGAAATATCTTTAAGAACATATAATAACAATTCTATATATTTATTTGCATCATACATGATCTTTTGTTCACGTATACAAGTGAATCGATTATGAAAACCATGTTAACAAACACTCTCGAACAATGAATTTAAACTCCATAACTCACCCAAATGCATATAAAATAACATAATAAAACCATAATGATTCATATTCATGTATAAAAAATATTTAATTTTCAATTAATTAATCTAATGTGATTATACAAGAAATTATTTTGAAGCAATCTTTTGGTCAAACGGTAAGGGGAACTCTCAAACCCAACTTTCTTCGGGTTTTCCAGATTTCACTCCATTTTCAGTATAGTTCTTCTTTAAAAATAATTTATTAATAATTATATTATCTTTTTTATATATAAATGTTTCGTAATGGAGTTTATTACATACATCATGTTTTCTGAAATAACTCTTCTTTCAAAATACACTTTTACTTCTAACTCAATGTTGATGATTTTTATATCAAGAATGTTATTCAACCATTCATTTGGGAACCCAATTTTTATGAATATATACTTATGAGATGAAAATAATTACTTTACATAGGTTATTTATGTTTATTATTGATATGTGTTCGATGTGACATCCATGATAATGTAAATGTTATGATGTGACGGGTGCGCCTGGAATTATATAGTGAAATGTAAATGTTATGATCTGACATGAGAAACATGAATTATACAGTGATCTAATACATTGGGTAATGTGGGTAACCTCATGAGTTAAGTGAAATATGCATGAACATGATAATAAATTTGGTCATGACTATGTGAGGTAGTTCACTACTAATACATAAAGCTTTATTTTTATGCCCTTCCATATTCCTAGTATTTTCTTAATGTTACCTCTCATGATAATGATCCTATGACTATTTTATGATGATAATTATTTTTCTCACCCCATGGTATTTTTTTTAATGTTATTATTTATCCTATTACTAGAATTTTATATCACCCCTTTATAATGTATATCCTCAGGTGACAACCTATAATAAGAAGAATTCAAGGGCCATTATGATACTAGAGAAGAAGGAATTCAATAAATGTTTATATTTATGTAGTAAAATATATTTATGGTATTAGTTTAACCAATAAAATAAACCATTATATCCTCTTTCTGTAATAATTTTATGTTGTTTATCATTAAAATTATGCACTAGTAATGTAAGAAAAAATAGGGTCGCTATATTATGACTGGGTCGTTATAGTTGGTATCAAAATGATGGTTTAGTAAAAATTTGAAAACTAGGGTGTGATAAATTTATTTAGATCACTTTTTATATTTCTAATTATAGTTATAGGTATTTATCTAATGATAAGTATAACGATGAGTTAACATTTAGGAATATATACTAAAATTTTGGAAAAGGATAGAGTGATTGGTTTCTTTGGAATACATTTCTGTCTGGATACTACAAGTGGATGTAGCTCTAGAATAAATATACCTAGGTGTAAGATATTTGATAAGATATACTATTCCTAACTCATGGTAATATGGTACATGAAAATGGGGCTTGTTTCACACCTGGTTTGACACTCACATGGTATTTTCTTTAGAAATTCACAAAATCTTCAAGAACCATTATAAAGAATCTGAATAGAAGATGACGATTAATAACCTAGTTTAAACCTATAGTGTCTTAAATTAAAAGGTAAGTTTCATTATTTAGACATCCTAAAAGTAATTTTTCAGGATTATGTGGTTTTATTCTATGACATGTGTTTCTCATCTCGTACTTTATGGTTTTAGTATGAGGAGAGAACTAGAAGGAACATATTCAAGATTAAATGTTTCATATGTGGAAAGTATGAGAATCATTAAAAACTATTTCACAAATATAAATATCCCAAAATGAATCAATAATGTGGTATGAGTATTGGTTATACTTTTGAAAATAAAGAGATTGCAAATGACATTTGAAAGGTATGTGATGTTCTTTAAGTATTGTTTACATTAATCATAAGAGTCATGATTAGATTGATTTTAAGGAACCTTAAGACATGATTAATATTTCATATTATATGAAAGAGGTATTAAGGAATAATTTTATGAAGCCTAAGTAATGATTCAGTAATAATGTAGTATAAATGAATTATTTATATTTTCAAATTTAATGATTATGCTATATAAATCCTAAAATATAAAAGTATTGTGAGTAGATGATTTCATTAAGTACTGAAAGGTGTATGCTAAATTTTTATAAATAAAAATAAAATTGATATTTTTATTAAGGTATGGTAACCCTTAATGTGATAAATATGATGAGACAATTATGTTTAGCTTGGAAAAAAAGATGATTTGTTTGGATAAAGTAAACTGTATAACACTGATTACCCGAGATCTGATTACTCATTTGTTGAAAAAGTGGTCTATGTCACCATGTATGAAGTGTAAAGCTTCATTAATTTATGTAATATATCTAGTAACCTTTAGAATAATAAATCATTCATGTTTTCCAAAATTATTTAGGGAAATTAAAGTTATTATCATATTTCAAGAGAAGATACAATGAGGGTATTCACATGTTTGGAATGTGAAAACTGGGAGATTCTATGTAATATATGGGGGATAAATGTTATTCTTATTTAGTTACATTGTTTCTAATGTTCTGTATTTTAATCATTTAGAAGGGTTATAAGGTTATACATTTATGTAATGTTTAAGTTAAACTTAGGAAACATTTTGTGAGATTAAATCATTAGTGCACCACATGAGGATTTATGAATATTGAAAAACCCTCTCTAACGAACTTATATTGATGGTAACTGAAGAGATATGGTATGATTTATCATGGATCTGATGATTTTATAGTACTTTAGGTATGGAAAATTCTCCTTCATTTATAAGGGTAAAATATGAATTATAAATCTATCAAGGAAAAACCAAAGGGGGAATTGTGAATATGAAAAGGAATAAAATCTGGTAATTATATTTTTTTTATGATTTTTCTTTAAATTTATGAAAAATGATCTTGAAACCAAAAAATTTATCCTATTAAATTATTTTCTAATTAATCAAATGGTCTCTTAGATAATCACATATTTATAGATTTGGGATTATTGACATTCTCCTAACCATGTTCTCCATCACTCTCCTCAATAACATGATAGTCATATTTCTCTTCCATGTTCATGTTTTCACTTGAAAAATATGTTCTTATATGGGGAAACCTATTTATATGTTACTTTTAGTAAACATTATGGTTCCAACTTTCCTATTTTAGGGGAAGTGTTAATATTCATTTTTACGATGTTGATTTCAATGAATGAAACTTTTAAGTATTAAAACATTGATAACCTATAAAAATTTTGAGGAAAATATTCATTTTAAGGGGGGTAGAATATAAAACCTTCATATTTTGTGAAATATATTTTTTGAATTAATTTAATATTTTTGATATTTTTCATTTCACACAACACTAAAAATAGTCTTTTTAATAAATCAATATGTATAGATTTTTTATAAGAAAACCCAAGTTAATCATTCACTATATGCATCATAAATTTTATCTGTCTCTACATGAAAAAAATAAGGATAGTTTATGTTACATAAAATAATGAATTTCCTCGATAGATTGTGTAACAAGAAAGAATGAGTTTTACTGAATAAAAAAATATATGATTTAGTATAAAATTATCATTAAATTAGTACTTATGAAATTGGTTAACTAACTTATGAAAATATATGGTTTAAAAAAATATAAAATGAATTTATTTGTTACAAATTAATTATAAAAGAATGTGAAAACCAATTGAATATAATGAAATATATTATTATACCAACAAGGTTATCTTACCCTAATAAATTAAATTAATTTCAATTAGTGAGTAATAATAATGTAATATATATATATATATATATATTATTCAATAAAATATTTTTGTCATTAATTGAGTATATTTGATAGGATTAAGATAAAAACAAACACAATTTTCATATAAAATATTATATTTCTTATTCAAGCATTTTTCCACCTTTTAATGGAGAACCAATTTTAAATAATTTTTTTTTTGATATTTTATGGATAATATATGTCAAAATAAACGTAATATTTGTAATATAAACATAAATATTATGTTAGAGTAATTTGTTTCTTTTTCTGTGTGGTTTCATTTTTAGTTAATAGTTAAAAAATTATGAATTTTAATTCCAAAATAATTTTAATATCATATATTTATATAGTAAAATTATATTTCCTTATTGTTTTTAATTTTTAATTAGATTTTATTTTATTAAATAATAAAATTTAGTTAATTTTAATAAATTTCAAATTTAAATAGAATATAAAAAACATAGCATACTTTTTAATGTTTTTACTTTAAAAACCTGTATTGTCTTCCCATCTATGAGATTACATTTAAATGAATTTAATTTAATTTTGTGATTATAATTTAGAAAAATGGATTCAATATTTGGAATCAAAATAATTTATAATATATAATAATTTCATCTTATTATTTGACCAACAATATTAGTGAAAATAATTAAAATTAATTACAATGATTAAGGTAAAATTAAGCTTAATAAGGGAATAAACCATAAATATATGAAAAAATGACATAGCCTCTTGTAAAAACCCCATTTTATGTCCATTTTCCGGCCATAAAACTTATTTTATTGATTTGTTTTTGTTTTATATGAATGTTTTGTGAAAAAATGTTGGTACACCTAACTTGTTTTCAAAAATACCAAGTGAGTCCTTTCCCTCTGCTATAAAGGGACACCAAATCTCCCAGTTCTTCATACCTATAAAAACACTTGCTTTAATAAAATATATGTCCAATAAACTTATTTAAATCCATACCTTACTAATTTAAGCTTCCCTTTGGTCATAAATGAATCCAAGAAATTCATTTGGTGCGAACTAAAAGAAGTTACCCGAATAATTGGCAACATTCTTCTTCAAGTTATTTTATGTTATTTCCACTATCCAACACATCAAAACTTATTATTCCATGATTTAATAAGAAAAATATCATCAATATAATATCATTTTCATGATAATGGTTCTACCTACACATACACACACTTCCATCTAATTTGTAACAAACATACTGTTCACATGTACGACGAGCTACCACCTCACGAAATGATGATTGTTAATTTTTCTTATACTGCCTCTCATGGTGGGTATTATGATTGAAATTATTTTTATATATATATTATATTATATTTAATATGTATTAATTTATTTTTAATCTTTTTATAACACGTATCTTTACAAATTCCATTTGGTGTAAATATGATAATTTTGTTTGAGGAAGTGTGGACTACAACCCCCTCAAAGTGATGTGATCCGTTCACAAACTACATGGAATGTATTAAGGATATGTTTAGTGATATTATATGATATATATGAAAAAATAAT
The DNA here is from genome assembly GCA_963277665.1 of Viscum album. Taxonomy (NCBI): domain Eukaryota; kingdom Viridiplantae; phylum Streptophyta; class Magnoliopsida; order Santalales; family Viscaceae; genus Viscum; species Viscum album. The sequence goes on from OY728162.1 coordinate 227,242,051, forward strand.
TATACTTTAATGATACTAGATAAATATATAAATATATGTATTTTTCTTTCTTTCTTTTAATACGACAATAAAACAGAAACAACATTCATGTGTACGTACGGTCTACCATCTCCATGAACAATGATATATTATATAGATGTAATAAAAATATACTGAATATACATGATATTTTTATCATGTTTTAAATTATTGAAATTATTATATAAGTATAAGGAACATAGATATAACAAATTGAGAAACATGTGAAGAACAAAGGAGATATTCCCTAAAGTGAAAACTTATCGTGGAATTTTTAACAATTAGGTGATATAATGTGATTTTAAAACCATATATGATATTAGATATAAGATTATTGTTATATTATATATTTATAATAAGCTTATATTTATTATATATGACCTTTTTACCAGTATGATGAGAGTCAAGACACAATGTAATGGAATTTAATCTCACTTTTTATTTCCATGAGATACATTCCATGATCACCAGTATTTTTTTCATGTTGTATATACTGAATATGGATGTATTATATGATTATTATTATTAAATTTAGGGGTATTTATATATCCATTCTATTACATTTATTTCATGGTTATTATGTTTCAAAAGTTACCAAATCAGTAAGATAGTTTTTCTCAATTTTCCTTTGTTTTGGGTATGTGTTTTGTTATTCACCTACATTATATTTTGTAGTGTATATAATTTCATATGAAATATTATATCCAGAATATAATTATTTAATTATATTTTATGATTAATTTTATTTTATTTTCTTACATGGACTGTATTTTCCCAAGTTACCATGCGGTAAGAGTTTGTGAAACTATCTCATCATTTATCAGGATTGTTTATGATTACACTTACATTGATGAAATATTATTATCCATAACTCAAGAGAACACATGGATTTTATTATCCTATGTTTATTAATGATATCATCATTTATTGGTACAATTTTGACCTCCTTGGTACATTATATTATTAAGAAATTGTTTTTTATGAAAGACCAACTTTACCTGTCTCTTCGGTAAGAAATCTATGTTCTTTCAAATCCTTGTTTTCTAAAAAGGATTTAAAAATATTTTCAATAATTATTTATATGTTTTAAAGTGTTTTAAAAGGAATAGTTTTCAATAAAAATCACTATTTTGGTATATGTTTCAAAATTATTTTCAAAGAAATAGTTTTCAAAACATTTTCAAGCTTTCATTATAATTTTTCAAATTATTTTTAATGAAACGGTTTTGAAAATATTTTCAAGATTTAATTATAGGTTTTCAAATAATTTTCAAATAAATTATTTTAAAAAAATCATTAATTTTTTATGATCTTTTAAATATTTTTTTAAAGAAATGTGTTTCAATACGTTTTCAAGCTTTATTTATATGTTTTCATTGTGTTTTGAAAGAAAAATGTTTTTAATATACTTTTAAGCTTATTTTATAATTTTTCAAGGAATATGGTTTTCAAGATTATTTATAATTTTTAAATGAAAATAGTTTTCAAAATGTTTTCAATATAATTTTATAATTATTCAAGGAAAATGGTTTTCAAAACATTTTCATGAATTATTTATATGTGTCAAAATAATTTTAAAAGAAAAAGGTTTTAATTTTTTTTTCAAACATAGTTTATATGTTTTCAATGAAAATGGTTTCCAAAATATTTTTAATATTTGTTTATAATTTTTTAATTTTATTTTAAAGAAAATTATTTTCAAAATATTTTATATTTTAAAAAACATTTTCAAAAAAGAAAATATATTTTTCTTAATATTTTTTTTGAAGAGATATTTCAAATTTATTTCCCAACTAAGATGACTTTTATGATTGTTACTCATTCCTTTATAGAGAAATGATTCAATGTTTCCATTAATATTTATTATTTTAATGGTTTATGTTTTTGCTGGAATAAGGGTTATGAAACCTATTACTCTTCCATGGGTTATATGCCTTTGAAACCTGCATCTTTTCATGGGTTATTCTTTTGATAAAATGACTATGAAACCAATATATTTTTTCATTGTTTATGATATGATTACTGTTTATGATATTCATTTCATTTCATTGGTTAAGATATTAATTTTTATGATTTTTAGTCATATGTTTGTTTGAATTAATTATGATATTTTTGGGACATATATCTCCCTCCAATTAATTGGGTAAAGATTTATATCACATGAGATAAATTAAGATGGTCTTGGGAGCGAACCTTGACTACTAAGATGACCATGAGAGTGAACCATGACTACCAAGATTGTTTGAGGAGTGAACTCATGCTAATAATATGGCCATGAGAGTGAACCATGACTACCAAGATGGTATGTAGAGTGAACCCATACTACCAAGATTACCTTGGTAGTGATGAATTGAATACTATGAAATTTGATTATATTATTATGTGTTTTCCAAAATTCAATGTTTTATTCCTATATTATGATTTTATAAATTATGTTCATTATATCCTTATGATTCATGACTTATGAACTGCCAAGATTTATTCCATGATTCATGTTTATGATATTTGATATATATTTTATGATATTGTAATGTTATTGTCATGTTCTCATACCCTATGATTATTTTTTAAAGGATGGGGCCAAAGCCTCATTTATTATTAAAGCAAAGAAAATACCTATTTTAACTGGGTAGAGGAAGACCCATTAGGTTACCATGTTTCCAAAGGAAATAAACTAATACAACCTTTGGGTGTCTGTTTGTATTATGTTTTAAGTATTACACAAAAGTTATTTAATGTCTATTTACATTAAGACTAGGTCTTTATATGATTATCTTAAAAAATAATTTTAGAAACTTATTCAAATCTATAAAGCTTGACAGTATTTGGTTTTAATCATTAATTTTGAATTCTTTAGTTAGTTATTTCTTATTATCATTATGAGATGTTGTAATTATGATTGATTCACACATGTTTCATAAATTTAATATCAAACATTAATCCTTTTATAGAAGTTAAATATTCCCATATTATTAAAGGTACTGTATTGGATGTTTTATAATGTTTTAATTTCATTTTATAACTATTTTGGCCTTTATTTATGATGATGAAATTGGTGAAAGTCTTGTATTGATATTTCTTAATGAATAAAAGTGTGATACAATAATAATAAGTTAAATATTATTATAAACATTCTAAAACATTAGTAAAAAAATTATATTTTTATTAATAACTTATAACACAATTACATAGGTTTTCATATACATGTATAATATAAATTTATGTCATTTTTGAAGTTGGTGGTCAAACCGAGCTAAACAAGAACAAAATATAATCAATGGGTGATTGTTTTTAGAGGAGTGAATTATTTGGTATAATAATAATATTAAAAAATAAAAATATTATTATTTATATGTCCTTAAATTGGTTAACCAACTTTTATTTTATTTGAAATCATAATAAAAATCTTGATTGAAAAAAATATGTCACTTTCTTGGAGTTGGTAGCCCATACGTATGCACGAGTAATGCATTCATTTTCCACAAACCATAAATAAGATAGGGAATTGTTACTAATTTAAGAATATTAATTAATTTATTAATATCATATTAATAAGTTAAATATACACTTAGATGCACCCTTGTATGTCAGTGGTGAAAATGAATCATGTTGTTCATAGAGGAAATAATCTACATGTGCACATAGTGATGTATTCATTTTTTGAATATATATAGATGAAGGCAGAAAATGAATTTTTCATTAATTTAATAATATTTCTACATAGTAGTAAATTTATATAATAATTTCAAAGATTGAATAGGGTTTAGTGGGTATAAGAATAAAATAATTAAGGGAGTTTGGTCGAAAACATTAGCACTCCCTTTAGATGTTCTCTCTTGGGTAACACCTTAATGCTCATTAACATGATATTTTGGAAAGACCAAGGCTTTTAGCATTAAAGTGATTCCTTTCCACAATATTTTTTATGTGTTCTTAATTATTTTAAATTAATTTTATTATTATTTTATAACTATATTTACTATTTTAACTAATTATATTTTTTATTTAATTGTATATTATTTAATTTTAATTAATCAAAATAAGTTTTATAGCAATATTTTTTGAAAATATTAAATAGTCACTATTCAATTTTATGAATTGTTTATTATTTATTTATTAATATATTATCATATTTTATGTTTTTAATTTTAATTTTAACTATTTTGAATTATTTATTCAGTTTTATAAGATTTATTTTGGTTTAAATTTATTTGAAATGGTGAATAAATTCCCCTAAATTAAAATTTGTGACACATTATTGGAAAATTGGATATGTGATTGCAAGATAAATTTTCATACATGTGTTTTTTATTTGGTTACATGATTTTTGTTATTTGGTTTTATTTTTTATTAGGTTTTTAACATAACATGAGATGTATACATTTGAATTGAACCATTCTTATTGAGATATATAAATAAGAAATGTATTAACATTTTATTTAACTATTTGTAAATATGAATCAATCATTGAAATGTTTGAAATGAAGTCCAAAGTCTCATCACAATTTTTATTATTGTACAGTATTTTATATTAAATTTTCTATCATTTTTAGTGATACCTTACGATAAAGAGGCATTATTGGGGACACATTTGATGTGTTGTAAATATAAGAGAATTATATATATAAGTAAACTGAACCAGAATCTAGATATTATTTTTAGATGGTCTAAATTTATACCATACATTCTATTAAGAAGGTAAAGATGAATTCATAAATTACATGTTACCATTAAGTTATAATTTCTATTTACCTTTATAGTACTTTTGAGTCAGCCCATATATGAGATTTAAAAAAGAAATACTATACAAACATGTATTTATATATATATAAATTAATAATAACAATTACAAATAAATTTATATTACATATATGTATAATGATTGAACAAAAATTTTCTATTTTCTTCCTATACATTGTTATATTGATTTATTGCATGCCTTTACTAATTGGTTTAATTGATTTAATTATTATATAAATTCATATTTATTATTTAGAAATAATTAAAATTGGTTTCAATTTGTTTTAAAAATTTTATACGAATAGTAATCTATTCATCATTCATGAATAAAACATAAAACATAAACATATAACTTCAAATTTATTTATTTTATTTGGGTACTTTAATTTTAATGTTTCTAAACCTTATTTAAGGAATAAAAAATTATTCATAGTTTTTTATAGTTTTTAATAAAGTGATAAATTAGATGATGTTATTTGTTTATCTTCATGTTAAGACTTAGAAAAAAATTAAAACGAAAATAAGAATTTGGATGACAATTTGTGTGAAATATTATTTGGATTTTATTGAATGATTCTAATGGAGATATTTGAAACTCTTTAATGATTTATTTAAAATAAATTTGGATTTCATAGATGATTTTAAAATTCAAATGATAATATTATCAATGATAATTTCTTTCTATCTCTCTTTAATAATTGTTTATGAAAACTATCATTATAATTATCATTAATATTATTTTAAATTGTTTTTGGATACTAATGTGTAGTCTTGTAGTTCAATTTAATGGAATCAATGATGTAGTGTGATATTAAGGATTACTAATTTAATATTAATATGAAACTATTCACCGTGATACAATATTAATTAGAAAATACCATGTATATACTACACATCCAACTAAAGTGTTTCATGTTAAAATTATTCGTCTTTCAATCACCATTTTAAGAAGTAAAATAGATGGATAGCCTATAAATACATTATTTGCCAACATTGAAGATTTGAGAAGAATATTTAAACACTACTAATTCTTTCTACAATTATCCAATGATTCTTTTTTGTTTTTGTATTTATTTCATGATTGGGAGTTATATGTACTTCATATCTTTACAAACTAGTTATAATTCCATTAAAAGAAACCATTGGTTATGTGAACTTGGACCAAAATTAGTACACATGTTGTGAGTTATCCTATAGAAAAATCACATGTGTTGGGCTACCCTTATAGAAAATCATAGGTTCTATCTGTTCCCAAAAAATTATGGGTGTCTACGTTTAAGACCACACCTCTAGGAAAAGTAATGGGTTTGGGATGCTATGCATTGTAAAAGTAACTCAATCTATATGGTAGGAACTATACTCCATCGGTTAGGGTATGAATAGTAAATTAGGATCATATAGATCTAATTTTACTAAAAAATTCATGTGTTCATCACTATATTTTTTTCCTTGAAGTCACTTATCACACAAACCCTAAATTTATTTAATTATGAAATAATCTTTTAGTAATTTTAATCTAGAAATTGAAAATTCTAATTTCAATAACATTGATAATTTTAAGAAAATACATTTCAACTCCCTATTTTCTATAACCATATAACTTTTTAGACCTAAAACATAGTGTCATAGATTGACCATAAAGCTATAGTTATGGATTTTATTATATTTCTATGAATTATTTTAATCTATCATGTATCGTAGTCCATAATAAGTCTATATAAAGTTTATTTTTAGTGATAAAAAAAATAAATAGATTCATTTCATGAATCATGTGATACCAATCTATATAAATTGAAGTGATTATGTATACTAGATGGACAAAGTGATGGTATTTTTAAAATATATAGGTATTGAAGAATGTACTATCATTGTTAAAACATAAAAATTACATATGGTTGATCTTTATACATTGACTGGTAGTGATGCCAAAAAATTTCATTAATTAAATATTCACGAGTTTCTATTATTTTTACATCGTAAAAATATTTGCAGTCATATATCCACTTTTAAAACTGATTCTGACATTTGCTGGATTTTAAAGGACACTCATCAAGGAACTATTTTTTTGAGAACTATGCTTGAAATTTAAATGGATGAATTTTAAAAGATTAAAATTTATGATCACGAATTTGTAAATGTGATGTTTTTTATAATCAAAAATTATTTTCAACACCATTGAAACATAGATAAAATATGAAGGATGGAATTTATATTGAAAGAATAATTTTAACCTTGACTAAGATATGGTATTCAATAACAATGTCTATTGAAGAATTCAATGATTTTACAGAATAATATTTTGAATAGCTAATTAGATATCTCTTAAAATATGATCTTGAATTAAAGAATAGTGGTAATAACTCATTTGACAAAATAAGTGGAGTTAATTTTAAATCTAAATACATTTCTATCTATTTTAGTGATTACTCACATTTTTTCAGCTTAGGGGAAAATAATGATCTTAATCAATCTACAATGTGAATCAAAGAATTATAAATAAAAAAATGGTACTAAAAAGAAATATTGAAAAAGTAAGAGATATAATAAGAAGTTAAAAAGAAAAAAATTAATGTTATATATACTATTATGTGTTATTTATGTAGGAAATTTGTCCATACCAAATATGAGTATCCAAAATTGAATTATCAAAGAAAAAATAGATCAATTAAAAAATAACAAATAATTTTTTGTTGGATGGAGTTTTGGTAAAGAATTAAACTATAATAAATAATTTATGATGGAGAAGGAGACTGAAAACATTTATCTGATAAGAAAATACCCCTAGCTAATGGATCTCATTAATAATTTATTAAACTCTAATAATATGTGTTAAATGGATACAACAAGTATGGTTAGTGGTGGTTCTGTTTTTGTTTCTTATTCTCAATTCTTCTCTGATTCCAACTGTGATTAATATATAGGTAAATAATTAAGTGATTTATGAGATAAATTTCAAGAGGAAATGAAAAATATTTCAAAAAATATGCAAATTTGACTAAGAATCATTAGAGGGTTTCTGAATAAAATAAAATTCTCATTATTCAAAATAAAAAAATTAAAAAGGATATTTATGAGATTGATAAATAGTAAGATAAAATAAAGGTTATGTAAATTAATGTGTGAATGAAGGAAAATGAGACCCATTACTTGAAAAATATGATTATAGTGATAAATATAAAGTATGTGATGATCATGACTTCATTCTAATGGAAAATGTGAATCTTAAAGAAAAAATAGTATACTTAAAAGAAATGTTTTATATGTTTACATTTTGAAATCAATCATTATATGAATTCATCACATGATAAAATATATCTAAATCAAACTCCAATAGATTTTTTTTAGTTTTTCTGAGAGGATACCTTTCTTGTATATGAATAGATTTGACTAAGGTAAAAATGAATGTATATCATCTGTTACATGCTTTCGATTTGGATTATTTTGTTATTATGATTCTGATTTCTTATTACAATTTTTTAATGACTTGTTAACATTATGGCTTGTATTTATAAATCTGATTTTATAGTTAAGATGATTATCCCTTCTATAAAATGGGTTCTTAATAAATTATTTCAAAATTCCATTGGACCAAACTGGTCTGGATGATGAGGTAATTACAATTATTATTATAATACCAACATGCATATTCATATTGTTTTATTACATGGTATATTGGGATACACATTAAAATTTTATTTATTTTAGATAGTGAGAATGTGTTCAATGTTTTATTATTTGGTTTACTATCATGAAATCTAAATATTTCTTATTCCTAAATTCATTTTATATTTTTAAAAAATAATTTCAAAAATTTAATTTTAATTTTAACTGATTTTTTAGGCTTCTTAAAATTTTTTAGAGAGATATTTAATGTTAAATTATTAAGAGTTACATGAATTAAATAAGAGATATTTATCTAATTCTTATATATTTATTTAAATTAATGTGAGATAATGTGATAATATTCTTTTTAAATCATTCAAAGTATATTTTTTAAGGAAATTACGTTTTAATTTTAATTTTGGGGGAGAAAATGTGTTTGGTAGTTTAATTATTTTTTTACCTTGTATATTATTAAAAGTGGGAAATATTTGAAAGTAGAGTTTTGTTTTAAATATTTTAATCATTTTTATTAACTTCAAAAAATAGAGATACATTTTTACGATTATTTTTCTATGTAATTGTAAATAGTGGAGATTATTGAAGTGAGTTCTTATCAATTTTTTAATAATAATATAGTAATTTCTTAATTATTACAAACTTTTATTTCCTAATTTGATTAATTATAAAGTTTTTTTAAAAAATTAATAGATAAATATAATTTCTCAAGGAAATATTTTACTTAAATATTATTATTAAAAAACTACATGGTCATTATTTAATTTTATTACATCTTTATTATTTACTGATTAAAGTATTTTCATATTATTTGCATTTTAAAATTTTAATTTTTACAGTTTATAAATTATTTACTTCTTTTCAAGGATTTCTTTAGTTTGATTTTATTAAATCTTTGATAAATTTCCTTAAATAAAAAATTTACATATGTGATCGAAAAATTGTGTATATGATGGGAAAAATAGTTTACATACATGAGTGTTTTTTGTATATGTGACTTTTAGTTTTTGGTTTTATTTTTTTTTATAATAACATCATATGTATACCTCATATTTGAATTATTATTATAGAGATTTATAAATATGAAAATTATCTACATTTTCTTTAACTACAAGTAAGGATTAATTGATCATTTGGATATCAAAAATACAAAACAAAATCTCAGTATGTTTTTTGTGATTTTATAGTTTTAAAATAAAAATTTTCTATAAATGTTCAATGATACATTGAGTTAAATATGTCTAATGGATGATTTATTTGATAAATTTGATTCTTATGAGAAATCTATAAATAAAATTCAACTCAATTATAATCCAAAAATGAATTTAGAGTTTTAATATTGGACCGAATGTTATATAATGATGGTGATGAAAAATTTATAAATTTCATCTTACCAATACATTACAATATATATTTACCTTCACATCACTATTTATTCTACCATTTTTTCAGGTTTAAAAGATACATTTTATGTTAGATTATATATATTTCTCTCTTTTATTCATCAATTTATATTAAATATACTCATAATTATTAAATTATAATATTATATGATCTTCATATATTTTTTAGTATGATTTATTTCATGCTATTGTTAATTATTTTAATTGTTATAACGATTCCATAAATTCATTTTAATTGTTCAAAAACTATGTGAAGTGGTTTTAAATTATTTTGAATAGTTTTATCTGAATATCATATTTGATCATAATTCATGTATAAAACATACAACATGAGCTGATAATTTCGACTTTATTTATTTTAGACAGTTAATTTAATTATAATGTTTCTAAATTTTTTTAGTGAATATAAACTCATTAATATATATTTTACTGTTTTTCATATAGTGACGATGATTTTCAGAGGTTTTATATTTATCTCCATGTTAAAATATTGGAAGAAATTTTAAAATAAAATTCTCAATTTCATTGCTGAACTACGTGTGATATTATTGGGATTTTGTTGAACAATTATCATGGGCATATTATGAAAAATTTTAAAATTGATTTTAAAATGGTTTGAATTGTTCAAAAAAAAATTAAATTTCAAATGATAATATTATTTGTGATAATATATTTCTCTCTCTTATAATACTCTATGATAAATATCATCATTATTATTATTCATTTAAATGATATTTAGAGAATGTAGTATATAATTTTAGTTCTATTTAATGGAATATATGATATAATATTTGAGTTATGATTCCTTTTTGAATATTTAATAAATTCATACATTTTGATAAAATGTAAAGAGAACATATGTTTAATATACTATTCATCCATGTAAAGTGATACAAAAAATAGTATCATCATTTAATCACTATTTGATTATGTAAATTAGTTGGATCCCCTATATATATATTTTTCAGATAATTTGAAGGGATGAGAAGAATTTTTCTATGAAACTAATTCTTTTTACAACTCTCAATAAGTCCTTTATTCTTTTTATTTCTTGGTTGGGAGTTTTCTACACTTCATATTTTCAATCACATGTTATAATAACATTATAACGTATCCATGGTTATCATCACCTGGCCAAAAATAAGTACACAAGTTTTGAGTGATCCTATAAGAAATTAAAAAAGGTTAAGATTCCCTTGTATAATAGTACAAGTTTTACATGTTCATATAAAAGGATGGGTGTTTAGGTTTTCAGATACATTTAAAGAAAAATTCCTGGGTTTGGGATTATACCTATTGTAAAGTTATACCACCTCATATAGTAGAAACTATAATCTATAAATTGTGGTGTGAAGAGTGTTATAGGATTGTTCAAATCCAAATTATTATAAAATACTTATTTTTATATCCTTAAATTTTTCCTCAATTCAGTCTTTCCATTTCTACTACATTTAATTATATAATAAATAATTTATTAATAATTTTAATCCACCAAATTCCATAATTAATTTTAATAAATTTTATATCTTTAATAAAATACAATTTAACCCCTCAAGTTTACTGTCATATACCCTATTGAACCTAAAAACTAGGATGTGGGGGGAGAGTGAAGGAGATACTATGGTATAATTTCAGTCAATATAATTCTTTCAGATGAGTGGATAAATGGGGTGGAGGTGAGAACCTTTTACATGTGAAGGGAATGATAATATATATATATATATAACATCTTAATATAAAGAGAGAACATGTATAACATGGAATTGGAGATAATGTTGAGAATAATGGAGTGGTAAAAGGGGTATGGTTAAGAAAGCACCAACAATACATTTTCACTCATGTTTTAGACAATTTTTTTAATAATTTTACCCTAAGTTTTCTCATTATTACAATTTATTATTTTTTGTCATGGTATCTAATTTTTCACCAAAGTAAATTTTTTAATGACTAAAAATAAAATTAGCCTTATTAAATAATTTTTACCTATTGACTCCAAATAGGAAATAATTTTCATTAAAATAAAATTTCTTTGTGTGAAAAAAATAAATCTTAATGTTAGCATACATTACACACAAAAATAAATTTTTCGAAAAAGTGTATATTTATGCATAAAAATTATGTTTAGCATAAAATTATAATTATCATTAATTTAAATGACATTAATTTTTTTATTATTAACCAATTATTAGTTACATTTCCCTCAATGAAATCTTGTACTGAATTCCACATTTTGGTTAATTAAATAAAAGAAAAAGACTAATAATTTTTTTATTTTAATCAATATTACATTAGTTTTAAAATCGTAAACATGAGTTTTCTAAATTAAAAATAATATTTTTAAATGAATAATTATACTTATTAAATACATTTTTTATCATTAAAAATGTTTTATAAGTCTTATAATTATACATAGTTTATAATAATTCCATAAAATCTATGGTAAAAAATAAACTATATTTTTCAACTATTCACATAAAAATAATATATTTTTCGTAAAAACTAATTATTCATCCTAAAATATTTTTATATTCTCAATCTAAAAAATTAGATCAAATTGTAAAATTATGTTCATAAATGTGATTAAAAATAATATAAGTGTGTATAATAGAAAAATATGTTTTACTATAAAATGACTCGTGTATATATATATATAAATCATTTAATTTTCATTCTACATAAATTTTAAATTTTGGTTAGTTTTATTTATACAAACCATTTCGAAAACCTCAATATAATAATCTCACTTAAATATTATAATACTATATTAATAAATAGTATCATGGTTTTATTTAGTTTGATGTTGTGTGTGAAACAAGTTGTTAATCATGTTATTCATTTAATGGATAATTACATATTTGAATATCATAGTGTTATAAATAGAGTTTTAAAGTCCTATTTGATAATATAGTCACATAAACCTCACCAAATAACTCATAACTATAAACTAAGTAGACTAAATTTTAGAATAGACCCATCACACCCTTGGATTAAAAAATCCCTAAAATATGGTTTATTTATTTTAAATAATAATGAGAATAAAAGAACCTATTTTATAATTTCATCCCATAGAATGATCCACTGTGGTATTTTAAAAAGCACTTGGTGTGCACATTTTAAATGAAAAAAATATTTTGAGCATAAAAAACATGAGGAAACCAACATATTTTTTCATGTAATATTAAATAACCATAAAATTTCCTTCAAAACATAGAAAAAATAGCATTTAAAGAATCACACAATATTGGTTTTATAAATAAAAAATTATGCATTGGGAAAAAATATATCAACCATGATAATTAAAAAATTTATTATGTTAAAACACTACCAAAAGGATCAAGGTACACATAAAAGACCATAAGAAACCCTTAAATAAGGAAATCCAAAATTAATATTGATATAAGGAAAACCTATATCATTGAGACCATTATTGGTTTTGAAAAAAGATTTAAAATTAAGAAGGGAAGATGAAGGATCCTAGAGGATATTATTTTAAATAATCACCATAAATATTTAATAAATCTCATGGAATCAATCTAAGAGGGAGATGTAATTTAGGATCCATCAGATTGGATGAGATAAAGTGTGAATGGGATGAGGATGAGACCCCACATGGACTAAATCATAATATCTGTAGATAATAAATTTCAACTTTCTGATGACCTGGACTATCGACATGGTTTAGAAATGTGGTTTACAAATCATGTGACCATCACTGGAAAACCTGTTATATACCACATAGCTTGGCCACAAAACATGGTCAATTTTATACCAACCATGTGAGAGCCAATTTATTCACTAGGGTTTCATTATTCTTTGTGCCTTATATTTTATCAATCCATGTACTAATTGTGTGATCTCATATAAAACATATTATTTATTTTTCAAGTTCGATTCACACAATTTTCTCTAATAGCACATTTACAGTATGACATGAACTACAATCCCATATATCCAAAAATTCAAATTAAAAGACAAAAAATCAAGAGACTAGAATAAAATCCAATATAAAAGAAAATAATAAGGGAAAAAATTAAGGATGTGACATATATATTTGATTTAATATGGGTTTTTAATTACGGATAATATCAATAGAGAATTTCAGTTCTTGATTTGGAGAGGGTCTATGCCATTCATCAAAAAATACATCAACAAATTCTTAGACAATGAGTATACTATCTATTCACAAAAACAACATATACTTTAGAAATTATATTTTACCAATAATATCATTATGATCATCTAATTAGGGTTATTTCATACAAGATTATATTAACGAGATCTCCCATTGAACAATAGTTAATTCCATGATTACTTCACCAATACTAACATATTTTATCCATAATAATGTCGTTACTTATAAATTCAGAGCCAATATATCCCCATGATTATATCAAAATTGTAACACCCCGATCCTAGTCACCCAGAGTCAGTGCATTATTACATATCATTATCATGATCACAAAATATCAAGTCTCGAAAGACTGATTAGTTTAGTAGCCTTGGAAATACTAGATACATTCATTATTTTTACATTACATTATAAAATTAAAAACCACAACAACATAGTCTCAAATGGACACACTCATATCTCTTAGACTATCCCTTTAAGTTAGTCATAATATACTTCTTCACATCCTGGGGAAAAAATGAAACATAGAAAGGGGTGAGATCAGATGCTCAATAAGGATTACAATATAGCAGAAACATACATAAATAAGCATAAAAATTTAAGGCAATGTAAGACTAAAACAAAATTATTTTAAACTTGAACTTAATCATAATATGGAAAAGATAAAATCAAATAATTCCATTTACATATTTACATGGATATTCTACGAGTTGAATAATCACATGCAAAATCAATAGCCACTTTTATAATGATGGAATGCATAATGTCAGACTTCATAACCACATAGTCAAGGCCCTGTGCCAAGACTAAAAATAAGATTTTGTCAAGGCCCTATGAGAAGACACTATATTGTCTCAGGAGACCTACCTATGCATTGAGGATCCATAGAGGTCTCCACCCGTCACTTACTAAGTCCAATGAATTCTTCATATGAAAAGGTTTAAACACAACATAAACATTCATATTAAAACTAGAATATGAAATGTAAATACTTTATTCATAATCCATGAATGGTATAAAAATAAAAAATCCACATTCAAAAATATCACAAAACTTTCAATACAATATGGATGTTTTTTATCATAATGAATCAACTTTTAATAAACTCATAATCTATCAAAGGATGTTGACATATATGAAATCAAAAAATTTCTAGTGAAATATCTCTTTCTAATTTGAAATCATTTAAAATTCATATAATTATAAAATAAAACACTTATTTCGAAAATATTCTTATAATATTTTGAGGGAAACTTAGATGATAATATAATGGCGGAAAATAGCCGCACCCGCCGTATAAGTCAAAGAAACATTCTTACCTTAATTTTGTCGAAAAGGTCATAAGGTACCTTGTTTGGAAAATGATAAAAAGATTACTTTCAACCCAATTTATAAAAAGTAAAAAAGGGTATAAATTAATTTAACCCATAATCTAATAAATAGTAAAAAAATTTAGGAATACATTTTTAAGTAACATGGATGTGAATGATAAAAAATTCCCCGTAGATACTTATGTAAAAACAACCTCGGATAATAAAGAGATTGTGAAATTAAACCTTAGCTTCTACATTACCTTGGTCGAGGGTAGATTAAACTCTTGTATAATGGTGAAATAATTGTTATTAAATTATAAAAGAACCATATATATTAATATTATATCATATATGATCTTATAATATTGATTTGTTAATGATATATTTGTATTATCATCATTTTAGGTGTTAACTGATTCATTTTATTTTATATGCTTGGTTACGTAAGCCATGTTTGTTAGGGATAGGATGTATTTGATTCATATAAATAATGATATTATGTTCATAAACATTATTTTTAATCATAAAAATGAAAATTATTCTTCAATTATTATGATGGGGAATTAATCTCATCGTGTTCATGGAGACGGTAATCCGTACGTACGCACGAGCGACAATATCATTCTTTTGATATTAAAATAGTATATAATTGGATATTATATCATATAAAAAGAATCATTATAATGTTATATTTATTATTTACATCATTTATACTCATTATTATACCCATCCAAATGATGAAGTGTTTGAATAACAAACTACACCACAACGTGGAGACGGTAATCCGTACGTACGCACGTGTGGTGACTTTGTCATTTATAGGATGGATAAAAAAATGAATATGGTTGTACCATTTTTATAATAACATCATATTATATATAAGATACTAGATTTATTATTTTAGAATGTAAGAAACATATAAAGAGGAAGTTAAAGAAGAAAAGACCTTGAAAGAGGTGATAAAATATTTACCTCTTCTTCGGGTTCTTCCTTTTTGATTTGATCAAAAGGGCTCTACAGGTTATCATTATGACAAAATTAATTCCTTTTTAATGAATGTAGGAAGTTTGGGAGGATATTTGGGTAGGGTTTTGGTGATCCTAATGGCTTTGAAGGTGTGAATTTGAGAGAAGAGGAAGTGTCCTTTTATAAGAGAGGTGAGGGTCACTTTAGGAAAGGCTTGAAATATTATTTTATAATAAAATAATTTTTGGTTTATAATGGCTCCAAAATGATTAATATCTAGTGTAAGGTGGTTTTGGATTTAAAACCACTCAACCAATAGGTTTTAGACAGGTTTGGGTCACTATATTAACCTTATCGTTTAGATTTTACTCTTAGTTAAATAGTTTGACATTTACCACGTCTCTTTGTATTTTTATATTATATGGTTATTAAAATTACAATAAACTTACAAGAGAACCTCTAGTGGTTCATTAATTACATATATAATATTATTTAAGATATTTGGCCGAACCATTTATTTTTATGAATATAATATCAATTAATAATATAATATTTGTTTTAAAAACTCTTTTATGTCAATTTTGACACTATTTGATATTTCGTTTTTGTTTAATTCATAACAGCATTATTACTTTTAAAAAAATAATTTAATCAACCCTAAAATGTATTATTAACCTATAAAATTAATTTAATTCATTAAAAGTCTCAAATATGATTTATTTGGATATTTATAAAATCAAGTATTTTAATCTTTCATTAATAAGGTAATTACTACATCATCATTGTGTTATAAATTAATCTAATTATTTAATGTCTAAAATTTTTAAATAATATATCATTATGTAATACATATTTTTATCTTTATAATTAATATTTATAGTCGAATTTATCTTATGTATAACTCTATATTTAAAATGGTTTAGTTATTAAACTTTGATTTTAACTCTTTTAACTCTTCTTTAAATAAAATAATAATAAATGTCCTAATCTAGTACAAGTAGATAAAAAGGATAATATTTTATTCCTAAGGTTTTTTTGGTCGAATTAAACTTATCCAATAGAGTTATGACACGTGTTAGGCTAATTACGATATCATGTTTACCCTTAATTACCCTATTTACTTTTAACCGTGGTAAAAAAAAGTAAACATTTACTATTAACCACAAATTATTTTCATCTTATTGAACAAAATTTTAATTACTTATATTAACCTTGTCTATATGATTTTATAAATTCAACTCATAGAAGTGGTAAAATTTTGTTTTATACAAATTTGCAAAAGCTCCTAGGAGGTGGGTAAAAGAGGGTAAATAGTTCGATAAACTTTTATATATCTAAACTTAATATAAAATTACTCCAATGAATTACATTGAACATATATATGTATTATGTATCTATTTTGACCAAGAATAAATTAATATAAAATAACTAATTATTTAAATAAAAAGTCAATTTTAATGAATAACGCAGTGTTTTTTCACTATTCATTAAAAATTGAAATTTTTCATAAAAATACCAAAATTTCACCCTAATCTAATTTCAATATTCCAAATCAAATAAAGAAGTCCATTTTAAAAGATGAAATTTGTAAAATTTCAAAAAGTGGGTATTACTATTCATAACGGCTAGTTTGATTGGCCGTGGTGTGTTAGAATCTCAAAGTTGCGTACAATGCAAGATATTGCATTATTAAAAGGGAAATGTATCACGGAAGCTTGGGGTGTTACATTATTCCATCCTTAAAATAATTTCATCCTCGGAATTTTTATAATACTACGACAAAAAAATATTTGGGTGGTTCTTCATCATAAGTTCCTCTCATTCCCGCGTTGCCTCTTCCATCTTTTGGTTTCTCCATAGAACTTTTACCAGACGAGTCATCTGGTTTCTCAACACTTGTTCTCTTGTATCAAGAATTTATATAGGCTCTTCACAATAAGAAAAATTAGGTTCCAGTTTAATTTCTTCATACGTGAGTACATGTGTTGGGTTAGGCATGTATTTTCTCAATAGTGATACGTGTAACACATCATGAACTTTGGAGAGACTTGGAGGAATTTCCAAACAGTAAGCTATAACTACAATTCATTGTAGAATTTCAAAATGTCTAATGTACATGAGACTCAGTTTACTCTTCTTACCAAAATGTATAACACCCTTCCAAGGACATACCTTCAAGAAAACATAATCTTCTACCTGAAATTCCAAATCCTTCCTTCGGTTTTCGGTATAGATCTTCTGCCAACATTGGGATGCTTTGATGTGGGTTTGAATAACATTCACCTATTCCATTGTTTCCTCAACAAGTTTTGGGCCTATGAGTTTTCTTTCACCAACATCATCCCAACAAGTTGGTGTGTGACATCTCTTTCCATATAACACTTCATATAGATCCATCTGAATACATGAATGGAAGATATTGTTATATAAAAATTGTACTAGAGGTAAATATTGATCCCACATACCTTGAAAGTCAATGGATCAAGATCCCAACATGTATTCTAAGGTTCGAATAGTCCATTCTAATTTTCCATCAGTTTGAGGGTGGCATGAAGTGCTCAAATGTAGTTCAGTATATGGGGCCTTTTGATGAATTTTCCAGAATCTTGATGTAAAATGGGGATCACGATCAGAAACAATCAACAAGGGTACTCCATAAAGTCTTACAACTTCATTAATATATATAGTCATTCTAGATGTTCAAGTAGTAAATCTTCTCTTATAGCAAGAAAATGTGAAGACTTGGTATGATGATCAACAATGACCCATATTGCATCATTCCTTCTAGGAGTCTTCGGTAGCCCCATGAAAAATTACATCGTTATATTATCCCATTTCCACTCAGATATGGGAAAAGGTTACATGAATCCTATAGGATATTGCCTTCTAGCTTTCACTTGTGGACAAACCATACATTTTGACACAAAATCAACGATCTCTCTCTTCATGTTGTCCCAAAAAAATATTCCTTTAAATATCTATACATCTTAGTGCTACAAGGGTGTATAGAGAAATTAGAGCTATGAGCATCATCCAATAATTCAATTTTTAGATCAGGTATATCGGGAACACAAAGTCTCTTTCCAAATTTCAAAATTCCATATTTATATATGAATTTACTCAATCTCCCATCATTCACATCTTTAATATTATTTTGAAACTCCTCATCATCAGTATGAGAAATTTTTATCCTGTATAGTAAACATGTTTTGGAAATCATTTGAAAAAGTATTAATGTTTCAACTTCCATGATTATTCCCACATCCATTTTCACTAGATCAATGAAAATATGATGCCTTTCAACTATAGTCTTGTTCAAAACTCTATGATCCATTCTACTCAAAGAATCTTCCACCTTATTTTCCTTCCCCGAGTGGTAGTGTATTGTGAAATAATAATCCTTGAGTAGTTCAAGCCATCACCTTTGCCTCATGTTGAGTTCTTTTTGTGAGAAACTATACTCCAAACTCTTGTGATTAGTAAAAATCTCATATTTTTTACCACATATATAGTGTCTCTATATTTTTATATCAATTATTACAAATGGTAACTCAAGATCATGAGTAGGATAGTTTTTATCATGAAATTTTAGCTGTCATGATGAATAGGAAATAACTCTATTATTCTGTATAAGGACACAACCAAGTCTTTTATTTGAAGCATCACAATAAATAACAAACCCATCATTCCCTGATGGTAGAGTCAAGATAGGATCATTAACTAATATTATCTTTAGTTCTTCAAAACATTCTTCACACTCTTTTTTCCAAACAAATTTAACCCCTTTACGTGTAATCTTGGTTAATGGGTTAGCCAAATGGGAAAAATTTTGGATGAAACGTCGATAATAACCTTTTAAACCAATAAAACTTCAAACCTCAGTTATACTCATCGGTGCTGGCCAATCCTGGATTGCCTTGGTCTTTGAAGGATCAACAAAGATTCCATCATTAGAGATAATATGTCCAAGAAAAGAAATATCTTGAATCCAGAATTCACACTTTCTAAACTTCCCATATAATTCATTTGTTCTAAGGGTTTTTAGAATGGCGCACATGTTATTTTCATGATCTTCATAGATTTTGGAGTATACTAGGATATAATAAATAAATAACACTAAAAATCCATCAATATATTCCTTTAAAACTCTGTTCATTAGATCCATGAAAACAGAGGGTGCATTAGTCATCCCAAAAGGCATTACTGTAGACTTGTATTTCCTATACCTGGTTCGAAATGCTTTTTTTGGAATGTCTTCCTTCTTCACACACAACTAATGATATCCAGATCGAAGGCCAATCATTGAAAAATATTGAGCTCCCTGAAGTTAGTCGAATAAATCATCAATGTGAGGTATGGGATACTTGTTATTTATTATTATAGAATTGATCTCCCAATAGTCTATGCACAACCTCATAGATCCATATTTCTTCTTAACAAAAAGGGCAAGGGATCCATATAGAGAAACACTAGGGTGAATAAATTCCTTATTAATAAATTACTCTAGTTTTTCTCTTTAGTTCCACTAATTCCACAGTGAAAATTCTATAAGGGGTCTTCGATATGGGCCTTGAACCATGAATTAAATCAATGGAAAACTCAATTTCTCATTCTGGAGGATTTCCAGGTAAATACTCTAGAAACACATCAACATATTCTTTCACAATAGGTATGTCCTATATTCAAACATTATTTTCCTCACAAATAGTTATTTCATTCTCTTCTTCCACAATAATTGAATTTATTAAAGCTACTGGGGGTGGATCTAGATAAGAATCAGGTGGTGACGTTTCTCCTCTAAAGATAAGGTACTCCTTATCATCATTTAAAATTGTAACCTCCATCTTCTTACAATAAAATTTCACATCATGTTTCGAAAGCCAATCCATTCTGAGGATTATATCAAATTCAATCATGGGTATGAAGATGAGGTCAGCTGATAAAGAACATTTATATGCTCTAATTGGAGCTAATTCACAAAACATTATTGTGATTATACTTCCATTAGGTGTTTTTACTGACAACTCCCATGTTAAGTCAATTTGAAAATATTTAATTTTCTTAGAAAAATATGAAGATATGAAACAATGTGATGATCCAGAATCAAATAAATCATTGGACAAACTTGAGGAAACCATTAAATTACCTACCACCACAACTTTCAGAGCTTCAACCTCAGCAGTAGTGATCACATAAGCTTGGCCTTGCTCTCTTGTCCTTTTCTGAGGTAAGTTCCCTTGGAGCTTAGGAAATTCATTTTCATAATGCCCTTTTTCTCTACAATTGTAGAATTCAACATTACAATCCTCTTTCTTCCCCTTGCAATCATATGCTTCGTGGCCTTTTTCACAACACTTGTAACAGACTCCCATTCCCTTAAAGAAATTACTGGGGTGTTTCTACCCGCATTTACTACAGGATGAATATTCAACTTTTCCCTTAGTCCCCTTATTTCCATTTCCAAAGTGTTCAGTAGATCTCTTCTTCTCCTACTTTTCTTTAAAGTCATAAGACATAGAGAATTATTTTTCTATCTTTATAGCACATGAGACAATATATTCATATGATGAGAAGGATTGTGAGACTAATGATCGACGAATAAATGGTTTTAACCCATAAAATTATCAATCAGTCTTACTCCATGGGTTTTATATATAATATGCTACATTCCATGCTAACCTTGTAAAGTTAGCCTCATATTTTGTGACATTCTCATCCTCTTTTTGTCTCAGACTCATAAATTGTCTTTCCATATCCTCTAGATGGCCACGAGGAAAGTATTTTTCCAAGAAAACTTCTTTAAACTCCCTCCATTCCATATTTTATACTTCATCATCTTTCTTTGTGTTTTGAATGAATGACCACTATTGATCTGCATCTCCCATGAGGTGATAAACTACTATGAATTTTTTTCCATTTCACTACTACCCAAAGCATGAAATATTTTCTATAAGGAATTTATCAATTGATTAGCTACTAATGGATTTTTACTCCCATTTAATGTTGGTGATTGTTTCCTCATGAAGCGGTCTAACATTGATCCTCTGCGTTGTGAATCAGGGTGCTCTATATGGGTAATGTTATTATTGATAACCTAAGTGAATTATCCCAGTATGGTGATAAGCTGATCAACACTAGTTGATTCACTAGCTCCACTATAATTATCTTTAGTATGAGAGAAATCCCTACATGGATTACGTGTATTGATACGATTTCCATTACTTCAACTAGGTTCCATTTCTAAACAATGTCATACACTAGATTAGTTTATGATTCAAAATACATAAATCCAAACATGTAAAACACTTAACATAAATTGAACAGTTTATGGATATAATTCATAATCATAAAAATGTTTTCATTGAGGAATTATATACTCATTAACCCTTTCTAATGGATTTTAATGAAAATGATAATTATCCTAATCATATCCTCTGGAGGTGTCATAACCAAGAGTACAACAAGGCCCATTGTCATGCAACAGTTCTCATTCGAGTCTAGCTCAAATCAGTGTTTTCGAGATTTACCCCTATGTACTTCTGTTCCAGAGCCACCTCTACCTGCTCGTATCAAAACGGAGATTTATTTATTTGAAAACTCAAAAAATCTCTAGAGTACCAAAATTCTAGGAAGTTTTTCTATATTAATCCTCAAAGTCTATCTTAGGGTAATGTTTTATAATCAGAATTTTTCTAAATCTAGATTATAAGGTTTGTACTAATCTTCCTCTGATACCAACTATAATGCCTTGAACCTAGTTACCCATATTCAGTTCATTATTACATAACATTCTCATGATCACAAAAGATTAAGTGTCAAAAGACCTATTAGTTTAGTAGCCTTGGAAATACTAGATAAATTCATAAGTTTTACATTACATTATAAAATGAAAAACTACAACAACATAGTCTCTATAGTCCACACTCATATCTCTTAGAATATCCTTGTAGGTCAATCATAATATACTTCTTCTTATCTTGGGAAAAAAATAAAACACAGAAAGGGGTGAGCTCAGATGCTCAGTAAGGATAACAATATAGCGGAAACTTTCATAAATAAGCGTAAACAATTAAGGCAATGTAAGACTAAAACAAAATCCTTTTAAAGATGAACTTCATCATAATATGGAAAAGATAAAATCAAATAATTCCATTTACTTATTCACATGGATATTATATTAGTCAAATAATCACATGCAATATCAATAACCACTTTCATAATGATGGAATGCATAATGCCGAACTTCATAACCACATAGTCAAGGCCTTGTGCCAGGACTACAAATAAATTTTTTTCAAGGCCCTGTTCCAAGACACTAGTTTTTCTAATGATACCTATGGATGCATCGATGAGCTATAGCACGCTCCACCCATCGCTTACTAAGTCCAATTCATTCCTTATATGAAAAGGTTTAAACATAACAAAAACGTTCATATTAAAACTAGCATATGAAATGTCAATAATTTATTCATAAATCATGAATGGTATTAAAATAACACATCTACAGTCAAAAATATCACAAAACCTTCAATACAATATAAAATTTGTGTATCATAATAAATCAACTTCAAATAAACACACAATCCATCAAAGGATGTTGACATGGATGAAATCAAAAAAACAATTTAGAGAAATATATCTTTCTATTTTGAAATCATTTAAAAGTAATATAATTATAAAAGAAAAAATTTATTTTGAAAATATTCTTATAATCATGTAAGGGAAACTTTAATGATGTTATAACGCTGGAAAATAGCCGCACCTGCTATGTAGTTTAAAAAACATTCTTACCTTAATTTTGTCAAAAAGGTCATAAGGTACCTTGTTGGGAATCAACAGAAATATTCCTTTAAATTTTTTTTATAAAATGTCAAAAAATGGTATAAATTACTTTAAATCAAATTCTAGTAAATATTAAAAAAAAATTGGAATAATTTTTTATGAAACATGGATGTGGATGATGAAGGAGCCCTAGTAGATACTTACTTAAAAACAACCTCAAATTATATAGAGATTGTGAAATTAACCCTTACCTTGTATTTTTCTTTGGTTGAGGGTAGGATAACCTCCTCTATAATGTTGAAATAATTTTTATTAAATTATATAATAACTATATACATTAATATGATATCATATATGATCTTATAATATTGATGTGTTAATGATATTTTAGTAGTATCATCGTTTCAGGTATTAACTGATTCGTTTTCCTTTATATGCTTGGTTACGTAAGCCATGTTTGTTATGGATAGGATGTATTTGATTAATATAAAGAATGATATTATGTTCATAAAAATTATTTTTAATCATAAAAATGAAAACTATTCTTGAATGATTATAATGGGGAATGAATCTCATCACATTCATGGAGACGGTAATCTGTACGTATGCACGAGCGACAATATCATTCTTATGATATTAAAATCGTATATAATAGGATTATATATCATATATATAAATAATCATTATCATGTTATATATTTTATTTACATCATTTATACTCATTATTATACACATACAAATGATGAAGTGTTTGAATAACAAACTACATCACAATGTGGAGATGGTAATCCGTACGTACGCACGTATGGTGACTTTGTCATTTATAGGATGGATAGAATAATGAATATGGTTGTACTATTTTTATAATAATATCACAGTATATAGAAGATACTAGAGTTATTATTTTAGAATGTAAACAACAAATAAATAGGAAGTGGAAGAAGAAAATAACATGAAAGAGGTGATGAAATATTTACCTCTTCTTCGGTTTCTTCCTTTTAATATGATCAAAAGGGCTCTTTATGTTGGCTTTATGGCTAAAAGAAGGCCTCTAGGATGAAGGGATTAAGGTTGGGAGGATATTTGGGTAGAGGTGTCCTAATCCAAATGGCTTTTAAGTTGTGAATTTGAGAGAAGGGGAAGTGTCTTTTTATAAGATAGGTGAGGGTCACTTTAGGAAAATCTTGAAATATTATTTTATAATAAAATAATTTTCGGTTTCTAATGGCTCAAAAATGATTTCTTTTAAAGGATAATGTGGGTATGGTTTGAAAACCACTGAAACAATAGGTTTTAGATAGGTTTGGGTCACTATATTAACCTTATCTTTTAGATTTAACTCTTAGTTAAATAGTTTGACATTTACCATGTCTCTTTTTACTTTTATATTATATGGTTAACAGAATTACTATAAACTTCCTAGAGAACCCAAAGTGGTTCATTAAGGACATATATAATGTTATTTAATCCCTTTTTTGGGACCTTATATTTTTAGAAATAGAATACCAATTAATAATATAATATTTGTTTTAAGAACTCTTTTATGTCAATTTTGACACTATTTGGTATTTTGTTTTTTTAATTCATAACAGCATAATTACATTGAAAATAAATAATTTAATAAACCCTAAAATGTCTTATTAATCTATAAAATTAATTTAATTCATTACAAGTTTCAAATTATATTTATTTGTATATTTATAATATCAATTAATTCAATCTTTCATTAATAAGGTAATTACTGCATCATCATTGTGTCATAAATAAATTTAATTATTTAATGTCTAAAATTTATAAATAAAATACCATTATGTAGGAAATATTTTTATATTTACAAGGAATATTTATAGTTTAATTTATCTTATGTATAAACCTAGATTAAAAATATTTTAGTTATTAAACTTTGATTTTAACTCTTTTAACTCTTCTTTAAATAAAAATAATAATAAATGTCCTAATCTAATCCATGTGGACCTAAAGGATCATTTTTTATTCCTAAGTTTGTTTTTGGTCAAATTACACTTATCCAATAGGATTAGGAAATGTTTTAGGTCAATTATGATTTCATTTTTACCCTTAATTACCCAATTTATTTTTAATCGTGGTAAATAAAAGTAAAAAGTTACTATTCAACAAATATTATTTTCATCATATTGAACGACATTTTACTTATTGATATTAACCGTGTCTCTCTGATTTTAGAAATTCAACTCACTGTAGTGGTAAAATTACATTTTATGCAAATTTACAAATGCTTCATGGAGGTGCGTAAAAGACGGTAAATAGTTTGATAAAATTTTATATATCTAAAATTATTATAAAATGACTCCAATGAATTAAGTTGAACATATATATTTATTATGTATCTACTTTTAACTAATATAAATTAAAATAAAATAACTAATTTTTTAAATAAAAATCCAGTTTTAACCAATAAAGTAGTGTTTTTTCACTATTCATCAAAAATTGAAAGTTTTCAGAAAAATACAAAAAATTCACCCTAAGATAATTTTGATATTATGAATCCAAAAACTAATTCCATTTTAAAAGATAAAATTTATAAAATCTCTTAAAGTGGGTATTACTATTCATAATGGCTAGTTTGATTGGTCGTGGTGTGTTAGAATCTCGAAGTTGCGTACAATGCAAGCTATTGCATAATTCAAAGGTAAACATACTATGGAAGCTTGGGGTGTTACAAAAAACCACTATAGGTATAATGAATATATTTTCAAATATAAAATTGGTGTCAATTAAGGATATTTCTAACAAAAGGGGGTGTGAATCAGTTTTGGTAACTTTTTAACCAAATTAATCCTTTATCCCTTTTCAACTCCTTAGTTATTCATCAAATAGATAAATTATTATTTCCCTTTATATATATATCTTGATTGTTGTGAAAGTAGTTAAGTTGTAAAAAAATATAATAAGAACACAAAGATTTGTTAATTAGGTTCTCTTATCTTTAGGTTGACTATATCCCTATTGTGTTGTGTTTATAATCCCATATATAGAGACCACTCCTTTTTATAAAAATAATATAGGCAAAGGGTATTGAAATAGACACATACAAATTATGGCACTGACCAGACATTGTTTCATGAAATAAATTACATATTTCCTTACATAAATACAAGATTCATAAAGCAACTTATGAATAGTGATAATACAAGTCTCTTATGGAAATGGAAAAAATATTACCTTCTTCCTAAAACATTATCAATCTAATGGGATGCCTTCATATATTTTAGACTTATATGACTTGTGAATGTTTCAGGATAACTCTCTATCACCTTCGACATAGATATTATCTAAATCAGATAAGTCTAGACTTATTCTATTAATCATATTATCTTAGAAACAAAAGTTTATTATAATTTATATTATCATTGGACCCCCTTCATCTATTCGACACTGATTATATATTATTGGAATTTAGGCTCAAGAGTCTCTTCTTTATCTTTCTTCATTTTCATCTATTTTTAGAATGTTATTTAATATTAGATACATATACCCCCCCTTATTCTTCTTCTTATCATCCTATATATATATTTCATCATGTGAATATCATTCTAATAATATTAAAATATTTAGTATTCATAAATTTCCATTTTTCAAGATCATTAAATATCTCTATTAAATCATGGAATCCTTATCCTTGGTATCACACTATGTTTCCTTTATAAAATTTATAAAGACTCAACATTTGAAATTTCGTTGTCATATTTAAAGTACCACATTTATCTCTTTTCCTTTAATGATTCTAAGAAATACATATATAAGTGAATCTACATATTCATTTGAATAATGAAACATTTAAGTTATAGTGGGGTTCCCTATGTTATAATGAAAAAATCTCCCGAGTCCTCTATCTTTATCACAAAAAGAAATTTCATATTTCTATCTTTGTATTGTAGGACATATTCCTTATCACTGGAATCATATTATCTTGTATTATGGATAGTTAACATTGAAATAATTCATTATTTAAATAAATACATAGCATCATATATTATAATGTCAAGAAATACCTTCCAAAATTATAGCTTCATAAATATTCTCAAAATTTTGAACTCTTATGAAATATTCAGAGTCTTAAAAAGCATAATGAGTTCCTCTTAATTTTTCAATTTTAGCTAGAAGAATTTTTTTTCATAATTATCTATAATTCTATTATTTTTTTGTGATTCAACAAATTTTCACATTTTTAGATAATAACTATTATTTCTTTAATCATAGGATGTCTATAAAATCAATATAACTCCAAAAATATTACACATTTTACAAACATCAGCTAATTTTCACAATACATAGTAATCAATATGAAATCATTGAAAACATTATGGGGTTATTATAAATGCTTACTAAATTCTTTGAATTCTGAAAAAGTCTCTTTTAAGTCAATTTAGTTATAAGATTATTCTTATTGTTGGTTTTTCATAAGAATTTAATATACTTATAGAATTATTCAAAGGGTTTACAATTTATTGGATTCTTATGATTTTCATTTTTTAAAAATTGTAGTAAACTTATAAGTCTTATGAGACCTATCAAATTATTAATAAATATAAAAGTCTTACAAAATTTATTGAAATTATTATGATGTTCAAAAATTATTTATTTTTCTTAGATCCATCAAAATATGTCTTATAAACTACACGAGGCCTTATAAACTGTCATTGAAGTTATTCATGATCTTAAAGACTTTAAAACATTTCAATAGTAGTTTCAAATTCTATAATTACTCAAATTAGTCAATATTTACTTCAATTCAACTACATGACCTTTTGAACACTTTATATAAACTCATAACATCATCAAAAACATTAAATAACTTTATAATGACTTAAAATCATCTTTAAGTAAAATATGATATAATTCTGATTCAATTATATCATATTAATATGAATGGGAATATTTAATTGATATTACATTAACTTAAATTTGATTAAATTAATTTACCATAATTCAATAAAATTTATATATGCAACACATATTTCCCACATGAATAGTAATTTGCATGAAAAGTTTTAGTTAACTTTTCATCTTATTCATAGAGATAAATTCTTCTTCTATATAAAAATTCAATGTAACTTTACTTCTTTACACTAAATATTCATGAATATATTCATTATATAAATTATAAATAAAAATATTCCTCATGATTATATGATATTTTCCTACCATAAAAACGTATAGAATCATCATACAATGTCGGCATCACTTTATCTAAACATTTGATCCATGTGAATGGATCTCTAATGGAATTTTCAATGGTTGAAAATTATCTCACATATTTTTTTTCAAAATAAACAATAATATAATATCATGCTCTTCTTCTCAAACAATTACAGTCTTCAAAGTGCATCTCCAATCCTTATCAATTATTTTATCTCCATAGATATAAGAACATGGACTTGGAAAGTCCTCTAATTCTAATTAAATAGCTTTAGAACTCCATGTATCTTACATTTTGTTCTTATCCAACATATATTGAAATTATATACACATAAAATCATCTTGATTATTGGAAATAAATAAAATAAAAAATGATTTTGGTTCACCAATCCCCCTTTGTATATATATTTTTATAAGGTGATGCCTTGACCATAACGGCCAAAGCACAAAATTTTTTAAAAGAAAGATTATAAGGTGAAGCCTTTGTATATATTATCAATACTAATACATAGAAAATTCATGTCAATATATTCTATATTCTTCTCCAAATTTCGTAAATCTCCCCAATATTCATTTTATTCTCTATATGATTTATTGGAAATAAATAAAATTTAAATGGGAAAGGATAGTCCCAATTCATTCTTAAGTAATGTTCCATAAATTATATCACTCAATGAATATGGTATCCATGATCATTATAGAAAAAATGAGGGTAAAATTTAGATAAAAATGCAAATCATAACACCATTTATATGATACCAACACACATTAATTATCATGATAGTGTCTCAATGTATTATGAAACCCTTTTTAGGCTGATATAATTGATTGATAATAATTATTATATATATTCTCAAGAAATCATTTAACCTGAATTCCGACAAACATTTCATTACATAGATTAAAAAATTGAAACATAACTATAAGGTTTTTTTAACAATATCTTTTATCCTTGGAACTCCAAAAAAAATAGTTTTATATTCATTTTATTGATAAAATTAATCTCTCTAATTTAACATCAAATTTTTATTCCTAAAAAACAATGATTAGAGAATATCAACACATATATTTTCAATAAAATATATGAATAAAATTCTAGATTTTAGGTTTTTCCTGATATTATTGTTCTGGTATCTTATCAGGATTTTAATTTGTCTCCCTTTGCAAAATACACTTTATATTTTCTTTATAAAGTTGGATCACTTTAATAAGTATAATTAAGGATTCTAACAATTAGATACTTCAAATATGGTGAAAATCAGAAATCTAATATCTAGTTTTTATAGAATGAATATTACTTTATTCATCCTCTAAATAACTTTCTTCACATTTAGTTATTTTCACATATAGTGATATATATAATAAAAATGTATTTAAATAATATGGAACTCCTTTACACATAAGTTATATAGGTTAGGATGAGAATTTAATCTCAATACAAATACTCCTATATTTTCATTTTCATATTTAAGTGAATTCTTTATTAACTTGTATATTATATTAAAATTTGAATTTTCTTATGCTTATCTCATTATATAGGTATGATTTTTAGAAAATACTTTGATTTGTGTCCCACATTATTGCATCTCATGCAAAATGTTTCTTGAGATCCCTAATTATCATCTTTTAAAACACACTCTTGAAATCCAAGTTCATCTTCATGTTGAATTATTATTATTTCATTAGAACTACCATTGTCTAGTTCTTCCTCCAATTTTCTATCCTTCAATAAATTGTATGGCCTAATAATCATATATTATTTAATAACATGTTCATCCTTTATGGGATTTCAACATAATTTTTCAAAAAAAATTCTTCCCAAAATCATTAACCTTACTCTTATCATTAACTAATTCTCTTTTTTTGACCTCACCTGTTTTGATAATCTCAATCATGTATTCATATGTGTTAAAAATCCAAATTATGTTTTCATTCTCTATGATATTGTTAAGTATCATTGATCTATACTTTAATTCTATCAAATATGTGATCAAACCAATAATAATTTTTCAAATAGTCTTTGAAATATGTTAATCATCATTTATCCACGTTCATACAAGTTATAAATT
Source organism: Viscum album (assembly GCA_963277665.1). Lineage (NCBI taxonomy): Eukaryota > Viridiplantae > Streptophyta > Magnoliopsida > Santalales > Viscaceae > Viscum > Viscum album. The sequence goes on from OY728162.1 coordinate 227,273,267, forward strand.
GATTCTAACACAATCGGATGTGTTCTACATAAAACATAAGTAATCTGCCTATAGCTACTGATAAAGAGCTACCGGTAACCAGTCTACCGATAGACTTAGTCTACCGACAGACAGCTACCGATAGACTTAACACAGAGCTACCGATGTACTTATAAATATAAGCTACTGACTTACAGACAGATACCGATACAAACGTAGAGCTACCGGTGTAAGTATAAATAGCTACCGATGGAATAAGAGTCACCGATGGACGAAGCTACCGATACATACTCATAGCTACAGACGCATGGAGCTACCGATGCATTTGAGCTACTGATGTTCGAGCTACCGATGTTTGAGCTACTGATGTTCGAGCTACCGATGTTTGAGCTACTAATGTTCGAGCTACCGATGTTCAAGCTACCGATGTTCAAGCTACCGATACTGATTACCTACCGATCACTCGACTCACTGTTTGAATTTCTTTATTTCCTATATTTATTCTATCTAACGGTCATATCATGTACATTTTAATGATTTGTCAAATATCTGATAAAGGTTATCGGATGTCAGGAACCCGTACCTCGTACCTTCTGAAAAGAAATCTTTTCTGTCCCCTGATGGGAGATAAATACGAGAAGACTACATACCAGAAATACACGAACGTGTGAAGGAAAAACAAACAACAACAAGAAGCGAACGAGAAAAGTGCGGTGCATCCAATATACCAAAAACGACACAAGCACGAGAAGAACACAGAGAAGCTCATAGACAATCAAGCATACTCGAGAAGTGTTCTGTGCATACAAGAAGAACTTCATCGACTACATTCTCACTACCTGTGAACCTGGAGCATACGACACTCTGTTTCTCAAACAGAAACGAGAAGAGGACTCAAACTCACTTGTGATCGAATCTGAAGGAGTCCAGAGCTATACTGCAATCACCAGAACCATCTCTAAACTCTACATCTCTTGTTCTATGATTTATTACCATTCTTTTTCGAGCAGTGTGTGTTATCTGCTGTATCTAACACATACACTGTATCCTGTACTCAAACTGAAGGATTTGTAAATCCTTACCAAATTCTTCCATTCTTTCTTTCCCACGAATAACATTGGTAGAGGTCGTGTGTGACCTGGACAGCTGGTTGCTGTTGTACTGTTTCCCACGAATAACAGTGGTAGAGGTCGTGTGTGACCTGGACAGCTGGTTGCTGTTGTACTGTTTCCCACGAAGAACAGTGGTAGAGGTCTTGGACCTGGACAGTTGTAAACTGTTGAACCCTGATCCAGGGTGTGGATCATTCTTATATAAACTTTTGAGAGGACTAAGTCTCGGCTTGAGACTGAACCTCTTGGTTACATTGTTGTGCCATCTCTTTCAAAGTTTTATTCCGCTGCTAATCACTTTAAAACCAATACTGTTTTTAAAGTTACTTTGATAATTAAATTAGCAAGTGTTTATGTTAAGTGTAGCTTAGTAGGTTAGTTTCAAAAGATAATCACACACTCCTGTGTTGATTAACTGGGAATTAATCAATCCCTTGAGAATCTAACAGAATCTCTACTTTAATATAAATTCACTACAGTTTAATTTATTATTTTATTTGGGGGACTTTAAGACAATGTTTTTAAACACAGAAATTTTAATTGGTACTCAATTCACCCCCCTCTTGAGTAAAACACTCCGACCAACACTTGGTATCAGAGGTTGAAAATACTCTCTAAAAATACTCTGCTTTTGAACTGTGATTTTAGTTGTATTTTAAAGTTCTTAAAATTTCTGTTATATCTAAATTTTTATCTCTTTAAAATTTTCTCATCATGGACAATAGACTTGAGGGTGCTGCTACTAACCGGCCACCTTTCTTCAATGGAACTAATTATGCTCAGTGGAAACTAAAAATGAAAATTCATCTAGAAAGCATAGGTTTTGATATTTGGACTGCTATTGAATCAGAATACAAAATTCCTACTACTGCTAGATCTACTTGGGATGAACCTACAAAGACTGCTTACAATAACAATTGTAAAGCTATGAATGCCTTGTACTGTGCTCTAGGAGATGAAGAATTTAATAGAATTTCTGCATGTAAAACTGCATATGAAATTTGGGATACTTTAGCTGTTTCTCATGAAGGAACAACGAATGTTAAAGAAATGAGATTGAACACTTATACTATCAAGTATGATAATTTTAAAATGAAGCCTGATGAACTCATTTCTGACATGTATCTCAGGTTCAATGAAATTGTCAATACAATGATCTCGCTGGGAAAGGATGTCTCATCGAAGGAACACATTATGAGAATTTTGAGGTGTCTACCTGATAGATGGAGAGGCACATCTGTATCAATCAGAGAATCATGTGACATAGCTGCTCTACCTGTCAAGGAACTAATTGGCAAGCTGATGATGTATGAAGAAGATCTTAAAGTGAACAAAGAGGAATAAAATGAACCTGCAAGAAAGTCTGTCGCTTTCAAATCCTCAACTTCAAAGAATAAGGACAAAGAAAAGCTTCAAGCTGTAGTTGAAAGTTCAAGCTGTGAAGACAGTGAAAGTGATTCTGACAGTGATGCTGAGATGGCTCACATTGCTAGAAGATTTAAGAAATTTTATAGGAAAAAGAAGTTCTTCAGAAAAACAAACTATAAGGGTAAGTATGATCACCAAGGAAAATGGAAAAAGGATTGGAAGAAGAATGACAAGTTAGATGATGTTGTCTGCTATGGGTGCAAGAGAAAAGGACACATCAAAGCCGACTGTCCAAAGCTGAAATATAAAAAGAAATATGAATATAAGGAAAATAAGTTTAAGAAAGTCATGAAGGCTACTTGGAGTGCTTCAGAAGACAGCACAAGTGGAGCTGAATCTTCATACTCTGAAAGGAATCGAGCCAACATGTGTTTTATGACAAACACTTCTGAGGTAACTGCTGAAACTCCTGCTTCAAATTCATATTATTCTGGAGATGATTCTGAAGGTGATAACATGTCTAAATCTGAACTGTTTGAATACTGTGATATGCTGGAAGAGACATGTAATGAACTTAAGGATAAATACAAGTCATTAAAGAAACAGCATGCTCTCACCACTACAGTTAAAACCGATCTCACTATTGAAAAAGAGAAAACTGCTCAACTGTTAAAAGAGAATACTGAACTGAAACTGTCTAATGAGCAACTCAAGAAAGACTTAGAAAAGTTCACCAATGGCAAAAATACACTAACACAGATGCTAGGAAAGCAAGTAGCACCTAAATATACTACTGGTATAGTATACCAACCTGGACAAAGGAAAATTGCCAAAACAAGATTTATTTCTAAATCTGGACAGAATGAAGGTAATTCTGGAACTTCATATGCTTCAACCAGTTATATACATAGCTATGGATCTAATAAAGTTTATCTTTCAAAGCATGTCAATTCTACAAATTATATGAGACCCATTAGACAAATATGGGTACCTAAAGTGTTATTGGCTAACCTGTCTAGACCCAAGAAAATCTGGGTACCAAAATCATCTCCCATCTAAATCTGTTTTGTAGGGAACTTGCTTGAAGAGATCCTGTAAAGAGACGTGGTATTTGGACAGTGGATGTTCAATACATATGTCAGGAGACTTCTCTTGTTTCAAGAGTTTAATAAAAGTTGATGGAGGCTTTGTCACCTTTGGTGATAATTCAAAAGGGAAAATCATCGGCCTAGGCCAGATTGGTAACACTGATTCAATTTTGATTTCTAAAGTTTTATTTGTTGATGGCCTTAAATACAATCTATTAAGTATTTCTCAGTTATGTGATGATGGTTTTCATGTTAAATTTGAAAATGATTCTTGCAAAGTTTTTGATTCTAAGAATGTTTTGGTATTTTCTGCCTTAAGAAATGAGAATGTTTATGCTGTTAATCTGAATTCTTTAGCTAAGCAGAATATTACTTGTTTGAATGCTTTTCATAAAGAATCTTGGCTATGGCACAGAAGATTAGGACATTGCAACATTCACTCACTTAGAAAACTTTCTAGGAAAAACCTAGTTAGAGACCTACCTAAATTAGAATTCCCAAATGATAGAGTGTGTAACCCCTGTCAAAAGGGAAAACAACACAAAGTTTCTTTTAAATCAAAGAAAGAAGTTTCAACTTCTCAACCACTTGAATTGGTTCACATGGATTTGTTTGGACCATCAAGAGTTTCTAGTTTAAATGGGAAGCACTATGTTTATGTTCTTGTAGATGACTTTTCTAGATATACTTGGGTATATTTTCTAGCTCACAAAAGTGAAGCTTGTTCTTACTTTGTCAAATACTCCAAGTCTGTAGAGAACCTTAGTGGACTTAAGATTAAAACCCTGAGAAGTGATCATGGTCGTGAGTTTGAAAATCAAGATTTTGAATCTTATTGCTCACACAATGGCTATACTCATAACTTCTCTGCCCCTAGAACACCCCAACAGAATGGTGTAGTAGAAAGAAGAAACCGAACCCTTCAAGAAATTGCTAGAACCATGCTCAATGAATATGATCTGCCTATTTATTTTTGGGCTGAAGCTGTAAATACAACTTGTTATGTCATTAATAGAGTCTTAATTAGATCTGTTCTTAAGAAAACCCCTTATGAACTGTGGAACAATAGAAAGCCTAAGATTAGTTACTTTAAAGTTTTTGGTTGCAAAGTATTTATTCTGAATACTAAAGATAATCTGGATAAGTTTGCTTCCAAAAGTGATGAAGGAATTTTCTTGGGTTACTCTATTTCAAGTAAAGCCTATAGAGTATTCAATAAGAAAACCAAATGTGTGGAAGAATCTGTTCACATCAAGTTTGATGAAACTGATCCACATGAGCCTAAAACCTCTCTTGAGAATCTTGAAGAAGATTTGTCTATTCTGGACCTTAATGATAAATCTAAAGAACCTATTATAAAAGTATCCAGTTCTGGAATTTCTCCAGAATCTGCTTCTGTTGAACCCGAACCTATAGATGAACCTGAAATTTCTAGTCCAACCTTTACCAGATCAACAAGGATTCTAAAGAATCATCCTTTAGAAGCTGTTGTCGGTAATCTTGATAGAGGAACACAAACTAGAGCTTCTCTAAGAAACCAGGTTGAACATCAAGCCTTTCTTTCACAGCTGGAACCCAAAAATATCAATGATGCTATCAATGATGAATTCTGGGTAATAGCTATGCAGGAAGAATTAAATCAGTTTGAAAGAAACAAAGTCTGGGAATTAGTTGACAGACCTAAGGACACTTTGACAATAGGCACAAAATGGGTTTTTAGAAATAAAGTAGATGAATCTGGAAATATAGTTAGAAACAAAGCTAGACTAGTTGCACAAGGATATAGTCAAGAATAAGGCATAGACTATGAGGAAACTTTTGCACCTGTAGCTAGACTAGAAGCCATTAGGATCTTACTTGCATATGCTGCACATATGGATTTCAAGTTATATCAAATGGATGTGAAAAGTGCATTTCTAAATGGTTTTATAATTGAAGATGTTTTTGTAGAACAACCACCTGGATTTACTAACCCCCATTTTCCAAATCAAGTTTTTAAACTTTCTAAAGCTTTGTATGGTTTAAAACAAGCTCCAAGAGCTTGGTATGATAGACTTAGCAATTTCCTTATTTCAAAAGGTTTTACTAAAGGGATTGCTGATCCAACTCTTTTCATTAAAAGAATTTCTAAAGATGTTTTGGTTGTACAAATATATGTTGATGATATTATTTTTGGATCTTCTAAACACTCTTTATGTACTGATTTTTCAAAAAGTATGCAAAATGAATTTGAAATGAGCTTAATGGGAGAGCTTACGTACTTTCTTGGATTTCAAGTATTTCAAAATGAAAATGGTATTGTTTTGAATCAAAGTAAATATACAAAGGATCTTTTAAAACGTTTTGGTCTGGATAGTATCAAGGAAAGTGAAACTCCTATGAGTACTACCTGTAAATTGGATGCAGATGAAACTGGGAAACCAGTTGATCAAACAAATTACAGAGGTATGATTGGTAGTTTACTTTATCTTACTACTAGTCGACCTGATATTATGTTTAGTGTGTGTATGTGTGCTAGATTTAAAGCTAATCCAAAAGAATCTCATTTGCTTGCTGTTAAAAGAATTTTTAAATATCTCAAACACACGGTTAACTTAGGTTTGTTTTACCCAAAAGGACAATCCTTTGAGTTAATGAGTTATTCAGATGCTGACTTTGCTGGTTGTAAGTTAGATAGAAAAAGCACATCAGGAACATGTCATTTGCTTGGAAAATCCTTAGTTTCTTGGTGTAGTAAGAAACAGAACTCAGTTGCATTATCTACTGCCGAAGCAGAATATATAGCTGCTGGTAGTTGCTGTGCACAAATTCTGTGGATGAAATACACTCTTTTGGACTATGGATATGTTTTTAAACATGTTTCAATCAACTGTGATAACACCAGTGCAATAAACATCTCTAAGAATCCTGCATCTCACTCTAGAACCAAACACATAGATGTAAGACACCATTTCCTAAGAGATCACTATCAAAAAGGTGATATTTCTCTTGAATTTATTGGCACTGAACATCAATTGGCTGATATTTTCACTAAACCTTTATGTTCGGATAGGCTAAGTTACATAAGACACGAACTGGGAATGTTTAATCACAACCGGTGTGAAAATCCTCACTGATGTGAAATTCTCACCGACGTGAAAATTCTCACCGATGTAAGTTTCTCACCGACGTGAAAATTCTCACCGATGTAAGTTTCTCACCGACGTGAAAATCTCACCGATTTGTTTTTCTCACCGATGATTAACTCACACCGATGCAAGGCTTTAAAACTTCTGTCTGCCGCCAAGAATATGAATCGTTTTATTTTATTTTATTACTCTATTTTAGTCACTTATTTGGAATTCCTAAATGATAAAACTCATTCTAAGCCACTTCTTACCTCACCGAGCTCAAAACCTCTCACCTTCGAACCTTACCTCCCAAATCGGCCAAGAACCCTAAACACGCGATGGAAAAAACCAAGCTTCCTATCATCAGAGATGAAAGTGCAGAACCAAACGCTAAGAAGAAGAAGACACAGCATAAAGCCAGTGTTAGTGAAGTCAAAACTAGATCGGGAAGGCGACCAGTGAATCCTCACTTGCAGAATAGAGACATAGTAATCGAGAAGGAACTGTGCGTGGAATGGCTACTGCCTAGAAAATCCTTAGTACTCGAGATTCTGGAAGACCAGAAATGGATGGATTGTTTCTCGAATAACAATGGCCCATACTACCCGAAGTTGGTAAAGCAATTCTACGAGTTTGTAACCTTCGAGAAGTCTGAGGATGAGAATCGGGTTAGCTCTTTTGTAAATGGAAAAGAGATGTCTTTTTCTTCAGTAGAGTGGGATGAGAGTTTGAAAGTACCACATGAAGGTGTCTCTGGGTATGTATCAAGAGCAATGCCACCTAGTAGTGATATCATTGATTATGAGACCTCTTTACAAGAACTGACTGGAAATGGAAATCAAAGGCAAGTGGTTGCTGCTGAAATGGATGGAGAGAATCGACTGCTTTTCAAGTTTGTTCAGCATGTGTTGATACCGAGGAGAGGAGATTTTGCAAATCTGAGATATCAAGATATCTATCTTCTTCATTTTCTAAGACATGGTGTAAAAATCAATCTGTACAGATTGTTGATGCTTCAAATGGAAGACATGATTAGACCAAAGTCAAAGACTAACGCTTTGTTCTTTTCCAAGCTGATTTCAGTGATGATAAAAGTGAAAGAAATAGCTAAGTCTCAGGATGAGACAGTTGTAGTCAAGAACAATTTCTGTATCACCTCGACTGTTTGTAAGTATATGAAAATTAACTGGAACCCATGGAAGGGAGAATGGGTCAGTGATGATCAGAAGATATATGATAGGTTTAACCCTGTGGATCATCCCTCAAGACCAAAGGATATGAGAGATCTGAGTCTGAGACCTGATGAAGAGGAACCTGTTTATAGTAGTGAAACAGAAGAAGAAACAGAAGAAGAAGAAGAAGAAAATCCTATGGATGTTGGAGGAGATCCAGACTTGCCCCCAAGTCCTGTTGTAGAATTTGTTTATTCTAGGAAAGGAAAAGTAGAGGAAATTGTGTCTACTCATGAGGAAGACCAGTCTGTACCTCACCAAGAAGAAGAGAAAAGGAGAATGTATCTGAATCGCCTGCTTCTGATAGTTTAAGTATGAGTCCCTTGATTGGAAGCTAAGCTATGCCTGCTGCTGAAGTAGAAAAAGATAGAGATAAAGCTGTACCTATTTCAGAAAACCTCCTTACTGCTGCTGAGATGGAAGTTGTTGTGGAAGATTCTGATGAAGAAAGGCCAGCAGAAAAGGCTGTTGTGATACATGAGAATGCACCCATTGAGGGGGAGAATCAGTCTGTGCTTGGAAATGTTACAGTAGCTGTTGAGATTGGAGACTAGGTAGAAGACCCAGGGTTTATAGTCTGTGGATTGGATTATCCGGATTCTGACAATGAGGTGTCTGTGAATAGACCGAAGATCAATTATGATCTTGCTGCTGAGTTGTTTCCAGATGATGTGGTCAGATTTCATGATCTGAATAAGCTGAAAGAGGACCTCAAATCCAGTTTTGTTGAAGAAGTGAAGTTAATGGAAACCTCTCTTGCTTCCTCAATTAATTCAATAATGACTACTTCTGTAGTTAATTTGGCCTCAGCAAGGGGATCTGCTGCAGTTATCCCAAGTGATTTTGTCTCCAAATCCGATCTTGAATCCATGAAAAATGAGCTGAAAGAATCTTTCAGTGCATCAGTTGCTGAGATGAAGCAAAGCTTTTATGAAGAAATGAAAATGCTAGAGAGATCCTTCGAGCTATCTCTGGCTTGTAATTTATCTTCCTTTATGTCTGAGCTTATGGAAGAAGTGAAAGAGTGCCAGACTCAGTCTTCAAGAATCGAAGCAGATCTGGAAGCTCTCAAGACATCAGTTGTTACTTTGGATTCCTATATGAGCTCTAAGTCTCAAGCTGACAAGGACCTAGCTTATGTGAAGAGTGTAGTAAGCCAGTTTGTCTCAGTGTTTGAAAGTTTCAAAACCTCAGTGAAGGATCATGTTCAATTGCAAGACTCTCAAGTTCAAAGTCTAATCAGTGGTTTGTCTAAGAGTTTTAAAGAAACTGTTTCCTTCTCTCTTGGCCCTCTCACATCCAAACTATCAGTTGACCTGAATCAAGTTCGAGCAATGTTGAAGGAGGAGATTGGCTCTATTTCTACCAGTGGCTCTGTGGACTCATCAGAGTTGAGCCGAGTGGTGCTTTCTACAAGAGATTCTGCCAGAGAAATAATGAAGATTGTTCAAGATTTTATGAGAGAATCCTCTGCCTCTCAGGAAGCCATAAAAAGCAAAGTGGACTACTACTTCTCCAAAATTTTCACCAAGCATCAACTCGAACACCACTTCAAGCTAATGTTGGAACACATGAAGCTCCCTCCAGTCACTCAAGCTTTCAGAGAACAAGTGAGCAAGCTACGAGAACTGACTCCTGCCTTAGAGAAATTCATGGAGAATAAAGATGATTTCATCTCTGCTATGGAAAGAGGAGGAGGAATTATTATGGATTTTAGAAATCTGCTGCTTCCCTTCTTGCATGTTGATGCCAGACCAGTCATCATCCCTCCTGCTTTCCCTGCTTCTGCTTCAGCTGCTTCCACAGTCCAGCTGACTCCTGTTCAAGCCATTCGAAGCCTCACACCAATGATCACCCAAAAATCTTCAACCTACAAGCCTGACTCTGTGTCAGTGGCCCAGCCTCCTTTGATCTTTTCTGGCATTCCCAAACCTTCACGTGAATCCTCACCACCTGAGCATCCTTCTGATCCCAAAGTAAAATCCCACGTTGCAGATGAGGATTGAACCAGTGGCCAGGATTTTTTGATAGGAATTCCTTTGTATTTTGTCTTTGTACTTTTTGAATACTCTTATACAGAACTCTTTTTACTTCTCTTGTTTTATTTGTCTCCTATATATATATATATGCTTTCCCACTTTTTGATTATCACAAAGGGGGAGAACATTAAGAGGGGGAGAAACATTTTATGAGAGAATAAGGGGGAGAACAAAATGAGAGAATGAGAAATATTTTCAATGGAGAAAAATAAGGAATAAGGGGAGACACATTACCCTTTGTTTTGTTTTCATTTTTACCTTTGATATCTTATGTATATATAGTACCTTATTTTATTTTTTATTTTATTTTTCTTTCTTCTTCCCTCTGATAACTTCTGTCTATATCATACTATTTCTATTATCTCTGAGGCTGTTTTCTCTGAGAAAATTGAATTCAATATTATACTCTTTACTATTATATTTTCACTATGTTAAATGCCAATATCATAAATTGTGATTATCAAAAAGGGGGAGATTGTTGACCTCACCTATTTTGATAATCTCAATCATGTATTCATATGTGTTGAAAATCCCAATTATGTTTTCATTCTCTATGATATTGTTAAATATCATTGATCTATACTTTAATTCTTTCAAATATGTGATCAAACCAATAATAATTTTTAAAATAGTCTTTGAAATATGTTAATCATCATTTATCCACGTTCATACAAGTTATAAATTGATTCTAACACAATCGGATGTGTTCTGCATAAAACATAAGTAATCTGCCTATAACTACTGATAAAGAGCTACCGGTAACCAGTCTACCGATAGACTTAGTCTACCGACAGACAGCTACCGATAGACTTAACACAGAGCTACCGATGTACTTATAAATATAATCTACTGACTTACAGACAGCTACCGATACAAACGTAGAGCTACCGGTGTAAGTATAAATAGCTACCGATGGAATAAGAGTCACCGATGGACGAAGCTACCGATATAGACTCACAGCTACCGACGCATGGAGCTACCGATGCATTTGAGATACTGATGTTCGAGATACCGATGTTTGAGCTACTGATGTTCGAGCTACAGATGTTTGAGCTACCGATGTTCGAGCTACCGATGTTCAAGCTACCGATGTTCAAGCTACCGATGCTGATTACCTACCGATCACTCGACTCACTGTTTGAATTTCTTTATTTCCTATATTTATTCTATCTAACGGTCATATCATGTATATTTTAATGATTTGTCAAATATCTGATAAAGGTTGTCGGATGTTAGGAACCCGTACCTCGTACCTGCTGAAAAGAAATCTTTTCTGTCCCCTGATGGGAGATAAATACGAGAAGACTACATACCAGAAATACACGAACGTGTGAAGGAAAAACAAACAACAACAAGAAGCGAATGAGAAAAGTGCGGTGCATCCAATATACCAAAAACGACAAAAGAACGAGAAGAACACAGAGAAGCTCATAGACAATCAAGCATACTCGAGAAGTGTTCTGTGCATACAAGAAGAACTTCATCGACTACATTCTCACTACCTGTGAACCTGGAGCATACGACACTCTGTTTCTCAAATAGAAACGAGAAGAGGACTCAAACTCACTTGCGATCGAATCTGAAGGAGTCCAGAGCTATACTGCAATCACTAGAACCATATATAAACTCTACATCTCTTGTTCTGTGATTTATTACCATTCTTTTTCGAGCAGTGTGTGTTATCTACTGTATCTAACACATACACTGTCTCCTGTACTCAAACTGAAGGATTTGTAAATCCTTACCAAATTCTTCCATTCTTTATTTCCCACGAATAATAGTGGTAGAGGTCGTGTGTGACCTGGACAGCTAGTTGTTGTTGTACTGTTTCCCACGAATAACAGTGGTAGAGGTCGTGTGTGACCTGGACAGCTGGTTGATGTTGTACTGTTTCCCACGAAGAACAGTGGTAGAGGTCTTGGACCTGGACAGTTGTAAACTGTTGAACCCTGATCCAGGGTGTGGATCATTCTTATATAAACTTTTGAGAGGACTAAGTCTCGGCTTGAGACTGAACCTCTTGGTTACATTGTTGTGCCATCTCTTTCAAAGTTTTATTCCGCTGCTAATCACATTAAAACCAATACTGTTTTTAAAGTTACTTTGATAATTAAATTAGCAAGTGTTTATGTTAAGTGTAGCCTAGTAGGTTAGTTTCAAAAGATAATCACACACTCTTGTTTTGATTAACTGGGAATTAATCAATCCCTTGAGAATCTAACAGAATCTCTACTTTAATATAAATTCACTACAGTTTAATTTATTATTTTATTTGGGGGTCTTTAAGACATTGTTTTTAAACACATAAATTTTAACTAATTCTCTTTGTTGATCGATATTTCCTCCCCTAGTACTAAAACATATGTATTATCTAAAAAATTAAATGGTTCTCCCTCTTCTCACAATAAAGAAAAAACTTCTTATTTTTTGTGAAACATTCTTCTTGGACTTATTGGGTTTACATTTCTCAGTTGATTTATTATTGTAATACTTTTATAAGAATAACATGACTTCCTCCAGTGGTATTTTATGCTAATGTGATTATGACACATTATTTACTAATTTTTTGAATCATGTTCAACTTCTGTAACCAATTTGGATTTAAGTCCCACATAGATTCAAAAAAATTCAAAACAGTTTGTAATATAAAAACTTTTCCCTTTTATATATCCTCATTTCATCCTCTCATATTTTCTCCCCATTGATATAGGGCTTAATTTTGTTTTTAGTGTATAAATTCTATTTTAGGATTCCATATCAATGTTCCAGAATATATCATATCTATAATAGTATCTAAGAAGCACAATTGTCTTGTTTTGATAAATAGTTTGGTAAGAATTGAATCTTTTTTATCTTTTTTTTGAATTTTATGAAATTATTGGGATTATTTAGTGGAATAAATTTTCTTAAAATTTTTCATACACAATAATTTTATTTTAGGTTTCCTAATTATTTATCCTTATCCACATTATACAAATTTTTATTGTAAAACATCCCTATTAATAAAAATTGAATTAATATAGTAGATTATTTATAATGTGGATGGTACATTTTACATTGATGCTACTAATTGTTAATAATTATATGATTTTAATATATTTTTTCCTCTAGATAGATAAATTTTAGAAAAATAATACTCCTTGAAATTTTTACTCGTATTTGGTCTTTTCACAGAATATTGTGAAGACTCATCTTGAATACTTTCAATATTTTACCATCTATCTTCCAATTCAATATGTTTCATATTTAGGTTGATTTTCTCCTCCTCCACTGGATACATTATTTTATAATAGAGCATGATATTATAAACTACATAATAATTTATTTTATTTTATTTCTCATAATAAAGTGTCATGATCTATAATATTGTTTGAGTTAACTCTAAGTTGTGAATTCTTAACATCAATGCCGACATTTTGATCTTATTTTAATGAATGTAACTTCTCCTTTAAATTTATTTTTTCTTTATTGTTTATCATGAATTTTATTAATCCACTCATTATCCAAAATAGAGTATCTTTATTATATCCCTATAATTATGGAATCCATAATTACGACATGTTAGAATAATTTCTTATAAATCCTTATCCAATTTTCCTAAATATTTTTCACATATAGAGATAAATTCATACGTTCTCATAAATGATCCAAAAATAAAAGTTACCATTTTTTATATATAATTTTTAACTACATAATTTATGATGTATTCTTATCTACATGGTATTTGATCCATCCACTACTTATTCCCATTCTATGCTAGAATATCCTTCTTTATAATTACAATATAGGTAATCTAGAAATTATTTCTCCATATATAAATTTATTTCTATTCTTCCTATTATTTTCCATCTCTTTTTTCTTTATATTCTTCGAAACCTTTTATGGGATAGTGTTCTAATAAGAAAAATATATAACTTATCTAAAACTTGACATTATTTTGAATTAAAAAGGGAAACTCTAATCATAAAAAAACATCAAAATTTTAGACCATTAAGAATTCAATAATAGGAATGACTTGATTCAATGATACGAATTATTATGGTTATTTAGTGATATTCCCAACACAAAGAGGGTGGAGGAGGTGAATCAGTGTTTTAATCCTTTTAACCAATTTAAATCATTGTGCCATTTCACCTCCACTTTTATTAAACAAATGTATCTCTTATTATTTTTCCCTTATCTCTTGGTTAGTATGGAAGTAAAAAAGTAGTAAAAAAACACAATAAGAACTCCCAAATTTTTTAGTTAGGATTTCATCTATTTAGGATAACTATATACCTAGTTCATTATGGATATTATATTATACACAAAACTCCATTTTTATTATCAAAATAATATTAGGTAAGGATATATCCTTAGACCCATATAAAAGATGGCACAAACCAGAATTTATTGAAAGAATTATTTTTAAAATATATATATAGTGATATATGATTTTTCCTAAACCATATGAATAATGGTAAGTATCAACAATATAATTCTCTTGTAGACTTGAAGAATATCTAAACTTATTCCTAAAATATAACAATCTATTGGACTACCATGTTTTTTTATTGTTCTTGTTAATATGAATAATGTAGATCTACTCTCTAACACCTTCATCTTGGATATTATCTATAGTATATAAGGATAATTTTGTTTTCTAATTTTAATTATTATTCAACAGAGAAAACTATTATATTTTTGAAAATTATTAGATCCCCTTCATTTCTTCAACACTCACAATATATGACTAAAATTTATGGTGGACACTCACTTATTTGTCTATCATCTTTTTCTCAATCTTTCTGAATGTGTGGTAATATTATATTTGAATACTATATTTATTGTTATAATAATCCAATATATATTTCTAAATATGTGAATATCATTTTAATAATATTCAAATGTTTATTCTTTATAAATATCATTATTTTATACTCATGAAATCTCACCATTAAAACCTATAATCTTTAACCTCTATATCACACCACATTTATTTTAAAAACAGACAATGACTCAGTATTTAAACCACCATAATGATTTTGAAATTATCATGTGATTTATTATAATTTAATTCTTAAAAAAACTACACATTTGGGTGGATCCATTTATGAATTTGAATTATGAAAAATTATAGTCATCATCCTGGTCCCCTATATTGTGTTGTAAATATCTCCCACAACCTCTTCCTTCACCATGCAATACAACATGGTTTTTCTATATATCTATTAGAGTATGAATTCTTCATTAATGAAATCTTATCATCTTGAATAATAGGAAATTAAAATCGTGATATATCATTATTGAAATCACAATATAACATCATTTGATATAATGTTCATAAATGACTTTTCGAAATTTATCTTTATATATATTTTCAAAATGTTACAATCTTAAGATATATTCAAATTATTAAAAATAAAAACAAGTTTCTTTTAATTTAAAAATATTAGGAACCATATATTATATTTCAATAATAGTTTATTGAACCTACAGATTTTTATAGGAATCTATTACTTTGTAAAAAAAGGCAAGAGTTATTATTCTGTAAGACATAAAAAGTCTTATAAAATCATAGTAATGATATTTATTTTTTATATTTTTCACACACCACCTGATTTCCAAAATACTTAGTTGTCTTATAAAATCATTGAATGTATTAAATAGTCATTAGATTTACTTAATGGATGATCTGAAGTATTTTGAAGTCCCTCGTAACTCCATAAAATTTTCAAATTCATCAAGAAACTCATTTTTATAGGAATTTACTAGTCTTAAAGTATTAGCTAAAATTATTATGGTTTATATGAGACTATTGATTTTTATTCCTTTATCTAATTCCATTTAACTGATAAGTATTACAAAAAAACTCAACATCATTCATAATAAAAATATTCTTATAAAATTGACTCAAATTTAATGAAGTTTATGACATTGAAATTTTTCTCGACTCCATGCACTAAATTCTTACGATCTATATTAATTCATATGAAATACCATTGAAGTATTTTGAGATCCTTACAGATTATCAAAATTTTATTTCTCTCAATAAATTCTATAATTCTTCACATTATTTCAAAGATAATATAATTAAATATTAGACCTTATTTGAAGTATGTGATCTACTGAAAACACCTTCAAACACTTCATATGACATTTTAATTCTCTTAAATAATCTTCAATTAATATCAATGATAAATTCAAGGAAATATCAGTATGTGAATATTCTTTGGAGTATTTCAATGATATTACACTACATAAACAAATAATTAATTCATCAATAATCATCCATGTAAATTAATTTATAAACAACTATTTTTTATCTATACAATACTTTGGATGTAACTCCTCGACTAAATTTTCAACTTAATCCTAGAGATATATTATTTTTCAATTTCAAAACTATATGGTACTTTTATCTTTTTTACTAAGCCTACATTAATAGAGTTAACATAAAAATTATCAAGAAGAATCTTCCTCAAGATTATATAGTCCTTGGGAACCTTAAAAAACATATATAATCATCATACAATGGTATCCATAATTTGACCAAAACATTCCTTCCATGTGAATGGATCTCCATGTGAAATTTAAATGGAATAAACATAACTCTCATATTATTTTCTTTATAGAAAATGATAAAATATTATATAATTATTCTTAAGAAAATCAAATCATTAAGGTGAATATCTAATATATATACATTATTTCATCTCTACGTATATATACAACTCAGATTTGGAACTCCTCTTCTTCTCATCAAGTAGCAGGTTAACTCTATGTATCTTCCATTATTGTCACAACCTAACCCATTGGGACCCCACATGGGTTGAAAGTAAGATGATAGTGATACCAAAAACCCTCCAACAATATGCTAGGGGCTAGTGAAAATCAATTAATATGAATAAAATAGATATGGGAGGACTTATACTAAATTAAATTCACCCACATACAAACACAGTTCCATTAAATCGTGAACTGATATAACAAGGATGAAGATACTGTATAGTAAAAAAAATATTCAAAAGTCTCTTGGATATATATCAACGTGAAACAAGGTATATACTGTATAAATGGAAAAATAAATTCCCAACTAGAAATAGAATGGGAGACCAAAACTAACAACCAATTTATGGATGTAAATCAAGGGAGTGTCTAACTCAATATCCTAGAGTTTGTCCACCAAACACGGTAAGTGCCACAATGTACTGTTAAGAACCACTAAAAGAGGTCCACCAAGATAACTACTAATCTGGTTATTATCTTCATAATAGATGATTTTTTTAGGAAATTACTATTCATTGTTGAGTATATAGATACCCAGTAGGACACCATATAAACCAAAAAGGGATGAAATAGAATAAAAATAGTCATCTCAACTGATGGAAAAGATGGTAAAGAAACCCAACATCAGATATGATGATAAGGAAAACTTAGGATAGAGTGAAAGGGTATTTACATATTAACAACCAAATATGAATGACGAGTTGCCATGAAGATCCCAAAGGTTCCATATCTAATGCTATGGACCACATGAATCCTAATAAGAATCATGGTGGAGGGCTCACACCTCGCCAATATTCACAATCGAGGGAGAAACTATCTAATGTGGAGGGCCTTCTCCCCACTGGAGCTCAAATATGGTGGAGTTCCACTATATAGTTATATGACCCACACCCTCAATAGTGAGGGGGAGTCTCTAATATACCTATTTACAGAGTATGTGGACAAACTCCCTTCTATAAAATGGGATTACTCACCTTATCATATCTATAGAGATCAAACCTGATCACTTCCATCATCCATGAATCACTGGATAAAGAGTATCCCTCATAACACATCTTATAATATCATTAATTAAAAAACTAATCACACAATTAAATCCTATGTAAAAAACCACTTCATATTGGCTACTCGTAGGCCCAAATTTGAGTCCTGAAGAAGGGGATAAATGTGGTAGAATGTTCTCTAGAAAGTACACAACATGTACTACTGTGGTACATGATGAGTCTCATAAATAAAACCCCTATACCTGTCTAATCAATATAATCATCATGTAAAATAAAAAATACACAAAATTTTATCTGGGTGACAAGATGTGTAGGGACACTATGGGTCCAAGTCATGTTCATCACCAAACACAGGATTCTCTATCCGAGTAGGATTACTTGATGTGTGATCTCATGTACATAGAGTGTGGGATCCCCCATAATCCAACAAAAATTCCCAAATTAACTTGAGTTATCTAATTGATTATAGGTACATGAGGTGTAGTATTAGGTACAAGGGGAGTAGGGGACACATGTTAAATGGGAATGCACTATCCATACAATGTTGTGCTAACCGGCCAAGGTAACACACACTTTAGATCCTTCACAAAGTGTATAATATTTAGATAATATTCAAAACCTATCTTCCTCACAAGGGGTCCACGAAGTGTATGTTTTTACGAAGTACATACTATGTACATTTTAATTTCACAAAAACCCATCATATTCACATACACCACCTACCTAAAGTCCTCCTTATTAGATTTTATCATGAAATCCAACATGGATCTTGGATATATATTGAATGATTTTTCAATGTTTCTAATATCTAGATTCTAGTCATCTGTCGCCTAGAAAAACATCCACCATCATAATCCTTAAAACTCCTCCCAACTCGATCCTCAGGAACTCTATTACTATCCATTTTAACTCACCAAAACCATAATATTTGAAGGATTCCACCTTAGATCATCAATTCATGGCCTTTATTAGCGGTAAATCCGGATTCTTTTCTCCCACACTTTATTTTTCTGGCCTCCTACTCATAAATGGGGTTACAATTCCTAGATCCATAATATGAATTCTCTTTCACCTCAAGATCCTTAAAATAATCCTTGACATGTTGTTTTTAACCCAACCACCATGATTTTATAGTTTTAATCATGTTCAAACTCATCCAAAAATGTCAAATCACTAACCCCCATGGGCCAATTAAGAATAAAATAAAGAATAAATAAGGGGAACACAAAAAAATTGATAATTACCACTGTCTGAGACAAATCTAGACAACGATCCTAAATTGATCAATAAAAAAGATATTCATAGGAATAATGAAAACTAATAATCAGAGTTGAAATAATGATTAAATTTTCTAGATAATTGAAATAACTGAATCCCATAATTAATAAGAAATATAATTAATGATCAACAATCCAAACAAAGGGTAGAAACCCAAAAAAACAAGATCTTCCTCATGAATAGATCAATCACTATTGTAGAACACATCCAATAGCGATGACGAAGATGCTCATGTTTCATCAATTTATCCATAAAACCAATATATAATCACCAAAGGTGATTCCATTATAAGATATCCAAGGAATGGACAAGCCTTTATTAGAAACATGATATCACTATCCATTCACAAATACCACAATCCATATCATTTTCCTATGATTTATGAGTCTGAATAAATACAAGAATTGGTTAACCCTCCTCATGGTGTACCCTCATGAATATTTAATCATTTAATTGTAAAAGATTATGTTCCTTTTTATGAATCGATTTGTCCTCCCACAGTGCTTAGAGTCCAGAAAAAACCAATTCACATTTTGTAGAAAGCAACCACACACATGTCTCAAGATCACATGGAACCAAAGATTCCAAAACTAACCAATATACTCAAGGACATCATATGAAAACATAACAACATTTATAACATAAAGGTATCATAACCAAGGTTTTCTCTCTAGCCCATCCTACCCTTTGAAGCTATATATTCATCACATAAGGTCATAACAAGGCACACCCTAAGCCTAATCTAATACTAAGTTCTACAAACTAGTATCCAAAAAAATTCAAATTTTCTCATTAACTTATGGGAACTCATAATTTTATAGAATTAAATTTTATATTCCTAGTCTTATTTAATTAATATGTCATTCACATGTCATGTGGGAAAACACATTATAAGCTGCTTAACATAATTTTATTCAACCATGACCATTATATAATTGATCTCAATATCATACATCATATGCATTTAGGTGTTTATCATTATCTATTTCTTTTTATCATTAAAATTCTATCACTAAGGTGTTGTTATATGAAGGTTAAATGACATGTTATAGAGGAAAAAATCCTTGAAGTTGTTATTGGTACAACATTTAGCTGGCACAAATTTATATTCAAAATTAAGAAACTACAAACCATCATTCCCAATGATTCCAATTTTATGTCTTTTCCGTACTCATCAAGATATCATTTTCCAAACATTCAATATTTATTTAAATATTACAATCCTATTTTTATTAGATTGGCTGAAATTCACAAATTATAAATGAAAATACATTATAATTTTTTATAAGGTCCTTATTTGAAATAAACAATCACATCAATAAGAAATTTATATTTTCCAATTATTTTCAAGGTGTTAATTCCTTATTTGTCCAAGTATAATTACACCATACACTTATATGATACAAACACAAAATATATCATTGTAGACACATTAAATAACAAAACCCTTTAAATTATTTAAAACCAAGGTAGATATAAATTACTAATAGATATAATCCCTTGTAGGGTCCACAAGGTTAGATACCCTGAGAGGGGGGAGAATCAAGGTATGACAGATTAAAAAAAACTTCCCCAATTGATCTTGTTTCACTGTTAAGAAAAACTCTATTCTCTCTCTTTCCCATAAAAAAATATAAACATAAATCAAATCATGCACAAGACAAAATGATTTTTATTTGGATCACCCTCACTGGCCTATGTCCAAGGATCATACACTGGCGATGTGACGATGTACCAAATCCACTAAAAGCACAGTACTGTTTATAATGTTTGGAGCAGACTCACTGTCCCTTCTGATTTACAACCACTCACAATATGAAATCTCACTGCTCTCTCAACTAAAGCGTACTCACTATTTCTTTAAAATATCCACTCCTAGATTAAATAGTTGTAGGTCTCTCCATTATCACAAATTAATGAATCTTACTCTGTATGTAGATTATTAGTTCAAGTTACACTTTTATCCACTAACTAATCCAACTTTACCATGGATGTATCGGGAAATATTCCAACTTTCCACGCAACCCTAGAATGACCAACACACATCTCTATGACTGGCTTGATTCTCTAATACCTGGCGCACTTCTTCAAGCCTGGTGCAAAAGTGTCACCTAACCACTTGGACGAAACTACCTTATTCAACCCAAAAGTTGGCCGACTCAAACCCTTTTACACCCAAACCAGTATTGGTGGAGTACTATCAATTGGTGTGCAAATTCTGAATATCTTTATACTTGCGTGACAAAACCACCACTTGTGTGACCAAAACACCCGTGCAACTAGAGCTCTAATTTTATATAATTGTTGAACTACATCATGAATGAGGATGGGTGGTCCTCTATTTATAGGAATTTTGGACACCCTAAGCATCGAAGCGCAAGTCTCCTCTTAGCGTGCAACTCCTGCCACCCGAGTCTCTGTCGCCCTAGTAACTTACACGCCCCAACCAAAACATGGGCACCCCTCTTTCCTTTTCCATATTTTGATGTTATGATCATGAAAAATATATATAGCGCAAGATTTCAAGCCTCCAAGATACTCGAATGCAAGTCCCTTTTCCAAAAACACTTTTCTCCATTTGTCGATTTGGAGGTCTAAAAATTTGGAAAACACTAGAAAACGGTGCCACTTTGTATCTGACCTTTTTGTACCTCCTCTAGATCATCAATTCCTTTTTTAGGTTCTTCAATAAATCATGGATTGTTAACAACATCCCTTGAACTCGACATGTCACCATGAAAAACCCCTTTGTCAATAAATTTGTACATCATGGTCTGCTTTGTCAACAAACACAGCACAGAGGCCCACTTTGTCAACAAACACAATCACCTCAAAAATTCTTCAATGATACCTTGAGGGATTTTTTTCCCAACATCCATAAACAATAAATCAAACACCATTATATGTAAATACTTGGAAATTATCAATCAATAAAAAAATATGGATGATGCATAAATCCTATGAGCCTATCATGATGTATGGATACACACACCTCCTCTTATTATACCTTCCATGAAAAAAAAGAGCAATAATCTATCAATGAAGATAAAAAAAACATCACAAGACATCCGTGATTTATCATTGAACCTATAAGTAATGTTGAAAACTTATTTAGTGGGATAAAGTCAAATATATAAAAATATTTTTTGATTCGATACTTTGATCGCTAAAAATAAATTTCAGGATGTTCTCTCAATTTCAAAAATGGATATCAAAAAATTTCATGGGTTTCATGGTTATGAAGATATGAATCATAGAATGGATTTTTATTATGCAGAAGTAATGTAAAAATATTATGGTTGTATTAATTACAATATCCCACTTGTTAAAAGTATAAGAAGAAGCATCCTGAGAATTGTACGAAAGGGGAAAGGAAATTATTTAGGTGTGGTATAGAGGGGAAACAAAGCAGTGAATATCGGTGGGAGAAAAACAAAAATGTGATGGAATAAAGAAATGTATCAGTCAACCCTTAACCAATTGTAACATGTCTAATCTATAAAGAACAATGATAAAATAAGAACCAATGAATAAAGAAAAGGGTTTTAGAATATGACCAGTGACAAAAAAAACTAAATCCTAGACAACAAGGTTGAGAATATATCATCACTACTATTGAGGTAGATTATAAAAACTTAGTGGTGACATATATGCTAGATATTCATACCAAAAATGAAAATGTACTATTTGATTTTGGTTCAACTATTTATTAGAAATATTCAAAAACAACCTCAAAACTAGGATGTTAATTTATCAAATAAAATTTAAAATAGAGAATTTATTTCATCCCAAACATATAAATTCTTCCATGTCAATATGATTAGGCTGAATTTCCCAAAAAAACCATTTTATACCCCCTTTAACTAAATTTTATGTTATTCATTGTATAGATTGTATTTCCTTCTATAAAGACAACATAAATTGTTGGGAGAAGGAAATAACCCTCTATATCACAAATCTCCCAACAATTCTATACAATTTTAATTAATATAAAGGATATTTTTTTAATTATCATCTTAGGCATGGATATTTTTTCCTTATGACCAAGAATATCTTGATCAATTTATTTAGGCTTAGGAAAATATCATTCTTGAAGACATTACCAATGTAAGTGAATCTGTTGATGTGTTCCCCAATGAATTTTATGGTCTTCCTTCTAACCAAGAGGTATATTTATGAATCAAAATTATAAATATATATTTTTTCAATATAAAATAATCCATATAGAATTTACATTGTTGGACATAATGACATGAAAAAAGAACTATAGGATAATATAGATAAAGGGTTTATGCACCAAAGTGTTTCTCTATGGGGTGCGTCAATCCTTTTCAAGGATGGGTCAATGTACTTTTTAATTTTTTATCATGAGATAAACAATATCACGATAAATAAAAAATAACCTCTTACAATGATTGAGGAATTGCTCGGTTAGCTATGTGGAGCCTAGTACTTCCCTATATTAGGTCTTCGACATGGAATTACTAAAATAAAGGTGGATAAGGATGATATCTCCAATAATATTTTCATATAACTTATGATAACTATGAACTCACATTGATTCTATTTTTACTGACTAATGTTCCAACAATATTAATGAACATAATGAATATAATCCTTACGGATTACCTTGAAAAAAATTTAGTTGTATTTATGGATGATATTTTTTTCTACTATAAAATAAATAAGAAACATGAATATCATTTTAATTTTGTACTTAAGACCTTGTAGAAGGAAAAGTTACATGTGAAGTATATTAAATTTTATCTTTTGATAGAGAAAGTATCATTTCTAATGTATGTTATCACTAGAAAATGAATATATGTGTATCCAATGGAGATAGGTGAAATTAAAGGACATCCAATACCAACATATGTGATGGATATTATTAGTTTCATTGTATTAACAAGGTAATATCATTAATTTTTAAGATATTCAGATTATTTTCAAGAAAAATAACCAATATAACAAAAAAAATTAAATTATTATAGGATGATGAATTATAAAATAACTATAAAGAGTTAAATAATATGGTAATCATTGCACATACACCCACATAACCAACCAGTGGAGAAGGATTTGTGATCTACAACGATGTGTCCAAAATGAATGTGGATTGTGTTGTTATTAAAAATGACAAATTGATATCCTGTCTCTCCCTCCTATTAAATATACATTAGAATAACTGCCCAGTACATGATCTTGAACTTTCTATAGTGATATTCACACTGATTATTTGGTCACATTATCTCTGTAGTGAAATGTGTGACATATATATGGATCGTAAAGCCTCAAATACAAATTCACAGCAAAATAGATCAATATTTTCTAATGAATGTGGTTATAAATGATCAAGGATTACTATTTTTCAATCCATTACCATCCTAGGAAGGAGAATAAAGTGGAATATGCTCTGAGTATAAAGGATCATGTAAACCTATCCATGAAGAGTATTGGAAGGGATCTAATCTTCTTGGACATATAAAGGATCAGTAGGGGAATCATAAAGAAGGAACTCCATTATACGATGCTAAAATAATTTTTCAACCATCAATTATTTATAATATAATGGAGGCCCAAAAGGACAGTAAGAATCAATAACGAAATGTAGAAAATATTCCATAATTCAACATTACTAAATATATAGTTATAATGTTTCGAACCTGGTTATGTTCCCTATCAAAACCAAAACCGAAGAGAAAAAAATTTATGATTTGCATAGATCAAACTTATCTATGCATCCTTCTAGCACTAAGAGGTATAGATATATAAATCAAAACTTATTGTGGGATAACATGAAGAGATAGATTACAAAATATGTATCTTGAAGATTTTTGTGCCAAAAAATGAATGATCAGTGATATAATTCTAAGGGTATGCTGTAATAATTTCTCATACCAATATCGATATGGTAACACATGCCCATGCATTTTACTATAGAGACCCCCAAGACATATAAATGAAATAACTCTATTTACGTGGAAGTTTATCACCTTACAAAGATAGTGCATTTCACTACTATTAAGAAATATTTTTCTCTTGACCAGATTAACATGATATATATAAGAGTAGTGGTTATACTGTGTAGATTAGCACTCTCTATTTTATATGAATAGAAATGTGTTTTTCGTTGTTTTTTTGTAGAATCCTTCAACAGGATTTGGACACATAGTTCAGTTTTATTACAACTTATCACCCTTAGATGGATGCTTGGTATGATAGAACCATTAAAACTCTAGAGGATTTACGATGACCTTTCTCAGTGGATTTGAAAGGATATTGGGATCATAACCTTCCTCTAGTGGAGTTATAATTGAAAAATAGATTCCATTATAGCTTTAAAATGGCACTTAATGATGATCTATATGGGAAGAGGTGGAAAACTGCAACATACTAGGATGAAGTTAGAGAGATATGTTTGATGGTACCAAAACCTATCCATGAGATGAAAAAATGGTTTAACCCATTCATTATTATATAAAACATGTGATAATTAGATAGAAAAGCTACTTAGAAAATCATTGACTGAACATATAGTTTGAGATCAGAGATAAGGTGTTCCTTCATCTATCATATGGTAAGAAAGTAATGTGGTTTAGGAAGAATGGAAATCTTGGTAATATATACATAGAAACCTTTGATATGATTGGTATCATCATAGATATGTACTATCAACTAACACTCCAACATAACCCATATAACGTACATGATTTGTTTCATGTTTATCTCTCAAGGAAGTTAATGTGAAACCCTACATTTACAAAATCAAGAGGTGGTACCTTTAGAGAATTATCATTTATATAAGGAGTATCCATTGAATATCTTATATCATAGATACAAAGTTCCAAAAAACAATAAAACTCACCTAGTAAAAAGTATTGTGGTGGAACCACAAGTTTGAAGATGAAACATGTGAACTAGAATATGAAATGAAATATAAGTACCCTCATTTATTTTAGTGAATGAAATGGAATTTTGAGGGAGTAATTTATAAAGGGGAAATAATGTAATGACCCAAACTATTATAAATTAAATTACCTTATGAATAAGTAAATTAATTATTATTTAAATTATTTATAGAAAAAACAAGCACTATATATATTTTTTATTTTTTAAAGTTATAAAATATATCCATAATTTCCAAATGGGATTGAAATGACATTATGAGTCATAAACATTCCTAATATAGTCATCATATATTTACATTTATGATTAGTATATTTTAAGGATTTTTATACGTTCTAATTGAAAAATAGGTAAGAAGTGCCAACCTTAACTTGTACGATTATACCCTATGAAGCCCACTTATCGGAAATTTTGAGGGAGATAAAGTCATTTTTCATTTCCCTTGACCAAGATGAATCCTATATTCAATAACTAAAACATGAGGGAAACCATTTACAATAGATGTTCAATGACTTATAGATCACCTCCCAAACCATGTTCATAATACCACAAAAAGAAAGAACCGCCACCACACACCCCTTAGGGAATACATTGGTGTGATAAGGGGTATGAATCTAGACCCTGGTAGTATTAATCTATATATTTATCTTTTTAATAAAATTATTATTATATTTTCATTATTACTTCACATATAAACATGATTTTATAATAAGATTTATAACAAAAAGTTTTTGATATGATGAAATAAAAATTACATTTTTCTGAAATATAGATTTTTTATTAAATCCCTCCTTCGGATCAATTAATAAATTTTTGAAATAAATATTATTTTCATAAAATATAATTATTAAATAATATTTATTTAAATATAGGTTTTAATTTAATTTAATTAAGTCTCATGTAATATTTATAGGGTTCATACTATTTTTATAACATAAAACTAGAATTTAAAAAAAAAATATTGTTGTATATTCATATAATTAGAAAATTATTTGTGTAAAACAAATATATTTTTTAAATCATATCATTGAAATTAACCAATTATAAATTTTTCATATTATTATAAGATAATCTATTTTTGGTAATAATTATATACTATATAAATATACATTATGTATTATGACATCATAATATACCAAAAGTGATTTAATAAATACTATAATGGAATAAGAATCCAAAAAAATATTTCCCTTTTATATAACGTTTTTTGAAGTTATTTAATTAGTTTTAGAAAACTATAATGAATACTACAAAACCAGTATTATATGGTTTAAAGACATATCATTATGAACAATACTCACTTCTATATCATGAATGGTTTTATTTTAGTGAATTTTTTAAACTAATAAAATATTCTAATCCACTTCTATATGGTGGAAAAAGGGTGAAAATCATTGGAATTATTGTGGTTTTATTATTTTTAACATATAGTCCAATACCTATCTTTTTAAATAAATAAATAACCTGTCCTTTTTTTATAAATACCAACCCAACATCCCATTAATCTTTACTCAAAACCCATTAATAATAAATTCCATCCCCTATTAATGTTTTAATACCTCCCAAGGTAATCCCATTCTCTTAAGAATCTACTCCCATGTTTTTAGGAACATCCTATTAATGTATGGGATTCTCTTACTCCTCCACTTAATTCAAGTAAATTTTTTGTATTATGCCTTTTTATTACCATATTTTATTGTTGAAATTTGTTTTTAATCATCCATTTACTATTATTATATTAACCAAGTAATGAGATACCACATTTAACTCTCAATAATAAATTCCATGAACCTTTATGTACATATGATATACTACCTAAATTATACCATGATTCCCCTTTCCAAACATTATTTTTGAGAATACCCTTCCACATTAATACTCAAGGGAATTTAACTAGTTGTACCTATACTTCATTGATTGGATACATTCATTATATAACCCACACTAAAAAATCATGGGATTAAATATAATGACTTCATTTATATTTTATAGTATATATAGCATACAAATTAATGTACCTAATATGAATCTAAAGGGTGGGATCAAAATTATATAGCCATACAATGCATTAGGTAATGTTTTTATCACATGAGATATCATGTATGGTTCATGTACAGTTATCCTAATAACACTATATTATGATGTCTCATTAGTTAACCTTGAATTATGATTACGATTTTCTATTTTATGTTGTTTTCAGATTCCTATATTTTCTAGATGGTATCATCTTTTTATATTCTTCAATGTTCATGATTATTATTATCAACTTTTATATCACTATGTTATACATATTGACTCACATTTACATATTTAATTCATTATATTTATTGATTATTCCCTAAATAGGTTTTATATATCACCACTTTCTTATGTATGTCCTTAGGTTTTCCTATGTAGTATTAGAAGATAAATGGAATATAAGATCATGTTATGGAGTTATTATGTAATATCATTGTATTTAGGTAACATGTTTTTGTGATAAGTATCCACTTTCCCAAATAAACTAGGCCTCTTTGTCTATTTGGATTTTGTTATGTATATTAATGTAATAGATCATTTAATATATTATATAAAAGATATGGGTAGTCATATGATAGGTTTGAAATAATTTTAATAGTTCCTATAATGGATTGAGGATGATCTAAGATGATAAGAATTGGTTTTAAGATATCTAGAAACCCATTACTGTGGCCCTAAAGTTATCTTTAATCCATTAAAATCAATCTAAAATTATGAGGGAATTCTTGAAAAAAGGGAAAACCATGACATTAATAGATTCAAAGCTAGCCAAATTTTAAGAACCTAGATCTTCATTTCAGGTATGTATCATTATTTTGGGTTGTTTTTAAGGGAAAAAGGAGAATTTGGTACACGCCGTGTACTCCTATGTACACCTCGTGTATCTAGTTTCCACAGGTAGCTGTGTACTAGTTGTGTAATGGCTAGTACATGCCCGTGTGGGTGACCTGGAAGACCGCCTAAACCCGGGGCCGGTTGAGGCTATTACACGACATGTACATTAAATGAACAGGTCATGTACTTTTTTTATTTTATTAGTTAGACAGGGGCCACATCTAATATCCATATGTGTCTTCTTCTTCCCATGTATCATACAAGAGAGCACCGTACGACCAAAAATATTCAATGTCCTCTCGTTCCTCTATCTGAGCACTGATTGAGATGCCAATGGGTGTGTTGGATTCCCACCGGTGAGTTCTCTCTTTCCCTATATCCTCTCTTCCTGATTTATCCTCTCTCTTGTGTTATCCAAGGTTGTACAATTTTTTCCTTTTTGTAGATCTATGATGTTCTTGGCCGATTCAAGGGCAGAAATTCAAGAGTGATCATCGTACAACATCGAGGTATGTGGTTTATACCTTTACATGATTTTTATTTGGATTATTTATTCTAGAAGTGCCGATTACCCATGTTTAGGGTATTGAATTTTTTGGATTTTAACCATTTTTAATACCTTCTATGGTTTGCTTGATTAGAAAAGGGTTTTTTAGGTGTAAGGTTTAATTCCTTGATTTTGGATGTGTTTCCCATGTTTATTTGTTTATGGTCATTGGGCCTAGTAAGCATGTTAGGCTACATTGTTTCCATGACTAGTATTGTTAAAATGGAGTTGATGTTTATATTATATGCATTAGTTTCACATTATGAACGTATGAAAAAGGTTAAATGACAGTGAGAGCTTCCCGAATTAAGGTCTTTTAATTATGAATTGTTATTATGATTGACCAGAGGTTTTGACTGTGATAGTTTTTTTGGGTCAGTGACCAGAGGGGTTAGATTGTGACAGCTACCCAGAGGGTCATTATTTAATAAATGTTGGACCATATGGAATTAATTGTGAGATATTATAGGGGGTTATTATAATGAATACTAAGGGATATTGACCATGAGGGCTACCTGGGTGGTCGTTTATTTTTTATTAGGGTTATGCGGGACCAAAGGGGTTAGACTATGTTATATTTCCCTGGGGGTCATTATTATTATTTAATGGGTGATATGTGAAACCAAAAGAGATTAGACTATGATGACTTTCCTAGAGGGTTTCTTTTAAATGTTAAAATGATTATGATGAGTATACCAAGCCAAATAACAATCTTGGACTCTGTCTTACTTGAGTGTTATATGGCCTTTTGATACATCTTTTTGTTATTGTATATAGAGGAATATAGATCTTAGGACAGATCCATAGGTTTCATTATTCAATGGTTTGAATAATTTATAAATGTAAATGAATGTAATTGAAACTGTAGGATTGTTTACTTTTAAGTACTTGCTAGTTTGTTGCTTCATTTCTGTATATTGCCTACTATATATATTCATTAACTATTAGGCATAGATCTTTTGGTGGGTTTCTACTGGGGTTCATCTCAAACCCTGTTTGGGTCATGCTTTTCAACCCAAATAGATTATATGGTTTTGAGTATAGATAAGGGAAAGTGCCCTTCTTCATCAGTTACTTGACTACTGATCGAGTTGGAAAGCATGAGACCAAGAAGAGGCATGTGATGCTATAGAAGTTTACTTGTTTTCTTGTGTAATTTGGTTTAGTAATTTGTTTCCATCATTATGACTTGTTTGGATTCTTTCCTAGACATATGTGACATGAATCATTTATATATGTGCCCAATTTTTTATTTACAATCAGTCTTCCACTATTTACTTTGTTTGTATGGTTTTATTGCTTCCACTTCTATTTAATACTTGTTTCTAATGTGTTTCTCTGCCAATGATAACATAGTTTTTCCACTATCATGCCCAAGTCCCTCGCTGGTAGTCATTAGCCTCTGGAATTTGGGGAAATGCTCTTGAGTCTATGTGACCAACCGGTTACAGGGCACGATTGGGCGGTACCCAGACCTAGGATCTTACAATGTGGTATCATAGGATGGTTTATTTTATGATTTGTATTAATTTTTTTATCTTATAGATATGGATATTAAGGAATAGCTAGTTTGTATTAATATTTTATTAGGAGTAGCTAACCCGCGTACAAGGAACAACCATGTTACCTCGAATATTGTAATTTTTCTGGTTTTTCAATTGTTACAGTTGATTTGATTTAACCATTGGGTGACACACTTATTTTGTTATATTATTATTTATATATTGTGGTTCTATTTTCATTACAAAATGATGACATGAGGGTATACCATATTATGCATTATACATTCACTTGATAGAGATCACATGTCATGCTTTCTTGTTATGCCATTTAGGGTGCATTACTAATTTCATGCTATAGTGATAGATGTTGTGCTAAATATTCATGTTTTTGTGATAAATTCCTTGATATAATACCTGATATTTGATAGGGTATTGCTAATATATAAATTCTCATTTGGAAGGATGCAAAACTGTGGTCCCTGAGGTTTTTGGGGACCTCTTGGATCAAAATTTGGTGGATCATGTCTAAATTTTAATTGAATTTTTTCGTGTTATGATGTGAATAAGGATTCAAAACATTGATTAGTGGGAGTATGGGATATCACAGGTTGGAATTTGACATTATGTGGACAAAATTATATGTTTTCATGGGTTCTAGAGAAGTTTCATAGGCTTACTATCTAGAAACCGATAAAACATGATGTGTGGTGCTATGAACACATGCCATGTGTTCTTATTTTCTGGTAGAATTTTTTTTCTTAAGTACATTCCGTTAATATATGTACATGATGTGTAGTTATTTACCATGTGACTGAATGTGTGAGTAGAGACACAGGGTTGGGAAATCTTTGGTGGATCACGTCGTGTACTTGACGTACACGCCGTGTTGTAGCGACTTTGTGTCCGACCGTGTCACTAATGACACAGGTGGATAAAAACATAGGTTGTACATGGAGTTTCCCATTATTACATGACATGTAGAGTTGATAGTGTCTCTAAATGTGTGAATAACAACACGGGTGGTTAGAGAATAAGTAGTACACTTCGTTTCTAGGGTGAACACACCGTGTAGTGTTTCTAAGGAGATAACTATGTAGTTAGAGTCATGTAGAAGAACTTGGGCAGGAGGAAAAATTCAAGTACATGCCATGTATGGGGATGAACACACTGTGTGTTGTGGTGTTACACGGACAAGATTGGATAAGGTACACACTATCTTAAAATCTTTAGGGAACACACTTTATATAGATTATACACACCTATATCAATGTTTTGTAAATCATGAATGTTTTCCTTCTCATGTTTTGTAATTTCACTTATAAGTTATAGTACTTGATAATATTAAACTGAGGCATGAGCTTGAACTTGCAGAGTCATGCCTCCAAGACGTCCTCCGACTGTATGCCAGGTACAAGACAATGACCAGACACTAGAAATGATAGATCAGGGACTACCAACAGATTCTGTCACTTTTCCCATCTTGGTACCAACTATTGTACCCGACATAGGTGGTTATGAATTGTTCTGATAAGGATTTTTGAGGATGTTACAGACTTTCCAGGGAGCAGTGCATCTTGCCCTGTCTATGGAAGAGCGGAAGCGGGTGTTCCAGCAGTAGCATCCTCCAACTTTTTCAGAGGATGGAGGACCACAGGCTCTAGAGTCATGATTAGAGGCCATGATTTTTATCTATTGAGCATCTAGAGACACCTCCATAGAGGAGGGTGGATCTTTCTATGTACATGATATGTGATTCCACCAAGAGATGGTAAGATGTTATATCATAGGTGGGACATCATCAAGATATGGTTTGGGAAGAGGTAAAGAGGATCTTCTATGATTACATCTACCCCAAGATGTTGAGGGGAAATAGAGACCAAGAGTTCATGCTTCTAGAGTAGGGGTGATTTTTCAGTGATGGATTATTTATCTTATTTCACAAAGCTTCAACACTTTGCACGTATTCTAGTAGCTGACAATTTATCTTTGGATAGGAAATTTTATTAAGGTCTCAAGTATGACATCCGATTGCAGGTGAATTTTATCATACTAACTTCAGTGACGGCTATAGTGAACTAGGCATTGATTACCGAGCGTAATTTGAGGGAGTTGGGAGCTACGATCTAGGGTGGTTCAACATCAAGGGTTGGTACTCCTTCAAAAGATAGCATGAAGAGCCATAGGGAGATTTCACATGATGTTTCTTCTGGTGTCCAGGTAGTATTCTACCAGATCAATAAGAGTGGGAATACAAGACCACATTTCTTGAGAGACCTAGTTGAGTGTCAATCTTGTGGTAAGATAGGCCATATTCAGTGATTTTTCCAGGTTTTTTCACTA
The DNA here is from genome assembly GCA_963277665.1 of Viscum album. NCBI lineage: Eukaryota > Viridiplantae > Streptophyta > Magnoliopsida > Santalales > Viscaceae > Viscum > Viscum album. Next base: position 227,306,393 of record OY728162.1, read on the forward strand.
GAAGCGAATGATAGGGGTTCTTCTATGACTCCAAATTCAAGAGAAGGACCACCAGTTTCCCATCAGTCAGAGAACTGGAGTTTGTACGATTGTTCAGACTGAAGAGGAGGTTGTGGCTATGGTAGGCAGTTGACAAGATTTTAACAACATCATGGTGGACCAGATCATGGTATTTAAAAAGGGTTTTAGGGCCACGGTAAAGATCATAATTTTTTTTGTGGTGCAGACCCAGCATGAATAGGATCTCAGACCCTCTACAGTTAGAGGTATGATTATATTTTACTCAGTTTTAGCTTCTGCTCTTTTCAATACAGGGGCTTTCCAAAGTTTTATATTTATTTCTATTGTGGAGATCCTTGGGATCTATATCATTACATCTATGGATGTTATGATTCTAGAATCTCCGTTGGGGATTATAATTGCCATTGTACATCAGTTCAAGGAGGGCCCTCTTGAGATTGGTGGGCATCACTTCTTATGGGACCTCTATGCCATAGAGATGATAGTATTCGATTTTCAATTTTAGAATGTGTTGGTTGGTCTCTTTCCAGGACTTTTCTTGACTATTATTTCTTCATGGTGAGTTTCACGTCACAGGAGGGAGGGTCTTTTATACACAAGGGAAAATGGTATGTTCAGGTCAGAAAATATGGACCCGAGCATCTTGGGTTGCAAGGAATTACAGCCCAAATTGAGAGTTTATATCTGGAAGACCAGGGGACATCATAGATGGAATTTCCTCCATGGTGGATTATTTCAGATATTTCTTTCCACATGGATTTTTAGGTTTACCTCTAGAGAATGAGGTAAATTTATCTAATGAGATTATTCTAGGAGTGGAACTGGTGTCCATTACTCTTTATAGGACGACTACACTCAAGTTACAAGAGCTCAAGAAGCACTTAGAGGAGTTGCATGAGAAGGGTTTCATCTGACCTAGTACTTCTACTTGGGGTTATAAAGTCCTGTTTGTGAAGAAGGGGGATGATACCCTTAGATGTTGAGTGGAATATCGGAAGCTGAACCAGTTGACGGTCAAGAACCGATGTCCATTACCGAGGATTGAGTATCTCTTTGATCAATTTTGAGGAGCCAGGGTGTTCTCAAAGATTGACTTGAGATCTTGTTATCATCAATTTCATGTTATACCATGAGATATACCTCTTACATCCTTTCATATTAGGTATGGTCTATATGATTATTTTGTTATGCCGTTCGGTCTCACTAATGCACCAATAGTTTTCATGGCACTGATGAACCGAGTGTTCCATCCTTACTTGGATTCCTTTTTGGTAGTCTTTGTGGACGATATCTTGGTGTAGTCTCACACTCTAAATAACCATTCTAACCATCTTGAGATCATTTTTAATACCCTAAGAGAGCATCAGTTATATGGTAAGCTCTCAAAATCCCCCTTTTGGATGGACCAGATTCATTTCTTGGGTCATGTTATTTTAGAGATGAGAGTATCACTAGACTCAAAGAAAGGGAGACAAGTAGGTTTTTTGTGAGTAGTTGAAGAATTTTTTCTACATATGATATCTTCTGGGGAAGTCTGGTTACTACAGGTGTTTTATACAAGATTTTCATGCTTAGCAGCACCACTGATGGGCCTGACTAAGAATGGTGTGAAGTACTTGTGGACAAAATCCTACAATTCATCCTTTCAGTAGCTGAAAGAGAGATTGAATTCAACCCTGATATTAATTTTTCTAGATTTGGGCAAGATATACACTATTTACTGCGATGCATCTGGTATTGGTCTGGGACCAGTGCTTATGCAAGGGGAAGGATTCATTGCATATGATTCTTTGCAGTTGAGGCCACATGATAGGAATTACCTAACACATGATCTCGAGTTAGCTATAGTTTTTCCTGCTTTATGTTGTTGGGGACATTATATTTTGGGAGAGAATTTTGAGGTATTCACTGACCAAAAAAGTCTCAAGTATATCTTTACTCAGCATGATCTGAATTAGAGACATTGAAGGTGGGTTGAGTACCTTTAGTCTTATGGCTTTAATCTTTCCTACACACCTAGGAAAGGAAATGTAGTGGCTGATGAGTTGAGTAGGAGAAATCAGATACATGCATTTTAAGAGGACAATAATGAGTGGAGGCTTTAGACTATGTTCTCTGATATGCATTTGGAGGTGCATGAAAGAGTGAGGCAGATGTTTCTTTCTTCTCTAGTAGTTACCTCTACTCTTATGGATCAAATGAGAATGAGGTAGCTATCATATTCTGAACCCCTAATCCTATGGGAGAGTGTGTCAGGTGAGGACCCTACTCTTGGGTGGACCGTAGAAGAGGACGAGGTCTTGCATTTTCATGGGTGCATATGGGTATCAACAGTTATACATGAGGATATTTTTTGATATTTTCATTCTTCATTTGGGTAGTTCATCCTGGTGTCACCATGATGTATTGATATCTACACTATCAGTATTAGTGGCCAGGTATAAAGAGATATGTTTTTGGTTTTTTTATGAGATGTTCCATCTGTTAGTAGGTGAAGGCAGAGCATCAGCGACAAGAAGAGATTTTATAGAAGTTACCCATTCCTTAGTGGAAGTGGAATGAGGTCACGATGGATTTCATGATGGGTTTACTAAGGTCAAATCAATGGAATGATGTATTTTGGATTGTTGTTGACAGACTCACAAAGTTTTCACCTTTCTTTATGATCAAGTAAACCTTCAGTGTTGATGATCTTGGAAGGTTTTACATTTGAAAGATTGTAAGTTTGAATGGGGTTCCAAACTCTATATTTTCTGATAGGGATGCCCGATTTACTTCTTGGGTCTGGTTGGGACTACAGAGGTCTTTGGGCACATAGGTAATTCTATGTACATCTGACCATACCCAAATATATGGCCATTCCAAGCACATGATTTAGGTTTTAGAGGACATGATTCGAGCATGCATCTTGGATTTCAGGGGCTCATGGGAGACACACATACCCCTAGTGGATTTTTCTTACAATAATAGTTTTCAAGAAATTATTCAAATGGAACCTTATGAGTAATTGTATGGTAGGCCATATCGATAACCCCTATGTTGGCAGGAGGCAGAAGAGGGATCTATGTTGGGACCTTGGATTGTCTAGGTGACCTTTGAGAAGGTGGAGTTGATTTAGAAGAGGATGTCTACTGGATAGTCTCAACAGAAATCTTATACTGATTGACAGAGATGACCTCTGATGTTTGAGGCCAGAGATTAGGTTTTCTTATGTGTCACACTAAGGATGGGACATAAGAGGATTAGAAGACAGGGGAATCTTTCACTGAGATACGTCAAGACGTTTGAGGTTTTGGAGAGATTTGGTTGGGTTGCCTATTGGTTATGGTTACATCATAGGTAGCAGTCTATGCATGATGTATTCCAGGTTTCTATGTTATGAAACTACTTTTTAGACCAGTCTCATGTTTTCCAATATGAGGAGGTTGAGTTGGAAGTGGATTCATCCTTCGCGGAGAACCCTATTATGATTGTGGATTGCAATATAATGTTTCTATGTGGCATGTCTATTCCTTCAGTATAGGTGTTATGGAAGCACCGGAGAGTACAGGATGAGACCTGGGAGAGGGAGGCTGACGTTCAATCACAATAGAAATAGTTGTTTCAAGTTTCTTATTCTGCACTCTTGGAAGGGGAATTTGGGGATGAATTTATTTAAGGTGTGAAGTTTATAAGAATCTGGTTCTTCATTTCAGGTATAGATCTTTATTAGAGGTTATTTCTGAGGAAAAAGAAAGAATTTGGAAATTTACAAAGTATACACCGTGTACTCTTTAGTACAGGCCATGTATCTGGTTTCTATGGGTAGCCATGTACTGGTTGTGTAAGAGCTAGTACATAGTCGTGTGGGTGACCTAGAAGACCGCCTAAAGCAGGGCCATTTGAGGCTAGTACATGGAGTGCACATTAAATGAATACACCATGTACTATTATTTTTTATTTCATTAATCAGGTTGAGGTCACATCTAATCTCTTGATGTGTCTTCTTCTTCCCGTTTCTCATACAGGAGAGCAATGTATGGCCTAAAATCTTCAAGATCCTCTTGTTCTTCCATTCGAGCTTCAACTAAGAGGACGTCAGGTGCGTTGGATTCCCACCAGTGGGTTCTCTATTTCCCTAGAGCCTATCTTCATGATTTCTCCTCTCTCTTGAGTTATCTAGGGTTGAAAAATTTGGGCTTTTTTGTATATCTATGATGTTTTAGGCTGATTCAAGGTCTAACATTCAAGTGTGATCATCGTACAACATCAAGGTAGATGGTTTGTGCCTTTCCTTGATTTTTTCATTGGATTATATATGATAGAAGTGTCGAATACCTTTGTTTAGGGTATTGCATGGTTTTTATTTTAACCATATTTAATACATTCTATGGTTTTCTTGGTTGAAAATGGTTTTTTCTTAGGCGTAAGGTTTAATACCTTGATTATCGATGTGTTTCCCATGTTTAATTTTTTATGGTCTTTGGGCCTAGGAAGGATGTTAGGCTGATTTGTTTCCATGCATAGTGTTGTTAGGATGTAGTGTTTGTTAATATGAGATGCATGCATTTTTCATTATGAAAGTATGACCAAGAGGAATTGACTGTGGAATCTTCTCAAAGTAGGGTGTTTTAATTATGAATTGTTGTTATGATTGACTAGAGGTATTTACTATGAGAGATTTTGTGGGTTAGTGAAAAGAGGGATTAGACTATGAGAGATACCCATAGGGTCATTATTTAATAAATGTTGGACCACATGACATTGACTATATGTGCTTCCAAGTGGTCATTATAATGTAGACCAAGGGGGTATTAACCGTGAGAGCTACCCGGGTGGTCGTTTGTTTTTTACTAGTGATATGTTGGACCAAAGGGGTTATACTATGTTAGATTTACCAAAGGGTCATTTTTATTATTGAATGGGTGGTATGTGAAACCATAGGGGATTAGACTATGAGGACATTCAGAAAGGATTTCTTGTAAATGTTAAAATGACTGTCACGATTCTTCGAAGACAATGAACAAGCTTGGACTTTGTCTTACTTAATTTGTAGATGGTCTTTTGAGATGCATGTTTGTTATTGTATACAAGGAAATACAGAGCTTAGGCTAGGTAATGGGTTTACATTATTCAATGGTTTGAATAATTTATAAATTTAAATGAATGTATTTGAAACTGTAGAATTGTTTACTTTTGATTACTTCCTAGTTGGATCCGTCATTTCTACATATTACCTGCAATATATATTCGCTGACTATTAGGCCCCGATCTTCTAGTAGTTTCCTACTATGATTTGTCTCACTCCCTGTTTGAGTCATTCTTTTCGACCCAAACAGATTATATGGTTTTAGGTACAGATAAAGTTAAGTTCCCTTCTTCATCAGGTACTTGAGTGCTGATGGAGTAGGAGAGCATGGGACCAAGAAGAGGCTTGCGATGTTGCAGAAGATTACTTGTATTCTTATGTACTTAATCTATTAATGTAATTATAGAATTATGACGTGTTTGGATTCTCTACTAGACATATGTGACATGAATAATTTATATATGTGACCATTTGTTTATTTATTATCAGTCTTTAATTGTTTACTTCTGTTGTATGGTATTATTGCTTCCTCAACAATTTACTACTTGTTTCTACTGTGTTGATCTCTGAATGAGGGAATAGTTTCCCCAATCTCACACCCAAGGCCCTCGTTTCTAGTTGGTAGCCTTCAACATTCGAGAAAATACACTTGAGTCCATGTGATCAACTTGGTATGGGGAACCTTTGGGTGGAACCTGGATCTGGGACGTCACACAAATTCTTATAAGGGGATCCTCATGTTGGATGATTCACATAAGAGGATTCACAACTGTGGGATCAATGTAATGGGATCTAAGTTATAATCATTGAATTAATGGAAACCAGGTAAGGGGATCCAATAATGTATGGAGATTAATATAAAGGGATTACTTCCATATAAGGGTATCCATTCCATATATAAAGATTTAAGTAATAGTAGTGATCATGTAAGGGGATATGAAATGGAAATCATTGTATGGGTATCCAAAATGGATATCCATGTAATGGGATTTCCTTTATATTATATCCTAAAATCTATAATTCCTATATTTTATGTTTCTAGAGTGGGAGTCATTTGGTATGATGATCACGAAGTTCAATAATATTCGAAGCATTATGAATATTAGAGAATCTATTATCAAAAATTGAGATAAAAAATATTAAATGAATAGATCACTACTCTATTTATTTTTCAATTTTAAATGAGAATATTTTAAATTCAATTTTGATGATATGAATGGAAGATAAAATCTGATGATGTAAATGCTGATATTCATTGTTTTAAATTTCACAAATGGTTTTTTGATGCTGATATTCATTGGTATTCTAAGAGAAGGATATGATGATTGTGTAGAGATGCTAGTTAATATTTTCATATTCAAGGAGTGAATCAATATAGGGGTTTATTTAAGATATGAGGCTATGATGAGAAGTACCAATAAGCTGATGCTAATGATGTATTTTCTATATATCTATAATGAAAATTTAATTGTTCTTATTAAAGAATAATCATGAGAAGAATAGGTTGGGAATCCTACTTCATAAATTAATGAATACATATTAAAAAAAATAAAAATGAAAATTATTCACACTCCAATGATCAAGAGTATATTTTTTATAGCTACAAAGATTGATTTGAATGCAGATTTGTGAGGGAATATTTTGAGAGAAAGATATATCAAGACTTATGAAGGAAAAGAGAAGACAATGTGGATAATATATTGATATAAAATGAAAAATAAAAATAGAGGAGGTTCTTTTTTGGAAATGAGTAAGACACATGTAGATGAGAAATTCATGGGACATACCCACATAAAATCATGTAGAGAACAAATACAGATCATAGGGTATTTTATTTCATGCATTTACCTTATTAAATAATTCCATTATTGGAATTTGAAAATAAATCCATCAGAAAGTGAGAGGCATCCTATATAGTTTAGGTGTGTGACTCTCTTAAGTCATTAAAAAAGATTGTGTTTTCAAGAATAAAATATGTCAATCTATATATTAAAATTGATAATTGAGTATAAAATATTAATATGAGTGCTCGTGTAAGAATTTTCATAAGCTAAAAAACCAATATAATCAAGGAATAAAAAGAAAAATAACTTATCAAACATATAAAGAAGCAAAATATCAACTGGGTTATTAATTATATTAAGATAAGTAGAAGAGTTCGAATAAAATTTAGACCAATGGGGACCTATATGTAGTTAGAAAGAGCCTAACCGAGCATTTAAATTTCAATAAATAGTTATTCACCAAGTATATATTTTGGGATTTAATTAAAAAAACATAAGTAAGGATAAAAACCAAGAGTTCCTTCAAAATAATCTATGGTTAACAAGTTCCTTGAATTTTGAGTTGATAGTCTCTAATAAGTAGTTATTAAAAATGATGTTTTGTATAATTTAAAAAGTTGAGTTTTAGGCACTGATCTTGAATATATTTAGGTAGTAAAAAATGTAAATTATTGTGGATGTATATCAAGTTTTTTGTTACATAAAAATCCTTCAAAATATTTATGATATGATTCAATAATGTGGAATTGTTTAATATATTTGTGGTGATTCTAGTGTAATAAACTCATAGGATGTGAAATTTGTTCACTTATGTAATATAGTGATCATGTTCATGTATTTAATATAGTAAAAAACTCACCTAGAGAAAATAATGAGTTTTCATAGAATGATCTATCCCTTACTCAAATTTTATTGATACAAATATTTATATTATATAATGTTTAACTTAGAAATCTCAGGCACAGTAAGGAGGATGATTCCTGTGAAGGGCCAATCCTTTCAAAAACACCTTTTCCAAACATTCATTTTCACATTTCACATCATATAGTTTTATTCTATGTAAAATAATAAAAATACATAATTTATAAACTGGTAATGGAGTTTCAATAAATTAATGTTTTAAGGTTTAATGATGCTATTAGGATATAGTAAATAGATGAAGGCAGTTAATTCACCACCTCAGGTGTGTTTTCACTGGTCCTTTGGGACTTACAAGTGGTGTTGGAAAAATGGAGTTGTCTTATTATATCCTTATTTTTATATTATAAATGGTATCATAATGAATTGTAACTTTGATTGAATCATTATTTTGTTTTTCTATTTTTTTATTATGTTACAAGATGTCATTATTTGAAGAGGGGTTTGAAGTTCCTAAAATAAAAGAATAAATTTTTATTCTTGTTAGAAATGAGGTATAAGATTCATCTAAAACATTTAAAAATAGTAATATGAAATAGGAAAGGAATAAAATAAAAATTTCAATGAATAAAATGGATCCACTTTGAGATGAATGTAGTTATAGTGTTAAAAGTTAGGAAAATTTTATTTATGTTGATTCCTTTATTTATTCTAATTGAATATGTGGGAATAAAAACATTGAATATATTGAATGATGGTATTTAGACATGAATCATAATCCTATGTTCCTAGGATATAAAATATTTCTTTATCTGAGTGACAAAAATTCATCATCTTTGATGATCTGAGCCCTGGTAGAGGTCTGAGGATTTGGTGTGAATTTAATAAGGGGAAAATAAAATAAAAAAATTACCTCCTTCAGACCCAATATTTGCTCGAATATAACTCTTCCCCAATTACCATTTCCAAAATAGTGTAATCTTGAACCCCTCTAGATAATCCACACCTTCTCGAAGAGTCCAATGGAATGTCTTTCTCTAAAATTTGGGTGATAACACCAAGGTCTGACAAAGACTTATATGTTTTGTTGATCACTACAACTCCATTCCTTTAATCTGTGAAGGTATTATTATATTTAATTATTAGAAGGATCCTACCTATCTCTAGGATGTGGTCAGAAAGAGAAGATCTCAATTCTGAATAGATAAATAGTCACTAGAATGAGAGCACTTCTCTTCTTATATATAGATTTTCCAAATACCCGTAACGGGTTCCCCAATCCACGTATATCCAATGCCCATTAAATAAAATATAAATGACATAGTATGATGAACTAACTTTGTCTTAAACATCTTTTATATTTTATCATATACTTGTAATATTTAATAAATATATTACATGATAAATCTGAGTAATTTACTCAACTCATAATTTTTACAAATATTAAATGATCCTTGAATATTAAAATAATATTTATTCATATAATATTTTACATATAATAAATTATACATTTTAAATACTATTAATAAATATGTTCAGCATAATTATTTTATACACGAATTATAATAAATTTATTCATTGGTGATTATTTACAGTTGGATGTCTCTAAGCCCCTAGGGTGGGGCCCATCATTTCTTATATGCATATTCACCATAATAGGGAAGAATCATAAATATTATATAGTGTGTGAAATTCTAGGCCCTTATCTTAATAGTAATGAATATTATTTACAGAATAAGAGTGGAGTCTAGAATAAATCAAGGCCCCTAATGAGATAATGAAAATTAAAATAAATGGAAACAATTCTTACAAACACATGATGTGTATTATAATATATTTGTCTCATGATATCTCATAAAGTAGGATGCACAACTAGTGTCATCATCTATTCTTGATATATTATTTATCGATCTAATTAGAAAGTAACACCTTTTACAATAATGGACATAGAATTATGAAATAATTACAATGAAGATCTACTAGGCCTATGATATCACTTATTTAACTCCGAAGTGAATAATTATATCTTGACCATTAAACCAAAGTCATACCACCAAATATGTACCCAGAATAAGCTACCTCACTAGATATTCAATATTATTTTTTGCTTGTGTAAAAGTACATGATCAAGTGGTACACGTTGATAAAGATATGAATATTGGATACTAATACAAATGTTCATAGCTAGGAACAACCAATGATAGAAATTTGGTGTTCCTATAAGTGGTTCTATCCTCTTGATGTCACCTATTAGAGATCAATAGGTGAAAACACCATGATAAGAATTTTTAATGCTTATGATCCCCTAGAACCTGAAAGTCACATATTAACTATTTTGAGAATTTATGATATATTTATAGACCATTGGACTTATGTTTAAGATTAATTCCATAGTATCTCAAGGTTCTCATTATTTACAGTTAAATTCTATAACAATTTTATTTGAAAATTAATCTATAGACATTTCCATGTAAATCATGGAAGCTGAAATATCAACACTATTATAGTAATTATATATCATTCATATGTAATTGTATACATGATATGGTAATAAAAAAGTATTTTTCAATATTTTTCTAGTGAAACCATTATTATTACACTCCCATTTATACTAGAGTTAACTTTAACATTATTACTTTTTATCACTCACATGATAAGATAATTTCTCTATTTATTTATGGGTTCATCCACATGACTTCCACACCACTATTGTGTGGTGATTCTACTATCAATAGCCACTTATTCTTGAGAGATAATCCTCAATAGATGTAAACCCAAATTATATATCCTTATTTATACTATATCATCTTAATGTTTTTCTAGTACCAGTATAAAAATTATCATCATGATAAAAAAATATTGGTTTTGATTCCATCAAATGGAATAAATCACTATGTATTTTAAATTTCTTCTATAGTTACTTCAAATTTCATAATGTACCTACTATTTGTAGATATATCTTCCACTAGATTGTATAATATTTTATTTCCTATTATTTATTCATAATTATGATATTAGACTATATTTATATATAGGAAGACTAGTTTTTGTACCCTCAAAACTAGTTTCCCTTCCTCTCTACGTACTAGGTACATATCACTTTTACCCTCTCACATACATTTCGAATGTTCTGACATCATCCCTTGTAGTTATCTTGGATAAAAATTATACTTTCTGGCCATATAATATATTTTTAAAATATCACATTTAGTACATAACATGGAATATGTTTTTTTTCCATCACTCAGGCATATGGAATGAAATATATTACATTAATTTTCTCATATATACCATGCATGTTTTCTTGGAGAGATTTATGCCATCTAACCATAGAAATAATTCCTTCTCTAATTATTCCAAATTTTATTACATCAATACCTTATCATTATATATACTATTGAATCGATCTATGAAAATATTAGATCCTACTTAGTTGATCACATTCCTTATAACTAAGGATGATAATATAAGTCAATATCTTGAGAGATACTTTTAGTTTATTCATAACAAACTGTAATACCTCTTATTTTTTTCATTTTGTATCAAACATATTTCAATTGAAAAATAGTGGACCTCCCACTATCCTATTATATACATTTAGATAAAAAAATAATTCCAAATGAGTATTCTATTATCTTGTTCCTTAATAAAATACTGAACTAGATTTTAGTAAATTTAACATATTATTGGAATCCTATGGTGTCACTATCCCTTTTTGATTGTTTCATATAGAAATCTTCTATAATATGTGATATTTTCATCCAATTCCCAATTTTTAGAATCATATAATGTATCTATGATAATTAAAACTATAATATATTTTGGAATAATGACTTGGTATTACCAATCGAGACTTATTGGTACCACACTTGTACCACCCATGTATAGTCACTCTCGATTACCCATTTTAGTATTGAAATTCATAATTCCCTACACTTTGATACATGGAATCCATTATTGAATTTAATTTCACCTATCAATATTAAATTATTTCCATATACTTATTACCTATAAGAACCATTATTCTTGATGAATAATATATCACCAACCATGGTGGATGTAAAACCATTTCCATGGTTTTATCCTTCCTATGTAATATGTGTCTCTATAACATTCCTTCTCCATATGATCTTATGGAACTTTTTCCTATTCCAACCATTTTTCCATCTTCAACATTGACTAAATCAAAGTCAATCCTTCTCCCACTATCTAAAAAAGACATTTGTTACCCATTATAGAAATATTTTCAATTTCATGACTATAAATTTTCTATATTAGGGACTTGTGTAATATCCTCAAAAAAACATAGGATAATTACTTTAAATACACATTGTGTTTTTCATGATTCGGGATTGATATTTACTTAACAAACACAATTCATCTAAACACATGTTCTGCTAAATTTCTAGATTTATATCATACTATGAATCATTTGATATTCATTTTTCACCATAGTTGTCATAGGTTTATTAGATAATTTCACTATTCGAGAATTATTTCATGAAAATCATGGATGTTTTTTGAAATTTATATGCTTCCCAAAATTGAATCTCATTTTACTTAAATCATAAATCTATTGTGTATAAGGGGATGTGAATTTAAGAATTACTCCACTCTAAATTTTATTGGTAAATTTTTACATTTATGATTCATCATCAAGAACCATAGTAACATCATGACTCTAAGTTGTATAGGTGAATGTATGTTTAAGAATTACTGCATGCTACAATAATATTTATTTATGATTTCACGGTGAATATATTCTTCAACAAACGGTTCGAAAGAAACTCATATCTTCCAAGAATGAATATTTCAAACTTAAAATCCAAATTCCTTAACAATCATAGAGGAATTCCATGATGTATATTTACCACTATCGTAACCATGGAATATGTCATGCTTTATAATTGATCATATTCTATAAGATTTATAACTTACTATTATCTTTAATGATATTTTGTATAAAACTATGTATGTTTGTTGACAATACCTATGCTATATAACACCAAAATATTCTAAAACCATAATGGTTACATCATTTATTAACTACATATCTTTAACATAAAACAACTTATCAATCCACAACTTGGTATAACTGATTATTAGATTTATATATTCCTCAATAATTTCTAATGACTCAAATATTAACGATGTTTTGTTGAGTATAAAACACCATAAACATCATTCATTCCAAAATGGGAATAATTAATCCTTGTTTAAAAATGATATGTGAGAAATATTTTTGGGTAATAGTCAATTAAATTTCTATTAGAATAGTTATTCATGGCAATAATAATTTGTGTACTTCTCTATACTGACTTAAGAATCAGCCTTTGTCAGCTACTTAGAGAGTAAAACACACTTCTTGTAAGTTTTCTATACTTACATGTTTATTGTATCTCAATAGACTTATGTGAAAAATATATTTTATTTAATACACATTTTTAATAATAAAAACATTACATATACTGATGAATATACCTATATAAGAAGAGACTACTTTCTTCTTCAATTAAGTTTTAGAAATTAATCATCCATTAACTTATATCATGATATGAGAAGAAAATAAACTTCTATAAACCTTATTTTTTTCCTTTCATTAAAAAATGTTGTGAAGGTTCCTTTGGCGTCAAAATTTTTATGTTCCTTTTCCCTTTTCCTTTAAAATTGTTCACCATAACAACTAATACATTCCTAAGGTTCATATTTACTTGGGGAAACTTTAAAAAAAATTTAATGAAGCATTTAATCCTTACTATTCATTTTTAAAATAAAAAATGTTGTTAATTAGAGATGAAGATATTAGAATGAGACATATTGAAATATCATGATCCATATTTCAAATTTAGATGTATCTAGTGTAATCCTCAATGCATTCATATCTCTCTTCCCTTTCTCCTTCCAAGCTTCTGGGAGATGATACAACATGTGAAATCATCCACGTCCTGATGTTCTATACACAAATCATGTTAGATGTTGATGATTTAATTATGATGTAAACATAAATCATTCATTGCCTTAGTCTCATGTAAGCATAATGACACTCTCTCTCTCTTTAAGGTGGCTCAATAGGTAGTGGGAAGTCCAGCGCCTTAAATTTTTATATTGTAATACTATACGTATCTGAATGTACTACTCTTGAAAATTCAGAAAAAAGAGGAAATTCATTTTTTTACATAATTATCCAAAGTGTTTTTATAGTATTACTTTCCATTTCTCTGAAAAAAAATCGAGTAGATATGTAATTTTATCCTGATTACTGATTTGAAATTACCGATTAATTTAATCATCAAATGTCTCCCAATATGTTATTGATCCTGAGTATACCTCACTACTAGATTCAGAATACCCAGTTTCTTGATTATTCTAGGGGAAAGGATCCTTGAAACCACTCTTCCTAGTCTACAATATTTTGTTACACCACTACTTTGAGTTCTTCAAGGTAAGTATTAGTCTGGCCAACAATATAGACACGTGGTTCCTTGAAAATTTATGTGAAGTCCCAACATCTCAGAATTGTAACCTTGATTCACTCAATAATTTTCCTCTAATGTTGTATAAATCTAGATTTTTCTATAAATATGTTTCTAGATTCAGGTACGTCAACACATCATTAACATAAGAACTCATTGGAAGTATGAGGCACCCTCAATATTGGCTGGAGCACCCCACATGCCTAATTTTGTTCAAATGTGAGCAACAGAAGATGTTCACAAATTAATATTTTATTTAGGGTTTATTAAATATTTTCAAAAATGTAATACTTTTCTAATATATGTGTTCATATTAAGTTTCCATTCTTAAAACTAAATATTCATAAATAGAATGCATTCATCACATATTTATGAATTTGTCTGTTTATTATTTTTTGTGTTACCAGTAGACACACATATGCATAAAATAATAAACAATGAATATTGAAAATAAATTACCCAATTTCCCTTTAAAATCTAATATTGGTTGATAATTTTGATCATATTGGATAAACCGTGTATTTTGGGTATAATTCCTATGTTGGGTCTTAGCACGTATCACAAATCTAGTGTTTTCACTTCTTATAAAAGATAAAAACTCATCTTCACGTAGTTCATATCTTTCATCAATATCATCAATACTAAAAATATAATTTCTCACATGTGAGGAGGTCTTATGAATCCCAATATAAAAAAAATATAATGATGGATGTGCATTCCCTTATACATATTGAATTAAAGAAATAATGATGTGTAGGCCATCAACTATAACTAATTAAATATCACAAGCATCTCACACATGTAATAAATAATTAAATAAACAAATCCTATAAAAAAGGGTCATTCACTACTCATGATGAGTTGGTAAGATGTGTAATACTATATCCAACATAGGGGATTCAACTAGAAGGGAGGAACACAACATGGGTTTCATCCTGTAGCAGAGTGGCAATAGGGTGTTTGTTGGTGGGGGATTCACGATAGCATCTTGAGAGGCTGACGATGGGAGAGAGACTTAGTAGTGTAGGAAGGTGATGGTTCGTGGTATTCAGGATTGGGGGTGGTCATCTAGAAGTGACATCGGGATATAACGCATGCGCTATAATAGGTGAGGTCGGCTAGATGAGTGGCAGTTGTGGGATCAGTAGGGGCTACAAGTTGGAAGTGTCATCTAGACGAGGATGGGTACCGACCTAGAAATTGACACCAACATGACTAAGAGGTGGTGATCCAGAAATGGTGGATCCTTCATCAGGGTGAAATTTAAGGAGGTAGTGGTTATGCAGTTGTTAAGGCATTGATAGGTCAGCATGCCAAGCGGGAATGGTGGTGGCTCAACCAGATTAATGTGGCATGCTAAGAGCTACTAGAGGAAGCTACATCCACTTTTTTGTTTTTTATTAACCAAAGATATTTTTTAAAAGTTATTCTAGGGGAATAAAATATGTAATTTTTTTAATCTCTTTTGTTTTTAAATGAACACTAATATCCTCCCACCAAACCCCATTTTGTATTTATATATTTTTCCTTAAACACTAAACATAGGCTTTTGAGAAAATTGTTTTTTATTTAATTTTTAATTTACCCACGATAGCAACAAAAAATGACATAAAACATAACTATATCAATTTGATTATTGAAAAATTCCATGGGGGTGGAATTATTGTTCTCTCATTAGAGGGGTTCATTCCAATGGAATCTAGATCGAATCTTCTGGGAAATTAAGAACATGAAGATTGAAGTAAATATTGTTCATAAAATTTTAAAAAAACATTAAATACATTAAATATGAAACAATTTTTTCATATGATAATAAGTTGTGTGTTCATGATTTTATAAAATCTTTGTTAGATCCATTGGGATGAAATTAAAACCCTCTACTTAAACATAATCCAATTTTAATTTCTTTGGTTTAAAAAATTCATGTTATTCATTCTGATAAAAATTGATGGTACTAGGTTGTGTAGTGGAAGTTAGTGTGTTGGCGATTTAAATTTTTTTATCTCCAATGTGAGTAAACACCATCATATCCTATGATTCAATCCTCTATAGATATTTAAGTATCGTGTATGAATTTACTAATCAAGAAAATAATGTCAAATTATTGCCCCATTTAGATCGAAGATGTGTTCAAATATCATTCATCACCAAGAAAAATTTCTTAAACTATAAAAACTAAAACCCCTTTATATAATCCCCACATCATTAAAAAACTGATAGAACATCATTCTTCATAATCTGGGTGCTAACACAAAGGTCCAATGATGCCTTCTATGTTCTGGCGATCATTGTGCCTCCGTTCCTTCAATCTGTGAAGGTGTTAATGGATAGAGAACTTAGAGATATTATTCCTCGTTATGATATAGAATGAGATAGATTATTTCAATTCCAAATATATTAATAGGCACTAGAGTGGGAGCACTTATCTTCTTATATAGTGGATTTCATAATACCTAGAAAGGGTTCTCTGACCACTGTCTATCTAACACATACCAAATAATGAATAAATGACACATTAGATGATCTAACTGCATCTTAATGGTCATTTATATTTTTTCACCATATTGTATGATAAAAAAAAATTATTTTATAAAATCAATCCATTAAATGGACTCATTGTTCCAGCAAATATTAAATGAACTTTTAATATTTGAATAATATTAATACATGTAATATTTTACACATATTCACTGAATACCTTATGAATACTTTTTCATAAATAAATTCAACCTAATTATTCTATAATTTAATAAAAATGTATTTATTCATCATTTACCATTAATACATCCACATCTCTATGACCACATGGTGGGGACCACCATGTCTTATACACCTATTCACCAGAATAAGGTAGATGATTAAATATGCAATTTTGTGTGACCATCTTATCCCTTATCTCAATATCAATGAATACTATTCATATACTATTAAAATATCCTAGAAACCCATCAAGGCCCCTGAGTAGATAAGAAAAATTAAAATCAATGAAAACCTCTCATATGAACACACACATTGTAAAATAAGTTCTTTTTCACATGATACTTCATAATGTGGGATACAGAACAACTATCATCATTTGTGCTTACTTTATTATTTGTTTATAAAACTAGAATTACTATACTTTGACTACCATGTCCATATATTTATGAAGGTACTACCATCTAGATCAATTAAGACCCTGATATCACTTCCTCAACTTAGAATCAATAAATTCTATCCTGACCATTCAACTAATTTTTTACCACCAATGACGCACCCAATACAATCTACCTCACCAAGAATTAAATTGAATTGTTTTTACCCTATATAAAACTATGTGATCAAATTGTACACATTTATAATGATCTCATGTCTTGAAACCAATAAACATGTTCTTAGATACGAACAGAAAATGAAACCTGAAACATATTGTGTTTATATTAGAGGGTATATCAACAAGATCTCACTTACTAGAGATCACCAAGTGTGAACATCATGAGAAAAATTCTCAATGATTATGATCCCCCAACACCTGATAGTCAAAAATAAACTATCTGAAATCAGTATGATTTTTATAAACCTTAAAATATATGTTTTAGATTAATGTCATAGTTACTCTCAATTTTCATTATAGCTTCAGAACATATTTAAACTTTTGATATGGAAAATTACCTATTAAAATTATCATCTAAATATTGGACATTGAAATATCAACTCTACTATGGTAGGTTTCAATAATTTTTAACTCACTGTATACATGATATGGTAATGGAAAATTAATTTTCAATTTGCCTCTACAGAACCCACTATTACATAACCAAATAACTCTATCTTGTGGTTAAGGATGATTTGATAATTGTACCTTTTTATGTTCTGACATATATATTCAAATTCATAAAGGGAATACATCGTGAAAAATCACATATGGAATAAGAAGATGATGTAATGTAAAATGAATTATCTAAAAATATTGGTAGTTACAACACCATTGTAGAAGAATATATTTCACTTTCATGTGAGATAGATTATTTTATTGGTGGAGATATGTAAGGGGTTATTGGTTATAAATTTTCATTTCAAAAAGTTATCACATAGGTGATCCCAGAATTTGGAAAGCTACAAAATATTTCAATGAATTTCAAAAAATCTCAACTAGGGATAAGGGAAACATGGTGAAAGAGCTTAAGAATCACTTGTAATAGGCATATGTAATGCCTAAGGAAAACATGAAAAATAGAAAAATGATTTTTTTGATATAGTTAAGTCCCCTAGAGACCTAAATTACATGAAAAATATGAAGTGTCTAGATTTAGATATGAAAATAAAAAATTATATAAATTACCCAAATGGATATTCACAATCTATTCAAAGATATTAAGATTCCACAAAAAGATTAGAGAATATTATTACTTCATGAAATTTATAAAATAGTGGAAAATATTTAAATCATCTAGAGAGTCTTCCATATAAGGCCCCATCCTTAAACCTTACTTAATCTTGAGTTATTACAAGATTACACATTGCGGATCTTTTTAGGTTTAGAGTTTTAGAGAATTAGATCATGAAACTTGCATTACATTCCACATTTAAACAAAGTGGTTATATAAAAGACAATATTCATTCTTCCCATCAACGGAAACATATTTAAAATAAAACATGGATTCTTTCTTGACACATCCTTGACACTATCATCACATCATGTACATTTCCCTTGACCTGTGAAAAACATTTCAAAAACTCTGGATGAGCATAAAAAGCTCAGTAAGGGTTATACAAATAAGGAAAGGAAACATGAGTTCATATATACATAAGAATAAAATCATACTTTACCCATAAAACATAGGCACTTTAACATACCTCATCAAACCGTGAATAAATCATAGAAATCATAAGACATAAAGGTAACTTGAGGCATTCATAACATTCTTACGTAGGGAGTAACCCTCTTGGTTACGTTTGGAATACCCATCACAGTATATTCCCTAAATCTCTTAGGATAAACCTTAACGTTTCACTCCTTCATGTTAACCAATGCATTTGAGAGCTATATCGGGCTCACCCGCCCTTAGTTTATCACGGAACCACCTGTCTTCATAATAATTCCCAAGAACCTCAACATAATTGTATCACATAAAACATGCATAAAGGAAACATAACATTTCCACCTTTCAATCACAAGATATCAATACAAAACATTGATATAAAAACATTATGAAAACCATTTTCAATTCCAAAATAAAAGAAAAGTAAAATATGGTATTTATTTTTCTTTTAAAAAGAAGGTATGGCTTGTAGAGGAAGCCGAAACTCAAATAATGGTCACGGCGGCGGAGAAGTCGTTGTCGCTGCATACGTACGACAAAAACATTCCCTTTTGTCGTTTAGTAAACGCTTCGTATAAAAAATATTCTCTTTTAAATAAACTTAAAAGTCAACGGGGTTTATACACTATATCAAAGAAGCTTGTGTATAAAACAAAATATGCCTCAATGAAAGAAGATTGAGACGAAGTCCCATTCAAAGACGGTATCCTTGGATTAAGGATAAATTAGTTACATAACTATGTGTGAAAATTGAATACATGAAATATAAGTGGGTATTAAGTGTAAAACAATCAAAGGACATTCACACATAATCATATAACGACATATTCAAGCTGTACAAGTTTATCCCAAAGAATCAAAATTGGGTTAAGAAGTTCCCTTGCAATAATTAGACAGCCTAACAGCGTCACTTCAAAATTCAGAAAAAGAGTTGATGAGAGATAAAAAGGGTATATCATCACTTGGACATAAAATTTACATCAATAAGGATATATAATAACATATCCCAAAATAATATTATGTGAATTAAAAGACATAACAAAATAAGTCTTTTAAAAAGAGGAGGGTGAAAGGTTCCCTTACCGACATGGGTATCTTTCAAAACATATGCCCCATGAAAGAAGGACAATACAACATTGATGTAAATACTCATAAATGAAATAATATTACACAATGAGTAAAATAATGGTCAGTACATACACCACTCAAAGGAAATTGTGGCAAATGTAGCATAAATCTCACGGGAATAAAAGTGAGATGAAAAATCCCTTTCGAAAACTCGGCAGCCTAACGGCGCCACTTAAAACTTACAAAAATGGATTGATGATATCAAATAGGGTATCTCATCACATTACAATAAAATTTACAGCTAGAGGAATATAAAATAACATCCCCCATCATAACAAATAGGAGCTTAAAAGAAGTGACATAAAAGAGAGTACTTAAAAAGAAAGAGAGAGGTTAGATCTCTTACGAAAATTCGGCAGCCTAACGGCGCCACTCAAAATGTCCAAAATGGATTGATGAGAGAGAATAGGGTCTCTCATCATATGAACATAAAATTTAAAGTAAGATTAATATAAAAGAACACCCCAATAACAATAAAGATGAGCTTAGAAGGAATGACATAAAAGAGTGTACTTAAAAAGAAAGAGAGGAGTACGATCCCTTACCTCGGGTCCGACTTGACTCGATCGTTCTTTAACGTCCTGAATAATAAACTTGAGTTAATTTCTCTTAACAACCTTTTTCAAGTTCATTATTCCTTTTATATCACTTATTTACATGTTATAAACATTATGTAATCATTTAAGTTAATAATGTTTGTTTTGTCGATATTTGGTTCTTAAGTCGAAAGTGGACTTCTTACAATTACATGTTATTCGTGTGGTCAATGGTTCTTTATATCCAGAATGACATTCCTGATTTGGATATCATATATATCATATATATACTGAATATACAAGTATTTATAATATTACATAATCATTTAGAGGTAAGAAATGAAATGCACCGTTCATGGAGACGGTGAGCCGTACGTACGCATGAACGCTACTTTCATTTCTATGTCATATTAAGGGAATTAAAACTAAATGAGAGGTATGTATTTTTAATTAAAGAATTATATTAATCATTTAGATGTATCATTCATAATATATATCCATTATATACATGTACTTATAATAGTGCATTACATTTGGGGATAAGAAATGAAATGCACTGTTCATGGAGACGGTAAGCCGTACGTACGCATGAACGCTACTTTCATTTCTATTTCATATTTTTATGGAATGGAATAATAATGATATATAGTTATATTATAATTCCAGTATAACATAATATATAATAACTTTAAATCCATCCTTTATACATCCCACATATGGCATTAACGAATCACATCACTTTGAGGGGGCGGTAGTCCGCACTTCCTTAAATGAAGATATCGCGTTTACCCATAATGGAAACCATAAAGGTATGCCCAAAATGAAAAATACAGAATATTAAGGAAAACATAAACATATTATATATCATATATTATTATAGTGTCATCTTAATGGACACCTTTGAAGGTGTTAAAATAATGTTGAACAATTATCGTTTCAGGAGGCCGAAATTCGCCATCCACGGAAACAGTATGTTCTTTAACCATTAGATGTAGGTGTGTGAAAGTTTAGCTCTAATAATTATTATACCAAAATCATAGTATATTGATGATACTGTATTTGTTACAAAAGAAATGAATAAAAATAGTTTAGGGGGTTGGAGAAGCAAAATAAAACAAAAGGACTCAAGTGAAGACATTACCTTAAAATCGGGTAACTCCCTTTGGTTTGAGCTCAAAGGCTTCCTTGGGAAGACTTCTGCCCAAAGTGAGGCTTCAAGGAGTAATATAGGGAAGTGGAGAGACAAAATGGGCAGAGTTTGGCCGAGCCAATGGCTTTGGGAGTGTGGGTAAGGAGGTAGAGGTGGGGGCCTTTTATAAGAGGAGAGGAGGGGCACTCTTGGAAAGTAAAGAAAAGTAACTTTATTTTAAAATGATATTCTTATTTAAGAGGTCCCACATTGATATAATTAGAGGCTAAGGTGATAAGGGTTCGAAATCCACTCATACAATAGGGTTTGGACACGTGTAGGTCTTAGATATTACATTATCTTTCCATTTTATTTAAATCGTTACATAATGAGGTCATCGCTGCATCATCATAATGTCATAAATAATTTAATTTATTTAATGTATAAAAATTTCAATAAAAATACTATGATGTAGGAAATATTTTTATCTTTCCAATGAATATTTATAGTCAAATATAGGATTTGTATAACCCTATGTAAAAATTGTTTTAGTAAAACATTTCATTTTTGTCTCATTTTTACTTTAACTTTAAATAAAAAGATATTAATGTCATTTTCCAACCAAAGTGGCTTCATGGGGTCCCCAAGTTGACCCATGGGTTTTCTTGGTCGGTCATGACACATAAAATGAGGGTAGGACATGTTTCAAGTTCATTTCATATTATTAAAACATTATTTTTACCTTAAACTACACTAATTACCTCTAATCGCGATTAAAAACTTAATACGTTACTATTCACCCAAAAATTATTTTTATCCCATTGAACCATATTTTACTTATTAATGACAACCATGTATGTAGGATTTTTGAAATTCAAAACACAAAGATGGAAAAATTTCATTTAAACGGAAAAATCAGTTTTTATAAGTACCACTTAGTGGTTTCACTATTCATCAAAAATTGAAGTTTTTCAAAAAAATCCCAAAAATTCACCCTAAGCTATATTTGATATTCCAAATTCAAAAATGAAGTCTATTTTACAAAATTCAAATCATATAAGTCACATTAATTAATTTAATAATTAATTCCCGCTGTCAGAGCAAATAGCGTGTTTTTATGAAACAATATGTATCAAAAGATTGACACTAGTTTAAGTCTGATTTCAAAGTGAAATTAATTCCAACGACCACTATTGGATTTAATGGTAAAAATATATTCTAATTTCACTTTAAAACCAATTCAAAATATAATATAATCTTATAAATTAATTAGATTTAAAAGTGGTTTTGAATTAAAATACAACATTTTACACTATTCATTAAAAAATGAACTTTATCAGAAAGATACCAAAAATTTACACAAAGTAAACTTGGATGTCCCAATTCTTAAGAAAAGTTTTATTTGGTCCAAAAGGATGTATAAGAGTGAACAAAACTATATTTAATGACGGTTCTCCATCAAAAGGCGATAAGTGAACCTTTAGTGAAAACTAGGGCATATACGCCTAAAATTGAATTCTTTCCGTATTTTATGCCTTTATCTTTTATTGGATAAATGTAAAAACATTTATAAACATATATAATAATAATTTAGTTATTTCTATCCATTCCCGCCAATACAACGACTACATGTTAACTACCATTTAAAATAATATTATTTTATTATTAGAGTGCAACGTAAGATTCCCAAGAAACTCGTTGTTGCGTGTTGGGTATGCCATCGAGCATAGCATCCCATCTAAAGTCATATTAATATTTTATTCACAAATATGGATAAATATGACAATGTCATATTCTTTATTTACCTGGGGTGTTATATCTTTCCCCCCTTTTGGGAATTGCGTCCTCGCAATTTTTAAAATTGAGCTTGGAAACATCCTTGAAAGTCCCACATCGAAACAAGAGTCGGTAAAACAATCACTTTAAAATAAAGGAAGATAAGTATAGAGGTCACCCGAGTTAACCCATATGTAGAAAAACATGGACATGGAAGAAAAAGAAAATGGTCATGTTCTTGAGGGAGAGTGATAGTAAACATGTTTTGGAGAAAGTTAACCATAAGAAAATCAGAAACATGTGATGGGTTAAATGGTATTCGATTCCCCAGTAGGAAAGGTTAATAGACAACATTTTTGTTTTAAGTTACTTTTTTTGAGGAATTTATTCATAAGGAAACATAATCACTTATCATGTTGACTTTCGACTTTTACTAGATTCCTTAATCAAAATCATATTTTTTTTTTCAAAAGACGAGTATTTAGGGAGACTTGTTCACATTATGAGTACTATAATCAACTTCTAGAGAATCACCTAATCCACCAAAGAGAACTATATACATCCCATGTATTTAGGCTTTAACCAAAACCAAAACCAATAAGGTTAGTACAAGGTTAGATAATCCAGAAAAGGATAACCCAATAAAAAGAAAATCTATGCTTAATCTCCAAAATTTGTCCAATAAAACCCAAAGTTCAATGAGGACCATCCGATAAACAATTTTTCAATAAAATTCTTCAAAGTAAACCAATATAAGATTGAAATCCAAATATTTGAAGGATTTAGTCACATAGTCTTCCAAGTTAAATCGTAACATTTATCTCCAAACAACATAAGTTGCTCCTAAAGTCTCGTATTGAAAAGTAATTAACCTAATCACATATCCTCCATGATAGTTTAATCATTTTCATAAATAACCCAAAATCAACTTACTATTAATTCATAAAATCATATAACTAAAAATAATCAGTCAAACTAACCAGGGACTTCACGTAGTCCAGTGGTAGGTGATAAATACCAGTCGCACTTTGGTTGTGGGTTCGATTCCCGCAACTTTGTCCAATGCAACGGGTTGTCACACGGTCTGCGTGTTGTCCTTTTTACAAAACTATATAATTCTTAAATCATTCCCCAAAAATAGATAAAATCATCAAAAATGATCATAACATATTTTAACCTCAAGTTTATCACATGCCTTTCATTTTCCAGCATATCATATAAAAACCCATAATTACCTCAAAAGTAAGGATCATATAAACTCTAATGGTTACCTTTATAATTATTACCTGAACTTTCACATAGATTGGTCATCTCGTACATGATGCATTGCAGAACATACCAATGTTCAAGTGGTTGATCATGACTCATTGATATTTGGTTTAGAACAACCACGAGTTTCCTCATTGAATCCTCCATTTTATCTAGTATCTTAATCAGAGAACCACCATAGTTTCCTTCAAACCTGTTGTCTCTTTGGTGCCTGCTAGATCCATCCATTCACTAAAAACAGAAATGTCAGTGTGAGTATATCAATAAAACCATCATGTACTAATGAGGAAGGTAAACACTAAGATATACTTACTCATTGACTTTATCTAAAACTAGGACTCTTTCTGAAATCCTAACCATTATGGTAATGTCACTTATGCTTAAAGAATACCCTAACCTCTAAAGTTATCTAAACCGACCTTTGATACCAACTATAAGGCCCCAGCCTTAATCCTTACTTAATCTTGAGTTATTACAAGATTACACATTGAGGATCTTTTTAGGTTTCGATTTTTAGAGAATTAGATCATGAAACTTGCATTACATTCCACATTTAAACAAAGTGGTTACATAAAAGACAATATTAATTCTTCCCATCAACGGAAACATATTTAAAATAAAACACTGATTCTTTCTTGACACATCCTTGAAACTATCATCACATCATGTACCTTTCCCTTAACCTGTGAAAAACATTTCAAAAACGTGGGATGAGCATAAAAAGCTCAGTAAGGGTTATAAAAATATGGAAAGGAAACATGAGTTCATATATACATAAGAATGAAATCATACTTTACCCATAAAACATAGGCACTTTAACATACATCATCAAACCATGAATAAATCATAGAAATCATAAGGCATAAAGGTAACTTGAGGCATTCATAACATTCTTACGTAGGGAGTAACCCTCTTGGTTACGTTTGGAATACCCATCATAGTATATTCCCTAAATATCTTCGGAGAAACCTTAACGTTTCACTCCTTCGCGTTATCCAATGCATTGGAGAGCTATATCGGGCTCACCTGCCCTTAGTTTATCACGGAACCACCCGTCTTCATAATAATTCCCAAGAACCTCAACATAATTGTATCACATAAAACATGCATAAAGGAAACATAACATTTCCACCTTTCAATCACAAGATATCAATACAACACATTGATATAAAAACATTATGAAAACCATTTTCAATACCAAAATAAAATAAAAGTAAAACATGTATTTATTTTTCTTTTAAAAAGAAGGTATGTCTTGTAGAGGAAGCCGAAACTCAAATAATGGCCACGGCGGCAGAGAAGTCGTTGTCGCCGCATACGTACGACAAAAACATTCCCTTTTGTCGTTTAGTAAATGCTTCGTATAAAAAAGATTCTCTTTTTAATAAACGTAAAAGTCAACGGGGTTTATACACTTTATAAAATAATGTTGTGTATAAAACAAAATATGCCTCAATGAAAGAAGATTGAGACGAAGTCCCATTCAAAGACGGTATCTTGGATTAAGGATAAATCAGTTACATAACTATGTGTGACCAACGAATACACGAAATATAAGTGGGTATTAAGTGTAAAACAATCAGAGGAAATTCACACATAATCATATAATGACATATTCAAGGTGTACAAGTTTATCCCAAACAATCGAAATTGGGTTAAGAAGTTCCCTTGCAATAATTAGACAGCCTAACAGCGTCACTTCAAAATTCAGAAAAAGAGTTGATGAGAGATAAAAAGGGTATCTCATCACTTGGACATAAAATTTACATCAATAAGGATATAGAAGAAAATATCCCAAAATAATATTATGTGAATTAAAAGACATAACAAAATAAGTCTTTTAAAAAGAGGAGGGTGAAAGGTTCCCTTACCGACAAGGGTATCTTTCGAAACATACGCCCCGTGAAAGAAGGACAATACAACATTGATGTAAATACTCATAAATGAAAGAATATTACACAATGAGTAAAATAATGGTCAGTACATACACCACTCAAAGGAAATTGTGGCAAATGTAGAATAAATCTCATGAGAATAAAAGTGAGATGAAAAATCCGTTACGAAAACTCGGCAGCCTAACAGCGCCACTTAAAACTTCCAAAAATGGATTGATGAGATCAAATAGGGTATCTCATTTCATTACAATAAAATTTACAGGAAGAGGAATATAAAATAGCATCCCCCATCATAACAAATAGGAGATTAAAAGAAGTGACATAAAGGAGAGTAATTAAAAATAAAGAGAGAGGTTAGATCTCTTACGAAAATTCGGCAGCCTAACGGCACCTCTCAAAATGTCCAAAATGGATTGATGAAAGAGAATAGGGTCTCTCATCACATGAAAATAAAAATTACAGTCAGATTAATATAAAATAACATCCCAATAACAAGAAAGATGAGCTTATAAGGAATGACATAAAAGAGTGTACTTAAAAAGAAAGAGAGGAGTAGGATCCCTCACCTCGGGTCCGACTTGACTAGATCGTTCTATAACGTCCTGAATAATAAACTTGAGTTAATTTCTCTTAACAACCTTTTATAAGTTCATTATTACTTTTATATCACTTATTTCCATGTTATAAACATTATGTAATCATTTAAGTTAATAATGTTTGTTTTGTCGATATTTGGTTCTTAAGTCGAAAGTGGACTTCTTACAATTACATGTTGTTTGTGTGGTCAAAGGTTCTTTATATCCAGAATGTCATTCCTGATTTGGATATCATATATATCATATATATCCCGAATATACAAGTATTTATAATATTACATAATCATTTAGAGGTAAGAAATGAAATGCACCGTTCATGGAGACGGTAAGCCGTATGTACGCATGAACGCTACTTTCATTTCTATGTCATATTAATGGAATTAAAACTAAATGAGAGGTATGTATATTTTAATTCCAGAATTATATTCATCATTTAGATGTATCATTCATCATATATATCCATTATATACATGTACTTATAATAGTACATTACATTTCTGGATAAGAAATGAAATGCACCGTTCATGGAGACAGTAAGCCGTACATACGCATGAACGCTACTTTCATTTCTATTTCATATTTTTATGGAATGGAATAATAATGATATAGAGTTATATTATAATTCCAGTATAACATAATATATAATAACTTTAAATCCATCCTTTATACGTCCCACATATGGCATTAATGAATCACATCACTTTGAGGGGGCGGTAGTCCGCACTTCCTTAAATGAAGATATCGCGTTTACCCATAATGGAAACCATAAAGGTATGCCCAAAATGAAAAATACATAAGCTTAAGGAAAACATAAACATATTATATATCATATATAAATATAGTGTCATCTTAATGGCTACCTTTTAAGGTGTTAAAAGAATGTTGAACAATCATCGTTTCGGGAGGCCGAAATTCGCCATCCACGGAAACAGTATGTTCTTTAACCATTAGATGTAGGTGTGTGAAAGTGTAGCTCGAATACTTATTATAAAAACACCCTAGTATATTTATTATACTGGATTTGTTACAAAATAAATGAATAAAAATAGTTTAGGGGGTTGGAGAAGCAAAATAAAACAAAAGGACTCAAGTGAAGACATTACCTTAAAATCGGGTAACTCCCTTTGGTTTGAGCTCAAAGGCTTCCTTGGGAAGACTTCTGCCCAAAGTGAGGCTTAAAAGAGTAAGAGAGGTAAGTAGAGAGACAAAATGGGAAGAGGTTGGCCTAGCCAAAGGATTTGGGAGTGTGGGTAAGGAGGTAGAGGTGGGGGCCTTTTATAAGAGGAGAGGAGGGGCACTCTTGGAAAGTAAAGAAAATCCACTTTATTTTAAAATGATATTTGGATTTAAGAGGTCCCACATTGATATTATTCGAGGCTAAGGTGATAAGGGTTCGAAATCCACTCATACAATAGGTTTTGTACATGTTTAGGTCTTAGATATTACATTATCTTTCCATTTTATTTAAATCGTTAAATAATGAGGTCATCGCTGCATCATCATGATGTCATAAATAATTTAATTTATTTAATGTATAAAAATTATAGAAAAACTACTATGATGTAGGAAATATTTTTATCTTTCCAATTAATATTTATAGTCAAAAATCTGATTTTTATAACCCCATGTAAAAATTGTTTTAGTAAAACATTTCATGTTTGTCTCATTTTTACTTTAACTTTAAATAAAAAGATATTAATGTCATTTTCCAACCAAGTGGTTTCATGGGGTCCCCAAGTTTACCCATGGGTTGTCTTTGTCGGCCATGACACATCCAATGAGTTTATGACATGTGTCAAGTTTATTTCATATTATTAAAACATTATTTTTACCTTAAACTACACTAATTACCTCTAATCGCGATTAAAAACTTAATAAGTTACTATTCACCCAAAAATTATTTTTAACCCATTGAACCACATTTTACTTATTAATGACAACCATGTATGTCGGATTTTTTAAATTCAAAACACAAAGATGGCAAAATTTCATTTAAACGGAAAAATCTGTTTTTATAAGTATCACTTAGTGGTTTCACTATTCATCAAAAATTGAAGTTTTTCAGAAAAATCCCAAAAATTCACCCTAAGCTATATTTGATAATCTGAATTCAAAAATGAAGTCTATTATACAAAATTCAAATCATATAAGTCACATTAATTAATTTAATAATTAATTCCCGCTGTCAGAGCAAATAGCGTGTTTTTATGAAACAATATGTATCAAAAGATTGACACTAGTGTAAGTCTGATTTCAAAGTGAAATTAATTTCAACGCCCACTGTAGGATTTAATGGTAAAAATATATTCTAATTTAACTTTAAAACCAATTCAAAAGATAATATAATAATATATATAAATTAGATTAAAAAGAGGTTTTGAATTAAAATATAACATTTTACACTATTTATTAAAAAATGAACTTTATCAGAGAGATACCAAAAATTTACAAAAAGTAAATTTTGATGTCCCAATTCTTAAGAAAAGTTTTATTTGGTTCAAAAGGATGTATAATAGTGAACAATACTATATTTAATGACGGTTCTCCATCAAAAGGCGATAAGTGAACCTTTAGCGAAAACTAGGGCATATATGCCTAAAATTGAATTCTTTCCGTATTTTATGCCTTTATCTTTTATTGGATAAATGTAAAAACATTTAAAAACATATATAATCATAATTTAGTTATTTATATCCATTCCCGCCAATACAACGGCTACATGTTAACTACCATTTAAAATAATATTATTTTATTATTAGAGTGCAACGTAAGATTTCCAAGAAACTCGTTGTTGCGTGTAGGGTACGCCATCGAGCATAGCATCCCATATAAATTCATATAAATATTTTATTCACAAATATGGATAAATATGACAATGTCATATTCTTTATTTACCTGGGGTGTTACATTCCAACTTGGGTTTAATGAGAAAGGTAACCCAAAAATCAATTAATTTTTTTTGTAATAAATCTATATCAATTGTATATATATATATATATATATAATTTAAAAAGATTATAATTTAGGGTGACCAAAAAAATAATAAACCCAATAATGTATCATGGGTGGATGTGATTATATCAAATAATATTTTATCTATAATTGGAGAAAAAAATAACGTGGTTTTCATCCCAAAACAATAATGTACTCAATCAAGATAGACTACATTAACAATAAAATGTAAGAGGTTTGTAATCTTCTATTGGTGCAGCCAAACATTCAGATATGCGTCCATTGATTAGTAGCATAATATATCAGTATGTATAAATTATGGTTGGTTTGATGTTAGAGGATTAGAAAAAAAATGAACTATCTATGTAAAATCAAACTTCAATAGAAAAGAATAACCATTAAATAAAAATATATTTGAATACATTGATAAATGTTATGATTTTGGTAACAAATCTAGCTACTAATATGAATATTATTGGAATATATAATACCATAACTATTATCATGGTGTTATTAAATGAATATCAAATAATAAACAAAATTAAGCAATGATAAAAATGTTAAGTTTACCTTATGAAACAAACATATCTGGAAAGCTAAGAAGTTTGTTCCTCAAAATTTAGGGATGAATTATACTGATATAAATGTCATCAAAAGGGAAAAATAATTATTATATGGTTGGAGGCACCACATCATATACCCTTTTAACATGGACATGAAAATAGAAAATGGAATAATCCTGAATCGAAAAGGTAGCCAATCTAAAAAGTGATAGTAGGATTGGCATGGTTTTTTAAATAAATAATTCGGAGGTTGAAAGGTTACCTTGTAAGGGTGAATCTAATGTAAATGATAAAATGTGTGGAAGGATAAAGTAGGACAAACACATGATTGTAAGATATATAATTTTTCTACCTGGACAATTGAAGAACATAGGTAACACACCAATGAATTCAAGTTCTATGAAATCTACATTAAATATGGAGTCTATACAAAATAATAAGGTTGAATACATTCCCAAAGAGTTCTTAACAGTATATTTACTCTAGTTAGAAGTTTCTAGAAAAATGGAAAAGGATAAAAATTAAGGATGTGCCTTCGTATATAAAATTAAAAATTATAATATAGTTCAATTAAATGGTTAATTTGAGAAGATATCTAAGACATACAAAGGTGAAAAAATATAGAAAATCATAATTAAAAAAGAATGAATATTTATCAAGTGGATAGAGCTTCAAAGAAGTTTTTTTTGGGTTGAGAAAAAAGTCTATCACTGACTATTATAAATATGGAGCTAAAGTGATCCACTATATTCCCATATTATTTTTCCTGTCTATTTTGGAAAATAGAATTAAAGGTGTAAAACAAAAGAAGATAATTAAATTGATCATGGAATATCATATTAACATTCATCTCATAATTAGTATCATGCTCTAATAGACATCATACAATATTGGAATCATCCATGTTAATGATTGGAATGAATCTGATTAGTTGTAGATTTTAATTATGTTCATGTTTATATAGATTCATCATTTTCTACTAAATATAGAATTATGAAAATCATTTAAGAAACATTAAGGTTCAGGTATGAGTCTCACTTTATCATCATTATTTTTTCATGTTGAATATTATTATCATGGAGAAGTAGTTATCTAAACATATTTGGGAAGAAATATACTTACATATGAAATATTATTTTCGTTTTTTATGGATTTGAGGTTTAAATAGTTTTTGAAAATCCATTTGAACATTGATAAAGA
The DNA here is from genome assembly GCA_963277665.1 of Viscum album. Classification (NCBI taxonomy): domain Eukaryota; kingdom Viridiplantae; phylum Streptophyta; class Magnoliopsida; order Santalales; family Viscaceae; genus Viscum; species Viscum album. The sequence continues at coordinate 227,338,443 of OY728162.1, forward strand.
ATATATTTTCCGAGTTGACAATACATGGGGTTATTTTTTCAAAATACATGTATCAAAATTAACCAATATTATTTTATATAATGGGTTTACCCAAATAGAGTTAGGTTATGGCATAATACTAATGGAATTGTTGATTCAAAATTCTCAAAAAGGAAATTTTAATGGACCTATAAAGGGGTGAGATGGAAAAAATAGGAATAATACAAATTTTAAAATTAAAGTATATACTTTGATATGATATGTACCCCATTGTAATTATGTATATCAATCAATGGGAAAAAATGTTGATATTAACCAATAGTATCTATAGAATATAATAAAATTTATACCTTGGTATTTATTATTAAAAATATGGAGATAAATAGTTATCTTACAATGAAATATTTAAAAGAATATATGGTGTTTGGAAGTTAAAAATGATGAAAAAAATCGAAATGGTTTCTTTGAAGATTCCATTGGGTTTTTATTGTATTTTTTTTCAATGATAAAGTCAATATATTTCATAAATCTGTGGGTGATATAGGGAGTATCCACCCAATGTAAGAAGGAAATTTTTTTCCCTGTAATTTTTTAGTAATGGATGAAAGTTATACAATATTAGAATCCACATAAAACCAAATTATTTTTTCAGTTGGTTTGTATGAATATGACAAGTTCTATATTATTATAAGGATAATTGTTTACAACATGGTAAAATAGTGTAGTGACCCCAACCACAGTAGCCCAGAGCCGGTGCATACATTATTACATTGGAAAAAGATACAAGGAATCACATCCTAAATAACTAAATGGTTTAGAGGTCTGGGTAGACTAGATAATTACTTGAAATTATTCTAAAATTGTTAAATACACAAACTATTTTCTTTGAAAACCCCATTATTAATCATAGCGTATCCATGCATTTCAATAAGAAAATATTTTTTTGCATCATGGGAAAAATTAAACATAGGAAATGGGTAATAATAGATAATCAATAAGGGTAAGCATATAATGGAATCTATGAATAAATAATTCATAATCAATACATAAAGTTAAATAAATAAAACACATTCCATTTAATCAATAACTGGATCATTTTATGGCAGGAATAAATGATGATTGAATAATCAAAAATAAATAATCACATGATATTGAAAATTTAGTCATTGATAATATAACTAATTGAATAATCACATAGAATACCAATAACTGAGTTCATAATAATGGAATTCATAATTCCATACATCTAAAATGTACCATTGAGTATTTGTGATACAAAATCTAAATAAATGGGCAAGGCCTCATCCAAAACCCATTTTAAATCTTCTCATTATACATACCAATGCATCAATGGGATATAAGAATACCCCCATAATTTAATAAGTCTTATTCTTTACTCATATGAGAGGGGTGACACATAATCAACATAAACATTCATATTAAAAAACTAACCTAGGAAATGTTTGTACTGACCCCAACTAAAAAACATAATCATAAACCATCAAGAGTAAATTGGTGAGCAGTAATAAAATTATACATCCCCCAACCAAATTGATTATAAATCATCTAGAGAAATAATAAATAAGGAATAAATACAATTGATCCTCATTGGATAATAAGAAAAATATAGGGTTTTTATTTTTGATGGATAAAAATACCATTTAAACATCCATAAAACAATTTTGAGAAAAATAACCAATGAATTTTGAAAATAACAATTAAAAAAAATTCAAAAAACAATTAGAAAATAATTTTCCTAGAAAATAACCTTTTAAAAATTATAAAATAATAATTAAAAATGTGATTGGACATGGTAGTGTAATTTTTTTTTTCAATCCATACATGTTTAAATAGGGATTCCATTCACATTTTTAGTAAATTCTAAAGAGGCACTGTTTTGAAAATGACATCAATATTAATTTCAAAACATTTTTTTTAAATTATTAATGGCTAAAAATTTCATTAACAAATTTTTTTTAAATGTTGAAATTGACAGGTGTACACTTAAGCATGAGAATTATATGAAATTGATATGTGTACTCAAAATTATATAGCACCCCAATGTGTTTGGTAATGTTTTAATCTCATGATATGTCATGAAATGGATTTAGGAGTAAACCCAATCCATAATAGGACTTTTTAATCATGATTTATTAGTAGTAAGCCTTGATATATATTTATGATCATGTTTTTTTAGTTGTTACCACATTTAACATGTTGCTTTAATGTTATCATGTTATATAATGCCTCATTGTTCATGTTTATTATTATCACTACTTTTATCTCTCATTGATATTAATATTGTCTAATATGTGTAACCTTATTCATGTTATTCCATTCCTATTCCCTTACAAGGATTTATAGATCATCCTTTTCATATGTATGTCCCTGGTTTACCCAATTAAATGTTATGTAAGAAGTAATAATATGACCATATTAAGTATTTTCTAGATAAATTCGACTTGTTCCCCATTTTATGTTGTTTTTTAATTTACGTAATTCCCAAATACACTAGAGTTATTGATATTTTAGGTTCTACAATTTTTAATCTTATATAATAAATCGAGAATTAATTAGTAATAAAGAGAAGGGTTGTCGTAGTTGGTATCAAATGGAGGTTTAGTTATTTTTTATTAGGATTATAAAACCCTAGACAAATACTTAAGAATGAAACTATGTATAAAAAACAACCTATTTTTAAAGTATATATTAAGTGGTTTATGAAGAAAATTCATCCCTCTATGGATGTTAAAAGTTGATGTAGCCCTAGTACAAATGTACACAGGGTTAAACCCCCAAAAAAACACATTGATTTAGAATTTATGGGGAACTGGTGTATTAAAATAGGCCTTACTACACCCATAGTTTGACACTCCTAAGAGATATGATTTGTTAAATTCATAAAATCATCATTTTCTATTATTATGGAAATAAAAAATTCCTATAATAGTCTATGTAAGAAAAAATATTAGAGATAACAGAAATTAATTCTGGGAAATTCATAAGATAAAAAATATATTTAATATAAAAGTTACCCCTTTAATATCATTGGATTCCCATTTTGTATTTAATATTTTAAAAATACTCATCCCAAATTTTCCCTTTATTCTATCCAATGGTTGGAAATAGGAGGAATCAGGTAAACAACCCAAGTAAAGGGAAATGTGATGACTTCTATAATGAGATTCCCAACCTGATGGTATCAAGAATAGAAAAAATTTTAACAATAAATTATTAGTTAACTCAAATTATAAATATAAACCTGATCTAGAGGAGCGCCCAAATCCCCCTAATAAATAATGAGTGGAAATTAAGAGATTTATGAAACAAATTCCTCATAATTTTAATCAATAATCTGATCTCTCGATAACAGAAAAATTGATAAACATCACTGAGAAGATCATCTCCATCCTTCATTATTATGAGAAAGATAATTTCCAAATTCTTGTTTATCTTTTCGAGGGAGAATCTGATCTTTGGTGAACATTTATTGAAAATATAAAGCATAAGGAAGAGAATGAAGTGATGAGATGTATGGAATTCCATGATTTTTTTGATTAATATTTTACCCACACTATATGACCTAAAAAATAAATGTATTTCCTTTTCATCAAGAAAAAATTTGTTCATTCTATCAAGGTGTATTATGAAAACTTCACAAGACTTTAATGATTTGCCTCTATCATCCCATTACCCATGAATGAAAAGTTGACCGCTTCTTTGGTGGGCTAAAAACTAGTCTACGAAAATCCCCACCAACCCAAGACTTTGATAGCTATGTGGAAATTGTCTGACGTTCCCTAAATATTGAAATAGATATTATAGAAACTCAAGGGTATCAAAGGGATAATAATTAGAATGTTGATTTTAATTCTACAAGTTAGATAGAGAAATATGACGGTGATAAGAAATTTTAACATCCCACTTGTCAAAGTTGTAGAAAGAAGAACCCTGTAAATTTCCTATGGGGGAAGGTAATGTTGTAGGATTAGGAAGGACAAAAACATTGATAGTGATTTCAAATGAGAGAACACCACTAATGTGATGGATGGAAGGAATTTTTTGGTCAACCCCCATTACATTGTTCATTTCTTCAACTATATGGAAATAACACACATTTATAACCAATGATATATTCCATGGTTTTTAGAGACAACCAACAACCTCCAAGGTAGCAATGATAGGATTTTCTATCACTACTACTGAGGCAGATCTAAAAAAAAGTGGAGATAGATAATCTAGTTATTCATCAATGAATAGTGAATGTACTTTTTGAATCTGGTTCATCTTATTACATTATATTATAAAATTTTAGTCGAAATATTCAAACAATGTAAGAACTCAGATCTTAGTTTCAGGTATGGTTTTCCATTTCTGATCGTTTTTGAGAAAAAGAGCAGAATCTGAAAAATTTTCAAGTACACGCCGTGTACATTTTTGCCTCGCAAGGCCATGTGATGGCCGAGTCCGGGCCACCCACACAGTGTGTAGGGGTGATGTGGAGGCCACTTAATGCGGTGTCCAGAAAAGCCTAGTACATTTCGTGTACTCAAAAATTACACTCTGTGTTCTTTTTTTCATTAAACGGACCAGGGTCACGACTTAACCCCGAATACATCTTCTTCTCCATCTTCTTTAACAGAGAGCGAGGGTCCAACCATGGATCTTCTCTGAGCCACCGATCTGTCACCTGTTGTATGAATCAAATTCTGTTAGTTGCAATAGAATCACAACGGTGAGTTCTTCAATCCTCTTTGGCCATGTTTCCTGATTCATTCTCTTGTGAGAGTTATCTGAGGTTGAATGTTTTTTACGTTTTTGAAGATATTATCTGTTCTAAGATGATTCACAGGCTAAGGTTCAAGTATGTCGATCTTCTAGGATCGAGGTAGGTGTTTTGTTTCCCTATGTTGAATGTCTTTGAGTTTCTGGTGAAAAAGTGACAGATACCCATGTATCAGGTATCTCGGGTTAGGGTTTCGATTCTGTATTGTTATCTGCCTTATATTCCATGTATGCTTGAGGTAATTAAATGATTGATAATTTTTTGTTTGCCTATTTGAGGATCAACCCATGGGTGTTCCCCCTGTTTTGTATGTTTATCGTAGTTTAGCTTAGGTTTCCCGTGAGGCATACCTTGTTGCATTGTTTTCCTACCTTGATATAATTGATTGCATTTATTTCCTATTGATTATATTATTTTGATTCATTGTATCTACTATCCAAGTAGTTTTTTTATCTTACTTTGGTATGCTAAAAGTTGATTACACATGACTACACTACTCAGGACTGTGGGAACCTGGTGTGGTAAACTAAAGAGGGAATTGATGATTAGGGCTTCCCTAGAGAGTATGTTATAAATTAGTATCGTTCGCAGGACCTAGGGGAATGAGACTTTGTGCTACCTTAGAGTGTCCTTAGTTACTTATCGAGACTATAGGGGGAATTAGACCTAAGTGTTTCCTCAGAGATTCTATAGATATTGTTTCAAGACCAGAGGGGAATTGACGGTGAGAGCCTCCTAGAGTGTTTGTGCCTTTGTATGTTTACATGACTAGAGGGGTCTGCCAGAATGAGCCACCCATAGAGTCACCATGATTACTGTTTGGTTTGTTGTGAGAATTCCACCAAGACAAAGGAAACACTTGGGTTTGGTACTGCTTGGTGTTTAGGTAGTCTGCTGAGATACCTCTTGTGTTACATGTTTTGCCTTGGAAATATAGAGCTATTTGGTAGATTCCTTGGTTGATAAATAAATAATTGTATTGAATTAATAAATAAATGTGAATGGAGATTTGTATGACTGTTTGCTTTAGAGTACTACTGTTTCTCTACTACATTTATTTCCTTTACTTTTTCTATATTTCTCACTGATAGTAGGGCACAGATCTTGTGGTGATTGCCTACTGAGATTAATCTCACACCCTGTTTGGGTTCTAATTTTCAGCCCAAACAGGTTATAGGGTTGCATGTGTGGATAGGGATTGTGGCCCTTCTAATTTAGGTACATGATTACGGGTTGGAGCTAGAGAGCATAGGACTGATCCTAGGCTTGCGATGCTACTGAAATTTTTGTTTAATTTAGTACTTTGTTCTCAGTTGTATTTCAGCACGTTGTTGTGTTTGCTGCTTTCCTTAGATACTTATACCAGCTGCATCATTTTCATCATTATTATATTATACATTTCTTCCATTATTTAGTTTTAGTTGTTGTATGTTGTTTACTGCTTCCGCTATTGACTATTATTTACTTTCTTTGTATACCTTACCAAATGAGTGCATAGATTCCCCCAATGACTCACCAAGGCCCTCGTTGCTAGTTGGTAGCCTCTGGCGTTTGAGGAAAATCCCTTGAGGTCATGTGGTGAACTGAGTACGGGGCACCAGTAGTGTGGCTCCAGATTCAGGTCATTACAAAGTGGTATCAGAGCAGTTTCTTTCCTTTTCTATTGACTTACTATTTAGAGACATTAGACTGGGATAGGACGGAATATGTAGATGTTAAATAGTTGTGCTCGGGAATTCTAGAACCCGTGTACAGGGAAAAATCCAGATTACCTCAAATATTGCAATTTTCAAGTTTTGCAAATGTTACAGTTTAATTGATTTCACCATTGGGTGGTGCGCTTATTTTGTGATGTTACTGTTTATATGATTGTGGTTCTATTTTGTTGCAACCCGATGAGATGAGGGTATGTCATCTCATGCATCATATAGGAACATGTTATAATATCACATGTCATTCATTTTTCCATGCCATCTATATTTCATTAGAATTTTCATGTTGTTGTGATAGAATTTGTGATAGAAGATGCATGCTGTTGTGATAGGTTCTGTGATAGAATACCTGATATGTTGATAGGGTGTCATTTGTTTAGAGATTATTTATCATGGATGCCAAGCTTGGGTCTTAGAGGTGTTATGGGCCCTTAGGATCAAAATTTGGTGGGTTGTGAGTTTGTTATACTGTTTACTTGTTATATTCATGGTTATGATGCCAAGATTTGATTCGTAGGGAGTATGGGCCCCCACGGATCATAATTTGGCACCATAACACTGGTTTTCTGTGTTTTCTAGGCTCCGGGGCAGTTCTGAGGTTACTATCTGGAAAAACCCATAATACACGATGTTTAATTTATGAATACATGCCGTGTAGTTTTTAGCTATGTCACTGATCGTGTGGGTAAGGACACGGGGTCTTGGAAAATCTTGTAGGAACACGTTGTGTACCAGCTTAGCATGCCATGTAGTCTGGAATAGGTATCTGGCCATGTCATGAAAAGCACGGCTAGGGTTTTCCTTCAAGTGCACATTGTGTCCCTTAGGAACACGCCATGTATAGTTGACCATGTAGCCGACCGTGTAGCCAACGTCACGGGTTGGTGTTATCCTTCGGTGTACACGCTGTGTCCGTATGGAACACGCTGTGTAGTGTCGACCGTGTATCAGGTCGTGTCTCTAACACAATAGGCCAGGTAAGGCATGTCAAGTACATGCCATGTCTCCTTTGACACGCCGTGTAGTAGTGGTCCGTGTACCAGTCCGTGTGACTATCGACACAGACATGGGAGATATCTTAAGAAACACGCCGTGTAGTGGACAAGCACGTCATGTAGTTTCCTACTCGGACAATCCGTGTTCTTAGCCGTGTAAGAGTGAATGGGTAGGGAGAAAAGGGTTAGTACACGCCGTGTAGTTTAAGAACATGTCATGTAGCTGTGTGGTTTACATATCCATGTATGTCCAAGGTACACGCCCAGGGTAAACTTTTAAGAAACACGACGTGTAGTAGTACTACACGCCGAGTAGTAGTACTGCACGCCGTGTAGTAGTACTACATGCCATGTAGTCATGTTTTACCAAATTTTAAAGTTTTTCCCTCCTATTACATTTTACACACTTATGTTGAAACAGTGTTCATCGTTAATGAAGGTGTTTTTTTGATCTTTCAGACATATGGCACCAAGACGTCCTCCCATTGCATGTCAGGGACCGGGCAGTGACCGTACGCCTGATACGGCAGATCAAGGACTACCAGTAGTTCCGCATATCGTTCCATCCATGGAACCTGCAGTGATTCAAGATACTGGTGCCAATGCTCAATTCAGAGAGTGTTCCATGATATTCATGCAGACCTTCTAGGGAGCTAACCATTATGCCACGACTATGGCAGAGCTGACGTGGGGTTTTCAGCAGCATCATACTCTCACGTTCTCAGGGGATGGAGGACTGCAGGCTGCAGAGTCATGGCTAGAATCCATGTTGTCTGTCATTGAGCATCTGGAGACACCTCCCAAGAGGAGAGTGAATCTCACGACTTATATGCTGCGAGATTCCTCAAAGAGATGGTGGGATGTGGTCTCACAGACAGGGCGCCAACATGCTATGGCTTGGGACTAGTTTCAGCGTACGTTCTATGACTACTTCTACCCGGAGACGCTGAGGGCTGACAGAGCCGGGGAGTTTATAAGCCTACAGTAGGGTACTCTCTTTGTTATGGAGTATTCCTCCCGCTTTAATAATTTATAGTGTTTCACTCCCATTATGGGCAATGACGAGCTTTTTTTAGCAAGGAAGTTTGAGTAAGGCCTCAGACCGAACATAAGATCACATGAAAATGTCTTTCAGTTGACTTCTATTACATTGATAGTCAACCAGGAACTCATCACGAAAAGGAACCTGAGGGAGACTGGAGTTGTGGACCAGGGCGGTTCAGCATCCAGGGTTGATTCTTTTCAGGCTGACAGCAGGAAGCGCCATCGAGAGTGTACATGAGGTGATCCGAGGAAGCGAGGTGTTCATTCTGGTAGACAATATTTTCCTTATGGAACCCATGTGGCCTGTTATTTGTGTGGAAGAAGTGGGAATAAAAAGCCTCAATGCCCAAGACACCCAGTGGAGTTCCAATCTTGTGGAAAGATGGGTCATCTGTTGCGTTTCTGCAAGGTTTCCCTTCCAGCGGCTAGTGAAGGAGGATCAGTTTCGACTCTGCGTACAGAAGTAGGATTACCAGTTCCCCAGAAGACTGGGGGCTGGAGTTATTCAGGCCGTTCATGCCAGGGTAGAGGCCATGGACGTAGTGGTTAGGCTCATGGAGGAGCAGTACGGGGATCTCAGGCTGCTATGCAGGGCCGCGGTACATGCCAGACTTTTGTTGTAGAGCATATTCATCAAAATCAAGATCATGGACCTTCTACAGTTTGAGGTACGATCTTAGTAGCCTTATTTTTATCTTTATCACTTTTTGATACTGGTGCTTCTCATAGATTTATATCTGTTGCTATCGTGAAGAGACTTGGGCTCTGTATCTTTTCGCCTGCTGACATGTTGACTCTTGACATGCCCTTGGGAACAAGAACATCTAGCGTACGTCAGTTCAAAGAGTGACCTCTTGAGGATGCCGGGTGTCACTTATTATGGGACCACTATGTCCTAGAGACGACAGGCTATGATTTCATTCTTGGGATGGATTGGTTGGTTCCCTTCCAGGCAGTCGTCGATTTCTATCGTCGTAGGGTGAGCTTTGTATCACCAGACAACATGTCCATTCTTCATAGAGGTGAGTGGGATGTACAGGAGTGTAGAGCTGGACCCGAGCATCATGGTCTAGGTGGAGTTATAACCCAGATTGCTAGTCTATATCTAGATGACGAGGGGACTTCACAGTTATACTTTCTTCTAGTGGTGGATCGTTTCAGGGATGTCTTTCCAGAGGACTTTTCAGGATTGCCTCTGAAGCGTGAGGTAGACTTCTCAATCGAGCTCATGCCTGGAGCGGCACCGGTGTCCATTAATCCTTATAGGATGACTACAGCTGAGTTACATGAGCTCAAGAAGCAGTTGGAGGTGTTGTAGACAAGGGGTTTCATCCGACCCAGTACTTCTCCTTGGGGTTCGCCTGTCCTATTTGTGAAGAAGGCAGACGACACCCTTAGGCGTTGTGTGGATTATCATAAGGTAAACCAGTTGACAGTCAAGAACCAATATCGTTTGCCACGGATAGATGATATCTTTGATCAACTTCGAGGATCCAGAGTGTTCTCGAAGATCGACTTGAGATCCGGCTACCATCAGTTGTGTGTTAGACCATCTGATATAACTCTTATAACCTCCTAGAGCAGGTATGGTCTGTATGAGTATTTGGATATGTTGTTCAGTCTCACGAACGCGCCAGTAGTTTTCATTGCGCTGATGAACAGAGTTTTCCATCCTTAATTGGATTCTTTCGTGGTGGTTTTTGTGGACGATTTCTTGGTGTACTCTCACACTCGACATGACCATGCTACCCATCTTGAGATCATTTTGAGTACACTGAGGGAGCATCATTTATATGCTAATCTCTCTAAGTTCCACTTTCGGAGGGACTAGATTCACTTCCTAGGTCATGTAATCTCATAGACAAGAGTATCAGTAGACCCAGAGAAGTTGAGAGCAGTAGTTACCTGGGAGAAGCCGAAGAATGTGTTCGAGGTACGGAATTTCTTAGGGCTGGCTGGTTACTACAGGTGGTTTATACAGTACTTCTCATGCCTAGGAGTGCAGTTGATGAGGTCGACTAAGAAAGGGGTGAAGTAAGTTTGGTCAGAATCCTGTGATTCATCCTTTTAGGAGCTGAAGGGGAGATTGACTTCAGCACCGATTCTAGTTTTGCTGGAGCCGGGAAAGAGTTATACAGTTTTCTATGATGCATCTGGTATCGGGCTTGGAGCAGTGCTTATGCAGGAGGATCGTGTTGTTTCATATGGATCTCGGTAGTTGAGTCCACATGAGAGGAACTATCCTATGCACGACCTGGAGTTGGCTGCATTTGTCCACGTTATGCATTATAGGAGACATTATCTTTTGGGAGAGAATTTTAGGGTATATATTGACCACAAGATCCTCAAATATATCTTCACGCAGCATGACTTGAATCCGAGACAACAGAGGTGGGTTGAGTACCTGCAGTATTTCGATTTTGAGCTTGCTTATATGCCTGGTAAAGGCAATGCAGTGGATGACGCACTGAGTAGAAGGACACAGATATAGGCATGTCAGGAGGCAAGCAGCGAGTGGCAGCTTATGGCTCTATTTTCGGAAATGCATTTGGAGGTGCATGACAAACATGGTCAGACTTTTCATTCTTCTTTAGCTGTTACCTCTACCCTTATTGAACGAGTTCGAAGGAGGAAGCTATCAGATTCTGAAGGCCTATCCCTATGGGAAAGCGTGTCAAGATATGACCCTCTTCCTGGATGGACCATGGGCGAGGATGAAATCTTGCGTTTCTAGGGACATGTATGGGTGCCGGCAGATGTACGCGAGAAGATTATGTGATACTTTCATTCCTCAATTTGGGTAGTTCATCCTGACATCACCAAGATGTATTGTGATCTACACTGCCAGTATTGGTGGCCAGGCATGAAGAGAGATGTTGCTGGTTTTGTCATGAGATGGTCTACCTGTCAGCAGGTGAAGGCGGAGCACTAGTGACCAGCAGGTCTTTTACAAAAGCTACCCATTCCTGAGTGGAAGTGGAATGTTTCCACGATGGACTTCATGACAGGGATACCGATATTTCCTTGAGGGAATTATGTGGTATGGGTGGTCATTGATAGGCTCACAAAGGTTTCTCACTTCTTTCCGATTAAGGAGACCTTCAGTGTCGATGAGTTTAGACAGTTGTACATCCGTGAGATTGTATGATTGAATGGGGTTCCGAGTACTATCATTTTAGATAGGGACACCCGCTTCACGTCGCATTTCTAGAAAGGGCTACAGAGGGATTTGGGTACACAGGTACTTCTGAGTACAGCTTACCATCCCCAGACAGATGGCCAATCAGAGCATAAGATTCAGGTGCTAGAGGACATGCTACGAGCATGTGTCCTTGATTTTGGAGGTTTTTGGGAGAGACGTATACCTCTAGTAGAGTTTTCCTACAATAATAGTTTTCATGTAAATATTCAGATGGAACCTTATGAGGATTTGTACGATAGACTGTGCCGATCACCATTATGTTGGTTGGAGGCAGGAGAGGCAGTTATGCTGGGACCTCGTCTTGTTCAGGAGACCACAGAACAGGTGGAGTTGATTCGGAAGAGGATGTCTACTGCACAGTCTTGGCAGAAATCTTATGCTGGTCAGTGGAGACGACCTTTGGAGTTCAAGGTCGAAAATCAGGTTTTCCTACGTGTTACCCTGAGGTCGGGACACAAGATGATCAGGAGACAGAGTAAGCTTTCACTGAGATAGGTTGGTCCGTTTGAAGTCCTGAAGAGAGTTGGGATGGTTTTTTATAGGTTACAGCCACCTCAGAGGTACCAGGCTATGCACGACGTCTTCCATGTTTCTCAGCTTCAACGCTATTTCTTAGACCCGTCCCATGTTTTTCAACCCAATGAGTTTGTGCTGGAGCAGGATTCATCATTCGAGGAGCATCCTATTAGGATTGTTGATCGTAGTTCAAAGATACTATGTGGTCGGTCTATTCATCTAGTACGGGTGCTATGGAAGCATGGCCATGTACAATATGAGACTTGGAATAGGGAGGCCGATATGCGATCACAATGGCTAGAGTTGTTCGATGTTTCTTCTTCTCCACTAAGTTAGGGAAATTCGGGGAAAAATTTATTTAAGGGGGGAAGTTTGTAAGAACCCGAATCTTCTTTTCAGGTATGTTTTTCCATTTCTGATCATTTTTTAGAAAAAGTGGAAAATTTGGAAATTTTTCAAGTACATGTCATGTACTTTCTATGTACGCGCCATGTACTTTCTATGTACACGTCGTGTACTTTGTTGCCGTGCAAGGATGTGTGTTGGCCGAGTCCGGGCCACCCACATGGTGTGTAGGGGTGATGTGGAGGCCGCTTAATGCGGTGTATGGAAAATCCTAGTACATTTTGTGTACTCAAAAAGTGCATGTCGTGTACTTTTTTTTCATTAAAAGTACCGGGTCGCGACTTAACCCCGAATACGTCTTCTTCTCCAGCTTCTTCGACCGAGAGCGAGGGTACGACCACAGATCTTCACCGAGCAACTAATCCATCACCTGCTGTCCGAATCGAATGCCGTCAGTTGCAATAGAATCACAGCGGGGAGTTCTTGGTTCCTCTTTGGCCACATTTCCTGATTCTTTCTCTTCTGAGGGTTATTTGAGGTTTAATGTTTTGGATGTTTTTACAGATCTTCTCCATTCTAGTCTGATTCACCAGCCGAGGTTCATGTATATCAATCTTCTAGGATCGAGGTAGGTGGATTGTTGCCCTACATTGAATGTCTTTGAGTTTTTGGTGCAGAAGTGTCAGATACCCATGTATCACGTATCTCAGGTTATGGTTTTGATTCTATTTTGTTATCTTCCTTAAATTTCATGTGTTCTTGAGGTTATTAGATGATTGATAATTGCTTTTTAGCATGTTTTAGGATCACCCCATGGGTGTTCCCCCTGTTTTGGCTATATATTTCCATTTGTCTTAGGTTGCCCATGAGGCATACCTTGTTGCATTGTTTTCCTACCTTGATATAATTGATTGAATGTATTGCATGTTGTTCATATGCTTTTGATGCATTGTAGCTATTAGCCATGTAGTTTTTTTAGCTTACTTTGGGCTGATAAAAGTCGATTACACATGACTACACTACTCAGGGCTGTGGGAACCTGGTGTGGTAGAATAAATAGGGAATTAACGATTAGGGATTCCCTAGAGAGTCGGTTATAAATTTGTATCGTTCGAAGGACGTACGAGAATGGGAATTTTTGCTTCCTTAGAGTTTCCTTAGTTAGGTATCGAGACTATATGGGGAATTAGATGTAAGTTCTTCCTCATAGAGTATATAGATATTGTTGAAAGACCACACGAGAATTGACGGTGAGAGCTTCCCAGGGTGTCTATGCCTTTGTATGTTTACTTGACTAGAGGGGTCTGCCAGAGTGAGCCACCTAGAGAGTCACCATGATTACTATTTGGTTGGTTGTGATGAGTCCACCAAGACAACTGACAAGGATGGGTTTTGTACTGCATGATGTTTAGGTAGTCTGTTGAGATACATGTTGTGTTACTTCTTTTGCCTTCGAAATATAGAGCTATTTGATAGATTCCTTGGTTGATAATTAAATGATTGTATGGAATTAATAGATAAATGTGAATGGAGATTTGTAGGACTATTTACTTTAGAGTAGTACTGTTTCTCTGATGCATTTATTTATTTTACTTTTTCTATATTGCTCACTGACAGTAGGGCACATATCTTGTGGGGATTGCCTACTGGGATTAGTCTCACACCCTGTTTGGGTCTTGCTTTTTTCCCTAACAGGTTATATGGTTACAGGTGTGGATAGGGATTGTGGCCCTTCTACTTCAAGTACATGATTGCTGGTTGGAGATAGAGAGCATAAGGTCGATCCTAGGCTTGCGATGATGCTGGAGTTTCTGTTTACTTTTAGTACTATGTTCTCAGTTGTATTTCAGCACTTTTTTTGTGGTTGCTGCTTTCCTTATATAGTTTTACCTTCTGCATCATTTTCATCATTATTATATTATATATTTCTTCCGCTGTTTAGTTTTAGTTGTTGTATGTTATTTACTTCTTCCGCTATTGACTGTTATTTCCTTTCTTTGTATACCTTACCAAATAAGGGCACAGTTTCCCTAATGACTCACCAAGGCCCTCGCTGCTATTCGACAACCTCTGTCATTGGGGGAAATGCGCTTGAGGTCATGTGGTGAACCGGGTACGGGGCACCATTGAGTAGCTATAGATTCGGGTCGTTACAAAAAACACCACAAATAATGGAAGTAGAGATATTGGTTAAAATGGGAAATAGGGAAATTACTTTATCTAGAGTATATAAATACTCTCCTGTCTAAATTTATGTGCTTAAATTCCCAAGGAACCTTATGATACTACCTTCGAAGGGATTTGATTCAATTCTTGGAATAGATTAGCTTTCCCTCTATAGAGTCAACATAAATTGTTGTGATATTCAAATCGCCCTCTCTATCATGAATTATCCTCTGATTCTGTACAAATTCAATGAGATTGATGAATCTTTTTTAGCACAAACATCTCTAGCATGGATATTATTACCCTATGATTGAGTATATCTAGCTCAAATTAATGAGTCTAAGGAATGTATCAACCTTGAATACATGCCCAATGCGAGGGAATATGATGATGTGTTTCCTAGATATTTTTTTGGTCTTCCTCCTAGATTAGAGGTTGAATTTTCAATCAAGCTTATACTTGGGGTGTTACCATTATACAATAATCCATATAGAATTTATTTTTTAGAACATTAAAATTTTATGAAACAACTACATGAAAATATAGATAAATGGTTTATATGCCCAAGTGTTTCACCATGGGGTTAACCAGTCCTCTTCTCCAAGAATAAGGATGGTTAAATGTGTCTTTTCATTGATTATCATGAGATCAATAAGATTAAGATAAAGAAAATGTATCCTCTGTCACATATTTTTGACTTGTTCAATCAGCTACATATAGAACAATACTTGTCCAATGTGGATCTATGGTCACAGTATTACCATGTTAGGGTGAATAAAGATGATATCACAAGGACTACTTTCCATTCAGGGTATGAGTACTATAAGTTCATAGTAATTCCATTCAGACTGATTAATGCTCTATAAATCTTTATGGACTTGATTAATAGAGTCTTTAGATGTTACCTCAATAAATTTGTGGTTGTATTTATAGATGATATTATAATATAAACCATAATTAAAGAGTATCATGAGGAGAATATGTGCACTTTGTTTAATACATTATGAAATTAGAATCATTGTGTCATGTATAGAAAATGTGAGTTATGGCTGAAGGATGTATCATTCTTGGGGAATATTATCATAATTAATTAGATATAGTTGGACCCTTAAATGATAGAATAAATTAAATGATGGATAAGGACAACATTTGTGATAGAAATTCATATTTTTCATTAGTTTGTTGGGTATTATCATCAATTCGTGATATATTTCTCATGAATGTCAAACACTCTAACTAGGATAACTCAGAAGGTATTTAAGATTGTTAGGAACAATGAATGTGAAGATAGATTTAAGGAGTTGAAAAAGGACGCTTATCACTGCATCGGTAGTCACACTACCCATGAGTGGAGAATTTTTCATGGTATGCAATGATGCTTAAAAGAAGGGATTGGGATGTGTGTTAATGCTAAATGGAAAAGTGACAAACTATGTATTAAGGTAGTTGAAAGTTCATGAACAAAACTACCCAAACCATGAGTTGGAGTTGGATGCAGTGATATTCTCTTTGAAAATATGGAGGCATTATCTCTTTGGGGAGAACTATAAAATATATATGGATCTTAGAAGCCTAAAATATATATTCAAATATAAAAAGCTCAATATGAACTAATGAAGATGGTTAGAGCTATCCAAGGACCGTGACTGCTCAATCCACTACCTTCCTAAGAAATAAAATAAAGTAGAAGATACTCTATGTTTAAAGGATCTATCAATTTTATCATTGGTGAGAATTGAGAAGGATTTTATCTTCTTAGATTTAGAAGGATGGACATTATAATCATAAAGGAAGGAACATCATCAATACTTTCATAAATTTTTTCTCAAAAAACCCTTCCAAAGAGGAAAAATGACCCTAAATGAGATAATATGGGAATTTAAAAAAAGTGGAAGCTAAAAGAAAATTGAAATTATTATAGATCAATGTCAATGAAGAAGGTGTTGTAACATTTGGGTCACAACAATGTGTACCATAAAATTTTGAGTTAAAGGAGTTGTTGGATGAAGCACAGTTCAACATTCTCCATCCATCCAAGATGCACAAACACATATCGAGATCTTAGAGAGAACTATTAGTGAGATAATATGAATAAGGATATCATGGGATATATATCAATATGTCTTTTATATCAATGAGTGAAGTCTAAAAAGAAAAATGTCAGGGGATAATGCAACCATTACCCATACCTACAAAGAAAAGGAAAAATATCACCCTGAACTTTGTCACTAGTATTAAAAATACATCAATAGGAAATAATTATATATGGGTTAAAGTGGAAATTCTTACAATGTCTAATCACTTAAATGAAATTCTAGATTATTTATCACTTAGTAAAATTTCCAGTATAAACATTAGAGAAGTGGGGAGGATTCATGGAACACTGCTATCAGTTTTATCTGATGGAGAATGAATATTTACCTCTATATTTTGGAAGAGTCTCAAATTTTCTATAAACACTGAGATGAAATTCAGTATGGATTATCACCCCCAAACTGATGTCCAATATAAGAGAACTATCTATACACTCAAGTATGTATTTTGATCATGATTAATTGGCATCATTTAAGGATGGGATCAACATCTTCCTCTGGTTGAATTATCATAAAATAATATTTTCTACTCTAGCATAAAAATGGATCCATATAAAGCCCTCTATGGGAAATGGTGTATAAAAAATTCATGGTATGATGAAGTTGGGGAATGAAAACTAATAGGTCCTGAAATGGTTGAGAAAATGGTGGAAATATTTAGGACCATTTAGCATCATATCAAAGAAGCTTAGAGTCGAAAGAAGAGATATTCTAGAAATCATTGAAGAGACCTATAGTTTGATGTTGGAGACATGGTATTCCTATACATATCTCCATGGAAGGAATTCATGATATTTGTCAAGAAGGGAAAGCTTACTCATGGATACAGTAGTCCCTTTGAGATCCTTGATTACATCACAACACTGACTTATTGAGTAAGACTCCCATCTAACATATCTTGAGTACAATATTTGCTCTATGTGTCACTCTTAAGAATGTACATACTATAACCCTCACATATATTGAATCCTGAGGTGGTACCATTGGAGAATGATAATTCTTATAAAGATAATCCAATGAAAATATTAGATCATAGAGACAATGTTCTAAAAAATAAGTCAATGAACCTGCTCAATGTGCTATGGAGAAAAATCATATTTGAAGAAACAATGTGGGAACCCAAGGAGGTGATAAATAATAATGGTGATAATCTATTTTAGTGTTTGAAATAAAAATTTTGAGGGAGAAATTCCTAAAAGGGGGAAGATTGTAATGAACCAATCTTTTATTAATAAAATCCTCATTGAAATTTAAATAAATTTTATATTATGTAATATAGTTATAGAAAACCCATGAACTTATTTGGTTTTATTATGTCCTATCAAAATTAAAAGACTATTGATAATCATAACCATTGATAATAAATTTTTTGTACATTTATCATATTATTTTTATAAATATAGGTTTTTAACAAATCTTGTTAACACTAACAAAGTATGTGATAGACTCAACTAATAGGATCATATCCTATGAAACCCATTTATTGAGGATTGAAAGGGAGTCAGCGTCAATAGGATTTTCCATTAACCAATCCTAGGATTATATCTAACAACTTAAGCATGAGAAAAATCATTTATAAGAGAAGTTCAAGATCATAGACATCATGGCACAAACCATGTATGCCGAACAACCCCATGAAAATCTCATTATCGCACACCTTACCCTTAGGGTTTTTGAGAGTGTATTAAAGGGATATGTATCGTGACTGTAATAATATGAATATTTATACTGTATTTTTGAAATAATAATTTTTATATTTACTTATTATCATTACTTCATAAATGATTCGTATCTTTATATAATAAAATAAAAATTTTATTTTAATTTAGTGATTAATTTCAATAAAGACATTTATTTGGATGAATTAATGTATTTTTGAAATAAATAACATTTTAATAAAATTTCATCATTAAATTTATTTATTAAAAATAATTGATCATATAATTTTTATGAATTCAAATGTAATTTTTATAAGGGTTCGAACACTATTACTATAAAAAAAATCCAACATTTCTCAATAAATATTGATTATTATTTTAAAAGTAAAAAATACACATATTTATGTACTTATTTGGATAAAATAGATATTTTTTTTGGAATTATAATGTCAAAATTATCCCATGCTGAATTTTTCATAATTGTTTGAGATAATTGATTTTTTGGGTAGAAATTAATTGTGGTATAAATATATAGTTTTGTATTATGACATCATAATGACACAAAAGTGTTGTAATATGTACTATAAAGGGTATCCACAACCAAATATATTTCTCTTTAAAATAATGTTATCTTATATTTATTTTAATAATTTTATAATTTATATATGAATCATCCAAAACATATAATATATTTTGAGGTTTTAAAATCATTTATTTAAGTTATTGACTCGCATCAACATCAGCAAGGGTGTTATTTTAATAATTTCGGAACTTTTCCTAATAAAATCATTAAAAAAACTATTTCATAGAAACCATGGGAAAACCCGTGGATGGTTTGTGGTTTTGGTTATTCTATTATATAGATTCCAAAGCCTATATTTGAGAAATGATTAATAATTCCCCTCTCTTTTCTTATATAAATCTACCAAACAATCCATTTCACTTCACTAAAAATCCTATTTACATATCCTTACTATAAAATCCCCTTTATATTCCTCCTAAGGTTACCCTAAGATCTCATAAAGATCTTCCCAAGAATTTGGAATCTCCCTCTCAAGGTAAGGGATCCCTTCCTTCTCTACTTTATTCAAGTTTCTTCATTATCTTATGAACTCTATTTCCAATTCCTACTGTTGAGATGTGTTTTTTACATGTCCATATTGTTGTCCATTTGATTTTCAAATGATTAGACACCCCTTTATCTCTCATTAATCTATTTTATGAATTTTTAAGTAACATCATTATGCATTCGAAATTTCCACACAATTTTATACGCCAAAAAATGTGTATTGGTTACCTTTACCCTTTTCCTATCAATGGTTTTCACCTTTATGAAATTATAATTCATTTATTGGGGACTTAAATGTGTGTAATCCACACTCCTTGACCATGCTATAAAATATGACACTAAATGGATCCATTTTGTATGATCTATGTGGACCACCTAATCATGATAATTAAATGAGAATATATGGTGTGTTGGGAATTATATTAGATTCTAATGCAATAGGTATTTCTTTAGTTTCATGAGATGCCATACTAGGAATTAAAGATTGAAACCAATCTATCAAAGGATTTTTCCATCATGATTTCCTTGTAGTTATACTTGACCTATGTTTATGATTCATTTTTTTATGTTTTTTCTTCATTTCCCATGTTTTCATTATGTTATCATTCTATATCATGACATATTTTTTATTTTTATGATTCTATCCCCTTTTATGTCTCATTAATGTGACTATTTTTTTAACATTTATTACCTTATTAGTGTTGTTACATGTTAAATCACTTACTATTATTTCTATCTCACCCAATTTTATGTATGTCCCCTAGTTATCCCATGAAGAATTAATTATGATGGAATAATATGATCAAGTTAAGGAAGTTTTCAATAAACTTGGCGTATTCCCTATTTTAAGTTGTTTTGTAATGTACTTAATTCTCAAAGACACATGACTAATGAATATTATTGGATTTATTATAAGTAATATTATGTAATAAATCATGAATTAATGGGTAATAAACAAAAGTATTGTAATACCATATAATGGAAATAAGTGGTGAATATGGTATTTGTCCCATGAAAGTAAAAGTGAGACGAGAAACCCTTACCTCGAGTTTGATTTCCTATATACATGTATGTACCTCATATATAATGGTTTTAATAATTTTATAAATTTATACCAAAACCAGAATAATTTTTATAATTTCATATTCGATCCTCTTAAAACATTTTATCACCCATTTATTAATAATATTTCATTATTTTCCTTGTTTCGGGTGTAAATTGCATTATTTTCTCATGCACGTTTTTCATGAAATTTATGGTTCCTGTACATATAATATATATTTATAAAATATCCTAAATTATAATAATGTTATAAATATCATATATATTCAATAGAAACATTTATATAAACATTTATGAATGTACGACATTGAATATGAATCACATTGCTTTGTGGATACGGTAGGTCATACGTATGCATGAGTGACAATATCACTCTCGTAACGACTAAAATTGTGAGGTATTAGGTGATATATTAATTTTAATAAGTTAATATCATATCATATATATCACCTTTATTAATTTATTCTATATTTATTACATTCCATGTAAATTATTACTGAAAAATGAGTCACACCGCTTTTAGAGGTGGAAGTCTACGGCACACACAAGCGACAATGTTATATTTAAAAAAATGGAAATTAATAGGTTATATATTATATTAAAAATATATATTTATAATAATATAATAAATATGATATAAATTGGATAAATAAATAATTATACTAATCTTTTAAAGGTGGTGATGGAAAATTAACTACATCGATTCGTAAGGTGGTAGTCCGTTGTACACACGATTGATGATTCCATTTCTAATTTCATGGAGGAGGATATGAATAATGTTTATTACCATAACATATAAAAAATAACAACATTTAATATAATTAAGTTATAATATCATCATGTTTTAATAATAATTTTTGTATTTTTTGTAAGATATAAAATAAAACAACATGTTAGGGATGTTACCTCTTCTTCAGAAAACTTCTTTGGGTTTGTACCAAAAGGTTTCCAAGGATTGACTTACAAAAACCATAAATATTATAGGATAAGATTGTATAATTAATTAATTTACTTGGGAAGGTATTTTTTGAACCAATGGGTTTTGAAAGTTTGATGTGAGGAGGAGAGTGGGTGTCCTTTTATAAGAGAGGTGAGTGGAAGTCATTTAATATATCAAAATGAAAAGGTGTGCCCTTGTTTTTAAAATTAAAAAATGATCCAAAATGATCATATATATAAATAAGAATATATAACTTCTACATATTTCTAAATAATAGGGGTTGGACATGTTTTGGGTCATTTTTAACCCATATCTTTTTAGTTTAACCCCCAGTAAACCAATTTTTACCTTAACTTTGGTAAATATTTTTTAGTTTTTTTATTGTTCATTATGGTAAAAAAATTAGTTGGACTTATTATAGAATAAGAAAATTATTATTTCAAATATGGAATATATATCTAATAATTACATTCATATAAATATAAAATATAAAATTAAAATTAATCCCATATACGCGACGAGAAAGTGTGCTTTCAAAGAAAAAATTTTCAAAATATTACAACATTTTTAAATTAAGATTAAGCATAAAAATGATTCCAATGGATTATATTAAATTAATATATATATATATATATATATAATTTATTTAATTTTAAATTTAAACCATATTTAAGAAATATTTATCTTATAAATTCATTGAATGAAATTGTGTTTTTTAATAAAAACTAGCATTTTTCACTATTCACTGAAAAAATTATCTGTAACACCCCCAGATTTCATAGTACGTTATATCATTAATGTAATTCAATAGCTTGTGCTACACATGACACAAAGTTCAAGGACACCACAACTTACCAAACTAGCTGTTCAAAAAGACGGTTATGAATAGTATTAACTATATTTGAAATCTTATATACTCTATATAATTTTAACATCCTTATTATATTTTTCTTAGAAATAATATAAGAACATATTCATTTTTTATGATAAAAGAAGTATTTTTTCAAAAAAATGTAATTTTACTGCCTTTTAATGACAAACCCTTTTTAAAACCAATATTTGACACTTATATATTCAATTTAATGATATTAAATTATTATTTATAAGGGGGACATAAAAATTTAGTTTGGATAGATTTTGGTACTTTTCTGATAACTTTCATATTTTGATAAATAGTAAAAAATACTATGTTTTAATTGTGAACTTTTTAATTGATATAATTTATAGTGTTAAATTATTCTTTTGAATTGTTTTGAATTATAATTAGATTATATTTTTATCATTTAATACAATGTAGGTCTTTATATGTAATTTCACATTTAAATTTGACATAAAGACATGTCAGTCTTTAGATAGTTTTTACTTTTTAAAAACTCTCCTTTTGGCCTTGAAAACGGGAATTAATTTTACAATAATTTATGAAACTTCTTTGTTTTAAATTTGGTAAAATAGAATTCATTTTTTAATCACATATATCAAAATTATCTTAGGGTGAATTTTTGGTATTTTTTTGAAAACATTCAATTTTTGATAAATAATGAAAAACACTGTGTTATTGTTTAAAACTGACTATTAATTTATTTATTTTATTTAAATTTATTTTAAGTCCAAATAGAAAAATAATACCTATATATGTTCTATAACACCCTGAACCCAGTTACCCAGAGTCAGTGCATTATTTTAATACATTGGCATGATTACAAGGAATCAAGTCCTGAAGGACTGATTGGTTTAGCAGTCTTTGAAAATAGATTACATACATGAATGTTACATTACACTTATTAACATACAAAACAACATAAATAATCCTTCAGGAATGCTATTATTCCCTTGGTTTAACCCTGCATATCAATCACAATACACTTCTTGGAATCCTGGGAAAAATAAAACATTGAAAGGGGTGAGCTCAGATGCCCAGTAAGGATAACAATACAGCGGAAACTTTCATAAATAAGCATAAACATTTAAGGAAACGTATAACTAAAAAATCCTTTTAAACTTGAAATTCAGCATAATATGGAAAATAGAAAATAAAAGAATTCCATTTACTTATTCACATGGAAATTCTACTAGTCTAATAATCACATGCAATATCAATATCCACTTTCATAATGATGGAATCTGTAATGCCAGACTGTCATAACCACATAGTCATGGCCTTATGCCAAGACTAGAAATAAGATTTTGTCAAGGCCTTATG
Source organism: Viscum album (assembly GCA_963277665.1). NCBI lineage: Eukaryota > Viridiplantae > Streptophyta > Magnoliopsida > Santalales > Viscaceae > Viscum > Viscum album. The sequence goes on from OY728162.1 coordinate 227,362,210, forward strand.
GAAAGACGCTAGTTTGTCTCATTAGACCTGCCGATGCATCGAGGATCTATAGCGGGCTCCACCCATCACTTACTAAGTCCAATTCATTCCTCATATGAAAAGGTTTAAACATAACATAAACATTTGTATTGAAACTAGCATACAAAATGTCAATACTTTATCCATAAACCATGAATGGTATAAAAATAATACATCCACAGTAAAATAGATCGCAAAACATTCAATACTATATGGAAGTTTTGTATCATAATTAATCAACCTCAATGTAAAATAATATCCCGTAAAGGATGCTGACAATGTTGAAAATGATGAGTAAAACTTTTTGAGAGAAATAACCTTTTTGTCAAATTATTTAAAAGTCACACATTTATAAAGGAAGTAATTTAAAAGTGACTTTTGAATCAAATTCTCCCATACCACTTTGAAACTTCTGAAAAGAATTATCATTTCAAAACATTCATGTTCATATAAATAAATCCTTAAAATCATTTTGAAAACATGGACATTAATTAAAAATATTTAGAAAGATAATTTTTTAAAACATTTGAAATACTGATCTTGATAAAGATTAACTTTCAAAATTCCTTAAAATATTCATTTTGAAATCACTTTTACGAAAAATGTACATGGATGATAAAAATGTCACAGTAAATACATACACATAAACAATCTCGGATAATAATGATATTGAGGAATTAACCCCTACCAGTTTGGTAACATATGAAACATACACCCCATGAAAGAGGTATCATACAATTAATATATAAATATAGATAAATTAAAGTGTATTAAACAAATAATACAATTATAGACAGTACATACACCACACAAAAGGTAATAGTGGCAATATGGCATGAATCTCATGAGAATAAGGAGTGAGATGAAAACCCATTACCTTGCACCTTCCTTTAGTGGAGGGTAAGTTTAACCTTATGTATGAAGACCGTAGTATGTTATAAAATTTTACCAGAACAATATTAATATTTATGATATCATACATTATTCATTTATGACTTTTTACTATCCATTTAATAATAATTTTCATGTTAAATTAACATTTCGGGTAATAATCGCTTTCTTTATCGTACGTGTTTCAACTTGTTACTCTTGATTGTATCACTTCAATCATGATTTAAATACTTATAGAATATAAAACATGATTTATATATCATATATATTCAGAATATAATTATGTATAATAGATATATATGTAAAATGGAAAATACTGTTATGGAGACGGTAGTCCGTACGTACGCATAAACGCTGTTTCCGTTTTCATAACGTATTGAACGGAACTAAGTGAATAAAACATATGTAAGTACATATATATATATATATATATATATCTAGTAGAATTATTATGTCATATATTACAAACATATTAGTAATATATATTTTTATAATCATCGATGAATGGTGAATGTGGAAATGAATCTCATCGCGTCGTGGAGACGGTAATTCTTAGGTACGCACGGGTGACAATATCATTTCCATAAAGGTGTGGAATTGGATGGTATATTCATTTTACAGAGACATTATAATGTTATTTTCATTCTTTATATACATATTACTCATCATTATATCCATCCAAATAACATAGTGTTGAATAACAAATTACACCACAACGTGGAGACGGTAAGCAGTACGTACGCACGCATGGTGACCTTATCATTCATAAGATGGATAGAATAATGAATGTAGTTTGGAAAAATTTATAATAACATCATAGTATATATAAGATAATGGAGTTATTCTTTTATAATGGAAATAACAAATAAATAAGAAGTGGAAGAAGAAAGGATCTTGAAATAGGGTGGTGAAAACATTACCTCTTCTTCGGGTTCTTCATTTTGATTTGATCAAAAGTGATCCTTAGGTTGTATTTATGATCAAACTAATGCCTCTAGGCTGAATTGAGAGAACTTGACAGAATATTTGGGTAGGGTTTGGCCGAGCCAAAAGGCTTTGAAGGTATGAATTTGAGAGAAGGTGGAGTTTCCTTTTATAAGAGGGGTGAGAGGCACCTTAGGAAAAGCTAGAAATATTATTTTATAATAAATTTATATTCAGTTTATAATGGATCCAAAGTAGATTATTTAAAGTTCAGGGTGGGGATAGGTAGAAAACCACTCAACCAATAGGTTTTAGACAGATTTGGGTCACTATATTAATATTATCATTTTTATTTAACTCTTAGTTAAATAGTTTGACATTTACCATGTCTCTTTGTATTTTTATATTATATATTAAATAAATTTACTATATACTGACAATCAAACCACAATTAGTTCATTATTTCCATATTTATTATTACATAAGTCTTTTGGAATAACCTTAGATTTTTAGGACCATTATATCAATTAATTATATAATATTTGTCTTGAAAACTATTTTATGTCATTTTTGACACTATTTGGTATTTTTTTTGTAAAACTAATAACAGTGTGATTACTTCAAAAAAAAATACATTGAATCAATACTAACATGTCATATTCACCTATAAAATTCGTGGATATCATAAAAATTGTGAAATAATATTTATTTTAACATTTATAATACTAATTATTTGATTTTTCATTAATAAGAAAAGTACTGCATCATTATTATTTCATAAATAAATTTAATTATTTAATTCCTGAAAATTATAAATAAAATAAAATTAAGTAGGAAATATTTTTATATTTATAATTAATATTTATAGTCGAAAATATAACATATATAACCATATGTAAAAATTGTTTTTCTAAAAGATATATGCTTATGTTATTTTTGTATTTACTTTAACTTAATTAATATAAAGTGTCATTATCACTTACAAGTGGATCCATGGGGACCCATCATCGACCTAAAGATGCCCATGGTCGTAAATGTATCAACCAATAGGGTTAGGACACGTTTTAGGTTAATTTATTATTATTATAATATTATTTTGTTACCCTTATTTACCAGATTTACCATTTAACAATGGTAAATAAAATATTTACTGAAGTAATTATTCAAAATGTATAAAAATAAAAGTTATATATTTACACAATTTGGACCTCCTGATTCTGAATATGGAATCTATTTTTCTTAATTCAAAAAACAGAAGTTGCAGAAATTAATTTAAAATTAATTACCGTTGTTAAAACAAAAATGCGTGTTTTTAAGAGATAATAACTATCAAAAGTTTGGCACTTGATTATGTCCAGTTTAAATGTGAAATTATGTACAATGACCAAAATTGGATTAAATGGTAAAAATATAATCTAATTATACTTTAAAATGACTCAAATTCAAAATTTATCACTATTAATTATTTCGATTAAAAAAGTTGTTTTTAATTAATATTTAGTAATTTTCACTATTTATCAAAATATGAAGGTTATTAGAAAAGTACCAAAAATTCACCCTAAGATAATTTCGATATTACGAATCCAAAAATGATGTCCATTTTCAAAGATAAAATTTCTAAAATTTCAAAGAGTATGTATTACTATTCATAATGGCTAATTTGATTGGTTTTGGTGTGTTAGAACTCGAAGTTGCGTACAACACACGCTACTGTATTATTCAAAGAGAAGCATACCATGGAAGATTGGGGTGTTACATTCTCTCCTCCATCAATAAATTCCGTCCTCACAATTTGAAATTATTTTTCAAAAATAAAAAGTTGAAAATAGAAAATACCTTTGGGAAAACCCATATCGGAAATTAGGTTAATAAAATTTAGTCTTAATAAGAGGAAAATAGAAATGAAAGGGCCACTACAAGATTATGATTTTTATTATGAGAACATTGGTGAAAATTAGAGACATATAATTTGAGGAAAAATGTAAATATTTATAGGTTGTGATGGAGGTCATCAATCAAAAACAAGTGTAAAATTGATGGCCTTAAATTCATCAATCTACGATGATTTAAAATACCATCAGTTAAAAAAACATATGGTATTAGGATAACACATTATTTGTTTTAAGATCCCTTCACTAAAGTATAAGAATTAATTTCTTTATAAAATAAGAGAAGAAAAAAATATATACTTGACAAGTAGAGTCCCATCATTTAAAAAATTTCTACCACAAACTCATCTTTCACTCTAAAAGATAATAGAACTTAAAAAACAATATTCTATATATCCTATTCATACAGGGTTAAAAAAATGAATTTATAATTCATCTACCAGAATGTTTTAAAAAAACTACATTATTCAATCCAGAACATCACGTGGGCCAGTGGTAGGTGATACACCCTTGTCGCCCTTCGGTTGTGGGTTTAATTCTCACGGCCTTACCAGACGCGACGAGTTGTCGGCCTAATTTTACGGCAATCCAAAAATAATCTCAAACTATAATTATCCAAAATACTTTTTTCCAAACTCACAGTCGAAAATTTATAAGGAAGTTAAACATAATGAAGATCCTTTTTTCCGCTTAATAACATGTGAACACCTTCATCGTGTATTCCTTTAAAACACTACAACATACTGAATTACTATAAAACCTTATTGATTACATTCATGATCCCTTATTCCTTATAGAATACTGGATATACTCATTCTATCAAGAATGTTGTAGACTCCAACAATGATGGAATATAAAAATCATTAATCAGTTTCAAGGTAGTCAAGAATATCCAATATAATTTATCCAAATAAATCATGTATTATTCCAAAATCACTACCTTAGTATCAGAACCATATTATGGTTTATCTTTCTATAAATCTTATATTTTCCAAAAATTAAACCTAATATTGAGTCACTTTTCTTGGTTCCACACAATCTCAAGTCCTTAATGAAATAGTACTGCAGTAAAATCCTTAAAAACTCCATAATTTTTATAACCAGTACATTGTTGATACAACACTCAAATGACATAATTCTCTAATAACAACATAAGAACTCTAATCCTTCCTCCTCATATGTGGTAGTGTCATAACTTGATTATTATCCAACAACATCATTTGGGTCATACTCTGATGATTTGGACATTGGTTCGCGTAGTGTCCCAATACCTTGTAGATGAAGCATTGTACATTTGAAACATTTTTCTTACCCTTACAGTCACGTACATGGTGTCCTTTTTCTCCACACTTATAACAAACTCTCATTCCCTTCAATAAAGTTCCAAGGTGTTTCTTCCCATAGTTATCACATATGAAAAAAATTCTTTTTTCCATCTTCCCTTTATCCATATTTCTCTCTTCCATCCTTTTCTTCTATTGTGTCCCTTCAAAGCCATAGGATTGAGAGAATTTTTTACTTATCTTGTTAACACATGATACTATTTCTTCATATGTTGAGAATACATGGGAGAATGTTTCCATTATAAATATTGGCTTAACACCATGAAATATATGATCCTTCTTACTCTTTGGATCATATGTATTGCTGGAGTTCACATTCCTTCTACTGGGTGCCATTTCTATACAATGGCATAAACTAGGTTAGTTTTTGAATTGCAATGAATAATTCAAAACTAGTAAAATACCTAATGTAAATTGAACGGTTTATGGATATAATCCATAATCACAGATATGTTTTCATTGAGGAAGTATATACTCATAAACCCTTCATAATGATTTGTAAATAAAATGAGAATTATCCTAAGCAAATCCCCTGGGAGTGTCGTAACCAAGAGTGCAGCAAGACCCATTGTTGTGCACCAGTTCCTATTCAAGTATAGCACAAAGTGGTGTTTTTGGGTTTTACCCCTAGGTACATCTGTGCTAGAGCCGCCTCTACCTGCCCGTATCTAGACAGGGATGTATTTGTTTGGAAAACTCACAAAATCACTACATTACCAAAATTCTAGGAATTTCTTATATACTAATCCTCAAATTCTATCTTAGGTAAATGTGCTCTAATCAGAGTTTATCTAAATCTAGCTTCCAAGGTTATTTCTAAATATACTATGATACCAAATGTAACACCCCAACCCCAGTTACCCAGAGTCGGTGCATTATTTTAATACATTGGCATGATTACAAGGAATCAAGTCCCAAAGGACCGATCGGTTTAGCAGTCTTGGAAAATATACTACATACATGAATGTTACATTACACTTCTTAACATACAAAACAACATAAATAATCCTTCACGAATGCTATTTTTCCCTTGGATTAACCCTTCATATCAATCACAATACACTTCTTGGAATCCTGGGAAAAATAACACATAGAAATGGGTGAGCTCAGATACTCAGTAAGGATAACAATACAGCAGAAACTTTCATAAATAAGTATAAACATTTAAGGCAATGTATAACTAAAACAAAATCCTTTTAAACTTTAACTTCTGCATAATATGGAAATGATAAAATAAAATAATTCCATTTACTTATTCAAATGGAAATTCTAATAGTCGAATAATCATATGCAATATCAATAAAAACTTTCATAATGATGGAATGAATAATGCCAGACTATCATAACCACATAGTCAAGGCCTTGTGCCAAGACTCCAAAAAAGATTTTATCAAGGTATTGTGCCAAGATACTAATTTGTCTCATTATACCTACCGATGCATCGAGGAGCTATAGTAGGCTCCACCCGTCACTTACTAAGTCCAATGCTTTCCTCATATGAAAAGGTTTAAACATAACATAAACATTCGTATTAAAACTAGCATACGAAATGTCAATAATTTATCCATAAACCATGAATGGTATAAAAATAACACACCCACAGTAAAACATATCACAAAACCTTCAATACTACATGGATGTTTTGTATCATAATAAATCAACCTCAATCAAAAATAATATCCAGTAAAGGATGCAGACATAGTTGAAAATGACGAGTAAAATTTTTTGAGAGAAATAACCTTTTTGTCAAATTATTTAAAAGTCACATATTTATAAAGGAAGTAATTTAAAAGATATTTTTGAATAAAAGTGTACCATACCACTTTGAAACTTTTGAAAATAATTATCATTTCAAAAAATTCATGTCAATATAAATAAATCCTTAATATCATTTTGAAAACATGGATATTAATTAAAAATATTTAGAAAGATAAATCTTTAAAACATTTGAAATTCTGATATTGATAAAGAGTAACTTTCAAAAATCCTTAAAATAGTCATTTTCAAATCATTTTTATGAAAAATGGACATGGATGATAAAAATGTCCCAATAAATACTTACACCTAAACAATCGTGGATAATAATGAGATTGAGGAATTAACCCTTACCAATTTGGTAACTTATGAAACATTCACCCCATGAAAGAGGTATCATACAATGAATATTTAAATACACCTAAATTAAAGTTTACTATACAAAGAATACAATTATGAGCAGTACATACACCACACAAAAGGTAATAGTGGCAATATGGCCTGAAACTCATTGGAATACGGAGTGAGATGAATCCCCCTTACCTTGCACTTTCCTTTAGTCGAGGGTACATTTAACCTCCTGTATGAAGACCGTATTATGTAATTAAATTATACCAGAACCATATTAATATTTATGATATCATAAATTATTCATTTATGACCTTTTACTACCCATTTAATAATAATTACCATGTTAAATTAACATTTCGGGTAATAATCGCTTTCTTTATCGTACATGTTTTAACTTGTTAATCATGATTGTATCACATAGATCATGATTAAAATACATAAAGAATATAAAAAATTATTTAAATATAATATATATTTATAATATTATTATGTATGATAGATATATATGTGAAATGGAAAACACCGTTTATGGAGACGGTAGTCCGTACGTACGCATAAATGCTGTTTCCGTTTTCATAACGTATTGAACGGAAATAAGTGAATAAAATTTATGAAAGTACACACATATATATATCTACAGTAGAATTATTATTTCATATATTACAAAAATATTAGTAATATATATTTTTATAATTGTCGATGAATGGTGAATGTGGAAATGAATCTCATCGTGTCGTGGAGATGGTAATCTGTACGTACGCACGAGCGACAATATCATTTCCTTAAAGGTGTGGAATTGGATGGTATATTAATTTTACAGAGACATTATCATGTTTATTTCAATTATTTATATACATATTACTCATCATTATATCCATCCAAATAACATAGTGTTGAATAACAAATTACATCACAACATGGAGACGATAACCCATACGTACGCACGCATGGTGACATTATCATTCATAAGATGGATAGAAAAATGAATATAGTTGTGCAGTATTTATAATAACATCACAGTATAAAGAATATAATGGATTTATTATTTTAGAATGGAAAAAAAATAAGAAGTTGAAGAAGAAGAAGAAAGGAACTTGAAAGAGGGTGGTGAAAACATTACCTCTTCTTCGGGTTCTTCCTTTTGATTTGATCAAAAGTGATCCTTAGGTTGGATTTATGATCAGACTAGGGCCTCTAGGTTGATGTGAGGGAATTTTAGAGAATATTTGGGCAGGGGTTGGCCGAGAAAAAAGGATTTATGGTATGAATTTGAGATAAGGGGGAGTTCCCTTTTATAAGAGGGGTGATGAGCACCTTAGGAAAAGCTAGAAATAATATTTTATAATAAATTCATATTCGCTTTATAATGGCTCCAAAGTGTATTATTTAAATTTTAAGGTGGTTATAGGTAGAAAAACACTCAACCAATAGGTTTTAGCTAGGTTTGGGTCACTATATTAACTTTATCTTTTTGATTTAACTCTTAGTTAAATAGTTTGAAATTTACCATGTCTCTTTGAAGTTTTATATTATATAGTAAATAAACTTACTATATACTACCAATAGAACCAAAATTGGTTCATTAATGTCATATATATTATTATATAATTCTTCTGGCTGAATATTATATTTTTAGGACCATTATATCAATTAATAATATAATATTTGTTTTAAAAACTGTTTTATGTCAATTTTGACACTATTTGGTATTTGCTTTTTGTTAAAATAATAACAGCATGATTAATTAAAAAAACATTGAATCAATCCTAATATTTCATATTAACCTATAAAATTCATGTATATCATAAAAATTTTGAAATTATATTTATTTTAACATTTATAATACTAATTATTTGATTTTTTCATTAATAAGGAAAATACTGCATCATTATTGTGTCATAATTACATTTAATTATTCAATGTATAAAAAGTATAAATAAAATACCATTATGTAGGAAATATTTTTATCTTTATAATGAAAATTTATAGTCGAAAATATAACATATAAAACCCTATTTAAAAACTATTTCTCTAAAAGATATATGCTTCTGTCATTTTTGTATTTACTTTAACTTAATTAATATAAAGTGTCATTATCACTTACAAGTGGATCCATGGGGTCCCAAAATCGACCCAAATATGACCATGGTCTGACATGTATCAACAAATATGGTTAGGACATGTTTTAGGGTAATTTATTATTATTATAATATAATTTGTTTACCCTTATTTATCAGATTTACCCTTTAACCATGGTAAATAAAATATTTACAGAATTAATTATTCAAAATGTCTAAAAATAAAAGTTACCTATTTACATAATTTGGAACTCCTGATTCTAAATATGGAATCCATTTTCCAAAATTCAAAACACCGAAGTGGCAGAAATTAATTTAAAATTAAGTCCCGTTGTTAAAACAAAAAGCCTGTTTTTAAGAGATAATAACTATCAAAAGTTTGGCACTTGATTATGTCCAGTTTAAATGTGAAATTATGTAAAATGACCAAAATTGGATTAAAGGGTAAGAATATAATATAATTATACTTTAAAATCACTCAAATTCATAATTTATCACTATTAATTATTTCGATTAGAAAAGTTGTTTTTAATTAAAATTTAGTAATTTTCATTATTCATCAAAATATGAAAGTTATCATAAAAGTACCAAAAATTCACCCTAAGATAATTTCGATATTTCAAATCCCAAAATGATGTCCATTTTAAAAGATAAAATTTATAAAATTTCAAAAAGTGGGTATTACTATTTATAATGGCTTGTTTGATTGGTTGTGGTGTGTTTGAGCTCGAAGTTGCGTACAACACACGCTACTATATTATTCAAAGAGAAGAATACCGTGGAATATTGGGGTGTTACATGTTCAATGTAATTCATTGGAGTCAGTTTATAATAATATTAGATGTATAAATTTTTATTGAACTTTTTACCGCCTTTTACCCACCTTCTAGGAGCATTTGAAAATTTGCATAAAACATAATTTTACCACTTCTGTGAGTTGAATTTCAAAATTCCGAGAGACACAGTTGATATCAGTAAGAAAAATGTTGTTAAATAAGATGAAAATAATTTGTTTTTGAATAGTAACTTTTGAATTTTATTTACCACAGTTAAAAGTAAATAGGGTAATTAAGGGTAAAAATGATATTATAATTACCCTAACACATATCCTAATTCTATTGGATAAGTGTAATTATACCAAAAACAACCTTAGGAATAAAATATCATCCTCTTTGGTCCACTGGTATTAGATTTGGACATTTATAATTATTTTATTTAATGAAGTGTTAAAAGTGTCAAATTCATTAGAAAGCTAAAAATATTTCCTACATAGTTGTATTTTATTTATAATTTATATACATAAAATAATTTAATTTATTTATGAAACAATGATGATGCAGTAATTACCTTATTAATGAAATATTAAAATAATTGATATTATAAATATCTAAATAAATGTAAATTGAGACTTATGTTGAATTACACAAATTTTCTAGGTTAATATGACATGTTATGGTATATTTGATAATTTTTTTCAAGTGATAAGGTTTTTATGACTTGTAGAAAAAAAAAATTAACAAATACTATCAGAATTGACATAAATTAATTTTTTCCAAAAATATTATAATATTGGTGGATATAATATTCCAAAAAATATAATGTTTTTTCAAAGGGATTAAATAATATTATATAATTAATTAATGAACCACTTGAGGTTCTTTTGGACGTTTAGAGTACGTTTTTAAACCATATAGTGTAAGAATACAATAAGACATGGTAAAAGTAAAACTATTCAACTAAGAGTTAAGTCTAAAATATTAGGTTAAAATGGTAACCTAAAATTGTCTAAAACCTATTGGTTTAAATGTTTTTTACCCATAGCCACCTTATCCTAGAAATAAATTATTTTGGAGCCATTATAAACATAAAATGATTTTATTATAAAATAATATTTCAAGCTTTTCCTAAAGTGGCCCTCACCTCTCTTATAAAAGGGTACATCCCCTTCTCTCAAAATCACACCTCCAAAGTCATTTGGCTCGTCCAAACCCTACCCAAATCTCCTGAAAACTTTCCTTTATCAAACCTAGAGGCCTTAATTTGATAATAAATCCAACTTAAGGATCCATTTTGATCAACTCAAAAGGAAACACCCGAAGAAGTGGTAATAATTTCACCACCCTCTTTCAAGTTCTTTTCTTATTACACTTCCTCTTTCTTTGTTGTTTTCATAAAAAATTAATAACTCGAGTACCTTATACATATGGTGATGTTATTATAAATATGGTACAACCATATTCATTATTCTAACCATCCTATAAATGAAAAAGTCACCATACGTGCGTACGTACGGCTTACCGTCTCCACGTCGTGGTGTAGTTTGTTATTCAAACACAACATTATCTGAGTGGGTATAATAATGAGTATAACTGATGTAAATAATAAATATAACATGTTAATTATTCTATATATATGATATACCATCCAATTACATGTTATTTTACCATCAATATAATGATATTGTTGCTCATGTGTATGTACGGATTACCGTGTCCACGACGTGATGAGATTCATTTCCATGTTCACCATTCAACAATAATTATAAAACTATATATTATTAACAAGTATGTAATATAAGACATAATATATCTACTGGAGATATATATATATATATATATGTATTTATGTAATTACATATACTTTATTCACTTACTTCCGTTCAATACGATATGAAAACGGAAACAACGTTTATGCGTATGTACGGCCTACCATCTCCATAAACTGTGTCTTCCATTTTATATATCTATCTATTATAAATATTTATATTCAAAATATATATGATATATAATTCAAGGTGTATATTCTGGATGTATTTAAATCATGATCAAAATTATACTATCAATAATAACAAGTTAAAACATGTATGATAAAGAAAGCGATTATTACCCGAAATGTTAATTTAACATGGAAATAATTATTAAATGGTTAGTATAAAGCCATAAATGAATAATGTATGATATAGAAAATTTGAACATGGTTCTAGTATAATTTAATAACATATTTGGTTCATTATACATGAGGTTAAACGTGCCCTCGACTGAAGGAAAGTGCAAGGTAAGGGTTAATTCCTCAATCTCATTATTATCCGAGATTGTTTATGTGTAAGTTTTTACTGGGACATATTTATTATCCATGTACATGTTTCATAAAATAGTTTTTAAAAGGATTATTTTTAAGGTACTCTTTAAATAAAAAATAATTTTAAATGTTTTAAATATTTATTCCTCTAAACCTTTCTCATTAATGTCCATGTTTTCAAAATGATGTTCATGATTTATTTATACGGTCAGGAATGTTTTATAATGTTAATTCCTTTCAAAATTTTCAATGTGGTATGGAACAATTTGATTCAAAAATATATTTTAAATTAATTCGTTTATAAATTACGTGACTTTTAAAATAATTTCATGAAAAGGGATATTTCTCTCAAAGAGTTTTACTGATCATTTTTAACAATGTCAACATCCTTTACGAGATATTATTTTGATAAAGGTTGATTTATTATGATAAAATTCTTCCATATTGTATTGAAGGTTTTGTGATATGTTTGACTGAGGATGTTTTATTTTTATACCATTCATGGTTTGTGGATAAATTATTGACATTTGTTATGCTAGTTTTAATATGAATGTTTATGTTATGTTTAAAACTTTTTCAGTATATATTTATTTTTCTCCCAAATGGTTTTTATTTTATTTATAATTAATTGATATACATTGAATATAGTTTCTACATGCTTAAAAATACAATTTTCACAATTTATTTAGTATTATTCATACCTATTAACTTAACAACTTGGTTATGATGGTCATGTTTAAATAATAAAATTTTAATATAGTGTAATGTTTAGTTGAAACCCAAATATTTGTGCATTGAAATATATCAAAGGGAGTGAATTTATTTAAAAATGAATTTATCATAAAGTCACCTAATGTTATATTGTATTTTAATCTTAGTTTTACATTATGCTGTTCTAATTTTTAAAATCCAAGGGTGTTACAAATATAGAATATGATTCTTAAAGGGGATGGTTGTGGCCCAATATTAAACATCTTGTAAATGTGTATGTAAAATAATAATATATTTTAACATTCTCTAAGAATCTAGATGAGTTTTAAGGAATCCAACCAATAATTATTTGGAAATAAGTATAATATTTTTAGTTTTGGATTAGGTTTTATTATTTTTTACCTAAGGATACAAGCATAAATAAATTATTTCCTATCAGAATACTCTACTTGAGTGTGTAAAATATTGAAAAATCCCTTGAAAACGAGATTTATAGGTTTAGAGTTACTCTAATAATACACAAAATGATTTAAAATAGATCTAGGATGATTTTAATTAGTTTTATTTTGTACAAAAATCATTTTATGTGGCCTAGAAGGTATCCAAAAATAATTTAATGTAATCTGAAATTCCAAGGGAATTCTATAAAAATGGTTACATCCCCCCAAAAAAGTATTAAAAACTTGATAGATTTACATAATATGATCCTGATATGTGATAATTTATGTAATGGGACTAATATATATGGGATTAATGTGAGTGGATCTGATCTAGAGTCATCTATGTAATGGTTACCATGCAATGAGATCTAGGTTTGTATATATATTGACATAATTGGATTCACACCATATAAGGGTATCCTTGCCCAGTCTAGAGATTTAAGTAAGAGTAGTGATTACCTAAATGAATCTTAATTGAAAATTTATGTAAGGGGATCTCCATTGGAGATCCATATATGGGGACTTCCTTTACATTGTGGCTGAATATACGGAATTTCTAGATTTTATGATTCAAAATTAGAAATCATTTGGGATGATGATTTTTTGGTATAATAAGATTCTAAATATAATTAATCAAATATAATAGATGATCAAATCATGATATTAAGAAGATTAATGGAGGGGTTAAGTGCCATATTTATCTATGAATTTTCAATGAGTATATTTGAACATTAATATTGGACATCTCAATGGAAGATAAAATATGATGATGCTTATGATAATCTTTAGTATTAAAAATATAAAAAATTTTTTTATGATTTAAGTAGGAGAAGAATGTGGGAGTCCATATATGTTATTTGATATTTTAATATTGAATGATTTAATCTGTATTAGTTTTTATTGAATATATCTTGTCACAATGAGAATTCATGAGTTTCTAATGTTTTTATTATATTTTTAGTATATATATGATAAAAAGTGTAGTTGTTGAGGAATGATCTTGAGAAGAACAGCTAATTTTTCATACTATGTAAATAAATAAATACAAATTTTTCCAAATTAAAAATGTTAAATTTAATTTTTTTATTAAATTAGTGTATGATTTTATACAGTTATGGTGATTTATATGAATGTGGATTTATGGTGGAATATTTTTATAGAAGAAGAATTTTTATTCCTTCTATAAGTAAATGATAAGATAATTAGATCGATACATGTAATTAAAATGAAAAATAAAAAAAAACATATTTTTATAAACCCTTTGGACACATGTAGATGAGAAAATCTTGGGACTCAACCACATAAAATAATATATAGAATATATAGATATTATGGGGGACTTGATTTCTTATGTGTATCGTCTAAACTATTTCTAACAATAGGAAAAAGAAAATTAACGAAATAAAAAGTGGTAGGAAACCTATATATTTAGGATTTTGAGCTTCTAGGGAAAAAATATACTGTTCTTTCTATAACATAATATAACACTCTAGAGAAAATATTGGGAGTTATCAATGAAAAAAATAAGAGAAATCAATCAAGAATGATTGAAATCCAAAAAAACCAGTACTTTTGAGGAATAAGAAGAAGAATAAGCTTCCAAACCTCTCATTAAGCATGAAACCAACTGGTTTTTGATGTGGAATGTGAGAAATAGAGAAAGAGTAAGATTAATAGTTTCCATTGACTTATTCAGATATACATGCAGTGAGGAATATTAGAAATGATATTCAATGTTTGTTTTCTGGGTAGTTCAATAAGTAGCTCTTCTAGGATGTGATTCCTAAAGAACCATGAGAAAGGATTACTAGAAGGTGATCCATCAGAATATTTAGTGGTTTTGAAATTTATTGGTGTTTGAGTTAAGGGATTAGAGTAGATATTTTTTAACTATATGTAATGATAAATTTTATAGGTTTATTTTCATGTTTAGTTATTATTTATTTTTAAACAATTTTAGACACTATGATTTTACTAATATAGATTAGATTTAATAAGTGTAGTGAAATTATTGTATAGGATTAAAATATGCTTCATTATTGTGGGGGATTTGAACATAATTGGTGTGATTCCAGAATAAATAACTCTTGGGATGAAAAATGAGTTCACATGTATAATACGAAAAAACATGTTCACTTATTTAATATGGTGAACAACCCACCGATATAATATGGTTATTGAGTGTAGGATGATCTATATTAAACTCCGTTGTATTATTGATAAGTTATATTATGGATAATCCATGACTCCTTAATCATAAAAATATAAGGAAGTAAGATTTTTAAAATGGACCGAACCATATAATTAACAAATATTACATACTTTATTGTTCTATAATTTACAATTCACATTATAGAACATATAGTTGTATTCTAGGTTAAAAAAATTAAAATATCCAACTATATTAACATTAAATAGAGGTCAAAAGACAAAAGTGGTTAAGGTTTAATGAAATTTCTAGAATTTAGTAAATTTTGACCACAAAAGATTCATCTCCCCAAGGTGTTTTTACACTTGTCCACTGGGACTTACAACATCCACTCTATAGCGTTGAAATTATAGTGAGGTGTAATTTTTCATCAGGATTTGTACATATTGATTGAGGGTGTAATGGTACCTTATAATGTACCCTACCCTGAAACATGTGTAATTTTTACTCTACAGATGGAAGAATATTCTATGACTCATGGGGGAGTACCTAATCCATCTAACATATGGAGAACTCCACCTTGTCATGATAATTCGTCTAAGGGAGTAACTGAACCCCATTCATGGAGATTTTTTCTTCAGCGCATGGGGGAGTACCTAATGAACATACTTTCTCAAAACTCATTTATCAAACCCTAATATCTACCCTATATATCTAATTCCTTGAACCACACAAAAAATTACACATTTTCCCTCAAATGGAAGAAATGATCAAGAAATCATGCTTGATGGATCTAAATTCAATGAAAATAAAACCCATATATCAAAAACTGACACCTTGATGGAAATATATTAAGAATGCATAAGTATTCCTAGTACACAGTGTGTCCCAATAGGTAACACAATGTGTAGGTTACTCATGAAATGGAGTTCTTGTATTTCTTCCACATAATCTATGCCATGTATCAAAGAAAAAATATCCATTTAAAGTACAAGTCATATAAAAACACTTAGGTTTGATGATGTAGACATTAGGTACCTGTCAAGTGACATTTCCAGTAGTACATGATGTGTTAGTGTGATACATTTAATGTAGGTCCTACATGGATATTGGGCATGTAGAACCAGTACACATCAAGCTATTATATTCTCTATTCAAGAAATATGTAAAGGTGACTTAGAGTGTATGGATCCAGTATAATGACATGGAATGTATGATATTACACATTAAAGAGTCAATCCGTAATATACACGGAGTTTTATATGAATTCACATGACATGTGATATTTAAATCCATTTCAATACTCTATCACCAAGAAATTTTAGTCACACTGATCGATTCTATGGATTACATATTCTGTGGAATTAATGAAAATAATGAAACTATCTATGGATAAGTAAAAGACATGAAACCATAGAATACACTCCATGTAGTCATGAAAATTCCAAAAACCAAAAAACTTTGAATTTACATTGTGAACATCGATGTCGATTTTGTTACCAATCCTGCCTCTACTTCTTTATAAAAATGATACCCTAAAAGCCTCCCACATACCTTTCAGGGATGATATCAAATCATCCATCATTAAAAAGTCCATTCTTTTCAACCTATCACAATATCAATACCATGAATCTATAATCATGCTTCTTTGGTTGTTCCTTGATGTAGCATCATGGTATAATAATCAAAAAACAATGGGAATAATATAATATAAATATTTGAGGGAGTCATAGTCAGTTGTATTCCTGACGACCCAAGAATGGTTTTATATTTGAGTATACTGATGGATAAATTTTTATTTGAGATTAATATATTATTAATAATGAATTTATGTTAAATTAATTACATATAGATAAATAATTAATTAATAAAATTGTTATCTATCAATGAAAAATAATAATAATGATCTTCATTCCCATGATAAAAAACTGTTAAATAAATAATCTAATGATAATTTTCGTAAGGAAATTCTTGATAATTAGGGAGGCTTCTTCCATTCATTTTTTATGTTTGAAATTAAATAATAAAATATTTAATATTTTATGTATGAAGAAGAAAATATTAATGAAGTATAATATTTTTTTTCAAGTGATGATAAAATAATCAAAATTGATAATTCGGTAAAATATTATTTATAAATAGTCACTATGTTATCATATAATCCTATAACATGTCATTAATGAAATTATTTATCCAAAAAATGAATAGAATAACATAATTAATTTATTTATAGAACTAAATTATTATAATTACATGAGGTTGAATTCAATTTAGATAAAAATATATAATATATTCCCAAAATGTTTTCTCTAAAATGATCAAATCATATCCTCTTACAATATTAAATCATATTTTTAGTGGATATATTTTTTTATAATAAATAATTTTAAAATAAGAAAATATTTCCTCAATTTAAAAAATAAAAATATTGATTAAAAATCATAATTAAAATTTAAACACTTTTCAAATCCTCATGAGTTTTATATTTTAATAAGTCTTTTTCAAATTACCAGCATGTATTCAGTAATTAGTCATGTTTTAAACTTTTTATAATTTTTATTTATTTTTTTGTTGTATAAATTTAAGTTATTTTATCATTAAGATAAATGAATTAAATCAAAAAATATAATTGAGGGATGAGGTTTTACAAAAACTGTCCTTCCTTGATGGGGTATTACGATCACTTGATGATCATGTCATGTTACTTGATTATCATTTTCACACCCACTATGAACAATGTCAACAACATAATGAACAACCCCCTTTGTGTGAATAAATTCATTGAAAATGATTTTATAGGGTGAGTTCTTCCATCATCCAAAAAAATTTAGGGAGAGGGAATATTTTTTTAATGGGGAAATAGAAATGAATTAAAGGAAGGATATAATTTTTTCTAATAAACTGCCACAACAATTACACCATTAATTCTCCATAATAACTACCCTCATAATTCATCTAATTTAATTAACTCATAAATTATTGGACACCAAAAAAATAATAACTTCTTTAATCCTTCATGCCACTTCAACACACATGGAAACATGCATACCACGTCACTACTACATGGTTATGAAAATTCCACCATACTATATCTTAAATTAAAAAATATTATCGAATACCCAAAATGATCAGTTTAGTTCTCAAAACATGAGAAAATAATTTAAACCCCTACTAATAAAAGATATATTTCAAATAAACCACAATGTAGTGATATTCACCTAAACTCCCATTTAGGATATTTTAATGTCTGATCCGAAGGAAATATTTTTTATATTTTAATAAATATAAAATACATTACAAAGTTAAACCAGATATTAATTAAAAATAATAATTATGAGGATGAAAATTTATTCTAAGTTCAAAGGAATAGTTAAAAAAATTTAGGTCATCTGCTTGTGTAGACTTATTATTTTAGACTCATTAAAGGACCTGACCTTTGAAACTCAAAATTAAAGTAAATGATTATTGTTAAGAATCTGAGTCAATAAACCCTCCCGGATTTTATACCTTTAAATATTTAAAAAAGCAACATGAGATTTTAATTGGAAGCTCATTAAAAAAATTCTCATAGAATAAAACCTACCATCTCACATAATAATTTCACCTGAAGATATTCAGGACCTAAGATGACCCGAGATAAAATTACTCTAGAATCATCCTTCACCTCCACTCCAGAATCATCCAATACAATCATATCTAATAAATTCCTAAGAAATAGTCTCAAAAACCATGATCATATGCCTTATAATTCCTATTTATCAAGGAAATCACATGTGAGAGTACCACACTCACCATATTATATAGAAATACAAAATACTTAAGTAGTAATATATATGTACACCTTTAATTCCCAATTTCCTTTCATCAACTGTTGAAGATCAACCAGTTGGGTTTTCATTAATTTATATTAAATAAAATTAAAATAACATCAATACATATAATTAAACTCCAAAAACCTCCATGAAATGAACTCAAAGCACATCGGTGTCCCATCCGGCCAATCTATAATGGAATTTCTTGACTATTCAGATAATTCTACTCTATTTGTTCATATACTCCATATAATACTTGTCAAACACAAATGACATAATATATCACCCAAATATAAGCATCCTTCACTATATAGATAAAATATTCACATAATGAAAACCAATTTTCTTCTTTACTTTCACCACCATGTACCAATTCCAAGTGAGGATTCTGAGTTCAAAACTACTGAGAAAAACTTCCCATACGAGTCTTTCAAAAACATCACTATACAATCTCAAATCAAGATGAAAAACTCCCAACCATTAAAGTAAATTTTAAAGGGATTTATCTATAAATAATGAATTATATAATATTTCATAGGAGATGTTTCTATAATAAATATCACACACTCACTAAAATGTGAGTCTCATCATCACTTTTGAATGAATTATCATGTCTCAATGGGAATAAACCACACAAAGGATATATTCCCAAACATGACCCATATCTATTGAGAAAAAAATTATTTGATATTTGTTTCAACTTCCACCACACTACTATTCCAATATAATCATAAAATACTTTAGTGCCACAATATTTGTTAGTCCAACTAGGTTAAATACACTGAGGGGGGGGGGGTGAATCCGAGTATGACTGATTAAGACTAATTCTCATTCAAATATTTTTTCATAATTAACCCAAATAATATTCTCTCCCTTTCACATAACAATTTCTAAACAAAAATTAAATAATGAACGAGACACCTAAATTTTACTTGGTTCACCCACAATGGGATACATCTAAATAGAATACAAAGGGAATGTTATTATGTACCAAATTCACTAAGGGGAACTACTATTACAATGTTTATAGAAGATGAACCCCCCTGGTTTACAACCAATCACAATTTGGTATCCCACTACTCTGTCAACTAATGTGTGGTCACTGATCCTTTGGATGATTCTTATTTTGATAACTTTTATAAATCAGTATTACACCCCATTTAGTGCATCAATAAGTTTAAATTTCATCCATGTGATGAATTCCATTTTACCATATAATTGCGGGGAAAGTCATTATAGGTTCTCACAACTTTGATCTTCATGCATCCTTTACACATCTTGCTTGAAACCCTTCCATCATGCATGCATCATTTATGTTTTATCATGGAACTCCAATTTTCATTCAACATTTGTATTTTTAAAAAATTCTCAACTTTTTTGAAACTTTTGGAAATTCATTGAACTCATTTGGTATTATAGACACAATTCCATTTTCTATATGAAATAATAATTTTTTTTCATAATAAATAGCATCACATAACTCTTAAATGATTTAGAGCCTGATATTATCTATGTTTTGAGCTTTTAAAATGATAGGGGTAGCCAACTATTTATATACACATCTGAACTTGGTAAAAACATCCTTGTACACCCTCAATTGTGTATTAAACTTCATTAAAGAATAGAAATTCATGTTTTGATGTCTCCTTTGGTGCGAAACACCATCTCTATTTCATGGGTATGTGCTACATCCCATGTGTCGTGGAACTCTAACTTTTGAGCATTTTTTGAACTTTCAAGCAGCACTACCCTTTTTTGTACTTTGATGTGATGGTCCTGAATCCTCACTTTCACAAATTTTTTTAAAACCCCTTTACCCTTGTAGACAAATTTCTACATTTACAATAAAATAATTCCTTTGAAAAAAAACTTTTTTCCATCCTCCAAATTTTGGACCCCAAAAATTTAGAAAACACTAGGAAATGACACCACCTTTCCACACAATATTCTATACTGCTTACAGATCATAAATTCATTTATATTGAATATTTTTTAACATAAATAGTCAAAAATCATGTTGGAAATCCACAAATAATCTTATCAACCTGGTTTCTCAACAAACCCTATCAACCCAAAAACAAAGTAATGATACCTTGAGGAATTTCTCCTAAAAATGTTGACCTAAAATATACACTAAACCACAATATTTAATATCATACCTGAAAGGAAGCATTTTTCAAACCCAAAAATTATTCCTCAAGATATTTTCACACCATTGGTGTCCTCAATGAAGTAAAAAAATTATCTCCAAAAACAAGATATTCTTACCCTCTATTATAGTTCATATATGTGTAACATCAATGGAGACCAATTAAAAAAATACACCATTCTTATAATCATAAAGGGTAATTCATTACACAAAAAAACATCATTAGTATTTCTAAGATATCCTTAATGATGCATGAACTCTACCCATATAGTACCATTATCAAAAAGTATGACATATTTCCAAAAAGACCACAAATTGACCCCCCATGAACCATTAGTGTGGGAGGTCACGTAAATCCCAAAAAAACATTCATTTAATAGTTATATTAATTTCACATCATCTCATGCATCTTAGTCAAAATATTCAATTAATGGTAGTAAATATTATTGTTTCCTCCAAAAAATATGATAAAAAATTAAACATTTAGTGATGGTAACCCTAGTATATCCTATAGTATAACATTAATGAGTTAAAATAACACTGGATGTTATAGATCCTCCATATTTAACACAAAATTCCAAGACAAACACTCCAACTAGTGTATAATCAGTAGTAATACAACAAAATATTTTCCCCACTATAGTGAAATTTCAAATTTTTTAATAGTTTTGAGAAAAGGATGAACACAATAAGTAGGATCCTCTGGTCATAAGAGTTTTTATAGGAAATCTATTGTAATTAACAACCTATAAACAAGTACATTTTAAAGAAAAATATCTCTCATAAACCTTAATTAATATGAGTGTTTATGAATAAAACACGAATAATCCCTAATAAATTCTCTATTACTTATTACTAGATAACATAAAAATATTTCAACCTTTTATTTATTGATAATTCGTCAAAATAACACTAATAATGATAACTATAATGTAGTTCTATAGATAAGAAAAACCATTATCCATCTTCTAATGCTCCTACACCAATAACCCTCCTAATATAACTTCCTTATAGTGATATTTTGAGCTCATTAGAAGGATGTGTTTAATATCAAAGTTAACTTAATCAGTGACTAATTCCTATGGAATCTCTATGGCTATCAATAAGAATAAAGTTTCCTACTACATGAAACTAGGATGGACCCCATTATGAAAAATATATACTCCTAAAAAGTTCCCTATATTTTTAGCATTAGAGTGGAATGGATGAAAGTTAATACCATGAACCAAAAAATAGAAAGGGTGTCCTACCAAATCTTCAATCATATTAGGATAATGATACTATGAGTTTTCATAAACATCAAGAAATGTTTAATTTCACTACAAAGGGATAATTAAGTAAACATGTCATTATTTAGTTCAGTTGATGTGTGAACTATACAAGTAGTGTAAATGTCAATATCCAACTAATCCTTCATCATTTTAGGATCAGGATCACATTAAAATATTTTAAGGAATATATCACTAGACGAAACATAGAACATGTCAACCAAAAGTTATCTTATTCACTCAGTGGAGAACAAAGATCTTATTTATAATTTAATATTCACTATGAACATAAGAGGATGGATATACCCCCTCATAAAAGGTTAAAGATACCACACATTCAGTCTCTGAATCAATTCCTCGTCACTCAAATGATAAGTGGATAGAGACTCAAGAATTGGTATACACATGTCACGACCATGTCTTAGAATATGAGATAGAAATTTATGGGTAGAAACCATTATTATAAAGAAAATAACCATGGTATACAATGATAATTTGGATGAGTTGGAATGGAAAGGACATGAAACTTCATTACAAAACACGAAATAGTTCATGTACTAACTTACTTGTACCCTGAAAATGATTCATTAGAGTTACATGTTGACTAAAAAATTATTATAGTTTATTAGAAAGGATACATTTACAATCAAAACTACACTAGATACTATAATTTTATAATAGAATTCTAGATGCCCTAAGTATTGCTACCCTAAGCCCAAACCAATCATCACATGAAAAAACTCCAAAATCACTCCCTAATAAAAAAAATTATTTGATATAATCCTGAAATGGACCATCCCACTATGACCCAAACTAAATTATAAATAAGTTTATTGTGCCACCCCAAGCCTACCTCATAGAGGCCAATGGCCAGATAATGGAACCAAGAATGAAAAAAGTGTATATGGGAGGTCTTATCCTAACAACATATTACTCAAATGAATCTCTAAAAATCACCATAGAAAAAAACATCAGTAATATAAAATCAATTAAGATTTAAAATATTACATGTAAGGAATAATTATCCAGTATGATAATATAAAGGTAAAAACCAAAAGTAAATTGTAAAAAGTTATAGTATATTGAAAAAATGTATACCTATGAATATATAAATGGGTAGATGAATCCTCTTTGTATGGTCTCCTAGAACAAATCCCATCAATAGTTGACTCCCTCATACACCATAATCAGCTATTATAAAATAGCTCCATCAGCACTAGTAGATCCTAATACATATAGGTCATGTAAAAACAATTCAACATTTTCTTAAACATAACATATGTGAGAAAAAATATTATGTAAGGGTGAACATAAACATACACTATATGATACTGCAAAAAATAAGGTAATGATTAACTAATAGGTTATATTAAAAACTAATGGTTTGAGAAATATGAATTAGAACCCAAAGTGTAGTAGATACAATAAATATTAAAGCTAATCATGGGAAAATGAGTTTCCTATTATTTAAATGGTATCTCCATGAAGTATTTTATCTCAATAAAAAAATTATATACCAAGAATATCAAAAGACCCATAGATCCTGGAGTTCACATCCCAAGTTAAATTCATACCAAGAAGACATCCATAAGGACCAATATTCCATCAGCATCAAAAATACATCCATATAATTTAATACATTATAAGACCCATTAAACCTAAACTAGTAAAATTCTATGATTCCTCTATGAATATTTGGTGGGGGAATGTTCCTATTCCAGGTATGTGTATATCATTCTAGGTAGAATATGAACCCTATAGAGTATGATTCCACAACACATATAGGAGTGATAATCCTATAGATAGAGTACCGTAATTTGACACATGGGGGAGTTTTGACACTATTGGCCATATATGGGACCACACCAAATCACAAGTATACTAATAGAAGAGTAATATCACTCCATGTATTAAGGACCAAACCATGATATAAAGGGTAGTACTTGAAATGAATATATTCTCCAAACTCTAAACATGAACACTGTCATTATATATATAAAGATAATATCCCATGACTACTCAAAAAGTTTCATAGATGGATTTTGAGGCATAAAAGGGTCAAATACTCGTGATATATGTGGTGAAATACTCAAAATAGATGACTCATACATCTAAAAAATACCATTCTACCAAATAAATTAGAAGTCCCTATAGGGCATGTGATGTGTATGTTACTCGAGAAAGGATTTTCATGAACTAAATTTTCCTAATTCGGTTCATGTTTTAGAGTACATGATTGGTATTTAATTTCAAATTTGTGTCAAAATAATCAGGCAGGATGGCCCACCAACATAGTACATTTCAAATTGATACACTAGTTGTTTTAAATGTCTCCACATGATAAATAGAATGTATAGCCTATGTGAATATTGGGGGTGTGTATAATGTTCATGAAAATTCACTCAAGCTATTATATGTTGTATGTATGAAGAAGACACATGGAATGTGGGTCCAACATGATGTTATGATGTGTATGTGGTTTCACTTCAATGTGATCAGTCCTACGAAACATGATTTGTGACTCAAAGTCACATTATGTATAACATTTATAACCACACGAAACCACTTATTCCTCAGAGTCTGAGCCACATGGTGACAGTCTCAGGATTACATATTATGTGAAATTAATAATGAATGGATAACTATGTATGATTAAGTACACAACATGTGATTATAGGATACACATTACATAGTTTTGAAAATTGTAGAATTCCAAAAAACATTATCTTCATATTGAAAAAACCACCATTGTAACACCCCGAGATTTTATGAAAAATATTCTTTTTAATTTCACTAATGTCTTGTGTTGTACGCTACACCAAAAGGAGCTTGCACAACATGCATCCTTGATTTTCCTTGCATTACACGCAATCGCGACCTTCCTCGATAGCGTGTGTAGTACGCAATAACGAGTTTCACTAAACAATAATATGCTATTAAAATATTATTAAAACTAGCCATTATGAATAGTAATAACCACCTTTTGAAATTTAGTAATTTTATTTTTCAGAATGGAATTCATTTTTGGATTCGTAATATCAAAATTAGCTTAGGGTGAAATTTTGGTGATTTTCGGATAACTTTCATATTTTGATGAATAGTGAAAATTACTAAATTTTAATTAAAAACAACTTTTTCAATCGAAATAATTAATAGTGATAAATTATTAATTTGAGTGGTTTTAAAGTATATTTAGAATATATTTTTACAATTTATACAATGTTGGTTATTGGATGTAATTTCACATTTAAACCAGACATAAACAAATGTCAATCTTTTGATAGTTATTATCTCTTAAGAACACGCTATTTGTTTTGACGACGGGAATTAATTTTTAAATTAATTAATGCAACTGATATGTTTTTAATTTGGTAAAATAGAAATCATTTTTGAGTTCATAATATCAAATATAGCTTACGCCTAATTTTTGGTATTTTTCTGAAAACTTTCAATTTTTGATGAATAGTGAAACCACTAAGTGGTAGTTAAAAAAACTGAATTTTTCATAAAACATAATTTTACCGCTTCTGTGAGTGGAATTTCAAAAATCCGAGAGACATGGTTGATGTCAGTATGTAAAATGTGGTTCAATGATATGAAAATAATTTTTGGTGAATAGTAACTTTTTACTTTTATTTACCACGGTTAAAAGTAAATAGGGTAATTAAGGGTAGAAATGATATTATTATTACCCTAACACATGTCCTAATTCTATTGCACAAGTGTAATTCGACCAAAAACAAACTTAGGAATAAAATATGACCATTTAGGCCCACTTGGATTAGATTAGGACATTTATTATTAATTTATTTAAAGAAGGGTTAAAAGAGTTAAAATCAAAGTTTATTTAATAAAACATTTTTAATATAGGGTTATACATAAGATAAATTCGATTGTAAATATTCATTAGAAAGATAAAACGATTTCCTACATAATGGAATTTTATTTATAATTTTTAGACATCAAATAATTTAATTTAGTTATGACACAAAGATGATGCAGTAATTATCTTATTAATGAAATATTGACATAATTGATGTTATAAATACCAAAATAAATGTAATTTAAGACTTTTTATGAATTACACTAATTTTCTAGGTTAATATGACATGTTAGTATTGATTTAATTAACTTTTTTCGAACTTATCATTCTGTTATGATTTTCACAAAAATCAATTACTAAATAGTGTCAAAATTGACATAAAATAGTTTTTAAAACAAATATTATATTATTAATTGTTATTTTATTCCTAAAAATGTAAGGTTCGGCCACATGACTTAGATAAGGTTATATATATTAATAATAAACAGTTTGGGGTTCATTCGGCTTCTTATAGTATGTTTATTAACCTTATAGTATAAGAAAAAAAGAAGACACGGTAAAAGTAAAATTATTTAACTTAATGTTAAATCTAAATGATAAGGTTAAAATAGGAACCTAAACTTGTCTAAATTCTATTGGATTAGAGGATTTCGACCCATCCACACCTTAGCATAGAAATAAATCAATTTGGAGCTATTTAAAACCGAACTTGACTTTATAATAAAATAATATTTTTAGTTATTCCAAAGGTTCCCCTCTCCTCCCTTATAAAAGGACACTTCCTCCCTCTCTTCCTCACACAACATTGAGCCTTCAAGCTCGACCAACCCCTGCCAAATTCTCTTCTCCACTTCCCTAGAAACGTCCTAGAGGTTCTGGTCTTCCTCAAAGACCAATTTTAGTTCCCTAAGAGGAGGTCTCAAAGAGGCGCTTCAAAGAAGAGGAGGTTCTGACACTTACGAAGCAAATCGGACCTAAGGTAAGGGAAATATCACAATCTCATTTTTATCTGAGATTGTTTATTCGTAAGTATTTACTGGGGTGTATTTTATCATCCACATCCATGTTCCCTCAATATGTAATCTTATTTCCATCCTTCTACAATATTTTATATCCAATTTTACCCTTCGGTGAGTTTTTAGTAAAATATATGAAAGGAATCTTTTGTCGTTTTTCGTACGAGGTACTTTTTTGACTTTTACGACAAAAGTACGAGAAGAATGTTTTTTAACTTATAAGGCATGAATGGATTTTTAAAACATTATTTACAAGAAGCTTCCTTTACAAGTTTTCAAGTTTATTTTTAATCAACTTCTTTTAGTTTAAAATTGTAAGACATGTTAAGAAAGGAAAATGTTTTTGAAGTAGAAAGGATATTTTCCTCAGGAATGGAGTTCAAGTGTTTAATCAAAATTATTTTCCATCTAAGATAATAAAGGGTTATGTTTTTATCCCTATTATTACATTGATTTGTTTATGTTATGGTGGAATTATTTTTATGAATTCCTTTATCATATATGAATTGTTTTATGATGTCATGATGTTTAAGATTCCCATTTTTATTACATGGGTTATGCAATGATGTATGGTTTATGATTTTGTGGCACACATAAGAATGGTATAATTATGAGATGGGTGGGACCTATATCTCCCTCCAATGCATTGGGTAATGATTTTATATCTCATGAGATAGACATGGCTGGAATGGTAGGTTATACCGGTTCAGTGAAACAGGACTGAAACGAGGGTAACTCGGTTCAGAAAGGGTCTTTGTCCACTAAGATAGTCTTGGAAATGAGTCTTGACTAACAAGAAATGATTCTCTATGATTATGTGTGTATTCCACAAAGTTTCATGTTCTAAGTTATGATTATTGTGATTACATTTCACCGCCATGATTTAACCCATGTTATGAAATTATGCTCTCTTTTGCAGGTTAATATTTTCAAAATGTTATGTTCTTATGATGTGATTGTTATTTATTTTGTTTACCCTTACTGAGCATTTGAGCTCACCCTTTTATGTTTTCTTTTCCCCAGGATATAAAGAAAGGTTTTAGGTATAAAAAAATAAGATCTTTATGCGAGATGTTGAAGATCTTTCAACAGGATTAGAAGATTATATTCCGAGTTTCCAAAGACACTAAACTATTACGATCCTTGTGTGTGTGTTTTTGTTATGTACTAAGTATTCCGCAAAAGTAATTTAATTTCCATGTACGTCAAGCTTCGGGTCTCTATAGTTGGTATAAGAGGAAAGGTTTAGTCAACCTTTGGAAACTAGGATGCGAAAGCGTTAGTGAGATCCCTAGAGATATTTCTAAGGTATGTCTAGGGATGTCCCTAAGGTTAAGTATACGTATAGGATATAGTCCTAGAACTATGATAACGATATTAGATTAAACCAAAGATGTTAGATATTGAAGTTACACCCCCTTTATTATGATTTTTGCCTCTCACACTATTCTTTTTGGGTTTTAGACGATGGCTGGAACCTGAAGGAACCGTGTTGATCAATGCAATGGACAATGCAATGATTGTCCTCTTGAACAAACAAATGTTATGGGAGATGGAGTGCAAAATCTTATTGCTATACTTACACAAACTATGTATCATTCTGGACTTCCAAATGAGCAGATAAGGGAACAATATTCTATTGAGTCCTTCATGAGGCAACGTCCACCATCTTTCAGTAGGACTTCCGATCCACTTGTTGCTGAACAATGGATCAGTACCACTGAAAAGATGTTTTCAGTTCTTCAATGTTCTGAACATGATAAATTCATCTTAGCAGTATATCATTTGGAAGGTGAAGCTGATCAATGGTGGAATCCTATCAAGAATAAGAGGCCAAGAGATGAAATTGAGTCCATGGAATGGGACGAGTTCAAGAACTTGTTTTTCATTAAGTACTTCCCTTGTATTCTTCGAACAAAGATGGAAAAGGAGTTTCTTGAGCTGAAGCAGAAGGATGATGAATCTGTTGGTATATACGAAGAGAATTGTACAAGACTTGCAAGGTATGAATCTGGCATTATCATCCAACCTAAAAGTAATGTTGATCGATTTTTCAGTGGCTTAAAACCAAGTCTTCGAAGGGCATTATCTATAAGAGACTTCAGTAGCTATGAAGAAATTGTGCGTTGTGCTATCAAGGTAGAAATGGAAGTTGGTGTTACATATCCATCTCATGGTTTTGACAAGAAATGAAAGATGGAGTTCAAGGAGAAATCTCAGAATAATGGTGAAAAGAAGATGAATGTTTCCTTATTCACAAAGTGTGGAAAGAAGCTTGGTGGAGATTTTCTTAAAGGGACTATAAAATGTTTTAAGTGTGGAAAAGAAGTTCATCGAGCAGATGAGTGTC
This sequence comes from Viscum album, assembly GCA_963277665.1. Taxonomy (NCBI): domain Eukaryota; kingdom Viridiplantae; phylum Streptophyta; class Magnoliopsida; order Santalales; family Viscaceae; genus Viscum; species Viscum album. The sequence goes on from OY728162.1 coordinate 227,392,255, forward strand.
GAAGTAATGGAAAAAGGGTTTCTAATGATGTGAATAAAGAAAACACTATAGAGAACGCACCACCAACACTTCAATGCTTCAAGTGCAAGGAAATGGGGCATTATGCTAATAAATGCCCTAATCCAAGGGTTAGTGATGATCGACATGAGCAACCACTTAAGGAAAAGGACAAAGGGAAGTCACATTCGATCACTATTGGCGATGTTGAATATGACAACGATGTGGTGGAATGATTAAGTGTTTATGTAATGGGATTCCAAAATAATGTTGTATCATGGAGTATTATAATATTTATGTATTGGTCTAATGTGGTATTCAAAGTGATTGAGATATTTTTGGAAATAATATGATATGCGCATAATGAAGGGAAAACAATAAAATGAAATGTTTAACAGTATTCATGAGCTCATGCTTGATATAAGGACTAAGTGATATCTTGGTTTGGGTATATAGTATTTTGAAGATTTTGGTATGTTGAATGTGTTAACTTTTAACTACATTCATGTTTTCACTAAGGTTCAATGGGTATTCATTCTTCAAGAGAATACATGATTAAGGTATTCACATGTTTGTAATTTGACCAACAAGATATATCTTATGATATATGGGGGATAAATGATGGCATTCACGTGATTGTTCTGTGACATTTCAAGTAATCATTTTCTTTATACTATGAGCTTGGACCGAAGTATTTTAGATAAGACTAAAGATTAGAATGGATTATGTTGGACATAAGTTAGGATAAAACGTTTTTCGATATTATTGATTGGATGTTATAGTAATATAGCTTTAGAAAAAGGACAACCTGCAGGACGGGTGACAGCCCATCGCGTCGGAGTAGGCTGTGGGAATCGAACCCACAACCGATGTGCGACTGGCCTTTATCGCCTACCACTGGCCTACAGGAAGTCCCTGTTTAGTAGAAACTAGTTTTATTATATTAAGCAGTATGATATATGAAGTATAAGTCCATTTTAGGAACCATATATGATTAATATCACTATAGAATGACTTATGTATATTTAATAACTTTTGCTAACCTTTTGTTTGAGACAGATGGAATGACCCGTCGTTCTATCACATGATCTGCTAACACTTCATGAATAACAAATTCAACATCATTTATTTAAGAGATGAAGTGGAAATTGTTCAAGTCACAAACAACAGTGAGATTGTACCAAAATAATGTAAGTATTTATTCTAATTCAAATTCTTCAACTTTAGGGAAACGATCTTGAAAACCAAATATGTTGTCCTAGTGCTCTTATATCTGATTAATCAGATGGTACCTTAGATCGTCACAAATTTATGGATTTGTGATTGTTGGCTTTTCCATAGCCATGTTCTCTACCACTCTCCATCAGAACATGATGGTTAAATTTTTCTTCCATATCCATATTTTCACCTATGTGGAAACCCAGTGATTGGTTTATTTGGGTAACCGTTACGTTTCATAATTTTTGCTTTTAAAGATTGGTTTTGGTATTCCTTTTTATGATGTGGGTTTCTATTAAAAAAACATTCTAATAATAAACCATTTATAACCCTGATGAATTTCGAGGGCGAAATTCATTTTAAGGGGGGTAGAATGTAACACCCCGAGATTTTATGAAAAATATTCTTTTTAATTTCACTAATGTCTTGTGTTGTACGCTACACCAAAAGGATCTTGCACAACACGCATCCTTTATTTGCCTTGCATTACGCACAATCGCGACCTTCCTCGATAGCGTGTGTAGTACGCAATAATGAGTTTCACTAAACAACAATATGCTATTAAAATATTATTAAAACTAGCCGTTATGAATAGTAATAACTACCTTTTGAAATTTAGTAATTTTATTTTTCAGAATGGAATTCATTTTTGGATTCGTAATATCGAAATTATCTTAGGGTGAAATTTTGGTGGTTTTCGGATAACTTTCATATTTTGATGAATAGTGAAAATTACTAAATTTTAATTAAAAACAACCTTTTCAATCGAAATAATTAATAGTGATAAATTATTAATTTGAGTGGTTTTAAAGTATATTTAGAATATATTTTCACAATTTAATACAATTTTGGTCATTGGATGTAATTTCACATTTAAACTAGACATAAACAAATGTCAATCTTTTGATAGTTATTATCTCTTAAGAACACGCTATTTATTTTGACGACGGGAATTAATTTTTAAATTAATTAATGAAACTGATATGTATTGAATTTGGTAAAATAGAAATCATTTTTGAGTTCATAATATCAAATATAGCTTAGGCCTAATTTTTGGTATTTTTCTGAAAACTTTCAATTTTTGATGAATAGTGAAACCACTAAGTGGTAGTTAAAAAAACTGAATTTTTCATAAAACATAATTTTACCGCTTCTGTGAGTGGAATTTCAAAAATCCGAGAGACACGGTTGATGTCAGTAAGTAAAATGTGGTTCAATGATATGAAAATAATTTTTGGTGAATAGTAACTTTTTACTTTTATTTACCACAGTTAAAAGTAAATAGGATAATTAAGGGTAGAAATGATATTATTATTACCCTAACACATGTCCTAATTCTATTGGACAAGTGTAATTCGACCAAAAACAAACTTAGGAATACAATATGACCATTTAGGCCCACTTGGATTAGATTAGGACATTTATTATTAATTTATTTAAAGAAGGGTTAAAAGAGTTAAAATCAAAGTTTATTTAAGAAAACATTTTTAATATAGGGTTATACATAAGATAAATTCGATTGTAAATATTAATTAGAAAGATAAAACGATTTCATACATAATGATATTTTATTTGTAATTTTTAGACATCAAATAATATATATTATTTATGACACAACGATGATGCAGTAATTATCTTATTAATGAAATATTGACATAATTGATGTTATAAATACCAAAATAAATGTAATTTAAGACTTTTTATGAATTACACTAATTTTCTAGGTTAATATGACATGTTAGTATTGATTTAATTAACTTTGTTCTAACTTATCATTCTTTTATGATTTTCACAAAAATCAATTACTAAATAGTGTTAAAATTGACATAAAATAGTTTTTAAAACAAATATTATATTATTAATTGTTATTTTATTCCTAAAAATATAAGGTTCAGCCAAATGACTTATATAAGGTTATATATATTAATAATAAACGGTTTGGGGTTCGTTTGGTTTCTTATAGTATGTTTATTAACCTTAAAGTATAAGAATACAAGAAGACACGGTAAAAGTAAAATTATTTAACTTAATGTTAAATCTAAATGATAAGGTTAAAATAGGAACCTAAACTTGTCTAAATTCTATTGGATGAGAGTATTTCGACCCATCCCCACCTTAGAATCTAAATAAATTAATTTGGACCTATTTAAAACCGAACTTGAGTTTATAATAAAATAATATTTTTAGTTATTCCAAAGGTGCCCCTCTCCTCCCTTATAAAAGGACACCTCCTCCCTCTCTTCCTCACACAACTTTGAGCCTTCAAGCTCGGCCAAACCCTGCAAAATTCTCTTCTCCACTTCCCTAGAAACATCCTAGATGTTCTGGTCTTCCTCAAAGACCAATTTTAGTTCCCTAAGAGGAGGTCTCAAAGAGGCGCTTCAAAGAAGAAAAGGTTCGAACACTTACGAAGCAAATCGGACCTAAGGTAAGGGAAATATCACAATCTCATTTTTATCCGAGATTGTTTATTCGTAAGTATTTATTGGGGTGTATTTTATCATCCACATACATGTTCCCTCAATATGTAATATTATTTCCATCCTTCTACAATAGTTAATATCCAATTTTACCCTTCGGTGAGTTTTTAGTAAAATATATGAAAGGAATCTTTTGTCGTTTTTCGTACGAGGTACTTTTTTGACTTTTCCGACAAAAGTATGAGAAGAATGTTTTTTTTAACTTATACGGCATGAATGGATTTTTAAAACATTATTTCCAAGAAGCTTCCTTTACAAGTTTTCATGTTTATTTTTAATCAACTTCTTTTAGTTTAAAATTGTAAGACATGTTAAGAAAGGAAAATGTTTTTGAAGTAGAAAGGATATTTTCCTCAAGAATGGAGTTCAAGTGTTTTATCAAAATTGTTTTCCATATAAGATAATAAAGGGTTCTGTTTTTATCCCTATTATTACATTGATTTGTTTATGTTATGATGGAATTATTTTTATGAATTCCTTTATCATATATGAATTGTTTTATGATGTCATGATGTTTAAGATTCCCATTTTTATTACATGGGTTATGCAATGATGTATGGTTTATGATTTTGTGGAAAACATAAGAATGGTATCATTATGAGATGGGTGGGACCTATATCTCCCTCCAATGCATTGGGTAAAGATTTTATATCTCATGAGATAGACATGGCTGGAATGGTAGGGTATACCGGTTCAGTGAAACAGGACTGAAACGAGGGTGAATCGGTTCAGAAAGGGAATTTGTCCACTAAGATAGTCTTGGCAATGAGTCTTGACTAACAAGAAATGATTCTCTATGATTATGTGTGTATGCCACAAAGTTTCATGTTCTAAGTTATGATTATTGTGATTACATTTCACCGCCATGATTTATCCCATGTTATGCAATTATGCTCTCTTTTGCAGGTTAAGATTTTCAAAATGTTATGTTCTTATGATGTGATTGTTATTTATTTTGTTTACCCTTACTGAGCATTTGAGCTCACCCTTTTATGTTTTCTTTTTCCCAGGATATAAAGAAAGGTTTTAGGTATAAAAAAAAGAAGATCTTTATGGGATATGGTGAAGATCTTTCAACATGATTAGAAGATTATATTCTGAGTTTCCAAAGACACTAAACTATTAAGATCCTTGTGTGTGTGTTTTTGTTATGTACTAAGTATTCCGCAAAAGTAATGTAATGTCCATGTACGTCAAGCTTCGTGTCTCTACAACCATATTTTTTGTTAACAGTTATGCCTATAAATCCTTAAAAAATTAATTCCCTCAAAGTCTTTAATGCACCTAGCTATGATATTTTTTGGTCAAACATCATCATCTGGTCTACTATCATCTAACCAGTGATATAACTATACACGAAACCTATTATATTGATATTTAAAAATTTCTGAACCTATGATTATCTAGTTTTAATTTATATTTTCTTAATGATATCATGAATAAAAATAATAGTTTGAGTAAAAGATAAATATTCAAGGGATTAGTGGTCTGTGGTATACCCATCCACCCAAGAATGACTTCATATTCAGGTTTATCAATGGATGTGAGTATTAGAAGAGAATAATTTATTATTCATGGGGGAGTTTTTTATAAGTGATGATTTCTACAGAAATTCTTTAATTAATTAAAGAATAATTTATCAAAGATAAATAACAATAATAATAATAAATTTCGTCACCTTGAACAAACTCTGTTTGAAATAATTAACCAAGTATAATTTTATAAATAATGTTATGTATAAACATAGAGGTTTCAACCCCATAACTATTCCATGGTAGAAATTAAAAAATAAAATATTCCGGTGTTCATGGATGGAAGATAAATTTTTATATAAGTATGAAAATATTTCTTCTTCTAAAGAGAAAATATTTTAAATTGATAAATCAGATGAATATTTATTTTTTAGTATTTATTCCATTATCATGTAATCCCATACAATTAAGTTCATAAAATTATTTTTAAAATTAAAAAAATAGAACATCATGATAAATTGAATTTTAAAATTCAATTATCCATGTGAATTATAGTGGAATTATTTTTAAATATAAAATAATATACTTCTAATGTAAGATCTCGGCCTTTAATAAAGTTATGTAAATTTTAAATTTTGGTAAAACATCTTTATTTATTGTTATTAAAGTGGTTATTGTATTTATGGGATTTTTTGACAGTGTCTTGGGATTTTGGGACATGAAAGGAGAAGGAAAGAGTCCAAATAGGGAGTAATGCATGTTTGGCGCATGGTTAGTACTAATAGTGTTCCCGGTTGGGGAAGCTGTGCGGCTAGACCTCTTCTTAGAAAGAGGTTGGATAATGGGATCCACTTGGATTTCTAAACCATGTATGTTATCCAAAAAAACCATTTTTCATGGATCCTCTTAGTTATAGGCTTCCATATAGTCGGATCATGTTTTGTCTAATCATGCGGCTAAACCATGTATCCCTTAAAAGTGGGAAATTTTAGTTTTCCCTCTTGGTATTTAAGGGTTCTAACTTGAATATTTCCCCTATTCCCCTCCATCATTTAGGGTGATGAACTAAAACCATCAAGACTTCTAAGAGATTATTTACCATCGATTATTAGGCATTTTAAGTGAGTTTGGGTGAAAAATTTATATTCTGGGTGAGTCTAATGATCTTATTCCTTCCTTTTTCTAGATTAGGGATTGTAGAATAATTCTACATTTATGAAATCCCTAAAATTTTAGATTTTATGGTATATTATATGTTGGGGATGGAACGGGTGTTTGAATTTGAATCAGGGTATGAGTTCAATCAAGCATTCATCAACCGACATGAGGTTGGTGGTTTTCAATCTTTTTCTCATAGTCTTGATGTTCAATAAGTATATGTGGATGTGCCAATTTGTTGCCTTATTGTATTTTAAGGATTTTGATAATGAAAAGTTATTTGGGAAAAATATTGATGTTTGAGACCCTTCAAGGACCCCTTTTGGTTCATTGATGATGTGATACCAAACCTAGGGATACCCTTGGGTTATGTCAAACCCTTGAAAATAGTGAATTGAGATGATAAAAATTTACAAAGATTATTTATGAAAATTATTGGTCTATGAATAGTAAAATGGAACATGGTCTTGGCTTAAATGTGAAATTTAATATATTATACATTGGAATTTGTAAAATTACAAAGAGTGTTTAAATTAATTAAATGTTTCTTTTTGGATTTTTAACTCATTTGTGATTTTTAAATTTTGAAAACGATGTTCTGAAAGGGATAAATGTTTTCAATAGAGGTGTTGAAATCTTTTTATTAAAGGTTATCATATAGGATTTCAAATTATTATTTGAAATGTGGTTTTGGACCCTTTTCTTGTGAAAATTATTAATGGTTGTTTTGAATGTTTTTAACAGAAATAATAGACTTGGGGCATGGTTTTGTTTTCCAAGAAAAATACCCATGTTTTGAAGGGTGACATAAATATGATTTAAAATGAGTATTGGAATTGTTTTACATGCCATGATTTGGTTTTAAAGGTTTATTGGTACCATAGCCATTCAATTGGTATTTGGGTTAGTGAGATATGATGTATGACAATTATGTTAGCATGATAGTATCATCTATGTTTGTAAATGATAAATGTGTTTAATAGTTATGGTTGGTGTTGGTAAATGTTTTATGGTTAAATAAGAATGTGCACATGTCTTAATGGTTGTGTGGGTATTGTTCTCATACTCCTCCCATGGGTCGGCCAGACTAATGCTCTAGGCCCATCGATATATTGCATGGGATTGGGAGTCAGATTGAGGCTCTGTGACTATAATGAATTCAAGTGTTAATTCACCTTTAATGCGTATCCAAGGTGAGGTAATGCACCTAGACTGAGGCTAAAATGGGTGTTAATTCACATTAACTAATCCTACAAGTTAATTAAATGAATATTGTAATGTGAAATTATTTTTCTTATGAGTTAGGGAACTTGAACCATTAGGCATAATTTATATGACTGACATCAGACATAGTGAATTTGATGAATATGGAAATCCCTTAGAATAAATGATGAAATTTACTAATGTAACCCTTTTAATAAATGGAATCTGATTTATTTTATGTTTGTCTATTTATTCATTGTGTACCAGTATACACTATTGTACTGATTGATTATTTCTTTAATCAATGTTGGTGGTGTTAAAATGAATTTTAATTACACCCTGCTCAGGCCTCTATGGAACTTGGGAACTCGAGAAGATGTTATTTGTTTCTAGGTGAAATTTCTAGGTATGGACTTGGTGTATGTCTCTTGAATGGGCTATTTGGTTAGTTCATGTGTTTCAAGGATTAGTTTAGGAATTTGTTCCAAGTTTAGGGTCTTTTGGTAGTTTTGGTTTTGGATTTTTATTCATACGACTTTCTTTCATGTAGTGTATTATTTATATTGTTACTACATGTGCTACTTGGTTACTTGTTAGAATTTTTCACTTTTTGTCCATTTTTTGGGTCCTACTAGTTATTATATAAGATGAAATTATTTTTTTGTGATATTAATATGATAAGTGGGTATAGTCTCCCCAACGTTTCTTTATAGACATGCGCTACTATTCATAAGCCTTTGGTGTATGGGGAGGCATTCCTTAGGTAATGTGGTGACCCGTCTCGAGGAATTAATTTAGTGGCTACCAGGATGAGGAGATTACAAATTTTTATCATAGACATGTATTTTTACTTACTATTTGAGTCATGGTTAACATGATACTAAGATATTTTCAGGTCCAGGTAATGATCCCATTCCTGGGTTCATGTACACCCACAGTTGAGGGAAAATACAAGTTTCTAAGGGGTTATAATTTATGTTCAATTTTTTAATTTTATAGTTTATTGTATGTTCCCCCTCAAGTGGTGCACCTAGATGTTATGTTATTGATTTATAAGGTTTTATATCTTGTCCCAGTATGTAAATAGAAGTAATATGAGTTTATTCATTCTGTCATGCCTATAAGATTGGTAGGTTATCCGTATATTGATTTTTATTGGAAGTTCATTGGGATTAATGTGCTAGTATTTTACTTTTTATCTTGTAGTTTATGTATGTTGATCCTACCTTGAAAATGAATGTTGGTGAAAAACGTTTTGAAAAATTATTTTGAATAAAGATTTGATTTTTTTAAAATGCTGGGTAAATAAAATGTTTTTTTGAATGTGAAAATCATTGGGTTTTCAAAATGAAATATTTTGGACTGTGAAAACTTGGGTTTAAAAGGGTAAATATTAATTATGAAGGAAGCTGAAAAACTGTGGAACCTGTCAATATATTGGGAATGGGTATCCATAGTGTAGTGATCAAACCCTGTGTATAGTGGTTTGGGTAGTAAGAGTTCCCAAGTATGAGACATTATTTTTGGGTCAAAAATGTTTTTAGGATTCTGTTGTATGTTAAAAGTGTTGTTCTTTTTGTTACCTTGATATAGTTGTGACCCTAGGTTTTGAGATTTTGTCTGGTAATGTGGATGTAGTCACTCTTGTGGGTGGAGACCTTGTGAGTTGTGTTTTGGACCCTAGAGTGGGTGTCGGGATCATAGTGCAGATATATGTGTACAGATACCCTTGGTGAGAACCCTTGAGTAAATGGTTTATTAGGAGTGTTATACATGGTGTGTTTCGTAAATGGGGTAAAGAGTGTTGTTCAGGTGTAGTAAGTTTTTTGAGGTTTCATGTGTATGGATTAGATTGAGATCCTGTGGTATTTTCTTAATGTGACACCCATTTATGGATTTGGTACCATTTCATCTTCAATGATGACCTATAAGAGAGTTTGGAAGGGGTTTCTAGTTCTTTTGGGTTCGTATGACCCATATAGAAGCTTTGGACTTTTTTGGCACACAAAGAGAATTTCCTAGTGTGGTTTTAGCCTAGAGGGGTAAGTGGAAAGGTTAATGGTTTTGGAAATGAGAATATAGGGGTTGTTATAAGTTGAATGTTTTGGGATATTTAGGCTATCCTTAAGAGAGTGTGTCCCAATTTTTAAGGCACCCTGGGATGTGAACCACATGTGGTTCATTTAGAGGTAGAATTTACATGTGTTTGGTTTTGTCGATTGTTATAAGGGTGCATGGTTATCTATTAGTTTCTTTTACAAGGGGTATCTGATTGATTTTGGTTGGTTGTAAGGTAGGTTTTGGGAAGAGTAAAAGTAGTTAGGATCTCTTCCATTATGCTTTGATTGTTTTTGATGTGGGATTCGATGGAGATTCTAGTTGAAAAAGAAAAGGGAGACCAAAAAGCGTATGAACAATTTTGGCATGGAATTGACACCTGGGGTGGTGGTGGTCATGTGTTTGGGATTTTTGTATGAATGGTTGGGTTATTGGATGAGGATGTTGGGAATTCCTTGAGTCTAATGAGGCTGATGGACAAGGGGGAATGGTTATATGAGTGAGTGGGTATCAAGCCTAGCTCTGGGTATGTATGAATTGTGTGATCTAAAGTTAGTTTCACTGTGTGGTAATAGGAAAGTGCAAGACATATATGTATTTGAGGAGTTCTAGATGCGGGCATGTTCTAGAAGGGAATGATATCATTTGGTATTGGTGAATAGGTGGATCGAGATAAGCTCTTATTGCAATTCTGTATGATCATACTGGGAGGCACGATTTATGTATGGTATAGTTGGGATATGGATTGGTGGGCTGGTCATTGTGTTCACCAGTAAATCCCCTGGGTCATGTGGTAAGAAATTCAGTGGGGTAATTGAAGTACTAACAAATGGAATGTTGGGTCACTACCACTTGACATAGATTTATAAAGTGGTTGTGAGTTTTGGTTTTAAATCCCATTTGAGTTGTGGTGATTGAGTGTTGATGAGATGTTGGTAGGTAGGGGAACCTAAAATTTTCAGTGGGTTAAGGTATCCCCATGGTGGGAGGTGACATCAATGATGGATAGTTTGTGGTGGTGTATATGGAAGACTTCCTAGAAAACCTTTAACTGTTGTTGATCATGTATTATATCTGTATATCATTATAGGTACATTGAAGGAGATCTAGCATTATTCCTAGCTACCTAAATGTATTTTTAATGGTAATGGATCCACCTTAGGGAAATTATAATGGAATGGTATATGTGGATCCATATGTTGGGGAATTCACCATCGACCGATTGTGAGAGGGTTCCTTGGGATGGTACAGATGTCGAATAATGCAATGGGTGTGGTTTTTGGAAGGTGAGATAAAGTAGTGGTTGATCTGGGTTTTTTCCTCAAACAAATTGGGCAACACATCTATGTTTGGATGTTAATATTGTGATCAAAGAATTAGCTGTAGTGGTTAGAATTACTTGCAGAAATAGGTGAGGTCGATACTCTTCAGTTGCAGAGTGGTATTCCATTCATGAATGTATTAGGTAGACTGTGTAATTTATGTGGTGATATCAGAATTAAATTGAGAATTCTATAAGGTGCATATTTGGTTTCCTCAGGGATGGCTAGGTGGGCATTATATTGGGTGGTAGATCAGTCCACGAAACAACATTGGTATTAGGATAGTTTTATAGGTAATTTTTGTAGTTTCATCGGATACATTTTGGTGGTGTTATAGATCTTTTAACGGTTTTCAAAGTACTGGATTCTATGATAGTGAAGTTTTACCTAAGGTCGGGGATGGACTCAGACAGGTATGTAAAGATGGTGGACATATTTATTATGTAATAAATAGTCATTTCCCAGTAGATGGATGATATTTTTAAAGTAGAATTTCGGAACCAATGGAGTGAGTTTTCCATGATGGACCAACTTAGTTTAGTAAAAGGGAATGGATGTGGTGGGATTTAAGAAACCTCTGTTTAATTTGGGGATGATAAGTGTACTCTGGTAATGGGAAAGTGTTTTTAAGAAGAACCAATCTGTCCTAAGTTGAGATATGTATGATGGAAGTGTGACCAATGAAGGTAGTTTTAAAAAAATGGTTGGAAGTTAGTGTTGGGTGGAGTTTCAATGGATGTTTGGGTGTGGTGAGTTGGAACATGCATCAGATATGTTTTGAATATTGATTCATGGTTCTGTTAGTCTAATTTCAATGGTGTAAGTTCCCAACATCAGGTAGTGGTGGTGGAGAGATAAAGTGTATGTGGGGAGAATCATGGTGGGAAAGTGGTTGGTTGATTATGTGAGTAGTAGTGAGGGTTTTATGGACTTATATTAGTTTCATATTTTTGTTTGAGTTCGGTGATAATCGGAGGCTTGGGCTTCAACCAGTTGAGTACCTTAAGGTGAAGGTTATTCTTGGGTTGTTCTAGGGGTGTTTAGATATGGTGTGAGGGAATTGGGCCATGATTTGTGATCAGTGCAAGTCAAAATAATGTGGTTAGAATATAGATGTTCCATTTGGTGATTCCTGAATTGGGTCACTATGAGAGATTTTGAGAGAATTTTTTAAGATAGCGCCAGTAATTTTGTGGCCCTGATTTATAGAGAAGATCAGACTAAGGGTATTCTAGTTGGCTCTTCAACGGTTGTTTAGTTTTTTTAGTACCCCTTTGTGCGATTGTTCAGTGATGTTACATAGAATTTTATTTTGTGTTTAATGTTGGTAATGGAAAGTTTTAGGTGGATTCATCCTTTAGGTGCATCAGGTTCGTGATTGTAGGATATGGTGTAGGATATTTCATTGGGGATAAAGGTTTATTTGGTTTTAATATGATGAAAACATGATCTTATTAGAGAAAAAAATTCGGAGATATGAGTTAATTATGTGGGCCTCATAGCCCAACATTTTTTCTTGGATACTCAGTGTTGTTTGAGAATGAAGCTTGAGTACAATCTGTTATAATTCTTGGAGGTTGTATGATCCCAACCTTTCACAAAAGTACTTACTTGTTTAAATTTCATTAAAAATACTTGGTTCTAGTAATTCACATTATTCTTCGATGTATCATATGCTTCAAGGGTTTTTCGATAGTTTGGTACATGGAAAATAAAGAAAGAGACTAAATATTGTGTAGCGCATGGTTGGTACAATGTTAGTACTAACCATAAACCTGGTTAGGGAAGCCATTTGGCCATACCTCCTCTAGAACATAGGATGATTCATGATCATTATATGTTTTTTAAAAAAAAATTGGTGTTCTATGAAATCATGTGGCATGGACCATCTTGGGAAGAGGGATAAGAATTATTGGTGCATTACTTGTCTAATCATGTGACCATACCGTGCATCCCATTAGATGTTTGAAATTACAGTTTTTCCCCTTAGGATTTAAGGTTCCTAACCAAAATGTTTCCCTTATTCCACCTCCAGAAGCTTGATTGAGGAACCAAACACTCAAATAATTCCAATAGGTAATTTTCCTTTGATTCATGGATGATTGGAGCTTGTTTGGGTGAGAATCGAAGATCCGAGTGAGTATAACTTTCCTCTCCCTTCCATTTATAGAATAGGGTTTATATAATCATTCTAATTATTTAGAATCCCTAAAACCCTCACTTTTTAAAAATATTATTATTTTATTCTATAATGGTAGTTTGATTTTGAATCAAGGGTGAAGGGTAAGAAAGAGTTCATCAAAGAACATGATGTAGGTGGTCATTAATATTTCTCCTATAGTATTGATGTTCAATAAGTGTGTGTGGTTATACTAATATATTTACTTATTGTTTTTTAGTTTTTTTGACTATAGAATGTGATTTGGGATTTATATTGATGTTTGAGACCCCTCACGGAGCTCTTTGGATTTGTTGATGATGTGAGACTAAACCTAGGGTTTCCCTTAGGGTATGCCCAACCCTCAAAAAAATGTAGAATTGATATAGTAAACATTGATATAGGAGAATTATGAAAATCATTGGGTTGTGAATAGTGAAACAGTACATGGTCATGGATTGAAGGGGTAATTAAATTAATTTTACATTGGAAATTGTGAAATTCCTAAGAGGCTTGAAATGGCTTAAATTTTGTGTTTTGGATTTTGACCCAGTTATGGTCTTTAAATGATAAGTATGATGTTTTGAATGTGAGAAATATTTTCAAAATAGGCATTGAAAAAAAATTTATTTGAAAAATTGTTTTCTTATGGGATTTTAGATGATTATTTGAAATGGGGGTGTGGCCCCTTTTCTTGTGAAAACGATTAATGGTGGGTTTGAATGGTTAAAACCGAAATGAAAGCCATGGGGGCATGATTTCGTTTTCAAAGAAAAAGAATTATGTTTTAAAGAATGGATTCAATATAATTTAGAATGAGTATTTTAGTTTTGTTACATACCATTTTTTGGGTTTAAATTTACTTAGGTACCATATTCAGTTAATTGATATTTGGGTTACTGAGATAGGACCAATGATGACTATGTAGTCATGATAACATGAATAATGTTTGTAAATGATAAATGTGTTTAATCATTATGGTTTTAATTGGAAAATGCAATATGGTAAAAGAATCAGGTGTATATGGATTAATGGTAGTGTGGTGTATTGGGAGGAGGATTCTCCCACGGGTTATCCGGATGAATGATCTAGGCCCACCGATGTCTTTCAAGGGTTAGGGAGTCAGAATGAGGCTCTACACCCATAACAAAAGAAAGTTGTAATGATCATGGACTAAGAGTCCAAGGTGATGTAATGGATTTGGATTGAGGCTCCAGGGTGAGGTAATTTACTTGGACTAAGGCTCCAAGGTAATTAAATGAATATGATTTTAAGGAATTATTGTTATTGTGATTTTGGGAACTTGACCCCTTAGGCATAATTTATATGACTGACATCGATTGTAGTTAATTCCATGAATCTGGAAAACCCTTGGAAATAATTATGAAAGGTATTAATGTGAAACCTATTAATAAATGGAACCTATTTTATTTTCTTTTTATCTTGTGATTTATTATGTACATGCATACACTGTTTTACTGACCTGTTATTGGTTTAGACACTATTGATGGTGTCCTACTGAGTTGTAATCACACCCTGCTCGAGCTTCCATGGCACCTAGGAACTAGAGAAGATGATATTTTTTCTAGGTATAGGTTTGAGGTAGAGACCCTACATATGTTTCTTTTATGGTTTGTTTGGTTGGATTATGGGTTGTCAGGATCGGGTTGGGACACGTGTCAATGTTCTGGCACTTTTGTAACTTTGGATTTTGGGGTTCTATTTTTATAACTACCTTTCATATAGTTTTTTCTTCATATTGATACTTAATATTCAATTTAGATACTAATTAGAATTTGTCGCATGTTTTCCATTATTTTCCTGTAGGTTAATATATCTTCTAATGTTATTTCTATTTTGTACTTACTCTGATAAGTGGGTATATTCTCCCCAAAACTTCTTCATAGACCCATAATGGTAGTCGAAAGTTCTGGTGTATGGGGAGGTATGCTTCAGGTTATGTTTCAATGCTACTCATGGCATTAGATTAGTGTCTATTGGGATGGGTTGTTATATCTAAAAACATTACTCTTAAATTATCAAAATTCTCTTACCGTTAAATATAAAACCATGTTAATCGTTGGAAAAATTGTTCTTAGAATAAAAAATTATAAAAAAAAGAATAACTTTTTTTCTTAATCATCACAAAAACTATTATAAAATAAAAAACCATAAAACCATATTACCACACATTTTAAATCCTCTAATGTTTTGCTTGTTAAAAATTCTTATTAAAATTCCCATAAATTATCTTGTATTTAATCATATTTTTAAATTTTAGGATTTTTATTCATTTCATATCCATATAAATTTATGTGATTTTATCATGAGAATAATATTTTTAATTATAAAATATATTTTAGGAATTAGATTTTTGAAAAATATCCCTACCACGATGGCATATTTTTATCTCTTGATGAATATGTTACATTCCTTGATCATCGATGTTTTCACCACCCTATAGAATGATAAGAATATACAAAACTCAATTTTTTTTGTTAAAATAGATATAATGTGATGAATAATCTAAGGTTATTTCTTTCATATATGAAATAGAAAGAGGTAAAGGGTATATTTTTCAATGTGGAATGAGAAATTAATTTTTTGAAATAAATAATTTCATCCTAGAAGCTCTCACCATAAAGGAACTAGTAATTCACTATAATAACTCCCCTCATAATTCATTTAGTTTAATCAAATTATAATGGATGGTAAATTGAAAAAATAACATATTTTATTCTCTTAAATTAAATTTTAACAACACTAGGCCATGAATACACCAATTAACTACCACATGGACCTTCCATGCCATGTCACTAACTCCTAAAAAAGAAATATTAACAAAGACTTGAAAATTATCGATATATGAATCATAATATGAGAACATAAATTATACTTAACCAAGAAAAAACTCCATTTTATACATAACCAAATATCAAAATCTTCATTTGATCCCTCATATAGAAGATATTATTGACTATACTAATGGGATTATTTTTTATTTTTTTCATTGATATAAAATATCCTATTAAATTCAAATTTCTTGTAGTTTTACAAAAAAATACTCACAAAAGTAAAACTATATTATATGTTCAATGAAATGATAAATTAATAATTATGAGGTCATATACTAAGGTAAATGTACCATTTTTCTCTATTTAAAGGACTCATCCTTTAGAACTGAAAAAATAAAAACAATTTTCTTGTAAAAAATAGGTGTCTCGATATTAACATTATAATAAATAATTTTATGATTATGAGTGTAGTTTAAAAGATATACTAGCTAAAAACAATATAGGAGACTATTTATATTCAAAATATATTCTTACAGAGTCGAAGATAAAAATGTTATTCTTTATGAGATGTGGTATTGAAGAAAACTAACTCAAAATCATTTTATAGTTTTTAAGAGAAATTTATTCATTATAAACAATGATGGAATTCAAGGAAATTTTGGTGATAATTTCCATCCAAAATAATCATCTTTAAGAGGGAAAAATAATGATTTAAAGATGTTAAATATTAAATCCCCTCAAAATAATTCTTGAAAAAGTGTAAAATATAGGGTAATTTAATATATATTTTATATTTGAAGTATTATAAAGGGATTGATCTAAAAATATAGTTATTTAACTGTTGGAAATAATATTTAAGACAATAAATAGAATATAATATTTGTTTATTAATGGAGTTAGATACATGAAATATCCACCCTTTTATAAATTTATATAAAAATAATATCTATATCTTATAAAGTATTGGTTATTCACTTTAAATAAAAAATTTAGGATTATATTATAACAAACTAAATATATTCAATCACTGAGTACAGGATGTTTCTTATTCCCATTGAAACAAATATCCATGTTCCTAAAAATAGCATCATTTATTGAATGAGGGGTTTTGAGATAGAAGTTATCATAGAGGTTTAATATATTCTTTTGAAATATCATATAAACATTAAAACATTTATGGAACATTTAGAAAACATATAAATGTCTTATATATATGTAATGATATCATATAAACATTAAAACATTTATGGAACATTTAGAAAACATATAAATGTCTTATATATATGTAATGATATTTTTTATTGTTTAAAGACTAAAAAATTAGAGTTCTAAAAATATACTTCACATTAAATAATTTTTAATTTGTTAAATGATATATGTCACATTATTTCTTATTATAGATTTCAATATTTGGAGATTATGACATGTATTTGATAAAGATTTACATGGTCATCTTCAAGGAAGTCTTCAAAGTGTAGTAGTATTTGTAGAGTTAATTCTTTACACCATTAATCAATTAAACTATTTTTATAGGTCATGGGTAATCATTTTAAATAATTTTATAAATAAAAATGTTTCTATTTAGATCCAAATTTAGTAGTATGAGTCATAAATTATGATATTGTTTAATTACTTTTATTATAATAATGTTTTAATAGTTTTAGTGGATTATTTATAATAGGTTGAAAATTTTTTTACAAAAACATTTGTAGGTTGTAAATCATCAGCTAAGATCTTCCAAAATAATAATTCAAAAATTAATTTTCATAAACACAAAAATATATATTTCCATTAGATCATATACTTAACTAATATTAACCTCATTGAAACCATTAGTTTAAAAAAAATATTTGTCTTAAACATCATAAAACAATTTCACATGAATTACTTCAATAAATGACTCAACACCCTACCTTGTTTTACATAGAATAAAACAAAACATATTATCATATATGTAGTATTTAAAATCTATAATATTGAATGAGTTGATGTAGATATATAATATTAAACTAACTCCCGCACTATAATAATGTTCTTCTAGTTTTTAATATATCTCCATTAAATAAACTTATCCTTTTCTATTTTGATATTTTTAAAATAATATTATCCATATTTATTTTATAGAAAAATAATTAAAAACTAATACACTTTTCATTAATATATATTTCTAAATTATTTACATTATTTTATTACCAAAAATACAACTAGGGTTTGATAGTTTTTTTATTTATATTGATTAGAAAATAAATTTTTTATCTATAAACATAAAAGATATTATATACAAGAAATTTCATAATGGAAATTAGATTTTAGATGTAATATATTTATTTATTTATTTATATGAAATATAAAAATTAGTATAAGCATATTATTATATAAATATAATTAAACAGAATAGGAAATTTCATTAATGATTTAAATTAATGGAACAAAAAAGAATCATTACCCTTTTATAAAAATAATTTATAGATAATTAAATCCATAACAAAATTTCTTGAACACAATTCCTCCATTAGTATATTGTTTTTCAAGACTCTTAGCCATTAAAAACAGTGTTTTGTTGACTTTATTTATGTTTCTATATTGATATTATTCTTTGATAAACTTATTATCTTTACCCCCTTAACGAATGCTTTGCTATTATAAAGTAGAGATACATTATATTCTAGTAATGCCTTAAAATTGTGTATTATATAACAAATCATCTATTCAAAATATAAAAATATTTTATTATACGTCATTTTTAGAAATATTTTAACTCTTTTGTTCATTGAATTACTTCTTGAAAATAAAAATGATAATTATATTTTATGTGAAATGTATGAATCTATTTTATAGTAGTAAAGTGATATTTTTTATTGAATCTTGAGTGCGTTGATTAGTTATTGCTGAACACAATTTAAAATTATTAGATATGGTAGGTAGTTTACCCTAGTTTTGAGGTTAATAAACAACTGTTTTAAAATTCAATGCAGTATTATATTTATTTTTTCTTATTGATTGTGGTTTTGTGGAAGAGGATGATGATATAATTTTTAAAGAAAAATAGGACGGATTCAATTTCATTATATATTTAAAACTTGATTATCTATGACTTAGAAAATATTAAAAATTCATGAAACAAATTATTTTTTAATTTAATTATTTTCATTTAAGTATAATGAAATAAGTTTTTAATGATTTAAAAAATTATATTTTATCTTGAAGGATTAACAGATGCTTGAGTGTTGATCAGTAAGGTAATTGTAGGTGTTGTAGGAGGTGTCATATTGTGATTAAAATGAAGATGTGGTTGGGGATTTCATGCTCTAAGATAATTTATTTTATATATACCTACAACCAATGATAGGTAGATATATTTCTTTACCAATACATATTCAATAGTTTTTAATTTATTTTACTTAATTCATTATTCTTTTATCTAGATTTGTAACACTAAAACTACTTCTTCATCATTGTTTCAAATAATAGTTATTGAAGATGGAATATTTTCTATGTTGTAAGAGGAATAAATCATTTAAAATGTGGATTTGGATCTCTAAAATTATAAAGTGAATTCATATTTTTTCTATACTAAAAGTCATATTTAAAATATCCTCATTATTATTATTTTATTGAACATCAAAAAATGTTTCTTTTTATTTTACTCATTTTTTATTTTTTGAAAAAATTAGAACCTAAATATGTGAATATAATTAAAAATAATCTAATACATTTCATTATTTTACTTTTTATTATTTGATAGAATGTTAATTTTTTAGTTAAATTTTCATTGATGGAGTCAAAAAAAGTCATAAGGGAGTTCATTATTTCAACTTTCTTAAATGGAACAATGTAGTTATTATTATCAAATATAAATATATAATTATCATTTTTATTTTATCCTAACTTATTATAATTTTATAATATATGGTTAATCCCCCAAATTTAATGTATAATACATTAGAATAATTTTGAAAGGTGGTGATTACAAAATGTCTTAGAATTCTACCATAATTTGGAGTCCTCGCATAAATTTTTGTTACTACATAACATTTATATACTCACACATGAATGATACTATATTTAATGGATCCATATCAATAAGATAATGTGAAATAAAAATTTATTGTACCTTGATTGTGTTTATTCCTCTTTTTTGGAATGAGAATCATTTCAATCTATTTACAAACTATTCAGGCACTAGGGTTGATTTTATTCATCATCAAAATTTCCTTCTGGTTTTGTAATAATATCCAAAAGAAATTATATTTATTGAATGTATGGTACTCCTTCTGAATATCTTTTTAAATAATTTGATTGTTCACTTTTAATAAAATACTAAATATTTTTATAAATTAAATGAGATGGAATAAAAAATTATTCTCTCTAATTGAGAATGTAGTATATCTAATAATCACTTCTGTCATATAGTGGGGGGAAATTAGTATTTTTCTCCAAAATTGTAATTTATGAAGATGTATTTTCCTTATGAAGAATAATATTTTCCCACCATTGAAATTGAAATAATGATTTCAATGAGGAGGAATAAATGTTGTACAAATTCGTTCTAACATATCAACTGAAAGTTAAATATATATTTAGAATCACCAAATCAATATCACATTTAGATCTAATTTTTTGTTAGAAAGGTATAAATTATAATGTAATTGGTTTAGAATAAAAGGATATATTTTTGGAGAGATACTCTTAAATTCTCGGTTTGAAGGGAAATGATTTCAGTGTCGAAATAATGAGGTGAAGACCCCTTATATTAGAAGCGATAAATAGTAGGAACGCTTTTAGTAATTAGATTATACTTAGTCCTAATGTCAAATGAGATATTAATATTATTGATTCAACATGAGACACCATTTTGATATATGAGGAAATATCTATATTTTTGTAAGATATGGTCGATAATCCTTATTAATTTCTAAAAAAACAAAAAAAATAATATATACAATTAAATAGTGTAATTTTTTAATATTTATGATACTACTACAATCATATGGATATATTAAAAAATGTTTGATGTATTTTATAGAAATAATTATTGTCTACCTTTTTAAAAAACATATCATGTAATTTTGTGTTTTGTTTTATTGATAAAATTTGGTGGATATCCTCTAAAATACTTTGAAAAGAAATAAATAATCATTAATTAGAGTTTTTCAATACTTAGAGGGAGTTTAGAATGATTTTCATTGATTTTTAGAATTAAAATCTAGTTTATTCCATGGTGTTGAGTAGTTTATGTCATGGATAAGACCTTGAATTATGTAAATGATTGAGTTAGTGATTAGAATCCTCAAGGTTCATACCTAGGTTCAAAAAATAAGGAATACTTGTGAGTTATTTCATGGTGTATGTCATTTAATGTAATAAAATTCTTATATAATATAGGGGAAGAGAAACTGACACAGTAGATATCATGGTTCAAAGTTCAAATAGGACATGTGGTACTGAAATAGCCATGTTCTAGATGTTGTATATAAAATAGTTTTTTATCATGAAATTAAGTAATTTATCCATTTTAGTGTGGTGGTGAAATTCCTATGAAAAAAAAGGATACTTGAAAGGGGTATTTTGAAATCTATTATGACCATTATGTTAGGTTTACTAAAATGGGTAATTGAAGTAGGGTATTCCATAGAATGAGTCGAGGATAATGTAAATATTATCTTATAGATTATAAAGATGTATCATTACAAAAAAGAAAGAATATGATAATAGTTTTGTGGTGTATAGAATTCTAGGTATGATTTTTATTGAAAAATAAATAAAGGTGGAGAAATTATTGAAAATATTTCTTGGAAATTAAGAAATATTCCTCAAATGGATAAAAAGGAGTAGACTGATACACCTGGACTAGATTGATTCTCATTAATGCTACATGTATGATCATGGTGTCACTTAGATGAGAAGAATATTCTTTCTAAGTGAGGTTATAAGTGATTTTTTCAATATATTATAAGGGTTTTAAACCTAAATTTTTAGTGATATTTCCCATAATTTTGAACAAACAATAAATCCTATTAGTAGATATTTGGTGTAATGATATATCTTGGAGTGTATACTTATTTGATGTATTGCAGTGTGGGTGAACCAAGTAAAACATATTATTATCTCTTGAATTATTTTATTATATCTATATTCCTTATGAGTGATAAAGTATAGTTTTTCTTAGAAATGGAATAAAATCATTGGGAAATGTCACATACCACTGATGATTTCAGGTACAAAAAAATACTGTTTTTTAAAAACAATTATGAGTTCTTCTTGTACCCACTATTTATAAAGAGGTCCACCTACTAGCTGGTTGAGGCCATGGATAGCTGGTGCATCAATTTGGGTCTGGAAATAAATGGAGGTATCTTATTTTTGAAGCACTTGAAACCATGTTTAATTTCTTAATCCTCTTACCTTGATCCTAAATCAACCCATTAAAACTTAAATTCACTCATTGGAAGACTTTGGATTTCCAAAATTAACTCCATTGAAGTTGATATTTAATATGTGGTCCTCCCCTGGTATGTTTATCTCCACATTGATCTCATATATTCTTTTTATTCCTATTCTTCCAACACAATGTTTTTAAAAACCATTGTAATTTTATGTATTTGAGTTCCTAAGCATATTCCATTTTGGTTTATCCTAAAATTTATGGTGGTTTTATAGATATCTGATTCTCTTAGTGTATTTTTTAATAATTGTAGTGGTATGTGATTGCTTTTTTCCATTTTTTAGAAAGAAATAAATTGTATTTTCATTATTGGGGAGTATTTTTTAGGGTCCTTACTTAATTACTATAAACCTTTATTCTTCATGGAATGTTGTTCCCAAATGGGTTTGGTTTCCACGTGTCTCAAGGTTGGTGGTTTCATTAATTGGCTTTATCATATGAACCATGTTTTATTACATATTGAATTTTGTTTATGGAATGGTTGGAAAATAGTATTTATGAAATTATCTTAAAAATATATTTTAAAAAGGTTTTAAATTCATGAAATAAGAAATATGGGTTTTCTTAAGATTTATAAAAATTTGTTTCTCCAATGGGGTTGTTAATAGAAATGGTTTGGAAGATTTGTTTTTATTGTCTCAAAGATGAAATATCCTTTTAATTTTTTAAATATGGTTCATCCAATTATGATCAATGATTTCGTTAGGATCTATATTCTAGAAAGGAATCTAAATCCCTAAACATGTTCTGTAAGTTTAATTTGTAATCCAAGTTCAATATGTTGTGTCAATGAACCACTCCGAGTAGAGAACTCTTACCCCCTAAACCTTTTCCTCAAGAGTAATGTGCACACCTCAAGGAATATTGATCATAAAAAACATACTAGGATCCTAAATAACATTGAACAAATGTGACTCAAGGGATATTTTCCATGATAATTACTATTGAGATGTTTCTTTTGAAATTATATGGAAAAAGTTTAAAATTTGGATTCTTGGTATGTTATACAAACTCTATAAAGTTTAAATTTCCATGTTTTATATAAATATGTGTAAAATTATATCTCATTAATTTTTTTATTTGAGTATAATTGGTCTATTTTATAAATTTTATATACCTAATTGTGGGATCCTACTATTGTTTTCTTCACACATAATATATACACATTTAGTTGTATATAGATCTGGTTTTTTCTAATGAAGGTAACAAAAAGAAACCACAGGGTGGAGGTGGGACTACTTGTTGGCATGGTGTGTGACTCTATGGGTGACTTCAAGTCATATGGATAAGGGATTCTGATGTAGTTTTTATTTGGTTTGACATTATGTTTTTTATAACCCTGTTCTGTCTTACTTTTTTATCTTTCCCATTGTAGACTTGTGTTGTCATACCAATATTTTTTTATTCATGTTATCGTGTTTTTATGATATAAATATCATTTACAATGGTAGTTCTTGAGGAGTAAGTTCTTTTTTCCAGCCAATAGGGATCAATAATTCCCTTCAGGCCATTTTAGGGTTGTCTATAATTTTTTATACTCGTTTAAAAAGGGTTGGTTTGGGAAAAAATATTATCAAATGGTCGTTTTTCTATTTCCATTTTTGGTATTAATTTTCATATGTCATGGTAGACATGATATAAGACTA
Source organism: Viscum album (assembly GCA_963277665.1). NCBI lineage: Eukaryota > Viridiplantae > Streptophyta > Magnoliopsida > Santalales > Viscaceae > Viscum > Viscum album. The sequence goes on from OY728162.1 coordinate 227,416,207, forward strand.
TGTGGATTTATGGGTTAGGTTTCAAGTGAGTTTCTATTCATCTCTCATCATTATGAGCCTTAAGTTACCAAGGCTTTTATGTAAATGTGGATTTTTGGATTTAAATTTTCTTGATCCCGATCTTTCTGTTCCCATGCATCCTTATAATTTTAGTTGACTTTTAACATTTTCAGTATGAATTGATTTCTAAATATTATGTTCTTGTGTCACTTTTTCTAATTATTTTCACTACTATTCCCCCAAGAAGACATCTATTAGATCCCTAAGTGGGTGTTGTCAATGAACCTTGCTTGAAAAAAAAACCATTAAATCTAAATTTTATCGATGTTTTTGTATGAATTTTCTGTGATATAGGAAAATTTATAACACCTACCCCTTTTCAGGTGAGAGAAGTAAAACCATAAAGGTACATGGATATAAATCAATCCTATGAGTTTCTCTATCAAAAACCACACTACCTTGAATAGGGAAATGAACCTTAGGATGCAGATGGATTCCTAGGAAGAATTTATGAACACTTTTAATTCTTATAGACACCAGATTCTATAAATATGTGGTTTGTTGTCTATAAGTTGGAAGGCCTGAGAAGAATATGGTGGACCTCTATTGTTTTGGAACAAAGTCATAAGGTATTTGAGTGGAAATACATAAATGAAATGTTCATTGATAAATTCTTCCCAGAGTCTATGACATTGGATAAATCCATAGAGTTCTTAATCCTTTAGAAATAGAATCAGAATGTTATGGAATATGTTAAATAATTTTTGGAGATCACAATATTTTTACCGGAGGTTGTGTCTAAGGAGTATATGAAGGACTATAGGATTCATATGGATCATCAACCTAAAATATGATCATAAAACATCATGATAAAGGTTTCAACCAATTTCAAGGTGGTGGATAGGGTGTTAATGGTAGTTATCGACCTAGAAGGTTAGGACTAAACAAACTTATCCCTACCTCGAGTGGAAGATTTAGTTTTCCTTATAAGGGGATGATGAAGTGGAGTGATTTTCATAGAGGAAATAATGGTAGTTGTTTTCAAAAGACTTCTTATTTACTATCATCTGAGGATAATGTCTTAACTTATTAACATTGTGGCCACATAGGGCACACTAATTTTTTTTATGAAACATCTAATATACTACAACCCATGATGAAATTTTAGTCAATTAAAAAATTTATATCCATATTTTTATTCTATTAACTCTATGATAAAATCTTAAACAACTATAGGGTATGTGTAATTGTCATATAGTTTATAGGAAATAGGCATACATCAACAAGCCTCTGTAATGAAGCTCTTAAACAAAGTTGATGAGTTTCTAATCGATGTTAATGCAGGGCCTACAACCATTAGTGGTAACATTTATATAGCTTCAACCATAGTGAATACATTTTTAAATATATCTTCATATCACATATTTTTACCTAAATGAGTAGTTTATATTTTAAAACAACCAATTAAACTCTTTCCATTAGTTATAATATTATATATTCCTCTAGGATAAAAGTAGGATTAGGGTTTTTGATTCTCCTCATGCTCTTTCTTTATGTGAGACATTGACCTGCTATCATATTTTATGGTTCTTGATGTTTACCTCTCCAGTGTCATTATTAGGATGGATTGGTTAATTTATCAAAAGACATAGATTTATTTTTATCATCATTGGGTGTATTTTTAATGCTTCCAATATAAAATATCATGTGTTTAATGGTTAGTGGGACCTAAGTTCCATTTATGTGGGACCACCTATTTGAGATATTCATATATTGATATCTTTTTAAATGGATGATATGGTACATGAAACTTATAGTGGCGGGACTCCTCCAGTTGTTGGTGAATTTATGGGGTTATTTCTTGATGAATTTTCATGTTTACCTTTAAAGAGGGAGGTGGAGTTCTAAATTCACATAGTGTCAGAAACTCATCCATTATTAATTCCAACAGACTAAATGGATTTATTTGAGATGAAAGAATATAAAATATAGTTTTATTATTTTATATCTATGATCTATATATACTGAAGTTTTTCACCTTGTGAATTACTTATTTACTTTTCCTTGAATATTGATGGGACTCTTTATATTTGTGTGTATTCTCAAAAGATCTATAAAGTGATTGTAAAAAAATATCACTCTCATATCATTGATTTTTTTATTTGTGGAAAGTATAAAAGTGGTCCTCTAAGATTGATATTCATTTTGGTTACCAAAAAATCTAAATCAAGGAGTCATATATTCCAAATACCACATTAAGAAGTAGGTATGTCCATTTCTAATACCTCATGATGCATATTTTTTTAACTAACATTCTTTTGGTCTTTATGAAGCTGATAATCTATATTACCCACCAATATCATGATGCATTTGTTATTGGGTTCATGGATAATGTCACAGTGTAATCAAACACTGAGTAGGATCAGGTACATCACAAAGGATATGTAGTGACACGAAGCTTAACGTACATGGACATTACACTACATTTGCGGAATACTTAGTACATAACAAAAACAACCACACAAGGATCGTAATAGTTTAGTGTCTTTGGAAACTCGGAACATAATCTTCTAATCGTGGTGAATGATCTTCAATATCTCCCATAATGATCTTACCTTTTTATTAACCTAAAACCTTTTTTTATATCCTGGGGAAAAGAAAACATAAAAGGGTGAGCTCAAATGCTCAGTAAGGGTATACAAAAGAAAAATCAATCACATGATATTCATAAGAACATAACTTTTGGAAATCTTAACCTGCAAAAGAGAGCATAATTTCATAACATGGGATAAATCATGGAAGTGAAATGTAATCACAATAATCATAACTTAAAACATGAAACTTTGTGGCATTCACACATAATCATAGAGACTCATTTCTTGTTAGTCAAGACTCATTGCCAAGACTATCTTAGAGGACAAAGTCCCTTTCTGAATCGAGTAACCCTCGTTTCAGTCCTGTTTCACTGAACCGGTATAACCTACCATTCCAGCCATGTCTATCTCATGAGATATAAAATCTTTACCCAATGCATTGGAGGGAGATATAGGTCCCACCCATCTTATAATTAATCCTTTCTTATGTGTGCCACATAATCATAAACCATACATCATAGCGTAACCCATGTAATAAAAATGAGATTCTTAAACAACATGACATCATAAATCAATTCATATAAGATAAAGGAATTCATAAAAATATTTCCATCACAACATAATCAAATCCATGTAATAATAGGGATAAAAACAGAACCCTTTTATTATCTTAGATGTAAAATAATTTTGATAAAATACTTGAACTCTATTCTTGAGGAAAATATCCTTTCTACTTCAAGAAAATTTTCCTTTCTTAACATGTCATACAACTTTAAACTAAAAGAATTTGATTAAAAATAAACTTGAAAACTTGTAATGGAAGCTTCTTGGAAATAATGTTTTAAAAATCCATTCATGCCGTATAAGTTAAAAAAAACATTCTTCGTACTTTTGTCGGAAAAGTCAAAAAGTACCTCGTACGAAAAACGACAAAATATTCCTTTCATTTCTTTTACTAAAAACTCAACGAAGGGTAAAAATGGATTTAAACAATTATAGGTGGATGGAAATAATATTACATATTTATGGAACATGGATGTGGATGATAAAATACACCCCAGTAAATACTTACGAATAAACAATCTCGGATAAAAATGAGATTGTTATATTACCCTTACCTTAGGTCTGATTTGCTTTGTACGTGTCCGAAGCTCCTGTATAATGGTTTAAATAATTTTATTGACTTATTCCAGAATCATACATATTGATATGATATCATATATGGTCATATTCTTAGCTTCTTGTTAGTAATATTTCATTTTTACTTGTTACTCGGGTCTTTATTGCCTTTTGTTCTTATGGGTGTTTTGCCGAATACATTCTTATTCTTATTTTAAGGTTATATATACCTTATATCCAGAATGGTATTAGTTTAACATATATAATATTTATTCATTCAATTCATTTATATAATTACTATGTAATGATGATCATGCAGAACGAGTCGCATCACATCGTGGAGACGGTATTCCGTACGTACGCACGAGTGATGATATCGTTCCTATGATCGTGGAACTGTATTGGAGTATATATATATTATTTCAGTATAAATATTACTTTATAATAATCATAAATATTTACTCATTACACCATTATACCCATCCTTGTAAAGTGATGGTGGAAAAATAGATTACACCACGGCGTGGAGACGGTATTCCGTACGTACGCACGCGCGGTGATTTCATTTTTCCGTGGGATGGATAGAAGGTGAATTAGGGTTGTTTCATATTTATAATAACATATCAGTATGTAATTAATACTGATGTTATTACTTTATTATGAAAAAACTAAATAAGAAGAAGTTGAAGAAGAAAGAAATTGAAAAGATCGGTAATGGATATTACCTCTTCTTTGGAACGCCTCTTTGAATCCTCCACTTAGGGAACTAAGATTGGTCTTTGAAGAAGACCAGGACCTCTAGGATTATTATAGGGAAGTGTAGAGGAGAAAATGGAAGGGGTTGTCCGAGCTTGAGTGCTCAAATTGGTGTGAGGAGGAGGGGGAGGAGGTGCCCTTTTATAAGGGAGGAGAGGGGCACCTTAGGAATATCTCAAAATATTATTTTATATTATAGTCAAAATCGGTTTATAATGGTTACAAAGGGTCTTATTTCGAAGCTAAAGTGGGGATGGGTCGAAATCCTATCAACCAATAGGATTTAGACAATTTTAGGTTATTATTGTAACCTTATCAATTAGATTTAACTCTAAGTTAAATAATTTAACTTTTACCGTGTCTTTTTGTTTTCTTACACTATATGGTTAATACACTTACTATAACATGCCAAACGAACCCCAAATTGTTTATTATTAATATATATATACTTATCTAAGTCATTTGGCCAAACCTTAGATTTTTAGGAATACAATAACAATTAATAATATAATATTTTTTTAAAAAACTATTTTATGTCAATTTTGACACTATTTGGTAAATGATTTTTATGAAATTCATAACAGAATTATAAGTTAGAACCAAGTTACTTAAATCATCAATAACATGTAATATTAACCTAGAAAATTAGTTTAAGTCATAAAAAGTCTCAAATTACATTTATTTGGGAATTTATAACATCAATTATGTCAATATTTCATTAATAAGACAATTACTGCATCATCATTGTGTCATAATAAATGATAATTATTTAATCCCTAAAAATTATAAATAAATTCCTATGATGTATATAATTGTACTAGCTTTCTGGATAAATATTCATGTTCGGAGTTTCATGAAGTTTATCACTAGATTAAAATTATTATACTTATAAGATTTAAGAAAGTGACATGTTGTCACATTCTTTGGTTTTAATAATAATTAAATTATTTTCATTGAAAAAATTTAATCAAATTAATCTAATCCTACCCTTAGGTGATATGGGTCATTTTTTAGTCATCCAATAGGATTTTTTCATTTGTTAGGGTAATTTTAAAATATTATATTTACCCTTAATTACCCGATTTACCTTTAACTATGGTAAATAAAATTTACCGTAGTTACTATTCATAATTCTAAAAAAAAAGTATCCTATTAACATAATTCGGACCCAATGATTCCAAATATGGAATCCATTTTTTAAAATTCAAAACACAGAAGTTGCAGAAATTAAATTAAAATTAATCCCGTTGTCGAATAAAAACGGGTTTTTGTTTAAAACATTGCAAAAGATTGAATTGATTTAACTTACGAATTCAAGGTAAAATCAATTCTAATGACATACATTATATTAAATGGTAAAAATATATTCTATTTATACTTTAAAACCATTCAATTTTATAATTTAACCACATCAGATATTATGATGAAAAAAGTTGTTTTTAATTAAAATATAGCGTGTTTTTACTATTCATTAAAATGTGAAAGTTACCAGAATAATATGAAAATTTTATCCAAAGTAAATTTTTATTTCTTGATTCCAAAGAAGAATTTTATTTTGTCAAATTGAACTTATAAACATGTCAAAGACCATATTTAAAGTGGGTGCGCCATCCAAAGGAGGCAAAACTGCATTTTTTGAAAAATACTTATTTTACCCGAAAAATTTATTTTGTTCTTATACCATGTTCTAGAAATGTGTAAGATGAATAATAATGTTATAACATTCAAAATTTAGTTAATACTATTCATAACGGCTAGTTCATGACAATATTATAATAATATAACATTGTTTATTAAAACCCGATATTGCGTACAACACACGCTATCGAGGAAGTCGTGATTGCGTGTAATGCAAGCCAAGTCAGGGTTGCGTATTGTGAAAGAATCCTTCGTTGTTTCGTATAAAAGAATCCAACCATATTTCATTTATACATTTAATATATATATATATATATATATACTCAATGTTGCGTAGAATAACTATTATCAAAATTGTGTGTAACACGGTCCAAGAATAGTGTTGCGTATACTGCAAGCTAATACGGTGTTGCGTATAGCGCAAGGTAATCTTGGTGTAGAATACAACATAAGACATTAATGAAATTAAAATAATATTTTTCATAAAATCTCGGGGTGTTACATTCTACACCCCTTAAAATGAATTTCGCCCTCGAAATTCGTCGGGGTTATAAATGGTTTACTATTTGAAAGTTTCTTTGATAGAAACCCACATCGTAAAAAAAATACTAAAACTTATCTTTAAAAACAAAAGTATGAAACGTAACGGTTACCCAAATAAACTAATCACTGGGTTTCCACATAGGTGAAAATATGGATATGGAAGAGAAATCTAACCATCATGTTCTGATGGAGAGTGGTAGAGAACATGGCTATGGAAAAGCTAGCAATCACAAAGCCATAAATTTGTGATGATCTAAGGTACAATCTGATTCATCAGATATAAGAGCACTAAGACAACATTTTTTGGTTTTCAAGATCATTTCCCTAAAGTTGATGAAATTGGAATTAGAATAAATACTTTCGTGATTTTGGTATAGTCTCACCATTTGTCGTTCTTTGGACAATTTCCACTTCATATCTTAAAGAAATGAAGTTGAATTTGTCATTCGTGATATGTTAGCAGATCATGTGATAGAATGATGGGTCATTCCATCTGTCTCAAACAAAAGGTTAGAAAAGTTATCAAAAAATACATAAGTCCATCTATAGTGAGATTAATCATATATGGTTCCTAAAATGAACTTATACTTCACATATCATACTAATTAATATAATAAAACTAGTTTCTACTAAACAGGGACTTCCTGTAGGTTAGTGGTAGGCGATAAAGGCCAGTCGCAAATCGGTTGTGGGTTCGATTCCCACAGCCTTGTCCGAAGCGATGGGCTGTCGCCCGTCCTGCAGGTTGTCCTTTTTCTAAAACTACATTACTATAACATCACATAAATAATATCAAAACAAAGTTCTATACTTAAACAATACTAACTTATGGTTAACATAATCCATTACAATCTTTAGGCTTATCTAAAATACTTCGGTCCAAGCTCATAGTATAATGAAAATGATTACTTGAAATGTCGTCAACCAAGAATGTGAATACCATCATGTATCTCCCATATATCTTGTTGGTCACATTCCAATCATGTGAATACCTTAATGATGTATTCTCTTGAAAAAAAATGAATACCCATTAAACCTTAGTGAAAACATGAATGCTGTCAAAAGTTAACTCTTTCCACATACCAAAATCCAAAAATTCTATATACTCAAACCATGATATAACCTTCTCCTTATGTCAATCATGAGCTCATGAATATTATCAAACATTTAATTTTCTCCTTATCCCTTCATTATGCGCATATCATCTGCATTCCAAAAATATCTGAATAACCTTTCATAGATACTAGTAACATTAATCAGACAACAGTGTAACAATCCTTACATGTCTCTTTATTCCATAGTACCATGAGATTACTTATACAACATTACACATGATAAACATGTAATCATTCCACTACATTCTTAAACCATTGACCGCGCTTCAACAATTCTTTCATCTCACATATCATTTTTAGTCTCTTCATCATCATCCACATAAATACTTCCCATACGACCATACTGATTATCTTCATGAGACTTTCCCTTAGGGCATTGGTTTGCATAATTCCCTTACATTCCACATTTAAAACATTTAACCATTGTTGATGTCATAGCAATACCATTATCCTCATCCATGTTGTTAACTGAACCTTTTCCTTTGCATTTACTTGCTTTGTGTCCTTCTTTTCCACACCCAAAGCATCTTCCAGTTCCTTTGAAACATTCTCCTTGATGCCTCTTCCCACATGATTTACATAGGAGAAATTGAACTTTCTTTCCTCTATGATCATCATAAAACTCCATCTTTCTCTTATTAGCCGAGTCAGGAAACTTACCAAATTTTACTTTATTGATCATATTATGAGATTTCTGATTCGGCATAATAATGATGTTTGGACTTCCAAATCCCATTTCATTTGATTGCTTGTGAAGAATATCATTCCATTGTCCATCATATCCTCCATTATCGTGAATCATCTTGTTTCCAGCCATTTTCTAAAAGCCAAAAGAATAGTGTGAGATGCAAAAATCTTAATAAAGGGGGAGTAACTTCAATATATAACATCTTAGGTTAAATTCTAATATCTTTACCATAGTTCTAGGACTATATCCTATATGTATACCTATCCTTAGGGACATCCCTAGACATACCTTAGAAATATCTCTAGGGATCTCACTAATGTTTTCGCGTCCTAGTTTCCAAAGGTTGACTAAACCTTTCCTCTGATACCAACTGTAGAGACCCGAAGCTTAACGTACATGGACATTACACTACATTTGCGGAATACTTAGTACATAACAAAAACAACCACACAAGGATCGTAATAGTTTAGTGTCTTTGGAAACTCGGAACGTAATCTTCTAATCGTGGTGAAAGATCTTCAATATCTCCCATAAAGATCTTCCCTTTTTTTAACCTAAAACCTTTCTTTATATCCTGGGGAAAAGAAAACATAAAAGGGTGAGCTCAAATGCTCAGTAAGGGTATAAAAAAGGAAAATCAATCACATCATATTCATAAGAACATAACTTTTGGAAATCTTAACCTGCAAAAGAGAGCATAATTTCATAACATGGGATAAATCATGGAAGTGAAATGTAATCAAAATAATCATAACTTAAAACATGAAACTTTTTGGCATTCACACATAATCACAGAGAATAATTTTTTGTTAGTCAAGACTCATTTCCAAGACTATCTTATAGGACAAAGTCCCTTTCTGAATCGAGTAACCCTCGTTTCAGTCCTGTTTCACTGAACCGGTATAACCTACCATTCCATCCATGTCTATCTCATGAGATATAAAATCTTTACCCAATGCATTGGAGGGAGATATAGGTCCCACCCATCTTATAATTAATCCTTTCTTATGTGTGCCACATAATCATAAACCATACATCATAGCGTAACCCATGTAATAAAAATGGGATTCTTAAACAACATGACATCATAAAACAATTCATATAAGATAAAGGAATTCATAAAAATATTTCCATCACAACATAATCAAATACATGTAATTATAGGGATAAAAACAGAACCCTTTTATTATCTTTTATGGAAAATAATTTTGATAAAATACTTGAACTCCATTTTTGAGGAAAATATCCTTTCTACTTCAAAAACATTTTTCCTTTCTTAACATGTCATACAACTTTAAACTAAAAGAAGTTGATTAAAAATAAACTTGAAAACTTTTAAAGGAAGCTTCTTGGAAATAATGTTTTAAAAATCCATTCATGCCGTATAAGTTAAAAAAAACATTCTTCGTACTTTTGTCGGAAAAGTCAAAAAGTACCTCATACGAAAAACGACAAAATATTCCTTTCATTTCTTTTACTAAAAACTCACCGAAGGGTAAAAATGGATTTAAACAATTGTAGGTGGATGGAAATAATATTACATATTTATGAAACATGGATGTGGATGATAAAATACACCCCAGTAAATACTTACGAATAAACAATCTCGGATAAAAATGAGATTGTGATATTTCCCTTACCTTAGGTCCGATTTGCTTTGTACGTGTCCGAATCTCCTGTATAATGGTTTAAATAATGTTATTGACTTTTTCCATAATCATACATACTGATATGATATCATATATGGTCATATTCTTAGCTTCTTGTTAGTAATATTTCATTTTTACTTGTTACTCGGGTCTTTATTGCCTTTTGTTCTTATGCGTGTTTTGCCGAATACATTCCTATTCTTCTTTTAAGGTTATAGATACCTTATATCCAGAATGGTATTAGTGTAACATATATCATATTTATTAATTCAATTCATTTATATAATTACTATGTAATGATGATCATGTAGAACGAGTCGCATCACATCGTGAAGACGGTCTTCCGTACGTACGCACGAGTGATGATATCGTTCCTATGATTGTGGAACTGTATTAGAGTATATATATATTATTTCAGTATCAATATTACTTTATAATAATCATAAATAGTTACTCATTACACCATTATACCCATCCTTGTAAAGTGATGGTGGAAAAATAGATTACACCACGGCGTGGAGACGGTATTCCGTACGTACGCATGCGTGGTGATTTCATTTTTCCGTGGGATGGATAGAAGGTGAATTAGGGTTGTTTCATATTTATAATAACATATCAGTATGTAATTAATACTGATGTTATTACTTTATTATGAAACAACTAAAGAAGAAGAAGTTGAAGAAGAAAGAAATTGAAAAGATCGGTAATGGATATTACCTCTTCTTTGGAACGCCTCTTTGAATCCTCCACTTAGGGAACTAAGATTGGTCTTCGAAGAAGACCAGGACCTCTAGGATTATTCTAGGGAAGTGTAGAGGAGAAAATAGTAGGGTTTGGCCGAGCTTGAGTGCTCAAATTGGTGTGAGGAGGAGGGGGAGGAGGTGCCCTTTTATAAGGGAGGAGAGGGGCACCTTAGGAATATCTCAAAATATTATTTTATATTAAAGTCAAAATCGGTTTATAATGGTTCCAAAGGGTCTTATTTAGAAGCTAAAGTGGGGATTGATCAAAATACTATCAACCAATAGGATTTAGAGAAGTTTAGGTTATTATTTTAACCTTATAAATTAGATTTAACTCTAAGTTAAATAATTTAACTTTTACCGTGTCTTTTTGTTTTCTTACACTATATGGTTAATACACTTACTATAACATGCCAAACGAACCCCAAATTGTTTATTATTAATATATATATCCTTATCTAAGTCATTTGGCCGAACCTTAGATTTTTAGGAATAAAATAACAATTAATAATATAATATTTGTTTTAAAAACTATTTAATGTCAATTTTGACACTATTTGGTAAATGATTTTTATGAAATTCATAACAGAATGATAAGTTCAAACAAAGTTACTTAAATCAACAATAACATGTCATATTAACCTAGAAAATTATTTTAAGTCATAAAAAGTCTCAAATTACATTTATTTGGGCATTTATAACATCAATTATGTCAATATTTCATTAATAGGACAATTACTGCATCATCTTTGTGTCATAATAAATGATAATTATTTAATCCCTAAAAATTATAAATAAATTCCTATAATGTAGATAATTGTACTAGAGTTCTGGAGAATATTCATGTTAGAAGTTTCATGAAGTTTATCACTAGATTAAAATTATTATACTTATAAGATTTAAGAAAGTGCCATGTTGTCACATTCTTTGGTTTTAATAATAATTAAATTATTTTCATTGACAAAATTTAATCAAATTAATCTAATCCGACCCTTAGGTGATATGGGTCATTTTTTAGTCATCCAATAGGATTTTTTAATTTCTTAGGGTAATTTTAAAATATTATATTTACCCTTAATTACCCGATTTACCTTTAACTATGGTAAATAAAATTTACCGTAGTTACTATTCATAATTCCCAAAAAAAAGTATCCTATTAACATAATTTGGACCCACTGATACAAATATGGAATCCATTTTTTAAAATTCAAAACACATAAGTTGCAGAAATTAAATTAAAATTAATCCCGTTGTCGAATAAAAACGGGTTTTTGTTTAAAACATTGCAAAAGATTGAATTGATTTAACTTACGAATTCAAGGTAAAATAAATGCTAATGACATACATTATATTAAATGGTAAAAATATATTCTATTTATACTTTAAAACCATTCAATATTATAATTTAACCACATAAGATATTATGATGAAAAAAGTTGTTTTTAATTAAAATATAGCGTGTTTTTACTATTCATTAAAATGTGAAAGTTACCAGAATAATATGAAAATTTAATCCAAACTAAATTTTTATTTCTTTATTCCAAAGAAGAATTTTATTTTGTCAAATTTAACTTATAAACATGTCAAAAACCATATTTAAAGTGGGTGCGCCATCCAAAGGCGGCAAAACTGCATTTTTTGAAAAATACTTATTTTACCCGAAAAATTTATTTTGTTCTTATACCATGTTCTAAAAATGTTTAAGATGAATAATAATGTTATAAAATTCAAAATTTAGTTAATACTATTCATAACGGCTAGTTCATGACAATATTATAATAATATAACATTGTTTATTAAAACCCGGTATTGCGTACAACACACGCTATCGAGGAAGGTCGCGATTGCGTGTAATGCAAGCCAAGTCAAGGTTGCGTGTTGTGAAAGAATCCTTCGTTGTTTCGTATAACAGAATCCAACCATATTTCATTTATACATTTAATATATATATATATATATACTCAATGTTGCATAGAATAACTATTATCAAAATTGTGTGTAACACGGTCCAAGAATAGTGTTGCGTATACTGCAAGCTAATACGGTGTTGCGTATAGCGCAAGGTAATCTTGGTGTAGAATACAACATAAGACATTAATGAAATTAAAATAATATTTTTCATAAAATCTCGGGGTGTTACAAGATATGTATTGGGACCTTGGGGGATCACCACATTTTTGAAAAATTATCATAATACAAATTTTTTATTCAACAGGTTATGTTATTTGGATAAATGATCACTATAAATTGTACCTTAGTCAATCCTAAAAGAGTTACAACTATCATGTCATGGAAAAAACCATGGAACAACTTTAATATTTTAAGATCCCTAGTTATGGTAGGATATTCTCAGCAGTTCAAAAAGGATTTCTTAAAAATTTCATCACATCTAATGGCTTTAACTAGGATGGGGGTTACACTCTTATTAGATTTTAGGTTTCGTGATTTCATCGAGGAACTAAAGTGAAGTTTGATATATGTACCAATTCTGACCTTACCAAAGGCAGTATAGGGTTATGTGATTTTTTTCCAAGGGTATAGGTTTAGTATTCATAATAATGTAAGGATATTATATAATGTATTATGTCTCATGTAATCTTCAACATCATGAGAGTAATTATCCTACTCTTTATTTGGAACATTAATCTATTCCTCATGAGATTAAAAGTTAGCATCACTATCTTTTTTATGGGAAGATTATCATTTACTCTGATTCATAGATTTTGGGGTACAAATTTTCTAAAAAAAATTATCCTCCGGTAGAGAAAATGGGAGGAATACCTATATTCATTTGACTATGAATTTTCTTAAACCATTGGAATGGGGAATGTTAGGACCATTCTCTTGTTAGAAAGTTTCCTTATCAAACTATATAGGAGGAAAATGTAAAAGGGGACTTGATGGGTACATTTTCTATATTCTCTTGGGAATTTGAGAGGATGGGTTTAGTAATGTTCTGACTAGTATGAATTTAACATCTTATATCCTTGAGATGATTATTTAGGATCCACAACAGGATAATGAGTTTTTTAATTTCATTGTTTTTTTATATAGTGGGGAGACCATCAGTGAATTATCTCTCTTCATTGAAGTTATTATTCTATTTAGAAACTGATATGTTGTTCCATCTATTTTTAGAAAGGATATTTTGGGGTATTGTCTTCATTAATTTTAGGTTTTCCACCCTTCCACTGTATAGTTATTTTATGACATGAAGAATCAATTCTACTTTCCTAGAATGAAATGAAGCTTAGCTGACATAGAACCCCATTTCTACACCTACTAACAGATTAAGGATGATCTCAAAAAGCCTTCTAATATAATTAAACCACTCTATATGAAAAAATATAAGAAGAATAAGATATCTATGGGATTCATTATTAATTTAACTTGATCTCATTGAGGTAATAATTCCATTTTGGTGGTGATAAATTAGTTGACCATGTTGGAACATTTCATTCCTATTTTTATGAAAACTAAAGAAGAAGAATTGGGGGATTTGAATATGAAATAGATCATAATATTTTTGAAGATCCATTTGGAAGCTTCCTCAAACAGAGACCCTCACATTACATCATGTTTTTTGAAGGTCCTTAATGAGGAAATGGGAACACATGTCAAGTTGAGAATGACATATCATCCCTTAAGGATGGTATGATAGAAAGGGATAATGAAATTATAGAGTATATGTTTCATTTCTAAATCTTAGAAATAATAGGTACTTTAGATATTCACTTGGGGCATATTGAGAATTATTATAATAATAGTTATTAAACACCCATCAAGATTTTTAATTTTTAATATTTTTGTGTCTTTCCCTACAATTCACCTCTCCATTGGTATATGATTGGTGAAGAATCCTTTATACGATAAATATTGGTCCAAGAAATAATGTAAAATATGCAATTTATTCATTAGTGGTTGTCGATGTATTGATGATAGTAAAAATATTATATGGATAATCACCAAAATCTTTTTTTTATTTTTTAGTTTTTGAATTTGTTTTCTTAAAGGTCTCACCTAATATGGGTCCCTGATAACTTGTGAAAAAAAGGAATCTCACTCCTAGATATGTGACAACTTATGATATTATTTAATGAATTATAGATTGAACATGTTTTTTTCTTTACCAACTAAATCTTCCACTATTCAAGAAAATTTTCTTATATCTTAACTCTAAAATTATTATCCTAACATATCTCAGGTTCTGAATTGGGAATTACTTGACATAAAAAAACAAATGTTTGTGACCTAGAAAACATTTAATGTTTTAATTCTCATGTAAAGGTTTAATAATGTAAATATATACCATTGGTTTATGTTCTATAGAAGCATGGATTAGACACACAAGGAAAGTCAAAGAAATGGTATATATTGAGAGAGTAGTGGCCTCATATCTATATGGACCACCTTTATTAGACATATATTTATAGGGGAATTAAGATATATGGTGGGGATAATTGTAACATCATATCCATGTTTTTAAGTACTACCAACTTTTTTATTCATTTAATTGTTTTATATTTTATTTATCTTTCTAAGTTTCTGTTTTCATCTATCTTAGAAGTGGCTTTGGGGGTGTCTAGATTAGTTAGTTGGAGTTGGTCTTAAAACTACAGTAGATAAAGATGAAGGTTTTCTATTGACTAGATATTGAGGGACACTATCCAGCATTTGGGGTTTAAAATGGATAAAACACTCTATTGTATCCATTTTCCATCAAATGGGAGTGACATAATTTAGGAATTATTCCTACAACCACTTTCCTCTCAGCTGGTCAGCACCAACCAGCTAGACTCCAAATAACTAATTAATGAAGCTGATCTGGGATGGTAAAGTTAAGGGGGTACTATATTTTTTCACCATTAAAACCCCCATTTTATTTCTTAACCAACCAACCTCATTCCTAAATCATTCCATTCAAACATAAATGATCTCTATGAAAATCTTAGTCTCCACTAAATCAATTACTTGGTGAATCAAAGTATTGATTGATGTTGTGGAACTCTCTTGGTAGGTTTATTTCCATTTTGATCTCAAATATCCCACCTCTTTTAATTCCTATTTCCCAAGGTCTATAACATACATAATAATTGTATAGATCAAAGTTCTTAATCATATTACTTTTAGATCTATCATGGAACTGGTGGTTATTATCAAAATATCCAATCCTCTTGGAGTGTTATTTATGAATTGTATTGGTAAGTTATTACTTTTGATTCTTTTGTTATAGAAAGTTATAATTTAGATATTATTTATTGATAATTGTTAGTTTAGGTTCCTTCCTCGATTACTACGATCTCATATTGATCTTTCCTTTTGTTTCCACGTGGGGGTTAGTTTACAAGTTTTTTAAGGTAGGTAGTTTCATTAAATTTCATTATATTACAAACCTTATTTCCACTCTTCTTGAATTTGGTTTCTAAAATGGTTTGAAAATAATTTTTATGGAATTATCATGAAAATTAATTTTGAAATGTTTTTGGAGGCATGAATTGTGAAATATTGTTTTTTGATGACTTTTTATATAAATTTATTTCTCCCTTTGTGTTGTCAACAGAAATGGTTTTACATATTATTTTATGTTGTTTTAAAGATAAAATTACCATTCAATTTTTTTATATCATACAAATAATTTTTATCAATAAATAGGTGGGGATAAATCTTTTGGGTTGAGCTATTACACTCTAGACTTGTTTTTAGTGAAATTTGGGAACTATGTTATACAATTTGTAAGAAAGAAAAACTATGAGGGGTGAAATCTTACAATGTAGACTTATTCTGTTAGTGCAATGTTCACACCAAGTATCCTACCAAAAACAAACACTATTATAGGTTCCTTAATAACCTATAACTACTTTGACTAATGTTTAGTTTTCAATAGTTATTTATTTTTAAATTTGTGTTTAGAATGCTTATGGAAATGTTTGGAAAACTAGGTTCTTGTTTTTTTTAAACTCTAAATGGGATGATTTTATATTTTTTATATACAACCAAGTTAAATTGTATCTCAAGCCTTGTCATAGTTTACTTCATTATAATTATTTTATTTTATAATGTATTCTTACATAACACTTGTTGGGATCCTATTGGTCTTGTTTTTCTCACAACCTGGATACACCATTGGGTGTATATAGACTTTTTTTCTATGATGCCAGTAAGGTAAAGAACCCTAGGGTAGAAATAGTTATGATCATTTTTAGGGTGTGTTATTATCATAGTGACTACATGACACATGGAGATGGGGATTTTATGTACTTGTACTTTGGGTTGACTTTTTTGTTTTTTTACACATGTTTTTTATTACTTTTGAATCTTTCCCATTGGTGAATGGCATTTTTATATCGAAATTTCCTTTATACATTATATATTTTTTCCAATATCTCACGTAGAAATTGTTCTCAATGGTTTTTCATGATATCTAAAAACTTTTCACCAACCCATGGGGATTAGGAATTCCATTTGGGCCTGGTCAGGACTGGGTTGGGTTCTAGATAGTTGGGTAATATGGGTTAGTTCATGAGTGAAAATTTGATTTTAATTATTCATACCCTAATTCAAACAACACCCCCTTCTTGTTATTTTCTTTATATGAGAATACTATGTGAGATATAAGTTAATGTTTTAGTAATGAGTTTGTTTCCTTCTTTTGAATCCTCGAGAAATAGTTATCAATCAAAAAGAAACTCCTAAAGAAACAAATTGGAAGAAAATATTGATTTCATAAAAGGTAATAGGTTATCAGATACTTAAGTATAAAATATTAAGGACTTAAAATACCTCAATAAGGGTGTTCGTGTGGTTTTTATAGAGAAACCACAAACTATGGATTAAAGGGAATATAAATATGTTAATTTTAGAGTGTTTATGACCCCATTGATGAGTTGAAGGTGGATCTAGAAGAAATAGATGGTTGGAGAGATATAATGAAGAATGAAAAATGTATTAGTTCCTAATTAAAAAGGCTAAATACATGAATAAAATAAAGAAAATTTTAAATTAAGGCTAATATTTAAAAAAATTAAATATGAAAAAAATAGAAAACTCAGTGAAGCTCATTGTGGTGAATCTAAAAGTGGAAGAGCCTGCCTAATTAAATGATGAATTGGCCAATATCGGGAAAGATAGGGTTAAATGGATTGAGGTGATAAATGGATATGAATTTTTAATGTGGTGAAATATAATATATTAAGATATACCCATGTATCTTAAAATGTCATTGAGGAATTAGATTTTGTGGACCCTTGAGAAAGAGAAAGAGAATAACCAGGATTGAAGAAATTAATTAGAGGATTATCTATAGAAAAATATGTATTATAAAAAAGAAAAATTAGGTGAATGCATATATTAAAAACAATATTCAATCATGTATAAGGTAAAATATCAGTCATCTAAACCTTAGAAAAAATTATTTTTGAGAAATCCCAAAATATATTGGAGTAAAAAATTAAGAAAAAACTAAATAAACCAAATATCATGTATTATTATTATAAAAAGATAGGCTATATAAAAAACTGTTTTCTATAGAAACAATGAATATAAATTCACATGATAAGTGATGTTATCCAATAAAAAATCAATACAATAATTATGTTTCTGATACAAAATATTATTTTTTGTGAATGATATACACATAGATCATTGAATCACAGATTAGAAATGTGGAGGAATGTGGTGAAGGTGATTCAAACTGATAAATAAATGTATCTTAAGGAGTAATCATTAAATATAAAAAAAATCAATTCAAATATTTTAAATACAGGGAATATAAAATATAAATGAAGGATGTACATGCATTCCAATCACTAATCGGTGTGAAGAAAGTTCTTGGATCACGAAAAATAGTTTTGAGAAGGTGGTTTTAGAGTATATGTTTTTCTAATAAATGAACATGAATATAGTTTGGATTCTTGATATTATATTCACTTTTACTATGATAATAATCAAGTATATTTCCATGGTGATTATATATAATGGGGAAGATTTTTTTTGTTAGGAAACAATTAGGTCTTAAAGATTATTATCTCTAGGAAAGTCGTCTTTTATTGAAAAAAATACATGAGGATAATGGATATAATTATTTTTAAAGGAATTGAACACAACTTACTAAGTGTGATCTAATTTTGTGACTCTTGGAATGTTATAATCTTCACCAATAAGAATTATATAATCTTCATAAAGGAAGGTGTAGTTTTATTTATGAAAATATGCATAATGGGGAACCTCAACCTCATTAGTTAAGAAGAATACACGTTATTTCTATCCAAGGAATATGAAAATAGTTTTTTGAATATACTTATTATCCTTTAAATACAAACATACATGGATGATCTTGAAAAAAATAAAAGGAATAATGAAATCATTAAGATATCATGTGATCATACTCATTTTTGTGACATTTATTAAAAATGACAGATCATTATGAACAATTATAAGACAATAACAAAAGAAATCGATGTAATTTTTGGAATTTCTTGATGCTGATTTACATGGGATGATATAACCAATATCCATTTATGGTGATAAATATTATGTCATATTAATTGATTATTTCATATGGATGTCCTGTATAATAGTGATCACTCACATTTAAGAAGTGTTTAATAATATTACAAGGGTCCATAGAATGGTATAGAATATTATTTGACAGAAAATTATAAAATTTCAGACTTTTAAAGGCCTAGAGCTTAAAAATATACAATTGGATGATATTCTCAAAAGACATGTGATAAGGCATCATGATTCGGTCCTGAGGACTCCTCAACAAAATGAGGTAATTTGGAGGAGGAAAAAAATAATCAAAAATTGTTCTATAATGATGATAATTCAGAATGAATTAAATGATATTTTTTAGAAGTATGTGATCATGACATCGAACTTAATCAATAATTGACCCATTCTGTGCCCATGATAAGAAAAGGATACATATAATATGTTTCATTGTAAGAATATTACATTTATGTACTTTCAAATAAACAAATCTTAATTATTCATTATCAATAAAGAGAAGAAGTATATAATTTATTAATATAATGGAGAAATAGGAAAATTTCATAACTATTTATATAAGAGAACGATGTAAAAATATTCAACAATTATATTGGAAGTAATTTAGTAATAAAAGACTCCATAGTTGTAGAAAATGAACAAAATTATCAATAAAATGGTAAAAAAATTCCTAAGAATAATTTGATAAGTTGAGATGATTAGGGGAAATAGGTGTCTTTTTTTATTTACATACGTATAATGACAATAGAAAATAAGAAACAAGTTCTTCAATTATAGGAATGTCAAAAATCAAGGGTTAAATTAATAAAAAAAACATAATTGGTGATTTGATAACTCTACTAAATGTATGAGGGACGATTTATCTACAAAAAAAATTCACTATTATATATTATATATCCCAAGATGTTTTATGTGCACATAAAGAATAAAATTTTAGTTAAGATGATGATAGAGGATTTTGACCAATTTTTTTTAAAAAAATTAAATATTTAGAAAAAATTAAAGGCCATAGGAAAATAATTTGATGGAAACCAAATTGGTTTTTTAAAAAAAAAATAAATGAAAATTTAATGGTGATATTAAATAATAAGTGACTTGTGTAGAAATATTATTCTAAAATTGACAAAATAAATATTAATGATATATGTTCCCCTATGTCTAGTTTATAAATGACACATTTATTCTCAGAAATAGAATCTAATAATGGATTAAAGGTATCAATAATAGGTTTAAAATATTCATTACTTAATGAGTTTATCAATGAAGAAATATAAATTGAATAACTGTATGGATTTCTTATTCATGTGGATGTGAAAAATGTTTTTTAGTTGGATAAAATTATTTATGGGGTAAAACATAAACCATGAGTTGGGTATTGTAGACTTGATAAAAAATTGAAAAAGCATGGATTCCAAAGTAGATATGTTGATCATAATATCTCTGTTAAAAAAGATAATGATAAAAGGAAAATATTTCTTATATGAATAGATGATATGATCATTGAAAGGTAAAAAAAGAACAATGGGTGAAGTATAAATATTTAATGAGGTGGATGTTTGAATTTTCAACGATTAGTGAGAAAACATTTACCTTGTCATATAGGTGTTACAAATAAAGTGTGACACATTTAATTCTAAATCTAAATATACCTTATGAAATCATAAATTTTTTTAGATATAGGATTCCAATTTTTTGAAAACCCAAATTGTTACTCACAAGATTTATTTAATGGATAAAAATGGAATATAGGTTGATATGATGGAGTATAGTCAGGTCAGGGAAACACAATTATATATAACAATGATAATATCTAATATCATATTTTATAAATCTCAAGATGAACGGTACTAACTTTTTTCCAATGAATGTCATTTGTTAGTAATGAAAATAATAGTATGGTTTATAAAAGGAATATTAGATTTCTTTTTCATAAATAATATAATATCAAAATATATGATATTAAGATAAATATAAATGAATTAGGTTGGTTGAGTTGATACTAAAAATTCATCACTAGGTTGGAAATACTCTCTTGGGAATTTGTGTCTTTCTTATCTAATCACGGAAGGATGTCAAAAATGCGCAAGGATTATCCCTCCTCCCAAGCTGGAGAGTTTGGTTCTGATGTAGGGAACCTTTTAGGTCCTCCTCAAGGTAAGGAAGATAATGCAAAAATTGAAACTCCAAAATCTCCACCCGAATTGGGTGGCGGTTCAAACACTCATCGACCATGTTCTGGAAATGAGGTGTGTCCCCCATTATACGACCATAGCCCGAAAATGTACAATTCTTCCCCCCTCCCCCTGAGGGGATGGTCCAGGAAGATGACACTAATGGTCCTGGGTAACCATATTTTCATGAGAAATCAATCAATACATTGATTCAAGAGAATGATTTTATGCTTACTTTGACTGAATTTATGATAGTTTTTTGGAATCTGGGTTTTTTAATTTTATGCTGCCTTTAACTAAATCTATGACAATTTGTTAGAATATAGTTTTTTTCATTATTTTTTTGAATGTGAAATCCATCAGTCATACTACTATGATCTTCCTCATATGTGTTTTTAGAGTAGGAAGCGTTCACTAGTGCATAGCCATCTAGATTTTTATGATTGAGAGGGTATGGAACTTTCCATTGGTATCAAGCTCATGAAACCTTGCACGAGACAACTAGTTGAGTGGCCATGTGAAGGTGGAGGCTTTTATTAATTATGTAGGTGTTACGGATGGTTAACTCTAAATAATCATGATTTATTTTTATTTTACTTTTTAAAGGTTTTATTTTGTTGAAATTGTTAGGGTTCAAAACTAAATTTAAAAGTGTCATTGAAAATACAAAAAAAATAGTTTAGTAGAAGATGTAAGATTATATCTCATTGAGAACTGTGTAAGTCTAATATATAGAAATAACTAAATCATGTATAAAAATATTAAGGATGAATCAACAGCTTGATCATATTATAGAAGTGGAAAGTTTCTTATTTTTATCAAGTTTGATAAATTAATGGGTAAAAATATTATAAAAAATATTACCCATATTTCAATTAAAATTAATATCAAGATAAAATATCACTTAATTAAGGATGAAATTTAAACAATGGTATATGAAATTAGTGTTTTTGTCTATAAAAAAGCTATAAATATAACATAACTATAAATTCACTTACTAAAAGAGTATATGGGAATAATTAATTGCTTATTGTGGTTAAACTATCTCTATTCACTTAAATGTTTATTGAATGTACCCTCATTCCCCTAAGGTGAATTGTTGTTCCATAATTTAGGTTTCTATGTTCCATTGAATGGGTGGTAGCATTACCATATAGTTCATGGGAAACTATGTTATCTTTTATGTATTTATTTTATAAGTTAAAAATTTTATTTATAGACCTTCAACAAATTTCTCTTTGGGTTTATTAAACAAGGGGGATTTATATATCCATATAATTTAAATGTATAATTTTTTTCCAATGATGGTTTTGAAATGATTTTTCTTATTGAAAAGGGGGATTCATCTCAAATTAGAAAATTTGGATAATGGATTTTTTTTTGAAAAGTTGTTAGGATTAATAATTTGAATGTTTATTTAAGATGGTTTTTCTAGTGATGTATTATCATTCATAATCAACAATTGTTTTCTATAGAATAAATTCATAAAGTGGTTCTTACCAATTCATGCTTAAAGTGATTCATGATTATCAATTAAGTCTTTAATGGTGATAGTTTCATTTAAAACATGTTTCTCATATAGATCATGACTCATGTGATCTTAGATTTGATGATTAATGAATCTTTTAGTGTACATTCTGAATATATAGGTTACAAATATAAGATAATCATTGAGAAGGATATATGTTTTTCTAATAAATTATAATGGAGATATTATTTAAAAAAATCATCTAAATAATTCTTTGGTTGTGTTTGATGAAAAATAATGATTGATATGCCCTAATAGACTCATAATTGTAACAAAATATTATCACATGGAGAGTGGAAAGACTTGTAGGATGTTTAGGATAATGCTAACTGTATTTTAGTAAGAAAATATGGTTTATACCATGTTGATGAGGTTTTTATACCATTGTGTAAACAAAGAAGTGTGGAAATGGTTAAATCATGGGTCGAAATCCATGAAACTCATACTTAGGTTCAAAAATTAGGTAATAAAGGTCAGTTATTCCATGGTGTGTATTATTTAATATTAAAAAAATTCTTATATACCAAGGGATAAAGATAAATTTCTATGATAGTGAGTGTGGTATGAAGTGAAAAATGGGACATGTGAAACTGAAATTGGAATGGCGTAAATATTGTTCCAAAAATGGGTAGTTTTCTCTTAGAAATAGTAACTTTGATCATTTTTTATGTCAGTTTAATAATTAGGATAAATGTGGGGACCTTAAATAGGTTTTTGTAAATATGTGGGGATCTTAATGTAAGTTTACTCAAAATAAGAATCTAATGTATGACACATCATAGAAGATGTTATAGAATTTATCAAGGATTCTAGATTAGAACTAAATATGGGAAACATGTTATTATGTATACCATATAGGAATTCATTTCTCCAGAATTTGAGTTATATAAAGTTCATGTATTTTATACACTATTTAAGAGTCCATATAAGTAATATTTTAGTTCTTAAATGGCGATATTTATGAGGTGTGTAATGGTTTTATGTTTTTGGTTTATAGAGTGACCAAGTGGTGAACATGTCCTAGTATATTTTTCTATATTGTGGTGGAATTAATTAAAACAAAAACATTGAATTAAAGTTTACTATATTTTTTGATATATTTTTTGACTCAAATTTAATTAGTTTTACTCACTTCAGTAAAAGTTTAATGAAAGAGTTTTCCAATAACACATAGATAAAATTAATGATTTTAAGAAAGATTAATTTAGATATTATATTTCATATTAGAAAGAAAAAAATTTAAAAAAAAGTAGTAGAGGAGAGGATATTAGTGGTGTGTGTAATTATAAATCATATACTTTTAGAAAACATATAGATAAGAATAGAGTTACTATGTAATTTATCAAATAAATTCATGATATTATTCAAGTTGATAATGGTGGAGAAAATTGCTACATCTATTCTAGGGTAATTATATTTCCTGGTCTATGGATGATCGTGGAATCTCTTAGAGTGGTTTGTTATCTCTATTTAAGTGTAATACTAAGTTCTCTATATATTTTTAGGATTATAAAAATGTATCTTCAATGAGAGAGTTCTAAATTGGTAATAAAAAATAGTGCTCTATGTAGATTTTGGTACACCGTCTCATCACCGAGTTTATACTTCTTGGACATAGCCATGTGTAGATAAAAATAGTAAAATTTCATATTCCTTTTGTTATTCCATTTTAAATACTATAAAAAGAATATAGTTTTACAAAAATTTAGAATATCTTTCTTGGTAATGTTATTTTTAATATTTTATACCATAATTCACCCCCCTTTTAAGTGATCTTCCATGTGTGGGACCAACAAAATGTGTTTTCTTATTTTAGTAAATTGGTCATTTCCCTTCATATTATCATCAGTATGAATTGAATTTTATTTACTTTTTTAAAATAAATATTCATCCTAAAATTTAATAATATCTTTTTAGTTTCAATGAATAACCCAAGATAAAAAGTTTTATTCAACCATTAAAAACATCCATGTAATAAAATTAAACCTCGGGAAATTTAGATTTTTAGTTAATATAATAAAAATATGACCTCTCATTACAATGCACACAAATTTATTTCTCTTTTTGTGAGGAGTCATGTATAATTTGAAGTGTAACATTAATGAGTATCACCTATGGGTGATGTGCTAGATTTTTCAAAAGTAATAAGGATCTTGCTTTATCCTTCATTTTATGAACATGTGTATATATTAATATAATTTTTATGAGGCTTTATATTATCCATAATAACTATGCACAAGAGATTCTAGGATCTATATATTTATATTGTGTAGTGTATATTATTATATAGTTTTTATTTTTACTATAACATGAAACTAAAGGATCTTTGAATTAAGGATAAGTTTCATATGTAATTTTTCTATCAATTATATAACCTATAAAATCATGATTTCATTGTATTTTTGGATAAAAAATGTCAAAACGTATTGGAAAAAATATTTTTTATATTATTTTTAAATAAATGAATATAAATTTTATATATTTTAAATGTGATTTATTAATATTTTCTTGAAATTTTTATAAAGATATATATAAGAAAAATATTCAATAGACTATCACTAAAAATCAAAATACTTCAATTCATACCCATGTATCACATCTAGATTATTGGTTGCAAAATATTATCCAACTATGGATTACTTGAAGTACTTGATGGAGTACTAATACATGATGTGTTGTCAAGAATAAAACAATTTAAAATATCATTGGCAGTATTTTTTTTATTAAAGAAAACTCTATTTTTAGATATATGAATGCTAAGAATGAATATATATTTACCCATTAATATTATCTTGAATTCAATTAGATATGTTTTTGAGGAACTCTTGGAAAGTGATTTCTTCATAAATACAAAGATTATATCATTAATATATATTAATATGATCATGGTATCCTTTAAATTATTCCACCTAAAAATTCCAAAATATTTTAATCTATATATAAAATAATTTTTGAAAATAATTTTTGATAAATAGTCAAAAAAAGATCCAATATATTTTTTTAGTATATGAAATGCCAATTTATGTTTTAAAATGTGGTTAAGTGGGTTTGGATTTTCCAAATATATACTATGATTAAAATTTGATTCCCCTTGAAAAAAATCATTTAATAGAATAAATTTAATATCCTTTCGAAATATATATATATATATGTGTGTGTGTGTGTGTGTGTTAAAAAATAACGTAAAACAAATAAAAATTTTGGTACAATTAAGTCATACTATAACAGAAAAGGGTTCCATGTAATTTTTTCTTTTTCTTGGTTATAAAATTTTGAAACACGATGATCTTTATTCTATATAATAATTCCATTTCCATAACATTAGTTTTAAAAATAAAAAATTTGTAGTTATTATCATAAAACAATAAATATTTTTCATTAATGAAGAAATATAAATCTATTAGAATTGGTTGATGTATTTTTACTTATCCGTCATCCAAATTTCATTACCTAATATATCATCATACATTTTAGGATCTAATTGAGATAGTAATTAAAACTCCCCATACCGACATTCCCTATATTGGAGTAGGATATAAAAACATTACACATACACATTGATACAAGATGAGACGACTTTATCATAATACAAATATTTTTTAAATTATCTCTATAATTTAAAATTTTTATATAAAATATTCACAAAATCCCAGAGTCATAATGATTAATTTATGTTGGTATTAGCTACATGATCATATTATTCTAAACTATGTCTTCAACATTTTCCAAAAATAGTCATCTCACATGGTTACCTTTTAAACAGAACATATATAATACCCTTATTGTAAAATGAGTAATGGAAACATAATAAAGGGATGAGTTTATATGCTCAATTTAGGTAAACAAATGAGATTACAATCAAAGATCATAAGGGTTCATAAGATATCCTTGTGGGTATGAGAAAAAAATAAAGTTTCATGGACATAGAATATGAGAATCATACTAAATAAAACATAGATCATAAACCATGACTCATGTTATAAGGACATTTTAAAAAAAATAATAAATTAGTAATATGGGTGTAGAAACATGATTCAATATTCAGGATCCCTAAAAACATAATATAATTATAAGAACGTCGCATATATATAAACATTGAAAATCATTACTTATGTTAGGTCCCACTATGATGACCATAATCATATAGTGTACATAGTTCTATAGTTTTTTGGGTTTTATATTCCATCCTTGACATCTCAGATCATGAGATATAAGTTTTTACCAAATGAATTAAAGGGATGTATAATTATAGGCTCACTCGTAACTTAGAGGATCGAGTCCCTTAGTGATTTATGTTCATTACCCATTCCATATCCTATCATGAGATATAATCCATTGATCAATGAATTAGTGGGATATATAATTCTAGTATCACCCTTTACATAATAAAAAACCATAAGTATGTGTTCTATATGAACCTAAAGACATTCATGATCATCCATAGATCAATTAACCCAGTGGAAGGAAATGTGTTTCTAGAAAACATCAAATAAAAAATGGTCATAAGTTATCCATAGAAATAATTTTCATGGTACCATTAAATTATATCCTCACTGAATCATAAGAAACATTAAATTATATTTATATAGATAAAAAATTACTTTTTAATACAATTATAAAATTAATTTCAAAAACAAGAAGAAATAAAATTTAAAATTTTAATATATAATATTTCAAATTCAAATATTTAAAATATTAAAATCATAGAAATTACATTAGAAATACATAAAGAATTTGTCTGAAAATTTTTTAAGTAAAAATGATGAATATTTTGGTAATATATATTCATGTGGATAAAATTAAAAGATTAATAATATTTTCACACTTTTGTAGTTAGATTAAATTTCAATAGAAAATTATACATCTGTAAAATGTTAAAAAAATATTTATTTCTATCATTTGTAATGAATTTAAAAGATAAGAAAATGATTGTGACCAATAATTAATATATAGAGAATATAAATAATAAATTCATGTAAAAAATATGGACATTGAGGAGAAATATTTCAAAATAAAAACAAGATATAAGGTTGACATTAGTTATAAGAAACATTTCAATTGAATTGTGATCCAAATAGAGGTAAAATAGTAAAAATATAAATAATATAGATACAACTATTGGAGAATAAATTATATGTGGTTTTATAGAGAAAATAAATTACTACTAATGAATATTTAATATAAATAAACTTGATTTTAATGTGATATTGGAAAATGAACCCTTTTAGCTTTGGTAACTTTTGAATCAAAATAACATGAATGAAAAAAACATGAAATGGAATTATAATTCACATTAATTTCAAGATATTTATGAAAAAAATATACATGGTAAATTTGTACATCACATAATAAAATAATGGTGGTTAATATGTTATATATCTCAATGAATGGAAAATTAATATGAGAAGCTGTTACCGTGGATTGTTGTGTGACGACACACATTTTAAATCTATTGAATACATGAATCTCCTCTTAGAGAACCTATATGAAATGAGGAGTATGGGACTTATTCTTGGGACTAAAGGTTATCAAATTTAATAGTTCCTTGTAAGAGATAGAATTTTGGTAGGGGTTTAATAAAAATTATAGTTAAAGGTGTCACATTGTTTTGGGGAGTGGAGGGGTCCTTTTATAGTTGACAAGGAGCGGTATCAATGTAAATATACATTTATTAATATTAAAGGAATTTCATATTCAAGGGATATGGATATAAAATTACTAATTATTCAATAAAAAAAGGTGAGGTTACCAATACACTCATACAACAATTAATAGATACGTTTTAGTGAAAATTTATTGTATTATCCATTAATTTAACCCGTTTACCTTATTTTTGAATTTGCCGTGGTAACTAAGATTTACATTGATAACTTATTTTTGTGTCTAGAAATGAAATTGAACTTATTTACTAATTTTTATATACTAATTCAAAATACAAAATTATTTTTATTGGATGAAATCTATAAATGTTAAAAAAATTATATGAAAATAATAAATATATAATAAACAAAAAATAGTTCTTTAGGAAAATATATTTATATGCCTGAAAATAGATTTATTATTATTCCTTACCCAATAATAAACATCATATAAATAGTAATTTATTGAATTATATTATAAAAAATATATTTAATTAAATAATTCATTAATAGTGGTCAATGGAATTATTAATGAAAAAAAATGAAAATAATGGAAAACAATAATTTAAAAACTATCCACTTTAAACATTAAACACATTTAATCACATCCCATTAATCATATTCAAAATAATAAATTTTATCACTACATATATATTAAAATATTTATTTTAATAAATAATATCATTCTTTAAAAATAATATATAACAAATGAAAATACATGCTTTAACAATAAAATTTTCTAGTTAATTATTATTTTTATATTTATTCCATAAATTATAGATTTTATTATTTTTTATTTGTTATGAATGGTTATTAAATATAAATATACCTATTGGATACATTTATATTCAATTACTATATATCAAACACATATATATCTAGTGGTCATATGTCAAATGAAAATATATGTATTGGTCTTATTAGATTTATATATATAGTCTTACATAAAACTATAAAATCATTCATCCTATTCATCAAAATTATTCTAAAAATTATATTATATTTGTATTTGTTTCCTCTATTACATAGTTATAATCGGAGATGTGATCTTCAATAAAAACCATGAGGATGTGGATTTCATGATCTTGTTTATTTATTTACATGTTTATTTATTCCACCTATAAGTATTTTAATGGTGTTCCATATTATATTTTCAAACTGTATATTTTTTTTATATTTTATTACAATATTATATCTCAATAAAATGTATTGTGGTTTGTTTTAGTCAGATATATCATTTTAAGAAAGATATACAACACAATATTTAATTTAATGGAAATTCATATTAAAGTCTAAGGTTGTTTCATTCTACCTTTGTTAAATAAATTGTATCCTCTCAATCTTAATTATCTCTCACATATAAAAATAATTGAGGGATTCATAACATAAAAAAGACTCAAAATTTGATTTCTAATGATATATAAACCTCACTATAACATGTGATACTAATAAATTTATCCTTTCCCTCATTGTATGTATATACCAAAAAATTGGTTTATCCCAAAAACAAATTGTATCCCTAATTATTTGAGCTAAATACCCCTTATGATTAGGTATTAAAACCCCTATAATGTATATGATTCGCATTGGATTTTCATAGTCAACATTTCATCAGTAGACTAATCAAGGATGTGAAATTTTACTTCTCTATCCACTAATTAATATGAAATATATGTGGAGATTGTCAATACATGACAAAAATCACGTCAATGTTTTCTAAAGAGATAATTATAGGATTTGATGGAATCATATTCTCACAAATATTTATTTTAGAGGAATTATAGACTTGGTATGTAGTCATCCTATTTGTATAATTTTTCATTGACAATTCAATTTATAATCATTGGTGTTCTGATGTGATGATATTAGAAAAAATATCATATATGAAGGATTGGGTAGATATATTATTAAACAATACATTTAAAATTATATATTATATTATGATGGTACCTCAAACAATATAATTTTCATGACCCACTTCAGTAATTTTTATTGTATAGGATTTCTGTTTATCCTCTATATTATGAGGTTTTTGAAATCTATTCTCATCATTAACCCATGGGTCAGTGCATTTTCAAATATAAAGACTAAATTCATCACATTTAAAACATTGAATTGTTATTAGTACCTTATGATGAACTTTACCTTCCTCTATTATGTTAAACAAACTCTTCATTCTGCCATAGTGGTTTATTGATCAATTATCTTCTTTACCACACATAACTCTTGTTTTAGTTATACATTTGGGAAGTTAAATGTTCTTTTAAACATGGTATTTATCACCTAAAATTATATGAAACTCAAATTGTTTCTTAGTTTTTATGTCTGGAATTTTGGAATGGTTCATGTTGTAAATTCATAACTCAATATAACTAGGTATGAAAAAACAAAATATTTTGAACACCATCTCCCATGTAATTTGGTTTCTAATTTATCCATTCAACCAAATGTCCCCCATTTTCATTTTTCACTTAGTTTATCTGGGATTTATCCATTTAATAAATCTAAAAATTTACTAATAGTATTAATAAATAATAACCATAGTAATAAATCACATGATAATGAAAATAAATCCTATGATTTATAAAATTACAACACCTTCTTTTCAGCCTAAATTATATGTTAATTATTCATAAATTTTGGTTCATAAATGGTTTTTTAGGTTTTAACCAATTATTCTTCATAAATTAGTCCCCAAAAATAACTCAACCCAACTTGGATACAAACAGAGATGCCCATACCCACAATCCTAGCTCTGGTGTAATAAATTCAAACGTTACAAATATTATTTGGCACAAAGTTAGATGAACTGATCATAACAAAAATAAATCATACATCAACTCAATAATTTTAAAAAACATTTAGATTTATATAATTTGGGAACCCATATGTCTATTTCCATTAGATATTATCTACATTATCTACTTATTTTACAATAAGTCTTCAATATTTCACATAAATAGTCTTCTCACATGATACCCCTTTAGACACTAAAATAGAATATCCTTAATCATAACATAGGGGATGGAAAAATAAGAAAGGGGAGAGATTTTATTATTGTGAAGGATAACCTAAGAGACAACAATCAAATAATATATGAGATAATAAGATTATTTTGTGGGTATTACAACATAATCATGGTTCATGAACATAAAAAAATAGAATCAGACCTAATAAAACATGTACCATCAATCATGAGTCATGGAATGGGGATATTGGGAAGAAATAAGACATGTGTAACAGGGGTTTGAAATCATTAGTCAATAATTATGAACCATGAAAATATAACAAAGGAATAATAATGTGACATATACATAATCATTAAAAAAACATTCTTTATGACAAGTATCACTTACATGGCTATCATCACATAGTGGAAAGTATCCCATAATGGAATGAGTTTATCTATAAACCCCAAACATGTCATCTCATGCGATATAAGGCCTTACACAATGTATTATAGGGCTTCAAAATTCTATTCCCACTCATTTTGAATTTTGAATTTTCGTTTTAGACTCTTTGAATTTGGATCCTGCGTAAGATGCAAGCTGTAAGGTGTTTTGGGTATGATGTACGATGTTGTGGTTACTGCTTCCATAAAGTGGCTATTCAGAAAATCAAATAAAAATATAATTTTCTGGTCAGGTAAAAAAAGTATATCATCCCTTAATTTATCCCTTTTACCATATTTTTGCTTTTATTGTGGTGACTATGTTTTATATTGGTTACTGATTTTAATTCCTAAAAAAATTAATCTTATTATTTATTTTTAAAAAACTGATTCCAAATATGAAATAAATTTAATTGGATTTAATTTATAAAAATTAATAAAATTATTAAAAAATAAGAAATGTACAACACATAAAATAATTTTTTTGGAAAATATATTTTTAATCTTGAAAATAGATTTATTTTTATTCCTTAAAAAATAATAATCATTAGATGAATGTTAATTTTTTTTAATTATATAAATAAAGAAAAAATTTCATTAAAACCATTCATCAACAGTGATCAGTTGAATTATTAATACAAAAATACCCTAAATAAAAAAAACTTTAAAAATTATATCCTTTTATCATTAAATTAATTTTATCACATACCAGAATTTTTCTTCTAACCAATAAATTATTTCATCCATATGGTAATATAATATTTCCTTCAACACATTAAATGATTCTTTAAAAATAATATATTATGAATATAAATGTATATTTTTATAATAATTTTTTTGATTAATTGTTTTTTCTTCCCATAACTGTGAATTAAATTATTTTTAATTTGTTTCAAATAATGAAAATACATCAATGTGAATATTATAGAAAAGTATTTCTAATTACCAATGGACATATATCCAATGATTATATATCCAATATCTAAATTTTAAATAAACATATATAAAAATTTCATATTACATTCTTATATATAGCATTATAAACATTTATAAAATCTTTTATACTATTAATTTACATCATTCTAAAATTGTATATTTCATTTAAAATGTATTTCCTTATTTATATAGTTATAATAAAAGGAATAATATTCAATGTAAACAATTATGACAAGGATTTTATTTTCTTGATCATTTTATATTGGATTTATTCTTCTAGTGCTTTTTTGAAAGATGTTTTGTATCATATTCTCATAATGTATAAATTTTTTATTTCATTGCAGTATTTTGTCCCCATAAAATGTATAATGGTTAATATTAGTCTAATTTTGTGTGTTAAACATTTCATTCAAGAAATTATTGATCTAAATAGAAATTCATATTCAATTATTGGGGTTTCATTGTAATACATGATGTTCACATTCATTTTGTAAGGAACTTATAATTTTTATTCATCGGTCCATATCACTAATAACATTATCAAGAGGATTATACCTAAAAATGTTTTTCATATTGGTAAAAATGAAAATTTTCATAGTATTACAAAATATCAACTTATAATTCATTAGTTATGTATTTTATAGGTTCAAATGAATAATTTTTATAAATCAAATGTATTTTACGAAACAAATTTTGGAACATTTTATATATTTATAAATTTTTTCAATTTTTTCAATTTCATCAATATTCACATGTATTATTTATTTTACAATAAATGTTCTTTTTTTGATTACATGGTAAGACTTACTAGTATTTTAGTAACCCAGGATGATATCTTCTTTAGATATTGGATCAAATTTTACAATATTATACTTTTGTATTCAGAATAAGTGTGTTTCATACAAATATAAAGATGAAATTTAAAATTGGTTCCTTCAATTTTATAACTTGAAAATATGTTTCCTAAAAAAATTAATAGAGTAAACAATGATTTAGAGTGTATCTGGCAGTATTTATACCCTTTACCTAATATTATATAGGTATTTTTTCAGATACTTTTTTTGAGATATCACTTCATGTATAATATTAATCTATTCAACTACACAATTATTTTGGAGTAATTTGAGACAAAAAATGTGTTTTATCCATTTTTATTATAAAAAATTTTAAAATAAATTACTTAAATTTCAACTTCATGGTTACTCTAGGTAGTGATCATGGAAATGTGTTTTTTATTTTTAACAATATATAAAAACCTTTTTAAAAACATCATGAATTATTTATATTTTTATAAGAAATAAAAGCAAGAATGTTGAAGTTAAAGTTATTAAAAATAACATACATTTAGTGTTTGCATCTAATAATTAAAGTTTATGTTGATTTTAAGGATATATATCCACTAATGATAGATATATGGATGGTGTAACTTCACTAATGTAATTGAATATATCATTATATATCATTCATATTGGTAGGGTCATGATATTTTGAGGAATTAAAATTTAAAATTAATTAGGTCCATCATAATGTCATTTTTTTCATTTTAGTTAAGTTAAAATGTTTTAATGTCTGAACAATCTATTTAAAATACCTTACTTATGATCAAAATAAATTAGGAAAGGAATATTTTGATATGTTATGTCCTCTTGATCTTTTGTATAAATATTTTCATATTGATTTTCTTACAATAACATATCTACATGTGAATAGGTTATAGTACATAAAATATTCCTAATGATTGTAGAGAGTACCTTATTACATGGTTTTATTATTATGTAGATATTATTCCTAAAAATTTAGAACATAAAGTGAACTACTTCCATTTTGAAAATTATGTAATTGGAAAATGTGGCCCATTTTCTTCCATTATTTTTGAATTGATCTCTCCTGGTATTTTGTTTGAGGTTTGTGTGTAAGTAGACCTCCTATAAAATTTTTTAGGTAAGGGATATTTGGTAAGGGTTTTTCCACATATAAAGAAAATTTATAGAAGATAGAAGGATTCCATGTAGCATACTTTTCGGAAAATTTAGTACAGATTGGCCTTAGTTATAGTATTTTGACCTATTTGTAAATTATTATGGGGGTTTGTCTTCATTGAAATCAGATTTCATCCTTAACCAAAAAATATATTAGCATCCAAATTTTATAGAATTAAAATTTTGATAGGTATTGGATAATGAAATATTGGGTATGTGATAGCCAGGGATTCATTCTATTTATTTGTTAGAGGGACTTTTGTAAGGGTTGTGAAAATAAAATAGTGAATTTATAAATTTATATTTTTGGTTCAATACCTCCATTATAGAATAATTATATCATGGAATGTATTGGTTATATTTTTTTGTTACTTTTTTAACATAGATTAAAAGTAAATTATCCTTAAACATTCTATGTATGCCCATATTTTATTCAAAATGGATATTTCAAAGCAGAAATATAATTTTACTAATCTTCATATAGGGCTATACAATAATTTTAAAACATATATATTTATTTCTATGGAGTGTTTTTATTTTCTTAATTCCACCATCAAGGGAATAAAAATTCTAAATGCAAAATTAAGTATTGCTTTATCCTTTAAGGGTGTTACACATCCTTTTTATATTATACTACATCTATCAAAGGGAAAGTAGGTTCCTCATCCTCTAGACCTAAGGGTATTTTACTAATTCCCTTGAATATAATCTATCTATGATAAAATTTTACTCTTTATCACCATATAATTAGAGGTTTTGAGTGTTTCATCTTCTTTATAGAATTGATGATCTAGTTTTAATAGTTGAAGTATCTTTATAGTAGGCTATGGACACACTATTTTTATTCGTGGTTGTGTTATAGAGAATGAACAAGTAAAAGTAGATAACTTTATGAAGTTTCAAACATAAAATTATATCCATCACAAAGAGAATGTTCATTTCTTCTTAGGAAATGGTTTTACATTTATGTTAGTAACTCCATTGGACTGAGAAGTCCCCACCAAGGATCCTCCTCCTAGATCTACTTCTCCAAGATTTTAAGAGGTTTTTTATATCAATACCTCAGTAACGGGGGTGATCATCCTGTTATTATTTTTATTTAGGTTAACTTTATAAGGTTCCCAAGGTATCAAGTGCTAGCTCTAGAAGGTTGTTCAATGAAAAAAAAGGATATTCGGTCTATTCCATCGATGTTCTTAGACTTCCAAATAAATTTGGTTTTCATTATATCAAAAGGTTAGAACTAGTCTTCCATTTCATTTCTTCTTAGTTATTACTTTAAATCTATTTTCTTCAATGGAATATATGTTTATTATGAATGATATTATAAAATTGTTCATGCTATGAAAAAAAGTTAGTCAACCTTTCTATAAATGAAATCTCATGGGGAATTACCACTCATAAATCATTTATGATGACCCAATAGAGCCATATTTACCCTTTCAAAGAAATTAACCACATCATCACTAATATTTAGAATAATCATTACACTTGAATTTTTTTATCTTAAATTATATGGGTATGAGTTCCCTGTACAAGTGTTAATTAATTCAAAAAGGGATATAGTCCTCACATTTTTCTATGGTGGTTATCCTTGAACATAAACAATACATGGTCTTTGTCAAAGAGTTCCATGAAAAAATTCACATGAAGTATTATCAACATTAATTACCATGTAACTATTATATTTTGTATTTATATATAGAGTTTAAATTTTTAGGTGGATAAATGTTAATTTTATCATGTGTCTTTAAATAACATCTTGTAGTGTTCAATATTCTTGTTCTTGATTTTTTACACCAAATGTGACAAAAATACTGTGTGAGAAATTCAATGATAACTCTCATATATTAATCTAGGTTCTTATCATTGTAGTATTTTAGGTTAATTTAACACCATTTTATATTCTTAGAAGAAAAAATTTGGTATTATTTTTTTAAGGAATCCCTTGCAGGGATTCAACTCTTTTATAGAGGAAAAACATATGGATTTATCTAATATTGGTAAATTATACACATAGTGAAAAATTAAAAATAATAAAATAAGATGTTGGGTAAGACTCAACCACTGACTATTAAATATTAAAATCTTAAATATTTATCCCAATATTCAAGTGACAGACCAATCTCAAATTATATTTGCATCACTACTTTGTTTTTAATACCATAGAATAATACTTTTATTGAAAAGGGAATTCATTTTTCATAAAATAAATTTTTAAAACATATTTTATAGATAAGATAAATTTTTATTATAATTCCAGGGTTTCAATAAAACATTATAACATTCTTCAAGACAATATTATAAAGTTAAATTTGGCCTTGAATGTTTATAACCCATGTATTTTTTTGAATCTATAAAGGAATACCTAATAAGAGAGATTAAATAAATTAATGTGTAAATATAAAGGATCTAGAATGATAATTTATTTCAACCTATTGAGTATAGAAAACATTTTTTAGAGGCTATAAATTAATATAAATATATTTATTTTGAAAAATTTAGATAATTTTGGTTGTAAGAGGAATACAAAAAATCATTCTACAACTATTATTGTATTAAAGAAAGAAAATTCATAGGGAACCAAAATCTGATATTTTAAGAAGGTTTTTGTCTATGGATATTATTATCTAAATTTATTTAGTTATGAATCATTTCTCATATTTTCACATATGTAAGATAAAGATATAAAGAGATAAAGGGGTTCCTAGATATAGTTCTGTACTTTTATCTTTTCTTTTTACCATCCCATTGATTATTAAAGAATATCATAATAACTCCCTTGGTTTTACCTATAATGAACAATATATTTATAAAAATTAAGGGTATTAACAAAACATTATACATAGAACTTGATATTTTTTTATTAACATTCTTCACGGCTACCTAGGGAATCATCATTAAGTAGGTCATTAAGGGTGTTCATGCTTTTTTCATCAGAGTAAGTACACCCATGTATACCTATGTGACAAAACATGTACTAACACTTGATATTAAAGACCCATTAACCATTAAATATATTGATCTAACAAATATGTTATTATTTTGATTTAAAATCATGGAAAATATTATCCATGATTGCTTGTCTTCACTTCTCCCAAGCCTGGCTTCTAAAGAATAACTCGTCTTTCTATTAGAGAGGAGATTTTAGGGAGCTACTGAACTTAGTTAATAGATGAATACATATTTAGATAGAATTATCACAGATGTAAAATTATAATTAATGTCGTCATGGAGAAGAATTATGAAAAAATGGATTGGTGGTTCATTTTGAATGATCTTAATCAGTATGGACTCTCAAAATGGTCATATGTAGTCCTCCTTAAGAGCCACTACTATATTTGGTTCACTGGATATCTTATAGGTAAAATATTTTGTTTGTTTAAATCTTATAGAGGCCCTCATCAAGGAGATATACTATCACAATGATTTTTTGTATTTAAATAGGACGCCTTTAATGGGATCTAGAATAAACTATACTGTGAGGAAGAGTAGGGCATTATTGGGGTTTATTTTGCTATCTGGGGGTCCCACTCCTCCTAAACTAAGATATGAATAAATTACTTAATAGAAATAATCATTCTAAAAGTTATTTCATGTATTTTATTTATAAATTATGAAGGATGGAGTGCATAGAAAGAAAAACGTTTAAAAAATTTCCCTATATATTTATTATATGATATTAAAATGTAAACTATAACTCATTAAAAGTTGAATAGGATTCCCCAAAAGGGAATTTATTATTGACTACTTGGTGGACCCTCGAACTAATAGATGAATTTTTATTCATTTTTTGGTAGTCTAGTGGAAAATACCTCATTGAAAATCTAAAATTAATAAAAATTGATTTTTCTCATTTAGGGGATAGTTGGTATTGATCAATAAGTTTATTTCATAGATACCTATTCATTTCCTCTAAGTGGTGAAGGTTTGAAATCAGTGATTAATAATATAGACTATATCATTACATCCATTATTTGGGAATTCAATAGAATGAAATAATATCTCTAGATAATCTATAAGTGAATGGATACTCTATATGATGCATGATGTATTATCCTTTGTGTCCTTATCTACACTATGTGTGTTTTAAAAGTAAATCTATCTTGGGACTACATTTTTGGTTTATCCTTTTGGGTTTATTGCATTAGAATTATGATCTACCTATATGAAGGTACTAAGGTGTAAACTATACGTATATGGGCCTGGAATTTGAAATTTTCATCATTTTATTGACATAAAAATCTCATCTCCATCAATTCAAGATTTGGTAAAATCCCTTGTATTTCATATTAATCAATTTTAAAAAAATATAAATGAACTTAAACCTCATTAAAAATTAATTGTTAATTAAAAAATGATCATCACCAGTGACCATTTCTTGAAGAATCAAAAGTGGAATCTATCTAGATCATTCAAACATGATTAAGATATTTAATTAAATTCTGATATTTAGTCTTTTGGTAGTAATATAGCGAGTATAAGGAAATTTCAAGATATAATTGATCAAAAGATCATTAAAAATTTAGTGCGGGTGGGATAAATTAGATCGAGATTCCCCAAAACCATGTCTCTCTCACTAGAACTTTATATAGAGGTTAGATATTTGATCACATTTTGCATTTATAGTTAGGTTAAAACTTATTAAAATTGTACATAATCACTATAATAAGTTAACCCTTCATAAAATTCTAAATATAATACTTAAAACCATAAAATCATGTTGAAAAAATTAGGAGTAAATTATCCTATTCTTGTAACATTAAAATAACGTCATGTGATATAATACAAGTAATTAACATGACTTGTTTTTTCCTCATTAAATATTTATAAAACCTAAAATATAAATATAAAATATTCATTTAAAATATATTTCTTCAATATTCACCAAATAAATCGTGAATAATATTAGTAAATAAATTCATTATATATTATTCAAATATTTATTAAAATTTAATTTATTTATTCTCATGTGATCATTTAACTTGGGCATTACTCGGCCACCACCATGGGGCCCACCATGTCATAATCATCAGTTCACTAGAATTTATTAAGATTTTGAATACTATTTGTGTGTTCCCTTCTAAGTCCTTATATTAATAGTAGGAAATAATTTTTATAGACTAAGATAAGTGTTTATAAACCCAACAAGGCCCCAAATGAATTTAAGAAAGGTCATAGAAATGAAAACATTTCTTACGAACACATACCATGTAATATAATCTCTTCGACTTGTATCACATAAATAATGTTAAAAAAATTG
This sequence comes from Viscum album, assembly GCA_963277665.1. Lineage (NCBI taxonomy): Eukaryota > Viridiplantae > Streptophyta > Magnoliopsida > Santalales > Viscaceae > Viscum > Viscum album. Next base: position 227,456,467 of record OY728162.1, read on the forward strand.
TTTCATCATTATTTATTTATTTATTATTCATTGAAATAACTAGATGGAATTACTGTATTCTACCATGGCCTTGGATTTAGTGAATGTACTTCCATCCTAATAAACTAGTCCCTTGATATCATTTCCTTTCAAAGTGAAAAATTCTATCCTAAATAATCAATAATTTCGATAAAACCAATGAAACATCCAACACTAACTACCTCTATATGAAAAAAGATCCATGATTTTAATATTGAATCAAATTACATGATCATATAGTGTAAAATGATAATAATACAAAATCAGGAGACCATTACACATGATCCCAAATAATAACAACCAATGAGATATGAAACATGTGGTGTTACTATTGGTGGGTATATACTCATTATCTCATCTACTCAGGATCACCAATTAAAAACTTTATACGAAAAAGTATCAATTTTTATGAGCCCATGTCACCTGATAGTCAAATATAATCTATGTTCAGTTATCATTATATATTTAGACCATAGAACATATATTTAAGATTAATGTCATTGTATCTGGATGTTATCATTATAGTATGGGAACTGATATATACTTTTTATATGAAAAATAATACATGGGAATTTTAATGTAAATATTTTAATTAGAAATATCAACATTATTATTGTAATTGAAAATCATGAATAACTCACTGTATATATTATATGGTCATCAAATTTTACTATTTAAGTTCATTCTAGGGAACTCATGATTACAACACTTCCAAATAAACTAGAGACAACTTCATTAATATCATTGTTATCACTCCCATGATAGGATCATTCTTATGATGAGTTACGACTTTATTTTTTTGTACAATCACATATTCAATGAATGGCTATTCTAGAATATGTGACTTCACCACATTGAGTAAGACTCCTTTAGAGATGATATCCCTGATTGTATTTATTTTCTCCACTATAAAAACATGAAATATTAGATATTAGAATTACTATAATTATCATAATTTATATTATGATATATAATTATTTACTAGGTATGATTATATGAATATGAAAAGATCATTTAAAATTTTTAATGGTTTCTTTAGCTGTATTAGAAGGCATAATGTAATCAGTATTTGTAGATACAAATACAAAATTCTTGAATGATATTATCTTGTACCTTAGCTAATATTTACTATGATATTAGGTCATATTGATCTAAACTAATTATTTTTCATTAAAACTAAAACTATTTTCCCCTCCTCTACAATTTCTAGCAATATATCCCTTGTACATTCTGAAGAAAAGTTTCATAGTTCGGAAAAAAATTTATACAGCTCTCCTGGATTCAATAAATATCACATACTATAAATTATATGTTTTTATTATCATATCCTCTACATAGAATTACATACATGATTGATCCGTAGAAAAATTGTAGATAATTCAACTCACCACATTAATCTTCTCATATTCCCCATACATATATTCTTGGAGAGAGTTATACAATGTGATATTGGTATCAATTATCTATAAAATTGTTCCAACTTTTATTTCACCATACCTATTAAGTATATGAATTTTTTTATTGGTCTAAGAAACCCATTATATCTACCTCAATATATATAATTCCACAGAAACATAGTATATAGATTAGTACAATCTCCCTAAAGTTTATTAAATTATATATTAACAATCTATAAGACCAGTGGATTTTTTATATATCACACCAAACATATTTTTCTTGGAGAACTATGGAAAACCCACTAAACTCTTATAAAAACATTGAAGAACTCATTAAAAATAAATTTTCTATGATCTTGTGGCTTAATTTTATAAAAAAGTATATTTTAGTAACTTATAACCATTATTAAAATTATATAGTTTCACCAACCCTTTCTGGTTTAATCATATAAAAACCTTCTAATATTGGTGGTCTTGACATCCAATTCCAAATATAATGACCATATAATGTATCTATGAAAAGTATAAAATTATAATAAAATTAGTCATGAAAACTTATTATAACCAACCGAGCCATTTTAGTAGCATCTCATTCCATAAATGTAATATTTATATAGAATTCCATCACATAATCAAGATTATAAACATTCAAAAACTCGTCACCTATGCTTTGATACATAGAATCCATTATTTAATTTTAATAAACATTCTAATCATAATTTATTTTCATATAATACTCACCTCTAGGATTTATTCTTCTCAGTGAAACAATTATCACCTACCATGATGAATGTAAAACCACCAATATGTTCATACACATTATGTGTCTCTTGAACATTCATTTTTCATAGGCACTTTTGGAATTTGTTCATATGATAACAACTTTTCCCCTAAATTATTTAATAAATCCAAGTCAATATTTCTCCCACTATCTTAAAAAAGGATGTGAGCCATATTATAGATAAGTAGTCTATTACATTTACTATCACTTTATATTTCTAGAATTTCAATATTATCCTTATAAAACTAAAATCTAATTAATATAGATGAAATTTCTTTCTATATAATTTTTTTATATCCATAAAAAACACTTTTCATATAAATTAATGTAATTATGAAATAATGGATTTGATTAATACTATAACTAATATTATATCCATTTTTCATAAATTTTGGAATATGGTTAAGGTATGATGCTTCAATTTTTGAAGCATGGCTCTAAAAATAATAGAATTTTTTGTAATTCATATTAGTTTCAACATTTATGCTCTTTTTACATGCATCATAACATGGATGTGTATACGGAAATGTGAATTTAGAAATTAATTCATAAAAATTTTTATTGATCAAAATTTGAAAGTTAGATTAATCATCAATCCTCTTTATTAAAATCATAGCTTTGATGTTTATAAAGAAATTTTCATTTAGTAATTACTTCAAACATTATTATAATGATCAGTGCATGATTGGTTAAGATATTTTGTAGTAGATGGGCCCAAACCAACTCATAGCCTCTCACCATGAATATTTTAGACTTTACATTACAATTCCTTATAACTCTTAATTCAATATTATGATTTATAATAATTTAACTCTGACCTGACCCTGGAATAATTTAATCTCTCTAGATAAACTAATTCTGAAAGAATCATGGGCCACCATTATTTATAAATATTTATTTTTCGAGATATTAACAATTATAAGTGTCAATAATACATAAGGTAATTAGCTTCAAAGAGTCTAAAACAATATTTTTTATATCCTTATTAACTACATTTTTTTACTTGAAAAATAATTATCTTTCCACAACTAGGTAATATATTATGACATTTTTATATTCATCACGTATTACCAATTATTTATATATTTAATAATCTATTATTTTTTTATGAAATACCATAAAACACATTCCTTCCAAAATGTTCTTGTATAATTAAATACACGATTATATTTTTACAAGAACCATTCACTAGGAAATAAAATCATGTTCTTATCACTATTCATGTAGTTATCATCCTTCTCTATCCACTTGGAGAACACTCCTTCAATATTTGTAATTTTCATTGACTTCCATGGTCCCTGCATATAGAAACATATATATAAGTAAATATTATATCTAATACACTATGAGAATAAATTAAACATTAAATTTTATTATAAATATACTAGAAGTGGAAGCTTGTGCTTTATTTTTTTCAATTCATTACATTGAATCTTTGTAAAGACCTAACCTGGTATCCGAGAGTCTATATTTACTTTATTACATTAGAATAATGTATAAGGAATTGAATCCTAAAATACCCAAATTTTTTATATTAATGGCAATGTTAATATATACTTAAATATCATATTACAACTGAAACACAAAAATTAAAATTCTTTTTTAGTACATCATTAGTCCCTTAAGATTATCCCAATATATCAATCCTAATAGACTAACTCACATTCTAATGAATCGAAACAAAATCAAGGGGTAAGATCTGATGATTAATATGTGTATAATTATAATGGATGATGTCATAAAAAATAATTAATAATCAATATGGAATGGTAAATAACTAAAACACGTGTCATTTAATCAATAACTTAAACATGAATAATAATATGGTAGGAATAAATTATGATTAGAATAATACCATATGAATAATTAAATGAGTTGGACATGTATCCATAAATTTCTTAAATAATTAAATAATAACATGGAAATCAATAAATAATCTGATAATGATAGAATTCATAATTTCTGACATCATAACTATACCATCAAGGCCTCATGCCAACACAACATACATAAGTGAGTAAGGCCATGGCCAAATAAATAAGCTAGTTTGTTTCTCATGAGACCTACTGATGCATCAAGGGGCTATAGCAGGCCCTCCCCTTCATATACTAAGTCCAATGTATACCTAATATCAAGGGGGGAAACATAATCAACATAAACCTTCATATTGAAAAACTAGCATATGAAATTTTAATAGTTTTCCCAATCAATAAATATAATCATAAATACTCGAGATTAATATGTATAAGGGTATCAAAATTGTACATCCTTGATAAAAATAATCATAAACCATATGAATAGATAATAAGGATAGTATCATTTCAACATATCCATATTGGAGAAAAAAATTAAAATAATTTTTTTCATTTTTGATGAAGATAAATATCATAAAAAGTTCTTTAAAACATTCTTGTGAAAAATAAACATTCCACTATTGAAAATTACATTTAATAAATATAAATTTCTAGAATATTTGAAAAATAAATTTTATTTTAAAAAAAATATTGTAAACTTATAAATTAATCTTTAAATAAATATGCTCTCATGATGATAGGTAATTATATACATGTCTTATAAGTTAAAAAATATTCCTTTCATATAGGTTTAAAAATGTTAAAAAACACTTCATCTAAAAAATTCCAAGGATATTTTTTACAAAAAAAATTAAAAAATAAAAAAATTAGTTAAAATTTCTTTGATAAATCATTTTCATAATGTTAAAAAATTCAAGAAAACAGTTTTACAAAACATAAATATTTAAGAAAACAATTTTTTAACAAAAGAAAGAAATAAATTTGGTTTTCTTTAAAAATGTTCATTTTATCTATTTTGTTATTAAAGAGAGGAAAATGAGTGTAAAACATTTATTATAAATAAATAACCATATGAAAATAAAATTTAGTGGTTATAAGTAATATAGATCATAATATTTTATTATCATAAACATAATCATGAATAATCTTGATAAACAATGATATTACACCATAATCGATTACAACTTTGGTAACATCTTATTCATAAGCCCCAAGAAATAAATAACATCAAATGAAACATTAAATATAATAAATATAATGATATTTATGATATAATATACCAAATGGGAAATATAAACACCACTTTAAAGAACTAAGTGGTGAATATGGAAAACGTCTCATGGAAGTAAATGTGAGACAAGAAACCCTTACCTCAGGTATGATTTCCTTCATGTGTGTATATATGTCCTTTGAAATTAATATAGTTTTATTATAAATAAATTATAGAATAATAATATCATATATCATACCACATATTATTCACTTATAGTCTTTCATATCTAATTTATTATTAATTCTTAATTAGAATCACTATTTCAGGTAATAATTGCTTCCTTTTTCATGTATGTTTTAGTTCAGTAATTTCAGTCCTTTTAATGTGAACATTATTAATTAATATGAAAAATTATAACCATGATATAAATATCATATATAATTATTATTTAATTATTTATAATAGTCTATAAATGTTTGATATAGTAAAATGTGTTTCACCATTCATGGACACAGTAGGTCTTACATTCGCATTATTAATAGTTATATTTTACTAAAACATGGAAAGTGAGAAAGGTAAATAATATTTAACAATTATAATAACATTATTATATATAATATATCATTTATATTAATTAAATATATTCTTATTACAATCCAAGTAAAAATAAAATGTAAAACATTTCACTTCACTATGTGGTGGCGGTAGTCCACACGTACACACGAGCGACATTATTGCTTTCCAATGGGATGGAATGTAATAATATGCATGTGATATTATAATTAAAAAATTATATTAAATTCATAAATATAATATAAACATGTGATAAGACTAATTTATATATACATTATGATGTCAATTTCTTATATTTTTTTATTAAATTATTTTATAATGCACGTGGTATGTGTCTAATTTTGCATGAATACGAGCTTTACAGGTTTCCAAGGAAGATAGGTAGAAAAGGTACATAAATGGATTAGTACATGTCATGGTTCTTTAGTACATGTCTTTAACATATGAATCATAGCTTGTCTGAAGTCTTGAAGCCTATCCATAACTAGGCCACGAAACCTGATGGAAAAAACTGCTACCCATCGTGTCTAGATTGGATATGTCATGACACCGGTCAAACCAGTTAGTGAGAAAGGCCTGAGGATTCCACACAATAGCCAGATAGATGTAGACTGCAAGGCATGAACAATTGGTACACATTTTTTACTTGGTCAAACCTCTTAATTCTGTGAGACCCACGTGCCACACTAGAGATCCAATTGAAAATGAAGCGGATCAAGGATACACGATGTGTATATACAATACATGTCATTATGAAATATTCCTATATAAGTAGTAGAGGAGAAGAGCATTTATCACATTAATTTACATGCTTCTCTTCTCCCTTTCACATCCTTTGCAAATTGTTTCTCCCTTCCTCCTCTCAAACTCTCAAACTCTTAGTATTTTTGCATTTTAATTTATCCAAGAGTCGTAGAGATTTTGTTCTTCAATGAATTAAATTCCTACCATCACATTTAGATTAAATTTATATTACACTTTCTCAAGTAAGTATTTTATTTATAATTTTTATTTAATTAGTTCATGTTATTTCAGTTACCACTTCTGAACATTTTTAGGATCCTGATTTCATTAATGTCAATCAATACATCAAGCATGATTCCTTTTACTTGTTTAAATGAATGGTCCCACACCATGAGTTGCTATATTTTATAGGGGTGGGGATCAACCGATATATATACATAATTAAATACACCTTTTATTCCAAACTTAGAAATCCTAATTGAATTAGTAACTAGGGTATGAACCAATAGTCTATCCCATTTGTGCAAACATCCCCAACCACAAGATTGTTAAACAAATGACCCTATCCTAATTGTAGTAGAATAAGCTACAACCAATAGCTTAGGAAAATTCTAGCCTTAATAAGACAAACATAATGCACCTAGGATGTCGTTATCTTCTGATCATGGAATATATACTTCCTAGGTAGAACAAGGAGTCTAAGACCAAAGTCAACTAGTGGTCCCTATTTTCTTCGCAGACTAAGTCATAGGATCTTTCCAAGGTTATAATTAAACGAAATCCTTCATTAAAATACTTGAAATTATCCCAAACTATAATTTATCATTTCAAGTCATCCAAAAATAGAACATAGATCAAACTCCCAAACAAAGACTTCTAGAAAGGACTCCTTTACAGGTTTAGGAATCAAATTTCCCAAAATAAAATGGCACTATCCCTATGGATTTGACCATGTACTACCACTACAATACATCTCTGTAGTTCATGAACGTTTGGGACAAATTATAAATTTTAAATTTTATACACAATAGATGAAGTAAAGACATCATAATGGGAGACATTAAATTTTCAACACCCTTTCCGGGGAGGCAACACTACTTTTCAAGAAAAGAACTCTAGTTTTCTACCCTAGGATTACCATTACCTCATCCCATTTATTCTTGATTCCCTTGAATCTTATTCATTATTTTTACGGTATGTACTAAGGTCCCTTAACCCGATAAAATAACCTTTAATCACTCTAACACTTGGCCTTCGATCTTGATATCGAAAGGCATTTGACTTCAATCTACACGTCAGTAAGGGCTAAGAAACATTACCATGCAGGACCAAACCCGCCACACCCCCATAAAATTGTGGATCACCAAATTCAACCAAATAATACCATCATGGACTATGGTTTTCCATCTATACATGGTGAAACACCAAGAATTTTGCGCCTGCCAATTCAAGCTCACACGTATGAAATTAAACCTGGACTCATTAACATGATGCAGAACATGGGTTTGGTCAGCAGTATTCCAAGAGAATACCCCCATGAGCATATTTCTAACATCCTATAAGTCAATGATTCCTTTTGTAACCAGGGATTATTATATGATGCTATAAGACTTCATGTATTACCATTTTAACTCAGAGACATAAAAAATATTGGCTCAAAACCAAACTCTCGAGTTAATTATGACCTGGGATGTGCTTACAAAAAAATATCTCAATAAATACTTTCCATCGATCTAGACCTATAAGCTCTGTAAAAACATTCAAAACATTGCACAAGACGATGGGGGATACTCATGGAAATTATGGAATCAATTCAATGAAATAATGATGAAATTTCCACATCATAGACTCAACAGCTAGATTCAAATTCATACCTTCTATCAATTAATCCAACTGGAGGCACGAAAAGTCATCGATGCTGCTGCTGAGGTAGTTTTGATGTTTAAAACACCTGACACAAGAAGAGCTATTTTTAATGAAGTATCACACAAGGTTAGTATGTGTAAAAGTGACTATGGACCACCGTGACATGGAATCCAACAAGTTGATGAGACCACAAGATTATCAGCACTAGTTAAAGTGATAACCAAGAAGCTTGAGTCATTTTTGCTACCAACCACACTACCCCCTCCTACCGTAGTCATGGAGATTCAGTCATGCGAGATGTGTGGTAGACCCCACTTGTATCAATATTTCAAATAAGGATATAAAGAACCACAATATTGTAATTATTTTTATTACAATCGACAACAAGAAACATTTTATTAGCTAAGGCCTGATCATAAGTAGCCTCAAAACAATCAAGGATATTTTCAGTAGCGTAGTGGTAAAGCTCAGTTTCTCAACCAGGGGCCACCAGGGCATCAACCAATAAATATTATATCGAGACCACAGTAGTATAGAAATCTAAAATAAAAGTTTTTGAGGCTCAAAAAAACAAAAATAATTTACACCCACCCATCCAAGACCAGAACATTTACCTCCACCACTACAGAGTAACATAGAGAACCTTCTGACATATTTTATTGAAATGTTTAATCAATGGATGACCACAAAGGAGAAGAAGATGAAAAACCAGTGAGTATAATTGAGAAAATTGATGATTCAAATGGTTTAGATCTCCAAAACCTTATCTAAAAGATTAACAGATACTCTTCCTAGTAAAATTGAGACATACCCATGAGAGGAAGCTAACTCTATAGTTTTGAGGTGTAAAAAAGTATTATATTTCCAACAACTAAAGGAAACAAGGCCCCATGATGATCCTAAGAAAAAAATAAAGAAGTAAAAGAATCCATTCCCACAACACCATGAGAAGAAATTCCAGCTGATTAAGAGAAAAGTCCCATAAAAATAGAATAAACTCATTTATGTAGCCCCACCTCCAAATATACCACCCCTTCCCTTTCCATAAAGAGCGATGCAAGGTAAGAAAGAGTATCATTACAAAAATTTCTTCAAAATGTTCAAACAATAGAATATCAATATTTCTTTTTCTGAAGCAATCACTCAAATTCAGGTTTATGATAAATTTATCAAATAATTTCTATCAAAAAAATAATGATAGATGGTCTATGAGTCATCTCATTAAATGAATAATGCACTACTGTCGTACAATATAAAATCCAACCAGAGATGAGATATACTAGAATATTTTCAATCCCTTTTGTGATAGCAGTGTGGAAATTTGGAAGAGAACTTTGTGATCTTAGATCTAGCATTATTGTCGATGAGTGTTTTTGACAATCTAGGACTCTAAGAGCTTAAGGTAACTAGGGTAGGATTGTAGTTAGATGATCTTTCAGCTATGAACCCAAGTGGTATTCTTTAAGATGTTCTGGTTAAAGTCATAAAATCCATTTTCCCAGTAGAAATTCTAGTTTTGGATATGGAAGAGGAAAGAGATGTACTGATCATTCTTGGGAGACCCTTCCTTGAGATAGTAAATTCTTTAATTAATGTTAATTAATGACATATCATCTTTAGAGTTGAATAAGAGAAAATAGTGTTTAAACTGATAAAGGCTACACAACATTTAGATGATACAGTTGACTATAACGTTATCTCTCTCACTCAGCAATGAGAGGGGTACAAGGATATTGAGGAAGATACTAATGATTCATGTTCAGAAAAGAAATAAAACTATGACTTCAAGTAAAATTTATTGAGCCACTCACCAGAGACACCGTGCCACCATTTATCCCATCCATCATTCAAGAACCTTAGTTAGATATGAAACCTTTACCCAGTACGTTCATGTATTCTTATTTAGGATATTCACTCCCATTACCCATCATTATCAATGCAAAATTATCTCATGATCAAAAAGAAAAATGATTTTATGTCTTAAAAATACACAATAAATAAATTTTCTGAGGAGTGGCATATATTAATTGAATCGATCATTTAGAGTGCACGCACTGAATTTTATTGGAAGAGGATGAAAAACCAAAAAGACAACATCAAAGGAGGCTCACGCTGCCAATGAAGGACTTTGTAAAAAAAGTTCTTAATCTCATGGATGTTGGAATTATCTTTCCTATATTAGAGAGTGAATGGATGAGTCCCCTCCAAGTCATTCCCAAAAAAAAGAGGACTCTTAGTAGAAAGGAAATATTATAATGAAATCATTCCAACATGCACCATCACTGGATGTAGAGTTTGCATGGACTATAGAGTTTTCAATGCAGCAATAATAAAATATCATTTTCCCTTACCATTTATGGATCATATTCTAGAGAGACTGGCAGGGAATGATTTATACTATTTCCTGGATAGTTATTTAGGATGCAATAAAATTGACTTCACCCCTATGGACCGGCCCAAAACCACATTCACCTACCCATTTGGCACTTTTGTGTATATACACATGTTATTATGTATGTTCAACACACCATAAACGTTAAAAAGATGCATGAAACATATATTTCATGATCTGTTTGATGAATTTCTAGAAATATTCATAGAAAATTTATCAGTCTATGGGAGATCATTTGACATCCATCTAAGAAATCTATAACTAGTTCTCCAATGCTATGAGGAGAGAAGATTAGTACTGAATTGGAAAAAATTCACTTTATAGTACAAGGAGGAATTGTACTGGGGCAAAAGATTTTCAAATAAGCCACTGAGGTTGATTCAGAAAAGATCAACGTTATCAAAGATATACTTAAACCATAAACTGTTAAAGGTATCATAAGTTTCCTAGGTAATGCTAGGATCTACAGACACTTCATAAAAGATTTTACTAAAGTCACATGTCCATTAACACAATTTTTTTAAAAAGTTATTCCTTTATATATCAATGAGGACTACTGAAAAGCTTTTGTAACACAAAAAAATAGTTCAATTGTGTCTCTAGTTATCATTACACCAAACTAGGAAAAAGAGTTCGAGAATATGTGTGATGCCAATGACCTAGTTGTAGGATCTATGCTCGGGCAATTCCTTGACAACACCTTATTTCCAATCTATTATGCCACCTATACATTAAATGAAGTCCAGATTAAATATATGATAATGGATAAGGATCTCCAAGCTATTTTATATGACTTTGAAAAGTTCTATTTATACCTCATTCTATTCAAAGTCATTTTCTATAGAGATCATGCCACCCTTAGATACGTGATGAACAAAAAAGATTCCAAACCAATATTAATACGGTATATTATTTTGTTTGCAAGAGATCAACTCTGTAATCAAGAAAACCAAAAGAATATATATTGTCCTTGTAGACCACCTATCTTGACTACCCCTTCCCATCATTAAAGAAGACAACGAGACTTATATTTATATAGATTTTCTATATGAGACATTATTTAATGTCAAGACCCATCCCTTGTTCTTATACATGGGAAAATATCTTACCACAAGATTCCTATATCCTGAACTCACATACCAACAACGCAAGGAGTTTTTGTCTAATGCTAAACATTACTTTTGGGATGAACTATTTCTATTCAAGTATTTTTATATTTTCTTTTTAAGACACTGCATCTCAGAGGAAGAGATACCAAATTTCATCAAATTTTTCCACACATCACCAACCATCAGACATCAAGGACCTGAGTTCATAGTGGAAAATATCCTACAAAGAGGATTTTTCTGGACCTCATTGCATCATGATTCCAGGGGATTCTTCCATTGTTTTGATAGATGTAAAGTAATGGGGAACATTATTAAAATGAATGAGATGCCACAAAACCCCATTCTAGATGTTGAAGTTTTTAACATCTGGGTTATTGAATTTAGGGGACCATTTCCCATCTCATGTGGCATGAGTTACATTCTAGTTCTAGTAGAATATGTCTCGCAATGGGTTGAATCTGAAGCCACAACACGTGACACAAAAGAGTAGTAATGAATTTTTCAAAAAATAATTTTTTTGAACATTTTATATTTTCAAGATTACTCATCAGTGATCGTGGAACAGATTTTTTGAATCAGTCAGTGCGAAAAATACCTGAAAGGTATGGAATTCAATACAACACTGGAACTCCCTATCACCCACAAAAAAGTGAGCAAGTAAAATTGTCAAATACAGAGGTAGATAGAATATTAGAGAAAATTTTAAACACCAGCATAAGTGATTGGATCCAGATGATGGATGATGCATTATGGGCATACATAACTGCATACAAAACACTCATAGGCACCACCCCATTTATAATAGTTTACAATATACCATTTAATCTTCTAGTGGATCTAGAACATCATTCATTTTGGAAAATTAAAAAGAGGAATCTACATATATAAAATGTAGGATATGAATGGTTGTTACAATTAACCACATTAGAGGAAATCAGGAGATATGAAAAAACAACACGACCAACAAATTACAAATTGTACCTTCATCCTAGGGAATAAAGTTTTTCTATTCAATTCTAGATTAAAACTATTTCAAGGAAAGCTGAAGTTAATATGGTATAGTCATTTTTAGGTTTTCCATGTTTTTCCTTATGTCACAGTTGAAATTCAACCAGACCGAAGACCTCCATTCAAGGTGAATGGTTAAAGGTTGAAGATATTTCAGGAGCCATCCCATGAAGGTTGTGTCATCATCCAAAAGTTTCACTAAGCATTAAAAGATTCAAGCTCCCAACTATAATGGAAGCACTGACTGGGGGTAACCCAGGATAAGAAGTCTTTTAGATAAGTTAGATTAGGATCCTTTTCAAAGAGTCTCAAGTTGATAGGATCAAGAGGCTCGAAAAGAGAAACAAAAAGGTCCAAACACAATTCATTTCATGTCATGTACACTTGGTTCACAATGTTTTTATTTCTTCAAAAATCTTAATTTTATTTTCTAATACATGACGTGACTCACCTATACACATTATTTATAGGTTCATTTCAGTTTTTAAAATTTGGAGGTCATGACCCACAAGTCACTACCCACACCACTTCTCCCCCTGACCCCCCATCTCTTTCGAATTCCCACCTCTCCCATTCCACCTGAACCTCCCTCCTACACCACTCCTACACTATCAAACCCATCCCCACATTCTACTTTTCTTTAACCACCCAATCAAGCCACCAAACTACCATCCTCCTCTAGAGTGTGACCAGCACCTTCCATGTGCACAACCCACCTACCTTCATGGCATGCACCAAGCGACCCTAGCCTGAGCCATCACCCTCCACCTCCTCCTCTAACTCTGAGATCCTTTAAAAATCTACTAAACACCCCCACTATCTATCTGAATCTCCAAAATACACCTCCTCTCCATCCACAGATGAGAACCTATATTCTCACCTAGTGATTTGGTTCAACAACCCACCGCATCAGGTAAATTTTCTTCACCTACAGGTGAAGCTGATTCGAACCAACTAAATGTTTGAATTGGATGTTCCCTAGAATTGGAATGTTGTTGATGATGTCATGAACCTTTTAGATACTTTACATATTGAAAAAAGTATTTCAGTATAGGAGGATATGTACCGGGAGCTATACTTTGAGTTCTAGGCTACTTTCAAGATCACCATTGACTACCTACGTTTCCAGCATGGAAACAAACCTCACCAGGTTGGTTTTTATGGTTTCAAATTTAGGGTTGGTAAATAAAATGAAGAGTTAATTATCTCTGATGTTTACCCCACCCTATAGACATGGCCATCCCATGAGATTGCACTAAACCTTTGGCCACTCATCACCTATGGCCCCTAGTCATTTCATGACCATTGAATCATGAAGTCGACTCAGCTATAGGGCCCAGCTTTGCACATCTTGAATAGAGCCATGGTGTATGGATGGTTTCCGTGGGGAGAGACACATGGAAGTGTCAATCTGATGGATGTCTTTTTTATCAGCTTCCATGGGTGGGCGACCAATAAATATGGCTACAGAGTTTGCTTCATACGTCAGATTCCTGACTCAGTGGAAATGAGGAAAACTCATGGGTGGAACCTTCATCACCCACCTAGCTAGATACCTGAGAATAATTGATTAATATTTACCCCACACCACTATTGGACACATCAAGATGATTGATCTTGTGATTCTACACAAGATGTTGATGCTTGTGTGAGAGGATGAAATTTATTTATGGGAACCAGGAATCCAAGAGGTGGCACCCCAGGAGAAGCCATCCAGAGCAGTAGCAGCAGAGCCACGCCATCCTCCTCAAACACACGCACCTACTACACCAATACCCACCACCACCTCAGTAGTCACCCCTTTGACCATCCCACCACCATCCTTTCACACCCTCTCCTAGATCCAGGCCAATATCTAGTGCATTTTTTCAAATCTTCTCCAAATATCGACCCACCTCCATCTCCCATTAATTGAGTGCACTACATCTACCATTCCACCACCCCTACCCCAAATGGAGATTCATCTTCTACCATTCACCTACCCCCTACTGACCAATAGGACCTCCCCCAAATCTGATTGACCATTCCACCCAGTATGAGTTCCAGGTAGAGCCAGCCTTAAGGGGAAAGGGAGTTTCCACTGAGCTCATCCATGAGGTACCATTCTTTGATCTAGTTGCAAGACCTACAACCCAGTACAGATCAGTACTTCACCACCCACCACCCCAACTCATCTCCCTACCTCTAATACCACACAACCCACCACTACTACACCTCCATCCTCAAATACTACTACTACTGATTAAAATACTTCTGGCTAGTCGATCGAGACACCAAGAAGTGGGATGACGCTCAAAGAGATTTTTGGGGTTGATCCCTGATCTAATTTTGATCTATCTTTTGGGATTTTTGGGACCCTTTTCCAGTAATTGGGTGGTTTTTTTATTCATTTTGTTTCCCACCTCTGTACAAACAATGGCTATATATGTTCATGGGATTTCATTCTTACATTCTACATTTTTTTCATTTATGTTCCTTTTCTTTGTATCATTAGCATGACAAGCTCTCTGAATCCTCTGTATACTTGATGGTCTAGTCCCTCTAGTGGTTATAGAAAAAAGGTACTCGATCACGTCATCGACATTGCCCAACAACTTCTCAATATATCACAAGCAATTAACCACTAGCACCAGCCACTACGACAAATTATTCCTTTCTTACCACATCTCATTCATTCTCACGAAACTGTGTTTGAATTGATTAACCCACCAATGTGACCACATGATCTTGAGGACACGACATCTGCTATTTGTAACAAGTTATGGAGAAAATGAGCAAGTGGACTTTCTGAAAAAAAATATCCATCCACCCAACTAGATGATAATGTTTAGATAGCTCTTTATGGGAGAAAACTCATAGTTCATTTCTTCTTTTGTTGATTCATCATTGTCATGAATGTTTCATTTCCTTTTCATTTTTTATTTTGTTTATTCCATGAAGCTATATTGTAAAACTATCACAATTTTAATAAAATGAATATCCCATTTTCTCACTATATCTGCCTTCTTATTTTCTCAAATATTCCAACTTTTTATACTTATTAACAAATGTTTTTTTATCTAGTGTAGGATTTTCTTTTCTAACACTTTTATAGGTACATTGGATTTTCAGGCTATGACAGCTCAAACACCCCCTTGAATACCACTTGTACCTGGGAGATCTTGATTCCCCCTTTTTCAAATTTTTTTTAATATGAAATTTATAATTATTTACAAGTCACTACTATACTGCTCCCAAAATCATTATATATAAAATGGGGAAACTATATATTACTATTTGTAGGGGGTCTTCTCATAATTTCATTGATGATACACTTGATTTTTTATTATTCTCACTTGTGTAAGAGATATTTTTTAAAATAATAAACATGATTTAAACCTAAAAATAATTATTACCATGTAATTAATGAAAAGTTTAAGAGAAAAAAATTTAAGGACCATTTTTACTCTTACTTAAACTTGTTTAGATTGATTTTTTAGTTTATAGAATTAATTCAAATTCAAAATCATTGAAATCATGATTAATTGATATATTACTTAGGATTTATCCCCTCTGTGATTTCCATTTTGTGTTTGACTATCACTAACTGAGTGGACTCTAAGATTTCAATTTCATACTCTTATATGATTATATTTCTTGACAGATACCTGGGGTATGTTAATCGACTTGAACTTTCACTGAGATCATATCAAAATGATGACTGAAAAAGTATCAATTTAAAATGACTGATGCATTCTTTGATATCCAACTTTTCTGAGACCCACTTAACATCAATCCTTTGTTAATCCCATAGTTTCCATGAATTACCTATTAGAATGAAGATATTTCAAGAATATTTCCCTTCCTACCCTTCCCTTTGTACAATGCTTATGTATATCTTTGAACAAGTGTGGGGAGACATTCAGACAGAATGGGATGACTATACTTTTCTGATATGTATGGTGTGCTCAAACGATAACTTGGTTGTGATATATATCCATTTTTTCAAAATTTATTCTTATTATTTTCCTTTTTAAAATATGAAAATAAAAGAAAAATTGATGTCGTTTTTACACTAGGAGGGTCAAGAATCACCATTTACTAGACTGATGAATCCCTTGAAGGATCATATGTGGTTAGGTGATGGACATGAGATCATTCTGAGGAATGAATTTCAAAAAATAAAAAATTCCTTAGAAAAAGAAAAAGGAAAGGAACAAAATCATTTTTGTATACATACTCAATGCACATATGCATCCAACCTGAGCTCATGGATTATCGATTTGACCAACTAGAAAGAGGAACGTCATCAAAAATTTTCTTTCACTTTTTTTCCTTGTACTATAGAGCATACCCTCTTAATTGAGTTTCATTTTTCACATTTTACTTACCTTCCCACAACCACAGAGTTATCAGAACCAGATTTCTTAAGCCCTCAAGATTAATATTTTCTGGTCTTTACATAGTAGAGATGATAGAACTAGTGCAATCCCATGGTTAGGAACATGTTTCTTAGGGTATGAGTATAGCAATACTTTCATTTTGTACACCAAGTGATTAGAGAAAAGACTGGGGATGTATATAAAAATTGATCATATAATGTAAGGAATATTTAAGAGGTTATGATTGGAAGACTAGATTGTTTTTTGGAAAACAAGACTGTGAGGCATGACTAACTTTCTATGCAGGTTTAATTCTGGAAATTCAATTTTCTATTCTTACATGTAATTTAAATTGCATGTACATAAAAAATATTTCTTGCATTATAAATTTCAGATCACTTCAGAATTTGTTTTTGAGACATTCTTGCTTGAGGAGAACCAATTGTTCAGGTGTGGAGGGATTTGATAAGCCTAATTTATATATACATTATGTTTTCAACTACTTGTAGTATTTCATTAAATTACTTGATAATGCATGTGGTATGTGTCTAATTTTTCAGGAATAAAAGATACATAGGATTCCAAGGAAGATAGGAAAAAATGTACCAAACTAGACCAGTACACATCGTGATGCTCTAGTATACATCATTAACCTATGAATCATATCCTGCCTCAAGTCATGAAGCCATGTTGTGACCATTTCACAAAGCCTAAAGAAAAAATATGCTACACATCATTTTTAGACCATATATGTCATGGTTCCAGTCAAACCACATAGCAAGAAAGCCGTGAGGATTCCATCAAAAATCCAACTAGACGTAGAGTACATGGTGCAAACAACTGGTACACATCATGTACCTAGTCCAACCTCTTAAATCTGTGAGACCTACGTTCCATGCTGGAGATCCAAGGGAAAATGACATGGATCAAGGCTACATGTCATTTACCTACTGTACACATCATGATAAAATATATATATATATATATATATATAAGCAGTGGAGAGGCATAACATTTCACACATTCCTAAAAATTCTTCTCTTCTCCCTTTAATCTCCTTTGAGAATTATTTCACACTTTATCCTCTCAAACTCTCAAACTATTAGTTTTTATGCATTTTTATTAATCCAAGAGCTTTGTTGATTTCGTTCATCAACACATTCAATTCCTACCATCACATTTATATTCAATTTTCATTTCTTTTTCTCAAGTATGTATTTTATTTATAATTGTGAT
This sequence comes from Viscum album, assembly GCA_963277665.1. Lineage (NCBI taxonomy): Eukaryota > Viridiplantae > Streptophyta > Magnoliopsida > Santalales > Viscaceae > Viscum > Viscum album. The sequence goes on from OY728162.1 coordinate 227,474,979, forward strand.
TTTATTAGTTTATGCTATTCAGTTACCATTTCTGAACCTTTTCATGACCCCGATTCTATTAATTTCAATAAATCCATCAATCATGTTATATTTTACTTATTTAAATGCATCATACCCCACCATGAGTATCTAAATTTCTTAGGGGTAGGGATCAATCGATGTATCTATGTAATTAAATACACCTTAAAATATAAACTTAGAAAGCCTAATTGAATTAGTAACTACGATATGAACCAATTTTCTATCTCATTTCTGCAAACATCCCCAACCATGGGATAGTCAAACAAATGACCTTATCCTAGTCTGATTAGACTAAACTACAACCACTATATTAGGAATGTTTCTTTCTTAAGAAGCCAAACATAATGAACCTTGGCTGTTGCAATCTTCTGACCATGGAATAGCTACTTCCTAGGTAGAACTAGGGGTAAGACCAAATCCAACTAGTGATCTCAGTTTTCTTTGCATACTAAGACATAGGATCTTTCCAAGGTTATAATTAAAGGACATCCTTCACTCAAATAATTGACTTGATCCCAACCCCTCATTTATCATTTAAGTTATCCCAAAAAAATAACATAGATAAAACTCCCAAAAAACCATTCTAGAAAGGACTCAATTGCAGGTTTATAAATCTTATTTCCCAAAATCAAATGACAGTCTCTCTGTGGATTTGACCTCATACTATCACTACACTACGTCTCTGTAGTTAGTGAAATTTTGGGACCAATTATAACTTCTAAAATTGATACATGCTAGAGGAAGTAACAACACTTCCACAGGATCCGTCAATATGTTAAATCCATCATTATATCCATCTGGGGGAGGCGGTGATGGAAATGAGTTAAATCTAATTGTAAGGTTGTAGTCCTCTATCCACATGATTGATAATTTCATTTCTTATTTTATGGAAGAGGAGATGAATTTATGTTTTTAAACTAACATAATAAAATCTAAGTATATAAGTGATATTATTGTTATTATTTTATGATAATTGTAGAATATTTTAACTAGTTATAAGAATAATTAAAACAAAAATGCATGTTTATTCACTTTAACTAATCTTCAGACAACCTTTTTAGGTTTAAATCCAAAACTATCATATATTAGAATTATGATAAAACTGATGCCTATAGTATGTGTCCAGTGATGTAAGGAATATATATTTTTAGGTATTGTATAAAATAAAATATGTTGGGATTGTGAGGAGGATAAGAGATATGGTATCCTTTTGTAATTTGGGGAAAAGACACACTTGGATTTTTTGAAATGAAAAAGTGATTCCCTTGTTTTCTATATGCCAAAAAGGCTCCATAATTTATCATTCTAGTAACATGGATGATTTAAAGTTGATATACGTTCATAAAATAGTAACTTTAAAAGTTTATACTTCATTTTAACAATTATATTTTCAGTTTAACCCCCAATAAACCAGTTTGAACCTTAACCACGGTAAATAATTTTTACTGTTTTTACTATTCATTATGAATAAAATTAAGTTAAACTTACTATATAATATTAATTATTATGATTGTAAGTATGGAATCTATTTTTATTTATTTAATTCATAGAAATGAAAATTTTTAAATTAAAATTAATCTAGAAAACATGACGAAAACACAATTTTCCAAAGAAAAAGTTTTCTGAAGTATATAACGTTTTTATATCAAAATTCTATTTAAATTTTTTTAAAATTACCTAAATTGTATTTATTATAATATATTTTCAGAAATTTCACTTTTATAATAATTTTATATTAAAATGGAACTCTTATATTCTCTAAATGAAAAGGTAGTTTTCTATAAAAATCATATTTTCACTATTCATAAAAATATCAAACTTTTCAAAAAATATCAAAAATTTACTATAAGATAATTATAAAATTCAAATTTAAAATAATTAGTTCATTTTTTAAAATAAATTTTCTAATAGTGGTAAAAAATAATTTTAATTGAGATGTGAAAATCATGTTGAAACTGCGTTTTAGAAAAACACTATTTTTTAGAAAACATTTCTTTTTATTTTAGATGATTATTATTTTATATATAATAAATAGATAATAATTAAATTTATTTAATACATTTTTAAAACATATAATTTACCTAATTTAGTTACTTATACTTATAACTACCAATTTATTGTCTATGTTATAATTGTATTCTAAATTACATTTTATTTATATTCGAGGTTGCTTATACTGCAAGCTACCGAAGAGAGTAAATTAAAATATATATATATATATATCATATATTTTTCTAAGATCATTATTGTGTTTTATATAATATATCGAATACAATTTTCTTATTTTTTTAATCTTTAGTTGTTACATTATCTCCACCTTCAATAAATTTTATCCTCCAAATTTGAAATTGCACTTGGAAATCAAGGATTTTCCATCTAAAAATACCATTTTTGAAAACCTGTATTGTAAAAACGGTTAACAAATAATTATATTAAAAGAGGGAAATGGAAATATTATGGTCATATAGAATGACACGGAACAAGGTTTATAAGTAGTGTAACATTTTTGGAATGTTAATATATTAACAAGGATGAAAATTTTAAATAATTATGAAGAGTGATTGAGACCACTGATCACAAGAAAGTGACTGATCAATAAAAAAATTAACAACCAAAAAAGAATAAAATTTTAATGGGTGAAATGGCCATAATTTCATAAAAATTAATATAATATGATAAAATAAAATCAAGATACATTTCCTAGAGTTGAGGTATTCTGTTACTATTATGATAGAGAAAACAAAAAAATATACTTACACTTTCATCCTTTAGTTTTGTTTTGATAAATTTACACATAATTTCATAATCAAATATATGAATATAAATGATGAATTTTTTTATGCTCAAATTTATAAAATTATCATTTAATATATCATAATATCCATAAAATAGTGACAATATCTTCTGTATGTTTGTAAATATTTACCAAAACCGAAATGGTTAGCACGAGTTATCTAATATAATAAATTAATCTCTAAACCTAAATTGTAACACCTAAAGATAAACTTAATCAATTGCATATGTATTTATCCATAAAATACTTTTTGTAAAAATAGTTTCATATCAATAGAAATATCACGTTGGATTTTGGGAGGTACTATACCGTTATCAACCTTTTTTTTTTTGCGTTCAAGCCATGCGACTTTCATTATGAGACTTTTTTTCACCAATCATGTGGGTTTTCCTTTTAAAAAAATATTAATTTGATCCTCCTAATGTTCCCAAATTGTATTAACCCATAATTACCACAACATCCAATATAATATAAACCTTAATGTATACCAATATATTTAAACTTATGTTCATAATATTTAAAGGCATTCTTCCATAAATATCTTTTTCACAAAGATATATATTAAAAAAGTGTTGTATTTCCATAAATAACTCACGAAATATCCTTAATCTTGATAAAATCTCATCACATAAAACTCCAGAAATGGTTTTGAATAATTTTAACTTATGATAAATCTTAAACTTATAAACCTATGAAGGTATCCATAAATCATTTTAATCATGCATGAAGTCATATTTTTTTTACAATTAACACATTCCTTACACATTTCATGATTCATATAACATGAATACCACTCATAAAATACTTATACAACTAAATTATTGAATATTAATACACAATTAATATAATAATTCTTATTCAACTATATTAGTAGCATTATCTGGCCTTGATACCATCAATTATTCTAAGGTACATTCCCTTGATTCTTGGGGAATTCATTTTAATAGTGACACATATATTTATAATTGAAACACTAAACATTAGTAAATTATTTCCTAGACCAAAAACCTGATTTCCTTTATCTCTATATGTAAAGAAAAATGCCATTCAATTTAACAAATTACTAGGTTTTTTCCAAAATTATCACATGTGGGAAAATCTTTCTTTCCCTTATTCCAATTATATGTTTTATAATATACCATCTTCTTCCTCTCTTGACTCTATTTGAATCTATAATACTCAGTGAATTCATTATCATTATATATGTCACATGTTATTATGTCCTTATCGGATGAGTAGTTTTATGAGACTAGTTCCCTTTGAATGATTGTCTCAATACCATTAAAGAAATGGAAAATCTTGCTCTTTGTATTATGTACATAGTCTATAGTATATATTTCCAACCTGATAAGATGGCTCCATATATAGCAACAATTTCATGTAACAGCCCAAGCTTCCACGGTACGCTTCTCTTTAATTAATACAGTAGCGTGTGTTGTACGCAACTTCGCGTTCTAACACACCTCGACCAATCAAATTAACTGTTATGAATAGTAATACCCAATTTTTGAAATTTTATAAATTTTATCTCTCAAAATGGACTTTATTTTTGGATTCGTAGTATCGAAATTACTCTGAGGTGAAATTTTGGTACTTTTCGGATAACTTTTATATTTTGATGAATAATGAAAAATACTAAATTTTAGTTAAAGACAACTTTTTTAATCAAAATAATTAATAGTGATAAATTATGAATTTGAGTCATTTTAAAGTATATTTAGAATATATTTTTACCATTTAATACAATTTTGGTCATTGGAAATAATTTCACAATTAAACCGGACATAAACAAGTATCAATCTTTTGATTGTTATTATATCCTAAAAACACGCTTTTTGTTTTGACAGTGGGAATTAATTTTAAATTAATTTCTGCCACTTATGTGTTTTGAATTTGAATAAATGGATTCTATATTTTTAATCAGGATGTCCAAATTATAGAAATAGGTAACTTTTTTTAGACATTTTAAAATAATTACTTCGGTAAATATTTTATTTACTATGGTTAAAAGGTAAATCTGGTAAATAAGGGTTAAAAAATAATATTATAATAATACTAAATTACCCTAAAACGTGTCCTAACATTATTTTTGGATACATTTCCGACCATGGGCATATTTGGGTTGATTTTGGGACCCCATGGAGCCACTTGTAGGTGATAGGGACACTTTAATTTAATTAAGTTAAAATAAATACAAAAATGACATAAGCATATATCTTTTAGAAAAACAATTTTTACATAGGGTTATATATGTTGGATTTTTTATTATAAATATTAATTAGATATATAAACAGATTTTATACATAATGATATTTTATTTATAATTTTTAGACATTAAATAATATAATATATTTACGACACAATGATGATGCAGTAATTAACATAATAGTAACAAAATTAAAATAATTGATATTTTAAACACCCAAATAAATATAATATGAGACATTTTATGAATTACAATAATTTTATAGGTTACTATTACATGTTAGTATTGATTTAATTAATGTTTAACGAAGTAATCATTCTGTTATGAGTTTTACAAAAATCGATTATTGAATAGTGTAAAAATTGACATAAAAGAGGTTTTAAAACAAATATTATATTATTAATTAATATTAAATTCCTAAAAATCTAAAGTTCGGCCAAGAGACTTATATAATGATATTTTTATCATTAATGGACTACTTGGGGGTATCTTGGATGTATATAGTAAGTTCATTACCCATATAATATAAAAATAAAAAGAGACATTGTAAGAGTGAAACTAATTAACTAAGAGTTAATACTTAAAGATAGGGTTAATATAGTAACCCAAACATATCTAAATCCTATTGGTTGAGAGGTTTTAGACATATCACCACCTTAACCTTTACAAAATCCACTTTTGAGCCATTAGAAACTGAATATGAATTTATTATAAAATAATATTTCTAGCTTTTCCAAAGGTGCCCCTCACCCCTCTTATAAAAGGGCACTCCCCCTTCTCACTAATTCACACATTCAAAGCATTTTGGCTCGGCCAAACCCTGACAAAATACTCTCTAAAATTCCATCACTTCATCCTAGATTCCTTCCTTTAGTCATAAAGCAAACCTAAGGAGCCCTTGTGATCAAATCAAAAGGAAAAACCCGAAGAAGAGGTAATGATTTCACCACCCTTTTTCAAGTTCCTTTCTTCTTCCACTTCTTCTTTCTTTGTTATTACCATTATAAAATAATAACTCCATTATATTATATATACTTTTATGTTATTATAAACATGTTATAACCATATTTCAGTATTATATCCATCCTTTGAATGACATGTCACCATACGTGCGTATGTACGGCTTACCGTCTCCATGTTGTGGTGTAATTGTTATTCAAAACATTATTATTTGGATGGGTATAATAATGATGTGTAATTCATGTAAATAATAAATATAACATTATAATGATTCTGTATATATGATATATAATCCAATTAAATATTATTTTAATATCAAAAGAATGATATTGTCGCTCGTGCGTACGTACGGACTACCGTCTCCACGAACGCGGTGAGATTCATTCTCCATCGTATCCATTCAAGTATAATTCTCATTTGATGATTAATAATAGTGTTTAAGGACTTGATATCATTCTGTATATGAATAATATACAACCTTTCCATAAAGAAAATGGCTTATGTAACAAAACATATAAAATAAAATGAGTAAGTTAACACCTGAAACAACGATAATACTAAGATATTTTTGACAAAGCAATGTTAAAAGATCATATATGATATCATATTAATGTAAATTATTATTGTATAATTCAATAGAAATTATTTAACCATTATAAAGGAGGTTAAACTACCATCAACCAAGGAAAAACTACAATGTAAGGGGTTTCTTATCTCACTTTTAAATCTGTGAGATTTCCATTATTCACCGCTTATTTATTGCATGTGGTGTGTGTACTGCCCATGTTTGCATTAATTGTGTAATATACTTTAATTCATGTATATTTACATCATCATTTTATTATCCTTCTTTCATGGGTGCATATTTCATATGTTACCAAATTGGTAAGGGAATTAAAATTTTCAATTTCCACTCATTCAGCTTTACGCATACTTCATTGATTATTTTACTCCAAGATTATGTGTGGAATCATTATTCATTTGATTATGTCATAATTTCCACTCCCCTCTATGTGGATATACTTTTGATATACATAATTACTCCGTTGAAAAATTCTCAATTCATTGGTATGAACTTGATAAGAGTATTTTTTACTCAATCTCCATTTGTTGAGTTAAACATCAAATTCATTGGGGTTGTTTTTACAAGAATATGTGTGAATGTCCTTTGATTATTTTACACTGAATATCCAATAATATTAAGTTTATTTATATTTTTCACACATAATTATGTCGTTGATTTATCATTAACCTAAGGATACGACCTTTATGGGAGATTTCATCTCAATTTACATTCCATTGAGTCTCTTTTGTTTTTATACACCAAATCACTTTTATATAGTGTATATAATGTACTTTGACATAGTATATCATGAATCCATTTATTCTCATGATATTACAATGTTTTTATTACCTAAATTATTTTTATTCAAGTGTCTCTCTATTGGTTAGGAACTCTAACTAAAATATCATTTTAAAATTTTTTAAATATTTATTATTCTAAATCTTTCTCATTAATGTCCATGTTTTAAAAATGGTTTTAAGGATTTTTTTATAAGGACATTAAAGTTTTAAAATAAAAATTCCTTTTAAAAGTTTCAAAGTGGTATGGGACACTTTGATTCAAAATATATTTTAACTGGCTTCTTGACAAATAATGTGACTTTTAAATGTTTTCAAGAAAAAAATGGGATATTTTTCTCAATAGTTTGATGATTCTTTTAATATATGTCAATATCCTTCATTATTATCGATTGAGGTTAATCTGATACAATAAAATCTTCCATATTGTATCGAATGAGTTATGTTTGACTATGGATGTGCTATTTTTATACCATTCATGGTTTGTGGTTAAAAGTATTGACATTTCATATGCTAGTTTTAATATGAATGTTTATGTTATGTTTCAAACTTTTCATTTGAGGAATGCATTGGACTTAGTAAGTGACGGGTGGATCCTGCAATAGCTTCTCGATGTATCGGTAGGTCTCATGAGACAAACTAGTGCCTTGGAACGAGGCCTTGACAAAATCTTATTTGTAGTCTTGGCACGAGGCCTTGGCTACGTGGTTATGATAGTTTGGCATTATGCATTCCATCGTTATGAAAGTGGTTATTGATATTTCATGTGATTATTCGACTATTAGAATATCCATGTGAATAATTAAATGGGATTATTTCATTTTATCTTTTCCATATTATACTGAAGTTCAAATTTAAAAGTCTTTTGTTTTAGTTATACATTGTCCTAATTGTTTATGCTTATCTATAAAAATTCTGATATATTGTTATCCTTACTGAGCATCTGAGCTCACCCCTTTCAATGTTTTATTTTTCCCAGGATGTGAAGAAGTAATTTATGAATGACCTGTAGGGATAGTATGAGGGGCTATGAAGACAAGATGTTTTTGTAGTAGTTTTAACTTTATGATGTTATGTAAACTTTATGAATGTATCTAGTTATTCCAAGGCTACTAAACTAATCGGTCATTTGAGACTTGATCTTTCTTGTGATCATGCCAATGTTATGTAATAATGCACCGACTCTGGGTAATTAGGGTTGGGGCATTACATTTCATATTTCTTTTTTTTTTGTAGACTCGTGAATTGTATCTCTATGCCCACTCATTTAACATGATAAAAATATTTTTCCAATAAAATTACCTTAAAATCCTTCCACTCTACACACGTTTTTTCCTCCTCATCATTAGTGTTTTAAATCAATTTCCATCATTATTCTACATCCCCTGGGAGAAGATAAACTTCCACGACAACCTTTAGCCTTTTATTACTTTCCAGAGTGATTAATATATACTCTAAGGATCCTATTGACTTATCATATTCAATTTTTTTTAGCACCCCAAGATTCCATGGTATTCTTCTTTTTAAATAATTCAATAGCTTTTTTTACATGCAACAACGAGTTCGAGCGCACCATGACCTATTAAACTAACCATTTAAAAAGTGGTTATGAATAGTATTAAAAAATTATGAAATTTATAAATATTATTTTTCAAAATAGACATCATTTTCGAATTCGAAATATCAAAATTAGCTTATAGTGAATTTTTTGTATTTTTCTAAAAAGTTTCCATTTTTGATGAATAGTGAAAAATACTACATTGTTGTTAAAATCAAAATTTTCATTTAAATAATTATTTTATTTTAAATTAATTTTAAATTCATCATAGATAAATAATATATATATTAATCCAATATATTTCATTGGAATCATTTTATAATAGAATTAGATAAAAAAAATTATTGAACTATCGAACGTCTCTTTTACCCGCCTTCTAGCCAAATTTGCAGGATTAGAATTAAACATAATTTTACTAATTCTATGAATTGAATTAAAAATAAATTACATATATGGTTGTAATTATTATGAAAATTGTTGTCTAATAGGATCAAAATAATTTTTTTTAATAATAACTTTTGGATTTTATTTACCACAGTAAAGGTACATGGAGAAATTAAAGGTAAAAATAATATTATATTAAAATAAAATTACCCTAACACTAGTCCAAATTCATTGGATAACTATTTTTATACCAAAATAAATCTTAGGTCAAAAATATAATCCTTTTTAAACCCCTTGTATTAGATTAGGATATTTATTGTATTTTATTTAAAGAATAGTTAAAAATGACCTATCTAAATTTTAATAACTGTATCATTTTTAATATAAGGTAATATAATTGATATGGTAAACTATAATTTTCTTTCAAAACATAAAATTTTTATATACATAATGGTAATTTATTTATAATTTCCAAAAATAAATAATTAAATTAAATGGTTACATAATGATGGTAAAATAATTGATTTTTTAATGAAGGAATCAATTAAATGAAATATAATTTGAATTATTTGATTCTATACATGATTTGTTTTGGATGAAGTTTAAAATTTATGGATTAGTTTATTTATTTTTTTAAAAATCAATTTGTTACTTTTTCAAAAATCATGTATTAAATAGTGTCAAAATTGACATAAATGAAATTTTAAAATATATACTATTTTATTAAATGCTATAAAAGTAATAAAAAATATAAGGTTCAAAAAAATTACTTTGAAAATGTTATATATGTCCTAGGTTATCCAATTGGGGTTATTTTGGAATATTATAGATACTATATTAACCCTATAGTTTAAAAAAGACAAGTGGACATAGTAAGAGTTAAATTGTTTAAATAAGGGTTAAATCCAAAGGATAAGGTTAATTTTGTGTCCTAAACTTGTCTAAAAATCATTGTTTGAGAGGATTTAGAACTAACCTCATATTATCATCAAAATAAATCACTTTTAAGGTATTTGAAATCAAAAATCATTTTATAATAAATTAATAGTTTTTGAGTTCTCAAAAGTGCTCATCCCCTCACTTATAAAAGGGAAATTCTCCTTTTATTTTTTCACACCTCTATAACCATTTTGATTAGAAAAACCCTACCCAATTCTCCTCCAGACATCCATCACTTCATCATAGAGGCCATTTTTTTGGCAGAAAGAAAACCAATGGAGTCCTTTTGATCAATTCAAAAGGAGATACCTGAAAACGAGGTAATTGTTTTATCAACTATTTCAAAGTAATTTTCTTATTCTAATTCCTCTGACCAAGTTGTTTCCATACTAAAGTAATAAATATAGTATAATATATATATTATTATAGGCTATTATAATTATTATACAACCATATTAATCCTTTTATCTATCCTACTAATAAAAATATCACAATGTGTGCATACGTACGACTTACCATCTTCATGCCATGGTGTAATTTTTTTTCAACACTACATTATTTGGATGGGTATAATGATGAGTATAATGGATTTAAATAATGAATATGAAATTATAATTATTATTTTATAATTAATTCACCATCGAATTCCAAACCATTTAACCATCAATGGAATGATACCCTCGCTTGTGCATATGTACGACCTACCTTCTCCATGATGTAGTGAGATTCACACTCCACATTAACCATTCAAGAATTATAATAAAATTTTTAATATGAGTAAATATAATATTTTTTAACTTAATATAATTATGGATATGAATAAAATATATCCTATTCATAATAAACATGACTTACAAAATAAATCATGTATAGGAATACAAAGCAGTTAACATCTGAAATAATGGTAATACTGAGATATTATTATCAAAATGATATAAGTGGTCTATATATAATATAATAAATATCTATATGGTCATGGTTTAAATTAATGAAATTATTCAACCATTATACAGGAGGTTAATGTAACCTTTACTAATGTAAAGTGCATGTTAAGGGTTAATTTTACAATCTCATTGTTATCCGAGGTTGTTAGTACGTAAGTATTTATTGGTACATCTTTATCATCTAGGTCCATGTTTCTTAAAATGTAATTGATAATATTATCGAAAAAAATTTAAAAACATTTTTACCCATGTTTAACTTTTTATTAAACATTTTTGAAATAATATTTCTATCATTTTCTAAATGAGGTACTTTATAACCTTTTCAAAAAATTAAGGGAATAATGTTTTCTAACTTATACAGCATGAGTGATTATTTTACGTTATTATGACGCCTAAACAGCTTTAATCTTACCTTATAATCTTACAAGGATATTTTCAAAATAAATGTTTTCCTTTATAATTGTGTGACTTTTAATTGATTTTAAAGTAAAAAGGGATATTTATCTTAAATAGTTTTAATGATTTTATTATATTATTTTCATTTAAGTCAACATCCTTTGTTGAATTTTATGCTTAATTGAAGTTGATTTATTATTATAAAATCTTCCATATTATATTGATAGTTTTATGATATTTTTAATTATAGATGTGTTATTTTGATACTATTCGAGGTTTATTGTTAAAGTTTTAACATTTCACATGCTATTTTTAATACAAATGTTTATATTATGTTTCACCCTTTCAATATGAGGAATGCATTGGACTTATTAAGTGACGGTAGAGGCCCACTATAACCCCTCGATGCATCAGTAGGTATCATGAGACAAATGAGTTTATATTTTTACCTATTTATGTATGGTCTTGGTAGGAGGCCTTTATGGTATGGTTATGATGTATGATATTATGTGTTTCATTATTATGAGATTTTTAATTGATATTACATTTGATTATTCGACTAGTAGAATAATCATGTGAATATTTAAATGGAAATATTTTATTTATTCTTGCTATACTGTGCTAAATATTATGTTTTAAAAGGCATGTGTTTTAGTTTTAGACATTTAATTAAAATTTTATTATTATTTATGATAGCTTACACTATATTGTTTTTCTTTACTGAGTATTCGAGATCCCTCGTTTATTATGTTTTATTTTTTCCCAAGATGAAAAGAATTATATTATTAATGACCTGCGGGGATAGTCTAAGAGATATGAGTATTTTTAAGCAGAAACTATGTTGGTTTTCATTTCAATATGTAATGAAAAAATTATGTTTGTATCTAGTTTTTCCAAGGAAACTAAACCAATTTGTCCTTCAGGATTTGATTTTTATATCATGACATTGTTATAAAAAATGCACTGACTCTAGGGATAAGATATAATTTGAGGATAAGTATAGAAGAACATACAAAAATTTTTTAATGTAGAGATTATGTGGGTATTTCAAGAAATACATCCCAGACAGGATACTACAAGTGGGCGTGGCTCTGGCAGAAATATAACTAGGAGTAATAACTCTAACGAGGTGTTTTAGGCCTCCCTCAGGGTAACCCGGTACACAAAAATGGGCCTTACAGCGCACCTTGTTGGACACTCTCAGGGGATATGCTTAGGATAATTTAAATTTTCTTTACAAATCACTATAAATGATTTATGAGTAAATATGTCCCCAAAGAAACCATTTTTTTGATTATGGATTATATATACAAAGATTTTTCAAATTATGTAATTTATTTTACTAGTTTGGAATTATTTATTATTAGTCAGAACCTAATATAGTGTATTCCATTGTCTTGAAATGGCACCTAGTATAATGATTGGAAACTGTATTAACACACACAATCTGTGTAGGTATTTCCCTCCTATACAAGATAATGATAGAGGATCTGGTGATAAAATTGGCTTTGAGAAGCTATAACCATACTAGGACAGCTGACTCAGGTTATGAATAATAACCTTACCTGTATGGAGCTCCTTGATTCACAATGTAGAGGATCAATGTTATACCTCTTCATGAGAGAAAAACCTCCAAAATTCAATAGGAATGAAAATCTATTTTTATATCAGCATTGGATAAGTTCTTTAGAGAAAATATTTCTTTGTTTGGGGATTAGAGAAAGGGAAATATTTATCATGGAATAATATCATCTCTCAGGAGATGCATATCAATAGTGGTAATTAATTAAAAATATTAAGTAATATGAATAAGTAGAAAATATGTAAATGAGGGAGTTTAAAGAACTTTTCTTTGAAAAATACTTCTCTCATGAACAATGAGATGATATGGAAATTCAATTTATTTGTTTGAGGAAAAAGGAGGATGAGAATGTTAAAAAGTGTTAGGATGACTTCATAAGGTTAGTAAGGTGTGTTGCAGACTACATATGTAACCTAATAAGTAAGATTGATTGATTCTTTTGTGGGTTAAAACCAGTCCTCTGACATACATTAGTCTCACAATATTTCTCATCGTACAAAGATATAGTCTCATGTACTATCTATATTAAAATAGATTTCTCTATGTCTTATAAAATTAAAGTAAATAAATAAAACAATAGGTCCATTGGACACACTAGAAAATTATTAAGGGAATAAGGGAAAAGTTAAATTCCCACCCTATGGTAATTTTGGGAAGAAGCTCCGTGGTACACGCCTAAAGAGAATGAGAGTTTATTAAAAGTTGAGATAAAAAGGACACCAAGCTAATTATTTCAAGGGGAATAAAGAATCTTTCAATGTTTAATGATAATATTTTAAATAAATGGGAAATTATGCAAATTATTTTCCTAAGTGCCAAGGAAATTTTCCCCATAAAAGGCCAATAAAGAAAGTCCAAGCTTATAAAATCACAACTACTGAGGTTAAAGTTCTTGATGATATGGTGTTGGGTACTTTAATTATATCATAAAACTTAGCTAAAGATTTATTTGATTCGGGATCATTGAATTCTTTTATATATTCCAAATTTTCCAAGAAAAGTAGACATTTCCCTTTTTATTTAATAATGGAGTTTTCAGTCATAAATCTTAAGGGAAGTATCTTTGCAACAAAGATACGATTGTAAATTACCTTTATAGCACAAAAACGTATTGTATTTTTTAACCTTTTCATCATCCCTATGATTGGATTTGATATAATATTTGGTATGAATTGGATTTCTAAATATGATGCAAAACAATTATTGTCTGAAGATTGAAATTAGAATCTGTGAGGATGAAGAATAATTCCTTATCTTTAAAGCAGAAACTCCATCACATGATTCTTTCAAAATCTACCCCCAATAGATTTAATGAACAAGATTCTTGGGGAAGGAGAGAAAATAACATCTAGGGTTGAAGAAGTTAATATTAAAATAGATGATGTATCTATTGTAAAGGGATACATTGATCTTTCCCTAATGTTTTACCTAGAAATCCCCCAATGTGTGAAGTTGAGTTTTATATTTATTTAATCCCTAATGTAAGACTAATAACAAAGACTCTATATAGAATTCATATAGTTGAATTAGTGTAGTTAAATAAACAACATGAAGAGTTGGGTAAAAAGGGATATATCCACCCTAGTATTTCTCCATGGGGAGCCCTTGTTCTATTTGTCTGGAGGAAAGATGGATCCATGAGATTGTGTATTGATTATAGGGAAATAAATGCAATTAAAATAAAGAACAATGATCCTTTATCCCGTATCAATGATTTATTTGATCAAATTCAAGGAGATCAATTATTTTCAAAGATTGACCTTCATTCTGGATATCATCAATTGCGAGTGAAGAATGAATACATTAGGAATACACAATTCTGGACGATGTATGATCATTATGAATTTATAGTAATTCCATTTGGATTGACTAATGGAACCTTAGTTTTTATGGATCTCATGAATTGAGGTTTCAAGGAATATCTTCATGATTTTGTTGTGGTATTCATTGAAGATATTTTTATATATTATAAAAGCTATGAAGACCATTATAATCAAATGATAATCATTCTTGAGACTCTTAGAAGGGAATAATTATATGGAAAATTTAGAAATTGTGAATTTTGGCTTCAAAAATTTATTTTCTTGTATATATTATCTCTAAGGATGGAACCACTATTTATCTTGCAAAGGAAAAGTCAATCCATGAATTAACATCACCATGGAACGTAACTGAGGTACACAATTTTATTCGTTTAGCAGGTTACTATCGGAATTTCATTAATAATTTTGCTAGAGTAGCAAACCTATTAACCAAGATCACATGTAAACAGGTTAAATTCTCTTGGACAAAATCGCGTGAATAATGTTTTGAATAATTGAAGTGAATATTAGTCAAATCTCCTATCTTGACTTTAGCATCTTGGAATGATGGGTTTAGGATTTATAATGATAAATCAATGAAATGACTTGGTTGTTTTCATATACAGAATGATAGGGTTATTACATATGAATCAAATAAATTAAAAACTCATGAAAAAAACTATCCAACTCATGCTATTGAGTTAGTTTCAGTAATATTTAATCTGAATATATGGATACACTATCTCTATGGTGAAATATATGAGATATATACTAATCAAAAGAGTTTGAAATATATTTTATAATAGAAATAAATCAACATGAAACAAAGTATATCACTTGAGCTACTCAAGAATTATGATTTCACAATACACTACCACCCATGAAATGAAAATAAGGTGGAAAATGCTTTTAGTAGGAGGAACCATAAATTTATAAACAAAATTATAGTTGAAATGGATTTTATGTTCAAGAATATAGTAAATATAGATATGATAATTATCATGGAAAGTGAAACATCACTACTTTTTGAAATGATTTCCAAACCATATTTACTAGAAAAAATAAAAAGTTCACTACTAGAAAAATGATCTATCGCCACGGATATATAGCCACAGTCTAAATAATCCGTGGATATAGGTATGATATAGCCACCCCATAATTTTTGGGTGTGGTAATAGGTTATGTGAATATTATTTGGATTGGGGCTTTCCTCCTTCCCGTAACTTCTCCTTCCCGCATCGCGATTCCTCCTCCCTAACTGTCCTCGTCTTTCCTCTCGCATCGTGATTCCTACTCCCTTGTCTTCTTCTCCATTACTCCTCCCCTTCTCCCCTTGGGACTCCTCGTCCCATCCCCCTCTGTCATTATTCCTCCTCCCCTCCTCCCCTCATTATTCCTACTCCCCTCGCGATTCCTCCTTCCCCTTCAGTTCTGACGCATCAAGAAAGCCTCCCCGACGACTCCGATACGGCTCCAAAGCCACCCTTCCAACACATCTCTGACACTGCAAACCCACCTCCCCACTAACACGACCTACCCACCTCCATGTGGTAACCTCACCTCCCTACTGATGCTGCTTTGAGAATTCCTCCCCATATCCTCCTTCGAAACACCTCTTATGCGGCTATTTGAGGAAGTAATGTTAATCTATTACCTTCCTTATCGGTTGATTAGTTCATTATTATTTATGTGGATTCATTGGAGGAGATACATTATCCTATTACTATGAGTTACAGTTTGTTGGTATATTAACTCTGATTAATTTTCAATTGAGTAAACATAGCTTCTACAACTCTTCTTCATACTGGGTAATCATAAACTTACTAGAAAACGACTCAATTTTTTCAGGTGAAAAGTTGGATATGGATGCTTCTACACATTTCCCATTATACTAAGTTGAATTTTATTGAGTTTGAGTCAATGATGTTTTTTTGGAGGGGCACCCAAATCGAGAGTCTTCCCCTAATATCAGGTGAACCTAACCTCTTCATTAAATTTAGTGTGTACCAAATTCTAAATGGATGGCTCTATATTATGTACTTAGGCATTGATTCCATAATCTGTGTCATATATGAGGCTGGAATCAACAACATTCACTAAATCATAAATTATAATAGGATTCAAAAACTCACCCATTGTAGAGTAATAGGGAGGGGGTTGTAGTTTTCTTCCTTTGTATATATTTTGAAGGAACAATCATATAACATTATTTTCTATTCTCTTGATGGAATATTTTGACTTTCATTTCATATAAGATTTTATTCTCTCTCGTTGATTCTCCCCTAAGAGTGGTTTGTTTATGGTAATCTTGATGGAGTCCCCAAAAACATTCACTAATAATTCTCTTGATGAAGGTGTTGAATTGTGAAACATTAATGGAGGAAACCTTTGGAGAAATTCTTATTAAGATACTTACAAACTAGAAAAGACAAACTTCCTTATAAGAGGGGGAGGAAAAAACCCAGCCTTATCATCTATGTAATATTTTTTTCTACTACCATCATATAGACACCCTTTTTCAGATTTTGGGATTTCTACTGTGACAGTGGAGCTAATAATTACCCCATCCATGTGGGTTGATTAGACGAACCAACCCACTAGCCTCCACCCTAACCTATAGTATACAGAGTTTCCTACCCCAATCATTACTACAATTTCCAGGGGGTTGTGAGTAGAAGTAAGTATAATTAACAGAAAGGAGACCTATAGACATGGGGCTATAGCCACAAGTGGGATGCCCATGGTCATAGGATATTTTAGATCCATGGTATATGAGTGTCCATGGGTGTATGGGATATATTTACACTAGAATATAATGTTTTTTTATCTTGGTTCATGTGGGAAATAATTTTACACAAGGAAAAATGGTGATAAGGAACTATATAAATGAGAAAAATGTATCTGTAGCCTCATGTGGGTGTGAGAAAGGATATTTCCCATGGTAGGGGACCCTATATCCATGGTTATAGGCCTTTTTATAGGGGACCTACAATAAAAATCATATATTCCCATGGGTATAAGCCTTTGTATATAGACTATATTTCCATGGGAATATATTCCTATGGATATAGTCCTATGTATTATGACCTTTGAGAAACATCATATATGTCTATGGCTATAGGACATCATACAATGACCCCATAGCCATGGGAATATATGTATGTGGATATAAGACTCTATACTAGGACAATAAAATCATGGGTAACGATGCCTATAGATGTAGTTTTTTCCATGTTGTATCAGATTATATATTTTAAAAGTATATCCCAATTTGTGCATGCTATTTTGCATATATACTTTTCATAGATCTAACCATACTAATTAGTTTTATGGTATATTTTAATTCTTACCAAGTTCATGTCGGTATTGGAACCTCCTGTTACAATACTGGAGTTGTAAAATTCATGAATTCAGTTATCTAGACTGGATGGAGCCCATATGGTATGCACTTGGACTTTATAATTCATTATTTTACCTTAAAAATTATTCATCATCACCTGTTCTATTATTTCCTTTCACACTAATCATGGTCCTCCCACTTCTATTTTTAGGTTCAGTTATAGATGATTCATCAGATCACTGGCATTTTGTTGAAGTCTCCTAAGACCTGTTCTTATGTGTTGCGGCCACACCACTGAAGGCGAAGCAGTTCCAGCTGATTTGGTTCGCCACCAATGGTTTAAGTTGATGTTTTTCCTTCGTTATTCGAGTTTGATTAGTTTATAATTGGGTTTTTTTGTAATTTTAGGGCCCTTGGTAATTATATTATAGCATGTTGATCATCCTTGAGGTTGTTTCAAGTCACCGGAGTCAAAGGTGACTCAATGTGTGTGCATAGGTAAGCATGTATATAATAAGTTATACCATTATATGTATATCCTCCCATGGCTGTGTGAATAAATATAATAGGCTAGGTGTTCTTATGTATATATATGAAATATGCATACTTGTGTGGGTGACAATGGGATTATGCATGTGAGCATATATATAAGGATCCCCTTGTGCATGTTCAAGTCCATGCAGACACATACATAGGGGTTAGGGTGTTCTTATATATATATGAAAATGTGCATATGCCCAGAGAATTGATGAAGCAACTTAGAGTTGTCGTTGATAAAAGTGTCAAGCGCTGAGTGTGGATTGGCTCCTTTTAGGTAGGTTCCCTCTACTAGCCTCATTAATTTTAGAATTTTTTAAATTGAATTTATGTGCCTTCTTAATTCTGCTTATATTAAATTGCAATTTTTGAATAATTTTTAGTTAAGATAATTGTTTCATTTGATAAACACTTCATGTTTTTGTAATAAAACCCCTCCAATGGAGGTGCGTTGTCTGCGAAAACTCACAGTGGTATACCTTTCTTGACATTATTGCATTGATGTTTTCTTTATACTTGATGTTGTTGTTAGTCATAAAGAACACATCATACTTGACTCTTTTTATATCCATGTAGGGGGTTTCCCTCTTTTTATTAAAACAGTTGTTTGAACCAAAACACCCATTAAGTATCATTAGACTTTTAATATGGAATTTCCCATGTTGGAAAGTGGTGTAATTACCAAGTCACCACTAAGTGACCCCCTTTGATCTTATAAATGGAAATTCTTATGCAGAACATTTTCATATGACATTATATTCCATAAGATCATTAATTTTGTACAACCTAGCCACAATTTGCATATAATTTTGAGTGCTTCTTGGGAATTCACTCCCAATACAAATAATTAATGATTACATCAAATCTCGCTAGTACTCAAAATCATTTCCATCAACTATGGGTGATATTTTACTATTAAAATTTTCAATATATTCGACATGGAATCCTTCCACCATAAAAAAAATACATTCTCCACTATAGTTTAGTACAAGGAAACTGATATGATCAAAAATATGAAAAAGTAATGAATATTTAGAATGATTGTGTCAAGATCGATCTCAAACATATAGACCTAATTGGATACCAAATGTTATCCCAAAATATTGATTATATTCACATTACAAGGGGTGAATATTAGTTAAAAAAACAAACAATTTTTTTCCACCTTAATTAATAAATATATTGAAAATATAAAGATCCAATAACTCAAACAATTATAGAAAAATAAATGTAAATGTATTAATAATAGAACAATTACTATTTCATATCTAACAATAAAATTAAAAAATCGAGTATAAAATTAAAGTAATGGTATTATAACAACAACCACTAAAAGTATAATCTCATCATAAATAAAAAACACATAGTATTAATTTACCAATCAAGTAACTAGAAGCTATAGTTTTAAGTCATTTTCAATCTTATTCAAAAGAGAGTTTGGATTCTTGATTGATTTTCCTTTTCGATCATTTGTTGATTTTGATGATTTGTATTGGTATACTGGATAGGGATGCATGCTATGTAGAGAACCGGTAACAAAACATAGCTGATTCAATTGATTTTCTTCCATTACTTGCAACCGGGATTGACGTGAGTATAAAATTCAGGAGGTAATGGTTATTTTATACTATTTTTTGCAAGACATTCGTAACCATTTTTTGTGTTTTTAATCAAATTGACATGGAATACACCATGCTTGCAGAATTGATGATTTTTAGTTTACTCCTGAGTGTGAAATATTCAATCTTCTGGATATTACTCTATATCATGGTTGGATATTTGATCCCCAAGTATGCACTTTTGAATCCTGTACCTTTATATTTTTTTAGAAAAAATATTTTCTACATTCTCTTAGTTTATAGTTTTCCTTTTTCCTTTTTCTTCTTACCTTTCATTAATATGCATGTATATACATGCATGGGGCTATCCAGGGGGTGTGGGTGTTCAGGGGAGAGGGTGTCCTGTGGAAAGTGTCCAGGGGGGGCATCTAGGGGGGTTCTAATAGCGGGTGTCCAAGGGGGTCCAAGGGGGGGGTGTTCAGTGGGGGTGTCTAGGGGTGATGTATAAGAAGGGGAGTGGTGGGATGTTGCAAGGGGGGGTACTAGAAGGGGGTGGGGGCAGCTTCAAGGGGAGTGGGGGGTCCAAGAAGGGGAGTGATGGGATGCCACAAGGGGGTGGGGCTATTGAAATCGATCATTGGCTTTCCTGTTCTCCATTTGTCTCTACCATTTTGAACCAATTACTTCAATTCCACACCATTCATTACAGTCTAGGTTTTGTTTCTTTAACTCTCCATTCGTACTCACCTATTCGTACCCCCCACTTAGATATTATTCCATCCAAGGTTTCTTCTTATTGACCTCCCCTACTTTTTTTGCAATAACACCTATATTTTTTATTTCTATTTCTATGTTTGTTTTGGCAGTAAAAGTGGGATCGATACCATATTAAAGGTTTTTAGGGTCTTCAATTCAAAGAATCTTGACATTGAGCCTACATTTTCTCTACAATAACCAAGGTTTCTACATCATCCCTCACAATCAGTGCTTTACTTGACATGTTATTTTTTATTTTCTAATCCCACATAGTTGGTTTTGATTTTGAATCAAGCTGCATTCTGATTGGTGTTAGTGAACTGTTTTTCGGAATTTTCAATGTATGTGGAATAAGAATCAATGTTTAATTGGTTAACTATATTCTTGACCATTCAAACATATATGTATTTCATTTTCTTGTTGGATTGGTTCTGATTATGTGGAAGGTGAGTTATTGATGCTATTATTTCTCTAATTATTCTAATGTTACCACAAATACTGGCCTTTACATGCTTTATGTTTGTGGGTTATTTTCTTAGGAATCATAACTTTCTTTGGGACTTAGTAATGTTAATTTAGTGGTGATTTCTATTTTTCATAATTCATGGTTGTATTTTTGTAATGTTTGGTTAATGATAAGTACAAATTCATAACGGTTTTCCTTTTACTTTGAAGTTAGTTTATATTTTAAAGATAAATAGCTTAAAAGCATTGGTTCCCTTTAAATTTTTTATTCTTTTATATCCATGTGTTTCTTTTAGAAGTTACTAAATTCCTGCATGTGTTGCTTACAGAAGTTACTTAATGCTTGAAAGCATTTATCTGCAACATCTATGGCTCTAAGAGACCATGAGACACATCAATGGTATGTACTGTAGATTATCTTCTAGTATAAAAGGATTTTATAAAGGCTATTTTAGTTGAAGGACAAGGTATGCATCTTCATACATTACAAGAAATTGTAGTGATATGTTTTAATTTCATAAAAATAGTAAGTTTTTTACATTTTATATGTGTAATAACAAATACTTCATTAACTATCTTCAATTTAATTTATTATATTATTTCCTAACATGATATGTTATGAAATTTAGTTAACTTATCCATTTAATGAATATTTTAAGATATTATTTCATAAAATACTTTGTCTTACATTTTATATGTTTCCATAAGTGGCCTTCCATTTACTTAATTACAGTTTAAACCAAAAAAGTAACCATGGATAAACCATAATATATCAAAATTCAAATTAGTTGGAATTATTCAATGGAAATATCATTTTTCATGGCCACTCCTTTCTCACCATAGTGCACTACAACAAACACCTTTGAATTGGAGAATCATGGCCACTCATTTCTCACTATAGACCTTGTTTTATTTTTTTTAAACATAATGATTGAATCTAAATTTTATTTTGTTTCTTTTTAGGTACTTCAATGAAAATATCCAGGTTGAGCGAAAAATATAGGAGGATGGTTGGATAATTAAAAAGAATAAAACTACATCATATCATTACAAGGGAGTACATAATTTGGTTTTTACTTGTTTATAACAATTCATTCATGTTTCAACTTATTGGAACAATATTTAAAATGATGATTTTAGGATGTTATGCTTGTTGAGTGTTTTTGCTTAAACTATTGAATAATTTTCATACTGATGTTGTTGACCTGAATCTGTTTATGACGGTTATTGAAAATACTTTTGCTTATGGTAAAACATGTTGATTGTTGAGTTTTAATTTGCAATGATGTTTATTGTAAATTTTATATATAATTATTTCTTTGTTGAAAATATTTTAAATATTACTTAATGAGGGTATAGTGGTAATAAAAAAACTGTTTTTTGGTTATTTTAATGTTAAATGTTCACGGTATTTGTCTTTTATCCAACTGAAAAGAGTTTATTTACATGTTTTTTTCATGTTTGACTGGAAATAATGAATTAATGCATGTGTACACTGAATTTTATTTCAAAAGGAATTAATATTGTTACTTTTTAGGGGAATGATATTTTTTAAACCATCTTTTTACCTTAATGTTTTGGTTCCATATTTTAATTCTCTTCTGGTTTGGGGGATATTTAGGGATTTGGGGGGGTCTAGGGGTCTGTCCAGGGGTGAAAGGGGGTCTATAGGGGGGAGGGGGTTGTACAGGGGGAGGGGAGGGGGTATGGGGGATGTTCATGGGGAGGGGGTTTCCAGGATGGGTGAAAGGGGGTCTTCAGGGGGGAGGGGTGTAGGGGATGGGGGTAGTGTGCAGGGGTGTGGGGATGTAGGGGGAGGGGGGCAGGGGTGTGGGGGTGCTTGGGGAGGGGAGATTTCCAGGGGGATGTCTAGGGGGTGTCTAGGGGGGTCTCCTCCCCATTTGTAAACCCCTCATATCCCATTTTATCCATTTCTAGGGATCTTGATTTCTCTTCCAATTTACAACATCTTCTTAATTGCGTGATTAATTTATTTTTGAAATTATCTTTTCCTCCCATCAGATATGGTAGTTTTCCACCTTATTAACCATCATTTTGTCTTGAATTTTCCTCTAATAAAACATATTATATTAATATCTAAAAATATGCAAATGAATATATCACTATCAAGTTGGTCAGGTCTTGCATATGGTGAAAATTTTACTATTTTTTCATTTTATTTATTTTCTTGTGATTTTTGATAGGCAATGTTCTACTATTGAGAAACAACTTGAATTTGAACACTTACACAATGGAGGTGTCACCGGAAAAATTATACTCCTTAGTTGCAGAATGATTAATCGATTCAAACAGTAATGTTAAAGTAATTTCCATATTTTTGGAATCCTGATGGATTTTACTTTATGGTAATTTTTTTATTTTGGTGAATTGTATTGGTATGTAGGATAGGGATGTATCCTATGTAGAGAACCAAAAATAGTACATAGTCAATGAAATTTATTTTCTTCCACGAATTACAGTTGGGATTGATGTGAGTATAAAATTCAGGAGGTAATGGTTATGGATGAAGTGAGTTTGATCTTGATTAAGGATGATATCTTTAATGGTATTCACTTTCCATGGTGATGAGACCCAGTGTTATAACCATTAATAAAGATTAATTACCTTCTCAAAAAATTGTGATGTGAATTCGTGTTTGTTTGATATGGTAATGACCATTGTATTGGTGATTGATACCCCAATCTATGGTGAGTGGATCAAAAAATTAGAAATTTTTATCTAACTACTCAAGTAATGTTAATTTTATCTTAAATATGTTTATGGTGTATCAAAGGTATAAAATTTTGTATTTTTAAGGGTGCATGTGAGAGATTTCTCGATGGAGAACCATTGTTTTCCTCTATCTGGGACTGCGATATGAAATAACACTCATTTTGAGGGTATCCAGTGAGTATACGCAAGAAAAATGATACTTCTAAGAGGTAAACATGATGGTTCTCCCCAATGGTGGGAGAAAAATCATCCAATTTCTCTATATAATAATTGTAGTCCCATAATATCATTTTGGGTATATCCATTAGCATTTGAGTGAGTATATTACCTAGTAGAGTATAGTCATTGATAAAGTATGTTCTTTAGAATATTTTTTTTATTTCCAACATGTAGTGATTTGTGATATATAATTGCGGATGTATTCAAAATATCTATTGGTATAGTTTCATAATTCTATAAGGTTTTATCCTAGAATATGAATCTCATCGAGTCAGGTTATTTGAGAAGTTTGGATCATGTACTTTAGATTATTGTTTAATAGGTCACTGAATTTTAGTGTTGGGGGGTTATGTGGCATCTAGGGGGTCCTGTGGGGGGAGTCCAGGGGGTCTGGGGGAGTCTAGGGGGTTGGGGTGTGCAGTCCAAGGGGTTCTAATGGAGGGATTCTAGGGGGGTGTCTGGGGGTGTCATGGGGGGGTTAGTGGGGGTGTCCATGGGGGGGGGTCAGGGGTGTCTATGGGGTCTAGTGGGGTGTCCAGGGGGTGTTCATGGGGATGTCTAGTGGGGGTGTCTAGGGGGAGGTGGTTTCTATGGGGGTGTCCATGGGGGTCCTTGGGCGGTGTCCTGTGGGGGGGGGGGTAGGGGGTGTCCAGTGGGGTGTCCAGTGGGGGGTTTCTAGGAGGTTTCCAAGTGGGTGGGGGGGGGGGTCTGGGGGGTGGGGTTTCTTAGGGCGGGGGTCCAGTGGAGGGTGTCTAGGGGGTCCAAGGGGTGTCTGGGGGGTTTCCACAGGGGGTGTCTAGAGGGTGATGTCTAGGAAGAGGAGTGGTGGGATGCTGCAAAATGGGTGGGGACTGCTGCAAGGGGAGTGTGGGGGTCGGTGTCCAGGAAGTGGGGTGGTGGGCTGGTGCAAGGGGGTGGGGGATGCTGCAAATGGGGTGGGGGCTGCTGCAAAGGGGTGTAGGGGGGCAAATGTCCAAGAAGGGGAGTGGTGGGATGATGCAAGGGGTGGGGAAGCTTCAAGTAGGGTGGGGGCTGCTGCAAGGGGAGTGTGTGGGGGGGGGACTATCCAGGAGGGGGAGTAGTGGGATACTGTAAGGGGTGGGGCTGTTGCAAGGGGAGTGGTGGGATGCTACAAGGGGGCGGGGGTGGCTGTTTAGGGGGGAGGGTGGGGTTTTTTTATTAAATGGGAAGGGATTTATCCACACTTTCTAATTGTGTCTGATGCCCTATAGTAAAGGTTTGAATCACGGATAAAGACCTATAGCCACGGTTTGGGACCATGGCTATAGGCAATGTGTGGATTGAGCTTCTTCCACAGTTTGAAACCGTGGCTAAATCCCTTTAGCCATGATTCAAACCATGGCTATAGGATTTTAACCATGGTTAAAACTATGGATATAGGGTTTTAGCCAATGTTTCAAACCGTGGCTATAGGCCAAGGCCTATTGCAATTCCAAAACCAACCACCATTCATTGAACCACGGCTATAACCTATAGCCATAGTTTTTGGGCTTATAGACAATGTTTCAAAACATGGCCATAGCCCAAATTTCTAGTAATGGTTATCAGACTAATGATAAGGGGTTTAAAAATAAAATTAAAGCTGTGAATGATGTGTCATTGATTGAATTAGTATTTTAATATGGAATTTTAAAATTTTGGAAGATGCTTTGTGTTACCACTATACCTGAGATAAACAGTTAATTATTGGATGTTGTACATAACTCCAATTTTTCTATACACCTGGTTATCACTAAGATGTATATATATTTTAAAGAACATTTTGTGAGGGAAAACATGAAGAGGGATATTTTTTTATGTATCAAGATGTTTGGTTTTTCAATAGGTGAAGGCTGGAAGACAACTTCTTATAGGAGTCATGAAATCTCTTCCTATACCTATGTGGAAATGGGATGATATTATGATGGAATTTTTCATTGGGTACCAAAGACTCCCAGAATAAATGATGCGATATGGGTTATTGTTTACTGTTTTACCAAATCAGTACATCTTCTTTCTATAAGAGAAGATTTACCACTTGAACATTTGGAAGGATTGTATATTAATAAAGTTGTAAGACTTCATAGTGTACCCCTATCAATTTTTTTTGATTGTGATCCCCATTTTACATCACAATTATAGAAAAGTATTTAGAAGGCCCTAGATATTGAGCTTTGTTTGACCACTACCTACCACCATAAAACCAATAGAAAATCAGAATAAACATTTCAAACTCGAGAAGACATGTTGAGATATTTATCACTAGACTTTCATGATATTTGGCATCAGTATTTCCCTCTTGTAAAATTTTCCTATAACAATAGCTTCCATTTATGTATTCATATGGCACCATATAAAGTGTTATATGGAAAGAGATATTGTACACCAACTTGTTGGGATGATTTTTGTGAAATAAAACTCATAGTTCCATAACTTAATAAGGAAACAACAAAAAGGAAAATATTATTCAAACTCATATCAAAATAGCTCAAAGTAGGCAAAAGAACAATGCTCATAATTGAAGGAATTATTGGGAATTTCAAGTGGGAAATTAGGTTTTCTTGAAGGTATCTCCATGGAAGGGTGTTATAAGATTCAATACGAAGGGTAAATTATGTCCTAGGTACAACGAAATTTTTTTTATTTTGGAATGAATTGGAGTTATAGCTTATTATTTGACAACGCCTCCATGTCTCTCCAAAGTTCATGATTTGTTCCACGTATCATTATTAAAGAAATACATGTCAGACCTAACGCATATACTCACCTATGAAGAAATTGAACTAGAACTCTATCAATCTTATTATGAAGAGACTATAAATATTATTGAAACTAGAGAACAAGTTCTGAGAAATTGGATGAATTGATTGGTAAAGGTTCTTTGGAGAAACCATAAAATGGAAGAGACGACGTGGGAAATTGAGGAAATTATGATGAAGAACCACCCTCATCCTTTTATGAATTAATATTCTAGAAATTTGAGGAAAAAATTATATTAAGGGGGTAATAATGTAACACCCCAAGCATCCACAATATTCTTCTTTTTAAATAATTTAATAGCTTGTGTTGCACGCAACACCGAGTTCGAGTGCACCATGACCTATCAAACTAGATGTTTAAAAAGCAGTTATGAAAAGTATTAACCATAGTAAAACATTAATAAATTTTATTATTCAAAATATATTTATGTTTTGAATAGGGAATATCAAAATTATCTTAGGGTTATTTTTTTATTTTTCTGAAAAGTTTTAATTTTTTATGAATAATTAAAAATACTACATTGTTGTTAAAAACTGCCTTTTTAATTTTAATAATTATTTTAATATAAATTGATTTTAATGTCATAATAGATAAATAATACATATATTAATCAAATATAGTTCATTGGAATCATTTTATAATATATTTATATTTAAATATTTATCGAACTTTTGAACGCCTCTTTTACCCACCTTCTAGCCAAATTTGAGGAATTTGTATTAAATATAATTTTATTGCTTCTATAAATTGAATTTTAAAAAATATATTTAAGTATTAAAAAATTGGTCTAATGGGATCAAAATAATTTTGAGTGAATAGTAGCTTTTGGATTTTTAGTTACCACTATTAAAGGTAAATTGGGTAATTAAAGGTAAAAATAATATTATAATAATATAAAATTACCCTAATACTTGTCCAAATTTCATTGGATAACTTTTTATCATCCAAAATAATTCTTCGGTATAAAATATTATCCTTTTAAATCCACTTGTGTTAGATTAGGACATTTATTATTTTTTATTTAAAGAAGAGTAAAAAATGTCATATTTAAATTTAAATAACTATGTCATTTTTAATATGAGGATATATAAGTGATATGGTAGACAATAAATATTATTTAAAAATACAAAAAATTTATCTACATAATAGTAATTTATTTATAATTTAAGGAAATATCTAATTAAATTAAATGGCGAGACAATGATGATGTCATAATTAATTTATTAAAGGAATAATCAATTAAATGATATTAACAATATTAAAATAAATATAATTTGAAATATTTGATTAGATAAAAGATTTTTTTGGATTAAATTGACATGTTAGGGATGATTTCAGGTAGTTTTTTTGAAGGAATAAAGTTGTTAGGACTTTAACAAATATCATGTATTAAATAGTGTGAAAATTAACATAAATGAGATTTTAAAACAAATACTATTTTATTAAATAATTTAAAAGTAATAAAAGTATATGGTTCATCAAAATAACTTTTATAATGTTAAATATTTCATAAATTATCCAATTTGGGTTCTTTTGTATTTTTATAGTAACTACATTAACCCTATTATATAAAAAAGACAAGTAGACAAAATAAGAGTTAAACTGTTTAACTAAGGGTTAAATCCAAAATATAAAGTTAATTTTGTGACCTAAACATGTATAAAAATAATTAGTTGAGATTATTTAGACCCATACTCGTCTTAGATACTAAATAAAACACTTTTTTGTTATTTTAAATCGAATTTCATTTTATAATAAATTAATATTTTTGGAGTTTTCAAAAGTGCCCCTCCACTCTCTTATAAAAGGGCACCACTCCATATCTTTTATTCACACCTCTAAAGCCCTTTGTATCATCTGAAACCATCCCGCTTATCCTCCAAACTTGTCTCACTTAATCCTAGAGTCCATAAATTTGGTATAAATCCAACTTAAGGAGTCTTTTGGTTCAAATCAAAAGGAGATACCTAAAAAAGAGGTAATTGTTTTATCAACTCTTTCAAAGTTCCTTTCTTCTTCTACTTCCTATTAATATTTTTTCCATAAAAAAGTAATAAATATATTATCATATACACTCTTATATGTTATTATAATTATTATACAACCATATTCCTTCTTTTATCCATCCTACGAATAATAATACCACCCTGTGTGTGTACGTATGTCTTACCGTCTCCACACCGTGGTGTGATTTGTTATTCAACCCTAATTTATTTGGATTGGAATAATGATGATTATAATGGATATAAATAATTAATAATACATTATAATTATTATTTATTGTTATTATACCATCCAATTACAAACCATTTTACTATCAAGGGAATGATATCGTTGCTTGGGTGTACATACGACCTACCGTCTCACGACGCAGTGAGATTCATTCTCCACATTAACCATTCATGAATGATACCCAAATTTATAATATGACTAAATATAATATTTATGAAATTAATTTCATTATGGATATGAATAAAATTTATCATATTCATAAGAAACATGACTTACATAAAAAAACATGCATAGGAAAAAAAACGTAGTTGACATGAGAAACAATGGTAATTCTGAGATATTATTAACAAAACGATAAAAGAAGATCATATTTGATATGAAAAATATGGATATGGTCTTGGAATACTTTAATAGAATTATTTAAAAACTATACAAGAGTTTAATGCACCCTCTACTAAATGAAAGTACAAGGTAAAGGTTAATTTCACAATCTCATTATTATCCAAGGTTGTTTATATGTAAGTATCTACTGGGATATATTTATCATCCCTATCCATGTCTCTTAAAATGTAATTAAAAATACTATCTATAGTATTTAAGTAATTTTTACCCATGTTTTAATTTATATAAATTTTTTTAAGGGAATCTTTCCATCATTTTCTACATGATTTACTTTATAACCTTTTCAAAAAATTAATGCATGAATGTTTTTAACATACACAACATGAGTAGCTATTTTCTACCATTATGAAGCCTTAAAATATTAAAGCTTCCCTTACAAGATTATACAGTTATTTTCTGAATTAATTTTTTTCTTTATAATTTTATGTCATTTAATTTATTTCATAGTAAAAATAGATATTTTTCTTAAAGTGTTTTAATGATTTTATTTTATCATTTTCATTTATTTTAATATACTTTGTTGGATTTTATGCTTAATTGAGTTTGATTTACTATGATACAATCTTCAATATTATATTGAATTTTTTGTGAATTTTTTAATATGGATGTGCTATTTTTTACCATTCATGGTTTATAGTTAAATTATTTACATTTTATATACTAGTTTTAATACAAAGGTTTATGTTATGTTTCAGCCTTTTCATATGAGGAATGCATTAGATTTAGTAAGTGATGGGTGGGGCCCACTATAGCGCCTCGATGCATCAATAGGTCTCATGAGACATTATATTTGGGGTTTTTACCCATTTATATATGGTCTTGGCATGATTCCTTAACGGTATTGTTATTATGTCCAATATTAAGCATTCCATCAGTATGAGATTAGTTATTGATATTACATGTGATTATTCGACAAGTAGAATATCCTTGGGAATGTTTAAATAGAATTATTTGATTTATTATTGTCTTATTATGCTAAATATTATGTTTTATAAGGCTTATGTTCAGTTTTATACCCTACCATAAATATTTATGATTATTTATGATATCTTTTTCTATATTGATTATACTTACTGAGCATCTGAGATCATCCCTTTCCTATGTTTCATTTTTTCCCAAGATGCGAAGAATTATATTATGAATTAACTATAAAGATATTCTAATAGATATGAGTGTTTTTAATGGAGATTCTGTTTTTTTAATTTCATGATATAATGTAAAACTTATGTTGTATCTAGTCTTTTCAAGGCTAATAAATTTACTAGTCCTCTAAGATTTGATTTATTGTGACCATGCTAATGTAATAAAACAATGCACCAACTCTGGGTTACTGGGGTTAGGGCATTACATTTTTATTACCATATAATGATGGAGGTTACTGATGTATAAAGTGTCATAACATTGTTATGATGCTTGGTGTATTGGCATGCTACTCCTTTTAGGAAAGGATATTGATCATAAACTGAGTTATTTGACCCAATATGGTTATAATTTGTTTAGTTCCAACTACTTCTCTAGCTCTAGTTTTATTATCTTGAATAGTAGGGATATCCCTGCATATATTACGTGCATTGATTCAGTTTTCATTCATTTTACTAGTTTCCATTTCCAAAAAAAATTATACAATAGATTATATCATAACATTATGTAACATAATTTATAATCCCAAAACTACGGAAATACTTCACATAAATTAAAAAATCAATGCATATCTAATATCATAAACATATACATGGTTTCATTGGGAGTGTTTTAAAATTATAAAAAAATTTCAAAATCCTTTATAATGGATTGTAAAAAAATTTTAATTATCTTAAGAATATCCCCTATGAGTGTCAAACTAGGTCCATGGTAAAGCCCACATTCTTGCACAAGGTAACTATAGATTCAATTCCAAATGTTAATTTTTTTGTGTTTTTCCCTTAGAAACAATTTTACTAGAACCAAATAAACTTATATTATATAGATATAGATTTATTTATAGAAAAAAACCATAATATATTACTCAAAAAAATAGGACGTTCTTGTATACTTATCCACAAATTATATCATAGGGTTATGTTCATTAATCAATGTTTTCCTAATCTAGTTCACAAGGTTTCTACTAAACTTGATTGGATACAAAATATAAAGAACCCAAACCTATTATCCCAAAAACAGTGATTAATTTATTATATTTGAATAAGATATAAGGAATTACATCCCAACACACCTAATAGTTTAGTAGTCTTGGTAAAGATGATGCATACTTTAATCTAAAATTATTATTGAAAATATAAAATATAACATATTATTTTCATTGAGTAAATAATAAATATGATTATATTATCCTAATATATCAATCATAATACACTTCCTGACATCATAGGGAAAGGAAACATAAGAAAGGAGTGAGATATGATTCTCAGAAATTGTATTCATACATCAGAATATATCATGACCAAATAAGGAATAATCAATATTAAAATTTAAATAAGTGAAAAACATTCCATTTAATTAATTTCTTGAACACGACTAATAATATTTCATGAATAAATTACGATCTAAATGATTTCATATAAATAATCACATCTGATTGAAACTCATCCATGGATATTATAACTAATTGATTAATCACATGGACAATAATATCTATCCTCATAATTAATGAATTCAAAATTGTGGACATCATAACCATACCTTCAAGGCCTCAATCAAGGAAAACTAGTATAAATGGGTAAGGCCTTATCCAAATACCCAATCTATTTTGTCTCATGAGACCTATCGATTTATCAAGGGGATACTATCGGCCCCTCCCATCACTTACTAATTCACATTCATTCCAAACAATAAAGGGGAGAAAAATTAATAAATGTAAATAGTAATATTGAAAAAATTTCATAAGAAATCGTTATAATTTGACCATTCAATAAATATAAGAATAAATTATAAAAATAAATTATAAGCATGGAAAATTTAAAATATATCCATAGTGGATCAAAATAAAATAAGGATTTCTATCATTGATGAAAAAATACCATAAAAATATCCTTAAATCATTTTTGGGGAAAAACCCTTTCAATTTTGATAATTACTTTTGAAAACTATAAATTTGTAGAATATTAGGAAATATATTTATTTTAAAATAATATTATAAAAAATTAAAGTATTATTTAAATCAATTATTAGTCATGATGAAGGGTAAATCCATACTTTTTGTATATGTTAAAAATTCATTCTGTTAACAATGATGTAAAAATATTAAAAAAACCACATTTAGAAAGAGAAAAGAAGGTTACTTTAAAAGTATTTGTTAAAAATTTATACATGGTAAAAATTATTTGATAAATAATTTGAATAATTCTAAAACATTCTTCAATATATTTTTTGAAAACATGGATATAAAATAAAAATGGTTTTCAACCGGAGAGAAAAATGAAGTTAGATTTTCTTTGAAAACATTATTTTTTTATATTTTGTTATCAGATAGGAAAATAATAGAAAAACGATTAATAACTATAAATAACTATAGGATAATTAATTTCATGAGTTTATTGAAATATATATCACAATAATTCATTATCTTAAACGTAATCATGAACAATACTGATAAACAATGAGATTATAACAGAAACAATTTCCACTATGGAACCATATAAAATTTAATCCCCATGAATGAAATAAATTCAAATTAATATTTCAATATAATGAATATAAAGGTAAATTTTTAGTACATACCACATGAAAAATAACAATGTGGTGAATATGGGATACATCTCATTGAAGTAAAAGTGACATGAGAAACCATTACCTCATGTATGATTTCCTTTATATGTTCTCATACCTTCTATATAACAAATATATATTGATAATTTATTTATAAAATGACCATAATAATATATATCATAACATTTATGATTTACTTATAATATTTTATAACCTAACTATTAAAAATTCTTTGTTAAAATCCCTGTTTTAGGTGATAATTTCTTCCTTTTCATGTGTATTTTGGTTCTATAATTTTGGTACTTTTATTTTTATTATGGTTATATATTATATATAAGTTTAAAAATTATATAAATATAAATATAATAATTATATTAGTATTTAAAATAGTCTATATTAGCAAGATATGGGAAAATGATTTACATCGTTCATGGAGATAGTATGTCGTACATACGCATGAACGTTGTTTATATTTTTCCAACGGATGGAACATATGAAAGGTAAATAATATTTCAACTTTAAAGAACGATTTTTATATAAAATATATCATATATATATATTCCTTAAATATATTTTTATTACCATCCATGTCAAAATAAATTTAAAACAATTTTACATCACTAGGTAGAGGTGGTTGTCCATGCATACGCATCAGCGACCATATTTTTTCCAATAGGTGGGAAGGTAAGAAGGTATATGTGATATTATATTTTTATAACTACATTAATATCATAAATATAATATAAATATTTTAAATCCCTCATTATAAATATTTAATAGTGGTGACGATGGAAAATGAATTACATCGATTCACGAGGTGGTAGTCCATCGTACACATGATTGATGGTTTCATTTCCCATTTGAATGAAGAAGATATGGATATAGTTTATTAACTTAATATAATAACATATAATTACATATAATATAATTTTATTATTATTTTATCATAGTTTCAAAATATTTTCAGGATTTAGAAGATTAAGTAAAATGAAAATGTGTGGTTAAGAACATTACTTCTTATTCAGAAAACCTCATTAGGTTTATAACTAAAGTATTACTATATTGAATTTATGATTAAAAAATTCCTCTATCATGTGTGGACGGATTTAATTAATATGTTATTTATGGATCTGATAACATCCCCAAACTAGAAGCCACTAAACTGGTGCCCCGGGTCAAGTCGTCACATGACCTCAAACACGCCTTCCTGTACGCCGGAGGTTACTGAATAGCAGCAAGGGTCTGATAAGATACATGGGAATACTATACCCTATTTATCAGAGTAATCCCCAACAAATATTAATTTAAATAATTGAAACAATATAAAATAAATAATAACATGCATAAATAAAAAATTCCCAAAACTGGGTACAACCATAAAAAACAGTAGATATGACATGCCATGCTATAATGCTAAGTGAAAACCCCCCAAAGGAAAGATAAATAGCCGAATACCCAAAATGATCTGGAATCCAAGTCTAGAACCTCACCCATACATGTCCCATTTCCAACTCAACTCCCTATCATAGAACCCTTTCACTTGTCCAGACTTTCAAGCAAGAAATCTACTCAGGTACCCAATGGCTGCCCAAGCATGGTATGTGTATAACTCAGTAGGCCACCACCAATGGTGTCTACAAAAATAACCAATAAAATTAGATAGTTTATTCAAGTGATAAATAATAGTAAGTAAAGTTAAACAGTTCAATAGTTTATTCTAAACTATTTTACTTTAAAATCATACTACCATTGAATCAAGGTTCACCACTACGGCATCCCATAGTGTAATATACCCTTTTCATGTGTTTAGTGGATTAAGAATGTTCAATATTCTCAAGAATATGGAAAACAAATACTCTCTCACTAGGAATCACATTATAACAACCTCATAATCCTCACCTTGAAGCCTCAGTCCTGGTTGAATGCAACCATTAGGGGAATAGAACATTGTTCTCTTCACCAACCCATGCATTTAGTGGTGGAGCTAGAACCTCAGTCTTACATGAACCATGGGTGTAGAACCTAAAGTCTATATCCCACTCTGCCAATCCATGTGCACATTCTTATTTTTCATTTACCATAATTAACCACATGACAACAAGCATATCCAATATCATTTACAACATCACAACAATATCAATAAATGGGAAATTTATATTTTTCCTGAATCTATTAACACATTAATGTTTTATATTACATGACCCTTTATCCCCATTCCAATTTTCCATGCCTATCTCACTAAGCATATTAAATTTTATACATGATTCCTTATCGTATTCCCATTACTCTTATTTAACCCATTTAAATGTCAACCAAACAATAACTTATCTTTTAACCACATTAGACACAACTAGTCGCCATCCATTACAACTCATTACATGAACCAATTATCCTACCCGTCAAGTCTCTATATTATTATGAGTCAATTTCACACCTTACATTTCCATTAGCCTAATCAGGAGAGCCAAAACACCACATGGGTGGCCCTAATTTGGTCAAGTCAATCTCTTTTCATCCCATGGGGATAAAGAGTTGTTCAATTAATTATTTACACACCCAATACAACATGTCTCATTAATGTAATAAAGAACCCATCAAGAGGGGAAATAATAATGAAACCCTACATACACAAATCATTGAGTTAACTATGGGATATAACTTGTAGAACACCTACCTTGAATTCATTGGCAAACACACTCCCAATCGAGGTCTTAGATCCTGATCCAACCACCCTTTGAAGCCTCAAACCGATCTTCAATCCACAACTGATGACACTCCAAATGACATTGGATTGAAGGATAATCACCCTTGGGTTCTCTTGGAAGTTTTGGTTCATTACTAGGGTTTAAAGAGGGGAGGATGGGGAAAATCTCGAGTTGGTACTTAATTTCCCATAATGGCATTTTTGTAATTCTTCTCAAAGTTATTGGTTTGTGCAGTTTACCTACATAGTTTTACAAACTATGCGCAAACTGTGTAGATTCTACTATCCAAAAATATCCTCCATCTCAAAGTTTTCTAGGATTTCTTCATGGTTTTCACTTACCATGCGCAAATCGTGAAGCATGCCCAAAAACCCCCCATTTTCTTCCTCTTTCGTGCTCTGACCCCCCAAACACCCCCAAGTCAACATGTGAACTTGTAAAAACACTTATTTAACAAAAATAATGAACTTAAACTAAAACGTAAGAAAAAATACCTTAATGTATATTATTGATCTTACAACCTCCCCACCTTATGACGGCTCATCCCCGAGTCACTCTTCTAAGCATCATTGAGTTCCCAAGGAAAATTGATCTGGCAACTTGGCCTATATATCAAATTATCAATCCCAATTTTCCTCCTGAATGTTTCCATATTTCCATATAAAATGAACCAAATGAAACACCTTTCCCTACATTTCCTTCCCACTATGATCCACAATATGAACCGATTACTTCTTAGAGGATGCATCAGCCTCAAGCATGACATCCTTGGCATTTAACACATTAGATAGATCGAGGTGATACTCTCGAAGTTGTGAAACATGGAAAACATCATGAATCCCACTATACCACTATAGAAGATCCAATCAGTATGCCACCAATTCGATCCTCTCCACAATATCAAACAGCCCCATATATCTAGGTACCAACTTGCCCTGCTTCTGAATTTGACGGTGACCCAACCTTGGAGACACCTGAATAAACACATTACCACCTACCATAAACTCAAGAGGTATATGATGTCGATAAACATATGAATTTTTTCTACTCTAATCCTTCTTCATCTTTTTTTGAATCAATATAACCTTCTCTGACATCTCCTACACCGGACTTGATCCAAACAACTCAAACTCCCCAACCTCTAACCAACACAGTGAAAATATACATGGTCTTTCATTGTGTTCCTCGATAATGGCCATCTGAATTGTGGCTTGAAACTGTTTTTGTAAGAAAAATCAATGAGTGAAAAGTTTTTCTCCCACAATCATCCAAAATCCATAACACATTCTCTCAATATGTCTTTTAATACTTGAATTGTATGCTCTGAATTTTCGTTTGTCTGTGGGGGGTGTAAGTCGTACTCAAAATCACATGAGTACCAAGTTCCTTCTATAATCCCTTCTAGAAGCATGAGGTGAAACGTGGATCATGATCCCAAACAATGGTTCTCACCAAACCATTCAACCATACTATTTATCGAACATACAATTCTCCTAACTTGTTGGCTTTTTAAGTTTCCTGGATTGGAAAGAAATGATCCACTTTTGTTAGCCAATATACCACCACCCAAATTGCATCATTCTTATAAGACATCCTTAGAAGGCCCACTACGAAGTTCAACATGTTTTCATTCCACTTACACTCTTGAATATAAAATGACTACAACAACCCACCAAGATGTTGGTGTTCAGCCTTCACATGATGATAGTTAAGGCATCGCGGTACAAAACATGCAACTTATTTTGTCATTCTTGGCCACTAAAACTGCCTATGATGATCACGATACATCTTAGTCAAGTTTGGGTACACTTCCCATATTTACACATGAATCTCATGAATCAAATCCTATTATACATTTGTCATCACCATAAAACGATTGTGAACATAAGAAACTCCATCGTCACAGAATGTCCAACTAGAAGGTGACTCCCCGCCTTTATGATCTTACTTCATAGCCAAACACTATGGATACACCAACTGAATCTCTTTAACTCTACTCAAAATTGTTGGTCCAACTGATATAGTCACAAGGGATATCTTCTTGTTACCATCCTATACCTCCAAATTCATCTTAGAAAATAATTTCATCATCTTCCACTCTAAACTAGATTTCTGAACTACCTAATTCTGAGTCTTCTGGATCAGAGCATCAATGAAAGTATTCCCTTTTCCTCGTGTGTAGACAAACTCAAAATCAAAATACTACAAGTAATCAACCTACCTTAACTATTGAATATTCAAATCCCACTAAGAGAATATGTAACTAATAATTTTATGGTTGGTGAACACTGTGAAAGGTTCTCCCAACAAGTAATGCCTCCAACACTTTAAGGCATCAACCACAACTGCTATCTCCCGTCCATGAGTATGATAATTCCTTTCATGTAGCCTCAACTGTATCGACCCATTAGCTACATATTGATCATACTGCATCAACACTACCCCAATTCTAATGTCATATGTATCACAAAACAAGGTGTACCTTTAACCTGGTTCGGGTAAGATCAAAATCAGTGCGTTATTCAACCACTTCTTCAGCTCCCAGAAATAATTCTCACAAGCCTCTGACCAATCAAACTTAACCCCCTTCTTGGTTAGGCCTATGAGAGGTGCTTCAAAATTATATAAATCTCTAATAAACTTTTAGTAACAACTATCCAATGCTAGAAAACTTCTAACATTAGATACATTCTTTTGCAACTCCCACGACACCACAACCTTCACCTTTTCTGGATCCACCAATATACCTGACTCAAAAATGATGTGTCCCCAAAAGTGTACCTCATTAATCCAAAAAAGAAAATTTTATTGTTTGACGTAAACGATATTCTCTCATAGTGTACTCAAGATGATTCACATGATCATCATGAGTTTTGGAGTACACTAAGATGTCATAAACAAAAAAAACTATGAATTGATCTAGATACAAGTGAAATATCTAGTTCATCAAGTCCACGAACACAGCCAGTGCATCGTTCAAACCAAACAGCATTACCAGAAATTCATACAACTCGTACCTACTTTGGAATGATTTCTAGGGTATGTTAGAAGGTCTCACCTTCAACTAATGATATTCTGATCTGAAATCAATCTTAGAAAACATTGAGGCATCTCTGAGCTGATCAAACATGTCATAGATTTTAGGAAGAGGGTTTTCGTTCCTGACCGTCATCTGATTCAGCTTCCTATAATTGATACATAGCCTCAATGATCCATCAATATTCTTAGAAAATAACATAGAAGATCCCCAAGGTGAGTATTAGGACGTATAAAACCCTTATTATCCACCTCTTTTAACTGAACCATCAGTTCATGGAGCTCTGCTAGCACCATTCGATATGATGGAATGGAAACAGACTCTTCTCTAGATAACTTCTCAATTGTGAACACAATATCTCTCTCAGGAGGTAACCTCGAGAATTCATCAGGAAACAAATCTTAAAATTGGTCCACCACAAAAGGGGATACTAGCTACACTTTCTCCCCATCCTCTAGCATAAGGCATGCCACTTGAACTGTGAGTTATCTTAGCTGTTTCCATAGTGGCCCTGCATGACCTGCTCGAGTATCCCACTCACCACGAAAGAAATAAGTGCCTCCATTGAGATAGTTGAACATTACTCAGCATTGGTAACAGTCAATATGGGATTGATATAACACCAACCAATCCATCCCAAATATTATGTCAAAACTTAACAGATCTTGGAAAAACAGATCTCACCAGAAATTATACCCACCAACCTCCAGAGAAAAACCCTTACATGGCCTAATGTCCTAAACTCACACCCCTAGTGGAGTATGAGGCGACATTACCCCACCTGTAGTCTCCATGGATAATCCCAACATAATTATTAATTGAGAAAAAAATAAATGAATTCATAGCATATGTATCAAATAAAGAACTAACAAGTGTCGAATCTACAAGAATTGTACCTAGAACAGTAGAAAATCCTCCCTCACCACCATAAAGTGTAGTCTGAACTACATGGACGAGAACTACCACTTTACCTTTGTCTCCATCTTGAGTATCTTGTTCTATGATTCCCTTTTGATAACGTTGATCTAGACCTAGAGTTCCACATCCACTTCCTCTACCAGTACAACTTGTGGAGCATTAATTTCCTGTCTGATATGGGGAAACCAACCCCTTGTCTACAATCAGCATATTCCCATGACCTCTATCATTCCTTAATAGTCATGGGTTCTTGCAAAACCATTGCACATGGCCTAACTTTCCGGATGATTGTCACTGGACCAATGGGAAGTGACACTGGTCAGGCTTGTACCACGGACTACCACACTAATAACAGAAGACCTAGTCACCACCCTGAGAAGCTGACCCCCTCTTATAACTTCTTTGTGTGCTTCTATCTTACAAAAATATTATAAAATGGCACTTCCTACTATCGAAATCTGCACCACTTGATCACCCAGTTGGTGCCACAAGTTCACTACATGAAGATCCCTTCAGGTTCCCCTCTGAGATAATGGCTTGATCCATGACTTCAAAAAAACTTTTCGAATGAAATTTATTCACCTGAGACCTGATATAGTGTCTCATCCCATCCTGGAAGCATTTCTCCACAACTGACTCATCTCTCGTCAACATCAGAATAGATCATCTCAGATCGGTGAAATGACTATCATAGTCCATTACCGACATTGTCCCCTAAGTCAACTTCATAAAACTCCCAGCCTTATCCTACCTCAAGGTTTTTGGGTAGAAGTGCTCAAGAATCTTATCCTAAAAATATTTCTACATCATTCCTTCAGCCTGCTCCATCTGAACCATGATGTCCCACCAAAATTTTTATTAACATCTCAGTATATAGGCTGCTAACTTAACTCGCTTCTCGAGAGGATTCTCTAGATGGTCAAGAATATTTTGGATGGACTCCATCCAAAACATTTCAACCTCTGGCCCACCCTCTTTGGTAAAGTCCAGAGAGTGATGTAGTTGAAACTCCCTGATCAGTTAAAACATAATCGGTGCAGCTCACCCTGGGTCTCATTCTATAATTTTCATAAAACAAGAAAATTTCTCATAAAACTGATCTTCCCTTTCTTCTTGGATCAACATGTTCACTTACTCCACTACTAGAGGAGTGTTCTCAGCAACGTCCTCCTTTTTTCTAACAGAAACATGTCTTCGAGGTGGCATTTCTCTCTAATTCCAAACATAAGCTCTATAATTCCACCATAACACTCTAAAAAAAAGTAAAAAGGTATAGGTATGATAATCACTCACCAAAACCAAACATGTTCTCATACACTACCCAAACGAGCCTACTCACAACCGGATCACTACACATCACCATCTCTCCAAAGGTCACAGCTAACATGGGCATCTAATTCACATGGTTATAGGTCTTATCTTTTACACCCATTCAAAAATATTTCCATATCCCAATTTTCTCTCACAATAGGTTAATCCACTTTTATTTATTTATCAATACCGATTTTGTAATTACTATTTTACATTTTCACTTCCCTTTTTACCCATTCATATCATCTTATTAGGCATAATTTCATTTCTTATATGAAAAAATATACATCCAAACCATTATATCCCATATACCCATATCATGTGTGTGCCTACCATGATTCATGTAACTTACCTCTATGGTTTCCTAGAATAATGCATGAATGCATAACCCCATACCCTTATGGCCATGAAAAAAATATCAAAAAAACCATCAAATCACACAAAAAGTGCATCACCTAATGGTGAAATATCATCAAATATAACAACA
The DNA here is from genome assembly GCA_963277665.1 of Viscum album. Classification (NCBI taxonomy): domain Eukaryota; kingdom Viridiplantae; phylum Streptophyta; class Magnoliopsida; order Santalales; family Viscaceae; genus Viscum; species Viscum album. The sequence continues at coordinate 227,517,093 of OY728162.1, forward strand.
CACAACAAGAATAATAATCCCCTCTTAGGGTGACTTGGGTTTTCCCTTGTACATGTGTTAGCTACTCCCAATCATGAGATCATTAACAAGGCCCAACACGTTCTCAACCTTCTAGCTACCATCCCCAAATAGTAATAAAAGGAATAGAACTCCTCTGATACCACTTTGTAACATCCCTGACCCGGAAGCCACTAAACGGATGCCTCGGGTTGAGTCACCACATGACCTCAAGCACATCTCCTCATACACAAGAGGATACCAACTAGCGGTGAGGGTATGATAGGATACATGGTAAGACTATACCCTCTTTACTAGACTAATCCATAGTAGATAACAATTTAAAAAACTGAAACAATTGGAATCTAACAATAACATGTATAAATAACCAATTCCCAAAACTGGGTACAACCATATACAAATATAAATATTTCATGCGATACTACAGTACCAAGTGAACAAACCCCCAAAAGAAATAAAAACTGCAGAATCCCCAAAATTGTCCTAACTTGAAGTCTGTAACCTCACCCATACATGTCCCATTTCCAAATCAACTCTCTATCATAGGGACCCTACCCTTGTCCTGACCTACAAGCATGAAATCTTCTTAGGTACCCAACAAGAGCCGAAGTAAGGTGTGACTATAACTCAATAGTCCACCACCAGTGGTGTCTACAAAAAGAACATGTAAAAGTAGATAGTTCATGAAAGTGATAAATAATGCTTAGAAAAGGTAAACAATTCAATAGGTTATTCTAGACTATTCTCCTTTATAATTATACTACCATTGAATCCAGGTTCAGTACTTAGTCATCCCATGGTTTAATCTACCCTTTTCATGTGTTCAATGAATTAGGAATGTTAAATATTCTCAAGAATTTGGAAATAAAAATAAAATCTTATCTCAGTAGGAATCACATTATAATAACCTCATAATCCTCACCTCGAAGCCTAAGTCCGGGTGGAATGAAACCGTTAGGGGAATAGAACTTTGTCCCCTTCCCTAACCCGTGAATTTTTAGGTGGATCTAGAACCTGTATCAAAATTGACCCATGGGTATAGAACCTCAAGTCTATTCCCCACTCTACCAAGCCTTGTGCACATATTTATTTTTCATTCACCACAATTAACCATATAAAAACAAGCATATCCAATATCATTTACAACATCACAACTATATCAATAAAAATGAAATTAATATTTTTCCTCAATCCATTAGAACATTCATCATTTATATTAATTAACCCTTTATCCCCATTCCCATTTCCCATGCCTATTTCACTATGCATATTCAAGTGTAAACATGATTCCTATCATATTCCTATTATACCCATTTAACTCATTTAAATGTCAATCAAACAATCCCTTAGCCTTTAACCACATTATACACAACTATCCTCCATCCATTAAAACTCATTACGTGAACCAAATAGCCTACCTGTTAAGTCTCTATATTTTTATGAGTCAATTTCACAATATACATTTATGTTTGACCAATTAGAGGGGTTGTAACACCCCATGTGTGGCTCTAATTTGGTTAATTCATCCTCTTTTCATCCCATTGAGATCAAGAGGGATTCAATTAATTATATAGACACCCAATACACCACATATCGTTGATGGAACCAAGAACCAATCAAGAAGTGAAGCAAGAATGAAACCCTAAATGCAAAAATCTATGAAGAAACTATGAGATATAACTTGTATACCACCTACCTAAAATCTGTTTGTGAACGCACTCCCAATCATGGTCTTAGATCATAATTCAACCACCCTTTGAATCCACAACCCATATCTTCAATCCAAAACTGATGGCACTCCAAACAACCTAAGATTGAAGGAGAATCACACATAGGAGCTATTGGGAAATTTGGTTTGTTCAATGTGATTCAAGAGGGGATGAGGAGGAAATCCCAAGTTGGTACTTAATTCCCCATAATGGATTTTTTGTAATTTTTATCAAAATTACTGGGCCGCTCTGTTTAACATTACAGTTTTTCAAACCATCCGAAAACCAGGTGGATTATACTGTCCAAAAATAGCCCCCTCGAAAGATTTTCTAGGATGCCCACGTAGTCTTCACTAATCATGCTCAAACCATGAAACATGCCCAAAAACCTCCTTTTTCATCCTCTTTCGAGCCCCAAACCCCTGAAACACCCCCGGGTCATCACATAAACTTGTAAAAACACTTATTTAACCAAAATAAAGAACTTAAACTAAAACATAAGAAAAAAACATTCCTTATGGGAGATCCATGATCTTACTGATCTTCTAAACCACAATTATATGGGATTGTTACAATGAGATGAAAGGGGATTCCATTTACAAGTGGCGGAGAGGACACACATAGAATTTTTGAAAATAAAAAGTGATAACCAAATTTTTCACAAGACACAAGGCTAAAAAATGTGTCATTATTAAACCATATATTATATGAGTGTGATTTATGGAAATAAAATAGGAATTTGGAAAGTTTACAGGTCATTTTAACCTTTAACCTTTTAGTTTAATCCATGATATACCCATTTTTACCTTAACCGTAAAAATTTATATTTACTATTATTTTTATTTATTATGAACAAAAAGAAAGTTAATATTATTATATAACATTATTCATGATGAATAAAAAAATTGAATCCATTTTTTCAAATTCAATTCACAAAATGTGTAAGTTCTTAATTTAATATTAATTCTACATACACAATGAAAAAATAGTTTTCCAAAGAAAGATTTTTCACAATGATACAATGTTTTTATCAAATAATTAAAATTTTAATTGATTAAAATGAAATAAATTGTATTTATCATATTACATTTGAACTAATTTTAACACAATTATAAATAAAAATTGTTCTTTTAAATTCTTTAAATGAAAAAGGAAAGTTTCGATAAATCCAGTATTTTTCACTATTCCTTAAAGAATTAATATTTTTAGAAAATTATCAATAATTCACTCTAAGATAATTTTAACATGATGATTTAAAATATGAACTTAATTTAGTAAAATATTTTTTCTAGTATTGACAAATATTAATATTAAATTTTGTGTTCAATATGTGATGAAACCTCTATTTATAAAAATAAATGTTTTTAAAAAACATTTCTTTTACTTTCAAATGAGTCCTATTTTATTTATAATGAGTATTTGACCATTGAATTCAGTTTATACTTATACAAACCATTAATTTTTATAATTTAGTTACTCCAATTTATACCCTCTAATTTAATGGTTTTTTTATAATGGTATACTATATTACAGTTCATTTAGACTCGGTATTGTGTGTACCACAAACTACCAAATAGATTCAAGAAACATATTATGAACTTCCTTTTACGCTCGGTGTTTCATTTCATATATGATATCAAAAAAAATTATACTTCTATAATCTTGGGTTGTTATACTCTTCCAGTGACCTATCTGTCCACTTTAAAAGTAAATAACCTCATGTTCAATGCTCTCCCTCTTTATCATTGGTTTCTTAGAAATGCATTGTGAAGGTATCTGTAGCAGTGTACTTGAAATTAGCCTCTTCACAAATCCTTTTCTTATTTTTAACCTTAATATTTTAATATTTATCTTTCATTGAATTATAATATTATTCTAGAAATATTCCAAAAACATATCGAATTTTTTTCTCCAAAAAAAATCATTTGACAAGACTTGATAAATGTTGAGAAACATGGTGGTAAGGATGAGAGAATGAGCTGAACTTAAAGTTCTTAATTAAAGTTAATCCCAATTATTCTATTAATTTAATGTAATTTATCATCTTTAGTTTATATATTCTAGCTAGAGTTCTATATGTAAATCTATACATGATCAGTTTGATCATTATCTCATTGATTTCTGGTTTCAATTTCTCATTGTATACTTTTCATAGATTAGATAACATGGTTTATCCATCCATGTCCTTATGTTCTATTTGAAATTATTAAGAAATTTATGTTATAATTATTTTATAATCATAAATATTTCCTTCTTGAGTATCCTATGAGAATTATTATGATCCTCCCTAGATTCATGAGGAGGAATATTATGTAGTACAGACTCCAATACATATATTTTATTTTTATATTGTAGTATTATGCACAAGAACCTGCACAACTCTTGAAAATTTGATCTAGTAAGGAAACATTATTTTTCCAAAATAGATCATCATGAATTTATCGTATGACATAAAGTTTTCTAAAAAAATAAACACAATAATATTAGTAATTTTATATTTATTACCAATTAGAGACTATCGACTAGTTAAATCATTAAATTTCCCCCACTATTTTATTGAACTATATTAGCCCTCACAACTGGATTTAGAATACCTAGTCTCTTAATTATTCTATTGGAAATGAACCTTTTAGAATATATTTATATTCTATGATATGTATATGTTACTAAAAATATAGTTTCAATGTAGTATTTTGAATATAAAACTATGTTAACTTGTGGTTCTTTAAACTATTGAGTGATGTCCCGGATCCTAAAAATACTAAACCAGATTTCTTAAAAAAATTCCTATTAATTTAAAAAATATATATATTTGAAACTTATTAATAAAATTATATAGATAACTCAACTCATAATTTCTATAATAACTCCCTAGTAGTAGGATTCACCATCAACTAGTGATGAAAAGCACCCCATACCCCAATTTTTGTTCAAATTTAATATACGGAAGGTGTTATGGTGTAATATTTCTTTGAAGGTTTTTTATTATTTATAAATTAATGAATTCATTTTATATCTTATTTTCATGTATTATGTGATCTCACTCACAACCTAACTATTAAGTAAATAGAAAATCATTCATCATACCTTAATGTTTTTAATCTATGAATTAATTTTTCATTATTTAATATGTTCATGTATACTTTCATATTCACAAAAATAATATAAATTTCATAAATTAAATAAATAATAATATTGATCTTGGTCATTTGATATTTTATGATACATTTATTCTCAATGGAACAAGCTTTAACCTAGCCATAAAATACCTGAGTCATGTGAGAATCATATCATAGCTCAAACCCTTGTCCAAATTATCCTAGTTTCATCTATAATATTTCCACATATTGACATGTTTCAAATCTTATAATGTCACCATCGTAATTTTTATATAATCTTTGTTGGGAGAGGGGTTCAAAAGAAGAAAAAAAATACATAAATAATTATACTAATGGATGCATTTTTTTCTTATATATATTACACAAAGAAATATGATGTGATGACCATCAAAAGAAATTTATGTATTACATGCATCATAGGAAATTAAAAAAAATAATTAAATAAATTAAATCTAGATACACATTGGATAGTAGATGATTAAGTTTAGTTGACTTAAAAATTAATGGCTAATAAAAATTAAATATGAGATAAATTTATATTGAGGAAATTAATTGAATTATAATATTTGTTTAATTAAACATTAAATAAGAACAATGTCCCACGACCTCAAAAATTAAAATAATTTTCTTCCAAAAAAACATTATTTTTGAAATAATAAAAACTTTCAATGGGATTTCAGGACTATAATATGCCTAAAATGGGTCCTTTTGGTCATGTAGGGGCCAACCCACCCCATCATGGGTCCGACCAACTCATCTTGTTTGAGAGTCATCTGATAGGATGTGTCCTCATTTGATGAGGTAGGGGTTAAGACAATTGTAGGGAGCTTGTGGCTAGAAGAGTGGCGAACCACCATGGTTGAAGGGGGATTAGCCAAGAAGAGTAGAGTGGGAGTCTATTTAGGTAAAAGTGTGTTGATCAAGAAAGGAAGGGATGCCACTAGGGAGTCAGACCATAGCAGAGGGTAGGGTTCACTAGTGAGCACAACCCATGTGGTGGGGTTCATATAGGAAAGGTGATGTTGGGGACATGGTCTGAATAGTGAAAAGGGTGTGTAACTAATAAAACACTATTTTGTTTAATATTTTATTGATAATAAATTACATAATTTTCTCACATTTTTCTAAATATGTTCATTTATGAAATATTTTGGATTAGATCATTCATTTGAAAATTTGATGAAAATTCTATTTTTACCCTTTTAAAATGCACGGTATTATTTCACACATAACTATTTTAATATGACTTATTTGAACATAAAATTTTGAAAAAGTGTTTATCACTTAATTTTCTACAACTTTTATTTAGGACACTAGAGTTAAAGAGTGCATTTGGATGGAGTAAATGGGCCATTAAATCAATGGTGGGATGGACACACGAGATTGGACATCACTTTAGTTTTTGGGCCATATATTTCACATCCATGAATGGATTGAAGCAAAAGTTTTAGAGTGGATTGAAAAATAAAATTCTCACATATTATCCAATTGTAATGAAAGCTAATTCACATGTTTTTTGGTCAATAAGGCAGTACAAGTGGGATTAAAATATTTGGAATAATATTTTCATTCACACTTGAAACCACATTTAACCTACCCTCCGCTCCACTCTATAAATATGTGTTTTTCTCATTTTTAAGGTTTGGTATGGTCATTGGAAAGTTTAGGGAAGATATTAAATTGATACACTCTAATTATACATGTAACACCCCATGCTTCCACAGTACGTTTCCCTTCGAATAATGCGATAGCGTGTGTTGTACGCAACCTCGAGTTCTAACACACACCACAACTAATTAAACTAGCTGTTGTGAATAGTAATACCTACTTTTTGAAATCATATATATTTTCTATTTCAAAATAGACTTCATTTTTGGATTCAGAATATCTAATTTAGCATAAGGTGAAATTTTGGTACTTTTCGGATAACTTTCATATTTTGATGAATAGTGAAAATTACTAAATTTTAATTAAAAACAACTTTTTTAATCAAAATAATTAATAGTGATAAATTATGAATTTGAGTTGTTTTAAAGTATATTTAGAATATATTTTTACCATTTAATATAATTTTGGTCATTGGACATAATTTTACAATTAAATCGAACATAAACAAGTGTCAATCTTTTGATAGTTATTATCTCTTAAAAACACGCTTTTTGTTTTGACAGCGGGAATTAATTTTAAATTAATTTCTGCCACTTCTGTGTTTTGTATTTAGAAAAATGGATTCCATATTTTGAATCAGGGTGTTCAAATTGTGTAAATAGGTAACTTTTATATTTAGACATTTTGAATAATTACTGCGGTAAATATTTTATTTACCATGGTTAAGGGTAAATCCGGTAAATAAGGGTTAAAAAATTATATTATAATAATACTAAATTACCCTAAAATGTGTCTTAACCATATTGGTTGAAACATGGTCGACCATGGGCATCATTGGGTCTATTTTGGGACCCCATGGATCCACTTGTAAGTGATAATGACACTTTATTTTAATTAAGTTAAAATGAATACAAAAATGACACAAGCATATATCTTTTAGAAAAAAAATTGTTACATAGGGTTATATATGTTTGATTTTAGATTATAAATATTCCTTAGAAATATAAAAAGATTTCCTACATAATGATATTTTATTTATAATTTTTAGACATTAAATAATTTATTTTATTTATGACACAATGATGATGCAGTAATTACTATAATAGTGAAAAATTAAAATAATTGATATTATAAATACCCAAATAAATATAATATGAAACTTTTAATGAATTAAACTAATTTTCTAGGATAATATGATATATTAGGATTGATTTAATTGACTTTTTTCGAAGTAATCAATCTGTTATGAGTTTCACAAAAATAAACTATTGAATAGTGTCAAAATTGACATAAAAGAGTTCTTAAAACAAATATTATATTATTAATTGATATTAAATTCCTAAAAATAGAAGGTTCGGCCAAGAGACTTATATAATTATAGTTTCATCATTAATGGACCACTTGGGAGTCGTTTGGATGTATATAGTAAGTTTATTAACCATATTATATAAAAATACAAAGAGACATTGTAAAAGTGAAACTAATTAACTTAGAGTTAATACTTAAAGATAAGGTTAATATAAGTACCCAAACCTGTCTAAATTCTATTGGTTGAGTTTTTTGCGACCTATCCCCACCTTAAACTTTGAATAGTCAACTTTGGAGCCGTTTTAAACCGAATATGAATTTATTATAAACTAATATCTCTAGCTTTTCCAAAGGTGCCCCTCACCCCTCTTATAAAAGGGCACTCCTCCTTCTCATTTCTTCACACCTTCAAAGCATTTTGGTTCGGCAAAACGCTGCCCAAATACTCTCCCAACATCCCTCACTACAACCTAGAGGTCTTAGTTTGATCAGAAAGCCAACCTAAGGAGCCCTTTTGATCAAATCAAAAGGAAGAACCCGAAGAAGAGGTAATGTTTTCACCACCCCTTTTCAAGTTCCTTTCTCTTCCACTTCTTCTTCCTTTGTTGTTACCATTCTAAAATAATAACTCCAGTATAATATATATACTGTGATGTTATTATAGATATGGTACAACCATATTCAGTATTCTATCCACTCTTTGAATAACATGTCACCATACGTGCGTACGTACGGCTTACCGTCTCCACGTCGTGGTGTAATTGTTATTCAATATAATATTATTTGGATGGGTATAATAATGATGTGTAAATCATGTAAATAATAAATATAACATGTTAATGATTCAGTATATATGATATACCATCCATTTATATATTATTTTAATATCTAAATAATGATATTGTCGCTCGTGCGTACGTACGGACTACCGTCTCCACGAACGCGATGAGATTCATTCTCCATCGTATCCATTCAAGTATAATTATCATTTGATGATTTAAAAATGATGTTTAAGGAATTGATATAATTCTGGATATGAATAAGATACAACAAACATGGCTTATGTAACAAAACATATAAAAGAAAATGAGTAAGTTAACACCCGAAACGACGATAATTCTAAGATATTATTAACAAATCAATGTTAAAAGATCATATATGATATCATATTAATATATATGATTCTTGTATAATTTAATAACAATTATTTCACCATTATAAAGGAGGTTAACCTACCCCAACCAAGGAAAATTACAAGGTAAGGGTTATTTCACAATCTCTTCATTATCCGAGGTTGTTTATACGTAATAATCTACTGGGATTTCTTTATCATCCACATCCATGTTTCTTAGAAATGTATTTCAAAACATATTTATTATTTACAAGAATATGGGTTAAAGTCATTTATACCCTTGTTTTACTTTTTATAAGAGGTTTAAAAAGGAATCTTTCCGTCGTTTTCAAAACAAGCTCCTTTTTAACCTTTTCGACAGAATTAAGGTAAGAATGTTTTTTTAACTTATACGGCGGGTGCGGCTATTTTCCGCCGTTATAAAATCTTCAAAGATTCCCTTACAAGCTTATAAGAATATTTTCAAAGAAAATGTTTTATTTTATATGGATCTTAAATGATTTCAAAATAAAAGGAGATATTTCTTTAAAAATAATTTTGATTTCATCTATGTCAACATCCTTTGATGGATTTTAAGATTATTTGAAGTTGATTTATTATGATACAAAACTTCTATTTTGTATTGAAGGTTTTGTGATATGTTTGACTGTGGATGTGCTATTTTTATACCATTCATAGTTTATGGTGAAAGTATTGACATTTCGTATGCTAGTTTTAATAAGAATGTTTATGTTATGTTTAAACCTTTTCATATGGGAATGCATTGGACTTAATATGTGACGGGTGGAGCCCGCTATAGCTCCTTGATGCATCGGTAGGTCCCATGAGACAAACTAGTGTCTTGGCACAAGGCCTTGACAAAATATTATTTGTAGTCTTGGCACGAGGCCTTGGTTATGTGGTTATGATAGTCTGTCATTATGCATTCCATCATTATGAAAGTGGTTATTGATTTTTCATGTGATTATTCGATTAGTAGAATAACCATGTGAATAAGTAAATGGCATTATTTCATTTTATTTACGCCATACTATGTTAAATGTTCAAGTTTAAAAGGCTTTTTTTTAGTTATACATTGCCTTAAATGTTTATTATTATTTATGAAAGTTTCCGCTATACTGTTATCCTTACTGGGCATTTGAGCTCACCCCTTTTCTATGTTTTATTCTTCCCAGGAAGTGAAGAAGTAAATTATGAATGACCTGCAGGGATGTTATGGGGGGATATGAGTGTGGATTATGGAGACATTATGTTGTTGTAGTATTTTTTCATCTTATGATGTAATGTAAAACTTATGAATATATCTAGTGTTTCCAAGGCTACTAAACCAATCAGTCCTTCAGGATTTGATCTTTCTTGTGATCATTCCAATGTTATGTAATAATGCACCGACTCTGGGTAACTAGGGTCGGGGCGTTACAGTTGGTATCAGAGGAAGTTTAGTACAAACCTTGGAAGCTAGATTTAGATAAACTCTGATTAGAGCACGTAGGCCTAAGATGAACTTTGAGGATTAGTATAGAAGAACTTCCTAGAATTTTGGTATTGTAGAGATTTTGTGAGAATTCCGAGCAATACATCCCTGTCTGGATACGAGCAGGTAGAGGCGGCTCTGGCACAGATGTACCTAGGGGTAAAACCCGAAAACACCGCTTTGAGCTAGACTCGAACCGGAACTGGTGCACGACAATGGGCCTTGCTGCACTCTTGGTTACGACACTCCCGGGGGATATGCTTAGGATAACTCTCATTTTCTTTACAAATAATTATGAAGGGTTTATGAGTATATACTTCCTCAAAGAAAACATTTTTATGATTATGGATTATATCCATAAATAGTTCAATTTATGTTAAGTGTTTTATAAGTATGGGATTATGTATTTTGATTCATAAACTTATCTAGTTTATGCCATTGTTTAGAAATGGCGCCTAGTGGAAGAAATGGAAACTGTATCAATGCACACACTCCATGTAGGGATTTCCCTCCTGCTCAAGATAATTATAGTGGGGCTGGTGATGCAACTGGTGCCGATCAGCTAATCACCATACTGGGACAACTTACTCAGGTTATGAATAATAACCTTACCCGTATGGAGCACCCTGATCCGCAGCGTGGAGGATCAATGTTAGATCGATTCATGAGGCAACAACCACCAACGTTCAACGGGAATACAAATCCCTTAGTAGCTGAGCAATGGATATTTTCCCTAGAGAAAATATTTCAGGCTTTGGGGAGCAGTGAAAGGGAAAAAGTTATCATGGCAGTTTACCGCCTCACTAGAGATGCTGATCAATGGTGGTCATTGATTCAAAACATGAAGGAAGATGATGAAGTATCAAATATGGAATGGAGGGAGTTCAAAGATCTGTTTTTAGAAAAATACTTCCCTCGCGACCATCGAGCAGATATGGAAAGGCAATTTCTAAGTCTGAGACAGAAGGAGGATGAGAATGTCGCAAAGTATGAGGCTAACTTTACAAGGTTAGAAAGGTATGCTGGTGATTATATACGTAACCAAAGAAGTAAGATTGATCGTTTCTTTGATGGGTTAAAACCATTTCTTCGTCGAGCATTAGTCTCACAATCCTTTTCATCATACGAAGACATTGTCTCATGTGCTATCAAGACCGAAAAGGAATTCTCTAAGTCTTATGACTTTAAAGCAAAGCAAGAGAATAAGAGACCTGCTGATCAATCTGGGAATGGAAATAAGGGGAATAAGGGAAAGGTTTAATATCCATCTTGTGGTAAATGCGGGAAGAAACATCCCGGTGCTTGCTTGAAGGGAATGGGAGTCTGTTACAAGTGTGGTGAAAAAGGCCACCAAGCTCGTGATTGCAAGGGGAAGAAGGAAGCTACCAACGTTCAGTGCTACAATTGCAGGGAGATGGGACATTATTCAAATGCATGTCCTAAGCGTCAGGAGAACTTACCTCAGAAAAGGCCAAGGGATCAAGGCCAGGCTTATGCTATCACTACTGCTGAGGTAGAATCTCCGAAAGACGTGGGGGCAGGTAATTTAATGGTTTCCTCAAGTTTAGAAAATGCATTATTTGACTCTGGATCATCACATTGTTTCATATCTTCCCATTTTGCTAAGAAAATTAGATATTTACAATTTTATTTAATAAGGGAGTTGTCAGTTAAAACTCCTAAGGGAAGTATCATTGCAACAAAGTTTTGTGAATCAGTCCCCATTAGAGCACATAAATTTTCTTTATCTGCTGATCTCATCGTCATACCTATGATTGAGTTTGATATAATCCTCGGTATGGATTGGATTTCGGACTATGATGCGAAGATTTATTGTAAAAAGAATGAAGTTACAATTCTTGATGATAATGATAAGGAACACCTTATCTTTAGAGCAGAATCGTCACCACCTAATTCTTATTTAGATCCACCCCCAGTAGCTCAACTTAATTCAATTATTGGGGAGGAAGAGAATGAAGTAACTCTTGGTGAGGAAAGGAATGTTCAAATAGAGGATGTACCTGTTGTGAAAGAATTTGTAGATGTATTTCCGGAAGATTTACCTGGACATCCTCCAAAACGAGAAGTTGAGTTTTCCATTGATTTTATTCCTGGATCAAGGCCTATATCGAAGACCCCTTATAGAATGGCCACTGTATAGTTAGTCGAACTAAAGAAACAACTAGAGGAATTGAGTAATAAGGGATTTATTTGCCCTACTGTTTCTCCATGGGGATCCCCTGTTCTTTTTGTTAAAAAGAAAGATGGATCTATGAGGTTATGTATCGACTACAGGGAGATAAATGCTATAATGATAAAGAACAAGTATCCCCTACCTCGTATTGATGATTTATTTGACCAACTGCATGGAGCTCAATACTTTTCAAAGATTGACCTTCGATCTGGATACCATCAGTTGTGTGTGAAGAAGGAAGACATTCCAAAGACAGCATTTCGAACCAGGTACGGGCATTACGAGTTTACTGTAATGCCGTTTGGATTGACTAATGCACCCTCTGTATTCATGGATCTGATGAATAGAGTTTTCAAGGAGTATCTCGATTAATTTGTGGTGGTATTTATTAATGATATCTTGGTATACTCCAAAACCTACGAAGATCATGAAAATCACTTGCGCATTATCTTGAAGACTCTGAGGAGGCATGAATTATATGGGAAGTTTAGCAAGTGTGAATTCTGGCTTCATGAGATTTCTTTTCTTGGCCATATTGTCTCTAAAGATGGAATCTCTGTTGATCCTTCTAAGACCAAGGCAATCCAAGAATGGCCAGCACCTATGAGTATAACTGAGGTACGTAGTTTTATTGGTTTGGCAGGTTATTATCGACGTTTCGTCCAGAATTTTGCCTGATTGGCTAACCCATTAACGAAGCTCACACGTAAAGGGGTTAAATTTGTTTGGACAAAAGAGTGTGAAGAATGTTTTGAAGAACTGAAGAAAAGATTAGTCAATGCTCCTATATTGACTCTACCATCGGGGAATGATGGGTTCGTTATTTATAGTGATGCATCGAAGAAAGGACTTGGTTGTGTCCTTATGCAGAATGATAGAGTTATTGCCTATGCATCATGACAGTTGAAAATTCATGAACAAAACTATCCTACTCATGATCTCGAGTTAGCAGCTGTGATCTTTTCTTTGAAGATATGGAGGCACTACCTCTATGGTGAAAAATGTGAGATTTATACTGATCACAAGAGTTTGAAGTATATTTTCTCACAAAAAGAACTCAACATGAGGCAAAGGAGATGGCTTGAATTACTCAAGGATTATGATTGTACGATACACTACCACCCGGGGAAGGCAAACAAGGTGGAAGATGCTTTGAGTAGAAAAGACCATGGAGTTTTGAACAATATGAGAATTGAAAGGGATCCAATTTTCATGGATCTAGTGAAGATGGACATGGGAATAACCCGGGAAGGTGAAACATCAATGCTTTTTCAAATGGTTGCCAAACCATCTTTACTAGAAAGGATTAAGAGCTCTCAGACCGATGATGAAGAATTTCAGAAGAAGATTAAAGCTGTGAATGATGGGAGATTGAGAGACTTTGTGTATGAAGATGGGATTTTGAAATTCGGGAAGAGACTTTGTGTTCCCGATTTACCTGATCTATAAAGGGAATTTCTGGATGATGCTCATAGTTCCAATTTCTCTATACACCCTGGGAGCACCAAAATGTATAGAGATTTGAAGGAACATTTTTGGTGGGACAACATGAAGAGAGAGATTGCTGATTTTGTTTCAAGATGTATGGTTTGTCAACAAGTGAAAGCTGGAAGGCAACAGCCTGGAGGAGTCATGCAACCTCTTCCCATACTGGAGTGGAAATGGGACAATATTACGATGGACTTTGTCATGGGGCTACCAAAGACTCCTAGAAGGAACTATGCAATATGGGTTATTGTTGATCGTCTTACCAAGTCAGCACATTTTCTTGCTATAAGAGAAGATCTACCCCTGGAACGTCTAGCAAGACTATATATTAATGAATTTGTGAGACTTCATGGAGTACCCTTATCGATTGTTTCTGATCGTGATCCCCGTTTTACTTCAAGATTTTGGAAAATTCTTCAGAAGTCCCTGGATACTGAACTTCATTTGAGCACTGCTTACCACCCTCAGACAGATGGAAAATCAGAACAGACTATTCAAACCTTAGAAGACATGTTGAGATCTTGCTCACTTGACTTTCAAGGTATGTGGGATCAATATTTACCACTGGTAGAATTTTCCTATAACAATAGCTTCCATTCGAGTATTCAGATGGCACCATATGAAGCATTATACGGAAAGAGATGTCGTACACCAACCTGTTGGGATGACGTTGGTGAAAGAAAACTTGTAGGCCCAGAACTGGTGGAAGAAACGGTGGAAAAAGGTGAATGTAATCCAAAATCACATCAAAGCAGCTCAAAGTAGGCAGAAGAGCTATGCCGATAATCGAAGGAAGGATTTGGAATTTCAAGTCGGTGATCATATTTTCCTGAAGTTATCTTCGTGGAAGGGAGTCATACGTTTTGGTAAGAAAGGTAAATTGCGTCCCAGGTATATCGGACCTTTCGAAATTCTAGAACGAATTGGGGCTGTAGCTTACCGATTGGCAATGCCGCCAAGTCTCTCCAAAGTTCACGGTGTGTTCCACGTATCTCTGTTGAGGAAATACATGCCTGACCCAACGCATGTACTCACCTATGAAGAATTAGAACTAGAACCCGATCTGTCTTATTGCGAAGATCCCGTCAAGATTCTTGATACGAGAGAACAAGTTCTGAGAAACCGGACGACGCGTCTGGTAAAAGTTTTGTGGAGAAATCATAAGATGGAAGAGGCAACATGGGAACCCGAGGAACTTATGATGAAGAACCACCCAAGTCTTTTTATGTAGTAATACCCTAGAAATTGCGAGGACGCAATTATTTGAAGGAGGGGAGAATGTAACACCCCATGCTTCCACAGTACGTTTCCCTTCGAATAATGCGATAGCGTGTGTTGTACGCAACCTCGAGTTCTAACACACACCACAACTAATTAAACTAGCCGTTGTGAATAGTAATACCTACTTTTTGAAATCATATATATTTTATATTTCAAAATAGACTTCATTTTTGGATTCTGAATATCTAATTTAGCCTAAGGTGAAATTTTGGTACTTTTCGGATAACTTTCATATTTTGATGAATAGTGAAAATTACTAAATTTTAATTAAAAACAACTTTTTTAATCAAAATAATTAATAGTGATAAATTATGAATTTGAGTTGTTTTAAAGTATATTTAGAATATATTTTTACCATTTAATATAATTTTGGTCATTGGACATAATTTTACAATTAAACCGAACATAACAAGTGTCAATCTTTTGATAGTTATTATCTCTTAAAAACACGCTTTTTGTTTTGACAGCGGGAATTAATTTTAAATTAATTTCGGCCACTTCTGTGTTTTGAATTTAGAAAAATGGATTCCATATTTGTAATCAGGATGTTCAAATTGTGTAAATAGGTAACTTTTATTTTTAGACATTTTGAATAATTACTGTGGTAAATATTTTATTTAACATGGTTAAGGGTAAATCCGGTAAATAAGGGTTAAAAAATTATATTATAATAATACTAAATTACCCTAAAACGTGTCTTAACCATATTGTTTGATACATGGTCGATCATTGGAATCTTTGGGTCTATTTTGGGACCCCATGGATCCACTTGTAAGTGATAATGACACTTTATTTTAATTAAGTTAAAATGAATACAAAAATGACACAAGCATATATCTTTTAGAAAAACAATTGTTACATAGGGTTATATATGTTGGATTTTAGATTATAAATATTAATTAGAAATATAAAAAGATTTCCTACATAATTATATTTTATTTATAATTTTTAGACATTAAATAATTTATTTTATTTATGACACAATGATGATTCAGTAATTACTATAATAGTGAAAAATGAAAATAATTGATATTATAAATACCCAAATAAATATAATATGAAACTTTTAATGAATTAAACTAATTTTCTAGGATAATATGATATATTAGGATTGATTTAATTGACTTTTTTCGAAGTAATCAATTTGTTATGAGTTTCACAGAAATCAACTATTGAATAGTGTCAAAATTGACATAAAAGAGTTCTTAAAACAAATATTATATTATTAATTGATATTAAATTCCTAAAAATCTAAGGTTCGGCCAAGAGACTTATATCATGATAGGTTCATCATTAATGGACCACTTGGGGGTCTTTTGGATGTATATAGTACGTTTATTAACCATATTATATAAAAATACAAAGAGACATTGTAAAAGTGAAATTAATTAACTTAGAGTTAATACTTAAAGATAAGGTTAATATAAGTACCCAAACCTGTCTAAATTCTATTGGTTGAGTGGTTTTCGACCTATACCCACCTTAACCTTTTAATAGTCAACTTTGGAGCCATTTTAAACCAAATATGAATTTATTATAAACTAATATCTCTAGCTTTTCCAAAGGTTCCCCTCACCCCTCTTATAAAAGGGAACTCCTCCTTCTCATTTCTTCACACCTTCAAAGCCTTTTTGTTCGAAAAACCTCTGCCCAAATACTCTCCCAACATCCCTCACTACAACATAGAGGCCTTAGTTTGATCAGAAAGCCAACCTAAGGAGCCCTTTTGATCAAATCAAAAGGAAGAACCCGAAGAAGAGGTAATGTTTTCACCACCCCTTTTCAAGTTCCTTTCTTCTTCCACTTCTTCTTCCTTTGTTGTTACCATTCTAAAATAATAACTCCAGTATCATATATATACTGTGATGTTATTATAGATATGGTACAACCATATTCAGTATTCTATCCACTCTTTGAATAACATGTCACCATACGTGCGTACGTACAGCTTACCGTCTCCACGTCGTGGTGTAATTGTTATTCAATATAATATTATTTGGATGGGTATAATAATGATGTGTAACTCATGTAAATAATAAATATAACATGTTAATGATTCAGTATATATGATATACCATCCATTTATATATTATTTTAATATCAAAATAATGATATTGTCGCTCGTGCGTACGTACGGACTACCGTCTCCATGAACGCGATGAGATTCATTCTCCATCGTATCCATTCAAGTATAATTATCATTTGATGATTTAAAAATGATGTTTAAGGACTTGATATAATTCTGGATATGAATAAGATACAACAAACATGTCTTATGTAACAAAACATATAAAAGAAAATGAGTAAGTTAACACCCGAAACGACGATAATTCTAAGATATTATTAACAAATCAATGTTAAAAGATCATATATGATATCATATTAATATATATGATTCTTGTATAATTTAATAACAATTATTTCACCATTATACAGGAGGTTAACCTACCCCAACCAAGGAAAATTACAAGGTAAGGGTTATTTCACAATCTCTTCATTATCCGAGGTTGTTTATACGTAATAATCTACTGGGATTTCTTTATCATCCACATCCATGTTTCTTCGAAATGTATTTCAAAACATATTTATTATTTACAAGAATATGGGTTAAAGTCATTTATACCCTTGTTTGACTTTTTATAAGAGGTTTATAAAGGAATCTTTCCGTCGTTTTCAAAACAAGGTCCTTTTTAACCTTTTCGACAGAATTAAGGTAAGAATGTTTTTTTAACTTATACGGAGGGTGTAGCTATTTTCCGCCGTTATAAAATCTTCAAAGCTTCCCTTACAAGCTTATAAGAATATTTTCAAAGAAAATGTTTTATTTTATATGGATATTAAATGATTTCAAAATAAAAGGAGATATTTCTTTAAAAATAATTTTGATTTCATCTATGTCAACATCATTTGATGGATTTTAAGATTATTTGAAGTTGATTTATTATGATACAAAACTTCTATATTGTATTGAAGGTTTTGTGATATGTTTGACTGTGGATGTGCTATTTTTATACCATTCATAGTTTATGGTGAAAGTATTGACATTTCATATGCTAGTTTTAATACGAATGTTTATGTTATGTTTAAACCTTTTCATATGGGAATGCATTGGACTTAATATGTGACGTGTGGAGCCTGCTATAGCTCCTCGATGCATCGGTAGGTCTCATGAGACAAAATAGTGTCTTGGCACAAGGCCTTGACAAAATCTTATTTGTAGTCTTGGCATGAGGCCTTGGCTATGTGGTTATGATAGTCTGGCATTATGCATTCCATCATTATGAAAGTGGTTATTGATTTTGCATGTGATTATTCGATTAGTAGAATAACCATGTGAATAAGTAAATGGCATTATTTCATTTTATTTATGTCATACTATGTTAAATGTTCAAGTTTAAAAGGCTTTTGTTTTAGTTATACATTGCCTTAAATGTTTATTCTTATTTATGAAAGTTTCCGCTATATTGTTATCCTTACTGGGCATTTGAGATCACCCCTTTTCTATGTTTTATTCTTCCCAGGAAGTGAAGAAGTAAATTATGAATGACCTGCAGGGATGTTATGTGGGGATATGAGTGTGGATTATGGAGACATTATGTTGTAGTAGTAGTTTTTCATCTTATGATGTAATGTAAAACTTATGAATATATCTAGTGTTTCCAAGGATACTAAACCAATTGGTCCTTCGGGATTTGATCTTTCTTGTGATCATGCCAATGTTATGTAATAATGCACCGACTCTGGGTAACTAGGGTCGGGTCGTTACACTACAACTATTTCAATAAGGGTAGCTCTTGAAGCAAGGATTCCTTCGACGAAGCCTTCTTCTTCTTCTTCGTGTTGTAATACTTTTGTTTGTGTAATAAACTACTTTTTTCATCTTTTATTTCTTCTATTTTCTTCTTTTTCATTAAAATTTATTCTTATCTTAATCTTCATAATTGTTCTGGAATTAAGAGTAGAAATGAGATTGGTTTCTACCTTCTATAAACCTTTGCAAATGTAAAATGTTTCCACGATGACTACATCACCCATGAAGGAGTAGTTATTTTTAGTAATAAATCTACCTATAACCTCCTTCATTCATTTATTTTGAATCAATGAGCTATTTTAATTAAAATAATATTATATATTAATATATTTTTTAATTTAAATGAATCTATGAAAGTAATTGAACAATAAACACAAATTGTGTGAGGTCGAGAATTGTGTGAATTGTGAGAGCAAAAACTTAATTTGTAATTCAAAATCCACATAGGATCAATTTATAGTGTTCAAATATAATCCCTAAACTAAATTAATTCTAATTTCTAGAGAATAAATATTTCTTAATTTACCACTTACCATAATATAACCTTATAACATAAATCAAAGCAAGTTGTTGCGATTGCATGTTACGAAGTTAGCCTAGGGTTAAATTCACTGCATCTTTGTGGTAAAGTTAATTCTCGTAGGGTTAGGGATTTAGAAAATTAATGGATAGTAATAAAGTGGATATTAATTTAAATGATAATGATTAAAAAATTATTTAATAGGTAGAGTTAGATCAATTACACTTTCTAAAAAAAATTCTAAAAAACATCTTCTCGTTGTGCTTTGTTAATCAACTTTCATTTCAAAAATAAAAACCAAAAAACTATACAATCTTCTTCTAGAAAAATTATTCTAGTTTTATGAATGGTAAAAAACCTTATATCCTTTAAAGTAGTGTTATTATTCCCTTTTATGTTATTATCAAAATAAATTTAATAAGTTGTCAAATTTACTTCCTCCTTTGAGAGACGACCTTGGTCAGCCACTTTGCTGCACCTATGTACTCAAAAATCACACTTCATTTGAGAGCTCCCATGATATAAACTTTTAAATTGGCACCGTTTCCAGGGAGGCAAGTAATTATTTCAACCTTTTAAGCGTATTTATTTTATTTTACATTTAATTCTCTTCTTTATTACTTCTTTACCTAATATGAATTTTTCTTCTTCTTTTGTTTTTTCTTCTTTTTCTTTTTAAACCATCAACTAAAAATTCCCATATTTTATTTTATTATGGCCCACTATTTTATTTTCATTTTTATTTGTTTTATGACACGAACTAATGTCGAATATATCTTAGATCTTGACCCTGATATTGAACATAGCCTTTGAGCTCGAATCATACATTCTCGGTCTACTGGATGTTTCAACATTCAACCAGTTGGAGAATTCATCCACTCTCAATACATTAAAATTGGAAGAAATTTAAATTCAACCATAAATCAATAAGAAATGGATGAAAATAATGGAAATGAACTTAATAGAACCATTAGAGAATTGGTCTCACCTGATATTAATTATCAAACAAATTACATTGCATACCCAAATCTCGAATCAGACTTTGAACTTAAATCTAGATTAATTTACATTCTTCCAAAATTTCAGGACCTATCTGGTGAGGATCCCAGTAAAATCATTAAATAATTTAATGTGGTTTTCTTGACCCTAAAACAAGAAATGTATATGAAGACCAAGTCATACTATGAGCATTACCATTCTCAAACGATGGATCTGTGAAAGATGGGAAGTATTATTTACAACCTGAAGATGTAACATGTTGGAAGTATTTGAAACATCTTTTCTTGTAGATATTTTTTCTAAAATCAAGGACCAGTTCTATTCCTAATGACATCTTGGGGATAAAGAAATCCCAAGGGAAGTCAATGTATGGGTACTGGGAGCGATTCAAGAAGTTGTCTAAAATCTTCCCACACCACCAAATCAATGAGAAACTCATCATCCAATAATTCTACGAAGGACTCACACCTATGGAGAGAAGCATGGTGGATGTCTTAGTTAGAGGAGAATTAGTGGACAATACCCCAGTAGTTGCACATGCATTGATTGACAAAGTTTCCCAAAACTCCCATAAATTTGGTGATCAAGGTACACTGTATGTCAGAGGAGTACATCAGGTAAGTATTTCTTCTCTTGAAAGTCATTTGATTGATAATAAGTTTAAATAATTGACTACTATGGTGAGGCATATTGCTTGGCTCAGAGGACATTCTAACCCCCTCCTTCAAGGCCATGTGGTCTTTTCACTAAAACAGACCACCCAACTGACTGTTGCCCCTAACTCCAAGAAACAAAATATTGTGCAGTAGTGCTTCCTGGGAGACCATATCAGTGGAAAAAACAAAAACAATATCCTCAAAATATGTTTGATTCAAAATATAACCAAGGGTAGAAGGATCAATCTGACATGAGGTATGAACTTGGACAACAACAAAGGCCCCCTTTTCAAAAAACATCCAGTAGCCACCACCTTACCAACATGGTTTCCAACTACCCCAAATGTGATTGGAATCTGAGGAATCATCAAGACAACAACAAGGGGCTTCTCAATAAAAATTAGATTCTAATACTAATGATATTTTGAAACAAAGTTTTCTTAATCTGTAGAATAAGCTGAAGAGTCAAGGTTCAGAGATGAGGGAGTTGAAGACTCAAAAGAGCCAGATTGCCACTACCCTCCATGAATTGATAAGTAAGAATCCTGGAAATCTACCTTCCCAACCTAATCCAAATCCCAAGGGTAATGTCAGTGCCATCACATTGAGAAGTGGGAAGCAAATTAATGATACATTTGTACCTACCATTCCACCGGGATTCACCTCAACTCCAGAAAATCCCCATTCCACATCAACTGATGAGAAATCCAAGGATAATGATAAAGGGAAGAAAAATATTGTTGATGTTCCTCCTAAACCCCTTTAATTTCCACATAGAGTTGCACAAACCAATAAAATGGCCGAAGAGGCAATGCAAAAAAAGATGTTTTGGACACATTCAAGCATGTGGAGATCAATATTGTAACACCCCGAGATTTTATGAAAAATATTCTTTTTAATTTCATTAATGTCTTGTGTTGTACGCTACACCAAAAGGAGCTTGCTCAACACGCATCCTTGACTTGCCTTGTATTACACGCAATTGCGACCTTCCTCGATAGCGTGTGTAGTACGCAATACCGAGTTTCATTAAACAACGATATGCTATTAAAATATTATTAAAACTAGCCGTTATGAATATTAATAACCACATTTTAAAATTTTAGAAATTTTATCTCTCAAAATGGACTTCATTTTTGGATTCGGAGTATTGAATTTAGCCTAAGGTGAAATTTTGGTACTTTTTGGATAACTTTCATATTCTGATGAATAGTGAAAATTACTAAATTATAATTAAAAACAATTTTTTTAATCGAAATAATTAATAGTGATAAATTATTAATTTGAGTGGTTTTAAAGTATATTTAGAATATATTTTTACAATTTAATACAATGTTCATCATTGGATGTAATTTCACATTTAAACCAGTCATAAACAAGTGTCAATCTTTTGATAGTTATTATCTCTTAAGAAAACGCTATTTGTTTTGACGACGGGAATTAATTTTTAAATTAATTAATTCAACTGATATATTTGAATTTGATAAAATAGACATCATTTTTGAATTCATAATATCAAATATAGCTTAGATCTAATTTTTGGTATTTTTCTGGAAACTTTCATTTTTTTGACGAATTGTGAAACCACTAAGTGGTAGTTAAAAAACTGAATTTTTCATAAAACTTAATTTTACCGCTTCTGTGAGTGGAATTTCGAAAATCCGAGAGACATGGTTGATTTCAGTAAGTAAATTTTGGTTCAATGAAATGAAAATAATTTTTGGGTGAATAGTAACTTTTTACTTTTTTTACCACGGTTAAAAGTAAATAGGGTAATTAAGGGTAAAAATGATATTATTATTACCCTAAAACATGTCCTAATTCTATTGGAAAAGTGTAATTCGACCAAAAACAACCTTAGGAATAAAATATGACCATTTAGGCCCACTTGGATTAGATTAGGACATTTATTATTAATTTATTTAAAGAAGGGTTAAAATAGTTAAAATCAATGTTTAATAAGTAAATCATTTTTAATATGGGGTTATACATAAGATAAATTCGACTATAAATATTAATTAGAAATCTAAAACTATTTCCTACATAATGGTATTTTATTTAGAATTTTTAGACATTAAATAATTTAATTTATTTATGACACAACGATGATGCAGTAATTATCTTATTAATAAAATATTGACATAATTGATGTTATAAATACCCAAATAAATATAATTTGAGACTTTTTATGAATACCACTAATTTTTTAGGTTAATATGACATGTTATTATTGATTTATTTAACTTGGTTCGAAATAATAACTCTGTTATGATTTTCACAAAAATCAATTACTAAATAGTGTCAAAATTGACATAAAATAGTTTTTAAAACAAATATGATATTATTAATTGTTATTTTATTCATAAAAATCTACGGTTCGGCAAAATGACTTATATAAGGTTATATATATTAATAATAAACAACTTGGGGTTCTTTTGGCTGATTATAATACGTTTATTAACCTTATAGTATAAGAACACAAGAAGACACGGTAAAAGTAAACTTATTTAACTTAATGTTAAATCTAAATGATAAGGTTAAAATAGGAACCTAAACTTGTCTAAATTCTATTGTATGAGAGGATTTCGACCCATCCCAACATTAGCCTCGAAATAAATCAATTTGGAGCTATTTAAAACCGAACTTGACTTTATAATAAAATAATATTTTTAGTTATTCCAAAGGTGCCCCTCTCCTCCCTTATAAAAGGGCACCTCCTCCCTCTCTTCCTCACACAACATTGAGTCTTCAAGCTCGGACAACCCCTGCCAAATTCTCTTCTCCACTTCCCTAGAAACATCCTAGAGGTTCTGTTCTTCCTCAAAGACCAATTTTAGTGCCCTAAGAGGAGGTCTCAAAGAGGCGCTTCCAAGAAGAGGTAATCTCTGTTACCGATTCTTTCACCTTTATTTCTTCTTCCACTTCTTCATCTTAGGTTGTTTCATTATGAAGTAAAAACATCAGTATCACTCATATACTGATATGTTATTATAAGTATGAAACAATCCTATTTCATCATCTATCCATCCTACGGAAAACGAAATCACCGCACGTGCGTACGTACGGAATACCGTCTCCACACCGTAGTGAAATCTATTTTCCACCACCACCTTACTTGGATGGGTATAATGGTGTAAATAATAACTATTTATTATTATTTTAAAGAGATAATGATTCTTAAATAGTATACATACACTCTAATACAGTCCCACGATCATGAGAACGATATCATCGCTCATGCGTACGTACGGACTATCGTCTCCACGACGCGATGAGATTCATTCTCCACTTTAACCATTCATGAATGATTATAAAGTATATATAATAAGTAATCATGAAATATATGACATAATAATGATACTGGATTTATGTGTATATATATGTATGTCATCTACTTAATTCCGTTCAACTCAATAAGGAAATGAAAACAGCGTTCATGCGTACGTACGGCCTACTGTCTCCATGAACGGTGTATTTCTTTCCATTTACTGATTTATTATATATATGTATATTCTGAATATATATATATATAAATCATGTTTTATATTCTACAATTAAGTAATCATGATCTTAGTAATCATATGAATAATTACAATTCAAAACACGGACGACAAATGAAACAATTTTACCCAAAACGCTTTTTAACATGGAATTTACAAAAGAACGGGTAATATAAAGTCTTAAGTGAAACATATATGATATCATAACAATGAATATGATTCTGTAATAAGTCAATGACATTATTTAAATCATTATACAGGAGGTTCGGACACTTACGAAGCAAATCAGACCTAAGGTAAGGGAAATATCACAATCTCATTTTTATCCGAGATTGTTTATACTTTGGTATTCACTGGGGTGTATTTTATCATCCACATCCATGTTTCCTCAATATGTAATATTATTTCCATCCACCTAAAATTTTCTAAATCCAATTTTACGTTTCGGTGAGTTTTTAGTAAAAGATATGAAAGGAATCTTTTGTCGTTTTTCGTACGAAGTACTTTTTGACTTTTCCGAAAAAAGTACGAGAAGAATGTTTTTTTAACTTATACGGAATGAATGGATTTTTAAAACATTATTTCCAAGAAGCTTCCTTTACAAGATTTCAAGTTTATTTTTAATCAACTTCTTTTAGTTTAAAATTGCATGACATGTTAAGAAAGGAAAAATGTTTTTGAGGTAGAAAGGATATTTTCCTCAAGAATGGAGTTCAAGAGTTTTATCAAAATTATTTTCCATCTAAGATAATAAAGGGTTCTGTTTCTATCCCTATTATTACATAGATTTTATTATGTTGTGATGGAAATATTTTTATGAATTCCTTTATCTTATATGAATTGTTTTATGATGTCATGTTGTTTAAGAATCCCATTTTTATTACATGGGTTATGCTATGATGTATGGTTTATGATTTTGTGGCACACATAAGAATGGTATCATTATGAGATGGGTGGGACCTATATCTCCCTACAATGCATTGGGTAAAGATTTTATATCTCATGAGATAGACATGGCCGGAATGGTAGGTTATACCGGTTCAGTGAAATAGGACTGAAACGAGGGTGACTCGGTTCAGAAAGGGACTTTGTCCACTAAGATAGTCTTGGAAATGAGTCTTCACTAATAAGAAATGATTCTTTATGATTATGTGTGTGTATGCCAAAAAGTTTAATGTTTTAAGTTATGATTATTGTGATTACATTTCACTGCCATGAGTTATCCCAGGTTATGAAATTATGATCTCTTTTACACGTTAAGATTTCCAAAAGTTATGTGCTTATGTATATGATGTGATTGATATTTCTTTTGTTTACCCTTACTAAGCATTTGAGCTCACCCTTTTATGTTTTCTTTTCCCCATGATATAAAGAAAGGTTTTAGGTATAAAAAAAAGAAGATCTTTATGGGAGATGTTGAAGATATTTCACTAGAAGATTATATTCCGAGTTTCCAAAGACATTAAACTATTATGATCCTTGTGTGTGTGTTTTTGTTATGTACTAAGTATTCTGCAAATGTAATGTAATGTCAATGTACGTCAAGCTTCGGGTCTCTACAGTTGGTATCAGAGGAAAGGTTTAGTCAACCTTTGGAAACTAGGATGCGAAAACGATAGTGAGATCCCTAGAGATATTTCTAAGGTATGTCTAGGGATGTCCCTAAGGTTAAGTATACGTATAGGTTATAGTACTAGAATTATGCTAACGATCGTAGAATTAAACCTAAGATGTTAGATATTGAAGACGATGGCTAGAACCCAAAATAACCATGTTGATCAATGCAATGGACAATGCAATGATTGCCCTCCTGAACAAACAAATGTTATGGGAGATGGAGTGCAAAATCTTATTGCTATACTTACACAAGCTATGAATCATTCTAGACTCCCAAATGAGTAGAGAAGGGAACAATATTCTATTGAGTCCTTCATGAGGCAACGTCCACCTTCTTTCAGTGGGTCTTCCGATCCACTTGTTGCTGAACAATGGATCAGTACCACTGAAAAGATATTTTCAGTTCTTCAATGTTCTGAGCATGACAAAGTCATCTTCGCAGTATATCGTTTGGAAGGTGAAGCTGATCAATGGTGGAATCTTATCAAGAATACGAGGCCAAGAGATGAAATTGAGACCATGGAATGGGACGAGTTCAAGAACTTGTTTTTCAGTAAGTACTTTCCTCGTATTCTTCGAACAAAGATGGAAAAGGAGTTTCTTGAGCTGAAGCAGAAGGATGATGAATCTGTTGGTATATACGAAGCAAATTTTACAAGACTTGAAAGGTATGCATATGGCATTATCATCCAACCTGAAAGTAAAGTTGATCGATTTTTCAGTGGCTTAAAACCAAGTCTTCAAAGGGAATTAGCTATAAGAGACTTCAGTAGCTATGAAGAAATTGTGCGTTGTGCTATGAAGGTAGAAATGGAAGTTAGTGTTACATATCCATCTCATGGTTTTGAAAAGAAATGAAAGATGGAGTTCAAGGAGAAATCTCAAAATAATGGTGAAAAGAAGATAAATGTTTCCTTATGCACAAAGTGTGGAAAGAAGCATGGTGGAGATTGTCTTAAAGGGACTAGAAAATGTTTTAAGTGTGGAAAAGAAGGTCATCGAGGAGTTGAGTGTCGAAGTAATGGAAAAAGGGTTTCTAATGATGTGCGTAAAGCAAACACTGCAGAGAATGCACCACCAACACTTAAATGCTTCAAGTGTAAGGAAATGGGGCATTATGCTAATAAATTCCCTAATCCAAGGGTTAGTGATTATCAACATGAGCAACCGTTTAAGGCAAAGGACAAAGGGAAGTCACATGCGATCACTATTGGCGATGTTGAATATGACAACGATGTGGTGGAATGATTAAGTGTTTAAGTAATGGGATTCCAAAATAATGTTGTATCATGAAGTATTGGAATATTTATGTATTGGTCTAATGTGGTATTCAAAGTGATTGAGATATTTTTGGAAATAAGATGATATGCGCATAATGAAGGGAAAACGAGAAAAATAAATGTTTAACAGTATTCATGAGCTCATGATTGATATATGGACTAAGTGATATCATGGTTTGAGTATATAGAATTTTGAGGATTTTGGTATGTGAAATGTGTTAACTTTTAACTGCATTCAAGTTTTCACTATGGTTCAATGGGTATTCAAGAGAATACATGATTAATGCCTTTGAATGTTTGGAATGTGACCAACAAGACATATCTTATGATATATGGGGATCAACGATGGTATTAAATATCTGGTAATCGTTTTCACTATATTATGAGAATGGACTGCAGTATTATGGATAAGCCTAAAGACTAGAATGGAATATGTTGGACATAAGTTAGTATTGTTTAAGGATAGAAGTTTTTTTCGATATTATTGATGGGATGTTATAGTAATATAGTTTTAGAAAAAGGACAACCTGCAGGACGGGCGACATCCCAACGTGTCGGACAAGGTCGTGGGAATCGAACCCACAACCGAAGTGCGACTGGCCTTTATCGCCTACCACTGGCCTACATAAAGTCCCTGGTTAGTAGAAACCAGTTTTATTTTATTAAGCGGTATGATATATGAAGTATAAGTTCATTTTTGGAACCATATACGATTAATCTAACCATAAGATGGACTTATAACTTTTGCTAACCTTTTGTTTGAAAGAGTTGGAATGACCCATCATTCTATCACATGATCTTCTAACACATCACGAATAAAATATTCAACTTCATTTCTTTAAGGGATGAAGTGGAAATTGTTCAATTCACGAACAACAGTGAGATTGTACCAAAATCATGCAAGTATTTCTTTTAATTCATCAACTTTAGGGAAATGATCTTGAAAACCAAAATTGTTGTCCTAGTTCCCTTATATCCGATTAATCAGATGGTACCTTAGATCATCACAAATCAATAGCTTTTTGATTGTTGGCTTTTTCATAGTCATGCTCTCTACCACTCTCCATCAGAACTTGATGGTTATATTTCTATCCCATATCCATATTTTCACCTATGTGGAAACCCAGTGATTGGTTTATTTGGGTAACCGTCAAGTTTTATACTTTTTTATAAAGATTAGTTTTGGTATTCCTTTTTACGATGTGGGTTTCTATCAAAGAAACTTTCGAATAATAAACCATTTATAACCCCGACGAATTTCGAGGGCGAAATTCATTTTAAGGGGGGTAGAATGTTACACCCTGAGATTTTATGAAAAATATTATTTTTAATTTCATTAATGTCTTGTGTTGTACACTACACCAAAAGGAGATTTCTCAACACACATCCTTGACTTGCCTTGTATTACACGCAATCGCGACCTTCCTCGATAGCGTGTGTAGTACGCAATACCGAGTTTCACTAAACAACGATATGCTATTAAAATATTATTAAAACTAGCCGTTATGAATATTAATAACCACCTTTTAAAATTTTAGAAATTTTAGCTCTCAAAATGGACTTCATTTTTGGATTCAGAGTATCGAATTTTGCCTAAGGTGAAATTATGGTACTTTTCGGATAACTTTCATATTCTGATGAATAGTGAAAATTACTAAATTATAATTAAAAACAATTTTTTTAATCGAAATAATTAATAGTGATAAATTATTAATTTGAGTGGTTTTAAAGTATATTTATAATAAATTTTTACAATTTAATACAATGTTCATCATTGGATGTAATTTCACATTTAAACCAGTCATAAACAAGTGTCAATCTTTTGATAGTTATTATCTCTTAAGAACACGCTATTTGTTTTGACGACGGGAATTAATTTTTAAATTAATTAATTCAACTGATATGTTTTGAATTTGATAAAATAGACATAATTTTTGAATTCATAATATCAAATATATCTTAGATCTAATTTTTGGTATTCTTCTGGAAACTTTCATTTTTTTGACGAATAGTGAAACCACTAAGTGGTAGTTAAAAAACTGAATTTTTCATAAAACTTAATTTTACCGCTTCTGTGAGTGGAATTTCGAAAATCCGAGAGACACGGTTGATGTCAGTAAGTAAAATGTGGTTCAATGAAATGAAAATAATTTTTGGGTGAATAGTAACTTTTTACTTTTTTTTACCACGGTTAAAAGTAAATATGGTAATTAAGGGTAAAAATGATATTATTATTACCCTAACACATGTCCTAATTCTCTTGGACAAGTGTAATTCGACCAAAAACAACCTTAGGAATAAAATATGACCATTTCGGCCCACTTGGATTATATTAGGACATTTATTATTAATTTATTTAAAGAAGGGTTAAAATAGTTAAAATCAAAGTTTAATAAGTACATCATTTTTAATATGGGGTTATACATAAGATAAATTCGACTATAAATATTCATTAGAAATCTAAAACGATTTCCTACATAATGGTATTTTATTTCTAATTTTTAGACATTAAATAATTTAATTTATTTATGACACAACGATGATGCAGTAATTATCTTATTAATGAAATATTGACATAATTGATGTTATAAATACCCAAATAAATATAATTTGAGACTTTTTATGAATAAAACTAATTTTATAGGTTAATATGACATATTAGTATTGATTTATTTAACTTGGTTCGAACTAATAATTCTGTTATGATTTTCACAAAAATCAATTACTAAATAGTGTCAAAATTGACATAAAATAGTTTTTAAAACAAATATTATATTAGTAATTGTTATTTTATTCCTAAAAATATAAGGTTCATCCAAATGACTTAGATAAGGTTATATATATTAATAATAAACAACATGGGGTTCTTTTGGCTGATTATAGTAAGTTTATTAACCTTATAGTATAAGAACGCAAGAAGGCACGGTAAAAGTAAACTTATTTAACTTAATGTTAAATCTAAATGATAAGGTTAAAATAGGAACCTAAACTTGTATAAATTCTATTTTATGAGAGGATTTCGACCCATCCCCATATTAGCCTCGAAATAAATCAATTTGGAGCTATTTAAAACCTAACTTGACTTTATAATAAAATAATATTTTTTGTTATTCCAAAGGTGCCCCTCTCCTCCCTTATAAAAGGGCACCTCCTCCCTCTCTTCCTCACACAACTTTGAGTCGTCAATATCGTACAACCCCTGCCAAATTCTCTTCTCCACTTCCCTAGCAACATCCTAGAGGTTCTGGTCTTCCTCAAAGAGCAATTTTAGTGCCCTAAGAGGAGGTCTCAAAGAGGCGCTTCAAAGAAGAGGTAATCTCTGTTACCGATTCTTTCACCTTTATTTCTTCTTCCACTTCTTCTTCTTAGGTTGTTTCATTATGAAGTAATAACATCAGTATCACTAATATACTGATATGTTATTATAAGTATGAAACAATCCTATTTCACCATCTATTCATCCTACGGAAAATGAAATCACCACACGTGCGTACGTACGGAATACCGTCTCCACACCATAGTGAAATCTATTTTCCACCACCACCTTACTTGGATGGGTATAATGGTGTAAATAATAACTATATATTATTATTTTAAAGTGATATTTATTCTTAAATAGTATACATACACTCCAATACAGTCCCACGATCATGAGAACGATATCATCGCTCATGCGTACGTACGGACTACCATCTCCACGACGCGATGAGATTCATTCTCCACTTTAACCATTCATGAATGATTATAAAGTATATATAATAAGTAATCATGAAATATGTGACATAATAATGATACTGGATTTATGTGTATATATATTTATGTCATCTACTTAATTCCGTTCAACTCAATAAGGAAACGAAAACAGCGTTCATGCGTACGTACGGCCTACTGTCTCCATGAACGGTGTATTTCTTTCCATTTACTGATTTATTATATATATGTATATTATGAATATATATATATATATAAATCATGTTTTATATTCTGCAATTAAGTAATCATGATCTAAGTAATCATATGAATAATTACAAGTCAAAACACGGACGACAAATGAAACAATTTTACCCAAAACGCTCTTTAACATGGAATTTACAAAAGAACGGGTAATATAAAGTCATAAGTGAACCATATATGATATCATAACAATGAATATGATTCTGTAATAAGTCAATGACATTATTTAAATCATTATATAGGAGGTTCAGACACTTACGAAGCAAATCAGACCTAAGGTAAGGGAAATATCACAATCTCATTTTTATCCGAGATTGTTTATACTTTGGTATTTACTGGGGTGTATTTTATCATCCACATCCATGTTTCCTCAATATGTAATATTATTTCCATCCACCTAAAATTTTCTAAATCCAATTTTACCTTTTAGTGAGTTTTTAGTAAAATATATGAAAGGAATCTTTTGTCGTTTTTCGTACAAAGTACTTTTTGACTTTTCCGAAAAAAGTACGAGAAGAATGTTTTTTTAACTTATACGGAATGAATGGATTTTTAAAACATTATTTCCAAGAAGCTTCCTTTACAAGATTTCAAGTTTATTTTTAATCAACTTCTTTTAGTTTAAAATTTCATGACATGTTAAGAAAGGAAAAATGTTTTTGAGGTAGAAAGGATACTTTCCTCAAGAATGGAGTTCAAGAGTTTTATCAAAATTATTTTCCATCTAAGATAATAAAGGGTTCTGTTTCTATCCCTATTATTACATGGATTTGATTATGTTGTGATGGAAATATTTTTATGAATTCCTTTATCTTATATGAATTGTTTTATGATGTCATGTTTTTTAAGAATCCCATTTTTATTACATGGGTTATGCTATGATGTATGGTTTATGATTTTGTGGCACACATAAGAATGGTATCATTATGAGATGGGTGGGACCTATATCTCCCTAAAATGCATTGGGTAAAGATTTTATATCTCATGAGATAGACATGTCTGGAATGGTAGGTTATACCGGTTCAGTGAAACAGGACTGAAACGAGGGTGACTCGGTTCAGAAAGGGACTTTGTCCACTAAGATAGTCTTGGCAATGAGTCATGACTAATAAGAAATGATTCTTTATGATTATGTGTGTATGCCAAAAAGTTTAATGTTTTATGTTATGATTATTGTGATTACATTTCACCGCCATGAGTTATCCCAGGTTATGAAATTATGATCTCTTTTACAGGTTAAGATTTCCAAAAGTTATGTGCTTATGTATATGATGTGATTGATATTTCTTTTGTTTACCCTTACTAAGAATTTGAGCTCACCCTTTTATTTTTTCTTTTCCCTAGGATATAAAGAAAGGTTTTAGGTATAAAAAAAGAAGATTTTTATGGGAGACGTTGAAGATCTTTCACCAGGATTAGAAGATTATATTCTGAGTTTCCAAAGACACTAAACTATTACGATCCTTGTGTGTGTGTTTTTGTTATGTACTAAGTATTCCGCAAATGTAATGTAATGTCAATGTACGTCAAGCTTCGGGTCTCTACAGTTGGTATCAGAGGAAAGGTTTAGTCAACCTTTGGAAACTAGGATGCGAAAACGTTAGTGAGATCCCTAGAGATATTTCTAAGGTATGTCTAGGGATGTCCCTAAGGTTAAGTATACGTATAGGTTATAGTACTAGAATTACGCTAACGATCATAGAATTAAAACTAAGATGTTAGATATTGAAGACGATGGCTGGAACCCGAAGGAACAATGTTGATCAATGCAATAGACAATGCAATGATTGCCCTCCTGAACAAACAAATGTTATGGGAGATGGAGTGCAAAATCTTATTGCTATACTTACACAAGCTATGAATCATTCTAGACTTCCAAATGAGCAGAGAAGGGAACAATATTCTATTGAGTCCTTCATGAGGAAATGTCCACCTTCTTTCAGTGGGTCTTCCGGTCCTCTTGTTGCTGAACAATGGATCAGTACCACTGAAAAGATATTTTCAGTTCTTCAATGTTCTGAGCATGATAAAGTCATCTTAGCAGTATATTGTTTGGAAGGTGAAGCTGATCAATGGTGGAATCTTATCAATAATACGAGGCCAAGAGATGAAATTGAGTCCATGGAATGGGACGAGTTCAAGAACTTGTTTTTCAGTAAGTAATTTCCTCATATTCTTCGAACAAAGATGGAAAAGGAGTTTCTTGAGCTGATGCAGAAGGATGATGAATCTGTTGGTATATACGAAGCGAATTTTACAAGACTTGAAAGGTATGCATCTGGCATTATCATCCAACCTGAAAGTAAAGTTGATTGATTTTTCAGTGGCTTAAAACCAAGACTTTGAAGGGAATTAGCTATAAGAGACTTCAGAAGCTATGAAGAAATTGTGCGTTGTGCTATGAAGGTAGAAATGGAAGTTGGTGTTACATATCCATCTCATGGTTTTGAAAAGAAATGAAAGATGGAGTTCAAGGAGAAATCTCAAAATAATGGTGAAAAGAATATGAATGTTTCCTTATGCACAAAGTGTGGAAAGAAGCATGGTGGAGATTGTCTTAAATGGACTAGAAAATGTTTTAAGTGTGGAAAAGAAGGTCATCGAGGAGCTGAGTGTCGAAGTAATGGAAAAAGGGTTTCTAATGATGTGAATAAAGAAAACACTGCACAGAATGCACCACCAACACTTCAATGCTTCAAGTGCAAGGAAATGGGGAATTATGCTAATAAATGCCCTAATCCAAGGGTTAGTGATGATCAACATGAGCAACCGCTTAAGGAAAAGGACAAAGGGAAGTCACTTGCGATCACTATTGGCGATGTTGAATATGACAACGATGTGGTGGAATGATTAAGTGTTTACGTAATGGGATTCCAAAATAATGTTGTATCATAAAGTATTGGAATATTTATGTATTGGTTTAATGTGGTATTCAAAGTGATTGAGATATTTTTAGAAATAAGATGATATGCGCATAATGAAGGGAAAATGAGAAAACGAAATGTTTAACAGTATTCATGAGCTCATGATTGATATAAGGACTAAGTGATATCATGGTTTGAGTATATAGAATTTTGAGGATTTTGGTATGTGAAATGTGTTAACTTTTAACTGCATTCAAGTTTTCACTATGGTTCAATGGGTATTCCAGAGAATACATGATTAAGGCCTTTGAATGTTTGGAATGTGACCAACAAGACATATCTTATGATATATGGGGATCAACGATGGTATTAAATCTCTAGTAATCGTTTTCACTATATTATGAGAATGGACTGCAGTATTATGGATAATCCTAAAGACTAGAATGGCTTATGTTGGACATAAGTTAGTATTGTTTAAGGATAGAATTTTTTTTCGATATTATTGATGGGATGTTATAGTAATATAGTTTTAGAAAAAGGACAACCTGCAGGACGGGCGACAGCCCAACGCGTCGGACAAGGTCGTGGGAATCGAACCCACAACCGAAGTGCGACTGGCCTTTATCGCCTACCACTGGCCTACAGAAAGTCCCTGGTTAGTAGAAACTAGTTTTATTTTATTAAGCGGTATGATATATGAAGTATAAGTTCATTTTTGGAACAATATACGATTAATCTAACCATAAGATGGACTTATAACTTTTGCTAACATTTTGTCAGAAAGAGTTGGAATGACCCATCATTCTATCACATGATCTGCTAACACATCACGAATAAAAAATTCAACTTCATTTCTTTAAGGGATGAAGTGGAAATTGTTCAATTCACGAACAACAGTGAGATTGTACCAAAATCATGCAAGTATTTCTTTTAATTCATCAACTTTAGGGAAATGATCTTGAAAACCAAAATTGTTGTCCTAGTTCCCTTATATCCGATTAATCAGATGGTACCTTAGATCATCACAAATCAATAGCTTTGTGACTGTTGGCTTTTTCATAGTCATGCTCTCTTCCACTCTCCATCAGAACTTGATGGTTAGATTTATCTCCCATGTCCATATTTTCACCTATGTGGAAACCCAGTGATTGGTTTATTTGGGTAATCGTTAAGTTTCATAATTTTTTTTAAAGATTAGTTTTGGTATTCCTTTTTACAATGTGGGTTTCTATCAAAGAAACTTTCGAATAGTAAACCATTTATAACCCCGACGAATTTCGAGGGCGAAATTCATTTTAAGGGGGGTAGAATGTAACACCCTGAGATTTTATGAAAAATATTCTTTTAAATTTTATTAATGTCTTGTGTTGTACGCTACACCAAAAGGAGCTTGCTCAACACACATCCTTGACTTGCCTTGTATTACACGCAATCGCGACCTTCCTTGATAGCGTGTGTAGTACTCAATACCGAGTTTCACTAAACAATGATATGCTGTTAAAATATTATTAAAACTAGCCGTTATGAATATTAATAACCACCTTTTAAAATTTTAGAAATTTTAGCTCTCAAAATGGACTTCATTTTTGGATTCGGAGTATCGAATTTTTCCTAAGGTGAAATTTTGGTACTTTTCGGATAACTTTCATATTCTGATGAATAGTGAAAATTACTAAATTATAATTAAAAACAATTTTTTTAATCGAAATAATTAATTGTGATAAATTATTAATTTGAGTGGTTTAAAAGTATATTTAGAATATATTTTTACAATTTAATACAATGTTCATCATTGGATGTAATTCCACATTTAAACCAGTCATAAAC
This sequence comes from Viscum album, assembly GCA_963277665.1. Taxonomy (NCBI): domain Eukaryota; kingdom Viridiplantae; phylum Streptophyta; class Magnoliopsida; order Santalales; family Viscaceae; genus Viscum; species Viscum album. Next base: position 227,553,452 of record OY728162.1, read on the forward strand.
AGGTGTCAATCTTTTGATAGTTATTATCTCTTAAGAACACGCTATTTGTTTTGACGACGGGAATTAATTTTTAAATTAATTAATTCAACTGATATGTTTTTAATTTGACAAAATAGACATCATTTTTGAATTCATAATATCAAATATAGCTTAGATCTAATTTTTGGTATTTTTCTGGAAACTTTCATTTTTTTTGACGAATAGTGAAACTACTAAGTGGTAGTTAAAAAACTGAATTTTTCATAAAACTTAATTTTACCGCTTCTGTGAGTGGAATTTAGAAAATCCGAGAGACACGGTTGATGTCAATAAGTAAAATGTGGTTCAATGAGATGAAAATAATTTTTTGGTGAATAGTAACTTTTTACTTTTTTTACCACGGTTAAAAGTAAATAGGGTAATTAAGGGAAAAAATGATATTATTATTACCCTAACACATGTCCTAATTCTATTGGACAAGTGTAATTCGACCAAAAATAACCTTAGGAATAAAATATGACCATTTAGACCCACTTGGATTAGATTACGACATTTATTATTAATTTATTTAAAGAAGGGTTAAAATAGTTAAAATCAAAGTTTAATAAGTAAATCATTTTTAATATGGGGTTATACATAAGATAAATTCAACTATAAATATTCATTAGAAATCTAAAACGATTTCCTACATAATGGTATTTTAGTTTTAATTTTTAGACATTAAATAATTTAATTTATTTATGACACAACGATGATGCAGTAATTATCTTATTAATGAAATATTGACATAATTGATGTTATAAATACCCAAATAAATATAATTTGAGACTTTTTATGAATAACACTAATTTTTTAGGTTAATATGACTTGTTAGTATTTATTTATTTAACTTGGTGTGAACTAATAATTCTGTTATGTGTTTCACAAAAATCAATTACTAAATAGTGTCAAAATTGACATAAAATAGTTTTTAAAACAAATATTATATTAGTAATTGTTATTTTTTTCCTAAAAATCTAAGGTTCGGTAAAATGACTTAGATAATGTTATATATATTAATACTAAACAACTTGGGGTTCTTTTGGCTTCTTATAGTAAGTTTATTAACCTTATAGTATAAGAACACAACAAGACACGGTAAAAGTAAACTTATTTAACTTAATGTTAAATATAAATGACAGGGTTAAAATAGGAACCTAAACTTGTATAAATTCTATTGGATGAGATGATTTCGACCCATCCCCACCTTATCCCCGAAATAAATCAATTTGGAGCTATTTAGAACCGAACATGACTTTATAATAAAATAATATTTTTAGTTATTCCAAAGGTGCCCCTCTCCTCCCTTATAAAAGGGAACCTCCTCCCTCTCTTCCTCCCACAACTTTGAGCCTTCAACCTCGGACAACCCCTGCCAAATTCTCTTCTACACTTCCATAGAAACATCCTAGAGGTTCTGTTCTTCCTCAAAGACCAATTTTAGTTCCCTAAGAGGAGGTCTCAAAGAGGCGCTTCAAAGAAGAGGTAATTTCGGTTACCGATTCTTTCACCTTTATTTCTTCTTCCACTTATTCTTCTTATGTTGTTTCTCTATGAAGTAATAAAATAAGTATCACTCATATACTGATATGTTATTATAAGTATGAAACAATCCTATTTCACCATCTATCCATCCTACGGAAAACGAAATCACCGCGCGTGCGTACCTACAGAATACCTTGTCCACGCCGTAGTGGAATCTATTTTCCACCACCACCTTAATTGGATGGGTATAATGGTGTAAATAATAACTATATATTATTATTTTAAAGTTATATTGATTCTGAAATAGTATACGTACACTCCAATACAGTCCCACGATCATGAGAACGATATCATCGCTCGTGCGTACGTACGGACTACCGTCTCCACGACGCGATGAGATTCATTCTACACTTTAACCATTCATGAATGATTATAAAGTATATATAATAAGTAATCACGAAATGTATGACATAATAATGATACTGGATTTATGTGTATATATATGTATGTCATCTACTTAATTTCGTTCAACTCAATAAGGAAACGAAAACAGCGTTCATGCGTACGTACGGCCTACCGTCTCCATGAACGGTGTATTTCTTTCCATTTACTGATTTATTATATATATTTATATTATGAATATATATATATACATAAATCATGTTTTATATTCTGGAATTAAGTAATCATATGAATAATTACAAGTCAAAACACGGACGACAAATGAAACAATTTTACCCAAAACGCTCTTTAACATGGAATTTACAAAAGAACGGGTAATATAAAGTCATAAGTGAACCATATATGATATCATAACAATTAATATGATTCTGTAATAAGTCAATGAAATTATTTAAATCATTATACAGGAGGTTCGGACACTTACGAAGCAAATCAGACCTAAGGTAAGGGAAATATCACAATCTCATTTTTATCCGAGATTGTTTATACTTTGGTATTTACTGGGGTGTATTTTATCATCCACATCCATGTTTCCTCAATATGTAATATTATTTCCATCCACCTAAAATTTTTTAAATCCAATTTTACCCTTCGGTGAGTTTTTAGTAAAAGATATGAAAGGAATCTTTTTTCGTTTTTGGTATGAAGTACTTTTTGACTTTTCCGAAAAAAGTACGAGAAGAATGTTTTTTTAACTTATACGGAATGAATGGATTTTTAAAACATTATTTCCAAGAAGCTTCCTTTAAAATATTTCAAGTTTATTTTTAATCAACTTCTTTTAGTTTAAAATTGCATGACATGTTAAGAAAGGAAAAATGTTTTTGAGGTAGAAAGGATATTTTCCTCAAGAATGGAGTTCAAGAGTTTTATCAAAATTATTTTCTATCTAAGATAATAAAGGGTTCTGTTTCTACCAATATTATTACATGGATTTGATTATGTTGTGATGGAAATATTTTTATGAATTCCTTTATCTTATATGAATTGTTTTATGATGTCATGTTGTTTAAGAATCCCATTTTTATTACATGTGTTATGCTATGATGTATGGTTTATGATTTTGTGGCACACATAAGAATGGTATCATTATGAGATGGGTGGGACCTATATCTCCCTCCAATGCATTGGGTAAAGATTTTATATCTCATGAGATAGACATGGCTGGAATGGTAGGTTATATCAGTTCAGTGAAACAGGACTGAAACGAGGGTGACTCGGTTCAAAAAGGGACTTTGTCCACTAAGATAGTCTTGGCAATGAGTATTGACTAATAAGAAATGATTCTTTATGATTATGTGTGTATTCCACAAAGTTTAATGTTTTATATTATGATTATTGTGATTACATTTCACTGCCATGAGTTATCCTAGTTTATGAAATTATGATCTCTTTTACAGGTTAAGATTTCCAAAAGTTATGTGCTTTTGGATATGATGTGATTGATATTTATTTTGTTTACCCTTACTGAGCATTTGAGCTCACCCTTTTATGTTTTCTTTTCCCCAGGATATAAAGAAAGGTTTTAGGTATCAAGAAAAAGAAGATCTTTATGGGAGATGTTGAAGATCTTTCACCGGGATTAGAAGATTATATTCCGAGTTTCCAAAGACACTAAACTATTACGATCCTTGTGTGTGTGTTTTTGTTATGTACTAAGTATTCCACAAATGTAATGTAATGTCAATGTACGTCAACCTTCGAGTCTCTACAAATATCCCTCTACTTGAAGCTATCAAGAAAATCCCAAGGTATGAGAAACCCATAAAAACATTATACCAATCGAAGAGGACTCAAGATAAAAGAGAGGATAATTCTTGGAAGTAATGTGTCAAGACTCATTACACCTACTCTAGCAACTCCAAAAATGTTCAAGGATCCTAGGATATCCCATGCACCAAAGGGGAGTAACATTTTTCTGATGCTCTTTGTGATTTAGGAGCTTCCATAAATGTGATGTCTCACTCTATATTCTTTTCTTTATAGGTTGGTGAGTTGAAATGAACCAGAGTAATGTTGTAGTTGGAAAATATAACTACATCATACCCATAAAGAGTTCTTAAGGATGTACTTTTCCGGGTAAGAGACATGATCTTTCCATCAGATTTCTATATTCTTAGCATGGAGGACGATCAGGTAAGTTCTCATGCTACCATTATCATAGGTAGGACCTTCCTCAAAACTGAAAAAACTATCATAAATTTCAATGAGGGTACACTCTCCCCATAATTTGGTTATGAATTTGTGATATTTAATGTCAGGGACTCCATGAAGTACCCCTCAAAGGACCATTCTGCATTTTTTATCTCCCATTTTGAATCACCAAATAAAAACACCATTTAATTTTATTGTCCTATACTTAGGGATATTATGAGTATTGGTTCTAGTTTTATGTCTAAGAGTACTTCCACAAATTTTTCTAATGCACAATACTCTCTTAGATTTGATTTTTATATGGATTCATATTCTGATTTTGATCATGTGAACCTTAATTATAACATGGTTGTTGAGTATAATAATAGATTTGATGCATTATTCTTTAATTTTGATGATGTATATTCTGATACTGATGTTCATTGTACACATTTTTTTGTTACTTTAATGTCTCCATCCTTACATCACCCCCTACATTGGAACTCAATCCATTACCACCAAATCTAAAATAATTATTAATTATTAAGTGGTGAGAAATTACCTGTTATAATTGATAACAATCTCCCTTTTGAACATGAAGAATTTTTTTTGAATATTTTGAGGGAGAACATTAAGTCAATCGGTTGGAACTTGGCTGACATATCAGGTATTAGCCCCTCCGTTTGCATGAAAAGAATTATTTTGGATGATGGGGCTAAGCTGGATAGGTAGCCAAAAAGGATATTTAACCCAACTCTTCTGAAAGTTGTGAAAAAAGAAGTTGAGAAATTGATCGAGGTAGGTATAATCTTTCCTATTTAAGATTCTCATTGGGTAAGTCCTATTTAGGTTGTGCTTAAGAAAAGTGGTGTAGAGTTGTTAAAAATGAGAAAGTTGAGTTAGTTCCAATGACGGTGCAAAATAGCTAGCGTGTGTGTATTGATTATAGGAAACTAAATCATTCCACTCGCAAAGACCATTTCCCCATCCCACTTATTGATCAAATGCTTGAGTGACTAGCTCGGAAAACACACTATTGTTTCATAGATGGGTTTTCTAGATATTATCATGTTCCTATTTCTCTGGAAGATCAGTAGAAGACAACATTCACTTGTCCATTCTATATATTTTCCTACTAATGGATTCTATTTGGACCTTGCAATGCCCCAGGTACCTTCCAGAGATGCATGGTGAGTATTTTTTCTGATTTTATTGAGACCTTCATATAGGTATTCATGGTTGATTTTATAGTGTATATGACTTCATTTTATGATTGTATATCTAGTTTATAAAATGTTTTGAATTGATGTATTGAGAAGAATCTGGTCTTAAACTTTGAAAAGATTCATTTCATGGTAGATCATGGCATTGTCTTAGGGAATGTAGTGTCAAAACATAGGATAGAGGTTGATAGATCTAAGGTAGATATTATTTCATCCTTACCATATCCTTCATGTGTGCGTGATGTTGGATCTTTCTTATGGAATGTAGGATTTTATCGGCACTTCATCAATGATTTTCGTAAGATTGCTCTTCCTATGCCCCGATTACTTCAAAAGGATTCTGATTTTGTGTTGGATGATTCTTGTAGGACTTCCTTTGATGAGATAAATAAGTGTTTGACCACTCCAATGATGATACATCCCCCATGGTAGAATATTCCTTTTGAGGTTATGTGTGATGCCTTCAACTTTGAAGTTGGAGATATCTTATCTCAGAGGGTGTAGGGACGTTCACATGTGATTGCCTATGCATCAAAGGCACTGGAGTCAACTCAATAAAACTACATAACCACAAAAAGGAGTTTCTTGCAGTCATATTCGCTTTAGAAAAATTCTGTTCATATTTATTGGGCTATAAAGTAGCTATTTTTTCTAACCAATCATCTCAGAGGTATATTTTGAAGAAGCCAGACGCTATGTCCAGGCAAATCTAATGGATTCTCCTTATTCAAGAATTTGATATTGAGATAAAGGAAAAGAACGGGTCTGAAAACTTGGTGGCAGACCACATGAGTAGGCTTACTCACACACTAGAGGATGAAACCTTGGACTAGGTACCACTTTGAGACACTTTCCCTGATGAGCATATTTACGTCATCTCAGGTACGCATCCTTGGTATACAGATTCAGTTAACTACCTTTTTGCCTCTGAAATCCCAGAAAATTTAATGAAACATCAAGTAAAAAAATTAAAGAGTGAGTCAAGATTTTATGTTTGGGATGATCCATACCTATGGAGCATGTGTAGTGACCAAGTTATTAGGAGGAGTGCTCCTGATCAAGAGTTTGAGTCTATTTTACTTTTTTTGCATACACTTTATTGTGGTGGAAACTTTGGACCCCAAAGAATAGCAATGAATGTATTGGACTCTAGATTGTATTGGCCTAGTTTATTCCATGATGCTCATGTGTTTTGTCAGTTGTGGTCTCATTTCCAACACAGTAGGAATATTTCTAAGAGACATGAGATGCCCTAACAACCTATACTATTCCATGATATTTTTGATGTATGGGGCATTGATTTTATGGGTCCTTCTTCCTAGTTCATTTGTGTTTTTATATATTTTGGTTTTCATTGATTATGTGAGGAAATGGGTGGAGGCTAAGGCCACCAAGACTTATGATTATCATGTTGTTGTGGACTCTGTCAAAACACAATTTTTTTGCAGGTTTGGAGAATGGAAGGCCATAATTAGTGATCAAGGGACACACTTTTGCAATATAAGTTTGTCTTCCCTCATTAGAAAGTATGGGGTGACACACAAAACATCAACACCATACCACCCACAAACAAATGGCCAGACTGATGTTTCAAATAGGGAGTTGAAACAAATTTTGGGGAAAATTGTGCGGCCGAATAGGAAAGATTAGAGAAAGCTCTTGGATGATGTGGTTTGGGTTTATAAGATAGCATACAAGACACCGATTGGTATGTCCCCATTTCAGATTTTTTTTTGGAGAAGTGTTTCATCTCCTTGTGGAAGTTGAGCATCAGGATTATTGAGCTATAAAGAAATGCAAAATGTATTTGGCCCAAGGTGGAATTCAAAGGAAGCTACAAATTCAAGATCTTGAGGAGATTTGATTGTCTTTATATGATAACTCAGGGCTTAACAAGTAAAGATCAAAATAATCTCATGAAAAAATGATCCAAAAAATATAATTTTATGTTGGAGAGAAAGTATAGCTCTATATTTCATGATTGAAGGTGATACCTGGTAAGTTGCATTCTTGATGGTTAGGTCCTAATGTTGTGACTAATGTTTTTCCTTATGGTGCAGTGGAGATCACACACAAGGAGATAAGAAGTAGATTTACAGTCAATGGGAAATTTTGGAAAAGATACATTGAGGGACTTCTTACTGATGTAGTGGATTTCATCACATTACATGACCCCATCATCACTTGAGCATATCAGGTTATTTCTAACCCTTTCACTTCATTATTCTTTGTCCTATTCAAAGTTATACATTTCATGTTCATATATCATCTCATGGTTTAAAATTGAGTACAATTAAATATATTATTTGTGAGAGAAGTATCCTTTTAGTTTATTAATTTCAATTTCTTTCCTGTTTTTCAATGATTTAAAAAAAAGTGTGCGTTTTTTCAAATTTTGTGTGTTTATTTTTCAATTTTTTTGTGTTTTTTTAAAATTTTGAGCTAAAATGATTCTCATCACCGTTTTTAACTTCAAATAAATAAGTGAAACAATTTACCCTATGAAACCAAGAATAAATTAATGCATAAAATGAATTTGTTTCAAGTTCAAATATTTAGTAATTTCATGAAAAGTACTCTGAATTTTGAATCCCATGCCACATATCACTGTCTTTAAATTTGAAATCATTTTCCTATGAGGCTTCTTAACAATTATTTTCATATTATTTACATTTACCATATTTCTTGAGAGAACCAAACCATTCTTGATTTAACCAGAATTTGATTTATTCCTATGAAAACATGAGGGTTTGAGGTACTTATGTTTTAAATTATTGAGGCATTTTTTTTTGTATTAAATCCCCTATTTCAAATAATCCATTTTATAATGGACTAACTTGAACATTTAATCCTTGTATACTTTATAATCCATGAAGAATATATTAGGTTGTCCACATTATAGGCCAATTTTCCCTATCCAACCAAGTCTTGAAGTGAAATTGCATAATCTAGTTGAACTTAAGTGTGAGGGAAGTGGTCTTGTGTTTTTCTACCACATTCTGTGATACTTTTGGTGGAAAATTAAATTTAGAAGAGATGTGTTTTTTACTGAATAAAATCATTATATTGAAAGTTGTTAATTTTCTAGAGCTTTTATGATATGTGATTTTGTGCCTTTCAGGAGCTTCTAACAAAGGAAGAAATTTGTGCCTCTCTAGAGCTTTCAAGAAAATCATGTCTGAGAAGATTGACATTTTTGTTTCCAAAATGTTAAATTGTGTAAACATTCCTTATTTTTTAATAATGATAAAGATTAATTGATGTTATGGGGATTTATCAGGAGACATATGTAAGTGAAAATTATATTAATGCAATTTTTCTTCAAAAAGAGTCAATCCCTCTTCATTCACGCTGAAGAATTTTTCACATCTAAATCCTACCAACTAAAAGCCACAGAATAACCATGAAAAGTCCTCATGATAAAAATATGTCCTTGACTCACATCGGGTGGATATTTAGGAATTTATAAAGCCTATGTTGACCCATGTATGAGTTTATATGAGAAACACATAGCTAAATCATTGATATTTGTGTGATAAGATAAAATTCAAGTGAGGTAAGTTTTTTGGGCATGGGAGAATAAATGAAGTAGAAATATATTAAATGATATAAATGGAGAAATTGAAATAACAGTCTTTTATAAGAAATTATATTTTTTGTTGATTGGTGTGGACTTTTTGGATCTCAAGGATATGTGTTTTAAATTTTTTTTGATTTGATATTGATGATTACTTGATATGAGGTTTTGCCATGGAGTGAAAAATGGTAAGTGTGGGGGAGTTGATAAAACACTACTTTTTTTAATATTTTATTGATAATAAATGACATAATTTCCTCCCATTGTCTTAAATATGTTCATTTATGAAATATTTGGGATTAGATCATTCATCTGAAAATTTAATGAAAATTCCAGTTTTACCCTTTTAAAATGCACTGTAGTATTTCGAACATAATTATTTTAATATGAATTATTTGAACTAATTTTTTTTAAAGGGGTTCCTAACATAATTTTATACACCTTTTATTTAGGACACTAGAGCTAAAGAGTGCATTTGGGTAGAGTAAATGGGCCATTAAGTCAATAGTGGTCTGGACACGTGAGATTGGATATCACTTTAGTTTTCGGGCCATATCTTCTAGATAGGTGCATAGATTGATCCCAAACTTTTAGAGGGGATTTAAAACCCAATTTCTCAAATATTATTTTGATTTAAGGACATCTAATTCATGCTTTTTTGTGGTCAATAATTCGGTTCATGTGGGATTAAAATATTTGACACAATCTTCTCATTCGCACTTGAAACAAATTTTAACCTAGCCTCCACTACACTATATAAATATTTACTTTTCTAATTTTAAAAGGTTGTAACATGAATTGGTATGTTGAGGAAATATAAGAAGTGGTTCCACTCAAATTAATCAACCTTTTCAGTAAGGGTATCTCTTGAAGCAAGGATCCCTTCGACGAAGCCTTCTTCTTCTTTTTCGTGTTGTAATACTTTGATTTTTTGTAATAAACTTCTTTTTTATTCTTTTATTTCTTATATTTTCTTATATTTTGTGAAAATTTATACTTCTATTAATATTATTAATTGGGATGGAATCAATAGTAGAAATGAGATTGTGTTCTACCCTCTCTAAACCTTTGCAAATGAAAAATGTTTCTACAATGACTAATCCACCCATTGAAGAGTAGTTCTTTTTAGTAATCGATCAACCTATAACCTCCTTAATTTATTTATTTTGAATTAATTATCTTCTTTAATTCACATAATATAATCTATTAATTTTTTTTAATTTAAATTAGTCTAATAACGAAATTTAATAATAAACAAAAATCATGGGATGTCGAGAATTGTGTGAATTATGAGAGCGCAAACTTAATTGGTAATTCAAAAACCACACTGGATAAATTTTTAGTGTTCAAATATAATCCCTAAACATAATTAATTATAATTTATAGAGATTAAATTTTTCTTAATTTACCACTGACTATAATCTAACCTTAAAAAATAAATCAAATAAGGGTGTTGCGATTGCATGTTTCGAAGTTTTTCTAGGGTTAAATTCACTTAATCTTTATGGTAAAGTTAATTCTTGTTGGTTTTGGGATTTAAAAAATTAAGGGATCATAATTAAGTTGATATTAATTTAAATGATAATTATTAATAGATGATTGAATAGTTATTTTTAAATTGATTACACTTTCTAAAAATAGTTTTCTAAAAAACATCTTCTCGTTGTGCTTTGTAATCAACTTTCATTTCAATAATAAAAATAAATAAATTATAAAATATTATTACAGAAAACTTTTTCTAGTTTTATGAATGGTAAACAAACCGATATCCTTTCAAGTGGTGTTATTATTCCCTTTCAGGTTATTTTTAAAATACATTTAATATGTTGTCAAATTTACTTCCTCCTTTGAGAGACGGCCTTGGTTAGCCACTCTGATACACCTAAGTACTCAAAAATCACACTTCATTTGAGATCGACCATGACAGTGCCTTTCAGTAACCGTAGTATGAGCCTAAATTTGTGGTTGGATACCCCATGTGAAGTTATTTTTAGGGTCTTTCGTAGTGGAAGGTCAGTTTGGAAAATCAGTGGTCGAAAATTGTGGATCTTGTGAGGGAGAAGGTTTCTAGGCCACGTGAGGGGAGAGGGATAGTTGGGGAAGGGGTGGTGGTGGGGTGGTAGTGTACAAAGGCAAGTCAAAATAGGGAAGCCAATATTCTAGGGGGTGATTGTTTGGTGAGATGATAGACCATTTTTGTTTTCGTTTTATTATTATTTGGTCTTTTATGTGTTTTTTCCATACCGCCTTTAACTTTAGGGTTTTTATTGATAATACAGCCACCAAACCACCCCTATTTTTTCTATTATTATGTTTTTAATTGTTTCTATTTTTTCCAAATCATTGATGTAGGCCATATAAATTGTTTATAAATTAATTCCAAAAAAATTAGAAATAATTATCATCTATAAAATATGGTTTCATCCATTTAATTTCAACTTGAGTAATGGGTTAACCAATAATTATTCGATGAAATATTGAAGATAATATATATATATATATGTTCTTAATATTTTAAAACCCACAAACACAAAATTTTATGTAATTTAAAACATCAGACATGTGAAACATCACCATCTGATGTCATATTGAACAGTTTCCTATAACATTGGGACCATTATAATTCCCACTACATGAATTTATTAGAAAAATTATTTTTATCAATCTTAAAAAATCACATGATCACTCTGATTCCAATTGAGTGAATCATGGTGTGAAGTGGAAGAATATGAGCTGGGGATTTAAAAATTTCACCCTCATGTCAACACAACAATGTTGCATCCAATAATTTGAGACCCATTAAATTCATATATATCTCACATGAATTAAATTATGTTCAAAAATAAATGATCATATACCACATTTAAATTAAAGGCATGATCAATAAACTCTCATCACAGGTGAACATTTACCAGAGGATCTATGGTCCAATCCCTTTAGAATATCCGTATATGGTCAAGATGTTTTCTAGAACTTCGATCTTCAATCTCCATGTGCTAGCAAGGAGAGTTGAAGTAACATTAGATATTCAAATGATTTCATGATCATTAGCACTTTGATCTAGATAGGGGAAATTGGTTTGATATTATAACACCCTGATATGTTGGGAATTATTTTTTTGAATTAATTTAATCTTTTTGAGATTTTTAATTTCACACAACACTAAAAATAGATAATTTTATATTAAATAACTATGTATGGTTTGAGTTATAGGTATAAATAAGTTATCTTGAAAAACATTCATTAAAATTTTTAACATGCTCAGAACGAAACACTAAGATTAGCATACATTACATGCAATATTGACTTTCCTTAACAGATTGTGTAACATGAAAAACTGAGTGTTACCAAACTATAATATATTATTAAAAATATTGTTATTTAATATAATAATATATAACCTAAAAGTTACATTTATGGTTATGAGTTGGAATAAAAAACATATAAAAATATATTATTTAATTCATTAGTAACTAATGAATTAGAAATTAATATAAGAATCAATTGAATATAAAGGAAATGGTTTTATGGAAAATTATTTTTATGCTCATAAAGTTATTTTAACCTAATAAATTAAATTAATTAAAATTATTAAGTGATATTAATATAATATAAATATTATATATCGAATAAAACATTTTTTATATTCACACAATAGGTTTTATAAACATAAGATCGGAACAAACCCAATTTCACAAATAAAAACCTATAATCTTTTAAGGAACTTTTATCGTCATTTAATGGAGAACACATTTTAAATCAAATTTTTGGAAATTTTATATATTTAATATTTTAATATAAACTTAATATTTTAAATATTAATATAAAAATTAGGTTAGGATAGATTTTTTAATTTATTTTAAGGTTTAATTTTTTTAATGAATAGTAAAAAATATTGAATTTTAATTCAAAATGTTTTTTATTATAATTTAATTATATATTTATATTATATTCAAAATTGGTTTTAAAGTTTAAATAGATTATATTTTTATCAAATAATACAATTTATTTCATTGGAATCAATTTTACATTGAAATTTAATATATAAAAAATTAAACCTATGCATATTTTTACTTAAAAAACACGCATTGTTGTCCCGTCTGCAAGATTAAATTGAAATAAATTTAAAAAAATATGTAATTATAATTTAAAAAAATAGATTCAATATTTTAAATCATCATAATTTATAATCTCTATAAAGTTCAACTCATTTTTTATAAAAAATTATTAGTGAAATTAAGTAAAATTAATTATAATGATTACAGAAAAATTAAGTTTTACAAAAGAATAAAACTCAAACTTAAAGGCCCAAATGAACTATCCAATTGTCCAAAACTCATTGGAAATTATTCATAAATTAACCATCCTATATTTATTTTGGTATTTTTTTTTATTACTTTTGTTCGGTAAAAATGTGGGTAAACCAAACTTGTTTTCAAAAATGCCAAGTGTGTCATTTACCTTCCTTATTAAATGTCACCACCACTCCCATATCCTCACAACTCCCAAACCACATATGTTCATTAAATATCATCTAAATACACTTCCCAATAACCTTAAATTACTCATTTAATCCTAACTTTTGGAATAAATACTTTCAATGAATCCTTTTGGTGAAAACCAAAAGGAGTTACCCGATAAAGAGGTAACACCCTTCCTCAAGATCCTTTATTTTATTTTACTTACACACTACCTAAAATATTATTATTCTATGTATTTATAACAAAAAAATTATCTTAAATATACAAGGATGTTTTTATGCATCATATTTTAAATAAACTTGCACACACTATGATCTAATGGGTAATGAACTTATAGTTTATGTGTACGGTGAACTACCACCTCACAAATCAATCATTGTTCATTTTTATATTACTACCTCTCATGGTTGATATTAAGATGGAAAATATATTTATATGTTATATATATATATATTTATTATTTATTATTTCTTCTATAATTTTTATCTAGAACATACCCTAATGCTTTCCATGTTGTGTAAATAAGATAATTTCATTTGAGGAAGTGCGGTCTATTGCCCCCTCAAAGCGATTTGATTCATTCACACACTACATGGAATGTATTAAAGATATGTATTGTGAAAATATATGATATATATGAAATAATAATTATACTATAATAATATTATATACATATATACATATAAATATATATCATTTACTTTCTTTCTTTTAATATGTTAATAAAACAGAAGCAACATTCATTCATACAGGTCGTCTACCATCTCTATGAACGGTGTATTCCATTTCATAATTCTATACTATATAAATTATTTTAATATAAATATAATGAATATTAATGATTTATATAATGTCTTAAAATCTGGAAATCATGATATATGTATAAGGATCAAAGAAATAACAAATTAAGACACAAGTGAAAAAACAAATCAAATATTACCCGAAGTGAATCCTTAACATATGATTGTTAACAAGAGGATAATATAGAGATATAATAAAACCATAAATGGTGTTATATATAAGAATATTATTATATATAATATTTATAATAAATTTAAATTTATTATACAGGAATATTTTACAAGTATGAAGAGAGTCAAGACATAAAGTAATGTAATTTCATCTCACTTTTTATTTCCTTGAGATACATGCTTTATTAATAACCCATTACATTCAGGTTTTGTGTATACTACCCATGGATTTATTCTATAATTATTACACATACCTTTATGGGTATTTAAATACCCATTTTATGACATTTTTTTCATGGGTTTTATGTTTCAAAAGATACAAATTGATAAATTAATTTTTTTCTCAATTTTTCTTCATTGAGACACATGTCAGGTTATGAACCTATTTTTTCCGTGAGGTGTATATAATACCTTTGAAAGGTTATATCATGAATCTACTTATTTTAATTATATTTTAATATTCATATAATATCTTTTTTAATGTGGATTATGGTTCAATGTTACCAATTGGTAAGAGTTTATTGAAACAATCTCATCACTTTTCGATATTATTTATGTTTTTGATTCCTATGATGAAATATTATGATCCATATCTCAAGAAAAATAATGAATTTTATTCTCCTATATATATTCATAAAATCATCATGTATTGTTACATTTTTTCCACTCATTGGTAGATAATATAGTTAAGAATGTGATTTTAAGAAATCAGTACTTTACCTCTCTCTTCAGTCGAGAATATGTGTTATTTCGAAACCATGTTTTCTAAAAATGTTTTATAAATGTTATTAAGATTAGATTATAATTTTTCAATGTTTTCTCAAATAAAAAGTATTTCAAAATAATTTCATGTTTTCTTTATAGGGTTTTAAAATATTTTTAAGAAAAATGTTCTCAAAAGAATTCCAAGCCTTCTTTCTATGATTTAAATGTATTTTAAAGAAAAAGGTTTTAAAAATTATTTCAAGACTTATTTATAAGTTCTCAGAGTATTTTCAATGAATTTTTTTTAAAAACAAAATTCATGATTTTTTTAAAATAAATGGTAAATAGTTTTCAATATTCTTTTATAGTTATTTTAAAGAAATAGTTTTTAAAAAGTTTTCAAGATATATTTATATGATTTCAAAGAAAAAGGTTTCCAAAAGGGTTTTAAATAATTATGTAGAAGTTTTTATTTTCATTAAAATGGTATTCAAATGTTTTTATGGTTTAAACAGTCTTTTTCAATGAAGAAAGGATATTTAATTTAAGAATTTTTTTAAAAATTTCCTTCCAAGTTATATTCCATCTAATATAACATCTGTTTATGTTTCTCATACCCTTTTAGGAAATTATACAAAGGTTCCCTTTGTATTAATTCTTTAATGGTTTGTGTTTTGATGGAATGAGGCTTATGACACATATTTCTCTTCCATGGGTTATATGATTCTGAAACCTGCTTCCTTTCAAATGTTACGCTTTGATGTATTGATTATGAAAAATATCTTTTTTCATAGTTTATGATGTGATGAAATATTAATGATACCCATTTCAATTCAGGGGTTATTATTTTATGTTTATATAAACAATTTCTTTTTATGTTTTGTGATATGATGAAAGTTTTATTAACTTATGGAACATATATGAATGATTTTATTATAAGATGGGTGGGACCTATATATACTTCCAATGAATTGGGTAATGATTTATATCTAATAAGATAATGATGGGAATCAATTTGATTGGCTTGATCCACTATAGGAATATGGGAAAACCCGCTCTCTTACAAGGAATGGACTGTGACTAGGGATGGTGGTGTTTCTCTCCGAATAAGTGTATTCACCATAAAGATGATATATGAGGAAACACAATACATAATGGGGAGATATGGAAACCTAATACCTAAAAAAGGAAATAACTAAAAGTAGGTATAGTGATGTCCCCCACCCAGTATGTGAAGTTCACATGAATTTACATGATAAGTTCTAGCTATTCATCTTAACTTATAGGGAATGATATCACATATTTATGTATTCCATAATTTAAGGTATTTTTCCTATGATATTATTTCATTGTTTATTTCTTTATTTCCTTATGATTCATGTCTTATGAACTGCCAAGATTTATAACATGATACATGTATATGATATTTGATATGCATATTGTGAACTTATATTTTTATGATCATGTTCTCATACCATTATTCTCATGATTATTCTTAAATTTCTCCCATGTTTACCCTTACTGAATATTTGATCTCACCCATTTCTATGATTATTTCCCTAGGTTAGGAAGACATGTATTATGTTTTATGTATTTAAGAAGGTTTCTAGTCAAGAATAACCTAGTCGTAAACAATGAGGATTGATTATTTACCAGTTTTTATGGTTCGATGTTTCCAAAGACACTAAACTAATATAGTCTTTGGGAATCTATTTATGTAATATTTTTAAGTATTATGAAAAAAGTTATGTAATTTATATGTATGTTAAGATTGGGTCATTATATTTTCTATTAGACTGAAGGTCTAGTCAACCTTATGAAACTAGGATGAAAAAACTTTAGTGATATACCTAGGTATATTTCTAAGGATATTTCTAGGGATTTATTTAAAGATAAGTATAAGGATGAGTTAACATTTTATAAAATGTCATGGAATATTGGTAAAGGATATAGTGAGTGGTTTCAGAGTATTATATCCTTGTATAGATACTACAAGTATATTTGTATATTTCATAGATGTACATAGGGAAAATAACTCTAACAAGATGTCTCGGGCTTGACTTCAGATAATCTAGAACATAAAAACAGTTCTTTCTGCACACCTGGTTTGAAACTCCTAGCGGACATGCTTTTAAAATTCACAAACTCTTCATAAACCATTATGAAGGATTTAAATAAAATTTGACTATGAATATACTTGGATGAAACTAAGTTATCATACATTAAATAATTAGGAATCATGATTTATACATCTTGTTAGTAATTCATTATCATGATTATGTGGTTTTCCACTATGATAAGTGTTTCTCACACTATGCTTTTTGGTTTTAGTTAATGGTGGTAACCAGAATAAACTTCCTTAACATTGAAAGTGATGGGAATTTTTTTCTGAGTAGTGAAATGGTATGATTACTAAAGAGAAAGATATTGAAATTATGTATAATATTCTGTTGTGATATAAGGATATCAATGTTATTTGGGGGTCATTTTACCAACACATTTATTAAGAGGAAGATGGAATTTTATAAATGTTCACAGGGAAGGTAATATAGAATAAAGAAGATTTAGCTTCATTCATTTCAAGAATGTGGGAAGAAGATCCTTGAGGAATACTTTAAATAGAAGGAGAATGTATTATATATGCAAGAAAAAGCGTCATAGAGTGATGAATTGTCATGGAATTCAATGTATTATCTATGGAGAACACGAGAGTTATCCAACTCAATTCCCTAACCAAACAATTTACATCTAAACCAAATAATGATCGATTCCATGCAGATCTTTAAGGTGGAATTATTGTAGTATTTATTTATTTAGATTCTAGAATTTTGAATGGTGACTTATATACGGATTGTTCAGTTTATTTTTTTTCATGAAGTATTTACAAGAATGTGTTGAATGGTTCTGAGTTGGAATGTTATTTAATGTAAATGTGAAATTTTGAAATAAGGGAAGGTAGCCCTTAATGTGATGAATATTTTGATAAAAAAAATATATCATGGATAAAGATATGATTTATTTGAATAAAGAAAAATGTATATCATTGATTTTCCAAACTTTTATTATTGATTTGTTGAAAATGTGGAATATGTCATCCTGGTGAGGTTTATAATTTCTTTTATTTAAGTAATATATCTAGTAACCTTTAGAATAAAGAATATTGCATGTCTTCAAAAATTATTTATGGTAATTCAAGTTATTATAATATTTCAAGAGGACTTGTGAAGACAATATTCACATATTTGGAATGTGAAAACAAAAAGATACTTTGTGATAAAGGGAGGATCAATGTTATAATGAATTCTTTACCTTCTTTATAAAGATTTAGATTTTCATTTTTCTAAAGGGTAATAAGGATAACCATTCCTAGGATGATTAAGTTAAACTTTATATGAGGTTTGTGAGATCAAATTATTATGTCGCCATATGAGGATTTATGCATGATGGATAACATGCTGGAGAAATTCTGTGTTGATGGAAACTGAAGAGAGTTGATATGACTTATCATGGATCTCTTGATCTATTAGTGATTTAGGAATGAAAAATTTACCTTCCTTTTTATAGAAAGAGGTGAAGTTGAAATTGGTAAAGAAATGGCCATAGTGTGATCTTTTAATTATGATAGGGAATAAAATCATGTAAGTGTATCTTCTCATGAAATTTATTCAACCATAGGGAAATGAGCTTGAAACTAAAAAGGTTATCTAAGTATCTTTTTTTCCAAGGAATCAAATGGTCCCCTAGATAATCACATATTTATTTCTTTGTAATTATGAACTTTATCATGAATAAGTTCTATATCACTCTCATCGAGAACATGAGATTCATATTTCTCTTCCATGTCCATGTTTTTTCATTTCACATATGTTCTTATATATGGAAACCCAGCTATGTGTTACTCTAGGTAACCATTATGGTTCCAACATTATTTTTTAAAGGAAAATTTTGTTTTCATTTTTACGATGTGGGTTTATATTAATGAAACATAAAATTACTAAATATTTTATAACCCAAAATATTTCCATGGGAGAAATTCATTTTAACGGAGGAATAATCTAATTTTCCAAGAATTTAAGAATTATTATTATTTGACTAATTTAATCTTTTTAATATTTTTAATTTTGTGAAAAATTGAAAATAGATTATTTTATATTAAAGACATGTTTTTGTCTAGAGTTATATGAAACACCAAGTTATCATGCACTACATTCAAAATAATGTTTAACATGATCTTAAAGGAACACCATGATTAGAATACATTACATGTAAGATTGACTTTCCTCGATGGCTTATGTAACATGAAAGACTAAGTGTTACCAAACTATAATATACTATTAAAATTATTATTATTTAATATAATAAGATATAACCTAGATTTTATGTTGATAGTTATGAATATGAATAACTAAATTACGAAAATAAATGTTTGAATTCATTAGTTACAAATGAATTAGAACTGAATATAAGAACCAATGGAATATAAAGGGAATGTTTTTATAGAAAATTATTTTTATTCTCAAAAAGGTAATTTAACCTAATAACTTAAATTAAGTATAATTATTGAGTGATATTAATGGAATATTTATAATATATCTTAAAAAAATATCATTTATATTCATATAATAATTTTTATAAACAAAATATTAGAAAACCCCCAATTTCATACATAAAAACCTATAATTTTATTGAAGCACTTTTACCCCCTTTTAATGAAAAACAAATTTTAAATCAAAATTTTGGAACTTTTATATATTTAATATGTAAAAATAAACATTATCATTAAATTTAAAACATACAAATAAGGTTAGGATATATTTTTGGTATTTTTCTTTAAGGCATCATTTTTAATGAATAGTTGATAATATTGAATTTTAATTCAAAACTGATTTATAATATACATTATTTATATGCTTAAATTATATTTTTAATTGGTTATAAATTTTAATATGATTAAATTTTTATTAAATCATCCAATATAGGCCATTGTAATCAAATTCACACTAAAATTTAGTATAATAACATAGAAAACTTTTGAATATTTTTACTTTAAAAACCGGCATTATCATCAAATCTATGTGACAAAATTTAAATTACTTTCTTCCACTTATGTGATTGGAATTTGTAAAAATGAATTCTGTAGTTGAAATAAGAATAATATATAATATATAATAATGTAAAATTTATTTTTTACCAAAAAAATTATTGAAAGTAATATAAATTAATTGCAACGATTAAGGAAAAATTAATCTTAATAAAAGAATAAACCATAAACTAAAGGGGGAAAATGACCTAGAAACTTTTCCAAAACCACTTTTATAGCCATTATTTATACATTAACCTTAAATTATTTAGTTTTTATGTTTTTAATGTCTTTTTTTTTGGAAAAAACATGGGTACACCTAACTTGTTTTCAAAAATACCAAGTGTGTCCTTTCCCTTCCTTAAAAAAGGCCACCACCTCTCACACTTCCTAAAACCTATAATACCAATTATGATAGGACAATATATTCCCAGTAAAATTCTCAAATACACTAAATTCATTTTTTATGCCTCCCTTTTGGCATAAATACTTCTAAATAATCCCTTTTGTTTTAACCAAATGGTGTTACCCGATTACGAGGTAACACCCTCTCTCAAACTCTTTTCATTTATTTTAATACTCTACTCCATAAAATATTATTATTCCATAATTGTATTGAAAAAATTATCCTAAATATACTATGTTTTTTTATTCTAATGTTTACACCTACACTTACACATACTTTCATCTAATGGGTAACGAACATATTTTTTATATGTATGACGAACTACCACCTCATGAAATGATGATTATTCATTTTTTCTTTTACCAACTCTCAAGGTGTAAATTATGATGGACACTATATTTATATATGATATATATTATATTTGTAATGTTTTTATTATTCTGTAATTTTTACTTAGAACATACCCTTAATCTTTACATCTTGTGTAAATGTGATAATTTCATTTGAGGTGGTTTGGACTACTGCCCCCCTCAAAGAGATTTGATTCATTCATAGACTACATGGAATGTATTGAGGATATTTTTAGTGAAACTATATGATATATATTAAATAATAATTCTAATTTAATGATATTATATACATATATACATATACTTATATGTAATTTATAATATTTCATTCAATAAGTCTATAAAATGGAGGTTGTATTCATGCATACGTATGGCCTACCGTCTCCATGAACAGTTTATTCCATTTTATACTTCTATATTATATAGATTATTTTAATAAACATATACAGAATATTAATGATATTTATATCATGTTTTACATTCTTTAAATCTTGATATATGTATAAGGATCATAGATATAAAAAATTAAGACACAAGCGAAAAAACATAGCGAATATTACCCACAGCAAAACCTTAACATAAGATTGTTAAGAAGTGGGTAATATGAAGTCCTAATAAAACCATATATTGTATTAGATATAATAATATTATTATATAAAATATTTATAATAAACTTAAATTTATTATACAAGAATATTGTATGAGTACATATAGAGTCAGGACACAAGGTAAGGGAATTTCACCTCACTTATTATTTATTTCAGATACATTCTTTATTAACCACAAAATCTATTTTTGTGGTGTGTATACTGAACATGGATGTATTATATGATTCTTAAACTAAAATTTATGGGTATTTAAATATGAATTTTATGATCTTTCTTTCATGGGGTTTATGTTTCAAAATATACCAAATCGGTAAAGTAATTTTATCTCAATTAGCCTTCTTTGAGGCCCATGTCATGTCATGAACCTATATTTCTACATGAGGTGTATATAATAAATTTAAAATTTTATATCATGAATATACTTATTTTTATGATATTTTATGCTTTATGTAACTTCATTTTTTTAAATGGTTAGTATGGTTCAATGTTACCAAGTGGTAAGAGTTTATTGAAACAATCTCATCACTTTTAGATATTATTTATGTTTTTTCTACCTTTGATGAAATATTATGATCTATATCTCAAGAAAACTCATTAATTTTCTTATTAATTATTTATTCATGATATATTCATTTATTGGTACAATTTTTTTACTCTTTGGTACATAATATAGTCAAGAATGTGTTTTTAATAAATAATTACTTGACCCCTCTCTTTAGTAATAAATCTATGTTCTTTCAAAACCAAATTTTCTAAAAAGGTTTTCAAAACATTATAGGTATTATTTATAGGTTTTCATAGTGTTTTGAAAGGAAAAAATTTGAAAATTATTTCAATAATTCTGTATTAGTTTTCAAAGTATTTTCAAGAAAATAGTTTTCAAAATGGTTTCATGCCTTTTTTCTAAATTTTCAATGTTTTTTTAAGAAAAAGGTTATAAAATTTATTTAAAGAATTCTTTATATGTTCTTAAAGTATTTTCAAAGAAATTGTATTCAAACAAATTCATGATTCTATTTTAAATTAAATGGATTTAAAAATGTTCTTAATATTGTTTAATATGTTTTTGAGGAAATGGTTTTTAAAATGTTTTCAAGATACCTTTATATTTTTTCAAAGAAAAAGGTATCTAAAATGTTTTCAAATATTTCTTTATAATTTTTCATGTTTTTTTTCAATAAAATGGTTTTCAAAAATTTTATGTTTTAAAGATCCTTTTTTAAAGAATAAAGAATATTTACCTCATGAAATGTTTTCAATATATCCTTCCAAGTTATTTTCCATTTAAGATAACATCTATTGATTTTACTCATTCCCTTTTAATAAATTATCCAAAGGGTCCATTCATATTTTTTCTTTAATGGTTTATGTTTTGATAGAATGATGCTAATGAAACATGTTTTCCTTCCATTGGTTATATGATTTTGAAGCTCGCTTCTTTTCATAGGTTATGCTTCAATGTAATGATTAAGAAAGATACCTATTTTTTATATCTTATGAGTTGATGAAGTTTTAATGATACTCATTTTATTTAATGGGTTATCATTTTAGGTTTATAGAACCCATCTCTTTTTATGGGTCACAGTATGATGAATGTTTTATTATCCTATGGAACATGTATGATTGATTTTATAATGAGAGGGGTGAGACCTATATATCCCTCCAATTCATTGGGTAAAGATTTATATCTCATGATATAATGATGGGAATCCTGTTGATGGGCTTGATCCACTTTGGTAATATGGGGAAACCTGATCCCTTACAAGGAAAGGACTACGATAGGGGATGGTGGTGTGTCTTTCCGAGTAGGTATAGTCACTATGAAGATGGTAGATGGGTAAACCTAATACATTATGGTATTATGGGAAACCCAATCCCTTACAATGAAATAACTTCAAATATGGATGGTGGTGTGTCCCTCCCAGTAGGTGCGGTTCCTAGGAAGTTTCTTGAGAAGTTATAGAAATTCATCTTGACTTATAAGGAATGATATTGCATCTTTATTTATGAAAAAATTTATTTTCTTATACCTATGATTTGATTTAATAGATTATGTTCTTTATTTCCTTATGATTCATGCCTTATGACCTTCCATGATTTATTCCATGATTCATGTATATGATATTTTATATTCAGGGTATGATCTTTTATTTTCCTGATCATGTTCTCATACCCCTATCCTCATGATAATGCTTATATGCCTCCCTTATTTTCCATTAATGAGCTTTTTATATCACCCCTTTTTTTGTTTCCTTCCCAATGTTATGAAAATATCTATTGTATTTCATGTATCTAATAAGGGTTATAGTCTATAAGAACCTTGTGGGAGATAATGTAGATATATTATGTACCAATTTTTATGTTTCCATGTTTCCAAAGGCACTAAACTAAGAGAATCATTGGGTGTCTGTTTGTAAAATGTTTTAAGTATTCCACAATTTTTTTGTAATGCCTATGTACATTAAGGATGGGTCAACATAGATATTCTATAAACCCCCATCTCTCTCACTAAAAATGATAATAAGGTGAGGGAACCTCTAAAATTCATGGGAAAGAATATTTCCATGAATTTTAAATATTTTGGATTTTATAGTTTTTTTAAAACATAATAAATTTTCAAATAGTCCCTATAATAAGTTAACCTGTCATGTAATTTCCAAAATAATACTTAAAATCTTGAAATCATGTTGCAAACATTATGATTAACCTATCACATACACATGTCAATAAAATAATGTTAGGTGATATTATAAAATTCATTAACTCAACTCATTTTTCCCATATTAAATATTTAACAAACCTCACATATTTATATTAAATATTCAAATGAAAAAATATTTCATCAATATTCAATAAATAAATCATGGATATTATTAGTAAATAAATTCATTTTATATTATTCTAACATTTAATAAAAATGAATTTATTTATTCTTATGTGATCTTTAAACATCAACATTACCCAGCCACCACTACAGGGCACACCATTTCCCCATCTCTAATTCACTAAAATTGGTCAATATTTTGAATACGCTTTTTGTGTTACCCTCTAGAAAATTATATCAATGGTAGTTAATTCTACTCACAGACTAGGAGTGGAATCTAGCAACCCATCGAGGTCCCTAAGGAGATAACAAAGATTCATAAAGATGGCAACCATTCATGTGAACACATTTCATGTAATATAATATATTTGTCTCTCAATATCTCATAAATCAATACATTCACATTGTGTCATCATTTTTTATTTCTATATTATTATTTAAACTAACTAGATAAACATACTTTCTTCTACCATTGACATAGATTTAGTTAAGGTCATAATATCCTGATCAACTAGGCTTGAGATATCACTTCCTTTCAAAAGTGACAAAGTCTATCTCGACTACTAAATAAATATCAAACCACTAATAATGCACCCAATACAAGCTACCTCAATGTGAAATAAATTCCATAGTTTTTATATTGCATCAAATTATGTTATAAAATAGTATACACTGGTAATAATTTTATTTTATGATACATGTGGTGTTCCTATTAGCAGGTCAGTCCTCAGGATCTCATCTACTCGAGTTCATTAAGTGAAAACTTCATGATAAGATGTATCAATGGTTATGATCCCCCAACAACTGATGTTTAGAAATCATATTTGTATAGTCGCAATGATGTATCTATACAATATAACATATATTTACGATTAATTTCATATTACCTTGAGGCTCACATTATAGCCTCTGAACTACTATAACGATTTGATATTACAAATAATCTATGGAAATTTCCATTTAAATAGTTATGTAGAAATATGAAAACTATAATGGTAAGATAAGATCATTCATAACTCAATTTATACATGATATGGTAATCAAATAGTAATATTTATGTTTGGTCTAGGGAACCCACTATTAAAACAATATATATATTATCTATAGAGGGTTACATAAAATTTCTTCCCAATTATGGTGGAGTATGGTGGATTACCTTATATATATTGTGGATAATTATCAATAGATCAATGGGTGTGGGGATATTCTCTTATATAAGGAAGAAAAGTTATGAAGTAAACTCTTCAACTTGGATTTTCATTCACTAAAAATGAAATTTAAAGAATCATTAATTTTCTAATTCATTATGATTATCGGTTTGTATGATAATCAAAAAATAGAGTTTGGGTACCTATTCATTTTAGGTAAAAATGATTGTATTGTGTACACCCCCCAAATACATTTTTTTATCACTAGAATCTTTTATCACATTATTTAGGCATCTCATGGGGATGATATATGTTCATCTACTTTTTAAGATGATTCAATTCATAATAAATTTACTTTTTTTAATTGTTGAATATTATAAAAGGTGATATCCTCATTTAACATGTTATCCAATTGAAAGGTATTTATTTGGTTTTAAAATATCAATGTGGGAGAATATTGAAATTTTGGGAGAAACCTTCACTCAAATAGATTAGTAAACATATTTATGGAATTGGTTTATCTCTTTTTTGGATATTAACATCTCTTTAGGATCCTTTTATTTTTAAATAATTTCTTGGTTGACTAAAGTTATCCTTAGGTATTATGTATATCAGTTACAAAATATGATACTTTCTATAAGTTGATATATTTTTTTCTCTGCCCAGAAATTTATGTCTTATGGTGGCCTCTATATTTGACCATCCAAATATGAAATTTTATAGCACCACCATACTTAGGGACCTCTATACCAGTTTGGAAGGAATTTTTGTTCATCAATTATCTATGTTTTTTCTTTATTAATGTCCCTCACATATCTCATCCCATTGCAAGATGTTTGTGTAATAAATAAATTCCCCTATAGTTTGGGCCAAAATGAATACCAATGGGTCTATGTGAATGAATTAATGATAGGTGAGGGTTTGGTGTGCAAACTAAAATGCTCAGAAATTTTTTCATTCATAATATATATAATTACTAGAATACCCCAAATCATGGAGGCTAAATCCTTGTAGTTTGGCCTCATAGTTTGTTTGTCTCAAGATACATTCCAATCTTCAATTGAATTGGATTGTACATTGGTTATAAATTTTATCAATGAATTATATTCTTTTCATTGGAAAATAGCCTAAATCCATAACAAATTTCATTGGTATATAATTGAAAACATGGATATATAAAATACATTAAATTAAGGCTAAAAGGTAGTAGATATGTTGGATTGTAGTGTTAATTCGATAAATGGCGTTTTAATATTTTCAAACTTCAATTTTATTTATATCACTTTCAAACAAATACTCCAATTATATTACTTATGATTTATTAAAACAATAATATTTATATTAAAAATGATTAATATTTTGAGGAAAAGTAATATTGGATATAATTTTATTTCTTCTAAGATACACATATCTATGTTCTACCATTCAACCTTGTGTATTGTCTACAATGATAACATGACCATATTATAATGTTTTAATGTTTTAAAATATATAATTATTCCTACAGATTATTCTTAAGAAATAAAATATATGTATCATGTGTCCTACCACTGATAATTTTCACTTAATCCTGAAAATAAATATACTAGTGTTTATTGTGCTCATTTCTTCATTGGTCCACTTGTATTAGTGAGTAATAATTTTATCACCCATACATTATTTACCCATCGATGTTAAGGACTCATTATCTGTTTTGAAATTAAATTTATTATTATATTAAAATATTATCTATTATTAATAATTTACATGGTAACCCATTTAAATTTATTCTATTAATAATAAAAGAAATTTATAATAATAGGTTTATGGTTCCTCCTATTCACTAAAATAATATAAAAACTATATAAATTTTTTGGAAGATATTTTAAATCAATGTCCAAATTTGGAATTAGTTTTTTGTTGAATAACAAGAATATTTTGTAGGTTACTATGAACTCCCATAAAAAATAAAAAGATATTTTTTTGAATAACATAGTCGTATTTGAGTTAAATCACTTATGGGTGATCATTTGAGGGTGAAATAATGATAGGTTTAGAAGTGTGTTTGGTAGAAAGAGTAGAAATTTTGGATTAATATATTTCAAGTTTGAGTTTTTCTTGATGGTTCTTCTTCTCATGTTTTAATAAGTATCCTTGAACATATCAATTTTTTCATTGGTATTACCCATTAATATAGGATCCTCAATTGTATCTTTTTGAATAACATTATTTAAATATTCAGTGGTTAAAGATTTCTTAATTTTTTCTATAGAAAATTATTTCATTACAATGAGATAATCTAGAAAACAATAAAGATAGATTATTATCATTATGAATCACTACCCCACTATTTGAACATTGTAACTCACTATGAATATAAGGGAAAATTAACATGAGAAATATTTTTTATTTTATCATTCTTTATATTCTTTAACAATCACCCTTATTATTGATTCATGAACGTTATATATAATATATCTCAATTTCCTCACTTAGAGTAGATTACTTAATCTGAATCCTTTTTTTCTAAACATTAATCCCAGTTATATTGAACTAATATCTTCTAAAATTTTGGTTATTCAATGGTCCTCCCCTTTATAAAATCAGTCTCAATAATATTTCAAACTAATTGATCATATTATTACTTTTTTTCATTGATTATATTTGTAGGAATCTTATTAGTTGATTTGAATGAAACTTTATTTTTATTCTTTTTTCATTATCATAACTTATAATAATTACATATTGAATTAATGTTTTAATCAGTCACCTATATATAGAATAGTAATATATTTTGTATCCTTTGGTACTATTATATTGTAGTTTCATTATCTTGAAATAATTTTGATGAACTTTTAAACCATAAATTTATCTATTATGTCTATTTCTCTATGTATTTAAAATAAATTAAAAAAATTTATAATCAGAGATATATTTTAGTCGTATTTTATCCATGGTGGATATAAAAACTTTGATACTTAATAAAAAGAATCATTGTCTTGTCTCTTATACCTTTTATAAATAAAATTTAGTGGTTTTTATTTTCTTCTATATTCCATTCACTATTTTGTGTAAGAATATTTTAATATAGATATTCATGAGTTGTCATGTAATTTTTTATTATTTACTTTTTTAATTAATATAAGATACAATTTTTTATCATTTCAAAATGTATGTAGCGATTTATCTGGGTTTTTTAATCCTTAAGAAGATCTATTTAGTGAATATTTATTATATTTATAACAAATAAATATATCTTATAATAATACTCATAGTCCATTAAATCAAAGATCAAATTCATTTCTGGGTATTTATTTAAGGTGTAAAAATAGAATATTAGTGGTCATAGAATTTTATATCAATCTATAATAGTCTAGAGATAATTAATACATGATTTGATACTAAATTTAACAAAAATAGTAATTAAAATGGTGTTAATATAAGGACTTGGCCTTAAACATTACATAATATTGAATTAAATGAATAATTCACATTGAGAATCTTTTCAGGTTTAGATTTTTAGAGAATTAAGCCATAACTATTACATTACAACTTGAATATTACAAGAAGACACTACTAATCAGTATCCATTTTTTTCATAAAATAAAAACTATTAAAAAGAAACATGTCTAGTTCCATGTTTTAGATAGCATGACTTTTCCTTGATCCCATCCTTGACCCTATTCATCTTTAAGTCCTGTGGAAAACATTTCAAAAACTTGGGATGATCATAAAAAGCTCAGAAAGGGTTGTAAAATAAGGAAGGAAAACATTAGCTTGTAAATAAATACAAATCAATGAAACCATACTATTCAATCATAACATACCTTATGAATTCATAAGATTTAGGAATAACACACACAAATCATAAATCATAAAGATTACTTATGGAATCCCTATCAAACTTACATTGTAGTTATCACAGATACACAGAGAGTTACAGATGGAATACCCATCACTGTATATTACCTAAATCACTTAGGAGAAACATCACATTCACCTCTGTCACGTTACCCAATGCATTGGAGAGCTATATAGGGCTCACCCGCCCTAGGTTTATCACAGAACCACCCGTATACATAAACAATGCCCAATAACCATAAAATAATCATAACATATAACACATTTATAAAGGAAACATAACATTTCCACATTCCAATATATCAAATCAAGATATTGAAATAAAAAATGTTTTATCAAATCATTTTCAAAACCATTTAAAAAGAGATTTTTAAATCAAAGTGTCTCATACCACTTTGAAGATTTTAAATGAATTATCATTTAAAAATAATAATTTCCATATGAATAAATCCTAAACCCCATTTTGAAAACATGGACATTAATGAGAAATATTTAGAATAATAAATCTTTAATAAATTTAAAATGATATTTTTGTTAAAGTGTTTTTTAACAAAAAGAGAGAGACGTGAATACAAATAATTAAGGAATAACATTTAATCAGAACATTATAATATCATGAGAATAAAGGGATTCATGATATAATATGTAAAAATACAGTATATACACCATATAAGAGTGAATTGGTGCATAACAACAATGAAGTCTCAATGGAAATGTAAATTGAGATGAGATCCCTTATAAAGATGGTATCCTTAAATAAAGGATAAATCAATCACATAATTATGTGTGAAAAATATAAATACACCCAATATAAGTGGATATTAAGTGTAAATAAATCATAGTTCATTCACACATATTCATTGGATGACATATTCAATAAGTACAAGTTGAACCCAAAGAATTGAAATTGGGTTAAGAAGTTCCCTTGTAAAAATTTAACAGCCTAACGACACCACTTTAAAATTCAGAAAATTAGTTGATAAGATAAAAATGGTATCTCATCACTTCGACATAAATTTTACATCAATGAGGATATAAAAGAACATATCCCAACATAATAATATGTAAATTAAAATACATAACAAAAAGAAGTATTTTATAAAGAGGAGGGTGAATAGTTCCCTTACTGATGTGGTAACTTACAAAACATACACCACGTGAAAGAAGGATCGTACACTGAAGATGTAAATACTCATAAATGAAATAATATTACATAAAGAGTAAAATCATGGGCAATACATACACCCCAAAAAAGGAAATAGTGGCAAATATAGAATGAATCACACAAGAATAAAAGTTGAGACGAAACCCTTCACCACATTATAATCAACTGAGTCGTATGACCAAAAGCTAATAACCACAAAATGAATAACAGAGTACCATGAATATAATGAGAATAATGATAATATATATTAAATGGTAGTACACAATACACCACATTCAATGAATAAGTGGCGAACAATGAAAATATCATGGAATTAAAAGTGAGATAAGAAAATCCCTTACCTTGTGTCCGACTTGACTCAATCGTTCTTTAATCTCTTTTAATTTGGATAACTCCATTTTGTTGGAACCAATTGACTTTTTGAAGTTCCTTATGCCTAAGGTATGGCTTCTAGGTGGAGAATTGAGATGTAGGGAACTTAATTGGTCAGAGTTTGGATGATCCAAAAGGCCTTAAAGGTGTGAGGAATTGGTTAGAAGTGGTCTCCTTTTATAAGGGAGAGGAGGGGCTCTTTTGGAATGTGTGAAAATATTGTTTTATTATAAACTTATCTTCAGTTTCAAAAGATCCAAAAATCATTAGAGTCATAGATAAGATGACTCATATTCGAAATAAAATCATCCAATCAGAATTGGACATGTTTTGGATAATAGTTTAATCATTGTAATCTTATTTATTTAAATCATTTATTAATGAGGTAAATACTGCTTCATTATTGTGTCATAAATAATTTAATTAATTTGATGTCTAAAAATAATAAAAAATACCATAACATAGGAAAAAATTTAGATTTCTAATGAATACTTATAGTTGAAAATTAAATTTATATAACCCCTTCTAAAAATAAATTTACTAAAAGATATTTCCTTTTGTCATTTTTGCCTTTACTTTAAGTTAATTAATCTAAATTGTCATTATCACTCCCAAGTGGCTCAATGGGGTCCCAAAATCGACCCAAAGATGCCAAAGGTCGTTAATGACTCAACCAATATGGTTTGTACAAGTGTTAATGTAATTTTAAATTATTATAATATTCTTTTTACCTTGAATTAACATATTTACATTTAACCGCGGTAAATAAAAGTCAAAGGTTACTATTCACCAAAAATTATTTTCATCTTAATGAACCACATTTTACTTATTGATAAAAACCATTTATATCATATTTTTGAAATTCAATTCACAGAAGTGGTAAAATTTCATTTAAATGAAAAAGTCAGTTTTTTTAACTACCACTAAGTGGTTTCACTATTCATCAAAAATTGAAGTTTTTCAAAAAAATACCAGAAATTCAGCCTAAGCTATATTTGATATTCTGAATTAAAAAATTATGTCTATTTTTCCAAATTCAAAACATATAAGTGGCATTAATTAAATTTAAAATTTATTTCCGCTATCAAAATAAATAGTGTGTTTTTAAGAAACAAAAACTATCAAATGATTGACACTTGTTTATTTCCAATTTCAAAGTGAAATTAATTCCAATGACCAACATTGGATTAAATTGTGAAAATATATTCTAATTACACTTTAAAAAAAATTAAATATACAATCTAACCATATAAATAAATTAGATTAAAACGTAGTTTTGAATTAAAATACAATATTTTCACTATTCATTAAGAAATTGAATTTTATCGGAAAAAATCCAAAAATTTACACAAAGTAAATTTTGATGTCCCCATTCTAAAAAAAGGATTTTATTTGGTGAAATAGAATGTATTAAAGTGACCAAAACTATATTTAAAAAGGGTTCTCCATTAAAAGGTGGTAAATTGACCTTTTAATGTAAATTGTGCTTACAATTAGATTTATTCACAGCCTCTAACTTTTATTGGATAAATGTAAATACACTTAACAAACATGTATAATCATATTGTAGTTAGTTTTGTTCATTCTCTCCTATAAAATGGCTAAGAGTTAACTACCATTTAAAATAATAATATTATATTATTAGTGTGCAACGTAAGATTTCAAAGAAACATGTTGTTGCGTATCAAGGACGCTATAGAACATAGCAACCCTTTTAATGTAAAATTAATATTTAATTCACAAATATTAATAAATATGAAAAATATCATACTCTTCATTTTGCTGGGATGTTACATCCTTCCCCCCTTTTGGAAATTACGTCCTCGGAATTTTAAAATTGGGCTCGGGAACTTCATTCAAATCCCCACATGGAAACAAAATACAATAAAACTATCACTTTAAAATAAAGTAAAAGAAGTACAAAGGTTACCAGAGACAACAGATACTAGGATTCCAGGAAAACATGGATATGGAGGAGAAAACAAACCATCATGTTCTTATGGAGAGTGGTAGAAAACATGTTTAGGAGAAAGTTAACCACAAAAAAATCAAAAACTTGTGATGGGTTAAACAGTCTTTGATTCCCCAGTAGGAAAAGTTAACGGGCATGGTTTTTGTTTAAAGTTGCTTTTTGTTAAGGAATTTATTTATGAGCTTAACCAAAAACATATATAAATATACTTACTTGTCATGTAGACATTCATTTTTTACTATATTTCTAACACAAACTCATATTTTCTCCAAACGATGAGTATTCAGGATGACATTTTTTCTCAATTAGAGCACTATAATCAACTTCAATAGAATCACATAATCCACAAAATATGAACTATATATTTCCCATCTCTTTAGATATTAACTAAAACAAAAACATATAGTATAAGATCAGATAATCCCCCAAAGGATAAACTTTTACATAAAGAAAAACTACTATTAATCTCCAAAATTTGTCTAACAAAACCCAAAGTTCAACAAAGACCATTCAATAAACAATTTTCCCTAAAATTATTCAAAATTAATCCAAACTTTGATTTTAACCCAAATCTCATAAGGATTTAATTTCATAGACTTCGAAGATACATATTAACATTTATCTCCAAGTAACACCAGTTACTCATGAAGTCTCATATTTAAATGTAATTAACCTAATCACATATTCACCATGATAGATAAATCATTTTTATAAATAAATAAAATCATTATGTGTCCATAATAAAAACATATATTCTTCCAAACTAAAATTACAGCCATTATTACACAATTGAAATCCATATAATTCTATCTTTCTTAGGCATATATTTTTTCCTCAACAAAGAGAGAACATCTTCTACAATAGCCTTTATCACATAATCACTAAATCATTTTTCTATACTAAGTATATCCATTTGATAAAACATAATTTCAAAAAATAAACATATTATTGTTCCATAAAAACATAATATGTCATACTAACCAGGGACTTCAAGTAGGCTAGTGGTAGGCGATGCACCCTCGTCGCCCTTCAGTTGGGGGTTCGATTCCTACAGCCTTGCCGGATGTGACCAGTTGTCACTCATCCTATGGGTTTCCATTTTTTATAAAACTCACAAATTACCCTAACATGTTTTAACCTCAAAGGTTTCCTTATACCTCTCATATTCATCCAAATTTATTATGATCTCAACATATTAATTATTGAAGTCTTATTTCACCACCATATAATAAAATAAAACAATCCCCAAAATGAGGAACATCATACCATGAACATGGTGTCCATTTGGTTTCATCATCATCTTGTTCACATAGGTATAAGGTCCATGAATAGCAACAATGATTTAGAGATCCTTCAAAATCATTTTCTTCCTCCATCCAAATACACCTTGTACAACATGGGTCATAGGGGTGTTCCTAGAAAAATAGTTTTGGAAAATAATCAACTATGACATATAATTTCAAAACATCTGATAAAACATGATTTCTATAAAACAGTCGAACCAAATTTGAGTTGAAACTTTCAATTAATGTTCCTCTTAAAATACCATAAGTATGTGCTGAGATACTGTATTTTAAAATCAAATATAAATAGGTTGCGCAAGGGTCTCCTTCTTCAGCACCTTTTTTAAACTCATAATATGCTTCAAAATCTTGTGATAAGGTAAAATATTTAAAAATTACTTGATAATATTTACCTTTCTTGAAAATATGAGAATATTGTGAAAATATGATTTTTATAAATACAACCCATGATCCACGATGATAACGAGGTATAGTGGAGGTGTTTGATATCTCAAAAAACTACTTTCAAGTGAGTTTTATGCAATAAAAAGTTTCACAATCATCCGAACATGAATTTGCAATAATTATTGCAAACCTGTCATCAGGAAGAGATAGGAATGTCATTTGAGATCCTCCTTCTTCCATTTGTAACTAACTTTTCTTGATCTGAAAAAGTTATAAAACAAATATTTAACTAAAATAATAGATAGGGAATAACCATATGTCTAATGAAATTTCTAAATCCCTAATGTTGTCTAAACCTCCCTCTGATACAAACTATAAGGACGCGACCTTAAACATTACATAATATTGAATTAAATGAATAATTCACATTGAGGATATTTTCAGGTTTAGAGTTTTAGAGAATTATTCCATAACTATTACATTACAACTTGAATATTAAAAGTAGACACTACTACTCAGTATCCATTTTTTCCATAAAATAAAAACTCTTAGAAAGAAACATGTCTAGTTCCATGTTTAAATAGCATGACTTTTCCTTGATCCCATCCTTGACCCTATTCATCTTTAAGTCCTATGGAAAACATTTCAAAAACATGGGATGAGCATAAAAATCTTAGTAAGGGTTATAAAATAAGGAAGGAAAACATTATCCCATCAATAAATACAAATCATGAAACCATACTTTTCAATCATAACATACCTTAAGAAATCATAAGATTCATGAATAACACACACAATTCATAAATCATAAAGGTTACTTATGGCATCCATATCGAACTTACATTGTAGCTATCATAGCTACATAGGGAGTTACACTTGGAATACCCATCACGGTATATTCACTAAATCTCTTAGGAGAAACATCACATTTACCTCTGTCACGTTACCCAATGCATTGGAGAGCTATCTCGATCTCACCTGCCCTATGTTTATCACGGAACCACCCGTATACGTATACAATTTCCAATAACCATAACATAATCATAATATAAAACACATGTATAAAAGAAAGATAACATTTCCACATTCCAATATATCAAATCAAGATATTGAAATAAACAATGTTTTATCAAATCATTTTCAAAACCATTTAAAAAGAGATTTTTGAATCAAAGTTTCCCATACCACTTTTAATATTTTAAATGAATTATCATTTGAACACATTAATGACCATATAAATAAATCCTAAACCCCATTTTAAAAACATGGACATTAATGAGAAATATTTAGAATAATAAATCATTAAAACATTTAAAATGATATTTTAGTTAAAGAGTTTTTTAACAAAAAGAGAGACACATGCATACAAATAATTGAGGAATAACATTTAATAAGAACAGTATAATATCATGAGAATAAAGGTATTCATGATATAATATGTCAAAGTATAGCATATACACCATATAAGAGTGAATTGGTGCATAAAAATAATGAAGTCTCAATGGAAATGTAAATTGATATGAAATCCCTTATAAAGATGGTATCCTTAAATTAAGGATAAATCAATCACATAATTATGTGTGAAAAAAAAATACACCCAATATAACTGGATATTAAGTGTTAAATAATCATATGTCATTCACACATATTCATTGTCTGACATATTCAATAAGTACAAGTTGAACCCAAAGAATTGAAATTGGGTTAAGAAGTTCCCTTGTAAAAAATCGATAGCCTAACGACGTCACTTTAAAATTCAGAAAATGAGTTGATAAGATAAAAAGGGTATCTCATCACATGGACATAAATTTTACATCAATGAGGACATAAAAGAACATATCCAAACATAATAATATGTAAATTAAAATACATAACAAAAAGAAGTCTTTTATAAAGAGGAGGGTGAATAGTTCCCTTATCGATTTGGTAACATACAAAACATACGCCACATGAAAGAAGGATCATACAATGAAGATGTAAATACTCATAAATGAATGTATATTACATAAAGATTACAATCACGGGTAGTACATAAACCACACAAAAGGAAATAGTGGAAAATATAGCTTGAATATCACAGGTATAAAAAGTGAGATGAAACCCTCTACCACGTTGTAATCAGCTGAGTCATATGACCAAAATTTAATAACCACAAATTGAATCACAGAGTACCATGAATATAATGACAATCATGATAATATATATTAAATGGCACTACAAAATACACCACATGCAATTAATAAGTGGTGAAAAATGTAAATCTCATGGAATTAAAAGTGAGATAAGAAAATCCCTTAACCTTGTGTCTGACTTGACTCGATCGTTCTTTAATCTCCATTAATTTGGGTAAATCCCTTTGGTTTCAACCAAAGGACTTCTTGAAGTGCCTTCTGCCTAAGTTAAGGATTATAGGTGGAGGATAGGGATGTAGGGAACTTAATTGGGAAGATTTTAGATGATCCAAAAGGCTTTAGAGGTGTGAGGAATTTGTTAGAAGTGGTCTCCTTTTATAAGGGAGAGGAGGGGCTCTTTTGGAAAGTGTGAAAATATTATTTTATTATAAACTTATCTTTGGTTTCAAAAGGTTTAAAAATAATTAAAGTCAAATCTAAGATGACTAATATTCGAAATAAAATCATCCAATAAGAATTGGACATGTTTTGGATAATATATTAATAATTATAATCTTATTTATTTAAATCATTTATTAATGAAGTAAATACTGCATCATTATTGTGTCATAAATAGTTTAATTTATTAGATTTCTAAAAATTATAAAAAACTACCATGATTTAGGAAATAGTTTTAGCTTTCTAATGAATATTTATAGACTAAATGATAATTTATATAACCCCTTTAAAAAACTAATTTACTAAAAGATATTTTCTTTTGTCATTTTTGCCTTTACTTTAAGTTAATTAATCTAAATTGTCATTATCACTCCCAAGTGGATCAATGAGGTCCCAAAATCGACCCAAAGATTCCCATGGTTGTTAATGACTCAACCAATATGGTTTGGACAAGTTATAAGGTAATTTTGAAATATTATAATATTCTTTTTACCTTGAATTAACCTATTTACCTTTAACCGCGGTAAATAAAAGTCAAAAGTTACTATTCACCAAAAAATATTTTAATCTTAATGAACCACATTTTACTTCTTGATAACAACCATGTATGTCAGATTTTTTAAATTCAATTCACAAAAGTGGTAAAATTTTATTTAAATGAAAAAGTCATTTTTTTAACAACCACAAAGTGGTTTCACTATTCATCAAAAATTGATGTTTTTTAGAAAAATACAAAAAATTCATCCGATGCTAT
Organism: Viscum album; assembly: GCA_963277665.1. Taxonomy (NCBI): domain Eukaryota; kingdom Viridiplantae; phylum Streptophyta; class Magnoliopsida; order Santalales; family Viscaceae; genus Viscum; species Viscum album. The sequence continues at coordinate 227,591,284 of OY728162.1, forward strand.
ATTTGATATTCTGAATTCAAAAATGATGTCTATTTTGAAAAATTCATAACATATAATTGGCATTAATTAATTTTAAAATTAATTCCCGTTATCAAAACAAATAGTGTTTTTAAGAAACAATAACTATCAAAAGATTGATACTTGTTTATGTCCAATTTCAAAGTGAAATTAATTCCAATGACCAACATTGGAATAAATGGTAAAAATATATTCCAATTAAATTTTAAAACAAATTAAAAAGATAATCTAACCATATAAATAGATTATATTAAAACGTAGTTTTGAATTAAAATACAATATTTTCACTATTCATTAAAAAATAAACTTTATCGGAAAAATTCAAAAAATTTACTCAAAGTAAATTTTGGTGTCCCCATTCTAAATAATGGTTTTATTTGGTCAAATATAATTTATTAAATTGACTAAAACTATATTTAAAGAGGGTTCTCCATTAAAAGGTGGTAAATCGACCTTTTAATGTAAATTATGCTTAAAATTAGATTCATTCACATTTTAAGCCTCTAACTTTTATTGGATAAATGTAAATACATTTAACAAACATGTATAATCATATTTTAGTTAGTTTTGTTCATTCCCGCTAATACAATGGCTAGGATTTAACTACCATTTAAAATAATAATATTATATTATTACTGTGCAACGTAAGATTTCAAAGAAACCTGTTGTTGTGTATCGGGTACGCTATAGAACATATCAACCCTTTTAAAGTAAAATTAATATTTAATTCACAAATATTGATAAATATAAAAAATCTCTTATTATTCATTTTCCTGGTATGTTACAGTTAATATATTATGTAAATATTTAAAATATAAAATACCCCAAAAAATAATTTGGATAAAAAAAATTATGATGAAAAAAACAATGATAATTGTTAGTAGAAATGTGTAAAAACATACATATATTTAGAAATAAACTTTAATTTAATAAATAAAAGGAAAAAATCTTAATTAAAGAGTTCAAGATAAAGAAAACAATACTCTACTATAACTTTATATTATCAATATTATGTTCTCACATATTAAAACATAATCCATTCTTACAAAAAGTGAAATGAGGGTCTTATTAATAGATTTGGTACATTCATAAAATCAATGAAAGTAGTTTCCACTTCCCATAGAAATGGATGGAGTAACTTTTAATAAATATAATGTTTTTTAAAATAATTTATAGTTTTTAGTCTAAAGTTTTAATAGAGGTCACACATGCTAATGATCTTGTACCCAAGTGGTATAGGCTCCTTATTGGAATCGAAAAAACCCAGGATTGAATCTAGGACGGGACAATTTTTTGGGGGAACTGTAGTAGTTCTGTAGTAGGGCATTGTAGTAGTGGAAGGACTATAGCAGTGGTAACACTGTAGCAGTAGAGGCACTGTAGTAGGAACTGTAGCAGCGGTGGTACTGTAGCAGTCTAGGTACTGTAGCTGTATTGTTCACCAAAGGGCCCTTTGGGCCAAAAAATGGGCATTCAAGCATTGTATTCAGGACACTTGGCCATGGGCCTTCAGGATATGTAATGGGTCTTCCTCTACCCTTTCAAAAGAGGTATTTAATTTAATAATAAAATGAGTTTTTAGCCCCAACATTTTAAAAAAATCATTCTTTTCACATTCCTTTTTAAAATTTATATATTCATTTATAAAATTATATTAAAAACGTAAAAAAAACATAAATTTTTGTACATAGTTAATATTCTTTTTTAGTAGATTGAATCTAATGATTATTGAAAATTATCAAATGAAGTTTTTTTATTAATCATTATTTATTATAATTAGTTAAATGGAATAGTTCTTATTGATTCATTTTATAGTTATTAGGATTTGGGTAATGGAATATATGTCTAAAAATTTAGTAATCCTCGTGTTTATATTTTACTTTCCATCTTTAATAGATGTGATTCATAATTTTTATTCAAAGTATTATACTCCATCAGGAATGAATTCTGAACCATTTTATTGAAAAAGAATTATTAGTCAAACATCTGGTTATAAAAAAACTAGAATGCAATGTTTTATTTATTATGGTATTTTGAAATAAGATTTTGAACATTAATTTTTCTAAAAGTCGTATTTTTTTGTTCTTATTATATAAAATATATATAACCAAAGTTAACATCATAAAAATGTTTTTTAAATGATAATTTTGTTGTGATTACAAAAACAATTAATCATATGATGTCCATTAATAAATGACACGACAATTATATCAATGTATAATTATTTATATGGTATTATATAAATATAATTTCCAATAATTTTCTTAATAAGTGGCTTAAAATATTTGGAAATAAATAAATTTTATGAGATTTAATTAAAATATGAAAACCAATCAAGTGTGTCACAACAAGATGAAAATAATGAGAATAAAAGTTATTGTGAAACTAAAATTAAAAAACCATATTAAAATCATTATTATGTTTATTATAAAAATGTAATAAAATATGAAGATGAAGTAAATAAAACAGTAGTATAAACATGAAATAAAATGGGGATAGTTAATTCACATGAATCAAATATCCTAGCTAGTAGAATATAACTAATAAAAAATTAATAATGATAAAAATGGAAAGACATCACTATTTTCTCATGTGAAGTATAGCTCATTTGATTAAATAACCAAATATCAATCATGGATTAAATCCATGATTAAATATTTAAATTATGTTTAGAATATTAATACATGGAATCTTGTAAAGAGACCTTAAGGAAATATTATAATGGGAATAAATTTTATATTTAAATATCATTGATGAAAATTGGAAAGTTTTAAGAAACAATGATTGGATTGAATAGAAGGTATATAAAAAATTGTAGGTGTTAGTTTAGTGTAAGAATTTTTACCAATTTTAAATGTCAAAATGGTAATTTTATTCTTATAGATGTATATCCAAAAAAGATATAAAATCTACCAAATTGATATAAATAATAAATACGTGAATTTAGAGATTAAATGGAATATTTACTTTAAACATCCAAATGGTATTCAACATGATTGTGATGAAAAAAGAATTACTATTTAAACAATAATTTATATAAACTAAATAATACACCACATTCATGGTATATGATAATAAACACAAAAATAATGAATATAAAACTCAATAATGGTAGTGAATGACGAAATTTATATAAAAAAGTACAGATGATTATCGGTTCAAGATACCTATTTGTGTTTATGATATCATGATATTTTTCTTACCTGGATATATCTTAATAAGATATTATATATTCAACATTCTTAGTATCATGTTTTCCTAATAATTTTGAGGAATAAAGTATGGTTTTTAAAAAGGATGGTGAGGTATGTATATGGAACAATTAATTATAAGTTTTTGTATCCATCGAGGAAGAATAAATAATTATTAACATGTAGTGATGTTGATTAGTATGGTGATATTTTAGATAGAAAATCCATAAATTCGGGTCATTATATAATAAAAAAATACATTAATCTAATAAGAATGAAATAATAATTTTATACCTTAGTACTAAATAAGTCCTAATATTATGGTTATAAAAGTATACACTCAACTAATTAGTATTAAGTAATAGTTTAGGGGTCTTGTTGATTATGTGAAATTAGTCATAGTTATTTTATATAATAATAAAAATGTTAGAAATCTTAAAAATAAAAATGTATAACACTCATGTAATATTCTTATTTGAATTTGATATAACTTTATTAAAGAAAATGCAGAATATGATGTTTTTAAAGTTGATCATATTGTAAAAAGTAAATTAACTATTATTTTAGTTAAACCATATAAAAAAATTTCATATAAGAATAATAGGTTGAGACATGGATTTTATCCATATCCTTTTTTATTACCGAGGTCACCCACGGTCAAAATGTTCTCAACTTTAGGACCAACTATCTGTAATATTTTTTTTGTCTCATGTCCCCCTTAGAAAATTCCCTGTGACGGGAGTGTTATAAACACCCATTAAAGATATGTTCCTAATTATTATATTTAAAAAATGTTAGTAGTATTGTAATCCTGAGTGATGTGATTTATTATAAATTTTATCAATGTTTTCACCCAGGTTGATGTTCCATTTTGTGTGCATTCTCTTATGGTGCGTTGGATAGTGGATCACATATCAATGGGAGGGGATAATGAAGAATTAATATTATAAAGGTGCACATAAATATCTCATAATAAGTACTTTTGGGGTGTAATTGAAAAAAAAAATCTATGAGGGGTGGTATGACTCAATGTAGATATTATTTCATTCATTGGTGACTAGGGTTTTTATATATTATATCAGATCTGGTACCCAGATCAATGTGTAAATAGAATCATTGACCCCTATACTAGGGATAATAGAAGATCCCATATTGGTTACATGATAGAATAAATAATACCTCTTAAGTTTGTATGGATAACTCTCCCATAATGATTACTTTTCCAGTTTGGACCTCTTAAAAAGCCATTAGGGATGGTTTTTTCCAAAGAGGCAATTTTTTTAATTATTGGTAAAGTGGTAATTTACATCACTCAACAAGAATATATTTGGAAAAAGGACCCTCATATTGTTTGTTTTTAACTCCAATAAGTGATGTTTTTTGTACATATTACAACCCTTTGATTTATAGAAGAATGGATAGTTATAACTAAATGTGGGTATATAATCTGTGGATATGTTATAGAGGAATAGAAATTGATTTTGGAATAAAAATTTACCACATAAAGGAAGAAGAATGATAAGTTACATGGAATCTCAAAATAATGGTAGAGGATTATATATATCAATGATACATATATGATAGAAAATTAAAAGTAATTATGATCTTTTTTATAACATTTATACCTGACTCACACAATCTTAAATATTATGATAGTGATTCCTAGGCAACAGAAATATTTTCTTACGGTAATTACTAAAAACACAGTTTTGATATTTTTGTAAAAGGGAGAGTCATATAGAGTATTTAGGGGGAATTTACTTAAGAAAATTTTATATAAATTATTATAAAAATAACAGAATAATTATGGTTGTTAAAGAAATAAAATGGGAAATTATATGCTTGATATGAATGAGTTTAATTTAGAAGATGAGAATTTATTTTTAGGTTTTTTATAGAATTTTGAAATAAAAATATAAAGGGTGTTTTATTATAAAATTGGTATTTGTTTTATTTTTTATCAATATAGATGAAATATTTTCATTAAGAATGGGGATTTTTTGATGTCTAAGTAATAAATATGAGGAGTTATTTATAATTAATGAAACATGGATGTGGAGTTTATCAGATTCAATAAAAAATTAATGAGAAGTTTTTGAATCAATGAGAGAATATGAATATGAATTATATAAATTAATTTTAAATGGACATTTTGAAATCAACATAATAGTAAAATTCATGTTATAAATTTTTGTGAGGGTTTATCTTTTACTATGTGATGTTAAATATTCTTGAATGTTTCATTATGAGAGTTAATCGGGTAATACAAAGCCTATGTAAATGGTTCATGTAAATGTAAAGTAAGTATTTCGATGGTTTTGTAATTGTACAATGAAATGGAGTTTCATAAGACTTAACTCAGTTTTATACACACTATATAAGGCCCTAGCCTTAAACCTTACTTAATCTTGAGTTATTACAAGATTACAAATTGAGGATCTTTTTGGGTTTAGAGTTTTAGAGAATTAGATCATAAAACTTGCATTACATTCCACATATAAACAAAGTGGTTACATAAATATAGTATTCTTCATTCACATCAATGGAAACACATTTAAAATAAAACATGGATTATTTCTTGACACTTCCTTGAAACAATCATCATATCATGTACCTTTCCCTTGACCTGTGAAAAACATTTCAAAAAAACTTGGGATGAGCATAAAAAGCTCAGTAAGGGATATAAAAATATGGAAAGGAAACATGGGTACATATATACATAAGAATGAAATCATAATTTACCCATAAAACATTTTCACTTCAACATACCTCATCAAATCATGAATAAATCATAGAAATCATAAGACATAAAGGTAACTTGAGGCATTCATAACATTCTTACGTAGGGAGTAACCCTCTTGGTTATGTTTGGAATACCCATTACAGTATATTCCCTAAATCTCTTCGGAGAAACCTTAACGTTTCAATCCTTTTCATTACCCAATGCATTGGAGAGCTATATCGGGCTCACCCGCCCTTATTTTATCACGGAACCACCCGTTTTCATAATAATGCCCAAGAACCTCAACATAATCATATCACATAAAACATGCATAAAGGAAACATAACATTCCCAACTTTCAATCACAAGATATCAATACAACACATTGATATAAAAACATTATGAAAACCATTTTTGATACCAAAATAAAAGGAAAGTAAAACATGGTATTTATTTTTCCTTTAAAAAGAAGGTATGGCTTGTAGAGGAAGCCGAAACTCAAATAACGGTCACGATGGCAGAGAAGTCGTTGTCGCCGCATACGTACGACAAAAACATTCCCTTTTTTAGTTTAGTAAACGCTTCGTATAAAAAAGATTCCATTTGAATAAACGTAAATGTCAATGCGGTTTATACACCGTATAAAAGAAGGTTGTGTATAAAACAAAATATTCCTCAATGAAAGGAGATTGAGACGAAGTCCCATACCTCGTATCCGACTTGACCCGACCGTTCTTTAATCTCCTGAATAATAAACTTGAGTTAATATCTAATTGCTTAAGAACCTTTTTCAAGTTCATTATTCCTTTTATACCATGTTATGAACATCATGTAATCATTTAAGTTAATAATGTTCATTTTGTCGGTATTTGGTTCTTAAGTCAAAAATAGACTTCTTACACTTACATGTTGTTAATTTGGTCAAAGGTTCATTATATCTAGAATTATATTAATGATTTGGATAACATATATATCATATATATTCATCATATACATGTATTTATAATATTACATCACATTTAGAGTTAAGAAATGAAATGCACCGTTCATGAAGACGGTAAGCCGTACGTACGCATGAACGCTACTTCCATTTCTATTTTGTATTTTATGGAATGGAATCATAATTATATAAGAGTATATTATAATTCTAGTATAACAACATATATAATATCATTAACTTTATCCTTTACACATCCCACATATGGTATTAACGAATCAAATCACTTTCAGGGGGCGGTAGTCCGCACTTCCTAAAATGAAGATATCGTGTTTACCCATAATGGAAACAATAATGGTAGGCCATATATGAAAAATACAGAAGCTTAAGGAAAGAATAAACATATTATATATCATATATAAAAATAGTTACATCATAATGGCCACCTTTGAAGGTGTTAAATGAGTATTGAACAATCATCGTTTCGGGAGGCAGAATTTTGCCATCCACGGAAATAGTATGTTCGTTAACCATTAGATGTAGGTGTGTGTAATTATAGCTCGAATCCTTATTATAACAACATACTAGTATATTGAGGATACTGGAGTTGTTACAAAATAAATTAATAAAAAGGTTTTAGTGGGTTGGAGAAGCAAAATAAAACAAAAGGACTCAAGAGAAGACATTACCTTAAAATCGGGTAAGTCTCTTAGATTTGAGCTCAAAGGATTCTTTGGGAAGACTTCTGCCCAAAGTGAGGCATCAAGGAGTAAGAGAGGGAAGTGTAGAGACAAAATGGGCAGGGGTTGGCCGAGCCAAAGGCTTTGGGAGTGTGGGAAATGAGGCAGAGGTGGGGGCCTTTTATAGGAGGAGAGGAGGGGCACTTTTGGAAATCATGAAACTATTATTTTATTTTCAAAAGTGTTTCGAATTTCTAAGGTCTCACATTGATATATTTCGAATATAAGATGATAAGTCTTCGAAATATTCCCATACAATAGTTTTTGGACAAGTTTAGGTCTTAGATTTTATATTATCGTTTCATTTTATTTAAACTGTTCATTAATGAGGTCATCGTTCCGTCATCATGATGTCATAATTAAATTAATTTATTTAATGTCTAAAAATTATAAAAAAAATATCCTGATGTAGGAAAGCTTTTTATCATTCCAAAAAGTATTTATAGACAAAAGTATTATTAGTATAACCCCTTCTAAAAATTGTTTTAGTAAAACAATTTATGTTAGTGTCATTTTCACCTTTATTTAAAAAAAAGGCATTAAAGTCATTATCTCACCCAAGAGGCTCCATAGGGTCCCCTAAATCGACCCATGGGTTTTCTTGGACGTCCATGAATCATCCAATAGGGGTAGGACAAGTTTCATGGTGTTTTAATATTTTTATAATATCATTTTACCTTAAATTACACTAATTACCTCTAATCGCGATTAAAAACTTAATAAGTTACTATTCACCAAAAAATTGTTTTAATCTCATTGAACCACATTTTACTTCCTAATGACAACCATGTATGTCGGATTTTTGAAATACAAAACACAATGATGGCAAAATTTCATTTAAACGGAAAATCAGTTTTTATAAGTACCACTTAGTGGTTTCACTATTCATCAAAAATTAAAGTTTTTCAGAAAATTACCAAAAATTCACCCTAATCTATATTTGATATTCCGAATTCAAAAATGAAGTCTATTTTACAAAATTCAAAACATATAAGTCACATTAATTAATTTAATAATTAATTCCCGCTGTCAGAGCAAATAGCGTGTTTTTATAAAACAATAAGTATCAAAAGATTGACACCAGTTTAAGTCTAATTTCAAAGTGAAATTGATTCCAATGACCACCATTGGATTAAATGGTAAAAATATATTCAGATTACACATTAATAAAAATTCAAAAGATAATATAATCATATAAATAAATTAGATTAAGAAGCATTTTTGATGTAAAATGCAGTATTTTTCACTATTCATTAAAAACTGAACATTGTCAGAAAAAAACAAAAAATTCACACAAAGTAAATTTTGATGTCCCAATCATAAAGAATAAGTTTATTTTGACAAACATAGCTTATAAAATTTTCAAAAGATAGATTTAAAAATGGTTTTCTATCAAAAGGCAGTAAAACAATCTTTTAAAAATATTAGTGTATTCCATGCTTAAGATTGGATTTATTTTCATTTTAAGCCTCTAAAACACTATCTAATCATTAATAGACATAGATAAAAATATCTATTATTCATTACTTACTTGGGATGTTACATCCTTCCCCCCTTTTGAAAATTGTGTCCCCGCAATTTATTTACTTATCGAATAAATGGGGGTACTTATCCCTCATTGCATTTTCAGATTCCCATGTTGCCTCTTCCATCATGTGGTTTTTCTACAAAACCTTTACCTGATTAATCACCTTATTTCGTAACACTTGCTCCCTGTGGTCAAGAATCTGGACCAGTTGTTCCTCATAAGATAGGTTCTCTTCCAGCTGAACTACCTCTGGATTCAAAACATGAGATGGATCTGGCATATACTTTCTCAACATCGAAACATGAAAAACATTGTGTACCTGAGATAAAATCGAAGGTAAAGCCACTCTGTATGCAACTGATCCAACTCTCTCCAGAATTTCATATAGTCCAATGAACCTTGGACTCAACTTTCCTTTCTTACCAAATCTCATCACACTTTTCCAAGGAGAAACCTTGAGAATAACATGATCACCAACCTCGAAAGATAGATCCTTCCTCCGGTTATCCGCATAACTCTTCTTCCTTTTCTGAGCTATTCTCATGTGCTTCTGAATCAGCTGAACTTGTTCTGCCATCTCTTCTACCAATTCTGGTCCCATCAACTTCCTTTCACCCACTTCATCCCAGAAAGTTGGAGTTCGACACCGCTTCCTATATAATGCCTGAAATGGTGCCATCTGTATACTGGAATGAAAACTACTATTATATGAAAATTCAACCAAAGAAAGATGTTGGTCCCAACTTCCCTGATAATCCATTGAACAAGCTCGTATCATATCCTCCAAGGTCTGAATTGTTCGTTCTGAATGCCCATCTGAATGAGGATGAAATGAGGTACTAAAATTTAATTCAATACCCAACGACTTCTGAAGGCCTTTCCAAAAGTTAGAAGTGAACCTAGGATCACGGTCAAATACAATGGAGAGAGGAACTCCATGTAACTTGACTATCTCTTTAAGATACAAACGGGAAAGTTGATCTAGGGAAAAATTATCTTGTATAGCAAGTAAATGAGCAGACTTGGTCAAGCGATCAACAATAACCCAGATTGCATTGTTACCTCGAGATGTCTTTGGTAATCCCACAACAAAGCCCATGGATATATTCTCACATTTCCACTCTGGCACTGGTAGAGGCTGAAGCATCCCTTTCGGTAACTGCCGCTCTACTTTAACCTGTTGACATGTCAAACACTTCACAGTAAAATCAACAATATCTCTTTTCATTCCATCCCACCAGTAATACTCCCGAAGATCTCTATACATCTTAGTACTGCCTGGATGAAATGAAAACGGAGAACTATGAGCTTCACATAACAACTCTCTCTTCATCTATGAATCACAAGTCACACACAATGTCTTCCCAAATCTCAAAACGCAATCATTATCAATGTTGAATTCAGGAAACTTACCTTTCTGAACCAGCTCTACCTTTTTCTGCAACTCACTGTCTTGCTTCTGTGCTTGCCTGATTCTATCTGATAGAGATGATCTCACTTATACCTGAAACAAAACAGAAGAACTTCCTGCACCAACAACTTCTATGCCAAATTTCATCAAATCCTTAACCAAAGGATCACGTTCCAAACGAAACATTGCTAATGAAGCATTAATTTTTCGACTCAAAGCATCAGCCACTTTATTTGCTTTTCCCAGATGGTAATGAATTGTACAACCAAAATCCTTGATTAATTCCAGCCATCTCCACTCTCTCATTTTTAACTCTTTCTGAGTGAATATATACTTTAAACTTTTTTGATCGGTATATATTTCACACTTTACTCCATACAAATGATGCCTCCAAATTTTTAAAGCGAAAACAACAGCAGCTAATTCCAAATCATGTGTAGGGTAATTTACCTCATGAGTTTTCATCTGTCCTGAAGCATAAGCAATTACCTGATCATTCTGCATTAGGACACAACCAAGTCCTTTCAATGAAGCATCACTGTATATAACAAACTCACCATTCCTGGAAGGTAGTGCCAAAACTGGAGCATTCACCAATATTCTTTTCAATTCCTGAAAACAATCATCACATTCTTTTGTCCAGATAAACATAACACCCTTCTATGTTAGCTTAGTCATTGGACTAGATAATCATGAAAAAATTCTAACAAACCTTCGGTAATAGCCTGCCAAACCAAGGAAGATACGAATCTCGGTTACATTTGTGGGTCTTGGCCAGTCTTCCACAACTTTTGTTTTTGCAGGATCAACAGTTATCCCATCTTTAGAAACAATGTGACCAAGAAAAGAAATTTGTTGAAACCAAAACTCACACTTTCTGAATTTTCCATATAGTTTCTTTTCTTTTAAGGTTTGTAAGATAACCCTTAAATGTCTTTCATGCTCCTCTTTACTTTTAGAAAACACCAAAATATCATCAATGAAAACCACCACAAACTTATCCAAGAACTCATGGAAAATTCTATTCATTAAGTCCATGAATACAGCAGGTGCATTGGTTAGCCCAAAAGTCATTACTACAAATTCATAATGGCCATATCTTGTACGGAACGCGGTCTTATGAAAATCTGCTTCCTTTACCTTTAGCTGATGGTACCCCGATCTCAAGTCAATCTTTGAAAACAACTGAGCTCCCTGGAGCTGATACAACTTCATTTGACGGCCCGATATAGGATGAAGTAGTTGCAAAGGATTTCACCACCCCTTTCTGCTTGTAGTCTAACTGCTTCCCATCACTCAAGCTCTTTGTTGGACACTCATTTGCATAGTGATCCATCTCATTGCACTTATAACATTTCCCTAACTGTAAATAAAATTTGGTCTTACCTTCACCTTGATCCTTTTCAATGCAATCACGAGCCTTATGTCCCATCTTACCACATCGGTAGCACTTTCCAGAATTCAGAAGACATTCCCCAACATGCCTTTTGCCACATTTATCACAAAATGGAAACTTAGTTTTCTTACCATCAGACTTTTTTGAAGAATTCTTACCTTTCTCCTGCCACCTCGGTCTCTTCTTCTGTTGGTTGTTATAGAACACTTGATCATCGGCAAACTCCATTTCCACATTCTTAGCACATTGAACAAGCTTTTCATAACTTTTAAACTCACGAGAAGCTAATGCCCTTCGATATTTTGGATTTAATCCTGAGTAAAAATGATTGATTTTACTATCAAGGTCTCGGATAAAATTTGGAGCATACCTTTCCAATCGAGTGAACCTTTCTTCATAGGCAGCCATTGAGTCTTCCTCTTGCCTCAATTCCAAGAATTGCTTTTCCATCCTAAGTCGAACATCCTTAGGAAAATACTTCTCAAGAAACATACCTTTGAATTCATCCCAGTCGAGAGAATAAATCTCATCAGCGTCCCTGATATTTTTAACCATCGACCACCACTGATCTGCTTCACCCTCCAAACGATAAAAAAGAAGACTAACCTTTTGATTGTCTCAACACCCCATGACATAAAAAATCTTCTCCAGTTCTTTAATCCACCCTTCAGCTAGCACAGGGTCAGATGATCCTCTGAATAATGGGGGATGTTTCCTCATGAAATGTTCCACCACTGACATGTTCCTCTGCAGTTGCTCTGGCTGATCTCGTGCATGGATACCACCACCATTTATCGCTTGAGTCAACTGCGCCATTACTGCAACAAACTGTTCAGTTCCAATTTCGACCATCTCAAGATGATGATTCGGAAGGTTATTTCCTTCTGTATGCCTTCCTAGCACTGCTTCCCTGTTTCCTCTGCGGAAAACCATTCTGAATAAACATGTCTTTGATGAAGCAACATGGTAATCTTCAAATGCTATATCACTTCAATTTTACCATAAAAAAATACTTTTGTATAATCATTTAATAGAATTCTAACTCCTAAAGTTATCTAAACCGACCTTTGATACCAACTATAAGGCCCCAGCCTTAAACCTTACTTAATCTTGAGTTATTAGAAGATTACACATTGAGGATCTTTTCGGGTTTAGAGTTTTAGAGAATTAGATCATAAAACTTGCATTACATTCCACATATAAACAAAGTGGTTACATAAAGATAGTATTCTTCATTCCCATAAATGGAAACACATTTAAAATAAAACATGGATTATTTCTTGACACTTCCTTGACACAATCATCATATCATGTACCTTTCCCTTGACCTATGAAATACATTTCAAAAAAACTTGAGATGAGCATAAAAAGCTCAGTAAGGGATATATAAATATGGAAAGGAAACATGGGTACATATATACATAAGAATGAAATCATACTTTACCCATAAAACATATGCACTTTAACATACCTCATCAAATCATGAATAAATCATATAAATCATAAGACATAAAGGTAACTTGAGGCATTCATAACATTCTTACGTAGGGAGTAACCCTCTTGGTTATGTTTGGAATACCCATCACAGTATATTCCCTAAATCTCTTCGGAGAAACCTTAACATTTCACTCCTTCGCATTACCCAATGCATTGGAGAGCTATATCGGGCTCACCCACCCTTAGTTTATCACGAAACCACCCGTTTTCATAATAATGCCCAAGAACCTCAACATAATCATATCACATAAAAATGCATAAAGGAAACATAACATTCTCACCTTTCAATCACAAGATATCAATACAACACATTGATATAAAAACATTATGAATACCATTTTCGATAGAAAAATAAAAGGAAAGTAAAACATGGTATTTATTTTTCTTCGAAAAAGAAGGTATGGCTTGTAGAGGAAGCCGAAACTCAAATAACGGTCACGACGGCGGAGAAGTCGTTGTCGCCGCATACGTATGAAAAAAACATTCCCTTTTGTCGTTTAGTAAACGCTTCGTATAAAAAATATTCCTTTTAAATAAACGTAAAAGTCAAAGGGGTTTATACACCGTATAAAAGAAGGTTGTGTATAAAACAAAATATGCCTCAATGAAAGGAGATTGAGACGAAGTCCCATACCTCGTATCCGACTTGACCCGACCATTCTTTAATCTCCTGAATAGTAAACTTGAGTTAATCTCTACTTGCTTAAGAACCTTTTTCAAGTTAATTATTCATTTTATACCATGTTATGAACATCATGTAATCATTTAAGTTTATAATGTTCATTTTGTCGGTATTTTGTTCTTAAGTCAAAAATAGACTTCTTACACTTACATGTTGTTAATTTGATCAAAGGTTCGTTATATCCAGAATGATATTAATGATTTGGATAACATATATATCATATATATTCAGCATATACATGTATTTATAATATTACATCACATTTAGAGGTAAGAAATGAAATGCACCGTTCATGGAGACGGTAAGCCGTACGTACGCATGAACGCTACTTCCATTTCTATTTCGTATTTTCTAGAATAGAATCATAATTATATAAGAGTATATTATAATTCTAGTATTATAACATATATAATATCATTAAATTTATCCTTTACACATCCCACATATGGTATTAACGAATCAAATCACTTTCAGGGGGCGGTAGTCCGCACTTCCTAAAATGAAGATATCGTGTTTACCCATAATGGAAACAATAATGGTATGCCATAAATGAAAAATACAGAAGCCTAAGGAAATAATAAACATATTATATATCATATATAAAAATATTGACATCATAATGGCCACCTTTGAAGGTGTTAAATGAGTATTGAACAATCATCGTTTCGGGAGGTAGAATTTCGCCATCCACGGAAACAGTATGTTCGTTAACCATTAGATGTAGGTGTGTGTAATTGTAGCTCGAATACATGTTATAACAAAATCCTAGTATATTTAGGATACTGGAGTTGTTACAAAATAAATGAATAAAAAGGGTTTAGGGGGTTGGAGAAGCAAAATAAAACAAAAGGACTCAAGAGAAGACATTACCTTAAAATCGGGTAACTCTCTTAGATTTGAGCTCAAAGGCTTCTTTGGGAAGACTTCTGCCCAAAGTGAGGCATCAAGGAGTAAGAGAGGGAAGTGGAGAGACAAAATGGGCAGGTTTTGGCCGAGCCAAAGGCTTTGGGAGTGTGGGAAATGAGGTAGAGGTGGGGGCCTTTTATAAGAGGAGAGGAGGGGCACTTTTGGAAATCATGAAACTATTATTTTATTTTCAAAAGTGTTTCGAATTTCTAAGGTCCCACATTGATATATTTCGAAGATAAGATGATAAGGCTTCGAAATATTCACATTCAATAGTTTTTGGACAAGTGTAGGTCTTAGATGTTATATTATCATTTCATTTTATTTAAACTGTTCATTAATGAGGTCATCGTTGCATCATCATGATGTCATAATTAAATTAATTTATTTAATGTCTAAAAATTATAACAAAAATATCCTGATGTATGAAATCTTTTTATCTTTCCAAAGAGTATTTATATACAAAATTATGATTATTATGACCCCTTCTAAAAATTGTTTAGTAAAACAATTTATGTTACTGTCATTTTCATCTTTATTTAAAAAAAGGCATTAAAGTCATTATCTCACCCAAGAGGCTCCATAGGGTCCCCTAAATCGACCCATGGGTTGTTTTGGTCGGCCATGACTCATACAATAGGGGTAGGACAAGTGTCATTGTGTTTTAATATTTTTATAATATCATTTTTACCTTAAATTACACTAATTACCTCTAATCACGATTAAAAACTTAATAAGTTTCTATTCACCAAAAAATTATTTTAATCTCATTGAACCACATTTTACTTCTTAATGACAACCATATATGTCGGATTTTTGAAATTTAAAACACAATGATGGCAAAATTTCATTTAAACGGAAAATCAGTTTTTATAAGTACCACTTAGTGGTTTCACTATTCATCAAAAATTGAAGTTTTTCAGGAAATTACCAAAAATTCACCCTAAGTTATATTTGATAATCCGAATTCAAAAATGAAGTCTATTTTACAAAATTCAAAACATATAAGTCACATTAATTAATTTAATAATTAATTCCCGCTGTCAGAGCAAATAGCGTGTTTTTATAAAACAATAAGTATCAAAAGATTGACACCAGTTTAAGTCTAATTTCAAAGTGAAATTGATTCCAATGACCACCATTGGATTAAATGGTAAAAATATATTCAGATTACACATTAATACCAATTCAAAAGATAATCTAATCATATAAATAAATTAGATTAAGAAGCAGTTTTGATGTAAAATGCAGTTTTTTTCACTATTCATTAAAAAATGAACATTGTCAGAAAAATACCAAAAATTCTCACAAAGTAAATTTTGATGTCCCAATCATAACGAATAAGTTTATTTTGAAAAACATAGATTATAAAATTGTCAAAATATAGATTTAAAAATGGGTTGCCATCAAAAGGCAGTAAAACAATCTTTTAAAAATATTAGTGTATTCCATGCTTAAGATTGGATTTATTTTCATTTTAAGCCTCTAAAACACTATCTAATCATTAATAGACATAGATAAAAATATCTATTATTCATTACTTACTTGGGATGTTACACACTATGTGACATTCAAAGCTAAGTAAAAAATGAGGTGTAAGAGTAAAATTATTGTTACATAGAATATGTGAGATTAGGTGCGTACATATTCAGTTTTTATTAGTTAATAATTTTTTTTAAAACTTATAATTAAGAAAATAATACCATTGAGAAAAATAAACCAAAATAATGATCATCCTAGAAATATACTAAACTAAACTGATTGGTTTATATTGGTCGAAGTAAATTTTGGATTATTATGAACATAAATGTTAGATTAATACTAAAATCAAGCTATGTTATTAAATAGATAAACATTGTTAAAAAATTACCTTATACCTTATAAGTAAAACTATGTGTAAATAATGATAATATCATGAAAAAAAAAATATTAAAAGGGAAATATAAATCGATGATAGTTAAAAATATTAGTCACAAAAAATATATATAAATAAGTGAAATGAAAAAAATAAAATGTAACCACATAAAAATATAAATTCAATTATTAGTTTATCATTTTTTCAGTAAAAGAATAAAAAATAAAGTTTCAAACATAATGAAACGAACTAAACTTGAGGTTCTACTTAATGATATGGATCAATAAGTTTTTTACCTTAAAATTTGTATCGAAACATCATGATTCATTACCAAGAAAATTGAATAAGTATTTTTACTTGGTTAAAATTAAATAAGAGAATAATAATCATTACATTCAATTTAAATAAAAGTTAATATATTTCCTCTAATCGACCTGTTTCATTTAAAAATTGTTAAAATGGATGAGTCTATAAAAACAAAATATAACTAAAAATGATTTATATAATATTTGAAAATAAAATTTAATCGGTTTTCTATTTAAACTAACTTTTACTTGTTATTTTGGCCTGTTTCGTTAAACCAGCACATATCTATGTGATATTGATTCAGAAACTATGTTTTCTTGATGAAAAAGTTATATATTGATGAATAGTTTCATTTAATGTTATTTTAATAATGATTTATATAATATCATGGGAGTTTTTTTATTATATTTCATAAATTAGTTTTAAAGATAATTAAAAGAATGATTTTTGAAATATTTTCATAGATTATAGATCATATTTATTGGATTTAAAATTTAATATTAAATTTCAATATTTTGAGTATAAATAAGGTGAGATATCTATAAAAATACTAATAAATGATAAAAATTATTTAAATAGATATTTGGTTTAAATATTTTTTTAATATTATTGGTAGTATATTTTGATATTAGAAAATGATGAAGAAAAAAGATGGAATCCAATAAGATATAATTAATAAAGAATAACTACAGAGATTTTTCAACTACATAAATTATTCTAAAAATATTTAGAGTGGACGATAATAAACATGTTGTTCCCAAATATGTTGGGCTGAAAAAACACCTATATTGACATGGTGATTATTCTAACTTCATTATTATCATTGTAATGGTACGTTATCTAATTCATTTATATTTCATTTCTCAAAATAGTACATGGATATATGATATGGAGTATCCCTTAAACATGGTTTTCAATTATTTCTAAATTCTTAATTGAAAATAGTGAAAATAACGATCCTTGGTATAAAAACATATTATTATGTTTATTATCCTTAGACATAGCTCATTTATTTTAATTGAGTAAAAAAATATTGTGTTCATGAATTTTTTCTATTAACACCATCTTGAATGAAAACCAATAATAATAGGAAAATAACCTAAATGTTTAATCAAAATGGAAAACAAGTTCAATCAACTACAGAGTTTTTATGAGAATAAGTTGATAGGAAAATTCCCCCCTACGGTATTTTTGGACCTTATATATAATAAAAAACAGTTCAAATCAAGTTTTATTCAATAATATGTGTTGATTATAATATATATATACATCAAGCATAAATTAATTTTTTACAAAATTGGGTAATGTTATCAGTTATACTTTTGGTAGCCTCTATAATTGTCCAAAATTCAAGTGGAACATTCTACATAACCTTCTAGGCTCATTTTCTTAATATAAAAATAATTTCTTTAAAAGATCAATAACTCATTAAATATTGAAAACTAGAAATATTAAAAAAAAATATAATAGTTCAATTTTTTTTAAATACAGAAATTTCTATTTCTTTTTAATATCATAATAATTTATCAATAAGATACATTTTAGAAAAATATTTAACAGATATAAAATTTTAGAGTATATCATGACTATAAGAGACTTGTAAACAGAGAATTATATGAAAAATCCAAGAAAAAAGAACTCAGAATAAATGAAGGGACTAAATAATTATTCAAAAATTCATAATTGGTAAAAACCCTAAGGACATATTTAGTTGGATCTCACACCAAATATATCAAATTATGATAGCTATTTTACCTTTCTTGAGAGAGGGGTAGATTTAATAACTTAAAAAACACCACATAAATTATTCCCTCATCAAAGGGAAGATTGTTAAATTAGGGGTATTATGACTCCACTGATTTTGAATTTGTATCATTACCAACATGGGTAACCATTTTATTATCACTGATGGGGGAGATAAACCACCACCATGTTGTGTGATTACCTAATCAAACATCTTTAGGAATCTTATGCAACCACCAATGGGATGAGTGGATAAACAACTATTGTTAAGTTGAAAAAAATATTGAAATGGTTTAATGGTATAATGATGAAACTTTAGGATCATTGTGAGTGGGACTATGACATTGAAAGGAATATATATTAGAAGTTCACCACCAGTGAAGAGAAATTTTAAATGGAAATTGCTTCCAAAATCCTATGAAATAGAGATAGTCTCTACTAAAAGACATTATATTCCTTGAACCATCAATGATAATATGATAAAAAAGGTTTTGATACACTTATGATGCTTTAATTAGGAACAAAAAAATTATAGGGGGATACATAGGAAAATAGATACTGGAAAAGAGAGGAGCACAACTTGAACCTTCCACCAATGGCAAGTTAGAAACAAAGACTATCACCAAACTTCAAATATA
Organism: Viscum album; assembly: GCA_963277665.1. Classification (NCBI taxonomy): domain Eukaryota; kingdom Viridiplantae; phylum Streptophyta; class Magnoliopsida; order Santalales; family Viscaceae; genus Viscum; species Viscum album. Next base: position 227,610,854 of record OY728162.1, read on the forward strand.
GTGGGAAGCATTATTAATGATTATTGAGAGAACAATTGATGAAAAGTAAATCCAATTGAGTTATATGAAAATAAATACCAACATTATTTTGTGCATGAGGTGTAATTTGATAGAAATGGGAGGGGGGATTTTATCACCATTAAAGGTAAAGTATATAATGAAGTACTCCCAATCTATAGGGATGAAGGACTGAGGTGACTATATAAAGAGGAAGAGAAAACTTATCATCATTTTTTGAACAACTATATGTGGGAAGATAAAATGATCCAAAACACAAATAGGCCTCAATAAGATATAATTTAATCTCATTTGATTCAAAACTGAAATAAATATACAATATTAACAAATTCTCTTTTTCAATATTACCTACTTTTATTTTTTATCCCCTTATTGATAATATATTAAAATTAATTACAATCCAATATTATAATTCTAGTTGATCAAAAACTATTTTAAACATGTAAAAGAGAAATTTTAATTATCCATGCCTAAAACCACATGAGGAAAATGTTTATAGGATACAATATAATCTTTTTAAATGTTTTTACATTAAGTATCCATACTCACGATATATTAAGTATATTTTCAACACTTGATTCCATTGAATTTGAAAACTCAATTACCCTAGTTGTTTTAATAATATATCTAATATACTATAAGAATATATTATAAATATTTATAGGGAAAGGATTATACATTTTTATTCTTTATATGATAAAAATTCCCTTTATAAATTAAGTTGATATCTTCTAGTTCCTACCACATTAAATAATTCTCTAGATATTCAATAATTCCATAGTTTTATTGGATAAGTCTTTAATATCTTCCTTATAGTGTTGAAGGAGGTTAGGTTTGTTGAATCAACCCATTTATCATTACTTGTATTAATTTTTATTCTTCTTATTTAGAATTGGTTTCATAGATAGTTTCCTTATGGAATTTCATTAAATAATAAAACTTATAAGAATTTGTTTTATTTATCTCATCAAAGACTTGTAATACTTATATATATTTTAACTCATATGGATAAAACAATATAGGTATACTCGTTTCCCCTTTGAATTGATATTTCATTGTGTAGATCTTTCATTCATTCCACTTTACATATTCTTCATCCTAATAATATTTTTTTAGTCATAAAATCATTATTTTATATTATAATCTTCAAATTAAAATTTCTCTTCTCTTTATATAATATTATTGAGTTATTTTCCTAAATGAATCCATAAATATTCATTATTTTTAAAGCCATAATACACTTCATGTTTTAAATTTGTTAACTTATTGTTTTATATATGTAGTGTTATAAATAATTATATTTTAAATCAATTATTATACAAGAGTTAATTATAAACCATGAACTTCTGGAACATCATGAAATCCCCTAAAATTATTTTAATGATATATCATGATGGATCTTCTGACTTTTTTATAACTGATAATTATTCCTGAAGATCACTAACTTCACCTTTGTGTCAATTCATATATCTACATTGTATATTTATTATAATATATCAGTGTACTAAAGGTTTATCTTTGGTAGGAACTTGAATTGTCACATATTTAGAAAATATGAGCACTTTTTGAACACTAATTTTTGACATATTTAATTGTCAATAATTAAAAGGCATGATAAAAACATATCTTATAAATATTTTACTTAACAACTATATGATTATAATATGTGATTAAAATATTTCAGAAAAGTTGATTATGAACTTCAGTTATCATGAGAGACTTTATTTTCAATTGAATTAGAAATTTTGTAAAACATTTTTTTATTATTTTTAATGGAATATCTAAAGTCTGTTTTCTTCTTAAAAAACTTCTATTGGAATTAACATGATACCTGAGATTAATATTTTTAAATGTTCAATGGTTTTAGAAACCAAAGATATGAATTATGATCACACTATCAATGATTTCATTTTCTTCTAGTAGATTCATTCCTATAGAAGCATTAGATATTTTTTACCATGAAAAATAGAATTCAATCACTTGGAAATAATGAGATTAAAAATGATTAGATAGTTGATAATATTTTTGATATACTTTTGGAAGGTGTAGAAATATAAGAATACTAATATTAATGACATTAATAATCATAAAAATTTGAGTAATGGTAATATTATTATAGAATTTATGCAATAAAATAATATATTGAATTGTGACTCTAAGAAGGAGACATAAAATAGTTTTGTTTTGTTTTCAAAAGTATATTTTGGAGCTAATAATTCCAAAACTTCTAATTTTTTATCATTTGTTTAGGAATCATTCATATAATAGTAATATAGATTAACTAACGTGATTTTACTCACCATCATAAAAATATGGTAAGAATGTTTCAGGGGAATTTCAACAAATATAACTAAAGGTAAAACAAAATTTGATATGATAGATCTGAAAGAATAGAATATAAGAAAGAAGAATTATATGTTATATGTAATTAATTTATGAATCTGGGTCATATAATAATATATTTTATAGAAGTAAAACAAAAAGATAAAGAACTCATAAGATCATGTAATTATAAAAGGGAAAATATTTGAAGGCTATAGATACCTACAGGATAGGTGAAGATATATCTTCCAATAGTAGTGGATCATAAAGTAATAATATTTGGAATATCACTATATTTTATACTAATATTCTGTAGATATAAATTTCCTTTATAACTAGAATAATTCTTAATTCTTTTACTAATATGACTTTCGTTTCTAATTTTTCTTTATCTTTTTCATAATATGATGAGGAAGAATGTTCTCAATCAATTGAATGATTTTAGGAATATGGGACTAAAATTCACATTAAATTAAAAATTATATTTATGAAATAACCAAAATCTAAGAAAGATCGTGCTAAAAGTAGTAATATTATTTCAAATATAACTTTAAATTTGAAACCTAAATTTATTCCTGTTTCATTACCTATTAATAATAAGTATAACATTGTAAAATAGAAATATGAAGTGAAAAGTCTGAAGAATTACTTTTATATTTTACTTATAAAAGGGATAGTTCTTGAAACCATTTAAACCCAATGAATCCATCTAATGATTAAACCGGTGTTAGTTAATAAAATTCTATAAAAACTCAATTTCAAACTTGTTATTTCAATCTGAAAAGTGAACCATTTTTATTAAATTTTAGAGGGGGTCACTATACAGGTGGCAGGGTACTATAGCACTGGCGGGTAATGTGCGCTATTGAAGCCAGCGGTTATTGTAGTATTATTATTCATAGAATGGGCCTTGGGCCAAAAATTTGGGACTACGGGCCATATAATTGGATAAAAGCCCACTGGGCCTTCAGGCTATGTAATGGGTCTCCCTCAACCCTGTTAAAAGAGGTATTTTATTTTCTTTTATAATAAACTTGGATTTGGCCTCATCCTTTAAAATAACATTATATTTTTTAACATTATAGTGTTGGGAAGATGTGGGTTCCTGAAATATTGTTTTTTAATAATCCCATACCCATGAAGGTTTGTGTATCAACTAATAAATTTCCTTTTAATAAAGGATTCCTTGTACTGGTAATAAAAAAACTTAGTACCCAGATACATGTGATTAACTTTAAAGAGCTATGTCTTATTAAACAAGTCTTGTGTAGGATTAACTTTTTTCTTTCTATTATAAATTAATAGTGTCATACATGTTTCTATACATTGATAAAGGGGGATTTTTTTTTGAAAAAAATTATATAGGAAATATAATTATATCCAAATATTTTTTATATATAATATAAAGGACAATTCAATACATATTCTAGGACCATATTCCATGGAATAATATCATTATGTGTGAATCATAAGATAAATTTTAAAAGGGTACTTATTTAATTCATATCTATCATAACGAAAAAAATTCAGTAACATTTTTATGAATTTCATATCTCGTTTTTAATTTTTCATTCCATAGTTAACTAAATTTTTTTATAAAGACCTTGATTTATTCATAAATTCAGATTTGACACCACTATTTTGGGAATAAAGGAAATACAATCATTCATTAGCCTTAGATCAGTGACTATGGATCACAATGGTTGTCTATATAAAGATATGTAGACACCCTACATTCTCTATTTCATCATTTTTCATAAATTTATATAGTTATTTTATTATATATTCCAAACATTTTTCAACATAGATTTATCATGGAATCCTTTAGTAATGTTTCCTAAATGGAATTCATTTATGGAAGGGTGGATTATTTTTCTTTGTAAAATAATCATGAATTGTTTTTAAGAGTGTTATTCAATAACAAGGATAATATTCTATTGTGTTTTTGAGTAATAAGCTTTAAATGTCTATTGGTTAATAGTTAAGAAGTTTTATTCTAATAAATATTTTGAGGACGTTAATAATGAAAATAATGTTGAATTTATGATTCAAAGATATGAGTTCATCATGTCAATGAAATAGTTTTTGAAAGTGGTCAGTCAACCATTTAAGGAAAATCAATCTTCATAACACATAATATTTAAAAATTTATTGGATCCTTTAATAAGTAGAGAGAGATAGAGATATTATTCCATGTAAAGGAAAAAAGTTCACAAGATGGCACACCTAGGCCCATAGGTTGGAATAATTTTTTATTGGATCCAAGGTTTCTTACTTTTTAGGAAGGGTGATCAGGACATGATGATGAATCTATATATCTATTTTATTTACTTTATTTATGCGATGATAATGTTCCACATTATCAAAATTATATGGGGCTACATTGAAGTATTCTATACAGGATTTGTGAAGCTAAACATTCTTTTTTATTTGATTATCTGAAACCAAATTTTGATTAATAATTTGGATAAAATTGGTATGAATGTATTTTGAACTCATGAGAAGTTGAAGGATAATCTATTAAATGATGATACTATTTAATGAATGAAAAAAATTAATGATTCTATAAAAAAATTGTTGAAAGTGGAGTGTATGTTTTATAATCGGTGGATAAAAATTCAAGAAAAGGTGAGAAATTGATGAGATTGAAGAATGTTGAGGAACATTCAGTTGATTCACTAATGTAGGAAAAAATAATGAGTCTTGGAAAATATTTTTAAGAAGGATAAGAGGATAGAAACTATGCCTGGAGATAATGTTTTAAGAAAATTTATAGAAACTCAGAGAAATATTTTTGAGTAGAAAAGTAATATTTCTTCTTTTAGTCTAACCAATTTGAAAATAAATGATTTTATCTTAAAAAACCTAGGAAGAAATAAATTTCTAATGATATAGTAGTCTAAAATGGTGAACCACTGGTTAAAATATGATACGATGACCATATAGATTGAACATCATGGAATAAGTATGTTTCTATTGAGATTTTAATTGAAAAAAGTTAATAGTAATGTTCTAGAGGTTCATATCCAATCATCATATAAATTACTAACTTTACCTATATTAGATAAAGGAGAGAATAAAGTTCTACCAGAAAAAGTTGTGGAAGAATTTGCATCTATGAGATACATTATTCTAGATTTTTACATTTCACCTTCTTCAAAAAACACTTAACATTCTCAATCGTCTGTAGTAGGAAATTATTTGAAATAAAGGAAACTATAGACAAAGTCTACTTCTGATAAAGCATAGGAAGAAAAAATTAGTTTTTATTAATCTCTTAAAAATTTAAATTCAAAGGATATACTAGAATCTAAAAAATATATGTATTTGTTAGATAAATATAAAAATGCAAATAAAATAAAGTAAGAAAAAGAATAATAAGGGGAAAATATGAAAATATTCATGATATGAATAATTTTAAAGAAGATAAGAAAGATGATAAAGAATATAGGTTGTAAGGAAAATATTCTAGATTCATGTCAAATAAAACATTAAAGTATGGGTTGGATAATTTAGCTACTTCAAGGCTAGATCATTTTGAAGAAAATTTTTATCTATTGATTGAATATACGGATATTGTGTTTAAGGTTTTTTCCAGAAAGTACATGAAAAAAATAACATTATAGTGGTTTATTAGTGGGTTTTCTTAAAAAATATCACTAATTAAAAATCATGAGTTTCCAAGGAATTTATTAGTGGAAATTTAATATAATCAAGATGAAAAAAATCATTAATGTTATTTTTTTAAAAACAACCTCAATTATAAAAATATAAAGTGGTTTAAAAAAACTACTATTATTTAATACCTATTATGGTATATGTTTTCTTACCATTCCTTATCTTCTTCTCCATCTATACCAATATGGTTCATCAAATAATAGTTTTATTATTTTATGAATCCTCACCTTCTCTATCTAGATATCTTTTATCAAATTAGACTACCCCTTCCCCTTCCTAGTCATCTTAGTCTTTCCCCTCTTCTTAGACTTCTCTTCCCCTTCATATGAGAATTCTAGATCTTCATCCAACCATTCATCAAATCATCAAGGAGGTTTCTTTTGATTTCAAGTTATGTTCTTTTAAGATATACTCTTATGTTATCCTTATTATTCTTTAATTTTTGTGACCTCAATTACATTTTCATAGGTATTTTAAATCACGAAATTAAGAATTTGTCTGGATGAGCTTTAAAAGATTGGTTTTATTATGTTATTCAATCAACTACTAAATCTAAATTATTAATAAATTTTTATAGACTAGAATTCTGATCTCTATCCTAACATTCTATATTCATCCCCTTGCACTCAACTTTAGTGATCCCAATAATCCAACTACAGTGATCCAATAATGTGTTTATGTTCTAAATTTATTATTTTTTTGAATAGTTATATAATTTTAGTTAATTTTTAGTTGATTATTATGGTATATTTTTCATTAGTTTTATTTTTTTAAATACATTGTTTTCATTATTTCATGTTTTTTTTCTATATTCTTTTCAAATATATTGTAGAGTATTTATTTTTAAAATAATTCATATGAGTTTTTTAATGTGGTATTTGCTGTATTTATTTTTACTTTTTTGATTTTATATACATAAATATTATTCTGTATTTTTTATATATTTTTTTTATTTAATTTTTATTAATTATGTGATTACTAAATGAAACTTATGAATTTTTTTAATGATTTATTATTCCTTTATTCTCATCATATTTTCATTTTAATATTTTTTTATCATTCAAAAGATAATTGTTTATTGTTTTTAATATTCAATACTTATAGATAAAACTATTATTTAAAATTAAATAGTTTCAAAACGATCAATTAAAGTATAAAGGAAAAAAAATAAATAAACCAAATAGATGTGAATTTATGATTCACTTAAACAACAAGATACTATTTTTACAAAAACAATGTGTGGTTTTTGATTATATGAAAATTTTTTTCAATATTCTCTAAGATACATTTATATCATAAAATATAAAATCATAATATCAATTGATTATAATTATATAGTAATTGATGATTTTTTCAAATACAAATTTTCAGAATTGGTAATATTTTTTATAATATTAATGTTTTTTTCCATAATTATATCTTTTTCTTAAAATAGTTTTCATTAATTAAGGTTAATTATGTTTTTATAAATATATTTATAAATATGATGTAAATGGATTAAATTTTTATTGATTTACCCTGAATGGAACCTCAATATGTAATTGGGTTAGAGGCATTTTAAATTTTTAAATTGAAAATAAATCCATATACGCAAGAATAAAACTTTTGTGTCTTGATTATAATTTTATATGATATTTAGAATGAAATGATGTTTATGATAACTTGATATTGAAAAAATTTCATACTATATATGTGATAAGTATTTGGAATGGTGAATTAGACATTTCATAAAGTTTGATGTGTGCTGATCATTAGAATAAATAACTTACCATCTTGGTAGTGGAGAATGAAATTCAGAACCTAATTAACGGTGGTTTTATACTATAACATAGCATGATGAATATTACAACATATTATTGGCTTATTTTCTAAATTTTTTTATTGATTTGTACAATATAAAAGGTAACTAAATAGTTGGATGAGTTTTATGATGTAGTTTTCGGACCCGATATCCCCTAAAACAGTGCCTCGAGCTAGTTGGCCACCAGGCCTCAAGTACAACTCCCCATTCACCAGAGATTGCCAACTAGTAGTGAGGGTATAATGGAGATATAATTGGGAGACTATACCATCTGGATTAGGGATAAATATAGTGGAATCCATAATACATAAAGGTAGTAAAATATAATAATGAATAGAAATCAATAAAGAAAGAATATATGATCATGCAAGAACATGATAAAATGTATAGACAGACATACAACTGGTGATACATATGTAGAACAGGTAAGAAAACAAACAAAATAATGAGAATATATCTACAATATAATCATGATCAGTATCTCGGACCTCTGCTTTTGTGCTCCATCCTATCACATAAGGATAAAAACATGAAAGCATAATCCCTAAACCTGATCATGAAATCATGAGGTCTATTTGGGTACCCGTAATATAATAGTGACCTAGATAGTATATGAGATATAATCAGTGGGCCACCACTAATTGTGTCCAATGAATAATCCATTATGTGTATATAAAATAATCAATTTTTAGGTTTATCAAGATGGAAGTAAATAAGTAAATGTAAAAAAGTCATACTTACACTCCTCAAGGACACTAGGACACCATACCAACTTCATCTAAATACGAAATATCTCTAAATATTCCCACATTTATATACAATTAAATATTTAAATAGATATATGTAGATATTCACACACTCTGATGAGGGTCCAATGTACCCACATAGTAGTATAAGTGATAATAAAAATTATTCCTATGACCCATGTCTATAACCCTAGGAATCCATAAATGAGTATTTAAACATCATAAGTTACCATAAAAAATATGTAATAATTAAATAATCATAATCGGATTATTATATCCTATCAACCTATCCAAGGTGTCCCGTAATGAGAGACTCAAGTGTTGCCCAATGAGTCAGATAATGTTGTTAATTTATGATTTTTTCATTGGAATTCTATAATGAGGGGACCCAATTGTCACTCATATCATCCAACTTCTCTATGAGATCATCCATTGAATTCTGTAAAAATGAAATCTATGTACCACCCAAAGTTTGTGGAATACATTTAGTATATGAGACCATCCAAGGAATTTTATAAAAATGAAATCAAAGAATCATTCAAGGTGAAATCTAATTCAAGTAAACTATGATATAATCGATGGTGATTCTTAAAAAATAATCCCAAGTATCAATATGGAATGATTGATTTCAAATATCTTTTAATCCCATCAATGTAATTCCTCAAGAAGGATCTCGAGTATCCCTCAAGGCACACATACCTCATTTAACCATTTAGTTTTTAGTAATAGATATAGACATGACTATAATAATTCCACTCATTATCTCAACATAAAAAAATAATATGCCATGTAATAATAGTTCTAAATAATTATATAAATTCATTAACTTTATTTAAATAAATTTTTTACTCTTTTCACTCAACATGGAAAAGGAATAAAATAAGTGAAATACCATTTATCATATCTTTCCGAATAATCTAATCTTTTACCTTGCTTTGATACATGAAAAAAAAATCAAGGGAGGTTTTATAACTATCAAAATTCATTTCAAATGATGAGATCCAAGAAAAAAATTCCAAATTATATATTTTCAATTCATCCATTTAAATTATTTAAATCATTTAAGGATGTCGAGTTAAAAAAACCAATTAGTTTTTTGGTTAATAAAGTGTATTGGTGTACATAGTCATAATAAAATAAAACCCAAGGGTTGTCTCAATTTGAGGTACTTGAATTCCAACTATAATAAAGGGGTCTAATATGGAATTTAAATTCCAAATTCAAAACCCATTTAAAGAAGATTTGGTTTTATGGGCATGGTGTAGGTAGAACAAATGTGCAGAACAATGGATAATATTATAAATGAATAAGACTTTAGGGAAAATAAACTAGAAAAACTTCCTCATTGTTAGGATGGTCCACTCATCCAATATCATCTTTAATTCAATCTAGATTGGGAGAAATTAGAATAATCATCAAACACCCTAAAAACAAGGAAATGTAGCTCACATGAATTTATAATTTTTTATGGAAAGATAAATGAAGAAGATATGATGTATGATTTGAGAGCATTCTGATATGGTGCAAATTAATATTGTAGTGTTTGATAAGGAGTTCTTATTGAGAAGGAGGCTCAAAGCCTGTGATATAGGATATAAGCTCATGCAGCCCCTACTAGGCCTGAAATTGGAAGGAAAAGAGGCAATAGAAACTTAAAGGATGCATGAAAAATAGTTTTTTCCAGATATTTAAATACCTTCGTGGTTTGGAAAACCATTCCCCAACCATGAAAACTCCACTACCTAGGAGCATCACTATATATGGTTAGACCAAAATGATCGATATAATCATGTTTCAACCATGTAGTGCTACTAGTTATGTGGTGTTAAGGGTGTTGTCTAAGCGCACAGTTCAAAAAATCCATACACAGCCCATGAAGGTCACCCCATTCACACCTAAACCGAGTTGAACAACCTACTATGATGATCATATGGTTTAGATAATCTTTTATCCTCATGTAATTGGGTCTCACAGTTAACCCAAACAATCAAACTAATCATTCCCAACCATTCTCCTCATGATGCCCCTCAAGAAAACAAATCTTCTTTATCCGAAAACCTTCAAAGCTCAACCAAAATCTTAGGAAAACTCTTTATACTTAAACCTCATAAATAATATCACTTTACGGAGCTCTAAATCTCATATTTTCATCTTAAAGCTTAATCTATGATTTTTATCATCCACCAAGTGAAATGTTCAAAAAATACTGGATTATTTTAACCCTTTCCAAAACATAGGATGTTACAATCTCAAAACCTTAAAACATATCATCCCAAAAAATACATGGGAAACAAATAAAACAACACCAGAACTATTTGTGTCAAGAAGATTTATTCAAATATTTATGTTTCATTTACAAACACCAAACAAAACACCCAAAACCATTTCAAACATATGGTATATAATGCATTTTAACTCAACCCAATGCTCATATCTCAGGTTAAAATATTAAAACATAGCTTACCAGATCCTTTATTACCAATGAAATGATTATCTATTTCATCAATCTACCTAGGTCACTCCCCAAAATAATTTTTAATTTCGGAATGAAAAATTATGAGTTATGGATCCAAAACCATCAAAATTTCTTATTGAGGAATGTTTGTAGAATTCTAACAAATTTATTAATGCCTTCATCTAAATTATAAACCTGATTATGGGAAAGGACACTACTTCTTTCCCACACTCTGATCACTACAGTCGGCTCCATTTCCCTGAGAATTAACTGGAAACTCATGTTGTCATTGAAAGACCCAGACAACCCTTACAAAACACTTATCTCAACCCATATCATGCGTGTAATAGTTGTAAAATCACCTATCCTCTTTTTGAGAAGCTCTAGTCCAACCACCACTGGAAAACTATTCTCAAAAAATCTAAACATAAATATTATGTGCGTTTAATAATCAATATCCCAATTAATTTTAGAAGATTCATCACAAGATCACATTGATCACATTCACGGAAACCCATATTAGAATTCCAGTAGTGTCTCCTAATTAAACCATTCATGATTCTTTTTCTAAAATGGTATACAAGTTTCATAAAAAAATCTAATGAATGTTTCATCATTTTCAAGACCCTTATTTTTATAGGGTCATATTCTAACTACCTATGTTAAAATATAAACCATTGGGATTCCTTTAAACTACTCCTTGAGTACACTTTCAAGGAGTCCATACATCAAAATAGAAACAGGGAACTTGATTTGTTTTAGCATGGCATATAACGGATGGGCTCTTTATATACTTAGGATGATGTCTATGTAGGGGTAATTCTTTTCACTAAACCATGAGTACACCAAGATGTCACCAAAATGTGTTTATTACTCCTTGCGATCCATGCTTGAATTTTAAAAGGGATATAATGTCTTTAGATAAAACATAACACCACATCACCCAACCCTGAGTTTACAGGTCCAACATAGGTAAACAACCTTATGGAGCCCAATTTAAATTACTATATTGTTCATACCCTAGGTACTCTCTTTAATTTACTATATATTTGAGACATCACTCTCAAAATTTTCACAAGGAAAACATCAATCATTGGCTCTCACTCAGCCACTCACCAACTAGTTATCCAAACAGTAACCTACGTAGCTAATATGTAAAGAACTTACCTTAGGAAATGGGTTTACAATCCCATGCAACCTAGTTCTAAACCAGAATCACACACCCTTAGTTCTTCCATAATCAATTCTATACTGATCGTGCTACCTAGTACATTAGTCTCAATAAGTATAGATCTCCCTTTAAACTCACTTTGAAAATAGGCATCCACAAGTACCATTAAGTATGGAATGACTACCCGCCTCATGGACTCATTTTAATATTTTGTACATTTAAAAATCTTGAAGGATTATTAACTCATTATGACCATTTTTAAATATCTCTTTATGGTCACATTACTTTTACTTGAATGGAAAGACTTTTCATGACTAATGTGACTCTCCCCACCATAGGAGTGTCTTTGTCATCATGTTATTAAGAATGGAAACAATTGATGGTACATGTTCCATCACCACCAAACTATGTTCCTATACATGTCCAAAATGATTTTATAAATAGAATCACATTAAGAGAGGAAAAACATCTACTCATAATAGCACTAGTTCAAATTCACTTTTACATGTAAAACTGATGCTCCTCCTAAATAAAGTGCACATGCTTCATCAGCATTAGACATAAAAGTAAAAAACAAATCTAGATCATCCGTAATGCATCACACAATCCTTTTTATGGTGTTATCCCAAACCACTAGTTCAACAAAACAACTAATTTTCATCTCAAATGTATTGTTCTTATATCAATCTCACAATTCATATGTCACTCTTCTCTATAGAGGATCCATCATCTAAGTGGTCAGGTAACCATAAGGATTAATGTATTACATAACCCATATAATCAAACCAACATAAAATTTAACATACCACTTTTAAATCAGTAGATGTCGCATGTTACAACACGTGATACTATTATACCCAACAACATAACTAGCACTATAGAGTCCTGGAATACAATATCTAATAGAAAAAATTAAAATGAAACACATCCTATGAAGTGGTCGATCATTCCCAAGGCATGTACAACCTAATTAACTATAGAATTAAATTATTCCCACACCTTTTACGGGGCTTAACTATCTAAAGAATCAACCATTTACTCATGGGTGTCTTTTTATTATTAAGATTCCTACTCAGTGGAAACAATGATTGAATGGAACCTATCATCTAAAAACTAAAAGGAATAAATAATCAATGATTTAATATCAAAAAGATATTCAAAATTTGGTATGTCCCCTTACACAAGGAATCAACTCTAAAACATGGTGAAAACTAAATATTTCATTTTGGATTATCACCTAACCTTTAGGTATAAGAAACAAAAACTAGTCAGAAGGTAACTATTAGATATAGTAAATTACCACATTCTTTCTCAAAAAAAATTTAAAGTTGACCCTTATATGTGGTTTAAACTATAAATGAAAATACAAGGTTTCATTTTAATTATTTTAAACTAATTTAATTCAACATTTAAATATTTAACATATAAGGGTTCTAAAGTATCAGTTTTTAAAAAAAACTATACTAAGAACATTATTTATCCTTTATCACATAAAATTTCAAGAAAATTATCTTATAATTTCATTTTAAACAATTTTTTTATTCAATATTTATCACAAAAGGGTCAATTAAATAAATATAAATTCTAATATTTTCAGGAAAAAACACTTCAGTTTTTAATTGGAATTTTAATTAACTCATACCTCATAATAAAATAATCAAAAGAATATGAGAAGTCTTTTATTAATTAAGGGAACTGGTCAAGTAAGATTCCACTATATGTTTATATGTAACACAATATAATTCGTTACAAACACATTAAAGGACCATCCCATTTTGCATGCAAACACCCCCATGGGGTCAAGAACCCAGGCATAAAAATGGATAGGGTGACCTAAAAGGGTCCCACAGCTTCATTCATGATTTTTAAAACATCATTAATGGATTTAGCACATAATCATATCATATCATGACAAACTCACCTGTGTCGAGTATAGTAATCTCATAAGAAACTTTCCCCAACTATCTTACTTGGTTCTAGTTGTGCATTTAAATATTTATTCACACTGGTCATCAAGCTCAAGAGATAGAGGTACAAACCTCATAAGAACCAATTTATCTTTTTTAAGTAATAATTTTCTAATAATATTCATTTAAACATTTATACATACACATAACTCATGGTTTAGTAGGATTAATTACCATTCCCAACTTATAGAGGTGCATGCATTTATAATTTTTAAATGGCATTCATGTAATTGAAAATAAATTAGCACTAAAAGTCTTAAAATATAACAAGCCTATATATGTTGGTTTTATTATATGGGTTACCATTCCCAATTTATAAGGACCCATATTAGTTTTAAATTGAAAATTTTGTACCCATTTAATCACAACCATCAATTTTTTATCCCATACAACCAATGGTTCATGGAAAAAATATAAAATAATATTTTGATTAAATATAATTACACCATAAATATATGTAGGAATATAAAACAACTATTTAGGTTTATAAAGAATGTTTATTTAATTAACCATATATCATGAATTCAAAATTCATTTCTTCACGATAAATAAATACATATATGCATGGAAATAATCATGTACAGTTACTACATAAGTAGGAAACACCCAATAATTAAATATAGAGCTAGTATGCTAATAATGTACCTTAAATGCTATAAAAATAGTGATTCCAAATAATCATAAATAAGGGTATAAAAATAATCATGTATTAGGAAATTCGTAATGCAATCTACATGTAATGACATATTCATGAAATGTGATTATATATGTTCTTAGAATAATAAATGTGACTATATCGCCTCTCCATACTAGTCCAAGAGTAAAAATAAATCCAAAAATAAATAAATCAATAACTAGTAGAGGTACATCAATAACCTAATGTGAAATAAAAATAAACTATAATATAGAACAATAGTCTCATTATTGGAAACATGATATTTACTCTGTGTGTTGGTTAGCCAAACCCAGAAACAAGTTATTTACCAATTTTTGACACATTCATAGTCTCTTTTCTAAAATACCAAAAAAATTAAAGAAGGAAAAGTATCAACTAACACCAATTGTATTGTACCAACTTGAAAAACACTAAAATATTACCCTGAGCCAGTTGGCCACTATGCCTCATGTTTTCCTCCCCTTAAGATAGAGGTTACAGATAAGCAGTGAGGGTCTAATGTAGGTACAGTGGGTATAATATACCCTCTATGTTAATGAGAAATATAGTAGAGAAAATAGTACATAATGGTAGTGGAATATAATAATGACTGTAAATCACTAAATAATTAATATATGATAATTCATGAACATGCTACAATATAAAAATAGACATACAACAGGTGAATCATACGCAGAATAGGTAAAAAAAATTAAATACTTAGTAGCTGTCTCTAATGGAATCATGAGAACTATCTTAGTCCTATACTCCCTTACTCCATCCTAGCCTAGGAGTATAACAAAAAGAAAGAACTATCCCTCAACCTAATACTACAATTAGGTGCTCTATTCCGGTACCATAGTGTAATGGAGGCCTAAATAATGTGTGATATATACTCGTTAATCCACCACCAATGGTGTTTAATGCACAATCCAATCCACATGTATACAATTTGTATTATATAGTTTTATCAAAATAGAAGTAAGTAAATAAATATAAAATAGTCGGGCATAGGTTCCTCAAGGTCACCGAGCTGACCATGCCTACTTCAACCTACGGCAGAATATCTTTGAACAAGGCCACATGTATATATAAAAATATATGTAAAATATATATATAGATATAAGCATGCACCATCAAGGACCCAAGGCATCCACATAGTAGTAAATGTAATAATAAAAAGAAGTGGTCCTTGGACCCATGTATATAATCCCAAGCATACATAAATGAGTGTGATAGTATCCTAAGGTACCATTAGACATATGTAATAATTATACATGCCTGATAGAATCTATATATTTTATGATCCAATCCAAGGTGTCTCGTAGTTGGGAAACCAAGTATCTCCTAGGGATTTATGTAATGCTATTAATTTATGATCCATAATTGGTGTTTCATAATGATGAAACCCAAGTATCACTCTTAACATCTAACCACCCTATGTTTCCGTCAATATCATTCCATCAAAAGGAAACCCAATTATCTCCAAAAGCGTGTGGAGTACATCATGCCTATGAGCTCATACAAGGAATTCCATATAAAGGAAACCCAAATATTTCTCAAGGAATAATATAATTCAAGTCACCTATGAGACCATCAATTAAAATCCATAAAAAGGAAACCCAACTATTTCTCATTGAACAATTAATTTCAAACAGCCTATGAGAATGTCTAAGGCATTTCTCAAGAAGGCACCTGAGTATCTCCGAAGACATACATAACTCATTTAACTATTTAGTTGTATGTAATGGATATGTCCATGTGTGTAAGAGTTCCACCCATTATCTCAACATTAAAAATTAAGAGGCCATGTAATAATCATTCCAAATAGTTATTTCAATTCATTCACATTATTTATATCACATCATTTCCCTTTTTAATTAACACGGATTGGGAATAAATTAATTGTGATACCATTTATCAATTCATTCCAAATAATTTAATACATTTCCTTTCATTGATTTGTGGAAAGGTTCTAGAGAAATTTCATACCTATTAACATTCCTTTAAAATGATGAGAGGCAATGAAAACATGATTTCCCAATTATAATGTATCAATTCAACCATTTATATTATTTAAATCATTTAAGGAAGTCAACCAAAACACACCATTTAGTGTTTTGGTTAATAAATTGTAAAGGGGAACATATGATTAAGTGATCCTCACCCAACAGGTAGATCAACATGAGGTCATTGACTTACAACCATAATAATGGGTTCCAATAGTGTGTTTATATTGAAAATTAGAAAACCATATTAAGGGTATTTGGAACTAGGGGCCATATGTAAGTAAAACCAATCCAAGAAAGAATGAAAAATATTATAAACTAGTGAGGATTCAAGGAAAAGAAACTGTATGACCTACCTCATGCTTAGGTTGGTCCATTTATCTAATATCATCCCTTGATTCGATCTGGAATGGGAGAAATAAGAAGAATCATCAAAAACTTTGAGAATAAGGTAAATATATCACATGGATTTAGAATTCCTTATGGAAAGATAAATGAGGAAAATAAGAAAGATGATTCCTGATCTTACTTATATAGTTCTAACACCACTAGAAGCATTTTATTCAGAGGTTGGACAAAGAAGGAGGCTCAAAGCATAGGAGGAAGTATATGATCTCATGCGGCTCCTAGTAGGGCATGAAATGGGAAGAAACAGAGGGGATAAAAATGTAAGGGGTGGTGGTAAAATGTTTTTTTCAATATTTTTAAATGGAAACATGGTTTGGGTACATGGTTTGGAAACCCATGGTCCAACTATGTGGCCTCCTCTTCCTAAGATCCCCGCCACACATAGTAACATCACATAGTTTGATTTAACCATGCACCAACTGTTTGGTATTTCTGGTTAAGTGGTAATAAGGGTGTAGGCTAGGAACACGGTTTGGAAAAACCATTCATAGATTTTTCATATCACTACATGAACATTAACACTAAGCTACACAGCCTCCTTATCCCATCATACTGTTTAGAAAAACTATTCACTACAAGGAATGGGGTTACACAGTTGACCCACATGGTTAGACTAACCATGCACCAACCATTCACCTCATGCTTCCTCTCAAAAAACCAGATATTTTAGAGTTTGATTCCTTATAAACTCAACCAAATTCTCAAAAAAATATTAAGATCTAATCATTTTTTAAAAATGTCACATTAAGGAGTATTGAATCTTTTTTTTACATTCAGAATATCAATTTAGGATTTGTCTTGTCCATTAAACTAAATGTTCAAAAACTCTTGGAATTTTTTAACCATGTACAAAACACAAGATGTTAAATATTAATTAGTAAAATAAGGAAATATATATTTGTGTGAATAATTATCAATTATATAAAAAATATCTTTCTACTAAATTTGTGTCATGTCAAGTGCTTTTGTTGAACTATAGATAAAAAAATTGAGGGTATTATAGTTTATACATGTTTTATTTGATCAAGAATATACCCCTTAATAATTTTATATGATGATGAATTTTTCTAGAAAACATGGTCTCAATTATAAAAACATAAAATCATATCATAAAGACTATTTTATTTGTTAAGATAATATTTAGATAGAGAATGGTGTAAAAGATTTTATACATCTAAATGGAAATTGGTGGATCATGATGAAAGTATTAAGGATTTTATAGTGAATAAGAGTATAAATAGAATTTATATGGAGTTTTTATGTTACTTTACATTAAAATCAATATTTAAAATATTTTTCATGTTTCTTGAAGTGGAAGAGAAGATGAAGTTTCATTCTATGGAAAACAGCAAAGATGGGTTTATATGACATCCAATATATTAAAAATTAGGGATATCCCTTGACTATTTATATGAAATTTTTATTTAAATATTAGGAATGTTCATTTATGATTGTTTACTAAAGGATTTAATCCATTCATGACTCTAAGTATAAATTATGAAATATAACCATTTTTTGATCCCTTACACTCTACCTCTATGGGTATGTATGAAACAAAATTCAATCATTATTTTGATGATAATTTCAGTAAATAAAATGCATGTAATTCAAGTTGTTTAATACCTTTATCCTTCTATAAAATAATTTTAAGAGTTATGGGATAATGGTGGAGATATATATGATACATCAACATCAAAAATGTTCGAAATTCATGTTTATATAATATAAATGATTGGTTATTTTACTAGATTTGGAAACTTTTTTGTTTGATTACTCACAATGGTTAGGCCTATCCAATTTATAACTTTGAAATAAATTTAAGAAAACTAACATATAGAAGAAATTGATGTTTCATTATTCGTCATGGATTCTTGGATACATTTTTTTGATATCGGTTTTGAAAGTCTTGATTTTGAGGATATAATGAGATAAGTCCATAACAAAAATTCCTATCATGATTATAAATAATGTAACAATTATCAACTATTGATGCACAATTTTAGAAATATTATCATTTCAATGTTTCTAAGAAAATATTTCAAAAATTAGTATATAATGCTGGTATATGAAAATGTAAGAAACATAGTATTTTTTTCAAACTACATTATAAGGATTTCAATTGTTATATTATAATCTTGGTGTCAAGAACATTGAAAATATTGTGTGTGATAATTTTTTTACAATATTGATTGAAAAATAGAAATAAAAATATCATATTAATGCACATAAGGACATATAATAAATGAATATAAATCATTATTTGGGGGAAAATGATAATAGAATGTATTATATGATATTTTTCCAATTGAAAATCTGGAAAAATATGTTTTCCTTTGAAGAATAAATAAATTGAAAGTACCTGATAGATAATCAAGTAACATTTCATGGTTTGTTTAAATGAAACATCATTAGTTAAATAAACTAAAAACCCATGCATTTCATATTTTTATAGTAAAATTGCATCATTTGGAATTCAGTAAATTAATTCCAGATAAAATAATATCAATTTTAATTGAGTTTTTTATATTCTTCATATTTAATTATGAGAAAACATTAAACCCTATTCATCATAAAAAAATCAGGAAGTATTTGTAATGACACATTGTGATTAGAGATGATAATTTCTCCATATTTTTTTCACTTTAACAATTCATCTAACTATGAGTTTTTTTGAGTAAGTTGAAGATGAATGTTCTATACCTTATAGATGGATATATCCCATAGAGAGGTATTTCCATAATAATTTTTTTGACGACTACATATAAATTTTTAAAATCATAACATATATAGTTTATTTTCTTTATTTCTTTTTTAATTTTGTGTTTAGATCATTTGAATTATTTTCTAAGAAAACAATTTCAACCAAAATGATTTATTGTAGAATCTTATATGTAAAAAGTGTGTTAATACTTTTTTTCAAGGTATTTACATAATATCTATTTATGGTTCAATCATATTGGACAGAATTATGATAATGAAATTTATATTTATTCATACAATAAATCATAAAAATTTCTAATGTTATGTCATCAAGTTGGGAAATATCATCTGTTTTATTGACACAAATATAATTCATAAAAACTCATAGATATGGGATACTCAATTGTGATATTTTAGTTACTTTCATTGATGAATTAAATATGGAAACAAATAGATGAATTCAAAATCTAATGTGAAATTAGAAAGATATAGAAAAATATATTAACAAAGACATTATTGACTTTCATGTCGTGTAATAACATAATCAATTTTATATTCATAATATATTGATATAATTATATTATATAACAAATAATATTTTATATTTATATAAATAGATCATGAATGATAGTAATCAAGAAGGATTCGATATGATTTTAAATTTTTTGTTCATGGACTTCAGAATTAGTCAATGAGATTTTATTCTTATAATATTAATAAGTTTATGTTTCATACATTTTTTCATGAAAAAGACTAGAAAGAAATAGTGTAATATTTAAAATATTAATATACTTGGGATACTATGGAGATTTGATTAAAATTATTGAATTAAATTATCAAATATAATTTTAAGTTATATTATTAAAATTTAAGTGGGTTAATATTTAAAGTGGGAATGGAACAATTCATTATAGTTTACTTATTCAACCTTATCCTAGTAGACTGGTATTGGGGATAATGAAGAACATGATCCTCTTTTTGAGGATTAACAAGTTGAAATGGTGTATTAATTGAATAACAAAGTTGATGAAGATTAGAGTGTTGTAATCCATTTCAAATTGAAGTACTTGTATGATATGGGTGATGAAGTTTAAGACTTGTTTTATGACATCAAACCTCATAAAATAAAATAGATTGATATATCTATTCACGATGATATTGAAACATTTGTCCTTGAATGGGTGTTTTAAGATAATTAAATCATGTTAATGGTGGAGGATGATAATAATATGTTCGATGAAGAATTAATTGATTATATATTCAGTCCTCATTTAACTTTTATTTTATTTTATTATTTTAACTACTAGAATTCAATTAATATATGTTCAGTAATTTCAAAAAAAATCTTCTTTTAATATCATATATTATGTTATAACTTTTTTATATTTTTTTGGATTTATAAATTCCAAAAAAAATGTTTTTAAGATAAGAGTAGATCATACGTGGATCATATATTATTAGATAAACCATTTGATATGATCCCACCTTCATGCAGAATGCTCTTTAATTTTAGTATACACCCATTTTCATTCCTAAAATCTAATTTATATTCTCTCATATTCACCTGGTATGCTCCCAATATATATTGCAATTCCTTCAACTCTAGTGATGTTAGAGGGATCATATGAAGTAGTTGAGGAGTGGACGTAGACTAAGAATATAGTGTCGTAGTTACCATCCCAAGGGTACTAGAGGGTGACCATTATTAGTATATAATTTTTAATATAAAAAAAATAATGATATTTTTTTTAATAGATTAGGATAGTAATAAGGCATAAGTGAACATGAATACATCATATGTTTTTAGGCTGAGAAATTTTTAAGTAGTTTTTCTATTTGACATGTTTGGGGGCCAATGGATGATTTTGAAGGATTATATGGGCAGATATAGGGACATTTATCTTTTGATATGTAATCCCTTCCCATTATGTGTCATGAATAGAGGTATATTCAGATAAATTGGATGAAATATATTCTTTATAAATAACTAAATGTAAAAAAATATGTTTATATATTTTTTTTGATATTCTTATCAAATAATATTTAAATTAATTTTTCAAATCTAATTTTTATATTATTTTCCATTTTTATGTGCATGAAATAATTTTTTTGTTATGAAATTTGAAAATTTTGGGAGAAATTATAAGGAATTTAGGAATAAGATATTTTGTGAGTTCAATGACACCTCATGAAGTCACTATTAAATGTCCAAAAAGGCATCCAAAGTGATACCTCGAGATTAGTAGAAGTCCTCATTGGATATGCATAATTCTATTTCACATAATGTTTTTGATACTGCATTGATAAGTTTACATTAATATATAAAAAATAATTTAATTTTTTTTAATATTAACATTTTTTCTATAATATTTTAAAAAAAAATTCATCAAACAGGTATAGACAAGTCATCCCATAGATTGATCATTTTAAAAAAGTTTCTAAGAGAAGACCAAACAAGGTAATATTTTATATATTTATCAAAAAAATCAAATTTAGGGTTATTAAATTATAATATTTGTCATATTTTTTTTCTTTTGTGATATAGTTAAAATAAATTATTCATGATGTTGGTCGAACTGAGATGTGGTTCGATATGAATAAGAGAGCCAATGGAAATTATATAAATGAACCAACTATAAACATTAGGCTACAGAATTTAAATTTAAATTAAATTTCACAAGGAAATATATTTTGTGAAAATTTATTCTATTTTCATGAAAAAAAATAAAGAATAGTGAGATTAAAATGTCTCTAATTAATAATCAGTCTCATATAATGATGTTATTTCCCATGTTTTTGGAAAGGGGTAGGTTGGTTGTGTGTGAGTTTTGGGTTTTGGAATATCCCTCTCATGATTCTTTGAGAGGACCACATTTTATTTCACTATAAATCCTCTTAAAATCACAAAAGGAAATTTTGGTCTTTAGGAATAGAATACAGGAGCATGATACATGATGGATAAGTTGTGATAATCAGTTAGACGCAACATAGTGTGTATTGGGTACTCTCTTTCACGGAATGACTGGGGGCATTTTTAGAGTCATTTGATCCTTAATATGATGAACTACATGGGTACTGATTCTATTGGTTTTATTTTAATATTTTTTAATTATGGTAATTATTGTAAATACATTTTTTGTGCTATATAATTAAAACTAATATATATTCTAAATTTCATTTAATGTATTTAGAAGACTTGACAAATACTAGTAATTGAAATTAAAATCAGGATAATAGATCATATGGGGGTGTCCAAAAAGACTTCGAGATGTATCACGGATTTGGTATTATCCATTAAATGTATTTTAATAAAAACCTTCATATGAAATATTTACAATATTTTACTTAAAAAATATATTGTATGTTTAAAAAATATTATGATATAATGTATGTAATTAATTTTTTTAATAATTTCTTTTTTATTATTGAAATTATTAAATTTAGTTCCCTATATATATATTTCTATTTTAAATTGAAGGTAGTATCAAATTCAAAATACTACGATTTTTTGGTGATTTTTTTTAATGACAAGAAGTTTAAACTATTGTTATAAAATTTTGGTGGAGTTAAACATCATCTATTAATGATAAATAATGACTATTTGTATCATTGGTTTTCAAGCCACTACTAATTTAGTATGTTTAGTTATAAAATATGATAATTGGGAAAAAATTAAAAAATAAAATAACAAACCACTGATAATTTTTTGGTGGTTGTAGCCACTGCTATGTTTTAGAAAATTCAAAATTGTAAAACCAAATAATTCATTTTAGCTCTTGTTTAAGAACTACAACTAATTATGGATTCAAAATAGTTTTATAGGACCTCTTATAATAAAAATAACCACCACTAATTAATCTATTACTTCAGAAAAAAATGTTCCCGTATATAAAATCACTGTGAATCAATAGGTGATGGTTAAAAATGACACTTATTCAAAAAAAATACCTCTAATACCAATTTTTATTATAGTGATAATTATAAAAATTAATTCTATATTAATTATTTTATAAAATAATATTGTGGAATATCATGACACCATATATCCAAATAAACCCATTCTCAGATAGTAATGAAAGAAGATAGATAATTACCACTGAGTCCCACCTTCAGTAGGCCCTGGGTTGGGAACTATCACATAGAATGTAAAAAAAGTAACATATGAAAGACATTACCCAGAACAAAAAAGTTATATTGACAGATAGGATATCATCTGTAACGCCTGAGACTTTTAGAAGAAATATTTTCTTTTTATCAAAGGAATCATTAACTACACACAACAATATCTTGGATTGATTTACACGCAACCGCGACCTTCCTCGATAGCTTGCGTCGTACGCAATACCGAGTTTCACTAAACAATGATATGCTATTAAAATATTATTAAAACTAGCCGTTATGAATAGTAATAACAAATTTTTGAAATTTTATAAATTTTATTTTTCATAATGGACTTCATTTTTGGATTCGGAATATCGAAATTAGCCTAGGGTGAAATTTTGGTATTTTTCTGAAAACTTTCAATTTTTGATGAATAGTGAAACCACTAAGTGGTAGTTAAAAAAACAGAATTTTTCATAAAACTTAATTTTACCGCTTCTGTGAGTGGAATTTCAAAAATTTGAGAGACATGGTTAATATCAAGGACTAAAATGTGGTTCAATGAGATGAAAATAATTTTTGGTGAATAGTAACATTTTACTTTTATTTACCACGGTTAAAAGTAAATAGGGTAATTAAGGGTAAAAATGATATTATTATTACCCTAACACAAGTCCTAATTCTATTGTACAAGTTTAATTCGACCAAAACCAACCTTAGGAATAAAATATGACCATTTAATCTCACTTGGATTAGATTAGGAATTTATTATTAATTTATTTAAAGAAGAGTTAAAATAGTTAAAATCAAAGTTTAATAAGTAAATAATTTTTAATATAGGGTAATACATAAGATAAATTCGACTATAAATATTAATTAGAAAGCTAAAAATATTTTCTACATAATGGTATTTTATTTGTAATTTTTAAACATTAACTAATTTAATTTATGTATGACACAACGATGATACAGTAATTATCTTATTAATGAAATATTGACATAATTGATGTTATAAATACCCAAATAAATGTAATTTGAGACTTTTTATGAATTAAACTAATTTTATAGGTTAATATGACATGTTAGTATTTATTTAAGTAACTTGTTTCGAACTAATAATTCTTTTATGATTTTCACAAAAATCAATTACTAAATAGTGTCAAAATTGACATAAAATAGTTTTTAAAACAAATATTATATTACTAATTGTTATTTTATTCATAAAAATCTAGGGTTCGGCCAAATGACTTAGATAAGGCTATATATATTAATAATAAACGACTTGGGGTTCGTTTGGCTTGATATGGTAAGTTTATTAACCTTATAGTGTAAGAAAACAAGAAGACACGGTAAAAGTTAAATTATCTAACTTAAAGTTAAATCTAAATGATAAGGTTAAAATTGATACCTAAACTTGTCTAAATTCTATTGGATGAGAGGATTTAGACCCCTACCCACCTTATCTTAGAAATATATCAATTTGGATTTATTAAAAACCAAATTTGACTTTATAATAAAATAATATTTTTAGTTATTCCAAAGGTGCCCCTCTCCTCCCTTATAAAAGGGCACCTCCTTCCCCTCTTCCTCACACCACTTTGAGCCTTCAAGATCGGAAAAACCCTGCCCATTTCTTCTCTCCACTTCCCTAGAAAAATCCTAGAGGTTCTGGTATTCTTCAAAGACCTATTTTAGTGCCCTAAAAGGAGGTCTCAAAGAAGCACTTCAAAGAAGAGGTAATGTCTGTTACCAATTCTTCCATCTTTATTTCTTCTTACACTTATTCTTCTTTAGTTGTTTCATTATGAAGTAATAACATCAGTATCACTCACATAATGATATGTTATTATAATTATGAAACAACCCTATTTCACCATCTATCCATCCTACGGAAAAAGAAATCACCGCGTGTGCGTACGTACGGAATATCGTCTCCACGCCGTGGTGTTATCTATTTTCCACCACCACCTTACTTGGATGGGTATAGTGGTGTAAATGATGACTATATATGACTATTATAAAGTGATATTGATTCTGAAATATTATACATACACTCCAATACAATTCCACGATCATAGGAACGATATCATCACTTGTGCGTACGTACGGAATACCGTCTCCACGATGTGATGCGACTTGTTCTACATGATCTTCATTTCAAAATGATTATATAAATGAATTGAATGAATTAATATGATATATATTACACTAATAACATTCTGTAAATGAGGTATCTATAACCTAAATAGAATAATAAGAATTTATTCGACAAAACACACATAAGAACAAAAAGTAATAAACACCCGAATAACAAGTTGTAATGAAATATTACTAATAAGAAGCTAATAATATGACCATATATGATATCATAATAATAAGTATGATTCTGAAATAATTCAATAACATTATTTAAATCATTATACAGGAGTTTCAGACACTTACGAATCAAGTCGGACCTAAGGTAAGGGAAATATCACAATCTCATTTTTATCCGAGATTGTTTATACTTTGGAATTTACTGGGATGCATTTTATCATCCACATCCATGTTTCCTCAATATGTAATATTTACATCATTATACAATAGTTTATATCCAATTTTACCCTTCGGTGAGTTTTTAGTAAAAGATATGAAAGGAATCTTTTGTCGTTTTTCGTACGAGGTACATTTTGACTTTTCCGACAAAAGTACGAGAAGAATGTTTTTTTAACTTATATGGCATGAATGGATTTTTAAAACATTATTTCCAAGAAGCTTCCTTTACAAGTTTTCAAGTTTATTTTTAATCAACTTCTTTTAGTTTAAAATTGTATGACATTTCAAGAAAGGAAAAATGTTTTTGAAGAAGAAAGGATATTTTCCTCAAGAATGGAGTTCAAGAGTTTTATCAAAATTATTTTCCATCTAAGATAATATAGGTTTTTGTTTCTATCCCTATTATGACATGGATTTGATTATGTTGTGATGAAAATATTTTTATGAATTCCTTTATCTTATATGAATTTTTTATGATGTCACGATGTTTAAGATTCCCATTACATGGGTTATGCTATGATGTATGGTTTATGATTTTGTGGCACACATAAGAATGGTATCATTATGAGATGGGTGGGACCTATATCTACCTCCAATGAATTGGGTAAAGATTTTATATCTCATGAGATAGACATGGCTGGAACGGTAGGTTATATCGGTTCAATGAAATAGGACTGAAACGAGGAGTGAACTCGGTTCAGAAAGGGACTTTGTCCACTAAGATAGTCTTGGAAATGAGTCTTGACTAATAAGAAATGATTCTATATGATTATGTGTGTATGCCACAAAGTTTCATGTTTTAAGTTATGATTATTGGGATTACATTTCACTACTATGATTTATCCCATGTTATGATATTATGATCTCTTTTGCAGGTTAAGATATCCAAAATGTTATCTTCTTATGAATATGATGTGATAGATATTTCTTTTGTTTACCCTTACTGAGTATTTGAGCTCACGCTTTTGTATGTTTTCTTTCCCCAGGTCATGAAGAAGGTTATTAAGTAAGACATGCCAAAAGGGACTATAGATATGATGAAATAAATGGGATACAGTGTAGACTCTTTATGAACCAATTGTTTATGTTTACCAGTTTCTAAAGACACTATACCTATACGGTCCTTTCGTGGTTTTTTTATATGATGTAATAAGTACGCTTCAATTTTGAAGTATTAACAATGTATGTAAAGTATGGGTCATTACAGTTGGTATCAGAGGAAAGGTATATTCAACCTTTGGAAACTAGGATGTGAAATCCTTAGTAAGAACCCTAAGGATAATTCTAAGCATAGAACACAATCTTAGTGTTTTAGAAATGGCCATGAATAACCTAGGATAAGACCTTAAGTGTGAAATTTTATTCTTGATTATGTGGTTTTCCTATTATAATTAGTGTTTCTCACACTATTATTCTTGGTTTTAGTCAATGGATGGAACCCGAAGGAACTGTGTTAATGCAGAATGTGACGGGAAATGAAATTATTGTCCCCCTGAGCAACCAAAATTATGGGAGCTGGAATGCAAAATCTTGTATCCATGCTCACACAACTTTCTCAAGCTATGAATCATGCAGGAATTCCAAACGAGCAAAGGAAGGAGAAACATTCTGTTGAATACTTCATGAGACAGCGTCCTCCTTCATTCAGCGGGTCTACTGATCCATTAGTTGCTGAACAATGGATTAGTACTACTGAAAATATATTTTCAGTTCTTCAATGTTCTGAGCATGATAAAGTCATCTTAGCAGTGTATCGTTTGGAAGGTGATGCTGATCAATGGTGGAATCTTATTAAGAATACGAGGCAAAGGGATGAAATTGCGTCCATGGAATGGGATGAGTTCAAGAACTTATTTTTCAATAAGTACATCCCTAGTATTCTCCGAACAAAGATGGAGAAAGAGTTTCTTGAACTGAAGCAAAAGGATGATGAATCTATTGGTACCTATGAAGAAAATTTTACAAGACTTGCAAGGTACACTTCTGGTATTATTATCCAACCTAAGAGTAAGATCGATCGATTCTTTAGTGGCTTAAAACCAAGTCTTCGAAGGACCTTAGCCATAAGGGACTTCAATAGCTACGAGGAAATCGTTCGATGTGCTCTCAAAGCTGAGATGGAGATTAGAGTAACCCATCAGTCATATGGGTTTGATAAGAAGAGGAAAATGGAATTCAAAGGAAAATCTAAAGAGCACACTGAAAAGAAGATGAGATTTCCCTTATTCTCAAAGTGTGGAAATAAACATGGAGGGAGTTGTCTTAAAGGTACAAGTAAATGTTTCAAATGTGGAAAGGAAGGTCATCGGGCATTTGAATGCCACGATGATGGGAAGAAGATGTCTAATGATGCAAACAAAGGAAGGGATACACAGAATGAACCTACTACACATGAATGTTTCAAGTGAAAGGAGATGGGGCATTATGCCAATAAATGCCCTAATCCAAGGGTTGATGATGATGGTCGATGTCAACAAACTCTTAAGGCTAAAGACAATGGAAAGTCACATGCAATTTCTATCAGCGATGTGGAGTACGATAACGATGTGGTGAAAGGTACACTTACCATCCAATCTAAAGTATCAAATTTTTTATTTGATTATGGATCCAGCCACTCCTTTATTTCTGAAGAATTTTCTAAGGGTATCACCGTATTACCTCAACAATTAGATGTTGAGTTAGCTGTGACAACAACTAATGGCACAACAGTCGCATCAAAAGTTTATAATTCTTCTCCGATCGAAGTTTGTGGGGAAAGTGCTTCCTGCAAATCTTGTGATCCTTCCTATAGTGGAATTTGATGTGATTATTGGCATGGATTGGCTTTCTTTATATGGAGCTCATATCAATTGCCAAAGAAGGGAAGTCACATTTCATATTCCAGATCAATCTATGATCGTCTATCGATGCAAGGATGAACATAACCTTCCAGTGGAAATTTCTTCCATCTTATGGGTCTTGATTCCACTAAATGAAGGTTATTTATCTCAAATGGTTGGTGAGAAACTCACGATTAATAATATGCCCATTATACGGGAGTTTTATTATGTCTTTCAGAAGGAATTACCAGGTCTTCCACCAAATCGTGAAGTTGAGTTTTCAATAGAACTCGTACCGGGTGCTTTGCCTATTTCAAAGACACCTTATAGAATGGCCCCAATTGAGTTGCAGGAATTGAAGAAGAAACTCCCAGAAAATCTTGATAAGGGATTCATACGCCCTAGTGCGTCACCTTGGGAAGCACCTGTTCTATTTTTCAAGAAGAAAGATGGATCAATGAGACTCTGCATTGATTATCGAGAACTTAATAAGATCACTATCAAGAACAAATATCCTCTCCCACATATTGATGACTTATTTGACCAGCTACGCGGAGCTCAATACTTTTCCAAGATTGATCTTCGTTCAGGGTATCATCAATTAAGGGTCAAAAGGGAGGATATACCAAAGACGACTTTCTGTACAAGGTATAGACACTATGAATTTATAGTGATGCCATTTGGTCTTACTAATTCCCCTTCTATCTTTATGGATCTGATGAATAGAGTCTTTAGAGACTATCTTGATCAATTTGTGGTAGTCTTTATAGATGATATTCTTGTCTATTCAAAGAGCAAGGAAGAACATGAAGATCACTTGAGAATTATATTGAAGACCCTGATAAAGGAGAAGCTTTATGCCAAATTTACCAAGTGTGAATTTTGGCTTAAAAAATTTGCTTTCTTGGGTCACATAATCTCAAAAGAGGGGATATCTGTGGATCCAGCAAAAACAGAGCTTATTGAAAGATGGTCGAGACCAAAAACAGTAACTGAGATCCGAAGTTTTCTTGGTTTGGCTGGATATTATCGACTTTTTGTGAAAGATTTTTCACTATTATCTAATCCACTCACCAAGTTGACTTGGAAAGGAGTTAAGTTTGTCTGGACGGAGGAATGTGAAGAGAATTTCAAGGAGTTGAAAAGAAGGTTATCCAGTGCACCTGTGCTCACACTGCCTTGTAGTAGAGAAAGGTTTGTGATCTATAGTGATGCATCCAAGAAGGGATTGGGGTGTGTTCTTATGCAAAATGATATGGTGATAGCTTATGCCTCACGGTAGTTGAAAATCCATGAGCAAAATTACCCTACACATGATTTGGAGTTAGCTGTGGTAATATTTTCATTAAAGATTTGGAGGCATTATCTTTATGGTGAAAGGTGTGATATTTATACTGATCATAAAAGTTTAAAGTACATTTTCACACAAAAGGAGCTGAATATGCACCAAAGAAGATGGTTGGAGCTGATTAAATATTATGACTGCTCAATCCATTACCACCCTGGGAAAGCAAACAAGGTGGCAGATGCATTAAGTTGACAAGACCATGCCGGTTTATCCATGATGAGGATCACAAAAGATCCAATATTTATGGATTTACAAAGGATGGATCTTGGAATTATAATGGAAGGGGGGAAATATTATCTTTCTCAAATGAATGTTCAACCATCTATACATGTGAAGATTAAAGAGGCACAGAAAGAAGATGTCGAGTTACAAAATAAGGTGAGAAATGTTTCTGAATTCAACCTTGATTGTGATGGGATAATAAAGTTCAGGAATCGGGTTTGTGTTCCTCCCATCCCAGAATTAAAGAAGGAGCTACTGGATGAGGCTCGTATTTCTTCATTCTCTATTCATACTAGAAGCACGAAGATTTATAGGGACCTGAAAGAGTACTTCTGGTGGGATGGAATGAAAAGAGATGTTGCAGAATATGTCTCTCGATGCTTGGTTTGTCATCAAGTTAAAGCTGTGAGACAGAAGTCTAAGGGGATGTTACAACCATTACACATACCCGAATGGAAATGGGAAAACATCACTATGGACTTTGTCACAGGACTTCCTAAAACATCCAAAGGCAATAATGCTATCTAGTTCATAGTTGATCGTCTTACCAAGTCTGCACACTTCATTGCTATTAGAGAGGATTTCTCTCTGGATCAGCTTTCCAGGATATATGTAAAGGAAGTGGTAAGATTGCATGGAGTACCACTTTCTATTATATCTGAACGGGATCCGAGATTTACCTTGAAGTTATGGCGAAGTCTTCAGCATACTCTGGATACAGAGTTGAGTTTCAGCACTGCTTATCATCCTCAGACAGACGGTCAGTCTGAGAGAACAATTCAAACCCTAGAAGATATGTTGAGAGCTTGCTCTATGGATTTCAAAGGTGGTTGGGATCAACACCTACCTTTGGGGGAATTTTCTTATAATAATAGCTTTCAATCCAGTATTCATATGGCTCCTTATGAAGCTCTCTATGGAAATAAATGCAGGACTCCAACTTGTTGGGATGAAGTTGGGGAAAGAAAGCTATTAGGACCTGATCTCGTTGATGAAATGGCAGAAAAGGTCAGATCTATTCAACAAGACATAAGAGCAGCTCAGAGTCGATAGAAAAGTTATACCGACAACCGAAGAAAAGACCTAGAGTTTGAAGTAGGTGATAAGGTGTTCTTATGAATATCTCCCTGGAAGAGAGTCATGAGATTTTGAAAGAAGGGGAAGTTGAGCCCTAGATATATCGGTCCTTTCGAAATACTGGATCGTGTTGGGAAGGTAGCTTACCGATTGGCGCTTCCACCGAATCTCTCTTAATTTCATGATTTGTTCCATGTATCTCTCTGGAGAAAGTACATACCTGATCCTTCACATGTACTTAGCTCAGAAGTTGTACCGCTGGAGCAAGATCTTTCTTATGAAGAACAACCGATAGAGATTCTGGATCATAGCGAAAAAGTCCTATGAAGCAAGACCACTCGAATGGTGAAAGTTTTATGGAGGAACCACCAATTAGAAGAAGCTACATGGGAGCTTGAGGATATGATGAGGGAGAGGTATCCTCATCTTTTTGTTACAAAGTGACGAATTTCGAGGGAGAAATTCATTTTAAGGGGGGTAGAATGTAACGCCCGAGACTTTTATAATAAATATTTTGTTTTTATCAAAGGAATCTTTCACTACACACAACACTATCTTGGCTTTCTTTACACGCAACCGCGACCTTCCTCTATAGCTTGCGTCATACGCAATACCAAGTTTTACTAAACAATGATATGCTATTAAAATATTATTAAAACTAGCCGTTATGAATAGTAATAACCACTTTTTGAAATTTTATAAATTTTATTTTTCATAATGGACTTCATTTTTGGATTTGGAATATCGAAATTTGCCTAGGGTGAAATTTTGGTATTTTTCTGAAAACTTTCAATTTTTGATGAATAGTGAAACCACTAAGTGGTAGTTAAAAAAACTGAATTTTTCATAAAACATAATTTTACCGCTTATGTGAGTGGAATTTCGAAAATCCGAGAGACATGGTTAATATCAAGGACTATAATGTGGTTCAATGAGATGAAAATAATTTTTGGTGAATAGTAACTTTTTACTTTTATTTACCACGATTTAAAGTAAATAGGGTAATTAAGGGTAAAAATGTTATTATTATTACCCAAAAACATGTCATAATTCTATTGGAAAAGTGTAATTCGACCAAAAACAACCTTAGGAATAAAATATGACCATTTAAGCCCACTTGGATTAGATTAGTACATTTATTATTAATTTATTTAAAGAAGGGTTAAAATAGTTAAAATCAAAGTTTAATAAGTAAATCATTTTTAATATAGGGTTATATATAAGATAAATTCGACTATAAATATTCATTAGAAAGATAAAAAGATTTCCTACATAATGGTATTTTATTTGTAATTTTTAGACATTAAATAATGTAATTTATTTATGACACAACGATGATGTAGTAATTATCTTATTAATGAAATATTGACATAATTGATGTTATAAATACCCAAATAAATGTAATTTGAGACTTTTTATGAATTAAACTAATTTTATAGGTTAATATGACATGTTAGTATTGATTTAAGTAACTTTTTTCGAACTAATCATTCTGTTATGCTTTTCACAAAAAATCTATTACTAAATAATGTCAAAATTGACATAAAATAGTTTTTAAAACAAATATTATATTACTAATTGTTATTTTATTCCTAAAAATCTAAGGTTCGACCCAATGACTTAGATAAGGCTATATATATTAATAATAAACAACTTGGGGTTCTTTTGGCTTTATATGGTAAGTTTATTAACCTTATAGTGTAAGAAAACAAGAAGACACGATAAAAGTTAAATTATCTAACTTAAAGTTAAATCTAAATGATAAGGTTAAAATTGATACCTAAACTTTTATAAATTCTATTGGATGAGATTATTTAGACCCCTACCCACCTTATCTTCGAAATATATCAATTTGTATCTATTAAAAACCGAATTTGACTTTATAATAAAATAATATTTTTAGTTATTCCAAAGGTGCCCCTCTCCTCCCTTATAAAAGGGAACCTCCTCCCCCTCTTCCTCACACCACATTGAGCCTTCAAGCTCAGCCAACCCCTGCCAATTTATTCTCTCCACTTCCCCAGAAAAATCATAGAGGTTCTGGTCTTCTTAAAAGACCTATTTTAGTGCCCTAAAAGGAGGTATCAAAGAAGCACTTCAAAGAAGAGGTAATGTCTGTTACCGATTCTTTCATCTTAATTTCTTCTTCCACTTATTCTTCTTTAGTTCGTTCATTATGAAGTAATAACATCAGTATCACCCACATACTGATATGTTATTATAAGTATGAAACAACCCTATTTCACCATCTATCCATCCTACGGAAAAAGAAATCATCGCGCGTGCGTACGTACGGAATATCGTCTCCACGCCGTGGTGTAATATATTTTCCACCACCACCTTACTTGGATCGTTATAATGGTGTAAATAATGAATATATATGACCATTATAAAGTGATATTGATTCTGAAATAGTATACATACACTCTAATACAATTCCACGATCATAGGAACGATATCATCACTCGTGCGTACTTACGGAATACCGTCTCCACGATGTGATGCGACTCGTTCTACATGATATTCATTTCATAATGATTATATAAATGAATTGAATGAATGAATATGATATATATTACACTAATACCATTGTGTAAAATGTGGTATCTATAACCTAAATAGAATAATAAGAATTTATTCGACAAAACCCACATAAGAACAAAAAGTAATAAACACCCGAATAACAAGTAGTAATGAAATTTTACTGATAAGAAGCTAAGAATATGACCATATATGATATCATAATAATAAGTATGATTATGTAATAATTCAATAAAATTATTTAAATCATTATACAGGTGGTTCGGACACTTACGATGTAAATCGGACCTAAGGTAAAGGAAATATCACAATCTCATTTTTATCCGAGATTGTTTATACTTTGGAATTTACTGGGGTGCATTTTATTATCCACATACATGTTTCATCAATATGTAATATTTACATCATTATAAAATAGTTTATATCCAATTTTACCCTTCTCTGAGTTTTTAGTAAAAGATATGAAAGGAATCTTTTGTCGTTTTTCGTACGAGGTACTTTTTGACTTTTCTGACAAAAGTACGAGAAGAATGTTTTTTTAACTTATACGGCATGAATGGATTTTTAAAACATTATTTCCAAGAAGCTTCCTTTACAAGTTTTCAAGTTTATTTTTAATAAAATTCTTTTAGTTTAAAATTTTATGACATGTTAAGAAAGGAAAAATGTTTTTGAAGAATAAAGGATATTTTCCTCAAGAATGGAGTTCAAGAGTTTTATCAAAATTATTTTCCATCTAAGATAATATAGGGTTTTGTTTCTATCCCTATTATGACATGGATTTTATTATGTTGTGATGGAAATACTTTTATGAATTCCTTTATCTTATATGAATTTTTTATGATGCCACGATGTTTAAGATTCCCATTACATGGGTTATGCTATGATGTATGGTTTATGATTTTGTGGCACACATAAAAATGGTATCATTATGAGATGGGTGGGACCTATATCTCCCTACAATGAATTGGGTAATGATTTTATATCTCATGAGATAGACATGGCTAGAACGGTAGGTTATACCGGTTCAGTGAAATAGGACTGAAACGAGGAGTGAACTCTGTTCAGAAAGGGACTTTGTCCTCTAAGATAGTATTTTCAATGAGTCTTGACTAATAAGAAATGATTCTCTATGATTATGTGTGTATGCCACAAAGTTTCATGTTTTAAGTTATGATTATTGGGATTACATTTCACTACTATGATTTATCCCATGTTATGATATTATGATCTCTTTTGCAGGTTAAGATTTCCAAAATGTTATGTTCTTATAAATATGATGTGATAGATATTTCTTTTGTTTACCCTTACTGAGCATTTGAGCTCACCCTTTTGTATGTTTTCTTTCCCCATGTCATGAAGAAGGTTATTAAGTAAGATATTCCAAAAGGGACTATAGATATGATGAAATAAATGGGAGACAGTGTAAATGCTTTATGAACCAGTTGTTTATGTTTCCCAGTTTCTAAAGACACTATACCTATACGGTCCTTTCGTGGTTTTGTTATATGATGTAATAAGTACGCTTCAATTTTGAAGTATTAACAATGTATGTAAAGTATTGGTCATTACAGTTGGTATCAGAGGAAAGGTATAGTCATACTTTAGAAACTAGGATGTGAAAGCCTTAGTAAGAACCCTAAGGATAATTCTAAGCATAGAACACAATCTTAGTGTTTTAGAAATGGCCATGAATAACCTAGGATAAGACCTTAAGTGTGAAATTTTATTCTTGATTATGTGGTTTTCCTATTACAATTAGTGTTGCTCACAATATTCTTCTTGTTTCTAGTCAATGGATGGAACCCGAAGGAACTGTGTTAATGCGGAATGCGACGGGAAATGCAATGATTGTCCCCCTGAGCAACCAAGCGTTATGGGAGCTAGAATGAAAAATCTTGTATCCATGCTCACACAACTGTCTCAAGCTATGAATCATGCAGGACTTCCAAACGAGCAAAGGAAGGAGAAACATTCTGTTGAATCCTTCATGAGACAGCGTCCTCCTTAATTCAGCGAGTCTACTGATCCATTAGTTGCTGAACAATTGATTAGTACTACTGAAAAGATATTTTCAGTTCTTCAATGTTCTGAGCATGATAAAGTCATCTTAGGATTGTATCGTTTGGAAGGTGATGCTGATCAATGGTGGAATCTTATTAAGAATACGAGGCAAAGGGATGAAATTGAGTCCATGGAATGGGATGAGTTCAAGAACTTATTTTTCAATAAGTACTTCCCTCGTATTCTCCGAACAAAGATGGAGAAAGAGTTTCTTGAACTGAAGCAAAAGGATGGTAAATCTGTTGGTACCTATGAAGCAAATTTTACAAGACTTGCAAGGTAAACTTCTGGTATTATTATCCAACCTGAGAGTAAGATCGATGGATTCTTTAGTGTCTTAAAACCAAGTATTCGAAGGGCCTTAGCCATAAGGGACTTCAATAGCTATGACGAAATCGTTGGATGTGCTCTCAAAGTTGAGATGGAGATTGGAGTAACCCGTCAGTCATATGGGTTTGATAAGAAGAGGAAATGGAATTCAAAGGAAAATCTAAAGAGCACACTGAAAAGAAGATGAGGTTTCCCTTATGCTCAAAGTGTGGAAAGAAACATGGAGGGAGTTGTCTTAAAGGGACAAGTAAATGTTTCAAATGTTGAAAGGAAGGTCATCGGGCATTTGAATGCCGCGATGATGGGAAGAAGATGTCTAATGATGTAAACAAAGGAAGGGATACACAGAATGAACCTACTACACTTCAATGTTTCAAGTGCAAGAAGATGGGGCATTATGCCAATAAATGCCCTAATCCAAGGGTTTATGATGATGGTTGACGTCAACAAACTCTTAAGGCTAAAGACAAAGGAAAGTCACATGCAATTTCTATCAGCGATGTGGAGTACGATAACGATGTGGTGAAAGGTACACTTACCATCCAATCTAAAGTAGAAAATGTTTTATTTGATTCTGGATCCACCCACTCTTTTTATTTCTGAAGAATTTTCTAAGGGTATCATCGTATTACCTCAACAATTAGATGTTGAGTTAGCTGTGACAACACCTAATGGCACAACAG
Organism: Viscum album; assembly: GCA_963277665.1. Classification (NCBI taxonomy): domain Eukaryota; kingdom Viridiplantae; phylum Streptophyta; class Magnoliopsida; order Santalales; family Viscaceae; genus Viscum; species Viscum album. The sequence goes on from OY728162.1 coordinate 227,648,504, forward strand.
TCACATCAAAAGTTTATAATTCTTCTCCGACCGAAGTTTGTGGGAAAGTGCTTCCTGAAAATCTTGTGATCCTTCCTATAGTGGAATTTGATGTGATTCTTGGCATCGATTGGCTTTATTTATATGGATCTCATATCAATTTCCAAATAAGGGAAGTCACATTTCATATTCCAGATCAATCTATGATCGTCTATCGATGCAAGGATGAACATAACCTTCCAGTGGAAATTTCTTCCATCTTAGGGGTCTTGATTCCACTAAATGAAGGTTATTTATCTCAAATGGTTGTTGAGAAACTCACGATTAATAATATGCCCATTGTACGGGAGTTTGATGATGTATTTCCGGAGGAATTACCGGGTCTTCCACCAAATCGTGAAGTTGAGTTTTCAATAGAACTTGTACCGGGTGCTTTGCCTATTTCAAAGACACTTTACAGAATGGCCCCAATTGAGTTGTAGGAATTGAAGAAGCAACTCCAAGAGAATCTTGATAAGAGATTCATATTCCCTAGTGTGTCACCTTGGGGATCACCTGTTCTATTTGTCAAGAAGAAAGATGGATCAATGAGACTCTGCATTGATTATCGAGAACTTAACAAGATCACTATCAAGAACAAATATCATCTCCAACGCATTGATGACTTATTTGACCAAATACGCATAGCTCAATACTTTTCCAAGATTGATCTTCATTCAGGGTATCATCAATTAAGGGTCGAAAGGGAGGATATACCAAAGATGGATTTCCGTACAAGGTATGGACACTATGAATTTATAGTGATGCCATTTGGTCTTATTAATGCCCCTTCTATCTTCATGGATCTGATGAATAGAGTATTTAGAGACTATCTTGATCAATTTGTGGTAGTCTTTATAGATGATATTCTTGTCTATTCAAAGAGAAAGGAAGAACATGAAGATCACTTGAGAATTATATTGAAGAGCCTGATAAAGGAGAAGCTTTATGCCAAATTTACCAAGTGTGAATTTTGGCTTAAAAAAGTTGCATTTTTGGGTCACATAATCTCAAAATAGGGGATATCTGTGGATCCAGAAAAAACAGAGGTTATCAAAAGATGGTCGAGACCAACAAAAGTAATTGAGATCTGAAGTTTTCTTGGTTTGTCTGGATATTATCGATGTTTTGTGAAAGATGTTTCACGATTATCTAATCCACTCACCAAGTTGACTCGGAAAGGAGATAAGTTTTTCTGGACGGAGGAATGTGAAGAGAATTTCAAGGAGTTGAAAAGAAGGTTATCCAGTGCACCTGTGCTCACACTGCCTTGTAGTGGAGAAAGGTTTGTGATCTATAGTGATGCATCCAAGAAGGGATTGGGGTGTGTTCTTTTTCAAAATGATATGGTGATAGCTTATGCCTCACAACAGTTGAAAATCCATGAGCAAAATTACCCAACACATGATTTGGAGTTAGCTGCGGTAATCTTTGAATTAAAGATTTGGAGGCATTATCTTTATGGTGAAAGGTGTGATATTTATACTGATCATAAAAGTTTAAAGTATATTTTAACACAAAAGGATCTGAATATGCGCCAAAGAAAATGGTTGGAGCTGATTAAGGATTATGACTGCTCAATCCATTACCACCCTGGGAAAGCAAACAAGGTGGAAGATGCATTAAGTCAACAAGACCATGCCAGTTTATCCATGATTAGGATCACAAAAGATCCAATATTTATGGATTTACAAATGATGGATCTTGGAATTATAATGGAAGGGGGAAAATATTATCTTTCTCAAATGAATGTTCAACCATCTATACATGTGATGATTAAAGAGGCACAGAAATAAGATGTCGAGTTACAAAAGAAGGTGAGAAATGTTCCTAAATTTAACCTTGATTGTGATGGGATAATAAAGTCAGGAATCGGGTTTGTGTTCCTCCCATCCCAGAATTAAAGAAGGAGCTGCTGGATGAGGCTCATAGTTCTTCATTATCTATTCATCCTGGAAGCACGAAGATGTATAGGGACATGAAAGAGTACTTCTGGTGGGATGGCATGAAAAGAGATGTTGTTGAATATGTGTCTCGATGCTTGGTTTGTCAGCAAGTTAAAGCTGAGAGATAGAAGTCTAAGGGGATGTTACAACCATTACCCATACCCGAATGGAAATGGGAAAACATCACTATGGACTTTGTCACAGGACTTCCTAAAACATCCAAAGGCAATAATACTATCTGGGTCATAGTTGATCATCTTACCAAGTCTTCACACTTCATTGCTATTCGAGAGGATTTCTCTCTGGATCAGCTTGCCAGGATATATGTAAAGGAAGTGGTAAGATTGCATGGAGTACCACTTTCTATTATATCTGATCGGGATCCAAGATTTACCTCGAAGTTCTGGTGAAGTCTTCAGCATACTCTGGATAGAGAGTTGAGTTTCATCACTGCTTATCATCCTCAGACAGACGGTCAGTCTAAGAGAATAATTAAAACCCTAGAAGATATGTTGAGAGCTTGCTCTATTGATTTTAAAGTTGGTTGGGATCAACACCTACCTTTCGTGGAATTTTCTTATAATAATAGCTTTCACTCCAGTATTCAGATGGCTCCTTATGAAGCTCTCTATGGAAAGAAATGCAGGACTCCAACTTGCTGGGATGAAGTTGGGGAAAGAAAGCTATTAGGACCTGATCTCATTGATGAAATGACAGAAAAGGTCAGATCTATTCAACAACAAATAAGAGCAGCTCAGAGTCGATAGAAAAGTTATGCCGACAACAGAAGAAAAGACCTAGAGTTTGAAGTAGGTGATAAGGTTTTCTTACAAATATCTCCCTGGAAGAGAGTCATGAGATTTGGAAAGAAGGGGAAGTTGAGCCCTAGATATATCGGTCATTTTGAAATACTGGATCGTGTTGGGAAGGTAGCTTACCAATTGGCACTTCCACCGAATCTCTCTTAATTTCACGATGTGTTCCATGTATCTCTCCTGAGAAAGTACATACCTGATCCTTCACATGTACTTAGCTCAGAAGTTGTACCGCTGGAGCAAGATCTTTCTTATGATGAATAGCCGATAGAGATTCTGGATCGTAGCGAAAAATTACTACGAAGCAAGACCACTCGATTGGTGAAAGTTTTATGGAGGAACCACGAATTAGAAGAAGCTACATGAAAGCTTGAGGATATGATTAGGGAGAGGTATCCTCATCTTTTTGTTACAAAGTGACGAATTTCGAGGGTGAAATTCATTTTAAGGGGGGTAGAATGTAACGCCCGAGAATTTTATAAGAAATATTTTGTTTTTATCAAAGGAATCTTTCACTACACACAACACTAGCTTGGCTTGCTTTACACGCAACCGTGACCTTCCTCGATAGCTTGCGTTGTACGCAATACCGAGTTTTACTAAACAATGATATGCTATTAAAATATTATTAAAACTAGCTGTTATGAATAGTAATAACCACTTTTTGAAAATTTATAAATTTTATTTTTCATAATGGACTTCATTTTTGGATTCGGAATATCGAAATTAGCCTAGGGTGAAATTTTGGTATTTTTCTGAAAACTTTCAATTTTTGATGAATAGTGAAACCACTAAGTGGTAGTTAAAAAAACTGAATTTTTCATAAAACTTAATTTTACCACTTCTGTGAGTGGAATTTTGAAAATCCGAGAGACACGGTTAATATCAAGGACTAAAATGTGGTTCAATGAGATGAAAATAATTTTTGGTGAATAGTAACTTTTTACTTTTATTTACCACGGTTAAAAGTAAATAGGGTAATTAAGGGTAAAAATGATATTATTATTACCCTAACACATGTCCTAATTCTATTGGACAAGTGTAATTCGACCAAAAACAACCTTAGGAATAAAATATGACCATTTAAGCCCAATTGGATTAGATTAGGACATTTATTATTAATTTATTTAAAGAAGGGTTTATATAGTTAAAATCAAAGATTAATAAGTAAATCATTTTTAATATAGGGATATACATAAGATAAATTCTACTATAAATATTCATTAGAAAGATGAAAATATTTCCTACATAATCGTATTTTATTTGTAATTTTTAGACATTAAATAATTTAATTTATTTATGACACAACGATGATGTCATAATTATCTTATTAATGAAATATTGACATAATTGATGTTATAAATACAAAAATAAATGTAATTTGAGACTTTTTATGAATTAAACTAATTTTATAGGTTAATATGACATGTTAGTATTGATTTACGTAACTTGGTTCGAACTAATCATTCTGTTATGACTTTTACAAAAATCAATTACTAAATAGTGTCAAAATTGACATAAAATAGTTTTTAAAAAAAATATTATATTACTAATTGTTATTTGATTCCTAAAAATCTAAGGTTCGGCCAAATGACTTATATAAGGCTATATATATTAATAATAAACAACTTGGGGTTTTTTTGGGTTGATATGGTAATTTTATTAACCTTATAGTGTAAGAAAACAAGAAGACACAGTAAAAGTTAAATTATCTAACTTAAAGTTAAATCAATGATAAGGTTACACTTGATACCTAAACTTGTCTAAATTCTATTGTATGAGAGGATTTAGACCCCTACCCACCTTATCTTTTAAATATATCAATTTGGAGCTATTAAAAACCTAATTTGACTTTATAATAAAATAATATTTTTAGTTATTCCAAAGGTGCCCCTCTCCTCCCTTATAAAAGGGCACCTCCTCCCCCTCTTCCTCACACCACTTTGAGCCTTCAAGCTCGGCCAATCCCGGCCAATTTCTTCTCTCCACTTCCCTATAAAAATTATAGTGGTTCTAGTCTTCTTAAAAGACCTATTTTAGTGCCCTAAAAGGATGTCTCAAAGAAGCACTTCAAAGAAGAGGTAATGTCCGTTACCGATTCTTTCATCTTTATTTTTTCTTCCACTTCTTCTTATTTAGTTGTTTCATTATGAAGTAATAACATCAGTATCACTCAAATACTGATATGTTATTATAAGTATGAAACAACCCTATTTCACCATCTATCCATCCTACGGAAAAAGAAATCACCGCACGTGCATACGTACGGAATACCGTCTCCACGCCGTGGTGTAATCTATTTTCCACCACCACCTTACTTGGATGGGTATAATGGTGTAAATAAATACTACATATGAATATTATAAAGTGATATTGATTATGAAATAGTATACATACACTGCAATACAATTCCACTATCATAGGAATGATATCATCACTCGTGCGTACGTACGGAATACCGTCTCCACGATGTGATGCGACTCGTTCTACATGATCTTCATTTCATAATGATTATATAAATGAATTGAATGAATGAATATGATATATATTACACTAATACAATTCTGGAAATTAGTTACCTATAACCCAAATAGAATAATAATAATTTATTCGACAAAACACACATAAGAACAAAAAGTAATAAACACCCGAATAACAAGTAGTAATGAAATATTACTAATAAGAAGCTAAGAATATGACCATATATGATATCATAACAATAATAATGATTCTGGAATAATTAAATAACATTATTTAAATCATTATACAGGAGGTTCGGACACTTACGAAGAAAATTGGACCTATGGTAAGGGAAATATCACAATCTCATTTTTATCCGAGATTGTTTATACTTTGGAATTTACTGGGGTGAATTTTATCATCCACATCCATGTTTCCTCAATATGTAATATTTACATCATTATACAATATTTTATATCCAATTTTACCCTTCGGTGAGTTTTTATTAAAAGATATGAAAGGAATCTTTTGTCGTTTTTCATACGAGGTACTTTTTGACTTTTCCGACAAAAGTACGAGAAGAATGTTTTTTTAACTTATACGGAATGAAAGGATTTTTAAAACATTATTTACAAGAAGCTTCCTTTACAAGTTTTCAAGTTTATTTTTAATCAAAATATTTTAGTTTAAAATTGTATGACATGTTAAGAAAGGAAAAATGTTTTTGAAGAAGAAAGGATATTTTCCTCAAGAATGGAGTTCAAGAGTTTTATAAAAATTATTTTCCATCTAAGATAATATAGGGTTTTGTTTCTATCCCTATTATGACATGGATTTTATTATGTTGTGATGGAAATATTTTTATGAATTCCTTTATCTTATATGAATTTTTTATCATGTCACGATGTTTAAGATTCAAATTACATGGGTTATGCTATGATTTATGGTTTATGATTTTGTGGCACACATAAAAATGGTATAATTGTGAGATGGGTGGGACCTATATCTCCCTCCAATGCATTGGGTAAAGATTTTATATCTCAGGAGATAGACATGGTTGGAACGGTAGGTTATACCGGTTCAGTGAAATAGGACTGAAACGAGGAGTGAACTCAGTTCAGAAAGGGACTTTGTCCACTAAGATAGTCTTGGTAATGAGTCTTGACTAATAAGAAATGATTCTCTATGATTATGTGTGTATGCCACAAATTTCATGTTTTAAGTTATGATTATTGGGATTAAATTTCACTACTATGATTTATCCCATGTTATGATATTATGATCTCTTTTTCAGGTTAATATTTCCAAAATGTTATGTTCTTATGAATATGATGTGATAGATATTTCTTTTGTTTACCCTTACTAAGCATTTGAGCTCACCCTTTTGTATGTTTTCTTTCCCCGGGTCATGAATAAGGTTATTAAGTAAGATATGCAAAAGGGACTATAGATATGATGAAATAAATGGGAGACAGTGTAGATGCTTTATGAACCAGTTGTTTATGTTTCCCAGTTTATAAAGACACTATACCTATACGGTCCTTTAGTGTTTTTATTATATGATGTAATAAGTACGCTTCAATTTTGAAGTATTAAAAATGTATGTAAAGTATGGGGCATTATATCATCCACCAATAAACTCCATAACATAATGAAAATTTAAAACCCAAAATATCCCACAATTCATGTAGTTTTATATGAAAAAGATTAAAGTATCACAGTAATGTACCAAAAGACAATCCTATAGTAAAAAATAAATAACAACTCCAACACCCAAGCTAGCAGTGCCTTTCTTGATTCTAAATTTCCTATTGGAATCCTGAAAAAATATTTTATATATAAATAGGGAGATCATAAAATGTACACTCAGTATAATCATGTGTGCGGTCTCCCATGAAAATGTTTGTAGAGCATGCTAATTACCCATGTAATAAAGAGTATAATCAAAAAGAAATTTTCAGGTAAATTAGTTTGTAACCTCACCAAGGGTCAATCAGAAAAATAATTCACCCAAGAATAATAATATAATTAGAAACATATTAAGATAAATAAACCTTTAACCACTTCCCAACATATTTTTTGCCTTCATGCCTCAACATTGTATGTCCAAGCCCTCATATCGCTTTCATATCCATTATACTCATACCATCACAAGCCTTTCAATAATATGAAATCCCCATTTCTCAACTCATTCCATAACCATTACATCATAATCATTTGATATCCACTATTATATACCAGAATAATTGGATATCATGAACATAAATGACACCAACATTGTTCCCTCCTCCTACCATGTATGAATCCGACCATGAAAAACCTTGTACTCTCATCAATCATCACTTCATGTGCACTATATCTATAATTCATCACATCATAGGTGTAAAAACTCACCTATAAGAGATAGTGGGGGAGAGGGACTAGACATCCATCATACCTTTCCAATATATAAATTTGGATAAGTCACCTTCAACCATAAAACAGTCGGTTTAGGTGTAGACACATGAATCAAGTTGGGTGCATATAGAAATCATATAGAACATACAGTTTATAAAATATACAAACAAAACCAACACTTTGGTTAAGATATCCAACACCATCCATCTAACATAACCATTACATCACCACTTATCATTTCAACATATTTGTCATAATACTAACCCCCTTGTAGTCCAACTTACAAATCACACAATTGCACATCATTATCAAAGATCCCATTTTACCACATCAAGTAAAAATTGTCCACATATTCATTCATCATATTTCGATATTAAAATTAAACATTGTTATCACATTTAATATTCCATCATTCACTTATTTTAAACCCCAAACCATTTAATATAACTGAATTTAATTTTATACGAACTTTACAATTTTCAATAATTCCATGAAAATCGAGTAACTATTAAGAAAAAACATAATTCAACCATACATTTGTAGATAAATAACACACTATTATCATCACACATTATCATCATGACTCCACTAGACAAACTATACAATATACCATTCACATAATTCCATCCATCACACAAAAAATCATATAAAACAACATAACAATAAATGGGGAACACAAAAATTCCATATTTACAAACATCATATTCAATTTCCATCTGTAATGGATTTACCATTTTTCATGTGTGTTTATTTTCCCACAATTATACCTTAGTAAACAATATATTCATATCATTGAGAATAAATGATAGATAACATCATCCAACACCCAATCATAGAATGGAAATATCCTGAAATAAAGTAAACCACACATGATATAACCCCTTCCCTTTAAATTTAATTATATAAAATTAATTTTCTTCATTTGGAAAACTATTACCATACAAATAAAAATAAAAAATCGTGTTCATATCACTTATTCATGAAAAAATATAGAATACACATCCACTAACTCAATTCCCTCTTCAAAGAGACACACACTCCCAAGAGGACAATTGAGGGATCAGGATCCACCAAATATAAAGGGAAACCCACTGGAATGTACCCATAGAAATCCACAAAAAAATTCTCAAAACTCGGCCCAAAATATAGGGGTTATCCACAATGACGATCCAAACAAAGAGAGTAGATTAAAGTAGAGAAAGAAGAGAGGAAGGTTCCTTGATTTAAGGGAACTCAATAATTTATAGTCTAAGAGGATAGAACCCTCAAAAGATGTGATATAAATGTGTCAAGGTGGTATGGAGTTGTCCATAGCTAAAAGAATAAAGAAAGGAATAAAAAATAGGTTGTTACCTCTATTTATAGAGGAACTCCCAATGGCCTCTCTAGGTCATGGATACATCCCGCTACAATGTGGTCTCCCTTATTTAGATGAGATCTGAATATCCCATGGTTGTTTACCCCTTTCTATAACATTTTAAAAACCCTATTTGACCATCACCATGCCATAGACCAAGTCATATTTCATCCTCTGATGCTAGACACAACAATCCATTATTGCATGGAACAAAATTCTTAGTTATCTTCTCCTCCCCACACCCATGGTTTGATGAGATCCAGCTCCCCGTTTTACACAAGTGGTCTCCCAAAGACCACATACATTTTCATTCCATTCAAAGATAATTTCCAAGATACATGTTTCATATAGTGACACAATCTAATAATTTCACCCAACACCATTTCCAACTAGACCGTTCCACCTATCATGGAATAGCCTTTCACCACACAGCCAGAAACATAGATTACCTCCAAAAATCAAAGGATAAATGGGAAAAATGACACTCTAAACCATGGAATAGTGAAACTATGAATTACCAAAACACTTCCCTAGCCTCTTAAACACCTCAGACATCTTCTGACATGACACACTTTGAAAATTAATTATGGGATGGACTTTAGTACTTCTTGCATTCACATTAGATACCTCTAAAATAATTCTCATCCTCAATGATCAAAATAGAACCAATATAGATATAACAGAAGGGGAATTTCTAAAAAACCATCCCATGAGATACCTCTCAAGTATATCATTATTTAAAAAATGCAAACCTTATCCAAGAATGATCAACAAGATGGATAAAAAGAAAATTTCATAAACCAATCAAAAACCAAACATAATAACACCCAAGGAAAAAAAATAAAAACTCAAAGAAAAATGGGATATTAAGCATGAATCTATGTCTCACATTGTTGAGTACTATAATATATACCCCCATGATTCCATATCTTGTGAACCACAGGGATAACCCACTTATGAAACACCTTCCCTTTAAAGTCATGGATCATTATTAGTTTATCCATGAACATTTTTTCATCCTCGACATCCAACTCTCCTCATTATATGACTTGAAAATCAACAGGAATATATCTAAGAAGATAAAATTTGAGGAAAACATCATTGATCCTTTCCATATTTGGAGGAAGTGATAACCAATAATCCACTACTAGAAAAACAGGTATTTGTGACGGGTCATTTGCGACGGGATCCCGTCGCAAATGGCCCGTTGCTGAAAACGGCGTCGCAAAAACACTTATTTGCGACGGGCCCGTCGCTAAAGCTATTTTTTGCGACGGTTATTCTCCCCGTCGCAAATAGTACTCCGTATATTTGTAAAAAACTTTTAAAATAGTTTTTGCGACGGGACCCGTCGCAAAATGTATTTTTTAAAAAAAATAAAAAAACCATTAATAAATTATTTTAATGCATATAATAATACTAGTATTTGCGACGGGCATAGTATCCCGTCGCAAATACTATAAAAAAAATAAAAAAAATTAATTATTAATAAATTATTTTAATTAATATAATAATAGAATTATAATTCACAAATAAAAATAATAAATTATTTTAATTAATATAATAATAATAGAATTATAATTCAAAAATAAAAAATAATAGAATATTAAAAAATGATTTAATTAATATAATAATATTAGAATTATAATTCATAAATAAAAAAATATTAATAAGTTATTTTAATTAATATAAAAATAATAGAATTATTTTACATTCAAATATTAAAATAATTCAAGTATTACAAAAAATATAATTAAATTATAATATTATAAAATTTTAATATATATATAAAATTTAATATTATAAAATATAAATAATATTATTATTCATATTAATATTGTTATTTAAAAATATAATATTATTAATATTTTATAATGAGACAAAAACTAAGAATAGAAAAAAAAAATTATTTTGATTTCCCAAATTTTATAACATAAATACAAACTATAATATGAAGGAGGGGGGGAGGTGGGGGATCTGCAGATGGTGGTGGAGGAAACTCCATCCCTAAAGCATGAGTGAGTTGGCGCATGTACTTCATCTACTCCTGATGCTGCTGCTGCCACCGACTCGTCTGCTCCTCGTACAGCTACTACTGGCGTCGACGCTCCTCCTCATACTGCTGACGCATCTGCTCCTGCTCCTGTCGGAGACTCTCTATCTGTGTAGTCTGAGATCGCAACTGATCCTCATACTGTGTAGTAGAAGAAGATGCACGAGCTCCTCTGGAGCTGGACGCCGACATCGCAGCACTGCCATAATAATCTCTGGGAGTTAGTCGAGAGCCGATACCAACTACCCGGCCCTTCTCGAAAGCATACTGGGTGGCCTGCATCCATGTCGCCTCATCAAACTGACGGGCAGTGGTCTGATCTGATGACTCGGCCTGACTCTTAGGCCGGGCCTGTGACGCTGCGGCCTCATATGACTCCTATAGTTGCAATTTAAAATTAAAATTGTGAATATATTACATGCAGTTAATTTTTAAACTTGAAAACAAATAATACTGACCACGATGTGATGCTGATGATCACCTCTGAGCTCCCCAGTAGCAGGATCACTATACATCCTCCGATATACGTCGTACTCTGTAATATCGGGGTGCTCGACAGCCTATAAGAATAAAAAATAAACTGTTAATATTTATAGTTATATAAAATATTTATAAATATTGTACGTACCAGATGCTGTCTATGAGTACAAAAAGAACGACTCCCAGCTCGATGAGTCACCTACTGTCTCCCCCGATTCTGCCTCCCCACCGATGATTGGTAATTATTACTAATTATTACTAATTATTACTAATTATTGGTAATTAATGTTAATTATTGGTAATTATTGGTAATTATTAATAATTATTACTCATTATTGATAATTATTACTAATTATTGGTAATTATTATTAATTATTACTAATTATTAATAATTATTAGTAATTATTGGTAATTATTACTAATTATTACTAATTATTACTAATTATTACCAATTATTATTAATTATTACCAATTATTGGTAATTATTGATAATTATTGGTAATTATTGATAATTATTACTAATTATTGGTAATTATTGCTATTTATTGGTAATTATTGCTAATTATTGGTAATTATTACTAATTATTGGTAATTATTACTAATTATTGGTAATTATTACTAATTATTACTAATTATTACTAATTATTGGTAATTATTACTAATTATTGGTAATTATTACTAATTATTGGTAATTATTGCTAATTATTGGTAATTATTGCTAATTATTAGTAATTATTACTAATTATTGGTATTTATTACTAATTATTGGTAATTATTACTAAATATTGGTAATTAATACTAATTATTGGTAATTAATACTAATTATTACTAATTATTACTAATTATTACTAATTATTACTAATTATTGGTAATTATTGTTAATTATTACTAATTATTGGTAATTATTACTAATTATTGATAATTATTACTAATTATTGGTAATTATTATTAATTATTACTAATTATTAATAATTTTTACTAATTATTGGTAATTATTATTAATTATTACCAATCATTACTAATTATTGGTAATTATTATTAATTATTACCAATTATTGGTAATTATTGGTAATTATTACTAATTATTGGTAATTATTTGTAATTATTGGTAAGTATTGTTAATTATTACTAATTATTGGTAATTGTTACTAATTATTACTAATTATTGGTAATTATTACTAATTATTACTAATTATTGGTAATTATTACTATTTATTGGTAATTATTAATAATTATTGGTAATTAATACTAATTATTACTAATTATTACTAATTATTGGTAATTATTCCTAATTTTTACTAACTATTACTAATTATTACTAATTATTACTAATTATTGGTAATTATTACTAATTATTACTAATTATTACTAATTATTGGTAATTATTGGTATTTATTCCTAATTATTACTAATTATTACTAATTATTGGTAATTATTGGTAATTATTGGTAATTATTACTAATTATTACTAATTATTACTAATTATTCCTAATTATTCCTAATTATTCCTAATTATTACTAATTATTACTAATTATTGGCAATTATTGGTAATTATTGGTAATTATTGGTAATTATTGGTGATTATTGGTAATTATTGGTAATTATTGGTAATTATTACTAATTAGTGGTAATTATTAGTAATTATTACTAATTATTACTAATTATTGTTAATTATTGGTAATTATTACAAATTATTGGTAAGTATTACTAATTATTGATAATTATTACTACTTATTGGTAATTATTACTAATTATTGGTAATTATTACTAATTATTGGTAATTATTACTAATTATTACTAATTATTACTAATTATTCTTAATTATTGATAATTATTGGTAATTAAATGAATAATTACCAATAATTAGGAATAATTACCAATAATTAGTAATAATAACATTATTAGTATATTTTATTATTAATATTAAAATAATATAATTTTCTAATTTATATACAATTCTCCTTTCATCTGTGCGTTTTCTATCTCCACATACAAATAATACATGTGAAGACAGCAAACACACAGATGAAAAGAGAATTGTATATATATAAAAAATTATATTATTTTAATATTAATAATAAAATATACTAATAATGTAATAATGTTATTATTCTTAATTATTGGTATTTATTATTAATTATTAATATTTATTCTTAATTATTAAAAATTATTACTAATTATTCCTAATTACCATTAACTATGAACAATACTAAAAATTTAAATTTATTAAGTAACAAAACAATGTAAACATAATTAAATTACAACTAATTAAGAATAATTGAAACTAATAAAAAATTAAAAATAAATATTAAATTAAAATGAACATAAATACCTTGAAAATTGATCTGCTCTGATCGTTCTTCAAAACTTTAATATCAACTCCGGAGAAAAAAATTAAACTGAAGAAAAACTGAACTTTAGAAATACAACTTTGAGAGAAGAAGAAGATAGAGTTTGAGAATGATTTGAAAAAAACGGATGGGGGTATTTATAGGTTAGATTATTTGCGACGGGATTCCCGTCGCAAATAGAGTTATTTGCGACGGTACCCGTCGCAAATACCTTAGCCAACATTTATTACGGTCAACGGTTAAATAGTCATTTGCGATGGGTCCCGTCGCAAATAACCACCTGCCGACATACTATTTGCGACGGGGAATATTCCCCGTCGCAAATACCTTTTACCGCCGCCGGTTATTTGCGACGGGAATATTCCCCCGTCGCAAATAGTTTTCCCGCGATTTGGCGCGCAACGCGCGCCAGTTCTTTTGCGACGAGGAAAGCAATCCCGTCGCAAAAGCCTACTTATTTGCGACGGGTAAATACCCCCGTCGCAAATAACCCGTCGCAAATACCCATTTTTCCCGTAGTGATCCACTTATAACACCTTGACCTGATGCCCCTGAATTGGTTCTCCTATATGATGTTCAATATGGAATCAAGTCATCCTCCTTATATTAAAGTGCATGTCAACTAGAAACAGTGGACTATGAGGTTACCAAGTGGATATTATGCCCTCATTACTAGAGTTATCAAAATAAAGGTAGACAACTAAATTAGATATGACATCATAGATAGACATCACATCTAGATAAATATACTATGGGTTTTGAAATAAAAAACAAATCCCAGGAAATATCATAATTATGTTATAAACATAATAGGTATAGTGGTAAATAATAATTAAAACAAGTACACATAGAAAAAAAAGTAAAAAAATGTGCAATACCACAGGATAGTATAACCCCTTTAAGTCTAATGCTCAAACACGAATCCCATATCCCAACTACATACATTCCATAAAATTAAGAATCACATTAGGTATCACCATAAACCTACACCATGTGACAAAGCAGCATATACAAGTGTGCCTAGGTGATTTGGCATCCTAAGTAGTGTGTGAGTAAAACCTACTAGTCCACTACAAACAGTATGGAAATCTAACCTATGAATATAAATTATAAAGTTTTATGATATATAAATAAAATTTAATAATAATAAGCATCATAAATAACTAGAACCATGTCGATATTTGGGTCTCAAAAGGAAATCCTTGGTTGAAACTACATACATTGGACAATGTTGGTAACTCTAATCTCGGTGGAAGCATCATGTCTCAATATGGTCCCAAGGTACATCACTTAGGAAACCATAATCTAGTGTCCTAATATGAATCCAAAATGCTCTTATGGGCATCCCTCCCATTAATACAAATAAACAAATACTAGTCATGTATGAACCCAAGAGACCTTCATTAATATTTAGAAGCACAATTTGATTGGAATCCATAGATCTTGCCCATGAAATCCCATACAAATAATGATTGAGAAAAATTTGGGAAGCTCATTCCAATTAATTCAATAAGATATTTCCCTAATAATACACAGTATTGGTCTGTTACATTCAATAAATGATGAAATTACTCTAATGCATAGGGTATCCACCCCATGGAATCCATGGTAATGAATCTATGTTGAATCCATTGGTTTGCTTGAGGAATTATATTGTATTGGACATCATTGAATCCAAAGAATTTTTCCCTCTTAGCATTCACATGATTCCCCTACTGTAATTTGAGTCTCAAACATGGAATTACACACCAATACATACCATAAAAAATACATAGAAACTCCCTAAATAATTCTAACACTTCCAATTAATTCCCAAAATATCAAACAAGTTATTGTTCCATTATTCAAATATAAAATAATGTAATAATTCAATCTAAGTTCACCACTTTTCTCCATTTAACACCTAACAAATTTTTACACCTAATCCAATATTGTCACAGAATCCAATTCATAAATCCATTTATAATTTACAAGGATATAAGCACTACCAGTTCCTAAAAATCATATAATGAAACTAATATTCTGAAATAAACCCATATCATTACCAATGTTATCCCTAAGACACCCAATTAATTCATCCATTTTTAGGCCACAAGCTAAATTCATCATTTTAGTGTCTCTAATGATGGCGCACCATAAATAAAAATATTCCTATAGTCTCAAGGTACTTTTCAAGACATCGCCAATGAAAAAAAGTATTTCTATTTTAAATATTTGCTGAATCATGGGATGATTTGGCATGACCAGACAAACTAAAATTAAATATGAAGGCAATACTTTAAGGGAATATAATTCATACAATCTATTTTAGCCTCGTAGGAACCCACTCATCCAAATTCATCCTTTTAATCATGATCAACTAGTAGAAATCAAATAATATACTAATAACCTATAAATAGAGTAGAACACACATAAATGTTGAGGACCTACATGACAGTTGAATAAAAAAGGATGGAAATGGCGGAATATTAGAATTATTATTGTCTCTTGATCACAACTAATGGAATGTGATTCTTCCAACAAAAAATGGAGAAATCTCCCTAAAAGGGGTGAATAAACAAGGGAAGAGGACACTAATTGCACCACTACCAAAGGAGAACCCCCTCCCCCCATTTTAAATAGCCCCACACCCCAACCCCGCTTTAAAAACTAAAACATTTTTGGTTTATTTCATCATATGATATCTCAGGTCATTTCATGAACTTTTAGGGTAGGGGGATCCTCCCATATATCTAATATTTTCATGGAATGACCAATGTTATCATTTCGTGAAAGGATACAATCTACAGGTTTTCCACAAAAGGCTTACTCATTTTCTTCCTAATAAGGTCTCAAGACCCCCATGAACCCTTAAACCTTCAAGAGTGAGTAAATTATATGTATTTTTAAAAAAATTAAATGGTTTTATACACTAAATAAGGGTCTTAGTTTTACAACCTCCCCAACATAAATCATTTTTTCTTAAAGATTCCCTTCTAAAGAAATATTGGACATAATTATCCAATAACAACAGCCACTAAGACAACTTTCTTGACTCCCACTCTCATGTCTCCACTTGGACACATCACATGTTTCCACAACACATGCACCAAGGGATCTATCCAACTAAAAAAATACTTTTCACTCTAATAAACCATACCAATTGAATGCTTCTTAAAATACATGTCATCCCCAATCTCAATATATCTACAAGGACCCTACAACAGGGTCCTTCTCATACCCACATTCCAAAGCACTAACTTCCTCTTTTATTGTGATCACTAATTACTAAAATGGTACTTAAATTGGATTCATCATGTGATATATCATTGAATAATACAATTAAATCGGTTTTCACCCCCTAAACCAAGAAATGAAAGAGATTCAACCCTAAACCATGTGAAGAAATAGGGTTTCAGCCCGTGAATCAAGCCATGAACTGGGGTTAACCTAATGAATTACTACAATAGTTTCCAACCATATCTAGATCGCTAAGAATGCTACAAAATATCCTACATGATACTCAACCTGATCATCACTAAGTCACTAAGATCCAGCCAATGAGAAAGAAAACTCCATTAAAGCCAACTATTTCTTGAGTTGTGTTCTTTAATCATGTCATATAAGATTTGAAACACATGACAAAACAATCCAGTCAATAATCATAATACAAAACCCAAATGGTACACTTAATGATAGTTTTTTGTCATTCCCACACTTCACCAAAACTGTGTCCACCGCTCAAAAACTCGTTGTCCCATTCACTATGGGGCTGATTATACCAACTAACATCCCCAAGATGACTCACTTAGAGACATTCATGAATTCCTAAAATTCCAAGATACACCTCAAAGGATAATTCCACTAGTTTACACAAATCCTACTCTCACTCAGTCTTCCCTTCAGGACTCGTAGTATCATACAAGAGACTGTTTATAACACAAGGCCTCACCACATCATTCTTGTTGGTAGGTCATCCTTGAGTACCAAGGTTTTACAGAACTGATCTTCTGTATAAATATTTGAAAAAAAATTATGTGTGGTCACACCACCTGACAATTAACCCATAATCAGAATTTTTACAAAAATTGATCATACCACTACCATCAAAAAAATATTCAACCAAAACTTATATAGGGGTGTTTTCTATATCATATACCCCACTCAGTCACTTTAACCCAAGTGATGTCACAAAACTATAGCCACCTCTAGGTTTTCTTTATCTGTATGTCATTTAAGATGTTTACTAAAAACTACTCAAAATGAGTGTCACATGTTCAAACATCATTTGGTGTGTTCCCCACCACAGGACTTTCTTATTATCAATCTAGTTGTGTGTTCATTCATTATATCCATCATCATCTAACATCGACATCATCGTTACCTTCTCGAGTCACTTTTCATAATTTCTCAACTAGATCCTTTCCCAAAACTCTATTAAAATTTTGGTCACCACATGAATGCCTTGGAAATCTAACCACGATCATGACCATCCACTTAATTATGAAGACACTAACTCATGGTCCCTGACCTTACACATCACCACATGACTTTATCATTATAATATTACAATTTACCAACCTAAATCCACTAGAAACTCACTCTACTATAGTTCCCAACTAATCGTAGTTGAGCACTCTATTGATCACATAGACATTTAATAATTTATAAATACCTCATCTTATTCATCAGTCATACCTCAATGAATCCGCTTTCGAGAAAAAACCATATGTGGTTGTACCCTATAAAACTCTTACTCTCAATAGTGTATATTATAACCCAAAGGGTCTACACCATCTTTATATTCATTAACTAAATAGTGTGCCTCGTACCTTTCTACCAGAACATCATGTGGATCTTTCACCAAACCCATCAACAACCCATGACCTCATTCTATAAGTTTTGGAAAACTAAGGAGTCCTAGATCCCACCAAAACATGTTGGCACCTCAAAAGTATATGACGTTGATGATCCTCTATGGATCAATCACATTAATCCAAAAATGTTTCATACACCCACTAAAAACACCAAATTTACCCACAAATTTTTTTAATATTATTCCATGACATTACCTTGGGAGTTACATGACCTATCCAAATCAAACTCTATATCCTAGAGATTCCTCAAAAACCACCCATTTTCATGTCTCGCATTCCATTAAAATCCATCCACATGAATTTAGACACCAAGTTTACCTTTGTAATGATAAGATTAGGTTTCATCAACCCACCTACCATGTTGGTTAAAAAAATAACTTACTTAGTCCATGGTAAATAAGTATGTCATTCAACCATTCACAATAATGGTCAAAAATCCATGTTTCCAACCATGCATACCCAAAAACCATACATCCTAGCATCGCTCGAATATATTCTCTAGATAAGAAATCATGAGTCAGATTTCCTCTATCCTAGGCTCTTAATCCTAGTAACCCAGTTAACCATGCTCACCTTATGTTAACTCAACAAGTTGAAATAATCACTCTTAGTGATTGTATTATAAAAAGAACAGGGTGTCTCGCTTTTTCCAAGTCCATTACACAATAACCAATAATATCATTTTCACTATAAAACCAGAAGAGACTACCCTTGTCCTACTCATTTTTTATCCGACCATCTAGGATCACTTCATAAACATGGTTAGACATCCAATTATTCTTCTTTTCATTATCAAACTTAAAATGAAGACAAACGAACTCATAGTGCTTCCCTTACCAGAGATCCAAGGCTTAACTATGCCTTTACATAAAACAAGATAGCACAATTCATACATAAATATCGTAATAAAAAGTATAATAACATTCTTTATGCATCTAACCAAATACAATAACATGTTAAACCCCATAACCGGTCACCTTCACGAATCATTAAGTGTCACTCACTAAAAACAAGAGTCATGTATAAGAGTCAAATTTTCCTTCCACCTTGCTCAAGGTCCATAAAATAACATGTCACATCTCTCAAGGAAAGATAACACACACCTCTTTGGATAATGTGGCTCCGAACATGCCAAAAAAATCAGCAAACTCAAGGATCTCACATACGCTCATAGAAAAATGCATACCATAATGGTATCACAACCTTGGATCCATATTTATCACAACATAACCTTACAAGGTCAATTTCCACCATATAAGGTCACAACATGGCCCTTCCTGAGACTAGTATACCACTCAAGGATACAAACCACTACCCATGAAGATTTACACTTTCTCTTTCACTAAGGGAAACTCATCATTGAACTGATTTTCATTTTAATTTCCCATACATGTTTAAATAAGATTTCATTCACATGTTAGGATGGGAAACACCTAATAAGTTTCATAATTACATTTTATTCAACTACATCCATCAATTAATTGATCCTCATTTCATACATCATATACATTTATGTCATTTTTATTATCTAGTTCTACTCAACATTCAGTTTCCATAACCAAGGATTTATTATATGAAGGGTCAATAACAAGTAATAGAGGAAAACTCCATTTAAGTAGTGATTTTCAACCCATTTAACTAACACAGATTTAGATTCAAAATTAAGAATTCATAAACCATCATTCCCAAGGATTCCCATTTTATGAATTTTCATTACTCTTTAAGATACTCCATTCTAACCATTCAAAATTTATTTACAAGTAAAAATCCTAGTTTGGTTAGATTTAATTCCATTCACAAATTATAAAGTCAAAAACCATATAAATTGCTTATTGGCACCTTATTCCACCCAAACCATCATATTAATAACCCATTTATATTTTCCTATGATTTGTAAGGGGTTTCTCTAGAAGTTAGCCAAGTAGAATTCTTTTATACACTTATTTATGAGTAACGCCATATATATAGTTGTGGACACTTTAATTAACCAAACCATTTCAATTACTTAAATCCAAGGAAGATATAAATTAAAAAA
The DNA here is from genome assembly GCA_963277665.1 of Viscum album. Lineage (NCBI taxonomy): Eukaryota > Viridiplantae > Streptophyta > Magnoliopsida > Santalales > Viscaceae > Viscum > Viscum album. The sequence goes on from OY728162.1 coordinate 227,669,273, forward strand.
ATATAAGATATTAAAGAAATATACAAACCAGTATATATGAATATCGGGAAACAATCAATCACATGCAACATATAGATGACATATAAATCTTATGTGCCTATCAAGAAGCATGAATGCTAACACCTCCTCTTATCATACCGTCTAAGAATAAAAATCCCCCAAATCAATAATGTCACATCCAAGTGCACCAACAAGGGTGGACATCCATCAATTGTAAAAGTTAAAATCCAGAACAGAAATTCTTATCTAGGGAAACTTGATTTTTTTCCCATGTGTGGAGCTATAACATTTAGGCATGAGCACATTACCATGCTCTAATAATATCTTTTAATCCTATCAACCATGCCTAAATAGTTAATACAAAAGAAAAATAGCTATGATACTAATTTTATTCATGCCCAAATGCCTCTGAACTAGTCCCTGAGTTGGTGCACCACATGACATCATGAGAACCACTATGAGAAAAGTTGGCATTTACGACGAGACACTGACCTATCGCAAATAGTCCATCGAAAGAGATTTCAGTGACTGGAGAACCAACCCGTCACAAATAATAAGGTTTTTGCGGCAGGGAGATGGTTCTCATTGAAAAATGATTGGCGTGACTTGCATTCCAAACCGCAGGAAAGGGAATTTGCGACATGCTATTATTACCCGTCGCAAATACCTGGCGTCATTTTTAATATTTGCGACGGAGCCCGTCGCAAATAGTACCATTTACGACGGTAGTCCCATCACAAATAATCATGTCATAAATAATCTCACATATATATACCTCCATCCATTTCTTTCTCATTCCACTCAATTCTCTACTCCTATCTATCTCTCTAGTGAAAAATTTTCTCTCAAATTTTTTCATAGTTTTAAGCATTAATTCGGCGCATTATTCAAAGCTTATATCCTTCAAAAGATTCAATTTTAAGGAATTTATCTATTTCTTTTATTTTTTTACTTAATTTAATTTATTTTATTTTAGTAATAATTATTGTTAAATAGCTGCAGTAAAATTAAATTTGAATTAGATAGTTTTATTTATCATTTTTCATGTTTATTTTTACAAATAATGACGTATGTGAATAGTATTAATTAAAAGTTATAATAAAAATTATTATTAATTAGAAATAATTAGTATTAAATTCTAATAATTTGTATTAAAATCTAATAATTAGTAATAAATTTTAATGATTAGTAATAAATTGTAATAATTAGTAATAAATTGTAATAATTATTAATAAATTGGAATAATTAGTAATAAATTGCACTAATTAATAATAAATTGCAACAATTAGTAATAAATAGCAACAATTAGTTATAATTAGAAATAAATTATAATAATTAGGAATAAATTCTAATAATTAGTAATAAATTTTAATAATTAGTAATAAATTCTAATAATTTGTTATAATTAGTAATAAATTCAAATAATTGGTAATTAATTCTAATAATTAGTAATAAATTATTGTAATTAGTTATAAATTCTAATTATTGGTTATTATTAGTAATCAATTGTAATAATTAGTAATCAATTGTAATAACTAGAAAATAAATTTTAATAATTAGTAACAAATTCTAATAGTTAGTAATAAATTCTAATAATTAGTTATAATTAGTAATAGATTCTAATAAATATTTATAATTAGTAATAAATTGTAATAAATATAATTAGTAATAAATTCTAGTAATTGTTTATAATTAGAAATAAATTCTAATAATTAGTTATAAATTCTAATAATTAGATATAATTTCTAATAATTAGTAATAATGAGTTATAAATTCTAACAATTAGCAATAAATTTTAATAATTAGTTATAATTAGTAACAAATTCTAATAGTTAGTAATAAATTCTAATAATTAGTTATAAATTCCAATACTTCGTTATAATAAGTAATAAATTCTAATAATTAGTTATAAATTTCAATAATTAGTAATAAATTCTGATAATTAGTTATAATTAGTAATAAATTTTAGTAATTAGTAATAAATTTTAATAATTAGTTATTAGAAATAAATTCTAATAATTAGTATTAAAATCAAGTAATTAGAAATAAATTCTAATAAATTCTAATATATTTTAATAATTAGTAATAAATTTTAATAATTATAAGTAAATTGTAATAATTAGAAATAAATTGTAATAATTAATAATAAATTCTTTTAATATGTAATAATTCATAATAAATTCTAATAATTAGAAATAATTTTTAATAAATTCTAATAATTAATAATAAATTCAAACAATTTGTAATAATTTGTAATAAATTTTAATAATTAGTAATAATTACTAATGAACTGTAATAATAAGTAATAAATTCTAACAATTGGAAATAAATTTTTATAATTAGTAATAATTAGTAATTATTCGTAATAAGTTCTAATAATCTGTAATAAATTCTAATAATTAGTAATAAATTGATATAAATTATTATAATCAGTAATAAATTCTAATATTTAGTAATAAATTATAATAATTAGTCACAATTTCTAATAATTAATAATAAAATCTAATAATTAGTAATAATTAGTAATAAATTCTATTCATTATTAATAAATTCTAATAATTAGTATTAATTTCTAATAATTATTAATTAATTTTAATAATTAGTAATAAATTCTAATAATTATTTATAATTAGTAATAAATTTTAAAAATTAGTAATAAATTCTAAAAATTAGTAACAAATTCAAATAATTAGTTATAATTCATAATAAATTCTAATAATTAGTAATAAAAGAGTAATAAATTCTAATAATTAGTAATAACTTCTTATAATTAGTATAAAATTGTAATAATTTGTAATAGATTGTAATAATTAGTAATAAACAATAATAATTAGTAATAAATTGTAATAATTAGTAATAAATTATGATGATTATTAATAAATTCTAATAATTAGTAATAATTCATAACAAGTTCTAACAATTAGTAATAATTAGAAGAAAATTCTAATGATTAGTAATAAATTCCAATAATTAGTAATAAATTATAATAATTAGTAATAATTAGTAATAAATTGTAATAATTTGTAATAAATTGTAATAATTAGTAATAATTAGTAATAATTAGTAATAAATTATAATAATTAGTAATAAATTCAAATAATTAGTTATAATTAGTAATAAATTTGAATAATTAGTAATAAATTATAATAATTAGTAATAAATTCAAATAAATTCTAATAATTAGTAATAAATTGCAACAAATTCTAATAAATAGTAATAAATTTTAATAATTAGTAATAAATTGTAACAATTAGAAATAAATTGTAATAATTAGCAATAAATTGTAATACTTAGTAATGCATTAAAATAATTGGCAAAAATTACTAATAATTAGAAATAATTGAAAATAATTAGTACGAAATTGTAATAAATGGGCACAATTCCCAGTGGATTGGCGGCTCCCTTTTGCTCGACACCTAATCTCTTTGCAATTTTATCCCACTAAAATCACTATGAAATTTTTTTCCCCACATACAGATATCCCTTTACATATGCACGATAATAGAAAACAGTGTGGAGAGACCTTTTTTCTCTCCATTCTCGTGCATACAAAAATGTATATGTGTACGTCGGAGAAAATTTTCATACTAATTTTAGTCAGAGAAAGTTTCAAGGAGATGAGCCATCAGGAAAAAGAGGTTGTTTTGACTGATGGCTCATCTCCTTGGAACTTTCTTCTATGGAAATCACTATGAAAAATCTCTTATGAAATACAGATATCTATTTTTGTATGCATGAGAATAGAGAGCAGTGTGGCGAGGTATCTCTTCTCTCCATCCTCATGCATACAGAAATGGATATTCGTACATTGGAGTTGATTTTTCATATTGATTTCAGTCGAAGACAATGGAAATTAGTCATCAGTAAAAAGATATTCCACTAATCTGTTGGAAATTGTGTTGCTGGTAATTAGTAATTATTAGTACAAATTAGCTGTAATTAATAATAATAATTTTTAATTAGTGTAAATTATTATAATATATTGTAGATCAGTATAAAAGTTTGAAAAATACTATAAATAATAATGAAATAACACATATTGCTATAATTTTATAGAAAATGGGAATTTAATTGTATTTAATTTTTTGGATAGTACTTTTCTTATATAAAATTATACAAAAAAACAAATTATTTTATATTTTTCAGTGAAATATCGGATAAGTAAGTCGATAACAATCATTATTTTATGATCACTCTTGGATAAATCAGCACAAGAATCCAAATAGTTCTGGTTTAAATACTATATATATTGAGGGTGTTGAAGATTTCTTATCAATTGCATCATCAAAAGCAGAATTTGTTTCAGAAGTGGTAATTACGTGTCCTTGTAAAAAAATGTACTCTAAGGATTTTTGAAACATTTGACAGTGATGGGGGTCTTTTATTGCATTTTGGTTTTTAACTAGATTATGTTCATTGGTATCAACATGGTGAATACAATTTTAAATTAGATACTAAAAATTTGGTTCTAGATCCCACACGGTTTAAAAATTTAGTACATGATGTAGAAGCTCCATCTTTTCAACAAGTTGAAACTCATGATGATATTAATTTAAATACTGATTTGGAACCATCTCATTTTTATGAGTTGTTGAGGGCCACTGAGGATGACTTATATCATGGTTACAAGATTAGAAAATTTGATACAGTTTCTAAATTTATGGATATTAAATTGTGTTGGTCGGAGTGGATACTCATGAGGGGGGTGAATTGAGTTCCAATTAAAAAAATTTTGTTTAAAGGCCTTGTATTAAAATCCCCCAAATCATAAAACAAGTTAAACTGTAGTGAATTTAATAAGATTTCAAATGTTCAATTAGTTTCTCAAAGATTGATTATTTCTCAGTTAACTTAATCTGAAGATTAAGTTGTCTTTTGAAACTAACTTAATAGTTTCAAATAATTACAAACACTTTCTAGTTCAACTATAAACGTTACTTTGAAATAGATTTGAGTGTCAAAGTAAATAGCAGCGGAATATAGAAAAATAGTTTAAACTAAAAAGGATGCACAACAGTGTTAACAAATAGGTTCAGTCTCAAGCTGAGACTTAGTCCTCTCAAGCAATTTATATAAAACTTTGATCCACACCCTGGATTGGGGTTACAATAGTAGTCAGACTTTCTAGGTCCTCAGACCTCTACCACAGTTCTACATGGGAAAGTGATAGAAATAGCACACAGGCTGTCTAGGTCCTCATACCTCTACCACAGTTCTATGTGGGATACACATAGGTATAAAAATTATGGTGTGAGGGTTTCAGTATCCTCTAGTTCATCTTAGGATTCAGTGTGTGTCCAAATAGACAGAAGCACACACTGCTCGTAATGTAAGGAAAAGAACGATCACAGTAGAGTAAAAATATAGGGATGAGTTTAGAATGCTCTTGTGTGATGTCAATGTAGCTATAAACTCCTTTGGATTGAAGTAGATGAAGCTTTGAGTCCTTATTTGGTAGTTTTTTGCAAAATAGAGTGTCACGGTTCAGCTTGTGCTCTTCGTGAGATTCAACGAGCGAAGATGTTCCTTAAGCTTTTAATATGCTTCGTTTTTTCTTTAGTGTCGAGTCGCATGAATTTTACCTTTATTTTGAAACTTCCACCATGTATCTTCTTCGTTATTGTGCTCACGACCTTTTCTTTTAATTTTTGTATAACACATAATGATTCTTGGCCACACTTTTCTTTTAACTTGGAATGCATGTGTTGGAGATGACAGGTTGCATGTGTTCTGCACCCCATACCTTGTACTGTCTGATGATATGTCTACAAAGAAACATTAATTATGTTAGTGAATTAAAATCAGTAAATATGATTGTTAGAGATTAAATTGAAATACAACAAAATACTTTAAGAAACAGTGTCATAGTGAGTCATGAAAACAGTGTCTCCTTCACACGGTGTCTGAGTGTCACAGTGTCTCATGGTCACGATGTCTCATGGTCACGGTGTCTCGTGGTTATGGTGTGTCGTTCACGATGTCTTATTCATGGTGTCTTGCTTCACGGTGTCTGGCTTCACGGTGTCTAGCTTCACGGTGTCTGGATTCACAATGTTTGGCTTCACGATGTCAGAAATACATAGCTAGTGGCAGACTCATTGTGTCTTAGACTTTTCAAAGTAACTATGTGCAGAATTAAATAAATATGATAATAGAAAGTATTAGACATAAGAATTTGTTTAAAAAAGTATTTTGAGAGTATATAAAAGATAGTAAAAAGTAGGCAAATTGAAAATAGATCAATTATGATCTTGAAAGGATCTTCTTAAAGCATTAGAAAACTTTAAACATAAATACACATGATTGGATATAATTTATAGAAGTTAAATAGGTTGAATATGATTTGGAATCATTAACACATGATTAAATAAGATTTTTTATCATTAAAACATGATTAATACATGAGGAGTCCAACAATCACCCCCTTTTAGATGATCACAAATCATATACAATTAAGGTGTATATAGAATTAAACTATAAAGATAAATTGCTAACATAGTATTGCTAACATAGTATATAGAAACTTCTCCCCCTGTTGGTATTATCATAAAGATGAAATAAGAGAGGTCCAAAAGGTTTACAGTCCATTGATAGAAAATAAGTGACAATACAACAAAAAAATACAAAAATAATAGCATCCCTATCAAGAAAAATCATTGTTTCCTTTTATGGGTCGGTATTCTCTTTGCCTTTAGCTGCAGTAGCATAAGAGAAATCCATAGGGGCAGAGGCTGAGGTAGAAGAAGGCAGAGAGGTGGTTGATAAGTAGTGAAAAGGGAGACCTTCAAAGACTGAGGGAGCCAAGGTAGGAGCAGTAGAAGATCTACGCAGTTGTTGATCAAGAATCATAGGCCTGATCTGACTGAGTGCTTATTCGATAGACGTGGAGGTTGAGGCTAGATTAGAGGTGAAGGTAGGCAGCCCAGAACTGAGATTTGCAGCTGCTAGAACAACAATGTTTGTACTATAGACATGAATATAGGGCCTCAGGATTTTGATGAAATCTGTAATAATCTCTCCACCATACTGCATGGCTTTCTTAAAATCGTCCTTGTTCTACATAAAATTTTCCAAAAATCTAGTAAACTCTGTGAGATTCTGGACTTCGTTCTTGAAATCTTGAGTCAGAGGAGGAATATGCATATTTTTTACAAGGCACTTGAAATGGTTTGTCATATCGGTCTTGGAGAAGATTTTGTTGAAGTATAAATCCACTTTCCTAGTAATCTCTTACTGAGAATCATTACAAATTTTGTATTGGATTTATACTAAGTCAATAACTCTATCACGGTTTTTGACTACTTAAGATGAGGAAGCTGTATTGAATCCACTGAGTACATTCTGAAGTTCTTTGACTATAGTTCTGAGCAGTTCATTTTCGAAGTATAGTGTTGAGGATATACTAGATGCTTTAACAACTATGGTTTTAGAGACCCAAATCTTGACGTACATGGCCATTACATTACTTTTGCGGAATACTTAATACATAACAAAAAAATACACACAAGGACCTTAATAGTTTAGTGTCTTTGGAAACTCGGAATATAAACTTCTAATCATGTTGAAATATCTTCAACAACTCCCATAACGATCTTCCCCTTTTTGTTTCCTTACCTAAAACCTTTCTTTATTTCCTGGGTAAAATAAAACATAAAAAGGGTGATCTCAAATGCTTAGTAAGGGAAAACATAGATAACATAAAACAATCTATAAACATTTGGAAGCAAAAACATGAACATGAAATTTAAACATCAAAATCTTGAGCAAAGACATAAAATGTAGAAGTACATAAGGCATATATCATAATAGAACATCAACTGTGATAAAATATAATGGGAATAAAACATGTAATTGTGGAAACCATTCAGAACATGTTATGATTTCCATAGTAGCCAAGGCATTGCTGCCAAGACCATCTTAGTGGACAAAGTCCCTTTCTGAATCGAGTTCACTCCTTGTTTTAGTCCTGTAACACTGAACCAGATTAACTTACCATTCCAGCCATGTATATCTCATGAGATATAAATATTTACCCAATGAATTGGAGGGAGATATAGTTCCCACCCATCTCATAATGAAATCATTCTTACTTGTTCCACAAAATAAACATACATCATTCATAATAACCCAACGAATAAAAGGGGTTTCATAAACATAATCCCATCATCACATAATATATATAAAAGAAATGGATATCATTTCATAATAAGAAAAGTGAAACCATGTAAATCATAGATACATTATACTTGAAACATACACATATGAAATAATGCCATCTTAGATGGATAAATGGTTTTGATAAAACACTTGAAATGAATTCTTGAGAAAAATATCTTTTCTTCTTCAAAATAAATTTTTTTTCACAAAACGTCATGAAATTTTAAAAGAAATAGATTTTGTTTAAAATATTCATGAAATATTTTGGAGGAAGCTTCATGAAAATAAGGCTCTATAAAACCGTAAAAATCATTTCATGCCGTATACGTAAAAAAATATTCTTATCGTACTTTTGTCAGAAAAGTCAAAAAGTACCTTGTAGGGTAAATAAAAGAAAGATTCCTTCCATACCATGGGGTAAAAGTGAAAATGGGTAAAAATTACTATAAACATACATGAAAACACTTTTATAAAACATGGACATGGACGATTGCAATAACCCCAGTAAATAATTACAAATAAGCAATCTTGGATAAAAATGAGATTTGAAAAACTATCCCTTACCTTATGTTCGATATGCTTCATATGTATCCGAACCTCCTATATAATGATTTAAATAATTTCAATGACTTATTATAGAATCATATTCATTGTTATGATATCATATATGGTTCACTTATGACTTTATATTACCTGTTCTTTTGTAAATTCCATGTTAAAGAGCGTTTTGGGTAAAATCGTTTCATTTATCGTCCTTGTTTTGACTTGTAATTATTCATATGATTAATTAGATCATGATTACTTAATTCTAGAATATAAAAAATTATTTATATATAATATATATTCAGAATATACATATATATAATAGATCAATAAATGGAAATAAATACACCGTTCATGGAGACGGTAGGCCGTACGTACGCATGAACGCTGTTTTCGTTTCCTTATTGAATTGAATGAAATTAAGTACATGACATACATATATATACACATAAATACAGTATCATTATTATTTCATATATTTCATCATTACTTATTATATATACTTTATAATCATTCATGAATGGTTAACATGGAGAATGAATCTCATCGCGTCGTGGAGACGGTAGTCCGTACGTACGCACGAGCGATGATATCATTTCCATGATCATGGAATTGTATTGGAGTGTATGTATACTATTTAATAATCAATATCACTTTACAATAATCATATATAGTCATTATTTACACCATTATACCCATCCAAGTAAGGTGGTGGTGGAAAATAGATTACACCACGACGTGGAGACAGTATTCTGTACGTACGCACGCGCGGTGATTTCGTTTTCCGTAGGATGGATAGATGGTAAAATAGGGTTGTTTCATACTTATAATAACATATCAGTATATGAGTGATACTGATGTTATTACTTCATAATTAAACAACTAAAGAAGAAGAAGTGGAAGAAGAAATAAAGTTGAATGAATCGGTAATGGATATTACCTCTTCTTTGAAGCGCCTCTTTGAGACCTCCTCTTAGGGCACCAAATATGGACTTTGAAGAAGACAGGGACCTCTAGAATGTTTCTAGGGAAGTTTAAAAGATAATTTGGCAGGTTTTGGCCGAGCTTGAAGGCTCAAAGTGGTGTGAGGAAGAGAGGGAGGAGGTGCCCTTTTATAAGGGAGGAGAGGGGAACCTTTGGAAGAACTAAAAATAATATTTTATTATAAAGTCATATTCGGTTTTAAATAGCTCCGAATTGATTTATTTAGAAGCTATGGTGGGGTTGGGTCGAAATCCTCTGATCCAATAGAATTTAGTCAAGTTTAGGTTCCTATTTTAACCTTATCATTTAGATTTAACTTTAAGTTAGATAATTTTACTTTTACCGTGTCTTTTTGTGTTCTTATACTACAACGTTAATAAACTTACTATAATAAGGAAAACGAACCCCAAGTTGTTTGTTATTAATATATATAACCTTATCTAAGTCATTTGGCCAAACCATAGTTTTTTAGGAATAAAATGACAATTAATAATATAATATTTGTTTTATAAACTATTTTATGTCAATTTTGATACTATTTGGTAATTGATTTTTGTGAAAATAATAACAGAACTATTAGTTCGAAAAAAGTACATTAAATCAATACTAACATGTCATAGTAACATAGAAAATTATTGTAATTCATATAAAGTCTCAAATTACATTTATTTGGGTATTTATAACATCAATTATTTCAATATTTCATTAATAAGATAATTACTGTATCATCATTGTGCCATAAATAAATTAAATTATTTAATGACTAAAAATTACAAATAAAATATCATTATATAGGAAATCTTTTAATCTTTATAATGAATACTTATAGTCGAATTTATCTTAGGTATAACCCTATATTAAAAATGGTTTACTTATTAAACTTTGATTTTAACTATTTTTACCCTTCTTTAAATAAATTAATAATAAATGTCCTAATCGAATCCAAGTGGGCCTAAATGGTAATAATTTATTCCTAAGGTTGTTTATGGTCGAATTACACTTATCCAATAGAATTATGACATGTGTTAGGGTAATAATAATATCATTTTTAGCCTTAATTACCTTATTTACTTTTAACCGTGGTAAAAAAAAGTAAAAAGTTACTATTCACCAAAAAATTATTTTCATCTCATTGAACCACATTTTACATACTGACATCAACTATGTGTCTCGGATTTTTGAAATTCCACTCACAGAAGAGGTAAAATTATGTTTTATGTGAATTTAGAAATTCTCCTAGGAGGTGGGTAAAAGACGGTCAAAAGTTCAATAAAATTTTTATATATCTAAAATTATTATAAAATGAATCTAATGAATTACATTGAAATTATATAGGTATTATGTGTCAATTTTGACCTAAAATGAATTTAAATAGAATAAATAATTATTTAAATAAAAAGTCGGTTTTTAAATAGTAACCAAGTGTTTTCACTATTCATCAAAAATTGAAAGTTTTTAGAAAAATAACAAAATTTCACCCTAAGCTAATTTCGATATTCCGAATCCAAAAATGAAGTCCATTTTGAAAGATGAAATTTAAAAAATTTCTAAAAGTGGTTATTACTATTCATAACGGCTAGTTTTAATAATATTTTAATAGCATATCGTTGTTTAGTGAAACTCGGTATTGCGTACAACACACGCTATCGAGGAAGGTCACAATTGCGTGTAATGCAGCCAAGTTAGGGATACGTGTTGTGCAAGCTCCTTTTGGTGTAGCATACAACACAAGACATTAATGATATTAAAAAGAATATTTTTCATAAAATCTCGGGGTGTTACATTCTACCCCCCTTAAAATGAATTTCGCCCTCGAAATTTGTCGGGGTTATAAATAGTTTACTACTCGAAAGTTTCTTTAATAGAAACCCACATCGTAAAAAAGGAATACCAAAACTTGGGTTAAAAAACTAAAGTATGAAACGAAATGGTTACCCAAATAAATTAATCACTGGGTTTCCACATAAGAGAACATAGGTGAAAATATGGATATGGAAGAAAAATCTAACCATCATGTTCTGATGGAGAGTGGTAGAGAACATGGCTATGAAAAAGCCATGAATAACAAAGCCATAAATTTGTGATGATCTAAGGTACCATCTTATTCATTGGATATAAGAGCACTAGGACAACATTTTTAGTTTTCAATATCATTTCCCTAAAGTTGAAAATTTTGAATTAGAAAAAATACTTGCTTGATTTTGGTACAATCTCACTATTGTTCGTGTTTTGAATAATTTACACTTCATCTCTTAAAGAAATGAAGTTGAATTTGTTATTCGTGAAGTGTTAGCAGATCATGTGATAGAATGACGGGTCATTCATCATATCTCCAACAAAAGGTTATCAAAAGATATTAAATATACATAAGTCGATCTATAGTGAGATTAATCATATATGGTTCCTAAAATGGACTTATACTTCATATATCATACTGCTTAATATAATAAAACTAGTTTCTACCAAACAAGGACTTCTTGTAGGCAAGTGGTAGGCGATAAAGGCCAGTCGCACTTCAGTTGTGGGTTTGATTCTCAAAACCTTGTCCGACGCGATGGACTGTCTCCCGTCCTACAGGTTGTCCTTTTTATAAAACTAAATTACTATAACATCCCATCAATAATATCGAAATAAGTTCTACCCTTAAACAATACTATCTTATGTACAACATAATCCATTCCAATATTTATCTAAAATACTTCGGTCCAAGCTCATAGTATAAAGAAAACAATTACTTGAAATTTCATCAACCAACCATCATTTATCCCCCATTATCTTTTTGGTCACATTCTAATCATGTGAATACCTTAATCATGTATTCTCTTGAAAAATGAATACCCATTAAACCTTAGTGAAAACATGAATGCTGTCAAAAGTTAACTCTTTCCACATACCAAAATCCAAAAATTATATATACTCAAACCATGATATAACCTTCTCCTTATATCAGTCATGAGCTCATGAATACTATCAAACATTTAATTTTCTCCTTATCTGTTCATTATGTGCATATCATCTACTTTCCAAAAATATTGGTACCATTCATTGAACACTTTCAAAACATAAGGAAAGACAACAGTGTAACAATCCTTAGATGTCTCTTTATTCCATAGTACCATGAGATTACTTATACAACATTACACTTGATAAACATGTAATCATTCCACTACCTTCTTAAACCATTGACCGAGCTTCAACAATTCTTTCATCTCACATATCATTTGTAGTCTCTTCATCATCATCAACATAAATATTACCCATACGACCATACTGATTCTCTTCATGAGACTTTCCCTTAGGGCATTGGTTTTCATAATGCTCGTACATTCCACATTTAAAACATTTAACCATTGTTTATGTTATAGCAATACCATTATCCTCATCCATGGTGTTAACTGAACCTTTTCCTTTGCACTTACTAGCTTTATGTCCTTCTTTTCCACACCCAAAGCATCTTCCAGTTCTTTTGAAACATTCTCCTTGGTGCCTCTTCCCACATGATTTACATAGGGGAAATTGAACTTTCTTTCCTCTATGATCATCATGAAACTCCATCTTTCTCTTATTGGCCGAGTCAGGAATCTTACCAAATTTAAGTTTATTGATCATATTATGGGATTTCTGATTCAGAATAATAATGATGTTTGGACTTCCAAATCCCATTTCATTTGGTTTCTCATGAATAATATCATTCCATTGTCCATCATATCCTCCATTATCGTGAATCATCTTGTTTCCATCCATTTTCTAAAACCTAAAAAGGATAGTGTGAGAGGCAAAAATCATGGTAGGGAAAACAACATAATAAAGGGGGATTACCATCAATATCTAACATCTTTGGTTAAATTCTAGAATTGTTACCGTAGTTCTAGGTCTATATCCTATAAGTATACTTATCCTTAGGGACATCCCTAGACATACCTTAGAAATATCTCAAGGGATCTCACTAACATTTTCGCATCCTAGTTTCCAAAGGTTGACTAAACCTTTCCTCTGATTCTAATTGTAGAGACCCAAAGCATGACGTACATGGAAATTACATTAATTTTGCGGAATACTTAATACATAACAAAAAAAGACACACAAGGACCGTAATAGTTTAGTGTCTTTGGAAACTCAGAATATAAACTTCTAATCATGTTGAAATATCTTCAACAACTCCCATAAAGATCGTCCCCTTTTTGTTTCCTTACCTAAAACCTTTCTTTATTTCATGGGGAAATAAAACATAAAAAGGGTGAGCTCAAATTATCAGTAAGGGAAAACATAGATAACATAAAACAATCCATAAACATTTGGAAGCAAAAACATGAACATGAAATTTAAACATCAAAATCTTGAGCAAAGACATAAAACGTGAAAGTACGTAAGGCATATATCATAATAGAACATCAACCGTGATAAAATATAATGGGAATAAAACATGTAATTGTGTAAACCATTCAACACATGTTATGATTTCCATTGTAGCCAAGGCATTGCTGCCAAGACCATCTTAGTGGACAAAGTCCCTTTCTGAATCGAGTTCACTCCTCGTTTTAGTCCTGTAACACTGAACCGGATTAACTTACTATTCCATCAATGTCTATATCATGAGATATAAATCTTTACCCAATTCATTGGAGGGAGATATAGGTCCCACCCATCTCATAATTAAATCATTCTTACTTGTGCCACAAAATAAACATACACCATTCATAATAACCCAACGAATAAAATGGGTTTCATAAACATAATACCATCATCACATAATCCATATAAAAGAAATGGATATAATTTCATAATAATAAAAGTGAAACCATGTAAATCATAGAGACATTATACTTGAAACATAAACATATGAAATAATGTCATCATAGATGGAAAAATGGTTTTGATAAAACACTTGAAATGAATTCTTGAGGAAAATATCCTTTCTTCTTCAAAATCAATTTCTTTTCACAAAACTTCATGAAATTTTAAAAGAAATAGATTTTGTTGAAAATAGTCATGAAATATTTTGGATGAAGCTTCATGAAAATAAGGCTTTATAAAACCGTAAAAATCCTTTCATGCCGTATACGTTAAAAAAAATATTCTTCTCGTACTTTTGTCGGAAAAGTCAAAAAGTACCTTGTAGGGTAAATAAAAGAAAGATTCCTTCCATACAATGGGGTAAAAGTCAAAAATGGGTAAAAAGGACATTAAAAATACATGAAAACACTTTTATAAAATATGGACATGGGTGATTGCAATAACCCCAGTAAATAATTACAAATAAGCAATCTCGGATAAAAATGAGATTTGCAAAACTATCCCTTACCTTATGTCCGATATGCTTAGTATGTATCCGAACCTCCTGTATAATTATTTAAATAATGTAATTGACTTATTATAGAATCATATTCATTGTTATGATATCATATATGGTTCACTTATGACTTTATATTACCCGTTATTTTGTAAATTCCATGTTAAAGAGCGTTTTGGGTAAAATCATTTCATTTGTTGTTCGTGTTTTGACTTGTAATTATTCATATGACTAATTAGATCATGATTACTTAATTCCAGAATATAAATCATGATTTATATATAATATATATTCATAATATACATATATATAATAGATCAGTAAATGGAAAGAAATACATCATTCATGGAGACGGTAGGTCGTACGTATGCATGAACGCTGTTTTCGTTTCCTTATTGAATTGAATGAAATTAAGTAGATGACATACATATATATACACATAAATCCAGTATCATTATTATGTCATATATTTAATTATTACTTATTATATATACTTTATAATCATTCATGAATGGTTAACATGGAGAATGAATCTCATCGCGTCGTGGAGACGGTAGTCCGTACGTACGCACGAGCGATGATATCATTCCCATGATCGTGGAATTGTATTGGAATGTATGTATACTATTTAAGAATCAATATCACATTACAATAATCATATATATTCATTATTTAAACCATTATACCCATCCAAGCAAGGTGGTGGTGGAAAATAGATTACACCACGGCGTAGAGATGGTATTTTGTACGTACGCAAGCGCGGTGATTTCGTTTTCCGTAGGATGGATAGATGGTGAAATAGGGTTTTTTCAAAATTATAATAACATATCAGTATATGACTGATACTGATGTTATTACTTCATAATTAAACAACTAAATAAGAATAAGTGGAAGAAGAAATAAAGTTGAAAGAATGGGTAACAGACATTACCTCTTCTTTGAAGCGCCTCTTTGAGACCTCCTCTTAGGGAACCAAAATTGGTCTTTGAAGAAGACCAGAACCTCTAGGTTGTTTCTAGGGAAGTGTAAAAGATAATTTTTCAGGGTTTTTCCAAGCTTGAAGGCTCAAAGTTGTATGAGGAAGAGAGGGAGGAGGTGCCCTTTTATAAGGGAGGAGAGGGGCACCTTCGGAAAAACTAAAAATATTATTTTATTATAAAGTCATATTCGGTTTTAAATAGCTCCAAATTGATTTATTTAGAAGATAAGGTGGTGATGGGTCGAAAGCCTCTCATAAAATAGAATTTATAAAAGTTTAGGTTCCTGGTTTAACCTTATCATTTAGATTTAACTTGAAGTTAGATAATTTTACTTTTACCGTGTCTTTTTGTGTTCTTACACTATAAGGTTAATAAACTTACTATAACAAGCCAAACGAACCCCAAGTTGTCTATTATTAATATATATAACCTTATATAATTCATTTGGCAGATCCTTAGATTTTTAGGAATAAAATAACAATTAATAATATAATATTTGTTTTAAAAACTATTTTATGTAAATTTTGATACTATTTGGTAATTGATTTTTGTGAAAATCATAACAGAAAGATTAGTTCGAAAAAAGTGAATTTAATAAATACTAACATGTCATATTAACATAGAAAATTATTTTAAATCATAAAAAGTCTCAAATTACATTTATTTGTGTATTTATAACATCAATTATGTTAATATTTTATTAATAAGATAATTATTGCATCATCATTGTGTAATAAATAAATTACAATATTTAATGTCTAAAAATTAAAAATAAAATATCATTATGTAGTAAATATTTTTATCTTTCTAATGAATGTTTATAGTCTAATTTATCTTATGTATAACCCTATATTAAAAATGATTTACTTATTAAACTTTGATTTTAACTATTTTTACCCTTCTTTAAATAAATTAATAATAAATGTCCTAATCTAATCCAAGTGGGCCTAAATTGTCATATTTTATTCCTAAGGTTGTTTTTGGTCGAATTAAACTTATCCAATAGAATTAGTACATGTTTTAGGGTAATAATAATATCATTTTTACCCTTAATTACCTTATTTACTTTTAACCATGGTAAAAAAAGTAAAAAGTTACTATTCACCAAAAATTATTTTCATCTCATTGAACCACATTTTCCTTACTGACGTCAACCATGTCTCTCGGATTTTTGAAATTCCACTCACAGAAGCGGTAAAATTATTTTTATGTGAATTTGGAAATTCTCCTAGGAGGTGGGTAAAAGACTGTCAAAAGTTCAATAAAATTTTTATATATCTAAAATTATTATAAAATGACTCTAATGAATTACATTGAAATTATATAGGTATTATGTGTCAATTTTGACCTAAAATGAATTTAAATAGAATAAATAATTATTTAAATAAAAAGTCGGTTTTTAAATAGTAACCAAGTGTTTTCACTATTCATCAAAAATTGAAAGTTTTTAGAAAAATATCAAAATTTCACCCTAAGCTAATTTCGATATTCCGAATCCAAAAATGAAGTCCATTTTGAAAGATGAAATTTAAAAAATTTCTAAAAGTGTTTATTACTATTCATAACGGCTAGTTTTAATAATATTTTAATAGCATATCGTTGTTTAGTGAAACTCGGTATTGCGTACAACACACGCTATCGAGGAAGGTCACGATTGCGTGTAATGCAGCCAAGTTAGGGATACGTGTTGTGAAAGATCCTTTTGGTGTAGCATACAACACAAGACATTAATGATATTAAAAATAATATTTTTCATAAAATCTCGGGGTGTTACAATGGTCAGGGATTTCAGTTGATTCAGCACCTTTTGAAGACATCTCGTATACTCATCAGTGAGTTTACTCAGATTGGAAACAAGATCTTTCATTTCCTTCACAATTTTATTGTCCCTTTCATAAATCTTTTCATATAAGTATTCTAGATAATGTTGAATCTGAGAGACACTAACTTGTGGTATTTGAGAAGCAACAGGTTCAGATCTCGAATGCAGCTCTTTCTACATGTCTTCAACCATACTTCTTATGGTCTTTACTTAATTACTGAGTAGCTTATTTTCAACTCTTACTACCGGAATCTCATGGAGAATCTTAGGTTGTATTTTCCGAAAAAATTTCTCCAATAAAAGTGAGGCATATTTCTCACTTAAATTTGTCACAAGATGAGGTTGGGTATGCATGAGTTTCTCAACTCCGGATAAAAGAGTATCACCAAATTCCTTCAAATCATCCTTACTCACAAAGGATGGATATTCAGAAAAGGGTTCTGGAGGAGGTACAGGTACAGGATTAGGTTCTTTTTCATGTGAAAAATTGGAGACTAATTTCAACTGAAATAGGGAGGAAATATAAAGTCTGGTTGCTGTAACCTGCTGAGAAACATTCACATTATAGAAACTGGGAAATTTATACTGAGTGCCTATAGGACTTGACTCAGTTGATTGTGAGGCTTCAACAGACTCAATATTTGAGGTTTTATCTCCCTCAATAGGTGCCTCCTTTTCAGGACTGAGAGGCTTAGTATCTTGATCTAATTCTATAGACTTAGCTCTGCGTTCCTCACTCATTTCTTTTCTATTCAGCTGAAAGGCTAGCTCCATTCATTCTTCTGCAGAAGGTATTATTTCATGAACAGATTTTTCCACAAGGAGTTCCTTAATATTGACCTTTTAAAAAATAGGTAGCTCTTCCATTATAGGATCTTCTACTGTAGGTTTTTCCATGGAATGCTTTTTAGATTATTTGGAAACTGATTCTATTATAACTTTTGGTTGAGTTACCAAATTATAAAATTCTTTAGGAGGAGGTGCTTCTTCTTCAAGAACTACATGAGGGAAAATAGTCATGTCTTCCTCAACAATAACTTCTTCCCTAGGTGGCACTTTAGTATTTTCTTCCTCTTCTTCAGGATAGTCAACAATCTCATCTGGTTCCAAACCCGGATCAGAAACGTCTTTCGGTCTTGAGGGATAATACACCGGATTGAATTTCTCATAAACTTTATAATTGTCTTCCACCCATTCCTTTTTCCAAGGATTCTAGTTTATCTTAATTATTTTGATAATAGATTTTGAGAGGCAATAATAATAGTCTATAATCACTTCCTCATTGCATCCAACCACACCTTTTACAATAAGCATGGCTGATATTATCTGAGAGTAAAATAGAGAAGTTGACTTGGATGTTACTTTGATCAACTCACACATATGGTGAATGATATACTTGCACAGGTTTATCTTATGGCCATTTTTCATAAGGTGAATCAAAAACACATCTTGATATTTTAACACAGCAAAGTCACCTTTTCTTGGACTGACCAAATTCTATACAAACATAAACAGAAGCCTTGTTTCTCCATCTAATTCAGCAGCAATGGCTCGCCTCTAAGTTCCATTTGTAGTTATGGTTTCGGGGAATCTTCTAGATCAAAGAGATAAGTTGAAGGTGGAGTTCCTCTCTGATAATCCTCACATATACCTTCATCAGGTATCCTAAGGCATTCATCCTATAACCTCGAAGAGAAAGAGCATCTATGGCCATTTACCCAGCTCCTCACAACATAACTCTCACCAGAATCAAATGAGAACTGTACGTATTGGTAAAACTAAGCTACTAACTTAAGATACATTGGTCTATCCACCTTCGAGAACCATTCTAACCAGCCTTATTGTTCTAAAACTTTCAATACCAAAGACTGAAAAGATATAATCCACTTGGGGAAAATATATTTCTCAGGTACAACAACACAGTTTACCAGATTTGGATTTAAAGGTTCTTCAGGTGTCAGCTTAGGTGAAATCTTCTTCGTCTTCGAGTTGTGCTTCTCAGGTGTCGATGATGACAAACATTTCATTCATGTCATTCACTGAAGGCTTGAGCAAGAGAAGGGTTGTAGGGATGAAGAAGGGTTCGGAAATAGTAGTTAGAAGAAACCTTCAATGAATAATTAAGTGATACTTTGTTTGTTTTATCATTTAGGAATACCAAACATCGCTAAAATAAAAAACCAAAGGAAATATAAATGAGGTGAAATAATAATTACCGTGATATGGGTTTAAAGAAAAACATAAAGAATTTTTATGGTGATACCATGTGTAAAGACCCCAAAATTTCAAGGAAATTTTTTTCTTAATTTTTTTGTAATTTTACGCGTTAGCAGTTTCTGACAGTGCCTGATTTCGAGGCACGGTGTGCCCAGAATCAATTTATGATGTTTTGTTCAGGTACGTTCAGTAAAAGTACGTAAGGGATTTTTTATCTTTTGAACTGGTGCTCGGAATTGAAATGTTAGGGAACTGATGAACTCGTAGTGCCGATATATGCTTACGGGGACCTTTACCGTAGTTGCATTTGGTCGGGAGGAGAAGTAATTTTTTTTGGGAATTTTATTAAATTAAATAGAATTATTTGTTACATAGTTTTATTTAGGGTGGTGGTTATTCCCTCCAAAAGGAAGTTGGAGGTGGGGACCACACCCCACATAACCTCCCTTGAGAGGATAATGTGTGGTGGGTCCCACACTAGCATATAACCCCTCAAATCCCCCTTTAACTCCCTTAAACCCCTCTCTTTTAATTATTGAACTTCCACATAATGGGGGAGCCTCTCCACCTCCCTCCATTAATTGTGACAACCCCATCAATTTAATTAATTAAGCTCCCTTAATTAATTGGTAATTTTTAATTTTTTTGAAATGCATGGCATTATTAAATTGGGAAGCCTTTTATTTTATTTGCGTTGGCAAAGATTCTATTGGGGAGGCTCTTCAGAATTAGAAGAAAAGTGTTCCTCTCCACGAAGAACATCTTTGATGAAGAAAGTTCTCTCCACTTCTTCAACCGGGTCAAGAACGTGAGGCGACGCCCACGAGGAATCCCCATCTTCCTTCTTCTTTACCCCCATCAAGGGAGAAGACGTCGTCTGCTAAGAGCACCGCCAATGACTATGTCTTTTCCTCCGACGTTGACAGGATGACATCTGTCTTATGCGATGCCCATCTCCCACGTCTCATTGACATGCAAAATTCTTGAAATCGAGGTAGGGGTAATGATCAATTTTAATTGAATAAAATTGAACCTCGTTCTTTGTTGAAAATCATGGATTGTATTCAGCTTATTGTTATCACCTAACGCAGAGGGCATGGGATAAATGAACATGGTCTGAAGACCCTCCATTGGTTCTTGAATATTTTGGAGGCGACGACCGGAGGTGGCGGTGTCCGGAGGTGATGGTGACAGCAAGTGGAGACCACGCACCGGTAGCATGGAGGAAATCGCGGCCCGCGATGCGGGCCGCTCGGACAAAGCGAATGGTTGGCTATAGCCGGCCGGGATAGATGACCATGGTGCCTCCATGGAGCCGCGCAGCAGGAAGACCGCGGCCCACTGTGCGGACCGCTTATTGGACAAGTCAGCTGGGAAGGAAACCGCGACGCCCTCTTGGCGCCGCACTGTGGAGGAGACATGGCCCGCTTCCGTGGGCCGCTCAGTGAACGAGCTAGCCGGCCGCTTTCCAGCCAGGCTGGGAATACCACGGCGCCTCTTGGCACCTCACTGTGAAGGGACCGCAGCCCGCTGTGGGGGTCGCTCATGCCAGAGAAGATTGGTCGGCTTCGGCCGGCCGGGTAGGAAAGGCGGATTCGCTCGACGTCGTCGTTTCATGAAACCAGGGGGCCGCGCCCATCGCTCTGCTCGGCCCGCTAGCCTAGCTGCAGCCATCCACGGGTCGGGCCGCCCATGCCCGGGCCGGGCTGCCCATGCACTGGCCGGGCCGCCTTCCGCACAGTTCGGGCCACAACTGCCAGGCTGGGACGCACCCCACTGAGCCGTGCCAACCCCCGGCTGGGTCGAAGCCAACAAAATGGGTCGGGCCGACCCGCCAGTGCACTGGACTTAATGGGCCGGACCCGTTTCACTTAAATGCAAATATCTTCTTGACCGCACGTCCGATCAACGCGCCATCTGCGGAACTGAGATCCTCTCAACGAGATGAACCTTTTGAGATACTCTAAGTGAGTTTTTGATGACTTTGGAAAATGGCCGGGTTTGGAATGAGCGTAATTCCAACCGGGCCCCTGGAACGGAAAAGCTAATAACTCTCAGACCGGACATGTGATTGACATGCCGTATGTCCCGTTGGGTTCCTTTTGATGAGACGGAACTTTGGGATACATCACCTATGGACTTCGTGATAGTTGATGCATCTACCCATTTTCTCAAGGAGAGGACCCTCCCAGAATCGATCGTGTTGTGTGCGGGAACCCTAGAGCTGGCTGCGACTGCGACGACTACTGTACTCGAATCCTACGTGGGTTCGACAGCGACGACTACCGTATTGGGATCCTTTGTGTGTTCGACGACGATCACAATTGTACCGGAATCCTTCGTGGGTTTGACAACGATTACTACTGTTCTAGTATCCTGTGTGGGTCTGGCAGTTTGACCACTATACTTGTATCCTGTGTGGGTCAGACAGAGTAGCTGGTCTTGTATCCTCTATGGTTCTGACAGCTTAGATGAATCAGTGTGATGACTACTGTTTTGTATCCTGTGTGGGTCCGACAGTTTGACCTATGTACTTGTATCCTGTGTGGGTCCGATAGAGTAGCTGGTCTTGTATCCTGTGTGGGTCTAACAATTTAGCTGGTCTTGTATCCTGTGTGGGTCCGACAACTTATATTAATCAGTGACTACATCTGATCATCTCTATCGCTATACGAAAGATGTATACCTGTGTGAGCTGAGTCTTGACTTTCAATCATTATCATCAATGTGATTGATTTTACTTCCTGTATAGACTGGGTTGTGTTTGGAATTGAGAGTTGGTGCTGAACTGAGATTGATAACTTAGGTATATGTATGGGCATATACCTAAGTACGGTTTCTTGATACTTCGTGATTGTATCTTTCCTTTTGTGATTTATCCTTCATGGATTCTGGGAGACCTTCGGGGGTCTCGGGGTCCCTACTGAGTATCATTATACTCACCCCTGTATGGGTTATGTCCGTACCTCGTTCTGTTGGATGTATATGACGGACATCGTTGACAGAGGTCGAGAGCGATCTAGGACCGAACGGTACCCGGAGGTGGACCATACGGCGAGACGGTATATAGAGCAAACCGATAGACGTGGAGTTTTGAGGTGGACATCTATACCTACCCTTCTGGTAGGATACTCGGCGGACGTTCCAGGAGCATCCCTTTTTAGCTATTGTTACTTATTCAGTTGTACTTGTTTTCCGTTGTACCTGTACTTTACTGTTGGGCTTGTATTTCCAGCCCCTTTTACTTTCAGCACTACTTTTTTTATACAGTATTCACCTAGTGCTTTTCTTCCAACATACTCTAGTTGTGTGTGTGTTACTACTATAAAGGAAATGTCTTCCCAGCTTTGGGATTTATGCCTTTGGTGCTAGTCGCCAGCCCCTAGCCTGTGGAAGGCGGGCTTGGGGTAGTCATGACACGGGCCCCTATGACGGGTCATGACAAATTTGCATCAGAGGAGTCGGTTCAACAGTAAAACTTAGGACACTGATATTTCTTTTCTGTGAAGAAATAGTTTTAAGAGTATTGAGTGTGGTTTTCAGTCCAGGGAGTCCAGTGTTAGTGCGGCGAATGACATATCCATACACCAGGACCCTGACCTCTGATTTCTGACTTAGTGCATAGAAACACAGATTGTGTGTGTGTTTCAAGAGCTTCCATTATGGTCTCTTTGAGTCAGATCTCCATGTGTAACTTATTGACCGTGGAACACCTATTCCTTATCAGGATGCCACTACGAAGACAACTAGCTAGGGTTCCCGAGATTGAGTACATGATGACGGCTCAACGAGCGACGAGGCTCCGGTGCAGGGCCCTTTTACTATGTTGGCACCTTCGGGTGGTGTACCAGCAGCACTACCACCCATTGGGCAGCATATTCCAGCAGCCGCACTAGCAGACGGTTCATGCCGACTAAGCGTATTGCACGAGTTCTAATGGAAGAGGCCCCTGAGGTTTCGAGGTGAGACAGATTCCCAGGAAGCAGAGGATTGGATAGAAGTGATTACTGGAGTTTTCCACCTAGTTGAGACACTAGTAGAGCAGATGTTGATCTTAGCTACTAATCTTTTTCAGTGAGTGACCATGAGGATGGTCCGCATAATGACAAAGTTTCGTTACATTGATTGTTTTTTGGGATGGTACCTTTGGGCAGTGTGCCAACTATATCACTGCCCGTTGGTCAGCAGACACTATCGGTGGTACCGGTAGAGGACACTTGTAGTCTTAGTGCCTTACACATGTTTCAGCACTAAATATCCCTCAAATTCTGAGGTAAGTCTGACCCACAGGCGGCTAAGGACTAGCTTGAGGGGGTGGCTGATAGTTTTCTAGAGCTTATACAGTTTTGGCAGGATGACGTGTCGGTAGCTGAGTATTCATCGAGGCATACCGATCTTTCCTGGTACTCGATGAATATGATTAGATCAGTGCTTTAGAGATAATACCTCTGATCGAGGTGTGTTTAAGGATATCTGAGCCAACACTTTTTCCTCTATGCATTCATACTCATGTTAGGGAGCTAGAGATAACCTTTGTGGTTGAATGTTAATTGTCTAAGCAGATACAGCCAGTGAATGTTTACTGTTGGAAAGCATGAAACTGGAGTTAGTCTTAGAGACTTGAGCGTGTAAAATGTTTCAAGAAGAGGAAGTGTTAAGGACAGTTGAATCTCCAGGGCAGCAGGCCTGGAAGCAGAGCTAGGAGATCCACATGAGGTGGTGAGAATTTTGACATGTTAGAACCACCCGCCTTGGTAGTCCCCGCTAGGCTCATGGAGCTGGAGAGAAGGGGAAGAGAGTAGCTGCGTGCGGTCAAGGAGTGTCACCCAAGGTATCTAAGAATGATTTGAGGTACAGTCTTTGTCTACTACTAGCTGTGGTATCAATAGACATAGGTACCAATCATTCCTTCCTTCCACGAATCTTGTCCCAGACCTAGAGTTTCCGGTTAATCCATTGACTTGACCCTCACGTCTGTAGTTACCATTGGGAGGAGACTTGATAATCACACTTATGACGACGGTGTGATCTGACCCTTGAGGTGAGAGTTTTGGTTGGAACCTCTTGGTGGTAGCGTCAAGGCCTTATGATGTTAATTTGGGAATGGACTGGGCAACCACAGTTCATACATAGATTGACTGAATTAGGAAAAAAAGGTTGTGGTTTATCAACAACATTGGGATGGGGTTTTCCTTGGTCAGAGAAAAGGAAAACCCAGGTAGCACAGGATGGAATCATGCATAAGAGGGTGCAGTCGATCACTAAGGAGTTGGCCAGACTTACCTTTGTGCCAGACTTCTCCAGAGTTGTAGCACCGCTATTAGCTTTGACGAAGAAGGGAGAAACCCTTCATGTGGTCAGATAGATGCTAGCAGAGTTTTCAAAAGTTGAGGCGGAGATTGAACAGTTCACCCATCTTGAGGCTACCTGAGGAGGGCATAGGGTATGTAGTTTACTGCGACACATCAGGGACCAGACTCAGGTGTGTCCTGATGCAGGAGCGAGCAGTGATAACCTATGTTTCACGGCAGTTGAGATAGCACGAGAAGAACTATGCTACCCATGACTGGGAGTTATCAGTAGTGGTCTTTGCCTTAAAGATGTGGTGACAGGATCTTATGGGCGAGCGTTTTACAATCTACTCTGACCACCAGAGTCCCAGGTACATCTTCACGCAGAACGATCTGAACCTGAAACAACGGTGATGGGTCGAGTTCCTCCAGGACTATGACTTTGAGATATTTTATACTCCTGGTAAGGGGAACGTTGTAGCAGATGCTCTCAGAAGGAGTGGAGAAGATGTATCAGGACCTTAGACGACAACATTGGTGGCCGGGTATGAAGAAAGAAGTAGCAGAGTTTGTCTCTCGATGCCTCACTTTTCAACAAGGGAAGGCGGAGAACCTGGTTCCAGCAGGCTTGGTTCAGACCTTAGAGGTTCCAGAGTGGAAGTGGGATGATATATCTATGAATTTCATGATGGGGCTTCCACGTACATCCAGAGGGCACAACTCTATCTGAGAGATTGTTGACCGACTCATCAAGTCAGCCCACTTCTTACCAATCAGAGAGCAGGGATCAGTAGAGGGCTTGAGATGCCTTTATTTTCAGGATAACGTACGATTTCATGGTGTGACATCGACTATCATCTCTGATCGAGATGCTCGTTTCACTTCTCGGCTATGGAAGGAGCTATAGGAAGATTTTGGAACGCAGCTTCGCTTGAGCACCGCCTTCCATCCTCAGACTGACGTTCAGACTGAGAGGACCATTTAGACTATCAAGGATATGATTCATGCATGTGTCCTTGATTTTGGTTGCAGTTGGGAGGATATTTTACTCTTGGTGGAGTTTTCATACAACAATAAATATGACTCCACCATCGGGATGGCACCTTACGAGGTACTGTACGAACGACCTTGCAGATCACCTCTGTACTAGACTGGCCTAGGGGAGTCATCACATGTAGGACCAGAGATGGTTTGAGTTACAACAGAGAAGGTGAAGATCATCCAGGAGCGTATGAAGACTACACAGAATAGACAGAAGTCCTATGCTGATAGGAGACGGAGACCACCGGAGTTCGAGAATGGCGACCACGTCTTCCTACGGGTCTCACCTCGAAGAGGTCTATAGAGATTTGTCCAGGGCGACAAGTTATCTCTGCATTTCATCAAACCATTCCAACTCTTCAGTAGGGTAGGTGAGGTGGCTTACCACCTGGCCCTTCCACCTCAGTTGTACCAGGTGCACGACGTCTTTCACGTAACTCAACTTAGGAGATACGTGCACGACCCTTCACACATCATTGAACATTGGGATCTAGACATTGATGACGGTGTGACATTCATGGAGATCCTAGTGGAGATCGAGGATCGACAGGAGTGGGTCCTATGAGGAAGGTCGATTCCTCTGGTGCGCATTCACTGGCAGCCCGGGAACCTCCAGGAGAGCACTTGAGAGCGGGAGGCTCAGATGCGTGCTCAGTACCCCCATTTGTTTCCCTAGTGTGTGTTGAAGCTTTATGGGGACGTAAATCCCTAAGGTGGGGGTAATGTATAGACCTGAAAATTTCAAGGAAATTTTTTCCCTAAATTCTTTGTAATTTTACGAGTCCTTTGTTTCTAACGGTGCATGATTCCGAGGCCCTGTGTGCCCGGAATCAATTTCTGAAGTTTTGTTTGGGTACATTCAGTAAAAGTACATATGAGTTTTTCTATATTTTGAACCGGTATTCAGAATTGAAATATGAGGGCACCGATTAACTCGCAGCGCCGATATTCTCTTAAGGGGACATTTACCGTAGTTGCATTTGGTTGGGAGAAGAAGTTAATTTTTTTGGGAATTTTATTAAAATAAATAAAATTTTGTGTTACATAGTATTATTTAGGGTGGGGGTTATTCCCTCCAAAAGGAATTTGGAGGCGGGGAACACACCCCACATAACCTCCCTTGGGAGGATAATGTGTGGTGGGGCCCACATGAGCATATAACCCTTCAACTCCCCCTTTAACTCCCTTAAACCCCTCTCTTTAAACTTTTGAACTTCCACATAATGGTGGAGCCTCTCCACATCCCTCCATTAATTGTGCCAACCCCATCAATTTAATTAATTAAGCTCCATTAATTAATTGGTTATTTTGAATTTATTTGAAATGCATGGCATTATTAAATTGGGAAACCTTTTATTTTATTTGAGTTGGAAAATATTCTATTGGGGAGGCTCTGGTGAATTAGAAGAAAAGTGTTCCTCTCCACGAAGAACATCTTTGATGAAGAACGTTCTCTCCACTTCTTCAACTGGGGAAAGAACGCGAGGTGACGCCCATGAGGAACGCCTGTTTTCCTTCTTCTTTTTCCACCTCCAGGGAGAAGACGTTGTCTGCTAAGAGCCCCGCCAATGACTAAGTCTTTTCCTCTAATGATGACAAGACGTCATCCTTATTCTACGATGCTCGTCTTCTGTAGCTCATTGACGTGAAATGTTCTTGAAATCGAGGTAGGGTGTTATGATCAATTTTAATTGAATAAAATTGAACCTCGTTCTTCCATGAAAATCTTGGATTGTCTTGGGCCTATGGTTATCGACTAACACAGAGGGCGCGGGCTAAACAAACATGGCCCGACGACCCTCTGTTGGTTCTTGACTATTTTGGAGGCGGCGACCAAAGGTGGTGGCCTTCGGAGGTGATGAAGATAGGAAGAGGCGACCACACACTGGCCACATGGAGGAAACTGCGGCCCGCGGTGCAGGCTGCTCAGATGAAGAGAACCTGTCGGCCGTAGCCGGCCGGGCTAGGGGATTCCGGCGCCTCCATGGCGCCGCGCTGTGCGAACACCGCGGCCCACTGTGCGTGCCGCTTGCTGGACAACCCGGTCAGCCGGGTAGGAAACTGCGGCACCCACTTGGGGCCGCTCTGCGGAGGAGATGTGGCCCACTTCCGCAGGCTGCTTGGAGGACGAGTCAGTCGGCCGCCTGCCTGCTGGGCTAAGAAGACCGTGGTGACTCTTGGCATCGTACTCCGAAAGGACTGCGGGCTGCTGTTCGGGCCGCTCGCACCGGAGAAGACTGTTCGGCTTTGGTCGGCCAGGAAAGAGAGGCGGCACCACATGGCGCCGCCATTTTAGGAAACTGGTGGGTCGCTCCCCCCACTCTGCTCGGCCAGCTATCTGAACCATGGACCGCCGCAGGTCGGGCCACCCATGCACAGGCCAGGCCGCCTGCCGTATGGGCCGGCCGCCCTCACGCGGGCCGGGTTGTCCTCGCGCGGGCTGGGCTACCCTCGCTTGGGCCGGGCCACAGCCGTCAGGTTGGGATGCACCCCACCGGGCTGGGCTGACCCCCGGCGGGGTCGGACACACCAAACTGGGTTGGGCCAGCCTGCCAGCCCACCGGGCTTGATGGGTCGGGCCCGTTTCTCTTAAATGCGAATATCATTTTGATCGCGCGTCTGACCGATGTGCCGTCTATGGAACTGGGATCCTCTCAAAGATACAGCCCTTTTGAGATACTCTAAGTGAGTTTTGGAGGACTTTGGAAATGTCTAGGTTAAGAACGAGCATAATTCAAACCGGACCCCTAGAATGGAAAAGACAATAACTCTCAGACCGGGCGTCCGATTGACGAGCCGTCTATCGCGTAGGGTTCTTTTTGATGAGATAGAACTCTGGAATACATCAACTCTAGATTTCATGATATTTGATGTTCTGAACCCATTGCTCAAGGAGGGGACCCTCCCAGAATTGATCGTGTTGTGTGCGGGAACCCTAGAGATGGCTGCGACTGCGAAGACTACTGTACCAGAATCATACATCGGTTCGGTAGCGACGACTACCATACTGGGATCCTCCGTGGGTTCCAGGACGATGGAAATTGTACCGGAATCCTCCATGGGTTCGATAGTGATGACTACAGTTCTTGAATCATGTGTGGGTCTGGAAGTTTGACATCTGTACTTGTATCCTGTGTGGGTTCGATAGAGTATCTGGTCTTGTATCCTATGTGGTTCCGACAGCTTAGGTGAATTAGTGCGACGACTACTATTCTTGTATCATGTGTGGGTCTGGTAGTTTGACCTCTGTACTTGTATCCTATGTGGGTCCGACAGAGTAGCTAGTCTTGTATGCTATGTGGGTCTAATAGCTTATCTAGTCTTGTATCTTGTGTGGGTCTGACAACATAGATGAATCAGTGACTACATCTGATCATCTCTATCGCTATACGAAAGATGTATACCTGTGTGAGCTGAGTCTTGAATTTCAATCATTATCATTGATGTGATTGATTTTACTTCCTGTATGGACCCGTTTGTGCTTGTGCTCAAGATTTGGAGCCGAACTGAGATTGATAACTTAGGTATATGTATGGGAATATACCTAAGTAGGGTTGCTTAATACTTCGTGATTGTATCTTTCCTTATGTGGTTTATCCTTCATGGATTCTAGGAGACCTTCTGGGGTCTCAGGGTCCCTACTGAGTATTGTTATACTCACCCCTGCACGGGCTATACCTGTACCTCGTTGTGTTGGATGCAGACGACAGACAACGTTGACGGAGGCTGAGAGCGAGCCAGGACCGGACGGTACCCGGAGGTGGACCACACTACAAGAAGGTACATGGAGAGGACCGATAGACATGGAGTGCTGAGGTGGACATCTGTACCTACCCTTCATGGAGGATACTTGACAGACGTTCCAAGAGCTTCCCTTTTCAGCTGTTTCCCCTTTTTTAGTTGTACTTGTTTTCCGTTGTACCTGGAATTTACTATTGGGCTTGTATTTTCGGCCCCTTTTACATTCAGCACTACTTTTTGTATACAGTTTTCACCTAGTTCTTTGCTTCCAGCTTACTCTGTTTGTGTGTGTGTTACTACTATAAAGGCAATGCCTTCCCAGCTTTGGGATTTATGCCATTAGGGATAGTTTCCAGTCCCTAGCCTATAGAAGGCGGGCCTAGGGTAGTCACGGCATGGGCCCCGAGGATGGGTCGTGACACCGTGAGTGGTCATTTAGGTCAGACGGTAAACGAGTTTCATTGTGAGACTGTAAGAGATCTTTTCAGTGCGCCTTACGGTGAGACCATAATCGTCAGACCGTAAATACAAAATGCTAATGGTGAGACCGTATGCATGAAACTTTACAGTGAGAGAGTAAGCATGAGAGGTAGTAACTGAGAAACTGTAATCATGAAATAGTAAAGTATAACACAGTAAGATATCAAATAGTAAGACTTGAAACAGTAACTAGTAAAGTATCTATTTGAGATTTATCGTACCTAGTCCATGTATGATGTAGTCTATTCTCTCAAAATTTAATGATTTAGGGAATATATTAGCAAGTTGATATTTAGTACCAATGAATTCCAATGTGTTATCACCTTTTTGATAATGATCTCTCAAAAAGTGATTTCTTACATCAATATGCTTCGTCCAAGAATGTGAAACAATATTTTTTGAGATGTTAATAGCACTTTTGTTGTCACAATTTATAGGTACATGTCTGAATTTTTATCCATAATCTAGTAATGTGTGTTTTATCCACAAAATTTTTGCACAACAACTGCCAGTAGATATGTATTCATCTTCGATAGTAGATAATGCAACAGAATTTTGTTTCTTACTACACCATGATACTAGTGACTTGCCTAAAAAGTGACATGTTCCAAAGGTGATTTTTCTATCTAACTTACAGCCACGGAATTCAGCATCAGAATAACTAACCAATTCAAATGATTGTCCTTTAGGATAAAATAGTCCTAGATTGGGTGTTTTCTTGAGGTATTTAAAAATTATTTTTACCGTATTTAAATGAGATTCCTTAGGGTTTTCTTGAAAACGAGCACACATACACACACTAAACATAATTTCAGGACGAATAGAAATTAAGTAAATTAAACTTCCAATCATTCCTCTATAAGTGGTTTGATCAACAGATTTTCCATCTTCATAAAGATATAACTTACATGTAGTACTCATGGGAGTGTCACTACTTTTAGTTATATCTAATCCAAAGTGTTTCAGAAGATCCTTTTTATATTTACTTTGATTTAAAATAATAACATTTTTATTTTGAAAAACTTTAAATCCAAGAAAATATTTGAGTTCTCCCATTAAACTCATTTCAAATTCATTTTTCATCATTTTATAAAAATCAACAAATAAATAATTCTTTGAAAATCTAAAAATAATGTCATCTACATAAATTTGAAAAACTAAAACATCATTAGAAATTCGTTTTATAAAAAGAGTTGAATTAGCTATTCCTTTTGTAAATCCTTTGGAAATAAGAAAAGTACTCAATCTGTCATACCAAGCTTGGGGAGAATTCTTTAAACCATATAAATATTTCGATAATTTAAAAATATGATTAGGAAAATTAGGGTTTGTAAATCCAAGGGTTGTTCAACGGAAACATCCTCAGATATATACCCATTTAAGAATGCACTCTTAACATCCATTTGATATAGTTTGAAATTCAAATGTGTTGCACAGGCAAGCAAGATTCTGATAGCTTCAAGTTTCGCTACTGGTGCAAAGGTCTCCTCATAGTCTATTCCTTCTTCTTGACTATAGCCTTGTGCAACTAGTACAACCATTTTCTAACTATGTTACCAGCTTCATCAACTTTATTCCTAAAAACCCATTTAGTGCCTATGGTCAAAGTGTCCTTATGTCTGTCTAATAATTCATAGACTTTATTTCTTTCAAATTGATTCAATTCTTCTTGCATATCCATCAACCCAAATTCATCATTGATTTCATCATTAATACTTTTAGGTTCATGTTGTGAAATAAAATCTTGATGTTCAACCTAGTTTCTCAAAGAAGCTCTAGTTTGTGTCCCTCTACCTAAATATCCTACTACAACATCTAAATTATGATTTCTAAGAGTCCTAGTTGGTCTAGAAAAGGTAGGGCTAGAAATTTCAGGTTCATTTATAGGTTTGTGTTCTACAGAAGCAGGTTCTGGAACATTTCTAGAACTGGTTGTCTTAACAAAAGGTTCACTGTTTTTGTCATTAAGGTATAGAATGGACTTATCTTCTTAAAAATATTCAAGAGGAGTCTTAGGTTCATGTGGATAAGTTTCATCAAAATTGATGTATATAGATTCTTCCACACATTTGGTTCTCTTATTGAATACTCTATAGGATTTACTTGATATTGAGTGACCTAAGAAAATTCCTTCATCACTTTTGGAATCAAAATTTTCAAGATTATCTTTAGTGTTGAGAATAAAGACTTTGCAACCAAAAAATTTAAAGTAATTAACCTTAGGCTTCCTATTGTTCCAAAGCTCTTAAGGGGTCTTTTTAAGAATTGGTCTAATCAATACTCTATTCATAATGTAACAAGCTGTATTAACAGATTCATCCCAAAAGTAAATAGGTAAATGGTATTCATTGAGCATTGTCCTAGAAATCTCTTGAAGAGCCCTATTTATTATTTCTACTACACCATTCTGTTGAGGTGTTCTAGGAGGAGAGAAGTTGTGACTATAGCCATTATGTGAGAAATAATAT
Source organism: Viscum album (assembly GCA_963277665.1). Classification (NCBI taxonomy): domain Eukaryota; kingdom Viridiplantae; phylum Streptophyta; class Magnoliopsida; order Santalales; family Viscaceae; genus Viscum; species Viscum album. The sequence goes on from OY728162.1 coordinate 227,702,287, forward strand.
TCAAACTCTTGATTTTCAAACTGACAGCGATGATCACTTCTCATGGTCTTGATCCTAAGTCCACTATGGTTTTCTACAGACTTGGAATATTTAACAAAATAGGAACAAGCTTCACTTTTTTGAGCTATAAAGTATTCCCAAGTGTACCTAGAAAAGTCATATACAAGGACATAGACATAGTACTTCCCATTTAAGCTAGAAACTATAGATGGTCCAAATAAATCCATGTGAACCATCTCGAGAGGAAGAGAAGTAGAAACTTCTTTATTTTATTTGAAAGAAACTTTATGTTGTTTTCCCCATTGACAAGGATTACATACATTTTTGAGTGGGAATTACAGTTTAGGTAAGACTCTAACTAGACCATTCCTAGTCAGTTTACTAAGTGAGTGCACATTGCAGTGTCCTAGCCTTCTATGCCACAGCCAACATTCTATATGGAAAGAATTTAAACAAGTAACACTTTGTTTAGCTAAAGAATTAAAATCCACAGCATAAACATTTTCATTTCTTAATGTAGTAAATACCATAAAATTTTTAGATTCGAAAAATTACATGAATCATTTTCAAACTTAACATTAAATCCATCATCACACAACTGAGAAATACTTAACAGATTATACTTTAGTCTATCAACAAATAAAACTTTAGAAATTAAAATTGAATCAGTGTTACCAATCTGGCCGAAGCCAATGATTTTTCCTTTTGTGTTATCCCCAAAGATGAAATTTCCTCCATCAACTTTTATTAATCTCTTAAAGTATGAATAGTCTCTTATCGTATTACTTGAACATCCACTGTCTAAGTACCATATCTTACTACAGGAACTTTTCCACCAAGTTTCCTACAAAACCGATTTAGACAGAAGATAATTTTGGTGCCCAGATTTTCTTGGGTTCAGAAAGGTTAGCAAGTAAAACTTTGAGCACCCATATTTTTTTAATGGGTTTCTTATAATTAAAAAATTAAAATTATTTTGATAAGTAAAATGTTTGTGGTCGATAAGAATTTGAATAGCTATATGAAGCATAAGAGTTGCCAAAAATTGAACTAGCAACATACTATCAAGATTTTGAAATAAATTTATTCTTAACGATCAGTCTCTGTCCAGGTTGGTATCCTAAACTAGTAGTATACCTTGGTGCAACTAGTTTTCCAAGAATTTGAGTTAGATTATTCTTTCCATTAGTGAACTTCTCAAAGTCTTTTCTATGTTTCTCATTAGACAATTTGATTTCAGTATTTTCCTTTAGAAGTTGAGCATTCTTTTCCTTTTCTACTTCTAGTTTAGATTTGATAGTGCTAGTTAAAGTATGTTGTTTCTTTGAGGCTTTATACATGTCTTTAATCTCATTGCAGGTGTTCTCTATAATGTTATAGTATTCAAATAAATCTTCAGTAGACATGTTTTCAGGATCAAAATTAGAATCACCTCCAAAATAATAAGATTTTAAAGCAGGAGTATCCAATGATACCTCAGATGTGTTTGTCATGAAACACATATTGGATTTTTGATATTTTTCATCCTAAGTGGAATCAGAATCACTTGAACTATCTTCTGAAGCACTCCAAGTCACTTTAATATCGTTCTTATGTTTTTGTCCTTGTACTCATATTTCTTCTTGTACTTTAACTTCAGGCAGTCAGCTTTTACATGTCCTTTCCTCTTGCATTCGTAGCAGACTATGTCATCACTTTTATCAGTCTTTTTCCAATCCTTCTTCCAATGAACTTTTTTGACATACTTTCCCTTGAAATTGGATTTTATAAAAAAACTTATTTTTCTTGTAAAACTTCTTAAATCTTCTGGATATCTGAGCCATTTCATCATCACGTTCAGATGCACTCTCTTCACTTCTTAAACTATCTCTTGTAGCTTGAATTTTCTATATGTCCTTGATTTTTGAAGTAGAGGTCTTGAAGTCTACTGATTTCTTTCATGGTTCATCTTCTTCTTCTTTGTTTACCTTAAACTCTTCTTCATACATCATCAACTTACCAATCAGCTCCTTGACAGGTAGCTTTCCAATGTCACAAGATTCTATTATAGAGACAGAGGTTCCTCTCCATCTGTCTGGTAGGCATCTTAGTATCCTCGTGATTTTCTCCTTTGCTGGAACAACCATTCCTAGTGAGCTCATTGTATTGACTATCTCATTAATCCTAATATAAAAATCAGAAATACCTTCATCAGTTTTCATTTTAAAATTATCATACTTAAAAGTGTATGTGTTTAGTCTCATTTCGTTAACATTGGTTGTTCCCTCATGGGAAACAGCCAGAGTATCCCATATTTCACAAGCAGTCTTACAAGAAGATATTCAATTAAATTCATCATCTCCTAAAGCACAATACATGGCATTCATTTCTTTTAAATTATTATTGTAATCAGCTTTAGTAGGTTCATCCCAAGTAGTACTAACAGCTTCTGGAATCTTATACTGAGTCTCTATAGCAGTCCCGATGTCAAATCCCATACTTTCTAAATGAATTTGAATTTTTATTCTCCATTGGGAATAATTAACACCATTAAAGAAGGGTGGAATGTAGGTATCTATTCCTTCTAATCTATTATCCAAAATACCTAAGTTATATAATGATATAAAAATTTAGAATTAATAGAAATTTGAAGATCTTCAAGATACAACTAAAATCATAGTTGAAAACTTTTCACAAACAGAGTGTTTTGAAAACCGTTTATCAATACCTTTGATACCAAATGTTGGTTAGAGTGGATACTCAAGAGGGGGGTGAATTGAGTTCTAATTAAAAATTTCTATTTTAAAGCTTTGTATTAAAATCTCCTAAATCATAATACAAGTTAAATTGTAGTGAATTTATAAAAATTGCAAATATCCAATTAGTTTCTCAAAGATTGATTATTTCTCAGTTAATGTAATATAAAGATTAAGTTAGCTTTTGAAACTAACTTACTGGTTCACAATAATTAAAAAAAACTATCTAGTTAAACTATGAATTTTACTTTAAAACAGATTTGAGTTTCAAAGTAAATAGCAGTAGAATATATAAAAATAGTTTACACTAAAAAGGATGGACAATAGTGTTAACCAAGAGGTTCAATCTCAAGCTGAGACTTAGTCCTCTCAAATATTTTATATAAAACTTTGATCCACACCCTAGATCAGGGTTACAATAGTACTCAGACTGTCCAGGTCCTCAGACCTCTACCACAGTTCTACGTGGATAAGCGACAAAAATAGCACACAGGCTTTCCAGGTCCTCAGACGTCTACCACAGTTCTACATGGGATACACATAGGTATACAGATGATGGTGTGAGGATTTCAGTATCTTCCAATTCAGCTTAGGAGTCAGTGTGTGTCTAAATAGACAAAATCACACACTGCTCATAATGTAAGGAAAATAATGATCACAAAAGAGTAAGAATATAGATATGAGTTTAGAATGCTCTTATGTGATGTCAATGCTACTCTGAACTCCTTTGGATTGAAGAAGATAGAGATTTGATTCCTTCTTTGGTAGTTTTGTGAAAAACAGAGTGCCAAGGTTTAGCTTGTGTTCTTCATGAGATTCAATGAGAGAATACGTTCTTTAAGCTTCAAATATGCTTCGTTTTTTCTTTAGTGTCGAGTCGCATGCATTGTGCCTTTATTTTGAAACTTCCTCCAAGTATCTTTTTTTATCGTACTCACGGACTTTTATTTTCGTTTTTGTATCACACACAATGATTCTTGGCCACACTTCACTTTTAACTTGGAATGCATGTGTTGGAGCCGATAGGTTGCATGTGTTCCGCACCTCGTACCTTGTACTATCTGATGATATGTATACAAATAAACATTAATTATGTCAGTGCATTGAAATCATCAAATATAACCGTCAGAGATTAAATTGAAAGAAAAAAAATAGTTTAAGAAACGGTGTCACAGTGAGTCATGAAAATGGTGTCTCCTTCACATGGTGTCTGAGTGTCACGGTGTCTCGTTGTCACGATGTCTCATAGTCACGGTGTCTCATGGTCAAGGTGTCTCGTAGTCATGGTGTCTCGTTCACTGTGTCTTGTTCACGGTTTCTTGCATCACAGTGTCTGGCTTCATGGTGTCTGGCTTCACTGTGTCTTGCTTCATGGTGTCTGGCTTCACAGTGTCAGAAATACATAGCCAGTGGCAGACTCACAGTGTCTTAGACTTTTCAATGTAACTATGTGTAGACTTAAATAAAGAAGATAATAGAAAGGATTAGACTTAAGAATTAGTTAAAGAAGGTATTTTGAGAGTAGATAAAAGATATTATAAATTAGGTAAATTGAAAATAGATCAATTAAGATCTTGCAAGGCTCTTATTAAAGCGTGATAAACCATTAAATATAAATACCCATGATTGGATATAATTTAGAAAATTTAACTAGGTTGAATAAGATTTGGAATAATTAACACATGATTAAATAAGATTTGTGATCATTAAAACATGATTAATACATGAGGAGTCCAACAAATTGGATAATGGATTATAAAATATATTCTTTGATCATATATTATCTTTTTGAAAACACTACTACTTAAAGGAAATGTGTTGCCATCAAATTTCTATGAGAGCAAGATACTGGTTCGTAATCTAGGTCTTGGTTATCAGAAGATTTATATATGTTCAGATGATTTCATCTTATATTATGGTAAAAATGAGTATTTTCATTGTTGTCACACATGTGTAAAATCGAGTTATAAAGAGGATCAATAAGGGAATTATGGATTTATTCTTATAAAAAATTGAGATATTTCCCACTCACACCCAGATTATAGACTTTATTTATGTCTCATAACACAGTAACATTGATGTCATGGCACAAAACCAATATTCGAACTGATAAGACCTTAAATCATCACTCTGATAGTAATTAATGGAAAAATTTTAACCAAGTTCATCCATCTTTTTTTTTAAATATTGAAACATGTGATTGGTTCTTTATACTAACGATTCGTGTCCATTTGGTTCTTACGATAGTTAGTATTCATGTTGGCCTGTCTTTATAACTTTGTAAAATTTACCTCCTTTGATGCTGTTGAAGGGACCACATATCTTTTTGACCTTATTAATTCCCAGAAATCTAAAAAATAATATTTATTTTTATTTTAAACCATTTATTGATAAGTTAAATTCATTATAGAGTAATGGTGTCAGTACATTGGATGTTTCTATGAAATAAAATTTCTTGCTGAAATTTGTATTGATGTGGACAATTAGGGACTTCCGAATACATGAAATGTTATCTTGATAGAGTACACATGGTCCAAAATCATGTTCATACTATATGATGGACAACAAATCATTTATGCTAATCAATGGAAAAAAACCTTGTTTTTTTATTGTGATCGCATATTCCTTCCAACTGATCATCCTTTTCAGAGGAACAAATATAATTTCAGAAAAGGAAAAATTAAACGAGATGAAACTCCAAAGATGATCTCAGGTACAGTACAGTTATGATGGATTTTCTCATTCAAGAGATGCATGCAAAAATTGAAGAAAAAAGTATGTAATAAAGCATCGGTTAAAGGTTCAATTGCATAAGTTTATTCGCAAGAGTAAATTTCATTTTTCTTCTCTCATTACTTTAAAATCTGAATATCCCTCAAAACATAACTGTATGAGTCATAATGGGAAAACATTTGATGTTGAAATGGGAAATCAATTATCATTTTTCAGTTATCCCAAACTTGGTTTTGGTGAAATTCATGAATGATGGATTTTAGATGATGAACATCATAGAACTCATATATATTTTATGCTCAACTGTGAAGAAATAAAACTAGGTGTTTAGTGAGTTATCTTATCACTTATTCTATAATTTTTGTTGCAGTAAGTATATCTTATTTTATTTTTAGGTTATATGATAATTATATCAAGAAAAAACTTCCATACATTACAGTAGATTCCGTTGAAGAACATCGAAAAAAACTTTTCCTTCTGGTTTCAAAAACATGTAACATAAATTATTTTCGGTTTAACATATTAACTCAATTTATTATCTATTATATTGATAATGGTTTTAAAAAAATTTAGGAATCTCAACATGCTGATAAAATTGATAATCGATTGTGTGTATTGAGTAACCTACCATAAAAAATAGTTAAATATTATAATGCATATGTGGTGAAAGGTTTTCGATTTCAAATTCATGCATATGGGGAATCCAAAAAAAATGAATAGTGGTGTTTTATTGAGATGATATCATCATAGAGAAACTAAAGTTGAATTTTACTGCATGCGGGGAGAAATTATTTAATTGGGTTATCTGGGACAACATTACATAATGATGTTTAAATTTCAATAGTTGGATAATGATAGAGGCTTGAGTGTTCATCTGACCCATGGAATCATTGGTATTAAATATAAAATTCTTCTTACAGTAAATGAACCATTTTTTTGGTTCATTAGGCACATAAAAGTTATTATTCAAAATATTTTTCTACTTCAAGAGAGTTTAGTGATTGGTGGAGCATAATAAAAATTAATTCTTAGGAAAATAAATTTACTTAAAGTGAATGTGGTTCCACTGAAGTGGAAGGAATTTAAATTTTTCAAGATACTTCTCTAAATCCATATTTTTCATGAAGACACACGAATATCGATGATGACACTCCATAATTAAGGATTGATGATGATAATGATTATGTTAATAATATTTTAAATGAATTTGAAATGATAAGAGATGGTGAAACTGAAACTCATATGGAAATTGATGGCGTTGAGGATAAATATGAATATATTGACATCATCAGATATGAAGATGAGGATGAAGATGAACATTCACAAAGTTAAATGCTTGTTATAATCATATATAATATATATCTATATATAATAGTTTTTTTTCAACTGTATGCTAACAATAGTCATTTCATGTTTTTTATGGATGGGGACTTGTTTTGTCTGTTTGGGGAAGATGATCTACCTTTGGATGATTAGGATGTTGGATCATCGGACCCACATACTACTGGAAGTTCAGGGGGGACTTAGAGGGGGTGTGGTCTTGTGCAATTGATGATTCCTGACTCTATCCCCGAGTGACATCCACATCTTGGCTTCGATCCACATGTGTATAACTTTGTTTACCAATGCGTTTTAGTTTGTTTTCAATAATTTATTTTTATAATAATTATTTGATTATTTGTTCTTTTTTTCATAGATTTTTCCATATAGCTAGTGGATATGGAATCACTATATAGCGCAATTATGTTTTTGAAGAATGGGTCTCACGGGATCAAATTCTAGTTTATGTGTAGCACCGCATGTTTGATCATTGATGGGTACATAAATAAATAATATTTATTTTGAAATTAATTTAATTAATAACTTGATATTATAAATTATTTATAGGGTTTATGGTATCCCATTTATGAGAGAATTCATGAAGATATCTGAAAGGTATGGAAGGGGACTATGAGTTAGCGTTGCAGTCAGTTGTTGCAAAATTTGAGAAGGAAATCAATGGAGAAAAGAGTGACAGAGTTTTATGGGTCTTATCGTTCCCATCGACCTGGTTACATTTCATATCAGGTTTGGGATGCATTATGTTCACACTAGTTGAGTGGTCATTTTCATAGGAGATCAGTATGTTGACAAAACTAGGGGAGACAGAAGGTTACACATCGATCTAGTATTCATACATTCAGTAAGCATAGAGAGCATATGGTAAGTAATTTTTTTAATATTTAATATAACTTTAAATGTAAATGGTTTATTTTATATTCATATAAGAAATATAATAGTTCTATATTTTGGATTTTGAGGTTTATAAGAGAATGTATAGTGATCCGACCACTGGAGAGATTAGAGGTACTCACGAGTGCCATATTGTGGTCAGTATATTTTCTTGTTGAGTTTAAAATTTAACGGTAAATGATATTTTAATATTTTTAATTTAAAATTGAAAATAAGGGAGTCATATAATGTTTTGATGTCTATGAAATAGACTTAGAGTCAGGTTGTGACTGATACTAAAACCAGTGCCCACCAATTTTACGAGACATCATGGATGTAGGTGGCCCATTTTTCCATCAAGAAAGGACGAGTTGTTGATATCGGCTCTTGATTGACACATGTGGATTATTATGGCACCGTTGCGATGTCAGCATACTGCTCGAGAGGAGTTCATGGGGATTCATCGTCATCTACTGTATAGTATCAGGAGCATCTATGAGCTCATAGTTAGCTTATAGATAGTATGCATAGCGAGCAGGAGCATATGCATTAATGGCAGCAGTAGTGGTAGGAAAAGCTCCTACGACAGCAACAACAGCAGTAGGAGATGCAAGATGAGATGCATCGATTGTGGCAGCAATAGTAGAATGGGCAGTTGGCGTATATGTGACGTCTGACTCGTGGTTCTAGGATGGAGTTCCCTTCACCATCTCCTCGAGCTCCTCTATAAAACCCTCCCACTTAGTGATCTATTTATTTTTTATGATAAAACATTTGAATGTAAATTTTGTTTGTAATATTGACCATCTATATTTCTATATAGTGCATTTTTTATATTGTTTTGAATATTAGATTTTGTATTATTTATTTAATATTTTATAATTTTATTACTTTATTTAATTTTTCTTAATTTTTATTATTTTATCAATTATTATTTTGGACTATTTTTTTAAAAAATTTCACGAACATTTAGGTTTTCATTATTTTATAATTTGTATTATATCAATAATATTGATATTATTATTTCTTAATATTTATAATAATATTATTATTATATTATATACATTATTTATTATTATTATTATTATATGAATATTATTTTATTATTTTATTACTTATTTTATTTTACTAATATCACTATTATTATTTCATTAATAATAATATTATTTTATTATTATTTTATTATTATTATATTATTATTTTATTTTATTATTATTTTATTTTATTTTATTTAATTTTTTTACACTCTATGCAACGGGTCCTCTCGCAAACACGGTTTCAAAAAACTCAGAAAGACTATTTGTGATTGGCCATCACAATAAAGTATTTAAAAAACATGAGAAATCAATTTGTGATAGATACGTATCCCATCTCAAATAGTTTCTTTTTTACGATGGGTCATCGCAAAAAACCTTTATTTCTGGCACCATTTTCTGCTACGGGTCATTTATGATGGGATCTCATAGCAAATGTTCAATTTTCTAGTAGTGCACCACCCAAAATGCCAAGGGATATTTACCAGAGTTGAGGGATTATGAGGTAACTTCTGGGAGACTATGTCCCCATTACCCGATAGAGAAACATAAAAGTAAATAAATAAATCAGATACAACTTCATGGATAAACATCACATTTATATAAATATTTTTTCAGGTTCTAAAATTTTAAAACCCATTCCATGAAACATCATAATGATTCTACATACATAATAGTTAGATAATCACTTAATAATTGAAAAAAGTGAAGCTATACCAAAATTAAATGAAGGAACTAATGAAAAATTCGTTATAACCAATATAATTTAGGATCTCTATCCCGAATCTCATCTCTTGACTCTATTCTTTACATATAATCAAGAATCAAATCAAACCTCACCCTGAACCTATAACTTATTACCAAGGATCATCTTCTTAGTTACCGAAGTTCAATGAAGGTCTGAGTAGGGTGTGATTATAACTAATTAGGCCCCTACTAATGGTGACTAATGAAAATACATTCCATGAACATAATGCGTAAATATGTGAAATAAATAAATGAATAGTAATAATAATAACCTAAAGAAATAGCTAGAACAAAGTTGATCCTTATACCTCAAGAGGATATCCAAGTCCAAAACTACCTACTTCAACTAACACTGGTAACTCTATTCTCATTTGATGTGTGATGTACTAATTTGGTTCCATAGAGCATCATTGAGATAACTATAATCAAGTGGCTTGAGAGGAATCTATATGACTCATATATGCCCCAGAAATTCCCAATAAAAAATACTATTCATATCTAAACTCAAGAGTATTCCCTTGAAATTAAGAATCATGTCTTAATTGGAACAAGTAGCTCACACCCAAGTCATTTCATACCAATAAAAATCATTCTGAATCAAAGGATCTCATATTAGGGAATTCAACAAGGGATTCCATCAAATATTCAAGACCATAATTCTTGGCATCCAAAAATGAAAAAATTACATGAATCTAAGAGGGGCCACCCCATGGAATTTATAATAAATCAACTATTTAGAATCCACTGGTTTTATCAAACAATTCCTAATCATTATAATTTATTTAATCTGATGAATTTTTTAGCCTCAACATTTACATGAGTCCCTAGTGTAATTCAATGCTCATCCTTTGAATTCAACACCAATATATATCATAAGTAATCCAAGGAATCTCTTTATGGAATTTCAATGATCACAATGAATACCAATAATATAAAACATGTCATTATTCCAATATTAAAACAAAAAACAAAAAACAATTTAACAATTCAAGATGAGTTCACCACTTTGGTCCATTTCATGCCTAACCGATTTTAACACAAAATCAATGATTTCGCAGAATTTAATTCACAATTCAACTAATTATTTCCAAGTCCATAATCACTACTTGATCCTAAGATTCATTCAAGTAAATTGAAATTTATAAATAAAACCATTACATTAACAATGGATGCCTTAAACCACCAAATTAACTCACCAATTTCTAATTAACAAGATAAATTCACCATTTTAAAAGATCTAACGACGGTCTAACCCAATTTAACAAATTACTCTAGGCCTAAGGGATTTTTAAGACCTCCATAAAGAAACGATCAATTCAATTTAAATATTAGGTCATGTGTTTAATGATACAACACAACTACACATATCAAAATGGACTGAAATGAAAGAACTTATGGGGGAGAATGTAGGAAACCTACCTTATCCTCATAGGAACCCACTCATAAAAAAACCAGCCTTTGATTTGAGATAAACTGATAAAAAATAGAAAATAGGAAAAATACCCATAAAATTGGGGAAAAAATATAAATTACAATAATCCACATTACTATGGAATAAATCATTAAGAGAAAAGGGAGAATGATTATAATTACTACTATCTCTTGATTATAAATGATGGCACCTGATTTTACTGATGAGTGAGGGATAAATACACATAGAAGGAGATAATAACCATGGTATGATGACTCCCATCACACCACCACCATAGGGTAAACCCCCTCTTTATTTTAAAACAACCCCATGCCCCAAAGACCACTTAAATCCTTTAAAACATCCATCTTTTCTATTTCACAGAATGAAAATTCGGGTCACTCTATGACATTTTGGGGTAGGGGTCATCTATTTTGTATATATTTTTCACTTTGTAACCAATGATGACATGCCATGAAAGAATATATCTAAGAATTTTTTTAATGTAGGGCTCAATTATTCATCCCGAACAACATAGCGATCCTCCCTTGGACCCTTAAAACATAAAAACTAATTAAAGTAATTTTGTTTTTTGGAAATATTTAAATGGTTCTGTGTACTAAATAATGTTTAGGTTTTTTAAAAACCTCACCAACATGCTATTGAACATCGAAGTGTCATAAAATCCAAGATAGAAACATGATTTCTTAAGAAAACTGCTACTTCCCATGATGGGGGAGATCTTTAAGAATACGTGGTCCCCAACCTTGAACTCCAAGGTCCTCCTCCTCAAATCAACATAAGACTTATGGAATTATTTTTCCTCCATCATCATATCTTTAACCATCTAGACATTCTTGATTTTACCCTATACCACATCAGGACCAATAATATATTAATCTTAAACTTCACTCAAATACAGCAGATATTGACACAACCACCCATGCAATGACTCAAATGTATTTATGTCAATGGATGAGTGGTAGTTGTTTTTATTGGTGACCTAAACCAAGGTAAATCGCCTCACTGAGGAACCAACAAAATCCAATATGAATTTCCCCAATATATCCTCCAATTTATTCATTGTCTTCTCTCTATTTATATTGGTATAAGAGTGGAAGGTACTGTTAAGGCGTAACTAAGTTCCAAAAGAAAAAAATCAATCCTTAACAGACTCGTGTGGTAAAATGGGTATCCTTTTTTAATATGATTCACCTTGAAAATCCATGTAACTGCAAATACTTATCCACATAAAACCCTAAAAAACATCCATGGAACACAACTCCGTAATTAATAAGAAGTGATCCAACTTTATCAGTTGACCCAATTTTTCCCAGATAGAATCATACCCCCCAAAAACCAAGGTAATACTATGAATAAATCCATCATGTTTTCTTCCCACATCTATTCCAGGACATCCAAAATATTCAATAACTCACATGTAACACAATATTCTTCCATTTCCTAATGTAAAAGAAAGCACTTCACCTTGAACTATGCCACTAACCATTTCATCTCGGCCTATAAGCCTATATCCTCATTCTATGGAACATTTTAGAATCTCCTTGGTGAACCTCTAATTGTGAGCTATTAATCACATAAAGGAATCCTTGGAGTATCACTATTTGGATGAAAACCCTCCTCTAAAACATCAAACAATATTTTTTGTCCTATAACCTTCCTTTAGGGGTGTCACCCTGAATAACTCGACCACACATCAATTCCAACTATAGGTATCCCCACAGAGAATCCTCCACTAGTTTCATCAAAGAAGGATAAATTTTCATCTAAAATTAGAAACCCCCTCCATCAACCTCTCCTATGACTATGTGTATGGATTCTAACTACTTCATAACCCTCCAATAATACCTAGACTCCTAAATAGAATTATTTCATGAATTTCTACTCAAAGCAGCATCCACAACATTAACCTCCACTAAGGTGTAGGATATCTCAAATCCATAGACCAATAGAAACTCTATCCACATTTTTTATCACAAATACTGGTCTTTCTGAAAAAAATTAAAACCCAAACCTTTATTATTAGTGAAAAGCGCGAAGAATTACCTTATGAGGTAGTGTCTCCCAAGTTTTAGGTAAAACAACACTAACGATAATTTGAGATCATGAGTGGTGTAGTTACACTTATGGAGATGTAACTGTCTAGAACCAAAGGAGTTCAACGCCCATTGTCATGTCTTGATCTAAGAAAGGACCAAATAGGAAGAATTATAGAACACTTTGAAAAACACACCATCCTTAGAAAACTATATAAATGGTTAACAACCAACTTTCACTTTGGGTAATAAAAAGAATTATATCATTTATCAGTCTAAATGGAACACATTCCTTAAATTTTAGAGCTCTAAATAGGTCTACAATATAAGAAAACTCAAAAAAATACCAATAATTACATGAAGGACCCTAAAATCTACAAACATATGCCAAGCTCTTAGGTTCTTCCCAAGATGAAATTTCCTTAAACTTCAAGGGATCAATTGATGCTTCCTATTGTGACACCACATGCCCAAGGAAATGTACCTACAACATCCATAACATGAACCTAGAAAATTTCCTATAGGGTTATTATCCTTAAAGAGTTGAAAAATGATCCTAAGATTCTTTTCATGATCCTCCTTAGAACTCGAGTATATAATAAGATCATTAATTAAAAAGACTATAAACTAGTTCATGAATGCATGAAATATAAAATTCATGAGTCCCATGATCATTTTCAATACTTTTTTGAAACTGAATGTCATCAACAAAACATTTAAGCATCTATAACTACATTAAAAAAGTCACCCTTCAGGATATCTTCCTCCTTTAAACTCAAATGATGATACCTAGACCACAAGTCTATCTTATAAAACTATCTAGATCCTCTAAAATAGTCAAAAACATTTTTGATCCTTTAAATAAATTAATGATTATTGATCATCACCTGATTTAGTGTTCAATAGTCTACATAAGGTCACTGACTTCCTTCTTCCTGTTGGGAGAATAATAATGGATCACCCCATAGTGAAACAATGGGTTGGGTGAAACCCTTCTTCATAAGATCATATATTTGGATCCTCAACACCCATAACATAGAAGACCCAATCTAATAATGATTCATTGAAATTATAAAAAAATGATTTGTATCACTATTAGAAAACAATGTCATGTCAGGGTGGTAGTGTTACAAACTCCTTATGAAAATCATTCAAAAATTAATTGACAACTATGGGATCCTCAATGGACTTGACACCCACTAAATTCCCTGAAAATTCATTCATCTATGAAAGAAGGGGATCTATACTTATGCTATTAATCCTATAACAACACTAACTACAAAACCATACGCTTTCCATACACATCAAATAACATGACTATCATCTAAAATAAATCAATAATTGTACATAATAAGTATAACCAATTAATTACAAGGATGAAATCATATGAAAATATATATAGTAAGAAAAAGTCCCCACATAACTAATACTTCTCCATATATAGGTCAAACCTTTAGAAAACATTACATAATTATTTCTAAACTCTAACTGAAATAGTAAATAATAACAGCACAGGAATCCCCTCCTCATCCAAATATAAATCACTTATTAATGTGGGTGGAAAAAAATGAGTGTGAGGCCATTGGATCTAATAAAAATAACATTAGAGTATATGATAATCTAATAATATATATGAATATCTCTATCCCCTCTAATGTTGGTATCTCCATAGCACAAAACTATCCACACCTAACTCATCTACCCCACTTCTATCAACCACCACCATAGCTACACTATGTCCTTGATCCTTAAATATGAGGAACATTATACAGTTAACCCCGACCTTCCACATCGCTTCTCAAAATAGCATAAGCATGCTTCCCATACTACTAAGGCCAATTTTTGACCCGAATATAATGAACATGATAGGCTCCAAGTACCACTAGGTTCTAAAACTAATGATAACCATATTAAACACAAACAAAGAACACTAGATGAGAGGAAAAAAGAAAACCATGAGAACCACTGACCCCCAAAAATATGAATGAAAGTTACTAATTCTGACCCCCACTATTCAAAAACTCAAAGTCCCTAAAATATGATATTGGTCATGAATAACTCTACTCTTTAAATAAATTTTTTGGATCCCCTATCATGACATTCATCCTTACAAGTGAATTATAACAATTAAATTTGAACTATTTTGTATCTCCAAATACATTGGAAATGTAAATGGAGTAATCAAATACGACATTGATGGTTGGAGTACCTCCTCGTGATTCCACGCACAAGACTACTCATCAGGGAAAATATTATAGGAAACCCAAAAAAGGTCCTTAAACATTATCCCATGAACTCACACTATCATTATCCCTTAATAAAGAGAAATAAGTTCCTACCTATTTAGTGAATTCATCATTAATGAAAATAATTCCTCCTAGAACTCCATCTGTAGATCATCTCATAAAACATATTACTTTTCCTCTCCCTAAGATACAACATCCACAACTGATACACCACACCCTTAATCTGATTGAATACAAGTAGAACCTAGTTCTCTACCCAAGATCAAATCAATATAAAAGATGTCTTGTTATCATATAACCAACTCTATGTCTCCATATCAAATATATTTCCCTTATAGGTTTCTAGATCCTTCTTTTAAAATTCATGCAATTTTCTCTATTAATCCTCACAATAGTTAGTCAGATTGACCCTTAATGGTCAATTAGGTTAGCATGTTGAAACTCACTTGAATAAACCACACACAGATGACATTAAAGATCCATAATTGAAAGGAAAATAAGGATATCTTATGCTTGATAGTATGTAATATTAACATCATTTAATTTAATTGATTTTAATACCTAAATTCACCCCATTCAATCAAATAAAAATACAAGGATGATGTTTGTTCCTCTCCTTGTTATTTTACCTATAATTACCACCCTTCATTTGGTCATTATATGATTTTATATTCCTTACATTATATCACAAGGTCCCTAAAACCCCATATCGTAGCTGGTATCCCTCATCTATATCATACAAAAAACTCTACTAATATTGTTTCCCTATCAACCCATACAGTCCTCACAAGTTCCTAACCACATGTTCTACTCTATATCTCGACCCAACCCTTTGATACCACTCTATTATTACTACCACCCTCTAAGGGTTCCCTACCTAGGTTAGAAATGAAGGAACATAGATAATGACCCCCCCCCCCCCAATACCACTACCAGTAGTCCCTAGGTTTGTGTCTACCACCGAGGGTGTAATGAATGTCACAAATATGGAAAGAATTACCCTTAATAGAAAAATTTGGATTGATATATAAGATATAAACCAAAAAACACTCTATTGAATAAGTTTAATTAAAATTCACTATATCCCAAAATTCATGTAATATCATACGAAAACAATTGAAAGTATATGATTAATGTACCAAAATATAATCTTATGGAATTAACACAACATAATCATGAACGCCCAACCTAGTTGTTTCCAGTTCAATTCCTAAAGTCCTCATAGAAACATGATAAAATGGTTTATATATACAAAGGGTGAGAATAACATGTATACTCAGTACTATTATACCAAAGGAATATCATGAAAATGTTGTAATTGAATTATGATAACCTAGTGAGAAAATAGCAAAATCAACAAGCAGTTATCAGTTCAACTTATCTTGGCCTCACCAAGGCTCTCTCTCCAAATAAAACATCTATTTATAATAATATAGGAACAAACATATCAAGAAAAAGGTGTATCCCATCATTATACATTGATTTTATACTCTTATGACCCAAGATTGTATGTTCTAGCACTGTTATGCCATCCATATCCACTAGCCTAAAACCATTACAAGCCTCATCATAATGGGTAATCTCTATCTCTTAACCAATGTCACAACCATCACATACTCATAATCCTAAAACCAATATCATATACCAAAATATTAAGGTATCACTAAGATAAAGGATGAAAAATTATTTCAATTATCTTACCATGCAAGACCCCCACCATGGACCACCTCATACTATCATCAATCGCCACCTTAACTGAACTATATCTCCAAGTCATCATTTCCCATGTATAACAACGATGCCTAGAAAAGAGAGCAAGGTATAGGGGTTTCTAGCCATCCACCCTCATGACCCTATATGCTTTGGGAAGACACTCAAAACCCAAAACCTTTTGGTTTTAGTGAAATCACAATACTTATATGGGGTGCATATAGAAATCATAGATAAAATACAATGTATTATAGTTATGCAAAAACACAACCCATGGGTTTACACATCTAAGAATTCCCAACTACAATATTTTTTTCATAACCACTATCCTACATCAGCATCACTTCTATAATATTAACCACCATTCGTGTCCCACATACCTATCACACACCCAAAAAATTGTTACATAGATCTCAATTAACCCCATCAATTTCTAATCATCTAAATATTCATTTATCTTTTTCTATATTCAAATTAAACATCATTATATCATTTCACAACCCATAATTAATTTATTTCAAAACCCAAAAATTCTAGTATAACCTAATATCATTTAATTAGAACTTACCACTTTTCAAGAATTCCATAAATACATGGAAACTAACAAGACAACACACAATTATATCAATAATGTACAAAATAATACCATATCCATATCACCCATCATCACAAAATCTACCTATCAAAACTGATTGAGTAACCAATACCATAATTCAAGCAATCATGTAAACCATCACATCAAAAAACTTTACAGGAGAAGGGGAAACACAAAAATTCCAAATTTTCACACATCTAATTCAATTGTAATCTCTATATAAATTTTTCGTGTGATGTCACTTTAAAAAAATTAGATCTCTGCAAACAAAAACATATTCATAACATCAATCATATTTCATAGACAACAACATCAGACATAACATCCTTGAATATAAATATCATGAAATCAAGTTAAGGGCATGTGATATATCCTCTTCCCCTTTCAATTTCATTATGTATGATTAATTATCTTTTTAGGAACACTCTATCCATACTCTAAAAAGGAAAAAATCATTAAAATATACAATATTCACTTAAATAAATAGAGGAATTGAATCGCATTCCTCAATTGGAACTTCAAAGAGAACCACGATCACAAATTAACAAATCAAGGTATTAAAATCTACAAATCTCAAAGTAAAAAAACACTAGTATCTACCCATAGCAATTCATTAAAAACAAGGATCAGAAATCATCCTCAAATAATGGTTTCTCTAAAATGATGATCAAGACAAAAATAGAATAATTAAGGATAGAAAGAGGAGAGAAAAGTACCATAATTCAAGGGAAGTTGATCCTCCATGGCCTGAGAGCTTGGATCCCTCAAAATAGATTATCAAATGGTTCTAAGTGTATATAGAGTTATCTAAATCTCATATAAAATTTATGGGATTCAAAACAAGAGATGTAAATCCCTCTATATATGGAGGAATCTTGAATGGCCTTACCATGGGTAGAAGATAGCCCATTATTACATGGCCCCCCTCAGTCAATGGAGGTCTAAATTTCCCATGTTCATTTCTCCATTTTTCACATATTTTAAAAACCATATATAATGATCAACATGGATTATTGCACAGAATATTTCAAGACATTTTTGGTCCTCCAATGCCTACCATGACTAGCCATTACAGTGTAGAATAAAAGGATTGTTAATTTTATCATCGTCATGATGAGGCCCATGGGGATGACCAGGTGAGTTATATCTTCATTTTTTATACAAGTGGTATCCCAAAGCACCAAACCTAGCACCACACCATTTTATAGGAATTTACAAGAATCATATTTCATACAAGGATACCCACCAAGAACCACTCACATCACCATAGAAAACCAATTAATTTCAATACTCATGGTACATAATATCACCACATGTCTATCCCCATGGATAAACACTAAGAATACAATGATAAAATGGATATAACTACACCCTCCACTATGGGGTGGGGACCCTCTAAATGTACATAACACCTCCAAACTCTTTGTAACCACTAATCCCTGAAAATAGTTAAATATGGGGACCATAGAAGTCTAGGCCCTCACATATATGACCAATTATCTTAGTTATTTAGGTGGATCTTATACCAAAAAGTGTAGATAAGGATGATATGTTCAATTTCATAGATTAGTGTCCTAAAAATGTATATAACATGAATATAATGAAAATGTATATAAAGGAAAATTAATATTGAATATAATGAAAATAAAATGGGAATGTATATCTTTAAAATGAATCAAATGATTTTAAATTATAATTGAATGATAATGAGAAGAAACTTTGGAATAAAGATAAGGGGTTATAGAAACAGGAATAGTTGGTTGAAAAATATAAAACAAAATAATACCATCAAATTATCATTATAAGTTAACTTTTTAATAGATGTATGGAATAACTTTATTTTATATTCCATGCTTCTTAACACTCAATGTTTTATTTTTGAAAAAAATTAAGGGGGATAATTATTGTATGATAAGTTTCTTTTACAAATGGGGAGAATTTTTGACCTTGTGTTTGGAAAGTTGTTTTTCTATAAGGGGAAGAATCATTATTCTAGAAATATATACTCAAGGGAGGATTTAGAAGATCAGAGAGTCAGTTTTTTACTTTAGTTAAATTTTCCTTTCTTTAAGTGTATTTTGATTATAAAAAAAGTAGAGACTATTTTCTATTTGCCTAAAATAATTCTTATGTATTCTTGGTTTTTAAAATCATAATAAACATCATGTTTTCCTAGATTTAATGTAAAATATTTTTTCCTAATTTTTTTTCTATATATTTATCCTTCGAATTTGTTATTAAAAAAACAGATCCCAAACAATCCACTTACATAACATCATAGTCACTATAAATTCTTTGAATTTATGATCATGTTGAAGATTTTCAGTTTGTTTGAAGTGAAAATTGTTATTCAAGATCATTGAGATAACCATTATGAGTTTTCATTCTCAATTCCTATATGTATGAGAATTATGATTGAAATAAAATTCTCTATTAATTATTTCTCACATTTAAATAGTAACTTTTGATAGTTTTTCACTACCTCGGTGACTTAATAGATTCTAATTGTTTAATTTTTTAGTATGATATTAGTGCTTCAAATTACGAGATTTTTTTTTGAAAAATATCTATGTTTCTCATTTATTAATTTTCCTCTAATCATGTTTGATCAAAGAGTTCAATGGATTAGAACTACTACATTTAAACTTTTTTTTCAAATAATTCCAACGGATAATATCTTGGATAATTTCGATCTTTTGACTAATGTAGAAATATATAATAAGAGTTTGTTACATCTATCATTTTTCAATGAATTCTTGGAATAATACTTGTTCATTTTGATATTTTAGACCGATAAAGTTCTTGGGTTTAAAAATTTATTTGCATTATAATGATGTAATTATTTTAATAGTAACTATGATATTAAAAAAACCACATTTTTAATGATTATTTTGGTATAAAATGATTTTTTAATATTAATTTATTTATTAGTCATGATGATATTTTATTTTTCTATGATTTATTATATGATTCAAAAAATGTTTAAAAATAATAAAAGTAGTAATGGATTAATGATGAAACAAGTGCCTTATGATATACCATAGATGAAGAACCAATACCAAAGATTCATTCTAAACAACCAAGATGAGATGGACATGAAGTTGTTGGGATCCATTGATTCATTTCATTAATGGAATATTAATGGAATGAAAATTGAATAATTTCAGGGGTTTTAGTTCAAGACATGAAACAAACCCTTCTAAAAAGGATCTTAAATATTTCACGACATGAAACATATGTTCTCATCATGAATCAAGTTTGAAATACCCAGAAACCAGTTGATTTCAATGTAAATAAACATGGATGCCAAATTTTTTATGTAAAACTGCCATCCATACTAGGTTTTACATGGAGTGAATATATTTCACCATTTATAGAATCCTGATCTTGACTTATGATTATAAATTAAATTCTAAATGGAATTAAAAAGAGATCACTCAGTGAGGGGAAGATCTAGATGATTTCCTTCTAGTGCTTTATTTTCTTGTTTTCTCTAATTCATTTTCATATAATCTTGTGATTACTTCCCTTTACCACATTATCTCATAATACGGAGCACTAATTTTTCTGATTGATTAGAAATGGTGGATGATGGAATTATTTTTTTATGATTGAGTTTTTAGGATTAATTTAATAAATATCTTTTCCATATAAAATCTGGATTCAATTATTAATTTTAGTTTTTAATTTCAATATGATTAAATTAGGGTCATATTATATTAATTTCAATTGCCTCAGTCAATGATCTAAAATCTACCTCCATCCAATTTCGGTCTATATACAATGGAACAAGCTAGGGTTGGATCATCAGTGCTCGGTGATCACTAGCACATTTGTGGAATTGTGTCTATAAATATTAATTATTATAGAATAAAAATACCTACTTAGGGATTTCCATGATTAGTTAATGGGAACCAATACAATGCCAGACACATAGGAAGGAGGATAAAATGACTTGATATTTCAATTAGTTATATCCTCACTATCACCATCTGGCCAAGGGAGAGTTGGGAATTGATAATGTAATCTCTCTTTTACTAGTTAACAGAAAAAGAATGGGTAAAATTGGAAACTAGGATATCATTACAATAGGTCCATCCAAGAACGTCCTAATCACTATTTTACATTAACTATTTTGTATCATTTAAATTAATCTTCCTTCCAAAATACAAATTTCATGAAACAAATCAAAAAACAATTTTATAAAACAACTCAAAAGTGAAGGATCTATTTTTCCGACTCTTCTTTTAGAGACAACCTAAGTTTAACATATTATAATAAACATAGGTAGAAAAAAATTCTCTATTAACCATTACAAAGGAGTGAATCAAATTTAGCATCATTGTTAGGAAAGTAGTTTCTCAAAACCCAACTAACAAAATTAATATTGAATGAAATTTAGTTAAAATGACCCAATAATTAAATTTGATCTGGAAATTGAATAAATTCTAACCTAATTAATGAAAATAAACATAAATACAAGATTTAATGAAACAAACAACATATATTCAAGTGAAACTCTCCGTGTTAAATTTAAACAAAAAAATATGGTAGAAAATCCCAACCAAATGTTGAGAGACGTATGAGCATAATGTTTTTATAATAAAAAACTAATTATATGTTCCAACTTTAGAAATTTATTTTTCACTATGAATTAATATGGTTCAATTTCATCCCAAATTTGATATCCTTGTAGAAGGATACTTGAATAGGAATATTCAAGAATTATAATATATATTCTTCGGCATTGAGTAGTCACCAATGAACAATTCAAGTGGAGTGGTTTCTCCTTTTCACTTGAAGGAGTTGTAAATAAATGGTTGTACAACAAAAAAATGACAGGATATTGATTAGGGATATGTCAAAATGTTCTTCATGTAGATATTCTTCCCCATATACAGGATCAAATTAATCAAAAAAAAATAGATCTATTCTATTCACCAGTCGATCGAAGAGACACTCTATGAATATTGTGATAGGTTCAAGAAGGTGAAAACTTAGTGCCCATGTTGAACTATGGAATAAAATAACTTCCTCATTTTATTATATGATGTATTACTCAACAATGGTGGAAACCTTATAGAAGATTAATCTATAGGAGAATTGATAGGAAAATGGATAGTAGAATCTAGAGGTCTAATTGGGAATATTACTCAAAACACACATAAATTTAGAATGAGAGGTATGGGAACCTAAGGAATCCATATGGAATGAACATTTTATTTATTCGATTTATTTGAAACATAATTTTAAAAACTCACTAGTTATGTGATAAAAATATATGTGAATAAATAATGTAGAAAACATGAATCATATTATGTGTATTTTTTATGTTCTTATTACATTCATTTTAATGAATAATTTCTAGAAGTGTAGGGGACATAAATCTATGTGTATCCTTTCAGCCCCAAAATTTCTAGCGAAATCAACCATGGAAACCTCAAGAGTAAACTAGATATAAAAAATAATAGAATATATATAATCCCTTATATAACAATAAATATCTACCATGGCCAAAAAAATAATACAAGAACCCACAACCATTTAAACTATCCTATAAGCATCCATATTAGTATCAAGCCTTTCAACCACCTCCTTTCTAACAAAAAATCAGGAAAAAACTTCAATTTTTTTATGAAAACTAAAATTGATTAGATATTTAAGATATGATGAACAAAATAAAATACTTGACCAATTTTTTTAATGAAATTATGAAAATTATTTCCAGAAATATGTGAAAACTACCAACGTTTAAAATCTTTAACCCTAAAGAGAGCATAAACATTATTATAACATGAAGTGGGAAGGAGATTCATACACCTATAAAAATAAATGATAACAATTCTAAGAATAATTATACATATAAAACTATCTATTTAAGAGAGAATAACATGGATAAATAATAAGTAAATATAAATTTTTTGAAAGAGAGTATATAAATTTCATTGAAAAAAGGGAAAATAATGAAAACTTGACACCATTTACTACTCATCTTACTGATTCAAAGAAGGTTTAAAAGTAGTGTCTTCAAAAAGAAATTTAGGATACCTTTTGAAAAGTTAAGATCAACATCCCACTCTAATTATCCATCTAAAAAATCCATAAATATGAAATTCTATACCAAAAAAGGGATACTAGTCAGAAATAAATTAATCAACTTAGGAAGAAGTATCTTAGCCCTTATCACACCACTGATACCAAAAAAATGTCAAGATCTAGGTAAATTCTATATTCTCTACACTATTGAATCATTAATTATTTATAATTTTTTATGTGATCTAGTAACTTCAATAAATTTCATTTCCCACTCTATGTTTATATCTTTCAATATTTGAGAATTATCCCCCCCCCCATAGTGGTTTTCTAGCTTGAAAATAGGTACAAGGTTTTCCCCAACATGTGTTTTGGAGTACATACTTTTAAAATACAAATATTTAATTTTCCCAACTGGATTCTATGTACTGAACATGGAATATAATAGGATCCCATCACACTTTCTCGTCATTTTGGGGAGTCCATTCTTAAATTAGATTAATACCAACATTAATTTCATCCAAAATTCATGGAATAAAGAAGAATTCATCCGAAAATCATTCACTTCATGTAATATCCCATGTAGAACATACAGAAATGATTTATTATTAAGGTATGATTGGTGAATTATTATCATTTATATAATACTTTTAATTTTAAAATACCACTTCCCAAAAACATAAAGATCATAATTTAAAGTTATAAGAAGATATACCATTTTATATCTTTAGTGATTTATTAAAAAAGATGACATGATGAATGAGGTTCAAGGATTTGAAGTAAGAAACCTCAATTCAATATCATTCATTCAGAAACACCCATGTCTAGAGTTGAAATAGCTTCCTTATGATTTAATGTTTGTGTAACTCATGGAAAGAGTGAGATTACTAGTGATCATTGAAAATAATATTTATGAGACCCATGAAAAAACCATGATTATTGTTAAAATATTTTTTACCAATAGGATATATTTTTAGATATATACCTTGGATTAAACCCAATATATTCCCTCATAAAATATTAATTTAAGGTGACTAATGACCAGTGAGATAACTATAGAGAAGAATTAATCCCACCATCATGAAGGATGAAAAAAATAGTTAATATAAAAAATTTTTAGTATCCAATATTATTTAGCTAATTTCTAATTCAAATTTGGTTAGCCGAATCCATGTATTCCCAATGAAAAATTATATGACCACTTTCAAGAATTAAAAAAATGAGTTGATTCCCATTACATTGAACAACACTTGGGGAGCTTGTATAAATTACAGAAATCTAAATAAAGTTAATTGAAAAGATCACTTACCCATCTGATTCATTGATCTAATGATAGAAATGTTAGTAGGGAAAACTCATGATTACTTCTTATATGGGTTTTTAGGAATCTTTTAGGTACTAGTTTCTCTAGTAGACTAGAATAAAATAACCTTCACCTATCATGTTAGTACCTTATCCTACTAGATAATTCAATTTTTTCTTTGTAATGACCCAGTTACATTTCAATGGTGTATGGTATGTATTTTCTTGTAAAATGATGAGGACTTCCTGAAAATATTTATTCACATATTTACTATATTTTTAAATTCATTGGATCATTACATAGTGAATTTTCAAAATTTTCTATCAAAACATTAAAATCTTGTTTTAAATTTTTTAAAGTGTTATTCCATGCTTGAAAAATGGCTTGTTTTAGGGAACATAATTTTAGAGAAATGAGTTGAGGTACATATTTAAATGGTTAAAGTAATAAATTCATTTCCATATTCAAATTTATTGAATCGTGTTAGAAATTTTTAAATACATATAGGTTTTACAGAAGATTTATCAATGTTTTTAGAAACCTCTATCTCTCCCTCAATATTACTATTAAAAGAAGTTAAATTTTATTTTTAAAAAATAATTCATAGAATTGTATAATGTATTGAATTAATACCTAATTACATCGCCAATAATGAAACCACCAAACAGGGACCATCCATTTTAGCTTCTTAATGATGCATTAAACCACATCTTAGGATCCACCCTCTCACAAATAATTTACATCAATCCTAAAATCCTAGTGTAATGACCCATAGTTTATAAATGATATTCTTTTTATGCAATTAATGTTTATTATAATATATTATATTATATTATACATGTACAACACATAGAGAAAGAAAAACCAAATCATTTAATTGATTAGAATAATTACATTAGTCAATGAATAAACCCATTAATATTACAATTATTAGAAGTAAAAAAATAGATAATGATTTTTTTTTTGGAAAACATGGATTTCTATCAATCTAATAGAATCATATCTCCCATGAATAACACTACTGGAGAGAACCGAAATATTAGTAAACCAATCAAAATTATAAAAATTGGAAATAAAGACCATTCATAGGAATTGAATGGAATAATGAATAAATGAATTTATAGGTAATTATAGGAGATAACCTGACAATTGGAATTGAAATGTGACTATTATAATAGTTACCTAATCATTGGGAATAATAACCTAAGCATTAGGAACAAGGACCTGACCGTTGGAATATTAATTTTACCTCAAAAAAATAAATTATGATATAAATAATATTTATCCTTATTAAATTAATTAAATATAGATATTATAATAACAAAAAATATATATCATGGTTAAAAACTCAAAAAAATATATAAGCAAATTTTTAATTAAATGTATTTTAAATTAGATTTTTTAAAAATAAAAAATTTTACATAAATATTTCAAATTATCTATTATTTAATTTTATTTTTATAAAATGAATATATTTTTTGAAATCATCACAATGGAATTTTTCGTGTGTGATTTTTTGGTAATTCTTTCACATACTTTAATTTTTAGGTCAATAGTAAAAATACAGTTTTTCACATAATCAGTTTATCTAAAATTATTTCATTCATGATTTAATAATGTCAAAATGATTTATAAAATTTTAGGTTCAAAAAAATATATTTAATTTCATAAATGAGTAATAAAACATCGATAAAATTAATTTCCAAACCAATAATCATTTTCCAAAACCAAATGTGAAAACTGATCCCTTAAAATAAAAAATACACCTTTTTAATAAACAAATTGAATTATAATTAAAAAGGGATATAATTTCATAAAAACCATTATATTATATTTATTTATGATTTATATTTTCAAAAATTCAATATTAAAATTTTTACCTTTGATATAATATTTTATTCAATATTCTATTCTAAACATATTTCTCTCCTCAAGTATAAATAACCCATCTCCCTCTCCTTGGAAAACAAATCCTCAATCACTTTAAAAAGACAAATTTCTTTCCAAATAATCCATATAATTACCCTTGGAATACCTTGGGATGTTCTAGAGTAAACTAAATCCAAACATCAAGGGAGTTTTACTATAAAAAAAATAAGTTATACTAAGGAAAGAGTAAGTTTGTATCAACTCTTATATTTTTTTATTCTTCACTTTATTTTCCAAATTTATTTTAAAAAAAATTATAAATTAATTTTTAGTATTTTAACATTTTATTAATGATATCAAACTAATTCAAGTATCATAATTATTACATATATAAATTTCAAACTTCTCTTTCCCACTCTTTCAACAATGTCTCTTCAACGGTTGGTTAATCACCAACAAACACATTTCCAATCATTTTCTTATCATGAAACCTATGGTTGGTTACAATAAATTGTTTATGATATATAAATGTATAAATATATCTATTTTAAGATTATATAATTAGTTATACTTATGTATAAATAACTTTTAAAAAATATAGAAAATCAAAGAAAAATGGGGCATTTTTTAAGAAAAAATGACATAAAATAGACAATCCATTAACAACAGAAATTAAGAAATTTAATAAATTTATTATAATTGATAAATAGTGATAAAAATTAAAATAATTTACTCTTGTATAAAAATTTTAATATATCTATGTTTATTATTCAGGAGGCACAAAAGTGGTGAAACAAAGTGGGATTTAAGGTAAGGGGATTCTCAAACCCAACTCCCTTTCACTGGGTTATGCCTCTTTCACATCAATTTCATTATGGAAATTAGTGTAATTTTTCTTAAATATATTATCAATATTATTCAGTTTTATTTTGATAATAAACATGTTTCTACCTTTATTTATATTCTAAATACTAATATTTTCTAAAAATAATTTTCTTTCCAATACACATCTTTTACTCCTCTTGAGTTGTTTCTTATTCAATCAAGAATGATGATGTTTATTCCAAATATATTATTAGTTATTCATTGTGGAAACCCATTTTTATTCATGAAATCATACTTTTTTAAATCCTAAGGAAATTCATTATATTCCAGGAGTTATTTCCATAATATGATTCTGATACCTTATATGTGGCATGCACGACTATGTAAATATTATGATGTGATGGGTGGGACTATAATTATATATATCTCCAATGAATTGGCTAATGTGATATATATCCTGATGTTATGTGTATTATTCATGATCATGATACTATATTTTATCTCAATTATTATGTTATGATTTATGCACATATGTTATGTGTGGACATGATGGTAGCTTTGTTCACTACTATGTGTGGAATTTTACCACTATGACATGATTTTTCATATTTATACATCGCCACATTACACGAAATTGTCAAATATTTCCTTAATTATTTTTATTATGATCATATTCTTGTGATATTATGGTGTTGATTATTCTCACCCATGTATTATCTATCTATGTCCCTTATTCTTCCTCTTAATGGGATTTTAGGTCAACCCTTTTCTTTGAAGTATATCCTAAAGTGACTATATGTACTAAGGATAATATGAAATATTTTAAATGCATAAAAAATAGTATTTTAATAATTTTTATGATTTATTATCTATAATTGATGTATGATCCTAATTCACCCAAGATACTAAACCTTTCAATCCTGGAATGTGTAACTATTATTTGTTTTATCTTTAAAATTATGTAGTAGACCTATAAAAAAGGTATGGTATCTATTAATATCTTATACCTATAGGACATTAGATTATACTAATATTTAATACACAATCACTAAGAAAGAGTTCCTTGGAGTTTTTTTCACTTGATAAATTCAGATCCTATCTACTTGAAAATAATTTTTTTCCCTAATCATGCATTGCTTAGGTATTTAATAAAGATAGATGGTGTTCATCAATGGATGTTAATATGGAAGATACTATTAAAATATTTTAATTTATATATTAGTAAAAAATGTATTAATATTAGGTTGTTGATCATATTATTTGACTACCCCATACCATTGAAGCAGAAATTCCAAATCAGGACCCAATCAATTATTAGCTACCCAAAGAACAACTTTTCATCATGGAAGGTGAAGCAGAATGGTATGATGACGTTGTAAATTATTTTATT
This sequence comes from Viscum album, assembly GCA_963277665.1. NCBI lineage: Eukaryota > Viridiplantae > Streptophyta > Magnoliopsida > Santalales > Viscaceae > Viscum > Viscum album. Next base: position 227,731,186 of record OY728162.1, read on the forward strand.
ACATATCAAGTTCCCTCTAATTTTAACACCCATAAGAATCATAAACTAAAATATGACTCAATATATTATATTTTGGAAGATCCATTCTTGTGGAAATTTTATAATGACCAAATAATAAGAATATTCTCACCAGTAAGAAAAATTGAATCTCCTTTTTGAGTTCTTCCAAACATTAGCTTATATAGGTAAATTTAGAATATAATTTACATCTATAAAAGATTTTGAATCTATAATTTCAAAATTAATTTTTTAAAATATTCACATTAATTTTTTAGTAAATGTGAGAAATTTTATTTTTTTGGAAATATCTCAAAAACATGGGAAATACCTCAAATACCAATTACTATTTGTGAAATTTTTAAATTATATGGAATATATTTGATTGGACCATTCATAATTTAATTTTATGATTATAATATTCCTATAGTTTTATATTTTTTGTTATAATAGTTTGAAGCAACATCCACCAAGATTGAGAATGCTAATGTTTGTGATTTTATCAGGACTAACATATTCTGAATGTTTGGATTAACATGAGGCATATTCAGTAACCATGGAACTCATTTTCTCAAAAAATTAATGTAATAATTGCTTAAAAAAATTATGGATTTATCATAATATATCAACAGCATACTACCCACATACAAATATCCAATCAAAAGTTTCTAATAGAGAAATAAAAGGATTCTTGAGAAAATAATAAAACCCAACAGGGAGTAGTGAAGCCTAAGGTTGGATGATACCTTATTGTATTATAGGTAAAACAAAAAGACACCCATAGGTATCATCCCTTCAAAATTTATTTATGGGAAGATATTTCACCTCCATGATGAATTAGAACACAAATTCTATTAGGTTGTAAGAGAGATGAATTTGGACCTTGGAAAAGATAATATTGAGAGGAGACTATAGTAGTAATATCTAGAGAAAATCGGGAGAGAATCTTTCAAAAATTCAATGATCTATAAAGAGAGAACAATGACATCCTATGACAAGATAAATCAACTAAGAAACATTATCCCTAGAGATAAAGTGTTGTTATACAACTATAGACATAAAATGATGCCAAGTGATATTTTTTCTAGATGGGAAGGGACTTTTACTATTATTCATAAATACCCTTTTGGTGTTTTAAAAAATTAAAAAGAAGGAGGAAACCCATTCACTATTAATTTTAATAGGCTGAATAAGTACCATGTGACCTTACCTCAATAACCAATGGTGGATATTAAACTCCTTAATCCATTTTATCAATAAATACCCACATATTTGATCCTGTTCTTTAAAATTAATTATATTCCATGATTCCAGTTTTAATATACTAACCTAAATAATCAATTTGAATAAATTGTGTAAACTACATCAATTAAATGTGTAAAAGGAAATCCTTTATTGTATGTTTTCTTTAAATAGTCATTTTTATTCTATCCAATGATGTTAAAAAAACTCTTTTCGGAGGAAACCCTCATTTTTTTCCTTACTCCGCTCTTCCGCTCATTTCTATTTAAACATAATTGAATAGGCCTACAATATTAATTATTTTAATTATTATTATTATTTCTATAAACATTGAATAAGGAAACATGGATAAGTTTTATATAATTCATGTTGTGAAAGGAATTCACTTTTTGTAATTGGCATTCAGGTTAAAAAAAGATTCCACATCATGAACATTAAATAAAATACTACCGAATGAACACGACTTTCACAACCCTATTTAATGAATCGTTTTAAGGTGAGTGTGAGTTTAAATTTATTATTTTATTCTAACCCAAAATTTTATTCTATTAGTATGATTAAAAATAAAAATTCATGCCCCATAGTTGGCCTTCTTAGTTTTCTCTACGAGTATATGAGACATGAATTTATTAGGAATACCATGATGTCATGTTTCATATATTAAAGCTAATTAGATTGAATAATTAAAATGTTAATTGACTAATTAAAGGGAATATTAGATTGTTATTTTTTATGATTAATTAATTAATGGAATTAATTAATTTATATTAATGAAATTTCCATAAGATTTTTGAACATTAAATTCTTAAAATTTATGTGGATTTGTTTTTAATTATTATTTCAGGCCATGAGTGATTTCTAAAAATTCATATGTTTAATTCCCAAGATGATTTATAGACCAAATACATTCTATTTATATCTTGAGAATATTTCTTGAGTGATCATCGGGCATTCCTCCTGTTAGAAATTTCATTGTAACTTTTCAAATCTATGACATTACAAAATCACATTTAACTTGATTGAGGCATATTTGTTATTAAGCCCTTGTACATGAGGCCACCATTTAAACTAATCCTTGTATATCTTGTAGAATCACTAAATGACCTCTCTATTAATGGGATACATTAAAATCCATTTATAACCACTCCTACCATAGTTTATTTATATTTCATGAAATTTTAAAGTTGAAGAGTAGGGTTGGGGGAACTGTTGGATGAAGGGGTTTATTACAATATAAGGGAAAAATTGTGTGGTGATAATTTGGGTATTATGATAGGATCATGATTCCTTCATTATACTTTTATTTTTTTCCATTATTAAAAAATATATATATATATATTGAAAAGTAATGGGTTGTGTTATTAAAAAAATCAAATATCATCGTTACCAGATAAATGATTTTATCATATTGTTTTAGGTGGTGGTGGTGTTATTTTTCAAATAAAAACATTCAAAAAAAGTAAAAAAAACAAAAGAACAAAAAGAGATGGAACAGAGATAAATTCATGGAGTTTTAATTCTTTCATAATACATGCATTGATCATTAGTATTCTTTGAGTTCTAGAGGTGGGAGTTATAATATGAGATGGATACTTTTAGTGACCTTTTAATCTTATATCATGTTGTATGATTTAGAGATAAACATGATTTATGAGACTGTATATTTTGAACATAAATCCTTACAAACCATAAGCTTCATAGTCCTTAAAAAATTATTCAAAAAGAACTCATGATTTTATGTGAATTTACTCTTCAGAAAGTGGAGAATATTTATACTTTTCAAGCCTATGTAAAAAAGTAATGTACTCATGGTATCTGGATAACTCTACTCAAATTTATACCATTAGGGATGAGAGAAAAGAATCCATAGATACGTAAGTCATGAATAAGAGTGCTTGATAATAAGGAATTATGATATATATATGGATTAATGTAACATATCCACCATTTTTCAATGGGAAAAAGTAAAATGCTCTGACTAATTAAACTATTTGGAGAATGTATAGTTGAATTAATGCTTTATGTAGAACATGAAATGTTAATCCCACATTTATAAAAATTTAATTAAATTAAATTTAAATTTAAATATTGGTCTCATGTTGTTCCTCTTTAATTAATATTGAGATTACATACTTGAGAAAAACAAAGTTCTATGTATGGTCCAATTGACAGAACCATATTTTTTTATGATTATTTTGATATAAAATGCATTATTTATGTAAATTAATTTGTTAACTGTGCTGATATTTTACTTTATTTATGATTTATGGTAAGATATAATGATCTAATGAAAATGAGCATAAAATTTGTTGATTCATGATTCAAAAAATGTCTCGTGATGTTTCGCAAGTGAAGGACCAATCCTAGAGCTTCAAACTAAAGAAACAAGATGAAACAAAGGTGACACTATTGTAAAAAATCGATTCATATCATGAATAGACTATTCATGACATGAAAATAGAAGAACTTAATCGGGTATAATTCATGATGTGAAAAAGAACACATAAAGATGATAATCCTGAGGATTTAATGGCACAAAACATATATTCAATCCATTAAATTGGTTGCACATACCCAAATATGAGAAGATTTCAATGTAAATATAAAAAGATGCCCAAATTTGGACCCAAACCCCCTTTATTCTTATTTTTGGATGATAATGAATTCATTGATAAATTATTTAAATAAATACCATGACATAATAATTTAAATTCATGGTTATGTGGGATTCAAAAGAGATTACCCCTTATGGGTAAGTTATGGATAATGGCTTACTGGTGATTTATTTTCTTTTTTTTTATTTTCTTCGAATCTAGTGATGCTTTAATTATCTCACATCATCTTTTTTACCCTATCTAGGGAGAAGTGATTTTTATTTGTGATTGGGGAGGGGGATACTAGACCTATTTTTTATTATTGAGTTTTTATGATTAATTGAATAAAACCCTTTTCCTTATATAATATATTTTCAATTATTAATTTTAGTTTTTAATACTTAATTTGATCATGTTAGAGTTGGATTTTTTTCATTTTAGTTTCCTCATTCAAGGATCCAAAATCTAATTCTACCAAATTTCGGTCTATATATGATGATAGAGGCTAGGGTAGGGTGTTGAGTTCTCATTGATCGTTTGAATTTGTGTGTGTAATAATGGATGAAACTATTACTAATAATAGAATAATAGTATCTGATTGGGGATTTTCTTAATTAGTTATGTGGACTTGCTGAAATTACACACACATAAGAAGAAGGGTTGAACATATTGAGATTTCAATTAGGGATATCCACACCATCACCATCTGTCTATGAGAGAGAGAATAATCGATAATGGAATCTACCTCTTACCAGTTAGAAGAATATAAATTGATAAAATTAGAAATCTTGATAGCATTTCACTAGATCTATCCAGGCCTAACCCAATAAAATATTTTCATCACCTATTTTAAATCATCTTAATTAATATACCTTTTAAACTCTCAAATTCACAACACAAGTAAAAAATTAATTTTCTCAAAAAACTCATATGTGAAAAAAAATATCTTATGTACTCCTATTTTAGTGACAATATAAGGATAACCTACTATAATACACATAAGTAATAAATAATTTTTCCACTCCCTACGATAAGAAGTGTTTAAAATATCCTTAAATAATATTTTATAGAGGTTTATATATTGTCATCAGAAACCTCCTTTTTTTAATTTTTTTTTCTTATTGTTCAATTTTACTTGTTTTATTTAGTTAGTTAATAACATTTGAATATTTTATATTTCATTACATTTAACTCTTTTTTACCATTAATTTTTTTAAAACCGATATCTTCTAAATTACACTAACCTGTAGTTTGAAAAAAAAATTATGTTTGTAAAATATTTAATTCACCCACCTTCCTAGAGATTCCATATTAGGACAATGCATATTCTCAATGTGACATCTATAAGTATTTCACTATCATATATTCCATCTCATTGAGTGAATCTAAATCTATAGGATTCTTGTAACTATATTGGGATAATTATAACATTACTAATATCATCAAAATCACTCACTTAATTTCTCAAGATATATATTTCAATTTTCATTAATTAGAATTTTTTACATATTCTTCAGATGTCATTTCATATAAATATTAGGACTCCCTCTTATGGGTTGACTCCCCATTTATTGCTCTATTATTCTCTATCATATTTAAAATTATATATTGTACAAAAAATTATAATTTTTGTGTCTATAAATTTCATATCACTATTACTGGACATTATATTCATACTTCTTTCACGAGACATGTGTTGACTATTTCCTTTGTAATGTTGATTGGGACTAAAATGAGTTGATTTATTATTCTTATTTAAATATAAAATTTAGAAATCCTTTTTATTATTAGAATATATTCATTAACATATTTAGGAAATCCATGGAATCGTTTTAGAAAGAACATGATTATTTTTTCCTTTATTATTCCATTCATCAACAAAATTCACAACTCCCTTGAAATATACCATAATGTGTTCTGATCTTCCACATAATAACATATTCTATGGAATTTTCTTCTAATAAATTTACTTCTAGATTCATTTATAAAATTAATCTAAATTGATATTTTTTTATAAATATTACTAATTAAATATCCTAAATTAAATTCATCATCATATATTGGTTTTTGACATATATATTTTAGTTAAGAAAATTTATAATTTTGTAAAAAATATAAATAAAATTTTATATAATTTTTATCCTCTATAGTGGAAGACATGTAATCATAAAATATCAGTTGTACTCATTCTAAATAATAATGATCTATGTGATAATACATTCATCAATCTTTTTAATATTAAAGACTCTCTTCTCAAAAAAAATTTTTAGCATTTTTGTCAATTGCCTTATCAAAATTTACTTTCATCTTATTTAAAGTATTTTCAACATCAGTAGATTATACTAGAGTATCCATTAGTTATTTATTCATTACTAAAACACTATTTTAAATTTTTAGCTTTATAATTCAGAGACACATTAACTATGAGAAATATATCTTCTTAAAATATTCATATGCTTCCATTAAAATAACATCCACATTCTTTCTTCTTCATGGTTTACTTATTAAAAATTTTTATATCCTTTTTGATATTGAAATTATTATTAAGGTATACTTTATTGTAGACTATATATATCTCTTCTCATATCCATGTTCATTTTTTATAAATTTTTCTTTTCCATAAAACATTAATATTATAATTTTTCGTTAATAAACTTTATAAATGATTTCTTGTAAGGAATTGACCTTCAAAATTGCATATTCTAGTTTCTTTATACTAGAATTCAACTTCTTTTATTCTTAAATATATTTTATTCTTATGTTATAGAGATTTTGATCATAAAAATGGTATAAAACCCATATATTATAATGTGTATACTTCTATTTAGTTTCAATTTTTTCACAATAAAAATATTTTAATGTAAAACGAGAATTATTTTTAGGAAAAATGATCACAACTTTAAAATTGATGTCTTTATTTCCCTTAACCATCCATAATCATTGTGAAAAACATTTTAAGATAAATTATTGTAAAAAAATCTCATTAATGGACATAGAAATAAATAAATAAACTTTTAGTCCATGAATACATATAAAAATTTTCCTTTTAACATTAACATTGCGCTCAGAATAATAATTTTATTACCCAAAAAATCACATTTTATGCCCAAATAATTTCATCAAAAAATTCATCAAAAAATTTAAAGGAAAAATAAAAAAAACATAAAGGTTTATATGAAAACATGAAAAAATTATAATAAATTTTTCACAAAGTTATAATTTTTACACATAAGAAATATAATATTCTTTCTTTTAAATGTAAGTTCATTATATTAAGTTGAGAAATAATAAGTGTTATATAAAACCCCTTATAAATAATAGATAAAACTTTTAGGTTAATTGGTTCATAATTTAAATATCATTCTAACACATGTAATACCTATACAACCGACTTTTATACCCAACCCATTAAAGGGATATCACAGACCCACAAATCCTTGGTTTACCACTGAACCACCTATCAATAGATAATAAAAAAACTACCCATCCTTGGTTTATAATGGTAGAACCCATTATCATGATAATTTCCAATAACTATGAAATTTTCATAAAAAATGAAATCATTTATTTTCATCATTACACTCATAAAATATTCTCGATGAAAATTACCTTTCTATATAGAAATAAATTATTAAAATAATTGATCAATTATAATGGAAAATAATTTCTTTAAAAAAAAACTTGTAAAATTATAAAGGAAACATCAAATAAAAAATTATTCATGAGAGTTGGAAAATATTCTATGATATTATAATTTAATAAAACATCCTTCCATTATTTTTTTATAAAAGTCATAAATTACATCATTTGGGAAACGATAAGAATATTTCTTTTATACTATTTTGTAAAACGTAAAACATATAGTAGAATGAATTTAAAAATCATAGTATAACTAAAATAAAATTATTTAAAATATTTTTTCTTAAATATGGATATAGAAGAAAAATGGAGTTTTAAGGGAACTTTGAATGATTATTTTCAAAAGAATGTCATTTACCTTAAGTCTGACTCGTTATGTACGTTTGTTGTCTTCCTAAATAATATAAATATGATAATTTTATAATTTCTTAATGACATTTCAAAATTTTATTTTTTCCGTTATTTTATTTAATACCATGTTATATAAAATTAATCAATTATTTTTGTTTGCTTTGGAAAATTTGAATATATTTGGCTTATAAGTCCAAAATGACTTTGGAAAGTTTACTACAGTCACAGAGGTAAATATAACATTATTTAAAAAATAATAATAATTTAATAATTATAATTTTCATAGATCAATTTTATTTTTAAATCCAACCATTAATGTTGTTTTAAAAAATTAACTATGTCACCATTATAGAGATGGTAGGCCATATATACGCATGATAAACATTTCCAATTTTACAATGATCATTATGGAAAGAAGGAAAGAATTATTTTATCATTATATAATTATAATAATATCATAAATATAATATTATTTCCGTAAATATATTTATATATATCATTTATGTGATGTGGTGAAAAAATTTGAATCACATCTCTTGGTGAAGGTGGTAGTCCACATGTACACACAAACAATGTTATCATTTTCCTCTATATGGAATGGTATGAAAATATGTGTTATATTAACTTCCCATAATAATAAAAATCTAATTACTCTCATATATATATACATATAAATTAATTACATCATTATAACCATTCTTGAGAGACAGTGATGGAAATAAAATTATGTTGGTTTGCGAGACGGTAGTCCGTTGTACATAGGAATAATAGAATTGTTCCCCATTTTATAGTATAGGAGATAGACAAAGGGTTGTTAAATTAACATAACAACAAATTAGTATATAGAATACTCTGGTTTTATTATAAAATCATATTTTTAAAATATTTGAATTAGGTGTAAGAAGAAATAATACTATAATATGTGGTTAAAAACTATACCTCTTCTTTGGAAATCCTAGTTTGATTAACACCTTAAGCCCTATAAGGTTGGTATTCAGCCTAAAACAATACATATTAAATAAGGAGATGAATTATAGGAAGTTATTTTTTTAGGGAATGTCTAAACCAAATGGGTTGTGATTTGTAAATGAATTATAAGAAGAGCTTCCCTATTATAAGAGAGGGGATGGGAACTCTTGGAACTCGTCAAAATATTAAATTAATGTAAATTAATTCTCAATTACAAATGCATAAAAGCTGATTAATTTATAATATATAATGACTACATGTATAAATAATATTATTTAATAATAATTATACCAGTTTTTATCACATTATTACTCTTATCTTTTAGTTTTAACCCCATGTTAACCCCTTTCACACTTAAAATGACAATAAGTATTTTTACTATTTGAGGGTTAGTAATGTTACTTTAAATGTACAAATAGATAATAAATGGGAAATTCCTTATACTACCAACAAAATCATAATCACATGGCCATATATAATATTTTTATTAATTTAAAATCATTTAATAAAATATCATTTATTATAATATATCATTCATTTAAATTTTGAAAAGGATTCATTATTTTTATTTTAATAACATAAATAATGTAAGTAAAATTAGATAAAAATACTTTAATAAATCACCACCATGTTATTATCATAAATAAAATTTATGGATCTCATTAGTTATCTCAAATTAAATTACTTTTAATATTTTTAATGTCATTTATTGCATTTTTCATTAATTGAATAATTACTATGTGAGAGTTTTGTAATCATTTAAGGTAATTATTTCATCAATAAATATAATGTTTCATATTATCATGGTCTATTAATTTTCAATTTTTTGAGGTTATAAATGATCAGAGGGAGTTTAGAGATGTTTGAGTGCAAAAGAAATGAAATGGGAGGATTACACATATTTAGTTGGGTTACATGAATTGAATCTTGGGTTCACAGCTTTTTTGGAAGGGTTCATAATGTGAGGAGATTTTTGGTCTGAAAAATAAAATATTTTGAGAGGTGATGGGTTTTTCAGTGGAAGTGGACCCCAAGGGGTTTCACGGTGTGAAAGGGGATTACACCTCTTGTAATCCCCCAACCTAGTTTTTTTTAAAGTTTTTTTTCAACTGAACCTTATTTAATTTGGTCATTCCCTCTTTGTCCTATCATTATAGAAGAACCCAAGGCAACCCAAGGATACCTTTAAGCCCCACTCCTCCATCCATTGTTAATTGAATTCGGTGGTTGTTCATAAGTGATCAATTTAGAACCTATGGTAAGTTTTCCAATCATTTTCATTTATTTTCTATTATTATTCCCCCCCCCCAAATTCACTGGTACAATTTGGATCAGCTTGGGATGAGTGTTTGGGTATATTTTTTATGATCCTTTAGTATTAAACAGGTTGATACACATTTCTAGTGGTGTAGTTGTCAATTGTGGGCTTTCTTCTTCTCCTTACAGTGCCCAGATGAACTGAAAAGATTCTTCAAGGTTGGGTTTCTCCTTCATTTCTCTTTGAATGTGTGTAAAGTGGGAGGGATATAATTTTTATACCTTATGATCATAGTTTTTACACCCTAATTAAAGTTAAATAATTGGATAATTTAATTGAAATGGGAAGTGGGTGTGTTAGCATTATTTTTATAGCCTTGATCTTGTTTGTGATATTGTGATTATATGGGATAAAAGTACCACTAAAAATAATGGTTGTTTGTGGTCCTTGATTGTGAACTGAATAAGTTACATGTTTGAAAGTTCTTATAAAACACTTGAAAATGGAAATTGGTTAATTACGTGCACTTGGATAACAAACAGATGTCCCCAAATCGTGCAGTTTTTTGTGATAATCCCATGAATTAATAAGAGGAATTAATTATGGGATGCTTTATTTAATCCATATTTTTGTTATAATTTATTATGTGGGGTGGGTTATTGTTTATGATAGATTTGATTGTTTGTGTGATATATATAGGTAATGAAGTGTTTGCGTTGTGGCATGTGGGTTGGTTTAGATGATGGAATTGATGAACTTATAGAAGAGACGTCAACCTGACCATGTAATGGAATATCAGGTTGATAGATTTTTTAATTTTGGAATGGATGGGAATTGTTTGAGTAGGAGGGATACATATTTTTGTTGTGATATGTTAATTTTGTTGGGTTTGATGGGTGTGTTGTTGTTATACAGTGGGGCTTTCGGGTTTGGTTGTGGTGAGATGTGTTGCTAAGATTGGCTATGATTTGGGGGTTTGCTTTGTTGAGACGATGGATTGGGATAAATTAATTTTAATAATGATGATGGAATTGGTCGGTATGGGTGATTCTCCATGAATAACATGTTGTACAATGTGTGTTAATTAGAAGTGTGTTGTTTTACCGTGGTTCTTCTTCCTCTGTTTGGCTTTTGTTGTGTAATAGTTGGTGCGTTGTGTTTGGTAGTTTCCTGGGTAGGGAATAAATGAATAAATAGATTTATTAATAAATAGAGATAATTGGTTAAATGAGTTTGTAGGGGTTATGAATCGAATTGTAGTTTTTTGTGTAGTTTTCCATTTAGAGGTAGCATAAAAGTTGGTTTTGTGGTCTAGTTGTTTGTTTGGAAAACCCAAAGGTTGGGAGAAGTTTTTTATACCTATATATATAGTTGTACTTCCTTGTGATTTCTATACGCACCCCACCCTTATTGATCACTATATTATAAACACCCCCATTGTCATGGTGGTGTATTTTCCTAATAAATAGGTGGAAGTATGGATGGATAGTTAATGGCTCTTCCCTTCTCCATCTTCTAAGCATTGGTTGCCCAAGAATATTTGTGTAGGTTTCGGTGCAATTCTGAGGCCCATGTGTCTATGGGAGAGGTTTTATTTCCAAGATTTATACAGTATGATATGTGGTGTGATTTCTCAGGTGTTTTTAGGATGAGGTATGGTTTTGGCCCAAGTCTTTGTGGACAGGATGTGGTTGGCTTCATTTTCCTAGGTTGTGTGACTAACTTTGAGGCCTATATCATTGCAGGTAGGTTATGATATGGGGCTTATGGAAGAGTCTATAAATTCTAGGACATTTTTCATTAGGGTATGATAATTTAACTAGTGGGAAGTGGTGTGAGGCACAAAAACATCAATGTTCTTATTATATTACTTTACTTTACTTGAATTATTTAGTGAGAGTGCCTTAGTGAGCTTGGCATGGTTTGTATTCCTTGTTAGGTGCTATTGGTTTTTACTGTTTTCGCACATGGGTATTAGTATGCTTCTCCCACTTGTGCATGAGAGACCCTAGTTTTTTCATTCTAATTATACTCATATCTCACCCTACATATATAAAAAAATGTTTAGATTTACAGGTGGATTTCATGGACTGTTCTGGGCATTACAATCTCAAACATGGTGATAGTTTTTATGTAGCTTCTTAGATTTTTCCTTTTCATACTTACTTTGGAGTTTATTTTATTTGCAGTAGTTATATTTTTAAACATGAATGTGTTATAGATTTTGATTTCTTTTATATATTTCTTGGAGTTATTTTATGGTTGATACATCTTATATCCTGATCTTGGTTACTTTAAAAATAGAAATGCCTCCCATTTGTGAGATTTGTATGCCATTGGTGTTGGTTACCACCTTGGGTCCTATAGGAAGTAGGAATCATGGGCCATTATCTCTCTTTCTCCACTTCTATCTCATGAGGGGGATCTTTGGAGGGAGGGGGTCCTGACATAATGGTGTTAGAGGTTGATGGTTTAGAGGTAGGATGGATTTTCGAGTTAGGAATATTGAGTATTGCATGGGTTGGTATAGAAACAGTGTCATGTGACCTTGGTGTGTGACATAGTCTAGGGAAGACAGGCTAGGAAATGGGATTTTAAGACCCCTCATGATCTGATACAAGGACTCTAAGCCTTCTAAATGACCAAGTGAGGCTACACCATTTTCCAGGTAGAGACCCTATGAAAGGTGTATGTATCATAATTACTTGTGTTACTTTTTGAATTTGGTGGTTTGGGGAATTTGAAATAAATAATGAGTCAAAATGAATCTTAAATAAAATTCCATACTACTCAAGATTTGGAGTTCCTTGTTTACTTTTTTTTAGCAATGTCACCCAGCCATCGTTCACATATAGTGTAGTCAGTGGAGGCTATGTAGGCCAACCTAGTCGATTGACAGAGGGTTGATCAAGTAGAGGGTGATGATTAGTGATAGAGTATTCTATGTGATTTCTAGTGTAAGAATCTAGGAAAGTACAAGGGAAGCATTTCGGACCTGGATACAAAGAGATGTATCAAGGATTTTATGATCACCTTCATCTTGATCCAGGATTTGATAGAGTACTAGGTTTCTTTGGTAGTGAGACAGATGTGGGGAGATGCACTTCAGTGGTAGACGTTGTACCTGGGTGAGAAGAAGGAGAATGACGTTCTATGGGTCGATTTTGAGAACGAGTTCCAAGAAGAATTATTTCTTTGACCATGAAGGCTAAAAAGAGGTAGGGGTACTGTCCCTCTAGAAAAGGGTATTATGTTCATATAGGATATAGGGATCAAGTTCAAGGATCTAATTAATTTTTTCCTAAATCTCTTTTGGAATGATGAGTCTCATGTGAGATATCTAAAGGAGGCACGCTGTCCTTCTCTCTAGTTGGCAGTTAATCCCTTTACCTTTCCAACGTAATTGGAAGTCTTGAAGAAGGTAGAGGTAGTTGAGAAGATTCACTCACAACGATTTCTACCATGAGAGGGGATCCAATAGGGTTCCTCTAAGGGAAAGGCTACCGGTAGCAGGTTTTAGGTACCAAGGCCTTCAAGGTTTCACCCAGCAGGGAACGGACCTCTGAATTTTCCATTTCGGACTTCAGGTCCTCGTGATTTTCCAATGAACTTGGGATTGAGGTGTTTCAATTGTGTATACCATTTCCATATTTAGGGTCAGTTTTTGATAGCCATTTTAGCTTAGTATGGTGGAGGTACGTAGGTTCAGTGCTTGACTCAGCAGCAATTTTCAGCAAGTTCGTTTCAGCAGCAGGGATAGTAGGCATCTTCTCCACCAAGGGGAGATGGAGTAGGTAGAGTCCTACCTTAGTTTATTCCTCAAGGAACTCAACCTGGGTGTGGTTGTGGATTCGGTCCTAAATATAGGGGAAGAGGAGCTGGGTTAGGTTAGTTGCATGATATAGAGGCAGTATTTCCAGTAGGTCCAGAAATCATTTGAGATATGATCAATTTTTCCATTACTCTTTCTTGTGCTTTGTTTGTTTCAGAAGCATCACAATCCTTTGTTTCACCTGGTCTATCCCATGCACTGGCACTAGACATATAGATGTTTACCTTACCCTTGGTGTTGAGTACACCAGTCGGAGGTCAAAAAAACTTTTTTGATGTGTGCTGGGTATGTATAGTGATTATGGGGCTACCTCAGTCCCATGGGGATTTATTCTTTCTATAAATGAAGTTTTACAATTCTATTATTGGCATCAAGTGGTTGTATTTTTTTAAAGTCATTACAAACTTCTTTCATAAGAGAGTCATGTTTTCTGATTTGGATAGCCAGCGTGTGACTTTCATTGGTAAGAGAAGTTGTAAGTGGGTAGTCAGTATAAAGAGACTCTTCTTTTCTTGTTGGTCGAGATGTCAGTGGGATCGATGGATGCTAAGATAGTGTAGGTTACTAGTGTTATTGGGGGTGTTCTTGGATGTTTTTCCTAAGGATGTTGTGACTCTACCCCCTTGATGTGATGTCATATTTGGGATAGACTTACAGCTCAGTGTTTTTCTTATTTCTATGGCTCTTTATCAGATGAATCCTTCTAGGTTGTGGAAGATGAGGATTCAAATTAACAACATGATGAATAATGGAGTTATTCGTCCCAATGTGTCATTGTGGGGTGCTCCAGTATTGTTTGAAAACAAGAAAAATGGTGATCTTGCATTGTTCATAGGCTACTAGAGGTTGAATCAGGTAAAAATTAAGAACCTTTATCCACTCCCGAGGATAGACGGTCTTTTCAACCAGCTGAGGGGAGAAAGTTGATTTTCTAAGATAAATCTACAGTCTGGATATCACTAGTTGAGGGTGAAAGAGGGAGATATCCCAAACACTACTTTAAGATGCAAGTATGGGAACTTCAAGTTTGTATTCATGTCATTCAATGTTACGAATGCACCAGCCATGTTCATTGGTATTATAAAATTCATGTTATAATATTTCTTGGACCAATTCATCATTATATCCCTTAATGAAATCTTGATCTACATGAAGTTATAGGAGGAGTATACCGAGCATCTCAGGACTTTTATAATGGTCCTTTGACAACACCATCTCTATGGAAAGCTATCCAAATGCAAGTTAAAACATCATAGGTGTATTTCCATAGACATGTGGTGTCACATTAAGGTTAAAAAATGGACCCATTGATGTTTGATTAATTTTTTTCTTGGGAAACACACATTAATGTTGCAAAGGATTGCAATTTTCTTGGTCTAGAGGGATATTTTTGGAGATTTGTACCTGATTTATCTTGAGTCTCAGCTCTATTGAAAACACTAAATAGAAATGACCTAACTTTTTTGTGGAGCGAGTAGTGCCTGGTAGCATTCATCAATCTGAAGGGTAAGTTGGTCAGTGCTCAAATGCTCTAGTTACCAATGGTAGGGGTGATGTTTGGAGTGTTTTGGGATGCTTCCTTTCTTGGCTTCACTACAACAGAACCACCGTTTAGCGGTTGTTTTTTTGGCATTTTGCGGCGGTTTAAACCGCTGCGACATGGTTTGGTGGAGGTTTACAGAAACCACCGCCTATAACGGTGTTGGCAATCTATTCATGGAGGTTTTTTCTGTTTGGCGGCAGTTTCAAGAAAGCATCGTAGCTGCCTCATTTAGCAGCGGTTTTCCTAAATTTAGCAGTGGTTTTTACGATCCCGGGATATCAATTTATTCGCGGCCATTAAAACCGCCGCGAATAAACTCAAAATCAGTGGTCGTAAAATCGCCGCCGAAGTCACAGGAACCGTCGTGGAATGAGGCAACAACGAATCAGCTATGTCACTTTGGTTAACACCACCGCTAAATGTAAGAAAAAATTTACGTTTAGAGGCAGTTTTCACTGTTTAGCGGCGGTTTAAACCGCCGCCCCTATAAATGTCGCGGTGGTTTAAACCGCCCCTAAAAGATATCCAGAAAAAAAAATCTGCTTCAGCTGCACCACTGCCCTGAAAAACAAATGAAACCAGAAATATAAACCAACTGAGATACATTATAGCCCTCCTACCAAGCATAACCCACATCATGTATCATCATCACTAGCCCTCCTCATTCACTACATCACATTCCCACAATCACTTCCTCAATATCAAAAATAACAACATGACAATCACACACCAAAAGCTGGGTCAAGGTCAAGTTCCTTGGTTGGAATACCTTGGATCATGATTTTGTAGAAGCCATGGACTTTACTCCCATGGAACATGTTTGTGGTAGTCGATGTCTTGATCTTTTTTTCTCCTTTGGTTTGGATTCTATAGGATGATTTGGGCCTTGATACCCATTGTATATGGATTTCTTGGGCTTGAACTGAACATGGCTCACTGATATGCTCCTTGGACCCCACCCATGTTACTAAGTTTCCATCGAGATGCTCCTATGACTCGACGTGGATTCCTTGGACTTATATTCCTTAGATCCAAACCTTTATGGTCTAACACTTAGGATTAAACAAAATGACCATTGTGGATATGATACACACTTGATTATCTGGTGTGGCTGTGATGGGTATTATTCACTAGATAACATTGTGTGGCTATGGTAGTTTTTTACACTAGATTATATGGTGTGGTAGTAACGGATGTTTTCTTGTACAATACAGATAGCCTCGCTGTGGTTATTTTCCTACAGTGGGTAGACATGATAGTGTTATTATGGTTTATTTCTATTTATATATTCACTTATATATAGTATAGTGACTATTTATTATAGGGATCCTTGTATATATGGATAGTATCACTTATGCCTTGTGAAATTTTCGTTCAGTACATTAATATGTGTGATATATTGAACACAAATTTTGTTTATATCACACAAATTGGAATTTTTATAGATTCCATTTGTTAGGTCCAACTGAGTGTTATGTCACACCATTTTTGGGTCATTGGGTACCTATATATACTTCTTGGATGCATGTAGGGACATTGTAAAGTTTCAACAATACAATTCATGACATTCTTATTTTTTAGGAGCAGGAGAGAACGTGATCATGCAGGGTCATGATGCGAGGTGGGATATACATTTTGGTATTTTGGGTATTTTCAAACATGTAATGTACTAGAATTTTGTATACCTATTATCTTACATTATAGAGGCATGAAATGACATATCATTTTTTATGATATTTCCTTTGATACTGTTTATTTATTACTATCTTTTATGTTTTACCTCTATTTGGATGATCAAATGCTTCCACTATTGACGATATTGTTTATTAATACTATTGTACACTCTAAAATGATGAAATAGTCTCTGTATAAAGTCACCATAGGTCCTCAATGCTAGTCGGTAGCCTCTGGGATATGGGGAGGTGTGCTTAAGCCCATGCGACCTAGAAGATCGGGGCACCACATAGTGGAACCCAAGTATGGATGTTATAACATGGCATCATAGAATTCATTTAATTATTTTATTACTATTGTGAGACAAATATTTAGGTATTTTTAAGGTAATTAAAAAAGGTAATAGGTGGTACTTAGGATTATCAATCCCACAAACCAGAAATATCAAAATTTCTTTGAATAAAACATGTTCCCCTAGATTTTTCCTATTATAATTGATTTGATTCTATTGTTTGGTGATTCAGTTATAGCTTGATGTTCCTTTCTATTATGGATTTCATGGATTCCCAATGGAATAA
The DNA here is from genome assembly GCA_963277665.1 of Viscum album. Classification (NCBI taxonomy): domain Eukaryota; kingdom Viridiplantae; phylum Streptophyta; class Magnoliopsida; order Santalales; family Viscaceae; genus Viscum; species Viscum album. Next base: position 227,748,863 of record OY728162.1, read on the forward strand.
TGAGTCATGGACCATTGGTTGCATGAAATAGAACGTGTTATGGTATGGATTAAGTGGATTCCATATTTCATTCCATGAGGTGAATGGGACCATATGGGTAAGAATTTATGACCCATTTGGTTCAACCATTCAAATATAATTAAGTTATAAATATGAAAATAAATGAAATTTAAATTGGGAATCAGAGAACTTGACCTTGACCCAGCTTTTGAGTGGGTAGTAGGCAGTGTCTCTTGTGATGTTTATGACTATTTATATTTACTATGTTCTAGATTTTGGAGTAGGTAGAGGGGTGATTGAAAACCATGATAAAACTAAACTATGTGCTAGGGAACAAATAGAAGATTGTGTACTGGCCTGATTCCTCAGTATCTAAAGGATGAGGCATTGAACTTAGAGATCTCAAGTGACTTCCTGACCCCTTCATTGGGGGGGGGACCTTTTGAGATGTCTTTTCCCTAGAGGATGAGCCTTGTATACCTTTTTATGGAGGTGTTTTGTGACATAATATGACCATCCAATGTGGGCTAGCTAAGACCCTTGAGACACCTCCAACAATTAAGTAATGTTTGACTTAGAAACCATGGCCTATCTAGTCTGGAATGTGTCTTGGGTATACCATCAAGTTATGCAATCATAGTAATTGATTGTATTGACCAAACCATTTTCCTGGAAAACCCATTATTTGGTTTTCGCATTGAGGCCATGTTATGCACACAATGCACATTGAGGCATAGATAATTCATTGCAGAAAGTAACCCTCTTGAATAACACATTATTTAGTGTTTAATGATTCCATTATTACTTCTACTATTGAGGGAGGATGTAGAAGTTATTGATGTGTGATAGTATGGCTGAAAGTTAGGACATGAAAATATGTGGTGGAAACTACCAATTCAAACACAGGCCTAAATGAAATGTTGTATACCACACTCGAGAAATCAAGACATAAAAAAACATCAGAAATCAATAAAATGCATAAAAAGAAACATGATAAATCAAGGAAATTTTAGGACATGAAAATGTGTGGTGGAAACTATGTGCCACAAATGTTACATCTACAAACCAATTTTTCCCATATTTGTTCAACCTATCAATAATACAACTACACAGGGTCCGATGATGCATCATCACCCTCTCCACCTTCATCTCCACTTTCTATTGTCACCTGTAAGAACATTATATTGAAAATTAAATACGGTTTCATATTTATATTAAAACTTAAAACCAATGAAAGTTAGAAAACTAAATGAATTTGATTTTTTGTGATTTACCTACATACCACTAGTCGATGCACTACCACCGAGGGCATATCTGCTCATTTGTCGCAGAACTAGATGAAATAGTGTACCGCTTCCTCCTTGGCATTACTATCATTTAATAAAATAAAATTAAGTTCAAAATATATATTTCAAAAAAAATATGCAGAAAAAAATTAAAAATGATAATAGATGCCCAGTACTAACAGACAAAATATATATAACAATGATAATGTATGACTGCAGAAATGAAACAATTGGTTACTGAATAAATAAATAATTGGACATACAATCATTTTCCCCTTCAATCATGTCATTTTCCTTCTCCATTGCTTCATCCACTTCATTCATCCTTGTTAGACTAATATTTTCAATATCATGATGGACAAATAATCCCGCTTCCTATTGCTGATTAACATCAATTTCAGAGGTCAAATTTTCCACTTCATCACCCATATCATACAAATCACTTTGTATTACTTGAGTAACTACACTCCACCCTTCATCAGAAACATCATTCACATAATATACCATTTTTTCTTGTGATTCTAAGATATATGGATCATGCAGTTCATGATCACCAACATTCATCAAGCGAGAGAAGTTTACAGAAGTAAATTGCAAGGAATCTCTTTTAACACCTTTGATAAAATCGACCCATTTTCATTTGAATAAAACAACCGAAAAATGTACGTGGTAGTTTAATTCAATAATATCATGCAGCATTCCATAGTATTACACTTTAGAAAATGTAAATATACCACTATTCTGTGTCTTCAAACCCACTTCTTGATCGACAGTACGAAATCTAAAGCCATTCACATTATAAGCGTCGAACTTTCTAACATGTTTTAGAAGACCTATAGCAAGAAACTTCAGATCTTCTGACACCTCTGCTCGAGTATCAATATTCGTGATCTGAAAAAAGAAATATACTTTATTATATTTATAAAATGTATGTTTCAAACTAATATTCGTATTTATTGCAATATTTATGAACTTACACGTCGTGAAAACCATTCTACAAGCTCTTTATTAACAGATTTCGTTATATCTTTCTCATTTTATGTTCGGCCTCTCATTCATCTCTTTGTTTGTATCCTCAACTCTTCAATAAATGGATCTGCAATTTCACTATTCAGTAGCACATATCTATGTGACTATAATAATTCTAATTCATCCAATGTTACATTTGAGGTCCTCCCAACTGATCGGCCAATAGCAGGAAATATTTTGGATTTCTGATGTATTTGAGATTGAGTCGATGTGTCGTAAACACGTCCAACTCAATTAAATATTGTCTCAATATCATCCACGTATTAAGAACAAAAGGACATACACTCCTTAGCCAAATAGCCTTCAGCAATAGAGCCTTCTGGTTGAGATTTATTTCTCACGTATGATTTCAAATGCCCAAGATATCTGTGAAATAAAATAAACATAATTATGCATTTAATTAAGTACCAAAAATTGATTACTTAACTAAAAAACATATAAATAAAGTACCTCTTAATTGGATACATCCATCGATAATGAACAAGGCCTCCAAATTTAGCTTCCTCAATCAAATGCATAGTTAAATGCATCATTATAGTAAAAAATGATGGAGGAAAGATCATCTCCATTACACAAAGGGTCTATACAAACCTCTCTTGGAGGTTGTCAAGATGAAATGGATGTAGAGATTTCTCACATAGTTTTCTAAAAAATGTGCAGAACTGGAGTACAACAGCAGTAATTTTTTCAGGTAATAATGTACGCAATGCCAATGGTAGTAATTTTTGTAACAAAATATGTGAATCATGACTTTTCAATCCATGTAACTTATGATTCTTCAACTCAACACACCTCGAGATGTTACTTGAATAATCATCAGATACCTTAACATTCTTTAACATTCGAAGGAATGTATCTTTATCCCTATTTTTCATTGCAAAAATTGCCGAAGGATACTTTTCATTCTCATCTGTCCAGAGATCGCGTTTTATGTTCATTTCTTGTAAGTCTTTGTGAGCATTGAGATGATCCTTTGACTTTATATGCTCATTAAGCAATGTGAATATCAAATTTTCACAGACATTCTTCTCAATAAGCATCACATCAAGATTATGCCGCAACAAATTAAATTCCCAATATGGAAGTTTGAATAATATACTTTTTTCTTCCATTTTTGCATTCTGGTTTCGCTTGACGATGCACTTCAGACCCGTTTTCCGCTCTCATTCAAATGATGAACCTTCCCAAATTCTGTTTAAACATTTTCAAGCTATCTCAATATTTCAGAACTAGTTAACAACTTTGGAGGTGGTATACGATCAATGGAACCATTAAATTTTGATCTGTTCATCCAAAATCTATGAGATGCATCGAGAAATATTTGATGACACAAGAAGCGCCATTTTCTACTGTGAGGTAGCCGTTTGGGATCAAAATCAAAGTTACAAACGCGAAAATCCAAACCCATGTAAGTGTTTTAACCAGATAAATTCCCAAGCCCAGGGAAGTCACTAATGGTCCACATTAAAGCAGCATTCATTTTGAACATTGTTTTAGAAGAAGCATCAAATGTCTCAACACTGTTGAACCATAACTCCTACAATTCATCAATCAAAGGCTGCAAGTATACATCAATATCATTTCCAGTCATTTATTTTCTAGGAATAATCATCAAAAGGATAAAAGATGTTTGTTTCATACACATCCAAGGAGGCAGATTATAACGGATCAAAACAACTGGCCAAATTCTATAACTAGTACTCAAAGTCCCAAATGGGTTGAATCCATCGGTAGCCAATCCCAATCGACCATTCCTAGGATCAGCTGAGAAATCGAGATGTAATGAATCAAATGTCTTCCACGATTGAGAATCTCGTGGATGTCTCATTAACCCATCATTGTTATTATCTACAGAATTCAACTTCATGTATTCAGTGGTTTTTAATTACATGAATAATCTTTGCAATCGCGGCTTCAAAGGAAAGTAACACAAAACCTTTGCAGGTGTGTTCCTTTTATTCTTCTCCATGAAATTATTTTCATTCAGACTTCCAACATCACCCTTTGCCTACCATCTAGAAGAACATTTCTTGCAATTCTATTTACTTGAATCCTCTCCCCAATAAAGCATACAATCATTGGGACACACATGTATTTTTGTATCATTCAGACCAAGATTGTTAACAACTTTTTTCATATCATAAAAAGATTCTGGGATTTTTGCTTTAGGAAATACATCAAGAATCAATTCTAATATCATCGACATTGCCTTATTTGTAATTCCACATAGACATTTGATATGGTATAACTTCAGCAGAAATGAAAGATTTGAATATTTCAAACACCCACTATACAACTCTTGATATCCATCGTCAACTAAATCATGAAACACATTTCCCTCAGTGAAGTTTTCTCTTACATTTGGCTCCATAGAATCAAGAGGAGGATCCAATGATATGTTACAATCTTGATCTGCCTATGTTACAGTCTCAAAAACATCACTTGTCACGTTCCAATTTGTAGCACCCTCTTCTGGTTGTTCTGATATGTTTTGATGCTGATAGAGGTGTCTTGCAGTGCCTAATGCATCATTTATGAGGTTTTTCATTTCATTTTCCATTGTCGATGAACATGGGACCTCATTCTGTAGATTAACATCAGTGCTCAATCTTTCTGTAACATTTGATTCTCCATGCCAAATCCAACACAAATATTGATTAAGGAACTGCTTCAGTATTAAATGTTCATAAACCTCATCTCTATTCAACCATATTCTAAATTTACATTTAGGATATAGACATTTTATTCTCCCTTCAACGGATCGATTAGAAATTGAAAAATCTAAAAACTCATTCAAACCCTTAACATACTGAGGTGTGTTCCTCGGTAATGTGATCCAGATTTTATCCATGTATATCACAAAGTTCCTACACAATAATAAAAAAAATTAAAACACATAGTTACTACTACATAGAGAAAGAGATTCATATATATGATAGTGTAACATTACAGAAACATAATATAATAAAGATGATCCCCTGAGTTAGATATGAACCCTCTAGTGTTTGGGATAGGGGAAGTTTCTTTGGTAAAGAGAAACAGTGTTCTAACAACATGGTAGCTAATTTACCATGAAAACCAAAGCATATTGTTAATTTGGAATAACCTCAACCTAAGTTCTCTATAGGGTTTTCATATAAAACTCTAATATCGAATAAATCTATTATAAATAATGTTTATGGAAAACCTTATGATGCTTACAAAATGTGTGAGGAGGAGTAGAGGAAGTGATCCAATGGAGGTAGTTAATTATCAATAAATTAATTTTAAATACGGTTCACCTTAAATGGAGTGAACGTGGATGAACATTTATAATATACATAATTTATTGAAGAATAGTAGAATTTGGTATGACTAATACATCATCAATGAATGACATATTGAATATCCCTTAGTGTTGAACCAATTAAAATTTTTGGGTTCCATTTTAAATCTACATTCTTATGTTTGGTAAATGTGTGTTCCTTTAGATAGGTTTAATGTGTTCCTAGCAATTTGGTGATAAGATATTTTAACCAAAAAGAATTATTTGATGCCCTGATTAACCCCACCCCTCTCAAGGGATCCTATGGTATAGAAAAAAGTGTTTTTGAATAATCATACTTTCTATAAACAATTAAATGAAACTCATAATAATGGGGGTTTCTTATTATAATTATTCTCCTTAAATATTATGTTTTCACTATTGATAGAACAATCAGACACTTCTATTCGAGCCATGAAGATTTCTATCACACCCTACTATTGAATTCCAATATATTTTGATAAATTTATTTCTTTCACAATCTCAATAGAACATGTTTTTCTACTCAGAGAAGTATGATATTTCCTTTATTTAATATATTTAAATTCATTTTCCTTCCCTTTCCTTGGTTATCACACACTTCCCAAAAGATCTTATTCAATTCCCATTTAGTGGAAGGATGTGATGATTACATTAGGGGTGATCAATGTTCTTTGATCACATATTTTTTTAAGTGTGTAGAGTGAGGTGATCATTGCATATGTTTGTTTGAATCAAACGTGCTAAGTGAGGGTAATAAGTTGTGGTCTTAGAAAATTAGTGAGAGAACATGAGTGTTATAATTGAGTGAATTATGATTCAGAATGTTAGGTCGGGGAATATCCAATGTGAGGTAATTGATCTATCATCATATATTCAACTCTAATTTACATACACTAACACACTTGGTTCTCTATTATAACCTACTACACAACCCCCCCCCCCCACACACACACACACACGCACACACACAAAATAACATAGAATTATCTTTGTGATAAATAGTGATTCACACTACTAATTAAATTTCTCTTAGGTTTATATTTATATATCTTCACACATTAATGGTAGGTGCATAAAGAATTTTCCAATATTGTGGGTTGTCAATCCATATTCATTATTTTATTTTTATTTTATTTATTTTAAATGGTTCTATTGAATGACTATATCTAGTTCTAGTAACCCTTTTGGTTTTGATCAAATGGTTCATAAAACTATCTTGGAATGTTCTAGACTGCTAAGGATCATCGATAATTTTGGTTATAGATTATATTACTATTAATTTAATATCCTTAATAACTATATAATTATTCTATAAATTCATTAAATATTCATAATATATAGGATAATCATGTACAATTAATTAGAATACATAGAGATTTTTCTGCACTAAATTTTAACTATCAGAATAATCGACCATTGTATCGAAATAATCAACTAGAATTTTAGTTAGAGTGTAGAATAATTCAACATCTTTCGATGTTTCATGGTTTGTATGGTGATGAACCCAATAATAATTTTATAAATTTTTGTATTATATGTATTACCTTTAATACTAGAGGTGTTTCATAAGCTCAAATCATGTGGAAGGAATCAACATTGTCTCTAGAGGGATCATAAAAGGAATATATATATATACAACTTATAACTTAGAGGGGTCACAAACATGGATGATCTCTAAAGAGACATTCTTCATAACATTATCCCCACTTCAAGGAAAACACATCTAAAAAATAGGATTTATAGAATAAATAAATATATTAGAGAAACTATTTATGAGTACTATAAATGGTTAAATAAGTTGATTGTTATTTTCCATAGCAACCCATTAAAGATAATTATTTATTGGTTTTTTAGTAAGGCCTTGTGGATAGTGAACAGAACATGCTAGATACTTCTTACCATGTGTCAATCATCATTGTCACATCATCATATTAGCTAGAAAATAGGTAATCCCAACTCTCAAACTATGTCAATCATCTCATCATCATCACATCAGCATAACAAGAATGTCCAACTCTCAACCAGTGTTAACCATCCCAACATCCACTAAATTTATACATCATTACCTGACACATGTTATAAACTCGATCCATCACAACAAAAAACATGACATAGCATTAAAGCCATCACAACCTAGGGAAATGTGTACATGTTATACCTTAATCTATTATAACCCAAAATATAAGTATGTATTCTAACCATGAGCCATCACAACCCATGAGTATAGTATCAAAAAACCACAAACAATCAAGCAGATAGAAAAACAATCACTTAAGAATAAAAACTAACAAACACATATAAAAAATCACATGCAATAAGTAGAAAAACAAATAATTATAAATGTAAACATCTGCATACAATACAATAAATACAACATTACAATTTATTATAAGAAACAATAATAATAAAGAAATAACTAATATCAAAACTACAACAAAAATTAGAAATCAAACCCTAGGGTTCGTATAGGTCGCCGGGGAAGCAGGGTCGTCGGGGTCGCGGGGTCGCTGGGGTCGCCGGGGTCGCGGGGGGCCGGGGTCGCGGGGGAAGCGGGGGGCCGGGCGAATGGGGGGTTCTAGGTGAGAAGGTTCGGGGTGGGGGGGAAGGGTCAGGGCTGTGAAAAAAAAGGTTTTCATAGCGGTTTATTATAAACCGCCGGGAAAACCTTTTTCAAAAATATTTAGCAGCGATTCCTAGAACCACCGCTACAAAACCGCCGCTAAACAACGGTTTTGTTGTAGTGCTTGGTATGTGTGTTGATGCAGCATTGGAGAGTTATCTCTTATGGGTCTAGGAAATTATGTCCTAATGAACATAACTATTCCACCCATGATATGGAGTTGGAAGTAGTTGTGTTTTCACTGAAGCTTCGGCGGCATTACCTCATTGGGGGGCACTTTTTGTCTTCACATGTCATAAGAGTTTGAGGTATATCATTTTCCAGTGACATCTGAACTTGCGATAGCGGAGGTGGGTGGAGTTTCTCAAGGAATATGATTTCGATATCTATTATATCTCATGAATAGAGAATGTAGTGGTTGATTCCTTTAGAAAGAAGTCACAGAAGGAGGTAATTTGGGAATTTTTGGATTCTTGGAGGGTGATGGAAGAGTTGGAAGCCCTGCACTTAGATATAGGAATAGATGGTGGAAGATACTGTCTATTTCATAAAAAAGTGTAGTCTTCTCCAATACCTCATTTGGAGAAGTTTCAATAGGGATACTTAGTGGTAGAGGTTATGCACGATCGCTTTGACAAGGGTGATGCTTTAGAGGGATGGTCGAAGGACGGTCAAAATCAGATGTCGTTCCATGGGAGGCTATTTGTTTTAGTGGCAGTGTATGAGGAAATAATCCATGAGTTTTATAGATCACCCTTATCGGTGCATCTATGAGTTTCCAAGATGTACCGTTACATGAGGGAGTAGTTCTAGTATCCTGGGATGAAGCGAATAGTGGCATAGTTTTTGGTAATGTTCCTAGTATGCTAGAAAGTGAAGTCTTAGCACCATGTTCTCGATGGTTTTTCTCATAACATAGATATCCCTGAGTGGGAGCGGGATGAAATATCAATGGATTTTATCATAGGGTTACCCCGGGATCAAGGAGGCAGAGATGCCATCTGGTTAGTTGGGGATTAGTTTATTCAATCAGCTCACTTCTTAGTGAATAAGTAGTCGAGTATAGTGGATTCCTTGGCCAAGAGGTATATAGAAGATTTGGTATGGATCCATAGAGTTCCAAGATCCATTTTCTCAAATTGGGATATAATTTTTACCACCCGAGTTTCGAGTGGATTACAGTGTGCTTTTTCCAACCAGTAATTCCATAACATTGCATTCTACCCTCAAGTGGATATGTAGACAGAAAAGTCTATCTAGATGTTGGAGAAAATTCTAAGAGAATGTTTCTTAGGCTTTGGAAGATCTTGGGTATGACACCTTCCTTGGGTATAGTTTTCTTAAAATAATAGCTATCACTCTACCATTGTAATGGATCTATTTTAAGCCTTGTACATAAGACTATTTCATTCACCTTTGTGCTAGACAGAGGATGGGGTGACAACCTTTCTTGGCCCTATGGTTGTGAAAATAATGACAGAGATGATTTAGCTCCTTCATGAGAGGATTAAAGTAGCACAGGACTGATAGAAGTCTTATACTGATCGCAAGAGTAGGCCCTTGGAGTTTGAGGTTGGGGACCACATATTCTTGAAGGTTTCCCCTCGTCATGGTTAGTAGAGGTTTGGAAGAGGTAGTAAGATTTCTCCTAGGTTCAGCAAACCCTTCTAGGTGTTTAGATGAGTTGGTGAGGTGGCATAGCAGTTGGAATTTCCACCATAGTTATAGAGGATCTATGACATATCTCACATCTCTTATATTCACTGAAATCTTCATAATGACTCTCATGTCATTGATTGGGTAGAGTTGGATATCAAAGACATTGCGACATAGGTGGAATAGATGATAGAGATCAAGGATCATCAGGAGAAGGTTTTGTGTGAAAGAACTATTCTTTTTCTTCATGTGTTGTGGAAGAATGGTGGCCTGGAGGAGATAACATGGGAGCGAGAAACACATATGCTTGACCAGTACCCAGAGTTGTTCGACATTTTGTCTTATTTTGTTTTTCCATGTGATGTAATGTTTAAACCTCGTTTTCTATGAGTTATGTTGTTTCCTTGTTCTACAATTTGTGATAATGTCCTGACACATGAAGAGGGGATGTCCTAATTCCTAATCGAGATTTATTAATTGTGATGAGATTAAACCCGTGTGGGTGATTCAGTGTCTCCAAGAGAAGATAGTATCTTGACATGGAGGACTGAATTACCTGATTTTTATGTTCGAATAGTGTGGTTAATATTCTTGTGTGGTGTGTCTTCTGGTTGGTTGGGTTATCAGATGTTGGAGGAGGTCTTTTTGGATAATGTGGTTTTCCACTCCAGCTTTTGAGAAATGAAGGGTGGTTATCCTTGAACTTTGATGTGTTTTGTCGGTAGAGGTGTTTCAAGAATGGCGGGATCCATGAAAGGTATATCACATGGTGGTTTCTCAGACCCCTATTTATTTTGGGCTTGGTTTTGGATTCTTAAGGATAAGAATAGTTTGAGAGGTATCTGATGTAACAGTTTATGTCCTCACAATCCATTACTTTGCAAGTTTTGGAGGTCAGAAATGTTCGGAGAGAGTTTGGAGAGGTTCGGGTGCTAAAGGATGGAAGTTGGAGGATTGCACATCATTTAATTAGGTTACATGACATGAATATCGAGTTCACAACTTGTCTATAAGAGTTCACGATATGAGGAGATTCATGGTCTGAAAAAATAATAATTCAAGTGGTGACGTGTTTTTTAGGGGAATGGGACCTTGAGGGGTTTGATAGTGTGAAAGGGGATTACATGTCATGTAATCCATCGACCTAGTTTTATTTTAATGTTTTTTTCAGCCAAACCTTATTTCATTCGGCCATTCTCTTGTTTTCCTCTCATTCCACATGAACCCTAGGCACCTCGAGGAGACCTTAGAGCCCCAATCTAACCTCATTGGTCAATTAAATTCAGTGGTTGTTCATAGGCAATCCATTATATACCCACAGTATGTTTTCCCCTCCTTTTCATCTGTTTTATCTTGTTCTTATCTCTCCCCGCTACTGATTCGTTGCTACAATTCGAGTTGGATTAGGATGAGAATTTGGTAGTGCTTTGATGATCCTTTAGTATATAATAGTTTGAACTGCATTTCTAGTAGTTCCATTGTCCCTTGGGGACTTTCTTCTTCACCCTATAGTGCCCAGATGAATTGAAAAGTGTTTTGAGTAAGGGTTTCTCCTTTGATTCTCTTTTATTTTGTATCAAGTGGGAGGGATCAACTTATCTTTCTTGCAGATCAAAGTTTTGATACTCGAATCAAAGATAAATAATTGGATAATTTAATTGAAAAGGGAAGTGGGGTGTGTTCACATGCTTTTTATAGCCTTGATCTTGATTGTGATGTTGTGATTGTATGGGTTAAGTGCCCCACTGAAAATTGTGGTTGTTGGTGTTCCTTGTTTGTGCACTAAACAAGTTTCATGTTGGAGAGTTCTTTTTAAGTACTTGAAAATGGAAACTGTTTAATTATGTAAACTTGGATAAAAAATGGATTCCCAAGGATCATAGGGTTTTTGTGACAATACCCTAAATTAATAACCATAATTAATTATATGATTATTTTTTTAATGGGGATTTTTTTCTTCTTTGTAATGTGGGTTAAGGTATTATCTAGGAGAGATATGGTTGTGTGAATGAGATAGATGGGTTATGAAGTAGTTATATTGTGGTATGTGGGTTGGTTTAGATGGCGGAAAGGATAAACTTGTAGATGATACATCAACCAGACCATGTAATGGAATCGCAGGTTGAGATATTGATTGATTATGGAATGGATGGTTAGTGTTTGAGAAGTGGGTATATGGGTTTGGGTTTTTCTATGTTTATGTTGTAGGGTGTAATGGGTGTAGGGTTTTTGTACAGCAGGGATATCGGGTTTCATTGTGATGAGATGTGTTGATGAGTTGGGGGGTTTGCTTTATTGAGATGATGGATTTGGAAGAATGAATTTGAATAATGATGATGGTAGTGGTTGTTATGGGTGATTCTCCATTGATAACATGTTGTATGATGTGTCATAATGTGAAGTTCATTGTTTTATTATGGTTATTATTCCTCTGTTTGTATTTGGTTGTGTACTTTTTGGTGTGATATGCTTGGTAGTTTCCCGGGTAGGGATAGAATGAATAAATAGATTTCTTAATAAGTTGATATAATTGGTTAAATGAGTTTTCTAGGGTTATGAATTTAATATAAGCTTGTTGTGTAGTTTTGTATTTAGAGGTAACAGCAAATGCAGTTTTTTTGGGTTGTTTGTTTGTTTGAAAAAACTCATAGGTTGGGATGAGTGTTTGGTATATATATATATATATATTGTTGTACTTACTTGTGATTTCTATATGAACCCCACCCTAGTTGAGCACTATGTGAAGAACACCCAAATTTTCATGGGGGTTTCTTTTTCCAACATCCTAGTGGGAGGATGGATGGGTGGTTATTGGCTCTTCCCTACTCCCTATTCTAGGCAATGGTAGCCCAAGAATCTTCGGGCAGGTTGTGGTGAGGTTGTGAGGGCCAGGTGTCGGAGGGTTAGGTGTCTTTTCCCAGGTGTCTACAGTATGAGATGTGTTGTGCTTTCTAAGGGTATTCGGGATGAGGTAAGGTTGTGGCCCAGGTGTAACACCCCAAAATGATAAAGGGTTAAATGACTAAATGATATGACTCATGTCAACAAGGTTAACCTTCCTTTTCAGGAACCTACCTGATTAGAACTCTACATTTAAGCGTGGTTGGACTAGATTAGTGATTAGTATGGGTGACCATATGGGAAGTTTCCCAGATTGGGGACCATATGTCTGCGGGAAACCAGTGGCACGAGGTGTTCCAGGACCGAAGACCATCTTAAGGCGAGCAATTTGTGCTGTCACCGAGACCGAGTTGTTACATTTGGTATCAAATGTGGTACCCAACCTTAAGTGTGGTGCAATACCTAGGTTGAGATGTAGGTCCCACAAAAGTTTTTTTGGCCTGGAGTAGTGATCATTATGGGTGACCTTCTAGGAAGTTTCCCATGGTGTGTACCACATGTCTGCAGGGCAATTGGTTGTACCGAGTGGGACAGGACCTGACAGCCATGTTAAGGCAGGGTGTTTGTGCTGTCACTGGGACCGAGTTGTTACAACATGTGTATGTGGGTGGGATGTGGTAAGGTTGTGTCCCAGGGCTCTACGGGTGGGATGTGGTGAGCTTCGTTTTCCCAAGTTGCGGGACTAGCTCTGAGGCCCTGGTTTGTGCAGACGGGTTGTGACATTGGGCTTGTGGAAGAGTTTGGAAGTTCTAGGATTTTTTTTGATAGGGTATCAAAAAATAACTAGTGGAAAGTAATGAGGGTACACAAAAATTGATTTTATTATTATATTAATTTACATGACTTTCTTTATTTGGTGATCATGTCTTGGTGAGGTTATGATGGCCAGTTTCTTTATTAGGTTTTGTTGGTTTTTGTTGTTTTCTCATAGGATAATTAGTATTCTTCTCCCACTTGTGCATGAGATTCCTTGGTTTTTCCTACTGAGTATACTCATATTCTCACCCTATGTAAACAAAAAAATATATGATAGGTTTATAAGAGGATTATGTGGACCGTGCTAGACTTTACTAACTCCCATGTTGAGACATTTGTTGTGATGCTGCTTAGATTTGTTATTTTTGAACTTTGGAGTTTATTGTATTTTTAGCAGTTATTTTTTTAAACATGAGTGTGGAATGGATTTTGGATTTATTTTATATATTTCTTAGAGTTTTTTTGGTTGATACATCTTATCTCCTTACCCTGGTTACTATAAAAAAATAATACATCCCATTTTGTGAGATTTGTAAACCCTTGGTGTTGGTCGCCACCCCGAGGCCTACTAGAGGCGAGACTTAGGGGTCATTATCTCTATTTCTCCATTTCTAGCAAAGGAGGGGCATCTTTATAGGGAGGGTTATGCAGGGTGGATGTGGTGATCTTTTTTTTACTAGGTTGCGGGACTAGCTTTGAGGCCTAGGTGTGTGCGGGCGGGTTGTGACATGGGGCTTGTGGAAGAGTGTTGAAGCGGTAGGACATTTTCCATTAGGGTATTAGCAGTTAACTAGTGGGAAGTAGTGTGGGGTACCCAAAAAATTATTTTCTTATTATATTACATTACTTGAGTTTCATTATTTGGTGATCGTGTCTTGGTGAGGTTGGGATGGCCAGAATTTCTTATTAGGTGCTATTGGTTTTTTCTGTTTTCCCACAAGAGAATTAGTATTCTTCTCCCACTTGTGCATGAGAGACTTTGGATTTTCATAATGATTATACTTTTATTCTCACCCTACATATATAAAAATTGTTTTTAGGTATACAGGAGTATTATGTAGACCATGCTGAACATTACTAGCTCAAATTTGGGGATAGATTTTGTGTCACTTCTTAAATTTATTATTTCAATAGTTTAGAGTTTATTTTATTTTTATAAGTAATATTTTTAAACATGAATATGGGATGGATTTTGGATTTCTTTTATATATTTATTTGAGTTATTTTGTGGTTTATACATCTTATCTCTGGATCCTGGTTACTATAAAATGGTAATGACTCCCGTTTTGTGGTATTTTTATACCCTTGGTGTTGGTCGCCACCCCAAGGCCTCCTGGAGGCGGGGCTCATGGGTCATTATCTCCCTTTCACCACTTCTCTCTAAAGAGGGGCATCTTTGGAGGGAGGGGGTTATGATACTAAAAATTAAAAATAAATTAATATGATGATGAAAAAAACGTTTATCATTGAAAATAATATTTATATCCAAAAATATCCTCTCTTGATATCTAGGTTAAGAATGTTGTAGTTATTAAAAATATGAGTGTGATATTTTTTACGTTTCATTAAATAAAATATTATTGAGGTTATAATCACACCAAAATCAAGAAAAGAACATATAACCTAATATTTTATGAGTATTTATGAAATTGACTCATAAACAAATTCGGACAATTTTCAGGTTTATTTTAGAGTTCTTATCATTTTATTTTAAATATTAATTACCTGATTTACCCTTTACCATGGCGATAAAAATCAATAAGGTTATTATTAATATTCACCAAAAATAATGGGGACCTGTTTAAAAAATTTTGAACTATTGATTGAAAATATAAAATCTATTTTTCAAAATTATAAAAAGTAGTGGAAGAATTTAATTTACAAGTAAACTAGAAAAAAAAAATAAGATTTTTTTCAGAAAATTCCCTTTTAAAGTAAATTATTTTATTCAAAATTTAGGAATAAAATTTATCTCAAAAAATTATTTATTTTAAATAAAAAAATGAAAATTTAAAACTCATCCAAAAAAAATTGGCTTTGTAAATATTTTAAAAATAAAATTTTCAAAAAAAATTATTTTCACTATTCATTGAAAAATAAATATCTTTCTAAAAAAATTCAAAATTTTATCCTTATAACATTATGAAAATATGATTTCAAAAATGAATTTTATTTTTCTGAATAAAAAGTTTGTAATTTTTAGATCAATATTTTAAATGAAACCATATAATACATAAAAAACCAATTTGGCTAGAAATATTTTTTCCCTTTTGACTAAAATTTTTATAATATTTTTATAATTAATATAACTGTATAAAATATAACTAATGAATATATAAAAATGGTTTATATAAAAATTTCTTGGGATGTTACATTTTTTCCCTTTTGTAAATTACATCCTTTTAATTTTATTCACTTATTGAAAAATTGGGGACATCTTTCCCGCATAGAACTTTTAAAATCTCATGTTACTTCTTCAACCATATAGTTCTTTTCACAAAACATTAACCTTGTGAACTACCTTTTTTTCAATACATTCCCTTTATAGTTAAGAATCTGGATAGGTTGTCCCTCATAAGAAATATTATCTTCCAACTCAATTGCCTCAGGGATCAAAACATGGGATGAATATGAAACATATATTAATAACATCAAAACATGAAAGACATTTGTGTCTAGGATAAACATGGAGGAAAGGCCACTCGGTATGAAAATAATAAAAATTTCTATAAGATTTCAAAAATTCTAATAAATGGACTTAACTTATCCTTTTGAAAAAAACATGTTACACTTTTCCATAGAGATAATTTTATAAAAACATGATAACCTACCTTGAAAGAGATATCCTTTATTTGGTTATCCACACAAATTTTCTTCCAACATTGAGATATCCTCAAAAATGTTTAAACTACTATCACATTTTGAACCATTTCATCAACTAATTCTAGTCTCAGGTATTTCCTTTCAACTACTTTCTTGAATTGGCTGAAGGCCTTATTTTCTTTTATTTTTATATTTTTTATGAAAATCCCCATTTAAATGGATGAGGGGGAACAATTACAAGGCCCTAAGTATTAAGTAACACATTAAATGACATGTAGGTCTTAGAGGAAATCATCCAAAATAAGAAAACTTGGAACTGACCCTCCCCAGAAAATATCATGAGGACATCTCTTCACCTTTGCATGGCTGGTTGGATAGTTGTCATGTGCAGAGCTACACAGGCCTAATACGGATGGTAATGACATACCCTATCAATCTTCCAAGTCTAGTTATCTCTACTCTAGAGAATTCACCTTCTCTGAATCCTCATCTGGATCCATGTTCCTTATATTCAATCTAGTTTCATCTTCATTTCTTTTTCATGTGGTCTGAATGCCTTTAGGTGGTCATAAGGCCTCGTGGTGGCCCGGAGGCCTTGAGGTGGCCTAGAATGCTGACTGTCTTTGGGTTTCTTTGAGGCCTTGAAGGACTTGAGGACCTAACTGGTGGCCCAAAGGCCTAAACAGTTGAATAGTTTTAGCTACTATAATACTGAACATTACCTTATAATGTATATTCTTTAGTACCTACTATAGTACCTTCTATAATACTATTCTTATAGGAAAACTTAACCATAGAAGGATATTGATCCCAAATTCCCTCATAATTATAGTACCTGCTATTATTATAGGGATATATTTTCTCATTTTCACTTTGGCACTAAAGAAGTTTGAATCAACCCTTCTATAATTATCATTATTATTTAATCTATTTAAAATTAAATCATTTCATGTTCAATTTATCATTATCTCTTTTCATTCCTTCCAACCAGTAAAACTACCAAAATCCTTTTTACATTATAGTGCTACCATGATGAATAAAAAATATGGAACTATGAGCTTCAATCAATAATTATCTCTTTAATTAGAAATCATAAGGAAAACATAATCTCTTTACAAATATTGAAAAAAATATTATTCAGTTTCAAATTTATTAAACATACCCTTCTTAACAAATTATACCTTTTTTTAAAACTTAGGATCTTCCTTCTGAGTTTTCTTAATTTGATCTGAAAAAGTCGATTGTACTAACACCTAAAATAAAATAGGGGAAGTTAATTTATCCGTAACATCTAGGAAAAAATTCATCAAATCACCTAACAAATAATCATGTTATACATGTAACATGGTTAATGTATAATTAATTTTTTGACTCAAATATTCATCTACATTGTTTTCTTTTCCAAGATGATAATGAATTGTGCAGTCATAATCGCTGATTAATTCCATCCATCTTTTATTTCTCTTGTTAAATTAATTATTATTGAACATATAATTAAATATATTATGATTAATATATATTTCACACATGGATCCATATAAATTATTTCATGATATTTTGAAAAAAAAATACCACAATAGCTAATTCTTGATCATTTGAAGGATAATTTAACTCATGGAGTTTGTGTTTCTATGACGTGTAAGAAATTACCTAATAATTATGTATCAGTAAACAACCAAGTCCCTTCAAAGAAGAATCATTATAGATTATAAGAATAACCATTTCTTGAGGGATAGTATAAAACAAGATCATTCCCCAATCATCTTTTTAGTTTCTAAAAATAATCCTCAAATTCTTTTTTCATGATGAATTTGACACCCTTTCAAATTAACATAGTTAGTGGGATAGATAACTAAGAAATGTTTTCAAAAAACCACTGGTACTAACACATTAATTCAAGAAAACTATGAATATAAGTGATATTTTTAGGTCTTGGCCATTATTCAACAATTATTTTCATTAATGTCAACATTTATTCCATCTTTAAAAACAATATTCTCAAGGAATGAAATTTGTTGGAATCAAGATTCATAATTGCAAAATATTATATATATTTTATTTTCTTTTAGGTTTTTTAAAATAATAATTATATTTCTTTTATGATGCTTAGGAATTTTAGAATAAAAAAATATATCATCAATATAAAAAACCACCAAAATATCTAGAAACTCTTTTAAAACTCTATTCATTAGATCCATAAAAACTTTTAAAGCATTAGACATTCCAAAGGGAATAAATAAAAATTCATAGTTCCATATATATTTTGAAATGTATTCTCCAGAATATATTTCTCTATCACCTTTAACTGATGGTATTCTGACCAGATATCAATCATTGAATACTATTGTGCTCGCTTAAGTTGACCAAAAAATCATTGATATGAGGAAAATGGTACTTGTTATTGATAATGATTTTATTCAAGGTTCTATAATTAATTAAAATCCTCATTATACCATCTTTATTTTTAACAAATAGGATTGGAGAACCCCATGACGACAACTAGGATGAATAAAACATTTATCTAATAAATCATATAATTTCCTTTTCAATGCTAAAAGGTCTACATGATCCATTCATTAAGGGGGTTTTGAAATAGTATTATCATTAGGTACTTATTCAATAGTAAACTCAACCTCTTGATTAGTAATAATACCTATTAAATCCTCAGAAAAAATACATATATTCATTTACATTTGGAGATCAGAAATCTAAATAGTTTCTTACTTTTTAATAATATTATCTAAGTAACTTTGACTGCCATTTCTAATCAATTTATATAATTCTTGAATGTTTTTTAAATGTATAAAATCATTAAACAATACTTTATTACCTCTAAAATATATCCTAGCATGATAATATAAAACCAATCCATACCTAAAATAATATCACCCTCTACAAAGGAAATATAAACAATATTTTCTAGAAAGACAATTTCATTGATAACAATATGATAATTCATATATATCTTGGTTGATTTTAATATTTCACTCAGAGATTACACCAAAAGTAATATCTCAATTTTATGAAGTGATATTCCCAATTTACATTAAAATTTCTCAAAAATTAAGGAATGTGAAGACCCATAGTCAAACAGGGTATTGGAATAATTGGAATAATTTGAATAAACTTGTACCATACCTATCAACAATTCAATTGCCAGCCCGATATCAACCTTAGTAGTAGAAAAATACTTTTACACACCTTTTTGGTTTGATCTTAATGAACTATACTATGAGTTACTAACTTCAAGCACACGTTATCATAATTTCCCAACTCATTAAAATTAATTTAACTTACCATCACCTTTTCATTATGTGTCTGATCATTTTTTTAATAGTCACTAGCTATGTTCTGAAATTTTCCACATCAAAAGAACTTACCAATTTTATAATACATTTTTAATGGTAATTTTAGAACATTTAACACAAGATAGAAAATTGATTTTATTTCACCAAAATTATTTAATGAATACTTCCTAGTTGTCTTCCATGTGACCCTTTTCTTCTGCTTGTTATTGGGGAATACATGATCATCATAAAATTACATTTTTACCCTCTCAGTACAACAAACATGTTTCTAATAAATTTTAAACTCAAGTTACTCCAATTCTCTTTGACATATTCATTTAAATCCTAAGTAAAACTAATTAATTTTTCTATTAGGGTTATAGAAATAAATGCATACTTTGTAAAATGGATGATGTTTCGTTCATACACAACCACTAAGTCTTCCACCTTATGACTCAATTATAATAATTTCTTTTCTAACCTAATTTTAATTTCCTAATAAATATGTTTCAAAAATAAAATATAACTAAATTCACCCCATTACAAGTTATAAAATGTCTTCACATTCTTTATTATTCGTAACCATTTTCCACCATTTATGAAGATCACATTCAATACATTTAATTAAAATATGTACCTTTTGTTGATCCACATAACCCATGACATCAAAATTATTCTCTAAAGCATCAATCCATCCATCATCTATCATAGAATCTGAAGATACATTAAATACTAGAAGATATTGTAACCTAAAATTATCTACTTACATAATTTTCCCTTGTGGTAGATCTAGATTTTCCCTCACATAGATACCACCACCATTTATATCTTGTACTAATTAACCCATTATGGCTACAAACATATTTTTTCTAATTACAACCATTCCAGGTTACTGATTTGTAAGGATATTATCCTATCAGATCCATCCTACTTCAGTTTACATGTTCCATCTATGGAAACCATTCTGAAAAACATTGATTAGATGAAGAGACATGGTAATTATAAAATGTTATAAAATTTTAACTTAATATTAAGGTAAACTATTTTAAGGGTATTCTATTAAAATTATCAAAACTTCTAAAGTTATCTAAACCTTTCTATGATAACAACTATAATGACCCAAACTTAAACCTTACATATTCTAGTCAAATTAAAATAGATTTCACCTTATTAAATTTCTAAATATATTTTAGTTCTATATTTTAAGAGATTTATATAATAACTCTTACCTAACAAAACCATATATTAAAAAGTGTACACTTATATTCAGTATCTAATTTTTCACAATACAAAACTTTTAAAGTAAAATGTGATTTATTTTTATGGAAAATCATCAAGACTTTTACTTGACTACATAATTTACCTTACCCATGTTTAATTCCTATGAAAAATATTTTAAAACATTGTATAATCACAATATTCTTAGTAAGGTACATAAAAAAAGGAATAAAATTGTTAGTGTATGAATTGTTATAAAAATTCTCCTTTTTTAAAATAATCTTTGAGCACAAAAACGTTTTCTTACCCAAAAAAAAATTTATACCAAAATAATTTCATCAAAAAATTAATAAGAAATCTTAAAGGAAATATGAAACATATAAATGTTTCTTTGAAATCATGAAATAATAATAAAAAAAATTCACACAGTTATAATTTTTACCCTTAAAAATGGCATATGCACTTTTTTAATCATAAGATCATTCTCTTACCATGAGAAATCATAATATTTTCATAAAAACCACATAAATAATAGATAAAACATGTATATTACATAGTAAATCCTTTAAATACCACTCTTACAATAAATCTTATATATTTAATAATCATACAGTTGACTTTCATACCCAATACATTGGATTACTATCACAAAACCACCCTTCCTTGATTTGTCACAAAACCACCCATAATTGGTTAATAACATAAACACACATACTTGGATTATAAAGAAACCACTAATAATCATAAAAATTCCCAAGATATATAAAATAATCATAAAACATTAATGCTTTCATTTTTATCATAACACCCATAAAATATTCTTGAGAAAAAACATTACATTTTAAAATCAATTATTTCTTTTAAATGTGAAATTATAAAGGAAAACATTTTATTTTAGAAGACCCGGGTAAAATTTTAAGGTAATATTCGATGAAAAAAGTTTTCATGACAATGGTAAAATCCACTCATTCTTTATAAGTTAAAAAACATTCCTTGTAAATGATTTTTTCCATTAATTTAGTAGTTATAGAATCAGGGTTGTGTAATCATTTAAGGTGATGATTTATTTCCTAAAAATTAAAAACAAATGTCTATGATGAAGATAAATATTTTATTTTTATAAATAATATTTATAACTAAAAATATACTCTATTAATCTCTATTGTAAAAATATTATATTTATTAAAAACAAGAGTGTCATATTTTTAACTTTTATTTTAATAAAATATTATAAATGTTATAATCACATAAAAATGGAAACAAAGGTCATGAAACAAAATATTTTAGGATTGTGGATGAAATTGAATCATAAATTAAAATTAAGACAAGTTTTACGATCATTTTATAGTCCTTATCATTTTTTAACTTTAATTCCCATATTTACCCTTTACTATGGTAACAAAAATTACTAAGGTTACCATTCATATTGACCAAAAATAAAGGGGAAATATTTAATAAATTTTGAACCCATAATTCTGGAAATGGAATCCATTTTTAAAAATTTAAAATATAAGTGTAATAATTTAATTTAAAATCAAATAAAAAAACATGATGAAAAATAGTTTTTCAAAAAAAACCTTTTTAAAGTAAAAGTATTTTTAAACTAAATTTGAGTAAAAGTATTATTTTAACAAACTAAATTAGTTTATTTTAAATTAAAATTAAATAATAAAATAAATTAAAAAACCTAAATATAATTTCAGTTTATAAATATTTTAAAAAAACAATCTTTAA
The DNA here is from genome assembly GCA_963277665.1 of Viscum album. Lineage (NCBI taxonomy): Eukaryota > Viridiplantae > Streptophyta > Magnoliopsida > Santalales > Viscaceae > Viscum > Viscum album. The sequence goes on from OY728162.1 coordinate 227,771,459, forward strand.
TAAAAACATTATTTTTCACAATTCATTGAAAAGACCGAATTTTTTAAAAATTATAAAAATATAAACTCAGGTGATTTTAATATTATTATTTCTAAAAAGAAGTTCTTTTTTTTAAATTAAAATTTTATAATTTTGAAATGAATATTTTCAATAAAACCATATAATATATAAAATTTAAAATTTTGTTTGAAATAAATATGTTTTCCTTTTTGACTAAAAAATAATAATGTTTTTATAATGAAAAGAATAGTATTAAATATAACTAATTAATATATGAAAATTTTGATATAAAAATTACCTGGACTATTACTTTTTTGTTTCCCATTAATCTCACTTTTATTGTAAAATTTATCTTCATTAATGAAATTTTATTAATGATTTTTTTGATGAATATTTTCTTATTATTTTTGAATAACTAATTTTTATTCTTGAAATTTTAATTAATTTTGAATTTATTTATTTACGTTGGATCATCCTCAATAATCTATTTAGAAGTATCATCATTATTTATTGAAAAGTACACAATAACCTTTTTAACTCCTATGTGACTAAATAGTGGTAAGGAAGGCATACATTTATATTTACCTTTTACACTCCTGATTTTTTTTATAAATTAAAAACTTATTTTGATAAATATTTTATATTTATTCTTCCTTTTCATAATTTATAGGTTATTCTTTTACTTTCTCTTTTTTGCTTCAAATTATACAAATCCTTAAAGAATTTTTTCTTATCATTTGTGATATTATTATTAAACTTAAAACATTTTTTAATTTTATAATATATAAGAATATTTTCAAGATAACCAAGGTTTAAATAATCAATATTTTATTATTTTTGGGTAATAAAACTTTAACATCAAACTTATCATATGGTACTATCAATTATTTTCATCATAATTTAGTAAATATTTTTTTCACCAATTCGTATGGTGGTGCTCTAAATATAAATTATTCTTATGAATAATTAATCAATAATCCTATATTTTAATATTTTATCATATATAAATAGTTATTTCCTAAATTTTATATTTTTGTTATTTACCTTTCTCCCTCTATGTATATTTTCTAATTTATCTTGGGTCTCCTAAAAAACTTCAAGTCCACCATTTTTGAAAATATATACTCAGATTCGGATCCTAGAATGTGAATCCCAACTTTTACATCTTTCTATGAACTTTTCTTATCCATAGGAGTCATAAAATCACCTTTGTAACATGTTTTTAATGGAAAAAGAACAAAATTAAAAATATTTAATTCAAGATATTGAAAATAGGGAGGCATTTTACTTTCCTATATCTAAAAAATTTTATTAAATTTTTTTTGTTATTCTATTAATATTAATACTTATTTATTTAAACCTAATAGAAATATAAAAATATTACCAATATATAATATCAATAATAAATATTTTCACTTATATTAAAGGATCAATAGGGTGACCGGATCAATCCCAAACAACATGTAAGGCCCCTGAATGTTTTTGTATGAAACAATAAGAGAGGGTGAATAATTTTTCTCAATTTTTTATGAATCATTATTTAAATAAACCCTAATTTTCTTATTAAATTATGAATATAATTTTATTTTGAAATAATATCTCTTGACCATATGAAATTAAAAATATATTGTATGAAAAAATATTTTTACGAGGTTTTCCCCAATGTTTGTAATTATATTTGTTTTGTGATAGATATCACCTAAATCATTAATAATATCATTTTATCATAAAATATATTTTCTAAAAAGTTATAGTAATGCATTACCATTTACCTAATTGAATTTAATTTCATATTATTATAAGCCTCTCTCTTGATTGTAGGAATCTTTTGATCTTTATTCAATGAGTACGAGTAAACTGGTTAATTTAGATCTTCTACCAATAATTGAGAGAGTTCTTTTAAAAAGGTTATATACAATGAACCTCAATAATAAGAATCAGTTATCACCATATCTAGAAGAGGTTATGAAATTAATTATTAAAATACAATTTCAATAACTCAAGAACATTAGTCTGGCCCATTTTATATTCTGATTGGAGTCTTAATCTTCTAGTCACCCAGTCCTTTACAACCATTTCAATAAACTATGAACGTTAATATTTCCAACTATTCTGCATTGATCAAGAGGTGCAAATAATTTTTTCAATAATTATATAATTAAAAATCATTTAATTTCATTAAAATTAATATCTTCATTATCTCCTTTAACAACATATTTATTATCTCTATGATCCTCAATCAAATATCTATTTTAAATACCTTATATTTCTTCAATAATATTTTCAAAATTTTATTTATAAAATATCCATATATTTATTAAAAAAATGAATAAAAGGTAGATACTTCACTATCTCATGTCCTTTCTTGAACCCATGTTCATGAAATCCTTCGAGGAACATGCTTTTATAACAAGGAGTCCATTCTAGAACTAGAATCACTTGATTTAAATATCGATATAGAGAAATTAATCTTTAGAAACATGTTAAATCACATTGATCTCTTATAGAACATATAATACAAACATACACAAGTTGAAGCACAAAATAACTCACACCAAAAACATGGAACAACAATGGATTTACATGGTTCAAAAATTAATCCTACTTTATAAGAGAAAAATATTTTACTTTATTAATAATTGAGTAGAATTATTAAAATATTTTGTTACAAAAGAGAAAATCCAATTAGTTTTATTTCTATACATTTTCAATTTATTTAGAATAGTACCACTGTCTTCCTATCTTTTTAATACACTCCGCCTCTTTCCAATCATCATAAATGTACCTCTATCTAGTAAAAACCACTAACAATATCCTATAACAAAAATTTGCTTAACATATAATTCTTCAGTAATCAACGCAAGATAACTAATTTATCTTGCACAACCCTTTAAATAATTTTTTGTATCCAGTTGAGAAAATTTCAAGTTATTATTACACGATTTCAAAGTTACTAGCATGTGATCCATATATTCTTCTTCAACTTCTATTTTCCAGATCCTGTTTCTATTTATCAGTTTCTCTTGATTTAGGATATAATTACACTACTAGAATACCCTGGTTCCACTAATCATGTCATCATCAGATTCTAGGATTTGAACATCCAAAAACACTCCTTAAAAAATATGAAAGCCTTATCTAAAAAATATTTATCACATATTTAACCAAAAAAATATTCCATTTTAGATTTTTTTCTCTTAATCAATACCAAGAAATTTATATCACTTAGTAATTTCTTCCACTTTTTCATATAAACAATCAATTAGTGCATGCCTTCCCTTCCATATCACCCAAGTCCCACTAAGGTATATCCTTACCTCAAAATTACCTAGATTATGACCTTAGTTAGTATATTAGTCAGATTCTAACTTCCTTACATCATTTATATCTCCATAAATCCTTTATCTAAAATAACTTTTATTAATTTATATTTTATTTGAATTTTATATTTTCTTTAGTGAAGAACTGTATTATTTACAAGATTTATTGCAATCTATCAATCATAGAATAACACTCCAATAAATTTTATCCTTCCAAGATCCTCTAACAAACCCTTCAATTATATCATCTCCTTTTATACATATATTTATACAACTTACTTTACATTTATGGTTAATATTGAAACTACTAATTAAAGTATTGAAATCCGGATAATGGTAGTTCCTCTAAAAGAAAACACAAATGAAGAGATAGTTCTATAAGTTTTTTTATATCCTCCAAAGTCTGCATCAAAATACCCTTGAAACAAATAATTAATCCCAAAACATAATTCTCATCCCTCCAAACCCTTTAAATACTAAAGTATCTACTTCATCACATCATAGTTCACTTTTTCAATATTTTTCCTTAATATTCTATCTACCCCCCTTTACTTGACCAATTTCAAGCCCAGGGCATATTATAGAATACATAAAAATATAACCATAATTCATAAGGAAGAATTTATATTTACTTAGTTTTTTCTTCAAAATTTTATTTCTTTATCCATGGATAAATTATAATTTTCAGATAATGATGTATATATGAGTCTGGATTCAGACCTTATGAACCTTTCTAGTATATTTTTTATTTACTCAAATGGAGATAACATTAGTTTTTCATTCTTACTTTCCATATGGATCCTTATCATCATTATTTATTTGGTTTCCCCATGATATTTCATATCAATACTTCTAGATAACTCATCATTTATCTATTGAATCTATTTTATTTTGGGAAAACCAAAAATTTTTCATCCACATACAATAAAAGTATGGTGAAGCTCCCATTATCAATAATTTTTTGGTAAAAGTGTTGGTTTTAATTATGTTTGTTAAAAATCCATTCTACTATAAGTAATGAGATATCAGGTTCCATTGCCTAAGTTCTTACTTCATACCATAAGGACTCCGCTTATGCTTTTACACTAGGTTACATCTAGGTTCTCTAAATATTTCTAGTCTCTACATTTGAATAACCTCATTAAAATTTTCATAAAGTAAATATATATTCATATCTAACTATTAAATATGTAAACATTATTTTACAACCATTCCAAGATATTTCTAGATTATTTGGTTTTTAAAAATTGAATAGAAAATTTCACTAAATTCCACTCCTTCCTTTCCTTAATACCATTCACGACTAACCTTTCCTTGTATTACTTCATACCATTTATTTCTTCCGTCAACCAGTAGAACCTTTTTTTGTGAAATTCCTTCATTACCAATCAATTTATAGAAGGATCCCATGTTCTAGAAGAATTCATGGAATTCATCTCATCCTTTATCACTAACTTGAATTTCTTTGTATAATTGATAATTATCACCTAATTTGGGTATTTAGTCTCCCAACTATCCATAAGAAGTATATAATGAAATTCAAACCCATACATTTGAAATATTCATCACTCTGGTAAACTGCCTCAACTCTTAAGGTAGTTCTTGTAACAACCAAACACTTTATAAATCACATTCTTTTTTATTGAGTACATTTCATATAATTATAGAAAACACATTCCCTAGTTTTTTTCATGAACTGATATTGCCTCTTAGATTTAAAAAATCATTAACCATTTTAATTAGTCATAATATATCTAATTTATAGTTATTGTTAATATTGTTTTATATTAAGCGATATGATAAAGTATAATTGACACAGAAAGAATAAGAGATGTCCTTGACCAGTAGGATCGTACGATTTAAAGAACAACTATTGGAGATTCCAAGGGAGATAGCATCACTAGGTGTTTCCCTTGACCAAGAAAAAACTAAAATTCAATAAATAATGAATGAAGGAAACTATATATAGTATAATTTCAATCTTATCAAGATCACAATCCAAATGATGTTCTCCAAACCACTCTAAGAAAGAACCACCATCACACACCGAACCCTTAGGGCATACATTGGTGTAATAAGTTGTAATGTTTCATGATCCAAGCAGTATGTATTTAAATATTTTATTATTAATTAAATAATTATTATATTTATCCCTTTTTAATATTACTTTATCAATGATTATATAATGTGTTTGATATAAATTATATTTGGACATGAAGAAATCCGAAGTGGATTTTTTGTAAATATATAGTTTATATTAAGTCACTCTTTTGAAGAATTCAAGAATTTTTTAAATAGATAATATTTTAATAAAATACTCTTATTATAGAATTATAATTTACATATAAATGATAATATAATCCAATGAAGACCAATGTAATTTTGATAAGGGCCAGAAAGTGGATAATATCATAAAAAGTGGTATTTTCTCGAAAATGTGACTTTTAATTTAAAAGTGAAAATTATTATATTTAAAAATTTATTTTGATCAAATAAATTTTATCTTTAAAATCAGTATGTCGAAATTTTCCAAAGCTAAATTTTTCTTAATTTTCCAAGAAAGTTTATTTTTTATATTAAAACTAAATATAGTGTAAATATATGGTCTGTATTATGTCATTATAATACCCAAAAATTAATGTAATAAATTTTATAAAAGTAATACATGAACAAATATATATTTTTTCCTTTTAGAATAATGATTTTTGGAATTTATTTTATTAATTTTATAATATTTTAAGGAATCCTCCAAAACCTATATTATATCTTATGGTTGTAACATCAATTCTTTATTAATAGGACTCACTTCCACAATACAGAGGGTATTATTTTAATATGTTCGTTTCTTGGTCTTTGAAATATTTAAAACCACCCTTATTTGGTAGAAAACATGTTCAAAACCATTGTATGGGTTTTTGTTTTTATTATATTTTCAAATAGAGTCTAAAATGTATGTTTAGAAAATAATAAAGAAATTCCTTCACCTTCTCAATAAATACAAACCCAAACTCCCTCACCTATTTACTAAAAACCCATTGAGAATGAATTTAATCTCACTCCCTCTCTATAAATTTCTCCCAAGGTGTTTCCAAGATCTTAAAAATCTATTCTTGATCTTTTAGAAGCTCCATCTCAAGGTAAGGAATCATATCCTCCTCCTCTTCATTCAAACACGCTATTTGTATTCATCTTTTTGATTTCCAATTTCTGATACCGCAATGTTTTTTTAAACATCCCTTTAATATCATTATAATTACAATGTAATGAGATACCACCAGTCACTCTTGTAAAACCCTTTTATATAATAATTATGTACACCCATTATGCTGCTGAAATTATCATGAAATTTTCCATGCCAAACATATGTGTAGTGATACCCATCCCCATTTAAACTCAATGGTATTAACCTAAATGATCTTTTCCTTAATTTATTAATGAATTAAATTTATTTCACCCACAATCCTTAATTATAGTATCAAACATGATGAAATATGTTCTTATTTTGAATAATATTTATGGCACACAAATGTATGTATGTAATATGAATGTGATGGGTGGGCATGAAATTATATATCCATTCAATGAATTAGGAAATGTATTTTATCTCATGAGATTTTTCGAGATAGATTCCTAGAAAAAACTTATATTTAATTTTTGATAATGTGTGTTCATTGTTTAAAATATTAATAAACTCTTTATAAGATCACAATTGTTCTTCTGCCTAACATAGTATGTGATAATTTTCTAACAGTAGATGTCACACTGATAGTCCATTTCAGTTTTTTTTCTATTATGAAAACCTATAAGTTCCATGATATTATTCTTAAATATATGTTCTATAACTAGATTCCATCATTTTGTAGACATAAATGATATAGGCTATATGGGGTGGAGACACATAAGACTTTGATGGAACCAGCATATAACCTACTTGATTTGAGATATCATGATAAAGAGATTATGTTGTACAGTAAGAATTTTTTTTAGGTATTATGATGTTGGCTCATTAAATTATTTCTCTATATATTCCTTGTCATGTTTTTAACACCATCCCTAGACTTTAGGTTTTTTCACCTAATTCCACTGAGAAAGAGGCCCAAAGGGTCACACACTATGTGTATCTAGAATATTAGTTAAATAAAATATTATTATAATTATTTAACATGTTGAATAAATATTATTACCACATGTTGTTAAATAATTATCCATGTTTTCTTGATCACATATACTCAGTCACCATTTATTCAATAGAATATTATGTGAAGGGAATATTTATTTTCTATTTAGTATATAAAATATCCATTTATTTATTAGTGAATAATGCATTAATATTTATTTATTAAATAAATAGCTATTATTCAAGTCTTGGTTAATATTGTGGAAGAATGGTGGACTATTCTTATAGGTCAAGTGATAAATAATATACATTGAATATTATTTTATTAAATAATATTTAATTTAATTTGTGAGTTTAGCGCATCTCAAGAAATAATAATGTTATTATTATTATAGAAATTGGGTTTCACATGGATTAAATATACAATAAAGGTAACTTGTTAAATTATTTATTTTTAATCCTTGTGGTATTTAAATCCAATTATAATATTTTATTAATAGATCCAATTCATTTGTGTTGTGCACAATGAAATATGGAGATAATCCTCTCAAGCCCTAGAGAGATCCCCCTCCAAGATCACTCCCATGAATAGAGAGTGATATTTCTCCACCTTCTACTCTCGAGTCCAATGAGATCAAGGGAAATTATTTGAATGAAATTATCAGAGAAACCAATGGAATATTATGCAAGCGAGAGGATCTACCATGCTATCACCTGTATATTTATACGGATACGTTCATAGATTCATAGATCAAGTGTGGATCACCACTTGAGGGAATATAAACTTGATTATTATAATAAAAAATGGTACTGTTGGGACCAAGTTGATTGAAAGTTTCCTTTGGATGATGAAATAATAATGTTCTGATTGTTTTGTATTTTTTTCATTATGAAAAAATCAATTCACTTTGAAATTTTGAATGATCAAATGAGAGGGGAAATTGTAATCAGAATATCAGATGTAGTTTTTATATGAATGTTCATCCTTTTTTGTTTTTTTATAAATAATTTTTCTTGATGAATTTTGTTTTCAAACTCACATTATCCTTGGAAATAATGATTCCATTGATATGTGGAAATGTATTAGAGTATGAATTTCTCCATAATAAATATGAATATTCTTTTTAGATTTGTATTCTTTAAAAATTATGAGTTAATGAAAACATGTGATCCATGATTTGTGAAAGAAATGGGAAAAATTTAGTTGATTCATTCAAAGAGTTGAAATTGGTATTGTCATTTGTATGAAAAGATATAAGGTTTGGAAAGTATGGGAATTCAAAGAACATTCCAATGTATGTTAGATGACGAAATATTGATCCTTAAGTTCACAAAGTGATTAAAAATTCATGATAGAAGAAAAAGGTTTTGGAAGAAGATATGATTGGAATTTTCAAGTTTTGTTGAAGTTCTACTCAATAGATTCATCAAACAATCTGATACAATGGATGAACAACTCATAAGGTTCGATCTATAATTACATAAAAACTTGAAGAAGGAAGTCACTGCAGACACTGATCCAGAAAATGTGGGGTTCCATTGATCTATCTGAGGTATTTTAGGATAGATATATTGATAAATATCAGTAGGTAGATACTTTTTTTTCCAATTACTCTGAATAGGATCTGAGATGGATCAACAGGATGATGTTCAACAATATAGTTAACTGTTTTCATCAAGTTCCTTTATTTTATTATAACTAGTTCAAGATCAAAAGTAAAAAAAAGGTATTTCTGTTTTTCATGTGGGTTATTAATTATTGGAAAATAATTCGTAATTATTAATTGGATAGATATAGAGATTGTTCCATCAGATGCACACTGACACCGATAAGTCATTGGATGCAGTCTGAGGAAGTTTTCGAAAATTTTAGAAAAAAGTGAAATGTTTTTAAGATTCTTTAAAAGAGTTTTAAATAGGTTTTGAATATAATTTTTATGTCTTTCTAAAGTTTAATTATATATTTAGAAGTTACAATGATGTTTATGAAAAATAAAATCAACTAAAGTATAACGAATTGGAAAAAATGTTAATGTAATAAAGAATTTAATGTTTTATGTATTTCAGTTGGTATGGAACATCTAAATGAGGAGTTTTTTTCTAGTTGGTAGGGAACATCGTAATAAGAAATATTCAATTCTTATATATTTTCTCAAGTGGATCAATAGAATCATAGTGACCATATATTTTCTTCATAATGAATAAAAATTAGAATGACCTTGGTGTGAGAGTGAAGAATGGTTTTGAATTCCTTCTGGAGTTTTGAAAAGATTTGAGAAGTTTGGAAAAGAATTGAGAATATTTGAGAAGAGTTGAAATATTAAAATACAAGTTGAAATAAATGTGTAATTTGAGTGTTGGGAAATTTGGTTGAGTAGGAAAATATTTTTATATTCCCTCCCATCGAATGTTTTCTCTCCTATAATAGTTATAAGTACACTGTACATTCTAATGACTATAATATTCATGTATTATGAAATAGAGGAAGAGATGAAAGTTTTGGAAGAGAGAAGAAGTTTTCAGAATAATCTTTCCTAATAAATTTTTCCGTATATAAGAAGAATAAATAGTTTCTAGATTGGACTGATCCATCAGATGCTTATTTCTAGGGAATGTTTGAAGTAGTTTAGAATTTTTTTCGAGGGTATTCTTTTCATATATATTTTCTAGATGGAGTAATCAGAATGTGAAGTCAGAAAAATGCATGAGATAAAGTTTTTATACCATTTCCAGATAGTTTGTTTCTACATGTTGTTGGGTAGGAAATTAAACGAGTTTGTTTCAAAAATATATATATTTGGAAGCTGACAAGGCAACATGGTATCTTGTTTTGAACCAATTGGTGAAGGTTTCGTAACTTATTACACAAACATATTTAACATCATTTGTGATATATGAATTATGTTAATTTTTTTTTTGATCATATTGATACAAAGGTGTAATGTTATATCATTCTTTTTGTATCCCCACAAAGGGATTATTGTATAGTTGATTTTATGGTACTGAACTATTTCAAAACCATACCAGGGATGTTGATACTCTAGTTGAGTAATGAACCTTGTAAATAATTTTGTTTCTATGGATATGTGAATCTTTTCTTTTTCATAAATGTGATAGATCATTAATAGGAGGAATTGTTTTTTATAAAATAAAGATAACATGATTGAAAAATATATCATTGATTTACCCCTCCCCCTCTCAGGGATACATTAATACTAGCCGGGCCTTAATAAGTGGTATCAGAGGGAATTTTTCTATCATTTACTCTTTACAGAGGTTTTTTAAGAGATGTTTTTATAGATAATATAGGTTTTTTTAATAGTAATGGTATTCTAGTCTCCAGTGGAAAGAACTATCATATCTTGAAATATATAATATTGAATTATATTATGTCTCTTGGGAATGATGTTCTAGAGGCAACTAAAGATTAATTTCTTCCAATTGATGTAAAATTTACTCTCACATATGTGGGTAAGAAAAATATTGTGAATGATGGAATAGATAAGAATTATTTAATCTCATCACTTTACGAAAGTGAGTTTCTAAGAGTGAAGGGAGTTTTTACTACCAATGGTATCAAATGAAAGTTTAAAAACATTTATAAAGGAAAGAAAAGGTGAAGAAGGTAGAATTAAAAATATGGTGGCTGAATTATTAAGATCTCAAAATGGTTTAGTATAAATTTATTAGTGATTAATTTACAAGGGTGAATGAAATTTTTATCATAATAAGATGTCTTGGTGAAAATTTTAAAGACTCAAATTTTGTTGAAGTGATCTTGGAAATTCTTCTTGATAAGTTTGATTCCAAAATTTCATCTTTGGAAGATAAAGACCCTGAAAATCAATCTATGGATGACCTTTATAGTACTCTTGTTACTTATGAAATGAAAAGGGAGAGTTATGAAATTTAAGATGAAAGTTTATTGAGAAATTTATTTCAAGGATTCCAAAATGTCTAAGAATATTCATGAAGAACAATAAAATGTTGATTCTAAATCCAAAAATGAGGTATGTAAAAATTTGATGAATTTTTATACTTGTTTTCTAAAAATGTAAAAGGTGGTACACTGAATTATAAAGGGAAAATTCAATTATAATGTCTTGAATGTGGAACTATTGGTAATTTTATTGTTAATTGTCCTCTAAGAAAGAATGAATAATATAGTGATGAAGATGGTATAATTTTATGAAGATATTTAAAGAAACATAGAGATAAATCAATATATTATTCCAAGGTAAATGATAAATGTTATCAAAATCCAAAAGGAGTGTCTTTTTTATAAATATAGAGAAGAAGATGACAGTGAAGCTATGGTTAAAATGATCTCTAAGGTTGTTGGAGAAAATAATTTCATTGCAACTATTAATAATAAATATTTAAGAATTAATAGTTCTAAAGAATAATATAATGATCTTGAATTTCAACTAACGGGGGGATTAAAATAATGTCTTGGAAATATAGTAATTCATGAAAGATAAATCAATAAGTTGAAGAAATAATGTCCAATAGAAAAAAATCAGGAAAACATTCAAGAAGAAAAATATAAGTTGTTGTAAGAATCTTATTTTCTAAAGAAGTATCTTGAGAAGGAAAATAATTACAATGAACACCCTGAAGCAAAGTTGAAGTAAGAGGTATAATATTTGTAACATGTTCAAAAAAAGTTTTCTAAATCTGAGCATGGATTTACATGTTCAATAAATATATCTCTAATTTTGGTGAATAATATAGAAAGGGAATATAGTACCCACAGTTTGAGGTATGTAACCCTTATTTGTTTATATGTATAATGTGGTGGGGTAATGTTTGGAAGAGGTTGTAATGTTTTTGGGATGGTTTTTTTTCTTTTATATGAGTACACAGTTTGAGAATGGTTAGTGAAAACCATGCAACACTTGTAGGAAACTTCAAAAGTTGAGGTAGAGGAAAGGGTGATGGTGCACGCTTAAGTGGCACAGTTTCCAACACATATGGCCTCCACAGGAAAACCATGTGTCATGGTATAGAGAGATTCTATATGGTTGGTGCAATGTTTTTCTAACCATGCGGGCCAACCATGAGAGACACCCTTTGGAAAAGTAGAAGCCACACAGTTAGTACACAATTTGTCAAAATTTATGAGCTAACCATGTGTGGCATTAAAAAAAGGGGTCTTTTTAAATGGGGTTGCTCGGGATTTTCCCTAAAACACCCATTTATTATCACATACAAACCCAACTTGGGATTTCTTCTTCTCAGGGGTTAGTGAGGCTCACCCACTAATTTTGGAAGTAAATAAAAGGGTTTTTATGGTACGTTGAAGGTGATTCTTCCCAAGTAAATCTATTTTATTTTTAGTTTAATGGTTTTTCTTAGATCTAGTTCTCTCTCTCATAGTTTCCTAGATCTACTTCCATTTCATGTAGATATAGGTTTTTTATTACCTAAAATTATGATAGTTGGTATTTTTGATGTTATGAAAAGAGATCTATTGTGGTTTTGTGAAGTTTTTACCCATATTTGAGGTGATGTTGTGCATTGGTTGATTTTTCTGAAACCGTAAGGTAGGTGGATTCTCTCCCAACTCCATTTTGATATAACATAAAGGATGTAATTTCAAATTAATGGTTGTTTCTTGAAATTGATTATGATATTGATGTTCTAAGCCTACTTATAACCCATCTTGGGATAATTTATGAATTTGGGTAATAATGGGTTATTGTTGTGAATGGTTCATGATTTGGGATTTTAAAATGATAATTTTAAAATCATTGGCATGTTTTATTTATGGAAAATTGTTTATGAAAATGGATTTCATTAAAAATGGTTGTTTATTGAAATGTGTTTTTCCATGGATGTGGCCTAATGATGTTTTCAATAAATTTTTGATTTGATTGAAATGAGTTTTTTGTATTGTTATTGGAATTGTGTTTTCTTAATGAGTGGTTTGTATGGGAACATGTTGTGTTGTTTGGATTATTTGGACATGTGTTGGTTGATGTGATTTTGGAATTGTGATTGGAATGGTTTATTGCATAAGTTGTTTAGTAAGAGTTGGATGGGATGGATCATGGTCCTGATGTACCACCATCAAGTGGTCATAAAGTACCACTGTAAAAAGGTGACGAGTTATGGATGTGAATTTACACCATCAATGAACACAGAGATCATGTTGTTGGTTTTTGGACATGGTTGTGTTATGTGTGTGACCATGTAAGATGAATTTGAATGTACCAATATATTTTTGGTAAATTTTTATTGACATGTTTGGTTTCTTTCCTTGGGATTGTGTGATTTGGGAGAAATGTTTTGGAAAGGGTGTGTTTGCCTTATTGGAAATTGTTTCATTATTTTCTAGGTTTTATATAAATTGTTTATATAAATGTGCTAACCAATTTTATCCTAATTTCATGTGTAGGGAATTAATTTGGGGATATCTTAAAGAGTATTATTAATCGAACACTGCTTTGGAACTTTGGTGATTTTGTAGATTTTGTATTCCAATACATAGTTAAAGGTAAAACATCCCATTTCTTGAGTGGTGCATCATGATACTTGGACTCTCTTTTGGTTCTTGGAGCTTGGAGTTTGGTGTGGATCTATGGAGTTATGTCATAGTATATTTGGGTTTTATTATTTAGTATTCAGCTTGGTACTCGAATTTTGGAAAATTGTGGCTTGGTTATGTTTTTCTTATGGTATTGTTGTATTTTAGTACTTTTTCTGGTAATGTATAATGTAGTTGGTCAGTGGGTTTTGATAAGGCACATTTAGTTGGTTATTTTTATTCCAAGGGAAAATCATTCTACAATTATTCTTGAATACCTTGAGATTTCTAGCCATAATTTGGCTCCTTGGGAACATTTCTTAAGGCCATGCAACATCCTTCTACCTTTTCAACTCAATGAGAAGGGACGGGATGTTACAACTAGTATCAGTTTTTTCAGTCATTGACTTTCAAGTGAAAGTAGTCTTGTTCATATTCTTTGGCATTGATTGTTGGTCTTGTATTTGGAATCTGTTCTTGGTTTATTCCATGAGTTGGGATGGTAACGAAGATGATGATTGTCAGAACATGAAATGTATAGAAAAAAAGGATGTAGCTAACCCTTTTATGATTAAATTCAAGTTTCCAAGGAATTCAGTACATAATTGTTTTGGAGAAACTTATAGAAGTGTGATCTCATTGTTGTAGGTGTAGCCAATGATATGGAATGCATGGTACAAATTAATTCCCACTAGGATTGAATATTTCATTAGGAATATTGATTTATTTTGTTGTTTGAATGTGTTAATTTTTGAAAAATCTATAAATTGTTTTCAAATGTGGTATTTTGAAAGGAGAATGGTTTTAGTATTTTGAAAATGGTCCAATTTTTATAACATAGTGGATTTTTTGAAAAACATTTAACATGGAAAAATGTAAATATTAAATATCAAGGTTCTAATAGTTTTAAATTCTTTGAATTTGAAATTTTAAGCCTTCAGTTAATAGGGAGTGTGATACATGGTGACTCTTATGTTGATTGAAATGGAACCCGGTAGATGTTGTAGAGACCAACCAGAGGATGTTTTGAAAATTTTGGTTCCTCCTGAGCCCCAGGTGAACTAGTAGCTAGGACAGAGCATAGTGAAGGCTTTCTAAGATATGAAAAGTGGTAATAAAATGGATGAGTTGGAGCATGTGAATCACTTAGTTTATTTTTAATGGAAGAATCCACCCGATTTTTAGGGTGATTTAGATCAAAAAAGGGAGGAAGCATAGATAAATAGAATGAATTGAATCTTTGGTTTCCTAGGAATGCAAGAGGATTTAAAAGTGAAGTTGGACATGTATTTTTTGAATGAAATTGCATGTCAGTTGTGGGAGTTTCTCATCTAGGATAGAATGGACCAAGTTATAAAATGGGAGGGTTTTGAAGAATTTTTTACCAAACAATTTTACCCTCACACGTTCAAGATTCAATGAATAGCATATTAATTCATCCTAAATAAAGATAAAATTTCATTAATAGATTATTCAGCTAAATTCATGAATTTAGTTCGGTTTAAACCCAATATTATGGCTAGTGTGTCCTTCAAGGTGTGAATATTTGAATTGGTATTGAGGTAAAAAAATTCATTCAAAAGTATCGATGTTGTGTATAAGTTATTATAAAGAAATGTTGAATATATAAATAGTATATTAAAGGGACATATTGGGGCTATGAGAAGGGGAATCATGCTGATACCCATGATAAATAGTGGGAACTCTAACATGATGAGAAAGAAGAAGAGGGACACTTATTTACACAGTGGCATTAGGGATCATAATCCGATAGCAGGATCAGTGAACCTTTCTCTGAAGCCTCAGACCAAGGAAGGATGCTTTTAGTGTGTCTCTCTAACCCACACAAAGTGTGATTGTATAGAACATTCATGATCAAGTCATAACTTCAAGAAGATGCGGCATATCTAGCACTATTGTCGATGTGTTCTAATGTCAGTTTTTTGTAACACTCTTTAGGGGTTACAAGCATCCTATGCCTCGATGGGACGGGGGTAGAAGCACACCACTTTTTAGTAGATGAAACTCATACATGGTGATTCTTGGAACATTGTGGCTCTTCAACATGGGCAGATTCTGTATGGTAATAACATACAAAATGTGGAAAGTAATAAAGTATTTGGACCGAATTAAGTTGTGGTGAATGATAATTCAGGACCATCCATGGTTATAGGTATGATTATTTTTAATACTACCTTTATTTAATTTTCATTTGATATGGTTTCATATCATTCTTTTATTTCTTCTTGTGTGGTTGATTCATTTGGTTTAAGTGTCGAAATGATTCCTTCTGTTCTAAAACTTCTAACTTCTCTTGGTGAAAAATGAGTGCTGAGAATTCCTATATAGAACATGTTGTTTAGTTTTTTATGGGGTTGATCTGTTGTGTGACTTCTCATAGATTGAGATGGATGTGTATGATGTAATCCTAGGTATGGATTAGTTGACGATGTTTAGGTCCCACATTGATTATTATGACTAAACTGTGTTTCTCATGATGTATGATGGGGCCGATTATCTCTTTAGAGGAGAAAATAGTGAAGAGTATGTACAACAGATGTTTTGGCTCCAGTGGTTGGGATTATCTCATATCAATTCACAAATTTTTTTTGTTGGTATCAATCAAATAGGTTGATAAAAGAAGTTGTCCGGTAGTGGTCGTTCAGTTCCTAGATTTATTTCCCAAAGAATTCTTAGGGTTACCACCCATGAGATAAGTATATTTTTTTTATTGACATCCTTCCAATAACCAATCCTATCTCACTACCATATTACCATATGGAACCAAAATAATTTATAGAATTGAAAGTGTTGTTAGAGGAGTTCGAAAACAAAGGGTTCATCCAGCTTATCACATCCTTGTGGGCAGTGCCAATTTTGTTCGTCAAAAAGGTGGATGGAACTTTTTGGTTGTGTGTTGACTATCATAATCTTAAACAAGTTGTGATAAAGAATTGATATCAACTATCACACATTAAAGATCTATTTGATCAGTTGAATAGAGCTCATTGGTTATCCAAAATTGACTTGCGATTAGGATATCATCATTTCCAGGTGTGGAAGGATGATATTCCCAAAAAAACCGTCAGGAGTAGATATGACCATTATGAGTATGTGGTTATTCCCTTTGGTCTTACGAATTCACCATAAGTGTTCTAGAAATTTATGAATAGGATATTTAAGAGATATCTAGATTATTTCAATGTGTTATTCATTGATGGCATAATGGTTTATTCAAGCAAAAATGTGGATCAAGATAAACACTTTGCAGTAGAGTTTGGAATCTTGAGAGACCATAGGTTTTATGCTAAATTGTAAAAGTGTGAATTTTGGATACAAGAGGCACGTTTTCAAGGCCATGTAATTTCCAAAAAAGATGTTTCATGGGATTCATAGAAAATAAGGGCTATTAACTCTTGGAAACCACCGAATTTTTTTTTTGTGATACAAAGCTTCCTTGGTCTAGTTGGGTATTATCAATCCTTTGTTCGTAACTTCTCACAAATAGCTTCACCGATGATAGATTTGTTAAGAAAGAATGTTCTATTTCAATGGAATGTGCAATTCCAAAAATATTTTGAAGAGCTTAAGGATCTTCTTACATCAACACCAATCTTGGTTTTTTCAGATCTAGGGAAAGGGTGTGTGGTGTATTTGGATGCATCGGAATTAGGGTTGGGGTGTTTCCTCATGAAAAATGATCATGTGGTTTCATATGGATCATGGTAGTTGATGTTTTATAAGAAGAATGGCCCAATTAATGACTTAGAGTTGGCTCCAGTGGTTTATGATTTAAAAACAAGGTTTCACTATCTTTTCGGTGAGAAATTCATGCTTTATATCAACCAAAAGATCGTGAAGAATATTTTCTCATAGAGATATTTGAATTTGAGTCATAGAATATGAATGGAGTATCTCCATATGTTTGAATTTTCTTTATGTACACACCAGGTAATGTAAATTTCGTGGTGGATGCATTAAGTAAAAATTCATACACTCACATGGTGAAGAAGGAATTAGATCAGTGGTAGTCGATGTCCTTCATAGCTGACATGTGGTTGGATTGTAAAGAATGAGGTGATGTAGTGGTTTTATTTTCAGTTTTGTTGGTTCTTGAGTTGGTTGGTTTGGTTATTGGGGTGTAGAGGTTGGATTTAGAGTGTTTTGTTATGAGGTTGAAAGTAAATGGTGGGAAGACACTTGGGGGTTGAAAACTGAATGATAATTATGTTTTTTCTTTTGGAATTGGATTGTTGTACTTGTTTATTTTCTAGAAAAAATCCTTAGTTTTTATCATCATTCCAAATGGTTTGTTCATCCGGGAATTCAGAAAATGTATAAGGCATTGAAAGTTTAGTTTTGGTGGGCTGGTATAAAAAAATGTGGATGAGTTTCTTTCGAGATTCTCGACTTGTCAGCAAGTCATGGAAGAGAATTAGTGACTAGTAGGTATGTTGTAGTCTTTAACTATCCCTATGTAGAAGTGGGAACATAGAGTGATGTATTTTGTTATAGGTCTCCCAAGAACAGTTAGGAAACATGATTCTATATGGGTGATTGTGGATCATCTCTCAAAGTCGTCTCATTTCATCCCTATTTGGGAATCACATATGTTGGAGGATCTTTCCAAAATCTATATCCATGAAATTTTAAATAGGAATTTTATACCAGTTTTGATTATATCAGATAGAGATTTAGGGTTCTCGTATCATTTATGGAAATCCTTACAATAATACCATGGGACTCAATTAAAGATGAGTAAGGAATATCATCCTCAAATGGATGGTAAATATGAGAGTAAGATACAAACATTAGAAGATATGTTGTGGGACTGTGTGATGGATTTTATCATCTCATGGGAGGAGGAATTTCCATTGGTAGAGTTTTTGTATATTAACAGTTATCAGGCCTTGATATATATGGACTATTTTGATGCATTGTATGGGAATCCATGTCGTTACCCACTTTATTGAGTGGAAGCATGAGAAAATTCATTGGTTGATCTGAGCCTTGTCCAAGAGATAATGGAGAAGATCAATATTATTTGGCAAAGAATGAAGATAGCTCAAAGTTGTAATAAATTTTATGTGGACCATAATTGATGGTTGTTGTCGTTCGAGGTGGGTGATCATGTGTTCTTGAGAATATTGTTGAGGTTGGGACAACATCATTTTGGAAATAGTAAGTTATCTCTGAGGTATATTGTAATTTTTAAGATACTTGATAGAATTGGATAGGTGGAATATTGGTTCACTTTTACCTCATAGTTTAGTGCGGTGAAAAAATTGTTTCATGTTTCTCAGTTGAAAATGTATCAACTGGATCCTGACCATGTGATTCGTTGGGATCATATAGAGCTAAATATAGATGCCTCTTTGATGCATGTTACAGTGTGGATTGTTGATAGAAAATAGAAAGTATTGCATGGAAAGGGAATCGATCTAGTGCGGGTTTTGTGGAAATAGGGTCAGGTTTATGAGGAGACTTGAGAACGAGAGAATAAAATAGTCAACCAATGGCCTGAGATTTTTTGGGAAAGTGATGTTTTTCTACTTTCTGAGGACAGAAAGGCTGATGGTAGGGAGAATTTAGTACCCCTTTTTTGAGGAATGTAACCCTTATTTATGCCTTTTTATGCATCTAAAGTGGTTGGGTAATTTTTGGGAGAGTTTGTATGATTTTGGGAAGGTTTTGGATCTTTTATAAGGGAAAACATTTTGAGTAGGGTTAGTTAAAACAATGAAACACTTGTTGGATACTGTTCATATTGAGGAAGAGGTAAGGGTGATGGTACACAGTTAAGTCACATGGTTTCAAAACCGTGCGGCCTCACTAGGAAAACCATGCACCATGGGATAGATATATTCTTCATGATTATTTCATGGTTTGTCTAACCATATAGGACAACCGTGCAAGGAATCATTTGGGACAATAGAAGTCACATGATTAGCACACAGTTTGTCTAATCGTGCGATCTAAGCATGAACAACATTTAAAAAGGGGTTTTAAAAAATAGGGGTGCCTGGGATTTTCCCTAAAACACCCATTTCTTCTCCCATACGAGCACAACCAAGGATTTCTCCTTCTCAGGGGTTAGAGAGTATTTCCCACTCATTTTGGAAGCAAATCAAAGAGTTTTCAAGGTGCATTGAAGGTTAATCTTCCCCAATAAGTCTTGTCTCTTTCTAGGTTACTGGTTTTCTTTAGATCTAGTTCTCACTCTCTCTCTCAATTTCCTAGATCTAAATTCATTTCATGTAGATCTAAGGTTTTTTTGCCTAAAATAATAAGATTTTGGTTTTTTTATGTTAGGAATTGATATATGACGAATTTTTGTGAAGTTCCACCATCAATGAAAATCGAGCATGTTTGGTTGGTTTGTGGGCATGGTTATGTTATGAATGCAACTATGAAATATGAATTGGGATGTGCCAATATGTGCTAGGGAAGTGGTTAATGATGTGTTTGGTTTCTTTCCTTGGGATTGTGTGACTTTGGTAATATGGTTTGGTAAGGGTGTGTTTGGCTTGTTGGAAATGTTTTCCTTGTTTTCATGGTTTTATATAAATTTTTTATATAAATGTTCTAACCAATTTTATCCTAACGAACGTGTGTAGGGAAGTAATTTGTGGATATCCTACTGAGTATTATTATTCACCCCCTGATTTGGAACTTTGGTACTTTTTAAAATGTTATATTATGAGACACAAGTAAAGTTAGAGCATCTCATTTCTTTATTGGTGCATCTTGATTCTTGGGTGGTCTTGTGGTGTTTGTAGATTGGATATTTTTATGGAGCTATGAATTTATGTCATAGTGTATTTGGGTTTTATTGTTTAGTATTCAACTTGGTAATATGATTTTGGATGATTGTGACTTGGTTATTTTGGTCATATGATATTGTTTTATTGTGGTACTTTTTCAGGACATGCATCATGTAGTTGGTCAGTGGGTATTGATAAGGCATATTTGGTTGGTTATTTTCATTCCACGGTAAAATCATTCCCCAACAGTTCTTGAATCCCTCAGAATTTATTTCAACATTTTGGCACCTTGGGAATTTCATTAAGTCCAAGTAGCATCCTTCCACATTTTCAAGACAATGAGAACGGGTGGGCTGTTAATGAGAAAAACTAATAAGGATCAAAAGTTACCTTCAAAGGTTTGAAAGATGGTTGATGTTTCTCCAAATAAGAATAAAGTTTATAAAATCATGTTTGTGTCCAAAACCAAAAAATCTATACATTCATAAGTTTTTAAAATTTCTGATTTTGGAACAAAATATTCAACCACATATAATTCTTATAAGGTTGAAAAGAAATACAAATTAAATAAGTATATTTTTTTACAACAAAAAATTTGGGGCACAAAAAATCTCTGATGTGAATGACAAGAAATGTTTTGAGAAATATGTTCACAATTTTGGAAAGTATGAATGTTACGGAGGAAAGTATTGTTTCTAGGGGTACTACTGGTGTTTTTTTGGGTTTGTTCATATAGAAAATATTTTTTTTTCAACCATCAATACTAAAAATTTTCAACGAGTTATAGAAGGAAACTCTCAAGGGATATTTAATCCTCTCAAAATAATAAATGATAGAAATATGTTTTGAGAGTTGAAAATAGATTTCAGACTTTGGAAAGTATTTTTGAAAGATTTTAACAGCCTAGGAATCTTGAAAATGGGTGTCTTGTTTTTTTACCATCACAACAACATGTTTATAACAATTTTAAGAAGCCGAAGGTGAAGAAATATAATGGTAAAGAAAAATCTATTGTTGTAGAAACCACTATCAATGATAAAAAAGGATAATGAACTTTCATCTTGGATAGTTTGTGTTCTTCTAACATGATAGGATTTTTTAAATTGTTTAATAATGGTAAATACTTCAAGTAATGAATGGTGAAATTTGGAAATGGTGAACCCCTCATAATCAAAGAAGTGGGATATGATATTATTGAGGAAGAAAAGCTGAAATCTAAAAAATATTTGTTGGTTGATTAGTTGAAACACAATTTTTTGAGTGTTTAATTATTTTATGATGAAGGTAATAATTTTTTTTGAAAATATGGTTTTTCTATGAAAATAGATAATGATTGAAAAGTTATTACAAAAGGCCAACACACAAAAGGGGACTTATTTCAAGTTGGTAAAGTTTAGAACTCATTTTACTTAAGAATGAATAAATTAAATTAGTTGTGGAATAAAATTTTGGGACATATGTGTCATAGAAACATGATAAATTTATCAAAGTGAGATATTTTCCATAGTATTTGTAATATGTCATGAAGAAGATATTGGTGTTGCATACTTTTTTACAAAGGGAATATAAAAAACTTGGTGTATAAGAAATTTGATATTCATTCAACTCGGCCACTAGAAAGTATATACTTTAATATTTGTGGGATGATTGGATAACAATCAACATTTGGAGATAAGTAATTCATCTCTCTCATTATTGAATTTTCTTGTATTACTTGTGTTATGTATTTGAAACAAAATTCATATGTTTATAATTTTTAGTAGAAGGTTTGAGAAAGAATTTGTGTATTCTATGAAGATGTTGATAAAGGATAATAGTGGTGAGTATTAGAATAAATATTATAGAAGTTATCTTGAAAAACATGGAATTTTTCATGAGTTCAGTGTACCATACACACAATAAGAAAATGGTGTTTCTGAAAAGAATAATAAATGATTATTTCAAATGGGTAGTTCTATGTTACATGAACATGATATTTCTCACTAATTCTAGAGGTAATATATTAGTACAAATATTTATATTAAAAACTAATGTTTCTAAAGTTAATGATTTGATATGAATCCTTATGAAATTTTTTCATGAAAAAACACTATGTTTGAAACACTTAAGCATTTTTGGGAGACCTTGAATTATAAAGAACAAAGGGGGAAAACTTGTAAAGTATGATCAGAGAGGTAAAGATGGAATATGTTTTAGCTATGATCTGGTTAAAAGAGGTTATAGATGTTTCAATAAAGAGATGGAAATAATTTTTGACACTACTAATGTGAAATTTCTTAAAAAATGTGAGGAAGATGTTTTAAAATCTCTAGAAGCTGAGGAAGATGAGGAAGTTAAAATAATATTTTTTAAGAAACATTAGAAGGATTCCAACAATTTTAATGGAACACAGGTTGAAGAATCAGACACATCTATTTCTAGTGATGATGAATAAATTCAAACATCCAATCCTAGGATGAGGAAACAAGTGGATGATCAAAAAATAATTGGTGATCAACATCAAAACGTTCGAACAAGAAGAACATAAAATGTTATTACACATACTTCCTTATATTCAAAAGTTAATATGATAGATGTGAATGAAGATTTTGAGCGTTAATAATGTATTCATACTATGAATGAAGATTTGGATGAGATTGAGAAGAATTATACTTCTGAAATCACACCTAAAAAAATGAAAAAAATGTTAGTTGTACAAAGTTTGTGTTCCAAAAAATTGAACGAATACAATGAAGTTATAACAAACAAAGAAATTTTGGTGTGTAAAGGTTACCCCAGAATTTAAGGTATTGATTTTGATGAGACTTTTGGTCTAGTTTCAAGGTTGGATACAATTATAATATTTATTTCAACTACTTCACAATGAAGTTATTTAATGTTTCATATGGATGTGGAGTCAATATTTTTGAGTGGAGATCTTGATGAATAATTTTATATTGAACAATCATGTGGTTTTTTACTAAGAATGATGAAATTTATGTGTGATATTTCATGACATCCCTGTATGGACTAAACAAATATCCAAGGGAGGGGTAGTTCATATTAGATACCTTCTTAAGGAATTTTAATTTCAAGAAAGTAAGGGTTGATAATAATATGTACATCAAATAAATTCAGGATATTTCTCTCATTTTTATTTTAAATATTGATGAAATTATATTTTTTGTGAATGATGAAATTACTTATGTAATATTTTATAAACAAATGAAATAATTGTTATAAAATTTTAAGTTGGGTGAAAATAAATAATCTCTTAGGTTAAAAATTTCATAAAATAAGAAAAATATATTTCTTTATATAGAAAAGTTAGAAAATAATATTCTCAAAAAGTTTGGCAGGGAAAATTAAAAACCTGTTTCTACACCAATTTTAGTGGGAACTGAGTTGGAAAAATATGGAGAACTAAAGGAAGTTGACTCTAAAGAGTTTCATAAGATGATTGGAAATTTTTTATATATGACTTCTTCAAAACTATAAAATGTTTATATTTTTACCTTATATGAAAGATTCAAAATTTCTCAAAAATAATCACATCTATTGGATGGAAAAATAATTCTCAGATATATCAATGGCACAATAGATTTTTTGATTTAGGTATGATAGCTCAAAAATAATTTATTAGTTTAGTTACACATATTTTTATTAGGTAGGGAGTGTTGATGATAAAAGATCCATATCTTCTAGTTTTTCATTTTGGTCTAAACTTGTGTAAGTTGGCATAATAATAAAAAGAATAAGTAAATATTATCATGAAAAAATCTGAGTATGTTTCTTCCACTCAAACTTCCACACAAATTATGTGGATGAAGACTCAATTGGAATACTTACTTTTTGAAGTGAAGTTACACTTTCTCTAGGGTTGTGATAATCAGAGTTTCATAAACCATACAATAAACCCATTACAACATTCTCAGTCAAACAAATTACATCAAATATCATTTCATCCATGTGTATGTATAGAAGAATGAATTGAAGATGGATTATATTCCTACATTAGAACAATTTTCTGACATTTTCATAAAACCTTTATCAAGGGAATTATTTTTTTAATTGAGGATGAACATGGGAATCCACCCTATATCTCTTCAAGATTGAGGTATGTGATTCTATCCCCTATTATCTTGAATTTTTATAGTTTTGTAAAATTTCGATAATTTTTTCATAAATATATCCATTGATATGTGCTAAAACATTTAAGGAAGAATGTATGTAGGTGGAGTTGTGGGTAATTTGTGAACCCAACATGTAAGTTTGTGAATTGTTCTAAAAGTTTGATGAAGTGTTTTGAAAACACATCTCTATGGGATGGTGAAATAAAAAGAAGGTTTGAAAGGTGAAAGACGAAGAAGTTTTGAAAGTTGAAAATGTTTTGTAAGTCACTAATATTGGAAATCATGGTTTTTCTATCAATGATTCTTGTTTCCTATAATGATATCACATATGTAGGATTATAATTGTTAATAAGTTTTTTATAGATTGAGATTACAAAGTTCAGTTATTTATGAACCTTGTTTGATAGAAAAATCAAAAGGGGGATATTGTTGAGGAGAAGTTTCCTAGAAGTTATTTTCGGATGATGAATGAAGAATGTGATTATTTTTTTGTATTTTTTTGTCAATATGAAAAAATAAAATTACTTTTAATGTCTAAAATATTTTATGAATGGAGGTATCTTAATCATAATATCAGATGTTATTTTGATAAGGAAGTTCATTTGGATCATTTTTTTGTTCTAAAGAAATTTTTTCGATGAAGTTTGTTTTTGGTATCACATTGCATCTAGAAAGAATGTTTCAATAAATATAAGGAAATTTATTGTAGTCTGAATGTCTTCCTACTAAATATTTTGAGGCATTTATGATTTTTAAGTTTTCAACATCATTATTTAATCAAATATTGTGATAAATTCTTTTTGAAATAAAGGGAGAAAAGGTGAATAGTTTATTTCAAGTAGTTCCAATAAGATTGAGGTTTTGATGAAAAGGAATAAGGTATTGAAAGGATGTGAAGTCATAAAAATATCTAATTTAAGTCATATGATGTGATGTAGATTCTTAAGTTCTAAAATTAATGAATAATTCCTTATACAAGAAGAATTTTGTAAATGAATAATGGATGGGAATTTAGAAGTGTTTTTGAAGTGTTGCTCAATCAATCCATTAGATTGTTTGATTCACTAGAATGTCTAATTCACTAGATGAACAAATAATATGTATCAATTAAGAATTGTAGATAAACTATAAGAATTAATTCCTTGATGACAATGATCCATAAAACATGGGGTTCCACAAATCCATCAGAGGAAGTTCAGAGATGATCTATTGACCCAGATTAGTATGTATATATTTTTGGGACTAATGATTGTGAATGGGGTTAGAGACCAATAAAATGGATGATTTAAAACAATTTATTCACCCATTATCATCAGGTTTATTATATTCATTAAAATTTAGTGAAGATAATAAGAATAAAAGTGTTTTTTTCAAGTGGATTAGGAATCATTATATAATAAGTGGTACCAATTCATTGGACAGAGACAGAGACCATTCCATCGGACACATACTGACACTGATAATTCATCATATGTAGTCTAAGTAAGTTCAATACAATTAAATAATAGGTGAAATGTTTGGAATATTTTCTCAAAGTGTTTCTAAGAGGGTTTTAATCTGCTTAGGAAGTTTTTTCAAAGTGTGATGATATATTTAGAAGTTTCAATGATATTTATGGAAAAATAATTGCAACTAGATTATATAAAAGTTTCAATAATTTTTATAGAAGAATGGTTTCCAACATTTATGTATTTTAGTTGGTACGAAAAATCATAATGATTAGTTTATTTTTAGTTTCTATGAAGCATTATAATGATAAATATTCAGTTCGTGTTTGTTTTCTCAAGTGGGTAAATAGAATTAGTGTAACCATATTTTTTGTTGTAATGAATAAAATATGAATGACCTTGGTATCATAAAAAATAATTTTTAGAAATTCTAATAGAGTTTTAGATGATTAGATAAGTTTTCATATGAATCGATATGAGTTGAGAAGTGTTGAAAGATTCAAAGGTGAAGTTGAAATAAGTTTAGAATTTTAGTTTCAAGAAATTTATTTGAGCAGGAATACATTTTTAGATTCCTACCCATATATATTTTTCTCTCCTATAAATATTAGTAAGTACATTGTACTTTTCAGACGAATGTACAGTTCATATGCGATGAGGGAGAGAAAACATTGATTATTTTGGAAGAAAGACTTATTTTCCTAACTAAAATTTCTAGAAAACGTTTTCCATATAGAAGAAGAAGAAGACAGATTTACCACATCAAACCAAGGGATAGGAGGAACATTTATAGGGAAATTATTAAGTGGTTCAGAACTTTTTCTATGTTATTCTTTTCTTATCAGTTTTTTGGACTAAGAAAATGGACTCGGGAATCAGACTTAGCCATTGGAATGAGTTTTGTATGAAGTCTGGAATGTCTGTTTCTACAAGATGCTCGGTATGAAAGTTAATATTTTTATTTCAAAGAAATACATAAGTTAAAGTTGATAAGGTATCATATTAACAATTTTTAAACAACCAATGAAAGTTTCCTAACTTGTTACACAAACGGTTTTTACATCATTTTTTCTAGAATAATCACACACACTATTGTATTGATCATAGTTCTACACAAGTGTAAGGGTATATCTTCTTTGTTGTATCGACATAAAAGGATTGGTTTATATTATGTGGTATTATATTGTTTATAAACCATGAAAAGGATGTAGATACTCTTTTTGAGTAGTGAACCATCTGAATAATTGGGTTCCTATGGATGTGTAAATGTTTTTTTAGCAAAGTGATATATCTTTAATAGGAGGGGAAGACTATTATAAAATAAAGGTAACATAAAATAAAAACATATCATTGATTCACCCCTCCCCCTCTCAGTAATACATGGATCCAGACTAGGCCATAACATGTATGGCGTAGATCTGTTGTAACATCTATCAACAAAGAAATAATTTCAGATAAGGTAATTCATTAAATTCATAAATTATTTATAAATAATACGTGTTGATACTTCATTTTGGTTCTAGAAATTATCCACTTTCTGTATCCTTTTATTCAATTTCATTGATCACAGCATTTTTCATCGTGTAAATCTCAGATTAATCATCAATAATGAAAAAAAGAAAATTTGGACATCTCCCATCTGACACTTCAACTATATTTAGAACAATATAGTGGTATCATAGGGGGTTTCATAATTATTTATAATTATTTAAATATCATTAATTTATTTATACTGTAATTATTGGTTTTCAATTCAAGTTTAATTATTATTTAATCTGAATTGAGAGAAGTATTTTCTTCCTCTATATTTCACATAAATATAATCAAGTTGATTGTTTTTATGAATGAAATAAATTCAATAATCTCATTTGGAGGTGTCGATGAATCTTTTGGGATAACACAATAGTAAAAGTTGTGTAACACTGAGGTACACATTTTTTAATAGTGTTTAACGCACAATGAATTAATTCATATTTAATTCAAGTCATTTTCATTTAATACACATGGAGAATTTAATTATACACCAAAAATTGATTGGGCCAACTTGGATCATGGTTTTTCAAAGAATACATCGTATAAATTCAGTGCACAATGTGTAGTTCCTTATTCATAAATATGCCTTGTATTCTCTTACATGACATTTATTACTGATGTCCATGTAACTCATAGACCACATGTCGTCTAGCCTATGTACACACCATATACTCAAACATTTTCCATGGAACGATTGAACACCAATTTCATATACACGTTCCATGGATAGATAGTGAGAATAATACATGTCATGTAGCATCAATGTATACTCCATATAATTCTTTCAAATTACAAAAAAAAATTAATTTATCATAATATGATAACCTTATCAACATGTTCTTGTGTGTGGTCATTAAGTTGATAGGAAACAACATGTGATGGGTTATATATATTTAAATATCTAATTAATTTTTATAAAATATTCATATCTACATATCATGTATAAGTTGTATTAAATTTATTAATCTAAGTACATTAAAACATATCATTCTATGAAAATATAATATAACCCATTTGATCATTAATTTGATAGTAAATGTCATGAAAATACATGATTCAGTCGTGTATTCCACATATTTCATGGGTAAATTGTATACAATTATAATACACATTGGGTAGTTCATATGGGTACTCAACATCTAGGATTGAAATAGTGATGTAGATGCTCAATTATAATAGGGGGTGAATTGTAAGTTTAAACACTTTTGTTTTTTTCCTTAAGGAAAACTTTTTTTAATGAAGTTAATCAAGGTAAATTCAAAAGGTGTCTTTTTAGTTCAACTAACAAAACTTAGTAGGTTCCAGAAATATTGTTATGTAAATAAAACTTAAGGAAAGTTTACAAAGAAAATATTAAACCTTAAATAATATATAATCTTACTTATTAGAGTATACAAAAGTACAATAAAGTATAAGAAAATTATACTTTCTTCCTTTACCAAAGTATAGCAGAAATAAACTTAAAAAAACAAGTAACAAGTATGAAATCCTTCAACCCAAAGAGTAAGCTGTCCAACAACCATGGATAAAGGTCCCTTGATTTATACTTTCAATAAAGTCTATCTTACCCACACTAAGGTAAGACCTCGATAGAAATATCGGATTCTGTCCTCCTATCCCCACAAGCCCTCTAACTTTAAGGTAGTCGACACCTCTACCTTCCTATCCCAGAAATCCATCGATTGTACTTAGAAAAAATAAGAGTCGCACAAAGCGAGATGAAAAAGATGTTCAGTAATGCACAAATCATGAGAGTGTCTCTCTATACATGTGTCCCTCCTCCAACGGTCATATTTTTCCGTGAATCTTAGAGGGAACTATACATGTGTCACTCAAACAATGGTTAGTTATAAACATATTATACAAAATCATTTTATAAAAAGTGTAAGAAAAATGAAAATAGTTAAACAAATTTATTTTTCAAA
The DNA here is from genome assembly GCA_963277665.1 of Viscum album. NCBI lineage: Eukaryota > Viridiplantae > Streptophyta > Magnoliopsida > Santalales > Viscaceae > Viscum > Viscum album. The sequence continues at coordinate 227,801,207 of OY728162.1, forward strand.
TTATAAGGAATAATGGAATACAGAATCTAACCAAATAAACATTCAGAGTCTATAAGACATGGATATTCAGATTCTGTTTTACAAAGAATTCAGAATCTGAAATCTAAAGATATCAGAGTCTGAATTCCCATGAATTCAGAATCTGGATTCTGAGGAATTCAAGGCCTAAATTCTGAGGAATTCGGAGTCTGAATTATGAGGAATTGGGAGTTTGAATTCTGAGAAATTCAGAGTCTAAATTCTGAGGAATTCCGAGTCAGAATTCTGAAGGATTCAGAACCAGATTTTTTGGTATGTCGGAACCTGAATTTCATATAATTAGGTACCAAAATTTTAGAGATTTCTGAACCTGAATTTCAGAGAATTCGGAACTTGAATTTCAGAGAATTTCAGAACCTGAATTTCAGAGGATTCGAATCATGAAAACAAAATACTCTATAACCAAGTTTTTATTGGATTCCGAGATTTTAGATATGAAACCAAATTTTGTCCTGGTAATAAATTAGTTAGATTTATAGAGACTATAAAATTAATAATAATAACATAGGTAAGGATAAAATTTTCTTAGTGAAGGGAAATTTTCCTTATAAAAATAATCCTTAGGGAAAAAAATTTCCTTAAGATAAATTTTTTGTGCTTTTCAAAACAAATAGGAATGTAAAATTCCTAAGGAAACCTTATTGACGCAACAATATCCACCTCTTTGGAAAGCAAAAACATCCTTATGAAAAAGAATATAAGGACTTACAATTTTTCTTTATGAACATAAAAGATAATCCTTTCTCTATTTACTTATAAATCATGATGAATATGAATAACTCCTCATTAGGTTTTGAAATACCTAAGGATTGTATTCTTTACTTCCTTAAATATATTTTTCTTTTTCTTGAATAAGGAAATATTCTTAAATAAAATTCCCCCTTACTTAGAGAATTATATGCTTTACATACTATTCATTTTATCATTTCTTTCTCCCCATTTGTGATTTTCAAAAAGGACTCAATGGGATGGAAAAATATAGGGTACCTGAAATATAAGTACTATAAAACAAGACTCGTGAAGGACAATAACAAAATTTCATTATGATTGAAAGAATTTGTAAAAGGAAAAAAAATACAATAAAAGATCATATTGTGAAAAGATCATCCTTCTTTATCCTTCGGTATTAACTTCTTCATGATGGTTTTTAACTTCTTAATCTCTTTGTGATCTTCTTCAAAGTGCTTGAGCAACTATTCATGATCCTCATTTTTCTTCTCCCGGACTTTTATTTTTTCTTCGTGAGCCTTAAGAATTTTTTATTGAGTCTTCAAAAGATCTTCATGCTAGATGAAATTTTCATCAAAATCTTTTCTAATATCTCTTTACCTCTTCAAATTCATATTATCAAAATTAATCTTCCCATTCAGGTCTTTGACTTCCTACTTCTGAACTGTTTGTTCAAGATTGATCTTCTTATCAAAACATGTAGTAAGGTCTTTGATCTTGACATCGTTGGTATAAAAATAATCCTTCACATTTTCTTGAAATTCATCAAATATTATCTACTCATGAATTGTATTCCTTGAACACTTTTTGATTTCATTATATAACCTCTTGTGAGCTTCATACCCGATGAAGAAAGATTTGAAATCGGCCTCAATCCTGACGAACTTATCCCTAAGCATGGAAACAGAATTTGATTTCTGATTAAACGAGTGTTGAAGCATCTATAACCTTGAGTATATACTCAGAAACAAAGGAATGGTATCAACTAACTTCTTCAATGATTGGACTACAAATTCATGTCCTAGGGAGGACAATTCTGAATCATATTCTTTGGTTTGTGAGGATTATTTCTCAATCTCTTCAGATTTTTTCTTTAACGAACCACCAACATATTTCTTTTCCACCATAGATTTCCTCACTTTATCAACCAATAACTATTTTCTCTTATTAGTTCTCAAAACAATTTCTACTGGTTTTGGTGATTCATGCTCACTATCTGATAGTTGAACTATTTTCCCTTCCTTAGTATTTTCTTTCTCAACATCTGCCAAAAGGTAATCTTGTTGAACCAATTCAGGATTTCTACTCTCTTATTTAGTTAGTTTGTTTACTTCTTCATGAATCTCTTCTTCTTTTCATGGTGTAATAAGTTTTAAAGATTCGGCTTGAGAAGTATGGATTGACAGTTTATCATAAGGACTCTCCTTCTCATGATAAATCATTACGTGCCATATGACATCATCGATGTCATCCCCTTCTTCTTCTTCTTCCACTTCCTCTTCCTTAAAAATTTCTTCATCTTCTTCTGGTTTTGGAATTACCAATTTTTTTAAAGTCTCTAAAAGTGATTATTTCAAAAACAATTCTGGTGCCTAGACTTGTTCAGAGGCTTTCTCAGTGTCCTTCATAAGAGATTGAACTATTTCAGCCTCTGAAATATTATTCTTCTTCTTCTATATATTTTCCCATTTCTTGTGCTCCTCAGAAACCTTAATATTCAAGGCTTTAGCTTCAGTAGGGTCCAAGCCAAAACTAGGCTCCCCTTCTTTCGTATTCTTCTTGTATTCTCTCCACTTGGCCACCACATCACCCAGATAGGCCTTTTGATTCTTAGTTTTTGGAGGTGCGGATTAGGTTTCCTGAACTATAGAAGTTTTTTCTTCACTTCTGGTTCCTTCACCTTTCTCTTGTTCCCACCTTTCTTGGAAGTCTCAGCCACTTCTAGTTTATTTTATAAAGATTAAATTTCATATTCAGATAAATCATATAATTCTTCAGATTCACTATTGAATCCAACCTTCCTCCTTCTCAAAGTATCATCACTAAGAAACATAACCTTGAAATTTCTTTTCATAGATATACAAGGAATTTTGAAAGAATCAAGACAAAGAACTATAATCTTGGAAAGAATAGATAGATACATAATAATCTGATACTTGATAGTTCCATTCTTGATATTTGAGATTGTAAGCAAGATATACGGCACAAGGTTATTCTTCCTGAGGTTTACTAGAAAATCCAGAATATAAATGTTACTTTTTTTTCAGGGTGTCTTTATCTCCTTTTCTTGGAATGATAAACCACTAAAACCATAACTCTAGAATTAGAAATTTTTTAGAAAAATGGTTTATATTCAGTGTCTTCACCCCTAACAAACCAAAGAAATCTATAGCCTTATCCTTATCAAAAATTCTTAAAACATTTGGTAGCTTGAGGGTGTAGAATTCAGATTTCCCTTATAAGGAATTCTAATGATATTATCTGCCATACTGAAAGAAAAAGAATATTTTTTCCCATAACTCTTAAAAGAAAACTTATCTTTTCCATCTAGAATAAAAAAACATATGGTTTCGTAACATTATACTAGCAACTACGGATACACCGGATCCTGTCCTTTTGGTTTTGATATACATAGATTCTCCCAGCTATTCAACTTTATATTCTTCAAAATAAGAGAATCATAGTTATAAAAGAATTTCGGATCTACTAACCTCTCCCTGTATATCTTCCATTCTGAAAATTTCTTTACTGATGATATTTTCTTCTAAGGAGATGCTTCTAAAGACATTCAGATTTGAGCAAACTAAAAATATGAAACAACCCTTAAGAAGAGCATCAGAGATTCAGCAAGCCAAAGGTTGATAACCAGCGTGGAAAAACCATTGATGGGACTTTATATAGGAGTTTGAGGTAATGTTGTATATTCCCAAAAATATCCAACAGCTGATATAAGCTTGATCTGATCTAACGATTGAGATAAAATCTAAAGAATGATTTTGATAGGTTCTGATCTTTTGAGGTTTTTAAGAAAAAAAATATGATTTAAAGAAAGTGAATTCGAACAATTTTCTTAAACAATATGAAAATAAAATTCTTAAACAAGATGAAAATAAAAACAAGTAAAATGTTTATTATGAAATTTTATGAATAGAATCATACCTTCTGGATTACTAGAAAAATTATCACTAATGAGGAAAATTTTTCTTATATAACTTTAGATTCTGGAAAAATTTCTTAAGAAAGAAAAATTTTGGATTCTGGAATTTCGAAAATAAATTTGAATATGAAAATTTATTATAATGATAATTTTGATTACAAGAAATTTGATTACAAAAAAATTTCTTACGAAAAAAATTGGTTACAAACAAAATTTGAAAAAAAATGGTTAAACAAAAAAAAATGCACTCCCCCTTTGAAAATAAGTTTCTTGCTATAAGAAGATATGTTTCAAAAAAAACTTAATATGTATGATTAGCTTATGGTTATCATTACTAAATTCTATTTAATGTATTAAAATATATTAGATAGTAAGTATTTTGTGAAAATATCTGCAAGTTGATATTGTGTTCCGATAAACTAAAGAATGATATTTTCTTTAAGTGTGTGATCCCTAAGAAAGTGGTGCCTAGTATTTATATTTTTTACATGAGAGTGGTGTACAAGGGGTTTACATAGAGAAATGGAACTAGTTTTATCACACAATATATGTTTTTTTGTAAAACTCTTTCCATAGTCTCTGAGTGTGTATTGCATCCACAACACTTGAGCACAACAAATTCTAGCTGCTATATATTCAGCTTCAACAGTGGAAAGTGCTACTGAGTGTTTTATTTTTTCATGACCAGGAAACTAATGAATCTCTTCATAAATGAAAAGTTCCTGATGTACTTTTCCTATCCATTCTACACCAACCAAAGTCAACATTCGAAAAACATTTTAAAACAAAATCATTTCCAAAAGTATAAAAGGGTCCTAAATCCATGGTTCCCTTTAAATAGGGAAAAAATTATTTTCACTGCTTTTAAATGAGATTCCATAAGATTTTATTAATATCTTACACATAATCATACAAAAAACATAAAGTATGGATGACTAGCTGTCAAGTATAGTAAGCTTCCTATCATACCTTTAAATGATGTTTGATCTACTGGTTTCCCAGCTTCATCAAGATCAAGAGAATTTGAGGTACCAATGGGCATTCTTACACTCCTAGTATTATAATATTCATAATTTTTAAGAAGATATTTAATATACATATGTTGAGATATATAAGTTCCATCTAGTTTTTTAGAAATTTTAAAACCTATGAAAAATTTTAACTCACCCATCATACTCATCTCAAACACATATTTCATTAAATTCGCAGACGAATTAGTTAATGATTGCTAAGCTGAACCAAAGATAATGTCATAAACAGAAATTTGAACAATCAAAACATTTTTCATAGCTTTCTTTATAAAATGTTTTGGATCAGCAGTTCCCTTAACACTGTTTTTTCGTAACAAAAATCTTGTAAGTCTATCATACCAGGCTCTATGGGATTTTTTAGTCCATATAATGCTTTGGTAAGTTTGAAAACATGTTCAGGATGTTTTGTATCATCAAAACTAAAAGGTTGTTCAATAAAAACATCCTCTTGAACATATCCATTAATGAAAGAATATTTTACATACATTTGAAATAGTTTGAAATTAAAGAATGCTTCAAAAGAAAGTAAAATATGAATTGATTCAAGTCTAGATACTGGAGCATAGGTTTTTTCATAGTCTATTCCTCATTTTTGATTATATAATTTATAAACTAATCTAGATTTATTTCGCACAATGATTCCATTTTCATCACACTTATTTCAAAAGACCCATTTTACTCCAATTATAGAAGTTTCCTTAGGTATTTCAACCAAGGTCCAGAATTTTTTCCTTTCGAATTCATTTAGCTCATCCTACATGGCTTTTATCCAATCATCATCACCTAAAGCTTCATCAGTTCTTTTTTGTTCTAATTGGGAAAGGAATTCTAGATTTTCTTCTTCATTTCATAAGTAACTTCTAGTCTTTAATGGTTGATTTACATCACCAATGATACTATCACCGGGATGATTCTTAAGAAACAACAAATTTGGGTTTTGTAATACATGTTCATCAACATATGGTAAGAAATATTATGAGTTAATGGATTTAGGAATATTTTCATGAATATTTTACTTATTAGAAGGTAATTCTATCAAGTGTTGATAATCATTTTTTGAAAACACATCCAAAGATATAGGATGAGTTTGTTTAAAAACAAAAGGATGAGTTTAATCATATTTAACATGTATTGTTTCTTCAACAGTAAAAGTATTTTTATTAAAAAATATATAAGCCTTATAATTTGTGGAGTATCCTAGGAAAATATCTTCATCATATTTAGGTGTAAATTTATGTAAATTATCTTTAGTATTCAGAATAAATACTTTGAAACCAAATAAATTGAAGTAGTAAAGTCTAGGTTTTTTACCATTTCACAATTTTTAAGGGGTTTTGTTAAGAAAAGGTCTAATAAAAACTCAATTTATAGTATAATAAGAAGTACTTACAGATTCAACCCAAAAATGTTTATCTATTGAATATTCACTCAATATGGTTCTAGTTATCGCCTGAAGAATTAAATTTCTTCTTTCAACAACACCATTATGTTGAGGGGTTCTTGGAGTGGAGAAGCTATGAGTAAAGCTTTTTCTACTACAAAAAGTTTCAAAATATTAATTCTAAAATTCTCCTCCATGATCACTATGAATAGTTATAAATGGATGTTTTTTCTCATTTTTAACTTGGGCTCTAAAAATTTTTAAATAAAAAAAGTTTCAAACTTCTTTTCTAGAAAATAGACCCACATAAATCTAGTATAATCATCAACTAAGACAAATACATAATATTTTCCACCAATGCTTCGATTTTGTGTTGGACTGAAAAGATCCATATGAACTAACTGTAATGAATTAGAAATTGAGACTTCACTGATTGATTAAAAACATTATTTATGTTGCTTTCCAAATTGAAAAGGATCAGAAACTTTTGAAGAATCAAATCTAAGCTCTATTAGATCCTTAACAAGTCTTTTCTCTGAGAGTTTTCATTGGTTCCCAAGGTTACAGTGTCCTAACCTTCTATTCTATAACCAAGATTGATCTTCCATTTCACTAAGGCAAGGTAGATCTTGGCTCCTAAGGTCTTCTAAGTTTAGTGTGTATACATTCTCTTGCTTGTGGGAAGAAAGAATAAACACTTCTTTGGAATTGTGTACTAAACATTTTTCATTCCTAAAACTCACAAGGTAACCTTCATCAAATAATTGACTTATGATAATGAGGTTGTTCTTAATACCTTAAAGAAATAATACATTTTATTTTTATGTTTTTACAATAAGAACAATGTTACAAATACCAACAATTTCTCTCTGATCATTATCTCGGAAAGTTACTTTTCCTCCTTTCATCTTGATAATCTTTTCAAAGATGTTTTTATTACCAGGCATATATCAGGAACATCCACTATCCATGTACCACGTATTTCTATAGGTACTTTATTTTTTCCTAAAAATAAAAGAGTTATATTTTCAAAATCCAAACATTCTTAGTTCCAGAAATTTCATAAAGCAAGATTTTGGGAATCCAAATTTTCGTAGCAAAATAAACTTTATGAAAACCTAAAGATTGAGATTTGTTTAAAGAAAAAAAATTCTCCCAATGTCCACTACACTAACATTTAGTGAAAAATAGATCACTTTGGGGAAAAAAATAGTTATTACTAAAAAATAGTTTTGAATGGGTATAACCAAAACCAGAATGATTTCATAAAGGAAAAAATTCTGGAATACATATTTTCAATGTCTTCCTTACCATAAGTAAAGGTTGACAGACATTTTATTAAGGAAACTATTTCTGAATTTAGTTTTATAACCATGTTTTTAGCCTCAAAAACATTACTTTTAGAACTAGAGTAAGTCTCTAAAAAAATTTCTTAGAAATTACATTTTCAAGATCCTTAGAATGTTTAACCTTCTTGGAATTAACTTCGTCAAGATTTTTGGAAATACTTTTAAAATAAATAGTTTTCATATCAAGATCTTTTTAAATATATGATACTTATTTTGTTAAAATAAATAATCTAGTATTTTTCTTATCAAGATTTTTCTTTATTTTAGAATTTTGATTCTCAAGAAATTTATCAAACCTAGACACTTCTTCATAAGAAGGTAATGTATTATCTTTTGATGAAGAAGACTCATAATATGAAGATCCATAGTATTTATCATCAATATAATTTTCATTCAAACATACATTAGTGATAGATTCAGCATTGTGTACCTTGGCCATTAGACAATGATTTTAAATGGGTAGTTTGGCTAGTAGACCAAGATTCTTATAATCATAAGATTCATACTCTAAGGATTCATCTAAAGAGTCACCTCCACTGGCACTCCAGGTGTCACTAAATTTTAAAACTCTCTTAGATTTATCCTTGTAGTTTTTATTTTTATTCCTCTTAGAATGTCTTTCCTTTTTATCCATTTTTTGAATCATAGGACAATCTGGTCTTATATGCCCTTATCTTTTGCATTCATAGAATGTGACTTCTGAGTCCTTCTTGTCTTTTCTTTCTTTCTTCTTATATCTACACTAAAAGTATTTCTTTCCAACTATATTGTTTATCCTTTAAGAAAATTTAGCAAGATAATTCTCAGAATGTTCTCTTTCACTTGATTCAGATAAAATAGTAACTTTCTTATTCTTGGATCTTGTAACCCTTTCAGGTGTCTTGGATTTAGTAGTAGTAAATGAAACAGTTCCATTTCCATTCTTAGTCTTATTCATATCATCATCTCTTTTCATTCTTGTCTCATGTTGAAGAAGACTTCCAAAAATCTCATCAAGAGTAATTTGAGATACTTTTCTTTTCTCATTAATATATTTTCTCTTAGATTCCCACTCATAAGGAATGATAACTATAATCTTGTTCACAATACTTTCATCATTAAGAGATTTCTCACCCATATATTGTAGACTATTAATAATAGTCATAAATATTTTTTGTGCCTTGAATATTGGTTCTCCATAAGGAAATAGAATTCCATGATATTATACTCTAAGTATATTTCTTCTAGTCTCTATGACTTTAGATGTACCAAAATGTGTAACTTTCAATTTCTTCTAGATGTAGTTAGCAGCTTCACAAGAAGAAATTTGACTATATTTATTTCTAGTCATATAACACAAAAAAGTATTGTGTACCTTGTAATTTAGTTGATATTTTGACTTTTCTTGGTTGGTGATGGTTTTAAATTCCTAGTCTGAAATCTTGTAATCTCCAGTATGCATGACAAGGTTTTTTACTCCAGTATTAATAACAAAATTCTTCATACAATCTATCTAATACTCTTAATCATTACCATCAAATATAGGTGGTCAACTAGGATTCATATCTTCAATCGAACCAACAATTCATTCCTACCACTATATAAGAAAATATCTTTCCACAAAAAACTTTTTAATAGAAAAGTTTGTAAACAAATATAAAAATTACTAAGCAAGGAAAAATTTAGAACAATGAAAACTTGATCAAGAAAACTTATATGTGAATATAAGTATTTCAGAGACCTCCTCTTATTCCAATTATAGGATCGAAATAGTGATGTAGATTCTCAATTACAAAAGGGGGGTGAATTGTTAGTTTAAGAAGTTTCGTTTTTTACCTTAAGGAAAACTATGTTTAACAAATTTAAACAAGGTAAATTCAAAAAGGCTCTTTTAGTTCATCTAAACAAACTTTCTAAGTTCTAGAAATATGGTTCTGGAAATAAAACATAAGGAAAGTTTACAAGGAAAATATTATACCATAAAGAATATATAATCTTACTTATTAGAGTATAAAAAATTACAATAAAGTATAAGAATGTTATAATGTAATCCTTTATCAAAATATAGTGGAAATAAAATTGAAACAAAACAAGTAACAAGTTTGAAATCATTTAACCCAAAGAGTAGGGTATCCAACAACCTTGGATAAAGGTCCCTTGATTTAGACATTCAAGAAATTCTGTCTTACCCACACTAGGGTATACCCCCAATATGAATATCGGATTCTGTCTTACAATCCCCACAAGCCCTTGAACTTTAAGGTAGTCGGCACCTCTGTCTTCTGATCATCGCAAGCCCCTGATTGTACTCCGCAATAATCTGAGTCGTATAAAGAAAGCTAAACAAGATGTTCAATACCGCACAAAGCATGAGAGTCTCTCTCTCTCTATAAATCACTTCAGCAGCATTAAATCTCTATAGTGATCAATATATTGATCTCGTTCAAATGAGAACCTATTTATAGGAACTATTCTAATGGTCATCTCCCTCCTCCAATGGTCATATTTTTATTTGAATCTCATAGGGACCTATACATGTGTCACTCAAACAACGGTTAGTTAGAAATAGATTTTATGACATTGTTTCATAAAAAGTGTAATAAAAACGAAATTACTTACACAAATATATTTTTCAGAGTCTAAGGAAAATAGAATTCCGAATCTAACCAAATAAACATCTAGAATTAATAAGACATGGATATTCAGATTATGTTTTACAAAGAATTCAGAATCTGAAATCTAAATATTTTAGAGTCTAAATTCCCAAGAATATGGAATCTAAATTCTGAAGAATTCGGAGTCTAAATTATGTGGAATTTGGAGTCTGAATTCTGTGGAATTTGTAGTCTGAATTATAAGGAATTCAAAGTCCGAATTATAAGGAATTTAGAGTCTGAATTCTGAGTAATTCGGAGTCTGATTTCTGAGATATTCTGAGTCTGAATTCTAAAGAATTTGGAGTCTGAATTATTAGGAATTCAGAGTCTAAATTCAGAGAAATTCAAAACCTGGATTTTATAAAATTCAGAACCTGAATTTCAAAGAATTTGGAACCTGAATTTTAGAAAATTTGGAACCTGAATTTCATAGAATTCGGAACCTGAATTTCAAAGAATTCAGAACCTGAATTTCAGAGGATTCAGATCCTGAAAACAAAATACTCTATAACCGAGGATTTATAGGATTCTGAGATTTTAGATAGGAAACCAAATTTTTTCTTAGTAATAAAATGATTTAGATTTTGAGAGACTATAAAATGAACAATGAAAACATAAGTAAGGATAAAATTTCTTTAGAGAAAGGAAATTTTACTTATGAAAATAATCCTTAGGGGAAAATATTTTCATTTAGATAAAGTGTTTGTGATTTTCAAAACAAAGAGGAATGAAAAAATCATAAGGAACCCTTATTGACTCAACACACCATGTTTCTTCAAAGGTAATTTTTTTAAATAGTTAATTTTAAATAATTTTATTTAATATTTTTAAAATTATAATGGATAATAATCTCATGGAAATTTATATGAGAATTAAAATAAAATAATAGATAAATTAAAGATGATAAATAATTGATTTGTGCATGATTTATCTTAAATAATAATAGTTATAATTGAAGGTTAATTTATTAAATATTTAATTCATTGCATGAATTATGATGATAATGAGGAAAGACCTTACCTTTTTATGTGATTGGTTTTATTTCATTTATTATTAAATTAAATTGTTGGCCTACGTGTCATATCTCCTCTTATTTTATAAAGGGATTTTGTACCCATGATTTATTTTTTGTAAACCCCTTAACTAGTCCTTTAATTCCCCTAACCTATTTGTGAGTAATATAATATATAATGGATAGAGATATTTATCTAGTAGAGTCAGTTCAAGTTTTTTTTTGAGGAAAACCCAATCCAAGAGAGATACATAGGTGTACAGGTAGAAAGCAGCAATAGAAACCATAAATTGTTCATGATTTTCCCCCAAGGTTGATTTTTTTATAATATTCTAGATAAATTAACCATTAGTAAAATTTCATTATCATAACACTTTATTATTTTATTTCTTTCAAGTTAAATGGTTATTTTATTATGGATGTTTTTTCATGATCGCATTAATTGATGAATGAAAAATCATACACGATAGAACTAAAATAAACCGTATTATGAATAAATAATATCTTATACATGGTTAGTCATTTATGTAAAACACAATAATATTAAAAATCAGGTAATAAAGATAAATAATTGCAAAATTATATATAAATAATAAAATACATCAATTATATATATTAATTTAGTATCTCCTTCAATTACTTCAGTTAAAATCGAACCCTTGTTCCAAGTGATTGAACAGCCAAAGTTGGGGTGCTTTCAAGAATTGGGGAATTATAACATGAAATTTAGGGTTGAATTAACTTAGTTCATATCAAGGGTTTAATTAGAAAGAACTAATTTGTGTAACTAAGAGGAAAATGTTTAGGAAATTCAATTTAAGGGTTTCAGTATTGGGGATTGCACTCAAAATATCATGGAAATGTGATTTAATGTAATTGGAATTTGTAATTTCTACCTAAAACCATTCAAAAAAATTTCCCATACAAATTTGGGGTGATTTTATGTATAATATGGATCCTTTTCACTATAATGTCTAAGAAATAGGATATTCTGAAGCCAATGGTGATGGATATTAGGTTTCAATAAAATAGTGAAGGATAATAAATATAATATTTTTTTTATTTTTATTAGATAATTTAATAAAACAATTTTTAAATTATTTTTAGAAGTATTAATAAAATTACATCAAAATATCACTATGATCCATACTTGAGAAGTATAAAATTCTCACCGGCGCAAATTTCCAAGAGTGGAAAAGGTGCCAACATGTTATCCTATTCCATGAAATAAAATTATATGTGCTAGAAGAACATATTTAGAATATCCATGGTAATGAGGCTAATGAGGAAGAGTTGTCTCTTAATGAGAATCATTTGAATGATTCCATAGATTTTTATTGTTTCATGTTATCATCCATGACCAATGATAATTTAAAGAAACATGAGGACATGGATGTGTGTAGCATGATGTCTCAACTTTGGGATATCTATCAAGAGAAGAAGGATATATATATATATATATATGATATCGATAATGCTTGATTTACAAATAATATAAGAGAGTTGATTCTATCTAGGCCTCATGTATTCATGGTTATTGAATACACTAAATTCTTACACATCTTAGGGATTAAATTCCTGGATGAGTTGTGCACGAATCTTATACTTTACTCACTACTGAAGACATTCTTGAATTTTTTTATTAATTATAATAAGACCAATAATGAGATTATTCTTTTGAAACTTATTAATATGATTTACCAAGTGGATAAGGACATGGGGCGTCCCAAACATGAATTCCTTATGATGAATAAGAAATGGAAAAAACAAGGAAAAGGGGCCTAAGACCCGTAACAATTATAAATCTCCCAAGTACGATAATTCCAAGAATAAGAATATATAGAGGTAGGGAAAGGAAATGGAAGCAATATTTTTTTCATTTTGAAATCATTTCCACTAGAAGAAGAACTACACCCATAATATATGGTAAACATAAGGTGTTTTTTATCAAGGGTAACATTTCAATATCTATAAATTGGGTATATGATATATCTAGTGGCTCTGACATCTATGATTAAATGAAAGATCCAAGTAGATTATAAAATATAAATAGAGTAGAGGTGGATTTATGAGCTACCAATAGTGTGAGGTAGGATCACCTACCCATTAGTTACTTCCACATTTCATTTCCAACAATAATTACATTAGTTTTAATATATTTTTATTATATACCAATTATCACCATGAACATAATTTCTATATCATACCTAGATTTAGATGGTTTTAATTTCAAGTATGGGAATAAAATTTGTTTCTTTTTTAAATAAAATATATGTTATGCTATGGCACCTTTAAATAATGGCCATTAAGTATTAGATTACAACAATCAAGTATTAGCAATATATAATGAATCATGATCACATGAAGCGTATAACACCCAACTATATAATCATAATATTGGTCATGAAAATTAGAAGAATTTGACAATGATCAATCTATATGGTTATTTAGATTCCTTCGAGATAAAACTACATGAAACATTTCATGCTTGTTTACAAGGTAAAATGGCCAAACCACCATTAAATGGATATAGTGAAATGGTCAAAAATCTTTTAGGATAGGTACACACTGATGTGTGTTGACCATTTCCAAGATAAGATAGAGGTGGGTATTATTTCTTGACAAATTTTACTGATTTATTTAGTAGATATGGATATGTCTACATGATGTGGTATAACTTTGAGTCCTTTTATAAATAGAAAAAAATTCAAAAATGAAGTAGATAATCAACTTGGAAACATTATAAATAAGATTTTATTGGATCGAGGTGGTGAATATCTTAACCAAAAGTTCATCAACCTTTTAACGTATTTTGGGATTCTATCTCAACTCACTCCACCTTACACACTACAGTGGAATGGTGCTAGTGAAAGGGGGAACTGAACCTTGTAAGACATGGTAAGGTTGATGATGAGTCATACAAACATTCAATTTTCCATTTTTGGATATACCTTAAAAACGAAAATATATATATTAAACATAGTACCAAATAAAGTGGAAAATAGAATTACCTTTGAGTTATATATTTGAAGGAATCCTTTATGTCACATACATGTGTATGGGGTTGAATGGTGTTTATTAAGGACTTTGTAAATAAACTAGTAACTCGGGGCACAAATTTTATCTTTATAAAGAATATAAAGAAACTAATGGATACTACCAATAAAAACCTCATAAAAGATAGTGATTATCACCAAGAAATACATATTTCATTAGAGGGGAACATCCTATATTATGATAGTGGGAGAAATATTTAATTAGATGAAGTTGATGCTCATGATACACAAGAGTTATTGAGACAACAAATTCCAAAGGGCCCCATAAAATATATAGTTCCTAGAACATAAGTAATACATAGGAGTACTAGAGAGGTAAGAGAACCAGAGAAATATGGTTTTCTAGTTACCAAATATGTTGACTTGTTATTGGTTTAAAATGATAAACCTATCTCCTACAAAGATGCAGTGGAGATATAAAAATCTATAAGATGGAAATAATTTATGGATTCTGAAATGTATTCCATGTATCAAAACCAAGTTTGGGTTCTGGTCAATGTTCCAGTTGATTTAAATCCTATAGGGTGTAAATGGGTATTCAAGGGAAAACTATATGCAGAAGTTAAATTAAATACCTATAAGTAAACTCCTAGTGGATAAAGGGTTTAAATATCATCATTTAATTTAATACAATGAAAATTTATCAATTGTTTACATATTTAGATTAATCAAAATTCTACTTTCTATAGAATCATACCACGACTATGAAATTTGGAAAATGGATGTCAAAACAGCATTCCTAATGGGAACCTTTAGGAAGATTTCTACATGACACAACCAGGAGGGTTTGTGACTATAGCTGATTCCAAAAGTATTTTAAAGTTGTGAATATCAATTTATGGATTCAAGTAAGCATCTAGGTCATGGGACATTCAATTCAAGGATACTATAAAATAATTTGGATTTATTAATATTGAATGTGACCATGTTTTTAAAAAATGTATTTTGGGGAATGAGGTAATTATACTTGATGTATATATTGATGAAATATTACTTATTGACTGGTATTAAATTCTATGAAGGACTGTTTAAACAATTGTTTCTCAAAAGAGTAATTATAGGAAGAATTCAATAATATAGGGATCATTATCATTTGTGATAGATTCAAGAGGCTTCTTAGACTAAGTAAAAGTATAAACATTGACTAGATACTAAATAGATTTAGTATAAAGAAATCCAAGAGAATATTGGTTCTAGTGTCACATGATATATATCTTTCTATGAAAATATATCCTAAGACATAATAAGGTTATCGTTAATTATCTGAGAATAACTAAAGATATATTCAAGGTGTATGGAGGAGATAAGGATCTGGTCACCCGGGGATATACTAATTCTTATTTTCAAATAGATCGGAATGATCTGAAGTTGCTATGAGGTTATGTTTTTTGTCTTGACATATAATTTTTAATATGTAAGAGTTCAAAGTATCTATTTTTCCTTGATTCTATAGTGGATACTGAGTATATATTGTCTTATGATACATCCAAGGAATCCATTTGGATGTGAAACTTTTTGGAGGAGTATGATGTGCTACTTGGTAGTAAAGAAACTATCACATTTTATTGTGGTAACACTACAATAGTGGATCTTTCAAAAGATCAAAGGTCACACCAATGGTAAAATCACATAAATTATAAGTATCACCTATTGAGTTTTTTTCTCAAAGGGATGAAGTTGTAGTAAGAAGAGGTCCCAAAAAATAAATTTTGGTAGACCCCTTGAATAAAGTTCAATCATAACAGAATCATGAGTATCATGTGAGTTCTAGTGTAATAAAGGTTTTTAGCATTTGCCTCTAGTAAAAGTGGAAGTCTTTTGGATTTAGTTCCCTAGAACCAACTTCTATGTACCTTATGATAACTTGTATTCATTATTTGGAATATTTATAAACTCATTACCACATCATGATTTTTCTTCTATGTAAGATGGTATTTAATAATGTCCTAATAATAGTTGTCACACAAAAATGTCTAAGTGGTTCCCCACTGTGATGAGAATCCATAGGTTCCATTCTATAATTATTAAATATATGTACTATATCCAAATTAAATCATTTCAAAGACACAAATTGAACAAGATATCATGGTTCGAGACTCATTTAAATTTTAGGTACCTTATCATGGTATACACCCTTAGTAATATCCAGTAAAGGATATTATGAGAATGAGTCCCACTAGTAGTAAATCTAAATTTATATTTTTCATTGTATGTTACTATCTATAGAAATGTGTATTGATACTTAGAATTTATTATTATTATTAATGAGTTTTA
Organism: Viscum album; assembly: GCA_963277665.1. Taxonomy (NCBI): domain Eukaryota; kingdom Viridiplantae; phylum Streptophyta; class Magnoliopsida; order Santalales; family Viscaceae; genus Viscum; species Viscum album. The sequence continues at coordinate 227,817,871 of OY728162.1, forward strand.
TAAGTCATTTTCTTTGTTATATTGACAAAAACCATGATGATATATGTTTGTTGTCAGGTAGTGTACATTGGGTGTTTCATGAGTAATATTTCATTAATTAATATTCTGAGAAATGATTTTTCACTAATTTTATTTAATTTAAGTTGACATATCATACCCTTCGATGGAAATTATGTATCCTAAATAAATCAATGGTTATGGTGTTCAATTGGAAAGTTTTATTTCAATAAATTCAAAGAAAGATATAGTGAGCACATAGGTTGATGGAACCGGCATGAAACTTGCTTGATTATATATATTTTGATAAAGGGATTATATTTTATAGTAATAATTAATATTAGTTATTATGTCATTTTGGAAAAAAAAAATTACCTATGGGTTTATTAGTATATTTCTAGATTCTAACCTTGGACATTAGTCTACTTCTACTAATTCCACTGAAAAAGAGGAAAACAGGTTCACACACAAAGTGTATCCAAAATTTCAGTTAAAAAATATGTTATTATTTTCAATTTATCAAGTTGAATAAATATTATTCCTTCATATGGTTTAATAATTTTTCATGTTTTCTTGATCACACATATTCAATCACCGGTTATTCAAGAGAATATTATGTGAGTGAAATATTTAATAAATATTTATTTTCTATTTAGTGGATATAATATTTATTTATTTATTGGAGAATAATTTAGTGATTATTATTTATTAAAAATAATCATTATTCTAGTATTGATAAATATTGTGTAGAAATAATGGACTGAGTATATAGTTCCAGTGATAAATAATATATATTGAATATTATTTTATTAAATAATATATAAATTAATTCATGAGTTTAGAACATGTTAAGAATTATTATTATTATTATAATAGATGCAAGATTCCATAGGGATTATCTACATAATAAAGGGAACTTTTGGAAATATTTATTTCTAACTCTTGTGGTATATTAGCCCAATTCTTTTTTCATAATAGAGGAAATTTTTTTGTGCTATCAAAATCACTTCTAGAGAGAATCCTATGAATCCCTAGAGTACTCCCTCTCCATGAATTCTTCTAATAAAAGAGAGTGATATTCATCCACCTTACACTCTCGAGTATAAATATGTCAAGGATAATCCTATGAAAGATATTATCAGGGTGATAAATGGAGAATGATGTAAGTGATAGAATCTAACATAATATCACCCATAGATTCCTTTGGTGACATTTGGAGATTTATGGGCCATGTATGGATCACCTCTAGAGGGAATCTAATCTTGATTATAATAATGCAACGATGATATGACATAGATCCATTGGCATATCCATCATTGAAGAAACATTTCCCACAAGGTAATTATTTTGTTGGTTATATTAAATATTTATAATATGTGACCATACTCCATTTTGGTTCCTATTATTATCATTTATTTGTATTCATTAATTCAATTCCTTTTATCACAAAATTTATGATCATTTAAATCTATGATTAATCATCAATCATGAAAAAAAAATTAGTAATTACCCATCTGAATATTTCACTTGCTCTAAACCATTAGATATACCATCCATAGTGCATGGGAAGTTATTTTAATAACACAATGTTATGATGTCTTAGAGGTTATCTTTGACTTATGATTAGGATGTCATATTTTATGTTGTTTCCACACTCTTATATTTCCATTATGTTATCATTTTATTTCCTTCTTTTATGTTCATGTTTATGACCCTCTACTCTTTTAATGTCACCATGATATACCACTTGACTTGTATTAATTTCATTATTTTATTATTTTGTTTATCCCTTATTAGGCTTTAGAGATCACCCCTTTCTTATGTTGGCCCCTTGGTTATCCCATACATTTTTAGAATTTCATGGATATCTAAGGGCATGTTATGGGATTTTTAAAAAATGTTGTTGTGTCCCTATTTAAAGTTATGGTTTAATGTATCTAATAACCCAATGACACTAGGACATTCTATCTTTTAGGATTTTATTATATGTGTTTTTATATAATAAATAATAAATTGAGTTTTATAAATGATATTTTTTGTCATAGTTGGTATAAAATAAAGGTCTAGTTATTTAGGGGGATTAACATTATAAAAAATTAGTCAAATCCCTTGAGATATGACTGAAAATAGGAAAAAAACCCCTAAATTATGATAAATTATTGATTAAGTGGTTTCTAAGAAAACAAATCTCTATCTGGGTACTAAAAGTAGATATGGATTTGGTAAAGTTGTGCCTAGGGGTAATAAAATTGATAGGGGCGCATTAGGAATTGACTTGATCACTACCTAGTAAATGACAAAGTGGCCTTTCTAAAAACATATCTTGACGCACCTAGGGGATATTATTTTGTAAATTTAAAATATCTTTTCAAACCATTATAAAGCGATAAAAAATTCCTATAAAATTTTATTTTATAAAATAAACCATGTATGAATTTGATTAAAACATATAAATTCATTGCTTAAATAATTTATAAAATTTATGGTTTATCACTTAAATTTTCATAGTTCCCCTTGTATGTGTTTAATATTTTAATGATTATCATCCCTAATATTCCCTTTATTTTAGTAAAAAAGTGGAAATTGGAGTAATCAAGTCAATAATCAATGTGTTGGTCAATGACCAAATGAAGTGCCCAACCAAATGGGGGAAGGAGTTTATAACTTCAAGATAATGATTACTTAGTTAACTCAAGTTATTAAAATAAAATTGAATCATGTGGAAACCATATATCCCCATAATTAGTAGAAAATTAAAATTAAGAACTTTATACTACAAAGGCCTCTGAATTTCAGTGGATCTTTCAATCCATTATACATTGAACAATGGATTAAATCCATCGAAAATATATTCTCCATCCTTTATCACTCTGATTAAGAGAAGGTCATGTTGGATGTTTATTGTATAGAGGGAGAATATGATCAATGGTGGATTTGGGTCAAAAAATAAAAATCCTGAGATGAAGATCAAAGTGATGTAGTGGAAACAATTTTGGAAAATGTTTTTCAATAAATATTTCCCCAACACTTTATGACTAAAAATTGAGATGGATTTACATAGCCTCCATAATAGGGATGTTGAATACATCAGGACATATAAGGAGAACTTCCTGAAAATCTCACAACATGCTTCTAGCTTTTTCATTGACCCAAAAAGTAATGTTGATTTTTTCATTTATGGGTAAAGCCGATTCTATAAAAATATTAGGAAATTTGAGAATTTGACAACTATGAGGAAATTTTGTGATATACCATAAATGTTAAAAAGGATATTAATGGATCTTAAGGGTCTAACAAGTTAGGATACAAGAAGTAGTGAATGGATTTTAATTTTGGAAGTGTGATTGAGAAATATCATTGGGGTAAGAAAGTTCAACCTACCAATTTTAAAAATTATGGGAAGAACTATCCCAAGAATTTCGGAAAGGGGTAAAGAAAATGATTTTGGTTTAGGAAGGAAGGGAACCTAGTTATATAATTTAAATGGTGGAGTCCCTCCAATTTGATGGAAGAATGAAATTCTCCAGTACACCATCCACTTTTTTCTATTGTTTCAACTGTAAGGGATAAGGATAATATATGTATCAATGCACCAATAAAAAGATTATTAATGATAACTAATGACAAAAACCTCCAAGGACTAGAGATAAAGGGATATAATATTACATCACAAATTCTAAGGTGGATCCATACAATGATGTGGTGATATGTACACTTATTATTCCTTCAATAATAGTCAATATACTATTTGATTTGGATTTTATGCATTCTTTCATATAAAAAACGTTTATTACAACTATTCAAACACCATATAAAAACATGGAAATTGATCTATCTATGAAAATTATAAATGGGAAAATTATTTCATCCCAAGTACATAACTCCTCCCCTTTCTATATTAGTGAGTTAAACTTATTAGTGATCCCTATGAGACTCTACTTAGAATAATTCAATGAAATTATAGGTATGGATTATCTATCCTTTTTATAGAGAAAATATAAATTTTTTAGAAATGGAATTCACCCTCTTTATTTAAAATTTCCCGTCAATTATATAGAATTTAATGGAAGAGGATGAATCTCCTTTGGTATCATTATCTCAAGAACGAATATTATTTCTTTATAAGAAAGTGTATCAAGAACAAATTATTGAGACTAAAGAAAATATCATCCTTAAAAACATTCCCATTATAAGGGAATATATTGATGTGTTTCTTAAAGAATTGTATGATTTACTCTAAGATGTGAGGTTGAGTTCTCAATTAATCTTATACCCAGATCTTTTCCAATATCCAAGACTCCATATAGAATGATCACAATTAAACTTGAACAAGTGAAGAACCAGCTATATGAGAATAAAGATAAATGTCTTATATTCCCAGGTGCTTTCCGAAGTGGTTCACCGGTCCTCTTTATCAAGAATATTAATTGGTCAATTCACCTCTATGTTGAATATCCTAAGCTCAACAATGTCATAATGATGAACAAGTATCATCTACCATAGATTTATGACTTATTTGATCAGCTATGTGAAGCCCACTACTTCTCTAATATTGATCTTCAGTTGGTATATTATCAAGAAATGGTTAAGGATAATATCCCCAATACTTATTTTCATTAAAGGTATGAGCACAATTATTTCATATTAATTCCATTCGGACTCACTAATTCTCTATCTATCTTCAAGTAATTATTGAATTGAGCCTTTGTGGATTACCTCAAAATATTTGTGCTAATCTTTATAGATGATATTCTTATTTAGTCTAAAATAAATGAGGAACAAAAGAATAATTTAAAAGATATATTTAATACCTTACAAAAGGAAATATTATGTGTTAAATATAGTAAATGTGATTTTTGGATAGAAAACATAACATTCCTAGGTAACGTTATCACAGAAAATTTGATATCTATGGATCCTTTAAAAATAACTGGAATTTAAGGATAGACCAAATGAAAATTTAAAATGGATATCTATAGTTTCATTGTATAAGATGGGTACCATCATCTATTTTTGAGAAACTTCTCATGATTATTAATCCCACTAAAAATGATAACATGGAAGGGGTGATGATTTTTTGCAATGATGAATGTGAGTAGATATTTAAATAGTTAAATAAGAGGATAATCAACGCACCTATCATCAAATTACCCACTATTGGGGCAGGGTTTTTGATATGAAATGATATGTCCAAAAAGATATTAGGTTGTGTACTCATGAAAGATAACAAATTAATAACCTATAACTCTTAACAACTAAAGATCCATGAGAAAAAATACCCAAATTATGATCTAGAATTGGTTGTAGTGATATTCGTATTGAATATCGGGAGACATTATCTCAATGGGGAGATGTTTGACTTATATATCGATCATAAAAACCTCATTTATATATTCACACAAAAGGATCTCAATATTCTCCAACAAATGTGGTTATAGGTGATCAATGATTATGATTGTTTAATCTATTACCATTGTGCAAAGGAAAACAAAGTGAAAGATTCTTTGAGTAGAAATGATTATTAAACCCTATCTATGATGAGGATTAAAAGGGATCTAATATTCTTTTACATTAAAATGATGTACATGGTAATAATAAAAGGATCTATATCCAACCTTGATAAAAAACTACTAAACCATTCATTATTGAGAGGGTTAAGGGGCCCCAAAAAGATTATTATGAGATACAAAGAAACATTGTGAATATTTAAGAGCTGAAATTCGCTAAATATGGAGTTATAATGTTTAGAGAACAGATATCTGTCTCATCATAACCAAAACAAAAGAGGGAACTTCTGGATGATGTTCACATCTATTCCTTATATATTAATCCAAGAATCACTAATATGTATATAGATTTTAATAAAAACATCAGGTGTGATAACATGAAGAGGGATATTATAGTATTTTTATCTTGATTATTTTTATTCCAATAATTCAAGGTTGAATGAAATAATTATAAGGGTATGATTATACTATTTCCTATACCATTATGAAAATGGGAAAATATAACAATGTATCTCATCATCGTACTCCCCAGTATATCAAATGGAAATAACACCATCAAGGTAGTAATATATCACCTTTAAAAGTAAGTTCATTTAGTTTCTATCAAGGAATATTTATATCTTGACCAGAATTCTAATATATATTAATATAAGTGGTAAGGATTAATTGATTACCACTATCTATTATATTTGATCGTGATCTAAGGTTTACCTCAAGGCTCTAGAGAATCCTTCATCAAGCATTGTATATGGAGCAGAGCTTCAATAATTATTTTCACCCTCATATAGATGGTTATATTGATAAAAAAATTTAAACTCTATAGAATATGTTGAGATCATGTTAAATGGATTTACAAGTATTTTGGGATCAATGACTACACCAAGATGATTTATCATATAATATCAACTTCCATTTTAGCATTCAAATGGATCTTTATAATGCTATGTATGGGAAAAGGTGTTTGGATATAACATGTTGGGATTATGTTGAAGATAATAAGATTATGGGGCCATATATCATCTAGGATATGATATATAAGGTTCAAAACATTAAAAGTAATATAAAATCCACAAAAAGTTGAAAATAAAAATCTATCTAGACAATCTCTAATGAGACCTAGTGTTTTAGTCCATAGATAAGGTACTCCTTTATATATATTCATTGAATAGTTTCATGTGGTTTGTGAAGCAGTGAAATCCTATTCCAATTTACTTCATCCCATTTGATATCCTTGATTTAATTGGAGTGGTTTCTTATCGACTATTACTCCCACCAAAAATTTCCCAAGTACAAGATGTGTTCCTTGTATCCCTCTTGACGATGTACATATCAGGCTCCTCACATGTACTAAATCCATAGGTTTTATCCTTAGATAAGGATATTTCACATGAGGATCATCTTGTAAAGATCATACATCATGTAGATAAAGTTATACAAAACAAGACAACTCACCTTCTCAAAGTGTTGTAGAGGAACCACATGTTTGAGAAAGAAATATAGGAACCATAAGAGGCGGTGAAACAAAACTAATATAATCAGTTTTAGTGTAAAAATGAAATTTTTAGGGAGAAATTTTTGATGGGGAGAAGAATGTAAAGACCCAAAACATTATAAATTAAATTACTTTTTTATTGAGTAAAATCAACAATCATAGAAAAACCCTGCATTGATTTGGTTATTTTGGACAGATGCAACTTGTTTGATTTAAAATGACCTTAATCATATTAACCATTAATAACAAATTCATTGTAAAGTGACCATTAATATTATTATATATTAATGGATATGATAAATTCCAATTGATATATATAGAATAGGTGATGACCTATACTAATAGAATCATACCCTATAAAGCCCAATTACTGAGATTCTGAGGGAGATAGCATAACTGGGATTTTCCCTTAGCCAAGCCCAAGAAAAAATTCAAAAAATGAATCATGAGATAAACTATTTATGGGATAATTTCAAGCTTATCGATATCAAATCCCAAACCATTTTCACTAAACCACCCTAATAAAGCATCCAAATCTCACACTTTACCTTTAAGGCACGTGCTGGTGTAACAATGTGTTTTGTATCTAGACCATATAAGTATGATTTTATATATTTTCATTTTATTGAAATAATTATTATATTTATCCATTTTTATTATTAATTTATAATTTATTATATAATGTGTTAGATAGAAATTTTATTTTGACATGATGAGATGAAAAATGTATTTTTGAGAAATATAAAGTTACAATTAAGACACAATTTTGATAAAATAAACAAATTTATAATAAATAATATTTTAATAAAATATTATTATTAGATAATAATTATTTTAATATAAATACTAATATAATTTAATAAATCTATTGTAATTTTTATAAGGGGTAAAAAGTGGATAATTTTGTAAAAAATAGTAATTTCTAATAAATAGGGGTTTTATTTTAATGAGAAAAATATCATATCTAGAAAATTAATTTGATAAAATAAATATTATTTTTTAAATAATCACATTGAAACATTACAATGGCCAATGATTCATAATTTTTTGAGATAGTCGATTTTTTTGGAAAAAATTAAAAACTATATAAATATGTGGTCTATATTATTTTATTATAATATACCAAAAGATATATAATAAATCCCATAAAAGGATTAAAATTACAAATATATATTTATCCTTTGAAATAATTTATTTTTTCAGTTATTTTATTAATTTTATAATCATTTAATGAATCCTCCAAAACATTTATTATGTTTTAAGGTTTTAAAATAAATTCTTTATAAACATGACTCACTTCCACATCACCAAGGGTGTTATTTTAATATATTCAATTCTTGGACATATAAAATATTTAAAACCACTTTACTTTGGTAAAAACCATGGAAACAAACCATGGGAATATTTTTCATTTGGATTATTTTATCATATAGTGTCTAAAACCTATGTTTAAAAATTCAGAAATAAATTGTCCCTCTTTTTCTATAAATACCCACCCAAACTCCCACTCTTCTTCACTAAAAACGCACTAATCCTGCATTTTCTCTCCCTATACCTCTCTAAAACTAACCCAATATGTTCTTAATATCTCAATAAGATTCTATCAAGCTTTTAAGAGCTCCCCCTGAAGGTGAGGTATCATATCCTCCTTCTTATTCAAACACATTATTTGCATTATACCATTTTATATCTAATTTATCATGTCAGAATGTGTTTTTACACATAAATTTACGATATTTATGATTTCTATGTAATTGTATAACACCTATCATTTTCATTAAATCATTCAATTAATCATTATATACCCCATTTATGTTACCAAATTTATCTTGTGATTTTCCACGCCAAATGTTTGTATAATAAATACTCAACCCCATTTTAACTCAAGGGTATTCACCAAGATATATCTATACATAACTAATTGTTTAATTCCATTTATATCACCCACACTCCATAATAATAGGATCCAAGGTGATTAAATACATTTTTAATTTGAGTGACCTATATGGAACCCAAATGCATATATGAAATATGAATGTGATGGGTGTGATGAAAATTATATAGCCCTACAATAAATTAGGTAATGTTTTTATCTCATGAGATATTATTTATAGCTATTGGGATGTTATAATAGGTTCACTATGTTATTATGTGTCAGTTCTCAACCTTGAATGTGATGATGACTTGTTTTATGTAATTTCCACATTCCTATGTTTCCTTGATGTTATCATCTTATATCATGCGTTGATGTTCATGTTTATGATTATCACCCCTTTTTTGTCACTTTGATATTCCTATTTATTGATATGTATTAATTTAATCACGTTAAAATTTTATTTTTCCCTTATTGGACATTATAAATCACCTCTTTCTTATGTATTCCCACAAGTTCTTATGTGAAATTTTAAAAGATTAAGGGAATATAAGGGCATGTTATGGGTTTTTTTAATAATGTTGTTCTATCCCTATTTCAAGTTATAATTTTATGTATCTAACTACCAAAGGAAAGAAGGCCTTTTGATCTTTTTGGATTATATAATGTATGTATCTATGTAATAAATCATGAATTAGGGTTTATAAGAGATATGGGATATCCTAGATCCCTTTCTGACACTAATTCTTCCAAAACACATCTCTAATATTCTAAAATTACTAATAATTCTCTTACATATGGCCTTGGTTAATCCTCTAGAATTTGACCTCTATCTGATACTCCACCATCCATAAAATATAGTTCTTCTGAAACATGATTTCTTCCAAAACTAACTATACTTTCTGTACTTTCATTCAGATTAATATCAATATGTAATGACTCTTTATTTTCATCTACATATTCTACTTAGATCTAATCATTCCATGGGATCCCTTTATTGAAGTAAAAAATTTTATCTTCTAATGACCTTCCAGAGATCATTATCCCATAGCCAAAATCCAAAGTCACCATTTTAAAAAATATAAAGAAAATTCTTGTGAATTTTCCTTTAATGTTCCCTCTAACTGGAATCAACAGGGATATAAGAAACACACCCAAATACATTGATTTGGAATACATCAACAATTCATCCGGTCCATAACTCTTCTAGAAGCAGTTTCAGTGATAGTGTATAAGAGATTCTATTTATGAGGAACACTACACAACCAAACACATCATCCTAAAACTCCTTGAGAAGCCTAGAATAAAGTTAGATGCCTCTATATTTCTCACATAGAATCAAATTTTTCCACTCTACCACTCCTTTTTTTTAAAGTTTTGGGTACCAAATTCTCAAAAAGAATTTTTTTCTTCCCAAAAAATCATTAGAAATATTTACTTCTATGCTCTCCAACATTATCATACATCAAGCACATAAACCTTAAATTTTCCACACTTTCAACCATATCTCTCCATTGGATAACGATTAAGATTAACAGAAACTTGTTCTTGTGAAATAATACCCACACATTTTGTGTAGTTCCATAGATGAAGGTAAGATAACACAATTACCATATTTGATACTAAGTTGAATATGGCCCCCAAAAAACCATATTCATTTTCTTTAAATTCTAGTTCTCTCATTTTCATAATTTTTTATATTGTCATACACATTTAACTTATTTTAATATATTAACTCTTTACATGTTTCTTACTTCAAATGGTTAGGTTTCAATATTCCACTTAAACCTATAACATTCATTCCTTTGTCACCCAAGTGTCCTAGATGACCATGACAAGACTTAAACATCCTATAATTTTTTTCTAGTAAGTGTTGTGTCTTCCAAACTCATAATAATATATAAAATTTTATCTTTAACTCTATTACCACTATTATGGAACCATGTGTTTTCTTCCATTCTCTTTAAAAACTAGAACAGAAACCCACATCATCTAACTGACTAATGGAGATTAATTTTTTCCTTAACCCTAATATTTTTTGAACACCTTAAAACTCCAAAAATCTTCTTCTCCTTGGTCATATTCTCACATTAACCTTTCCAACTATCCTTAGAGTTTCATAATCTAAAATATGTACCTTGATTATTCTTCCAGAAATATATTACAATATATATCCCCTATTTTATGATGTGTTAAATTATTCTATGTAATCAATGTTCCATGATTCCAAAGAATGGGAAACACTTAGCATTAAATTTTTTTCATCCTTGCCATGTTATTCATAGAAGAACTTACTGAATATAATCCTTCATAATTTGATGTATTATATTGAAAAACTTTCTTCAATAACTCCTTCTTCCCATAATAAAATCATGTGGGAGCAAGACCATCTAATTTACATTAACTTTTTTCTCTCTTCTCTTTCCCCTTTTAAAAAAATTGGTTTTCCCTTTGACATGAATTTCCCCTATATTTTGAACTATATTGTCTTCCTATAGAACCCTAGACTTCAATATTCTAAATCTCTTCATTCTGAAAAAGATTGCATATTTTCTCAATCACCATGTTGTTCTTTCTACTGTAATTATTTATAGCGATAACCATTTCATCCTATGATTTTAGAAATGATGATAATTGTATTATGGTCTACACACATTCATTGACATCTATATTTACTTATTCAACTTGACTTAGAATAATATTGATATTATTAATATAATACTTCACAAAATTTCCTTCCATAATATTCATATCGAATAATCACTGAATCAAGAATAATGTTTTCATCACATAAGTATTTTCATACATGTTTTCAATAGATTCCAGCAATTTAGTAGTTTTCTTCACTTATTGGATATTGAAAGAAACATTGTGGGATAACGTCATCCACACTACCCCATATTATTTTTGTATGATTCCTTTTCATTATTATTTTTCTGACATTTTTTACTTGATACCCTTAAATAAAATCACAATATTTTTTTGATATGGATAATATTTAATATAAATTCCCCAAAATCTAAAGTATGAACTGTTGAACTGGTCAATAAGAACATTTCCTTCTTCCAATGCCATTCTTTCTAAGATAGTAAACTCCCATTGAAATAAAAATTTGCTAATGAAAGAACCACACCAAATCACCAGATATTTACAATCATCCTATAATACTACTTTTTGTGTCGAGAACCCTAATTTTGAAACTCCTTCTAGAACCTCAATGCTGAAATAAGGTCATTTTCTCCCTAATTTGTAGCGACTGATTTAAATATCTAGATAAGGGAACTAAACTAAAACATCATGTATTTAATAAAATTGATATTTTAAAAATATGTAAGAACACACACACAAGTGGAAGCACAAAATAACTCATGATCATAATATATAATAGAAAAGGGTTTTTGTAGTTCATAACTTAATCCTATTTGATGGGAGAAACATAATAGCCCTTTATTAATATATGAATATAATGATTACAATATTGTGATAAAAAATATTTTATCCCATTGGTCCCATTTATAGACTATCCCAAATACCTTACCCCAATGCTACCACCATTTTATCTTTACATATACTTTATCACTTTCCAAACATAATGGACAGCCCTATATATTAGAGTCACTAGAATTAACCTAACACAAGAACATCCTTATGTTATAATTCTTAGTGAATATTTCAAGGTAAATTATTTATCTTACCTAATCCTATGATTAATTGTCTATATTCCTTTGAAATAATATCACATTAGTCTTATATATCTTTAATTATTCATAAATGAGCTATAGATACTTTGCATATTTTATCATTCACATCTGGTTGAAATTTACCACTATAGCTTAAACCAGGTTTTGTTTCCTTTATATATTCTTCTAATTGAATACTCATTTTTCATTGACCATGTAATTATTAAATTCCAATCTTGGAAGTTTTAAAAACATTCATTCTAGTATTTTTAATAATTATCCAAATGAACTTTATCACTACTTTTTGTATAATTATCATATATTGAAATATCATATATTGATTTAGTTTTGATTAAATTGGCCAAAATATATTCAAGATAATTACTATAATACATGTAACATAATCACTATTAAATTTCATAGATAAATTTTCATGGAGTCATCAAGGAATTTAAAACGTAACAAAATCAGAGTATTATAACATGAAAATATAATTTTTTTAATATATTACTAATTAAAAAAACTAAACACTAATGGTACCTTTAAATGAACTTTATAGTCACTTTAACTAAATCTCATAGTCAATTTTACTTTTATAATGTTACTTCATGATCAATTCATACTAATGGGATAGTCGCATATTTTTCATATTCATTTACACTTTCACAAATTTTTAGTCATGTTTAATTTATTTTATCATTATATCAACTTTATTAAAAATTAATGATCACTTGTAATGTTTAAAATCATTAGATTATCACTATCATTTCATTCATAGGAATTCATACTCCCTTATTTCTACTTCATGGTAAGGTTTCATGGTCATTTATTTCATATATTTTCCATTTTCCTTTATATATTTAAGAGACTTATTTTTTTTGTCACGCATTTTATGTGCTTAGTAATACTCACATTTTGTTTAATGTAAATAAGTTTCATTTAGTAACTTAAAAATTATATATCATGCACCGTTATATGTTAGGTAACTCATTAATCACTATACTTTGTATCATAGTATGTTGAGTAAATTTTTTATGATTTTTACACACATTGATTTATTTCTAAAATTCATAAACACTTTTCCATTTTCTATCACCATTGTTGGAACAAATTTCAAAACATGCCTCATAAAATAAGATATATTGAGTACCATATTTTAAACTAATTTATGAAATAATTACTCTTTAAATATATTGATTAATTTTATTACTCTTACTTCACTAAGTCTTTCTAATTTTCTAATTTTTAATTAGACACTTTTTTATGAACCTAATATCCTTGATTATATCTTCTAAAACTTATTTATTTAAATTATTGAAAACTCTTTTCATATTGGGAAAAAGTAATATTGATAAAAATATGAAACAATAATATCATGGGTATTCCTAATGAAATATGGGAAATGAATCTATGATTTATTCCTTTTTATGGGTCTAATTGATTATAGAGGATTGATAGACTTTTCCCCGTGATATAATTGGATTACATGTCCTGATTTTAATAGGTTATTTTTCTTTATGGTGAGAGTGGGTAACTCTTTTTATAAATATAGATGGGTTATATAGTGATAAAGTTAGATTTGATGGTTATAGGACAATTTATTCTTAGTGAGAGAGTAGGATATCATAAGTATTTTATTGATAGTATTCTATTTCTTTTAGAATTCCCTTGGTTGAAAGGAATGGTTTTTGATTGACTAGTAACCCCTTATGGGATAAAGATTGAGAATAAATTTTCCTTAGCAGTTCATGTGTATTTAGATATCTTTTATGAACCATTATTAGGATACTAATATATTTAGGTGATTTTTATGGATGTTTTTTCATTTTACTACATTATCACATAAGTAGATCATCCCCATTGAGTACCATACATGGATTCATTATGTCCTAAAAGTTCCAATTTTCTAGAGTAGTTGTCATTATAAGGATAATTTTTTACTGTAGTGATCCAATAAAATTTCTATCCTAGGGGGTCACAAATGTAAAATCATAGTCATTTTTTAATTTAGTATATATATCTTGGGAAAATATCCCATTAAAAATCATTTAGTATTCATCCCTTAGATAGATCAAAATTGCATTTTGACTAATAATAGTTCTCTTTATTAGTTTCTAGTATTATTTGTATTGGTTTTATTTTATAGATTTATGGGAGGGATTGGTAATATGAGTTTCAGTCTCATCATTTATTTTTTTAGGTAACTTTTTTCTTATATTTGGGTTAGTTTTCCAAAATATGGGTATATATGGTCATTTTATTAACCTTTTCGATTATGAGAAAGTTGAGTATTACAACTCTAGATTTCTTGGGTGATGTTCACAAGTTTTTAGTTAGGCTTGGGTATTCATTATCTAATTTGTTTTTTAAAATTTATCATATAACTTAAATTAAATATTATTTATTTATATACAGGTGATAGGATAAGATATTAAATATTCATATAGAAATTGAAATTCATTCATGTTTATCATTCATACTATTGAGATTTGAGGTTGTTTTTTAAACCCTTTAGATTCATTATACTCACCACTTACTCATGAAAACTGTTTGATTTTATTTAACCAGCAATACTTTTTTTCAAATTTAGGTTCTCATATATACTCCATGGATTTATTTTTATGTTCATAGTAATTTTTTGAGTTACGGAGGTCAAGGATGTAGGAGAGAGAGGTGGTGTGTGTTGGGTTAGATATTTAATTTGTTTTTTATATATTTCACTAAGTTGACTTTTTTGTTTTGTTCATTTATTTTTCCTTTAATTTTATTTATATTGTAGATTTTGGTCTTGACTATATTTATTTATGTTAATGTTACATTTTCTATTGGTATATATTTTAATAATAAGAATATCCCAATTATGGGTTCTATATTTTATGTATCTCCATGTCTGTTATACTTAACTTGTGGAAGGGTAATGATATATTTATAATATGAGTATCGAAATATATATTTTAAAAATGGGGTAATGTGGGTGGAATATTATTATGCACATATTCTTAATGAATATTTATTAACATTTTTATAATAAATTTATATTTTTTAATCATTTTCTCTATGAAGTTAATTGATTTATTTAAATATTGGTGATTTTAAAATAAAGAATTAATTAGAAGGAAATAGGTGAAAATTATGAATTTTTATGTTTTATGAAATTTTTTATGTTATTTGTTACCCTTACACAAGGCCTAGGGGACGCCTAAGGTTAAAATATGCTTTGCCTTTACATAGGGGGGCTTTCAAAGGAGTTAAAGCAGGGTAATTTACAATTACCGAAGGCTATGTGAAAGTAAAATAGAGTTGTGTAAGGTTAAGGGGCCACTATACAAGGGTATTTTAAACTTCCTGAGAGATATGTAAAGGAAGAAAATAGATTAAAATAGTTTTTTAAAGGAAATGATTAAGTTGTGTAGAGAAAATAAGATTTCTATATAAGGGTTTCGCATATTTCTACCACTACATAAAGGTAAAATTATATAATGTAAGGGTAACCAATTGAATTAAATTTCTAAAGGTAAAAAATAATTTTAAAATTCTATATATTTTTTCATTATTTTCATGAAAATTTTGTAAGGGTAAATATGATGGAATCTAGAGCCATCAAAGAACACCATCACTACTACTATTGAATCTTTATCATGATCCAAAAATCCACCATAAATCCTCAGATCACCATGCATGACCACTGGATCTTAACATTAATCATTTGATGAATAATTAAGACCTGAAGGAAGGAAGGTCATGATACCCCCACCTCATACCATGGATCATGTTGCCGCTAGTTCAACCCTTGTTATTATTGTCTGTTCATGTTAGTGCTCCCTAAGTATGTTATTGTTGGTAATTACACTATACTACTACTATCTTGAAACCATTATATAATATTACCTATAGATAATTCTATCAATATATATTTTTCTAACTCCAATATAAATTTCAACCTTTATCTTAGTTCCACCATCATCTTCTAGTGTTGGCTCATGTTATTGCCACCATATCCTTATCCATTAAAGAGAGAGGGTCAAGGTCAAAGCATCCACTGAAGACTTCTGTAATACCATATTTTAGATGAGATCAAGGGTTTGAAAATAATGTAAGTATTTGGGTTGAGAAATGTCATTCCTTACACCCACGATTTAGGGTTTGATATTTGGTTGAGACACCTAATTCCATACACCTCCAAGAATGAAAGATCCATTGTGAAATTAAAAGTTATATTACACGTGGGATTTAATGGTTTCTGGATGCCATTTTATGAATAATATATGGTTGAGGATATAAGTTATGAATATATAGGAAGGAAAAAACAAATTATCTCTCTCTAGGATACTAAAAGAATAACTTTAGAGAGATCTTCACATGAAATGAAAATGAAAATTTTTGACTGAAAAAATGTTTATAGATTTTAAGAGAATATTTTAATATCCAAAAACTTTAAATTAGGCTCTTGATGCCTATAAATTGAGAGTTAATGTTACTAATGATGATACAAATAGAGTCATAGTATCCTAGAAATATTGACCTAAATTCCTATATTGCTACTTTGTTTTACTTTATTTGTATTTAACATATCGTCTACACCTCAAAAATATACTATTTATATAGTTACCAAATATTTTCATATATAAATATTACATTATTTTAGATTAATATTCAATAAATTTCACATATACATGCCCAATGACCATAAAAATTTACTGTCTTTGGAGACTAGAAACATAATCCTTTTATTTCATGAAATATCATCAATATATCCCATACATATATTCCCATATAATAAATTTAATATACATAACCTACATAAACATTCCTTCATAACCTGAGGAATTGAAACATAAGAAAGGATGAGATTATATTCTTTATAATGGTAAATATGAGAGATATAAATCGATGATTATATGAAAGAATATGATAAACATTGGGGTATGGGATCTTTATCATAACATAAAAATTTCATAAATATTCTATAACAGTTCATAAACAATTTTTATGGCATAAAACATTATCATTTAAAAACATATGATTCATAAAAGTGAGAAACTTTCATAAACCAATCATGAACCATAAGTTCATATCATAAAATTGCGTCACCATCATAGGTATAAACTCCATTTCATATGTCATGGTTTACTATTGAGACCATAAAATAATAGTAGATTTGGAATCATCACATGATCTCCATGGTTTATTGGTAATTATTACTTATTTCCCATAGTTTATCAAAAACATCAACTTGTTCCCCTAGTGGATCAAACACATTGATTTATTTTCTATAGTGGATCTTTCACATTGACTTATTTCCCATGATTATATCATGATATATAAATCTTTACCTGATTCATTGGAGGGATATATTATTATGTTACCACACATAACATAATTAAAACTATATATGTGTGTTCTACAAGATCATAAAAAATTAATCATATAATCACATCATAACCCATGAAAATAAAATGGGTTTCATAAACATTCAATATTTTCTTCATATAATAACTCAAGAAAGATAAGTAGGCTTCATAAAAATTTCCTAATCATTATCATAAACCATATGGATAAAGGATAATGATTGTTTATCTAGTTCATATTCCCAAAAAAATATAATTAACATCAAAGGATGTTATCATAGATGAAAATTCCATTAAATGAATCACTCAAATATTTCATTTGGAAACTACCCTTTTTATTTTGAATTATCTTATTTAAAATCTTCAATTTTCAAAATTTTATGGAATATTTTCATTTTAAAATAAACATGGATAATTTTAATGTAATATTTAAATCATTGAGTGGTTATAATAGTGTGAAATTCTGATCATTTTATATAATTTAAAAGAAAACATTCATTTCACACTTTTGTAAAAAAATTCAAACAGTGCATTATTTAGGAAATAATTAGAAGATTTCATTGAAATATTTTTATTGAAATTAAAACATCAGTAAAAATTAATTTAAAAAATCAAAGGATAATAGTAAAAACTTTCTGAAAACATTTTATATAAAACATGAACATGGGAGAAAAATAATTATCAATCGAATAGTAAAACATAGTCAGTTATCCTCAAAAACATTCTTTTGATCTCTTGAGTAATTAAAGTTTGTAAAAAGAAAAGAAAAAATATATTTTATAGAAATAAATAGAGGATATTAAAATTGATTTTATTTATTATATAATGATAATATATTTTCCTAAATAGAAATTAGAGCGTAAACAATCTTGATTAAAATAGGACTCAAACATAGATCCCTTACCACAAGTTTGGACGTTCTTCATACATGCCTAAACCTCCTATATAATAAATATATATTTATTATAAATATATGATATAACAATAGTTTCATATATCATACCATATATTATTTAATCCTAGAATCTTTTCACATGTTTATTAACAATTTTTTATTAAAGATCACTTTTTCAGGTGATAACAGCTTTATTTATCATTCATGTTTCAGTTCAGCAGTCATATTCCAGACACTTTATTCATGGTTTAATCATATAATGAATTTAATTCATGATTAAAATATCATATATATTCATTATATACATTTTTATTCATCCATAAAAGGTCACTATAGAAAAATGAATTACATAATTCATGGAGATGGTAGACCGTACATACACATGAATGTTGTTTTCACTTTTGAATGGATGGAAAGAAATAAATGTAAATAATAATTAACCTTTATAGAATAAATTTTATATAATACATATCTTTTATATTCATTAAATATATCCTTATTATCATCCATGTAAATTGTAAATTAAACCAAACCACGTCACTTTGTGGAGATGGTAGTCCACACATACGCATGAGCGACGTTATTGTTTACCAAGAGATTGGAAGGTAAAAATGTAGATACGATATCATAATTATATATAAATAATTATGTAATAAATATAATATATAAAAATTAAACCCATTTATAATATTTATCCATGAGTGATGGTGATAGAAAATTAATTTTATTGATATGTGGAGACGGTAAGTTGTACGTACGCACGAGCGATGCACTCACTTCCCATTTTATTTAAAAGAGGGTTAAAAAAGTTTGTTTCATAATAATAATAAAATATTAGTATATTTATGATACTTAATTTATTATTTTATTAATATTATCATAGATTTAGAGGAGGTATAAGAAGAAACAAATTGGAAGAAGTCGAGTAAGACGATTACCTCCTCATTGGTAGGACTCCTTTAGATCCCCTCTTAATGTCCCTTGAAATGGTATTTTTAGATTTCTAGAACATATAATTTGTGTATATGGAGTTTTGTAAGGTATTTTTATTGTTATTTAACGATATATATATATCTATGTGGTGTGATGAAGAAAAAATAGGGGTTTCCTTTTATAAGTGAGAAGAGGGGCACTTTTGAAATATCTCAAAAGATTAAAATATAATAAACAAAAACACTTAAATATTTACATATATTAAATGATATGGTAGAATTTTATTTAAATAACAACACACCATAGAATTATTGAAACAAATTTTTTTACTTTTAATATTTTTTAAATCATTTATTTTATTTTTCTATTAATTAAATAAATATTATGTTGGTATTGCATAAGAGTTTAAAGTAATTATTCAACCAATAAAAAATAAAAAAGAATTACTATGATAAAAAAATTATCCTATGAATTAATATTTATAACTGAGCTTATCCACTTTTTTACTTTTTTAAAAAAATTAAGTATATTAATGTCAAGAGAGTAGAGTATTAAATTTATTCTTTTCTTAAATAAATATTAAGGTTATAATCAAAGTAACATGGTACCAAGTGGCCATATATTAAATATTTCTATAGAAATAGATGAAATATATCTATTCAATATGATAAATTCAACTTTTAATGGAATTTTAAATCATTATCTCATTGTTTTAACCATATTTTACTTATCTTACCCTTTTTTATGTGACAAAGATTTACTATGGTTACTCTTCAACAAAAATAAAAAGGAACAATTCACTGAGTTTGATACTCCTAATTACATATATGAAACCTATTTCTATATTCAATTTCTTTAATTGGAAGAAATTCATTTTAAAATAAGCATGAAAAAACGATGTAAACCATTTTTTCAAAAAAACATTATTAAGCAAAAAACTAGATATATACTCTTATCTAATGACTATAAAAAATATAATTTTAGTGTTAAAAAATTTTATTTAACATAAAATATATTACTTTCATTAAAATAAATCACCAATAGTGATAAATTTATCTTACTAAGATAAAAACACATTTCATGTATAATTTATTTTTAAGAAAACATATCTTTTAAATTCAAATTATTCTTATTTTCATTTCTTATCAATTGATAACAAATGAATTCATTTTATACATCTTTAAACCATAAATCATTTATAGTTTACTTACCATTATTAATTTAATCCAATCAAATGTCTAGGCAATAAATTTATACTTTGTTATGGTTCCTTTAGACATGAGGTCACATTTATTGCAAGATATCGAAGAAATTAAATATATTTAATGATAAATACATCATTAAATATTGAGTAGTTACATTACAACCAATTTAAAATGAATTTTTCTCTTTATTTTCAATGAATATGAAAAAAAATTGAGGATACCTATACTTCATCGCATCCTTTGGATCTCAGGTATCATCCACTAATTTATGGTTTTCCATAAAACTTTAACATGGTAAGTGGTCTTTCTTTGTAAATTTTTTTATCTATAATAAAAAATATCATTTGATTGTTCCTATTATGAGAGATATTTCTCCAATTATATGACCTCTAAGTTCATTACATGTAGAGGATTTAGTATATAATTCCTTAAGATAGATACATAGAACACATTATGAACTTGATTGAGATTCGGTGGAAGTTCCAAACAATAAGTTATTTTCCCAATATGGTCAAGAATTTCAAAAGGACCAATAAAACTAAGTCTTAAATTTCCCTTAATTATAAATATATTAACCTTATTCCTTGGATAAATTCAAAAGAATACATTTTCACCAATATCAAACATCAAATCTCATTGATTACTATCAGCATAAAGTTTCTATCGACTTTAAGATTCTATTGTGTACTATTGAATAAGATTGAATTTCTCTACCATTTCCTCATCTATCATAGGTCTCATTAGCTTTCTTTTTATAATTTTATCCCAAAATGTTATAGTTTTTCACTTCTTACCATAAAGGTATTCATAAGGATCCATGTGAATGCTCAAATGAAATCTATTGTTGTAAGAAAACTCGAATATAAGAAGGTATTGATCCCAACCACCTTTAAATACTAGAGAATAAGATCTCAACATATATTCCATGGTTTTAATGGTTATATTAAACTAAATGACTATCTTTGAATGATATGTATCATTGAAACCTAACTCTTTATCTAGATTCTACTAAAGACTTCACCAAAACATTCAAGTAAGCCTCGGTTCTCAATCAAATATAATAGATTATGGTACTAAATTAAATATAATCACTTAATTAATGTATAACCTAGAAATTTTATTAATAGAGAAATATTCTCTGATAAAAATTAAGTGTACATATTTTGTATGGTGATTGAATAATACCCAAATACCATTTTTCACTTTAAATGTTTTGTCGATTCCGAAAACAAAATCCATGGTAATGTTTTCAATTTCCATTTAGGTTTGGGTAATGGTTATAACATACCCTTTTAATTATATCTCTTAGACATAACTTATTTAAATACTAGGAATCAAGATAAATACTCTACAATATCTCTTTTCATGAAGTCCCGTCAGAAATATTCATTCAAATCATTATACATCTTTTTTATTCTAGAATTTATTGAGAAAGATTAACTATGAGATTAATATAATAGTTCCTTCTTCAATTATGGTTTTTATGGGACACATAAATTATTAATAAACATTATATTTCCATCACCATCATTTTTTGACTCCAGAAAACTTCTTACTTTCTTCTATAATTCAAAATCATCCTTCTCTCGCTCATTAATCTTTACATGGATGGTTGGTTGAACATTTATATGATAAATATAGGATCTTTATCCTTTAATCCAAATTTAAAGTTCTATATTTTTAAAATACAAAATTATTAGATCTATTATAAACCACATTATGTATAAACAGGTATGATCCCTCTGACTCGAAGTATCGACCATGTTTTTTACCTTCCTATGGTGGTAATGTATTGAGTAGTCATAATATTTAATCAATTAAAATCATCTTCTTGGGTATATATTCAACTATTTATATGAAAATAAATATTTAAAAAATTTATTATCTATATATATGTCACTCTATTTACCATAAATATAAGGCATCTATATCTTCAATGAGAAAATTAACACTGTCCGCTCTAAATATTGAGTAAAAAACTCTTTCTCATGTATTTTCAATTGGTATGAGACATATGTTATCAACATATCATTATTCATGAAGACACCTCTCAGTTCCTTATTTAATTCATCACTATAGATCACAAACCCATCTCTACTACATGATAGTGTGAGAATGTGTGCACTAGACAACCTTCTCTTCAGTCCCCTGAAATTATCTTCACATTAATCTAAATATAAGAACTTATCCCCCATTCAAGTCAACATTGTGAGTATATTAGACATCCATGAGAAATATATTAAGTCATTGGTTATATCCATCCAAGCTAAAAAAAATATGAATCTCGGTAATTGTGGTTAGTCTGGTTTATTTATCAACTACTTCAATCTTTTTGGGATACACCAAATTCCATCACCTGAGAATATATGAACATAGAATGAAAATTTTTTAAGAAAAAAAGTACACTTGGTAAATTTTTCATACAACTTCCCCTTTCTACATGCCTTCAGTAAAATTATTAAATTATCATCACACTTTTCCTTTCCCTTATACCATATAATAATATCATTTATAAACACTATCCAAAATTTATCAACGTAATATTTAAGGACACTATTTATTACATCCATGAAGATATCAGGGGAATTAGTAATTCCAAATTGTATCACTATAAATTCATAATGCCCATACCTTATATAGTTGATTGTATTAGGTATATCTTCTTTATTATCCCTTAATTTAAGATATTTAGAATGCATTACAAT
The DNA here is from genome assembly GCA_963277665.1 of Viscum album. Classification (NCBI taxonomy): domain Eukaryota; kingdom Viridiplantae; phylum Streptophyta; class Magnoliopsida; order Santalales; family Viscaceae; genus Viscum; species Viscum album. The sequence goes on from OY728162.1 coordinate 227,841,506, forward strand.
CTCAAAAAATTATTTGTCTCTTCATTATTGATAAAAAATATTGATATGTGGTAGAGAATTATTGTTCTTGATATAATCTTTTTATGTTTTCAATAATAAATTAAAATATTCATTCATCCATATTTCTTATTAAAGAAAAAAACAGTATAACCCCTTAGTGATATAGTACGAAATATCATTACCTTATCAATATTCTCCTAGAATTGGTTCTTCAATTCCTACAATACAATTGGGGATATGCTATAAGGATTATTTGAAATAGGTTTATCATCATGAATGATTTATATTATAAACTTATCATCATTATTTCGAGGAAGACTAGGAATATATTCTAGAAAGATATCAAAAAATCCTATAAAATAGATTTTTATTCAATGTTCATATTCTATGAAACCATCTGAGATAAATATACTTCATGGATAGGAATTAGTACCCACTACATAGAAGTAATTTTCATTAGAAGTTCGTATTCATCCTCACACTGATAAACAACCATAGGTTCATTTAGAATATGAAACATGAATTACCTTCCCCATAAATTGATATAGGATCCATATAAAGATATCTAATCCATGACATGAATCACAAAAAATTATACTAAATATATAATCATGAGAGTTTCATGAATAAAATTCTCTTAAACATCAGTAAGAATGGAACTATTAACTTGAGATGCGACCATCGTACCATTAGAAGTTCCCATTAAAAACTCAATATCTAATCATTGAGGATATTAATTATCATTCATTTATACTTACTAACATATAAGAGTTCATATAAAAATCTAAAATAGAGTAATTCAATATTTGAGCATACCTAGTACAACCCCAAATTAGTGTTTCTATATTTAATCCCATACTAAAACCAAAACGGTTTGTGTGATCATCAAACATCATTAATCAAAGTGATCAATAATATAATATTGTATTATCATTCATATGATGGATAAATCATGAAACCTTCCTCTAAATATATGTATCCTTAGGCTTAACCAAGGTCATACATGGTCATTTCAAAAAATTTATGATGTTATCATATACTTATATTTATCACTGGGGTTTTCACCAATGTTTTCTAATCCTGATCTCCAAATATTGACTAAACCTATCCTCTACTACCAATAATAGTGGCCCAATATTTTTATACATAAATATTACATCTTTTCAGATGAAAATTCAATACATTTCCCAAATACATGCCCACAGATTGTAAATATTTATTTTATTTGAAGACTAGTTATGCAATATTTCTATTTCATGAATAATATTCAACATATAACATAAAGATATTCCCAAATAGTAATACTCATATACATACCCTACATAAACTTTTATTTATAACCTGGGAATGAGAAACAAAGAAAGGGTGATCTTAGATGCTCAATAAAGGTAAACATTGGATATATCAATCAATGATCATATGAAAGAATAAGATAATAATAAGGATATGAGATCATGATCATAACATAAAAAGTTCATTCCTAATCTATCATGGATCATAAACATGATTCATTTCATAAAACATTATCATTTCAATAGAAGTGAGTAATGAGAGCGAGAAATTATCATCAATTAATCATGAACCATAAGTTCATGTCATAAATGTGTGGCATCATTATATGTGTATAATCATTTAATATGTCAATGTTAAATAAAAATATCATAAAATAATAGTGGATAAAACATCATCACTTGTTTCCCATAGTTGATCAGGCATCTCTACTTGTTTCCCATAGTGGATCAATGTCACGACCCAACCCACCAGGACTTGCCTAGTCATAAGTACATTGAATGAGACCCCCAAGTGATCCTCCAATGTGATATGGTCTAGAAATAAGTATTGAGTAGGAAATACTGAAAAGGTAGGCCTTATCTTAGGTTAATGTACACATGCACACAACCATATTCATGAAATACTATAGAGATATAATAAAATACTAAACATCTAGAGTGTAAACCATGAATGAAACAAACTCTATAGAAGTATCAAAGTACAGTAGTGTATTACAAAAATATAAAGGGTAAAAATAAAATCCAATCTATAAATGAGGTTTTAATAGGAAAAAAATTAAAAAGGGAGACTGAAGAGATATCATCTCATAGTATCTAAGTCCAAACACTAAACATGGCCAAATCTATTTAGAAGAGTTATAGTCCTCTAAAACCAGTTTTACCAAGGTCATCAATGATCTTCTTATCATTTTAATAAGACAAAACAAATGTAGTATTTTCCCATGTAGCGTTGAGTATGTAATTACCTAGAAGGACACCTTAAAAACAAAGAAGGGATCTATAGAAAGGTATAACGTTATACTCAACCCAAAAGTAATAGAGAAATGAAACCCAACATATATACCCAAGAAAGAGATAAAAGGGGTATCCATCTCCACATCCCAACTAAAAATGATGATTTGTCCTACAACTCCAAAAACCCATATTTGTTTCCTAACACTACGTGAAACCTCACTAAAATATGAAGGGTTAGGATTGCTCCACACTACTAGGTTCTACAGTCGAGTTAGAACTGACTCCAAAAAAGGAGCTACTCCCAACTGGCTATTGATGATAGGGTTGTATCTACTCTATAGATAGAGGACCCATACCCTGTTGTAGTATGGGTTCTATTGATTATACTTATTTAAATAGTATGGGGTAACTATACCCTGGTGAGGAAATGTATTACCAACCGCAGCATCTCTACGATGATCACATCCATTCAATTTCATCATCCAGTCATCGTTGAGGGAAATTTAATTCTCATAACACCTCATGTCTTATCTATGATGACAAAAATAAATCCAATATAATGTTCTATGTGGAAAACTAATTAGGATTGGATACACATGGGCCTATATTCAAGTCCTGAATAAGGATATACACAAGGTGTAATTTCCTAAGGAAATTTCATGGAATGTATATAGGGTAACATGTAGTGTGACCTAACCTAGACACCTTGGTGTGTCCTCTCATGCACATTCCTTAGCTAGATGTGTAGGACTACACTATGTGTACATGGGATACACAGCATGTCTCGCCTACCCAAGAGTATTTCTATGTCTTCTATCTCATACCCCTATATTTTGGCACATTCTTGTGTACTTTGGACATGCTCATGTACATTGTTTATCTCTGGGTATTCTAGTTGTGTCTGAGTACATGGTCATTCCTGTGTATTCTATTAAAGCTTGTTGATATAGATTTCTATGTGCTCATGTACATCTGGATAAGATGTTGAGCCACTAATATTGGGTTGCACTATGTGTATGGGGTCATAATTGGCGTTTGAAATTTAACATTACTATAAACCCTATCTATTATAGTTAGGGGACTACACTATGTGTGTTCCTAGACTACATGAAATGTATGTGAGGTTTTTTATCAAATCCAACAATTCATCACACATCGCACTGATGCCTCTTCCACTTCTATATCCTCCATAAATAATGTTTTTGAACTCTAATCTAGGGTTGACCAAACATGAACTATTTATTGCATTTGGATTCCAATTACCCAATCCACCATCAGTTGGATCCCATAAAGCTACTCACATTCTCACAAAAACCCATGAATGAAGAATACCAGTCCACCTATGATCTGTATTTGATCTCCCATCACACTTCACCACACCTCATTCATGCTATTGATTCTGAACCTAAACCCACAGTATCAATATGTTTCATCGAAGAATAATTACTTGATGATCATCTAACTCAAATTTGTCAAATCATCATCCAAAGGAAACATTGATGATGAATGTATGAATAAATAGGGTATAAAATAATAAAACAATAAAGTGAGGGTATAACATATCCATTTTCAAGTTTCCATCCATTTGTTGGTGAAGGAATTGGTTATCACAAGGGATAAATTGAGAAACCACAAATAAAATAAATAATTTGGGTTTATCAGATGAATATAAATCAATGAATAAAATCACATAAACAATCCATTATTTTTAAAACAAATGAAGTGGGGGAATCTCTGAAATAATGTTCCCCACCTTGAGTTTGGATTGATCACCAGTGTAGAATGGATCTATGCCATTATTTTTTAATGATATCCAGGATTTTCTTTTGTGAAGATCAATCCTTTGAAAAATGATTTATGATTCATGATATTTTGCATTCATAAAAAATTATCCTCCTTAGATCCTCTAATATCTCAGGGTTATGTGGCTAACCCAGGGGATTTTCTATTATGAGTTATAGAAATAGGATAAATTAGGTTAAGGATATTAAATAAATTAAATAAATAAATAATGTAATTTATTTATTACACCCACCAATAGTCTTTCTCAATGGGAAACCTGAAAATGACTGAGATTATGTAACACTTATGGTAAACCCCACATCACTAAAAAAATTATGGTCTCAAATTTCTCATTCAATGTCCTAATTAATGGGAAAACCATTCATTTCAAAAACATGCATGCACATGCTTTAATATAAATTAATATTGTAAATATATTGATTTTCAGGTCCTGCAGCTCCCAAAAATAGCACTGAATCTGAGAATATATATATATTCAAAGGACTAAAACAAAAAAAACTAGAGTCATTACATTCTCTTCTCTTTCAATAATTGTTTCCCTCGGAAGCTCAAGCTACATAAAAAGGAGGGGATATCAAGCATGTAAATTGATCTCACACTCTTAAGATATCTTCTTCATGATCAAACACTTTCAAAGAACTCAACCTAAATGGATGGTTCATCTACACAAGGTCCTCTCATATTGGTCATTGATCACCATCTGGTACTATGTGAAGGTTTCTCCATCCTTGATGTCAAGCTCTCCACTATTAATAATGTGCATCGGTTCACGAACATATCTCATCATCCACAACACATGGAAGACATCATGAACCCACTTCAACTGATGGGGTAAGAACAATTTTTCATCAACCTCGTCAACCCTTTGTAGGATATTAAATAGCCAGGTGAACCTTGAAGATAGCTTGCTTCCCCAGCAAAATATGCACAATTATCATCATAGTGAGACTTAGGAAAATATGTTATCCCTTCCTAAACTCCAAATCCCCATGAAATCGATTAGTATAATATTTATATCATATCTCAGTTTTCCTCAAACACTTTTGGATCACATGAAGCTTATGTATCATTGAATACACTAGCTCTGGCCTAATAAGAGATGTATCTCCAATATTATTCTTTCACAATGGTAACCTACAGTGTCTCCTATATAATACCTCAAAAGTTTTCATTATGATAGTATAATTAGAGCTATTATTATAATAAAACTATACCATTATAAAGTGATCCCATTATATCCAAAAAAAAATCCAACACAAAGGCTCTCAGAATATCCTCCAACACCTGGATTGTCCACTCATTCATCCCATATTTCTAGGAGTGGAATGTTTTTCTCATCCATAACCGGGTCCGAAAACCCCCTAAAGACCCATTCACAAGCCTGATGTGAATGAATAATCACATTCATAGATGTTCATTATGGACACTCCATGAGTCTAGATGATCTCTCATATGTAAAGCTACCCAAAATCTAAAACAAACTCTACCCCCAAATGGAAATAAAGTGTGTTGAGTTGGTGATTTAGTCAACAATAACACATATATCATAGTTTTATATCACTATCCCTATATTCCCCAACACAAGATCCATTGATATTTCATCCCACTTCCATTCTGGGGTCTTGATAGGTTGAGTTAAAATTTATGGAAGCCAAATTTCATCCTTTAATAGTTTATATGTAAGACACCTCGAGACAAAGTTCACTATGCTCCGTCACATTCCAAGACACCAAAACATTTACATAAGATTCTTATACATCGTATAAACATCCTGATTTACTACCAAATAGTACATATGAAACTCCCTCAACACCTCCTTATGCAACATGAATGGAACCATTATTCATACCTTGAAAAAGATTATGTGCACTCATGCATTACAGAATCCATTTCATGTATCTATTAAGGATATCTAGTCATGTAGAACCTCAAAATCAATTTCTACCAACTAGAAATCTCTCATATTTCGAAGAAGAGGTGGAATCTCCACTGTCAACTGAGGATAAATTTCACCCCTATTCTTTACCAAGGTTTTCTACAACGAAGCCAATTTCTTAGACACCTTCTCCATGAGGCAAGAACAATACTTCCTACCAATGGAATATAACACTACCATTCCCTTCCCATGAGTATAGATAATCTAAAATTCATAGTCCTGTAAGAAATAAAACAAAATCCTCTACCATATTTTGAGATATCACTGAGTGAATATGTACTTAAGACACTGGTGGTTAGAGTAAACAGTGAAATGCTCACCCAAAAGATAATGCCTCCACATATTTAGAGCAAAGACTACCACTAAAAACTCTAAGTCATGGGTTGAACAATTATGCTCATGGGGACTCTACTTCCTTGACATATAAGCAAGAAGTTCATATATCTGCATCAATAATCACCTAATCCCAACTCCAAATGAATCTAAAAACTTCACGTACTCAACACCCTTCACTAACATTCTCAAAATATGAGAACTAGTCAACATTAGCCTCAACTATTTGAAGGCTCTTGTATAGTTCTCAATCTAGGTAAATGAAAACCCTTTTTAAGTTAATTAAGGATGTTAAAGGGGAAGGTACAAAGGAAAATTATTCCATGAAGCGCCTGTAGTACCCCATAAATGGAAAAATCTCTACACTTATAACATGATCATAGGTGGATCCCAATAAATAAATACATCAATATTCCTTAGATCCATATCTAATATATTCTCAGAGTTCACATGCCCAAAAAATTACAACTTAAAGATCCAAAACAAGCACTTAGAAAGCTTATCATCAAAGTGGTTTCTCCTTGAGTATTTCTATGAACATCCTCAAGTTCTATGCATGCCCCCCCTCCATTATAGAGTATATATGAAAGTCACTGATAAACACAATTATGATTATATCCAAGTATGGATGGAATATTTAGTTCATAAGATCCATGAACATATAAGATGTATTAGTCACACTAAAAGGAATCACTATAAACTCCTAATGTCTATAGAAAATTCATAATGTTTTTATCAGAATATCAACCTCATGAACACTCAACTTATGGTAGTCGGTCATGATATCAATCATTGAGAATCAACTCCCACCTTTCAATTGGTTTAATAGTTTATAAATACTTGAAAATGTGTAATATTTATTAATCAATACTTGATTTAGGTGATGATAGTAAACACATATATTCAATCTCTCATCCACAATTTTCATGAACAACATAGGGGTTATATAGGGGGCACACTAGTCCTGATAAAACCTTTTCTTTAAAGGTATTCCAACTACACCCTTGGATCCCAAAACATAGTTGGTGTCATCCAATATGCTGAAGAAGATATCGGTGTGGACACATGGTTAAAGTTAAGGAGGAGTTATATCTCCCATATTAGAGGTATTCCCATAGAATCTTTAGGAATGATGTCCTTATAATTTTCCACTATAGCAAGAAGCTAGATTCTTGAAGATCCCATCCTCCCAAGGGATAAACTCTCTAGCTGATAAGTGATTGGTTTCATCTTCCTTCTCAAAATTCTTACCCAATAAGCTATAATATCTATCTCACTCATTGAAGTATAATATAATCCCATCTATATAAAGACATATAAATCTCATGTGATGAAATTATATCTGGGAATGAATTATGGAAAAAAATATAACCAAAATAAAATCATAAGGTTTAATCATGACAACCAATAGGTCCCAGGAGAAACTCTCTCCACTGAACACCAACTATAACTATATGAAAATGTTTTATATAGAAGAATCACTCCCTATAGATACCTCTATCCATATATTCTTAGAGCATGACTTGATTAGAATCACTAACTATCACCTATGGGGTAATGAGATAAATGAATAACATGTTCTTATCTTTGTAAGTGCTAGATAAATAGTATAAAAGACACAAATTGTACCTTTAATCATCTCATGAGCATCCTAGTAATATCCCACTATAGTTTGAAACTACCTATTCCCTTTACCACTAGCCCACTGGTCCAATTATGGTCTTCCTACTAGTGGTGGTGGTAATATCTCAAATCATCTTCCTCCACCAACAGCTCCTCTCTTTGGAGATCCATCTACTCCTCTATCAGCACCACCTCTCTAAGGGTCGCCCTAGACACACCTGGGAGATCCTAGATCATGTTGATGCCTCTATCATTGTGGTCCATAAAATATATTCTTACCTTCCTCAACACATTGGGTTAGGTAATCATGATTCATGAGACCTCACCCATCACAAGCATAGTAACACCCCTCTTATGGATGACTGGAACCTCTATGTGAACCCTATACTAAAAATCCATGTTCTTGATCCTAGGAATGAGTATTCCTCTAACATAGATACCATTATGACTAATACCTTCCAACTATTATAGATGACTCAACCCCATGATGTCCACTTCCAACTCCAGCCACTCAACATCCCTCTCTTGGAAAGTTTTCTATAACCAAGTCCAACTCCAACACTATGATGTTAGTGATAATGCATAAGGAGACCATGATGTCATGGATATATTTGTGAAGTACCTTCTCAAACACATGATCTCAGAAGTATTAATCCCCCACCATATTGAGAGAGTAATGCATGTGATCAACAAACCTAATTGGGTACTTAGAAACTGACATATCATACGTATTCATCTCTATAAGATCCTAAACTCACACTGAACGCAAGCTCAAAGAGTGAGACTCATCATGGAAGAACAACTAGAAGTATAACTATGTCAGTGACACCTCATCATGAGTTTGGGTAATCATACTCCACCAGCACCCTCCTACTTCATGAAAAAGGCTATCCACAAACACTATAATATGAACAGTCAGAGTCCCAAAAATCCTAAAAACTTAGTCTATCAAATAAATTTGATCCTAAAATGAGTAAGTGTATAGATATCCATGAAACATTAGAGGTATCTATCACTATAACTAGTGTGATGTGATGAGATAGTATTTATCATCATTCTAACCCAAAGGATATATATCATCTATACAACATATAGTTGATCCCCCACCTTGACTACTAGTAGGAACATATCCTGAGTATGTCCCTAAACTAAGACCTCATCACACACCTGATGTTCGACATGACCCTATATCGGTATCCTAGCTGGCTGTCTTCATGGATTAATCATAAATTTTATCAAGACATACCATGGTTAGATGAACATATATGGGTAACTGGCTCAATAAAGATATGAAATTCAAAATACCCGATCATATATGTTGCATGTACCATTTGTTCACTATAGCTGATGCCTTAGTATATTGAGTTGAAAAGTAGGCAGTCAGATTCATGGTGGTTGTATACATCAGCCACCACACTAGTACTAGATTCCTTAACCAAAAATCCAAACTCAACACACATAAAAAACATTATTCTAATTTCAAAAAACAATCTTAACAACAAGGTCAAACTCCTAAAACCAACATAGGGGGAAAGAACGCCTCTGATACCACTCTATCAGGACTTGACATATAGAGTCCCACCCGGATGATAGTAAGCTAAGTGACATAGCCCAAGACTACCTCTAACAGGATAAGGGAGGGTGACAAGTGTAACACCTAAGACTTTTATAAGAAATATTTTGTTTTTATTTTATATAAATCATCAAAGGAATCTTTCACTACACACAACACTATCTTGGCTTTCTTTACACACAATCGCGACCTTCCTCGATAGCTTGCGTCGTACGCAATACCGAGTTTCACTAAACAATGATATGTATTTAAATATTATTAAAACTAGCCGTTGTGAATAGTAATACCTACTTTTTGAAATTTTTTAAATTTTATTTTTCAAAATTCAGTTCATTTTTGGATTCGGAATATCGGAATTAGCCTAGGGTGAAATTGTGGTATTTTTCTGAAAACTTTCAAAATTTGATGAATAGTGAAAACACTAGGTTACTATTTAAAAACCGACTTTTTATTTAAATAATTATTTATTTTATTTAAATTTATTTTAGGTCAAAGTTGATACATAATACCTATATAAGTTCAATATAATTAATTGGAGTAATTTTATAATAATTTTAGATATATAAAAATTTTATTGAACTTTTGATCGTCGTTTACCCACCTCTTAGGAGAATTTGCAAATTAACATAAAACTTAATTTTACCGCTTCTGTGAGTGGAATTTCAAAAATCCGAGAGACATAGTTGATTTCAGTAATTAAAATGTGGTTCAATGAGATGAAAATAATTTTTGGTTAATAGTAACTTTTTACTTTTTTTTCCACGGTTAAAAGTAAATAGGGTAATTAAGGGTAAAAATGGTATTATTATTACCCTAAAACATGTCCTAATTCTATTGGATAAGTTTAATTCGACAAAAAACAACCTTAGGAATAAAATATGACCATTTAGGCCCACTTGGATTAGATTAGGACAGTTATTATTAATTTATTTAAAGAAGGGTTAAAATAGTTAAAATCGAATTTTAATTAGTAAATAATTTTTAATATATGGTAATACATAAGATAAATTAGACTATAAATATTCATTAAAAATATAAAAAGATTTCCTAAGTAATGATATTTTTTTTGTAATTTTTAGACATTAAATAATTTAATTTATTTATGACACAATGATGATGCAGTAATTATCTTATTAATGAAATATTGACATAATTGATGTTATAAATACCAAAATAAATGTAATTTGAGACTTTTTATGAATTCCAATACTTTTATATGATAATATGACATGTTATAATTTATTTAATTTACTTTTTTCGAACTAATATTTCTGTTATGATTTTTACAAAAATCAATTACTAAATAGTGTCAAAATTGACATAAAATAGTTTTTAAAACAAATATTATATTATTAATTGTTATTTTATTACTAAAAATATAATTTTCCGAAAAATTACTTATATAAGGTTATATATATTAATAATAAACAACTTGGGGTCCGTTTGTCTTGTTATAGTAAGTTTATTAACCTTATAGTGTAAGAACACAAAAAGACACGGTAAAAGTAAAATTATTTAACTTAAAGTTAAATATTAATGATAAGGTTAAAATAGGAACCTAAACTTTTATAAATTCTATTTTATGAGAGGATTTCGACCCATCCCAACCTTAGCTTCTAAATAAATCAATTTGGAGCTATTTAAAACCGAATATGACTTTATAATAAAATAATATTTTTAGTTTTTCCAAAGGTGCCCCTCTCCTCCCTTATAAAAGGGCACCTACTCCCTCTCTTCCTCACAACAATTTGAGCCTTCAATCTCGGCCAACACCTGCCAATTTATCCTCTACACTTCCCTAGAAACATCCTAGAGGTCATGGTCTTCTTCAAAGACCAATTTTAGTGCCCTAAAAGGAGGTCTCAAAGAAGCGCTTCAAAGAAGAGGTAATGTCTGTTACCGATTCTTTCTACTTTATTTCTTCTTCCACTTCTTCTTATTTAGTTGTTTCATTATGAAGTAATAAAATCAGTATCATTCATATACTGGTATATTATTATAAGTATGAAACAACCCTATTTCACCATCTATCCATCCTACGGAAAACGAAATCACCGCGCGTGGGTATGTACGGAATACCGTCTTCACACCGTGGTGTAATCTATTTTCCTTAATTGGATGGGTATAATGGTGTAAATAATGAATATATATGATTATTGTAAATTTATATTGATTCTGAAATAGTATACGTACACTCCAATACAATTCCATGATCATGGGAACGATATCATCGCTCATGCGTACGTACGGAATACCGTCTCCACGACGTGATGCGACTCGTTCTACATGATTTTCATTGCATAATGATTACATAAATGAATTGAGTGAATAAATATGATATATATTACACTAATACCATTCTGGAAATTATTTATCTATAACCTAAAATGAAGAATAATAATTTATTCGACAAAACACACATAAGAACAAAAAGTAATAAACACTCGAATAACAAGTAGCAATGAAATATTACTAATAATAAGATATGAATATGACCATATATGATATCATAAAAATGATTATGGTTCTAGAATAAGTCAATGAAATTATTTAAATCATTATACAGGAGGTTCGGATACTCAGGAAGCAAATTGGACCTAAGGTAAGGGAAAATCTCGCAATCTCAATTTTTATCCGAGATTGTTTATACTTCAGAATTTACTGGGGAATATTTATCATCCACATCCATGTTTCCTAAATATGTAATATTTATATCCTTATACAATATTTTATATCCAATTTTACCCTTCGGTGAGTTTTTAGTAAAATATATGAAAGGAATCTTTTGTCGTTTTTTGTAAGAGGTACTTTTTGACTTTTTCGACAAAAGTACATGAAGAATGTTTTTTTAACTTATACGGCATAAATGGATTTTTAAAACATTATTTCCAAGAAGATTCATTTACAAGTTTTTAAGTTTATTTTTAATAAACTTCTTTTAGTTTAGAATTGTATGACATGTTAAGAATGGAAAAGTGTTTTTGAAGTAGAAAGGATATTTTCCTCAAGAATGGAGTTCAAGTGTTGTATCAAAATTATTTTCCATATAAGATAATAAAGGGTACTGTTTCTATCCCTATTATTACATTGATTTGATTATGTTGTGATGGAATTATTTTTATGAATTCCTTTATCTTATATGAATTTTTTTATGATGTCACGATGTTTAAGAATCCCATTTTTATTACATGGGTTATGCTATGATGTATGGTTTATGATTTTGTGGCACACATAAGAATGGTATCATTATGAGATGGGTGGGACCTATATCTCCCTCCAAATAATTGGGTAAAGATTTTATATCTCATGATATAGACATGCCTGGAACGGCAGGTTAAACTGGTTCAGTGAAACAGGACTGAAACAAGGAATGAACTCGGTTCAGAAATGGACTTTGTCCACTAAGATAGTCTTGGAAATGAGTCTTGACTGACAAGAAATGATTCTCTATGATTATGTGTTTATGCCACAAAGCTTCATGTTTTAAGTTATGATTATTGTGATTACATTTCACTACCATGATTTATCCCATGTTATGAAATTATGATCTCTTTTGCAGGGTAAGATTTCCAAATTGTTATGTTCTTATGAATATGATGTGATTGATATTTCTTTTTTTTACCCTTAATGAGAATTTGATCTCACCCTTTTGTATGTTTTCTTTCCCCCAGGTCAGGAATAATGTTATTAAGTAGGATATTCGAAAAGTGACTCTAGATATGATGAAATAAATGGGAGACAGTGTAGATTCTTTATGAACCAGTTGTTTATGTTTCCTAGTTTCTGAAGACACTATACATATACGGTCCTTTCATGGTTTTGTTATATGTTGTAATAAGTGTAATTTAATTTTTAAGTACTAACAATGTTTGTAAAGTATGGGTCGTTATAGTTGGTATCAGAGGAAAGGTATAGTCAACCTTTGGAAACTAGGATGTGAAATCCTTAGTAAGAATACTAAGGATAAGTCTAAGCATAGAACACAATCTTAGTGTTTTAGAAATGGCCATGAATAACCTTGGATAAGACCTTAAGTGTAAAATTTTATTCTTGATTATGTGGTTTTCCTATTATAATTAGTGTTTCTCACACTATTCTTCTTGGTTTTAGTCAATGGCTAGAACCTGAAGGAACCATGTTAATGCGGAATGTGACGGAAAATGCAATGATTGTCCCCATGAGAAACCAAACGTTATGGGATCTGGAATAAAAAATCTTGTAGCCATGTTCACACAACTTTCTTAAGCTATGAATCATGCAGGACTTCCAAATGAGCAAAGGAAGGAGCAACATTCTGTTGAATCCTTCATGAGGCAGCGTCCACCATCATTCAGCGGGTCTACTGATCCATTAGTTTCTGAACAATGGATTAGTACTACTGAAAAGATATTTTCAGTTCTTCAATGTTCTGAACATGATAAATTCGTCTTAGAAGTGTATCGTTTGGAAGGTGATGCTGATCAATGGTGGAATCTTATCAAGAATACGAGGCAAATAGATGAAATTGAGTCCATGTAATGGGACGAGTTCAAGAACTTATTTTTCAATAAGTAATTCCCTTGTATTCTTCGAACAAAGATGGAGAAATAGTTTCTTGAACTAAAGCAAAAGGATGATGAATCTGTTGGTACCTATGAAGCAAGTTTTACAAGACTTGCAAGGTATGCTTATGGTATTATTATCCAACCTGAGAGTAAGATCGATCGATTCTTTAGTGGCTTAAAACCAAGTCTTCTAAGGTCGTTATCCATAAGGGACTTCAATACCTATGAGGAAATCGTTCGATGTGCTCTCAAAGTTGAGATGGAGATTGGAGTAACCCATCAGTCATATGGGTTTGATAAGAAGATGAAAATGGAATTCAAAGGAAAATCTAAAGAGAACACTGAAAAGAAGATGAGTTTTCCCTTATGCTCAAAGTGTGGAAAGAAACATGGAGGGAGTTTTCTTAAAGGGACAAGTAAATTTTTCAAATGTGTAAAGGAAGGTCATCGGGAATTTGAATGTCGCAATGATGGGATGAAGATGTCTAGTGATGCGAACAATGAAAAGTCTACACAGAGTGAACCTCCTACACTTCAATGTTACAAGTGCAAGGAAATGGGTCATTATGCCAATCAATTCCCTAATCCAAGGGTTGTTGATGATGATCGACGTCAACAAACTCTTAAGGCTAAAGACAAAGGAAAGTCACATGCAATTTCTATCAGCGATGTGGAGTACGATAATGAAGTGGTGAAAGTTACACTTACCATCCACCCTAAATTAGAAATTGTTTTATTTGATTCTGGATCCACCCACTCTTTTATTTCTGAAGAATTTTCTAAGGGTATCACCGTATTACCTCAACAATTAGATGTTGAGTTAGTTGTGACAACCCCTAATGGCACAACAGTCGCATCAAAAGTTTATAATTCTTCTCCGATTAAAGTTTGTGGGAAAGTTCTTCCTGCAAATCTTATGATCCTCCCTATAGTGGAATTTTATGTAATTCTTGGCATAGATTGGCTTTCTCTATATGGAGCTCATATCAATTTCCAAAGAAGGGAAGTCACATTTCATATTCCAGATCAATCTTTGATCATCTATCGATGCAAGGATGAATATAACCTTCTAGTGGAAAGTTCTTCCATCTTATGGGTCTTGATTCCACTAAATGAAGGTTATTTATCTCAAATGGTTGGTGAGAAAATCACGATTAAGAATATTCCCATTGTACGGGAGTTTGACGATGTCTTTCCGGAGGAATTTCTGGGTCATCCACCAAATCGTGAAGTTGAGTTTTCAATAGAACTCGTATCGGGTGCTTTACCTATTTCAAAGACACCTTATAGAATGGCCCCAATTTAATTACAAGAATTGAAGAAGCAACTCCAAGAGAATCTTGATAAGGGGTTCATATGCCCTAGTGCGTCACCTTGGGGAGCACCTGTTCTGTTTGTTAAGAAGAAAGATGGATCAATGAGACTCTACATTGATTATCGAGAACTTAACAATATCACTATCAAGAACAAATATCCTCTCCCGCGCATTGATGACTTATTTTACCAACTACGAGGAGCTCAATACTTTTCCAAGATTGATATTCGTTTAGGGTATCATCAATTAAGGTTCAAAAGGGAGGATATACCAAAGACGGCTTTCCGTACAAGGTATGGACACTATGAATTTATAGTGATTCCATTTGGTCTTACTAATTCCCCTTCTATCTTCATGGATCTGATGAATAGAGTCTTTAGAGACTATCTTGATCAGTTTGTGGTAGTCTTTATAGATTATATTCTTGTATATTAAAAGAGCAAGTAAGAACATGAAGATCACTTGAGAAATATATTGAAGACCCTGAGAAAGGAGAAGCTTTATGCCAAATTTACCAAGTGTGAATTTTGTCTTCAAAAAGATGCATTTTTGGGTCACATAATCTCAAAAGAGGGGATATCTGTGGATCCAGCAAAAACAGAGGTTATTGAAAGATGGTCGAGACCAACAACAGTAACTGAGATCCGAAGTTTTCTTGGTTTGGCTGGATATTATCGACGTTTTGTGAAATATTTTTCATGATTATCTAATCCACTCACCAGGTTGACTCAGAAAGGAGTTAATTTTGTTTGGATGGAGGAATGTGAAGAGAATTTCAAGGAGTTGAAAATAAGGTTATCCAGTGCACCTGTGCTCACACTGCCTTGTAGTGGAGAAAGGTTTGTGATCTACAGTGATGCATCCAAGAAGGGATTGGGGTGTATTCTTATGAAAAATGATATGGTGATAGCTTATTGCTCATGACAATTGAAAATACATGAGAAAAATTACCCAAATCATGATTTGGAGTTAGCTGCGGTAATATTTGCCTTAAATATTTGGAGGCATTATCTTTATGGATAAAGGTGTGATATTTATACTGATCATAAAAGTTTAAAGTATATTTTTACACAGAAGGAGCTGAATATGCGCCAAAGAAGATGGTTGGATCTGATTAAGGATTACGACTGCTCAATTCATTACCACCATGGGAAAGCAAACAAGGTGGAAGATGCATTAAGTCGACAAGACCATGCCAGTTTATCCATGATAAGGATCACAAAAGATCCAATATTTATGGATTTACAAAGGATGGATCTTGGAATTATAATGAAAAGGGAAAAATCATATTGTTCTCAAATGAATGTTCAACCATCTATACATGTGAAGATTAAAGATGCACAGAAAGAAGATGTAGAGTTACAAAAGAAGGTGAGAAATGTTCCTGAATTCAACCTTGATTGTGATGGGATAATTAAGTTCAGGAATCGGGTTTTTGTTCCTACCATCCCCGAATTAAAGAAGGATCTGCTAGATGAGGCTCATATTTCTTCATTATCTATTCATCTTGGAAGCATGAAGATGTATAGGGACTTGAAAGAGTACTTCTGGTGGGATGGCATGAAAAGAGATGTTGCTGAATATGTCTCTTGATGCTTGGTTTGTCAGCAAGTTAAAGCTGAGAGACAGAAGTCTAAGGGGATGTTACAACCATTACCCATACCCGAATGGAAATGGGAAATCATCACTATGGACTTTTTCACTGGACTTCCTAAAACATCCAAAGGAAATAATGCTATCTGGGTCATAGTTGATCGTCTTATAGAGTCTGCACACTTCATTGCTATTAGAGAAGATTTCTCTCTGGATCAGCTTGCCAGGATATATGTAAAGGAAGTGGTAAGATTTCATGGAGTACCACTTTATATTATATCTGATCGGGATCCAAGGTTTACCTCAATGTTCTGGCAAAGTCTTCAGCATACTCTGGATACAGAGTTGAGTTTCAGCACTGCTTATCATCCTCAGACAGATGGTCAGTCTGAGAGGAAAATTCAAACTCTAGAAGATATGTTGAGAGCTTGCTCTATGGATTTCAAAGGTGGTTGGTATCAACACCTACCTTTGGTGGAATTTTCTTATAATAATAGCTTTCACTCCAGTATTCAGATGGCTTCTTATGAAGCTCTCTATGGAAAGAAATGCAGGACTCCAACTTGCTGGGATGAAGTTGGGGAAAGAAATCTATTAGGATCTGATCTTGTTGATGAGATGGCAGAAAAGGTCTGATCTATTCAACAACACATAAGAGTAGCTCAGAGTTGACAAAAAATTTATGCCGACAACCGAAGAAAAGACTTAGAGTTTGAAGTGGGTGATAAAATGTTCTTACGAATATCTCCTTGGAAGAGAGTAATGAGATTTGGAAAGAAGGGAAAGTTGAGCCCTAGGTATATCAGTCCTTTCGAAATACTGGATCATGTTGGGAAGGTATCTTACCGATTGGCACTTCCACCAAATCTCTCTCAAGTTCATGATGTGTTCCATGTATCTCTCCTGATAAAGTACATACTTGATCCTTCACACGTACTCAGCTCAGAAGTTGTACCGCTGGAACAAGATCTTTCTTATGAAGAACAGCAGACAGAGATTCTCAATCGTAGTGAAAAATTCATACGGAACAAGACCACTCGCTTGATGAAAGTTTTATGGAGGAACCACCAATTAGAAGAAGCTACATGGGAGCTTGAGGATATGATGAGGGAGAGGTATCCTCATCTATTTCTTACAAGTGACGAATTTTGAGGGCGAAATTCATTTTAAGGGGGGTAGAATGTAACACCCGAGACTTTTATAAGAAATATTTTGTTTTTATTTTATATAAATCATCAAAGTAATCTATCACTACATGCAACACTAGCTTGGCTTTCTTTACACACAATCGCGACCTTCCTCGATAGCTTGCGTCGTACGCAATACTGAGTTTCACTAAACAACGATATACTATTAAAATATTATTAAAACTAGCCGTTATGAATAGTAATACCCACTTTTTGAAATTTTGTAAATTTCATTTTTCAATATTGACTTCATTTTTGGATTCAGAATATTAAAATTAGCCTAGGGTGAAATTTTGGTATTTTTCTGAAAACTTTCAATTTTTGATGAATAGTGAAAACACTGGGTTACTATTTAATAACCGACTTTTTATTTAAATATTTATTTATTTTATTTAAATTTATTTTAGGTAAAAATTGATACATAATACCTATATAAGTTCAGTGTAATTCAATGGAGTAATTTTATAATAATTTTAGATATATAAAAATTTTATTGAACTTTTGACCGTCTTTTACCCACCTCTTAGGAGAATTTGCAAATTTACATAAAACATAATTTTACCACTTCTGTAAGTGGAATTTCAAAAATCCGAGAGACACAGTTGATGTCAGTAAGTAAAATTTGTTTCAATGAGATGAAAATAATTTTTGGTGAATATTAACTTTTTACTTTTTTTACCACGGTTAAAAGTAAATAGGGTAATTAAGGGTAAAAATGGTATTTTTATTACCCTAAAACATGTCCTAATTCTATTATATAAGTGTAATTCGACCAAAAAAACCTTAGTAATAAAATCTGACCATTTAGGCCCACTTGGATTAGATTAGGACATTTATTATTAATTTATTTAAAGAAGGGTTAAAATAGTTAAAATCAAAGTTTAATAAGTAAATCATTTTTAATATAGGGTTATACATAATATAAATTCGACTATAAATATTAATTATAAATCTAAAAATATTTCCTATGTAATTATATTTTATTTGTAATTTTTATACATTAAATAATTTAATTTATTTATGACACAATGATGATGCAGAAATTATCTTATTAATGAAATATTGACATAATTGATGTTATAAATACCCAAATAAATGTAATTTGAGACTTTTTATGAATTCCAATAATTTTCTATGTTAATATTACATGTTATTATTGGTTTAATTTACTTTTTTTGAACTAATATTTCTGTTATGATTTTCACAAAAATCAATTACTAAATAGTATCAAAATTGAAATAAATAGTTTTTAAAACAAATATTATATTATTAATTGTTATTTTATTCCTAAAAATATAAGGTTCGGCCAAATTACATAGTTAAGGTTATATATATTAATAATAAACAACTTGGGGTTCGTTTGGCTTGTTATAGTATGTTTATTAACCTTATAGTGTAAGAACACAAAAAGACACGGTAAAAGTAAAATTATTTAACATAAAGTTAAATCTAAATTATAAAGTTAAAATAGGAACCCAAACTTGTCTAAATTCTATTGAATGAGAGGATTTCGACCCATCCCCGCCTTATCCTCTAAATAAATAAATATGGAGCCATTTAAAACCGAATATGACTTTATAATAAAATAATATTTTTAATTTTTTCAAAGGTGCCCATCTCCTCCCTTATAAAAGGGCACCTCCTCCCTCTCTTCCTAAACCACTTTGAGCCTTCAATCTCGGCCAACCCCTGCCAATTTCTCCTCTCCACTTCCCTAGAAACATCCTAGAGGTCATGGTCTTTTTCAAAGACCAATTTTAGTGCCCTAAAACGAGGTCTCAAAGAAGCACTTCAAAGAAGAGGTAATTTCCGTTACCGATTATTTCTACTTTATTTCTTCTTCCACTTCTTCTTCTTTAGTTGTTTCGTTATGAAGTAATAACATCAGTATCATTCATATAATTATATGTTATTATAAGTATGAAACAACCCTATTTCACCATCTATCCATCCTACGGAAAACAAAATCACCGCGCGTGCGTACGTATGGAATATCGTCTCCACGCCGTGGTGTAATATATTTTCCTTACTTGGATGGGTATAATGGTTTAAATAATGAATATATATGATTATTTTAAAGTGATATTGATTCGGAAATAGTATACATACACTCCAATACAATTCCATGATCATGGGAACGATATCATCGCTCGTGCGTACGTACAAAATATTGTCTCCACGATGTGATGCGACTCGTTCTACATGATTTTCATTGCATAATGATTACATAAATGAATTGAGGGAATAAATATGATATATATTACACTAATACCATTCTGGAAATGAGGTATCTATAACCTAAAAAGAAGAATAAGAATTTATTCGACAAAACACGCATAAGAACAAAAAGTAATAAACACCCGAATAACAAGTAGCAATGAAATATTACTAATAATAAGCTAAGAATATGACCATATATGATATCATAACAATGATTATGATTATGTAATAATTCAATGACATTATTTAAATCATTATACAGGATTTTCGGACACTTACGAAGCAAATTGGACCTAAGGTAAGGGAAAATCTCGCAATCTCAATTTTTATCCGAGATTGTTTATACTTCAGAATTTACTGGGGAATATTTATCATCCACATCCATGTTTCCTCAATATGTAATATTTATATCCTTATATAATATTCTATATCCAATTTTACCCTTCGGTAAGTTTTTAGTAAAAGATATGAAAGGAATCTTTTGTCGCTTTTCATACGAGGTACTTTTTGACTTTTCCCACAAAAGTACGCGAAGAATGTTTTTTTAACTTATACGGCATGAATGGATTTTTAAAACATTATTTCCAAGAAGATTCCTTTACAAGTTTTCAATTTTATTTTTAATAAACTTATTTTAGTTTAGAATTGTATGACATGTTAAGAAAGGAAAAGTGTTTTTGAAGTATAAAGGATATTTTCCTCAAGAATGGAGTACAAGTGTTTTATCAAAATTATTTTCCATCTAAGATAATAAAGGGTTATGTTTCTATCCCTATTATTACATTGATTTGATTATGTTGTGATGGAATTATTTTTATGAATTCCTTTATCTTATATGAATTGTTTTATGATTTCACGATGTTTAAGAATCCCATTTTTATTACATGGGTTATGCTCTGATGTATGGTTTATGATTTTGTGTCACACATAAGAATGGTATCATTTTGAGATGGGTGGGACCTATATCTCCCTCCAATGCATTGGGTAAATATTTTATATCTCATGAGATAGACATGGCTGGAATGGTAGGTTAAAGTGGTTCAGTGAAACAGTACTGAAATGAGGAATGAACTCGATTCAGAAATGGACTTTGTCCACTAAGATAGTCTTGGCAATGAGTCTTGACTAACAAGAAATGATTCTCTATGATTATGTGTGTATGCCACAAAGCTTCATGTTTTAAGTTATGATTATTGTGATTACATTTCACTACCATGATTTATCCCATGTTATGAAATTATTATCTCTTTTTCAGGGTAAGATTTCCAAATTCTTATGTTCTTATGAATATGATGTGATTGATATTTCTTTTTTTACCCTTACTGAGCATTTGAGCTCACCCTTTTGTATGTTTTCTTTCCACCAGGTCAGGAAGAAGGTTATTAAGTAGGATATGCCAAAAGGGACTCTAGATGTGATGAAATAAATGGGAGACAATGTAGATGCTTTATGAACCATTTGTTTATGTTTCCCAATTTCTAAAGACACTATACCTATACGGTCCTTTAATGGTTTTGTTATATGTTGTAATAAGTGTACTTCAATTTTGAAGTACTAACAATGTATGTAAAGTATGGTTCATTATAACAAGTGTTGAGTAGGAAATAGTGAAATGGGAAGCCATAGACTATGTTCCTATATGCACACACACAACTGTATCCATGCAGTAGTGAAGAGATATAATAAAATATTAAATGTCTAGGGTGTAAACCATAAATTCAACAACCTCTATGAAAGAATCAAAGTAAATCAGTATAGTAAAAAATTATAAGGGGGGAATATATACCCAACCATAAATTATGTCCTAAACTGATAATGATTGGGAAAAGTGTTATTAAAGAGATATCTGCTCACAATATATAAGGCTAACCATAGAACATGGTTATCGATTTTTCATACAACTCTACTCCTCTAAAACCTGGTCCACCAAGGTCATAACATATTTTCATATAGTCCAAATAACAAATAACACATACGGTAAGATCTCGTGCAGGGGTGAGTATTTACGTACCCATTAGAAAACCCTAAAAACTAATATAGGATACATAGAAAGATACAATAGTTAGATCAACTCCTAAATAAGAGGGAAACGAAACCCAACATATATGCTCAAAATAATCCCAAGTGAGCGAGAAAAGGGGAACTCTATATCCACAAACCAACTAAGAATGGGTTTTCAACCTATAGATCTAATGGTTCATCTCTGATTCTCAACACCATGAAAAAACTCACAAGAATCTGAGTGGAGTGTCTTCTAGATGCTATTATGCTCCATAGCTAAGTAATAACTAATTCCCATGGAGAACCTGCTCCCAACTAAGCTTCATTGATAAGGGAGTACCTACTCTACATATAGGGGAAATGTGCCCTCTAGTAGTGTGGATAAGTATTGAGTCTACCTACTTCAAGAGTGTGTGGGACATTTACCCCAGTACGATAGGGGATTACCAACCCTAGACTATATCTGAGGATCACCCCTGATCACTATTATCAGCCAACCATTATTGAAGGAAGTGTTACTCCCATAACACCTTGTGTTGTATCTATAGTGACCCCAACCACAGTAACCCAAGTCAAATGTCTAGTTTTTTAAATTATCATAAGATATAAGGAATCACATCATAAAGGATTGGATAATTTAGTATTCTTGGTAAACTATATATATACATTAAATTATCATTACAATTGAAAACATAAAATTCATAAAAAAATTTCTTTGAGAACTCCATCATTCCTCATAGGGTATCTATGCATATCAGTCAAAAAATAATTCTTAGTAACCTAGGGAAAATAAAAAATAAGAAAGGGGTTATCTAAAATTCTCAGTAAGGGTAATAATACAACATAACCCATGAATAAAGAATTCATAATCAGTCTAAAAAGTAAATAACTAAAATACATTTCATTTAATCAATAATTTGAGGATAATATGGAAAGTACAAAATGATAATCAAGTAATTCCATATAAATAGTTACATGAACTTCAAAACATAACCAAAAATATTAAATATAATAAAATAATCACATGGGGTATTAAAAACATAATTAATAATGATGAAAATCCTAAGGTCATACATCTAAAAATTACTTCCAAGGCCTTATTCCATGACATCAAAACAAATGGGAAAGGCCTCTACCAAAACCCAATCTAGTTTATCTCAAGAGACCTACTGATGCATCAAGAGGATACAATAGGCCTCACCCATCACTTACTAAGTTTAATAAATTCCTCATATGAAATTTGGGGAATATAATCAATATAAACATTTTTATTTAAAAACTAACTCATGAAATTTAAATACTTACCTCAATCAACAAATATAATCATAAATCATCCAAAGTAAAATGTTGAATGGAAATAAAAATGTGCATCCATACCCAAAATGATAATAAAACATCCAGATAAATAATAAGGATTGTATCAATAAAATATATCCTCAAGGGATCATAATTAAAATAGTTTTTGAAGAATATAAATACCATGAAAATATCCTTAAAATTTTTTCTATAAAAATAACATTTGCATTTTTAAAATCAACTTTTAAAACAAATAAGTTCAAAAAACATTTTAAAAATAATTTTCCTTGAAAATAACCATTTAAAATTTTAAAATAAGCATAAAAACATTGAATTATCATTATTGGGTAAAGTTTCTTTTACATTTTACATGTTAAAACAAATATTCCTTTCATGTTTTTTGTAAAATCCAAAGAGACATTGTTTTGAAAATGAAATGAAAATTCCTTTCCAAAAATTTTGTAAAAAAAATAATGGATAGAATTTTATTTAATAAATCATTAGGAAAATGTTGAAAATATTTATTAATACATTTTTAGAAAACATTTATTTTAATGAATATGTATTTTTAACTGAAGACAGAAATAAAATCAATTTTTTTTAAAAAAATATCAATCATTTTAAATATATAAGAGTATAAAAAATTTATTATTACATGGAAATCATCATAAAAAACTAGAGGATAAGAAAACATATTTATTTTAATATTTAAATCTCAAATTATTCCCCCTATTGGAGACTTAAAAATAATAATCCCGAATAATGTTGAGATTGGGAATTAACCCTTGCAACTTCGGTAACTTTTGAATCATAAGCCTCATGAAAGAAATAACTTCAAATGAAAATTGAGATACCTTTAATAGAAATATATTCATGATATTACATATAAAATGTGGTATTATATACTCCATATTAAGGAAATTAAGTGCATTACGGTATAATATTCATCAATGAAGGGAAATTGAGACAAAACTTTGGGTTAGATTTCCTTTGTACATGTATGTACCTCATGTATAATGATTTTAATAATATTATTAATATATAATAGATCCATAATAATATTTATAATATCATATATGGTCCTATTATAATATTTTACCACCCTTTTGTTAATAATATTTTTTTCATTTTTTTGTGTGTTAATTTCATTGTTTTCTCATGTGTGTTTTGTCATGAAAGTTCTAGTTCATGTGAATAGGATATATATATATATTATATTATAATTTAATAATTATAATAATGTAATAAATATCATATTTACTCAATATAAAAAAATTATTACCATTTAGGAAATTTGAACATCTAAAATGATTCACATCGCTTTATGGAAATGGTAGGTCGTACGTACGCATGAGAGATGATATCATTCTCTTAACGAGTGAAAGGGTAAGAAATTAGTGATATATTAATTTTAAAAAATTATAATCATCTCATATATATGATATATATTCATTAACTTTATCGTTGTTGCATTACATGTTAAAAGTAATTGAAAAATGAATCACATCGCTTCCTAAGGTGGTAGTCCTCCATACACAAAATCAACGTTGTCGTATTTCAAATGAAATAGAACATAAAAGGTTATATGTGATATCTAAATTAAATAATTATAATAATATCATAAATATAATATAAATTTTTTAAATTATTCATTATATCCATCCATAAAAGTAGGTTATGTAAAAAGAACTACATATGTTCGTGATGTGGTAGTATGATTTAAACATGATTGATGATTTAGTTTCCAATTTGATATAAGTGGAAATGAATAAATATTATTTCATAAAAATAATAACATATATTTATATTGTAGATAACTATTTAATTATATTTTAACTTATAATACATAATTTTAGGTGTAAAAATAATAAATTAGATGAAAAGTATTTTTTAGTAGAATTACCTTCTCTGAAAGTCCCACATTTAGATCTCCTCTTAAGGATCCAAGGGCTTGTATTTTGGGAGGAATATAATCTCTACAATATGTGTAAGGATATTTGGGAGATACTTTTTTAGTTTTTTTTCAATAAAAATGGATTTAGGGGTGTGAATAAGTGATGGTAGTGGTTCCCTTTTATAATTTGAAAACGGTAACCCTCCTAAATGTTATTTGGGAATTTAAAAAAAGAATCCAAAATGATAATGTATTTCACATGAAAAAGATTAAAAATATCATTAGGTTCGAATTAGGGATATTATAATGTTAAAATATTTCAATCCAATAACAATTATTGAGGATTCCTCCCCCTCAACATATGCTCCCAACTTATCTCTATTAGCTTTATCAACTTCTCAAACCAAGCTGGGACTATCCTCAGACCTAGAAGCAACAAACAATCCTATATTAGAAGCATGTACCTAAGGCATCTCATGATCATCTGGACTGTCATGGTAAGAACTATATCCATATTTACTTCTATATCCATTATCATTCCATTCATCTTTTTCTATATCCTATAATTCCATCATCTTATTCTTCTTCATTTTTTTCTTCATCTTCTTCTTCATATTCATTATCATCTTCCTTTTCACTTCCATTTTCACCTTTATAAACACATTAATAACTTACTTAGAATATTTGGAAGAGGAAATCATATATTTTTATTCTCCGGTTTCATCAGTTTCCTCTTATTCACTCATTTCTCATAAAAGAGGCTCTCTAATTTTTAGAGACCTAGGTAGACTAGCCAGACCAAAGGTAACAACTAGGCTTTTTTGAATGTCTAGGTCACTACTCTCCTAAACTAAAAACACTTTATAATCAATACCTGAAGCAGAATAATCCTATTTTTACAACTCCTCATCAGAGTAAAAAATAACCTCATCTGGATGCAATACAATATCTACAATATCTTTTAGTCTATTATTATAATCAATAGCATTGAACTCCTTATAAATATTATTAGCATCAACAACCCATTTCCTCTTCCAATGGTTCCAATTTATCTTCGTTCTCTTGAAAATAACTTTGGTAAGGAAAAAAACTTATTTCACATAAACCAAACCATTGGTCTCTATCATGGACGAAATTAAATTAGGGTAAATATATGAATTTCACTTGTAATATGTCTTTTACATCTCCATAATATGAATCATAAAATATCTATACTATAACAACTCAGGTAAATATAGAATAAGACTTTTTCATATATATTAATAATTACGAATTAGATGGTAATTTTACTTTAAAGGAGATTTTATTTCTAATAGCATGCCCTACACACAACAATGGGTTTCTCTAAAATCTTATGTTGCATAGAAGACTGAGCTATACCGAAAAATAATATATTATTAATATTATTATTTTAAATGGAAGTTATAGCTTATAAATTGTATTGGAAGGAATTAATATAACTAAATATATTATGTTTATTCATGTTTATTAAATATTTTTAGTATCTTACAATAAAATTTGGAGGCTTAAAATGAGGATAAATTCAATTTTAAGCATAAAATACTCTAATATTTTTAAAAGGTAGTTTTACCACCTTTTGATGGAGACCCCTTTTTAAATATAGTGTTTCTCACATTTATATGTTCTATTTGACAAAATAACCTTCTTATTTGTAATTGGGACATAAAAATATACATTGGTTGATTTTTTGTTATTTTTTTATAATATTCATTTCTTAATGAATAGTGAAAAATACTTCATTTTAACTCAAAATTGACTTTTCATATAATTTATTTATACAGTTATATTATCCTTTTACATGGTTTTAAGGTATAATTAGAAGAATTTTTTATCATTCAATCCAATTTAGTTCATTGGATGCAATTTCAAACTAAAATTAAATAGAAAAACAATGTGAACATTGAAACGTTTAACTTAGAAAACTTGTTTTCTCGATCCGTCAACAATATTATTGTTAAAATTAATTTAACCACATATGTGAATTGAATTTTTAAAAATGGAAATATATGGTTCTAATCATTATGAAAAATGTGGTCCAATATTATCAAAATAATTTTTGGTGAATAGTAAGTATTTTATTTACCACGGTTAAAGGTAAGTAGGGTAATTAAAGGTAAAATTAAGATTTTAATATTATAAAATCACCCTAACACTTATACTTATATTCTTGGATGATTTATTATCGACTATGACCGACCTTGGACCAAAATTGTGACATTTTTAAGCCACTTGGGTGTGATTATGACATTTATAACATTTAATTTAAAGTAAAGGCAAATATGTCATAAATATGTTAATTCAAACTAAAATAATTTTAATATGGTTTTATATAAGTGATATATTATACTATTAATAGTCCTTATAAATATGAAAATATTAACTATATCATGGTAATTTATTAATAAATTTTAGGACTTAAATAATTAAATTTAATTATGAAACAAAGATGATGAAGTAATAGAATTATTAAAGAAAGAATCAAATAAATGATATTAATAATATTAAAATAAATATAATTTGAAATATTTTATGCCATACAAGAATTTTTTGGAATACTTTAAAATGATATATATGGGATAATATATTTTTTTCAGGAATAAATTTGTTATAATTGTTTAAGAAAGTCAAGTAAAGAATAGTGGCAAAATTCACATAATTCATATTTTAAAATATAAAATATTTATTTAAATGATATAAAATTTAAAAAATACAATATTAGACTAAATATTTTATATAAGTCCAAAATCTTTATTAATTACTCTTTCATTGGTCGTTTTTCATGATTTGGAAATTATTTTAACTCTCAAAGTGTGAATTACTTGATAAAACGGTAAGAGTTAAAAAGATTAAATCAAAACGATAAAGATTAAAAATTATTCAAAACTTGTATAATTTTTATTTTATGATTATATTTATACACCTAATCGTCCAATATTATAAATAAATCAACTTTTAACCATTTGTAATGAAAATTGAATTTATATTAATTTAATACTTTTAATAATTCTAAGGGTGCCCCTCCCTTCTCCTATAAAAAGGAACCCATTACTATCTATTATTAACACATAAAAAATAATTTTATTCGGAAAATATATACCAAAAAACCATCCTATAATCCCTAACCACATCATTTAGGCTTTATTTTTGGCATAACACCCTTTTTATTGGTGTTAAGATGTTAAGAAAGGTGCTCATCTGAAGGAAAGGTAATTTTTTTATTTAAGTGTTTATATTTTAGTTCTTATTCCACTTCCTTAAAATATTATTCTTCCAACATGAAATAATAAAATTAGTATAATAAATATAACAAGATTTTTTTTCTTAATATCATCACCTAAATCCATCTCCACTTCCATTAAATTGGAAAGGAATTAGTCGTTCGTGTGTATGTGTAAAATATCACCTCCACGAACATATCTAATTCTTTTTTCATAACTATCTATCATGACTAGTTATAATAATGGAATTAATGTCCATATTTTATATTCATGTTATATTAATCATTATATGATAATAATATTTAAAATTATGTCCTTACCTTCCTTGCGTGTAAAAATGATAACGGTGTTCGTGCATACATGTGAACTGTCATCTCCCTGAAGTGATGTGACTCATTTTTATTCATTATATAACTTGGATAATATATATAAGTGTATTTAAATTATTAATATGATATTAATTATGTTATTATAATTCTTAAAAGATAAAATAATACTTAAATTCTTTCCATAATGGTCAATGAAAATTGGAAAATGGTACTCATGTGTACGTACGACTTACCATCTCTGCGATTATAACATTGTTAATTTTTCATAACCACAGTTAATAGTTTGATTTAAAGGTATATTTTATATATAAAGATGATAATAATTTCATTAATATTATTTTAAAGATAAAGGAATTATGACCATATAGACTAGTGACATCAAACCATGTTCATTTTCGACTCAAATACCGAATATTGACAAAACATCCAATATGAACTTAAATAATTATGTACTTTTTATAACATGGTAATAAGGGATATAAAATAAATAATAAACCTAAAAAAATGTTCTAAATCAAATATAAATTAAATTAGGTTTATTATTCAGGAATATAAAGATTATATATGACAAGTCATACTCACGGTAAGGGACTTCGTCTCAATCTTCTTTCACTATGTCATATTTTGATAATATACACCACCTTCTTTTATACGGTGTATAATCAACCAATTTTACATTTAATTTCATTCAATGGGCATTAAAAGTAATCTTTTTATATGAATCATTTTACTAAATTAAAAAAGGAATTTTTTAAAGTATACTGCGACAATGACCTTTTCTATTGTCGTGACCATTATTTGGTATCGGGCGTCCTCTACAGACTGTAATGTTTTTATAAAGAAAATTAATACCATTTTTTATTTTTAGGTATTTTGGTACTAAAAATGGTTTTGATAAAAAATTTACAATATCAATATCTTCAAAAGATATTTTTTGATTGCAAAGTGGAAATTTTATTTTCCTTTATAATTGTTTTATGTGTTATGATTATGTTATAGATCTTGGGAATATCATATGTATACTGTTAGATCCATGATAAACTGAGGGCAGGTGAGCCCATGATATCTCTCTAATTCATTAGGTAATGAGATATAGTTAAACGACAAGGTTTCTCATAATAGATTTAGGGAATATACTGTGATGGGTATTCCAAATGTAACCATGAAGGTCACTCCATATGAAACTGTGAAAGCTACAATGTAAGTATGAAATTGATGTCACAATTTACTTTTATGATTTATGATTTCTATGAATTTTTTTAAGAATCTTATGATTTAATGAGGTTTTTAAAGAACATATATTTTATGGGTGAAAGGTATGATTTTTTGTAACAAAATCATGAGTTTAAAATATTCAAGGATTAACAGTTTCATTCCTTATTTTGTATCACTTATTGATATTTTTGTGTGCATCCCATGTTTTTGAAATGATTTTCCATAGGGTATAAAGATGGTTAATAGAATGGAAGAATTTAAGATGAATGTTATTAATATTTTTATCAAGAATAAAATCATTATTTATTTTGAAATGTTTTAGATTATGAAAATATATATATTTATTAGAGTTGTATACTTTGGAATTTTTCAGTTATTATATAATAGTTGTGTCTTAATTCTAAGAAACTCTAATACTGAAAATATCCTCAATTTAAATTCTTAATTTAACTCAAGATTATATAATATTAAATTTTGGGGCCTTATAGTTGGTATCAGAGGTCGGATTAGATGAATTTAGGGGTTGGGATATTGTTAATAGAGTATCCATCATGGAATTTTACTTTATGGTCAAATTGAAATAATATAGCATTTGAAGATTACCATGTTTCTTTTTCTAAGATATGTTTGTTCATAATGGTTTTTTGCTGATGAAACGAGACAGTTGTGATGGAATGACATCTAGAGGAAAACAACCTTCCTAATCAGAATCATGAGATGGTTGGAATCAAAATTGAAGAGTTTGTTGCAGTGATGGCTCAGTTGAATGAAGAGATAAATAGTGGTGGTGTTCGTGCACGAGATCAACCAGATCAACCACATAATAATATTTTAGTAGTGAAGCATTTTAGGAGGCAACATTCCCCATCATTCATAGGATCTTCTAACCTCATGCTCTCTAAAGGGTGGATTAAATAACTTGAAAATATTTTTGATGTCATGGGGTGTTTAGACAATCAAAAGGTCGGTCTTTTTGTTTACTATTTTGAAGGAGAAGCTTATCAGTGGTGGTCTATGATTAAGAATATCAGGTATAGTGAGGATATTTATGCTCTTGAGTGAATGAATTCAAAAATATATTTCTTGAGAAATATTTTCCTAAGGTGGTTTGAATTAGGATGGAAAAAACAATTCATAGAATTGAGGCATGAGGATGACTTAGAGGCTTCTTATAAAGAAAAATTCACTCGAATGGTAAGGTATGATCCAAATTTCATTCAGGATATTGATCTTAAAATCAATAATTTTTAGTTAAGATTAAATCCAAATCATTTAAGGGTTTTGTCATATCATGAGTTAAAAATTTATGAATTTTTTTTTGATGTGAAGAGAATGTGTAAAGAGAGTTTTCCAATGATCATGTGTTCTTTGAAAAATAGTTGAATAAGAGGTAGAGGTGGAAAGAAAAAGGGAATAATTATTTCCAAAAAGTATGATGCTATGAAAATTTAGTTTACATATTAAAAAAATTGTGGTAAAAACACACTGAATAATACCTTTTGAATTCTATTAAGTGATTCTGATGTGGTAAAATGGAACATGAGGCTCATAACTACACCGAAAAAGATAAAGGTAGTGTTAAGATAAAATATGATTTAAAGTCAGTAAATTTTTTTAAGTGAAATGATATGGGTAATTATAAAAATGATTGTTTGATAAAGAACATGAATGATGGAAAACATCTATACTATAAGAAAAAAGATGTGGCGAAATCCTTTAAAACTACTTCATAAGATGTTGGTCCATCAAATGAAGTGGTATTGAGTACATGTTTCTTATTTAGATTATAACAATGTGTTTTTTGATTCAAGGTCTACATATTATTTCATTTCTAAAAACTTTTCTTATAAATTGGAAATTAATCCTCAAGAAATAAATCTAGAACTTATGGTAAAAACACATGGGGGAAATACTGATGAAAAAAGAAATTATAATAATCTTTATATCCTTATCTATGGAAATAATTTGCCTGAAAACCTTATTGTTATTCTTTTGTAGAGTTTGATCTTATTCTGGGTATGGATTGGTTTTATGTTTACCATAATAAGATTTATTATAGATCTAAAGAGGTTTCTTTTCAGAAATAATTTCAGTATGTGTACAAGAATGAACCCTTACCATTGATAACATATTTGGATTCTAAGAAACTATTAAAAGTTGTAGATGAATGTTACCTTGCACATATTTTTTAAAACAAATGAACTACTTAGATTAATTATGTTCCAGTGTTAAATTAGTATCTTTATGTATTTTCTAGTGCTTTTCCTGGTATTATACTCAATTGAGTAGTTGAATTTACTATTAAATTAGTTCCTGATGCTAAGAAAATTTTAAAACCCCCTTATCGAATGTCTCAAATTGAACTTTTAGATTTGAAGAATAAATTGAAAGATGTATTAGATAAATTTTTCATTCGACCTAGTACTTCACCATGGGGTTATCCTATATTTGTTTTGTTTAAAATATTGATGGTTCAATGAGACTTTTCATTGATTATAGATCCTTAAATAACATCATTATTAATAAAAAGTATCTATTACCTCATATTGATGATTTATTTGATTATCTCCAGGGAGCATGATATTTTTCAAATGTTGAAATGAGGTTGGGGTACCATCAGTTGAATGTAAAGGAAAAATTCATTCCAAATACTACATTTCTTACTAGATATAGCCATTATAAATTTTTAGTTATGTTCTTTGGATTAACTAATACACCTTCTATATTCATGGATCTTATGAATAGAATATTCCATGAGTTCTTGGATAAGTTTTTGGTTGTGTTTATTGATGAAATTTTGGTGTATTGTAAAAGTAAATAGGAGTATGAAAGTTGTCTAAGGGTTGTTTTGAAAACCTAAAACGAAAATAAATTGTATGGGAAATTCAGTAAAAGTGAAATTTGGTTGCAAAAAAATTCTTTCCTTTGTTACATTGTTTCTAAAAATGCAATAACCATTGATCCTTATAAAATGAATGTTGTTGAAGAATGGAAAAGACCCACAAATATAAATATGATTCATAGTTTTTTGGGTTTAGCAAGATATTATAGGAAGTTTGTTGAAATTTTTTTAAAGTTATATAGCCTAATAACTAAGTTAACTCAAAAAGATGTTAAGTTTATATGGAAAAAATAATGTGATTATTTTTTATGGAATTGAAAATAAGATTAGTGAATGATCGAGTTATGGCCCTATCATCCAGAAATGGTGAATCTTTTATCTGCAATGATTCTTAGTTGAAAGGACTTTGTTGTTTCTTAATGCAGAATGATCAGGTAATTGAACATTCTTCATGTCAGTTGAAACCTCATGAGTTAAATTACCCTACACGTGATTTTACATTAGGTCCTATTGTTTTTGCTTTAAAATTTTGGAGGAATTATCTGTATGAAGTAAAATGTGAAATATATACTAATCAAAAAAATTTGAATAATATATTCACTTAGAAATAATTGAACATGAGATAGAGAATATGGTTGGAACTAATCAAGGATTATGATTTCTATATTCATTTCCATACTGGAAGATAAAATAAGGTGGCTGATGCTTTGAGTCAGAAAAGTAATTCTACATTAACCATGTTACATTTAGAATTTGATCCTTCAGTTAATGATTTGATAAACATTTCCATAGAAGTTTTTAGTGCATGAAATTCCTCTATTTTGTTTCAGGTTTCAGTAAAATCATCTCTATTACATATATTTAAGAAAGAATATAAGGAATAAAGTGAATTTAAAAAAAAGGTATAATTGGTTCAGAAGGGTAATTTTCCTAAATATAACATTAATAAAGATTTTTTTAGATTTGGGAAGATATTATGTGTGCCTTATGATTCACAGTTGAAGAAAGAGTTGTTATGTGAAGCTCATAGTTCTTTGATTTCAGTTCATCCTAGTAATACTAAGATGTATAGATACATTTAGCGGTATTACTCGTGGTATGGAATGAAAAGAGATATTGCTGACTTTACTATGAACTATTTGACTTGTCAGCAGGTTAAAGCATAGAGGCAGTTTCCAAAGGAGTTGCTTCAACCTTTTCCAGTGATAGAGTGGAAATGGGAAAATATAACCATCGATTTCATAGTGGGATTACCAAAGACTTATCAAGGTAACAATGTGATCTGGGTTATTTTTTATCGATTGACTAAATCTTCCCTTTTTATTCCCATTTGAGATACTCTATCTCTAGATTAAATTTATCGGTTTTATATTAAAGTGATAGTTATGTTACATGGAGTTCCCCTATCCATTATATCTGATCATGATCCCAAGTTCACTGCTAACTTTTGGTAAGGCCTTCAGAAGTCTTTGGGTACTAAATTAAATTTCAGTACGGCTTTTCATCCACAATCAGATGGGAAGACATAACAAAAAATTCAAACTTTGGAGGATATGCTACGTGCTTGTTAAATGGATTACCAAGGAAGTTAGGATCAATATCTTTCTATGGTTGAATTTTCTTATAATAACATTTTTCATTATAGTATACAGATAGCACAATTTGAGTCATTGTATGTAAAGTGGTGTCGAACTGTAGTTTTTTGGGATAAAGTAGGTGAAAGAAAGTTGATGGGACCAGAATTGGTAGAAGACAAGGAAGAAAAATTTCAGTTGATTCAGAAACACATGAGGACAACTTAGATAGGGAATAAAAATTATGAGGATAACCATAGGAAGGATCTTTCTTTTTAGTTAGGTGATCGTGTCTTTCTCAAAGATTCTTTATTGAAAAATGTGATATGTTTTGGTAAGAAAGGGAGGTTGAGTCCATGGTTCATTGGACCGTATGAAATCCTAGAGAAAGATGGATTAGTTTCCTACTGAGTGGATTTACCTCTGATTTTATCCCTGGTACACAATTTTTTTCATGTTTTAATGTTAAGAAAGTATATGTCGAATCCATCTCTTGTTTTGAGTCTAGAAGTTGTTTAGTTGGAAGAGAATATTTCTTATGAGCAATAACTAGTCCAGATTCTTGACCATAGAGAGAAATTGTTACAGAATAAGGTGATTTATCTGGTTAAGGTTTTATGGAGAACCCATACGGTTGAAGAGGAAACATGGGAATATTAAAAATTATGTGAGCGATAAATTCCCCGACATATTTGATAAGTAAATAAAATTGAGAGGATGAAATTTCCAAAAGGTATAAAGGATGTAACATCCCATGTAATTAATGAATAAAACTTTTTTATATCTATTAATATTTATTAATTAGCTATTAATTTTAATTTAAAGTGTATTATATGTCTTATTGAATACTCAACATGAAACAATGGGTTTCTTCTAAATCTTATGTTGCACACAAGACCGAGTTATACTAAAAAATATATATTATTAATATTATTATTTTAAATAGTAGTTATCGCTTAGTTTTTGTATTGGAGAGATTGAATGTAACTATCTATATTATCTTTACACATGTTTATTAAATATTTTTACATCCTTATAATAAATTTTGGAGGCTTAAATGTGGATAAATCCAATTTAAGCATAAAATACTCTAATATTTTTAAAAGGTATTTTTACCACCTTTTAATGGATAACCCTTTTTAAAAATAGTTTTTATCACATTTATATTTTATATTTCCCAAAATAAACTTATTATTTATAATTTTTACATTAAAATTTACTTTGGTTGAATTTTTGGAATTTTTCTGATAATATTCATTTTTTATTGAATAGTAAAAAATACCGCATTTTAATTCAAAACATCATATTTTTATAATTTATTTATATTTTTAGATTATCCTTTTACATATTTTTAAGGTATAATTAGATTAATTTTTTATTATTTAATCCAATTTAGTTCATTGGATGTGATTTCAAATTAAAACTAAATAAAAAACAATGTGAACTTTTGAATGTTTCTTATTCTATTAATGAAATTAGTGAAAAACCTAATTTAACCACTTCTGTGAATTGAATTTTCAAAAATGTAAATACATGTTTGTACTCAGTATAAAAAATTTGGTCCAATAGGGTCAAAATCATTTTTGGTGAATAGTAACTTTAGTACTTTATTTACCACGATTAAAGGTAAAATAGGGTAATTCAAGGTAAAATTAATAATTTAATATTATAAAATTACCCTAACACTTTTCCTAATCTTATTTTATGAGTTATTATCTACCGTGACCATCTTTAGGCCGAATGTGTGACCTTTTGAAGCCACTTTGGTGTGATTATGGCATTTATAACATTTAATTTAAGGGAAAATATATCCTAAATATGTCACTTCTTACTAAAAAAAATTAATATCAGGTTATATAATTGATATATTAGACTATTAAGTTTACTTATAAATCTAAAAAAATTACCTATGTCATGGTAATTTATTTATAATTTTTATAAATTAAATAATTAAATTTAATTATGACACAAAGATGATGGAATAATAAAATTGTTAAAGAAAGAATCAAATAAATGCTATTAATAATATTAAAGTAAATATAATTTAAAATATTTTATTCCATACACAAATTTTATGGATTACTTTTGAAATTTTATAGATAAGTTAATATATTATTATTTATTTAATAAGGTTGTTACAAATTTTTAAAAAATTTAATTAATGAATATTGTCAAAATTGACATAATTCATATTTTAAAATATAAAATATCTAATTAAATGATATAAAATTTCTATAAATCTAATATTAGACCAAAAGGCTTATATAAGCACAAAAATGCAATTAAGGGGTCATTAATTGGTCGTTTGGCATGATTTAGTAGTTATTTTAACTCTCAAAGTGTAAATTACTTGATAAAACAATAAAAGTTAAAAAGGTTAAATAAAAAAGATAAGGATTAAAAATTATTAAAACCTTGTATAATTCTAATTTTATGATTAAATTTAGACCCATCCTTATCCTATATTCTAAATAAATCAACTTTTACCCATTTTTAATAAAAATTTAATTTATATTAATTTAATACTATTAATAATTCCAAGGGTGCTTCTCCCCTCTCCTATAAAAAGGATATCATTACTCTCTATTAATCACACTAAAAAACCATTTTTATGGATAATATCTGCCCAAAAACCTTCCTTAAATCCCTAAAAGCATTCTTGAGTCCATAGTTTAGGTAGAAAACCCCTTTTTAGAGGTGTTATGGTGTTAAGAATGGTGCTCATCTGAAGGAAAGGTAATGTTTTTATTTAAGTGTTTCTATTTTGTTTCTTCTTCCAATTTCATAAAATATTATTCTTCCTAGATGAAATATTAAATACAGTATAATAAATATACTATGATTTTATTATGTTAATATCATCACATAAATCCATCTCCACTTCCATTAAATGGGAAAGTATTTAATCGTTCATGCGTACGTGTAACGATCACCTCCACAAACCGATCTAATTCATTTTTCATAACTATATCTCATGATTGGTAATAATAATGGAATTAATGTTAATATTTTATATTCATGACATATTAATCATTATATTATAATAATATATCAATTACATTCTTACCTTCCATGCACCTAAAAATGATAACGTCGTTCGTGCATACGTGTGAACTATCACCTCATTGAAGAGATGCGACTCATTTTTATTTATTATATCAGTTGTAAAATATATATATATATATATATATAAGTTCATTTAAATGATTAATATGATATTAATGATTTTATTATCATTCTATAAATATAAAATGATAAATAAATTCTTTCCATAATGATCAATGAAAGATGGAAAAAGATATTCATGCGTACGTACGGTTTACTGCCTCCATGATTATAACATTGTTAATTTATCATAACCACACTTCATGGTTTGATTTAAAGGTATAATTTACATATAAAAATGATAATAATGTCATGAATATTATTCTTTATATTAAGGACTTATGACCACATGGACTGGTGACATCAAACCATGTTCATTTTTTACTCAAGTACTGAATATCAACAAAACATATAATATAAACTTAAATAATTATGTAATTTTTATAACATGGTAATAAGTGATATAAAAGAAATAAAAACTCTAAAAAAATTCAATAAATTCTAAATTAATATAATTTTATTATTTATGAATATAAATATTTTATGTGATGATTTGGACTTATGGTAAGGGACTTCATCCCAATCTCCTTTCATTGAAGCATATTTCAATAATATACACCACCTTATTTTATATGGTGTACAATAAACCCTTTTGACTTTTAATTTCAGTCAATGGTTCTAAAAAGGAAACTTTTTGTATGAATCATTTTAATAAATTACAAAATTAATGTTTTTTAACGTATACAGTGACAAGAACCTTTTATGTCATCATGGCCATTATTTGGTATTTGGATTCCTCTATAAGACATAATGTTTTTAAAATAAAAATAAATACCATTTTCCATTTTCTATTATTTTGGTATTAAATTTTTTTTTAGAATGGATTTATTATATAAATATCTTGAAATGATATATTTTTATTGAAAAGTGGAAATTTTATTTTTCCTTTATTCTTGTTTTATGTGTTATGATTATGTTATGGATCTTGGGAATTGCTTATGTATATAGGTGGTTCCATGATAAAACAAGGGTATGTGATCCCATGATAGCTCTCTAATGCATTGGGTAATGAGATGGAGCTAAATGATAAAGATTATCCTAAGAGATTTAAGGAATATACTACGATGGGTATTCCAAATGTAACCATGAAGGATAATCCGTATGTAGCTATGAAACATAAAATGTAAGTATGATATGGATTCCACAATTTACCTTTGTGATTTATAATTTCTATAAAAAAAATTAGGAATCTTATGATTTCAT
Organism: Viscum album; assembly: GCA_963277665.1. Classification (NCBI taxonomy): domain Eukaryota; kingdom Viridiplantae; phylum Streptophyta; class Magnoliopsida; order Santalales; family Viscaceae; genus Viscum; species Viscum album. Next base: position 227,880,637 of record OY728162.1, read on the forward strand.
GAAGTTTTTTAAAGAAATTATGTTTTTGGGGTGAAAAGTGTGATTTTTTTAAAAAAAATTCATAAGTTTCATATATTATTAGAGTAATGGTTTCATTTCTTATTTTATATCCCTTACTAAACTTTTTGAACTCATCCCAAGTTTTTGAAATATTTTTCCATAGGGTATAACGATGGTTAAGATAAAGGAATAAGTCAAGAAGAATATTTTGAAGATTTTTATCAAGAAAAATATATCATTATTTATTTTTAAATGATTATATTATGAAAAAATAGATATTGAGTATACTTGTCTGCATTGTAATATTTGAGTTGTTCTATAATAGTTATAGCCTAATTCTCTAAACCTCTAAACCTGAAAATATCATCTATGTTAATTCTTGATTTAACTCAATATTATTCAACATTAACGGTTGGGGCCTTATATATATAGGTTGATTTTATCTACCCTTCTTAGAATGTATAGAAAATATACATCCTGGTATCGCATTTTACTAATATATCCTTTTCTCTAGAACAAAATGTGAAGAATGAAATTAAATAGAAAACAAAACTCACCATCAAGCTTTGTTTTAGCTGGTATCCTTAAGGATCCATCTTCAGTCAACTCAGCCAGGGAAATATCATATTTAAAAGAATCAAATTCACTCAGAATTGATCTTTAATAGTCATTTGAAACACCCTTCATATATAACTTTAATACAAATATCCTATCTACATAAATAAAATGAACCATTCTTCCCATTTATTCTTCTTCAAACCTAGTCTTTATCTTCATCAATACTAAACTCAAAATTTTGATAGATTTGACATACTAACCTAGTATAGAACAACCTCTAGTTATTAAAGAACCACTCTACCCATCCCTAATCATTGATTACTTTATTCACCAATGATCTACTCGACATCAACCACTCAGCATTCACTTCCTTTTTGGGTACTACTATTCGATTCATGAGATGTGGGTTTCACAGATCGACTACTGGTCTTCTCTAATCTTCTCTTTGCTTCTATGATGGACACAAGTCATCAAGAGTCAAATCAACTTCTCGCTTCACTCTAAACATATAAATTTTTTATAAAGGTTCATATGAGGTCAAGGGAAGGAGAAAGGTTGGGAGAGATCTTTTTAGAGAATTTTAATATGAAATAGACACAATAGTGTGCATCAAAATTTAGAAAAAGTTCAAATATATATCATTTAGGGATTTGAAAATTAGAAATCAAAATAATATATTTAAATAAAATATAAATAAAATAATTAACCTAAAGATAAATTAAAATAATAATTTGTGACTTAATTATAATGGAGGAACATTACCAATGGTGGGTTATCTAGCGGTGGGTTATCTAATAGTGGGTTATAGAATGTTGGGTTATCCAATGTTGGGTCATAAAATGGTATGGAACAAGAGGAATTTTATATTCAGTCTGCTGCCAGGAAGGGCAAGAAGACCATCATGGACTCAGAGGGCTTCACCAAACATGTGAGGAGGTCACGTCCTCGGAAAGACTACTCTAATTTACACAAACCACTAGTTACCAGATCTTCCAGTAAAGGATCTCTCATGCAAAATAAATCTCTCAACGATATGAATACATTTGAAAAAAGTGGAATAAAAAAGATCTGTCTGCTCGGCAAGAGGAAAAAGTTTCTCCTCCCAGTGAAGAGGTTGTGGGATCTCAGGCCGATGCAGATCCCAATCAGAAGCTGGAGCATATGGTTGCTCCAGTCTCAAAGTGTCTCGAGAGGCAATCTACCCCTATTTCTTCTCATATTCCTATGCAATTGGGTTCAAAGGTTTAGGAGACAAAGAACAAAATACAAGACCCAGCTACCCTCCAAATGCCTTCTTTTGTGGTCTTGGTGCAGGCTAATAAACAAGATCAGGTGACCCCTACAAGCTCAGATCTAAGCCTCTTCTCCTTCCCCCCACACTTCTCTGATTCAATGAAGAAGGAGCTTATTACACATGATCTGTCATGGAAATATAGACGGGCTCCCTCGAGCTAGTGTCCATCTATTTTCTTTGTTGTGCAAGGGATCGGAGGTGTGCAGGTTCACTCTTTCTTGTTCTGCTTTTGTTCTCAGGTTTCCTTGTCTTTGGGTGGTCTTTTTTATTGGTGTACTGTTTGCTTGATGTTTTTCTGAATGGTTCCCACTCCCCCACAAAGTGATTTCTTATTGAAAATAAAAAAAGGAATTTGGAGGTTATACAATGGTGGGTTATCCAAAAATAAAGTCTACACAAAATTTATCATACCTAATTCATGTTTGATGTAGTTAAGTATCTCAAAATTCAATTTCTTAGTGAAAATATTATTAAACTGATGTTTAGTTATAATTTATTCAAAATTTATATCACCCTTTTGAAAATGGTATCTCAAGAAGTGTTGTCTTACATCAATATGTTTTATTCTAGAGTGAGAAACATGATTTTTAGAGATGTTTATAGAACTTTTTTATCACAATTTATGAGGAAATTTTGAATTTATATTTTTAGTCTAATAGAGTGTGTTTCATCCACAAAATTTGAGCACATAAACTACCTAGAGTTATGTATCCTTCTTCAGTAGTATACAATGCAACATAATTTTATTTATTACAACAAAAAGAAACTAGAGAATTTCTTAGAAGGTGATATGTTCCATACGTTCTTCTTTTATCTAACTAGAAACCAAAAAATACACATCTAAATAACTAACTAAATCAAATTATTTTCCTATAGGATAGAAAAATAATAAATTGGTTGTATACATGATATATTTAAAAATTATTTTAATAGAAAGTAAATGTAACTCTTGTGGGTTTTTTTGAAAATGAGCACAAATATACACACTAAACATAAAGTCGGGCCAGTTAGAAATTAGGTAGAGTAGACTTCCAATCATACCACTATAACTATTTTGATCCAATGGCTTCTTAGCTTCATCAAAATACAACTTACAGATGGTAATTATAAGGGTTTCAATACTTTTAATGCTATCCAAACTGAAACATTTAAATAGATATTATGTGTACTTAATTTCATTTAATATAATTCCTCATTTGTTTTGGAAAATATAAAAATCGAGAAAGAATTTTGGTTCACCCATTAAACATATTTCAAATTTATTTTTCATTATCTTTGAAAAATCAGTACACAAAGAATATTTAGAAGATATAAAAAAAATATTATCTATGTATTTTTAAAAAACTAAAATATATTTCGTAATTGTTTTTTTAAGTCGGTATAGATATCCCTTTAAAAAAACATTAGAAATAATAAAAAATCTGCGACTATCATACCAAGATCTAGGAGCACGATTTAAACAATATAACAATGTTTTCAATTTAAAAACATAATTTGGGAATGATGGTTTTAGATAATGGATTCATGTCCAGATACAGGTAAAAATGTTTCCTCATAGTCAATTCCCTCTTCCTGCCAATATTCTTGTAAAACTATTTCTACCTTTTTTCTTACTGTAGTTCTTGATTCATCACCCTTTTTCTAAATACCCATTTAGTTCCAATATTAATGGTGTCTTTAAATATATAAATAAGTTCCCAAATTTTTTTATTTTAAAATATTTTAGTTATTCTTGTGTATCCATTACCTAAAATTCATCATTAATTACAGTAGTGAAATTCTTGGGTTTAAGTTGTGAAAAGAATCCTTGATGTTAAACATGGTTTCTTATAGAAGCACTAGTTTATGTAAATCTATATAGGTCTATAACAGTATAATATAATGGGTGATATTTAAGAGTCCTGAAAAATCTTGTAAAGTAAGGGCTCATCACCTCATGGTCATCTACTGGTTCAGTTTTATGATCTAGAAGTTCTTTAGATTTGGATAATTTTTCTTCAAGTTTTACAAAAATGTAGGATGGTTTGGAATTAATTTTTACAGATTAAAAATCATCCACAAAGTTTTCTACAAGGTTTATAGGCTCATGTGGATTTGTCTCATCAGTCGAGATAAGAAAATACTCTTCCACAGTCTTGATTCTTTTATTAAACACTCTATATGATTTACTAGAAGTTGAATAACCAGGGAAAAATCATTCATCTCCCTTGGAGGAAAACATGTCAAGATTATACTTAGTTTTATGAATAAATATTTTTCAACCAAAAACTATAAATTAATTAACCTTAGGCTTCCTATTATTCCAAATATCATAAGGTAATTTATTTAAAAGATGACTGATTAAGACTAAATTAATTATATGGAAGGTTTTGTTCACAACCACTTCCCAAAAGTAGACAAGGAGTTCATATTCATTAATAATTTTCCTAGAAAACTCTTGAAGGCTCATATTTCTTATTTATATAACTCCATTCTTCTAGGGATCTTAGGAGTAGATAAGTTATGATTATATCCATTTTTTGAGAAAAATGATTCAAAGTCTTGATTTTCAAGCTCAAGACCATGATCACTTCTTAAAGTCTTAATCCTAAGTCCACTTGGGGTTCCTAAAAATTTATCATACCTAGTAAATTAAGAGCATGATTCACTTTTTGAGCTAAAAATAATACCCAAGTATACCTATAAAATTCATCTATAAGGACATAGACATAATGATTCCCATTTAAACTAGAAACTCTAGATTATCCAAACAAGTCCATGTGAAATAATTCTAGGGGTTTCTAAGTTCAAAATTCTTTCTTTAATTTGAAATATATTTTTTGATTCTTTCTTTTTGGATATGGGTTATACAATATCATTTAGGAATTCAATTTTAGGGGGATCTTAAACTAACCCTTTTTTAATTAGCTTTTTAAGTGAATAAATTTTGTAGCGGCCTTGTATTATATTCCAAATCCAAGATTTCTTATGAAAGGCATCAAATAAAGGAGCATTTTTCAGAATTAAGGAATTAGTATTAATATTATAACCATTTTCATTTCTCAAAGTATTAAAAACAAAAACATTATTAGAATAAAAAACATTACAATAATTGTTTTCAAATTTCACTTAACACCCATTATCATATAGTTGTGAGATGCTAAGAAGATTTTATTTTAAACCATGAACAAATAAAACATTAGAAATTAAAATTTAATTAGAGTTATAGATTTAGACAAGGAAAATTAATTTACCTTTAGCATTATCACTAAATGTGATATGTCCACTATCAAATGTCATATTATTCTTGAAGCTCGAGGAACCCTCCGTTGTAGGGTCGATGGTGCATATAAGCACCGCTCTTCTTCCTTTCCTTCATTTCACCCCCTCTTTTACTTCTTCCCACTTGGTGATTTGGCACCCTTTCATGACAACGTTGACATATTTATTCTTAAATGGTGGTGTTTTTTTCTTGGCATAGGTCTCCTTGGGGGATTTTATTGATCTTACTAACGATCGTCCCTATTCAAGTCACGACTTCTACAAACCTACTTTGACCTCACGTTCCACCATGCCTCTCGAGGTTAGATTTGGAGTGATGGTAACATAGTGGTTTTGGGTAAAGTGGTTTGGTGGTAGTTGGTTTTTTCAGGTGCTCCGACATTGGCTTGACCTTGTCTTTGGTTTCTAGTATCAGTCTCATTATGTTGCTGATGTCGAAGCCCTCGATCATCCAAATCTCTTCCCGAACCATAAGTCCGTCAGTTTCTCTTCGATTCAGATCTGAAACGGTGGTTCCACAGAGGTTTTAGGATATGGGTTTCGGTGGCTGATGGTTCTCCTCACTCGATTTGATTTTTTTTAGTGAAGGTTTGTTTCTTTTTTATTCTTTTGAAGTTACTCTATTCAAGGCTTGCTCATTGAAGGTTCCAAGTGTGTTTCTAATTCGGTTTTTCTCTATTTTTTGTATGGTGATGGCAATTGGGTATTTTCATGATGGTGTTGTGACGATAATTTTACTTTTTTATGGTGTGATTTCACTCTTTATTGGTGTTTTGAATATTTTTTATTCATGAAGACATGGATTGAAGAGAGGCTTAATCTCATGGATTCAATGGATTTGTGTTTTTTTCTTGTTTGCAGTTATCAGTTTGTGTGATTTGGATGATGATGTTGATTTTATGACGACATTAGTGGATTTTGGTGGTTCCCTCTCCAGTGTTGGTGTGATTGTGGTTTTTATTTCTATCAAGGTACATGATTATAAGTGGGATGTGGCCTGAAGTGGTGATGTAGTTTGATTTTTGAAATTTTGATGTTCTAATTTTAAATCACATTTTTTTATTGGTGTTTGGATGGTTCTTGTTGGTTCCCACATTGCCAAAAAAGTGGTTTTCCAAAATAATAATAAAAATATATTAGTGGTGGTAGGTTGGTAGCCTAGACCAATAATATACTTAATTGTTATTTGTTTTCCTACAATTGGTGTGAGAGTTTCTCTTCTATTAGTGAATCTCTCAAAGTATTTCTTTAACTTATTGTTGGAAAATTTGAGTTTAGTATTTTCTTTCAGCAATTGATCATTATTTTCTCTTTCTATAGTAAGGTCATATTTAACAATAGTAGATAAAGAATTTTATTTATTTAAGGTTTTGAATTTGTCTTTAAGGTCGTTGAAGGTATATTCAAGCATATTACAATATTTAAACATATATTCTTGAGACATATTATCATCATTATGTTCATCTCTATAATGATTTTAATTATGTATAGGAGAGACAATAGGTGACTTAGATATTCTTTTCATGTGTCATATGTTTGATCTATTAGAATGTTCTTCAATAGTTGAGTCTGAGTTGATGGATTTGTCCTTAATGTCACTTCAGGTGGATTTCATTAATTTCTAATGTTTTCTATACTTATCACCATACTTGTTTTTTTAATTTAACATGGGTCAAGAATCTTTGAAATTTCCTTTTATTTTACATTTATAACAGGTAATATCATTTAAATTATCATCTAATTTCTAGTATCTCTTCCAATTCCCTCTATTGTTATATTTTCCCTTGTAGTTTGGGTTCTAAAATAATTTCATCTTCTTATATAATTTCTTAAATCATTTGGATAGATGGTTCATGTCGTCATCACTATTGGATGGTCATTCCTCATCATTTGAGATTTTCTCTTAAACATTTTAATTATATTTTGATGTAATGGTAGTGAAGGCTACATATTTCCACTTTGGTTCATTCTCCTCTTCTATTTTAACATTAAGTTATTATTAAAACATCATTAAAATCCAATAAATTCTTTTAAAGGTAGCTTACTAATGTTACCATATTCTCTTATAGATACTGAGGTTCCTCTCTATCTCTCTATAAGACATCTCAACAGTTGCATGATTTGGTCTTTATTGGAAACTAGATTTCGAAAGTAAATCATTGTATTTAATATCTCATTGATCATGGGATACATATAAAAAATAAACTCATTTGGTTTCATCTTAAATATATCATATTTAATTGTATAAGTATTCAATCTCATTTCTTTAACATTAGTTTTAAATTCATGATAAATAGATAATATATCCCAAATTTCATATGCATTTTTACAAGAAGATATCTTATTATACTCATTATCTCTTAAATCATAGTAAATAGTATTCATGGATTTATAAATATTGTTATAGGAAGTTTTATTATCCTCATCACATGTAACTCTAGAAGTTTCAGGTAACTCATATTTATTCTTTATAGCAGTCCATATTTCAAAACCCATACTTTCAATGTGCAATTTTCATCTTTATTTTTCATTGATCATGGTTATTTACATTAAATAAAAGAGGTATGTTGGTAGAATAGACTTATTTTATATTATCTATTTAAAGAAATAAATGTAGAAAAAATAGAATTTTAGGATCTTTAAAACACAATTAAAATCAGAGTTAAAAATATTTTAAAAACCTTTAATACCAAATATTGTTTGGACTGAGTAATTTAAGATGGGGTGAATTGAGTTCCCAATAAACATTTCTGTTAAAATAAGTTTAAATAAAATCCCCTGGTTTAAAATAAAATCACTCAATTAATAAATATATTATTTAATAAAATTTAAATATTTTAAAAGACTCATCAAAGATTTATTAGTGCTCAGTTAAATATAATATGAATATTATTCTAATTTTTGAAATAAATTTACTCAACAAAATACTTATGTAAACACTACTTAATTTAACTTATCAAAGGATTGGTTTTTTTTACTGTATAAAATAGATCTAGTGCAATGATTTAAAATAAAACAAAAAAAATACATAGTGGAATTAAAACAAGGGGTTTTGTATCAAGCCAATACCTAATCCCATCCACTTGGAAATCACCTACTACTAAGTTGATTAAATAAATATAATCTTGATCCATAACCTGGGTCAGGTAAATAGACAATAGCTAACCAGCTATCCAATCCATTCAAGGACCTCTTCCATAATAACCATGGGAAGAAAACAAACACATGACACAAAAGGACCTCTTCTGCAAACACTATGGGTATAAAGATAAAAAAATAGTATATAATATATCTTATATCTTCCAGTTATAGCACATGAATAGTGTGTGTCAAATAAATAGGGTAAACCACACTCTGATCAAAATTAAATGCAAAAAGTATAAATAAAAAGTATAAATACGTATAAAAATTTGTGTTTCTTATTCTGATGTGCTTTTAAATCTTAATTATCATTAGATGTATCTTGGAGAGCGTCTCAAGCTATTTTTTTGAAAACTGCAATAAAATGGAGCATCACAAGCTCCCTTTATTCTGACTATAGTAAAGTATTTGTAAGTTTTTTAAGCTCCAGTCTTTTATAGTCAAAATGTATGTATGAATCCTTTATGTAATCCCTTGAGAGATGATCCTTTATAATTCATCAAGTAATACCCACATCTCTCTAACACATCACACACCATTTTCAGCTTGCAGGGCCATCCACTTTTAAGAATAATCATTCGAATCTACTGACTCCTTGAACTATACTCTTGAAATAAATTTAATGATCCCTGTAAAAGAAAATAATAATCATTAAAAAAATATTCACCATTAAATTCAATAATATATCCATTATAATAATTTAATTAAAATATACTAGCTTAGTGATGCAGATTCAGGCTCATAGTGACTCATGTCTGGAAGTGATTTATGATCAATGGTGAGTTTGGCTTATGGTAGTTCATCTGGTTGAATGTTATCTGGTGGTGACTTAGATTAGTGATGACTTTTTTTTAACGGTGACTTGTATCAATGATGACTCGTCTCAATGGTGACTCATCTCAATGGTTAATCATCTCAATAGTGACTCATCTCAATTGCGACTCATCTCAATGGTGACTTGTCTCATTGGTGACTCATCTCAATGGTGACTTGTCTCAATGGTGACTTGTCTAAATGGTGACTCGTCTCCAGTGAAATGTAAAGTCTAGTGATGACTTATTTCTAATGGTGAGTCATGTCTGCTGGGGACTCAACTTCAATGGGGATTATTCTTTGATAGAGACTTGATTATGGCAGTGACACTTTTCAATACTTAATTAATATGCAATAATAATTCCTTGTAGTATAAAGTGTTATCATAAATAATATAAAATCATCAAACACATAATTAGCATAATTTTTTATCATAAAAATGTGGGTTCTCACAAAAGTAATATAGTATAAAACATGTAATAATCATAATGACTTGAATCCATATTTTATATAAAAATTAAACTTATAGAATTCCCCTAAACTTGAATAATTTTTTGTCATAAAGAGAAAACCATATCAACAAGGATTTAAAATTGAATTATTTTTAACATTAAACACACATTAAAACAATTTAAATAAAATAAAGTTTTAATAGAAAGTGTTAGTACTCCAAAATCACCCCTATAGAGAAAATCAGTTTTGTGTCATAATAAACTAATTTATTCAAATCCATTTTCCTTTAATTTTAAATTCCCAACTATTAATTAGACAAATACACCCATTTTTCAATTTACCTCACTATGAATTTTCGATCATCACTCAAGTTAAAATAGAATTGGAGTTATTATCATTCCCTAAATACATGATTCTAACAATATGCTTTCATCGGTTCTAACATCTCAAATTTTTAAAGAATAATAACACAATTACTTATAATGGATTTACCATTAATGATCTAATAACTCTAAGGCTGAGGGTAGGGGTAAAAGATAAAAATAAATATTAAAAAGGAGGGTAAACTCTAAATTAAAATTAATAATAATTAGTAATAGTGTGAGGAGGAACCCCCTCTAAAATTTAACATCTTCACATCCCCAAATCTCATGGTAGGTCCATGGATGTTTCATGAAAGTGTAATAACGGAATCCATAATTTTCTCAAAAGTAATTTTTTGGGATAGATCTCACATCCACAACCTAACCACATATTATATACTATGACATTCATCAGCCTAGTAATGGTGATTTTTAACCTTACTAATACACAACCCATTTATTTATAATAAACAGGATAATCATGAAGGTATATCATAAGTAAAAAGGACCATGTCCTATAGATTAGGTGAAAATATCACCACACATCTCCTCAGTAACAAGCATATCATGTCTAGTATAACTAACCATTCCCCCAAACTTATTCATCTGAAAATCATTCAATATTACCAAATATTAGGTTAGAAAGTGATAAAATGGGCATGAAACTCAAATATATCCAAACAAGGTCATCCATGGATTTTAGGGTCATAAGAAGAAAAAATTAATAGTTGGGTCTCAATAAAAATGGATTAATTAATAAAAATTTATCAATCATTTTAATAGTGTATTTTCTCATGCATGGCATGGATAAGTTTATAATGCATGTTATAGTAGATTTACAAGCCCTAAGTATCTCTCAAGAAATTTTCTCAGAAAATAATTGAAAAAATTGGTTCTATAATCCTCATAGTAATGAGAATACATAAAAAAAATCACACTGGTCATATTTACCAATAATAAATCAATCAAAAATAAATTTCAAAAATTTAGAATCATAATTGAATTTCAAAACTCAGTAATCATGCTAAAAAATAATTACTAATAAATAATATATTTTAACAATTTCCATCTAAACTTTCTATTTTATTTACTTGGGTTCAATGATATTTCAATTTAAATAACTCTTATAATAAAAAATGTATCATAAACTAATGAGAATAGGAAAACAATCTTGGTTTATATGAAATATATTTCAAAAATGATCTCCCCGCACACACTTCAATTGAAACAATGTCTGTACTATGTTTTTAAGTGGTGTGGGAGAGATAGAGGTGACATTAGAATCATATTTTTAATATCTATAATCAAATTTGTGTAGGGAATCTAGAGGTCCCAATAGATAATTTCATACAGTGGGGGAATGTTCTTGATATTACTTTGCAATAATTCAACCTAAATCATGTTAGAATTAAAATATCTACAATTATAAAATTTATAAGTTCATGGGATATAGCCAATATGAAATAATTAAATGTACAAGTTCACACAATAGTCCAAAATGAATATCAACTCATATAAAAGTGCAAGGATAAGAATAAAAACAAAATACCCAATGAACTAATTTGAAAAAACCTATAAAAATAAAATAAAATACCTAAACAAACTCATAAATGAATCAAAATATCAAAATATATGTCACCTCCCATAAATAGATAATAAAAACATCATTAACAAGATGGATGGACAAATATAAATCAGATAAATCCATCATCTCAACTATCTTTAGCCTCTTGCAGGAAATATAGGTAGTTTCCCCTATATCTAATGGTGTATTAGGTTGAATACCAACCTCATACATGGCCTAACCAAACCTACCATGTGATGGCTATATAATCTTTGTAGGTTGTGGATGGATCTCTTGGGATAGTCCATGTATCTTGGATTCATAGGGAAATACCTCATGGGGAATGAAAATAGGTACCCTAGCAGGTCAATCATATGTGAAAAAAGAATTATATGATATAGATATAGAAACTATATGAAAAATAAATAATTATAGTGTAAGAGAGAATAATCATAAAAAATATAAATCCCTTACATTATATAATTTAAATTATACAAACCAGTGATAGGGAATACGATGGAAACAAAAATACACCCATAATGATAAAAATAGCATAGGGGTACATTAAGGTATAACTAAGAAGAGTGGAAAGAATCTACAAGATTAGAATAAATATTCCCATCCTAAATGATGGTTGGATGTATCCCCCTCATCATTTTAATACAATCGAAAGTGGTTAGTGAAGGTGACTTTACCACTGTAATAGGTGTCATAGTCTTGGTTCCGGGATCATTCAACACTAGTTTTGGTGACGTCCTAATACATATTGAGGTTGGGTATCCGGCAGTTGGATCGATGAATGGAATCAAATATGTATCTAAAAGACCAAGGATGTTTCTATATTGAGTGTTATCCACAAATAATTCCTATATGGAATCATGTTTAGTGGTCTCATAATGTGGCTCGACTAGTGTGGATGAAGGTGTTATAGTGGATGATTTAATAATAGAGACAGATACTGTAATGGGAATAGTAGTTTGAGGATGGTTCGATGTAGTGGATAGGGTGAATCAGAGGAAGGGAATTTGGAAGACTTAGTGATTTGGATGCCAAAATGATGGAATATCCTCCTATGGTTCTCCAAAATGCACTATATAACACTATAATGCATATAGAACACATCCCACTTATCTAATGAAACATGTGTATGATGATAAAAAATTTACTCCTTAACTTTGGTAATGGTATGGGTGGACCATTCCTAGAAGTAGGAGTAGGATGAACTGTTTGGGTTGTAGCTAGAGAAACTGGGGAAGACACCTCATCAGTACACTCGACGTACTCAAGAACCCACTCATAATTATTCCCTATCTTACAAAAGAGGCCAATATTATGAATAAATATAATATAAATTGAAAAAAAAATTCCTAATTAGTATATAGTCTAGGAGGATTTGTAGATGCCATTATTTTTTTCTAGGTGTATAATAAAATTTCCTCCCATCAGAGTTTCAAGGGAACTCCTCACATGTGACTTGTAGTATAGAGTGATATGGTGTTCCATGTTCACCATGGGGCCACCCATGGAAGAATATAGAATGAGTAAATTTATCTTGTTGATATCCCCATAAGAGTCACCTTGGTCTAGCCATGAATGCACCAAATCTTGATAAATAATATGTAGGGTAAACCCATGAGATGGGTGCTCTTTGCTATGTGAGGATCATGAAAACTTGTAATGTCATGGGCTATCATCACCCATCCCTTCAGAATTTCCATATTATTTAGATTAAAATATAGATATGTGTAAGCTAGGGAGGCTAAAAAAATATGCAGAATATAAGCCCAGTGCAACCCCAAACTCACCTATCATAAGCTCCCAATCCTTACCTTCTAGTCTGATGGATGCATGAATGATGTCCATCTTGAATGTATCTAGGAACTCAAGAAATATTTCCTAGTATATCTACTTGAAAAACTAGATGATGTTGTAAAGGTGCATCCAATGAATGAGATCAATAACCTGATAATCCGTGAGTATCTTCTTAAGTATGACATTGTCAAGGGTCATATTTTTTCTCATAGACATATCCTATAGATATGTTAAGAATACTTGGTGTGGGGGTCAAAAAATTGAAGGTAAGTATGGATAGGTACATGCTAGGTATCACCCTATAAATATTGGCAAGTAGACTGGGAATGGTGGGAATCTATTGGAAAATGAAACCCTAATGTGGAGGGATGAATGGAAGGATGTTCATGTGGTGAAGGGTCTCACTCAAATCGCTTGGGTGTGGGGGATTATTCATGTTGGGCCACACATTTGGAAGGTAGAAGGTCTCCACAATTGGTCTAGACCATGGTGGCATGCAAGGAAAGGGGAATAGAGGGTGGTGAGGTATGAAAGAGACTATCAATAGGGTAGGGATATTAGTGGTGGAAGAGGAATGCTGAGGGAGGAGGAGTGGTGAGGGAGAGCATGGAATAAGATACAAAGTGGTGGGGGAGTCGTGACCCTTAGGTTCATGGATTAATTATGGAATTATTGAAATTTACATAATGAATTATAAATTCTAATTATAGATAATGAGGATTTAGAGCTTCTTAAATCCAAAATAAATCTTGATGTGAATTGTTAATACACATCATGAATTAGGCTAAATAGAGGATCAACTGCATCAGTCAGCAATCTTTAGCTTAAGAGAGATCACCTAAACAACCTTATCCATTAAAACATATTCTATCCTAAGGAACAAACTTGTTTTTCCTCTTATTTACCACTTAATTTATATTCGAGAGTTATATTTTCATTGGATCAATTGAATTTTTAATAAATAAACCACTCTTCATGAAATGGATCTTCATAAATTTTTACCCATTTTTTATTCACTTTATAGGGAAGCCCATTTTCTAATTGAATTTCTATGGTTATATACAAGTATACTTTAAAAACATAAAATGTACTTAACCATAAGGGTTTCAATTTTCTAATGATTAATTTCAAGTTATAATTGAACAAAATAACTTTTTTGCCCTGGGTAAATATCCATTGTGTGATGTGTTAGTCATGTCATTGTTTGTTTTTCACTTTTTAAATTTTGAAATTTTTATAAGAATACCATATGATATCCTTCAACTTATTCAATTTCAATAATATTTTTTATCAACTTTTTTATCATCTAGGTTCAGCTTTTAATTTTCCCATATAATGATTTTTGTCCTAACATCATTGGAAAATGACATTATTTTTGGTAGATAAGTCCAAAAGACATTGTGATTATGGGTGTTTTGTAATCTAATCAATATGCCCAAAGTGCATCACCAAGTTTGGTACTCTATTCCTTCCTAATTAAATTGAATTTATTTTCTAGAATCTATTTGATATCATGATTCGATAGTTCTATGTACCCACTAGTTTTCAGGGGGTAAGTAGTTGTATTATTGTATAGAATCTAATAGTTTTTAAGTATCCCTTTTATAGAAGTATTATTGATGTATGTTCCTCGGTATCTAATAATTAATTAGGGAAATCCAAAATGGGAGAAATGATTTTCTTTAAAACTTATGTGACTAAATTGGCTATGCCTAGGGTGGTAGATTTTGTTTCTACCCATTTTAAAACATATTTCACTATGAACAAAATACAAATATTTCCTTGAAAATTGTGAAATAGGCCTATGAAATAAATTCCCCAAATGTCAAATATTTCCACTTATAATATGGGATTACAGGGAATTTCATTAAATTTTCTTATTGTGATTGTTCACTAAAACTGATCACAACTTTACACTAGGATTCTTGTGTCCTAATGCAGTGTGGTCCAAAAGAATCCACTCTAAAGAATTTTTACAATGGTAAAATCAGGCCCATGACATCCTCCAGTTAGTGATGTATGAAATAATTCTAAAACACTTATAATTTAGTACTCAAGAATGTAGTGTCACATTAAACCATTAGCATATTGTGTAAATTAAAGGGGTTCTTCCTAATAATAATGTTCCACATTTGATAGAAATTTCTTCTTTTATTAATATAAAAAATGTGAGTACATGTTTATAGTTTAAAGATACTTTTCTATGTCAGTAAATCATGGTCATGCTTGCACATTCATATTGAATAGTGCCTTATCAGGGGATTTCATCTACAATTCTCAGCACTTCATCATCCTCAATATTTGGTAGCTAAATTCTAGACAAATAGCATGTAATATCATCTCCAGTCCATTTTATGTCTTTGATGGTGATTTTAAACTCATAAAATATTGGGATCCATCGTATCAAACTAGGTTTGAAATGTTTTTTATTCAAAAGGTATTTCAATGATTCATGCCCAGTGTTCACTATAACTCTAGAGACAATGATGTATGACCTAATTTTTCAAACATGAGAATCATAGCTAGAATATATTTCTCTATGGTTTTTTAATTAGTCTAAGTATCATTTATAGAATGGATATAATAGTAAATGGGATAAAAATTACATCAAAATCGCTATCCTAAAACATTATTTAATGAGAAGTTGATTCCATCACATTTCAGCTTAAAGTCCTTCACCCAATTAGGTGATACAATGATAAGAGTGGCCATTGGGTTGCTTTTCAGAGCATTATAGGTCTAACAACATTCCTCACTAAATTCAAAAGAAACATCCTTAGATAGTATGTGTGTCAGGGGTTTGTCTATTAGTGAAAGGTCTTTAACAAACGAACAATAAAACCCTACATGGAACAAAAAAGCCTTTATTCCCTTAAATTTTTTGGTTCCAGGTAACTCTTTAATAACTTTAATCTTTACTAGTTAAACTTCTATGATGTTCATTAAAAAAAATTCATGAGGATGATTCCTCCTTGGACTATAAAATGAAATTTCTCCCAATTTAGAAATAAAAATTTATCTTCACGATGTTCTGATACTAGTTCCAAATTTCTCATATAGACCTCAAAGGATCATTGATATATGAAAAAATCATACATGAAAATATCCAAAAAAATCCTCCTCCATATAATGGAAAAAAAAATTATGTACGATTGGAATGTTCCTAGTCTGTTACACATTCCAAATGAAATTTATAGAAAGGTGATGTTTCTGAATAGACAAGTGAGCATTGTCTTTAAATGATCA
Source organism: Viscum album (assembly GCA_963277665.1). Taxonomy (NCBI): domain Eukaryota; kingdom Viridiplantae; phylum Streptophyta; class Magnoliopsida; order Santalales; family Viscaceae; genus Viscum; species Viscum album. Next base: position 227,897,141 of record OY728162.1, read on the forward strand.
TCTAAATCAACATGGATTTCATTGTACCCTAAATATCAATAAAGTATGTGGTAGAATTAATTCCTAGATAATATTTCTATCATTTGATGCATGAATTGGATTCAAAAATGATCCTTCCATGTTAAATCATTAAGGTTTATTTAATCCACACAACCTTTCCATCCAGTAATTATTAGAGTTGGAATCAAATCATTCTCAGTATTTTATATAACTATAAGGCCTCATTTCATTGGAACCATATACAATAGTCTAACCCATTCACTATCTAATATGAATAAAATTATTGTAATGTATAGAGGTTTTGAAACATCTTTATTGAAAACTTCTTTCATAGGAGTGGTGAGTCACCTTTAATATTGGAGTTATTGTTCTAATCCATCTTCCAGTGGAATTTTATGAGTTCGGATCATGGGTATGAACCAATTAATATCTTCTAAAATCCAATGTATTGAATTTATATTCCTTTTAAGTACTTCTACCAATTTATCCTCCTTTTTATTTTTTATTTTAGATCTTATAATGACAAGAATTTTGTAATTAATTTATTAGAACAAATATTTGATTGTGCAAGGTAGGGGCTTTAATTATAATATTGGTGGCTTAATAATAGAGGGTGTGAACCAAAGGAAATAATATATCATTATAGTTTCTATGTATATTACCTATTTTTATTTAATAATATCTTCTTCTTCAATGGATAGAGTATCCCTACCATATTTAGAATCTATAATCTCACTTTCTTCATCAATAATAAAAATTTCTTGACATTCCAATGAATTTAAACTTTTCTTGGAAACTTTGACTAAATAAAAAACCACTTGTTCTTCACCGACTTAAAAATTAGTCGAATGTGATTTACTTTGATGAATTCTTTACAGGTTATTTGGAAAGTTATTCCTATAATGATGTGGATATAACCCTCTTCCTCCATGTCTATAAGGATAAAGTTGGTAGGGAAAATAAATTTGATAACCTTAACTAAAACATCCTTCATAAGGCCACAAGTGTACTTAACATACCTATATGTGAGCTAGAGATATACCCTTTCAACTTCAAATATTTTATTCATAATATACAAAAAAATATTCATGGTCATAAGATTTATGGTCTCCCTAATATCATATAACGGTTTTACAAAATTGTAAGAGCCAATTTTTTATGGAATTGAGAAGATTATATGTTCTCTCATATTTAGTAGAACTATCCATTGAACTACTGTAGATCACTCTTCATTCAAGGGATAAATACAAATTCTTCCATATTTATATTATTGGATAAAAACTCCATTGAAAATTTAGCATAAGTGAGAATCTGGTAAATGGATTCTACAGAAGGGATATTTATATGGAGTTTTTAAACATCTCTAGAAAAAAATTATTAACCCTTGCTCTTAACTTGTCTTATCCTCTTGTGGAATGAAAGAGGGGGTATCTATGGTGATAGTTCTATATAAACATATTCTATTATAATATAATTTCTTATATGAGATTTTTTTTCTTTATTTCACTTCTGATTTAGGATTTTTTTTTTTAGATTTATCTTTGTTAATGTTCTCATGTTTTTGTTTATAAATGACTATCACATTTGACTTAGGTTATTATTTCCTATTTTCATTTCCAAAATAAGGATGTTTAAAATTCATCTCTTTCCCAGTCTTAAGGATCACATCCTTTGCCTCCTCTCTTAAAAGGGTCTTAGTATTACCATCCAATATACCTTTTAGTAAATCAGATAGATTCTTATAAAATTTCCCAAATTAATTTTCAAGGATGTGGATAGAATATCTTTGATTTTTCATTTCTCTTTCTTGTGTATTCATGCTCTGGTCCACTTTTTTAAAAAATGTGGTGAGTTTATTTTCTATGTTCAACTATGGAGGTGTTGCTACATGTTTCTATCTAACCATAACTTTTTATTTTAATTATTAATATTGGGGATGAAAATGTTAAAAATTGGAGGATATGGTTGTTGGTGAAATGGTTGTTGAGGATTAGGTCCTTTTTTTAGTAGGGTATTAAGGTGGTCCCTGATTTATTGGTTGTAATTTTCCTTTCCTCTATTCATTTTACCCCTGAATGGGTTTTTATTACTATTGAAAAGGTTTTTGTTGGTAATATGACTATCAGTATTATTATTGGTGATGATTTTGATTTATTTAATTACAATATTAATTCTAAATTCCATATATCCCTTCTTGAAATCATGATATGAGTGTAGGCCTCGACACATTTCACATGATTGAATCTATATAATAAGAGTAAGTGGCTTTTTTTGTTTTAGGTAGTTAAAAGTTTTCTAATTTTTTAGTAAGTGATTTTACCAGAGATTCAAGGTCGGTGGTATATTCTACCTAGTGTAATCCATGCCTTAGGGTTCCTCTTTCACTTTTCTAAAGGCCAGTATTGTGTGAAATTTAATAAAGGAGGTCTCTACCAACCATTGGTGACTTCTTCATAATCCCTACATCTTCGACTATGTCTACCATAGTGAAAGATACCGGTCGTTAGACATGGTAAAAGGTTTAAAGTAGCAAACTAGAATCAAGCTCGTGGTGTGGCCATTTTCAAGTTAATTCCTTAAAGTGATCTCAAGCCTCCCAGGCTGACTCACCATCCATTTGAAGAAAATTATTAATACCATTTCAAAAAAAACTAGTATATATAGGTGAGAAATACTTATCTAAGAATTTATTTTCTGGGCCATCCCGTGTGGTAATGGACTCGGGAGTTTGACTTTTAATCTATTTCTTATATCTTCTATATATGGAGAAGGGAAAGACCCAAAGACAAAGGGAATAATATGATACTATTTTATTCCTAAATTTATCACATTCCTTAAGTAAATTTTAAATATTTTCATGATTATCATCATTGCGAATCCCAATAATTTGACCCATGTTCTGGATCACGTGGATTAGATGAGACATTATTTTTAAAAGGTGTTCCTGAATATGAGGAAAAATTATGCTAGTCATAGCACTACTAATGTATGGAAATCCATAATCAAATATGGTGATCCCATATATCAGTGGTCACTATTCATACTATTTAGGAGTCACATATTGGGAATTATGTTGTATAATAGATGCAATGTTATTGCGCTCAGCCATTCTTGAAAGTCATTATGTATAAATGTATCTTTAAAATTCAGTGTCAAAAGTGATTGGTTATTGAGTATCTAGTATCCTTGAATGAGTCAAAGGGTCCTAAATCAGGAACCAAAAACCATCATGTACGAAGCACTAATCAATGAGTAAAATTTATAAAATGAAAAGACGGAGAAGTGAGAGAGAGGAAATCCAAGGTATGTGCCAAAGTTCACTATATCATAGGAAGATCCCCATCAACAGTGCCAAGATTTGATAGGCCCACCTAGAATTTTTAATTTTAAAATGGAATGATCAGATTAGAAATTTATACAACTCAACAAGAACTATTATAAAGGTATTTAGAATAGTGAAAGTCTAAGGTCAAAACCATAGAGAGATGGCGATACAAAATTGTGACCTTTTGTATTGAGGATAGAAATAGATTCCACGTGCAAATTTAAGGGAGTTTTATCTATCTTAAAAAAAATGGAGTAGATATAAATTGATGGAAAAAGGGTTTGGTATCAATTTTAGAGAGCCTATACATAGGATATCCTTAATTTTAACACAATAATATCGATTATATTAAACTACACAGCTATTCAATAATCACCAATTTATCTTTGGTTTGGAAAATTAGATCTACCTAGATCATAAACCACTCTTTTTTCAATATGTGGTTGCTGGTATAGATATATTAGGTTAAACTTAAAAGGTAGAATAAAATAAACTATTGGTCCCATTTTGGTTCATTCCAATTATGTTAGGGTCCTTCCATTACAATCTTCTAGTCTAGCTCATGCAAGGGAATGAAATAGGATTTAATAATCAACTCAATTACTTAGACAATAAATTACACTAGTTTTGATTTAAATTTTTATTAAAGGGATTCTACCCCTACACTTGACCCCTATCCCTAAGTGGATTAGCCACACATAGAAAAAAGAAGAATTAGGAATGTAAAATATTAGTGTAATTGAACTGATCATCATATCAAAGAAATTTTTAAACAAAAGTAATTGAAATCAATATGTTTACTTGGATAAAGAACAAACATATCACCACGTCAATTGAAATTGTGAGAAATGGGTATTTATAACTTCTATTAAAAAGGGTATATCAGCAAGTCACAAGCTAAAACAAAATTAAAATGAGAGAAAGAACATAAAAGATAAATACCTCAAACATATCGATCACCTGTAATATAAATAGGATGGATAAACTCATAGTGTGAATAGGTTACATGATGTGTCTCTTCATTAATTTCATCCCTCTCAAAACATTCACATAATGAGCCTTTAATTTATTTCATTAAAGGTAATTCCAAGTCTTGAGATGTTTTTTATCTCATTCAAATCATGGGATCTTCTACAAGTATCAATATCGAGACATCCACAAAGTAAATTTCATTCATAACCTAATTTTTCTTCATCTATAGGATTCATAGATTGTACTTATTTCACAAGATCATGGATTCATGGGAGGCCATCCACAGGTATAAATCAAAACATTCACTCTATATATGTTTTTAAAGTCTTGAAATATTCCTCATTAGGGATTTCATCTCTTGTACCTATTTCATAGCTTAGGATATAGATAAATAGGGACAAAACATTAAGAATCACACCATGAATCATGTTCATGATGTAAAAAACCTAAAATCTACAAAAATTTATAGCATCAATCCATTTCAATAATAATTCTCATATTCCTACAAAAACTAACCAAAAATAAATGTAATATAGTATAAAACAAGTATGATGCATAATTAATTGAATCTAAATTGTATATATAAATTAATCTTATTAGGATACATATTAGATCCCCTAGGTGAAGGTATTTTGGTTATTTTGTTTTCCCTCATGCATGTGTCAGCCCTAGGGAAGAAATTTAGGTTCTGAATATTTTTTACACCAATTAAACCTTAATATAACTACCATTTTCTAGATCTAATTTCCAAAATATATGAGAAATTTTGGGTTTTATTCATTCCCAAAAAATGAATTTTTACATAGTTTTACTTCTAAATGTTAATTTAATAATGAAATCATTTTTTATAATAATTTTATGATTTCTCATTTTTTGTACTCAATTTAGAGTCACCACAAGGTTTTAAATCCATCATCAAGTTTCAATACAGTAAATATTTTCATGGATGGTTTATCAATAACCATCAGATAAAATTTTATGTCAATACGTTCTCACAAATATTTTATTTCATTTTATTAAAAATCTAGTATTTTGTGTTGATATGTTATACATCCCCATCATATAGAGAAATAAAATAATTTCATATACAAAGGAAGTATATAACACCATTATGATAAAAAATGAAACATTTTTAATTCTTATATAATTCATTAATTTCTTGAAAACATTATATATATATATATATCATGTAATTAATAAATAGAAATTTTAAGACAAATCCTGATAATAATACAATAAAAATATTCAAAAATAATTATATAAATTCAATCCTCCCTTAGTCACCAATATAAATTTATTAAATCATCATCCCATCATCTATTAAATCCATTTATTAAACCTAAAACTCATTAATAAATAACATATTCATATGAACTAAGGTAAATTTATAGAGTGTGAGTAAAATAATTGATAAGATGTATTCATGGGCTCTGATATTCCATCATGCATGAATAAATTTGTTTGTTTTGATAGTATTTTTGTTTTTCATTTCATGTAAAATCCATTCCAAATGAATAAATAATATTTTCCATATTTAAAGAAAAATACAATAAAATAATAAATTATAATTTATATAAATCTCAAGGGAATCAAATTTTCCAACTCTACCCGATCAACAAATCAATGCATTGATCACCACATGATCACATTTCTATGAGTGAAGTAATATAGAAAAATAAACTGGAATATTCCCAAGTCATTATCCTTGGTTGAAAGATAAAATTCCTAAAATCAATACATTATTTAATCACAAATGAGAAATATTTTTGGTACCTCTGAGTAAAATAGTAATAGATTTTAAAAAAATTCATACAATGGAGAAATAAATGTGAAACCATTAGCATGACTCTCACCCCCACAAAAATTTAATAATAAAATAAAACGTAATTTACTACATAGGTCATATCCCACCTCTTTAATGTGGTCTAACAAATCTAAAGAGGTTTTCATAACCAATACACTCAACAAAAATTTCCATCCTATTTCATAACCAACCTGATACCCTTTCATAAATTAACTAGAATACTACCTTAAAACTACTTGTCTAATCCCAAGGTTCTAATAGAAAATCTTATATAACTATATAAAAAAAATATCTAACTACAAAAGATAATTATTTTATATTTTTTTAATATATTCTCAAAAAATATATAACTATAAAAAATTTCTAGTCATGTTAAACCATACCTGTATAATTAAATAGAACTTATCAAATGCTCTTAAAACCCAAAATTATTAAATTTAAAACTATAGAGATAAAAATTATTTCAAAAATATTCTTCTCTATTTAATAGAATCATGAAATTGAAAAACAATTTATAGTTACCAAAAAATAAATATTAATTCTAATGAGTTCATAGATAAATTTAAGCCTTCCCATAAAACTTTATAATTGACCAAGAAAATCCATTACACTCATTAAAATATAAGAAACTAATCAAAAAAATAAAAAAAACATTTATATTAAATGAATATTAGATAATATAACAATCTTATACAAGCTCTTATTGATGTATCTTACTCTGTTGAATATTATTTTTCACCTCATAGTCACTCAAAAACCATTAAATGAAAAAATAATAATTTCTACATCAAAAATAAAACATAGATCAAGTGAAATACCACATGGTTGACAATTAAAAATTAAAAAATATATATGGGAATGATTTCATTATTTTATTCCTTATATTTTGTGAAAATCCATCCATGGATCAAGTTTAAGGGGAGGGAATAGGAAGATTTAACCCCCTTGGCATGGCAGAGGAAGGAAGAGAGAGGGAAATAAGAGGAAAAGATGTCACCCAATTTTAAAATTGTTTTAATGATTTCATGGTTAACTTACAATATAGAATAGTTATAAAACTAACCATGTTTAGTTGCATACCCCATTGAAATGAAAAGTCATTATTATTAAGAGAAATTTTACATGTGAAACAAATTTTGGTTTTACCCAACACTTCCACTATTTATAATTTCACTTTCAAACTTTAATATATTTTTTACTCTATTAAATCCATTTCATAAATAAATCAGGCCTCAAAATACTTTAAACATAATTTAAAAAATTATTCTCATCAATAAAATTTAATTAATCACTCATCTAAACTCTTCATGTGTTTACCAAAAATCAAAACTAAAATTTAAATATATTCCAAATGTGATGGTGTTATATTTTTTACCAACATAAAATTTTTCATCCTTAAGAATAAATAAATTATTATTTACTTGATTTTTTTTATCAATATTATCCATGTGAATCATGTTTTATAAAATTACCATTTCCTTTATGGGATCATTATCTTACATGTGACAATTCTATTCCCAAATTATGGTATTAAAAAATTGTGAATTTCAGGTTCATTTTATATCTATTAACCAACTCACGAGACCAAATTCTTAAAATCCATACTAATTTTCAAATCATATTGATCACTTACCAATATAATAAAAATTAATTTTTTTAAAAGGAATATCTTCGAATGGTTTTCCTAGAATAATTTTTACTATTATAATAATTTTTACTATTTACTTTCTTCCAATTCATAAATAATAATATAATTAAATTATTTCAAAAATTTACAAAAGGTGGTACTACATTATCTCTTCTTTTTACTAATGTGTCTATTTTATGAATTCATAATGGTTTTTTAACCAATAAAATATTATAGGGTTAGTTAATGCATCTATTCCTTCAAAATTTCCAAGATCATTCCAATTGATGGGATAACCAAAACCAACCTCTTTAGAATATAGATCAATTTATCAAATCTTATAATTTAAAATGAGCATAAATACATAAATACTTTTTCATTTTCTTTAATATCACCTTTCATATAGAAATTTACTAAAAGTTATATTAAATTTAAAACACTTTTGTTAGAGAAATTGAATCCATATCGATTTCTATTAATGTATTGATGGTACAACCTAAAACCAAGACTTAGTGGTTTTGAAAGAGATGGGTTTATAGTGTACTTATAAACATATTAAACATATATCATAATATTTTTAGTTATCATAAATTAACTTAAAATATGTATTTCTATACTCTCCAATCCTCGTTTGACTTCAACAAACACTTTTTACATGCCTAGAATTTATTTAATTTTGTATCTCTATTAGAGTGTTTTTTCCATCTATAGGGCTCAAATGGACACCCATATGAACATGTATGGCCATTTTAAGTTGGTATCCCATTTTCAACTCATTTTAGGATTTATGTCTTGGGTAAGGATCTCACTATAGATTTAAAATATATTTCGAAAAAATTTAGTATAGTTTATAAGGTTTTCTAGAAAATCATGGTCTATATACATTATTATCTAATCATGTAATTATCAGTGTTAGGTATTTTAATTTGTTTTTTAAATAACTATTAATAGGTTTAAAACCTAGATTGCATCTAAGAATATTTATAAATTCTATATTTTATAGTAAACTAACCATGAAACATTAACATATTTATACTTAAACATACACTCCTTCTCAAACATCCAAAATTATAGACTCAAAATTTTATGACTACCACATTGAATTTAAAATAACCAAATTATGGTTTTTTCTTAATCTGAATCAACTCAAAGGGTCCCCTTCCATGAATCCAGATAGACCTAGTGTGTCACCCTATGAATAAATCAAATAAGCCAAGGGCTGATAACTATCATTAATAATACACAATAACTCATATCAAAAACACCATTATAAGCCTCTTCCACCAAGAATCACTAAAATCTAGCTATTCCAACTCTATTTTTTCTAATATCTACCTTAAACTATATTGTGTTTTTACAGGCATAATATGTGTGAGAAAAAAATATTATTCAAATATAAGTATATAAAATATCAAATAAGACACCCAAAAACTAAATAAATGATTAAATAACCACCTAGATAAAACCAGGTACATGAGAAGTATGAGATAGATAGGGATGAGGTGAATTTAATACTTCACTCTAAAATCACACAAAGGAATAATCTAGAAAGGGTAAGAGATACATGAAAACTATTATCCTCATTATAAAGAGTAAACCAAAACTAGACCCCACTTCTCAAGTTAAATAACAGCACATCACTTCTCAAAAAAATTATAGAAATAAGATATATAATCCATATCCCTCAATTGCACCCTCAAAACTCTACATTAGGGTAACCCATAGTGTGAAACCCTTAGACATAACTCACTGATCTATGAGATAGTACATATTTATCAAGATCACCACTCATATAATATGTTAATTATACAAACACACAATGCATCATTATTCCTATAAAAACATATTATAACAATTTAAATCACTAAGTGACCCCACCTCAAAACTCTCATAAAGAAAGACTAAATTTCATGGATTATTTACACCTCCTTTAGTTATGTACCTTAGATATGGGTGTACTGACCCCATCGATGGGAGGTCTATGACACCCATAATACATCACTTTATAACATCCATGTAATATATATGTAATCTTAGTGGGATATATCACCTCACCAAAGTTGTTATGATGGTCAAGGGGTTACCAACCTCTAAGGATAGAGGCCCCACTCCCCATATCATGAGGGGGATACCAACTTAATATTTTAAAAGGTAGAATCATCATCTCATTGAGGGTTTCATAATTAAGGTAGTAGTTAACTCTTATATCATATATGTCTACACCTCATGGTAAAGAAATAAGAAATTTTTGTGAAAATATGATAGTGATAATACTCATAAATAAATGCTATCTCTACAACTCTTGTAAAAATCCCATGAGTATGATAAGTGAGAGTAGATGCTTGGCCTTCTATGACTTAAGTTGGTCTATGAGACTGAAATTCACTTAGAGATGATGATTGATACTCCTAAACTTCATTCCCATAGTTTACATGTAAACAAATCAATAAAGGAGTGTATGGTAATAACTGAATCCATATAAGATATATCCCAATCTCCAAGTCTCCTTAAACATTCTTATTTCTACTAGATCTCCCTAGAAGACTTGCCTATAGGTTTCTACATTCATGACTCATTCACAAATCATTGTATAATTCTTGATTTTTAATAAACTCATTCATGTTATTGAACCTAGATTATTATAGGAATATTGATCTCTATAATGCTTGTGGAGAACCCATACCCAATCATTGAAATGTTTCTAAAGCAATACCAAACCTTATGCCTACTTTGAATGTCTCACCTGAACCCAACCATCATCACTATAGAGATGAGATATTAGATCTACCTAAAACACCTCATAATTATTCTTTAATAGTGAAGATGACATATCATTTTTGACCTATACATAAAAATTATTAGAATTGATTATTCATTCTTCTTATTCTGATACCCAGGTGAGAAGATATGATAAATATGAGAAAATGGAAAATTATATGATATGTACTTTATTTGAAATGCAATATGATTCATGGGAAGTAGTTGTGTGAAAAATTCTATTGTCTAGTCATGTCGTATGTCATGTCCTTCTATGGGAAATGGAATATGGGTCTCATCAACTATCTAGGCATGTACTGACGGCCGGTGTCATGTTGTGTGACTTGATATGTGTGTTCCAGCTACGCACCATGTACATTATACAAGATATATAGGAATTTAATTCACCTCACCATGGGTCTTGTTAGTTAACCAAGTCATAGATTACTATCTATAATACACATCTTTTGTAGTTTTAGGGATTTTTTGGAAAGTACCACCGTATAACATGAGTCATTTATCTCAACATATATAGTGTGTACCTAAAAGGGTACACACCATTTTATATTTATATCTTTCATGTAAACCCTAGTTTAAATGATATGATACATTATGTATGTTTTAATGAACACATTATATGTGATCTAGATTTTTAATTCCATAAACCTTATCCATTAAGTTAGTCTTTATCACTGTAATGCCCACTATGATTTTCACCAACTTTTCTGTTCAACCATTCTTTTAGCAGGCTCTACCACACTACCCCAATGCCATAACCCCACTATCAGCTTTCGCTCAAAGAATATTCCATCATCTATATAACTCTAGAATACTATAAATATTTTCACCTTTCACTAACACTATTTCCTCTAATCTCCCTATGTTTCTTTTACCATCATTGATATCCCACAACATCCTGTCTCCCATGTCACAAGGCCACAAACTCAACAATACTCGATGCCACTTAGACCTCATTGATTCCACCATCACCCAACATCATCCAAATCATGTGTTGTAGGGGCCTCATTATTGTCTCATTCATCACCAAAAAAAAGGAACATATGATAGATAGTTGGATAAATGGGGAAACAATGGTTAATGAAATTTTTTCTACCCAAATCATCATTCATAAACACATGCATCGATGAATGTGAAGAGATTAATGATTTATGGGTAAAATAATCTAAAAAATAAATTTAATAAATTTTTGGGATTCCATTAAAAAAATAAAGATAATATAAACCAATTTTATATGAATAAAGCATGAATCTGAAAATGAGTCATGCCTTGATGGAAAAAATTGTTGAAGATTAAAATATTTGTCATTGCATTGTATATTTGTTGACCCTTCCTCAGATAATATTATCTTCAACCCATATTATATCTCAATATCTATTGTTTTTTTCATACATGGTGATTTCCCCTAGGAAATGGGATTAAATATGACATTTATATCTAGGGTATTATCTAACCATACAATTTATTAATGTCTCAAAATGGGCTCAAACCAAGGCTTGAAACCCAAACTAATATTATACCCCTCTTAGAAAAAACCCACCAAATAGAGTCAAACTATGGTGATTTGTTTTCTTTATAAGGCTTAATTTAGGATATATTGTTGTTCTCACATATATGATAAAAATATATTTGATAAAATATCAATAAATTTTCCAAAAAACTCAACTGTCTTGAAATTCCACCAAATTCCATACCAATAAGAAATACTATGTCCTAATATAAATAAAATAATATGAAACTTTTTAAAAGGATTTTTATTATTTTTAATTTATATTTTTACCCCTTAATGTGTCTAGGGGTCCAAAACTCAAGAATAAGTTAAGTCTTCCGTGAGGAAAACTAAGGAAACATTTCATACATGAAATAAATATAGGATGATAATATTAACTCAGAGATAATAAACCATCCCCATATAATAATATCATGAAACCTTTCATTATATCCTCCCTAGGTACCTAGAACACAAACAAAACATGGAAACATATCCACTGTATATCACTTTAATTTACAGATTCTATTTTTTAGATTACCACTTCTTTATAAGTAATGATTAGATTATGATCATTTCAATGGAATATCATAAATTAAAACCATGAACCATCAACTTAAATATTAAAATAGTTCATTAATAAATTGATCCACTATAATAGGTTTTTGATTCATACATTTTAATGAGATCCCCAAAAAATCACACAAAGATGATATATTCATGTTAAACCTTTCCAATTGGAACAATAACGACAATGTTTCACTATCCATGCAATAGCTCGAGGTGATGGGTCACTTATATTCTACCATTACTTATCCTCATCTTGTTATATGGGATATATATCTATGTTCATAGAACATATCATAAGGTTAACATCAAACCAGTTATTCTACTTTTACTCTAACCACAATAAGATAAAAAACATACACATCAAACCATTATCAGGTTATCATATACCATCAGAGATAACTTGGTTGGATCATTGTCACCTATTCAAAAAATAAACTGACAAGAACATCCAAAACTTTCACTAGCCTCCTCAAACATCCATGAAACTAAACATCAAATCGTTAATGACCCATTTCATTGTTAGGTTTTGGGTGTGAATTTTTTTTTGTTACGTATTTAGTAATTAAGAAAAATAATTTGTGAATGACAAATTTTGGTTAAATATGGATACGGTTTTCACCAATACCATGGAATTTAAGTAATGATAGTATATAATAAACTATTAATAATAGAAACACTTGTTATAAAGTTTTGGAATATGGAAGGATGTTGGATCTAGATGATTTCACTTAGGGAGAATTCGTGTTCTATAGAAAGTAACATGGGAGGATATTCCAAATGTGGTATAGAATTTCTGGAGGAAGTGTATATGTTGAAATTAAATTGATAATGGTGATAGAGGCTAAGCAAGATTAAATTATTCTTTTATAGTAGTAGACTTGGTGTTTCAAAGGCTAATTCAGATTAATATAAGGGGATACAAAAGATTAATTTTGTAATCAATGGATGATTCAAAAAATTAAATGTAGTGATGAATCTTAAGGATTTGGTTTCAAAAGTGATCACAGGAATATGAGAAGAGAGATGGAGATTTATGGGCTTTCACAATTCATTTGAAGGACCAGTTAAATTGGTGATACTTAGTAAATTTTAATGATTAAATAGATGGATATCCCTGAAGTTATAAATATGTTGGAACCTACTAGAAATTGTGGAAAACCTAAATAAATAAATAGTGTGGAATCACATGTTCTATGGAATGGGATCAAGTAAGAGTGGATCTGAAAGAGGATTAGATAACATTAGTCCCTATAGGAAACTTCCTCACATAGAACATATGGAAAAATGAAGGTCATTATAATTATTCATCTTTTTGTATATGGGTATGGTCTAGAACATGGTTCCCTTGTAACTCAAATGTTACATAATTAGAGTTCGAGTGTGTTGTCACATGGAGCAATACTAATTCCAAACCTTGTTATTCTTATGTGTTGTGCTTGTTCAATTTCGTTGTTCATGTGCTTGTTATTTCCTTATTTTACTTTTTAGAATATATTGTATAAGGTAATTAAAGGAAATTGAACCAAAGGATGTAGAATTATTTTGGTGTCTTAGGTGCAAGGCCTTTCTAGTTTCAGACACTAATATCACAGTGGTTCTATGGAGATTTAGATATTCTAGTGGCCTTGTTCTGAAATTGAGGTCTGAGAATAACTATGAATAGTTTGGAGTTAGAACATTATGAATTACAAGTTCTAGCACCATTATTAGAGTCTGTATGGTGGGATCATAAATATACCCATCAAATGGTATCAATTTTTTTTGTTCTAATGATTGGGAACACAACATCTAGTAATATGTAAAAAAGGTGGTACAAGCCCATTCAGATATCCTAAATCTATCTTCTTCAGGCCCCAGTATAACTCCTAAAAATCATTTAGTGATCATAACCAGGAATTATTGATCCACACATCTCTTTAACTTCCCTGATATATCAAAAATAGTTTCCTCATCCTATTATCATGCTATATATGTAGATATTTCATATAATGGAGATGAATGACAACTTAGTGAGTCATACATCATTAAATTCCCATGCTCCATAGAGATGACCTTAGTTCAAATATTTTATTATAATATCAATATGTGAATAATAATAGAAATATCATTGTCCATGTTGTTTATGAAACAAATGAACTCATGCACAAAAGCTCTCATATGGTCGTTGTTACATCTATCATGGGAGCTGCATCATTTTTCTATATTCAGATATTGGATTTACAAAAAAAATCAAGTTGTAAATGTTTATGGGAGTGATAAAAAAATATAATAAAGTTCATGCACAAAGTCTAGATTTAGTTTAAACACCTCATTTGAACTCCCACAGGGAAAACAATCAATATCAAACACTCAACTTCCAAAACACTCATCCTCAAATATCTCAAAGAATCATCCAACCAAGTTTCCCCTTACCATAATTAAATTTACCACATCCAACATTCCCTTTATGATAGATTCTATTATGAATCCCTAATCTAAATACCATAATAATAAATAATGCACCCTAATCAATTAGTTAATGAATAAATATCACATATTTAGATAATCATTCACTAATATGTGAGTTATAGTAAAGGACACATTCCTTTCCAAGAAAATTAGTTATAAATAATTTGGGTAACCATTATCCTTGGTATATGACCAAAACCTTGGTATTTGAGGGGTACCAAACTCCAAAAAATAAAGGATCCACACCCCTATCATCTGGGGGTTCCAAACTCCACTAATAGATAACCCATAAAATGTCATGGGAAATAGGTTGATAGAGGTGGTTCCATATCTATCTATTATATATATGACACTCTACTTTTTGGGGTCAATGGATTAAAGACACTATCTGAAAATTAAGTAAAATAGAGAACACATTCCCTAGATTCATGTGGAATTCCAAATCCATGAAGTTTTTAGAGAACTTGTACCTTATCATCAGTACAATGTTGACGAGTTTCCGAATATATAACCTCATAATGTATATGGGGGACCTATTCCATTGTATCAGTACGTCTCCATGGGGGTTATTAAACTTATCCAGTATATAGGTCATATTCAACTTTATCAATGATGCATTGAAAAAGGGGTTTTTTAGTCCTATCAAATATATAGTATACCGATTACACATTGACTACTATAAAAAGGGGTAACTAAAGCATCCCAAACCCTCACATACAGATCCAATACTAAATATACATTCATCACTTACTGAATTCAATGAAAAATGATATAATTCAAAATAAACTTGTATATGTTTCACAATAATAAAACATTACATATCACAATAATCTCATAATACCAATATCCTTTAGGTTTAGTGTCTTTGGAGACTTAATACATAATTAACTTATTCCATGAAATATCATCAACATATCCAAAAAATATATTCTTATATTGTATCATTCTTAGACATATACTACTTAAATACATTCTATATAACCTTGTGAAATTTAAACATAATAAAATATGAGATCATATTATTAGTATGGGTAAAAATGGGATAAATAAATTCATGATCATAAGTGACCATAACACAAGTATAAGGGTATTAGAAGTTGATCATAACTTATAAAATCATACCCAACAAGTCATAGATCATAAATCATGATTCATGTCATAAGGATTTATCATAAAAAAATACATGATTCATAAAAGTGTAAAATTGTGAGATAATAAACATGATCCAGAGAGGATAATATAAGCATATAACATGGTAATGGGGCATAATAATAATCATAGAAAAACATAACATTGTGAACAAACTAATTCACAATTATGACCACACATAGTCTTTATGAGCATAGTTATCCACGCTTACACTCATGCATAATCTTCTTGAGCATATATAAGTTCAATTGAACTCATAAAAAATAATTTTGAGTATATATAAATAGAATTAAACTCACAAATAATCTTTATGTGGAAATATAACCGCAATTATACTCATGAAAAGTCTTTATGAGCATAGATAACTGGAACTAATCTCACGAAAAAAGTAATTATATCCTGAGATATCAATATTTAGTCATTTACTTAAATAAATATATAATTTTGGAACCACCCATCACATAATTAAGACCATACATATGTGAAACATAATATCATAAAAATATTTATCATTTCATCATAGAAAAATTAACCTATGGGAAACAAATGGGTTTCATAAAAATATTACTAAAACGTCGTCATCATAAGACATCCAGAGAAAGAAAGTGGATGATATAATAAGATCATATCCACATTAAATAATGAAAATACTTAAAATTTGTTTATATATATGTAAAATAATTTTATAAAATAATTATAAATATACCTTAAAAATAAGAGAAAACATCATTTTATTTTGGTAACATTTGAAAACATAAAATTTCCAAAAAATTGGAATATGATTTTCCTTTTGAAACCAAGGAAACTTATAAATGAAGATTTATAATGAATAAAGTACATTGTAGAATGGAAATCTATTTATGTTTTTATATATTAAAGAATCATTCATTTTAAAAAAAAATTAAATAAATTCAAAAATTGAGCCATGTGGAAAAAATTTGACTAAATTTATTATAAAGCTTTTGTGAAGAATTCCAAAATTAGTGGAAAAATTAGTTTTTTTAATTATTAACAAAAAATCATTCTTAAGACATTTAAAAGAACATGGATATAGTGGAAAAAGTTTAAAACATTGAAAACTATGTTTTAAAAAAATACTTATATATTTTAAAATAAAAATATCCTTTAAAGAAAGAACATGAGAAAGTAATTGAAATACCATGATTTTAAATAGTTTTAGGATATAATAGTTCAAATAGGTGGTATATACACTATATAAATTAATATTTATATATAATTTAACACTCATCCAAAATAAGTAAATTTTTTGACAAAAACACCTTATAGATTTTGTAACATCTTATTCAAATCCAATTTAAAAGATAAAACTTTAAATAAAACTTTAAATACTGGTAATAAATATAAAATAATGATATAATACTTAAAATAGGTAATATATAAACCATATATAGAAAATAGTTCTATAATAAAAAAAACATGTCTCAAATAATAGAATTTGAGACAAAATGAACTTTTGTAACATTTAATTCAAAACCTATTTGAGAGAGAAAACATAAAATGAAACTTAAAATAACATTAATAAATATATAATAATGATATAAAATTTAAATTTTATTTAATAGAGAATATATGAGCAATAATATGTGTGTAATACAAAACATTTCTCAAAGAAGGGAATTCTAGGTGAAACCCCTTCACCTTTTGTAAAATTGGATTAAAAGCCAATTTGAAAGAAAAAAATGGAAATGGAACTTTAAATACCATGAACATATGTATTATAATTATATAAAACATCTATGAGTTATAATATACACCTTATAAATAATAAAATGACTATAATAAAAAAACATGTCTCGGAGAAGTGAATTTGAGATGAAACCTTTACCTTTACTATCAACTCTGACAAAAGAAATTTAAAATATCTTATAATAAAAAACTATATTAATAAATTATTAAATAATATTATACATATATATTACCTTTTATATTATTTTATTATATTCATTTACTACACATGTTTTAGTTATTTGATTCTTATATTCATCATTGGATGTTAGTAATTTCAATTATTTTGCTCATGTGATGTAATGTTGATGTTTTAACCTGTTATTTGATAAATATTTAATTCTTATAATATTATTTAAATTACTATAATATATTTTCCATTAATATTAACAATTTTATAATTTCATTCCATGTTAATTTTAGTTATGATTCATGAAGATGAAATCATTGACAATCTTGTATTTGAGTAATTTATTAATATCAATGGGTTAACTTATAATGATAATTAATTATTTTTTTATCCTTAAATAATATTATTAGCTAAATATATTACTTATTTATATCATATATATTAAAAAAATACATTTTCATGACCATACATGAATGTTAGTGATGAAAAATGCAATACATTTCTTCGTGGAAGTTATAGTTGGAAAATCCACAGAGGTGATGTTTTCAATCATCAATGGATGGAAAAAAAGAAGGAAAAAAATAATTTATCATTAAAAAAGTAATTTTTAATTTATAAACAAAATATATATTCTTTAAGTCCATATATATAACCATACTTAAGATGCATTGATGAAAAATGAACTTCATCTCTTCGTGGAGGCGGTAGTCTGGATGTACGCATGAGCAACATTTTCATTTTCTAATAGATGGAATAGAGATATAATATGGTTTTACAGTGAGCTAAAAACATTATATTATAATAAATATAATTATATAATTCTTTTAATATGGTTACAAAATATTTTTTGAGGTTTTAGCGTAAATAAACTTTTAAAAGATTGGTAATAACATATACCTCTTCCTTGAATAATATCCATTGGAAAACACCTTAAGGATTCTTGGATGGGTCTTTTGGGAAGAAATAAACATATAGGATGTTAATATTAGATTTTTGAATGAATTTGGGAATATATCAGTTGATATAATATTCTCAAGTGGTGTGGAGAAGTAAAAATAAGAGGTTACTTTAATAACTGTGGGGAGTGACACCCTTGTAAATAGCCTAAACATTAAAATAATATAATTTTTTCATGATAAAGTTGGAAAAAATGTAAAATTTTAGAATATAAGATTAAATTAGCTATAAATTCATTCAAATAATCAAATTTAGATAGGTTTTTTTTGATAATTTAACATTTATCTATAAATGTAACCGCTTGTTAACCATATAACCTTTGTCTTTGTGCCATGATTTTTACTATGGTAACTATGTATTATGGATAGAAAATAAATTGAGATTTTTACTTAATATTTTTATTCTAATTAAAAATGTATAATATATTTTACAATATTCAATTCCTAGAGGTGGCAGAAATTACTTTTAATATATGTATGCAAAACTCAATTTAAAAAGGTTTCTTAGAAGAAAAAAATTAAGCATAAAATTTATTTTACACCAAAATAATGTATAAAATTGATCTCCATGAAATTTATTTAATTATTTATAAAAAAAATTTATTTATTTAAAAGAAATACAAACCTAAATGGGTCATTATGAATATTGAATTAAAGGAAAAGAACTAAAATATTCTTTTTATTAGAATAAAATATAACTTATATTCCAAAAGGTCAAATATGGGTTTTAAAAATTAATATAATAGTTTTAAATGATGTATTACACTTAATATACATATATTTTTTCTATACAATGGTTTCATCTATTTTTAAGTCATTCTTATATCATAATGATGTCATAAAATTTATGGTATTTATAAAAATGGTACTTTTCACAATTCACCTAAAAATCAACCTTTTTAGAAAAACCTAAAAATTGACTATAAAATAATTTTTATGGGATAAATAAAAAAATGAATTCAATTTTTTGAAATTAATATCCTAAAATTTAGTAATTTAACTTTTAAATGTGAACCTAAAATATAATTAAAACATGTTTTTTGTAGAAAAAATAACCTTTTTGAAATGTTAATTATTCTTATTATAACTTCTTATCAATTAATAATTAAAGTAGTATTAATATATCGTTAATATAAACATCACATTTTATCATAATTTTACCATAATATTTTTATTTTCTTAAAATAAAAACGCATAACTCCTAAAAAGAAATTTTTTTTGAAAATAAATTTTTAAGAATAAAATGATTATTTTAATTATTTAGCTACACTAATTAAATTTTATAAATAAATTGGTATTAAAAATTATTTCTATATTTTTTATTCGAATATTTAAAAGTTTGGTTACTTCCATTTATACCCACTAATACAATGATTGTATTATAGTAATCAAACTTTAATACTATTAATTTTCTCTAAATAAAATGTTTAGTGGTTTGGTTTTAGTTTGGTGATACATGTGTATAATGATATTGTACATGGTATTTAATTGGAGGAAAATATGTACTAAAATCATAGGTAGTTACATTCTACCTCCATGAATAAATTTTATCCTCATAATATTCATTTATCTCACTAATGACGTTATTCTAAATATATTTATGACTCAAGATATAATTTCTAAAGAAATATAAACCTCCATAACATGGGTAAGACTAGGAAACTCACCTCATTATTTAGTATTAAGACCTATTTAATGGAATTAATCTCTATAATGAGTTTATAGGTATACTTTCACTGATAGATGATTATAGGTTTATGTGAATTTTTTCTTCTTTACTTGGTAAAATGATATTATATATATGTTGAGAGAGTTAATTAGTGTCCAAAATCATATTCAACTAAAGGGATAATAATAAGATTTGCATTAATCACATTCCCAAGAACTTTAACATGGGATAAAATAATCACACAACTCGAATCATTCTCTAATAAATCAGTATTAAATATTTAGGAAGCAGATTTGGTGATCATGAAAAACTTATTATATATAATGGAGTGGAAATAACTAAAATCTAATAATAAACCCTCAAATATAGACTATTAAATAAGTTTAATTTAATTATTATGATCCATTTCAGTTATTTATATAAATTATTACCTTCCTTTCTCCCTTGGTCTATATGGTTTTTTATGATTATCAAACTTTTTATCCCTTGGGGTAGGGTATTTACTAAGACAATGTCCAAGATTCCACAAATTTAATACATTATATTATTAGTGGTACTTTAGGATGAAATTTATCTTCCTTCTTCATGTTAACCAAATTAATCACTTTTCCTTAGATTTGTATTGATATATTCCCTCTATTTCCACATATAAATCATCTTAAATTCCCTTTGATAAATTTTTTAGGTGTTTCTTCCCACATTCTTAACATGTAAGAAGTTAAATATTCTTTACCCCATAGACATTATCACCTAAAATTTATGAAAACTATATTTTTATATTGAATATACATTCTACTTGGTTTATGATGTTAATAAAATTTTAGATAGTTGATTAGTCATAACTATAACATTTCTCATTCTATATTATATCTCTTTTGGTTACTCGTTGGGATAATCACCAAAGTTTCCTTTACAACCACTGTTAACTCAGTTTCTCTTTTCTCTAACCATTACATAAATAATGAAACATTAATGTATGATACAATTAATAAATTCATAAAGGGGTGATATTAACAATGAATTAGTAACTCCTAAATAATGTTCATAACCTAACTTATGAATCATTAAGTTTCAATCTAGGTTATCCATGGACATTTATTATTAGTTTCTATGACCAAAATATTTTAAAAACCCTCATATTAGTTTATAAAGAGAATGTTATTTAACCAAATCATATCCCTTAAATACATAAAAATAGGTATGCAGTTATACCTCTTTATCATGCACCAGGTTAATATCAAGTAAATACCAATCCATCATTTTCATGTTTATTACCCCCATATGAAACTTTTCTAGAGCTAGTATTCACTTGTATGTATCTAGATAGGGATTCAATTCCTAGGAAACCACACACTCTCTACTTTAATAAAACTTTAGGATTTTATTCCATACATAGACTTATCCCTTATGTTTTAACTAAATTTTACTAATCATAATCCCTAAAAAAATAATTAAACCTTACTTTGATACCAAATAAAGTGCTTCAATCCCGCATTCACGGGCCTAATGCTAAAAAAACATTCTTTATATACTAGATTCAAAACCAAGTGAGCTGATTCAAGATAAACATTTATATATTTCACATTCATAAAACATTACATCTCAAAAAATATCCCAATCCTAGTAACCTTTATATTTAGTGTCTTTAGATACTAGATACATAATCAAATTATTTCATGAATTATCTTCAAAATATCTAATAAATTTTATCTCACATATTACTCTTATTAGAAAAATACTACTTAAATAAATTCTTCATAGCTAAGGGAAATAGAAACATAATAAATTGTGAGCTCAGATAGTCAGTAATGTTAAACATGGTATATAACCATTGATGATCATAAGTGAACATAAGATAATCATAAGGGTGTGAGAAAAATATCATACAATATTAAATCATACCCAACAAGTCATAGACTATAAATCATGAGTCATGATATAAGGCTATGTCACAATAGAAGACATGAATAAGAGTGTGAAATCAGGATACAATAAATATGATCCATGGAGTACAACATAAGAATATAAAATAGTAATGTGGAATAATAATAATAATAATAATAATAATAATAATAATAATATGAAAACATTACATTGACAACATATCCATTAGAAATTATGACAACACAGAATTTGTGAGAATATTTATATGTACAAACACTAAATCATGGTATTTTTTAGCATAGTTAACCGTAATTATATTCATGCACAATATTTTTGATTATAGATAAATATAATTACACCCATTAATAGTCTTTGTAACCATACCTAACCATAATATCACTCAATCAATATTTTATGAGAATTGATAAACATTAATTAGACTCATGAAAATATTTATTCGATAATGAAATATCAATCTTCAGCCAATGAATTTAAGGGATATAAAATTTTATACCCACCTATCACATAATAAAAATCATAGGTATGTATATCAAAATATCATAAAAACATTTCTTATTTCATAATATATTAATTAACCCATGGGAAATAAATGAATTTCATAAAAACAACATCATAAAAATTCATCCATAGAAATAAACTGGATGGTATAATAAGATAATATCTCTAGTGAAGCATAAAAATACTTAAATGATGTTGACATAGATTAAAAATACTTTTATACAAGAATTATTAATATTCTATGAAAAAAAACAAACTTTTATTTTTGTAACCTTTAAAATATAAAAAATTTAAGAAAAAAGGGAATAGTATTCTATTTGTAAAACCATGAATATTTTAAAAGGAATATTCATGAAAATTAAAATACATTATTATGTTATAATATGATCATGTCATATATATATATAATTATTTTGGATTTTTTTGTAAAGAAATTCAAGAAGTGGTTCATACGAAAAAAAATTGAAATGATTAATTTTAATGTAATTATAAAAAATTTAAAAATGATTTCAAAATTAACTTTAATGATCATTAAATTATTAATAAAAAAATTCTTAATACATTTAAAAGAACATAGATATGGTATAAAAATATTTTAAATAATTTCGAACAACATTTTAAAGTTAAATCCCTTCTATATTTTAAAATCAAAATATCATCGAAATAAATAACATGATAAAGAATATAAAATATCATGATAATGAATAAATTAATGATATAACATTTCAGAGAGGTAATATATACACCATATAAATTAATATTGGTTCATAATTCAAAACATGACCCAAAGAAAAAATTTGAGATGAAAAAAGCCTTATATATTTTGTAACAATTGATTCAAAACCTCATTGAAAGATAAAAATTAAAATAAAACTTTAAATACTATAAATAATTATATTATAATTATATAATACTTAAAATAGGTATAATATACTTTATATAGAAAAAAAATAGGTGTGTAATACAAAACATTTCTGAAATAAGGGAATTTAAGAAGTAACCCTTATAGATTTAATAATATTTGATAAAAATCTATTTTAAAGTGAAAAATTGAAAAAAAAAAATACTAATAAATATTTAATAATGATATAATATTTAATATAGTCTTTATATACACCATGTTAATAATAATATGTGTCTTATACAAAACATATCTTAAAGAGGAGAATTTAAGATGAAACCCTTATAGATTTTGTAACATTTGATTCAAAACCTATTATAATGAGAAAAATTGAAATGAAAATTGCATGAATAAAGATATAATAATCATATAATAATTCACAGGGGCATCATATATACTATTTAAATAAAAATATGTTCATAATACAAAACATTTCTCAAAGAAGGTAATTTAGGACGAAACCCTTATCTTTACTCTCAACTTCTATGAAAATAATTTAAAATAATTTCAAATAAGGATAAATATATTAATAAATAATTTAATAACCTTATTAATATCTATTACCTTTTATAATATTTCATTATAATCATTTACAACACATGTATTAGTTAGTTGGGGTTTATTTTCATCTTCAGATGTTAGTAACTTTGATTGTTCCACACATGTTTTTTAATGGTGATGTTGGAACCCATTCATTGATAAAAACCCCACAGTTCCCATATTATTTAATTTAGTTTAATAAATTTTCTATTATGATTATTAATATTATAATTTTATTCCTTTGGTTTGTTATGATTCATGAAGATGAAATTGGTAATAATCTTATTTTTTGGGTAATTAATTGATATCCACATGTTACATGATAATGATCATTATTTATCATGTTGTACATATAAGATAATAATAATGAAATATATTAATCCTTAATATCATATATATTAATAAAATAAATTTATATAGCCATATATTTAAGATGATGATGAAAAATGGTAAACATCACATCATGGAGGTGGTAGTTCGCACATAACCATAGACGATGCTTTCATACTTCAATGGATGAAAAGAAAGGAAGGTAAATAATAATTTATATTTTTAGAATAATAATTTCTATATATATATATATATTATTCATTAAAACCATATATATAACCATCATTTATAGGTTTCAATAAAAAATTAATTTCATCACTTCATTGAGGCGGTAGTCCGCACATACACTTAAGCGACATTTTCATTTTTCATTGGATGGGAAAAAAGAGAGAAAATGGTTGTAAAATTAACATAAAAACTTTTAAATATATTAAATATATTAATTTAATTATTTTAATATGGTTGTTGAATATTTTTAGGTGTTTTAAGTAGAAAAAAACCTTAAAAATCATGGTACGAACATATATCGCTTCCTTGGATATTCTCCTTTGAAAAAACAACTTAGGGCCTCTTGGATGGGTCTTTTATGAATACCAAGACCTATAGTATGTGGAAAGGAAATTTGGGATGGTATTTTATTATATATTGGTCTATAAAAGGTGATTAAGTTGTGTGGATAAGTGAAATAAGAGGTTCCCTTTTTTAACTGAAGGGAGTGGTGCCCTTGTAAATACCCTTAACATTAAAATAGCATAAATTCATTTTCATGAGAAATTAGAACCATATGAAAAATGATTCAAAAATAGTATTGTAAACGGTAAAATACACTCAACAAATCCATTTTAGTCAATGTTTAGATACAATTGAAGCTTTATTACTTAGTTTAAACCCACTTTAACCACTTTAAACCCTAATCATTGTGATAATATTTTTACTATAGAAACTAATCATTGTGGATCAAAAATAAGATGAAATTATTAGATAATAATTGTTATGATGATTAAAAATATGGATCTGATTTTAAAATATTAAATTTCTATATTTTTTACATATTACTTTTAATATATATATTAAAAACATAACAAAAAACAGTTTTTAGAAAAACGTATTCTTAATCATAAAAATAAAGTTAAAGAAAATTAATATATAAAATTTATCTCCATGATATCTGTTGAATTTTAGATAAAAATAATAGTTTTATGAATTTAAATGAAATCCAAAACCTAGTGGATAACTATAAATACTTAATTAAAGGAAAATAACTAAAATAGTTTTGTATTCGAATAAAATATTACATGGGTTTAAAAAATTCAATCACGGGTTTCCACATTAAACATATTAGTTTTAAATGATTTATTTTACTCCTTAAAATTATATTTGGTTATGAAAAAGGTTTCATATATTTTAATCAATTCTTATATCATAATGATGTCATAAAATTTATGAAATTTCTTAAATTGGTATTTTCTACTATTCCCTAAAAAACAAAATTTTTTTGAAAAATCCCAAAAATTAAACATTTGATAATTTTTATGTGAGGAATAAAATATAGAAGTTAACTTTTTCAAATTAAAATTATAAAATTTAGTTATTTAATATTTAAATGGAAATATACAATATACTAAAAATTATTTTTATAGAAAAAAGGACTTTGTCAAATATTAACTATTCTTATTCTTACTTACTATCAATTACTAATTAAATTAGTTCTTATATATTATTTATATAACAAATATATTTTATCATAATTTTACCATGATATTTCTAGTTTATTAAAATAGAAACACATAGTTGATAAAAGGTAATTTTTTTGGATAATAAATTTTTAAGCATAAAATTATCTTATTAGCTATTTAGATACACTATAATGGACATACATTAATACTTGTGATTTTATTTTCATAAAATATATTGAAATTTTTTTAGCTCGATGATGTGTGAGGTGAAATATATTCAACATAGTATTTAATTAAAGGAAAATATTATGTAAAATATTAGGGTGTTATGGTACCCAAGCTTATTCCTTTACTAAGCACTCATGTCCACCAGAATATATATTCTGGTGAAATGGATATATTGAAAAAATTCACTATGCATCGGTCAACTAGAATATCAAAAAATAATTAACCCATAAAACTAGAACTATAATTAGTAGTTCATTTTCTCATGTTATCCATAGAAGGACCATTCCCCACCTCTAAAGAAAGCATTTCCAGGATTAAATTGATACTCTCATCACACAATGAAATCACTAGAAATAATATTACATGTTTTTAAAACAAAAATTCTTTGAAATTTATATTATGGATGAACCAAATTAGTTGTACCCTGTAAAAAATTGAAAAAATAATTATTTCAGATAGTAAATTAAGGTCCATGCATTGGAATGTGTTAGCTACCACATCCTAACTATGTTCACTAGTATGATAATGAAACTAAATAACTTTACATATTGTCCCAAAAACATCATCAACCAACCCCCAAAGACTCTTAACTCTAAACTTCATCCCTCTTATAGTCTCTCTATAATACAACTCTGGCATGACATGGCCACTGAGGCCCTAACCAGTATAGTAAATAGACCATGTGTGGTACCCCAAACCCATCCCCAATAGAGAAATGGCTAGTGATGATCCCTAAATGTCATAATGTACAAAAAATGACTTAGCTAAATGAAAACTTTCAATATACACATATTGACAATAATGAATGTCTAACAACTTCATTCATTATATTAGATGTAACAAATAAAATAGAAAATGTGTATATATAAATTATAAAAACATCCATGGATAATATAATAAAAAACTCAATAAAAGTAAAAAATTGAATATAAATATACCAAGGATGAAACAACTACTTCTAAAAAGTAAAATAAACATCCTTTTCATATTAAATTCTATCATGATCACTATTAGTAGAAAATATCCCCAACCATCAGTAATAATTTTATCTTCCAACTTGACATACTATAATATCACTCATAAATTGTATATTTTTTACATAGATACAACCCATTTGGTATGAAATTCCCAATATAGGGTGATTATAAAAAAAATAAAAATTAGGAAATACTAGAACCAAAGAATGGATGGTAAACAACCTAGATCAAATAAAGTGTGTGAGAATGATAATATTGAGATAGATGATGTGGAGTAATGACTTCACTCTAAAATCATAATAAGTCTAACTCTCACATGGGAGAGATAAATAAGAAAAAAATTCCTCAAAAAAACTAGTTAACCATAACTTGACCCCATGCCTAAAGGGATATAAAATAACCTCCCAACTCAAATTATAATGCATGGATATAAATAACATCATTCATGTACCTCATCCATGACCACAAAATTTTGAATCACTCATAGGGTAATTGATTTCATGGAAGCCATGCACATAAAATCAAAGGTCATTAATAAATAAAATTTTAAACAAGATCCCTGATCATCCAAGGAGAAAATGAGATGAAAAAACCTATACATCAGTATTTTGGAATAAATTCTTTTGAAAATATAATCCATTATGAGACCTCACTGTAAAACTCTCTCATTAGAATAAAATAAAGGATTCACACCTCTCTGGGAGGTGTTCGTTGGATAATGGGTACCAACCCCATAGATGGGAGGCTCAAAACACTCATATGACCTAAATTCATAACTTATACAACATCTCTCTATAATAATAGTGGAGGAATCATACCTCATCAAAGAAAGTTTATTGATTAAGGGGGTACCAACACATAAGGATGGAGGTCCCACTCTCCATATAATAGGGGGTATTGAATTTGTATGACATAAGGGATAATATTTATCTTATCAAGGATGAATTGAGTAATGAAATATCTAACTTTGATCTCACATCACTTGTTGACTCATGTGATCCAAAAATAAAGATCCATTGAAAAGGTGACATTAAATATACTCCTTGATAGAGGATCTCTCTCCAACACTCATAAAAATTCCATGAGCATGATACATGATAGTCATTTATTAAAATTTCATGAGCTAAGATAGTAATTGAGGATAAAAACCTACTAATATAAAATGAATAATACTATTAATATTCATTATAAAATTTTATATAAAAAACTTTAATAAAAGGGTGTTAGGGTATAAATAAATCCACATAAGCTCTATGTCGATATCCAAGTCTCCCCCAAATTAGTTAATAATACCAAGGAACCTAATAGAATCAAACTTTTATCAATATAATAATACCAATATCTATGATTTATAATGGGGTATCATACCAGATTTTCAATGCATATTTTAGGGAATAGTGAACCTTGTTCCTAGTTTGACTATCTTACATTAACCCAATCATCATTACTATAGATAAAAGATATGTGATCTTCCTAAAATTCCTCATAAATTGTCTTTAATGGTAAATAGGATCCCTTAATTTTTATTTACAAAGAAAAAACACACAAAATGGGCTATTATTTTTTCTAATTCGGACACCAGAGTGAGAATATATGAGGAACACCAAAAAAATTGAAAAGTTCATGACATGTACTTTATTAGAAATAGTGTTTGAGCCATGAGAAATAGGTGGGAGTATCAACAATCTCATAGATAGGTCACATAAATATAAATAGTTTATAATTCTTTGTAACATGGTATGTGGGTCTTGTCAGCTATTCAGGCATGTGATCATGACATGTTTCGGGTTTTGGGACTAGGCCTTATGTGTGCTACAACTATATGCCATGTGCATTAGATGAGGTATCTAGTAATTTAATTTTCCAAGAACCAAGTTGTGTTAGTACACCAAGACATGGAATGCTATATTGAATACATATATTGTTAAGTTAGAGGAATAATTTGGAATGTAACCATGGATATCTCAATTCATGTATCTTGGCATGCATGTTGTGTCCTAGAATGAGTACATAATGTGTGATATAAATTTCCACTGCATAAACCCTAGATGTAAAGATATTAAACAGTATATGTGTTTTAATTCCCATGCATCATGTTACCGTGATTTAAAATTATATAAACCAAAACTATCATGTTTTCCTCTATCGCCACTATGCCCATCACAATTTTCATCACCATCGTTGCTTTTTCATACATCGAGCTACCTGCACTATGCTACACCAACTACATTATCCCAATATTAAATGCCTCATGAACCTCCTTCCATCATCGATCTACCAATAAAACATAGATCATCAAAAAATTTAATATCAATACTGCTAGAATCAATCCCCACACACGGATACTTCCATTATCAATCTCACACACCATATTTATCTTTAATTCTATGATCCCATAAATCTACCAATTCTGGATTTTATTTCTCCCATTACATTGCCTTCATCACCCATTATAATGGCTATTAGGATTAATTTTCATCTAATTAATTGCCAGAAAAGTGAGATATATAAGACATAGTGGTATAAAAGGGGGGAAATGGATGGTCAATGAAAATTTGGTCACCCAAATCAATGTTCGTAAGCATGTTAAATGAAAAACATGTAAAGATTAATGCATTAAGTGAAAAATAATTAAAATAATAAATTAAATAAATGTTAGTATTCTATTTTTAAAGCTTGAATGACAATATACACCAATTTTTTAAAGAACGAGGCATTAAACCAAAAATATTTCGTACCTATATGATAAAAAATCACTAAATCTATAAAGATCGATATTCACTTTATGGATTTGTCAACCATTATTATAATAAATATATATATTATCATAATTCTTTCAAAATATTTAACATTTTTCCATCCATGGTATCCAAGCCTATGTATCAGAATTAATGATGTTATTTATATTTATGGCTTTAGCTAACTGCTTATTTTATGAAGGTTTGGAAATTTTCTCAGTAAAAAACTTTAAACCCTATCAAATATTATACCCCTCCAAGATAAAACCTTTTATACCAATTAAAACTACAATAACATGTTTTTAATATGAGACTCCATTTATGAGATATTAATGTTTTCACACATTATAAAAAATATATTTATTAAATTAATATGAAATATTTCTAAAAACGTAACTAGTTAATATTTCTAATAATTTTTAATCTTTGAGTCAAAACCATATCTTAATATTAGTGGATATATAAAAAAATTTAAAGTTGTTTATTGGGGGGAATTAACAAGTTTACCCCTTAATGGGTCTAATACTCCTAAACTCAATAATAAATTAAGTCATCCATCATGAAAAACCCAGTTTTTAATAGTTTTAAATATTAAAATCAACTTATGAATAAAATTGTGATCTAATAACTTTGTTCATTTCTATCTATATTAAACTTCATATCACGCCAAACACATAATAATTTTCAACACAAACAATAAAATTTCATCAAACTATTAATTAATTTTTATGTTGTTTCATTTCTTATCTATTCCATATTTTCTAACCCAACCACCATTATAGGGCTCATAAATTAATCATCTCCTTCATCTTTAAACCACATATAACCTAAAATTATTTTTGGGATTACACATATTAATGAAAAACTCATGTTTTTTAATCCAAATTTTACATTCACACACCAATAAAAAAATATTCATTTACATGGGATTTAAAAACTAATTATATCATTAAAACCCCATTTCCTTCCACCATATGATAGAAACTTTCTTAATTTATCAGAAAATATCAAATTTCCATATTATCATTATAAAACAACTTTATTTACCGTTAAATAACCAATTATCCACTAATCACACCAAGATCGTAAACTTATTAAATATCATTTAAGTACACCTATAGAAAATTAAAAAATACATTACAGTATTAAATGTAAATTTTCCTTCATATTGAATCTTTCAACATTATTTAACATATTCAATTAAAAAAATCCATATATATATATATATATAATTTTTGTTTAATCATATATTATATAAATATGTTCGATTAACTATATCACTTATACTTTTCTAATAAAATAGGAATTTACTTGGTATACTATCAAAACATCCAGCACTATAATTCTATAATTAAAAATTAAAATCATAATACCATTTTATCATTTCATTAAATCAATATCAAGATACAAACAAGTTATATAAATCTGATATCTGACCAATAAATTATCACCCTGGTTAGCTAAACCATTAGTTGATTATTTATTTAACTTACCATTCCATCATCATTAAATTATTTTTAATTGACTCTATACTATTTCACTTTAAGGTAATTAGTATGTAATGCTAATAATGCAGTCGCATGAGTTCATTACACTATCTCTTATAAATTATTCCTTAAAATAATGGTATAATAACTTGTTTGAAGAGTTTTTTTTAATTAATAGAGAGCCTAACAAGGTAAATCTAAACAAATAATTTGGTCACATCCAATTCTTTATCACACTCAAGGATTCCATACTAATTTTTAAATTTTTAACTCATAAAAATACTCACATTGTATTTGACATCATTCCAAAAAAATTCACTTTAAATCCACATATACATGAAATAGTATTAGAAAAATTAAACAAAACCAGTTAAAAAAATTTCAAAGTCATTTGGAATTAAATATTAATTATGAACTTCATTATTTCAAACAAAACAAAAAATCAATTTATTTAAAACCATTTCATGTCAAAACCAAACCATTATATGAGTTTTATGTTAACCATTAAACCTTGAATTTCATTTTCAAAACAATTAAACATAAAACCCTAATTCAAAATTCACCAACTAAAATGAATCAGTTTTTTCCAAATAAAATTCTCAAATCATCTCATTTTGTGTGTATGTGTGCATGAGTGTGCACTTAAATTCATCAAAATAAATTTTCTAAAATCAATTCTTTGAAAACCATAAATTTAAAAATATTCTCATAAAATAAATATATCATACCAAAATAATTTTTTCAACACCATTTAGAACCTACTTTCATATAATAAAAATTCTTTAGGTGTGTCTCAAATTTTGAAGTTTTAAATTTTCTATTACCAAAACCAATGCATGAAAATGTAAATTAAAATTTAATTAGTGTAAAAAAAAAATTTATCACATTTTAAAATACCAAAATAAGTACAGACCATAAAAAATATTAGTTAATATTTATTATATTTTATTTAAAAAAATGACTAATTGAAAATTCTAATATTTATTCTTTTATATACCATTTTATTAGTGGTTTTTATCTAAAACTACCTCGGATCACTTAATTTGTAGTTTTTTTGTATAAATAAACCACTAATTGTACTATACATGGTATTTTTTTGAAACCATTACTAATTAAACCCTATCCCCCTATACAGTTCACTTTATCCTTCTACTCTCAAATATTTTCTTCTCTGTAATCACTTCTCCTCACATCAATTTCCAATCATACTCCTCATCTAATGATATTCCATCATTGGAAACTATGTCTCTATCTCCAGCCACCATATATTTATCTTTTGTCACCTTGTGTTTTTCTCTAACAACATGAAATCCAAATCCAGTAATCACTTTACTCAAATATTTTAAAAAATCCTCACATGATCTATTATTAGTTAATGTTTTTAATTTTCTATTAATTTGATTAATTAAATATTTCATGTTTATTTTTAAGTTTATTATTGGTTAATTATTATAGGATATTTTTTTGATTATTTCTTATATAAGAATTATTTTTTAATAAAATTATTATATTTATTACTAGTTTCTTTTTTTAATATGTTTAACAGTAATCGTTTTTTAATATTTCATAACATTTTTTTATTTTTGTGGTGCTTATGTTTTTTGTTTAAATTTATATATAATGTTTTATATATATATATATATATTATGTTTTTTATTTCATGTGTGATTAAAAAATTATATTTTTGATTTTTTTCAATAATTTATTATTCATTAATTCTTAAAGTATAATAATTTTAATAATTTTATTTTTTATACATTATTTTTAATTTAAATGTCTATGATTTTTATAATCTAATTTTAATGATCCTTCTAGAAAATATAATTCACATAAATGAAATCAATTTATAAATTTAACCATTTATAGAATATTAGAAATATTTATGGTAAAATAGTGTAGGTACTTATGATGTATCAATGACCAAAATGTTAAAATAACATGCTTCTCTACTATTGACTTTTGGTGATTTTCTTTAACTAGGAAACTTGTCTAGTTGGAAGACTCACACTGGACAATCATGTCGAATTCATTACTTTGGATTAGATTTAAGAAGAATAACTTATAGTAGAAATAAAGGTTCTGTGCATCATCAATAATTCCTAGATTCTTCTCATAGATTTTAGTTTAACAAGTTTTGATTTAATCAATGAAATGATTTGAGGTCTCTACCCAAATTACTATAAGACTTAAGACTCCTATCATAATTATCAATAATTGATGTACATTTTAGGAAATACAATCAATTTAATTTTAGAGGGAAAATATTTATAACCCCATTATATACATTTCTAAAATTTAATGTAAGAAATAAAGTATATTTTTCAAACTTTCTTATTTAGAATTTTTGTTTATACAACATAATCTTGAAGTTATGAACATTGAAAATATTTTTTTAAAAAAATTAGCATTTACAATATTAAATGGAAATGAGGAATCAAAATATCATATTAATGATCATGAGGAATTTTAGTAAATAAATATAAAGTGGGATATGTGGGTAAATGAAAATAGAAAGTATCCTACAGTAATTTTGGCATTGAAAAATCCAAAAAAGTTTCTTATACTTCTGATGATCCCATTGAATTATTGAATGGATACTTTATTTTTTTTCCAAACATGAGTGAGAATAATTATGAGCTATTGAGTTTTTTTAAAGTGTTTTGATAATATTTTTGAGCTTATTTAAAGAAATATGGAAATTTTAATTTGAGTATGAAAATATTTTGAAGTTTCATAATGGCTAAGGTTCTTATATCCAAATAGGATAAATTTTGACAAAGTAAAAAACCTTAGTCAATATATATGTTTTTATATATAGTAAATTTGGAGTTGGAAAATTATTTAATGTAGTGATGTTTATCATATTTGAATTCATAACTATATTTTTTATTGATTCCCTCTGAGAATTTTTCCAAATACATGTGATGTGTAACATATTTTTATGATGCATAATATATTTCTTTGAAGTTTGATATTAAAACATAGAAAAGGAAATATATATAAAATATTTTTTTAATATATATAAGATATTTTTGTAATGTCCTAGGTTTTTTTAGCATGTCAAAATCCTCTCCCTTTCTAATTTTTTGGAATTGGTGGGTATGTAAATTTCATTCTTGATCATCAAAACCTAATTATGAGTTTTACATCAACCTAATATCTTGTTTTTTGGATGGGTTTAGAGGCCTAGAGAGTGCCTCAGGTCTTTAGATGGGTTTTGGGTGCATGAGAGTCACAAAGGATATATTTTAGAAGTTTTAGTTCAAGGCTTATAGTTTGGATAAACTTTGAGGACTCTCCCAAAAATTCGTGCTGGCCAATTTTGTACTGGT
The DNA here is from genome assembly GCA_963277665.1 of Viscum album. Lineage (NCBI taxonomy): Eukaryota > Viridiplantae > Streptophyta > Magnoliopsida > Santalales > Viscaceae > Viscum > Viscum album. The sequence continues at coordinate 227,932,413 of OY728162.1, forward strand.
GCATAGTTTGAAAAAATGTGTGTGTTGGAACACACATCCATTTGTGATGCTCTACATATTTTGTAGAGGGATTTATTATGGCTTTTACAAGGTTTTGGAAAACGGTTTTCAAGACGCATAGGTAGTTCCACTTAGGAAGTACCCTCACACTATATCTCACATGATTAATGCATGGTTTGGAAAACCATATAAGAAAACCTTATAGACACTTAAAGGGGATAAATTAATTTTCTTCCCATCTTCCCTTTTTTATTTTTTCCTCCACTTTTCCTTCTTGTTCACTTTCATAGAAGTGGGCCTCTCCCCTTTCCTACTCTCTTAGATATTGATCCACCTTCTCCATATGAGCTCCATTTTGATCATCATTGGGTGAATAAGAACCTATCCAGTGATTCTCTTCTCACCCATGCTTCCTTTCTTCTTTTCTCTCTCCTCATGGACCACTAAATCTGAGTGAGTCCATTTTCCCTATTTTTAGGGCATTCAGTGGAAACTTTTATTTCTTCCAAACCACTTAGAGTTAAAGGATAAAATTATACATTCCTACATCTATGACCCCAAGGTAGGGGTTTTATACCTTTATTCATGTTTTTGTGGATTTTTATGGGGTATGATTTTCAGCGCTCCATTGCATTGACTGAGAGAGACCTCATAAATGATATTCTTGCCTTTAAATAGTTAAAATGATCATTTTGGGAAGTTTTTGGGAATTCCCTAGATATATTTTTATTTTTGAGGCCATCCTAGAGGTCGTCTACCACCTTTGTAGTTAGGATGGGGTGTGTTTTTTAATTAAAATTGAATTTTTTATTTAAATTAAATTGAATTATATAAATTAATTACTTGTTCTATACTGGTGAGATCCATGGGATCATGTTGGTCTTAGATTGAGGTTTTAAATCGTTATAGCCATTTGGAATTGAGGAAGTCGAACCATTAATATGGGTTTGTCCTGATTTAATTGGGTGATGAGATCACTGGTTAGGATACATGGTCATCAGTTGATGCAGAAAGGCAGACAAGTTGAGGGAATAGCCCATGATATTAGATGGAATAGACATCAGACTTGAGATACATGGTTTTAGGGGCATGAGGTGATGGATAGATGTGTATTAGGTATTCTTTTTATGATTCTCACTCACCTGTGATGGACAAAGAACCTATTGGAGTCATGTGCACATATTTTGACTCAATGATGAGGTGGTTTTAACAACTCATATGGGTAGAGGCCCCAATAGTGAGGCTTATGTAATTGGTTTGGGAGTGATTTCTATAGAAATCCATAGGGAAGGTGAGGATACTTTGGATGATAGCATTGAGGCTATCGGTTGGTATATGAGTCTCATCATATTGAGGTCATTGGAACTGGACTATTTATAAAGGACATAGATTGTTGTTCCTCGGTATGTCGTGCTATGAGATGAAGGTGATTTTAACTTTGAGGATAGATGTCGTTGTTTTACTAGATTCTAGGCTTCTAGCTGATGAGTTATTTTGAGTAGGGTTCTAATAGACCAGATACTTATGTTTGGGAATGCCTTCATGATGTATGATTACTTGGTTGATGTAATGAGGTGTCGGACGATAGTGGAGGTGGAACCTGAGAATTCACCTGGGCTATTTGACATCAAGGGAAACATAGGTCCATTGACCAAGGATTTTATCCTCTTTAGTGATTCCGATGTTGGCCGAAGCAGGTGAAAAATTCTGAGTATATTTTGCGCACTTGGGAAGTTTTTTTGTTTTATTTAAATCAAGAGATTTTTTGTCCTTATTATATTACCCATGTGCTTAAACACATATATTGGGTATGCACATGTGGGTGGTACCCTACTAAGACTCATTTTCACACCCAACACAGGACCCTCAGGATTCATGTAGACTTTATTATTTTACGTTCAGGTAAGGTTTAGAGCATTGGAGCTAGATCCTAATTGAGTTGTCATGGATGGAAGGCAGTGGACCTTGAGGTTCCTACCTCGATTTGAGTTCTCCTTTTTGGTTTAATTTTTTGTTTCATCATTCTTATGTTATATGTATGTATATATTTTGGTTATCCATGGGAATCCCTTTTTCTGTATATTGATATGTATGACCTGTATTGTATTCATGCTCTATTTTAGTAACTACAAGTGCTATGTTTTCTTAATTATTTATTTTTATTTTTGTTTTATATCACATATACTATTGTATGTTATTCATTGTGCTTATTCCAATGGTGGTTCTGGATCAAGATTGTAGAGTATTTATTTATTCTAATGCATGTTACATATATATAATGGCACCATTATTATATCATCTCATGAGGGTATATCCTCCCCACTTTCACCTCTTTACACCCTCACTTTTAGATGTAAGCCTTTGTCATTTGGGGAGGTGCACCAAAGGCCAGTGGCACCAGACCCAAAATCTCTGTTCTGGTGGCTAATCAGGTCATGGACACTATAAGTGGTATCGGAGTAGTTCCTTACTATGAATTAGTGGTATTGTTCGGATGGATACTAATGGTAGTAAATGATTTTATTTTTTTCTAGTCATATTATTTGGGTTATGGTATACTTGAGATTAGTATGTTATCGGGACTGGGTTTAGAACTCGTGTTTGGGTTCCTACAGCCCTATGCACAATGGATGAACAAACTTACCAAGGGTGGGAATTGTTGTTATATTTTTTCATTTACAATTTATATGATTTCCACCTCAATTGGTGAACATGTAATGTGGATTTTTTATTTTTATGACTTGGAATATTTTTCCTGGTACAACAAGGAATGAGAGTGAAACCCTTTTCCAGGTATGGAAAGGGGGTGTTTATTATGAATTTTTATTCTTTTTTTAGGAACATAATAGGATGTATTAAATTATATATTCATGTTCCTATGATGTAATGTGATTTAAATATCCATTAGGGACCTGGATTGCACTAATATGGGTTTGGTTATCTAAAGTGTCAACAAAGGGAACTAAGTAGTGTTTTCCTGCCTTGCTTCTCCTTGGTGGAATCTTACTCAACTAGCTTAGGAAAGTAAACCCAATGGGATATATTTGTGATGTGATATATATATATATATATATGTATATATATATTTGTGTGTGTGTGTGTTTGTATTAGCTCTTATAAGAGTAGGAAGGTATGATATGGGGTCATGTTGTTCACTAGGTTGGGAGATGTGGTTTTCAGTTTGAGGTGATGTAATCATTAGGACGGGCATGGCCTAGGGAATATTTGATACTTGGATATATTAAGGGTGGGTAAGGTGGCCATGAGTCTGGGATGCTGAGGGGCATGGTTATGATGGGGAAGGGTAATGTTAGCGAGTTTTCAATGTCGGTTACCACTTTCCATATCTATATTATATTTATATATATATATATATATATATATATATATTATCTAGGTTGACTGACCAAGTAATGGTATTCAGTGGGTTACCACCTAGATGACTCAAATGGAGTGTCAAGTAGGTGATGTTTTAGTGTCATAAAATCATGAATAGGTTGAGACCCTTGAGGCTTAGGCAGATCATGAGTTGCAAGTATAAGCTTAGGCTCAGGTTCTAGTGTAGGTGGGGTAGCCTCCATATTTTTCCTTTTTAGGGTCATGTCTAGATGAGAAGCTCTGAGCGATCCTGGTACGGATTATACAGGGTATCGACAGGGGATCTCAAGAAGAAGATCCTTTTATAAAATATCTTACTCAGGAGTTCCAGTCATAGAACATGCACTATTTCTGGGTGAGGTTGTTCCACATGTGACTTGGAATTGGATCAAGTCTATATAGATGTTTTTTGAGAAGTTATAGATTCTCATAGGGAATAGGGTGAAACTAGAAACCTACATGCTTAGAGGACTGACTAAGCACTGTTGGGATGTGTAGGTGTATTCAGCTAGACATGAGAGATTGGATTGGAATTATTTTTAGGTCGGGTTCTTCAAGTATTTATTCCTGGATACAATTAGGGTGGAGATAGCTTGAGAGTTATTGATCCATCAATAGGGTTACATGTATACCATTTACTATGTTGTTATATTCACCAAATTTTATTGTTTTTTACCCAGTATGGTGAGTGATGAAACCTTGAGGTTGAGGTGATTTGAGTATGGTTTACGAAACACCATTCGGTTTCATGTAAACATCTTTAGGTTGGCCTCATTCTCAGAGGTAGTGAACAGAAAGCTCATAGAGAAAGTAAACTTGACAGATGGGTTGTACTTGATTAGGGTAATGGCTTCAGGTGACTTCAGTGATGATGCTTTATATGGAAAGAAGCAAGGCTAAGATGATTTTTGAGTAGGGAAGTCAATACAAGGACTCAAGCATACCACTTCACAGTGTGTCTTTGATGGTTCTCTTCCAGTGTGGGATGTTAGGGCATGTCTGGACGCAGTGTGAGAGACCTCCTAAGGAGTGTAGAACATGTGGACAGGTTAGGAATCTTGATAGGTCCTATAGTAATCCTTCTTAAATAGCCAAAATTCAAGAACCAAGGAATAATTAGGTGTTAGATATTAGATAGGGATTGTTATTAGGTGATGGCATCCAATTATCAACTGCATGTAGAGTTCATGGAAGAGACAGTGGGACCCAATAGTGGGGTCAACGGTTAGTGGATGATGAAACACCATAGGTATTCCAAGCTTCATGAATTTGGGATTTAGGCCAGGTGCACTCCATAGAGCTAAAATGGTTAAATTAGGACGGTCAGTCGACAACGATCAGAGGTACGCCATGGGAATAACCATTCTTTTTTGTTTTTCTTTAGAATGCCATGTTGAGGTATGTCTATTTTGGGTACACGAGGTGCATGGGATATATAAATATATGAACCATATACTAGTTATTATGTTAGAACTGGATTGAGTTCATTATATATATATACATATGAGGTACGTGGCACCGAGTCTTTTATTTGAGCACAATTGGGTGTGTGGTTAATGAGGTGTGTTGGCATCAGGGCATCGAGGATATGCGGGTTACTTGAGGTGCATTGGGATTTGGGAATCGTTATAATGTGGTACATGATTTAGTTACAAGGAATCAAGTTTGAATATAATCATCTCATGACATAGGGGACCTCTTTGGTTCTATGTGTGAAATGTCCAAGAGGTGTGCACCGAAGTAGTGTAGGATTCGGATGGGAATTAGGTATGACACGGGAGCACCAAATGAGGTGTAGGAGTGACAATGCATCACCATAGGACTTGATTCTTGGATTGTTCGATGTTCCATTAGTGTTATTTGATCTTTTTTGTTTTGATATGACTGGGGTAGGTCACTCCTATGGTGGGTAGCCCCCGCGTGGTAGTTGACCTGTGCCCTTTTGAATGGGGTAGTTCAGGTTATTTTTTTATCTGGATGGGTATGTTGAGTACCATATCTCATTTTTATATCTTATGGATGAGTTATATTATGGTGGAGAGATTATAATGTCCCATGTTTTTGGAGTGGGTCCAAATCCTCTCCCTTTTTGAATTTTTGGAATTGGTGGGTATGCCAATTTCTCTTTCAACCATCAAAACCTAATTATGAGTTTTACATCAACCCAATATTTTGTTTTTGTATGGGATTAGAGGCTTTGAGAGTTTCTCATGTGTTCTTATGGGTTTTAGGTGCATTGAAGGCCCAAAGGCACTATTTTTGAAGTTACGGGTCAAGGTGCATAATTTGGGTAAACTGTGTGGCCTCTCCCAGCAAACCATGTGACCTAATTTTGTACTACCACATATTTTATAAAACCATATAATTTGGGGTGTATTATAGTGTGTAAATATATATAGTTTTGTAGAGTTCTTTCACACGTATTGTGCACGGTTTAGGAAAACTGTGCACAAGCCTCACTGGTTGTACCACATAGGCAGTACCCCCACACTGTAGCACACACGGTTTAGAAAATCATTCGAGCTAACCATGAAACCTATTAAAGGGGTGGAATTAATTTTCTACCCATCTTCCATTTTTCTTTATTTCCTCCACTTTTCCACCTTCTTGGTCATGTGCACAGAAGGGGGATCTCCCCTTTCCTCCTCTCATATGGATTGATCCCCCTCCAAGATCTAAGCTCCATTTTGACCATTGTTGAGTGCATTGAAATTGCATTAATGAGTCTCCCCTCACCCATGTTTCCTTTATTATTTTATCTCACCTCACAGATCACTAAATCCTTGTGAGTAATTTTTCCCTATTTTTAAGGTGTTCATTAGAAACTCTATTTTCTTCGCAACTACTTCAATTTGGAGGCTAATACAGGATGTTTATACTTCTATGAATCTAAGGTAGGTGCTGCACACCTTTCTTCATGTTTTCTCAGATGTTTGGGGGTTAAAATTTTAGAACATTGTTGTGTTGATCGAGCAAGACCCCATGAATGATATTCTTGCCTTTAAATAGTTAAAATGATCATTGTGGGATGTCATTGGGAATTCCCTAGCAATATTTGTACTTGCAAGGCTCGGTTTGAGGCCATAGACCACTTGGGTAGTTAGGTCAGGGTGTCATTCTTCCATTAAATTGAATTATTTATTTAAATTGATGTGAATTATATAAATTAATTTCTTGTGTTAGACTATTGATATCCAGGGGATCATGAAGGGCTCGACTCTAGGTTTGAAATGAAGATGTCCATTTGGAATTGAGGTGGTGGAACCGTCAGGATGGGCTTTGCCTGGGTTACTTGGGTGATGTGATCACCGTTTGGGCGACATGGTCATCATTTTATGAAATAATATCATCATGTTAAGGTTATGGACTATGATATTGGATGGAATGGATATCAAACTTGATATTCATGGTCATAAGGGAACATGGTTCTAGTTAGATGTGGATTACGCACTATTTTAGTGATTTCTTCTCACCTGTGATGGCCAAAGCACTGATTGGAGTCATGTTCACATTAATCGACATAGTGATGAGGTTTTTTTGACCACTCATGTGGTTAGAGTCCCCTGGTAGTGAGGATTGGGCAATTTTTTTGGGTTTCTTTCCATAGAAATCAAAGGGGAAGGTGAATAGCCTTCATATGTTAGTGTTGAGGATATCGGTTGATGGCTAGGGCTCTCCGTATTAAGGCGTTTGGGCCTAGAATATTTATGGAGGATGGATATCACTATTCTTTAGGACTTAATGCTATGATCATATGGTTATTTTAACTTTGAGGATAGATATTGGTGTTCCTCCAAAGGTAAGGATTTGATCTGATGGGTGCTTTCTAGTAGGGTCCTGAGGGACCAGATAATTTTTTATGGGAATGCCTTCGGGATTTTGGATTATTTTAATGATAGAATAAGGTTTTGGGGACATTGGAGGTTGAACCTTAGGGTTCACCTAGGATATTTGACATCAGGAGATTAATCGGTCCATGTTATAAGGATATTATCCTCTTAAATGATTCAAGCATTGGATAAAGTTGGTGATTACTTCCTAGTAGCTGTTGATATCCAAGGAAGTTTGTTTTTTATTTAAATTGAATGTGATATTGTCCTTATTATATTACACAACTATTTAAAAACAAATATTGGATATGAACATATGGGTGGTACCCTAATGATACTCGTTCTAACACCCTAAATAGTCCCCTTGGGACTCATGTAGACTTAATGGTTTTACATTTAGGTAATGGTTCTAGCTCTAGAGCAGGATCCTAGTTGAGTTGTCATGGATGGAAGGTAGGGTACCTTGAGGTTCTTACCATAGTTAGAGTTATTATTTTTTTTACTTTTTTGTTTCATCATGCTCATATTATATGTATTTATATATTGTGGTCTTACATAGGATACCCTTTTTCTTCCACTGCATGTAACATGTATCTACTCCAACCATTATAATATCATCACCTGAGAGTATTGACACCCCACTTTTCCCTCTTTACACCCTCTCTCTCTTAGTCATCATCCTTTGGTGTTTGGTAAGGTGCACCTAAGGCCAATGTAACCCAGGCCAAAAGAACACTATAAGTGGCTAATCGGTTTGAGGTTGCTAAATTTTTAAAAGGGAATTTATAAATCAGTAATGGGAAGAATATTATTTTAATGCATAAGGTAATTTTTGTAGTTACCGATAATGAAATTAGACTAAGTCCAAAACTATACACTAGTGTGTAAGAAATATCTAAGCCTATATAATATATTTTCTAATATGTAAGATATTATATATCATATATATGATTTTATAGTTTGAGAAAATTGAGATTCATGGTGATTGTAAGTCTGAAGATGTTGATGTTCCTTAATACTAAAATCATTATCTGATGAAGAATGTTTTATTCAATATGAGTTTTTTTTAATAAATAAAATAGCAAGTTTTACACACTATGAGGGGACATGTGATAGAGAAGTGGGTTTAGGTAGATCTTCATGTCATGATGTCATTTCATAGAAGTAGGGCTCGGTAATAAATGAGAAGATAAATTTTTGCAACCATAATGAAACTATACAAATAGAATAAGTAGCAATGGAGAGATTCTTTATTTTCATGAAAATTAATTTTAGTTTTTCAATTCATAAAAAAAATTCAAAATACAATATTTTATTTAGAGAGTTTTTTAATAAAATTTATATGATTAATTATGGTAGATCTTAAGAAAGAGAGAAAGTAAAAAAATAAATATCATGGAGAAATCCTTGGACAAATATCTGGGTATTTAATAAATATGAATAAATAAGTGTAATTCAACATGAATCGTGAGTGTTGGATATAGATACTATGACTAATCATTTCTTAAAAGTTATAAGATAAGTATATAGTGCATGATTATTAAGTTATTTGATATTTACATGAATATTATTAATATTTTTCAAAAAGTTTTCAAGTCTTACTAATTTGGGTACAACACTTAATTTAAAAGGTCAAAGTTCTAGAAGAGGTGAGAACATTCTTATTCTATTTATTTGAAATCTTAAGGGTAATATTATCATCAATAGTTATTGAAGTATCTAGGACTCTCTTGTGATATAACTTACACTATTATAAAATATTTTTATAGGTGTGGGAGTGAGTCTAATTAATGATATTTTTTTGTTGAGAAACACTCAAACGTAAATTCTTATACCTACCAATAAACTTATAATTGGTGATTTATCCTATTAGAGAATATGTGACTTCGACTAAAAAATGATGATGGTAAAGAGTAGGTACCCACATTGGGATTAAACCTTATAAAAATTATGTATTCCATGTGTTTATTTCATTTATGATTTAATCACATAAGAATGAGATTTTATTTTGATTAAATTGGATCCTAATAGATGATAGAGGCTTATTTATATAGATTAAATTATAAAATAAGTACTATTGGTTTTACCCCCCACAGTGGTATAACCTATTCTTAGGGAATTTCAACTAGTATCAGAGAATTATCATGTTCCCTTAGCCATGTATTATCCTTATTGAATATGGATAATCTCAATTTATTCAATTGAATAGGTATTTTTACCTTTTAAATAGAAGACATTTATGCATGAAAAAATAATATGTTTACATATCATTAGTTATATATTCTAGATGTTTTAGATGAATCTAATATGGTATTTCCAATAATTAAAAAGAAATATCAAATATATTTTTATGATAAGAAGTATATGGAGGTTGACATAAAAGATATATATTAAATTATTAATAAATTATTAGAAAACGTGAATATATAAAATTATGGGAAAACAAACAGAAAAGGTGTAATGGACCATATCATTATAGGTTGAGAAAATAAAGAGAAATTTGAATTTTTTTCTTAGCATTATATCAGGGTAAAAATAGTAATCCCTCATATTAGATGACCTAGGATAATTTTTATGACCACTCCTTTGGTCTCTAAATATGTTTTTTACCCAAGGATAGGTGTATAGTGGAGTTACATACTCGTTAAATTTTGGTAGGATATTTAATATTTTATTAATTAAATATTAATTATATATATATGTTTGAATGATGATAGATTCTATTTAGAGAATAGTATTTATATTCCATTTTCTCATTTGAGTTTAGAATGGTGTTTTTTTCTATGTGAGGCATAATCTCATTGTATGTGCTAGTCCTTGTATTGGGCCCTATTTCTTTTATTTTTATTTACTTTTTTTTCATTTTGTATTTATTTTTCTATTTTATTTCTTTCCTCACTCGTATTGTCACATATATCACCCATCCCCCCCACACATTTTTAAATTTTTTGGTATGAAAAAAATGGGGAGGGGATTTGGGTGGATTCATTATTAAGGAGTCCTATCAGACCTAGGGAAGGATGCATAGGTTGTTAGTGGTGGATCTAGACTAAAGCTTTAGCGTTTTACACCCCAAGGTAGGTTTTTTTGATATTTTATCGATGATCCTCATAGAATATTTGTTTTAAGTTCTAAATCCCTTTTATGGATATTTGGAAACCCTTGATAGTTGATATATGTATTTTTGGGAAGAAATTGGGGTTTTGGGAAGATCATAAAGAGTTTCCATTTTTGAAACCCATTTACATAGCACATAGTTCAGAGAGAACATTTCATGTGTTATTACTTTAAGGTGTGGTGAGGAAGAAAGGGTTACATAACATGTATGTTTAGAACACTCCATATGGGATGAACTAGGGTGTGTCCTAAGGCTCATCCATACACTCCGTGGTTGGGGAACTTTTCCATGTAGGTAACATGACCAAACCCCATGTGAGTTGAATGAATATTATCCATGTTTGGTGGTTTGCAAGACCTCATGTCGGGTATATGGTCAGGAACAAGTTTGGGAGCCCTATGTGGGTGGCACACCATATGGTGGTGGTACATATCAGGTACTTGGGGAAGTTTACGCTAGGATAGCCAGATGTACATAGCTTGGGATGATGTTTGGGGGTACATTCCTTGTATAAGAACTTCACACTATGTACTTCCCCTTTTTAGGATTTTTTCTATTTTATTTCCCTAGAGTTATAATTGGATATGTGAGTAGTTAATTATGAGTTTTTTTAACATATATCATGATAGTGGAATCCTTTTAGAATTGGGAGGATTTCTATATGGAGTTTTTTGGGATTGGGAGAGTTTTTTAGGAGGTTTTCCTTGAGTTTTAGATATACATTCCACCTTTAGGTTGGATTGTGAGATGTGAGGTCCATGTGGGGGTCACAAGATTTTTGGATGACTTGACTTGTTGATTCAAAATCAGTTTTATTCAAGGTTATTTCAAATTTATCCCACAAGGAAGTATTTTTTTTCCTCTGAGGGTATCTTTATATGGTCCTTGGATTTTGGGACTTATTTATTGGTGTTTGAGTGATCTAGGTTTTAGAACTCTTACTTGAGTTTTAAAATTTGATTTTTGGGGTTAAATTATATTGGATTATTTAGGCTGGATTGGAACCATGATGAATCTAGTATGTTTGGGATTCATTTAGTTTATGTTGAGATGGTTATGAGGGGAATTTTATTGATTTACTTAGGGATGAGATAATACTCAAGAGTAGGTCATATACTAGGGAGTCTGGTTGAGGATTTAATGTAATGGGATTTTCCTGAGGATTATCTTGTATAGGAGGAGTCCCTTATAGGGTTTCCTATTATTATTAAGGTTAAAATTAATATTGAGAATAATCTCATGATTGTAGTGATGATATTAGATTCCCATGTAGGAATACTATTGATCGAGGATCAACAGTTGGTTGTTGAGGGACACATTGAGATGTATCTCATGATGTTATTGTCTCTTTCTTTGGATGTGATAGAGGATCCCCTGGTAGGGTGTCATATTCTATCTTTGGGATGTCTTGTGGGTGAGTTAGTGGTCAGAATTGTGTTAGGTGTTAATAAATCATTTGATATTTCATGTGCGGTGTTTCTTATGGTTTATAATGAATGTGATCCAGGGTAATAAGATAGACCCATATATTTATTGAATTATTGAGGGTTCAAAACATACCTAGTTTTCGAAATTTCATTTCTTCCATTATGACTCAGTGACTAGTGGAGAGAACCCATATTGGATGTCTTGGTGTTTCAGAGGATCATGAATTCCCTAATCTTTATTGACTATGGGTTGGTTGGTGAAAATGTTCTCATAATTAGATAATGAGTTAAATATTTGATCAACCCTTTCATTGTGGCCCTTTTTTAGGATGTTAAGGCAGTTTCTACTCAGTATTTGATGTGGGAAGAGACCATTGGGTTATATCTAGAATAAGTGTTTTCCATGAGATTTATCTAGTTCCCTTTTCTATTATCTAGTTATGATTAGATATCCATAGGGGGATAATGGATGATCTATTGGTGTGAATACCTCTCCTAATCCAATGGATACTAACCTAGAAAGGGTTTGAGTGTCATTGGTTTTGCAAATTTTGATGGACCTAGTTTTTAGTTTATACCTTTCAAAAACAATATTTTGTGGAGTTAGTTAGTTATATAGGACTATCATGCTTTTAATAGGTTCTTTAGGTATTGGTAGAGTTATTATATCTAGTTTTAATCATACCAATGGAGTTTTAGGTTCTGATAATGTTTTATACTTTCATTTTGGATGCATATGATTATTCTTTATGGCCTTAGTTCATGTATTTCCTCATGTTGGATGTTTTGAGTCTCCTCTTTGAACTAGAGGATGTGCCGAATGTTATGTAGTTGGGTGAATAACATGTTATAATTCATCTAGGGTGGGACAGATTATGGGTAGAGTTACCTCATGTGTTTGGCTAGATTTATGGTTTTAATATTTCATGTTTTCATTCTTTATACTCTTTTATTTATGTATTTTCTTCTTTTATTATAAATCTTATTAGTTTTTTTAGGCTAGAAATATCTTGTGTGCATACACTTGTTATGGTAGAAGATTATAGGTTCAACATTGGGGGTTCCATACTAAGATTTATTTATTACCCCTTGTACGTGCACCTCAACATGCATGTAGGTGTTATTTTTTCTTTCAGGATGAGCACATGATGCACTGTCGATTGGGAAGAGGCTTAGTATTGCATGATCGAGTGAAGTTTCCTTTGTTGAGTCTCGTTATCAGGCTAGTGTAGCTCAATAGTTGTAGTGATTGAATTTTTGGTTTATCTCAGGGTTGTTAGTAGATCCATGTGTATTTATTTTCAACATGTCTATTTTCTAAATGTGATCAAACCAATAGTAGATTGGTTGTTGTCTTTTTTAGCGGGACTTGGTTCTATATGATTATATGTTTTTCCATTTTATTATAGCATGATTCATTTTAGTTATTTATATTATGTTACCTAATACTTATGCTATGGTTTTATTTTTGATTTTTCTGATTAAATTTCACTATTAATAAGGGTTAGTCTACCCACTATATCTTTTAGGTCATCACTTCTAGTCTAAATCCCCTTTTATATGGGGAGGAATGCTTGAGCCCTTAGGGAAATCCAGATGGAGTTATTTGTCAGGTCATCCTAGGTTGGTTCATTAAAAATATTTATTAGACCTTTATGGTTTTAGGATTTTGGGATTTGTTCTATAGGTGATCTAGGGATATGTTAGATTTTATGATAAATATCATATTGGTGTGTCGAAGACACCTTTGTTGATATAATGTCCAAGTTTCCATAGCATGGTATTTTTGCTTTTGGTTTTCATTTTTATGGATGAATTATTTCACCTATTTTAATGAACTTTGGATTTATGATTTGTCGTTTATTGTGTTTTTTAGATCTTGGACCAAATTCATCATAATAGGCACATATTATTAACATGATATATTCTTGTTTCTATGTGATTTCACTGATGATGGTGGTTTAGTTTTTTAAAGAGTTTTCAAGGACCTATATGGTGTTGTAAGATATATTTCCTTGGGGAAATTATAGTCAAATGAACCATGGTTATTTTATTTTGATGACAAGTTATGTGGATATTATAGTGATATGTTTTTTAGTGATGGAATTATAGTCCATTCATCGAGGTATGCATGGAGACCGTTAGTGGGTTGATAAAAGTTTTAGATGCACCACTACTGTAGGTGGCTCAATTATGAAAGGGGCTCCTGATATATGTATTGTATTAGGCTCGAGCTTCCCTAAGAATATGGTTTCCCCTAAAGTATCATGTTTGAGTTGCTTTAGAGGGAGTCTGTTCTCACCATGTGTTATTTACCCTATCTTTCATTGGGGTTTGTGTACCTTCTCTCACCAGGGACTTAGGATTCCATGGTAGTTATTTCCTTTATTGGGACCCATTGGGGACTAGTATAACCATGGGTCTATTAGGTATGAGGTTGTCAGGACCTAATCATTTTTTATTTAAATTTTGTGGTATGGTGGGGGAGTGATTAAAAGATAATGGCTTGGGACAATGCCCGTGTGAGTATGAGATCTTGTGAGTGGTTCTTGGATAATCACTCTTCTTTGAAGAGGTTAGTGGTGGTTGGAATGGTTTTTTAGATAAAACCTTATTGTATAAAGGCATTTGTGTGTGGGTTATATAAAATTCTAGTTGGTACACGGTTCGGTTGAATGGGTCATGCATGGGCCCATTGTGTTTGTTTACAACATCAAAAAGCCTGAGTGTATTTTTCACAGTGGACCTATTTAGATCCACTCATAAAGAGTGGTGTAAGGAAATAATTATAGTGATAAAGGCTTCATAGGATACTATAGAACATGATCCTTTTTTATGTGGACTTTTGAATGTTGAGGTTGCATTATTGGTGAGTTAAAGATGGGTGGTTGTTTTAGATTTTAGGTTGGTGCTCTAATGTGACTAAGTTGACCATATCCAGTATTTGTATTTGGTATAGGTTATATTTTGGGCCATTAAGGCTATAATTTTTTTTTCAAGGGTCAATAATAAGAATACTCTTATAGTGGGGAGTATCAAATCAATTGTGGTTGAATTTATCTTATATTTGGAGAGTTGTAGGAATTGTGAAACTGATCCATGGGTGGTCAAGATAGAATGGGTTGCATCGATGCTCGGGATGAGATCATAGTGGTTGGTTAAATATCGGGGATTCTTGGGGTGAAAAGTGATGTGGTGGGGAGTTTATAAAAACCTTCATCAGTATATGTTGATAAAATCATGAAAATTTTTAATTTTTTACCCATGAGTGTATCTAGGGAGAAATAATAATTTCTTTGGTGGAATGATATTGTATAATTTTTATAACTACTCTATTAGTCTCAGAATAGGGTGCTTACCTTAAGACATTATTTCAGTGAATTTAAAGTAGTTTGAATTTTGGTGGGATATATAATATTTAATTAATTAAATATTAATTATTTTCACATGTTCAAACAGTAATATATTCTATTCGGAGTATCATATTTAGTTTCTGACTTTCAATTTGAGTTAGAACTAGGGGTTCCTATATGATTCATAATATTATCACAACTGTTGGGGATATTCTTAGGTCATTTTTTCTTTTCTATTTCTTTTATTTTTTTCATTTTCTTTTATTTTTATTTTTTTAATTTCTTTTTATTTTTTCTTTCTTATATTATTTTTCTCTTTTCTTTCTTTCCTCCCTTTTATTCACACATGAATCACCCCCCCCCCATTGAGTGTCACATTAATTATAGATAAGGGAGATTGGTATAGGGATGAGGCATCACTAGAGAGTTCAATCAGACATAGCTCAAAATGTTGTAGTTTCAGGTAGATGATCTGGACTAGAGATTTATCATTTTATTACTTAAGGTAAGCTAGTTTTTAGTTTTTATCCTTAATCACCATATAATAATTATTTTATGTTTTTATATCCCTTTTATAGTTATTATAACCCCCTTTAGGGATGATCTATTTCTCTTTAGAGGTAAATAAGGGTTTCAGGAAGATCAAAAAGGGTTTCTATTCAAGAGACCAATTTACAAGACATTTAGTTCAAATAAAACATGTAATGTGTTCTCCCATTCGGTTGATGTGATGGAAAGGGGGTTACACAACATGTGTGTTTAGTACAAACCATGTGAAATGGATTGTGGTGTGTCCTGGGGCTCGACCAGAAACCAAGTTTCAGGGTACTTGGTTATGTAGAACATACAACTAGACCCTGTGTAAGATACATGTCCATTGGAAATGTCCAGTACTTGGATAGACCTCATGTGGGGAATATAGTCAAGCACATGGTTGGGCACACCATGCGGGTGACATGCAATGTTCTAGTCATTTATTTCTTGTACTAAGGGATATACACATTGAGTTAACTATAGGTACATATCCTGGGTTGATGTTTGGGGATACACACTAGGTATCTGAGGTGAATTATAAGTGCTTCCCCTTTTTAGGAATTTTTTATATTTTCTCATCCTATGTTTAGAATTAGTTGTGTGATTAGTCCATTCTTAGTGATTTTTCATGTAGATCGTGATGTTGGAGCCCTTTCATCCTGAAGAGGATTCCTATATGGTGTTTTGAATTTGGAATGTTTTTTGTGGGAGGTTTTATTGGAGTTTTGGATATAGAATCCTTCTGTGAGTTTTGTTGTGAGATGTGTGGTATGATTTAGGTTTGTGAGCTTATTGGATGACTTGGATTGTGGATTCCAATATATTTTGGTTTGCGGTAATTCTGGATGTATCTTAGAAGGTGAGATGGATGTTTATCTCTAATGAGTTATTTGTATGGTCTTTGGGTGTTAGGGGATATTTGTTATTGTTTTAGTGGTTTAGGTTTTAGACCACTCACTTGAGGTTTTAGATTTATTTTTTGAGTATTTGTTCTGTTGGAGCCTTTAGGATGGGTTGACATTGATGTGTGTCATGCACTCCTGGGATTCGTTGAGTGGATGTTGATATGGGTTTGAAGAACCCATTATGGAAACCCTAAGGGGTGAGAAAATACACGAGGGTTCATTGACTACCAGGTAGTATGGTAGAGACTTTCTTATAATGAGGTTTTCTCAAGATTTCTCTTACATAGGAGGATCCCCATGTATGGTGCCCTATTCTTGGTAATTTCATGAGGACCATTGATAGTCCCATCATGGGTGCAGTGATGATTTTGGATTCCATTATGGGTGTGTTGTTGATCAAGTAATAATCGTTGTACATTAAGGGCTTCTTGGAGATGTTTCTCTGGTTGAGGTTGTCTCCAACTTTTAATGTGATAGATCATCACCTCATAGGGTTTCCTATTCTATCTTTGGGGATTCCCTTGTGAATTATTTAATGTTCTTGGTTGGTTTTGGTATTGAGACACCATTTGACATTTCTTGTATTAGATGTGGCATTTGGTTTGATATTGATGTGATCTAGGGGACTGAGGGAGCCCTATGTCTTGGTTGAACTAGTGTTGGGTTGGAACATGTGCTAAATTGGTGAAAAAGGGTGTCCCCTTATAACCTAGAGACCAATAGTGAGAACTCATAGTGGTTGTAATGTTTTTTTTGAGGACCATACTATCCCCAAGATTTTTTGACCATAAGTTGGTTAGTGCTAATGTTTTATTAGTTGTTTAATATGTTTGAGAGTTGATCGAACCTTTCTCTTTGTGTATGTTGTCCATGGATGTTGAGGAAGTTTCTTAATAAGATTTGATGTTAGAGAATACCTTTGGGATATAGTTTCACTAGGAATTTTCCTTGAAATTTATCTAGTTCTCTCCTCTATTGGATGGTTTTGGTTAAATGGGAATAAGAATCTAATGGAAAATCTATAGGAGTGTATCCCTCTCTAAGGATAATGCATACTTACCCGCATAGATATTGAGTGTCGGTGGTCCCAGATGTTTTGTTGTACCTAGGTTATGGGTTATGTCATTCTAGACTATATTTAATGGACCTGGTTAGTTCTATAGGATTATCATTTTTTTGATATTTATATCAGTGTTAGTATAGTTCTTATCGTCAATTTGAATCACACTTTTGGATTCCAAGATCTCAATAGATTTTCATGTTTTCATTTTGTATGCCTATGGCTATGTCTTGAAGTATGACTTTCCTGATTTTCCTTACATTGGGAAATTTTGTTCTCCATTTTGAGTGGGTTGACACTCATGATGTCATGTGGTTGGGTGAGCCACATGTTATAATTCTTCTAGAATGATCCAGAGTGGTTGTAGGGTTACCTTGGGTGGGGGACAATGGTTTTATGATTTTATTTTTTTATCCTCCATTTACTTATTTATTTATTTTCTTTTATTACAGATATTATTATTTTTTATTTGCATTCAATTTTTATGACAATATATTATAGGTTCAATGGCTCTTTATTCTCAAGGTTCTATATCTCAGTTCCCTAGTCGATATGGCTTCAACAACCCTCCTCAGGCAGCAGTTCCCCTTTCCTCTCTGGCGATAGGATTTTCTCTCACCTTTATCTTCATCATTTCATGTATCAATCTTGATACACCTTTCTCTTTGAGGGTTAGTTACAATTTATTCTGCTTGAAGTTTTAGGGATTCAACTCAATTCATCTTTTGGGTATTTCTTTCATGTTTTTGGTTCTTTATCTTTTATGGGGATTCATTTCATCTCTTTTTTCCTTCTCGGTTTTCCTTCCCTCACATCATTTCCTCCTCAGATATAGACTTCAAATCGAGATCTTGGTTCTCGATTTTGGTTCCTCCTAAGATTTTTCCTCGCGCCTCGACATTCTAGGGTTCCATTCCTTCTCGCCTTCTTCTTCCTCACTATACATGTATTTCCTTGTTTTCCTATTTTGTGGTGTTATTTTATTTATAGAAAATGTATCTTTGGTGAATTTTTTAACGATTTTTGGTTTTCAATGTTCACTGGTGGAAAGTTGTGTTGTTCATCTTCCTCAATGACTTTGATGATGCCTCGCATTTTTTTATGATGATTCATATATGTTCAAAGTTGGATCAGGTAATGTCATGGTATTTTTTTCTCTGATGAAGGTTCAATGATGGGGTTTTCTGATTGAGGTTTATGATCCTAGAAAAGTTTTTTGCTTGATGTTGAGGCCCTTTCTGCTCAAACTCTTCTCTGGTTCTAATTACAACACTACTCCCCATGTTGGTCTAGTGCAGTGGTTCTATTGGAGCCTTTGGGAGGTGCAGTTTGTGTAGTAACCCGCATTCCAGGAGGCACAACCTGAGTTTTCTTCTCTCTTTCCTCTAGGATTTTGATGATGGTGTGTAAGGTGTTTTATATAGTTCTATGTCTTCACTATCCAGATCCTTGAGGTGAATGTTTAGGGATGAAGGTTATTTTTCATGATTGTCAGTGGTTTTTTAAATTCTGTGTGGATGGGTTGATTTTTAATGCATTTGTAATTTTTAAGTGGTTCTCATTTAACCTAAAATTGTGTTTATTAAAAATATAAAAAAAATATTTGGTGATTATATTTTCACTACTCAGGGTGGCCTACTAAGATTTATTTCATACCCCTGTATGTTCCCCTCATTGTGTATGGATACCTAATGTTTTATTTTAGGTTTATAAAATGTGTAATGGTGGATTAGGTGAAGGCACATTGTTTCATGATTGACTAGAGTCTCCCATTTGGATTCTCATCATCATTTCAGTTCATCTTTATAGTTATAGATATTGTGTATGTGGTTTATCTCAGATTTGGTAGGAGATCCATGTATATTTATTTTTTTATTTTCTATTTTCTATATGTGACTATCCTAGTGGGTGATCAGTGTTTTTCTATTTTATCATGCTTTGAGTTTGTAGGATTTTAGGTTGCATTCCTTTTTATTATAGAATAATTATATTTCATTTATTTATATTTCATACTTTGTTGCTTATATTGTGGTTTTTTTGTTATTTTCATTATTATTGAACTTTGATTGAGGGTATATAATCCCTATTATATCATTTAAACCCTCATAGGGTGTCCTCTTATGTATGGGGAGGTATACTTTTGGCCTTATGGTGACCCTGACTGGGTGGCATGTTAGGTCTACTTGGGATGGTTCATTACAAAAAGGTATTTAGGATAAGTTGGAATGTATATATTAAGGAAATTTAAAAGTAAAATAAGTAAAGATGAAAATATAGAGAATTTTATTTGAGGATAGAAATATGGATAAAGAATAAATCATTGAAAATTATTTCAATAGAGTGAATAAAAAATTCAAAAATACTAGAATCTATAAAGAAATTTTGGAATACACCACTATTGATAAAAAACTAATAAATGATTTTCAAGACAAGTTTGATCCTAAAATTTCTACATCTAAAGATATAGAGGATATAAAAATTAAAGAATTTAATTAAATTTTTATTTCTAATGAGATTAGAAAATACTCCATCAATAAGGAATAATATTAAGGAGGAGATGTATTTTAATGCCGTTAGAAAACTCAAAATCAAAATGAAAAAGATAACAATTATTATAAAATTAAATATGTGGAAGAAAATTCAGAATAGAAAATAATTATTTCTTTTATATAAAGAAACATCAAAATATGAAATATGAAATATATATATATATATATATATATATATAAAGTTACACTAAAATGATTCATATGTGGTGGAATTTGACATTTTGAAATCAATTATCCAAATAATAAATGTGTTGAGTATGAGGATGATGATAAAGATTAAAAATATCCAAGAATGAAATGGGTTCAAAATTCGAAGGAAATTTAAAAATATACTGAGTGTAAGAAAATGTATCCTTAAATAAAAATAATAAGTATAATGAGAAAATATTAAGAAGGTTTATCATATTTATGGATTCAATAAAAAGAAGCAGTTGCTGAAAAATTCACAAGCATTATGGATCATGATGAGAAATAATAATAACGAGGTGAGGAGAAATATGTGAAGTATATACTAAAGCCTAAACATGAATCCTATCTTAAGTAGAACACTAAACATAAGAAGGATATTTGGTTTCTAAAAAATTAAAATGGTATTAAGAATGAATGATAGGAAGAGTATCTTAAAATGTAAGTTTAGTACATTGATGAAACCAAGAAATTCATGATGAAAGTTATTGAGAAAGATAAAATGGTGATAGATATATAATAAAAACTCTCTTTAAGAGAAGAGTTTTTAGTTAGCACATATTCACAGTTTCTTGAATTTGAAAATGGTCTGAAGAAGATAATACAGGTCATAAAAAATTATATGGGATTCAAATAATAATCACCACAAGCTATGAATCCAAAGATGTTGGTTAATTCAACAACTACTAAACTTAAAAACAATACACATTGTTTCTAACAGTGTGGGTTATAATATCAAATCACTGAATTTTTTTGCCTAAATGGATGATGAGAAATATTTTTATACATTAAAAAAAGAAAAAAATATCTCAATAACATCTTAGTTTCTATGAAAAAAAGAAATCACAATATATGGAAGTTGAGTAGAAACGGCTCTATGAATTGAACTCTTATTAACATGTAAGATATAAATTCATGGGTTATTTATGGTGTTGTGAATTATTTTTTAAATAACTTATTCAATAGTATTCAACATGTCACTTCCTTAGATAAATAATGAATCAAGGGGGAGAAACACTAAAAATATTATAAGATATTTTCAAGGGAAGAAATTAGTGAAAACAATTTTTCCAGCTTATCTTCAAAAAACATGTCTGACTACTTGGAAGAAATATGTGGAATATGTAACATATATGGAATTTTTTTAAAGATTTCATTAATAATCTACCTTATTAGTTTCCCTATAGTGAAAATAAAAAATATAATTCAGAAACTAGAGAAATAAGTGAAGTCACTCATTGCTAATATTTATTTAAAATCTTGCAAGATAAATAACTCTTAGTTTCTTAACAGTGGTTGTTCCTAATAATTGAATTGTTAAAAAAAATCTTGAAGAATATTTAATATAATGATCAAGGGAAAATAACTATTGTAAATTATATTTTTCTAAAAAGTAGAGGAATTACTATGCTAAAATTGAAGTCCAAAACATGAAATTCAAAGATGCTCCTTTTATTGAAGTTCTTAAAAATGATATATTAAGTGTGAGAAGACTCTTTGATGATGGAAATTTATTTTATTTTCATGAAATAATCATTTTTTATCAATTAATAAAATTATAGTAGGATTATTACTCATGGAAAAAAATAATTAGAAATTTGATCCAAATTGGTGATCTAACCAATTCTTATTATTTGAGTCCCAAGGATGAAAAAAAGATGTGTCATAGAAGTATTAGCCATAATAGTTAAATAAATATGAGTAAAATATCAAAGTATGATGTGGTAATGGACTCACCCTAATGGAAGATGGAGAGTTAAATAAATTTGTTTTTTTTAACTTTTAAATATAGAGAAATAGTTTAAGGTACTCACAAAAGAGTGTAGATTCAATACACTAAACCACTTAAACTTATTCATACTTACATATTTAGAAATAAGATAAAAAGTACTATTAGAATTTATGTGTATTGTATAACATTCATTGATTATTTCACCAAGATGGCCAATTTCATGTTTATGAAGCACAAGTCTACAACAGTAAATATGCCCCAAATTTTCAAAAGAGGGGTTGAAATAGAGATTGGATTCTATATAAAATGGATAAGATTTTAAAATGGTAGGTATTAAACTTATAATTATTTTGAATTATATATTTAAAATAATGGAATAAATAATCAATATAGTGTTCCCTACACTCCCCAGTATAATGAAATAGAAAAATTAAAAAATAGGAGTATGGTTGAGTTGGGAAGAACAATTCTTTCTAAGTACAAACAATTAAAACATTTATTGAGGGAAACAATGTGTTTTATTATTCATACAAAAATATATATTTTAGGAGAATTTATTTACACATGAAACCATATGAAATGTATTATAAAATAAATCCATCAGTGAAGTAAATTAAAAAATTTTGTAGTCTGTGTTAAATAATTATTTAAAACACTAATTTGAGAAAAGTTTAGGAGAAAGAATATGAAGGTATCTTTATGGGATACCTAACAAATGGAAGAGGATATATATATGATATAATAATAAGCCACATGATTTGGTATTTTTTTAATGTGAAAATTATTTAAAATAAGACTAACTTGGTTGTGATAAAATTAAAAGATCTTCAAAATCATGAATAAACAATCATGTGGTTTTTGGATAAATAGAATGAAGAACAAGTTAAAAGGAATAAATTTTGGCTAATGATGATTCTGATCAAACCAGTTATGTGGATGGAGATACTAGAGATGAGAATCTAAAATATTAGAGATTAAATAAACGTGGTGAACAAGAAATTATTATCAGTGATTAGGAGGCTCCTGTGTATATAAGAAGAAGATTTAGGATTGAAATTTAGACAGCCCTCATTTCAAAAAATGATCCACAAATAGTTTCATAATAAAATAATCACGAATATTGGATATTATCTATGAGAGAAAAGTATATTTATATAGATAATAATTTTCATTGGGAGATTACTCCAAGACCTAAAGGAACAAAATTATAAGTACAAAATGTGTATTCATAAATAGTCTAAATTAAAAAGATGATTTTATAAGAAGAAAATTTATAATGGTATGCAAAGGGTATTAAAAAATGGAATGTATTGACTTTAAATAGACATTTGATCCAATTTAAGACTATAATCAATAATAACATTCCCTAATATTTCATCTCATATACACAATATGTTTTATCATATAAAGGTGAAGTTTGCCTTTTTTAATGGAGACCTGGAAGAAGAATTTTTTATTAAACAACCAAAAGGTTTCATACTTGATAAAGATGACAACAAGGT
Organism: Viscum album; assembly: GCA_963277665.1. NCBI lineage: Eukaryota > Viridiplantae > Streptophyta > Magnoliopsida > Santalales > Viscaceae > Viscum > Viscum album. The sequence continues at coordinate 227,955,987 of OY728162.1, forward strand.
ATGTTGTCACATCATAAACTACTAAGGACCCACCCAGGCCATAGTTATTCCATAAGTTAAACTATAACCCCACCTATAATAGGATACAAGCCAGTGACTAGCACCGACAAGGTATATCACACACATGAGTGGAATTAGCCGATCATAACCTACAATATATGAATATATCTAATGAAACAAGAAAGATAAAACATTAGTAGGATATATGTGTGTGTGTGTGTGTGTGTTTATGTGTGCTAATTTATACTAAACCTAACACATGCATGAGACTAATATTGAGATCCACAAGATAACCACCATGAATAAAATAGAATAAAAGGGAAAAAATACATACCTAATAGCTATAAAGGAAAATTGAAAACCATCCAATGTAGAGTGGTATTCACTACAAGTTGGCTTCAAAATCAGAGAGCCCCAGGTACCATAAACTCATATCACCACCAATACTAAAACTACCCTACATCCCCCAAGATCTTGAGGCATCAATGATGAATGAGAAAATTTAACCACACTCTCATAAATTTTTATCCAACCCTTCCATCATATACACTGATGTAACATGTGTGGACCTAAGGCTCGTGAAGGGGAGAGTATAAAAATACTCAATAGAATGCTCCAAAACCCATAGATGGGGAAATAAGGAACAATTAACTTTCCTCATAGAAATAGAGGTTTCAAATATGATTCAAATAAGGAAATCAAGAAAACAAGTTATCTCTAGGATCCCAACACTAAGGAGTATCTTAAAAAAAGTTAAGAAAAAAATATATTTTAAAACACTGGAGGGAATATGTGTATTGAAAAATTCTAGTCATAAAAGGTCCAATACTCAAAATAAACAATGAAAATATAGAAGGTGGTTCCCTAAACACTATAGAGTCCTTGAATACTGATTTTTATAGCTAGATGTTATACAACATTTAAAAGGAAACCCCCAAGGTTTCGATAAATCACAAGTCTCGCAGAAGTCATCACTGCATAGGATTCTAGTACCCATGTCATCTTTGGAAGATAATAAGGGGAGTTTTCTTAGACCAGAATATCACTCTCATGTTGAATAGTGCATGATATTAGAGGGAAATGGATTGACCAAACTATGTTCATATAAGGTACTCAGGTCCCATATTACATTCTCAAACAACTCATCCAACCAACAAACTCTTCCATGCCAGATCTCAATCTAAAAGTGTCAAGAATACCATGTGTTAATTCTCTAAGATGACACTGGAGGATCCATTCCCCATGACTATAGGTGAAATATAAACTCCATTATTGGATACCTATATCATCTAATATCTATAGAAGTTTAAAATTATATTTTGATGGAGGATTCCTATCCCATCTGATCTTTATAGACGGTAAAAATTCTACTCTACAAATAGAGGATACCTACCTCATAAATGTGGGTGAAATTCCATAATTTTTATAATTTCATAGTTGAATGATCACAACATTGTACTTACATGGGTGAAATATAACTCACCAAGATACTCCCAGTCCCAACGGGTGAGATAGAAACTCCACCTGGTAATTTTTATGGGGGAATCATTATCTGAATGATGTTTCATAGAAAAAAGGGAAGTATATGTTGTGTTTTGTGGGTCCACAGTGTGTTTTTTCAAGTTAAATGCATAGTCGTGTTTTTTCATTCCACATTCCATGTCCTTTTACAATTACATAGCATTTATAAGAAACATGTAGTGTTCCATTTCCATGGGTGTACTCGACATGTACCTCCTTCGGCATAAGACATATACCTTCAAAGATTAATGGGGTGTGTCCTAACATACACATTTTGTGGGGACACAAAGTTCCAAGGGAATATACTCCTAATAAATTCCAACCTATATTGGTATGAGTCACGTGTTATGTGACTCATTAACACTATTTTGTAATACTTAACTTCCCCAAAACCCCTAGACACCGCATCAGCGAGACATACGGTGTGTGTTCTTCTGAACCACACATCGTGTAGTCACCAAGTTCCTATAAACATAGAACCATAGATAATCCTCTGATCTTCAATCCTCCTTTTCTATTTATTCAATGATTATTTCCCAAAACTCCTGAAAACTGATTTGACCATCATTAAGACCAGACCAAATGTAAGTTTCTATTCATCCATTACTATAAAATAGATTTTTGTCACCTCTTATCATCATCTACATGCACTAGTTCATAAAACTATTATTCTAGAGTCATCCTTTCATAAATTCCATCAACATCAATCCTCTATTTTTTGTAAATCCATCATGATAAATTTTCAACATCTATCCATGGAACTTTGATGGATCACATAATGTGTGTGATTTCTAGAAATGGTATAACTATTGGTCAAACAAACACCAGTGATGAATGCTTGTAAAATGCGTGGATGAATCCATAAAACACCAAATTGAAAAATGATTGATGGATTTTCTTGGTTTATCCACCTTTCATTGGCATAGGTAGAATAAAAATAATTTATAAATATATAGTTTAAGATAAAATCATCATGAATAAATGACAGTATGACCATCGACCCTGAATTAGTTTGTTTAGGACCAATCTATAATCACATTGATATCAAACGGTTAAAAAATCATAAAATAATTCCCTACCTTATTGGGGAAACACTAACACTTTGATCTATTTTAACCATAGATTTTGTCACCATAACTATCAAATTGCACCCATATACGTCATTGAAGATCTGATTTTTTTCATCAATATATCATCACCCCACCACTTCCATTCTCCCTCTCCTATCTATAGTGTTTTTAAATGACAAATGCAGCTAACCCTAGTGAGGATGTATGAGGAAGATTAAATACATAATCACTATATCAAGTATTAAATTATTTTAATTAATTAAGTTAATTCACTTTACCATTTACTACATAGGTGGTTGTGAAATATTACTGAACCTGATGTAAATCAAAATAATTTCATGCCTAATGTAAACAAATCCATTCTAAACATAATAGTTTTATCAGTTTTTTCATATGAGATCCTATTCAAGAGATACAATAATTTCATCATAAATTATATTATATATAATAAAAATATATAATATTTTTATTATATCATTTTTCATTCCATACATCACTCACAATTTTACATCATCTCAACCATGGATTACATCCCATATTTCTGAACCAGTGAAACCCTAAAAAAACTAGGTTCAAAATACAAGGTAGAAGGTCCATTTTACCCTAGGTAAGGTCCTATAACTTCAAAACTCAAAATAAAATTGATTCCAACTCATGTTTGAGATCTAACAGTTTTCACATTTCCATGTCAACTCACCCTTGGGGTAAACCTTGTATTATGGAACCAAAAGAACCCTAAAAAATCTAGTTTCAAAATAAATGCTAGAATGATTTTTTTACCATTCTGAAGGTCTCAATCTTCTAAACACAAAATCGAGTAGAGTATCACTTGGGTAAAAACCAAGGACAATACATTCTCCCCACCTTAAAATTTTTCATCCTAGAAAAGAAGAGAAATTGGGATTGAAGAACAAAAAGTCCCAGGATTGAACTCATGTGGAACCTATATACCATCTCATGCATTACCCATGACTTTGAGATGCAAGCTATAAGAGAACTCACTATATCCCTAATTATAAAGGAGTAAACCTTCCATTATCTATGAAGATACCATCCTTATACCATCTCAAAGAAAGAATAAATAAGGGCATGCATCCAAACAAGGAATAATTTAATCAGTATTTTTATTACATTAATTAGTTGACTCAACTCATGGGATGAGATAAATCTCACAAGTATTTACTTTTTACCCTCAAAGAATCGCTAAAAATATAAACCCTGGTGGGAGAACCATGCTCCACGCCTTTTAAAGATTGTTCATGATCATCATAAAAGAGGTAAACCCACCTACACAATATAATCATACTAGGCACATAACCAAAATTTCATATTGACATTGAAAAAGCTAAAAGGACACAAGATTTTCAGGATTCATGTTAAAAACCACTTCCATGGATATCAAAAAAGAATAATCCCTATTATCACTAGCTTATATTCTGGGGGAAACATGTACCTTACACTTAAACATCAACTCTAGAATTTTGAGGTTTTCTATTCACATTAAAATCTCAAAATAAATCACATAATTAGTTGAATATATCCTTATAGGGTTGTCATCACTCATTTAAAAAAGTAATCAATGAGAACATCAGTCACCACAACTACCTCATATGATTGATTAACATCACACCCTTTTTATCAGGTGACCAGATCTACCACTATCTGAAGTGGGTGGTCCTGAGCATTTGTATGACTATACTCTATCAACTCCAAACCCAAATAAATAACATGACTACTAGAAAAAAATTAACAACTCATTGAAGGGACCTCATCTTCCTCACTAACAAGGTTCACTGAGGGATGTATATACTCAAACAAAACTACTAGGCATGACACACCAAATACCATGATTTAATGTAGTAGTCATCATCTAAGATTCTCATCTTAAAACCCATAACATGCACCATAGAAGAATTTGTGTTCACCTGAGGAAGTGGATAGAATAGTTCCATATTCAAGGAAAACCTTTTTAATTTATCATATGAGAATGTCTGGTCACATGGAAGCACGATTTTAATATCATACCATAGCATCCTTATCATGAAAGGAAGGTGTGAAGTTACCTCCATCGACCAAAGGCAAGCAATGTTTCCCCCATCAGGATAAAATCAACCACATAAAGACTACAAATCACATGCTCCCATCATTACTTAGAAATTGAGTTATTTATTATATAATACTAACCACTAAACCATAGCTCTGTTACTCTAATTTCATCAACCACCATAGTCTTATTTTTTGACGACCCAAGACACTCCATGAATCTAGGATCCATACTACCAAAATCTGAAGGCCTGATAGTATCCACCATGAATTACCTCAAGGAGGGATTTGGATCACTATATAAAAACACTAATAAAGTTCTCATCATTCCTGATATGTGTGTTGATGCATACACTAGATTCTAACCAAAGTTCAAATATCAATCATCCAATTGATGGTTTCACACATTCCATAAAATTCACATATAGTGAATGTATTTTCCATGCACATAGAATATTAACCCACACTCTCTAACTGAGAAGATGATAACTCAACATCCAAGTGGTTGGCTCTGCTTTTCACATCTGAGGGTCTTTCCCACTTCTATAGATAGAACCTAACTCATTAATTCAAATTTCAAAACTTCTAGATTTCCAAAAAGGGTAAAACGTGACCACTAATAAGGGTACTATCACACTTCTTCCCTATCATAAAGGAATTATAAAAAAGGATCTTTCTCAACTAGAGGTAAAATCACTCTACCATGGGGATGAGTGATTAATAAAAAAAAATGAAAACTTTTTAGCTGACCAAGATCCTTCCCATTTTTCCATTGGGGTATCTTACACTTGAATATATGGAACTAGGTGAAAAATGTGTTCTTACCTAAAATAGTACAAGGGTCTTTCAGATAATGGACACAAGTCACACACAAGTTCACTTCAGTTGCATCCAAAGCATAAGTATCCATTGTACGTGTTATCTGCAACCTAGGTATTCCACACTATGAATTGGTCTCCACTAATAATATATTAGAATATATCTGGTTCTACAATAAATATATTCCCATATTCACCATCCATGATGAGGAAATTCTATCTAGAACAATGCTCTAACCGTCTTTAGGTGAAAATATGATTGGCTCCCATAGAAAGGGTGCACTTCCACTAAGATTTACAATCTATCAAGGCTCACTAGAATGACTCTTACATAAGTGAAATCTCAAGTAATCTCAACCACATATCAAGGAATTTTCATCCAGATCCCTCCCAAATCACCAATCTCAAAAAACTACTCTATAACACATTCCTATAAAATACCTCACAAATCCAGCATGCTCTGGAATGTACCTAGAATTTTTGTGTTGCATTGTGAAAAGTTCAACATCCTATGATGAGAGCTCTATATTAGAAAATATATCAAAATATAACCTGATTAGAGTATCCCCATTGTGTGTTCAAGGAATACATCATTTGCTAATAGTTCATAGTTTTGTATAGGAAGTTCAGTACATAAACCTTCATTTTTTATTATAATTTTTAACCTGATGATGTAGTGAGTCATATACTCAAGTTGATCCCCTATCACCTAAGTTTTAGGCCTTACTCACACACATGTTAGGACTTTGTCTTCAAACTCATATATCATATCTAACTTAATAGTATTATCATCCAACCCAATGAAGATTAAAACATTGTCTTTGAGAAATATATGCATCGAGTGCAAGGGAAGATAGGTCACATCAAATCATGGGTTAGATAAATTCACAACCATGTCTAAAGAAATAGCATGATGTCACACATTGTTGGGTGGTGAGAATACCAAACACAGGGATTATCTCATCACATCTCTACCTCTATATATAAGATATCTATCAATGGGTGGAACCATGTAATCATTGGGTCTCACTCATAAAGGTTTGATCATATCTTGGAGATCTTACACAATAATAACATTAATGATCATAAAAACCCATTATATGATACATTTACCAACTTATCAATACCTTGAAATCAATGTTAATGGTTCCTAGCTTGACTAAAAGGTTACCATGCTCTTGGGTAAGAGATACATTGGTCGCCGCATCTACGCTGGTTTTCTTGTTCTATTAAAAAAACTTAAGACTTAATTTACATCATTTACCTAAGATCCCAATCCAATACTCACATGACAAAAAACAAAAATCACTATATATAGGATATAACTACTATGATATCACTCTATCACATTGTGTACTATTAGGGCCCCACCCAGGATAGCGGTATGTTTTAAATGACACACCAATCCCACTTCCAATAGGCTAGGATGCTGATGATTAGAACTGAGTGGGAATATCACACACATGTGAGGCCTTAGCTTATAATAACCTACAACATATACATATCTCTATTAAAATTATAAATATATGAAATCATCATGATAGATATAAATATGATCAACTGTACTGAATGTAATAAATCCATGATACATCTACTGATATACACAATATAACCAGTATGAATAACATAGAATGAAAGGGTTCAAATATATTCCCAATATCTATAAATAAAAACTGACAATCCAAGTTGTATAGTACTTCACTACAAGATGGATCCATACTTTAACAGCTCCATATACCATCATCTCATGGTACCACCAATGTTAATCCAACATTGTATCCTCTAATATTATCAAGCATAAAATCCAAATAAAAAATGAAAACCCCAATATCAAAAATATTTATACAATATCTATGTAATATGAACTAACAAAAAACATGTGGTCCTAAGAACTAAGTATCCATGAGTATAAAAATACTCATTAGGAAACCCTAAATACTATAAAGGGAGAAATAATAAACAATTGACTCATCTTTTATAAAAAGAGGTTTCCACAAGGAGGAAAATATGGGAATCCATAAGAAAAGTAATCTCAAGGTTTCTAGAACTAAGGATTCAAAAAAATTAATTCAATAATAATAATACCAATACCCTCAAAAACTAGAGGGCCTAGGGATATATAGAAATATTGGTCATCAAAGATCAAATCCTCAAAATCCACCATGTATGGGTAGTTGGTGATGCTCAAAACACTAAATAATCTATGAATCCTAAAGTTAATATATTACCACAACATCATGTATTAAAGGAAAACCCCATATTACCAATGAATCACAAGTACCAAAGCATCCATCCCTTTACAGGCATCCAATAGCCAGGTCACCTCTATAAGAAAAGAAGGAGAGTCTACTCAACTTCAAAACTCACTCACTTTATGATGTAAAATATACTACTAAAGGGAAAGGTATATACATAGCTATTATAATTGAATAATATCAGGTACTAGAGTATGATATCAAAAAAGTAAACTATCCAAATAAACTTGATCATGTTAGCTCTAAATTTATAAGTCTTGAAAATCTCACACAGTCATTCCCTCAGATGTTGTTGGATGATCCCCTACCCATGACCATGGGTGAAATAGAAACTATAGTGGAACATCCATGTATCATCTGAGATATATGGTTGGAGGAAATTCTACTCTAGTTTAGGATCCTAATCTCATACAAGCTCTATTGGTGGGTGAAATTCTACTTCATAGATAGAGAATCCAAGCCCCATAAATATGGGTCAAATTCCTGACTCTATCTGATTCCATAGTTGAAATATCTCAACCCCATACTAACATGGGTGAAATTTAACTCACTAAGAGAATCCCAATCATAATGGGTGAGATAGTACCTCCACCTTGGATATTTAAGTGGAAAACCCTATTAGAATGATGTATAGGGTAAAAAAGGTAACCCCACAAAATGTTTTATGGGTATAAAGTGTGTTTTCTTAGTCAAACACATGGTCATTTTTTTCATTCCAAAAACTATTCCCAATCCCATCTACATGGGGTTTATAAGAGATTTAGGGTGTTCCGTGTCTATGGGGGTACTATGTGTATACCTCCTAATGCTTGATCCATGTACCTCCAAAGGTACACAAGGTGTGGCCAATCACACATGGCATGTAAGGCCATATGGTTCCATGGGCATGTAATTCCAATACATTATCACCTAACCAAGTAGATGTCACATTACATTTTCACATGATGCTTAAGTTCCCCAAAAACACTATATATCACATTAGTGAGACACATGGTGTGTGTTCTTTAGAACTACACCTCATGTAGTCACAAAATTTCCAAAAACTCAACTTCATGAGGTTTCTTATAATATTCAACCCCATAACTATTTTCTCTACGATTTTTACTTGAAACTACCAAAAATTGAGTTTACTATCATCAAATCCTGATCGAAATTCGGATTTTGACCATTCTTTACCAAATAATAAATATCCATCACCTCCTTTCATAATACACATAAACTAGTTCACAAAACTATTATTCTTTATTAACCCTTTAATATCTTCCATCATCATTAATCCTCATTCGTGTTGCAATCCATCATTAAAAAACTGAAACATCAATCCACAGAACAATTTATTGATCAAACAATAGTTTTGTTTCCTATAAATACTTTAACCATAGGTCAAATGAAAATTGGAAATAAACACATGTAGAATGTCGGGAAGGAATCCATAAAACACCTAAGTAAATAATGATCGATGGTCAACTTTATTTTTACCTTTGTTCATTGGTAGAGGGTGAATGAAAATAATCTATAAATATATACTTCCGAATAAAAGGATCACAAATTAAAGTCATGGTGATCATAAACTATGAATTAGTTTGTTTATAACTAATATATAATCTCATAAATATTAAATGGGGAACAAAATCATAAAAAAAATTCCCTACCTTGTTAGTGAAATTTTGATTCTTCAATTCATTTTTTCAACCATATCTTCATTCATTATCTCCATCGAATTTAATCCATTTATTTTGATGTGGATCGGATTATTCTCCTAGATCTATCATAAATGCCACCATTTCCATCCTCCCTCCTCTCTATATAGAGTTTTTAAGTGAAAAAATTAACTAACCCTAGAGATGATGCATAAAGAGGATTAAATAGATGATCACTAGGTTAAGTATTAAATTAATTTAATTCACTTATACATTTAACATCATCAGTGGTTGTGAAACATCAATGAACATTATGTAAACCAAAATAATATTAGGCCTTGGGTAAACAACCCATTTTATACATAATTATTTTCTTAGTTTTCCAATATAAAGTCTCACTTAAGATATACAATTATTTCATTGAAAATGCTCAGGAGTGGAATAAAAAAATATAATATTTTTATTATATTATTTTCAAGGATACGAAGAGTAAGAATTTATACTCTGACTCAACCCTATAATAAGACCCCTATTTAAAAACCAATGGAACCACTAGAAAAAAATCTGAGTCAAAACCTAGGGTAAAATGATGTTTTATCCCTAGGAAGGTCCTCAGGATTCAAAACTCAAAATTGAGCTAAGCCTCCCTTATGTAAAAACCCAATACATTGCATATGAATGTTGAGGAAAGATCCATATAAACTAAAATAGGCTCCTTTGGTCAGGTATTCTATATTTTATGGGTATATTGGTTAAATAAAGTTTAAAAATTGAATTTTGATAGAATTTTCTTGTTAAATAGATGTCAACATGTACTCTTATTTTCATATTATATATAGATGATATAATATTTTCAAGTGACAAGGATAATTCATGTGAGGATTTTGAAAAATAAATAAAGATATATATTGATATATTAATACTATGTGAAATTAGATACTTTATGGGGTTTTATATAGCATAAGAATATGGATACATCTTTATATCCAAAGAAAAATATTCCAAATAATTGTTTGAGAAATTTGGAATAGTGGATTATAAATAAGTCAAGACACTCATTGCAGTTGGAATGAGATTTTGAAAATATGAATTAGGAAATAGTGTTAGTTAGAATAATTGTAGGTTAATCATTGTAAATCATAATTATTTAATGACATCAAGATCAAGAATCATTTATGTAGTAACACTCTATGCATGATATCAAAGTGATATAGAGGAGTCTCACATGCTGGAAGAAAAAACTACTTGTATATTTCAAAGGATCAGTGAACTATGGTGTGTTGTACAAAAATAGTATAGAATTTAATTTTATTATTTTGACATATTTAGATTGGGATAGTTATTATAATAACAGGAAATCTACAGTAGGTGGAACTTTAATTTTAGGGGAAAATTGAGTAAGATGATAGAGTAAGAAGTAGAATTTAGTAAATTTGATCACAGTAAAGGCGGAATATGTATCTTCAACACTAGATTGTACTATTCTTTATATAAAAGATTAGATACAAGATCTAAGAAAAAAAATTAAGAAGCCATTGAAGATATATTATTAAAATAAAATCATTATTGGTCTATCTAAATTTTTTTACCATCATTCAAAATCAAATTAAATTGAAATTAAAAATGATTCCATTAAATAAAAAGCGTAAAATAGATACTTGAACCCTGAATAATTCCTCAAAAATATAAAATTTCTTATGAGTTTTCAAAATAAAAAACAACTGATAAGTTTGTTGAGTTATAGAAAAAACTCCATGTTCAGTCATCCCCTCACTTGAGAATATGTCAAAATAACCCCAATAATGATTTGGATTATATTATCCAAGGGGGAGAAGAATGATACAACTCTTATTGGATAAAGTTAAATTATTCTCTTTATCTTTTTTAATATAAGATTCTGGTTATTATAAATAAGGGGGATAAAAATTGAACGAGTGAATGAATTGAGGGTGGATCTAAGTCACTTATAAAAATATTTCTTGTCATAAATAGGTGTAATATTCCCAAAAACATTACATTTTTTGGTAGTGTGATGTGAGGAAACTTCTATTTTATAATTTTTTTGATTTCATACCTCTTCATATGAGTTTTTAGTGTTGAAAAAAATAAAAAGGGTATATTTAAGGAACCTAATAATTAATGAAGTTATATTATATTTATTATAAACCTTTCTTGAGATCCATTAGAACATTATAAGATTATTTTTTTTATTTTGGAAGTTTGTTGAGAATGTTTTTGAGGTTATTTTAGTAATTATTTAAATTCATAATTGAGTATGAAAATATGAATAAGTGAATTAATGAAAAAAATAATTATGTCTAAGTAGACTAAAAATTTACAAAGGAACAAACCTTATTCAATACATGAGGTTTTTATATTAGAGAAGTTTGGAGTTGGAAAATTTACTTAGGCAAGGGTTCATATCATATTTGAATTCATGTATAAGCATTTTATTGAATCATTGTGATAATTTTATAGAGGAATGTGATACATAATAGATTTTTATGATAAATAATATATTTATTTTGATTTTTTGGGTGAGAATGGAAAATTCATTAAATTCATATGATTTTTGGATCCACATAAAATATTTATTAAAGTAAACTAAAAAATTATTAAAGAGAAGAAAATTACATAAATGCATAAGATATTTGTTCTAGTTGTCGATGTTGAAATTCTACTAATTCCAAAACCTTATGTTGTGCAAAATAAATACCTAAGCATTTATAATATTTTTTTTATTTGTAATATATTATATATATTATTTATTTTTTGTATAGTTAGAGAAAATTGAGATTCTTAAATATTGTAATACTGGTGATATTGATGTTGTCACATAAGTCTAAAATCATTATATGGTGAAGGATATATGATCCAAGATAAGTTTTTTTTTTCAACCAATACAAATGTTAGGTTTCCACAACATGAGGAAAAAATCCATTATTTAGTGTGTGTTGGAGAATAGATTCATGAGAGTGCTTCATGTCATGTTTTTATACCATGGAAGATAGGATCGATATTGAAATGAAAAAGATAGATTGTGTTTCACTATGACTAGGGATTCCATGATGCATCCCTAAAGAATGTAAAAGTCACATTATGAGATATCTCATCATGTCATATAGAATCATTGAATTTTTTTTCTTATATGAATGGAGGAAATTTTATAATCGATTATTCATATATATTTTAAGAAATTTTCCCTAATTAATTGTGGTATATTGTGAAGAAAAAAATAGTCAATAGTAAATGATGATTGTGGACCAGTCCTTGTTTAAGATTCTCGGTATTTAATTATAAGGATAAATTAAAGGGATCTAACATGAATTGGGAGAGATAGATATAGAGACTAAGACCGAGGGGTACTTATAAGTCTGAAGTGATGTTTATAGAGCCTGAGTATTCAGTTATCCAAATTATGATATAGAGCATTGAAGTTATGGAATTAGTGATCAAGGATAACTGATTTGGGTTAAACACTAAATTTCAAAGGTCAATTTTCTTAAAGAGGTTAACACATTTTTATTTTTCTTATTTGAAGGCTCAATAGGACATCATCATCATCAAATGTGGAATCATACCAGAATCTTGTGATATTAATCACCATGTTTTTAAATACCTATATATTATAGAGAGTCAATTTAATCAATGGGGTGTTGCATGTTGGGAAACACTCATAGGAATAGGATGATATCTATCAATCCAATTGTAATTATTGATTCATTTTAATGAAAAATATTTTAAAAAAACTAAAATCTATCATATTGAGAAGTAAGTATCCACATTGAGACCAAAGCTTATAAAAAGTGTGTGTTCTATATGTTAAATTCACTTTTATATCATTCAAGTAAGTTTTATATTTAAATTTTCATGGATCACATCCTAACAAGTCATAGAGGTTAATTTATGAAAAATAAATTATAAATAAGTATCACTCATACAAACCCACTCTCCATTGGTACAACCCATTCCTTGGTCATTTCACCTTATAAGGCTAAATAATTTGATAATTTATAATATAAATTCAATTAATATTTAACAATTATATGACTTAAAACATCATAAGTTAATGGGATTACATTACATGACCCACATATTTTAATGGAGATATTTCTACCCTTGGAATGGTGTAAACATTAAACTAATAAAATAATTGTAATTACAATAAATTTTTGAACATTACTTACACAAATTTTTGATAACACTCTAAACCCTATTTATTTTTACAAACTTCCTGAAATAATTGTAATGATAATTTTTTATTGAGATTTAATATTTACCAATTATTATATATTTTTACGGAATATTAGACCATGAATTTTACAATGGATATTAAAGTTATATTCCCTATACATTATCAATATATGTATATTATAAAGAATTGATTTCATATTTATTTTATATCATTACTAAATTTAATTTTTTAAACTCATTACATATATGTGTTACACTGATATGTTATATTTCTTTTATTAGGTATCTAGGACATTTTAGAAATTATATGTGTTAGAAAGATCAACCAAAACATACTATTTGTGAAGGATACATGTACAAAGAGTTTTTTACCTTTTTTTCAGGGTATTTGTATGGGATTGAGGAATGATTCAATTCAGTTGGATTTTTTAATGACAATAAAAATCAATTGTAGTATTAAAGTAAATTAGTAAACTTTACAACATTAGGTCTTCAAGTTGGTAAAGTATCATTAATTACATTGACACAAAAAAAGTACATATATTCACATCGATATGAGCTACTAGGTAGTGATATTTTGGATCTTTTAATTAAAGATTCCAATAGACAAGTAATAATACAACTCTATTATTGGGCTCAAAATAAGAAATTCATAACAAAAAATGTTATTAATTATATTATTGATTAGTTTTAAAACATAAAATTTTTGTATCATTACAAGATTCATTGAGTTGGTAAACTATAGAATGTTCATTGGAATTATTATTATAAATTATCATGGGAATTTTTCAATTTTATTATTAAAATACTCAGAGGTTAATATTTACAAGTTCATAAAGAAATATTCTTAACAACTTACCTATATTAACTTATACTTATTGAGTAATATTAGTGGGCCTAAAGAACATGGTCTACATATTTTGGATTCACATACTAAAATGTTATATTATATGGATGAATGAGTTTATTAAGGGTAGAGTGTTATAATCTATGTGAAACTAATAGATTTTTATGATGTGGGTGATGAAATTTTATGGAAATAAATCCTATCAAGAAAAAGAGACTGGTCTATCTATCTATGATGATATTTAAATAGTCAAATAGGAAAGGGAGGGTGAAGATGATGAAATCATTTTAACAGTGGAGGATAATAATAAAATTCATAAATATAAATTAATTGATTATATATCTTGTCATACTTTAATATTTTTACTAGTGGATATTAATATTTAATGTATAATATATGAATTAAATTAATCTATATTTATTTTTTTAATAGTTAATTTATTTTTAAAGTATTGTAACTTATTTGATGATATTTTTTATGTGTATATGCTAAAATCATAATGATTTAATGATGTGATACAGGATTTTACAATTCTTATGTAGTTATATGGACATCTATAACTCTCCCCACTCATTAGGTACTCTCCCTACATTTGATATTCCCCCTTTCACTCCAAAAATTACATATGTTATGGTTTTATATTCATCTAGAATTTTACCTACCTCTATTTCACCCCTTTATATGTTAGGGTTGTCATCAAACATGGATAGTGGATCAGATCAACTAGATAATCACTAAAAATATTCTTAGCATGATGTGTTATTGTGATCATCATGTGGTTATTGGATGGTGAATATAACTAGTATGTACTTGTTAATATGATAAAATAATATATTATAAATTTATACTAATTATTGAATACATTTTTTAGGAATATTATGATAATAATTTAAGAGAAATGAATGTTAATAACTCATATGTTTAGGGGTGAAATATTTTAAAGTTTTTGTCCCATTTGAAAAGTATTTAGTGCCTAAAAATAATATCAAAGCACTCTACGGGAAAATATTGGGCCATATATAATGTGAGATGATGTCCCTTGTAAATACTTGTTTCATAGTGAATTTATTTAAGATTAAATTTGTATTTAATTATGGGAATTTGGTGATAAAAGGTGGGATCGTTTGAAATTTTGATTTTTTATTAGTGGTCAATTTTTCTATTTTGGGATTAAATTATGAATTTTAAAGTTTGAGGATGAAATAATAGGTTTTTTTACATGTGTATTTAGGTTTTACATAAGATTTTCAGAGTTTTTGAGAGTTTAATAGGTGGATTTACCTATTGTTTAAAACTAAATATGACACTGGGTACCTAGTGGAAGGCATTAGGTATCCTTTGATAAAGTTAGAGATGTGGGTGGCATGAAGGTGCCACTAAGTTCCTAGTACCCTAGAAAATATTTTTCAAATGGTTAATTTTTATCCTTTTCCTCCTCAACCCACTTTTATTCCCTTTAAACATTATTTTTTTCCAACAGATCAAGAGCTCCTCCCTGGATCTCCTTAGTGTTCTGATTCCCCTTCTTTTTATTATTGATTCAAGAATGATCCAATTTGATTTATCATGTTGAATCAAAGGTAAACCTTCTATAACATTCATATCTTCCCTCTTATACACTTATTATCTGATTTTCTTTTCTTTGGTTAGGTATTATTTGTTGAATTCCATGAGAGCATGGTGGAATTCCTATAAATTGGGGGAGATTCTTCTTTCATATTGATTATAGTTTTTCATGGATGCTTTTATATCTCTCATTCATCCCTATTTTTATAGAAGTAAATTTAGGTGTGTTTTATTTTGAATTTTTGTTATCACTGAATGTTAAGGTGAAATATATTGTGGTTATAGTTTATTATATTTTTTTATTTTAGGAGTTATTTTCATGGGTTTTTTATTGGGTTTTATTATTCTTGGTTAATGGTGGTTGTGTAATTGGATATTTTTTGCTTTTGAAATTGTATTTGGCGATTTTAATAGAAACTTTGTGGTCATATTTATTTGTAAAAACTCATTAATAATTATGGTTTGTAGTCTAAATCCTTAGGGTGAATTCCTAAGTTGTGTTTGTAATATTTCATACACTTTTTTCAAATTAATGATAAATTTTAACACCTATTTTGTGAAATGTGAATGGTAAATTTTTCAAAAAAAATGTTGATGTACTGTATTATAGATTTATAATATGGTTTTAAATGAATCCACATAATAGTTTTGATCTATTCTGATTTTTTTAAACCCTTTATTTATAGTCTTAAGAAAATTTTATTTTGGGTAAGGTCTTCATCACTTATGGTTACATTTAATTTGAATGCATAAGATATAATATGTTTTAGGTTTGTTGGTTATATTTTTTATTTATTAAATAATTTCATGTATATATATAGAATTTAGAAATTAGTAATGTGTTGTTTTTTTAACAATAAATTATTACATATTATGTGAATTCTTTATTACTTAGGTCAGTCTGTTAAACATGTATTCTTGATTTAAATTTCAAGATTCCATGAACTTATTTTGAGGACTCCTTCCCATGAATTTATTAGATGATATCATATATAGAAATCCATTTCTACAACTATTATAAATATCTAAATGGTTTAATACCCATAAATTAATGTGGGTGTTATGTTTTTAGGTTATATTACCTAAATTTATCTTGATAAATTTAAAGTGACTAATAATCTATTACAGTTATGCTAGGAGATGGTTAATCAGTGTAAGCAATTTTTTTACCAAATTATTTTATTTTACTTAATTCATTACATTACACCTATTTGGATGAATGGATCTCTTGAACATCATCCAATAAATTCAAAATTCATAAAAGATAAAAACTAATGATATCGCAATACATAATATTTTTAAAAGGTTCAACCCCATTATGGGTGACTACACCCTTATTGTTATGAAATATAGTGTGGGATACATGGTAATATGATAATGAAAATAAACATAGGGATGGTATCATCCTTTATTCCTAAGGATATCTCCTCAAAAGACTATATTGTCTCTTGATAGTTTATTTATATTGGCTTCTAGTATTTTATAATGAAACCCCTAGTCACACTATTGAACATGATATTTTTCTCTACTCTTGGATTCAACTCATCAAATGAATAGATATTCTTCCCCAAAAACTGTCTTAAACTAAAAATGAAGTAAAAAAAATATAAAGTCTTCATGTAATCCATTCTCTCTCAATATTCATATTAATTAACTCAAGTATAATCTAGTATCTTCCTGTGGTATTCTTCAACAAATATGTGAATATTCATAATAAAATCTTTCTTTTAAACAAACTCAACTTATGAATTTCGTATACTTCCAATTCTATTGGATTCCAAATTAGCTCTACATATGATTCTTATGATTTAAAGAAGATATAGTTTGACAATGTCACTTCCTTAATTGACTTAGAAAATCCTCTAAAATATATTGGTCGGGTTAAATTTTTCCTCAACCTCAAATGATCTTAAGGAACATGAAATTTGGACTCACTTCATTGAACCAATGGTCTCCTAAAATTCACAAGTACTCTTCTATATATGTTCTCAAAATCTTATCTTAAATATAAACATCTCTCACTCAAATTATCTCTCTTACTTTTATACCTAGAATAGAGTATTTTATCCTCCATGAAACATTGTAGTTTGGGATATAGGAATTCATTTCTTTGAATTTCTTTCTTTCTCAATTATATGATCTTCTTTCTCTATAGATTCCACAAGACTTGTCTTTAAAATGGATTTTATACATTCAAAAATCATTCAATATTCTTTACTATTTACCCAAATATCATATTGAATCATGTATTTCGACTCATTATATTTTATCTAGGAAGAACAAAATTAGAATCATTATATTAATTTCATCAAATCAATAAATCAATATTCCATAAATTCATGTTGACATTTTAAAAGCTTTAAGTTATTTTTATGTAGTATTTAGATCTTTGAAATTAGTCTAACCCAATTTCTAGTCTTCTAAAGTTATTATTTCATAGATATAACAAATCATATGACCTCTATATTACATCATATCAAGCTTCTTTAAAGAAAAACATCTATAAATTTTGATCTTCTTAGCTTCCAAACTTCTCAACTTCCACAAATTTTGGAAATTTAAACTTCCTCATCTTCCAATATCATCATCTTCCAATATTATAGAATTTGGAATAATTTATTTTGAAGAAATTTAAATTATTAACACCAGATTAATATGACATGAGAGTAATTCTATTAATATATGGCTTTAAAAATTTTATATTACTATCATTAAGATATATATCTTAAAGATTTTACTTTTTATTCTACTTTGAAACTTCAAGGAAAACTTATAAATTTGTTGTTATCTTTCAAAATCATTAAGAACACATAGATCCTACTTCTACATCCACTTTTGTTCTTAAACAGCATCCTTCTCAATAACTCTTCTTATACCTCTTCATTTTATAGGCTTGACTTATGAATTATGATTATTCAATAGTATCCTTAATCATATATTGTTTCTTTTTTATACTTTTTAAATGTTCTTCAATTTTAGGTCTTCTAAAATTTATTCTAATGTAAAACTTAGATATCGGTCTCCTTTTAATCTATAATTTTTTTTAAAGGTTGGGGTCGAAGACTCGTTTTTATTATTAAATAAAAGACCTCTTTTTTGATTTAGAAGAGGGAGACCCATTAAATATTCCAAAGGACCAAGGAAAATTTCTCCAAATACAAGTCTTGAAATCCCAATTATTGGCCCAAAGGGCCCTTTGGTGAATAGTACTGCTACAGTACCCATGCTGCTACAGTACCACTGCCACTACAGTTCCTACTATAGTACCACCACCTCTATAGTACCACCACTATTATAGTTTTGCTGCTACAATAACTTCTACAGTACTACTATAGTAACTCAGAAATTCCTCCCCTACCGAGATTTGATCCTAAGTCTTTTAGATACCAAGAAGTAGCTGCTATCACTTGGGTACATGCTTGTTGGCATTAATCTATTGTATATATTATCAATACATAAAATTATCACCACTTAATAATTTAGATACACATCAATCTATATCTGAAACTCATCTATTATAAATTAATCATTATGAATTCTTATAGAACAATTACTTTAAGGTCTTCATTACATTCTCAATGGTAGTTCTCTTCTTAAAATAGTTCTTTTAAAATATCTGGAACTTTAATCTTCCTTAAGTATATCTTTTGGGTTTAGCCTTCGGAATTCCCTTACACTCATTTAACCTTTATTAGTTTAAATCATAAAATATATTTATCCTCTATGTAATGTTCCTCTTACAGAAAAAGGGCTCCTAGGATAACTTTTTTATGTTTTCATTATGGATTCATCTTCTAAAATATATAACTTAACTCTTTCAATATCATCCAAGTTCAATTAAACATTCATCATAATTTTTCATTATTTATGATCATAAGTATTTATTCTAAAAATATTCAGAAAGAACATGTAATCTAATGTGATCTCATCAACCATCCATAATTTTCATTGATTCTAACTAACTTCAGCTTAATAATCATCAGATAGTTATAATATACTTCCTTAAATATCTAGTATCCATATAGTAGTTTCTTCCTATTGTGAATCTATATCTCTATCATAGAAATATATCTATAATACATGAATTGATCTCTATAAACAATCATAATAGAAATTATCATGACACTACAAGCTATATCTCAAAATAATTTTCAATGGATTCTTCAATATTCCTATTTCCATGAAAAGTATCATTATTCAAGAGACTCTTAAATCACCACACCCATTTATATTTCTCTTCCAATTGGAAACTTCTTATATTTACTTTACTTTTATTAAAAAAACGAAACACGCTTTATCACAATCCACTATGTTCTTTAATCCCCCTATAAAGACCCGTAATTTCCATGTAATTTTATTTTTAAATATATGGGAATTCTACGAGTTGGAAAAAATTAAAGGCGCATGATTCCAAGGCCCGGAGTGCCCTGAATGAATTTCTAAACTTTATTTAGGGTATGTTCAGTAAACGTGAGAGTGGGTTTTTATAACTTTTGAACCGGTGCTCGAAATTGAAATCTGAGGTCACCGTTGAACTCACAGTGCCGGTATTCGCTTAATAAGACAATCACCTCGACGGTAGTGGGATGAGAGTGAAAGATATTTTTTGGGTTTTTTGTGTAAGAATAAAATAAAAATAAAAGTGTATGAGGTTTTTATTTTTATTTGCAACACCCATGGGGGTGTTGGGAGGTGGGGTCCACTGGAACTAAACCTCTATGTGGAAGTTGAGGTGTGGGGACCACAAGACCTTAACCTCTCATGAGAGGTTATGGAGGTGGGGACCACTCGAACCATAACCTCCCAAGAGAGGTTATGGTGGTGGGTACCACCCAGGACTAGACCCCCCTTTAATTGATAGAAACTTCCAACCCCCCTCATTAATGTGTGGGATCCTCTTGACTTCCTCCACATTAATTGTGCCAACACACATACCTTTAATTGTGCCAACTTAGTTAATTGTCTTGCCCCATTTTTAAATTAAGTAACAACGTCATTGAATTTAGGAAGGTTCATAATAAATTAATCTTCATAAATGACATGATCATTACCTACCTACCCCCCTCTCCTATATATATGGAGTCTGGGAGGAGGATTTGGGATGGCTTCACCAAGCGACGAAGCGCTGGTAAAGTGACGCGACGCCCAACACTTGGAGGATTACGCACTCCAATGAAGAACGCGTTCTCCAATGAAGAACATGCTCCCCAACAAAGAATGCCAACCTCCTTTGACTTTTTTCCTTGTGAATTCTTCTGACATGGGACATCCTCATCTACGACAAAACAACGCACGAGCTCGGGATTGGAGGTCTGTGGTGAACGTGATGAATGATGAAAACTTCGTCTTTTTCCCCGTGACTCCGTCGACGTATCAACCTGAGGAAGGGGTTTAATGCTGTTTGATTATCACTTCACAAGTACACCCCCTTTTTTTCATTTTCTTGTTGGGAAGAATCTTTATGGAATGGTTTGATGTGCATCATTCTTGTGAACCTCTTGCTACCGCTCTAATGTGGAGAGTGCGGGCCAAACCAACATGTCCCATCCTCTCCGTAACCCTTGTGTTGTTTTGAAGTGTTCTTCGAAATGGAGGAAGGTGATGAAGGAGACAAAGGAAATGATGTCGCCACCAGCGGCCTCCGCACCCCGCGCCGCCCCCGCGGTGCCCCGGCTTCCCGGCCGAACCAACCCCGTGCCACCGCAGGCTGAACCAGCCCCGGCCACGCTATACCCCGTCCGTGCCACACCTCGGCCTCGTGCCCCGGGCCGAGTCACCCTCGCGGCACCCTCCGGGCCGAGCTGCCCCAGTGGCGCCCTCCGGGCCGAACTTCTCTCGTGCCAACCCGTGGCCAGTCCGTGGCATAATGGCTCTCTACGGCCCCTCGTGGCCTGCTGGGCTGGGCCCAGTGGGCCGGGCCGAACCCTACGGGCTGGCCCTCCCAACGGTCTACTCTAGACCCAATGGTTCAGGCTGAATCGACCCGAACCAGGTTGGCCCAGACTGGTTCAGGCTGGGTCGGGCCGGGTCGGACCGGACCCGGGCCCACTAAGACCCATTTACGCTCCTTCGGCCATATCTTTGGCACCGGACGTCCATTTGACGAACCTTCTGTAGTTATGGAAGTCTTGGAGCATGAAAGTCCCTTTGAGTATACCTCAATGGAGTTAGGGTTATAGTTGGGATATGGTTAGGATGGATCGTGCACAAATCCAACTGAGCCCCCGAGACTAAAAGGAAAATAACTCATAGACCAGGCATCCTATTGACACATCGTCTATTGCGTTGAGACCCCTTTGACATGGCGGACCTTTGAGATACTTTTTCATGGGACTTTGTAACAGTTGGAGTATCTACCAGTAGCTCGTGGAGCGGATCAACCCTGAGACGAGCGAGCTTAGTGTGGAGACCTAGTAGCTGGCTAAGACCTGACGACTACTGACCATTTTGACTCAGAGTGACTCTACTAGCCCAGTGGGGAGTGCCTTGGTGTCACAGAAGACCCACAGTGGGGAGCGCCTTGGTGTCATGGAAGACCCACGATAGTCGACATGAGGAGTACCTCAGCAAGCTACGAGGGGGAGCGCGCTTGGTGATGCAGTAGACCCACGGTGGGGAGTGTGCTTGGTGATGCGGCAGAACCACAGTGGGGAGCGCACTTGGTGTCGTAGCAGATCCATGTTACTCGACAGGAGGAGTACCTCAGAAATCCAAGGTCAGTGGGAAGGGCGCTTGGTGTCACAGTAGGCCCACTATACTCGATAGTGGAGGAATTATCCAACAGCCGAGGTTTCGACAATGTGACTGGGGATGTTACTTGATTCTACCCCTAGAATAAACTACTGGTTGAGCTGATTCAGTTTTTCTATGTTTTCCTCATGATTGAGATGGATCACTTGATAACTTACGTATATGTATGGGCATATACCTAAGTAGGGTTATCTTTTCATTTCTTTCTTTGTGGTTTATCCTTGGTGGATTTTGTGAGACCTAGAGGGTCTCGGGGTCCCTACTGAGTATCGTTAAACTCACCACTGCACGGGCTATGCTCGTACCTTGTTGTGTTGGTTACAGATGACGGACAGCGCTGACTGGGGCTAAGAGTACCAGGATTGGATGGTGCCCAGAGGTGGACCATACAGCATGTCAGTATGTGGAGGATACGGACGGACGAGGAGTGCTGAGGAGGCAATCTGTACCTACCCTTCTGGTAGGAATCTCGTAGGATGACCCGTTGTTTTCATTTGTACTTATACCTTATTGTTGGTCTTGTATTCCGGACCCTTTTACATTCAGCACTCTTTTTGTTATACAATTTACTTTTGTTCATATCTTGTTTTGTGTGTTTATAGGTTTTAAAGGCAATGCCTTCTCTGATTTAGGGAATTAGGCCTTTGGTGATAGTCTCCAGCCACTGGCCTATGGAATACGGGCTTGGGGTAGTCATGGCATGGGCCCTGGGGGACGGGTCGTGACTAATTGGTATCAAATTAGTCTATTCTACCATAGAATTTAGGACTCTGATCTTTTCTGTGAAGCACTAGTGTTAAGTGTAGTGAGTGTGGTTTTCTGTTCAGGGAGTCCAGTGTTGGTGTGGTTGCCGACATATCCATACACTAGGACCCTAACTACTGATTTCCGACTCAGTGCATGAAAACATTGATTATGTGTGTGTTTTCAAAAGTTTTCTTTAATTCATATCACCAGGTCAGCTCACCAAGTATAACTTTTTAACTATAGTGCACCCATTTCTTTTCAAGATGCCTCCACGCAGACAGCCAGCTAAAGTTCCGAGAGTTGTACGCACTGATATCCCACCGGGCAACGAGGCCTCGGTATAGGGCCCTTTTCCAGCGGAGGCACCAGTGTTACCATTACCCATTGAGCCACCGATGCCACCATCCCTAGTAGAAAATGGGGCACGCCTCTTGAGCGCGTTGCATGAGTTCCAGTGCCAGAGGCCACCTAGGTTTAGGGGAGAGACGGACCTGCAAGCGGCTGAGGATTGGCTGGAGGCCATGGTGAGAGTTTACCGACTGGTAGGGACACTAGCCGATCTCATGGTGATTTTTGCTGCCAGCCTTCTACAGGAAGAAGCGAACAGATGGTGGATCTTAATGCTCCCAGTTCACGAGGAGGTGATGTTTCTCTGGGTAGACTTTGAGAGCCTATTTCGGGCGGAGTTTATTCTATAGACTCTTCACGTAGTGTGCATTCAAAAGATACTTCATCTATAGTAGGGAAACATGATTATGGCTCGATATTCAGTGAGTTCCATAGAACTCTCATGCTACTCCACTGATATGGTGCGGGACCCATTCTTCAGAGCCTAGACCTTCGAGCAGGGACTCAGTAGAAGATCTTATTTACAGCTGCTAGGTGAGGCGATGGGGTAGGTGGCTTTTTTGTAGATATCCTTTGTGGATAGAGATGGAGTATCTTTTCTACAGTCTCTTACAGTCACTTCCCCACTTCTTCAGTGAGTTAGGGAGGTGCAGTGTGGGGATGCTAACTACGAGACATGACGTGCTCAGATATCCACAGGACAGGCACCTGATAGATTTTATGAAGGTAGGGAGCACGTCATCCTCTTCAGAGGACGTACCATGGTACTAGTGTCTCTTCAGGAGGAAGTGTTGAGGGAGTTCCACACATCCCCTCTAGCGGTATATCCAGGAGTGGTGAAGATGTACTAGGTTCTTCGACGACAACACTGGTGGCCGGGAATGAAGAAATCAGTTGCAGAGTTTCTCTCTCGATGCCTCACTTGTCAGCAAGTGAAGGTGTAGAATCAGGTACCAGTTGGATTGGTTCATCCTTTAGAGGTCCCAGAGTGGGAGTTGGATGGGATATCCATGGACTTCGTGATAGTACTTACACATATATCCATAGGTCATGACTCTATCTGGGTGATCGTCGACCGACTCAGTAAGTCAGCCCACTTCCTACCTATCTAGGAGTAGGGTTCAATAGAGAGCTTGGGACGCCTCTATGTGTAAGAGATTTTGCGGCTACATGGAGTACCCACGACGATTGTATCCGATCGTGACGCATGTTTTACTTCCTGGCTATGGAATGGGTTGTAGGAGGCTTTTGGGATGCAGCTTCGTTTGAGCACCGCCTTCCATCCTCAGACAGTTGGTCAGACTGAGCGGACCATTCAGACCCTTGAGGACATGTTGTGTGCTTGTGTCCTCAACTTTGTTCGCAGCTGGGAGGATCACTTTCCTTTGGTGGATTTTGCGTACAACAACATATATCACTCCACCATTGGGATGGCACCTTTTGAGGCAGTATAAGGGTGACCTTGTAGATCACACTTGTGCTGGACTAACCCAGGTGAGTCAGCACTAGTGGGACCAGAGATGGTATGGGCTACCATAGAGAAGGTGCAGGTCATCCATTAGTGGATGAAGACTACACAAATCAAGCATAAGTCGTATGCCGACAAGAGACGGAGACCTATAGAGTTCGAGGATGGTGACCACATATTTCTATGAGTCTCACATCAACGATGTTTGAGGAGATTTGGAAGGGGCGGAAAATTATCTCTGAGGTTCATTGGACCTTTTCAGGTCCTCATCAAAGTTGGCGAGGTGTCATATCACTTAGATCATCCACCTCAGTTGCACCGGGTGCATGAAGTGTTCCATGTATCCTAGCTGAAGAGATATGCGCACGACCCTTCTCACATCATCGACCATGGCGAGTTGGACATCGACGATGGGGCGACTTTTACGGAGGTTCCAGTATAGATTGAGGATCGACAGGATCAAGTCCTTCATGGAAAGTCGATACCTTTGGGGTGCGTTCCCTGGCAGCATGGGAACCTCCAGGAAAGCACATCGGAGCGGGAGACTTTTTAGATGCATGCTCAGTACCCCCACTTGTTCCCTTACATTGAGTTATGGATTACGGGGACGTAAAGATTGAGGTGGGAAGAATGTAAGGACCTGGAATTTCCATGTAATTTTTTTTAAATATATGGGAATTATATGAGTCCGTGAAAATTAACGGCACATGATTTCGAGGCCTGGAGTGCCTGAAATGAATTTCAGAACATTATTCTGTGTACGTTTAGTAAACGTGAAAGTGGGTTTTTCTAAATTTTGAACCGGTTCTTGGAATTGAAATCTTAGGGCATCATTGAACTCATAGTATCGGTATTCGCTTAAGAATACTTTCACCTCGACGGTAGTGGGTCAATAGTAAAAGATAGTTTTTGGGTTTTTCATGTAAGAAAAAAATAAAAATAAAAGTGTAGGATATTTTTATTTTTATTTGCAACACCCATGTGGGTGTTGGAAGGTGGGGTCCACCCGAACTAAACCTCCATGTGAAAGTTGAGGTGTAGAGATCACCAGACCTTAACCTCTCGTGAGAGGTTATGGTGGTGGGGACCACTCGAACCATAACCTCCCATGAGAGGTTATGGTGGTGGGGACAGCCCAGGACTAAACCCTCCTTTAATTGATAGAAACTCTCAACCCCCCTCATTAATGTGGAGGAGCCTCTTGACTTCCTCCACATTAATTGTGCCAATGCACATACCTTTTATTGTGCCTACTTAATTAATTGGCTTGCCCCCTTTTTAAATTAATTAATAGCATCGTTGGAATTTAGGAAGGTTCCTAATAAATGAACCGTCATAAATTCCATGATCATTACCTACCTACCCTCCTCTCCTATATATATGGAGCTTGGGAGGAGGATTTGGGATGGCTTCACCAAGCGAAGAAGCGCTGGTAAAGTGACGCGTCGCCCAACACTTGGAGGATTACGCTCTCCAACGAAGAATGTTTTCTCCAACGAAGAATGCGCTCCCCAACGAAGAACGCCGACCTCCTTCGACTTTCTTCCTCAGGACTTCTTCTGACGTGGGATGTCCTCATCTACGATGAACCGACACACGAGCTTAGGATTGGAGGTGTGTGGATGACGTGATGAATGACGACAACATTGTCTTCTTCCCCGCGAGTTCTTCGACGTATCAACCCGAGGTAAAGGTTTAATTCTGTTTGATTATCACTTCACAAGTACACCCCCTTCTTTTTCTTTTGTGGGTTGGGAAGAATATTTGCGGGAGGGTTTGATGTGATTCGTTCTTGTGAACCTCTTGCTATCTCTCTAATGCGGAGAGTGTGGACCAAGCTAACATAGCTCATCCTCTTCGTAACCCTTGTATTGTTGTGTTGTGTTCTTCAAAATGGAGGAAGGCGACGAAGGCAATGATGCCGCCACCCGCGGCCTCCGTGCCTCGCGCCGCCCTGGCCACTCGTCCGAACCGGCCCCGCACCACCGCCGGCCGAACCAGCCCTGGCCGCGTCGCGCCCCGACTTCACGCCCCAGGTTGAGCCACCCTTGCGGCTCCCTCCAGGCCGAGCCTTCCACACGGTGCCCTCTGGGCCGAACTGCCCTCACGCCGACCTGCGGATGGTTCATGCCCATACGGCTCTCCACGGCCCCTCGCGGCCCGCTGGGCTAGGCCCAGCGGGCCGAGCCGAACCCAATGGGCTGGCCCGCCCAACAGGTTGGGCCAGACCCAACGGGTCAGGCCAGGTCGACCCAAACCAGGTCGGCCTAGGCTGGGTCAGGAAGGGTCGGTCTGACCGGACCCAGGCCCACTACGACCCTTTTATGCTCCTTCGACCATATCTTTGGCACCTAACGTCCATTTGACGAACCATCAGTGGTTCTGGAAATCTTGGAGTGTGAATTTCCCTTTGAGTATACCCCACTGAAGTTTGGGGTATAGTTGAGATACGGTCAGGATGGATCGTGCACAAATCCAACCAGGCCCCCGGGACTAAAAGGCTAATAACTCATAGATCAGGTGTCCAATTGACATGTCGTCTGTTGCGTTAAGACCGCTATGACGTTTCCGAACTTTGAGATACTTATTCATGGGACTTCATGATAGTTTTAGTATCCACCAGTTGCTCATGGAGCAGATCCTCCTCGAGACGAGTGAGAGTAGTGCGGAGACCTAGTAGCTGGCTGAGACCTAACGATTGGTGATCGTTTTGACTTGGAATGACTCTACTGGCCCAGTGGGGAGCGCCTTGGTGTCTCGGTAGACCCACAGTGGGGAGTGCCTTGGTGTCACGACAGACCCATGGTACTCGACAGGAGGAGTACCTTAGCAGGATATGAGGGAAAGCACGCTTGGTAATGCGGTAGACCCACGGTTGGAAGTACGCTTGGTGACGCGGCAAATCCATGTTACTCGACAGGAGGAGTACCTCAGTAGTCCAAGGTTAGTGGGAAGTGCACTTAGGGTGGCAGCAGTCCCACTATACTCGTTAGAGGAGGAGTTCTCCAGTAGCCAAGGTTTCGATAATGTGTCAGGGGATGTTACTTTATAATACCACTAGAATAAAATCATGGTTGAGCTGAGTTAGTTTTTCTGTGTTTTCCTCATGATTGAGATGGATCACTTGATTACTTAGCTATATGTATGGGCATATACCTAAGTAGGGTTATCTATTGATTTCTTTCTTTGTGTTTTATCCTTGGTAGATTTTGTGAGACCTAGAGGATCTCGGGGTCCCTACTGAGTATTGTTATACTCACCCCTGCACGGGTTGTGCCCTCACCTTATTGTGTTGGTTGCAAATGACGAACAGCGCTAACTAAGACTGAGAGTACCATAATTGGATGGTGCCTGGAGGTGGACCATACGATGTGTCGGTATGTGGAGAAGACAGACAGAAGAGGAGTTCTAAGGAGGCTATATATACCTACCCTTCAGGTAGGAATCCCGGAGGACAACCCAGTAGTTGTTGTTCTTTCTTTTTCTTAAGTTGTATTGTTTTCAGTTGTACTTGTACCTTTACTGTTGGACTTGTATTTTGTATCCTTTTACTTTCAGAACTCTTTTGGTTATACATTTTACTCATGTATGTATCTTTCTGTGTGTGTTTATAGGTTTTAAAGGAAATGCCTTCCCAGTTTTAGGGAATTACGCCTTTGGTGCTAGTCGTCAGCCCCTGGCCTATGGAAGGCGGCCTTGGGGTAGTCACGGCATAGGCCTCAGGGGATGGGTCGTGACACCCCCCTTTGGATTTTTTTTCAATACCAATTTCAATATTCATATTGACTTAAAGAAAATATGTAACTCTTATCTCCCTTATTGATAAGAAATATAATGGTTCAAGATTAAGGGATATTTAACCTCACCTCATACATTAATAATGAAAAAAATTTATCTTCTCCTCCTTATTGTAATTAAACCTAAAACACTGGATAGAAGGCTTACATTAATTTTCTTAATTCAATGAGCCAAAAATTAATCGAATTTAAGTCTATATGACCAATTATCAACTTATAAAACAAGATATATTAACTTAAACATTAAATATTTCCACAATAATCCAACATGTGATACCAACATAGAAATTTTCTTTCTGGATATGTTTAAAAGTATTTTTAACTAATCTCTTGAATAAAAATCAAAAAATAGATTAAAACATTAAAACTAATGTAGGTTTATCCCCTTTTATGTAACTTTTCTACATAAATAATCAATATCTCTCCCATAATAACATATTTCATTTTTTTCTTAAAAGGATAGAATTGTATGATCAAAACACCTCTTAAATGATAAACCCTAGCATCCAAAATTTTGGTATTCAAAATATCAACATCCAAAATGATAATGTCTCTCCCCAAAACTATTTTTATTATAGAATCTAAACTCTTTCACCTTAACTTGAAAAAAACACAAAATCATAAATTCTAGCACTTTCCAAAATTTTATATTTCATGAGATATTAATATTTAGAATTTGTTCAACTCAACTCCCCCTCAAGGGATAAACTCTATCTAAATACTCCTTTAAGGATAAAACCAAGTGAAGTTTTGTGAGGAGGAAACCTGATACTAATAAAATCAATTCGTTTTTAATTTCTCGAAAAGTTGTAAAGTTTTCATATCTTTTCAATTTTCTTTATGACCCCATAAATTACATCACCTTAAATTCACACACAATGGAAATAAACACAAAATATATGGGAATAAGGTAGTTTTAACTTTTTTTTATTAGTTATTAAATCAAGTTTAATAGTTTCTTATCGACCAATAAACTTATTTCAATTTTGATATAGCTTTATAAGAAATTCCATGCATGATACTTAATTATTTTTCCAAAACTAAATTTCTTTGGGAACCATGATTTTCCTTATTTATTATTTCTCGCTTATTTAGAAACCATTTATGGAATTCAAGCTCTTATTCATAGATTTATTTCACTAAATCAATTTGTCTATTTCATTGTTAAATTAATTTACTTTATTTTTCTATATTAATTACTTTAACATTAATGTTCGTGTATTTCTTAAAACTATCCATGGTGTTCCTTTTCCTTTCATAATAGAATAATCCATTCTTTCATGTAGTATTTTTCTTAAAATTCTTCCTGGGTGTATTTTGTTTAACCTTCCCCATTTTATTACAACCTAAGGTGAAATTATCATCCTAATTCTAGTTATTTCTAAAAAAATATTATTATTCAAAAAGTATATGAATCATGCTTTGAATATGTAAACTATAACTTATCCTCAAAATAACAACTTTTATATAAATTTCTCACAAAAAATCATGATATTCAAATTATTTAGTGTTAAACATATTTACTTTCTTTTATGTATTTTTCTTGAACTCAACATGATTTCATTTTAATTTATATTTTATCCCTCTTAATGTAAACCTCATTTTTATTCCTATTATTGAAATGTTATTCCAAAAATCTATAGCCATGTTCTATTTTTATAGCACCAATAGTAGCCAATAAACCATCATTTATTCCCTTCTAAAATAATTGTGCTAACATGAATATATTTTTTCATACAATGACATCTTATTTTAGTGGTTTTCTTAGGAATAAATATTCTTAATATTTTATATATCCACATTTTATTAATTTATGGGTTTATAAAAAAATTACACACATACCTATCTATATTTGAATTTATAACTTTCACTTTTCATGGAAAAGTTATTAGTGTAAAAATATTACGGAGTATAGGTTATCATTTTCTTTGAGATTGCATTAAATTTATCCCTAGATTATTTTAATCCTATTTTTCCTCTATAATGAATATTTTTTAAAAGTAATAAAATGTTTAGAAATTTCTTGGAATATTATTTTTATTCAACTCCATGGGAAGACTCAGCTTGTATTACTTCCAAATTTCTCATTTCTACCTCTAGCTCAAGACATGTTATGCTGAGCGTATTTTTCTCAACCTCAACTAAAAAAATATTTATTCTAATTATTTATTTATCTTATAAACCTTATCTTCATTAAACTTAACCATTTCTTGTAAAGTATTATCAATCTTATTTACTCTTTTATCCTTAATCTCAAACTGATAATTCTTGACTTCAAAATTTTCTTTATAACTTTCTTCAAATGTGTGGATCCTTTTCTAAAGGAATTTTATCATCTCATATTTATAATCAAATGGTTTTTTAATAAATATTTATCTAGAGAGTTTTTTTACTTTTATATAAATGAATAATGTTCTTTGGATTTGAAAATATTGATGCGAGTGTTTTTCTTTTGTAACTTTTCATCCAGTGATTTTTCCAAATATTAGGTTTATATTTCTAGATCATATTTTTAAGAATGTATACCCTTGATAAATTCAAGTATATATGTGATAAATTCAACAAGGACCTTTTTTAAATAATCATTAACATAGGATTAAAATTCACTATGTAATTTAGTTTTCATATTCTCTTCACATCCAAAACTAGATTCTTCAATAGGATAAGCATCAACTAATATTATAAAAATATTACCATGTTGATTTCCTTCAAATAGTGGTGAATGTACTTTCTCATTTCTTATAGGGGTGTTATCCCTCAATTTCTTAGCCTCCTTGTTCTTCATATTTTTCAACGTCCTGTAAGAAACCTCCATGTTGATAGAATTTATTTAATGAGGAATTGTTAAATTATTCACCTCATGTATGATAGATAAAAAATTTGATGGGGGTAAATCCAATCATTGGTGCAACATTGTGCTTTGATACCATTTTAAGTTCCCAATAATCTAGTGTAGTTACACTGAGGGATTAATTAATGTGAGATATTCTTTTACTAAATTATGTTCTTTTACTTAATTTCAACCTATGAACTTGCTATGACAAATGGATCTTATGCATATCAACTAGAATATACACACAACATACAAGATAGAATGTAAATAGAACATAACATATGATATTTTTACAAGGTTCACCCCTAATTTTGGTGACTATATCCTTCTTGTGTTCAGATCGAGTCATATAAATTGGTGTTCCAATAATATGATAAAGTGAACACATATGTGGAAGGTTTCATACTTTAATCTTGATACTATATCATGAAAAATCCAATACACTATTAGAAAAAGATGATTTAGTGTTAGATTTTTATCATTTGTTTTTTTATATTTGATGGTAAAAGTTCCATTGGAATTTTTTAACAACTATTTTAGAAAAAAATTGAACTTGAAAACTTTTATAAAATTTAATTCTCATGAAATTGTCCTTTTTATGATGTGATCTTAATGAAACCCTCATCCTATTTACTAATGATAAAACCTATCTCATGATTATTATTCTAATTTTGTTTTATTTATCATACTTATTTTTTTGTTATTTCTCCTTGATCTTCCATTGTTTATCCTTCTTTTATCTCCAATGTCATTTGGTCTATGGAAACCCTAGTACACTCAACCCATGACCACAGTTAAAGGTTTTTGTAAAATCAGTTTTATACTTTATTTTTGAAAATTTTTATCCTCAATTTTTCATCATTCTCCCTATTTCCACAACCCTTGAGTGAATTCATTGGAATTCAATAACTATTTTCCATTTTTAGACTCCATATTTTGAAAGTTGTTTATTTTATTTTTTGTATACTTAATTAAAAAAATTATATATATATTCTATCTATTCGTTCATTTTTTGTATGTATATAATTATAAATTTTTTTTTATTTTTAAAATTATTTTAATATTATAATTTTTTTGATATTATAAATTATTTTTTATTGTAATTTGTTTTTTGCTGTAATTATTTTATTTATAATTTTTTAATTTAAAAAACCTTTTTGTTATAATTTTTTTATGGATGAAATCTTTTTTTTCTAAAAAAAGTTTATTTGTAATTTTTTCATTATAATGGAAATTATTTGATCACAAATTTTATAGTTCTCAAAATAAAGCTAGAATCCTCAAAATGAGATTGTGCATAGATTGAATGAATCCATATAAAATCTTTAGTATCCAACATAGTTCATGGACTATTATATTGGTTTTCTATAACTTTTCCTCATGGATATATATGAAGAGGAAATATATTAAGATAATCTTTATGATTTATGGACTAAAACATCCAAGAAATGATATTGATTTTAATTTACCACCATTAAATTATGATTTAAAATTTCAATGGGATAATGGTGAAATAATATTTGATGCATACAATAAATATTATTTTCTTTTTCATTATAAGATAGTGTTCACTATAAAAAATTTCCAACATATGAAAACATACCTGAATATGGTGTTAAACAATATTAAGCTTATCAATTTATGATGAGGGGTCTTCATGTCATCAATTTCAGAACAAATAAAAAATAGTGTACATGGGACATCAGGGATTTTTTTGAATGCATCATCCATATAAAATATTAAAAAAGGAACATAACGGTTAATAAGAGTATTATTTTTTCCTACAACCATTTTTAGTTAAAGAATATTACAACAAGGTGATAGGCATTAATGTTAGATTTATAAATAAGGTTATATCTAGTCATCAAACAAATATGAGGAAGAAATGATCCATTTTATTCGAACTACCTTATTAGATATTTTTGGAGGTAAAACATAACATTGATGTTATACATGTCGAGAAAAAAATTATGACAATATAATTGAAACATTATTAAACCTAAAATGAAATAAAAAATACTGATTTCATGAAAGACTATACATGATAACCAAGGGAATACATTTGGAGTTAACTACCATAATGAAAATAAACAAAATATATTTACCTCTGGCTTGTCACACATTAAAAACGAGTGAGAAGGAAATTTTTATACAATGTCTATATGGTATTGAAGTACATTGTGGGTTTTCTTAAAATGTGAAAAAATTTGTGTCATTGAAGGATTTAAAGTTAATAGGTATGAAATCTCATAAATTTCATTTATAGATGTAATAGTTAGTACTAGTTACATTGTGTGCCATTTTTTTGACACCAATTAGAAAATATATCATTGGGTTGTATTACTTTTTCAATTCCATTTACAAAAAATGAGTAGATCCAGATTTATTAGATATGTTGGAGATTAAATTTTCCCTCATAATTTATCAACTAGAAATGTATTTGAAGCAATAATTTTTTGATATAATGGATTCTTTTTATTCATTTTGTGTGAGGGGTAAGAATATGTGGGCATGTTTATTTACATTGGATGTATCCTTTTCAAGGATACATTAAAATTTTGAAGAAATATGTTATGAATTTTCTTCATCTAAAGGCCTCTATTGTTCAGAAATATCTATTAGAAGATGTGATTGAGTTTTTTACAGATTATTTGTCTAAAATGGAGCATGTTGGTCTCCCTATATCTCAACACTTAATGATTGATAGTGAAGGTAAAGGTATTTATGGTGTAAATGTAAAATTAATTCCACATGATGAAGTGATGCATGCACATTTATACATTTTGAACAAAATAGGTTTGGTCAAACCATATATATTAACACATATTGTGGGATTTAAGGTATAATATATGAGAAGAAATGAAAAGAGGATGATGAATGGATTTAAAATCATATTTTTTCATTGTTTAAGGACAAAATCTACACTGATTTATCTGCATCAAAACCATTGAAATTGTTAAAATTAGGACCAAGTTTTAATGTGATCACATGGTTTGGTTTTTATATTAATGGTTAAACATTTTATAAAAAAAACTAGGATTCTAAGAGTACCATTCAAAATAGTTGAGTAATGGTTATCACTGAAGTACTACATTTTACATGTTCCAAAGATAAAAACTCAATTTCTACATCAACATCCTATTTTCGATTTATTGAGGATATATGAAAGATTGATTATATAAACTTTTGGGTACCATTATTTAAGTGTAACTCGAATGATAGTAATAATGTTGTGAAACATGATGAGAATATATTTACAATTGTTGATTTCAAATGATTTAGTTGAAAGGAGGAATCATTTATCATGGTGATGCATGTAAAAAACATGTTATGTTATTCACGCATCAAATGGTTAGTGGTCCACTATTTTTCATTGATAAAAAAATATTTCAGTGATGGTAATATTAATGATATTGAAGACTCAAGGGAAATTTCTACATTTATTACATGATAACCCAAGGATAAAAATGACTATGATGTAGACATATCCAAGGAAACGTGAGATGATTACATATATGGGATATGGGAAAGCACTCCATTACTCTTATTATTACTCAGGTAAATATCTATTTTTTAGAAAACTGATACTGTTAAAAACATTATTTTTTAACAATAATATTTAAATATATATATATTTAGAATTAATTACATTTTTTTAACAATTTTTATATTAATTAGATTAAGATATAATTTTTTTTAAAATTTTTCGATATCATTTTTTGTGATTATTTTCCTTATATTCTTGATTTTCATGTATACACTTTTCTTAAATAATATATTTATAATTTTCTTCCACTTATGAACAACAACATTTTTAGTTATAAAATTTTTTTATATCTAATCAAATACATGGAAAAAATACACATTTTTTATGATAATAATTTCTGTAATTTTTTTATTTTTAATTTTTATATTCATTTGATTTAGTTACAAATTTATTTGGTTTAAAATTTTAACATTCAATGTTTTGATTTTTATTATGAACAATCAATTTTCTATTTATTAAAATTATTTAATTTAAATCAAATACATATACAAAAGCTTTTTTTGATGTAGAATGCATATTTATAATTGAAATACATATAGGCAAGGGAGTTGAGGTTTGTGTATTTCTTTATATAAATATATTTTTAGTAATAAAATTATTAAATGAAATTAAACTTATCTTTCACAAAATTTTGTGAATCTCTTATTTTTTTTCTCTAGAGAGGATGGTACATAAAGACTGTAGGGTTAGGATAACATATATATAAAATATTTCACTCACATTTGGATTGGATAAGTTGATCGTTAAATTTGATGATAATGACCACCCAATTGGTCCACATTCCACACAATTTAGGACATACATTTCTATATAGAGTCATTGTAGTTTAGGTGTTTTATTCCCAGATTAGAGTGTCAACCAATCAATGGAATATATTTTTTGGGAGTCCATTATGTTAAAGTTTATAAACATATTTATTTAATTTGACAATGGTTTAAATATTATAAATTTCATATGAGTAATATTTAATCCATTCAAATAAAAATGGAATTAAACTTTTAAGAGATAAAAGCAATTTAAAAAAGTGTATATCCTTTATGGTAACTAGATTAAGAGATTTTAAGTCAAATTCGAATTCATTTTACATTTTTTGTAGTAAACATAATCAAGATAAATGCCTTAGGTATGGGTTTATATATATAGATACATGGAATATGTTTTTCTTCAGTTGGCGGGAGGAAGCCTTTATGGTATGTTATTTTTATTTATAAAATTTATTTATTAAATTAATTTTAATTACATGATAACTTTTTTCTTATTTCTTATGTAACAAGACTTTATAAAACCTCACCAATAGATATAGTATTTGAATTAATGCCCTAATACACTTTCATATAGAGGGTATCCATTATAAAATACAAAAATTATTGCTAAAAAGTTTAATAAATTAAGAGCCTTGTCAAGTAACATTTTAGAAGAGGTTTCATAAGAACCTCTATCTCTTACCCCTTATAATTAAAAATAAAAAGGGGGAGAATGTAAAAAAAGGATTATATTATAGATACAAAAAATTAAGTATATAATCATATTTTAAGTAATTAATTATTAGTTTTCTTAAATATTACTATTTTGTAAATTTATCTCACTAATATAACAATTTAAAAAATTATTTTAGGATTCCCTTCAATGGAAAATTACCAAAGGTACTTTTATCCCTAAGGGTCAGATGGATATTCCTACAAATGATTTAGTAAATCTGGAACATCCGGGTCGGATTAGGGGGTATAAGTAGGGTATCAGTTTTAGAAAAAAATTAGTTATACCTTTAATGTGACATCAATAGGGGTAGAATACAAGGGATAAATAGATTATTTAAAGGTTTATTTGTGATACATTAATGAGTTGATTTATGGTGGAATTAAATCACTTATATTAGTAATTCTTGTAAAAGTGATGTTACAGATGCATCTTGTGCAGCCTTCCTACCCTCATCCTCTATCTCCACATTTAGACCTCACCATGTACTATGAGTTACATGATAGAGATCCCCATGTACATATTGTAGAATAATGAATTGTACATTATCTGAGGGATTATGTATATCATCAACTTATGAAATTAGGTTAGGTAAGAGTAGTAGTAAATGTTATTATTGATCCAAATTCTGTATTGTCACTACCTACTAAGGAGTTGTCAAAAATTAGATAGAGTATTAGTGATTTTTTACTTTAGTAAACTTATCTTTGTCCCCACTTGACATATTTAGTATTCATTTTTTTTTTATTTTTTTATCATTAAATTACAAATTACTTATAATTTTTTATTACACTTACCATATATGGGTGTATCTGAATTCGAAGGAATTATTGCAAAGAAAATAAATTTTTTTGGAACCAACACCTTTATATACACCTCAGTATGTTGATAGGGTAACAAATTTAACATAATATTTTTCTATATTTGATAATCATTATATTTTTTTAATGAGTGATGATATATGTGGAAGAGATTATATAATGATTATATTTAAAACTAAAATCATGGATTTTATAAATATTTAGTATATCATTATAACTATGTTGTAGTTGTTTTCTATATAAGTAAACTTCAATTATAAATTCAATTTAATTAAGTAAAAATATTTTATATGGACTTAATTAATAACTATTATAATCCGGTATATCCACACTCCTTATAGACAATATGATTACACTTCTATTTATGGTTTTATGGATCTATAATATATTTCAACAGTTTTGTAATACATCATAAAAAATTAAATTATTGAATATATATCTGAAAGATTAAAAAATACACAGATTACGTGTCAATTTTTGTATTCCTTTATTAGGAAGAACATATATATAATTATGAACAAATATTCATTATACAACTATTAATAATAAAATTTTTATATTTCAATGGACATTGGATGTTATGAATATTTTTACCAAAATGAATGTAAAGTATATTGGTTATGCTCATTATTGGGTGTTGTTCAAAGAAGATTTAGAATTTTGTTAAATAAGTAAGTCTTAATTTATTCTTTTAGTTCTTTAATCTTAATATCTTCATTTATATATGTTTTGATAAATAATATTTTAAATTATAAAAATTCAAGGATTAAGTTTAATAGGGATATATTTTCAATAGTGGAACCATAAAAAATTGAATATATGAAATTTCATGCAAGTAAATTTTATACTAGTGAATCCTTATATTTATAAAATGTCTATTTTTTATTTAAAAAATATTTTTTTGAAATTTTTTTTATTTACAAGGATATAATATTTAATGTGGTAATTATGTTTTATAATTTACTTATGATATGATAAAAACTAGAATGATATAATATTTTCAAATTTTTATTTTCATTATAACACTTTTAATTTAATAAAATATATGATATTTTTAAATTCATAACACTTTATGTTGTGGTTTTTTAATGAAGTCTCACCATATACACCAAATAACATGAAAACCCTTTAAATATATCCCCAGAATATTTTCTATGTTGGACAAATTTTTAGATGTAGTTTAATTTAGATGTAGATTTGTAAAAAATGTTGATGAGATTTTCTATGGTTTTTTGACGTCTTTTTCTTATATTTGGTGATACCTTTTGTGTTTACAGGTCTAGAATTATTTATTTTAAAATATTTTTAAAAGAAAAATTATGAACTTTCCAAATCGGTTTAAGGAAAAAATTAACATTGAAATCCTTTCTAGCAGGACTCTTGATACTTATTTTTCTTAAAAATAACATTGAACTTTTATTCCATATCAGTTTTACTAATAAACGATTTGTAAATATGAGTATGAAGGATTTAAACATTGTTTTTTTATAAAATTGATGTTGAAATACGTCTATATGTTTTCTTTTAGAAGGTATTTCAACTTAGGTTTATAAAATCTGCATTAAAATTCCCACTTTTTTATGCCATCTATATTAACATTTATTTTTAATTGATGTTGAAAGGAAATAATACTGATGTTAATGGTTTTCTTTTGGTAGTTATATTGTCTCTTGATAAGTTCATTATGATGGATCCCACTATTTTATAATGAAACTCTTAATTAAAATATTTAACAACATCTTATACTCTTCTCCTAGATTTCATTGTTTCTCAATTAATAATATTGTATTTGTAAACAAATTTCCTTGACATCCAATTAATAAAAAACTACAAATACATGCATTTCGTCTTTATTTTCTCACTCTTTAAAATGATCTACTTAAGTGTAATCTAGTATCTCTAAGTTTTCATCTTCTTTAAATCAATGAAAATTTAGAACAAACTCTTTCTTCAAAATAAAATCAACTTTTCAATATTATCTAATTTCAAATATATTGGATTTTAAGTTCTATATACTTATAATTCTTATGATATATGGAATATGTAGTTCAGCTATCTCACTTACTTTCATGACTTAGTAAATCCTCTAAAATATATTGGTTAGACTCACTTCTTCCTCAAGATCAAATCATATTCGGGAATATAAAATTCAGACTCATAGATTTAACTTAATGATCCTACAAAATACATAGGTTAGATTCTCTCCTTCACTTTAGTCACTTATCTTCATCGTCATTATATATCTCTCGAATGAGATCATATCCTTTCATACTCACCATAGAGTATTAAAACCTCCATAAAACATGCTAGCGTGGGATCTTATAATTCATGAAATTTAATTTCCTACTTTCTAAATTACAAATCTACCTTATTTATAGATTCCATAAAACATGGCTTGACCATTAATTCATCATATTCAATTTTAATTCAATTTTTCTTTACCTATTCTTCAAATATTATCTAGAATAATGGCATAAGACTCGTGATATTTTATAAAGAAGAATAGGTTAGCATCATCACATTTATTTTATCAACTCAATAAATAAATATTCTATAACATCCATTTGACCTTCTAAAAACTTTTTTTAATAAAACGTATCCCTTAGATATTTAATCATAATATATCATTTCTAAAAAACTAATAGATTTCTTATTATTTTAGTTCCAATACATTATCTAATCTTTTTCTTATAGTATCTCAAGATTATTTCACATAATACATCATTAACTACATATTTCCTTAATATATGGACTTCTTAACATACTTATCTTCCATACTTATAAAATTCCATAGCTTCTACACTTATCACCTTTTTATCTTCTATAATGTTATATACTAAATTCAAAAACACTATCTAATATTTTATCAAGAATAAACTTGAGAAAGAATAATACTACTCTTATATAGGTTTTAATCTTTAAAAGATATTCTCATATAGATGTGTATCTTTCAAATTACACTTCCTCTTATGCTTACAAACTTCTAAAACATCTTCTAAATTAACTATTAGGTTTCAACATCAACTTAAAAATACATATATTTCATTATGTTTTTCTTTTAGTCTTCAGCACCATCAATCTCAATAACTCTTATTCTACATCTCCAGCTTCTAGACTAACATTCTAAAGCATGATGCTTCAAGAGAATCATCAATAATATATTAATTCTTCTTAAAATATTTTTCAATGTTAATTAAACTCATGGATTCTCAACTTTCTTCTAATATAGAACTTCAACATTGTTCTCTTATTCATCTTCAGCATCTCTTCTCATTACATATCCTTATTAACACATCATAATTCCAGATACACATCAGTATTCATATATAACTCATCATATGGTAATTTATTAGGAAGAAAACTTCTAGAACTACTACTTTTTGTTCTTAATTTATTTCTCATAGACTATTCTCTTTTAGAAATAATTCTTCCATAACATTTTACTCTTTAATACCCCTTAAGTATATCCTCAAAATTTGGTGTCTAGAATGCCAAACCACTAATTATCACTTTCATACTTTAAATCATAAAACTTCTTTAACCTATACTTAATGATCATATTCAATAAATAATGATTTTGGAATAACTTGTGTATGTGTATGTTCCATATTCAGCTTTTGGAATTTCCAACTTAAATCCTTTAAAATCATCCAAGTGTAATTCAATGTTCATCATTATTTTTTATTGTTTAAAAACACAAGTATAGATTCTCAAAATATTTGAAAAGAAAATATAGTTGATATTACTCTTATAAACTATACACACTTTTTATTTGTTTAAAAAATTCCAAATCAATAATAATTAGATAATTATAAGGTTCTTCCTAACATATCAAGTCTCCATATTGTAGATTTTTCCATTTTTAATTCTTCATTTCTTTGAAAGTAATATATATCCAATACATGGATGGATCTCTAGGAACATACATGATTTAATAAAAAATGGGAAATATATCAAAAATCTTAAACTATTTCATAATAGGATATTCAATATTTCTCATTACATGAAATACATCATCATTCATGGGACTCTTTAATATCCTTACCAATTTCTCTAACTCTTCCAACTAAAATTTTTATATTCTTACTTTATTCATATTGAAAAAAAATACAGCACACTTCATCAAAGTCCATTTTTTCATCAAGTATATCCTAAATGTTCTTTGGTACTTGTTTTTTGAGTTAAGAAGTTGAGTTAGTGATGGTTCATACTATGATATGATCTCCTAATACCTTTTAGTATAATTGAACCGATTCATTGAACCTAAATTGGAATGGTATGACCATTTCTTAAAAAACATTATTTATTGATCCTTATAGGTTTCATAAATGGAATCACTTATTTATACTTCAATCTGTGCAAATTATAAGTCATTGATCCACTGTTAAGTAATGGTTATGTGACTACATCAGTGATAAGGTAAGGGAACTGTTGGACAAGTAGGGAGAAATTATTTGGTTCTTAAACTCGTATTTTTTTAAATGTAACATATAGTTTTAATATAATAATTGTTTTTTTAAATAGATGAACATATAATTGATTTTACCTCATTGATTTTACTTTATAAAATGGTTTCTTTTATAAAAACTTCATTTGGTTAATCCTTTATATCTTTAAAACATTTTTCCAAAAATTCCTTCTATATTTTTAAATTTACTTCAAAAATGGTAAATTATAGTTTTTTTAAGAAAGAGTTAAATATAGAAACATGTTATTAAATAACTTTTAGAAATGAAA
Source organism: Viscum album (assembly GCA_963277665.1). Classification (NCBI taxonomy): domain Eukaryota; kingdom Viridiplantae; phylum Streptophyta; class Magnoliopsida; order Santalales; family Viscaceae; genus Viscum; species Viscum album. The sequence goes on from OY728162.1 coordinate 227,998,465, forward strand.
AAAAAAATTACTAATAGAAAATGTTTTTTAGATGAATGGGGTAACAAGTGGGTTATAAACTGAACTTTTAATCACCATAAATAGTGGTTATAAATTTTCAATGAAGTAATGGGAGTGAAAGAGAGTTCTTAAGATGAACATAAATGGGGTAAATTTATATTTATAGAAACTTTAATTTTGATTATGTATTATGAATTACCTATATTTTTCATGTATTATTACTAGTATTCCTTATTTAGTGCCTCATTTAACCTCCTTGTATCATGTTTATGTAATTGTTTACTCCATTAATTTTTACTTATTTAAACTGATATGATAATTCATGTTTTATTTACATATATAATTCACACATGGATTAACCTATAAGTTATTTCATGTTATATGTTGTATTAATTTATATCATGTTATTAAGATGTTGTATTTATGCATATGACCATGTGTATTATTCTATTGAGTGATAAAAGGACACTACTTTGATATATTGAGAATGTGATAAAGTGGTGTATAGTATTATTATATAATGTTAAGTATGTAAATTAACCAATGAAGAATAGATAAATCTCATGATATGGGTTGTAATTTCTTGATTGAGTATATATTGTATAGGTTATAATGCCAAGGCAGATTACATATGAGATGGGATGTAATACCCTATTTAAGTATACATTATTCCCTTTCCCACACACACACAGAGATATATACAGTTCCCATCATAGAGGTTTTCTTTAGAAATGTGTGTGTATATATATATTTAGTGGTATATATATACACATGTATAATGAATCTTATAAAGGAGGATATTAATACTATATCTTGAATTTTAGTATAGTTCTAAATTAGGTAAACTAGTTATGAAAATAGATGATTTTTAGGAGTAAAATAAGTTTGGAACCTCCCAATATAGGGAGTTATTGGGTGAAGATGATAATAATCTAGTAATTTATTTAATGTTGATTTATTCCATGTTTTTATTGATGAATTTATAAATAACTATTTTTTATATAGTTAAGTAAATAAGTAAACATGTTTATGCATACACCTATTTATTAACATTTGAGTTGAGCCACCATTAGTGGTACCCTATTGATTATTTATTCTCACACCTAGTATGGAAACATCGATGGAATTCAGTTTCATTTACTATATTTCAATTCTGAACAAGTATGTTGATAGTCAATGTATGTTTGTGGTTGTTTAAACTAGGATGTATAAGTTATATTTCTTGAAAAAAAAATGATGTCTAATGATAATAGATGGTTGTGGTTGTATGTTTTAATTGTTGACAGTAATTTAATTTTGATGATGATATATGATTGTAAAGGTTATGTGGTTATAATAAGTTTTGATAAGGATTTATTATCATTTTGGAATTTTGAATATTGTTCTAAAATTGGAAGTACATAAGTTTTTTTTTGAAGTGGAGTTCTTCTATATGATTAAATGTCAAAAGGTTTTTCAAGAAGTGTAGTTTATCCTATAGCCATTATATATATTCAAGCATTGTTTTGAAAGTGGAGATGTTTTGGAAATTACAAATCCCAGAAGATATTTTGGAAGAGGATATAAATATGTTCCAAAAATAAAAAGGGAATGAACCTCCCTATATAAAGAAGTTATATTATAATTTTTGTATATATTACATTAAAGATACAGAATTGGAAAATTAATCAATGAGCTAGGGTAATCCTAATATGTAAAATTTTTTGATTTTTGGATTTATAAGGTAATAAAAAAGTACCTATATATAATTTTTTTATCTTTAGTACATAAGGATTTTATCTTTTGTATGTAAGGTTTTATATTCAGTTCATGAGGATTTTATCTTCAGTGTGTAAGGTATTATCTTCATTATATAATCAATTAATCCTAGTAAGTGAAATATTTTCACCAGTATTTAAGGTTTTTTAGAATCATATCTATTATATGTAAGATATTGTGGAACTTACATAAGGTTCTTTACTTGGATAAAAATTAAAAAAGTATCGATTCATGGAAATGATACATAAGGGTGAACCTATAATTCTGAATGATATTTAAGGGGGGTTCTTTATATATAATTTTTTATTATATTTTTCATGTGATGAATGGTTATATTAAATTAAGTATGTGAATTTATATTTGTGTCAAATTAGTGTTTTTTTCAAATTTGTAGGAGATATAGTCATGTTGCAATGGTTCTATCATGATGAAAGTAGGAGGGTCATTAAAGTTAATCTCTATATTTTTTAACAACATAAATAAATATTTTTTTGTGAATAACCCTATCATTCCACAATTCATCTTTCAATTATGTAAAAATGATAGATAAATCAATAGGTTGTTCCACAATGTAATATTTCATGCCATGGAGTTGGAAAAAGTTGAGGCTTTAAGTTGTATTGAGTTTTTCTAAATCTATTAATGTTTTGGTGAATATGGAACTAACTTAATCATAATTAATGATGTTCAATTGTAAATATTTACTTAATGATTAGATTAGAGTTTAATTTTAAGTAGATGATATTCAAGGTAGTTATTTTCATGAGATTTAAGGACATCATAAATTTTTTTAGTAATCTATTTTAAGTATATAAGATGGATTATATATTTTTATATATGTCCCAAAATTGATTTTGAATAATAATAATTTATTTGAATAAATTATGATTGTGTTTTCATGAAGTAAAAAAATTGAAAAGGAAAAATATCCTATATATAAGTTCATGCATCATGCTTTGGTTCTGAATATGATAATTTATCTATATGTTAGTGAAAAACAAAAAATAAAAATATCATACATGTATGTTTTTTTGGATCCCCATATGATATTTGAGAAGTTCATATGATATTTTGGAGACACATATGATAATTAATATACATTTATGATGCTTGGATCATCGTGTGTGTGGGATAATAACCATGACACATCAAATACATAGTCATATGCAAAGAGGCAAACCTCATTAAAATTTATATTGTGTATTTTTTTAATGAATTGTTAAGGTTTTGGAGATAGATTTGGTGAAGAAGAATGAGAGTTAAAGGTATTTTACTTTCTATACAAACTGATCCCCCCCCCCCCTCAGTGTGTATGAACCTTTATATGATCCGAAATTTGGTATTAGATTCAGTTTACTCTCTTTTTCTCAAGTACCATATATGGATCAACACAATTTTGATAATATAAAAGGCATACCATTTTTTGATGGAAAATGTTTTAGCTCTTGGAAGGATATAATGGTTCCTAACATTATTTCACCTGGTCTAGATTTTTTTATTCCATTCAATATGGATTCATTTTTTCAATTAAGAACACATTGTGGTCTCTGAAAGATATTAGAAACATTGAAAATGATGGAAAATATGAGAATTATATTTTTATCATCTTTATCTAAAAAGAAACTAAAAAAATTCATTGAATATAAAAATACTAATGTGATTTGGAATAAGATTCATTGTATTTTTAAATAAAATAAAATTTGTAAAAAGTAAATTTAAATATCAATCAATAATATTTTGAATATTTTAGAATTCATGAGGATGAGACTATTAATAAATTTTTTACCATAGTAAATATGATTATGAGAACTATTATAGGGTTTAGATAAACTCTTGAGTATTTTAATTTTATAAAGAAATTGATGAGAATATTTATAGATAAATTTTATCCCAAAATCTCTACTATTAAAGATATTTAACTTGATCACTTTACCATTTATGAACTTTATAGTAGTCTCATTAATGATAAAATGATTAGTGTAACATCTCTTGAGAAAAAAGGTTATCATGAAAATGAAATTTCCTTTAAAGCCTTGAAAGGTGTGGATATTAAATAGAATAAGTACTTCTCAAATGATGAAGAAAATATTGAATATTATACTAAGACACTTTCTCTCATGATAGAAAATTTTAAAATTGGAGAAATAGGTTAGAATATAGGTAAACATACCTTTAAATGTTTCAATTATAGAAATTTTGTCCATTTCTATGATAATTTTTCTATGAGTTTCAAAAGGGGAAATGAAAATGAAGACTCTTCTAGGAAATCCATTTCTATAGGTCACTTATCTACTAAATCAAACAAAATGAAGAAATTTTCTCTTATCTCATTCAAAAGTAACTTTTTATCAATCAAAGGTGTGTCTCATAGTGAAGAAATTAGTTATGTGTAAGATCATAGATTTATCGCTCAAAGGGTACTCATTGAAAAATAAGAAGATCTTGAAGATAGAGTTAGGTGGGAAGGTATGTGATGATGCAAGAGAGTGTGTGTAAAAATATAATTTTAACTCTCGTATTGATAAATCTACTCCTTTATATGCCGATCATGAAGATTTAATTGGTAATTATGAACTCTTATAACTTTATGCTTCTGAGAAAATGGATTTGATGAATCCTTCCCTTAGAGGAGTTTTCTCAAAGAGGTGTTTTGTTGATATCACTAAGTTGGATTCCAAACTTTCCATTTATAATTTCTATATATCCACTCTTATAAGGTTCATCAAGAAAGGGAGAGTATGGAATATTGTGTTTAAACTAGAAGTACTTATGAAAATACTTGACCATTGCAAGTACTCCATCACTACGAAGGTGATTCTGGTGAAAGGTGAGGGGACTTGGAACTTATTTGATATATGAAAAATAATAATAGAGGTATGGGGTTTCTCTAAATGGAATATGACTTCCATGGGATTCATGTTCTATCAAATTGGTTTTCTATCTAATAAACATAAGAGGAGGGAATGGAGCTTCAAGTTCATCATTTTGAAGTCGGGTTTCCTTCATATGTAAGAATGGGATCATAATTTTGACCCCTCCAATGTCAAAATTACACATGTTTAGTTATGGATCTACATCCTTACATTGAATTGGCTATACTGGAACCCATGAATTCTGTGGTACATTGCATCATTACTAGGAACCCCAATAACAATATACAAAAAACTATTAACCCAAAGTTTGGCCACTTTAAAAGGGTCGTGGTTGATGTTGATATGTCATAAACCTTTTTTTAAGATGTGTTGATCATTACTAATGAAGATAGTATAACCCCAAAAATATGATATAAGATAATTTGAAAATTTTTATGACCGGTAGGATAATAGTTTATAAAATCTCAAAGTTTATAAGACACAAATTCTATAATTTATTCAAGATAAAAGAGAATGATAATAACTATAGTTGAAATAATATTTAAAAAGGTAAGGATTGGGACCTTTCACTATCATAATCTTTTTAAGAAATGAAATTGTGGTAGGAATTTAATGAAGGATGCATTTGGTGATCCTTATCCAGGACAAGATACTCCTCCACATGGTTAATTGACCTCTTATGTGGAGAAAATTATAAATTTATGTGATTATCTGGTGGATGAATACCTCCACCCAATACATTATTTCAACCCATGGGAGTCCTCACTAGAGAGTCTAAGGATCAATTTATATCTTTGAACATTGTTTTTACAATGATATAGAGCTTCGAATAAATGAAGACACATTGGATTCCATGCCTCCTGGACACTCCCTAGAGTAAACTCTCAAGGATAAGGAAGAAACTACACTCATGGGAAAAAATGTGGTAATAATTACATCTATTATGACATCCATGAGTCATGACATGGGGAAAAAGTTGGTGATAGTCAGGAACCCTCCATCCCTGAGTCACTTAGCCCAGTAGTATTTGAGAAACCTTGAATGGTTTTTGACTTGTTGGAAATAGAAAAAAGGTAATATAGTGTATATAGATGGCCCTCTAGCATGTGAACATTTTACTGAAAAGGTTAATACATTAAGACATATTTAATCTAATAGACATAAGGAACAATCCAAGAATAAGGATGATCCCTTCATGAAAGTTTCCTCGTGAAAAACTACAAAAAGGGAATTAGTGAAAGGTCCACATGAAGTAGTGATTAAATCCAATAATAACTTCTCTCCAATTAATGGGAAATTTTGTGTGGAAAAACCTAAGGAATATCACAATAATGAAGATACTGATTTTCTAGAAAAATTGGAGGAATCTCAACCCCCTGAAAATTTTAATAATCACTCAAATGGTGAAAGTTACAAGAAAAAAAGAAAAATGACCAAGAAGAAAGGGAAGTATCCATTCATGGAAATGGAAAAAAATTACCCACCCATCAAAAGGGATAGGACATCCTATAAGAAATGAAGATAATTCATTGGAAATTCCATGGGAAAGGAAACTCTCCCACTATGAGGGCCACCAATTACTTTATTGACATCAAAAAACCAATTTTTGTAGACATTGCTAAGCCCAAAATAAAATTTTCTAGATGGAAGGCCTTCAATTGGTCCTAGATTGGATTATCTATTATCTCTCACAATTCTAATGAAAATTATATAGATACCCTATGGATTTTTAAGCATGAAATTTTATAGGTCCTCTCTCATGATAAAATCACCTAGGTCATTTTTTTCATCTCATATATAAGGTATTAAAGTAACTTTCTCCTTTTCGTATGCCTATACATTCAATATTGGGAGAAGAGAAATTTGGGTAGAAATATTCTTGATGACTACTTAAATAATAAAAGTATATATTATCTTGGGAAATTTCAACACAATCATCAGGCCTAATGAGTGGATTGGGACAAACTTCAACAAGATAATTGATAATGAATTTTCCTCTTGCATTGATGAATGTAATATAGTTTAGATCCCAATTTTTTGTGTTGATTTCACATAGGGACAATATTACATTAATGTAAAACATGTTATCAAATTGGACGTATGTTTCTACCATGTTGATGATGGAATCCCTCCCATTGAGATTTCAGGGTTCACTCTTACAATATTTAATTCTAACCACAACTCCATAATTTCTAGGATTTGGATTAACATAAAGAGGTTATCACCTTACCTTTTAAATTCAATAATGCATGGTTGACCATCCATGGATGCATAGAAGTTGTTTTGAATGGATAGAGGTTTGAATCTACTGAAATCCCCCTTCAAACTCTTACTGGGAAGTTGAAAAGGTTCAAAGACATCTTAAAGGGATAAATTATATATTCATTGTCCAAACTTGATTATGACATTAAAGAGTATGAGAATATGCTTATTTTATACCAGATTCAAAATTAGAACTAACCATTACCCTTCTAGGATGAGATTCATATAAATTCTAATCTTTATTAATTACTTTCACTAAAGGAGAGGTTAGAAAGGGATAATTATAATATGAAATAGATTAAGTATGGCGATAGTAATTCCAAAATTTTTTCACCTCCTTCACAAGGAAGAAAGGTCTATAAGGAGTTTCAATGATTTATGTATTAATGGAAGAATTTACACCTTTAAAATGATATTAAAAATGATATTTTGGTCTACTTTCAAAGTATTTACAAAGACTATGGAGTTGATAATACCTCAATATGATTAAAATGATTCCTAAATGAATTAAGGAAAGTAGAACTAGGCTTATATTGTGATTCCCACTAAAGAAGAGGTTAAAAAATATCTCCTCACTGAACATGGATAGTGTAGCTAGCCCTAATGGTTTTAATAATAAATTATTCATATTTTACAGTGATATTGTCAATACCATGAAAGATTTATTCCTCTACACTTATATTCCTTATAGGTTGGATACTAGATTCATTCTCCTCATGCCCAAGATAGAAAATTTAGTGGACCTGAAGGAATTTAGGCCACTTTATATTGGAAACATTGTGCCCAAGATGATCATTAAAATTATTTTCATGATATTGGGGAGGATTATGGGTGAGATAATCACTCACAAATAGTTTGTATTTATTCTTGGAAGAATAATTCAAAATTATTTTTTCAATTCCTAAAGATGTATAAACCTAATGGGATGGAATGTAAAAGATGGGAACTTTTCCTTGAAAATTAATATATACAAGGAATTTGATTCTATCAATTAGGCCTTCATATTTTCTATCTTAAAAAAATGGGTTCTCTAATTTCTTCATCAAGATGGTTTTAATAGAACTCAAAAGTTTAAGGTTCTCTGTTCTTGTCAATGGATCCCCAAGGGGGTTCTTTGAATACTGTATGGGTGTTAGATTAAAAGATCTACATTCTGATCTCCTCTTTTATATTGCCGAAGATTACTAAAGTAGGTGTCTTTTTGACCTGAATGTTACTTGATATTACCATATAATGAATACTGGAAGGAATTTTTCTACCCCTTCACATCTCTTGTATTCTAATGACATTATATAAAATCATCCATAAGAACAATGAAATTTATTAGGATAATATTTGGACATTATGAGAAATTGGTTGGACAATACATAAGCTGCAAAAATCCTTCATCATATTTAGTAATGGGGTTACTATCTCAATAAAAATAGAATAAAAAAGGACCTTATTGTGAAGAGGGTATCCTTTCCTTTTAATTATCTTGGTGTTACTCTTTTTTGGGATAAAATAAAATGACAATATTTTATGAGAATCTAATCCAAGATTTAAGAACAAATAGCTAGTTTTAAAGGGACATGTCCTAGGAAGGAAAAATTTTCTTAGTTATATCAGTGGTCACTTCAATGTTTATATATTATTTATTGACTTAAAAATGCACCTCTAACTTAATTAAGAGCCTACAATGCAAGATTAGGAACTTTATTTAGACCATATTCTTCTGTGAAAATAGTTTGATATATTTTCCATTTAAATAGTGTGTCAAACCCATCGATTTGGGAGGATTGGATATTAAGGGCCTCAAAAAATTCAATGAATATCTCCTCCTAAAATTTAAATAAAACCTTATAAAATCTAAGGATTCTCTCTTTAGTTTCTTAGTGAAAGGTTCTTTTAGAAGCTGAGTAATGGGTACCCCTTATACCTATCTTTAATAATCTGGCCATCCATTAAATATTAATGTGGGGAGATCATGAATCATTCAAAATGGATAGTGTGCAAGAAATTTGAAATTAATTTATAGGACAATCTATAGCAGAATAAACCCCTATGAAATATCATGATGGTGTCATAGGGGATCCAAAATTGAAACATATCTAATTTGGAGCTGTCATTCAATTATTACCTAGAATCTCCCCCTCTTGATATTAGCGTAGAGGTATATAAATACATATATATTTATCATGAAACTATTTTCAAGACCCTTAATGGAAATGGTCAGTTCAACATTAAGGATTTCTATAGGTTCAACTGTGGAAATAATACCAATACACCTTCATGGATGACCAAACTCAGGAAACCTTTCATATTTACATCAAAAATACTAATACTATGGAAGACTTGTAAGGGAAGGATTATGATTTAAGAATAACTACAGTGAGATAGAATTTAGCTTGCATCATCCTGACCACTCTTCTTAAAGGCTTTGTAATCATTTCAGTACCTGTTTGTAACCTGTAATTACATTTAAAAACTATGGATATACTTACTATCGATATTTTATACCAATATATGCTTGGAAATCACCCTTGTCATCTTCATGAATTCTATCACTAAAATAGATGGAAGTGAATAGGTTCATAGTGTCCTCCTATCATCTTATTCTATAGTGGTATATTTTATACAAAAGGCAAGAAATGTTTAACCCTATATTAGATACAGTGCCTCATTTTATATAGTTTTTTATGATATTCTTAATTAAGTTCAAGAATCCTCTAAAATTCAGACATGTTTAATGAAAATGATCTTCAAGATTTAAATATTTTTCACATAACTGGCATGACTGGTAGGACCAAGAAGCCTCTTTTTATGAAATACATAAGTTATATTCCTTTGATTTCATTTTAAATTAAAGTGAATATTAATAGTGCAGCATCTGGGGTTCCAGGTCCTATAGGATGTGGTGGTGTATTTTGAATAGACAGTGGGTTTTTATAGGTATTTTTATACCACTAAATTTGGAATCTATTCACTTTCAAGGTAAAGGTATGGGAAATGATTTAGGTTGTCAATTTTTTTACCCACCATGCATGGAACATTATCTGGATCGAATTAGTGTCTAATATATATTTGGAGGCCTTTAGGAATGTAAGTATAAATATCCCTTGGAAAATACTTCAATTCTGTATTGGGTTTCTAAAGGATGATGAGGATTCACACCTTGTTGTTTCACATTCATATAGGGAATCCAAAAAATTTGCTAATACAATCTCAAAGAAAGAAATTGGAGAGGTAAATTAATGAAGTATTTAATAGTCCTAAGCTTCTTCTTACCCTTAGTGGACGTAGATTATAAGGGTTGGATTCATACCCTTCTATGTAAGTGTTGACGCTCTGTTCCTTCACAGAGTCTAAGGAATGACATAGGGGAGTACTTCAAACAAAGAAAAACAAAAAGAAGAAGAGAGAGGGAAGAAGCATCAAAATGTTGCAAAGGCAATAAGGCACGCAAGTCACTTGTGCACCAGCCTTGGGCATGAAAGTCACTTGCATGCCAAATGTGAGGCACACAGGTCACTTGCATTCCCACATTGAAATTTCTCCCTAATCTCAGGAGGCCTATAAATACCCCCTGTGGGCCCCCCATTTCAAGGACGAATTTTCCAAAACTCAGATTCAAGCTCTGGTCGCCTAAGTCTTTATCTGACATCTTCCGAACACTTCTAAGGTAATTCTTTACCTATAATGGAAGATCTAAAGAGGAAGAATAAGGCCTAAGTGTTAGAACTCATCAACACTTGTGCGCCTAAGTATCCACCCCTTAAGAGAAATAAATACACTTGCGCGCCGCCTTGCCATCTCAAGGGAACTTGTGCACCAACCTTCTGGAAGCCTCTAGGGATAAAACTAAGGGCTTGAGTTCAAAGTCTCCGAAGTATTACCCTATGGATTCTTCGTCGCCCAAGGTGACTCATGTCGTGCAAGTCTACTTGCGCGACCAGGACTTGCGTGCCAGAACGATACTTGCACGCCTCTTTCCTAGTCAGTCCCTTTCCTCAAATCCACCTCTCCTCTTCAAGATATAGCCTTCAAAACCCTCTTCAAAGCAATTTATGGCATGGTTCCTTTGTTGGTTTCTTTATTTGAAAGGAATTCTGTGAGAACATCTTCCAAAACCTCATAACTTACAATCTTTATGTCACTATTCTTAAGAGTTTCCTATATAACTTCATCCTTTGAGATGAAAAGATCTTTTGATTTTGCGCCTCCTTCTCAAGAGTAATCCCCAGTCATAAGTTCTTTAACCTAGGCCTCCTTCTCAGGAGTAAGCCCCAGTCATAAGTTCTTTAACCTGGGCCTCCTTCTCAGGAGTAATCCCCAATCATAATTTCTTTAACATGGGCCTCCTTCTTAGGAGTAAGCCCCAATCATAAGTTCTTTAACCTGGGCCTACTTCTCAGGAGTAATCCCCAGTCATAAGTTCTTTTTATTTGGGCTTACTTTTCAGGTGTAATCCCTAGGTTAAAAATCCAAATCTCCATAAATTACAAATAAATTTATGGACCCTATTCCTAGGCTTCTTTCCTAAATCCTGGTCTTCATCTACTTGGGTCATCATACATATGTAAGCCACATATCATTTCTTATGACTGCATCTTTTGTAGCACAATCTTCAGGTTTACTGATACCTCTTGTTTCTCACACAGACCATGACTCACGTGAGCTTAGATTGTAAAGGTAATCATAAAATCTCTTTTAGGATGTTAACCATGCATAAGTCCCATATTTCCTTACACGAACAACGTGGATTTTGATCTCTGCCTTAAAAGTAGAGTACATAGGAAGCCTTTCTAAGGTTCAATCCCATCATTCATTAATTATTTTCCGTCCCATATGATGTTAAACTATATCCTTTTAATTGAACTACGTGGGTTCTGATTCCTTTTTAATGAGGACACATAGGTATCCCATCTGCGGGTACGATCCCAACTCTAAAATAATCCATGTCTTTCTAAAGAACAATAAACTTGAAGTGCCCCAATGAGTGGATTTAAAACTAGTATGGTCATTATAATGACCAATATATTTCTATATAGTGTATTGAAGGATACCATTTACTAAGTATCTCTAATACACATGGATTATTCTCTATCAATGAAGAACCTAAAATACATATAAAATATTCTCTAAATTCCATAAATATCAATCATTTATTTCTAAATCTAAAGGAAAACTCATTTTCATACTTGGTGAATTAATAAGGATTCGTGGACATGACTTAAATCTATAAGAGAGTCCCGGAGTAGGTAATAATTCCCCCCAAAATGGTGTGATGAGCCTGACCTCCCATCCTCTCGACCAATGAAAATTCTTAAGCCTCATCGATCCACAACTAATGAGCACCTACCTTTGAAAAGTAGGACCAAAAGGATATAGAATCATTGGATGTTTTCGGATCTATGAATAAACCCATTAGAAACCGATTGGAAAGTTTGAACCTTAAACAAACAAGGTCATCCCCATTTCCAAAAGAAACAGAAAAATGGTGAACCCGACGTGAATCCTTAACCAAGTTAAAATGATGTTTTACTTATTTTTTAGGACCCTATTAAACTCAATATGAGGGCCAACAAAGCAGTCAATAACATATGCACTCATCCAAAAGATGTAATATGGCCAGACTTATCTTGATTATGTCTGCTATATCAAACATGCACTCTTTTCCAAGATCTCTCTGCAACACAGAATGGATTCTGTAAAGTTCACACCTATGAATGCTTCAGCCGCTACTCCTGCTGGATCCTCATCCGCTCTGAGGATGATATCGCCTACCCAACATCTTCAACACTGGGTCTCAAATGCGTTGGTGAGGGAATACAATCAACACGGTTCCATCTCAACTCTGGAGGCCACTCGACAAGCCCTTCAAGTTAACAACTCACCCTGGTTGTCCGGACAGCGACGACTAGTGATCAATTAGCAGGCGGTTCTAACCACCATCTCCAACTATTTCGGGTCATTATCCCCAGAATACAACAACCAGTCCCTCCAATATTACAGGGAGGTGAATGAAGAAGTCACTCAAGGCCTCATTTCCAGAATATATGAGTCCTTCTTGATGACTCCCACCAATAATCGCCGCTAGACTCATGTGGTAGTGCACCCTCAACATGATGAGGGTATCACCTCTAGGCGTTCGGCTCAGGTTCCTCAGACCTGAGCACGCAAGATGAACCATCAGAGGTGAAATTCAGTCAACAAGTAGTAGGTTCTTACCTCTACCCCCTCCGAAAAAGTCCATCAACCTAACTTTATGGCAAGCAACGAGCGGGCACACACAATCGTCCGTTATAATCCCGATGTCCAGCAGACTCGTCTGGCAGCAACCCTCCAATCCCGATAGGAAATTCTGACGGAGTACTATAGGTAGGTACATACACCTATTTATAATTCATCAGCCAGTTAGTAGGCTCGTTTGACTGCATCCAAAGAAGCTCACCAACCAAATGTGGTGACCACCTGTAAACAATCACATACACTAGCTTACAATCACCAATTCTGTCAATAGTATCGTCTTCCAGTATTGAAGGAAACTCATCAATCATATTTGACTGGTAATATCCAGAAGGCACATACACCTGCCAATGTTCATCAAGTCTGCCAATAGTCTCGTTTGGTAGCACCCAGAGAAGTCAGTCGGAAAGCTCCAATGACAAATTTGGATCAGGCTCAACTCTCTGCCCCTATGCATAAGTATTGTCATTATCCGTTGATAGGAAAAGAAGTATAGGAGCTGGCACATACACCTACTTCATACACGTAATGGATGTATATTCATGTTCCAACGGCTAAAGTCACCAAGAACATTCTGACAACGGTGAAAGAGCAAAAACAAATCCCTACCCATATTCTGGATACCTTTCATAATATTATAACAACTTCAGCGACATCACAGGGAAAGAAACACAAATCTATCCCTATCAGTGGACTGACTCATAAACATGTCACCCCGGAACAGATACACACCTCTGTTCCAGTCCAGGAGGGTTGTGGGGCATACTCCCCCATATCATATAGACAATCAAGTCAGGCACATACACCCGATTTAAATGGACATAATCATCCTAACCTGACCATTTCTCCTAAGCAGGCACATACACCTGGCTATATTAACCAATTTCATCAACAAGTGGTTTCCAAAGTGAGTAAGAAGGCATCCAATAAAAATACCCATCCAGCACAGTTGAAAGATCAAGATCCAATCTGCAATAAGGCCTTTCTCAATACTGGAGTTCCCGAAGCCAGTCATGTCTGATGATTTACCACTAGCAGGTGAAATGATTTCTCAATCAGAAGATATCTCAGGGTTTAGTTCATTCTCCAAACCACCCCTGGTTCATTCATCTTCTAATTTGAAAAATGAATTCTCTACCAATCTTGTTGAATCTGATGAAGCAAAAAACAAGCACCAGCTTTGGTCCAATCAGGTAGAAGAATATTCATCAAATGACAAAGAGGAAGTGTTGGATATGAGAAAACAACTGGAAAAATGTGAAATACCGATCATGTTTTGTCCTTTGGATGACTCTCAGTATGATATTCCAGAAACGTTTACAGAATATTGTATTCACGATATTCGTCCCAACATGTGTAAAACTCTTTATCACTTAAAAGAGAAAATATTATCATATGATGAATATCAAAATCATTTCAAGATAATATAAGGGTTGCAACACCAAATTGACTTGGCATCTCTCTCAATTTTTTATCATCCAAAGGTTGAAAAGAATTAGAGAACCCTTTAGCATGCATGCCTTAGTGAATTTAAAAGGTTGCGCTAGTTAATTACCAATGACCCATCTGGTATTCATATTAGGGGATGGGGTGTTCATGGAGTATTGCATTTCACTGTGCTCTCCAGTCAACAAAGCCCGCCAAAAGTGGTCTCATGGAATGTTATTGCCCATGGCTGGCCACATCTAACTAGTTTTGTGTGTAATCAAAGACTTTCTCAAGAATAGTCTTCAACTAGTTCTTCCCAAAGTAAAGAATATAAAGAAAAAGTTATCGAATTACTCTTGCATCAAGCAAATGAGAATATCAAACATGCTTCTCGTTTAGAGCATGCACATCACCAGGTGGCAGAAGTGTCAGAAATAATCCAATGGTCATCTTAGTTAGGTGATTTGAGTGGATGTCGGATGATGCATCCGGCCAATTTCCAGACTAAAATCTGCAAAATCAGGAGAGATTTTAAGAAAGTTTTATATGTAGCAGCTCAAGAGCCACCTCAGCTTGCTAGGCTGGGGACTCTTTTAATCCAACCCTCAGGATCAACAGATAGTATTCGAGGAGTTGAGCAGGAAAAACAAGAACATCCCCAGTCCACCAGACTGGGACTTTTTCAAATTCTCAATCTCTTCCTCAGCAAAAGTCAGTCTTCTCTCGATTAGGGAAGAAGCCACAAGAGAAACACAGAGCTAGATTATCAGGAGATTCCCTCCAGATTATGGTTCATCAAGAAGCTCCCGAGGGATCAACCAAGCAAAAGAAAATGTCTCATAAAGGACATGGAAGAAGATAGTATCGTAGAAGCACTGACAGAAGGACTGCAACACATTATGCATCGATAAATTTCATCAATGTCGTTGTAACTGATCCCCCCAGAACATGAGGCTCACTTAGGGGAATCAGATGACGAATTTCTTGTTCAAGAGGTTGTATACACAGAGGAAAATGAAGAAGGTGTGCGTACCTGAAATCAAAGGCTTACCCAAAATTTAGGTATTCCTTCTAATAACCAAATCCCCCCTCTCTGAAAGGTGTCTAACAAGGGGAAAGGAAAAAAGTCAGGTTACATTCCACCCTACCTCTGGAGAAGGCCAATCACTCTCATTAGAGGAAAGGTTCACACATCAAGAAGAGGAAATGAAGGAGTTAAGGAGGTTAAATGTAGAACTAATTCAAGATAGTCTTCCTCCTAAGAATGCTGGAGTTAATCAATCAAGGGAATTTGTTGCAGCTACTAGGATGGATCAAGAATATCCCCCTTTATAAGTACACCCTCACAGGTCTAATCCTATGGGTCATATGCGACAGCAACCAGCAATACTACCATCAGTGATAGTACCGGTCGCCACACCCATCCAACCTCCAATTCTTGCACCTGCTCAGGTCCAAGCTCAACCAGATGTTTCTCAAAAATTAATGACTACCATTGATTCATTAACATCTCGGTTAGAAGCTATGAAAGAATGACACGCACCAGTTCAACTGAAGAAGAGATCTTACCCTAAATGGGTGGATGCAATTCCTCCCCCGTCAAATTTTTCAAGTACCATATTCCCAATTTTTAATGGTTTGGTAGATCCAGAACAATACTTAACGCATTTTGTTTCTCTTTGTGATCCTATGATGGGAAATCCTCAACAACAAGAAGAAGTTAAGCTTAGGTGTTTTGTGCAGACAATATAGGGACCTGCTTTTGTCTGGTATACAAGTTTGCAATCTCAATCAATTACTGGGTGGGAAGATCTCCGTCAAAAATTCCTTCTTCAATTTATCTCAACATTTCCAAAGACAAAAGTTTTTTATCTTACCAATTTTACGAAAAGGGAGAATGAAAGAGTTTTGGATTTCATTTCTCTCTGGAAGGGATTAACATATTCTTTAAGTTTAGCACTCCCTCAAGAAGAGTTGCTGCCAATATGTGTGGAAAATCTGTGTGATGAATTACGCACACCATTGATCCCTGTGAAATACACAAGAGGGTTTCGAGACCTTACTTAAATCACTAATCATATAGCAGATTTTATGACAAATACTAAGGCTAAAACTCGTGTAATTCCATCAGTTCCAGGAAATAGAATAGGGAAAGTAGAGACTGCTACAGTTACACTTAAACAAGCACTTGTACCTACTTCCACTTCAAAACCTTCATCATATCGAAGGGATCCACCTTCTTATCATCAAAAACAATGGCCGCCTCGTCAAGATGATAAAAGATATCAAAGCCGGAAATAATTTGAAGATTTTAATAACAAAGCTTATTGTTTTCGAAATGAACAAGTTCCTGGCTACTTCATCTCAGCTCTGGAAAACAATCTGGTTCAGTTTCAAAGGCCCAAAAGGCCAAACAAGGAAGGAGATGAAGACCTCCCCAAATATTTCCCATTTCATCAGATGTTGGGGCATCCCATTCATGATTTCTTTGTCTTCAAAGACCTCCTGCAAAAGATTTTGGACTTTGTACAAGTAAAATTGAAAGTCTCTTCAGCCCAGGTAGCATGTGTTATTGCTACTGATCCAGAGGAAGAAGGCAAATGGCACGAAGTCAAAAGTAAAAATGCGTAGAAGTATGATGATTTCATGGTTAAGAAAATGATCAACCGAACTCATGTCATTTTACGAACACAATTGAATCATCCAATTGTGTCTTCTGTTATGAATGTGACAGCAAAACCCCCTTCATCAGAAAGAAAAACCTCAAAGAAGAGGTGTAATTTTAAGAAAGAAGAGTAGTCATAAGAAGACAAGCTCATGTAAAAGCCTAAGTTGTCTTTGACTTTGGAATATTTTATACCATCTACTTCAAAAGCACGGGCACCGCCCCACTAAACGGCACAGCTTGAACTGGTTAATCTGGAAGAATCTTCATCAGATGAAGAATTGATCTTTGGTTATATTAACATGATTCATTTAACAGATCCTTATTCCAATGATAGTTTCAATTATGATGAGCCTAAGTTCCCTGTATCTAATAGAGGAATTAGAGCAATAGATAGAGGTATAGGGTATAGGTGAAGACATAGATATTCCAGAAGCCACTATTTCAATCCTACCCCTGCTAGAACTGTATATGCGGTTGAAACTCATGGAAAATCCCTTGAGTATGCTCAATAGGAACAAGAAAGTTATTCCACACATGGAAGATTCGGTCCTAAAACAGTTATTTTGGAAGACCAGTGAGAGGTCACCCCTTCTTCCTCTCAGCAAATAGATAGACCTAGTTGGTCTAATCTCATGAATCCAAGAGTATTTCCAACTCCTACACCGATATCGGATGCATCTACTTCCAAAGCATCAACTTCCAAGGCACCTGCAAAACCACATTTTCATGATGGGAAATGCAGACCTTTGGACCAAAAGTATGATGTATTGAAACATTTGGCCCAAGTATTGGCCAATTTATCAATCATTGATGCCTTGAATCTATCAAAAGTTCTTCGAGAGGCACTTATTGGGGCTTTTTCAAGTCCTCAAGAATTCGAAACTGAAATTGATATGGCTGAGGTCTACCATATAGAGAATGATCTGGCAGAATGCCATGTAGTGATATCTTTTATAGATTAAGATGAAGATGATGTTGTACATGGACATATCAGACCTTTGTATCTATCTAGAAAATTCAATGATATAGACATCTGACGAGCTTTCATTGATAATGGTTCAGGAGTCAACTTCATCCCTATTCGTACACTTTGTCGATTGGGTCTCACCGAATCTGATTTATCTCCTTATACTTTGATGTTTCAAGGATATGATAAAAATTAACAAGAACCTCTAGGCGATATTACACTTAGAATTCAGTTGGGAGATGTTATGTCTAATTCAGATTTATAGTTGTTCGTCAGGACACAGCCTTCAACATTTTTCTTGGAAGACCTTGGCTACATCAACATGCGGTCGTACCTTCTTCGTACCATCAGTGTCTCAAATATTGTTTCAATGGTCAAATTGGGACATTTTATGGTGACAAGGACCCATTAAAAACATGTGAATATCAATACATTAAGGCATAATTTTATCACATGGAGGTAAAGGAAAAATCAATGGCAAAGAAGGTCACCAAAAATTAATTCTCTAAATGGTTAAGAAAAGATTCTAGTAAACCCATTCATACAAGTGAGTAGAGATTATGTGTTTCCTATCAGTCAAATTGATAGGATAGACCTAAATACAAACACTCTTATTGAAACCTTCATAATGTCAATTACGGTAATCAAGCTAGAAAACATGGGAGAAATTGTTGATTCACTAAGAAATGATGAAATCTTACATGGAGATGTCTTCATTTCATCCACTGAAATCCAGCAATTCTATAGCTCATCGATCAGGTCAGAAGAAGTTATAGCAATACTAGAGGAAAACAATGATGTCGATTCTCAATCCACCATCTCCTCTCTATCACCCCTAGAAGACCCTTCATCATCAATAGGGTCAGAAATGGTAGACACTTCTCCAAGATGTTCAAATTTTAACTTCTCCCCTAACCATGGAAATTATGCTTCGTCATCTACTATGAAAGTAGAAACAGAAGAAGTAACACATATTGAAGAAAAAGAGGAAGATCTCAGGGTTGCTCCTCCATCATTTGAAGAGGGTATCTCTACCACTATGGATTAACTCAGAGAAATAAATCTTGGTAAAAAAGAAGATCAACTCCCCACTTTAATTAGTGCGGCCATGAATCTTGAAGAGAAAGAAATGTATACTTCATTTATAAAGAAAAATAGAGATGTATTTTCTTGGAATTATACAGAAATGCCAGGTATTGATCCCGATGTTTCCTCTCATCATTTGGGTTTGGCAGAAGAATATCTAGGATTCAAGCAAGAAGCAAGAAGAACACCCCCAACTTATGCCTCCAAAATTAAAGCTAAATTTGATAATATTATCAAGGATAACTTCATCATAGAAGTTCAATATCCCAAATGGATGGCTAATATTGTCCCTGTGAAAAAGAATAATGGACAAAATAGAGTTTTCATTGACTTCAGAGATCTTAATCAGCATTGTCCCAAGGATGATTTTCCAGTTCTGATCACAGAACTCTTAATTGATGCCACAGTTGGATACAAATATTTTTCCTTTAGGGATGGTTACTATGGCTAAAATAAAATATGAATGGCCCCATAAGATGAAGAGTCTACAACCTTCAGAGCTCCTCAAGGTGTGTTTTGCTATCGGTTAATGCCCTTTGGCCTGAAGAATGCAGGTGCAACGTATCAACATGCCATGCACCATCTCTTCAATCCCTTCTTAGGGAAATTTGTTGAATGTTATGTGGATGATTTTGTGGTTAAATATAGAAAACATCCTGATCACTTGTCCAATCTTGAAATCATATTCAACAAACTTTGACAACATAATTTGAAGATGAACCCCTTGAAATGTACTTTCGAGGTAACCTCAAGAAAATTTATTGGCTTTCTTATGCGCCATCGTGGTATCGAAGTTGATCCTGAGAAGACAAAATAAATCCTTGATATGTCACCTCCAAGAAATTTGAATTAATTAAGATGAATTCAAGGAAACTTGGCCTATATTCAGCGTTTCATTACCAATTTAGCAGGCAAGTGTTTACCCTTCACCAGATTAATGAAGAAGGGACTCACCTACCAGTGGATTGAGGAATGTCAAGAAGCATTTCATACCCTTAATAAATATCTCTTGAGTCCACCGGTATTAATTCCACCTATTAAAGGAATACCACTTATTCTCTACGTGACAACTTTAGAGCGGTCATTGGGTGCCTTCCTTGCCCAAAAGAATGATGCTGGGAATGAAAACAGCTTTCACTATCTCAGTCATACTATGCTTGAGGTAGAAACTCGATATTCAAGTATTGAAATGTGCTACCTATCATTAATATTTGTAGTTTAGAAATTGAGACACTACCTGCAACATCAGGAGGTCCAATTGGTATCTTGCAATAACCCGCTTAAATTTATCCTTAGTCATCCAATGCTTACAAGATGTCTGTCAAGGTGGGAAGTTATTTTGCAGCAGTTTGATATCCAGTACATGTCTGAAAAGGCAATAAAGGGCCAAGCTCTATCTGATTTCCTTGATGAACACCCATCTGTAGAAGATACATCTTTAAATATTGAACTTCTTGATGAGGAAGTCTTCTCTATTCAAGATAATCCTCAAACATGGGAAATGTACTTTGATGGTGCCTCCATAAGTCCAACAGGGAAGAAAATGGAAGATCCTAAATTCAACAAAGTTGGGTTAGGAATTGTGCTTATTTCCCCAGAAAATGCAGTGCTACCCTACTCCTTCTTATTGTTGGAAGGCGGTACAAACAATGAAGCAAAATATCAAGATCTCATTGCAAGCTTGGAATTGGCGCTTCAGGCACAGGTGAATCACTTAAAGGTAAAAGGTGATTCAGATTTGGTAATCAAACAAATCAACGGGGATTATGCCATCAGAAAGGAAAAGTTAATCCCTTTGTGTGATTATGTTAGAGATTTAATGGTGTAATTTATTTCAGAACCAACATTTTCTTATGTCCCACGATTACAAAATTTCCAAGTTGATGCACTGGCTAATATAGCCATAGCCCTGGCAGATCCAAACCGGGATGAAACAATCATCAGTATTGCCTACCATCGTGTAGTTTCACCTTTTGTTCAAATCAAAACTGAGGAAATCAATGAAATCAGTACCATTTCTGAACCATATGGTCATACTACAGGATGGTTGACAACTATCAAGGAATACCTTCAAAATAGAACACTCCCACCTGATAGAGCTGAGAAAGAACAAGTCTGGTGATGTGTGGTAAATTTTACTCTTTATGATAGCCCAAATCACCAAAAAATTCTCTACAAGCGAGGTTTTTATGGAATTCTCTTCAGATGTATTGATGGTGAAGAGACAATGGCTATCATGAGTGAAGTTCATGTAGGATTTTGTGGTGCCCACCAGTCTAGACATAGACTTTCTGGTCAAATAAGAAGGCTTGGATACTTCTAGCCTTCAATGATGCAAGATTGTATTGATTTCACTAAGAAGTGTCATTCTTGGAAAGTATGTTCCAACTTAATTCATCAACCCCCAGAGTTTCTTCATACAACTATATACTCATATCCATTTGCTACATGGGTAATGGATGTAGTAGGACCTTATCCTCCAGCTACATTCAAGCAGTTTAAGTATATTCTTACTATTACTAACTTCCTTTCCAAATGGGCAGAGGCAATACCTCTCAAAGAAGTTAGTTCTAAAAGCATTATTAGTTTCGTCAATTCTAACATCATTACCATATTTGGTGTCCCTCATACTAAATTGACGGACAATGGCACCAACTTCTGTTCATCCGAGGTGAGAAAGTTGTATCAATAATACAACATCAAATCCATCCATTCATCTCGGTATCATTCAGCGTCCAATGGCCAAATATAGGCCTTCAATAAGGCTCTTTAAAACATGCTGCAAAAGATGGTGGATAAAGATAAGAAATCATGGCCTGATAAACTTTTTCATGCTTTATGGGCTTATCGGACTACCACCCTCACTACTACACGATCAACTCCATATTCATTGGTATATGGAATAGAAGTAGTCTTTACCATTTAGGTTCAATTACCTTCACTCAGAGTATCCATTTGTGATTAGTTATCTACATATGAATAATCTCAAAAGCAATTGGATGAATTGGAACGACTAGATGAAAAAATATTTTGCACCCTACACCACTTGAAAGTCTATCAGAATCGAATATCACGAGCTTTCAATAAAAAATTTCATCTTCATTCATTCATTCAAGGAGAATTGGTATTGGTCCTTATAACTCCAATGATACCAGGAAAGAATCCTCCAAAGCTTGAGCCAAAGTGGGAAGGACCTTACTCAATACATAAGGTCTACTCCAATGGAGCTTATTCTTTAATCTTAATGGATGGAGAACTCATTACTACTCCAACCAATGAAAGATTATTGAAGAATTATTTTGTGTAACACAAATACACCTGTTGTCCTTACTATAGGACATTAAACTACATAGCCCCTCGTTCATCCAACATGATGTTAAACTATGTTACCTTTGTCATCCTACATGACGTTAAACTGTACATGTTCATCCTACTTGAAGTTTAAACTATGAAAAAGTCCCTTAATACGTCCTATATGACATTAAACTATGAAGATTTCCTGCAAGATGTTAAACTGCACAACCATACGTCCTAGCTACATGACGCTAAATTGTACAGTACCATTTGTCCCACATGAT
This sequence comes from Viscum album, assembly GCA_963277665.1. Classification (NCBI taxonomy): domain Eukaryota; kingdom Viridiplantae; phylum Streptophyta; class Magnoliopsida; order Santalales; family Viscaceae; genus Viscum; species Viscum album. Next base: position 228,021,313 of record OY728162.1, read on the forward strand.
GTTAAACTGTGCATAGTTAGGGTTGTTTCTACCTCTTGTTTCTCACACCGAGTATTACTCACATGAGCTTAGAGTAAGTTTCAACCGCAACACCCACTCTGGGCTGCTAACCATGCGTAAGTCCCAACACCATCTTTGGGTCGTTTTCCTCAAGTACAACTCGATCACCAATTCATTCTCAATCGAACTACGCAGACTTTGATCCTTGCCTTCTAGGTTGGGTACGTAGGCAACCTTCCGAGGTTCAATCCCAAAACCAATATCTTCAATTCAGTTCACCTCCATCTCATACGATTTTGATCCGTGAAACCCCCCCCCCCCCCTCGAAACCAATATCTTCACATTGGTTCACCATCATCCTACATGATGTTAAACCATGTACATCCCTTTTATCCCTGCTACATGACACTAAACTGTGAAACATCACCGCCCTTTCTATATGACGTTAAACTATACATTCCCCCATTGTCTTCACTGCAAGACATTAAACTTCATAGCAATACATCCTAGCTACATGATGCTAAACTATGCAGCACTGGTCTATGCATATGACCTTAAACTATTATCACTTTTGTATTATATGACAATAAACTACAACAGTCTCTGACACCCTCACCTGAGAGGGATTCATTGTTGACATTGATCTCCAATCATGTCATATTCCAAGGACTACGTGCATACATGGCAATGCCCAAACCTTTAATCTTGGATCCAACCATCATTGCACTAAAGCCCCCTTTCACCCTTCACATGTACGAACCAAATATATACAGAGGATATTTTAAGAACTACGTATGGGTTGATTCCCATCCCTATGGGATACATAGAAACATTCAAGCATCCCTCGAATCCAACCCCAAGTCTTTGGGCCTAACCCCAAACTCCACTTTCAGTCCCTTGGCTGAAAATTTCTCATGCGAGCATATGAATGTGGTATGAAAACCCTAATCTTTATTTACATCAGGTTTATAACAAACACACAATGTGTCTCCCTCATTATGGTATGAGATCTATGACCCTAAACTAATATCTCCTATGCTCTCGTCCCACATGACGTTAAACTATATTTCAAGAACTATGTATGGCTTGATTCGCATCCTAATGAGATATGTAGTGAAGTCTAGAATCTCAATTCAGGACCTATCCACAACATGATTATTATCAGTATTGTTCTATGTATCACCTTCATGCATTGGACGATACCCATTTTCATATGTCATGCTCTTAACCTTAAATACTTCCAGATCTCCATAAACCTTTTCTTGACTTCTGGTCACAAAATGTCTGAATACCGAGGAATTATTTTTCCTGACCATGCAGCACGTGCCCCTATGTGGACTTGCATAAATAGTCTACATAATAGACATGTCAGCCAAAAGATGCTATTATTTGACTATGAAGCCAATGCCCTTAGGTGGCCCTGCATAATTCAACCCCTCTAACGGTTTCGTCAAATAGTGGTAACTTCATTCTTGGGGGAAAACCTCTTTTTTCCTTATTGGTCTTAACGATGATATGTAGGGATCTACAAAAAATAGCCATCCTTAACATATTTGTCCCACACTCTTTTTTATGATCTAAAAGTATTCAAGTCTATGGTTTATATTTCCCTTCCCTATGTTTGGGTCAGAACTTCGTAGGAGTGACATTCATCCAATTCTTTGACAATATTTATAGGGAATATCGTCTCCATATTCAAGTACCTCTCTCCATACAGCAGACTCTATGCTTTGGGAAATTTTAATCTCTATAAACTTTCACTAGATTTTAGCAATAGAAAAGTAAAATTTCTGAGAGTTCTTTTTCCTGACTATGCAGCATGTGCCCCTAGGTGGCCTTGAATAAGTAGTCTACATAACGGACCTATCATCCAAAAGATGCTATTATTTGACTGTACAGCCAATGCCCTTAAGTGGCACTGCATAATTCAACACCCTAACGGGTTTGTCAAATAGTGGTAACTTCACTCTTAAAAATACTTCCTCTAATGCCTTTTATCCCTTTTTCATATCATCCCTCAGATTCAAAATTTCTTAAGTCATAGTTTACATGTTTTCCCCCATACTTGAATGTGGTAATATGTTTTCAAACAAATTATCAAGAAATTGAGTCAATTTTAATTCATTCGGTCAAAGATATTCAACCTTAAACATTAGCCTTTTTATGTCTGACATGAATGAATTTAAAATGCCAACAAGAGACAGGGTACTCATTAAATTGAGAACCTGTAAAAGGAACTCTGAACAAAAGTCGAGTCCCAGATCGCTAAACATACATTTTTTATGATTTAGGCAATATTGAGAAACAAAAATATGCAAAGTTTGTGGTGTTGTTTGTATAATCCTAGAAAAATCAAACTATGCTTACTAGGCCCATTGGCTTAAGTAAAAAAAATTAATTAAGTAGTTAGCAATAGAATGCAGGTAAAAATGATTGAAGATGAAATGTCTTTTTCATTGATGCACAAGATTATAAGAACATCCATAGATTGGAATATCTTCTCTTTTTCATGAATTACAAGAGGCTTTCAACATAACTTTTCATTTGATTTACGGCGTCCTGATCTTCATTAGCAGCCACTTAAAGTTCATTCACTCGACCATCTTCACTCTTTTCAGCTTTATGGAGTGCTTTCTTGGAATATACAATGGCTTTAGTACCATCATTTTTGACTCCTTCAAATGAATTGTTAAGCTAATCAAATTCCCTAGTAATGGCATCTAGATGTTGTTGAAGGTGCATCTACTGGACAACTTTCTCCGTGATTTTCTGCTTCATCTCCTTCAGCTTTGCAGCATGATCAGCCTCATCTCGGGACACCGCAGCCTCGAATTCGCTGATATTGGTTAGCAGCCTCGCTCAGATCAGATCTTGACGGAACTTTTGCTCACGCTCCATCCTTAAGATGACTTGTTTCACTGTGGTATGGATCTCTTGATATCTAAAACCGCCAAGTCCTTTCATGATGAACAAGAATGATAGTCGCGGGATCTTTGAAGACATCTCTACAAGAGGCACTTCAGATATGATCTTCCATATATTCTGTCATGCCTTGCGACATGAGAATTGGAGTGCCTTTTTCACCTCTGGGTCGGATTCAGCATCGCTATCACAGGGGGAATATATTTCCGGATTAATTCACTTAAGAAAGTTTCATATTCTGCTCCTTCCCCCATGACCTTTGGTACTTCACTTTCTACTCTTGTTGGGGCTGAGGCTGAGGCTTTACCTCCGGATCTAGCCACAGAAGTTGACAGCCCTGCATAGTCAATTGAGAGATTTGGTTAGTTTTAAAGGATAAAAAAAGTTGATTAGATGTCTTTCAAATTAAGTACAGCCACAAATATTATCATCTTTTACCCAACGGTAGATCAGAAGCATGAGAAGTCTCCTCCCCATATTTCCTAGATTCAACAGGATTTTCATGACGAGTTTCAGGAAAATCTTCTAGTTAAGCTCCACTTGAGCTAGGGTCTCTACAATGATAGGGTTGTCTCTACGCCCTTCAGGCATCGGCAGATCAGCATCTTGCTCAAATGGAACTTCACATTTCAACCAATCATGGTCAGAGATGTAATAGAAAAAAATAACCGGACGAAGGATAACACTAACGTCCAAAATCTTCTAAATCACATGGTAATTTAACATGATCTAAAATTTCTTCAAAATACATGCCAAGTTTCATCATTTCATCCAGTGATATCCCAGATTCCTAGTTAGTCTCACCAGTGGGAGCATTTGACATGTCTTCTTGGAAACCCTCCTCCTGCGACCTCTGACCCCAGATAGCTTCCTCAGAGAAAATTATGGAGTCAGTTACAGTGGTCACCAAATGTTCTGGTGCAGGTGTTGAACCTAAAGCATCATAGAATGGAATTCATTTGATGTTTTAATTCAACATTCTACGAAGTATTGTTAATTTACCATAAGCAGGCTCTTCTCTCCTTACAGCAGCAATAGGAGTAGTATTGGGAACAGATGCTAGATCTTTTTCAATCATCATTTCTTCAGGAGCAGCCAGGTCAACGTGAATTTTCAATTATTCACCAACACCCTCTATCGTCCTTATAATAGGGTCAGTCCTCTCCCTCAAAGGGGAAATCGAAGAATCCCCTACAATCCCAAGAAGTGTGAGTAACCTTTTCATGATTTAGGATTCATGACTATCCGAAGGACTTACCACTACTGATGAATCGTTTAGTTGTGGTCTTCTTCCTTTGAGGCCTTTTCTTCTTTGACTTTTTGGGTGTGTTGACATCGTCACCTCCAGATATAGGTATCGGAGAGTGTAAATCCTTTTCTAACTCCTCGTTTATGGATTGTTGTCCTGGAGATACTTTGCCTGGCTCACGAGAAGATTCATTGGCTCCAAGAGTGGTGCCACCAGGGCTATACCGCAGTGAAGGGACCTCAGTAGTTCCTTCCTTAACAAGCTGAAGGACGAAGAAATTAATTTCCTTGAGTAACAAATCTTTGACTAAAATCAAGTTGCAAAGAAAATAAATAAATAAATTTACATCTTCAGGATCCACTTAATCGTGCCACTCTTTGTCTACTGAAGCACCAATCCCCTCAGTGGTGCCACGATCCATCATTTCCTTCACCCACTTGGTGATATGAATGGAATCATCAGTGTCATATATGAGCATTTCCAAATCTCTAATGCAAGCCCGCACTTCATTGGGGTTATCCTTGAAGTGGATATCAGCAGAAGCCCGGAGATCCCCTTCTCCGGGGATATATAGCCCTTCGCATAAGTCCATCCAGGTGGTTTCAGCATCACAATATAAAATCCTCCATGTCTAGACAGCCTCTAGTCATAAATATTCAGAATATGCACCATAAAGTTGTGAGGAGGGTCCTACAATCTGGGACTTCAACTTCTTCTCAGCTCTTGCAATCATAGATAAAGGATAAGAAAATTAAACTTGTTGCTCTATAAAATAATGGCGACTAAATTGTCTCAAGGATATAACTCACCATGAGTCGATGGAGTAGATCTCCTGACTCTAGAAGGAGGATTATATCTGGCACGAGGCCATTTTGACGTATGTAATGCCTCATCATCCCCATCCTGGGAATCCAGTGAATCAGCTCTGGGTGAAGAACCCGGTGAATCAGCTCCAGGTGAGGAAGAGTCACCTTCCAGATGAAAGGTTTATTTTCTGAAACTTCTCTTTTTTACTCCCCACTCAGAAGATAGGAAGATTCAATACCCCTGCTGGGTATGATGCTACCCAGTTCTCGGCATACCATGTAGTCAATTGACTCACTGCTCCAGCAACTGGTAGATCAAACACTTCCCTGGTCTTCTCCATAGCTGTCAGCAACCATAGTTGTCAGGCAACCATTTAATGATTCTCTGACCTGACGTGCACGGGAGGGGATACAAAAATCTTCTGCAGACACTTGAATTGGTGTGCAAATCTATATGGAGCATAGTCCTCGCATATAATCTCTCCATCAATTCTGGTGGCCAATACACCATCTCTACAAGCCAGCATATATGACCTCAATTTTAGGATATTTGTTTGATCGTCAACAAACTTCTTGGTTGGTGGGTTTCCATAAGTAAATAAATGATATTCCTTGAACATGCTCAACCTCACCTTCAGATCATAGCAATTGAGGGACAATGGAGAAATTCCGGAAAATGCCAGCACTAATGGCCTAAAATAACTTCCAGGAATCTGTACTCCGCTCTGCACAGCGTATGTCCAGAAGTGAGTGGTGATCAATCCCCACAAAACTTGGAATGGAACCACTATTCTCAAATGAGACTTACCCATATAGACATGGAGTAAGCTCTTGTGAATCTTCTCCAAAACCTAGGTGGTCAACCCAACCATTTTTCTCTCAGCCAACTTGGCTGCAACAATAAAGGTCCCTGGCCAGACTCCTCCCTTCAAATCCCTAACTGGAAGAAGATAAATGCTAAGCCACAAGGCTAAGAATCCCCCTAGATGGGTCTTCTCTGGGATTCATTGATTCACTCCATATCCCCACTTTTCAAACTCTCCTGCTTCCATAGTTGGCCAGAATGTGCCAAGAAACCCCTCTTCTCTGCTCTGGGGTAGCTGGTAGGATGAGTACAGGTGGGACCCTTCTCCTTCTTCTTGATGATAAACATATCCATCCACTTGTCTGGATGAATATCCTTTCTAGAATGAGTTTTGGTGGACTTTGAATTCTTGATCATGTGGAAAATTTTCCATAACTCTCGAGCCAAAGTCGGAGTCTTCTCTGAATCATTCCACATCACTTTCGAAGGGATGAACTCGTCATACATGACTCCCAGAATTAGAGCCACTGAGATCTTGTAGAAATCCCACAAGCTGATTCCTACTTCTCCAAGAGTTAGATGGAAAGAATTGGTTTCTGGGCTTCAGTGGCTGATTAGATCCAGCACAAAATCATCATTTCTATAGACATATGTTTGCCCAGCCCAGAAGACTTCATATATTGTAGCTCCTTTCAGACCCTTGACAAACTCTGCACAGGTTTGTCACACCCAATATGCCCACATCCAAGTCGGATTCACACCTCCTCCAGGATGAAAATCCCAACTCTTTTTCCATCCCTTGGATTGCTCCATCTGAGAATTTTGGAAAATAGAAGGATATCAATGTTGTTGCAGCTCAGGTTTGTGAGGCTTCAGATCTGGAGCACATGGTCTATGATGCATTATGAATGTCTTCTCCATTGTTCCAGCATTGACAAATGAACCTGCAACTGAGACATTTTCCGAATAAAAATTGGTGTAAGTCTGAAACCAGGAATGAAGAAAATAATTTTTGCCTCTGGAATGTTAACTCCTTGAAGATGACCATGGCCATATAAAGGAAGGTAAATTATTTGTGGGAAATTGGCATGATATTTCTTCAAGTACTTATCCAAATCTAGGAGATTTCTATCGTAGATAACGTAATAATCAAGGCCAACAATGTTCATCATGTCATCTATTCTCTTGTTGTCCAGCTCATCAGCTGATCCAATCTTCCTTGGAGCCATTGAATCTGCACAAAGATCAAACAGATAAATTTTAAGTAAGTCTTTTTTTATGAAATATTTTTGAAGAAAACAAAAAATGGTTAAGGCATTAAGGCGCACAATTTTTTATGCGCAAGTATTGTCGCGCAAGTATTGTCGCACAAGTATTTTCACGCAAGTCAAAATCCTTACTGGAGAAGCGCGACACAAAGAAGAGCGATCGAGTGGGAAAAGCAACACACTTGCACGACAAGAGATCAAAATATTTGGAGTCAGGATGGTTTGCGTGAAGTGATTCCCATATATATAGGCGATCCCACAACCCTGCGCGCTGCAACCCTGCGCACCGAAACCTGCATGCCTAAAACCTGCGCGTCATTGAACCCTAATTTCTCATTTTCCATAGAGTCAAATCCCCTTTCCTTTTTTGGATCCAACTCTGAGGGGGGACTTTTTTTGATGATCCATTCCATCACAGAGTCTAAGGAATGAAAAAGGATAGTACCTCAAGCAAATAAAAACAAAAAGAATAAGAGAGAGGTAAGAAGCATCAAAATGTTGCAAAGGCATTAAGGCGCGCAAGTCACTTGTGAGCAAGTCACTTGAACGCCAAATGTGAGGCGCGCAGGTCACTTTCACGTCCACATTGAAATTTATACCAAATATCATAAGGCCTATAAATATCCCCTTTGGGCCCCCCATTTCAAGGACGAATTTTCCAAAACTCGGATTCAAGCTCTGGTTGCCCAAGTCTTTGTCTGACGTCTTCCAAACACTTCTAAGGTAATTCTTTACCTAGAATAGAAAATCTAAAGAGTAAGAATAAGGCCTAAGTGTTAGAACTCATCAACACTTTCACACCTAGGTATCCACCCCTTAAGAGAAATGAATACACTTGTGCGCCACCTTTCCCTCTCAAGGGAACTTGCGCGCCACCCTTCTGGAAGCCTCTAGGGATAATACTAAGGTCCTGAGTTCAAAGTCTCCCATGTATTACCCTATGGATTCTTTGTCACCCAAGTTGAATCATGTCACACAAGTATACTTGCATGACCAGGACTTTCATGCCAGAACGATACTTGCGCACCTCCTTCTTAGTCACCCCCTTTCCTCAAATCCACCTCTCTTCTTCAAGATATAGCCTTTAAAACCCTCTTTAAATCCATTTATGGCATGGTTCCTTTGTTGGTTTCCTTATCTGAAAGGAATTCTATGAGAACCTCTTCCAAAACCTTGTAAATTACAAGATTTATTTCACCATGGTTAGGGGTTTACTATATAACGTCATCCATTGAGATGAGAAGATATTTTGATTTTGGGCCACCTTCTCAGGAGTAAGCCCCAGTCATAAGTTCTTTAACCTGGGCCTCCTTCTTATGAGTAATCCCCAGTCATAAGTTCTTTAACCTGGGCCTCCTTCTCAGGAGTAATCCCCAGTTATATGTTCTTTAACCTGGGCCTCCTTCTCAAGAGTAATCCCCAGTCATAAGTTCTTTCGATTTGGGCTTCCTTTTCAGGTGTAAGCCCCTGGTTAAAACTTTAAATCTCCATAAAGTACAAATACCTTTATAGACCCTATTCCTGGGATTCTATCCTAATTCATAGTCTCCATCTACTTGGACCGTCATACATACATAATCCCCACATAATTTCTTGTGACTGCATCTTTTGTAGTACAATCGTCAGGTTTACTGATACCTCTTGTTTCTCACACCGAGCATGACTCACGTGAGCTTAGAGTGTGAAGGTAATCAAAACATCTCTTTTGGACCATTAAACATGCATAAGTCCCATATTTCCTTACCCAAACTACGTGGACTTTGATATCTTCCTTAAAAGTAGAGCACGAAGGAAGCCTTTCTAAGGTTCAAGCCCATCATTCATTAATTATTTTCCGTCCCATATGATGTTAAACTATATCCTTCTAATCAAACTACGTGGATTTGGATTACTTTTTAATGAGGATACGTAGGTATCCCATCTTAGGGTACGATCTCAACTCTGAAATAATCCATGTCTTTCTGAATGACAATAAACTTCAAGTGCCCCACTGAGTGGCTTTAAAACTAGTATTTTCATCATAATGACAATGAGATTTCTATATAATGTATTGAAGGATACCATTGACTAAGGATATTTAGTACACATGGATAATTCTCTATAAATTAAGAACCTAAAATACATAGAAAAGATTCTCTAAATTCCATACATATCAATCATTGATTGCTAAATCTAAAGGAAAACTCATTTTCATACTTGGTGAATTAATAAGTATTCGTGAACATAACTTAAATCTATAAGAGAGTCTAGGAGTAGGAAATAATTCCCCCCAAAAAGGTGTGATGAGCCTGACCTCCCATCCTCTCGACCAATGCAAATTATTAAGCCTCATCTATCCACAACTAATGAGAACCTACCTTTGGAAAGTATCTCCAAATGGATATAGAATCATTGGATGTTTCCAGTTCTATGAATAAACCTGTTAGAAACTGATTGAAAAGTTTGAACCTTACACAAACAAGGGCATCCCCATTTCCAGAAGAAACAACCTTATAACACACAAGGATTCTCTCTTGAGTTTCTTAATGAAAGGTTCTTTTAGAAGTTGAGTGATGTGTAGCCCTTATACCTATCTTCAATCATCTGGACATCCATTAAATATTCATGTGGGGAGATCATGATTCATTCAAAATGTTTAGTGTGCAATAAATTTTAAATTAATATCTTGGATCCTCCAGGGATGAATAAACCCCTATGAAATATCATGATGGTGTCATAGGGGATCCAAAACATAACCATATCTAATTTGGAGTAGAAATTAAATTATTTTCTATAATCTCTCCCTCCTGATATTAGGCTAGAGGTATATAAATACACATATATTTATCATGAAACTATTTTTTGGACCCTTAATGGAAATGGTCAGTTCAACATTAAGAATTTCTATAGGTTCAAATGTGAAAATAACACCAATACACCCTCATGGATGACCAAACTTAGGAAACCATTCATCATTCCTTCTAAAATCCTACTACTATGGAAGACTTGGAATGAAAGGATTCTGATTTAATAATAACTAAAGTGAGCTATAATTTAGCTTGCATCATCCTAACCACTAATCTTGAAGGCTTTGTAATCATTAAATCACTTTTTTTATAATGTGTAATTTCATTTCAAAAATATGGATATAATTATCGTAGGTATTTGACACCAATATATTCTTGGAAATTCTCCTCATCATCTTCATGAATTCTATCATTGAAATAGATGTAATTGAATAGTTTTATAGTATCCTCTTATCATATTCTTATATGGTGGTAGATTTTATACAAAAGGAAAAAAATGTTGAACCCTATGTTAGATACAGTGCCTTATTTCATGCAGTTGTTGATGATATTCTTTATGATGTTCAAGCATCCTCTGAAATTAAAACATTTTTAATGAATATTATATTCAATATTTAAATATTTTTCACATAACCTTCATTCCTGGTAGGACAAAGAGGCCTCTTTTTATGAAATACATAAGTTAGATTCCTCTTATTTATTTTTAGATTAAAGTTAATGTTAACAATGAGGAATCTAGGGTGCCATGTCTTGTCAGATGTGGTGGTGTCTTTCGAACAGACTATGGGTTTTTCAAGGTATTTTTCTACCACCAAATTGGGAATGGGTTTTATTTCAAGGTAAAGGTATGGTAAATGATTTAGGCTATCAAGTTTTCTACCCACCATTCATGGAACATTATCTGGATCAAATTAGTATCTAATATTTATTTGGAGGCCTTTTGGACTAGAAGTGGAAATATCTCTTAGAAAATACTTCAATTCTGGATTGGGTTTCTAAAGGATGTTGAGGATTCACACCTAATTCTGTCCCATTCCTATAGGGAAGCCAATAAATTTTCCAATACACTCTCAAATAAAGTAATTGGATAGGTATATTAAGGAGGTATTTCGTAGTCCCAAGATTGTTCTTACCCTTAGTGGGCGTAGATTCTAAGGGTGAGATTCATACCCATCTATATAAGCCACCCTTTTAATGATTTACCTATTTTCACTCTTTATATTTCTAGGACTAGGAATACCTAGCTCCTCAACCAACCATATATATATAACAATAAGAAAAAGAAGAAAACTCATTTGAAGATGAATCATAATACAATGGAAAATATGAAATGGATGAAGCAGAGACTTCTAAAGAATATAACATGAGAATACAGATCAAGATTTTTCTAAAATAAATTGTAAGGCTGAGAAAAGATAATACTCTTCTAAAAAAGGATCACACTAACAAAGGAAACTTATAAAATAAAAATAAAATCATGTAAATAAAATAGAGATACTAAATATTGATATTGAAAATAAGTAAAAAACTATTAAAGATATGAACTACAATATTATCCTAGGATATATTGAAATTTATAAACTTGAGAGACATAATTATAAAAATAAGAAGAAAAATGGGAAAATAAATTACAATAAGAACAATTTTGTTTAAGAAATAAGATAATTTTTTAAGAGGGATATAGAAAATATATAATATAATAAAAATTAAAGATATGAAAAACGAAATTCTTAAGTAGTTCTAGTATAAAATGAGATTAATACCACTAAAGAAAATAATTTTAGATTACAATATGGAATAGCATAATGCTCTAGATAAATAAATAAATCTATATATATCTAGAAAGAAATAAATTTATAAAAGGGACCACATATAAGAAAAATATTCAATGATGAAATCCATAAAATGATCTTCATAGATCTACTCATTTAAGGGAAGAAAATAGAGTAATATATAAACTCATTTAGTAGTAGAATTATTATCAAAATAGAGTATCTCATAGATATTTTTTGTGATATTGAATGTTTGGAAATAGGGATTTTAACTATTGGTAAAATATGTCACTTATTAGACTAAAAATAGAGAATTAATCAAGGGGAGATAGTAGGCACGTGTGAGATCTCATCCAAGATATAAATAGTTATAAAATAAGGTTGAATTGAAAAAAAAAGTTTTGAATTATTTCAAGAGCTATAATAAAGATGTGATCAAGAATGTAATACTTTATATATGTGTGTATCATTCATACTTACCTATTTATTTATTATTATAACGTTTGTAAATGATCATAATCAAATCCATATCAAGAAATAGAAATTTCTTGAAGTTTCATTTAGAGTTTGTGAATAAAAAAAACATAGTTTATGGATAGTGGGTGTTCATCCAACATGAAATTTAATTTTAAAATCCTAATTTTTTTTGAGAAATATGAAGTTGGAGCTATTAATTTTGTTAATGATATCTCTCTCGAGAACAAAGGTATTTGGAAAACAAGCACAGATAAAAGAAAAATCCATATGGATAGTTTTTTGTTTGTGGATGGACTAAATCACAACTTGTTGATTGTATCACAATAATTTGATTATGTAAATGAATTTATCTTTATAACTAATTTATGTGTAGTCAAAATAATGAAATATGGTTATGTGGTTACAAAATATTTGATAACCCTGTGAAAAAAGTTTCAAATAGGGGAAGCAAAATAAGGCTGATACTTGAGTAAATAACAAAAAAATGAGTTATGGAACTAAAGGTTGGGTGACCGTGGCCAAAATAACATAATGAAATTAATCCATGAAGAATATGTGATAAATTTTTCGTTTCTAAAATAAGACACATATACTTTTTTTAAACTTATAAAAAATGGAAAATGGTGAATAAACCTCATAAGGGGCCGAAATTCAAACCTTAAATCCTCTTGTATTATTTCATTCTGATTTTCATGGAAATATGACTAAGATTTCAATAAGTGGAGAAATGTATTTTATCATAATCATATATGAATTCAAAATTATGACTTCATTATGTTCATGTATTGTAATCAAATGCACTATATATATTCAAAGGCTTCATAAGAATTATATAATGATAAAAAGAATTGTATATAAAGAGATAAGTGTCTGTTAATGGAACTGAATGTGAAAACAAATAGGTCTCTAAATATCCTAACAAGCATGAAATCATAAATAAATTCAGTTTTCTATACACTCCTCCACAAAATGGAGTGGCTTATAGTAAAAATAGATACCTTGTTGAAATGGCTAATACTATGCTAGAAAAAAAATGACACCATAAGGTACTATTGGATTCAGGCCATCACAACTATAGGAATAATTCAAAACAGGTGTCTTATATGGAAAAAATAATACATTAATTATTATTATATGAGGATTAAAAGGAATACAAATGTTAAAAATTTTATGTTGTTTATAATTTTATGTTTGATCAAGTGAAAGGACAAAAATAGAGGAAAGTTTAATTATAAGGTGGAAGATGGAATTTTTCTTGGGTACACATTAAATAAAAAAACATATAAGTGTTTCAATAAGAAATATAAAATAATCATCGGTACCGATGAAATAATAGTCTTTTAAAATGAGAAAGGGACTAAACATACTATCTGTATAGATGATATTGATAATGTTATCATTTCAGAACTTATAGAACAAAGTAAAAAAACATGAATAATTTGGTCTAAGATACAAATTCTTCTTTTTAAAGTGATTAAGATGGAAAATAGAATCCTAAGATGACAAATTCAAGAATAATAAAACATGTTGACAATGGGAACATTATTGTAGATTATAATCAAGGTCTATAGAGAAGAAATAGGATCTTGTAAACTGGACATTCTAATATTTTATCAAAGGTTGAACCTCAGATGGTTGAGTAATCCATCAAATATGGAGAGTGGGTTTAGGTCGTGAATGAATAATTTGACCAGATTGAAAAAAATGAACATTGGGAACATTTACCAATACACATATAAAAGGATGTGATTTGATCCAAATGGTTTTTTAGAAACAAGATTGGTGATAATGGTGATGTTACTAGAAATAAATCTAGGCTATTGTAAAAAAGATACTCAAAAATTAGAGGGGTTGACTTTGATGAAACCTTTTCTCTAGTGTACACACTTGAATCCATCAAAATATTTATTTCCAAAGTATCTTAATGAATCTTTAACATATTTCATAAGGATGTTAAATCATATTTTCTAAATGGTTAACTAGATGAGGATGTGTACATGTAACATATTTAAGTATTTATACTAGATTAAAATTTCCTAAAGGTGTGTAATTTGTTGAAATCTCTCTATGAATTAAATAAGGCTCCAATATCTTTGGACATTAATCTGGATGACTATCTAAGAGGCTTAAAGTTTTAGAAATGGGAGGTGGAAAATAATTTTTATGTAAAAAATACCAAAACCAAATCACTCTTTGTGATTGTGTATATTGATGACATAATATTTTATAGTAGTAAAGTAAGTTTATGTTAGGGATGGGGGTCTAGGATATAAGGGGTCTTTTTTTCTTTCCTACTTCACTTGATTTGGTATTGGTAATTCTCTTTATGCAGAGTCCCATGAAATATTGATAGGTCTGTTACTTTGTTATCAGTATAATATTTATCTTGTGGTGGTTGAAATTGATTTAATAGCCACTTATAATGCCCTCTGTGGTCATGGGTCTACCCCATGGTCCATCAATTTTACCATTCAGAGATGAAAGGAGCTGATGAACAACCACCTAGAAATTTCTCATACATAGTGAGAAGTAAATGTTGTTACTGAATTCCTAGACTCCTAGGAAACCTAAGGGGTGAAAATATCATGCTTCTTAAGTCTTGGGTCTCTTCCCCTAGAGAGTGGGAATCTGGTATGTGTAGATTCTCTTGTTCTCCACTACTTTAAACCCCCATGAATCCCTAACCCCCTCTTCCCCCTTGTTTTTTCTCCTGTACTTTTTAAATTAATAAAAAAAATCAATATTTGAGGAATTTTCAAGGCGCATAAAAGAAATGTTTGAAATATAAATGTTAAGAGAAATTAAATTTTTCTTAGTATTGAAAATTATTTAAACAACTAGGTAAATCTTTTTCTCATAATAAAAACCTTAAATAGATCTATTAAATAGGTTTGACATGAAATAGGCCTAAGGAGTGTCAACGCCAAATTTAGGTGGGTAGGAATCTGAGTAATTATGATGAGGGGAAAGTTTTTTATGAGAAAATATTAAGAATTTTGATTATAATTATTCTATATTTGATAGATTTATGAGTTTAAATTTTTTATTAGGTCACTATTTATTACTAATATCAATCCAATCCAAAAGAAACATGTATTTTAGAGTAAAATAGTTTATTGAGATGCATCCCAAACACACACAATTATAGGATAATGTATAAGAAGTTAGGCTAGTTATAATTAAAGGGTTTTACTGAAGTAGACTATTCCATAGAATTTGATGACTAGAAATACACCTTGTGGGGTATTTTTCATTGGAATTAGTTGTGTTTCTTTGAATTAAAATAAGAAGAAAGTAGTGAAAATAAGCTTTATTAAGGATGAATATATAGTTGTATCATAGGTATCTATACAAAAGATATAGATGAATACAAAGAGGAAAGGCTTGAGAGTTATTGAGACATATCCTACAATAATGTTATGTGATAATCAATGTACTATAGACCTATAAAAAATACAGTGAAATTCTCCAAGTCAAAGAACATAGAGATAAAGTACCATTTCTTGAAGGAGGGGTTGATGAGATAATTTTCAAATTGGAATTTTTACCCTTCAAAGAAAATATTTTTGATATCTTAACTAAGCCTCTTTTGACTAAATAGATCGAGAAATGGAGGCTACCAATGGGAGTACATCCCAATCGTTATCACTAAGGTGTGTTTTTTGTTTTAACTTTCCTCTTATTTCCTTCTTATTTAAAATTCTTGAGAATATTTTTCTTATAAGGGGTGAATTTTTTTTATTTTTTTATGATTTTTTTTATGTGTATAATGATTTGTGTAATAAATAATCTTGAAAAAATATTTTATTGTGGGTTTTTTTGAGCTTGCATGATGAGTTTCATTTGGTAATCTTTGATGATCTATTTAATAAATCTTGTTTTCTATAAATAGATATATTTTATATAATTAGAGATGATTGATTCTTGTTTATTTTTATTTCAAGAGTCTATGTATATCCCCAATAGTCACTCACTTTAGTTTTATTGTTAATAAGGGAGAAATAATGAATGATATATCCAAAAAAATATAAAGTGGGAGATACTTGAACCTTTGGTGATGTTTTTATATTTGTTGAAAATACCTATTTAAGTGTGATGATTGATGTGGTGGTCTTAATAGAGATATAATTATTGTTGTAGAGCTAATAAATAAATGTATATAATAGTTTAGAAAGATTTTTCCTAACTGAAGAATCTATTCAAGGTGTGATTAGCTTGAAAGACATCAAAAAATTTACTTGGAAGTCTATTTGAAGTGTTTGATAAGGATGAGAGATGTGTATAGAAGTCCTAGAATTTATTTCATAATGATTCGAGGTTATTTTAAGAAATTATGGATGTACTCTTTTGATGAAAAAAATAGAAAAGAAAAATATCCTATAGTCAGCCTCATGTATGATGTTTTGGTTCCACATTGGATAATTGTTCTATATGTGAGTGAAATTATATAAAGTAAAATTTCATATGTATTTTTGACACTTTGTATGATATTTGAGAAGTTAACATGATGTTTTGGATTCATGTATGGTAATTCATCTACGCAGATGTCTCTTAAAGGAAAATTTGATAAATTGGTTTATCTTATTCTCTAGAGGTTTAAGGGGCCCATAAGATAATTTATCTTATATACATAAGATACTCAAGAGTCTTATAAGATATTTCAACTACAAAAATTGCATATAATGATTTACTTTGTGATATTCAAATAAATATATATCAATACACGTTTGTGCTACAATTAAATGAGATATATTAAAATGTGAATATTCTGATAAATGGATATTTAAATCTTATAATTCTAGTGTTATGTTATCCATGGATCAAACATCATGATCAAACACATGATAATGATTCTTGCTTAAATCAAAGGATTTCCTATTGGAGAAAAATGTTGGAGTGATGAGATGAGTTTGACACCACAAAATGAGGTGTCACATCTCCATTACTATGTGGAAATATCAAGTAAACTAAAAATAATGGATTTCATAGAGAATTTGAATTCAAAGAAAGACTATTATAATTCAGATATCAAGCCCAAAAAAGAACCTAATATTTATCTGAATGTATAAGAAGTTTTTGAATGATGTTTTGACTTGAGGTTTATGACCTTTTAATGAGTAGTTCCATTCCAATAATATTCAAGGATATTTCTATAAAAATTATAGAAATTATGTTCACATGATATTTGGTGGAAAAATAATTGTAAGATATATAATGAAGGGAGGTGGTTGAGAATTTTTTTAGGAAAAATAGATGAAGAAATAAATACACAATACTATCGAATAAGATTATTTGAGACTAGAAATATGATATTGATACAAAATAGGAGGAAGATTTATTATATAATATTCTAATAAAAGGCTCATATATTTATCATTAAACTTTCTTTTAAGAGGTTTTGTTTGTTTTTTTAATGTGAAATCGTAACTAGTTGGTACCAGCAGTTTTACAAATTCAAGGTCATACCCTTGATCGAGTTCCGTTTGATAATAAGAAGGAGACTATGTGCGTGGGATAATAACCACCACACACTTAGGATGTAGTCATCCATAAGGAGATAAACATCATTAAAAGTTATTTTATGTCTTTATTTACTTCATCAATGAGGATATTGAGAGAGAGGTTCTCAAGAAGAATGAGATTTAAAGGGATTTAATTTGATATACACATTGATTAACCCCCCCCCCCCCCTCCCGACACACCTCACTGTGTTTCACCATTTTTGTGATCAAATAGAGTAATAATATGATAAATAACTATATCAGGATAAATTTATTCTTTTGGAATTTCATCAAATTTATCTTCTATATTCCAAATCTATGTGAGATATGATCATGCTATAATGGTTAGACTGTAATGAAATATGTAGGGAAATTAAATCTAATGTATGGGACATATATAAACACAAAATCAATATTTCATTATAAATCACCATATCATTCCACAATACATCTATATGTTTATGAAAAATGATGTAGAAACCAGTATTTTTCACCATAATATAAGATCCATTGTTATGGAATTTGAAAAAATGGAGGTCATTAATATAATTTATTCTTTGGAACTTCTTTAAAATGTGAGAGGTAATATAATGAACTTTATCACACTGAATGGATTTCAATGGTGGAGATTTACTTAAAGATGGATGAGAGATGAATTTAAATTAGTGGAAGTTCAAGGTATTTAATTTCCTGAGTTTGAATTTTAAATTAAAATATCCTAAATGGGAAATATATAATGGGATAAGGATAAAATAATAAAAAATATTCTTAATATAATTAAGAGAGAATATAGAAGATAGAGAAAACTAATAGATATTTCTAAAAATAATTAATAAGGAATGGGAAATTATGTTTTCTGAAACATGAGATTTATTGAATATCTAAACCATGGAGATTGAGTTTTTTCTAAATAGAATTTCATAAAGGATAAAATTTTTGGAGATAAGGTGTTGGGTATAAATGAATATAATAAAGAGAATATAATTATAAAATTTTTATTGATCACATCTGATTTAATAACTAAAGGGAATATAGTTCAATAAGATAATTATTAATCTGGAATTATATTTTTATATAGTCAATATGTTTTATAAATCCTATTTGGGAGACATTTATTAAAATATTTAAACTCAGGGTTCAATATATATAGACTTGAAATATGAGAGAAATTCATGGTATTGATTAAATCACTACATCTAGAATTATGATTCTGAATATAACTAATATACATACTGATCATGGAGTGACCATTATGTCAATAAACTGAGAAGATACATATGATTCTATAAACTGATATCTTTTGGAGCAGTGTATAAAGAAGGATAATGGAGTTTCCCTTGTGTGGTAGTGATCTATTCCCTAAACAATGTACAGGTATTCATCATTAGTGAGTATTGAATTCACCTAAATCTTTTATCCACAAAAAATGTATTTTATAGTTGATTATTTGTACATGGATACAATACTGAGTGTATGCTCTTTGGATGTATCCTAGGGTGAATGAACCATATAAAATATATTTGTATTTTTTTTAATTAATATATATATATATATATATGCATGAGATTTAGTGAGACTGTGTGAGAAATAAATCAATGGTTCCAATGAGGGAATAAGATCCAATGGGATTTGTGAATTGAATGATGCCATGAGGCATCCCCCTTCCATAAGGGAATTTGGGTTATAGTAACTTATATCAAAGAAAACATGTTCTTTGTTTATTCAAATTGAAATATTTTTCTTGTGGTGATTTAAATATTTTGCAAGATATTTATTCTATAGTGAAAATTCCATTATTTTATAGAACCAATTTTTATAATTAGAAGAAGGATTTCGAGTCATATTTAGAAGTACATGTTGGAATCAATAATGATATCTTATTAATTGGATTTTTTCTATATTTTAAAGTAATTATATATAATATGAATCGAAGAAATTTGGAGATTGATTCTTATGCTAAGGAAAACTTAATGGATGCTTTGGAAGTGGGTGTATTTAAGAAGATAGTTCACTGAAAGTATTTTAAGGATGTGTGGGTAAAGTTAGAAGATATATATGGAAGATGAACTATTATAAAATAAATAAATCAAGCTATCATAAAAAAGTAAAGTATATAAATTAGTTGATGAATAGTTCCTTATATCTAAAGGAAAGAAAAATAAGAGGTGGAAAATTCTTACAAACATGGACAGTACCCAAGAAGTTATTATTCCTAATTTTATTAATTTATCTTAATCTAACATAATATTCAAAGATGTATGTAAATTAAGAGATATATATTCCCCAATGATTTTAAAAGAAGTTTTTTATGATGATGTAACAAATATATCATGTTTTCAATTTGAATATTGTTCAAACAGCGATCAAGTAGACATAATGTCCTTACAGGATAAGGTGTATCAACTAGAAATCATTAAAAGAGTTAATTTTACTTTCAAAATAGATTTTTCATTTAAAATCAATATATTTAAACAATTAGAAATTTATTTGAATGAATCTATTTTAATAATGGGTTTTAAAATTACGGATAAAAGTTATCTTCTGAGAGAAATTACATAGAAGTTAAAAAATCAAACATCCATAGAAAATTATTTGAAATAAATTGTGATCTCTCTCTAATTAAATATTAAAGAGAAGATAAATTCTAAAACAGAATCATAATCAAGAATAAAAACCATGGATTCTCAATGTAAGGATAAATATTTCATGATTAATAAGTTTTAATCAAAACTCATGTCCTTGAATGGAATGGAGAGGGTGGAGACTCCCATGAAATTAGCTTTAGTAAATATAATGCATGGAATTTAAAATTTATAATCAATGAAAATATATAATAGTCTAGTTAAAAATAATATAAATGGTACAAAAAGAAATTTTTCATTTTAATACTAATTTGGTGGAGTATTGAGGCATACTATAAGTGTTTGTATGGAATCAATAAAGTTAAAAAAAGAGTAATAATTGTTGTAACAAAATATCAATTGAGAAAACATTATATGAAGTATGATTTCATTAGAATGTGTTATATTTATGCAAACCATGGTCATATGGAGAGGTAATATAGTAAAAAAGTAATTTAGGTGCGAAGATAAGATCCCTTGATCCTCTGATATGAAGGAGACATGAATTTAAT
This sequence comes from Viscum album, assembly GCA_963277665.1. Taxonomy (NCBI): domain Eukaryota; kingdom Viridiplantae; phylum Streptophyta; class Magnoliopsida; order Santalales; family Viscaceae; genus Viscum; species Viscum album. The sequence goes on from OY728162.1 coordinate 228,042,032, forward strand.
AATTAAAAACCTATCACACTAAAAAATAAATCCAAATAATTAGATTATTATAAAGTGGGAAGTTTCAATTTTATGTTTTAATGATATAGGTATTATTATTGATTGGTAAGATTATTAGAATGTTGTTTGGTTTTTTTAATATTAAAAATATAAGAAAATTATTAGTGATTGGGGATATTTTCTGTTACACTTATGTTTTTTTTGTTTTTAACATTACAAATACCTCACATTATTTACAAATACCTCATATGTTTAAATTAAATTTTCATAATTTTTGAAAACACATTTAAATAAAAAAAAATCATTCTTTAAGTAGATAATGTTTATAATATTTTTATAAAGAATCTATAGTTATTTATTTCCAATGTTGTTATTTTAAAGTTTTATTATTTGGAAATTTAAGCTAGAATGATGTCTATGAAAAATCTATATTTATGGTTATGTAGATATGATTCATTATTTCATAGAAGATATTGAAATTTACACACATATAGAATGATTCTTATACATACTAGATTGATGTTTACCCATAACTAGATTCATTCTTAGATAGTTTAAATACATGGTTTTGTATAACTTAAAATGATGGTTATATTTTTGTGTAAAATTATCATTATGAGGAAATGTAAAATCATGTTTATGTAAAAAACAAAAATATGGTTACACAAAATTAAAATAATTATTACATAAAACATTATCATTTTAAGATCATTCATTTAATCTGTTTTCTTTTTGTTTTAATATTTCAAATTCTTTCAAGTTTATATGATTTTTTTTTCACTATTTCATTAATTTTTAGAACACATATATATGTTAATGTCTCCATGAGTAGTTATTTTGAATTCTTTAAGGTAGTATTAAGCAGGTTATATTTCTATAATAAGTAAATGATAGTATTATCATGTTATTAATATTTCTAATAGTGGATACCTATGATTGATTCTCATGAAACACCTATGTAAAGATGATCATGGAACTTATGAAGTTTACTATTGGGAATGTGATCATTTGAACTTGATAAAAAAACACAACATGGATCATTCAAAGAAATACGATATGATTCATACATGATATGTGAAATTTTTGAGGTTTTGAAACTAAAAAATCTATTTTTACTGTTTTATCATGAAGGAACTTCAATGTTTTGTCTTTTTACACCGAATTGATCTAAACTACATCAAATATATATAATAATTTATATTCTCCTTGTTATTTATTTCTTTCAAGTTCTAAATATTGTATTTTTATTTAATTTTTTTTCTTATTCATCAATTAATAATTTTCCTAACCAAAATAAAATATGGTTTTAGTTATACTTCCTAAAAAAGAAAAATCTTTGGGTTGTGAACCCTATAAAAAGTATGTGTTCCTTTCTGTGCCTTAGTTTAGATAAAGGAATTTTTTTCTAGGTTATAACTCTAAGTTATAAAAAATTAGCTTTTATAAAAGTATATCAATTCCTTTTAAAAGTGAGTTTTCTTTATAGTGAATACCATTTTCCTTGCTGAGTTATAGGGTATTAAAGAGTATGTATAAGATCATTTAATATGAACTACTATCAAAATCATGTGATTACACCTTTTATTTTTTCAATGTAATTTTTTTAATATTATAATGCATTGTGCTATTCTTACATGAAATAATATTCTATGATTTAATAATAATATTTATGTTTTAAAAGTTTTATTCACCTGCTCCCCTAAACCAAAATTTTCATCTTAACTAGGGTTACTTTTTATCATAGAAAGAAGCTTATAAAGTGTTGGTTATATATTATTATTGTATATTTTTTCTATATTAACTATCTCCTAGAAATAATAGTCTAAAGAAAATGATTTATGTAAGATGGAATGAATGAAATTAAATGTTAGTTTGATACCATAAAAACTACAATACTTCAATGGGGAGAATTATGGTTATTATTAGACTTAATTAGAGGCATACCTAAAGCATTTGAGTATTGATCATTGGATAATAACTATGAAACTATATAAACTACCAGATAGTGATATAGATACTCTTATAGGTAATGATGTTGTCAACTATGTTTTAAATTACAAAGTAATTAATATATCATACTATGATATTAGTTCAAACATTTTTATCTGTGTCTTAATATATTATAAAACTCATGATATTTGGAGGATACTTCAAGTAAACCACAACAGTTTGGACAAGCATAAACGAACGAAATTGGGAATACAATATCCGGAGTACCATGATTATATAATTGGAGAAGAATAATATATGAAAAAAATGTTCCATAAATTCACAGGTACCATCAGCGGTATTGGTGTATTGATAGATGGTTTGTAAAATATATTTTCAGTTTTAAGGGTGGTGTGGTCACTACATGAAAAATGGAATGCAAAGAAAAGGGAAATCAGTGAGAGTGAGAACTTTAAGGAGTATACTTTGGATAAAAATATTGGTTCCTTATTCCAATATATGTTGGAATTAAAAAATATTTTGAATCCATATGTTTCAAAGAAGAAAGTTATTTTATTTAAAGAAAATATTTGTTTTATTCTAACTCTTCTAAATATAAATCAAAAGGAAGTGAGAATGATGAAATAGCTCACTTCACCAAAATATTTTACAAGTTTTTGAAAAAATGTAAGGGAAAAAAATAATCAATTCAAAAAAAATTGAAAAAGGAAATAAATAATGGTAATTTTATTAAGAATAATTATAATTTATATCTAACTTGTTATGAGTACAAGAAAAAGTGAAATACTAAGTCAAAAAATCCTAAGCTAAATAATTTAAGAAAGGAAGTGAACTATAGAAAGAAAAAGAATATAGCTCTTTCTGGTGGATAGAGCTACACTCATAATTTAAACTCTTAAGTAGTGATTTTTTAATTTAAAATCATATTGGAAACCTTTCTTTGATAGTTATATGTTCTAAGTTACTTAATTAACCTTTTATATAATTATTAAAACCTTCTTATTTCACTATTAATATTGAATATAAAACTTCATAGATTTTGAATCTAGTTTTAGATAAAATAATAATTTTAAAAAATATGATGTTAAATAATTGTGTGAAAAAATAATAAAATACAAAAAATATTGTAGGAATTGATAAGTTTTACAAAAAAAATTAAAGAAATAATAAAAAACTGGTTAAATAAAATAATAAATTTAAAGAGGAAAATGAAAAACTGAGAGTTTCTACTTTATAAAATGATGAAGAGAAAAAGTATGTTGATTCTGAAGTATCAAAACTTAGATTACTTGATGAGAAACTTAAATATTATTATGGTAGACATAAAGACTTTATTTATAAGAATAATTAAAGTGAGAAAGAAAATTAAATAATTTTTTTTGGATAACATGACTCAAATTGAAAACAAATGTAAGAAGATAAAGCATAAAAAAAGGTAAGTAATATAGATTCATCTTGAAATTAGAAATTATGTGATTATTTGGAAGATATTCAAAAATAAAATGAAAAATTAAAAGATAAAATTTCTAGTATAAAATAAAATTTATCTACTTATTTTAAAGGTAAAGAATAATATGATAGAAAGATGTCAATGACTAAACGAGACAAAAATAAATTGGTTCTTAGTTATAATAATAAACTATTAAGGATTAATAAGACTTTATTTGTTAAAATTTAAAATAAAATTGATTCAAGTGTTACATGTGTTAAGTGTATGATGCGTGGGAATTATTTCAATGAATTCTCAATACAATTTTTTTCAATATTTTGGTTACACCATTACTTTTATTTCCAAAAATTTATCTTTTAAACTTCCCATAAATTAATTTTTGCACTTTTTTTAGGTACCTAAAATATCTAATACTACTATAATTAGACCTAATAAGTAATGGGTACTAAAAAATATTTTACTTGATTGATTTCATTAAATCTAGATAAAGAGTTTCAATGATTCATGGCACATGGATGGTGATTGTTCTAGCTACGTGACTGCTGATCTTTCTAATTTTTTGTCTTTTAATTCATGTGATAAAGGCTCTATCACTTTCAAATATACCTATAAATGCATGATCAAAGGTTATAGAGAAGTAGGTTTTTCAAAAATTGTTATAATTTCAATTTTTTTATTTTTTAGAGTATTAAAACACAATTTAATTACTATATTATAACTTTTTATGATGGAATTAATTTAAAATTTCAAAATGATAAATATTTAGTTTTTAATAATGAAATTTTTTTATTTTATATAAATAGAAAATAAAATATTTTCTCTATTGATTCTTCTAAACTAACTATATCAAAAGTTAAGTGTTTAAATGTTATATAAAGAGTAGATATTTTATGTCATAATAGACTTAGAAAATTTAACTTTCATAAGCTAAAAAAAATTAAATCATAGATAGGTTCTTCAATTACCTAAACTAAAAACAAGTTAGATTTTTTTTCTGATTAATGTTAAAAAGTTAAGTATCATAAGGAAATATTTAAATTCTTTGATGATGGTAAAACTACTAGACCACTTAATCTTTAACATCTTGATTTATTTTTTCCTTCATAAACTAGTAGTTCAAGTGTAAATAAGTATGTTATTGTATTTTTTATGAATACTTGGACTTATTTCTCAACTCATAAAAGTGAAACTTTAACTATGTTTGTTTATTTTTAAAAATTAGTAAAAAATAAAAATAGTTTAGATAATAATATTTGTAATATTGTCAAACTTTCTAATGATAAATATATTAAAGGAACTAAATGTAATTTTTTTTTATAATAAATTGGATAATTCTGGTAATATGGTTAAAAATAAGGCTAGGCATGTTGCTCAAAGATTTTCTCAAGAATAAGGAATTGATTTTTATAATTCATTTTCACTTTTTTATATGTTATAAGGTATTATTATTTTATTTTATTTTTCTTGTTTTCAAGGTTTTAAATTATCTCAAATGGATGTTAAAAGTAAATTCTTAAATAATTTTATTTATGGATTATTATTTGTTTAAAAATCACATGGATTTGAATATGGGAAGTTCAGATCATGTTTTAAAACTTTCAAACTCATCATATGGTCTTAATAAATTTCCAAGCACTTGGTATGATGTATTATTTTTCTTTATTAAAGAAATGGTTTTATTAAAGGAAAATTTAATCCAACTCTGTTTATTAATAAAGTTACAAAATATATTTTTATTGTGAAAATATATGTTGATAAAGTTATATTTGGTTTATAAAGTGTAATGTTATGTAATGAATTTTAAAATTTGATCAAAATTTAATTTGATATTATTTTAATGGGTGAATTGCTATTTTTTATGGATTTTAAATTTTTTAATGACCCGATGAAATATTTTAAATTCAATATTAATGTGATAAAGAGATTACTAAAAGTTTTAATCCTAAATCTAGTAAAAAATTTAAAACTCCAATGAGTAATAATTCTAAATTATACTTAGATGAATATAAAAAAACTTGTACACTATAAGTTGTATAGATGAATGATTGTAATCCTACTTTATTTGAAAGAATATAGATATGGTATTATATTTATAGCTTTTTTATGTGTAAGATTTAAATCTAATCCAAAGGAAAGTCATATAAAGGATGTTAAAATAATAATTTTATATGTTATAGGAACTATAAATATTAGTTTTTTATATTCTAATAATAATTATTTTTATTTAAAATCTTATTCTCATTTAGATCATAGAGACTATCGATTTTATAGAAAAACAACATCAAGTAAATTTCATTTACGTAATATAAATCTAATTTCATAGTGAAATAGAAAGAAATTATTAGTTACATTATCCATAGATAAGGATGAGTATATATTTTTTGTTAATTATTGCGCTCAAAGACTTTGGTTGAAATAAACATTATCCAGTTTCAATGTCTATTTTGATAAAATTCATATATTTTATGATAATACATCTACTATTTCAATATCTAAATATAATTTACAACATTCAAGGAAAAAATATATTGATATTAGATTTTATTTCATAATATATAATGTTAATAAAGGATAACTCACTTTGGAATTTATTTTAATTAAAATCAAATTTATAATATATTTACTAAACCATTAGATACAATGAAGATTGAGTAAATAAAATTTAAACTTGGTATGATGGAAATGTATCTTTAATTATAGAATTTTTAAAAAAAATTTACTGAATTTTATTATTATCAAATTTTCTATATATATTTTTCTAAATTTATTTTAGGAATAGACATGATTTTTTATATTTTATTACATTGGTTTCTACTAAATTTTTAAGTTTATATAGTTTTAATAATTATATTCATGTGAATTGTTTGTTTTAAAGTATAATTGTTCTATTATTTCGCACTCTCATGTACTTTTTTTAAGAAATCTATACACAATAGTAGGTTTAACTATTTAAAGATTCTTGGTAAACACTTTAAAATATTTTGAAGTGTCTTATAAATTTATTAATGGGTATCTTATATGTTTCTTAGTTTTCAATAACAATTTAAGCATGATAGCAGTTCTTAATTTTTTTACTTACTTCGACATGCTAAATTGTTTTGTTAAAAAGGGGGATAATTTTTGTTATTTCTTTTAAATTTTTGATAAATTTGAAAAGGGGGTGAATTTTTTTAATTTTTATAAAATATAGTTCTATTTTTTAATTTCTAAAAGGGGGGAGAATATTAGTGTTATGTTTGATTTATATGGATATTATTAGTCATTGTGGAGATAATTTTTTAGATTTTTGTTTTTTTTTTAATATTACAAATATTATGATATTATTAGTGATTGGGGAGATTTTTTGTTAGATTCATGTTTTTCTATTTTAAATATTATAAATACCTCACTAAATACCTCACATTTTTAAATTGGATAATTATAATTTCTCAAATATTGGTTAAATCGTATTTTATTGATTATTTAATTGTTTGATTTTTATAATGTTTTTGTAAATTATATATAATTTTTTGATTTTTAGTGTTTTTTTATCAAGTTATGTTATTTGGAAAGATATTCTAGATTGATGGTTATGCAGACATGACTCAATCTTTTACAGACTATATTGATGTTCATGAACATATAGAATGATGATTATGTAGACTAGATTAATGTTTATACATAAATACATTCATGCTTATATAGGTTAAATTTATGGTAATGTAGAAATTAAAAATATGGTTATACAGTAGTGTAAAATGATGTTTATACGGTAATGTAAAATCATGTTTACTAAAAAATCAAAGTGATGGTTTTGTAAAATTTAAAAAAAAAATTATTAGGAAAAAACATACATTATGATTTTAAGAGAATTTTGATACTCTATTTTATAACTATTTTAATATTTTGAATATTTTATGTCTATATGATTTATTTTAACTATTTTATAAATTTCTAGAACACATATATATGATAAGGATTCCATGTGGAATGATTTTGAATTGTTTAAGGAAGGATTAAGTGGGGATATTTTCATAACTGGTAAATGATATTATTCTCATGTTATTATTATTTATAAATGTGGCTACCTATAATTGGTTATTAAGAAAATACCACATAAATATAGTCATGGAAATTATGAAGTTTACCTTTGGGAATGTGATCCCACAAACTTGATAAGAACCTTGACACAAATCAAAGAAATATGATACGATTCATGTGAGAGATGTGATAGTGATGCATTTCTATAATTGTGACTTCTATTCTTACTATTCAACCATGAAGTAACTTCAATTTTTTCAGAGTAATATGAAAGGTGGGGTGGAACTTATTTAAAAAAATTAAAGTAAAAACTAGTGATGCAAATATGAAATTGCATGAAAATTAGAATAATCAATATAAGATGAATCGAATCCATAAGCGTATTAAAATTAAAATATATAATCTATCAAGAATAATGAAAATTAAGTGAGATATTTATTTATATAAATTAAGATATTGAGATATTAACTGACTTATATGATAAATGATCACTTAGTTAATTGAATGATAGTGATTGATGAATAGTAAAATATATTGAGGTGCACAATTCGTTAAGGAATTTTGGAAATATCTAAATTATGATCCCCAACATCTCCCATGTTAGTTTGTTGAGGATTTATGAAATAAATCCCTTAAATTTAGTGGTATCCAAGAAACCTAGAAAAATTAATACACTTATTTTGATTAGAATAAAGCAAGAAGGGGAAAGAATGTAGAAACTTTCTTTTGACTGGAAGAAGGTAAGAAACTAAAAGACCTTTTATTTTAATGGTTGACGAAGAATCCATAATAAAATTAGAACAATATAATGTTTTTTAGGTATAAATGTGTTGAATCCTGATCTCTAATCTATAAATAAGTAAAAATAATAAGATTAATATAGATAGGGAAAATGATAGGAGAGAATTGTTTACAATGAGATAAAACTTTTGATTGGAATTGAGAGTACAAGTGTAACTGTTAGAAATTTGAGATCATTTTCATTCATCAATGATTTAAAATACTCTAAATGTTTATTTATAGGATAAAAATGATCCATGAATATTCTCTAATCAAATGGGGGTTAATGAATCCCTTTAAGGTTGAGTTAAGGAAAGCATGACCATTACCAATACGGCCTTGGACTTGTTGTCCAAATACCATCGGTTATCTCCTAGAGACCACCCATAAGTAGGTGAGCTACCTAAAACATCCCAAACTACTTAATACACCATTGGTTATTTTATGATCTCCCTAGGGTATATTTTTAACTTCTATTAGATTATATATTTCTATCCAATGAAACCAGCTAGCCAGTGACACTCCACCAAGTATCTCGTGGACCTCTTGTTGTTATGGAGACTCTACCTTGATTTATATGTGTATAATATTTGAATTGATTCACTCATAATTAACCAAACCTAGTCAGTCACATATCCTCAAGAACACCTCCTCATACACCAAAGGCTTTCAACTAGTAGTAAGGTCCAAGGTGGTGCATTCGGAAGACTATACCCTCATGATCAGAGTAGAACAACAATATAATAAAATGGATAAATAGAAAAAGAATAGTATTAACTAACAGTAGATGATAATTCATGTATATAGAATAAATAATAATCAATATCACTATTGAGTACCATATACAAAATTATGTAATGTCATGTCTCTAAACATAAAGGAATAGGAAAAGATGGCAGTGGGCACAACTACATACAAGAATATCAAAAGAACCAAAAAAATATGGAAATAATATCCCTAGATAGAGTCATGAGCCATATCTCAGCCCTATGCTCCCTCTCTCCCATGATACAATCAAATCAAACATCGAAAACTAGGCACTTGTCTATATCCCTACCAATATCCACGAGGTCTGTCCGAGTACCAAACAGAGGCCTAAATAAGGTGTGAGATATACTCAGTAAGACACTAAAAATGGTGTCTATAAGTATCCATCCAATGTATATAATATGAGTGGTGAATAGATATAATAATATTAATCAATAATGAAAGCTATAAAGGGTTTGGATCTAGTTCCTGAAGGACATCAGGATAACCCTACCTACTTTATCCCATGTTAGGACAACCTCTAAACAGATGTCACAATGAATATATACATATAAGTGTATATTTATGTATTTATATATATACATTATATACTTAGTGAAGATTAGATATATATATATAAATGCATAGGGCTATCCAGGACCCGAGGAAAAATTCATATATCCACGTCCAGTCACTAGTGTATTACAAGGTAGTAGGGGACTCCATGACCAAGTACCATAGATCATAAGGGTCTTCATGCCAAAGTATCACAAGTATATGGGATTCCATGCCTAAGTATCAAAAGTACAAGGGATTTCATTCCAAAGTATCGCATGTATAATGGATTCTATGTTTGAGTATTACAAGTATATGGGACACCATTCTTGTGTATCATAAGTGTAAGGAACACCATGCCCAAGTATCACAAGTATGCGGGAGTCCATTCGTGATTATCATAAGTATAAGGGATTCCATGCCCCAATATCACAAGTTTGAGGGATTACATTCCCAATTATTATAATTATAAGTACTCAAATGGGTTTTATAATTTATTAACATTCCTCTTTAATAAGGGAACAACCATTATTTATGTAAACTCATGTGATGTGGTTGTACCACTCACTCTCCATTTGATTCATTTTAGTACTTACATTTAAGAGTCAATCCAAAACCATATAGAAGATAGTTTGGTCATATAAAAATTTATAATACCATTGATAAAATTTATTAGTGCACCTCAAGGGGTGGAAACAGTCAATGGGGACCTATCCCAACAATAATAGGAGATACTAGGTCATTTATATCAATGATAATTAGGTTATGTGTATTTTAATTCATAGAAAATTTGATTTGTAGAATCATGGAATATGATATAAAGTAACAAGGATTGAGGGATAATTACTAAACCACATACCTTATAGTTGTAAAGGATTACTCATTCAATATCAACTTTGATTCATCCTAGACTGTAAGAAATAAACAAACAAAATAACCACCCTGAAAATAGGGCATATGTTCTCACACCAAAATAACTAAAAATATGGTGAGATAAATCGGGAAAAGAAGAAAGTGGATAGAATAGCTTACTGATTCACTTCAAACATGATTAATTGTGGCCTGGTTGTATTTTTGATGAATAATAAATAAATGAACATATCTTAAAGTTTATGAGGCTTTATAGAGAGGAGGGGAACTATGTGGTAGAGGATAAAACAAAGGTTTTGACAAATTAAGTGGTTCCCCCCAATCCTAGTATATTCGTGATGTGTATATTTTACATGTAGTGTAAAAATTGATATTTTTCCCCCAATCTTAGTATATTCATGATGTGTATATTTTACATGTCATGTAAAGCTTGATATTTTCCCCCCAAGAAAAACACAATGTACATCATTAAATTGGTCTAGGAAAACCTATTCAAGTTTTTTATTAAATACACATTGTTAATTAAATTCATGTAATGGATTTAATTCACATTGCATATTTGTTTTGTAGCTGGACTTCAACATTCTAGCCCCTTATTCCCAAAAATTAACTAATTTTCCAAAGCCAGGTTTCTCGAGTCTAATCCAAAAGGAAAACCTCAATGATGGTTTAATAAATATTTAAAGGATCAATACCTAATATGAAAAAACTAGGATCTTATATCCCACCCTTAAAACAACTCATCTCCGATCTTCCCTCCCAATGGTGGTAAAGATTCATCTAATAAAAAATCTATCCACTGAGCACATATGTTAGTCTCTCTATACCAAGTCTCATTCTATACATGGTCATGCTTCCATAGCAGTCGTACTAAATATAAAAACTTACCTCAGAGAGACTTCAAGATCTGATCAATGATATGAAAAGGATACTCTTAAAAAGAAGCATCATCCTCCAATTCAGCACCCTCAAGATCAAAAGAATGTGTTAGGGTGGAATGGTATCGGCAAAGCTCTGATATATAGAAGACATCATGCATGGATCAGTACCTCTGAGGAAGAGTTATCTAATATACTACTAGCCCGACTCTCTTCAATATATCTAAATTCATGACATAACAAGGAGATGTCTTTTCCTATCTCTGAATCCTTTTATTCCCCAATGTAGGTGACACACACAAGAAAACATGATCCCCAACCTCAAACAATAGAGGTCATCGATGGAAATTGGAAAAAAAATTCTATCTAGACTGAGTAATAACCATATGCTTCTTGATAAGTTGTACCTTATCCAAAGTCTCTCTAATGAGATGAGATCTCAATAGCATTGCATATCTTACCTCTAACTAGCACAGGGGTAAATGGAACAGACTACCATATAGAGACTCATAAGGAACCATATGAATAGTACTATGGAATATTTTATTGTAGGAAAACTTAATGAGAGGTATACTTTTTCCCTTGTAAAACCTCAAATCAAGAATCATGCTCATAGAATGTCCTCCAAAACCTATATCATGCATTATGACTAGCCATCGGTTTGTCAGTGAAAGGTTGTTCTTAAAAACACCTGTGTCCCGAGAGCCTTATGTAACCCCTTCCAGAACCTTAATGTAAAACAAGAGTCCCTATTAGAAATGATGATATGGGGTACCTCATGTAGGCATACAATCTCACAGATATACATCCTCCCAATCTCATCCATTGAGAATGTCTCCCTGATAGGATAAAAATGGAAAACCTTCGGCATCCTATCTGCGAATACCAAAACTGTGTCACTACCTTGAGGTGCCCTTAGAAACCCAATTACAAAACCCATAGTAACATCATCCTATGTCCATTTAGGAACTGATAATGGATGTAATAATCCACCATTCCACTGGTGCTCTAACTTCATCTACTGATAGGTGGAAAACCAATGGATAAAACCTATGATCTAATGTTTCATCCTAGACTACCAATACTAGCATTACATGTCTCGGTACATATTTGAAATACCTAGGAGTAATTCCCATTGTAAAGCTTGGGATTCTCACATCAGTTCCCCTCGCATGTATGTAGGCACCTAGACACATTAGTGAACAAGAAGAATCTCATTTTCATTAATAAAATAACCTAATAGTGGATCCCCACCCAAAACTCTCTCCCTTAGGACTAATCCTTTGAGATCAAAAAATTTACTCCTATTTACTCTATCCATATGTAATGATTTAACTAAAAATTACATAAGTAAAATCTTCTTATTAATCTCTTGAACCTATAAATTCATATCAAAAATAATATCCATCAACCTTTATTCATCATTGGCTTCCTAAAAATCTTGTTTCTGAGTCTTCTGACTCAAAGCATTAGCAATTGTGTTGCCCTTTCTAAGCATATAATAAAGCTCAAAGTCAAATTACTAAAGGTATTGAACACACCTTATATGTATGAGGTTCAAGTCACTCTATGTAAATATATATTTGATGATTTTTTTTGTCCATAAATACCACAAACTTCTCACCCATCAAGTAAATCCTCCAAAAATATAGGGAATGAAAAATAGAAGACTCTCAAGATCATGCATCAAGTAATTACTCTCATGAGGCCAAAACTAGTGAGAATCTTACGTAATGAATTGATAATCCTGCATCAGAATTTTTCCTAGCCTGATACTTAATGAATCATAAAACACCATATATCCTCTACTCGAATCTAGAAGAATCAGGATTGGTGTTGAATTCAATCTTATTTTCATCCCCTTAAAGGACTTCTCACACGCTTTAGAACACAATAACTTTACTCCCTTTTTATTAAAACCAGTAAGAGGTTCCACAAGGCTTAAAAAGTCTTGTATAAAGTTCCTATAATAGCTATTTATCCCCTAGAAACTCTAAATGTAAAATATTTTCTTGGTTTGATACCAAGAAACAACAGATCTTACCTTCTCTGGGTCAACTCTTACTCTTATATCTGAGATAATGTGACAAAAAAGTAAACCTTTTCAATCCAAAAGATCCATTTGATGAGCCTAGAATATAGTTTTTTCTCTCTCATTTTATTTAATAGGATATCAATATATTTAATTTGTTCATGTTAATTTTTATAATACACCAATATATCATCCATAAATACTACCATAAGTTAATTCAAATATGGGTGGAAACCCCGATTCATCAATTCCATGAAAACAGTTGGTGAATTTTTAAGAACAAATGGCATAAAAGGATACTCATAAAGACCATACCTGCTATGAAACTTTTTAAGAGTTATATCTAAAGCTGTAACTCATACTTTATGTTATCTCAATATCAAATCAATCTTAGAGAAACCCATTTCTCTTCAAATCTAGTTGAAAAGGTTGTCGGTACAAGGAGGTGGATGCCATTTCTTAATCGTAAGTTAGTTTACCTGATGATAATATACACAAAGTATGAAGGTATCATCTGACATTATGGTGAGAAGGATAGGTGAACACCATGGTGAAGTGATAGGTTATATAAAACCCGTAGCCTCCAAATCCTCTATCTACCTATTGATCTCCTCCAACTCAGTAGTATCCATATGGTAAGGAGGAATGGATATCGATGTATATCCTTGAACTAGCTCGATGTAAACTATACCTCTCTCACATGAGGTGGTTTGGAAAAAATTTCAAGAAATAAATCTATGAATAGATCAACTAATGGAGATAAATGGATTGAAATACTCCCTAATCATCTAGAAAAATACTAACAATCTGGACTGTCACTCTGCTCAGTACTCAATGTTGTGGTCCAGCTCGACTCGCCCAGACATACCATTCATCCTTGTGAAGATAACCATCACCCTCTGGTGATGTAAACAATACCCTATAGAGATATAATTCCACATAGTCATGGTGGGGGACAATCATTACATCTTGATAATGAAATCAAATTTTTCCATTTAGAGGATGAAAGTATCCCATAAGAAAAGATAATTGCTACCTCAAGGGGGAATTCCTTACATTAGCATACACTCTCCGATCAAATCCCCAAAAAAGTATCAAGGGTTGTCACCCCACTAAAGTACCAAATTTAATGCCTGAAACTTTCCATAATTTCTATTAATATGAATGAATGTAGACTACCAATGTTAAATAAAGTATAAACTAAAGTAGAGGCTCCTAGAATAGTACCTCGAACAGTTGATGGTCTGGCACTCTGTTCCTCTCAAAAATGTTACACTTCATGTATATGTCATGTTCCACAGCCCTAATATACAATCTAATAGTCATGAGTATGTCCTCCCATCTAGCGTTATACATCTAAAGCCTAGATACTCCATCCATTACCACCTCCTCTACCAAAACAGTTGGTAGTACTCCAACTACTTGCTTGTAAAGGTACTATCAGTCCTGCTCCTAATGGAAGAGATGATATGGATCCTCTCCCACTAGGAATATACAGGAAGGTCCTACAAGAATGTCAAACATTCCCCAAATTTTTGTAGCCTTAGTACTCAATGGGGTATATGGGAAATTAAGGCCTCTTGTGCCCTAGCTTTCCACACCAGTGAAAAACCACTTGATTATCAATGGGCATCATCCAATGGATTCTTCTCCTATGTGCAGTCTCAACGTGACATTTCTATCTTCTAGTCAAACCACTTATTTGTATCTTTTCTAAACTGCCCTTTCCCACACTATAATCTTCCCTTAATTTCTACTCAGTTATAAAAACCTATTTTACCAATTCTAAAATAATGGTCAACCAAAAGAGATTTACATGGGATTAGATGGCATACACAAGCCCCACCTCAAAACATCTTGTTATGGACATGCATCACCATAAAGAGTTGGTGAGAATAAATAGATATTTTTTAACTAAGAAGAATATTCCATCATAGAAATAGCACCCTGTTGTAGATGTATAAACTCTCTAGCTTGGTCCACTCTCAGCATCTGAGGAAAGAAATAGTTGTAGAATACTATCTCGTAACCATCCCAGGTCATACCCTAAGTATGATATTCCTGGGTAAAAGCATCACCCCATCAATTAGAAGAATCTCTAAGTATATACATAGTGAGATTCACTTGAATCTTAGTGGGTGTCTCCATTTTCTATAATATAGTCAGTATGGCTTCTTTCCATGACTCTACAACATGAGTACTACCATCCCCTAAAAACATTGGAAGGTGTTGCTGCAAGAATTATTGCATCAACTCTAGCATGGTAGGGGCATGTCACAATTCTCCTTATATAGTCTGCATAAGATATAGAAATCCCTCTTGAAACTAGGCATCATCTCCCAAGTTAGGTATAACAAGAGTTTCCTAAGGTGGTACTACTAGAGGTAACACTACCGCCATAGGTCCCACCACCTTTGGTGTAATAACTTGACTATTAATTGAGGTATGGAACCTTTTATTAGTTAAAATACTCTATTTTATCCTTATAAAAGTTAATCATTATGTAATGAAAGTTTTAGGAGTTTATGGGGATTGTACAGAGCCCAGAGATCTGAATTATGAAGAAAACATGAGAGGTGCAGAGTTAGAACATGGTTAGTGTTAACTATGCACCTCAAACCATAAATACTTGTAAGGGTTCTATGTGTTTTTTCTAAACCATTCATTTTATCCTTGGTCCATGGGGGGATGAGAAAGAGGGTGGACATGGGCTATGCACAGTTTGTTTAACCATGTGCTACAGGACGTTTGGGGTGTCTCATCTCGACAGTGGGGTGTGCATGGTTGGTACAAATTTTGGCCAACCATGCATCTAAACCATGTAAATATTAAATTTTGTTCCATTTTACATTTTCTACCCTCTTAGGTTTTTCCTCTAATTCACAGTATCCCCTCTCCCATGGATCTCTTACCATTCCTAACATAGAAATTGAAGGATCTTATCTATCAAATTTCTAATTGAACCACCATTCATCTCATTGGATACCTCTCAAAAATAGATTTGATCCACTTTCCTCTTTTCTTGGTTTATCTTCCCCTCTTTAACACTATTTTAGTGCAAGATCTTATGCCCTATTTTCAGGGCATTTTTCTCTTCTCCCATTTTCTTCTAATTTGGATCAAACTAAAGTTTGATACTAGATGAGTGTTCTACCATAGGTATAATGTTGGTGGTATATTACTTCTCTCTATGTTTTAATTCTTTAATAGACTATTATCATTTTTCCACACACCGTAACTTTCATAAAATGCTCCTAAATTGAATAATAATCTTTAAACAAATGATTTCGACTTAAATTTGTTTCCCTTTTATCACCTAGACTTGGTTTGAGGTTAGAAACCTCAACTCAATCCACTAATGAGATATTTTATTTTATCTTTCCTATGCTAAATCCACCCCTTTGGGTGTGTGAGCTCATCATCCTTTATTGGGAGCCTCTATAAATTAAATGAGACAACTAGAGATTGATATGCCTCCTTTTCCCAGATATTAAATTTCAATAAAGTAATTAAATTGTTGCTTTTAAATGAAAATAAGGAATGATATGGAAAATATCTTAGCATGTTCCTTGTATATAAATACTTGTAATTGGTTATGAACACTAACATATCCCTTATCATTATTTATCTTTCACTTGATGTGGGATATCTTGGTATTTAATTGACTTATTATGAAGTTATGGAATCTGTTGAATATCTCAGTATGGAACTAAATTCTAATGAAGGTATGGAACCTATTGAATATCTCAGCACGGCACCGACTTCTTATGAAGGTATGAAACCTATTAGATATCTTGGTATAGGACTGACTCCTTATGACAGTATGGAACCAATTAGGGGATAGAGGTATGGCACCTTTGACCCCTTGATATGATTATTTATAGTGTGGAATCGATCAGGGGATCAAGGTATGGAACCTACGACCCCTAGACATGATTATTTACGGTATGGAACTATAGAGGGAGATTGAGGTATGGAACCTAAAACTTTCATACACATTCATATCATCAAATATAGGTCACCTTGTTTATACACCTTAGGACATGTCCCATGTAGGTTCAATAATCCTTTCTCATGTGGTGTATACCAAGCTAGTAGGTACTTGTTTTTGACACTTTATATATATATATTGATACTCTTCTAATATATCCTTCTCTTATTATATCGTTTTATCATGGATTTATCCCATATATCATTCACATTACTTGTTATACCTGTATACATTTATTGTTTTTTCACACATGATGAATTTTTTATAAACATCGTTCATGGTGGCCTACTGAGTATATTTCACTCCCTATTTGGGATATTGGTTGGTACCTAGATATACTTTATGGATGTAATTATGGATAGGGGCAAGTGTTCATTCATGGATATAGGAGCAGGGAAGCACAGGACTAAGCTATGGCTTATGATGTTATATGTAGATAGTATTTTGGTATTTTGGTTCTTTTGATAAACCTATATCTATGTGTACCTATTTCCATGTATTCCTATTTTTTTTAGAGACATGAAATTATATCATAATTATATGATACTTAATATTTTTATTTATGTATTTATTATAATTATCATATAGATGTGTTACTTCCATTGTCTTAGTTTTCATTTATTATGATTCCACTGTTATCTGATTATTACATCATTGTGTTATTCTGATTATGAGGTTATAGTCTCTCTACTATACCACCTTTGACCCTCACATGGGGAGGATCATTTGAGTCCTTGTATCCAACCAATTTTGGTTACTTATGAGTGAACCTAGTTTGGTACATTACAAATTTGTATTATAGGGGTTTATTTTTTTTCCTTACTATTTTAGGGTGGTATAAAGGAGACTAGGATGTATTATAATTTAGTAATTATCATGTTCATAGGAATAGATTACATACGTATAGGAGGAAAAATAAATTTTTTGGGATGGGATATGATGTTCTGGTTTATACCTATTATAATTATTTTGATTCCACCATTGGGTGACACACATGATACGTGATGTTGTTATTATTATGATGGTGGATTTTATTTTTTCCTTGGCCTAATATGATAAGTAATCATTGATCATGCATCATTTTAGGAACCTTATAGAACTAATGTGTCATGCATTATGTCATTCCATGTAGGTTTCATTTTCCTAACTCCGTGATACTTTTTGTATGTTCCTTGATTGGTATATCTGCTATAAAACTAAAATTTATTTAGGAAAAGGGAGATTATATAATGGGTTTTTAAAGTGTATTCATCAACCTAAATGGTTTTTTCCCATATAGGTAGATGATGGAACCTTAACTAACCAATTATAACATGATTTAGTTATGTAACCGAGATTACATAGACTGAAATGTTAGCTGATTTTGAATACATGAATGTAATTTTTAATATAAAGAGTGAATGTACCTATGTAAATTTGTAATGATGATTAATTGAGACAAATAATCTAATACTAACTGCTAAATTATTTTATCGAATGTAAATTTTTTAATGTGTAACATCTCAGACCGGCTGACCATTGAACTGGTGGCCGGTCCGGTAGGTCACATGGCCTCAAGCGCGTCTCCCCGTACGCCAGAGGCTGCCGACTAGCAATGAGGGTCTCAAGAGGTGATAGTGAGGAGACTATACCCTCATATTAGAGTAACACAGTGGTATTATCAGAGTAAATAATATTCAATATCGGAAATAGTAAACAATTGAAAGACAGCATGGAAAGATAATTAATATCCATTTCATAAAGGGTGGTGAACGCTAGTTTACAATGCATGCATGTACAGATGATGATACATTTCCGAAATTAGTAAACAATACAAAATGATTTACAACAATACAAAAAGAAAGGACAAAAAATCCCAAAGGTGATCCCATGAGCATCCCAAGCTCTCACTTGGTCCTTTTCTCCTAACTCCTCAAGTACAAATGTCACAACATACAACCTAGGTCCTGAAAGCAAGAAGGTATACTTGGGTAACCTAGTGAAATGGCGGCCTGAGTAGGGTGTGAGATATAAATCTCATTAGGCCAGCACCACCGGTGTCAAACCCAATCCAAACAGTGTATAATAATTATACAGTGAGCAGTTATAGCAGGATTCAATAAGCAGAACAACATAGAATAACAACACCCATCCAGGTTTCCCCAAAGGAAACCTAACGGCTATACCAGCTTCAGCTCATTGCTGGTAAAGTAACATGATCATGTCACCATACATATATATATAAAAACATTTATATCATAGATGGTGTGGGGTAATAATTCCTCTCACCCATTAATCGAGATTAGCGGGCACGAGGTAAGAATGCTTCTCATCCCTATAGGTCAACTGGCTAGGGGTAAGAATGCCTCCCTTCCATCACATTCATTCAACCAGCATGGGGTATAACTGTTTCCCACCCGTCACATTCATAATACTGGCATATGGTATAACTGCTTCCCATCCAGATATGTAATCATCAACAGAAGTCAACTGGCAAGGGGTAAGAATGCCTCCCTTCCAGACATGTAATCACACTGACATGGGGTATAACTGCCGCCCATCCAACCACATATCTGTCACACTCATCACTCTATCATGGGTTATAAATGCCTCCCATCCAGACATGAAATCATCACCAGGTGGCATCAGCATGTGCGCACTCACATTACAACCAGGTTTATATTAAACTACTTATGGAATTACCTCATAAGCATTCAAAAGTCATATCACAATCACAAACAATCATACAGCCCATATCCACTTAAATGGTCATAATCACATCCATACAAATATACCTAAGGCAAACCATCTCAAGTATCATTATCACATTTATACTTAAGGCCACTCCTCTTAAGTATCCATTTCAAGACAAAACATAATCATCACATTTATATAAGGTACACAAGGAAACCCGCTCATGTATGGTATTGGATAACCCCCAATTCATTCTTCATTCCTCTTATATAATTTCAAATACATATAGGGGTTTACAATGCATAAAGAGGTGATATGGACTACCCCTCCAAGGTAAGTCCCATTCACTAGATCCATTCCATCAACATAAGTTGTGCTTATTCCATTTCCCTAAGGCATGGTCTCACCATCCTAATCCATTTCATTCAAGTTTAACCATTTCATCAAAAGAGAACAACTGTCATGCTTTAACCATTTGGTACAATTCAGAGGAAACATGACATCATCAATTATCACCAAAGTGTAACAATAATTTAGCAGGCAAGCATAAGAATCTACTTCCTACTTTTATCTTGAAGACAGTGCACCTCTGATCAAGGGGTTTTATTATTAAATCGTTAGTTTAGTGACCAAGAAACCATTTTAATCTTGTCCCTATAATTCACACTCTTTGCACAAAAGCATTTAATGGAAACTAAACTTGAATAATTAACATACAAAAGAAGTATATAAATAACTCATTAAAACTTCACTTTAAAATTAAAGTCAAGGAGAGGGATCCTACCTCAAGGTGGATCCATCCATCCACTCCGGCTCTTGATGCTTTCTAACTAAAAGCCTCTACTGCACCCCCACATTGCATATGTGATTTCACATACGACCTATGCCTCCACAGGCAAGCCGCCTAAGCTCAGGCAAAGAAAAACCATTCCAAAATCCTAACGCACAAGGCGAAACATGCCAGGAGCTATTTAACAACCTAAGACCTTAATTTAGAGGATGAACAAACAATAAACGGGAAAAAACCTTACCTATGAATCAACCCAGCAGACTAAAAAAACTACGATCTGCCTCGCCTTCGGCGGTGGACATCATATGCACACCAACGAGGTTCTGAGGGACCTTTCTCACCCCTTTACAATAGAAGAAACAAGAACGAAACAAATCAAACTATAAACCCTAAACATGGGGTTGTTCGGCCGAATTAGATTAGGGCAAAGGGAAGAGGGAAAATTGGACAAGAAGGATAGGGGAAGAGGGGAGAGACCTACCATGAAGATTAGGAAGAATAAAGGCCAAGAACAAGGAGAAACGAAGGTGGAAGGAGGTGTAGCCGAGGGGGCTTGCGCATGAGGCCGGCGGCTCCAAGGGGGAGGGGTTTGTGCGGGTTTTATGAGGAAGAGGGGAGAGTATTAGTTAATTAGGTTTTAGTTTTTATTTTTCTTTTAATTTTAAAACCATTTAAAATATCCCAAAAACCCAAATAGGAGGGCGTTGCATGGTTTGACCCGCACGGTTTTTCAAACTGTGCGCAAGCCATGCGGCCTCTACTGCACACCCTAGGCACCCCGCATGGGCTATTCGCACGGTTTGGGAAAATTTGTGCAGGCCATGAAGACTCTACTGGACACCCCAGGTACCCCGCACTGTCTAGTCGCACGGTTTGGGAAATCGTGCGCAGGTCGTGTGGACCCCTCTGCCTTCCTATTTTAAGTTGCACGGTTTGGGCCGCATGGTTTGGGAAATTGTGCGCCAACCATGTTCCTTCTGTTATTATTTAAAAACCATCCTCTTTCAGGTATGACACACCCGAAACAACTCGAGACACTCAGGAAACTTCTCGGGCCTTCTCCCAACCCCAAAAAACATTAAAAAGAAGGTTTCAAACCTTTGAAACTTCATTTTTGAAGCCCAATTCTAAAAATGACTGGTTCAGTAATTGAAAAAGTTCAATTTCCCCCACTTTTTAACCCAGTTCAAAACATGGGTCATTACAACCTTCCCACCTTAGAACTTATCATCCCTAAGAAGCCATCAGGAACAAAACACTCCTCACACAACCTACAATGGTCATGAAGCGTCGTTCAAACGATCACGTTACATTTCCAAATGTCCCACGCACCAACGAACATCCACATAAGCACACGGTGCTTAAGCCATCTACACCTGAACCAATGATCATTTTCCAACCGAAAAAAAAATATGGCTCTCACCCAAGCCCGTCAACTCAAATACACGATCACATCATCGTCTTGCCAAGAAACCAATCAAAGGTACTTCCCACCTCATATTTTTAACGTTAAGCGATCAAAACTCAAACCACAGCTCCACCACCTTTCAAAAGGAATTTCAAAAACATGCTCCAAGTGTTTCAAAGATGCACCTAGCATGATTTTAAAATGATCTAATAGTCGATTTCCCCATCGAACTCAAAGCCCAAAGTGAGAGGAGTCAAGCCGCTCCAGATGACTATTCAAGAAAATGCCCGGCTAAAATGGTTGACGCCTTATAAGCTGAACAATGATGCCTCCTCCCAAGGCATCTCACACTCACTACGATAACGTTCACTGAAGCTCACACCCGACTCCTGGTGAAATCTATAAGATCAAACCATGAGAGAAACCATGCATCCCACGTGCCACGCCGAAAGAGAACAACCAAACGAGCTCAACAAC
This sequence comes from Viscum album, assembly GCA_963277665.1. Classification (NCBI taxonomy): domain Eukaryota; kingdom Viridiplantae; phylum Streptophyta; class Magnoliopsida; order Santalales; family Viscaceae; genus Viscum; species Viscum album. The sequence continues at coordinate 228,064,653 of OY728162.1, forward strand.
TTTCAAAAACAATAGCGCGGCATAAGACTGATGCTCTCTTAGCACATTCAGGACGAAAAAAAGATAGGGGACATGATCGTCACGTAACAGAGTACAATAAGAGGATTTTAAAAGGATTCTAGTTAGTCATACCCAAAAACTGGAAAGGATAACAGTCAAACCACCCCTGGTCGACTCTAAAGGAGAAACTCGGCTTCAACTACTGACACACACAGATCTCAAACCGATCACAATGCCTTTTTCCCGCAAAAGGAATTCTGTGATCGTTCACGACTTATCACCGAAGTCCTCCATGACCAACGGTGTTTCTTAAAAGAGGTTGCATACACCGCCAACCAGATCAAGTCGTGATGTCGAGCAAGCATCGACGCATAACGACACCTGCAAGCCTCAAAGGCATTCAAACAAACCCGACCATTCCCAAATGGTCTTTCTTGATGTGTTCCCATTACCCAGAAGAACACACTTCACTAAAATGACATGATGATTTCCACCTTAGAAGCGTCGGTGTCCCAAAAGAAGAAAATACCATCTTCCCTTAAGCGAACTAGTCCATAATTATTAAACGTACGTGTGTCGCTCCTCCGAGCCACGATCACCATGTCGAAACGCCCAAGAAAAACCAAAGCATCAAGATTGGCGTGTCAACCACCCGAGTCTTCCGAACATCATCCTAAGCATTGGGACAAATTCATTCTCAAACGCTCAAGTCACTCTACCATGGAGATGACCCAAGACCGTACACAGCAGTATAAGAGATTTAACCGAACATTGTATCACCTTATACGACCATTCACATGGACAACGACTTACCAATCGTCCAACCCATAAGGATTCAAACAACTAATAAGCAACAAACCACACCCGAGGCATGTCTACAGAGAATCATCTGATTCTCAAACCCATAACAAGATCAAAAGAAGAATGACCACCCGCCCGAACAAGGGTGTCATTGGAAACCAAAAGTCCTACGAGGGACTACGACACATGAACAGTACCCAACGTCAGAAAGTTCACTGTACAAGCCAAGCACATAAGCTCTAAGGGAGCTACCTACCATGGGCTAGCCCCTCACGAAGAACAAGCATCGACTCAAGCATTTGGTCACGCCAAACAAAAGTCATCAAGCTCAAGCCTAACATTCAAGTCATTTTTCAAAAGAAAACAAACGCCCATGGAAAACACCTATGGTTCCGTCTCAAGGAACTCGCAAGAAAGGCTTAACTTACCCTCACACGAGGTTTCAACAGAGGATACCACTACAGGTTCCTTTTCCAAGATCTTTATATTTAATCACGCTCATTCTTTTATTCACTTTAAAATATTGAATTCAAAACTTCAAGTAACCTTTCAAAACCAAAAATCACTAGGCACTTGATCATTTTTAACAAACAGCTCAAAGCAAAGCAAGCAAGTCTCAACAACCTTCCTTTTAACCACTAAACATTTATCAGGAATTCCATCTCTCTTCAGGAAATTTATCATAATAAATTCATTTTAAACAATTCAGGCGACCTACGAGGGTCCCAACAATCCAATTCACATCAGATCAAACCCAAACATCTTTTACACAAATAAGCATTTCACAAGGCATGTTGCCATCACATTCATTATGGGTTTCCGTTTTCCAACTCATGAAGTGCACATACACTCCTTGGGTTAAAAATTTGTCTCCCATTAGATGAAAAAAAGTACATTCCAGAAATAAACATTCTCAAAGCAATCATCCAGTCATACGGGTGGCCACCTACCAATCTGTAAAGCGCCCATACACTTTATAGTTTGGCATTTGGCTCCCTTTAATCAAAACCAATCTCATTTTACAATTTGAATTTAGCATCCCCTTTTTCTCGAAATTCAATCACACAGGTTACCCTTTCCTAGCTATAAGGCGCCCATACACCCTACAAATGAAAATTGTCTCCCATCGTAATTGCAATCATTTAATTTGGTCAAAGCAACCAATTCCATATTAACTGAACCTAGAATGTTATCGAAATTAGTAACACAAAAACATGATATATCATAGTAGCGTGGAATAACTACCACAGCACCTATCACAATAGCAGTCATCAACCAATGCATCCTAGATGGCATGGAATAATGCATGGCATGTGATTTCTAAAAAAGTACCTATATGAGGAATGAAATGGCATACCATTGTATCATCGGGTTGCAACATAAATGGAACCCTCAATTGCATCAAAAGTATCAAAAGAAATCATGTGCATCACCCAATGGTGAAATCAAATCAACCATAGCAATCAAAATCATTTAAATGAAAATTTCATTCGAGGTAATTTGGATTTTCCCTATGCATGGGGTGGCCAATCCCAGACACATCTTATTACCAAATTCCAGTTTCTTGTTATCCCTTTCTATCATCGCCAAATAGTAAAACAAACCAGAAAAAAAAACTCCTCTGATACCACTTTGTAACATCCCGGACTGACTGACCATCGAACCGGTGGTCGGTCCGGTAGGTCACATGGCCTCAAGTGCGTCTCCCCATACGCCAGAGGCTGCCGACTAGCAACGAGGGTCTCAGGAGGTGATAGTGGGGAGACTATACCCTCATATCATAGTAACACAGTGGTATTATCCAAGTAAATAATATTCAATAGCAGAAACAGTAAACAATTGAAAGATAGCACGTAAAGATAATTAATATCCATTTCATAAAGGGTGGTGAACGCCAGTTTACAATGCATGCATGTACAGATGATGATACATTTCGGAAAGCAGTAAACAATACAGCATGCTTTACAACAATATAGAAATAAATGACAACAAAGCCCGAAGGCAATCCCCTGAGCATCCCAAGCTCTTATTTGGTCCTTTTCTCCTAACTCCTCAGGTACAGACGGCACAACATACAACCTAGGTCCTGCAAGAACGAAGTTCTACTCGGGTACCCTAGTTCAATAGCGGCCCGAGTAGCGTGTGAGATATAAATCTCAGTAGGTCGGCACCACTAGTGTCAAACCCAATCCAGACAGTGTATAATAATTAAACAGTGAGCAGGTATAGCATGATTCAATAAGCAGAACAACATAGAATAACAACACTCATCTAGGTTTCCCCAAAGGAAACCTAACGGCTATACCAGCTTCGGCTCATTGCCGGTAAACTAACCTGATCATGTCACCATACATATATATATAGAAACATTTATATCATAAATGGTGTAAGGTAAGAATTCCTCCCACCCATTAATCGAGATTAGCGAGCACGAGGTAAGAATGCTTCTCGTCCCTATAGGTCAACTGGCGAGGGGTAAGAATGCCTCCCTTACATAACATTCATTAAACCGGCATGGGGTATAACTACTTCCCACCCATCACATTCATAATACTGGCATGGGGTATAACTTCTTCCCATCCCGACATGTAATCATCAACATAAGTCAACTGGAAAGGGGTAAGAATGCCTCCCTTCCAGACATGTAATCATACTGACATGGGGTATAACTGCCTCTCATCCAACCACGTATCTGTCACACTCATCACTCTGGCATGGGGTATAACTGCCTCCCATCCAGACACACAATCATCACCAGGTGGCATCAGAATGTGCGCACTCACATTATAACCATGTTTATATTATACTACTTATTCCATTACCTCATAAGCATTCAAAAGTCAAATCACAATCACAAACAATCATAAAGCCCATATCCATGTAAATGGTCATAATCACGTCCATACAAATATACCTAAGGAAAAACATCTCAAGTATCATTATCACATTTATACTTAAGGACACTCCTATTAAGTATCCATTTCAAGACAAAACATAATCATCACATTTATATAAGGTACATGAGGCAACCCGCTCATGTACGGTATTGGCTAACCCCCAATTCATTCTTAATTCCTCTTATATCATTTCAAAGACATATAGGGATTTACAAAGCATAAAGAGGTGCTATGGAATACCCCTCCTAGGTAAGTCCCATTCACTAGATCCATTCCATCAACACAAGTTGTGCTTATTCCATTACCCTATGGCATGGTCTCACAATCCTAATCCATTTCATTCAAATTTAACCATTTCATAAAAAGAGCACAAATGTCATGATTTAACCATTTGGTATAATTCAGGGGAAACATGACATCATCAATTATTAAATCGTTAGTTTAGTGACTAAGAAACCATTTTAATCTTGAAGACAATGCACCTCTGATTGAGGGTTTTTATTATTAAATCATTATTTTAGTGACCAAGAAACCATTTTAATCTTATCCCTGTAATTCACACTCTTTGCACAAAATCATTTAATGGAAACTAAACTTGAATAATTAACATACTAAAGCAGTACAGAAATAACTCATTAACACTTCACTTTAAAATTAAAGGCAAGGAGAGGGATCCTACCTCAAGGTGGATCCATCCGTCCACTCTGGCTCTTAACGCTTTCTAACTAAGATTTGTTACTGCTCCCCCACATGGAATATGTGATTTCACATACAACCTATTCCTCCACAGGAGAGCCGCCTAAGCTCCGGCAAAGCAAAACCATTTCAAAAGCCTAACGCAGAAGGAAAAACATGCCAAGAGCTATTTAACAACCTAAGACCTTAATTTAAAGGATGCACAAACAATTAATGGGCAAAACACTTACCTCAGAATCAACCCAGTGGACTGAAACAACTGCGATCCGCCTCGCCTTCAGTGGCGGACATCATATGCACACCAATGAGGTCCCGAGGGACCTTTCGCACCCCTTTACAATAGAAGAAACAAGAACGAAATGAATAAAACCATAAACCCTAAACATGGGGGTGTTTTCCCGAATTATATTAGGGCAAAGGGAAGAGGTAAAATCATCCAAGAATGATAGGGGAAGAGGGGAGAGACCTACCATGAAGATTCGAAAGAAGAAAGGCCAAGAACAAGGAGAAACAAAGGCGAAAGGAGGTGCGGCCGAGGGGGCTTGCACGCGAGGTCGGTGGCTCCAAGGGGGAGGGGTTCATATGGGTTTTGTGAGGAAGAGGGGAGAGGATTAGTTAATTAGGTTTTAGTTTTTATTTTTCTTTTAATTTTAAAACCATTTAAAATATCCCAAAAACCCAAACAGAAGGTTCGTGCACGGTTTGACCCGCATGGTTTTCCAAACCGTGCGCAAGCCGTGCGGCCACTACTGGACACCCCAGGCACCCCGCACGGGCTAGTCGCACGGTTTGGGAAATCATGCATAGGTCGTGTGAACTCTACTCGACACCCCAGGAACCCTATAGGGGCTAGTCACACGGTTTGGGAAACCGTGCACAGGCCGTGCGGACCCCTCTGCCTCCCTATTTTAAGCCACACGGTTTGGGCCGCACGGTTTGGGAAATCGTGCGCCAACCATGCTCCTTCTATTATTCTTTAAAAACCAGCCTCCTTCGGGTACGACGCACCTGAAACACCTCGAGACACTCGGGAAACTTCTTGGGCATTCTCACAACCCCAAAAACATTAAAAAGAAGGGTTCAAACCTTCAAAACCTCGTTCCGAAGCCCGATTCTAAAAACTAACGGTTCAGTAATTGAAAAAGTTCAATTTCCCCCACTTTTTAACCCAGTTCAAAATGTGGGTCATTACAATATGTAGTTTAATAAATTACCAATTTCAATTTATAAATCATGTACTTTTATAAATTTTGGAAAGTATTTCAAAGAAATTTTCTATTATGTAAATGAAAGAATTGATAAATATTAAAATCAAATATAGTCTCCATTAAATGGTGATTTCAATTTAAATTTAAAGGGTGTTTTCCTCTATAACTTTCAATTGATAGTCCATATACCAAGACCCTTATGGTGAACATAGATCTGACCCAGACCTGTCCTTAGTAGTGGGAAGTAGGCAGTGCCTCATGTTTTCTTTATGATTATTCCTATTCCCCAAACCTGGATTTATGAGAATAAGAAAAAGGTCTGACTCTTTCATAGGAATTCATGTACTTTTCCTACTCATATATCTATATTATTACCCTTATAAAATCATATTTGATGTGTGTTCTTGGAATTTTTTGTACTATTCCACCATGAAGTCCTCATGTTGTGTTCCAAGAGGATGGTAATGACCATATTTTAGAGTTGGTGGACCCTAATACACTAGTGTTACCTCTAATAGTTCCACCTATGGCACCTCCTGTTATTTTTTATGTGGGCGATGATGCTCGGCTTTGAGGGGAATTTTTTGTGTCTCATTAAAACTATACAAGGAGCTATGATAGCTATCCTTTCTATGGGATATTTGATGAAAGGGTTTCAATAGAATCATCCAAATACTTTTTCAATGGATGGTGGACCCCAGGATATAGAGTAATGGATACAAACTATCTTATCTATCTTCGATCACCTCGATACACCTCTTTAAAGGAGAGTGAAGATCACTACAAAAATGCTTCAATGATCCACCAAAAAATGGTGGGATTTTGTGAAAAAGGTAGACATCATGTAGTTATTCATAGGGATTTAAAATCTATTTCTAAGACTATTTTTTTCCTAAGACCTTGAGGTATTATTATTTTAGGGAGTTCATGAAATGACATCAAGGTTCTATGTCAATTATGGATTACTTATCTCAGTTTAAAGAGCTTTATTGCATTAATCCTCTCTATATCATTGATGATACAACAAAATAGATGAATTTTGTTGATGGACTTATGAATCCTATTAGTTCTCAAGTAAATTTTTTTTGGTTCACTACCATGTATGATATAGTAAAATAGGCTCTTATTACTAAATATAACACGTGGGAAGCTTGAGGTCCAGATCAGAGTGGACCATCTTCTTGACCCAGTACTATAGTATTTGGTGGTAGGAAGCATCACTTAAAGATCTCTCATAAGATACATACCATCTATATTTCATATACAGGTGGTTTTGTATTCATTCATCAATGAAAGAAGCAAGGGCACATGAAACATCAATGTGAGAGGACCCAGGTTGAGTACTGATATTGTGTAAGGATGGTCTATTTATAGTGGTTTTGAAGAATATTATCTCTAGTGTCCAGTGATAGGGGACCAACACTAACACAAGGTCTAAGATTGGGATCAGGAGCTCTACGTTAGGTAGAGATCTAGAGTGCTACTGGCCGATCAAGCTGGGGAAGTGGTCATGGTCAGGGGATTGAGACACCAGTTATGTAATGTATATAGAGTAGGACTACTCAAGACTATCATTTTGTATCTCAAGGTCATGAGATGGGCCAAGTTTATGTGGTGTAGCATTTTCCAGGAGAGCAAAGTCTCATATCTTTTACAGTTCAAGGTATGATTTTAGTAGCATCTACCTTGGTATCTTCTTTGTTTGACATAGGGAATTTAAATTATTTTATCTATGTGTCTATCATTAAAATCCTTGCGCATTAAATACATTAATTCTATGGGGTGATGAACCTTGAAACCCCTTTCGGTATACATTCTGAGAGTATACTTCAATTTAGGGAGTGCCCCTTTAGATAGGTGGTTATTTCTGTTTATGGAACCTCGTCTTCCTTGAGTTGTATGGTTTCGACATTATTCTTCTTATATACTAGTTAGTTCCTTATCATGCCTAAATGGAATTCTATCGCTGTGATGTGTTTTTTACATCACCATAGGGTGGTTCTTTAGTTCACAAGGGAAAGTGGGATGTATAGGTTGCTAGGGTAGGACCAAAGCATCATTGTCTTGGTGGAGTGATAGCCTGGATTTCTAGCATTTATATAGATTCTTAGGAGGGATTTATTTTCCCTCCTTGTTTAAATCCTAATAGAGATGTGGTGGCCTATATTGATATAGTTCTAGGATCTACAATAGCATTCATTCCTCCTTACTGGATGGCCAATACTGAGTTGTAGGAGCTCAAGAGATAGATGAGGACTTAGAAGCTAAGGGTTTTATATGGCCTAGTACTTATCCTTGGGGTTGATCTGTCCTTTTATAAAAATAGGAGTATGGAACCCTCAGGATATGTGTGGATTACCATAAGTTTAATTAGATTATTGTGAAGAACTGGTATATTTTTCCTCATATATATGACCTCTTTGATCATCTTCGAGGAGCTCAGGTTTTCTCAAAGATTGATTTGAGGTTATGATATCATCAAGTTTGTGATAAACCTATAGAAATATCTCATATAGAATTACATATATGGTATGGTATTTATGAGTATATGTTTATGTTTTTCAGTCTCATGAACTCACTGTCCATTTTCATGGATCTAATTAATAATATTTTTCACCCGTATTTGGATTCATTTGTGGTAGTCTTCATATATTACATCTTGGTGTATTATTGTAATTGAAACAACCACGCCAAACATTTTTAGATCAGTATGAATACACTAAGAGAGAACCATTTGTATTTTAATCTACTAAATTCAAATTTTGGATCAATAAAGTTCACTTGATGGGTCACATTATCTTAGATATAAGTGTATCATTTGACCCAAAGAAGGTATGAGATGTAGTTGCCTAGGATCGGCCCAAGAATTCCATTTACATATGTAGTTTCTTGGGGATATCTAGTTATTACAAGAACATTATTTAGGAAATTTTATGCCTATCAACATCTCTTACAGGCTTGACTAAGAATGCTGTGAAATTATTATGGTCCAAAGTCTGTGAGACATCCTTTCAAGAGATGAAAGGGAGACTGACTTCAGTGCTGATTCTGATCCTACTAGGTTTGGGAAGAATTTATATATACTATTATGATGCATCAGGTATCAGGGTAGGAACATATCTAATTTTTGATGATCGATTCATTTCATATGGGTATCGGTAGCTGAGACCTCACAAGTGGAATTACTTGAAGCATGATCTCGAGTTGGATTCCATTGTTCATGCCTTGTTTTGTTGGAGTCGTTACCTTTTAGGAGAGTATTTTTTTGTGTTTATAGACCACAAAATCCTCAGGTATATTTTAAAATAATGCAACTTGAACCTCAAAAATATAAGGTGGTTTAAATACCTACAGTCCTTCTATTTTGATCATGACTATATGCCTATGAAAGGAAATATTGTAGCAGATTCTCAGAGTCAAAGGACTCTAACACGGGTAGTTATGGAGGCTAGTATAGAGTTATAACTTATTGATTTGTTCTCTAAGATTCATTTAGAGGTTCATGACCATCATGGAAATTTTTTACTCACATTGTTATCTATAACCTCTTCACTTCTAGAGAGAGTGAAGATGATATAGATATCAGATCCTAATGTTTTAGTCCTAAGGGAGAGTGTTTCAAGAAACACTACTACAAAATAGGCCTTTAACATTTCTAAAAATGTCCTTTATTAGTTATAGATAAGAGATGACTGATGGAGCGATATTAAAATCCCTAGTATATTATTAGCACTTTTAAAAGTGCTGATAAAGGGGCATACTATGGTGTTATATAACAACACACTACAGCACTAGTGTAGTGTGCTATAACAGCACACTGTATTACCAAAAACACCACAAAATTATAAAAATTAAGTATGAATACAAAATTTAAATGAAATAAAATCTACAACACAAATACAAGAAAAAACACTTTATTATAAACATTTCAAATATTGGTTTATACAATTATATAAGTAAAAATTATTACATTCATTAAAAAATAGCATTCTTCCTTTTTCTTTTCATCCTAACCCCTACTAGAGGAAAAAGATAACCTATATAAGAAAATAATTCTTATGTTAGTAATAGTATAAAGAAATAAATTTACAGAAAGTGTTAATTTTAAACTAAACTTTGATTCATATAAAGAAATTTGCATGTCGGATTGAGTTGTGGTTGATTCTTGCATGTCCTACCATTTCTTGTTCATCTTAAAGAATTATCTCTCTTAAAATTAACTAAATAAGTATAGGATAAAAATTATAAGGAATTTAATTAAGTGATATTAGATATAATTATGAGAAAACAATCTAGACTCATTTTCTCTATTTTTGGTAATGTGATGCGTGTTTTAAACTAAAATGATACTTATATATTGAAAATATGCACTTGGTGTCATAATGGTCACACCATGCATCGAATTGAGGTAAGGTATATTCTTACACATCTCAAATTACACATGGATCATTTTTCTAAAGTATCAAAACAATATGAATGTGTTTTCTAGGTTTTGAGTATGTTGCTTGTCTTTCTTACTAAAATTTCATTTTAAAATGGAAACATGCACTTTGACTCATACATGTCACATAGTGTGTTGGTTTTATGTTATATTGATTCCTACACATCAAAAATGACTTATGAATTTTTTTCCAAAATTATAAAGATAATATGATTATGTTTTCTTGGTTTTCAGTGAGTGACACTTTTTGAACTTAAATGTCGATTTTAATCTAATAACAGACACATTAAGTCATACTAGGCACATCGTGTATCTAATGGAGGTGAGGTTTATTCCTAAAAGTAAAAAATGACTTAAGGATCATTTTAAAAAAGTATCAAAACAATATGAATGTGTTTTCTTGGTTTTCAATAGTTCAGTTTTCCTTTTTACTAAAATCAATGTCAATTTTAAAGAAAAAGATGCACTTAAAGTCATATTGGTCACACTGTGCATTGAATTGAGTTACGAATAGTTACTACACATCCCAAAGGTATTATTAATCATTTTAATAAATTATTAAAACAATAATAATGTTTTTTCTTGATTTTGAGTATGTCTCTAGTCATTTTTACTAAAATTTCATTTTAAACTGGAAACACACACCTTGACTCATGCTGATTACATTGTATATCATTTTCAAATGATACCAATTACTACACATAACATGTAAATTATGAATCTATTTCCTAAATTATCAATAAAATCCAAGCATGTTTTCTCATCTTTGAGTTAGTGACATTTTTTGAACTAAACTATCGATTTTAAACTGATAACAGACACATTGAGTCATATCAGGCACATCGTGTATAGGTTTGAGGTTCAGTTGATTCCTACACGTATAAAATGACTTATGGATCATTTTTCTAAATTATAAAAATAATATTAAAGTGTTTCCTCATTTCTGAGTAGGTTAGTTGTCCTTTTTACTAAAATGTATGTCAAATTTAAATAACAAGATGCAATTTGAGTCATAATGATCACATTTTATGTCAGATTGAGGTGAAAATAATTCATACACATCTAAAATTACTTATTTATCATTTTACTAAGTATAAAAACAACCTTTTTTTCTTTTTTTATTACGTCACTTGTTTTTTTACTAAAATGACATTTTAAATTGGAAACATGCACTTTGACTCGTACCGATCACATCATGTATCAATTTAATGTGAGACTGATTAATACACATAAAAAATTACTCATGAATCAATTTCCTAAATTATCAAGAAAATCTAAGTGTTTTTGCTCTATTTTTAGTGAGTGGAATTTTTTGAACTAAACTGCCAATTTTAAACTGATAACAGACACATTGAGTCATAGCGGTCGCACCGTGCATTGAATTGAGGTGTGGATGATTCCTACATGTCACAAATGGCTTATGAATAATTTAAATAAAGTATAAAAACAATAAGAATATGTTTTCTCAGTTTTTAGTATGTCAGTTGTCCTTTTTACTAAAATTAATTTTGGTTTTAAATAAAAAGATGCACTTTGAGTCATACCGGTCACACCGTGTGTTGGATTGAGGTGTGGTTGATTCCTACATGTCCCGAAGTCTCAAAAAAATCCTAATTTCCAATGTTACCATGTTTTAATTATCTTTATATGTTAAAATTTCAACACTATATATTGACTCTATGTTCTTAGTCAAAAAACTCTTCTTGTTGAAAGTTAGAAGAGAAGAGGAATCCCATGTGCCCATTATATCACAAGAAGTCACCACAATGGGTACATAATCTTTCTATACTCATATATATTTCAACAACAAGAAATTTTTTTCATCTAATAACATTTAATCAATATGCATTGTTGGTGGTTCGACAAAGAAAGTCAATGAAAATGGAAAACATGGTAGCATTGGAAGAGAGAATCATTTTATCTCTTTTGTGGATTATATAAGATAGTTGAAAGAAAAATGACACTTCAAAAAATATTAGTGAAAAAAACTAAATAAGTATTATATAAACATAATATGAAAATTAACTTACAAATAGTAGATAAAATGATGATAAAAATAATTAAATAAGTAGTAGGAATTCACCTTTTCCAGATGGTTGTTTGCATTCCTGACGCATTTTCATGTTGTCATTATCTCAGTTGTAGTCTCAAAGTCCAATACCTCGTTAGCATGATCATATTTTAACTAACCACCCCAACTAAAAAAAATAATCCAATTGTACAATAAAATAATTATTATATGAGTAATACAAAAAATAAGCAGATTAAACATAAATATGAAACAATGCATTAATTCTATGGATAATGATTTTACTTTGAAAAAAAAAATTTACCATAGGTATATTCCAATAGTAAAGCAAGAATGATGATAAAATAAAAATGAAAATAGATCTATCTAAAAAATCAATCAACGAGTGAGGATGATAAGGAGAAAATAAGATACATTGGATTGAAGCTTTGAATATTCCTCAGCAACTCATCTTCTGAATAGTTATCATTTAATTGTATTGTTTAGCACTCATAATCCATCTCTTGTGGACATGAACATGTGTTTCTTAGAATACTCAAAGTAGTATTCATCCATATGATAACTACTTCTTAAAGTAGTAAAAGAAACATAAAATAGATGGGGATGAGTCCCAAGAAACAAATTATAATAATAAATGTTCGGTAGATGAAACGGATGAGGATTAAAGCTGTAATCCATTATGTTCTATAAAAGGGGTAATGCCTACCATTTGTGATAATTACATGGATTGCGATTAGAGTTTCATAAGGGTAGAACCAAAAGGAAATATTAAATAATAGTCTATTTTTTGATGGATTAAAGTAAAACATATATAGTGTTTATTAGATGTGTGATGAAAGAAATAAAGTGATTTTTAAGAAGTATTAATGAGTGAGTTCTCATTTCAAATATGCCTATATTTTTTCAAAGTTATAGAAAACTAGACAAATAATTTTTTGATTTGGGATTGGAAAAAATTTATGGTAATTGTGTTTGAAAGAGAAAATTGATTTGTGGTACTGAAAAATTGATCAAATTAGATAATGAGACAATTAAATATTGACTTAAAAAGGGTGCGTTGATATGTTTTTATGATGACAAGATAAAATAGAAATATTTTTTTAATGATTATAATGGGTATATTGTTAATAATTAAAATAACGATGAAACATTAGAGAAAATTAATGTTGAATTGAGTAGCATATGGAAGAGAACATGGGGCTAAGGTAAACTCAAAATAATAAATTGATGGTAATGAAAATGAAGAGGGATTATCAACTACAATAAATACAAGAAAGACTAAAATTAATGAATAAAATTTCATTGGTTATAAAACAGTTTTTGTGGAAACTCAAAGGAGTGAGACTCTATAAAAAACCTCACTTTTTCCCAAGTATATCCTAAATCATTTGGAGAGGCATGACAAAAATGTTAATTAGATCAAATCTATGCATGAGGATCTTGATCCGAATAAGAACAAGGTGACATGGGAAATTGTTCCAAGGTTGGAGGATATAAATGTTTTCAGATCCAATTGGGTATTCCATAATAAACTCATTGACTATGGAAAAGTGGCTCAAAATAAAAAATGGATAGTGTGAAATGGGGACTCTTAGATCCAAGTAATTTATATTTATGATAAATATATTCCCATAGCCCTATTAGAAACTATTTGAATTTTTTATCTATTTTTAGTGAAAATGTAGTGAAAAGTATACCAAAGGGATTTCAAATCTATATTACTTAATGGAGTTCTTGAGGGGGTAATTATTGAGAAACTGGATGGGTTTATTATGAATGAAAATAGGAGAAAAGTGTAAAAGTTAAATAATTCCTTGTATAAGATAAATAAATCACTGAGGTCCTAGTATTTAAGGTTGAATCTATACCTAAGAAAGAGTGGTTTTTAGTGAGGTAGAGTTTATGAAACCCTCTACATCAAGAAATAGAATGATCAAAAGATATCGGTACTCATATATGTTGAGGACATAATATTTGAGGATTGGAAAAAAGAAAAATGCAATTTTTGTGTGGATTATATGAGGTATGATATCGAGATGTCTATGATTGGTGAAACATTTTCCATGGTTTATAAGAAAATCAAAGAAATATTAGAACATTAATTTCTCAATCAAAATATGAAAGAGTTTCCCCAAGTGATTTGCAATGGAATACTCCAAACCAATGACAACACTGACCGCTATATGGATGAATTTTTTAAAAGTTGATGATTTAAAAGAGGTAGATGTCATGGAATATAGGTATTTGGATCCTATTATAACTCACAAAAACATGAATAATAAAACTAGTGCATACATAATAAGATGATGGCATAAAGGGATGATTAATTCAAAACACATACATGTATATGAATAATAAAACTAGTGCATGCATGGTATGTCATGAGTTAAGATGATGGAAATATATTATATTAAAAATGACATTCATGATATTATATGCGCATTGCAAACATGACATGATAGTTTTAATTATTTAAAACTTACTATAAATAATAAACATCAAATGAAAATAACTTTTAATTATTATAGAGGCACAAAATAATAACTTTTCTTGTTGGAAATATAAACATATATCTTGATAAAATCAAATCCACTTAACAATAAAAAGAAATACTTTGTTATTGTTTTATATTGTATTTTAAAAATAGAAATACTTGAATGAATATAAAACATGATTTAAAAATTTTAATAACTTGAAAATAATTTCATATATATATATATATATCTACATAATATACATATATCTATATGGTATTGTAATTGTTTTTGAAAAATATAAGTCTTTGCATAATGAAAAAATAATCACTTGTAATAATGTAATCTGAATAAATAACTAATCAAAGATATTTATTATAATTTTAATGAAATATAAATCTTATAAGAAAAATTATTAGAATAAAAATTTGGCATATGAAAATAAATTCCCTTCCGAAAAATAAATCATGTTAAAATAAATAAAAAACTAATATCTTTCAAAGAATATAACTCTAAAATAATATCATCTTCAAAAAAATCCTTAGAATAGAAATAAATTTCCTTAATATTGAAATATGAACATAAAAATAAAATGGATAATCTCCCTTACTTGATTGAAGAATATTTCTTCTTCTTATTCTAGGAAAATACTCACTAGAAAAACTCACTCACTCTCACTGATATTCATGTGTAGTATACCGGTAAGATGAAATAAGGACATGCAGCACTTAAAAGAATGAGGAAGGCAAAGCCAAACCATTAAAAAAGAATCCAATTTATATCCTACTCATAAAAAATTGGATTATATTTTATTCATTCATTCAGCATGCATATTTCCAAGAAAGCTATTATTAGGTCAAATTATATGCATTCTTATTTTTCATAAGTGTTTACAGAATAGAAACAAATAAGAAAACAACATAGAGATCAAACCAGATATAGATATCGATTATAAGAGTAAATATTTCCTACTTTTTTAATCCAAACAACAAGGGATTCTTCAAGAAGCTCGAACCTCATTCAAAAAAAACAATGCATTTTGGGTTGTTTCATTATAGGATAGTGAAACTGGACTTGTTGAGATACATAGATATGGGATGATAAGGTTAAGTGTATAACCAAGGGAAATTAGAGATATCAAAAAACCTGAATTCCGTTCAGGCCTTGGTTTCGTTCAACCATTGAATCGCTCGAGCCATGGATTCAAGCCTTGGAATAGTTGGAGCTTTGATTCTAGCCTAGATTTGAGATTGGATTTGACAATGAGGAGTATTGGTAGCAGGTCTCTTCCACAGAGAGCTTTGGATATCGCAAACTGGTTTGCGATGGTTGGGGTTCTTAAAATAGATCATGACACTTATATCAGCACTTCCAAAAAAGTGCTGATAAATATACCTTTTATCAATGCTAAGTTAATAAGCGCTGATAAAATGAATCTTTATCATTGCTAAAAAATGTTGATAAATACTTACAATACTTTTTTTTTAAATAATATTTTTAGAAAGAAGTATAATTATTATATATAATTATAATACTTATAATAATACTTTTTATAAAATAATAACTTTATAATCATTTGAATATATAATTATTTATTTAAAATTATATAAATACTTTTTTTATAATAATATTTATATCATTACATATATTTATATAAATATATATATATAGTAAATATATTCAATATTTAAATAAATTTATTATAATTTTATAATTATTTTTTTATAATTATATAAATAATTTTTAAACAAATATTATTTATTTATTTATAATTATAAATTTATAAATATATTTATTTATAAATAGTTTTATACAAATATATTTTTAACATTATTAATGAATATTTAATCTTAAGTGCATGCATGTTAAAAATGAGTAAAATTGATTAATTAAAAATGTGTACAATATTAAAAATTTGGATAATTTTGATTAATATAAATCATTAAAAATGGATATATATTGAAATAAAGATGAAAACATATTGAAAATATTAAAACATAGTAAATAAATATGTATAAAATAAATAATATAAATTGATTAAATTCTAAAAAAAATTGTGTGTTTGTATATATATAAAAATTAATTAATTAATTATATGTGAAATCAATATAATATGTTTTATCTATGTTAAATTTGAAAATAAAAATATATTCAATTATGTCCATTACTCGATGCAATTAGTTTGTATTTTTAATTCATAATAATTTTTAATTATATACCATTATTCAATAAATATATTACTATTTAATGTAAAGCATAAATAATATTTTGTATTATATAAATCATATTTATATACATTTATATATATTTATATTTATTTATTTATATATTTAATATATATTATTTATTAACATTATCAATAATTATTTAATTAATAAAATGTTTAATATTTTTATCAATTTACTTGTTTTTAATTTTTATTTGTTTAAATTTTATTTTACATATATTTATATATTTAATATATAATATTTATAATTTATATATAGTATAATCATTTTATTCATTTTTATCAATTATTATTTAATTAATAAAATTTTATTATTTATTTTAATAAAATGATTTTTATTTTTTATTTATTTCATTATTTCATTTTATTCATGACTTTATCAGTACTATAAAATAATTGATAAAGGATTCATTTATAGTTGCTAAAAATAAATCACTCATAAAGGACACCTTTTATCAACGTTAAAAAAATACGCTGATAAAGGTTTCCTTTAATCAGTGCTAAAAAATGAACTCATAAAGGGTACCTTTAATCAATGCTAGAAAAAAAATCAATGATAAAGGCCAGCACTGTTAAAGGCATGCTTTTTAGTAGTACAACTATCTGTCGCTATGTTGGATCATTTATGAGGATGAGGTCTTGTTCATTCACTGATGTGGCTGGGTTCCTACAGACATCTAGGAGGAATTGATGTGATAGGCCCATGCTTATTCTTAGAAATTACATCCCAGTCTTAAAAAGATATATCATGATCTATGTCTCCAATATTGGTGGCCTAGTATGAAAAGTGAGATAGATTTTTTTGTTACTCGGTGTTCCATGTGTCAACAGATGAAGGAAAATGATCAGCAACCAATATAGATTCTACAGTAATATCCTATTCTTGAGTAGAAATGTGATGATGTCATAATGGATTTCATGACTAGATTACTGAGACCCCCTCAAGGTAGTGATACAATATGGGTGATAATCGAAAGGCTCATGAAGGTCGCTCACTTCTTACCAATCCGAGAGACCTTCTAAATGGACGAGCTTGGGAGACTATATGTTCATGAGATTATAAACCTACATAGGGTTCCTCATAATATCATTTCCTGATAGGTATTCTCATTTTATTTTGAGGTTCTTGAAAGGGTTACAAAAATATTTGGTTATGTATGTGCTTTTGTACAAATCCTTTCACCCCTAGACCAAATATTAGTTAGAAAGGATGATACATGTTTTAGATGAATACTCTGATCATGCATCCTTGATTTTGGATTTTACTGGGAGAAAAATATGCCTATTTTAGAGTTCACTTATAATAACATATTTTAGGAGACATTACATATGTCTTTATATGAGGCCTTATATAGTAGGCCATGTCGTTCACCTTTGTGATGGTTAGAGGTAGGTGAGGCAACTCCGTTTTAACCTCATATAATTCAGAAGAATTCAGAGAAGGTTCAGTTGATCAAGATCTGAATTTCTAAAGCTTAATCTAGGAAGAAGTCATACATTGATCATCATCATTGACCGTGGGAGTTTGAGGTGTGGATTCAGGTTTTCTTCTGCATTTCACCTAGAATTTGACATCAATAGTTTAAATGGTAATGGGAGATTTCACCTCAGTTCATTAAACCTTTTGCAGTTGTGGAGATAGTTGAGACAATATGTTATCAGTTGTAGTTACCGCATAGGTATCAGGCTATGCACAACATATTCCATATCTCAGAGCTTCCCCAATACTATTCGATATGTATCATATCTTTCATCCTGATGAGGTTGAGTTTTAGGTAGATATGTACTTTGAGGAGAATCCTATTTGTATTATGGAAAGAATCATGAAGGATATCCAAGGAAGTTAGGATCCTCTAGTATGGGTTCTATGGTTTCACTTCCATGTATATGATGATACCTATTAGTGATAGGCCAACATACGTACTTAGTGGTCAGAGTTATTCTCATATGATGTTTTACCACACTTGGAGTGAAAAATTGTAGAGGAGTTTATTTAAGGGGGGAAGACTGTAAGAACACAGATTTTACTTGAGGTATGTAAACTTTTATTCTATTTTAATACTTCTTTTATTTGTATAAACATTCCTAATTTCTTAATGAATCTTTCAAGAGTGTATGGGGCTTTTTTGGAGCCTGAAGATCCAAATTATGGATAAAACATGAGAGGTGCACATTTAGTGCATGGTTAGTTATAACCATGAACCTCAAACTATGTGGCCTTTTAAGGGTGCCACATGGGTTGTACAAATCCTTCATGGGGGTATTGGTCCATTCAGGTATGATATATAGGATGTTCATGGCTATGAATGGTTTTTCTAATCACGTTATATAGGTCGTGCAAGGTGTGTCACTTGGACAATAGGGTGTAAATGGTTGGTGCACATTTTAGCCAACCATGCATCAAAACTATGAGACCTTTAAATTTTGGGTTATTTTATATTTTTTCCCCTTCTTTTTAGGAACCCACCTCTTTACTTTTCCCCTAATTCAAATCAATCCCTCTCCCTTGGAATCTCTTCCCACAACTAACCTAGGAATTAAAGTGTATTCTTTATCCAAGGTCTAATCAAGCCACCAGTCACCTCATTAGATCCCTCTCCATAATAGATTCAATCCTCTATCCTCCTTTCTTAGTTTATCTCACCATATTTGGTGCTATTTTGGTGCAAGATATTATGCCCAATTTCCAATTAATTTGTCTGTTATTTCATTTTATTTAGATCTGGACTTGACTAAAGGCTAATACCAGGCAAGTGTTCTACCACAGGCATAAGGTAGTTTTTTTAGAACTTTTTTATATGGTTTCATCATTTAATAAACTATTTTCATTTTGTTTCACACTATACCTTTTAGACATTTATCCTAAATTGAAAGATAATATTTAAATAAATGATTTTGACTGGACTATATTTTCTTTTTAGCATATAGAGTAGGTTGGAGGTTTTCAACCTCAACCTGATCCACCCATAAGGTGTGTTCTTTTATATTCCCTATGATAAATACACCCCTTTGGGTGTGTGATCTCACCATTCTTTATTGGTAGCCTATATAAATTAAATGAGATAATGATATATGGATATGACTTCTTTTCTCGAATATTACATGTGATTAAAATAATTAAATGGTTGTTTTAAAATGAAATTAATGAGATGGATAATATATTTGAATGTTCCTTTTATATAAATAGTTTTAATTGGGTATGGATAATAACATATCCCTTTCCATTATTTATATTTTACTTGGTGTGGGATGTATTTGTATGTAACTGAATTTTTATAAAGGTATGGAACCTGTTGAATATCTTGGTATGGAAATGACTTCCTATGAAAGTATGAAACCTTTTGAATATCTCAGTATGGAACCAACTTCTTATGAAGTATGGAACATGTTGGATATCTTGATATGGAACTGAATCCTTATGATGGTATGGCACTGATTAGGGGATTTATGTATTGTAATTTTGACTCCTAAATATGATTAATTACAGTATAGAACCCATTAGTGGATATAGGTATGGAACATGTGACCCCTAGACATGATTATTTATGGTATTTCACCCTGTAGGAATATCGAGGTATGGAACATGTGACTTTCGTACGCATTCATATCACAGGATATGGGTTTCTTTGGTTATACGCCTTAGAACCTGAATTATTTAGGTCTAATACTCTTTTCTCATGTGGTATATGTCAATCTAGTAGTTACCTATTGTTGACAGTTTAAATATATATTGATGCTCATCTATTATAGCCTTCTCTTATTACAGATTGTTCTCATGGACTTATCACATCATTCATTTACTTTACCTTCTGCACTTGTACACAGTTATAGTTTATTTTCACAAGCTAGATTTTTTATAAATATTGTTGGTGGTTTCCTACTGAGTATACATCACACCTTATTTAGACCACTGCTTAGTACCTATAAAAAATCATGGATGTGGTTAGGGACAAGGGAAAGTTTCCGGTTAGGTATTCTTGATTGAATGTAGCATGAGAGAGGGGAAGTACAAGATCAAGCTATGGCTCTTGATGATATCTAGAGATAGTATTTTTTTATTTTAGTTATTTTGATAAACTTTTATATATGTGTAACTTTTTTCATGTCTTCCAATTATTTTTGTTTAGAGACATGACATTACATAATTTGTATTTGGTACTTGAAATTGATTTTGAAGTATTATTTATTATTATCATCTAGATGTGTTACTTATATTGTCCTAGTTTCCATTTATTTTGATTCCACTATTATTTTATTACTACACAACTATGCTACAATGATTATGAGGGTATAGTATGTTTGAAGTACCACCTTAAGCCCTCACTACTAGTCGATATCATATTGAATATGAGGATGAGATCTTGAGACCTTATGGCCAACCGGGTTTGGTTACTTATGATTGAATTGGGCTTGGGACGTTACACCCAGAGAAAGGTCTTTACTACCCTGCTAGCATACGAATCGAGGATTTCATGGTTGAATAACTCTAAAAATTTCAATCACACTCCTTATACCATATTTGATAATAGAATAATCCACAGTTATAAAAATAGAATAGGTACAAGGCCTTTCCATATAAAAGTCACACCCCTCTGCTTGCTCTTAAAGCAAGGTCTAGGTTACATACAGATATAAGAATGCAATAAATACTGAAAACTATCCACTACTGAGGTCCGTTTAGGGTTAAGTTCTCTACTATAAGTCATGGGTCCCAGTATATAGAGTTTCAATTTCAAGTTGAAGAGGAAACACCCTTTAATCTAAAATTGGAATCTCCATTTAATGGTGACCATTTCATTTCATAATTTAAATTCGTATTTATTTATATAGAAACTTTTTAATGGTTGAATTATATAGAGAACTAATTAAATTTGATAAAGGTTGATTCAATTTATAAATTGAAATATGGAATCCATTTAATTACAACCATTAACATGTTCCATCCCATGCAACCAATGGTACAATATTAAACATTTGATAATTGACTACTTAAAGTCTCTGCATCAAACTATGCAATAAAACATTGTTAAGTCAATGAAAGCACTTTAAGTAACCAATTATGTTTATCAAAAACTTACAATAAATGTTAGGACAATTCTATTTATAGAATTCAAGGCACAAATAGAAATCATAGGTAATAAAATCAATTATATGAACCTATATGACATGAAATAATGCATGACATGAAATAATGCATGACATGTGAATATCAATGTTTTTATGATGATGCATGACCCAAAACTTCCTTGTCATAGCGGTCAAGGTTAAAATGGAATACTTAGTTATAATAATAATAATATTAATAAAATCATATCATGTGTTTTACCTAATGGTGCTATCAAATTAACTTTAATAAGTGGAATAAAAAAATTGTAATCACCTTCCCTAGAAATTTTTCATTTCTCTATAAATGGGTTAGCTACTCCCAGGCACAATCTCATTACCAAATTTTAATAGTCTAATATTATTTATACCATTCCAAAATAATAAGTTAAAGAAAATAAAAATTCCATATCACTTGGTAACATCCCAGACCTGGTTAACTCATAAGTAACCAAACCTGGTTGGTCGTATGGCCTGAAGAGAACCTCCCCATGCGCCAAAGGCTGCCAAATAGTAGTGGGGATTAAAGGTGGTACAGTGGGTATAATATAACCTCATGATCATATCATGATAGGAGTGTAATAAAATGGATAAATAGAAGAATCATAATAATAACTAACATCATAAGATAAATCATACATATAGAATAATCACTCATCAATATCAATATTGAGTACCATATACAAAATGATGTAATGTCATAAATCTAAATATATAGTAAAATGAAAACATTTTTGTAGGAACACATACATACAGGTATATAAAAAAAACTATAAATACCAAAATAAGATATCTATATAGCATCACGATCCATAGCTCAGCCTTATGCTCCCCCACTCCCAAGCTATAATCAAATCAAGCATTGATAACTGGACGTTTTCACGTGTCCCTATCTGCATCCATGAGGTCTCTCCAGGTACCAAACAGTGGCCTGAACAGGGTTTGAAATATACTCAGTAGCACACCACCAATGTTTTCTATAAGTATCCATATAGTTTGAATAATATGACCAGTCAGGAGATATGATAATAGTAAGTGATAATGAAAACCGTAAAGGGGTTGGATCTAGTTCCTGAAGTACACTAGGCTGACACTGCCTGCTTCATCCCGTTCTAGGACAACCTCTGAATAGATTTCACCATGAATATATACATATAAGTGTATATGTATGTATATATATATAAGTTATATATACATGGTGATGTTTACATCCATATATATATATATATATATACATATACATATGTAGTGCTAATTAGGACTCGAGGCGTAACTCAGGCATCCATGTCTAGTCTCTAGAGTTTCATAAGGCTTTAGGGGATGCCATGATAAAGTACCATATATCATAAGGGTTTCCATTCCCAATTATCACAACTATATGGGACACTATGCTCGATTATCACAAGTATAGGGGACACCATCCTTAAGTATCACAAGTATAAGGGACGTCATGCCATAGTATCACAAGTATATAGGATTCCATGCTTGAGTATCATAAGTATAATGCATTTCATTCCTGATTATCACAATTATAAGGGATTACATGCATGATTATCACATATGTAAGTAGTCAAATAGTCTTTATAATTTATTAATGTTCCAATTTAACAGGGTTATAACCATTTTGATGTAAAATCACATGATGGGGTCGTACCACTCACTCTCCATTTGATTCGTTATAGTCCTTACATTTATGAGTTAATCCAAAAATATATAGAATATGGTTTGGTCACATAATAATTTATAATACCAAGGATTAATTATATAATAACACATTAAAGAGTGGAAATGGTAGATGGGTACCTATCCTTACAAGAATAACAAGACACTAGGTCATTTTATCAAATCTCACAAATTAAATAAGGGTTATGTTTATTTTTAATGCAACGCACAAAAAATTCGACGTGTGGAATCACAGTTCATAATATAAAGAAACAATACTTGAGGTAAAATTACTAGACATTCAACCTTATGGTGGTAGAGGATTACTCATCTAGTATCAGCTTCTGATTCATCATAGAATTGGAGAAATCGGAAAACCTAACAACTACCATGAAAATAGGGCATATGATCTTACACCCAAATAGCACATATATTGTGATATAAACAATTAAAAGAAGGGATCATATTGAAGATATTACCAATGTGCTTCCAATTTGATAAATGGTGTCATGATAATAATTTGAAAGAAGAATAAACAAATGAACCTAGCTTCAAGTGGAGGAGGCTTTAATGGAAGGAGAGGCATTGTGCAGAGGATAAAATAAGTATTATGTCAAAATAAGGGGTTCTTCCCACCCCAATTCAAAAAATCCCATTATATTAACATTTTTTATATTTTAAACATCATTTAAAGATTGTATTTTTTCCCCTTTAAAAAAATCAATGCACATTGTGAACTTGGTCTAGCCAGACCAATTAACATCCTGTATTTTTCTGTAAATGGACTTTAGTAATCTGCTCCCTTATTCTCCTAAACAAATGAATTGGACTAAAGTCATAGTTCCTAATTCTAAGATATAAAGGCAACCTTAGTTAGGTTTTAAACAAAATTTATAATATCCATACCAAATATAAAAAACTGGGATCTTAATTTGGTTAGTTGGTGCTCTTCTACTAGATAGAAGGCCACTTCATCTTCTGTGGTCTATCGAACATGACCACCACACTTCATCTATTATATTCTACTTACTTGGAAAACTCTATAACATAATTTCCATTATTAATTTTTTAAATTCACTTAATAAAAAAGTTTTAGTAACATAATGAGTGGTTGTGATCATTCAAACAAATTAAGAGAGTTAGATACAAAAATATCCCCATTTTATAATCATGGACACTTGAAACAAGAAGAGATATGAAATGGTTTTAAAATTAATACAACAAAGGTATTTTCAAAAATAATTTTAGTATTTCATAATAAAATTTAAGAAAGATGTACCGTAAAAATCATAAATATACTCCTTTTTTAAACAGGAAAAGAAAATATAACAAAATTTATTTACCATAAATTTCTCCCCCAATTTAAAATACCTTTAAATAATAAAAATTATAAAGACCACAATGATACCATAAATTTATCATAAATCTCAAATATATTAAAATAATTAATCCACACTAATTCATAATCAATCTCTCCACTAAATCTCTCCACCTTTGTTATTACCAAAAAAACTGGTACACTAGGTTAAATAATTTATGATTAATATAGAGAAATATGTTGTATAAGATAGACAAACTAAATATGAAAATTTCATATCTCTTGTTAAAAACTTTTTTTGAATGTCACAAACCAACCCAGGTCAACCCTGAACTAGTCACCCAATCCGGTCCATGACATGGCCTGAAGGGTGTTCCTGATCCCCATAGGCTAGCAACTAGTGTCGAGCATCAAATACAGATTGAGTGGTAAGGATTTCAGCCCAATAAACCAGGATTAAATAAACAAACCAAACAAAAAAATCACACAACAAGAACTGAAAACTAATCACAAATAAATACACAAGTTGATCCAGATATAGATATAACTACACAATAAAAAATAGAAACTAAATAAAAAACTAAAACTAAACTACACCAACAAGATCTCCATGTGACCTCTTGGTCACCTCTAACCACAAGACTAACCCTGCTCCAAAAATGAGTAGTTGAACCAAGAGAACCTAAGAAAAACAGAACCTACAACTAAAAATATAAAGTAGGTGTGAGCACCGAAATTATCAATAGGAATTTCAAAGATAAAATAAGGAATCCAAGTGTTTCCTTTCCCAATACAGTCTGTTAACACTAGTTTGAAATACAGTTATAAAAATAAGGTTTTTTACATTTTACTAAACAATACCACCCTCCCATTTTAAAATCCAACACATGCCACATACCATTTCCAAAACCGATTATCATTTTATAACAAAACCTAAAAATAATGAATATCAGGGCTATGCTAAAAATGAATAATAGTGAAAATTGGAATCTAATGTAGAAAAAATTAAAAAATAAATATAAATAATAATAACCATGGTAGATTATAAATATCCCTATAAGACCCTTGGAGATACTCAGTTCGGAACCACCTGTCGGTGTATGGTGAATCCCCTAAGTCCATAACCAACTAGCTACCCTAACCTGGCCTCACTCGTGGAACATTTCTGCTGGATTTTCTACAACTCCAAGAGGTTACTAAACCATCTAATCGGGCGAGTAAAAAACAATCAATCAATCATCTAAAAGACACCCAGGAACCCATGGTGGTAATAATAATATTGTTTAAGTATGAGGCCAACACACGCATGACTCATCTTACATGCCTCCACCACACTTGCCTACCCCAAACACGGACACCAATATACAATAACCCATAAAGGTAAATCCCTCTTATAAAGGTTCCCTATATACACACATATATATTTCACATCATAAAAGTTTCCAACTAGTCTACCATACCAAAAAACATTCAAATTATTTCACAAAATACTTAAGGTTTCCAAATGGTCACACACACACATTTTCCAAAACACAAACCTTTCTAAAAGTTAACACAAACATCACCTTTGAGTTGGAAGCTCCAAATTGTCCTTTATCTCGACATAACTAAAATAATTACTAAAACATCACTCAAATAATGATTTTATATTTACAATTCGAAATGGGACCTTAAGTTCCAAACAACCACCCAAACACTTCATAACTACCAAACGGGAATTTAACCTTTTCAAAAACACACTGAAACACATTTCAAGGACAAATAGGCCAAACCTTGAGGAACACATTTAAATCCATCTTTAGAGGCCATACAAAGTACTCAAAAACTTTTATAAAATATTGACCATTTAGGAAACCAAGGTTTCAAAAAACACCAATTTAAAACACAATCTTCATTTAAAGACACATCCATGTGTGCACCTAGTGTTCCCAAGGATGTTCCAACATCCAATGGCACAACAAAAAATCAAGAGGGAACTCAAAAACCATTTTCACAAAATCAACCACTTTCTTTGAAATCACATCTAACCACCTACATTATTTAAAGAACCCAAACCATCTCAAAAAAACCACAAAACCCCTTCCAAAAAATTTTAATACAAATTCCATGATATATCATCACCAAAATATACACACCAAACTAAATTCATGAATAACCCATACAATAACAACACAATAAAAGATAAAAATTTCATAAAAATCCCCAATTTCACTTTAGAAGAACAATATAGTTTAAAAAATAACACCCTAGGTTCCAAAACCCTAGGCGTTTCACATAAATATCCTTGAAATAATATTTTTAGTGAATTATAACAACAATAAATCATCATTCACATCAATACATAGGTGTATTAGAGGTGATAATGACATTTAAAAATTAATTGAAAACACACAAGTGCCCATGGAGGGTTTCAGAAAGGGAAAATTTGAAAACGCATACCTTAAACATGTAAGGATGGGATAAAACTCCAATTATAGGAATAACTGAGGCTTATAGATGATCCTCACACCCTAGAAATAAGAAATCACCCAAAAATTATCCAACCCTAACCCTAGGGTTTGGACAATAAGAAATCCCCCAAAGGAAAACCCCAAAATCCAAGAGGGGAAGAGAGAGAGGGAAGAAAATGGCCAAAAATTAAATAAACCTAACCTTGGAACCTTTAACGACCTTCCGTGAAGGATGGATAGAAAAAGAGAGGGGTGTGGGAGGACCCCATGGTGCACCTAGGTCGAAGGAGGGAGGAGGATCCCGAAAATGGGCTAAAAGAGGGGAGAGGGATGGAGGAAAATAGGATTTTTAATGATCTAGAATGACCACATGGTTTGGTCGTATGGTTTTCCAAACCATATGGTAACCATGCAGACATATCTATATAAATAATAAATGGTGCATGGTTACTTGGGACTTAAAACATAGCCATGAATTGGTCGTGTGTTTAGTTATGTCCAACCTACACCGATTGCACGTCCAGGCTGCACGGTTACTACTAATCGTGCGGTAATCGTTCTCTACCTGGAAAACCTTAAAAAAACTCCAAAAACCAAAAATTTTGAATGGGACTCAAACCCAAACCTCAACTAAGAGACCCAATACTAATAAAAGGATAAAATAAAAGAGTATTTGAGGTCGGGGTGTGACAATTCTCTCCACCACAGACATTTTCTTCCCCCAGAAAGTCACCAAGATGATAGTTAACCAAGGATTGAATTTATGCCCAACAAAACTGAGGAAAACCATGAATCCTGGGATTACCTTACTCTCCAAAGGTCACACCCAACCAATTATAGTAAAACCACATCCCGATATTAAAGGGAGACATGGGAGGGTTCTCCCCACCATAATAATTAAACTAACATGGAAACCCTAAAACTTGAACACATGACCCCGAAAGAGGGGGGCAACGCAGGAAGTCCCAAATAGAACTCATTTAATTATTCTACATGGACCAAACAACACCCCTGAGACTTAAACAAAAATCTTATTAAAAAAGACCCGGTAACCCAAGGATGATAAATTAGCTCAACACCTCCCACACCAACTGAAATAAATCTTGACCGCAACTAGGAACTAGGGAATTCCTATCCCAAACTCAACCCAATTTCTCAACGTTAACAGAACAATTCCACCATCAGGACTCAAGAAAAAAACCTTTCACGAAGCAACCTGGAATATCAGGATTCTATAATGGAGAAAATTCTTACAAGAACTGAAACCCTCCGCACAAGGGTGAATAACAACACTGCCATAATTGAGAACTATTCACTCCAACCGACCTCTCAACATTAGAGGAAAACTCACATAAAGAAACTTAAACTAAGGAAGGGCCTAGAAACACTTCCCATAAACTCCAAAAACCCAAAAATCTACCTAAAATGAATAGATAAAATTAAACCCAAAACCATAATGGGTCTGTTAATTCACCGTACCAACACCCCTCAAGGAATAAAAATGATCAAAAGCCACATTTGGAGTAGATAAGGCCACTTGGATTATGGTAGAATGAGCTCATCACACCACCACAATGAGGATGAACCTACAACAGGGATAATAATAGAACAAGAAAACTTTGTATATTTCCATCTCAATCACTTAAAACGAAAACTAAGACAAGTTTTTACACACCTTTGGCGACCCCTAACTATGTGCAAGTTTCACCCTGAGACCTATGGCTGGGGATCTGATGGATGAAGCATATCCTTCCTCACAGTCAGGAATTGGCATCCTTTGGCCCCAACTCCTTATTCCTCCTGATGATTCAAATGACCCCAACATTTGTACATTTTTAGAGGGATGTGAAAAGACGGCTTGGAATTCCCGAACCGGCCATACCGATGACACACCAGAAAGTGGTCTAAAAAACTAGATGTTAGAACTAATAAAGATAGATTCTTATAGACATGTTCCTCTAACACGTGCTCCTCTTCATATGGGGAACACTCAAGGAATCCAACTATCACCGACTACACCCCAAATTCCAATTATGATGAGTTGTCCAACCTCCACTGATCCAAAACTGGATCATCAACAAAACCAAAACGGCACAAACTTTAATAACCTTGGGAGTTCCCAACAACCCAAAGAAATGTTTTGTTTCCTTCAAACCACATCACTATTTCTAACGGACCTTTATCACCACATAAAATAGGAAACACTCAAGAAGGACCAGGAACTAGTCATGACTTATCAGAAAATTTGGGGACCTTTCAGGGTGGCATTTTTTGAGCAACACAGAAAACACAAACCAAATCCAACATCAAACTGAGGCGCAATCAAAAGGTAATCCAACCACATACAAACACCACCATAGCTTTCCTTTTCAAAAATTTCCATTTTCTTTTGGATTTCAAAACTGCCATCTTCCAAGACCAATTACCAAACACCAAAACCCACCTTTCAAGAAAACCCAATTTTTTAAATCATCTTCTCATTCAAATCCATTTTAGAAAAACCAATAAAAACCTTTGATTTCAAAACCCCACCCATGGTATATTATGAATTGTCACATGTGTGTCCATCAATTTCCATCCCCACATTCCAACACACACTTCTTACACATACCCACACACATAGAAACATCCATAAATAATACCAAGGGTCATATCCAATCCATATTCTCAAACCCAAAACACTTTAAATTTTAAAATCTGTGTCACCATCTTAAAACCAATTGATGGAATGGATTTTCATTTTAAATCTATTTTCACTGAAAAATCCACTCTCATTTTCAAAATCACACTTACACCAACTGAAACCAAAACGAAGCACCACCAAAAATGAATGATAGGAATGAGGAACTAGTGTTTGTGATTAAATCGATGACATGGTAGTGGGTCATGACCCAATTAAATAATAACACTAAGAGGACCTAGAACTGGACACTTGGACTTCACATGGGTCACTACTCCATGTGAGGCCACAACATGACCCCGGTTCGCCTCCATTATCATCCCTCAATCCAAAACAACGCAAGACAAAAGACTTAAACCCTGTACTACCCCTAGTAACTTGGGGATCAGTACAAGAAAGAGTTCGCAATGCTCTTCCCACACCTACCTTCTAAATACTAACAATCCTAATCTCCTTCTACCGGACATACCAAATAACAATAACCTCCTTTGATACCATTTTATCAAGAACCAACCCATTTTGACCTAGAACTGGTCACCTAGTCCAGTCCTCCACATGGTCCTAAGGGTGTTCCTCATCCCCAATGGTTGGAAACAAGTTTCAGTCATCAAATACAGATCGAGTGGGAATGATTTCATCCAAATAAACCAGGATCAAAGAAATAAACCAAACAAATAGAGCACGCAGTAAGAACCGATAACTGGTCACCAATAAATATAAAATATGATCCAAATACCTATGTAACTACATAATAAAACAAAACAAAAACTAAATACAAAACTAAAAATGAACTACACCAACAAGATCTCCATGTTTTATTGTCCCATATCTGGATACCACTCAAAAGTTCCTTGTACTTGGTTGGATACATGGCCTCAAGCGCATTTCTCCAAACTCTAGAGCCTACTGATTAGTAGTGAGGACCTAGGTGTGATAGTAGGAAAACTATTCCCTCATTGGAAGAGTGTAACACATCATAAATAATAACAATATAATAACAGAAGCAGTAATATCATTCAGTAGAATTAAATAGTATAAGACAGATAATATAAATAACCAGATGTCAAAGCATTCAAAGGATGATGTTGCATGTCACATTTTCTATGAAAACATCCAAAATAGGTCACACTACAGTAATACATAATAAAAGTATAAAAATTAAAAAAAAATAAACAAATGAGACTAAGAATCATCATAATCCTTATCTTGGTCCCATGTTCTCATGCTCCTAAAAGAAAATCAAGTACCTGTAGAAGGGAACTTTCCTTTATCGACACCTGCAACAATATAATCTATTTGGTCCCAAAAACATGAACCAAACATGGTGTGAGACTAAATATTTGTAGGAAACCACCCAAGATCTATTCCATTTTATTAGTGAATATATATAACAGGTAGTGTTCAATAATGAAAGCAGTAAGCAAGGAAGTACTCAAAAGTAAACATTCCTACAAGAACTGGTATTCACTTATATTCATTTCATTTTCATTAATTAATTCAATTATATTTAATTATATAAGTCTCAGGATCTGTCCTAATATTATAGACCCCCATGTAAAATAAATCACAACATATACCTCAGAAGGCTATATAAACAAGAAAGTGAAGACTAAATACAATTGTGTTTTGGCTTGACAGAAGCATCATAAGTCATTTCATTTAAATATTCAATTTATAACCTGAGCTCGTCCATGATATTCCTAAGTTGGAATTCAAGTATCACTATATGTGAAATTCTATTTGTGACTTATAAGCCCATCCCAGCGAACCTCTCTGGAAACCCAGTATCACTCTAGGTGAAAACCTACCAATATCTTAAAGCCCGTCCCGAAAAAAACTATGGAATCCTAGTATCACTCTTGGTGTGGTATAATTCTATGACAACTAAGCTCTTTATTAGAAGTCCTATAAGGAATCCCTAGGTATCACTCAATACATGACAACAAATCAAATAGATTCCATCCATGGAATCACTTAGTGATCCATGTTTCACTCGGAAAAATAAGTAAAGTCTCCATAATCCTGACCTCTACACCTGTGGCTCGCTCACAACTTGAATATAATAGCCTAACTAAGCACATAAGTCTTGGACTTTTGAATACTCACATGGGAACAATTCATATAATAAGAAACTCATGTAAAATTAAACTATTACATGGTTTAAACATTAAACAACTCACATGGTTATATTTCATTTAATAAGAAAAACATATAAATTAAACTATTACATGGTTTAAAAATGATAAACTCACATGGTCACAATTTATATAACAATCCTATTATGTAATCTAAACCACTACAAGGCCTTAACATCACCGAACTCACATGGGAAGTTTCATAATTGGATCATAACATTCCAAACATACTTAAACAAGCATAGGAATAAACATGGGTCAATAGGTAAAGTCTTTTATCCCATGACCTAATCCAATTAAATACCTTTTAACAAAAATTAAACTTCATTATTAATCAGAATCATTTTTTAAACAACCCACAAATGGGAAATAAGGCATGCCTCATAGGCATCTTAGGCCAAATAGCCATAATCAGTCATCTAAGGGAAATACACCCATAGGGTGGCCCTAATTCAAGGTTAATAACCTAATTCATGCTTTGAATCACTTAACCAGTTACCTAAAAAACAATAGGTATAACATAGGTTAATTATAAATCAAGGCGACACCCAAAAATGTGTGTGTGGCACTCCAACACATATAATCAACTTGACATTTAACAAAAGGAACGAGACCACATACCTCATAGTCATAAAACTCTCCTTGTCTAGTGTCTTCCTCTAATTTGACCTAGAATGAGATAGATCTAAAAAAATGAGTATAAATTCTCAGCCTTCAATAACTTGGTAGAGAGAATAAAATATGAATAACAGCTCAAGAGGAATCGATATCTTACTGATTGGGTTCCAATGCATCTGATGGTTATCAAATCAGATTTTAGATGGAGAATCAGAAGCCAAAATAAGCTCTGGCGCTACTGTTTGAGAGAACCCTATGAGCCCTCTATCTAGAAAAGAAGAAATGATACTACTACCCATTTTAAAAAAAATACAACATACACTATGTGTACTTTGAATATACATGTCGTGTATATTCCATTTTTTCCCTCCTTTTGCTGACTTCATTTAAAAGTCATAAAAAGGCCTACAGACATCAATACACAATGTGTACTAGGATTACATGGCATATAACCCTCATTCATGTTGTGAAATAGTCCTGCATTTATCCCTTAACCTATTTTTCTCCAATTTTCTTAAACCCAAACTAAAAATAAAAGATTTTTACCTTAAAGTAAGAATCTGATTCTTACAAACTTCCCATCTTAAATAAATTTGTCCCTAAATTTCTCTTCTAAGGGTGGTGAAGAAATTTATAAGAACAATTCTGGCCACTATGATCATGCACTAGCCTCCATCTCCTAGGTCTCATCCTAAACTCGGTCATGATTCCCTATCAAAAATGATAGAATTCAGAACCTAGTGTAGTCGTACAATCTCTCAGATATACAACCTCCCAAGCTTATCAATAATGAAGGTTTCCTTGATCAGAAGAAAATTTGAAACCTTTGTGAGCCTATCAAAAATAACCCATAATGCATTATTACCTCAAGGAGACCTTAGTAACCCTGTCACAAAATCCATTGTAAAATCATTTCATTTACACTCAGGAATGGGTAGCTGTTGTAAAAGTCTGGCTGGTCATTGGTGTTCTGCCTTCACCTACTGATAGGTGGAGAACCTCATGAAAAAACCATCTACATCCCTTTTCATACCTGGCTACCAATACTGATGATGTAAATCCTAATACATCTTCGTAACACTAGGATGTACTTCCCATAAAGAGTCATGAAAATTTGGCATCATCTTATCACACATGTATGCTGAAACCCATACGCAGAAATGTAAACATAGAATCTCATCCTCAGCTATGGTCCATCTAGGAGTATGGTCCTCACCTTCCACACTCTCCCATAGAACTAGGCCTTCATAATCTGATAGTTGTCTCATCCTCACTCTATCTATTAGGTTAAAGGTAATATCTACAGATGAAATAAAAGTTTTTCCCTAACTATCATGCACCTCAAAATACATCTCGGAGAACAAATCCATAAGCTTCCACTTGTTATTGGACTTTTGCACTTCCTATATCTAATTCCTCCTACTTAGATTATTGGACCCTACATTGCCTTTCCCTGGTGTGTAGGAAAGCTCGAAGTCAAAATACCGAAGGTATTCCACCCACCTTCACTACCTCAGATTCAAATCACACTTAATAAATATGTACTTGAGGCTTTTGTGGTCAGTGTACACCATAAAATGATCTCCTGGAAAGTAATATCTCCAAAAATATAAAACATGAACAACTACAGCTAAATTGAGATAATGCATCAGGTAATTCCTCTCATGAGGCCTTAATTGTTGAGATCCGTATGCAATGAATCAATACCCCTATATAAGAACTACTCCTAGCCTGATACTTGATGAATTGTAGTACACAATGTAACTCTTTCCTAACTCTATAAAAATCAGTATTGATGCCGAAGTCAATCTCCCTTTCAATTCCTGAAAGGCCATCTCGCAGAAATCTATCCAAACATACTTCACACCCTTTTTAGTCAATCATGTTAATGGAGTTTTTAAGAATGAGAAGTCCTATATGAAACACCTATAGTAACCAGCCAACCCTAAGAAACTCATCACCTTAAATAAATTCTTGGGCTACTTCCATGAAACTACTGATCTCACTTTCAATGGGTCCATTGATACTCCTGTCTCTGAGATGATGTGACCCAAGAAGTGAATCTAATACATCCATAAGTGGCACTTTATGAGCTTAGCATATAAATGATGCTCTCTCAGTTTACTCAAAACAATCTCAAGATGTATGGAATTGTCATTTAGATTATGATAATACACCAAGATATCATCCAAGAAAACCAAAACAAATGAATCAAGATAAGGATGGAACACTTGGTTCATCAGTTCCATGAAAACCGTTGTCGCATTCATGAGACCAAATGGCATAACAAGATACTCTTACAGAACATACCTACTCTGAAAGACTATGAAAGGTATTTATGATGGCCTAACATGAAACTGATGATAACCGGATCTCAAATCAATCTTAGAAAATACCCAAGCTCTGTAGAGATGATCGAAGATATCATCAATTCATAGGAAATAATATCTATTATTAACTGTAAAATGGATCAATTTTTGGTAATACACACATAGCCTGAGGGTACCATCCACCTTTTTAGCAAAAAGTACCGGCGAACCCCATGGAGAAGTACTGGGTCATATGAAAACCTCATCTTTCAAATCCTATAGCTTCCTCTTGAGCTCTTACATCTCTATCGTAGCCATACTATAAGGAGTAATGGATACCGATGCATCTCCTAGAACTAATTCGATAGAGAACTCTACATCTCTCACTAGAGGTAGGCCTAAAAAGTCATCTAGGAAGATGTCCCTTAAATGATCAATTATAGGAGGGAAATCCATTGGACATGTTCCCTGTTCATATAGATATAAACTCACAATCTAGGATTTCATCCCGCCCAACCCACGATGCTCATGTCTAGCTTGGCTCTCTTGGACATCCCATTCACCCTTGTTTAGAAATAATCCACCATATGGTAATGTAAAACTCACCATACGGTGATAGAAATCAACAAAGTCCTGAAAGAAAACCAACCATTCTATTCTGAGAATGACATTAAATCCTATCATCTCTAAGACATAGAGATCCCATACGAAGTGACACCTACCAACCTCAAGGGGAAAATACTTACACTAATGCACACTTTCTATTCTAATTTATAACAGAGTTTCTAGCATCATAACATGATCAGAATTAAAAACAAAGACCCCAAGGCTCTCCACAATGAGAACATATATGAAACTATGTGAAGCCCCTGTATTAAAAACAGCAAAAGCTAAAACAGAGGTGACTAGAATAATACCTCTGACAATAGAGGGTCTAAGATCTATCTCTTGTTGGGTCTACTGCACAACATAATTTTTACTTTTACTATGGTTTTGTGACACTGGATAGCTACCTTGAGATGATCCACCCTACTATCACTGAGATCCTGGGGTTTGGCTACCACAGCCACGACCACCACCTCAGCATGAATGGCCTGACGCATTCTAATTCCCTAATTGATGAGAAGATGCTGACCCTACTCCTGAATGTGGAGTCAGTGCAGACCCTATCTCACTAGATACCGGTGGAAATTTCCTTTAGAATCACTAAATATGTCCCATATTTCTATAATATTGGCACTTTTCTGGGTCCTGTGGACACTATGGCCTTGTATTCCCTGACCTCCCACACTGGTAGCACCTCATTTGGCTACATGAAGATACCTTCGAACTCCTACTGTCACGGTGAGAAATCTCCAGATGATGCTTCTTATTACCGGTTGATACATTACTAGATATCAGTGTCGAACCGCCCTGGATCGCACCTACATATTCCCTTAAATTACACTTGGTGATTAGTGCCTGATTTAAAATAGCAAATACAAAAGGGAACCTGAAAACATTCACCTGAAATTAGATGTAGAACCTAAGACCATCCCCAAATCGCCTAGCCTTTGATACATCGTCACCTATAAGAATAGGTGCAAAACAATGGACCTCAATAAAACGGGTCATGTAGTCCATCACTGATAAAGCACCCTAATCTAGATGCATTAACTCCTAGGCTCTTTCGTCCATCAGTGTCTTAGGATAGAAAGAATCATAGAATCCTATCATAAAATCTCCCCATGCCATATCTTGATGATTCTATGCTTGAGTAATAACATCCCACTGCCTCTTGGCGGAATCACATAGCATATACTTCATGAATTTTACCCTCCTCTCGGGAAGCGTCTCTAGATGATCGAATATCATAAGCATGGACTCCATCCATGAATCTACATCTTGTGGTCCATCATCACCTAAAAATGTGGGAAGATTCTACTTTTGGAACACTCACGTCAGCTCCTCCATATACGTAGCAGGATTTGGTGATCCTTAAAAGGTTTTTATAAATCTCATAAAGCCTTCACAGAACTGTGCATCAGAACCTTCATCCAATATAATAGTTGGTGCCACAACAGGCACGACTAGAGGATCCACTGGTAGGCCATGTCCTACCACCTCGAGGGTATGATCATCTTCACTATCTTAACATACTATTGAAAGTCATCATGGAGGCATGACTCTACAATGTCAACCACACACCTCAGTTCAAGTTAATTTTCAAATTTCGTTGTTCAAGAGTGTTATAACTAAACAAGAGAAGAAAATCATCAAAGGTTTCAAAGAAAGGAGTACATGGTGTGTAGAAACCATACTCGATGTGTACCCTCAAGCTTCTACCCGAGTGTATACTTCCACCAGCCTGAGCATGTAACCACCCAAGATACATGGTTTGTATGATTGATACACAGTGTGTAATCGAGTCTCCCCTCCAAGACATGTACTTTTACATGGCCAGAACCACACGGGTTCTGCCTGAGTAACACTACACAGTGTGTACCAAAAGTACATGGACATGTACTTTTATAAGCCTGTTATTTTTTTTTCTCTCTCACATGGTCGCACACACTACCACTTACCACACGGCATGTACATATAGTACATGGCATGTAATTTAAGAAAAAATTTCTTTTTTAATAGAATAACACATGGCATGTGTTCTTAGAACCACACTCTATGTTGTCTGGGTTTGTGAACAGAATGTCCAGTAACTCCATGAAACTTCCTTAGAACCCCTATTTTTGAAAAGTAAACCAATGGTATGCCAAATTATGATATGTGGGGGTCCATACTACCCACAAATAAAATTTTGGAATCCACATGTAGAACATTGTAACACAATTCAAATCTGAAGCATGATCCTCTAAATTCTGATCCAAGGGGGCCATACAACTCATGGATCAAAGCTTGGCATCCTTTCGTAGAATATTATATCCTGATTTAATACAAGTCTAAAACATGTTCCACCAAATTCCGATCCAAGAGGGACCACACACCTCATAGATCAAAGCTTGGTGTCTATCCAATTCAAACCATAACATGTACCAATACATCTATCACAATAGCAGGTATATCTATCATGGTACCTATCACAACAGCATGCATATCTAGCACAACATCTATCAAAATAGCATGAAATTAGTAATTCTTTCTAAATGAAATGGAAATAATTCATGGAATATGATTTATAAAAAGTACATATATGATGCATGAGATGGCATACCCTCATCTCATCAGGTTGCAACAAAATAGAACCATAATGATATCCATAAGAACAGTTTAGTACTAAACACCATTTCCTTTCTATCACTATCTAATTTTTTCAAACAGTAAAGAGAACCAGAAAATAAATCCTCTGATACCACTTTCTAACGTCTCGGATCCAAATTCCACTCAAAAGTGACCCATATCCAGTTGTCCATATGGCCTCAGGCGTATTTCCCCAAATACTAGAGGCTTCCGACTAGCAGCGAGGGACTAGGTGTGATAGTGGGGAAACTATGCCCTCATTAGAATAGTGTAACATAGCAGAAATAATAACAATATAATATTGAAAGTATTAATATCATGAAATATAAGTAAACATTGGAAGATAGATAATATAAATAACCAGATGTCATAACATTCAAAGGATGATGTTTCATGTCACATGTTCTATGAAAACATCCAAAACAGGTCACACTTTAGTAATACATAATTCAAGTACCAAAAGTACAAAAAGAAACGAAAGATACTTGGAAGTATGGCAAGCCTCATCTTGGTCCCATTCTCTCCTACTCATAACTACAAATCAAGTACCTATAGAAGTTAACTTTCCCTTATCAACACCTACAACAATATAATCTATTTGGGCCCAAAATCATTTCCCAAATAGGGTGTGAGACAAAATCCCAGTAGGCAACCACCCAAGATATATTTCATTCTATCAGTGAATATATATAATAGGTAGTGTTCAATAATGAAAGCAGAAAGCTAGGAAATACTCAAAAGTAAACAGTCCTACAAGCACTATATTCATTTATATTCATTTCATGTTCATTAATTAATTCAATTATATTAAATTATATATAAGTCTTAAGATTCATCCTAAGCCCAGAAACCCCCATGTAAAAGAAATCACAACATATACCTCAAAAGGATATCTAAACAATTAAGTGAAGACTAAATCTAATATTTTTCTTTGTCTTGGTAGACGCATCATAATTCATTTCATTTAAATATTCAATTTATAACTTGAGCTTGTCCATGAAATTCCTAAGTTGGAATTCAAGTATCACTCTAGGTGAAATTCTATCTGTAACCTACAAGCTCATCCTGGAGAACCTATCTGGAAACACGGTATCACTCTAGGTGCTTTCCTACCAATATCCAACAAACTCATCCCAACGAACCTATCTAGAATCCCAGTATCACTCTAAGTATGGTATAATTCCATGTCAACTAAGCTCATTACTAAAGGTCCTATAAGGAATCCTCATGTATCACTCAATACATGACAACAAATCCAATAGAGTTCATCCATGGAATCCCTCAATGATCCATGTTTCACTCAACAAAATAAGTAAAGCCTCCATGATCCTGATCGCTACACTCATGGCTCACTCATGACTTGAAAAGAATAGCCTAAAGAACCTCATAAGTCTTGGCCTTTTGAATACTCACATGGGAACAATTCACAAAACAAGAAACTCATATAAAATTAAACTATTAAATGGGTTTAACATTAAACAAATCATGGGGTAACATTTCATTTAATAAGAAAAAAATGTAAATTAAACTATTACGTGTTTTAACATTGATAAACTAACATGGGAAAAATTTACATAACAATACTATTATGTAATCTAAACCATTACAAGTCCTTAACATCACCAAACTCACATGGGCAGTTTCACAATTGAAGAAGAACATTCCAAACATGCTTAAACAAGCATAGGCATAAACATGGGTCAAGGGGAAAGTCTTCTATCCCATACCCTAAGCCAATTGAATACCTTTTAACAATAAGTAAACTTAATTATTAATCAAAATGATATTTTTAAACAACCCACAAATGGGAAACAAGGAATGCCTCATAAAAATATTAGGCCAAATGTCCATAATCGGTCATCCAAGGGAAACGCACCCATGGGGTAGCCCTAATTCAAGGTAAACAACCTAATTCGTGCATTGAACCACTTAACCAATTTCCTAAACAACAATAGGTATAACATAGGTTAATTATATATCAAGGAGACTCCCAGAAATGGGTGCACAGTACTCCAGAACATATAATCAACTTGAAATTTAACTAAAGTCATGAGACCACCTACCTCATAGTTGTATAACTCTCCTCGTCCAGCGTCAGCCTTTAATTCGACCTATAATGGGGTAGATCTATAAAAAGAGTATAAAAACTAAACCTTAAATAAACTAGTCAAGAGAAGAAAACATGAAGAATGGATAAATAACAATAGAGATCTTACCAATTGGGTTCCAATGCATCCAACAGCAATCTAATTGGAGTTTGGAGAGAGAATCAGGAGCCAAAACAAGCTCTGGTGCTGTTGTTTGAGAAAACCTAGTGAGCCTTCTGTCTAGAAAAGAAGAAATGAGGCTACTTTCCATTTTAAAAAATTTTACAACATACACGGAATGAAATTTGAATATACATTCCATGTATATTCCATTTTTTCCTCCTTTTTCCGAACTCATTTACACACCATAAAAAAAGGCATGTTGACATCAATACACAGTGTGTAACCCTCAGTCACATTATGCAACAGTCTTGTATTCATCCCTTAACCTCTTTTTCTCCAGTTTTCTTAAGCACAAACTGAAAAGAAAATATTCATACCTTAAAGTAAGAAGTTGGTTCTAACACATGTGACCTCTTGGTCACCTCTAACCACAATACCAACCCTACTCCAACAACAAGTAGTTAAACTAGGAGAACCTAAGAAAAATGGAACCTACAGCTGAAAATATAAAGTAGGTGTGAGCACTGAAATGCTTAATAGGAATGCTAAAGATAAACCCCAGAATCCAACTATTTCCTTTCCTAAAATTGTCTGTAACACTAGTTTGAAATATAGTTATAAAAATAAGGTTTTTCACATTTTACTAAACAATATCGCCCTCTAATTTTAAAATCCAACACACGCCACAAACCACTTCCAAAATTGATTACCATTTTAAAAAGAAAACTCAAAATATTGAATGCCAGGGATAAATTGAAGAATATATAACAATGAAAACTAGAAACTAATGTAGCATAAAGTAAAAAATAAATACAAAAATTAATAACTATGGTTGATCCTAAACATCCCTAGAAGACCTCTGGATGTACTTAGTTCAGAACCACCTGCATGCATATTGTGAAGCCCCTAAGTCCATAACCAACTAGTTTCCCTAACCTGGTCTCACTAGTATCACATCCCTGCTAGCTTGTCTACAACTCTAGGAGGGTAATAACCCCTCTAATCAGGGCTAGCAAGAAACCATCACTCGATCATCTAAAAGACACCCATGAACCCATAGTGGTAATAATAATATTGTGTAAGTAGGAGGCCAATGCATGCATGACTCATCTTACATGCCACCACCGCACTTGCCTACACCAAACACGGACTCCAATATATGATAACCCAATAAGGGAAATCTCTCCTATAAAGGAGACCCATATACACACATATAAATTTCACACCATACGAGGTTCCAACCGAGCAACCATACTACTAAACGTTTAAATAACTTCACAAAACACTTGAGGTTTCCAAACGGGAACACACACACATTTTCCAAAACACAATCCTTTATAAAATTTAACACAAAAATCACCTTTGATTTGGAAGTTCCAACGGGACTTTATCTTGACTTAACTAAATTCATTACCAAAACATCACTCAAACATCGCTTTTATATTTACAATTACAAATGGACCC
Source organism: Viscum album (assembly GCA_963277665.1). NCBI lineage: Eukaryota > Viridiplantae > Streptophyta > Magnoliopsida > Santalales > Viscaceae > Viscum > Viscum album. The sequence goes on from OY728162.1 coordinate 228,106,609, forward strand.
TTATATTTTAAACACACAAAAAAACACTTCACAACTATCAAACGGGCCTTTACCCTTTTCAAAAACACACTGAAACACGTTTCAAGGCCAATCGTTCCAAACCTTTAGGAACACATTTAAATCCATATTTAGAGACCATACAAAGGACCCAAAAACATTTATAAAATATTGACCATTTGGTAAACCAAGGTTTTAAGAAAACACCAATTTAAAACACCATCTTTATTTGAAGATGCATCCATGTGTGAACCTAGTGCACCCATGGATGTGCCAACATCCAATGGCATACCAAACAACCAAGAGGGAACTGAAAAACCATTTCCAAAAAATCAATTATTTCCTTTGAAACCACATCCAACCATCCACATTATTTAAATAACCCAAATCATCTCATTAAAACCAAAAAAAACCCTTCCAAAACATTTTAATACAAATTCCATGCTATATCATCAACAAAATATACACACCAAACTATATTCATGAACAAATCATAACATAACAACACAATAAAAGCTAAACATTTCATAAAAACCCCCAATTTCACTCTATAAGAACAAGCATTTAAAAAATAACACCTTAGGTGTCGAAACCCTAGGAGTTGAACATAAATATCCTTGAAAGTCTATTTTTAGTAAATTCTAACAACATAAAATCACCATTTTTATCAAGACATATGTATATTAGATGTGATAATGATATTTAAAAATTAATTTAAAACACTTAAGTTCCGATAGAGAGTTCTATAAAGGTAAAAGTTTGAAACACCAACCTAAAACATGTGCAGATGGGATAAAACACCAAGGAGGGGAAGAACTGGGCCCTAAGAATGATCCACAAACCCTAGACACGATAAATCACCCAAAAATTAACCAACCCTAACCCTAGGGTTTTTCCAAGAAGAAATCCCCCAAAGAAAAACCCTATAATCCAAGAGGGGAAGAGAAAGAGGGAAGAAAATGGCCAAAAATTAAATAAACCTAACCTTAGAACAATAAAATCCCTTCAATAGAGGATGTATAGAAAGAGAGAGGGGTGTGGGAGGACCCCCTGGTGAACATAGGTTGGAGGAGGGAGGAGGCTCCTAAAAATAGTCTAAAAGAGTAGATATGGAGGGATTAAAATAGGATTTTTAATGACCTGGAACGACTGCATGGTTCGGCCGCACGGTTTGGAAAACTGTGCGGTAATCGTGAGGACATCTTTTTCCAAAGAAGAAATGGTGCATAATTACCTAGGAATTACTGTACGTTCATGCACTGTCCATGTGGTCAGATCGTTTCAACCTACACCTACCAAAAAGTCGGTCCACATGGTTACTACTAACCGTGCGGTAACCGTGCTCCACCAAGAAAACCACCAGGAAACTCCAAAAACCAAAAACTTAGATCGAGACTCAAACTCAAACCTCAACCAAGATACCCAAGACTAATAAAAGGATAAAATAAAGGAGTATATAAGGTTGGGGTGTGACATTTCATCTTGCAAAGAAACCGTAAACATGAAGAATAAAAATGTTTTCAATAAGCTCAATATTTTTGATAAAAATAGGTGTTTTTACTAAGAACATTTTAGAATATAGAAAATAGTGGGATCTATTTAATTAATGGTTTAAATAAAAGGATATAAAAAACAATTAAATTCAATATGTAAATAAAAAAATCATTAAAAACTTTAAAACATGAAAACATTTGTGAAATTAAGAATGAAAAAATAATTTGAAAGTATGATCCATTTAAGGTTAAAAAAGTTATATTAATCATTCGAATCATATTTCCATTGAGTGTCAACCCAGGTGTTTACTAAAGGCCCGCTACTCATGGCTAAGTAGAATATAAAATTAAAAATATTACTATACTTATCTAGGTTTTAACATTTGGGTGAATCTGTTCCATAAACACGTCTAATTCTTTTTATCCAATCAAGAGTTTATTGGCTAGGAAGAGTATACTCAATTTACTTTAACTAAACATAGTTAAATGTTTGAAATAAATTCAATATTTAAAAAATATCAAGATAAAATATATTATACAATAATTTAATGATTTAATATATTTTTCAATAAATTCAGGATATGAGATATTTTGCAATAAATTCAAGATTTACGAGATATGGTGATAAATTCAAGATATAATCATTTTTGTAATAAATTCATGATATAATATAATTTTAAAAAAATCAATATTTAAGAGATTTTTCAATAAATTCAAAATTTATAACATTTTTTAATAAATTAATTATTTAAAGGATTTTTCAATAATATTTCAAGATGAAATTATAAAATTTTCATGAATAATTGAACATTTATAAAATAATTTAAAGAATAATAGGAATTTCAACAAAAGGATATATATAACCTTAAATATAAATAAAATTTTCATTTTATTCCATTCTTCACCTTTAGATAAACCAAAAAGATTTACTTCTATATCCATCAAAATTATGTTCATGAAAAAAGGTTTATTTAGATAAATCATATATAACAAAAGATATCCATGCATAATTCTAAAAAATATTCAAATATAAGAGACTTGATAACAAGGATTTCAAAAATAGGGTAAGATATTAATGATAACAAGAAATTTATTTGAAAAAATAGTCACATCAAAGGAAAGAAAATCAAGAATTTATATCTAGAATAAGAGAGTAAGGTTAAGAAAATAAAGATAAAGAAACATCAATAAGTTCAATATGTAAGATCAAAATATTTATCTAATAAATCACATATGATTATAAATAGAAATCAATTTAATGAGAGAAAAAACATAATTCAAAAGATAATAAAATTGAATTTTGAAATAAAAATGATTTTAAATCATAGAGAAGAAATAATTCAAAAAATTTAAAAAGAGATTGAAAATTTGCATCTAAATGATTTTTATAAAAATATAAAACTTAAAAACAATGTCCATTTAAAATAAAATAAAATGGATGAATGAAGATCATTCTTTCTTTAATCAAAATTTTCGTGATATAAAGAACCACACCAATATCCCCCTTAATAAAATTAATATGTTCTAAAGTGAGGTTTTTTAGGAGAGAAAACCAAGAATTATTCTCAACCATTTTTTAAAACATAAATTAAACATATTTAATGGTATAATTAAAGAATACAATTGCACCAAACCCAAGAATCTTACTCCTAGAGTTAAACTAGTAGTAGTCACTGAACATGTGTCTCGAGCACCCGATATCCAAGTAACATGTGGCTATATGGGATTTACTCTTGATTCATTTTTCTTATAAAATAATCTAGAGATTAAAATTTTTGGTGCTTAAAATCTTGGTCCATAAATGTTATCCAAAATAGATTTTGGAATCTAAACTTATTTAATATAATATTTTCCATTATAGTTACTAAACAAACCTTTATAATAGTGATGAATAGATTTCAAGAAACTATAATAAGCATTTTTAAAATAACATTCATAAAATATATTCCTGATTTTTCAATAATAATTGAAAATTTTATCTTGATAAAATAATCTTACAAAATTAGTAGTATTTTTTGTGGTACTATATTAATTTTTGAAACTAAATCCAAAATGATTTTTTTCATATAATTGAGAACTAAAAAATTTATTTATTTATTTTTCAACTTGATTGAGTTTATAAATATAATTCTTAATATAATTAATGTTTGATTCTAATTTTTCAAAAAAAAATATCTTTTAATATCAATTATAACTCTTTATTTTCATTAAAAATTAATTATTTTCAAAAAAAATGATTTTTTTTCCTTTTGATATCTTTAAAAATATCTGAAACCTTAAAAAATGCATGCAATAGTTGATCTATATCATATTTAAGATCTTTGTAGTTTAAATGGAAATAAGAACAAGAATAGGTGGATTATTTATAAGTGTAATACCTACTCTCATCACTTAACTCAATTTCATTCATGAGACATCTGGCTCTATTTCACTTGAGATAGAAGAGGATTGGGAATTATTACTTACACTCCAAATGTAGACTTTGATAACTTTCTTTTATTTATTATTTTCTTTAATATTCATTTTTTATAAGGAGAGATTCAGTTTGATGTGAACCATTTTGTTATAATGATAGCATGTTACCTCAGGTTCCTTTACATCATTCTAGATTTTTTATATTTGAAGGATTTATTACCTTTCATGTTTTTGTTCAATTTCTTTGATAGATGAGAAATATCAGTGTTTCTTTGTGATGAGTCGTCATTTATTGATATAAAAGAAACTTAATTCTTAACTTCCTTGGCCTCCTTACCTTATTTTTCATCTTGTCACTTCATGGTGGTATCATAGGTCATGATAAAACTAATAAGTTCTTCAACTGCCATGTTATTCATATTATGGGCTTCTTGGATTTTCATTACCTTTGGACCCCAAGTACATTGAAATGCCCAAAGTATTTTCTTCATAATAGTTTTTTGTAGTAAGAGTATCAACAAGAGATTTTTTTCCATTCAATTTGTTATTAAAATGAGTAAACGTATCAGTAATACATTCATTAGTATGTATACTAAAACTTTAAAAATATTTTATACATATATAAATTAAAGTACCTTTAACATTATTAGTTCCATCATGAGTAACTTATAGTAATTTATAAATTTCATGACCAGTTTTACAAGTAGAAACATGATTAAATTCATTTTTATTTAAACCACAGTAATGATCATTCATGGAATTTATATGAAGTTCAAAAATAACAATATCATTGAGAATCTATTTATCTTCTGATTCTTTAGTAGGTATATAACCATGAATAAAAATTTTCCAAATAGGATATCCAATGTTTCTAATATAATTACACATGATAGTCTTCTAATGAATATAATAGAACTCATCAAATAAAGGATCTCATTCCATTGAGTGTCCTTCGAGAGCACCTTGGGTGTGAAAGGTATAAGTTATGTGTTAATGATCATTCCTAGAAATATATTAATTTATTAGTGATAGAATATTGAAAAAAAGATCTAAAAAATTTGAAAAAAAACTAAAAAAAACTTTGAAAACAAGGACTCCTTTGATACTAATTGTTAGTCAAAGTAAGATAGAAAAGTTGGTGGATTACTTTGAAAAAAATAAAACAAAAAATAAGTGATGAAAATATGCAGTTTAGAAATAAATTAAAATAATAAAAGCATATTAAAATTGATAAATATATTGAAATTAAAATTTATAAGTAATTAGAAACAATATAAATTAAGTGAGATATTTATTTATATAAATTTAGAGATTAAGTGATTAATATATTTATATGATTAATGATTAATTATTTAATTAAATTATGGATATTAATAGAAAGTAAAATATGTGGAAATTAAATAAGGAAAAAGAGTTTTTTAAGGAAGTTTGGAAATAAATCAATTCTGAAAACCTAAATCTCCCAGTGTGATTGATTAAGGATTTATGAAATGAATTTATTAATTTTAGTGGCATCTAAGAAATCGGTAAAAATGAATAAAATTTATTTTTTACTATAAGAAATCAAGAAACCAAAAGACCCTTGGTTTTATTTTTTAACCAAGAACCCATAAGAAAAGAGGAATAAGAGAAGGTTTGTTAGGAACAAACCCATTAAAGCATGGTATCTAGTCTCTCAATAATAAAAAATAATAAAATTAATAGAGATAATGATAAATGAGAAGATAGTATTATTTAAAATTAGAGCACACTTTTTATTAAAATGGAGATCAAAATCATAATCGGGGATAATTTGAGATCATTATCATTTATTGATGATTTTTAAGCCTCCTCGGGTTGTATTTATAAGATCTAAGGGATATGGGAGTCTTCTAGAATAAAATGGGGGTCAATGAAGCTGTTGGAGGTCAAGTCAAGGAACATTGGGCCATAATAAACATAGGATTTTACATTTATCCCTACACCACTGGGTATCTAATGGTTTATACTGGGTAGCCATTGAGATACCTGCAACTTTACAGCCTACTACAGACCTCACTAGCTTACCAATGAGCTCTATCGGGTAGCCAGTTATCTTCTAGTAGCTATGTTGGTTATATCCAATTCTAATAGCAAGCTGGTGACACCCCACCAGTTAGTCAGTTGAACTTCTACTACTATGGGATCCTCTATATTGTTATATCATCTAGTCAATGGTATTTTATTGGGTAACCAATCATTTCATCTTATGTGGAATTTTGAACATGACCAACACACTTCATTTGATTCCTTCCTATTTCTCATATGAGTCTATAACTTAATATTCATTCTTATTTACTAAAATCCACTTAATAAAAAGGGTTTAGTATAATAATGAGTGTTTGTGATCATTAAAACAAATTAAGAGAGTGAGGTAAAATAGTTTGATACTTTTCTACTAAATTTATTAAAGATATATAATCATCATCATTCATATTTTTTTGGTTTTTAATATTATATATTTATTTAAATTTTATTTTTTATATTCATCAGTTTATTAATTTCTCAACAAAAATCAAGTCTAGTTTCAGTTATACCTATAGTTACCCCAACCCTAGTAGCCTGGAGATGGTGGTTGCTTTATTAAATTAGCACAAAATATAAGGAATCATGTCCCAAATGACCAAAGAGTTTAGTAGTCTTATTAAACTAGATATTTACATTAAATTATTATTAAAATTGAAAACATAAAATACAAAAAAAAGTATTTTCTTTGAAAATGAAATTATTCCTCATACCATATCCTTGTATATCAGTCACAAAACACTTCCTGATATCCTAGAGAAAATGAAACATAAGAAAAGGGGTGAGATTAGATACTCAGTAGGGTAATCGTGTAGCAGAATCTATGAATAAATAAGAAATAATAAATTTGAAAAGTTAAATAACTAAAATTCATTTAATTTAATCAATAACTTGATCATAATATGGCAGTAATAAATGATGATCAAATAATTCCATATAAATAATCACATGATCTTGAAAACTTAACCATGGATATTAAAACTAATAAAATAATCACAAGGAATAACTAAATTCATAATGATGTAATGCATAATTTTAGACATCTAAAACATACCATTGATTCCCTGTGACAAGAAATCTAAATAAATGGGTAAGGCATTGGCCAAAACCCAATCTAGTTTATCTTATAAGACCTACTAATGCATTAAGGGGATATCTATAACCGGTCCCCACCTATCACTTACTAAGTCCAATGAATTCCTCATATTGAAAGGGATTAAATCTAATAAATATAAACATTCATACTTAAAATCTAATATATGAAATTCTAATACATACCCCAATCATATAAAAAAATCATAAACCATCTTCAGTAATATTGTGAATGTTAATAAAATTGTACATTATCAGTAAAATTGATCATAAACCATCCAAAGAAAGAATAATGATGATATTAATACAATATATCCCTAGCATATCATAAGTACATTAATTTATTTATTTCATCAATGAATATAAATACCATAAAATTTTCATTAAAATCATTTTTGAGGAAAATTGCATTTTCAATTTGAAAATATTTTAAATAAAGATCAAAAATATTTTGAAAATAATTTTACTCGAAAATAAACTTTTAGAACTTGTAAAATAATATTTATAACTTTAAGTGTTCATGGAGTTTTAAAATTAAATCCATTTTGAACATGATAAAACAAAGATTCCTTTCACATTTTTAGCAAAAATCAAACATGACTTGTTTTGAAAACGACATGAAGATCCCTTTAAAAACATTTTTAAAAAAATAAAAATGGTAAAATGTATTTAATAAATAATTTTTAAAATGTTAAAAACATTTTTTACTATTTTTATAAAACATGGATTTTTATGAAAAAGGATTTTTAACCAAAGAGATAAATAAGGTCATATTTTCTGGAAAAAATCATAATCATTATAATTAACAAAGTATGGTAAAATTATATTATTTCTTGAAAATTTTCTTGAATAAACAAATTAGAATAAAATATATTTATTTTAGGATAGAAATATCAAATAATTACCCCAAGGGATACTTAAACAAAAACAATCCCTAATGGGGATGACATTGTGAAATAAACCCTTACCATTTTGGTAACTTTTGAATCATAAGCCCCATCAAAGAAATAATTTCTAATTAGAATTTAAATAACATGAAGATAAATATATCCATGATATAACATATCAAAAGTTTTATTATATACACCATATAAAGGAATAAGTGGTGAATATGGTGTATGTCTCACGGATGTAAAAATGAGATGAGAAACCCTTACCTTAGGTCTGATTTCCTATATATGGGTATGTACATCATGTATAATAGTTTTAAGCATGTTATTAATTTATAAAATAATCATAATAATATTTATAATATCATATATGATCCTATTATAACATTTTACCACCCGTTTGTTAATAATATTTCATTATTTTCATTGTTTTGGGTGTTAATTGCCTTGTTTTCTAAAGCGCATTTTATTATGAATGTTACGGTTATTGTGAATAGTATATATATATATATAATATAAAGAATTATAATAATTTTATATATATAATATTTACTTAGTATATACATTTTTAGAGTCATTTATGAAAGTTTGACATGAAAAATGAATTGCATATCTTCGTGGAGACGGTAGGTTATACATACGCATGAGTGACGATATCATTCCCTTTACTAGTAAAAGAGTAAGGATATGGGTGATATATTAATTTTATAGAATCAATATAATCTCATATATATTAATTAATTGTATCATTATTATATTCCATCCAAAACATAGGTGAAAAATGAATCGCATTGCTTCGTGAGGTGGTAGTTCACCGTACACACAAGTGACATTATTTTATTTTAAAACATAATGGAACATAAAAAGGTATATATGATGTTAAAATTTAAAAGGTATAATAATATTATAAATATCATATACATGTGTTAAATTGGTAATTATATCCATCCTTGAAAGGTGGTGATGGAAAATGAACTACATCGCTTCGCGTGGCGGTAGTCTGTCGTACACACGATAGATGATTTTATTTCTCATTTTAGGGAATCAGATATGGTTAAAGGTTATGACCATAACATAACAATATCTCATTATATTTAAGATACTTTGGTTATTATATTATAATGTATTAATAATAATTCAATTAGGTTGAGAAATAAATAATATAAAATGTTCGGTTATGGTTATTACCTCTTCTTTGAACAACTTATTTTGGTTTTCACCAAAATCATTATTAGGTTAGATTTATGAAAAAAATAATGATTCTAGTATTATATGAGAGATTTAAGGAATATATTTGTGCATTTATTGTCTGAACCAATGGGTTTTTCATGTGTGAAGAGAGAAGTAGAGGTGGTGTCCTTTTATAAGTGAGTCGAGTGGCACACTTTTAATTTTTGAAAAGAAAAAGGTGTACTCATGTCTTTCACATGCCACAAGGCTCAAAAATGAGTCATAATTGAACCTAGAAGTGATAATGTAGAAATATTTCCATCCATTGGTTTTTTTACAAGTTTTTGTTCATTTTTTACCCTTTTATTTTTAGTTTAACCTCTAGTAAATTCAATTTTATTTTGACTAAGGTAAATAATTTTTACTATTTTTAATAATAATTATAGTCAAAATTAAGTTGAACTTATTATATAATATAAATTATTATTTTTTAAATAAGGAATCTATTCTTTTTAATTCCATTTATATAATTATAAAATTTAAATTCAAATTTAATCCCACATATGGGTGAGAAATCAAGTTTTCAAGGAGAAATTATTCAGAGGTTTATAATTTTTTTATATAAAATTAAATATTAAATTGATTCCAATGATATATAAGGGGTTAATGGATATATATAATTGAAAAAAAAATTTAAAATAATTTTAAAATAAAAAAATTTCATGTCAATGCTTGGAATGAAAATGCAGTTTTTTAATTAAAACCTGTGTTTTTTACTATTCACTAAAAATTTATATTTTCAAAAAATTATAAGAAAATAAACCAAAGATAATTTTTACATGTAGATTTAAAAAATTAAGTTTTATTTGTAAAATAAATTTTTTAAAAGTGGTAAAAATTAATTTAAACTATTTTAGAAAATAACAACTAGACTGCCTTTTAGAAAAAAATATAGTTTTTTAGAAAACATTTCTTTTTCTTTCAAATGGTTCTTATTTTATTTATAATCAATATATATCCATTGAATTTATTTCATACATGTGTAAACTTTATAATATTCATATTTTAGTTATTATTATTTATACCCACCAACTTTACGACTAACTTATAACGGTCATGTTTAAATAATAATATTTCAATAGAGTATCATGTTTCATTTAAACCCAATGTTGCATCCATAACAAGATATCAAAGAGATTTAATTTATTTAAAAATTTATTGAAATGTATTTGGATGTTATATTCTCTTATAATATTATTTTTATGTGTTATACACACTATCAAACACGATGTTCGTATTTTAAAAATCTTAGAGTGTTATAATACCTCTTAAAAAAGGCATATCCTTAGGTTAAGAATCCCAAATAAAATTCAATGTTCTTAGTTGTTCCTTGTTCTGGAGAAAGGGAATTTTTTATAGGTTATAAATCCAAGTGTGAAAAAGGTAGGTTCTGTAAAATTATATCACTTCCTTTCAAATGTGAGGTCTTATTCTAGTGAGTATCATTCCGCTAATTGAACTAGTAGAGAGTGAAGAGTCGATATAGGATAATTTAATCTGAACAACTATAAAAATCATTTTTTCAAATATTTTATTTTCTCGCTATATTTTATTTTTAAACACAATAATACATTATACTATTCATGAATGAAATAATATACTATGATTTAATAATAGTATCTAAGGCTTAAAAATCATATTCACCTCCACTGTAGACTACATTTATTATCTTAACTAGGCCAACATAAAGGAAAAGTAGGATGCATCAAGTATCATTGATGGATTATTTATTATATTCACCATATAGAGAAAATATATGATTATGGAACATGAATAAAAATTCCCTCTTTATACAAAATATAAATGGATGTTCAAAGAAAATATCATCAAGGATAAACAAATATGAAGTAAATTTAATTGAAATCATATTGGGAAATCATGAGACATATTTAAGAGGCTCAAAAAATACCATTACAAGGTATGAAATCAATATTGGTGGAGTCACTCTTTCATGGATAAAGATCGTGGAAAAGAAATTTTTATTAGTGATATACAAAAGGAAGAATAGTGAAAAAGTGGTATTAGTCACACATTGGAAAAGGTGACCCAACTAAAAATAATTATAGGATTTTAAATAAAATATACATAATGAATTTTTTAAAAGTGGTGACAATAAAAGGAAAATCTCCATGAATCATTGAAAAAAAAAATAATAAAAGGATTATCTTGTCATGGAAAACCACATTCCTCTACTTGAGGATGTCATAAGGCACCCCTCTCCCTGAGGTGCATATATTGTTTATCAATATATGATTAAAAGGGTGATATGATCCATGAGGTGTTTATGTATTGAAAGGGAATTCATACAATGAGTGGTTTCGAATCAATCAATAATAATTTTGAGGATAAATTTTAATCAACAAGTGGTTTTAAATAGATAATAAAAAAATCAAAGAAAAATCAGGTTGTACATAATGAAATGATAGAGTATAAGAGGTACACTACCTAATTTGCAATGAAATTAGTGTCAAAATCATATTTATGTTTTTTCAAATGTATGAATCCAGTATTAGAATTTTAAATGTGGTATTATTACTTTACTAAGTTTTGGTATGATTTTAAAGAAAAAGGTTGAAAACATGATATAGTATAAGATACTTGTTATATTTGTATATGAACTAACAATGTTGTATAATCTAGATTATATCCAACATTATAAAATATAATAGATAAAAAAGTAGTTTTATGACTAATAAGTGGTATCCTCATGATAAAAATAATCTCAATATCTTGTGTTAAGAGATAAATAAATAAAGTAGAATTGGTGTTAATCATTTAAAGATAGATTAGTTATAGGTTTTGGGAAAAGTAGAAGTGTGTGATGGGTTGTGACCAACTTTTAATTTTGTTGTGATCGATGATCAATACAAGATTTAAAAAAATGATAAATTTCATGATGTACAGAATGGAATCAAATAATAATAAAAAGGAATAGAATGCTAGAACTAGAGAGAATATCATCACATATTTTTTATAATTAATTTAATTAATTAAAGAATTACCTTGTTGGAATTCATTATTTATTGATGGATCTAAAAATATGTTTTAATTGTACATTTGTTTTTTTTTGTAGTAATGAAAGAATATTACCTCTAGCAGTGATCCACATGTGTTCCAAAAATCTTTAGACATTGCTATAGAAATCTCTCGGTGCTAGCACAACAGATCCTATTGTTTGTGTCGACCACCTTTGATCGCCTTGAGAACCGATTCCAAGGCATTCACCTAGATCTCTCTTGACTTGAGAGTGGGAGGTGGAGGAATATTACTCTCCATTATTGGGAGCGTTCTTGGAGAAGGGATCTCTCTAGAACTTGAGAGGATTCTCCAAATCTGTTGTTCACAACCAAACAAATGAATCGGATCTCTGAGAAAATAATATAATTGGGTTTATATATCACTAGGGTTAGAAATAAATAATTACACCAGTGACATTTATTATTTATTTAATCCCTACAAAACCCCATGTCAAATAATAATATTATTATTATTATTATTTCCTCACATGTTCTTAACTTCAAATTTAAATTAAATATTATTTAATCAAATAATTTTTAATATTTTGTTATTTTTCACTAGACCATTAAACTCAGTCTATCATTCCTCCACAATACTTAATAATAATTGAATAATGAGAATTTATTTATTAAATAAATATCACTGAATTATTCTCTAATAAATAAATAAATATTATATTCACTATATAAAAAATATATTTATTAAATATTCAGTTCACATTATATTCTCTCGAATAATTAGTGACGGAATATATGCGATCAAAAAAACATGAATAATTATTAAACCATGTGTGGGAATAATATTTATTCAAATTGTTAAATAATAAATAATATTATTATTATTATTTAACTAAGATTCAGGATACACTTAGTGTGTGACCCTCTAGGCCTTGTTTACATTGGCATTAGGAAAAGTAGCCTAAATTCCAAGGTTAGCGTCTAGAAACATACCAAATAACCCATAGAGAAAGAAGTTAATTTCACAATGAAATAATACCACATATAGACACTTACTATGTAATATAATCTCTTTATCAAAATATTTCTAATTCAAAAGGTTTCATGCTGATGTCATCAACCTATGTGCTCGATGTCTCTTTCTTTAACATACTGAAAATTAAACTTTCTTATTAAACATCATTGCCATGGATTTATTTAGGATATACAATTCCCTTTAAAGGACCATAGAAATAAAATTTTATTAAAGAACATCAGGGATAAATCCTTTCTTGCATTATTAATTAATGTAATATAACTCGTGATGCACCCAACATTTTGAACCTCCCTCCGAAAATCTATCATCATGGTTTTTGTCAATACATCAAAGTACACGGCTCATTATACTCGTTAATAATAATATTAAATTATAAGGACCAATATACACATCCATAGATAATAAAATACAATGACATATATAAATTTGTATTTCTTACAGGCGAGTCTTATTCTCATAATATCCTACTAGATATTACCAAGTGAATACACTATGAGAAGGTGCCTAACATTCCTATGAGTCTCCACCCCAGATAGACTGTATCATTTGTGTCCCTTTAATGATATCATCCAACTACAGAATATATATTTAAGAATATTTTTGTATCACTTTTAGGTTCTTATCATAGCGGGGAACTACTATGACCTTTTAGTGGGAAAGATACTTTTAGGACATTATAACATACTATGTTACATAAAAGAATAGTCGTGATGTGATAAGAAGTTTATTAATATTCAAAAATATGAATACAACTTATCATAAAGTACAGAGAAGTTGATTCTAGGTCACAAACTCCAATAGACTCCCACTTTAATTAGAGTCAGCTCCTAACAACCTTTAATCCACTAGCTCTCACATGATACTCATGTTTCTGCAGAGATAGAACTTTTTTCAAGGGGTCTTCCATGTTCTCCTCTGTGGGTACTCTACTTATTGAAACTTCACCCCTCTGATTAAAATCTATCAAGAAGGGATACTTCTAGAGTATGTGATTTTTCTATTGGTGTGACCTTAGATCTTTTCCAAGAACAAACAATTCAGTATTATCATAATACAATTTGATAGGGTCTTTACTTCTAGGTACCACATCAAGGTCCTATACAAAGTTACGAATCCAAATAGCTTCCTTGGATATATCAGAATCTATTATATACTCGGTCTTCATTGTAGAATCAGCGAAAACTAGATTCTTTTAACTCTTCTAACTCACATCTCCTCTATTGATATAGAAAACATATCCTAATTGCGACTTCAGATCATTTTTATCTATCTAAAAACTAGTATCAATATTACCCCTGATGACTAGATCCTCATCTCATCCATACACCAGGAAAATATCCGTAGTTATTCTCAGATACCTAATTATTTCCTTAACAATATACCAATATTTTTCTTCTATATCTTCTTGATATATTCCTACCATGCTTAGTGCATAGTCAATATCAAGTCCAATACATAACATGACATATATGATTGATATTATCAAAGAAGAATATGGGATATTACTCATTCTATCTTTCTCATGTTGTGTCTGAGGTCACATTTTCTTAGAAATATATAAACCATGTGACAGTGGAACCAATCCCCTCTTGGATTGTTTCATACTAAATCTATTTATTATTTAGTTAATATATATACTTTTAATTAGTCCAAGAAGCCACTTGGATCTATCATGAATTATCTTGATCCCCAGAATATAGGCTAGTTCACCTAAGTCCTTTATAGAGAAACATTTTTTAACCAGTCCTTAATAGATTGTAAGACCGATATGTCATTTATAATAAGTAATATATCATAAACATATACTAGTAGGATAAAGACTACATTACCACTAAACCTATTGCAAATATAAGGCTCACATTCATTGTTAATGAAAACAAATTATTTATGGACTCATCGAATCTAATGTTTCGTGACCTGGATACTTTCTTCAATCCATAAATGGATCTTTGCAACTTTAAAAACCTTTTGGAATCACCTGGAGTAATAAACCCTTCTAGTTGTGTCATATAGACATCTTCCTGGAGGTTTCCATTAAGAAATGTAGTTTTGACATTCATCTTCCAAATCTCATATTCATAGTAATCTACTATAGCAGGTAGAATTCTTATAGATTTAAACATGGAAAATGGTGAAAAGTTTTTTTCATAGTAGATTCCTTGACACTATTTAAACCCTTTATCCACTATCCTTGCTTTATAGGTATTTATTTTACCTTCTATTTCCATTTTCCTCTTGAATACCCATTTTCATCTAATGGGATTTACATTAATTTGTGCATTGACTATAACCCAAACATGGTTCTGATATATGGAATCCATTTCAGAATTCATCAATTCTTTCCATCTTACAGATTCTAAGATCTCTAATTCCTCCTTTTAGGAGATAGGTTCAATATTGTAAATCAATAATGATTCACCATATTCTGTGACTAGAAAAAAAATATCTCTCTAGTTCTCTTACCTCTCTTATGCTCCTATGTAGTATTTGTGTTTTAGGAAATACTTCTTCCATGGGGACCTATAGAATCTGTTCCTACACCATATCATTCGTATCTTGATCATCAACTTCATTGAAGTCAATATTTCTCACACTATCTTTTTTTAGTATGTTCTAACTCTCAAGAAATATGGTTTTTCTGGAGATTGTCTCTTTCTTGTTTGAGTGGTTGTATAGGTAGTATCCTTTTTTCCTTGGGATACCTAATAAAGATACACTTTATTCCCTGGGGTTCTAGTCTATTTCCTAATAAGTCCTTAAAAAATACCTTGTAACCCTATACTTGTGTATACAACAAAACGGGTTTCTTTACAATCCATAACTTGAAGATAATTCCATGTGATGCTTTATTTGGTAATTGATTTAATGTGTACGATGTAGTTTTTAATGCATTTCCCCAAAAGGATAATGGAAGATCTGTATGACTCATCCTTAACCTTACCATGTCTAACAAGGTATGATTACTCCTTTTTCTAATACCATTACATGTTGTTGTGTAATGTGGAGTAAGTTGATATATAATCCAAAACTCCCATATAAATTTGATTAACTCTTGGTTAAGATATTAATCACTACAGTCTGATCGAAGCTTCTTTATATTCATTCCAAGTTGATTCTCTATTTCATTCTTTAATTCTTTGAATTTCTCAAAGTACTCAAACTTATATATCATCAAGTATATATATCCATATCTAATCAAGTCATCAATAAAAGTTATTAAGTAATAATATAGACCTCTATGTTCTACTTGAAATGGTCCACACACATCAGTGTGTACCAATCCTAGAAGCTATGTGTACCTTTCAACTTTTAAAAAAATTGTGGTTTGGTCATTTTACCTTATAAACAAGCATGACATATTTCAAGTGGTTTTAGCTCAAATGAATCTAAATAACCATCTTCACATATCTTTGTAAAATTCTTCTCATTTTCATGACCAAGATGGATATTCCATATTTGGTTGTTATATGAGTCGTGTGAACATGATTCGTTATCAATTTCCAATAATTTGTTTTCATAATTTAATACATAAAGACCATTATATAAATGTTCCATACCATAGCATATGTTTTCCTTATAAAAGAAAAAAAATTATTTCCAAACTTAAAAATAAGCCCATCTGCATGTAGGTATGATATAGAAATTATGTTCTTGGTAATCATCGGTACATAATAACAATATTTTAAAACCAAAATCATTCATGTTGGAAATGAAAGGTGGTAGTTGCTAATGTCTAGGTTAGCCAGTATCACATAATTAAAATCTCTCAAATCCACCTCTCCTCTATCAATCTTTCAAAATATACTTGGTTACTACATTTGGATATAGATGTGAACACCACAAGCGGTATCTAATACCTAATGTGTAGATATTGAAATATTACACTTGATAAAAAATGAACCATTAACTTCCCCTTGCTTCTGGATGCAGGTCCTCTTCAAATGTCTTGGCTTGCCACATGAAAAACATACTACCTCTTTTTCCTTTCCCTACATAGGGATCTTCATCTTCTTGGAAAGATGGTGATCAGGATCTTTATACTTGTTGTGAGTATTTGTCCCCTTTGCATTTTTCTTCCTTTGATTGTTCACCATAAGTACCATGGTTTTATCATGCCACATGTCCTTATCCACTTGGTGAATCAGGGTAAGAAGTTCCTAAATAATCTTCTCATTATTGATCATATTTTAATTAATAATAAAACTAGATAAGGTCTTGGTAAATGATGAAAGTATGTGATCTATATGAAACTCATTTGGGAATTTAATACCTATGATTTCTAAGCATTAAATATAGCTAATAATCTTGACTATATGAGTCATATCTGGCACAAAATCTCCAATATTAGTTGTAAAAAATCATTGGATATCTCATATCTCTCTTGTATTTCCTTCTCTTGATAGATATCCTAAATGTGAGACATCATTCTATACACATCTATGTCCTTATGTTGATTAAAAATCTCATTATAAATGGATGATAGCAAGAAACACTAAACATTTATAGCATCATTCAGATGTTTCTCATAGATTGGTAACTCTTCATCACTTGCCTCATTACCAGACGCATTAGTAATACATTCTTCCAACACATATAATTTCCTTTCATAGAGAAGGATAACGCATAAGCACCTTTTACACTCTTGGAAATTTATGTCGGTGATAAGGTTACCCTTATAAAGTATGGATCTTAGTGATATGTTTGAAGTTATTTTAATGTTGTTTGTACAAATAAGATGAGTAGAATTTATTACTTTATCTGATAAAAATTTTTTAAAAAATAAATATGATATTTATTATTCTCCCACTATTTTATCAAAACCCAATATCCCTCACCATTGTCTTTGGAATATCCTATTATTTATACATTCTAGTGGAAAGGATCCATATTCCCCGCTCATTACCCCAACATTGGTTGGTCAAGAAAATTGAATGGTTTTAGGTAAGCATTCCAAATGAAAACTATATTAACTCACATTTCCTTGATCTTTTGATTAGACTCCCCAATATTGAAATCCTTAAATTGGATTTCCTCAAACATTTCCTCTCAGTTACACCAAGTCCTTCTTTGGTAGTAAACCATTAATGTGAACTAAGTTAGTCTAACCCAAAACTTCATGTTATAATTCAATGATAATTGAAAGCACCCCAACTTTGGTTGGTCAATCACTTTGAACTATGGTTTAATTTTAACTGAGTAGTGGAAGACTATACCAACTTAATATATATAATTGAGAGATATGTTACATTATGCATAAATTTCCCATTATTATCTTTATCACATGATTGTTAATATTAAGTGGATTTAATTAAGTGATTAACCATGTCTTGGATAATATTTACGCATAAGCAAATTTATTTTAGTTCTGTCTTGCATGCTCATTAATTTCATTAATTCATGTGATCGTGAAAAAACATTCATAATGAAATAAAAATTCAACTTGATATAAATAAAATAATAAAGTGGTATGATCATTAGATTTTAATGATGGTTAGTTTATTTAGAAGTTGATAATCTAACCACTAAACTAGGGGGAAACCTTGAACCAATTAAGGTTCATTTTACAGCTTTCCACTTGTCCACCTATGTATCTCTCTTGGATTGGTTTTGCCTCAGCTTCAAACCTGAACTACCTCCACTGGATTGGGATCTTCATCCATTACATATACTTTTACTCACACACGGGTGAGGGTAAAAGGATTAACATAAAATAAACCATGGGAACACAAGACATTACATAATAATAATAGATAGGCCATACAAGCCAACAATTTAATCTAAAAATAAATTAAATGAAACCAATCACATAAAAAGGTATGGTATATACTCATGATCATCCACCTGTATGCAATTAATTATGAATTTAATAAAACTAGTATTCAATTATTAATATTTCTTATTTAAGATAAATCACACTCAAATCAATTAATTATCTTCTTTAATTAATAAAGTATGTTATCTTAATTCTCATCCAAAATTTCCTTAAGATTATCATCCATCATAATTTTAAACAAATTAAATAAATTCATTCAAATTAATTATGTACAAAAATTTATCTTGGAGGAAACATGGTGAATTCCAATATGAATCTATGAAAAAACTATTATACTCATATACAGTTTATTCTTTGTGGAATATATCATACACGACTTATAATGTACTTTCATGACATGTAGTATCAACTTAATGATTACATGAACTATCTGATTTTCCTATAATGTGTCATTATTTTAGAGTAACAAATGTATTAATACTCCTACATGATATGAAGATTTGAACATTATGTAGATATTAATTAAACATTTACATATATATTAAAATTTATCACATCGCGTGTCCTATAGACTTAATGACCACATGCAAGCACATGTCAATAAGGTTTACATAGTATAATAAATAAATTTTAAATTTGAATAATTTGGTATAAGTACATGGCGTGTAAAGGAGAGCTACACAGCGTGTACATCTCTCACAGTGTATCTAAGGTAGACACCCAAGGACTCGGTGTGTAAACCATGCCCCAAAAAATTCGAGTACACGACATGTATAAATGACTAAATGGCATGTGGTCTCCAAATTGCATGGTTTCCAGTCAGGTAGGCAGTGTATGGTAATACATGGATCTTCTGTGACTCAATGGAACTATACGCTATTTAAGTTGGATACACATCATATAATTCATTTAACCATGAGCCACCCTAGCCTAGTTGACACATGGTGTGACAAATAAATACACCACTTGTCATCAATTCAAATAGTTTAAATTAATTTCTGAATTAATTACTAATGCATTAAACACAAGTACACAACATGTAACTTCAGTTACACAGTGTGTAATCCTATGTTATCCATCCAAAATCCTTGGCACCTTCAGATGATATCTTTGATTTTATTTCATTCATAAAATTAATTGTATTGATTAGATCTACAAGAAATGTTGGAGGAAGAAGCGGATATAACAATTCGGATTAAAATAATGATTAAACTTTAATTGAAAACTAAATCACAAATTCATAAATCAATCAACAATATTTAAATAATTATAAATATTTATGTGACTTCCCTGATACCACTTATAGGTTCCGGGAACAGCAGAGTGTGTGATGGGCCATTCTCATATTTTATTTTTGTTATAATCAATGATCAATCTAAGATTTACACAATGATAAATGTCATGATCTACAAAATTGAATCACATAAAATAGTTAAAGCATGGAACACCAAAACCAGAGAGAGGATCATCACATATTATTTATAATTAATTTAATTAATTAAATAATTAATTTTTTGTAATTCTTTCATCATTGATGGATCTGAAAACATATTTTCATTTTAAAATAATTTTGTTCTAGTAATCAAAGAAAATTTCATCTAGTGGTGATCCACACTTGTTCCGAAAATCGTCATACATTGTTGTAGGAATCTCTAGGTGCTAGAAAGGAAGATCCTATCGCTTGTGTTATTCGCCTTTAATGGCCTCAAGAACTACTTCCAAAGTATTCTCCTAGATCTCCCTTGACTTAATAGAGGGAGGTGGGTGAATATTTCTCTCTATTATTAGGAGTGTTCTTATATAAGGGAGCTCTATAGGTCTTGAGAGGATTCTCCAAATCCATTGTGCACAACCAAAAAATGAATTGGGTCTCTCATAAAATAAAATAATTGGGTTTATATATTACTAGGGATAGAAATAAATAATTGAAAAAGTTATATTTATTATTTATTTAATCCTTGTGAAGCCCCATGTCAAATAATAATATCATTATTATTATTTATAACATGCACTTAACTTGTGAATTAAATTAAATATTATTTAATCAAAAAAATATTCAATATTTATTATTTCTCACCGGACCATTAAATTGGGTCTTCCATTCCTATACAATATTTATCAGGCCTTGAATAATGACTATTTATTTATTAAATAAATATAAATTCATTATTCTCTAATAAATAAATAAATATTATATTCACTAAATATAAAATAAATATTTTTTAAATATTCTGCTCACATTTTATTCTCCAGAATAACTTATGATAGAATATATGTGATCAATAATACATGAATAATTATTAAACCACATGTGAGAATAATATTTATTCAACTTATAAAATAATAAATATTATTATTATCATTTAACTGAGATTCTAGATACACTTAGTGTGTGACCCTCTAGGATTATTTCTCAGTGGCATTAGGAGAAGTAACCTAAAGTTCAAGGTTAGCATCTAGAAACATGATAAGGCACCCATAGAGAAAGAAGTTGATTTTTTAATGACATAATACCTCATACCAATGCTTAATGTGTAATATAATCCCTTTATCATGATGTCTCTAATCAAGTAGGTTGCATATCGGTGCCATCAACCTATGTGCTCGTTACCTCTTTCTTTGACTTCCTAGAAATTGAACATTCCTATAGAACACCATGGCCATAGATTTATTTAGGATATATCATTTCCATCAAAGGTTCTTATATATCAACTTCTGTTAAAGAGAATAAGGGATAAATCCTTTCTCTCATTATTCGTTAATGCAATATTACTCGTGATGCACCCAAAGTATACTATCGCACCGCGAACATATATCATCATGTTTTTCATCAATACATCGAAGTATGCAACTCATATTACGCATTAATAATAATATTAAAGTCTATGTACCAATATACACATCAACAGATAGGAACATCCAATGACACTTATAAATGTAGATTTCCTACTAGCATTTCTTTTTTTCATAATATCCTACTGGATATTTCCAAGGGTGTACACTATAAGAAGGTGCCTCAAATTCCTATGAGTCTCCACTCCTGATAGCCTGTATTATTTTTTCCCCTAAAATGATATCATCTGGATATATAACATATATTTAAGAATAGTTTCATAGAACTTTCAGGTTCTCATCATTATGGGGAACTGTTATGACCTTTTAGTGTGATAGATACTTTTGGGACATTATCACATACTATGTTATACATAATAACAATAATAATGTGATAAGAAGTTTATTAATATTCAAAACTATGAATACAGGTTATCATAAAGTACAAAAATTTGGTTCTAGGGAACCAACTCCAACATTAGCTACATCTAGGAAAGGATAGTCCCAATGAAGAAATCATGATCATGGATATCAGGATGTATCACTAGTTTATCATGAATAATTGTTATCAATTGGTTCAACATGTGGTATGACTCACATGATTTTTGATTTATTTCTTATACATTGATGGTCTTGTGTAAGTGTGATTGAGATCATAGAAATTTTGATACTAAAGATACATAACTGATCAAATTATATATGATTATGGAATCAAGTGAGTGACATGGATGACATTGAATTTACTAACTTAAACACTTGTTTCCTATACTAATATATGACTTATTAAGTTTAGAGAATTTTTTTATAACTCATTTACAAGTGGTAAATGCATTCACTAAAATTTCTTGAAAATAATATTGTTGAATATGATGGTGGATTAAAGCATAATTTTTAATGAAATATTGTTGAATGAAGCTCAAAGGTTCTAATGATAATAAATAAGTTGATTAATATTGTGAGGAGTTTTGAAGGAAAACATAAAGTGAATGAAATCTATAAATATATGTGTTATCAAAGGGGATAATTCTAACTCTCTAAATCTAGATTTTATATTCAAGTGGTTAAAAGAGATCAAGGTTCATTAATGTAGAATTTTATGGATCATTTATATGAATATAAAGGAGAATCATTAACCCTAAAATATATAGGTTTTTAGAGTAATGAAAATATGATAGTATCTCTTGTAAATCTATTTCAATAAGAATATTAATAAGTTGGTGAAGCTGATGAAGATACAGAAATACCATTTATGGACTAATTGGGAATAAGGGATGAAGTATCTAGAAAATATAAACCCTTTTCATTTTATTGAAAAATAGGGAGGAAATATTTCCATAAAACCCATATGTTTAAAGTATCATGGATTTAATGATAAATTGTGATATAATGTATTCATCTATTAATGGTTCATTTATTTTATAGAATCATTGTCAATAAAATTCAAATAAGTGGATTATTGAAACCTAGAGGTTGTATATTGGATTTCCTAACAATCAATGATGTTTTATGATAATGTATGGTTGTGTTTTTTGGTTATATTATTATTGATCTAATATTTCAAATTTTATCATAATTTTTTATGATCATAAAAACCCACATTTTTATTACAAGTTATTTTTCTTGAAGTATGAAAACTGATCTTATAAATTTCTTAATAATTTTTATAAGCTCTCTATATCTAGCTATAAAAATTATTTTTGAAGTCTAGAATTCATACATTCAAGTTATATGTTATGTATGAAGTCTTATGATTCTCTAGTTTTGGTAAATTTCTCTAAGTATATAGATTTTATGATGTGTTGAAGTCATATTCCAAAGTTATATGTTGTAATTGAAGACTTATGATGAATACTTTTGTTCTAAAGGAAATCCATTTGATGGATTATTATGATCTAAATAAAGGCTTATAATGATTTCATATGATATATAAAAACACATATGATCATACTAAAGTATTATGATCAAGGTAAAGTCTTATAATAAAGACCAAGACTTATGATCAGTGGAAATTAATATGATCATAGAAGAGTTATACACTAAATACATACACTAGGATAAAACACATATGAAATGAAGTATTATAAAATAAAAACCTACAAAGATGAATATTTACAAAGCCTGGTATTTTGGATATGTTATTATCGTTTTTAATGACTTATTACCATTTAAATATTTAGAGATAATTAAACTATTGCCTTTATTTTTATCAATAGAATTGATTTTTGAATAAAGAAAAAATTTTATTTAAAGATTCTATTTTCAAAAAGTCATATAGTTCCAAGGAAGCTCATAGCTACTCTAAATTTCTACCTTTTACACTATTTTTATAAAATATGGTCAAATATAATGGGAAAAAATATTTTTCTAATGATTTTATATTTTATAAATAATATTTTAATAAAAGAGATAATTATAGATACAAAAATAAAATAACTACTGTCAAAAGATAGCAGTATAAAACATAAGAACTACTTCTCATACATGCTCTATTTTTCAAGATACTCTTATTTCATGACCAAAAACAAAAAATATATTATTTCTACATGATTTCAATATTTATCTACAGTACATGAATTTATTTATATCTAATTTAATGTTTATTCTTTTTTCTAAGAAGTTTGATCTAATGTCAGTTTCTTCATGCCATTTTGTGTCAAAGATACTATATTTTATAAATATTTTCATTATTATTGTAAGTGAGTACTTCTTGTACTATGTTTTATTTCAAGTTATTTTATAGGTATTTCTTAGGTTGATACTAATGAAATCTATTAACACATTTATAACAAGTTTTAGTTACTTTTACTTAAATATCAAGGTCCCTAGGAAGAGGTCCTACTTAGTGAAAATCACCAAAACTTCTTTGGGTGTTGGTGGAGTGGATTAGGGGAATTTATTATTTCCATAACCCACTATAAATCTCCTATAACCTACTTCTTATTTTCCCTTATCTTTATTTTATATCTTATTGTGAAGAGTGGGATATTTTTGAACCAATTTTAAGAGGGTGGTTGTAATGAACTAGCTCGGGCCGCCATCTAGACCAGTTCCTAAGCCAACCAACCACTAACCCAATGGGAATCACCAATCCCCTCAGGAAGATGACAAGCATCAAGGGAAATAAGAATCAATGATAATGATGGTTTCACCCTCAAAAACCTAAACATAGACATCCAAACATGTAATAATAAAAGATAATCAAAAATAAATACCAAAATTTACATTTTCAACAAATAAGTCTTTAATACATGATTATGAAACTATAAACTGAAACTGAAATAAATCGAAAAGGATTCTAAAGAGACTAAGACACAACCCCATACAACTGGTTCCATGAAACTGAAGGACCAACCACTATCTCTATGTGGCTCTTGAGTCATCACCACAATCCCAAAAACTATCTTCTTCCCAAGGAAAAGGTCACTAAAACAAACCCAAAGGATAAGACCAGAAGAAAAATGATTAAGGCATGAAGACTATATACTCACCAACATGAGTATGTAGGGTGTGATCTAAAGAACAATAGGATTCTACCATGATTCCAATTCATTAATTTTATAAAATAAACCAAAAATTATATTTTTAAAATAATATAATAAAATAGTATTTAATTTTATTTTCATTTAAAACATCACTTTTTGAATACAAACCCTCACATGGTTTAAAACATTTCAAAGTCATTTTAATGAAAACTAGCACTTTGAAAGAAACATACTCATTTTTTCTTTAAAATATTTAACACACACAACTAAAATGTAATAAAGTAAATAAGGGTAAACTATAATTAAAATAAAACAATATAACTTAATATATAATTCTAGAAAAAAATTGAACTATACTAGTCAATATCAAGACTAAATCACAAGATGATCACTAAATCAAAGCAAGTTTATATGAGAAATAAGTAACACACATTCCAATAAATAATTAAGGTCATAAAATTGGATATATATAATGAGGAAACACTTTAGAGACTAATGGTATAAGTATAATACATGAAAAGGTGGACCAACTAGTAGTATGTTAATGGTCACACATCCCGTTAACTGAATAACTATAACCTAGTCTCATTTGTGACCCTCCCACAAACTAGGTATTACATAAAACTAGGGGTGACTAGATCATGAATGATCTCAAATATACTGTAAATGTTAAATGACTTCCCACTTAGTATATTAGGGTCCCTCATGGAATAAAAAAATTATTTTGATCATAATCAAAAAAAATATCATCCCATGGAAATAATAAATCCCAAAGGCTAACATCATAATCAAGTCCTTCCCACTTCACACAATTCCCTTAAAAAGATTCCCAACCCATGATAACATCATGAATCACATTATAAATATCCATCATAAGGATATTCATAAACATAATAAACAAATAAAAAGGGCTCAAAAAGGAACAATAAATAATCAATCAAACATAACATCAAAAAAGTTCCAACCGGACATTTCACTAGTCACATATAAGATATACATATATAAATCCCTTAAAAACATTTGGAAACCAAAAAAAAATACAAGGGTAGTCAAAATAAACACTAATAATAACCAAAAAACTCAATGAAATATCCATTTAATTTCACAAGACAACACCACCCCTTTTTAAACATATAAACACCTTAAACCAATAAGGGAAGCCAACTTTCAAAATAACATTTTTCTCAAAACATAATGAAAAAAAAATTTATTAGATAAAACCATCCTTGAAATTTTATAAAAAATTTAAAATTCATAAAATACCAATTTACTTAAAAGTTCTATTTAAACATTAATTTAAAACCTTTAAACCATGTGAAAATCAAGTGAAGCTAATGAAAAATTTAATAAACCAAACCTATATAATCCACACCATAATTTTCTTGAGTAAAATTGAATTTATAAGACCAATAATCCATGTAACTATTAAATAAAATACAATTAAATGTAAACTACAACCTCATGTGGTGTAATCATATCTTCTTTAAATAAAACCATCAGTTTAGGTTGTAATAGAGGGCTCATAACCCCTAAAAAGAAACACCTCAATTTTAGTACAACCCTAGGTATGGGATCTAGCCAACCATGTCCACTGGGATTATAGGATAAGATAAAAATAGAATAAAATCCAATAAAAAGAATAATATAACCCTAAACTTTCAATCCAATTGAATAATCACCAAGAATCCATCACAAAACCACCTTGGAGGAGCCTGGGAGATGGAGACAGGGATAGGAAAGGCATCCAATTTAGGGGGAAACAAATGGGGAATACATGGGAGGGGACCTTAATTAAAAATGACCCCAAAATAAATAAATTCACCTCCTTAATTTGGTTTTATGGTTTACCACGTGGTTAACCAAATTATGTGGTAACCATGTAGATCGCCTCTATTAAAAGTTGAATGATCTTCTCACTTAGGCAGCATGGTTAGTTTAACCATGTGTCCTGGGAAAAGTCCCCAAATTTTCATATTTTCAGCCTAAAACACATATAAATAATCCATTCATAAAATACTCACACATAAAACTGGCATTGGGGTGTCATAGTGGTTTTAAGTTAGAGAACATTTTAAAGAACTCAATTCACACTTTTACCAATTAAAGACTAAAGACTAATTTTTTAAGTTTCGATAATGTAAGACATGAAACAGAAAATTTGTATGGTAATATATCCATATTTAAATAGAGTTAACTATGGTTTCTTGAGGTATATAATGATTATATAACTAAATAATCTTAGTCTAAAATTATACATCAAATATTTTAAACAATATAGAATTCTTACAGCTCAACTGGAATTATGGTTTTATAATTAATAAGAATATGATTTGAATTCAAGAGCTATGAATTCCATTATTTGTGGATTTGGGATAGATGAATTCAATATATTCTCACAATTCCCTACTTCATATGAGATATTTTTGACTAACTTATAACATATGAGGAAATTAACAAAGTTATAAAACTAAGGTACAGCACTAATGAACTTAATTTTAACACCCTCATATTGATATATCGTGAATGAGTAACTAAAATGAATTGTATAATCTCTAAAATTATCAATTGTGTTTCTACCATGGGAACACTTATTTCTCAATCAGATCAATCAATGAAGGTTCTTAAATTTTTACCATTTAAATAGTGTAATATCATTTTATATCTGATAATCCACACCTATAAATGATCTAAAAATTAAGAAATTATTGGTAATTTTATGATGTATAAGGAAGAGATTCAAGTTTAGGTTGATGATCAAAAGTTGATGAGGAAGAAAAATATTTCCTTTAATGTTTATACTTCAATGGATCAGAAGAATGATAAAGAAAAATTATTATCTAACTCATTTGATAAAAAATAATCAAGTTGTTTAGAATCTTATGTTTAAGTGGCTTAGTTTGTAATGAAATTTTAAAAAAAACATATCATTAGAGGAGTGGATTAAATAAATCCTTTAACAAGTATTTATAGTCTTAGTACATTCAAAAGAAGTAAAATTTTATGAATGTAAGAAACTTGGTCATATCAAGCTTGATTTCCCTAATTTGAATGAGAATAAGAAACCTAAAAATAATTTTAAAATGAAATATAATTAAAAGAATAAGGAAAATAAATCTTTGAAAGAAACCTATAATGATTCTAATTACTCTAATAGTGATTATAATGCTGATTTAGAGACTAAGAACTCTAATCAGAAAGCTAATATGTGTTTCATATATTAGATAGGGGAGGTATATCTTGTTTATTATCCTTCTTCTAAATCTAAATATGATTCTATAAATTTTTATTTTTATGAATTAAATTAATAATGTTCTATGTTAGAAGATGAGTATGAATCTATTAAGAAGAAGAATAATTCACTAAAGAAAACCTATGAACTTGTTCTAATTGAAAAGGGTGATATGTCCAAATAAATTTCAAAACTAAAATCAAAATTATATGAATCTATTTCTAGTTGTGGTGTCCATGAAAAAAAATAATATAATTAATATATGAAGTAAAATACCTAAAATATATTTCAAATGTCGTTAATAATGGGGTTTATTTCAACTAAATCCTTGGTAAAAATGAATCTAATAGAGGAAAACAAGTCATATAAAGTAATAGAGAAATTCATAAGATATATATTAATTATTTTGTGATTAGTTTTAAAAACAAGAAAAAAATTTAATATTACTTAATTTAATTTTGGTATAAATGGTTATTATGAAAATAATTTTTGTTTAATATATCCTAAATATTTTGGTGTAAGAAGTATTTTATTTCTAGAAATTTAATTAATTTTAGTGCTGTAAATTATAGAAATTCTATAATTCTAAAAATTATAGATAAATTTGGGTTCCCAAATCATTAATAGTTAACACTAATAGTTCTAAGAGAATTTGGGTACCAAATATCCTTCATGTTTAATTTTTATCAATGCAAAATGGTTTTTGTCTATTGATTGCTTGAGACATATTGGTAGATATTTTTCTAACTTCTACTCACTATAAGAGATTAATGGAGGTTATATCACATTTGGTGACAATTCCAAAGGAATGATTATTGTATTTGGATCTATTATAGATCTATATTTAGTTCGCATCAAAAAATTCCTTTATGTTTAAGGATTAAATCACAACCTGATTAGTATTTCTAAACTTTGTGATTCTGAATTTTTTGTTTATTTTTATAATAACTCTTGTTCAGTTTTTAAAGATGAATTGCATAAATTTATAACACCTAGAACTGAAAATATTTACACTACATATTTATACTCCTTTTGTAAAAAAATGTAAACTTTTTTAATGTTGAAATTAATGATTCTTGTATTTGGAATATAATTATTATACATTGTAATGTGTCTTCTTTGATAAAAATGTCTAAAAATTTTATTTATGATTCACCTCAAATTAAATTAGACAAAAATAAACTATGTGATTCATGCCAAATGGAAAAGTAACACAAGGCATCATTTAATCCAATCAAAGATATTTCTATATCTAGAACACTAGAACTTATACACATGGATCTATTTGTCCCCTATATAACTGTAATACTATGTGTAAAATATTTTTTGTATGATTTAGTTGATTATTTTTGAATATATACATGGGTTTATTTTGTATTATTATGAGTGAATCTTGTTCTATTTTTAATAAATATTTCACATTAGTAAAATATGAAAAAGATACTAATGTTGTTTTCTTTAGAAGTGTTCATGGGGGAGAGTTTTAGAATCATGAATTCAATTTAATTTTTCTCAAAAAAAATCCTTAAACATACCTTCTTTACTCCTAATACACCTCAACATAATGGTTTTTTTGAAAAGAGTAATAGGAACTTGCAAGAAATTTCTAGAACGATGTTATGTGAATATAGCACACCTACTCATTTTTTGAATGAAGATGTTAACATGGAATGATATGTAATTAATAAATTTTTAATAGGTCCTATATTTAAGAAAACACCATGTGAGTTATGGAATAATATAAAATAAATATTTTGATACTTCAAGGTTTTTAGATGTAAAGTTTACATATTTAATACCATGGATAATATTGCTAACTTTCATCCAAAGTTTGATTAAGTAATCTTCCTAAGTTACTCTAATAATTCTAAATCTTATAATTTTTTTAAGAAAATTTAAGTATAATTAAAGTATCTAATCATGTTAAATTTAATAAAAGCGATCCATTTGATCACAAGTTGATTCAAGTTGATGATGTAAGTGATTATTTTGATAAATTGATATTTGAACCATTTTTTGGTGAAACAAAAGGATGATGATGTGGAACTTGACCATAAAGAATCCAATATTGTGATGTTTAGAACTAGTGAACATAAGAGTGTTCTTCCTAGATGGCCTAAAACCCATAAAAGATATCCCTTGTATACTGTTATAAGTAGATTAGGTGAGGGAGTTAGGACTAGAAGAACTATATGTAACATTTCTGAATTTTCTACTTTCCTGACCGATCTAGAATCTAAAATCATAGAATAATATTTAAATTTTTAGAGTTAGGTTTTAGCAATGTAAGAATATTTAAACTAGTTAAAAAAGAAACAAGGTATGGGAATTATTTGATATACCCTATGATTATCCTATTATTGGAACTTAATGGGTATTTAGAAATAAGAAAAATGATCTTGGTGTGATCACAATAAATAAGTCTTGGTTGGTTACCAAAGGTTATAACCAAGATGAAAAAATAGATTAATAAGAAACATTTTCCTCTATAGATAGATTAAAATAAATTAGGATTATTTTATTATATACATCTTATATAAATTTTAAGTTAATTTATATGGATGACAAATATTAATTTTTAAAATTAATTTATAATAGAAGAAATGTCTGTTAAACAACCTCTAAGTTTTGAAAACCTGGTATTCTAAATTTTGTTTTCAAACATACCAAATATTTATATAGTCTTAAACCAATATTGAGAGTTTAGTATGAAAGGTTGAGTTCATTTATTTTATCAAATGGCTTTACTATTGTATTGGCATACCCTACACTTATTTAAGAAAAATTCAACCTCATATACCCTTTTAGTTCAAATTCATGTGGATGATGTGATTTTTGACTCCATAAATCATATATATGTAAAGAATTTTTATAATTCATGCAAAAGGAATTTGAAAAGGGAATGATGAGTGAGTTTAACTTCTTCCTTAGTTTTTAGATTTATCAAAAAGGTATTGTAAATATTTTATATCAAAGAAAATAAATAAATGATTTACTCTAAATATTTTATGTAATATTAAACTTGATTTGTATGAAGCTGGTAAACCAGTTGACAATTATTTATATTGAGGTTTTATTGGAATTTTTATATATCTAACTATTATTATACCAGATATTATTTTTTTATTATATTTATGTGCTCTATTTTAAGAAATCCATAAAGATATGCATTTAAAATATTCTAAAAGAATTTTAATATATTTGAAAGGAAGTATTTTTTCTTTAATTTTTTCAAAAGCCTTTGTATTTTATTTACTTTAATATTCTGATATTTAATCTAGTAGTTTTAGATAATATAGAATCTGTACATTATGAATCTATAACTTATTAGTAAAATAATTGGATTCTTGGTTGAGTAAGAATAAACACTCAGTTTTATTATCAACTACTAAAGTTTAGTACATTATATAAGATATTTTTTATGAATAAGTATTGTGGATGAAGCACACCTTGATGTATTTTATATTAAATTTTGATCTTATACCAATCCAATTTGGTAACAATTATACTATAAACAATTGAAAAAATATAATAATCCATTTTAGTATCAAGAACATTGATGTAAGGAATAATTTATTAAGGGATCACTCAAAACAATGTAACTTCTCTTTAGAATTAATTAGTACAAAAAATTAATTAACAAACATTTTTATTAATCTAATTAATGATTTTAAATTTGAATTTATTGATAATTAGTTGAATTGTTTTTATTTGAATTATTTTGTTCTAATTTAAAAT
Source organism: Viscum album (assembly GCA_963277665.1). Lineage (NCBI taxonomy): Eukaryota > Viridiplantae > Streptophyta > Magnoliopsida > Santalales > Viscaceae > Viscum > Viscum album. The sequence goes on from OY728162.1 coordinate 228,138,834, forward strand.
TCATTTAGTATTATTTAATGATTATAAGTTATTTCATTTTTAGCTTATATATATTTATATGAGATTATTTGTTTTCACTATTTAAAAACACCACTTTATTTTTCCTTGATTCCTTAGTGTCTTTAAATTTCTTTCAAACCATTACATTACATGCCTCTATAAATGGCATACGGGAATCTTTTGTCTATAATAATTTAGAATTTGATCGGTCTCTTGTCCCAAACCCACTATATTATAAACCTTATGATCTCTTTATCTCTCTGTCTCTCTCTCTTCTACTCTTTGAAACCCTTTTAACCCTAATAATTTGATCCATAAACCTCAAAGCTTATGTAATCAGAGGAAATTTTTAGATATATGGGGTTGTATATTTAAATATATTGAAGATAGATAAACCAACAAATGTTAAATGAAAATTTCTAACAAGGAAAGTGATTGAACATAGTTTTCTTAATAGTATGAATCATTATTTAAATAAGGTTTTGAGTTTTTAGAAATTGGATTTCATTTTTAGTGAAAATTATACTATAATTGTATTTGAAAAGGAATCCTATGATTTCTATATAAATATGTAGTTTTTCTTCTCAATCTGGAGATGTTGTTCAGTCATAAATGAATGGAAATAATTTTCCATTTCTTTTATTGAGATAAATGAAGCTCTACACTGTATCCATGAAGGTAGGTATCTCTATATCCATTATTTGACATATGATGGTGAGATCAATCCTTTTTTCATAATGGAAATTTTTTTTGGTACTCTTATTATTGAGAAGAAGGTTAGAAAATTCCTAGATCCAAATCAAAGATTTTTATCCAAATTCATTCAGACTTGAGTAGCCCAAAGGGATGGTGAGTTCAAGAAAGATATTTTCCAATACATCAGTCTGATGCATCTATTTTTTAATAACATGAAATTTAATTTTCCTCGATATATGATCCACTATATGCATCACTTTTTTGAATCAAATAAAAGGCTCAAGTTATATCCCAATTAGAGGTTATTAACCCTAATTTTTAAGAAGAAGGAAGTTGATATGAGTGAGGCTAAGGATACCAAGTTCCAAATGAATCACACTCTCTCTGATATACTTTTAAGAAACATGGAACTATTTCATGATGCCTCTAAAAATAAGTTGATTATAAATAATAAATGAGATAAGGAGGCAGAAGGAGGTGATGATAAAGAATAGAACCATAATGCTACTCGGGGGGGTTAGTCTAGTCAAGTTAATCCTAAGGATGAATCTCTTAACGATGGGTAATACTAGGGAGAATTTTTAAGAACCTATTAATATTATGGTCAATGAAGTTATTCCTAATGTTGTTATGATTCAGAGGATAGAGGTTATAGAGGATAGACTTATCATTTCTAATCATAATAATTATGTTAGTTTAGATGTTAGATAACAAACTCCCACAAATTTTTTTGTATATATTTAGAGGCCTACTGCTAAATTTAGTGCTCAGGTTGTGGTTTCTGAGTCTTATATATTCATTGGATCTAGTTTGGAAAAAGAGGCTATTTAAACTATAGCTCTATCTCTTATAAAGCTTGAAGTTGTTGAAGTCTAACCAAGAGAAGAGGTTGTTGGTGAGAAGAGGTTAGTGGATAAAGAATCAAGAGATGAAGTGTCTTATCTAGAGACCCTGACTATTCTTATTGGAAATATTAAGGATCTTGAGGACTTGGTAGAATATAATACTAAAGTTTTCCAGTGAGGAGATATAATTAGGTCTTATCAGAGAGGATACCTTCACCTATTAAAGGTGATAATTTAGAAGCTAGTGGTACTGAGAATCTTCTTTCTCTTAATATTGAAAGATAAAAAATTGTACCCCTAGTGAATCAATATGAGTATCATTATTTTTTTTAAGAGAATTTTAAGATATTTACTTCTATAAATTTTAATGAATTAAATATTTTCAAAGATGATATTGATGAGATTCGGGACGAGAATAAATATTCAGAGGAATAATTTCTGATCTTTTAGGAAAATTCAATCTCGAAGACTAATTTCAAAAGACTAATGGATATGATGGCTTCTCAAAGTGATCTATTCAAATACCTTCAACTAGTTCAATTAGTTATTCTTGCTAAAAAAGGGATAGAAACTGAAACTATAAAATATCAGCTGAAAGAATTAAAATATTATTTTATTTCCCATACTAATTTTTATTTTCTAAAAAATAATACCATATCTCTATTTTAATTTAATAAAATAACTCCTACTTAATAAAATCCAATCTCTGAGGAAAAATTTGATGAGTTAAGGGACTTAGTTAATGCTTAATCTACCCTACCTAGACCTGTGTAAACTGTTTGGATAGGTTCACCTAGTCCTTTATCTATTTAAAAAATATGTAGAGGATAAATTGATAGTTTTTTAACCAGCCTTGGATTCTTTTAAAAAAATGGTTTCATAAATATAGTGTGTATCGTTGTATTTAGGAACTTTTTTGAGGTTAATAAAGACTTAATTTATGAAAAAAAAGGATGTATACATTGATTATAGAAGGAGGATTCAATGGATTGAGAAATACATATCTGGGTTTAATGTTTTTTTAGGAATGACATATCTCTTTAAAATAGTCCTACTTGGATAACCTTGTATATTTTAATAATATTTTAAAAAAGATGATAAATTGGGTTCCAGTATTAAATGATAACTTTTTTATAATGTTTGATAGGCTCAAATCCATTCTAAAAAAAGTTAAGAATGACATTACTTATAATTCATAATATTCAGAGTCTGGATCCTCATATTCTAATGAATCATTCCATGAACTTATTTAGACATGGAAAGGAGAAGAAGTGGATGCTTATAGAGAACCACAGTAAGTCACTATCTCTTATGTATCAACTCTAGAGTTTTTAAGTATCCAATTGGATGTTTTGAGGACATTAATGTATATATTTTCCCATAAATAAAATTTTTAGTAAAGTTTTAGGATTTTGGTATACAATCTTTGAAATGGATATTTAGTTATACTATATTTTTGTAGATAATAAATCATTAAGTGAATATATATGTATGAATATTTTTTATTTCAAATAAGAGGTAGAAAATATTTAGGCCTACTATTTCTTGATAGGTATATAGAAGCAAAGCAGAAGTTATAGGCTACTTTTAATCCCTCTACCTTCTATAAGACTATTAATTAGAAGATTACAGAACAAGTTAGATCAGAATCTCAATATGCTTCATCTTCTAAGTTCTCTATTTCTATTTCAAGAAATTATGACAAGGAAAATGCTAAGTACATCTAAGAAAACACTATAGATGTTATAGGGAATTTTTCAATGGGTGATAGAGTTGGTATTTGTGGAGAATCAAGCTTGGATGTAATTTTGGGTGAGCTTTACCCTTGGGATACTTCATCCCCAGATGCTCTTGAATGAGATCATTCCTTACCTATTTCTTTCAACAAACCACCTCCTAGACCTAAACTTATAGACTCTAAACCTTCATCCAACCCCAATTATGCACTAAAGGACTATTGTTCTTTGTTTATTGATTACTATAAGTTTTTTTCTCATCATAATTCTATTATTTATTCAATAAAAATTAGTGTCTTGTTTTTATTTCAATTATTTTCCTTAGATTTTTAATGTTTAATTTTAATTTCTTATTTTAATTTTTTTTAATCAGTTCATACAATACAATTCCAAAAACCTCATTAATCTCATTAAAATTTTCTTACAGTTCTCTATTTTATTCTATGATATTTAATTTGTTATATTGATTCATTTATATTTCGTTTTTATATCAAAAAATGGGGAGAATAAAATAGAACAAACACAAAAATTTCATTCCGCATTAATATTCTGAACTATTCTAATATGTACTGTTTTTTAACTATTTTAATATGGGAAAAAAATAATTCAAAAAGCTACAAAATTTTATTTTTAATGTTTTATGGATTCTATTATCATAAAAAGGGGTATTTTTTTCATGCTAATGTTGATCCAATGTATCCCATTTTATCTTAAGTTTTGATGCTCACAAAAACACCCATTTTATTACTAATGATTTTCATTGAAGTGTGAAGAAAAATATTATATTATTCAAAATAATTTTTATAATTTAATTATATTCTAGATGAACAAAATTTTTTCTAATTTTTGAAGTCATATGTTCTATATGAAGTCTTATGATACTCCAGTTTTGGAAAATTTCACAAAGTCTAGAAGTATTACAATGTGTTGAAGTCCTATGCCAAAATCGTACATAGGAATCAAAGTCTTAAAATAAAGACTTACATTCAGAATGAAATACTTGTGATGAAATCTAATAACTAGGATAAATTATCACAAATAAAATTCATTCTTGTGATAGAGTCATACAATTTATGGGAAGACTTATGGTAAAGACTTTATATGGATACCAACATTTTCCATACATGATATGAAACATCATTCCTTAAAAAATATTATATTAATAACTTCAAAGGACCTTTTTAGTTTAGTTTAATTTATATTAGGTACATAATGTTATGTTTGAATAAATAATAATACACAAAATTGGTTGAATTTTTCCCCATTAAAAAAACATGAATAATTTAAAATAGACCCCCCCCCCTTTATGATTTAGAAAGTGTTTTTCCCTTTTCTTTAAAAAGACTATACAGTGGAAAATAAAGAATAGAATGAAACAATTTTAATAATGTTTTAGGGTATAAATATCCCCAAGTCCACTCCACTAACAATCTCTCTATAAGCTTGGTGATTTCCACTAATATATGCTTTTCTAAGGGATCTTGATAGTTGATTGAAAGAAACTACAACTTATTACAAATATTTTAAAATGATTTAAATAGGAAAAATGTTAGTCCTTGAAAAATTCCACATGTGAGTGTTTAAAAACAACTAGAATAGACATTAGTTGAGGAAAAAATTATTGAAAACGTTCAGATGAAGATGTTGCAACTGATAAAATAAGAGACCATTAGAAGAAAATAAGAAATAATTCACAAAATATTCCTTCTAATGAATCTATGGTTTACTGTAAAGAAATGATTAGATAATCAAAGTAGTAGAAAAACTACTTCATAGTATTAGGATGATCACACAACATCGGATTATAAAAATTATGTCAAAAGTGAAGTCCTAAAAAACTTCAATGAACTGAAGTAGATGAATATCAAGTAGATATAGCATAAACAATCTTTGAAATATTCTCATAAATTCTTAATGTAATTTTAAATATACTTCAGCTTATATAACTTCAAATAAATAGAGATTTGTAAAAATATTATACTCTTAGATTTAAAGAAGATAAATATATTGATAATAAATAAGAATCTTGAGTTAAATTAGATTAATAATATCTAAAAATATAACATGAAAAATCATGATCTTCAAAACTCTCAACACGTTTGAAATTTGAATTTAATTATCCATTGAAAAATCATAACTTTCCATCGGAATAGGAATGATATAATATATTTTTTAAGATATGTTGAAATAGTATATGAATCTTTAATGAAATATTTATTCCAATGAAACCATGAGTATAAATCTCATAAATATCCAATATTCAAATCTCACATATGACTAATTCAATGTGGGGTTTCTTTGTGTGAGGATAACTAACAAATTTTGGTTCATAACATATAGTTTAATAAAGAAGTAGAATACCAAATCATTAGGTTCAAAACCAATATTAGGCTAACATATAGAATGTTAGATACTCAAATGTAGGGTTTCTCTATGAAATTAATGTTCCCAAACCTAACATTTATCCCAAACATGAGGTTCTAAAACAGATGTTAAATACTTGAAAGTGACGTTTCTTATCAAAATTTAGGTTCCCAAAGAAAACTTTTAATTTTAACATGGGGTTAAAAAATTGGGATTGGATACCAATGTTTTTTGAACAGTGATTCCAGACTACTATGAACTTCCAAAATACATTATAGAATAAAAATTCATCTAAATTATAAGTAAATAACTTCTATAATTCTAGTAAAATTAAATAAAAATTCAAATAAATGTATCCCTAAATTCCACTTAAGGCACGTTCATTATTAAAACAAATTTGTTTATTTGTAAGCATCAAAATCAATGATAATTTAATCATGAATTTTTGGATCAATATTTATATTCATAATAGTCTCCCATTTTTTGATGATCACAAAACCCATAGAAACATAATCACAAAAAAAATATTATAGGTTTTAGTTATTAAAAAAACAAAACAAATATTAATTTAAAAAATATTATAATTTTTTGTTTATCCATATTTATTCAAATTTTTTAAATCAAAAATAAAGTATAGATATGGATTAAAACATATTTAGTTTTTCATAGAACTATAGTTGAATGTTATTTAATCAAAATAAAAATGCATCATAAAAAATGTATAACCTCAAAAACATAAAACAACATTATAAATAAAAAAATAAAATTGAAGAACTCGTTTTATAAATTATCCTAAATTAAAATAAATATTGTATCAAGTATTAATAAGTTATGGTGTGGGTGAGAGGAAAGACTGAAAATAGGTTCTTTAGAAGAAGAATATTCTACTGTTAATGAATCTCTGAGAGTCAGGTGCATTGCCTTCGGCTCCTCTATCAAATAATTGAAATTTTGGTTCATCAAACAAGCCCACTCATTCATCAGAAATCTTTATTCATGATACACATTTAAAACTTCAACCATATTCCCCTTTAGAAATTTATGAACATTATCACAAGACTAAACATATTTAACTATAATTCTTCCTAGGAATTTGACCAAAAATATAACTCCTAGCTCTACAAAAGTAAAACATTCAACTAACTCTTTCTAATTTTAAAATACAGTATTTAAGGTAACACTATCACACTATAAACTATGAATTCTGACATCTATGACTGTGAGATTATCAAATAAAAGTTCTAATCTTCACAAAACAATTTTTCCAGCCAAAATAGAATCTCTTTGATAACTTAAAGTTTAATCTTTCATGCTTTCAAAATTACTTGAAAATAACTTCTTCAAATATCCAAAATAATATTTTGAAATCATTTTTCCTTACATTCTTCCAAAATTTTCAAATATATCTCTTATAAAATCATAAATATATTCCTCATAAACTGAAATTTCTTTCAAACTTTGATATTGAGTCTAGAGAGACTCAAAATATGATCTAGAAACAAATAATAATATCATGTATTCAACATACTTATGATAACTTTTAAGTTTTATTTTAAGTTTCACAACTTCATACTTTAACAAATAAAACCTTGCTAAAAGAATTTTAGAAAAACATTAAACATGTGATTCAAAACTAGAAACATTATTAGATTCTAAAGGTACTTCCTCATACATTGTAGAAGTTTCTCCAAACTCAACTAATGGATGTGATTGAACTTTTACACCTTCACTAGAATGAGAAAACAATTCTCCAAGCACTTTTTTAGTCACAATTACTTCTTTCATATTCATATCCATAAACTTTTCAATAAAATAAACTAATCAATCCCCTATCAAATTAGTTATTATAGTAACTAGGGTACTCACCTACTTAGTAGAATGAGATTCCTCAACATGAATTTATTTCGTTCATTGAGATACTTGAGAATGATTATCTTCTATTTTTTGTTCTACAACTATAACTCTTTTCTCAATTCTTCTTTCTTATATGGGATCCATCTGATCAACTTCCATAAACTACTCAAATTAATATATGGGTATAGAATATTCTCATTTCCTATGCCTTATAACTAAAATATCCTCAGTATATTCCTCAATAGAGGGTTGTTTATAATCTCTTATAAGTTTAAGTATTCCTCCATATCTGGAAAAAATATTTTCATCTAAGACTTTCCTCTTTATAGTACTAATAGGGACATTTATAAAACCAAATAAAAGATCTTATAAACCACCAGAATCACATCCAATTGCTCCTTTTACTCTTCATTCTCCAATTTATTCTATGTTAGTCCTATAAGAACCAGCTAATTTCAAAATCTTATTCTCCCCCACAGTATGAGCATAAGATTACTCTTCCTCTTCAACTTCAATAGGAATTATCTTACATATTTTAACACTTTAAAAAAACCAAACTTCCTTATCATACAACTATAAAAGATATTCCTATGATGACATCTTAACTTTTTTCTGATGTTAGCTATCAAACCCCTCTTATAGAGAAAAATGTATACTAATCTTTCATAAGGATATAAGGAAATTATAGCATCTTTATTAAAGAAATGGTTTATGTACCTCAACTTATACCGACTAAAATTCAACATTATGTTATATATATTCAAAGAAATAATATAAATGTATATAAATATAATTTTCTTAGATACATTACTTCTCAAAACTACTAATATCTAGATAAACTTTATCCAAACTTTTTGATCATCCTCTAGATCCTTCACCATCATCATCTTAATATTAGTGGTCCTAAAGAGAAAGGAAATAATGTCCTCAGAATTATGAATGATATCACTAATAGTTATTAAACTAAAATGAAACTTTACTTTATGGAGAAACTAAAAGATATGGGGTATCACTACCGATGAGATCAAAGTCTCTTTGTAATTTACTTTATATTATAAAACATCCTCACTATCACTAAAACTATACTAAGCATTTTCATAGAAATATTTCATTTATATTTTGAAAATGTAATCATAATTTCTTCCATTAAACATATATTCTAATATTTGAAATCTCAATGTCTTCTTAAGTATCGATTTTTTCAAAAACATCCATTCAAAGTCCACAACTTTTAATTGAAGCACTTTCCACTCTAAACTTAAAGGAATCTATGTAACGACTAATAATTTTATCAAGGAAATTTATCTTATTATAATTATTCCATGTAGTATAAATCACATATATCACATTGATTAGAAAAAAAACCAATAATAGTGCCAAATATTATAGAGGGATAGTAAATAGAAAATAATATAATAAGAATAGGATACTTTTGATCTGATCGATCCACTAGAATGACTGCACTCATGAATAAGTTTGTAGAAATAAAACATAATGTTAATAATAAAATATTCATTTTGAATATGAAATTATATATAACCTTGGAAAAATAGAATTGAGTGATGAATTAAATAATAGGTATTTATACGTAGTAGTAAACCCTTATGACCATTAGAAATCTAACCATTAGAATAGTAACCTGACCGTTGGAATAGTAATGTTAATGTTATGAATAGTAATCAGGACATTACAATAGTAACCTTTCCTATGAAATTATAAATAAAATTTAGGTATCTTAAAGATGAAAATATGATATATTTACATCGTAAAATAAGTGAATAATGTTTTAAAAATGGTAAATTAAGTGTTGGTATTTTTTATGAAACATAAATATTTATTTAGAATTTTATAATTAATTTAATGATTTAAAAGAAAATTTATTTTCACAAAATATATTTATAAATTAATATTTTGTTGACTTATAATTATAATAATATTTTTTGAGACTTTAATTAATTTTTCAAAGCGTCATAAAATTGGTTATAATATTAAAATCGATATTTTTTGAATAAATGATTATTTTAATTAAAAATAAAAGTTCTCATATTTATAAAATTATTTTCATAAAATGAATTCTATTTTTGAAATTTACACATCAAAAAAAATTAGGGTGAGTTTTTGGGATTTTTTTAAAATAGATGACTTTTTTGTGAATAGTGCAATATGATAATTAACGGTATTTAAAAAATACGTGAATTATTGATTCATGTATGATGTATGGATAAGGTAAGCACCCATTGGTTCAAAATTTAATGAACCATTTACTTTATTTAGTCATATGAATCAACACTATTTATATTCTTGATCCAAAATAATAAATAAGTGAATAAAATAATCAAAAACACCCCTCTCCTCCCACTATAAATACCACCCCTCACCACCCCTTATCCTCATACCTCTAAATCACGTAATATTGTCTATATTCATCCCAATTATCTTCCCAATACTTTTCCTATGTCCATTGGATTTTGGTATCAATAATTTACCAAACCGTAGTGCCTTAAGGTGGTTCTCAAGGAGACAATATACAAGAGGTAAAATCCCCCACCTCTCTCTTTTAAATTCATTATTTCTTCTACCTCATACTTTCCTCCACAATATAAAGTTACATGAAAACTATAGTATCATATATATATATATTAATTTTATTATGTTAATGTAATATAAATTATCAAGTCTCTCATCTTCTTCTTTTATTCTAAAAATGAAAACATCATTTGTGATGTGTCGAATCACCACCTTTGTGGACGATGAGTTTTCATTTTTTATTACCACCTCGTGGATGGTAAAAACCATTATAATGGTTAAAATATATTTTATAATGTATATTATAACTTTTTCATGTTCTGTAACTAATAAATATGCATAATATTAAATAGAAAAACAGAACTTGTTTGTGATGATCGAAAAGCCGCCAAAACAAACTAAATGTTCATCATTAACATTCTATTTAATAAATCATACTCATACAAGAAAGAAAAAATGATATATGAAACAATTTAAAATTATGTAGGTGTATCAATATCATATAATTACACTTCTATATTTTTTCTTCCATTTGACAAGAACTCCCATAATTAAACTTAAGGGAACAGGTCATAAAATCATGAAACAAATGCTCTTTAAATGAAAAAATTAAACATTATAAATCATATAAATAACCATAAATGAATTTAATAAAATTATAATAAATAAAATATATGTTTAATAGGTTCTGAATTAATTAATTAATAGATCTAATTTGATTATCCAGGATATTAAGTGCAAGTGCATAACACTTTCAGACATAAGGTAAGGGATCTCTCTGAACCTCCAAATTTACCTTTGGGTTATGCTTTTTCTCCCTTTACACCAATGTATTTCTTCATTATTATTATATAATTATTATAATTTTTTTTCAAACTTATATATCCCCATCAATTAATCCTTATTTTATGGGGAAATACTTGTTTAAGAAGGTTCCCTTCTCAATTCCTCCCAATAAGCAAACCTGATTAAATGGAACATCCCAATTTCTTACTCATTTCCAAGAACACTTCACAATATATTTTAAGCCATCATTTTTTTTCTAAAATCACCCATTTCATCCTGAAAAACTTTCTTAGTTTCATTTTTTGTTTCTATAAAAAAAACTATGCCTTTGTCCTCTTTAAAGTTTCTTTAATATTTTCCCGTAAACTGCACTAAAGTGGCTTATTTCTAAGTTTATTAAACACTATTTTTACATGTATTCACTTAATTTGGACATAATTTATCATTATATAATCCTATTTTTCATTATTAATTTCCATTTATGATTTAAATCCATTCTTTCAGGGATAAATTTATGATACTCCCATTGGTTATGCCTTATAACATGATTACAATACCCATTTATTTCCATGGGTAATCCCTATGTTTATTCCTTTTGTTTGATTATTCATGTAGAACAAATATACATGAAAATTTTATGATTGGTGTTCCCATATAGTGCTTCAATTAAATGGGTAATGTTTAGTCTTGTGATATGTCATGTATGGGATTAGTGAGTAAACATAATCCATTATGGGACTTTGTCCACCATGTGATATAGTCTTGACAGTTAGCCTTGAATCATGTTTATGTCATGTTTTATGTTGCTTCCACATTCTTATGATGTCATGATTACATGATCTAATGTTCTATATGTTATGATTTCATATGTTTATTTATGCTCCATGACTTTTAATGTCATCATTTTATGCCTTCAAACCCATGTGTTATGCTTTATTCCTATGCTTATTCCATTTCTGGGATTTTTAGATCATACATTTTATCTATGTATTTCTTAGGTTATACCATGTAGTTTTAGGAGCTAAAATGGAGTTAGGAGGTCATTATAGAAAATATATAATATTTTGGTTTCATTTTTTCTAATTATGTATCTAATATTTCAAATACACTATACTTTATGATATTTGGTTGAATTTGATGGATAATTATGATTAAAATTATATAATAATAAGTGTAAAAGGATAGGGTATCTATAGTTAGTATCAGAGCATAGTCTAGTTATTTCTGGGGATTATGAATTGAAAATTTTAGTAAGAACCATGGAGAAAATTATATCACCATGGATAACCTAGATTGAAACTTATGGAATCATAAGTTAGTATAAAATTTTCATTTACAAGTTTATCCTTTAATATTAAAATTTTTATTTTTATATTCTTATTAGATAAGTGTTCAAGCACCACTAATTGAACTTTCTTTTTCTTAGTTAATGGATGGGAATAGGAGAACTCATTCCAACAATCAATGTGATAGGAAATGTAATGATTTCACTAATTAAATTAAAAATCTGATTGGAATGAGAGATCAAAGCTTCATGAGAGTACTTGAAAAACTAGCACAATTTATGAATAATAACTTTAATTTTGTGTAAATCCCTCATTCTCATAAGAAAGAGAAAGTTGCAGTTGAATCCTTCATGCGAAAAAGACCTCATATATTTAGTGGATCTTTTGATCCCTTCATTATAGAATAATGAATTAACTCCATTGAGAAGATATTCTCTATCCTCCAGTGCTCAAAAGAAGAGAAAGTTGTGCTAGAGGTCTATCATTTTGATGGGGAAGATGATAAGTGGTGGAATATGATCGAAAACACAAAGTATAAAGAGTAAATTGATTCCATGGATTGGGAATATTTCATGAAAGTATTTTTCAATAAATATTTTCCCCGAACTCTTTGTATTAAGATGGAGAGGTAGTTCCTTAGACTGAATCAAAAGGAGGATGAGTCTATTGGAGTGTATGAAGAAAAAATTACAATACTTGGATGATAGGCCTCTAGCCTTGTTATGAACACTGAAAGCAATGTGGAACTCTTCTTTAGTGGACTAAAGTTGAGTCTACCAAAATAATTGGTGATTCGATACTTTGACAGCTATGAGAAGATTGTTCATTATTCCCTTAAGGTTGAGATAGATATTGGTGACTCTCAGTTATCTCATGGTATTGGTGATAAAAAGTTGAAAATGGAGTTCAAAATAGGAGGATCAATAGATAAATCTCATGATGTAATGAAAACCCAACATACCATGTGTCAAAAGTATGGGAAGAAACATCCTAGGAACTATCTAAAGGGAATTAGGAGATTCTTCAAATGTAGAAGAGAGTGGAATCGGGATAATTATTTTCAAAGGGATATGAAGAATACCAAAAATGAAGAAGACTAAAGGAAGGTTCATATCAACACTCATCCTATAGTGCAGTGTTTCAACTGTAACAAACATGGGCATTATGTGATCTAATTCCCTAAGCCAAGGGTTTCAAAGAAAATAAACAAAAATAAAATCCAAGGCAATAAGGAATAGAATATGATATCACTAAAGTTGAGGTGTAACCCAAAAATGATGTGGTGATAGGTATTCTGTTATTCATTCAATAAAATAAAATGTAATATTTGATTATGGTTTTATGTATTCTTTCACATCATGCAAGTTTAGTATAACTATTCAAATATCACCACAAAATATGAAGGTTGAGTTATCTATGAGAATAGAAAATAGGGAAACTATTCTATCTAAAGTATATAACTCCTCCCAAGTTAATGTTTGTGGACTAAACCTCCCCTAAAATCTCATCTTACTTCCTTTGGTGGAGTTTAATTCTATTTTTGGGAATCGATTGACTATATTTATACAAATCTAACATCAACTGTCTGGAAAGGGAGATCACTCTTCACATCTCGAGGCATCCTCTTATTCTATACAAGTATAAGGAGGAGTATGAATATCCATCAAGATTATCTTCTCAATTGTGGATATTATTGCCTTATGAAAAATCATATCTATCTCAAATGATTAAGACAAAAGAGAGGATCGTGTTTTAAGACATTCCCATTGTGAGGAACTAGACCGATGTGTTATATGAAGAATTCCATGGTCTACCTCTAGACTGAGAGGTTGATTTATCAATTTATCTTATACCTGGATCTCTACCTATATCAAAGACTCCTTACAGGATGTAAAATATTAAGTTAGAGGAACTAAATAAGCGGTTACAAGAGAATTTCAATAATGTTTTTATACACCCAAGTACTTCACCATGGGGTGTGCTAGTCCTCTTCATCAAAAAGAACGATGGATCAATGTGTCTCTACATTTATTATCATGATCTCAACAAAATCATGAAAAAGAACAATTATCCTCTACCATGGATAGATTACTTGTTTGAAAAACTATATGGGTCCAAGTATTTCGCTAAAGTGGACCTTCAATCGGGATATCAGCAATTAAGGGTGAGGATGGAAGATATTCCCAAGAATACCTTTCGAACAAGTTATAGACATTATGAGTTCATAGTTATGCCTTTAGGACTCAATAATGCTCTATAAATATTCAAAGACTTAATTAATATAGTATTTATATATTACCTCGACAAATTTATGCTATTATTTATCAATTATATTCTGATATACTCCAACAGAAAGGAGGAACATGAGGAGCATTTGAATATTATGATAAAGACTTTGAGAATGGATAAACTTTCTGCAAAGTAAGGTAAATTTCAATTTTTGATGGAGTGAGTATTATTATTAGGGCATGTTATCACCAGCAAAGGAATATCTGTGAACCCTTCCAATAAAAAGGTAATTGAATAGTGGCCTATGCCAACATTTGTAGCAGAGATTTGTATTTTCCTTGGTCTATATGGGTATTACCAATGATTTATGAAGAACTTATCATGATTTTTAAAACAATTAACCAAGCTGACTCGGAAGGGAGTAAAATTTTTCTAGACAAGTGAATGTGAAGACTGCTTAAAAGTATTGAAAAATAGGCTTATCACTACACCAGTACTCACACTACCAATAATTAGAGAACTCTTTGTGGTATACAACAATGTTTCAAAGATGGTATAAGGTTGTGTACTAATGAAAATGATAAAGTGATAGCCTACACCTCAAGGTAGTTTAAATTTAATGAGAAAAACTATCCCACACATGATTTGGAGTTGTCAGCAGTTATCTCCATGTTAAAAATCTGGAAACATTATCTCTATAATAATAAGTGTGAGATATATACTAATCATAAGATCCTCAAATATATATTGACATAGAATGAGCTTAATATGCACCAGTGAAGATGGTTAGAGCTCATAAAGGATTATGACTAATCATTCCACTATTATCTTGGTAAATCAAATAAATTGGTAGATGCTCTAAGTAAAAAAGATCCTGCAACTTTGTCAATGATGATAATTAAGAAGAATATAATCTTCATAGACTTGAAAAGTATGGACATGGGAAACATTAAGGAAGGTACATCATCATTACTTTCAAAAATGATTACTCAACCATCCCTTGTGGATAAAATAAAGGATGATTAAAGAGATGATGTTGAAATTAAGAAAAATGTGGAATCTATAATAAAGGGAAAATCCTTAGAGTTTAAATTTGATAAGGAAGGTGTCATAAGATTTGGTCCATGCCTATGTGTACCATCCAGTTCAGAGATAAAAAAAATAGATTCTTAATGGTGCACATAGATCAACCTTCTTTGTTCACCTAGGGAGCACAAAGATATATCAAGATATTCAAGAGCACTATTGGTGGGAAAATTTGAAGAAAGAGATCACTGAATATACATAAAAGTGCTAGGTATGTTAGCAAGTGAATGCTGGAAGGAAACATTATAAGGGGATGATGAAACCATTACCCATACCAATATAGAAATGGGAAAACATCACCATATAATTTTTCACTAGACTTTCAAAGACACTAAGAGGAAATAATTCTATATGGGTCATTTTGGATTGTCTTAAAAATATGGATCGCTTTATCGTAATTTGAGATGATTTCTTACTCGATCAAATTTAATGGATATACATCAAAGAAGTGGTGTGGCTACATGGATTACCACTATATATTATATCCTATTGAGACCCTAGATTTACCTCCAAGTTCTATAAAATATCTAAAATTATCTAAACACTGAGTTGAATTTCAATAGAGCTTATCATACTCAAACTAATGTCCAGTTTGAGTGCAGTATTCAGACACTAGAATACATTTTGAGAGAATGTTCTATGGAATTCAAAGGAGGATGGGACCAATATCTTCCATTGGTTGAGTTATCTTTCTATAATAGTTCCCAATCAAGTATCTAAATGTCTCCATATGAATCCCTTTATGGGAAAATATGCATAACACTGGAATGCTAGGATGAATTCGGTGAACATAAACTGTCGGGACCTAAAATGGTCGAAGAAATGGTAAAAAATATATAAACCGTTTAGCATCACATCAAGGCATCAAGATAGAAGATATATATAGATAATCATATATGGTACTTATAATTTGAGGTAGGTGATAAGGTATTCATTTGAATATCCCTATGGAAGAGTGTCATGAGATTTGGGAAGAAAGGAAAGTTAAGTCCTAGGTACATCGGCCCCTTCGAGATTCTTGATCATGTCAAAGTTGTGGCCTATCGATTAGAAATTCTACCAACCATGTCTCAATTATATGATGTATTCTACATGTTCATCTTTAGGATGTACATACCAGAACCATCACATGTACTTAATTCAAAGTTAGTACAGCTGGAAAATGATCTCTCTTATAAGGAGTAGCTGATGAAGATCTTTCACCATAGAGATAAAGTTTTATAAAAAAATACAACTTACCTGGTCAAAGTAATATAGATGAACCATAAATATGAAGATGCAACATGGGAACTGGAGGAAGTAATGAAGGAGAAGTACCCTCACTTGTTTTCACCATAGTATGAAAAATGAAATTTTGAGGGTGAAATTTCATAAGGGGGGAAGAATGTAACGAACCAAAATTTTATCAATGAAATTTACTATCTTATAATTATGACATGTATTATAAATCACATACATCACATTAGTCACTAAAAACTAATAAGAGTTCCAAATATTATAGTGTGTCAGTAAATAGAAAGTAATATATAAGAATAGGAAACTTTGGATTTGCTCAATCCACTATAATGACTGTGCTCACAAACAAGGTTGTAGAAATAAAACATAATTTTAATAATAAAATTTTCATTTTAAAGGTAAAATTATATATAACCTTGAAAAAATAGAAGTGAATGATGATGAAATAAGAGGTATTTATAGGAATTAGTAAACCCTTATGACCATTAGAAATCTAACCATTGGAATAGTAACCTGGTCTTTGGAATAGTAATGTGAACGTTAGGAATAGTAATCTAGCCATTAGAATAGTAACCTCACCTATGAAAGAATAAATAAAATTTTAGTATCTTATAGATGAAAATATTAAATATTTATTTCTTCGAATTAGTGAATAAATGTTTTAAAAATGGTAAATTAAGTGTTGGTATTTTTGAGAAATATAAATATTTATAAAAAATGTTATAATTAATATAATGATTTAAAAGAAAATTTATTTTCATAAAATAGATTTATAAGTTAATATTTTTTTGTCTTATAATTATAATATAATTTTATGATACTTTGATTAATTTTTCAAAGTGTCATAAAATCGGTTATAATATTAAAATTGGTATTTTTTTAATAAAAGATGTTTTTTAATTAAAAAATAAATTTTTTCATATTTTGAAAATTATTTTAATAAAATGGAGTCAATTTTTTAAATCTAAACATTGAAAATTTGTTAGGGTGAATTTTTTTTATTTTTCTAAAATAGTTGAATTTTTAGTGAATAGTGAAATGCAGTAATTTATAGTATTTAACAAATACATGAATTGTTGAGTCATGGATGATGTATGGATGAGGTAAGAACTCATTGGTTCAAAATATCCTGAACCATTTATTTTATTTAGTCATATGAATCAACATTATTGATATTCTTGTGAAAAAATAATAAACAAATGAATAAAATAATCAAAAACACCCCTCTCCTCCTACTATAAATACCAACCCTCACCAACTCATCTCCTCACACCTCCAAAGCCTTGAAACTTGTATAAATTCTTCAATATTACCTTACCAATACTCTTCCCAACATTCAAGATCTTATGGTCTCAACAAAAGACCAAACCCTAGTGCCTTAAGGAGGTTCTCAAGGAGATGATATACAAGAGGTAAAATCCAAAACCTTTCTCTTTAAAATTATTTCTTTCTTCTACCTCATCCTTTCCTCAATAATACAAAGTTACATGATAAAAATATTATCATGTATATACTATAATGTTAATTTTTCAATGTAATATAAATCATAACTCATCAAAATTTCCATAAATGAATTTCATAAAATTATAATAAATTAAATATATTTTGAAGAGGTTCTAAATTAATTAATTAATGGATCTAATTTTATTATCCTAGATATTAACTTAAAGTGAAAAACATTTTCGGACATAAGGTAAGGGAACTCTCTAAACCTCCAAATTTACCTTTAGGTTGCGCGTTTTGTACCTTTACACCAATGTATTTCTTAATTATTATTATATGATTATTCTAAATTTTATATATATTCCAAAATTATGTATCCATATCAATTAAACCTTCTTTGATGGGGGAATACATTTCTAAAAAGGTTCCCCTCTCAATTCCTCTTAATAAGAAAACCTGAGTAAAAGGAACTTCCCAATTTCTTACCCATTTCTACAAACACTCCATAATCTATTTTAATCGACCATTTTTTGTATAAAACAACTCATTTCATCATGAAAAACTATTTTAGTTTATTTTTGGTTTTTATACAAAAACTAAGCCTTTGTCCTCTTTAAAGTCTCTTTAATATTTTCTTTTAAACCACACTAAAGTGGCTCATTTCTGAAGTTTCTTAAACACTATTGTTATATGAATTCACTTAAGTTGGACATAATTTATCATGGTATATGCCTATTTTACCTTATTAATGTCCATTTATGATTCAAATCTATTCTTTCCGGGACAAATTTATCATACGCCTTTTGGTTATGCCTTATGACATGATTACAATACCCATTTCTTTCAATGGGTAACCCTTATGTTTATTCCTTTTGTTTGATTCTTCATGTGGAACACATATGCATGAACATGTTTTGATGGGTGTCTGGATAAAACTCAAATTAATTGAATAATTTTTATTCTCATAATTATTCATGTATGGGATTAGGGAGTAAACCTAATCCATTATGGGACATCGTCCACCATGTGATATAGTCTTGGCAGTTATCCTTGACTCATGTTTATGTCATGTTGTATGTTTCTACCAAATTCCTTTAATGAAATGATTATATGATCCCGTGTTCTACATTTTATGCTTCCATATGTTTATTCATGATTCATTCCTTTTTATGTCATCATTTTGTGTCTTCTAACCCATGTTCTATGCTTTATTCCTATGTTTATTCCCTTACTTGTATTTTTAGCTCATCCATTTGGTCTATGTGTTCCATAGGGCATCCCTTGTAGTTTTAGGAGCTCAAATGGAGTTAGGATCTCATTATGGAAAATATATTATATTTTGGTTTCATGTTTTCTAATTATATACATAATCTTCCAAATACACAAGACTTTATGATCCTTAGTTTGTATTTGATGGTTAATTATGCTTAAAATCGTGTAATAATAAGTGTAAAAGGATAGGGTCACTATACTCTACCTCTTCGCACCACTGGGACCAGCCTTGACTATCCTATTAGCCTTATCCATCATGATAATTATAAGGTTCAAGGTTTGGAAAAAGTGGGGTTTAAGAGATTGAGAGCTTATGAGATTGAAAGGGTGTGGTTTTGAAGTTAGGAGATAAAGAAGGGTTAACTCTAATAATTCTCGGTGACGGTTCAGCTTCTCGAGCTAATTTTATAGTGTAATCATTCAAGTTTTTTATGTGAAAATATAACTTCCTAAAACAAAATACACAAAATAAATTTTAATAAACAAATTCAAAATCCAAATAACCAACTGAAATAGATAAAGCTTTAAAAATAAATACTTTATAATAACACAATTATTATTCTAAAAAAATATTCAAAAAATATTTAATTAGAATTAAATAAAGCTAACTACCATTTAATAAAATAAAAACTAGCAATGGGAAGTGGTTTAGTGAAAATATCATCAAGTTGATACTCAATATTAACAAATTCTAGAGATACATCACCTTTCTGGACATGATCCTATAGAAAATGATGTCTTATGTCAATATTCTTAGTCCTAGAATGACTCAAAGGATTTTTTTTAAATATTTATAGTGCTATTATTATCATATAAAATAGTGATATGATAAAAAATAATATTTTAATCCAAAAGTTTGTGTTTGAACCACAAAAAATGTGCACAGTAACTGTTAGAAGATATAAATTCTTCTTCAGTAGTTAACAACACAATTTAATGTTGTTTCTTACTAGACCATGAAACCAAAGACTTTCCTAAAAATTTATTGGTTCCAAAGGTTCTTTTTCTATCTAATATACACCTTCTAAATTCAAAATCTTGATATTAAATTAAATCAAAACCAAAAGTTTTTGGATAAATAAGAGATATAAAAAAAGTTCCTTTTAAATATCTAAAAAAAATTTAACAGTAGTTATATGGGACTCTTTCAAGTTTGATTGAAATAATTAAAAAAGGAAAATATAAAACATGATGTATGGTCTACTAGTAATAAGATATAGAAAACTACTTATCATACCTCTATATAAATTTTTGTCAATAGGTATTCTAGTTTCATCTAAATCAAGTTTTACCTTTGTACACATAGGAGTTGTACAAGGATTATTGTTTTCAATCCCAAAATTTTTCAATAAATAAATAATATATTTTCTTTGATTGAAAATATTTCCCAAAACATTTTGATAAATTTTAAATCCAATAAATAAATTTAATTCTTCTTTCATACTCATTTCAATTTATTTTTGAAAAATTTTGAAAAATCATTACAAATATTTTGATTAGTTGAAAAAAAAATAACATCATATATATAAATTTAAACTAATAAAATATCATAATAAAAAAAAATCTTAAAAATAGTAGGATCATCTAATCCTACTAAAACCCCATTTTTTAAAATAAAATAATTCAACCTTTTATACCAATTCATTAGTTCTTATTTAAGGTTATAAAGAGATTTAGTAAGTTTAAAAACATAATTTGGTAGATAAGGATTTCAAAACCTATAAGTTTTTCAATATAAACTTCATCCACTAAATAACCATTTAAATAAGTATATTTTACATTCATCTTGTATAATCTAAAGTTTATATGTGATGCATAAGCTAAAAGGATCCTAATATCTTCATGCCTAGCAACCAGGGAAAAATTTTCCTCATAATCTATTACTACCTTCTAATTATAACCCTTAGAAACTAGCCTATACTTATTCCTAGTAATTATACCTTGATCATATTGATTATTCCAAAATACTCATTCATTTCTTATCACTGGATGGTTCTAGTACCTATCAACTAATTCCTAATATTCATTCTTCTTAAACTCGTTTAGCTCTTCCAAAATAGCTAACATATAACTCTCATTATCTAAGGCTTCTTCTATATTTTAAGGTTCAAACTAGGATATAATGGTAGATAACTCAACTAGGTTTCCAAAATTTCTTCTTGTCCTGGATCCTTCATCTTGGTCCCCTATAATAGTCTCTAAAGGGAGGTCCTTTAAAGTTCTAGATCATCTAAATAAGACACTTTTAGGTTATTCAATTTTATGTTCATATTAACTGAATTAATTCTGATAATATTATAATTTACTTTCAAACTAATAATTATAAGAATCAAGTATCAAGATATTTAAATAACCGGTTGATGATAAGGACCATCCAATATCCAGCATTGAATAGGCGGGTGAGGTTACTAATGTAGGTGGTTAGTTAACTAAGTTCAAAATTTTACATGTTGGATCTAGTAGTCGAACCCTCCACTATAAGGTATTTTTACGGGCTGTAGGATAACCACAGTTAGGGAACAAGGTACCCACTCAAGCTTTATAGTTAATGGAGCTTCTACCAGTGACAAAAACACAAATGGTTGGGAAGTGTACAACCGGTGAGCAAGGGTGTGGAGGACTACATGGAATAGGAACGGATTAAGAAGTAATCATTCCAAGGGTGAAGAAGGTGGCTCTGAATGGTATAACTTAGTATGTAAATCCACTTTTTTCATTCATTTTTTGTGGGGGTTTTCCCTCTAGGGGTGTGTTAATTATGGGGATTTGGAAGAATTAGTCATCTGTGATGCCCATACTATTTAAGGTTTTTGTCTTTTTTTAGTATGGGACTTTGTGATGGAATTTTTTATCCCCCCTATGATCCCCCGGCATATATTGGACTAGTGGGTAACAAATTTTCTCTAAAGGTAATATGTTTACGATGTTTTGGTTGGAGAAAAAGGAGTGTTGTGGTCAATTGATTGGGCATGGGTGGTGTAATTGGCATTGGAAATTCTGAATAATGGATGGGATGGAAGGAGGGTCGAAGGTCGAACAGCCAGGAGGAGCAATAGAATGGTTAACGACCACCAATATATATAAGTAATAGTGTATCAACCACACTATTATATTATAGTACTGAGGTCATTGTGACAATGCAGTGTTTCGGGCATCATTTAATATATATATAAGTACCAGTGGAATGGATGGCGGTGGTGTCAGATCTAATCTATTATTGTAGTAGAAGTATTTGGGGGATGCATTCTATTATATTGGAGTACTGATGTTAGGAGGTTGGTATTGGCGTAAGGGGTAATTGGTGATGGCATGTTCCCTTTCGGTGGTGTAGGGTAAGGGACCATTCAGGGTTGATTGGCCGCACACCACTGATATATATAAGTATCAGTCCAGACTCAACTCAGTACTCTACTTTAAAATTGTTTAGTAGTACATTTATCATCACTATTAGAGTAGATTATTGAGGTTTTATATGGCTATAAATCATTCATTCGACTCATGGGGTCTTCATTGGAGGCTCTCAAGATGATGCAAGTAAATTGTGGCGGTGGTAGTAATCAAACACTATTAATGGAGGTAGATAGCCGTGGTGGTGGTATTGTAATTGAGTAGGGAGGGAGCTCAGTACTTGTTGGAAAAAATACCTCAAGGAATCATCTAGGTGTTTTTGGGTTGACTGTGTTTGTTGAAAAAGATAGATGACCGCAAATGAGTTTGATTGGAGTTGTCGAAGTAGGTTTTTAAGGTGGCATAGTTTTCCAGTGTTTGCCGATTTTTTAGGCCTCAAAATCAAAAGATTGTTTTTGGAGAAGGAAGTATTTCTAAAAATGAGTGAATAGTATATGGACTATGAATCATAGTTCATAGACTTCACAAGAGGTATTCTAAATGGTGAAGGAAATCAGCAAAGTAAGGATTTTTGTATAGCAATGATATATGGACCAAAAAGCGTGGTACACGGACCGTATAAGAGAAATGGTTTGCGAGAGGCTAGAGTATGTGGGAGGATTTTATTTCACGGGATGGATTGTACTTTGCTGAAAGGAGGAAGTTATTTGAAGAGTTATAAAGAGGTTCTTTTGTAGAAGAGATTGGATGTTGTAGAGGATCAAAGCACTGTGCGAACTGCGGAGGGAAAAATGGTTCACAAAAGGAGCACAGTCCATGGTGAAGGTTGTACCGCATTGAATATTTGAGTAAAATGAATTAGAGTATTTTTTTGATCTATTTACCTATATAGGGATTGTTAAACACATAATTACTCAGAGATATTTTCATTAGAGAACATATTTTCTTCAAGAAGAAATTTGGCTAAGTCTCAAAGAGTTCACGGGAGAATCCATAAAGGAGAAGAGGTTTTCAAGGAGGATTCCATGAAAGGAGAAGAGTTCCACAAAGATAGTTTGAAGAATGGGTTTTGTGGGGAATTGTAGCCCATAATGTAAAATGTTCTGTGATGGAGAGGTGGCCCGCAAAAGAATTACTTGTCTAAGTCACAGGGATGGTCTGCAAAAGAACATTTGGTCCATAGAAGAAGTGGTCCATGGAAGGAGGATGGTCTGTAGAATCATAGGAAGTCTGTAGAGGAGAGGTGGTCCACGAAGCACTAGTATCATGCAGTGTAGCATAGTTCACGGAGGGATCAAGGTAGTATGTAGAGGACTCAAGGTAGTTCTTAGAGGAACAGTTCATGAAATTAATTTCCGCAAACTAATAGTATGCAAAAAAGTAGATTTAATCTATGGGAGAAAAGAAGACTTCAATATATAATCTATCTATAGTTGAGGATGTGTGATTTAATGAAAATTAAGGGACCTATAATTCTATAAACTGTGAGTGGATCCCTTCCAAGAGTAGTGAGATAAGGAAGAGGAAGATAATGATCCTTTCCACTAGTAGTGATCCAGAGAAAGAGACATTGGGAGTGACCCTTGGGAATGTAGTGAGTAGATCCTAAATATTGTAAAGGTAGTGATCCTGAGCATAGAAGTGATCTAGCCCGAACCATGTAATTTGGTAGTGAGTCTTAGTGTATTTGGTACATCAGTACATTGTCATTGTATTCTCCTTGGACATTGCTTAATGAGAGTGAACCAAGTAAAAATTAATATTTCTCATGTATGATTTCATTTATTTTCATATATTGCTACAGTAAGAAGATAGAATAGTGTTTTGTTTAATAATGAAAAAATATCTTAAGGGGTAGTTGTTTTAATCTATCAAAACCTGATCCCCCCCCCCCTTAGGGTATTTAACCTAATTGGGATACCATTTGGTATTAGAGTGAAATGTTTAAAGTCATTGGTTCTCTCTTGGTAGAAGAAATGTAGGTTTTAAATCACAAAGGGATTCCAATATTCGATGGAAAAAAAATTCAATTATGGAAGAATAGAATGCAACACTACTTCTGATCATTAGGAATGGATGTCTTTATAGTAGTTATGCATGTAATATCATCCAATATCAATAGTGGTGCTTTATTAAAATCTGGTAGAAAGGAATTAGATGCTGATGATAAAGGGATTAATTCTTTAGGGGGAGCCTTATCCAAGGAAATATATACGAAGGTAATATCATGTATAAAATCACACTTTATGTGGGAAAAGTTGTTAAACATTTATGAGGGTGACTCAAAAGTCAGATAAAAAAAGCTATAGGTTCTATGGAATAAATATGAGGATCTCAGAATTCACCCTAATGAGTTTGTTGTTACATTATTTGAATATATAAAGATTATTGAATATATAAAGATTGAATATCTAAATATTTTTAAGCGCATCTTGAGAAAACTTCCACCTCGGTTTAATATGAAGTTTTTTGTATTGTAAGATAAAGATCCAAAGGAGCAGACATTAGATAACTCATATAGTACTCTTGTTCTATATGAAATGAGAAATGATGATAATGATGTTGTGGAAAAGGGGAAGTACAAAGAAGTGGAATTCAAGGCCATAAAAAATATCTCTATTGAAGATAGTCAGGAGGAAGATGATTTGGATGATTTCATGTCATTTCACTCTTCAAATATGCAAAGAGGAAGAGAAAAGTTCAAAGGTAAACTTACACTTGCATGCTTTTGATGTGGAAAAATTGGAAAGAATTCATCAATGTGTCCTAAGAAGTTTGAATATGATAATGAAGGAAATGATGGAATTCCCTAGAAGAAGTATTCAGCCAATATAAAATGTAGGAGAAATGATAAGATAAATTTCTTCAAAATGAAGAATCTGCTTTAAAAAGAAGATGGAAGTTTCGAAGAATATGAGACAGAAGAGTTGGAGGACTGCAAGGATCATGAAGCAGATGCTATGGTGGAAGTTGTGGGAAATTCCCAAACAAAGGAAGAAAGTGACAGTGATAAGGGAGAATTATAAGGAAGATTTGACCTTAAGGTTTAATTAGAATATTTTATTGAAGAGATAGATTTTTAGAGAGACAAAATAAAGAAATACAACAAATTGGATCATGATTCCAAACTTTATATATAGTAGCAAAAATAATAGAAGTCTGAGATAAATGAAGAAATTGAAAAACTAAATTCCTCAATGCCAGAAATCTCAGAAAATGTGGTTGAGTATAAACTCAAAATTTAAGAACAAAAAAGAGAGATCGATAGTTTGAATAATACTATAAATTATAAAATCAAACGTATCAAAGATCTTGAAGATGAATTTTTTAGTATGTGAAGAAAAGTGAAAGATCAGGAGAAACTCTTGATTCCAGCAAAGTAGGACACACAGGCAATAAAAAAGGAAAATTATAATTCAGAGTTCTAGTGAAGCATATAAAGGAGTGTCAGGAAAGGAAAATGATTAATCAGAATGATACAGTTGGTATGGGGATTAATCAAAAAAAATCAATAATGGTTGAAGTTAAATCTCAATATACCACTCCAAGGTTGAAGTTTGATTTCGGTATGAATCAGAATCAGAAGACTCAAATATCCCAAGGGAGAACCAATAGTGTAGTATTACCACACTGGAATTCACCTCGCATGAGATGTTATTATTGTAGAAATATGGGACACTCAAAAAATGTTTGTTCCATATCAAATAGGTATCAAAGGGAACAAGACTAATAGATGTAGCAATACAAGGCTCAATTTGTCAGGACATAATTTGATGGTCACTGTTTTAGGCGTGGAGGATTTGGGAACATTGAAAGATGTTATTCAATGAAAATGCATAGAAATGTGCCAAAACAGACAAAATATAGCCATAAAAAGCAACTAAAGGTATCATCAAATGATCTGAATATGAAAAATTGATTTGAAGATCTACAAGATGAATTTTTTCCATAATACTTCGAGGAAGATAAAGATTATAAATCAGTATCAGGTATGAAGTCAAAAATATGGATGAAAAAAGAAAAAGATAGTTGAACAAGTAGTGGTTGTAGAGATTGATTTTCAAGCATCAGATCACACTGGAATATGAATTATTAATAGGTGATGCACCTCTCATATGATAGGTAATAAATATCTTATGACCAGAATTAGGTACAATAAGGAGGGTATCATAAGATTTGGTAATGATGAAATCTTGAAGATTATTGGCTATAGAAAATCTAAGTTTTGGGGGAAATCCATGAGACATGCTGATGTATTAGTTGTTGAAGGTCTCATTCACAACTTTCTTGGTGTTAGTCAACTGTGTAACTTATTACATTCCATAATATTTTCAAAGAAATTATGTGTCATCAAGGAAAAAGCTGGCGCAGTTGTTTTATAGGGAAAGTGTACAAAAGGAAACCTCTACCTTGTGAGTGGAGAAGAAGATATGTTATTTCTTTCCAAGGAAGAAGAAAACAATTTATGGTATAAACATATTTTTCACTTGATCTAAATATCATTGGAAGATCTAGTGAAATATGATGCTTCTCATGACTGCCCTAGGTTATCATGTGATCATACTCATACTTGTGATGCTTGTCAACAAGGTAACATCATTTCAAATACATATAAATAAAAAAAAGGTCAGAAAGAGTGCTTGAGCTGGTACATATTAATTTTTGTGGACCCATTTCACCAAGATAAATTGATGGGAGAATATATTATGTTCTATTCATTGATGATTTTAGAATAATGGTGTGAGTATCAATTATCACCCACAAGTTTGGGGTGTTTAGTTGCATTACAAGATATCAATGGGAAGTTGAAAATATTAAAGGTCAAAAAATCTAGAAGATTGGAACAGATATTGTAACCGAGTTTACAAATATACAAGTGGAAGATTATCTTGAGAAATATGAAATAAGATACCTAGTTTCAGTAGTAAGAACTCCACAACAGAATGGAGTAGTTGAGGGAATAAATTGAATTATCAACAATATTTCTAGAACAATACTCATTGATAAAGACCTTTCAAAGAAGTTTTGGAAAGAATGAGTGATGACATTAGTCTACACATCAAATAGAGCGTTGTTATGTTCAAAATTAGAGAAGACTCCATATGAGCTATGGTATGGAAATAAGATGTCATTGAAGTAATTTTGAGTTTTTATAAATAAGTTTGTCATTCTCAATAAGGAGAAACATAGGAAGTTTGAATCCTATGGAGATGAAGTTATATTTCTTGGCTACTCAAAGAAAATCAAAACATATAAATGCTCCAATAACTAAGAAATATAGTTGAAAGCCATGATGTAACTATAGTGGATAATGAGAAGAATATTCAGAAAATACATGATCAGTCTCAGAAAGATAGTGATGAATATATAATTATATAAAGGGATGATCCAAGTATAGAGGTTTATTCAGAAGAAGATTTAGATAATGAAAAGGATGACAATAATTCATTATCTGCACAAAGATAGAAGAGAAGGGCTGAAATTGATAAAAAGAACATAATTGGTGATTGTACAGCCCTAGTAAACACAAGGAGGATTAATATTCTACAAAAAGAATTTCACTAATCACGGGTAAAGCCTAATTTTTTTTATGAAGAAGCTTGAGGTGTGAATTGGGTTTAGTATATGAATGAAGATATTGACCAAATTAAGAATAATCAGACATGGGAGATTGTTTGGAGGTAAACAGATAATAATGTCATCAGAAATAAATGGGTATTTCTTAATAAGATGAATAAAGATGGTGTAGTGATTCGAAATAAATAATTACTAGTGTGAAATGGGTACCCCCAGATAGAGGGAATTAATTTTGATGATACATTTACACGTTTTTCAAGGATAGAGACAATCATATTATTCTTGGTCATAGTAGTGCAAAGAAGGATCAAAATTTTCTAGATGGACATCAAGTCAGCATTTCTGAATGGGGTTCTATAAGAAGAATTGTATATTAAGCAACTAGATGGTTTCCCTATTCATAAAGATGAGAACAAAATGTGTCGGCTGAAGAAGGCACTATATGGTTTTAAGTAAGCACTAAGAGTGTGGAATTCAAGTCCTGGTCAGTTTTTGAAGGAGCTTGGTTTTTAGCATGGTGGAGTTAATTACACTCTCATGTTAACAATGACGGTAATAAAAAAATGATCACGTTATTGTATTTCGATGACATAATCTTTACTGGATTAGATAAATCATAGTGCAGACAGTTTTCTGAATTCATGAAAAGTGAGTTTGAAATGTCAATGATTGGTGAACTGATATTTTTACTTGGTTTATAGGTAACACAAGAAAATTATGGAACATTCATCTCTCAATATAAATATTCCAAGGATATTTTGAAAATATTTGGAATGAATAATTTTAAGTAAATGATGACTCTGGTGGCTACCTAGATGAAACTATCAAGGTATGGTGAAGGAAAAGTGGTTAATGTCACCGAATACAGGAAGATCATTGGAAGCATGTTATACTTAATAGTCACATGATCATCTATTGTTTTTTCAACATTTCAAGTAGTTCGGTATCAAAGAAATACTAAGGAAATCCACTTTCTTTCAATGAAAATAATACTTTGATATATCAAGGGAATTGTGGATTTTGGTTTTATGTTCAATGACAAATCTTAGAAAGAGTTATTGGGTTATACATATGTGGATTGGGTCAGATCAGAAAATGATAGGAAATCTACATAAAAATGGTGTGTTCTATCTTAGAGGAGTGTGTATTTCTTGGATAAGCAAGAAATAAGATTTCATTTCATTAAGACCCAAAAAATTTGAATATATTTCAGTTACTCAAGCTTGGATGTAGTTATTGTGGATGAAGCAGCATCTTGATGATATGGGAGTTAAAGTGAAATCTCCGATCAAAATATATTATGACAATTCAAGAGCTATAAATATTATCAAAAATCCATTCCATCACTCAAGAACAAAGAACATTGAAATAAAATATCATTTTATCAAGGAGAAGGTGGTTCAAGGGCTTGTGAAGTTGGAGTATGTGCATGCAGAATAATAAGTTACAGATATTCCTACAAATGCCTTACCCAAAGAAGCATTTGAATAGAATCTCTTAGTTGTAGAAGTTCAGTCGACACCCCACACTTGAAAATTGTGGATGTAGGACCCCCTCTCCTCGAGGTATGGTTTGTTTTTCCCTGATGTGATAATCTGTGTTCTTTACCCTATGGCATACCATGAATAAGTGACATTTGGGTTCATTGAAAAAGGGGGAGAAATTGTAGCTATAAAAGGGGAGAAAATGTCTTAATCAAGATAGGGGAGAATCTGATAGGGGGAGCAGTGAGATGGGTGGAGTATTAAATTTTACGATGCTAAAGGTGATTGATCAAAGATTATATATCATGACAACTGAGATTTGTGATGAAAGTGGAAGAGTGGTTTTGGAATGGAATGAAGTGATTCATTGATAAATTTTTCATTATACTCTTGTTTCTCATACTGATCATGGATCATGTGGGCTTAGATTTTGTGTGGAGTTAATCCTTTATTGCTATCTTAATCACTAGAATTAAATGTTGATATAAGATGGACGAACCTTTAATGACATATCAAATGGTGAAGAATTTTTAACAAACCCAAAGGGGGATATTATTGGGAAAAACCCTCAAGTAATCCTCTCGGTGTTTTTGGGTTGATTGTGTTTTTTGAAAAATCCATATGACCATGAATGATTTTGATTGGTGTTATCGAAGTAGGTTTTTATGGTGGCGCAGTTTCCTAGTGTTTTCCAATTTATTGGGCCTCAAAATCTGGAGTTTGTATTTGTAAAAGAAATTATTTATACAAAGTAGTGAATGGTATGAATACTGAAAATAACAATTCGAATACCACATAGAAGGTATGTGGAAAAGTGAAGGAAATTACTAAATTAAGGATTTATGAATAGAAGTGTTATGCGGACCATGAAGCGCGGTACGCGGACCACATAGGAGAAACGATTCACAGGGGGCTGGGAGTCCATGGGAGTCTTGAAGATTTCAAGATGGCTCATCATTTGTATAAAGGAGGAGGAAATTTGAAGATCCAAAAAGGGGTTCATTCATGGAATAGATCAATTGTCATAGAGGATCAAAGCGCTACACGAACCGTAGAGGGAAAACAATTCGTAGATTGAGCACAGTCTATGGTGAAGGTTGTACCACATCAAAGAATTGAGTAAAATGGATTAGTGTATTTTTAGGATCTGTTTTCTTATATAAGTACTTCTAATAACATCATTACTCATATTAATTTTCATTAGATAACATATTTTCTCTCTGAAGAAATTTGGCTAAGTCCTAAAGAGTTCACGGGAGAGTTTGCAAAGGAGAAGAGGTTCATGAGGAGGATTCCATGAAAGGATAAGAGTTCTGTAGAGATAGTTCACGGAAGGGGTTTTCTTGGTCACTATATCCCACAAAAGAAAATTTTCCATAAAGGATAGGCAGTTCATAGAATAAGAACTCATCCACGAAGTAGGTATGATCCGCAAAGGAAGAGTTAGTCTGTGGAAGAAGTGGTTCATGGAAGGATGATGGTCCATAAAAGTAGAGGCATTCTATGGAGGAGAGGTGGTCTATGAATTAATCATTCCATGTGGTAAGAAGTAGTTCATAGAGGGCTCAAGGATGTCCATGGAGGACTCAAGGAAGTTCCCAGAGGAACAGTTCACGAAAGTAATTTCTACAAACTAATAATACGCAGAAAAGTAGATTTCATCTACAGATGAAAATGGGACTTCAACAAAGCATCTATCTATAGTTGAGGGTTCATGCTTTAATGCAAATTAAGGGACCTAAAAGTCCATAAACTATGAGTGTATTTATTCCAAGAGTAGTTAGAAAAAGAAGAGGAAAATGGTGATCTTTTCCACTAGCAGTGAGCCAGAGAAAGATACATAGGGAGTTACCCTTGGGAATGTAGTGAGCAGACCCTAAATCTTGTAAAGCTAGTGAGCCTGGGTATAGAAGTGATCTATCCCAAACCATGTAATTTGGCTGTGAGACTTAGTGTATTTGGTATATCAGCACATTACCATTGCATGCTCCTTGGATTTAGCCCGATGAGGGTGAACTAAGTAAAAATCATTGTGTCTCATGTATGATTTTATTTTTGTTCATATATTTATATGGGAAGAAGATAGAAGATTGTTTTATTTAACAAAAAAAATATTAATGGGCAATTGCTTTAATATTTCATACCCCGATTCACCCCCCCCCCCCCCTCAGGGTATTTAACCTAATTTGGATAACAATACTCTACTCTAATAGACTACTTTCAATTTTATACGAGCAGCAGTCGGGTATAAACAGAGTAATGATGCGAGTACTGGGTATGGAGGGGATCCTCATTACTCTTATAATAGTATATCAACACTATATAGGAAACCTTGACATGTTTTTGTGATTCCATGTTCAATAGTGGTATTTGATTCTCCTGCTAGCTTCGTACTCTACTCTAATAGTATTAATACCTATATTATATCGACCAATAGATGTCCAAAGGAGATGGTTTGAACTATTGGAGTAGAGTACTAATTATGGAACCCCTACTACTCTTCTTGATTGGGTACCTCTTTCCACTCCATTGGGGGTTTTCTTCATGGTTGGGTGTAGCTGGATTGAAATGGTAGCATGATCTGAAACGATCCGTAATCTGGAGGTGATATGATCCTCATGGCTGAAGAGTCCCACAACCTCATGTATGTTAAAGAGGGGATATTTATGTGTTTCAGAGTATATGGAGAATGGAATGTGAACTTCCAAAAATGATATGATTACAGTGTAACCAATATTACAAAGGGTTAAAGTTCAATTTTTTTTCCAGGTGGTGCACCTTTGACCCATAACATTTCCATAGGAAGTCGCTTGGCATCCTGTGTATAGTGGAAGTCCCCAAATAGTCCCTATTGAGAGTTGTGTGTTAGGACTACTACCTATATTATACTGAGTATAAACAAACAATCAATAGCATGCATACGGGCCTTCGATTTCATCCACTCAAGAGAAATTTTTTAGGTTGACTCGCTCCATTCGAGGTGTGGGAGGACTATTTGAGTAGAGTACTGAATTCACTCATTGGTGGTTGCACTATGATTTAAATGATGTCATAACTTGACAGAGAATGGTCGGAACAGAGAACTATTCATCTACCAATGCTAACAACTATCACAATTTCGGCACAAGAAGATAAAAAATTGAACAAAAATATATTAAATGAGATACAAATGGGACATTAACATTGTTTCCCTATATTATCAATGAGTACCGAGCCTATGATTTCTACTACCAGTTGAGTATAGAAGGATCTCTAGAAGGAAAATTCAACCAGATCTAAACAATAAATTATATATCCTATCCCAATGTGCTTAAATTTATTCTTTATTTTAAACCCATTCACCAATATGAGGTTTCTGACCAGCTGCCTTGCCTGTGAAATGAAACCAAAAAATAGGAAATGAACCAGAAACATGTCCAATAACTTCATCTTTTTTAATTCTATTAGGATCAAATGGATCAATTTCATAAAACTTCACATGAATAGATTCTTAAACTATCCTTGACTTTTTATTAAACACACTATAATATTTAGAAGTATCAAAACACCCATTAAAAATTCCTTCACTAGTAATTGGATCAAACTTACCAAGGTTTTCCTTAGTATTCCTGATATACACCTTATATCCAAAAGCTTTAAAATATCCCACTTTAGGTTTTCTATTATTCCATACCTCATAAGGTATCTTTTTAAGAAAATGTCTAATTAAAACCCTATTCATAATATGAAAATATCTATTAAAAGATTATACCCAAAAATAGTTAGGTATATAATATTCATTTAGCATAGTTATATCTATTTCTTAAATAGTTATATTTCTTCTTTCTAAAATTCGATTATTTTGAGGTGTTCTTGGAGCATAAAAAGTAATGCCTAGGTTTGATAAAAAATAATTAAATTCTTAATTATCAAATTCTCCTCCAATATCACTTCTCAATAAAATTATTTTGAAATATTTTTCATTTTTACAAAACTTACAAAGACTTAAAAAAATTGAAAAATATTCACTTTTAAACTTCAAAAAGTAAACCTAATTAAATATATAAAATTCATCAACTAAAAAAAATAAAAATAATCTTCTAGACAAGATTTATACTCTAGAGGATCCAAAAAAATCCATGTGTATAAGTTATAAAGTTTTAGAAGTATAAACATTCTTAATTGATTTTAAATATGACTTATGCTTCTTTCTAATTTGACTTGCATCATATAGTCTATTCTCATCAAACTTAAGATTGGGAAGTTCATAAACTAAATTATTATTTATTAACATAGAAAGTGAAAATATATTACAATGAATAATCCTCCTATGACATATCTAAGATTCACTCATTTTTTAACTTAAACAATTCACTTTCTGTTCACACAAGGAACTAAGGTCCAAAATATAAACATCTTTTGTTCTAGGTTCTCTAAACTTAAGCATTTTATCATTAAATATGGATCAAGAATTATTAGAAATATTATCATATAATACATCATTATGGAGTTGAGAGATACTTACCATATTATTCTTTAACCCTTTAATGTATTGAACATTATTTATAAGGATATTTTTTGGATTTATAAATAATCAAACTCAAATTATCTTTCCTTTTTCATATCACTAAAGATAATTATGTCACCATCAACATTTTATAGTGCATAGAAATTGGAAAAGTATCCACTCATGTTCCTCGAACATCCACTTTCCATATACCATATTTCATTTTGTCCTTGTGGATTTTTACCTTATCTTCTTTAGAAATAGATCACATATTTTTTGTCTGATTTGATTGATCATGTCCTGAATCGGAACTTGAAGAGTTGCTTCACTCTTCAGAAAAATACCATGTAGCCTTCATGTTTTTATTTCTATTTATATTATAATATTACTTCATTTAGAGCTTGTTATCATTTTTATATATTTTTATTTTCTCCTTCAGCTGTGGAAAATTAGGTTTGATATGCCCCAACTGCTTGCATTCATAACATCTAACCTCTTTCAGACTGCAACCATTCTTCTTGGAAATGTTCAATGTCTTTTTAAAGTATTTCTTCCTTTTATAGAACTTGTTGAATCCTTTGGATGGGTAAGAAATTTTCCCTCTATAATTTTAGAAACTTGAATCATTTGAGTATATAACATCCTCCCTTAACTTCTTTTCTCCTTTTTGAATAGTAACTTTAAGAGTTGTAATATAATTTTTTATCATTATATGATATTCA
Organism: Viscum album; assembly: GCA_963277665.1. NCBI lineage: Eukaryota > Viridiplantae > Streptophyta > Magnoliopsida > Santalales > Viscaceae > Viscum > Viscum album. The sequence continues at coordinate 228,173,810 of OY728162.1, forward strand.
TCCTCATATTTCATTTCAAATTCATACATCATTAGAGTAATAATAAATTCCTTCATTATAGAATTTTTTAAAAAAATTTATAGCCTGATTATAGTAGATATTTCATTCCACTTATAGGGTAAAACTCAAAGTACATTTAATACCTCATCTGGTTTTGGGATTGGATTTCATAGGGCAGCAGCACCATTGACTATTTTAATCAATATTCTATTAATTTGATTAATAATTTCAAATTCATACATTTTGAAATTGTAAAATTTTAATTTTAAAGTATTATACCTCATCCATTTAACATTATGGGTTTCTTCAAAGGAAATAACAATTTTCTTTCACGTCTCATAATAAGTAGGATAATGAGAGATGTGATTGAATCCATTAGGTCTAAGTCCACAAATGACTGCATTCATGGATCATTAATTTAGATCATACTCATATTCTTTGGTTTCAACCTATATTTCTATATCTTCTTTAGGGATTTCACATGGATTAACAACCTCCGTATAACTTTAAAATCTAGATTCTTTAAATATATAACCATATAGGCTTTCTAGTATCCATAATTTTCTCCATTGAAATATAGATCCTTTATCATTTAAATATCTTATTTAATATTATCTATTAACATATTTCTTCATATATATATTAAAATTATTCTTTCTATAGATTAACATAATTCATAAAAAGAGTTCCCCTTTGATACAAATTGCTAGGTTGGAATAAATATGAAGACACGTGAGGAGGTTGAATTGTGTATTTTTAAAACCACTTGAATAATTTAAAGCTAACCCCCCTTTTTGATTTTGAAAGTGATTCTGTTTACTTTTCTTTAAAAATATTATGAATTATAAAATAAAGAAAATAACATAGAAATTTTTATAGTGGTTCAGGACACAAAAATCACCTAGTACACTCCACTAGCATTCCTACTATGAGCTTAGTGATTTCCACTAGTATATCATTTTCTAAAGGATCTCTATAGTTGAGTGAAAGCAACTAAAAATTGTTACAATGATTTTACAAGGATTAAAATATGAAAAACAAAAGCCCTTAAAACACTCCTTGCCTACATGTTAATAAATAACTAGAAGAGACTTGGTTGAAGAAAAACTTATTAAAAGAGTTTAGATGTAGATGTTGTAACTAAAAAAAGATGAGATCTTCAGAGGAACATAAGAAATAAATCATAGCATAGTCCTTCTAAATAATATTTTGGTTACTATATATAAATGTATGGATAATATCAAAATTATAAAAACTACTTCTTAGTAATAGGATGGTCAAAAAACAATAGATTATAACAAGTATATCCAAAGTGTAGTCCTGAAAAAAGAATTTGAATGAACTGAAATTGATAAATAATAGGTAGATACTATAGTAGTAGTATCATAAATATTCTAAGAAATTCTATATGTGATTTTAACATGATTTCAAGTTAAAAAATTCAAATAAATATAGAGTTTTTAAAATATTTTACTTTTATATTTCAATTAGATAAATCTGTCGAGAATAAATAACAAGATCGATTTAAACCTAGTCAATCAGACTTGAAAATTTTACTAGATAGATCATTATTTTCAAAATTATCAGCATGATTAAAATTTGAATTTAATCAGATAATAAAAAATTATAACTTCCCATAGAAATTAAAATGATTTAATCTATTGTTGAAAATACTTTAAACCTATATTTTTTCTCTTTTAATTAGATATTTATTCTAGTGAAACTGTTATTCGAAATATCAAAAATATATAAAATTATAATAATGAAAAAGACTTATTCAATATGGGGTTTCTCTACATGAGGATAATTAAAAAATTATAATTCACAATGTATGGTTAAATCTAAATATATAATACCAAAACCTGAGGTTCAAAACCAAAATTAGGTTAACATTCCAAATATAATATAATCAAACATGGGGTTTCTCAATGAAAGTTACATTCCCAAACCTAACATTCAGTCCAAACATGAGGTTCCAAAAAGTGATGTTAAGTAATTTAACATGACATTCTTTCTCAAAATTTAGGTTCCTAAACATAGATTTTAGCTTTAATGTTGGGTTCCAAAATTGGGGTTGGATACTAATTTTGGATTTCAACATCACTTTTTGAGAATTGATTCCATACTACTTTGAAATTCCATAATAATTTATAGAATAGAACTTCAGACAAGTTATAAATAAATATTTTCCCAAATTCCATGAAAATAAAATAAATATTCAAATAAATATCCCTAAAATCCACTTAAATAAATATCATTATTAAAACAAATGATGTTTTTTATGAACATAAAAATCAATGAAAAATTAATGAGAAATTATTGGATCAACATATATATTCCCAACACATAATACATGAAAAATATAAGGAAATAATTAATATAAACTTTATTTAATCCTCTTAAAAGACTCCTTTATTATTCCATCCTAGTTCACCTCACAACAAGTGATTTCATGGGGATATACCTCAAAATAAAAGGGTGATCAAATAACACAATAAGGGATAATTAAAGGAAATGGAACATGATAAATTATCATGGATAAAACATGAGTCATAACATGAGATCATAATCATAAGTATTTGATACATAACATGGAAGTGTGGCTACAGCATAAAAATGATACATTCAAAATCATATCACCATGGTTCAATACCAAGGTTTCATAAAATATCTTACCAATGTTATTCACTAATGTATCTTAAAACATATCATCTCTAGAAATTATTTATTTACCCAATTTATTAGAGAGATCTTAGGGAACACCCTTCATATTTAGTGATTAATGTTTTCCATTTAGATTATAATAAATAATTTCATCAATAACTCAATGAGAATAAGGAATGGGTTTAATATAAAATCAATGAGTACTTTAGTGTTTAAAGACATGTACTTTTCATTTTTTTAAAACTATAGGAAGTGAACATGGGTTTCATTCATGTAAATCCTAAATAAATAAAGTATAATTAAATATATATGAATACCATTGAATAAAAGTAGTGTTGGGTGTTCACAATATTAAAAGTGTTGCATGTAAAATTAAATATTTATTTTTGTAGCATAACTGGTATACAAAATTGGTTTATAGAATAGACTTAATGGGAGAGAATGAAAGTCTATCATTGATAGAAAAACATTTGGAAAGTTATGGAATGATCATAAGTTCAGGAGAATATAATAACATTGAAATTATAAGTCTAACTACAAAGGAAGTACTTAGATAAAAAGAGAGAGGTATAGAATCCCTCACCATGCCAGATAACTTCTTAAAGCTTATGGAGAGTTTGTTGAAACCTTATAAACTCATTAGAAAGGATATTGGGATGGAAAATAATGGGGAATATATGTTAAATGTCTTGGGTGTGAATAAAATTGGGTGGATATGTGGGTATTTATAGAAAAATGAGGTGATTTGTTTATTAATTTTTAAATATATTCTTTGGAATTCTATGTTGTATAAAATAAAAAACCATTGGATTATCCATGGTTTTATCTCATGGTTTTGGAAATTTAAATCATGGATATTACTTTATATCCATGATATAACCGAAATATAATTTTTAATATTATATTGTGAATTAGAATGCAATATTTTCACAAAATGTTGTTCTAAAAGTATTAATTTCGATTTTAAACTTTGGAATGTTATTTATTGGTTTGGAAAATAATTTTAATTCATTAACATACATTAAATTATAAAATAACTTATTTTTTATCATGGATTCTCTTCTGTAAATTATTACATCATTATGACATATTTATCAAATCATAAAACATATTGAAAACATAAAACTATATTTTTACTTTTCACTAAAAAATAAAGTATTTTAGGAAATTTTCAAAATTCCACCCTAAACTAATTTTGATGTGTTAAATTCAGATAAAATGTCTATTTTTTTAAAATAATTTTCTCAATACAATAATTTTAATTTTTAAATAAATAGTGTTTTATAAGACTATTTCCTGAAAATAAATTTTATTTATAATCTTAATTGAAATTATATATTTTATAAAAATATAACTATGTTCTATTTATATCTAAAAATCTATTTATCATATTCATATTTTTTAAAAATAAAAAAATAATTAAAATGAGATTAAAGAAACTTCTATTTAATTTCTAAAAATAAAATATAAATATTATAATACTAAGGTCTAGATACATAACACATTATTAAACCGACATATACCCTAAGGGTAAGGTGTGTGATAGTGGTACTTTAATGGGAATCTTAGATAACATTGATCTAGTGGGGATCTCCGCTAACTTGGACTTCACCCATAGTCGACTTCACTCAAGCCTTACTTATTTATGTGATTATTGGGATCAGTCAAGGGAAAATCCCAGTGATTATACCTCCCTCAAAATTTCTAATAAATGGGATTCAAAATGCATGATCCTATTAGTTGAGGAAATCTTTTATCCCTTATAAATTAATTATCTCTTATTATTACCCTTTATATACACTAATTCTAATAGTGAAATTATCACCAATGGTCATATTTTCCAATGGTCATATTAACCAATGGTCAACTAATGGTTATATCCCAACTATCACTTTTCCTTTTATACCCTATATATATTCTACTATTCTCATACCCCAATATTCACTAATTTGTTAAAAAAAGGTTATACACTTATCTTGATAATGTATATCATATTCCTAACACTTATATTTTTTTTTTACTTTTTTTATATCAAGAGTTATCTTTATTATAGAATTAAATCCTATGGAGTTTAAATTAGTTTGTTCATTTTAATTTTTCATTTATCACCCCGTATTATTTTTATCTCCTATATTCAATATTAATTCATGATATATAGTGAAGATTAAAATTCCTTATATATGATTCTATTATAAAAAAAATAAAATAGTAATTGTAGAAAATGATTTATTTTATTGATAAAAATGAATTTTTTCAAGTTGTTGCATTCATCCCCCTTAAGAAATTTTACCCTTGAAATTTATGTCCTTACTTAAAATAATTTGTGGTGTTTCTCTTTAATTGTTTATTCAAGACCCAATATTGATTCTTCAAACTTGTGATTTCTCCAAAATAATTCCATGATTTGAATTATCTTATTCCTCAACACTTTTTCCCTTTTATCAAGAATATGGAATATTTATTATCCATATGGTAGGTCATGTTCCAGTTCTATACCATTTGTATAGATTATATGTGTTGGATTTGACACATATTTTCTTAATAGGGTCACTTTGAAGAAATTGTGTACATTGGGAAGATTTGAAGGTAGTGTTAACTAATAGGAAACTGCTCCAACATGATCCATAATCTCAAATGGTTCAATTTACCTTAGATATAGTTTAACCCTCTTTAAAAATCTCAATACTACTTTCCATGGTGATATTTTTAGGAATACATGATCCTCAAGATGAAACTATAAATATTTCCTTCTATTTTAAACATAACTCTTTTTTACCTTGAGCAACCTTGATATTTTTTTAGGTAACTTGTATCTTATCTGTAGTGTCTTTCATATTTCTTAGTCCAAATAGTTTTCCATCTCCAACTTCATCCCAATGTGTTTTAGTAATGCACCTATTCCTATAGAGTTATTTATAAGGAGACATTTTAATACTTGAGTGAAAACTATTGTTATAGGATAATTCAACAAGGGGAATATGTTGGTAACAATTCCCCTAAAAATCAAGTGATCCAACTCATAACATGTCTTATAATATTTGAAAATTCCTCTTAGATTTTCCATAAATTTGAGGATGATAGGTCGTGCTTAAGTTTACTCTTGTATTCATGGACTCTTGAAGTATCCTCTATAATTTAGAAGTAAATATTATATCTTGGTTTAAAATAATGTATAGTGGTTCCCCATGAAGTCTCACCACTTCTTGAATATAAAAATGATCAATGGGATCATGGGAAAAATCCACTCACATAGCGATAAAATGGGAAGACATTATTAATTTATCAGTGATTTACTTTAAGGAATTTTTTACCTTTGATGTATTAGGAAGGATAATAACAATGTACATAGTAATGTTTTTTCATTTCTATATAGGTATGGGTAGTGGTTTCATCACTCCTTTGGATAGTTTTCACTCCGCCTTTACTTGCTAACATACCAAAAATATTTTTGTATAACCAGTAATCTCCCCTTTCATGTTATCCCACTAATAATGCTCTTAGAGATCTCTATATATTTTGGTACTTCCAGGATGTATAGAGAATGTATAGTTATGAGATTTATCTATCAGATCTTTGTTTAACTTTTTAGTATATGGGATACATATGCTTTTAGAAAACCTTATTACTCTCTCTTTATCAACATTGAACTCATAAAGCATATCATATTTCAAAACATCTGTATTATTTTGTAACTTAGGATCATCTCTTAGTGCTTTCTTGATCTTCTCTAGTAATGATGTTGGGGTATTTCTTATTCAATGAATAAGTGACTTTTTTTATTTTCTAGGTTAATAATGGATATAATAATCATAGTACTTAAGAATTTTCAACCATATTTATTGTTTGATGTTCAGTTATTTTTCATTTTTTTGAATATATACATCAGGCTTTGGTGGTCAGTGTATATATCACACTTCTCCACATAAAGGTATTTTCTACATATCTATAATGAAAATTTAACTATGGTTAATTTCAAATCATTGGTAGTATAATTTTTTTCATGAGGATTTAACTATAGTGATGCATAGGTAATCAGATTTTCATTTTTCATGAGTATTAATCCAAGTCCTTTTAAGGATGCATCACTATAAATGACAAATCCTTCTCCATTATAGGGTAATGTTAGAATAGGTGTAATAAAGAAACTTTTTAGTTCTTGGAAACTTTCTTCACACTCCATTTTTTAGATAAAAAAAAACTCCCATTTGAGTTAATGTTGTTAGTTGATTGTAAATCCAAGAAAAGTTTTTCAAAAACCTTATATAGTATCCTGCTAGACTAAGGAAACTAGTAATATTAGTTAATTTTTTATATCTATGACACTCATCTATGTCCATTATCTTTTTTTGATAAACTAATATTCATATATTGGTTACAATGTGTCCAAAGAATGTAACTTTTTTAAACTAGAACTCATATTTTATGAATTTACCAAAAAGATTATATTTCCTCCTAATTTTTAATATAACCCTTAGATGATCCTCATGTTCCACATAAATTTTGTAATATATCATAATATCATCAATAAATACCATAATAAATTTATTAAGGTAGTCCCTAAAGACTCTATTAATCAAATCCATAAATATAAAACAATCATTAGTTAAGTAAAAGGGAATAAAAAACTCATAATATTTATATCTTGTTTTGAAGATAGCTTATGGGACATCATATTTATTTTAACTTATTTGATGATACCCCGATCATAGGTCAATATTAGAGAATAATTGATCCCCAAAAATCTGGTCAAGCAAATAATTAATCCTTGTAAGAGGGTATTTTTTCTTCACCATGATCCCATTAAGTTATCTATAATCAATGCATAATCTTATTGATCTATACTTCTTCTTTACAAAGAGAATGGATTCTGCCCAAGGATTTACACGAGGATAAATAAAACCCTTCTCCAAAATATCTTTAATTTAATTCTCTAATTTCAATAACTCCACATATTCCATTCTATATAGGTTATTCGATATTTTATTAGATCAAGATATGAGTTTAATTGAGTACTATAACTCTATTTCTAGGGGAGGTTCAGGTAACTCTTTAAGAAATATATCAATGTATTTCTAAAAAATGGGCGTATCACCTATCTTTATACTTTATCTTTCTTCTCTTTCTTTGCTAATCATTTTCTTAAAGAATAAAATAGGAGGTGGTTCTTGAAAATACTTAGGATGGGATATTTATCATTTGAAGATAATTATAGGATATCCCTTTAAGGTAACTAAAATTTTATTTCTTCTATAGTTTATCATTCCATTATAATTTGACAGCCAATATATCCCAATTATTATGTAAAATTTCACCATTGGAATGACCAACAAGTTTATAGAGTGACTATAATCACCAAAGTTAATAAGGGAATCCCTATGTATCTTTTATGCTTGAATAGTTCCTCATAATTTTAACAAAAAATTATACCACTAATAGTTCAGGGTTTAAATTTATGTTATTTGAAAACTTTAATGAAATAAAATAATATTTATAACTGAAATAAAACAATGTACTTGCTAGATTTGAGTGTATGATGAGTGTAGCTGATAATACATCATTTAGATCCATGACTTTATCCATCATGATTGATAATTTATGACCTTTATCTCATAGCCTCTGTTGGATTTGATGGTAGTTTTCCTCTATTATCTTATAATTTGGACATTTCTTAGAAAAAATTCCATGATCCCCACACTTGATGTAGTGTACTACAGGTTATAATTTCACCATATTCCCTTTTTCATTAGTATTTAGATATTGGGGATTTACATATCCAAAAAAGTTTCAAGCTATATAATCATCACTTCCATTATTTTAACACTTTATACTTATTTATATACAACTCCGTGAATTCTTATTCACACACTTTTTCACAATGGTAGTTTTTTTCCTTCCTTTTTATGGTTGAAGTTCTTTCAAAAAAATTAATCTAACCTTTTATTTTTATCATTCATTCTATGATACCATTGTATATCTCAAAAAACTATTCCCACTTTGAGAGCACACCACACTATCTACTCATAACTCCCAAAGTCTCGTATTGTAAGTGATTTACATAGATGAGGTCATATACCACCAAATAATCTATTAATCTTCTCATAATAATCATGGAAAAAGCATGAAGCATATCATGAAAGACTTGTAAATTTTATATCATAACTTCCTATTGATTTATTGTTCATTTTCTTCAATTCAAGGAATTATTTATCCATTTTCATTATAAGGATACCAGGAAAATAGTTAATGAAATATATTTTTTTGAATCCTTCACACTACATAGCTTCCACCTAATCCTTTGGTTTTGTGTTATTGGTCAGTGCTCACCACTGATCAACTTATCCCTCTAAGAAATATAAAACCAATGTAAAATTCTCTTTATCATAATAATAGAGTACAAAAAATATCTTTTCTATAATATTGATCAATTTTTCTATGGTCACTGGGTCATAGGTTCCACTAAAAATAGTTTTTCATTGATGTATGAAGGATTAGACTACTAGTTGTTCCTTCCTTAGTGAAGTTAGATTATCCATATAGTTTAGGTTGTTATTTATTATCCGAGTTAATTGGTTCATCATCATCATTAATTTTTAAAATCCATCTTTTATCATGTTATGAATACCTTTGTTTCATTATCCATCACATCCATTATTTACATGAGTCCTTCTATTTTCTTCCATTTTTCTAAAAGAATAAAACCTATGAAGAAAGTTGTTACTATTTAAAATATTATAATAATAATTATAGAGTAAATTTTAATTTAAAAATTTTATAATAACATGATTCTAGGATGTTATACTTCAATACTTTAAAAAAATTCATTATCTATATATCATTTATAATGGTTTTTAAAAATAATGTGATTAACCAAAGAATTTACTACAGGAGTGTCAACCCAAGTGTGAAAAATGGTCTCCTTATCATTAACCAAGTATAAGTCAAGTTAATACTCAATGATACCTTTTATCATTATTAACCCTAAGTACATCTATGCTATATCCACATCTAATTTTAGTAACCATAAATAGATTTCATTACTTGAAAACTACTCGTTTTATTCTTTACCAAAACTTCTGAAGGTTTTCCTATATTTAGTCTTATCCCCAGGGTTCTTAATAATTTTTTATAGTCCTAATTTACACATATAACTAAGCATTTCCTTTTATACCAACTATATATACCCACCTTTTTCATATATTATTTTTAATGTAATTCCTTAACAAAATATTAAATTAGTAACTTTGAAGGACCTTTTGAGGTTTTGTTTCTTGGAAACTAGAAATATAATACATGAAGTACATAAGAAAACATAAATATAAAATTTATATAATTATCTTGAAGTACTTATTTATTATTTCATCCTAGTTCACCTCACTACAATTGATTTCTTTGGGACATACTCCAATAGAAAAGGGTAAACTTAAAGTGTAATAAAGGATAAACAAGGGAAATAGAGCATGATTCATTATCATGGATGTGACAAAAGTAATAACATGATATAATAATCATAAGTATGTGATACATAACATGGAAATGTGTCTACAACAAAAAAAATTATGCATTCATAAGTATATCATCAAGGTTCAAATCCAAGGTTTTATCAAACATATTACTAAGATTATTAACCAAGGTATCTTAAAACATCTCATATATAGAGATTATTTTTTTACCGAATGAATTGAATCACTATCATTGAACACCCTTAATATGTATTAATTTATGTGTGACAAATATATCATAATAAATCATTTCATCAATAACCTGTAGAGAATAAGTAATGGGTTTCATATAAAATCATTGAGTACATAACTTTTTAAAGTCTTGAACTTTTCAAAAAAATTAACCCACTAGAAGTGAATGTGGGTTTCGTACCTAGAAATTCCCAATAAATTAAGTATAATTACATTAATATGAATACACTAGAGTAAAAATAGTGTTGTTTATTCTCAAAATAGAAATCATGGCATGGAAAACCAAAGAATTGTTTTGGAAACATAACTGGTGCAAAACTGATTTATGGAATGAATTTAATGATATGTAAATAAAATATCTCATTGATATAGAAACATTTGGATATTAAAGTAATGATAATAAGTTTATGAGAATATAATAACTTTGAAATTAGAGGAGTAACTACAAATAAAGTGCTTCGATAAAATGGGAGAGGAAGTAAATCCCTTACCTTGTGAGATAGCTTCTTAGAGAATGAGGAGAGTTTCTTGGAACCTTAAAAACTCCTTAGAAAGTCTATAGAGATGAAAAATAAAGATAAATTTGTGATCAATGTCATGGTAGTGAATAAAATGGGGTAGAGATCTTGTTATTTATAGCTAAATGAGGAGAATTGTTTATTAATTTCTAAATATAGGCCTTGGAATTCAAGGTGGTAGAAAATGGAAAACCATTGGCTTAAATATGGTTTTAGATCATGGTTTTGGAAATTTAAGACATGGATTTTAAATTTTATCCATGAGAGAATAAAAATCCAATTTTTAAAATTACTTTGGGCATGTAAAAGTAATATTTCAATAAAATATTGTTTTAAATAGCTTAATTTCTATTTTAGATTTTGTAAAGTTATTTATAGATTTGGAAAAGAAATTTAATTCATTAAAATATATTATATTAATAAAATAATTTATTTTTGGTCTTTTATTAACTTATTTTAATTATCATATCATTATCACATAATTATGAAGTCATAAAACATACCAAAAACATAAAACTGTATTTTTACTATTTACTAAAAAATAAACTATTTTAGAAAATAATCAAAATTTCACCCTAGCCTAATTTCGATATACTAATTTCAAATATAATGTTTATTTTATCATGATAATTTTATAAATATGATAATTTTAAATTTTCAAAAAAATCCTAATTTATTGAAAAATACCAGCTTTCTAACACTTATATAAATTTCTTGGGATATTATAAAATTATATTATCATTTATATTTAAATAAATAGTGTTTTATAATACTATCTAATGAAAATAAATTTTATTTTCAATATTAATTAAAATTTTATATTTTCTAAAAATATAATTATGGTTTATTTGTATCTAAAAACTATTTATCATATTCATCTTATATTTATGTGTATTTTGTTAAATAAAAAATAATAATAATGGTATTGAAGAAATCTCAATTTAATTTCTAAAAAGAAAATTTCACCTTTATAATACTAAGGTCTAGAAATATAACCCACTATTACACTTTAATATACCCTGAGGGTAAGGTGTCAAATTATGGTGCTTTCATGGGGTGGATCAGGTAACATTTATCTAGTTGTGATCTCAACTAACTTGAACTTCTCCCGTGGTTGATTTTTCTTTATCCTTGTTAGAGATTTTCTTGGGATAGATCAACGGTGAACCCATTGATTCTACCTACCTCATATGTTCTGATAAATAGGCTTCAAAATTCATGACTCTACTAGTTTAGGATATCATTTCTACCTTTTACATTAATTATCTCTTTTCATTAACCTTTATATACAATAATTCTAATGGTATCATTATTTATAAGGGTCGTAATTCCCTACATTTATTTTGACCAATGGTCATATTGACCAAAAACATGTAATGGTCAAATAAAAATAGCCTCTTTTCCATTTATACCCTATATATACTCCACCATTATCATACCTCAAAATTCACTACTTTTTTTATAAAGGTTCTACAACTTCCTTGATAATTTATGTCATGTTAATAACTCTACTATTTCTCTTTAATATTTTTATACTAGGGGTGATCTTAATTAGAGAATATAAGTATGTGGATTTAACATTAGTGTGTGAACTATTAATTTTTGTCTATATCCATGTATTATTTCTAACTATTATAGTCAATATTAATTCATGATATAAAATTAATTGTAAAATTCCTTCTTGGTGAATCTATTATAAAACTTGGTAAAATAGTCATTGTGAAACATGAGTTCTTTTATTATTAAAAAGTAATTTTTTGGTTCATTACATTTACGATTATACTGAAGTATTATGATTAATACAAATTATTATGATCAAAGTCTAGTAATGTAATCATAGACCAAGTCTTATAATAAAATTCAAGTCATAAGAGCATAGAAAAGTTGTACACTAAAGACTTATGAAGAGATATAATAATTACAAAATGAATTCTTATAAAATGAATACCTAAGAAGATGAAGACTTATGAAGCCTGGAATTTCAGATATTTTATTATACTTTTGATGAAATTATCATCATTGAAATATTTCAAGATAATTCCAATCCAACATTTATTTTTATCAAAATTCGTGATGTATGAATGAAGAAATAATTATTTATTTAATTATTTTATTTCCAAGAAATCATGTAGTTCCAAGGAAGATCGTAACTACTTCAAATGGTTACCTCTATTTTTCATATTTTTTGAGAATAAGGTCATATGAAAATGATAGAATTATTTTTATAATTATTTTATTTTTATGTTCAACATTTTTAATTAATGAGATAAGTGTGAATATAAATAGAAAAGAACTACAATCAAAATATAATAGCATAAAACATAATAACTTCTACTCGCGCATGCTCAATTTTTCAAACTAATATAGTTTTATGACTGAAATCAATAAATATACTACTGATGTGTTATTTTAATATTTATTTATAGTAAATAAAGTTCTTCAAATCTACTTAAAATTTGATTCTTTCTTTGAATAAGTCGTATCTACCGTTAGTTACTATTTGTAATTGTGTGATAAAGTTGTAATATTTTCTATATCTATTATCTAATTTTGTAAGTAAGAACTTATTGTACTAAATGTTTTGTGAAGTCCATGGATAGTTCTTTCAAAGGGAGGGACTATTGAATAATCTTGGAACATTTGTATCAATATTCAGTTTTATTCACTCAACTATCGAGGTCCCTAGAAAGAGGGCCTCTCTAGTGAAAACACCAAACCTGCTTTGGGTGTTGGTGAAGTAGATTATGGGTATTTCATTTTTCATTGAACCACTATAAATATCCTATGTACTTATTCATATTCATTCCTTATTTCCATTAAATATTTCATTATGAAGAGTGAGATAGGTTCAAACCTATTGATTATATTGTTGCGAAGTTTTTTTGGTTCCAATAAGTTTTTAGTACGATTTATTATCATTATGGAAGCCTGAGAGTTGTTCTGGAATTGGAAGTTTGGAAGTTTTTATGGAAGGTTGAAAATATGAATGTTTTTTTAAAAGTTTATTTTTTGGAATTAATTATATAAGTGTATAATTTGTTCTGGAAGTGAATATGTTCCAAAAATAAGAATGTCTAAAATTAATTATAGAAGAAGAGATAAAGTTACTTTAGAAGTTATAAAGGCATAAATTTCCTAATATACTGAAGATGTTATAAGAGTTGTGTATCTATGATATTGAAGATTAAAATTTTAAAATTTCCTCCATATGTAAGTTTAATATTGATATATAAAGGTTTTTGAGTTTTATATTTATAAGAAAATGTAAAAGTACCCATACATGAGGTTTTTATCTTCATTACTTAAGATTTTTATCTTTCATATATTATGTTTTATCTTCAATACCTGCGGTTTTTATCTTTAGTTTATAAGGTTTTATCTTCAGTATATATGGAATTAAACTTGGTATATAAGATATTTTCTCTGGTATATTAGGGTTTTCAATAGATTCTTTATTATATATAAGACAATGCGAAATATATGTAAGGTTTTGTACTTGGATAGAAATTTTCATTGTACTGAATTATCTGCATGTTATGTAAGGGTGACTCTAGATTTATAAAGGATATATAAGGGATAATTATAGATAAATAAAAGTTGATTATAGTTTTTAAATCATTAATAACTATGTTTTAATAAACAGGTTCTCTTGGAATTTCATCAAATTAGTTTGTTGTTTTCCAAAACTAGGTGAGATAAGATCACACCATAATGGTTAGATTGTAAAACAAAAATAAATCCCATGAAAGTTAAGATCTTAGTTATTTATAAATTCAAATGAGTATTATGTTATGAAGCATCGTATCATGATAAAATTCATCTAGAATTTGGATAAAACTAATGGAGAATTCAATGGGTTGTGTTTTAATTCAAGATTTTTCACCATGGAGTTTAAAAAACTAAAGTGTAAAAATATTATTTATGATTTGGAAATCGTTTTACTATTTGAAAGTTATGGAATGAAATTCATGAGAAAAAATGTAGTTAAATAGTGAATATTTACTTAAAGTTGATCCAAGAGATGAATTTGAAGTAGAGTAAGTTCAAGGTAGTTAATTTCTTGAGTTTTAATTTTAAATTCAAATATCCTAACTCAAAAATATAGTGATAATGTTAGAACTAAAAAAAATAGAAATGTTATTGAGAGAATTAAGAGAGAAGGTAGGAGATAGTGGAAAGAAGTTGTTCGATAACATGGGATTTATTGAATATATAAATTAATGAGATTGATTTATTACTAAATATAATTTCAAAAAAGATCATATTTTTGGGGATAAAGTGTTGTGTGTAAAATAATATAAAGAAATAAAGAGAATTATAAATATTATATTAATAAAATCTATTTGAATAGTTAAATATGATATATTTTAATAAGATAATTCATAATTTGATATTATCTTCATCTAGATTCATTATATTATGTAAAGTTTGTTTAGAAGAGATTTTATTAACTCTTTTAGCATATATTTTAATGTATCTAGACTTATAATTTTGGATCAAAACAATATATACATTAGATTATCACATATGTAATTATGATACATATTATAACTGGTATATAAGTTTATCATGGGGATACCTTAATTATAATCAATTAAGAAGAGATATATAAATCTATAAGTTGATATTTTTTGGAGCAGTTCATAAAGTAGTATAAGGGAGTGACCCTTAGGAGGAAATAATTTATTCCCTAAAAATATTTATAGGTAGTGATCCTTGGTGGGGAGTGGCTTCACCTAAATCTTTTATCCATTGAAAAAGTTGAGTTTGTAATGGATTTTTGATACATCATCACAATTCTAAGTGTATGCTTCTAGGATGCATCCCAATATAGGTAAACTAAGTTAAATATATATGAACTGTGTTTTTTAATTTTCTATATATGTGCTTTAGATTCAGTGGGGTTATATGAGAAAGTAATAAAATATTGAACAAGTTCCTTATAATTAGGGAAAAACATCAAAATAGATTTGTGCTTAATAAAAAGTTTTAATTGAATGATACTTTGATTCACCCACCCCCCAAGGAATCTTAGGTTACATAAAGTAATTATTAGATCTAGTAGGTTTTGTTATGGATTCAACCTGAAATATTTGTCTTGTAAATATTTGAATATTATGCAAGATATAGCTTCTAAAGTGAAAATTTATTTATTTTATGGAAGTTGTTTTCTAATTTTAAAGAGTTCATATCATATTTAGAGGTACATTTTGGGATTAATCATGATGTCTTATTAATTGTATTTCTTTTTCTAAGTCATCATGGAATTATATTTTATATGGGTAAAATATATTTTATGATTGATTATTATTATAAGGAATCCTTAGAGGATGCTTTGTAAGAGGGTGTATTCAAGAATAAATCATAATTAAAGTCTTCTAAGTATATATGGATAAAGATGGAAGAGATATATATAAGAGGAAATGTTCTAAAAGACATTAATCAAGCCATCATCATAAGTAAAGTACAAGAATTAGTTGAAGAATAGTGACTTATGTCTAAAGGAAAGAAGGAAAAATAAGAGAAATAAAATCCTTAAAAATATAGATAATACTCTAAAAATTATTATTCCAGGTCTTATTAATTTATCTAAAACTATAATTGTTGTAAAATATGGATACATAACTGGAGATATAGATTCCCCCCACAGATATTGAAATAAGTGTTTGTTTGAGTGATGATGTGATAACTACATCATTTTTTAATCCAATGATTATTCAAGCAATGATAAAGTACTGATTCATTCCTTACATGATAAGGTGGATCAACTAGATGTCATGAAAAGAGTTTATTATACATTCATAGAATATTTTCCACTGTAAAAAAGATATCAAGAAAAGTGGAGATTTATTTCAATGAATCCATTTCATAAATAGGTTCAAAAATTAAGAATAAATGTGATATTATTAAAGAATATTAATAGGTATTAAAAATAAAATGGCCATGGAAAAAGAATTGAAATCAACTTTTATCCTTGTAAAATTAAATATTTAAGAGAATATCAAATCTAAAAGTGAATCCTGATCAATAATAAAAACCATGGATGCACAATGGAAGGAGAAATATGTGAACATAAAGGAGGTTGAATAAAAAAATGTCATTTAAGGGGAAAATTAAGGTGGGTACTCCCACCATAGTAACATCAATAAGTGAAATTCATGAAAGTTCAAATCTGGAATCAAATAAAAAATAAAACAATTCAGTTAAAACTGGTGAAAATGGTTCTCAAAGAAATGTAGTATTACAATTATACTTTTACAGAAGATTGTGGAACACTATGAGTGTGTGTGTGTGTGACACTCATCAGTTCCCAAGTATGTATTTATTTTTATTCTTTTATTTATTTATTTTATTTTTGGAAGTTTTGAGATTTGGTGGTTAAATTTTTTGAAAAATGGGGAAGCAAGTTTGGGTGTGTAGTTAGTACTAACCATGCACCCAAACCATATATATGGATAAGGGTTTATTAAGTTAGGTTTGAATGGTAAGCACATGGTTCTATAAATAATGCAATCTTCCATTAGGTATGGTTTCCCCTTCAAAATGGGGAACATGGTTGGTGAACAGTTTGGAGAAACCATATACCCAAAGTGTGACAACTTCCCTTATGTGTGAAGTTCATTTATAGTGAAACCACACAATTAGTGCATAGTTTCCCAAAACATGCATCCAAACCATGCGACTTACTCAAATATCTAAAATTTGAAAATTACAACTTTACACCTATAAATTTATAACACCTTTCTTCCTTCCTCCTAAACATTTGAACACTCAATATTCTCTCCCAGTCATGGATCTCCTCCTCTAATCTCCTTAGTGATATTTCTTGGGTTTTAGTGGAGAAATATTTAAGGTAAATATTGATTTATTTTGGATTTATTCTCCTATATTCTCTTGGTTTTTTTTCCTTCCATTTTCAATTTTTTTCCTTAATTGGATAGGTTTCCCAAGTTCATGAATAGGGATGGTTTTAAAGTGAAGATCTTGGAATTTATGGATTGTAAGGATCCGTATTTCTATTATTTTTTAGTATTTAAACAAGGTAAAAAGTGTGTGATTGATTTTAGGTAGTTATATCTAAATGATGGATATTTACTTTGGAATACCACTAGTACTTGATTTTTATATAGAATTTATTTTTATATTATAGTTGAAATGAGTTTTAGAGGATTGATTGATGTTTTTTATGTGTTTATTGAATTTATGTTGAAAAAATTAAGTATTTTCCATATCCTTCATGTGTTGTTTATTTTAAAACTATTTTTATGCCTATAAAGTGTTTGATAAAATGTTTTAAAAATAATTTTGATTCCAAATGTATTTTCAAATGAGGTTTTGAAAGGGAATTGTTTTTTAGATTGTGTTTATTTGATTTTAAACCTTATAATCATGTAGATTCATGTTTTCATATGTGATTATTTGGAATTAATGTGTTTCTTGAGATGATTACATGATGTTTTCTCTGTTATGAGAAATTATTTTTGATGACTTTTTTATGGGATCATTGGGTTTATACATGGGTAGTTTGGATAAGTGCTATACTTGTTTAGATTATTGTGATAGCTAGTTCACCTAGTGGATGTTATTCCTTGACTAGGTAATGTCACCCATGGAGGCCATTACAATAACATAGGGTTATTTATATCAAGTTTACATAGTTAATCCAGTGTTTTATGATCGAGGTCCTTTATTACCATGTTTTTCTTTTTTACATGACTCAAAGGTTAGATACCATGTTATTTTTTGTTGAAATATGTCTTTACCCATGTTGATACTTTATGTTTACATTATATTGTTCTAGTTTATGTTTCACACTAGACATATTATCATTTACTTATAAGATTTAAATTGTTTTATTAAAACCAAATGGGTTTTAAATTGATTTCCAAATTCTTGTTTTGGGAAACAAAAAGGCATTTTTTCTAAAAAGGTTGTTATCTAAATCCTATTCTCAAACTAGTAGTAATGTTTTTCATGTTGAAAGATATTATATAGATTAATTATGGTATTATATTAAAAAATTTCCTCACACAGTATATATATCCATTGGTTGTATATAGATTTTATTATGTATGAAACGGGTGAAGGGAAAGTATCCATATCTTTTAGTGGTGATTCTTAATGCATCTTCATCCTTTATAGTGTAGTGATCGATGGTGACAGTATTTGATGAGGAGTTAGATAATATGGATCATTTTAGGAATCCTATGATATTTTTTGGGGGGTTATGATGTCTCGATATATCATGCTATATTTCTGGGTGGGTCCATGTTTTATTTCATAATCTTGGTTCTTGTCTCCAACCTGTGTTGATTGGGAATTCACTTCAGGCCTTATTTCATAGGAATCCAAGTGATATGGTATGTTGACCTAGGCTATTTCATTACAAAAAATTATATTAAGTTCCTCTTGATATTTGGGGAAGTAATTTTATTATGGGAATAGAGTCTTTAGAACTTGAGAGGTGATTGTTGGGATGGGGGTTCCAAGCTAGATCCTCGTCATTCTAAGCCTTGAGTTACCATGGTTAGTTATGATTTTTGTCTTGAATTTTAGTTTTTCTCTTAGTTATTTTGGTATGATTTGATATTATTTACTATTATTATAATTTTTATAATAATATCATGAGTTATTTTTGGAAATTTCATGTTTTTGGATGAAATTGGAAGAAAATAGAGGTGAAAATTTTGGGAACATGGTCTAGAAACCTATGTATCAACTATACATCATGATTTGGAAGCCCTCCTAGTGGAACTCAAATTCCTGGGATATAGTCTTCTAAACCATGAACAGTGAGAAACTATTGAAAAAATTGATTTTTCCCCACCCATTTGGTATTTAAAATTACTTTTATTATTATTTATACTTTTTTATGAGTAATTGGGTGAACTTTTATATTTTATCAATGTTATTTGAAGTTTATTTATAAATTAATTGTGTTCTATGAATCATGTTTTATAGAATAAGACTCCAAAAATAACTTTATTGAGTTGTAGAGAGTAATATATAGATACTGAACCATAGGATAACCCTTATATCGATCATATTCTCTTATATTCTATCATCATAACTATTAAATATTTGGGTTTATATGAAGAGAGAGATCAATATTAAGTAGTGGATCGTGATCAGGAGCTCATTAATTAGAATCCACCTATATTTCATGGTGACCAAGGACATTAGGAACACAAAGAATAGATAGAGATAATTGAATGCATATTTGGATTTCATTAGATGCTTGAGATTTCCAAGGTTTGTTTTTTCACTTATGTGATGTAGGGACTAGGATGTAAATTTTTGGATTTCATAATGTTGGCCAATCTGTATGACGATCTCACTTAGTCCAATTTCAATGAGATGTTAAATCAGTATTTTTACCTAGAGACCTTGAAGGTAGTAAATACCATAGAATTTGGGACTTTAGATAAAGGGAATCATTCAAGGATATAATATTTCACTCGCTTTTCTGATTTGGTCCACCTTTCCCCTAAGGTCCTCATGAATAACTATCTAAAAGCTTGATGGTTTGATATGGGTTTGAGACCATAGGTTAGACCATAGATTTTTATTTTATACCTATTGAACTATGATGAGGTGGTAAATAATGCATTGATAGCTAAGAAAAATATGTAAAGAATAAAAAAAAAATAGTGGTTCCTTAACTGTTATAGGATAAAGACAGAGTTCCTCATCTATTCATAAAAGAAAATGTTAAAACTCTCAATGAGGTAGTAGAAAGAGTATGAAAAACCCTTCTGAATCTACCCCCATGACACCTCTTGAGCATAATCCAATGGTTTTCTTTCAATATGGTAATTTGGGACACATAAAATTGGATTTCTAGGAAGTTCCCATTACTTTCCATCAATGTGGGAAATTGGTCCATTTGCAGCTCTTTTGTAGGTGGACTATTCATATTAATAAGGTAGGGTCTTCCTATATTAGGGGCTCTCAAGTGTAGTCAAGTTTATCTATGGCATAAAGTTCTCATCCTCAAATATGGTAAGTTTGTATATATATTAAGGTACATTCTCATCCATCCATTAAGTCTCATAATGGGCCTAAATCTGGGTTATTTTATACAGTAGAGAATGTTCCTAAGGGAACTAATGTTGATCTAATGACTATGAGAGGTGTGATGTTTATTCTTCTTTTATTGACTTAGAATTATTTGTAACATATTAATCCCATTATTTAATCTCATCTAAATTGATTTATGAATTGGGATTGAAGTCTTTTTTCATTTTGTATGTATTGTATCTTTCTGATCCTTTGGGAGAGAGGAAGGAATATGGTTTTTAAGTGACCTAATTGTTATGTGGTGGTTTTATATGTTGATATCATATGATACTTTCTAGTCATAATTTGTATATATATATTCTTATATTTGGTATGGATTGTATGGTTAAATCTAAATATTATATTAATTGATATCATCAGAGTGTTATGTTCCTTTATCCTGATGGAAACACTCACATTTTATAAGTTTATCAGGATCTAAGATCATGTGGGTAAGGACCAATTTTTCTATAAATTGGATATATTTCATATTATATATCCAATATATTATTAGATTTTATTAAATATATTTTATATGGTTAGTTTTTTATGTTGTTGGATAGGTATCCTAAGGTTTTCCTTAATGATTTCATTGTGTTTATTCTCTAATAAGAGGTGGAATTTTCTATGTATACACTCCCTTGTAAAAGCCCCATTTCCTTTCAATCTTATCAAATTTCTTCTTGTGAGTTGAATAAATTTAAATTCTATATGTAAGCTCTTGATAGCAAGTATTTTTTTCATACTATCATTTCAACATGGGAATCATTGGTTCTCTTTGTAAATAAGGTGGATGGAAGTATCCAACATTTCATAGATTCATGAAAGATCAATCAGATGACATCAAGAAAAATTACATGTTGACTCAGATCAATGATATCTTTAACCAACTAAGGGGATGAAGACGGTTTTCAATGATTTAATTTAGATTGGGATACCACTAGTTAATGGTGAAGGAGGTGGATATTCCAAATACAACTTTCAAGAGCATGTCTGGTATTATGATCACCTTTTTTATATGATTTGGACTTAACAAACCTCCTTCAATTTTCATGGTGTTGATAAATTAGATCTTCCACAATTATCTCAATGCCTTTTATGTAATGTCAGTAGATGATATCATGGATTATTCTAAGAAAAAATTAGATCATGAAGACCTTCTAGTTTTTGTTTTTTTTTTTGAACCTTAAAGGAATATCACATGTATTCCAATATGACTAATTATTAGTTCTCGATCCAATAAGTGTATTTTTTGGGTTATGTGGTATCATAAGAAGAAATTTCTATGTATCCTAAAAATTTCCATGAGGTGATATCTTGGGAATGAATAAGGAATTTATTTTAGGTTATTGAGTATGGTTTGATATTATAAATTATTTACTCGTGACTTCACTAAGTTGGCATTTCCCTTTACTACTTTGACCCAAAAGGGTGTCAGATTTGAATGGTATGAGAATTATTAGAGTGTTTTGGAATAATTGAAAGTAATCCTGACATCAATTCTCATTCTGATTCTTCCTAATCCTAGTAACATTTTTTAGTGTATTTTTATGCCTTTGGTATAATTTTGGGAAGTATCTTGATGCATCATAATCATGTTGTGTAATATATATATCAGTAATTATTCCCTCATGAGAAAAACTACCCCACCCATGACCTTGAATTATTAGTGATGGTGCATAAATTGAAGACATGGTATCACTATCTATATAGGAAGAAGTTTATTTTGTATAATGATCATAAACTTTTGAACTATATCTCTTCTCAAATTGATTTAAATCTTAGAAAGAGGCATTGAGTTGAGTATCTCCATACCTTTGATTATGATTTATCCTACACCCCTGGTAAAGGGAATTTGGTGGCCAACAACTTTAGTAAGAAATTTAAAAGTCTCGTAGTAAAAGAATCATATGATTAATGGTATTTGATTATTTTAATTTTCTAGTTGCATATGGATGTAAAAGATGATAACGGGTAGGTATTATTGGCTAGTGTTCAATCACACCCTCCTTGGATGATCAGATACAGCTAGAGCAAGTAGAGAATCCAAATTTTCAACATATAAGTAGAATTATATATGGTAGGGAGACCTCAGGTGATTAGTCTTCGTATATTAATAGTTCTATTTTTTGGGAATAGGATGTTGGTTCCTTTGTCCTTGAGGTGTGAGGTGATAAAATTTGGGAACCATTCTAGTTTTCCAGTGTTACATGTGGCTACCAAGATGTGTTTTGATCTAAAATGTCAATATTATTGGCCTAGGATAAGGTATATGGTATCTAATTTTTTGTCTTGGCACCTTACCAACTAAAATATTAAAGCAGAGCATCAAAATCCTATGAGAATATGTCAATCTCTTCCCATTAAAATGTGTAATTGGTATGAGTTATCTATAGACCTTATGATTGGATTTAATAAATTTCCTAGTGAGAATAATTCTATATGGATTATTATTTAATGATTAATTAAATCGTATCATTTTTTTCCTATCAAGGAGTCAAATAAAGTGAAATATCTTGGATACCTTTATTTCTGAGAGATTATGAAGCTTTATAGTGTTCCATAAGCAATTTTTTTTATTAAGACTCGTACTTTAATTCCCATTTTGAGAAGGATATTAAGAAAATTATGGGTTCTTAGTTGAATTTGATCATGAATTATTATCCATATATGGATTTTTAGACTGAGTGGACTCTTTAGATACTTGGTTATATGTTGTGAGCTTATGTGATCAATTTTATGGGATCATAGTAGAGAAATTTATAGCTATTTGAATTTTATTATAATAATAGTTATCATGTTATGATAAAGATAACTCCCTTTGAATCCCTTTATAGATGACCATTTAGGTCCCCTGTCTACTGGTTAGAATTGGGTGATCATTCCTTTTTGGGTACAAGAATTATCCAATAGATTAATGATAAGGTTTGGTTGATTTAGAAAATATTAGAGACTTCTCAAAGTCATCAGAAATCTTATGCCAGTTTTTTTTCATCATTTTTTGGTATTTTTTTGGTGATCGGGTGTTTCTTAGAGTTTCTCCTTGGCTGGTTCAGTATAAATATGGAAAGTAGGGTAAGTTTATGTCGCGGTATATTGGGATATTTGAGATATTTGATAATATTAGGAAAGAGACATACTAGATGGCCTTACCATTTTATATTGTGTATATTCATGATGTGTTTCACATATCCCAGATGAAGAATTATCATCTATACCCATATCATGTGACTTTATGGGAGGATATGGATTTAGAACCTAACACAATCATGGTTTATTAGCCTGTCTGTGTTATAGATCATCATGATAGAGTGTTATGAGGTAAATTTATTCCTCTAATCTATGTGGTGTAGTGGGATAGTAAAGATATCCATGAGAATTGGGACCATGTTTCCTTGATGAATGAAAAATGGACTCACTTATACTCTAATAATGGGAATTGAGAGGTTATGGGGGGGAAGTGGCATGGTGGAGAGAATTTTGAAACCCCTCAAGTTACTGGTATGTATTTATTTTATTTTTTGTATTTATTTATTTTATTTTTGGAATTTTTAGAACTTAGAAGTTGAAAAGAATGAAAAATGGGAAAGTATATATGGGCACATGGTTATTGAATGGTTAATGCTAACCGTGAACTAAAACCATGCATAGAGGGGAAAGGTTCTCTGCTGAGGTGTGCATGGTTGTCAAATGGTTATCCAAACTGTGTAGCTAAATTGTGTGATCTACCCTAATGTATGGTTTCCCCTTCACAATGGGTCACCCAATTGGTATATGGTTAAGATAAAGTGTGTCCAAACCATTAAATCTACCCTTATATGTGTATTTTCTCTATAGTTCATGGTTAGTGCACAATTTCCCAAACTATTTCATTTGCATAGATTTCTAAAATTTTGAAATTTCATATTTACTCATATCGATTTATAACCCATTTCTTCCTTATCCTCATTCTAAAACTCTAGATTCCCTTCTATTTATATCTCTCCTCCTACAAGATCCTTAATGATATTTCTTTAGTTATAGTGGTTATATATTCAAGGTAAATCTGGATTTTAATTGGATTTATTCTCCTAGTTTCTTATTCTTCTATTTTCTACATATTATTTTTCCTTAGTTGGCCATGGTGGATAATTCTATGACTATATATGGTTTTAAAAGTGAATAAATTGTATTTTAGGGATTTAAAGGATTCCTCTTTCCATTATTTTGTGGTATTTAAATTTTGTGATTCAGTTGTCATGTATTTTAGGTGAGTGTATCTATATAATAGATATTTAATTTTTAAAAACTCTAGTACTAGATTTTTCTAGGATATTTTTTACCATGTTATAGTTAAAATGAGTTATTGAGGACTGGTTGATATTTATTCCTTATGTTTGTAGACTTTTTATTAAATTAAGTGAGGTTTTTTCATGTCCATCAGGTTTTATTCATTCTAAAATTAGTTTTACACCAATAAGGTGTTTGATAAAATGTTTTAAAGATCATTTTTATTCCAAATGAATTTTTGAAGGATGTTTTAAAAGGGAATTTGTTTATGGATTATGTTTATTTGATTTATAATAATTATAATCATATCGTGTCTTTTTTTCTTATATGATTTTTTGAAATGTTTTTCTTGAAATGATTGCATGATGTTGGCTATGGTATGAGAAATTATTGTTAATGAGTTGTATATGGGAAACCTGTGTATGTATTTGTGTAGTTTGGATTAGTGATACACTATTTTATTTTTCTAAATTGGTTAGTAAACCTAGTGGAAGATATTTCCTAGCTAAGGGATGTCACCCTGGGAGGCCATTAATGTAACTCTAGGTTGGTTTTGTTAGGATCACATAGGTCAACTAGTGTTCTGCAAGAAAGGTCTGTGATTTTCTCATTTTTCTTATTTATGTATACTAAAGGTTAGATCCCATTTGATATGTTTTTGATATATGTATTTACCCATGTTGATAATATATGTTTATATTATATTACTCTTATTTATTTTCACACTTTCTATATTCTTATTGAATTCTAAGATTTGGTTTTTTTATTAAAACTGAAGGGATTTGTAATGGATTTCCAAATTCTAGTTTTGGGAAACAAAAAGAAATTTTTATTAAAAAGGTTTTTTGAATCTTATTTTCAATTTAGTACTATCAATTTTAATGTTGAAATATATTATGTGGTTCATAGTAGTATCCTACTGGTCTTTTTCTATACACCCTACATACATCCATTGGGTTTATATAGATTTGATTATGTCTAGAATGTGTAAAAGGAAATAAGCCAAGTTTTTTTTGGCTCTTCTTGATGCCTCTTTGTCCTTTTTAGTGTGGTGATTAGTGGTGACCACATGACACAAGTATTTTGATCCTTTAAAGTATTTTTGGAATCTTCCAATATTGGTTTTAGTGTTGATGATGCATCAACCACTCAGGAATTCACTTTATTTTGTTTATCATGTGTATATGATGTTGTATATCATTTTCCTTTTGTTTATAAATTAATTTGGTTTATGATACGTTCATTTATTTTCATTTTGTTGTACTCTATTTGGATGATTCTTATTATTGATGCTATTTATATAATTTCATGGATATATAATTTATGAATACATTATATTGGATTTTCATATAGATTCGGTGTTTTGGTTTATGTGACATCAAGGGTGGAATCATTACCAAAATTTGTATTTTATACCTTCAACTCTTTTCATCATTCTGGGATGATCAGGAACATGCTTTGGGCCTTGTGTAAAAGTTCTTTGGGTGATACGGTAGGTTGACCCAGGTTGTTTTGTTATAGTGCATATAGAATCTAGAAAGTATGAAAATAAAGGAATACCTACTACTACCATATCTCAACCAAGAAAACATTATATGTGGTATTATTTCATTGATAGATGTTATATTTTTGTTAAATATGGTCATACGGTGAAATAATATAGCAACAAAAGTAATATAGGTTCGAATATGAGATTCCCTGCTCCTATGACAATAAGATGTCATGAATGGAATAATAAAAAATTCATTCCACTCAAAATTGATTCATAGTGTTGGATGATTATGAAGTGGGAGGGAAAAGAAATATGCCTCAAGTAACATTGATGGATCATTCATTATATCCATCCTGTAGAGAAAAAAATATTATGGAACATAAATAAGACTACCCCCATTGAAAAGAAAATGTGAATGGGTTTTTAAAGAAAATATCATCAAGGATAAACAAATATGAATTGGTTTTAATAAAAATCATGGAAGACAAGAACAAGGCATGTCTAATTGGTTTCACAAGTACCACTACAAGGTATGAAAACAAGTATAGTGGAGTGTATCTCTCATGGGGAAAGATTCATGGATATTTAGGTATCATTACTGGTATACAAAAGGAAGAACAATTAATAATTGGGATTGGTCAAACTTTGGTAAAGGTGACCCAATTGAATAAATTAAAGGGTTTGGAATCAGATAATAAAAATTAATTTTATAAAAGTGGTTTAAATCAAATAAAAATCACCATAAATTGTTATAAGAAAAATAGAAGTAAAGGTTTCACTTATTACGGAAAACCACATTCATCTACTTGAGGGTGTTTGGAGGTTCCCCTCTCTCTAGGGTGTATATATTGTTTTTTGATATGGTATTAAGGGATATATATAATCTATGGGGTGTCTATGTGATAAAATAAAATGCATGAAATGAGTGGTGTTGAAGAAAACACCAATGGTGTCAAGGATAAATCTAGATCAATAAGTGATTCCAAGTATCCACCAATAAAAATCAAAGATGAATCTGGTTATACTTGCTGAAATGATGAATTACGGGTGGTATGAATCCTGATTTTGGGTAAAAAATGTGTCAAACCCATATATAATTTTTTCAAATAGTACCAATATAATATTAAAATTCAAAATATATTATTATTAATTTACTAAGTGGTGACATACCCTAAACAAGGAGTAAAAATTGATTGAGAAGTTATTGCATCCATGGAGAGTTGCTTGTTCTATTTGTTTATAAACTAATAATCTTGTATCATTGGGTCACTCTCCAAAATACTAAAAGATTGTAAAGGTGGGGGGTTATAACCACTGAGTGGTATCCCCATGCTAAAGATAATCTCAATATTTTGTGCCATGATTTGAATAATATTAGGGTGGATTAATGATTCAAATTTAAAGATTGATTAGCCTCATCTAGGAAAGTGGAATACCTATAAATAAATTAAGATGATGGATACCAATTGGTACTATTTTATCATTAATGAATGGTATTAATTAGTTTAATATATTTTATAACTCACACATTATATTTTATTACTTATACATTGGTGGTCTTGTATAAGTGTGATTAAGATCATCAGAAGTTTGATATTGAAGGAATTTAATATCTCAAGTTTCATAAGCTTATGGAATTAAATGGGTTACATGGAAAACATTGAATTTATTAACTTATAATTTTGTTTCCTACATCGAGTTTCAACTCGGTAGGTTTATAGGATTTATTGATAACTCATTTCCAAGTGGTAAATTTACTCACTATAATTCCTTGAAAAGAATGCAGTTGAAAGTGAAAGTGGATTGAAGTTGAAGTTACAATAAAGGGTGGTTTGAAGAATCTAAAAGGTTATTATGTTAATCAATAAATATATTTAAAGATCATAATTTTTTTAAAGAAAAAATTAATTGGATGAATGTTGTGAATGTATGGGTTACCAAAGGGGAAATTTCTAACTCTCTAAATTTGTATTTTCAAATAAAGTGGTAAAAAGAGCTCAAGATTCATTGATGTTAAATCTTATAGAGATTATAAGTGAATATAAAGGGTAAACATAGTCTCTCTAAATTTATATATTCTTAGAGTAATTAAAATATTATGATCTTTATTATAAATCTATTGGAAGAATTGTATTTATAAAGGGGTTAATTATGATGAAGATATAATGTTACCTTTTATGTAAAAAAGGGGAAGAAATAATGAAGTATCTAGAAAATTTGAACCCTTTGTATTTTATTGATAAAGGGGTGCGAAATAAATGCATAAATTCCATATGTTATAAGGACAATGTATTGAAAGATAAGTGGGTAGATATTATCTCCATCTATTGATAGTGCATAGATTTTATAGAAGAATTGTCATCAAAATCCAAATAGGGATATTGTTTCTATTGGGAGGTTGTATGTTGTATTTGTTGATAATAACTGAATTTTGATGATAATTTATGGTCATAGTTGTTTGTTGTATTTATAAAAAATAATGTATGTTTTATGATAATGGATGGTTGTGAAGTTTGTGTGGATTAAATATGTTATTATAAGGATTTATTCTTATTATGTAATCCTAGAAGTTGTTCTCGGTTAGGAAATTTAGAAGTTACTCTACAAGTTGAATTATTCTAGAAGGTTAAAAGTATTAAAGTTTTTATGGAAGTGGATTTTATCTATAAGTCATTCTATAAGTCCATAAGTTGTTCTAAAAGTGAAGATATTTTATAAATAACAATGTCTTGAATTCATTCTAGAAGAAGAGAAAAAGATGTTATGAAAATAACAATGGAATGAAGATCATTTTATATAGAAGATAATATTTGTGTTGTGTATATATCATATTAAAGATATATAATTGGAAATACCTGTGATATTTAGGGTTATATCAATGCATAAAGGTTTTAGAGTTTCATATTTTTGAGAAAATGGAAAAGTGAATATATGCATAGTTTTTATATTTTGTACATGAGGTTTTTATCTTCCATATATAAGTTGTTGTCTTTGGTATGTAAGGTTTTTATCTTTAGTTTTTAAGGATTTATCTTCAATGTGTAAGGAATTTATCTTGGTACATAAGATATTTTCCCCGGTATGTACGGTTTTTTAGGATCTTCCCTATGATACATAAAATATTTTGGAACTTACATAAGGTTTTTTATTTAAAGAGAAATTGAAAATTTATTGATTCATCTACATGATACGTAAGGGTGAATCTAGATTTTTTATGGATTCATAAGGGGAAATTCTAGACACATAAGAGTTGATTAGATTTTTCATGTAATGAATGACTACATCATAATAAACAGTTTCTCTTTGAGTTGTGTCAGATTATTATGTTGTTTTCAAAAGTTTCCTAATATATGGTCACATTACAATGGTTAGACCATGAAGAAAGAAGAATGTTCATAAGAGTTAAGCACTAGTCTGTTCAGTATCATAAATCAAGATTATAATGAATCACCCTATAATGCCATAATGCATCTAACATTTAGAGAAAAATGATGGAGAAACTAATAGGTTACACTGGAATATATGATTCTGTATCATGGTGTTTGAAAAACTAATGTTTAAAAATAGTATTAATTATTTGGAAATCCTTTAACTATTTTGTGGTTATTTAATGAACTTCATTTAACTTAATGGAGTGAAATATGGGACATTTACTTAAAGATGGTTTGAGATATGAATTTGAAGTAGAGGAAGTTCAAGGTAGTTAATTTCATGATATTGAATTTGAAACTCAAATCCCCTGACTGGAAAATGGAGGGAGAAGGCTAGAACTATAAAAAGAGAAATGTTATTAATAGAATTTAGTGTGAATAAATAATATAGATAAAATGAATATATAGTTTTGAGAATTTATAAATAATAAGAAATAAGGTGTTTAGAAACATAGGATTTATTGAATATATAAATTAGACATATTGGTTTTTTTCTAAATAGAATTTCATTAGAGATCATATTTCTGGAGATAAGGTATTGTACATAAAAGAATAAAATTAAGTGAAGTGAATTACATGAGTTCTATTGATCACATATAGTTGAATAGTTAAAGAGGATATATTTTAATAAGATAATTATTTATTTGTAATTATCTCTTTCTAGAGTCTTGCTGCAATATAAAGTTTATTTAGAAGACATTGCTTAAACTCTTCAAACATAGAGTTAAATATATTTTTCCTTATAATTTGGGAACATAACATGGTATAAATTGAAGCATCACATGTAAAAGTATGATGTAGATTACAACTGATATTCATGTTGATCATAGAGAAATATTTATGTCGATAAACTTAGAAGAGACCTACAAGACTATAAATTGATATCTTATCACTAGTAGAATTTTTATCTTTCGAGGTGGGATAAATATAGTGACCGCCATTTGGCAGTCGTTGTATTTTTACTACCCCAAACCTAATTTTTATTCTCCCCACCCCCCTCATTTACCCTCCTTGACCCCGCGACCCTCTCCCTGTTCACCCTCCCAGAGACCCCGATACCCCCAATGACCCTGATCCCCTTGCCTCTGCGCTACGCCCCCCACGACCCTGAGACACCCCTGGCAACCTGGGTGACCTGCACCCCATTGCCTCCGCACTGCGCCCCCCATGACCCTGGCGACCCCAACGACCCGCACCCCCTTTCTTCTGCGTTGTGCCCCCCGTGACCCTGAGACACCCCGGTGACCCCCATCCCCTGGCTCTGCACTGCTCCTTTGGATAGTCCCGCAGTCGTTCCCTACAGGCCCCACTGCACCCCTCCAGTGATTCCTCACGTCCCGCCTCCGTTGAACACTTTTGACCCATCATGCTTCATCGTGTAGAAACCTCCTGTTCTTAGTCCAGCAATTTCGCCCCTTTTGAGTCTGGTTGTCAAACCCTTGTCATCAAGCCGTTGCACCATCATGGATCTGCAATCGAGTCGCACCCCATTACACGTGGTCGATTCCTCTATAGGTAAGTCATTTTTTGACTTCCGTAATCCATTATACAGGTTGTTTATGAAAATTGTATTTCCCAGAGAGACCTCTCAGAGGGAATGTTTTTTTATTCATGACCAAAACTACAAGATAGGTTTTTTTTTCTTAAAAATAGCTTTGAACTCATTGGTTTTTAAGTTTTAATGATATGAGTTTTTTTAGAATTTAAATAATATATTTAAATTATTTTCTTTCTATTAAATACAGATATGGATAAGAGCTGGATTGATATGAAAGATAGGTTTTCTGCTAAATATTATGAGGGGATTAAGTGATTTATGGATTTCACCAATGGATTTCCAAGAGATTTGATTAGTTTTCCATACAGAAAATGTGAAAATAGATATCGCTTAAAATGAGATAGTGTTAGAGAACATCTATTTTTGAATGGGTTTTTGAAAAACTATAAGACATGGACACTTCATGGAGAAGAGTTTGTTTCATGTAATCAATCATAAAATATTTATATGGATGTTGATTCAAGAACATTTGATCCTATGAACATAATTCTCAATGATATGATGTGTCAGTTTCAACTTGAAGATAGTAATGTCATAAATGACAATGTTGTATCGAGTAATCCTCGTTCTTTTAAAGATGGAGAAGCATTGAAATTATTTGAGATTATTGATGATGCGCATACTGAATTATATCATGGATGCGCTAAATTTAGAAAATTTTCATTCATCGTTGGATTGTTACACCTGAAGTCCTTGAACAAGTGGTCTGAAACCTCATTCGACATGTTGTTGGTATTGTTGAAGAAGGTACTCCCTACTGAAGCGAAGATTCCAGAGTCATTCTATCAATATCGCAAGTTGACCGATGATCTTGGTTTTACATATGATAACATTGATGTGTGCCGCAATAATTGTATGTTGTTCAGAAAAGAGAATGCGCAATTAAATAATTGTACTATTTTTTATACATCTAGGTGGAAGGACAATGAGATTAATCAAGGTAGTCAGATTCTTTCGAACAGAGTCTTGAATCAAGGGAAACAAGTTTCTGCTAAGAATATGTGTTATTTCCCACCGAAATCGAGACTAAAGATATTCTTTATTTCAACTAAAATTTCTAAATTTATGACTTGGAATTAAGAGAGAAATAAAGAGGTTGATAAATTAACTCACCTAGAAGATTCTTTGGCATGGAAAGAGTTTGATCAAAGACACCCAAACTTTTCCCAGGATGATCGTAATGTTCGACTGGGTTTGACAATAGATGGTTTTAACCTATTTAGGTCCATGGTTGGTGCAACACATAGTACATGTCTAGTGGCGTTTCTTCCATACAACCTTCCCCCATGGGTGTGTATGAAGCAACCATTTTTGTTATTGTTGATTCTAATTGATGGACCGAGAGGACTTGGCGATAAAATCAATGTTTATATGCAACCTTTGATTGGTGAGCTACAAGAATTTTGGGCCGATGGTGTAATGACTTTTGACTCAGCATCTAATGAAATGTTTAGACTCCAGTCCACTTTTTTATGGACAATTAATGATTTCCCAGTGTATGCTAACTTATCAAGTTGGAGTACAAAAGGAGAATTCTCCTACCCTTATTGTAATAAGAGTAAGAAATATATATGGCTTAATCACTATATAAAGTGGGCATATCTTGGTCACATATGCTTTCTTTCTCCATTGCATAGGTTCAGAAAAGACCGTGTGTCATTTTATGGGAATATAGAGTATGACCCATCACCACAAATACTATCTAGGGTTCAAATTTGTGCACAACTAGATCAAGAAAACATCCATACAATGTATGATTTTCAAGATTTATTGTCTCCTACATTGCCTTCTATTCCTACCGAAAATAGACATCGCAGTCATAATTGGAAGAAATGGAGTTTTTTTTTGAATTGCCTTATTAGAAATATAATATTTTAAGACATAATTTGGATGTGATTCACATTGAAAAAAATGTATGTGATAATATATTGTGCACCATTTTAGGCGTCAAGGGGAAATCAAAGAATAATGCTAATGCTCAACGTGATTTGCAAGAAATGGGATTGAGAAAACCTTTACATTTACAACTGGGTGAAGGTAATCGGGCATACATGCCTACTGCATAGTACACAATGAGTAAATAAGAGAAACAAACATTTCTATCAATTTTGAAGATCATTAAGGTTCCAGATGGTTATTACTCTAATATTTCCAAGAATGTAAATATAAAGAGCATGACATTACAGGGGTTGAAAAGTCATGATAATCATATTATGCTTCAACAGTTAATTCCTATAGAAATATGTGATTACTTAACTACCCAGGTTACTGAGATGTTGATTGAAGTTTCTAATTTTTTCAGACATCTTTATTCAAGAAATTAACGCATGAGTGATTTGAAAAAGTAGTAGGATAAGATTGTATTTTCACTATATCACCTAGAGAAATTATTCCTGTTGTCTTTTTTTGATGTCATAGTTCACTTGACTGTGCATTTAACTGGTGAAGTCATTGCTGGCAGTCCCGTGAAATTCAGGTGGATGTATCTAATAGATCGATACTTAAATAAATTGAAACAGTATGTGTGCAAAAAATATCGTCTGGAAGCTTCAATTTCCAAGGGATATTTAATGGATGAGTGTACTAATTTCTATAATTCATATATTGATGAGGTTGAAACAAAGATAGATAAACCCTCCCAGAATGATGAGGGTCCAATTGGAGAAGGAATAACATTTGATATGAAAAATGATGAGTGGGTTCAAGCTCATCGATATGTGTTGTTCAACACTCCATCACTTATTCCATTGATACAGTAAGTTTCATAGTTGATGTGTCTTTTATGTATATATTTATTTTATTACTTACCTTTTATTGTGTTGTGATTTAAGATGCATATCGCTGAGTTGAAATTTGAAAGGCCTCGTGCAACTGACTATCAAATCCAAAAACATCATTTTAACACATTTTATGAGTGGTTCAAGACTCATGTACATATAAATAATTGATTTAATATTTTTATAGTGCAAATTTAGTTGTATTTTCACAATACTTTATCCATTGAACTATGTAAAATTTTCATATTCAAAAGATACATGATTTTAGTACCCATACTATAAGAAAAGAACTCAACCAAATAGCTGAAGGCCCATTTATTATAGCTTGATGCTATAATTCTATGGTTTCTAATGGATTCTGATTTCATATTAGTGATGTTAACATGAATAAAGCCACACAAAATAGTGGTGTTGGTTGTTCTTTTATTGGTGTGGGTTATTATTATGGATTTTTGAGGGATATTATTGAGGTTATTTATGGTCATGGCTTAAAACACATATTTTTAAGGTGTGATTGGGTCAATTCGGTTCGTGGAATAAAAGTTGATAACTTCCAATTTACATCAGTAAACTTTAACAATATGCTATATAAAGATGACCGAGTAAGCAATGAGTCCTTCATATTGACATCGCAGGCAGAGCAAGTTTACTTTGTCAGCATTGATTATGATTGGAATGTTATGGTGAAAATGTCTAGAAGAGGGGTGTTTCTGATTGATCAAGAGGAACCTAACATTGTCACATTTCCTGATCAAACACTTGACCAAACAACAGTAGCTATACGAGATGAAGATATACAATGGGCTAGAGAGACAATTGAAGGAGATACGATAGACTTTTATGATTAGTGAAAATTGTAATTATTTCCCCATATTGTTTGTAAAAATATTTATGAGTTATATATGTATAAAAATTTCTTGATTTAACTATAATTTTTTTAATGTAGGTATGTCACAGGGTGATTAGAGTGATTCGCCTGATGTTTTCGGTATGTATGTTTTCATTTTTATAAATTAATTGATTGTAATTTTTTATGTTTATTTCCCTATCTATTTCTAATTTTTAATTAAAGATTTAGTTATATTGTAATTGAATTATGAATTTATGTTTATTAGGATCTAGTGCATCTTCCAGTAGACGCAAGGGTCCTGGTACAGGGGTTCGATCCTGGAACTCTGGAGCCCGATTGGATGTGTTATTTGATGACACATTTCACCCAGTCGAAGAAGGTGATACTGTATTGATTCATCAGTTTGGGCATATGATATGAGACCCACATAGATTCCCCCTGACGAATCATGATTGGACTTCTTTCCCCCAGGATACGATTGACAGATTATGGAGCACTGCCACAAAAACAGTTTTTCCCAGCACCCTCCCCCCTTTATCAGCGCTAACAAAAAAGCGCTGATAAAGGGGGGGCCTTTATCAGCGCTAAAAAAGCACTGATAAAAGTACCCATTTATCAGCCCTTTTTTAGTGCTGATAAAGCCCCCCCCCCCTTCTATCAGCGCTTTTTTTAGCGCTAATAAAGGGACCCCCTTTATCAGCGCTTGTTTAGTAGCACTGATAAAGGGTCAAATTAAATATATATATATATATATATATATATATATATATATATTAATATATTAATATATAAATATAGTTATATTGATATAGATATAATATATAATTTTTAAATATATTTTATATAAGTATAAATGTACATTAACACTTGATATACTTAATATATAAGATATTTAGTGAAAATGGATTCTTAAAAAATTAAAAAAAATATATTTTTAATTAATAATTTTCTAATTATTATGGAGTAGTAGTCATTTAATAACAATTTGAAGACCAAAAAAATTAAAAAAAATTAAAAAAAATTAAAAAAAGATCCAAAATAAGTTGAAAACGCAACTCAAACTTCAAATGGACATAACTTTTGATCCGGGTGTCTGTTTGAGATCTACCACATATCAAATCGAAGCATGCGACGAGCTCTACGTTACTATGACTAGGAGGAACCCGAGTCAAGCGTTTTTCGAGGCCAAAAGAGGCCCATAAGGCCTCAAAAACTGAGTTTTTAGTCGGGGTACCCAGATTTTTTAACATTTTGTGGGTTTTCAGCCTCATTTGAGGGGGTATTATTGGCTTTTTTGGTGGGGACTGAATTTACTCCAAGGTATTACATTCATATTGATATTATGTCTTTGAAATTTTATCGTTTTTTATAATGCACTTCTATTTATAATCAAATATATAACTATATGTACATATTTTTTATATATTCACACCTAAAAAATAAATTTTTAAAATAAATAATTAAACATATTTACATATAAAATATATTAACTCTATCTAAATAATAACTAATATCAATTTTATTTAAAATACCAATATATGAATATTTATATAAATACTATATATTAATATAACTATATATATATATATATTAATCTAGCTATATATATATATATTAATATAACTACATATATATTAATATTACTATATATATATATATTAATATCATTATAAATATATATATTAATATCACTATAAATATATATATTCATATAACTATATATATATGTATATTAATATAAATATATATTACTATACGAATAAATATAACTAAATATATATATATAAATAGAGATATATATTAATATAACTATATATAGATATATTAATATAACTATATATGTATATTAATATAAATATATATTACTATACGAATAAATATAACTATATATATATATAAATAGAGATATATATTAATATCACTATATATATATTAATATCACTATATATATATTAATATCACTATATATATATTAATATAACTATATATATATTAATATAACTATGTATATATATATATTAATATAACTATGTATATATATATATTAATATAACTATATATATATTAATATAAATATATATTACTATACAAATAAATATAACTATATATATAGAGATATATATATATATATATATCATGAAATAGCAAACAAATCAAAATAGAGTAGTGGTAAGGGCTTAGGCGCGCAGGGGGGAGGTCTCGAGTTCAAAACCTGCTAGAGGCAGAGGCGCGTGCATGGGAGTGGATGTTGGGGGCTAGCGCTGATAAAGGGTGGAGGGGGTGTGTGCGGGCACTGGAGGGGCTAAAAAGCGATGTTAAAAGGGGGATCAAGCGCTATAAAATCCCCCCATGATTGGCATGATTTTTTTAATTTTTTGTAATTTTTTTTTTTAATTTTTTTAAATTTTTTTTAAATTTTTTTTATTTTTTTTAACTTTTATCAGCGCTTTTTTAAAAACGCTGATAAATGGGTCCTTTATCAGCACTAAAACGAAAGCGCTGATAAAGGAAGCACTGATATAGGACCCCTATATCAGCCCTAAAAAAAGCGCTGATAAAGGGGTACTTTTATCAGCGCTTTTTTTAGCACTGATAAAAGACCCCTTTTATCAGCGCTTTTTTTTAGCGCTGATAAAAGGGGTCTTTATCAGCGCTTTTTTTTAGTGCTGATAAAGGGGACCCCCCCCCCCTTTTATCTTCGTCGGATTTAACAGCGCTTTTCCTAGCGCTGTTAAAGGCCCTTTTTAGCGCTGATAAAGGGTGTATTTGTAGTAGTGGAGGGAGGTTCAGGTAAATTCAATTTTTAATTTTTCATGATATTGTTTTTATTATTGTTGCATCTACTGGCTATTTTTTTAACAAGATAATTTTATATCCTATCCAGATGAGTTTCGGGTCGTATTTATGGCCAAATGCCAAAAATTATGGAAGGATTGCACGGGAATGGTGAAGAGAGATCACTCGATACCATTTGTGGGTGTGCCATACATTCTACAGTGAGTCCCTCCGGGCATTCTTCCCATGCAGTGGTGGGATTTGGTTGCGTTTTGGTTGAGTGAGGCAATGATGGTAAGATTTATTGCTTTTAATCTATAAATGACTAATTTTTCATATGTCTATTAACTAAATACATTGAATGTAGACCGAGTCTACTTGTCATTCGCATAATCGGGTGATGAAAGGCATGCCTTCCAGACTTGGAACTCGACATGTGTCACAGCATAGACATGATGTAAGTTTAGAATTTACTATTCATTCATATATTAAAAATATTGTAGTATAACACAGTAAATCCATTTATTATAGTTACACTAATGAGGTGAGTCGATCAATCGGATGTCCATATGGGTGAGGACTGCTAGGGTATGAGATCTCGATGTTTTCAGTGTTATAGTAAGCAAATTATTTACTAATAAATGTATTTTTATTTTATAAAAATTATTCATATTTGTTCATTGATTCATTATATGATATAGGCTCAGTTTGATGTTCAATTAGCAGAGTTTCCATAGGAGGAACGTCATAGTACTGTGTGTAGAGATGAGATATTTCAGTGTGTCATGTGGCATGACGGTCATGGTTATTCTTTAACTTATGGTGGTTGTGTCCCACGATGTGTAGTTGTTAGAGCAGAGGCGACGGGTGCATGTAGAGATGCAGGGATGTGCACATAGACTGAAATAGATGTTTCCATGCAGGCCATTCAATACAATATGGATACGCGGTTTCAGCAGTTACATGTAGAGTATGAGGAGAGATTATCATAGATGTCAGGACGTATCGATGAAGTGACGATGCAACGTCCTGTTGATGGTACACAAGTGGCATCACAAGTAAACAATAAAACAAGCCATACTCATATTGACTTCTATTGATATATTTAAGATACATAATATTGATATATATTGTAGACTCCGAATATAGCTGGTGGACATCGTAGTGATATTGGTGATCCAAATGAGGATGAACATGCATGAGGTAATTTACATTACCATTTTAATATCATAAATGAATTAGGAATTAATAATTATTCTCGAACCTTTAGGTTTATTTACACCTATGTGTTTTATTGTTTTAATTCTTGTGGTTTAATTCATTATTTTAAAGTTTACCTGATTGTTAATTATGATATATTACATAACACTTCAATTTATTAACACGACAACAACCGTCGGGTGAATTGTGAAATGTTTGGGCAGACAGCACATCAATCGGACGTGCGGTTTGCGGGGTATGGCTAAATATGTGTTTTTTAAGTGTTTTGCATGCTTGAAAAAGGTGCATGGGGTGGTAAAAGCTGGCAGAACAGCCTCGAAATTCCATGAAATTAGGCGACAATAATCAGAGAGTGAATTGTAAAAAAATTTGGCAGATGACACGTCAATCAGAGGTGTCGTGTGGCTGCGGTGACTGAAAATGCACTTCTGGTGCCATAAACGACCAAAACACGCATTTAACAGTCAAATGCATACCGAAAAACATCAAAATAACTTGAAATCAGAGGAAAACAATTCTAATTATTATTCGTGATGTGTACGCGGAAACGGTATGTCAATCGGATGTGTGGTTTGCGTGTACGGCTGAATATGTGTTTTTTCAATGTTTGGTGCGCTTGACAAAGGTGTGTGGGGTGTTCAAAACTGGCCAAATGACCTTATAATTCCATGAAATCAGGTAACAACAACCTTCGAGTGAATTTTAAAATGTTCAGGCAGACAACACGCCAATCGGAGGTGTCATGTGACCGCAGTGACCGAAAACACACTTTCGGTTCCATAAACGACCAAAAGAGGTGTTTAAGGGTCAAATGCATACCGAATGACATCGGAATAACTTTAAATAAAAGTAAAACATTCTAATTATTATTCATGACATGTACACAGAGAAGGCATGTCAATCGTACGTGCGGTTTTCACGGCATGGCTGAATATGTGTTTTTTCGGTGTTTGGCGAGCTTGACAAAGGTGCGTGGGGTGGTCAAAATCAGTCGAACGACCTTGGAATTCCATTAAATCAAACGAAAAAGACCTAAGAGTGAATTTTGAAATGGTCGGGTAGACGACATGTCAATCGGGGGTGTTGTGTGGCCGTAGTGACCGAAAACGCACTTCTCGTACCATAACCGACCAAAACACGAGTTTAACGGTCAAATGCACACTGAAAGATATCATAATGAATTGAAATCACATAAAAACAGTCTAATTATTATTTTTGATTTGTACGCGGTGATGGAACTTCAATCAGATGTGTGGTTTGTGCGGTACGGCTGAATATGTATTTTTTCTGTGTTTGGCGCGCTTGAGAAAGGTGTGTGGGGTGGTCAAAACCAGACGAAAGACCTCATAATTCCATGAAATCAGACTACAACAACCAACGAGTGAATTTTAAATTTTTCAGGCAGACGCCATGTCAATCGAAGGTGTCGTGTGACCGTGGTGACTGAAAATGCACTTCTAGTGCCGTAAATGGCCAAAACAGGAATTTAACGGTCAAATGCATACTTAACGACATCAGAATAACTTGAAATTAGAGGTAAAAATTCTAATTATTATTTATGACGTGTACGCAGATACGTTACATTAATCGGACGTGTGGTTTGCGTGGTACGGCTGAATATGTGTTTTTTCAGTGTTTGGTGCGCTTGACAAAGGTGCGTGGGGTGGTCAAAACCAGCCGAACGACTACAGAATGCCATGAAATCAGGCGACAACAACCGGAAAGTGAATTTTGAAATGGTCGGGTAGATGACATGTCAATCGGAGGTGTCGTGTGACCGCGGTGATCGAAAATGCACTTATGGTGCCATAAACGACCAAACACGCATTTAACGGTCAAATGCATACCGAATGACATCATAATGACTTGAAATCACAGAAAAATAGTATAATTATTATCTGTGACATGTACATGGAGATGGTACGTTAATCAGACGTGCAGTTTTGCGTGGTATGGCTGAATATGTGTTTTTTTTGTGTTTGGCGTGCTTAAAAAAGGTGTGTGGGGTGGTTAAAACCGGCCGAACGACCTCAGAATGCCATGAAATTAGGAAAAAACAGCTGGCAGGTGAATTTTGAAATGTTCGGATAGAACATACGTTAATCAGAGCTGTCGTGTGACCGCGGTGACCGAAAACGCACTTCTGGTGCCATAAACGAAAAAAACAGTCATTTAATAGTCAAATGCATACCGAATGACATCAGAATGACTTGAAATTATAGTAAAACATTCTAATTATTATTCGTGATGTGTACATGGAGATCGAATGTCAATCGGATGTGCGGTTTGCACGGTACGGCAGAATATGTGTTTTTTTGGTGTTTAGCGCGCTTGAGAAAGGTGTGTGGGGTGGTCAAAACCGGCCAAATAACCACAGAATTCCATGAAATTAGACTAAAACAACCGGTGAGTGAATTTTGAAATGGTCAGGTAGACGAAACTTCAATAGGAGGTGTCGTGTGATCGCGGTGACCGAAAACGCATTTCAGGTGCCATAAATGACCAAAACAGGCATTTAACGGTCAAATGCATATAGAATGACATCAGAATGACTTGAAATCATAGTACAACATTCTAATTATTATCTGTGATGTGTAATCGGAGACGGTACATCAATCGGATGTGCGGTTTGTGCGGTACGACAGAATATGTTTTTTTTCAGTGTTTGGCGTGCTTGAGAAAGGTGGGTGGGGTGGTCAAAACTAATCGAATGACCTTGGAATGCCATGAAATCCAATGAAAACAATCGGAAAGTGAATTGTGAAATGGTCGAGCATACCACACGTCAATTAGAGGTGTCTCATAATCGCAGTGATTGAAAACGCACTTCTGGTGCCATAAACGACCAAAACAGGCATTTAATGGTCAAATGCATACTAAAAGACATTGGAATGACTTGAAATCACAGGACAACATTCTAATTATTATCCATGATGTGTACGTGGATACGGAACGTTAATCGGACATGCAGTTTGCACGGTACGGTTGAATATATGTTTTTATGTGTTTGGCACGTGTGAGAAAGGTGCATGGGGTGGTTAAAACTGGCCGAACGACCTCAGAATGCCATGAAATCAAGAAAAAAATCAGAGAGTGAATTTTGAAATTATCAGGCATACCACACATAAATTGGAGGTGTCATGTGACCACGGTGACTGAAAACGCACTTCTGGTGCCATAAATGACCAAAAGAGGCGTTTAACAGTCAAATGCATACCGAACGACATCGAAATAAATTGAAATCATAGGAAAATAGTATAATTATTATACATGATGTGTATTTAGAGACAATACATCAATCGGACATGTGGTTTGCGTAGTACGACTGAATATGTGTTTTTTCGGTGTTTGGCGTGCTTCACAAAGGTGCGTGGGGTGGTAAAAACTGGCTGAACGACCTCATAATGACATGAAATCAGGTGAAAACAATCGGAGAGTGAATTTTGAAATGGTTGGGCAGACGAAATGTTAATCGGAGGTGTCGTGTGAACGCGGTGACCTAAAACGCACTTCTCATGCCATAAATGACCAAAACATGCATTTAACGGTCAAATGCATACCAAACGACATCGGAATGACTTTAAATCATAGGACAACATTATAATTATTATCCATGACATTTAAGTGAATATGGAACGTCAATCGGACATACAGTTTGCGCGGTACGGCTGAATATATGTTTTTTCGGTGTTTAGCACGCTTGACAAAGGTGCATGGGGTGGTCAAAAATGGTTGAATGACCTTTAAATACCATGAAATCAGATTACAATAACCGATGAGTGAATTTTGAAATAGTCGGGCAGAGGACACATCAATCGGAGGTGTCGTGTGACCGATGTGACCGAAAACGCACTTCTGGTGCCACAAACGACCAAAACAGGCGTTTAACGGTCAAATTCATACCGAATGACATCATAATGACTTGAAATCATAGGAAAAAATTCTAATTATTATTTTTAACATGTATGTGGAGACGAAATATTAATCGGATGTACGGTTTGCATGGTATAGCTGAATATGTGTTTTTTTGGTGTTTGGCGTGCTTGAAAAAGGTACGTGGGGTGGTCAAAACCAGACAAATGACCTCATAATTCCATGAAATCAGATGAAAACAACCAGTAAGTGAATTTTGAAATGATCGGGTAGACGACACGTCAATCGGAGGTGTCGTGTGACCGTGGTGACTAAAAATGCACTTCTAGTGCCAAAAACGACCAAAACACGCATTTAACAGTCAAATGCATACCGAACGACATTGTAATGACTTTAAATCACAGTAAAATAGTATAATTATTATTCGTGACATGTACACAGAGATGACACGTCAATAAGATGTTCGGTTTGCGTGGTACGGCTAAATATGTGTTTTTTTGGTGTTTGGCACACTTGACAAAGGTACGTGGGGTGGTCAAAACTGGCTGAACAACATCATAATGCCATGAAATTAGGTGAAAACAACCGGTGAGTGAATTGTGAAATGTTTGGGCAGACCAGATGTTAATCGGAGGTGTCGTGTGACCGCGGTGACCGAAAACGCACTTTTGGTGCCATAAATGACCAAAACGGGCGTTTAACAGTTAAATGCATACCTAAAGACATAATAATGACTTGAAATCATAGGAAAAAATTCTAATTATTATTCGTGACATGTACGCAGAGACGGAACATCAATCGGATGTGTGGTTTGCGCGGTACAGCTGAATATCTGTTTTTTCGGTGTTTGGCGCGCTTGACAAAGGTGTGTGGGGTGGTCAAAACTAGCCTAATGACCTATAAATTCCATTAAATCAGACTACAACAACCAGATAATTAATTGTGAAATGTTCGGGTAGACGACATGTCAATCGGAGGTGTCGTGTGACCGTAGTGACCGAAAACGTATTTCTGGTGCCATAAACGACCCAAACAAGTGTTTAATGGTAAAATGCATACCAAACAACATTAGAATGACTTGAAATCATAGAAAAACATTCTAATTATTATT
The DNA here is from genome assembly GCA_963277665.1 of Viscum album. Taxonomy (NCBI): domain Eukaryota; kingdom Viridiplantae; phylum Streptophyta; class Magnoliopsida; order Santalales; family Viscaceae; genus Viscum; species Viscum album. The sequence continues at coordinate 228,218,099 of OY728162.1, forward strand.
TGTGATGTGTACGCAGGGACGGCGCATCAATCGGACGTGCGGTTTGCGTGGTACGACTGAATATGTGTTTTTTCGGTGTTTGGCGCGCTTGAGAAAGGTGTGTGGGGTGGTCAAAACCGGCCGAACGACCTCATAATTCCATGAAATCAGACGACAACAACTGGTGAATGAATTTTGAAATTTTTTAGTAGACAAAACTTTAATCTAAGGTGTCGTGTGACTTCGGTGACTGAAAATACACTTCTGGTGCCATAAACGACCAAAAGAGGCGTTTAATGGTCAAATGCATACCAAACGACATCAGAATGACTTGAAATCGCAGGACTACATTATAATTATTATTTTTGATGTTTATGTGGATACATAACATAAATAGGATGTGTGGTTTGCACATTATGGATGAATGTGTGTTTTTTAGGTGTTTGGCGCGCTTGAGAAATTTGCTTAGGGTGGTCAAAACCAGACAAACGAACTCAAAATTCCATGAAATCAGGAGAAAAAAAGTGTCAAGTGAATTGTAAAATATTCGGGTAGACCACACATCAATTGGAAGGGTCGTGTGACCGCGGTGACTGAAAACGCACTTCTAGTGCCATAAACGACCAAAACAGGCGTTTAACGATCAAATGCATACCAAACAATATCGTAATGACTTTAAATCACAGGAAAACATTATAATTATTATTATTGAAGTGTATGCGGAGATATCACATCAATATGATGTTCGGTTTTCACAGTACGGTTGAATATGTGTTTTTTCGGTGTTTGGTGTGCTTCACAAAGGTGCATAGGGTGGTCAAAACCGGCCAAACGAGCTCGGAGTGCCCTGAAATCAGGCGAAAATAACCAACGAGTGAATTGTAAAATGGTTGGGTAGACCAGATGTGAATCGGAGGTGTCGTGTGACCACGGTGACCGAAAACGTACTTTTGGTGCGATAAACGGCCAAAAGAGGTGTTTAACGGTCAAATGCATACCAAACAACATCAGAATGACTTGAAATCATAGGACAACATTATAATTATTATCCATGATGTGTGTCAACAAAGGACACATCAATTGGAAATGTGGTCTAATTAGAACCATAGAATTAAGATTTTAAATTTTTAAAAAGGTATTCGAAATTATTAATATATTTTCAAAATCAAATACTTTCGATCTATTATAGTAAGTTTGAATTTAAATATATGTTATTGAATTTCAATAATTTTTTGGATGTTTTTTTCAGTATTAATTTTTTTATTAAATTTTGTCATGAATTTATATTCGATGATGGATGTGGAAGCTTGGAAGATAACGAGTTGAAGAGATTTATGTGCATATGAGTTTATATATTTTGGAAAAGTTTTTTTTTATTTTGAAATATAGAGTTTTTTATTGTATTACTGACACTTTTAAAAAAAATAAAAAAGCCTATAGTGACCGCCATTTGGCAGTCGCTATAGGTGATATCGGCAGCACCTAGAGCGTTCACCATTTGGAAGACGTTGTATCCAAATCCAAACTGAACTATAGCATCTGCTATTTGGCGGTCGCTATAGGTGCTGCCGATATCACCTATAGAGACCGCCAAGTAGCGGTCTCTATAGTCCATGTCGGCTCGTCTACAGTGTCCGCCAAATGGAGGACGCTTTTAGCAACAGTGACGGGCCTAAAGCATCTTCCATTTGGCGGACGTTAGGTGGCCGCTAAAGACCTTTAGCGACGGCTTTTGGCGGTCGCTAAAGGACTTCATTATACTAGTGTATAGAGTAGTGTGTGAAGGAGGAGGAGAGACTGACCCTTGGGAGTTAGTGATGTAACACCCCATTACGCTTTTTAGGTATGCCCTTGTTTATGATTTTTTTTATCATCCTTGTTTGGGTTTTTTTGTGGGATTCAAGAGTGTGGAGAGATTTCTCTAGGGAAAATGACCTAAAGTTTAGGGATGTATGATTATTTTAATTAATAGAGTCTGGGAATACATGTATTAATGGCTTAGAGGGGTTATCTCCAATTTCATAGAATTTCCTGAGTGCCTTGGTGTTTTTATACTAAGAACTGGAATATTTTTTATCTACAGGGAAATTACACGATGTATAATGGGATCACACACTGTGTAATGGTCTCCATGCATATTCCATGAAATAGGTTTAGGGCATGAAAGGATTATACTCTCTATACTGGGTTCACATTGTGTAAATAGAGAAATTGGGTTTTTAATAAAAAATAGATTTGTTTTCCAGAGAGTTCATCCTTTGTGGAATTCAATACATGTAGTGGGATTACACTCCATGTAAATGTTAGTATATGTAGGTTTTAGGTGCTGTTTAGCTCATTTATTTTTCATTACACCTACAACCTTCCCTCTCTTGACCCAAAGCTCACCCTAGACTATTTTGGGTGTTTCTATCCCTCTTGGATCACTTCATTCAATGATTGATCATCAAGGTTGTTATAGTGTGCCTCTATGGGTAAGTGTTCCTTCAAGTACCTATTTCCTTTTATTGTGGCCATTTCCTTGGCTACAGTTAGGTTTTATATTCAATATCGGGTAGTTTTTTCTATTTATCCTTTGTAGTTTCTTGTCACACCTTTTCTTTCAAAGTCAGATCTCTTGGTTTCCAGTCACTATCATTAAGGGAGGATATATTTATACCATTCTAAGGTAGTTTTTTCTATACAATGAATTAATTCAATGAATTTCATAGCGTTCTTGTAAATTTCATATGGGTTATTCATTGATTTGAAATAATATTCGGTTTCAAATATTTTCTTGGAAGGGAAAATGTTTTTAAAAAGGGTGTTTTTTTTTTTGAAAATGGATTTGATTGATTCTAAAATGGGTTTTCAAACACCAAAGTGGATTGGATTAGATTTTAAAATGTTTTATAAAATTGTGATCATGGTTTTGAAATGTATTTTGGAAATTGGAACATTGGTAACCTTAGGTGTGTTGGGAAATAGACATGAGTAGACTTAGTGTGTGTGGCCTCACTATGAGGTAACCTTTGGTATATCAATATAATATGGAAGAAATTGATATTGGTTGGTTCCAATATTATAAATTTTTAGGAATTTTGGTGTCTATTACGCATTTTCTCATAGGTTAGGGCCCAATATGACGTGATTTTTTATTTATTGTTATTTATCGCATGATCATTTTTATCAGGGATTGTTGCTCACATGTTTTTGTATGAGGTTGTATCACATGACATCGCATGATTCTATTTCTTGGATATGTGTTTACCTTCATACCTTGTGATGCATGGATATGATTTCCTATTTTATCACTTCTAATTTTCATATTTCTGGTTTCGGAATATGAAAGGATTTTATGGAAACTAAATTGAAAATTATTTGTAAATGAATTGGATTTATAAAAAATGCTTTGTAGACTGTTTTTGTTTTAAAATATAAAACTGTTGTATTCTTGATATTAGACCTTGTATAGACTCTAGAGTGGTATCCTGTCGGGCTTTGTTCTCACACCCTACTTTTGAACTTAGGTAATTGTAAATGTTTTATTGCATGATATGGGTAAAGGGAAGAGCATCGTGTAGAATTTTGGATTCTTCTTTGGTATTTACCTTCATAGATGAGTGGTTTAAAGGTGATTGATGGTCGCAAAGAGACTTTATTCTTTCTTTATTCATAATTTCTGGTTTAGGTGGTTTTTCTTGGTTTGTATGGACCTGGTTTTATCTCTTTATTCTATATAGTATTCTGGTTGTATGTATCATTTCGTTATATACAAGACTTTTTCTATTTTCTTACTTTTCCTCACCATGTGACAGCCAACTTGGGTTTATGTTTTTTTTGAATTGGGTTGATTTGTTACAAATTGGTATCAAAGGGGATGTCTCATACTAAAGTGTGTTAACACTACCTGAGTTTGTTTCTATGTCTAAGGTACATAAGGGTTAGGACTATTGTAATTTAGATAGTAAGTGAGGAAAAGGGTTCGGGATAGCTCACTTCCATAACTAAACCTGAGTTACCATGGGTGGTCAGGTAATTTTATTAGGTTTGAGACTTGGGGTTTAGGGTCCTTTAAATGAATTTTATGGGAATTTTATTTAAATTTACCTATTGTTTTTGGAAATGTCTTTCATTGGTAGAATTATTAATTACTTTAAATTAATGTTATTTTAAATAATTGATTTGAATTCTTAAAGTGGACCTATTGGAATTTTCTCATGATCTAATTGGTTATTATATTTTTTTTATTAGACAATTACTTTTATAAGAGATCTTATAAATCTGAGAGAGGAAGTTACGAGATAGGATATGTAGGTTAATCCTCTAGTGGACTCTTCTTTGGTAGAAGATGAAATCTTCACTATTCAGAATATGGGTCAAGTAGGTGTCAGGAACCTAGGACATATGGAAGATCATGGCTCAGAGTGTGCTAATCAGTATCCACCCATATTCTGTGGTAAAAAAGGACCATAGGAATATTAGTAGTGTCTTGAGTGGATTGATGGGATATTAAATTTCTTGAAGACTCCAGAAGACTCGAAGGAGGGTTTTTCCACGTACATACTCGAGGGACTAGAAAGAGATAGTGGGACTCTATTTTGAAAGATAAGTTATAATAGGACCTTATCTAGGATTATTTTAATAAAATAATTATTCAATAGTTTTACCCTAATACATTACATGTGGAAAAGACCCAAGAGTTTCTGACCTTGGAGTAGGGGGATTGTACCATTCTGGAGTATTCTACCCATTTTTCTAAGCAGGTGAATCTGGTACCAGAGCTTGTCACTAATGAGTACCTGAAGGCTCAAAGGATTGATTTGGGACTGAGGCATAATATTAGGTTGATTTTTATTCTCATGTTCCTTTAAATATTTTTAGTGGTAGTTGACAAATTAGATTTAGTTGAGATAGACATAGCTGGGAAGAAAATTTGGGTGGAGCTTTGGTTGGTGTAGTTGTTAGCCAGACTGTAGCTTATAACCAGAAAAAGAAACTTAAGGGTGGTAAGTTATCTTCAAGAATAGTTCTAGGTACTTCATCGGTACAATAGTATATTTTTTTACTATCAATGTGGTCATTATGGTTATACCAAGCCAAACTGTATGGAAACTCCTAGGACTTGTATTGTTATGAATTATCAGGACATCTGAATCATTTATGTGAAAGTATGTCCCAAGGAAGTATGTCATAATCCACTCTTACCAAGGGTTATCAGGTTCATACCAATGATTCCAATGGTTATGGGTCAAATCCTTAGGCTAAGGGGGATGTTCATGTGGCTAAGACTGAATGTCTTTATATGACTGAGTGTGTGCAAGAGGAATCTAAAGTAGGGTTATCTACTGTTAGAGGTATGATGTTTATTTCATCTTTTATGGTGATATCTTTGTTTGATATTGGTAGTACACATTCTTTTATAACATCAAATTTAGTTGATGTGTTAAAATTTCATTTGTAACTTATATATTTCTTTTTGGATCCTTCCATGACTTTGGGAAAGTGTTCCAAAAAAAGTTTCTAGTGTCCCACATTTTAGTTAATGATAGCCAAATTTGAGGTAGAATGTGACTTCTTAGTGATCAATCTTGAAATATTCAACTTGATTATCAACATGTATTGGATAGTCAATGTTAAGGCCTAGATATACTATTATCACCATCATATATAGTTCTTATATTTTTATGGATCACTCATGTATTTAAGGGTGATTGGGACTCTTGTCACAACCTGTCCCATTGGGACCCATGATGAGACTCCACAATCCCACCTCCAATAGGCCAGGGGTTAATGACTAGCATCGAGTAGGCATATCACTAACATGGGAGGCCTTAACCTAAGTACCTATACACATGCACACATCTCCAAGCCCATAAAATACTGAAAGGTAAAAATAATTGAATAATAATGCATGCATACATATAAATCTCACAACCAGAGTACGACAGGAAGTAAAGGAAAGTAAGCAGGTCCAAATACAAGACCACCACAAAGAGTCTGAAAAAAATTCAAACTTGAAAGTAAACTGGGGACTGCTATAATGATACCATAGAAATTCACCTCGGTCTGTATGGTCTCACTAAGCATCATATGGTCTTGGTCAGTCTAGTGCTCTATCAAAAGGCTGATCATATTCACAAGACACATCACGTGTGGGTAAAGCTTTTGCAGGGGTGAGTATAACAATACATAGTAGGACACCTTGAAAACACATATAAAACAACAAAAGAATAATATTCAGATCTACATGGGTATATTTCTACAGCACATATAAAAATAATGTAACATCCTAACCCTGGATCCACTCAACCTATGCCCTGAGCTGGTGGGTCACATGGATTCATGCACATCTCCCCATATACTAGAGGTAGACGACTAGTAGAAAGGGTGTAAAGGTGGTATGTTGGTGAGATTATACCCTAATATTAGAGTGGCTTAGTGGATACAATCATAAGAATACAATAGCATAAGCACATAAATAAGTAGAAAAAGTAAATAAGACAGTGGAAGAATAAACAACTAAATAATAATATAAAGCCACTATGCAGTTCCATACACATGGATTTATGGTATGCGAGTATAAAAAAGGGAGATAGAGGTTAGGAATACAATCATTATATATAAAAAGTACAAAAGGAATAAAATGATGCTCCACTATCATCTTAATCAAATTCCCAATACTTTGCTCTTAAGCTCCATCTATAAGTAAGCATATCAAGAACCTGTATAATCTCACTTTCCCTTATCCATACCTGTAGTCATATAATCTTCTCAGGTACCAAAGGCAGCTTGAGTAGGGTGTGAGATAAAATATTAGTAGGCCACCACCAAAAGTAACTAGAATTAATCCAAGCAGTGCTCATAACTAAATATTGTTCAATTATAAATGAAATAATATACAATGCATAAATGAATAAATAACAATCTTCTCAGGTTCATAAAGGACACCCGGTGGCTCTACCTGCTTCAGATCACAATCGGAATAGATGTCTAATTAGTCACTATATATATAAATAGTAATAATATATATATATATAGTATTTTAATATATTGTTTCCACCTATATAGGCCAAGTATGTGTGGGAGTAAGTGACCATATACCTAGAATACTAGGTTTTGGTTGGATCGGAGTGTAACTCGGGCATCCCTTACCAGTTTAAATGAGATTATAAGCTCATGAAAAAGGGTACATTTCCTAAATCCAAAAAATAGTTTGAGAAGTAATGCTCGACACTCAGGATGGTGAGTGATCCATAATGTTAACACTCGAACAAGGGATGTGGCATGTCAATCCCACCATCCAACTAGTGTAAATGGTGTGAGATGTCATGCTCAACACCCAATATAAGGGAGCATGATACCATCAATATCAAGAGAACCCTTAACATCGTACCACAACCTATGACAAGGCATAATAATATTTATAATGTAATACATGAGGCATTACCTCTCATGTGTAAAGTTTTCCAATCCCGTATATAAAAATAAGGCATAATAGTTCGATTAGGAATTTGATAAGGAAATAAATAATAGGCATGGCCTTTCCACCCTTCAACCATTTCATTTCATTAAAGTAAAAGAAAATCAATGTGTATAAGACATTCCATTTAATATATTCCATTCAATTAACTAAGGATGGAAATTCAAGTTATAAGATTCAATCCATTTAAAAGGTGACATGGTCAATAAGGAAATCTTTGATGTGGTCACTTCCAATTATAGGTGATTTGGTCACTTAGGAGGTACCTTGGGTTCTATTAAACATTCGTATATAAGGGAAATTCAATTTAAAAATCTAGTCGGTAGCTAAATAAGAATTCTGTTCATTTGAAACAATTAACCACAAGGGGGAATTTAACTTGTCACAGCCTAGTTTTGTCTAGAAATCAGGTAAAAGTACTATAAATTACTAACCAAGGATCAAACAAAGTGTGTCTAGGTGTTTTTATCAATTTAATATGAATAACTCAATAAAAAGGGATGCTCATCAAAAGTCAGCATGTAGCACAATGGAAAAGCTTTGAGATGTCAAAAATCATGGGGAAAACAATGAGACCACCTACCTTAAAGACGCTGATGACTCCTCTTCCAATGAAGTCTTCAAATTTGAAGTAGTTTAAGAGAAATCTAAGAAACGTTCAAATGACCTAAAAATAGGGGAAAGTATATTTCACCTAAATACTTCATTAGATCCATATATAAACTTGGATAGAAGGTAAGATGAGGGAATATAATACCATAATCTATCCAACTCCTTTTACATATCTCAATTTGGTGACCGGATGTGAGAGATATAAAATAACCTAGGTTGGAGGATCTTGGGAGTTCAATAGGAGAGGGGGAAGACCATCCACTGGAAAATGGGAGAATAAGAATGAAAAGGTATGTTTATTATTACATTAAGGGCAAAGTGACTTTTCACCCTCAAAAATAAGGGTGCGCGGTTTGGCCACATGATTGGCCAAATTGTGCGCCAATCGCGAACCGGTTACTACTTCAAAGGGGAACCTCACACGGTTAGGTGCACGGTTTATCTAACCATGAAAAATCACTTCGTCCCAAAAGTTAGCAGCACTGCACAACATGCGCCTTAGCCCTCATTGTTTTAGAATAATTGTGCTGCATATGGGTCTCCACTTTCTATAACCACATGGTTTAGGGAAACCATGGGAGGTGGGTTTTACATTTTCTACTAACCATGTGGCCCAGTATTTTCATCCCATTTCAGGGATATAGGCTTTGAATGATCCTCGGATGCTCCTGAGACCCCATTGACTCAATTAAGAATCTTTATTTGGGCCAATTAAATTAATTAAAAATCCAAAAATGATTTTTACCTTCATAAAAAGATGATTTGTTACAACCTACCATCCTTAAAGAAACTCATCCCTAATTTGTCCTTCTGATGGTGAAGAGGTATCTTCGGTAAGAAGTTTCGACCAATGAGCTCGTGTATCAGCTTCATATTCCTAGGTCTCATTCTGTACTCATCCATGCTTCCATAGTACACATACCAAAGGAACTGACCTATCTTTTAGTGTCTTCACATTCTGATCCACAATACACATTGGATACTTCTCGAAGGAAGAATCTACATCCAATTCAACCTCATTAGGTTGAAATACATTTGATGGGTCTAGATGATATTGGTGAAGCTGAGACATGTGAAATACATTATGCATTGACCAGCATCTCTACGGAAGTGGCAACTGCTAAGATAATGGTCAGGTCTGTTTCATAACCTTGAAGGGTCCAACGAACCTAGGTGAGAGCTTGCCCTACCTTTGAATATGTATATGGACAAACTTGGGTGGGGATAATAAGAAAACTCGATATCCAACCTTGAACTTGAGAGGTCATCAGTGTATGTTGGCATATGGTTGTTCTCTAGACTAATCTGTCATCATGTGCTTTCTGGTCAACTAGACGTGCTATGTAGTATCCTGAATGAGATTTGTTCTAATCATAGCTACCTACCCTACCTCTATCCAACATAGAGGTGATCGAAAATGCCTTCTATATAAGGATTCATAAGGATCTATCTCAGTGGTATCTTGAAAGCTATTATTATAATAAAACTCAATGAGGATAATGTGTTTCTCCCAAGAACCCCCAAAGTTAAGGACACATGTATGAATCTTGTCCTCTATCACATGGATAATATTCTTTGTATGTTCATCAGTCTATGGGTGATATTCCATTCTCAAAAACACCTATGTTTCCAAGGCTTTCTGTAACCCATACTAGAATCATGAAATAGATCAAGAATATCTTTCAGAAACGATAGAACAAGGAGCTTCGTGAAGACGTAAAACCTACCTGACATATAAGAAATAACTGTATGACCTCCATCAAATAATCAATAACAGCATGCACTGTATCATTACCACATGGCGATCTAGCTAGACGAGTCATGAAATCCATTGAAACATTCTCCCTTTTGCACTTGGGAATGGAAAATGGCTGTAAAGTAACTATCAATCACTAATGCTCCACCTTCATCTTCTAATAAGTGGAACACCAAGTGATGAAGTTTACTATCTCCTATTTCATAACAGGACACCAATACTAGCGTCATAGATCCCGATACATTTTGGTGACACCGGGGTGAACCTCCCATTCTAAGGTGTGGAATTCCCACATCATCTTCTCTCTAATGTCCACTGGGACCCATACATGCCCACATAAAAGTAGAGTTTCACCCTCATCCATGGTCCAACCTAAATATATATCATCATCTAATATTATTTCCCTTAGGAAAATTCCTTCAAGATCAGATAGTTTTCTTGACCACACCTATTCTAGAACAGTATAGGTCACTGATATGGTTGAGAGGATAGTTTTACCATTGTCATCCTGAAATTCAATGTGAATCTTTGAGGATAAGGACATGAGTTTTCATTCTCCACTGGATTCTTAAACCTCTTATGAATGAGTCTTTCAGCTCAGAGCATCGGTTACAGAATTTACTTTACCTAGTGTGTAGGCAAGCTCAAAATCAAATGATTGTAGGTACTCCACCCACCTGTGTTTCTTGATATTAATATATCTATATATATATATGTACTTGAGTATTTTTTTGATCATTTAATTCCACAAAACTCTCTCTAAGTAGATAGTGTCTCCAATAGCATAATACATGAACTACAGTAGCTAGCTCAATGTAGTGTGTTGGGTAGTTCCACTCATGAGGCCTCAACTAAAGAGACCCATATGCAATGACTCACTCATCTTACATCAAAACAAATCCAATCCTGATACCTGATGTGTCACAGTATATATTATAGCTCTTTTCTATCTCTAGTAGAATCAGTATCAGCGCTAAAGTCAAACAACCCTTCAAATCCTGAATGGTTGCCTCAAAATCCTCTAACCATAAAAATTTAAAATCTTTATTTATCAAGCCCCTAAGAAGCACTAAAATACATGATAAATCCTAGATGAGGCATTTATAATACCTAGATATCCCCAAGAAACTCCAAATGTCAAAGACATTCTTAGACTACTCCCATGAAATTACAGCTCTAACTTTCTCTAGGTTTACTGAAACTCTTGACTCTGAGATAATGTGTCCTAGAAAGTGGACTTTGTCAATCAAAATATTTCATGTATTCATAATGATCTCAATATGGTTTTCATGGTCGTGTATGGAGATGAATACACCAAGATACTATCAACAAAGACTATTTTGAATGAATCCAGATACAGGTGGAAAACCAAATTCATAAGATCCATGAAGAATACAAGTTCATTATTGAGTCAAAATGGCATAATCAGGTACTCGTATAGACCATACCTACTCCTAAAATCTATGTGATGTGTATCTAAGGACCTGACACGCACCTGGTGATTTCCTAACCTAAAATCTATTTTTAAAAACACTCTCACTCCTCATTTCTGATCAAAGAGGTCGTAGATTCTAGATAGTGGATACTAATTCCTTACCATGAGCTAGTTTAATTGAAGGTAATCCACACAAATCATAAGGGTACCACCCACCTTCTTGGAAAAAAGGATTGTGAGCCCCAATGAGAAGTGTTGGGGCATATGAAGCCTTTAGCCACTAGATCCTCCAATTGCTTCTTGAGTTCTAGAAGATCCTTAGGTTCAATCCTATAAGGAGGAATGGTAATGGGTTCTACTCTTGGTAGTAGATAAATAGTGAAATCTACCTCTCTCATCGAAGGTAGATCAAATAATTCATTAGGAAAGATGCCCCTAAAATTATTCACTACAGGAGGAAAAATAGTGGGTCGTAAGCTATGGTCATCCAAGAAAAGACTGGAGATTTGAGTTGTCACACTACCCATCCTCTGTTTCTTAGGTCCTAGTCATGAATATTTCATATCACATTCTTCCTTATTCACGTGTATACCACCCTCTAGTGATATAAATGTCACCCTCTAATGATAGCAGTAAATATGGTCTCGGTAGGGAGACAACCAATCCATCTTGATGATTACATTAAATCCCTTCATATAGAGGACATAAAAATTACATATTAATAGATATCCACTTATATCAAGGTTATAGTTCTTAAAATAGAGAATTCCCCCTGAGAAGATACCTAATGGGGTATCAAGTGTCATAATTCCATGAAAGTGTTCAATCTCAAGTCCCATACTCTTAGTGATTCCCTCATATATAAAATAGGGGTACGTGCATGTATCAAACAAAGAAGACATTAAAGTAGAGGATACTAGAACAGTACCTCATACAGTAGAAGGTCAGTTACTCTTCTCCTTTAACATAGGTTAGACTAAATGTAACTAGCCTATATTGCGGCCCTGAGTCACTGCCTGACTGCCCTAAGCAAGCCCACTTTGTTATAATTGAAAATCATAAGCTTGAATGCCTCTTCCTCAACTGCCAACTCGGCCTGATCGGCTGGTGGTATTCTAACTACCTTCATGATGTGGCCCTACTATCCTCGCTCCTGATCTAGGAGTATATGTAGATACCTACTCACTAGGAAATAAAGAGAAATCCCTACAGAAGTGTCGTATATGCCTCATCCTTCCACAGCCTCTGTACTCCACTGGATCATGCAAGCACTAAGGTTTTTTGTGTCTAGGCTTCCCGCACTGGTGACATATTAGAAAGCTATTTGCATGAGGATCTTGACTACTACTACCTCTGCAAGTAGCCTCAAAATGTCTCTTTCACCTAGAAGAATAACCACTGGTAACTCTAGGTTCTAAACTACCTTGAATATCACCATCAGGTTCCCTTAAGTTTTGCTTTGTAATAAGGGATTGGTTGATGATTTCAGAAATAATGGTCAACTGGAAAACATTGACCCGCAACTAGATGGCGTATACCATCCCATCCTCAAATCACCTAGCAGTCATAAGATCATCAATTGCTAGAGTGGGAGAGAACTATTTCATCTTAGTGAAATGAGTAGAGTACTCCCTAACTGACATACCTCCCTGGTACAAGTTCATGAATTCTCTAGCTCTATTATCCCTCAGAGTCTAGGGAAATAAATTATCATAGAAGATCATCTAGAAATCTTCCCAGACCATATCTCAATACTGATTTACTTGGTTGATAATGTCCCACCACCACTTGGAAGAATCACGTAGCATATATGAAGCCAGTTTTACCCTCTACTCTAGAGTCATCTCTAGATGCATGAATATGAATAGAATATCTTCAAGCCATGACACATTAGTGTGTGGTACACCATCCCCTGAAATGGTGGTAGGATTCTTTTAATGGAACTACAAAGTCAACTCTTACATACTCGGGGTAGGTTGAACAAAACCTTACATACTCTTCAGTGTATGTAGAAAACCCTCTCAAAACTGGGTGTTTGTACCCATATCAGGAATGAGAAGAGGTTCTACAGGTAGAACTATAGGATAAATCACTGGTAGCTCAAGGCCTACCACCTTAGGTTCATGGTCATCACCTCCCTCAAGGCGTATGACTGGAGGATTTCATGGTATCATAATAATAAAATTCCAAACACACTTATTAGAACATATTTTTTTAACAGTTGGAAAATATTGATGATAGAAAACTAGGACAGGTAAAAGGAATTCCTATGAATATATCACACCCCTTAGTTAGCTCCTAAAGTTAGGGTTGAGTAATAGAGAGAGACCATAGAAGGTCATAAGAATGTAAGAGACACCAACCACCCATTATGAAGTCCTGGTTCATGTAAAATTCTCAGTTTCACATGTATAATATAACTACTTTTACTTTAGAAGTCATATTCATTTTTTAAAAAAATTTGTTCATTCAAATATTTAAATCACTATAAGATGGTTGAATTGGATTGATTACTATTCCTAGACCATAAGGGCCCATACTCCTCATGAACCAAAATATGGAATCCACTTAATCCACACTATAACACCTTCCAACCCCTACAACCAATGGTTCATGCCTCAGCATGCCATAATTATCTACCTAAGTTGTTTACTCTAACCTATTCAAGAAAAAACTATTAGGTTAAGGTAGTTAATTTAAGTATCAATTATGTTTCCTAGTCCCTACAAGAAAAGTCAGTACATTAAAATACATAATCTAGGCACAACCAATATGTTACAAGAAAATGAACGCTAAAAATAGATGTGTCATGAAAAAATGCATGGAATATTAGTCCTACTATTCCTAATATGATTCATGTAATGAAACACCCTTATTTAATTATTCTAAGATAAAATAAATCATAATTTCAATAATGTCGATGTAATAACACCATAAATAAAGTTTTTCACCCAATGGTGAAGTCGCATCAAATTTAACAGGCAAAAATAATAACTATAATTTTCTATCCTAGGTAATTTGGGTTTCCCCTGTACATGGGTTAGCTACATCAAGGTACAGGGTCAAATTCCAAATTCCTTAAATCCTAGTCTTCTATCTAATGCCCAAATAATAAGACAATGGAAAAATAAGGCTCTCATACCACTTTGTAACTTCCCGACCTGGGATACACTTAACTCGTGCCCCGATCCGGTGGATCACATAGCCTCAATCACACCTCCTTGTATGCTAGAGGTTGCCAACTAGCAGCGGGAATATAAAGGTGGTATGGTGGAGAGAATATACCCTCATATCATAGAGGAACAATGGATACAATCATAAACATACTATAGTATAATCACATAAATAAGCAGACAAAGTAAATACGATAGCAGAAGAATAAAAAACTGAATAACTAAATAATAATATAAATCCATTAGGTAGTGTCATATACATGGATTCATGGTATTCTAGTATAAAAAAGGGGAATAGGGGACAATCATAAAATCATGCAATACAAAAAATAAAAAAAGAACAAAATGTTTCTCCACTAGAATCTCAAGTGAATTACTGGTCCTTTTCTCTTAAGATCCATCTATAAGTAAGCATATCAAGAACCTATAGAAGGTAACTTTACCTTATCCATACTTGCAGTCATATAATATTCTCAGGTACCAAAGGCATCCTGAGTAGGGTGTGAGATAAAATCTCAATAATCCACCACCAATGGTGTCTAGAAGTAATCTAGGTAGTTATCATAACTAAATAGTGTGTAGGTATAAATAAAATAATATGCAATGTGGAAATAAATAAATAAAACTCCACTCAAGTTTCTAAAGGAAACCCGATGGCTCTACATGCTTCATCTCACAGTCGGAATAGATGTCTGATCAGTCACTATATATATAAATAGTAATAATATATATATATATATAGTATTTTTATATATTTCATCCACCTATATGGACCAAGTACATACGGATGTAAGTGGCCATATACCTAGAATACTAGGTGTTGGCTGGATCAGGGTGTAACTCAAGCAACCATTACCAATCTAAACAATCCTATAAGTTTAAGAAATAGGGTACATGCCCTACATCCCAAAAACAGTGTGATATGTCATGCTTGGCACTCGGGATGGTGAGTGAGCCATCATATCAATACTTGAACAAGGTATGTGGCACATCAATCCCACCATCCAACTAGTGTTAATGGTGTGAGACTTCCTACTCAACACCCAGTGTAAGGGATCTGGATACATTCATTCTCAATAGAACCCTTACCATTATACCATAACCTATAACATGGAATAATCGTATTTATAATGTAATACATGAGGAATTACCTTTCATGTGTGAATTTTACCAAGACCATATATATAAATAATGTATAATAGTTAAATTAGGAATTTGATATAGAAATCAACAATAGGCATGGCCTTTCCAACCTTCAACCATTTCATTTAATCCATTCATTTCATTAAGTAAAATCAAAACAATGCACATAATCCATTCCATTTAATACATTACATTCAATTAACTAAGTATGGAAATTCAAGTTATAAGATTCCATCCATTTAAAATGTTACATGGTCAATAAGGCACTTGTTGACATGGGTACTTCCAATTATAGGTTATCCAGAAAATTAGGAGGTACCTTGGGTTCTATTAAAGATTCATATACAAGGTCAACTCCATTCAAAAATATAGATGATAGATAAATAGGAATTATGGGAATTTGGAACAATTAACCATAAGAGGAAATTCATATTTTCACACCCAAGGGGTGTCCATAAATCAGGTAAACATCCTTTAAACTACTATTGAAGGATCAAAGGTATTGTATCTAAGTGTGTTGATCAATTTGATAGGAAGAACTCAACAAAAAGGGGATGCTTGACAAATTTCAGTGTACAATGCAATGGAAAAGCTACGATACATCAAAACTCATGGGGAAAATGATGATACCATCTACCTTAGGGTTGTTTATGACTCCTCATGTGATAGTGGCCTCATATTTGAAGTAGTTTGATTGAAATCTAAGAAACGGTCTAAATCCCTGAAAATAGGGGGAAAGAGATTTCACCTAAATAGCATAATGGATCCATGGATAAACTTGGATGTAAGGTAATATGAAGTAAGAGAATACCTTAATCTATCCAATGTATTTGATGGATCTTGATTCAGTGATCGAATGTGAGATATAGAGAAGAACCTAGGTTGGAGGATCTTGGGTGTCCAATGGGAGAGGGAGAAGGCCATCTGCTAGAAAATGGGATAAGAAGAAAGAAAATAAAAGTTTATTATTTCATTAGGGGAAAAAGTGAATTTTTACCCTGAAAAACAAGGGTTCATGTTTTGGCTATACAGTTGGCCAAACTATGCACCAACCATATGCTAATTACTACTTCAAAGGAAAACCTTGCACATTTAGGTGCATGGTTTATCTAACCGTGCACAAACCATGTGAAATCACTCTGTCCCAAAATTTTGCAGCACCATATGGCCATGTTCCTAGTATCACAGAGTTATAGAATAACCATGCGACTCTTAGATCTCAACTGTTTATAACCACATGGTTTAGGGAAATCATGTGGTATGGGTTTCATGTTTTCTATAAACCATGTGGCCTAGTATTTTCTTCCCATTTCAGGGCTCCGGGATCCGAACAAGCCTCGAATGCACCTGAGACCCTCTTAACTTGATTAAAATATTTATTTGGGCCAATTAAAGGAATTTGAAACAAAAAAATGATCCATACCTTCATCAACATATGGTTTTTTAAAAATAATATCCAGATATACTCAACAAAGACACACGGTGTGAAGGTAAGTCACAACCATAATTTTGGCCTTAGATTCTAGCTCAAAGGTTCCACAAAGCACTTTTTTGAGAGAACACACTCCATGAGTCTTATTGCACTGATGAAATCTGTCTGAGGAGTAGTGCTCGCCAATTCTCTCCATAGGAAGTACATGCTTAATGTATGAAGAGATATGATACATATATGTGGATCACTCCCAAGGCCATGGGTTATACCAACAATTCAATCTAGATTAAACACTAAGTAGAGAATTATCACCCGCAATGTTTTGGTCATGACTATACCAATAACTCCACCTAGGTCATAAATATAAATAGAGGATCTCACTCCAGGCATCATGGAAGGATTACAACAAATATATTGAATAAGACCTACGTAAGGGTTCTTTTTCCAATGTTTAGGAGGTAATTTGATACTAACCCTCAAGGAATAGATATAAGGAATGCACCCTAACAAAAAAATTCCAAGATATAGGACAAGGGATCCAAGATAAATTTTAAGGATTAAATGACTTGTAGTATGGTTACATGCCATGTCCCTTCGACCCAGGGTCTATCCCATGTAAAACGGCCCATGTTCATTTATGTATAGAAGTACACAATGTGTTGTTGCCCGCATACTTCTTCTTGTGTACCAATACATGGCTAATCCCATGTATATTTTGTTCAAGCTATGTCTTTGTGGGAGTACACGGCATGACTGTTCTCATGTACTCCAGCCTGTGTCTATGTACCCTATGAGGTACAAACTGAGAAACCGGGGAGAGGTCACATGCCATGTGTTAGGGTCACATGTCGTGTGATCATTAACTTTCTCCTGAAACCCTAGCTACTGTTAGGAGGGACCCACACACCATGTAATCCTGGATTACATGCCGTGTTTTATGGAATTTTTAGAATTCTTGATCCATTTCACACATCTTCAGCCACTCCTATGGCCCTCGATCTGATAAAGTGAATCACCGTAAAATTTAGAATCAAGCCCTGATGATCCATTACATCATCAATTAACACGTTTCAGAACTTTGATTCATTCATAAAAAGAATTTGTACGTTGTTCTTTATTAAATGTTGAATAACATAAAAACTGGGTACCTGCGTCATCTGATCTATTACCTCCTCTATTTTCACACAATTATCACGTCATTCTGATCTTGGATCTATTATTTTGAACCATTCTACCAAAAATAAAGTGTGAAACATTTGAATTTCAAGTATACGTTGAACCACAGGCCAAACAAAGAACACCAGTGATGAATGAAGAATCGAATGAGAAAATCACAAGAACAATCATGAGGAATGGACCTTGGTCGATGTTTTTTTTCGGCCTTTATTCTTTTCTATTATAACAATGAAAGAAGATACAATAATTTAATCACAAATAAATTCTCCCAATAAAACCCCGCAATAATCTCATCCCACATAATCCTTGAATCAATCTGTTAGTAAATTGATTCAGGTTCATCATAGAAATTAAAAATAGGGAAATAATACAATAAAAACAAATATCCTACCTTTATTTGGATTGATATCTGATTAAGAATAAAGAAAAATCTTTGTTTTTTGTAAGATCGTTCAATTTTGTTGCACATCGATCGTCGATCCACGGTGTGATGGAATTTTGTCTGAGAGAGATCCTCCAACCCTCTCTCTAAGGGCTATCCAACAGCTTCAAGATTATGTGGCTAACCCTGGAATTCTATCATAATGATCTACTTAAAGACATGAAATTCACTACATCAACAAAATAAAAACAAAATAATTTTATTAATTATTTTATTCATTTTCATGTCGGCGATGACTTTTCCACAAACTCCCTACGCCGAAAAATTTTATGTGGTGCCTAGGGTAAAAAACACATTCTGAACTCAATAGTTCACTTTTATTTCTAATAGGATCCCCAATTTAGAAGTTATTCTACTTTTTCAATAAGACTGTGTCATTTTCTATTTAATATATTTCATATATTTAAAATATTTATTCTGGGCACACTTGGCCTCGGAATCGCATGTTGTCTCAATGTCTGATCTCGAGAATAATAAATACAATATCCAAAAATAATAAATGGAAAATTTGAGTCATTAAATTATTCCAACCTTGGGGATTTACATCCCAAAAATCCAAAATAAGGGCTACATAAATAGATGTGGGTAATAAGCATGAATCTAAGCCTCCCTCTCTCATGTGCTCTCCTAAAGATTCTCATGTTTCCACTAGAGATGAACTAAATGAATTTCTCACCCATGATGGATCCTCTCCTACTGATCCTCTATCTCTACCAGTTACTTAGAAAAGGTAAATCCATCCTCGATGTTTATCTCACCCCAGTTGATAACATGTGATGGTTCATGCACATACCTCCTCATATTCGACACATGGAATAAGTCGTGCACCCGATCTAACTATGTAAGTAGAGCTAAGAGGTACGACACCTCTCCAACTCAACGCAGTATCTAAAAAGGTCTAATAAATCTTAGATATAACTTATCGCCCTGAGAAAATATCAATAATCCACATTGAGTTGAATCCCATAGTAACACATAGTGTCCCTACTTGAACTCCAAGGCCTCTTTCATCGATTATCATAAGACTTCAGATGGCTCTCTGTAGTATTCATCTACTTCTGGATGATCTGAACCTTCTTGGTAGTTTCTCGAGCCAACTCTGGGCCCATGATTTCTGAATCTCCTAGGTCATTTCAGTAAAGTGGTGACCTGCAGGGTCACCCGTACAAAGCCTCAAATAGTTCCATATCAATGTTGGAATGGTAGCTATTGTTTTATGAAAACTCCACCAATGGTAGGTGATCCTCTCAACTATGGCCAAAGTCCAACATGAAAGCTTGCGGATTATCCTCCAAGTCTTGAATGGTCCACTCTATCTATTCATTAGTTTGGGGGTGGAATACTATTCTCAATCATAACTGAGTCCTAAAAGCCTCATGAAATCCCTTCCATAATCGAGATGTAAATCAAGAATCATGGTTAGAAATGATCATCGATGGAATTCCATGTTGTCATACTATCTCCTGCATGTAGAGTCGTCCCAAGCTCTCTACTGAAATATTCTCCCAAATAGCTAATAAATGGGCCAAATTGGTGAGTCGGTCTTTGATCACCAAGATGGTATCGTGTCCCTTAGACGTACATGGTAAGACCTTCATGAAGTTCATGGATATATCATCCTACTTCCACTCTGGAACCTCAAGGGTTGAGTTAAACCCACTGGAACTTGGTGCTCAGGCTTCACTTGCTGACAAGTAAGGAATCGAGAGACAAACTATGAAACTACCTTCTTCATACCTATCCACCAAATATGATGTTGAAGGTCCTGGTACATCTTTTCCACACTTGGATTTATTTTCAAAGTAGGTGTATGAAACTCTATCAGAACCACATATCTCAACATCATAGGTAGCATCATGCATCCTCTAAAAAAATGACATGCTCCCCACCTTTTAGAAAATCCATCATGAGAATTTATAATGGATATCTAAGTATGTAGGGTCTCACAGTCAGCATCCCCAAGTTATGCCTCTCTGACTCACTACAAGAGCGGAGGGGTGAAAACTATAGATTGGAGGTAAGTTTCTTTATCTCTATCCACAAAGAATAAATACAATGAGACCAACTACTCTGATTCCCCATTCATAAACTACAAACAAGATCTCTTGCTGAGAGAATCTTCTACGATATTCCTCATCCCATAAGTATAAACAATTTCAAATTAATAATCATGGAGGAACTCTAACCATCTCCTTTACCTCAATTTAATATCCTTTTAAGAGAATATATACTTGAGACTCTTTTGATCATAATAGATGATAAATCATTCGCCCATCAGGTAGTATCTCTACATCTTTAATACAAATACTACCATTGATAACTCAAGATCATGGGTCGCGTAGTTCTAGTCATGTAGTCTCAACTAACGTTAACCATAGGCAATCATTGTATACCTCTATATTAGAACACAACCAATACCTATTCATGATTCATCATAAAACAATGCATGATCGACACCCTTCATCAGAAATCTTAATATGGGAGAGCTCGTCAAACTCTGCCTCAATTTCTAAAAATCCTACTGGCACCTCTATGTCTACATGAAAGGATTCCCCTTTTGGTTCAATTCTATCATGGGGGTAAATATCTTGTAGAAATCGTGTATGAATCTTTGGTAATAGCCTGCCAACCCAAGGAAGCTCTGCACCTCCATCATGCTCTTGGGTGGCTCTCATGTTAACACTTCCTCAACCTTGGTTGGGTCCACTGCCATTCCATTTGTTGAGATAACATGTCCCAGAAAGTGGATTGCTTAAATCCATAACTGTAAGTTCAATATATTCCCGTAAATATGGTTCTCTCAAAGTACATCTAAAACCATACTCAAGTGCCTCACATGCTCCTCCTCAGACACCAAGTACATAAGCATTTCTTCGATGAAGACTACCATGAATCGATCTAAGGATGAAAGATATGTTTCATGGGTCCCATGAACATTGGGTGGGTTCATGCCAAAGGGCATCACCAAGTACTTATAGTGATATTAGAGACATCTAAATTCCATATTTTCTATATCCTCATCTTGTACTCACAACTGGTGATTTCTTGATCTAAGTTCAGACTTTTAGAACCATCGTGACCCTCTCAACTGATCGAAGAGGTTATCAATCCTCTATAGTGAATACTTTTTATTAATGGTAACTTGGTTCAAGAACTGGTAGTCCACACACAACCTTAAAATCTTATCCACCATATTGGTGAAAAAAAACTAGGGATATCCTGGATGAAACACTGGGTTTAACAAATCCCTTACTCTACAAATTCTCCAAATACACCCTCAACTCACAAAACTCTATAGGGTCCATCTGATGTGTTGGTGAATATATTGGTGTCATCCTGGGGTGTAGATAAATGATGAATTCTATATCTTGGTGGGAAGGTAATCCTAAAACATCATACTAAAAGACATCCTCATACTCTACCACCACTACAGGAAACTGGGAACTCATAACATTTATTGTATCGAGAGTCAGGATAGCTAAATGATGCGTAATCAATTGAACCCTACTATTCATGAGTCTATCCTCTATTGACTAGGTTTTATTTTCATCAATAAAGGGGAACCTAGTCCCATCATTTCGAATGCACCACATCCTCTACCTGAAACATTCAATCTGGGTATGAACTATGGATAACCAGTCCATAACTAAGATGACAGTGTAAGGCCTCATCACTGCTATAAAGATATATCAATAGAAACTCTCACCTCCAAGAGTCAAGACACACTATCATCACAAGTGTGTGATTTCTAAGTCACCTCCAATATAAGTCTCCAAGAGTAAAGGTAGAGATAGGGGCTAAACCGGAATCTAAAAGTCTCGAACAAGATATGTGGCAATAAAGGAATGACTAGAACTTGTGTCTATCAATACTACAAATAAGGTATAAAAGACATATATTGTACATCAAATCATTCTCATATCCTCTAGGTCGTAAGCCTTGACTACCTTTAGTTGTCCCCACCCTTGTCCTCCATCTCCCTTAGCCTGGCATGGACCACCTAGGGGTGGTGTTGGTGGTAACAAGTCAAAGTATCTACCACCTCTAGTTTCTCTCCCAGATCCTCTACCATATCTTCCACCTTGTAAACCTATCTGATTCTGCTGCAGCCTCTGCCTCAGAATCCCATCCATGGTCTCTCTATCATCCATATGGTATGTTAGATAATCTTGGGAAAGATGTACCCTACCATCACAAGAGTAGCACTGCCTCTCCCTAGGCTAACTGGTACCCATCCTTTGAGCCCTGAATCGTAGATCTAATATATTGGGATCTCTTCTTAAAACATCTCACACATCCAGGTCTCTGAGATAGACTTTAACCCCCTTCTTTTGATGTCTCTACACCTATGTTCCCACTACCAGCAATCATTGGTTGTGTCTACTCAGCTAAGAAACTCTCAACCAACAAAGCTCATTCTAGCACCCCCAGCATAGGTAGGAATGAATAAATGGATAACACTAGCTCGGATGTATCTATGCATCCCTAGATCAAAAGTCCAATCCCTGAAGAACTGATCTTTAACCATATCCATCAAGTACCTGGAGAGGTTGGTAAACCTCGATTAATACTCAACTACTGTCATGCTGCCCTACTGGAGCTGCAGAAGCTCCTAGATATGTATAGCACTTAGCGTAGCTAGATAATAATCTTCTATGAAGAGACACTCAAACTATGACCATGATAAAGTCACCTCATCATATGAATGGGTCACCAAACCCCAACATCATCCTACTAATCCATGAAGAAGGAATGCTTCCAGAATCAACATTTGTTCTGATAGTGTCCTGGCCATATGAAAAACTTAGGTCACCACCTCAAGACAGTCCTTAGCTACCTGTGGGTTGAGATCACCTCAGAACCTGAGGGGTATCTATCACTGAAACTTGTGAAGTGTGTTCAACCTATGAACCTCATTTATTTGTATTTTGGGTACCATGTGCTGCTCTACAAGTGGTGGTATAGCTAGTGCAACACCTGAAGGTATAACCTCTAGAACTGGTCCCTGTATTGACACCTCATCACTAAGGGGATCATCCTCCTGATCTTGATGCTGAATCCGAGCTGGAATATGTCATGGAGGCATCCTAAAATTAAACAAGATGTTCCACGATTAATAATTATATCTAGAGGGATGACTCAAGAAGGATATGGAAACCAAAACTCATTTCTATATGATTCATGTACCATTGTTTTCCCAGAAAATAGTGTTCTCACATACCGAGTTGAAAATAAGGTGATCAGAATCCTCATGTGTGGATACGTCGACCTCCTCACTAACACTGGAGTCCTTGGCCAAAAATTCAAACTCGAAACACTTAAAACTATTTCCCCAAACCAATATCACTAACTCTGGTCCTAAGGTAGAACCAAATAATCTGATACCACTCTATCATGACCCATCCCAATGGGGCCCATTCTGTGACTCCCCAAGCCCACCTCTAATATGATAGGGGCTAGCGACTAGAGTCGGGTCGGCATATCACTAATATGGGAGGACATAGCCAAAGTACCTAAACACACACACACACACATATACAAGACCATACAATGTTGAAAGGTAAAAAAATTGAACAACCATGCTTGCATGCATCTAAATCTCACAACCAGAGTATGAAAAGAAGTAAAGGAAATTAAATAGGGCCAAATACAATCCCACCACAAATATTCTGAAAACAATTCTAACATGAAAGTAAACTGGGGACTGCTATCAAGATATTGCAGGAACACACCTCGGTCTGTTCGAACTCACTAAGAACCTTTTGGTCCTGGTCCATCTAGGGTTCTATAAAAAGGATGATCGTCTACACAATACATGACACACATAGGAAAATATCATAAAAGGGTGAGTATAAAAATACCTAGTAGGATACTTGAAACCACAAAGAATATGATAAAATAATAACAATCAACTATACACAGGTATATTTCTATAACACATATAATAAGAATATCTATATATAATCAACAAAGACACATGGTATAAAGGTAATTTACAACCATAATGTCAACCTAGGATTCCAACTTGAAGATTCCACAAAGAACTTTCCTGGGGGAACACACTCCATGAGTCTGATAGCACTAATGACGTTCATCCAAGATGTAGTGCTCATTGGGTCTTGCCATAGTAAGTATATGTTAAAAGTATGAAGAGATATGATACACATATGAGGATCACTCCCAAGTCCATGGGGTATACTAACAACTCAATCTGGATTAAATTTCTAAGTAGAGGATCGATTACCTTGTAATGTTGGTCATGATGATACCAAGAACCCAACCTAGGGCACGAAGTTGAACAAAGGATCACACTTCGGGCCTCATGAAAGGATTCGAACAAATTTATCCAACAAGTCATGTTGAAGGGATCATTGTCCAATGTGTAGGAGGTGATTTCATATTAACCCTTGGGTAATGGGTATGGGGAACACACCCTAACGAAACTTGTCAAAGATACAAAGGAAAAGGGATCCAAGCTAACTTTTAAGGAGAACACAGCTTGTAGTAGGGTTACACGTCATGTCCCTTTGACCTTGAGTCATGATCGTGTAAAATTTAATGCATCCATGTCTGTGTAGAACTACACAAAATTCTACTTCCCATGTAATTATACCTATATACCAGTACATGGATTAACCTATGTACATTTTTTCCAGGCAGTGTCTTTATGGGAGTACATGGTGTGCCCATGCTTGTGTACACCAGACCATGTTTGTGTACCCTTATAGGTACATGACGAGCCACTAGGGAGAGGTCACGTGTTGTGTGTCAAGGTCACATGCCATGTTATCCTTAAATTTCTCCCAAAACCCTAGTTGCCTCTAGGAGGGACTCACATGTTGTGTAATCCCGGATTACATGCCATGTGTTACAAGATTTTCTATAATCTGAGATATATTTCACACGTCTTTAGCCACTCCTCCAGCCCTTGATAAAACAATGTTCATCACCAGAAAATTGAGATTCAGTTCCTAACAATCCATGCCATCATTGATTAACATGATACAGCCCTTAAATTCATTTAGGAAATGGATTTGTACGTCGTTCTTCATTGCGTGTTGAAGAACATAAAAACTGGGTACCAACATCATCCGATCTTATACCACCTCTATTGTCGCACCACCATCCCATCATTTTTATCACAAATCTATAATTTCAAACCATTTTTCCAAGAATCAGGTGCACAACATTAAAATTTCTGATATATGTTGAACCGCTGGCCAAATGAAGAATGCTTGTAATGAATGAGGACTCAGGGGAGAAAACAACAAGAACAATCATGAGGAATGGGAATCGATCAATTTTCACGTCAACCTTGATTAATTTATATTAGAATGAATAAAAAAAGATATAATAATTTAATCATAAATAAATTCTCCCCAAAAACCCTGTAATAATCCCATCCCACAAAATGAACGATCTACGAATCAATCTATTAGTTAGTTGATTTGAGTTTATCATATAAGTTAAGAACGGGGAATGAATCAAATCAAAAAAAATGTCCTGCCTCGATTTGGATTGATCTTTGATGAAAAATTTAGCAGAATAATTGTTGTTATTGAGATCCTTTTATTTTGTTGCACGTCAATTGTTGATCAATGATCCGGTGGAAGTTCATCTGACATAGATCATCTAACACTATCTCCAAGGGATCTTTAACAGCTCTAGATTTATGTAGCTAACCCTATAATTCCATCATAACGGTCTACTTAAATTCAATTCAATTGTTTCATCAACAAAATAAAAATAAAATTATTTTATTTATTATTTTATTTATTTTCACGCCTGTGAAGACTTTTCCACAAACACCCCATGCCTAAAAATGTTATATCATGCCTAGAGTAAAACTAGAATTTTGAACTCAATGATGCCCTCATATTTTTTATCTGGTCCACCATTTAGAATTTATTCCACTTTTTTAGGAAAACTACTCGCATATGCTATTTAATATATTTGATATATTTCAAACATTTATTCCAGGAACACTGATCCTCTAAATCACACATTATCTTAGTGATTGGTCTTAGAAATAATCCATACAATATCAAAAAATAATACATGAAAAATCTAAGTCATTATAACCCTAGATCGTGAAGATTAGGACATGTTGTTCCTTATGCTAGGGTAATCGCATGCTATATTTCAGAGATGTTTCTCGATTTAGTTGACCCTTGTTTGGGTGGTTGACTTCCTGTAGTAGTGAGTGTGTACCCCGAGGTCTTTCTAGATGATTTTTCTGTTTTACCTTCATAGGAATATATTGAGTTTATTATTAACTTTCTCCCTGGTATGATGCCCATTTCTATGATATATTATCAAATGACACCTATTGATTTGGTGGAACATAAGGTCTATATTGAGTACCTATAGGATAAAAGATTTATTCATCCTAGCCTATCACTATGGGCTTTTCGTGTCCTCTTTTCTAAGAAGGTATACAGGAGCCTCATAATTTTCATTGACTATTGTAAGTTAAATCAGGTGACTGTTAAGAACAAATATCTTTTTCCTAGGATTGATGAACTTTTTGACCAACTTAGAGGGGAATGGTGTTTTTAAAATATTGAACCATGGTTAGGGTACCACTATTTGAGATTCCGAGAATAGAATATATGTATGACAATGTTTAGGATCCATTGAGGGAATTTTGAGTTTCCAATTATGCCATTTAGTATAAATAATTCTCTTGTGGTGTTTATATTCTTGATGAACTAGATCTTTCATCGATTATTTGACTCTCTTTTTTGTGTTCGTGGATGATATTTTGGTGTACTTCAAGTCAGAGGAGGAGCACAGAGGCCATTTGGATATCATTCTTCAAACCATGAAGGAACATTGTATTTATGGTAAGATTTCCAAATGTGGGTTTTGGTTCTAGGAAGTGAAATTTCTAGGGTATTTTATATCTAAAATAAGAATCTCAAGGGATCCTAAAAAGATACAGGTTGTTATGTCCTGGTAATAGCCCAAAAATGTTTTTGAGATCTAGATCTTCTTGGGTTTGGCTGGTTACTATAGATGGTTTGTTCAGGATTTCTCTAATATCACATCTTCAATGACATGTTTAACATATAAGGGTGTAAAGTTTGAATGTAATTACAAATGTTAGAGATATTTTGAGGATCTAAATATGAGTTTGACTTCATTACCATTTTTGATTCTTCTGGAACTAGGGTCAGGTTATGATGTTTTCTACAATGCTTATAGTATGGGTTTGTGATGTGTCTTAATGCATGGGAAATAGGTGGTGATATATGGATCACACTAGTTATTCCCTCAATATACAAACTACCATACCCATGATCTTGAGTTTATAGTAGTTGTGCATGCACTAAAAAAGTGGTGTCACTATCTCTCTGGAAAGCGGTTAATAGTGTATTCTGATAATAAGAGCCTAAATATATTTTTAATCAAAGTGATATGAACATGGGATAGAGATTATGGGTAGAGTATCTTCATAATTTTGATTTTTATATTTAATACACTCATAGGAAAGGAAATTTGGTTGTCAGTGCGTTGAGAAGAAAAATTCTGACATAAGTCGTGAAGGAATCGGTTGAGCAGTGGTCTCTGAGGAGTTTATTTTTTGAGATGAGCTTTGGAGTATAGGAGGTTAGTAGGAAAGTTTTCTTAGATTTGATGAAAGATAACTTGTCTTTTGATGAGAAAGTTTGGATCGAGTAGGTGATAGACACTGAGTTTGAATGCTTGGGAAAAATCCATTATGGTGGGGGGACCTTGGGTGAGTGGTCTCAGTATCCCAATAGTGCTTTGTGATTTCATAGTAGGTTGGTTGTTCTATTTTCCTTAAAGCATGAGTTTTTAGACTATTCACATTGGTCTTGTTGGTTCATGTGCCCTGGGACTACTGATATGTATCAAAACTTGATATGTCAGTATTTGTGGCAGGGGATGAGGTGATTGATTGTGGATTTTGTATCATAGTGTCATACTTTTCATATAATTAAGGTGGGACACCAGAGGCATGTGTGTTTTTTATATCCCTTGATCATTCTGATATGTAAATGGGATGATATTTCCATGGATTTCATCATTGTTTTTCTATGAACACCTAGTGGGAAGGATGCGATATGGGTGATCATTGATCAACTCGTGAAATCAGGTCATTTATTCCCTATCAAAGAGACAATGGAGGTGGAATGGCTTGGGGACTTGTATGTCCAAGATATTGTGAGACTTCATAGGGTTTCATCTGTGGTTGTATCTAATAGGGACCTAAGGTTTACATCCAGGTTCTAGAAAGGTTTATAGGAGGCAATGGGTTCCTATATTAGATTGAGCATAGCTTATCATCCATTGATGGATGAACAGATAGAGATGGTTATCCATGTTCTTGAGGATATGCTACGGGATTTTGTGCTTGATTTTGGTGGATCTTGGGGAAATAATTTTTCTCTGGTCACTTTTTCCTAAAAAAATAATTATCAGGAATCGATTAATATGATACCCTTTGAAGCTTTGTATGGGTGGACATGTAGATCTCCCATGTACTCGGTAGAGTTGGGAGAGCAGTCCTTGGTTGGGATAACTCTCGTTTAGAAGATAGTGGAGATGGTTTAGTTGATCCAGAGGAGATTAATCACAACACAAAGCAGTTATAAATCTTATGCGGACCGTCGTCATCAGCTTCTAGAGTTTGGGGTTGGTGATCATGTTTTTCTTAGATTTTCACCCATCTTGGGACATCATTGGTTGGGTAAGTAGGGTAAGTTGGCATTGAGGTTTGTGGGACCCTTTGATATCATTGGAAAATTGGGAAAGGCAGACTATCAGTTGAAATTTCCATCTGGTTTGAATTCTATCCATGATATATTTCGTGTTTCCCAACTGATGAGGTATGTACTAGATCCTTCCCATGTGATTGGATGGTAGGATGTTGATCTTAAGACCGACACCACTATGGTTGAGCATCCAGTTCATATTATGGATCGTTGAGAGAAGGTACTATGTGGTAAAATGATTCCTATAGTCTGGGTACTATGGAAGTGTGGATAGGATGGCTACGATATGTGGGAGAGGGAATTGTTGATGAGGTAGTAGTGGTATTCACTTTTTATGATTCCACGAATCTAAGGGATTTCTGGGGTCAAAAATCGTTTATGGTGGGGAGATTATAACACCCCATTAATCTTTTTAGGTAATACCTTATTTATACTTTGTTTATCATCCTTGTTTGGGTATGTTTGTGATATTATCAGGTATAGAGATCCTTTACTGGGGAAAATGACCTAAATTTTAGGGATTATTGTTTATTTTAATTAATGGAGTCCGTATTTAAATGTGTTAATGTGATACAGGGGTTCTTCCCAAGTTCGAAGAACGTCCCAGGTTCCTTGGTGTTTTTTTCTAAGAACCCGACTATTTGATGTTTAATTGGAAATTAAATTCCATGTAAAGGTATTACACACTATGTAATGGTCACTAGAAATATTACATGAAATAGTTTCAGGGCATGAAAGGTTTACATATTGTTTACTGCACTCACATCATGTAAAGTAAAAAATCAGGTTTTAAATAAAAAGGTGATGTGTTTTTTAGTGATTTCAGTATTTGTGGAATTCACAACACGTAATGGGATTACACACCGTGTAAATGTCACAAGATGCAGGTTTTAGGCCCTGGTCGGTTGATTTATTTTTCATTCCACCTAAATCCTTCCCTTTATCAACCTAGAGCTCACCCTAGAAAGTTTTGGGTGATTCCCTCCCTTCTAGATTGCTTCATTTGATGATCGATCATCATTGTTATTATGGTGCACATATACAGGTAAGTGTTCCCTCAAGTTCTTTTATCCTTTGATTATAGCTATTTTGTTGGTTGCGGTTAGGTTTCAAATTCATGATCATATAGTGTTTTTTATCGATCCTTTGTAGTTTCTTACTGTTCATTGTCTTTAAAAGTCTAATCTCTTGGTTTTTAGTCACCATTGTCAAAGGGATCGATATTAGTTGGATCCAACATTATGCATGTATTAGATCTTTATTGTCTAGTATGCATTTCCTCATAGGCTAGGGCCCGATACGAGGTTATTTTTCATTTATGGTTACATTTCACATGATCATTTTTATTATGGATTGTTTCTCATGGGATTTTGTATGAGGTTGTATCACATGAAATCACATGATGGTATTTCATGTATATGTGTTTACTTTATTACCTTATGATGCATGGATATGCTTTCCTATTTTATCACTTCTACTTTTCATATTTATAGTTTGATAATATGAAAGGTTTGTATAGAAACCAAAGGGAAAATGATTTTCAAATGGATTGGATTTATAAAAAATGATCTGTAAACTATTTTTGTTTTAAAATCTATAACTCTTTCATTCTTGATATTAGAAATTGTATAGACATTGTGGTGGTATCATACTAAGATTTGTTCTCACACCCTAAATTTTCCCTTGGGTAGTTATAGATGTTGTATTATAGGATACGGGTAAATGGAATTTTATCATGTAGCATGTCAACTTCTACTTTTATATTTTACTTCATAGAAGAGTGGTTTATAGGTGATAGACGGTCATATGGAGACTTATTGGTCTTTCTTTATTCACACTTTCCGGTTTATCTAGTTTTTCTTGGTTTTTATGGACCTAGTTGTATCTTTTTCTTCCACATAGTACTCCAGTTGTATGTCTTGTTTCGTTATATACAAGAAATTTTTTGTTTTCTTGATTTTCCTCACCATGTTATGTTTTGATCAGATGTATGGTTTGGTTTACCTGGGTTAGTTCATTATAAGTGATATATTCCTTAAACAAATTTATATGAAGTGAACCTTATTAAAGAGTGAATTCTATTAAATCTTGTATCCAAAAAAATAGTGATTTTATAGCAGATGTTTGATACACCAGTACCATCATGAGTATATGATCCTTGGATATAGCTCGGTGTGGGTGAACTAAGTAAAATCATTGTGTGTTGTGTGTTTTAAATTTAGGTGTCCTTGCTTGAGATTTAGTGATATTATTAAGAAAGTAATCAAAGGATGAAAAACTTCCTTCCAATGAGGGAATAAGATCTAAAGGTATTTTCAACCAATAAAATTTTGAATTGAATGAAACTCTGATCCCCCTTGCTTAGGGAATCTCGAGTCGCAATAGTGTTACTATCAAACGCTC
Source organism: Viscum album (assembly GCA_963277665.1). Classification (NCBI taxonomy): domain Eukaryota; kingdom Viridiplantae; phylum Streptophyta; class Magnoliopsida; order Santalales; family Viscaceae; genus Viscum; species Viscum album. The sequence continues at coordinate 228,249,854 of OY728162.1, forward strand.
ATTTCATAGGACCGAACTCAATCTCCATTATGTTATTGGATCAGGTGATATTATGGTTGGAGGATATATATCCATATCATAAGTTTTCATTAATTTAATGGGTATTATGATCTATTTGGATGTGTCAACATTTATGAACTATTTTTATATTATTCCTCACCTTGTTTGGTTTAGATTTCATTCATATAGAGATTTAATTATTTGTCTTATATTTTATTTATTTTTATTATAGGCTGAATGTTATATTTTTAGAATGTCTGGCATTTGGAAAATTTATTCTGGATTTTCTATAGGGTTTGACCATCAATTATTCTTAAAGTTAAAGGAGGTAAATTATTCCCTAATGGTAAACCAAGGTATACAATGTTAGTCTCCAACCCTTAGGGATCATGGAATACCCTTAGGATAGTAGTGACATGATTAATGTACTCTTTGGGTATCTGTGTTAAGGTCATTATATCATTTCTCATTACACATCATGATAGAAGGCATATTGTCATTGATTGGAAGAATGAGATATTTGATAAAAACTAAAGGAAATTTAAAATTAATATCTATAATTTATTTTAACCAGTCTTCTTATATGATATATTAATCTAATTATTCTTCCATATATTATTTGAATATAATTTCCCATTTTGATGTACATGATGATCTTATAAGTTAATGGAAATTGAAAGGTTTGTGAAAAAATATAAGGAATTAAAGTATAGGTTGTGGTGAAAATTCAATGACACCTCTTTGATTATCTGTTAGATATATTAAAAGATTCCCAAATAGATACCTTAGGATTAGTGGAAGTCATTTATAGATATTCATAATACCAACTCACATGAGGTATTTGACAATGTATTAGTATATTTAAATTAATTTCATAAAAATGATATAATTTTAATTAATATTAGTTTTATTTTTTTTAATATTATAAAAAACACATCATATAGGTAAAAACAAGTCATTCCACACATAACTTACCATAAAGAAATTCTAGGAGAATATTGAGCAATGTAATATTTTAATTGTTATTAAATATATATATTTTGTATCTTAAGTAATTAAATTTATATAGTTATTATTTTTTATTATAATTTTATTGGTGAGAGTGTTCATTCATGAGGTTGGTTGAATCAATATTTGGTTCTATTTATACAAGAAAGTTGGTGGAAATTATATAAACAAACCTATTGTAAACAATGGGGTAGAAATTTTAAATTGCAATTTGATTTTTTTAAAGCAAATTATTTTTTAAAATTATGTTCTATTTTCAACTTAAAATTAAAGAAACATGGTATGAAAACCCATAATATCCATAATTAGTCTACAATGGTGATTTTATTGCCTAACTTTTGGGCAAGGATCGTGTCATCTATGTGTAAAGGATGGTTTCTAGACCATCACCATAAGAAGTCTTTGAGATATTACCATCAATATTCACTATGTTTCCTCCTTCTACAAATCTCAGTACTATTACTGTTCATGATTTTGAGTCATAAAGGAATATTATAGTATTTTAGAACATATTACAAGTGTAAGAGTCAATATTGATAGCTTGGGATGAAAATTTTTCAGCGGTGGAGAGTGAATTAGCTAGTATATTTTAGAGCATGCTAAGAAAAATTATTGTAGAAATTTCATCCTTGATACGCCAGACTCCATCGGTACTAAATTCATTACATTTATTCGATTATTTTTATATTATGATAATAAATATTTTAAATATATTATCTATGAACAATGTCAAAACTAAAATAATTCATATTCTAAATTATATTTACAATAGGAACCAGTGGTTGGTAAAAGGAAAAAAATCAATCACATTGGGATCGTGTGTCATCAGGGGGAGTCTATCTAACCCAAAATGTATGGGTGATAGTGGATCCCATTATATATTATAATTTTGTATTGTGTTGTGAGGATAAGCTTATATGATGCCCCTGTAGCAATACACATAAACAAAAAATTATGTATTTTTAATTATAATGTACTCTAATGTTTATAATTCTAGTTTCTTGATTTTGTATGGTTATTATTATTTGTTAAAGGTATTTGATTGTGTATTTAGCTAATTTTTTTGTTTTTTATATGGAACTAAATAGTATATTATATAGATATGGTTATATTTTTTGGTTTATAATAGTGATTACTGAAGATTTATATTGTCTCCGAACAAAATAAATGATGTTAAATTAGTAGTTCTAGTTTCAACCACCTCTGTCTATTTAAAAACAACTACCATTTACTAATAAACCACTATTTTCCAATTTTTGATAGTTTAAATCACCACAAATTTAGGTAAAAAAACAATTTTATAAATCATCGCTATAATAAATTTGGTAGTTTAAACCACTGTATATTTATGAAATTAATATCACTCCATAAACCATTGTTATATTGAAAGCATTCATTTTTAAATTGGCATTGATTATAAATTTTTAATGGTTTTAAATAACTACCATGTATTTAAAAAAACTATCACTAATTAATAGTTAATTTGGTAATCTTTATTGGTTTTTGGAACCATCATAGATAATATAAAAACAGTTAAAACCAATTTATAATTAGAAAATAATTGTTGGTAATTGTTGTTTTCCTTATAGTGATAGGTGTTGTTTCATATCACATAACATAGAATCACCCTCGTGTACTTAAATTTATAGAAAAAATGTATGAAAATTTTGAAAAAACGACATCAAACTTAATAACTGGATAGAGGAACCATGCTCCAAAGTCTCTGTGTCAAATCACCTCACATGTGAGACAATATATTCTAAAAACAAAATGAACTGGTAGAAACAAACTCTACACAAAATGAAATGAAAACACAAGAGTTAATGTGGTTTTTTAATTACCCTACTCCATAGGAGGAAGCACTAAAACCTTGAATTATAGAAAATTTAATAAGTATAAATGCTACCATGATAAACACCTGTCACCTATTCTATCATTTCTAAATTCACAAATGGAAATTTCAAAATAGTACTCTATAGTACAAGTGACCACACAAAACTATTTAAATATGATCTCCATAGATTCCATCTAGTTCCACCAGTTCCACCATTATCCGACCATTGTGAACATCCATCACGTCGACCAAGTAAAGTGTTAGCTACCTAAAGCATTTATTGTCTTGGGTGTGGGAAAAAATCAATTTCCTAAGTATAGTTTAGTGGTTAACCTTAGGTAGTCTCCTGAAGAGGAGTGTTCACAAAATGATTTGTCGCTTTTTTTGTTGTTTTAAGAAAATTTATTTTATTTGGGTTGTGATTTTGAGAATTTTATAAAGGGGATTAAAGTAAATGATTTAAAAAAATGATAAAAAATTGTGATCAGTCGGGCTTGATTAGACCTACTTCAATGCTATCATGGTTTCCAATTTTACCAATTCTTCTTTTATTTGCTAGTAAGAGAGACATTCCTTGATCTATTCATATCTCTATCTTGTCTAGAATTCATTTGGTGAGAATATCCCTAATTGAGATCTCAGGTTGGTATACCCTCCTTACCATGCATGTGAGCATTGCAGTGGGCCCTATTGATTTATTAGGGAAATACCAGATAATGTATTGTTATTACCTAAAAAATAGTCTCATCCATAATTTCATACACATGTTGACGATTGTCGAGCACTCACCATCCAACCCTAGCATGTTCCATCATATATAGACAACAATTGGGTGGAGGGGGGTTTAGATCATCAACCAAGGTAATTACAATTAACTGAATATACTAACATAATCAAATTTGATATTAAAAAATGAAAATTAATAAATGAAACTAGATTGCATAAAAAATAATTTTTTTTATTGATTGAACTGAAAAAACTCAAACAAAGCAATTTCTTCTAGCATCCCCCTTTCTCGATCACTCAAAGCCTTTACACCTCTATGTGATGGGTAAACAATCTCATTTGGGAGAATAAAGGCATCTTGAGAATGAAATAAAATAAAGAAACAAAAGTAGGAAAATAAATTAGCAGTAGGCCATAAATGTGGTAAATTAATTTGTTCCCAGTCAATCTCAGGCTGTATAGGGTTTCCAAGTCCAAAAGTGGTGCCTCCATAATTTATTATGTCGAATCTATAAATTTTTTACCATCAAAATATTTCACATTATGGATAGTGATTTCACAATGTGAATTATTCAAGACCCAAACATTTCACGACCTGGTTCATGCTATGAAAACATTTTTTGTGCATTTTGGATGTGTTTTAGTTTTTTCATGTGTTTCAGGCTATGACACATGTGGATTTTTTTAAAATATCCCTTTTTCATCACTTCCTACTCCCATATCAGTTTTCCAATTAATCTCATGTCATGAATAGGTATTTATGTCATAAATTGTTGTTTTTCAGCAAGTTTCACTCTATTTCACCTCAGTTATTCATTTCTAAGCTCTAAGTTTGGGCCTTGACCTATCCTTTGTCACCGTCCATCATTTGAATGTTGAATTCATCACCTTTTAACTCATTTTAGTTCAATCATTGTATCCTTCCATAAATCATAAAAACTATTAAATTACAAAAATATAAATTATTTAATTTTTAAAAAATGTATTTAATATTAAAATAATCATGAAAAATATGGTTATGTCAATTCCCCCCAAATTTGAACTTGTTTTTCATCAAATATGTAATATCAACAACATTACAAAGGAATATTATTATACCAATATTTATATTTTAAAAGAAAAAAAATCAAATGTTTGTTAATGAAGAATAAATATTCAAATTCCACAAAAAATAATTCCTTCGGCTTCTCACTCTTCAAAGAAACAAACCCAATCATGCATTTTACTTTTATACTTTTTAAATGATAATGTTCTTCCTTACTTCAATTTAATTTTCACAACTCATCATTAATGTTCATGTCAATTTAAATTTGCCTCACTTTTAATTATTTTTACTCATAACTCAAGGTAATAAAGGTAACAGAGTTGCACTCATACCTCAATTACATGCCAATTACCACAATCTTGAAAATAATTTGACATCTCCAATATGTAAAGGTAGGGGTCAAAATTAATCAAGAGGATTTTTAATTAAAGTTCAAATGTCTATAAGGCTTAAGGTAAGTGGTTAATGAATAAAATAAATATCCAAAAGGAGGTTTGAATCTTAAGCATGTTTCATGATATAAAAACATAATCTTAATGAAATACTCCTGTAAAAATATCATCTCATAACTCCCAAAGCTCAAAGTAAAAGCATGATACGAGTAATCATAATGAATGAATCGCTCTCTCTTATTTTTTTTTCTTTTTTCTCTTTTTTCCTTTTTTAAAAGTTACACTTAATAAAAATCTCACATCTACCACCTAACTACATACGATAAAAATATCAACAGTCTGGAAATGGTGAGTTTTTAACCTCCCAAGACACAACCCTTTTTTTATTTTTTTTATATTATTATTTTTATAGAAAGAGATGGGAATAATAAATTAAAATAAATGATAACATGGCCTCTCTACAAATAATTATAAAACCCCCCAATAAAATATCCTCAATTTAGTACATCCTCATACACCATGGACAACCTCTCCCCCACCCTTAGTCTTTTGAATATCATGTAATATACTATAAGTAGGGTAGCAATGGATATAACAGGATTGTAATATGGATAATTTCCTAACAAGTTAATAAAAAAATGATTCAATATCAAGGTAGGTCTAAGGATAAGGGATAAATAATAAAAATTTCTCAATCATATTTAAAATTATTATGTTCAATCATGGATTTGATAAGATATTAGGCATATTCTAGAAGAAAAAACATGCATGAGTCTCTCAAGAAATGTACTATAGAAATAAATGGGAAATATTGGTTCCAAAATTTTCTAAATAATGAGAACATAAGTTTTGTAATAGTTAGGCATAGAAATTAAAAAAACAATAAACCAATCCATATCAATTAAAAAAATTAAAAACATGTAAAATATATAAAAAAACTCATCTATAAAAAATAAACTTATTTCGAAAAATCATGATTTTTTTCAAATTTATCCTCACATTCTTAACCTTACTCATTAATTTAACCATTTCACTCATCTAATCATATAAAAATGAAAATTAAAATAAGTTATAATGACTATTCTAAGAAACTTACATCTCTTAGATCAATGATAAAGTTCAAGAGTTCAAAGTGGGGCATAAAATCTCTTTTTAAATCTAAAAAACAGATTTTAAAATTATGTGAGTAGATTAAAATAAATAATTGAAACTCATACTACCCTTATAATAATTATTCAATTTGGGTTGCATGAGTTCTGTTCATACAGTTCTATTTTGAAATATTTTCAAGGCATGAATTCCTTTTCATGTCAATAATTCCATTTTCATAGCTCTCTTTTATATCTTTTTCATTATTTGAATCCTCTTTCATAACATGAATTCCATTTACACAATGTGAATACATTTTTTACATAATGAATTCTTTACAGTTTCTTCATGTTTATTTTTTCCATGTTCATGGACCTATATATAAGAATAAAAATGAGTGATTGTACAAGCATGTTAAATTATGATTAAATTGGAATCAGGGGAAGAGTAGAGTAAGAAAAAAAACATGTGTTTCCTCTCAGAATCACTTTTTGTTAACACCATTTTCTCAAATCAAAATGAAAAGTTTTAATAAAATATTTAAATGAAACCCTAGACTAAAAGATCACCTCCCACACACTTAATTGATGTAGTGTCCACAATGAATTAAATTTTATTAGTTAGGTTATAGGATTTTAAATGAAATCACCACATTCAATAAAAAGTTAAATAAATATACAACTTGATGGGTATTTATTGATAAATTGGGTGGATGAGTGCAATTTCCTCCAATGGTTCTTGAGGTAGGGTCACATATTACTTTTCCCTATTCTCATTTACAGTGAATGGGTTTCATACTTCTTATTTTATAATATTCATAGCACCAAAAGGATATATATGAATAATAGTAAAATTTCCTTCCAATATGAAACAAAGTTTACTTGGCATTAAGTTAAGTCTGGAGTTGTATAATAACACTTGATCTCTATGGTTGAAGGTTCTTGGAATAATTATCTTATCGTGTTCCATCCTTTTTCTCTCTTTATAAATAATCAAATTTTCCAAATATTATCTTTTTATTTCCTCTAACTCATGAAACTAAAATCTTCTCTCCATAGTTTTTCTAATGTTTAGATTCATCTGTCTCAAATCCCAATAGGATTTTTGTTCTAATTCCATAACTAGGTGGAAGTTCTTTACATAAATAAATCAGTAAGGGATAATTATTATGTGTGTCTTATAGGTAGTCCTATAAACCCATATAGTATCTTAAAACCTTTAGATCTAGTCCTTTCTATTGGGTTTGACCTTCTATTCTAGAATTTCATTGATTTCTCTGTTAGAAACTTATATTTGACCATTCATTTGTGGGTGATATGGTGTTGTTGTATTATGATGCACCCCATACTTTTTTAGTAATTCCTCCATTTTCCTATTGAAAAAATGAGTCCCTTGGTTTCTGATGATGGCTTGTGGTACTCTAAACCTCTAGAATATGTTATCCCTGACAAAATCACAAACAACTTTAGCATCATCAATCTTAGTGGATTTTTATTCCACCCATTTTGAAACATAATATATAGATAGTAGAATATAATAATTTAGAAATGAAATTGGGAATATTACCATGAAGACTATGCCCCATACTTCCAAAAAATCACAAAAGGTAATTGGTTTTTGAGGTAATTCTTTTATTTTTTAGATATTTATGGAAAACTAGAATTTTTTGAATTTCTTACAGAAACCATAAGTATATTTGAATAAATTTGGACAATAAATTCTAGACTCTAAGACTTTTATGGTTATCCTATAAGGTATAGAGTGGCCTCCATGGGATAGTGTGTGTCATAATTCAAGAACTGATTCAATTTTACATGCTAGAAAGCATCTTCTTATGATTTGTTCATTAAAAATTTTCTACAAGAATGGATCTTCCCAAATATAAAATCTATAGTTGGATTTAATTTTATGATTTTAATGGGAATTAAGATGAGGTGATACCTAATATGTGACCAAATAATTGAAAATTTCAGTTTACCATGGTGCTTCGCATTCCATGATATATATTTTTTCTCTAGGTAGTAGATCATTGAGTGTGTTCTGATATGGTATTTTTGCATCAGTGGTGTCGGGTTGTCAACTCAGATGATCAGCCACCTAATTTTCAATCCCCATTTGCAATTAATTTCCAAATTAAACTATTTTAAGAGCTGAATCTATCTTACGAGTCTTGTATTAGAATCATCCTTCTTCATTAAGTACCTAAGTGTTTCATGGTCATAAAAAACAACATTAGTTCTAAATAGATAGTATCTGAATTTATTTAGTGAAAAAATAACTATATGGAATTTTGTATCAATAGTTGTGTAGTTGATCTATGTGACATCCAATGTCCTGGAGTCATAGGCAATGACTCGTGGTTTGTCATAAATTCTTTTTGAGAGGGTTTATCATGGAGCTTGATTAGATACATCATAATGAATCTCAAAGGGATTGCCCTAGTTATGCGGTTTCATTATTGGCGGTGTAATTATCCTTTTCTTAAATTCATAAAACACTTCCCCATAATCATTATTGAAGTTAAATTCATCTTCTTTTAAAAGTATTATTGAGAGAGAAAGATAAATATTACTAAAATATTTTATGAATCTTCTATAAAAACCTTCATATACTAAAAAGACATTACATGTTTCAAACAAACAGGATATGAAAATGAATTTATTACTTCAAACTTTGACTTATCCACTTCAATATATTTGTGTGAAATTATATTCCCTAACATTATTCCTTTATCAACCATGAAATTAAATTTTTCAAAGTTTAGAACAAGATTTTTCTCAATGCACATTTTCAAAACTCTTTTAGATTCCCTAAGAAATTATTGAAAGAAATACCAAAAATAGTGAATTCATTAAGAAATGCCTCTAGGAATTCCTCAATATGATCAGAAAAAATACTTACCATACATCATTGAAATAAACCTGGGGAATTGCATAGCCTAAAATATATCCTTTTAAAAGTGAATGTTCCAAAAGTAAAAGTGAATTTCCTATTTTCATAGTCTTTTGGATAAATCGGTACATGAAAGTATCCTGAAAAACCATATAAGAATCAATAATGAGTTTTCTCTGTTAAACTTTCTAGAATTCGATCAATGAATAGGATGATAAAGAGGTATTTTCAAGTAACTTGATTTATCTATCTGTAATCTATAAACACTCTCCAACTGTTTTCACACTCATGGGAATTAGTTCATTTTGTTCATTCTTGACAATAGTCGTACCAATTTTCTTTGGGAAAACATGGATTGGGTTAACCCACTATGAATTAGATATTGGGTAAATGATATTAGTTACTGATAATTTTTCTATCTCTTTCTTTACAACCTCCATGATAGTCATATTAATTCTTCAATGTGGTTGTCTAATGGGTTTATAATAACCTTCTAACAATATTCTATATGAGAAAACTTTGGGGTTGATTCTGGGTATATCTCCTAAAATCCATATTATGTGTAACGACCCAATCTTTTGAGTAGTATATTAACTTACTCTTAATGATTTAATAAGATGTTAATGGTTAATGCAGAAAGAGGAGTCGATGGCTTCATCCAGTAGACTCGAACCTTATGAAGCCCACTTATCAGAGCTTGGGAAGGAGGTAGCATCTGTGGGCTTCGCTTTGGACCAAGCCCAAGCCGAACTCCAGCGTGTCAAGCTTGAACGGAAACGCCTGCGAGAGAAGTTCAAGTTAGTAGAGATTACTACTAGGGCAATGTTATCTGAGCCTCCCTCAGATTCTCTCACCATAGCACACCTTACACTTAGGTCATATGCCGGTGTTATAAGGGGCTATGTGACGAGACCCTGGCTTCTTTGTGTAATCCCTTGGGATGAATGAATTGAGATTTCTTCCTTTAGTGATGTTTGTGAAATTTCAAATGTTCAGATAATTTTAGGATATATTTTATTGATGAATTTTTAAAAAGGGATATTTTAAAATATTTATGTAAACCCTAAATAATTAATGATGTGTAATGATTTTCAAAAAATGGTCTTCTACAAAAGTGTTCAGTAAGGAATTTGGAGTCTAATAAGATCAACTTAATTTTTGATGAATAGTAAATTATGAATAGTGATTTTACTCTTAGGATTAGTAATGTGACCAAATGTATTAGTAATTTCACTCAAAGAAAGTTTTAATATAATTTAAACACCTAGATTAAGTAATGTGATTCAATAAAATGGGTAAATAACGGTTTCATAAATTATTAGTCAAGTATTAGTTTTTTCGGATGAATAGTGTTTTTTAATTAAAAATTTAATTAAAAATAATTAGAAAATTATTTTTATAAAAAAGACTTTATTTTTGAACTCAGAGCATCGATATTATGTTAAGGTAATTTTTGGGGATTTTTCTGAAAAAAAATGAATTTTCGATGAATAGTGTTTTTTAATTAAAAATTTAATTAAAAATATTTAGAAAATTATTTTTATAAAATTTATTTCATTTTTTAAATCAGAGCATTGATATTTGGTTAAGGTGAAATTTTGGGATTATTCTGAGAAAGTTGAATTTTCGATGAATAGTGAAGATACGGTTTTTTAAGTTACGGGTGTTTAATGACATCATTAAATGATGTATTAAGTATGTAATCAATATGGTCGACTTATGAATAGTAAGATAAGGTATGAGGTGTCCCAAGTGGCCAATACCATGGGAAAATACCATGGGCAAGCCCATGGTTTTTCCAAAACCACTAATGAGGTGTCCATTGGCCATTAATGCCTTGTCCCCTCACTTTCCCTATAAATACCCACCCTTTCCTCCTTTAGTTTTCACTCCCAACTCTCCCCCAACTAAGTTCTGGTCTCCTTACCTCCCAAGGAGTCCTCCCAAGGTGCCCCCAAGCCCTCAAGGTCCAAACCTTTGAGTTTTAAGAGTTACGTTTTAAGGTAAGGGATCCGACCTCTCTCTTTCTTTTCATGTAATCTCTTTTATGTCATTCCTTTTATGATCCATGTTATTATATGAGAGGATGTTCTTTTATATTCCTCTTACTTCCCTTTTCATGTTTATATTATGAGATATCCCCTCTTACTCTCATCATTTCGTTTTATGAAAGTTTAAGTGACGCTGTTAGGCTGCCGAATTTTTAAGGGATTCTTTCACCCTTCTCATTTTTCAAGTTCGATTTTCATGTCAAGTCTTTCAAGTTCCTTTTTATTATGTTGGGGTATGATATCTATATCTATCATACTGATCTCTTATGATCATATGATGAGATAACCTATTTGATCTTGTCAAATATTTTTTATTGAAGTTTAAGTGACGTCGTAGGGCTGCCAAATTTTCATAAGAGAAATCTTATTTTTGTCTCACTTCCATTTTTTTCATTTCATATGGTATATCTTTAAAATTTCATTACCATGTTCTTAAATCCCTTATATTCTGTCCCCCTACTGTTTTATGGATCATTTATGAGTGGGTGACCCATGTTCCCTCTCTTTTCAATGTTTTCTAAAACCTTGTAACATAGCCGTTATGCTGCAGGATTTTCGTCTCAAAATGCCTCTCTCTTTTCTCAAAATTATTTTATGTTATAAAGTGAATACTCAAAGCTCTTATTTCTACAAGGGTATTCACATATATATAAAAATTTTCTATTTTAAATTATGGGATTTACATACATGAAACCCGCTTCCCCTTTCCGTGGGTTTAAAGTGACATAAAGATCATGTCTTTAAAGCAGTTTTTAAAACGTTATGATTATGAAATGAAGCCCATTTCTTTTATGCTATATGGGTTGTTTATGAAATGTTTGATGATGATATATGTGGCTCACATGATAATAAAGACATGTCAATGGTGTGCCCAGATAGCGCTCCAATGCATTGGGTAAAGACTTAATCTCTAGAGATGACTTTTTAGACTGATACCTTGGTGAATAACCTTGGTAATTTTTAATGACACCTTGGGGATGGACCTTGGTGAAACGAAATGATTGTCAATATTGAATGTTGCAGCCACATCTTCAAGTTATGAAAAATGTTATTTTTATTATGATGCATCTCATGATTTCTTTCTCATGCCTTAAAGTTCTTTTCATGTCCTTATTGAAGTATCTCAAGTTCACATGTAAAATGTTTCTCTTGTTTCCCTTACTGGGCCTTCTTCTCACCCTTTCTTTTGATGTATGTCCCCAGGTTATGAGATGCAGTAATGAACCTAGGATGAACTTAAGGAGAATCCTTTGAAGTGTTTAAGAAGAATGTTTTATGTTCTTTTCATGTATTATGTTCCTTGTTTCCAAGACACTAAACCTTAAAGATCCTCAGTTCCGTGTAATGAAATGAAAGTTATGTTATAAAAAGACGGGATGCTATATTATGTCTCGAACGTTTCTTTTTAAGGGGTCAATTAGAGTTTTTTCTTGGTTTTTATATAAATTATTGGAAATGATCACTAGTAATATCTCTCCTTCCATGAGGTAAACATACTGTAAACTATATGGGATTGGTTTCAACTCTAGACTTAGGGGTTATTCAAGGGATGATATTTAATTGCGGTTTCCTACTTATAAGTCTTGAGTATCTTTTATAATGTCATATTCCTTTAATAAATCATTGAATAAATCAAAGTTACCACTTATTCTAACTTGAAATTGGGATTTTATGGTTTTTTAATTGGTATTTTCAAATGATAAATGCACTCTTAATGCTAAGACTAAAACTTCTTTTTTTTATTTTCAAATAAGTCACTCTTTGGGTTAGTGAGAACCTACAGACATCAAACCAACTACCCTCAATCCAAACTCCAAAATCCAAAATCCAAAATCCAAAATAATCAGATCAAACAACACATATCACCTCAAACAGTCTTCACGGCCACCTGAATTCCTCAAACGATGACCCCAAACAACGCAAACACACCCTATCTAAGACCCCATACTGAATCCTTCATCAGTCTCCATAACCATGCCACTGCTTTCAGCCTTCAACAAGACATCACCACTGCTTTCAACTACAACAAGACATCACCACTGTAATCGTCAGTTCTTTCCAAAAGAAAATCAAAAGTTCTTCCCAAAAGCAAATCCTGGAAAACCAAATTCAAATCAAGGAGGAAAACCAAATCCGAAATGTAGGTCCAAAATGCCAGTAAGAAAATCATCAAATCCAGATCACTGGAGGAGAATTTCCAACCATCACGCAACACAAATCCATGAGATCCCGGAGCAGATTCATCCAAAACAATCCAACGCAAAAATGTAGAAATCGAAAAGAGCAGCAACCAGAAAATCCAAACTCGAAAAAAAGAAAAAGGACAAAAACGTGAACCCATCACCAATACAGAACACCGAAGAACAACTAAGACAACATCAGATCCCATCGCCGCTAACAGTCCGGACAGAGAAGACCACCACGAACCTTCGTAGCATTCAATCCACCGCAGATCATGACCAAAACCCCCAAGCAACGACAGACTAGGACAATGTCACGCCTCCAGTAACTGGGATCCCACGAACGCTCCAAAGAGTAAGCCAGCGATCAAAGTGACCTCGTCGCAAACTGGTCTTACGCCCGAGGATCCTAAACCAAAGTGCTGCGAGCCCATAGTAGGAACAAAATCAGAAGGGTGAGCCACGAACATGACACAGAGAGTGTTAGGAAGTCTGCAGTAGATCCACTATAGGGGAGAAGAAAGCAGTAATGGGGGAAACCCTAGTGCCGTAAGCCCCTTACAGGCTCATCCGTTCCAGGTTTAGACCTTAATGCTAAGAATTCTTGAAGTATACTTGAATCATTAATTGTTTTTCTACCTTATTCATGGGATATTTTATAGAGTGAATGATTTCATGATGAATACTTCATTATGTCAAGAATATTGAAGTGAACCATGTTATCTCAGATCTCCATTGTGCATGATCTTTCATGCATGCTAATGATTGTTTTTTTTCATCTTCGGGAATAGTATTCCAAGAATAATGGGTGAGTGTGATAAACTCCTATATTATTCTATATTCATTATGCAGAAGTCATCTAGGAATAGTATATATTTAAATTTCATAAGGACGTCTTCCAAAACTCCTGTTGGAAGAACTATGGATATTTTTTCAATTTAGACCACCACTCTAGTAGGCTTTAATTCTAAAATCTTTAAATTTGTAAATAAAGAGTGAGTCATGATGTTTATTAAAGCATCAGTATCACACAAAGCATCATAAAAATTTAAATAGATGATAGTGTATAGAATAGATAATGTACTTGTATCTTGATATTTTTGTAGTATTAGTAGTGTGATCAGCACTGAGACGCTTCTTTATACGCTGATTCTTTCATTTCTGTCAATCCTCCTTCTCTTTTTTCATGGTTGTTTAAGAAACTTTGCACACTTATAGATTTTTTGGATTGATTCCAATAGTGGGATGTCGATCTCAACTTTTTGAAAGGCCTCCTGAATCTCTTGTTGAAGTCTCTCCTCTTCAAATTTCTTCAAATCAGTTAACCTAGAAGATAATGGTGTGATAATGTTATTCTTTTCATTTTTTTCCTTTGGAAGGGTGTCTTTGGTCATTACTTCATAAATAATGTCCTTGTTTCCTCATTTATCTGGTTAGTTTGATCTTCATAATTATGCTCAGAATTTTCAGTCATTATTTTTTTGAGTTGATCTTTCATGGGTTCAGGTGGATAAATCTATTTTCCACTCCTTTATATAATCATGATGACATTATCTTTTAGGTTCTATATTGTTTGAGTTGTAATTTTCCCTAAATTTTTGGTTAGTAGTTCCATGAGACTTACAAATTTACTTGAAAAATCTTTAACAATGTTCTTTAGCTCTAAAATCTATGTTCCTTGGTGGTTTTGTTGAGAACTTATTGATTGTTGTTCATAAGGTTTCTGTTGGAAAGGGGTGGTTTAAAGGCTTGATATTGTAAGATATACTTGTAGGATTCTTGAAATAGTGGTGGGTTATGGTATTTACAATGTTGGAAGAGAGTTTGTGGTGGGTATTGGTTTTTATAGAATGGATTAGCCTAATTTTATTTATTTGTATATACAGGTTGATCTTGAGGTTTCCATGCTTGATTCTGTAGGAATTTCAATGACTGAAAGGTTGTCGCTCAACTTTTTGTCCCATGTACTTTAGGACATTGGTCAGTGAAATGGTTAGGTGAAGTACACAAACCACATACCTGAGATAAGGCATGTTGTCCAGTTGCTTTTGTCACATCCAATTGTCACACCAGAGTTGTTAGTTCATCAGATTTTGTTTCCAATAGAACTGATGAATAAAAAGTTTGTACCTCATGGATGCATCTAGGTTTCATACCTCTCATTCCAAAAATTTTACGAGTATTGTGCAATCTTCTCAATTAGACTTTTTTATTATGATAGAGATTTTTCTATCAGGAATCCTCTAGATGATGTGTCGAGTAGGTTGTGGTCATAATCAAACATGCCTTGGTAGAAGTAAATAAGGAAGTGATGTTCTTCCACTGTTTGATGTGGGTATATGGAATAAAGCTTCTTGAACATCTCCCAGTATTCGTAGAGAGTCTCTTTGGTCAACTATAGATGGTGTATATCTATTTTACAATTACTGTGTTCTAAGAGGTAGGAAATAATCTTTACATGAAGCGTCATTTGATGTATTCTCAGTCATTGACCTCTCTTAATTATAGATAGTACAACCATTCCTTTGGAACTCCTTTATGTGAAAAGGGGATTTACCTCCACTTGACTTTATCTTCTATGACTCCTTAGATCTTGAAGCTTGAGGGGATGTAATTGGGCTCTTGGATGTGCTGATTTGGTAATTCACCTATAAGGTCGTGAAATTTTAGCAGTACTTGGATCTTGTTAATTCACAATTTAGAATCACTTTTGTAATTCAGGAGCAGCCACTTGATTTTGTTGGTTAGAAAATTGAGGAGCACATATGTCTCTCAGGTTTTGGTTGTGATTGTTATCCATTATGTCAGGTTCATAGTGAACACTAAAAATTTCACTTGAATCTAGAAGGATTACTTTCTTTAGGTCTATTTGTAAGTTTCAATTTCTTAACTAGGTTAGTGTTCTTTCAATTTCTAGGCCAAATTCTATTAATGAATCTTTTAAACTTTGGTTTATTCAATGTTAATTTAATTTTTTTTGGAACTGCCTCCCTGGAAATGACACTAATTTTAACAAACACCTTATCAAGGGGTTTAGAAAAATAATTAATTTTCTAGGTATAGTTTAGTGACCTTAGGTAGTCTCCTGCATAGGAGTATGCACAAAACAAGTTGTCACGTTTTTTTTGTTTCAAGAAAATTAATTTGATTTGGGTTGTGAATTTGAGAAATTTATAAATAATATTAAATTAAACTATTTAAAATAGTTGATCAAAAATAGTGATAGGGTCGATCTTAGCTATAACTAGTACAACGATATCATAGCTTCCAATTTTACCAATTTAACCAATTTTTCTTCTGCTGGATAGAAAGAGAGAAATTCCTTAATCAATTACTCTCTCTCCCTTGTCCAGATAGTGATTTGTAACACCCCAAGCTTCCACAGTACGTTTCCCTTTGAATAATGCAATAGTTTGCGTTGTACGCAACTTTGAGATTCTGACACACCGCGACCAATCAAACTAGACGTAATGAATAGTAATACACACTTTTTAAAGTTTTATAAATTTTATCATTTAAAATGGACTTTATTTTTGGATTCGTAATATCGAAATTATCTTAGGGTGAATTTTTGGTATTTTTCAAAAAACTTTCAATTTTTGATGAATAGTGAAAAAACACTGCGTTATTGGTTAAAACCGGCTTTTTCTTTAAATAATTAGTCATTTTATTTTAATTTATTTTAGGTAAAAATAGATAAATAATACATATATATGTTCAACATAATTTATTAGATTCATTTTATAATAATTTTAGATATATAAAATTTTATCGAACTATTTACCATCTTTTACCCACCCCCTAGGAGCATTTGTAAATTTGTATAAAACTTAATTTTACCACTTATGTGAGTTGAATTTATAAAATCTGAGAGACACAGTTAATATCATTAAGTAAAATTTGGTTCAATAAGATGAAAATAATTTTTGGTGAATAATAACTTTTTACTTTTATTTACCACGGTTAAAAGTAAATAGGGTAATTAAGGGTAAAAATGATATCATAATTACCCTAACACATGTACTAATTCTATTGGATAAGTGTAATTAGACCAAAAACTACCTTAAGAATAAAATATGATCCTTTAAGTCCACTTGGATTATATTAGGACATTTATTATTATTTTATTTAAAGAAGAGTTAAAAGAGTTAAAATCACAGTTTAATAACTAAACCATTTTTAATATAGGGTTATATATAAGATAAATTCGACTATAAATATTCATTAGAAATATAAAATTATTTCCTACCTAATGGTATTTTATTTATAATTTTTAGACATTAAATAATTAAATTTATTTATGACATAATGATGATGCAGTAATTACCTTATTAATGAAAGATTAAAATAATTGATATTATAAATATCCAAATAAATATAATTTGAAACTTTTAATTAATTACATTAATTTTATAGGTTAATATTACATTTTAGGGTTTATTAAATGAATTTTTTTCAAATTAATAATGCTGTTATGAATTTAACAAAAACAAAATACCAAATAGTGTCAAAATTGACATAAAAAGAGTTTTTAAAACACATATTATATTATTAATTGGTATTCTATTCCTAAAAATATAAGGTTCAGAAAAAGGGATTAAATAATATTATATATGTCATTAATTAACCACTTGGGGTTATCTTATAAGTTTATAGTAAGTTTATTAACCATATAATATAAAAATACAAAGAGACATGGTAAATGTCAAACTATTTAACTAAGAGTTAAATCTAAAAGATAAGGTTAATATAGTGACCCAAACCTATATAAAACCTATTTGTTGAGTGTTTTTTAACCCATAACTACCTTATTTTCGAAATAAATTATTTTTGATCCATTATAAACTGAAAATGATTTTATTATAAAATAATATTTCAAGATTTTCCTAAAGTGACCCTCACCTCTCTTATAAAAGGACACTTCTCCTTCTCTCAAATTCACCCCTTCAAATCCATTTTTATAGGCCAAACCCTTTCCAAATATCCTCCCAAAATTACTAAATTAATCCTAGAGGCCTTCCTTTAGTTATAAATCCAACCTAAGGATCCTTTTCTATCAATTCAAAAAGAAGAACCCGAAGAAGAGGTAAATATTACATCACCTCTTTCAAGTTCTTTTCTTCTTCCACTTCCTCTTTATTTGTTGTTTCCATTATAAAATAATAACTCTAGTATATTCTATATAATTTGATGTTATTATAAAAATGGTATAACCATATTCATTATTCTATCCATCCTATAAATGAAAAAGTCACCATACGTGCGTACGTACGGATTACTGTCTCCACATCGTGGTGTAGTTTGTTATTCAAACACTTCATCATTTGTATGGGTATAATAATTAGTATAAATTATGTAAATAATAGATATAAAATAATAATTATTTTATATATATGATATAACATCCAATTATATTTTATTTTAATATCAAAATAATGATATTGTCACTCGTGCATACGTACGGATTACCGTCCCCACGAACGCGATGAGATTCATTCCCCATCGTAATCATTTAAGAATAATTTTTATTTTTATGATTAAAAATAATTATTATGAACATAATATAATTATTTATATGAATAAAATATATTCTATCCATAACAAACATAGCTTACATAACCAAGCATATAAAATAAAACGAATCAGTTAACACCCGAAACGATGATACTACTAAAATATCATTAACAAATCAATATTAGAAGATCATATATGATATCGTATTAATGTATATGGTTCTTGTATAATTTAATAAAAATTATTTAACCATTATACAGGAGGTTAAACTACCCTCTACCAAGTAAAAGTACAAGGTAAGGCTTAATTTCACAATCTCTTTATTATCCGAGGTTGTTTTTACGTAAGTATCTATTGGGACTTCTTTATCATCCACATCCATGTTTCTTAAAAATGTATTTCAAAATTTTTTTACTATTTACTATAATATAGTTTAAAGTAATTTATACCCTTGTTTTACTTTTTATAAAATGGGTTGAAAGGAATCTTTCTTTTGTTTTCCAAACAAGGTACCTTATGACCTTTTCGACAAAATTAAGGTAAAAATATTTTTTTTAACTTATATGGAGGGTGTGGCTATTTTCCGCTATTATAACATCGTAAAAGTTTTTCTTACAAGATTATAAGAATATTTTCAAAATAAATGTTTTCTTTTATAATTATATGACTTTTAAATTATTTTAAAATAGAAAGAGATATTTCTCTAAAAAAAAATTTGATTTCATCTATGTCAAAATATTTTGATGGATTGTGAGTTTATTTGAAGTTGATTTGTTATAATACAAAACTTACATATTGTATTTAAGGTTTTGTAATATGTTTTATTGTGTATGTGTTATTTTTATACCATTCATGGTTTATGAATAAATTATTGACATTTCATATGCTAGTTTTAATACGAATGTTTATGTTATGTTTAAACCTTTTCATGTGAGGAATGCATTGGACTTAGTAAGTGATGGGTGGAGCCCACTATAGCTCCTTGATGCATTGGTAGGTCTCATGATACAAACTAGTGTCTTGGCACAAGGCCTTGAAAAAATCTTATTTGTAATCTTGGCACAAGGCCTTGACTATGTGGTTATGAAGTCTGGCATTCTGTATTCCATCATTATGAAAGTGGCTATTGATATTGCATGTGATTATTAGACTAGAAGAATATCCATGTGAATAAGTAAATGACATTATTTGATTTTATCTTTTCCATATTATGCTGAAGTTCGAGTTTAAAAGGCTTTTTTTAGTCTTACATTACCTTAAATGTTTATGGTTATTTATGAAATTTTACGCTATATTGTTATCCTTACTGATCATCTGAGCTCACCCCTTTTTATGTTTTATTTTTTCTAGGATGCAAAGAATTATATTATGATTGAACTACAGGGATATTCTAAGGGATATGAGTGTGGCCTATAGAGACTATGTTGATGTAGTTTTTCATTTTATAATATAATGTAAAACTTATGAATGTATCTAGTATTTCCAAGGATACTAAACTAATCGGCATTTCGAGACTTTATCTTTTGTGATAATGCCAATGTTATATAATAATGCACTGACTCTGGGTAACTAGGGTCGGGGTGTTAAAATTGGTATCAAAGGAATTTTAGTACAAACCTTGGAATCTAGATTTAGAAAAAATATGATTAGAGAACATTACCCTAAGATAGACTTTGAGGATTAATATAGAAGGACTTCCTAGAATTTTGGTACTGTAGAGATTTTGGGAGTTTTCCAAGAAATGAATCTATGTCTGGATACGAGCAGGTAGAGATGGCTCTAGCACATATGTACCTAGGGGTAAAACCCAAAAACACCGCTTTGAGCTAGACTCGAATGGGAACTGGTGCCCGACAACGGGCCTTGCTGCACTTATGGTTACGACACTCCCGGGGGATATGCTTAGGATAATTATCATTTTCTTTACAAACTATTATGATGGGTTTATGAGTATATAATTTCTCAAAGAAAACATTTTATGATTATGGGTTATATCCATAAACTGTTCAATTTATGTTAAGTGTTTTACAAGTTTGGTTTTATTTATTACGATTCATAAACTAATCTTGTGTATGCCATTATTTAGAAATAATGCCTTGTGGAAGGAATGGAAACTGTATCAACACACGTAATCCATGTAGGGATTTCCCTCCTACTCAAGATAATTATAGTGGAGCTGGTGAATCAACTGGTGATGATCAGCTTATCACCATACTGGGACAACTCACTCAGGTTATGAATAATAGCCTTACCCGTATGGAGCACCCTAATCCCCAATATGGAGGATCAATGTTAGACCGCTTCATGAGGAAAAAACCACCAACATTCAATGGGAGTACAAATCCATTAGTAGTTGAGCAATGGATAAATTCCTTATAGAAAATATTTCATTCTTTGGAGAGTAGTGAAAGGGAAAAAGTTGTCATGGCGGTTTATCACCTCACGGGAGATGCAGATCAATGGTGGTCATTGATTCAAAACACAAAGGAAGATAATGAAATATCAAATATGTAATGGAGGGAGTTTAAAGAGATTTTCTTAGAAAAATACTTTCTTTGTGACCATCGATCAGATATGGAAAGACAATTTCTGAGTCCGAGGAAAAAAGAGGATGAGAATATCGCAAAATATGAGGCTAACTTTACAAGGTTAGAAAGGCATGCAGAAGATTATATATGTAACCCAAGGAGTAATATTGATCGATTCTTTGATGGTTTAAAACCATTTATTCTTCGATCATTAGTCTCACAATCCTTCTCATCGTACAAAGATATTGTCTCATGTACTATCAAGACAGAAAAAGAATTCTCTAATTCTTACAACTTTAAAGCAAAGCAGGAGAATAAGATATCTTTTGAACACTATGGAAATGGAAATAAGGGGAAGAAGGGAAAATTTTAATATCCATCCTGTAGTAAATGTGGGAAGAAACACCCTGGTACTTTCCTTAAGGGAATGGGAGTCTGTTACAAGTGTGGTGAAAAAGGCCACAAAGCTCATGATTGCAATGGGAAGAAAGAGGCGGTCAATGTTGAATGCTATAATTGTAGAGAAAGGGGTAATTATTAAAATGAATGTACTAAGAGATAAGGAAACTTACCTCAAAAAAGGACAAGGGAGAAAGACCAAGCTTATGCGATCACTACTGCAAAGGTTGACACTCTGAAAGATGTGGTGGCAGGTAATTTAATGGTTTTCTCAAGTTTAGCCAATGATTTATTTGATTCTAGGTCATCGCATTGTTTCATATCTTCCCAGTTTGCTAAGAAAATTAGATATTTTCAATTTGAATTAACAAGGTAGTTTTCATTCAAAACACTTAAGAGAAGTATCATCGCAACAAAGTTTCATGAATCAGTTCCCATTAGAGCATATAAATGTTATTTATCAGCTGATCTCATCGTCATACCCATGATTGAATTTTATATAATCCTCATAATGGAGGACCATGATGTGAAAATTTATTGTAAGAAGAATGAGGTTAAAATTTTCGATGATGATAAGGAGTACCTTATCTTTAGAGAAGAAACGTCACCACCTGATTCTTATCTAGATCCACCCCCAATAGCTCTACTAAATTCAATTATTGGGGAAGAAGAGAATGAAATAACTATGGGTGAGGAAAATAATGTTAGAATAGAGGATGTACCTATTGTGCAATAATATGTTGATGTGTTTCCAGAGGATTTAACTGGACATCCTCTAGAACGATAAATTGAGTTTTCCATTGATTTAATTCCTGGTTCAAGGCCCATATCAAAGACCCCTTATAGAATGGCCACTGTGCAATTAGTGTAACTAAAGAAACAACTAGAGGAATTGAGTAATAAGGGATTTATTCACCCTAGTGTTTCTCCATGGGGAGACCTTATCCTTTTTGTTAAGAAGAAAGATGGATCTATGATGTTGTGTATTGACTATAGGGAGATCAATGCTATAACAATAAAGAACAAGTATCCCCTACCTCGCATTGATGATTTATTTGACCAACTTCATGGAGCTTAGTATTTTTCAAAGATTGACCTTCGATCTGGATATCATGAGTTGTGTGTAAAGAAGGAAGACATTCCAAAAACAGCATTTCGAACCAGGTACAGACATTACGAGTTTACAGTAATGCCTTTTGGGATGACTAATGCACCCTTTATTTTCATGGATATAATGAACAGAGTTTTCAAGGAATATCTTGATGAATTTGTAGTGGTATTTATTGAGGATATCCTAGTATACTCCAAAAGCTATGAAGATCATGAAAATCACTTGCACACCATTTTCAAAACCCTCATAAGAAATGAATTATACGAGAAATTTAGAAAGTGTGAATTCTGGCTTCAAGAGATTTCCTTTCTTGGCCATATTGTCTCTAAGGATGGAATCTCTGTTGATCCTTCAAAGACCAAGGCAATCCAATAATGGCCAGCACCAATGAGTATAACTGAGGTACGTAGTTTTATTGGTTTATTAGGTTATTATCGACGTTTCGTCCAGAATTTTTCACGATTGGCTAACCCATTAACCAAGCTCACGCGTAAAGGAGTTAAATTTGTTTGGAAAAAAGAGTGTGAAGAATGTTTTGAAGAACTGAATAGAATATTAGTTAATGCTTCTATCTTGACTCTAGCATCAGGTAATGATGGGTTTGTTATTTATATTGATGATTCAAAGAAAGGACTTGGTTGTGTCCTTATGCAGAATGATAGAGTTATTACTTATGCATCATGACAGCTAAAAATTCATGATCAAAACTATCCTACTCACGATTTTGAGTTATCAGCTGTAATCTTTGCTCTGAAAATATAGAGACGCTATTATATGGTGAAAAATGTGATATTTATACTGATCATAAGAGTTTGAAGTATATTTTCTCACAAAAAGAACTCAACATGAGGTAAAGCCGACAGCTTGAACTACTTAAGGATTATGATTTCACAATACAATACCACCCAAGGAAGGCAAATAAGGTGGAAAATGCTTTGAGAAGAAAGGATCATAGAGTTTTGAACAAGATGAGAGTTGAAAGGGATTCTATTTTCATGGATCTAGTGAAAATGGATATGGGAATAATAATGGAAGGTGAAACATCAATACTTTTTCAAATGGTTTCCAAAACATCTTTACTAGAAAGGATAAAAAGTTCTCAGGATGATTATGAGGAGTTTCAAAAAAAGATTAAATTCGTGAATGATGGGGTATTGAGTGACTTCATATATAAAGATGGAATTTTAAAATTTGGGAAGAGAATTTGTGTTCCCAATATACCTAATCTAAAAAGGGAATTATTGGATGATGCTCATAGCTCCAATTTCTCTATACACCCTGGTAGCACTAAAATGTATAGAGATTTAAAGGAACATTTTTGGTGGGACAACATGAAGAGAGAGATCGCTGATTTTGTGTCAAGATGTATGGTTTGTCAACAAGTGAAAGCTAAAAGGTAACAGCCTGGAGGAGTCATGCAACCTCTTCCCATACCTAAGTAGAAATGGGATAATATTACGATGGACTTTGTCATGGGGCTACCAAAGACTCCTAGAAGGAATGATGCAATATGGGTCATTGTTGATCGTCTTACCAAGTCATCACATTTTCTTGCTATAAGAGAATATTTATTACTTGAACGTCTAGCAAGACTATATATTCATAAGGTTGTAAGACTTCATGGAGTACCCTTATCGATTATTTCTGATCGTGATCCCCGTTTTACATCAAGATTCGGGAAAAGTCTTCAAAAGGCCCTGGATACTGAACTTCGTTTGAGCACTGCCTACCACCCTCAAACTGATAGACAATCAGAACAGACTATTCAAACCTTAGAAGACATGTTGAGATATTTCTCACTTGACTTTCAAGGTATGCGGGATCAATATTTACCTCTGGTAGAATTTTCCTATAATAATAGCTTCCATTCAAGTATCCAGATGGCACCATATGAAGCATTATATGGAAAGAGATGTCGCACACCAACTTGTTGGGATGATGTTGGTAAAAGAAAACTAGTAGGCCCAGAACTTTTTGAGGAAAATTTGGAAAAGGTGAAGGTTATCCAAAACCACATCAAAGCAGCCCAAAGTAGGCAGAAGAGCTATGCCTATAACTGAAGGAAGGATTTGGAATTTCAGGTAGGAGATCATGTTTTCTTGAAGTTATATCCATAGAAGGGTGTTATACGTTTTAGTAAGAAGGGTAAATTGAGTCCCAGGTACATCGGACCTTTCAAAATTCTAGAACGAATTGGAGTTGTAGCTTATTGTTTGGTAATTCCTCCAAGTCTCTCCAAAGTTCATAATGTGTTCCATGTATCACTGTTGAGAAAATACATGCCTAACCCAACACATGTACTCACCTAAGAGGAAATTGAACTGGAACCTGATCTATCTTATTGTGAACAGCTTGTCAAAATTCTTGATACAAGAGAACAAGTGCTGAAAAACTGGACGACTCGTCTGGTAAAAGTTCTATAGAGAAACCATAAAATAGAAGATGCAATGTGGGAACCAGAGGAACTTATGATGATGAACCACCCTAATCTTTTTGTGCGGTAGTATTCTAGAAATTTTGAGGACGAAATTATTTGAATGATGGAAGAATGTAACACCCCAAGCTTCTATGATACATTTCCCTTTGAATAATGCAATAGCTTGCATTGTACGCAACTTTGAGATTCTGACACACCGCGGCCAATCAAACTAGCCATTATGAATAGTAATACACACTTTTTGAAATTTTATAAATTTTATCTTTTAAAATGGACTTTATTTTTGGATTCGGAATATCAAAATTAGCTTAGGGTGAATTTTTTGTATTTTTCTGAAAACTTTAAATTTTTTATGAATAGTGAAAAAACACTGCGTTATTGGTTAAAACCGACTTTTTATTTAAATAATTAGTTATTTTATTTTAATTTATTTTAGGTCAAAATAGATACATAATACATATATATGTTCAACGTAATTCATTGGAGTCATTTTATAATAAGTTTAGATATATAAAATTTTATCGAACTATTTACTGTCTTTTACCCACCCCCTAGGAGCATTTGCAAATTTGTATAAAACTTAATTTTACCACTTATGTGAGTTGAATTTATAAAATCTGAGAGACACGGTTAATATCATTAAGTAAAATGTGGTTCGATAAGATGAAAATATTTTTTGGTGAATAGTAACGTTTTACTTTTATTTACCACGATTAAAAGTAAATAGGGTAATTAAGGGTAAAAATGATATCATAATTACCCTAACACATATCCTAATTTTATTGGATAAGTTTAATAGACCAAAAACAACCTTAGGAATAAAATATGATCCTTTAGGTCCACTTGGATTAGATTAGGACATTTTTTATTATTTTATTTAAAGAAGAGTTAAAAGAGTTAAAATCAAAGTTTAATAACTAAACCATTTTTAATATAGGGTTATACATAATATAAATTCAACTATAAATATTAATTAGAAATCTAAAAAGATTTCATACCTAATGGTATTTTATTTATAATTTTTATACATTAAATAATTAAATTTATTTATGAAATAATGATGATGCAGTAATTACCTTATTAATGAAAGATTAAAATAATTGATATTATAAATATCCAAATAAATCTAATTTGAGACTTTTAATGCATTACATTAATTTTATAGGTTAATATTATATGTTAGGGTTGATTAAATTAATTTTTTTAAAATTAATAATGCTGTTATGAATTAAAAAAAACAAAATACCAAATAGTGTCAAAATTGACATAAAAGAGTTTTTAAAACACATATTATATTATTAATTGGTATTCTATTCCTAAAAATATAAGGTTCAGAAAAATGGATTAAATAATATTATATATGTCATTAATGAACCACTTGGGGTTCTCTTAGAAGTTTATAGTAAGTTTATTAACCATATAATATAAAAATACAAAGATACATGGTAAATGTCAAACTATTTAACTAAGAGTTAAATCTAAAAGATAAGGTTAATATAGTGACCCAAACCTGTCTAAAACCTATTGGTTGGGTGTTTTTCGACCCATACCTACCTTATTTTCGAAATAAATTATTTTGGATCCATTAGAAACTGAAAATTATTTTATTATAAAATAATATTTCAAGCTTTTCCTAAAGTGACCCTCACCTCTCTTATAAAAGGACACTTCTCCTTCTCTCAAATTCACACCTTCAAAGCCATTTTTCTAGGCCAAACCCTTTCCAAATATCCTCCCAAAATTACTCCATTAATCCTGAGGCCTTCCTTTAGTTATAAATCCAACCTAAGGATCCTTTTTTATCAAGTCTAAAGGAAGAACCTGAAGAAGAGGTAAATATTTCATCACCTCTTTCAAGTTCTTTTCTTCTTCCACTTCCTCTTTATTTGTTGTTTCCATTCTAAAATAATAAATCCAGTATATTATATATAATGTGATGTTATTATAAAAATTTTACAACCATATTCATTATTCTATCCATCCTATAAATGAAAAAGTCACCATACATGCGTACGTACGGATTACTATCTCCACGTCGTGGTGTAGTTTGTTATTCAAACACTTCATCATTTGTATGGGTATAATAATGAGTATAAATGATGTAAATAATAAATATAACATAATAATGATTCTATATATATTATATACCATCCAATTATATATTATTTTAATATCAAAAGAATGATATTGTCGCTCGTGCGTACGTACGGATTACCGTCTCCACGAACGCGATGAGATTCATTCCCCATCGTAATCATTTAAGAATAATTTTTATTTTTATGATTAAAAATAATGTTTATGAACATAATATCATTATTTATATGAATAAAATATATTCTATCCATAACAAACATGGCTTACGTAACCAAGCATATAAAGTAAAACGAATCAGTTAACACCCAAAATGATGATACTACTAAAATATCATTAACAAATCAATATTAGAAGATCATATATGATATCGTATTAATGTATATGGTTATTTTATAATTAAATAATTATTATTTAACCATTATACAGGAGGTTAAACTAGCCTATACCAAGGAAAAGTACAAGGTAAGTCTTAATTTCACAATCTCTTTATTATCCGAGGTTGTTTTTACGCAAGTATCTACTGGGACTTCTTTATCATCCACATCCATGTTTCTTAAAAATATATTTCAAATTTTTTTTACTATTTACTATACTATGGGTTAAAGTAATTTATACCCTTGTTTGAATTTTTATAAAATGGGTTGAAAGGAATCTTTCTGTTATTTTCCAAACAAGGTACCTTATGACCTTTTCGACAAAATTAAGGTAAGAATGTTTTTTTTAACTTATACGGTGGGTGTGGCTATTTTCCACCGTTATAACATCATCAAAGTTTCCCTTAAAAGCTTATAATAATATTTTCAAAATAAATGTTTTCTTTTATAATTATATGACTTTTAAATGATTTTAAAATATAAATAGATATTTCTCTAAAAAAAATTTGATTTCATCTATGTCAACATCCTTTGATGGATTGTGAGTTTATTTGAAGTTGATTTATTATAATACAAAACTTACATATTGTATTGAAGGTTTTGTGATATGTTTGACTGTGTATGTGTTATTTTTATACCATTCATGGTTTATGAATAAATTATTGACATTTCGTGTGCTAGTTTTAATACGAATGTTTATGTTATGTTTAAACCTTCTCATGTGAGGAATGCATTGGACTTAGTAAGTGATGGGTGGAGCCCGCTATAGCTCCTTGATTCATAGGTATGTCTCATGAGACAAACTAGTGTCTTGTCACAAGGCCTTGAAAAAATCTTATTTGTAATCTTGGCACAAGGCCTTGACTATGTGGTTATGAAGTCTGGCATTCTGTATTCCATCATTATGAAAGTGGCTATTGATATTGCATGTGATTATTCAACTAGAAGAATATCCATGTGAATAAGTAAATGATATTATTTGATTTTATCTTTTCCATATTATGTTGAAGTTCAAGTTTAAAGGATTTTTTTTAGTCTTATATTACCTTAAATGTTTATGCTTATTTATGAAAGTTTCCGCTATATTGTTATCCTTACTGAGCATCTGAGCTCACCCCTTTTTATGTTTTATTTTTTCTAGGATGCAAAGAAGTATATTATGACTGACCTACAGGGATATTCTAAGGTATATGATTATGGCCTATAGAGACTATGTTGTTGTAGTTTTTCATTTTATAATATAATATAAAACTTATGAATGTATCTAGTATTTCCAAGGCTACTAAACTAATCAGTATTTTGAGACTTTATCTTTTGTGATCATGCCAATGTTATGTAATAATGCACCGACTCTGGGTAACTAGGGTTGGGGCGTTACATGATTGGTGAGAATATCCCTAACTAAAATATCAAGTTGTTCTACCCCCTTCCTATTTTTGTGAGTGTTGTTGCGGGTCCTTTTGATTTATTAGGTCAATGCCTGATCAGGTATTATTATTCACTAAAAATAATAGTTTTAGGTACAATTCTACACATGCGTTGACAATCGTCGATCACTCAACATCCAACCCTAGTCTGTTTCATCATATACATATAAGAATTAGGTGGAGGTAGGTATGGATCATTAACCAATACAATTGAAATTAATATAATCTAACCCTAACATAATCATATTCGGTATTAAAAACTAAAAATTAATAATTGAAACTAGTATGTTTCATCATATACATATAAGAATTAGGTGGAGGTAGGTATGGATCATTAACCAATAAAATTGAAATTAATATAATCTAACCCTAACATAATCTCATTCAGTATTAAAAACTAAAAATTAAGAATTGAAACTAGTTTGTAGAAGAAATAAAAGATTTTTATTCATTAAAGCACAAAAAATCAAACATAGAATTTTGGTCTAGCCTCCCCCTTTCTTGATCACGTGAAGTCTTTACCCCTCCATGTAAAGGGTAAATGAGTTGATTCAGGGGAAATAATACATATTGGGAATGAAATAAAATAAAGAAAAAAATCAAGAAAATAAAGCAGCAACAGGTCGTCATCCATAGCTTCCCTTTGTCGAGTGATCCCTTTATATCCACCCCAAGGCCTTGTATTTATAGGCCTAAGCTTTGCTCGGTAGGATTTAATTTCCCATAAATGTGGTAAATTAATTTTTTTTTCCAATCAATCCCATGTTTCATAGAGTTTTTGGGTCCAAAAGAGGCACCTCCATCGTTTATTACATTGAATATGACCATTCTTCATCCCATCAGACTGTTTCACATTATGAATAGTGATTTCATGATGTGAATTATTCAAAGCCAAAACATTTCACAACTTGGTTCATTCTTTGGAAACATTTTTTGTGTATTTTTTATATTTCATGGCATTTCCATATTTTTCTTGTTGCAACACATGTGGTTTTGCTCTAAATCTATTTTTTTCATTACTTCTTGCTCCTATATCAGACTTCTAATAAAATTCATGTCATGAATCATTCATGACATGAATTTTTGTTTTCCAACAACATTCACTCTATTTCATCTTGATTCTTTATTTCTGGGCTCCAATCTTGGGCCTTGACCTATCCTTTGTCACCAGCCATCATTTGTATGTCGAATTCATCACCTATCATATTGTTTTCAATAAATCACTATATCCTATCCTAAGTAAAAAAAATAGTTAAATACCAGGAATATTAATCATTTAATTTTTAAAAAAATGTATTTAATGTTAAAATAATTATGAAAAAAAAATTATGTCACTACCCACTAAACACAACAACTTCACCACTCCTTCTAGTTAACAGTTCAAGATTTCAGAACTCATCCTTAAACTCTTTCATACATTCAATAAGAGTGTTGTCTCTATTATTGTCTCTATTTTGAGCTCTATGGTTCCACTTCCCCTTCCACCATCCAGTTTTTTAACACTATTTTTAAATTCTCTCCTTCCAAAAATTATGAAACTTATCTAGAAAATAATTTTCCACAACCAAACCTTAACAACAACACGCACTTGTTTTGTGTCATCAAATTTAAAATTATCCTAAAAAATAATTGATAGAATTAAACTCGAAACTCCATGAATTTTAGTAACCCATTGAACCCACAACCTTTAAAATGAAAAAAAATAAATAATTTAAATTTAATTGATTGATTTAAATAAGTGATCACAAACCATACCAAAAAATTTTGAAAACACATTTGAAAGTGGAGATTTACTTCCAATTTATGGAAAAAACATGATTTTCCATTTCATTTACATATAATAAAATTTATTAAAATCAATAACACCATAAATAAATTCTATTTTATAAAAATCATAACATGTTACCCAAAATGGAACCTTCTTCCAAAAACCCTTTTCCAATCAAAGGCACACACAAAAAGTTAATCACTCTTTTCAAAAAAACAAAACACCTTTCTTAAATAATTTATTCATATTAAAACCACTTTCTCAAAATAATTACATTCTAAGATAGTTTCATTTCATTAAAATTTCAAAAACTATTCTATATTAAAAAAAATTACAAAGCACAAGCATGTAGGAACATGGAAAATGATTCATACATGATGTATGAGATGTTATGTTTGTATTGCTCGTATGTGGTTGTGGAATTTTTCTCAATAAAATTTTAAAATGAAAATGATACATATTGAGTCAAACAACACCAAACTTTTCTCTAATTACCCTAGAATCTTGAGTCTAGATATAAATTTTTTGATTGTGTAATGTTATATGTTATGTATTGAGTCCAGACCATTCTATTTACACTCTTACCACAAGCTTAACTTTCTAATACAGGTGGTGATGACGTTTTCTAATGTATCAACCTATAATATACCCCAATACCCAAGTTGGGATCATTGTAATGTCTTATGTGTGTCCCTCAATTTTTATTTTATGCCTACTAGAATTTAGAGTCTATTTATAATAGTTAGAAAATAATTTTGTATGGTATGTGTTAACTTACTCATTCATGAATTCTACTAAAAATCTAGCATGAATTGTTTGTATATTAGACATACCCAACCTTTAAATAGAGAAAAAATTATCCCACTTGTGGGGAATTCATAGTATAAAAATGCTAAAATAAATAAATCATCACATTTTACCTTTTATATAATGCGTGCATGTTGTACAAAAATAATAATTGCTAAATTGACCATGATAATAATACAATTTAACTACAAAAAATAAATAAACAAAACAAATATTTTTACCCCCACACCCACACCCCCTCCCAACTTTTACTATCTATGAATTGAATTGTCATCCAATTTTTCATGAAAGTTACTCATTAAACGAGAAACACAAAAAGAAATAGTACTTACATGTATTCCAAGGTGCACATGTTAAGGGTTAGTGTAAAATATTTAGCATGTTATCCCCGTGAACTTTGTTTGTTATGTCATGCATGATAAAATGTCTAGGTTTATATTGGTGTCTATGAAATGGATGTCAGGAATAACCTATCCCAAGTGAATAAATAATCATACCATTAGAAAATTTTTATCCAATGTAGAAATAAATCACAAGCCAAACAAATACTAAGAGAACCATACTGTCATGTATTGACTAATCTACAAAGAAATAAATTGATTCTCTCATGAAATAATACATGAGTGTGGGAGACATATGGTAGTTAAATTATATTATCTTTGCTCGTGATCATGTGTAAAAGATAAAAGACCAAAAATCAACACAGAAAGTTATCACTCAAGAAAAATATATTAGAATCATACAAATTTTCCAAAGTATAAACACTTTCAACCATTACCTATACACTCAAACATCTCACTAAATAAACAAACAAAAAAATAAAATAATGGTCAGCACCCCACCTATGTTCTACTTGACCTCTATCAAGTGGTTTTAAAAAACTAGAAAGATAATCATCACTAATACATTCACAAAAAAACACTTTTTTTATTTCATAACCAACTCAAGATCCTTTCTTACATTAATTAGAATACCATTCAAGCAACTACTCTAATACCAAATTTCTATGTGAAGTTAAGCTACAATTACATAAAAATCGATAAGAAGGATAAATAATTTTTTTATCTATCTAAAAGGAAAATTATAGTACTATAGAACACATTATAAGAGTATGAGTCAAGATTAAAAGTTTGGGATGAACAATTTGTAGTGGTGGAGAGTGCATTAGCAAGTATATTTTAGACTATGATAAGGAGAATTATTGTGGAAATTTCATCCTTGATATTCTAGACTCCATCAGTTCTAAATTAGTTATATTTATTTCACTAGGTTTATTTTATTATCATAAATATTTTAAATATATTTTCTATGAACAATGTCAAAATTAAACTAATTCATATTCTAAATTATATTTACAATAGGCATCAGAGGTTTGAAAAAGGAAAAAAATCAATTGCATTGGGATCGTGCGTCATTAGGGGGGGTCGATCTAACCTAAAAAAGTATAGGTGATAGTGGATACCCTTATATATTACATTTTTATGGTGTGTTGTGAGGATAAACTTATATGATGCCTCTATAGCAATATGCATAAATAAAAATTTATGTATTTTTAGTTATAATGTACTCTAATGTTTATAATTTTGGTTTATTGATTTTGTATGGTTCTTATTAGATGTTAAAGGTATTTAATTGATTATTTTTCTAAATTGTTTTTTATATGGAACCAAATATCATATTCTATATATATGGTTCTATTTTTTGGTTTATCATAGTGATTAGTGAAGATTTAAATTGTCTCCAAACAAAATAAAATATGTTAAATTAGTAGTGGTGGTTTCAACTACCATATCTATTAAAAAACTTCCATTTTCTAATAAACTTCTATTTTCCGATTTTATATAGTTTATACCACCACCAATTTTGGTAAAAAAAATTATAAATCACTTCTATAATAAATTTAGCAGTTTAAACCACTATATATTTATGCAATGAATATTTCACTATAAACCATTACTATAATAAAAGCGTTTGTTTTTAAACCGCCATCAATTATTGATTTGTAATGGTTTAAAAAATTTACCATTAATTAATAGTTTATTTAGTAATCTGTGGTGGTTTTTGGAACCATCGTAGATCATATAAAAAAATTAAAATGAATGTATAATCAGAAAATAATTTTTGGTAATTTTTATTTTCCTTACAGGGATAGGTGTTGTGTCATATCCCATGATTTGGAAGCACCCTCAGGGACTTAAATTTATGGAACAAAGGTATGAAAATTTTGAAATAAACAGAACCCAACTCAGTAACTAGATAGAGGAACCATTCTCCAAGGTCCCTATATAAAATCACCTCACATGTGAGACAATATCTTCTAAAAATAAAATGTACTAGGAGAAACAAACTCTACACAAAATGAAATTACAACATAAGAGTTAACATGGTTTTTGTAATTGCCCTACTCCATAGGAGGAATCATGACAACCTTGAATTAGATAAAATAGAATAAGTAAAAATGCTACCATGAAAAACACATGACACTTATTCTATCATTTCTAAAGTCACAAATGGAAAATTTAAAATAGTACTTTATAGTATAAGTGACCACACAAAACTATTTAAAGACGATCTCTATAGATTCCATCTGGTTCCATCAATTTCATCACCGTATGATCTTTCCGAACATCCATCACATCAGCCCAGAAAAGTACAAACTACCTGAAGCACACCCTGTCTTGGGGTGTGGGGAAAAAAATTTCCCAGGTATAGTTTAGTAGTTAACCTTAGGTAATCTTCTTAAGAGGAGTGTGAAAAAAATGAGTGATCGCTTTTTTTTATTATTTCAAGAAAATTTATTTTATTTAGGTTGTGAATTTGAGAATTTTAGAAAGTAGATTAAAGTAAATGATTTAAAACAATTGATAAAAAATGGTTATCAGGTCGGGCTTGACTAGACCTAGTGCAATGCTACCATGGTTTCTAATTTTACCAATTATTATTTTTCCAGCTAGTAAGAGGGAGATTCCTCAATTGATTCTTCTCTCTCCCTTGTCTAGAAGGTGATTGGTTAGAATATCCCTAATCGAAATATCAGGGTGGTCTACCCTCCTTTCAATGTGTGTGGGCATTGTAGTGGGCCATCCTGGTTTATTAGGAAAATACCAGATCAAGTATCATCATTACCTAATAAAAAATAGTTTCATCTATAATTTCATACACATATTGATGATCGTTGATCACTCACCATCCAACCCCAGCTTGTCCCATCATATATAGACAATAATTGGGTGGAGGGAGATATGGATCATTAACCAAGGTAATTCAAATAACATAATCTAACACTAAAATAATCACATTAAATATTAAAAACAAAAAATTAATAATTTAAACTAGATTGTAAAAGAAATAAATGATTTTTACTGATTTAAGTGAAAAAACTCAAACATAGAAATTTGGTTTAACCCCCCCCCCCCCAAATCAATCAAAGCATTTACCCCACCATGTGATGGGTAAACAATTTAATTCAGCAGAAGGAAGGAATATTGAGAATGAATTAAAATAAAGAAACAAAATCAAGAAAATAAAGTAGCAACATGCCATAAATGCGGTAAATTAATATATTCCTAGTCAATCTGGGGTTATATAGGGTTTCTGAGTCCAAAAGTGATGCCTCCATCATTTATTATGTCGAATATGGCCATTTTTTGTCCCATCAGACTGTTTCACATTGTGAATGTTGATTTCACAATGTGAATTCTTCAAGACCCAAACATTTCATAGCTTGGTTCATGCTTTAAAAACATTTTTTTGGATTTTGGATATGTTATGGTGTTTCCATATCTTTCATGCTATGACACATGTGGCATTTCTCCAAAAATATTTTTTTCATTACTTCTTACTCCCAAATCATTTTTATGATGAATATCATGTCATGAATAGGTATTCATGTCATGAATTGTTTTGTTTCATTAAATTTCACTCTGTTTCACCTAAGTTCTTCATTTCTACTCTCGAAGATTGGGCCTTGACCTATCCTTTGTCACCAGCCATCGTTTGAATGTTGAATTCATAAAAATTTAGATATTTTTCAATCAATCATTGTATCCTTTGATAAATCATAAAAAAAATATTAAATACCAAAAAGATCAATCATTTAATTTTGTAAAAAATGTATTTAATATTAAAATAATCATGGAAAATATGGTTCTGTCAATTCCCCTTCAATTAGAACTTGTTTTCCCTCAAGTATGTAATATCAACAACATTAAAATAGAATTTTATTCTACCAATATTTATATTTCAAAAGAAACAAAATCAAATGTTTTTTCAATGAAGTATAAAAATTCAAATTCCACACAAAATAATTCCTCCAACTCCTCACTCTTTGGAGAAACAAAGTCAATTATACATTTTACTTTTCTGCTTTTGAAATAAAAATGTTCTTACTTCCTTCAATTTTAATTTCTCAATTCACCATTAATGTGAATTTCAATTATAATTTACCTCAATTGTATTTTTTTACTCATCACTAAAGGTAATAAAGGTATTGGAGTTGTGATCATACATAAATTATATGCTAATTACCATAGGCATGCAAAGAATTTAACATCCTGACTATGTAAAGATAGGGATAAAATTTAATCACGAGATTTTTTCATTAAAGTTAAAATGTCTCTAAGGTTTAAGGTAAATGGTTAATGAATAAAATAAATCTCAAAAATTAGGTTTGACTCTTAATCATATTACATGATATAAAAACATAAGCTTAATGAAATACTATTGCAAAAATATCCCTTTCTAACTCTCGAAGCTCAAATTAGAAACATGATACGAGTAAGAATAGTGAATGAATCACCCTCTCTTGTTTTTTGTTTTTTTCCCATGTTTTCCTTTTTTGAAAGTTACACTTAATAAAAATATCACATCCACCACCTAACCACATACGATCAAAGGATCATTAGTATGTCAATAATGATTTTTTATCCTCCCAAGACACAACCCTTTTTTCACTTTTTTAATATTATTATTTTTTTATCAAGAGAGGGGAATAATAAATCACAACGAATGATAACATGGCATCTCCCAAAATCATAATAAAAAAACCCCAGTAAAATCTTCTCAATGTAGTACATCCTCATACATCATGAACAACCTCCCCTCACCCTTAGTCTTTTGAATATCATGAAATATACTATAAGGTAGGAATAGATATAGAGGTATTTTAATATGTCTTATTTACTAATAAGATCATTTATGTTTTCTATGAGAAAAACAAAGATTCATTATCAATTTGGGTATAAGGATAAGGTATAAACAATAAAAATGTCTCAATCATATTAAAAATGATTATGTTTAGTCATGGATTTGATAAGATAATAGGCATGTTATAGAAGAAAAACATGTATGAGTATCTTAAGAAATGTACTATAGAAATAAATGGGAAACATTGGTTTTAAAATTTTCTCAGGAATGAGAACATATGGTTTGTAATAGTTAGGCATGTAAATACACAATAACAATAAACTAATCCATATCAATTTCAAAAATTCAATACATGTAAAATATAAAAATAATTTCATCTAAAAAAATTAATTTATTCCCAAAAATCATGTTTTTTTTCAAATTCATCCTTTCATGCTTAACCTTAATAATTCATTTAACCATTTCACTCATCTAATAATATAAATAGTAAAAATTAAAATAATTCATAATGATTATCCTATGAAACTTATCTCTTCTAGATCAACATTGGAGTTCAAGGGTTCAAAGTGGGGCATGCGATCTCTTTTTAAATCTCAAAAAATAGATTTTAAAATTATGCAAGTAAATTAAAATAAATAATTAAAACTCATAATCCCCTTGAAATAATTCTTCAATTTGGATTGCATAGGTTCTGTTCATACAGTTCTATTCTGCAACATTTTAAAGGTGTGAATTCCTTTTCACATCATGAATTCCATTTTCACAACTCTATTCTATAGCATTTTCATGATGTGAATCCTCTTTTACAATTTTAATTCCATTTACACAACATGAATACATTTTTCACATCATAAATTCTATACAGTTTCTTTATATTTCCTTTTTCCATGTTCATGGACTTGTAGATAAGGATATAAATGAGTGATTGTATAGGAATGTTCAATTATGCTTAAATAGGAATCAGGGGAAGAGTGGAATAAGGAAACAAATGTGGTTTGCCTCCCGAAAATTACTTTTGGTTAACATCATTTTCTTGACTCAAAATGATTTTTTTTAATAAAATATTTAAATTAAATTCTAAACTATAAGATTTCACCCCCCCCCCCCCACTTAATCGATGTAGTGCCCACAATGCATTCAATTTTATTATTTCAGTTATCAGATTTTAAATGGAATCACCACATTCAATAAAAAGTTAAAGAGAGGTACAACCTGGTGGGTGCTTATAGATAAACTAGGTGGAAGAGTGCAATCTACTCCACTAGTTCTTAAGGTAGGGTTCAATAGCACTTATTTACCCTATTCACATTTACACTGAATGGGTTACATCCTTCTTCCTTTACAATCTGTATAGCACCAAAAGGGTATATATGAGTAATAGTAAAAGGTCCTTCCAATATGGAACAAATTTTACCTAGAATTAGGTTAATTCTAGAGTTTTATAATAGTACTTGATATCCAGGGTTGAAGGTTCTTAGTTGAATTATCTTATCATGGGCCATCCTTGTTCTCTCTTTATATATCATTAAATTTTCAAAATATTCTCTCTTGATTCCGTCCAACTCATGAAACTGTAATCTTCTCTCCTTCCCACTTTTCCAATGTCCAGATTCATCTTTCTTACATCCCAATAAGATTTGAATTCAAATTCCGCAGGGATGTGGAAACTCTTTCCATAAATCAGTTAGTAAGGGATCATTCCTATAGGTGTATTATAGGCAGTCCTATAAGCCCATGTGGTATCTTCCACATTTTTATCTAGTATTTCCTATTAGGTTTAACATTATTTTATAGAATGTATTTTATTTATTTTTTGGAAACTTCTACTTGACCATTCATTTGTGGGTGATATGGTGTTGGTGTTTTATGATGTACCCCATACTTTTACAGTAATGCCTCCATTTTCCTATTGTAAAAATGAGTTCCTTGGTTGCATATGATGGCTCGTGGTACTCCAAACCTATAGAATATGTTATCCCTGAAAAAATCACATGAAACTTTAGCAGCTCATTCCTAGTGGATTTTTCTTCCACCCATTTTGAAACATCATCTACAGCTAGTAGAATGTAAGAATTTATAAATGAAATTGTGAACGGTACCATGAATTATATGCCCCATACTTCAAAAATTTCACAAAAGGAAATTGATTTTTGAGGCAATTATTTTCTTTTTGAGATATTATTGGGAAACTGGAATTTTTACATTTTTTACAGAAATCATAAGTATATTTGAATAAAGTTTTCCAATAAATTCTAGATTCTAAGACTTCTACGGTTATCCTATAAGGTCTAAAATGGGATCCATAGGCTAGTGTTTTACATAATTAAAAAATTGATTCAATTTCACATGCTATCAAGCATCTTCTTATGATTTTTTCATTGAAAATTTTCCATATGAATAGATATTCCCAAATATAAAATCTATATTCATATTTAAGTTTATATTTTTTATGGGAATTAAGATGATATGGTACCTAACATGTGACCAAATAATTGAAAATGTCAGTGTAACATGGCACTTAACCTTCCATGATATAGATTTTTTCTCCAATTAGTAGATCATTGAGTGGGTTCTTATATGGGATTTCTGCTTCTATTGTGTGGGGTTATCGACTCGGATGATCAACCACCTGATTTTTAGTCCCCTTTTGTCATTAATTTCCAAATTAAACTCTTGTAAGAGTTTCATTTATCTTTCCAGTCTTGGATAAGAATCATCCTTCTTCATTAAGTACCTATGTGTTGCATGATCATAAAAAAAACTTTAGTTCCAAACATATAGTAATTAAATTAATCTAGTGCAAAAATGACTATATGGAATTCTTTATCATTGGTTGTGTAGTTTATCTATGTGGCATCCAATGTCCTGGATGCATAGGAAATTACTCATGGTTTGTAATCAATTATTTTTGATAGGGTTACTCATGCGGCTTGGTTTGAGGAATCGCAATGCATCTCAAAGGGATTGTCCCAATTAGGTGGTTGCATTATTGGCAGTATAATTAGCCTTTTATTCAATTCGCCAAACACTTCCCTACAATCATGATTAAAATTAAATTCATTTTCTTTTAAAATTAATATTTGGAGAGGGATATATATCTTACTAAAATATTTTATGAATCTTCTATAAAAATCTAAATGTCCTAAAAATATCTTACATGTTTCAAACAAGCGGGATATGAAAAATGAATTTATTACTTCAACCTTTGATTTATCCACATAAATGCCTTTGTGTGAAATTATATTCCCTAAAATTATTCCTTTCTTGACCATGAAATGAAATTTTTAAAAATTTAGAACTATATTTGTCTCAATGCATATTTTCAATACTTTTTCTAGATTCCCTAAGCAATGATCAAAATAATTACCAATAATAGTGAAGTCATCAAGAAATACCTCTAGGTAGTCCTCAATATGATTAGAAAAAATACTCATCATACATCATTGAAATGTACTTGGGGAGTTGTATAGCCCAAAATATATCCTTTTATATGAAAAGGTTCCAAAAGGAGAATTTAATTTAATCTTCTCCTTGTCTTCTAGAACAATTGGTACATGTAAGTATCCTGAAAAACCAACTAAGAAGCAATAATGAGTTTTCTCAGCTAACCTTTCTAGAATTTGATCAATGAATGGGATGAGAAAATGGTCTTTTTGAGTAACTTGATTTAGCTTTCTGTAATCTATAAACACTATCCAACTGTTTTTCATTCTCATGGAATTAGTTCATTTTGTTTATTCTTGAAAATATTTAGACCAGTTATCTTTGGGCAACATGGATTGGGTTGACCCACTGTGAATTAAATATTGGTTAAATGATATTATTTACTGAAATTTTTTATATATCTTTATTTACTACCTCCATGATGGTGTGATTAAGTCTTATATGTGGTAGTCTAATGGGTTGATAATATCCTTCTAGCAGTATTATATATGAGAAAACCTTTAGGGTTGATTCTGGGTATATCTCCTAAAATCCATCTTATGTCTTGTATGTTTCTTTTTAGGAGGTCGGTTAGAGTTTTTTCTTGGGTTTCAGATAAATTATTGGAAATTATCACTAGTAATATCTCTCCTCCCATGAGGTAAATATACTTTAAATCATGTGGGAGTGGTTTTAACTCTAGAATTTGGGATTATTCAAGAGATGATATTAAATTGAGTTTTCCAACTTATAAGGCATGAATATCTTGTATAATGTCATCTTACTTTAATAAATCATTGAATAAATCAAAATTTACCTCTTCTTCTAAATTTAAATTATTATTTTATGGTTTTTTGTAATTGGTATTTTCAAATGATAAATACTCTCATAATTCTAAGAATTATCGAAGTATACTTGAATCTTTAATTGTTGTTCTACCTTCTTCATGGGAGATTGCATAGAGTGAATGATTTCTTGATGAATACTTCATTGCATAAAGAATATTTAATTGGACCATGTTATCTCTGAGATCCATTGTGGGTGTTAATTCATGCATGTTTATGATCGTTTTTTTCATCTTCAGGAATGGGATTCCCAGAATAATGGTTGAGTGTGATGAAATCCTATCTTCTTACAAGTTCGGTATATATAAGTCAGCTGGTAATAATAGATCTTTAAATTTCATAAATAAATCTTCCAAAAATCCTGTTGGAAAAACTATAGATTTTTTTTAATTTGGACCACCACTTTGGGGGGTTCAATTCTCTAATATTCAAATATGTAAATACAGAGTGAGACATGATGTTTATCAAAGCGCCAAGATCACACAAAGCATCAAAAAAAATTAAAGAGTTGACAGTGTAGGGAATAGATAATGTCTCTAGATCTTGAAATTTTTGTAGTATCGGTGGTTTGATCAACACTACGACACTTCTTTATAATAAGATTCTTTCATTTCTGTCAACCTTACTTCTCTTGGTGCATAGTTCTTTAAGAAACTTTTCATACTTAGGGATTTTTTGGATTGATTCAAATAGTGGGATGTTGATCTCAACTTTTTTAAAGGTCTCCTAAATCTATTGTTGAATTATCTCCTCTTCAAACTTATTCAACTCAGTTAACCTAGAAGGGAATGGTATGAGAATGTCCTTATTTTCCTTTTGTTACCTTTTCAAGGGTGTCTATGGCCATTCCTTACCATATCATGTCCTTGTTTCCTCATTTAGCTAGTTAGGTTGATCTTTATAATTATGATTATAATTGCCAATCATTATTTTTTCAAGTTGATCTTTCATGGGTTAAGGTGGATGGATTTCTTTGCCACTCCTTCATGTAATCACATTGAAATTATCTTTCAGGTTCTGGATTCTTTGAGCTGGAAGTTTCCATGGATTCTTGGTCAGCATGTCCATGAGACTTTCAAATTTACTTGAAAATAAACAACTATGTTCTTCAGCTCTACAATCTCTTATCCTTGTTGTTTTTATTGAGAACTTGTTGATGGTTGTTCATAAGGTTTCTATTAGAAATTTAGTGGTTGAAAGTCTTGATGTTGGAAGAGATGCTTGTTGGATTTTTGAAATGGTGGTGGGTTCTAGAATTGCTACTACTGGAAGGGAGGTTGTGGTGGGTATTAGTTTTGATAGAAGGGGTTAGCCTAATTCTATTGATTTGTATATCCATGTTGCACTTGAGGTTTCCATTCTTGATTCTGGTGGAATTTACATGGCTGGATGGTTGTCGCTGATCTTTTTGTCTCATGTACTTTAGAACATTGGTCAGTGAAATGGTTAGGTGAAGCACACAAACCACATAAATAAGATGTGGCATGTTTTCCAGTTTCTTATTTCACATCCAATTATCACACTAGAATTTTTAGTTCATCAACTTTTGTTTCCATTAGAACTTATGAATCATAAGTTTGTACCTTATGGATGCCTCTAGTTCCCATAACTCTCATTCCAAATTGTTGTGAGTTTTGTGAAATATTTTTTATTATATCTCTGGCTTCTGCTAGCTATTTTTCTATCATGGATCTTCTAGATTGTGTGTCAAGTAGTTTGTGTTCATAATCGAGCAGGCATTGGTAGAAGTAAATGAGGAAGTGATGTCCTTCCGCTATTTGATGTGGGCAGTTTGCGTAGATCTTCTTGAACCTCTCCTAGTATTTATAGAGAGTCTCTTTGGTTGACTATCAAATGGTGTATATCTATTTTACGATTGTTTTGCTCTAGTAGGTGAGAAATAATATTTTCTTGAAGCATCATTTGAGATCTTCCCATTCATTTACCTCTCTTGATTATAGATATTATAAACATTACTTTGCAGATCCCTCATGTGAAAACGGTACTTCCCTCCACTTGACTTGCTCTTTCATGATTTCTTAGGGCTTGAATATTGAGGAGACATAATTTAACTCTTGGATGCGGTGATTTGGTTATTCACCTATAAGACCATGAAATTTTAGCAGTACTTGGATCATGTTAATTCATAATTCAAAATCATTTTGTAATGTGGGAACACCCAGTTGATTTTGTTGGTTAGAAAATTGAGGAGCACAGATGTCTCTCAAGGTTTGGTTGGGATTTTTTGTCATTATTTTGGGTTCAGAGTGAACACTGAAATTTTCACTTGAATATAAAACGATTACTTCCTTTAGGTTTGTTTTTAAGTTTTAATTTCTTAATTGGGTTAGAATTCACTACAGGAAAATAACCTATTAGTGGCAGTTTAAACCGCCGCTATGTGCTTTGGCGGCGGTTTTATGAAACCATCACTAAATTGCACGTCGGGAAACTTTTAGCGGCAGTTATATCCATTTTGTGGCGGTTTAAATTAATCATCATAGTTGCCTCATTTCGCGGCGGTTCGGGTTTTTTTAGTGGCAGTTTTACGGTTGGTGGATCTCTTTTATTTACGGCGGTTAAAATCACCGCTAAAATTTTACCAGTTTCATTTAGAGGCAGTTAAAATCGCCGCTAAAAGCTGATCTGGGAAAAAAAATAGCAGCTCTGCATCCCCTACACCAGTGCCTAGAAAAACAAACCATTCCAGGAATACGAATAGTCTAACAGAATACATACTAGTCAATATGAAAAGAGATGTTTAACTAAGCATAATCAAATGCATCTTTTAGTAAATAAATGTAGATAAACATATCACATGGCCATTAGACCTTTAAAAAAATTATAAACAAGCATGTCTGTCATATTTCATGAAAACAATGCCAAGCCTAGGTTCAACCTATTTCATCCATACCAATTCCAACCCTGACATAACAATTCATATCAATATACATCCCACTTGTAATAAATGATTAATTGTGTATGATATTCATAATTTATGGTCATTCTCTCGTATCATTATTCTTATCTTATGCTTTCATATTATTATCAATTGATATCTCTTGCGTTTACCCTTAATAAACATTTGATTTGACACATTCTTTTGTTTCCCTAACCACTAGGTTATAAAGAACTACTACCCAAACTGTGAATTAGCATGACACGATCAATAAATTACACATTCACATAAAAATAATTTGAATTTTTTCCAAAATGAATTATTTTAAAATAAGTGCATACAAGAATGGACTTACATTCTATAAAAGTGAGTATTGGTAATGCATAGTGGAAAAACAGTGCATACAGTAGTCATGTCACAATTACTTTCTATATAAGTGAAAACTAGTAATGTATACTATAAAATAAGCACATATATGAATATGTATATTGGAAAAAATAAAATTAGTAATATATATATATAATAAAAAGAGATTCCATGTATAAGAAGAAATCACATCCTTTAGTAATATAAATCAAAAATTCACAAAGAGAAACTACAAGCATAAACTCATGTATGAACTTATGTTACAAAGTTAATTTTGTGTGATTGTATCATC
Source organism: Viscum album (assembly GCA_963277665.1). Taxonomy (NCBI): domain Eukaryota; kingdom Viridiplantae; phylum Streptophyta; class Magnoliopsida; order Santalales; family Viscaceae; genus Viscum; species Viscum album. The sequence goes on from OY728162.1 coordinate 228,294,500, forward strand.
ATTAATTATTCAACATCATCTTTCCTCTACCTCTATTATGAGAATGTAGGAAATAAATTTTTTGGTAACTCTACAACAGGGATTCCCATGACCGAGTTTAGATTCTATGAGCCTTGTTGGCATGTAAATTTTTCCAATGCCTTCATTATGCACCAGATATAATCAAGTAATTCGGTCTATCATCACACCCAACCCATGATGCTCGAGTCCAAGGATCTCCACAACATGCACAAATATGATGGAATGAGAAGCACCTATATCAAAAAAAATTAGATACTAAAGTGGAAGCTACCAAAATAGTACCTCTCACTATTGGAGGTCCAACACTCTGTTCCTCACATATTGGTCTCACATTATACAATTATACTGATCTGTGTCCCTAATATATAGCCTAGATACCTTGAGCAGGTCCTCTATGCTAGTGATGTAAGTCTTGTGTCTGGATGTTTTGACCATGACCACCGCTTCGGACTGATCGATTGGACAAACAATATCTCCCTTCCTAACATGAAGCTGATTTCCCCACTCCTAAATGTGGAATTATTGCAGACACTCATTCACTGTATACTATAGGAAAAGATCTAAAAAAATCATGTAGATGGCTCATCCTACTGCAATCTCGACACTCAACTTGATTACTATCACACAGTCTCCCCGTGTATCCCTTCCTCCCACACCAATGATAGAAAATATAATTACCAACACCAATTCTCTAGAAATTATTCCCTTAATGATAAGTCACAAAGTGTCACTTCCTTCCACCAAACACTTTTCCATTGGGTCAACAAACTGAACTACCCTGCTTTGTGCCCAAACCTTACCTCGAGTTATGTTATGTAATAAGAACTTGATTTATTTTTGATATGGTGGAAAACCAAAATACATTCACCTATGATCAAACAACATGATTGTGCCCGAACACAAATCATATCACCCTAGATGGATCATCCATAAGACAAATATGCAAAAAACCTAAAAGCTCGTAAAGTGAGTCAAACACTTTATAACAAACATAGAACCATACTCTAAATGCATAAAATCTTTGTCCCTTTCAGTCCTAAAATTCTATGGAAAAAATACTCATAAAAATGAATTATAAAAAATGAATCATCATAATAAAGAATCGACATATATGGTGCATACCACACTCGAGAAATCAAGACATGAAAGGAAACATTAGAAATCAATAAAATTCATAAAAGGAAACTATGTGCCACAAATTATACATATACAAACCAATTGTTCCCATATTTTTCCAACACATCAACAATACAACTACTCACGTTTCGATGATGAGCACGTATTGTCACCCTCTCCACCTCTATATCCACTTTCTGTTGTCACTTGTAAGAACATTATATTGAAAATTAAATATTGTTGCATATTTATATTTAAACTTAAAACCAATAAAAGTTTGAAAACTAAATGATTTTTATTTTTTGTGATTTACCTGCTTACCACTAGTTGATGCACCACCACTAGGGGCATATCAGCTCATCTGCTGATATATATCAGTCATCGCTTCCTGCAAAGCAGATATCTGAGCCCCCTGGTCTTGAACTATGGTTCATAGAGAAACAATCCCCCTCTGAGCATCTTCGGGTATGGACTGACTATAATCAGGAGTAGATGCAGTTGGAATCTCTGGTGGCCTGCCAAAGACCTCAGATGGTACGGGTCTGAAACCCATCCTGCGCACTCTACCAGGATGCTCCTTCCCAAGGACTTTAGCAACTGGGTCATCCTGGGAGACTGAGTAGGACTGCCCATGATAGACATCCCATAGTTTTTTAATTTTTACCTATAAATCAAATATCAATATATATTAACATAGTAAAAACTGATAATAAGTTATTATAATAAAAAATTGACTTCATAGCCCAACTTCTTTTGTAGGCTCATTAACAAAACTTCCATCTGATTTTTTGGGAACATCCAACCACACTTCAGTTCGGGATGCTTCATGCCCTAAACTCTGTGACTAAATTAAGTGAAGATAAATAAAAAATTTAATATATTAAATAGATAATATTGTATTATAAATATTTAAACTAATGAAAATATTACCAGATTCATTCGACTTCTAGAAAATATTTTTGACCCCACGGTGTGAGGGATGACTTGCTTAGCCTGGTTTGAGGCATTTTGTCTTGAGAGATCCTGAAATAAATAAAATTAAATTTAACAGTAATGTATTCAATGTCATCTCCTCTTCATATACATGTATAAATGTAAAATGAGGATAATATAATAATATATATTTCAATACCATCCACTTCTCATCACGATGTTTTTCAACAAAAACTTTCCACTGTTCTTTCGGTACCCCACTAGGTAGCTTCTCATACATTTATTGCACGGTCAACGAAGTCTCATTAACATCACACCACAATATTCATTTGAATTCTTTCCCTTTCTTACCAAGATTTTTCAATTTCTACTTTCGTGCTATCACATCAGCAACTCTAAAGTGGAAGAACATTTGTATACAGAAATTCATTTTGAACATATTAGTAACATGACATTCAATTAAACCATAATGTATTAAAATTACCTTTATTTGGGAATCAAAAACTTCATTTTTTCAACTTGGAGGTATATGTATCCAATAATCATAAGAAATAGGTAGGGAAATGGGATCCGCTTCCAGTTGGCCTAGAATCTGGCCAAGTAACCCTGCGGCGTCATCCATAGGGACCCCAAATAAATCAAATGGCACGATTGTCTTCTCGCCATTCATATTCCAAACATCTGAACTTTTTATTTTTTTCCTCCATGGTTGCATTTTTTTCATCTTCAATGAGCAAAAAATTAGTATAAACAAAATTCAATAAATTTATTTATATTAAAATTTTTACTTATAACAGTGACCCTCCGGTATGCCCATGATGAACTGGAAGAAGCATGTTGCAGCCCCACTACTGAGGCTCCTGAAGGGAGAGTCGATGACTCAACCTCTAATGGGACACCCACAGAGGGTGTGAGAGATGGTGTAGGGGGAGATGGTGCAGGGGTGTAGGAATCTGGTGGGTCAGATGTCATGGGGAGGGAGACAGATGGATTGTCATCTGTCACAGTAGTAGATGAAATAGTGTACCGCTTCCTCCTTAGCATTCCTATCATTTAATCAAATAAAATTAAGTTCAGAATATATATTTCAAAAAAATATGCAAAAAAATAAAAATAAAAAAGATAATAGATGTCCAGTACTAACAAACAAAAAAAATATATAAGAATGATAATGAATGACTGCACAAATGAAATAAGTGGTTGCTGAATGAATAAATAACTGTACATAAAATCATTTTCCCCTTAAATCATGTTAGTTTCCTACTCCATTACTTCATCCACTTCATTCATCCTTGCTAGACTAATATTTTCAATATCATGATGGACAAATAATTATGCTTCTTATTGTTGATGAGATTCAATTTCAGAGGTCAAATCTTCCACTTCATCACCCATATCATACAAATATTTTTGTATTACGTGAGCAACTACACTCCACCCTTTATCCACAACATCATTCACATAATATACCATTTTTTCTTGTGATGATAAGAGATATGGATCATGCAGTTCATGATCACCAACATCCATCAAGCGAGAGAAGTTCACAGAAGTAAATTTTAAGGAATCTATTTTAACACCTCTGATAATATTGACCCAATTGTATTTGAATAAAACAACAACAAAATGCCCGTGGTAGTTTAATTCAATAATATCAAGCATCTTTCCATAGTATCCCAATTCAGCAAATGTAAATATACCACTATTCTGTGTTTTCAAACCCACTTCTCGATCGACTATACAAAATCTAAAGCCATTCACATTGTAAGCGTCGAACTTTCTAACTTGTTTTATAGGACCTCTAGCAAGAAACTTCAAATCTTATGACAACTCTGCTCGAGTAACAGTATTCATGATCTAAAAAAAGAAATATAATTTATTAGATTTACAAAATGTATGTGTCAAACTAATATCCGTATTTATTGCAATATTTATGAACTTACATGTCGTGCAAACCATTCTACGAGCTCTTTATTCACAACTTTCATTATATCTTTCTCATTTAGTGTTTGGAATCTCATTCATCTCTTTGTTTTTATCCTCAACTCTTCAATAAATAGATCTGCAATTTCACTATTCAGCAGCATATATCTATGTGCCTTTAATAATTCCAATTCTGCCAGTGTCACATTTGAGGTCCTCCCAACTGATCAGCCAATAGTAGAAAATATTTTTGATTTCTGATGTATTTGAGATTGATTCGATGTGTCGTCAACACGTCCTACTCGATTAAATCTTGTCACAATATCATCCAAGTATCTGGAACAAAAGGTAAGACACTCCTCAGCCAAATAGCCTTCAGCAATAGAGCCTTCTGGTTGAGATTTATTTCTCACATATGCTTTCAAATGCCCAAGATATCTGTGAAATAAAATAATCATAATTGTGAATTTATTTAAATTCCAAAAAAAATTACTTAATTGAAAAACATATAAATAAAATACCTCTCAATTGGATACATCCATCGATAATGAATGGGGCCTCCTAATTTAGCTTCCTCAACCAAATGCATAGTTAAATACATCATGATAGTAAAAAATGATGGAGGAAAGATCATCTCCATTGCACAAAGAGTCAATACAAACCTCTATTGGAGGTTGTTAATCTAAAATGGATGTAGATATTTCTCACATAATTGCCTGAAAAATGTGCAGAATTGGAGTACAACAGTAGTAACATTTTCAGGTAATAATGTATGCAATGTCAATGGTAGTAATTTTTGTAACAAAATATGTGAATTTTGACTTTTCAATCCATGTAACTTATGATTCTTCAAGTCAAAACACCTCGAGATGTTACTCAAATACCCATCAGATACGTTCACATTCTTTAAAATTCGAAGGAATGTATCTTTATCCCTATTTTTCATTGAAAAAATTGTCGGAGCATACTTTTCATTCTCATATGGCCAGAGATCACGTTTTATGTTCATTACTTGTAAGTCTTTGTGAGCATTGAGATGATCCTTCGACTTTCCATGATCATTAAGTAATGTGAAAATAAAATTTTCATAGACATTCTTCTCAATATTCATCACATCAAAATTATGCCGCAACAAATTAAATTACCAATACGGAAGTTTGAAGAATATACTTTTTTTCTTCCATTTTTGTATTCTGATTTCACTTGACGATGCACTTCGGACCCATTTTCCGCTATCATTCAAATGATAAAACTTCCCAAATTTTGTTTCAACATTTTCAAGTTGTGTTAATATTTCAGAACTAGTTAACAACTTTGGAGGTGGTCTATGATCAATGAAACCATTAAATTTTGATCTGTTTAGCCGAAATCTATGAGATGCATCAAGAAATCTTCGATGGCACAAGAAGCACCATTTTATACTATGAGGTAGCTGTTTGGGCTCAAAATCAAAGTTACAAACAGGACAATCCAAACCTGTGTAAGTGTTCCAACTAGATAAATTCTCAAGCCCAAGGAAGTCACTAATGGTCCACATTAAACCAGCATGAATTTTGAACATTGTTTTAGAATAAGCATCAAATGTCTCAACACCGTTGCTCCATAAATCCTGCAATTCATTAATCAAAGGCTACAAGTATACATCAATATCATTTCCAGGCATTTGTTTTCCAGGAATAATCATCTAAATGATAAAAGATGTTTGTTTCATACACATCCATGGAGGCAGACTGTAAGGGATCAAAACAACTGGTCAAATTCTATAACTGGTACTCAAAGTCCCAAATGGGTTGAATCCATCAACAGCTAATCCCAATCAAACATTCCTAGGATCAGCTGAGAAATCTGGATGTAATGAATCAAATGTCTTACACAATTTTAAATCTTGTGGATGTATCATTAACCCATCATTTTTATTATCTACAGAATGTCACTTCATGTGTTCGGCAGTTTTCAATGACATGAATAATCTTTGCAATTGATACTTCAAAGGAAAGTAATGCAAAACCTTTGCAGGTGTGTTCCTTTTCCTCTTCTCCATGAAATTATTTTGATTCAAACTTTCAATATCACCCTTTGACTGCCATCTAGAAGAAGAATTTTTTTTTCAATTCTGTCTACTTGAATCCTCTCCCCAATAAAGCATACAATCATTGGGACATGCATGTATTTTTGTATAATTCAAACCAATCCTGTTAACAACTTTTTTCATATCATAAAAATACTTGGGGATTTTTGCTTCAGGAAATGCATCACGAATCAATTCCAATATCATGGACATTGCCTTATTTTTAATTCCACATAGACATTTGATATGGTACAACTTCAGTAGAAAAGAAATCTTTGAATATTTCAAACACCCACTATACAACTATTGATTTCCATCGTCAACTAAATCATGAAACACATTTTCCTCAAGGAAGTTTTCTCTTACATTTGGCTCTATAGAATCAAGAGGAGGACCCAATCATATGTTACAATATTGATCTGGTTGTGTTATAGTCTCAAAAACATCACTTGTCTCATTTCTATTTATAGCACCCTCATCTAGTTGTTCTGATATGTTTTGATGTTGATGGCGGTCTCTTGCAGTGCCGAATGTGTCATTTATAAGGTTTTGTATTTCATTTTTCATTGTCGATGAAGTTAAGAGGTCATTCTGTGGATTGACATCAGTGCTCAACCTTTCTGTAACGTTCGATTCTTCGTGCCAAGTCTAACGCAAATATTGACCAGGGAATTGCTTCAATATTAAATGTTCATAAACTTCATATCTCTTCAAACATATTCTAAATTTACATTTAGGACATGGAAATCTTTTTCTCCCTTAAATGGATCGATTGGAAATTGAAAAATCTAAAAATTCATTCAAACCCTTAATATACTGAAGCGCATTCCTCGGTAATGTGATCCAGTTTTTATCCATGTATATCACAATGTTCCTACACAATATTAAAAAAAATTAAAACACATAACTATTACTAAATAGGGAAATAGATTCATATATACTAGTTGAAAAAATATATAAATATGTTACATAAGGTTTTCCTATATCAATACATATGGTAAATCACCCACTAGTGTTGTCATATAAAGTAGTACCACCATAAAGGATTAGAATTAAATTGGGAGATTAGGGTGAGTGAACAAAGTCCAACCACATTACTCAACTTTAGAAAGTTGGAGGTTTCCCTCTCCCATTAAATTAAATAATTCTAATCATTGTTTGAAGTGGCCCAATATTTAGGGGGAGATATGATCCATGGGGTAGATGTGATAATAAAGTAAATGTTATTCAACTAAAGGAAGATCTGATTAAATCCAAAAAAATGCATGAAATAAGTGATGTAATAATTATTCCAAGTCTCATTTGATATAAAATATGATCAAAACGTGTCATGGCTGATCATGACTTGGTAAGTGGTGTTAAGAAATCACTTTTTTTCTTCAAAACTTGATCTAGAAGTTTCATGCTGAAGTAAAGTCACCTATTGAATCTAGAATTACATAAAAAAGGATTATTCTAGAATAAAAAGAGGTTTTCAAGCCTTAACTAAGAGAATCAATGATGTCATATTGAATCTGTTTTATAACAAGGGATATCAAGCACTGAATTTAGTAGAATTAGACCACTAATAAGGAAGAGGTACCATCCATACCATCTCATAATAATGTTTGTAAATCTCTTTTTATGAAGGGAGTGGGTAGGAAAAAAATTATGTACAAGTATGGATTTTGAAATGTTTGATGGAATATTCCACCTTATCTAAGGTGTATAAGAAAATTAAGGAAGTTGGTTGCCCTTAAAAATCTAAACAAGTTATAAACAAGACCTAATGTCATTATTCAAATGAAATAATATGATCATGGGTTGTGGATCAATGTTGGTGTTGCGACAAATTCATTTATTGTGAATTATATTATTGGTATAGACCGTTAAATGAAAAATTAGAAAGGAATCCAATTCTAAGGGATAGAAATCTAGATATAAAGAAGAAACATCCATAGGTTAAGAGAAACATGTGTATATAAAAAATAATTGGAAATTTTGAAAATGTGTTTGATGTATGAAGAAGTAGTATTCATAGGATTGGTTCATGTTCATATAAACCTATATATTAATCGAAAAAGAAAATAAGGCCACATAAGTTAGTGAATAAATAAAAATCATCCTTAGGAAAAAGTGAAATAACATTGTAAGAAAAAAACCTCCTAAGAATATTTCACATAGGGAAGGTAAGAGGCCTTGGAATCTAAATTTGAGAAGTTTATAAAAGGTTCATCATCTAAAAGAACTAATAAAAAGGAGGGAAGTTAGTAGTATCCATTTTGAAAGTTCAAACATTCTACCAATGAAAAAACTGACATGTTAGTTATATAGATGGAAGTTATAAAGAAAATCTAGAAAATAAAATAAGCACAAGAAAAGTATAGTCAAAAAGTAAAATAATCGATTCCACATAAAGATAACTTAGTTAAATGTGTGTGGTGAAACATGTATGGACACACTCCTAGAGATTGTTATAAAATAATTCCATATTACCAACCATTCATAGAAATAAAACCTCCTATAATACTATTTTTTTAATGAACCAACATGGGTCCCAAAGAGTATTCCTGATCACCATAGGCAAGCGACAAGCACCTGGGTATCAACACACATAACCATGGGAGTGATTTTACACTAAAATAACAAGACAATATCTCTCATATATAACAAGATAAATATAATCAATTAGATTACATCATGGATGAAAAATTACATGACCATGAGATATAAATAAACCAATCCAGAAACATTTGAGATGTCATATTCAGCCATAGGATTGAGTTAAATTAAAACCATTGCCTCATTTTGAATTCAGAGGATAAGTATAGAAAAATTTGAGATGTCATATTCGACTATAGTTGTGAAATTCTCAAAGTACTATCATACATTCCCTTTTTAAGTGATTCAAAGAGACATATTAGAATTAACCCAAATAATTATTTTGAAGTGGATAAAAGTAAACCGACCTTTTGGATTGGTTATCTGGTGCTTTTCTACCCTAGGGATAATTTTTCCTTCTATACTTATTTCCACTGCCGGAGTTTCCACCTATGCTCATGTGGAAAAAGGTGTTCCCTCCACTAATATTCCCTATAATGTACACCTTTTATACCATCAAGTTATTCTCAATGTCAATGAAATTATCAATAAAAAACATGAAAACCTTAGAGTGATTATTAAGTCACAAAACCAACTCAAACACACATGATTTGATAGATTAACTAGATGCCACTTCTAGTACAAAGTGAGGAAGGTAAGTAAATTGGGCTCTATATTACATACCTGAGATATCTCTATGATTAAGATAAAAATATATATTTTTCTTAATACTTGAAAGGTATGTAGATAGAATCTTTTGTTAAAAAAATCCTCAAATCCATCTGAGGTAAGGTATTGATCAACCTTAACATAGATACTCGGTCTCGCCATTTTCATGATATTCCTATGAACACTGATATATTTAATTTAGTCCCATCTATAATTCCAAGAAAATCTAAGATCCTATTTATCCAACCTAGCCATGACTTTGAATCTTCAGGTCCCAATTCAACCTATAATATTGGCAAGATTCTCCTTTGAAATTCCAATGATTGATCCATATAATGTGGCTCCTCATTCCAATTTTTTCTTTTCCACTACCCAAAAATATTTCACTATTCTTATTAATAGTTACTAATTTACTTATGGTTTAGGTGGAACCACATTCCTAGTATCACACTCCTGCTAATTTATAGGTCTTCTAACCAGTGGTATTTTTTTCTATAACCATAGTCTATGTTATTAAAATCATTACTTAGTCACCACCCAACACTTTAGTTATAGGTTCTACAGTGTGCAATAATACACAAGCAAGATCAAAATGGAAAATTTTCAAAGTAACAACCCATGAAATATCATGTGAATGATGAATTTATAGTGGTAAGTCTCTTTAATAATGTTGATACACAACTCTCATTGGATAAACCCATGATGATGAGGAGAAAACACTCCTAGAAGTGTTTTAAAACACTTTTAATACTCAGACCACCTAGGTAACTTGAATATTAGTATAAAGAGGTTATATATACCTTTTTATACCCTATATTTCAAGTCCTAAAACATCCTATATTCATACCTAACTTCCTAAATAATAGATCATACCAAACTGATATCATTTGTAATATCACAACCCCAACCGATCACCTTAGATAATATTGGAATGCCACTAACCTTAGGTCCATCCCACAAACACTAAAGGTTGGAAATAAACACCTAGGGTTAAGAATATTACTGGGGGATGATTTACCCTTAAAATACATAACCTTCAGTGGAATAACTCTAATGGTAAAATATAAATATGATTCATGAGAAAGGAAAAACAAATTATAATAATATAAAATAATAATAATAATCAGAGATACAATAAACAAAAATATCATCAAATAAGTCTATAAGACAGAAGACTTTAAAAAGGTAGAATAGGGAGCCAAACATAGCACTACACCAAGATACAAACCACTAATATCTCTAATATCCTACCTCTATCACCAATAACCACAAAATCAAGGTGATACTATATATAATTAAGAGGTCTTCCCTTTACCTATACCATGTCAAACTTCATATTCACCAAGATTCATATGCGGGGTGTGAGTATATACACTGAGTAGACAGTCAACCAAAGACTTCCTGCACATGATACTATAATAAAAACAAGTTATCTCACATTTTATATAAAATAAAAGTGAAGCTAAAAACCAGTGAATAAGATACATATAACCAGTGAAAAAAACTCACACTATATCACACATCTAGATCATGAAATCCCACACCCATAAAATACACTAAAACTTACCCTCTGGGAGCTATTTAACTAACCTAGTGTATCCCGAATCTAAGTAGGAACAAATTAATAACCCAAAATCATGATTAGAAACCCATCCCCTTGACCCAAGTCATCACTTGCTGGTACAATCTATGTTCCTAATTAAACATAATTGGTATCCAAATCCAAACCAAAAAAGGTGAATATATATGAATCATGAATGAACACTAACCTCTTCCAAGACATGTTTATACATACAAAAGGGTTGCATATTTCTATAACCCTATGCACTGAATGCTCCTAAAAAATGAAAAATAATACCTACGACTATGCAAACCACCGGCGGTAGGGGGGAGCCGACCTAGGGTAGAAACTCGATGGGGCAGGGTAGAAGGCGGCGTCGCAGGTGTCGGGGGGAGAAGGGGGTTAGCAGCGACGAGCGGTGATGTCACCGGTGGCACAGGAGGAGAGCGGAGCTAGGGTTGGGGCTCATCGGGGGATAAGCGTCGCGGGTGTCGGGGAAGAGGGTCGGCTTGGGTGGGGGGGAGTGTCGCCACTATAAAAAATTAAATGGGTTTCGCGGTGGTTTTTAATAAACCGCCGCTAAACCATTTTACAGAAAGTTTTAGTGGCGGTTTTGTAAATTGTCGCTAAAAGACCGCCACTAAAGGTGATTTATGTTGTAGTGATTCTTTCAATTTCTAGGTCAAATTCTATTAAAGGGTTGTTTAAACTTTGGTTCATTCGATGTTAATTTAATTTGTTTTTATGGTACTGACTCCCCCGTAATGGAACTAATTTTTATAAACACCTTATCATGGTATATAGAAAAACAATTAATTCCCTAGGTATAGTTTAGTGATTAACCTTAGGTAGTCTCCTGAAGAGGAGTGCACAAAAAATTGTCACTTTTTTTGTTGTTTTAAGAAAATTGATTTGATTGGGTTATGAATTTGAGAAATTTAGAAAGAAGATTAAAGAAAATGATTTAAAATAGTTTATAAAAAATAACGATAGGGTCGAGCTTGGCTAGACCTAGTGCAATGTTATTATAGTTTCTAATTTTACCACTTCTTCTTCTGTTGGCTGGTAAGAGAGATATTCCTTGATCTATTCCTCTCTCTCCCTTAGCCAGACGGTGATTGGTGAGAATCTCTCTAACGAAAATCTCATGTTGTTCTACCCTCCTTCTTATGTGTGTGAACATTTCAGTGGATCCTCTTGTTTTATTAGGGAAATGCCCGATCAGGTATTGTTATTCACTAACAAATAATAGTTCCATGCATAATTCTACACATGCACTGATGATCGTCGAACACTCACCATACAACCCTAGTTAGTTTCATCGTATACAGATAAAAATTCAGTGGAGGTAGATATGAATCATCGACCAATAAAATTGAAATTAATAGAATCTATCCCTAACATAATCGCATTAGGTATTAAAAACTAAAAATTAAGAATTGAAACCAATTTGTAGAAGAAAGAAAGGATTTTTATTCATTAAAGCATAAAAAGTAAAACATAGAAATTTCACTACTGGAATTCTTGGTAATTATGATGGATTATTTGTGACGGGATCCCGTCGTAAATAGGCTTTAGCGACGGGGCCCCGTTGCAGAAAACTCTGTCGAAAATACAATTATTTGCAACAGACCCGTCGCAAGAAATCTTATTTGCGATGGGAAACATCTTCGTCGCAAATAAGCCTCTGATTATATGTATTATATATACATAAATGTTTTCACGATGGGCCCGTCGCAAAAACTATTTGTGACGGGCTATCATCCCGTCGCAAAAATTTATATATATATAAAACTTTCTGCGACGGGCCCGTCGCAACAAATTATTTGCGACGGGTAAGTAGTACTGTCACAAATATGTTTTTTAAAAATATTTAGTTAGACTATTTGCGACGGGGTCCTGTCGCAAATAATAAATTAATTTAAAAAAATAAAATTTAATAAAATTTCGATTAATGAAAAATTAATATTGCAATTATTAAAACAATAAAAAAATAAAAAATATTAAAATTCTCAATATTCACAAAAAAATAAAAAATATTAAAAATATTAAAAATTAAATTATGTAATATTTGCACCGATATAAAAGATAGAAAATATAAATAATTCATATTACAATGTTAAATTCAAATGTTTATAACATAAAAAAAAATCATTGGGGGTCGTCTTCTGGAGGAGGTGGAGGAGCTGAAGGAGCTGGTGGAGGAAACTTCATCCCTAAACTACAAGTCAGACAGCACATGTACTCCATCTGCTCGTGATGCTTCTGCTGCCATTGACGCATCTGCTCCTCATAATGATGCTTCTGCTGCTGCTGCCACTGACACATCTCTTCTTGTTGCTTCTGCAAAGTCTCTATATGCTCAGCATGAGCTCGCAACTGCTCCTGATACTGTGAGCCAGAAGATGATGTCTCTCCACGAGCTGGACGCCGACATCGCATCAGTACCATAATAAGTACCAGGAGTCAAATGAGAGTTGATGACAACTATTATGCCCTTCTCAAAGTCATACTGAGTCGCCTGCATCCATGTTGCCTCATCGAAATGGTGAGCACTGGTCTGCTCAGTCGTCTCGTCCTGACCCTCAGCCTGTGTCTGAGAGGTCTCAGCCTCATATGACTCCTTCAATTCCAATTTAAAATTAAAATTGTAAAAATATTATAAGCAGTTAATTTTCAAAATGAAAAAATAATACTAACCACAATCTGACGCAGGTGATCACCTCTAATCTCTCCAGTGGCTGGATCACTGTACATCCTCTGATAAACGTCGAACTCCATAATATCGGGATGCTTAAATGCCTACAGAAATATAAAATAAACTGTTTATATTTAAAGTTATATAAAATATTTAAAAAAATATATTTACCAGATGCTCTCTATGTGAACTGAATGTATGACTACCAGCTTGATGCGTCACCTCTTGTCTCCCCTGGTTCTGTCGTCCCACTAAAGATCTCCTCTGAAATCCACCACTTAACCAGTGTAAACATAATCCATCCCAAATGTGAGATGAAATGTACTCTGATCGGTGGGCTCTACACGACTCATCAAATTATGTCACCACTGCTTTCTTAATGGTTGTCCTTCTCAAATTGTGCAAAAGCTGACGAAAACGATCACGCATAGAAACCTGTCATGCCGCGTGGATAGCGTCGCGCATGCTATCATCGATAGGATACCATAAACCCTACAAATAATTTATAATATCAAGTTGTTAATAAAATAAATTTAAAAATAAATATTATTTATTTACGTACCAGCCAATGATAGAACATGTCGCATCGCACATCAACGAGAATTTGTTCCCATGTGATCCATGGATGAGAAAAATAAATGCACAAGATAGTGCTCCCCTGTCCAATAGATACATGCACAAAACTGTGAAAAATGAATAAATAATCAAACAATTAGTATATATATAAATAAATTAATGAAATATAACTAAAATATACAGGTTACCATACCTCTGTGTGCGTGGATCGAAACCAAGATGTGGACGTCGCTCGGGGATAGGGTCAGGAATCATCAGTCGTGCAAGACCGTGCCCCCTCCACGTACCCCCTGAACCGCCAATAAGCTGAGGGTCAGATGATCCAAAATCCCCCTCATCCAATGGTAGGTCAGCCTCCTGCAACTCGAGAAATAGATCAGAGTCCATCTGAAACACAAAATGATTGTTGTTAGCAAATAGTTGAAAATAACTATTATATATAGATATATATTAGTTATGATTATAATCAGCATTTAACTGTGTCAATGTTCATCTTCATCCTCTTTTCCATAGCTATCAATGTCAATGTCTTCATCTTCCTCCTCAGCATCATCAATATCTATATGAGTTTCAGTTTCAGCATCTCTTGTCATTTCAAATTCATTTGTAACATCATTAACATATTCATCACCATCGATCCTTAACTGTGGGGTGTCATCATCAAATTCATTTGTAAAATTATTAATATCATATATTCCATTGAGTCAAAGAAATATGGTGAAAATGTTTTTTCTAGTTTACATATAATTACAACAACATCTTCTTTCAGTTTTCTTAGTGCATCGTAGTCTGTTGTCGATGAAAAAATGTCTCGAAAAAAATATGATATGTCTATTATCGAATCCCAAATCATAGAATTCAACAAACCTATGAATCCAATCGGTATAAGTCTTTCCATTATAACATGACAATCATGACTTTTTAATCCAGTAATATAACCATTCTTAACACATCTGCCCAAATTGGAAGCATAGTCATCTGGAAGTCTCAAATATGCAATCTAATGAAAAAATAATAAGCGACTCTCTTTGGACAGTGTATAAGTTGCTTTTGGCTTCATTAACCTATGTGATCTGACATTTTCAAATAGTTCAAGTTATGGTCGCCTGCAAATTTGTGCAAGATCTAATCGTGCCTTTACAGTATCTTTGGTCTTACCTGGTGTATCCAAAACTGTATGAAATAAATTATCAAAACAATTATTCTCAATATGCATAACATCCAACATGTGGCGGACCAACAAATCAGACCAATACGGAAGATCCCAAAAAATTCTCCATTTTATCCAATTATGTTCTTTCTCAAAGCCATGAATTTTCTGTTGGTTTACTGTTGTTCCAAATGTGATGGGGGGTAATGAAAATACAAATGATTTTAACTCTGTACCTGAGATCATCTTTGGAGGTTCATCCCTTTCAATTGTGCCTTTTCTGAAATGAGATTTGTTCCTCCGAAAAGGATGATCGATTGGAAGAAATCTACGGTGACAATCAAAATAGCAAGGTTTTTTTCCATTGACGTGCATAAAGGCTTTGTTTTCTTTCATATAGTAAGGACATGATTTCAGACCATGTGTACTCTAACCAGATAACATGACATATGCCGGAAAGTCACTAATCATCCACATCAATGCAGATTTTAATCTGAAATTTTGTTTCACAACAACATTATATGTATTAACACCATCACTCCACAATTCATTTAACTCATCAATCAATGGTTTCAAATAAATATCAATATTCTTTTTCGGATGTCCTGGGATTAATAGAGTCAAAAAGATATAAGGCTCCTTCATCAACATCAATGGAGGCAAATTTTACGGAGTTATAAAGACAGACCAACATGAATACTAACTACTATAAGAACCAAACGGACAGAAACCATCAGTAGAAAGACCCAATCGCACGTTTTGGGCTTCTATAGAAAAAGACAGATGCAGACGGTCAAAATGTTTCCATGAATCACCATCAGATGGATGATTCAAGCTTTTATCAGTTGAAATCTTGGTTTTGTGCCATGACATCATTGACGATGTGTTCTGAGACATAAATAAATGTTGCAACCTGGGTGTAAGGGGGAAATATCTCAACTGTTTTACTGGAATCGATCTAGACTTCCCTGGTTGAGCTTCTTTATACCTCGATTATCTATATGTGGGACAACTATCCAATGACTCATTTTCACCAGAATATAACATGCAATCATTTGGACATGCATGAATCTTTCGATAACTAAGGCCCAGATTACGAATCAGCCTCTTGCTCTCATAGTAATTTGCAGGCAACACATTTCCTTCAGGTAACAGTGTTTTAACCAAATAAAATATCTGATCAAAACAGTTGATTGACATTGCATTATCTGATTTAATAGCCATAAATTTTTCAACCGCTTCTAATTTGCTTATCTTGCAACCAGGATATAATGCATCCTTAGCAGACCTCAACAACTCATAAAATTCAAATGGTCCCAACTCAGAAGTTAAATCAATATCATCGTGAGTTTCAGTTTTTTGCATAGATAGACCTGCAACATCATGTACTAAATTTTGAAATCGTGATGGATCTGGAATCAAGTTATTAGGATCTTCTCTGAAACTGCGTTCACTGTGTTGATACCAAAAAACATAATCTGGTTGAAAACCAAACCGCAAGATATGTCCTCCAACCTTGTCAAATGTGTCAAACGTTCTCAGAGCACGTTTTTTACAAGGAAACTTAATTGTGCCTTCTAAAACATATTTTGTTTTTGATGATGCAAATGCTAAGAAAGCTTCAACACCCTCAATATATACAAGATTTAAACTAGAACCATTTGGATTTCTGCATTGATTTATCCAAACTTGATCATCTAATAATGACTGATGTCGACTTCCTTATTCCATATTTTTCTACATAAAATATAAAATCATCACTGTTTTTGAAAAAATTGAAATTATAAAAACACTATCTGAAAAAAGAAGATAAATAATTACAACTACTTAATAATTACCATTAATTAATGGCAACACAATTTCCAGTGGATTGACGGCTACTCTTTTATCCGACAGCTCATTTAATTGCATCTTTCTCACACTTATTATTGCTAATTATTGCTAATTATTCTGAATTATTGCTAATTATTACAAATTATTACTAATTAATACAAATTATTACTAATTAGTACTAATTATTACAATTTATTACTAATTATTGCAATTTATTACTAATTATTACAATTTATTACTAATTATTACTATTTATTACTATTTATTACTAATTTAGAAATACTTATAAATACTTATCAAATTGAAAACTACTTGAATAATGAAAGGAAATTTGGTAATCATCGTTGTGGAGATGATTACAAATTTTCCCTTCATTATCCAAGCAGATTTCGTTTACTAATTATTAGTAATAAAAAAATTATATTATCAATATTTACGAAAAAACAATATTAATATTATTAAAATAAAAAAAAAATTATAAAATATTAAAATTATCAATATTCGCAATAGACTTTGCTCTATTCTTAACATGTTCAAATCTCAAAGGGTCATCAATTGTCAAGTCATGCGCAATAAAAAGTTTGTGTCAGTCATGTCCAGTGTAAACTCTATAATTGTACTTGCATGGTTGATCACCTCACAAGTAGTGTTGCAATAGGACGACCAAAGTAATGATGTTCTCGTCTCTAACAATCATCTCACATGACACTTTACATAGATCATTCTTCCTTAAAAATTTGAAGGGATATCATTATCTTTCTCTTAAATTTTCAAGGAAGAATGGTCTATGTAAAGGTTCATGTGAGATAATTCTTATAGATAAGAAGGGCATGACTTGGTTTGTCCTATTGCAACGCTACTTGCGAGGTGATCAACCATGCAAGGACAATTATAGAGTTTACATTGGACATGACTGACACAAACTTTTTATTACGCATGACCTGACAATTGGCGACCCTTTGAGATTTGAACATGTTAAGAATAGAGAAAAGCCTATTTCGAATATTGATAATTTTAATTTTTTATAAATTTTTTATTATTTTAATAATATTAATATTTTTTTCGTAAGTATTGATAATATATTTTTTTTTATTGCTAGTTATTACTAATTATTCATGTTATTCCTATTATTCCTATTATTCTTGTTATTCCTGTTATTCCCGTTATTGCCGTTATTCATGTTATTCCTTTTATTGTTGTTATTACTCATTATTCCTGGTTATTACTCATTGTTATTGGTTATTACTCGTTATTACTCATTATTACTGGTTATTACTCGTTATTACTCGTTATTACTCGTTATTACTCGTTATTACTTGTTATTACTCGTTGTTACTCGTTATTACTGTTTATTACTGTTTATTACTGTTTATTACTGTTTATTGTTGTTTATTACTGTTTATTACTGTTTATTACTCATTATTACTCATTATTACTAATTATTACTAATTATTACTAATTATTACTAATTATTACTAATTATTACTAATTATTACTAATTATTACTAATTATTACTAATTATTACTAATTATTACTAATTATTACTAATTATTAAGAATTATTACGAATTATTAAGAATTATTACGAATTATTATGAATTATTACAAATTATTACGAATTATTACGAATTATTACGAATTATTACGAATTATTACTAATTATTACTAATTATTACTAATTATTACTAATTATTACTAATTATTACTAATTATTACTAATTATTACTAATTATTACTAATTATTACTATTTATTACTATTTATTACTATTTGTTACTATTTATTACTATTTATTACTATTTATTACTATTTATTACTATTTATTACTATTTATTACTATTTATTACTAATTATTACTAATTATTACTAATTATTACTAATTATTACTATTTATTACTATTTATTACTATTTATTACTATTTATTACTGTTTATTAGTGTTTATTACTATTTATTACTATTTATTACTATTTATTCTTAATTATTCCTAATTATTACTAATTATTCCTAATTATTCCAAATTATTCCTAATTATTCATAATTATTCCTAATTATTCCTAATTATTCCTAATTATTCCTAATTATTCCTAATTATTCCTAATTATAGCTAATTATTCCTAATTATACCTAATTATTACTAATTATATCTATTTATTACTAATTATATCTATTTATTACTAATTATATCTATTTATTACTAATTATTGCTGATTGTATCTATTTATTGCTAATTATATCTATTTATTGCTAATTATATCTATTTAGTGCTAATTATATTTATTTACTGCTAATTATATTTATTTATTGCTAATTATATCTAGTTATTGGTAATTATATCTAGTTATTGCTAATTATATCTATTATTGCTAATTATATCTATTATTGCTAATTATATCTAGTTATTGCTAATTATATCTAGTTATTGCTAATTATATCTAGTTATTGCTAATTATATCTAGTTATTGCTAATTATTGCTACTTATTGCTAATTATTGCTACTTATTGCTAATTATTGCTACTTATTGCTAATTATTGCTAATTATTGCTAATTATTGCTAATTATTTCTAATTATTGCTAATTATTCCTAATTATATCTATTTATAGCTAATTATAGCTAATTATATCTAATTATACCTAATTATTACTAATTATAGCTCATTATTACTAATTATACCTAATTATTACTAATTATAGCTAATTATAACTAATTATAACTAATTATTACTAATTATAGCTAATTATTACTAATTATAGCTAATTATTACTAATTATAGCTAATTATATCTATTTATAGCTAATTATATCTATTTATATCTAATTATTACTAATTATATCTAATTATTACTAATTATATCTAATTA
The DNA here is from genome assembly GCA_963277665.1 of Viscum album. Lineage (NCBI taxonomy): Eukaryota > Viridiplantae > Streptophyta > Magnoliopsida > Santalales > Viscaceae > Viscum > Viscum album. The sequence continues at coordinate 228,314,488 of OY728162.1, forward strand.
TTACTAATTATTACTAATTATTACTAATTATTACTAATAATTACTAATAATTGCTAATTATATCTAATTATTACTAATTATATCTAATTATTACTAATTATTACTAATTATATCTAATTATTACTAATTATAACTAATTATTACTAATTATAGCTAATTATTACTAATTATAGCTAATTATTACTAATTATAGTTAATTATTACTAATTATAAATATTTATTACTAATTATATTATTACTAATTATAGCTATTTATAGCTATTTATAGCTATTTATAGCTATTTATAGCTATTTATAGCTATTTATATCTATTTATAGCTAATTATAGCTAATTATAGCTAATTATAGCTAATTATATCTATTTATAGCTAATTATATCTAATTATAGCTAATTATATATAATTATAGCTAATTATAGCTAATTATATCTAATTATAGCTAAGTATATCTAATTATAGCTAATTATATCTAATTATATCTAATTATAGCTAATTATATCTAATTATATCTAATTATGGCTAATTATAGCTAATTATAACTAATTATATCTAATTATATCTAATTATTACTAATTATTACTAATTATGTCTAATTATATCTAATTGTTACTAATTATATCTAATTATTACTAATTATATCTAATTATATCTATTTTTTACTAATTATATCTATTTAATCCTAATTATATCTACTTATTGCTAATTATATCTACTTATTGCTAATTATATCTACTTATTGCTAATTATATCTATTTATTCCTAATTATATCTATTTATTCCTAATTATATCTAATTATATCTAATTGATATTAATTATGACTAATTATTTATAACTATAACTAACAATATCAATTTCTTAGTAAAAATAAATAAAAATAAAAATCAATTGAAATCTAATTAAATTACAACTAATAAACAACAATTAAAATTAACATAAAAAAATATAAAAAATATAAAAAAATAAATAAAATATAAATACCTTAAACTTTGATATTCTGAAGATATTGACGCCCTCCGATTGCTCTCGTATAAAAAATTTCTTCTAAAAGAAAATTTTTCTTTGAAACTGAAGAATGAAGAGAAAGAAAGAGAGCTATATCTGAATGATTTGAGAAAAAAACGGATGGGGGTATATATAAGTTAGATTAGTTGCGACAGGGTTATTAGCGACGGGGTTATCGTTGCAACTGGTAATATTTGCGACGGAGCCCGTCGCAAATACCATCACCCGCATTAATTACAGTCGGCGGTTAAAAGGTTATTTGCGACGAGTCCCGTCGCAAATAGTACCTGCTGACAGTCTTTTTGCGACGGGGCGACATCCCGTCGCAAAAAGTTATTAACCGTCGTCGGGTATTTGCGATGGGTCCCGTCGCAACTATCCCTGCGCGGTTTGGCGCGCAAGCCACGCCAAACTATTTGCGACGGGAGACGAAATCTCGTCGCAAATAGTGATTTTTCCCGTAGTGTTTGGTCTAGCTTCCCCCTTTCCCGATCACTTGAAGACTTTACCACCATGTGAAGGGTAAATGAGTTGATTCGGGAGAAAGAATTCTTCTTAGTAATGAAAGAAAATAAAGAAACAAAAGCAAGAAAATAAATCAGTAATAGTTCATCGTCCAGAGCTTCCCCTCGTCGAGCAATCCCTTTGAATCCACCCAAAGGCCTTATATTTATAAGCCTAATCCTTGCTCGGGTAGGATTTAATTACCCATAAATGTGTTAAATTAATATGTTCTCATTCAATCCTAGGTTTCATAGGGTTTTTAGGTCCAAAAGAGGTGCCTCCATCATTTATTACGCCGAATCTAACCATTCTCCATCCCATCATATTGTTTTCCCATTATTAATAGTGATTTAATGATGTGAATTCTTCGAAGCCCAAACATTTCATAGCTTGGCTCGTGCTTTGAAAACTTTTTTTTTGATTTTTTATATGTCACGATATGACCATATTTGTCACGCTATAACACATGTGGTTTTGCTCCAAATCTCCCTTTTTTTGTCATTTCTTGCTCCCATCTCAATCTTTTGATGAAATTTATGTCGTGAATAGTTCTGACATGAATTTTTGTTTTCCAGCAACTTTCACTCTGTTTCATCTTGATTCTTCATTTCTAAGCTCTAAGGTTGGGCCTTGACCTAACCTTTGGCACCGACAATTGTTTGGATGTCAAATTCATCGCTTATCAGATCATTTTCAATCAATCGCAGTATCCTGTCATAAATCACAAAAACAGTTAAATACTAGGAAGACTAATCATTTAATTTGTAGAAAAATGTATTTAATATTAAAATATGTATGAAAAATATGGTTATGTCACTACCCGCTGAACACAATTACTTCACCACTCCTTCGAGTGAACAATGTAAGCTTTCAGAACTCATCCTTCAACTCTTTCAAACACTCACCAAGAGTGTTGTCTCTGTTGTTGCGTCTGTTCCAAAATCCATGGTTCCACTGCCCCTACCACCATCCAATTTTGTAGAACAAGTTTTGAATTCTCCCCTTACAAAAATTATGAAATTGAGTGAGAAAATAGTTTTTCACAACCAATCCTTAACAACAACCTGCACTTGTTTCGTTTCATCAAATTTAAAATTATCCTTAAAAATATTTGATAAAATTAAACTCAAAATCCCATGAATTTTAGTAACTCGTTCAAACCACAACCTTTTTAAAACGACAGAGTAAATAATTTAAATTTATGTAATAGATTTAAATAAGTGGTCATAAATCATACCAAATATTGTTGAAAACACATTTGAAAGTGGATCTTTACCTCCAATTTTTGGAAAACAAAACATGATTTTCCATTGCACTTACATATAAAAAAATCAATAAGATCAATAACACCATAACTAAATTTTATTTTATAAAAAACATAGAACGTTACCCAAAATGGAACCTTGCACCAAAAACCCTTTTCCAATCAAAGGCACACACAACAAGTTAATCCCTCTTTAAAAAAACAAAACAAAACACATTTCTTAAATAATTTATTTAAGTCAAAACCACTTTCTCAAAATATTTCCATTCTAAGATAGTTTCATTTCATTAAAAGTTCAAAAACAATTCTATGTTAAAAACATTTTTACAAAGCACAAGCATTTAGGCACATGGAAAATGATTCATACATGATGTGTGAGATGTTATGTTTGTATTGTTCGCATGTGGTTGAGGAATTTATCTCAGGAAAAATTTAAAAAGAAAATGATCCATATTGAGTCAACTGACACCACACTTCACCCAGACTACCCTATAAGCTTGAGTATCAATATAAATATGTTGATCACGTAATGTTATATGTTACCTCTCGAGTCTGGATCATTCTATTTACACTCCTACTGCAAATGTAACTTTCTAATACGGGTGGTGATGTCATTTTATAATGTCTCAACCTATAATACACCCCAATACCCAAGCTGGGATCATTGTAATGTCTTAGGTGTGACCCCCCAATTGTTAGTTGATGCCAACTAGCATTGAAAGTCTATTTATAATAGTTAGAAAACATTTTTTGTTTGATATGCGTTAACTTACTCATTCATGAATTCTACTAAAAATCATGCATGAAGTGCTCATGTATTAGACATACCCAACCTTTAGATAGAGAAAAAATTATCCCTCGCACGGGGAATGCATAACATCACAATGCTAAAATAAATAAAGCATCACATTTGACCTTTTTATATCATGCATGCATGTTATACAAAAAGAATAATTGTTAAACTGACCCTGATAATAATACAATTGAACCAACAAAAATAAATAAACAAAATAAAGATGATGACCCCCCGCCAACCTTCACTAGCTATGAATTGGATTGTTGTCCAAGTCTGCATGAAAGTTACTCATTGAAACAACAACGCAAAAAGAAATAGAATTTCCATGTATTCTGGGGTTCACATTTAGAGGGCGAGTATAAAATATTTTGCATGTTATCCCCATGAACTCTGTTTGTTATGTCATGCATGAGAAAATGCGTAGGTTTATGTCGGTGCCTGTGAAATGAATGCCAAACATAACCTATCCAAAGTGAATAAATAATCATGTCATTTGAAAATCTGAATCCAATGTAGAAATAAATCACAACCCAAAACAAATCCCAAGAGAACCATCCCGTCATGTATTGTATAAGCTGCACAGAAATAAATTAATCGTCTCCTGACCGAATACATGAGTGTTGAGTGACATATGGTAGTAAAATGACATTCTCTTTGCTCGTGATCGTGAGTGAAAGATAAAAGACCCAAAATCAACACATCAAGTTGTCACTCGAGAAAAATATATTTGACCCCTCCACATTGTCCAAAGGCAGAACACTTGCAAACATTACCTAGGCTCTTATCCCTTTTAGTAAATAAACAACCAAATAAATAAAATAATGGTCGACACCCCACCTATGTTCTACTCGACCTCTATCAAGTGGTTTGACAAAACTAGAAATACAATCATCATCAATACATTCACGAAAAAACACTTTTCATATTTCATAACCAACTCAAGATCCTTTCTTGCCTTGATTGGAATACCATTCAAGCAATTGCTCTAATACCGAAGTTCCAAGAGAAGTTAAGCTACAGTTACATACAAATCTCTAAGAACGATAAATAATTTTTTTGTATCTACCTAAAATAAGATGTAAAAAAATTACTATAAAACAATTCTAAACAAATTAATTCATAGCTGTATAATTATACGACACACGTCTCATCATCCCAATGAAATCAAATCAAATCAATTAATTATATATTCGGTTAGCAATAGTAGTTTAAATGATCTTGTTTTTATAGTTAATAAATTTCAAAACCATGATTTTTTACGTATCAAATACGGGCGGGCCTAACCCGTGTTCCCGGGTATAGAGTTGGTACCCGAACCCGAACACTATTAGGGGATGCGCGCTCCAGAGTCCCTTCATCGCGCGTCGCAGGCAGGAGGCCTCGCCTCGCCGCCGCACTACCTGCTCGCCGTCGTAGGAGGGCTCTCCGCCGCCGCAGCCGCAGCCGCTCGCTGTCGCAGGAGGTCGTGGCAGCCACCTTTGAGTGATCTTCTGGCTCTAATATATTGGTGTCGGGGTGGGGCAACCACGACCATCGCCCCTTTCACATCGCCCGTCGCGCAGAGCGGTAGATCGGGCTTCTTTTCTTCAACCTCAAATCCATCCATTCGTCTCTCGCAGGTGAAGGGATTCTCATGGGGCGTGCTGCAGATATCTGAAAGTGAAGGGGTTTTATTCGGGTTCGGGTATTTGAAATTAAACCGGTACCTGAAGTGTTTGATAAAATGCTCCAGAGAAGTGCTTTTTTTCCGGGCTGTGTTGTTTGCTGTTGATCTATTTTCGATCATTGGAGGCATTTTCTTTCTTCAAGTCCCAGCGCTGTGCATCTCATTCGTATCATTTTCCACAGTTGCTTCATTCACGGCCAGGAGTTTGATCCCAGGGATCAATGGAAGCCAAATTCTTCCGGATTCTGAAGGTGGTGGGCGTCGGGTACAAGGCCAGGGTGGAACCGGAAAGGCGCATATTGAGTTTCAAGCTGGGGTACAGCCATGACGTGGAGGTGTTCATCCCCCCGGCCATCCGCGTCTTCTGTTTGAAGCCCAACTTAATCTGCTGCTGCGGGCTGGAAAAGAGCCGGGTCCACCAGTTCGCCGGAGAAGTTCGCCGCCTGAAGCCCCCAGATCCTTACAAAGGAAAGGGCATATCGTATTCGGACGAAGTGATCAAGCTGAAACGGGGAAAAAGGTCAAAGTGATTCTGCCAAGCCATCTCACTGTCCTTTTGTTCTGCCCTGTATGATTCCCGGTCAGAACAAAGTCACGTTTTTTATGGCAGACTGGAATGAGCGAATCCTTCCTCTCAAGGCTGGTATTCTTCTTCCCAAGGCTGGTATTCTTCTTGGAATGTTTCATTTACTACCAGTCTTTTTTATGTGTCGAATCATTGATTTTAACTATACAGAACTTACTACTTGCCTCGTGAACTATCAAAATCTTTGAATGATTCAAAGGCGTGGTAGTATGAGTTTGATTCTGTAGTATTATCATATGTAAATGCATATCTTTTATTTGGTCAAGCTTTATAGGATTAGAAAGATGTTCCCTGGCAGCATGCCCAACTATAAAATAAACTCATACTTGATGAATCATGAAGATAACAAAGAATATGCTTTATGGTTTGCTCAAATTTTGTATATGTGTTTATTGATATTTAAATTTCACTTTAGACATACTATAAACATATATTTGATTAATTTAAATATTTAATGAGTTTTTGATGCTAAAGTGAGTTGTGCAAATTATGTCTCACTTGACACCGGGTTAGTAATTCATTGATGAAATTCTGTTTGTAACTTAATGGATCTGAAATTGTGTGTGGGTTCTTGGAATATCGGGCTATAATTTTATCAACTGGACCTAGAGGTGATTTAGACATTACAAAGATGATATTAAGCCTTCAAGAAGACTGATTTGTTGGGCGAATTGGACTGGACTTTGATATGGTGTTTCTGTCATAACTTGGGTTATAAAAGAGATTTGGACATGTTTCTAGTTGTCATGGAAAGTTTATTTGAATCCCATGATCATAGAAAAAAATAAAGGAGAAATCCATTCGTTGGAGCTGGCAAAATGTTGTTGGAAGTTGAGAAATGCACTTAGTCAAGGCAGCACATCTATCCCAAGGAGACCATTGACATTTTGTTGTCTAGCCATCTCCACATGGCATGATTTTGAAAGATGATCATTTTTTATGAAAATGAGCTCTAAAAACATGCAAGAGGAGGACTAAAGATGGACAAAAGAAGAGTCCCAAGCCGAGAATGAAGAACATAGAGAGAGGAGCTTAGAGGAGGAATAGGATTCTCGATGGAAGAAAGTGGCCAAACTTGCTAGAGCCCCCCCCCTCCGCGTGTGAGAGTGAGAGAGAGTGTGAGAGAGAGAGATTAGCTTCTCTTGTTTTACTTGTTGTGTTAACTTGTTCTTCTTAATTAAATAAAATTTTATGTTTAGCCAACACTAGAAATTACATTAGGGGGTTGTCAAGGACCGACGAGAGAAACACTCCCTATGCACTAGGAATCTAAACACAAGCCTCAACAGACGACAATGTCGTTGAGCTTTGTGACAACATTTGACCACCCGGACCTTAACTTCAACTTAGGACATGCCTAAGCTGGCTGCACCAATGGATCCTTTGCTGGAAGTGTTGTAATGATTAGCGGAGGTTGGTAGAATAAGTGAGTGATCGTTGTTTAGCAAAACATTCAGAAAGAAAACCAACAAAGCAAGTAGTGTTCAAGTGAAACCACCCGAACCCTACTTCGTAATCAAAGGACTTCACGTGTGTTTTTATAGTTCCCTCTCATTTTAGAAGCTCAATGCACTTTTTCACATCAATCATATATTTTTTTATTATAATTTCAATTTTGTAAATGAAACACACATACCCATACATACCTCATCGTGAACGATCCTTCACAACTTGTTATACATTTGGCGTGTAAGGTATATTTTGGTGCGTGGGTGCAGACACTTTACTTCATTCCAAATTCTTTGAGTGGGGGACTGAATCTTGTAAGTAAATTAACTATTATCTCTGTTGTAATTTTTAGGATACAAAAAGTCATTTGGTTGTACCAAAATGTGATACTTTATGACCAAGATTTTTCTCATATTCTTGACAAAGGTGGAATTAGTTTTTCATTTGATCGTGATTGAAAAACCAAAGAAAAGCTCAATGGATAAGATTTATTCATATAAAATCATTTTTTATGCAAACAAAACTTTATTAAAACCTATTTCACGATAGAGGGAAGCCATAAACATGCGAGTGATGGGAAATCCACAAACTGGATGCTCCATCCAACCATTAATGAAAAATAATAAACTAGCAATAACAAAATCTAAACCAATCAATAAAAACATTGAAGGCAACACTGTCTCTCTTTGTACTTCAAATCAAGGCGGAGAAGTTAGCGTAATGGTCATTTAGCAAGAGAGATTCAAGATGAGAAATGATGGAGGTATAGAGTTGTAGATACTCATAAACAAGGATCTTACCATAAACATTCCATTTTACAGAAAGGAATCTTGTTTATAAATCTAGATGATTGAAACTCATTAACTGGTACATGAATGCATCTTTTATTTTTAAGCTTATGAGTATCACCCTTGTCAAAATGTAGTCTAGTGAAGTAACCTTTAGCAACTTTTTCTTTACCATTCATGATTAGTAGCAGTGCCTTCTCAGCTGACCTTGTGGTCACAATCCTCTAGGATGTAGAATAATATTACCTTAACCTTTTCTTATTCCCAGGAAATAGGTAAAACCCTCTTCATCAACAATTAGATTGTTTCCTTTTTCTTTCATGGATGTAAGTGGTGTCAAAGGAACCTCACATTTTTCTTACGGAGACTCAGCTGCATTATCCGCTAAACTGAAGCTTTACGAATGGAAACTATAGCAACAGAGGTCCCCACAATCGCCTCTCCCTTCCCGTCATCCCTGGCTAAAGGATCGACCTTGGATGGGGAGGGGGTATAATCTGAGGGCTACTAGGGATCACGGGGGGTGTAAGGGAGAATATCAACCTCAATCTACATCCCTACACCCAGAAGAATGTGGTAGATCATGGTAGAAGGAAGGGGTTAAGAAAGGTATGTAGATGACCTATGATCCAAAGAAGATGAGAGTTCCTGAGTCGGTGCTATAGAGGACCTTGTATCAAGAGAAAAGAGGGTCCCAATGAGTTACCTTAGAAGCCTGTGTAATGCCCCAACCTGGGCCCACCAGAACCTCAATGATCTAGTGACAATACATGACCTTAGGCACACCTCCTCGTACGCTAAAGGCTTTCAACTAGTAATGAGAGTTTATAACCAATGCATGGATACTATACTCATAGTATCATAATACACAGTAATAGAGAGACAACGAAACTATCATATAACATCAGAGTAAGCACAAGTAATTATAATTAAGAGCCAACTATCAATAATACATAAATATCAACATACTGTAACAATATGAGATATGTTAGACCCCATTTAAGTTTAAATGGGTATTTCTGAGTCCCACATCGGACTTACCCGCCTTGTAATTAGATTTACTCATCTATAAAAGAGCATCCCCACCTCACATTGAGGTAAGGGGAATTCACCATTAACATGGTATCAGATGGATCTTCATCCCGACCCTCCCTCCCAACGGATTTGCTCAGACATATGACATCGACTACTTTGAGACCTTCTCTCCAGTCGCAAAGATGGCCTCTGTCCGCATTTTCCTCTCTCTGGCTGCTCATCATCACTGGCCGCTTCATCAACTGGATATTAAAAATGCTTTTCTCCATGGCTTTCTTGATGAAGAAGTCTACCTGCAGCAGCCTCCTGGTTTTTCTGCCTCTGGTGCCGACCGACATGTCTGCCGTCTCCGTCGCTCCCTCTACGGCCTCAAGCAGTCTCCTCGAGCTTGGTTTGGCCGCTTCAACACGGTCGTCACAGCCTTTGGCCTCTCTCGGAGTATGAAAGATCACACAGTCTTCTTCCGTACGACGGCGCACGACTGTATCTTGCTTGTGGTTTATGTTGATGACATCATCATCACAGGGAGCGACTCCAGAGGCATCGCCAGCCTCAGGGCGCATCTTCACCAACACTTTCACACCAAGGATCTTGGTCCCCTCACTTACTTACTTGGCATCGAGGTCTTCCGGACTGCAAACACTATCTCTCTCTGCCAGCGCAAATATGCTCTTGATATCTTGCAGGATGCCGGGTTGAGCACAGTCACCGCAGTGGACACTCCACTTGAGCCTGGGGAACGCTCCCTTCATTCCGACTCGGAACCATTTCCTCATCCCGAGAGCTATCGACGCCTGGTCGGTAAACTCAACTACCTCACCATGACGCGTCCCGACATTGCCTGTGCCGTTGGCAGAGCCAGCCAGTTCATGGAGCATCCCACCAGATCTCAGTGGGATGCTGTCCTCCGCATTGCCAAATACATCAAGAAAGACCCTGCACGTGGCCTTCAGTATTCACATCATGCTCACATGGATGTTGAGGCCTTCTGTGATGCGGACTATGCCGGTTGCCTCGCTACCCGCAAGTCTACTTCGGGTTTCGCCGTGTTCTTCGCCGACAATCTCATCTCTTGGCGCAACAAGAAGCAGACTGTCGTCTCCTGGTCGAGTGCCGAGGCCGAGTATCGAGCCATGACCACCGTCACTACTGAGATCCTCTGGCTTCGTCATCTCCTCCATGAGCTCGGTTTCCCCGCATCGACTTCTGCTCATATCTGGTGTGACAATCAGGCCGCCACGAAGATTGCCTCGAATCCCGTCTTCCATGAACGAACAAAGCACATCGAGGTGGGCTTTCACTTTCTCCGCCACCATCTGGAGCAACACCATATCGGTTTCGGCCATATCCCGACGGCCGATCAGCTTGTCGATCTCTTCACCAAAGGTCTCCCCGGAGCTCGCCTTGAGTCTCTCACTACCAAACTGGGTATTCACAGCCTTCATGGCCCAGCTTGAGGGGGAGTATGAGATGGTCATGTGTCTTGTCATCTTTGTTTTCTTTGTGGGACTCTATCCAATCTGGGCATGTCCAGCTTGAGAGGGAGTGTTAGACCCCATTTAAGTTTAAATGGGTATTTCTGAGTCCCACATCGGACTTACCCGCCTTGTAATTAGATTTACTTATCTATAAAAGAGTATCCCCACCTCACATTGAGGTAAGGGGAATTCACCATTAACAAGATAATTCAAAATGCACATACATGAGGGAATTACCCACTCGGCTGATCAAGTATAGACTAAGTAAAAGTCCCAAATACATATGGTGACATAACTTCAAAAAACTTGAGTCCCTCCTCAGTCTTATCTTTAAACCATCCTCAAGGTAATCCAACTTGATCTCCAGTACAACCTGCTGCCTAAAAACCAAACATAGAAGTTTGCACGTGCACAAAGGTGCATGTGCAAGGTGTGAGCTTAAATCTATGTAGGGAACCACCAATGGTGGAGCTTAAATCTATGTAGGGAACCACCAATGGTGCCCCTTATATATGCCATCATACCCACTGTATGTATGTATAGGAAATAAAATAAACAGTAACATACATCACACAAGCAATCAAATCGGGTCATCATGAGTTAACTAGACCACCACCACACCCAACCTCACCTACTTCAATCATTACTGATAATCACATTTTTCATACACAATATATCATAAATGTATACGGGGGAGGAGTAACATAACCAAACCCACATATAGAAAACCCATCTAGGTAAGGAATAACATATCTAGACCCAGGTATATGCGTTGTCCCATCTAGTTAGACAAACACTCAAGAGGGGGGGGTGAATTGAGTCCTTTAAATAATTTCATTGATTTAAAGCTTCCCTCTTAAAGTGTATCAGATCCTTTACTTATAATCAGTTAATGTGGTAGAAATAAATAAAAGAGCAAGACATGCACAATTTTTATAGTGTCTTGGGGCTATAAGAGAACCTCTTAGTCCACTCCACCAACACCCAATATAATATTTGTGAATTTATTCAGATCATTTTCCTCAGGATCTAGTGCAAGAAGTTATCACTTTGTACAATAAGGTTTTCACTAGACCTTCAGATCTTTTTACTGGGGACCTCACAATTGAGTGCAAGAAGTTGACACTTACACTAAAACTAAGTATAAGTATCGGTACTTAACCACAACCGAGTACAAGCAGTTAACACTTAGTCCACAATTGAGAATAAGAAGTTTCCACTTAGAAGAAATAAATGAGATATAGAAGTTGTCATGAACCAAGCCGGGTTTCCATGAAACCAGACACCCGACCCAGTCCGTGGAATGGCCCGAAGGGCGTTCCCGATCCCCACGGGCTGACAACACGTGCCTGGGTATCAACCATACAACTTGGGAATGATTTCACCCACGTAATTGATCATAAACATCCAACCAAATAAATAATCCAAAATTGAATAAACACAACCAAACATGGCATACCAAGTTTTCAAATTTAAGCTTACAACTTTAGATAAAAACTCAAAAAGGTCTACACAATAAAAAGGGAACTAGACACTGTTCCAAAAACCACCATATGACAAGAGGAGTGCCGTCCCCAAGCCACCACCACAACACCTGCAATGGAAGACCACTAGCATCCCGAACCACCATCTCCAAACATATTTCTTTTACCTGTATCAAACATAACCAAGTCTACCTACACCCAAAGGTGTAAGTAGGGTGTGAGCCAAAACCCAGTAGGATGCTACCTAATAAACAGATTCCATGCTATAATCATTATATGATAAATAAACATGCAAGTTTCATTAAAGAAAACTCTGATTTTTTTTATAGAAAACATTTTTAGAAGAAAACATGCTTGCTTTTGAAATAACCGACCAAGTACACTGACTGTGGGAACAATATCACAAAAGGGCACTAAGTCATGGGAAGACCTTCTAGGCACTAGCTAGCAATGGGACACTAGTTACATCGTATCTCGGTGAAATGTGGTATAACAACCACGACTAACTGCGTTCTTGTGCACGAGCCACTAGGAGGGGAAACCCCATGGGTCTAGTGGTCTCAAATCATCATATTTAGTTAGTGTTGTCATCATCAATCCTGCTAGAAGAAACCAGGACAAACCACTTCCGAATCAATTAGCGTACTAGTTCTAGTCCGCTCACCTAGTTACCCAGGTTTCCCTTTGTGCTCATTTTCATTTCTCATGTCACGCATAACATCACTTTCACATAAACATAGACCAGACAATATAAACATGCTTGATAAATCACTACCTTCACAACTAAAATCATTTTTTTAAAACCACACCCACACCAAAACCATTCCAAAACATGCTCTACATCACTTGCACAATTTAATGTTCATCTGGCACAATTTATTAAACATTTTCAAGAAGCACAACAAGGGTTTACACAAGAAATCTATTTCAAAATGGGTTTCGCATCATCCACACGTTTTATCAAACACCTTCAAGGCACAAAACAAGAGGGCACACATGAAACACACATGGAACATAACTCATTTTCTTTAAAAATTTATTTCTCAATACCAAAACACCTTGAATCTTTTCAAAAACATTTTTCGCACCTCATATATAATCCATAGAACATAAATAAGAAACAAAGCAAGCATATTAAATTCACCAAACGATGTTTAAGTATGGAACCACCTACCTTGGGTGAAGAAACTCCCGGAATCCGGTGCGAAACTTCAACCACACCTAAATCGCACAAGCAAGATTGAACCCTAGACATCAAGATTAAACCCAAATAATTAAAATATAACCCTGGAAACGATACCCTACTTGCAGGAGGAGAGACACCCAAAGAAAAGGGGAGAAAACCCTAGAAAGGAGAAGAAATTGAGAAGAGAAGACACTTGAAGATCTGGAGAGAAAAGGGGAGAAAACCCTAGAAAGGAGAAGAAATCGAGAAGAGAAGGCACTTACTTGAAGATCTGGAGAGAAAATACACCAAGATCGCCACCAAAATGGAGCCCAAGGGAGAGGGAAAGGAGGGGGAGGCGCGCTTAGGGATGAAATCCCAAGTGGGAGGTGAGTTGGTCGATTTAGGGGTTAAAATCAGGGAGAGAGAAAAAGAAAACCCCCAATTTTAATGACTTGGACATGCCACATGGTTTTCCCACATAGTCTGCCAAACCGTGCGGCAACTGTGCTCCCTTCACTGTTCGAGCAGGACATGCCACACGGCTAGCCCGTACGGTTTATAAACCGTGCGTCAACCGCGCGCCACTTGTTGTAAAACCCAAAACTTCCAATTTTAACCAAAAACCCAAGGAAAAACTCAAGAACAAGAATAGGATCGGAAATAAATAGAAAAATGCCTCAAAATAAGGTCGCGGGTGTGACAATTCTCCCCACCGTGAAAACTTTCCATTCCCAAAAAGTCAAGTCGAAGCTTAATAAGAGAATAAGAATGAGTATTCTTACTTAACCCACGACTTCCACTCCCAAGTCTCATGCATCATCATCGTGTTGCCAAAGAATTCAGACCATTGTAATATACTTCCCACGAAGTACTTTCTCCTGAGTATCCACAATCCGCACTGGTCGCTCAAACACAGACAAATCGGACTCCATCTCCAATTCTTTTCAATTCAACACATGAGGCAGATCTGGATTATATTTCTTCAACTGGGAGACATGAAACATGTCATGAATTGACATCAACTGAGAAGACAAAGCTAACCTGTATGCCACCTTGTCAATCCGATCGGTGATCTCGAAAGGTCCGACATACCTTGACGTTAGCTTCTCTTGCTTACCCAAATGATGATGACCCAAGTGAGGTGCCACTTTCAGGAACACCCGGTCACCCACGGAAAACTCAAGATCTCGGTGTCTCTGATCGGCATGAGATTTGTGTCAACTCTGAACTGTTAATAACCGCTGCCTGATTAGCTTGACCTTGTCAGATGTCTCTTGCACTATGCTCGGTCCCAATAATGAGATCTCACCCACCTCAACCCAACATAATGGAGACTGACACGACTGATCATAGAGCGCCTCGAAGGGAGCCATTCAGATCGAGGATTCATAATTGTTATTAAATGCAAATTCAACCAATCCCAAATGGCTATCCCACAAACCGTCGAAATCCAAGACACATGCTCAGAGCATGTCTTCCAAAATCTGATTTGCTCGTTCTGTCTGACCATCTGTTTGAGGATGGTATGCCGTGGTTAACTTAATCTGTGGCCCCATTGCCTTTTGAAGTCCTCAAAACCGCGATGTGAAACGGGGGTCCCTCTTAGAAATGATTGCCGACGACACACCATGAAGCCTTACTATTTCTCGGACATACAACTGGCCCAACTCATCTACTTTGGATAAATTTATGATAGGAATGAAGTGAGCTGATTTGGTCAGGCGATCAATCACTACTTAGATGACATTCCTCCTCCGGGGTGTATGAGGCAAGCCGATGATGAAGTCCATGACGATCTCATCCCATTTCCAGGTAGGAATGAGTATCGGCTGGAGCAAACCAGAGAGCCTTTGTTGCTCTGCTTTCACTTGCTGACATGTATAACACCTTGATATGAAGTCAGCTACATCCCGCCTCATACCTGTTCACCAGAACTGTCGACGCACATCATAATACATCTTGGTGGCTCCAGGATGAACAACCTACTGAGACTGGTGTCTATCATGCATCACCACCTTCCTCAGAGGCAATGACACCACAAAATGACCCTTCAAGCACAAGATTCCCTTGGAAGACAATGACCACTCGCAAGGTATCTCCCCACCATGATGAAACTGCATAGACTACAGGCACAACTCATCGCCATACTGCCTTTGTTGAATCAATTTTAGAAGGGAAGGAGTCAGCTGAACACTGGCCAAGAAAGCACCACCACTATGCTCCTTAGTCTCCAGATGCAACTGGGGTAAAAAGACCCATCAGTGTCTACTCATCACTGGACTCTTTTAATGCTTGGACTGACACTTTTCTACTCAAAGCGTCTGCCACAACATTACCTCTACTTGGTATATACTATCTCAAAGTCAAACCCCTCAAGGTACTCAACCCAACGACACTACCTCAAGTTCAGATCTTTTTGGGAGAAAATGTAGGCCAAGCTTTTATGATCAGAATAAACAAAAAATTTCTCCCCAAAAAGATAATGGTGCCACGACTTCAGGGCATGCATCACCGCTGTTATTTCCAGGGTTATGGGTCAGATAGTTCTTCTCATGTGGTCGGAGTTGGCGAGGAGCTATACGCCACCACATGACCATCCTGCATAAGCACACACCCGAGACCCATACCTGAGGCATCGCAATAAACCACATAGCCCTTTTCTGATTTTGGAAAGATCAACACAGACGTGGTAGTCAACCGCCGCTTTAGCTCCTCGAAGGATGCCTGACACTCTGGGCTCCATTCAAACTTCACCCCTTTCTTGGTGAGTGTCGTTTATGGGCGAAGCAAGCCGAGAGAGAAGTCCCCGAACAAACCGCCTGTAATAATCTTCCCAGGCCTCAAAAACTCCTGATCTCAAAAGACATTCTTCGACTGTTCCCATGACATCACTGCACTGATCTTCTCAGGGTCCACTGAAACTGAGATAACATGACCCAAAAAACTTTACCTCTTTAATCCAGAAAGTGCATTTTGAAAACTTGGCATAGAGACAATGGTCTTGAAGTGTACCCAACACGGTCCGCAAATTCTGCTCATGCTCTTGCTCAGATTCGGAATAAACTAGGATGTCGTCCACGAACACCATAATGAAAGAGTTGAGATACCGGTGGAACAACCTATTTATAAGCTTCATGAAGATCATTGGAGATTCGTCAACCTGAAGCTTCATGAAGATCATTGGAGATTCGTCAACCCGAAAGGCATGACAAGTACTCAAAATGACCGTACCTGCTTCGGAAAGTTGTTTTTGGGATATCCGCCTCTCTAACTCTGATTGGGTGATAACCAAAATGCAAGTCAATCTTAGAGAACCACCTTGCGCCTTTAAACTAATCAAACAAGTTGTCAATTCGGGACAAATGATATTTGTTTTTGATGGTTACCTTGTTCAGCTTTCGGTCCAGAGAGATCCGTCGGCCTTTTTAGCAAACAACACGGTGCGACCCAAGGAGAGACGCTCGGGTGAATGAATCCTTTGGATTCCAAATCGTCCAGTTGTATCTTTAATTCCCTCAACTCGGTGGGGACCATACGATATGAGGGAAGAGATATTGGCTGTGTTCCCGACGCCAAATCAATCGAGAACTCCACATCCCGCTCTGGAGGCAAGCCTGAAAAGTCATCTAGAAATACCTTTGGGAACTCATCCACCATATGAGGTAATCCAACATCAGGAGCACTACCATCATCCTCCAATGCGAGCGACGATAACTGAAGAACAAGATTACCCAACTCCGGGAGTGGAGGTCCATCATGACCTGACGGGGGATCCTATTCACCATGGAAAACCTGGGTACATCCATCACGTCCACGAAACTCACCCGCCGCCTATAGTAATTGATGTGTGCCTGGAAACGCACCATCCAATCCATACCGAGGATGACGTCAAAAAGGTACATTTTCAAGACTAGGAAATCCCATTCCAGCTCGACCCCCGACACGATGAGTGTACAAGATGGACACTTGAGACCCTTCTCTCGCTTCCTTACCAAGAGGCGTTACCGACTCCATCACATAAGCTATAAGCTTGGTTGGAAAATTCAACAAATTCACAAGGTGGGAAGAAATAAATGAAATAGAAGCACCAGTATCAAATAAAACAACTGCTATAGATGAAACAATCAAAATGGTACCTCAAACTGTCAAAGGTCTTGCATCCGGTCCTGCTGGTGCTTGATCCACTGCATGAAGATGCGTTGTCTTTGACTGAGTCTGAGCACGAACCTGAGGTTTTGCCTTGAACTGGTACTGCCTGGAAGATGATCCAGTCCTGCCGCCACAACCACCGAACCGAGATCCCACCGTTTTGGATGGCTCCGACTGAGCCGACATCCCCTTGGAAGCTACAGATCCCACACTACTCTGATATGGGCGCGTCACCTTGCAAAAACGCTGCAAGTGTCCCATAGCTCCACATCGATGACAAGGTTTGGGAGGGGATGTACATGTAGGCCGAATATACCCTACCCTCCCACACTGGTGGCATACAACTGACCCAACATCGGAATTCACAGATGAAGATTGTCGAGAAGGATGGCCTGAACTACCACCCCCTTTTTTCCCCTACTCACCTCGCTTCCTCTTCTTCTCAGATGAACTGCCGCTGCCCATCGTTGACATAGCCCCAAAGGGGCCCGACCTGCCCTTGTGATCAATCTCCACCATACAAGCACAGTCAACCACCTCAGCATAGGTCTTTAGCTTAAACATAAAGACCTGCAAATAGATATCTCGCCGCTACCTCCTCTCAAACCTCTGAACCTTCATCTGCACGTTGGAAACAATTTCGGGTGTGTACCGAACTAGCTCAGCAAAGCGGTTGGCGTGCTCCATCACTGACTGGTCCCCTGAACATGATTCATAAATTCCTGGGATCTGACATAGGCCAAGACCTCAGGGTAGTATTGTTCATTGAAAACAGCCTTGGAAGTCTTTCCAATTCATCTGCTTGTTCCTCCCAGCACGGACCACATCTTCCACTAGTATCCAATCAATTGGTAAGAGAGAACTCTCTTCGGTCTCTTCCCGCGGTTGCATAAGAGGTCTCTGGGGTGGCAACATGCTACAAAAAGACAATAATTACAAGAAAAACCATCAATACGACTATTCTGAAAATTTTCAGCATTGACAACAAATACTAACATTCCATAAATCCAAAAAAATCGAACCCATCGCAATAACATAACTACCAAACCACTCCACCTTCACTCAGTGTCCACATACAGTCTGCAACCTGTATGCCTCACCTGGAGGAGAAGTCAAAAAAAAAAAAAAAAATTCCCAACATCCCATGGCAACTTAAGATCTGTTATGAGGTGTGCTGGCCAGACACTCCACTCGCAACAAGAACCTCAATCCTCGACAGTCCTAGCTCCAGTTTATCCAGACTGATCCCAAACATCATAACCTAAAAAGAGCGTTACTTCGATACCATTTTATCACGAACCAAGCCGGGTTTCCATGAAACCAGACACCCAATCCAGTTCGTGGTATGACCCGAAGGGCGTTCTCGATCTCCATGGGTTGACAACAAGTGCCTGAGTATCAACCATATAACTTGGGAACGATTTCACCCATGTAAATGATCATAAACATCCAACCAAATAAATAATCCAAAACTGAATAAACACAACCAAACACGACATAAAAGGTTTTCAGATTTAAGTTTACAAAATTAGTTAAAAATCCAAAAAGGTCTAAAACAAAAAAGGGAACTAGTCACTGTCCCAAAAACCACCATACGACAAGAGGAGTGTGATCCCCAAGCCACCACCACAACACCTGCAAAGAAAGATCACTGGCATCCCGAACCACCATATCCAAACATCGTTCCTTTACCTGTATCAAACATAACAAAGTCTACTTACACCCAATGGTGCAAGTAGGGTGTAAGCCGAAGCCTAGCAGGATGCCACCCAATAAACAGATTTCATGCTATAAACACTATAAGACAAATAAGCATGCAAGTTTCATTAAAGAAAACTCGAAACATTTTTATGGAAAACATTTTTAGAAAAACATGCTTGCTTTTGGAATAACCAACCAAGTACACCGTATACCGACGGT
Source organism: Viscum album (assembly GCA_963277665.1). NCBI lineage: Eukaryota > Viridiplantae > Streptophyta > Magnoliopsida > Santalales > Viscaceae > Viscum > Viscum album. Next base: position 228,333,777 of record OY728162.1, read on the forward strand.
GGGAGTAATATCACAAAAGAGCACTAAGTCATGGGAAGACCTTGTAGGCACTAGCTAGTAATGAGACAATAGGTACATCGTATCTCAGTGAAATGTGGTATAGAAATCACGACTAACAACGTTCTCATGCACGAGCCACTTAGAGGGGAAACCCCATGGGCCTAGTGGTCTCAAATCATCATTATTTAGTTAGTGTTTTCATCATCAATTCTGCTAGAAGAATCTGGGACAAGCCACTTCCGAATCAGATAGCGTACTAGTCCTAGTCTGCCCACCTAGTTACCCAGGTTTCCCTTTGTGCTGATTTTCATTTCTCATGTCATGCATAACATCACTTTCACATAAGCATAACCAGACAATATAAACATGCTTGATAAATCACTACCTTCATAACCAAAACCACTTTTTTAAAACCACACGCACACTAAAACAATTCCAAAACATACTTCACATCACTTACACAATATAATGACCATCTAGCATAATTTATTAAACATCTTCAAGAAGCACAACAAGGGTTTACACAAGAAATACACCCAATTCCCTTTAGAAAACCCCCCTTTTTAAGCCACAGGCACATCAAATATATTTCAAAATGGGTTTCGCATCATCCACACATTTTATCAAACACCTTCAAGGCACAAAACAAAAGGGCACACATGAAACCCACATGGAACATAGCCCATTTTCTTTAAAAATTCATTTTTTCAATACCAAAACACCTTGAATATTTTCAAAAACACTTTTCAAACCTCATATATAATTCATAGAACATAAATAAGAAACAAAGCAAGCATATAAAATTCACCAAACAATGTTTAAGCATGGAACCACCTACTTTGGGTGAAGAAACTCCCGAAATCTGGTGCGAAACTTCAACTGCACCTCAATCGCACCTCAGAGAAGCAAGATCGAACCTTAGACATCAAGATTAAACCCAAATAATTAAGATCTAACCCTGAAAACGATACCCTACCTGCTGGAGGATAGAAACCCAAAGAAAAGGTGAGAAAACCCTAGAAAGGAGAAGGAATCGAGAAGAGAAGGCACTTAGTAGAAGATCCAGAGAGAAAACACACCAAGATCGCCACCCAAATGGAGCCCAAGGGAGAGGGAAAGGAGGGGGAGGCGCGCCTAGGGCTGAAATCCTGAGTGGAAGGTGAGTTGGGCGATTTGGGGGTTAAAACCAGAGAGAGAGAAAGAAAAACCTCAATTTTAATGATCTGGATAGCCGTGCGACAACCGTGCTCTCTTCACTATCCGAGCAGGACATGCCGGATGGCTAGCCCATACAATTCATAAATCGTGCGCTGACCATGCGATAAGCCTATGCTCAAAAATACCACTTGTCCGCACGGTTAACTGGGTAAGGGTGCACAGTGATTCAAACCGTGCGCCAACCGTGCGCCACCTAATGTAAAACCAAAAATTTCCAATTTTAACCAAAAACCCAAGGAAAAACTCAAGAACAAGAATAGGACCAGAAATAAATAGGAAAACACCTCAAAATAAGGCTATGGGTGTGACAGAAGTGAAAACAGTTCAAGCGCATAGTTGCAAAACTCCAGCTTACAGAAATTTATAGATGCAGTATTCTTCCAAATAATGGATAAACTTCAAGGTGTATCTCTTAGAAAAGATTTTTCCAAAATCTTTAATGAATACAACAACAGATGATCTTCAAGTAAGTACAGAAGGCTTCCTTCTTCCTCTTTCTTCTTTTCTTCTAATCTTGAGTGGTAGAAGTAAAGTGATACATTACTTCTTCTTTCATTCCAAATCAAGTAATAGCAGCAGGAGTAATACAATAATGAATATACAAATTATTCCAATTCTCCTTTCTGTACGTAAAAAGTATCATGTAGTAGTAGTAGTATGTTGAAATTTTTTATCTCTTATCCTTTTCATGTAACTGATCCTGATCCTACTAGAAAAATATATATACAAGACTAATAGTAATATATCCATTGAGAACTTTCTTTTTTTGATGTATTCATTAAAAGTCATTTATAATCCTCTCCATAATTATAGCACAGACAATCAAATATTTCCTTCTCAAAATAATAACCTGTTTAGTTTCTCACTTTCATCGACAAGAAAGATTTGAATATTATCCATAGTAGTTTCCAAAATTTTAGCTGAGTCAATTGGTATTTAAATTTTAATTTAAATCTTTGAATCCTATATGAAATATCGCAACATCATCCATTCAAAAATTCAAACATTTGAATTTGAAATATAGTTAAACTCAGAATAATATTCTAATCAGATGCGAACAGATAATTCTCTATGCAGCTTCATACTTAAATTCTTTTTCTTCTGATCTATTCTGGTCATTCGGTACAAATGAAATTATATCATGCAGCGATATAGTAATCAACCGTAAAAGTAATCTTCTTTAAGAAGAAGAGCCATTTTCACTTCATAAGATTCATTCTTCCATTTCTCAAGTGTCATCTGTTGGATTGGTGTTGCCCGATCCGGTTGGGCCGAATGCTTGTGGCCCGCAACAGTACTGTAGCGGTGCGGACTTCGGGGTCAACAGTACTGTAGCGCTTTTGACTTCCAGCCGGCAGACACTGTAGCACTTTTGACAAAGTGAGCCGCCGATCACTGTAGCAACGCGGACTACTATTCAGAACAGTAGACCGTCTTCTTCATATGTAGCCCATTTCGGGCTAGGGTTTGTAATGTTGGAAAATCCTCTGTAATTGCTCCCGAATCATAGTGAAAATCTGCCTCTCCCGTGGACGTAGGGATTTTTCCCGAACCACGTAAATCGCCGTGTTCCTTGTTGCTTTTCTTTCTTTCGTTTTCTCGTTTTCTGTCGTTCTGTCTCCCGGTGATTCCGCAACAACTGGTATCAAAGGGTGAGTTCGGAATTCTCCAACGATGGCTCTGGATGAAGGCAAAGTGAAGATCGATCGCTTCGATGGAACTGATTTCAGTTTCTGGAGGATGCAGATCGAGGATTATCTTTATCAGAAAAAGATGCACTTGCCGCTTCTGGGTGTGAAGCCAGCGGAAATGGAGAAGTCAGAATGGGAGCTGCTGGATCGACAGGTTCTGGGTGTTGTGCGCCTGACGTTGGCCAAAAACGTGGCGTTCAACATCAGAGAAGAGAAGACGACGGTGGACCTGATGAAAGCCCTCACAAATATGTACGAGAAGCCATCTGCGGCTAACAAGGTGCATTTGATACGACGATTGTTCAACCTGAAAATGGTTGAAGGGAGAGCTGTTGCAGATCATATCAACGAGTTCAATACCATCATAAGTCAGTTGTCATCGGTGGACATTGACCTTGGTGATGAGGTATGTGCTCTGGTTTTATTATCTTCGTTACCTGAAAGTTGGGAAGCAACTGTAACAGCTGTGAGCAGCACTTCGGGAAATACGAAGATGGCTCTGAAGGATATAAGAGATCTCATCCTTAGTGAGGATGTTCGAAGAAGAGAATCAGGCAGATTCTCTGGTTCTGCTTTGAACGTTGAAGGAAGAGGAATGTACCCACAGCGGGACAATCGCAGAGGACGATCAAAGTCGAGAGGAAAGAGCAGAGACAAGGCAAAGGGGCCTGGTCCTACCTGCTGGACATGCGGGAAGAAAGGACATGTCAAGAAGGAGTGCAGAGATAACCGGAAGGGACCTGAAACCAGTGGAGCAAACGCAGTAGCTGAAGGAACTGATGACGTGCTACTGCTTAGCGTGGACAGCCCGATGGAGTCTTGGATTTTAGACTCTGGGGCGTCGTTCCATTCTACATCGGAGAAGGGTTTCCTGAACAATTTTGTTTCAGGAAATTTTGGCAAGGTACATCTTGCTGATGACGAGCCCTTGCAGATTGTGGGGAAAGGAGATGCACGGATCAAGACCAACAGTGGGAGTTTGCTGGTTCTGGAAAACGTGAGGTACATCCCTGGTTTAAGAAGAAATCTCATTTCTGTGGGACAGCTTGATGATGCAGGGTTGAGTACCACATTCACTGGTGGTGCATGGAAGATCACCAAAGGAGCAATGGTCATAGCTCGGGGAGCAAAGAATGGCACCCTGTACAACATGACAGAAACATGCATGGACATGGCCGCATCACTCGAAGCTGTCGGAGGTTCTCAATTGTGGCACTATAGACTCGGCCACATGAGTGAAAAGGGGATGAAGGTGCTGGCAACAAAAGGATTGCTACCAGAGCTGAAATCGGTGGAAGTAGGCTTTTGTGAAGATTGCATCTTTGGAAAACAGAAGAAGGTGTCCTTTGCAAAAGGAGGCAGAACACCGAAGGCCGGAAAGCTGGACCTGGTGCATACAGATGTTTGGGGGCCTGCACCAGTACCATCTCTCGGAGGGTCACAATATTATGTGACATTCATCGATGACTCAACGAGGAAGGTATGAGTTTACTTTCTGAAGAACAAATCTGATGTGTTTAAGATATTTCAGAAGTGGAAAGTCATGGTGGAGAACGAGTCAGGAGTAAAGCTGAAATGCTTGAGGTCTGACAATGGTGGAGAATATGGCAGTCAAGAGTTCAGGGAATTCTGTTCTGAAAATGGAATTCGGTGGGAGAAGACAATCCCAGGAACACCACAACAGAACGGTGTGGCAGAAAGGATGAATAGAACACTGAATGAACGTGCCAGGAGCATGAGGCTGCATTCCGGGTTACCCAAGATTTTTTGGGCTGATGCAGTGAATATGGCAGCATATCTCATAAACAGGAGTCCCTCTGTGCCAATGGGGGAATGTCTACCCGAGGAACTCTGGTCTGGTAAGGAGGTAAAACTCTCACATCTACGAGTCTTTGGCAGTTTAGCATATGTTCATGTTGATGCTAATGCAAGGGACAAGCTTGATGCAAAGTCCAAAAAATGTTTCCTTATTGGCTATGGTGGTGAGGAGTTTGGGTATCGCTTTTGGGATGATGTCAACAGGATGGTCATCAGGAGCCAAAATGTGGTATTCAATGAAGGTGTCATGTACAAAGATCGCCATGCAGTTGAAGATGAAAATGGGAACATTGAATCAGAATGCAAAAAGCAAGTGGAGCTTGAAGGTGTGTCTGAGCTTGAGAAGTCCGAACCAGTGGAACCTACTACTCCAGTGGAGTTGAGGAGATCATCAAGGGTGAGAAGGCCCGTGCAGAGGTATTCACCATCATTGCATTACCTTTTATTGACTGACGGTGGAGAACCAGAATGCTTTGAAGAAGCAATGCAGCTGAAGGAGTCGAGCAAGTGGGAGCTGGCTATGAAGGAGGAGATTTCCTCATTGCATGAGAACAACACTTGGGAGCTGACACCTCTGCCAAGAGGAAAGAAAGCATTGCAGAATAAGTGGGTCTACCGGGTCAAGGAAGAACATGATGGAAAGAGGAGGTTCAAGGCAAGGCTGGTGGTGAAAGGCTTTCAACAGAAGGAGGGAGTAGATTTCACTGAAATCTTCTCACCAGTAGTAAAGCTTACCACCATCCGGGTGGTTCTCAGCATTGTGGCGTCAGAGGATTTGCACCTTGAGCAGCTTGATGTCAAGACTGCTTTTCTTCATGGAGATTTGGAGGAAGATATCTACATGCAGCAGCCAGAGGGATATGTAGAGTCTGGAAAGGAAGACTTGGTGTGCAAACTCCAGAAGAGCTTATATGGACTGAAGCAGGCACCGAGACAGTGGAACAAGAAGTTTGATTCATTTATGTCTAAAAATGAATATAAACGATGTGGCATGGATCAGTGTTGCTACATCAAGTCCTTCGGTGATGAATATATTATATTGCTTCTGTATGTGGATGACATGCTCATTGCAGGATCATGTATGCAGAGGATTAATGAGCTGAAAGGGCAATTGGCTGAGGAGTTTGAAATGAAGGATCTTGGAGAAGCTGGCAAGATTCTGGGAATGAAGATCAAGAGAGACCGCACAGCTGGAACTTTAATGTTGTCACAGGCTGATTACATTGGGAAGGTTCTGAGAAGATTCAGCATGCTGGAAGCAAAGGCAGTCTCTATTCCCCTGGCGAGCCACTTCAAACTATCAAAGGAGCAATCACCGAAGATGGCAGAAGAGGTGGAGTACATGGCAAAAGTTCCATACGCATCAGCTGTGGGAAGCCTGATGTATGCCATGGTCTGTACTCGACCTGACATTGCTCATGCAGTGGGAGTTGTGAGCAGGTATATGGCTAACCCTGGAAAACAACATTGGGAAGCTGTGAAGTGGATACTGAGGTATTTGAAGGGCAGCAAGGAGGTATCTCTGTGCTTTGGGAAAGGAACTTCATTGCAGGGGTATGTGGATGCTGACCTTGGAGGCGATGTCGACAGCAGGAGGAGTACCACGGGTTATGTTTTTACCTGTGGAGGGACTGCGGTAAGTTGGATATCACAATTGCAGAAGGTGGTGGCTTTATCCACCACAGAGGCAGAATACATTGCTGTAACAGAAGCTGGGAAAGAGATGGTTTGGCTGAAGAACTTCTTGGATGAATTGGGAAGAAAGCGAGAGGAGAATGTATTGCACTGTGATAGTCAGAGTGCCATACATCTTGCCAAGAACCCAGTGTTTCATGCCCGGACGAAGCACATTCAGTTGAAGTACCATTTCATCAGAGGTTTGATACAGGATGGGTTGCTGACTTTGCAGAAGATATGTGGAACCAACAATCCGGCAGACATGTTGACAAAGCCTATGGTGATACAGAAGTTGAGGCACTGCTGTGCCTCTGTTGGTCTCCACTGATGAACGGAGGATGAGAGGCAGAATGATGGAGGACTTGATGGGAGCAGAAGAGGAAAACAGTTTGTATTTCATGAATCTGTGAAAGCACGCCACTGGTGAGTGAAGAAGAGGAAGAACTTAGATTAAGTAAGTTGTCTTCATCAGTTGCATCGAAGCATAGCAGTGCAGCGGATCAGGCTACAAGTGGGAGATTGTTGGATTGGTGTTGCCCGATCCGGTTGGGCCGAATGCTTGTGGCCCGCAACTATCGCGGGTCGAGCTCCGCGGTGAGCTCGTAGGGGGTTGCAGGGGGCAACGCGCCCCTGCTCCGGGGGTCCGGGGGCCGAAGGTCCCCGGCCCAATTTTTTCGGCACTGTAGCATCTCTGACCACTGTAGCGGAGCTGACCGACCGACACCGACATGCACTGTAGCGGTGCGGACTTCGGGGTCAACAGTACTGTAGCGCTTTTGACTTCCAGCCGGCAGACACTGTAGCACTTTTGACAAAGTGAGCCGCCGATCACTGTAGCAACGCGGACTACTATTCAGAACAGTAGACCGTCTTCTTCATATGTAGCCCATTTCGGGCTAGGGTTTGTAATGTTGGAAAATCCTCTGTAATTGCTCCCGAATCATAGTGAAAATCTGCCTCTCCCGTGGACGTAGGGATTTTTCCCGAACCACGTAAATCGCCGTGTTCCTTGTTGCTTTTCTTTCTTTCGTTTTCTCGTTTTCTGTCGTTCTGTCTCCCGGTGATTCCGCAACATCATCTCCTTCATTTCGTTAGAGGCATCTCCTTCAAATCGTATTGGTAAATCTTCAGTTCGTAAGAGTAAAACTACAAAACAATAAGAGTCAGTGTTTTACTAAATTTGCAAAAGCCATCATCTCCTTGATAAAACACAGGTCTTTCCATTCTATATCATAAAATGTAAGAGTATCGCATTTATGAAAAATCCCTCTCTGAATGTAGCTTCTCAAAACTCTATAGAACTAAACTTATGAAATCTCTAAACTATAAAACATGAGCTTTTCTTCAACTTCATTTTCTATATAATATTTATGACTTTACAGAATATCCAAACATCTAATCTTCATACATATGATTATTCTCCGAACCATGTGATGTGTAAGTTTCTATTATTAGCCATAATTCTAAACTTCCTCCATGCGTAATCAATATATCTACACTCCAATGTAATACGTAGCATATTTGAATTGGCCATATTTCCAAGGCATAACATATTTTCAGATTCTGCATAATATATTTCCTTAGCCTCTGATGAGACATAATATTTCTAACCTTTGTCTCAATCACTAAAATATCTATACATAATATTTTTTTGTACTCAAGAGTAATATGTAAGATATTCTTCTGATCTTCTACAATATATTTAAGATAATGGACTTAGAAAAATATCAAAACTTTAGTGATACATAATCTCTCTCTCTAATGCTTCCAATACATAATATTCTAACATAATTCAGTATGTAAGAAATTTATCGTACTTAGGCAAATTATTCCTACATAAAACGTGAGAGTAGAAGTAACGCATATAAGTAAAAAAAAAAAAAACTTGATTATACTACCAAAATAATCTCTCTCTTTTTGTAAGGATAAAAAAGGTTAAGATAATGAAGAGTAGATCAAGTGAAAAATAGAAAACATAATCTCCCCCTTTTTAATCACAAATAACCAGAATATAAGTAACCCAATCTTTCCTAACAGAATAGAATTTTAAGCATAACGATCATGAGAATAGATTCTCCTCTTAACATGAAAATAGAAATTTAATCACTAGTCATGCAAACACATTCTCCTCTTTTCAATATATAATAATGGAAATGGGGTCATGAAAATAAGAAATAAAAATTCATCTACATTTTCTATATAATTAAACACAAAAAACACAAGCTATAAAATGAATAAACATGAATGGAACAAGAATGCTTCATGTAAAAATAAAAATAAAAAAATAAAAAAATATGCTTTTAGTACATAAAAAGATATATTATGCTTCATCAATAAACAATAAATAATATACACAACATGCTTCGTCAGTTCTAGAATAACCATCATGCTAAAATATATTAAACATGAGATAAACAATCATGCTCCATTGAAATATAAACAGTTTATAAAACAATATCAAATATTTTGAAAGGATAACTCTCCCTAAAATCATGCATATTAGAAGACATACCAACTATAAAAGATATAAACAAATAATAAATTAGTAAAATCTCCCTCTTAATACACGCTTCATTAATAAAAGATAAAATAGTTAATATCAAGGATCCACATAACATGTTTGAAGTGTCCAAATGTATTTGATTGTATTTATTTTCAATTAGGTTTGTCAATGTAATAATGTAAAGGTAGTATCTTGGGTGTTGGATTGAGTATCCTCCCAATGGAAGTGAATGAGTTTTTTCCATTTTGTTTTCATGAAAAAAGAAGAGAACACAATTCCTTGGAATAACTGGCTGGACATACCCCTTAGACCCAACATATGATGATTACTTCACTGATCTTCAAGCAGTTAGGAGATATGCGTTGACGGCTGAAGAACAAAATCTACAATAGTCACTTCCTAAGTTAAACATGTGAGAGAATATTAGAAGGAATCAGCCACTGCAACTAAGGTGTATTTAATAAAGTTTTCAACAGGTTGAAAGGCTATGAACGCCGAAGTGTGGTGATAAAGTTGGATAAGACATTATTGGATTTGTATTTCATTTTGGTTACTGTAATTAGTGAGAAAAACTTCTGAATGAAGGATGACTTTAATAGAGATGGCTCATGATTGATTTGAGAAAAGCTGCACATGATCTTATAGTGAAATTTACTGAAATACTCTAACCCAAGTATTTACATTATGCTCTAAAGCTTTGGAAATTCCTAAATGGAGTTTTGAATTATTCAAATAACTCCTTAAATTATTTGGAGAAGTTCTGAAGACATTTGAGATGATTGAGAAGGCCCAAAGATGATTTGAAGAATCTCAGATTCGAATTGAAGCAGATCTGGAATCACTGTACTTGAGTTAGAATTATGATAAAGGGAAAATGAAATTATTCTACGTGAGCTACCCTTAAGATAATTTATATATGTTGGAGAAATTTTTCTAAGGGATTTATGTTACAAAGCCATTGTGCAAGTAAATCGAGTTATGTAGAAAATGGTTGGCCAAGATATAAGTAAAATGTGACACATGAGTCTGAAAAATAGAAAAGGTATTTTACCACCCGTAAGGGAATTTAACTATGTAAGATAACACGTAGGTAAATTCTTCTATGCTTTCAAAAAAATTGAAAGTAATTTTAGTAATTAAAAGAGAATTGAGAACCTTGTATGATAATTCATTTAAATGGATGAGAAATGTGCCCCACATAAGATAATTCATTTATACGGAAGGAAACTAGTCTTCCCATATGATATGGACTTAGTGAAAATCATAGGTTATTGCAGACTTAAAAACCAAGTTTTCTAGAATTAAGATATTCTGAAGAATGTTAAATCTGATGATGCTGAATCTATGCTCAACTGTTTAGAACATCATGAAGCTTTCGAGAACCATGATACAAGCTTGGGATAGGAAAAGAGAATGAGTTGAAGATGAGAACACTGTTGGTTAAATCTATGATTCTCAAAAGAGAAAAATAAATTCTTTAGTATTTAAGAATAATGCAGATATTATTGAGTCAAATATTTTCTTTACTTCAACGCCTTTAATCATTTATGAAACAAGAAGATTAAGATGAAGAAACAAAGAGTTTTGAGTTTCTATCTATTTGTATAGAATCAAATTGAGTTCCTAACTGGTTTCATGTGAAGCTATTACGTTGTAGGAGAGAGTTCCACACCACATATATGAGTATTGTACATTTTTTATACAACTGTGAATATTAATATAAGGATCTTACAATGGAATTCCATGAGGAAGATGAAGTTGAACCAGAAGAAGAATAAACAAAAAAATAAAATAGTCTAACAAGATGTATTGTCACTACCCGTCCCCCGGGGCCCATGCCATGACTACCCCAAGCCCGCCTTCCATAGGCCAGAGGCTGACGACTAGCACCAAAAGGCGTAATCCCTAAAACTGGGAAGACATTGCCTTTATAACCTGTAAACACATGCAACCAAGCACACAAAAAGATACGAACACAAGTAAACCGAATAGTAAAAGAATGTGTACAGTAAGTAAAAATGGTCAGAATACAAGCCCAACTGGAAAGTACAAGAAACTAAAAGTACAAGTAAACTGGAACAACTCCTGTGATCACCCGCCAAGGATCCTACTTAAAGGGTAGGTACAACTCTCGAACGGTCGTCTCTGCGGTACGCATCGTCTAAGGCCCACCTCCGAGCTACCACCAGTCCTAGTACTCTCGTCCTCAGTCAGCGCTGTCCGTCGTCTACACTAAACACAACGAAGTGCGAGCATAGCCCGTGCATGGGTGAGTATAACGATACTCAGTAGGGACTCCGAGACCCTCAAGGTCTCACAAAATCCACAAATGATAAACCACAAAGCATGAAAACAACTGACAACCCTACTTAGGTATATGCCCATACATATACGTATACCTAAGTTATCAAGTAAATCCATCTCAATCATGAGGAAACACAAGACCCAACTCATTAGCCCAAAGCTCAACTGTTCCACAAAGGAAGGAATACCACGAAGGTTAGTACCACACAGATACGCCACACAGAATAATACCACCAAGGTATTACCACGAAGGAAAGTACTACACAGGTACAGACTCAACTCACACCAGGTATAACTTAGGTACGGTAGTAAAGATGATTAGATATAACTACTGAATCACCTTACTCTGTTAAGAGGCATACCCACGTAGGATCTTAAATCCTCATCAGACCCACAGAGGATCGTAGTACATCGTTAGACCCACACAGGATCCTAGTACTTCGTCAGACCCACACAGGATCCTAGTACCTCGTCAGACCCACACGGGATCATAATACATCGTCAAACCCACACAATATCCTAATACCCCGTCAGTACGTCGTCAGACCCACACAGGATCCTAGTACATCGTTACAACCAACTATAGGGTTCTTGTATTAAGCTTGCTCGTCTCCGGGAGGTTCCGCTCCTCAAGCCACTGGTCGATACTCCAACTGCCACGAAGTCCCACAAAAAAGTATTTTAAAGGACTGCCACGTCATAAGGGTCTCAATGCAACAGACAGTGCGTCAATCAGACGCCCGATCTGTGAGTTATTAGCCTTTTAATCCCGAGAGCCCGGTTGGATTCGTGCTCGATCCAACCCAACCGTACCCCAACTTTATCCAAATCTCATGTGGGGTATACCCAAAAGGACCGTCTTGCTCCAAAGTTTCTGGCGTCGCAGACGGTTCATCAAACGGACGCCCGGTACCAAAGTTATGACCGATATAACGAAAATGGGTCGAAGTGGGCCTGACTCGACCTGACCTGACCCGACCCGACCCGATTCGGGTCGACCCGGCCCGCTAGGTCCGGCCCGCACTGGGCGGCCCAGCCTGAGCGGCAACCCGTGATGCGGCGGGGCGGCGCGGGGGCCGCGGTTGCGGCGTCGCCTTCGTCGCGGCCGACGGTATGCCGTCCGCTGTATCCGAGTCCCACCGGTGCCATTCGCTGACACCGGTCGCCACCTTCTTCATTGCGAGGAACACAAAAGAAACATCAAGAAAAATGTTGAGAGGTCAGACCATGTTCATTTGGCCCGCACCCTCCGCGTTAGGGCGGTTGCAAGCGACTAAATAAATCTTGTATGAAGAACGTCAAACCCTAGAACCTCCGACAAAGATTATTCCCAAACCCGCAAAAAGAAATCATCTGTGGATCAACTTGTTGGAGAGTTGATCCGCATTCTTTGTTTATAAGGGAAGAATATGAGAATCAATAATCACACATAATTAAACCCCTACCTTGTTGGTTTGTTGACAGAGGTCACGAGGAAGGAGACAAAGTTGTTGGGGATAGACGGATGTCGGTGACGTCGACGTTTCCTCGATCGTCGGTTCATTGTCATTGAAGACGTTCCTCGTTGGCGGGAGCGTTCTTCGCTGGGGAGCACGTTCTTCATTGGAGAACGTGTTCTTCGTTGGAGAGAATAATCCTCCAAAAGTTCTCCTCTCCCAATTTCACCAAAATGTGAAATAACCGACTTGTTAATTTAAGTTTATCAAATTAAAAGGTTGGCACAATTAATTGTTGGCACAATTAATTGTACCACGTTGTCATAATTAATTGGCTCAAATTAATGGGAGGAATGGATTAATGGGGAGTTGAGAGGTTTCTCCCCCATTAAGAGGGTTCGGGTGGTCCCCGCCACTATGGATTCAAATTGGGGGTTTCCTTCTTCAGGTGGTCCCCACCTCCATAACTTTCTCATGGGGGTTTCAAATTAAAATAAAAATGTTAAACAATTTTTATTTTTCTTTTTCCACGAAAAAGTGAAAAACTATCTTTCACCATCGACCTACTACGGTCGAGGTGAATGTCTTCTTAAGTGAATACCGGCGTTGCGAGTTCAACGATGCCCTTGGATTTCAATTCCGAGCATCGGTTCAAAAGTTACAAAAACTCACTCGCACGTTTACTGAACGTACCCGAAAAAAAGTTCAAAAATTCATTCCGGGAACACCAGGCCTCAGAATCACGCGCCGTAAATTTTCGCGGACTCGTAAAATTCCCATATTATTTTAAAAAAAATTACATGGAAATTTCCGGGTCTATACATTCTCCCCACCTCAGGGCTTTGCATCCCCGAAAGCCACATCATAAAAACTAGGAAAATAAGTGGGGGTATTGAGCACGTATCTGAGCCTCCCACTCCCATGTGCTTTCCTGGAGGTTCTCGTGCTGCCAGCGAACGTGCACCAGAGGTATCGACCGCCCGCGAAGGACCCTCTCCTATCGATCCTCAATCTCCACTGGAACCTTCGAAAACGCCGCCCCATCGTCGATGTTCAGCTTGCTGTGGTTGATTATGTGAGAAGGGTCGTGCACGTATCTCCTCAGCTGGGATACATGGAAGACGTTGTGCACTCGGTGCAACTGAGGGGGAAGAGCTAAGCGGTAAGCCACATCACCAACTCTGTTGAGGACTGGAAATGGTCCAATGAACCTTGGAGATAACTTGCCGCCTCGACCAAATCTCCGCAAACCTCATCGAGGTGAGACCCGTAGAAAGACGTGGTCGCCATCCTCAAACTCTAGAGGTCTCCGTCTCCTGTCGGTATAAGACTTCTGCCTGCTCTGTGCAGTCTTCATCCGCTCCTGGATGATCTGCAATTTCTCTGTGGTAGCCCATACCATCTCTGGTCCCACGAGTGCTGACTCCCCTGGGTCAGTCCAGCACAAAGGTGATCTGCAAGGTCGCCTGTACAACGCCTCAAAAGGTGCCATCCCAATGGTGGAATGATAGCTGTTGTTGAATGCAAACTCCACCAAAGGTAAGTGGTCCTCCCAACTGCAACCGAAGTTGAGGACGCAAACATGCAACATGTCCTCGAGAGTCTGAATGATCCGCTCAGTCTGGCCATCCATCTGAGGATGGAAGGCGATGCTCAAACGAAGCTGCGTCCCGAAAGCCTCCTGCAACCCCTTCCATAGCCAGGAAGTGAAACGTGCATCACGATCGGAGATAATCGTTGAGGGTACTCCATGTAGCCGCACAATCTCCTGCACATAGAGGCGTCTCGAGCTCTTTACTGAACCCTGCTCTCTGATCGATAGGAAGTATGCCGACTTGGTGAGTTGGTCGACAATCACCCAAATAGAATCATGATCTCTGGATGTACGTGGAAGTCTTGTCACGAAGTCTATGGATATCCCATCCCACTTCTACTCTAGGACCTCTAAAGGCTGAACCAAGCATGCTGGTACCTGATGCTCCGCCTTTACTTGCTGACAAGTGAGACACTGAGAGACAAACTCTACTACTGCTTTCTTCATCCCCGACCACCAGTACTATCGTCGGAGATCCTGGTACATCTTCGCCACTCCTGGATGTACCGCTAAAAGGGATGTGTGAGACTCCCTCAACACTTCCTCTCGAAGTGACACTGGTACCATGGTACGTCCTCTGAAGAGGATGACGTGCTCCCCACTTTCAGAAAATTCGTCAGGTGCCTGTCCTGTGGATATCTAAGTACGTTGTGCCTTGCAGTCAGTGTCCCCGCGCTGCGCCTCCCTGACTCGCTGAAGAAGTGAGGGAGTGACTGTAAGATACTGAAGAAAAGCTGCTCCATCCCGATCCACAAAGGATATCTGCAAAGCGGGAAGCTGTTCCGTCGCCTCGCCTAGTAGCTGTATACCAGACCTCCTGCTGAGCGCATATGCTACAACGTTTCCCTTCACTGGAGTATAGACTATCTCGAAGTCATAGTCCTGGAGGAACTCAAGCCAACGTCGTTATCTCAGGTTCAGGTCCTTTTGAGAGAAGATATACCTGAGACTCTTGTGATCCGAGTAGACTGTAAAATGCTCGCCAATCAAGTAACGTCACCACATCTTCAAGGCGAAGACCACTGCTGCTAACTCCAGGTCATGAGTAGCGTAGTTCTGCTCATGCTGTCTCAACTATCGAGAACCATATGTGATCACTGCTCGCTCCTGCATCAGGACACATCCGAGCCCGGTCCCTGATGCGTCGCAGTAGACTACGTACCCTACGCCCTCCTCCGGATGCCTCAAGATGGGGGCACTAGTCAGTCTCTGCCTCAGCTCCTGAAAACTCCGCTGACATCTCTCCGACCATATGAAGGGTTGTCCCTTCTTCATCAACGCTGATAAAGGTGCTGCAACTCTGGAGAAATCTGGCACAAACCTCCAGTAGCATCCGACCAAACCCAGGAAACTCCGTACCTCCGTCACACTCCTGGGTGGATCCCAAGAAAGTACTGCCTCAATCTTCGCTGGATCCACCGCAACTCCAGCCTCCAAGATGACATGTCCCAGAAATTGAACCTCTCGGATCCAGAACTGGCACTTCTAGAGCTTACCATAAAGCTGGTGCTCTTGGAGTGTGTCCGGAACTATTTGAAAATGATAGACATGCTCCTCCTCAATAGTCGAGTAGATCAGAATGTCGTCGATGAAGACTACTACAAAGCGATCAAGGTATGGCTGAAAGATCCTGTTCATGAGTCCCATGAACACTGCTGGGGCGTTGGTCACGCCGAATGACATAACCAAGAACTCGTAATGGCCATACCGACATCTGAAAGCCGTCTTCTGCACATCCTCGTCTCGCACTCTGAGCTGGTGATAGCCTGATATGAGGTCTATCTTCGAGAACCACCGTGCTCCTTTCAGCTGATCAAAGAGGTCATCAATCCTCGGGAGTGGATACTTGTTCTTCATGGTTACCTGGTTCAGGCGCCGATAGTCAACACAAAGCCTCAAGCTCCCATCCGTCTTCTTGGCGAACAAAATCAGGGCTACCCAAGGAGAAACACTGGGCCGAATGAACCCTTTCCTCTGTAAGTCCTCCAGCTGTACCCGCAGCTCACGAAGCTCCGCGGGATCCATTCGATACGCTGGTGTAGATATCGGTGTCGTCCAGGGGTACAAGTCAATGTAAAAGTCCACCTCTATGCGATGAGGTAGACCCAAAACATCATCAGGGAAGACATCCGCGTACTGGTCCACCACTACAGGATAACTCGGACTCTCCACATCAACCACTCCGAGGGTAAGGCTAGCCAACTGATGTGTGATCGGCCGTACTCTCCTCCGGGTAAGTCCATCCTGTGCTGTAGAGGCTCCCTTCTCGCCGGTGAAGGTAAACCTGGTCCCATTCGTGCGGAAACACCGCACTTTGCACCTAATACAGTCAATCTGAGCATGGACTGTAGATAATCAGTCCATACCCAAGATGACATCGTAAGGCCTTGACGCCACTATGAGGATATCCCAGCCGAAGCTCTCGCATCCTAGAGTAAGCTCACACTGCCGACACCAGTGCATAATCGTCGAATCCGCTCTCGTAGGAGTCTCTAGCCGTAAGGATCGAGCCAACGACTTCGTCGGAATCTCCGAGCTCTGAACGAGGGAAGTGGCAATAAAAGAATGATTGACACCTGTGCCTATAAGTACTGCAGCTAAGGTGGAATAGACACAGATCATACCTCGTATCATCTCCGAAGCGCCATGGTCGTAGGCCTCAGTTGCCTGGAGCTGAGCTCGCCCCTGTGCACCTGCTCCAAGTGGTTGGGGTGGACCACCTGGTGGTGGTGGCGGTAACACCTCAAATCATCGCCCACCACCAGCTGCACGACCAACTCCTCTGCCACGTCCGCCTGCTCCCTGTGGACCACCTCGATCGAACCTCTGTCTCTGCCTGGGTGGTCCTTCGACCGTCTGCTGATCATCCGTACGGCGGGTCGGACATTCACGAGCCATGTGACCCTGCTCACCGTATGTGAAACACTGCCTATTCCTCGCATGACTGGCTCTGTCTCCGGTACCCCGCACAACCAATCCCGAGTCATGCGGTCGTCCACCTGTAGGTCTGGTCCTCTTGGACCTCTGTGACATCTGTCTGCTGCCAGCTGCAGAAGACTCTGCTACATGACGTCCGGTGGTGGGTCTCGCTGCTGGTGAATGCTCAGCAAGAAAACTCTCCACTAAGAGGACTCGCTCTAACCCCCTACATGCGTCGGGATGCTGAGAGAAATCATCGATGCCCTGATCTCTCGCCTGAGCCCCTGCTCGAAGGTTCAGGCCCTGAAGAATAGGTCCCGCACCATATTAGTAGAGTAGCATGAGAGGTTAGTGAACCTCGCTGAGTACTGAGCCACAATCATGCTGCCCTACTGTAGATGAAGAAGCTCCTTATGCGCATTGCGCGAAGAGTCGCTGGGACAAACTCTGCCCGGAACAGGCTTTCAAAGTCTGCCCAGAGAAGTATCACCTCGTCGTGAACCTGGAGCATCAAGCTCCACCATCTGCCTGCTGCTGCCTGTAGAAGGCTGGTGGCAAGGATCACCATGAGATCATCTGGTGTCCCTACCAGTCAGAAGAATCTCACTACGGCCTCCAGCCAATCCTTAGCCGCCTGTGGGTCCGTCTCTCCCCTGAACCTGGGTGGCCTCTGGCGCTGGAACTCGTGCAACATGCTCAAGCGGCGCGCACCATCTGCTGCTGGGGATGGTGGCATCGGTGGCCCAACAGGTAATGGTGCCGCTAGCGCCTCTACTAGAAGAGGGCCCTGCACCGAGGTCTCGTCGCTCGATGGGCTATCAGTGCGTAATATATCCGGAACCCTAGCTGGCTGTCTGCGTGGAGGCATCCTGAAAAGAAACAGGTGCGCCACGGTCAATACGTTATACCTGGTGAGCTGACTCAAAGAGATCATAAAGAAAACTCTTCAAAACACACACACAATCAGTGTTTTCGTGCACTAAGTCAAAAATCAGAAGTCAGGGTCCTGGTGTATGGATACGTCGGCCGTCGCACCAACACTGGATTCCATAAACTGATAACCACACTCACTACACTTAAAACTATTGCTGTTAAAAAGATCAGAGTCCTATGTTCTACGGTAGCACCGAATCCTCTGATACCAATTTGTCACGACCCGTCCCCCAGGGCCCATGCCGTGACTACCCCAATCCCGCCTTCCATAGGCCAGGGGCTGACGACTAGCACCGAAAGACGTAATCCCTAAAACTGGGAAGACATTGCCTTTACAACCTGTAAACACACGCAACCAAGCAGACAACAAGATACGAACACGAGTAAACTGAATAGTAAAAGAGTGTGTATAGTAAGTAAAAGGGGCCAGAATACAAGCCCAACTGGAAAGTACAAAAACCTGAAAGTACAAGTAAACTGGAACAACTCCTGTGATCACTCGCCAAGGATCCTACCTAAAGGGTAGGTACAGCTCTCGAACGGTCGTCTCTGCGGTACGCCTCGTCTAAGGTCCACCTCCGAGCTACCACCAGTCCTGATACTCTCGTCCTCAGTCAGCGCTGTCCGTCGTCTGAACCAAACACAACGAAGTGCGGGCATAACCCATGTAGGGGTGAGTATAACGATACTCAGTAGGGACCCCGATACCCTCAAGGTCTCACAAAATCCACAAAGGATAAACCACAAAGCATGAAAACAACTGACAACCCTACTTAGGTATATGCCCATACATATACCTAAGTTATCAAGTAAACCCATCTCAATCATGAGGAAACACAAGGCCCAACTCATTATCCCAATGCTCAACTGTTCCACAAAGGAAGGAATACCACGAAGGTTAGTACCACACAGGTACGCCACACAGAAGAATACCACCAAGGTATTACCACGAAGGAAAGTACCACACAGGTACAGACTCAACTCACACCAGGTATAACTTAGGTACGGTAGTAAAAATGATTAGATATAACTATTGAATCATCTTACTCCATTAAGAGGCAGACCCAGGTAGGATCCTAAATCCCCATCAGACCCATAGAGGATCGTAGTACATCGTCAGACCCACACAGGATCCTAGTACCTCGTTAGACCCACACAGGATCATAGTACACCGTCAGACCCACACATGATCCCAGTACCTCGTCAGACCCACACCGGATCCTAGTACATCATCAGACCCACACAAGATCCTAGTACCTCGTCAGACCCACACAGGATCATAGTACATCGTCAGACCCACACAGGATCCTAGTACATCGTCAATACGTCGTCAGACCCACACAAGATCCTAGTACATCATCACAGCCAGCTACAGGGTTCCCACACTAAGCTTGCTCGTCTCCAGGAGGGTCCGCTCCTCAAGCAACTGGTCGATACTCTAACAGCCACGAAGTCCCACAAAGTATCCCAAAGTGCCGCCACGTCATAGGGGTCTCAACGCGACAGACGGTGCGTCAATCGGACGCCCGATCTGTGAGTTATTAGCCTTTTAGTTCCAAGGGCCCGATTGGATTTGTGCTCGATCCAACCCAACCGTACCCCAACTTTATCCAAATCTTAGGTGGTGTATACCCAACAGGACCGTCTTGCTCCAAAGTTTCCGGCGCCGCAGACGGTTCGTCAAACGGACGCCCGGTGCCAAAGTTATGGCCGATAGAGCGAAAATGGGTCGAAGTTGGCCCGAATCTGGTCCGACCCGGCCTGGGCCGACCCGACTCGGTTCGGGTCGACCCAGCCTGTTGGGTCCGGCCTGGCCTGTGCTGGGCGGCCCGGCTTGAGCGGCAGCCCGCGGTGTGGCGAGGCGGACACGATGCGGCGCGGGGGCCGTGGGGCGGTACGTGGGCCGCGGTGCGGTGCGGGGGCCGTGAGGGCCGCGGGGCGGTCGCGGGCCGACGGGGCGGCCGCGGTTGCGCCGTCGCCTTCGTTGCGGCCGACGGTGTGCCGACCGCCGTATCCGAGTCCCACCGGTGCCATTCGCCGACACCGGTCGCCGCCTTCTTCATTGCGAGGAACACAACAAAAACCTCAAGAAAAATGCGGAGAGGTCGGGCCATGTTCGTTTGGCCCGCACCCTCCGCGTTAGGGTGGTAGTAAGCGGCTTAATAAATCTTGTATGAAGAACTTCAAACCCTATAACCTCCGGCAAAGATTATTTCCAAACCTGCAAAAAGAAATCATACACGGATCAACTAGTTAGAGAGTTGATCCGCGTTCTTTGTTTAGAAGGGAAGAACATGAGAATCAATAATCACACATAATTAAACCCCTACCTCAGAGGTTTGTTGACGGAGATCGCGAGGAAGGAGACAAAGTCGTTGGGGATAGACAAACGTCGGTGACGTCGGCGTTTCCTCGATCGTCAGTTCGTTGTCGTTGAAGACGTTCCTCGTTGGCGAGAGCGTTCTTTGTTGGGGAGCGCGTTCTTCGTTGGAGAGAATAATCCTCCAAAAGTTCTCCTCTCCCAATTCCACCAAAATGTGAAATAACCAACTTGTTAATTTAAGTTTATCAAATTAAAAGGTTGGCACAATTAATTGTTGGCACAATTAATTGTACCACGTTGGCATAATTAATTGGCTCAAATTAATGGGAGGAATGGATTAATGGGGAGTTGAGAGGTTTATCCCCCATTAAGAGGGTTTGGGTGGTCCCCGCCACCATGGATTCGAATTGGGGGTTTCCTTCTTCGGGTGGTCCCCACCTCCATAACATTCTCATGGGAGTTTCAAATAAAAATAAAAATGTTAAACAATTTTTATTTTTCTTTTTCCACGAAAAAGTGAAAAACTATCTTTCACCCTCGACCTACTGTGGTCGAGGTGAAGGTCTCCTTAAGCGAATACTGGCGCTGCGAGTTCAACGGTGCCCTCAGATTTTAATTCTGAGTATCAGTTCAAAAGTTACAAAAACCCGCTCGGACGTTTATTGAACGTACCCGAAAAAAAGTTCAGAAATTCATTCCGGGCACATTGGGCCTCGGAATCACGCGCCGTAAATTTTCCCAGACTCGTAAAATTACCATTTATTTAAAAAAAATTTACATGGAAATTTCCGGGTCTTTACATGTATTTATTAGGTGTATTATTTGAATATCTATTGAAGTGAAAAGGTGTTCATGAACTCTCAGATAATACAGAAGTAGTTATTCTTTAATGATGCTTTTGGGAAAATTGATAATTTCCCCCTTGGTGTACCATTTATAGTAATTGGATAATAAAGAAAATATTTAATGAGATGCCCATGAATGTGAGAAGTATGGATCTCGATGAGAGTAGAGACAAGCACTACCACAAAACTGGGTTTCCACAGCGCCACCTTTTAACAGCGTTAAAAAAAAGCGCTGATAAATGGGGTGCCTTTATCAGTGCTACAAAAAAGCACTGTTAAAGGGCACTTTTAACAGCGTTAAAAAAACTCTGTTAAAAGTGACCCTTTATCAACGCTTTTTTAGCACTGATAAAGACACTCCCTTTATCAGCGCTGTTAAAGAGGTCCCATTTTTCAGCATTTTTTTAGTAGCACTGATAGGGGGGGGAGGGCTTTATCAGCACTTTTCCTAACGCTGATAAAGTATATGTAAAAAAAATTATATTTCATAAAAAATAATATATTGATATATAAGTATATTTATATTGATATAAATAATATATATATATTTTAAATATGTTTTAGATAAGTATAAATAAACATTTTTCACTTAATATGTAAGATATGTAGTGAAAATGGCTTATAAAATATCTTAAAAAATTATTAATTAATAATTTGCTAATTATCATCGATTTATAATCATTTAATAACAATTTGAAGACACAAAAAATCAAAAAAATTAATAAAAGATCTAAAATAAGTTGAAAACGTAACTCAAATTTCAAACGACCATAACTTTTGATTTGGGTGTCCGTTTGAGCTCTACAACATATCAAATCGAAGCTTGCGACGAGCTCTACGCGCTGTAACCCAAAGGAACCTTCTGCCACATTTTTTGAGGCCAAAAAAGGTCTAGGAGGTCTCCAAAACCGAGTTTTTAGTTCGGATACCCAATTTTTTTAACATTTGATGGAATTGTAGTCTCGTTTCAGGGGGTCTTTTTGACATTTTTCTCTGTGAATTGAATTTATTCCGAGGGGTTACATTTATATTGATATTATGCTTTTGAGATTTTATTGTTTTTTCACAATGTAATGTTACTTAAAATCAATTATATAACAATATATACATATTTTTTATATATTCAGCCATAAAAATTTAATTTTATAAATAAATAATTAATCATATTTACATATAAAGTATATTTCTCAATATATAAGGCTTATCTAAATAAAAAACTAATATCTATTTTATTTAAAATAAAAAATATTTATATTTATATACCCATATGATGTGTGTGTGTGTATTTATGTGTGTTTGTATTGACGAACTAATATATATTATCTATATATTCTAAACATATGCATATACATATTAATATATAATATTTGTAAATATATATAAATATGTATAATTATACTTACAAATACACATATAATATGTGTGTGTGTGTTGTATATATGTATTTATTTATAAACACACAAAAAAAGATATTTTTAAATGTATTTAAAACTGATCTTATAAATATATATTAATATACAAATAAATATATTAATATATAAATATAACTATATATATATATATATATTAATATACAGATATATATATATTAATATAACTATATATATATATTAATATAACTATATATATATATATATTAATATAACTATAACTATATATATAAATAAATAGATATATTAATAAATGAAGAGTAAAGTAATATGATGGAGTGGTAAAGGTTTAGGTGCGCAGACAACATGTCCCGAGTTCGAATCTTGGGGGTAAAGGCTTAGGCGCGCAGACAACATGTCCCGAGTTCAAATCCTGGGGGAAACATGTCGCACGTGGGTGTGGAATAAGGCCTAGCATTGTTAAAGGGGGTGGGGGCGCTGTTAAAGGCTAGGGGGTGGCTGAGGCGTGCGGGCTGCGGTGGGAGGTGAGGCACTGTTGAAGGGGGCTTCAAGCACTGTTGAGCCCCTCCTAGAATTGCAGAAATTTTTTTTTTAAATTTTTTAATGTTTTTTTAACTTTTATCAACGCTTTTTTTAGCGCTGATAAAAGGGGCCTTTATTAGCGCTTTTCTGAGCGCTGATAAAAGGGACCCCCTTTATCTTTGCCTCGATTAACAACGCTTTTCTAGCGCTGTTAATGCCATTTTCTAGCACTGATAAAGACCATATTTGCAGTAGTGAAAGCTTCAATACATCTATAAAACAAAAAAAGTGTGTGCACCCATTGGATACAAGTGAGTGTTGAGAACTGAGAACTAAGAATCTCTAGAGCTCTCGAAGAGAATAAGAATAATAATCCACTATAACTTATAGAGAGGAAGGAGGGTGATATGAGCCTATAAAACCTACTGGGTCTCAAAAAATAAGGAAGAAGAAGAAACTACTGAGTTATCAAAGAGAACATGAACTCTTGAAGAAGGTAAAAAATAGGCAGAGAGATGAAGTATATGAGAAGATGAAGTTAAGTTTTTTTCATTTGATTATTTTTATACTTGAGCATACTGGATTGAGAGATAAAGAAGAAAGAATAAGAGGAGAGAGAATGAACTTTAATACATGTTTGATATTTGGTGTCAGGCCCTTTAATATTTAAGAACTGAGTTCAGTAGCCAGAAACAATTTTTTTAAAGAACTGGAAGATTTTTATAAAGTAGATTTTGAGTCGGAAGTGTATTTTTAAAGACATTCTAGTAGTTTAAGTCACTCTAATTTGAGGAATAAAATCTTATATTGATGGTGTATTTTCTCCAAGTTCATAGTGAAGATCTACTTCAAGAGGAAGAAGTTGTTGAATAACTCATAGGATACAATTATAAGGAATCTGTGGGACCAGACCGGTTCACTTGTGTAATATAGTGAACCATTCATGTGTTATATTGAGTGAAATTGGTTGTAGGATAATCCCTTTACACCCATTTCAATTGGTTATTCGATTATAGTGGAGAATTCATGACTCAATGGGATTATAAATGGAAAGGAGTAGGCTTCCCACATTGTGGTTGAACCTTATAAAAGTACAACATGCTGATATTTCTTTACAGTTCTATATTTCATGTGGTTGTGGATTTTTGAGTAAAACATAAAAGATCTATTTATATCCTAATAGATATCAAGAGTTTTAATACCAAATGGGATGAGTTTATAATGAATATTTTGAATTTGGTAAAAGTTGACGAGACCCGATTCACCCCCCTCTCAAGCATATATGGTATATTGGGAAAATATAAGAGGTACCAGAGCCTAGGTTCCCTTTGATTTGATCATATGGATTATTATTTTTGTATGCGATTAAATGGTAACTCTGATTGGATTGTAGTTGTATTTACTAAGCTATATGAAGTGAAAATTTCAGGTGTTTAAAGAAGAGACTCCGATGAAGATCTTATATTCCATCCCCATCCAAACTTATTTAGAACTATCTACAAAGACCATAAAAAATAGGCAAAATAAGGAAGCGAGAAAGAAAATAAAGTGTTTAAAGAAGCAAGAGGAATAACCACTAGCTGAGGTAGTTAGAGTGGTAATAGTTTTGATAAATCTGTTGAATAACGTTCCTCTCATTGTATAAACCCAAGCTTTAAAGAAGATGGTTTTAATGAGTCACTCAATGACTATTATTATGAAATTAAGGATCACTTGAAAAAGATCCCATAAGAAGTCATTGCATATTTGTTATCATATATTGATGTACTGGTTGATTAAGTGTCACAACTGGAAGAAGAGGCTGATGCAATGGAAAAAGCATTTGCAAAGAAATTGAGTTGCTACAACATTCTCACAAATCTAATGAAAGACAAAGAACTACCTCACATTTCAATGAAATATTCTCTCAAACTAATGGAGTATTTCAAAGATCGATATTTGAGAAATAATTGTTTAAGAATGTTGTGAAAGAGGTGTTTTATACCTTACGAGAAATTTCATAAAGTCTTCATGGATGTTAAATATTCCCAACTGGAAGTAAAGAAGAAAAGGATAAAAGAGATGGATAAATCAGTGTTGGAGAAAATACAAATACTTGAGGACAAAATTCAAAATATAGAGAGTGATCGAGAAGAAAGGTTGAGATCAATAGAAGATGAAAAGAACACTCTCAACCTGAAATGTATGGAGTTGAAAATCAAACTGAAGAATCCGGGAGAAGAAAAGTTTGGAACTTCCAAATAAGATGAGAAAAGTGCTTCCATACAAACATCAGAAATGATTCTTTTATCATATAAGACTCAAAACGGCAAGACGAACTTGAAATCATTTGGAGAAACATTACCCTCTAGATCATATAAAAAATTATCCAATAACCCAATCCATTCAGTTAACACCAAATTCATTTTTTTAAGTTTAGGATAAAAGAAGAATTCTATAGAAAGGTGGAAGGAGAAAAATCCTAATAAACCCACTCATATTTCAAGGGTGGAGGTGAGAAAGTACAAGAATAGCTTCCCCAAAAGGAGCCCAAAAGGTTGATTTTCTAGACCAAAGATAGTAAGTATGTAAATATAGAAAGATTGCATGCATTGGAAAAAGAACTAGATTTATTAGAGGATATTGGTGCTAATGGATGTATGCACATAGAGTTATTGATTTATGGAATAATATGTCGGTATATGGAAATTAGAGAAGTCCTAAATTTAGGGGAAGTAATGCTTAAGATAGGAGACAACCTACTGGAGTAAAAAAGACAACACATATGAAGAAGAATTTGTCCATAAGGAATAGATTTGAATCACTTAGAAACTTATGTGAAAAGTGAAACACAATTGGTCATTGTTATGATGAATTTTGCTACAACCCTTCTAGGTATCCTATATTTAATTAAGAGGAAGTATAACCACTATAGGTTGAGAAACAATTGAAGCAAGGGAATGAGCCTTCCTTGGGAGGTAATGAAAGGAAATCAGTGAAGAGAAATACTATAATACTCCAAGATTTTAGAATATATTTCTCTCTAACTAAATTTTATGAGTTTGACTGTTTTCTTTACATGAAACATCGAGCTAAAATAAATTGTGATATACTATTAAATTATTATTATTAAATATGATAGTTATCACATAGATGTTGGATTGGTGGGTATGAATAAGATTAACTAAATTATGATTTTTTTACACATTTAGAAAATGAAATCATTGGTTATCAATTGTTTAGAAATGAAAATAAAATCATTTGAATGTAAAAAGAGATGTTTTTAGAAAGAATTTTTTATGCACGCAAAGTTTTTTTATCTTAATAAATTAAGTTAATTACTATTGATTAATGATTTTAATGAAATGTGTAGATTATATATTCAATCCAACATTTTAAGTTTTATCTAATGATTTTTTAGGAAAGAAATAAGAATAAATTTAGTTTTATACTTAAAAATTATTTTTTATAAAATTGGATTTCTGTGTGTTTTGCACACTTATTTTAAAATAAATTTTTGGAACTTATAGAAATTGAATATTTTAAAATAGATTCCATATTGAGAATCTACATAATTAATATTATGTAATAAAGTTAACTTAATTTTTGGCCATAATGAATAGTTTCTATGGTAAAAAGCTTGTTACCATCGTAAGAGTTAAAAGGTTTAAAAAGGGGTTAACTTAAGAGATAAGGTTTAAAATATCATAAAAACTTGCTTTAATTTGATTGGTTGATGGTATTTTGAGCTTATACTTCTCGTATTTGAATATTTGGAATTTTTGAGCCACTTTAATTGAGTAATATATATATATATATTATATTATAAAGTTTCAAGTATTTACAAGTTTTCCACCCACCTCACTTATATAAGGGAACCTCCTATCCTCTCTTATACACACCAGATGAGCCCTTTATCTTAATCAATATCTACCCAAATACTTTCTCAACATCCTTATCAATGACCTTGAGGCACTGGTCTTCCCAAAATACCCACCCAAGAAGCCTTAAGGTTCTTTTCAAAGGAGGATGCCTGAAGAAGTGGTATATATTCTTTTCGATTTTTTCATGTTTCTTTCCTCTTAAACCCCATAAAAATGTTCTATAAGCATATTAACCTGACAAAGTCACTATATTAACTATAATTAGACGTTTTTATGTTAATGGTATATCCATTTTCTATCTCCTTCCCATCCATTGGAAAATGATAACGACGCTCGTGCATACGTGTGAACTGCCACCTTTGTGAAGCGATGTGAGACGTTTTTCATTTCCTCTTTACATGGATTGTCATAAGGATAGATTTAATGAATATATATGATACTTATGATTTTTTAATGTTGAATTACTATTTATATTTCTTTCATTCCATCCATCAAAAAGTGAAAACATCAACCATGCGTAAGTAGGGACCACCGTCTCCACAAAGTGATGTAATTCATTTTTCATCACCACCTTTTATTAATGGTTATAAAAATATATATAATGAATAAATATGAAACTTATGAAATGATTAAGATACTTAAAATTATGAAACCATGGATAAGGTTCAAGGAGTGTAACCATCGAACCGAAAATTTATGGAAAACAGACCAATTTTCCCCCAAATATTCATTTTAATGAAGATTTATTAAAAAAAAGGATAATTGGAAATTATAAAGGAATGATAAATAGAAATTTATGTATATCAATATAGTCCTATAATACGTGTATAATAAATCTATGTTTCTTATACAGGAGGTTTGAACACGTATGAAGTAATATGAGACTTGAGGTAAGGGTTTATGTTATAATCTCTTTTCTTTTCAGGATTGACTATGCTAAATTTTCATAAAGGGAAATTATATGGTTATTAGATTTTAAACCCCATATATTTTATTATTCTACAGATACTAATGAAATTTTCAAGTAATAATACCATTTTCCTATCTTTAGTACTTAAAATGACCGAGAAAATGTTTTTAAGAAAAGACGACCTTATTTCCTCTTTGGTCAATGAACTTTTTATTCCATGTCCATGCTCTTCAAGTTGTTTTATAGAAGTTATTACCTATACCTAAAATGTTTTAAAAAGTTCATTTTATATACTTTGACTTTATTTATAGAGGTGTAAAAGGAATATTTTTTTAAAAATTCTGAATAAGTCTATTGGAACCTTCTTATTTTAATGCTAACAAATCAAGTTTATTATGTTTCTAATGAGATT
Organism: Viscum album; assembly: GCA_963277665.1. Taxonomy (NCBI): domain Eukaryota; kingdom Viridiplantae; phylum Streptophyta; class Magnoliopsida; order Santalales; family Viscaceae; genus Viscum; species Viscum album. The sequence continues at coordinate 228,362,136 of OY728162.1, forward strand.
ACTGTTTTATAATAACATTTTACTTTATAAGTAAATTTGATGAAAATTTTGCTAAGTGTTGGGATGAGTCACTGTTAGTTTAAATGACTCACCGCTAGCTTGAGTCACCGTTAATTCAAATGACTCACTGCCAAATTTGAGTCACCACCAGACTTGAGTCACCATTAGTTCAAATGACTCACCACCAGATTTGAGTCACCATTAATTCAAATGACTCACCAGTAGCTTGAGTCACTACCATACTTAAGTCACCTTTAGTTCAAATGACTCACAACTAGATATGAGTCACTTTCAGACTTGAGTCACACTAGTTCAAATGAGTCACTACCAGATTGGCTCACCGTTAGACTGACTCACAAACATACATGAGTCGTCGCCAGAAACGAGTCACCTCTAGAAGATCTTCCATCGATGTTATTCTTTTTTTAAATTAAATTATCCCAATGGATATATTAATGTAATTATTTAAAAAGGTTATTTTATGATTATTTTCTTAATCATTTTAGGGACGCATTAAAGATAAAGTCATAGTTAGTATGAGGATTCAAAAGATCTCGATGATTATTCTTCAATGGGTGCATGCAATGATTTATATTTTTAAGTCTTCCTCATGTGTGAGTGATCAAGGCATGATCAACAAGTTCACGAATTGAAGAATACTGGAAAGATCATCACCTGAAAACTTACACACTGCATACCTATTGACTTTAAACTATGAAAGAGTGAAACTCTCTGAAGATCAAGATCCTTTCCTACAGAAAGAAAAAAGAACCTTTGCGACACTCTATTTTACTGTAACTTTCAGAGAAATAGTTCGAGCTCCTTAAAAAGCCACATTTGAGGACTCTCGAGCATCTGAAGCACTATAGACCGATCACTATTAACTTTTCTATATCCTATTACTTTATATTTCTGTTTTTTAATTTTACTTTCAAGAAGTGTGTTGTTTGCTCTGTTTATCAACACACACCGAACCCTATGCTGGAACTGGAGAATACTTGATATTATCTTTATCTCTTTTATCTGCTTACCCAATGTTTGTGGAAGAGGTACTTGTGTGAGTTGAGTTGTTTTTACTTCCCACATATATCTGTGGAAGAGGATTTCAACCTTGACAGTTTGTAAGCTGTTGTTTGTATACCCAATCCAGTTTGTGGATCAGATTATAGTTATATAATCTTCTTGGAATTGAGAGATTTTCAAGTGGAGGGGATTAGTTCTCAACTTGAGACTAAACCTCTTGTTAATTATTCTATGTGTTTTTGTTTTGTTTTCTTTATTTCAACGCTTTAAATTATATTTTGTTTTAATTTGTAAAAAAAAACTAGTACTTTGATAGTTATTTTTAACAAGTGTTTATATAAGGATTTACTTGAGTAGATCGATTTAAAATGTTAAAGTATTATTTTATATTATTTTAACTAACCCTTAATCAAGATTTGAGAAATATTTTAAGAGATCTAACTTATTTCAAACTACTATTTTGATTATCTGGGTAATTTATTTTAAATTGGTGGATTTTATTTAAACTTTTTTTTACAAAAATTTTATTAGGTACTCAATTCATCCCCCCTCTTGAAGTACTCACTCCAACCAACATTTGGTTTCAAATGTTATTAAATATCTTTTCAACTGTGATTTTAGTTGTGTTTTAAAGATCTCAAATTTCTGTTAGTTCTAAATTTAGTTCTTTGTGGATAATATACAAGAGGGTTCTGCTACTAACAAACCTCCATTTTTTAATGGAACTAATTATGCTCAGTGGAAAATAAAGATAAAAATGCATATTGATAGCATGAGTTTTGAAATCTGGACTTCTATTATAGAAAAATTTGAAATACCCAAGACTACTAGAAATACATGGGATGATGCTACAAAACTACATATAATAATATCTGTAAATATATGAATGATAAGTATTGTGCTTTGGGTGATTAAGAATTCAATAGAATATCTATATTCACAATTGTTATTGAAATTTGGGACACTTTATCTGTTTCTCATGAAGGAACATATAATGTTAAAGAATTGCATTTAAATACCTATACTATTAAATATGATACTTTTAAAATGAAACTTGATAGGATTATTTTTGACATGTATCTCAGGTTTAATGAGATCTTGAATACTGCACTCACTTGGGAATCCTGTTTCTGATAAAGACCAAGTGATGCGCCTGTTGGGGTGTCTACCAAAAAGATGGAGATGAACCTCAGTATCAATCAAAGAGTTGTGTGATATTAGTAATTTACCTATTAAGGAGTTAGATTGGAAAATTAATGATGTATGAAGAAGAACTCAAAGTTAACAAAGAATATGAGGATGAACCAAAAAGGAATTCTATAGGCTTGAAGACTACTACATCAATACAAAAAGAGAAAGTTCAAGATGACAGTTCAAGTGATGAAGAATCACTTACTGATAGTGATAAAGAGATAACCCATATGGACATAAGATTTAAAAAGTTCTTAAAGAAGAAAAAGTTCTTTAGGAAAACAAACTATAAAGGAAAATATGAAAATAGAGGAAACTGGATAAAGGATTGGAAGAGAGATGACTTGTCAAATGAAATAGTTAACTATGAATATAAGAGGAAAGGGAATGTCAAAGATGATTGTCCTAAACTGAAATATAAAAATAAATATGATGAAAAGGATAAGAGGGGAAAGAAATCAATGAAATCAACTTGGAGTGCTTCTAAAGACAGCTCAAGTGATTCAGACACTACCCAAGAGGATAATCATGACAGAGCTAACATGTGTTTTATGACAAACACATCTGAGGTATCCAATGTCTTTCCTGCTTCTCCTATACATACTTCTAATCATTCTAGAGATGAAGAAAATGATGAAAACATTTCTAATGAGGACATGTTTTAGTACTGTAACATTATAGAAGATACATTCAATGATCTTAAGGATATGTATAAGGTTTTGAAGAAAAATCATTCTTTAACTGTTAGTTTTAAATCAGATCTTGGTATTGAAAAAGAGAAAATGCTCAACTATTAAAGGAAAGCAATGAATTAAAATTATCTAATGAGAAACTAAATAAGTATCTAGAAATATTCACCAATGGGAGAAATAATCTTACTCAGATACTTGGAAAACATACAACACCTAAATACATTAATGGATTAGGGTATCAACCTGAACAAAGAAGAATTGTCAAGAACAGTTTTATCCCTAGTTCTAGTTCTATAAAATCTTATACTAGTTTTTATTCATCTGGACCTAACAAATTCTTTATTTCTAAAAGTTTAAAATCTGCTCATAGGAAACCTGTTAAGTAATTATGGGTTTCTAAAGCTTTAATTACTAACATATCTAGACCTAAGAAGTTTTGGGTACCAAAATCATTTTTGGTGTAATTTTTTTTTGTTGGGAACCTGCTTGAAAAGCTCCAGTAAGAACCTATGGTACCTAGACAGTGGATTTTCCATACACATGAATAGTGATTATTCAAGTTTCAAGAATTTGATAAAGGTTGATGGTGGAAACTTCACTTTTGGTGACAATTCTGAAGGGAAAATTAATTTCCTTGGCCAAATTGTTAATTTTAATTCTGTTTTAATTTCTAAAGTATTATTTGTAGATGGTTTAAAGTAAAATCTGCTTAGAATCTCACAATTATGTGATGATGGTTTTCATGTGAAATTTGAAAATAATTCTTGCAATGTTTTTGATTTTAAAAATGATTTAGTTTTTACTGCTTTTAGAAATGACAATGTTTGTGCTATTAATTTAGATTTTTTATTTTATCAAAATATTTTCTTTCTAAGTGCCTTTCACAAAGAATCTTGGCTTTGGAATATGTGAATAGTCTATTTCAATATTCACTCACTTAGAAAGATAACTAGGAAAGGGTTAGTAAAATATCTACCTAAACTTGAATTCTCAAATGACAAAGTATGTAACCCATATCAAAAAGGGAAGCAACACAAGATATATTTCAAATCAAAGAAATAAGTTTCAACTTCTCATCCCCTAGAGTTGGTTCACATGGAATTTGTTGGACTATACAGAGTTTCTAGTCTAAATGGGAAGAACTATGTTTATTTCCTTATAGATTACTTTTATAGGTATACTCGGATATTCTTTCTAGATAAAAAAAGTGAAGTCTTCTCTTATTTTACCAATTATTATAAATCTGTAGAAAATCTTAGTGAACTTAGGATTAAGACCTTCAGAAGTGATCATATCTGTGAGTTTTATAATCAAGAATTTGAATATTTTTGCTCAAAAAATGGATATAATCATAACTTTTCTGCTGCTAGGACTCCACATCAAAATGGTGTTATAGAAAGAAGAAATAAGACCCTTCAGGAAATTGATCAGACTATGCTTAATGAGTATGACATTCCTGTTTGTTTTTGGGATGAGGTCATGAATACAACTTGTTATATAATTAATAGAGTTTTAACCAGACCTCTCTTAAAGAAAACCTCTTATGAATTATGGAATAATATAAATCCAAATATTAACTACTTTAGAGTTTTTTGTTGCAGATTCATTATTCTTAACACTAAGGATAATATTGAAAAATTTTCTTCCAAGAGCACTGAAGTAATTTTACTTAGTAATTCAACTTCTAGTAAATCATATATAGTGTTTAATAAAAGAACCAATACCGTGTAAGAGTTTGTTCATGTCAAATTTTATGAGACAGACCCACATGAGTATAATAACCCTTTAGAAAACCTTTAGGATGATTTTTCAACTCTTAATATTAATGCCAAACCTTTTGACAATTTTGTGAAACAATCAGAAAAATCATCTATTTCTGAGGAACAACCTGAACATGAATATAGAGATGAACAACCCTTATTTTCAAAGAGCTATTAGGACTCATAAATACTATCCTCTAGATGCTATAGTTGGATACCTAGATAGAGGTATAAAAACTAGATCTTCTCTTAGAAATCAGGTTGAACATCAAGTATTCTTGTCATAACTTGAACCTAAGAACATCAATTATGCAATTAATTATAAATTCCTGGTGATGGAAATGAAAGAAGAAATTAATTAGTTTGAAAGGAATAAATTTTGGGAACTTATAGTTAGGCCTAAAGACACTCTCACTATTGACACTAAATGAGTTTTTAGAAACAAGGTTGATGAGTCAGGAGCTATAGTAAGAAATAAAATTAGGTTGGTTGCACCAGGGTATAGTCAAGAAGAGGGTATTAAATATAAGGAAACCTTTTCACCAATGGCTAGACTTGAATCCATTAGAATACTACTTGCCTATGTAACTCATTTGGATTTTAAACTATATCAAATGGATGTCAAAAGCGCATTATTATATAGTTATATATGTGAGGATGTTTTTGTTGAACAACCCTCTGGATTTCAAAATCCTCATTTTCCGAACCATTTTTTTAAATTAAAAAATGATTTATATGGTTTAAAACAAGATCCTAGAGTTTGGTATGATAGGATAAACTATTTTCTAATTTCTAAAGTTTTTTAAATGGTATAGCTGATCCTACTCTTTTTATAAAAATAATTTCAAAAGACATCTTAGCTGTTCAAATCTATGTTGATGATATTATTTTTGGATCTCCTAAAAATTATTTGTGTATTTATTTTTCAAAAATGATGCAAAATGAATTTAAAATGAGTTTAATGGATGAACTTAAATTATTTCTTGGTTTTCAAAATTTTCAAAATAAAGATGGAATTATTTTAAATCAATGTAAGCACACTAAACACCTTCTAAAACATTTTGGTATGGATATCACTAAAATCAGTGATACTCCCATGAGTATTACTTGTAAGATGGATCTTGAAGAAGCTGGAAAACTAGTGGATCAAACCAATTACAGAGGTGTGATTAGAAGTTTTCTATATTTAACTCCTAACCAACCTGATATTATGTTTAGTGTGTGCATGAGTTCCCATTTTCAAGAAAACCCTAAAGAATCTCATCTACTTGCTATTAAAAGGATTTTTAAATATCTCAAATATACAACCAATTTAGGACTGTTCTATCCTAAAGGAAAATAATTTGAATTAATAAGGTATTGAGATGCTGATTTTCATGGTTGTAAGTTAGATAAAAAAAGAACCTATGGACCATGTCATCTTTTGGGAATGTCTCTAGTATCTTGGTGTAGTAAGAAGAAAAATTTTGTTGCATTGTCTACTACCGAAGTTGAGTATATAGCTGCAAAAAGCTACTATGCATAGATTTTGTGGATGAAACACACATTACTAGACTATAAATATCAATTAATACATATCCCTATAAATTGTGACAACAAAAGTTCAATAAATATTTCTAAAAATCTTGTGCCTCATTCAAGGACAAATAATATTTATGTAAGACATCACTTTTTGAGATACCATATTCATAAGGTTGATATAAATCTTGAATTTGAAGGAATTGAATATCATCATTCTAAAATTATTACAAAACCATTGAATTTTGAGAGATTAAGCTACATCAATCATGAATTAGGTATGATAAATTTCAATTAGTCTTTAATCTTGATGGATCCACTATTGGGAAGTCACCATTGGAAAAGTCGACATTGGACATGCCACCATTGGATGAGCCACCGTTGGAGAGCCACCGTGGTGAGTCACCGATGTTCTGCAACCGGTCTCTGTTTCAAGTGTTGCTTTCATTTCTAATTTTTGTTATTAATTTTTTATTTTATTTTAATAATTTAAATTTTATAATATTTTACTAATTCAAATCCCTAAATGAAAAATCATGCCTTAATTATAATTTTGCATCACACTTGCTAACGCCTGCTTTCTTTGAGCCGTTTCACCTTCCCTCTCTCTCCCAGCCTTCAGCCTTCTCACACCCTTGCTTATCTTTTATTCCACTAAAATAGTGAGAGTTAATCACACTGCAATGTCATCTCTTAAAGAATCAAGGCCTATGAAGAAGTAAAAAGGGGAACTGTGTCGAACCATTATCGAGCCATGGCTTCCAATTCGTATAGTGGTTACTAAAAATGAAGTGGATGGCGAATGATTGCTTTCCAGTAAGTTGTTGGTGCTAAGAGTGATCCAAGACCAAGGATGGGTAGACTAGTTCTCCAGAAATTATAAACCTTTCTATCTTAGTTTGGTTCATCAATTTTATTAGTTCATCGAATTTATCTTTGGAAAGAAGAAAGATTTGATCCGGAGTATGATAGATGGTAAGGAGTTTACCTTTTCTTCAATGAAATGGGAAAAGTGTCTAAATGTTTCTCATTAAGGAGTTTTTAAAGATTATCAAGGTATGATACATAGTGACAACGAATCGTTTAGTTATGAAAATGATTTGCTAGAATTGAGTGGGGATAACACTCTATAAAGGCCTACTTATACCGAGTTAGATGGATAATACAAACTTATTTTTAAGTTCATTCATCATTTGTTATATCCCAGAAAAGGGGACTTCAATATTATGAGATATCAATATGTGTATCTTCTATTCCTTATGAAATGAGGGAATATGATTAACCTTTTAGGATACCTCATGGTACACATGATGGAAATGTGTAAGTCATCCTCCAGATCTAATTCTCTTATTTATCCTATTTTGATTTGAACCATGTTGGAAACAAAGTTTTTTATTGATGAGGGGGAGGAAGCTGAAGTTAAATGCGGTGGTTTCTGCCTATCTAAGGTTATCTATAGATGGATGAGAGTAAATTGGAACCCTTGTATAAAGAAGTGGGTTAGAGATAATGATAATATCTATGAGGATTTTAATCTTGTAGACCATCCTACCAGACCCAAGAATCTAGTGGATCATGGCTTGGATCCAGATGAGATAGTTGAATACTCTGATGAGGAAGAAGTAGAGGAGGTTTCTGTAGCTGTTGATGAGGAGGTGGATACCTCAGTTGAGGAGGGAAGTGACCCTGATATTCTAGAGAACCCTACCATGACTTTTGGACTTTTAAGTTCACTTGCTTCTCTCCCTTACATAGAGAGTCTCTTAAGCGATAGAGATGATGACGACGAGGAGACTGGGGTCTCTAGAGATGAGCAGATCAAGAGTTCTTCTAAGTATTCTAAAGAAGTTGTAGAAGTTTATGATGATGAGAATGGTAATGGAAATGGATGAAATTAAGATGATGATGAGGATAAAATTAGTGATGGATCTGATCATGATGATGGTGATGATGTTGATAGAACTCATTCACATCACCTTTCTCCTGCCACTTCTGTTATATCTTTGGAGAGACCTGGTTCGGCCATATCTATGTCTTTGGATAGAAGATATGTTCCAAACCAACTTGTTAGATATTCCACCTCTACTAAAGGTTGTAACACCCTAAGATTTTATAGTACACATCTTTTTAAATTTAACAACTTTGATAGCTTTTGTTGCACGCAACACCAAGTTTAAAACCACGATATACTATTTAAAATGTGACCGTTATAACTTAGTCATTAAATTGGTGGGAATGAATATTATTAACCACATTATGAAATTTATATTTTGAAATTCAACCAAATTATTTTATAATCATAAGATAAGAATAAATCAAATTTTACACATGAAATACTATATTTTTCTAAAGGTAGTTTTATCGCCTTTTAATGGTGCACTTGTTTTAAAATTAAATTTTGAAACTTTTATAAAATCTATTGAAAAAAATAAACTTCATTTTTAAAAGAGGAATTTCAAAATTAGCTTAAGGTGAAATTTTGATATTTTTCTAAAAATATTTATTTTCCAATGAGTAGTGAAAAATATTGATTTTTATAAAACTGTCAATTAAGTTATATTAATAGTCTATTTATGATTTGAATTTTATATCACCTATGAAAGTATAAATAAAATCTAGATATCTCATAAATGAAAATATTATATATTTATATCATGGAATATGTAAATAAATGTATTAAAAATGATAAATTAAGTATTGATATTTTTGTGAAGCGTAAATATTTATTTATAATTTTATAATTAATATAATGATTTTAAAGAAGATTTATTTTCACAAAATAGATTTATAAATTAACATTTTTTTCTTATTATTATAATATAATTTTACGAGACCTTATTTATTTTTTCAAAGTGTCATAAAATCCGTTATAATTTTAAAATCTGTATTTTTCGAGTAAATGATGATTTTATTTAAAAATTAAATTTCTCATGTTTATAAAATCATTTTCATAAAATTGAGTCCATTTTTGGAATATACACATTGAAAAATGGTCAGGATGAATTTTTGTGATTTTTCTAAAATCGTTGAATATTTGGTGAATAATGAAATACGGTAATTTATGGTATTTAACAAATACATGAATTATTGATTCATAGATGATGTATGACTAATGTAAGACCATAATATTGAAATCTCCTTCATTATTTTAATATATTTAGTTACAAGGTTCAAACTATTAATAGTATTGATCCAAAATAATAAACTAATGAATAGAATAATAAAAAAACCCCTCTCCTCTATTATAAATTCCACCCCTCACCACCCCTTCTCCTCACACCTCCAAATACATTAATTTTGTTTATATTATACCCAATTCCTCTCCCAAACCTCTTCACCACATTTTGGTCTTTCTGGTATCACCAAAAGACCTTAAGTGTCTTAAAGAGGATCTTAACGAGAAGAAGTTCAAGAGGTAAAATCCTCTATCCTTTTCTTTTAATTTCTTTTTTAATTTAATTTATTTTCTTATCCTCTACTCACATCGCTATACCAAAGTGGCATGATAACTCCAGTATCTTTTATACAATTTATTGTTATTATGATAATGGTATATCAATCATCAATTCTCTTCTCTTTCCCTTTTATTCTAAAAATGAAAACATTGTCTATGAGGTGCCGATTTATCACCTTGGTGGACATCGAGTTTTCATTTTTCAATTATGCCTTCAAGGCTGATTATAAAAATATTTTTATGGTTAAAAAATACTGTAATATATGTAATATAACTTATTTAATGTTCTGGAACTAGTATATATACATAATATTAATTCATAAGACAAAACTAGTTCGTGATGATCGAAAAAACACAAAAATAATCTAAATGGATATCATTGACGCTTTATCTAATGAATCATCCACATATATGGGAAAAAATGATATATAAGACCATTCAATATCCTATAATTTCATTAATAACATATAATTTAAATTATGGATAACTATTTCTATTTTACATGATCTTTCATACATGTATACAAGTGAACCAATCATGAAAACCAATGAAACGAACACTCCCGAATGATGAAATTGAATCTTATAACACATCAAAAAGGACATAAATGAAATCAATAAAATTATAATAAATAAAATAAATGTTTAATAGGTTTGGAATTAATCTATTAATGAATCTAATATCATTATCCAGGACATGAAGTACAAGTGCAAAACACTTTCGGACATAATGTAAGGGTTTCTTCCCGAACCTCCATTTTCTTTCAGGATACACTTTCTCCTTCTTTACCCTAATGAAATTATTAATTATTCCTATAAAATTCTCATAAATTCTATTTTTATGTTCCAAATATATTTATGTATCTCAATTATTATTTATTTGATGTGGAATTACATGTTTTATAAGGTTCCTTTTTCAATTCCTCTCGATAAGAAAGTCCAATTAATGGAAACTACCCAATTTCCTATCTATTTTCAAGTACACTACATAATCCATTTTAAGCATCCAATATTTTTCTAAAATCACTATTTTTTATCATAAAAAACTATCTTAGTTAATTTATGGTCTTATGAAAACAATTATTCCCTGTTCTTATTTAAAGACACATTTATATTTCCCCTTAAATGCTCTGAAGTGGCTCATTTCTAAAGTTTCTTAAACACTCTTTTTACACGATTTCACATCAGTTTCAAAATTCTAGTATGAATTTTATTTTCATATTCCTAAAATATAATTTCATTCCCATTTTTTGGGATATACATGTTTACAATCTGATTTTTATAAAAAATACAAATGATTTTCCAAAAGAACTCTTCTTTACAAAGTAAAAGGGTATTTATCTCAAGAATTTATCAATGATTTTATTAGAGAATTTTCATCTATATAAATAACTTATGTTAATATTATACATAATTGATATTTATATTTTATGTTACTATCTAGCATATTTTATTGAATGTTTTATGATTATTTTGACTGGGGATGTACTGTTTTGATACCATTCACCATATTACTCTAGGCAGTTTACTGATTGGGGATATTATTTACATTTCATATGCTAGTTTCAATATGAATGTATATGTTGATTATGTTTCACCCCTTTCATATGAGGAATACATTGGACTTATCAAGTGACATGCATGACCTACTATAGCCCATCGATGCATCGGTAGGTATCATGAAACAAACTAGACCGGGTTTTTACCCATTTATGTATGGTGTCTTGGCCGAATCCTTGATGGTATGTTTATGATGTCTAGCATTATGAATTCCCTCATTATGATATTAGTAATTGATAATCCATGTGATTATTCAACTAGTATAATATCCATGGTTAAGTTTCATTCTCATGTGATTCTTTATATGATATTATTTATTCAATTTTTATTACTTCCATATTATGCTCAAGATTTTGTTTTAATGGCATGTGTTTTTAGTTAATCATATTTCCTTATTACTTATGTATATGATATCTTCTATTGTATTGCTTACCCTTAATGAGCATATGAAATCACCTCTTTCTTATGTTTTATTTTTCCCCAGGATGAGAAGATGTATATTATTAATGAATTACAGGGATAATCTTGGAGTTTATGGGTGTTTCAATTGGAGTTTCCATGTTGTTTCTCCTTTCAAGTTGAAATGTAACAATTGTGTTTTTATCTGGTTTTCTAAATCTACTAAACTATTCAGTCCTTTGGGATGAGATCTATTGTTCATAGTACCAATGTAATAAAGTAAGGCATCGACTCTTGGCTGTTAGGGCCGTGTTCTTTACAATTGGTATTAGAACAAGTTTACTGGAAACTTTGGAAACTAGATTCAGGAAATCATAGGATAGAGAATGAAACCCTATTATAGAATTTTGAAATATTCCCAAAGAAACCAAGCTTATGATTTAGAGATTATTTATACCTAAATTTTATATTTAGGATTATGCGATTCAATAGTTTTGAGATTATACATTATTTTTCATAATGTTATGATCTAATATAGTGTATTCCATTATTTAGAAATGGTGCATAGTGGGAGGAATGGAAACTGTATCAATGCACATATTTCATATAGGGATTTACCTCTTATGGAAGCTAATGATGTAGGAGTTGGAGATACAACTAGAGCTAAAAAAAATATAAGTATATTGGGACAACTAACTCACGTTATGAGTAATAACCTTACTCGCATGGAGCAATTTGATGCACAATGTGGTTTAATAATGTTAAACCACTTCATGCAACAACAACCTCCATCATTCAATAGGACTACAAACCCATTTTTAGCTGAGCAATGGATAAGTTCCTTAAAGAATATATTTCTCATTTTGGGAAGTAATGAAAGGGAGAAGGTTATCATAGAAGTTTATCATCTATTAGGAGATGCAGTTCAATGGTGGTCATTGGTTCAAAACACAAAGGAGGAAGAAGAAATTAAAAATATGGAATGGAATGATTTTAAGAAACTTTTCTTGGAAAAATATTTCCCTAGAGAACAATAGGAGGATATGGAGAGACAATTCTTGAGTCCAAGACAGAAAGAGGATGAAAACATTGGTAAGTATTAAGCCAATTTTACAAGGTTATCAAGGCATTTCATGGACTAAATACGTAATCCAAGGAGAAATATTGACCATTTCCTTGATGGACTTAATCCAATTCTACGAAGGGAACTATTTTCCCAAACATTATCATCATATGAGGATATAGTCTCATGTATTATCAAGACAAAGAAAGAATACTCTAAGTCTAATTAATTTAAGGGAAAGTAAGAGAAGAAGATAATAATAGAGAAAGAGATGGATAAAGGAAAAAGGTAAATATGGACTTTTCTATATGTGATAATTGTGGGAAGAAACACCCTGTTACTTGCTTGAAGGGAATAAAAGTTTGTTACAAGTTTGGAGAGAAAGATCACCAGGCTCATGAATATAAGGGGAATAAAAAAATATATAAATGAAAATGAATATACCAAGCTTCAAGGAAATATATCTTATAAAAAACAAATAGATCAAGGTAAATCTTATTCTATTACTACAGTCAAAGTAGAATAATTAATGTAATTGTGTTTTTGGATTCAAGAATTATGTTATGGTAACTTGGTTATAGGAATCATGAAATATATAAATATTTTACTATAATAATTCTTTATTAAGTATTTGAAAGAATATGTTGAATGGTACCAAGAAAAGTGATTCAGTAGAAAGTGGAACATTTGGGAAAATATATATTTGGGGGAAAGATAACCTTACCGTGTTCCTGATGGAGAGACAATAATGATAAAGGTATTTTTATGGGAAATTATTAATGACCAAGAAATTGGTTAGTGATTTGATGGTTTATGCTGTCTTTGCAGGGTTTATTACATGTTTGGATTTAAGGAATGTATTTGACAACCTACGATATTAATTTTCGAAGCATGATTGTTTTCATTAAGGTTTTAAGGTGATCAAGGTATTTATATATTTGGTATATGACAATAAGATCTACAATATTTTTTTTGGGAAAATACAATGTTAAGTTTATTTTGGAAATTGAGTGACCTTCCTTATAAATTTTTGGTCTTTGATTTTGGGCAGACATATTTTGAACATGTCTTAAAATTAACTACTTATTAAATGGATTATTTTGAACAATGGATATTAATGCTTGAGGTTAAAGTATGATTTAATATATTGGATATCATGTGATAACCATTTTGGTTTTAGTAAACATTTTAAGGCTGAAGGAATGACTTAAGGACCTTATGGTTTGTTAAAAACACTTCAGGTATAAATAATTCATCTCGAATATCCATATTTTAGTTTAAGAAATGAAGTAAAAATAGATCAAAGCACAACCAAAGGATGATATTATGCTTATGAAATGGAAATAAATCAAGTAATTTTATTTTTTCAAGTTTCTTTTTGTATAGTAAAATAAGCCCTCAAATTTAGGAAAAGGATTTTGGAACAAAAACTTTATCTATTTACTTTTATTTATGAGAAATCAACTATCTTTTAACTGATCACAAATTTACATTTTTGTGATGGTAGACTTTCTAATGACCATGTTCTATATCACTCTCCTTCAACATGATAGTTAGATTTATTTTTCATACCCATCTTTTCACTTCATACTAATTTTCTCTTATAGGGAAACCTAGTTTTGTGGTGACCATCACATTGTTCTTCCCCTATTTTTAATAGGAAGTTTTATTAAGCCTTTTTATGTTGTGGGATTTCCATAAGGGAATTATAAAATTAGAACTCCATGATTACCAATCACAAATTTAAATTTTGAGGATTCAATTTATTGAAGTAGGGGAGAATGTAAAACCCTAAGATTTTATAGTACATCTCTTTTAAATTTAACAACTTCGATATCTTATGTTGCACACAACACCATGTTTAAAACCCCGATATACTATTTAAAATGTATTGTTATAACATAGCCATTAAATTGGTGATAAATAATAATATTAACCAAATTATTAAATTTATATTTTTAAATTAATCCAAATGATTTTATATTCATAAGATAAGAATAAATCAAATTTTACGCATGAAAGAATATATTTTTCTAAAGGCAGTTTTACCACCTTTTAATGATGCACTTGTTTTAAAATTAAATTTTGACACTTTTATAAATTCTATTTAACAAAATAAACCTAATTTTTAAAAGAGGAATGTCAAAAATTTCTTAGGGTGAATTTTTTGTATTTTTATAAAAATATTTATTTTCTAATGAGTAATGAAAAATACCAATTTTTATAAAACTGTCAATTTTTTTATATTAAAAATATATTTATGATTTGAATTTGATCTCACCAATAAAAGTATAAATAAAAGTTATATATCTCACAAATTAAAAAATTATATATTTATATAATGGTATAAGTAGATAAATGCATTAAAAATGATAAAATAAGTATTGGTATTTTTGTGAAGCCTAAATGTTTATTTATAATTTTATAATTAATATAATGATTTAAAAGAAGATTTATTTTCACAAAATAGATTCATAAGTCAACATTTTTTGTCTTATTATTATAAGATAATTTTATGAGACCTTAGTTAATTTTTCAAAGTGTTATAAAATCAGTTATAATTTTAAAATCTGTATTTTTTGAGTAAAATATGATTTTATTTAAAAATTAATTTTCTCATATTTAGAAAATATTTTTCATAAATTGTATTCCATTTTTAAAATATATACATTGAAAAATGGTTAGGGTTAATTTTTGAGATTTTTCTAAAATAGTTTATTTTTTGGTGAATAGTGAAATACAATAATTTACAGTATTTAACAAATACATGAATTATTGAGTCATAGATGATGCATGTATGATGTAATCCCATAATATTGAACTATAATTCATTACTTTAATATATTTAGTGATAAGGTTTAAACTATTGATAGTCTTGATCCAAAATAATAAACTAATGAATAAAATAATCAAAAAACACCCCTCTCATCCACTATAAACACCACCCTTCACATCCCCTTCTTCTCATACCTACAAACCCTTTAATCTTGATTATATTATACCCAATTACTCTCCCAAACATCTCCCCCACATTCTGGTATTTTTGGTCTCACCAAAAGACCATTCTAAAGTGCTTTAAGGAGGATCTCGAGGAGAAGAAGTTCAAGAGGTAAAATCCTCTATTGCTTTCTTTTGATTTCTTTTCAATTTCTCTTCTTTTCTTACCTCTACTCACCTACCTATACCAAAGTGGTATGATAACTCTAGTACATTTTATATACTATAATTTTATTATGATAATGTTATATCAACCATAAATTCTCTTCTCTTTCCCTTTTATTTAAAAAATGAAAATATCATCTGTGAGGTGTCGATTTACCACTTTTATAGATGATGAGTTTTTATTTTTTGATTACTCATTCAAGTCTGGTCATAAATCCATTTTTATGGTTAAAAAATAATTTAATATATGCAATAAAACTTATTAAATGTTTTGGAACCAGTATATATACAAAATATTAATTCATAAAACAAAATTAGTTCATAATGATCGAAAAAATGCCAAAATAATCTAAATGGTTATCATTAATGATTTATCTAGTGAATAATACTCATATATGGAAACAAAATGATATATAAGACCATTCAATCTCCTAGAATTTCATTAATAAAATATAATTTTAATTTTGGATAACTATTTCCATTTTACATGATTTTTCATATATGTATACAAGTGAACCCATCATGAAAACTAAGGAAACAAACACCCCCAAACGATGAAATTGAGTCTTATAGATCATCAAAAAGGATATAAATGAAATTAATAAAATTATACTAAATAAAATACATGTTTAATAAGTTCTTAATTAATTTATTAATGAATCTAGATTCATTATCTAGGACATTAAGTACAAGTGCAGAACACCTTCAAACATAAGGTATGAGTTTCTTCCCAAGCCTCCATTTTCCTTTAGGATACACTTTCTCCCTCTTCACCCCAATGGAATTCTTAATTATTTATATGTACTTATCCTAAATTATGTTTTTATGTTCCAAATATATTTATCTATCTCAATTATTCTTTCTTTTATGGTTAATTACATGTTTTATAAGGTTCCTTTTTCAAATCCTCCTGATAAGCAAACCCGATTAAAGGGAACTTCCCAATTTTCTACCCATTTTCAAGAACACTCCATAATCTGTTTTAATCACCCAATATTTTTCTAAAATTTATATTTTTATCATTAAAAACTGTCTTAGTTAATTTCTAGTTTTATGAAAATAATTACACCTTTTTTCTCTTTAAAGACTCATTTATATTTTCCCTTAAATTGCACTTAAGTGGATCATTTCTAAAGTTTCTTAAACACTCTTTTTACATGTTTTCACTTTAATTTCCAAATTTTAGTATAACTATTCTTTTCATATTCCTCAAATATAATTTCATTCACTTTTATTTTCTAGGATATACATGTTTACAATCTAATTTTTATGATAAATACAAATGATTTTCCAAAAGAACTCTTCTTTCCAAAGTAAAAGGGTCTTTATCTCATGAATTTATCAATGATTTTATTAGAGTATTTTCGTATATTTCAATACCCTATATTTAATCTTATACATAATTTATATTGATCTCTTATGTTACCATATAACATATTTTATTTAATGGTTTATGATTATTTTTCCTGGGGATGCACTGTCTTGATACCATTCACCATATTACTCTGAATAGTTTACTGATTGAGGATATTATTTATATTTTATATTCTAGTTTAAATATGAATGTATATGTTGATTGTATTTCACCCCTTTCATATAAGGAATGTATTAGACTTAGTAAGTGACGTGCGGGGCCTGCTGTAGCCCCTTAATGCATCAGTAAGTCTTATGAGACAAACTAGACCAGGTTTTTACCCATATACGTATGGTGTCTTGGATAAAGCCTTGATGATATGTTTATAATGTCTGAAATTATGAATTCACTCATTATGATATTAGTAATTGATAATCCATGTGATTATTTTACTAGTATAATATCCATGGTTAAGTTTCACTCTCATGTGATTATTTATATGATATTATTTATTTAGTTTTTATTCCTACCATATTATGTTCAAGATTATGTTTTAATATAATGTGTTTTTAGTTAATCATCTTGACTTATTATTTATGTTTATGATAGTATCTGCTGTATTGATTACCCTTACTGAGCATTTTAGCTCACCCCTTTCTTATGTTTTGTTTTTTCACAGGATGTGAAGATGTATATTATGAATGACTAGCAGGGATAATCTAGGAGTTTATGGGTGTTTCCATTGGAGTTTATATGTTGTTTCTCCTTTTAATTTTTAATTTAACAATTATGTTTGTATCTAGTTTTCCAAATCTACTAAACTATTCAGTCATTTGGGATGTGATATCTTTTTCATAGTACCATTGTAATTAAGCAAGGCATCGAATCTAGGATACTAGGTTTGGGGTATTTAAAGAGGTGAATCTAGAGTAGCTGCTGAGGGGGAGAAATACCCAACTTCTGTTAGTCATGTTGCTAAGCCTGTTGACCTTGCTGTTTTGTCTCTAGTTAAAGTGGAAGTGGATGTTCATGATGAGTGTAATAAATTCCCAGGATATGTTCATCTTGCTTTATACTTTTCAAAGTTTAAAGATGTTGAGGAATATGTTTGAGATCATAGATATGTTTAGGAAGAAGATGAGGTATCATATATGGGGGATCATTACCCTAGTTAAAGACTTATTGGGTTTTTTTATTCCGATTCAGGTGATGATGGAAGAGGTGATGACCAAAACAGTCTACCAAAGGATGGTGGACCTTATGTATCAGTTAGAGTTGGGACAGATCCTAAGGGATCTTTGGTTGAGATGATAAACCATGATGGAGACCTTTATGCATTCCCTTCAATTGTACCAACCATTAGATCAGAGTCTAAAGAGGCTGATATGCTAAATGTTGATAGACCTACTACTCTGGTGCCTTCAGATGATGTTTCCATAGTATAATTAGAGTTATTTAGAGGGATACTTCTTTCAAACTTTATTAGTATTTTGATCTCTATGAAACCTACGGTCTCACAACATAGGGAAACTAATGCTAGAAAACTCTTTGAATTGGTTATGTGCCACATTCTACCTAAGTTGAACTTTCACATTCAGGAAGTAGAGATTGAGAATTAGAGGTTAGCCAATGAGATGGAGTCTATGAGATCTATGATGGAGGAGATGAGGACCTCCTTTGAAACCAATCAGTATACTATGATATAAATGTTGGAGAGTTTAGCTATGATGGATTCTACATCTAGTGCTCCACCTCCCTCAGTTTCAATTGATGCTGATTTGATTCGGTATATTGTCATATTGGAGATTCATGTTGTTTTGGGAGATGTTAATTCAACTCATTAGGAGGAATTGAGGTAGATTCATTAGCATGGTGAGAACATATACAAAATAGTAAGTGAATGTTTAAATGAGGCTCAAGTGATAGGGAAACCATCAATAAGGACATTAAATATTATCATTACAATGTGTATACTAAGCATGAATTGAATTCCCATTTCAAGTTTTTGGATGAAAACCTAAGGATTTCATCTGTTACTAGGGATTTCAAACATTAGTCCGACCATTTGAAAGTTATGACTCCTCTAATAAAGTTATTTATAGAGGAAAATAAAGATTTCTATAGTAACATGGAGTGAGGAGGCAATATTATTTGGTAATTTTTCAATTTTATGAATCCATTACTGTATGTATATAGCTCCAAAGGTGATTCCTATGATAACCTTCACCTCTGATCATTCCTCAGAGCCTTTACCTCCTCAGTACAAGCCTTTAAGCATGTCTCTACTGGAAGCAGTTAGGCATATCTAACATATTGTGATTATAGAGTTTCCTACCTCTACCTCAGCCCCTAAAACATCTACATTAGTGCCTCCTTCCTCTAGAAAAGGCAAAGGCCCTCCTGATCCTACCTCTCAGTTTGAGAGTGACTCCGTTTACACATTAGTCTTTAATAGGTATTTTTTTGTACTTTTCCCTATATCTATTTTTGGGTTATAATATCATGACCTTTTATGCTTATTGAAATTTCTCTATATCATTTTCATATCTTTGTATTTAATATTACTTGTTTTACCTTTTTGATAATCCTAAAAGGGGTAGAATAGTTATGGAATTTATCTTGTTAGCTTACTCTTTGATACCTCTTTTCTTACCTTTTTTATAAGTTATCTATGATACTATATTTAACTTTTCAACCTATATTATTTGGACTCATCCTTTGATACTATCATTATTTGGATGTGATTTACATTACCTTTAATTACCTTAATTACACTTATCTTAGCATTTTTATAAGCTATCTATGATACTAAATTTACCTTTTCTACCTAGATTATTTGGAATCATCCTTTGATACTATCATTATTTGGATTTGATTTACTTTACCTTTGATAACCTTAATTACACTTATCCTTGATACCTAATTTCTTTAAATCTCACATTTGACATTTGAAATGTTAAGCATATTTTTTCCCTTTAAATACATATTTATATACCTAAGTTTATTTTATACATGTTTTATAAAAATTCCATGATTTGTGATCATCAAAATAGGGGAATATTTTTGGCACCTCCTTATTTTAATGTTCATGAATCATGTTTATTGTATTTATAATGAGATTTTTGTTTTATGATAGAATTTTAATTTATAAGGAAATTTGATGAAAATTTGGCTAAGTGTTGGGATGAGTCATTGTTAGTTCAAATGAATCATCACCAGATTGAGTCACTACCATACTTGAGTCATCATTAGTTCAAATGTCCCACCAATAGATATGAGTCACCACTATACTTGAGTCAGTTAAAATGACTCATCACCAGATTGATTCACCGCTATAATTGAGTCACTATTAGTTCAAATGACTCACCACCAGACCTGAGTCACCACCATACATGAGTCACCATTAGTTCAAATGACTCTCCTACTAGATATGAGTTACCGCCAGACCCGAGTCACTGCTAGTTTAAATGATTCACCATTATAATTACTCACTATCAGACCAACTCACATCCGAAATAACTCACTGCCATACACGAGTCATCACTAGAAATGAGTCACCTCCAAAAATGAGTCACCGCCATAAGAGCTTACATCGCTATTCTTCATATTTTGAATTAAATGCACCCAACAACTATATAAATGAAATTAACATAGAGGGTTATTTTATAATTATTTTCTTAATCATTGTAGGGATGCGTTAATGAAAAATTTAGAGTCATTATGAGGATTCAGAATATCTCAATGATTATTCTTCAATGCGTGCATGCAGTGATTTATATATTCAGAAGTCTTCCTCATGTGTGAGTGATCAAGGCATGATCAATAAGTCAACAAATTTCTTAATACTAAAAGTATAATCACATGAAAACACACATGCTACATACCTACTAAATTTCAATTACAAAAGAGTGGAACTCTTTGAATATCAATATCCTTTCCTACACACAAAAAAGAGAACCTTTGAAACACTCTATTTTACTACAACTTTGAGATAAACAGTTCCATCACCTCACCAAGAAACATTTGAGGACTCTTTAGAATCGAAATCAATACATACCAAGCACCATTACATTTTCTATATCTTATTTCTCATTCTTTCTATTTTATTTTACATTCAATCAATGCATTGTTTTCTCTATTTATCAACACACACTGAATCCTATGATAGAACTAGAAAATACTTAATTTTATCTTTATATATTTCATCTTCTTACCCATAGTGTTTTTGGAAGAGGTCCTTATGTGACCTGAGTTTTTTTTTTCTTCCCATATATAACTGTGGAAGAGGATTTCATCCTGGATAGATTGTAAGATATTTTTTGTATACCTGGTTGAGCCTATGGATAAGATTATAGTTATATAATCTTCTTAGCAGCAGGTGATCTCCAAGTAGAGGGGAATATGTCTCATCTTGAGATTGAACCTCTTGTTAATTCTGTTGTATGTTTTTTTTGTTTTCTTTATTTCAAATATTTAAATGTTATTTGGTTTTATTTTGTAAACAAAACTGGTACTTTGATAGTTAGTCTTAACTAGTTTTTATGTAAGGATTTGTTTGTGTAGATCAATTTAAAAAGTTAAAGTAATATTTTATATTGTTTTAACTAATCCCTAAAAAAGCTTTGATAAATCTTTTAAAAGATCAAACTTACTTCAAACTACTGTTTTGATTAATTGGGTGATTTATTTTAAATTGGAGGATTTTATTTAAACTTTTTTTAATAAATTTTTTATTGGGTACCCAATTCACCCCCCTCTTGAGGTAATCACTCCAACCAACAATATCATTTTTGATTTTTTACAAAAATGTGAAAAGAATGTTCTATTTTAATGTATATGACATGAACCAATTTTCCCACCATCATGAACATTCTTCAATTTTAAGATCACTTTAATATTTTCCATGTTTATTTTATAATAAAATCATTTTATCAATATTCTAGGAATTTTTATTTAAAATACTATCAAAAGAAAAGGATATTTTTATCATGTTTTCAAAGAAATGATTGAATGTTGTTTTAAAGGTATTTTTAATCTATGTCATCATCTTCTAAGGTTTATTATGCTTCACTGGGGATATAACCTTATGATACCATCCAATTTATTTCTTTGGATAGATTATTATGATAATGATTTAAGTATGATTTTATGAGACCAATTTCTTTCTAATGGGTTAATTAAGTTATGATGAAATCTTTATGAGACCTGTTTCTTTTCCACAAGTTATGCTATGATGAAATAATGGAATTTTTATAAAACCCATTTCCTTTCCATGAGTTATGATATAATGATATGATGAATATTTTATAATCTTGTGGCACACATATGTATGGTTTTCATTATGTGATAGGTGGAACTGAAATTATATATCCCTCTAAAGCATTGGATAAAGAATGATATCTCATGAGATATTATAGACTAGAATAGAGAGTGAACCTAGTTTAGTAAGGGATTTTATCTACTATGATTTTCTTGTGAGTGAACCTTGACTAAGGAAATTATGGAATGGAGATTCACCCCAATCCACTATGGGACTTTTTACACTATGATGGTATTGGAAGTGAACCTCAACTAAATAAATGATTTTTAATGCTTATGGGTATGCCAAAAACCAATATCTTATTCTTGTGATATGTTCTCATAGATCATTATTAATTATTGATAATTCTAAACTCTCACAACTTATGTATTTTGTTATGAAAAATCCTTATTCCATGATTTATGATTAATGATATTTGATTGATTTGGTTTGAATTTAATAAGTTATGATCATGTTATCATACCCTTATGATTATCTTATGCACATTTATGATCATCAAATGATATAACCTATGTTTACCCTTATTAATAATCTAATCCCAACCTTAATTATTTTTTCTTTCCATATGTTATGAAGAAATTTTTTTATGTCAGGTATGTATAAGGAGTGTAATATGTGAGAAGAAATTTGTGGGAGATATTGAAGATATTTCATGGAATAAAATAATTATGTATCCAGTCTCAAAAGACACTAAAAATTTATGGTTCCCCAGAATACATTGTTATGAGATGTATTGAATATTCATCTAAAATAATTAAATATTTATGTATGTAATTTTTGGGTCACCTTAATTGATATCAAAGTAGGGTTTAATTATTTTTGATATTATAATTAGAAAATTTTGGTTGAAACCCTAGGGATAAGTCTAAGTATAGGATAACATTCTTAAATTTTGGTAAGGTAGATATTATGTGATTTCCTAGTAATGAAATCCCTATCTAGATACTGGAAAGTAAATTCATCTATGGCACAAATGAACCTAGGGGAAAACGCCCTAAAAAAGGTAAGTTGATTATCAACTTGATCTTAACTTGGTGCACAGTGAGTGGTCCTAAAACTGAACACCTAGCTAGATACTCCTAGGGGATATGATTTAGTTAATTCAAATTATATTTATAAACCATTATGATAAATGAGAGGATGTAATCTATGAAAATCTATGATGATTAATAGTGATATGAGATGAATATTAAAGTGTCATGGGTTGAAAGGTGTTATAATTTTGGACATTATAAGAATGATTTTCATAATCATATATTTTTTACTATAACTATTGATGTTTTATAATCACACTAAGATTTATTTTTTAGCCAATTTCTGGAACCATGATGAATCGTGTGAACAATGAATATGATATCCAATGAAATAACCATCCTCATGAGAAACCAAATGAAATGGGATCTAGAATGTGAAACCATGTGATTATTCCTAATAATCTATCTAAAATTATTATTAACAACCCGAACATAGGTAAATTTATGAATGCACTAAATAATAGAAAAATGGAATTTCAAGAAATTCCAGGTAATGAAGACTATAGATAAAAGAATATTCGGCTTCCTACATGCTAAGAATTTGGGAATAAGTACACAAGGAAATGTTTCAATGGAATGGTAAGATGTTTTAAATGTGGAAAATAAAAGCATAAAGAAACTAATTACTGAGGAAAAATTTAAAGTTCAATGGTGGGAAATGAAGTTAATCCCAAGGTACCACTAATAGTTCAATGTAATATATGTGGGGAACTTGGAAATTATCTAAGTCAAAGATTTAATCCAAGGGATAACCCCTAGACCAAGGAATGGTCTATTCTATGTTAATCACTAAAGTGGATCATGATGGTTAAGGCATAATTATCCTCCACTCCAGAGTTAGGGGTGTCATGTTAGATTTTGTAAGAGTGTGCCCTATGAAAATATTATTATTCATCTTTTAGTGAAATTTAATGTGATTTTTTGCATTGACTAACTCTCCTTATAAAGATACTATATCAATTTATAAGGAATGGGAGTCACATTTGATATTTCAAATCAACCTATGATAATCTTTTTGTGTGAGGATGAATATGAGATTCCAATGGAAATTACTTCTATTGTATGGGTATTAATACCTATTAATGAGGGATATTTATCTCAAATGGATGGGGAGAAGATCAACATTAAAGATATGCCTATTTTTTGGGAATATTCTAATGTATTTATAGAATAATTTCCTAGTATTTACCCAAATTATGGAGTTGATTTTTTAATATAACTTATACCTAGTTCTACACATACTTTAAAGACTCTATATAGAATATCCCTGATTGAGTTGCAGGAATTGAAGAAGAAAATCTAGGAGAATCTAGATAAGGGATTCATATGAACTAGTGCATCACCATGGTGTGAAACTATTATTTATGTTAATAAGAAATGTGGTTCAATGATTCTTTGAATTGATTATCAAGAACTTAATAAGATCACTATCAAGAATAAATATCATCTACCCTATATTGATGAATTGTTTGATTAACTTCATGGAGATCAATACTTTTCCAAGATTGATCTTTGATCTGGATATCATCAATTGAGGGTCAAGAATGGGGATATACCTAATATATCCTTCCATACATGGTATTTTCATTATAAATTTATAATGATTCCATTTTGACTTACCAATAACCCTGCTATATTCATGGATTTAATAATTAGAGTCTTTAGAGATTACCTCAATTAGTTTTTGGTAGTATTTATAGATGATATTATTACATATTCAAAATTAAAGGAAGAGCATGAATATAATTTAAGTATTGTGTTGAAGAACCTGCAAAAGGTAAATCTATATGAAAAATTTTTCAAGTGTGAATTTTGGCTATAGAAATCTTCATTCTTGAGTAATATAATCTCAATCGAGGTTATATTGGTGGATCCTTTAAAGACACAAGTTATTGATTAATGGCCCAGACCAACCATGATGATTGAGATCCATATTTTTCTTTGGTTGGATTAATACTATTGATGATTTGTGATAGATTTATCATTTCAATCTAATCCCATAACCAATTTGACATGAAAGGGAGTCAAATTCATTTAGACAAATGAATGTGAGGAAAATTTCAAGGTGGTTAAAATAAATTTGGCCAGTGAACCTATTCTCTCAATACCCTATAGTGGATAAGTATTTATGATCTATAGTTATTCATAAAATAAGGGTCTAGGATTCATTATCATAGAGAATTATATGGTGATAGATTATTCCTCCCTCCAATTGAAAATTCATGATCCAAATTACCTGACTTCTGATTTGGAGTTGATAGCAATAATTTTTTCATTAAAAATATAGTGAAATTATCTTTATGGAGAAATATATGTTATATATACTGATCATAAAAGATTAAATTATATATTCACATAAAAAGAGTATGTTCTAAAGGATATGGTTGGAGTTGATTAAACATTATGACTTCTCAATACATTACCACCCTGGGAAGGAAAATAAGGTGTCTGATGCTCTAAGTCAAAAAGGCCAAGTTAGTTTTTCTATGATGAGGATTGAAAGTGATCCAATTCTTATGGATTTTCATAATATGGACCTTGAAATCATGATAAAAGGGGACAAATATTATCTTTATCTTATTAAATTTAAATTATCCATCCATGTGAGGATTAAAGAGGCATAGAATAAAGAAATAGAGCTATAGAAGAAGGTGAGGATTGTTCTTGGGTTCCACCATGATTATAATGGAATGATAAGGTTCAAGAAATGATTATGTTTCCCATATAAACTAAATTTGAATAAGGATATATTGGTTTAATCTCATAGTTCATAATTCTCTATTCATCCTAGAAATATGAGTATGTATAAAGATCTAAAAGAGTATTTCTATTGATACAACATGAAAAGAGATATTTTAGAGTATGTGTATTGATTCCTGGTATGATAGTAAACTAATATTGGGTGATAGAAATATAAGGGAATGTTACAGCCATTACACATACCATAATGAAAATAGAAAAACATCACTTTGAAATTCATAATTAGACTCCTTAAAACATCTAATGGTCATAATGTTATTTGGGTTGTATTTGATCACCTTAAGAAGTCAGTACATTTCATTGTAATTAGGTAATATTTCTCCCTTGATCATCTTTTAAAGATATACATTAATAAGGTGGTATGGTTTCATGGGGTACCATATTCTATTGTATCTGATTAGGATTTGAGGTTTATCTCTATGTTCTAGAGAAGTATTCAATAAGATTTTAATATGGAGTTAAAGTTTAGCATTGTATAAAACCCCCAGACAAATGGTCAGTTTGAGAGGACCATTAAAACCTAGAAGATATTTTGAGAGTATGTTTTATATATTTAAAAGGTGGATGGGATCAACACCTTTCTCTATTTCAGTTTCCTTACAAAAATAAATTTCACTCAAGAATTCATATGGATCCTTATGAATACTTCTACGATAGGAAGTGAAAAAATTTAATGTACTGGGATAAAATTAGAGAATGAAAAAAACTGAGACCTGATCTAGTTTTGAAAATGATAGAGAAGGTTAGATCCATTCATCATCTCATCAGGGAAGCTCAGAGTTTATAGAAAAGTTTTGACGCTAGTCATCAGTCAGATCTAGAGTTCAATATTGGCGACAAGGCATTCCTATGAATATCTACTTGGAAGAAGTTTTTTATATTTTTAAATAATATAAATATGAGTCCTTAATATATTGGTCCCTTTGATATTATTGATTGTATTGGGATGATATATTTTCAATTGGTGCTTATGCCGAATCTCCATCAAGTTCATGACTTGTTCCATGTAACTCTCCTGAGGAGGTATATACATGATCCTTCACATGTATTGAGATCATAGGTCATACCTCTAGAGTATGGTCTCTATTATGAAGAAAAATCGATAGAGATTTTGTATTGAATAGATAAAGTGATGTGGAACAAGACCACTCACATGGTTAATGTTTTGTTACAAAACCATAAATTTTAAGAAGCTACGTGGGAACCAAAGGATGTTATAAGGTAAAGGTATCCTTAGTTCTTTGAATCAGAGTGAAAGAGTTTAGAGGGTGAAATTATAATAGGGTGTATAATTTAGCAACATTATATTTTAGAATATATTTCCCTTTAAATGAATTTGATGTGTATGATAGATTTCTTTTCATGCAACATCGAGCTTCAATGAACCATAATATAATATAAAATTATTATTAATAAATGTGAAATTTATCATATAGTAGTTGGATTGGTGGGTATGAATATTAACAACTAAATTATGAAAAATTATCATTTACACATTTATAAAATTAAATCATTGGTTATCAATTGGTTAGAAATGAAAATAAAATCATTTGAAGGTAAAAAGAGATGTTTTTTTGAAAAGCTGTTTTTATACTTGTAATATGTTTTTATCTTAATAAATCAAGTTTATCAATATTAATTAATTATTTCAATAAAATTTGTGGTTAATATTTTCAATCAAATATTTTAAAATTTATCTAATGGGGTTTTAACTAATCAATAAATAATAATAAATTCAATTTTATGCTTAAAAATGTTTTTTTCTAAAAATGATTTTCATTGTATTTTATGACTTATTTTAAAATAAAATTTTACCACATATAAGAATTTAATATTTTAAAATGGATTCTATATTTTTAATTATAATAATTAATATTTTGTAATAAGTTCAACCTAATTTTGGAAATAATGAATATTTACCATGGTAAGGGTTAAAAGAGTTAAAAGTGAGGTTAACCTAAGAGACAAGGTTTAAAATATCACAAAAAACTTGATTTAATTTGATTAATTGATGATATTTCTACTTTATCCTTATAATATTTGAATATTTAACATTTTTGATCCACTTTACTTAAGTAATACATATATTATATAATAAAGTTTCAAGTATTTACAAGTTTTCCACTCACATCACTTATAAATAGGCAGATCCTATCCTCTATTATCCACAAAACTTGATCCATTTAACTCAAAAAATATCTACCCAAATACTATCCCAAAATAATTATCCATGATATTGAGGTTATGGTCTTCCCAAAAGACCCATACAAGAATCCTTAAGGTTCTTTTCAAAGGAGGATACCCGAAGAAGTGGTATATGCACTTATCGAAATATTTCATGTTTCTTTGTTCTTAAACCTCATAAAAATGTTATATAACCTTATTGAAATTATGTAAGTGGTATATTAACTATAGTTATATGTTTTTATATTAATCATATAGCATTTTTCTATCACCTTCCCATCCTTTGGAAAATGATAACGTCGCTTGTGCGTACATGTGGACTACCACCTCCATGACGCGATGTGAATAATTTTTCACTCCCTATTTACATATATGGTCATAAGGATGGATTTAATGAATATATAATATAATTATGATTCTGTAATAGTGAATTATTATTTATATATCTTTCATTCCATCCATCAAAAAGTAAAAACATCACCCGTGCGTATGTACAAACTACCATCTCCACATAGTGATGTAATTCATTTTTCATCACCTATTTATATGAATGTATTTAAAAATATGTATATAATGAATAAATATTATACTTAAAAAATTATTATGAAATTTTATATGATTAAACCATGACTAAGGTTCAAGGATTGGAACCATCAAACCAAAACATACACAGAAAATGGACCAGTTTTCACTTGAATGTTCATTTTAAGGAAGATTTGTTAATAAAAGGATAATTAGAAATTATAAATTAATGATACATAGTAAACAATTTATATGAATATGGTTTTATAATATATTTATAATAAATATATATTTTTTACACTTGAGTATTGAATACGTACAAATCAAGATGGGACTTGAGGTAAGGGTTTGTGTTACAATATCATTTCGTTTTGGGATTATATATGCTAAATTTATATTGAGGTAAATTATATGGTTATTATCATTTAAAACACATTTATTTTATTATACTATAGTTATTAATATAATTTTAAATTAGTATTTCCATTTTCTTCTCTTTATAACTTAAAATGACTGATAAAATATTTTTTTGAAAAGCCGATATTATTTCCTCTTTGGTTGATGAACTTTTTCTTACATGTCCATGCTATTAAAATCATTTTATAAAAATTTTCAACTATAATTTAAACGTTTTAAAAAGTACATTTTCACTAAATTTTAATTTATTTAATAAATTTTAATGGAATCTTTTTAAAATGTTTTCTGAACAAGTGGTTTTTGACTTTTTACAAAAGCATAAAAAGAGTGTTCTCTTTTAATGTATATAGCATGAATGGGTTTTACCACTATCATGAATGATAATTACTTCGAAGCATCATTTAAAATTATATGTGGTTACTTTTTAAGTAAATAATTTTCTAAATATTATTGGAATTTTTACTTAAAATTTTATCAAAATAAAAGGATATTTTTCTCATGTTTTTGAAGAAAGGTTTGAATATTGTTTTAAATATATTTTTCATCCATGTAAATATCCTTTAAGGTTTTTTATGATTCACTAGGGATATTTTCTTATAATACCATTCAATTTATTTTTATTGATGGATTATGATGATGATGATTTAAGGATAATTATATGAAACTCATTTTTTTATCATAGATTAATTGTGTTGTGATGAAATATTTACAAAACTAATTTATTTTACATGGGTTATGATATAATGAAATGATGAAATGATTATGAAACCCATTTCATTCCCATGGGTAATGGTATGATGAATTTATGAATGTTTTATGATCTTTTGGAAGACATATGTATGCTTTCCATTATATTATGGGAGATCCTAGAATTATATATCTGTTCAATGCATTGAATAAAGAATAATATCTCATGAGATAATATGGACTAGAATAGTCAGTGGAACTTGTTCAGTAAGGGAATCTATCAATTTTAATAGTCTTGGAAGTGGACATTTTATAAGGAAATTATGTAATGGGGAGTAAACCAAATCCAATATGGAAATTTTTACACTATGATAGTCTTGGAAGTGAACCTTGACTAAAGAAACAATTTTTTATGCTTATATATATACAAAAAATCTACGTCTTATGCTCATGATATGTTATCATGTCTCATGATTGATTATTGATGATTCCAAAATCATATAAATTATTTATTTTGATATAAAAAATCCTTATTCCATGATTCATGATTAATGATATTTGACTATTTGGGAATTACTTTTTTAAGTTATGATCATGTCATCATAACCTTATGATCATATTTTGATCAGTTATGATCATTGATTGATATCTCATATGTTTACCCTTGTTGAGCTTCTGGGATCACCATTTCTTATGTTTCCTTTCTCTTGGTTATGAATAAAGGTTTTAAGTAGGGAATATATAATAAATGTAATACGTAAGAATAAATTTGTGAGAGATGTTTAAGATATTTCATGGAATAATATGATTATGTATCTAGTCTCCAAATACAATAAACCTTTATGGTTCCAGGGTGTGTATTATTATGATATGTATTAAATATTAATATAAAATGATATAATATTTATATAGTTAATGTTTGGTCCACTTCAAATACATATAACAACACAAAGAAGAAATTCAACCCAGATGCATAGCCTATAGGGAATAAGTGCTTATATTGTGGTAAGAGAGGACATGCTATAAACCATTGCAATATGTCCATGAATCTCAATATAAAAGGGAGAAATCTATAATACAAAAGGAAAGATTCAATCTAATATATAGAAGTTTTTATTGGTATGGTGGTGGATATACTTGATGAAGAGTATGAGAATATTTCAAAAAATGGAAAAGTAAAAGTTGATGAAGGTTTGTGAGGAAGGTTCAAGAAGGTTGGTCATAATTATATAAAATGCATGACATGTATGACTCAACAAGAAGAGTTTATGAAAAAAGGGAAAACATTAGTGAGATCAAGTTCTAAAATTATCACTATAAATAAGGAATCCATACCAAATAGAAAAGATGAGCATGTGATCAAAGGTTATCTTACCATATGGATATATCAATTAGAGTTGGCTAGGAAACTAGAAAAAGACGAAAAGAAATATTATTCTATATTTTATCATGTCAAGACATCAAATACAATTATTAAGAAAGCTAAAAAAAGAGAAATTCATGCTATGAAAATATGAACAGATTTAGAAATCCTAACATAGTGCAAGTATGAATAGGTCTAAACATTTCATACCTTTAAGAAAAGGAGTTTTTAGGTTGATAAATTTGTCTCATCCCTATTTCTTAAGATGTGGAGCTATTGGAAGATCCAAATTATTTACAGATCATATTTATTATGTTTAAATATTGAGAATTAAAGGTTATTAATGGTGGAGAACATCCATTGAGGGGGAGATATTGAGAAGGATTATTCTAACTGTGTTTTATAAAATACCATTGAATTTGAAAATCTAGACAACCCCTTCAAAATATGAAATATGAGGCATGGTTTCATTCTCCCATCACTATTTGTAAAATTCATATATTATATTTACCAAGGTTTACTGATTATATAAACAATTAGGGAAGACCTTTCACTTGAATGCTTTTCTATGTGTGTATTAAAGTAAGTTTAGGTTCCTATGATTTCTTAAAAATCTATATATTTCACCAAAAGATGTGAAATACAAAAACTTCTATTATATGTGAAGAAAATATAGACAAACCTATTGTCTAAAAATTTCACTCTTGTTTCCTACAAAGGGATATCCCATTAAGACATATAGTTTTTTTTGAAAACACATTTCTAAGAGATATGCGATGGTAAGAAATTTAAGTCGATGATTTTCTATTTTGAAGTTCATATAATCATTAGCATCGGTAAGTAGTTGTTCTTGAATATTTCTTCCTCTAAAATATAAGATGAATGAATCTATCAAAGGGGTACAATAATAACATGGAGATAATATGTTTTAGTATGGTGAAAATGAGTATACCCTTCCTACAATATCAATTAATGGAACAATTACCAGTGTTTATCCTTCCATGATGTATTAATTATGAGGGATAAGAATATAATTTCCTCCCATTGAATTTATTTTCAAATAAGGGGAGAATTATTACACAGACCATTAGAGTTTGTGAGGAACTAATTGGAATTGAAAACAAACCTAAAGGGGGATAATGACGTTGTAACGTCCTGGATCCAGATTCTACTCAACTGGTGCCCTGTACCTGGTTGGCCACATGGCCTCAAGCGCATTTTATCAAATTCTAGAGTCTTCCGACTAGCAGTGTGGGCCTAGGGTGTGATAGTGGGGAAAATATTCCCTCATTTTCAGTGTTTAACATAGTGGAATCAATAATAATACAATAACATAAGCAATAACACCATTCAATAGAATTAAATAGTGGAAGTTTGAATAGATAAATAACCAAGAATAATTCCATACAAAAGATGATGCAACATGATATATATTCTAAGAAAACATCCAAAATAGGTACACTACAATGATCCACAATATATGTTCCAAAATCACAAAAGAAACAAAGATAACTAAGAAGCATTGCAAGCCTCGGCTCAGTCCCATGCTCTCCTTCTCCTAAGAAACAAATCAAGTAATAGTGGAAGGGAACTTACC
The DNA here is from genome assembly GCA_963277665.1 of Viscum album. Taxonomy (NCBI): domain Eukaryota; kingdom Viridiplantae; phylum Streptophyta; class Magnoliopsida; order Santalales; family Viscaceae; genus Viscum; species Viscum album. The sequence continues at coordinate 228,395,195 of OY728162.1, forward strand.
CTAATCAAAACCTACAATATATAATCTTTTTGGGCCCAAAAACATGACCAAAATAGGGTTTGAGACTAAATCCCAGTAGGAAACCACCCAAGATCTTTGCCAATCTGTCTGTTATTTCCTTTTAACATCAGTGTACAATAAAGAAAGTAGTAATCTTAGAAGTACTAAAAAGTATACAGTTCTACAAGTACTAGTTTCCATTTATAATCATTTAAGTGTTTATTAAAAATTCAATTACATTGAATTATATAGGTATTGGGATCCAGCCTAATCCTAACAATCCCCTTGTGAAAGTAAGAACAACAAATACCTCAAAAGGGTATCTAAACAAGTAAAGTGAAGACTAAATCCAAGCTTGTGCTTTGGCTTGGTAGACCCATCATAAGTCATTCCATTTAAATATTCAATTCAACACCTCGACCACAAGAATAGTGAAACCTCTCCCATAGGCATAACCAATCCCCACTTGCAGGTATAACAAATCCTCACCCGCAGACCTAACAAATCCTCACCCGAAGGCATAGTAGCCAATTAGGGTCGAGCCTGGTATATCGGTATTTCAACATGTTTTAGGGTAAAACCTGATATATAATAATTTTAGAATGTTTCAGGGCCAAGCCTGGTGTATAACTATTTCATCATGTTTCAAGGACAATCTTAGTGTATAAGTGTTTTAGAATGTTTTAGGGACAAGACCGATGTATAATCATTTCAGTATAATAAACAACACATGTAAATTATACTACTACATGGTTAAAATAATAACAACTCATGTGGGAATCATACATAACAAGAAATAAGTTAATTAAACTATCACAAGGCTTAAAAAATTATACTCACATGTGAAATTCATATCACAAGCCTAACATGTAATCTAACTATTATAAGGATTAAACAATAATATACATAACATGGGACGCATGGGAAAAAAACTAATCCCAATACCTCAATCCATATAATTTCAATTTAACCCAATTTAAACCCCATTATAATTAAATTCATTTTTAACAATAAAAATAGGGGAAAACAAGGATTTCCTCTTAGGAAACCTAGGACAAGTGGCCATAAATGACAATTCAAGGGAAACACACCCATTCGGTGGACCTAATTCCAGAAAATCAACATTACGCATGAATAATAACACATATTCAATTACCTAAAAATCATTAGGCAATAACACTGGTCGAATATAAATCAAAGTGACACCAAAAAAATGGGTTCATGACACTTTAGAACATATATTCATCTCAAAAATTAATGATAGGCACAAGACCACCTACCTCATACTCGTACGAGTCTCATCATCCAACATCGGCCTCTAATTCAAGCTAGAATGAAGAAGATCTACAAAACGAGGTAAAACACTCAAGGTATGATAACTTAATAGAGAGAAGGAATCATGAAGAACAGATCAAGAGGAATCGAGAGCTTACCGATTGGGTTCAAACTCCTCTGACGACGTTCGATTCGGAGTTCAGACGGAAAAATGGAAGGGAAAATGAGGTCCTGCGATGCCGCTCGTGATACTTGGAGTGACCTCTATTAAAATAACAGAAAAACAATGCTACTGACAATTTTATCCAAAAAAAGAAAACTAAACAGCGTGTACTAATAGGCTACAGGCCGTGTAAGTACTAAAACCATCTCCCTCTACTGACTCCCCTTACACGCCATGCTTAACCATACACAGGTAAGTCACTTGGTGTGTACTAATAAGTACAAAACATGTAACCACCAAGTTTGTCTGTGCAAGACCTAAAGCCAACATTTAACCACTTTAACTCTTTTTCCTCCTATATGAACAAAAATAAAAAGATTATCACCTCAAAATAAGAACTGATTTATTACAAACTTCCCCCCTTAAAGTAATTCATCCCTGAATTTCCCTTCTAAGGGTGATGAAGAAATATATGAGAATAACTCCAGCCACTGTAATCGTACATAGGCCTCCCTCTCTTAGGTATCATTCTGCACTCGACTGTGCTTCCATAACACCCATACTAAAGGAACATACCATCGACAGAGAACCTTCGTGCTGCGATCTACAATATGAATAGGATGCCCCTTAAACGAGACATCTTCCTGCAACTCAACTTCCTTGGGCTAAAAGGAGTGAGATGGGTCTGAGTGATAGCGGTGCAACTGAGATACATGGAATACATCGTGCATGGATCGATACCCATGAGGTAACTTGTAATGGTCTGGGGTTTTGGGGTCCATTACTTAGTGAAAATCTGATGTTTGGGGTGTTCTGGGTGGTCTGGAAGGCCATCCCAGCTTCTCAGTGAAGCTTATGACTCCTAACGGTGGCCTCAACCTACCGGTAGCCTCGGCCTACCGGTAGCCTCATCCTACCAGTAGCCTCGGCCTACCGGTAGCTCGGCCTACCGGTAGCTCCGGCTTACCGGTATCCTCGACCAACTGGTAGCTTGGTCTACCGGTAGACCTAGCCTACCGGTGACCTCTCCACGGGTTTTCTAGTAACACCTCCTTTTTGCGCGAATTGGTTTGTAAAGCATGTTTTGACCCCTTTAAGCCTGTTTTAAATCCCATTAATGGTATTTAATTAAATGATTGGTGAGGTACCCTCCCTAAATGGAAAACCATGCATTTTGGTGCATTTTCAGAAACGCCTCTACGACATCCTATGAGGAGTCTTTCCTTGGTTAAGGAGGTGTGCGTCAGTTTTAACCGCCCCAAATGGCAGGGACCTTTTAAGTTGGACGTGTGGGATGACCTAGCCGCGTGGGCAACCCACGATCCCACTTCTTCCATGGTTTTGAGTTTTTCTCCATATCTTAACCATCCCGGGGATGCTGTATCTCACCCTTTATAACCTAAAGGCTTCTCTTCTCCCTAGGTTTCTTTTTCTCTATCACCCTATGCTCTGAATACCCTTCCTCCCAACGAGTTGTACCCCCATTGTGAAGTTTTCCTTGATCGCGTTCCGTAGAGTTCCTGCTACTCCTATTTTCCATTTTCCACATGAGGACTTAACGTCGATCCTTGATCAATTAGGTAGGTATCTTACCTTTGTCTCTCCTCCTTGTGTATCATGTGGGGTGGGTGTTCTATGGTTCCCACAAGGTAGTTAATCAATTCTGTAATGAAGATAATAACCGGTTAAAGAACGGGGATGAGGAAGTTAGTTAATGTTGTTACATTTTTTTATCCATACTTTCCTTATGATGTTGTTATGAATTTAATGGGCTTAGGCCTATTGAAAATCACGACCGTTGGGGGTCTTTGTTTGTGAACCTATGCTATGCTCTGTTTTATGATTTTTCTGGTGAATGTGAATCATGTATGAATCGGTTAAACACTTAAACTTGGCTGTTGAATATGAAAGTACATAATCTTGTGTGATCACCCCAGTTGAACTAAATAATATAAAAGAATGAATTATGAATGTTGGGATGGTTCAGATATGGATGGGTGAACAACGGGTCTATGAATGGTGTGGTTGGAATGGCATGAGTTGTTGTGTGGCTGTGGTGGTGTTTGGCAGCAGGGCTATAGGTTGGGTTGTGAACATGAATAAAAGTGGGAAGTTAATAATGAACTGGGTGGAATGGTAATGAATTAATGTGGGATAACCAACAGTTTTTTGGGTTTTTCTTTGGTTCCAGTACTTTGAGGGATCTCACTTGATCCCTAGTTGTTGTGACTTTACAAGAGAACTGGGTGTGAATGCTTAAATTACCCGATGGTTTTCCTTTCTGTCTTATTGTTGTTTCATCTATGAATGTGCCTATTAGTTTCCCAATAGTGAAGGGAGAACTCATACTGAACTATTATGAAATGATAACTTAAATAGGGAAACTGGGAACTGTTTGTTGTGTGCCTATTTTCTGAGGCAGCAGTGCTTGGGAACTTGCTTGTATTAGTTGGGGAGCCATAGGTTGGGCTGTGTGTTGGCATATATGTGTAACTATATGTTTTGTGTTTATTCGCACCCCACCCACGCTGGGAACTTAGTGTCAGACACCCCATTTCATGGGGAAGGGTGTTTCCCCTAATTACTCTCCTTCCCGCTCCCTCTTCCCTCAGTTGTGATGGCTGGAGGTGACCTTACACCCAAGATTCTTCGGGTAGGTTTCGATTGGTGTGTTGTTAGCCCATGAATCTTTGGGCAGGTTTGTTTTCCCAGGTGTCTTCGGGATGAGGCCCAGGTGTGTGCGGGGAGGGATGGATGGTTGTGAGGCCCAGGTGTGTGCGGGCAGGGATGGATGGTTGTGAGGCCCAGGTGTGTGCGGGCAGGGATGGATGGTTGTGAGGCCCAGGTATGTGTGGGAAGAGATGTGGATGGTTGTGAGACCCAGGTGTGTGCAGGCAGGAATAGCGTGGTAGTGTCATGATGTTTGCCGTTATGGATGAGTAGCTATCTAGTGGGGGAAATGGTGGTGCAGGGTACCCAAATGTTTTGTTCTTACTATTACCTTACTGCTTGTGTTATTTGGTGAGCATGGCCGGTGAGGTGGGATGGATAGTTTCCTTGATAGATGTTGGTTCTTCTGCTTCTCACGGGACTTTAGGACATCTACCCACTTGTGCATGAGAGCTATAGGTTTTCCTACTGAGTATACTTTGTATGATCACCCTACATTTACTTTCAGGTTGCCAGGAGGACTTTGGAAGCCGTACAGGGCCTTACTAGTCTGGACGTTGGAGTTGCTGTTGGTTGCCATTGTTTTTTGCTTAGCCTTTTCTTTTCCTGTTGGTTTTGTACTTTGGAGTTCTTGTACTTTGTTCAGTTTTATTATTAAAACATGCATTTAGTTTGGTTTTCTTCTGAGTTTTCTATATATGATGGTGTTTGGTGCTGACTCATTCTTTCTCCCAATCCTGGTTAACTAAAAAAAAGGTTAATGCCTCCCATATTGTGAAAATGTTACACCCTTGGTGCTAGTCGTCACTCCAAGACTTACTGGAGGTGGGACTCGGGAGTCATTATCTCATATTCGACTTGAGGAAGGAAGGGCGGGGACCTTTGCCGCCCCTTCCATCATCTTGCTGAAGCTGGGTCATGACAAAATGATATCAGAGGGAGGTTGATGGATAGGATGGAGTCTGGAGTTAGGCACAGTGAGGATTGCATGGGATGTTAAGGCAACAATGTTAGGTGATCTTGGTTCATGAAATAGACCAGGGAGGACCGGCTAGGACACAGGATTTTAGGGCCCCCCGTGATCCGATGCAAGGACTCTGAGCCTATCAAACGACCAAGTGAGACTACATTTATTGCAGGGTAGAGACCCTAGGGAAGGTACATGCATCATACTGATTGTGTTTTTTTATTTTATTTGGGGAACCTTGGGAAAAAATTTAATAATAATAATAATAATTCCCTTGCTACTCAGGCTTAGGAATTATTTGTTTACCTTACAGCTATAGCACCCGGACGTTAATCATGAGAGACTCGGGTGGTTGAGGCCCAGTGGATTGAGGAAGTTGACCAGCAGAGGGTTGAATGAGATGAGGAGGACAACTTGTGGTAGAGGACTATGCACTCCTTCCAGCGACAAACCCTCGAGTAGTACGAGGGCAGCATTTCTGACTCAGTAACGGAGGGATGGCTCAAGGAGCTAGCCATCACCTTCTCTTTGATCCATGCTCTGAGGGAGTACTAGGTTCTGTTGGCCATCAGTCAGCTGAGAGGAGCAACGCGTCAGTGGTGGATGCTTTTCCTGGGAGAGAAGACAGAGGTAGAGGTTTCATGGGCCAGTTTCGAGAAGGAATTTTGTGAGGAGTTCCTCTCCTCTATGGTGAAGGCTGAGAAGAGACAAGAGTTTCTCTCCCTTCAGCAGGGAAGCATATCAGTGAGGGAGCTGGGGATCAAGTTTAAAGATCTCTTGTGATTTTCCCCGGATCTCTTTCTGGATGAGGAGTCTCGGGCAAGACGGTTAGAGGAGGCACTCCATCCTTCTCTTCAGTACGCTGTCACTCCCTTCACTCTTCCGACGTACCTAGAAATACAGAAGAAGGACGAGATAGTAGAGAGGATGCACTTGAAGGGAGGCACACCACGAGAAGGGAACCGTCTGAGTTCATCAAAGGGGAAGGCGGTCAGCAGCAGGTCTCCAGTGACAGGGCCTTCCAAGTTTCGACAAGAAGGGTTTAGGCCTCATCAGTTCCAGTCCTGAGCTTCTGGCCCTCGCCCCTTTTCCACAGGGCCAGGACTGAATTGTTTCTCTTGCAGAGTTTTCGGGCATGTCCAGAGCAGGTGTCCGACTCAATCTCCACATGGTGGAGGTGGGCAGTTTCAGCACCCACCTCAGTAGCATCCGTTGCCAGTGAGGCCTTTCCAGCAGCAGCAGCAGGCCCCTGGCCCTCCGAGGGATGACCTTGCAGGAGGAGACCGACACCAGGATGCTACTCAAGGACCTCAATGAGGGCGTGGTCGGGGAGGTGTTCAACAGCATCAAGGCAGAGGATCTGGGTGTGGACAGTTGCACGCCGCAAAGTTAGTGGCTCCGGCGGGACCAGAGGTCATTTGAGGTATGATCAGTTTATTTAGAACTCTTGTTTCTACCTTGTTTAATTTGGGAGTTTCACACTCCTTTGTTACACCTGAATTAGCCCATGCTCTGGGTTTGGATGCCGAGAGACTTTTTGTGCCCCTAGTGTTGAGAACACCAGTTGGGTGTCAAACCAATGTATCTTACTTTTTCTGGGGATGTAGACTGATGTTGGGACCACATCAGTCTAGTGGAGACCTTCTTTCATTGCATATGCAGCAATACAATGTCATTCTAGACATCGAATGGTTATTCTCCGTGCATGCCATCATCAACTACTATCGGATAATGATTGAATTCTCCAACAAGGATGGACGGCGTGTGGCTTTTGTTAGGTAGAAGAGTTATCAGGTGGGGAGTCGACACATGGAGCCACTCCTTTCTATGCTGGACGGGGTGTCAGTGGAGTCAGCGGACACAGGAATGATGGATGTCCCAGAGGTCATGAGAGAATTCCCTGATGTCTTTCCTGATGAGGTTGTGACTCTACCCCCTCAACGTGGCATTGAGTTTGGGATAGACTTACAGCCTGGTGCCTTCCCGATCTCGATGAATCCTTATCGGATGGAACCTTCTGAGTTGTGGGAGTTGTGGATTCAGATTGACGATCTGATAGAGAAGGGCTTTGTTCGACCCAGCGTGTCGCCATGGGGTGGTACAATTTTGTTCGTAAAAAAGGAGGATGGTAGTCTATGACTGTGCATAGACTACCAGAGGTTGAATCAGGTGACAGTCAAGAATTGATACCCCCTCCCGAGGATAGAAGACCTTTTCGACCAGCTGAGGGGAACAAGTTGGTTCTCTAAGATCGATCTGCAGTCTGGATACCACCAGTTGAGAGTGAAGGAAGGTGATATCCTAAAGATGGATTTCAGGTGCAGATATGGCCACTTTGAGTTCGTGGTCATGCCGTTTGGCATTACAAATGCACCAGCTATGTTCATGAACCTCATGAACTCTGTCTTCCAAGAATTTCTAGACCAGTTCTTTGTGGTGTTCATCGATGACATCCTTATATACTCAAGATCAGAGGAAGAGCATGTTGAGCATCTTAGGGAAGTTTTAGGAGTCCTTCGACACCACCATATTTATGGTAAACTGTCTAAGTGCAAGTTCTTAACGCGATAAGTACATTTCATTGGACACATAGTGTCTTAGAAGGGAATAGCAGTAGACCCATCGAAGGCCGAGGCAGTCATTTCATGGACAACACCCAAGAATGTGGCAGATGTTCGTAGTTTCCTGGGTTTGAAAGGCTATTACCAGAGGTTTGTGCCTGACTTCTCTCGAGTTTCAGCTCCGTTGACAGCTTGGACTAAGAAGGACCGGACCTTCATGTGGAGCGACCAGTGCCAGATAGATTTTGGCTACCTAAAGGAGAAGCTGGTTAGTGATCCAGTACTCAGATTACCAGAGGAAGGGGTGTTGTTTGAAGTGTTCTGTGATGCTTCTGGCCTTGGGTTGGGATGTGTGCTGATGCAGCAGCGAGGAGTGATCTCTTATGGGTCTAGGCAGTTACATCCTTATGAACATAACTATTCCACCCACGATCTGGAGCTTGCGGCCATGGTGTTCTCATTGAAGTTGTGGCGAAATTATCTCATCGGAGAGCGTTTTGTGGTCTTCTCAAATCACAAGAGCTTGCGTTATGTCTTTTCCCAGTGGGATATGAACTTTCGACAACGGAGATGGGTTGAGTTCCTACAAGACTATGACTTCGATATCTCTTATACTAAGGGAAAGGGTAATGTTGTGGCTGATACCCTGAGTAGTAAATCATAGAAGGAAGTAGTTCAGGAATCTGCAGATGCTTGGATAGCAATGGAAGAGTTAGCGGCCTTGCATTTGGATTCAAGGGTGGAATGTGGAAGAGGATGTCTATTTCAGATGACTGTAGTTTCCTCTTTAGTGGTACAGGTGGAAGAGTCTCAGTGGGGGGACTCGGAGGTGGAAGTGATGCGAGATCATGTTTATCAGGGAAATGCTCTTGAGGTATGGCCGGATGATGGTCAGCATCAGATGCTTTTCTGTGGAAGGATTTTTGTTCCGAAGATGATGTGTAAAGGTGTTCTCCGTGAGTTCCATGGCTCAGCTTTAGCGGTACATCCTAGGGTCTCGAAGATGTACCAAGGCCTGAGGGGATAGTTTTGGTGGCCAGGGGTAAAGCGGGCGATGGCAGAGTTTGTGGCTAAGTGCCTAGTGTGTCAGCAAGTGAAGACTGAACACCATTTTCCTGGAGGGTTGTTACAACCTTTAGATGTTCCCGAGTGGAAGTGGGATGAAATCTCGATGGACTTCATCATAGGGCTACCCAGGGCTCCGGGAGGCTATGATGACATCTGGGTAGTGGTGGATCGATTGACAAAATCAGTACACTTCTTAAAGATTAAGGAGTCGAGACCGGTGAGCACCTTATCCTAGAGGTACGTCGATGAGGTGGTGCGGTTGCATGGGATTCTAAGATCTATTGTCTCTGATCGAGACACGCAGTTTACCTCACGAGTCTGGAGTGGACTAAAACATGCCTTTGGAACCCAGTTATGCCTTAACACTGCTTTCCACCCTCAGAAAGATGGGAAAACAGAACGAATGATCCAGACGTTGGAAGACATGCTGCGGGCATGTGTTATAGATTTTGGGGGATCATGGGTACGACACTTGCCTCTGGTGGAGTTTGCTTATAACAATAGATTCCACTCTACTATTGGCATGACACCGTTTGAGGCCTTGTATGGAAGGCCATGTTGTTCACCCGTTTGCTAGACAGAGATTGGAGAAGCAGCTGTTCTTGGGACGGAAGTCATGCAGGGCACCACTGAGAAGGTTCAGCTCGTGCGTGAGAGGATGAAGGCAGCCCAGGACCAACAGAAGTCTTATGCCGATCGTAGGAGGAAGCCCTTGGAGTTCGAGGTTGTAAATCATGTGTTCTTGAAGGTTTCCCCTCGACGTGGGCAACGAAGGTTTGGGAAGGTGAGTGAGCTCTCCCCTAGGTTCATCGGACCTTTCGAGGTGTTGGGACGAGTTGGTGAGGTGGCGTATCAGATGGCATTTCCACCTCAGTTGGAGAAAGTTCACAACATATTTCACGTCTCCCAGCTTCGTCGATATCTACACGATGACTCCCACATCAACGATTGGGGAGAGTTAGATGTCGAAAATGATGCGACCTTCATAGAACGACCAATCAAGATCAAGGATCGTAAAGAGAAAGTGCTTCGTGGACGAACCATCCCCTTGGTTCGTGTGTTGTGGAGGCATGGTGGCCTGGAGGAGAGCACTTGGGAGCGGGAGGCCTAGTTACGCGTTCAGTATCCAGAGTTGTTTTGACTTCCTTGTTGTTGTTGTTGTTATGAGTTTTGTTGAGATGTTTCACCTTGTGATTTAATAAATGAAATGCTTGTTCTTCTTGTTTTGACACCGAATGTGTGATGATGGGAAAACCTGACTGCAAATCAAGGTTCATTAATGTGGATGCGATTAAACCCGTGTGAGTGAGTTAGTGCCGCCCAAAGCGGATAATATCCTGACATGTAGGAAGAGACTCCCTGAGTTAGGTGTTGGACAGTGTGATCCTTGTGCTTGTTGTGAATGTTTTTGGTTGATAACTTTGGGGGGAGTATTCCTGGATTTAGGGGGGGTTCTGTTCCAGCTTTCAAACAACTCAGGGGTTTTCCCCTGAGAAGTATCTTTAGAGGGTGGTTGTTTGGACCCCTCTTTTCTTCTTTCTAGTTTGTTCTTATATTCTCGGGGACGAGAATATTTGAGAAGTATCTGATGTAATGGCATGGGGTTTTGGGGTCCATTACTTGGTGAAAATATGATGTTTGGGGTGTTCTAGGTGGTCTGGAAGGCCATCCCAGCTTCTCGGTGAAGCTTAAGACTCCTAACAGTGGCCTCAGCCTACCGGTCACGTCGACCTACCGGTTGCCTCGGCCTACCGGTAGCCTCGTCCTACCGGTAGCTCGGACTATCGGTAGCCTCGGCCTACCGGTAGCCCCGACCTACCGGTAGCTCGGCCTACCGGTAGCCCCAGCCTACCGGTAGCCTCGGCCATCTGGTAGCTTAGTCTACCAGTAGACCTAGCCTACCGGTGACCTCTCCACAGGTTTTCCAATAGCGCCTCCTTTTTGCGCGAATTGGTTTGTAAACCATGTTTTGACCCCTTTATGCCTGTTTTAAAGCCCAATAATGGTATTTAATTAAATGATTGGTGAGATACCCTCCCTAAATGGAAAATCATGTGTTTTGGTGCGTTTTCAGAAACGCCTCTACGACATCCTGTGAGGATTCCTTCCTTGGTTAAGGAGGTGTGCGTCAATTTTAACCGCCCCATAGGGAGGGGACCTTTTAAGTTGGACGTGTGGGGTGGCCCAGCCGCGTGGTCAACCCATGATCCCGCTTCTTCCACGGTTTCGAGTTTTTCTCCATATCTTAACCATCCCAGGGATGCTGTATCTTAGACTTTATAACCTAAAGGCTTCTCTTATCTCTAGGTTTCTTTTTCTCTATCACCCTGCACTTGGAATACCCTTCCTCCCAACGAGTTGTACCCCCATTGCTAAGTTTTCCTTGATCGCGTTCCGTGGAGTTCCTGCTACTCCGGTTTTCCAGTTTCCACGTGATAACTTAACGTCGATCCTTGATCAATTAGGTAGGGATCTTATATTTGTCTCTCCTCCTTGTGTATCATGTGGGGTGGGTGTTCTATGGTTCCCATGAGGCAGTTAATCAATTCTGTAATGAAGATAATAACCAGTTAAAGAACGGGGACGAGGAAGTTTGTTAATGTTGTTACATGTTTTTATCCATACTTTCCCTATGATGTTGTTATAAATTTAACGGGCTTAGGACTACTGAAAATCATGACCGTTGGGGGTCTTTGTTTGCGCACCTATGCTATGCTCTGTTTTATGCTTTGTCTGGTGAATGGGAATCATGTATGAATCGGTTAAACACTTAAACTTGGATGTTGAATATGAAAGTCCATAATCTTGTGTGATCACCCCAGTTGAACTAAATAATATAAAAGAATGAATTATGAACATTGGGATGGTTCAGATATGGATGGGCGAACAGCAGGGCTGTGAATGGTGTGGTTGTAATGGCATGAGTTGTTGCATGGCTGTGGTGGTGTTTGGCAGCAGGGCTGTAGGTTGGGTTGTGAACATGAATAAAAGTGGGAAGTTAATAATGAACTGGGTGGAATGGTAATGAATTAATGTGGGATAACCAATGGTTTTTTGGGTTTTTCTTTGGTTCCAGTACTTCGAGGGATCTCACTTGATCCCTAGTTGTTGTGACTTTACAAGAGAACCGGGTGGGAATGCTTAAATTACCCGATGGTTTTCCTTTCTGCCTTATTGTTGTTTCATCTATGAATGTTCCTGTTAGTTTCCCAGTAGTGAAGGGATAACTCATACTAAACTGTTATGAAATGATAACTTGAATAGGGAAACTAGGAACTATTTGTTTTGTGCCTGTTTTCTGAGTTAGCAGTGCTTGGGAACCTGCTTGTATCAGTTAGGGAGCCATAGGTTGGGCTGTGTGTTGGCATATATGTGTAACTATATGTTTTGTGTTTAGTTGCACCCCACCCACATTGGGAACTTAGTGTTGGACACCCCATTTCATGGGGAAGGGTGTTTCCCCCTAGTTACTCTCCTTCCTTCTCCCTCTTCCCTCGGCTGTGATGGCTGGTGGTGACCTTACACCCAAGATTCTTTGGGTCGGTTTTGATTGGTGTGTTGTTAGCCCAGGACTCTTGGGACAAGTTTTTTTTCCCAGGTGTCTTTAGGATGAGGCCTAGGTGTGTGCGGGCAGGGATGGATGGTTGTGAGGCCCAGGTGTGTGCGGACATGGATGGATGGTTGTGAGGACCAGGTGTGTGCGGGCAGGGATGGATGGTTTTGAGGCCCAGGTGTGTGCAGGTAGGGATGTGGATGGTTGTGAGGCCTAGGTGTGTGCGGGGATGAAGAGCGTGGTAGCGTCAGGACATTTTCCGTTAGGGATGAGCAACTAGCTAGTGGGGGAAATGGTGGTGCGGGGTACCCAAATGTTTTGTTCTTACTATTACCTTACTAATTGTGTTATTTGGTGAGCGTGGTTGGTGAGGTGGGATGGATAGTTTCCTTGATAGATGTTGGTTCTTATTCTTCTCACGGGACTTTTGGATGTCTCCCCACTTATGCACAAGAGCTATAGGTTTTCCTACTGAGTATACTTTGTATTCTCACCCTACATTTACTTTCAGGTTGCCAGGAGGAATTCAGAGGCCGTGTGGGACCTTACTAGTCTGGACGTTGGAGTTTCTGTTGGTTGTTGTTGTTTTCTTCTTAGCCTTTTCTTTTCCTGTTGGTTTTTTACTTTGGAGTTCTTGTACTTTGTTCAGTTTTATTATTAAAACATGCATGTAGTTTGGTTTTCTTTTGAGTTTTCTATATATGGTGGTGTTTGGTGCTGACTCATTCTTTCTCCCAATCCCGGTTAACTAAAAAAAAGGGTAATGCCTCCCATATTGTGAAAATGTTACACCCTTGGTGCTAGTCGCCACTCCGGGGCCTACTGGAGGCGGGACTCAGGGGTCATTATCTCGTCTTCGACTTGAGGAAGGAAGGGCGGGGACATTTTCCTCCCCTTCCATCGTCTTGCCGAAGGTGGGTCGTGACATAAATACAACCGACAGGAAACTGACCCAACTCTCTCCAAAATCTCGAATGACCTGACATATCATGGTGAAAGTATACCCTGTCTCCTGATTCGCATGTGTCCCAACCTAGGTAAAACATGCAAGAAAACCCGATCCCCGACCTTGAACTATAGAGGCCATCTATGGTGATTGACATAAGATTTATGACAAGACTGTGTAGTATCCACCCACTTTTGAATCACTTGAACCTGTTCAGTGGTCTCCTGGACAAGATGAGGTCTCAGCATAGCTTCCTCTCTTGCCTCTAGCCAACACAAGAGTGATCAACATGTCTTACCGTACAAATCCTCATATGGAGCCATCTAAAAAGTATCCTGAAAGCTATCATTATAGGTAAACTCAACCAATGGTATGTGTCTCTCCAAAGAACCATTGAAATTCAGGACACATGCCCAAATCATTTCCTCCAGCACCTAAATCGTGTGCTTTTAATGGATATCCATCTGGTGTTGGTAAGGTGTACTCAGAATCACCTGTGTACCTAGTTCCCTTTTTAGCCCTTACAAAAAACGATATGTAAATTGGGCATCCTTATTTGAAATGATAGAATGCGGAAACCCGTGTAGTCGTACAATCTCATGGATGTAAAACCTCCCAAGATCACCAGCACTAAAGGTTTCCTTGATCGGTAGGAAGAGTTCAACCTTTGTGATATTGTCAAGAAAATCTCACACGACATCATTAGCATGACACCTTCACCATTGAAAAACTCTACAAAGCATTCCCCTGAGCATTCTAGCGACACTACCGACATGATTTTCCTTTAACTGGGTGAACCCAAACACACCTGAGGTCATAACATTGACCTCATAGCAAGGAACAATCGAACCCTGATCAACCTCATCAAAAGCGGTCACACACTCTTTCCATAAAAGTTATTGCGAACTTTTACACCACACCCACCTTAAACTGGCAGAGTGTTTAAACTGGTCCACTAGAACCAAAAATGAAGAACAAGAAGGATAAGAAGTCAAACCATCATTGGATGAATTATCTCAAAAATGCCCAGCTTAGAAGGCTAGTCTATTGTAACAAAAACACAACGTCATTGCCTAAGGTAGTATGCGCCCATATGGGAAAAAGTGAAAAACAAATATATATCACTGGAATCATTTTTTCTTTAAAATAATCACATCTGATCCCTATAATAAGTTCAAGATAACCTTATATTTACCAACTTGAAGTCTAAGGAACTCACCAAGGTGGTCTATAATCCCCGTTATGAGTGAGACTTTGGTACAAGGCCAAAATTCCACATAAGAACACTGACTGAACCCAGAGTGACATCCACCTGGAGAACACGTTGAAAAAAACAACATGCATCCGTGAGTCCATCCAAGACATTCCTACATGGGAACCCAAGTATCACTCAGGAGTAACCAAGCCTCATTTAAAACTACACATCCAACACACAACACAGAAAGAGATCATAAACTAGCCCAATGGCCTTCAACTATAGTGCGACATATAACCGACACTCTCTTAGTGTATCCAGGATGATGTCAAGATAGGGGACATGATAATATCTTAAGAAAGAGAACACCAAGAGGATTTCAAGGATCACCAAGAAAGGATAGCTGAACCACTACTAGTCGACCTCCTGAAAGAAAACTCGGCTTCACCTGCTGACGCACCGTCATTTAACCGACCATAATGCCTTTATCCCAAGGAATTTCTATGATAGATTATGCCTAACAACTAGGGACCATCTATGATCATCGGTTCCTTATAGGGGATTCACACACATCAAACCACAAAAACATCGTGCTACCAAGAAAGCAGCAACATGAATCAGGATTCGCAAGTCTCAAAGGCATTCAAGTAGAAACAACCATTTTCGAATGGTCCTTGATTATGATCCTTCTACCTAGAAGAAGACATTTAAACAGAACCTACATGACTCTCCCCACATAGGTGTGTCTTAAATGTTAAGAATAATGAAAAAATACTCTCAAACATGTGATTTCAGAACCAACTTAAATGAATGAGTGTCGTTCCACCAACCATGATCACCAAATCATATCACTTTTCATGAAAGTAAAAATTAAACCGAATGAAATTTCAAAACACCCATGTCAAAAAAAGTCCTTCTGAGTAGTTGGAAAAACTTGGTTCCAAAACGTTCAGGTCACTCTACTCCGGAGATAACTGATAATAGACATAGCAGCTCAAATCTCAACAATTTAACCAAAATCGACAGCTTGTTTTTAACATTTAACACTCGATGGGCACCGAATATGTCAACATATACTACCCCGAGTTTACAAGAACAACCGACACATTCTGGGTACTATTTATAGTCTTTCCACCCTATACATCCTAGTACTAGATGGATCATGCAAGAACTATCTCAAAAGCACATCATCAACACAACCATTTACACGGATGAAGACGTACCAAGTCACCCATCACTTATGGAAATAGAGGTTCACATGGCCTCCTAAGCATCTAACCATACTCGAGGCATGTCTAACCTACTGAACAGAGCATCCCCCAATGCTCATTCCCATATCAAGGGTCAAGATACAATGGTCACCCATATGAAAAAGGGTTCCCTCTTTAAAGACTCAAACATCCTACTAGGGACAATGAAACTTGGGTGGTACCAACATTGGAAATATCTACCATAGGCTAGACCCATATGAAGCATAAACATCATAACACTGAGAGGAATCCTACTCAGGATCCTCTATGTAACACAAGAGAAGGCATCCTACATGGAATCCTTAGCTAAAAAGGCAAGGGAGGAATCCTATACGGGATCCTCAAAAGATAAACAACAGAGGCATCCTACAACATGGATCCTAGAAAATGGTACAAAAAAGAGAGATCCTATAAGGGACTCCCTAGAATAGCATGTAAGAAAGGAATCCCTCAGGGGATCATTAGTAACCAGATAGAAGATAGAGTCATCATACACGGTATTCTCTAGGTTGAAATGTAAGTAGAGTAATCCTACATGGAATCCTCGATATCAAATCGTATCACAACCTCATAGTCCAGAAAGACACATCTCACAAGGGAGATTTCCACAAATCATAGGTCATGAGAGATAACTAATATCTCATATCAGATCAAATGTCTCAACTTGGTTGGTCCAAACACCCAACCGATCATTCACACCAAGCCTCATGCTCAGGTGATGACTGAAAATGATATCTAGAGGAAGAACCTCTCTATTTATAAAGAATCCTAAAAAAAACCCATAGGAGTCCTCAGAACACTCCACAGGTTTCACCATTGCAATCTATACAAAAAATTACTCAGAAAGGACTACTCACATATATAAAATTGTTAAAGGGGAATTAAATAGGAAATAACCACAAAGGGTACCAAAATAGGTGTACACGACGTGTAGAAATCATACATGGCGTATAACCTTAAGCTCTCACATGGGCATGTAATCCCACCAGATTAGGCGTGTAAACATCCCAGGTACACGTCATGTCAACCTGACACATGGCGTGTACTCAAGTTCTCCCTCTTGGCCATGTAATTCCACATGGCTAGAGTTACATAGGATCCGCCTAAGTAAAACTACATGCTGTGTATCTACCGTACATGACATGCACTAACCAAAAACCAAAAACTTGTGTTATCTATCACATGGTAGAACACATGGTCAATACCACACAATGGGTACTTAAGAAAAGTTCTCTCTTCCCGAACAGAAGAACACATGGCATGTGTTCATAACATCACATGCTATGTTGTTTGGGTTTCTAGACAATAAGGCTCAGAAACTTCCCCAAAATCCCTATTTTTTCAAAATAAAGCAACAATGTGATAAATTCTGATATGTGTGGGCCCATACTCCCTGAGAATCAAAGATTTGAATCCACATATAGCACATAACAACACAATCTATATCCCATGTTCGAAACATGATCCACTAAATTCTGATCCAAGAGGGCCCGTACTCCTTAGGGACCAAATTTTATCATCCATCCAATTCAACCATAACACGTACCAATACACCTATCACAATAGCATGCATATCTATCATGGTACCTATCACAACAACATTCATATCTAGCATGACATCTATCAAAACAACATGAAATCAGTAATGATCTCTAAATGGCATGACAAGAATGTATGGCACGTGATTTCTAACAATTTCCTATATGATGCATGATATGGAATACCCTAATCTCATCAATTTTCAAAAAAATAGAACCAAAATGATATCAATAAAAATAGCACAAAACAAGTTTTTCACCCAATGGTGAAATCGAATCAACTGTAATAGCTCAAAATCTAAAAATTAAAATTTCATTCGAGGCAATTTGGATTTACCTTGTACATGGGGTAGCTACTCCCAGGCACAAATTAGTACTAAATCCCTTGAATTTCCATATCTTTATATCATCTCCAAAAAATAAATCAAACCAGAAAATAAATCCCTATAACACCACTTTGTAATGTCCCAGATCCAGATGCCACTCAACTGGTGCCCTGTACCCAGTTGGCCACATGGCCTCAAGATAATTTCCCATAATTCTAGAGGTTTCTGACTAGAAGAGATGGACTAGGGTGTAATAGTTGGGAAACTATTCCCTCCTTGGCAGAGTGTAACACAACAAAATCAATAATAATACAATAGTAGAAGCAATAATACCATTCAACAGAATTAAATGGCAGAAGTCTGAATAGATAAATAACCAAGAATCATTCCATAACAAATATGGTGCAACATGATATATGTTCTAGTAAAATGGCCAAAAAAGGTACACTACAATGATCCACAATTTATGTTCCAAAATAAAAAAAGAAACAAAGAGAACTAAGAAGCATTGCAAGCCTTGGCTCGGTCCCATGATCTCACAATCCTAAGAAACAAATCAAGTACCAGTGGAAGGGACTTTTCCCTAATCAACACCTATAATCATATAATATGTTTAGGCCCAAAATCATGACCCAAATAGGGTGTGAGACTAAATATCACTAGGAAACCACCCAAGATCTATTCAAATCTGTCAATGAATATATATAACAATAGTGTATAATAAAGAAAGCAGTAAGCTAGGAAGTACTCAAAAGTAAATAGTCCTACAAAAAACTGGGTTCTATTTATAATCATTTAAGTGTTTATTAACAATTCAAGTACATTGAATTATATAGGTCTTGGGATCTGGCTTAAGCCCGACAATCCCCATGTGAAAGTAAGCACAACAGATACCTCAAAAGGCTATCTAAACAAGTAAAGTGAAGAATGAATCCAATATTGTTCTTTGGATTGGTAGAAACATCATAATTCATCCCATTTCAATATTAAAATAAATACCTCACCCATAGGCATAGCGAAACCCCGCCCGCAGGCATAACAAATCCTCGCCCGCAGACATAACAAATCCTCACTTGTAGGCATAACAAATCCTCACTTGTTGCCATAACAGTCAATCAGGGTTGAGCCCGATATATCAACATTTCAGCATCTTTTTGGGTTAAACCTGATATATAATCATTTTAGCATGTTTCAGGGCCAAGACCAGTCTATAAGCATTTCATCATGTTTTAGGTCCAAGCCCAATGTATAAGAATTTTCAGCATGTTTTAGGGCCAATCTTGGTGTATAAGCATTTCAATATAATAAAAAACACATGTAAATTACACTATTACATGGTTAACATAATAATAACTCACATGGGAATCATACACAACAAGAAATAAGTGAATTAAACTATCACAAGTCTTAAACAATTATACTCACATTGGAAATTCATATCACAAGCCTAACATGTAATCTAACAATTACAAGGCTTAAACAATAATAGACATAACATGGGGCACATGGGAAAAACACTAATCCCAAGCCCTTAATCCATCCAATTGAAATTTAACCCAATTGAAATCCCATTATAATTCAATTCATTTTTAACAACCTAAATAGGGAAAAAACAAGGCTTTCCTCTTAGGCATCCTAGGCCAAATGGTCATAAATGAAAATTCAAGGAAAACACACCCATGGGGTGGCCCTAATTCAAGGAAATCAACATTACACATGAATAATAACACATATTCAATCACCTAAACATTATTATGAAATAACACGGGTCAAAAATAAATCAAAGTGATAGGAAAAAATGGGCGTATGACACTTCAGCACATATATTCATATTGACAATTAACGAGAGGCACAAGACCACCTACCTCATACTTGTACGAGTCTCATCATCCAACATCAGACTCTAATTCAAGATAAAATGAATTAGATCTAAAAAATGTGGTAAAAATCTTAAGGTATAATAACTTCATCGAGAACATGAATCACAAAGAATGGATTAAGAGTAATTGAGAGCTTACCGATTGGATTCAAATGCCTCTAATGATGTTCAATTGTAAGTTTGGACAAACAAACGGGAGGGAAAATGAGGTTCAACAGTGCTGCTTCTGATACCAATCAAGCCCTCTATCCAAATGACAAAACAACGACACTACTTACCATTTTAGCAAAAAAAGAAGAAGAAAACTACACGACATGTACTAATAGGATACACGCCGTGTAAGTACTAAAACCATCGTCCTATATCAACTCCCCTTACATGCTATGTTAAACCATACACGGGTAAGTTACACAGTGTGTAATAATAAGTAAATGACATGTAACCACCACGTTTGGTTGTGTAAGACCTGAAGCTAGCATTTAATCCCTTTAACTATTTTTCCTCTTATATGAACCAAACAAAAAATATTCGTACCTCAAAAGAAGAATCGGGTTCTTACAAACATACCTAAATTTGTTTGATTGTATTTTTTTGTTAATTAGGATTGTTGATGTAATAATATAAAATTGGTATCTTGGTTGATATATTGAGTATCCACCTAATCGAAGAGAATGAGTTGCTACCATTTTGTTTTAATGGAAATTATGATGAATGAAATTCCTTGGAATAGCTGGTTGGATGGATTCCTTAGACCATACATCTGATGATTACAACACTAATATACAAGGATTTAAGTGACTTATATTGAAGGATGAATAATACCATCTATAATAGTCACTTATAATGTAAAAAAACTAATAGAAGCTAAGAAGGGGTTGAACAGTGCACTTGATCTATATTTAATAATGTATTTTAAAGGTTCAAGGGATTTGAAGTCTGAAGTTTGGTGCTGATGTTATAGAAGTAATCCTTGAATTTATCTTGCATTTTAGTTACTATAATTAGTGAAAAACACTCTAAGATGAAGTCTGAGTATAATAGATATGGATTAGGATTTATTTGGGAAAGGTTTCACCTGATCTGGAAGAGAAATTTACTAAAATACTCTAATTTGATTATCTAAATTATGCTTCAATGATTTATAACTTTCTAAAAGAATTTTTTAATTATAAAAATAATTCTTGTAATTATTTGGAGTAATTATGAAGACATTTGAGATGACTGAGAACTCCTGTATATGATTTTAATAATCTCAAAGTTTATTTGAAGGAAATCTAGAATCACTGTACTCGAGTTGTAATTCTGATAAAGGGAAAAGTAAATTATGCTATGTGAGTTTCCTATAAGATAATTTATCTACGTAGGAGAAAATTTTATAATGTATTTATCTTAAAAATACACTATGTATGTAAATAAAGCTACACATAGAATGGTTGTCCAACACATAAGTAAAATGAGATATTTAAGCCAGAAAAATGGCAGTCATTTTACCCATTATAAGATAATTTAACTATGTGAGCTAGTATGTAAGTAAATTCATCCACACATTCAGAAAAAGGGAAATTAATTTATTATTGTGTAATTAAATTGAGTACCCTATAATATAATTCAACTATATAGATAAGAAATATTCCCCATATAAGATATTTCATTTATGTGGAATGAAATCAGTATGTCCATTAGATACTGGACTTAGTAAAAATCATAGTTTACTATCGATTGAAAAATTGAGTTTTACAGAATTAATATATTTTAAAGAATGTTAAATCTAATTATAATGAATTTATGATCAAGTGTTTATAACATAATGAATCTTTTTAGATCCATGATAGAATCTTGAGATTAAAAAATATATTACGTTGAATATGAGGAGATAAAAGTAGATTATATATGTGATTATCTAAAGAGAAAAAGAAATTATTAAGTTTTCAAGAATAAGGAAGATATTTTTGACTCAAATATTGTATATAATTTAGTGCCTTGAGTCATGTATAAATAAAAAAAATTAAGAATAAGAAAAAAATGGTGTTGAGTTGCTATCTATTTTTACAGACTAGAACTGATTTCTATACCGATTTCATACGAAGCCATCACATTGTAGGAGAGAGTTATACACTAGAAATATGAGTTTTGTATATTTTTTACACCTATAAATATTTATATGAAGATATTAAAATGGAATACACTGGGGAATATGAAGAAAAACTAGAATAAGAATAAAATAAAAAATAAAACTAGCCAATGAGATGCATTTATTAGGGGTATTCTTGGAATATCCATTGAGTTGAAAAAGTGTTCATGAAATATCAAAGAGAATAAATGTAGTTATTCTTTAATATTGATTTTGGGATAGAGACTAATTTTCCCCTCGATATATCATTTATGGTAATTAGAAAAGAAATAATGAATTTAATGAGAAGCCCATGCATACGAGAAGTGTGGATCTTGAGGAGAGAAGATATGAAGAGTCCATTTATATATAGTGAAAAATAAGTGTATTTAACTATTATATATAGGTTATTATTAATAATTTAGAACCAAGAATCCCCATATATCTCTAAGATAAGAATAAAAATAATCTAATGCAATTTTTTATGAGGAAGAAGGGTGATCCGATCCTATGAAACCTGCTGGGAATCAAAGAAGAAGAAAGAAAAAGAAGCTATTAAGTTAGCCAAGAGAACCTGGAATATTGAGGTAGGTAATAAGAAGTAGGTTGTGAGACAAATAATATGAGAAAATGAAGCCTAGAGTGTGTTTTCTTTATTATCTATACACATGATCATACTTTATTGATATAAAAATAAGAAATAAGAATAGAGGAGATACGCCAACGAGCCTGTACCTGAGTGGTAAGGGCTTCTGTTTGGCATCCAAGAGACCCGGGTTCAAAACCGGGTGGAGGTGAATTTTTGGGTTACTATAGCAGTACTGTAGTAGTCACTATAGCGGTTACTGTTCGGTACTATAGTAGCCGGAACTATTCACCTGATTTGGGCCTTCGGGCCACCGGTTTGGGTCTATGGGTCTCTAGGGCCTTCGGGTCATCAAAGGAGTTCAGGTCTCAGGGACTTTGGGTCACGTAGACCATGGAGTAGCCCAGTTCACACAGAACAGGCCCCAGAATAGGATCAGAGCAACAGGAGTAGTAGCCACCAAACGTAGAGCTAACCGGATTGGAAGAATGAGAGGGTATGACAGCCGCCATCGGGACCAGGCACCGTGCGACTTTGTACGGGGAAATGCTAGCTGATTAGAAATGAAAGGTGGGGAGCTAAGGAGATCAATGATTCAAGATACTGGGGAGGGGAAGTTCTAGTGGGATGGGCCTACGGGTCATGTATGGGCATGGTATGCCTCTGGGCCTTCGGGTCATGTATTGCAGGTCATGTCGGGCCTTGTGCCTTGGGCCTACGGGTCATGTACGGGTTCCCCTTCAACCCTTAAAAGGGGGATTATCTATAATAAAATAAAAATAAGGACTTCGGTACATTCTGGAAGAATAGATGAGATACCAAATTTTAGTGGATGTTTTATATTTGGCATCGAGCCCTTCAATGTTGGAGAATTAAGCTTTGCACCCAGCAAGAGTTTATGTAAAGAACTGGAAGCTATGTATAGAGTAGAGGTCGAGTTGCAAGAGTATTCATTGAAGATATCCTAGAATTTGAACACACTCTATTTCGAGGAAGAATATATTATATTATTGGTATAGTGTCACCCAATGCATAGTGAAGATATATTTGAATATGAGGAAGTTGTTGAATAACTCATAAAATACAATTACAAAGAAACCATGGGGGTAGACCAATTCACTTGGGTAATATAGTGAACCACTCATGAGTTATATTGAGTGAACTTGGTTACAAGATGATCCCTAGACACCCATTGTAATTGGTGATTCTATTATAGTGGATAATACATTAATCAATGATAATTAACATAAAAAGGATTAGGTTTCCCACATCAGGGCTAAAACTTAGAAAATACCATGTGGTGATCTTTTTTTACATTTATGTATTTCTTGTGGTTGTGGAATGTTGGGTAAAACAAAAATTAATTTATATCCTAATATATATTAGGGTTTCAAATATAAAAGGTGATAAGTTTGTAAATATGAATTGGAATTTGATAAAATCTGACCACACCAAATTCACCTCCCTCTCTAGTGTGCCTATATAGTCCATTAGGACACTATAATGTTAAAAATATTCAAATAATTAAGTATAAATAGTTATAGAACATTTTATGTATAATAAATGTATACATTAATACATAATACATGAACCAAAAAATATATAACAATTTATCCTAACATTTTAAATTATAAAGTAATGATAACACATGTGAGTAATCCAAATGATAAAATAATGAACACATGCTTTCTAAAAAATTATCATCTTAAAAATCAGAACATGACAACATACAAATATATATAATTATAAAGAGTATTCATCTTTCCCATAAGTTAATAGAATAATTCAAGCCAACACTTCAACATATAGAATTATAGTGCTGCCAATGAAAGATATAAATAACTAAGCACATGAACACTACATATAAAAATACATTAAACATAGAATATCACATGTCAATATCAAGTCTAAAATTACTAAAATGTTAATATATAATGTAGAAGGTAAAAATATAGAAAAATTATGAAATTATCTCCCATCGTATAAAATAGTTAGTTCAGTTCAATCATTTAATATAAATATAATATAAGTGAAAGAAATACTACCTATATTAATGTAAACAAAAATCCAGTGAACTCTATCTCACAGTAATTTAATTTTACTTCTTTTAAAATTATACCCATTACTTTTATAAATTTAATAAGGAATAAATTTTAATAAGTATCCATATATTGACCAGAAACGACATAATTTTACATTGAGGTACTTATGGAATATTCTTACAAAATATCAAGCAAAAATTATTTTTGGTGACCATATAATTTTGGGTCTAGTAGTTTTATCAATAAGATATTTAGGTAACCAAAACTATTTACTTCTTATAAAAATTTCATCCTTTACTTTAGATAAATATTTAGAAATGTATGCATAATTAATACCATATAATTGAGGAACTTTAAAATGAAAATTATTGGCACAATGTCCATTAATTCCCTAATGAAAATACTCAATAGTAGATATGATCTCACATTTAATACCAGGAACAAAATAATTCCAATAAAACTTAGATTTTTTACCATTCCTACCAATTCCAAATCCACATTTATTTATTTTAACCCTACCAAGGATTTTGGTCAGGTAATCTTAAACTTTAGTAGACATGCTAGCATGAATTTTCAAATAATAAACCTTAGCTAATAAATATTTAATTCTAGAATCATTCCTAGCACAAATAGTTTCATATTTATCAATATTAGACTTTATTTCAAAAATATATTTAGACAAAACATATTTTAAAATAAGAACAAAATCATGATATTTATGTAGAGATTTATGTTTTTTATTTAAATTATCATATTTATCTTAAATTATTATTTAATATCCATTAATCATATCAAAAGAATAATTTTCAGATTTAGAATTGGCAAAGAAGAATGATTTTACCTCATCAGTCCAATCCATAAGACATAGATTTACCTTTTGGTTTGAATGATCAACTTCATAGTTAGAATGATATTCATCACTTGAATCCTAAAAAACACTCAAAGTAGACTTCATAACTTTATTTACTTTCCATTTATAATATAGATTTCTAGATTTTATTTCAAATTTGAGTTAAGGGTAGTCAGGTATCAAATGACCATGTTTTTTACATTCATATAATCTGACCTCTTCTTTATCTTCCTCCCATGATTTTTATTTCCCCTATTTTAAATCTTACTAAATATTATAGTAATCTATGTAATTTAATCACTATAACTTGAATTAATAGAATATTCATTATATGAATCATAATATATATCTTTATCCTTTTAAGTATAATCTTCAAAAGAAACATTTTCTTTATTGACTAGCTTATGATCATCAACTTCTAATTTCATCTCTACTTTATATATCATGAGTGTTCTAATTAAATTATTTTGTTTCAATTCATTTATAGTTGTATATTTTCTAATAGAAATAGATATTCCACTCTATTTGGTAGGTATAAATCTAATAAAATTTAAAGTATAATTAGTTTCTAGTACAAAAACACCCAAATAAATAACATCATTCACTATTTTATTGAGTGTTCCATTCATTTAAGTAATAATTTCTTCATCAAACATAAAAAAGTATCAAATATATGATTTGTAGTGTTGTAACTCAATTATCTTACATTTTTTGTTCCTTTATAGGCAACAACAATAGTTTATCACATATCATAGGAAACAACACATTAAGATACTATATTGAACCCATCTTGTCCTAGTCTATAAATTATATCATTCACATATTTTGAATTAAAATTAGAATCAACTTCTTGAGTTTAAATCTATGTATCTCATTCACTAGTATAAATATTTTAAGTTTTCACCACCTTCAAGTAAACTTTCAATACAAGATTCTTCAAATATATAAACATTATAGATTTACAATAACCATAATTTTCACCATTGAAATAAGGATCTCTAATCATAGGCATACCTTCTCGAGAATAAACCATCAACCATTATCTATTGAATCTTTTCACTATCTAGTTAAGGTCAAAGATATTAAACTTTTAAGAGAAATATTTGCTACCAATAATTGTCCCAAATAGGTAGAAAAAGACTAAAGTGTGTGTGTGTGTGGGGGGGGGGTGAATTGAGACAATAAAATAATTTCACTAATTTAAATATTATCTATTAAAGTGTATCAAATCATTCTTTTAATTTTAATTAGTTAACTTAGTAGAAATAAGTACAGTAAATAATAGGAAACACAAGGTTTTTATAGTAGTTAGGGGCTACAAGAATATCCCCAAGCCCACTCTATCAACACTCAATGCAATCTTGGTGATTTTATTTATATATTTTTCATAGGGGTCTCCCAATTAAGTTTAAGAAATTTTTATGTAGTACAACAATTTTTTTTACTAGGACTTCAGATCCTTTTATAGATAACTTCACAACCGAGTATAAGAAGTTAATACTTACTCTATAGCTAAGTACAAGTAGTTGAGTACAAGAAGTTGAAACTTATTCCACAACTCAGTACAAGAAAATGTCTATTAGAAACAAAAATCTGTAAAAAACTATCTTCTATGATCTAAAATATGTAGTCTTCTTATAGATAATGGATAAACTTCAAGGTTTAGCTTTTGGAAAACACTTTTCCAAGATATTCAATGAATACAACAATAGAAAACTTTTCCAAGATCTTCCTCATTATTTTCTTCTAATATTTAGTGGAAATAGTAAAGTAAATATGAAACTTCTTCTTCTTATTCATTCATCTCAAAATGAGTAATATCAGTAGTGGGAATAGAATAATGAATATAAAAATTAATTCTATTATCTTTTTTGTATGTAGCAAGTACCATGGAGTAATATTAGATTGTTTATTTTTTTATAAGTTCTTATTTTCATGTAACTTATTTTATTCCTACTATAATATATATATATATATAATACTAATAAAAATATATTCATTAATAACTTATTATTCCTATGATAAATTCTATCAAATTCATCAATAATCTTCCCTATAATTTTAGTACAAATGATCTATCTTTACTTATTGAAAAACATCCTTTGTAACTTCTTTATTTTTTTGATAATAAAGATTTAAATAATAGATACAAAAATTCTTACAATTTATGCCTAGTCAATCAGTATTTAAATTTTTATTTAAATATTTGAATCAACCCAGAAATATTATAATAAAATCTGTCAAAAAAATTTAAACATTTGAATTAAAAATATTGATAAACCCAAAATAATATTCTAATAATATGTGAACAAATAATTATCCATGAAACTTTCTACTTAAATTCTCTTTTTTCTAAACTATACAAGTCATTGTGGTCTTGAAAATATCTTCATGACACAACTGGCACTATATCTTAAAATAATAAAGTAAAAAACTATAAAATTAATCTTCTTTGAGTGTAAGATTTGTTTTCTTCATTCTATAAGAGTTGATATTAATTTTATAAGAGTAATTTATTCATTATATAAGAGTAATTGTTCTATTATATAAGAGTCATCTCCTTAATTTGGTAAGAGTTATCTCCATAAAAATTTAAGAGTAAATCATTAGTTTATAAGAGTAAAACTCCAAAAATATAAGATTAATTATTTTAATATTTTTTTAAAAGGAATCATCTCCTTGATAAAAAATTAATATTATTTCCATTATTCATCATAAAAAATAATATTCTGTCCTTTGTGAAAAATATATATTTGAACTAAACTTCTCAAAAATCAATACAACCAAACTTATGAAACCTATAAACTATAAAATGAAAGGTTTTATTCAATTTAATTTCATACATAATATTTATGACTATAAAAAATATCCAAAAATCTAGTCCTTATAGATGTGATTATTATCCAAACTCTGTGATGCATAAGTTTCTATTCTTATCCATAATTTTAGACTTCCTGCATGCATAAGATATATATCTCTACTCAAATGTAATGCATAACATATCTGAATTTTTCATATTACTAATGCATAACAAATCTACAAATTTTTCTAATCATACGTAATAAATATCATCAAGATCTAATTATATGTAATATTTTCCCCTTTTTTGAGATAACTAAAATATAAATATGCAATATTTTTTGTACTCAAGAGTAAACCATAAGATATTCTTCATAACTTATCCAATATACATAATATATTTTAATTATAAAAATATAAAAAAATTAGTGTTGGGTAATATATTTATTCAATGGTTCCAATATGTAATATTATTAAATAAAATTCATTATGTAAGAAATATCATATATATGGATAAATTATTCTAATATAAAAAGTGAGAGTAGAAGTAACACGTATAAATCACAAAAAGGGTTAATTAATTATCATGACATAGATAGAGTGGAAAGGCTCCACCTAAAAATAAAAGTTTCAAAACATATAGAAACAAATCAAGGAAAAGTTTAAAATATCCAAACCCATGTATAGAAAACCTATATGGGAAAGTAATCACATATAAAGAGTTAGGTGTATGAGAATCAGTCATACAAGAAACACATATATGAAATTCATAACTTATGTAGCCCTATATTGTTGAGAACTTGGGGATCACTAACTAAACTATGATCCTCCTAAGACTCTTGAAAATAACATGGGAAGTGTAACTCTACACCTAGATTCCAAAAAAACCCATGTCACTATCAGTTTATCAATCATGCTTCCCAATAGACACAGTCCATCAATATAGTTACGAAGAATCAATAAAACCATTGAAAAAAAATCCCACATCCTAGCTATAATCAAGTAACCCACCACTTCCTAGTACTCCTATATAGGATAGTAAAATGCATTCTAATTTTGAATCATCTCAAAAAATACCAACCATCTCCATAGACGATCTCAATCCCCTCAGGCCATGATCAATCCCATAACCCTAATTCAAAAATCTTACTTGTATGAAAAAATTTCCTGTACTAGTCCCATGAAAGGAAAAACTATATTGGTCCCAAGGAACCACTTCAAAACTATGTAATATTTAAAAATACTGTTACAACTATCCTATTATTATTGTCACATTTGACTACTTATTTTCACCCAAACATGTCCTAAGATTTTTTTATATAAATCATCCATAATCACCATCCCACTTCTTCTAAGGTGGGATACTCATCCATAACAGAGAAGTTATCCAAGTATTCCCACCAAAGCCCATTCTTAATATATCCCAATTCCCCTCTCTAATAAATTACAATACCCATGGGAAATATTATTCCCTATTTTTCCTCAAACCACTATATGGAACACTTATAGTGAATGGTCACTTCCTCAAACCACTCTAGTAAACCCACTCATTAACACACACTAATCCTCTTAGGATAATAATGGTATAGTATTCCCATTCTTATCAATCTATTCCCTTATAGACAATTCTAGGATATAAGAGCCATGTTCAGGAGTCATTCCAAAAAACCCTAAGGTTATACACTAACTAAAATCACTACTCAAAGTCATATCAACTTGTGAATTTTTACCCATGTCACTAAGACTCATATGAATATAATTATGGTTTATTTCATAAACCATGAAATTTTGGTCTCTTTAAGTATAAATTGTAAGAAATAACCTTGGAAATATAGTCTCCAATAATCTATCAGGTTCCCAAAACACACATAGGATACCTGTTCCACTATAATAAAGCTCTACCCTAATACCTCATAAAAAAATGGAAAAAACTTTGACCCTATATGACATCCCAACCCAAAACCCTATGAATTCACACATAATCACATGAATACACAACATATGGTTAAGTATTAAAGTGAACAACTTACTTAATATTAGAGTCACATCTCATCCAATCATGTATATCCAAGCCTAATCCAAGATAAAAAAATACTCACCAAGATCCCCAACCTTAGTCATATGAACAATTATGTGTGGAAGGTTCAAGCCATGCCTTTGGAAACCCTATTAGAAGAATCTCTATAAATAAATACCCAATTGATCAAAAATTTTAAACTAATTTGATAGAATCACTTGAAAAATCACATAATAATTTACTTTTACCAAAAAAGTGAGAAACATGTGATATTCTTCCTCTTTTTTCATCCACTAGAAATCAAAAAAGAAGCTGTGTCATTTTGTGATGATTTAACTACGATATAGTGAAATTATCATCAAATCCCTAAATTGAGGCATAAATAAAAATAAAAATATACATATAAAGATAAGAGAATGAAAAAGGGAGGGGTTATGACCTTATTTTCATAAATAAGAAAGCTAAAACATCACGGTTTAAGGGAGAAAAAGGGAAGGGAAGAATAAGAATGGGGGAAATATACCTTTTTGGTTCATAGGTTGGGAGGGAGGAAATTTTCAGTGGTAGATGAAATAAGTGATATATAAATGATCCCTTTTCCCACATAAAAACAACTTTAGGGTGTACATGGTACCTAGTAAGCCTGTACTACATACCTGGTAGCCAACAGACACTCGATACAGACCTATTAATTGGCTGGTGGATATACAAGGGGTACTACCTCTGGTGTAGTCACATGGTACCTATGACCCTACATTGGGTACTTGGTGGGTTTTTACTACTTTACATTAGCAATAGGGCTACCCTGAACCTATTTTAGTCAGTTCTCAAAACCTATAAATCCTCTAATCCATGATGAAACAACCACAATTAAAATTAAAATACCTCAAAAATCAGTCCCAAACACTAATTCAAGACTCCTTGCTCTAGGTATATAAAAATTCAAAATTTATCCTGAAAAAAGTGACTTGAAATAATGTGGTATATTAAAAACTCCCCACTATATGGATTCTCATTGCTAAGAAGTATCAAAAATAATTTCCATATTTCCATATCACCTACTAAAATTTGATACCAATGATTATTTTGAATCTGAACTGTATTCTATCACATTTTACACCAACCCAATCCTTCAAGACTAGATTCCATTAAAAAATATAACCTAAAATTTTATACTTGTTAGTCACCTCCCAAAAAATATATACAATGCTACTGTAACCTCATTATACCTGATTTCATGAGATAAATGTTAGATAGTCCCATTATGAACTGATTATCTCCAAAATCCATGTATCCCACTTACCATGACATAGTATTCAGTATTTTATCCATGATTTTTCTACCCAAGTGATATCAAGAAAACACTCATGAAATTTCTAATGGATTAAAAATATATTCTTGGTTCAATACACCAAACATTCCCCTAATATAGTAGATCACCACCACACTATCCCCCTAGTGCATCGATCTATAATAATATTAATTAATACTTGATTTATACATTAAATCATATCCTATATCATTCACTAGGAATAATAAATTTATTTAAAAATCACTTACCCATACTGATCCTAACTTATACAAAGGAACTAGATTGAATTAACCTAACATAACCTTGAATCTTAGTGACACCTTCATCACTCAATCCTAATCATCTACCTCAATCCTGAATCAAATAAAATTCTAGTCAAAACCTAATCAGAGTTATACTTGGAATGATCTATATGGAACACCCCACTATAGAATTTCATATATCATCATCCCACTAAAACAACTCCTTTGGACACTGGAATTCTATAAGGATATCCGCACATGATTCTTACTTGTGAAAACCCATTGATCTCAACCAATGAGTCCTACTCTCGGGTCTATGATGTTAAGATATTTCTAAACAACCCTCAATATCTTTCTAAACCTTAATCATTACTACCAATCATCAACATGATTAGGCCCCTATATACATGTCTCATTCCACCCATAAAACTAAAATGAACTCATCTCACTAACCCCCACCATCTCTTTCAATTTTTCCATTCAATACCCATTATCAGTTTTGTAACAACCCACACTTGTTCATGTCAGTGGAGTCAAAATTGAACTAGGTTTATAGGATAGATAAACCAAAAGTAGTTTAAAATTTGGGTTTTGGATCAAGAATTGGCATTTGGGAATGCTTTTGAGATGTTTAAATATAGGTTTTTGAGGTGGTGGATCAGGTGGAGAGGACAAAGATGGGTCTAGGGATTTAATAGATGGAAAATGGACAAAGAGTGGATATAATAGGACATCGAGTACCCATTTTAGTGGCACAAGGTACCTAGTGAGGTTTCTATGGGTGGTTCCCCCTAAACAGGGCCACATGGTGGCTGGTTCTAGACACCAGGTACCTAGTGGAGCACCATGTCACCAATTTTGGGTGAATGGGTACATAGTACACCCAGGAAAAAACGTTTTCTAAAAGTGTAGTATAATACTTTTAGGGATTTTATTTTATAATCCCTTCTATATTTTAGTGTTCTATCTGACCAAATAGGGGATTTCACATGCCCCTCCTCTCCTTCTCCTCCCCTCTTCTCTATTGATTTGAGTGTATTTGGTAGCATTATTTGGAGATTAATGTTAATTTTACACTATCTTATTTATCATCATCTTCCTTACTCTCATTTTATTTAATTTCTATGGCTTAAGTTTATGGATTTTATAACAATTCAATTAGAGTATGGTCGAATTAGGTGCAAATAATAGATTTTTCATTCTACTTCATTAGAGGGATTCATAGGTGTATGGACAATCAAGGTTTTTGGTGGTTTCAATTTAGGTAAGTCTCTTCCTTGATTTAATTTTTATTTTCATGTATTTGGGAATGAATTTGAGTGATTAATTATTTTTAGTTATTGGGGATTTGGTCTAAAATGATCTTGGGAGTGTGTCAGAAGTGATATGCGCCTATACTTGAATTTTAGGCCATGGAAGGTCACCTAGTGATTTGTTCTTAATTTATACCTAATAAATTAATAATTTTGAATAATTATAATTGTTTTATAATTATTTGAATTTTTTATTAATGTATCCGGGTCCTTATATTGATAGGAAATGACCTGTTGAGACTGGAGTAGGCAATGAAGGGAATAACATTAGTTGAGAAAGGTGGTCCCAAATTATTTTCCTGATGGTTTATACATTTTCCCCTAAAATATTTGATATGTGGTCTTTATGCTAATGTGCTATCAGTATGAATTAATTGAATTAATTTCCTTTGACCCATATGAGTTGGATGAGGATACTTAGTTCCACAATAAACCCTTTGATCATTAACATCATTTTCTTAGCCACTGATAGACATGGTCTTGATGAAATATATGTGAAAAATAGTAATAGAACCTAAGAGAGATATGTACTTGGTGATTTAAAACATATTGAACCTTGAATAGGTGTGATTAGCCATATATGAGTGGGGGATATAGTTGATTAAGGTTCATCAACTTAAATCTTGGTCAAGTGAAACCTTGATGTTACCTTATAACCACATATATTGTTTCAAATTTGTGTGAGGTGAGTATTACTCCCTAATTTGAATGTGGTAAATAGGTGGGTATACCATTGGAACAGACTTAAGTATATATTGTGCATGATAGGAGAGACATAATAGGACTTTGGGGGTGAGATGAATATTATTACACCCCTTATGTGATTTTCCTAGGTCATGGTATCCAATCTATTATTAAGTCATGATGCAATTATGGTTAAGTAGAGTAAATCTATAACCATTTAGTGGTGGGCCTCAAAACTAGTGTTATAAATGGATAAAATAAATCTATAGGGGTTGTACTGATGGTAAGAATACATGGTGGACCATGATATGTACTCTTGTATCATTATTTGTAACTGGGTGAATATTGATATAAGGCTAACATGGAGGTATCCTTAAATTAATGGGAATTTGAAAACTGATTGTGTTCCCAGGGGACCAAACTAGAAGTAAAGTGCAGGTCGGGGTTGAATGAGTTATAACCAAGTGACCTTTATAATAAATTTTCATTTTTAACATTTTCAAATTCTTTTGTTTTTAAATAAGAAATGATTTATATCATGTGAATTCTTATGCCTAGTATACTAAATGGTTATTAATTGTATTATGGTTTGGGTACTAAATCCAACTGTGCTCATGTGATGTAACGAGAATATGGGTTGGGTGATCATGCCAACCACATGAAAATAGGATGTGATGGAATGAAATATTTATAATGGGTTAGGTGAGAATGACAATAATGAAGATGTGTGATCATATGGAATGGATTATGCTATAAGTTGGGAGATTCATCAACCATGGGAAGATTATTGTATAGTTTTTATGGTCATTCCAACAATGGTTGTGTGTGTTATTATGGAATTCACAATACTATGGGTTAGATGACATGAAAATCATAGGTTGATTATGATACAGTTTGGATGTCATGGTAATAATGGAAGAGCTAAGGTGTAGAGATGTGTGATATGGGTTGGATGAAATATCAATAATGGATGGGATTTGATGATTTTTTATATGTGTCGGGTGTCATTCCATCCCATGTTAGGCTTATTCTAGATATTTTGAGTGTGATATGTGGGATGATCATATGGTTTGGACATGTTGTCTCCTAAGGTGGTTGTGATATGGTGGGTTGAATGTGATTCCTCATAGAGACTATATTTTTGGAGTTAGTTCCCTAGAAAAAACTTCTATGTACTTTATGATAACCTGTATTCATTATTTTGAATATAAATAAACTTCTTATTACATCATGATTATTCTTCCATGTGACATAGTATGTGATAATGTCCTAAGAGTAACTATCACACTAAAAGGTTACAATAGTTCCCCACTATGTTGAGAACCTATAAGTACCATGAAAATACCCTTAAATACATGTTTTATAACCAAATGATATCATTTTATGAGACAAAAATGCTATAAGCTATCAAGGGTGGAAACTCATTGGACTTTGAGGAACTTTCTCATGGTGTATTCCCTTAGTAATTTCTAGAGTAGGATATTATGAGAATAAGACCTACCAATAGTAAATCCACATTTATATGTGTCATTTTATGTTCCTATCAGTGGACATGTGTATTGATCCTTATAATTTATGATTATTATTAATGGATATTATTAGTTATGTACTTTAATGTATTGAAAAAAACCATGATGACATATGTTCTCGATGAGGTAGGATACTTTGGGTGCATCATAGGTAATATTGCATTAATGAATAATGGGAGAAAAGATTAGTCCCTTCTATTATTTAAAAGAAGTTGACATCTCTGGCCCTTTGATGGGAATGAAACAACCTGAATAAATCCGCAACCATTATGTTCTATGGGTAGGTTCATTTCCAAAAAGTTAAATAAATAGACCTCAGGAACATAAGTTGATGGCAATATCATGCTACCTAATTGATTAGATATATCATGATAAATAGATTATATTACATAGTAAGTGTTGGTATGAGGTTTTATGTCATTTCAACATTAACTTATTTATCTAAGGGTTCCCTGGTGTGTTTCTAGATACTAACCTTGGACTTTAGGAAGTTTCGTCTAATACCACTAAAAAAGAGGCCTAGAGGGTCACACACTAAGTGTATCCAGAACCTCAATTAAATAATAATATTATTTAATATTTAACATGTTAAATAAATAGTTATCTCATAAATGGTTTAATAATTGTTCATGTTTTATGGATCACATATATTCATCCACTTGTTATTCGAGAGAATATTTTACAAGAGGATTATTTAATAAGTATTTATTTTATATTTAGTAAATATAATATTTATTTATTTATTGAAAAATAATGCAATTATATTTATTTATTAAATAAATTTTCATTATTAAAGGCCTTATAAATATCGTGGAGGAATGACGAGATGATTTTAAAGGTCCAGTGAGAAATAATATATATATATATATATTAAATATTATTTGAATAAAATTTAAAAAATTTATTCAATAAATAATATTTAATTAATTCACTTGTTTTATGAATTTCAATAAATAATAATAATAATAATATTATTATTATTATATACATGGGGTTTCATGGAGATTATGGAAATATTAAGGGTGAACAAGCAATTATTATTTTATAACCCTATCACTTTTTAAACCTAATTATATTATTTCTAACCCTAAGGGTTTCCATTTTGTTTTAGTTGTGCACAACAACATATATAAAATTATTTTAAGACCTAGAGATCCCATCTCCAAGAACACTCTCATGATTGGAGAGCGATCCTCCTTCACCACTCCTCTCGATTCTAGAGAGATCAAGGAGAATCATTCTTAGAAGAGATTCTCATGGCGATCAAGGATGGACGACACAATCATTAGGATATTCTATGCTAGAACTCAGATATTCCTATGAAAATTCTTGGAGGTTTGTGGTACACATGTGGATCACCACTAGAAGGAATCTATACTTATTTCCACTAGTGCAATGACAGTACAATGTAGATACATTTTCATATTCATCAATGAAGAAATAATTCATCGTATGGTAGTGAAAATACATCTAGGTGGTCAACTATCATTGATGGATTTATGAAGTCGGACTATCTCTCTCTAAAAATCGCGGATGAATAGGGTCTCCACGAATCTGATTCCTTGTTCTTGAACTTTTGGCCTCTTCATTTCTGGCTCCCAAGCATTTCAATTCTCATTGCTTCTCTAGTTTTGGGGAAAAAAGGGGCGAGAAGTGGAAGTAAGAGATCCGGTTGAAGAAAAAACCTAAACCGATATCCTTTCTATAGGCGTTGAAAGGCATAGATCTATGAAATACCATCTCGAGGAAATCATCCTTCTGCAAGAAATTGGATGATGGCCGACTCGCGGTGGAGGCAGACCCGGAAGCATTGAAGCAGCGTTCTCAATTCTGTAAGTTCTCGGTATTAGGATGCATATCATACTTAAAGGGTGACACTCCATGGTCGGTTGCGGAACTCAAACTGAGGATCTCTCACATATGGGGATTTCTCGACTGGAAGCTTGTTCCGATCGGGTGTGGGTATTTTCATATCCTTTTAAGCTCGCAGGAGGAGCTAGATCGAGTCTGGTCGATTGGCAATATTCAGTTGAAACCAGGGCTGCTGCGACTTTCGGAATGGGATTTCTCCTTCAATCCTCATACACATCGAAATACGACGGCTCAGATCTGGGTACGACTCCATGGATTAAATTTCTTCTTTTGGAATCCCAAGATTTTAAATGACATCTCCTCTTGCATCGGTTCTCCGTTGAAGATAGATCATCGGACGAGCAATGCGGAACTTGGCTTGTATACGAGGGTCTTGGTGGAAGTTGATCTTGGGCACAAACCGCCAGAGTCGATTGCTTTCAGTGCAAATGAGTAAAAAACCAATATTTGTTTGGAATATGAGCGCATGCCTCCTTTTTGCGATCTGTGTAAGATTGTTGGTCACTCACTTATGAACCATCGTGTGATGAAGAACCAGGTGAAGTCAAGGGATGAGCAACCAAAGGAAGATGGTTGGACTCAGGTAAAATGAAAGAAGAAGGCTCAACCCACTGATTCTAGATAGCATGTAAATAACCAGATAAAAGTTGATAAATGGGTTAAAAAATCTCATGCGGGGGAGTCTTCTGGTGTTAAATGGTCCAATTTAGTTGAGGAGGAGGGGACCGAGGGTGTTATTGTTGCGCATTTGGCAGAGGAAGTGAACACGATGCAGAACAAAACTGATAATTCTACGGGCTCGTCTGATTCTGGTTCAGGTGAGAAAATCCCAAAGGAGGTTAACACTCATGCCTCGGGTAGGATACAAGATGTGGTGCACCCTTCTGAAGCTATAGATGCTGACCACAACCTGCAGGAGGAAATTGAACATATGGTGAGAGGCATTCTTGAACACCCATGGTAGGAATGCCAACATAATTCCTGGGGTGATGGACTACAAGCCGTGACTCAGGTGGAGGGACATGAGGTTGCAGGTATGCTTATAAAGGATGCGGCTGCAGGTACCTTTTCACCCTCCATTTGCAATGTTGATAAGAATATCATAATTGCAGTGGGTTCACATCCTAATACTAATATTGATCATTTAAATGGTACCAATATTCAACCCGACCAGCCTGCATCTCTCTCAATAGAGACTCATATGGATCTGAATTCGGGAATTATTTATGACAAAAACAGTATTGAAAATTCAGACCTGGTGCATGTAGATAATGAAAATCTTTACACCCTTGAGGTGGCAGGTTCCAGTGAGCAGACAGTGGCAGTAGGTACTATGGATACTATGACTACCTCCTTAGGTATTTCAAATGCTCGCATCCCTGTTTTGGCTTCAATAGATTTCCCAGCAACTCTGATTGTGTCTCCAATCTCATTGAATACAAATAAAGATAAATGTGGTATTAAAATAGATTCT
Source organism: Viscum album (assembly GCA_963277665.1). NCBI lineage: Eukaryota > Viridiplantae > Streptophyta > Magnoliopsida > Santalales > Viscaceae > Viscum > Viscum album. Next base: position 228,433,416 of record OY728162.1, read on the forward strand.
AATATCTCTGTTGTCTCTTCCAAGAACAAGCAGGGGAAACAATCCAACCCATCTTCCTCTAATGATCCTAGAAGGTCAGCAAGGAACAAGGGTTCAGGTGGATCAAAAAAAGGGAGCTCTAGCTCCAAACGCAGGTTCAAATGAATTACTTTTTTTGGAATTGTCAGGGTGTTGCTAACTCTGACACTTTTATTGTGCTCAAGCGATTTATTTTGACTCACAAACCAATCTTAGTTTCCATTGCTGAGCCTAAAGTTAATTTTTCTACAAAATATTTACACTTGTGCTCTTTTGGTTATAATTTTCTAGGTGCTTGTAAAGAGGGCTCCTCTACTGAAACTCTCTGGATTTTTCATCACTCATCTTTGCAGTCTGTTAATATTGTTAAAATTTATGACCAAATGTTTACTTGTGTTTCCTCTTGCGCTGGCATTTGTACGGTCTGCACTATGATTTATGCTAAAAATAGGTATCAAGACCGTAGATCCCTTTGGATTGACCTCCTTTCCCTGTCTTCCTCTGTTCAAGGTCCCTGGCTGGTGATCTGTGATTTCAATGCTATTCTTCTCCCAAGTGAAAAGATTGGCCCATCACACTCTACCATATCCACTAGATAATTTAAAGCCACTGTTGAGGATTGTGACCTTTGTGAAATCAATCTTACTAGTGCCAAGTACACATGGTATAGAAAGTCCCTCAACAGGATTGTTGCTAGCAAACTGGATAGAGATTTCACTAATACTACTGCTCTAGACAATTGGGATTCCATATCCAACATTACTTTACCCAAGATCAACTTTGATCATCATCCCATTCTTGTTAGCTTCGTCTCTAGGGGCTCAAAATCTCCTCTTCCCTTTAAATTTAACAATGCTTGGACTGCGGTCCCTGAATGTTTCAACATGATTAAAGAATTCTGGGATGGTTTGAAGCATCAAAGCGACTATTTTGCTTGCAATTCCAAATTAAAGCTTCTGAAATAACATCTCAAGGGGTGGTGTTTCTCTAAAACAAAGCAGATCAATGCGGACATATCCTCTTTGGAGAATGATCTTATTCGTATACAAAGCTCCAATACCTGTTCTGATTTTTCTCTAGACCCTCAAGCTGAGGTTTCTATCACTTCGAAGCTTAGATCTCTTCTGAAGCACAAAGATAACATGCGCAAGAAAATCTTCAAAACTAAATGGCTATCGGATGGTGACCAAAATACGAAATTCTATAATGCTCTTCAAATAATCAGGAAAATCAGTAAACCTCTTGCCCTTATTAAAGTTGATGATACTCTTCTTGACACTGAGGATAACATTTCTAATCAAGTTGTTCATTACTTCCATAATCTGTTTAATGGTCCGGAGGTTAATAAGGATCTCCTCCCTGATATCATTCCCAATATGGTCATTGCTGAGGACAATGATCATCTTTTAATCATTCCTATGGACCATGAAATCAAGGACACTGTTTTCAGCCTTAACCCTGACAGTGCCCCGGGACCAGATGGGTTCAACAATGGTTTCTTTCAACAATACTGGGATCTTATTCATATGGATGTTTGAAAACTGGTTAAATCCTTTTTCTCCAATGGTGTCCTACCGCATGGGATAAATGCCCAATTCCTTGCTCTCATACCTAAAGTGGATAATGCTGATGAAATTCATCTTTTCCGTCCCATTGCTCTCATTAACACTCTCTATAAGGTTATTACAAAACTCCTTGCTAATCGTCTCACCTCCATCACGAAAAAAATTGTTTCTTGGAACCAATTTGGCTTTATTAAAGGAAGAACTATTCAAGATTGTATCTGCCTTGCCTCGGAATGTACTAATATGCTAAATAAAGTCACTAGAGGAGGCAGTGTGGCCATTAAATTAGACATTAGGAAAGCCTTTGACACTATGGATTGGAATTTTATTTTTAAGGTTCTTAGGAACTTTGGGTTTAATGACTCTTTTATTTCCATGATATGAACCTTATTTAATTCAGCTTCCATCTCTGTGCTGGTCAATGGTTCCCCTAAAGGTTTTTTCAAATGTACCAAGGGGGTTAGGCAAGGTGATCCCCTCTCTTCCATTATTTTCTCTATTTCCAAGGATTATTTAAGTAGGCTCATCACGAGTCTTGTGAATCAAAATAAAGTCATCCCTATTCAAGCTACTAGAAATTTAAATGTTCCTACTCATCTCTTATACACTGATGATATAATTTTATTCCTTAAGGGAGATATTCGGAACATTAAAAATCTCAAAATTTCCCTGGCACATTATGAAGACATTTCGGGTCAAACGATTAGTTGGAACAAATCCTTTTTCTTATTTGGGAAACACTTCACCCCAGCAGAAAAAACCACATCACTGATTACTTAGGAATCAAAGAAGGCTCCTACCCTTTTACTTACTTAGGTGTCCCTATCTTTTGGGGTAAGCCAAGATCAAGATATTTTCACAACATTGTGGATCAAATGATCAAACAACTATCTTCTTGTAAAGGTAAATCTCTTTCTATGGATGGCAGGGTTTTTCTTGTCAAGTCTACCATTATTTCCAAGATGGTTTACTCTATAATGGTTTACAAGTGGCCCGCCAGTCTCCTCAGAAGAATCAACACTTGCATTAAAAATTTTGTCTGGACTGGTAGTACGATTGAAAGAAAACTTGTCACCATACCTTGGGTCACTTGTTGTAAACCCCTGGATAGGGGTGGTCTTGGTATTAAGAACCTTAAGCTTTTTAATGAAGCTCTTCAAGCTAGAATGACCTGGAATATTATTCATAGTAACTCTAATTCCTTGTATTTTCTTAGGAAAAGATTTGTTAATAAGCTTCGGAATGGTAATTTTGGTTACATTACTTCTTCCATCTGGCCTTCCATTAGACATTCTTTCCTTTCTATCATGAACAATGCTAGATGGATGGTTAGCACTGATTCTTCTTTGAACTTCTGGCTGGAAAATTGGACTGGCACCCCTTTAATATCTATGCTTACGTCCACCACTAGTTCTGAGAACACCACTTCCACTATTCGTGATGTTGTTAACTCCCATGACATCATCATTCCAGACCACATCAGTCACATCGTTAACAATTATCATTTTTCGGATACTGATGATTTCTTTATTTGGGAACCTTCCTTTAACGGTGTCCTAGATTCTAAAAGTTTCTACAATAATAACTTCAGTAACTCTAATTCCAGCTTTTTCTGGTTGAAAGCCTTTAACAAAACTTGGATCAAACCCTCAAGATTTACTCTAATTTTGCATCTTGCTCATAATAGGATCCCCACTGATGTGTGTCTACAATCTTTTGGGATTACTCTTTGCTCTAGATGTCATCTTTGTAACCAACATCGTGAAGATGCTAACCATTTGTTCTTATCTTGTGCTACAACTGCTGCTCTTTGGAATTACATTTCTGACATTTTTGGTTGCAGATGGTCTCTCATTGACTCTATTAGCTCTCATATTCAACTTTGTGTGATTTTGGATTCTTCTAAGAAGATCAGGAATATTTTTTTGGCTGCGGTTGCTAAGCTCCTGCATGTGATATGGTATGACAGAAATAATTGTATTCATAATAACTGCTCGTTTAGTCTCAATGCAGGTAAAATGCATATTCTCATTTCTATAAAGGATGCTGCCTCTCTTCAGAAGGATCATTGTGACAACTCTGTTGGTGATTTTGAAATCCTTCGTCGGCTTAGAATTGCTGGCTCTTATAGGCTACCCCGTCGCACCTTTGAGGTCTTCTGGAAAGCCCTGCTACCAGGATGGATTAAAGTGAATGTTGACGGCGCTTCTAGAGGTAATCCGGGTCCGGCAGGTTGTGGTGCCATTTTCAGAGACTTTCATGGCAGATGCCTTGGCTACTTCTTTGGTGGTTGTGGCATGTCCTCAGCTCTGGAAGCGGAAATGTTAGGAGTCATTCATGCGGTGGACTTTGCCATGCAGAGGGGTTAGAACAACCTGTGGATTGAATGTGATTCAACCACTGTTGTTCAAGATATCTGGAAGGGCGTGGTGCACCTTTCTTGTCCACTCACTTCTCGATGGATGAAATGTCTTACATCGCTCAGGAACCTCAACTACATTTCCACTCATGTGTTCCGTGAAGCGAACATGGTTGCCGATAGTCTCGCCAACAAAGGGGTATATCAGTCCATTACTTGGTTGGATCTTTTTCCTGATGATTTTCTCCCTTTCCTTAATAAGGATTGTAATAAGATTCCGTATTTCAGACTTTTGTAACCCCTTTACATTTATGCAATAAATTGTGCCTTGGTCTTTGACTGAGGCACCAATTCTCAAAAAAAAAACTCATTGTAAGGTAATTATTTAACTTGTTAAATTAACTATAAATCATTATGTGATGATCCTAAATTTGGTTTCAGTGTTCTCTTATCAATTAATCCTTGATTCAATTCTATTGTTCATGAAATTATTTACCGATGTATATCTTGGACTAATCATCAATTATGAAAAAAGCTGAGTGGGGTACACACCATCGGTTCTTCTACTATGCCCAAAACCTTCAAGTGGAATTATATTAGTCACATAATTATTTATAAATTTTTAATTATTTTTAATTGATTTATGAATTTATTTTTAGTTTTAATTATAGTTTAATCACTCTTTAATCAAAATCATGAGATATTCTCATCTCCCTCTTCATTATCTAAAATATAATCAATAAAATGATTAATTATGAATAAAGAAAATACGAAGAAATCATTTAGAGGTTCCAAGTATTTTGGCTATATAACACAAGAATACACAATATATAGTCCATTGGTACACATTGTTAACCCTTGTTTAACTCCCCAAGACAACTCAAAAATCAATTCAAAATTAATTCGATGAATGCTTATTTATTATACTCTGTGTGTATTTAATACCCTACGTGTTAACTGGGTCCACCTGACATATGGTTATCCAAACTGCATAGTGTGTAACTTGTGTACATGACATATAGTCCATTAGTCAAAGATAGTCCATGTGGTTCCACATGGGATGTGTCATGACCCGCCCCAGTGGGGACCATGTCGTGACTCCCCAAGCCTTCCTCCAATAGGCTAGGGGCTGGTGAATAGAAATGAGTAGTAATATCATTAACAGGGGAGGCATTTCCTAAATACCCCCCCACCACACACACACACATCTTCAATACCACAAAATGATGAAATGTAAAAACAAATGAACAAACAATGCATGCATACATCGATATCCCACAACTCGAGTACGATAGGAAGTAAATGAAAATAAATAGGTCCAAATACAAGCCCACCACAAAGAATTATGTAACACATGTACAACATGAAATAAAAGGTATTGGGACTACTTTCTGAAACCCTAGGAACAAACCTCATTCTTTATGGTCTCACTAAGCACCATCTAGTCCTAGTCCACCTAGGAATCCATCAAAAGGTCGATTGTCTGCACAAGACATGACACGTGCGGGCAAAGCCCGTGTAGGGGTGAGTATAAAAATACTCAGTAGGACACCCTAAAACCAAAAAGCATATAAAAAATGGAAAATATAGTCATATCCACAAAAGTATATGTCTACAATATAAAAAATATATATAGATATACTAAATAAAGACACACAATCTAGGAGTAATCCACAAACATCGTATAAAATCCTAGGATTCCAAATCAAATATTCCATGAAGAAATCATCCACGAGAACACACCCTTAAGTTTGATAGGATTGATTTCATCCATCCGAGAGGTACTGCTCATTGGGTCTCTTCATAAGAAAGATACACTAGTTGATCTGAAGAGAATACAATACATAGATGAGGATCACAATTAGGTCCTTGGGGTTATACCAATAACTCAATATGGATTAACCTAATAGGTAGAGTATTGGCACCCGATATGATCGGCTACATCAATACTCAAGACTCTACCTAGGTCACAAAGATGAATAGAGGTTCCCACTCTGATACCCTCAGGGGGATTCCAAAAACTCAATCCAGGAAGTACTGTTGAAGGGATTGTTGTCCTAGGAGTAAGAAATGATTCATACCAAAATTTAGGGAAAGGATAAGGGGAACAAACCCTCATGAAACTTGTCCAAAGAACATAGGAAAATAGATGTAAACCATGTAAGAAAAAGTACATGGTGTGTAGATGTGTTACACTTCATGTCCCTTGACCCTGGGTTCTACCTGTGTAAATGGCCCATGTCATCCAAATCGTGTCCGTGTAGAAGGAGAGTACACAATGTATAAAGGGATTACATGATGTGACCCTATACACCGGGTCCCATTCATGTACTCTAGCCATGTGCCAGTACATAGAGCCAGACTGTGTATACGTGCCCATGTACCAGTACATGGGGTATCCCATGTACATGATCCATGATTTTTTGTGTGGGTGAGTACCTGCCATGTAGGAAACCTGTGTACTTCACCCCATGTCTGTGTAATTACCAAGGTACATGTAAAGTATTTGGGGAGGGACCACACACTGTGTGATAGGTTTCACATGCCATGTGATGTTTATCTTCTTCTGGAACCCTATCCTCCACTCAGGGGTCCCACACACCGTGTAATCTAGGATTACACACTATGTTTGGTGTGGTTTTCCAAAATCCCTACTTAATGCTCTGGTTGCCTCCTAAATTTCTCTAACCACTTTTATGGGTGCACATCACAAGGAAAATCATGAAGGGGCCTCGCCCAAGCCTTGAAATCTCCGATATACCACTTATAGGTCTTTGATCCAAGTGAAAAACAAGATCATCTTCATTATTCATTACACACTGAAGAACATGAAATAGGCACCAACCATCATTTTATCTACTACTGAAAACACCATCACACCTCCATTGAGTCATACCGATTTCAGATCAACAATTTTAGGTCATTTCACCAAGAATTGTATGCGCAATGATCAATCGTTCAAAGAAACATTAAACCATAAGGAAGAATGAATAACTTCACGAAGAATGGTGAAACGAGGGGGGGGGGGGGGAGAAAAGCACAAATATGAACAAGAGGAAAAAATATCAATCAATGTTCATATTGATGTCAATTCATTTACCTTATAATGAAAAATGAATAATCAATATCCATGAAGAAATATCCCGATAAACCTCACAAATAAATCCATCCCACATAATGATCGATCAACCAGCCAATCTGTTTATTGGTTGGTCTGCATTCATCATGGAAATCAAAAATAGGGAATAAAAAATTAAATCACCTGAACTACTTGGATTTGGTTTGATCTTTGATGAAGAATGACCCATTTTCATCATTTCTGACAAGATCTGTCAAATCCAAGGCACAACAATCCTTGATCCGCAACTCCATCATCATTTTTTTGAGAGAATTCTCTATAGGTTCTCTCCAATGACTTTCTAGAGGTTATAGGGTTATGCATATAACCCTATATTTCTAATATAAGGACCTATTTAAAAGATAAAATATCCACTACATCAAACAAAAGGAATAAAATAATTTTATTCACTTTTTCACTCTTGATGGATTTTCCACAAACAACCCACACCGACCAATGTTAAGTCAATCCTAGGGTAAAATCGCCATTCCAAACTCAATGGTTCCCTTATATTTCTGATCTAGGCACTCATTTAGGATTTATTAATCTTTTTCAAGAAAAATTCATGTGTATGCTATTTAATATATTTAATATATTTTAAACATTTATTTCGGGCACACTAGGCCTTGGAATCGATTTCTATCTCAGCGCATGGTCTTGAAATTAATCCATATAATATTTAAAAATAATACAAAAAAATTTTGAGACATTAAATTCTCCCCAACTTGGCGATTTACATCCTAAAAAACAAGGGCTACTAAAAAAGATATGGGTATTGAGCATGGATATGAGCCTCCCGCTCCCAAGTACTCTCTTGGAGATTCCCATGCTACCACCATACATGCACTAAATTAATTGATCACCCATGAAGGATCCTCTCCTGATGATCCTAGATCTCCACTGGGAACTTAGTAATATTCACTCCATCCTTGATGTTCATCTCGCTACAGTCAATAACGTTTGATGGGTCATGCCTGTACGTCCTCAATTGCGACACATGGAAGATGTCATGTACCTAGTTTAACTGTGGAGGTAGAGATAAGAGGTACACAACCTCACCAAATCTAGTAAGTATCTAGAAAGGGATAACAAACCTTAGAGATAGCTTATTGCCTTTGCCAAATCTCCATATTCCATGTCAAGGTGAAACTTGTAGGGACACATGGTCTCCTTCCTTGAACTCCAAGGGACTTTATAGGCTTTTAGCATAAGAGTTCTGACGACTCTGTGTAGTCTTCATCTGCTATGGGATGATTTGAAAATTCTTTGTTGTCGCTCACACCAACTCCGGGCCCATGAGTGCTGACTCTCCTAGATCAGTACAATAGAGTGGTGACTTTTAGGGTCACCTGTGAAAATCCTAGAATGGTGCCATACTGATGGTAGAATAGTAACTATTGTTTTATGAAAACTGCACCAGTGGTAGGTGATCCTCCCAACTACGGCCAAAGTTTAACATGAAAGGTTGCAGCATGTCCTTTAGAACCTCAATGGTCTGCTTCATCTGGACATCAGTTTATGGGTGAAATGTTGTGGTCAAACACAACTAGGTCCCAAATACCTCCTGTAATCCCTTAAAAAATCGAGATGTAAAAGGAGCATCATGATTAGGAAAAAATATCATTGGAACTCCATGGAGTCGAACTATCTCCTAAACATAGAGGCGTACCAATATCTCTACTGAACTCTTCTCTTGTATAGCTAGGAATTGGTTCAACTTGGTGAGTCAGTCTATGATCACCTAGATGGCATCGTGTCTCCTGTACGTACATGGAAATACCTTCATGAAGTCAATATATATCCCATCCAAATTTCATTATGGAACCTCAAGGGGTTGAGATAGACCCACTAGAACTTGGTTCCCAGCCTTTACTTGCTGACAAGTAAGGCATCAAGAGACAAACTCTGGAACTCATTTCTTCATCCTTGGCCCCCAAAACTAATGTCGGAGGTCCTGGTACATCTTTTCCCCATCTCGATGTACCACCAAAGGAGATTGTGAAACTCTCTCAGAACCTCTTCCACCAATGTCATTAGTACCATCATGCATCCTATGAAATGAATGACGTGCTCCCCACCTTTAAAAAATCCATAAGGAGCATGCCTTGAGGATATCTGAGCATGTTTGTTCTCACAGTAGATATCCCCAAGTTGCGCCTCACTAACTCACTGTAAGAGTAGAGGGGTGAAAACCATCAACTGAAGGTAAGATGCTCCATCTCCATCCACAAAGGATAACTACAATGAGTCCAACTGCTCCAATAACTCATTCATAAATTGTGAACTAGATCTACTACTGAGAGAATCTTCCACCACATTCCCCTTACCAGAAGTATAGAAAATTTCAAAGTCATAATCCTGGAGGAACTCTAGACATTTAATATATCTTAAATTGATATCCTTATTATAGAAGATATACTTGAGACTCTTGTGATAATATTAGATGATAAACCATTCAACCATAAGGTAGTGTCACCAAATCTTCAAAACAAATACTACCACTGATAAATCAAGATCATGGGTTGTGCAGTTCTACTCATGTGGTCTCAAATGGCATGAACCATAGGCAATCACTACTTGAATCTGCATTATAACACAACCAAGGCTAGTTACTGATGCATCATAGAACACTACGTACTTAACACCCTCCTTCGAAAATCTCAAGTTTAGAGCGCTTATAAAGATCTACCTCAACTGTGAAAAAGCCTGATGAACTTTTATTTACACACAAAAGGATGTCCCTTTCGAGTCAAAGTTGTCCTAGGTGATGATATCTTGGAGAAATAAAGTATGAATATCCAGTAATAGATTACCAACCTAAGGAAGCTCTGCACCTCCGTCACACTCTTAGGTGGCTCCCAAGCTAACACTATCTCAAAATTGGCTGTGTCCACTGACACTCCATCTGCTGAGATAACATGTCCCAGAAAGTGGACCACCTGAATCTATAACTAACACTTTGAGATCTTTCCCTAAATATGGTTCTCTCTAAGTACATCTAGAACTATCCTTATGTGTATCATGTGATCCTCCTCAAAATCTGAGTACACAAGGATATCATTAATGAAGACTACCATGAACCAGTATAAGTAAGGATAAAAGATCTGGTTCATGAGTCCCATGAACACTTATAGGGTATTCATCACACCAAAGGATATCACTAAGTACTTATAGTGACCATAAAGACATCTGAATTTTGTCTTCAGTATATCCTCATCCCTTACTCACAGTTGGTGATAGCCTAATCTGAGGTCAATCTCTGAGAACCATCGTACCCCTCTAAATTGATCAAAGAGTTCATCAATCCTTAGTAGCGGATACGTTTTATTCACGGTCACCTGATTCAACAACCATTAGTCCACACAAAACCTCAAGCTCTCATCTTATTTCTTGGAAAATGAAACGCGGGGTGCCTAGGGAGAAACATTGGGTCAAAAAAGCCCTTCCACTAAAAGTTCTCCAACTACACCCTTAGCTCACAAAGCTCTATGGGATCCATCTGATATTATAGTGAATATATCAATGCCATCTTGGGGTGTAGATCAATGTAGAAGTCTATCTCTCAGTGGGGAGGTAAACCTAGAACATCTTCGAGGAAGACATCCTCATACTCCACCACCATTGTAGGAAAATGGAAACTCACAACATCCACTACACCAAGGGTCAGTCTATCCAACTGATGAGTAATTGGCTACACTATCCTATGTGTGAGTCCATCATGTGCTGCTTGGGTTTCCTTTTCACCAACAAAGGAGAACCTGGTTCCATCACTATGGAATCACCACACGCTTCACCTAAAATAGTCAATCTAGGCATGAATTGTAGATGACCAATCCATACTAATAATGATGTTGTAAGGCCTTGATGATGATACCAAGAGATCCCAACCTAAAATATCACCTCCAAGATTCAGGTCACACTATTATCATAAGTGCATGATCATTGAGTCTTCTATAGTAGGAGTCTAAAAGCATAAGGGTTGAGTCAATGGTTAAATCATAATATCTAAGTATCTAACAAGAAATGTGGTGAGAAAGGAATGACTAGAACCTATGTCTATCAATATGGAAACTAAAGTAGAAAATATATTGATCATAACTCAAATAATTACTGGATCCCTTAGGTTATAAGCTTCGACTGCCTGCAGATGTACTTACCTTTTCCTCTAGCTCCCTGAGCCTAGAATGGACCACCTGGGGGTGGTGGTGGTAACATGTCATAGCATCAACCACCTCCCACTGCTCTCCTAGATCCTCTAACACATACACTATCCTAAAGACCTACCTTCTCCTATCATTGTATTTTCTTAAGTGGCCCGTCCATGGTCTCTCTGTTGACTGTATGAAGAGTTGGAAAATCTCAGGCAAGATTCCATCTACTGTTACATGAGTAGCACCACCTTTATCTAGGATGAATAGACCCACACTGTGAGCCCTGAACTGCAGATCCGTTGTCTTGGGATCAAATTCTGAAACATCTACCACATCCAGGTCCTTGAGAATGATGTCAACTCCCTACTGCTGAGGTATCTATTCCTACTTTACCACTACTGACAACCACCAGCTGTATCTGCTCAGCCAAGAATCTTTCAACCACTGAAGTTAACTCAAGCACCCCAACATAGGTAGGAATTCATATAGGGATAATCTAGATCAGATGTATCTATCAATACCTATCTCAAAGGTCTGATCCCTGATGAACTGATCTTGAACCATATCTATTGAATACCTAGAAAGGTTGGTAAACCTCGATGAATACTCAAATATAGTCATGATTCCCTACTAGATATATAGAAGATCCTGGATAATTACAACTCTTAGTGTAGCTGGTGAGAACTACTCTATGAAAATATTCTCAAACTTAGTCCATGAAAGAGTTACCTAATCGTAATATAGGGTAACTAAACCCCACCACCGCCCTGCTAAGCCAAGAAGAAGGCTCACTGTTAGGATCATCATCCGATTTTCTGGTGCCTTGACTAGATAGAAAACTCAGGTCACCTGTAGAGACCCGAAGCTTGACGTACATGGACATTACATTACTTTTACGGAATACTTAGTACATAACAAAAACACACACACAAGGATCGTAATAGTTTAGTGTCTTTGGAAACTCGGAACGTAATCTTCTAATCGTGGTGAAAGATCTCCAATATCTCCCATAAAGATCTTCCCTTTTTTTTACCTAAAACCTTTCTTTATATCATGGGGAAAAGAAAACATAAAAGGGTGAGCTCAAATGCTCAGTAAGGGTAAACAAAAGAAATATAAATCTCATCGTATACACAAGCACATAACTTTTGGAAATCTTAACCTGCAAAAGAGATCATAATTTCATAACATGGGATAAATCATGGTAGTGAAATGTAATCACAATAATCATAATCTTAAAACATGAAACTTTGTGGCATACACACATAATCATAGAGAATCATTTCTTGTTAGTCAAGACTCATTTCCAAGACTATCTTAGTGGACAAAGTCCCTTTCTGAACCGAGTCACCCTCGTTTCATTCCTGTTTCACTGAACCGGTATAACCTACCGTTCTAGCCATGTCTATCTCATGAGATATAAAATCTTTACCCAATTCATTGGAGGGAGATATAGGTCCCACCCATCTTATAATGAATCCTTTCTTATGTGTGCCACATAATCATAAGCATACATCATAGCGTAACCTATGTAATAAAAATGGGATTCTTAAACAACATGACATCATAAAACAATTCATATAAGATAAAGGAATTCATAAAAATATTTCCATCACAACATAATCAAACCAATGTAATAATAGGGATAAAAACAGAACCCTTTTATTATCTTAGATGGAAAATAATTTTGATAAAATACTTGAACTCCATTCTTGAGGAAAATATACCTTCTACTTCAAAAATATTTTTCCTTTCATAACATGTCATACGACTTTAAAATAAAAGAAGTTGATTAAAAATAAACATGAAAACTTGTAAAGGAAGTTTCTTAAAAATCCATTCATGCCGTATAAGTTAAAAAAAACATTCTTCGTACTTTTTTCGGAAAAGTAAAAAAGTACCTCGTACGAAAAATGATAAAAGATTCCTTTCATATTCTTTACTAAAAACTCACCGAAGGGTAAAATTGGATTTAAACTATTGTAAGTGGATGGAAACAATATTACATATTGAGGGAACATGGATGTGGATGATAAAATACACCCTAGTAAATACCAAAGTATAAACAATCTCAGATAAAAATGAGATTGTGATATTTCCCTTACCTTAGGTCCGATTTGCTTCGTAAGTGTCCGAACCTCCTGTATAATGATTTAAATAATGTAATTGACTTATTACAGAATCATATTAATTGTTATGATATCATATATGGTTCACTTATGACTTTATATTACCCGTTCTTTTGTAAATTCATGTTAAAGTAGCGTTTTGGGTAAAATCGTCTCATTTGTCGTTCGTGTTTTTAACTTGTAATTATTCATATGATTACTTAGATCATGATTACTTAATTCCAGAATATAAAACATGATTTATATATATATATTCAGAATATACATATATAATAAATCAGTAAATGGAAAGAAATACACCGTTCATGGAGACGGTAGTCCGTACGTACGCATGAACGCTGTTTTCGTTTCCTTATTGAATTGAATGGAATTAAGTAGATGACATACATATAAATATAAATAATTCCAGTATCATTATTAGGTAATATATTTCATTATTACTTATTATATATACTTTATAATCATTCATGAATGGTTAATCATTGAGAATGAATCTCATCGCGTCGTGGAGACGGTAGTCCGTACGTACGCACGAGCGATGATATCGTTCCCATGGTCGTGGAATTGTGTTGAAGTGTATGTATACTATTTTAGTATCAATATCACTTTATAATAATCATATATAGTTACTCATTACACCTTTATACCTATCCAATTAAGGTGGTGGCGGAAAATAGATTACACCACAGCGTGGAGACGGTATTCCGTACGTACGCACGCGCAGTGATTTCCTTTTTCTGTAGGATGGATAGAAGGTTAATTAGAGTTGTTTCATATTTATAATAACATATAAGTATATAAGAAATACTGATGTTATTACTTTATCATGAAACAACTAAAGAATAAGAAGTCGAAGAAGAAAGAAATTGAAAAAGATCGGTAATGGATATTACCTCTTTTTGACGCGCCTTTTCTTAGCCTCCACTTAAAGAACTAAGGATGGTCTTTGAAGAAGACCAGGACCTCTAGGATGATACTAGGGAAGTGGAGAAGGTATTTTGGTAGGGGTTGGCCGAGATTTAGTTCTCAAATTGGTGTGAGGAGGAGGGGGAGGAGGTGCCCTTTTATAAGGGAGGAGAGGGGCACCTTAGGAATATCTCAAAATATTATTTTATATTAAAGTCAAAATCGGTTTATAATGGTTCCAAAGGGTCTTATTTCGAAGCTAAAGTGGGGATGGGTAGAAATCCTATCAACCAATAGGATTTAGACAAGTTTAGGTTATTATTTTAACCTTATCAATTAGATTTAACTTAAAGTTAAATAATTTAACTTTTACCGTGTCTTTTTGTTTTCTTACACTATATGGTTAATACACTTACTATAACATGCCAAACGAACCCCAAATTGTTTATTATTAATATATATTTCCTTATCTAAGTCATTTGTCCAAACCTTAGATTTTTAGGAATAAAATAACAATTAATAATATAATATTTGATTTAAAAACTATTTTGTGTCAATTTTGACACTATTTGATATATGATTTTTGTGAAAGTCATAACAGAATTATATGTTCAAACCAAGTTGATTAAATCAACACTAATATATCATAGTAACCTAGAAAATTATTGGAATTCATAAAAAGTCTTAAATTACATTTATTTTTGTATTTATAATATCAATTATGTCAATATTTCATTAATAGGATAATTACTGCATCATCTTTGTGTCATAAATAAATTAAATTATTTGATGTCTAAAAATTAAAAATAAAATACCATTATGTAGGAAATATTTTTATCTTTCTAATGAATATTTACAATCGAATTTATCTTATGTATAACCCTATATTAAAAATGTTTTAGTAAATAAACTTTGATTTTATCTCTTTTAACTCTTCTTTGAATTAAATAATAATAAATGTCCTAATCTAATCCAAGTGGACCTAAATGGTCATATTATATTCATAAGGTTGTTTTTGGTCGAATTAAACTTATCCAATAGAATTAGGACATGTGTTAGGGTAATAGTAATATCATATTTACCCTTAGTTTCCCTATTTACTATTAACCGTGGTAAAAAAAAGTAAAAAGTTACTATTCACCAAAAATTATTTTCATCTCATTGAACCACATTTTAGTCCTTGATATTAACCGTGTCTGTCGGATTTTTGAAATTCCATTCACAGAAGCGGTAAAATTAAGTTTTATGCAAAATTCAGTTTTTAACCTACCACTTAGTGGTTTCACTATTCATCAAAAATTGAAAGTTTTCAGAAAAATACCAAAAATTAGGCCTAAGATATATTTGATATTATGAACTCAAAAATGATTTCTATTTTATCAAATTAAAAACATATCAGTTGCATTAATTAATTTAAAAATTAATTCCCGTCGTCTAAACAAAAGGTGTGTTTTTAAGAGATAATAACTATCAAAAGATTGACACTTGTTTATAACTGGTTTAAATGTGAAATTACATCCAATGACCAACATTGTATTGAATTGTAAAAATATATTCTAAATATACTTTAAAACCACTCAAATTAATAATTTATCACTATTAATTATTTCAATTGAAAAAGTTGTTTTTAATTAAAATTTAGTAATTTTCACTATTCATCAAAATATGAAAGTTATCCGAAAATCACCAAAATTTCACCCTAAGCTAATTTCGATATTCCGAATCCAAAAATGAAGTCCATTTTGAAAAATAAAATTTACAAAATTTCAAAAAGTGGTTATTACTATTCATAACGGCTAGTTTTAATAATATTTTAATAGCATATTATTGTTTAGTGAAACTCGGTATTGCGTACTACACACGCTATCAAGGAAGGTCGCGATTGCGTGTAATGAAAGGCAAGTCAAGGATGCGTGTTGTGCAAGCTCCTTTTGGTGTAGCATAAAACACGAGACATTAATGAAATTAAAAAGAATATTTTTCATAAAATCTCGGGGTGTTACATTCTACCCCCCTTAAAATGAATTTCTCCCTCGAAATTCGTCGGGGTTATAAATGGTTTACTACTCGAAAGTTTCTTTAATAGAAACCCACATCGTAAAAAGGAATACCAAAACCAATCTTTAAAAACAAAAGTATGAAACGTAACGGTTACCCAAATAAACTAATCATTGGGTTTCCACATAGGTTAAAATATGGATATGGAAGAGAAATCTAACCATCATGTTCTGATGGAGAGTGGTAGAGGACATGGCTATAAAAAATCCAACAATCACAAAGCCATAAATTTGTGATGATCTAGGGTACCATCTGATTCATCAGATATAAGATCACTAGGACAACATTTTTTGTTTTCAATATCATTTTCCTAAAGTTGAAAATTTTGAATTAGAAGAAATACTTACTTGATTTTGGTACAATATCACTGTTGTTCCTGCTTTGAACAGTTTCCACTTCATCTCTTAAAGAAATGAAATGTTAAAAGATCATGTGATAGAATGACGGGTCATTCCATCTGTCTCAAACAAAAGGTTAGAAAAAGTTATTAAATATACATAAGTCATTCTATAGTGAGATTAATCATATATGGTTCCTAAAATGGACTTATACTTCATATATCATACTTCTTAATATAATAAAACTAGTTTCTACTAAACCGGGACTTTCTGTAGGCCAGTGGTCGGCGATAAAGGCCAGTCGCACTTCGGTTGTGGGTTCGATTCCCACAGCCTTGTCCGAAGCGATGGGCTGTCGCCCGTCCTGCAGGTTGTCCTTTTTCTAAAACTACATTACTATAACATCACATAAATAATATCAAAAAAAGTTCTATACTTAAACAATACTAACTTATGGTTAACATAATCCATTACAATCTTTAGGCTTATCTAAAATACTTCGGTCCAAGCATGTGAATACCATTATTTATCCCCCATATATCTTGTTGGTCACATTCCAATCATGTAAATACCTTAATGATGTATTCTCTTGAAAAAAATGAATACCCATTAAACCTTAGTGAAAAAATTAATGCTGTCAAAAGTTAACTCTTTCCACATACCAAAATCCAAAAATTCTATATACTCAAACCATGATATAACCTTCTCCTTATATCAGTCACGAGCTCATGAATACTATCAAACATTTAATTTTCTCCTTATCCCTTCATTATGCGCATATCATCTACATTCCAAAAATATCTGAATAACCTTTCATGGATACTGGTAACATTAATCAGACAACAGTGTAACAATCCTTACATGTCTCTTTATTCCATAGTACCATGAGATTACTTATACAACATTACACATGATAAACATGTAATCATTCCACTACATTCTTAAACCATTGACCGAGCTTCAACAATTCTTTCATCTCACATATCATTTGTAGTCTCTTCATCATCATCCACATAAATACTTCCCATACGACCATACTGATTATCTTCATGAGACTTACCCTTAGGGAATTGGTTTGCATAATGCCCGTACATTCCACATTTAAAACATTTAACCATTGTTGATGTCGTAGCAATACCATTATCCTCATCCATGTTGTTAACTGAACCTTTTCCTTTGCATTTAATTGCTTTGTGTCCTTCTTTTCCACACCCAAAGCATCTTCCAGTTCCTTTGAAACATTCTCCTTGATGCCTCTTCCCACATGATTTACATAGGGTAAATTGAACTTTCTTTCCTCTATGATCATCATGAAACTCCATCTTTCTCTTATTAGCTGAGTCAGGAAACTTACAAAATTTTACTTTATTGATCATATTATGAGATTGCTGATTCGGCATAATAATGATGTTTGGACTTCCAAATCCCATTTCATTATGAAGAATATCATTCCATTGTCCATCATATCCTCCATTATCGTGAATCATCTTGTTTCCAGCCATTTTCTAAAACCCAAAAAAAATAGTGTGAGAGGCAAAAATCATGCTAGGGAAAACAACATAATAGAGGTGGAGTATCCTCAATATCTAACATCTTAGGTTAAATTCTATGATCGTTACCGTAGTTCTAGGACTGTATCCTATACGTATACTTATCCTTAGGGACATCCCTAGACATACCTTATAAATATCTCTAGGGATCTCACTAAAGTTCTCGCATCCTAGTTTCCAAAGGTTGACTAAACCTTTCCTCTGATACCAACTGTAGAGACCCGAAGCTTGACGTACATGGACATTACATTACTTTTGCGGAATACTTAGTACATAACAAAAACACACACACAAGGATCGTAATAATTTAGTGTCTTTGGAAACTCGGAACGTAATCTTCTAATCGTGGTGAAAGATCTCCAATATCTCCCATAAAGATCTTCCCTTTTTTTTACCTAAAACCTTTCTTTATATCCTGGGGAAAAGAAAACATAAAAGGGTGAGCTCAAATGCTCAGTAAGGGTAAACAAAAGAAATATAAATCTCATCGTATACACAAGCACATAACTTTTGGAAATCTTAACCTGCAAAAGAGATCATAATTTCATAACATGGGATAAATCATGGCAGTGAAATGTAATCACAATAATCATAATCTTAAAACATGAAACTTTGTGGCATACACACATAATCATAGAGAATCATTTCTTGTTAGTCAAGACTAATTGCCAAGACTATCTTAGTAGACAAAGTCCCTTTCTGAACCGAGTCACCCTCGTTTCAGTCCTGTTTCACTGAACCGGTATAACCTACCGTTCCAGCCATGTCTATCTCATGAGATATAAAATATTTACCCAATTCATTGGAGGTAGATATAGGTCCCACCCATCTTATAATGAATCCTTTCTTATGTGTGCCACATAATCATAAGCATACATCATAGCGTAACCTATGTAATAAAAATGGGATTCTTAAACAACATGACATCATAAAACAATTCATATAAGATAAAGGAATTCATAAAAATATTTCCATCACAACATAATCAAACCAATGTTATAATAGGGATAAAAACATAACCCTTTTATTATCTTAGATGGAAAATAATTTTGATAAAATACTTGAACTCCATTCTTGAGGAAAATATCCTTTATACTTCAAAAACATTTTTCCTTTCATAACATGTCATACGACTTTAAAATAAAAGAAGTTGATTAAAAATAAACATGAAAACTTGTAAAGGAAGTTTCTTAAAAATCCATTCATTCCATATAAGTTAAAAAAACATTCTTCGTACTTTTGTCGGAAAAGTAAAAAAGTACCTCGTACGAAAAATGATAAAAGATTCCTTTCATATTCTTTACTAAAAACTCACCGAAGGTTAAAATTGGATTTAAACTATTGTAAGTGGATGGAAACAATATTAAATATTGAGGGAACATGGATGTGGATGATAAAATACACCCTAGTAAATACCAAAGTATAAACAATCTCGGATAAAAATGAGATTGTGATATTTCCCTTACCTTAGGTCTGATTTGCTTCGTAAGTGTCCGAACCTCCTGTATAATGATTTAAATAACGTCATTGACTTATTACAGAATCATATTAATTGTTATGATATCATATATGGTTCACTTATGACTTTATATTACCCGTTCTTTTGTAAATTCATGTTAAAGTAGCGTTTTGGGTAAAATCGTCTCATTTGTCGTTCGTGTTTTTAACTTGTAATTATTCATATGATTACTTAGATCATGATTACTTAATTACAGAATATAAAACATGATTTATATATATATATTCAGAATATACATATATAATAAATCAGTAAATGGAAAGAAATACACCGTTCATGGAGACGGTAGTCCGTACGTACGCATGAACGCTGTTTTCGTTTCCTTATTGAATTGAATGGAATTAAGTAGATGACATACATATAAATATAAATAATTCCAGTATCATTATTAGGTAATATATTTCATTATTACTTATTATATATACTTTATAATCATTCATGAATGGTTAATCATTGAGAATGAATCTCATCGCGTCGTGGAGACGGTAGTCCGTACGTACGCACGAGCGATGATATCGTTCCCATGGTCGTGGAATTGTGTTGAAGTGTATGTATACTATTTCAGTATCAATATCACTTTATAATAATCATATATAGTTACTCATTACACCTTTATACCCATCCAATTAAGGTGGTGGCGGAAAATAGATTACACCACGACGTGGAGACGGTATTCCGTACGTACGCACGCACGGTGATTTCCTTTTTCCGTAGGATGGATAGAAGGTTAATTAGAGTTGTTTCATATTTATAATAACATATAAGTATATAAGAAATACTTATGTTATTACTTTATCATGAAACAACTAAAGAAGAAGAAGTCGAAGAAGAAAGAAATTGAAAAAGATCGGTAATGGATATTACCTCTTTTTGACGCGCCTTTTCTTAGCCTCCACTTAAAGAACTAAGGATGGTCTTTGAATAAGACCAGGACCTCTAGGATGATACTAGGGAAGTGGAGAAGGTATTTTGGCAGGGGTTGGCTGAGCTTTAGTGCTCAAATTGGTGTGAGGAGGAGGGGGAGGAGGTGCCCTTTTATAAGGGAGGAGAGGGGCACCTTAGGAATATCTCAAAATATTATTTTATATTAAAGTCAAAATCGGTTTATAATGGTTCAAAGGGTCTTATTTAGAAGCTAAAGTGGGGATGGGTCTAAATCCTATCAACCAATAGGATTTAGACAAGTTTAGGTTATTATTTTAACCTTATCAATTAGATTTAACTTTAAGTTAAATAATTTAACTTTTACCGTGTCTTTTTGTTTTCTTACACTATATGGTTAATACACTTACTATAACATGCCAAACGAACCCCAAATTGTTTATTATTAATATATATTTCCTTATCTAAGTCATTTGTCCGAACCTTAGATTTTTAGGAATAAAATAACAATTAATAATATAATATTTGATTTAAAAACTATTTTGTGTCAATTTTGACACTATTTGATATATGATTTTTGTGAAAGTCATAACAGAATTATATGTTCGAACCAAGTTGATTAAATCAACACTAATATATCATAGTAACCTAGAAAATTAGTGGAATTCATAAAAAGTCTTAAATTACATTTATTTTGGTATTTATAATATCAATTATGTCAATATTTCATTAATAAGATAATTACTGCATCATCTTTGTGTCATAAATAAATTAAATTATTTGATGTCTAAAAATTACAAATAAAATACCATTATGTAGGAAATATTTTTATCTTTCTAATGAATATTTACAATCGAATTTATCTTATGTATAACCCTATATTAAAAATGTTTTAGTAAATAAACTTTGATTTTATCTCTTTTAACTCTTCTTTGAATTAAATAATAATAAATGTCCTAATCTAATCCAAGTGGACCTAAATGGTCATATTATATTCATAAGGTTGTTTTTGGTCGAATTACACTTATCCAATAGAATTAGGACATGTGTTAGGGTAATAGTAATATCATATTTACCCTTAGTTGCCCTATTTACTATTAACCGTGGTAAAAAAAAGTAAAAAGTTACTATTCACCAAAAATTATTTTCATCTCATTGAACCACATTTTAGTCCTTGATATTAACCGTGTCTGTCGGATTTTTGAAATTCCATTCACAGAAGCGGTAAAATTAAGTTTTATGCAAAATTCAGTTTTTAACCTACCACTTAGTGGTTTCACTATTCATCAAAAATTGAAAGTTTTCAGAAAAATACCAAAAATTAGGCCTAAGCTATATTTGATATTATGAACTCAAAAATGATTTCTATTTTATCAAATTCAAAACATATCAGTTGCATTAATTAATTTAAAAATTAATTCCCGTCGTCTAAACAAAAGGTGTGTTTTTAAGAGATAATAACTATCAAAAGATTGACACTTGTTTATAACTGGTTTAAATGTGAAATTACATCCAATGACCAACATTGTATTGAATTGTAAAAATATATTCTAAATATACTTTAAAACCACTCAAATTAATAATTTATCACTATTAATTATTTCGATTGAAAAAGTTGTTTTTAATTAAAATTTAGTAATTTTCACTATTCATCAAAATATGAAAGTTATCCGAAAATCACCAAAATTTCACCCTAAGCTAATTTCGATATTCCGAATCCAAAAATGAAGTCCATTTTGAAAAATAAAATTTACAAAATTTCAAAAAGTGGTTATTACTATTCATAACGGCTAGTTTTAATAATATTTTAATAGCATATTGTTGTTTAGTGAAACTCGGTATTGCGTACTACACACACTATCAAGGAAGGCCGCGATTGCGTGTAATGAAAGACAAGTCAAGGATGCGTGTTGTGCAATCTCCTTTTTGTGTAGCGTAAAACATGAGACATTAATGAAATTAAAAAGAATATTTTTCATAAAATCTTGGGGTGTTACATCACCACCTCATACCAATCCTCAGTATACTACGGATCAGGCTCACCTTGAAACTTGAGGGGTCTCTCTCACTGAAACTCATGAAGCACGCTCAGCCTGCGCTCCTCATCTGTCAGTACTGTGGGTACCACGTGCTACTCTATAGGTGGTATGGATGGTGCACCACAGGGAGGTAACCTCTCGGGAACTAGACCCTATATCAAAGCCTCATCACTGAGGATATCATACTTATGATATTCATGCTTAATCCTAGTAGGTATACATCATAGAAGCATCCTAAAATAAACAAGATTTACCATAGTCAGTGAATATATCTGGAGAGCTGACTCAAGAAGGACATGGAAACCAAAACCCATTCCTATATGATGCATGCACCATGGTTTTCCTTGAAACCAGTTTTCTCATGTATTGAGTCGAAAATCATGTTATTAGAGTCTTGGTGTATAGATACATTGGCTTCTTTCCCAACACTAGAGTCCCTGGCCTGGATTACGAACTCGAAATACTTAACGCTATTTACCTAAACCAATCTCATAGACTCCCGGTCCTAAAGTAGAACCAACCACCTCTAATACCACTATATCATAACCTGTCCTAGTGGGGCCCATTACGCGACTCCCCAAGCCCACCTCCAATAGGCTAGGGGTTGGTGACTAGCACTGAGTAGGCATATCACTAACATAGAAGGCATTGCCTAAGTACCTGTACACACAAACACACATCTCCAATCCCAAAAAATGTTGAAATGTAAAAACAATTGAACAACCATTGCATGAATACATCTATATTCCACAACCAGAGTATGATAGGAAGTAAAGGAAAACAAATAGGGAGAAATACAATCCCACCATAAAGAAGTTTGTAGCACAAGTCCAACCTAAAAACAAAGGTACTAGGACCACTGTCTAAAATTCATAGGAACACACCTCGGTCTGTCCGGTCTCACTAAGCACCATCTAGTCCTGGTCTGGCTAGGAATCTATCAGAAGGTTTATCATCTACATAATATATGACACATACGGGCAAAGCTCGTGTAGAGGTGAGTATAATAATACTCAGTAGGACACCCCAAAACCACAAAGCATATAACAAAAGGAAAATATAGTCATATCTATATAATTATATGTATAAAATACATATAACAAGAATATCTAGATATAATCAATAAAGAAATACAGTCTAGGAGTAATCCACAACCATAGTATAATAGCCTAGGATTCCAGCTTGAAGATTCCCTAAAGAACTCATCCGGGAGAACACACTCCTGAGTCTGATAACACTGATGACGTCCATATGAGAGGTACTTATCATTAGGCCTCATAATGAGAAAGATATGATAATATATTTTAGGAGAATATGATACATATATGAGAATCATAGCCAGGTCCTTGGGGTGATACCAACAACTCAATATGGATTAACCTGCTAGGTAGAGGATTGGTACCCAGTATGATCAGTCATGTCGATACCCATGACTCTACCTAGGGAAAAAAGATAAATAGAGGATCCCACTCTGGGACTCTTAGGGGGATTCTAAAAACTCTATCTAGGAAGTCCCACAAGAGGGATCATTATCCTAGGAGTAGGAAACAATTCGTACTAACTTTCAGGGAAATGATAAGGGGAACAAACCCTAACAGAACATGTCCAAGATACAGAGGAAAAGAGATCTAAACTATGTAAGAAAAAGTAAAAATCCTATATAGGGGTTACACGCTATGTCCCTTGACCCTGGGTTCTGAACGTGTAAAGGGCCCATGTCATCCAAATTGTGTCCATGTAGAAGGAGAGTACATGTCGTGTAGAGGGGTTAAACACTGTGTCCCTATACACCACATACCATCCATGTACTCTAGTTGTGTGCCGGTACATGGCACCAAACCGTGTATAGGTTCTCGTGAACCAGTACACGGGGTAGCCCGTGTACATGATCCAGGATTTGTCGTGTGGGGGAGTACATGCCATGTAGTCAACCCATGTACTCCAACCCTTGTCCATGTACTTCACAAGGTACAAAATGAGTATCCATGGAGGGAACACATTCCATGTGATAGGGGTCGCATTCCATTTTATGATTAAATTTCTTCAGAACCCTAACCACTACTCAGGGGATCCCACAAGCTGTGTTCTGTGGGATTTTCTAGAATCCCTGTTTTGCGCTCTGCTCATCTGCTCCATCGCTTTTGATTCCGTTCCAGCCACACCTCATTGGAAAAATCATGGGGGAGCCTCACCCAAGCATTACCATCATTGATCTACCACTTATGGGTCCTCGATTCTCTTGGAAAACAAGATCGTCACCATTCTTCATTAAACGCTGAATAATGTGAAATCAACACCAAATTTCTTTCAATCCACTACTATAACCATCATCACACCTCCTTTTAGTCATACCGAAGTCAAATATATGATTTCGGGTCATTGTGCCAAGAATCAGATGCACAACGATAGACCATTCAAAGAAACATTGAACTGTGGGGAAGAATGAAGAAATTCACGAAGAACGGTGAATCGGGGGGAGAAAATCACAAATCTGAACAAGAAAAAAAACCTAGATCAATGTTTGTGTTGATCTAGGTTTATTTCCATTATAATAACAAATGAATAATCAATATCCATGAATAAATCTCCTAATAAACCCTGAAAATAAACCCATCCCACATAACAATAGATTTGCAGGCCAATCTATTCATTGATTGGTCCACGTTCATCATGGAAATAAAAAATAGGGAATGAAAAATTAAAACACCCACCCAACCTCTATTTGTTTAGATCACTGATGAAGAATGATCCATCACTATTTTTGTTGAAAAGATATGTCAAATACGAGGTGTGTCGATCCTTGATTCGCAACTCCATTGTCATTCGTTTGAGAGGATTCTATAGAGGTTCTCTCCAATGACTCTCTATAGGTTCTAGGGTTATGCGATTAACTCTATATTTTCAACATAAGGATATATTTAAAAGATAAAATAACCATTGTGTCAAATAAATGGAAAAAAATAATTTTATTCAATTATTTTATTCGCTTTTTCACTTGTGAAAATTTTTCCACAAACGACCTGCGCCGACCAATGTTAAGTCATGCCTAGGGTAAAACCACCATTTTAAACTGAACGATGCCCTTAGATTTCTAAAATGGGAACTCTTTTAGAATTTATTTCAATTTTTTAGGAAAACCATGCACATATTCTATTTAATATATTTAATATATTTCAAACATTTATTTCAGGAACACCAGGCCTCAGAATCGCATGCTGTCTCAGCACCTGGTCTTGAAATTAATCCATGTAATATTTAAAAATAATGCACAGAAAATCCAAGACATTATAGGATGTGTGACTGGTAACAATGTAAATTAGAGACCACAAAATGTGTATCCCATGCAAATGCCATGTACTCCCTTAATTTTCATGGAATGAACACACACCTAGTCCCTAGGTGGATGCCATAGATAGATGATGAAGAACTATACATGATGTGTAGCTAAATTTTACATGCTGTGTATATTAACTGATTACATAAAATTTAAAATTAATTTATTACACTACTTAAACCTTATAAACATGTGTTCCATGTGTCATTCAGTTAACTCATAAACACCATGTGATGGGTTATATATATATATATATATATATTAAATATCTAATTAATTTATGCATAATATTAAAAATAGAATATCATGTATATGTTGTATTGAAACAATTAAACTATGTGCATTAAAACATAACACACTACACAAATAACTTGTGTTTCACGTGTCATTCAGTTGAATCAAACATACAAAGAAATTACATGATAAGATGTGTATGATACATACTTCATGAGTAAATAATATAAAAATATAATACACTTTGGGTAGTTCGGATGAGAAATCATTGTTTTAACTCCAAGGTTCATGTTTTGTATATAGTCAATCTTAAATAAATTTATTTAATTTGTTTAAAATTATGATGGATGATAATCTCAAGAAATTTTGGATGAGAATTAATATATAATAATCGTTTAATTAAAGAATATAATTATTTGATTTGGGTATGATTTATCTTAAATAACAATTATTTGGATTGAATGTTATTTTATTAAATGAATAATTCATTACATGTATGTAGATGATCATTAGAATAGAACCAACCTTTGTATGTGATTGGTTTCCTTTTAAATTATTATTAAATTAAATTTATGGAATGTGTGTCATCAATCCTATCATTATACAAGGGTGCAAATGGTTTTCTTTTATATAAAACCCCTTAACCAATCCTTTAGTTCTCCTCACCTGCATGTGAGTAAAATCTTACATAATTGATAAAGCTCCCAAATGAGTGGAGGTGGTTCAAGTTTGGATCCAAGGAAAAACCAATCCAAGAGGTACATGAGTGGATTGGTAGAAATCTCTAACATGAACCAAGTCTTGTTTCAAGGTGTTTTTCCCTGAGTTCAATGGTTAGTTTATCATCTTCTAGATAAACTAACCATTAGAAAAATATCATGATCATACCACTCTTATTATTTTATTTTTGTCAAGTTACGTGGTTAATTTTATTATGGATGTTTTTTTTTCTGATCACCTGAATTAATGAATTTAACAAGAGTGCAAGATATAACTAAATTATATTGTATTATGTATAAAATTTATCTAATAAATGGTTAATTAATTAAGTAAATTTACTTAATATTAAAAATCATTTAATAAATATAAAATGGGAAATTTATGCATAAATCTTAAAATATATCAATCATATATATTATGTCAGTATAACCTTCCACTGCTTAGGTAGGAATCAAAATATAGTTTAAAGTGCTTGACAACCTCTGTTGGAGTGCTTTCTATAGTGAACTATACGTTTCACAAGTAGATATCACATCTTAATAGATGAATATTCATTAAAAATCATAAAGATATATGCTAGAATTTTATAGTTCTAGTATCTTTAGAAACTTGGCCACATAAACAACTATTTCATAAATGTATTCCCTTAATATTTCATAATTAGAACCCTTATTAGACATATCATTCCTAAAAACATTCTTTATAACCCAGGAAAAGGAAAAATAAAAAAGGATGAGATCAGATGCCTAGTAAGGGTAAACAAGGGAGCTATCAATGATCATTTAAGCATAACATGAGCATAAGGTATAAGAACATGAGCTTTACATTTGAAAAACTTACCCTGCATATCAAAAATCATAATCTTGATTCATGGAATAAAGCTTGATAGTTCATAAGGCACGAATCATAGAGGAATAAAATAACATAAGGCATGATAACATAACATTAGAATAAGATATGATTTTGTGGAATATATAAGCTTATAAATTTGTGAACATGTATAAATAGTAATAGGTTCACTCATTAAGTTAAGGACATAAAATCAATCCCTCATATAAACTTATGGACATGATACCTAGTATACACATAATCTCATGGACATAAAATCCAGATCCACACATGAACTTAGATATATTAAAACTATGTCCACACATGAACGTATGGATATGAAAACTAGGTCCTAACATAATCATATTGACAGAAAAACCAAGTCCGCACATAAAATTGTGAACATGAAATCAGGTTCACACATAACATATTTACTTCATGAGTTATCCATATTTTCCCAATACATTGGAGGGAGATATAGATATCACCCATAACATAATGAAAACTATACATAAGTTTTCTATAAGATAATTAAACATTCAATATATCATAACCCATGAAAAAGGAAATGGGTTTTATAAACATTTCACCATAATAAAACCTGTGGAAAAGAAATGTGTTTTATAAACATCTCATAATCATAATCATAAAATATATAGAGACTGAAAATTAATGGTACCATTGGATCATATCCCTTAAAAAACATAAGTAGAACCAAAGGTTTTTGTTGTTGTTGAATATAAATTCTATAAAAAGATCATTAAAAAAAATTCTTGAGGAAAAAACCTTTCTATTTTGAAATAAATTTTTTAAAATATAAAAATAAGTTCTGAAATATTAATGAAAAAAATTTTCTTTGAAAATAACCATGTAAACTTATAAATAAGGATTAAAATAATTGAGTAGTCATGAAAATATGAATTATTATCATTCTTTATAAGTTAAAATAAACTATTCTTTTCACATTTTTATAAAAAATCAAAATGCACCTCACTTTAAAAATGACAAGAAGATTAATTTTAAAACATTTTGTTAAAAGTAAAAAGAGGGTAAAAATGTATTTAAAAAATCATTTGAGAATAGTAAAAACATTCTTTAAAACATTTTTAGGAAACATGGATATGTAAGAAAAATGTTTTTCAATTGAAGATAGAAATAACGTCAAATTTTCTTAAAAAAATATTTTCAGTCACTTGAGTATTTAATGTGTGGAAAATGAAATGAGAAAATTCATTTTAAAGAAATAACTAGAGGAGAATAAAATTAATGAGTTTATTGAGAGGTATATCATAATATTTCATCATCATAAACTTAATCATAAACAATATTGATAAAATATGAGATTATGACAAAAAATCCTTACCACTTTGGTAACATTTTAATTATAAGACCCATGAAATAAAGAACCTTATATGGATATTTATATCCCTAAAAATTTAATTATAATAATCATAAAATACATTCATGGGAAGTATATACACCGCAAAAAAATAAACAAGGGTGAATATGGCATGTGTCCCATGGAAATAAAAGTGAGACAAAAATATCTTACATTAGGTCTGACTTCCTTTGTACATATTGGAACCTCCTATTATTTGAAACAAATCTTTTTTATATCCTCTTAAGGTCTCCATGGTTATCATTTTGAAAAAAACCCTCTAGAATATGTCTAGGGAAGTGTATAAGAGAACTTGGTAGAGTTTGGCCGAGCTAGAAGGATCAACATGCTGAAAATAAGAGAAAGGAGGGGTGCCCTTTTTTAATTGAGGGGAGGGGAACTCTTAGATTTTCTTAAAATATTAAAATAATATAAATTAATTTTGATGTAAAAGTGGATAAAAATTTATAAATTCAAATATAAGATCAGTATGAGTTGAAATAATATCATCTAATAAAATTTGAATAAGTTTGGATCACATTTTCCCTTATTTCTTGTTATAACCCTTCTTTAACCCTTATGATAATTACCATAATATTAAAGTTTTCTACAATTTAAGGGTTAATAATATTTCTATAAAATGATAAAGGACTAATAAATGAACCATGTTTTATGTTTAAAAACATGTCCCATTCATTTGACTTAATATAATATTTTTATGAATTTTATATCATTTAATAAAATATCATTTATTATAAAATATCATTAATTTCATTTTTAACACTATTCATTTAATTTTACATTAAGTAAATCAAGAAAAAGGTGGAATTAAAATATAATGATTTCACACCTCCCTAACATTTCACATATATCTATAAAACTCACAGGACACATTATCCCATTCAAATTATATCACTTTAAATATTTTAAAATTCATTTTTAATTTTTTTATTAATTGGAGAAATACTACATCCATGTTGCATAAGAATTTAAGGTCATTATATAATCACTAAAAATTATAAATATAATTATATCATAAAAATAATTTCATTAATATTAAAATAGATTCTTATATTCGTTCATAACTTTCTTTTATCTCTATGTGGACACATAAGAGATATTTAGAACTAAGAGAGTGACATTTTGTAGCTTTCATTGATTTAAATATTATATGGGTCATTTTCAAGGATTAGTGTCCATTAAAAAATTTCATTTCGATCTTAAAGTGATAAGGGTCGAATGCACTTTATCCAATGTGAATTAGGAAGAAAAAGCATGGCCTTTTCACTTAGTTTTAACCTATATTAACCCGATTTACCCTTTACCATGGTGATAAATTTTACCACAGTTACTATTTATATTGAAAAAAAATTAAATGGAACTATTTAAAATATTTAAACATAATGATTTAAAATATAGAATATATTTTATCAAATTCAATTTCTAAAAGTGGAAAAAACTAATTTTAAAATAAGTACGCAACACTTGACAAAAACCACTTTTAAAAAATAAAATTTTCAACATAAAACTTAGTTTATTATTGTCACATTATTAGAAAAATGTTAAATGTATATTAAAACATTATTTTGAATATATAATATATAAATTTTATTAATATAATTCCCAATAGTGATTAATTTAATTTTTTATGATCAAAATACATTGTGTGCATAAAAAATAGTATTTTATAAAAATATTTCTTTTTCTTTCAAATGATTTTAATTTACATTTATAATAAATTGATAACCAATGAATTAATTTTATACATATGTAACCATTTTTTTAATAATTTAATTATTAATATTCATACCCACCAATCCAACAGCTAGACAATAAAAAATAATAGTTAATCACGGTTTGTTTAAACTCGATGTTGCATGTAATGAAAGCTATCGATGAAATTAAATTTATTTGAAAAAATATATTTCATAAAAACTCAGGGTGTTACATTATCCCACCCCACAAATAAATTTTTTCCTTGAAATTTTTTATCTATAATTAATGGTTTAACACTATAAAATTACCTTATCAGAATCCACATTGAATAAAGGAATAATAAAACTTACCTTAAAAAGGGAAAGTGGAAAAAATAATGGTTATCTAAATTAACATAAAATTGGGTTCCCAAATAAGGAAAAAATTAGTGGGAATTTAAAATATAGTCATGGAAGATAAAACTAACTCCAAAGGACTAATAAAGAGTGATAGAGAAAATGGTCAAGATAAAGTTGACAACTAAAAAACCATGAACTAGGAACCATGAATTAGTGAGTGGTTAAAAGACCATAAATTCACTATAATTTATGGTAATAGGAATTTTTTTCTTAAGATCCTTTTCCATGATTTGAAGAATTCCTTTACCATCTATAATAAGAAAATAAGGAAATATACTTACTTTATGAGTATAATTTCATCATTTCATAAATTTTTCACCATAATCTAATCTGTTGCTCCAAATTATGAGTAATAAAGAAGATTTTTTTTCATGTCTGAAGCACTAAAATTAAATTTTAAAAGATTATAAGATCTATAAAATAATGATAAGTCATTCCTTCTATCTATATATTTACTAAAAATAAAATTATTAGTATAGTTTACCATAATTTAATCCCAAATTTCAATATAATTCATTCCATAAATAGTTAAACTTAAGAATAATCTAAAATGTACTTAACCAACATGGAAACCCAAATATATATTGAACTAATATCTTTCCATGATCAACTTAACAATAATTTTAATCACTCATAAAGACTCATAGATAAATATATAAACCCTAATCAATATTCTCTAATACATACTAATAATTTCCCAAAATAAAGTTAATATAAAATCATATATTCTTCTAAAATATAATTCACCTATTATTCTATAAATAGTATTTTATCTTAGCCAAAATATATCCATTAGAGGTTTGGTTTCATCCTTTTACTGATATATGATCATAAGTTTATTCATAGTATCAAATATGATTTATTTATTCTAGAAAAATATATGGAATCGTTATAGGGAGAGATAATTAATACTCAAAATCTCATAAAATTCCACTAAAGGATTATATTTTCATAGGGCTTATTCATACAAACATAAACATGGAATTGAAAATTCTAGAGTGAATGATAAGTGTGACCTAACTATCATGATTCACTTTAACTCTTATAATTGTATAAGATTTCGCTTTTTTACTTTAACTTTAGAGGTTATTGTGGCTTATTATCTTCACCATCCCTTTGATTAGGGAATTGATTTTCATAATACCCAAAATTTTCTCATTTATAGCATTGAAGTGTGAGTGGTCTATTTTGTTGATATGTCAATCCATTTTTTTATTGACTGGCATCTTTATATAAATTCAACATTCTTTCACTTGATGTATAGGCTTCTCACACTTGAAATATTTTATTGTTCATTTTATGAATTCACTTAAGTGCTCCTTACCTCATTTTAGGTAAGAAAGAGGTTGAAAATTTTTCCTCTCTCCATGAAACAAGACATTGGAGCTTCCATGAAGCTCCATATTCCTTTTTTTATCACTATAACCATGAGGGTTTCCAGCTTCCATTTCCACTTTTAGTGCACATCTAATTATTTCCTAATAGCTTCCAAAGTACCTTATGGCTAATTCCTTTTGAAGACTTGGTTTTAAACAACTAAAGAATCAATCAATTTTTCTTTCAGGGATGATGATTAAACTAGAATCATACATTAAAATCTTGTAAAGTTTTCCTCATGGATACTAATGGTTTCATTATCCTACTAATTAAGCTCAAGGAATTAATTCTCCATTTCTATATTTATAATATGATGAAAGTAATTACTAAAAAACATTCCCTTAAAATTATCCAATTCCATGGATTCAATTTCCTCCTCTATCCTCGTATTCTTAATAATATTTCACTATTGAGAAGTTTAACTTGAGTGTGTATGTTATCACATAATAGATTTAATAACATATTGATCCCTCCTTAGTGTATTAAGAAGTTTAACATGATCCGTGTTACCACCAGTAGCTTGAGAGAGTTAAGTGAACATAGTCACAAGATATTGTATCCCAAATCTTAAGCCATTCTGTTTCTCATGAGGATAGTCATTTCATTGGCCATCATATTCATTTTTCACATGATTACTTTAGGTTCCAACCATTTACTAAAACCAAAATCATAGAGTGAGAAATAATAATCATAGCGGAAAACCAAATTAACATGAAATATCATTCATTGGATGTCTAAATCAAGACACCTTATTTTCAATCTATGGAATATTAGGTTTATCATAAGTCATCCATGATCATTACCAAAGCTTTAGGATGTTATCCTATGCTTATACTTGTCCCCAGGGCCTTACTAATGTTTTCTCATCCTAGTTTCTTAAGCCTAACTAAACCTATATCTCAAACCAATTATAGTGAACCATACTTTTAATACATAGATATAACATCTTAATAGATAAATATTCATTAAAAACATAACTATCTATGATATATTCACATATTTCTAGTATCTTTGGAAACTTGGACACATAAAAAACTGGATCATAAGAGTCTCCCATTAAGTTCTTTATAACTAGCACCCTTCTTAGACATATCATTATTAAAACATTATTTATAAACTGGGGAAAGGAAATATAAAAATGGTTGAGATAAGATTCTTAATAAGGGTAAATAATTGAGATATCAATGTTCATATAAGCATTACATGAGAATAAGGGTATAATAACTTGATATTAACATTTTAAAACCACACCATTCATATCAAAAATCATAATCTCGATTCATGGAATAAATATTGATAGTTCATAAGATATGAATCGTGGAGGAATCAAAGAACATGATCCATGAGAACATAACATTATCATAAGACATCAGTTTATGGTGTATATAAGCTTATAAATTTCTAAAAATGTAAAAATAGGAACATGTTCACTCATTTTGACTATTTCAAAGACACCTTATAGAATGGCCCCAATTGAGTTGTAGGAATTGAAGAAGCAGCTCCAAGAGAATCTTAATAAAGGATTTATACTCCCTAGTGCATCACCTTGGGGAGCACATGTTCTGTTTGTTAAGAAGAAATATGGATCAATGAGACTCTGCATTGATTATCGAGAACTTAACAAGATCACTATCAAGAACAAATATCCTCTTCCATGCATTGATGACTTATTTGACTAACTACGCGGAGCTCAATACTTTTCCAAGATTGATCTTCGTTCATGGTATCATCAATTAAGGGTCCAAAGGGAGGATATACCAAAGACAGATTTCCGTATAAGGTATGGACACTATGAATTTATAGTGATGCCATTTGGTCTTACTAATGCCCCTGCTATCTTCATGGATCTGATGAATAGAGTCTTTAGAGACTATCTTGATCAGTTTGTGGTAGTCTTTATAGACGATATTCTTGTCTATTCAAAGAGCAAGTAAGAACATGAAGATCACTTGAGAATTATATTGAAAACCCTGAGAAAGGAGAAGATTTATGCCAAATTTACCAAGTGTGAATTTTGGCTTCAAAAAGTTGCATTTTTGGGTCACATAATCTCAAAAGAGGGGATATTTGTGGATCTAACAAAAACAGAGGTTATCAAAAGATGGTCGGGACCAACAATAGTAACTGAGATCCGAAGTTTTCTTGGTTTGGCTGGATATTATCGACATTTTGTGAAATATTTTTCACAATTATCTAATCTACTCACTAGGTTGACTCAGAAAGGAGTTAAGTTTGTTTGGACGGAGGAATGTGAAGAGAATTTCAAGGATTTGAAAAAAAGGTTATCCAGTGCACCTGTACTCACACTTCCTTGTAGTGGATAAATGTTTGTGATCTACAGTGATGCATCCAAGAAAGGGATGGGGTGTGTTCTTATGCAAAACGATATGGTGATAGCTTATGCCTCACGATAGTTGAAAATCCATGAGCAAAATTACCCAAATCATGATTTGGAGTTAGCTGCGGTAATCTTTGCATTAAAGATTTGGAGGCATTATCTTTATGGAGAAAGGTGTGATATTTATACTGATCATAAAAGTTTAAAGTATATTTTCACACAAAAGGAACTGAATATGCACCAAACAAGATGGTTAGAGCTGATTAAGGATTACGGCTGCTCAATTCATTACCACCCTGGGAAAGCAAACAAGGTGGAAGATACATTAAGTCGACAAGACCATGCTAGATTATCCATGATGAGGATCACAAAAGATCCAATATTTATGGATTTACAAAGGATGGATCTTGGAATTATAATGGAAGGGGAAAATCATATCTTTCTCAAATGAATGTTCAACCATCTATACATGTGAAAATAAGAGAGGCACAAAAAGAAGATGTAGAGTTACCAAAGAAGGTGAGAAATGTTCTTGAATTCAACCTTGATTGTGATGGAATAATAAGGTTCAGGAATCAGGTTTGTGTTCCTCCCATCCCCGAATTAAAGAAGGACCTGCTGGATGAGGCTCATAGTTCTTCATTATCTATTCATCCTGGAATCACGAAGATGTATAGGGACCTGAAAGAGTACTTCTGGTGGGATGGCATGAAAAGAGATGTTGCTGAATATGTCTCTCGATTCTTGGTTTGTCAGCAAGTTAAAGCTGAGAGACAGAAGTCTAAGGGGATGTTATAAACATTACCCATACCTGAATGGAAATGGGAAAAAATCACTATGGACTTTGTCACTGGGCTTCCTAAAACATCCAAAGGCAATAATGCTATCTGGGTCATAGTTGATCATCTTACAAAGTCGGCACACTTCATTGCAATTAGAGAAGATTTCTCTCTAGATCAGCATGTCAGGATATATGTAAAGGAAGTGGTAAGATTGCATGGAGTACCACTTTCCATTATATCTAATCGGGATCTGAGATTTACCTCGAAGTTTTGGCGAAGTCTTCAGCATACTTTGGATACAGAGTTGAGTTTCAACACTACTTATCATCCTCAGATAGACGGTCAGTCTGAGAGGAAAATTCAAACTTTAGAAGATATGTTGAGAGATTTCTCTATGGATTTCAAAGGTGGTTGGGATCAACATCTACCTTTGGTGGAATTTCCTTATAATAATAGCTTTCACTCCAGTATTCAGATGGATCCTTATGAAGCTCTCTATGGAAAGAAATGCAGGACTCCAACTTGCTGGGATGAAGTTGGGGAAAGAAAGCTATTAGGACCTGATCTTGTTGATGAGATGGTAGAAAAGGTCCGATCTATTCAACAACACATAAGATCAGCTCAGAGTCGACAAAAAAGTTATGCCGACAACTGAAGAAAAGACCTAGAGTATGAAGTGGGTGATAAAGTGTTCTTACGAATATCTCCTTGGAAGAGAGTAATGAGATTTGGAAAGAAGGGAAAGTTGAGCCCTAGATATATTAGTCCTTTAGAAATACTGGATCGTGTTGGCAAGGTAGCTTACCGATTGGCGCTTCCACCAAATCTCTCCCAAATTCACGATGTTTTCCATGTATCTCTCCTAAGAAAGTACATACCTGATCCTTCACATGTACTCAGCTCAGAAGTTGTACTGCTGGAGCAAGATCTTTCTTATGAAGAACAACCGATAGAGATTCTGGATCGTAGCAAAAAAGTCCTAAGGAATAAGACCACTCGCTTGGTGAAAGTTTTATGGAGGAACCACCCCTTAGAAGAAGCTACATGGGAGTTTGAGGATATGATGAGGGAGAGGTATCCTCATCTGTTTGTTACAAAGTGACGAATTTTGAGGGAGAAATTCATTTTAAGGGGGGTAGAATGTAACACCTGAGACTTTTATGAGAAATATTTTGTTTTTATGTTATATAAATCATCAAATGAATCTTTCACTACACACAACACTAGCTTTTCTTGCTTTACACACAACTGTGGCCTTCCTCGATAGCTTGCGTTGTACGCAATACCGAGTTTCACTAAACAACAATATGCTATTAAAATATTATTAAAACTAGCCGTTATGAATAGTAATACCCACTTTTTGAAATTTTGTAAATTTTATATTTCAAAATGGACTTCATTTTTGGGTTCAGAATATCGAAATTATCCTAGGGTGAAATTTTGGTATTTTTCTGAAAACTTTCAATTTTTGATGAATAGTGAAAACACTGGGTTACTATTTAAAAATCGACTTTTTATTTAAATTTATTTTAGGCCAAATTGATACATAATACCTATATAAGTTCAATGCAATTCATTGGAGTCATTTTATAATAATTTTAGATATATAAAAATTTTATTGAATTTTTTACCGTCTTTTACCCACCTCCTAGGAGAATTTGCAATTTTACATAAAAATTAATTTTACCTCTTTTATTAATGGAATTTCAAAAATCTTAGAGACACATTTGATGTCAGTAAGTAAAATTTTGTTCAATGAGATGAAAATAATTTTTGGTGAATAGTAACTTTTTTCTCTTATTTACCACGATTAAAAGTAAATATGGTAATTAAGGGTAAAAATGATATTATTATTAGCCTAACACATGTACTAATTCTATTTTATAAGTGTAATTCGACCAAAAACAACCTTAGGAATAAAATATGACCATTTAGGCCCACTTGGATTATATTAGGACATTTAATATTAATTTATTTAAAGAAGGATTAAAATAGTTAAAATCAAAGTTTAATAAGTAAATAATTTTTAATATAGGGTTATACATAAGATAAATTCTACTATAAATATTAATTAGAAATATAAAAAGATTTCCTACATAATGGTATTTTATTTTTAATTTTTAGACTTTAAATAAATTAATTTATTTATGACACAATGATGATGAAGTAATTCTATTATTAATGAAATATTGACATAATTGATGTTATAAATACCCAAATAAATGTAATTTGAGACTTTTTATGAATTAAAATAATTTTATATGTAAATATGACATGTTAGTATTGATTTATTTAACTTTTTTCGAACTAATATTTCTGTTATGATTTTCACAAAAATCAATTACCAAATAGTGTCAAAATTGACATAAAATAGTTTTTAAAAAAATATTATATTTTTAATTGTTATTTTATTCCTAAAAATCTAAAGTTCATAAAAATGACTTATATAGGGTTATATATATTAATAATAAACAACTTGGGATTCTTTTGGTTTGTTATAGTAAGTTTATTAACTTTATAGTGTAAGAAAACAAGAAGACACGGTAAAAGTTAAATTATCTAACTTAAAGTTAAATATAAATGATAAGGTTAAAATAGATACCTAAACTTATCTAAATTCTATTTTATGAGAGTATTTTGACCCATACCCACCTTAGTTTAGAAATAAATCAATTTGGAGCTATTAAAAACTGAATATGACTTTATAATAAAATAATATTTTTAGTTTTTCCAAAGGTGCCCCTCTCCTCCCTTATAAAAGGGCACCTCCTCCCTCTCTTCATCACACCACTTTGAGCCTTCAAGCTCAGCCAAAACCTGAAAAATTCTCTTCTCCACTTCCCTAGAAACATCCTAGAGGTCCTGGTCTTCTTAAAAGACCAATTTTAGTGCCCTAAAAGGAGGTATCCAAGAGGTGCTTCAAAGAAGTGGTAATGTCCGTTACCGATTCTTTCAACTTTATTTCTTCTTCCACTTCTTCTTATTTAGTTGTTTCATTATTAAGTAATAACATAAGTATCACTCATATACTGATATGTTATTATAAGTATGAAACAACCCTATTTCACCATCTATCCATCCTACGGAAAACGAAATCACCGCACGTGCGTACGTACGGAATAAGGTCTCCACGCCGTGGTGTAATCTATTTTCCACCACCACCTTACTTGGATGGGTATAATGGTGTAAATAATGACTATATATGATTATTGTAAATTGATATTGATTCTGAAATAGTATACATACACTCTAATACAATTCCACGATCATGGGAACGATATCATCGCTCGTGCGTACGTACGGAATATCATCTCCACGATGTGATGTGACTCATTCTACATGATCTTCATTGAATAATGATTATGTAAATGAATTTAATGAATAAATATGATATATATTACACTAATAACATTCTGTAAATGAGGTATCTATAACCTAAAAATAATAATGAGAATTTATTTGACAAAACACGCATAAGAACAAAAAGTAATAAACACCCAAATAACAAGTAACAATGAAATATTACTAATAAGAAGATAAGAATATGACCATATATGATATAATAAAAATAAGTATGATTTTTTAATAATTAAATAACATTATTTAAATCATTATATAGGATGTTCGGACACTTACGAAGCAAATCGGACCTAAGGTAAGGGAAAATCTCGCAATCTCAATTTTTATCAGAGATTGTTTATACTTCAGAATTTACTGGGGAATATTTATCATCCACATACATGTTTACTCAATATGTAATATTATTTCCATCCACCTAAAATTGTTTAAATCCAATTTTACCCTTCAATGAGTTTTTAGTAAAATATATGAAAGGAATCTTTTGTCATTTTTCATACGAGGTACTTTTTGACTTTTCCGTCCAAAGTACGGGAAGAATGTTTTTTTAACTTATACGGAATGAATGGATTTTTAGAAAATTATTTCCATGAAGATTCCTTTAA
Source organism: Viscum album (assembly GCA_963277665.1). Taxonomy (NCBI): domain Eukaryota; kingdom Viridiplantae; phylum Streptophyta; class Magnoliopsida; order Santalales; family Viscaceae; genus Viscum; species Viscum album. The sequence goes on from OY728162.1 coordinate 228,473,115, forward strand.
AATTTTTCAAGTTTATTTTTAATAAACTTCTTTTAGTTCAAAATTATATGACGTTTTAAGAAAGGAAAATGTTTTTGAAGTAGAAAGGATATTTTCTTCAAGAATGGAGTTCAAGTGTTTTATCAAAATTATTTTCCATCTAAGATAATATAGGGTTCTATTTATATCCCTATTTTTACATTGATTTGATTCTGTTATGATGGAATTATTTTTACGATATCCTTTTATGGATTATGTTATGATGACGTGATGTTTAAGATTCCCATTTTATTACATGGGTTATGCAATGATGTATGATTTATGATTTTGTGGCACACATAAGAATGGTATCATTATGAGATGGGTGGGACCTATATCTCCCTCCAATGAATTGGGTAAAGATTTATATCTCATGAGATAGACATGGCTGGAACGTAAGGTTAAACCGGTTTAGTGAAACAGTACTGAAACGGGGAGTGAACTCGGTTCAGAAATGGACTTTGTCTTCTAAGATAGTCTTGGAAATGAGTCTTGACTAATAAGAAATAATTCTCTATGATTATGTGTGTATGACACAAAGTTTCATGTTTTAAGTTATTATTATTGGGATTACATTTCACTACTATGATTTATCCCATGTTATGAAATTATGATCTCTTTTGCAGGTTAAGATTTCTAAAATGTTATGTTCTTATGAATATGATGTGATTGATATTTCTTTTGTTTACCCATACCGAGCATTTGAGCTCACCATTTTGTATGTTTTCTTTCCCCAGGTCAGGAAGAAGGTTATTAAGTAGGATATTCCAAAAGGGACTATAGATATGATGAAATAAAATGGAGACAATGTAGATGATTTATGAACCATTTGTTTATGTTTCCCAGTTTCTAAAGACACTATACCTATATGGCCCTTTCCTGGTTTTGTTATATGTTGTAATAAGTGTGCTTAAATTCTGAAGTAATAACAATGTATGTAAAGTATCGGTCATTATAACTATGTTCTAAGATTTATGTATGAAATGATTTCAAATGGGACAATTTAAAAATTATATAAGGTTATATTTATTTATATACCTTTCTTTTAATTTTTCATTCCTTTTATTCAAAATACATGTTAAATTATTTCTTTTTAATTTTTAGCTTTTTGATAACCCTCATCCTTGTACTAGATAAGATCTAACACACTTACAAATTTAAGGGATGTATAATTTCATAGGTCTTATTGGATTCAATATTATTTGTAATATACATTGTAAATTTTAAAGTTTAAATTGTAAGTTCTTTTGCTTCTATTTTCTCTCTATTTATAGTATGTTATTGTACCATTATGGGGATGAATTTATTTATTTTTATCAAAAAAAATTATTTTTTACATTTTTAATTTCATAATCAGCGTAAATAATTTAAAATAATATTTATCACACAGGTTTTTCTAAAAAACTGATGTGATAAATGGTTTTCTATGCCAGATTTTATATAATTGGCATGGAAAACCACCTAAAAATATGAATTTTTAGGATGTATTCAATGAAGTTTATGAAAAAATTGATGTGACAATGTGTTTATCACATTGGTTTTTTAAAACAACTTACGTGATATGTTGTTTTCCACCTAGTTTATATTAAAACCAATGTGGAAAACCACCTCTAAAATATGAATATTTTTTCTGGTTTTTAACATCAGTTTTTAAAAAAATCGACATTAAAAACCCTCAAAAATAGAATTTTTATTATCTGATATGAAAAAACTGATGTGATAATGTATTCATAATGTCAGTTTTTTCAAAAAAAATTGATGTGATAAATACATTATCACTTCATTTTTCATAACAGAAGTGAAAAACCACCTCTATATATGTATTTATAATGTAAATTATTATTAACTGATCTGAAAAACTTATTTACAACATCACCTGTAATAAATTCATGGGGTAACTAATGCTAAAAAAACTGATGTGAAAACCCCTTTTCACTAGTGTATATGTGAACCTAATTTCATGTTCACAATTTTATACGTGGACCTACTTTTCCTGTCCATAATATTAAGTGAGGGCCTATTTTTCAAGTTTATAAGTTCATTATTGTTCATGTTTTTTATGTTTATAAGTTCATGGATGGACCTGACTTTCATGTCTATAAGATTATATGTGGGCCTAGTATCATGTCCATCAGTTTATGTGAGGACCTAATTTCATGTCCTTCGGTACGAGTTCTATTGAAAACTCAACTTCACGATTTGGTGGAAGACCAGAAAATTCCTCCGAAAAGACATCGTAAAACTCCTGTACAATGGGCATATCTTAATCGTGAGTTTCTCTCCAACCATTTGAGATAAATAACCCTCATTTAGTGGAATCAGGACCCATAAGATGGAAGAAATTTGCACTGGAAGGTTATGTTCATCCTTGCATCGATAGATGATCATAGATTGATCTAGAATATGAAATGTGACTTCCCTTCTTTGGCAATTGATATGAGCTCCATATAGAGAAAGCCAATCCATGCCAAGAATCACATCAAATTCCACTATAGGAAGGATCACAAGATTTGTAGGAAGCAATTTCCCACAAACTTCAATCAGAGAAGAATTATAAACTTTTGATGTGACTGTTGTGCCATTAGGGGTTGTCACAACTAACTCAACATCTAATTGTTGAGGTAATATGGTGATACCCTTATAAAATTCTTCAGAAATAAAAGAGTGGGTGGATCCAGAATCAAATAAAACATTTGTTACTTTATAGTGGATGGTAAGTGTACCTTTCACCACTTCATTATCATACTCTACATCACTGATAGAAATTGCATGTGACTTTCCTTTGTCTTTAGCCTTAAGAGTTTATTGGCGTCGATCATCATCAACAACCCTTGGATTAGGGCATTTTTTAGCATAATGCCCCATTTCCTTGCACTTGTAACATTGAAGTGTAGTAGGTGCACTCTATGTATCATTTTCTTTGTTCGCATCACTAGACATCTTCTTCCCATCATTGTGGCATTCAAATGCACGATGACCTTCCTTTCCACATTTGAAACATTTACTTGTCCCTTTAAGACAACTCACTCCATGTTTCTTTCCAAACTTTGAGCATAAGGGAAAACTCATCTTCTTTTCAGTGTGCTCTTTAGATTTTCCTTTGAATTCCATTTTCCTCTTCTTATCAAACCCATATGACTGATGGGTTACTCCAATATCCATCTCAACCTTGAGAGCACATCGAACGATTTCTTCATAACTATTGAAGTCCCTTATGGCTAACGCCCTTCGAAGACTTGGTTTTAAGCCACTAAAGAATCGATCGATCTTACTCTCAGGTTGGATAATAATACTAGAAGCGTACCTTGAAAGTCTTTTAAAATTTGCTTCATAGGTACCAAAAGATTCATCATCCTTTTACTTTAGCTCAAGAAACTCCTTCTCCATCTTTGTTTGAAGAATACGAGGGAAGTACTTTTTGAAAAATAAGTTCTTGAACTCATCCCATTCCATGGACTCAATTTCATCTCTTGGCCTCATATTATTGATAAGATTCCACCATTGATCAGCTTCACCTTCCAAACGATAAACTGCTAAGATGAATTTATCATGTTCAGAACATTGAAGAACTGAAAATATCTTTTTAGTAGTACTAATCCATTGTTCAGCAACTAATGGATCAGTAGACCCATTGAATGAAGGTGGACGCTGCCTCATGAAGGATTCAATATAATGTTGCTCCTTCCTTTGCTCGTTTGGAAGTCTTGCATGATTCATATCTTGAGAAAGTTGTGTGATCATGGCTACAAGATTTTTCATTCCAGCTCCCATAACGTTTGGTTTCTCAGGGGGACAATCATTGCATTGCCCATCGCATTCCGCATTAACACGGTTCCTTCGGGTTCCAGCCATTGACTAAAACCAAGAATAATAGTGTGAGCAACACTAATTATAATAGGAAAACCACATAATCAAGAATAAAGTTTTACACTTAAGGTCTTATCATAGGTTATTCATGGCCATTTCTAAAAGACTAAGATTGTGTTCTATGCTTAAAATTATCCTTAGGGTTCTTACTAAGGCTTTCACATCCTAGTTTCCAAAGGTTGACTATACCTTCCCTCTGATACCAAATATAATGACCCATACTTTACATACATTATTATTACTTTAGAATTGAAGCACACTTATTACAACATATAACAAAACCAGGAAAGGACCGTATAGGTATAGTGTCTTTAGAAACTGGGAAACATAAACAACTGGTTCATAAATCATCTACACTATGTCCCTTTTATTTCATCATATATGGAGTCCCTTTTGGAATATCCTACTTAATAACCTTCTTCCTGACCTGGGGAAAGAAAACATACAAAAGGGTGAGCTCAAATTCTCAGTAAGGGTAAACAAAAGAAATATCAAACACATCATATTCATAAGAACATAACATTTTGGAAATCTTAACCTGCAAAAGAGATCATAATTTCATAACATGGGATAAATCATAGTAGTGAAATTTAATCCCAATAATCATAACTTAAAACATGAAACTTTGTGGCATACACACATAATCATAGAGAATCATTTCTTATTAGTTAAGACTCATTGCCAAGACAATCTTAGCAGACAAAGTCCATTTCTGAACCGAGTTTACTCCTCGTTTCAGTCCTGTTTCACTGAACCTGTTTAACCAGCCATTCCAGCCATGTCTATCTCATGAGATATAAATATTTACCCAATGCATTGGAGGGAGATATAGGTCCCACCCATATCATAATGATACCATTCTTATGTGTGCCACAAAATCATAAATCATACATCATTGCATAAACCATGTAATAAAAATGGGATTCTTAAACATCACGTCAACATAACATAATACATAAAAGGATATCATAAAAATAATTCCATAATAACACAATCAAATCAATGTAAAAATAGGGATATAAATAGAACCCTATATTATCTTAGATGGAAAATAATTTTGATAAAACACTTGAACTCCATTCTTGAGGAAAATATCCTTTCTACTTCAAAAACATTTTCCTTTCTTAAAACGTCATATAATTTTGAAATAAAAGAAGTTGATTAAAAATAAACTTGAAAATTTTTAAATAAATATTCATGGAAATAGTTTTATAAAAATCCATTCATTCCGTATAAGTTAAAAAAACATTCTTCCCGTACTTTGGACGGAAAAGTCAAAAAGTACCTCGTACAAAAAATGACAAAAGATTCCTTTCATATATTTTACTAAAAACACACCGAAGGGTAAAATTGGATTTAAAAAATTGTATATGGATGGAAATAATATTACATATTGAGGAAACATGTATGTGGATGATAAATATTCCCCAGTAAATTCTGAAGTATAAACAATCTTGGATAAAAATTGAGATTGCGAGAGTTTCCCTTACCTTAGGTCTGATTTGCTTCGTAAGTGTCCGAACCTCTTGTATAATGATTTAAATAATGTTATTGACTTATTACATAATCATAATTATTTTTATGATATCATATATGGTCATATTATTATCTTCTTATTAGTAATATTTCATTGCTACTTGTTATTCAGATGTTTATTACTTTTTGTTCTTATGTGTGTTTTGTCGAATAAATTCTAATTATTAGTTTTAGGTTATAGATACCTAATTTAAAGAATGGTATTAGTGTAATATATATCATATTTATTCATTCAATTCATTTACATAATCATTATGCAATGAAGATCATGTAGAACGAGTTGCATCACATCATGGAGACGGTATTCCGTACGTACGCACGAGCAATGATATCGTTCCCATGATCGTGGAATTGTATTGTAGTGTATGTATACTATTTCAGAATCAATATCAATTTAAAATAATCATATATAGTCATTATTTACACCTTTATACCCATCCAATTAAGGTGGTGGTGGAAAATAGATTAGACCACGACGTGGAGACGGTATTCCGTACGTACGCAGGCACGGTGATTTCGTTTTCCGTAGGATGGATAGATGGTAAAATAGGGTTGTTTAATACTTATACTAACATATCAGTATATTAGTGATACTTATGTTATTATTTAATAATGAAACAACTAAAGAAGAAGAAGTGGAAGAAGAAATAAAGTTGAAAGAATCGGTAACAGACATTACCTCTTCTTTGAAGCGCCTCTTTGAGACCTCCTTTTAGGGCACTAAAATTGGTCTTTGAAGAAGACCAGGACCTATAGGATGTTTCTAGGGAAGTGGAGAAGTGAATTTTTCAGGGTTTTTCCGATCTTTAAGGCTCAAAGTGGTGTGAGGAAGAGAGGGAGGAGGTGCCCTTTTATAAGGGAGGAGAGGGGCACCTTTGGAAAAACTAAAAATATTATTTTATTATAAAGTCATATTCAGTTTTTAATAGCTCCAAATTGATTTATTTAGAATATATGGTGGGTATGGGTCTAAATCCTCTCATCCAATATAATTTAGACAAGTTTAGGTATCTATTTTAACCTTATCATTTAGATTTAACTTTAAGTTAGATAATTTAACTTTTACCGTGTCTTCTTGTTTTCTTACACTATAAGGTTAATAAACTTACTATAACAAGACAAAATAATCCCAAGTTGTTTATTATTAATATATATAACCTTATCTAAGTCATTTGGATGAACCTTAGATTTTTAGGAATAAAATAACAATTAATAATATAATATTTGTTTTAAAAACTATTTTATGTCAATTTTCACACTATTTGGTAATTGATTTTTTTGAAAATCATAACAGAAATATTAGTTCGAAAAAGTTAATTAAATAAATACTAACATGTCATATTTACATAGAAAATTATTTGAATTCATAAAAAGTCTCAAATTACATTTATTTGGGTATTTATAACATCAATTATGTCAATATTTCATTAATAATATAATTACTGCATCATCATTATGTCATAAATAAATTAAATTATTTAAAGTCTAAAAATTACAAATAAAATACCATTATGTTGGAAATATATTTATCTTTATAATTAATATTTATAGTCTAATTTATATTATGTATAACCCTATATTAAAAATTATTTACTTATTAAACTTTGATTTTAACTATTTTAAACCTTCTTTAAATAAATTAATATTAAATGTCCTAATCTAATCCAAGTGGGCCTAAATGGTCATATTTTATTCCAAAGGTTGTTTTTGGTCGAATTACACTTATCCAATAGAATTAGGACATGTTTTAGGGTAAAAATAATATCATTTTTACCCTTAATTACCAAATTTACTTTTGACCGTGGTAGATAAAAGTAAACATTACTATTTACAAAGAATTATTTTCATCTCATTGAAACACATTTTACTTACTGAAATCAACTGTGTCTCTCATATTTTTGAAATTACATTGACAAAAGTGGTAAAATTAAGTTTTATGTAAATTTGCAAATTCTCCTAGGAGGTGGGTAAAAGACGGTCAAAAGTTCAATAAAATTTTTATATATCTAAAATTATTATAAAATGACTCCAATGAATTGCATTGAACTTATATACATATTATGTATCAATTTTTACCTAAAATAAATTTAAATAAAATAAATAATTATTTAAATAAAAAGTCGATTTTTAAATAGTAACCCAGTGTTTTCACTATTCATCAAAAATTGAAAGTTTTCAGAAAAATACCAAAATTTCACCCTAGGTTAATTTCGATATTCCGAATCCAAAAATGAAGTCCATTTTGAAAAATAAAATTTACAAAATTTCAAAAAGTGGGTATTACTATTCATAACGGCTAGTTTTAATAATATTTTAATAGCATATCGTTGTTTAGTGAAACTCGGTATTGCGTACAACACAAGCTATAGAGGAAGGCCACAGTTGCGTGTAAAGCAATCCAAGATAGTGTTGTGTGTAGTGAAATATTCCTTTGTTGATTTATATAACATAAAAACAAAATATTTCTCATAAAAGTCTCAGGTGTTACAATATTATCCACATTCCTTTACTCCTTGTTGATGAAAATTCTATTTAAAATAATTTTTCAATTAAAAATAAAATTTTTGGTACTTACAACCAAATGTAGTAATTGTAAATGAAAAATTACCATTTCTTTTATATATTTTATCTTTTCACTAAACCTTATTATTATCTATCAAAAAGTAATCCCATTCCCTACTTGAAAATAATATGTATGAAATAAATTTAAATGTCATTATAATATATAAAAGTATTGAAATATTCAAACTTATGTGTTTAATATATTCTTAAAATTATCTTGCACTTAGTCATGGATAGAGAATAACTAGTATAGTATGTTTTCTCTTGAAACCCCCCAGCATCAAATAAAGACTACTATATCAAAAATATAATGTGAGTAGTTATTATTTTAAGAGATATAACACTTTTTGAAATATATGTTTCATACTATTAAAGATAAGGAAGCATGAAACACTGAATAATTTCATTATTTTGAAGTCTTTCAATAATATAAACTATTCTTTCTACATTAGCCATTATCATCACTATAGGTGAATAAATTATGGGTCCATAAATCCATATATTGATATTGTATCATGATACATACAAATTTTGTAAAGATACCTAATACAAAAAAAAATAAGTATAAAGTTTCAATAAATTAAAGTAACTGAAATATATATTATAATCAACTTACATGGAAAATAATTTCATCGTGCTGATGCCCAATATCTAGTTACAAGATCCCTGACATCTTTTTAAAAAATCATCACAATCATTGTAATCCCACAAATTTTAGATTCCATTGGAATGTCACAAACTTCCAACAACAAATTTGAATATTTTGATAACCTATCAAGACCAGAAGATGTTGTATCTGAAGTCATAACAACCCATATTTATTATCTTCTATAAAATATATATTTCCCCTTAAATTATTCCTATAAAAAATAGATAAATATATAAACTATAAAATGTTAATTTTTTTACACTAATATGAAATAAAGGATATAATCAATACATACCTCAATAGATTTTTTTTGAAAAATTATAGATGTAAAAACTAGAGAATGGTTGATACTTTGTCTAACTTTACTAAACTCATCTATCGAAAATGATATTCTTGCTAATATATCTATAATTTCCTATACATTGACCATAATATTCTCGATCTCTATATGTTGATGATGAATGATATCACTAATATAATATATAATACCATATTGAACAATATGATATTAGGGATCCTCAATATATAACTCAAAATAAATCAGAATCTATGGAGTAGGAGGTATAAGAGTTGGATAAGTTGGAGGAGGTGGAGGAGTAGGATCTATAGGTAGAGGTGGAGGAGTGGGATTAACAGGATGAAATAATATTTGCATTCCTACAAACATCAATTGTACCGATGATCTAAACCTATCCTATATTATCTCACCCATATCCTTAACTTTAGCTTCCGAGATTTTATTTTTATTTTATAAACATCCTCCATTGATGATGTTTTATAATGAGAAAAAACTTTTGTTTACTAACACACTTTCCAGGTATCCTTATATAGGACCCATGTGTTCAGGATTTCCGAGTGTAGTAGCAAAATTATCTTTCCCACCCTTAGCTATAAATGCTCCATGTGTACTCTGCTCCTTAGGGGATTATTGTATAGAATATTTGAAAAAATAAGCAGTGATTCTAAATACATAAATAATTTATTTAACTTAAATAAATAAATAAATTAAACTTTTTTACAATCCTCTTAGATAAAACCCTTAACACTTCCATAATATATTGTCTATTTTTTCTTATCCGATACCTCTTCCATTTTTCATGTCTAGCTAAATTAGAGGAGGGACAACCTTTATGGATCCTAATGGCTCAGATCCCAGTTTTTGAAATTTTTTAGATATCAATTGTTCTTCCAATAACACATACCCTCCACAAGATAATGTATGAGGGTATATGTTTCTGGATTGGATATTCTGACAAGATCTATTTTTTTGCTGTAAATTAACAATGAATAAATCATTAATATGACCATTAATATAAACAAACATCTAAAAGATAAAATTGAAATTATCAAAAATTATTCTTCTTGTTTACTTTCAATAAAATTATTCCATGTTTATTCATCTAGAAATGGATATATATCACATGTATTTTATGTTGTCGATGCCCAAAAATAAAATCTGATATGAGGCTTGATTTAAAATCCTTCCATCTCCTAGAAGACAATGCTAAAAATTTCTTCCTGATTCCTCTAGTCTTAGGTATATCACATGTCATCTGATAACAAAATATAAAAACTATATTAGTTTAAAAATTTCATGATAAGTAAAATAATAACAAATTAGCTTACAAAAAATTCTCTCCCATAACTGAGATTCTGTCACACTATCAACAATTCTCTAATAAAAAAATCAAAACACTAACTTTGAATTTATCCTGTACTAAAATAAAAGTTTTGACTTTTTTTGAATTTTGAATCCTAAGAATATGATTGTCATCAAAGAATACTGGAATCCTCTGGTCCTATCTACAAGAAACTGATAATTTTGGTAAATGTGTGCTGCTACATTTACCAACCCTTGAACTCTTTTTCTCCACTGTAGAAGTAGATGGATCCTATGTAGAAGGATGAGGAGGATCCTGGATAGGAGTATGTGTACAATCCTCATCGAAAGTATGTGTATGGTCCTCCCTATAAGTATATAGTGGATAATATGTTTTATCTACCATTATCTTAAAAATCAAATAAGCAAACAATTAGTACACAAATATACAAATACAAATATTATATATAAAAGTAAATAAACAATGAAAAATGATAAAAAAAAGTAAATTAAATACACAAATTTTTATTCATATTTGTTAAAATAGTTAACTAAAATTATAACAAAATAAATAAGAGATGAAATGAAATACATGAATGAAAAAAAATCCCAAAATGGTGTGTAAATAACAAACAATTAGTACACAAATATACAAATCTAACTGTTATATATAACACTAAATAAAAATGAAAAATGATCCAAAAAAAGTAAACTAAACTAAGCACATTTTTATTCATATTTTTTAAATTAGTTTTCTTAAAGGATAACAACATTAATGAGAGATAAAATGACATAAAAAAATGAAAAAAATCCAAAATTAGTGTGTGAATAGTAAAAATTCTCCAATGTATTACCACATTTTTACACCAAAAATAATTTTATTTGAATATACACTTTTATACATTTCTTTACTTTTTATTTAACATATTAGATTAAAATTAATTATTTTACAATAAAATCAATAAATACATAAGTAAAGAAAGGGTAACATGGTAAACAAAAAAAAAACTACACTAATATTAACAAACAATTTAACTTATCAGTTATAATATGTGTTTGAATAAATAAAATAAATATAATAAATCAAATATTTTTTGAAATTTAGAAAAATTAAACACGAAATAATTATATTTTACTTGTAATATTAGGAAATTACTAAAGGATTATTTTCCCAAATTCCTTCCTCATGATCATTCTGTATGGAATAAACCATGTCTATTACATTCTCATCAACATTATATATTAATCCTTCCATAGAAGTAGGGATCTACCATAAATCATCATCTTCATCATGTTTTTTACCACAAACATAATATTTTTTCTTATTAAAATGATATAAAACTGTATACTGGATGGATCAAGAATATAGAAAAGGATTAGCTATGTATTATATTCTATTTAGATTAACTAGTTTTATACCAAATTTATCTTGTCTGACACTGTTGGAACTGATAACCCATTTGTAGTTAAACATTAAAACTCAAAATTTAATTTAGTCAACCCCCTATATTTTTTCAATGACTCTATAATACAACCTTGATGTAGATATTTGGTTTTTGTCTTTACCACTCAAAAAATGAATTTCTTTTGGGAATAACAATACACTAGTATTTTGATCTATACTTCTATTATCCTAATCTTTTGTTTGAAATGTATAGCCATTAATGTCATACCTAAACCATGTTATCATATTTAAACTTGGACCGACCACTAACCATCTCAATGTTTCTTATTTATATGATATACTATTCATGGTATCTTTAAACCTTAGAAAAAATGTTTTTTTATGCTCATTAAAAATACATATATTATTCTTCTTTGGATAAAATTTTTTAACACATTAATATGCAATGTTATATATGTTTGAGCATCATATATGTTATTAAAGATGTATAAATTTACCCTCTTTATCTATTCAGTTGTCAAAAATTTAACTTTCAATCCACTAATCCCATTTCTCCCATAATTTACTCATTCATGGAAATATATAGGAAAAATGATGTACTCCACTATAGGAAAATAGCTTGTTCAAAACACTACAACCTCCTATGAAATATATTTATCAATAATGGAGGATTCATGTTAATATGGATTCTTAAAATATACATTTAATATCTTTATATATATTTCAATAGGATACATCCAATATAGATATACATGTCTAAAAAGATTTAATTCACACACTAAATTAACCATTAGATGCATCATGACATCAAAAAATATGAAGTAAAATACATTTCCAGTTGAAAAAGTATATAAACTGCATCGTTATCAATATTTTTCAGTGAATTAAAATCAATCACTTTGTTAAAAATTTATTTGAAAAAAACACACATTCATGATAGTCATTTTAAAATGTATGGGAAATATTTGATACAATACAACTATTAGGAGCTATTACATCATGACATGAAAATCATAAGATTTCATTCCTATTAACTTCAAATATTTTAGTGATAATTTTTTTTAGATTTAAAGATAACCTTACAAAACTTTGATACCATGGAGACACTAAAAAAATAATTTTCTATATATTTGTTAATTTATGGAAAGATGGAGGTAGGTACATTCAACTTACGCCAAGATTGGGATCTAACTCCAAATGCATTCCCCTTTGGAGTTAGTCTAATCTTTCATTCAACCCATATTCAATATTTCTTGAAATATCTAAAAATGTTCCAATAAAAATATAACATATGTTATTCTTCAAATTCATGAAATTAATGCTATGTTTGGCCTCATTATATCTACAATATGGTATCCTAAAAAATATTGATAATTTCTTCCAATTATTTTTATCATTACTAGATTTCTGTGTCTTTCTAAATGTAACATAAATGGTTTTGCACCATCTCAAAATACTAATCGGTGGAAAAAGGTTTTGGAGTAATATAAAATTATTGTAAGCTATTGAATTCCTTTTTTAATCTTTGATAAAACTTATACATAGACAAAAACCTATGATGAACCATTTATAACATTTTTATTTTATGTTTTAGTTGATAAAATGAAGTTTCTTGTTCAAAAATTAGACAAGATTTATGACCCTTAACACTGTATCTAGAAAAATCTGCATACGGTGGAAAGTAATTTATAGAGAACATAATCATTTCATATATTTTGAAATGTTCCATTTTATATTAATAATACACCATAATAACTTCCTCCCATAAAATTTTCAAATCATCAATTAATGGTGTCAAGAAAACATCAATATCATTTCCAGGTTGTTTTGATCTAGAGATAATTAAACTCAACATAGAATATTTTTGATTCATAATTGTTTTTATAAGTTTTAAATTACCAATAAAATAGGACATGAACTATGTGTTATACTAAGGATTATATATAGATTCATTCTATTTGTTCACAGTCCAAGTATGATATTTATAACTTCATTTATGAATATAGGAAACTATTGATCAATTTTCTTCTACTATGGAAAATCAGCTGGATGAAATAATTTTCCATCACATATCCATACATCTAAATTCTATACTAACCTTTTTTTTGTCATATGAATTTAAAAATAAACATTCCAAACTATGAATTAAAGGTAGATAAAAAATTTCCTTGGTGGGTGTCTCTGTAACTGCTAAATCATCCTAGGATTTTACTTTTAACTTACACCATGACATACCACATTAAGGACACTCAGAAAGGAATTCATATTCCTTATTATATAGAACATAGTCATTTAGGAAGGCATATATTTTATTATACTCCAAACCCATTGATCACAATATTTTCTTCACTTTAATGTGAAACTAGAAGTTATTTTTTTTATGAAGTATGTATTTCAATAGTTGTAGAAAATCTATAAAAATATTTTCACTCCATCCATTTTCACCTTTAAGTTAATCAATATTAACATCATTGATAAAACTATAAATTCTATACAACTTGGATATAATGGTTTTTCAACATCACTATACAAAATCTTAATTGTTGGTTCTTTGTTAATTTCCTCAACTTTAATATCATGAAGCATTTATTCAATTTAATTATACTTTTCATATTTCAAATCATCATTATCAATAGATCTTGAATTTTACCCAGTTTCACCATGCTAAATCCATGGGCTATAACTTAGATTAAAACCATGAAAAATTAAATAATATTTGATCTCTCTACTTTTCAACTTCTTCATATTTAAACATTTCAGACATAGACATATAAACATGTCATTTTTTGGAAAATTTCATTTAAAAAATTCAAAAAATTAACAAAAAAATAAATACAACATATTTTATTAACAAAAATATAACTTTGAACATATTTAATTATCATTATTTTAAAAAAAATCACAAAACTTAATCTAAAAACAATTATTCCTCAATTAAAAAACACCTAATATGTGTGAATAATTGGAAATGAAAATACAAATAGAGAAGATAAAGATACATCCATAGAAAATAAGAACCTCAAATAAAAATAAAAACACATTTTATGAATAAGAAATTGAAACAATAAACAAAAACTATAAATTGATATCAAAACTAGGACGATTGAGAAAGTGGAACCAATGAGAAGATTGTGCATGCGATGACCGACAATGAGTGATAGTAGGCGATGGTTTTTGATGTCAATAGAAAGATAAAGTAAAATCAATGGAAAATTGGAACCAAAAATAAAAATGAAAATACCTTGGATGTATGGAAAATCAAAATAATGAACACAAAATGTAAATTGATATCAGAACTAGGATGATTGAGAATATGACACCAATAGGAAGAAGGTTCAAGCAGTGGATGATGATGGGTGATGGTGGATGGTGGTGGTGGATTCCAACTCAAAGATAAAGTGAAATAAATGTAAAATTTTAACTAAAAATACAAATAAAAATACCTTGGATTCATGGAAAATTGAAACAATAAACAAAAACCATAAATTGAAATAAAAAATGGGACTATTGAAAAGGGACACCAACGAGAAGAATCCACAAGTGATGACCAGAAATGGGTGATGGTGGATGGAGGTAGTGGATTCCAAATGAAATATATTCAAGGAAAAAGATAAAATAATTAAGATATTTGAGGCTAAATATTGAATAATGAAGTGATTGAAGGCCAAATATTGAATATAGAAGGCTTAGGGTTCGCAGTTTCAGAGAAAACTGAAGGTTTTCAAACAAAATAATGAAACCAAAATGACTACTCCCGACCCTTGATTAAAATTATAAATATTTTCCACCCCAATAATTTAATAAAAAATGTGAAAAATATGATTTTCATATTGGTTATTCAATAAATGATGTGAATAATTTTCTTTTCATCAATTATTAAATAACCAATATGAAAATGGGGTTTTTATTTTCTTTGTTGGTTATCTAATAAATGATGTGGAAAGTTACTATTTTCACATTGGTTATTGAATAACTATTGTGAATAAGTTTCCTATTTTATTTACCACATTGATTATTGAATAACCGATATAGTAAATCATTTTTTCACGTCAATTATAGATAACCGATGTGAAAAACATGTCCAGATAAATCAATTTTGTACTAGTGATAACATATTTTCCATATGAGATATCACTATTTACCCAGTTCATTGGAGGGAGGTATATGTCCCACTCATCACATAATTTAAATCATACATAATTCATCCATAAGATCATTAAACATTTATCATATCAAAACCCATGAAAAAGGAAATGGGTTTTATAAACATTTCATTATAGTATAACCCATGGAAAATTAATGGGTTTTAGAAACAACCCATAATCATAATCATAAACCATATAGATGAAGAACATGGATGGTACTGTTGGTTAACATCACTTGTAAAATATAAGAAACACCAATTTTTTTTCTCATTTATAAATAGAAATTCCATAAAGAGATCTTTAAAATCATTCTTGAGGAAAATAAGCTTTCCATTTTGAAATCACTTCTTTAAAATCTAAAAAAAATATAAAATATTATGGAAATTTTTTTATTTTAAAATAACCATGGATAATTTTTATGGAATAATAAAATCATTGGGTGCTCATAAAGACAAGAAATTTTGATCATACCATAAAATTTAAAAGAAAAAAATTCTTTTCACATTTTTGTAAAACGTCAAAAAGTACCTCATTCCAAAAAAGAAAAGAATATTCATTTTAAACCATTTTTTAAAAATTCAAACAAGGTTAAAAATGACTTTAAAAAATAATTTTATAATAGTAAAAAATGTATTTAAACATTTTTATAAAACATGGATATGGAAGAAAAATGGTTTTCGACCAAAGAGAGAAATAAAGTTTATATTTATTAAAATCATATTTTTAGTCTCTTGAGTACTTAAGGTGAGGAAAATAAAAGGAAAACATGTATTTTCAAGAAATAACCATTTTATTAGAAAATTCATGAGTTTATTGAGAGTTATATAACAATATTTTGTCATCATAAACATAATTATAAACAATCCTGATAAAATTTAAGATTGTGACATAAAACCCTTACCACTTTGGTAAAAATTGAATCATAATACCCATGAAAGTAATAAATTTAGATGGATATTTAATTACACATAAATTTTATAATAATAATTATAAAATACATTCATGGGAATTATATACACCACACAAAATAAATAGGTAGTGAATATGACATGTGTCTCATAGAAATAAAAGTGAGACAAAAAACCTTTACCTTAGGTTTTCCGTCCTTTATATGTTTTATAACATAATATTATTTGAAATGAATCCTTTAGATATCATCTTAAGGGATATAGGGTTAGTATATTAGAAATACCATCACCCCTAGAATATTTATTTAGAAGCGTATAAGAGAACATGGTAGAGTTTAGTCAAGTTAGAAGGCTTGAAGTGGAGAAAATAAGAGAAAAGAGGGGAACCCTTTTATAATTGAGGGGAGGGGAAATAATATAATTTATTAAAATATTAAATTATTATAAATTAATTTTGACTTAAAAAATATTCCTGTTAGGTCCAAAAGGGGCCTAGATACCTTGAGAGGGGTGGTGGGGATGAATCAGGGTATGAATATTCTTTTCAAAATTCATCCTGCCCCACAAGATTTTGACATCTTTATTATAAGGGTAACTTTGTTGGTTATTTAGTGTTTATATTTATCTTATCCTTTCCAACATTGTATGATGATGATTTATATAAAGTAAATAAGTAAAGGAAGCACACAGACAAAAATATTTTTACCTGGTTCACCCTCACTATTCTATATCTAAGGAGCATACAATGGCAATGTGCCAATGTAAAAAATCCACTAAGACTCACTTCCAATACTTAGTTTAGGACAGATCACTTATATGCCTTGGATCACTACATTTACAAGTTTTAGGGTTAGATCACTACTTTTCTATGGGTTACTCTCTAATTCTATTTCTCTGGCTCACTACTGGTGGAAATGATCACCTTCTTCCTCTTAATTTGTTCACTGCTCTTGGAAGGGATTCACATATAGTTTATGGAAATATAGGTCCCTTCATTATCACTAATTAATGCATCCTAAAATATAGGTATATGCTCTATTGAAGTTATTTATGGGTTTCTGATTAACTCATATGAAAACACCTGGATGTAGCACTTCCACTTTACAGTCAACTGGAATGGACTTCTCTTTGTTGTAGACTCATAAATTACCTCCTCATGCTTTGGAAAGGTATCCAACGGCTGTAAAGTATTCATTTCACTACCTTGAATCTAGAAGTGAATAAAATCATTCTAAAAATATAGTCTAATGATGAAAATCCTCTATTTTTTTTTCTTCTTCAGAATTCAGATATGAAAATGACACTGTTCACTGGGTAATCCTATTACATGTATCCTTACGTGAGATCTTTAAAATAGTTTCACATATAAGTATGCCATGAATTACTATTTTCAACTTATAGATGAAATCCAATTTTCCACAGACCACCTCCTCTTTTGCAAACCACCTCTTCTTCTGCAGACTGCCCCTACTTCTGCGAACCTCCTTTTCTTCCATGGATGACTGGTGGTCAATAAACCTTCTCTTAATATGTGGTACCTTTTACTTTGTAGGCTACAGATCCCCAAAAACACCTTTCATGAACTATTCTCAAGAACTACTTCAACTTTCACAAAATCCTCCCTCGTGAACCACTTTTAATTTTGTCGAATTATTCACAAAGAAAAAATATTTTCAAATGTAATTTTCTCTACCTAATAATGTGATCAAGGGTATTTATATAGGAAAATAGATCTGAAAAATACACTAATATGAATTACCCAAAACTTTAATGTAGTATAGCCTTCACCACGAACTACTATACAATCAGCATAGTTCCATTCTCCTTTGCGGTGGTCGATGTATTCCACAGATGAAAAACCATTTGTGGCAAACATAATCACCACCTCAATCCACAAATTACATGCCTTCCATGAACTGATGATCCTCCCTTGAACTGTGAGCCTTCCACAAACTTCTTTTGTTATGTGGTCCGCATAGCACGCTTTTTGGTCCATATAGCACTGCTATGTGGAAATATTCCTTTACCAATTTCTTTATCCATTTCGCATACCTGCCTTACAGTTCGCAAACTATGCTTTGTAAAATCCTTTACAGAAATCCTTCCTTCACCACAAAAAAACTCCTAATTTTGAGATCCAAAAATTTGACAAACACTGGGAAACTACACCACCTTAAACACCTGTTTCGACAACACCGACCATACCCATTCGTGACCATCTGGCTTTTTCAACAAACACAATTACCCCAAAACACTGAAACAATATCTTGAGGAAATTTTAACAACAACTAAAAAGTGAAAATATTTGAAGCTAATATGAGGATGAGTCAAAATAATCTCATCCATTAAAATTTAGACAAGTTTGGATCATATTTTTACCTTAATATTTTTATTTTAACTCTTCGTTAACCCTTTTGACAATTACTGTAATATTAATGTTTTCTAACATTTAAGGGTTAATAATGTTACTATAATATTAAAAAAACTCATAATTAACCATGGTTTATGTTTACAACCATATCCTATTCATTTTTATGAATATATTTTTTATTATTTTATATCATTTAATAAAAAATTATTTATTATAAAATATCATTAATGTCAATTTTTACACTATTCAGTTAATTTGACTTTATTTACATCAAGAAAAAGGGGTGATTTAATTATAATGATTTAAAAATCCCGAATATTTTACATATATCTAGAAATTTAGTGGGACATATTCACCCATTCAAATTATATCACTTTTAATATTTCTAAAATCATTTATTTTATCTTTTATTAATTGGAGAAATACTACATCTGTATTGAATAAGTATTTGAGGTCATTATATAATTATTAAAAATTATAAATAAGTTTTATCATAAAAATAATTTCATTAATCTCAAAATTGACACTTATATTTGTTCATAACTTGCCTTTTTCCTATGTAGAAACTTTTAAGATATTTAAAACTAAGATAGTGACATTTTGTAACATTCTTTGTTTTAAATATTAAATTAGTAATTTTCATGGAAAAGTGTCCACTAAAAAATTAAATATTGATCCTTATGTGATAAGGGTTAAATGAAATTCATCTAATAATAATTATGATGAGAAATTATAGCCTTATCACTTAATTTTAACCTAGATTTACCAGATTTACCCTTTACTGAGGTGATAAATTCTACCATGGTTACTATTCATATTGAACAAAAATCAAAGGGATATATTTTATAAATTCAAATCCCCTTATTCCAAATATAGAATATATTCTATAAAATTTAATTTCTAAAAGTGGAAAATACTAATTTTAAAATAAGTGCACAACATGTGATGAAAACCACTTAAAAAAATATATTTTAAAGAATAAAAATTGGTTTATTCCTGTCCCATGCTTAGAAAAATATTAAATGAATACTATTTTTTAATGAATATGCATTATATAAATTTCATTATAATTATTCAAAAATAGTGAATAATTTAATTTATTAATATAAAAATACATTTCATACATAAAAACAGTTTTTTCATAATTGTTTTTCCTTTAAAATGATTTTTATTTTCATTTGTAATCAATTGATAATAAATGAATTAGTTTTATACATATATAACCATAAATTTTTCATAATTTAGTTATTCATATTCATACTATCCAATCCAATGGATAAGATAAAATAAATAATAGTAAATCATGGTGTAACGCCCTGACCCCAGTTACCCAGAGTCGGTGCATTATTTCATAACATTGACATGATCACAAGAAAGATCAAATCTCAAAAGACCAATTAGTTTAGTAGCCTTGGAAACACTAGATATATTCATAAAGTTTTACATTACATCATAAAAATGAAAACTACAACAACATAGTCTCCATAGTCCACACTCTTATCCCCTCATACTATCCCTGCAGGTCATTCATTATTTATTTCTTCACATCCTTGGAAAAATAAAACATAGAAAAGGGGTGAGCTCAAATGACCAGTAAGGATAACAATATAGTGAAAACGTTCATAAATAAGAATAAACATTTAAGGCAATGTATAACTAAAACAAAAGACTTTTAAACTTGAACTTAAACATAGTATGGAAAAAATAAAATGAAATAATGCCATTTACTTATTCACATGGATATTATACTAATAGAATAATCACATGCAATATAAATAACCACTTTCATAATGATGGAATGCATAATGCCAAACTATCATAACCACATAGCCAAGGCCTCGTGCCAAGACTACAAATAAGATTTTTTCAAGGCCTTGTGCCAAGACACTAGTTTATCTCATGAGACCTACCGATGCATCGAGGAGCTATAGCGGGCTCTACCCATCACTTATTAAGTCCAATGCATTCCTTATATGAACAGGTTTAAACATAACATAAACATTCATATTAAAAATAGCATACAAAATGTCAATACTTTCACCATAAACCATGAATGGTATAAATATAACACATCCACAGTAAAACATATCACAAAACCTTCAATACAATATGGGATTTTTGTTTCATAATAAATCAACTTCAAATAAGTGTAAAATCCATCAAAGGATGTTGACATAGATGAAATCAAAACTCTTTTTAGAGAAAAATCTCTTTCTATTTTGAAATCATTTAAGAGTCATATATTTATAAAATAAAACATTTTCTTTGAAAATATTCTTATAATCTTGTAAGGTAAGCTTCTACCATTTTATAACGGTGGAAAATAGCCGCACCCACTGTATAAGTTAAAAAAACATTCTTACCTTAATTTTTTCGAAAAGGTTAAAAAAGACCTTGTTTGGAAAACGATGAAAAGACTCCTTTATAAACCACTTATAAAAGTCAACAAGAGTATAAATGACTTTAACCCATATTCTAGTAAATAGTAAAAATGTTTTGAATTACATTTTTAATAAACATGGATGCGGATGATAAAGAAGTCCCAGTAGATTATTACGTATAAACAACCTCGGATAATGAAGAGATTGTGAAGTAAACCCTTACCTTGTAATTTTCCTTGGTTGGGGGTAGGTTAACCTTCTATATAATGGTGAAATAATTGTTATTAAATTATACAAGAATCATATACATTAATATGATATCATATATGATCTTTTAACATTTCTTTGTTAATAATATCTTAGAATTATCTTCGTTTAGGGTGTTAACTTACTCGTTTTCTTTTATATGTTTTGTTACATAAGCTGTGTTTGTTATGGATATGTTGTATCTTATTCATATACAGAATTATATCAAGTCCTTAAACATTATTTTTAATCATCAAATGAGAATTATACTTGAATGGATATGATGGAGAATGAATCTCATCACGTTCGTGGAGACAGTAGTCCGTACGTACGCACGAGTGACAATATCATTCTTTTGATATTAAAATAAAATATAATTGGATGGTATATCATATATAAAGAATAATTATCATGTTATATTTATTATTTACATGAATTAAAAATCATTATTATACCCATCCAAATAATAATATATTGAATAACAATTACACCACAACGTGGAGACGGTAAGCCGTACGTACGCACGTATGGTGATATGTCATTCAAAGGATGGATAGAATATTGAATATGGTTTTATCATATTTATAATAACATAAAAGTATATATGAGATACTGGAGTTATTATTTTAGAATGGTAATAACAAAGAAAGAATAAGTTGAAGAAGAAATGAATTTGAAAAAAAAGTGGTGAAAACATTACCTCTTCTTCGGGTTCTTCCTTTTGATTTGATCAAAAGGGCTCCTTAGGTTGGATTTCTGATCAAAATAATGCCTCTAAGTTGTAGTGAGGGAAGTTTATAGAGTATTTGGGTAGGGTTTGGACGAACCAAAAGGCTTTAAATGTGTGAATTAATGATAAGGGGGAGTGCCCTTTTATAAGAGGGGTGAGGGGCACATTTGGAAAAGCTAGAAATATTATTTTATAATAAATTCATATTCAGTTTCTAATGGCTCAAAAGTAGATTATTTAAAGGTTAAGGTTGGGATGGGTCGAAAAACACTTAACCAATAGAATTTAGATAGGTTTGGGTCAATATATTAACCTTATCTTTAATTATTAACTCTTAGTTAATTAGTTTCACTTTTACAATGTCTCTTTGTATTTTTATATTATATGGTTAATAAACTTACTATATACATCCAAGATACCATAAAGTGGTCAATTAATGATACAACTATCATGATATAAGTCTCTTGGACGAACCTTATATTTTCAGGAATTGAATATCAATTAATAATATAATATTTGTTTTAAAAACTATTTTATGTCAATTTTGACACAATTCAATAATTGATTTTTGTGAAAATCATAACAGAATTATTACTTCTAAAAAAGTTAATTAAATCAATCCTAACATGTCATATTAACCTAAAAAATTAGTGTAATTTATAAAAAGTCTCAAATTATATTTATTTGGGTATTTATAATATCAATTATTTTAATTTTTTACTATTATGGTAATTACTGTGTCATCATTGTGTCAAAAATAAATTAAATTATTTAACGTCTAAAAATTGAAAATAAAATATAATTATGTAGTAAATCTTTTCGCTTTCTAATTAATATTTATAATCGAAAATCCAACATATATAACCCTATGTAAAAAATATTTTTCTAAAAGATATATGCTTATGTCATTTTTGTATTTATTTTAACTTAATTAATATAAAGTGTCATTATCACTTACAAGTGGCTTAATGGGGTCCAAAAATAGACCCAAAGATTCCCATGGTCAGAAATGTATCAACCAATAAGGTTAGGACACATTTTAGGGTAATTTATTGTTATTATAATATTATTTTTTAACCCTTATTTACCGGATTTACCCTTTAACCATGGTAGATAAAATATTTACTGAAGTAATTATTCAAAATATCTAAAAATAAAAGTTACCTATTTACAAAATTTGGACATCCTGATTCCAAATATGGAATCTATTTTTCCAAATTCAAAACACAGAAGTGGCAGTAATTAATTTAAAATTAATTCCCGTTGTTAAAACAAAAAGCGTATTTTTAAAAGATAATAACTATCAAAAGGTTGACACTTGTTTATGTCTGGTTTAATTGTAAAATTATATACAATGACCAAAATTGTATTAAATGGTAAAAATATATTCCTAATATACTTTAAAACCACTCAAATTTATAATTTATCAATATAAATTATTTCGATTAAAAAAGTTGTTTTTATTTAAAATTTAGTAATTTTCACTATTCATCAAAATATAAATGTTATCCAAAAAGTTCCAAAATTTCACCCTAGGATAAATTCAATATTACGAATCCAAAAATGAAGTCCATTTTGTGAGATAAAATTTCTAAAATTTTAAAAAGTAGGTATTACTATTCATAACGGCTAGTTTGATTGGTTGTGGTGTGTTAGAACTCGATGTTCCGTACAACACACGCTATTGGATTATTCAAAGAGAAGTGTACCGTAGAAGCTTGGGGTGTTACATTCTCCCCTCCATCAAATAATTTCATCCTCGAAATTTCTAGAATACTACCACATGAAAAGACTCGGGTGGTTCTTCATTATAAGTTCCTCGGGTTCCCACGTTGCCTCTTCCATCTTATGGTTTCTCCACAAGACTTTTACCAGACAAGTCGTCCGGTTTTTCAGTACTTGTTCTCTTGTATCAAGAATCTTGATGGGATCTTCACAATAAGACAGATCGGGTTCCAGTTCTAATTCCTCATAGGTGAGTACATGCATTGGGTCAGGCATGTATTTTCTCAACAGAGATACGTGGAACACATTGTGAACTTTGGAGAGACTTGGCAGCATTGCCAATCAGTAAGCTACAGCCCCAATTCGTTCTAGAATTTCGAAAGGTCCTATGTAACTAGGAATCAATTTACCTTTCTTACCAAAACGTATGACTCCCTTCCATGGAGATACCTTCAGGAAAACATGATAACCGACTTGAAATTCCAAATCCTTCCTTCGATTATCGGCATAGCTCTTTTTCTTACTTTGAGCTGCTTTGATATGATTTTGGATTACCTTCACCCTTTCCATCGTTTCCTCCACCAGTTCTGGACCTACAAGTTTTCTTTCACCAACGTCTCCCAATAGGTTGGTGTGCGACTATCTTTCCGTATAACACTTCATATGGTGCCATCTGAATACTCGAATGAAAGCTATTGTTATAGGAAAATTCTACTAGAGGTAAATATTAATCCCACAAACCCTGAAAGTCAAGTGAGAAGGATATCAACATGTCTTTTAAGGTTTTAATAGTTCGTTCTGATTGTCCATCTGTTTGAGGGTGGTAGGCAGTGCTCAAATGAAGTTCAGTATCTAAGGCTTTCTGAATACCTTTTCAGAATCTTGAAGTAAAACGGGAATCAAGATCAGAAACAATCGATAGGGGTACTCCATGAAGTCTCACAACTTCATTAACATATAGTCTTTTTAGACGTTCCAGTGGTAGATCTTCTCTTATAGCAAGAAAATGTGTTGACTTGGTAAGACGATCAACAATAGCCCATATTGCATCATTCCTTCTAGGAGTCTTTGGTAGCCCCATGACAAATTCCATTGTAATATTGTCCCATTTCCACTCCGGTATGGGAAGAGGTTTCATGACTCCTCCAGGCTGTTTCCTTCCATCTTTCACTTGTTGAAAAACCATACATCTTGATACAAAATCAACAATCTCCCTCTTCATGTTGTCCCACCAAAAATGTTCCTTCAAATATCTATACATTTTGGTGCTCCCAGGGTGTATAGAGAAATTGGAACTATGAGCATCATCCAGAAATTCCCTTTTTAGATCAGGTTAATTAGGAACACAAAGTCTCTTCCCAAATTTCAAAATTCCTTCTTCATACACAAAGTCTATCAATCTCCCATCATTCACATCTTTTATCTTTTTTTGAAATTATTTATCATCGGTATGAGAACTCTTAATACTTTCTAGTAAAGATGGTTTGGCAATGATTTGAAAAAGCATTGATGTTTCACCTTCCCTGGTTATCCCCATGTCCATCTTCACTAGATCCATGAAAATTGGATCCCTTTCAATTCTCATATTGTTCAAAACTCTATGATCTTTTCTGCTCAAAGAATCTACCACCTTGTTTTCTTTCCCCGGGTGGTAGTGTATTTTACAATCATAATCCTTGAGTAATTCAAGCCATCTCCTTTACCTCATGTTGAGTTCTTTTTTTGAGAAAATATACTTCAAACTCTTGTGATCAGTATAAATATCACATTTTCACCATAGAGGTAGTGCCTCCATATCTTCAAAGCAAAGATCACAGCTGCTAAATCAAGATCATGAGTAGGATAGTTTTTCTCATGAATTTTCAACTGTCGTGATGCATAGGCAATAACCCTATCATTCTGCATAAGGACACAACCAAGTACTTTCTTTGATGCATCACTATAAATAATGAACCCATCATTCCCCGATGGTAGAGTCAATATAGTAGCATTGACTAATATTATCTTTAGTTCTTCGAAACATTCTTCACACTCTTTTTTCCAAACAAATTAAACCCCTTTACGTGTGAGCTTTGTTAATGGGTTATCCAACCGGGAAAAATTCTGGACGAAACGTCGATAATATCCTGCTAAACCAATAAAACTACGTACCTCAGTTATACTCATCAGTGCAGGCCATTCTTGGATTGCCTTGGTCTTAGAAGGATCAACAGAAATTCCATCCTTAGAGACAATATGGCCAAGAAAAGAAATCTTCTGAAGCTAGAATTCACACTTTCTAAACTTCCCATATAATTTATGTCTTCTCAGAGTCTTCAGGATAATGCACAAGTGATTTTCATGATCTTCTTAGCTTTTGGAGTATACCAAGATATCATCAATAAATACCACCACAAAATCATCAAGATATTCCTTGAAAACTCTATACATCAGATCCATGAATACAGAGGGTGCATTAATCAATCCAAAAGGCATTACAGTAAACTCTTAATGCCCGTACCTGGTTCAAAATGTTGTCTTCAGAATGTCTTCCTTCTTTCCACACAACTAATGGTATCCAGATCGAATGTAAATCTTTGAAAAGTATTTAGCTCCATGTAGTTGGTCAAATAAATCATCAATGTGCGGTAGGGGATACTTGTTCTTTATTGTTATAGCATTGATCTCCCTGTAGTCGATACATAACCTAATAGATCCATCTTTCTTTTTTAACAAAAAGAACATGGGCTCCCCATGGAGAAACACTAGGTCGAATAAATCCCTTATTACTCAATTATTCTAGTTGTTTATTTAGTTCGACTAATTCCACAGTGTCCATTCTATAAGGGGTCTTCGATATAGGCCTTGATCCCGGAATTAAATCAATGGAAAACTCAACTTCTCGTTCTGGAGGATGTCCAGGTAAATCTTCCGGAAACACATATTACATATTCTTTCACAACAGGTACATCCTCTATTTGAACATTACTTTCCTCACCCATAGTCATTTCATTCTCTTCCTCCCCAATAATTGAATTTAGTTGAGCTACTGGGGGTGGATCTAGATAAGAATTAGGTTGTTACGATTCTGCTCTAAAGATAAGGTGTTCCTTATCATCATCATCAAAAATCGTAACCTCCTTCTTCTTAAAATAAATCTTCACATCATGGTCCGAAATCCAGTCCATACCGAGGATTATATCAGACTCAATCATAGGTATAACGATGAGATCAACAGATATAGAACATTTATGTGCTCTAATGGGGACTGATTCACAAAACTTTGTTTGAATGATACTTACCTTAGGAGTTTTAACTGACAACTCCCTTGTTAAATCAAATTGGAAATATCTAATTTTCTTAGAAAACTGGGAAGATATGAAACAATGTGATGATCCAGAATCAAATAATGCATTTGCTAAACTTGAGGAAACCATTAAATTACCTGCCACCACATCTTTCGGAGCTTCTACCTCAGCAGTAGTGATAGAATAATCTTGGCCTTGATCCCTTGGCCTTTTCTGAGGTAATTTCCCCTGAATCTTAAGAAATTCATTTGCATAATGTCCCATCACCCTGCAATTGTAGCATTGGACATCGGTAGCTTCCTTCTTCCCCTTACAATCACGAGTTTGGTGGCCTTTTTCACCACACTTATAACAGACTCCCGTTCCTTTTAAGCAAGTACTGGGGTGTTTCTTCCCATATTTAGCAAATGATGGATATTCAACCTTTCCCTTCTTCCCCTTATTTCCATTCCCAGATTGATCATTAGATCTCTTCTTCTCTTGCTTTGCTTTAAAGTCATAAGACTTAGAGAATTCTTTCTCTGTCTTGATAGCACATGAAACAATGTCTTCATACGACGAGAAGGATTGTGAGACTAATGCTCAACGAAGAAATGGTTTTAACCCATCAATGAAACGATCAATCTTACTTCTTGGGTTACGTATATAATCTCTAGCATACCTTTCTAACCTTATAAAGTTAGCCTCATACTTTGTGACATTTTCATCTTCCTTTTGTATCAGACTCATAAATTGACTTTCCATATCTTCTCGATGGTCACGAGGAAAGTATTTTTCTAAAAACAAATCTTTAAACTCCCTCCATTCCATATTTTATACTTCATCATCTTCCTTCATGTTTTGAATCAATGACCACCATTGATCAGCATCTCCAGTGAGGTGGTAAACTGCCATGCTAACTTTTTCCCTTTCACTACTCCCCAAAGCCTGAAATATTTTCTCTAGGGAATTTATCCATTGCTCAGCTACTAAGGGATTTGTACTCCCATTGAACGTTGGTGGTTGTTGCCTCATGAAGCGATCTAAAATTGATCCTCCACGATGTGGATCAAGGTACTCCATACGGGTAAGTTTATTATTCATAACCTGAGTGAGTTGTCCCAGTATGGTGATTAGTTGATCAGAACTAGTTGCATCACCAACTCCACTATAATTATCTTGAGCAGGAGGGAAATCCCTACATAGAGTGCGTGCATTGATACTGTTTCCATTTCTTCCACTAGGTTCCATTTCTAAACAATGGCATAAACAAGATCAGTTTATGAATCAAAATACATAATTCCATATTTATAAAACACTTAACATAAATTGAACTATTTATGAATATAATCCATAATCATAAAAATGTTTTCTTTGAGGAAGTATATACTCATAAACCCTTCATAATGATTTTTATAGAAAATGAGAGTTATCCTAAGCATATCCCCCGGGAGTGTCGTAACCAAGAGTGCATCAAGGACCGTTGTTACGCACCAGTTCCCGTTCGAGTCTAGCTCAAAGCAGTGTTTTCAGGTTTTACCCCTAGGTACATCTATACCAGAGCCGCCTCTACCTGCTCATATCCAGATAGGGATGTATTGCTTGGAAAACTCACAAAATCTCTACAATACCAAAATTCTAGGAATTTCTTCAATACTAATCCTCAAAGTCCATCTTAAATCTATGTGCTCTAATCAGAGTTTATCTAAATATAGCTTCCAAGGTTTGTACTAAAATTCCTCTGATACCAACTGTAATGCCCCGACCCCAGTTACCCAGAGTCGGTGCATTATTTCATAACATTGGAATGGTCACAAGAAAGATCAAATCTCGAAAGACCGATTAGTTTAGTAGCCTTGGAAACACTAGATATATTCATAAAGTTTTAAATTACATCAGAAAAATGAAAACTACAACAACATAGTCTCCATAGTCCACACTCTTATCCCCTCATACTATCCCTTCAGGTCATTCATAATTTATTTCTTCACATCCTGGAAAAAATAAAACATAGAAAAGGGGTGAGCTCAAATGTCCAGTAAGGATAACAATATAGCGAAAAATTTTATAAATAAGAATAAACATTTAAGGAAATGTATAACTAAAAAAAGCCTTTTAAACTTGAACTTAAACATAGTATGGCAAAAATAAAATGAAATAAGTCCATTTACTTATTCACATGGATATTCTACTAATCGAATAATCACATGCAATATCAATAACCACTTTTATAATGATGGAATGCATAATGCCAGACTATCATAACCACATAGCCAAGGCCTCGTACCGAGACTAAAAATAAGATTTTGTCAAGGCCATGTGCCAAGACACTAGTTTATCTCATGAGACCTACCGATGCATCGAGGAGCTATATCGGGCTCCACCAGTCACTTATTAAGTCCAATGCATTCCTCATATTAACAGGTTTAAACATAACATAAACATTCGTATTAAAACTAGCATACGAAATGTCAATACTTTCACCATAAACCATGAATGGTATAAAAATAACACATCCACAGTAAAAAATATCACAAAACCTTCAATACAATATGGAAGTTTTGTTTCATAATAAATCAACTTCAAATAAGCGTAAAATCCATCAAAGGATGTTGACATAGATGAAATCAAAACTCTTTTTAGAGAAATATCTCTTTATATTTTGAAATCATTTAAGAGTCATATATTTATAAAATAAAAAATTTTCTTTGAAAATATTCTTATAAGCTTGTAAGGGAAGCTTCTACGATTTTTTAATGGCGGAAAATAGCCACACCCGCCGTATAAGTTAAAAAAACATTCTTACCTTAATTCTGTCGAAAAGGTTAAAAAGGACCTTGTTTGGAAAATGACGGAAAAATTCCTTTATAAACCACTTATAAAAGTCAAAAAGAGTATAAATGACTTTAACCCATATTATAGTAAATAGTAAAAATGTTTTGAAATACATTTTTAAGAAAAATGGATGTGGATGATAAAGAAGTCCCAGTAGATTATTACGTATAAACAACCACGGATAATGAAGAGTTTGCGAAGTAAACCCTTACCTTGTACTTTTCCTTGGTTGGGGGTAGGTTAACCTCCTGTATAATGGTTAAATAATTGTTATTAAATTATATAGGAATAATATACATTAATATGATATCATATATGATCTTTTAATATTTCTTTTTTAATAATATCTTAGAATTATCGTCGTTTCGGGTGTTAACTTACTCATTTTCTTTTATATGTTTTGTTACATAAGCTGTGTTTTTTATGGATAGGTTGTATCTTATTCATATCCAGAATTATATAAAGTCCTTAAACATTATTTTTAATCATCAAATAAGAATTATACTTGAATGGATACGATGTAGAATGAATCTCATCACGTTCGTGGAGACGGTAGTCCGTACGTACACACGAGTGACAATATCATTCTTTTGATATTAAAATAATATATAATTGGATGGTATATCATATATACAGAATAATTATCATGTTATATTTATTATTTACATGAATTACAAATCATTATTATACCCATCCAAATAATAATATATTGAATAACAATTACACCACGATGTGGAGACGGTAAACCGTACGTACGCACATATGGTGATATGTCATTCAAAGGATGGATAGAATATTGAATATAGTTTTATCATATTTATAATAAAATCACAATATATAGGATATATTGGAGTTATTATTTTATAATGGTAATAACAAAGAAAGAATAAGTTGAAGAAGAAATGAATTTGAAAAAAAAGTGGTGAAAACATTACCTCTTCTTCGGGTTCTTCCTTTTGATTTGATCAAAAGGGATCCTTAGGTTGGATTTCTGATAAAAATAAGGCCTATAGGTTGTATTGAGGGAAGTTTAGAGAGTATTTGGGTAGGGTTTGGTCGAACAAAAAGGCTTTTAAGGTGTGAATTAATGAGAAGAGGGAGTTCCCTTTTATAAGAGGGGTGAGGGGCACCTTTGGAAAAGCTAGAAATATTATTTTATAATAAATTCATATTCGGTTTATAATGGCTCAAAAGTAGATTATTTAAAGTTTAATGTGGGGATGGGTCAAAAACCACTTAACCAATAGAATTTAGATAGGTTTGGGTCAATATATTAACCTTATCTTTAAGTATTAACTCTTAGTTAATTAGTTTCACTTTTACAATGTCTCTTTGTATTTTTATATTACATGGTTAATAAACGTACTATATACATCAAAGAGACCCCAAAGTGGTCCATTAATGATACAAATATCATGATATAAGTCTCTTGGATGAACCTTATATTTTTAGTAATTTAATATCAATTAATAATATAATATTTGTTTTAAAAACTCTTTTATGTCAATTTTGACACTATTCAATAATTGATTTTTGTGAAAATCATAACAGAATGATTACTTCTAAAAGAGTTAATTAAATCAATAATAACATGTCATATTAACCTAGAAAATTAGTTTAATTCATAAAAAGTCTCAAATTATATTTATTTGGGTATTTATAATATCAATTATTTTAATTTTTCACTATTATGGTAATTACTGCATCATCATTGTTTCAAAAATAAATTAAATTATTTAATGTCTAAAAATTATAATTAAAATATAATTATTTATTAAATCTTTTTATCTTTATAATTAATATTTATAATCGAAAATCCAACATATATAACCCTATGTAAAAAATGTTTTGCTAAAAGATATATGCTTATGTCATTTTTGTATTTATTTTAACTTAATTAATATAAAGTGTCATTATCACTTACAAGTGGCTCCATGGGGTCCAAAAATCAACCCAAAGATTTCTATGGTCGGAAATGTATCAACCAATAAGGTGAGGACACATTTTAGGGTAATTTAGTATTATTATAATATTATTTGTTAACCCTTATTTACTGGATTTACCCTTTAACCATGGTAAATAAAATATTTACCGAAGTAATTATTCAAAATGTCTAAAAATAAAAGTTACCTATTTACACAATTTGGACATCCTGATTCCAAATATGGAAACCATTTTTCCAAATTCAAAACACAGAAGTGGCAGAAATTAATTTAAAATTAATTCCCGTTGTTAAAACAAAAAGCGTGTTTTTAAGAGATAATAACTTTCAAAAGATTGACACTTGTTTATGTCCGATTTAATTGTAAAATTATGTATAGTGACCAAAATTGTATTAAATGGTAAAAATATATTACAAATATACTTTAAAACCACTCAAATTAATAATTTATCAATATAAATTGTTTCAATTAAAAAAGTTTTTTTAATTAAAATTTAGTAATTTTCACTATTCATCAAAATATAAATGTTATACGAAAAGTTCCAAAATTTCACCCTAGGCTAAATTCGATATTCCGAATCCAAAAATTAAGTCCATTTTGAGAGATAAAATTTCTAAAATTTTAAAAAGTAGGTATTACTATTCATAACGGCTAGTTTGATTGGTTGTGGTGTGTTAGAACTCGATGTTCCGTACAACACACGCTATTGCATTATTCAAAGAGAAGCATACTGTAGAAGCTTGGGGTGTTACACATGGTTTGTTTAAACTCGGTGTTTCATATAACACAAGCTATCAAATAAATTAAATTTATTCGAAAAAAATATTTCATAAAACCTTAGGGTGTTAAAATTTCAATTATAAAGGAATTTATGTCTTTGTTTTAGGTAAAATTAACCTAGTATTAATTAAGGGTTGATAACCTCCTTGATAATTAGTGAAACTTGTAGGAAAAGTGTTGAAGAAGTCCAAATTATGGATTTTAAGACTGTGGATTCCACTCAATAGATCAAGGAGCTATGAGTTAATGTAGTTGGAAAGTCATTCATACCTAAATACATTTGAATAGATTGATAGACCTCCATATAGGTTATGATAAGGAGAATATAGATCTTTTATACTAAAACATCCAACCATTAGGATATTTTAAAACTAATAGAGAGCACTATTAGGTTTATAAAAAATAACGACAGATTAATATATTTAAAAAATTTTCATATAATTTTATAATTGAGATAAAGTACTAAAATTATTCTCTTCTTAATTGTAGAAATTAAAACTATGACTTCAACCATATCACTCTAATACATCCTTGAGAAGAATAAAATTATCACCAACTCTAATTTCCAATAATGGAAAAGGCACTTACGTACTATGCCATGAAAGGAAATTATATGTGCTAGAAAATCCCATTCTTGAAGTTCCATGCCAAAATTATAGTGAGGAAGAATTATCTTTCTATGAGAAACATTTGGATGTTTCCACATATTTCCAATATTTCATTCTATCTTATATAGCCAATGAGTTTCTAAATCAAAATGAGGACATGGATGCGTATATCATGATGTCTCACCTTTATGATCTCTATAAATAG
The DNA here is from genome assembly GCA_963277665.1 of Viscum album. Lineage (NCBI taxonomy): Eukaryota > Viridiplantae > Streptophyta > Magnoliopsida > Santalales > Viscaceae > Viscum > Viscum album. The sequence continues at coordinate 228,506,895 of OY728162.1, forward strand.
ACGGTGAAAAAAGAGAGATATTAGATATTAAATGCACTATTTTTATGAAAGCTTATAGAGTTTTTTCTTTTTGGTAATCTTATATTAAAGATGATTGGATACATAGAGTGCTGCACATATTAGGAATTAAATTCCATAATAATCTATACACATATCTCATTCTATCCTCACTACCTAAATTCTTATCTGATTTTATATTGAATTAAAACATGAGAAATAGTGAGAGGATAATTTTGGAACTTATTATTCTCATTCACCAGGTTTAAAAGGAAATGGGGTGTGATAAAACCATATTATTTATGGTAAATAAGAAAAGGAAAAACAAGATAAAGTGGCCCAAGACTCACTCCAAGTCTAAAGCTACCAGGCACTATCCTTCCAAGAAGTATAATATTTAATGGTAGGTGAAATAAAAGGAAGTAGTGTGTTTTTAATGTTTGAAGCTAGGCAATTTGAAGAAGAACTACACCGAGAATAAGGAAATTCTAATGGTGTGTTTATTATCAAGTTTAATAATTCTATATCAATAAATTGGGTATTAGATATAGATTGTGGTTATCACATCTGTATCTAAATGTAAGAACCAAGTAGATTCTAAAATATTTATATAGGAGAGGTGGATCTTAAATCATTCAATAGAGTGTAAATTTCTGTGTTTTCTATAGCAGGCTACTACCTTTCATTGCCAACCAGAATGATTTTAGTTTTAATGAATTTTTATTTTGTTCATAGTCTTACTAAAAACATAATCTATGTTTGTTTTTTTTAAAATGGATTGATTTATTTTCAAATTTTTAAATAAATAATGCTTTTTTACAAAGAAAAAATTTGTTATGGTATAACATAACTAAATAATGGTCTTTATGTATTAAATTATTAAAACCAAATATTTTCAATAGATAATGAATCATGTTCACACGACTCATATAACACCAAATTGTTTTATCACCATCTTGGTTATATAAATTAGAAGCATAAAAAAAATATCTTTCAGGATTTTTATTTAGAATCATTTGAGTTAATACCACATGAAAGATGTTATGCTTGTCTATAAGGAAAAATGACCAAACCACCCTTTGGTGGATATGGTGAAAGGGCCACAAAGATTCTAGTATTGGTATACAATTATGTATGTGGACTATTTATAGTAGAAGGTATAATTTTATATTCTTACATTATAACTTTTATTAATGAATTGAGCAGATATGGTTATATCTACTTGATAGGTATTGGTATAAGGCCTTCGAGAAATTCAAATAATTTAATAATTAATTAGATAATCAACTATATAAGAAGATAACAAATATTTGATTAAATAAAGGTGGTGAATATATTAACCAAGAGTTTAATGACTTATTATAGGAGTTTTTGATTCTATCCCAACTTATTCCACCTTATAAAACACAATGTAATAGTTTTAGTAAAAGGAGGAACCATACCTTTCTTGTCAAGGTAAGGTCAATGATAATTCATATGAATCATCAATTATCCTTTTGGGGATATGAATTACATGATGAAACACACATTCTAAACTGTGTACCAATTAAGGAAGAAAAAAAATTCCATATGTGTTAATATATGAAAGAAAATTTGTGCTGTCACACACTCGTGTTTGGGAATATGAGGAATTTTTAAGGCCATATTAGGAAAGAAACTAACAACCTAAGGAAAAAAGTGTATCTTTATTGTGAATCCAAATGAAATAATATAATAATATATATATATATAATATCTTAAACAAGAAATTGACTATCGAAAAACAAGATATCTTTGTTGATAGGGAGCACATCCTCAAAAAGGATAGTGGGAGTAATATTGAATTAGATGAAGTTAATTCTCAAGATAAAAAAGAGTTAATACTTAAAAAATTCCATAGGTCCATAGGGAAGAATTTATTCTTGAAACATATGTACTATATATGAGTAGTATAAAGGTTAGAGAACTAAAAAGATATAGTTTTATATTCATAAAATATGTGAAATCATTATTAGTCTACAATAATGAACATCTCTCCTATAAAGAGGTAGTAGAGAGCTTAGAAGATGAAATATGGAAATAATCCATGAATTATGAGATGTATTCCATGTATCAGAACCAATTTTGTGTTTTGGTTAATCTTATAATTGGCATAAATCCTATTGGGTGAAAATGAATATTCAAGAGAAAACCAGACATAGAAGGTACCTATATAGAAAGTCAAGTGGATAAAGGGTTTAAATAGAATTAAGGCATTGACTAGGATGAAACATTTTTCTAAAGTTTCCATGTTTAAATCCACTATAATTTTATTTATTATAGATGCTTACCATGAATATGAAATCTAAAAGATGGATGTCAAAACAACTTTCCTTAACAAGAAACTTCAGAAAGATGTATATATGATACAAACAGAAGGGTTTGTGACTCCAAATAATTCCAAAAGGCCCTCAAGTTATAGACAAGAATTTATGGATTGAATAAAGAATCTGTTTCATAGAAAATTCAGTTTGATGAAGCTTTAAAAAATTTTATTTCATTAATAATTAATGTTGGACATGTGTTTAGAAGTAGTTTAGTGGGAGTATAATTGTTATCCTAGTAGTATATGTTGATGAAATATTACTTGTTTGAAATTATGTTCTAGTATTAATTTCAGTCAAATACTAGTTAAATGAGTGATTCTATATGAAGGACTTAGGTGAATCAGCCTATATTCTAGGGATCAATACCATTCTTGATAGATCTAAGAGTATTCTTGGACTAATTTAAGGTACATAGATTGACCAAATAATAAAGATATTTAATATGAAAAAATTCAATAGAGGATTGGTTCTAGTGTCATAATGTATGCATCTTTCTAAGAAAACGTGTCCTCATACATAAGAGGAGGAATATAGAATTATTAGGATATCATATGCTTCTATGATAGGATCAATCATTTATTTCTTGTTATATACTAGGATTAATGTTTCCTATGCCTTGAGCATGGTAGAAAGGTGTCAAGATGATCTAGGTGAATGACATTGGTTTACTATTAAGGATATCCTCAAGTATATAATAAGAATTAAGGATATATTACTGGTGTATGGAGGGGACAAGGAGTAATTAATCAGGGGTTATACTGATGCTAGTTTTCAAATAGATCAAAATGATTTGAATTCATAGTCAATATGTCTTCATTCTCAACAGAGAAGTTGTGAGTTGGAATATTTTAAAGTAGTTAGTATTCATTGATTTTATAGTGGATTTTGAGTATATATTAACTTTTTATGAAGATAAATAATCTATATGTATATGAAACTTTTTTCAAGATCTTAATGTGGTTACTAGAAGTAAAGACCCTATCACATTATATTGTGATAATATTATAGTAGTGTATCTTACAAAGGATCCATTGTCACACTAATAGAAAAATCACTTACTTTAGAATTATAACATCATGAGGGATTTTTCTTAGAGGGGTAAAGTTGAAAAAAGTATATTTTCTATAAAAAAATATGATAGACCCAATGAATAAAGGATTATCTTAGAAAAATCATGAGTATCATGTGATAGATAATGTGCTGAAATTTGTTAGCGGTTGACTCTAGTGTAAGTGGGTGTATGTTGGAGTCAGTGTCCTGGAACCAAATTATATATACATTGTGACAAAGTTTTTTCATTTTATTTAATATTAATAAAATTCTTATAATATCATGACCGTTCTTCTATGTCACATATTATGTTATAATTTCCTAAGAGTAACTATCACACTAAAAGGTCATAAAAGTTCCCCACTATGATGAGAACCTATAAGTGTCACAAAATAATTCTTAAATACATTTTTTATTGCCACATTACATCATTTGATGATCCAAAAATGATACAAGCTATCATGGGTGGAGACTCATAGGACTTTGAATCACTTTCCATTGGTGCATGCCCTTGGTAATTTCTAGTGTAGAAGATTATAACAACACGACCTTCCAGTAGGAAATCCACATTTATATGTGTTATTGGATGTTATTATATATGTATGTGTGTATTGATCCTTAAAATATAAGATTATTATTAATGGATATTATTAGTCATTTACATTGATGTATTGACGAAAATTGTGATGACATATGTTCATAACAATGTAGGATACGTTAGGTGCCTCATGAGTAACATTAAAATAATGAATAATGAGAGGAAGGGTTTTCCCCTTATATTCTTTATTTGAATTTGATATCACAGTCCATTTGATGAGAAATAAACAACTTGAATAAATCCTTGTCCATGGGGTTTTATAGGTATGTTTTTTCTAAAAATTCAAAGAAATAGTCATCGAGCACATAGGTTGATGACACAAGCATGTAACCTACTTGATTAGAGATATCTTGATAAACAGATTATATTACATAATAAGAACCTTTATGAGGTTTTATGTCATTGGGACATTAAATTATTTCTTTATGGGTTTCTTGGTATATTTCTAGATGCTAACCTTAGACTTTGGGTGACCCTGCCTATTTCCACTGAGAAAGATGCCTAGAGGGTCATACACTAAATGCATTCAGAACCTCAATTAAATAATAATATTATGTATTATTTTACATGTTGAATAAATATTATTATCATACACTGTTTAATAATTATTCATGTTCTCTCAATTGCATATATTCAGTCACTAGTTATTCGAGATAATATTTTGTGAGAAAAATATTTATTAAGTATTTATTTTCTATTTAGTGAATATAATATTTATTTATTTATTAGAAAATAATATAGTGAAATTTATTTATTAAATAAATAGACATTATTTAGGGCTTGATAAATATTATGGTGTAATGCAGGATTAAGTTTAATGGTCCAATGAGAAATAGTATATATATATTAAATATCATTTGAATAAATTTTAGACAATTTATTCAAGAAATAACATTTAATTAATTTACTAGTTTTCCACATATCAAGAAATAATAATAATAATAATATTATAGGCATGGGGTTATGAGGGTATTAATCAAATAATAAGGGCACATAATCAATTATTATTTTTTAACCCTTTCACTATTTAAACCCAATTATGTTATTTCTAACCCTAAGGTTTTCCATTTTCTTTTTTTGTACACAATGAAATCTAGAGAATTCTATCAATAATTAGAGATACCATCTATATGAACACTTTAAATAATAGATATAGACCCTCTTACACAACTCCTCTTGATTCCAAATAGATAATGGATAATCCTTCTTAGAAGCAATTCTCATGATGATCAAGGATGAATGTCACAAGTGTTAGGATCTTCTATATCAGCACTCAAATATTCCAATGACGGTTCTCAAAGGTTTTTGGTACACATGTGGATCACCACTAGATTTAATTCATACTTGATTCTGATTATGTGAAGATGGTATAACATAGAGATTTTGTCAGATTCATTAAAAAATAAATAATTTATCGCAAGGTAATTATTTAACTACTTAAATCAATTATAAATAATTATGTGATGATCCTAATTTTTGGTTATATCATTCTAATTTAAATTAATATTTGAATAAATTCCATTAGTCACAATGTTCTTCATCGATGTACATCTCATATTACTCATCAATTATGAAAAAATATGAGTTGGGAATACCCCATCAGAGATTCTTCTATACCTAAAAACTTTATATATAATGCAAGTTAGACATGAAGCCTCCCAAGGTGGTTGTTATATGGAAGGTTGGATGTGATGCCTCCCAAATAATTTATGATGTGGGTTAGATGTGATAAGTCATGAGGTGGTTGTGATATAGTGGGTATTAAGTGATGCCTCCCAAGGTGGTTGTGATTTGGTGGGTTAGACATGATGTCTCACGAGGTGGTGCTGATATGGAGGGTTTGAAATGATGCCTCATAAAGACTTTATGATATGGTTTGGATGTGGTTCCTCCTAAGTATGATGGATGGTTATGATCAGATATGGTATTATATATGATATGTATTGGAATGTCACACCTAGTCGATAATCTTGTGAAATGTTTAGAGACACTCCGACATTGGCCAGATTAAGTATGATCACTCTCAGATCGATTGGGAAGCACTTGTGGTCATAATAGGTCTTATATTTATAGTTTTTTATTTGTTAAACACATATCACATTTTCTATTCATTTTACATAATAAATATGTTTGGGACACTATTAGTGGTGGACTACTTAGTTATAATCACACACTTCTTGGCCAAATCCGAAACTTTGATACCCAATCACACTTAATTATCATAGACACAAGTTGGGAAGCAACCTGATACTAGATAATATAGATGGATTATTATTTTAGAGATAGAAGATAAGACTTGGATGAGACTTGGGACCAGGATATAGTTGTATATAGTTTTCGTTTCCTCTTGAGTCAGGAGAAAAATGATTGAACCATAGTTGGTAATCATTTATTCTATGCTTATTGTATGATTATTGAATTTCATTCAAGTTTTGAATGGGTTGTTAATTTTTGTATTTTGTTGATATGTATATAATTAGGTTATTTTAACTATTTTATGATATACTCTTATATGAGGGTATAGTCTCCATCACTAAAGACCCTCACTAATATTCGGAAGCCTATAGCATATGGGGAGGAGCTCCCAAGGTCATGTGGCTCCCTAGTCTGGTTAATATTGATTAATCCAAGATGAGATGTTAAAAAGTGGTATTAGAGCCTTATTTCTTTTATCTTACTATTTTGGATATGGTAGACATGCGATTGGGCTTGTTAGAACTTAAGATGGATGCTTTATGTTTTCCTATCTTGTACCTACATGGGTTGAAGTCTATGTTTATAGAGAGTTATTATTCTTTTTCTTGGTCTTTCTTATTAATTTTTTTTGTTTTACTATGTTAGGTATGATGTTTTATTTATTGATTTATTAATTTTTCTATTAGACTCAGGTGGAAATAGAGTGAATTTTTATGCATCATACATAGAATGTAGGATCACATGAAATTTTAATGATTTTATACAATAGTGATATTTATTTATGTAAGGTAAAGTGGTATTATTATTTAAAATTTCAACAATAACTTATTTTTTGTTTTCCCAAATAAATTATTGGTAGGATTCTACTTAACCAAACTAGATGGTTATGGTTTTCCTAATATAGATCATCATATTGAAATTTCATTTATATGAACATGAATTTTATTTTAATGCCTTTGGGGTTGGTTTGATTTATAAATGTTTGTTGAGTATTGGTACTTTATAATGGGTATTTGGCTTGGGAATGGGATGCATGATATATATGAGATAATCAAAGTGGGTTTTATAACATGTGACTTATTTTATAGTATCTGAGATGGTAGTGAGTATGTTTATCTAGGACATATGACCTAAGTGGGATATGACCTATGGAATAAGTGAGAGAGCCTAGTGATGTTGAGATGTGGCTCAGGATATTGGTGAGTCGAGTGTTATAATTGAGTATCATGGTGTTTTCCTATTATTATTTGAAATGTTTTGTGCTTTATGAGAATAACCTGAGAGAGGGGGATTAGTCCAGTAACAGGGATTACTTAAGGTGTGGGAAGCATGAGTATATGCTTCATGTTATATATATGACACGTAGGTGGGGTGTGATCATGTATTTAGTTAGGAATGGGTATTCCTTATGTATTGATATTGTGAGAGAACTGGTGGTGTTTATTTTATGATAACATTGAAATACAGGAGAGGAATGGTTAACTAATTAATTAGGTGAGTGACCCTTGAATTTATGAGATGTGACTCATAAAGGTTTAAGATGAGTTATGTATAATGGATCCACTATGGTGTATAATTTCTAGAATATGTGATGGTTTGATAACGGTATAAATGACACACCATTATGAGTGGTTTTTGGGTTAGACTCTTATCTTGAGATAATAGAGTGAGTTTTTGGTTAACCTGAATGGGTTATGGGTTGAGGTGACTTAATATTATCCTTAAGAAGGTAATATTTGGGAATGAGTATGTGTGATAAGCCTTGGAATTCATGGGGGGTATGTTGATGGTTGGATTTTAGGATATCTTCTAGATAAGGATATTGAGTTTTGGAGGGAATGCGACTCCTATGGGTGAGTTCGCAATGAGATATGGAAATGTATGGTGGTTTGATGTGATGTATCCCTAGTGTGTGGGGTAGATCATTTTGGGGTGTTCATTTTCATTCCATTGAGATCTGTTTAGTGGTAGAAATTTGAGAGGTGCTTATGTGATGTGGTGGGGGTTAAAAACTCCTTAGTTCCCTGACTATATAGAGTTAGGATATGTGATTTTTATTAGTTTGTAACCAAGTATGATGTTATAGTATAAATGTGTTAAGAACCTTTTATTTCCTGAGGAATGGAAAAAGGGTGTTAGTCCTTAATTCTATATCATGTGTTGATCAGAACAAGGGTTTCTTTAGGGGATGGTTAGATGTAATTGACTGTTTAACACCCTGAGATTTTAGTTTAAAAATAATACTATGTTTGTTTGCGCGTACCACTTGCAATACCGAGATTAAAACAAACTATGATATACTATTAAAATATTATTATTTAAATATAATCTTTATAACCTAGCCATTGTATTGGTAGGTATTAATAGGAGTAACCACATTATGAAATATATGTATAAATTTTTTCTCAATAAAAATGTACTGATTAATTCCTAGGAAATAAGAACTCAATTTTAAATAAAAATATATAAAATTAATGGATTTATTTTTTAGAAAATCATTTTATGTGTGAAATATATTATTATCATGGTAAATTAATTTAATAATTATATATGAAAGATTTTAATTAAATTTATATTTCATATATTTTATAAAATAAATTAACATTCATATAAAGGTGGATATTAAATAAAGAATGGTTGTATATTCATTTTATACTTTAAAAATACATTTTCTTTAAAAATGGGTTTTATTAAATTTTGTGATAGATATTATGATTAATTTAGGAAACTTTTAGAAATTGTATTTTATAAAATGGAAATAATTTTTTAAATCATCATTTCAATATTATCTTAGATTTTATTTTGGAGATTTTTATGAAAATATTGATTTTTAAGTGAATAGTGAAAAATGCTGATTTTAACAAAACTTTCATTTATTTTATTTAAATATAGTAATTTAAAACTACCAATCTATTTTGGATTTTATTTTAAGGTAAATTAAGACCCATTTTATTAAAAATAATCTAACTAATTCCATAGTAATCATTGTTATATTTGATTTTTTATAAGTTTATTTTTATACTTAAAAATGTCTTTATCTAAAAACTATATTTTGTTTCATTTTACTAAATTATGTTAAAATTAATTTCTACCAATTATTAAAATTTAATATTGAAAAATGGATTTTATATTTTGAATCAGGAGGTTTAAATTTATTAATGGTTTCAATTTCATTTTTGGTCGTAATGAATAATAACCGTGATAATTTTTTATCTCTACAGTAAAGCATAAAATGGGTTATCACCTTAGATTATAAATTTATTTTTTAGTGCCACTTGACCATGCATAAGACACTTATAATATTTAAAAGTAAAAAACAATTATAAGTGTGCCACTCCTCTCACTTATAAAAGAGAACCTCCTCTTCTCACTTTTATAAACCATTTGATATTATTATATCAACCCTGATCTATAAAAATACCTCCTCAACCATCCTTAAAATTTCCTATAGGTTATGGTATCACCAAATTACCAACCTAGAAGGATTAAGGTGTAAGACAATGGAGGTTTTCCAAAGAATAGGTATAACTCTCAACTGAATTCCTTCATGTTTATTTATTCTTCCACCTCATTCAAATATATCGTAGCCATTCTGGAATAATAATATATGTATAATATAATTAAAAGTTATTATGTTTATGGTATACTCTTTTTCATCACCTTTTCCATCCTATTATAAATAAAAACAACGCTCGTGTGTGCATGTAAACTACCACCTTCACAAAGCGATGAGTTTCGTTTTCACCACTATTCCACATGGATAGTTATAAATATACAATTAATGAATATATAAGATATTTATGACATTATTAATATTATTTAATGATGATATATTACTTACCTTCTTATACTTACATCCATTGAAAAATGATAACATCGCTCATTTGTACCTATGGACTACCACCTCTACAAAGTAATGCGATTCATTTTTCACTACTCCCTCACATGGAGGGTCATAATATTTAATTTAATGAATTAATATGATATATACAACATTTTTGATCTTATTTAAATGTTTTATTATTAGTATAAAATAACATATTCTTACTTGTTTAGTTGTTATAACAAGTTCTTTTTTTGGGTTGGTTTTACAACCCATATGAACATTGTTATAATGTTTATGATATGATTAAATAAGGAATGTTATGTAATTGTAATATTATATAATATTTATTAATTTATGATATTTTCAAGATTATATAATTATAAAAAATATATTTTTAATTTCTTAATAAAATCAATTCCCTCTCAGAAATCAACACTTCTAAAAAAATAGAATTTTTGAGATTTTTATCCCAACTGTTTCCATAAGTTCCATTAAATATCCATGGGATTCTTGAATAATAATAAAAAAAATGTGTTTAACCATAGTGAAAATTATTCATGTGATGAAAAAATGACCAAGGTGAAAGGATTAAAACCGTTGAACCAAAACATACATGAGAAATGGAACAATTAAAACCCAAAATATTAATTTTAACGAATAATTATTAATAAATGGATAATAAGAAGTTAAAATTAAATCTTATATAGTATAATAAGTATGATTATTCTTATGTTATATATTTATAATAAATCAGAATTTATTATACAGGATGTTATAGTGTGTCTGACTAAGTGGAAGTCTGAGGTAAGAAGATTTTTGTATCAATTTTTTTATTTGAGACTTATGTCATTTTCACCACAAATATTATTTTTTGTGATATATATAAAATCATATGAATGTATTTTATAATTTATTTATTGATATTAATGTGGTTTAAAAATCCATTTCAAGTTCCATCCTTCAATTTTCTTTTTATTCAAAAGTTACTAAATTCATAAGGTATTTCCTTTAAATAATTGTTTAAAATGTTTTAATATTTTCTTTTTGAATCCTTTTCATCCATATCGAAGATTATTAAAATTTTTAAATAATGTTATTGTTATAGTCAAATGTTTGTTAAAATTTATTTTAAAACTCTATTTGATTTTTTTAGCAGTTTAAAAAGTTATCTTTAAAAAGTTTTCTATACGATTTTTTTTGAAAAAGTGTAAAAGGAATCTTTTTTAATATTTAAGACCTAAATAGAATTTCTCACATAATTAAAATTATTATTTTATAATATTAATCAAAATGTTTTGATTTATTTTAAAATTAAATGTTATTTACCATTATTTTTGGAAACATTCATTTTAAGAGTTTTTAAAGAAAAATGTTTTTATCCTTATTTTTATATAATGCTTGAAAGTGTTTTTGCATATGTGTTAAAAAGAATATATTATGAGATTTTATGGTCTAAATAAAAGATTATATGAATTTTATATAGGTTATGGTACTTGTACATTGTTTATAAAGATGGTTAAGCCTACTATAAATCTCTAATGCATTGGGTAAAGTGGAAGAGTTAACATGAATTAAGTTACTCCTAAAGGATATATTGGAATTAACCAAGTAGGTTATTACATTTTTGAGGATTATTTAACAGGTTCTATGAATATGATATCATAATCCACCTACATGACTATTATATGTTTGTAAATGTGTTTTTGTGGAAATATTTTTACTTCATATGGTAATAAAATCAGATAATGTTTCAAGAAAGATTTTAACTCTTTTAAAGACAAAAGGTATGTTTTTTAAGAAAAATTTTCCTTGAATTTCAATGTTTTATATAAACCCTATTGATTGTGATTTTGTTTTCATTATTTATTCTAAAATATTTTATGTAAATATTTTGGAAATTAATCTGTTTTCATGAGTAAATGAACGAATATTTGAACTCAAAGTTTATTATGTAAAAGGTTAAAATTTATTATGGATTTCATATTTATAAAATATAATCAAGGGTTAATTTCATTTTTATATCTCTTACTGAGATTATTTTTCTCATCCTAGGTTTTAAAAAAAATTCATAGGATTTAAGGATGTTTAAGGATTGTAGTGAGGTCAATGGTGACACATCTTGAATGACACAAAAGTTACATGAATGAAACATGAATTTAAAATTAACAATCATATTTTTGTGGAAAAAATGGACATTGATAGGAAGTGTACACTTTGTAATGTATGGGTTTGATATTTAAGAGTTTTTATTAATTATGTAAAACTATAAATCTAAAAGATCTTGGGAATGTAAGAAAGTTAAATCATTACTATTAATATCATAATTACAAGTTATTAAAGGAAAAAATTGTTATAAGTTATATAAGGGAAATTTTTTAGATAACTTTAGAGGTTATAAAATTATAAAATGAGTACAATTTATGAGTTTTAGATAACATCATAGGTTAATAAGTCTACATTTTGGGATTATAAGTTTAAAGTATTCTATAACGTTATAGGTTTGTATATTATAGAGAGTTATTATTATTTTTGGATCAATCAAAAGAATTAAATAAAATATGACATGGTTAAGGATATATTAGTATTTATCCTCTTCATACAATAATTTATCATTATTTTATTTACTTAAAAATTCTCTTTATTAGGATAAAGGTGTTACATAATATGGATGGGAGGAAGTGAAACACAAACCTCATTTCTCATCCAGAGGATTCACTTTCCATAATAATTGAAAAATATATAATCAGTGAGTTGGAAGCCTTATCAAATATCTAATTTAAATGAAAAAACTTTTCAGTACATTGAAATCCTATTATATTATTTGATATCAGGAAGTAAGTTGAGATACATTCGACTATGTTTTGAAAAACTAACTATCCCAGATCACTCTCTTTAGAAAATATCATAGGATACATTATCAAGTTTTTATAATTGATGGCAGGGGAAAAGGGATTCTATTTATCTATTCATATATAATGGAGTGTAACATTCAAGAAACAAATTTCTTTATCTATTTATAAATTTTTTATTATCATAAATTTCAACCCTTATTGAAATGACTAATGCAAAACAATATACTAAGTTATTATGGAAAAATACTTTAATAGGATGTTTCAAAACTATATATTGAGAACCTAGGATAGTTTAAAAATTACAATATCTATCATTATCCATTTCAATAAATATGCATAAATTTTTATTGGCTAAAATGATAAAAGTAACTTGGAAAGGTTTTGAGGAATTAGGATAATGTATGGACTTGACTTGGGGTTTCATGGGGCATCTGACATTAGAATAGGGATTAGAATGACTAGTGATCCATATTTATATGGTATTATTTAATTAAATTGTTTTTATTATATTTAAAGTAGATTATATTGACATTAATGAATCATATGACATGATTCATATTATAGGAATAAAGTATTAAGAAATAAGATAAAAAATCATTGTTAAAAGTTTATGAAGGAAGATTAAAGTGTCTACATATAGGGTTTTGAGATTTATAATGTGGTGGCATTTTATTTAAGGATTAATAAATTTAAATATGATCATAATTTTAAAGTAATTGATACCCTTTTGAATTTTTAGGTGATGTGAGTACTTTGGGAGACATTTATTGGTTTTTAATAAATGTTTGATGTATATGTAAACCTTAAGTTTAATATGTATTTTAGTGAAAATGTTATTCTAGGTATAATTATTTTATATTTTTTGGACATAATTTGTAAGGTATTGATAACATTTAGGGTTAATATTGTAACACCCCAAGCTTCCATGATACGCTTCTCATTCAATAATGCAATAGCTTGCATTGTACGCAACTTCGAGTTCTAAAACACCGCGACTAATCAAAGTAGACGTTATGAATAGTAATAACCACTTTTTAAAATTATAGAAATTTTATATTTCAAAATGGACTTCATTATTGGATTCGGAATATCGAAATTAGCCTATGTTAAATTTTGGGTATTTTTCTGAGAACTTCTAATTTTTTATGAATAGTGAAAAATACTTAAAAACAACTTTTTTAATAAAAATAATTTATAGTGATAAATTATAATATTTAGTGGTTTTAAAGTATAATTAGAATATATTTTTACCATTTTATCCAATGGTGGTCATTATAATTAATTTAACATTGAAATTGGACATAAACAATTGCCAATCTTTTGATATAAATTGTTTCTTAAAAACACGCTATCTGTCGTGACAACGGGAATTAATTATAAAATTAATTAATGAAACTTATATTTTTGGAATTTTGTAAAATAGACATCATTTTTGAATTCGGAATATCAATTATAGCTTAGGGTGAAATTTTGGCATTGTTCTGAAAAACTTCAATTTTTGATGAATAGTGAAACCACTAAGTGGTAGTTAAATAACTGATTTTTCGTTTAAATGAAATATTACCACTTCTGTGTTTTGATTTTCAAAAATCCGACATACATGGTTGTCATTAAGAAGTAAAATGTGGTTCAATGAGATTAAAATAATTTTTGGTGAATAGTAACTTTTAAGTTCTTAATCGCGATTAGAGGTAATTAGTGTAGTTTAAGGTAAAAATAATGTTTTAATAATATGAGATGAGCTTGACACATGTCCTACCCTCATTGGATGTGCCATGGCCGACCAAGAAAATCCATGGGTCAACTTGGGGACCCCATGGATCCACTTTAGTTGGAAAATGACATAAATACCTTTTATTTAATGTTAAAGTAAAAAATGACACAAACATGAAATGTTTTACTAAAACAATTTTTACATGGGGTTATACAAGTCATATTTTTGACTATAAATAGTCATTGGAAATCTAAAGAGATTTACTACATCATAGTATTTTTTTTATAATTTTAGACATTAAATAAATTAAATTATTTATGACATCATTATGATGCAGCGATGACCTCATTATTTAACGATTTTAATAAAATGAAAATATAATGTAAAATCCAAGGCTTACACTTGTCCAAAGACTATTGGATGGGTATATTTCGAACCCTTATCACCTTAGCCTAGAATTATATAAGTGTGGGACCTTTATAATCCGAAAAGCATTGTATAATAATGTAAACTTTCCTTACTTTCCAAGAGTGCCCCTCCTCACTTTGGGCAGAACACTTCCCAAGGAAGCCTTTGGCTCAAATCAAAAAGAGTTACCCGATTTTGAGGTAATGTCTTCTCTAATGTTATTTTGTTTTATTTTTCTTCTCCAACCCCATAAACTCTTTTTATTCATTTCTTTTGTAACAACACCAGTATCCTCAATATACTAGGATGTTTTTATAAGAAGGATTCGAGCTAAACTTACACATACCTACATCTAATGGTTAAAAAACATACGGTTTCTGTGGATGGCGAATTTCTACCTCACGAAACGATGATTGTTCAACACTCATAAAACACCTTCAAAGGTGGCCATTAAGATGTCACTATATTTATATATGATATATAATATGTTTATGTTTTCCTTATGCTTCTGTATTTCTCATTTATGGCATAATTTATGATTTCCATTATGGGTAAACGCGATAATTTCATTTTAGGAAGTGCGGACTACCGTCCCCTCAAAGTGATGTGAATCGTTAATGCCATATGTGGGATGTATAAAGGATGGAGTAAATGATATTATATGATATATTATACTGGAATTATATTATACATTTATATCATTATGATTTAATTCCATTAAATACGAAATAGAAATGAAAGTAGCGTTCATGCGTACGTACGGCTTACCGTCTCCATGAACGGTGCATTTCATTTCTTACCTCTAAATGTTACGTAATATTATGAATGAATGTATATACTGGATATATATGATATATATGATAACTACATCATGAATATAATTATGGATATAATGGATATTTCACAACATGAACAACTTGTAATTATAAGAAGTTTATTATTGACTCAAGTACCAAAGATCGACAAAACGACCGTTATTAACTTAAATAATTACATAATGTTCATAACATTGTAATAAGTGATATAAAAAGGATAATGAAATTGAAAATGGTTATTAATAAGGTATATATTAACTATAGTTTATTATTCAGGAGGTTAAAGAACGGTTGAGTCAAGTCGGACACGAGGTAAGGGAACTTCTTAACCCAATTTCCATTCTTTGGGTTAATCTCCTACTTTCAAATTATGTCATGATATTATTATGTCCTATCTTGTATTTGTAAATTATTTATGCATACTTATAGTTAATACACATAATAGATCTATTTTATTTAAAAAATTATCTTTGTAAGGGACTTCGTCTCAATCTCCTTTCATTGAGGCATATTTTGTTTTATACACAACTTTCTTTTATACGGTGTATAAAACCCTTTGAAATTTACATGTATTCAAAAGGTTTTATTTTATAATTATGTTATTTTTAAATAATTTAAAAAAAGAGATATTTCTATCAAATATATGAAATTCTAGTGCAAATGTATACGTATTTAACGCAAGCTTAAAAATGTTTTTAGAAAACCCGACTCTCGAGTGTGGTAGACAGGAAGGGATTGAGAGTGGACCCATCATGGCCTGTAATTAGTTGAGCAGTCTCAGAATTAGTTATTTTGTTTTCAGAAGCTTGCATAATGTTTTCAGAAAAACACTGGAGTATATTTGAGCAATTTTAAACATAAGTATCTTCTAAAAAATTACATCGGTAGGTCTCATGAGACAACTAGACGTGGAATTGGCCGAGGCCCTTTCCCAATTTGATTTGTGATTTTGGCCGAGGCCTTAATCATTTTAGACGTATTGGATGAGGCCTTGACAAAATGTTTCAGAATGTCTGGCATTATGCATTCCATCATTATGAAAGTGGTTATTGATATTGCATGTGATTATTCGACCAGTAGAATATCCATGTGAATAAGTAAATGGAATTATCTCATTTTACTTTTTCCATATTATGTTTAAGTTCATGTTTAAAAGGCTTTTGTTTTAGTTATACATTGCCTTAAATGTTGATGTTTATTTATGAAAGCTTCTGCAATATTGTTATCCTTACTGAGCATCTGAGCTCACCCCTTTCAATGTTTTAATATTTTCCAGGATGTGAAGAAGTATTTTATGAATGACCTGCAGGGATTGTCAGAAGAGGATATGAGTGTGGTCTATGGAGACTTTGTTATTAGTTTTTCAATTTATGATGTAATATAAGACTTATGAATGTATCTAGTCTTTACAAGGCTACTAAACTAATCGGTCTTTCGAGACTTGATCTTTTGTGATCATGCCAATGTTACGAAGTAATGCACCGACTCTGGGTAGCTTGGGTCGGGGCACTACAGTTGGTATCAGAGGCAGTTTAGTACTAACCTTGGAATCTAGATTTAGATAAACTCTGATTAGAGCACATATCCCAAAGATAGACTTTGAGGATTAGTATAGAAGAACTTCCTAGAATTTTGTAATTATAGAATGTTATGAGTTTTCCGAGCAATACATCCCTGTATGGATACGAGCAGGTAGAGGCGGCTCTAGCACAGATGTAACTAGGGGTAAAACCCAAAAACACCGCTTTTAGCTAGACTCGAACGGGAACTGGTGCACAACAACGGGCCTTGCTGCACTCTTGGTTACGACACTCCCGGGGGATATGATTAGGATAATTCTCATTTTCTTTACAAACCACTATGAAGGGTTATGAGTATATAATTCCTCAAAGAAAACATTTCTTTTTATGATTATGGATTATATCCATAAATAGTTCAATTTATGTAAAGTGTTTTACAAATATGGAATTATTTATTTTATTTCATAAACTAATCTAGTTTATGCCATTGTTTAGAAATGGCGCCTAGTGGAAGGAATGGAAACCGTATCAATGCACGCACTTCGTGTAGGGATTGCTCTCCTACTCAAGATAATTATTGTGGATCTGGAGATACAACTGGTGCTGATCAACTTATTACCATACTGGGACAACTCACTCAGGTTATGAATAATAACCTTACTCGTTTGGAGCACCCTGATCCGCAACGTGGAGGATCAATGTTAGACCGCTTCATGAGGAAACAACCACTAACATTTAATGGGGGTACAAATCCGTTAGTAGCTGAGCAATGGATAAACTCCTTAGAGAAAATATTCCACGCCTTGGGGAGTAGCGAAAGGGAGAAGGTTATCATGGCAGTTTACCGCCTCACTGGAGATGCCGATCAATGGTGGCCAATGATTCAAAATACAAAGGAAGATGATGACATATCGAATATGTAATGGAGGGAGTTCAAAGAGCTTTTCCTAGAAAAATACTATCCTCGTGACCATCAAGCAGATATGGAAAGACAATTTTTGAGTCTAAGACAAAAGGAGGATGAGAATGTCGCAAAGTATGAGGCCAACTTTACAAGGTTAGCGAGGCATGCTGCAGATTATATACGTAACCTAAGAAGTAAGATTGATCATTTCTTTGATGGGTTAAAACCATTTCTCCGTCGAGCATTAGTCTCACAAACCTTCTCGTCATACAAAGATATTGTCTCATGTGCTATCAAGACAGAAAAGGAATTCTCTATGTCTTATGACAACGAAGTAAAGCAAGAGAAGAAGAGAACAGTGGAACAAGAGACAGATAAAGGGAAAAAGGGAAAGAAGGATTTTCCATTATGTGATAATTGTGGGAAGAATCACCCTGGTACTTGCCTAAAAGGAATGGGAGTTTGTTACAAATGTGGAGAAAAAGGTTACCAGGCTAATGATTGTAAGGGAAAGAAAGATGCTATCAATGTTTAACGCTACAATTGTAGAGAAATGGGTCATTATGCAAATGAATGTCCTAAGCGTCAGAGAAACTTACCTCAGAAAAGGCCAAGGGATCAAGGCCAATCTTATGCTGTGACTACAATTGAAGCGGAATAATTAATGTATTGGTGCTTTTGGACTCATGGATTATATTCTGGTTATTAGAATAACATGATATATATATAAGGATTGTACTGCAGTACTTGTTGATTTCAGTAAGGTTTTAATATGATGAAGGTAATTATATTATTATTATGTGACAATAAGAGAAACTTTACTTTGTTTGGAGAATCTGATAAATTGATTTTGGAATTAAGAGACCTTTTAGAGAAAGTATGGACAGAGGTATTTTGGATAACTATAAAGGTTAGAGTGGATTAAGTTGATCTTTGGATAGTATTGTTTAAGGTTAAAAAAATTTATGAAGATTATTTTTGGAATATTATAATACTATAGTTTTAGGAAAAGGACAACCTGCAGGGTGGGGCATAACCCATTGCGTTGGACAAAGCTGAAGGAATCAAACCCACAACCATAGTATGACAGGCCTTTATTTCCTACCACTAGCCTACAGGAAGTCCCTAGTTATTACAATATAATTTTACTAATCTAAATGGTATGTGTTAACATTTGGAACCTTATACAATTAGGATAAGTATAATATTTTTGAGTTCTATTATCTTTTTGAGTGAAAGATGAATTGAAGGTTGAAACTCTAATTGTCAAGCATAAATATATATATACCTATCTCTTATTCAATGAATAAATTAATTCTTAAACTTTAGTAAAGGGATATTAAAACAAAAAAATGTGTTATCCTAATACCTTATGTCTTGTTGAACTGATGATATTTTAAATCAACATAGATTGAAGGATTTGAGGCCCTCAATTTGACAGTTGATTGTGATTGATGACCACAATCACCCCTACATATATTTACGTTTTTTCCCCAATTATATGTCTCTAATTGCCACCAATTTTCTCTTTATCGAGATCATAATTTGGTGGTGACTTTCTTATTTCCATTTCCCTCTTATTAAGGCTAAATTTTATTAACCTTATTTCCGATGTGGGTTTTCCACAAAGGTATTTTCTATTTTAAACCTTTTATTTTCAAATAAAAATATCAAATTGCGAGGACGCAATTTATTGAAGGAGGGGAGAATTTAATACCCCGAGCTTCCATGATATGCTTCTCATTCAATAATGCAATAGCTTGCATTGTACGCAACTTCGAGTTCTAAAACACCGCGACTAATGAAAGTAGCCGTTATGAATAGTAATAACCACTTTTTAAAATTATAGAAATTTTATATTTCAAAATGGACTTCATTTTTGGATTCGTAATATCGAAATTAGCCTATGTTGAATTTTGGGTATTTTTCTGAGAACTTCTAATTTTTTATGAATAGTGAAAAATACTTAAAAACAAATTTTTTAATAAAAATAATTTATAGTGATAAATTATACTATTTAGTGGTTTTAAAGTATAATTAGAATATATTTTTACCATTTTATCCAATGGTGTTCATTAGAATTAATTTAACATTGAAATTGGACATAAACAATTGCCAATCTTTTGATATAAATTGTTTCTTAAAAACACGCTATCTGTCGTGACAGCGGGAATTAATTATAAAATTAATTAATGCAAATTATATGTTTGGAATTTTTTAAAATAGACATCATTTTTGAATTCGGAATATCAATTATAGCTTAGGGTGAAATTTTGGCATTGTTCTGAAAAACTTCAATTTTTGATGAATAGTGAAACCACTAAGTGGTAGTTAAATAACTGATTTTTCATTTAAATGAAATATTACCACTTCTGTGTTTTGATTTTCAAAAATCTGACATAAATGGTTGTCATTAAGAAGTAAAATGTGGTTCAATGAGATTAAAATAATTTTTGGTGAATAGTAACTTTTAAGTTCTTAATCGCGATTAGAGGTAATTAGTGTAGTTTAAGGTAAAAATAATGTTTTAATAATATGAGATGAGCTTGAAACATGTCCTACCCTCATTGGATGTGACATGGCCGACCAAGACAATCCATGGGTCAACTTGGGGACCCCATGGAGCCACTTTAGTTGGAAAATGACATAAATACCTTTTATTTAATGTTAAAGTAAAAAATGACACAAACATGAAATGTTTTACTAAAACAATTTTTACATGGGGTTATACAAGTAATATTTTTGACTATAAATAGTCATTGGAAAGCTAAAGAGATTTACTACATCATAGTATTTTTTTTATAATTTTAGACATTAAATAAATTAAATTATTTATGACATCATTATGATGCAGCGATGACCTCATTATTAAACGATTTTAATAAAATGAAAATATAATGTAAAATCCAAGGCTTACACTTGTCCAAAGACTATTGTATGGGTAGATTTCGAACCCTTATCACCTTAGACTAGAATTATATAAGTGTGGGACCTTTATAATCAGAAAAGCATTGTATAATAATGTAAACTTTCCTTACTTTCCAAGAGTGCCCCTCCTCTCCACTTATAAAAGGCCCCCACCTCTACCACCTCATTCACACTTTCAAGCCATTTGGCTCGGCCAAACTCTACCCAAATACTCTCCCAAATTTCCCCCCTTACTCATAGAAGCCTCAATTTGGGCAGAACACTTCCCAAGGAAGCCTTTGGCTCAAATCAAAAAGAGATACCCGATTTTGAGGTAATGTCTTCTCTAATGTTATTTTGTTTTATTTTTCTTCTCCAACCCCATAAAATCTTTTTATTCATTTATTTTGTAACAACACCAGTATCCTCAATATACTAGGATGTTTTTATAATAAGGATTCGAGCTAAAATTACACACAACTACATCTAATGGTTAAAGAACATACGGTTTCTGTGGATGGAGAATTTCTGCCTCACGAAACGATGATTGTTCAACACTCATAAAACACCTTAAAAGGTGGCCATTAAGATGTCACTATATTTATATATGATATATAATATGTTTATGTTTTCCTTATGCTTCTGTATTTCTCATTTATGGCATACTTTATGATTTCCATTATGGGTAAACGCGATAATTTCATTTTAGGAAGTGCGGACTACTGCCCCCTCAAAGTGATGTGAATCGTTAATGCCATATGTGGGATGTATAAAGGATGGAGTAAATGATATTATATGCTATATTATACTGGAATTATATTATACATTTATATCATTATGATTTCATTCCATTAAATACGAAATAGAAATGAAAGTAGCGTTCATGCGTACGTACGGCTTACCGTCTCCATGAACGGTGCATTTCATTTCTTACCTCTAAATGTTACGTAATATTATGAATGAATGTATATACTGGATATATATGATATATATAATAACTACATCATGAATATAATTCTGTATATAATGGATATTTTACCACATGAACAACTTGTAATTATAAGAAGTTTATTATTGACTCAAGTACCAAAGATCGACAAAACGACCGTTATTAACTTAAAAAATTACATAATGTTCATAACATTGTAATAAGTGATATAAAAAGGATAATGAAATTAAAAATGGTTCTTAATAAGGTAGATATTAACACTAGTTTTTTATTCAGGAGGTTAAAGAATGGTTGAGTCAAGTCGGACACGAGGTAAGGGAACTTCTTAACCCAATTTCCATTCTTTGGGTTAATCTCCTACTTTCAAATTATGTCATGATATTATTATGTCCTATCTTGTATTTGTAAATTCTTTATGCATAATTATAGTTAATACACATAATAGATCTATTTTATTTAAAAAATGATCTTTGTAAGGGACTTCGTCTCAATCTCCTTTCATTGAGACATATTTTGTTTTATACACAACTTTCTTTTATACGGTGTATAAAACCCTTTGACATTTACATGTATTCAAAAGGTTTTATTTTATAATTATGTTATTTTTAAATAATTTCAAAAAAGAGATATTTCTATCAAATATATGAAATTCCAGTGCAAATGTATACGTATTTAACGCAAGATTAAAAATGTTTTTAGAAAACCCGACTCTCGAGTGTGGTAGACAGGAAGGGATTGGGAGTGGACCTGTCATGGCCTGTAATTAGTCGAGAAGTCCCAGAATTAGTTATTTTGTTTTCAGAAGCTTGCATAATGTTTTCAGAAAAACACTGGAGTATATTTGAGCAATTTTAAACATAAGTATCTTCTAAAAAATTACATCGGTAGGTCTCATGAGACAACTAGACGTGGAATTGGCCGAGGCCCTTTCCCAATTTGATTTGTGATTTTGGCTGAGGCCTTAATCATTTTAGACGTCTTGGACGAGGCCTTGACAAGATGTTTCAGAATGTCTGGCATTTTTCATTCCATCATTATGAAAGTGGTTATTGATATTGCATGTGATTATTCGACCAGTAGAATATCCATATGAATAAGTAAATGGAATTATCTCATTTTACTTTTGCCATATTATGTTGAAGTTCATGTTTAAAAGGCTTTTGTTTTAGTTATAAATTTCCTTAAATGTTGATGTTTATTTATGAAAGCTTCTGCAATATTTTTATCCTTACTGAGCATCTGAGCTCACCCCTTTTAATATTTTAATATTTTCCAGGATGTGAAGAAGTATTTTATGAATGACCTACAGGGATTGTCAGAAGAGGATATGAGTGTGGTCTATGGAGACTTTGTTATTAGTTTTTCACTTTATGATGTAATGTAAGACTTATGAATGTATCTAGTGTTTCCAAGGCTACTAAACTAATCGGTCTTTCGAGACTTGATCTTTTGTGATCATGCCAATGTTACAAAGTAATGCACCGACTCTGGGTAGCTGGGGTCTGGGTGCTACAAATATGATATTTTATGTTGTGGTAATTATAGTTAATTAGGACAAAGGGTTATTGAATTTTGGGAACATATGTTTTATCATATACATAACCATGAGATTGAAAAGTGATTTGGTAATCTATAATTAAAGTTATTTTTAAATAATTTCATTATATTTTGGGTAAATTATATGATTAAGGTAAATGGAATATTCTTGGATAAGATGATATTTTATTTTAGGATTAAAGGATGAATTATCTTTAGGAAGCATATGTTATTTTTTTGTGGATTTATGAAGATTCAGGTTATTTATAGAAAATATCATTATATGTTTGATATTATATTATTAGTGAATATACATTTTAACATGTGTATTTATGAATTATTTATGTTGTGTAAAGAAAAATGTTAAGTGATCTTAGAAGAATATGTGATAAAATATTTCTAATATTTGGGTTTCAAGCTTGGTCTAGCATATTTTGAAGAGTTTTAAGGTTCGTTATTTATGGAATGATTTAAGTTGAACTTTGGGTGCTTTTTTGAGATATTAATTTAGTATCTATTCATTTTAGGTATTATATTACATTGTTCTAACCATTTTGGTTTTAATAAAGATAAGAGGAATATTATTTAATTCTCTTATAGATCTCATGATCTATTATAAGTTGATTTTGATGATTTATTCATAATAAAGATTCATCTTAGATATTCATAATTTGGAATATGGGATGAAATAAAGATGGAAAATGATTGAAATAAATAACCAAAGGGTGAAATTTTATTTATAGATATAATGAAATGAAGTAAGTATATTTTCTCATGTTATCTGTTTTGATGGTAAAAGAATCCATAAAATCTAGAAAAAGGATCTTGAAATGAAAATGTTTTCCTTTTAAAACATTTGAGAAGAATTAATGGCATCTTTTTTCATTGGAGATAAAATATATTTTAATTTAAATCTTATTCCTTGATGAACTTATTTTTCTTAAAAGTATAAATTTATTAAGAATAATTACCATCCCTTTTAGTGGTGATATCTCTTCCATGTATATATTTTTACTTCATGCCAATGTTATCCTTATTTGGGAACCCAATTATATGTTATTATAGGTGACATTCATATTTCCCTTTTTTATTTTCAAAAGGATGTTTTATTATTCTTTTTTACAATGTAGGATTTCAACAAAGGTGTTTTTAATATTAAAACAGTTTTTCCTTTCATGATCACATGTTTTATCTTCCACTCCTTGGAATTGATTCTAAAAAATGTTTAAATTGACTTTTTATTGCACATGGGATAAAATTATGAGGAAAAATTTCTTTAAGTGGGTAGAATGTAACACCTCAAAATTTTAGTTTTAAAATTATACTATGTTCATTTGCGTGTACCACACGTAATACCACGCTTAAAACAAACTACAATATACTCTTAAAATATTATTATTTAAATATAACTACAATAACCTAGTAATTGGTTTTGTGGATATTAATAAGAGTAACCACATTATGAAATATATGTTGAAATTTTTTCCTAATACAAATCCACTAATTAATTAATAGGAAACAAGAACTAAATTATAAATAAAATTATATAATATTAAAATGATATATTTTTCAGAATTCAGTTTTATGCTTGAAATGAATTTTTAAAAAATTAAATCAAGTTAATAACTATATATTAATTATTTTAATGAAATTTATATGTAATATACTTAATAAAATAAATTATCATTCATATAAATTTGGTTACTAAATAAGGAATGAGTATAAATTCTTTTTATACTTCAAAAATAAAATTTCTTTAAAAATGGGTTTTATTGCATTTTGTGAATGGATATTGTCATTAATTATTGAAAATTTTAGAAATTTTATTTTAAAATTGAAATTATATTTTGAAATTATTTTCAAAATTATATTAGTGCAAATTTTTGGGGTTTTCTGAAAAGATTGATTTTTAAGTGATTAAGGAAAAATGCCGATTTTTGAAAAACTATTATTTATTTTCTTTAAATAAAGTAATTTAAAAGTCCCATTATATTTTGGTTTTAGTTTTAAAGTTAAATAATATAAATTTTATTAAGCATATTATAATTAATTCCTTATTAATCAACATTATATTTGATTTTGGTATAAGTTTATTTTTATGTTTAAAAATGCATTTTTCTAATAATTGTTTTTCATTGCATTATGAAAACTTATAATAAAATTAATTTATAAAAAATATAAAAAATTAAATATTTAAATTTTTATTTAATATTTTTAATAGTAGGTTCAATTTTACTAATGAACTCAATTTCATTTTGGTCATAATGAATAGTAACGATTGAAAATTATTATCTCCATGATATAGTGTAAAATGAGTTAATTAAGGTTAAAAATTTGTCACAAGGTCACAAAATCTCATATGAATTATTATTTTATGAGGTTATTTTGTCACTTATACCCTTATATTAAAAATTTAATTATTTTAGTCCCACCTGACCTTGAGTAAGACACTTATAATATTTATAAGTTAAGAATAATTATATGTGTGCCACTCCCCTCACTTATAAAAGGGAACCTCCTATTATAATTTATCCACACCACTTTAACTCTTTATATCAAAAAATATATACCTATGTACATCTAAAAAATTCCTCTGCATGTTTTATAGGTTTTATTATCACCAAAATACCAACCAAGAATGATTAAGGTGTAATGCAAAGGAGGTTTACCAAAGAAGAAGTATAACTTTTAACCAAGTTCTTTCATGTTTATTTATTATTATACCTCCTTAAAACATATAATAATCATGATGGTATACTAAAATAATAATATAAAATATAACATAATGTTATTACATTTATGGTACACCCATTTTCATCTCCTTTTCCATCATATGGTAAATGAAAACATTGATCATGCATAAGTATGGACTGCCACCTCCATGAAGAGATGTGTATAATTTTTCATCACCGCATTACATAGATTGTTATAAAGATATAATTAATTAATATATAATATTTTTATGGCATTATAATTATTCTGAATATATAATATATTACTTTCCTTCTTACTATTCTATCTGTTGGAAAATGATAACATCTCTTGTGTATATGCGTGGACTACCACCTCCATGAATCGATGTGATTCATTTTTAATTATGGAATCACATGGATGGTCATAAGAGTGAATTTAATGAATTAATATTATATATATAACATTATTAATTTATCTAAATTTATATCCTTTGTATAAAATAACTTATTCTTACTCATTCATTCATTATAACTGGTTCTTATTTGGGATGGTTCTACCACATACATAAACATTGTTATAATGTTTATGTCATGAATGATTGATGAATGTTATGAACTAGAAATATTATGTAATAATTATTAATTTTTAATGTTTTCAATATTATTATAATATAAAAAATATATTTATATTTTTAATAAAATCCATTCATTCTACAAAATCAGAACTTCTAAAAAATGTAATTTTTGAGCTTTTCATCAAAATTGTTACCATAAGTTACATGAAATATATATGGGGATCTATAATAATAATAAAAACATATATTTAATAATAATTAATATTTTTATGTGATGAAACCATGACCAAGGTGAAAGGACCAGGATCTCCAAACCAAAACATATATGAGAAATGGAATAATTAAAACACAAAATATATATTTTAACAATTAATTATTAAAAAATGGGTAATAAGAAGTTATAAGTGAATAATATATAGTATTTTAAGTATGATTGTTATTCACACACACACACATAGATATATATTTATAATAAATATGAACTTATTATACATAAATTTATATCACTTCTGACTAAGTGGAAGTATGAGGTAAGGGGATTTCTCATCATAATTTCCTTTTTATGAGATTTATTCATTTTAACCATGTGTTTTATTTTTTTTGATGTATAAACTTACCTATAGATGTATTTTATGATTAATTTAATAAAATTAAAGTGTTTTATAAATCCATTCCAATTTATCTCCTTAAATTTTATTTTTATTCAAAACTTACTAAATTTATAAGGGATTTTCTTTAAATCCATATTTTAAATGCTTTAATGTTTTCTTTACAAATATTTTTACTACATATCCATGTTTCTTAAAATGTTTCAATAATGGTATTGTAATATGAAAATGGTTTTTAAATTAATTTTAATAATATATTTGAAATTTCTAACAGTGGTTTAAAAGGGTGTCTTTTTTACATTTTCTATACTTGTAATTTTTGAAAAAGTGTGAAAGGAATGTTTTTTTAACTTACAAGGAATGAATGGAATTTCCTCTCATCACGAACCTTATTATTAATTAATAATCTTCCTATATAGTTTTTTATTTTTTCAAATCAAATATTATTTCTTGTTCCTGTAGAAAATTTTCATTTTTGAGTTTTCAAAGTAAATGTATTTTTATCCTTATTTTTATGTTAAACATGAAAGTTTTTTTACATATGTGTTAAAAAATATTTTATGATATTTTATGATATAAATTCAAGATTATATGTGTTTTATTTATTTAATGGTCCTTGGAAATTGTTCATGATTATGGGTGAGCTCGATATAGCTCTCCAATGAATTTGATAAAGTGACCAAGAGAATTAAGTTACTCCTAAGTGATATGTTGGAACTAACAGAGTAGTTATTCCATTTGTATGATTATTATAAGGGTTTTACAAAGAATATTTTATAATGAACCTATATGAATTTTATATACTTATAAAAGAGTATTTATGGAAATAATTTAATTTCGCAAGTAAAAACATATATACTATTTGAAAAATAACTTTCCACGTCAGGATTTTACTATTAGTTTTTAGAAAAACCAACATTTAAGGATTTTATAAAATAAAAGTTTTAAAAAATAATACATAAAATTATACTTTTAATGTTAGTTTTCCTAAAAATCGACATTAAAAGTATACGTTAAATGACTTTTAACATTAGTTTTTCTAAAAATCAACATTATAAGTGTTTCTTAACTACTTTTAATATCGATTTTCCTAATATATGAAATTAAAATTATGCATCTAATTACTTTTAACATTGGGTTTTCTAAAAACCAACCTTAAAAGTCAAGGTGATTTTTTTTTTAAAAATTCAATGTTACATATTTTTTAATTTTTCAAATTGCATATTTGTGACTTTTTTCTTCCTACTTATGAATTAATTGCATGATTATAAACATTTTATTCTATCATATAAATATATAATCCTAACCACTATTAACAATTTTTCTTTATATCATTTTCTAATTCTTTATCTACTTGTAGTTCATATTTCAATCAATTTGAAGTTGTAATCTCTTATTATTTCACTAATTTTATCATTTTATTTTTATGATATACATTTTTTTGAAAAGATTCATTTGTTTTTGATAAATATGACACTTTAAATGATCATTAAGATTTTATATGTCATATGTATGCTAATTCTCATGGTGCCTCATGAGTTTTTCATAATGAATTAAAAAAATATCAATAAATGATCTCTAAAGTCAGAGGAAATGAGTGAAAGTATAGTGAAGGGGGAAAAATATTAACTCTAATTTTTAAATTTAATTTCTACAATATTGTGATTAGAAATTTATTTTTTGATCCATGTTACATTATGTGTTTTTTTTAAATTCTTTTCCTTTACACATCAGTTATGTATATAAACAACATGAAATGTTTCTTTCTACATTGGTTATATAGATAACTAACAAAAACAGTGTTATTACTTGTTATTTTGGTGTTTTTAAAAGATCTTTACATGTTGGTTTTATATAACTGATGCGAAAAGGTATTTTCAACATTAGAAAAAACAAATTTAGTTAAAAACTGATGTTAAAATAAAAAAACTGACATGAAAACTCATTTTTCTACTAGTGAAGCTTATTTTTTAAGAAATTTTATGACCCTTTTAAGGGTGAATGGTGTGTTTTTTATAAAATATATTTTCAGGGGTTATAACTTTTTATAAGAACCCTTACGATAATGATTTTTCATTTATTATTTATTATAAAATGATTTATTAAAAACTTTGGTAAATTAAGTTGATTTCATGAGTAAGTAAATGAGTATTTGAGCTCAAATTTTATTATATAAAAAATAAAAAATTTCTTATAGATTTTATAGTTTTCAAATGGACTAACGAGTTCTATTTCGTTTTACATCCTTTACTCATATTTTTTGTAATAATACCAAGTTTTCAATTTTTTCACAGGGATTAAGGATGCGTTAGGATTACAACAAGTTCAATTTCAAGACATATTGAATGAATAAAAAGTAACATGAATGAAAAAAAGTTTAAATTTAAGAATCATGTTATTATTGAATAAATATACATTGAGTTAAAGTGTACACTTTTTAATGTAAGGGTTTGATATGTAATATTTTATCCTAATTTTATAAACCTAAAATATCACATGAATGTGATAAAGTGAATTTATTTCTATTAAACTCATAATTATGGGTTGTTAAATTCATAAGTCATTATAAACTGAGGATGGATCGTGCATTGGGTCAGGATCAGTGTGTGATATGAGGTCATTGTAGGGATATGATAAAATTAATGAGGGGTCATGTGGTTTTAAATGTTTTTATATGTTAAAATCAAGTGAGAGATGAGATATGATATTTTATAGAAGGTGAAATATTATATGATGAACCATAAGTCTGGTGAGATGTTGAGGGGTTGAGTGGATCAACTTAATGGATAAGAAATTATAGATTTATTCAACTACAATGTATTGGAACCAATGTTTTGGTGAAATAATAATAGGATTGGGAAGGGTTCATAGTCGGATGGAACATGAGTATTTTTGTGGTAATGAGAAAGGTTTTGGACATTGATTTATTTTCCTTTAGATTGGATGTTGTAGTGACAGAAGATCGGTAAAATAGGGAAACATTTACATGGGGCATCACAATATCTTTAGACCATAGAGTAGTTATTATGGGGTGGATCTATTTGGATGTAATGAGTGGGTATTGTGAGTTTTAGAAATATGTAAATAGTGAATCATGGAATAGATCACGCTTTTAGATCTGGTTTTTAAGGAAAATTATTTTGGTGGGGAGCACACCTTTGGATTCTCTTGTACACGACCCTAGTTTAGGTTGTAATTTTCATAAACGTTGGGGGTGACATGTTAGTGGAACCAATCCAAATATGTTTATAGATGTGTTTGTATTATTAGATTCATGTGGCTAGTTTATGGTTAGTATATGGGAAATACCTATATATGAGCATTTATTGTTGTTTTTTAGGTAAATTAAGTACATTTGGGTGACCAACAAGTATGAATTGGAGGTTACGATCTCGTTGATGACCAAGTATGAGTTTTAAAAAATAGAATAAGTGACCCAATATGTAGAATATTAGTATTCATAGAAGTGTGATAAATTTAGTATGAATAAGCATGATTTTTTATTATGGGTATGGTGTCAAGAATGAGATATAGTTTTTATCAAGAATGGTCAGGTGACACTCAGGTGTGATGTTGAGTAATTGTTGGTCTGGTAAAGATCAGTGATGTAAACCAATGATGTGTGAAATTGATGATTGTGAATTTATGAATTATATTAGGAGTGGGGAATCATAATGGATTTGGTGGAATTAATCAACACTACAACACATGGTCTAATGGATTTTCAAGAATGTTCGATGTGGTGGGGAACTGGCTAGTGCATTTCACATGTGATTGGGTGTATACTTTTAGATGAGAATCAAAAACTATCATTTAATTAATAAAATATGCATTAGATGAGTCATAATGAGAGGCATACAATCAGTTTTATAGTTTTCTATTTATATTATGGTGTTGACATGACCACACTAGTGTGTCATTTAGAATTGTAGAATATATCCAATCTTAGTAGCTAATGTGGTATATCAAAGATGCACATAGATACTTATAAGGAATGAAAAGAATTAAGGGGGGGGGGATTTTATAAACCTACAATTGTTCATGTTGATGGAGTTGAAAATAAACCGATTTATAAGGATATAGGAGCCAAAATGTAATTTTACATGCCCTCTCGGTCCATTACTTTTCCAGTTTTGGTTGTTGGAGGTATTCAAGGGAGGTTCTGAGAGTTTTCAGTGGAAGTTGGAGGTGCAGCTGAGCTCTTGTAGGAAATACATGATGTGTAAGTGTATTACATGATGTGAAAGTTGGCTTCATGTCTTGTATAGGGATAGTTCATAATGTGTAGATTTTTGGGGTTAAATAATAAAAAGGAGACATATTTTTCAGGGAAATTGAACACTGAGGATTACACTATGTGAAAGGGGATTAATGTCATGTAAACCCATGTGGCGGTTCAGTTTTAAAATTCCTTTCTAGCTTAATTTTTATTCATTTAGATGTGGATTCACATTCCTCTCATTTTGGGTGAACTCTAGGCACACCAAGGAGTTCTTCAATCCCTCTTCCTCCCTATTTGATATGTTGGTTATCTTGGTTGTTTGTTGGTAATACATGGTAATCCCTTTATCCTTCTTGGTTGGTTTTCTTCCATTCTTATCTTGAGGATCCACTATGGTGACATTATTATGGTTTAGGGTGTAGGTTAGGTTGTGTTTTAATTGTATTTGGTTGTAGTGTAGGTTGATATGTGTTTTATCATGGTGCGATTATGTGTTGCAGGAATTTTTCTTTTCCCCGTGGTGCACAACGAGTTGACAAAGCTTCTTTAAGGTAGGGATTACCTCATTTATCCTTATTCTGTATCATGTGGTAGGGGTTTACATTTTTTTATCTATGGTTTATGGTTGTGACAGATTAATCAAAGATATATAATAGGTTAATTAAATTGAAAGGGGTAAATGGGGTTTGATTAACTTGTTTTTATAGATTTATTTGTTATTGTGATATTTTGGATTGTACGGGCTCTATGACCCACTGAAAATTGTGGCCATGGGGGAATTATTTGCACTGGATATATGTATTATGTCTATTGAGACTATTTTGATTGTTGTGATATCACCCTAAATGAAAATTTATTAATTACTTATACTTGGTTAATGAAAAGATTGCCCTAGGATTTTTGTTTGTGTGATAACACCCCTAAAATAAAGTGGAATTTGATAAAAACCCCTTTGTAAACCTTTAGAAATGATCTTTTTGTGTTGTGACGTGTGTCAGTGCTTATGGGATGGTGATTCATGGTTTCAATGTGGTGTCGGGTGATATGTGGTTTGTTCGGCCATGTTTTTGGGGCAGTGATGAGGATGTTTGTTTGGCCATGATTTTGGGGTGGTGAGGAGGTGATTTGTTTGGATATACTTTTAGGGTACAAGGAGGTGGTTTTCTTGGTTGTGATTTTGGGGTGGTGAGGAGGTGGTCTGTTTGGCCATTCTTTTGGGGCAATGATGTGGTGGTTTCTTAGTTCTAGATTCTCGAGTAGTAATGGAATGAATAAATAAATGATTAATAATGTTTGAAATGACATTGGTAAGTTTGGTTATTGAGATGAAAGTGGTTAAAGAAATATTAAATGGTAGGTTGTGTGGTTAAATGTTGATGATACTAAAAAATGAAAAGAATGAGGTGATTAAATGGAATTAGTTGGAAATGTGGAATGGGATTGTGGCTTATTGTGTGGTGTATGCATTTAGAGGTGGAAAAAAGTGACAGTGTTGTGAGTTGGTTGGTTTGTTTGTGAACCCATAGGTTGGTATTGAGTGTTTGATATTATATATATATACTCATATATTCTTGTAATTTCGGTACTCACCCCACCCATGTAGATCATTTTATGCCGACACCTATATAGTCATGTAGGGGGTGTTTTTCCCAACATTCAGTGATGAGTACGGATGGATAGCTGGGTACCTTCTCTTTCCCACTCCCTATTCCTGGCGAGATAGGTATTGCATAGGATATTATGGCCATAGGTTTGTTAGTGTATCAGATGGTGTTTGTTAAAGCCCATGTTTTTGCAGGTGAGGTGCGACAACCAAAGTGTTTTCAGGTGATATGTGACCATGCTTCTGGGGTGATGGACCATGTGTGACGACCCAAGTTTTTTCGGGTGAGATGTGACCATGCTTGTGGAGCGATGGCCTAGGTTTTTTTAGGTGATATGTTTTATGGTCATTCTTGTGGGGAATCGATCCTAGGTGTCTATGGGAAATGTGTGTTTTGACCATTCTTATGGGGAGATGCAGTATACGTAAGAGATGAGAGTTCCAGGACGTACGACGTTGGGTGTGAGAGAAGCATACCAGTGGGAAAGTGTTGTGGGGTACCATTATCGATGTGGTTACTATTATATTATGTTAATTGGTTTTTCATTATTGGTTTATCATGCCTTGGTGAGGTTGGTATGGTTAGTATGACTGATAGGTGCTGTTGGGTTCTACTGTTTTCTCATAAGTGCATTAGTATGATTCTTTCACATGTGCATGAGAGACTTTGGTTTTTACTACTAAGTATAATTTCATTCTCACCATATGTATTTAAAAATATTTTAAGGTTTCTATGAGGATTATGTGGATCATTCCAGGCATTACTAGTTTGGACCTTTGCATAGCTGTTGTGTCCATACTTTAGCTTTACTTTTGAGTATTTAATTTTGAGTCTTTTATCTATATCAGTTCTATTTATACATGCATGTGGGATGGTTTTTGGATTTCTTTTTATATTATGTCTTTGAGTTATTTGTGGGTGATTCATATTATCTCATGATCCTATATTATTATAGAGGATAATGCCTCCCATATCATGAGATTTTTATACCCTCAGTTCCAGTCACCAACCCGGGGCCTACTGGAGGCGAGACTCGGGGGTCATTATCTCTCTCCCCTCATTGCTGTATCTTTAGAGGGTGGGGGTCATAAAAGAGTGGTATTAGTGGAGATGGTTGAGATATAGGATCTATTTTTGATTTAGGAATAGTGAGAATTCCATGGGGTGGTATGGAAATAGTTCTAGTTGATCTTAGTGCGTAATCTAGGCTAGGGAGACCAGCTAGGTCATGGAATTTTAGGGCCCCACATGATCCAATGCATGGACTTTGAGATTATTGAACAGCCAAGTGAGGTGGAACTATTTATAGGGTAGAGACCAAATATAGGTACATGAATTATAATGACTTGGGTTCTTGTTTTAATTTGGTCATTTTGGGATGGTTGAAATGAATACAAAAATGAATTAAATGACTTAAAATGAATCTTAATAAAAATTCTACACTATTGGGATTAAGAATTTACTTGTTTTCCTTTCATCTATGGTTCCTATTCATCATTCTCATATGGCTCAAGGATTTTAGGTTTATAAGTCTGATCTAGTGTATTTCCATAAGGTTGATCTGGTTGAAGAGGATGATCAGCGGTAGAGGACATTTCATGCTTTCTAGTGTCAGGATTTGGGAAATTATAAGGGTAGTGTCTTAGATGTGGAGATAAAGAGATGGATAAAGGATCTTGAGATTGTTTTCAGTTTTATCTAGTCCCCAATGGAGTACTATATTCCATTGGAAGTTAGTAAAATTTGGGGATATTCAGGTCAGTTTTGGATGCTGGATCTAGGAGAGTAGAAGGAGGAAGACATTTTGTGGGTCAACTTCCAAAAGGAGTTGGAAGCCTTGAACTTAGATGAAAGAGCAGATGTTAATAATGTATATTTGTTTTAAATGATGGTGTAATATTCAATTATGAAGTAGGTGGAGGATTCTTAGTGGGGAGACTAAAAGGAAAAGGTGATGAGTGATCATTTTGGCCATGGTGATGCTCCAAGAGGATGGTTAGAGGATGTTCAGAACTAGATGTTTTTTATTGGGAGGACTTTTTTTCCCGTAGTAATGTGTGATGGAGCCCTTTGTGAGTTTCATAACTCACCTTTGGTGGTACTGAAAAACCCTAGAACACCCTGAGAGGGGAAGTGTGAATCAGGGTGTCAACTTTTTCTTTTTAAAGTTATGAATCTTATTCCCACATTGGTAGAAATTTGTTAAATTTTTCAGACAAATGAAAGTAAAGAGTTGACACAACAATTTTACTTGGTTCACCGTAAAGGGATAAATCCAAGGAGCATACACCAACAGTGTGTTGGTAGTACCTAATTCCACTAAGCTTCACTAGTTTGTGGATTACAAGGTTCGATCACAATCAGTTTGTGCCAGGAGCACTGCCTTTACAATGGTTCAAGGATAGCTCACTACATCCCTCATATCCCTTCCATCGACTCCCCCTAGTTCACTATCTTGGGAGAAGTCTAAATCAGTTTGTCGACTTGAAGGTTGCTTAAATAGATTTTTATTATAGTATTTTTCTCTTTTCATAATGAGACACTGCTTGCATTGAAGTCCTAAATTGAGGCACTTGAAAGAACTGATCACACAAACCAGATATTCAAAAGCCTGTCAAAAGCATAACACTACACTTGATGCAATAACTCAACTTGTGTGCAAGATTTGGGAATTTTTATGAAAGTTTAATTTCATGAAACCCATACTTTCCATGAAATCCTTATCTTTCTTGAAACTACACTGAAGGGTTCACTTGGTCTATTCAAACTAAAGGAACACCTTTCTTAGAAGATCAACTTTTTGTAATTCTTTCATACACAAATCTTTCGTGTGGAAGAGCAACCGTATTTTCATTGGAAAATTATTATGTATTCCATGGGGGTAGCCTCCAATTTATAGTCCTCAATGACCCTAAAATAAAGTTTCCAATGCATCTTTATCAGTGCGTGTAAGATTCTCCCTGAGCATGCAAAACCCCTTTTAACGTCGCATTGGACATGTAATATTCTTCCGCACAACACTATATTTTGCACACATTTAAGTATTGTTCACAATTTTTTCCTTTTCCATATTTTGATGTACTGATCCCAAAACATTACTTGAGCGCAACTTTAAAAACACCTTGTAATATTGCACGCAAATCTATTTTCCAAAAACACTTTTATCCATATTCCAATTTTTGGACCCAAAAATTTGGCAAACACTAGGGAAAGACACCACCTTCAATACTGTTTCCCGCCTGAACTGTATGATCCCTTTCCTAGAAAACTTACTGAACTTCTAATGAGGATTGAAAACAAACACAAACCATAATCCATTTCTAGCATAGAATGGCCATGGTTCCAACAATATCCCCCTTTGGGTTTGTTGGCAATCTCTGGATAAATTCAATAGAGCACCAACCACTATCAAAACATGATACACAAGAATCAACTCAACCAACATTCTAAGTCGATGTGAGCAATGTTCAGTGTAGAAAACAAGAGGGGAAGCTTGAATTGGGCTCCCATGTTTTGGAATTCTTAATGATGTCCAAGCTATTCTCTTACTGCGTCAGAGAAGAATTACATGTCCTGAATTTATTCCTTCTTCTCCTAACACCGAATTCTCATCATGTCATATAATCAATACATGTGTTGAATTTATTCCTTCTCCCCCATTGTAAATAAACCCAAACCAGTAATTATTCATTGTACAGCTCAAAATGCACTCCCCCTAGATAGTATCTCCCCCATAAACCTACATCAATTCTATAAATAGATTAAAAATAGTTAAAATAATTGGGTAGAGGGGAAAATTGTAGTCTCATCATGCACTAGAAGGTGGATAAACACCAAGGTTCAACTGATGTTTATCAAACACAGCCATTGACAACGGATTGGTCATAATGTCAGACACTTGCTCATCTGTTTCCACATATTCCATGTTGATCGCGCCTTGTTCAAATATTTCCTTGATGAAGTGATATCTAATTTCAATATGTTTCATATGATATTGATGAACATGATTCTTCATAAGATCAATTTAACTCTTTTTATCACAGTAAATCACCATTAGTTGTTTTACCTTAGCACCTATGTCAGTCAATTGCTTCTTCATCCAGAGTAACTGAGTGCATGCCTTTGTACTAGATATATATTCAAATTCAGTAGTACTAAGATAAGTACTCTCCTATTTCTTGCTCAAACATCCCACACATTTCTTTCCAATATAGAATGCTCCACCACTGGTGAATTTTCTTTCCACTACACCCCAACCCAATCAGTATCCAAACATGTAGATAGTTCATTATCTTTTCCTGTAGAAAAGAATGATTCATAATTTTGGGTACCTTGAATGTACCTCATGATTCATTTAACTTCCACCATATGTTCTTTATTTGGGTTACTTTGAAAGCGGGCTGCTAAACGTGTTGCAAAGAAAATATCTAGCCATGTCACTATCAGGTATAGTAATCTTCCAATGATTCTCCTATACATTTTGGGATCCATAGAAATCCCATCCTCATGATTTTCAAGTTTTGTTCTGACCACAATCAAAGTACCAATTGGTTTGGAATCTTGCATATTAAATTTATTCAACAGCTCATCTGCATAATTTTCTTGAGAAATGAAAGTGTAATGCTTCTCCTGAATCACCTACATCCCTAAGAAGTATGTGAGTTCTCCAGTCATAGGCATTTTAAATTCTGACTTCATGTGATTAGAAAATTCTTCAACTGATCCCTACCTGCTACCACCAAAGATAATATCATCCACATAAACTATCACCAAGAACTGATCTTTTTGAGAATTCTTCACATAGAGATAGTGATATACTCCTCCTCTTTTGAATTATAGCTTCTTGAGATAAGAATCTATCCAAGAATACTATGCTCGTGGTGCCTACTTTAAACCATAGAGGGACTTATTTAGTTTTCAAACCATTATTTATCATTACCAAGAAATAACACCATAGGTTGTTCAATGTATACTTCTTCTTCCAAGACTCTATTTAAGAATGTTGTCTTGTTGTCCATTTGATACACTTTATATTCTCTTTGGGTTTCCATGGAAAGAAACAACCTTATTGACTCCAGTCTTACTACTGGAGAAAATGTCTCCTCAACATCAATGCCTTCAATTTGTGAATATCCTTTACAGACCAAGAATTATTTATTTATTATCACATTTCCATGCTCATAAAATTTGTTCTTGAAAATACACTTTGTACCAATCATATTGTGACCTTCGGGTCTCTTAACAAGATCCCAAGTCTGATTTTTGTCAATCTGATCTAACTCTTCATTCATTACTTTCACCCAAGACTCATCATTTGTAGCTTCTTCAAATGAGGATAGTTCCACAATGGATAGAAATGCATATTGTACATTATTACTCATTCTCCTTGTCTATGTAGGTGCATTCCAATCCTTGATAATGTTGGACTACTCAATCTCTACCCTTCTATTTCTCCTTTTAGATTCAACCAAATTATCTCCATCCATGGTTTCCTCTTTAGATTCTTCTTCTGAGTCAACATCTTGATGCGACTCCTAAATTTTTTTTACATATTCCTCTATTTCTGTATTTGAATTTTCTCCATGTTCACTTTCTTCCTCATCTTCTATCACATCAGCATATGAATTCCTCGAAGCATTTATATTTTTCTATTCAATGATCTTAACATCGTTGCTTTCCACAATCCTTTCCAGGAACTTGTTGAAACACTTGTAGGATTTGTTGTTCATTGAGTATCCAAGGAAAATTCCTTTGTCTGCATTGTCACCATACTTCCCTTGGTTTCCTTCTTTGTTTCTGATGAAATATTTACTTCTAAAAATATGAAAGTATTTAAAAGAGGGATTCCTTCCATGCCACAATTCATACGGTGTATTCATCTCTTCCATATAAATCCCTATATGATTTTGAATATACACTGTGGGTTGAACGACCTCTTTCCAGTAATGTCAAGGAATACGAATCTCAATCAGCATAGTTCTTTCCATGTTGTTCACCTACCGATTCTTATAATCAAAAACTCCATTTTTCTATGGAGTTCTCATAGTAGCTACCTCATGTTGTATCCCATGATTCTACAAGTAATTTTCAAATTTAATGGACGTGTATTCCCCTCCATTGTAAGATCGAATCAATTTTATTATTCGTCTAGTATCATTCTTGGTGATTCGATGATATGTTTTCATGCAGTCAAGAACTTGTAATTTCCTATGTATAACCATTACACATTCCATTATACTATAATAATCTATAAAAAGGATGAAGTAACTTTACCCATGAGTTTCGACAACATTTATCGGGCCACATAGGTCTGTATGAATGAGATCAAGAAGATGAGATGCCCTTTTCTTCCTTGGACGATATGAACTACAGACCAACTTCCCCCGAATTCATGCATCACAAGACATTTCACATTCATGATTCAGGGTGGGAATATCTATTAAAATCTTCATTTTTGATATCTTATCCATGTATTGTTGATTAATGTTTCCCAGTCTTTGATGCCACAGGTTATTTTATTCTTCAATATTCATGTAACAAATGTTTTATTTTCTATCAACCTGATACGAGTTTCATTCTATTATGCATCCTTTCATAAGTGAATTTACTGTATTTCCCTTGATAGTGCAGCCTTTCTGATAGAAAGTAACTATAAGTCTTGATTCACAATGTTGACTCATACTGAGGAGATTATGACATAGGCCATCTACATAAAGGACTCCAGTTTTATTTATTTCTCCATTAGCTAGTTCAATACTTCCACTTCATTTGATTTTCAGAGATCTATCATTAACAAACCGTATTGTTCCATCAACCCTCCTCTTAACACTCGTTAATAAGTCTTCATTACCTATCATATGAGACGAACAACTACTATCAAGAATCCAGGAGCTGTTTCTTTTTGTAGCTTGAGGGATATCTCTGTAAGTTTGAATTTCTCAATTTTCTTCTTTTCTTTCCATGAGATATTCGATTGAGTGCAGGGAACTAATGGATTTTCAATTCTCTATTCCGTGTACATGGGTTCTTCATAGTCAAAATATTCTTATAGAGGAGAAAATCTATTTAAAAGGGAAACACTGTCTTGTTTATGAGCTTTGACTTGTCTCAGACTTTGGTATGATGAGTCCATGTCACTCTTCTGCCTACAATAAATAGATTTATGAAAAAAGTTAGAATAATGAAAAAAATATCCATAGAAATTGTTTCTTCTGTAAGTAGTAGGATATGAAATTGTTCTCCTATGTTGAACTCCTAGATCTCCCCAATTTAGATATCTTCTTGTCTCTTCAAAATATTACATAGTAAGACCTAGATATCCATATAACTAAAACTTCATGAGAGGAAATGTATTCTCACTTCTATTTGTCCTTAGGCCTTCTTCCTTGGGAAAAATATTTGACTGGATATTATTCCCGGAAGCTCAAGGATAGTATTATGTTCTCATTTTATTTTTATTTAGGGGTCTTTTTTTCAGCACTTCTGGTGATTTTAAAACATGATAAACTTTCAACTATCCTTTATCCTAGTCCAATTTATTTGCAACATTTGATGTTTCAGCGTCACAACTAATTCCACTATTTACTTTGTGTGTGGGTATTTGATCACTCAAAATATTATAAACTCCATTAGACCCTCATTTTTCTATCTCCAGTATCTCAACATCCAAGAACCTACCAAGTTGTATTTTATTCTTTTCTTATTTTGAACTTGATTCACTTTTGAGCATACTCCTAAGAGTAACAACTTATTCTTAGAGTCCCCCAATATTTTTTGAATTCTATTACAGTATCGAGGTAAGGTCATTTATGACATTTTCTTGTTCTTAGAT
This sequence comes from Viscum album, assembly GCA_963277665.1. NCBI lineage: Eukaryota > Viridiplantae > Streptophyta > Magnoliopsida > Santalales > Viscaceae > Viscum > Viscum album. Next base: position 228,548,045 of record OY728162.1, read on the forward strand.
TACGAGCCTTAGTTCCACTACATCATCTATCCTTTCAAGGATTTATGAGTTTACTTTCCACAGTTCTTCCAGTCATTCAATTTCAGCTTCAAGCTGATCAAAATATTCTGATGATTCTTCCACCATTTATTTTCGCTTTTTGAATCTCTTACACTTATTCTAAAGTTTACCAAAATATTCCTTAAGTTGTAACATGGAATCAGAATTAGTTGTCAACTATTTATCACTAGCTTTATCTATTGATGGTTTTAACTTTTTAATGGCAGCCATCATGGAAGCATGGTTCCCAGTTTTAAATTATGGTTCTTCTTCTTCATATAATTAATTACCATCATCTTCCTCTTCATAGACAAAACTATTCTTATGTACTTTCATTCTTGATTTGAAGTCTACCTTTTTGAAAAACCTTTTCTGAGGATTCTCAATGTGTTCACCTTTGTCTTCTTCATCTTCACACTTTCTTGAGCACTGAGAGGAAATGTGCCCAACTTTTTCCCAATGAAAGAAAGATAAAGGTACCCTCCCTTTAAATTTATGTTTTCCCTTCTATAATATCATGTAAATGAGAGAAAGAATTTATTTTTTCCTGATCATCTTCACCACTACCATCTTGTAAATTTTCAGTTTGTCCATGGCTTTGAATTACATTTCCTTGCTCACTCGAGTCGTAACATCTTCTGTATTGACTCTCATTTCATATGCCACTAGGTCGCTCAGAAGATCATCCAGAGAAAGTTTTGAAAGATATATTTCCTCAAGATCTGACACTTTTTCATTTTATAGGGGTGGAAGTCTTCTCAATATTTTCTTGAAAATATCAATGTCTTTGATTTCTTCTCCTAGACCTAGAATTGCTCCAATCACTTCCATAATTTGATTGAATAAAGAGTCTGCATTATCATTAGGATGAATCTTCTGATCGTCAAACCTATTTTTCAGGACTTGTAGTTTCACCTACTTCACATTTTTATATCCTTCGTAAATATTTTCAAGTTTATCCCACATATATTTTGCTAAGTTTAAATTCATCACCTTTAGATAGATCTGATTAGAAAGGGCTGTGGTGAGAGCATTCTGTGCTTTAGAATCTACATCAAGATTTTTCCTATATACATAATTCATAGCCAGAACTGTTGGATTAGTGACTTTTATTCCTTGCATAGTATAAAATAGGAATTCAATTCCAAGAGATCTTAGATGAGATCTTATTATATTCTTCAATATCTGAAAATTACTTCCATCGAAGAGGGGGACTCCCCTGACATTGGATAAATTCTCCATGACAATATAAGACAGATAAAACACCATAAACCTCTCTTTGATACCACTTAAAGGACCCCAAAACACCCTGAGAGGTGATGGGTGAATTAGGGTGTCAAAATTTTCTTTTTAAAGTTATGGATCTTATTCCCACATTGTTAGAAACTTATTAAATATGTCAGACAAATGAAAGTAAGGAGACGACACAATGATTTTAATTGGTTCACTGAAAAGGGAAACATCCAAGGAGAATACACCGAAAATGTGTTGGTAATACCTAATTCTATTAATCTTCACTAGTTTATGGATTATAAAGTTTGGTCAAAGTCACTCTGTGCCAAACACACTGCCTTTAGAATGGTTCAGGGATAGCTTACTGTGTCCCTCAGATCACTTCCATCGACTCCCCTAGCTTACTTTCTTAGGATATGTCTAACTTAGTTTATCGACTTGAAGGCCGCTTCAATAGTTTTTCATTGTAGTCTTTGTATGTGTTCAACATGAGACACAACTTGCATCTATGTCCTGAATCGATGCACTTGAAACCACTGATCACACAAACCAGATATTCGAAAGCCTGTTAGAAGCATAACTCTAAACTTGTGTGCAACACCTCAACTTGCATACAAGATTTGTGAATTGTCATGAAATATGAATTTTGAACAACCCATACTTTCTGTGCAACCCTTATATTTTCTGAAACTACACCGAAGGGTTCACTTGGTATTTTCAGACTAAAGGAACATGTTTCATGCAAGATCAACTTTCTTTAATTATTTCACACAAAAATATTTCATGTGGAAGATCAAACATATTTTCATTGAAAAATTCTTAAGTCTCCCATGGGGGTAGCCACCTATTTATAGGCCCGATGACCCTCTATGCATGTTTTTGGCACATCTTTGTCGGTGCGTGCAAGATTCTTCCTGAGCACGCATAACCCCTTTTGACGTCACATTGGACACGTAAGTTTATTTCACACAACACCATCTTTCGCGCACATTTAAGTCTTTCTTGAACTTTTTTCCTTTTCCATATTTTGATGCACTGATCCCAAAACAAGCCTTGTGCGTAACTTTAAAAACACCCTTTAATCTTGAACACAAATCCATTTTCCAAAAACACCTTTCTCCATATTCTAATTTTTGGACCCAAAAATTTGGAAAACACTAGGAAACAACATCACCTTCAATACTGTTTCCCACATGAACTATATGATCCCTTTCCTAGAGAAATTCATGAACTTCTAATAAGGGTTGACAATAAACACAAACCATACTCCATTTCCAGGATATAATAGCCATGGTTCCAATAGGTACACCACGAAGTTTCTAAGACATAAAATGGATTAAAGATGCAGTTTTAGTGGGCTAGGATGAAATAGATAGTGGTGGGGTTCGTGAGAAAATTCATTATTTTCCAACAAGTAAAAGACGATCATCATGTTCTTGGTGGTTTATTTCAAACCTTGGATGTTCCCAAGTGTAAATGGGATGAAATCTTGATGGATTTTTTTACCAGGTTACCCATAAATTAGGGAGATTGTGATGCTATCTGGGTGGTCATGGATCGATTGACGAAATGGGACCATTTTTTAACAATCCAGGATTTGGGCATAATGGATGATTTTTTTAAGAGGTACATGGATGAGGTAGTGTAGTTTCAAGGAGTTCCATGGTCCATTATCTCTGATGGGGATTCAAATTTTAACTCATGAGTTTGGAAGGGATTGAAACATGCATTTTTCACTTAGTTATGATTCAACACTACTTTCCACCCTCAGATATATGGGAATATAGAACAGACTATCTCAACGTTAGAGGATATATTATAGGCATGCATCTTGGAATTTGGTGGATCTTGTGTATGAAACCTACTTTTGGTGGAGTTTTCTTATAATAATAGATATAAATCTTCCATTAGAATGGATCCATTTGAGGATTTGTATGGGAGACCATTTCATTCTCCTTTGTGATGGACAGAGGTTGGGGAGACAACCATTCTTAGTCCCGATGTAGTGCAGAGCATGATAGAGAAAGTTCATCTTTTTTGTGAGAGGATGAAAGTAGCACAGGATTGGCAGAAGTATTATGCCGATCATAGGAGGAGACCCTTGGAGTTTGAGGTTGGGGACCATGTGTTCTTGAAGGTTTCCCCTTGATGTGGAAAATAGAGGTTTGGTAGAGTGAGTAATATTTCTCTTATGTTTTTGGGCCCTTTGAGGTGTTGGGGTGAGTTGACGAGGTAGTGTATCAGTTGGAATTTCCACTGTGGTTGGAGATGATACGCGACATATTCTACATCTCTCAGCTTCATTAGTATCTTCATGATTACTCCAATGTCATTTACTGATGAGAATTGGATATTGAGGATGATGCGACATTTGTGGAACAACCAGTGGAGATCCAAGATCTCCAAGAGAAGGCACTGCAAGGATATACCATTCCTTTGGTTAGTGTATTGTAGAGGCATGGTGGTCTATAGGAGAGTACTTGGGGGAAATAAATTCAGATGTGTTACCAATACCTAGAGTTTTTTTGAGTATTTATTTACTAGATTTTTCTTGTGATGAGATGTTTAGACCCTGTTTATTTTATGAGATGAGATATTTTCCTTGGTTTATAATGTGTGTGGTGCTTTGTGTGATAAATTCCTAACATATGAAAAGGGGAGGAACAAAATCCTAATCAAGAAACAAAAACAGTGGTGCGATTAAAACTTTACAGGTTAGTCAGTGCCATTCGGAGTAGATAGTATATTGATATGGAAGGTGGAATTCCTCGATTTGTGTGTTCAAAATGATGTGGTTCATTGGTTTTAGTGGTTATTGGTTTGGTCTGTATGTAGGTTAAGATGGTTCTATAGTGGTTGTGTGGTAGTGTGGTTGTGTAAGAGGAGTAGTCTTACAATTGTGGTGATATGGTTGTGCAGTGTGTTTTTTGGTTATTTGAAATGGTGTGTTTGGACGGTGGTAGCATTTTAGTTATGACGAGATACTTGATAGGTATCTCGTGGAGTGGTTGTTCGGACCCCTTTTCTTCTGGTCTTGGTTTTGGATTCTCAAGGGTGTTAATATTTTTAGAGCTATCATATGTAATGGTTTGTGCCCTCCCGGTCCATTACTTTTCCAGTTTTGGTTGTTGGAGGTGTTCTTGGGAGTTTCCAGGAGTTTTTGGTGGATGTTGGAGGCGAAAATGAACTGTTGTAGGAAATAAATGCCATGTAAGTGTATTACACAATGTGAAAGTTGGTTTCATGGATTTTACAGGCTTGGTCTATGATATGTGGGTTTTTAGGGTTAAATAATAAAAAGACGACACATTATTTGGAAAAACTGAACCCTGAGGATTACAAGACATGAAAGGGGATTACACGTCATGTAAACGCCCGATGCACTAAATTATTAAAAGTTATTTCCAGCCCAATTTTCATTCATTCATCCATGAATTCTTATTCCTATAATTTTAGTCAAATCCTAGGTTCCCAAGTAGTTCTTCATTCCCTCTTCCTCCCTCTTTAATCTGTTGGTTCCAATGGTTGTTTGTTGGTAATATGTGGTAATCCATTTCTCTTTCTTGGTTGTTTTCTTCAGTTCTTGTCTCAAGGATTCACTAAAATGATGTTGTTATGGTGTTGGGTGTGTGTTGGGTTGTGTTTTAATGGTTTTTTTTGGTGTAGGTTGATCCATGTTTTCTCATGGTACAGTTGTGGTTTGCAGGTGTTCTTCTTCACCCTATGGTGTGCACCGAGTCAGTAAAACTTCTTTGAGGTAGGGATTCCCTTATTTCTCCTTATTATGTATCATGTGAGAGGGGTTTAATTTTGTTTATCTATGGGTTATGTTTTTTTGATTAATCAAATATAAATAACTGGTTAATTTAATTTAAAGGGGAAAATGAGGTTTGATTCGCAAGTTTTTATAGTTTTATTTATTATTGTGATATTGCGGATTGTAAGGGCTTGGTGCCCCAATAATAATTATGGACATTGGGGGATTTGTTTCCACTGGATACATGTATTATGAATGTCATGACTATTTTTATTTTTTTAATATCACCCTAAATGGAAATTGGTTAATTAGTTATACTTGGTTAATGAAATGGTTGACCTAGGATTTTGGTTTGTGTGATAACACCCCTAAAAATAAAGTGTAATGTGATAAAATCCCCTTTTTAAACTGGTATAAATGATCTTGATGTGTTGTGATGTGTAGCTGTGCTTGTGGGACAATGATGTGTGTTTGTAATGGTGTGTGGTGTGATATGTGGTTTGTTTGGACATGCTTTTGGGATGGTGAAGAGGTGGTTTGTTTGGCCATGCTTTTGGGGTGGTGAGGAGGTGGTTTTTTCAGCCATGCCTTTGGGGAGGTGAGGGGGTGTTTTGTTTGGCCTTGCTTTTGGGGTGATGAGGAGGTGGTTTGTTTGGCCGTGCTTTTGGGGCAAAGAAGAGGTGGTTTGTTTAGATGTTATTTTGGGGTAGTGATGTAGTGGTTGCTTTGGGCTAGATTCCTGAGTAGTAATGGATTGAATAAATAAATGATTAATAATGATTGAAATGACATGGGTTGGTTTAGTTAATGAGATGAAAGTGGTCAATGAAATATTAAATGTTGGGTTGTGTGGTTAAATGTGGTTGATACTAAAATTTAAAAGAATGAGGTGATTAAATTTAATTGGTTAGAAATGTGTAATGGGCTTGTGGCTTGTTGTATTGTGTATTCATTTAGAGGTGGAAGAAAAAGTGATGGTGTTGTGAGTTGGTTGGTTTGTTTGTAAACCCATAGGTTAGGATTGAGTTTTTTATATTATATATATATATATAATTTCATATTCTTTTAATTTATATATACACCCCACCCATGTCGATCACTTTGTGCCGACACCCGCATAGTCACGTGGGGGGTGTTTTTCACAACATATGATGAGGAGTACGGATGGCTGGGTACTCACTCTTTACTACTCTATCTTCTGGGAGAGGTAAGTATTGCATAGGTTGTGATGGCTAGAGGTCTGTTAGTTCATTAGATGGTGGTTTTGATAGCCCAAGTGTTTGTGGGGTGAGGTGTGATGGACAAGGTGTTTTTGGGCGGGACATGACCATGTTTGTGGGGAGGTGACCCATTTACTTTAAGGAGACATGTGTTGTGGTAATTCTTGTGGGTAAATGAGCCTATGTGTTTATGGGTGAGGTTTGTTGTGATCATGATTGTGGGGATGTGTGGTATACAAAATATATGGGAGTGTCGAGATGTATGATGTTGGGTGTGAGAGTGGCATACTAGTGGGAAAGTGGTGCGGGGTACCCTTATTGATGTGATTCCTATTATATTATATTACATGGTTTATGTTATTTGGAGAGCATGAATTGTGTAGGTTGGGATAATTAGTATGCTTTTATAGGGGCTGTTTGGTTCTGTTGTTTTATCACAGGTTCATTAGTATGCTGCTTTCACATGTGTACGAGAGACTTTGGTTTTTCCTACTGAGTATAATTGTATGCTCACCCTATATATATGAAACTATTTTCAAGTTTCCAAGAGGATTAAATGGACCATGATGGGCCTTACTAGCTCATACCTTTGGATAACTACTGTGTTACTACTTTATCTTTAATTTTGTGTGTTTACTCTTGATACTTTTATCTATATCAGTTCTATTTATACATTCATGTGGGATTGTTTTTAGATTTCTTTTTATATTATGTCTTGGAGTTGTGTTTGGATGATTAATCTTATCTCTTGATCTTATATTATTATAAAGGGTATTGCATCCTATATAATGATATTTTTATACCCTCAGTGCTAGTCTCCAACCTGAGGCCTACTGGAGGTGGGACTCGAGGGTCCTTATCTCTCTCCCTTCATTGTGGTATCTTTGGAGGGAGGGGGTCATGACACTGAACCAGTTTAATTTTTTGGTTATAGATCCAGAATTCATGATTTAGAGTGCTTCTAGGATGTTTAAATGGAAGTTTTGGATGTGGTGACTTGATTGGTGGGGGATAAGGTTGATTCCTTGGGTTTATGAGATAAGACATAGTTGGGGGGTAGCTACAATAGAAAACTAGGTACTTGGTGAGGTGTCCAGGGGAGGTTCTCCTTGGATAGGGCCACTGGTGGTCAGTACTAGGATACTGGGTACCTAGTGCACCCAAGATACTTTTTTTTATGAACTAGGTTAGTTTGGTATTTCAAGTATTCTATTTTATAATCCCTATAGGATCTTAATGTTCCATATAGCTGTATGATAGAGACTATATCCCCCATATTCCCTCATTCACATTCCTTCTTCTATAGTGATCCAAGTTTCTTTAGTAGTTTTCTTCAGTGGTTAAAGTAAATTTTTCACTCCCTTATTTATTTTCTCTTCCTTTATAATTTTTATCTAACTTGTATGTATTGGGTTTATAGTTTTGAAACCGATTCCATTGGAGCATGGTGAAATCAATCCCAGAAAATGGGGCTTTCATTCTTATTGGATAAAGGGAGACTCAGGAGAAGGAAAAATTTATATTTTGGGTGATTTCACTTGAGTTAAGATTATTCCACGATTTAATATATGTTTTCATAAATTTGGGTATGAATTTGGGTGATATGTTTTTGCTGATTATTGGGAATTTGGCTAGAACTGGGATTAAGGGTGTTCCAGGAGTGATGTGCACCCAATTTCCTGATGTTTAGGCCATTGAAGTTCAACTAGAGAGTTGTTATTTATTTATTCATATGAAATAAATTATAGAATTAATTATATTGAATAATTTTAATTGTTTTATAATAAATTAAATTAGTTATTGATGGAGCTAGGGACTTGTTTTGATGGGAATGTAAAGTTGAGCATTGAGTAGGTAATGAAAGTGAATAAATTTAGTCGAGGTAGGTGGTCCCAAATTATTTTATTGATGGTTTATACATTTTTCTTCATGGGTTATGTGATATGTGGTCTTTCTACTTATGTGTTATCGAAATTAATTAATTGAATTACTTTCTTTTGACCAGTATGAGTTATATGAGGATACTTTGGGCCATGAAAAACCTTATGATCATTAAACTTCGATGCCTTGGCTACTGATGGCTATGGGTTTTATTTAAAGTTCAAGATAAATAGTAGGTGAACCCAAGAGGAATATTTCCTTGGTGAGTTAAAATATAGAAAACTGTATATTAGTTCCCTTAGCCTCCTCTTAGTGGGGGTAATGGTTGATTTAGGGTGTTCAACATAAATCTTGGATGATATATATTAGGCCCAAGTTGTGTTTTGGTTGTATTTTTTGTCAATCAATAGATATTTTGAAGAAATAAAGGATCTTAATGAATAAGAATTCAGAATTAAAGGGATTCAAAGAAGTGTTTGTTTTGTGGGTGATAGGTTTTTTATGGAACGAAGAAATGTATTACGATTCGATTCACTTTGATTCTAGAAAAAATTGTGCTACTTGTGGTATTGATAGAAATAGTAATCATTGTAAAAGTCTATTTTAATGAGAAGAAGAAGATTTGAAAGTGAAAACATTTTCCCGAATGGCCTAAAGGCCTTCATTTTTATTGATTTTTGATAACCTCCCTTTCATGGGATGATGGGTAATCCTTAAAAGGCCCTTAGGTATAGAGATTACATGGACCATAGGATTAAGAGACATTACATTACCCAAAGGTCTTAAGAAATTCAACTAGACTATAAATACAAGGAACTTTCCCTCCCCAGTATCTGCATCATGATGGTAGATCTCCACCTTCACATGGTCGTCTGGCTAAGATTCCCGTGTAAGAACAGGTTGGTCCCGATGGCGTAGCCATACCATCTCTGGAAGTAGATGGTCATCATATTCACTCTAAATACAATGAGAAAGAGGGGTTTGTTTTTCTGGAGAATCAGAGTCACTATGAATATGATTTAATCAATTATAACAATGTCTTGTTGATTTCTATTTCATATAAATCATGAGTTATATTGAGAACTTATGATGTAATCATGATGAAATGAAAGGGGAGTGAAAGAGATATTGAAAATCGGAAAATAATCGTATTCAGATTGTTTTTCAAAACAATTAGAAATGAATCGTATTCAAATTTATCATATCTGAATGGCAGAGAGAAAGAAGTGGTACCGATTGTTTTTCAAAAAAACAAAAAAGAATCATATTCAGATTTATTATATCCGGATGTCATAGTAAAAGAAGTGGTACCGATTGTTTTTTAAAACAATTAGAAAATAATCGTATCCATATTGTATCGATTGTATTTGAAAACAATCATATCCAGATTGAAGAGGTAGTGTTGATTGTGTTTCAAAACAATCAAAGTTGTACCGATGGAAATGTGGTGCCGATGAAAGTGGTACCAATGGAAAGGTGGTTCCGATGAAGGTGGTTCCAAAGGAAAAGGAGATGTCGATGAAAAGGGTATGCCGATGGGAAAGGTGATGCCAATGGAAAGTGGATTTGATCGAATTGGTGCTGATGGAATAGGTGATGCCAGTGGAATATGAGACACTGATTGTTTTTCAAAACAATCATATTCGGGTAGAAGAAAAATAAAGTTATGGTGTCGATTTATAATGAGTCATATTCAGAATGTAATTGATCATATTTGGGTAGATGGAAAGAATAAACATGGTACTAATCAAAGATCATCATTTTCAGATTGTATTGTATCGTATCTATGCAGATCATTGTTTTCAGATTGTATTGTATCATATATGGGCAGATAATTGTTTTTAGATTGTATTTAATCATAAACAAAAATGATCGTACCCAGAATGATTGTATCCATAATGATTATAACCAGAATGATCGTATCCAAAATGATCATACCCAGAAGGATCGTAACCAGAATTATTGTAACTAGAATGATCGTAACCAGAATGATCATATCCAGAATGATCATACCCAGAATGATCATAATTAGAATAATCGTAACCAAAATGATCGTAACAAAAAATGATCGGATCCATAAAGTATCATACTCTGTTTTTTTTTAAATTACTTCATCAAGTGGAGTAAGAGTTGAATTGTTTTGTGTTCTCTTCATATGAAATTTCAATGGGTCAAGTGTCATTAATAGAATAGAAGAAGAATATTTTTGTATTTGAAGTGAATCAAGGGATGTGTGAAGAAAAGAGTTTTCTAGAATGAATGGAAGGTTACAATACCTTCCAATCTATGTTAGACGATGCTAAAGCTAATCCTCAATGAATTCAAAGTCATGAAGGTAGTCATGATTAAAGCACAAGTTTTGAATGCGAAGATGTTTTTTCTCAAGTGGTTAAAGATAAAAGAAAATAAAGCGGAGATTGATGAATGAATTTTCAAGGGGGACAATTTAATTTAAAAGTGTTATTGTATCTTAAGTGGATAAGTACATTTCTTCAAAAATATTCAATTAGTATGGTATCAAGCATTGTTTTGAAGAAATCAGCATGAAATAATCAGATTCAGATGATCGTAACCATGTATTTCTCATCAATTGTAATCATATTGAAATTTAAAATGGGAGTCTAGAAAATAAGAGATGAAGATTGTAGAAGTTTTGAGAAGAACCGAGAAGCGTTGAAGAAGTCATAATTTCTCTGATATTTTAGGTGAAATTCATATTTGAGTGAATTTAAGTGAGTAGGAAAGTGTTTTGGGATTACAGCCTAAATGTATTTTGGGTCACCTATAAAAGGAGTAAAGTGCATTGTACTTGTGGGATATAGAAGTACTGTTCTTTGTATTAGAGATAGAATCTTTGAGTTTTCAAAGAGAGAAAGTGGTACCGTTTTGTTTTGTATTGAAGATAATTCAACAGGTAAGAAGTGAAATTGAAGAGTTAAGATTACAATGATTGTATTCAGATGATCATTGTATTCAGGATTTATTGTATTCAGTGAATCATCGTATTCATATTGTTAGTTGTATTCGGATGATTTTGGTATTGGGATGAATTAATCGGCTTCGGGATTTCCATACTGGGTATCTCCATATTGGGTTTCTCAAACTGAGGAAGTATTGTATTCTGAATTGAAGCAGTGATGATTTATTTGTATTACATTCTATCAGGAAAATCAGACTTGAATAATTGTATTCTGAATTGAAGGAGTGATGATTCATTTGAATTGTATTCTATCAAGAAAATCAGACTTGAAGAATTGTATTGAAATAATCATACTCAGAGAATTGGACTGGGAAAATCGTACTTGGCGTTCAGGATGATTTATTTATAAAATTCCATTGAGGTTCTTACCTTTCTTCTAGGTAAGGAATTGATGAATTATATTTCAATTGAATATATTTGTTTAATTGAAAATAATCATAGGTAACATGAGTTGTTACGAAGCAATTGTATCACCCTATTGTGCTAAGAGGGTGCACAAACACTAGTGGGATTGTTTCATAGTGCTACACAAGTGTAATGGTACTTCATACTCGTTGTAATCCAAGGATTGTTTTCTTAGTGGATTGTATGGTATTATATCATTTCCAAACCATACCAAGGACGTATCTATTATTATTGAATAGTGAACCTTGTAAATCTTTGTGTTTATGTGGAAGTGTGTTGAGTTTTTTTCAGTAAGAAATTGAAATATATAATAGGAGGAAAGGGTTGTTTCAATTGAAAAGAAACATAGTAGAAAAAGAGTATCACTGATTCACCCCTCCCCCTCTCAGTGATACATTACTCCGACTGGGCACTTTTAGTTGGTATCAGAGTAGAGGTTCCCTTTGTTATTACTTACTAATGGAGAACTTGAACTATATAAATAGTAAAGGTAATCTGGTCGTTGATGGAAAGAACTATCATATCTTGAATGATATAATTCTTCCATATCTTATGTATATCATCTATGATGTTCTTGAAGCTAAAACTGTTGGGTTTCCTCCCATTAATGATAAAACTCCACTTACAGTGGTTGATAAGAGATATCTTTAGAATGATGGAAGGGAAAAGAATGCTATATTGTCACCACTTTCTGAAAGTGAATCCTTGAGAGTAAAAGGTATTGCCACAACCAAAGGTATATGCAATAAATTGAAAAACATATATGAAGGCAATACAAAATTGAAGAAGGAAAAGTTACAAATATGGAGATTGAAGTATGAATATTTCAATATGGATGATCATGAATCTATTGGGGACTTCTTTACTAGGGTAAATGACATAGTAAGTACTATCAGATGTCTTGGTTAAAAGTTGGATGATTCTACTGTGGTTGAAATGATATTGAGAATCCTACCTGACAAATTCAATAGAAAAGTTTCTTCATTATAAGAAAAAGATACTAAAACATTATCTCTTGATGATTTGAATAGTACTCTCATTACTTACAAAATGAGAAGAGATAATTATATGAAAGGAAAAACTAAATTTTATAGAGAAATGTCTTTCAATGCTTCCAAGAAAGAAAAGAAGATTCTTGAATAAGAAGAAGCTGGAGATTCTAACTCTAAAAATTAGGTATGTAAAAATATTGATTCAATTTTTTATTTGTTTTCAAATATTGTGAAAATAGGTATAGAAAGGTATAAAGGGAAACTTACCTTAAAGTGTTTTTATTGTGGATCCATTGGGAATTTTGTTTCCAATTGTCCTTTAAGAGGAAATTAAGAAGAAATTTATAAAGAAGAAAGTGAAGACAAATAAAGAAGGCCATGAAGATCTTGGAAGAAAAAGGGTGATAAAGAAAAATTCCATTCCAAAAGAGGGAAGATAAGAGGTTCTCCAAATCCAAAAGGAGAAGCTTTTTGTCTATGGAAGATGATAGTGAGGATGTTACAAGTGATGGTGAAGAAAACACATTCATTGCAACAGTTAATGAAGAATGTTCTTCCAGTAATGAAAGTAGTTGCACTGAAGAAGTAGAAGAAAGTGAAGCTGAATCCAAAAATTCCATTGAGCATGCTGGGAAAAATAATTTTATTGCTATAACACCCCAAGCTACTACGGTACGTTTCCCTTTGAATAATGTAATAGCGTGTGTTGTACGCAACATCGAGTACTAACAAACACCACAACCGATCAAACTAGACGTTATGAATATTAATACCTACTTTTTGAAATTATATATATTTTATATTTCAAAATGGACTTCATTTTTGGATTCAGAATATCGAAATTATCCTAAGTTGGATTTTTGGTATTTTTCTGAGAACGTCCAATTTTTATGAACAATGAAAAATACTTAAAAACAAATTTTTTAATCAAAATAATTTATAGTGATAAATTATATTATTTAGTGGTTTTAAAGTATAATTAGAATATATTTTTACCATTTTATCGAATGGTGTTCATTATAATTAATTTCTCTTTGAAATTGGAAATAAACAATTGTCAATCTTTTATTGTTTCTTAAAAACATGCTATTTGTTGTGACAACGGGAATTAATTATAAAATTAATTAATGAAACTTTTATGTTTGTAATTTTTTAAAATAGATATAATTTATGAATTTGGAATATCAATTATATCTTAGGGTGAAATTTTGGCATTGTTCTGAAAAACTTCAATTTTTGATGAATAGTGAAACTACTAAGTGGTAGTTAAAAAACTGAATTTTTCATAAAAATTAATTTTACCGCTTCTATGATTGGAATTTAGAAAATCCGAGAGACATGGTTAATATCAAGGAGTAAAATGTGGTTCAATGAGATGAAAATAATTTTTGCTGAATAGTAACTTTTTACTTGTATTTACCACGGTTAAAAGTAAATAGGGTAATTAAGGGTAAAAATGATAATAATATTACCCTAAAACATGTCCTAATTCTATTTGACAAGTGTATATCGACCAAAACAACCTTAGGAATAAAATATTATCATTTAGGTCCACTTGGAATAGATTAGGACATTTATTATTATTTAATTTAAAGAAGAGTTAAAAGAGTTAAAATCAAAGTTTATTTACTAAAACATTTTTAATATAGTGTTATAAATAAGATAAATTCGATTGTAAATATTCATTAGAAATATAATGATATTTAATACATAATTATATTTTATTTATAATTTTTAGACATTAAATAATTTAATTTATTTATGACACAATGATGATGCAGTAATTACCATAATAGTGAAAAATTAAAATAATTGATTTTATAAATACCCAAATAAATATAATTTGAGACTTTTAATGAATTAAACTAATTTTATAGGTTAATATGATATGTTAGGAGTGACTTAAGTAACTTTATTCGAAGTAATAATTCTGTTATAAGGTTCAAAAAAATCAATTATTGAATAGTGTCAAAATTGACATAAAAGAATTTTTAAAACAAATATTATATTATTAATTGATATTAAATTCCTAAAAATCTAAGATTCATCCAAGAGACTTATATAATGATAGTATTATCATTAATGTACCACTTGGGGGTCTCTTGGATGTATATAGTAAGTTTATTAACCATATAATATAAAAATACAAAGAGACATTGTAAAAGTGAAACTAATTAACTAAGAGTTAATACTTAATGATAAGGTTAATATAGTGACCCAAACCTGTCTAAATCCTATTGGTTGAGTGGTTTTATACCCATACCCACCTTAAAATTTAAATAATCCACTTTGTAACCATTATAAACCGAATATTAATTTATTATAAAATTATATTTCTAGCTTTTCCAAAGGTGCCCCTCACCCCTCTTATAAAAGGGCACTCCCCCTTCTCATTAACTCACACCTTAAAAACCTTTTGGTTCGGCCAACCTCTGCCCAAATACTCTCTCAAATTCCCTCAATTCATCCTAGAGGCCTTCCTTTAGTCAGGAAGCCAACCTAAGAGCCCTTTTCATCAAATCAAAAGAAAGAACCCGAAGAAGAGGTAATGATTTCACCACCCTTTTCCAAGTTCCTTTCTTCTTCCACTTATTCCTTCTTTGTTATTACCATTATAAAATAATAACTCTAGTATCTTATATATACTGTGATGTTATTATAAATATGGTACAACCATATTCAGTATTCTATCCATCCTTTGAATAACATGTCACCATACGTGCGTACGTACGACTTACCGTCTCCACGTCGTGGTGTAATTGTTATTCAATAAATTATTATTTGGATGGGTATAATAATGATGTGTAACTCATGTAAATAATAAATATAACATGATAATGATTCTGTATATATGTTATACCATTCATTTATATTTTATTTTAATATCAATAGAATGATATTGTCGCTCGTGCGTACGTACGGACTACCGTCTCCACGAACGCGATGAGATTCATTCTCCATCGTATCCATTCAAGTATAATTCTCATTTGATGATTAATAGTAGTATATAAGGACTTGATATCATTCTGGATATTATTAAGATACAATCTATCCAAGACAAACACAGCTTATGTAACAAAACATATAAAATAAAACGAGTAAGTTAACACCCGAAACAATGATAATACTAAGATATTATTAAAAAATCAATGTTAAAAGAACATATATGATATCATATTAATGTATATTATTCTTTTATAATTTAATAACAATTATTTTACCATTATACAGGATGTTAAACTACCCCAACTAAGGAAAAGTACAAGGTAAGGGTTATTTCACAATCTCTTCATTATCCGAGGTTGTTTATATGTAATAACCTACTGGGATCTCTTTATCATCCACATCCATGTTTCTTAAAAATGAATTTCAAAACATTTTTACTATTTAAAATAATATGGGTTAAAGTCATTTATACCCTTTTTTGACTTTTTATAAGAGTTTTTATAAAGTAATCTTTCTATTGTTTTCCAAACAAGGTGCTTTTTAACCTTTTTGACATAATTAAGGTAAGAATTTTTTTTAACTTATATGGTGGGTGCGGCTATTTTCTGCCATTATAAAATCGTCAAAGCTTGCCTTACAAGATTATAAGAATATTTTCAAAGAAAATGTTTTATTTTATAAATGTATTACTCTTAAATGATTTCAAAATAGAAAGATATATTTCTCTAAAAAGAGTTTTGATTTCATCTATGTCAACATCCTTTGATGGATTTTACACTTATTTGAAGTTGATTTATTATGATACAAAAATTCTATATTGTATTGAAGGTTTTGTGATATGTTTGACTGTGGATGTTCTATTTTTATACCATTCATGGTTTATGGTGAAAGTATTTACATTTCGTATGATAGTTTTAATACGAATGTTTATGTTATGTTTAAACCTTTTCATATGGGAATGCATTGGACTTAATATATGATGGGTGGAGCCCGCTATAGCTTCTCAATGCATCAGTAGGTATCATGAGACAAACTAGTGTCTTGGCACAAGGCCTTGGAAAAATATTATTTGTAGTCTTGGAACGAGGCCTTGGCTATGTGGTTATGATAATCTGGCATTATGCATTCCATCATTATGAAAGTGGTTATTGATATTGCATGTGATTATTCGATTAGTAGAATATCCATGTGAATAAGTAAATGGAATTATTTCATTTTATTTTTTCCATACTATGTTGAAGTCCAAGTTTAAAAGGCTTTTGTTTTAGTTATACATTGACTTAAATGTTTATTCTTATTTACGGAAGTTTCCCCTATATTGTTATCCTTACTGGGAATTTGAGATCACCCCTTTTCTATGTTTTATTTTTCCCAGGATGTGAAGAAGTAAATTATGAATGACCTGCAGGGATAGTATGTGGGGATAAGAGTGTGGAATATGGACACTTTTTTGTTGTAGTTTTCATTTTTATGATGTAATGTAAAACTTCATGAATATATCTAGTGTTTCTAAGGCTACTAAACCAATCAGTCTTTCGAGATTTGATCTTTCTTGTGATGATGCCAATGTTATGTAATAATGCACCGACTCTGGGTAACTGAGGTCGGGGCATTACAATTGCAATAATTAATGATGATGATTTCAGAAGCAACAATTATGATGAAGAAGATACTAAACTTGATATGCATTTGAAAGAAGAATTGAAATAATGTTTGAGAAAGATTAGGAGTCTTGAAAAGAAAAACAAAAAGTTGGAAGGTGAATGATCAAGAAACCAAGAATGTTTTTCTGGTGAGAAAGAAAAGTTGGTTAAAGAGATTTATGATTTGAAGAAGTCTTTTGTAGATGAAAATAATCGTAATGTGCATTTGGAAGTGAAGTTGAAGACAAAGGAAGAAGATCTGAAACTTGTCTAACAAAGTTGCTCTAAAGCTAAAAAGAAAATTCTTAGTTTCCAAAACCCTATCAGTGAAGTTGGTGAATGTTATTTTAATGAGAAACTTGAGAAGGTTCACAAAAATATACCTTCAAAGGGTGAGAATAAGAATGTAATTTTTTTTGAAAATAATAATGCTGGGAATGTTATGTATGTGGATAAGACTAACAAGGTTGGTAATTCAGAAGTCTCAAAGAACCCTAAGTCCAAAAATGTTTTGAAACATTTTGAATCTAGAAATGTTTCCAATACTTCTAGTTCTGATATTACAAGAAAAAAAAAAGGAAAAATCCAATTGATAACAGAAAGGTTGGTGGATTAGAAAATAAATATAAGAAGGTGGATGAGAAACACATTCAAAATTATAGAAAATATCAAAGTTTCAAACTCAAATAATCCTTTTATGGATATTGCTGGTATTGTGGTGGATTTATACATACAAAGAATATGGGTTTATTCAATGAACAACGCTACTATTATTCCCTAGGTTATGGAAGGCATGGTTTGAGGGTGATTAAATTCTCTCAAAAGAAGAAGTCTGATAAGGTTGTGTTAAAGAAATATGAGAATAATGAAGTAATGATTTAAAATAGGTTCCAACCATTGGAAACTATATGTGAAAGGTGTGATAAACCTGGAAACCTTGTGAAGGGATGTCTTGTTTTGTTACTGGCATAACAAAATATTCTTAACAATTCTCAGAAGCTGGATGTTTTGGAAGTCCAGAAAGACAGATCTACTAAATTTCAAAAGAAATAGTGCTTAGTTGTTTGGCCAGAACACATTGACCTGGCTAGAAAATTAGAGGAATAAAAAAATAAATTGGAAGAAGTGAGGAAGAATCAAACTTATTAATAAATGAGAAATGATGACAAAAAGGCATCAAAAAATCGTGAAGATGAGCAAGAAAGTAATGATATCAAAACTTGTTCAACTATCTTTCTAGAGAAAAATATAGTAATGAAAAACATGGAAAAAACTAATTATAAAAAGGATGTTCCTAAAGATGAAGAAAATTCATCATCCTCATCAGGAGATTCTACAAATAAGAAGAAAGCTGTTACAAAAACTGAGAAGGATGAACAAAAGGAAGAAAGAACATCCAATGAAAAATACAAGAAGAAGAATAAGGTAAGACTGAGAGATGATTCCCATTCTGATTGTTTTTTCTAATAAACAATCGAGGTTCCTCCTTATTCCAAATATCTTTGTATACTTGTGCAAACATGTAGAGAATTTAAGGAGTGTAAATGAGGAAGATGGAATTGATGATTATCTTACTTTTCTTTCAAAATAGTGTAATGAGGATGCAAAAAGTTTGTTTTTATAAGTTGTGTTTTTATACAAATGAACTTTCTGATGTGTTTGTTGAGATGGGTGCATGTTACATTTGTCTTAGAATAATTCCTTCAAGGTTTTCCCCCAATCAGGAGAATGTTAAATGAATTATGGAAGAGGTATTACATGAAATTTTTGTTAAGGGAAACATTTATCACCTTGATTATACACTCTTTTTTTCTACACCAGGTTTGCCCACATAGATTTAGAGTTTCTTAGTTAAATGTTCTTTGTTTAGAAAATCATGTGATACCCTTGTTAAAGAAAAGTACCAACCTTTGGAAATGGAGATCATTTATGAATAAGGGAGAAAATTATCATGATTTCCCCTTATAATTTGGTTGTTAATAAGGGGGAGATATAAGAGAAAGGAAGAGAGAAAAAAGAAATAGGGGGAGAAAGAAAGGAAACAATACCACTCATTGTTTTTTATTGAAGTGTTTGAAGTTGGTATTGAAAACAAATATAAAGGGGGATATTGTTAGGCCCAGTTTGTATTTTGGTTGTATTTGTTTTCAATCAATAGGTATGATAAAGAAATAAAGGATGTTGATGAATGAGAATTAAGAATTAAAGGTATTGAAAGAAGTGTTTGTTTTTTGGGTGATAGGTTTTTCATAAAAAGAAGAAATGTATTACGATTCGATTCAATTTGATTCTGTAAAAAATCATTCTAATGGTGGTATTTATAGAAATAGGAATCATTTTTAATGTCTATTGTAATGAGAAGAATCAGATTTCAAAGTGAAAACATCTTGTTGGAAGTATATGGTCATCAGATTCAATCTGAATACAATGAGAATGAGGTGTTTGTTTTTTTGGAGAATCAAAGTCAATATGACTACGATTGAATCAATTGTGATGATGCCTTTATTATTGCTATTTCATATAAATCATGAGTTTTATTGAGAACTTGTGATGCAAGTTTGATGAAAGGAAAGGGGAGTGAAAGAGATACTGACAATCAGAAAAGAATCATATTAAGATTGTTTTTCAAAACAATCATAAAAGAATCATATTCAGATTGTTTTTCAAAACAATAAAAAAAGAATTGTATTCATATTTATCGTATATAGATGGTAGAGAGAAATAATTGGTACCAATTTTTTTTTCAAAACAACAGAAAAGAATTGTATTCAGATTTATCATATCCAGATGGCAGATAGAAAGAAGTGGTACTGATTGTTTTTTAAAACAATCATAAAAGAATTGTATCCAGATTATGTCGATTGTCTTTAAAAACAATCATATCCAAATCTTATCGATTATATTTCAAAACAATCATATCCAGATTAAATAGGTGGTGTCAATTGTGTTTCAAAACAATCGAAGTGCTACCGATGAAAAAGTGGTGCCGATGAAGGTGGTGCCGAAGGAAAAGGTGATGCCGATGAAAAGGGAGATGCTGATGGGAAAGGTGATGCCGATGGAAAGTGGCTCTGATCAAAATGGTGCCGATGGAATATGAGACACTTATTTTTTTTCAAAAAAATAATATTTGGGTAGAAGAAAAATAATGTGATGGTGTTGATTGAGAATGAATCATATTCAGAATGTAATTGATCATATTCAGGTAGATGGAAAGAATAGACATGGTACCTATCAAAGATCATCATTTTCAGATTGTATTGTATCGTATCTAAGCAGATCGTTGTTTTCAGATTTTATTGTATCGTATCTGGGAAAATCATTGTTTTCAGATTGTATTTGATTATAACCAGAAATGATCATACCCAGAATGATCGTATATAGAATTATCGTAACTCAAATAATCATATCTAGAATGATCATACCCAGAATGATCATAACGAGAATGATCATAACCAGAATGATTGTTACCAGAATGATCGTATCCAGAATGATCATACCTAGAATGATCATAACTAGAATAATCGTAACTAGAATGATCGTAACCATAAATGATTGTATCCAGATAGTATCATACTCTGTTTTTTTTCAAATTACTTCATCAAGTGGAGTAATATTTTAATTGTTTTGTGTTCTCATCGTATGAAATTTCAATGGGGATAAGTTACATAAATAGAAGAGAAGAAGAAGATGTTTCTATTTGAAATAAATCAATGGTTGTGTGAAGAAAAAAGTTTTCTAAAATGAATGGAAAGTTACAATACTTTCCAATCCAAGTCATACAATGCTAAAGATGATCCTCAATGAATTCAATGTCATGAAGGTAGTCATGATTCAAGCACATGTTTTGAATGTGAAGATGTGTTTTCTCAAGTGGTTCAATAGAAAAGAAAAGAAAAGAAAGTGGAGATTAATGAATGAATTTTCAAGGGGGATATTATAATGACCCATAATTTACATAAATTGTTATTACTTCAGAATCGAAGCATAATTATTACAACATATAACAAAACCATGATAGGACCATATAGGTATAGTGTCTTTAGAAACTGGAAAACATAAAAAACTGGTTCATAAATCATCTACATTGTCTCTCATTTATTTCATCATATCTAGAGTCCCTTTTGGCATATCCTACTTAATAACCTTCTTCCTGACCTGGGGAAAATAAAACATACAAAGGGTGAACTCAAATTCTCAGTAAGGGTAGACAAAGGAAATATCAGTCATATCATATTCATAAGAACATAACATTTTGAAAATATTATCCTGCAAAAAAGATCATAATATCATGACATGGGATAAAACATAGTAGTGAAATGTAATACCAATATTCATAACATAAGACATGAAACTTTTTGGCATACACACATAATCATAGAAAATCATTTCATATTAGTCATGACTCATCACCAAGACCATCATAGTGGAAAAAGTCCATTACTGAACAGAGTTCACTCCTCATTCCAGTCCTGTATCACTGAACCAAATTAACTTCCCATTATAGCCATGTATATCTCATGAGATATAAATATTTTCCCAATTCATTGGAGGGAGATATAGGTCCCACCCATCTCATAATGAAACCATTCTTATGTGTGCCACAAAATCATAAATCATACATCATAGCATAACCCATGTAATAAAAATGGGATTCTTAAACATCATGCCATTATAAAATAATCCATATAAGATAAAAGGACTTCATAAAAATAATTCCATCATACCATAATCAAATAAATGTAATAATAGGGATAGAAACAGAACCCTATATTATCTTATATGAAAAATAATTTTGATAAAACACTTGAACTCCATTCCTGAGGAAAATATCCTTTCTTCTTCAAAAACATTTTTCCTTTCTCAACATGTCATACAATTTTAAACAAAAAGAAGTTAATTGAAAATAAACTAGAAAACTTGTAAAGGAATCTTCATGGAAATAATTTTCTATTAAATCATAAAAATCTATTCATTCCGTATAAGTTGAAAAAACATTCTTCTCGTACTTTGGCCTGAAAAGTAAAAAAGTATCTCGTATTGAAAACGACAAAATATTCCTTTCATATATTTTACTAAAAATTCACCAATAGGTAAAATTGGATTTAAAATTTTTTAGGAGGATAGAAATAATATTACATATTTAGTAAACATGGATGTGGATGATAATTATTCCCCATTAAATTTTGAAGTACAAACAATCTCAAAAAAATGAGATTGCGAGATTTTCCCTTACCTTAGGTCCGATATGCTTTGTACGTATCCAAAACTCCTGTATAATGATTTAAATAAAGTCATTGACTTATTCTATAATCATATAAATTTTTATGATATCATATATGGTTATATTGTTATCTTCTTATTGGTAATATTTCATTGCTACTTGTTATTCGGGTGTTCATTGATTTATGTTCTTATGCGTGTTTTGTCGAATAAATTCTTATTACTATTTTTAGGTTATAGATACATAATTTAAATAATGGTGTTAGTATAATATATATCATATTTATTCATTCAATTCATTTATATAGTCATGGTTTAATGAACATCATGTAGAACAAATCAAATCGCACCGGGGAGACGGTAAGCCATACGTACGCACGAGCGACGATATCGTTCCCATAATTATTGAATGGTATTGGAGTGGATGATAGAATATCTCAGAATTAGTATCATGTTATAATAATAATATATAGTTATTCTTTACACCATTATAACCATCCATGTAAGGTGGTGGTGGAAAACAGATTACACCACGGCGTGGAGACGGTATTCCGTACGTACGCACGCGCGGTGATTTCGTTTTCCGTAGGATGGATAAAAGGTGAAATAGGGTTGTTTAATATTTATAATAAAATATCTATATATGACTGATACTGATTTTATTACTTTTTAATGAAACAAAAATAAGAGGATTTAGAAGAAGAAATAAATTTGAAAGAATTAGTAAAGGATATTACCTCTTCTTCAACGCACCTCTTCTAAACCTCATCTTAGGGCACTAAAGTTAGTGTTTAAAGATGACCAAGACCTATAGTATGTTTCTAGATAAGTGTATAAGATAAATGGATAGGCTTTGTCAGAGCATGGAGGCTCAAAATGTTGTGAAGAGGAGAGGGAGGAGGTTCCCTTTTATAAGGGAGGAGAGGGGCACCTTTGGAAACCTAAAAAATATTAATTTATAATAAATTCAAACCCCACTTAAAAACCTCAAAAAATTACTAAATTATAATAAGAGATGATATAGGGTTTTAATCTAATCAACCAATAAAATTTAGACATGTTGGGAATTTAGTTTAAACCTTATCAACTTGATTTATCCTTATTTAATCTATTTAATTTTATTTGTGGTAATAATATTCTAAATTTTAAATTGTTATAAATAATTACTTATGTGTTGTGAATTGTCCATAATTGGATACTTTATGACATTTTATACCATATAAATTTCAATATATAGTTTTTAAATATTTTTGTGATTTTTAAACAATTTTATAATATGTTATTTTTATAAAATAACAATAGTTTCAATTTTGACACTATTCATTTATTTGAATTTAAATAAAATCCACACAGAGGATATATTCAAACCAAAATATTTAATAGATTAATAAAAGGTAATATTCATCTATAAAATTTTTGGATAACATTAATTAGTTCATATAATATTTATTTTAATATTTTTAAAACCATTTATTTGATATTTCAATCAATAAAATAATTTCTACATCACTATTGTGTCATCATTAATGATAACTATTTAATCCCTAAAAATTATAAATAAAATTAAATGATGTAGATAATTTTATTAACTTTCTAGAGACTATTTATATTCTAAGTTTTATTAAGTTTATAACTAAATTAAAATTATTACACTTATAAGATATAAGAGAGTGACATGTTGTCACTTTCTTTGGTTTTAATAATAATTATATCATTTTCATGGTCAAAAGTCCATGAAACAAATATATTCTGACCCTTAGGTGATATGGGTCGAATTTGATTCATCTAATAGAATTTTGATAGGTGGTAGGGTAATTTTATAATCTTATTCTTACCCTTAATTACACGATTTACCTTTAACTGTTGTAAATAAAAATTACCGTAGCTACTATTCATAATGTCAAAAAAATAAAAGTAACATATTAACATAATTTGGACCCATTGAATTCAAATATGAAATCCAATATTTAAAATTCAAAACTCAAAAGTTGAAGTAATTAATTTAAAATTAATCCTATTATTAAGAAAATAGGTTTTAAAAGTTAAAACAGTGGCAAAGATTGAAATGTTTTTACCTACGAATTCAATGTAAAATTAATGGTAATGACATAAATTATATTAAATGGTAAAAATATATTATATTTATACTTTAAAACCATTAAATTTTATCATTTAACCATATAAATTATCTTGATGAAAAAAGTTGTTTTTAAGAAAAATTTAGTATATTTTTACTATTCATCAAAATATGAAAGTTATCAAAAAAGTATCAAAAATTTATCCAATGTAAATTTTTATATCCTGATTCAAAATAAGAAGTTTATTTTTTAAAATTGAACTTATAAACTTGTCAAAAATTAGATTTAAAATGGGTGCTCCATCAAAAGGCGGTAAAACTGCATTTTTTGAAAAATACTTCTTTTATCCGAAAAATTGATTTTGTTTTCATACCTCATTCTAGAAAATGTGAAAGATGAATTATAATGTTATAAAATTAAAAATTCAGTTAATACTATTCATAACAGCTAGTTCATAATATTATAATAATATATCATTGTTTAGTGAAACTCGGTATTGCATACAACGCATGCTATCGAGGAAGGTTGCTCTTGCGTGTAACGCAAGACAAACCAGTGTTGTGTGTAGTGAAATATTCTGTTGGTGTTGTGTATAACATAAGAAATAAAAAAATATTTCTAATAAAATCTCAAGGTGTTACATTCTACCCCCCTTAAAATAAATTTCACCCTCAAAATTCATCACTTCGTAGAAAATAGATGAGGATACCTCTCCCTCATCATATCCTCAAGTTCCCATGTAGCTTCTTCTAATTGGTGGTTCCTCCATAAAACATTAACCAAGAGAGTGGTATTGTTTTGTAGAACTTTTTCACTACGATCTAGAATATCTATCAGCTATTCTTCATAAGTAATATCTTGCTCTTGCGGTAAAACTTCTAAGATTAGTACATGTGAAGGATCTAGTATGTACTTTTCAGGAGAGATACATGGAACACATAAAGAACTTGAGAGAGATTTGGTGGAAGTTACAATTGGTAAGCTACCTTCCCAATACAATCCAGTATTTTGAAAGGACCGATATACCTAGGGATCATATTTTCCTTCTTTCCAAATCTCATTACTCTCTTCCAAGGAGATATTCATAAGAACACTTTATCACCCACTTCAAACCCTAGGTCTTTTCTTCGATTGTTAGCATAACTTTTTTTCGACTTTGAGCCTCTCTTATGTGTTGTTGAATAGATCTAACCTTTTCTGCCATCTCATCAACAAGATCAGGTCCTAATAGCTTTCTTTCCCCAACTTCATCCCAACAAGTTGGAGTTCCGCATTTCTTTCCATAGAGAGATTCTTAAGGAGCCATCTGAATACTGGAGTGAAAGATATTATTATAAGAAAATTCCACCAAAGGTAGGTGTTTATTCAAACCACCTTTGAAATCCATAGATCCAGCTCTCAACATGTCTTCCAAAGTTTGAATTTTCATCTCAGACTGACCGTCTGTCTAACGATGATAGGCAGTGCTGAAACATAACTCTGTATCCAGAGCATGCTGAAGACTTCGCCAGAACATCGAGGTAAACCTCAGATCCCGATCAGATATAATGGAAAGTGGTACTCTATGAAATCTTACCACTTCTTTTACATATATCTTGGAAATCTAGTCAAGAGAGAAGTCTTCTCTAATAGAAATGAAGTGTTCCGACTTCGTAAGATGATCAACTATAACCCAGATAGAATTATTGCCGTTGGATGTTTTGGGAAGTCCGATGACAAAGTCCATAGTGATGTTTTCCCATTTCCATTCTGCTATGGGTAATGGTCGTAAAATCCCCTTATAATTCTGTCTCTTAGCTTTAACTTTCTAAAAATCCAGGCATCGAGAGACATATTCGGAGATATCTCTTTTCATGACATCCCACCAAAAGTACTCTTTCAGGTCCCTGTACATCTTTGTACTTCTAGGATGAATAGAGAATGAAGAAATATGAGCCTCATCCAACAACTCCTTTAATTCTTGTATGGTAGGAATACAGACACAGTTCCTGAACCTTATTATCCCATCACAATCAAGGTTGAATTCAGGAACATTTCTCACCTTCTTTTTAATCCCAACATCCACCTTCTATGCCTCTTTAATCTTCACTTGTATAGATGGCTGAACATTCATTTGAGAAAGATAAGATATCTCCCCTTTCATTAAAATTTCAAGATCCATCCTTTGCAAATCCATAAATATTGGATTTTTTTTGATCCTCATCATAGATAAGCTAGCATGGTCTTGTTGAATTAATGCGTCTGCCACCTTTTTTTCTTTCCCAGGGTGGTAATGTATGGAACAATCGTAATCTTCAATCAACTCCAACCATCTTCTCTGGTGCATATTCAGCTTCTTTTGTGTGAAAATATATTTTAAAATTTTATGATCAGTATAAATATCACACTTTTCACCATAAAGATAATGCCTCTATATTTTTAATGAAAATATTACCACGTCTAACTCCATATCATGAGTTGGGTAATTTTTCTCATGGATTTCAACTATCGTGAGGAATAATCTATCACCATATGATTTTGCATGAGAATACACCCCAATCCCTTCTTGGATGCATCATTTTAGATCACACACCTTTCTCTACTACAAGGCAGTATGAGCATAGGTGCACTAGATAACCTTCTTTTTAACTCCTTGAAATTATCTTCACACTCCTTCGTCTAAACGAACTTAACTCCTTTTCAAGTCAACCTGGTGAATGGATTAGATAATCGTGAAAAATATTTCACAAAATGTCAATAATATCCATCCAAACCAAGAAAACTTTGGATCTCAGCTACTATTTTTGGTCTCGACCATCTTTCGATAACCTATGTTTTTCAGGATCCACATATATCCCCTGTCTTGAGATTATGTGACCCAAAAATGAAACTTTTTGAAGCCAAAATTCACACTTGGTAAATTTGGCATAAAGCTTCTCCTTTCTCAAGGTCTTAAATAAAATTCTTAAGTGATCTTCATATTCTTCCTTGATCTTTGAATAGACAAGAATATCTTCTATAAATACTACCACAAACTGATCAAGATAGTCTCTAAAGACTCTATTCATTAGATCCATGAAGATAATAGGGGCATTAGTAAGACCAAATGGCATCACTATAAATTCATAGTGTCCATACCTTGTACGAAAAGCTGTCTTTGGTATATCCTCCTTTTTGAACCTTAATTGATGATACCCTGAACGAAGATCAATCTTGGAAATGTATTGAGCTCCGCGTAGTTGGTCAAATAAGTCATCAATGCGTGGGAGAGGATATTTGTTCTTGATAGTGATCTTGTTATATTCTTGATAATCAATGCAGAGTCTCATTGATCCATATTTATTCTTAACAAACAGAATAGGTGCTCCCCAAGGTGATACACTAGGGCGTATGAATCCCTTATCAGGATTCTCTTGGAGTTACTTCTTCAATTCCTGCTACTCAGCTGGGGCCATTCTATAAGGTGTCTTTGAAATGGGTATAGCACCCAGTATAAGTTCTATTGAATACTCAACTTCACGATTTGGTGGAAGACCTAGAAATTCCTCTAGAAAGACATCATCAAACTCCCATATAATGGGGATATTATTAATTATGAGTTTCTCTCAAACCATTTGAGATAAATAACCTTCATTTATTGGAATCAAGACCCATAAGATGGAAGAAATTTCCACTAGAAGGTTATATTCATCCTTGTATCGATAGATGATCATAGATTGATTAGGAATATGAAATGTGACTTCCATACTTTGGAAATTGATATGAGCTCCATATAAAGAAAGATAATCCATGCCAAGAATCACATAATATTCCACTATAGGAAGGATCACAAGATTTTCAAGAAGCACTTTCCCTCAAACTTCAATCAGAGAAGAATTATAAACTTTTTACGTGACTTTTGTGCCATTAGGGGTTGTCATAGCTAACTCAATATCTATTTTTTGAGGTAATATGGTGACACCCTTAGAAAATTCTTCAGAAATAAAAGTGTGGGTGGATCCAGAATCAAATAAAACATTTTCTACTTTAGAGTGGATGGTAAGTGTATCTTTCACCACTTCATTATCATACTCCATATCCCCGATAGTAATTGCATGTGACTTTCCTTTGTCTTTGGCCTTAAGAGTTTGTTGATGTCGATCATCATCCATAACTATTGGATTAGGGCATTTATTATCATAATGCTCCATTTCCTTGCACTTGTAACATTGAAGTGTAGGAGGTACATTCTGTGTATCCCTTTATTTGTTCGCATCATTAGACATCTTTTTCCCATTACTTCGACATTCAATTTCCCGATGACCTTATTTTCCACACTTAAAACATTTACTTGTCCCTTTAATAAAATTCCATCCATGCTTCTTTCCACACTTTGATCATAAAGGAAAACTCATATTCTTTTCAGTGTGTTCTTTAGATTTTCCTTTGAATTACATTTTCCTATTATTATCAAACCCATATAACTGATGGGTTACTCCAATCTCCATCTCAACCTTGAGAGCACATCGAACAATTTCCTTGTAGCTATTGAAGTCCCTTATAGATAATTCCCTTCATAGACTTGGTTTTAAACCACTAATGAATCGATCGATCTTACTCTCAGGTTAGATAATAATCTCAGAAGTGTACCTTGCAAGCCTTGTAAAATTTTCTTCGTAGGAACCAACAGATTCATCATCCTTTTCCTTCAGTTCAAGAAACTCCTTATCCATCTTTGTTTGAAGAATAAGAGGGAAGTACTTATTGAAAAATAAGTTCTTGAACTCATCCCATTCCATTTACTCAATTTCATCCCTTTGCCTTGTATTCTTGACAAGATTCCACCATTGATCAGCTTCAACTTCGAAATGATGTACTACTAAGATGAATTTATCATGATTAGAATATTGTAGGACTATAAATATCTTTTTAGTGGTACTGATCCATTGTTCAGCCACTAATGGATCAGAAGACCCGCTGAATGAAGGTGGACACTGCCTCATGAAGGATTCAACAGAATGTTTCTCCTTACTTTGCTCATTTGAAAGTCATGCATGATTCATAGCTTGAGAAATTTGTGGGAGAATGACTACAATATTTTTCATTCCATCTCCCATAACATTTGGTTGCTCAGGGGGACAATCATTACATTGCCCGTCGCATTCAGCATTAGCATGGTTCATTTGGGTTCCAACCATTGACCAAAACCAAGAAGCATAGTGTGAGAAACACTAATTAAAACAGGAAAACCACATAATAAGTAATAAAATATTACACTTTAGTTATTATCATAGTTTATTCATGTCCATCTCTAAAACACTAAGATTGCATTCTATGCTTAGACATATCCTTAGGGTTCTTACTAAGGCTTTCAGATCCTAGTTTCCAAAAGTTAACTATACCTTTCCTCTGATACCAACTATAATGACCCATACTTTACATATATTTTTATTGCTTTATAATTGAAGAATACTTATTAAAACATATAAAAAAACCATGATAGGATCATATAGGTATAGTGTCTTTAGAAACTGGGAAACATAAACAACTGGTTCATAAATCATCTACATTGTCTCCTGTTTATTTCATCATATCTGGAGTCCCTTTTGGAATATCCTACTTAATACCCTTCTTCCTGACCTGGGGAAAAGAAAACATAAAAAGGGTGAGGTCAAATGATCATTAAGGGCAGACAAAGGAAATATAAATCATATCATATTCATAAGAACATAACATTTTGAAAATTTTATCCTGCAAAAGAGATCATAATATCATGACATGGGATAAATCATAGTAGTGAAATGCAATCCCAATATTCATAACATAAGACATGAAACTTTGGGGCATACACACATAATCATAGAAAATCATTTCATATTATTCATGACTCATAACCATGACCATCATAGCGGACAAAGTCTGTTACTGAATCGAGTTCACCCCTCATTCCAGTCCTGTATCACTGAACCAGATTAACTTTCCATTCCAGCCATGTCTATCCCATGAGATATAAATATTTATGCAATGCATTAGAGGGAGATATAGGTCCCACCCATCTCATAATGATACCATTCTTATGTGTTCCAAAAAATCATAAATCATACATCATAGCATAACCCATGTAATAAAAATGGGATTCTTAAACATCACACCATAATAACATAATCCATATAAGATAAAATGACTTCATAAAAATAATTCCATCATAACATAATAAAATAAATTTATTAATAGTTATATAAAAATAACCCTATAATATCATATATGGAAAATTATTTTGATAAAACACTTTAACTCCATTCATGAGGAAAATATCCTATTTTCTTCAAAAACATTTTTACTTTCTCAACATGTCATACAATTTTAAACTAAAAGATGTTAATTGAAAATAAACTTGAAAACATGTAAAGGAATATTCATGGAAATAATGTTCTATGAAATCATAAAAATCCATTCATGCCGTATAAGTTAAAAAACATTCTTCTCATATATTGGCCGGAAAAGTAAAAAAGTATCTCATACTGAAAATGATAAAAGATTACATTCATATCTTTTAATAAAAATTCACCAATAGGTAAAATTGGATTTAAATAATTTTATGAGGATAGAAATAATATTACATATTGAGGAAACATGGATGTGGATGATAATTATGCCCCGGTAAATTTTGAAGTATAAACAACCTCGGATAAAAATGATATTGCCAGATTTTCCCTTACCTTAGGTCTGATATTATTTGTATATATCCAAACCTCATGTATAATGATTTAAATAATGTCATTAACTTATTAAAGAATAATATACATTTTTAGGATATCATATATTGTCATATTATTATCTTCTTATTAGTAATATTTCATTGCTACTTGTTATTCAGGTGTTCATTGCTTTATGTTCTTATGCGTGTTTTGTCAAATAAATTATTATTCCTCTTTTTAGGTTATAGCTACATAATTTACAGAATGGTATTAGTATAATATATATCATATTTATTCATTCAATTCATTTATATAATCATGGTTTAATGAAGATCATGTAGAATGAATCACATCGCACCGTGGTGATGCTAAGCCGTACGTACGCACGAGCGACGATATCATTCCCATAATTATTGAATGGTATTGGAGTGGATGATAGAATATCTCAGAATTATTACAATGTTATAATAATCATATATAGTTATTCTTTACACCATTATACCAATCAAAGTAAGGTGGTGGTGGAAAACAGATTACACTATGGCGTGGTGACGGTATTCCATACGTACGCACGCGTGGTGATTTCATTTTCTTTAGGATGGATAGAAGGTGAAATAGGGTTGTTTCATATTTATAAAAATATATCATTATATGATTTATACTGATGTTATTAATTTATAATTAAATAAAAAGAATACGAAGTAGAAGAAGAAACAAATTTGAAAGAATTGGTAAATGATACCACCTCTTCTTCGACGCACCTCTTCTAAACCTCCTCTTATGGAACTAAAGTAGCTCTTTGAAAAAGACCAGGACATCTATTATGTTTTTAGGGAAGTGGATAAGAAAAATGGATAGGTTTTTTCCTAGATTTAAGGCTCAAAATGTTGTGAAGATGAGAGGAAGGAGGTGCCCTTTTATAAGGGTGGAGAGGGGAACCTTTGGAAACCTAAAAAATATTAATTTATAATAAATTAAAACCCCACTTAAAAACCTCAAAAAATGACTCAATTAGAATATGAGATGATATAGGGTTTTAATCTCATAAAACAATAAAATTTAGACATTTTTTGAATTTATTTTAAACCTTATCAACTTGATTTATGCTTATTTAATCTATTTAATTTTAATTGTGGTAATAATATTCTAAAATTTTAATTGTTATAAATAATTACATATGTATTGTTAATTGTCCATAATTAGATACTTTATGAAATTTTAGAACATATAAATTTTAATTTATAATTTTTAAATATTTTTGTGATTTTTAAACAATTTTATAATATGTTATTTTTATAAAATAACAATAGTGTCAATTTTAACACTATTCATTTATTTGAATTTAAATAAAATCCACACAGAGGATATATTCAAAAAAAAATATTTAATATATTCATAACATGTAATATTCATCTATAAAATTTGTGGATAACATTAATTAGTTCATATAATATTTATTTTAATATTTTTAAAACCATTTATTTGATATTTCAATCAATAAAATAATTTCTACATTACTATTGTGTCATCATTAATGATAACTATTTAATCCCTAAAAATTCTAAATAAATTCACATTATGTAGATAATGTTATTATATTTTTGGAGACTATTTATATTATAAGTTTTATGAAGTTTATCAATAAATTAAAATTATTATACTTATAAGATATAAGAGAGTGACGTGTTGTCACTTTCTTTGGTTTTAATAATAATTATATCATTTTCATGGTAAACATCCTAGAAAATGAATATATTCAGACACTTAGGTGATATGTGTCGATTTTAATTCATCCAATATAATTTTAGCAGGTGGTAGGGTAATTTTATAATCTTATTTTTACCCTTAATTGCCCAATTTACCTTTAACTGTAGTAAGTAAAAATTACCGTAGTTACTATTCATAATGTCAAAAAAATAAAAGTAACATATTAACATAATTTGGACCTAATTATTTAAAATATGGAATCCTTTTTTCTAAATTCAAAACATAGAAGTTGCAGTAATTAATTTAAAATTAATACTGTTGTTAAGAAAATATGTTTTAAAAGTTAAAACATTGTCAAAGATTGAAATGTTTTTACCTACAAATTAAATGTAAAATTAATGGTAATGAAATAAATTATATTAAATGGTAAAAATATATTCTATTTATACTTTAAAACCATTAATTTTTATCATCTAACTATATAAATTATTTTGATGAAAAAAGTTTTTTAATGAAAATTTAGCATATTTTTACTATTCATCAAAATATGAAAGTAATCAGAAAAGTATCAAAAATTTATCCATTGTAAATTTTTTTATCCTAATTCAAAATAATAAGTTTATTTTGTAAAATTGAACTTATAAAATTGTCAAAAATTATATTTAAAATCGGTGCGCCATCAAAAGGAGGTAAAACTGCATTTTTTTTAAAAATACTTCTTTTATCCGAAAAATTGATTTTGTTTTCATACCTCATTTTAGAAAATATATAAGATGAATTATAATGTTATAAAATTAAAAATTCAGTTAATACTATTCATAATGTCTATTTCATAATATTATAATAATATATCATTATTTAGTGAAACTCGGTATTGTGTACAGCGCAAGCTATCGAGGAAGGTTGCTCTTGCGTGTAACATAATCCAAGCCAGTGTTGTGTGTAGTGAAATATTAATTTGGTGTTGTTTATAACCTAATACATAAAAAAATATTTCTCATAAATCTCAGGTTTTTACCGATACTTTCATTTAAAAGAGTGATTATATCTCAATTGGAGAAGTACATTTCTTCAAACACATTCAATTGGTATGGTATCAAGAATTGTTTTAAAGAAATCAGCATGAAAGAATCAAATTCAGATGATCAGAACCATGTATTTCCCATCAATTGTAATTGTATTGACATTTGAAATGAGAGTTTGGAAAATAAGAGATGGGGATTGTAGAAGTTTTGAGAATAATCGAGAAACATTGACGAAGTCATAATTGATCTGAGATTTTAGGTGAAATTCATATTTGGGTGAATTTAAGTGAGCGGGAAAGTGTTTTGGGATTCCCACCTAAACATGTTTTGTGTCACCTATAAAAGGCATGAGGTATATTTTACTTGTGGGACGATGAAGTACTGTTCATTGTATTTGAGAGAGAATCTCTGAGTTTTTAGAGAGAGAAAGTGGTACCGTTTTGTTTTGCATTGAAGACAATTTGATGGGGAAGAAGTGAAAGATAAGAGACAATATTGCAATGATTATATTGGGATGATCATTTTATTTAGGATTTATCATATTCAGTGAATCATCTTATTCATCTTTTCAATTTTATTTGGCTGATTTTGGTATTGGGATGAATTAATTGGCTTTGGGATTTTCATACTAGTTATCTTTGTATTGGGTTTCTTGGACTAAGGAAGTATTTTATTATGAATTGAAGTAGTGTCGATTCATTTGTATTGCATTCTATTAGGAAAATAAGACTTGAAGAATTTTATTCTGAATTGAAGTAGTTCTGATTTATTTTTATTGTTTTCTATCAAGAAAATTTGACTTCAAGAATTTTATTGAAAGAATCATACTTAGAGAATCAGACTGGGAAAATTAGACTTGGCATCGAGCTTATTTCTTTATCAAATTCCCTTGAGGTTCTTACCTTTCTTATGGGTAAGAAATTTATGAATTGTATTTCAATTGAATATATTTGTTGAATCTAAAAGAAGCATAGGTAACATGAGTTGTTACGAAACAATTGTATTACCCTATTGTGCTAAGAGGGTGCACACACACTAGTGGGATTGTTTCATAGTGCTAAATGAGTGTAAGGGTTATTCCTACTCATTTTAATCCAAGGATTGTTTTCTTATTGGATTGTATTGTATTGGATCATTTCCAAACGATACCAAGGACATAACTATTCTTATTTAATAACAAACCTTATAAATATTTGTGTTCCTATGGATGTGTGTTGAGTTTGTTTTCAGCATGGAATTGAAATATATAACAGGAGGAGAATATTGTTTCAATTGAAAAGAAACATAAAAGAAACATAGTATCACTGATTCACCCCCTCCCCCTCTTAGTGATACATTACTCCGACTGAGAACTTTCAAGAGAAACCTTTATGTTACCTTGTATCCTCTTTTATTATTTTATCAGTGTGTTAATGGAGTGTTCCTCTATAATTATCATGTGGTAAATAGGTTGGTATACCTTTATAATGGAATTAAATATATATTATGTAGGAAAGGATAGAATTAGGGGAATTTAGGTAGTGATATTGACATTATTCCATTGATTATATTATTTTCCTAGGTTTTATTGTCTAATACATTATTAAATCATGATGTGAGTGTGGTTAAGTATATAATGTTATGCCCATTTAGAGGCAAGAATTATAGATATGTACCCTACACTCATTTATTCTCAATGAGGGGAATAATGATATAAGGATAACATAGTAGTAGATAATTCTTACTTTTTTTACATATGTATTTAGTTTCATCGTAAGTTATTTTTGGACTTAATACCACCTAATGTGGAGTAATTTTTCTAATTTATTAAAGGTTTGGTGATACGAGAAACTATTGAACCTTTGGAAGTTTTTAGAGAAAATGTAGAAATATTTCACTACTATAGGTATGTTTACGACCCACTAGGTTAAGAAAATAATAAGAGCTAAGGAACCCAAGAGTTTTATCTATGACATAGAGCTATTCACAATAAAATATTTCTAAAAAAAGATCATAATTGGAGTCATATTTTACTTTCATCATGACACTTGTATGATGGTGTGGCCTCGAAACATGAATAATGGAAAATTACTAAAAATTCCATAAGAGGCTTTATAGAGGTTCTAAGACCCTTTAAAGGAGTTCATAATTAGAGTATTGATGTTTTTATGAGTCATTCATACTGAAATTACTCTATTCATGTCAATACATAGGAATCGTAAGAATCTTTGAGTTCATGTGTAAGACTTTGAGGGGAATTGTAAGAATATTTAAAGAAACCATAGTAGTCATTCATATTGTGAAGGATGATTTCATTACATGACCCAAGAATTGAAAAATTCACCCAATTACTTCCTTATAAGGATCTTGTGCATAATATTCATCAAATAGAAGCATTATAATTTTTATAAATACTCCCTAAGGAACATAAAATGTTTTACTTATCCACTAGAGAAATTTTATATCACATCACAAGGCATGTAGTCATGATGTGACATGAGTTCAGAAAGGGTTCTTGGAAGAAATGTATAGGAGACCATGCTTTAACCAACGGTGATCATTCCTCACACTGGAAGATCCATATGAAGTAGTGAACAATTTAGGAGTTATGGTCATGACCTTCCTCACCATGACATGTATGGTTAGAGATATAAGATGATATATCCTAACCAATCCATGTGTATCTAATGATGCGATTCTCAGTATTATTATAAAATATTAATTCTAAGATAGATTGATTATTTCATAAAGGGAAGAGTCACTTTGCAACATACTCATGGAGGAAATAAAGGATGAAGCTTTTCTACGGGTCCTTCTAGTTCACATCACATCACCTTATATTGTGTCTTGACAGGTGGTTTTATATAAATTAAAGGTTTTCTTGAGTATGTAGTTAGTGTTATGAAGTATTTTAGATTTTTTACTTTTTTTAGTCCCCTTTCAATTATTTATTCTTTCTTTTATTCTAATATTTACGTTTTTTATTTTAATAATTGATTCAAGTAAGTTTCTTTCACTTTCATTTTTTTTATTTTGGTTTAATTATTATTTATTTAAATCACTTCTTAGGATGAATAAGTCACATATGATAGAGTTCTCCTCTATCATGTGTGGCCTGTTATCTTAAAGTGTAAGTGATTAAGAGTAAAAGGACGTGTGCATTAACATTTTTCTAATCTCATTAATAATGAGTCATGCTCATTTTCAATTATCACGTCACTTAATAAAATTATATTCCTACACAAAAATCTGATCATGAGGAATATATAGGGAGGAACCCTAAATAAATTGAGCAAATTGGTGTATGAACAGTAGTCTATATTTGTATTTTTATTTAAGAGTTTAATATAA
Source organism: Viscum album (assembly GCA_963277665.1). Taxonomy (NCBI): domain Eukaryota; kingdom Viridiplantae; phylum Streptophyta; class Magnoliopsida; order Santalales; family Viscaceae; genus Viscum; species Viscum album. The sequence goes on from OY728162.1 coordinate 228,585,160, forward strand.
TGCATCTAGGATAATGTATTCCTTTTACCGAGATATTTTTATTAGGTTATACTGAATAAATATATTTTAACATAATAAGTTGGTAATTTTAGAATGAATTTGTAACTAAAAAATCCAAAAAATCCTTGAGTGATAGAGGTAATATCTTTTGAAATAATCCTTCAAAATTGATCATGAATCCCTATTTTAATTGATTTATTACTACTTAATAATTTAGTTTCAATTCTACTTGATCCAAAACCATAATAGATAATTTATTTATTCATAAAATTCCTCAAATCCAAATAAATACACTGCCTCCTTGTAGGATAAACTCAAATTACACTATTCTATGTTTTTTAGTTATTGATGGATTGAGAAATTTTATAAATTTATAAACGTTTGGAACCCCATTAAAACAAATTATTCAAGAGGGCATGCAAAGTTTTTATCATCATTTCCTAGAATGCACGATGGAATTATGAGTTGTAAAATTCTATTGATTGACTGAATATTTTATCATATCATATCATTTTTTTTATTTTTATGTGTGTGCGGTATGTTGTTTTTGTATGTACATGGAAATTAGTGTAAGAGTTTGAAACTAACAACTTGGTCTAAGAGTGTGGAGTCACCAGAGCCACTGGAATACAACCTAGAGATAGACCAAGCCATGTTTACATGTCAACCTCTATCTATGGAATAATGACATAAACCCACAACACTCGAAGGATATTATACTTAGTTTTCCCACATCTATCCATTGAATGGAGTGAAAATGATTCTTTGATAATGTACCATCCTAGACTATGGATTTTCATCTATAGACGGGGAATCCACAAGGATTGTTCTCCCATTGATATATGAGAAAAACATTGAGATCAATCTCAGTATTATCTAGATTACAAACAATATGGGGGAATTCAGTGGAATTTAGAGTGAGGACCCACACAACTATATATCAAACAATATATAGATCTAAAAAAACTTCGACACAATGGTGTCTCTTCAGATACAACCAGGTTTCACATGTTCTAGTTTTCACTCTAGGATAGAGCTAAATATTGACCAAAGATATAACTAGAACAATATATCAACACATGGGATGAGTTAACTAAACACTTCTTGAAGAAATAATTCACACCGCCTTATAAAATGAAGCATGGGAGTGACATCCAAAACATTACCCAATTAGACATATAATCATCTTGGGAAGATTAGGAAAAATTCTAGGAGCTACTGTAGATGTTCTTACACCATGAACTCAATTTTTGGATATATATGTTGAAATTTTATTATAAATTATATCCTATAGCTTGAGACATGGTGAGAGCTTCAGTGGATAGTGGACTCATGACGAAGTCACCTAAGCTAAACCTTGAAATTCTGGATGAAATATCTCATAATTATATCTTCTAGTAGAGTGATAGAGGTCCTCCAAGAATAGTAATGCATCAGGTGGAAGGGACCACATCTTTGTCTTCTAAGGTGGATGGAATTACCATGAAATTGGATACTTTAAACATACCATCACAGTACAAATAATCACTATCACCCACATTGGAGGTTTTATTTTGTGAGATGGGTGGTGGTTCACTTTCTTATATAGAGTTCCAAGAACGAGAAAAAAAATATCACCTTGATTATGACCATTTTAGCTACAATTAGGGGAAACAACAATACCAAAAATCAAATATATTGAGGAGGCTAGTGTAGCCTAAAAAATCAACGATGGAAGAAACAAAAATTAGGGAATAAATTCAATAAAAACTAAGTATCACAATAATAATTATAACAACCATGTTATTTATTACACATTAATATATGTTTTACTACATAAAATTACACTTAATACAACACCAGAAGATTGAGAAGTCTAGTGTATTTGGGAATTATCTAAAAAACATAACATATTGAACATGGGATACAACAACATTATTAAAAACTTCCTTAAAAAGCTTTATTTAAAACTCATTTAACTTCCTCAAAATACTCCTTCAAACTTAAAACTATATGGTATATCCTAAGTATAACCATAAGAAAGGGGTGAGCTATAAAACCCAGTAAGGGAATAAACACAACATAACATGAGGAAGATAATACATGTTATACAATAGCCACATCAATAGAGAATAAAAGGAACATTAATAATAAGGCATGATATATCATGATAATCATAACATGGGAAATGTGTCAAAAACATACAACCTGACATAAGCATGAGTCAAGGCTCATTACACATGGAGTAGAATGAGTCAAGGATCATTGCACATGGAGGATCATGAGTCAAGGCTCATTGAACATGGAGGGTCATGATTCAATGCTAGCTTCCAAGACCATTTCACATGACATATCATGATACTAAGCATTACCCAATGCATTGAAGTGTTGTCTGAGCACACCCATCATAATCATTTCATTCTCATGATTTAGTGTGTTACATAGATCATACAACATGAATTAATTCATAATCATAATTTATTAAAAAATAAATAAACATGGAATAAATACATATAAGTCCCTAATAAATAAGTATATGTGCATAAATATGAATACCTTTCATAGAAAAATGGGTATGGTATTCACTACATAATTATTTTGGTATGGAAAATCATGGTGATATTTCGGTAGCATAACGACATTACATAAAAATTAATAAAAAAATATTATGAGAGAGAAAGTGGTCTCCCATAATTTGGATATCAAATGGGTAGTAATATGGACATGTAATATCATAACCCAATATTAGAAATTTGGAAAAAAAGGCATAAGGTAATGAAGAAACATGAATAGAGAAAATAATCCTTACAAAATTTCAGCATGGTAATGGGTGTACATAAAGGGTCATGAGAGGTTTAATGAGGGTGAAAGGGGATCTCATCATTTATACATAAAATGTATTGTGTATGAGATATGGAAGAATATATCCCAACATAATCAAATGAAAATTAAAATACATATCATAAAAGGAGTGATTGATAAAAAGGAGAGTGGAAGAGACCTTGCTTGAGTGTGTGACTCCAAAGGCCTAGGAGGGGATTCATTAAAGCTTGGTGGTACCTTGGGAGGAATATATGGAGTAGAGGTAAGAGTGTGGTTGTGATATTATGAGTTTTAGTGAAGTTAAATGGGATATTGGGTTGGTTTATATTGGAAAGTAGGGGGATTTCTTTATTATTTAGGTTTTGGACTCTACATAATAAAATATTTAAAACCATAAAACATCCCATGGGTTTTCCCATGGTTTATTCCAAATGGGAGTGGTTTACATCATTTTATAAGTACAAGGTACTAAATTCCTAAAATATTACCCGTGGTGATGTGGAGGTGAGTCATAGTCTTAAAGAAATGATTTTAAAATCTTAAAATATATTATAAATCTTGGAGGATTCATAATGGATTTAAAAATAAATTAAATAAACTTAAAACCAAATTATTTTAATGGGAAAAAATATATTTGTCTGAGAATACCTTTTATAGTTATTATTAAATCAAATTTGGGTCATTATGATGTCATAAAACATAAAGTATATTTATACGGTATTTAATTATTACCCAAAATTCGACTCTGTCAGAAAACAATGAAAAAATCACCATTGGATAATTTCAATATATTTATTCTAAAAATAATATTCATTTTATCTAAATAATTTTCTAAATATGTGATTTTTCACTTTTAAAATAAAAACTAACATTTATTGAAAATGATGGGTTTTTGACAATAACATTTTTTGAACCCTTATAAAAATTATATTCAACTTCATAAAAATTATATGATCATTTATATTTAATAAATTTTATTTAATAATAATATTTTATTAAATTATTATTTATTTAAAAAATAAATTAATTCATAAAAATATATTTCTTAATTGAATTTGAATATTAACCAAAAATACTATTTGTGCTTTAAAAATTATTTTCAAATTAACAATAATAGGATGAAAATATATTAATTATTTTATAAAAAATAAGGTACATAATACTATTTCTAGGGTATTGATATACATCCTTTTAATACACCAGTATACACCCTAAGAGTAAGGCACATGATGGTGGGGATTTTATGGGGCCGTTCGGTGAACATGATTTGGGCCGTGATCTCGATGAGCTTTAACTTCACCCATAAATAGTTTTTCTAATGCTTAAGTTATTATATCTCAACTTTGGTTTGGTCTATGGAAAATAACAAAAACTCTATCTCCCTCAAAATCTTTGATAGATGGGATTCATAGGGTATGATTTTACTGGTTGAGGCCATCACTTCCTTTATCTATGGAAATTGGATTTATTAAAACCCTATATTTATGATAGTCTTGTGATCACTATTAAATGTCTATATTATCAATGGTAAAGATACTTAATGGTCATTGAAATCTAATTGGATATAATAAAACAAAATAAGTTCATGTTTTTTCTATAACCATATAAGAAATTTAATTGAATCAAAAGTGGAATTTTATTTATAATAGTGGGTTATTAAAATCTTCCCCCTTAAGAAATTTAACACTCAAAATTTTCTTTTCCCACACTAAAATAGACAAGGGTAAATTTTCTTCATCACCTCCTCCAGTTCCCGCATTTCTTCTTCAAACTTATGGTTTCTCCACAACACTTTGACAAGGGGAATTGTCTTATTTCGTAGAACTTTTTCTCTATGATCTAAGATCTTCACCAAATGGTCTTCATAGGAAAGACCATTCTACAATGGTACCACCACTAGATTTGGTACATGTGAGGGGTTTGGTATGTAATTTCCCAAGAGGGATACATAGAATAAATAATGTAATTGAGATAGGTTTTATGAGAGTTATAGTCGATAGGCCACTGCTCTGATGCGATCAAGGATATAAAAAGGGCCGATGTACCTTGGACTATATTTTCTATTCTTCCGAAATCTCATCACTTTATTCCATGGAGATATGCAGAGGAATACCATGACTCCAAATTCAAACTCTAGGTATCATCAATGATTATAATCATAACACTTCTATCTACTCTGAGTAGAATTGATGTGTTGCTGAATGATATTAACCTTCTCCACCATTTACTCAAAAATTTTAGGACCAAGAAGTTTTTGTTCCATAACTTCATCCCAACATGCCGGTGTTCTGTCCTCTTTTCCTAAAGTGCTTTATAGGGAGCCATTTGGAAGCTCGAGTGGAAACTGTAGTTTTATGAGAACTCGACTAGGGGTAGATGTTGGTACCATACTCTTTTGAAGTCCATAGAACATGCTCACAACATATATTATAGTGTATTAATAGTCCGATCATATTGGCCATCAGTTTGAGAATGATAGGCCGTATTGAAATGCATCTTAGTTTTTAGAGAATGTTGGAAACTTTTCTTGAATTTGGAGGTGAATCTTGGATCTTGATCAGATACAATAGATAGTAAAAATCTATGTAGCATTACTAATTCTATGATGTATATCTGTTCCAGTTGATGTAGTAAGAAATTCTCTCAAATTGTAATGAAGTGTGAATTCTATTAAAGATGATCTATAATAACCCAGATATCATTTTTTTACTTTGGATATCTTCACAAGTTCAGTGAAAATGTCTATGGTGATGTTCTCTCATTTCCATGTTGGTATGGGTAATGGTTGAATCATCAACTTAGAATTATTCCTTTAACCCTTCACTTGATAACATACCAGGCACTTTTATATATATTTAGTGATCTCCTTCTTCATGTTGTCCCACAAATAGTGCTCTCAAATATCCTGATACATCTTTATGTTTCCTGGGTGAATGGAGAAAGTTGAACTATGTGAATCATCCAATAGTTCCTTCTTTAACTGAGGATTTTATGGAACACATAGTGTTGACCCAAATCTCATAATTCCTTCTTCATTAACTTTGAAATTATAGGATTTACCTTTTCTTATAGTTTCCACTCTCTTATGAATTCCAACATTTTGAGCATCCTGTAACCTTTCAAAAAGATACAGTTGAGAAATCATTTGTGAAAGAATTGATGATGTTCCTTTCTTTATGATTCCCATGTCCATCCTCTTTAAACATAAGACGATAGAATCCTTCTCAATTCTCATCAATGATATAATTACTAGGTCATTTCTACTTAGATCATCCACCACCTTATTTGATTTACCAAGATAGTAGTGGATTGAGCATTCGTAATCCTTGATGATCTCTAACAATATTCACTGGTGCATATTAATCTCTTTATATGTGAATATATATTTGAGGCTATTGTGATCATTATATATCTCAAACTTCTCCCTATAGAGATAATGACACCATATTTTCAATTCATATATCATAGATTACAACTCTAGATCATGCGTGAGATAGTTTTTCTCATGAAGTTTCAACCACCTTGAGGTGTAGGCAAGGAATTTTTCATTTTTCATCAACACACAACCCAATCCCTTCTTTGAGGTATCACTGAAAATTATGAAAAGTTACCCACTTATGGGTAGTGTGAGCACAAGGTCAGTGATAAGCTTCCTTTTCAACTCAATGAATCTTTCTTCATATTCATAATTTAAATAATACTTAACTCCCTTTATAGTTATCTTAGTAAGAGGGTTTGGCAATCGTGAGAAATTTTTCACAAATCAGCGTTAATATCCAACTAACCCAAGGAAGCTACCGATATCTATTATGGATGTTGGCCTCAAACATACTTTAATTTCTTTTTTATTTTGAGGATCCAAAGATATACAATTTATTATGATGATATTCCCCAAGAATAAGACTTCCTTTAACAATAACTCACACTTTATGTACTTTTCATAGAGCTTCTTCTTTCGCAAGGCCTTTATAACACTACTTAGATTCTCTTCCTTGGTTTTAGAGTTTATTAGACTATCATCTATAAAGAATACCAAAAATTTGTCAAGATAATATCTAAAGACTCTATCCATCAATTCCATGAATATTTATGGACCATTAGTGATTCCAAATGTAATTACTGTAAATTATTAGTGCCTATACCTTATAAGAAACACAGTCTTGGGGAAATCCTTATTCTTCAACCTAACTTGGTAATATCTCAACTGTAGATCCACCTTAGAGAAGTATTTTTCTCCACATAGCTGATCAAAAAAATCATCAATCCATGGAAAATGATACTTTTTTATTTATCATGATCTTGTTGAGCTCATGATAATCAATGTAAAGGCACATTGACCCATACTTCTTATTGAAGAAGAGGAATGATGTACCCCATGGTGAAGCACTTGGGCGTATAAACCCTTTATTCAGAATCTCCTATAGTTTTTTCTTTAGCCCCTAAAATTCCACAACAACTATCCTATATAGAGTCTTGGATATAAGATATTCCCCAGGTATAAGCTTGATGAGAAATGAAACCTCAATTTTAGGAGGAAGACTAGGAAATTCCTCAAGAAACACATATACTAATTACCTCATAATGGGCATGTATTCGAGGATGATCTGTTCTTTAGACTTAATAATTTGAGATAGAAATGCTTGATCATAGGGAAATAATATCCATACTTGAGATGATGGTGCTAAAGAAGATTCCTCATCCTCTTTTCACTTGTAGATAATCGTGGTTTGATTCTCTATACGGAGATTTATTTCATTCTCGAGGCAATTTATATTGGATATATATAGAGAAAGCCAATCCATACCTAGAATTGCCTCAAATTACACCAAAGGGAGTATGAAAAGGTTATTCAAAAAGTTTAGCAATCAAATTATGATAGGGGAGGATTTATATACTTGGGATGAAATAATTTCCAAATTTTCCATTTTCACCGACATATATACATCCATGCTTTATGGTGGTGTTTTGACAGTTTTAATAATATTTCGTGATATAAAGGAATGCTTAGAACCAGAATAAAAAAGTACATTCACTATTATTTAATAAATAACTAGAATACCTATCACCAATTCATTGTCGTGATTCACTTAGGTGGCAGTGATGGAAAAATCTTTCCCTTTTTACCTTGAAGGTTGTTGGTTTCCTCCAAAAAACCTTGGATTAGAGAATTAATTTGCAAAGTGCCATGATTCCTTGTAGTTGTAGCAATGAATAATGCACTGAGGGTTTACCAGAGCGTTCCTTTCCTCCATCTAAATAGTGGGTTTCTACTATTATAATTATGAGTTAGGTGTATATCCTTTTCACACCTAAATAATTTCCTTATTCCTTTAAGAAATTTCCAGGGCTCTTCTTCCCACACCCTTGACAAGTGGGATGTTGAAATTTCTTGTCACTCTTTATCAGACCACTATAATTAAACTCAACTTTACACTTCTTATCCCCATGAAACCCTTGATATTTACCAATATCTATTTCTTACTTTTAGGGAACATTAAAAAATTTCTTTATAGCTATCAAAATAACTAATCTCCATCGCTTTTCATAGACTAGGTTTTAGGCCACCAAAGAAGTGGTCAACCTTTAATTTGAGGGTAATGACAAAACTAGAGGCATATCATGAAAGTATTGTGAAGTTTTCCTCATGCCCCAATTGATTCATCGTATTTCTTATTGAGTTCAAGGAAATTCCTTTTCATTTTAAGATGGAGAGTTCAAGGAAAATATTTATCGATTTTTTTTCAGAATTCCTTATACTCCATTACTTAAATATCTTCCTTAGGCTTTGTATTCTTGATCAATGTCCACCACTGATCAGATTCTCCATCCATATAATAGATATCTAGAAGAACCTTTTCTTATTTGAACATTAAAGTATATTCTCAATGAAGGTGATCCATTATTCCACGATTAAGGGATCATATGATCCATTGAAAGTAGGAGGCCTTTGTCTCATGAAGCTATCTATCTAGGGTTATTCTCTCTTAGGGGGGTTTTGGTGCTCCTCTTGATCTCAATTTCTATTCAAAAATTGAGTTATCTGAGAGAGTATAATGAAAAGGTTTGTGATTCCCTCTCCCATCAGATTGGACATCTCATTGGGGAAATCATTACACTAACCTTTACATTGATTTTTAACACGATTCCTCCTATTTATGGACATTTAATAGAATAAAAAGGAAAACTAAGGATGAGTATCTTAAAAAATTAAACATGTAAAGTAAAATATAATGAAAATAAAGTGGTAACATATAAATTACATTTATCTCCTTAACTTATGAGTTTTTAGGCTTCAATATATGTTATCCACAATCCATTTTATATCTTATATTTTTATGGGAATTTTGTTCCCTTAATAATGGTTCATATTGAGCTAATGAATTTACCAAAGAATATACCTTTGGAGTGTTAAAACTATTGCATAGTAAGGCCCATTTATGTGTAATTTATTACCTCAAGTCAGGCTCAGAACATCTTATCATAGTTTTTACTCCTAGGTACATCTGTGTGAGAACCAAATCCACTTGTAGGATCCAGATTGGGATGTATTTTCTTGAAACACCACTTAATATATAATAACCAAAATATATGTATGTTTTCATATACTTAGTATTTTCCCTAAGGATTTCTATATAGTTTTCTAATCATAATCCCAAAAATAAATAAATTCTTTTTCTAATACCAACTATAACTACCATGCTCTTTATTACCCATTAATACATGTTTTATTACATAAAAGTACACTTAATACAACCCCAAAAGACCAAGAAGTCTAGTGTATTTTAGAATTAGGTACAAAAAATAACATCTTTAACATGGGATACAAAAAAATTATTAAAAACTTCCTTAATATGATTTATTGAAAACTTCGTTAACATACTCAAAATACTCCTTCGAACTTAAAACTGCATGGGATATCCTAAGGACAAACATAATCAAAGGTTGGGTTATAAAGCCAAGTAAGGGAATAAACAAGTAATAACATGAGGAATATAATACATATTATAAATAGTCATATCAATGGATCATAAAAGAAAAATTAATAAAATGGACTGATATAGCATGATAATCATAACATGGGAAATGTGGAAACAACATACAACATGACATAATCATGAGTCAAGGCTCATTGCACATAGAGGTGCATGAGTTAAGGATAATTAAACATAGAGGAGCATAAGTAAAGGATATTTGTGCATGGATTATAATTAGTCAAGTATAGTTTCTAAGACCATTTCACTTGATGTATCATGATACTAAACATTACCCAACGAATTGGAGTGCTATTTTGGCGCACCAATCATAATAATTTCATTATCATACTTACGTGTGACACATAGATGATATAAAATGCATTAATTCACCATCAAACTTTATTCCATGATCAATAAATGTGGAACAAATACATTTAGTCCACAATAAATAAGTATATGTGTATAAAGGTGAATACCCTTGATAGAAAAATGGGTATAGTATTCACTGCACAATTATTTTGGCATGGAATATCACATTGAAATTTCGGCCACATAACAATGTTACATAAAAATTCATAAAAAAGTATATAAGAAAGAAAGGGGTCTCTAATTATTTGGATATAAAATAGGAATTAATAGGGACATGGAAAATCTTATTCCAACATTATAAATTCAGAAATAGAATGAATAAGGTAATGGAGAAACCTGAATAGAGAAACGAATCGTTAAGAAATTTTAGTATGGTAGTAGGTGTACATTAAGGATCATGGGAGGATTAATGACAGTGAAAGTGGATATCATCATTTATAAATAAAATGGAAATTATGGGGTATATTTAAGAACTTATCCTAACATAATAAATTGTAAATTAAAAGATATAACATAAAAGAGTGCTTGATAAAAGAGGAGAGTGAAAGACCCCTTACTTGAGTGTGCGACTCCAAATTCCTAGGTGGGGATTCTTGAAATATTGGGGGAACCTTGGGAGGAATATATGGATTATAGGGAAGAGTGTGTTTGTTATCTAAGGAGTTTGAGTGAAGAGAAATTGGAGCTCGGGTGGGTTTATATAGGAAATGAGGGGATTTATTTATTATGTAGGTTTTGGACTCTACATAATAAAATATTCAAAACCATAAACCATACCATGATTTTTCCCATGGTTTGTGCCAAATATAATTTTTTACATTATTTTATAAGGAATATGGATGAAATTATTAAAATATTACCCTTGGTGATGTGGAGGTGAGTCACACTCTTAAAGAAAATATTTCAAAATCATAAAATATATTATTAGTCTTAGAGGTTTCATAATGGATTAAAAAAATAAATAAAATAAACTTAAAACACATTATTTTGAAGTTAAAAATATATTTGTTTGAGGATAACTTTTATAATACTTATTAAATCAAATTTTGGTCATTATGATGTAATAAAATACAAAGTATATTTATACAACATTTATTTTTTTCACGAAAATTTGACTGTCTCAAAAAATTATGAAAAAATAACTATTGGATAATTTTGACATCCTTATTTGAAAAATAATATTTATTTTATCTAAATAATTTTAAAAATATTTGAATTTTCAATTTTAAAATAAAAACTGATATTTATTGAAAATGACGGGTTTTTGAGAATAATATTTTTTGAACCCCTATAAAAATTACATTTGAATTCATAAAACTTATATGATAATTTATATTTAATAAAATTTATTTAATAATAAAATTTTATTAAAATAGTATTTTTCTTCAAAAATCCATTAATTCTTAAAAATATATTTTTTAATTGAATTTTAATTTTAACCAAAAATACTATTTGTGCTTTAAAAATTATTTACAAAGTAACAATAATATGATGAAGATATATTCATTATTTTATAAAAAATAATGTACATAATAATATTTCTATCAATTAATAAATATCTCTTTAATACACTATCATACTCCCTAAAAGTAAGGTTCGTGATGGTGGGGCTTTCATGGGGACGTTCAATGAACATAGTTTGGGATGCGATCTTGATGAGCTTAAACTTCTCCCATAAATTATTTCTCTCATGATTAAGTTTCTAGATCAGTACTTGGGATTGGTCTAGGAAAAAGACCAAAAATGATATCTCCCTCGGAAGGTCTAATAAGTGGGCTTCATAGGGTACTATCCTACTAGTTGAAACCATCACTTCCTTTGTCTATGGTAATTTAATTTTTTAAAACCCCATATTGATACTAGTCTTGTGATCACTATTCAACGAATATATTATCAATGCTAAGGATACTTAATGATCATTAAAATACAATTGGATATAATAAAATAGAATAAGTGCATGTGTTTTATAAAACTATATAAGGCATTTAATTGGATCAAAAGGGGAATTTTATTTATAACAGTTCAGGTCATTAAAATAATCGCCTCAACACTGACCCCAACAATCATTTTATCCATTTACCCCCTCAAGATTAATAAATATAGTTGAAAGCAATAATTCTAGAAAATAACACTATGGGTTTCCCAACCCCAAAAGTCCTCTCTCAAGGATATGCTTTAACATTTTATTAAAAAAACATACCAGTTGATGAATAGTAAGAAAAAAGCTTGATGAATCAAAATTCTTCTGTCCTAAACCTATAGAATTATGTGGGGTAGTATTATTAAACTTTGTCAAGCCAATTATGTGGTACACTACTGGGTAACACAGAGGCACACCCAAGAGATAAAGAATAAGTTATGATGTTATGAATAATATGAGATATGCAATGAATAGAGAAAAATGAGGTAAAGAAAAATTTAGAAAACTATCAACAATAAAAGGGAAACGATAAAGAATACAACAAGAAATAAGAACAACAAAGTGCTGAGAAAGAAGATGATATCAAAGAATAATATCTCAAAAAGGATAACGAAGATGATAAAAAAAGACAAAGAAGGAGGAGATACACTTAAGAATAAAAAATAAGTAAAAGAGGAAGAATACAAGAATATGAAACCCTACTGATACCCTCTTCAATTCTTGGAGAGAACATGGTAAGTAAAAGTGGAGTATCAGTACAATAAGTTTTTGGATTTTTTTTGAAAAACTACACATTAATATTCCTTTCACTTATTTTTTCCACAAATTCTGGCATATAAAAAACTTTTAAAGGATAATTTTTTAAACAATAGGAAGTTAGTGGATTTAAGAGTGATTTACCATAGTGAAGATTAATTAGTGGTCATTCATATGAAGATCCCCCAAAATATGAGGGATCTAAGAATATTTCGATGTCCATTCATTATTGACTCATGCACTTTTGGAAAAGAACTTTTTTACTTGGTATTAAGAATCAATCTAATGCATTTGACTGCATTTTTGAAACTGGAATTGGGTGAACCAAATTCATCAATATTAGGTTCACATCTTATAAATTGATTGGCAAAATACCCATACAGGATCCTTGATGATGTTGTTATAAAATTAGGGAAATTTATTCTCCTGATTAATTTCTTGATCCTCAAAATGGAAGAAGCAGGTATGTTCCCATCATTCTTAGAAGACCCCTAATTTTCAATGAAAAGTCATATATTAATGTCAATAAAGGGAAAATTATCATAACATTTGGTGAGGAGAAGGTTATTTTTGACCATGTGAAAGCCATAAAGTATGAAAAGGATTCCAAGGATTTCCATCCAATTTACACAACTAAAGAAGAATCATTACTTTTTATCTTACAATAATAAGAGTAGGGGAACATGATTAATCTCATTGATTTGATAGTGGAGGAGAAAGGGGAGAAAACAAGTGAGTAATAAAACAGAAAAATTGATAGTGTATAGTAGACATAAATTATTTTAAGAGACACTAATATGGTGTTCACTCCTTCAATCATTAATCTAATGATGATTGAGTTAAAGCTTCCACCCAACACTTTAAGATAATCAGTTTTGGGATACATGGAGACCCTACGAGTCATTATTAATTCATTATTTATAAAGGGATCAATGATAAACATTATTAATAGTTTTTAAGAGTAGAAGACAAGAAATTTCTTGGATAATCATTGATATCAAGGGTATTAGTCCCACAATGTGTACAAAAAAATTTTATCAACAAGACTGGATACAACCATGTTTTAAAAGAAAATAATACTCACACCACTTATGAAAGAAGTGGTAAATAAATAGGTATTGAAACTATTGGATAAAAGGATCATTTTTTTAAATATCAAGTAGTGAATGAGCTATACCTTAGATATTTTTACCAATAAAGGGATTCCAAACCATGATGAAGAATAAAGAAAATGATTCCATCATGAAAATATTAATTTCATCCTGGTGAGTGTTCATGGACTATATGAAATCGAATGAATTTACAATAAAGGATAACTTTACATTTCCATTCAAGGAATAAATATTAGAAAGATTCTAGGAAATAGTTCTATTATTTCCTAGATGGATACTCTGGTTATAACCAGATACTAGTGGACTTGGATGATCAATCAAAGACCACTTTCACCTTCCTGTATGGTACCTTCACCTATCATCTCATATCATTTTTCATGTTCAATGTACTAGTGAATTTTTAAAGGTTCATGAGATAAATTTTCCATTATATAGTGGAATATTTATTTTAATTTTTTATCGATTAATTTTAGGCTTATGATAGATAATTTTAAGCATTCTTGAGTAATATAAACTTAGTTATGAAAAATATGAAAAAAGTGAATGGTAATCAACAGATAGAAGTATAAATCCATGGTAAATAGTTGTATTGTACCTAGTAATAGAATTTCAAGGAATATAATTGAAGTTAATACTATGAAGATATGGGGGATACAATAGATAACCAAAATGACCATAGTTAAGAGGATTAAAATCTCTCTTGGACACATGAGATTTTACCACCTCATCATAAAATATTTTTCTAAGATAGATTAACAACTCACTCATATTTTGGTGATAGATATTATATTTGAATTTAAAAAATCTTGTAAATATTATTTTTCTATTTTGAAATGGAATCTAGTGGTCACCCCATTTATAGTATCTCCAAACTGGGGAAAGGATTTTGAGTTGATGCACGATGCATGTGATTTTTTCATGGGAGATGTGTAGGGAGAATAGATTGATCATATCTTTTGACCCATATATTATCAAATATGTATGGTCACAAATTATTAGATTAACTAGACCACTATTGATAAGTAATTACATGTGGTGGTATTTTCCTTTAACAAGTTCAAATCATTTCTCATCCCCTCTAAGGAAGTTTTCTACACCGATCATGCTACCTTGAGGTACTTTTTGAGAAATAAGTATGAGAAACTAAGGATGATTAAATGGATAATACTTGTTGAAGAGTTTTAAATCACAATCAAAGATAATAAGGGTTTATAGAATGTGGTGATGTATCACTTTTCATGGTTTTAGTATCCGTATGTGGAAAAGGTACAAGAGATTGATATCACAAATGAGTTCCCAGAAAAAAAATTTCTACGATGATCAGCAAGATCATTTGTGGTTTTTTTATATTGAAAATTATTTCACTAGTGAAAATATTTATCCTCACTTTTTATATAAAAAAAGAAATATATTTTTGGGTGACAAAACATATTATTTCTAGGATGATATACTTTTGTTTAAACAATGCAGTGATGGCCTAATCTGTAGGTGTTTTACCAAAGATGAGATGCAATTTTTTTATAAATCTATCATTACGCAAAAACTGGAGGATGACATAGACCTAGTATAATAGAGGAAAAATTAATTCAAAATATACTATTTTGTACCAATCATCATAGACATGATAAAGATTTTGTGAAAATCTATGATCGTTTCAAATGTATGAGAAATACTGGAAGAAGAAAGGAGATTATACAACACTCTATTCTCATTGTCAAAGTATTTGATTGTGTGAGTATTTTATTTTATGATACCCATCATAAATTACTTTAGTGACATATATATAATGTTATGTATATATTGTGTCTATAAATGGATGGAAGTAGAAGATACCTTGAATATTTCATCCAAATGTGTTTATAAAATTATTAAATAAGATCATGTTTTCTTAGTTTGGAATTTTTCGATTACTCATTAGTGATTGGGGTACTCAATTAAATAGCCACATTTTGAGGGTATTTTTTGAAAATTATGGATTTATATATAACACCTGAACCCCTTACCATATACAAAATAGTATAAAAGTATATCTTTCCAACTGATAAATCAAGGAAATTTTAGAGAAGATAATAAGCTCAAACATTAATGATTGGAGAAATAAGTTAGATGATACAGTGTGGGAATACAAAAAACATAAAAGACACTAATTTATATGACCTAATTCAAGATAATATATGGTAAATCATTCCATTTTCTACTAGATATTGATCATCGATCTTATTGGGCTATTTGAAAGATAAGCATGGATGTATAATTGGCTAGGAAGAAAAGACAATTATAACTCGATGAGTTAGAGGTTCTTAGAAGGGATGTATATAAAAATGAGAATATTTATAAGGAAAATACTAATAACTATAATGACTAATTAATCACCTAACAAACATTTTCCCTTAAAGATAAGTTATTATTTCTTAACTCACAGTTCAAATTATTTCCAGGGAAGTTAATGTCACAATGGTCAGAACCTTTCATAGAAGTCAATGTATTTACACATAGAGACATTGAGATATAAAGGGATAATGAGCCCTAATTCTAGGTAAAAAAGGTTTAATTTGTACATATAACCCTTTCAATAGATTCTCAATATATGTATAAATTTTGGTTTAAGTTGAAAGGTTTTCCTAGATCTCGATGTAAAATGAAGTTCTACCTTGGTGGAAACCCATGTATTTTTTTGTATACTTTTACAATATTTTAGGTTATGTATTGGGTTTTTATAGGGTAGAGACCTTGGTAACATTCCAATACTTCCCTACAATATTCTCAAGGCTAATAAATAAAATCAAGATTAAAATTATTAGTGTCCAAGGTATATCACAATGCAATTATCTTACTACGCTAAAATACATACCAAGGAAATTTAGGTTGAGATGTGGAGTTATTCATTACTCTATAATGGGATAAACATAGTTAACCTATAAATACTTAGTTTTAATGGGGTACCCATTATGTTGAGACTCAAGGTCATGTGGGAAAATAACATAAGTGGAATAGTTACTTGTACCATTACACTTTCAAAAGAAAACTCAACAATGTTGTTTCAAAAAGTTCCTAGGTCTTCACACCATGAAGGTTAAATCCTTGGAGTGAAAATTATTAAATCCAAATAATTATATTTAGTGGGATTTTAAAATTATCTACTCATTCATAGAAGGGTTAAATCACACCAAAATACCTTTGATTCATTTAAACATTCACAGTTCTAAACCTTAAATATATTGAAACCTTTCACCCCCTACCAGATCTCTTGAGACCAGTACTTATGTAGCTTTTTACTAGTATCCATGAGCCTCTATGTTTATGATGACCCTATTAGAGCCTATCCTATATTATTTAAGATCTCCCCCATTTCCAAAAAACCCATATGTAGTTATTCCTAACTATTTCTCTTTAGAAATAATTTATCTTCCCACTCATTATCTTTCACGCAAAACAAACCTTCATAACTTTTATCCCACTATTTTCATTCTTTAAAACCCATTTACCAATTTTACTTCCTCTTGAACCATTTCCAATGGAACACTTTATAACCACCAACCCATACCATAAGTCAAATGAACACCTACCAAATTCCTAGATAATAGCTGAGTGAAACCATCCAAGAGATAGTGGACCAAACCACCCTCACCCTACCCTAAATATTCCCACATACTATCTTCATACTCCCACTCCACTTATCATTATTACAAAAGGGCAGATTCCATATAGCCACATGTCCATCCATGACTATATTTTATAGAACCAAATAAAAAATTATTAGCCAAGAAACAGACAAAGGTCATTCGTACCAACAAGATAGTGTTATGAAGATCCTTTAGTAGATAAATATGGGAGATGAATTCATAGAGGATCTATATTCTATTCAATTGGATAATATTTTATAGGTTAGAGAGGATAAATTTCAGGTGTTTTTGTTAGAGTACTTAGCCACATTTAAACTGGAATTGGTGGTGGTTACTTTCCAGCTTGGTCAATGGTAGTAGAGTTTAACATTAAAATAATTTGGTGTGGGAATAAGAATCTATAGTGTTGAATTTTTTCAAACTTTAGAATACCAAGAGATAATCCTTGAAACTAATACAAATAGGTCCCCTCATAGGCGAGACACGATAGTTACTAACTCCAAGAGTAGATATGAACCTATGAATATAAAAATAAACCATATTAGGATGACCCCTATGAATATTATCTATAGATACCTTGTATATACTTGGATATATATGTAAGATTTAAAATGGACTATTATCCCATTAGATATCCTCTTATTTTACACTATTTTAGAGGGTGTTTCCATCAAAACGGACCACCAATTTTCACAATACTTTGAGGGTGGGGTGAAAAGTCCAAAGGGATACTCATGGGGGGGGGGGGAATTATGACTTATCTTTATAAACACATAGGGTTGTTTGAGAATTAATTTACTATATCATCCTTTGGGATTATATAGTTCATTTACCTATATCTTCTAATCAATATAGGACTTTTGAAAAAGGAGGGGATGAAATATGAACGTGTGAATGAGTATGTAAATTTTTATGATGAGGCTGATGCAAAAAAAGATTAGGCTTGGGATTCCTATAAGTCTGAGTATCCCCTTTATAGTCTAGGGAGAAGTCATCTACAAAACCCACCTAAAAATATTTACCCTCCACTACTCAAGAGGATAAGTTTAATTATTTTGGAGCTTCCCTACCATTTCTAATATATAATTACAGGGTATGTTTCACTCTATTGGGATCACATTTCCTGAGACACCCATTGACCCATTTAATTATCCTCCTCAACCATCCTTAGTACCATATCTCTATGGGGAAGAATATTTAGATATACCCCCTCCACCACTATATATCTATGTCTTTAGGTTTTCCAAAAGTTTTTTGAGGTCCAATATATCATTACTAATCTAGATGCTCAATAGGATTGGGTGTTTGAGGCTTGATAAAAGTTAAATGGTCTTTCTATAGAAAAAGTGGAGGATTTTCTCTTCATAGATTTGACCACCATAGAGATTAACTCTCTCTCGATTAGATCATCATCCAGTGCATATAATATAGATATGACCTTACCCTCCTCAAAACTACCACAAGAATTTTTTGCAACCACTACTGCTATATTATACTATCACTCTATAGATAAGTCACTACTATAAATATAGCCTTTATTAATGCTAGAAAAGAGCATTAATAACTCTAAAAAAGTGCTGTTAATCGAGGAGAAGATGGGGGGGGGTGTCCCTTTTATCAGTGCTCAAAAAAGTGCTGATAAAGGCCATTTTTATCAACGCTAAAAAAAGAACTGATAAAAGACCCATTTTATCAGTGCTAAAAAAAATCACTGATAAAAGGGTCCTTTATCAGTGCTTTTTTTAGCACTGATAAAAGACCCCTTTTATCAGTGCTTTTAAAAGGTGCTAATAAAAGTCAATTTTTTTTAAAAATAAAAAAGAATATATAATGTGGGGGGGGAGCTTTTAACAGTGCTTGATCCCCCTTTATCAGCACTAGGCAGACCCCCTACCACTCTCCTGCATGATTCCCTTGCCCGCACATCCCACACATACCCGCACACACCTCCTTGCTTCCACCAGAACTTGAACCCGTGACCCCCTTGCGCGCCTGCACCTTTACCACTAAGTCGTTTCATTTTTTTTCTCTATTTAATGATATATCTATTTATTTATATATATATTTATATTTATTCGTATATTAATATAGATTCATATTAATATAAATATATTTAGTTATATTAATACATATATATTTATTCATATATTAATATTTATTAATATTTATTTATATATATAGTTATATTTATTCATATATTAATATAGGTTCATATTAATATAAATATATTTATTTATATTAATACAAATATATTTATTCATATATATATATTTATTCGTATATTAATATATATTTATATTTATTTATATATATATAGTTATATTTATTCGTATATTAATATAGATTCATATTAATATAAATATATTTAGTTATATTAATACATATATATTTATTCATATATTAGTATATATATATATATTTATTCGTATATTAATTTATATTTATATTTATATATATATTTTTAGTTATAATTTTTATCCATATATTTATTTGTATATTAATATATATTTATAAGATTAATTTTAAATACATTTATTAAATATGTTTTTTATGTGTGTTTATAAATAAATAAATAAATAAATACATACATATATACAACACACACACACACAAAAATATATATATTTATGAATAAATACATATATATGTGTATTTGAAAAGCCATAGAATGTTAAAACAACCATAACATCTAATCTAGAAGTGAGTTTCAACTCCACAACCAGTCAAATAGAAGAAAATGAAACAATATTCGATATGATATGTGGTATAGGCATAGAGGAAATCCGGATTAGAAGATATATATGTTTGAATGTTAAAAAATTGGGGTATACTGACTAAAATATCAGTTTTGGAGGCCTTATGGGACCTTTGGGCCTTAAAAAATGTGACAGAAGGTTCCCTTAGGTCATTAGCGCATATATTTCATCACAAGATTCGATTTGATATACTATAGAGCTCAAACGGACACGCAGATCAAAATTTATCGCAGTTTGAAGTTTGAGTTACATTTTCAACCTATTTTAGATCTTTTATTATTTTTTTGATTTTTTGTGTCTTAAAATTATTATTAAATGATTATTAATCTATGATAATTAGAAAATTATTAATTAATAATATTTTTTAATATTTTTTAAATCCATTTTCACTAAATTTCTTTTATATTAAATGTAAGTCTATTTATACTTATCTAAAACATATTTAAAAAATATATATTATATTTTTATCAATATAAAAATACTTATATAACAATATATTATTTTTCATGATTTTTTAAATATAAACTTTATTAGCACTAGGAAAAAGCACTAATAAAGCCCCCCTTTTATCAGTGCTACTAAAAAAAAGCACTGATAAAGGGTGGCGCTGCGGAAACCCAATTTTGTGGCAGTGAGTAGCTAGAAGATACCATGGATGCAACCACTATCATTATGGGTACCATTGAGGATGTTGATGAAACTATCCATATTTATTATCCTACTTAGGATGAGGATATTTGTAGATATCCAAGGGATATATACCCAGAGTCTTAGTATTTTCCTCATATCCATCTTAGTTTTATTTATGAGAATTATTTCGTTTATGTTATGGTTCTTATTTGGTATTCATTATTATTTTGATATTAATACCTATTTGTATTTAAATCATTTGTATAATGCATGGAACAAGATTTCTTTTTGATTATTTTTTATTATTTTCTCTAAAATAATAGATTTAAATTATAGATTTTTTTATACCAGACATTCACCATCATGTCCAAACTACATAGATTCTCAAGAATCACTCATACTAAGCTTTGAGGAGGGGAACTATTTTCATAAGGTGAGTTTTAATTATTTCTTACTCATTGTGATATTTCCTTAATTGTTTCACTGAGACTTTAATTTCAACTTTATCTCTTTGATTTTAAATAGTGGGGAAACTATTTTATTTTAACTGTAGAGGATATCTTCATAAACCCACTTGGATTTTATCTTGAAATAATATATCTAGAATACACTTTGTAATGGTTACTTTTTTTACTGGATAAATTTAGAACCATGGAAATAAAAGTAAAATTTTTTGGTGGAATTTATTGAAAATCAATTTCTTGTTTAATCTTAAGTTGAAATATAGAATTATTTATGAATTTAATTTTTTCCAATAATTTTAGTTTTATGAATTTATGGTTTATTTTCTAATTACTTTGTATTCATATCTTGAGTGATTATCTAAAATTAATAAATACCATTTTTGAGAGGCATTATGAGCCATTTTTTGCATATTATTTCGTATCCCCTCCTTCTTGAGAGAACTTGCGACCTGAATCACTACCAGAAATTTCACAATTATCTCATTGAAGAATAAATATTTATCAAACCAAATTTATATGATTGAGGTCATTTGTTTTTTTAAACACCTTGACCTTTGGTCCAACATTATTTTTAGACTTCTTTTAAGCCTGTATCATCTATGAAATACATTAATAAGAATCCACATTACAGTCAAAATTATCCTTCCTATATTAATTATATTAGTATAATTACATGTTCTTTATTTTGTGATTCATGAGGGAGATTTGTGAGACATGGAACTTTTTGGTGAGAATCTCACGTAGTAGATTACATGAGACAAACATTGAGAAGAGGGGATTTGATTAAAATCTATTTAGAAATGTACTTTTGAAATTAATTTTATATTTTTAAAATAAAAATTGTAGAAGTGTGATGTATATTGAACTTATTTATGATCAATTTCACTAAACCTATGATATTTTTATAACTACTAAAATTATTTTCATGAGAAGATAAAATAAAGCTAGTGTGATGGGTGTTATATGTAACACCCTAACCTCAGTTATAGATGATGAAAATTATATTTCAATAAAACTATAATACCATAAAAATTTTAATATTTCATGGGAAAAAATTATAATTTGATAGGATGGATATTTATTTTTAACTTACTTGGTTAAAATAATCATAGAATGATTTTTTGAATTTTTTTTTCTAGAAATACGATTTTATGAATAATAGAAAATGTAGTATTTAAATATAACCCCTTTATTCCTAATAATTTTTAATAATATTTATTATCAATAAAATATTAAATATAAATTTTATATAAATAAATATAAGATCATTTAGAGGTAAAAAGGTGGCATTTTTCAGAAAACCGTTTTTGTTTGAAAAGACATAAGGTTTATCCATTTTAATTAATTAAAACAATATTTTCTGATGAATGATTTAAATGAAATTTATAGATTATATATCTAAATATATTAATTTAAAAACATCTAATGATAATTACTATTCATATAGTTAATATAATATCATCTTACGCGTGAAGAATGCATTTCTTGAAAACCCATTCTTTTCGACATGTTTTGTGGGTTTATTTTAAATTAAAAATCTATACTTATTTGAGTTGAATTTTATAAAATGGATTCCATATTTTGGATCATAATAATTAATATTAGGTAATAATAAAACTTAATTTTTTTCATAATGAATAGAAATAACAATAAAAATTAATTACCCAGATTAAGGTTAAAACATGTTTACCGGGGGGGGGGGGGGGGTTAAACCAAAATATAAGGGTAAGTTTGGTAATTAAGTTTGTTACAATCCTATAGGATATAAATTTTACAAAATTATCTTATAAAACCTTCAAATATAAGTTTATTTTAAAGTATTTTTCTTGGGAATGAATTTATCATTTTGAATTCTTTTGGGAAATTTCCTAGTGGTTTCCTAAATGATCCCCTTCCCCACTTATAAAAGAGAACCCCACCCCTCACTTTTTCACACCTCTCAAGAAATATAGCTCGAATAAACCCTTCCAAAATCTATCCAAAAAATCCTTATAAATATTATATAGGTGTTTTTATTCCTAAAATACCAACCATAGGTTCCTTAATAAGATATCCCAAAGAGGTTATTCCAAACAAAGGTAATTGTCTTCACTATGATCTTTCTCTTTTATTTCTTATTTTAACACCATAAATTATGTCTTATCACATAAAATATAAATAACACAGTATATAACTTATAATGATATGTTATTATGTTTATGGAATAATATATATCCATAAACGTCTCTATAAAATGGGGAACAAAGACATCCTTCATGTGTACGATAGATTACAGCCTCGCGATCCAATGTAAAATTTTACACCACTGACTCACATGGATAATTATAATGATGGAAATAATGAATATATAGAATAATTATGACATGATATTTATTATTTAAAATTAATATATCATCCAATTCCTTACCATTTCACCCATTAAAGGAATGATATCGTCGCTCATGTGTACAAACAACCTACAATCACCACGAAGCGATGCAATTTATTTTCCATATACAAATTTAAATAATGGTTATAAAAAGGAATATAATGAAACAATATGATATTTATAAAATTAATATCAATATAGATATTATGGATCTATATTTTATCCACAAGAACTATAACTTCTGTGACAAAAAATGTATGAGAAAATGAAAAAGTTAACACCAGAAATAATGGTAATAATAAAATATTATTAATGAACTAGTGGTAAAATGTTATAAGAGGATCATATATGATATTATAAATATGAATATGGTTTGGGTATAAATTAATAAAATTCTTAAAACTATTATATAGGAGGTTAAATAATGACCAACTAAAGGGAAGTCTATGTTAAGGGATTCTATCTCAATTTACACTAAATTGAAACATATTTGTTAATATGAAACTATTCACTTTTTTATGGTGTATATACTTCACATTTTATGTATTTAACATGAATACATATTTATTCATTATATTTAGTGTTTCAATTGAAGATTAATATTTCAAGGAGTTATAATTTAAATGTTACAAAAGAGGTAAGAATCTATTCTACTATCTCAGTTTCTTTTGGGATTTCTTTTACATTAATTGATGAAATCTTATCATTTTTCATTTATAAGGTCCAATAATTTTATTATCCAATGGATATTTAATATTTTTCCATATTTTATTCCAAATTTCCTATATTTTTTACTTTAATTAAGAAAATAAATTTTTATAAGGAAACCAATTTTATTTATCTTTTTATCGGATATATTTTTCTTCAATGTTCATACTTTTTAATATTTTTTTTTACAAAATAACATTTTATTACCCAAATAATTTATTAAGAAAATTTTAAATTAACCTTGAATTCTTAAGAATAGTGGTTTAAATTAATCATTATACTATTTATGGAAATTTATGTTTTCAAATTTCTTTACAAAAATTCAAAAAGAATGTTTTTTAACATATTTTGTGATAACAGTCTTCCCCACCACCATAATTGTTTTTGAAATTTACTTTATTCTACATTATTTAGATGGTTTTACAATTAAAAATATTTTTTGAAATATAATTTTAATATTACACTTCCATTACATTTAATCTTTATAAGGACATGTTTTTTTATTACAAAACCTATATTCCTAGTGAACTGATGGTCGTTTTGTGTCTATTATTAATTTTATAGTCATTATATTCTCTTGAAAAATTCACTTTATCTAATATTTGGATATTAAATTTCACTTAAAAATTCATATTTTTATCATTAATATGATTATTTCTTAAACCATATATCATTTCTATATACAGTGTTTTACTTTGAAAGTTATTTGATTGGCTAGGAAAATATTTATATTATTTATTCTTTATTCAATAGAGACATTTATTAATAAGGAATATTGGTAATGAGTTAAATCAATCATTTGATATATGAGGAATACATTTGGAAATGTAGTGATAGGTGTGCCCCATAATTATAAAGCCCCTCGATGCATCGGCAAGTCTCATGATAAAAATCAATTTTTATAATTAAATGGGTGTTTACCCATAATGTTAAACTATCATAGTGTAAAGTTCTGACAGTAAAGATATCATGATGTTTGAGATCATGAAATCCAATATTAATATTTTACTTCATTTATAATTCATTTATTATTATCCATTAAATTTTTTCATTGATATTATCCATGGATGTATTTCATGCTAAATTTATTGATTAAATGATATGTGTTTTTAGTTATTTACCTTTCCAAATTGATTATTCTTTATTTAATAATGATTTGTTCTACTATACGTAACCCTTAGTGATCATTTTATATTACCCTTATTTTTTTCCTTTCCCTAGGGTATAAAGAATATTATTTGAATGAGTTCAAGGATGCGGAATATTTTATAATTCTATTTTTTAATATTCTATTCCCAATGTAAAATGGGTATCATGTATGCATATGGATCTCCAAGAATACTAAATTAGTTATTACTCACCGCTTGTGTCTATGAAAATATAATAGATTATAAACTGAATTTTGGTTATTCGATTTAGGGTTGTTACATGAGATTTGTTCCATGTGCATTCCTATTATAAAAATAAAAAAATTGAAAAATTGAAAAAAATAATATGAAAGTGGAAAGAAGAGTGGGAAATTTATTATATTTTTTCTTTTATGATCAAGTTAATAATAACTGATATAAAAGAGATTAATGGGGCATATAAAATTTTAAATATAAGTGTAGGTTTATTTTCATTGAGTTTATATAGAATATTATAAAGTGTGCTGAAAGAGTTGATTATTCCTTTTCTAGCCTGATTTTTTGTGATTACATCATCAACCTCCCACATTCAGCCTTATAATCATTAGATTGTTAATGAAAATACCTCTTTCTTAATGTGGTTTCATTTCTCTAATGTAAAAACTGAGATGTGGTGTAATCCGATGGACAAAATTTATGCAATTGATATTGAGAATAACTCATTTTTATAATTTATCTTGAGCGATCAATGGATTTTTTTAGAAAGGTAGATCATAATATAGACATGTATGTTTAAGGAAAAGTTAATAAACGATAAAGGAAATAGATAGAAATTTGAGTAAGTGTTTAATGATGAGGCATAATTGGATACCTAATAGGAATGAGTTGTTCAAGTTTAATGATTTTTTAGTTAATCTTATATTCTATTTGCATGATTGCATTTTTTTATATTGTTGAGGTCTGTTGTCCTATGGAATATTTTTTGAGATGTTTTTTTATTAAGGAAAAAAATTATTCTAGTGTAGAAGGTTTTGACTCTTTCTTTTTATGTATATGTTATTAGTGTAATTCTTAGTTATTTTTGGACTTAATATTGCCTAATATGCTATAATGTTAGCGATTTATTTAATTTTTGTAGATAATATGTTCTGTTGAATATTTAGTGATTTTTTGAGACATTTTTGAAATTTCATTCCAGGAAAGGTGTGTTCATTGTGAAAATGGTTTAAAGACATTTTGATATATAAGGAAACCTAGATTCATGGCTGTGTCTTATAGCTTTTCACTATGAAAGAGTTCTAGTAGGGGAGCATAAATATTTTTATAATTTCCTCATTTTGTGACTCTTTTGTCAAGGTGTGGTGTCAGTACATAAAGAATGTAAATTTTTCAAAATTATATAAGAGTATTTAGATAGACCATAAGCCTCACTTCAGGAAATAATAATATTAATCTTGAAGTTCATACGAGTCATTCTGGTCGTGACCACTCCGTTCATGCCATGAACATGAATCATAAGACTCTTTGAGCTTGTGAAAAAGACTTTGAGGGGATTTATAATATGTTTTGAATTAACTATAAGATTAATTCATGCTGTGAATGAGTAAATTGTACTTTTACTCAAGAATAAATTAATCATTTCAAGTATTTCCTAACAGAGATCATGTATGTAAGATTCATCATGGAGGAGCATGAAAATTTTTCTAGAGCCTCCCAGTGGAACATGGGATTTTATAATTAGGAACTAGATAAATTACTCACTATGATATAGAGAGTGGAGTCATGCTGTGACATGAGTTTAGATAAGGTTATTAAATTAATATTACAAGATATTGTGTCATGAATAATGGTGATTGTGCAACGCACTAGAAGAGCTGACTGAAGTACTGATGTGTTTAAGAGTTGTGACCATGAATATAAAATTTTGTGTCAGGACATTTCTATTAAAATATAGAAGATGAAATATATTAATTTATCTATAGAGACATAATGTTTTGATTCTTTGGATTATTTAAAGATATGAATAAGAAAATAAATTTTCCATGTTGAAGGGAAGCACTACGTCACAAAATGATATATGATGGAAATAAAGGAAGAAGTTTTGATACATTTCATGTTATTTTGTGCCGCATTACCTTATGTCACATAATGACATGTGGTTTTATATAAATTAATGTTTTTAGTTGAGCATATTTGAGGATTTATAAATTATTTAATTTTTTTTACACTCATTTTACTCTCCTTTCATTAATGTATGCTTTCTTTCATTACGAAACTTACTTTAGAAAATTTAATATTTTATCCAAGTAAGTTTATTTCACTTTAAATTATTATTTTATTTTGTTTCAATTATATTTTAATTAATTCACTTATTAGGATGAATCATTCATATATGGTTGATATTTTCTTTATTATTAATATCTAGTTCACTTAAGGGGTGAGGGGTCAAGAGTAGAAGGATGTGTTCATTAACATATTTCTAATCTCATTTATAAAAAGGAATGTTGATTAGGAATTGTTTTGGAACATAATAAAATATAATTTTTTCACATGAATTTTACCAGGGGAGTGTGGAGGGAGGAAACCTAAATCAATTGAGAAAATTGGGTGATAAATTGTAGTTAAAATTTGTATTTTTTTAATAGTTAAACATAATGGGTCTTGGGTAGTGGATTTATATGACCAATATATTTTTAATAGATTAGATAAAATCAATATATCTGAATATAATATGTTGTTAATTATAGAATGAATTTGTAAAAAAACAATTCTACTAATCCATGAGTGGGAGAGGTAATCTATTCTGAAACAATCCTTCAAAATTGATCTTGAACCCCTATTTTAATAGAATTATTATGGTATAATAATTTATTTTGAATTCTATGTGATACAAAACCACACTAGATAATTAATTTAATAAAATAATTCATCAAATATAAAGGCTTACACTACCTCCTATGGGATGACCTCAAACTCAACTATTCTATATTTTCATAGTTGGGGAAGGATTAACAGAGTTTAAAATTTTCAAAACTTATGGTTCCCCATTAGTTATAACAACATGGCGGGGAGTGATATCAGTTTTAAATGAATGGTAATTTAGAAATTATTTATGTGATAGGGAGACCAACTTATAAATAAAGTGTATGTAAAAGTTGAGAGAGCTGTCAATCCATTTAACCATTATAATAAATATTTGTTTCTTGACCTATTATTTCCCCTAGGCAAGGTCATTTCTCTGGGGGTGAATTAGGGAATGCATATTTTTTTAAACAACCCTCACTAATGATCTTGTTCCTCTATTAGTAGGAAAACATATGACCCTAATAGGATATATATAGAGATAAATAAAGTAAATAGGGACATAATAAAATTTTACATGGTTTAATCACACTTGGCTAGTCCAAGGAGCATTCAATAATGATTTTCTGAAGTAATATAATCCAATAAGCACATAATTTTTTACAATTTTTGTAGTGGAATGATTACCCATCTTGGTTTACAAGAAAACACTTATATAACTCACTACTCTATCAGAATTTTGTAAAACACTATCCCCTTACCTGAGGTGTACTCAATATTCCTTCAGAAGTTTCCTATGATGTTCTCAATGAAATTTTATTACACTACAATTAGTGCATAATGCAACTTTTATTTAATCCAAATATTGGAATCTAATTTATCATAAAATTTTGGGTAATTCCCTTGAGTTTTTTATGATTCTATTATTGTTCATTAATGATGTTCACATAACTCACATTCACACAAACACTTGTTCAAAAAACACAACCTCCATTCTATATGTAATTTATGGCTGAGTAACAAGTCTTTATACAATAAATTTGTTCATGTAAGTATTATGTGAAAAAATAATGCATCTCTCCCCCTAGTTTTCCTCTTGTATTTAATGAAATATTAGTGTCTTATTTATAGATAGGATCAACCTTCCATACAAAACCTTCATTCTGAAAAAATTCATCACCTATTTTATCATTAATCATATAAAACTACACTTATGTAGGATGTTTATAAAGCTCCACTTCTACAAGAGCCTTCCTAGATTGTGTGATAATTTTCCCTTTTCTTTAAAATGTGGTTCCACTATTCCACTGACTTTTCACAACTCCACTCTTTCATGAAAGTCCTTTTTATTTTTTAAATTATTATGAAACTTCCCTTACACCATCAAGTAATTCTAGAAAAAATATTTCATGAATGTTGTAAGGTATTAATGGTCCTAGAAATTTGTTAAAAATATTTTTTTTAAAAAAATCCCCAAAAATCTAAAACATCACATCGATGGGTTTTTCCAATAACCTCCTTATATTTTTTGACAAAACATCAAAATCCTTTTCTATTCTGCTAATAAATATTGCACAATCTTTACTACAAAAACCACACCCCCTCTATATATCTCAATAGAAATTGAAGAATCACTCTATATTTAATATAAGCCCACATGAGTCAAGATCAACATGAGAAACCAGAGTAACATGAAAATATCATCAATGAATCAAAATTTTTATCTATTGAGATCTAATTTATTATATCATGAAGTATTTTCATGATATTTAGTATATAACAAACAACTTAAACATCATTATGTTTAGATATTGGTGTCCTATTAAGGGTTGATAACCATACAATCCATAACTTCAGTACCCTAAGAATTTTTCCCCCTTGATGTGACATAGAATTTATCTCCCCTGTTATTTTCTTTACTCATCCCCTCATATGATTTGAGTAATAACTACCCATTTTATGAACAATATCTCTCCCCCTTTTATTAATGAACCCAAAGGTCACTCTTTTTTGGGATATAAAAAGATAATAAATATTATCATTATATAGGGAAAGAATAAACTATATATTGGGGGTGGGGGTTTCATGAAGACACTATCTACGTCTGGGGAGTCAAATAGACTCCAAGATTCAGTTGAAGCCTCTCAAATTCTTCCTTGGGTAAAGCCTTTGTCATGGTATTTATAACTTGATGTTTGGTAGGCACATACTCCAATTGAACCAACCCATGATGAAATTTATTTTTGATGAAGTGATACTTTATTTCAAATTGATTTATCATTTAGTGATGGAAATGATTTTTTATATGTTTAATAAAACGTGAATTATCACAATTTATTTCATTTAGAGACTTCACTTCAAATACTGTATCTTCAAGATACTACTTCACCCATAATTGTTTCATGCAATATTGAGTACCCAAAATATATTCATCTTCTTTGGTGCTCAGATAAATGTAGTCTTGTTTCTTACTAAGCTAAGAAATATATAATCCTACAAGATATAATAATACACCTGATGTTGAATTTCTATCATATACTTAACTAACCCAATCTATATATATATATATATATCCCAATATTCCTTCTATGATGTATGATGACAAAACATCCATAATTCCACTGTATTGTTGATATATCGAAGTACACTTTTCCCGAATATATTATGTATTTCCTTAATATATATTTGGTACTATATATATTTACATATAGATAACATAATTTTAGGTCATGTTTCTATTAAGTATAACATCCTCCTAATAATTTACCCATACTCTACCATATTATCCTCCATGCAACTATTATCTCTTGAAAATTTCATTTAGGTATCCACCTGAGTTTTTGTAGGACTATAATATTATATTAAAAATCTCTTGAATATCTATTTTAAATAATTTAATTCAGAAATTAATGTGAAAATACTTCCTTGATTCACTTGTAAACCAAGGAAAAATTTGAACACTCCAATCATTTACATTTTGAACTCACAAATCATATAATATGAAAATTGATTACGTTATACTTCATCTAATCATAAAAAATTATACCATTTAAATACATGAGAACTTATATCCTTTGATCATTATCCTTCTTGATATAGATATTGTGATCAACTCTACCTTTATAGCTTTCCCAATTATTTATTAATACTAGAATAATGACTATTACTATTTAATTCATCCTATACAAAGCCTTATTTAACTGGAACACCTTTTTTATCATCTTCATCTATAAACAAACCATCTAGTTTATCTATATAATCCTCCTCCTCCCCTAGGAATCCATTGATAGATATTTATTTTAAATCTAATTGTTACACCATTAAATTTATTTTCACTAAAATAACCAATAATTACCTAATAGTTTCTAAATAATCTATGAGGGAAAATGTCTCATCAATATCAATACCTTTATGTTGGGAATACCCTTTTCACACAACTAGTGATTTGTTTTGAGTCACTATGTCATCCTCATTAAGTTTATTATAGAACACCCGTATGGTACTAATGGTTTTTTTAACTTCTAGTGATAGATCAATTTCCCATGTATAATTTTTTTCAATTCAGTTAAGCTACTCAAGTATCTCTTTGACCCAATTCTCATCTCTATCATAAACCTTAAAACACTTTGCCTTTACTTGAGTGAAGATTAAAGTTTCTTATAGAGACATCATTTGACTCATTTTCACTGGTGATGTCTAATCACTGATGATATTATTCTCATCAAGATCATCTCTAATTTTTAGTTTCTATATAGATTATGTTCTATTATCATTCTTATTATGATCAATGACATATTAAAAATCAATATTATCCCCTTGATCTCCCCCTAAGCTACTCAATTTATTATCACTTTATTAAAAAAATTATGTCATTGTTTTGTTGAATATTATACTAATAATACAGTATAGTTAAATCATTGATTTTGAAAACTATTCCAAGAAATTTATTGAAGCATTTATATTCCATAGTCTTGATTGAGTATTCAAAGAAAATCCCTTCATCTATGAGAGACTCAATTTTTTTCATTTATCTTTATTAATAATAAAGAACTTACTTCAAAACATTCAAAATTATTTCAATATTTGATTCCTTTGATACCATAGATCATATATATTATTCGATTATCCCAGAAACAACAAATCTCTGTTGGAGATATAGAATGATTTCAAGATTTCTTCTTTCTATAAATTCTCTAGTATGAATTTTTCTATAAGCACTATTCTTTCCATGTTGTTTATGATCCATTTTCTTCTCTCAACCACTCCATTTTATTAAGGATTTATCTCCACTAAAACATGGTGTCTCATCCTATGTTTCTTAATATAATCCTCTACTTAGATGTTAGTAAATTCCATGACATTATCAATCCATAATTTTATAATTTTCCACCCAAGTATCTTTTCATCCTTCCTTTAATACTAGGTAATTCAACCGAACACATTAAACTTGTTGGTTATAACAATAAAACATGTCATTATATTCTAATCATCAATTAATAACACAAAGTATCCTATTACATCAATGGATCTTAGAGATATCAACTTAAATACATAAATATAAAATATCTTAAGAAATCCTGTGGAACTTTGTTATTTCTTATTATATGCATTATGGATAATATTCCATTTTGAAAAACTATACATGAATGTGTACATTCATATAATAATATAAGGATATAAAAATATCCATATTTCTTCACTATATATTCTAAGTATTGTTGAATTAAGTGTCCAATAATTTTATATATCCCACAACCTATTTAATTTTTCCTTAGATGAAAATAAAACATATTCTTCTTCGATGATAAGGTATAGATCCCCATTTGTTTACTTCCCTTGAATTGTAACTATACCATCTTTTCTATTGATGATTCAATTATTATAAGTGAAATTCGATGTATATATTGAGTCATAAAATTTAATTACACTTAGAATGTTGAAACTATGAACTTTAATAACCAATAAATACTCATTTCTCATATATCCCCCCCAAGTTTTTCATTTTCATGAGAAAATAAAACATTCCTTTTCATAATTTATCCCCATTAATTTTTATTGAC
Source organism: Viscum album (assembly GCA_963277665.1). Classification (NCBI taxonomy): domain Eukaryota; kingdom Viridiplantae; phylum Streptophyta; class Magnoliopsida; order Santalales; family Viscaceae; genus Viscum; species Viscum album. The sequence goes on from OY728162.1 coordinate 228,618,632, forward strand.
TATAATATAATAAGTGAATTATCTATCAAGGATACATCCTCTATCTTGATTTATCACCTTTAGTGCATTCTCTAAAACTATTGACTTCTCAACTATTTTCGTTTTGATCCATATCCTCTAATTTATAGTTCGTGTTGATTGAAATGATTGTTCTTTTTTGTTATATGATGGACCAATGTAATTATGAAAATATTAACATAGATTTTCTATTTTAAAACCACTTGATTATTCCTTGATATACTGTATAAAACCACTTTGGATCTTCATTGGAATATTTTTCTACATCATCGATGAGAAATACCTATCCATATATCCATATCCACCACACCAAAAATAGTTTCAATCAAAGGAATACCTATAATATTGAACATTAATTGGTTTAAATTACTTCACTTATTCTATCCTATACCTATTAGCCATGAAATACACATTTTGAGAGTGACTTATCTTTCTATAAGAGCAGCACATGATTTTTTATTCACCTTTGTTTAACTTTACTATATCACTAAAGGTCTTTTATATTATTCTAATGTTCTCATTTCGAGACACAAAAAAATTAACCTTCAGATTTGGAGTGGGTTATTAGGGATTATAATTGGCAAAAATTACCTTATAATTGTGATAAAGAACCATACCATACTTTTTCATTATGATTTTTCTTTTTAATATGTAGACAAACATTTAACTATTTTATAGGACCTTAATTCTTCTCTGTTATCTTATCCATATGATTTTCAATCTAATTTTCTGATGTCACATAAAAATACATGAATATATTAAACTCTTATAATTTTTTACAAAGTATGATACCTTAATCTCCTTAATATGTTTAAAATAATCATTCACGTTTTTAGTCAAACCATCAATAACAATGGTTTACTCTTTTATTTTGAGTATTCAAATTTCTTTTGAGATTTTTGGATTTTCAAATTTTAGACATAAATTTATTCCTTAAACTAAAAATTCTATTATTAATGTTTTTATGTAGTTTTTTCATCAAAAACAACTCTATTAGTTTTACTTTTCATGGATCTACAAACATCTATTTCATTAAGTGAATCATCTAGATTTGTTTTTCTCTCTGCTGTCTCTTCTTCTTATTTTTCATGATCATTGTTGTCTTCATTTTCCCCTGATCTATCTTCAATAGCTATGAGAACATCTTATTTAAAGCATTTATGATACTCAATTTCTTTCAATTATGTATCTTTTGAACTATTATCCTCATGTGAAATAAAGTTTTTCCTTTTTTAGAATTTACTCTTAGCACCCCTTATAAATTTCACATTAGTTGAAGATTTATTCATGGTAACTTCATCATCCCCATCATCATCCTAATACTTCTTAAGAAAATTTACTATAAGGTGAATAAACTTTATATATTGAAATAATGTGAGTGTAAGTTTTCCTTTGAAATTTAATCTTTCCATTATCAGATTTTAAGATAGGGGTTTCATGAAATTATTGACCTCCTAATCTTTATTATCCTCTATAGTGATACTTTTCAAGGACACAAATGACACCTACTTATATTTTTCTATTTCCATAGCCTTGTTGTCACAATTACTCATTTCATTTGAAAAAAATAGTGATATGAATACCATAAAACATCATCTATTTTGGATATTTTAATTTATCATAGATATTTTTGGGTTAAATCAAGGTGGAGGTCCTCTCAAGATGTTTTTGAAAATCTTCACATCATCAAGGTTTTATTCAGGACCATGCGTATTTTCTATAATCATTTTTACCTAGTAAAATAATTCATCTAAAAACTATTTTAGGTGTATCCTAAAATACTCATATTTGTTTTATAGAACCTGAAATTTATCTTCTATTAACTTTAGGCCACCTTTATAGATTTTCTGCAGGTTTCCCAAATGGTGTGTGAGTATTTACACAACATCACATTCATATAGTTTCTATCATCTAAATATACCCCTAATGCATTTATTCCCTTAAATTCAATAACCATATCATTTTTATCTCTTTTTGATAGGGATCCACTATCCACATTGACCAATATCCCATGAATAAGATATGTATAAACATCCATGCCTAATAATAAAAAATAGCATTGCATTTGATTCTTCTAGACTAGAATATTGTTTAAATTAAATATTTGAATCCCTTTATAATTTACCACTTCCATTACTTACACTTACTTGAAACTTTATCTCTGATACAACTTATTGGACTCATGAAAGGTAAATACCTTGATATGGTGTGAATAAGGATATGGAAATTTCTTTTAAAAGACCATCACAAATGATATTTTTCCACTATAAGTAGGAACACCTCCCCCCCACGAAAGATACATAGAAATAAAGAAAGTAAAGAGGTAAAAAAACCTTTTTTACTTGGTTTATCTACACCAAGATAGTTCAAATAGCATGCAATGGTGATGTGCTAAAGTAAAGGAATCCACCAATTAACTACTTTTTTACAATTTTTAGATAAGACTCACTATACCTTCTATAATAGATTATTTTATAGTTTAGGTGAAACACCAATCTTGGGATGATTATAGTATGGGGTTGTAAGTCATTACAACCATGTAATTGCATGTTTTTGTGGAATGAATGATGCTACTGGTTAGACATCATGATAACCAAGGGTATATTTTGATATGGGTTGGATGTTATGCAACCAATGGAAGAGTTGTTGTATAACATTGGATGTTTGATATGGGTTAAATGACATACCAACCATGGATGGGATTCAATGATTTATGATATGTGTTGGGTTTCTATAAAAATAGTGGTGTAATTATATTATATATGTTTAGTGTGATATGTGGTATTTTCTTATGAGTTTGACTTGATGTGTAACACCCAAGATTCAATTACAATAAGTAAGATTTTCTTTCTAATGAAACAATAACATAATGCTCATAGATTTATTAAATAATATGATTAAAAACTAAATTAAAAAATTTCATAAACTAAATTTGAATAAATTAATTTTATTTTTAAGTTCATCATGTCAAAATTATCTTAGAATGGTTTTTTCAATATTTTTTCATAAATAGTTTTTCAGGTGAATATTAAAAAATAATTATTTTACAAAACTATCACTTTTATGACATTATAATGATATAAGAATGAATTCAAGATTTATGAAGATTTTTTATATAATAAATATATATTAAAAAAGTAATATAGTTCATATAAAAATATAATGTTGAAATTATAAATATATGATTAACATTTTGGAACTCTAAGTATAGTTTTTATTCAAATAAATAATGTTTTTGTTCTTTTCATTTAATCAAGTGTTTATAAGGTAAATTTTATTTTGGTTTGCCTTATAAGAAAAATAAGTCTCATTTTATTTAACATAATCTAATTAATTCTATTTTAATCAATATTATACTTGATTTTTTTATAAAATCATTTTTATGCTTAAAACAAACATTTTTCTACAAGTAGTTTTCATTGCATTTTGAGAACTTATATTAAAATTAATTTTAGAAACTTCTATTAGTTGAATAATATAAAATAGATTTCATATTTTGAATCATAAAATCTAATATTAGGTAATAAGAGAAACTAAATGGTTGGTCACAATGAATAGTAACCATGGTAAATATTTATCACCTTGGTTTAGGGTAAAATTGGTTAAAAGGGTTAAAAATAAAGGGAAAAGGCTTCAAGATAACACAAAAAAATTGACTAAACCCCATTGTCTGGTTGGATTTATAAACTAATCTTATTATATTTGAATCTATGACAATTTTGAGCCAATTTCACAAGAAAATTACTTTATATTATTATAATCTTTTAAGTAATTCAATGGGTGCCCCTCCCCTCACTTTTAAAAGGAAACATCTTCTCCCCCATTATTAATTTTTTTTACACCATATAGTTCACCCCAAACCTACCCCAAAAACGTTCTATATTAATTTTTTTCTTTATCTTTTGGTATTACCCTTAGACCATCCAAAGAAGGTTTAATGTATAATACAAAGGAGGTCTCTCAAAGAAGAGATAATTATCTTATCCGACTCTTTCAAAGTTTCTTTCTTCTTAAATTTCATATTAATATATTGTATCCATACCAACATAATTAATATATTATAACTAATGTAATGATATGTTATTATTTCTATTGTAAATTAATTTCCACCTCCTTTCCATCCTATGGAAAATGAAAACACTACTCGTGTGTACGTATGGCCTGTTGTCTCCACATAGCGGTGTAATTTATTTCTCAATAAAATTTTACTTTTATGGTTATATTTATGAAACTAATGAATACATATAATATTTTTAACATAATTATGATTATGAAAATATATTATATCATTTATCTTCTTACCCTTCCACCTATTAAAATATGATAAAGTAACTTGTGCGTACGTGTGGACTGTCACCTCCATGAAGTAATGTGATTAATTTTTCATGACCTCATTTTATGGGTTATCAAAAATATGTATGTAAAGAAAATATATATAATATTTATATCATTATTAACATTTTATATATTATTAAACCATAATAAATATGCAAGGACCATAACTACTAATTCAAAACAAGCATGAAAAATGAAGTTGTTAACACCCAAAATGACAATGATGATGATGAATGATTATTAATGAATAGGTGTAGAAATGTTTTAAGTAGATAATATATGATATTAAAATTATGTATATAATTATATTATAGAATTATAATAAATCTAAAGTTATTATATGGAAGGATAAATTAACTTATGAGGAAAGTTTGACTTGAGGTATGAGATTTTAGTTACAATCTCATTTTATTTTTTGATTTTTTATATTTATATTTCATTTGGGAAAATTATATGAATCCTAATCACTTAAACCAAATATATTTTCTTATACTCAATATATTTTTGGGGTTTTCATGTTTTTTTATTTCTTCTCTTTTTGGAACAAGAATCAACATGTGATTTACATGTGAGAGACTTGCTTTTAAAAATATTGTTCTAAAGTTTTCGTTCCAAATATATTTTTTCCATATCAATATTTTCTATAAAATGTTTTCAATAATTTTTTTAGTATTATAAAAAGATTTATTAAATTCATTTTACCCATGTTTTAATTTCTATAAAATGGTTTAAAATGAATCTTCTTTCCATTTTCTGAATGATGTACTTTTTACAAAATGTGTGAAAAAATATTTGTTTTAACATACAACGTAGAAAAATATTTTCCCAGTATAATGACTAATCTTTTTTTGAGCTTCCTTTAAAAGTTTACCTTCTTATTTTCAATAAAAAGTTACTTCTCAATATTTTTTGGAATATTTATTTAAAATTATACAAGAAAGGGATTATTTTCTTAAAGGAATGAAAATAATTTTAAAAATTTATTTATAACTATTTTCTTACATAATGTTACAAGGAATTTATTTTTAATATATTTATTCTATTTCCATTTATAAGGGATTTTTTTAGTAGAAAAAAATCATTTTTTAGGAATAAATGGTCTTCCTTTACTAATAATATATTATACCTTATTTTGGAGTCATTAAATTTCTTGATATCATGTTCTCTGTTACTCTCCATTATTCACTAACCATTATATTTCTCTTTTATGTACATATTTTTAATATCATGGATGAATTCAGAATCATTTATATTAATTTTATGATGTTTAAACCATATACTATTTATATATATGGTATTGTTTGAAGGAATCTTATTATGTAAGTTATTTTATTTTTTGGGGAAATATTGATGTTCCGTATTCTTGATTTAATATGAATAATTATCAACTTATAAGGAATTTTTAGAATTAAATAAATTGATCATAAAAACTATGAGTAATTTATTGGACATGAAAGTGATGGGTGGGGCCTAGTTATAGAATTCCCCTCAATGAAATGATATGTACCATGATAAAAAATAGTAGGCATTCCATATTATATGTGTATTTAGTTTACACATATCTATTTATTAAGAATGATTTCCTGGTTGAGGGGCATTGATAGTAAGATTCATGATATCTTGGTTGAGAGGCCTTGATCATGAACTTCTATAATTATGAATTTCCTTTATTAAGAATTTATTTTCCTTTATCCATGTAATTTATATGTTAGTATTCTCCATAAATTTTCACTAAACTCAAGTTATTGATTAAATGGTATGTGTTTCAATTATCACCTATGTCATATTGATTATTCCTTATTTATTCATGATAGATTATACTTTATGCAACCCTTATAGAGCATTTTATCTCACCCTTTTTTTTCCTTTCCAAAAGATACTAATAAAGATATTATGAATGATTTAAAGGATTCAAGAATGTTTCTTATGATGTGTTTTTATATTTCTAATTTAATATGGAAATCATGTACGTATTATTTTTCCAAGACTGTTAAATTGATCGATCCTGAATGGTGGGATCCCTTGTATCTTGTATCAATGTAATAAAGTAATAATCGACTATAGGTTACTAGATTTGAGGTGTTACAATTGTCATTAGAGAAAGTTTAATAGGAACCTTGAGAACTATATTTTAAATCAACATAGCTAATATAAGAATTATGACAGTCCCTTAAGGTATTTGAGAAAATTTTTCCATTATAGGGATTTTTATTTTATGGCTCAATATTCATGATTATTATGATCTAACATAGTGTGTGAAATTATTTCAAGATAAAACATATAATAAGAAATGGTATCCATACCCTTAGTCAATATAGAGATTTACCTGATGATCAATCCAATATAAATGGTGTCAGAACTAAAAAGATCATGTCAATATTGGGAAAAATAACCCAGGTTATGGATAATAACATTTCCTGTATAGATAATCCTTTAGTCACACATAAAGATTCATCTATTTCAGGTTTCTTAATGTGATATAATCCTTGATAATTTAATGGTACTATTAATACATTGGTAGCTGAATAATTGATCAATTCCCTTGAAAAAATATTCATGTCCTTGGGAAATAATAAAGGGAAAGGGTTATTCTAGAACTTTATTATCTGAAGGCATATTATGATCAATGGTGGTCATTGATCTATAACAGTAAAAATATTTATGAAATATAATGTATGGAATGGATACATTTTAAAGTGTTATTATTTATGAAATATATTCCTTGAGAAGAGTGAGCTAAAATAGTGAGGAAGTTTTACACTTTAAAAAAGAAGGAAGAAGAAAGTGTTATAGAGTATAAGGCTAAATTTAAAATATTATCCTTGTATTCTATAGAATATATACATAATGTGGAAATAAAGATCAATTGTTTTATTGATGGTCTTAAATTGAGTCTCTTAAGGGCACTAGTTTCTCAATCATTTTCATTATATGATGATTTTGTATCAAGTTACATCTAAAAAGAGAATGAATTATATATATTTTATATCTTCAAGGTAAATTACGAAAATAAGTGGTCAAATTATCACCAATAAAAAATAAATGCATCAAAGAAGAAGAAATAGAAGTTGGTATTTCAAAATGGGATAATTGTGGAAATAAATGCCCAAGTACTTGATTAATGGGAAAATAGTTTGTTTTAAGTGCATAAATGGGGTCAAAAGTCTCTTGAATGATAGTAAAATAAATAAACCACTGATATAATGTTCTATAGATATAAAGATATGGGGAATTATTTAAACTAATATCCTAAGTGTCAAGGGTAATACCCACAAAAGAGGCAAAGGGGTAAAGGATATGATTATTTGATTGTTATAGCTAAGGTTGAAGTTTCCAAAGATGTGGTGGAATGTACATTGATCATAACCTAAAATTTATCAAATTTTCTATTTTATTATGTATCTTTAAACTCTTTTATATCTTCCATGTTTTCCAAGAAAATTAGATATTTACCTAGTACCCTAATAAGAAATTTTTTAATAAAGACTCTTAGTGGAAATATTGTTACAATGAGGATGTTTCAGTTAGTTCCCATTATGAAACATAGATATAACCCTATTTAAAAAATTTATTATTATACATATGGTTTAATTTGATATAATCATTGGTATGTATTTTATTTTAAATTATAATGAAAAAATTTATTTCCAATAGAAATATATTATTATTCATGATGGATATTTGGAATACCTTTTCTCTAGAAGGGAGAATATATCATCTGAATCATATATATATACACCTCCAATAGTTCTTCTTAATGAATTAACTGGAAAGAAGAGTTGATGCAACCTTTTAATGGGAAAGTTATCCCTAGAATAGAGTATGTACCTATTGTGTTGTAATACATTGATGTGTTTCCTGATGAACTACCTGGACATTCACCTGATTGTGAAGTTGAGTTTTTTATTGATCTAATCCCGAATAAAAAAACTATACCTAATAATCCCTATTGGATGGATATAGTGGAATTATTATAACAAAATAAATAATTGTTGTAGTTGTGTGATAAGGGATTTATATGCCCAAGTGTTTCACCATGGGGAACCATGGTTCTTTTTATTAAGAATAGTGATTGATATATGAGTTTATGCATCAATTATTCGGAAATAAATTCCATTACTATAAAAACAAGTATCCTCTGGTTCGCATTGATGACTTGTTTGATCAAATATAAATATCTTAATATTTTTCAAAGATTTATCTTCATTATGGGTATAATTAACTATGATTAAATAAGGAGTATATTCCATTGTAAATTTTTTGAATGAGATATAAAATTTAATAATTTATTGTAATTACCAGTAGATTGACTAATGAACCCTCTTTTTTTATGGATATGATAAACAAATTATTCATAGATTATCTTGAAAATTTTACTATTGTATTTATTTATGATATCTTGATATACTCTAAAAGTTATGATGAGTATATGATTCATTTATGAATCATTCTTAAGAATCATTGAGAACAGTAGTTATATGGAACATTTCTAAAATGATAACTCTATATTTAGGAAGTTTATTTTCTTATTTATATTTTCTTTAATTAAAGAATATCAGTTTAACCTTCAAAGAAAAAGGTAGTGATGAAATGGATATTTCTAATGAAAATAATCGAGGTATGTATTTTCCTGGATTATTAGGTTATTATCGATGATTTTTTCAATTTTTTTTTCAATTAGCTAAACTATTAAACATGTTGACATATAAAGGAGTTAAGTTTATATGATCAAAATAATGTAAATAAATATATTAATAATTAAATAGGAGACTAGTCAATTCGACAGTATTAACTTTACCATTGGTAAGGGATATATTTTTGATATACAGTGATTCGTAAAAGAAGGTAATTGGATGCATCCTTATATAGAATGATAGTGTTGTTTCATATGAATGAAGTTAGTTAAATATTGATAAACAGAATTATCCAACCCATGATAATGAGTTGGAAGCCATAATCTTTTCATTGAATATTTGGATGCATTACCATTATGGTGAAAAATGTGAAATATATAAACATAAAAAAAGTTTGAAATATATATTCTCAAATAAAGAGATAAACATGAGGTAGATGTGATTGATATAACTACACATAGATTATTATTTATCAATACCACACCACCTTGGGAAGGAAAATAAGTTGGATGTTGCAATAAGTAAGAAATATCATGGAGTTTTTACTTAAATGAGGACTGGAAAAGATTATATATACATGGATTTGATAAAGTTGGACATGGGAATGATTAATGAAGGCACAACATCATATTCATTATAATTGATTTACAAACAATCATTGTTTTAGAAAATAATAATTTCCCAACTTTATGATAATAATATTAAAAATAAAATTGAATCCATGAATAATGAGAAGTTGGTATAATTCAACTATAAAGAGGTATATTGAAATTTGGAAAGAGGATTTGTATTCTATCTATTCCTGAGCTAAAGATAGAATTATTAGGCGAATCTTATAGCTCAAATTTCTCTATACACCATGTTATCACAAATATGTATCAATATTTGAAGGAAAATTCTTGGTGGGATAATGTGAAATGGGAAATTGTAGAATATGAATTAAGATTATATTTTTTTCTATTGGTAAATGCTGAGAGACAACAACCTAAAGGATTTATAAAACCTTTACATATTCTTGTATGGAAATGGTATAATATTATTATAAACTTTGTCACTAGATTTCCAAAGACTTCAAGAATAAATGATTCCATATGGGTTATTATTTATTTTTGTACCAAGTCCATAAATTTCCTATATATAAGGTAAAATATACCTCTTAAACACTTCACACAACTCTATATTAATAAAGTTTTGAGATTTTACAGTGCACCACTTTTAATTATATCTGATAATGGCCAATGATTTATATCTAAATTATAGAATATTCTTCCAAATGATCTCAAAACTAAGCTATATTTGATATCTTCCTATAATCCTCAGACATATGGACAATTTTAAAGGATTATTTAGATATTAAAAGACATGATGGGGTTTTTATCACTTAACTTTTAAGGTTCACGGTATCAATCTTTACCTTTGGTGTAATTTTCATATAATAATACATTCAATTAGAGAATTTAAATGGCACTATTTGAAGAAATGTATGAGGGAAGATATTTTACACTAACTTGTTGGGATGACGTTGGTGAAATGAATCATTTAATCCTAGAACTTATTCAGGAGACAACTATGATAGTGAGAAATATTCATATTCATATAAAGGTAGATCAAAGTAGGGAAAAGAACTATGCAGATAATCAAAGTACGGATTTATAATTTCAAGTAGGTGATCATGTTTTCATGAAGTTATCTCAATTTAAGGGTGTTATATGTTTTGGAATGAAAAGGAAACTATGTATTTGGTACATCATGCCTTTTAAAATTTTATAAAGAATTAGAGTTGTGGGATACCGTTTTCCCATGCCACCTTACCTCCTTAAAATTCATTATATGTTCCTTTTCGATTTATTAAGAAATTACATTAGTAAACCAACACATGTTATAACCTATGAGGAAATATAATTGGAACCTCAATTATTTTACCGTAATGAGCCTATCCATATTCAGGATAGTAAAGAATAAGTGTTGTTGAATCAAATTATGAATTTAGTGAAGGTACTTTAGAGAAATAAAAAAATAGAAGAGGAAATGTGGGAAGCTGAAGAAGTTATGATGAAGAAAACCCAAAAATCTATTCATGAGGTTACATTATATAAAATTAAATAACGAAATTTTTGAAGGGGTGAAGAATTCAATAATCTAGATTTAATTATAGTAAGTAATCTTTTATTTTTAAATAAAAAATAACATAATGCATATATATTTAATCAAGAATGTGATTAAAACCAAAATTTAAAAATTTATAAAATTTAATTTGAATAAATTATTTTCATTTTATAATTCATCATTTCAAAATTATCTAAGTATGACTTTTTAATATTTTTTATAAATAGTAGTTTTTTAGGTGAATAGTGAAAAATTCTGATTTTACAAAACCACCACATTCATAACATTATAATGATTTAAGAATAACTAGAAGGTTTATTAAATTTTTTTAGAGAAAATAATATATTAAAAAATTAATATAATACATATTAAAAGATAATATTTAACTTATAAATATATGGTTAACATTTTTGAAATCTAAGTAATGTTTTTGTTAAATTAAAAACTATTTTAGTTCTTCTATTTTAATCAAGTATTTATATGGTAATTTTAGGTTTTAGTTTGGTATAAAATAAAAATAAGTATCCTTTTATGCAATTTAAACCAATTAATTCTTTTTGAATCTAAATTATACTTTATTTTGCTGTAAAAGCATTTTTATACTTAAAATGAACATTTTTCTAAAAACTGTTTCTATTGCATTTTATGAACTTATATTAAAATTTATTAATTCCACATATAAGAGTTAAATAATGTGAAAATGATTTCATATTTTTAATTATAAAAATTAATATTAGTTAATAAGTTCAACTTAATTTTTGTTCATAATGAATTGTAACAATGGTAAATATCTATCACCTTAGTTAAGGGTAAAATGGGTTAAAAGGGAAAAAAATAAAGGGAAAAGGATTCAAGATAACATAAAAACTTACTTAAAAATAATTTATTGGTTTTATTTTAACCTTAACCTTATCATATTCAAATATATAATAATTTTCATCCACTTTAAAAAGAAAATGTCTTTATATTATTAAAATCTTTTAATTAATTCTATGTTTGTCCATCCCCTCACTTATAAAAGGGAACCTCTTATCCTACTTTAGTCACAAACTTTGATCCCTATATATCATCCAATAAATTTCAAAAAACCTTCATATCCTTATATCATTCATTATTTACCTCATAGTCTTACCCTAATACCATCCTAGGTCTTCCAAAATAGAGGTAATTATCTTACCCGACTCTTTCAAAGTTTATTTCTTTTTATACTAATATAAATATATTGTATCTATAATAAAATAATTAATTAAGTATCATCAATATATTTAAATTTTATTATTATTATTATAAAACCATTTTCCACCTCATTTTCGTCCTATAGAAAATGAAAACATTGCTTGTACGTACATATGACCATAATCTCCACATAACGGTGCAATTCATTTTTCATAAATATTTTTTGGATGGTTATAAATATGTAAATAATGAATATATGTGACATTTATATCATATTTATGATTATAAAAATATAATATATCATTTATCATTTATCTTCTTACCCTTCCACCCATTAAAAAATTATAATGTCGCTCATACGTATGTGTGGACTACCACATCCACAAAGCGATGTGATTCATTTTTCATATCGGAATTTCATAAATTATTATAAATAAATAAATAAATATATAATATTTATATCATGATTTAAATTTTGGATATTTTTGAATCATGATCAATATTCAAGGACCAAAACTATCAAATTGAAACATACATGAAAAAAATGTAGTTAACACCAGGAATGATGAAGATAATGAAAGATTGTTAAAGAAAAGGTGTTGAAATTTTATAAGTGGATCATATATGATATTATAAGTATGTATATGGTTATGGTATAAAATTATAATTAATATAAATTTATTATATATGAGGTGAATATAACTTATGGGTAAAGTTAAACTTGAGGTAAGGGATTTCTGTTACAATCACATTTTATTTCAGGATTTCTTATGTTTATATTTCATTTGGGAAATTTATATGATACTAATAACTTTAAAACCCTATATTTTATTATTATACGGTTATTTTTTGGGTTTATATATTTATTTTCTATTTTTTCTCTTTTTGGATCAAGAATCTATAAGTAAGTTACAGTTAAGGGACTTTCCTTTAAATTTTTTTTGTTAAATTTTTTCTTCCAACTCTTTTCTTCCATGTACATATTTTATTTAAAATGGTTTTACTATTATCCAAATATTTATTAATTTTATTTTTACCCATGATTTACTTTCTATAAAAAGTTTTAAAAGGAATATTCTTATCATTTTCTTAATGAGGTACTTTTTACCAAAGGTGTGAATGAAATATTTGTTTTAACATACATCACACATAATTTTTTTAAAACCATAATGACTAATATTTTCTTTGAAGACCCCTTTAAAATTTTAAATGATTATTTTCAAAGAAAATATTTTCCTTAATATTTTTGGAATTTTTATTTTAAAGAATATTAAAATAAAAGGGTATTATTTTCTTATAGTGATGAAAATAATTTTGAAAAGTGATTTATAACTTCATTCTTACACAATGTTACAAGGAAGTTTTTTTATTTATTGATTATATTTTATTTTATAAATAATTTTTTTTACTAAAAAATATTCATTTCTTATGAATATATGGTATTCATTTACTTATAATAGATGATACATTATTTTTAGATCATTCACTTTATTGTGATAATGTTCCCTATCACTATCCATTATTCATTGGATATTATTTTTCTCCTTTATGTACATATTTTTAATATCATGGATTAATTTAGATTCAATTATATTACTTTGATAATGTTTCAAATTTATAACATATATATAAATGGTATCAGTTTAATAAATCATATTAAATAAGTTATTTCAGTTACTAAGTAAATATTGATGTTCCATATTCTTGTTTCAATATGAATATTTTTTGAATTATAAGGAATTTTGGGAATGAATTATATTTATTATTCAAAATATGAGGAATACATGGGGTGTAAAAGTGATGGGTGGAGACCAATTATAGATAGACCCTCAACACGTCAATAGGTTTCATAAGAAAAATAGTAGGAATTCCATATTAGATGGGTGTTTGGTTTACACCTACCCACTTATTAAGAATGATGTCTTGGTTGAGAGGTCTTGATGGTAAGATTCATGATATCTTGGTTGATAGACCTTGATCATGAATGTTTATAATTATGTATTTCCTTTATTATAATTTTTTTCCTTTATACATGTGATTTATATGTTGATATCAGCCATGAAGGTTCATTAAAATCATGTTTTTGATTGAATGAAATGTGTTTTTATTATCCACTATTCCATATTGATTATCAATTATTTAATCTTTCTAGATTCCATTATACATAACCCATACTAAGAATATAATCTAACACTTTATTTGTTTTCATTTCCCTGAAATATGAGGAAACATATTAAGAATGATTTCAAGGATGTTTTTTTCTTATGCTGTATTTTTATATTTCTAGTGTAATATGGAAATAATGTATGTATTTAGTTCACCAAGACTAATAAACTAATAAATACTACTTATTGATATCCCATGTAACTTATAAAAATTTAACAAAATGAACACTGAATTTGGGTTATTGGAGTTGGGGGGTTACATGATACCTTTTGAGTTGGTTTTGATATGGCAAGTTTCATGCGATTTCTATCAAGGGCTTTGTGACGTGGGTTAGTCATGATGTCTTCCAATGTAGTTGGGATATAGTGGGTTGTATGTGATGTTTTACAAGGAAATTTTGATGCAGGTAAGATATAATTCCTCTTAAGGTGGTTTTGATCTAACTAGATTGACATGGTGCCTCCTGAGGTAGTTTGATGTGGTGGGTTGGATGTGATGAATCCTGATGTGGTGGGTTGGATGTGATGTATATAAAGGAATATTTTATATGGGTTAGATGTGATTCCTCATAGGGATGATGGATAGTTATAATCTAATATGTTCTAGGATGTGATTTGGATTGATATATCACACCTAATCATTAATATTTTGACTTTTTTAGAGACACTATATCACTCGCTGAAGCAAGAATGGTCGCTCTCGAGTGGCTTGGAAAAAATTGTGTTTATGATGGATATTGTATTTACAGTAGTTTATTTATTTTAAACACATCACATTATTATTTCACTATATATACTAGATATATTAGGGACACATTTTTTGGGTTTCTATTGAGTTACAATCACACCCTGATTGAGAATCCTTGACACTCTAGATTAGGTTGGGGTTGTCTTAGTTTTTTTATTTTAGACTGGGAGGTACATGATTGACACATAGTGGGAAATCATTTTTAATATTCCTATTTTACACTTCATTTCATTCTAGTATGGTGTGGGTGATTCAGTTGTGTTTATTCAGGTTATATTAATGATATAATTTGGTTATTTTTCCTATTTTTATTCTACTCAGATATAAGGGTATATTATTTCCATGATATCACTACAGACCCTCACTACTAGTGGGTAGCCTCTAGTATATGAGTAGGCTTTCCCAAGTCCATGTGGAACTATATTCTGGTTAATATTGAGTTATATGGTCCAACACATTACAGAATCCACATATCATTCTAGAGATCCTTGGAAATCTATACCAACAACCCATCTCACTTTGACCAAGTAATTAAATCAACCCATTATAACCTGACGATATTTCACCATGTGGAAGTATTAGTCTTCATATTTTATCCAACCCATGTGATAATTTTTTTACTATAGAACCGATATTCTCAACAAATGATTGAATATAATGATCTATTTTGGGAATCATAAAATCCTCCAAAGACCGATAGAACTATAATAGAAAACCAAGCCAATATAGACGATCATCACTCTATCCATGAACTTGTTATCAAGAATTTTGAAATCCCATAACCTGCATCGACTATGGGTAGTTTAACTGGGGTAATACCTATCAAACACACTCCCCTTTAAAAATTCATGTTCCATAAGTGATTTTCTAATAGATATCAGTCATCAATTCAAAATTACTCACTATATGATCATTTCAAAATGACCAATCCATTTCCCAGGGTTCCTCAAACCCTTGTAGATAAAATCCATTATGGTTAAAAATATTCTTCTCTAAGCATGAAAAATGAAATAAATCCACCATAGAACCTTTCTTCACATGGATTTCATAATCCTAACCCATAACTATAGGCACCATACCATTATAAGACTCAACTATGGATTCTAAGATAAAACTAGTAGTTAATTCTACACTTAAACCATTTCTTGAATATCAATATACCCCTCAAAATTCACCAAAAATGTTTTTTCCTAACATAATAAAGTGAACTATGAAGAAAAAAACACTAAATACCACACTTCTCAAGTGTTATTTAAATTATTGAAGTATCTACACATGATCTACCCAACCAAGGTTACAATATCCCGATCACCCCATATAATAAGAAAATACCTTCTCACTTGCCTCCATAGAAAATGAGTACCATATATCCCACTATCATACAACACATAACCAACCACCTTACATGAATAACCATCAACCCAATCTCTTCTTGAATCAGTACTCAAAATATGGAGATCCATATCTCACATCCCAAAGAAACATAATTAACTATATTGACCCTGTTAAGGCTCTCTAATTATCCCAAAACTTTACATGACAATATAAGACACATCCCAGGAATACACCTCTAATACCAACTATACCCAGACCATCTACTATCCCAACATACCCACTATAGGGCTACGATATACCAAGAACATGATAATTATATAGTATATAAGAACATTAAATATGAAAATAACCATAACTATTCTAATTAATTAATTTTACACAAATAAATAATCTATTAAAACATTGAATAACTTAATTTTCTATGTTTTAATTAATATAAACATACTTCCAAAACATTTATTTCTAGGAAAACATTTTTTGAATCTGTTTCCCTTTTTTAAAAAATCACACTCACAAGTTATCATGCACATGTCAATTACACCTATATGCCTTATATGATGCATGAACTCATCTGAGTAGCCCGAAGGCCTTTAGATTTTTTATTTATTTTTGGATAATACCATTTTTAATTAGGTTGAGAGGGAACCCTTACATGGCCCATAGTACCAATGGAAAAAGTCCCAATACATGTACTAGAGGCCAAAATACCCAAAAAACTAGAATTGACCCTCCCAGCCATTTGCTTCATTGATGGAACCTAGCTCCACGCCTAGCATGGCTGATTGACTATCATTGTCCCTATACAAAGCTTCATGGTACTTGGTTCCAATGGCTGTTTCCATACCCTCTCATTCTTCTAATACAGTTAGCTCTACTGGTGGATGCTACTACTCTAATACTATTTTTTAATGCCTTGTCCAAGGACTTACAAAATAAATACTGAGTTGGAGATGGTACATGACCTTAAGAACACCTCTCTGTATTCTAGTGTCTATTGACTAGAGGGAGATTTTATAACCAATGTGGGGAGACTATACTCTCAGTATCATTATAAAAAATAATAGAGAAATAATTGAATCATCATATTACATGAGAGTAAGTGAAAAGAATTATTGAAAAGCTATAACCATCAATAATATATAAATATAAATATGCAATAACAATATGAAACCATTAAGAAAATACAAACATACATAATATAGAATAACCCACTAATCTAATCAGATATATAATAAGAAAAAGACCAAAAACACATGTGGATACAAGCTACAAAACCATATTTCCTCCCCTGAATTGTTTCTTAATGATCCTTAAGCTACTCTAGCTCGATCTCTAGGACAACATAATACCTAAAAACCAAACATAGAAGTCTTCATGCATACCAAGTTTCCCTTGGGGGTGTGATTTTAAAACTAAATAGGGAACCTATAACACCCCAACTCCAGTAACCCAGATCCGGTGGATATTTTAATACATTGGCATAAGATACAAGGGATAATATCCTAAAGGATAAAATTGTTAGTAGTTTTGGGAGACTAGAAACATACATGATTCTCACATTACATTTGGAAACATGAAATAATTATTAATATTCAAGTGAGAACATTATATTTTATTTTATTACATATCTGAAATCATTTATAAACACATTATTAATAATCTATGGAAAGGAAAACATAATAAAGGGTGGGATAATATACTCAGTTAAGGAAATTTTACAATAAAATCTATCACATGATAAATAAATAACGAATGATATGGTAGATATAAAAATTAATAAAATATTTCATATAAAAAATATCATAAAAGGGAATTAAATCCATGGATGAAATAGAAACATAAATAAACACATTGATAAAAAATAGATTCATAATTATAGAATGCATAACGCTAAATAGTATAATTTCACCATGAAGGCCTCATTCTAAGACATCATACATAAACATGTAAGGTGTATTCCAAATATCCACTACATAAATAGGTAAGGTGTATTACAACACTTCCATCCTTTTCCCTCCTACTTGAGTGAAATAATTTTTCTCAAGGAACACAAACATCAATCAAAAATGTTTCTTAATGGAAAATGAAATTGATTAATATAATAATACATTATTGATTAAAATGAAATTGATAAAAAAATTGATTGTGGAGACATTTGAGATTAACCATCTACTCACATCAAGTAAAACATTTCCTGCATTAGATTAAATTATAGTGGAGGGTAACTATGTTGTATTAACTTCAATTATAAAATTAGATTAAGTTGTAAGGGAATGAATATACATGTGATTAAGTAAAATTCAGTCTCAAATGAGAAGCATGGATAAAGAGGAAGATTTTATAGATTGTAATTTTATTGAGAAGATCATTTTAAAGTAAACAATTTAAGGTACATAGGAGTTCAACACAAACTAGAATCAACTAAAATTTTATCTATTGAAGGAATCTATAAAATGAAGAATCATATAACTAGATCATATGATATAATTCATAAATTAAAACCATATCAGTTAACTGCATGGTCTCGATCCATCATTTTTTTAATTACAATGTTAATAGATCATATTCTATAATTATTAAATGAAAACCATATAACTTAACTTCATGGTATCTATCCATGAATATAAATAATAGTATGAAATTGTACACTATTATATACAAACCACATATCATTTAGTATATCCAGTGTTTTTTTAGTATTTCCAATGAACTTTTTAATAGTTTCATATGTAAATGATATAATACCATGATTGTGTGCAATTGTACAGTTGTAACTGGTTCCAACACATAAACCAATGAACTTTATAATTGATTTATATTCTATCATAGATTATTTTATAACTTTGATCCCCGAATTGAGGATTTGTGAATTTTTTAACACCTAAATCCCCCTCTTAATTTGATACATTTAAAATGAAAAGTACCTAATTCTAATGATAAGAATGATGACATATCATTTTAAATACATTAGTATGAAATATAGGAGGAATAAAGGCCATGTTTTCCCCTATATATATTGGTATCAACTCTAATGATGGACTATATACATTGAAGTGAGAAACCTGTTAGATCTATACTTGTGTAAAATGAATCCAACACACTTACTAAGCTCCAATGTAATCTTAATGTTTTCTGATGAATGTATGAAATAAGTCCATTACACTGATAATTCAGGAATGATACATCTATAATTTCATTATGATATCTACATAAGTTGATGACTCTAGAGAGATTTGTTATTTTCCAAGAATTATATATTATCCTACTTTTCAAATGCACGATCCATTTTCCCCTACCTTATTTGTTGGAATTGGCCATAAGTTCCTTTCATTTTTCTACTCAAACTTCTTTATAAAAGTGAGAAAAAATGGTACTGAATGTACCATACCATTAGTGATAAATGATTCCATATATAATTGAAATATCACTATAGTTTAATTATCATTAAAACAAATATATCCATGATCATAGAGGATGACATTATATAATCCTGACCATTTGGATGACATGTTTCTTCAACCTTTTTTTTGAAAACTGAGAGAATATGTGGTTTAGGTCTTACTTAGGAAACCTTCAGACAAAAATATTATCTAATGGTTATATTACTAATGGGGTAAACCTAGACATGGCCTAAAACATTATTAATTATCCCAAATCTATCTATTATAAATACTAAATTTGGGAACTTGACATTCCAAATCACTTCATCATTTTATGTTCTTTCATCACAAGCCAAATTTATAGTCATTTATTTTAAGATTCATATAAGAATATCTATTCTAAAGATATTTTTTTGAACTCATTATCAAATATTTTGAAATTTCATAGAAATATCTTAAAATAAAACACAATTTAGTAAGGAATATAGTCTAGGATAGAATATGACAACTTTGAACAAAAAAATTCACCAACTAAACATGTTTGGAAACATTTCTGTTATAATATAATGTCATTACATATTTTATAGCTTAATTTTTATAGTATTATTTTGTTGATATACCCATTAATACACTCCATTATGCTATTGGTTCATGTATTGGCATAATTTATTTATGATATAAAAGGAAAATACCAAATGTATATTATATAAATGAATTTTATTATACTAACATGAAGATATAAATTTATAATTTTTTTTCATTATCGAAATTGCTATCACATGGTTTATTTGGTTCTCTCTTTTGTGTCCTAATTATATAATAATCATAATTAATGCACCACCCTACTCAAATACTTCATGATCATCCATTTTAAGGTAACCAAATAAATTGTATTAATGGAATACATTCTACTAAACTATCTAATAGAATGGAAAAAAGTTTTAGATTTTGGCCAGAAAATATCACCCCAAACTTTAACATACTCAAATAAATCCCTTAGTATTAAGTAATAATTTAAAGATAGATATTATTTAAATTTATATTAAAGTTACTTTGTATATTTTATTTAGATTCATTATCCAAACCAAGGTCATTAATCCACCCTCAATCACACTTACTCCTCAAATAAATCATACTTCTCATTTCAACTCAACATCACAAGAGTGACCATTATGTTCTTATACCATTAGGTTTTAATTATACAATTGGTCAATAATTATTCCAAATTTATTGTGTATAGTATAATATTTGATATTTTTAAATTATAGGAACCATTTCAAAACAAATATTATTCAACAATTCAACCGCAAAAGTATCGATAGTCTGCATTTTATTAATCCCTTTTAAATGTATTGATATTTACATTATTTAAAGAAAATTTTGTTTTATATATAAATGTTAGATATTTATTTAGTCAAATAGTGCATATTAAAACCTATTTGTTCATAAAAGTACTTAGCTTCTCATATGCTCTAGCATTTTAGGGCATCCCAAAGTGTGCATATACATTATAGCATCCTTTTTATTTTTTTTGATGCATGTGAAAAAAACTCAATACAATTAATAAAAATTATGATTTTAATATAAAACATTAATGATTAAGAATACCATAAACTCATTACTATTCCAATATAAAATAATTTATTATTATTTTGTTATTAGATAGTTGGTGAATACAGGTACACACTCTAACTTAGAGCTAACCCCATTTTTCTAACCAACATATAACTCATGCTTATATGATCACCACAATTCGCCAAGTTCCATCAACCATGCAACCTTATTAGCTTACCCATTAGAAAAGTTAAACTGATGCTATAATGAATATGTTAATTAATTTAAATATAAATATATAGATATCAATTTAAATAATTTTCTTACCCATATCTCCATGCATGAATTCTCTATGATTTAATTATCAATATGCCTTCATGAGACTAGTTTCACCAGAATGATATCACTGTACTTGGCTAAAGTTTCCATTAAACTTTTATATTGTATGTAATTTTTAGTAATCATTTGATTGTATTAATTGTAATAAACCATTATTTATGTTTTATGATTAAAGGATTCATGTATACGAGTTGCCCCACATCACCTATTAGGAGATCCGACTGAATAAGATAAAAGAAAAAAAACTATAATTAATTCAGAATAAAACTTAAAAAATGATATGATATAATTGGAAAAACATACAAAAAACATGATACAAGCTAATTAGTAGGATCTGATTGATTTGTGGGATGTCTTGGATAGGTATAATCTGAAGGATGTGACTATTAAAATGCATGAACCGGGTTATCTACATGTAGTAAAGTGGAAGATAAAGGATAAAAAACATTGGAACCTAGATAGATAGTAGGAAATTGAGGAATCATAGACATGGTAGGATAAGGATAGAAGTATTGAGGATACATCATAGGGAATGGATATAGTATTTGTGGGAACATCTCTAAAGGATACATAGATATAGTATGGGGAGTAGATCTTATATAAGATGACGATGTGGGCATGGTTGGGAACATCCCCGGAGGCTCAAGAGGAGGATGAAAAAATGTGGTAGATAGGATGTATACTGGTAGTTAAGGGTGTGAACAGGTACGATTGGTGATTCGTGTATCTCTAGGAAAACCCACTCTCATAAGCATACTATTATGATGAGGATAGGTCAACTATGGTTCAGATCAACGCCCATAATTTTTTTTGATAAATAATAATAACATGATAATAAATGTCATGTAGAAGAAAAATATTACAATTATTATACTCACTAAGGGAACCAGAGGTGGAATCCCTAGTTTATGTAGTCATCGATCATTATCAAATAGTCTCTTCCTTTGAATTTATTAAATATATTTTATAATCTACGTAAGAATGAAATTTTCATTTATTATAAATAGTGTTTATAAATTATTAATACACCTTAGAATTCAAACAAGATATATACAATATCATAACATGTTTTAGAAACTATAACTTAAAACCAAGGTATACATGTTTTAAAAACCCATTTTAAACCAGTTTTTCAGATTTGAAATAAATCTAAAAAAATTAAATGAAAATAAACAATACTAAAACAAACAAATCATTCCCAAATAAAACTAAATTAATGTATTTATAGTAGTACCAACATAAGAAACCCATGTGAAGGTAAACTGAATGAACAATGAACATAAATGGTTGCCTCTATATATTACCCACCACTATATCAGGTTCAATATAAATTCTCAAAATTGGAAAATTTGATTGATCAAATAAAATATTTTGGTCAACACCAATGGGGGAATCAATGGTGTTAATTTTTCACACCATAATGAGTAATATGTCATGGGATTTCTTTGATAATGACACAATAATTAGGTCTCATATGATCTTTCACATAAAAAACTTATTTTTCTATTGGTGCCAAAATATATGGTTCATCATTATCTAAAAAGTGATTCATTTAAATAACTATGAATCCACAGTCATCAATAAATTTATTATATCACATAATTGAATCAAACCATTTATAATTCAATATAGTGACTTGACCATGAGAGTAATAATCCAATAATAATATTTTCACAATAAGTCCATAATAAGACAAATTTTTATATCGAGGTCTACTATCTGACGCACCAGTATAACATACCATTTTTGTAGTTAACATAATTCCATAATGTTGTGTTATCATATTTACTTCTTTATTGGTTGTAACATATTTATACGCATTTATTATTTAGTATTTTCATTCACAAACCAATGAATTGGGACCAAAATACAACACTCTTAATATTTGAGAGATAGAGTCAACATGAAAACTCAGTAACTAAAATATATATGAATAAGAAAATTAAATGATTATATATATATTTTATATAAATTAAATTATTGGTCATACCTTTGATTTCAAACAAGTAGGAAACATTGTGCTATGCAAAGTCTCTCTCATCCTTAAAGGCAAAGATCGATGAGCTCTACTTATAATTTGTTTATGTTACCTAAATAAAATGATAATAAAATTTTAAGGTATATTTGAAATGAAATAATATGAGATAACATATAAATATTCAAATTACCTAGTTGATGTAGTCATCAAAAAATCCACAATTAAACAATACTGTGCGATGTGCCATATCCCACTCATCAAGGATAAATGTACCAATGTATATAACCTAGTAATTACTCCTGCTTGGGAAGACATGGAAATGAGGGATTAATTTAACCATAATTCTCATATTTGTTTGTAATTTTTCGATTATTTCTTGTGATCACATCAGAAAAATACATTTAAAAAAAATCCATACATTCTAAAGCCAGATAACCTCTCACATTGGAACCATATGGATTATTCTTATTTTAGACATAAGATTTCATTTTGAACATATTTCTTTTAGTAGGATACATCCACCAAATAGAAATGGGTCCCCCAAGAAGCCTTTTAGTTAGAAGATGAACTATTAAATGAAGCATAAAAGTGAAAAATGGAGGGAAATTTTTCTCAAACTCACACAAAATTAATGTTGCCTCTAGAGGATTTTTTATCAAGAAAGACTTGTTTAACCATTTAGAAGAAAATGTTTCTATGAAAGAAAAACAAGAAAATAACTATCACCCTTATATTATTGGATAATAAATTATGTATTTCTAATGGAATTAAATCATTAAGAAGGATGGGATAATCAGGATTTTTTAGGGATTTTAGTTTCAAACCCCTTTTGTGAATTACATATAAATAATTAAATAATGAATTGATTAACCAATATGGAAACTAGAAAAATATACTTTTATTTTTCAAACTTTAAGTGGATTTTGTATAAAAATTATTCATCTTTTTAGATTTCATATGAACTTTTCCTAATGAAAAAAATGTCATATTTAAATTCATTAAGTACATTAGTTCCTAACATATGTTGAGGTGGCTGTTCAGTGTCAACCATACTATCAAACCTCAAGAGATTCTTCTTATATTGATGATCCCTTGGAAAGAATCATCTATTCCCTATGAAACTGAAAATATGATGATATTTAAGTTTTCTAGATCATGTATTTATTATAAAAATAGGATATTATAGTTTTACATTCATGATCTAAATAGACATAACTTGATAATAAGGGAAATTATTTATAGTTTATAAAAGGGAAGCACACATCTAAAATATTTTTTTTAAAAAGAATAAAATATGAAAACACTAATAAAATAAATATGATTCAACTCTTTTATTAAATTTTAAAAGTAGATATCTATATAATTGATAGGATTAATAGGTCCAAATATTAGTATACCCAATAAAGTGAAAGGGTTTTTTATACGCATCCATAGAGGAAGATTATGAACATGAATAAAATCTAGTCTAGAACTGTGAGAAGTAAGTATATGCCCAAATAGATTAAAACCATCATTAGGATAGAAACAACCTAACATTACACACCTTATCTAGAAAATCATGATGTTGTACATCAAATGTACACCATAATAATCCATCTATAGGATGAACCAAATCATCATTATCTTTATTTATATTAACATCATGCCATCTCGTATTGGTTGATATTTTAGCATACATGAATAGATTTTTAATCCTAGAATCAATGGAAGGTTCCACATGACTTTATGTGGCACATGAGACAGTTTTGTATATACATTTTTCTTCCATCGAGATGTACCAAATTATTTATAGTCATTAAGGTCTTTTATTTCCTCCCAAAATAAATTGAAATCTTCTAGATAAGCATGAATTTTATTTGTAGGAAATACAATATGGTTAATTAACATCCATTCCATATAATTGTTTGAGGGAATATCTGCATCATTAAGAAGAAATTAATTAAAAAAGGTAATAATATAATCAATTATTGTATTATAAATTCTATAAATGGTTTTTCCATTATATAACCACATTAAAAATTAATTTCTTTTTCATTTTAGTGCATTACTGATATACAATATTTCTAGCATCATCTATTATTTTTTTACTCTCTCGACATCATCATCTTTATTATTTTCCTCATGTGTATTTATATCATTTTCTTCTTGCACTGGAATACTATCTTTCACATGATAATGAAAAAATTAAAATTGATAAAATATGAAATTATCTATGCCACTTATTTCTTTATGTTCATGAATAATAGAATATTGTCTCATATGTCCAATGTGATTCCAAACATGATAGTTTATTTGAAATTCAAATTTTTTATATGGTATGAATAATATAGGATTGTCTCATCTCTATAATGTGATTCCAAACATGATAGTTTATTTGAAATTCATATTTTTTTTATATGGTAGATAACTTCTTACCGACTTAAACAAGGTATTTTAAAACAATTAAAATATGGGAAATGTATACAACCCCTATCTAAAGCATTGTTAAATGAAAATCTAAAAAAATATCTAACTTCTATTGAAACATGGTTGAAATCTGATCAATATGATACATCCGCCTTCTTTCCATTCTATTATAGGGGAAATGTTATATTCAAATGAAAAATGTAAACCATAATTAAAAAAATAATTACAACCTATTTTAATATGAAATTCATCAAAGAATTATAGTAAATAGACAATCAAATAATAATAGAAATAACATATAATATAAGAGACTCCTACAAGTAATGAACCAAATAAAGTATAAGAAATGGAATAGGAAAAGACTATTACACAATCCAATTAAATACATATGTCTTTATGGAACATTTTTTAAATATTCTATGTCTTGAATATGATATTAATTAAATTAAATACAATTGTCTTTATGATAGAAAACATTTACTCAAGAATAAAAAAAATGTGTCACCTAACATAAAAACCAAAAAAACATAGTATAATAACATCTTGGAAATTATACCATAATTGATATAAATAAATAATAATATAATCCTAATATCATATAAACTAAGATTTATACAATAAAAAATATATCCAAAATTTAATAAATGATATTGAAGTAAGAAGTTATATGATTTATGAAATGAAATAAAAAATGTGATAGAAACAATTACTCACCTCAAAGTGGAAGGGAAAAATGTATCACTTCTATCCTTCTATAAGCTCGAATAATATCCAATGATCATCTAATAACTCAAAAAGTAAATTTTAACTAGAAAAATAAAAGTAAATTGGGTCTACATACACATAGAGTATGCATAAATTATGAAAAAGATAAATTATACTAGTATTACACTAAATTACTAATTCTTAAGCATTATATTATAATCCATTACATTCTAGTTTGAAATAAAACCTTTAAACTAATATTTTTGTTTTCAATAAAAAATAAAAGCATTAAAGAAGGACATTTTATTCATCTCTTTGAATAAATGAATGTTATACACTTTTAAAACATATATTCCAATATATTTGGTAACATTTAATGACAGATAAAAATTTAATGGAATTATATTTAATTTATGAGGAGAAAAAGTTTCTTGCAATGAAAACTTTGATGAGGATTAAACAATATCAAGTGATAAGGATCAAATTTTAATTCATATAGAAAAAACGTTTTGCTAAATGGAAATAATAATTTCAAATAAAATATCACCTTATATCCAATGAACATGATTATAAAAAATGAAAAAAACTTTTAAAATCCATTATATATAAATACATAGTGAATATAAAAACTATGGGAATTAATAGTAAAAAAATACCATTATGATTAACATTAGTAATGAAAAATAAAAATGAAAAATAAAATTATGTAAGAAGAATTAGAAAAAATAAAGACATATTAAGATAATTGATAATAATAAAGTTTTACAATAAAGATCCCAGGTAAGTACCGGAATATCTAAGGTTGTAAAGCATTAGATATCTTTTAGATCATCATGTCTTTGTTCTATATTTCCACGGGAGAACCATGTCCACATAGTACATTTTATATGTGCGTTCAATATCATTAGAGTGTATTTTCATGGGATCACTATGTCTATATGGTTAAATTTTGATGGGAGAACCACATACCCAAATTATTTACTCCTTGAGATTGTAATTTCCTTATAAAACTCCACATAATAATTTAAATCATATCAAACATAATTTCACATAAAGTTCTATCTAAGTATATATCCTAAGTTCCCACTAAATTATTCAAGTTCTCTCCCATAAATTATTCTATATAATAACAATAAATATAATAACCCCCTAATAAATTAATAAAACAAACAAATTACTATATTAATTAATTACATAATTCGATAATGTATATTACAAAAATAAATTATATTTGATTTATGTGAAATTAAACTATAACTAAATTAAAAAACATATATATCTATTACAATCACATTTATTATGAAATACTATAACAAGAATATTCCTAATAAACCTTTTTCCAAATAATCAGGAAGAATCATGACCTAAAAATATCTTGGTTAGGTTTTGATACATAGATAAAAAAGAAAAAAATACTTAGCAGAAGAGAAGAAGGATTATGAACTCACTAATCTTATGTTAAAGAATATTATAATAAAAAAAATCTGCGAATAAGGGTAGAACACTGAGGATAAGAGAATGCCTCCACTTTCATAAGTGAGGGAGATTAGGAATCATGGGTAAATGGGGGGGGGGGGAGGGTGGGAGGCCATGAAATTTTTGAAGACACTATTCCAAAAGTTAAAAAAAGGTATATCCCAACCTATAATTATTATTTTTAAAAACTATTGGTATATTATAATATATACTAATGGTTTATTCAAACTGATGGTATATACTAAATCCAAGAACTCTATACCGATGGTTCTTGTAAACTTTTGGTATACATGTTTGGTAATAGCCCCATTTTCTATTAGTGACCCAAACTAGTTTATATCACGAGACCTACTAATGCATCAATGAGATATAATAGGCCACTACCATTATATAATAAGTCTAATTCATTCATTATATGAATTAAATGAATAATAGTTCAATACATAACCAACATAAATACTTATATTAAAAAAATAAGACATGGAATGCAAATATTTTCCATAGTCAATAAATAGAGAAACATGATCATAATACATCTTTAGAAACATGGAATTGTTATATTATATCCCCAGTAAATTATAATATTCATTAGATAATTTTGAAATATATGAAAATACTTTTAAAAGATCACTAGAACATTTCTTGATGAAAATAACCTCTTTATTTTGAAATCATTTTTTTTAAAAATTTAATGATTTATAGAATATTAGGGAAAAAAATTACTTGAATATAACAATGGAAACATGAAAAGGAATCTTCAAGGAAAATAGTTTTCATAATAGTGGGAAAATAAATTCATCCAATAAGTTTTAAAATAAATATTCCATTCACACCTTCAGTAAAAAATTCCTTATTTAGAAAATGACAAGAAGATTACTTTTAAAAATTTTATAAAAATTAAGACATGTTTAACAATTAATTTAATAAATAATTTTATACTAGTAAAAACATTCTTTAATTTTTTTAAATAAAATTCAGATATGGAAGAAAAAGGTTCCCAATTAAACAAAAAAACAAAGTCAATTTTCCTTAAAAAAAATCTTCCAAAATTTTGTGAACTTAGAGAAACTTTTAATTTCTAGAAATAGTTAGAGTATAATAAAATAGTTGGATTTTAAGATATAAATTTCATATAAATCCTCCAACATAAACATAGATATAAACAATTGTGAATAAGGATGATATTGTGAAATAAAACCTTACCTCAAGACTGATTTTATTCATATATGATTTGAAACTCTTATATAATGAATTTAAATTTTTTATAATTCTCTAACATAATCATATTAATACTTATAATAAAATATTTTTGTTTTATTATAACATCTTATTACTCTTTTATTAACAATCTTTTATTATCATCTTATTTTCGAGTGTTAACTGCTTCATTTTTCATGTATGTTTCGATTCAAAAGTTATAGTATTTTAATATTGATAATGGTTACATCATATAAATAATGTTAATAATTATATAAATATAATATATATTCATTATATAAATATTTATAATCATATATGAATGTTGGATATGAAAAATGAATCATATCACTTAAGGCAGTGGTAGTCCACATGTACGCACGAGTGGCGTTATCATTTTTTAACAGGCGGAAGGGTAAGGAGGTAAATTACATACTATATTTCTAGAATAATAATTATCTTATAAATATAATATATATTCATTATGAATATATTTATAACTTTACATTTAAAGTGATGAAGAAAAATTAATTACACTGCTATTTAGAGATGATAGGTCGTGCATACGCACATGCAATGTTTTAATATTCCATAGGATAAAAAGGAGTTGGAAAATGGACGTAACATATTAATAATAATGTCTCAATATATTTTTGATATTATATTTATTATGATAGTATTGGTATAATATATATTTAGGAATTATATGAAGAAATAACCTTTGAAAGAGTAGGTAATGATAATTACCTCTTCTTTGAGTGACCTCATTTGGATTACATCATAAGCCTTATTATAATGGTATTAGGAGAATAAATTAAGCTCAATAACGAAGGGAAATATTATGGTATGGTTTTTGGGAAGGTATTATAAGATCTATAATACTCAAAGATTGTGAAAAATGGAGTAGAAGAGATTCCCTTTTATAAGTGATGGGAGGGATATACATGGAATTATATAAAATATTTAAATAATATAATGTCATTTTCTCATGAAAGTTGAAAAAAATGGAAATAAAATTTAAATTAATATAATATAAATTTTAAATATATCAAACAAATAATATTTATATAAGTTTAAGTGGCATTTGTATCCTTATCTATTTGTTTAACCCTCAACAACCCTATTTTAACCCTAACCGTGGTAACAAATGTTTACTATTTTTACTACTTATTATGAAAAAATAAGCTAAAATTACTAATTAATATTAATTATTCTAATTATTAATATATAAAATATTTTATATGATTAATTTTTTATAAGTTTCATAAATTAATTTTAATATAAGTTTGAAAAACCTAATGAAAACTTTTTTAGAAAAATGTTTATTTCAATAAAAAATGATTTTATAAGAACAAAACAAAGTATAATTTTGATTAAAATGGAATTTATTGGATTTTATTAAATAAAATGAGACTTATTATTCTTTTAAATGAAAAAAATTAATGTAACAATGTATATACCTGATTAAGAGAGATGAACAAAAAATAGATTTTATTTGAACAAAAACATTACATAGATTTTTAAAATGTTATGAATATATTTATATTATAAAAATTATTTTTTATATGAATTATATGAATTATGGAAAAAATATTTGTTCCAGTAAATTTTTTTAATCTTTAAATTTATTATTATATCATTATAATTTTTTAAAATTAAAAGTTTTTATAAAGTCTAAATTTTTACTATTCACCAAAAAAGCAATTATTTCTAAAAAATATAAAAAATATACCCTAAATTATTTTTTACTTTTTAAATTTAAAAAATAAAACTCATTTCATTAAATTAAATTTATAATTTTTTTTAATTTACATTTAAATGAAATTATTTAATAAATGTATGTGCATTATGTTATTATTTCTCTAGAAAGAAAAGATTCCTATAATTGAAGCTTGAGTATTACATTATTCCCTCATATAATAATTTCACCCTAAAAATTTACAAAATTTCACATCATAAATATATATGGGTTGTTATTCATCATAACTTCTTTAGGTTCCCATTTCACCTATTCTATCATATGATTTATCCAAAGTACATTTTCTAATCAATTTGTTTGATTCCACCACACTTATTCTCTAGTGTAAAGAATATTGATTGTAACTTCACAATAAGATAAATTAGGTTCCAATTATATTTCCTCATAGATAAGAACATACATTGGGTATATCTTTTACTTACTTAATAAAGAGATATGGAAACATCATGAAATTTATAGAGGCTAGGTGGAATTTACAAATAGTAATCCATAACTCCTATTCTTTCCAGAATTTCAAAATGCCCAATGTACCTATGACTTAGTTTCAATTTCTTGATGAACCTTATTACACCTTTACATGGAGATACCATTAAGAAAAAATGATATCCTACTTTAAATTCTAAATCCTTTATTTGGTTATCATCATGTTTTTTATATACTTTGAGCTACCTTAATATTATTTTGGATAATATTCTATTTCATTGTTTTTTACTCAACAAGATCTGGTATTATAAGCTTACTTTCACCAACTTCATCCTAATAAGTTGAAGTGCGACACCTCTTTTCATAAAATGAATCATATGGTGTCATTTTAATACTGGAATGAAAGCTATTATTATATGGAAATTATACCAAAGTTAATACTGATCCCACATACCTTTAAAATCAAGTGATAATGACCATAGCATGTCTTTTAATGTGTGAATAGTCCTTTAAAACTTACCATCAGTTTGGGGATTATAAGAAGTAATAAAATATAGATCGATGTCATGATCCTTATAAATACTCTTGCAGAATTTGTATAAAAACCATGGATCACAAATATATACAATCAAAAGAGGTTCACTACGAAGTCTCAAAACATCATTAATATAGAGCCACAAAAGGTGATCAATAGTTATATATTCCATTATAGAAATTAAATGTAAATACTTGTTAAGGTGATCAATAATAACCCACATGGAATCATTCTTTCTAGGAGTCTTTGGAAATCCAGTGACAAAGTCTATAGTACCATCATCCCATTTCCACACAGGAAAAGGTAGAAGTTGTGTGTATCCTTTATGATATTGTATTTAATCCATTACCTATTTAAAAACCAATAATATTGATAAATAATTTGAAATCTACCATTTAATATTACCCCACCAAAAATTTTACTTCAAATATTGATGCATTTTGGTATGAGAAAGGTGTATAGAGAAATTTGAGCTTTGATCTTCATCTAGTAATTCTATTTTTAGCTCATATATGGATGAAATAGATAACTTCATTACAAATTTTAATATACTATCTTCATAGATGATGTCTACCAACTTTCATACATTCACATATTCAATTTTATTTTGAATATTTTTATTATCAAGATATGCCATTTTTATTTCCTCCAAGAAGTGTAGTTTATAAATCATTTGAAATATATTTTATATTTCCCCTTCCTTAATGAATCCCATATCTAACTTTACCAAATATATCCTTATCAATTATAATTTTAGTAAAAACTCCATAATATTTCCAACTCAATTAATTGGACACCTTATTATCTTTCTAGGGTGGTAGTGTATTGAAAAATCAAAATAATTGAGTAGTTATAACCATCACATTCTCCTCATGTTGATCCCTTTTTATGAGAAGATGTATTTAAAACTATTTGGATCCATATATATTTGACATATTTTACCATAAATCCAATGACTACATATCTTTATTTCAAATATAACTCCTACAAAATCAAGATAATGGGTTGGATAATTCTATTAATAAATCTATAACTACCTTGATGAATAAGAAACAACTCTACCATTTTCCATAAGGACACATCCAAGTCATTTATTTAATGCATAACTATATATCACAATTCCATTCCTTATCGATGGAAATCTTAATGTAAGTGTATTGAACAATCTCCTCTTTAATTATTCAAAACATTCCATACATTCTTTTGACCATATGAACTTAACCCCTTCATGTGTCATCTTTGTTAATGGGTTGGATAATAAAGAATTTTTTTAAATAAATCACCAATAGTAATATGCTAATCCAAGGAAACTATATGCCTTAGTTACATTAATTGGAATTGGACATTCTATCATTGCCTTTATCTTTTAAGGGTCAAATAATATCCCATCCTTAGAGACAATATAGCCAAGAAAATAAATATCCAAAATCTATAATTCTCATTTGCTAAATTTTCTATATAAATACTTTTATCTAAGAGTCCTAAGAATTATTAAAAAATGAATCTTATACAGATCATAGAAATTGTATTACATCATGATATCATCAATAAATAACACAAAGAAATTATCAAGATAATACTTGAATACTATATTCATCATATCGATAAAAACAGAGGGTGAATTAGTCAATTCATAGGGAATTACTACAAATTCATAATTTCCATACTCAAAATGAAATTCTATATTTATAATATATTCATTTTTTGTTTTTATTTTATGATACCTATAACGAAGATCAATATTTGAAAAAATAAATCTCATTAAAGTTGGTCAAAAAAATATGTGGAAAAGGTTACTTGTTCTTTATAGTAATCGAATTGATTTATTTAAAATTGATGCTCAACTGCATAGATCCATATTTCTTCTTAACAAAAAGAATATGGTATTTCCATGGTGAAACACTTGGGAATATAAATACATTATCATACAAATCCAATAGTTATTTCTTCAGTTACACCAATTCCATTATGTCCATCCTATAAGTAATCTAAGATATTGGTTTTTCACTAGATATGAGATTAATGTAAAACCCAATTTCATTTTTAGTTGGGTGTCTAGGTGTTTCATTATAAAAAAATCAATTTATTCCTACATAATATGTATATCCTCTATTCTAAGGATATGTTTCCCATTCATAAGTTGTGTATTCTATTTGTTGGGAAAAAATCCCTCAAGGTAACATTGCAGCATTTTTGGGTTGATTGTGTTTGTTGAAAAAGCAGGTTTCCATGGAGAATTGTCAAGTTCCTGAGAATTTGTTGACATTCCATGTTGATAAAGAACGATGACAAAGGAAAGGACGATCTGGAGGCGGTACAAAAGAGCAGTACAAGGTGGCGCCGTTTCCCAGTGTTTGCCAAATTTTTGGGGTCCAAAATTTGGAGTTTGGTGAGCATCGCGAAAAGTGGATTTCCATGAAGAGCATAATTTCATATGGCAAAGACATGAATTTCGCGAAGATAGGATGCATGGTTTGGAAATCGCGAAGACCAGAAGAATGGAGGTGGTGATGCTTCGTGATTACGTCAAGCTTCGCAAACGGCAGAGGCTGAAGCGCATCGCGGAGGTGAAGGGATTTGTGAGGGAGCTTCGCGGTGAAGGCGCGAAGGAATGTTGGGATTCGTGAGGGAGCTTCGCTGCGAAGTCGCGAAGGTATGTTGACGGCGATTCTTCACGACTACGTCAAGATCCGCGAACGGAAAATTTCCGTGGAGCTTCGCGATTTGGACAGAATTCCGGCAGAAACTTTGGAGCTTCGCGATTTGAGATGACGTGGTGTTGAATTTGTGCGGAAAGTTTGAGGGCCAGTGGAATCGCCTATAAATAGAGGCCGACCCCTTCGAGCGAAGTAGAGAGAATTTTCATAGAAGATCATTCGCTGTTGATTTGCGAAGGTGGTTCGCGGAGCCAGCGTGCTTCGCGAAAGAGGTGCTTCGCGGCGGCTATTGTAGCTCCGCGAAACCTACGAGCTCCGCGTTGGCTTACTTAGCTTCGCGAGGGTCATTGCTTTGCAACGGCTTGAGCATCGCGAGAGTGCTTCGCGAGGGTGCTTCGCGAGTGAGCTTCGCAAAAAGGTAGGAGCTTCGCAAAGGCTTGTTGAGCTTCGCGAAATTGGGAGCTTCGCGAAGTAGGGTGCTTTGCGAAGATGTTTCCAAAGGTAGTTGCCCAGTGGCCAGAGGCAAAGTGCTATTCATCAGTGGATGAAAGTTGGACTTCAACAGAGCATCTATCAATAGTTGAAGATGCATTATTTCATGCAAATGAAGAGACCTATAGGTCTATAAACTGTGATTGGATTCCCTTCACAAAGTAGTGAGCTTAGGAAGAGGAAGAAGGTGATCCTCTCCACCGGCAGTGAGCCAGAGAGAGAGAAACAAGGAGTGACCCTTGGGAAAGCAGTGAGCTGACCCTAAACTTTGTATAGGCAGTGATCCTGAGCATAAAAGTGATCTATCCCGAACATTGTAATCCACAGCTAGTGAAGTTTAGTGGAATTGGTACGACCGAAAACTTGTCGGTGTATGCTCCTTGGACGTAGCCCTTTGCGGTGAACCAAGTAAAATTGCTGTGTCCTGTGCATGCTTTACTTTTTGTTTACTTTGTGCAATAGGAAAGAGAGAGAAGAGTGTTTTGCTTAACAGTGAAACAAGATCAGAACAGGCGTTAATTTTTAATTAGTCATACCCTGATTCACCCCCCCTCTCAGGGTATTCAGCCTTGTGGACCTAACAATTGGTATCAGAGGGAAGGTTGACAGTTTTTCTTCTCTCAAATGGAGGTCACTAATCATAGAGGGATTCCGATCTTCGACGGATGTAATTTTCAGATATGGAAGAATCGAATGCAACACTATTTCCGATCATTGGGAATGGATGTGTTTTCAGAAGCTATGCATGGTATCACATCTGATATTACTAGCGGTGCATTATCAGAAGCAGAGCATAAAGAGTTGGATGCTGTTTCCAAAGCAATCAATGCCTTAGGGGGAGCCCTTTCCAATCCCATATATACAAAGGTGATGTCATGCAAAACGTCACATGCCTTGTGGGAAAAGCTCTTGAATATTTATGAAGGGGATACAAAAGTCAGAGAGGCAAAGCTACAAGTGTTGTGGAACAAGTATGAAGATCTGAGAATGAACCCAAATGAGTCTGTTGATGCATTCTTTGACAGGGTAAATGCTGTGGTAGAAGACATGCGGGGTCTTGGTGAGATTATTGAAGACATTAAAATCTCAAAGCGCATCTTGAGAAATCTTCCACCCCGGTTCAATCCGAAAGTTTCTATTTTGGAAGATAAAGATCCGAAAGAGTTGACATTGGATAACCTACACAACACTCTTGTTGCATATGAAATGAGAAATGATGACAAAGATGCTGTGGAGAAGGGGAAATCCAAAGAGGTGGAATTTAAGGCTATGAATAGGCTCACTATTGAAGATTCTCAGGAGGAAGAAGAGTCAGATGAGGTGATGTCGTTCCTTTCTTCAAATCTGCAAAGAGGAAAAGGAAAGTTTAAAGGGAAACTTCCACTAGCATGCTTCCGATGCGGAAAGGTTGGTCATCTTGCTGCAAGATGCCCCAAAAAGTTTCAAGAAGAAAGCGATGAAGATGGAGTTGAGATTCCCATGAAAAAATCTTCAGCCTATGTGAAAGGGAAGAAGCAGTTCAAGAGAAATTTCTTTAAGAAGAAGAATCTACTTTCACAAGAAATAGACTATTCAGCTAAATCTGTGGGCGAAGAAGTTGAAGAGATAGAAAACTGCAAAGATTGTGGATAGAATGCGATGGTGGCTGTTTCTAGTAGTGCTCTAGAAAAGAAAGAAACCGAAACTGATGAAGAAGAAGAAGAAATTGAAGGGAGAGTTGACATGGAAGCTGAATTAGAAGCAGCTCTTGAAGAGATAGATGTTTGGCGAGCAAAAAAAAAAAAAGAAAGCCAACAAGATAGTACGTGATGCCAAACTCTACATGCAACAACAAGAAGAAGAGAAGTCTGAGCTTTAGAAAGAAATTGAAAATCCTAAGTCTTCCAGGCCAGAGCGCACAGAAAAGGTTGATGAGCATAAGCTCAAGATTGAAGAGCAGAAAAGGGAGATCGATTGCTTGAGTCAAAAAGTGAAAGATCACGTCAAGCGTATTGAAGAGATTGAAGAGGAAGTTATCGGTCTGTGGAGAAAAGTTAAAGACCAGGAAAAACCTTTGAATCCCAACACATTCTTGGGAAATCAGGTCGTTACGAAGACTGAAAAGAAGAAAGAAAAGCCTAGTAGTTCAGCAGGAAAGAAGCAGCAATTGAACTCAGAAGTTAAGGCTGAGTCATGGCTTAATCGGAAACAAAAATCTGTGGCAGTTGAAGTTAGACCGCAAGCACCTGTCCTGAGATTGAAAGTGGATTTGAGCACAAAGCAGAATGAGAATACTCGGAGATCCCAAGGGGAAACTCGTAGTGCTGAAGTAACATGAAGGAATATACCTTATATCAGGTTTTATTGTTGTGGAAAGATGGGACATTCACAGTATGTGTGTTCCATAGACAAAAGATATTGAAAGGAACAAGAACAAAGATGGCAGCCAAACAGAGAACGTTTTTCCAGAACATATTTTGAAGGACACTGTTTTTGGTGCGGAGGATTTGGACACATGGCTAGGTACTGCACTCCGACCATTCAGAAAAATGTGCCAAAGCAGAATCAAAATGTTCGCCAGCAGCAGATCAGTGAACTGACAAGTGAGTTAAAAGTTTAGAACAGATTTGCAGTTTTTCAAGATGATGCTGGTCCATCATACTCTGAGAAAGAACAGAAGCCTCAATCCATGACGATTATGAAAGAAAAAGTATGGACCATGAAGAAGAAAATTGAGAAGGCCGTAGTTGCTGAAATTTCCCTTAAAGCATCAGATCGTTCTGGTGTGTGGATCGTTGATAGTAGTTGCACATCCCATATGACAGGCAACAAGGATCTGGTTACAGGAATAAATATGACAAAGAAGGAGTTGTCAAATTTGGAAATGATGAAGGCCTGAAGATTGTTGGATTAGGAAAATCCAGGTTTGGGGGAAAAGAAATGAGACATGCTGATGTCTTGGTGGTAGAGGGTCTCAGTCATAATTTGCTTAGCGTCAGTCAACTATGAGACTCTGGGCACTCTATCCTATTTACCAAGAAGATGGGTTTTGTTAAAGGAAAAGATGGAATAGTCATTCTACAGGGAAAACGAACAAAGGGGAATCTTTACCTGGTAGGTGGGGAAGAAGATTCATGCCTTTTATCTAGAGAAGAAGAAAATCGGCTGTGACATAAGCGACTTGGTAATCTATGTCAACCATCTATGGAAGATTTGGTAATGTGTGATGCTGCTAGAGACCTTCCCAAACTATCACGTGATCGCAGTCATACGTGTGATTCTTGTCAACAAGGGAAGATCATCAGGAAGACATACAGGCCAAAGGAACAAAAAACAACTGGAGTGCTCGAATTGGTGCATGCTGATGTATGTGGACCTATCTCACCACGAGATATAGATGGGAAAAGGTACTATGTTCTTTTCATTGATGACTATAGCAGAATGGCCTGGGTATTCATCATTACCCATACGACAGAGGTGTTCAGTTGCATAAAGTAGTACAGGAGGGAATCAGAAAAGATGCTTGGGTAGAAAATTCTGAAGTTTCGTACTGATAATGGTATAGAATTTACAAACAGTCAGGTTGAAAACTATCTTGAGAAACATGAGATAAGGCATCAAGTTTCATCAGTAAGAACTCCCCAACAGAATGGAGTGGTTGAAAGGAGAAATCGGATCATCAACAACATGGCCAGAACAATGCTTATTGATAAGGACCTACCAGAGAAATTTTGGAAGGAAGCAGTTTTGACATCGGTCTATGTTTCAAATAGGTCCCTGTTATGTCCGAAGCAAGGGAAGACTCCGTATGAACTGTGGTACGGAAAGAAGCCAATGTTGAAATACTTTCAAATCTTTGGAAGTAAGTGTTTCATTCTCAACAAAGAACATCATAGGAAGTTTGAGGCACGAGGAGATGAAGGGATATTCCTTGGCTATTCAGGGAAAAGCAAGGCATATAAATGCTTCAACAAGAGGCTAGGAAAAATTGTTGAGAGCAATGATGTCACTATAGTCGAAAATGAACAGACTGCTCAACGACCCAATGAACAGTTTCTGAATGAAAGTGATGATGAGGTAAGCAACACAGGGGGAGTAGAAGTGGCAGAGGCTGACTTAGAAGAAGATACTAATTATGAACAAGAGAGTGTCAAGTCTGTATCTGCAAGGAAGCCAAAGAGTCGAGCTGAAATTGATAGAAAAAATATCATTGGTGATCAGACAGCTCCAGTTCAGACTCGAAGAATGAAATCATTACAGAAAACATCGTTTTTATCTCAGGTGGAGCCAAAATGTTTTTCCGATGCAGCTGAAGATGAAAACTGGGTTCAGGCTATGAATGAAGAGCTTGATCAAATTGAGAAGAACCAGACATGGAAGATTGTTTCGAGGCCAGCAGACAAGAATGTCATTGGGACCAAATGGGTCTATCGCAATAAGATAAATGAAGATGGCACAGTGATTCGGAACAAAGTACCTCTAGTGTGGAAGGGGTACTCCCAGATCGAGGGAATTGATGTTGATGATACATTTGCACCGGTTGCAAGGCTGGAGACAATAAGATTATTCCTAGCCATCTTAGTGCAAAGGAAGTTCAAAGTGTTCCAGATGGATGTCAAATCTGCATTCTTGAATGGTGTTCTAGAAGAGGATGTGTATATTGAGCAGCCAGATGGTTTTCTCATTCATGAGGATGATAACAAAGTTTGTAGGCTGAAGAAGGCATTGTATGGGCTGAAACAAGCACCAAGGGCATGGTACTCAAGGCTTGATCAGTACTTGAAGAAGCTTGGTTTTCAGTGTGGAGGAGTTGATTACAATCTCTATTTCAGTAATGACAGTAATCAATGGATGATGGTGTTGGTTTATGTCGATGAAATAATATTTGGTGGATCAGATGAAGCTCAGTGAAGACAGTTTTTTGAATTCATGAAAAATGAGTTTGAAATGTCAATGATTGGAGAGCTAACGTTTTTCCTTGGTCTACAGGTAACACAAGGAAGGAATGAAACATTCATTTCTCAATCTAAATATTCCAAGGAGGTCCTGAGAAGGTTTGGAATGGAAAAATTCCAAGGAGATGAAGACTCCGGTGGCTACCCAGATGAAATTATCAAAAGATGAGGATGGCAAGGCAGTTAATATCATAGAATACAGGCAAATCATTGGAAGTCTGTTGTACTTAACCGCAACAAGGCCTGATATTGTTTTCTCCACATGCCAAGCAGCGAGATATCAGAGTAATCCCAAGGAAATCCACATGCTTTCAGTGAAAAGAATACTTCGGTATATCCAGGGCACAGTGGATTTCGGCTTGACATATACTGACAAATCTCAGATAGAGTTATTGGGCTATACTGATGCAGACTGGGCCGGTTTAGCGGATGATAGAAAATCAACATCAGGTGGTGCATTCTATCTTGGTGGATTGTGTATTTCTTGGCTAAGCAAGAAGCAAGATTGCATTTCATTGAGCACCGCAGAAGCTGAGTATATTGCGGCCACTCAAGCATGCACACAATTATTGTGGATGAAGCAGCAGCTTGAAGATATGGGAGTTGAAGTGAAGTCTCCGATCAGAATCCAGTGCGATAACTCAAGTTCTATAAATCTTAGCAAAAATCCCATCCATCATTCAAGGACAAAGCACATTGAGATTAAGTATCATTTTATCAAGGAGAAAGTTGAGCAGGGAATCGTGAAGTTGGAGTACGTGCCTACAGAGCTACAGGTTGCAGACATTCTGACAAAGGCCTTACCCAAGGAAGCTTTTGAGCGGCATCGCCTGACTCTAGGAGTTTAGTCGATTCCCCGTACTTGACACAGTGTGGGTGTGGGACCCCCTCCCCCCCTCTCCCCGAGGTATGGTGTGTTTTCCCTAATGTGCTAATGTGTTCTCTACTCTGTTACGGCCTGCAAAGGAATGACCTTTGGGTTCGTTGACAAAGGGGGAGAAAAGTGTTTGTTAAAGGGGGAGAAAATAGTGTAGAGATTTGATAAATCATAACGGATACGGGGAGAAGATGACAGGTGGAGTAGCCATAAAGGGGGAGCAATGAGAAAGGGGGAGATTTTTAAATCTGATGATGCTAGAAGTGATCGATCAAAGCATAGATATCACGACAGCTGAGGATCGTGATAAAAGCGGAACAGTGGTGTTGGATAGGTGAGAGAATGTTTCTAGCTATCATCAATTGGTATCAGTGTGGTTCAACAATTGGTATCAATTTAAGAATTGGTATCAGGTTGGAATCGACAATTGGGGTCTGACATGAAGTGATTCATTGATGAACTTTTCATACTACTCTTGTTTCTCACGCCGAGCATTCCTCATGTGGGCTTCGAGTATGTGTTAAGTGAATCCTTGAATGCTATCAGAATCGCAAGAGGCGAATGGTGGTAGCGATTGGAAGAAGACTCAGTGAGGTATCAAAGTGCAGAAAATCATTCTGGGCAGAGTTGTGAAGAGTTTTCAACAAACCCAAAGGGGGAGATTGCTGGGAAAAAATCCCTCAAGGTAACATTGCAGCATTTTTGGGTTGATTGTGTTTGCTGACAAAGCAGGTTTCCATGGAGAATTGTTGAGTTCCCGAGAAGTTTTTGACATTCCATGTTGACAAAGAATGATGACAAAGGAAAGGATGATCTGGAGGCGGTACAAAAGAGCAGTACAAGGTGGCGCCGTTTCCCAGTGTTTGCCAAATTTTTGGGGTCCAAAATTTGGAGTTTGGTGAGCATCGCGAAAAGTGGATTTCCATGAAGAGCATAATTTCATATGAAAAAGGCATGAATTTTACGAAGATAGGATGCATGGTTTGGAAATCGCGAAGACCAGAAGATTGGAGGCGGTGATGCTTCGTGATTACGTCAAGCTTCGCGAACGGCAGAGGCTGAAGCGCATCGCGGCGGTGAAGGGCTTTGCAAGGGAGCTTCACGACGAAGGCGTGAAGGAATGTTGGGCTTCGCGAGGGAGCTTCGCGGCGAAGTCGTGAAGGTATGTTGACGGTGATTCTTCGCGACTACGCCAAGCTCCGTGAATGGAAAATTTCCGTGGAGCTTCGTGATTTGGACAGAATTCTGGCAGAAACTTTGGAGCTTCACAATTTGAGATGACGTGGCGTTGACTTCGCGCGGAAAGTTCAAGGGTCGGTGGAATCACCTATAAATAGAGGCCGACCCCTTCGAGTGAAGTAGAGAGAATTTTCATAGAAGATAATTTTCTCTCGATTTGTGAAGGTGGTTCGCGGAGCCATCGTGCTTCGTGAAAGAGGTGCTTCGCGGCGGCTATTGTAGCTCCGCGAAACCTGTGAGCTCCGCGTTGGCTTACTTAGCTTCGCGAGGGTCGTTTCTTTGCAACGACTTGAGCATCGCGAGAGTGCTTCGTGAGGGTGCTTCGTGAGTGAGCTTCGCGAAAAGGCAGGAGCTTCGCGAAGGCTTGTTGAGCTTCGCGAAATTGGGAGCTTCATGAAGTAGGGTGCTTTGCGAAGGTGTTTCCAAAGGTAGTTGCCCAGTGGTCAGAGGCAAAGTGCTATTCATCAGTGGATGAAAGTTGGACTTCAACAGAGCATCTATCAATAGTTGAAGATGCATTATTTCATGCAAATGAAGAGACCTACAGGTCTATAAACTGTGATTGGATTACCTTCATAGAGTAGTGATCTTAGGAAGAGGAAGAAGGTGATCCTCTCCACCGACAGTGAGCCAGAGAGAGAGAAACAGGGAGTGACCCTTGGGAAAGCAGTGAGATGACCCTAAACTTTGTATAGGCAGTGAGCCTGGGCATAGAAGTGATCTAGCCCGAACATTGTAATCCACATCTAGTGAAGTTTAGTGGAATTGGTACGACCGGCAACTTGTCGGCGTATGCTCCTTGTACGTAGCCCTTTGCGGTGAACCAAGTAAAATTGCTGTGTCCTGTGCATGCTTTACTTTCTGTTTACTTTGTGCAACAGGAAAGAGAGAGAAGAGTGTTTTGCTTAACATCGAAACAAGATCAGAACGGGTGTTAATTTTTAATTATTCATACCCTGATTCACCCCCCCTCTCAAGGTATTCAGCCTTGTGGACCTAACACTATTCTTCTCTAATAATTTCATTAAGGAGAGATAATGGAGGTTGATTTAGACATGATTTAGATGATATAATCTCTTATATAAAGATATGGGATTCTATATTTTTATCAAAAATCATAATATCCTTCTCTCATAAATAAAATTTTCCTTTTTAATTTAAAATTTAATATATTCCAAGGATTTTATCAAAGTCAATCATAGGTATAATAATAAAGTTTTCAAATAAGGTAAGTCTATGTCTCATAATGGGAACTAACTGATATATTATTATTGTAGTAATATTTCAACTAGGGTTATTTATTTTAAACTTCCTTCTTAATGTTCTGTGGAAATATATAATTTTATTGAAAATTATGTAAGATATAAGAGTGAAATGATACCAAATAAAGTAAATAATTAGTTAATTTTTTGGC
Organism: Viscum album; assembly: GCA_963277665.1. Lineage (NCBI taxonomy): Eukaryota > Viridiplantae > Streptophyta > Magnoliopsida > Santalales > Viscaceae > Viscum > Viscum album. Next base: position 228,662,514 of record OY728162.1, read on the forward strand.
TACAATAAATATACCTACCGGTACATCTTTAGGAACTTCAAACTCATCTGTAGTGATTGAATAAGGTTAGATATTATCCCTTGGCCTTTTTTGATAAAAATTACCTTGACACTTGGGGAATTTAATCAAATAGTTCCTTGTCGCTTTGAAAATGAAGCATTTGACATTGGACACTCCTTTTTTTCCCTTGTAGACATGAGATTTATGGCCTTTATCTCCACACTTAAAGAAAAATACCATTAACATCAATAATTTTCCATGGTGTTTATTTCCAAAATTATTACAAGTTATAAATTACACCCTTCCCTTTTTCCCATTTACCGTATTTCCTTTTTGAAAGTGCTCAGCCACCTGCTTCTTTTCTTGTTTTCCCTAGAAAAAATAATACGCATACAATTGTTTCTCTTTCTTGATGATACTTGATACTATGTACTTAAGTATTAAAAATTTATTATTGATTGATCCTTTTTAAATAATAGGCCTTATCCCATAAAAAAAATAAATCTTACTCTATGGATTATATACATAATCTGAAGCATGATTTTCTATCCTTGTAAAGTTAGCAACATATTCAGAAAACTTTTCTCCTTAATTTTGGATTAGAATGAATAATTTACTCTCCATATTATATAATTGCTAATGATGAATTATTTTTCAATGAATATATCCTTAATAAAGTATTCTACACCATACTATCTATTTCCTATGACTCCATAATGTTCTGGATTAATGAACACCATTGATCAACGTATTATTGATGATTATAAATGGAAAAAATAACTTTATCTATTTCAATATTTACCAAACCAATAATTATGTTCTCCATGGAATTGATCCATTGCTTAGATAATAATAAATTGTAAGTACCATTTAATTATATAGAGTTTTGTCACATTAAGACATCCAACATTATTTCACCAAGTTGGAGATCGACAAGATGCTCTATATAAGCATGGTTATTGGTCATAACCTATGTGTTCTACCTCAATATAGTTATAATTTGTTTATATATAGCTGCAACTCTAAATCCAAGTTCATTTTATTTTCTAGGAGGAAAATCCTTACATAAATTACATGCATTGATATAATTTTTATTCCTTCATCTAAGAACCATTTCTAAACTGTGGAATATATGGAATTAGTATATAACATTATGAATTTTAAATCCAATTATATAATTCTAAATTTTGTTTAACAATTAACATAAATTGATAATTTATATATAGATAATCTCATAATCATAAGCCTAGTATCTTTGGGAATATATTTAAATTATAAAAATATTTTTAAATCATTCATAATGGTTTATAAAGATTATGTGAATGAACCAAAGAATGTCCCTTGGGTGTGTCTTTCAAGGTGTGAAGTATTAGACCCACTTATCGTGTACCAATGCAGATCAAGTTAATACACAATTCACCAATTCCATATTTTTTACCCCTAGTTGTATAGGTGCCACAACCACATCAAGTTATATATATCTAGATATGTATGTATTTTCTAGGAAAACCACACAATCTCTACTTCACCAAAAAAATATTATATTATCCTATACTTAGACTTATACTCAGAGTATATCATAGTGTTATGTTCTTTAATATATGTTTTCCGAAATATAGTTCCTATGGTTTATAATAAACTTAGTTTGATTTTAATCGTAACACCTTGGATATAGTAACCTGGAGCCAATAGTTATTTTATTACATTGTAACAAGATACATGGGATCAAATCCAGAAGGATCAAATAGTTTAGTAGTCTTGGGGGACTATACACATACATGATTCTCATATTTAATTTGGAAACATGAAATAAAACTTAATATTCTAGTGATAAATTTATCATTTATTCTAGTTATATCCCTAAAATCATTCATAAATACCTTCTTGGTTACATAGGGAAAGAAAAATATAATAAAGGGTGATATCATATTCTTAGTTAGGGAAAACATACAACAGAAGCTATTATAGGATAAATAAATCATGAATAATATGGAAGAGATAAATAATAATCAAATATTTTATATAACTAATATCATAAAAATGGGACTAAAATCATGGATGGAATAGAAACATAAATAATCACATGATTAATAAAAACTAGTTTCAAAATGATAGAATTCATAATGTTGGACATCATAATCTTACCGATAAGGCCTCATGGCATGACATAATACATAAATAGGTAATACATACGTCAAATACCAAAACTAGTTTATCTCATGAGACATGCTAATTCATCAAGGGGCTATAATGGGCCCTTAATGTCACATACAAATTTTAATCCATTTATCATATGAAAAAAGTGAATAATAATTCAATACATATTCAACATAAAAATTCATATTAAAAAAACTAGAATACTAAATTTTAATATTTTACCCAATAAATAAATTGAATGACATGATCATAATCTATCTAGAGTAATATGGTGGATGGTTTCATTAGATTATATCCCTAGTAAAGATTAATATTCATCAAAGGATGTTTACAAAGAAGAAAATAATTTTAAAATATCACTTGAACAATTTTTAAAGAAAACAACCTTTTCATTTTGAAATCAATTTTTAAAGATCTAGAAATTTACAAAATATTAGGAAAAACATTTTCTTTAAAAATAACCATGAAAACTTTAAAAGTAATATTAAATCAAAATATTATTTGTGATGGTAGGAAAACTCATTTGTTCTATAATGTTAAAACAAATATTCCATTTAAACATTCAGTAAGAATTTCACCATTAGGAAAATTAAAAGAAGACTCATTTTAAATATTTTTATAGAAATTCATAAATAGGTAAAAATGTCATTAAAAATAATTGTATAATAGTAAAACCATCTTGGAATATATTTTAAAAAACAAGGATATGGGAAAAAATATACCCAACTAAATAAAAAAAGTATGTTTTCTTTAAAAAAATTATTTCATACTTACTTAGAGAGAGGAAGATGAGACGAAAACATGTAATTTCCATATATAATGAGATGAAAATAAAATATATGGGGTTTAATATAGAAATATCATATAATTTATCCAACAAAAACTCAAACATAAAATATCCCAACTATGGACGAGATTGTGAAATAGACCCTTACCTTTAGTCTGACTTGTTTCATAAGTTATTTTAACAATATGTAAAATAAATTTAATTTTTTTTTATAATTCTATACCAGAATAATATTCATAATTTAATACTATAATTATATTTTTTATAAAATATTATCACCAATTCATTAATAATATTTCATTATCATCATTTTTTTGGGTGTTAACTGCTTTGTTTTTCATGTATGTTTCGATTCAGCGGTTATGGTACTTAAATCTTGATCTTAGTTCCATCATACCTAAAATGTTAATAATGATATAAAAATAACATATATTCATTATAAACATATTTATAAAAATCCATGTATGGTGGACATGAAAAATGAATTGCATCACTTCATTAAGGTGGCAATCCACACGTACGCACGAGCGATGTTATAATTTTTTAATGGGGGAAGGGTAATAAGGTAAATTATATATTATATTTATTGAATATTAATTATTTCAAAAATATTATATATATTCATTATTTCAATATTTATAACCAAACATTTAATGTGGATTTGATAAATGAATTACATGGCTACATAGAGATGGTAGGTCGTACGTATGTAAGAGTTATTTTTCATTTTCCATAGAATATAAAGGAGGTAGAAATTAGTTGTCCCATATTCATAATAATATATAATTATATTTAAAATACTAAATTAATTATGTAATGATTGATACATTATATTTATAGTATATATAAGAATAGATAAAATCTGAAAGAGTTTACAAAGACAATTACCTCTTCTTTGAGAGACCTCCTTTACCTTACTCAATAAGCCATCTTAGGATATTATTAAGGGAATAAAAGAATCTAAATAATTAATTTAATGATTCTATCAAGTTTTTTATTTAGATATTTTCCAATATAGAGTGCTAAAAGTTTGTGAATAAGGGAGGAGAAGAGTTGTCCTTTTATAAGTGAGGGGAGGGACACACATGGAATCAATTAAAATATTTAAATAATATAATTTCATTTACTTATAAACATGGAACCAAATGGATAAGTATTATAAGTTAAGATAATATTAGGTTTACATTTATTAAAAAAATAATATTTTAAGAAGTGTAAGTGGAATTTTTACCCTTAAATCTTAGTTTAATCCCTCATGATAAACCTATTTTAACCCTAACTATGGTAACAAATTTTTAATAATTTTAATATTCATTAAGACAAAAAATTATGTTGAACTAATTAACTAATAATAATAATATGATGTTAAAAAATATTTAATCTATTTTACATTATTAAATTTCTATAAGAATTAGAAAATAATTTTAATATAATTGTGCAAAATGCAATGAAAACCATTTTTAGAAAAATATTAATTTTAAGGATAAAAAATGATTTTATAGAAAAATAAAGTATAATTTTGATTAAAATGGAATTGATAATTTTTTTAAATAATTGGAGACTTATTTTCTTTTAAAATTAAATAAAAACTGAAAGTAACATTGTATATTATTAATTAATAGAGAAGATCTATTTTTTTTATTTGAATAAAAACATTACTTAAATTTCAAAAATATTAAGCATATATTTAAGATTTAAGCATTAAAATTTTATAGAGATTATATTTATACTTGAATATGTTTTTATTATAGAATAAATGTTATGTAATATTTTAACCATTTTTTATATCATTATAATTTCATAAAAGTGATTGTTTTTATAAAATCACATTTTTCACTATTCATCCAAAAATCAACTATTTCTGAAAAATGTAGAAAATTCATCCTAAGATAATTTTAAAATGAAAAATTAAAATATGCAATTCATTTCATAAAATTTAATTAATAAAATTTGGTAATTTATATTTAAATCATATTCTTGAATAAATCTATGTGCATTGCATTATTATTTTTCTAAAAAGAACTATAATTGAAGTTGTTGGGTTATATAACCACCAATTGTATCCCTAATGTATTATATCATATATAATAGTTATATGTATAGTAAATAAAATAGATATTAATATACATCAGATAATAAATCATGTCAATTCATCTTATATTAAATAAGTAACTAGTACACTTGATCTCTCCTACTTCATCAATTGATGGTAATCACATATTTCATCACCACATCATATTAGGGGAAAAAATATAAGATATTTATAATATAGAAAAACCCAAATATAGAGAACCTATCTGGGTAAGTCATAACATTTCCATGCCTAGGTTTACAATTTTCAAAACATATAGGAAACACATCAGGGAAATTTATAACATAGCTATACCCACATATAAGAAGCCCATATTAGAATGGAATCACATATCTAGTCTCAGGTTTATGGGAATTATGTATACATGACACACATCTAGGAAATGAATAAAATTTCCATATACATGTTTATAAGAATCTAGGGATCACCTCCCAATACTCTCGAGGAGATGAGAACATGGGCGATGTAACTCTAAAAACCGATTCCCATGGTCCCATGAACCCATCATATCATTAGTCACATTTTCCACCAATGTATTTTATCCATATAGTGAGGATAAATCAAGAAAATCATTTAATAAAATCCCAAATCCTAGATCTCAGCTAGAAACCCATTCTTGTATAGCGCTCTGATAAAAAATGAAATCATGAACATCAGTCCTAACTCATATCTACACATACCAACCACCGAAAATAGCCTATAACAATAATAATATACCCTAAAAATCCAAAATACCATAGTTATGATCAATCCCATGACCCTAATTCAATAATCATACTTTAATGAATCAATATAATATAATATTCCCATAAAATGAATTTTCATATCATTCCCAAGGAACAACTCATGATTCTTTCATATTTTAAAATCCTATTTCAATTATCCCATGATGATTATAATTTTTAACTTCTTTTTTCCAATCAACCATATATTAAGCATGCATTGGAAAAGTCATCCATAATAAATATCCAACCTACTCTAAGGTGAATCATCCATCAATACCAGCCAAGTTATCAGGTTATTATCACTATGGCCTGTAATTAATATATCCCAATTTACCTATCTAAGATAGTACAATACCTAAGGTAAATTCCATCCCCCATTTTTCTCAAAGAACCACTTTCCACACCCATAGTCGATGATCACTCCCTTGAACCACTTTAGGTAACCCACTCATCATGAAACACTAAATCTCTTAGGGTAATTATGGTATATCATTCCCATTTTGATCAATACATTATTTTTCTAATAATTTTAGGGTATAAGATTCATCATATAATCCCATTATACAAAACCCAAAGGTTACACATTAATTGAAATCACTACTAGAGGATGAACCCACATGGGTTTCATTTTCCCATGTAGTCAAGGATTATACAAAGATACATGTGTAATATTTCATTAATTGATACCCTCTAGGGTTTATAAATCATAAATAGTAAAAAATATCCTTGGTGACATGGTTTTTGGGAATCTCTTAGTTTCAAAAAACACATGAAAGATACCCACTCCACTCTAAAGATTCCCCACCCTAGCCCCTTACACAAATGGAAAACACTTAGACCCTATAAACAAAACCATCCTAAAACATTAAGCATGTGCACCTAATCATATGAATACAAAAAAAATATTTATGTATTAAAGGATCCTCTAAACTAAATATCAAAGTTACCACTCCTTCAATCACACTCATACAAGCCTTGTACAATATTGAACCAAGCATCACCAATATCTCAATCCCTATGAATCATTGTGATACTAAAACCATGAACAACGGTATACATAAGGTCCAATATATGCCTTTAAAACCCAAATTAGAAAAATTATAATTAATTGATACCCAATTAATCACAAAATTAAAACCAACTTTATATAATCCCTAGAAAAACTCACCCAGTGGTGTACCTCTATCAAAATAGTTATAAATAGACATCATTATTTCCATTTTGAAATTATATAGCCATTAAACAAATAATACCTATCATTTTGTGATGATTCCATCATCTTATGGAATAATATTTATCAAATACCTAAAAAACTAGACCATTAATGAGAAACATGTAATGGGAGACATGATATTGAAGAAGAGAGTTGAATTAGACTTATTTTCCATGAAAAACTTATATAAAAACTAATGTATTAAGAAAGAAAAGGGGGAATAAATGGGAGAAAAGGTGGTTCCTCCCTTTACTGGTCCATGGGTTAGGAGAGAATAAATCCTAAGTGGGGGATGAAATATTTTTTTGGGAACTAAACCCTTTGCACCTCCAAAACAACAACCCTATGACCTACTGAGTTCCCGGTCAGCCTGTATTGGGTACCTAGTACCCACCAACCACCTAGTAAAGACTCACCAATTGGACAATGGGTGTCTAGGGGTACTTTCCATAAAAAAATACAATGATAAATCAATACCCAAGGGCTTATTACTTTTTTACTTAAGTATAAGGGCTACCCAAAACCTACTTTATTCTTCTACCAACACCTACAATCCCCCAAAACCTTACAGAAATAGACTCAATTAAAAACTCAATCCCAAAAAACTCAATCCAAATAATAATTAAAAACTACCCTTGATCCAAGTCAATAAAAATTAAAATTTCTTCCTAATAACAATAAACTATAACAATTCAAGTTATTAAAATCTATGAGATTGAAAATAGAGTAAAAGATATATAGTTTGAAACCAAAGGTCTAGTGGACTCAAGGGAGTTATAGGTGGGATTGGGTATTTAGAAACCCAAAACTAGGAGGTTATACGACATTAAGGTGGATGACGGTTAGGTTAAGGAGAAAAGGGAGGCTATATAGGATCCTTCATGCTCAGAGAGATAAAAGCATAAGAAAAAGTATAATGATTTAACTTATATTAGAAAAAATAGTATAATAATATATTTTTATATTTCATAATTTAAAAACTAGAGGAATTAATGAAAATCTAGAGAGAACAAAGAAAAATCATTGAAATATCTAATTCAATTATAAGGTGATCCACCTAGGGATGGATCGTTTTAATGATTGGTTGAATCCATATCAATCAATGATTAAAGGAGACTCCCAATGGCCATAGGGGACCTATCACAAAAAAATAAATATGATTTAAATTAAAGGATATCCAAACTAGAGACATATATGATCTTAAATATGGATAGAATTTAGGTATCCACATAAAAATTATCATTAGATACCAATTAAAGGTCTATATAGGATGTATACAACATATTTAATAGTTCTATTTAGAAGAAAAAATGGGAAGAACATGTTTTTTATCAATTAATTCAAATATAAAGTCAATAAACTAATACCTTTGAGGTTAATTTTGGTATATTATAGCATGGATTAACCAATTTAAAACTTATCTATCATAGAATAATGGTATTGAAAGGCCAGAGTTGAAACCTCCTCATTTTAATAAGAGATCAATGGAATCCCTTTGAACATGAATGACTAGGATAATGGACATAAAACTATAGAAAAACCTTTTTTCATAGGTTTTTACAATTTATCCATGAAAGACGACCCCACTTGGAGGTTCCAATAATTTGAAGGAGGTCCATTGACAAAAAAAAACCATTTTAGTGATTCCAATGGTTTTGGATTAAAAATAGTGTTTGACGAACCTTTATCTTGAGTGATAGAGTGAATCATGGGGGAGGTAGGTCTATCCCTATTTAATACATTTTTTGTTATGTTATCCACATAAAATCATTTTAATATACTATTTATGTATCTTTATTAGTGAATTAATATTAACTCAGTCAAATATTCAACTTGTAAATCAATAAAAATGTATATTATCAATATTTTTCATCTCAAAGAAATTTAATAAAGAATAAAAAATATTCCTGATCTCTTTAGGAATCCCAAAACTTTTTATTCCAAAAATATAAATGACAGTGACTCTAGATTTTAATTGAACCACATTACATAATTAATGTAAATTAATCATGTGATATAATTTATTTGAAAACATTGATTCTTGTGTAAACCATGTGAATATTTGATTTATTAAAGGTGATTTAAGTAATAAAAATAAATTAATTTTTCAATAAATAATAATTTCATAAACAAGTACCATTTGAGGAGAAATGTAAAGATCTCTCGATTAAGTTCTTAGATATTATCAATGCTACTATTGTTCTTAATATTTATGATGGGATTGAGATTTCTAAATCTTATCAAGAAACTTGTAAGAGATTCAACAAGAAAATTTCAAAAGGTGAGGTCCATGTATCAACTAAATCTGAAGGCTGGATTTCTAAGAATTCTTCTTGTCATCATGATCACTATTTTATAAAGTCATTTCCAGATATTCCAGGGGGAAAATTGGTTGGGTGGGATAACATTTCAAATAAAGTAAATCAAAGATATTGGAGACTAAGATTCATTTAATTGGGAATATAAACATATTATATGATGGTTCAATGAATATATGATGACATCATTATTAGCATGTCTCTTATTTGATTATTTGTTTTATCGCTAAAGTGATTCTTGACTCTCAGTACTGTAACACCCCAAGTTTTTATGGACTCTTTTTTCTGGAATAAATTAATTTTTTATTTATGTCTTATAATCCACTAAGTGAAAAATTAATTTCATATGAAACCGACTTGTCTTACGTTACACACAACACTGAATTGGCATACATTACACACAATACTGAGTTTCTATGAAATATTATTTTATTGTTATAATTTTTTAAATGAGATAATTATAACCCAACCATTAAACTTAGAAATATAAATATAAATAAATACTTTTAAAAAAAATTTATAATTTTTTATATAAATATAACACATTGATAATGAAAATTATAATTTTTGGTAAAGTCTGCATATGTTTTAAAATACCATTTTCTCAAATAAACCGCTTTTCATGTCTTTTTGTGAAAAAGTAAAATTAATTTTTAAAAAAATTTTGTAATTTAATTTGATAAAATAAACACTATTTTTCGAATTTATAATGTTGAAATTATCTTAGGGTGAATGTTTGGGATTTTTCTGAGAAACTTCATTTTTTGGATAAATAGTGAAAAATACTGAATTTAATTCAAAACAACTTCTTCATATAATTTATTTATAAAAATAAATTAAATTTTAAATTATTTTAAAAGTTTAATTATATAATATTTTTATCAATAAATACAATTTAGGTCATTGAGATAAATTTCACTTTGAACTTAGGTATAAAAACTTAGCAAACATTTGAATGTTTTTACTTTAAAAACCAGCATTGTCTTCCCGACTATGGGATTAATTTTAAATTAATTTATGACACTTAAATGTTTGGAATTTGAAAAATATATTCCATATTTGGAATCATAATAATTTATAATTTCTAATAAGGTCAAATTAGTTTTTGACCAACATTATTAGTGAATGTAATTAAAATTAATTACATCGATTAAGGTAAAATTAAGCTTAAATAAGGAATAAACCATAAATTTAAGACCCAAAATGACCTAGAAACTTGTCAAAGAGACATTTTGTGTAAATATTTATACCCTATCCAACCTTTTATTGAGTTTGGTACATTATGGGAGCCACTTTACCTAGAAAAAATGTGGGTGGAATTCTTTTTCCAGAGATTTACAAGAGTGCCACTCCTCACCCACTATAAAAAGGAATCCCCTAATTCACTTATTTACAGCTCCCAGAATACTTAGGTTTGGCCAATATATGATAAAATATCCTCCCAAAAATCCTCCATTACTCCTGGAAACCTCCATTTGTACATAATTTCTTCCAAGGAAGCCTTTTGTCTCAAAGAAAAAAGAGTTACCCGATTAAGGGGTAACACCTTCTCTCAAGATCCTTTCTTTTATTATCTTTATCCACCAATACCCTCTATTTATTCCATTATTTTATGAAAAAACCATTATAATTAATATACTATGATGTTTTCAAGTGAATGGTTTTACCTAAAATTCACACACATCCATCTAATGGGTAACAAACATATTGTTTACGTGTATGGAGAACTACCGCCTCACTAAACGACGATTTTTCATTTTTCCTTTACTGAATATCACGGAGGAAATTATGATGGAAACTATGTTTATATATGTTATATATTATATTTATTATGTCTTTATGATTATTTAATCATTTTACAAAAAATATCTTTATACTTTCCACTTGGTGTAAATATGATAATTTCGTTTGTGGAAGTGTAGTCAACCATCCCCTCAAAGCGTTGTGATTTATTCACACACTACATGGAGTGTATTAAGGATTTGTTTAGTGAAATTATATGATATATATGAAAAAATAATTCTAACATAATTATAATATATTTATATATACATATATGTCATTTTCTTTCTTTCTTTTAATATGAAAATAAAAATGGAAACAATATTCATGCGTATGTACGACATACCGTCTCCATGAATGGTGCATTCAATTTAATAATTATATATTATATTTATTATTATAATAAAAATATAATGAATATAAATTATTTTTATATCATTTTTTATATTCTTTAAATCATGATATAAGTATATGGATAAAATATATAACAAATTAAGACACTTGAAAAACAAAGCGAATATTACCCAAAGTGAAACCTTATCATAGAATTGTTAATAAGAGGGTAATATAATGTCATAATAAAACCATATATGCTATTATATATAATAATATTATTCTTTAAAATATTTATAATAAAAGTACATTTATTATATAGGAATGCTGTATGAGTATGAAAAGATTCAAGACACAAGGTATGGGAATTTCATCTCACTTTTTATTTCCGTGAGATACATGCTTTGTTCACCACCCATTCCTTTTGTGTGGTGTGTATACTATGAATAGATGAATTATATGATTATTATACTTATATTAATTTTTATTTACATACCCATTTTAATATCTTTAATTCATGGGGTTTAAGTTTCAAAAGTTACCAAATCAGTAAAATAGTTTTGTCTCAATTTTCCTTCTTTAAGACTCATGTTTTGTTATACACCTAAATTATTTTAGAGGTGTACATAATTAAATTTTACATGTTATATCATGAATCTTCTTATTTTAATGATACATTAATCTTCACGTAATTTCCTTTTCTTAAATGTATTGTATGATCCCAAGTTACCAAGTGATAAGAGTTTATTGAAACAATCTCATAACTTTTCATGATTTTTTATTCTTATGCTTATTTTGATGAAATAATATGATCCATATCTCAAGATAAATAATGGGATTCCTTATAATATATTTATAAAACATATATCCATATATTAATACCAATTTTCCACAGTTTTTACTTAATATAATTAAGAAAACATTTTTAAGAAAAATTTTATTGTATCTCTCTCTTTGATCAAAAACCTATTTTATTTCAAAAACTATGTTTTAAAAAATGTTTTCAAATGATACTTGAAGATAATATTCAAGGAAAAAGTATTTTAAAAATGTTTTATTATTTTCAAATGTTCCTTTATAATTTATAAAAAATATTTTCCAATAAAAGGTTTTCAAATGGTTTTATGTTTTAAAAAGAATTTATCATAGAAGAAAGGATATTTTCCTCAAAAAATTATTTCAAAATATCTTACCAAGTTAGTTTCCATATAATATGACATATCTTGATCATAATCAGTACCTTATAATAAATTATACAAATTATCCATTCATATTCTTTCTTCAATGATTTATGTTTTTATGGAATGATACTTATGACACCTGTTTCTCTTCCATGGGTTATATTATTTTGAGAATTGATTCTTTTCACAGGTTATGTTTATGATGAAATGATTATGAATCCTGTATTTTTTCAAAGGTTATGATATGATTACATTTTTATAATACCCATTTAATTTCATGGGTTATGATATGATTATTTAGGATTTTGTGGCACATGTATGTATAATTTCATTATGAGATGGGTGGGACATATATATCCCTCCAATTCATTAGGTAAATATTTATATCTCATGATATATAAATTTTTGCAATGATAAATGAAATCGGTTCAATATTGCAGGGCTAGAATGAGAAATGAACTCAGTTCAGTATTACAGGGTTGGAACAAGTAGTGAAATTTGTTCAGTAATACACGGTTAGAATGGGGAGTGGAACCATTTCAGTAAAGGAAAATATCCATTAAGATGGCCTTGGTAGAAATGATTTGACTAATATGTAAATCATTACATATTCTTATGTGTCAATCACAATTCTACATTTTATTCCTATGCTATTCTTTCATGTCTTATGTTCTTTATTGCATTATGATTCATGACTTATTAACTGCCAAGATTTATTCCATGATTCATGTTTATGATCTTTGATATGAAGGGTATGATATTATATTTTCATGATCATGTTCTCATACCATTATTCTCAAGATTATAATTATGAATCTACCTTGGTTACCCTTACTGAGCATCTGATCTCACTGCTTTTTTATGCTACCTTCCCCCAGGTTATGAAGATATGTATTATGTTTGATGTGTCTAAGAAGGTTGGTAGTCAAGAACAACCTAGAGGGAGATGAGGTAGCTCATTTATGTAACAGTTATTATGTTTCTATTTTTCCAAATGCACTAGAATAGTATGGTATTTGGGAATTTGTTTGTATAATGTTTTAAGTATCCTGTAAAAGTTATGTAATGTTAATGTATTAAAATCGAGGGTCTCTATAGTTGGTATTGGAGCAACATTTTAGTTAACCTTTGGAAGCTAGGATGATAAAACCATAGTGATAACACTAAGGAAATGAATAAAGAAATGTTTAAGGATAAGTAAAATTATTATAAAATGTCATGAACTTTTGGTAAATGATAGAGTGAGTGGTTTTATAGTAATAAATCCTTGTACGGATAATACAAGTGTATGTGTCTCTAGCATAGATGTACCTAGGGGTAAAAACTCCAAGAAGATGTACCAAGCCTCAATTAGGATAATTTGGTATAGAAAACGGGCCTTGATGTACACCTAGTTTGAAACTCCTAAGGGATATTCTTTGGAAATTCATAAACTCTTCACAAACTATTTTGAAGGATTTAAATATAAGTTAGTTATGAATAACCTAGGATAAACCTATGGTGTCACAGGTTAAGTAAGGTGTCATAATTTAGAAAATCCTATAATTGACTTTTCATGATTATGTGGTTCCCTAATATGAAAAATATTTCTTTGTAACACCCCAATCTTCCATGGTATGCTTCTCTTTGAATAATACAGAAGTGTGTGTTGTACACAACTTCGAGTTCTAACACACACCACAACCAATCAAACTGAACATTATGAACTGTAATACCCAATTTTTAATTTTTTATACATTTTATCATTAAAAATGGAAATTATTTTTGGATTCAAAATATCAAAATTATCTTAGGGTGAATTTTTGGTACATTTCTGATAACTTTTATATTTTGATGAATAGTGAAAATTATTAAATTTTAATTAAAAACAACTTTTTTAATCGACATAATTAATAGTGATAAATTTTTAATTTGAGTGGTTTTAAATTATATTTAGAATATATTTTTACCATTTAATACAATTTTGGTCATTAGACGTAATTGGACATTTAAACCGGACATAAACAAGTGTCAATCTTTTGATAGTTATTAATTCTTAAAAACACGCTTTTTGTTTTGACAACGAGAATTAATATTAAATTAATTTCTACCACTTATGTGTTTTGAATTTAGAAAAATGGATTACATATTTAGAATTAGGAGGTCCAAATTTTGTAAATAGGTAACTTTTATTTTTAGAAATTTTGAATAATTACTTTGGTAAATATTTTAATTACCATGGTTAAAGGGTAAATACGGTAAATAAGGGTAAATAATAATAATATTATAATAATAATAATTCACCCTAAAACATGTCCTAACCCTATTGGTTGATACATGTCTGACCATGGGCATCTTTGGGTCGATTTTGGGACCCCATGGATCCACTTGTAAGTGATAATGACACTTTATATTAATTAAGTTAAAGTAAATACAAAAATGACATAAGCATATATCTTTTAGAAATTTTTTTTACATAGGGTTATATATGTTATATTTTTCACTATAAAAATTCATTATAAATATAAAAATATTTCATACATAATGGTATTTTATATATAATTTTTAGACATTTAATAATTAAATTTATTTATGACACAATAATGATGCACTATTTTCCTTATTAATGAATGAATCAAATAATTGGTATTATAAATGTTAAAATAAATATAATTTAAAAGTTTTGATGACATACACTAATTTTATTGGTTAATATTACATGTTAATATTGCATAAATGAGTTTGGTTTGAATTAATAAAGTTGTTAATACTTTAACAAAAACAAATTAGTAAATATTGTGAAAATTTATATAAATGAGTTTTTTAAAACAAATATTATATTATTAATTGATATTCTTTTCCTAAAAATCTAAGTTTCGACCAAAGTACTTATATAATTATAGGTGTATTATTAATGGACCACTTGGCAGTTTCTTGGATGTTTATAGTAATTTTATTGACTATATAATATAAAAATACAAAGAGACATGGTAAATGTCAAACTGTTTAACAAAGAGTTAAATAAAAAATATTAAGTTAATATAGTGACCCAAACCTATCTAAAACCTATTGGTTGAGTTTTTTTGACCTATCCCCACCTTAAAAGTTAAATAATACACTTTGGATCCACTAGAAACCGAATATGAATTTATTATAAAATAATATCTAAAGCTTTTCCTAAGGTGCCGCTCACCACTCTTATAAAAGGGAACCCCCCTTCTCTCTAATTCACACCTTCAAAGCCTTTTGGCTTGGACAAAACCTGCCAAAATATTCTTTAAAAATCCCTAAATTCAACCTATATGCCTTAGTTTGATCATAAATCCAACCTAAGGAGCCCTTTTGATCAAATCAAAAGGAAGAACCCGAAGAAGAGGTAATGTTTTTTCCACCCTCTTTCAAGTTACTTTCTTCTTCAACTTATTCTTTATTTGTTATTTACATTCTAAAATAACAACTCCAGTATCTTATATATACTTTTATGTTATTATAAATATTGTACAACCATATTCATTATTCTATCCATCCTTTGAATGACATGTCACCATACGTGCGTACGTACGGCTTACCGTCTCCACATCGTGGTGTAATTGTTATTCCAAATATTATTATTTGGATGGGTATGATAATTATGTGTAATTGAAGTAAATAATAAATATAACATTATAATTATTCTTTATATATGATATAACATCCAATTATATATTATTTTAATATCAAAAGAATGTTATTGTCGCTCGTGCAAACGTACGGACTACCGTCTCCACGAACACGATGAGATTAATTTCACATCGTATCCACTCAAGTATAATTCTCATTTGATGATTAAAAATAATTTTTAAGGACTTGATATCATTTTGTATATGAATAATATACAACCAATCCATAAAAAACACAACTTATGTAACAAAACTTATAAAATAAAACGAGTAAGTTAACACCCGAAACGACGATAATACTAAGATATTATTAACAAAGCAATGTTAAAAAATCATATATGATATCATATTAATGTATACGATTCTTGTATAATTTAATAACAATTATTTCACCATTATACAGTAGGTTAACCTACCATCAACCAAGGAAAATTACAAGGTAAGTTTTTATTTCACAATCTCTTCATTATCCGAGGTTGTTTATACGTAATTATCTACTGGGACCTCTTTATCATACACATCCATGTTTCTTAAAAATATATTTCAAATCATTCTTACTATTTTATAGACTATGGGTTAAAGTAATTTATACCCTTTTGATTTTTTATAAGATTTTTATAAAGGAATATTTCCATCATTTTCCAAACAAGGTCCTTTTTAACATTTTCAACAAAATTAAGGTAAGAATGTATTTTTTTTAACTTATACGGTGGGTGCAGCTATTTTCTTCCTTTATAAAATCGTCAAAGCTTCCATTACAAGCTTATAATAATATTTTCAAATTAAATGTTTTATTTTATACTTATGAGGATTTTAAATTATTTAAAAAAAGAGATATTTCTCTCAAATAGTTTTAATTTCATCTATGTCAACATCCTTTGATGGATTATAAGTTTATTTGAAGTTGATTTATTATGATAAAAATATTCCATATTGTATTGAAGGTTTTGTGATATGTGTGACTGTGGATGTGTTATTTTTATACCATTCATGGTTTATGGAGAAGGTATTGACATCATGTATGCTAGTTTTAATACGAATGTTTATGTTATGTTTAAACATGTTCATATGAGGAATGCATTGGACTTAATAAGTGATGAGTGGATCCCACTATAGCTCCTTGATGCATCGGTAGGTCTCATGAGACAAACTAGTGTCTTGGCATAAGGCCTTGATAAAATCTTATTTGTAGTCTTGGTACAAGGCCTTGACTATGTGGTTATGATAGTCTGGCATTATGCATTCCATCATTATGAAAGTGGTTATTGATATTGCATGTGATTATTCAACTAGTAGAATATCCATGTGAATTAGTAAATGAAATTATTTCATTTTATCTTTTCCATATTATGCTGAAGTTCAAGTTTAAAAGGCTTTTGTTTTAGTTATACATTGCCTTAAATTTTTATTCTTATTTATGAAAGTTTCCGCTATATTGTTATCCTTACTAAGAATTTGAGCTAACCACTTTCAATGTTTTATTTTTCCCAGGATGTGAAGAAGTATTTTATGAATGACCTACAGGGATAGTATAAGGGGATATGAGTGTGGAGACAAGATGTTGTTGTAGTTTTTTACTTTATGATGCAATGTAAACTTTATGAATGTATCTAGTGATTCCAAGGCTACTAAACTAATCGGTCTTTCGGGACTTGATCTTTTTTGATCATGCCAATGTTATGTAATAATGCACCGACTCTAGGAAACTGGGGTTGGGGTGTTACAGTTGGTATCAGAGGAAGTTTAGTACAAACCTTGCAAGCTATATTTAGATAAACTCTGATTAGAGCATGTAGACCTAAGATGGATTTTGAGGATTAGTGTAGGATAATTTCCTAGAATTTTGGTATTGTAGAGATTTTGTGAGTTTTCTGAGAAATACATCCCTGTCTAGATATGAGTAGGTAGAGGTGGATCTGGCACATATGTACCTAGGGATAAAACCCAAAAACACCACTTTGAGCTAGACTCGAACGGGAACTGGTGCACGATAATGAGCCTTGCTGCACTCTTGGTTACGACACTCCCAGGGGATATGCTTAGGATAATTATAATGTTCTTTACAAAACATTATTAGGGGTTTATGAGTATATACTTTCTCAAAGAAAACATTTTTATGATTATGGATTATATCCATAAACTGTTCAATTTATGTTAAGTGTTTTACAAGTTTGGATTTATGTATTGTGATTCATAAACTAATATAGTGTATGCCATTGTTTATAAATGGAGCATATTGGAAGAAATGGAAACCATATCAATGCACACCCTCCATGTAGGGATTTCCATCCTACTCAAGATAATTATAGTGGAGTTGGTGATGCAACTGGTGTTGATCAGCTAATCACCATACTGGGACAACTCACTCAGGTTATGAATAATAAACTTACCCATATGGAGCACCCTGATCCACAGCATGGAGGATCAATGTTAGATCGCTTCATGAGGAAAAAACCACCAACATTCAATGGGAGTAAAAGTCCCTTAGTAGTTGAGAAATGGATAAATTCCTTAGAGAAAATATTCCATGCCTTAGGAGTAGTGAAAGGTAAAAAGTTATCATGGCAACTTACCGCCTCACTGGAGATGCTGACCAATGGTGGTCATTGATTCAAAACACAAAGGAACATGATGAAGTATCAAATATGGAATGGAGGGAGTTCAAAGGCCTTTTCTTAGAAAAATAATTTCCTCGTGACCATCGAGCAGATCTGGAAAGGTAATTTCCGAGTCTGAGACAAAAGGAGGATGAGAATGTCGAAAAGTATGAGGCTAACTTTATAAGGTTAGCAAGGTATGCTGCAGATTATATACGTAACCCAAGAAGTGATATTGATCATTTCTTTGATGGGTTAAAACTGTTTCTCCATCAAGCATTAGTCTCATAAACCTTCTCGTTGTACGAAGATATAGTCTCAGTGCTATTAAGACAGAAAAAGAAATCTCTAAGTCTTACGACTTTAAAGAAATGAAAGAGAAGAAGAGATCTGATGATCACTCTGGGAATGGAAATAAGGGGAAGAAGGGAAAAGTTGATTATCCATCCTATAGTAAATGTGGGAATAAACACCACGGTACTTGCTTGAAAGGAATGAGAGTATGTTACAAGTGTGGTGAAAACGGCCACCAAGCTCGAGATTGCAAGGGGAAGAAAGAAGCTACTGATGTTCAATACTACAACTACAGGGAGATGGGAAATTATGCAAATGAATGTCCTAAGCATCAGGGGAACTTACCTTAGAAAAGGCCAAGGGATCAAGGCCAAGCTTATATTATCACTGCAGCTGAGGTTGAAGCTCTAAAAGACGCGGTGGCAGGTAATTTAATGGTTTCCTCAAGTTTAGCCAATGCTTTATTTGATTATGGATCATCTCATTATTTCATATCTTCCTAGTTTGCCAAGAAAATTAGATATTTTCAATTTTATTTAACAAGGGATTTTTCAGTTAAAAAATCTAAGGGATGTATCATTGCTACAAAGTTCTGTGGATCCATCCCCATTAGGGCATATAAATGTTATTTATCTGCTGATCTCATTGTCATAACCATGATTGAATTTGATATAATCCTCGGTATGGATTTGCTTTCGGACCATGATGTGAAAATTTATTATAAGAAGAAGGAGGTTACAATTTTTAATGATGATGATAAATAACACCTTATCTTTAGAGCAGAATTGTCACCACATAATTCTTATCTAGATCCACCCCCAGTAGCTCAACTAAATTCAATTATTTAGGAGGAAGATAATGAAATGACTATGGGTAAGGAAAGGAATGTTCTAATAGAGGATGTACCTATTGGGATAGAATATGTAGATGTGTTTCTGGAAGATTTACCTAGACATCCTACAAAATGAGAAATTGAGTTTTCCGTTGATTTAATTCCTAGTTCAAGGCCCATATCGAAGACCGTTTATAGAATGGCCACTATGGAATTAGTTGAACTAAAGAAAAAACTTGAGGAATTGAGTAATAAGGGATTTATTCACCCTAGTGTTTCTCCATGGGGAGCCCCGGTTCTTTTTGTTAAGAAGAAAGATGGATATATGAGGTTATGTATCGACTACAGGGAAATAAATGCGATAATAATAAAGAACAAGTATCCCCTACCTCGCATTGATGATTTATTTGACCAACTGCATGGAGCTCAATACTTTTCAAAGATCAACATTCGACTTGGATACCATCAGTTGTGTGTGAAGAAGGAAGACATTCCGAAGACAGTATTTTGAACCAGGTATGGGCATTATGAGTTTACAGTAATGCCTTTTGGATTTACTAATGCACCCTCTATATTCAAGGATCTAATGAATAGAGTTTTCAAGTAATATCTCGATGATTTTGTGGTGGTATTTATTGATGATATCTTGTTATATTCAAAAAGCTACGAAGATCATGAAAATCACTTGTGCATTATCCTGAAGACTCTTAGAAGACATGAATTATATGGGAAGTTTAGCAAGTGTGAATTCTAGATTCATGAGATTTTCTTTCTTGGTCATATTGTCTCCAAATATGGAATCTCTGTTGATCCTTATAAGACCATGGAGATCCAAGAATGACCAGCACCGACAAGTATAACTGAGGTACGCAGTTTTATTGGTTTAGCCGGTTATTATCGGCATTTCATCCAGAATTTTTCCCAATTGGCTAACCCATTAACGAAGATGACACGTAAAGGAGTTAAATTTGTTTAAACAAAATAGTGTGAAGAATGTTTTGAAGAAATGATGAGAATATTATTCAATGCTCCTATATTGAATCTACCATCGGAGAATGATGGGTTCGTTATTTATATTGATGCATAGAAGAAAGGGCTTGGTTGTGTCCTTATGCAGAATGATTGAGTTATTGTCTATGCATCACGACAGCTGAAAATTCATGAGAAAAACTATCCTACTCATGATCTTGAGTTAGAAGCTATAAACTTTGTTTTGAATATTTGGAGACACTACCTCTATGGTGAAAAAATGTGAGATATATACCGATCACAAGAGTTTAAAGTACATTTTCTCTCAGAAAGAACTCAACATGAGGCAAAGGTGATGGCTTGAACTACTCAAGGATTATGATTTCAAGATACAATACCACCCAGGGATGGAAAATAAGGTAGAAGATTCTTTGAGTAGAAAGGATCATGGAGTTTTTAATAGGATTAGAGTTGAAAGGGATCCTATTTTCATGGATCTATTAAAGATGGATATGGGAATCACCATGGAAGGTGAAACATCAATACTTTTTCAAATGGTTTCCAAACCATATTTACTAGAAAGGAGAAAGAGTTCTTAGACCGACAATGAAGAGTTTAAAAATAATATTAAAGCTGTGAATGATGGGAGATTGAGTGACTTTGTGTATGAAGATGGAATTTTGAAATTTGGGAAGAGGGTTTGTGTTCCCAATATACCTAATCTAAAAAGGTAATTGTTGGATGATGCTCATAGTTCCAATTTCTCTATACACCATGGGAGCACCAAAATGTATAGATATTTAAAGGAAAATTTTTGGTGGGACAACATGAAGAGGGAGATTTCTGATTTTGTGTCAAGATGTATGGTTTGTAAACAAGTGAAAGCTGGAAGGCAACAGCCTGGAGGAGTCATGACACCTCTTCCCATACCTCAGTGGAAATGGGATAATATTATGATGGAATTTGTCATGGGACTACCAAAGACTCCTAGAAGGAATGATGCAATATGGGTCATTGTTGACCGTCTTACCAAGTCAGCACATTTTCTTGCTATAAGGGAAGATTTACCACTCGAATGTATAGAAAGACTATATATTAATGAAGTTGTGAGTCTTCACAAAGTATCTATATCAATTGTTTCGGATCGTGATCACTGTTTTACATCAAGATTTTAGAAAAGTATTCAGAAGGCCTTGGATACTGAACTTCGTTTGAGCACTGCCCACCACCCTTAAACATATGGAAAATCAGAACGGACTATTAAAGCCTTAAAAGAAATGTTGAGATCTTTCTCACTTGACTTTCAGGGTATGTGGGATCAATATTTACCTCTGTTAGAATTTTCCTATAACAATATCTTCCATTCAAGTATTCAGATGGAACCGTATGAAGCGTTATACAAAAAGAGATGTCACACACTAACCTGTTAGGATAATGTTGGTGAAAGAAAACTCGTAGGCCCAGAACTGGTGGAGGAAATGATGGAAAAGGTGAAGGTAATCCAAAACCACATCAAAACAACTCCAAGTAGGCAGAAGAGCTATGCTGACAACCGAAGTAAGGATTTGTAATTTCAGGTAGGAGATCATGTTTTCTTGAAGGTATCTCCATGGAAGGGTGTTATAAATTTCAGTAAGAAGGGAAAATTGAGTCCTAGTTACATCAGACCATTCAAAATTCTTGAATGAATTTGGGATGTACCTTACCATTTGGCAATACCGCCAAGTCTCTCCAAAGTTCATGATGTGTTCCATGTATCACAGTTGAGAAAATACATGCTAGACCCAACACATGTACTCACCTATGAGGAATTAGAACTAGAACCCGATCTGTCTTTTTGTGAAGAGACTGTCAAGATTCTTGATATGAGAGAACAACTGCTGAGAAACTGGAGGACTCGTCTGATAAAATTTCTATGGAGAAACCATAAGATGGAAGAGGCAACGTGGGAACCCAGGGAAATTATAATAAAGAACTACCAGAGTCTTTTCATGCGGTAGTATTCTAGAAATTTCAAGGAAAAAATTATTTGAAGGAGGGGAGAATGTAACACCTCAAGCTTCTATGGTATGCTTCTCTTTGAATAATACAGTAGCGTGTGTTGTACATAACTTCGAGTTCTAACACACATCACAACCAATCAAACTAGCCGTTATGAATAGTAATACCCACATTTTTGAAATTTTATACATTTTATATTTCAAAATAGACTTCATTTTTGCATTCATAATATCAAAATTATCTTACGGTGAATTTTTGGTACATTTCTGATAACTTTCATATTTTGATGAATAGTGAAAATTACTAAATTTTAATTAAAAACAAAATTTTTAATCGGAATAATTAATAGTGATAAATTATGAATTTGAGTGGTTTTAAAGTATATTTAGAATATGTTTTTACCATTTAATACAATTTCGGTCATTGGACATAATTTCACATTTAAACTGGACATAAACTAGTGTCAATATTTTGATAGTTATTATTTCTTAAAAACACGCTTTTTGTTTTAACAACGGGAATTAATTTTAAATTAATTTATGCCACTTCTGTATTTTGAATTTAGAAAAATGGATTCCATATTTAGAATCATGAGGTCCAAATTGTGTAAATATATAACTTTTTTTTGACATTTTGAATAATTACTTCGGTATATATTTTATTTACCATTGTTAAAGGGTAAATCCAGTAAATAAGGGTAAACAAAATAATATTATAACAATAATAAATTACCCTAAAATGTGTATTAACCCTATTGGTTGATACATGTCTGACCATGGTCATCTTTGGGTCGATTTTGGGACCCCATGTATCCACTTGTAAGTGATAATGACACTTTATATTAATTAAGTTATAGTAAATACAAAAATTACATAAGCATATATCTTTTAATTTTTTTTTACATAGGGTTATATATATTATATTTTAGACTATAAATATTAATTAAAAATCTAAAAATATTTTCTACATAAATTTATTTTATTTATAATTTTTATACATTGAATAATTAAATTTATTTATGACACAATAATGATGCAGTATTTTCCTTATTAACGAAAGAATCAAATAATTAGTATTATAAATGTTAAAATAAATATAATTTGAAAGTTTTGATGACATAAAAGAATTTTATTGGTTCATATGACATGTTATTATTTATTAAATGAGTTTTTTAGAATTAATAATGTTTTGAAGACTTTAACAAAAATCAATTATTAAATACTGTCAAAATTGACATAAATAAGTTTTTAAAACAAATATTATATTATTAATTGATATTCTATTCCTAAAAATCTATGGTTCTGAAAAAGGACTTATATAATGATAGGTGTATTATAAATGGACCACTTGGGGGTATCTTGGAAGTTTATTGTAAGTTTATTGACTATATAATATAAAAATACAAAGAGACATGGTAAATGTCAAACTATTTAACTAAGAGTTAAATCAAAATGATAAAGTTAATATAGTGACCCAAACCTATCTAAAAACTATTGGTTGAGTGGTTTTTTGACCTATCCCCACCTTAACCTGTAAATAATCAACTTTTGATCCATTATAAACCGAATATTAATTTATTATAAAATAATATTTCTAGCTTTTCCTAAGTTGCCCCTCACCACTCTTATAAAAGGGCACTCCCCGTTCTCTCTAATTAACACATTAAAAGCCTTTTTACTCTGCTAAAACCTTCCCAAATATTATCTAAACTTCCCTAAATTCAACCTAGAGGCCTTATTTTGATCATAAAGCCAACTTAAGGAGCCCTTTTGATCAAATTAAAAGGAAGAACCCGAAGAAGAGGTAATGTTTTCACCACCCTCTTTCAAGTTCCTTTTTTCTTCAACTTCTTCTTTCTTTGTTATTTACATTCTATTATAATAACTCCAGTATCTTATATATAATGTGATGTTATTATAATTATGGTACAACAATATTCAGTATTCTATCCATCCTTTGAATGACATGTCTCCATACGTGCGTACGTACGGCTTACCATCTCCACGTCGTGGTGTAATTGTTATTCAAAACATTATTATTTGGATGGGTATGATAATTATGTGTAATTGAATTAAATAATAAATATAACATGATAATTATTCTCTATATATGATATACCATCCAATTATATATTATTTTAATATAAAAATGAATGATATTGTTACTCGTGCGTACGTACGGACTACCATCTCCACGAACGCGATGAGATTCATTTCCCATCGTATCCATTCAAGTATAATTATCATTTTATGAATAAAAATAATGTTTAAGGACTTGATATCATTCTATATATGAATAATATACAACCTATCCATAACAAACATGACTTATGTAACAAAACATATAAAATAAAATGAGTAAGTTAACACCCGAAACAACGATAATACTAAGATATTATTAACAAAGAAATGTTAAAAGATCATATATGATATCATATTAATGTGTATGATTATTTTATAATTTAATAACAATTATTTCACCATTATACAGGAGTTTAACCTACCCTCAACCAAGGAAATGTACAAGGTAAGGGTTTATTTCACAATCTCTTCATTATCTGAGGTTATTTATACGTAATTATCTATTGGGACCTCTTGATCATCCACATCCATGTTTCTTTAAAATGTATTTCAAATCATTATTACTATTTTATAGACTATGGGTTAAAGTCATTTATACCCTTTTTGAATTTTTATAAGATATTTATAAAGGAATATTTCTGTCGTTTTCCAAACAAGGTCCTTTTTAACATTTTCGACAACATTAAGGTAAGAATGTCTTTTTTTTAACTTATACGGTGGGTGCGGCTATTTTCCGCCATTATAAAATAGTCAAATCTTACCTTAAAATATAATAAGAATATTTTCAAAGTAAATATTTTATTTTATAATTATGTGTCTTTTAAATGATTTAAAAAAAGAGATATTTCTCTCAAATAGTTTTGATTTCATCTATGTCAATATCCTTTAATGGATTTTAAGTTTATTTGAAGTTGATTTATTATGATACAAAACCTCCATATTGTATTGAAGTTTTTGTGATATGTTTGACTCTGTATGTGTTATTTTTATACCATTCATGTTTTATTTAGAAGGTATTGACATTTCGTATGCTATTTTTAATACGAATGTTTATGTTATGTTTAAACCTGTTGATATGAGGATTGCATTGTACTTAATAAGTGACGGGTGGAGCCCGATATAGCTCCTCGATGCATCAGTAGGTCTCATGAGAAAAACTAGTGTCTTGGCACAAGGCCTTGACAAAATGTTATTTTTAGACATGACACAAGGCCTTGACTAAGTGGTTATGATAATCTGGCATTATGCATTCCATCATTATGGAAGTGGTTATTGATATTTCATGTGATTATTCGACTAGAAGAATATCCATGTGAATAAGTAAATGGAATTATTTCATTTTATCTTTTCCATATTATGATGAAGTTCAAGTTTAAAAGGATTTTGTTTTAGTTATACATTGCCTTAAATGTTTATGCTTATTTAGGAATGTTTCCGCTATATTGTTATTCTTACTGAGCATCTGAGCTCACCCCTTTCAATTTTTTATTTTTCTAAAGATGTGAAGAACTATTTTATGAATGACCTACAAGGATAATATAAGGGGATATGAGTGTGGAGAAAAGATGTTGTTGTAGTTTTCACTTTATGATGCAATGTAAACTTTATGAATGTATCTAGTGATTCCAAGTCTACTAAACTAATCGGCCTTTCGAGACATGATCTTTTGTGATCATGAAAATGTTATGTAATAATGCACCTACTTTGAGAAACTGGGATCGGGGCATTACATTCTTAATATATGATTTTGGTTTTATTAAATGGCTAGAACCCAAAGGATCCACGTTAATGGTGATTGATATGGAAAATGAACCAATTATCCTATTGAGAAAACAAATGCTATGGGAGATGTAATGAAAAACCTCATTGATATTCTCACATAGATTTCTCATGCTATGAACCATGGTGGACTTCCAAATGAGAAAAAAAGGGAAGAACATTCTGTTGAGTCTTTCATGAGGAAACATACACCTTCTTTTAGTGGGAATTCTGATCCAATTATTATGAAAGAATGTATCATTACTATTAAAAATATATTCTATGTTCTCTAGTGTTCAGATCATGAGAAATTTGTTCTAGCTCTTTATCGGTTATAAGGTGAAGCAGACTAGTGGTGGACTTTGATCAAGAATAATATGAAACAAGATAAGATTGGATCCATGGATTGGGGTGAGTTAAAGAACTTATTTTTCAATAATTACTTTCCTTAGATTCTTCATACCAATATAGTGAAATAGTTCCTTGAGTTGAATCAAAGGTATGATGAATCTATTGGTACCTACAAGGCTAATTTCATGAGACTTTTGAGGCATTCTTTAGGAATTATCATCCAACCCAAAAGTAAAGTTGATAGGTTCTTCAGTGGATTAAAGATAAGTCTTAGAAGGGTGTTGGCCATAAGAGACTTTAGTATCTACAAAGTTATTTTGTATTATGGAATCAATTTTGAAATGGAGGTTGGAGTCATGCATCAACCTCATGGTTTTGATTAGAAAAGTAATATGGATTTTAAAGGAAAATTTAAAAACCATGGAGAAAAGAAGATGAGTTTTTATTTATTCTCTTAACGTGGGAAGAAACATAGAGGAATTTGTATTAAGGGTTATAGTAAAATTTTTAAGTGTGTAAAGGAATTTCACTAGGAAATTGATTGTTGGAATTATGGGATTAAGTTATCTCAAAATACTAATAGAGAAAAAGCCACACAGAATGAACCTCACATGATTCATTACTACAAGTGTAAGGAGAATGGGAAATGTGATAACCACTTCACAAACCCAAGGGCTGGTGAATATGATTAACATCAACAATCTCATAAGTAGTGGGATAATGGGAAACCTTATGTTATCTCCATTTCTGACAAGGGGTGCGATAATGACATAATGAAAAATACACTTACCATTCACTCTAGAAATAATAATTTATTATTTGATTCTATATCTACCCACTATTTCATATCTAAATAATTTTATAAGGGTGTTAGGATTCCACCAAAATTATTAGATTTGGAATTAGTAGTAAAAACCCCTAATGGAATGATGATTTCATCCTAAGTCTATGATTCTACTCTGGTTGAAGTTTTTGGGAACGTGCTTCATGAAAATCTTTTCATTCTTACTTTGTTTGAATTTTATGTCATCTTATGAATGGATTTGATTTCTCTACATAAACCCCACATCAATTATTGAGGAAGAAAAGTTAAATTTGATATTTCAAAACCTCCTATGATCATCCATATATGTGATGATAAGCATGAACTTCTTATGGAGATTACATACAGTGTATGGGTTTTAATTCCCATTCAAAAGGGTTGTTTATATCAAATGGTTGGGGATAAAATCAACATCGATGTTATGTCAATTGTTTGGGATTTTGTGGATATATTTACAGAAGAGTTTCTTATCCTTCCACAAAAATGAGATGTTGAGTTCTTAATACAATTCATACAAGGTTCCAAAAACAATTTCAAATACTCCTTATAGAATTTCCTCGATTGAGTTGAAGGAATTAAAGAAGTAACTCTAAGAAAACATTGATAAGGTGTTCATTCAGCCAAGTGTGTCACATTTGTGTGCACCTGTTGTTTTTTGTGAAAAATAAATATGGGTAAATGTGACTCTGTATTGATGATCAAATGTTGAGAAAGATCACAATCAATAACAAGTATCCACATCCTCATATTGATGACTTGTTTGATCAACTGTGTGGAGATCAATACTTTTCTAAGATTGTCCATCATTATAGATATCATCAATTGAGGGTCAAGAAGAATAATATACCCAATACGGAATTCCATAAAAGGTATGGAAACTATGAATATATAGTTATGCCTTTTTTTCTTACTAATTCATCTACTATCTTCATGAATTTAATGAATATAGTCTTTAGAGATTACCTTAATCAGTTTTCGGTAGTTTATATAGACGATATTATTATTTATTTAAAGATTAAGGAATAACATTAAGATCAATTGATAATTGTACTAAAGAACCTAATGAAGGAGAAAATATATGAAAAATTTACAAATTGGGAATTTTGGAAACAAAAGGTTTCATTTTTGGGTCACATAATCTTAAGAGATGATATATCAGTAGATCCATCAAAGAAAGAGGCTATTGAATGCTATCCTAGGCTAACCATGGTGACTGATATTCATAGATTTCTTGGTTTAGATAGATATTATCAATGTTTTTTTGGAGAATATCTCATGACTATATAATCCTATGACTAATTTAATTTATAAGGGTGTCAAGTTCCTCTGGACAGATGAATGCAAGAAAAATTTCAAGGAACTGAAGAGAAGGTTATTCAGTGCACCTGTACTTACATTTATCTATAGTGGAGAAGGGTTTATAATCTATAGTGATGAATTAAAGAAGGGATTGAGATGTGTTCTTATGAATAATAACATCGTTATCTATTATGACTCACAATAGTTGAAAATTCATGAGAAAAATTACCCAAATCATGATTTGGAGTTAGCAGTGGTAATTTTATTATTAAAGATATGGAGGAATTATCATTACAGATAAAAGTGTGATATATATACTGATCATAAAATTATGAAATATATATTTACATAGATGGAGTTGAACATGAACTATAAAATATGGTTATAGTTAACAGAAGATTATGAATGCTCAATACATTTCCACCCTGGGAAACTGAACAAGGTGGAGATGCTTTGAGTCAGAATGATCATTCTAGCTTATTCATGGTGAGGATCATAAAATATCCAATACTTATGAATTTTCAAAGGATGGATCTAGAAATACTAAAGAAAGGGGAAAATCTTATCTTTCTCAAATGAATGTTCAACCCTCTATCCAAGTGAATATTAAGGAGGCATAGAAGGAAAATATAGAGCTATAAAAGAAAGTTTGAAATTTTCCTAAGTTTAACCTTGACCAAGATGGAATGATAAGGTTTGAGAACCATGTATGTGTTCCTTACATACCAGATTTATAGAAAGAGCTATTAGAGGAAGCTCATAGTTATTCATTATCTATTCATCCAGGAAGTACAAAATGTATAGGGAAATGAAAGAATACTTCCGGTGGGATGGTATGAAGAGAGATATTGCAGAGTTTATATCTCGGTGCTGGTATGCCAAAAAGTTAAGGATGAAATAAAAAAGTCAAAGGGTATGTTTCATCTATTACCCATACCATAATGGAAATGGTAGAACATCACAATGGATTTTGTCATTGGACTACCCAAAACCACTAAAGGGTTTAATGTTATTTGGGTGGTAGTCAATCACCTTACTAAGTAAGAACACTTCCTTTCTATTAGAGAAGATTTATCTCAGGACCATATTTCTAGGATATACATTAAGGATGTGATAATGTTGCATGGAATACCACATTCCATTATATCAGATAGGGATCCGAGGTTCACCTCAATGTTCTAGAGAAGCCTTCAACAAGAACTTGATACATAAATGAGTTTTAATCCTATTTATCATCCTTAGAAAAATGGTCAATCTGAAAGAAAAATTCAAACCCTAGAGGATATGTTGAGATCTTCTTCTCTTGATTTAGAAGGTGGTTGGGATTATCACCTTACTCTAGTTGAGTTTTATTACAATAGTAGATTTCACTCAAGTATTCAGATAGAACCTTATTAAGCCCTCTATGAGAATCAATTTATAGC
Source organism: Viscum album (assembly GCA_963277665.1). NCBI lineage: Eukaryota > Viridiplantae > Streptophyta > Magnoliopsida > Santalales > Viscaceae > Viscum > Viscum album. The sequence goes on from OY728162.1 coordinate 228,693,169, forward strand.
TCTAATGTGCTGGGATGAGGTTGGAAAAAGAAAGTTATTAGGACCTGAAATCCCTACAGAAATGGAAAAGAAGGTTAGAACCATTCAACAACAAATCAAGGTAGCTCAAAGTCAAAAAAAAATTAATACTGATAACCAACAATGTGATATTGAATTTGATGAAAAGGTATTTCTAAAAATCTAACCCTGGAATAAAGTTATGTGGTTCAGAAAGAAAGGGAAACTAATACCTAGGTATATCGGTCCCTTTAAGATTGTTTATTGTATTGAGACAAAATCCTATCACTTGTAACTTCCTCCAAATATCTCTCAATTCCATGATGTGTTCCATGTATCTCTTCTAAGTAAGTATTTACTCGAACCTTCACATGTACTGAACTTAGAGGTCATATCGTTGGAGTAGGATCCTTCTTATGAAGAACAAGCAGTTGAAATTATTTACTGATCAAAAAAATTTATACAAATAAAGACCACTCACCTGGTCAAAGTTTTGTGGAGAAATAACCAATTATAGAAAGCTATGTGGGAACTTTATGATATGATGAAGCAGAATTATCATCATTTGTTTACCCGAATGATGAATTTTGAGGGTGAAATTCATTTTAAGGGGGGAACCCCGAATTTTTATGAAACATTTTTTCCTAGAATAAATTAAAATTTCATTTATTTATTTCAATTAACTAAGTCATACATTCCTTCCACACGACACCCACTTGGCCTATGTTATAAAGAACACCGACTTGGCGTACATTATAGACAACACTGATCTTCTATGAAACATCATTTTATTGTTATAATTATTTAAATGTGATAATCATAACCTAGATGTTAAACTTAGTGATATTAATAGTAATAACTACATTTAAAATATTTTTTAATTGTTTTATATAAATAGAACATATTTAAATGAAAAATATAATTTCTGGTAAAGTCTTTATATGTTTAAAAATGCTATTTTCTTAAATAAACTGCTTTTCATGTCCTTCTATGAAAACAAATAAAATTAATTTGAGAAACAATTAGAAATTTAATTTGATAAAATAAACTTTATTTTTAAATTTATAATGTTTAAATTATCTTAGGTTGAATCTTTTTAATTTTTTTGAGAAACTTTATTTTTGGATGAATAATGAAAAATACTGAATTTTAATTCAAATATGCCTTTTCATCTAATTTATTTATAATCTAAAATAATATTTTAAATTAGTTTTAAAGTTTAAATAGATAATATTTTTATTAATTAATACAATTTAGGTCACTGATATCAATTTCACATTGAAATTAGATATATAAACTTAGAAAACCTTTGAGTGTTTTCACTTAAAAAACCCGCATTGCCAACCCAACTACGAGATTAATTTTAAATTAATTTCTACCAAATATACATTTAGAATTCGAAAAAATGGATTAAATATTTTAAATTATAATAATTTATAATTTATAATAACATCAACCTAGTTTTTTACCAAAATTATTAGTTATTGTAATTAAAATTAATTAAATCAATTAACGTAAAATTAAGATCAACTAAGGACTAAAACTTATATTTATGACCCAAAAGAACCTAGAAACATCTCCAAGATACATTGGATGTACATATATAAACCCTATACCACCTTTTATCTAATATGTTCTATTATGGGAGCCATGTTCCATGGGAAAACGTGGGTGGAATTCCTTTTTCAAAGATTTAAAAGAGTGCCACTCCTCCTCCACTATAAAAAGGCTTACTCTCCTTTACTTATTTACACATATAAAACTACTTAAGTTAATCAAATATCTACTCAAATATATTCCCAAATACCCTAAATTACTTCTTAAATCCTCCCTTTTTTCATAAAGTATTCCAAGGAAGACTGTTAGCACAAACAAGAAGGAGTTATCCAATTAAGAGGCAATGCCTTCTCTCAAGATCCATTATTTTATTTTCTTTATACACCCATTAAACTCTCTTTATTCCATGATTTTATAACAACATAAGTATATTAAATATACTAGGTTGTTTTTATTATATGGTTTCAAACTAAACTTGCACACACCTCCATCTAATGGGTAACGAACATGCTATTTACGTGTGTGATGAACTACCGCCTCATGAAACTTTGATAGTTCATTTTTCCATTACCACCTCTAATAGTATTCATTATGATGAAAAATATATCTATATATATTATATATTATATTTATTATGTATTTAATCTTATTTAATCCTTTAACAACAAATGTCTTTATACTTTACACTTGGTGTAAATACGATAATTTCTTTCAGGAAGTGTAGAGTACCGCCATCTCAAAGCGATGTGATTCATTCAGACACTACATGGAATGTATTAAGGTTTAATTTAGTCGAATTATATGATATATATGAAATTATAATTTTAATGTAATTATATAATATATATATATATATATGTATATGTTATTTCCTTTCTTTCTTTTAATACAACAATAAAAACAGAAACAATGTTCATGCATGCGTATGGCTTACCATCTCCATGAATGATGTATTCTATTTCATAATTATATATTATATAGATTTTTATAATACAAATATAATGAATATAAATTATATTTATATCATGTTTTATATTATTTAAATCATGATATAAGTATAAGGACCAAAGATATGACAAATAAAGACACATGTGAAAAACAAAGCGAATATTACCCTAAGTGAAACCTTAACATAGAATTATTAAAATGAGAGTAATATAAAGTCATAATAGAAAAATACATGGTATTTGATATAATAATATTATTATGTAATTTTTTATAAAAAATTTCCATTTATTATACATGAATCTTGTATGAGTATGAATAGATTCAAGATACAAGGTGAGGGAATTTCATCTCACTTTTTATTTCTTTGAGATACATGCTTTATTCACCACCCATTAATTTTGTGTGGTGTGTATAATTACCATGGATGAATTATATAATTTTTATAATTATATTAATGGGTATTTACATACCCATTTTTTATCTTTATTTCATTTTTTCAGGTTTCAAAAGTAACCAAATCGGTAAAATAGTTTTGTCTCAATTTGCCTTCTTTGAGACTCATGTTTTGTTATGCACCTAATTTTTTTTCGAGTTGAATATACTTATATTTTAAATGTTATATAATGAATATATTTTTGTTAATGATAATTTAAGCTTCATATAATTTCATTTTCTTACATGTGGAGTAAGTTCACAAGTTATAAAGTGATAAGTGTTTATTGAAACAATCTTATCGCTTTTCAACATTGTTTATACTTATGCTTCCTTTGATGAAATATTATGATCTATCTCTCAAGAAAACTCATGAGTTTAATTATAATCTTTTTATTCAATATATATCCTTGTATAAGTACCATTTACCACTCTTTGTAACTTAAGATAATTAAGAAATTTCTTTTAAGAAAAATATGATCGTATCTCTCTCTTCGGTCAAAAAACTATTTTATTTCAAAAACCATTTTTTCAAAAATGTTATCATTTTTTTTAAAATGATACGTAAAGATAATTTTCAAGGAAAAAATATTTTAAAAATATTTTATTTTTTTTAAATATTCCTTTATAAGTTTTCAAAACTATTTTTGAGGAATTTGTTTTTCAAAAGGTTTTATATTTTGAAAACATTTTTCAAAGAAGAAATGATATTTTTCTCAAGAATTGTTTTCAAAATATCTTTTAAATTTATTTTCTATCTATGATGAAATATTTTGATGTTAATATTGACTTTATAAGAAATTATCCAAAGGTTCCATTCATATTATTTCTTGAATGGTTTATGTTTTGATGAAAGGATACTTATGAAACCCATTTATATTCCACAGGTTATATTTTTTTTAAACCTGCTTCTTTTCAAAGGTTAGGTTTATGATGAAATTATTATGAAACATATATTTTTTACATAGGTTATGATATGATTTAATGTTTATGATACCCATTTAAATTAATGAGTTATGATATGATTATTTATGATCTTGTGGAACAAGTATGTATGATTTCATTATGAGATGGGTGAGACCTATATCTCCCTCTAATGCATTGGGTAAATATTTATATCTCATGAGATATACATGGCTGGAATGATAAATGAACTCGGTTCAGTATTATAGGTATGGAATAAGAAATGAACTCGATTTAGTATTATAAGGCTGGAACGAGGAGTGAACTTGGTTTTGTAATATTGGGCTAGAATGAGGTGTGAAACCAATTCAGTAAAGGACTTTGTCCACTAAAATAGCCTTGGAAGAAATGTATTGGCTAATTTGGAAATCATTATATGTTCTTATGTATATTCCATAATTCCACATTTTATTCCTATGTTATGCTTTCATATATTATGTTCTTTATTTCCTTATGATTCATGTATTATGAACTACCAAATTTTTTCCATGATTCATGTTTATGATCTTTGATATGTAGAGTATGATCTTCTATTTTCATGATCATATTCTCATACCATTATTCTCATGATTATAGTTACATATCTCCCTCATTTTCCTTTACTGAGAATTTTAGCTCACACATTTTTTTGTTTCCTTCCCCCAGGTTATTGAGATATGTATTATGTTTGATCTGTCTAAGAAGAGTGCTAGTCAAGAAGAACCTGGTGGGAGATGATGTAGCTCATTTATGTACCAATGATTATGTTTCCATGTTTCCAAATGAACTATACTAGTATGATATTTAGGTGTTTTTTCATAATTCTTTAAGTATTATGATAAGGTTTTATAATGTTAATGTATGAAAAGATAGGGTAATTATAAGAACATTGGTCTTTTGTACTTGGGGGTTATTTTCTCTTGGATGTTCCATACATACTGGTGGATGCAGTTTGGATTTCTAGTTGATGTTCCTCTAGGTGGTGGTAGATCCTTGCTTATAAGGGGTTTTAGTCTACATGTAGTATCTATCCCTTTTATTTACAGTGACTTCTAGGAAGATGACATGCTATTTAGGACCGTTTTAGTGTAATGTGTGTTTTTTTGATGTGTTTTTATGCCTCCCAAGAGTGTATTTACCTCAATTCCCTATTGGTGTAAGCTTGTTACACCTCATCCTTTTACTATGAACTATTTCATTTAATAAATTTATTTGGGGAATGAATTAGGTGACCAATTCATGTCCAAGTTTGTTTACATAATGTATTAGATTAAAAAATACTCAATATAATATTACTTGGGTATATTATTTCATTTAGGCATGGAATTTTAAAATTTTAAGTTTCAGATCCATATAAGGATCACTTTGTCTATAAATAGGGATTTAAATTTCTTATCATTTTTATGAAAATATTTTCTGAGAAAATGATTATTCCCAAGGAGTAGTGTTAAGGGAGAAGAATCTAGAGGTAGGTTTTTTTGAACCCTCCTAAGATATATTTGTTTAAATATATTAATTTAGTTAATATTTATAATAAATATTTTTAAATTTATATATTAAAATATATTATTAAATTTATATATAATTGGAGGAATGTGGGTTGGTCAGATTCACCACTTATTGTGTTTTACAACACGATCAACATTAGGCTGTGTCGTTGTTGTTTGGAGTAGACCAACAATCATCGTGCCTAAAAAAACTAAAAACCATTACTATAAACATTAATGAATGATACTATGATTTTTATAGGATATTCTCATGATCAATACAATACATGAAACCCATTTTAATTCCTGAAAGATCATCATCGAATCAATATGAGATAAAGAATATGAAACACAATTTGGTGTAGCTCGATAACAATGTGATCTATAAATTCTGATATAAATGGATTATATTTGATAGTGATCACTAATAGAGAGTCCAATCACTATCAATTACATAGATAAGTACACTATCCACTAGAATCCATCTATGTTATAGGAGTCCCTTGTAAACTCCAAAGGTTTTCTAACACCGTCCTTAATGAAGAAAAATAGAGAAACATGAAGGATGCGAGTTTTAGTTGTGAATAGGTAGTGTCACAAAATAAGAGGATATAATATTTTATATTTTCCCCCTTTATTCAATGAAGAGTGTTGGGGGTTTGTTTTCGGTTCTTGGAAGTTGACATGCTTTACCATAATGGATAGGAATTAGTGTTTCATAATAATTGAATGTTTCAATGATTTTTCATGCCATAAATGAATCATCCAAATGATTCATAACTGAGATAAACCCATTTGGAAGATGTGGAAAATTATAAGAACCCAATATAACATATCTTAATCTATCTATATTACCATAACATATGATAGGGGAATCTCTATGCCTTTTAAAACAAGGTTATGTCATATCTTATCCTCCTCCAAATTGATTTTTTTCATTTCTAAAAAGCCACTTTAAGGATAGGCGGGAAACCAAACATTCCAAATTCCAAACACAATGCTAGAATTCAATTAAAATTACAACTTAAAAAAACATAATTATCATATCGGTTCCCGTGAATCTTGAGTCAAGCGCCTGCCTAGAGTCGGCACCTATCACATCGAACATACTTTCCCTTCACCTCCCAATAATCACCATGCTAGAGAGAGCCACCAGAATCCTCATCTCCGTAATCTTCAACTTCACCATTGTCTCACGAACTTCTGAGATATCATTGGTCACTATCATTTACACTGATCTAATCCAATTATACTATCGTTGTCTTAGTCCAAACACCACACCAGTTCCCCGGAGAAGGTTATAGTTGCTTTCATGAACACAAGACGGATCAATCCGAGAGTTCACCACCACCAGCACGTCTCCAGCCAGCCCCCATCGCTGTCATCGTGATAACAAATCGCCAAATACATCATCCTCCACACCTTGTCACCGTCAGCCTCTGCAACGACGCCCGACTTCACAACTGACAACGCCTGGACCTTTGATGCTGAAACATGCCACCTCCGTCAGTTACCCTGAAATGGCTGCTCGATCTAATGACCCAAAGAACCACGATGACCACCTCACATCTCCGCCTCAGAGAGATTGGGGGAGTCCCAGAACCAGAGTAGAGAAACTAACGAACTAGGACAGGATGAAACACCATTGAAAATCATCTCGACATCATTGCGTCGCTGTCACCGTCAATAAAACATCATAAGAAACACAAACATAAAGCAAACCAGACTAAAATCACTGAGAATTACATAAGTAGAAATGAAACCCCTAAAACATGGAAAAACGTCATCGATGAAGGGCCACGCGAGGCATGCTAACGACTGCCGCACCGCACAGCCCAAAGTCTCGCCATTACAATAGCTTCAGATCCACCTTGGAGGGCATAGAAGAATGAGATACCAGAGCAGGGAAGGAGCAGTCGAGGGCTTCGGGTGATGACACCATCATCAAGATAGATTAACAGAACCAAGACGAAGGAAAAATCTGAAGACCGCCACCCGAGAGAGCACAGAGGCCACCTCTGAAGACTTAAAAGAAGAAGAATAATCAAGAAGAGAGGGAGAGGGGGAGACAATGATGGAGAGCCGCGAAGAGGCCTCCCCCACTCTGATCCGCCGCTGAAGGAAAAACCTATCCTAAGAGAGAAATCAGGGAAACGCCGCTCCGATTATGTCATATCTTATGATATGAATCATATGCATATTAGGCCTTATGACATGGATGATCCATGTGTTGTGAATCATGTTATTTTAGTTAATTTCAAACAATATACCATTTTCACTAAAATTCTATATGAACTTTATTGAAAACTTCACAAATATTTTAGAGTCCATAAAAACTCATTTGGATATGGTTTAATAAACTCTATTTATTTTGGAGAAAATTATTTTTCTAAAATTTAATACTTATTCTAAGGCTTAACAAAAAGACACTATAGGCCTTCGCAGAATTGAAAAAAATGAAATCTTGATTTCATATATATTGGAAAATAGTCACCTTTAGAGAAATATCTGTGCTACTAAATCTACAAAGGGATCTAGTGTGGTCTTGATCAAACATATTCATATATATATATGAACATGTCTACTATAAGATGTATCATACACACTATATTTATAACTATATAATCCATTTTTTAATGAAATTAAGTGACCATTAAACATAGAACATGTCAATATAGTATAGGATAACTCATAAATTCTCGATTATATGTCATAGACTAACTAGTTTCAATAAATACATCACATGTTATTCATCCATGTATTCGAACACATCACATGTCACTCAACTAATAATGGAAATTAATTTACTTAGTTTAATTAAATCAAGGGTCCTCATGCATTTTCTCACCATATGAGTGGAAAAATTCCATCTTTGTTGAGTTATAACTGATGAAATAATTTATAACACACACTCAAATTCCCTATGATTAGATAAGTCTAAAGGATTGTTTAAGAAATGTATCAAATTATGTATTTTCTCATTATAGGTATCTTACCAACCTTAGGTAATGGGGATTCATTATAATTATACACCCCTATTTATATCAATAATTATATGAATTTATATGTGATATGAATTTGTAGTACATTCTAGATAATAACCATCATTTCATTATCCCGTGACTCTATTATTTGTATCATATATAAATTTTTATATCAATTACAAGATTTTTCTCATTCAAATTTTACAATATTATCACAACTTGTAGTACTTTGTGATGATCATCAATTACGAATAACTAAAATAAATATTTTGTTATATTTTTCCCATTTTCATTATCTTAAGAAGGTGGTGGAATATTACTCGGCATTGAGAGTCATATCCAAGGCACCAAAGGCTAATAATGAATACCAAGGGCTTCATGATATGTGGGAGATTATTTTAACTTAACCAAAATAAAACAACCAACCAAACATATCATTACCAAAAACCACTAAATGATGCATGTTAACATTGTATTATAATACCAAAATACTAAAATATCATCATAACCAACAAACACATAACCAAAATCATAGTACTACAGTAGAAGAATAAAACTAAAAGAACTCAAGAAATAAATATATAGCTCTATATATCCACACCAAGATCTAAGCTCCAACACCACAAGACTGCCCAAGTATCATGATGAACCACCAAAAATATGAGATGCTTTACCTTTACCTGGGTCTCAGAATACAACTCTACAAAATCACCAATGTTCCCCAAGAAGGGGGTGAGTAATGATAATCTATAGGATTTCCCAAAATTACTTCCCTACACATGCCATATGATAGAATAAGTTAGCACATTTTTATAATTTTTTTTATAAAACCATTTAAATAGTTCAATATTTTCAAATAATAAAAAAATCCTTACCAAAACATTTCACCAAACCAACACATTTATAAGGAAAGGAAATCACACAAGTCATTACCCCTTTTCACATTTCATGTTGGCATAACCCATTAAATCTCATGTGACTGCATACATATCTCAACCATACACATAACTCAACCACCCGATCTCGGTGTTGCCATTGAGAAAGGAACTTCACATCCATAACCCACCCCCTTTTTATAATTGTAATTTATACCACATTCCAACCCTTTGATGGTGTACTTTACGTACACTATCCATCCCTTCCAACTCCTTATTATCCACTTAAGACAATAGCCATCAAATAAAAATTTACCAAAACTATATCAACCAACATTTTACAAAACCATGCTACCCAATAATTTCCATAAAAATAATCCCTTTAAGAGAAACAAAATTTCCAACAATAAATGAAATAACCATTTCAATAAAATCAAACATTTATTGAAAATGTTCATAAGCCACATCTATGCCAAAAACATTTCAACCAATTATGACAAAACCAATTCCACCCATTTATACCGAACATCATTTCAATAAAACAATATTTTTGAAAACCATTTTCACAAACCATTTAAATAAATCAAACCAAGAAATCTATTTTCAAATCATAATTTTAAAATCCAACAACAAATAATATTTCACAACAATATCCAATTTCCACCAAAATCCACAAATCATCATCCAAGGGGTTCCAACCAATATTTTCACATCAATTTTACGATCAATATCAAGCAGAAAAATTAATTTAAAACCAAGGATTTCATATTTTAGTAAGAGGAGTAGAGAGTGAAGACACCCACCTTGAGGGTTTTAGTGAAATCAACCAATGGCATAAACTCTCACTAAATCTGGGTGAAAAATCTAAAAATATACCTTAGGTCCCTTCTCCTAATAACAGAAAGGAAAAATAAAACAATATTTGACAACAAAAACCCTAGATCTACCCAAAATTGAACTAGATCTAAGAAACCATATGAGAGGGGAGAGTAGATCTAAGAAAAACCATGAAATTACCAAGAAAGAAGACTTACCAAGGAAGATTTAGCTTAAAAAAACTACGAAAACCGTTCAAATAAATTTCAAAATGAGTGGGGGAGGTCCCCTGGCCTTAAAGAGAAGTAAATATTGATTATTGGTCAAAACGGGGCTCTAATGGGGGTTTTAGGGTTAAAATATGGTGAGATCCATTTCTTAAAAACCCACTTTTTAAACAAAGCTAGATTAGCCACACGGTTAGGAAAACTATGCATGAAATATGTTCTTGCTACTGCCTCAAGAGGGTACCCCCCATAGTTGGCCCACACGGTTAGACAAACCATGTGCCAACCATGTGAAAATCCCAATATCTCAAGTTTCACAATTTACCTAGGGAGGCCACATGGTTTTTTAAACCATGCTCCTTTACCATACACCATCCCTGAGCCCTCTTCTACATTTTTCATGATTTCTTAGATAAGCTGAATGGTTTTGACAAACTGTTCTCAAACTATGAACCCTTAGAAAATACCCAAAAACTTCCCCAAACCCTCCAAACTATCCCAAACCTTACCCCACCACTTTATAAACATAAAAAGGAACAAATAAGGTTTACATACATCAAATTTGGGGCTCTATATTTTCTCCATCATTGGACTTTCCATCCTCAGAATGTAAAATACCATCACATTCCCGAAAGATCTTAGGACATTGCTTGACCATTTCATTCTCCCTTTTCCAAGTCTCCTCCTGAATCTGACCATGTTTCCACACAACCTGTACAAGAACGATGCTTTTCCCATGCAATAATTTCTATTTCCTATCCAAAAATATGCACTGGAACATACACTAATGAATAATATTTCTCTAGATCAACATGATCCCATCGAATAACATGGTCAGGATCCAGATGATGCTTCTTAAACTGGGATACATGAAATACATTATAAATCCTACTGAACCATTGTGAAAAGGAAAACCATTATGAAAACTCTACAACCCACTCAAGTATCTCAAAAGGCCCAATATATCTCTGAGATAACTTTCCCCTCCTTCAAAATGATAATGACCAAGCCTAGGAGAGATTCTAAAGAACAAATGATCACTCACCTCGAATGACAACAACCGTCGATGGTGATCCACATATGAGTTCTGATGAATTTTTGTTGTATCCATTCTCTTCCTAATCAACATAATCTTCTACATAGTCTCTTTGAATAGTATTAGTCCAACCATTCATGTTTCACCTATTTCCACCCAACAAAGCGGATAACAACACAAATTCCTATACAATTCTTCAAATGGATCAATATGTATAGAGGCTTGATAACTATTATTATAATTAAACTATACTGATGTTAGGTTCTCCTATCATGATCCAGTAAAATCCATCACACAATCTCGCAACATGTCTTCCAACATTTTAATCGTCCTATCGGATTTCCCATCCATCTGGGTATGATACACCACAATCATAGTCAATTGATTCCTAAGGGATTATTGTAAGGATTTCCAGAAAAGATATGTGATCCTTGGATCTCTATTTGATACAATAGAAACTGGTACACCGTTCCTCTTTACCACTTCATGAATATTTATTATGGACATATCCTCTACTGTTAGATATTCATGAATAGGGATGAAATGATCCGACTTTGTAAGCTAATCCACTATCACCCATATGACATCATGCTTCTAACACATTCTCATGAGGTGTGTAACAAAATCCTTAGCTATCTAATCCCATTTCCAAATAGGGATAGGTAAATACTGCAACATACCTGTTAGTCACTGATTATATTCCATGACTTACTAACGATTCAAGCATCTCGTTACAAATTCATCCACTATCCTTTTCATACCCACAGAACAAAACTGTGATTTCAAAACCTTAAAAATATTCTGAATTCTAGGGTGGACCACCCATATAGAATGATGATATGCACTAAGAAGTTTTTTATGACAAGCCACTAGTAAAACCATCCCATTTCAGAACCACAACACTGAATTCACATCTAGTTTACACTCCTAAATGGTCTTCCCACCATTGATTTTTGACCTCATAGCCACAAATTCTGAATTAGAAAACTGTGCCTCTTCAAAAAATCCAAATAAACAAAGAACCAATGAAATCAGAAATAAAACTGCTACATTACCTCAGTTTTCACATTCCAAATGCATGTCACCTATGAAGAACATCAAATACCACTGATTTAAAGCTTCTTTTTACACCTAAACATATGAATTTCTACTTAATGAATCTTCCACCTAATTGCCTGTAATCAGCATGTAAATCAGGTCAAATTCCAACATATGGAGATACTCCATCCATATCTTTTGCCTCAAATTTAAATATCTTTGTGAGAAGATATTTTTTAAACTCTTATGATCTATAAACACTATGAATTTCTCACTGAAGATATAATGACACCATGTTTTCAAATCATGCACCGCAACCACTAACTCCAAATCATGTGTTGGGTAGTTCTTATCATGGAACGTCAACTACCATGATCCCTATGTAGAAACATGATCCCCTTGCATGAGAACACACCCAAACCTGATCATGATGCATCAAAATACACCACATAACCTTTACTTAGTTTTGGAAAAACCAATTTTGGTGTAGATGTTAGGAGAACCTTAAACTCTTCAAAAGAATTATAACATTGTTTATTCCATTGAAATGGAACATTATTACTTATTGAATCTATCATCAGTGATGCTAATCATGAGAAATCATGAAAAAATAATCGGTAATACCTAGCTAGACCAAGGAAGATCCATATCTTAAAGACATTCTTTGGCGGTTTCTTAGAGATAACAACCTCTATCTATTATGGTTCCACTAAAAACCCTCTCTTAGAAATAAAATGTATAAGAAAATGTACCTCTTTTATAAAAAACCACACTTTTATAATTTGTCATACAAATAATGATATCTCAATATTTTCAACACTTTATCCAAGTGTTGTTCATTCACAAACCTTATACTTGAATACAAAAATATATCATCGACAAACACCACCACGAAAAAATAAAAATATCTCTGAAATATATGATTCATCAATAACATGAATACCAATGGTGAATTTTTAAGGCTAAAGGAAATAACCACATACTCACAAAGACCATATCTACGACTAAAGGCTATTTTCAGAATATCCTCATTCCACCCCCACAACTGATAATATCCTCATCGCAAGTCAATTTAAGAGAACCACTGAGCTCCCCTACACTATTAGAACAGTTCATCAATGTGTGTGAGTGGATATAAATTCTTTATTATAACTTGTTTATTCTTACGATAATCCACACAGAGTTAAAGAGTTCCAGCTGCCTTTTTCACAAATAAGACCAGTGCTACCCACTGAGATGTCCTAGGCCAACTGGATTAACACTTTTTTTTTCTATATTTCCAACTATAATTTAAATTACCTAAATTATAATGGTGCTATTCAATAATACATAAGTGAGATATGACTAGTCCCTAAGAGTATATCAATTGGAAACTCAACTTCTCTTATAGGAGGAAACCCTAAGAAATATTCAAGAAATACATACAGAAACTGATAGATAACTGACGAAAAACTACTTCATCAAATTTCTTCCATCAATTCCAATGAATAATACACAAAATGATATGATATAGTCCCAACTTATGGTTACATAAAGTCCATTTCAAATAACTTTACCTTATTTTCTATTTTAAAGAGATGCTCGAATCCATCATCAGTTGTGAAACTAGCCATTTGTTCATAATAGTCGACATGGGCCTTAAAACTTGTCAGGAAATCCATACCCTGAATTATATCATAAAAATACATCTCAAGCATTGAGAAGTCACATATCAACTAAACCCCAATAAATGTTATATGACATGATATACACAAAAAGTCTTGACACTCTCTTTGACCCAGAGGAGTTTGAATTTTCACAATAGAAGGAATCATTTCCACATTTAATCCCATCAAATAAAAAACTTGAGAATCAATGAAAGAATGAGACACAACCATATCAAAAAGTGATTTCATAAAGTTAGAATTCAAAAATAATCTTACCTCTCACTGTGGATGGTCCCAACTGATCATCCACCACAACCTGATCAGCTCCATACACCTTCTTACTGACTATAATTTTCTTCTTACCCCCTACCAGAATTTCACCCCCTGAGGATTCATGGTATTCCGAGAATAACCATGACTATATCTATTTTTATAACAAGGTCTATGTTTCTTCCCTCAACTTATCAAGGAATAAGATGCCTACGACCCCTAAGAAGTGTCATTAACACCTAACCTCGGAGTACTGTGACAATAACACTAAAGATACCCCATATGGTTTCAATTATGGAGTTACCTAGGCGATTCCATACATTATCACTTAATATTCCCTAGAGATCCATATTATAATCATCCTAGATTTCTCTAAGGGTTCCTAGGAAGATTCACCGATAATGCCATTAGATTCTAAGCCATACTCCCACCTTGGAAATAAGTGTCCCTCTTCCGCTTGCTCCCTACATTAGAGTTCCAACCATTTCTCATGGGTATCAACATACCGCCACTACTCATATATCCCCAGATATCTCTTTCAAACACTTTTTATCTATTTACCATCTCTGTATAATATGTTATATAGAGCACCAAAATCTTCAAATGATTTTCCTAACTCATCCTAGATACAAAAAATGCACACCTTAAACGAAGTACTAGTAGCAACATCAAGTGAAAATCAGACTAAATTCTTGAATTTAGCCACATATTCCATCACCAAAAGGTTCTCCTTATTCAATATGAATAAATCCATTTTTTTAAATTCTGAACATATGAGGGTAGAATTATTTGTAAAAAAATTCCTCAAAATCCTCTAATGTCATACCTTGGTCTGCTCAGGCTTGGACCACTAACTCCCACCACTGATGTGAAAGGTCTTCCAACACATATGTCACTAGCTATACTTTCATGTCTGCTAGTGTTATTAGGAAATCATAGATTTAATTTTCCCTATTCATTCATACATCTACCTTTTATAGTTCGGAATCAGCCGAAAAGATGGGTGGATTCTTCTTCTGAAACCGAACCAAATGATCTACATTCCTCAGATAATCCATTTTATTCCTATTATCCATATCCTAAAATGATTTATATATGATCTAAACCCGATTCTTGTTCTCATGAGGCTTAGGTGCAACCACATTTTTAGAAGCTTCCACTGGTTCATCACTATGACGCCCACTGGGTTCTATTCCTATCAAAAGAACAACCACCATAAGTCTCACTATCTAGAAACTAAAATCTTACAATTTTATATTATATCAAATTATAACTATCAAAACCATGATTTCACCAAATTAAACATTTCCCGTGATCAATAATTTTTAAAAAATCCACAATGTTTTTAAAATTAACACATTTTAAAAATACTAAAACCATTCTCTTTTCAAAATATCGAATTTGAAATCTATTTACAGATATTTCAAAAATCAAAACATTCATATAAAAACATAAATCATTAATCCAAATGAGATATGAAATCCTAGTGAGAAATCATTTTTACAATGCATTCCATGCTCGTCTCATTGGATAAACCCATGACAATGAGATTTCAATGCCTATAATTTTCACCGAAACACATATGTACCCAAATACCTGGTGACTTGAAGTTCAACATAAAAAGGTAAACTATATCTTTTTATGCTATACATTTCATGTTTTGACAATCCTACTCCTTGTTACCATCCCAACTCAAGGAATAAACCAAGAATGAATGCCAACTCCAAGATTGACAATATATGCTAAAGGACCGACCAAACTGATGCCACTTGTAATGTCTTTCCCCATCTCATTGGCTTGAGAAGGTGGTGGAATATTACTCATCTTTAATCAACATCCCAAAGGTGAAAAAGTCTGGAAATGAATGCCGATGGATTCATGATAAGTGGGGGAATAGTTTACCTTAACCAAAATAAAAACACCAACCAAACATACCCTTACCAAAAACCACTACATGATGCATGTTAACATTGTATTATAATACCATAATACTAAAAGATCATCATAACCAATAACCACATAACCAAAATCAGAGTACTACAGTAGAAGAATAAAACCAAAAGAACTCAAGGACTCAAGATATTGCTCTATAGATTCACCCTAAGCTCTAAGCTCCAATATCACAAGACCTCCCAAGCATCACAATGAACCACTAAAAAGATGAGATGCTTTAATTTTACTTGTGTCTTAGAATAAAACCCTTGAAAAATACCTAAAGTGTTAATTAGGGGATGAGTAATGATACTTAGTAGGATTTCACCAAATTACTTCCCTACTCATGCCTCTAGGATATAACAAGTTATCACATTAATATGAACAATTTATATAAAACCATATAAACAGTTCTAAAATTTACAACAAGCCAAACACATACTTACCAAAACATTTCACCAAAACAACACATTTACGAGGAAAATCAATCACACAAGTCATTACCCCTTTTCCCACTTCATGCTAGCATAACCCATTTCATCTCACATTACTGCACACATATCTCAACCATACACATATCTCAACCACCCAAGCTCAGTGTTACCATTGAGAGTGGAACTTCACATCCATAAACCATCCACTTTTATAGTGGTACTTATTACCACATCCCAATACTTTTATGGTGGTTCTTCACATCCATTATCCGTCACTTCTAACTCATTATTAACCACTTAATCCAACAACCATCAAATCAATATTTACCAAAACCATATCAATAAATATTTTCTAAAACCATTCTACCCAACAATTTCCAAACCAAATCAACCGTTTAATCAAAACAGCATTTCAAACAAGACATTCCAAAACCATTTAAATATAATAAAAAATTTATTGAAAACACCCATAATCCATATCTATGACAAAAATAATTCTATCAATTATGCCAAAACCTATTCCACCCATTCATGTCAAAGATCATTTAAATAATTTTTTTTTTCGAAAACCAAATTATAAACCCATTTCCATAAATAAAACCAATAAATCAACATTCAAATCAACATTTTAAAATCCAACAATAAAGAATATTGCACAATAATATCCCATTTCCCCCAAAATACACAAATCATCACCCAAGGGGTTCCAACCAAGCTTCACACATCAATTTCACAATCAATATCATCCAAATAATAATAATAATTAAAAAGAGAAGCCTAAATGTTATATCAGGTGGAGTAGAGAGTGAATCCACCCACCTCTCGGGTTTTGTAGAAATCTACCAACAACATAAACCCTCAGAAAATACAAGTGAAAAATCCACAAATCGTCATTATATCCCTTCACATAACGAGAAACATGACAAATCTAATCATTATTAGTAACAAAAAACCCTAGATCTATCCAAAATGGAAGTAGGTATAATAAAATGGAATAGTGGTTAGAATAGATATAAGAAAAACCATGAAATTTCCACAAAAGGATACTTAATAAAGAAGACTTAGCTTCAAACCACCAAGAAAACCTTTCAAATAATTTCTTAAATGAGTGGGAGTGGCCAACTAGGCTTAGAGAGAAGGAAATATCAAGTGAGGGTCTAAATGGGGATCAAATGGGGGGGTTTAGGGTTAAAATCATGCAAGATCCATTAAAAAAACCCAATTTTTAAACCATGCATGTTTAGCTTCATGGTTAGGAAAACAATGTGCAAACCGTGCATCTACTACTATCTCAAGCGAGTACCCTGCATGGTTGGACAAACCATGCACCAAACATGTGAAATCCCACTATATAAAGTTGAAATATTTATCTGTAGAGGAAACATGATTTTGTAAAACACGCACCTTAACCTTGCACCCTCTCTAATACCTCTACATCATTGTGCATGGTTTCCTGGATAAGCTGCATGGTTTTCACAAACTGTGCTTAAACCATTCACCCTTAGAAAATTTCCAAAACCTTCCCAAAAAGTTTTAAAACCTTACTAAAACTTACCACACAAATTTATACACATAAAAAGGAATAAATAAGGGTTATATACCTTAAACTAGGGATGATACATACTTTAAGGGAATATTATCATTCCATTATTCATGTAATACAAATTTAACACACTTGAATGAATGATAAATGGAGATTTCATTTATTATAAAACCATGATATATTTTATAACCATTAAATCCAATTTTTATTATATATAATACCCAAATATTCAACATGATTTTCACTATTTTTCAATGTTAATGGTTTTTTAAATGATCTGCTACATTTCCATTTATATCCACCCAAAATATATTTATATTGTCCCTCTCAATGATCTATCTAATGAGTTGATATTTTTAAAGGATGTGTTTTGTAATTTGGAGAGAATTAGGTTCCTTAGATTGATAAATAACTCTATTATTATCATATTAATGCTTGATTACTCCCATGAATATATGAGGTACTATAACATTATGTTATTCTTTTCTGGTATCCCTTAGTTCGTGTTTTAATTTTTATCCTCGTTTGGGTGCATTTACGAACCTCTCAAGGATGAAGAGAATTTTCTAGTGAAAATAACCTTAAGTTATGGGATGTATGTTTTTTGAATTAATGGATTTTAGGTAAATGGAATAATGTTTTTGTGGGGTTATCCCCATGTTTGAAGAATGTATGGGGTTCTTAGGTGAATTTTTGTTAAAAATTGGGTTTTCTGATATCTAATTACAGATTAAATGCTGTGTATTTAGTTTACAAAATGTTTAATTGTTGTCAAGAACATGTCATGAAGATTTATAGGGTATTAAAGGTCACACATTTTGTACTTTTAATTCATGAAATGTAATGGAGAAATTATTTTTTAATAAAAAGGTGACACATTTCTTCACATTTCCAGTCTTTGTGGATTACATGACATGTAATGGGATTACATGCTATGAAATTATCATGAGTTGTGATATTTAGAGTGATGTATGACTGATTTTATTTCCATTAAACCATGAATCCATCCTCTCCCAAGCCAAATCCTTCCTTATGTGATTTTGGATATCTTCCATAATTCTAGATCATTCGTTTAGTGATTGATCATCAATGATGTTATGCTTTATATTTATGGGTAAGTGGATATTTTATCATGTCTTTTACTCCAGTCTCTCTTTATATCCTCCTTAATGTTTGATAAATAATCATGTAATTGATGAATCTATACTTTCTTTGGATCCTAATTCTAGGTTGTGTTTCTATATCTTCCATACCTTCATTCTTTATTGGAGTGTCCCATTGAAGGTGTTGATTTATGGAGTTTTAATTTAAATTTAGATGGTTCCATAATTGTTTTACATATGATTGATACCTTGAATTTATTGATGAAACTAACATGAGTTTTTAAATTTATTTATATACATAGATTAGATATTTTATTTGAAGTGGGAATGAGATTTGAGAAAAACCCCAATTCTAATAGAATTGGAATTATGGGATGGATTTATGAAAAATGATGTATTAGTTTGGAAATAATTTTGATGAAATTATTTGATAATTTATCTTGAGAAAATAGATTAAATTGAAAAATGGTTTGAAATGTCATGAAATGAATAAAACCTTTGATTTGGTTTTTAAATGAGAAGGAATGTTGAAAACTGAAATTGGGATATTATATTTTGAAATGATTAATTTCGAATTTTATTGATTGATTATTTGAAGAAAATTTTATCTTGATTAGTTAGTGGTAACTCATACAAGAATTATAGGACCTTGACTCCCTAAAAATGGATTTATGATGAAAAACACTACTAAAACAATTCTGGAATGACTGACCGTTATAGGTCCCACTATTAGGGAGTGTAATTCCCTTGATGGGATTCCCAATTGGGGTGTATTTGTGTGTTCACACTTGATTAGATCCCAGATAAGTATGAGATGTTTGAGGATCCAATTAAATGATAAAATGACATACCATAGGGATTTTGTACATTGTTCTTTAATATGATTTGTGAATTGATTATACATTCCATATATTATTGAACTATTTTATTCATACTAACTAATTTATATAAACTATTTTATATAAAATGTTTATTTAAGACTATTTGAAAGTTTTCTTGATTTATCTTCCATATTTTTGAAATCTAATGTCATGCCTTGTTTTATTTTATCTGTTATCATAAACAATAAATTATTATGGTATTAATTATGTAGCACTTGGTGAGACCCTACTGGGATTTATATACCACAACCTACCTTTTCTTTTATGTGTTTGTAGACTTTCATATGCTAGGTCATAGAAAAGGGAAAGAACCACTTGGAGTCAGTGTATGTTCTTGATCCTTTGTACTATGGAGTGATGATGGAGTTGACTTGTGGGGATTTCATCCCCTTGTTTCATATGATTTTTGAGTTTTCATATTTTTATATATTGAGTACTTTGATGTTTTAATGCTTTGGGTTTTGTTTTACTCTAGTACTTCAACCTTTTGGAGTGTTGATCATACCGACTTATAATATTTTATCTTCCATTATTTTGTGGAAAATTCATTCCCTTTCTGAAAATATATGATTCCAGGTACTAGTCTCCAACCCATGGGGATCGAGAACACCCTTCAAACAATGTCAATGTTTTCTCAGGTATCAACGTATCAGGGTACCAGGGTATCTGAGCTAGTTTGTGAACAATTGGTATTAGAGGTGTAGGTTGAACATCATTCCTTGATGTTGGTATGCAGTTTGGGATGTCTTATTGGGACTTAAGAGGTAATTATGTGTAAAGACCCAAAATTTCTATGTAAATGTTTTTCTTAAATACATGGGAATTTTACGAGTCTGTGAAAACTGACGACACGTGATTCTGAGGCCCGGAGTGCCCGGAATCAATTTCTAAAGTTTTGTTCGAGTACGTTCAGTAAAGGTACAAGCGGGATTTTATAACTTTTGAACCGGTGCTCGGAATTGAAATCCGAGGGCACCGATGATCTCGCAGCATCGGTGATTTCTTAGTGAGACCTTCACCGCAGTTGCGTTCTAACGAGAATGGAAGTTAGATTTTGGGTTTTTAATAAAATTAAATAAAAATAACTGTTAGCTTATTTTTATTTTGTGGTGGTTAAAACCTCTAAGAAGAGGTTAGAGGTGGGGGACACCACACCATAACCTCCAATGAGGGGTTATAGTGGTGGGACCTCCCTAGGTTTAAACACCTCTTTTCAATTAATGAGGTGGGGACCACCTGAGGGAGAAGTCCTTGAACTCCCCATTTATGGAGCTACCACCAATTAAACCTCTTGAACTCTACTTAATTATTTTGTTCCTACACACAAGAATTAATTAAGTGGAGACCCCCTTTAATTAATTATCACCATTTGAATTCATGCCAACCATTAAAATAATAGATAATCTATTGTTTCATTTTGGTTGGCAACATTATTTTGGTGGAATGGAGGAAGAGGAAAGTTTGGGAGAACCATCTTACCAATGAAGAATGCGAAGAACGCCAGCGATGCTTCTTAGTCGGTCTTCTACCCCGGTCATTTTCCGATGCACGAGTTTGATTGGGAGTGTGTGATGAACGCGGTGAATGACGAATCAAAGTTCGCTTTCTGCAACTTCATCAATGATCAATAAGCCTAAGGTAGGTGATTTGAGTTGGTTTTGTTCTCGTTCTACATCGTTTAATTTATATATTATGATTTGCTGATTGATATCACCACAATGAGGAGGGATCAGACCGCATGAACACGACCCAACCCTCCTCCTTCGTTCTACCTCACTTGTTGATGACGGCGACGACACAATGACGCCACCAGAAGAGTGGACCGTGGTGGAGAAACGACGACCAGAGACGGGACGACTGCAAAGAAACTGGCGACGTAATCCCACTAGGTCACTGGAAGGGCGTGACACCGATGTGCCACATTGAAAAAAGGGATGCGGCCAGGCCGGGCCATGGTAGAAGTGCGCGGCGCCGTCACGCCGCATGGAGGAGAAGGGGGCCGCAGCCAGGCCGGGCCACAACGGAAGGGTGCGATGTCGTCGTGCCACGTGGGGGATTAGAGTCATGGACAGGGCGGGCTGCAGTGCCGTCGACCCGCATGGAGGTGTAGAACCGCAGTCAGGGCGGGCCGTGGTGGAGGAGCCAAACCACGGCTAGGGCAGGCCACGATGGAGGAGCAGAACTGCGGCCAGGGTGGGTCACAACGTGGAGTAGAACCACGGACAAGGTGAGCTTTAGTAGAGGATCAAGGGTAGATGGCAGGGCCGGCCTCCGGAGGTGCGGAGCGGTTGGCCGCTCGGCCATTTGGGAGGAGCGGGACCCCGCTGGGTCCCACGTGAACTGGACCGACGCCACCTGGCGCCGGTTGGGTCACCACCCGAATGGATCTAACGTTTGGGAGCTAGGAGGTGCGCGGTATCCCCCCTGGACGCGGCTGAGGCGGACCCCCCGTGGGCCGCCGGGCTGGACCCAGCGCTGGCCGGACCTAGCGCAGGCCGGGCCACCCCCTCGGGCCGGGCCGCTTCCTCGGGCCGGGTCACCCCCTTGGGCCGGGCCTCTCTCGATCCAGGCCTCCCCCTCAGACTGAGTCAGACCCGCAGACCGGGTCGGACCCACGGACCGGGTCAGACCCGTAGATCAGGTCAGATCTCAGTCCGGACCGTTTGACCCGAATACGCCTTTTCGCCCATAACTTGGGCTACGAGTGTCCGATCGATGAACTGTCTATGGAGAAGAAAATATTAGAGTGAGACGGTTTTTTTGGAATACCCCACTTGAGGTTTGGACTCATTTGGGGTATAGTTGGGTTGGTTTGAACCTAAAATCCAAACAGGCCCCCAGAACAGAAATGCCAATAACTCACAGACCGGGCATCCGATCGATACACCGTCTATTGCGTTGAGACCCATATGACATGGTGAACCTTTGAGATACTTCTTTGTGACACTTCATGATAGTTGGAGTATCGACTAGTAGCTCGTGGAGCGGATCCATCCAGAGGCGGGCAATCAGAGAACAGAGACCTAGTAGCTGACTGAGACCTGACGATTGCTTGACCTATTCAACTCGGAGTGACTCGATTAGCCTAGTGGGGAGCACCTCTGTGTGACGCGGAAGACCGATGGTGGGAAGATCCTCTGTGTGAGCACGGCAGGCCCATGATACTCGACAGGAGGAGTACCTCTACAAGCTACTAGGGGGAGCACCTCTTTGTGAGCGCGACAGACCTGTGGTAGGGAGCCCCTCTGTGTGATACAGAAGACCCATGGTACTGGACAAGAGAAGTACCTTAGCAGTTTAAGGATAGTAGGAAGCACCTATGTGTGACACGGTAGCCCCACTGTACTCAATAGAGGAGGAGTACACCGTCAGCCATGGTTTCGATAATAAAAATCCTGGTTCGAGTTGAGTCAATGAATTTTGTGTTTTCCTCATGATCGAGATGGGTTACTAGATAACTTAGGTATATGTATGAGAATATACCTAAGTAATGGTTATCCATTGATTTCATACTTTGTGGTTATCCTTGTTGGATTTAGTGAGACCTTGAGGGTCTCAGGGTCGTTACTGAGTATCGTTATACTCACCCCTACACGGGCTATTCCCACAACTCGTTGCGTTGGTTGTAGACGATGGACAATGCTGACTGTGGTAGAGAGTAGCAAGACTGGATAGTACCCGAAGGTGGTCCACTCGTCGTGACAGTACACGGAGCGGAAGAATGGTCTTGGAGTGATGAGGAGGCCATCTGTACCTACCCTTCTGGTACGAACCCCAGAGGACGACCCAATAGCTGCTTTACTATTTTTTAGTTGTACTTTCTTTCAGTTGTACTTGTAATTTCCGGTTGAGCTTTTATTTCCGGCCCCTTTTACTTTACAACACTTATTTTGTATACATATCTACTTAGTGTTTGCTTCCAGTTGTGTAATATGATGTGACTATTTATATTTTTAAAGGCAATTCCTTCCCAGTATAAGGATTTACGCCTTTGGTACTAGTCGCCACCCCCTAGCCTATCGAAGGCGGGCTTGGGGTAGTCACGATACGGGCCCCGGGGGACCGATTGTGACAAATTGGTATTAGAGGAGTCGGTTCTACCATAGAACTTAGGACTCTGATCTTTATTTTTTATGATGCAATAGTGTTAAGGGTACCAAGTATGGTTTTCAGTTATGGGAGTCCTGTGTTGGTGCGAGCAGCCGACGTATCCATACACCAGGACCCTGACTTCTGATTTCCAACTTAGTGCACGAAAACACTAATTGGGTGCATGTCTTTAAAAGTTTTCTTTAAGTCAGCTCAACCAGGTCAGCTCACTAGGTATAATCTTTTGACCGTTTCACATCTGTTTCTTTTAGGATGCCTCCCCACAGACGACCGTTTAGAGACCCAAGAGTTATACGCCCTGATAGCCCACCGAGTGATGAGACCTCAGTGCAGGGACCCTTTCCAGTTGAGGCACTAGTGGAGGTAGCAGCGATACCACTTCCTGTTGGGCCACCGATGCCATCAGCCCTAGTAGCATATGATGCAGGTCACTTGAGCGCGTTACATGAGTTCCAGCACCAGAGGCCACCCAGGTTCCTGGGAGAGATGGACCCACATGTGACTGAGGATTAGCTGGAGGATTTGGTGAGAGTATTCAGGATAGTAGGGACACTTACAGACTTCATAGTGATCCTTACTGCCAGCATCTTTCAGGCAGCTGCAGGAAGATGGTGGAGCCTGATGCTCCAGGTGCATGATGAGGTGACCCTACTCTGGGAAAACTTCGAGAGCCTATTCAGGGCAGATTTTATCCGATACACCCTTCGAGTGGTGCAGATACTGGAGCTACTACATCTATAACAGGGTATCATGACAATGGCACAGTACTCGGTGAGGTTCACTGACCTATCACGTTACTACACAGATATAGTATGAGACCCATTCTTCAGGGCCCGGACCTTCGAGTAGGGGCTCAGGCGAGAAATCAGGTCTTCGATGATCTCACATAGCATCCTGACATAGAAGGGGTTTCTAGAGAGAGCCCTCTTAGTGGAGAGTTTCCTTGCTGAGCCGTCTCCAGTAGTGAGACCCACCACAAGCTGACACACAACGGAGTCTTCTGCAGTAGGTAGTAGACAGATGTCGCAGAGGTCCAAGAGGACCTGACCACCAAGTGGTTGACCGCATCACTCAGGATCAGTTGTGTGGGGCACATAGAGTAGTGACACACATTCCAGTAGCAGGTGGTGAAACTCATGCAGAAGGCTTGGTCACATGGCTCGTGACTGTCTGACCCGCCTTACTGATGATCAAACAAAATTTGAAGGGACCTCCCAGGCAGAGGCAGAGGTTTGATTGAGGCGGTCAGTAGGGCACAGGTGGATGTGGCAGAGGAGATGGTCGAGTAGCTGGTGGTGGACGATGTTATGAGGTGTTACCACCACCACCACCAGAAGGTCTACCCCGACCACTGGGAGTGGGTGGACATGGGATAGCTCAACATCAAGTATCTGAGGCATATAACCATGTCACTCCAGTGATGATTCGAGGTAAGATCTGTTTCTAAACCACCTTAGCTGAATTTCTTATAGACACAGGTGTCAGTCACTCTTTTATTTCCACTTCCCTCATTTGGACCTCGGAGATTCCGACGGAGCCATTGGCTCAATCCTTACGGCTAAAGAATCCTACGGGAGTAGAATCGACAATTACACACTGGTGTCGGCAATGTGATCTTATCTAGGTGGCGAGAGCTTTGGCTGGGATCTCCTCGTAGCGACGTCGAGGCCTTACGATGTCATCTTGGGTATGAACTAGTTATCTATAGTCCATGGGCAGATTGACTGTATTAGGCAAAAAGTGAAATGTGTCTGCACGGATGGGAAGAGTTTTACCTTCACCGGTGAGAAGGGAACCTTTTTAGCATAGGACAGACTCACTCGGAGGAAGGTGCAGTCGATCAATCACCAGTTGGCTGGCCTTACCCTCAGAGCAGTTGATGTGGAGAGTCCGACATACCCTATAGTGGTGGACCAGTACACTGTTGTTTTCCCAAACGATGTTCCAGGACTACCTCCTCATAGAGAGGTGGACTTCTACATTTAACTGTACCCCAGGAAGACACCGATATCTACTGAAACATATCAGATAGATCTTGCTGAGCTTTGTGAGAAGCAGGTATAGCTGGAGGACTTGCAGGGGAAGGGATTCATCCGACCTAGTGTTTCTCCCTAGGAAGCCCTAATTCTGTTCACCAAGAAGGATGATGGGATCTTGAGGCTTTATGTTGGCTACCGTCACCTGAACCAGGTGACCGTGAAGAACAAGTACCCACTCTTGAGTATTGATGACCTCTTTGATCAGCTGAAGGGAGCACGTTGGTTCTCGAAGATAGAACTCATATCAGGCTATCACCAGCTTAGAGTTCGAGATGAGGATGTGAAGAAGATGGCCTTCAGGTGTCGGTATGACCACTAAGAGTTCTTGGTTATTCCCTTCGCTGTATCCAATGCTCTAGTAGTGTTCATGTGTCTCACGAACATGATTTTCTAGCCTTACCTCAATCGCTTTGTTATTGTCTTCATCGAAGACATACAAATCTACTCAACTACTAAGGAGGAGCATGCCTACCATTTACAGGTAGTGATGGACACACTCTAAGAGATCCAACTTTATGGTAAGATCTTGAAGTTACGGTTTTGGATTCGAGAGGTTCACTTCTTGAGACATGTCATCTCGGAGGCTGGAGTTGCAGTAGATACAACGAATATTGAGGCGGTACTTGCTTGGGAGCCACCCAGGAGTGTGGCGATGGTATGAAGTTTCCTGGGCTTGGCTATATACTACCAGAGATTCGTTCCAGACTTCTCTAGAGTTGCAACACCACTATCAACCTTGTCGAAGAAGGGGAAACCCTTCGTGTGGTCGGAGAGATCCCAACAGAGCTTTCAGGAGCTAAGGCAGAGGCTAACTAGTGCCCCTATCTTGAGACTTCCAGAGGAAGGCGTAGGGTACGTAGTCTACTGCAATGCATCAGGGATCACACTTGGGTGTGTCCTAATGTAGGAGCGAGCAGTGATCACATATGGTTCTCGGAAGCTGAAACATCATGAGCAGAACTACACTACCCATGACCTGGAGTTAGCAGTAGTGGTCTTCGCCATGAAGATGTGGCAGCACTATCTGATGGGCGAGTGTTTTACCATGTACTCTGATCACAAGAGTCTCAGGTATATCTTCTCTCAAAAGGACCTGAACTTGAGACAGCGATTATGGATTGAGTTTCTCCAGGACTATGACTTTGAGATAGTCTATACTTTTTGGAAGGGGAACGTTGTTGCAGATGCGCTTAGTAGGATGACTGTTATATAGCTGCTAGGAGATGTGACATAGAAGCTAGCTACTTTACATATATCCTTTGTGGATAGAGATGGAGAAGCATTCCTACAGTATATTATAGTCACTCCCCCACTTCTTCAGCGATTCAGGGAGGCACAACATGGGGACCCTCACTGTGAGACACGATGTGCTTAGATATCCACAGGGCAGGAACCTGATGGATTTTCTGAAGGTGGGGAGCACGTCATCCTTTTAAGAGGACGTACCTTGGTACCAGTGGAACTTCAGGAGGAAGTGTTGAGGGAGTTTCACATGTCCCCTCTAGCGGTACATCCAGGAGTGGTGAAGATGTACTAGGATCTTCGACGACAACAATGGTGCCCAGGTATGAAGAAGGCGGTAGCAGAGTTTGTCTCACGGTGCATCACTTGACAGCAAGTGAAGGTAGAGGATCAGGTACCAATAGGTTTGGTGAATCCCTTAGAGTTCCCAGAGTGGAATTGGGATGGGATATCCATGGACTTCGTGACAAGCCTTCCACATACATCCAGGAGTCATGATTTGATATGGGTGATCGTTGACCGACTCACCAAGTCGGCCCACTTCATATCGATCAGAGAGAAGGGCTCAGTAGAGGGATTAGGATGCCTCTATGTACAGGATATTGTGCCTTTACATGGAGTATCTTATTCTATTTTATTCGACCGTGACACATGGTTTACTTCTCGGCTATGGAAGGGGTTGCATGAGGCTTTCAGGACACAGTTTCACTTGAGCACCGCCTTCCATGCTCAAACAGATGACCAGACTAAGCAGACCATCCCAACCCTCGAGGACATGCTCCATGCATGTGTCCTAAACTTTGGTTGTAGCTGGGAGGATCACTTACCATTGGTGGAGTTTTCCTACAATAATAGTTATTACTCCATATAGGGATGACACCTTTTGAGGCGTTTTATGGGTGATGTTACAGATCACCCTTGTGCTAGACAAACCTAGTGAGTCAGCACTAGTAAGACCAGAGATGGTATGGGCTACTACGGAGAAGGTGTAGATCATCTAAGAGCGGATGAAGATTGCACATAGCAGACAGAAGTCATATGCTGATAGCAAACAGAGACCTCTAGAGTTCGAGGCTGGCCACCACGTCTTTCTACAGGTCTCACCCCGATGAGGTCTACGGAGATTTGGCTAAGGTGACATGCTATCTTTGAGATTCATCGGACTTTTCTAGGTCCATAGCAGAGTAGGAGAGGTGGATTAATGCTTAGCTCTTCCACCTCAGTTGCACCGGGTGCATGACGACTTCCATTTATCCCAGTTGAGGAGATACGTGCATGACCCATCCCACACCATCGACCATGGAGAGCTGGACTTTGACGATAGGGAGAACTTCACGGAGGTTCTATTGGAGATTGAGGATCGACAGGAGCGAGTCCTTCATGGATGGTCGATACCTCTGGTGCGGGTTTTCTGGCAGCACGGGAACCTCCAAGAGAGCACTTGGGAGTGGGAGGCTTAGATGCGGGCCCAGTACCCCCATTTGTTCTATTTGTTCAAGTTGTAGTTTACAGGGATGTAAATCCTTGAGGTGGGGATAATGTAAAGACCCGTAATTTTTGTGGATTTTTTTAAATACATGGTAATTTTACGAGTATGTGAAAACTGATGGCGCGTGATTCCGAGGCCTGGAGTGCCCAGAATCAATTTCTGAAGTTTTGTTCAGGTACGTTCAGTAAATGTACGAGTGGGATTTTATAAATTTTGAACCGGTGCTCAGAATTGAAATCCAAGGTCCCCAATGAACTCATAATGTTAGTGATTTCTTAGTGATACCTTCAATACAGTTGCGTTCTAACGAGAATGGATGTTAGATTTTGGGTTTTTAATAAAATTAAATAAAAATAAGTGTTAGCTTATTTTTATTTTGTGGTTGTTAAAACCTCAAAGAGGAGATTAGAGGTGGGGGCCACCACCCCATAACCTCCCATGGGAGGTTATAGTGGTGAGGCCCGCCCGAGGTTTAAACAACTCTTGTCAATTAATGAGGTGGGGTCCACCCGAGGGAGAAACCCTTAAACTCCCCATTTATAAAGCTACCACCCATTAAACCTCTTGAAATCCACTTAATTAATTTGTTCCTACACACAAGAATTAATTATGTGGAACCCCCCTTTAATTAATTCTCACCATTTAAATTAATTCCAACCATTAAAATAATAGATAATCTATTGTTTCGTTTTGGTTGGCAACATTCTTTTGTTGGAACAGAGGAAGATGAAAGTTAGGTAGAACCATCCTCCCAATGAAGAACATAAAGAACTTCGGTGACACTTCTTCCTCGGTATTCTACCCCGGTCACTTTCCGATGCACGAGTTTGATTGGGAGTGCATGACAAACGTGGCGAATGACGAATCGACGTTCGCTTTCCGCAACTTTGTCAATGATCAATGAGCCCGAGGTATGGGATTTGAGTTGGTTTTGTTCCCATTCTACGTCATTCAATTTATGGATTGTGATTTTTCGATTGATATCACCATAATGAGGAGGGTTCGGACCGCACGACCGCATCCTGAACCTCCCCCTTCATTCTACCTCACTTGTTGACGACGACGACAGTGCAACAGTTCCACTGGAAGAGTGGACTGTGGTGGAGCAACGACGTCTGGTGACGGGCTGGCCGTGAAGAAACCGGTGGTGCAAGCCCGCCGGGTCACCAGAAGGGAAAGGCACTGACGTGATGCATGGACGAAGGGGCCGAGGCCAGGCCAGGCCTCGGCGGAAGGCCGCGGTGCTGTCGCGTCACGTGGAAGAAAAGGGGGCCGCGACCAGGCTAGGCCACGACGGAAGGGTGCAATACCGTCGCACCGCTTGGAGGAGGAGAGCCATGGCCAGGGCGGGACATGGTGTCGTCGTACCATGTGGAGGTGCAGAACCAGGGCCAGGGCGGGCCGCGATGGAAGAACAGAACCGCAGTAGGGAGGATGGCTTGGTTGGCCGCCGGAGTTGTGGAGCGGCTGGCCACTCGGCCAGCCGGGAGGAGCGGGACCCCGCTGGGTCCCGTGTGAGCTGGACTGATTCTACCTAACTCCTGTTGGGTCACCACCCGAATGAGTCTGTTGTTTGGGAGCCAGGGGGTGTGCGGTACCCCCCAGATGCGGCTGAGGCAGAGCCCCCATGGGCCGTTGGTCTACCGGGTCGCCAGGCCGGATCCACCACTGGCCGGACCCAGCACGGGTTGGGCCGCCCCCTCAAACTGGATCAGACCCATGGACCGGGTCGGAACTGCTGACCGGGTCGGACCCACGGACCGGGTCAGATCCCAGTCCGGACAGTTTGACCCGAATACACCTTTTCGCCCATAACTTGGGCTACGGGTGTCCGATAGATGAACCGTCTATGGTGAAAGAAATCTTAGAGAGAGACAGTTCTTTTGAAATACCCCACAAGAGGTTTATCCATAGTTGTGCTACAGTTGGGTTGGTTTGAACCTAAAATCCAACAGGGCCCCCAGAACGAAAATGCCAATAACTCACAGACCGAGCATCCGATCGACGCACCGTATGTTGCATTGAGACCCCTATGATGTGGCGGACCATTGAGATACTTCTTCATGAAACTTCATCATAGTTGTAGTATAGAATATTAGCTCACAGAGCGGATCCTTTTAGAGGCGAGCGGACAGAGTACGAAGACCTAATAGATGATTGAGACCTGACGACTGCATGACCAATTCAACTTAGAGTGACTCGACTTGCCCAGTGGGGAGCGCCTCTATGTGACGCGGAACACCCATGGTGGGAATATCCTCTGTGTGTGCACGTTAGGCCCATGGTACTCAACAGGAGGAGTACATATGCATACTATGAGGGGGAGAACCTCTTTGTGAGCGCGACAGACCCATGGTGTGGAACGAATCTGTGTGACGCAGCAAACCCATGGTACTCAACAAGAGGAGTGCCTTAGCAATATAAGGATAGTGTGAAGCACCTATTTGTGACGTGGTAGGCCCACTGTACTTGATAGAGGAGGAGTACGCCGTCATCCATGGTTTCAATAATAAAAATCCTGGTTTGATCAGAGTCAATGAATTTTCTATTTTCCTCATGATCGAGATGGGTTACTAGATAACTTAGGTATATGTATGGGCATATACCTAAGTAATGGTTATCCGTTGATTTCATACTTTGTGGTTATCCTTGTTGGATTTAGTGAGACCTTGAGGGTCTCCGGGTCCCTACTGAGTATCTTTATACTCACCCATGCACGGGCTATGCCCGAACCTTGTTGTGTTGGTTTCAAACGACGTACAACACTTACTAAGGCAGAGAGTAATAGGACTAGACGATACCTGGAGGTGGACCACTCATCGTGACGGTACACGGAGGGGAAAAACATGCGTGGAGTGATGAGGAGGCTATCTGTACCTACCCTTCAAGTAGGAACCCTATAGGACAACCCAGTAGCTACTTTAGATTTCTTTAGTTGTACTTGCTTTCAGTTGTACTTGTACTTTCCTATTGGGATTGTTTTTATGGCCCCTTTTACTTTCCAGCACTTCTTTTGTATACATTTTTACTTAGTGTTTGCTTCCAGTTGTGTACTCTGATGTGATTGTTTACAGTTTTAAAGGCAATGCCTTCCCAGTATAGGGATTTATGCTTTTAGTGCTAGTCACCATCCCCTGGCATATGGAAGGCGGGCTTGGGGTAGTCACGATACGGGCCCCGGGGGACGGGTCGTGACAAATTGGTATCAGAGGATTCAGTTCTATCACAGAACTCTGGACTCTGGTCTTTATTTTCTGTGAAGCAATAGTGTTAAGGGTACTAAGTGTGGTTTTCAGTTCAGGGAGTCCAGTGTTGGTGCGGGTGGCCTACGTATCCATACACCAGGACCCTAACATCTGATTTCCAAC
Source organism: Viscum album (assembly GCA_963277665.1). NCBI lineage: Eukaryota > Viridiplantae > Streptophyta > Magnoliopsida > Santalales > Viscaceae > Viscum > Viscum album. The sequence continues at coordinate 228,725,565 of OY728162.1, forward strand.
TTAGTGAACAAAAACACTGATTGCGTGTGTGTCTTTAAAAGTTTTATTTAAGTAAGATCAACCAGGTCAGCTCACCTGGTATAATTTTTTGACCGTGTCACATCTGTTTCTTTCAAGATGCCTCCCCGTGGATGACCAGTTAGAGCCCCGAGGGTTGTACACACTGAAAACCCACCGAGCGATGATGCCTCGGTGTAGGCCCCCTTTCCAGTTGAGGCACCAGCGGAGGCACCAATGGTACCACTTCCTGTTGGGCCACCGATGCCACTAGCCCCAGTAGTAGACGTTGCATGTTGGTTGAGTGCGTTGGATGAGTTCCAACACCAGAGGCCACCCAGTTTCTAGGGAGAGATGGACCCACATGAAGTTGAGTATTAGATAGAGGCTATGTTGAGAGTCTTCAGGATAGTAGGGACACTAGCAGATTTCATGGTGATCCTTGCTGCGAGCCTCCTTCAGGCAGCAGCAGGCAGATGGTAGAGCATGATGCTTCAGTTGCATGCCGAGGCAACTCTACTCTGGGAAGACTTTGAGAGCCTCTTCCGGGCGAAGTTTGTTCCAGCCACCCTTCGATCAATGCAGATACAGAAGCTACTGTATCTACAGCAGGGTAGCATGACGGTGTTTCAGTACTCGGTGAGGTTCACTGACCTCTCACGCTACTCCACGAATATGGTATGAGACCCATTATTCAAGGATCAGACCTTTGAGTAGGGGCTCAAATGAGATATCAGGTCTCCAATGATCTCAATTAGTATCCCTACGTAGACAAGGGTTCTAGAGAGAGCCCTCTTAGTGGAGAGTTTCCTTACTGATCAGTCTCCAACACCAAGACCCACCACTAGCCGACACGCATCAGAGTCTTCTGCAGTAGGGAGTATAATGATGTCACAGAGGTCCAAGAGGACCAGAACACCATGTGGTTGACCGCATGACTGAAGATCGGTTGTGTGGGGGAACACAGAGCAGTGACACACATGCCAGTAGCAGGCAGTGATACTCATGCGGCAGGCTTGGTCATATGGCTCGTGACTGTCTGACATGCCGTACTGACGATCAAAAAATAGTTGAGGGACCTCCCAGGCCAAGGGAGAGGTTCCATTGAGGCGGTCCACATGGCACAGGTGGATGTGGAAGAGGAGATGGTCGATCAGTTAGCGGTGGATAACGTTATGAGGTGTTACCACCATCACCCCCAGGAGGTCCATCCTAACTGTAGATAGCAGGTGGACAAGGGAGAGCTCAACTTCAGGCAGTTGAGCATACGACCATGGAACTTCAGAGATGATTTTATGTATGATCTGTGTCTACACCACCTAGTTGCATTTATTATAGACACAGGTGTCGGTCACTCTTTTATTTCCACTGCCCTCGTTCGGAGCTCGAAGATTCCGACAGAGCCGTTGGATTAATCCTTACGGCTAGATACTCATACTGGAGCAGACTTGACGATTATGCACTGGTGTCGGCAGTATTAGCTTAATCTAGGAGGCGAGAGATTCAGTTGCGATCTCCTCGTAGTGGTGTCGAGGCATTATGATGTCATCTTGGGTATGGACTGGTTATCTATAGTTCATGCTCATATTGAATATATTAGGAGAAAAGTGTAGTGTTTCCGCACAGATGGGACCAGTTTTACCTTCACCGGTGAGAAGGGAACCTTTGTAGCACAAGATAGACTTACATGGAGGAGGGTGCAACCGATCACTCACTAGTTTTCTTGACTTACCCTCGAAGTAGTTGATGAGGATAGTCCAAATAACCCTGTAGTGGTGGACCAATACACTGTTGTTTTCCCTAATGATGTTCCAGGACTACCTCCTCATAGAGAGGTGGACTTATACATTGACATTTACTACAGGATGATACCGATATCTACTCCAGCATATCGGATGGCTCTCGCCGAGTTTCGTGAGTTGTGGGTATAGCTGGAGGACTTTTAGGGGAAGAGATTCATCCAGCTTAGTGTTTCTCCCTAGGTAGCCCCGATTTTGTTCGCCAAGAAGGCGGATGGGAGATTGAGGCTCTGTGTTGACTACATTCGCCTAAACCAGGTGACCGTGAAGAACAAGTACCCACTCCCGAGGATTGATGACCTCTTTTATCAGCTCAAGGGAGAATGGTGGTTCTCGAAGATAGACCTCTAATCAGGCTATCACCAGCTCAGAGTTTGAGATGAGGATGTGCAGATGACGACCTTCAGGTGTCGGTATGACCACTATGAGTTATTGGTTATGCTCTTCGGCGTAACCAACACTTCAGTAGTGTTTATGTGTCTCATGAACATGATTTTATAGCCTTAACTCGATCGCTTTGTTGTGGTCTTCATCGACGACATACTAATCCACTCAACTACTGAGGAGGAGCATGACTACCATTTGTAGGTAGTGTTGGACACAATCCGAGAGCACCAGCTTCATGGTAAGCTCTCGAAGTGACAGTTTTGGATTCGAGATATTCACATCTTGGGTAATGTCATCTCGAAGGCTGGAGTTGCAGTATATCCAGTGAAGATTGAGGTGGTACTTGCGTGGGATCCACCCAGGAGTGTGACAGAGGTATGAAGTTTACTGGGCTTGGCTGGATACTACTGGAGATTCATTCCATACTTCTCCAAAGTTGCAACACCACTATCAACTTTGACAAAGAAGGGGAAACCCTTCTTGTGGTCGAAGAGATGCTAGCAGAGATTTCAGGAGCCGAGGCAGAGGCTGACTAGTGCCCCTATCTTGATACTTCCAGAGGAAGGCGTAGGGTACGTAGTCTACTGCGACACATGAGAGACCAAATTTGGGTGTGTCCTGATGCAGGAGTGAGTAGTGATCACATATGGTTCTTGGCAGTTGAGACAACATGGGCAGAACTACACTACCCATGACCTGGAGTTAGCAGCAGTGGTTTTCGCCACGAAGATGTGGAGACACTATCTAATGGACGATCATTATACCATGTACTATGATCACAATAGTCTTAGGTATATATTCTCTCAGAAGTACCTGAACCTGAGACAACGACGATGGCTTGAGTTCCTCTTGGACTATTACTTTGAGATAGTCTATACTCCTAGGAACGAAAATGTTGTTGCAGATGTGCTCAGTAGGAGGACTGGTATACAGCTTCTAGGAGAGGCGACAGAGCAGGTGGATGCTTTACAAATATCCTTTGTGGATAGAGATAGAGCATCATTCCTAAAGTCTCTTATAGTCACTCCCCCACTTCTTTAGTGATTCAGGGAGGCACAACATGGGGTCGCTGACTGCGTGACACAATGTGCTCAGATATCCACAGGGTAGGCACCTAATGGATTTCCTAAAGCTGGGGAGCACATCATCCTCTCCAAAGGACGTACCTTTGTACCAGTGGCACTTTAGGAGGAATTGTTGAGGGAGTTTCACACGTCCCCTCTAGCGGTACATCCAAGAGTGGCGAAGATGTACCAGGATCTTCGACAACAGCACTAGTGTCCAGGTAAGAAGAAGGTGGTAGTAGAGTTTGTCTCATGGTGCCTCACTTTCCAGCAAGTGAAGGCAGAGCACCGAGTACCAGCAGGCTTGGTTCAGCCCTTAGAGGTCCCAGTGTGGAAGTGGGATGGGATATCCATGGACTACGTGACGGGTCTTCCACATACATCTAGTATTCACGATTCGATATGGGTGATCGTTGACCGACTCACCGAGTCTTCCCACTTCTTACCGATAAGAGAGAAGGGCTCAATAGAGAGCTTGGGATGACTCTATGTATAGGAGATTGTGAATTGAAATGGACTACCTTCTTCTATTGTCTCCGACCATGATGCACGGTTTAATTCCCAGCTATGGAAGGGGTTTTAGGAGGATTTCAAGACACATCATCACTTGAGCACAACATTCCATTCTCAGACAGATGGTAAGACCGAGCGGACCATCCAGACCCTCGAGGACATGCTCTGCGCATGTGTCCTCAACTTTTTTCATAGCTGTGAGGATCACTTACCATTGTTGGAGTTTTCCTAAAATAATAGTTATCACTCCAACATAGGGATGACATATTTTGAGGCATTGTATGAGTGACCTTGAAGATCAACTTTGTGCTGGAAAGACCCTAGGGAGTCAACACTAGTAGGACCAGAGATGGTACGGGATACTATGGAGAAGGTGCAGATCATCCTTGAGCAGATGAAGACTGCACAGAGTAGAAAGAATTCGTATGATGACAGGAGACAGAGACCTCTAGTGTTCGAGGATGGCGACCACATCTTTCTATGGGTCTCACCCCGACAAGGTCTATGGATATTTTGTCGAGGCGACAAGCTATCATTGAGATTTATTTAACCTTTACAGGTCCTTAGCAAAGTAGGATAGGTGGATTACCGCTTAGCTCTTCCACATCAGTTGCACCGGGTGCACGACGTCTTCCATGTATCCCAATTGAGGAGATACGTGCACGACCCTTCCCACATCATCGACCATAGAGAGCTGGACGTCGACGATGGGGCGACCTTAACAGAGGTTCTAGTGGAGATTGAGGATCGACAGGAGTGGGTCCTTCATGGATGGTCGATACCTCTGGTGCGTGTTTGATGGCAGCACATGAACCTCTAGGAGAGCAATTGGGAGTAGGTGGCTCAGATGCGTGCTTAGTACCCCCTTTTGTTCCCTTTTTTCGAGTTGCAGCTTACGGGGACGTAAAGCTCTGAGGTGGGGAGAATTTAAAGACCCCGAATTTTGGTGGAAAATTTTTTCTTAAACACATAGGAATTTTACGTTTCCTCAAAAACTGACGGTGCGTGATTCCGAGGCCCGGAGTGCCTGAAATCAATTTCTGAAGTTTTTTTCTGGTACGTTTAGTAAACGTATGAGCGGGATTTTATAACTTTTGAACCGATGCTCAGAATTGAAATCTGAGGGCACCGATGAACTCACAATGTCGGTGATTGCTTAGTGGTACCTTCACCGTAGTCGTGTTCTAACAAGAATGGAAGTTAGATTTTGGGTGTTTAATAAAATTAAATAAAAATAAGTGTTAGCTTATTTTTATTTTGTGGTGGTTAAAACCTCCAAGAGGAGGTTAGAGGTGGGGGTCACCACACTATAACCTTCCATGGGAGGTTATGGTGGTGGGGCCCACCTGAGGTTTAAACACCTCTTGTCAATTAATGACGTGGGGAACACCCTAGGGAGAAACCCTTGAACTCCCCATTTATAGAGCTACCACCCATTAAACCTCTTGAAATCCACTTAATTAATTTGTGCCTACACAAAAGAATTAATTAAGTGGAGACCCCTTTAATTAATTCTCACCATTTTAATTCATGCCAATCATCAAAATAATAGATAATCTATTGTTTCATTTTGGTTGGAAACATTCTTTTGGTTGAACAAAGGAAGGGGAAAGTTAGGGAGAACCATCCTCCCAATGAAGAACGCGAAGAACGCTGATGACGCTTCTTCCTCAGTCTTATACCCCTATCACCTTCCAACGCACAAGTTTGATTGGGAGTGCATGAAGAATGCGGAGAACGATAAATCGACGTTTTATTTCCACAACTTCGTCAACGATCAACAATCCCGAGGTAGGGGATTTGAGTTGGTTTTGTTCCCATTCTACATCGTTCAATTTATGGATTGTGATTTGCCTATTGATATCACCATAAAGAGGAGGGCTCAGACCGTACGAACATGGTGTGACCCTCCCCCTTCATTATACCTCACTTTTTGATGATGATGGCGGCACAATGGTGCCGCCAGAAGAGTGGATCGAGGCAGAGAAATGACATCCAATGACAGGTCGGGCGCATAGAAACTGGTGGCGCAAGCTCACCGGGTCGCCGGAAGGGCACGACACCGACGTGCCACATGGACGAAAGGGTCATGGCCAGGCCGGGTCATAGCAGAAGGGCACGGTGCCGTCACACCGCATGGAGGAGAAGGGGGTCGTGACCAGGCCGGGCCGCGATGGAAGAGTGCGGCACCGTCACGCAGCACAGAGGAGGAGAGCGACGGCCAGGGCGGGCTGCGGAGGAGGGGCGCGACGACATCACGCCACGCAGAAGTGTAGAACCTCTGCCAGGGCAGGTCACAATAGAGGAGAAGAACCGTGGCCAGGGTGGGCCACGATGGAGGAGCAACGGCGGCCGGGTGGGCCGGCCGCCGGAGGTGCGGATTGACTGGCCACCCAGCCAGCCGGGAAGAGTGGGCCCCGCTAGGTCCCATGTGAGCTGGACCGGTGCCACCTATCACCGGTTGGGTCACCACTAGAACGACTATGCCGTTTGGGAGCCAGAGGTGTGTGGTATCCCCCTAGACGCAGCTGAGGTGGACCCCCCGTGGGCCGCAGGGCTACTGGGCCGGACCCAGCACGTGCCGGACCCAACGCGTCCCGGGACGCCCTCGGGCCAGGCTTCCCCCTAGGGTTGGGACGCTCTCGGGCCGAGCCACCCCATCGGACTGGGTCGGACAAGCAGACCGGGTCAGACCCGTGGACCAAGTCGGAGCCACGGACTGGGTTAGATCCCAGTCCGGACCGTTTGACCCGAATACACCTTTCCGCCCATAACTTGGGCTACGGGTGTCTGATCGACGAACCGTCTATGGTGATGGAAAGAATAGAGTGAGACAGTTCTTTTTTCATACACCACTTAAGGTTTTTACATAGTTGGTTTTACGGTTGAGTTGGTTTGAACCTAAAATCCAACCGGGCCCATGGAACAGAATTGCCAATAACTCACAGACCGGGCGTCTGATCAACACGCCGTCTATTGCGTTGAGACCCCTATGACATGGAGGATCATTGAGACACTTCTTCATGAAACTTAATGATAGTTGGAGTATCGACCAATAGCTCACAGATCAGATCCTTCTAGAGGAGAGAGAATATAGTACGAAGACCTAGTAGCTGACTGAGACCTGACGACTGCTTGACCGATTCGACTCGGAGTGACTCGACTAGCCCAATGGGGAGCATCTCTGTGTGACACGGCAGAACCATGGTGAGAATCACCTCTATGTGCGCTCGGCAGGCCCACGATACTTGATAGGAGGAGTACCTCTGCAAGCTACTAGGGGGAGCAACTCTTTGTGAGTGCCGCAGACCCGTGGTGGGGAGCGCCTCTCTATGACGCAACATACCCATAGTACAAAAAAGAAGGAGTAACTCTTCAGGCTACGAGGGGGAGCGCCTCTGTGTGAGCATGAAAAATCCATAGTGGGGACCACCTCTGTGTGACGCAGTAGACCCACAGTACTCGATAGGAGGAGTACCTCAGTAGTGTAAGGATTGTGGGAAGTTCCTCTGTGTGACACGACAGGCTCACTGTACTCGATAGAGGAGGAGTACGTCATCAGCAATGGTTTAGATAATAAAAATCCTGGTTTGAGATGAGTAAATGGATTTTGTGTTTTCCTCATGATCGAGATGGGTTACTAGATAACATAGGTATAGTATGGGCATATGCCTAAGTAATGGTTATCCATTGATTTCATAATTTTTGGTTATACTTATTGGGTTTAGTGAGACCTTGAGGGTCTCGGGTTCCCTAATGAGTATTGTTATACTCACCCCTACACGGGATAATCCCGCACCTCATTGTATTGGTTGTAGATGACCGACAACGCTGACTGAGGTAGAGAGTAATAGGACTGGACGGTACCCGGAGGTGGACCACTCGTCGTGACAGTACACAGAGCAGACAGATGGGCATGGAGTGCTGAGGAGGCCATCTGTACCTTCCCTTCAGGTAGGAACCCCAGAGGATGACCCAGTAACTACTTTACTTTTCTTCAATTGTAATACCTTTCAGTTGTACTTGTACTTTCCTGTTGGGCTTGTATTTCCGGCCCCATTTACTTTCCAACAATTCTTTTGTATACAGTTCTACTTAGTTTTTTCTTCCAGTTGTGTACTCTGATGTGATTGTTTACAGTTTTAAAGGTAACGCCTTCCCAGTGTAGGGATTTACGCCTTTGGTGCTAGTCGCCCGCCCCTGGCCTATGGTAGGATGGCTTGGGGTAGTCACGATACATGCCTCAAGGGATGGTTTGTGACATTATGAGAGATTTCCTGATAATATTTCATCATAAATACCCTTAAGTCACAAGGAGTGTTGGGGAAAATTATCTTTGAGGATTTTTTTGATCTAATTTTAGTATTTTACTTTCTTTTTATTTGGGTATATTGAAATGAAAATCATGAAATCTTTTTTGATGGTATTTATATGCCTATTTATCTTGTTTGATTTATTGATCTATGTATCATTTGTTATATTTTTAATGTTGTTTATTGATGTTGTGTAGCATCATGCATCAGAGAATATGTGTGAATAGGACCCTAGGAGCAAGATGCTAGTGATCCACAATGAATGTATCCTCTCATGGACTAGAATATTGTTGAGATTGTTGTGCTTGTTGTCCAATCTATAGGATTGAGACTTTCACCCATTCCCATTAAAGCTCCAATTGTGGAACCTTAAAGGGATGAATATCAGAATCATTCCCAAGGGGGTTTTCAATAAAATACAGTAGTGCTTCAAGGCTCTAAAGATCCTCAAGAGGATGAGGATTGTTTGAGAAATATAGATATTATTTTTGATTTCTTGAAAATTCCCGAAGCTATTTATGTGAAAGGTGCTACCATTAAGCTTAAAGAGACTAGAAGGAGATGGTTGGATTTGATGGTAATGGTGAATAAGCATGAGGTTTTGGATTAGTGTTACTTTAGAGTTCTTTTGAATAATTAGTTCTTTACATAATCTATGGTGATGGATAAGGATAAAAAAGTTTTTCGACCTCTATTAGGATGAAAAGACCGTGACACAGTATGTGAAACTATTTGGAAATCTTGTGTAGTTTGATACTAAGATTGTATCAAATTAGAATATAGAGACTCAGTGTCTTGAGATGTGTCTCTGACCTAATATCCATTCTTAGGTATACTTACTAAATATCACTTCATATGCTGCCATTTTGGATAGGGAGTTGATGGATGAGCTTGATATGGATGGTAATTTAGTGTTGATGGGAGTTTCTTTTTCTCCTGGTGGTAGTTCTGTGATGTACTTTGAAGGAAATAAGGAATGTGATGAGTCTCATGGTGGTTCTCAACATTAGTCTTCCTATAGACCTCATCTATTTCCTAGAAGAGGACCTTTGACTTGATTCCAGTGTGGCATGGTTGGGAATTCAAGATGTTCTCGTACCAAGGCACACAAGATCCTCAGTTCTTATGGTTATTTAAGATACCTACAGAAGTTATTCCATTTTTTTTGTTCAATGTAGTGAAACATGCTCATTAACACATAAAGGTATTGGAGTGTAATCAAATGCTTCATGGAAAAAGAATTTATATCAATAATAATCTGAAATGATGCTTCTTCTCACAGTGGAAGAGTCTCCAGAGGAAGTTGATACAGGTCCAAAAACTATGAGAGGTACTATCACTATAGCTTCATCTTTAGTGAATAATTTATTTAGTACTAGTGAAACTCTCTCATTTATATCAAATCTCATTGTGAACATGCTAAATATTACTATGAAGCTTTTATCTTATGTGAAGGATATTACTACACCCCTCAAAACGAAGAGAGAGTAGGGTCTCTGTTGTCTTGATTGTGTTCTCTTTATGTTAGAAATAGAGTTTACTTGGGAATTTTAGGTTCTTGGCATGAAACTTTTTTAAATGATTATTAGGATGGATTGGATTGTTTCCAATAAGGCTCATGTTGAATGTTATCATTGACCAGTCTCCTTTACTATACCCGATGGGTTGTGCTATGTCTTTAAGGGAGAATGGGGCCTGAGGTCAAGTAGAGATGGACTATCTTTTCTGGATTTGGGAAAGGTAGTATTACTTGTTTTATTGAATTGGAGTAAGAATATTTTATGTGCTGATATCCCTCCAGTTTTCATCATGTTTCTTAACAAGTTTCCTTCTGATTTATATGGTCCACCACCGGTAAATATGGTATATTTATTTATTGATTTAGTGCTTGGTACATAGCCAATATCTATTATTTCTTATCATATGACACCAGATGAACTAAAAGAGTCGAAGAATCAATTAGATGATATATTTCAGAAAGTATTAATTCATTTGAGTGTGAAACCATGGGAGATACATGTTCTATTTTCAAAGAATTGTGATGGAGCACTTCCCATTTGTGTTGATTACTGAAAACACAGCTAAGTTACAATAAAGAACAAGTATCCATTAACACTGATCGATGATCTATTTTACTAGTTGAAAAAGGTGAAGTGGTTATCAATCATTTATTTTCTATCTAGTTATCACAAGTTGGGAATAATGGAATCTAACATTTATAAGTCTAATTTCAGGAGCAGATATGATCACATTGAGTATTGTTGTATAAACTTTGGCCTATTTAAATCTCTTGTATCCTTTATAGCATTGATGAATTAAAGTTTTCTAGATCACCATGACATGTTTTTGGAAGTTTTCATGGATGATATTTTGGTATAATCTAAGTATAAGGAGGAATATGTGTGTTATCTAAGAAAAATTATTGAAATATCAAGAGATCAAATAATTTATGTGAAACTTTAAAAGTGTAATATCTAGATCCACGTAGTGAAATTCTTGGGAAACATGGTGTCAGAACATGGTATCTCATTTTATCCTAAAAAGTTGAAAGTTTTTATAACATGGGAGTAAAGTCATAATATTTTTGAGGTATAGATATTATTGGGTTTTGTGGGATAATACTGTAGTTTTGTGAATGATTTCTCAAAGTTGGCTTCTCTGATGACTGATACCACTCAGAAGAGAGTGAAGTTTTCTTGGGATGAGAGATTCCAGAGTTATTTTATTGTGATAAAAATTATTTGGGATTATACACTAGAGTTAACTCTTCTAGAGGCTGGTCAAGGCTATGTGGTCTTTTGTGATGCATTAAGTCTGGGTTTGGGCTTCCTTCTCATGTCGGGTGATCATGTGGTAGCCTATGGCTCTAGGAAGCATAATACACACAAGAATATTTACCTAACCCATTAACATGAAATAAAAGCTGAGATATATATTCTTAATAGTTAGAGACATTATATTTTTGGAGAAAGATTCTCCATTTATCCAAACCACAAAATCTTGAGTTATATATTCTCTCAAAATGATTTGAACCTTTGGTTGTGGCATTGGGTGGAGTACCTATAGTATTTTTATTTTTGACATTTCCTACACCCTAGGGAAGGTAAATTTCATTTATGATGCTTTGAACATGAATATTCTAACCCAATCCATGATGGAATCCTCATAATAGTGGATCTTGATGGATCTTTTTTCATAGTTTCATTTAGGAGTCTGGGAGGAGGCGGTCGGGGTTGTTTTGAAAAGTGATTCATTGAACTCCACTATTAATGAGATGATTCATAAAGAGTAGTAGCTTGATGAATAATTCTATATCATTCATGACTTTCTTTAAGGTGGGGATACCATCGGTGAGTGGATTTTCTCTTTTGAGGGGATCATATTATTATGGAATCGGTATATTATACCATTTCAAGTGAAAAAATCTATGATGGGGGATTTTTGTAATTCCCAGTGGGCATTAAACCCAGGTAAGGAAAATATGTTCTATGTCATGCAGTGATTATTCAGGTGGCTAGGTATGAAACAAGACATTGCTCATTTTTTTTCTCATTTATATAATTTCCAATAGGTCAAGGCTGAGCACTAGAGACCTGCAGGTTTACTTTATCCACTTACACTTGGAAGTGGGATGATATATCTATAGAAATTGTTGTTTGGTTTCTATGTACCCCTTGAAAGAAGAATATGATATGGGTTGTGATCGATCAATTGATGAAACTGGCTCACTTATTACCCATTTTTGACACAAACAAAGTTTAAGAGTTGGGAAATATATTTGTGAAATATATTATTCGATTACATAGAGTTATATCTATTATAGTATCTGATATAGATCCTTATTTTAGCTCTCATTTCTAGAGATTAATTCAGGAGGTGATGTGATATCATTTTTCTGAGTACAACATACCAACCCTATAAATATGGTCATAATAATTGGAATATATATATTCTTGAGGATATTCTATTATCTTGTCTTCTCCACTTTAGTGGAGGTTAGGATGACCTATTAGAACTAGTTAAGTTTTCTTATAACAACAATTTCTATTTAATAATAATAATGGATTCTTTTGAGGCTTTTTATGGAGGGATATGTAAATATATCTTGTATTGGTTAGATATTGGTGAAACTTCCTTGGTTGGACCGATTTTGGTAAAAGAGAAAACATCAAATATTCTGTTGATTTATCAGATAATGTTGATGGAAAAAAGTTAGTACAAATCCTATAACGACCATCATAGGTGACCTTTGGAGTTTTTAGTGGGTGATCACGTGTTTTTGTGAGTTTCACATCATTTGGTTCATCGAAATCTTGGGAGGAAAGGGAATCTTGTTCCTCATTTTGTAGGACCTTCCAAGGTTATTGATAAGGTTGGAAAAATGTATTTTTATTTAGCACATCCACCAAATTTGACGTCGATACATGATGGGATACATGTATCACAACTTTATAAGTATATTTCTCACTCATCTCATGTCTTCAGATGGGAGGATATTGATGTTGATTTTGATTTATCCATGACTGATCATCTATTTAGGATTGTTGATTATGAGACAAAGGTACTTCATGGGAGGAAGATACCTTTGGTCTATTTTCTTTGGCATCATGGTTCTAATTCTCATGGGACATGAGAGCATGCGACACTAATGGGAGAGAAGTGACCTCATCTATTTGATATGGAAACTTCTTGATAGGATTTATGGTGACATAAATTTTTTTATAGCATGGAGGTTGTAACTTCCCATTATTATTTTCATGTATTCCTTTGTTCATGTTTTTTTATCCACCTTTAGATGCATTTGTAGGATTCTAGGGGATGGAGATCCTTTTATGGGGAAAATAACCTAATGTTTTGGGATGTATGTTTATTTTAATTAATGGAGTCTGGGTAAATGTGATAATGTATTTATAGGGTTCTACCCAAGTTCATATAATTTCTGAGGTGTTTTGGTGTTTTTCTATATAAAAATAGGGTTTATTCAATATTTTGGGTGATTACATATCATGTTTTTGGTTTACACGATGTGTACGTTTCACCAAGAACATGTCATGATGATCTATATGGTGTTAAAATTCACAATCTGTGTACTTGGAATTCAAAAACTTTAAGGGGAAAAATTGGTTTTTAATAAAAATGTGATGTATTTCTTGGTTTTTTATCCTTCATGGGTTACATCAAGTGTAATGGGATTACACATAGTGTAATTACCATGAGTTGAAGTATTTTGGGTTTCAGATGAGTGATTTTCATTTTATTCAACTGTGCATCCCTCTTCTCTCAACCCAAGGCCTTCCCTATGCAATTATTGATATCTTTGATCCTTCTAAATCATTCATTCAGTGATTGATTTTTGTTTTTGTTGTAGTTTATCTTTCTGGGTTAGTGGATCCTCTCGTTTTTTGTTTCTTCCAGTCTCTCTTTACCTCCTTAGATTTTGATATATCATCACGTAATTGATGAATCTAAACTCCATTTTAATGGATCCTAATTCTAGGTTGGGTTCTATGCCTTCATTCTCCATTGGTGAGTCCCATTACGGGTGTTGATTTTTGGATTTTTGATTTAATGTTAGGCGTTTCCGTAATTATTTACCCTATGATTGAAAACATGAATTACTTGATGTAACTAAAAAGAGTTTTTAAATTTATTTAAAAATATGGATTTGATCTTTGATTTCAAATGGGTATTATATTTGAGAAAAACCCCACTTCCAATGGAATTGGAAGTTTGGGATGGATTTATAAAAAATGATTTCCTAAATTCAAAATCATTTTGATGAAATGATTTGAAGATTGATCTTGAGAAAATGGATTAAATTGAAAATTAGGTTAAAATGGCATGAAATGATGAAAAAATTTGATTTTTTTGTAATTATAAGGAATGTTGAAAACTAAAGTTGGGCATTAATATTTTTAAATGCTTTTAAATTATTGATTTCTAATTTAATTATTTATTATTGGAAGCACATGTTAGCCTAGGTAGTTAGTGGTAACTGGGACAAGCATTCTAAGACATTAATTCCCAAGAAATGGATTGGTGATGAAAACTATTACTAAAACAACTATGGCCTAACTTCCTATTATGGGTTCTTATATTGGGGTGTAGAACACCCTTGATGGGTTCTCGTATTGGGGGTTTTTGTGTGTGTGCACTTAACTAGAGATGAGATATCAATAAGATGTGTGAGGATCCTATTACCTGATAAACTGACTTCGCAAGGGGATTTGTACATGGTTCTTTGACATGATTTATGACTTGATTATACATGTCATTGATTACTGAAAAATTTAATTATTTCCAACTAATTTATATAAACCATTTTATAAAAAATGTTTATTTAAACCTATTTGAAATTTGACTTGATATATCTGTCATCTTTTTGAAATGTGATGTCATGCCTTGTTTTATTTTATCTAATATAAGAAATGGTAAATTGTTATGGTATTGATTAGGGGAAACTTTATGTAACCCTATTTTGATTTACATCTCACACTCTTCCTTTTCCTCTATGCATTTTTAGACTTTATTATTCCAGGTCTGAGAAAAGGGAAAGTTCTTCTTAAAGGTTGTGGATGTTCTTGATCTTTTTCACCATAGATCAATGATAGAGGTGATCAGTAGAGATTTAATCCACTTTTTTCATGGGATGTTATATATTTAGGATTTTTATACATCGAGTACTGTGATGATTTACTTATTTGGGTTTTGTTTTACTTGTTGTTTTGGGTGATTTCTCCTTTCGGAGTGTTGAGAATAATGACTTGTAATATTTTATTTTTTTTATTTTGTGGAAAATAAATTCCATCTTTTATCATGAATGATTCCAGTTTCTAGTATCCAACCTATGAGGATCAGGAATGCCCTTCAGTCCATGTTAATTCTAGTTCAAGTATTAGAGTACCAAAGTGTTCGAGCTGGTTCATGACAGGTACCCTAAGTTAAGTGATGAAATTATTACTCCAAACAACTTCCTTCATAGTATCTGATATAGTTATGTACTCTAATTTTTTTCAAGAACTCAATGGTATATATTTTTGGAACTCTTCAATATGATAGATCCGCTATTTAGGGGAAACAAAAATCTATATTGTGATATTATATCATCTTTGTTAGGTAAGAAATTAGAATCATTGTAATCCCATATATTGATCTCATCATCACCTAAAAATACTAAGAACATATCCTTACTTATTCTCAAGTACCTAAGTGTGTTCTTGGACACAATCTAGTGACTCTCATCAGGATTAGATATTTATCTACTTGTTATGATTAAAGCATTAGTGACATCAGGTCAAGTAAAAAAAACAAAATACATGATAGATACTATGGAGGATTCATAATGAATTATATCCATCCTTTCTACCTCTTTATAAGGATTACGAATCTTCCTAAGACCCATTCAATGAAATACTATGAAAGACTCATTCATAGATTTTTCATGCAAAAATAATATATAAATTTTATAATATATGTGTTTTAACTCCATTAAATCAATATATTTGATATATATAAATCGATCTTCATACCCAATATGTAGGATCCTATACCAATGTCCTTCATGAAGAAGCATTTTTGAAACCAAACCTTTATATAATGTAAATTCAGGATATAATTTTTGATAAGGAGTATTTCATTCATATACAATATAAAAAATACATAAACACTACCATTAACCCACCCATATACATAAGAACCCTCCATGTTTTTGAAAAAAACCAAAATCCTTGGTTGTATCATCAAATCAGATTTTATAACTCCAAGAAGCATTCTTCAATCAATGAATGGATTTTTTTTTAACTTTTAAACCTTAGTAGACTCATTTGGTAATTCAAAACCTTTATGATGTATCATATACACATCCTCAAATATATAACCATCAAGGAAAGATATTTTAATATTCATTTATTATATATCATAATTAGTTTTTATATCCATAAATATCTAAGTATACTTTATCATCACAATTGGTAAAAATATTAATTTATAGTCAGTACCATGAATTTATTTGTAATCCTTTATGACCAAGAGATATTTATAGGTAGATAATATATTATATATAGAAATTTTCTTTCATAAAATAAACTTTTACCCTATAGATATCACCCCTTCAGGTGTATCCACCAAGTTCCAAATTTGGTTAGTGTATACATAGTTCATTTCGGATTTTAAAACATTTATCTATTTCTAAAAATCATTACTCTTAATATATTCATGGTAGGTTGTCAGTTAAAAATCTATAAACACTAATTTATCATCATTTTCCATAATTAATCGATATATTTTAGGCTTCTACTACACCTTTAAGGTTACTATGTAACTTGAGTCAGTTATTCTTCCACAAATCATTATGAAATCACATCAATTTCCATCTCCGAGACTATTCCTATTTATCAGTCTTTAAATTCTCTAATTTAATATTTCATTTCACTAACTTCTCTATTTATGTGATACTTATCGATTAAAATGAATTCTTAAGTGAAAAAATACATTGTGTTTAGTAGGAGTATAGAAATAATATTCCTTTGTTTATTTAGGATAACCAACAAATTACCATTTCTTTAATTTAAGGATTAGTTTCTCAGAATAAAAATTTCATACATATTATTCATAATAAAAAATATTCCTAAAAAAATTATTGTTATGTTTCTTAGTACATATATCATATGGTGTATTCATAATTTCTTTATATGAAATATGGTTAAGTAGTGAGACCAAAATTTCAAGAGAACATCACTATAATGAAATAGGAAGGTCACACCAACATATCACTGATCAAACCATGTATATCATGTACGATTACTTCTCTTTGAATCATCATTACACTATAGTGTTCCAGGAGGAGTATGATGTGATAAAATTCCATAACCCCTCAGATGATCAGTGAATTAGTGGTTTTAATACTCACCTTCTTGATCTGATAGGATAATATTAATACTTTTTTTTTCATTCTGAATCTCTACTTTATTATGAAACTCATTGAAATTTTTAAAAATTTAAACTTCTGTCTTATTATAAACCCATAACCGTAATAATAGAAGTAACTGGTAAAGGTTATGAAGTACATAAAATCACCACTTTATTGAGTACTCAATGGTCCATATACATCACTATGTATAAGATCCAATAGTCCACCATTTTTTTCACCTTTTCCACTAAAAGGTTCATTGGTCATTTTTCCTAACAAAAAATTCACATGTTTTAAATGATTCAAAATATAATTAATTCAACAATCCATATCTATATAGTATTTAAATGTTTTTATTATTTATATATTTAAGGTGAAAATTCAAAAGGAAGTTGGGATTAGAATAAACCTTTACCTTATTATTCTTAATATCATAGATATAATTATCCATATCTATAATTTATAAACAATTTACCATTTCCCTAATGACATAAAATACTTTATTCATATATTAACAGATTTTGTTCTGAAGTATTAACCTCTAATGCATCAAATTTTTTTATATTTCCAATACATATATCTACTTCAAATTTCATAAATTCTATATTATATATGAATCCATGTTTATTAGAAAAAATGTGTAATGAACACTCAATATCTAATACCCATGATTCAGAATTAGAGAAATTGACTTCTATAACATTTATATTCAGATTCGTAGAATGATTCTATTTAAAAAAACTTATCAACTTTAAATATTAATCTCAAATTATTTCATAAGTCATATATATAAGAGATCCCAAAATTATAGTCATGATGTATCCTAAAATCATTAATAGATACTTGTCTATGGGTGATTATCATGTTTTATATCTTTTCATTAAGGGGTTTTAATTAAAGTATTCCCACTAAAATAATGATCCCATACACTATTACCTTTGGTGGGTCAATATCTATATTTCACTAATAAATGACCCAAATTTGGCATAAAACTCACAACTTTAGAAATTTAGGTAGGAAATTTTCCAATCATATCACATATGAACCTTAGGTAGTTTAGAAAACAACTTTTTCCACATATTCATCATATGGATAATACTAACTTATATTTCTATAGTACACTAACTCTTAGTGTTTCCTAGCTAAGTGTAACCTGTAGCGCACAAAAGGATTTGGTTACCAAATTCTTAGATTTAGCCACATCCACCATCCCCTGAACAAGATAATCTATGGTCACCCCACTTTAGAGTGAACCTATCCACTTGGATGATCGAGGTCTTGATATGTGTTTTCTTTGGAAGGAATCTCACACTTAGTGTTTTGGGGGTTTTATTTTAAATTCTCACCATTAAATATAACTCAAATGTATATTATATCCATAACTATTTCATCTTATATGATTTTTACTGTCTAATGCTTTATTACATCACGTATTCATGCTTCTAAAAATTCAGTTTTAGAATCCCTATTCATTCAATCAAATTAATATTTTAAACCCATATTAATATGTAACTATATTCATAAATCACAAGTTATGTTACTCAACCAAAAATAAAACATAAAAATATTAACACATATCAAAATGAATATAATGAATAAGGCACAAGAAATTTTTTTCTAATAAAGGTTTAAAATTATATGAAATTGATGATCCATGCGTGAGTAATCTTTGATCCATAGAAATCCAACCCCCACTTTTTTAAACAAAGAATAAGCCTCCAAGTTAGTGGGAAGTCAAGCCTAAAGTTTGTCTACCCCAAGTATACTCTACTCAAGATATATTTCAATTCCATCATAAATTTAATACATAGCTTGTATAAACTATATATATTCAGCCTCTAAATTTAGTCTAATAGCTTCATTAACAAACCAAATTCATAGTAGATAAAAACTAAATCCTATATTGTCATACCTATAATATCATGAAAATTTTATAAGAATCAATATATCACTTAAATTTAGGCATACATAATATTCACATTATATAAACATTTTATAAACATAAATACTCCAAATAAATAAACAAAAAAGTAAACATTTTATTTATTTAATTAACTAGAGATATTAATATAAACATTTCATATTTAATTTAGGAACAAAAATATTCCATTTATAATGCATAAAACTAATTCTTTATAAAAATTTTATAAACAAATATTATTTCATCCAAAATATTATTATTTTTATCTTTTTGGTTTATATCATAATATATAATTGATAGAGGAATTAGCAATCATAATTTATGAATCAATTGGAGCTTATGATAAGAGATATCACATGCTATCATTTATAATTGATGATATCTACTATATCATTATTATGATTCGATGATATATTTTTGTGAAACATGGAATTTCAGTTGCAACATACAATATCACATATCATAGATTATGATTTATAAAAAAACAATATTTTTAATGATTCATACACTAAAATTCAACCTGTTGTACCATAGGACTGCAAAAAACACATAATTATACATTACGATATCTTATATCATAATGTCTCATAAAGTAATATGAAAACTTTATGACTAAAAATATCATATAGTATGATATAATATCACCACAAATTCCTTGAAATATGGATTTTATTCATGAAATTATTTGAAAAAATATTGATTCTAGGATAAACATGGATCTGATACCACTAATAGTTTTTATTAGATCATCCCATGATCAATGTAAAAGAGGAAAACATTTTAATATCTTATATTTCATCACTAAATCAATATAAAATAAATAACATGAAACACAAATAGTTATACTTCAATCACAATGTGATCCATGTCTTCTGATCTTGATAGAGTATATCTGATAGTGATCACTAATCAACAATCAACATACTCTCACATCCCTAAGAATGCACAATGGATATTGGAGTAATGATATAATATTATAAGATCCTAAAAAATCTAATGGTTTGATAAAAACCTCCTCAATGAATAAAAATATATAACCAACATGGATTATAGATTAAGTTATAACTATAAATTTTCGCACTCACACCAGCAAGTGACTCTCATCATTAATATAGGCTTCCTTAATTCAATGAATAGATTTGAGGGTCTACTACCAAAGTTTGGTAAATAACATGAATTTACATCACACACGTCTATTGTATTTTCATAATCATTGAATATTTTAGTGATTTTTTTATTCAATAAATAAATCACATCCATGATTTATAACCAAGATAAGACTGTTTACAAGATATGGAAAATTTCGATCACCTGATATCCTATATCACAATCCATCCAGACTGTCATTCCATATAACATAGGCATATCTATGCCTTTAATTACATATTTATATCATATCCTATGATATGAATTATATGTATATTATAATTTATTACATGGATGAGTTATAAACTATGAATCATCAAATTTTAATGCATTTCTAACAAGATTCACCTTGGTAATTTGGTTAAATAGTGTTTTAAATAATATATTTCTGTAAACTAGATCTAATTAATGAGTGGATTAAAAAGAAAATATTAAGAATTAAATTTATAGGGTGAGATGAACACTATGAGGTTAATCACCAATGAGAGATAAGGATGGCCATATTAGGGTTGTACCATGAATGGTGGTTCTAATACAACAACTCGGGGAAGAAGGTTGTCCCTATTTTATTTTTCATTTATTATATTAATAATATCTATATATATTTTTATAAATTATATTATATATTAACACACACACACACACATGTCTCTATGTGTATGTTTCTGATGTACCCCCATACCCGTGATGTTTTTATTTTGTGAGGAACTTCTTTCTAAAGGTAGGCGGTCACTGATTCTTTACCAAGGACACCTTGGGTTGTTAATTTTTTGAGAGTATGGGAGGTTTGGCTTATCTCTCCAATTTTTAGATGAATTATTACCTACTCTAGGACTATGATCTATATTTAAAATATACACATGAATCCTTTCTATTAATAATGTTATTACTAGTTACCCCCATGTATGTAATCTATCAAGGCCATTCATTTACTAGTTGGTCAGTTAGTTATACTATGGTTTAAAGCTTCATATATGGGATATCTAGAATTTATTACTATATAGGGAGACTGAATATGTTGTGATATAATTATTAACACCATGAGAGGGGTTTCTTATATATCCCAATAAAGGGAATAATAACCAACATAGTTCAATGCCACTTAATGGGACACATCATACCTTTTAAATTCATTTGAAAAGGATCAATGTGGTTCCTTTTAAGGTCATGAAACCATGAAAAATGTATTTTCATTTAAGTTATTATATCCATGACCAATATAATTTTCTTTTATGTTCATGAATATAGGACCTATGTGGTGTTGGTATTGGACTTTGGAGAGGTGTCCTATAGTTCTAGATAATATGAATCAAATCCCATATGGTTTGGGATGGATTTTTTAAGGTTATATATAAGGACTGGTCCATTTTGCTTAAAATCTTATGTAAAGGACATTATATTTCATTAAAGGGGAGAAAACAATAGATTGAATGAGGCTTAAACTTTTTCTACCCTTTCTAGATACACTTATTTATTGGAAATGAAATAGTATAGTGTATGGTTAAGATCACAATGTATATATACCATCGAGGAATGATGACTCATAGGTAATATGGCCTATTGAGGAAGGGTTGGTCATATGGAATATGTCATATTAAGGAAATATGACTAGAATCATGAGAAATATGGCTCAATGTGGGGGAATTTTATCTTTACACCTAATTGGATGTCATATCCTTTCTTTGTAGTAGGAAGGCTACATGTGGGGATTATGAATATACTATTTTGTGGTTTTTGACTTGATTAGTGACTATAACGGAGGAAGGTTTTGGGGTAAACACATAGAGGGGGCCTAGATATGGATATTTGGCTCAATTAGTGGATGAAAGAGACCCAATAGATGTTATTTTTGGTGATATAATTATTATCAGGTGGCTATAATGAGCATCTTGTTATAGGAGAATTACATATAGTATCCTCACGTAGAGACCCTTTTTATCAAGGGAATAACGATCGTAATTACCCCAAAGGACCTAATAGATTGGGAGAAAAACCCAAGGAAAATTCATTATCAAGGGACTGTATGATCATTGGGATGAATAATGGCATGAATATCTAAATATTGTACCTATAGAGGTCATAGAGGAGGCTTGGGTGGGAAGGCACTCTTGGTATATAACCCTGGTGAATTGGTGCCCAGGTGGAGGGACATAGGTTAATTGGTGCCCCGATATTAGACCTGGGGGAGGGAGTACTCAATCAATGGAATAGGGTAAAGGGGGACCCTCATATAGAGGTCTGGGAAAAGAGGCACCAAGTTATAGGGACCTTGGCAGAGTTTCACCCTAGTGTGGTACCTAGGAGATGTGTCACCCTAGTAGGGTAATGACTAACGTGTCTCCCCAGTAGGGTTCCTAGAAAATTTGTCACCCTATCCTTGAGAGTAAGGTGAGGTTTCTCATTAGTATGATGGGTGGGGTGACATTCCACCCTAGTAATAATGTTAAGATGAAGTGTCACCCAAATATAGAGAGTAGGAAATTGTTTCAACCTAGTATAGAAAGTAGAGAAACGTTTCACCCTATTATAGAACTTCTATGGTGATTTGAGTACATTTCTCCTTAGTATGATACTCCTGGGGTGAGCTAGGTATATGGAACCCTAGTGTAGTCATCCTAGGGATGGGTTATTTTACCCTAGTTCTCAAGAAACATAGGGGTAGTGGTATTTAATAAAGGTTTTAGTGTTAAAACTATTGTATAGCCCAATTATCCTTAATTTTCTCTTATTATCCTTAGGTTTTTACTGATAAAGTCACCTAAAATAGATGGCAAGACTTGGGTGTGCATTAGGGTGCTCTCGGTACATCTCCTAATTCATACCATGTGGTGTTATTTAAAAATATGATATATGTGGGTATTTATAGGCAAGTGGAGACTAGGGTTCATGGATATGTAGGTAATCTCATCATGTTCACTATTCGAGATGCAAAATTCATGTAAGAAGGATAATTGAGAAAGCTAGGAATGGATGGTGTTCGTCACATGAAGGAAGCATTCGTGATGGGGTCTTTGGTGAAATGGTCTTGGTACACAAAAATATTTGAGTGATATTCTACCCATGAATTATCAAAAAAATTATTTTTGTATGGATTCTTCATCCTTACCAAAAGGTATAACCAAAATATGCACCCTTTCAGAATTGGATCTGATTGTAAAAAATAGGTTAAAAATTTATGGTAAATGTATATTTGATGTGAACTTTGTATTAAAGGAGGTTCACATAATTAGGTTGGGGACTATGCAATGAGATATTTCTATGATCCATTTATTTTAGTATCTAGGCTTGGGGTACCACTTCACTCACACACATCCACTTGACCTAACCAAAACCAATATCTTTTCACTATATTTTCTCTTAATTCATACATTTTACTCAATGTAAGCACACAAATACCTCAATAGATTTATCCATAGAGTGATAATATAATAATTTTAACTTGTTAACTCTTATATTGGTGTGTCACACTCACCTTGGTGAATCTAATCGGGAAAGTAAGTGGAGCGAAAATACCTGATTGAGTAGGTTAATCAAAGAGACCTAGGCGACATTAGCTATGTGAAGTCAACCAAGAGAATAGTTTTCCCCTGGTATAAAGTTCACTTATTAACCTTAATATTCAACTTGTATTAACTATATAATTGCTTTAAATTATCTACATTTTATTTATTCAACCTAATTTATTGAATTTTTTATCGTCGGAAGAAATGTTCATATCATCCAATATGGTCTCCGATAAGGAAGTGGTTACTTTAATCCAGGAAATGATTTCAAGAATCAAATATAATTAATTTAATATTATTAAAATACACCACCATATACTTTCAAGTCTTCTCAAATCAACTTTTCTCAATAAAAAATTATTATACATGATTTCCGTATATGGGTTTGGCCTTCTAAATTACCTATCGCTTCTAGAACCAGACATATTTCTTCACATTGTATGGATCCTATCAACACACTGAGTCTCATGGGTGAAAATTTCTCTCTATGGGTAGGTTATATATGAAGATATAAATGAGGACTCATACTACCTATCTCATTCACAAAAAATTATGAGAAATGAGCCTCAATCATACTCAATGATCAAATTGTTCTCTATACGAAGCTAACAGAATGGATGAAACCACCAATAGAAACTCTATCTATGGGAAAAATTATCTAAAGAATGATCATTTCCATATTGAGTGAACCAAAGTTGTATTTATTTTGAAGACCGTTTAAGGGATTTTAGGATTTATGAGGACATCTGTACTTTAAATTTCCTAGTTTATCTCTATACTTACCTTATCCCAGAGTTAGTTATCTAATCGTGCCTTAAAACCAATACCTACCAAAAAATTAATGGAGAAGTGCGTATAATTCTATGGGATATTTACATTATCTGAGGACTCTATATCCTTGATGATAAGTATTTCTATTTCCTCCTAACTGAAAGGGTTTAATAAGTTATTCAAAATTCATGTTTAATTCTTATAAGGAACCTGTTGGGATAACGATGGCTAACATCAATAGATCAGTAGATGATCATTCAAATATAATCACACTAAAATATGGGTAAACTATATCAAGAGTCCATAGGGTTTGAATCTATGACCTTTATATTTTATCTAGGTTCAGGCACTAATTCCATTGCATATAGGAGGTAATCCAATCTCTCTTCTATGGAGTGAATAGTGAGCAACACCCCATAAATATACATTAATTATGGATGATGTTGATGTGTATCAACATCATAAATTTTATTAATTTGATACCATCCAAAGGTTTAATTATCATTTCCTTGAAGTATTCCTGATCACAGATCAAACATGCAACACGCTGAGATTTTAGTATGTATTACTTCAAATACATCTCTTATTTAGTATCATGTGATATACAAAAAAAATATAAAGTAATTAATACTTTAATAAAATTAAATTTAAAAATAAATTTATTATACCTAAACAATTTTCAAACAAATAAATCAACAATCATTGGTAAATGATATGAAATAAGGTTAAGAACACTTAATGTCTAAAAGGTTCATTTTTATATAAACATGGGGTTTCATTAAATTTTGTATCATAATTTAAATTATAAGTTTATAAATTTTCTAATTTTAATTTTATAAATATAAATCTATTTCTGGATTCATTAACTTAGAATTTTTTTAGGGTGAAATCTTGGGATTTTTCTAAAATGGTTGATTTTTAGGTGAATTGTGCAAATATTGATTTTATAATTACTGTCACTTTTATGAAATTATCTTGATATTAAAATGAATTTAAAATTTATGAAACATTTTTATAGGCCAAGTAAATATTATAAAAATAATTTAGTTTATCAAAAAATAATTTTTTTTACTTAGAAATCTATATTTGACATTTTGGAAATCGAAGTAATGTTCTTATTCAAATAAAAACTATTTTTGGTTCTTCACTTTTACTCACTTATTTATAAGGATAA
Source organism: Viscum album (assembly GCA_963277665.1). Lineage (NCBI taxonomy): Eukaryota > Viridiplantae > Streptophyta > Magnoliopsida > Santalales > Viscaceae > Viscum > Viscum album. The sequence goes on from OY728162.1 coordinate 228,751,061, forward strand.
TATATATTAGTTTTATTTTAAATTAATATAAATTTCCTTTTATTAAAAAAATCCAATTAATTTCTTTTTAATCATCATAATACATGATTTTGGTATAAAATCATTTTAGGCTTAAATGATCATTTTATAAAAACAATTTCTCATTATGTTATGTTTACTTATTTTAAAATAATATTTTACCCATTATAAAAATTAATAATTATAATGTTGATTCTGTATTTTATATTATAAAATTTTAATTATTTAATGAGGCCCAATTTTTTATTCTTAAATAATAGTTACCATGGTAAAATGTTTTCACCATAGTGAGGTTTAAACGAGTGGATGAGGGGGTTAAAGAAAGAGATAAGGATTGAAATATATCTAACACATTTGTGAAATTATTTTTTAGGATTATTTTAACCCTTATTTATCTTATCTTTTATATTGAAACAAATACTATCCACTTTACATGGGAAATAAATTTAGTATATTTTAAACTTCTTTATATTTATAAGGGTGACACTCTACTCACTTATAAAAGGGAATCTACCATCCTCAAACACTTTGGAAGCCATAAATAAAGAAATACCTAGACAGATCACTCCCAAAATTTCATTCCCATTCCTTTGTGGTCTTAGTCTCACAAAATATCCAATCTGAGAAGGATGAAGATGTAAACAAAAGGAAGATATCCATGGAGGAGATGTAAGTCTTAATCGAATTATTTCAAGTTTATTTCTCCTTATACCTCCTTAAAATATATCGTAAAAATCCTAATATATTGAAATAATTTTATTTAATATACTTAAATGTTATTATGTCTTTGGAAAAACTTTTTTTCTACCTACATTCTATCTAATTGAATATGACAACGTCGCTCATGTGTACATAGGGAATACTTCCTCCGCAAATCGATGCATTTCATTTTTTATCACCACCTCAAATAGATTGTCATAAAGATGAATTTAATGAATAAATATAAAATTTATGAAATAATTATTATTTTTTAAATATAATATATTATCTACCTTCTTACCTTCCCATCCTTTGGAAAACCAAAACATCCCTCATGCATACATATAGACTACCACCACCATGAATGACACATTTAATTTTTCATTACCTTATCACATGGATAGTCAAAGGATTTTGTTAATGAATAAATATGATATTTATATATTTGTTTAAATTTTTTAAAATTGATATAATCATTATACAAAAATATGTTCTTACACATTCAACTGTTATAGCGTGTTATGGTTTTGGTGAGTTTTACCACCTACATGAAAATTATTATAATATTTATATCATAAATTATTAATTAATATTCTTTAATGGTAATATTATGCTATAATTATTTAAATATTAATTAACATTCTAGAAATGATGAAACCATTACCAAGATACAGATACCTGAACCATTAAATCAGAACAAGCATAAAAAACTGAATAATCAACCCCAAAAATATTGATTTTGAAAAAGAATTACTATTAAGTTGGTAAGAAAAAATTATAATAGATTTATATATAGTAAGATAAATATTAATATTTTTCCCATATAGATGTATAATAAGTCTAAATTTATTAAATAGGAGGTTATAACGTGTTTGAACATGTAGAAGTCTGAGGTATGAGGATTTTTAACTCAATTTCCTTTTATTAGGTTAAATTTCTTCCCCAATGACTATGTTATTCCAATATTATATATGCTATGACTGCTGGTTTTTTTATTTAGAATTTAGACTTATTTTATTTGTATTTAAATTTTATTCACATAATTACTTCATTGATTGATTCCTACATCATGTGTTATAATATCTGTAAGGGTTCTCTGTCTTAATTTTAATTTCTTGAGACATTTTTCATGTTGTTCACCATGATTTATTTTTTATGGTGTACTTACTACCCCATGAATATAATTTTCCATAATATTTTATTTTATTAATTGTATTTATAGATTCTTATCATGTGATAACTTTTTATGGCTTTTGATTTGAAAATTACCAAATTCATTAGGGTTTATGTTCCAATATAACTTTAATTAGGATTGTTTATAATGAAATATAATTTGGTAAAATTATATGCTGTTACTCTCTTAAAACCATTATATTTTTTTATAATCCAGTTTTTATAATGTTATCATATATTCTTTTCATTCACCCTTCTTTAATATTAAAAAAATAAAATAATGTTTTTATAAAATCCGACCTTATTTCTTCTTTTTGGCTTGGACTATTTTTCCTCAGCATCCATGTTCTTAGAAATAACTTTATTTAATTTTTTATCTAATTATAAATTATTTATAAAAGTATTTTTATACTACATTTAAATTTTTTTACAAAATTTTTAAAGGAATATTCTTGTCATTTTCTAAATGGGTCATTTTGGATTTGTGTAAAAATAGTATGAAAAGATTATTCTTCAAAAACATTTACAATAACAATGTATTTTCCCACCATCATTTAATTTATTAATCATTAATATATTATTATAGTTTTTTATGTTTTTATAAAGAAAATAATGTTCCCATTTTTCTAGGAATTTTTTGTTTTTAAAGTTTAAAAAATGAAAAAGATATTTTTTTCAAAACATAATTCTAATGATTTTATTAAAATATTTTTTATTTATTTCAATATAGTTTATATAATATTATGCTTAAATGGGGATAATATCTAATGATATCAATCGATTTATTTTTCTATATGGATTATCATGATGATAATCTAAGGATGTTTGTATGAAACAAATTTCTTTCCCATGGGTTAATTAATATGTGATGAAATGAGGAATATTTTTATTATATTGTGGAACACATATGTATGGTTTTCATTATGTGATGGGTTGGACTAGAAATATATATCCCTAAAATGAATTAAGTAATGTTTTATATATCATGAGTTGATATGAAAGGGAAGAGGGAGTGATCTCAATCAATTATGGGACTTAATCCATTATATTTATGGGACTAGGGAGTGAACCCAATACACTCTGAGAGTTATTCCACTATAAGACTATGTCAACTATAATAGTATTTTCAATGAGCCTTGATTAAGTAAATTATTTTATATGCTGATTTTTATGACAAAAACTTATTTCTTATGCTTAAGATTTTTTCCCATAAATCATGATTAATTATTGATGATTTTTACTCTTATAACTCATGTATTTTGTTATGAAAAATACTTATTCCATGAATCATGATTTATAGTATATGATTTATTGGGAATGTATTCATAAGTTATGATATTGTTTTTATCCCTATATAATCATTGTATTCTCACTTATTATTTTTGATTGATAATTCCCATTTTAAACTTACTGATCATTTGAGCTCACCCTTCTTATGTTTCAATTTATCTAGGTTATAAGTAATGATATTATGTAAGATATGTATAGAAGGGAATCATGTGTGAACAATTTTACAAAGATATATAATACTTATTGGGAAATAATATGTTCTTTGAATAATGGAAAATTTACAATTTAATGAGAAATAAATGGTTTTTGATATAAAGGGGTTTTTCCTTATTCTCTAAAACATTAAGCCTAAAATAGTCTATTGTATGTAATTGAATCAAATTTGGTTGTTGATAATGTAATTTTTGATCGTTACAATTGAGTCACATATATTGGTATCAAAGCCTATATTTAAAGATTATGTTTTAGCACTAGATTCATAAGTACGAGTTTCGGTTATCTCAGTTGGTATCAGAGAAGGGTTTAGATATCTTTAGAGGTTAGTAAGTTATCATATGAGGATATTTTAAGAGTTTTGGACACTATCAAGGGTTAATAATTCTGTGGTTTATAATACTTTTAAAGGCATATATACCCTTTTTATGTTTTATGTGATCGGATTTTCAGGCGGTTAATGATTTTTCCTATTTTTTAAATAGATGTTTGAGGTATATATAACCCTTAGGTTTACCATTTGATTTAGTGTGAAGGTTATTTTTAAATAATGATATTTGGGATATAATTTGAAATGTACACATAACTATGTGTCATTATGAGTGATTAATGTTGTTTAGGGATACATATTAAGTTGATTTTGGAATAATATTAATCCAATATATTTATTTTTTGGGTTTTTAATTTTTCCTAACCAATTTTAAATATTTTTAAGGTTCATTATTATTGGAATTATTTATGTCAAATTTGGGTGGTATTTTTTTTGGTTTTTGAGATTAATGTATTATTTTTTCATATAAAGGTTTATTCATTATCATTACTTATGATAACAATTATTTGTTTTAGTAAATGTCTATAGGGAGGAGAAATAAATTTTTATCAATCTGTTGGATATTATAATCCATTAAAATTTAATTTTAGTGCTTTAGGCATGAAACATTCATCATGATTATTTATCATTTAGAATATAAAATGAAACAAATATGGATGAAAACTCAATAAGAAACAAAAGGAAAAAATTATGCTATATAATGGAAAGAAATTAAGTAAGTATATTTCTCCATATTATCTTTCTCAATGGTAAAATAATTCCTTAAAATCAAGTAAAAGGATGATAAATATATCAAGTATTATATGTAAAATATCACTCAGTTACCAAGGTATTCTTTTGGAAACTTATTCACATGTATAACACTAATAATGTTAAATAAATTGTTAGAGAAATATTTAGGAAATGATAAGTTCTCCAATATTCATATTGAAATAAAATTTATTTTAAAAATTAAATGTAATTGATTTATATTAAAAGGTATTTCTTACCACTTATGTATATTTATCTTACAATTCTTCTCTTTTTTCCTCTTTTTTACGGTTCTATTATTAGGGATCGTTTTTAAATTAATGTTTTTCAAATATATCTTCAACTACTTGAAATTGATTTAGAAAAGTTTTAAACCCTTTTCTATTATACATGAGATAAATATTATTATGAATCAATTTATTTAAGGTGGGATAATGTAACACCCTAATATTTTTGTATGCATTACTTTAAGTAAACATCTTCTTGAATAACGTGTGATATACACAACACCAAACTAAACTGAGTAATAAATTATTAAAATTCATGGTAAAAACCAAAAAATTAAAAATATAATATTTTAAAATAATTAAATAAAAAATCATTGGTAAATATTAATAAATAAGGTTAAGAAAACTTAAAGATTAATCATGTTATTTTTCTATAAAAAATAGTTTTCTCTAAATTTCATATTTTAATTTAAAAGATAAATTTACGAATTTGAAAATTTTAATTTCATAAAAATAAATTCATTTTTGTATTCAAAAAATAATTTTTTTTAGGGTAATTTTTTTTGGATTTTTCTAAAATTGTATCCTTTTAGGTGAATAGTGAAAAATAACGATTTTGAAAATATTTTAAATTTTAGGAGATTATCTTGGTATAAGAAATACCTAAATGTTTATGAAAAAAATTTTATAGAGAAAATAATTTTTTGAAGTAATATAGTATTTTTTTTAAAAATAATTTTTCACTTAGAGATCAATATTTGGCATTTTCAAAATCCAAGTATTGTTTTTATTCAAATAAAAAATATTTTCGGTTCTTATATATTAATGAAGTATTCACAAGGTTAATTTTGTGTTTAGTTTCATTTTAATGGAAAATAAGTCTCCTTTTATTAAACATAATTTAGTTAACTCCATGGGAATCAACACTATACATGATTTTTGTATAAATAATTTTTATATATAAAAGGGTATTTTTATTGTATTTTTTCCATTGTGTTACACATACTTATTTTGAAAATAATATTAAACAATTATATAAATTTAATCTTATTAAATGGATTTCATATTTGAAATCATCATAATAAAATTATTTTATAACACCCATTTCATTTTTTATTCATAATGAATAGTTACTATGGTTAAATGATTTTCAATATGATATGGGTTTAAAGGGTTAATATTGGTTAAAATAAGATATAAGGATTGAAATATCTCTAAAACTTGTAGAAATTTGATTTTTAGAGGATTTAGAAATTAAATTAAAATACATTATAAATTGGAATAAATCTGATCCACTTTCCAAGAGAAAGACATTTATTATATTTTAAATTTCTTAATATTTATAAGGGTGCCAATCCTCTCACTTAGAAAATGAAATCCACCCTCATAAATTACTCACATATGTTGAGAAACTTATCTTGATCAACATATTGATAAATAAATTCAAAACCTTCCTCCCCATGTCTTATAGGTTCTAGTATCACCAAAATACAAATCCTATAAGTCTTAAGATGTAAACCAATGGAAGATATCTAAGGAGGAGGTATAATTCTTAACTAAATTCTTTCAAGTTAATTAATTCTTAATAATCCTAAAAATATACTCTTAACATAAAAATACAATGTCATAAGTATCTTTAATATACTTAAATTTTATTATTTTTATGTAAAAAATATTTTCTACCTATTTTCTATCAAATGGGAAATGAAAACAAGGCTCATGAGTACGTACATAAAACCACCTCTACAAATATATGTATTTAATTTTTTTCATCACCACATCAAATTGATGGTTATAAATATGAATTTAATGGATATATATTAAATTTATTATATAATAATGATTCTATAAATATAATACACCATCTACCTTCTTATCATCCCATCTATTAGAAAATGAAAACATCAATTTTATACACGTGTGGACTACCACCTCTATGAACGACACAATTAATTTTTCATTATCGTCTCACATTGATGGTCATAAGGTTTGATTTTACAAATAAATATATTATATTTATAACATGATTAATATTTTTTAGAAGTGATATTATCATTATACTATAAAATTTTCTTACTCATTCAACAGTTATAACGTGTTCTTATTTTGGTCAGTTTTACCACCTACTAGAACATTATTATAAAGATTATTCCTTGAATTATTAATGAATTTTATGTAATTGTAATATTATGTAATAATTATTAATTTATTATGTTTTAATACTCATCTAGTGGTAATATTCAAAATTATATTTACCTACAGATTTAATTCTTTTATTAAATTCAGTAGTCATTGAAAAAGGGAATTTTTAAGAATTCCATCAAAACTGTTAACATAAGTTCTATAAAGTGATTAATGAGAAAAACAAATATGTAAAAAACATGATTTAAATACTAATTAAAAATATGTATTTTATTAAATAATGACCAAGGTAAAAGAACCTGAACCGCTGAATCATAAATTTCAAGGAAAACTAAATAGTTAACATAAAAATATTGATTTTAACAAATAATTACTATTAAGTGGGTAATAATAAGTTATAAAGGATTATAATATAGTAATATAGTTATAAAAAATTGTATTATATAGTTTTTTAATAATTATAAATTTATTATATAGGAGTTTATAACATGTTCGACTAAGATGAACTCTGAGGTAATGATATTTTTAACTCAATTTTATTTCATTAGTTTAATTTAATTCTCCAATGAATATATTATTAAATGATTATATGTTTCATAGGCCTTGATTTTTTATGTGATATTTAAATTTTTTTATGTGGATTTAAATTTCTTTTATATAATAACTATATTTATTGATTCGTACTTATGACATGAACAGATTTTACTTCCATTATATATTTTCTTCTTCATGAATATTTATTTACAATTTAATGGATTTTAAAAAGAAATAACTATTCAATTTTTTCTTTTATTTTTTTTATTTTTTATGTAATATATAAAGAAACGGTAATTTCTTCTTGTTTTTCAAAGTGGATTTCTAGGACTTTTTAAAAATAATTTTTCATTTATGTCAACATAATTAATTGAATTTTATCACCGAGGATATTATTTAAAGATACTATAAAAATTATTTATATTTCATGATGATTATCTTATAATGATTTTTTAAACCCATTTTTTCCCATGGGTTAATTAAGCTATAATGAAATATTGAATGTTTTTATGATCTTGTGGCACCTATTTGTATGGATATCATTATATAATGGGAGGGATCAGAATTATATATCCCTAAAATGAATTGGGTAAAGCTTGATATCCTGTGTTATATTATTAACTAAATTTTTTTGTTAAACCAATCAAATATGGGACTCTATCCACAATGTTTATGGGAATGGGGGGGGGGGTGAACTCAATCCACTTTAGGACTTTGTACACTCTGATAATCTTGGTAGTGATCCTTTACTAAGGAAATGATTTTATATTCTTAGGTGTATTCCAAAAATTTAACAACACTGGTCATTATAAAATTAAATCAATTTAATAATTTTTTAATATTTATGAATTAGATTTTATACACTTATATTCATTATAATAATATTAGATAATTTCTTAGTCAAAAGGAAAAACCTTTATTTCAAACCAAATTTGGTTTTCATGCATTATATGGTTACATTTTTAAAAAAATTTATTAATTATATAATTTAAATTTTATAAAAAGTATATAATTTTTGAATTCATCATATCAAAATTATATTATGGTGAAATTTTGGGATTTTACTAAAAAGAATGATTTTTCATTAATAGTGAAAATAAATATTTTTGTACAATTTTCATTTATCTTCATTAAATAATGTAATTTAAAATTCAAATTTGGTAATAAATTAACATAATTATAGTTTAATTATAAATAATATAAATAATTATTTAGTATTCATCATTTTACTTTATTTTGGTATAAATTCAATTTTGGGATTAAAAATTATTTTTTCTAAAAACTCTATTTTCATTGCGTTTTATTTTTTATCTAAAATTAATTTCATTCACTTATAAAAATTTAATATTTAAAATCGGATTCTATATTTGAAATATTTAGGTAAAAATTTTGGTAAATATGTCCCTTTTTTTATTATGAATAGTAACCACGATAAATATTTGTTACCTCGGTAAGGGTAGATTTGGTAATTAAGGTTAAAAGTAATATTATAATTATTAAAACTAACCCTAAAACTTGAATATAATATATTTTATGAGTGTTTACAGACCATTATAATCCAATATTATAATTTATCATAATTTTTTTCCATTATTATTTGGAAATGACTTATATATTATTTTATGTAAAGAAAAATAAAAAATGTCCCTCTCTGTATTTTAAATTTCTATTTTATGTTCACATATGGATAAAATTATGTTTTAATGAATATTAAATTTTATTTTAATAATAATGAAATTATATTTATGATGATAATTTATTTTTAACTTTTAGTAATGAAATAATACCGTTAAATTCTTAAGCAATGTCGACATAGTGTTTGTGCAAGCAGTAGAAAAACCATGTAAATGATTTTAAAGAAATTAAAATTAATATTTAGATATTTATAATTATATATGAATTTTATAGATAAATATAACATATTAGGGATATTTTTAAGGTTTATATTCTAATTTCATTTTTATCTTGATGACTTTAATGTCAAATTAGATGAATAGTTCCAAAAATAACATTATTGATATTTTATAAAAAAATATATATTATTAAATGATATAAAACTCATAAAAATCTTATATTAGACTAATTAAATATGATATGGTTTAAAATTTCAACCATGGTCCATTTATGGGTCACATGGCCTTTTATAGTAACTTTTTTTACCCCTAAAGTGTAAAACTTTGATAGCAGGGTAATTGTCACAAGGGTTGACGGGGGGTTAAAATAAAGAGATAAGGTTGCCAAAATAAGCTAAAATTACCTAAATATTATTTTATAAGATTATTTAGACTCATAATCATACTAGATTTTGATTATATGTATTTTGAGTCACTTTAATTTGAAAATTAGTTTATATTAATTCATCACTTTAAGTAATTCCAAGAGGGACCCTCCCCTCACTTATAAAAGGGTATCTACTATCCTCTCCTACTAACACCTTTTGAGAACTATATTTCTTCCAATAACTGAAAAAGTCACTCTCTAACATATCATTCATTATATATTTATTAGTTTGGAAGGGATACCAACCTCATATGGCTTATGGTGTATTGAAAAGGAGGTTGTCCATGGAAGAGGTATAACTTTTAACTGAACACTCTAGTTTTTATTATTTATATTACTACTTCAAAAATTCTTCAACCATGATGAAATAATCAAATAATTATATTACATATAATTATATGTTATTCTGTTAATGGAATAATCTATATCTATCTCTTATTCTATAAAATGATAAATGATACAATCGTTTGTGTGTACAGAGGAATATCGCTTCACGAACCAATGTAATTCATTTTCCATCACATCCTATTATGGATGGTTATAATTATTTTTTTTAATTTATATATATTACTGATATTAATTGAATAATAATTATTTTTTGGGGATGATATATCATTTATTTCCTTAACTTTCCATCTGTTGAAAAATGATAGCGTTGTTCATGCGTTAATGTGGATTACCACCTCCATGAAGTGATGTGATTCATTTTTCATAACCATAGAAAATTGATAGTATATATAATGTATTTAAATTGATAATATTATATTTATTATATAATAATAATTATATAAAGTTACAATAATACTTACTGTATTTTCGTCATGTTCGCTGAAAAATTGTAATGTTACTTATGCGTATGTAATGCATACATTCTCTATGAATTGTAATGTAATTAATTTTTGTAACCATAATACATAGTTGGTTATTAAAGTGGAATTAATTTATAAAAATGACAATCTTTTCTTGATTATTATTTTTCATATATGGTACAATGAACCCTTCAACCATAATCAACATACTGATGTCATTTTGTAGTTATGAATCGAACATCATCAAAACAATCAACGTAGACTTAACTAACTAAGTAAATAAATATTTAATTTAAATAAATGAAAATGTATTAATATTAGAAAATGTTCCGATGAAATAAAATAATTTATATAATTTTATTTTATAGGTTTTAATGGACATACATTGACAGTCTAGACTCGAGGTAAGGGATTTCATCTAAATTTACCTTTATCGAGGCATGCTTTTAATGTTATGAACTTATTTTATTTTATATGTTTTATATGATGAAACTTTTAAATTTTATATTAGTAATAATTCATAATTTATGTTATTTTATTTTACAACTCAAATTAATTCATTTAAATGTATTTTACTTGATAATTACATAGCGGCAAGGGGTTTCTTAATTCAATTTCCTTTAATCGGGCTACGCTTTTACATAATTGAATTTATTATGAAATGATTATGTGTGAATTGATATATAATTTGTTTTATTAAATTTTTACACTCTTTTATGTGTATTTATATATATTCACATAATTACTTCATAGATTAATTATCAGTTCAAAAGTTTTGATCTTTTCAAGGGTTTTATTTGTCTCTATATCATTTTCATGAGATATGATTCATGTTATGCACAATTATTTCCTTATATGATTTACTTAATACATCATGAAATAATTTTTTCATAATAATTCATGAAATTCATTGGATTTATAGAGCCATATCATACTCACGTTTTCAATTAATCTTGATTTAAAAGTTACCTAATTTTTACAGGCATTATGTTGGAATCTCCTTTCATTTAAAGATTATTTATATTCAAGATCATTTAAGAAAATTGTATGCAAATAACTTATTTAAACAAATCTATTTTATTCTCTTATTTTTGTGAATGTGTTTTACATGATTAATTTCAATTTCATCCTGAAAGATCCTGAACCTAAGATATGTTATGTATGGAATTGAATGACTAGTTTAGGGAATGTTTTCGTGGAGAAGGGCAGGTATCAGGGGTGTTCCTGGTGATTGAGACCAGAAAAATAAGGAAATAAGGCCAATATTTTCTAAGATCATGGATGGAAAATGAATAGTAGTAACTGCGTTCCATAACCATGTTGCCTACATAAGGTGGTGCACGATTAGGGAAACCATATAGGGTGGACTAAGAGACCATGTGACCCGAGACTCCCCTTGGATAGTGGTGAACACATGACTAATAAATGAATTTTAAAATAGTGTAGGTTATCAAGAAAACTGTGCGGATCAATTTCCTCTCGGATAGAGGAAATTACATGGTTGGATTATGATTTAGAAAACTGTGCGGCCAAACCATACAACACATTAATAGATGGTTTTTTTTATCATTTTCCATCCTAATCTTATTTCTTTCTTCCTTGATTTTATTTCCCATTCAACCCCTACAACTAGGGTGATTAACCAGTAGCCTCTTCTATCTACATGGTTGTTTATCCCTCAATTGTTATGAATTTTGAAATCTTTTTAATGCAAATTGAAGCTCTGAGTATGTCTTTGACTAAATTTTCTTCCATTTTATCGAATAATATTTGTGTGATGTTTCCACTTCTTTTGAAGTTATAAATCCTTGTTTTACTGGTTATTCTTTATCTTGGAATTTGAGGTAGTTTTATCTTGAATCAAGGGTTGTTTTAGATGAGTGGTTGTCTATGAACATGAGGTGTGTGGTCTATATGTTTTCCCATAACCTCATTGTTTTATAAGTGCATGTTGTTGTTTTAATGAACTGACATGCTTTATATTTATATCTTTCAATTAGGAAAGTATTTTTGACATTAGATTGAGGTTTGAGACCCTTAATGGACCCCGTCAGGTTCATTAATGATGTGAGACTGAACCAAGGGCTACCCTTGGGGTATGCCAGACTCTTGTAAATTGTGAAATGAATTTGTAAAAATTGTGATATGGTAATTATAAAAGTGATTAGGTTGTGAATTGTAAATTTTTTATGAGGGAAATTTTAAATAGATAATTGAAAAGATTATATGTTGAATTTTGTGAAGTGACATAGAGGATTTTGAAATGGTTAAAATGATGTGTTTTGGATTTTGATCCAGTTATGGTTTTCAATTAAGGAAAATGATGTTTCAATAGTGGGTAATGTTTAAAATTAGGTACTAACCTCAAGGTGATTTCAAAATGGGATTTTAATATATTTCAAATGATGATTTTAAATGAGTGAATGAATCTCTTTTTTGGTAAGAATTTCTTATGGGATATTTTGAATAGTTTTTTATAGAAATTAAGGTCTAGGGAGTTTTTTTTATTTCAAAGGAAGACTCATGTTTTAAATGGTATCTTTGAGATGTCTTAAAAGGGTAGTTAGTCTATGTGTTTCATGATGTGATGTTCTAAAGGGAAATGAGAAAATGAATAAAGGGATGCCAATATTGACTTGAAGAGTTAAATAACTTAATTAATGTGATGGGTAAATGTGTAAAATGGTTAGAGAAGTAGGTCCATATTGGTAAAATGTATAAATAAGAAATTGGACTAAGGATCCTCATCTTTGGGTCAGGAGAGACTAAAGATCTAGGCCCCACCGATGTATTATATGAATACGATATTGTAATGAGGCTCCTCATCTTTGGGTCAGGAAAGAATGACTCTCTAGGCCCCACTAATGTATCATATTACTACTATGTTGAACTAAGGATCCTCATAATTAGGTTAGGATAAACTGGTTCTCCTGGCACCACTGATGTATTTCATGGTTTAGGATGTCAGACCGAGGCTCTATATTCCTAACATTTGTATATGATAAGATTAACTATACCAAGGCCCCAAGGTAAGATGATAAATTGAATTGGTTAGTGAATTCACCTTTGTGATAAAATTTTTATAAACCCTTCTGTTATGTATTTGGCTCCAAGTATGGCTGGAGAGGTCTAGGTTGGTTGGAATGAACAATGGAACTTAAAGGATAAAGTTTTTAATTAATAATTGTTTAAATGTGAAGAACAATTTATTTTTTTGACCTATTTATTTATTGTACCTTGATTATCTACATGAAATGTTGCATAGAATAAATATTTCTTTAGAAATCATTATTGGGGGACTATTGAGTTTTACTCACACCCAACTTGGGCACCCAAGAATATGAATCTTTTTTTCTGGTATAGGTTCAAGATAGGGACCTTGTGTTTGGTCTGTGTAAGGGATGATGGTTTGGAGCATGGGATGTAAAAGATGGGTTGGGAATCAGAACTATGTTTAAGATATTTTATGTTTATGGGTTTTGGGTGATATATTTGTATTACTGATTGACATGTAGTGTATTCATCATACTACTATAGCATGTTCTATTTTGTGACTTGTTGAATTTTTTTATGGAGTCCATTTTTTGCTCTTATTGTTTATTGTATATGTTGATTTTATTTCTGTTGTTTTTTCACTTTGATATGTGTGTATAGTCTCCCCCTTGTGTCCCTATAGACCCATGATGCTAGTCGGTAACCTCTGTCATACAGGGAGGCCTGCCAGAGGACATGTGGAATCCCGACTTGGGTAACTAGTTATAGTGGCTCTAAGGTTGGGGCATTACAACTTGGTATCAGTGGTGGTGTATTTTTTCCTGATATTTGGGGCATGTTACACATGATACTAGGATCTTGTCGGGGCTTGGAGATGAGCTCATTCATGGGTGTCTGTAGCCCCATGTATGAGGAAAAATCCAAGTTTCCATGGGTGGTAATTGATGTTATGTTATGTGATTTTATGATTAATTGATAATTCAACCTCAAGTGGTGAACTTGGGTGTAATGTTAATGATTTATGAGATTTTATTTCTTTTCCTGGTATGGTAAGAGATGGTGTGTGTTCATGCATTATGCTATGAACATAGGATTTATAGTTCATCCATATGTTTCAGGCGATTTATAGTTCTATGGGATTCATATATTGGTAGATCACTTTTCAACATGTGGTTTATACTTATTGAACTTTCCTTCAAATTTTTGGTAATGAAAATGTTTTGAAATATGAATTTAAATAAAGAACTAATATTTTAACTTTTGGGTAAATGTAATGATTTGAAATGTGAATCCTTAAATTTTAGAATAGTAAATATTAATTAAAAAGAGAAATAAAAAAATGGTATGATTGGGGACACCATTGGTTGGTATCCCTAGTGTCGTGATTGGAATATGTGTATGGGTGGTTTGGGTAGTGAGAGTGAATTAATTTTGAGACCTTGGGTTATGGGCTATGAAACCTTTATGGGTTTTATGTGATGGATAATAGATTGTTTCTTGTTTTTCCTTTGGTTATGATGCAACATGAGTTTGTGGGATATTTTTTGATAATGTGGATATGGTAACCCTCATGGGTTGTGATCATGTGGGTTGTGTGTTGGACCCTAATGGTGTCTTGGTTTGTTATGTATTTTATATTATTTTTGTTGAATTGGGCATGGAACATAGTTTAAGTTTTTGATTTTTTTGTATTAAGAATTGTGTATTTGAAACATGGGAAATATTACCACCTGTGAGTAGGTATTTTTTGACTTTTTATGTGTATAACTTAGAGGTAGAGCTAGTTTCATTTGTTATATTTTATTCTAGTTTTGGGAGTTGGTGTCGGTTGACCTTCAAGGGTGACCCATGAGAGAGGTTGTCCATGTTTTGAACTCTTTTGGGTGCACAAGGCACAAGTTCAGGTTTTTAGATTTTGGTAATGAGAAACAAAGGGTGATTATTAGTATGGGGTTTGGCCCAGTGTGGATATATGATTGAGATCCATGGGTTTTGGAAATGTAACTTAGGTTGTGGGCATGAGACAGTGGTTGTGGATGAGTGAGTGTAACTGTGAGGAAGGTTAGCCCAGCGTTGCAGCTTCCTTGGAATGTGAAGCATGGGTGGGTACTTTAGAGGTGGAATCAATGCTTGGTGGGTGCCCTTGAATTTTGGTATAGTAGATGGTTATTCCCTTTTTTATTTCTCAAGGAAAAAACTATGTTCTTGTGGTTGGTTATAAGGTTCATTTCAAAATAGGAACTTCAAGACTTGTTTGTTTTGAAAATGATTAATGAAGGACTCAATGTTGAGTTTGGGATGACAATATAGGGGTGACCAAATCATATATAGATGATTTTGATATGGAAGTAAACCTTGAGGTGATGGGTGGTTACATGGTTGGGATTCTTTGTGTGAAATGTTGGGTTATTGTAGGGGAATGTTGAAAGTGCCTCAAGTACGATGAGGCTGACGGACCAGGAATCATGGTTAGTTATGTAAGTGGAAATTTGGTACTATCTCCAATGATTTATGGTCATGGATTATATATCTGGGTTAAATGAGTGTTCATATGAAAGTTCTTTAACTTGAGGGTTATGATGAGGTCCATATGTGGGAATGTGTTCGGAAGGCACGATGCTCTTTGGGATCTGTGAGTAGGGGGATCAAGATAAGTGACAATTGTTATCCATGCGATCATAATGAGAAGAACTGGTAATGTGATAGACCGTTTAGTTTTGGATTAGTTGTGGTGGTTTAATCAATGAAATGTTGGTGTACTTCGAGACATGAGATGATCATGCTCAACATATTGACATTGACCTAGGTACCCCAAGAGAGCATTGTCTATATGAAAAGATACATAAGGTTTTCTTCTGATCAGATTAAGGGACTTCTTAAAGATTGTGACCTTGTAGAAAGTTAAATGTAATGTAATGTGGTGGGTGGTGAACCATCGGCCATCCCCGAGTGAGGTTTGTGGGGACAATTTCATGTCGGTAAATGCTAAAGGCATCATTCTTGGATGTTGGGAAAGTGCTATGATTAATGTTTCATATTTCCACTCTAGTGAGTGAGATATGTCCATGACCACTACTTGGGCTCTCCAGTGATAGGGGAAAGAGCTGTGGTGGTTATAATTTCTTGAGGAAAGTGGTGAAAACAACCCTCTTGAGGTGGGGAATGATATTCTAGTCTTAGATGTATATAGAATTTTGTTTGTTGGTTGTGGTGAAATATGGATGCCAAAGAGAAACCCATGAGGTACATGTTTAGATTTCTTAGGAAGGCTAGGTGGGCCATGTATGTGGTGGTCGGTTAGACCGAGCATTGTCATTGGGATTTGGGTGGTTCAAAAATCCATATGTGGTTTTTGTGATGAATATGTGTCAGTGGGTGATATAGAGAACGATGAAAGTCTTGGGAGTAGTGGATTATAGGATAGTGGAGTTTTACATGATGTTGAGGATTGACTCAAGTATGTACGATGGATGATGGAAATGTTCCTTAAGTGAGAAATCTTAAGGGATAGGTAAACTGGTAACATGCCAATAGTGAAATTTTGTTGTTGACAGGGTGAGTCATCCGGGGATGGCCCAACTCAGTTGGGTAAAAGGAACAAATGCGTTGTGTTTTAGGATACCTATAGTTGATGTGTTTGAAGGAAAGTGAATTCTAGAAATAAAGTGAATTTTGAGGAAATCTAACATGTCCTTGGTTCATGTATGGATGGTGGATGCACCTCCATTATGGGGGATTTTTATGGAAGGGAAGGATTTTGGTGTTGGTGGGTTATCTTGTGAATGTTTGGGCATTGTGAATTGGGAAAGATGTCAGGTGTTTTTTGGAATCTTGATTTTGAGGTTGAATTGGTCTTTCTCCAATGATAGAGGTGTCAAACTCTAGGATATGGTGGTTGTGATATAAATCATATAGTGGGGAGAAACATAGTGGGTTATTGACTAGTTGTTTTGGGTTGGATAAGCTTGTGTAAATTCTATCTTGGTGTTTGGTTTTGGAAATGAGCATTGGCTCGAGTGTTGAATGGTTAAATTTTTGAGATGACTATTGTGATTTTGTTGTGTTTCAGATATTTGTCTATGGAGAAATGACATTGGTCCTTGAGTTGTTGGCCGACATAGTTTCGAGGATGTATTGGAAAATCATACACTCATTCCATTGACACAAGGTGTGTTAGGATGTTTGAGTGTTTTTGGGAGAATTGGATAGTGGGTGCACTAATTGGATCTCATAGGGTAGTTTAGTGTTCTTTTGATGTTTTTATTATGCCATAATTTCAGAGGTATTGATATAGTTCCCTCACTTGGTTCATATGGTTGGTGATTATGATGTTCAGTTATGGTTGATTCATCCTCTGAGGAGCATCAGATTCAAGATGTGGATCAAAATGGGAAAATTCATCAAGGTATGACTATTTATTTTCTCAGAGTGTTGTTATGGAATGACAATTTTTAGGAGGAAATAGGTTATATGGAAGATGATAAGTGGGCCCCATGGCCTAGCCATTTTTTTAGAGGCTTGGTGATGCTGGGGAATGTAGCTTCAATATGAGTTATTATAATTTGGGGAGGTTGTAAGATCTCTACCATGAGATAAGGTGGTCCCCCAAGTTAAATTTTTGGTTTATAGAATATTTACGGGGATTTGGGTAGGTCGTAAAGGTGTTTTGAGGGTTCGGGACATGAAAAAGATGGAAAATATTACAATCTGTATTGAGAGAATTATTGGGACATATTTTGTAGTAACCATGAACTAAAACCATGTGGCTTACAAGAGGGGTCTCATGGTTGGGGAAACCATGCAGGGTTTCCCAAGAGATAGTTCAGCTCAAGCTCCCCCTTAGAAAATGGTTAACGCACGACCACTGCATAGTTTTTCAAATAGTGTGGGTGGATAAGAAAACATTTTGGCGCAGTTTACTCTTGCATAAAGGGAACCAAAAAGTTGGAACAAAGTTCGTAAAATCTTGCTGCCAGACCATCTGCCTCATTAAAAAGAGTTTTTTACCATTCTGCCCCCTGATATTATTTCTTTCTTCCTCTATTTTCTCACCCATTTGATCCCTTATAGCTAGGGTGATGAAACAGTAGCCTATTTCTATTCCATGGGGTTTTTTCACACGATTATTAGGTGTTTGGATCACTATTTAGTAAAAATATAAGCGTTAGTTAATTCTTCAACTCTTTTTTCCTTCCATTTTCTATAAGAATATCAGTGTGTTGTTTCCTATACTTCTAAAGATCTAAACCCCTGTTTTCCAAGTTTTTCATAATATTGGTGTTTTAGGACATTTTATCACGAATATAAGGTTGTTGTTGTATGATTGGTTGTCTATGATCATTAGGTAGGTGGTCTATAATATTTTTCACATATTCTCATTGTTTTATAAGTGTATGTGGGTGTGTTAATGTACTAACTTTCCACCTTTTTATTTGTTTTAATACAAAAATTATTTTGGTCCCTATATTGAGGTGGGAGACCCTTCATATACCTCATTAGGTTCGTTGATTATGTGATACCAAACATAGGGCTACCCTTGGGTTATTCTAAACCCTTGAAAATAATGGAATGAATTGGTAAACATTAAGATAGTTTAATGATGAAAGTGAGTGGGTTGTGAATTGTAAATTTGTATTTTGGCATGGTTAAAGGGATAATTGAAAATATTATATTTTGGCTTTTATGAGATCCTAAGAATCTTTTAAAATGGTTCAAATGATGTGTTTTGGATTTTTGAAAAAGTTATAGTTTTTAATGAAGGAAAATTATGTTTTAAAAGTGGGTAATGTGAATCTCCTTTTTGGTAAATATTCTATAGGTACACTTTTTAATGGTTTTTTTCTAAATGAAGTTCTATGGACCTTTTTAGATTTCAATGGAAAAACTATGTTTTAAATCATGTCTTTGAGATGTATTAAAAGGGTAGTTGGTCTAATTGTTTCATGACATGATTTTCTAAATATAAATGAGTAAAGTAATAAAGGGATGTTTGGGTTAACTTGAAGAATTAAATGAGTTATGTCATGTAAGGGGTAAATGTGTAAAACAGTTAGAGAAGCATGTCTATGTGGGTAATTTGCACTACTAAGATGCTGGGATAGGGATCATTGTCATTGGGTTGATCTAGAAAGATGATCTATGCCCCAATGATGTATTGTATGACTTGGATGTTGGACTCAGGTTCCTCATCTTTATATCAGGCAAGACTGATTCTCTAGGCCCCACAATGTTTTATATGACTAGGATGCTAGACTAAGGCTCCTAATATTTGGGTTGGGGTAGAATAATGCTTTAGGACCCACCAATGTATTTCATGGGTTAGGATGTCAGACTGAGGCTCTATTATCCTAACATTTGGACATGATTTGACTACCAAAACTGAGGCACTAGGGTAAGACGATGAATTGAATTGGTTAGTTAATACCCATTTGTGACTATAAGTATGTAACCCATTTTGTTATGTCTTAGACTCCTAGTATGGCTAGAGTGGGTTTGGTTGGTTTGAGTTCTGGATGGAACTTAAAGGATAAATTGGTTAATTAATAAATTTTTAAATGTGAAAAAGGAATTATTTTTCCCCTGTTTATTTATTGCACCTTGATTATCTACATGAACTATTGTATAGACTGGATATTTCATTAGACACTATTAGTGGTGGCCTACTGATTTTTACTCATGCCCTAATTGGGCCACTATGGAACTTGGGTACCTGAGAATATGCGACTTGTTTTCTGGTACAGATTCAGGACATGGTCTTGGTGTTTGGTATGTTCATGGGATGATGGGTTGGAGCTTGGGATGTTAGGACTAGGTTGGGAATTGGGAAACTGTTTGGGATATTTTATGGGTTTTGTATTGTGGGTTTTATTTGTATAAATATGAAATATGTAGTGTATTCACCATAATATTATAGCATGTGTTACTTGGTCACTTGTTGGTTTTTTCTTTATGCTTTTCATTTGTTGTTCCTATCAATAATTAGATCTGTTGATATTATTTTTTTTGTTTTTATAATCTGATAATCATGTATAGTATCCCCTTGTATCCCTATATACCCATAATTTTATTCTTCTTCCTAATGAATATGGGAAAATGCGCTTAAAGTTATTTAGTGACATAGATCAGGGAACCAGTTATAGTGGATCCCTGGTCGGGGTGTTACACCTCTATTACTGATTAAAGAAACATCAAGAGAGTTTTTTGTAATTGATACCGATCTTGTATCTTCAATAAGGTTATGGATCTTTCTCTTATATATCCATGTGTTCAAAAATGTTTTCAATCATGTTATTTTACAAACATTAATGATTTTATAAAGTTATTTAAATGTTCTTTGACTATATTTTAAAAGTTTTTAAAATAAAATTTCTTAATGTCTTCCACATGGTTCACTTTTGAATCTATTTAAAAATGTTTTTAAATAATGTATATTTTTAACATTTACAATATGAGTAGATATTCCCGTTATCATGAAGATTATTTTATTTGAATATACTATTATAATTTTCTAAATATATTTTAAAATAGTTTTTTTTCATAGTATATTTTGAAATTTTATTTTTTAAAAGTGATTTTCAATATGGAAAGTGAACTTCCCTAAAAAATGTTTTTAATGATATTTTAATTGTATTCCTATTTATTAACACCAATAACCATTGATGATACTTATTCTACCCTACGGATATATTATAATGATACCATCCTAATTATTTCTCTATATGAATTATGATTATTTCAAATATATTTTCATGGAACCCATTATTTTTCCCTGGAAAAATCAAGCTATAAAGGAATAATGATTATTGTTATATTAAAAAGTGCATGATTGTAACTATTTTTCTCAGGATTTAGTTCTTTAAAATTATTGATGAAGGTTGGATTGGGGAGTGAACCCAAATTATTATGTAAATTTGTGTGATATGTTTTGGGTTGGTCCTTTATAGCCCTCTAATACATTGGGTAATGATGATGGAGTTGACTGAATATAAGTAACTCATAAGAGACAATGTAGTTAACTAGTTAACAGGTTAATCCTAAGAGATTATGGAAATTAATAAGGTATTGTTATCCTATTTTAAGGTTTCTTTTAAGGTTTTGATGAAGATAATGTTCCATGATACCAACATGTTTTATTTATACTTTTTATGAGTTTTTAATGGTTTATTTGATCAAGATTGATATCACATGGCTCATGATTATTGATTCTTATCTCCATTTCCATTATGAAAGATTTATTCTATGTCACATTTTTACTGATACAGGTTTTTATGGGTATGAATTATATTATGTTTTCTCAATAACTTTAATTATATCATCATAACCTTATGCTCATCTTATGATCACTAATGACATTGAATTATTAATGCTTATATTTACCCTTAATTAGTATTTGAGATCACCCATATTATGTTTTCCTTTTCCTCAGGTTATGAAGATTAATTTAACTAATTATATATAGAAAGGTACTATGTTTAAATAAGAGTATAGTATATGTTGATGTATTAATGTAGAATAGGAAAATATGGGTATAGTGGAAAAAATAATCATTTAAAGACATCAATTTTGTTATGTATGTGTTTTTACTAATTTTCTAATACTCTAAACCTAAGATATCTATAGGTGTGTAAGTAATAAAATATTTAATTTTGATGTCTTATGTTTTGGATGGTTTAAATTGGGTCATGCTTAACAATATCAAAGCAAAAAATGTAAATATTGTATTCTAGAACTAAATTAGGGACATGGGTTTGGGTTTGTTAAACATGGTATCAGATCATGGTTTATATAACTTTGGAGAATATTATTTTTTATATAAGAATAACTTACGAGTTATGCATACTATTATTGGTCTCTAAGATTGATTTTTATTATATTATTAATAGAATAGACAAGACTTTTTTGGTTTCAAGTGGTGGATTTTTAAAGTGAATAATGATATTTTAGAGATAGTTTGTTGGGTTGAGGTATATATAACCCTTAGGTTTAAAATAAAGAATTATTTTATGATATTTCTATTAAATTTTTGGGGATAAAGATAAAAGGTATGAGATAACCTTTTGGGTTAAAATAATTTTTTAATGTTGAGGTTATTTATGTTAATCCGGATATAGGTTTTTTTATTTATGGAATGATATTTGAGGAAGATTTGGTGTTAATGTTGAATTTTGGAGATTAATGTATTATTTATTTATATGAAGTATTATTCATTTTGGGTTTTAAATTATCACGTGATAAACATTTTGTTTTTATTAAAGAGTGGAAGAATAGATTTCCATCCTTCTATATACCTCTTTATCAATTATAATTTGATTATAGTTCTTTGGGAATTAAATTTACATACTCATCATTTGGAGTAAAAGGTTAAATAGATGTGGAAACTAATTGAAACACATAACCAAAAGAATAAATTTCATTTAATTATTTAAAGAAAATAAATTAAGTATATTTCTTTATGTTTTTAGTCTAGATGTTAAATTTATTCCTAAACTATAAGAAAAAGATCTTGAAATAAAAATGTTATCATATTACTTTAATTTATAATGAATTGACAGTGTTTTTTTCACCACATTGGTTTATGGTTTTGTGGTATATAAATTTATCAAGATTTTTAACCATCTTGTGATTAAGGTTCCCTCTCACTCTCCATAATTATTTGGACATTATGCTTTCCTCCAATGTCTATATTTTCACCTCCCAATAATTTTCTCCAATTTGAAAAACTAGTAATGTGTTATTCTATATGACCATCATATTTACCTTACCTTATCTTTGAAAGTATTTTTTATCATCCCTTTTTTATGATATGGGTTTTCAATAAAGTTATTTTTAAATATTAAAAAGGTTTTCCATTCTTATCCTAATGTTTTATCTTCAACTCATTGGAGTTTATTTTGAAAATGTTTTACCCACTTTATATTAGAAGAGAGATTAAATTGTGAAGAAACAATTTCCAAAAAGGGGGTAATAATATAAAATCCCAGGTAATGTTAATTTTAAATCAATTTCATGCCTTATTAATATTCAGGAATTATATTTTATAGAATTATATTCATTATAATAATATTAATTAATTTTTCACTAAAAAGGAAAAGTACTTATTTATATTTTTTTGGGTTTCATGCATTATATAGTTTTATTTAAAAACATAATTTAAAAATTTTATGGTGAAAGTTTTGGACTTTTCTCAAAATATTGATTTTTTGGTGAATAGTGAAAAATACCAATTTTTGTAAAATTAAAATTTCCTTTCATTAAATAAGGTAATTTAAATGGAACATTTGATATTAAATTAAAATAAATACTAATTAATTATAAATAATCAAATTAGTCACATAGGAGTAATCATTATAACTTATTTTCGTATAAGTTCAATTTTTTTGCTTAAAAACACATTTTTCTGACAAACTATTTTTTATTGTGTTTTGTGTCATTATCTAATATTAATTTCATTCACTTTTATATATTTAAACATAAAAAATTTAATACATATTTATATTATGAGGCCTAGATTCATTTAATATCCCTATTTTATTTTTTTTATTAAGAATATTAACCATAATAATTATTTTTCACCTCATTAACGGTAAATTGGGAAATTAAGGTTAATAATAATATTATAGGGACTAAAAAAACTATAAAACATTAATTTAATCTATTTAATTAGTTTTTTTTAGAAAATAAACATCTCATATTCTAATTTAGTCTAATTTTGTACCATTTGTCTTTTTAAATTACTTATATATTATTTTAAGTAAAGAAAAATAAAAAATGTCACTATCTTGCTTTTAAATTTATCTTATATGTTCACATAGGGATAAAAATAAGTTTTTATTGAATATTAAATTTTATTTTTAGAATAATTATATTATTTTTTATTTCAATTTATGTTTAAATTTTAGTGATGAAACAATAACTTTAAATTCTCACACAACACCAACAAAGTATTTGTTCAAGTAGTGGAAAAATAATGAAAATGATTTTAAAAAATCTAAAATAATTTTTTTGGTGATTTATATTAATAAATAAATTTTATAGATAAATATCACATATTAGGTATTTTTTAAAAGTTTATATTAAAATTTCATTATTATCATGATGACTTTAATGTCAAATTAAATGAATAGTTCTAGAAATGACATTAATGATATTTTATAATAAATAATATTTTAGGAAATAATTCAAAATACATAAAATTTATATCATTATCCAAGTGAATGGAATATGGTTGAAAATATAAACCATGTTCCAGTTATTGGTCCCTTATCCTTTTATAATAAAACTTTTTACCCTTAAAGAGTAAAAAACTTTGATATCACAAAAATTGTCAAAAGGGTTAACGAGAGATTAAAACAAATATATAAGGGTGAAATCATAACCTAAACCTGTAAAAATTATATTTTATGAGAATATTTTCAATAATAATATTACAATATTCTAATTAAATTAACTTTTATCCAATTTAACATGAAAATAATTTTTATTAATTTAACACTTTAAGTAATTCCTTTAGTGCCCCTCCCCTCACTTATAAAAGTGAACCTCTTATCCTATATTCCTTACACATTTGTAGCACTATATTTCATCCCAGAACTAATAAAATACCTTATTAAAATCCCTCAACAAGCTATATAGGTATTATTTTGGATATAATACCAACCTTTTAGGGAATAAAGTGTAAAGGAAAGGAGGTTTCTCGAAGAATAGGTATATATTTTAACCGAATGTTTTAGTTTTATTTATTATTAAACTACAATTAAATATTATTAAAAAATGATTAAATAATAACATAAGTATATTACATATAAATTTATATCATTATGTTAATCTCATAAACTATATCCATCAACTCTTCAATCCAATTGGAATCAAAACTATCATTCATGTGTGTAGAGGTCTACCACCTCGCGAACTGTTATAATTCATTTTCAATCACAATATCTTATTGATTGTTATAATGATGGATTTAATTTAAATAAATTATATTTATGACATAATTATAAATATATAAATATAATATATAATTTATTGTCTTACCTTTCAATCCATTAAAAAATGATAACGTTTTTCATGCTTATAGGTGGATTACCACATCCATGAAGCGTTGTGATAATTTTTTCATCACCGAATTGAATTGATGGCATATATAATATATTCAAAGAGATAATATGATAGTTTTTATATAATAACAATTAAATAAAGATAAAATAACACTTAAATTATTTCCCTCATATTAGTTGAAAAATGGAAATGTTACTCATGCGTGCGCACGACCTACCATCTTCATGAATTTTAACGCAATTCATTTTTCATAACCATCAAACATAGTTGGTTATAAAATTGTAATTAAAGTGTAATTTTTTTAATTATTTCATGATTATTTTTATTAATATTATGGAAGAAAAATACATTTTACCATGTTCAATATACCATAGTTATTTTGATGTTATGTACAAAACATCCTCAAAACATCTGGTGTGGACTTAACTGATTATGTAATTAAATCTGTAATTAAAATAAATGAAAAGGGATTAATTTTAAATTTTTTATTAGGAAATAAAATAATTTATAAATGCTTATTAAATATGTATTAAAGGATTTATATAGAACTTTTGGACTTGTGGTAAGGGATTTCATCTCAATTTCCCTTCATTGAGGTATAATTTTAATGTTATGTACATATTTTATTTTATATGGTGTATATGATATACATTTGAAATTTTATATTATTAATACTTCATACATAATGGTATTCTTTTTTACATCTTAAATCACTTCATTCATATGGTTTTACTTGAAATTTACAATATGGTACACGGTTTCTAAAATCAATTTCTATTCATTGGGTTATACTTATACTTTATTGACTTTGTTATGCCATGCTTATGTGTGAATTGATCAATAAATTATTTTATTCTACATTTTAAGTTGTTTTATTTGGATTTAAACATATTCACATATTCAATTAATTTATAAATTATCACTTCAAAAGTTATGTTCTTTGAACACATTTTTTTTATCTTAATCCTATTTTTTCAAGACATGAATTATGTTATGAAACATGATATGCTTTTATGGTTCACATAATGAATCATGAATTAATTTTTTTATAATAATTCATGGAATTAATGGGATTTATATATATATATCATACCCTTTTTTCAATAACTTTTTTTTAAAGTTACCAAAGTGGTAGATTATTTATGTTTCAAGTTCCTTTATTTTTGAGACTGGGTATGTTCATGGATCCTTTGGGGAAATTGTGTGATCTTAATTTCATAAGGAACATCTATTTTATTCCATTATAGTTATTAATGTGTTTTAAATGTTTAATTATAATTTACAACATTATTTATTAAATAAACATCAATAAATATTTTATAAGTGATATTGATCTTGTATCTTTTTCTAGGTTTGGAATATTTCTCTTCTATATCCATGTCTTCTAAAATGTTATCAAGAATTTTATTTTATAAAAATAAAAGATTTTATAAAGTTATTTTAAATTTTATTTGAACTTATTTTAAAATGTTTTAAAAGGAAATTTCTTTTCATTTTCTACATGGATCACTTTTAAATCTCTTAAAAAAAGTTTAAAAAGCATGAATATTTTTCACATTTTCTACATGAACTTATTTTCTAACCATCATAACAATTATTTTTGTTGAATATTATTTTATAATTTTAAAATATTATTTTAAAATAAAATTATTTTCATAGTATTTTTTAAATTTTTACTTTTTATAACTAATTTTAAAAGTACAAAGTATATATTCACAAATAATGTTTTTAGTGATCTATTAATGGTATTTCTATTAATCTACAAAAAAAACCTTGATGTTAATTATACTCTATTATGGATATATTGTAATGATACCATTATAATTATTTATCTAATTGGATTATGATCATTCCAAATATATTATATTTGAACCTATTTTTTTTCGTAAGGGTAAATATTGATATGAAAGAATAATGATTATTATTATTCTGAAAAGTGAAAAATTCTAAAAGTTTTTCTCATGATATGTTACTTGGACATTGTTGATAAAAGTGAGAATATGGAGTGAACCCAAATACTTAAGGTAATTTGTTTGACATATAATATGGGGGGTCTGTTATAGCCCACCAATGCATTTGGTAATGATAATGGAGTTGACTAAATATAAGTAACTCCTAATACATGATCAAGTTAACTGATAGACATGTTACTCCTCAAAGATTATGGGTATTAATTAGGTATGGTTATCTCATCTATAAGGGTTCCTATAATGGTTCTATTAAGATAATATTACAAGATACTAAAACATTTTATTTAATATTTCATTGAGTTTTTAAGGGTTCCTTTGATAAGGATTGACATCACATGGCTTATGATTATTGATTATTTTGACACTTTAATTTTTTAAGGACTTATTCCATGTCATATGTTTACTGATATAGTCATTTAAGGGTATGAATTATATTTTTTTAAGCTCATTAAATTTTATTATGTCATCATACTACATTTATTATCTTATTATCATTGATTACATTGAATTTTAAATGCTTATTTTTACCCTTACTAAGTGTTTGAGCTCACCATTTTTACATTTTAATTTTACCTAGGTTACAAATAATGATGTTAAATTAATTATTCCATGAAAGGTTTCATGTGTTAAGAATTTTATGGGAGTTGTTGAACCCTTAATTTGGAATAGGAGAAATTGGGTATAGTGGAAAAACACTCATTTTAAGACATGTTTATTATTATGTAAGAGTTTATAATAATTATCTAAAACTCTATACCTAAAAGGTCCTTTGTAATTTAAGTTATAAAATATTTTCTTTAAATATTGTGTGTTTTATATGGTTAAAATTGGATCATGTTTGTTGATAGTAAATCCAAAAATTTAAATAATATGTCTTAGCACCAGATCTGGGTGTGTGGGTTTAGAGATCTTATAAAAATATTATGTATTATGATTATGATATCCTCTCATGGTTCATGATTAATTGTTTATTATTATGAAATCATATAATTCATGTATTTTTTAGGATAAAGTATTATTCCATGACTCATGATTTAGGGTGTATGAATTATTGGGTATTATTTTATAAGTTATGATATTATAATATTACAAATATGATCTTTGAATGCTCACTTATAATATTCAATTGATAATGACTATCTTTAACCTCCCTGAGAATTTCAGACTACCCTTCATATGTTTCAATTTCCTTAGCTCGTGAATAATGATAATATGTAATATATATCCAGATGGGTATCATGTATTGAGGATTTTTTTGGGAGATGTTGAATAATTATTATAAAATAATAATTTATTGGTATAATGGTTAAAATTACCATTTTATGAGAGACACATGGGTTTTTTATGTAAAGTATTTTTCCTAATTCTCAAAAAATTTAAACCTAAAAATTTATTTGGAATTTAAGTTCCTCAAAGTTTGTTATTTATAATTTAATTATGGATAGTTAAAACTAAGTCACATATCTTGGTATCATAGACTGTATATAAAGAGTATTTTTTTAGCACCAAATCAGAGATTATGGTTTTAGGTAATCTCAGAAAATTACCAAGGTGTAGTCTTGAGAAGAATTACTCCACGAACACATGAACCGCCTTCTAAACTACGTGTGAGTTTGGGTAAAACTAATTGTATTATTCCACAGTATATCCTAGTACTAAAGGTTGAAGAAACTTCTGGTGATTAATTTTCATTATGAATCTTCTAAAATGTGAAAGGAAATCGGAAAACATCTATGATCTAATCAATATGATCCTTATTACTAAAATGGGGACATAAAAGATCACATTGGATAAATCTTTATGGTTCTAAGGTTAGATAGCATAGACTATCAAGAATTATATGCTATCACTTGAAAAATCATATCTACTCAAGAATAATAATAAATTTAGGAGAAGGTTATCCTCAACTATGAAATAAAAAATAGTTAGGTTGATTCCATTGAATTGGCCTCCCGATAGATGAATCCATAAACTACTGAGGAGTCACAACTTTTCAACTAGGTGTCCACTAAGACTGTAGAAATAATATAATAAGACAATCGTGTGGAAAGGGTGAAAAAAACTTATAGTGGTGATCACTAGAATTGAGACCTTTTA
The DNA here is from genome assembly GCA_963277665.1 of Viscum album. Lineage (NCBI taxonomy): Eukaryota > Viridiplantae > Streptophyta > Magnoliopsida > Santalales > Viscaceae > Viscum > Viscum album. Next base: position 228,780,645 of record OY728162.1, read on the forward strand.
GTGATGGACATAAGAATTGGAAACAATCATCTAATAAAAACATTAATTCAATGAGGATAAAACCTTCATGAGAGCGGATCTCCAGAATTCAATTAGTGATTCCCGTCATGAATTAATTGACTTATGGAGATCATTTAATCTACTACTATTTTTATTAATTTTGTATTTGATTATAGAGATAGACTAATATTTTGTATGATCTTATCCTTCTTGTTTGGTGATAGAAAATATCTTTTATATGAAATCGTTATCAATTCACTAATTTATTATATTTCTTCAGTTATCAGTCTATAAGAATCTATGAAACTGATAAAGAGTAAAATCATAATAATTTAATCCATTTGAAAATTTTATGGGAATGAATAAGATAAATCATAATTTAGAAATTCTTAAGCTAACGATGAAATATGTATAAACCGACTATCTCTTAGACATTTTCCCTAGGATGGATAAATAAGGGCTAGATATGGAGGCATATGTACTATCACCATAAGCTTGGGTGTGTTAATGAGATAAAGGAACATAGAATTTGGTTTCCTATTGACCATGAATAATTAAATAGATATAAGAAATTCAAATATAATTATGAATATATAGTCACTATAAGATAATGCAAGATGGTTTTATGGGTTGGGATGCTACAAATCAATAACGATGCTGGTGATGACGAAAGACAGGGCTTCTAGAAATGAGGATACACCATTTCCTTGGCTCTGTTCTTCTGGATGGATGTAATGATCATTAAGGGAAGCACCTATATTCAAATATGGATGAGTTTTGTGGATCTTGCAGATCTAGTTTTCTGAAAACATTGACCGGGAAAAGCAGATATGCGCTGGTCTTTGTAGATTAGTGGGGTGTGACAATGCCAGATGAGATTAATAGGTCTCAAATTAATTATTCATTGGCAGCTGAAGTGAATAGAGATTAATGGTTTAAGGAAAATGGGACATAGGGAAATAATTCTCATTGATCCTTGGTGGCTATGGGAGGGAATCTATACAAGATGATGAAGGTTCAAATCGAGATGAATATGAAATAGACTGCTCTAGTGACAAGAGTTTGCCGATTTTTGGTGAACTAATAGAGTTCTATTAGTTATGTTGATGAGCCTAGAAGACTGCTTCAACTTGGTTCTGCAGCTATGAGTATGAATCATTCTTATTTTTGGATGGATGTTGAGGACTCTTCTAGGAATGATTTCTCATGATATGGTCTTATAGAAAATAAAAGAGCCTTAGACAGAAGACATTTCCTTTAAAAAAAAATTCTATTTCGGAGTGGATCGTAATGAAGGGAAATAATAATCATGTTATTTATAATAAAGAGGTTATTTTTTAAATATTTAAAATTTTTGGGAACTCCCTTACTGGTAGGCTTATTCTTCCTTCTAGAGTAAAGATTTAAAAAACCTATGACTTAGTTCAGAAGAAGACCTCTATATGAGGATTTTATGATTGAATATGTTTTATGATGGTTAAAGGATTTTTTCGCATCATTTTCCTATTAAAGGTTATAAAGCATAGGGAATGGGGGATTTATTGAATCGATTTAAAGCAAGGTATGTTCTTCTTTCAAGAAAGATATTTTTGGTTTAACTCATTTTCCATTGAAAATATTAGGGATCATGTTTAGATCAAAATTTATGATCTCAATTGGATCTTATGGAATCCTGATACTTTATTTGATATTTCCTATAAGGGTATATTTACAATTAAAATGGACAAGAACACTAAGTTTTCTAATTTTTTTACTATTCTAGGGTCCTGGTGGAGATAGATTTAAGGTATTTCTTGATTGATAATGTAGTTCCATCAGTACTATATGATGATATATATTTAAAAGTAGAGTATAAAAGACTTCTTAATTTCTATTAGGATTTTAAAATAATTGGATATGTCATGGATAAATTTCATAAGAATATGGTTCACTCTTTTTTCTATTAAAAGGAAATAATGAGGTTTCTTGCAAGAAACAATTTAGGAGATAAACAATAAAAAATTTGGTGGCCTCTATTGGTTATAGAACCACTATTTATAAGAGTAATGGGCATGTTAGTGTTGGTATTTCACTAATGGATAAGGATATTTCTCCTATATTGACACAAGTGAATCAATAGTATATGGATAATGTAAATTTTTTTGAGTAAGTCAAGGAGGAGGAGGGTGGCATGAATCCTAGAGATCATTGTCCAAATGAGTTTTCTCTTAATAATGAGGGGAATTAATATTCCAGTGATGGTGAAAAGATATCAAATATCAAATAAGAAATCAATAAATTAAGATAAACTTAAGGGATTATTGTAAAATAGGAAGATATATAGGATTATTCTCCAAAAAATATATCTTTTATTCAAGATTTGTCTAAAGGGAAAAAGATCTTGTGGATGATGATGGTTTCCAAGCCATCTTAGCTAGGAAATAAAGGTATAGGAAATACCACTCATACCTAAATACAACCATAGTTACTAAGTCTCATGGACCTATATAATCTAAATCATATTGTTTTGATGATTATGAATCTTCCTATAATTTTGATTATGAATTCTGATGTCTTCTTAGAATGGGGGAATAATTTCTTATATGACCCCATTCATCTTCTATTTATCTCATCATTTTTATTTTTAATAAAAATTTATTTTCCTTTACCTTACAAAAAACCATTATCTATGGTTAACTCACTCTGATATGAGACATGGTTCCCTCATATATGTGTTCCCATAGACAGATATAGGAGGGTCAGATATGGTTCTATATATACGGTCATTGTAAGGTTAGTCCATTTAGATATGAGAAATATTTTCATTCAATATATACTATCTTACAAGGGTATATATATGCTGAATATGGTGGAATGTGTACCATCATCATAATCTAAGGATGGTCCACTTCAATATGGTATATTTGAATTACTCATAATGCTGAAAATAATTAATAGGTATTTTTAATTAGGATTCTAAAGTTCAAAAAGTATCAAGTACCCTATAGTTAAGCCTTCAGGAATTTCTCTCAATCATCTGAACAAATACGTGAGGAATAGATGGGTAATATAACATTTTCCCAGGCCGAGGTACCTAGAGAGAAAGGATTTAATTTTTGTAGTTCCATATTGTGGGACCTATAATCTGTATGCATTATCTTTTCAACCTTAATTTTTCTCCTAACCCATATATGTGGGAGGCCTGTGGATAAAAATAATATTTTTATCGGGTCTCATTTTGTGGGTTTTCAACATGACATGTTTTGGTATTTTTTTTGAAACCATCAATTTTTTCCTATGTTATGTTAGGTGTATTCCTAAAGAGTGGAGATGCAACTTTTTCCTAGATTCCCATTTTCATGTTTTCAACCTAGAGAGTAATATGTCTCTTTCATTGAGAAGTTTAATGTCAAGAAACCCAAACCGATGTCAGTGGTGTTTGATATTGGATAACTTTGACCAAAATATGAGTATGTCTCCCCAATAGCATGGGTGAGTTAAACCAATGTGAATGGATGCCCAATGCCATTAATGTAGATAACATAAATGAAAGGTGCATGCATTTTAGGGTCATGATGGTCAAACAATTATGTCATGCAGTTTAGGGTCCTATGACAATGATCAAAAAGTATATATAAATAGAATATCATATTCATTATTTGAAAATGGGTATGATTAAAAAATGTGTAACATTAAGGGTATTTTAATACACTTTAATAGTTCTATTATGAAATTTGTAAATCATAACATGAGAAATTTTAATCAAGAAATGATGGGATGGAATAAGTATGTAATAGGTGATTTTTGAACATATTTGAATAACTAATTTCCCTAAAATATTGTATGGAGAATTCCGAGTTAATGAAAATTATTCTCCAGATGAAATATACCTCTAGTTATAAATTTCAAATATGGTAACTTAGAGATTATTACCAAGATAAAGTGTCTCTTGGATCTATATTTTCTTATTACTAATATCCATGAAAGTTTTGTGAATATTAAAACACTTGATAAATGAAGTAGGTTAATGAAAAAAAATGATATTCAAGAAGGGTTCAAGCACACTAAAGGTCATTCTAGCATGTCTTGAACACATCATTAGGGTGAAGGTATATAACATGAAATTTATTAAACATGCATAAAAGAGAGAGTACACATGTTTTTCTATAAAACTTCCTAGAAAAGAGGGACCAATGAGAATATATTGAACCTTTCTAGGGAAATATGGTGGACCCCAAAATCTTTGCGCCATTTTCATCTTTCTCTCAAAAAAATTCAAAAACCATGAAGGGGAATGGCTTAACAGATGAGGATTTACTTTTTCTCTGGTTTCCCTTTTCATGTTTTCAAACCAAAAAGCCTTTATACTTCATTCATTTGTAATTTAATGGTATTGAAATTTATACCATTGAGGGATGAATTTTGATATCATATAACATTGAAAAATAATGGATAGAGTTTAATATCATATTTATTTGACAAAAAAATGAGTTATTCCAATTAGTAGTAAGGGAAAGGTTGACCTGACATGAATTGGAAGACCAATGTCACAAAAATGGACATTTTCATGGAAAGATACACATGATTTATAGTCACAATACCAAAAATAGTATTTGATGGGGTTTAAAGGTCACACAGATTGGAACAAGTGGTGAGATAGTATATCCTGCAAGGATAAAAAATTATGATGTTAATATATATACTAATACTAGTATATACAATATCATGGGTGGGTTCATGTGTTTTAAGGTCATAGAGCTAAAATCAATGATTAGGGATGGTGTGAAATCCCAAATGGGTATCAAGATCTTGGATTTCCCTAACAAATTTGACAAATGAATGAAAATTATATAAATCATAACAGGAAACATTTGAGTCTATAATTGATAAAATGGAACAAGTATATAGAAGATAACCACTAATATAAATTCTAATGGCGATTTTAATGATAATGTCATCAAGGGAACATGGGGTTATAGGACCATCTCATCATGATGGAATATTCCTTTGGTTGGAAGTGCCAAATATGGTGACACATACATCATGAGTAAGTAAATGTCTCCCATGAATATTAATACACTCATTAATGGTATCCATGAATGATTTATGTCAATTAAAAACACTCTAGGTATGAAGGGTGGTTTGAATGGAGGGGATACTCAAAAAGTTATGGAGGAATTATACTACCAAGAAAACTATGGTTGGGATATTATAAACCATTGAAAGGGAGTATAATTGGATTAATATTTTTATATATGTTTAAAATATATGATTTATATGTCACTAAATATCCCAGAAAATAGGAATGAGGACACACATAGTTCATATGCGGTCTCAACATATATCTTACTCATGTGTAAGGGAAGATTGTGTGGCTTCATTCTAGCACTAGGTTATTATAAGAAACCTAATGTGAATGATTAATATCCTGATCACTAGGTGTAAAGCCAATGTTATTTCTAACTAGGAATAGAATAAGGAGTTTTTGTGTCACTGCGTATCCTATAATGACCGGAATCAAGACACATGTAGTTCAGAATAAATAATCTCTCCATAAATCTATCCCCTATAAAAGAAAGGTTCATTTTAATTATAGCATGATATTGGAACCAAAATAAACCCCATGAATTATACCCAGAAAAAGAGATATAGATTTCCTTTGGAATATGTAATTTTATCATAGGATATGTTTAAATATATAGAACATATTCTAAGAACTCTTATATGGATTTGATGATGATACAAGGAAGTTGTCTCATATATGATGGATCAAATTACGAAATTTAGGGTCACACAGAGTAGGATATACATGAAATAGTAGAATGTCATGTGATTATGACTCATATGTTTTATAGTTTAATGTTAAACAATAAAGAACTTTATTTATAGGGTTTTTCATAAATCTAGCTCATGTAAATAAATTAAATTTCATCATCTTAATATTGAATACATTGAGGGAAAACCATTAATAATTGAGTTTGAAATAATATTCCAGGATAAAGAAAAAGTTTGATTGATAAAAGGATTACATTAGGGAATAAAAATCTAGATTTTACTACATAGAAATCTATCCACACATAGTTATATTAAATTTATAGTATAAGGGATACTTGAGAAAACATAACATGAATAAAGGGATCCATACAAGGATGCTTAGGTATTTAAATTTATGGGATTTGTGGATAGGAAAGGGGTAGAAGATCCAGAAATCACTATTTATACTAAAATATTATGAATCAAGATACAAATAGTTATTATAAGGTCTCTTTATAGATATAACTCATGTTCATGGGGCATTGTAATTAAGTGATTGGATAACTTGGAATGGGAATGGAGGAAACTTGACTTTAATGAGTCTCAAAACTATGACAACATAAAGTGGTCCCATAATAATGCACAACCATGAGAAGTCCTCACATGAAATAGTGTTGGTCTCATCCCCTGCAGAGAGGGAAATTATGATGATGGAATCTACAGATGGGTCTGAGATGAAAGATCCAAGCATCTGTATATATCCCTAGGTAGTAAGAATAAATCCACAAGGAGTTATTACCAAATTTAGGTTATCCCAAGGTAGTGTCTACCATGGAAATACCCAACATGAATGAAGATACTATACACTGGGAGTGGTTGGATAGAAATAAAATTTTTATTTGGGCCTAAGATTAATGATATCAGTATCACTGTGTATCTTGCAATAATAAGAATAAATCCATATGTAGTTCTAATAAGAGGAAATTTGAGTAATAGGTTGGGTGAACCATGACATCAAGGTTGGATAGTATACCCATAACCATTGAATCTCTAAATAAATAAATAATCCTATATAGATAAATATATTGTATAAGGGGATCATTTATGATTTGAGGTTTTGTGGAATAGACCATCCAAGTAATTCTAGGGCTATATATTATGGAACATTATAAATAGTTTAAAGTCATCTGGGATGGACAACTTGAAAAAATTTAATATAATCTGGGATAAATGATATGTTGTATAGTTTAAAGTCATGTGACAAGAACTACATGTTATGTAGTTTATAGTCATTCATCTTACATTATGCAATAATGAAATTATTTTTTAGCTTTATGTCATGAGAAAATTACATCTTCCAAGAAGTTTACAGTCATTAAAAGTCATCTTTATGCTATAAAGTTTAATGTCATGTTGTTAGAATGATGTAAACCCAGTTCGAAGCTATCAAAAGTACACCCTGATAAACCTTACATTAGTGGCAAGCGTGATGTGCTTCCATCCATGGTAGTTAATGAATATGATCTATTGGAGTAGACCATATATATGGTGTAAGGTCCTTAACATTTTGGATATAACTATGGAGTTTTCTACTAGGGTATTGTGGGAGTTATTAAGAACAAAACCAATTCCCATTGGATGAATGATTATTGTAAATCCTCCTTATTTAATGCTCACGTGACACTATTTTGATGTATTTTAAGGTTATTTAGTGTGTGTAACCTTTTCTCATCAAGTCACTCTTACTCATCCATCTAGATCCGAGACTTCTCATCTTAATACAATTTATTATAGATGGAGATAAAAAGGGAGGGAAATTTGACCACAAAAGGAATGGACATCTATGTTCTATATAGTAAAGAATATAGGGTCATCTATGTGGGAATATGTGTTGTGGTGTGATAATACCAGAAAGAATATTACATAATTTTTATAAAAGAGTTATGGTAATTTTACACCATCTTATGGAGGATATTAGACTTATTTGTATTAAAGGAATTTACCAATCTATTTTCCATAGTATGATAGCAGGATGAGTGGTTATACTAGATATTATATTGCTAATAAAATATCTTTAATTCAAAATTATAAAAAATTGGCAATGTTGGATTTCAATATTGTGCAAGGGACACCAAAATTGGTAATGATATTGGAATTCCGGAAATTAATGACAATAATTTTTTCCAAAATCCTTAAGGTATATAGAATCAGACCAATTAAAAATGAAATTGATAGTAGTAAGGAAGAAATTGAACTATCTGGCTATAAATAGGGTATATTACTCCCCAACATCTATTCACCATGTGGAAAATGACCAAGAATAGTTGGTGGTATGAAATAATTTTGGGGGATGATTGATGACATTGGAATGTATTTGAAAAGAATGATACCTAATTTTTAACTCAATGTGGTCTTCTATCATTGATATATAGATCTATCAACATATATTGATTTGATGGATGAGCTTGGGTTCTAACTGGTGAGCATCACAGGTTCTAGCATGGACTTTATTCATAATAATGAGGGTATTTCGACCTTCAATTCACCTAAGGAGGACTCCATTAAATCATATATTATAGAGAACCTTATGGGGATTTTAGCTATCATAGAACACAAAATTTGTTTCCTGATGATGGATTTGTTCCTTCTTGGTTAGATCTGGTGGTAGAATCATGTTTTGTAGGTAATTTACTATGGGTGACATCCACCTAATTTTAGTATCAATAGGTATTAATGGATGTTCAGCCTGATCTAGTGTGATGTTGGCCTCATTGATCCCTTCCATATACTTATTGATGAATGAAATGACCATTCTATAACGTGTGGGGTGAATGACCACCATATTTGGATCTATATTTTCTAATAATAGAGATATATTTCTCAATTCATATACCTAATAATTCCATGAACATAGGATCTAAGAAAATGTCATATCTTAGGGGACTTAGACCATCAAACCTCATACATGATCAAGAAAGGGAATTCTATCTTCATTCTTATTGGAGTAGTAAAAATTGATTTTATTCATTAAAAAAATATTATTATACCTTGTTGTTTGATTGGGCCACTCATTTTTGCAGATCTAAATCCAAGCCTAAAATATGGTCCTAGTATTCTACCTCATTGCTGGTGAATCCATCCATCAGTATGAAGAAGTATATAAAAAATACCTTCTCTAGAGAGATAAATAAATTACCTAGACTAACCTGGTTGAACGTAAATTTTTAAATCCTTATCCTTGTTAGGTTAGTAGAATCACTTTCAAATTATATTTTCCATGATTGGGTTATGTCATGGATGGAAAAAAAATTTATGTCCAGAAGTAACTTTTCTATGATATGGTGCATCATGTGGAAATATATTACTACCTTTCCTTTGATCAATATCTAAGACATGAATTGGATGTTAAAATTTTACAAAATTACCACCCATCATGTTAGATACCAATTTATAATTGGATGAAAATGGATGTTCTTGAGTGGATCAATATAAGTGATTTGATGATTTTTGTGTGTTCTCAAAATAATGTCTCAAATTTTTCATTATAAAGATTAATTTAAGGTATTTCTTCTTGATATCATAGTATTGGTTATAATTATATTTTATTTTCATACTATTATAGTAGAGGCTATTCTCCTTACCTGCATTATTCTTCTGAGTAAGAAGGGAACCAAATGATCATTCAAAAGTTTCTACATAGAGGGTAAGAGGCATGATTTCTACTAATGGAATCAAGACAAGAATATATAGAAGATATAGATTGATACTATCAAATTCATTCTTAAGATCTTTATCCCAATTATAGGTAACCCCTTTCTTCATTAACTTTATGAAGAGAAGAAATTTATTGGAGTGGTTGGCAATATAGCTCCTGATATACGAAAGAAATCATGAGATTCCTCTAAACTCTTTTAGGTTTCTAAGAGGTTGAATATTGAGAATTGTTTTTTTCTTTTCAATGTTGACTTATATTCCAAAATGAAAAAACATTAAGATGAGGAATTTTCCTAATATTACCCTCAAAGAATATTTTAGGGGATTAATATTAAATTTGTGTTTCCACAATTTATTAAACACCATTTAAGTATTACAAGATAATCCCAACATCATTTGGATTAACTAAAAGATAATCCAAATAGTATTTTATCATATTCCCTAGTGAAGAATTGATGATATGATGCAAGAAATATTGATATATAACACAAACATTCTTTAAGATGAAGGGTGTTAATTAATATTAGTATACCTTTTAGGGTTCACTAAAGGTAGTGGCCTCCTAATCATTAGGGGCTATTTATATCTAGTTTTTAGGAATATTAATATATAAAAAGAGAGATTGAAATCCAACTATTACATTGATTAATAGTGTTGTGATTAGTAATGGGAAACCTACCTTTAAAAACATCAATTTAAATACCTAAAATCAACGAATAATTGAATTTAATATTATTTTTATTGATAGGGATAATTTTGATGAGCTATTTCAGGTATTTGTTTTCTTGGATAAATTTTTATTTGATAAGTTTATAAAATTTAGCTTCCACTATGGTAGTGTGGGTCAGATGTATGAACTTTGCTACTTGTAAAGATTAGACTTGAGTAGCTCCTATGTTCATTGTCTACACCTATAATTCAATACACTTAAAATTTATTTGTTTTATAATATCTAAATAATTTTACTTTATCTTCACACTAATTTTTTTAGAACCATTTATTAATGTAACTTACTCATCTCTTGCATGGAATGATCGATTTTTCTTATACTTTTAGCTTTTATCTTCAACCAAACATTATTAATATTAATATTTTCAATATGAGTATATTCTAGTGCATGGAAATTCTCCTTAAAAACTTCCTTTAAAAAATATTTCTCACAAATAATATTTTTTAATGCTTCTCCTTTTAGGGTGAATTTTTTTTATAAATTGATATTGATTATTATCTGGATCCAACAAGTTTAGTAAGAGTGTTATATCTTCTTACTCTCTTAACCAATGCATATTCTATTGAATCAAATTATTATTCAAGATATAATTATTCTTTATAAATACCCTTAATATATTCTAATATACACATGATGACCGAAATGGAAACTTATTTTATAGGATCATTAATTTTTAAATGGATATAACTAAGTTTCCAATGAACTCAATTTTATCATAGATTGTACTGGATTCATTAGAGGAATCATTTTTGATATTTTTAGATGAAAAAAATTGATTAAATTTAAGTACTCATATTTCCACCTTCCATTGAGTTTGATAAGCTAACCTTTTTCCCTTCTTAGCATCATCATTCTTCTGATTGTTCAATGTTTTGGTGAAAAAATCTATGTTAACACTAACATAAGTATCTTAAATTATCTTAAATTCTGAACAAACATTTTGATCCTCTTAATGAGACATATCTATAACTTCTTTATATTATGGAATAATAATTTCTTCAACTCTTTTAAAAAATATAAACCTCATATAAATGAAAAAGGTTTAGGGAAATACCCTTTATTAAGAAAGATAAAAAAGAGAAATAACTTTTGAAATGGGTTAAGAGAGAACCCATTATAATTTCTAAGTCTAGAGGTAAATAGACTTAGATTCCAGTGCCCCAAGATCCCAATGGTATAAAACCCATTAAAAATGCATGGGTCATAGGTCCAGAAATTCTTGAAGGCAAAAAAACACGACCTGAAGTCCTAGTGAATCAAGTCCAACAACAGAAATCCAAAATCCTCATCATGTTACACATAATAAGGCACACATATTTTATACATTTTGTTTAATGATTTAATACATAATGATACACATAATATTGTCTCAATGGATTTTAAGTTCTAATGTCATCAATTATTAGATACATAGCACAAACACTTGAAGCATGGACATGACAAAATTAGTTAAAAACCCAAAACATGCCATTATATTCCATCCTCCAAACAATTTTTTTTAATTTCTGAAAAATCCACTTTAGGGTTTAGTGGTAACTGCACATTCAAATAGTATCCATATTTCAAAATTCATGTTTAAAAAATTCAAACATCGATTAACCAAGGTTCAAAATTTGAAAATAAATAAAGTTGGCTCCCTCAAACCCAACACCTCCACATTCCCACTACTAGCTACATCCACATGCCAAGCATAAGAAACATATCCAGCCCTTGATCCAAGAAAAATAAACACCATGCAATAGGAAAAGTCACATATCCCGCCTCTATCATCATTATTTCACCACTATTGACGCCATAATCACCCACCACCACTGAAACCGGTAATCGAAAAAATAAATATGAGAATTAGAACCATAAAAATCTTCTAATACTATATGTGATAACCTAGACATTAACAAAAGAATGGGGATTTCTATAAATCCCAATAATGGAATAATGAAAGCATAACATGTGAAAGTAGTACATGTAATTCAAGAGGCATATCAAAGTGATATAAAATGGTGACAATCATATACATGGACATCAAAATAAGATATATAATGATAACATAAAGGAAATTTAAAAATGTGGAAACAACACAAAACATGAAATCAAAATCATAATTCAAGGATAACAACTGAGACATCATAAAAATGTGTTTATGATAACCTATTGTTCACTATACATGTTATATAATTAGATAAAAACATTACAAAATGAATTTAAGGGATATATAATTCCATACCCACCATTTACATTCATATTATGTACATGAATTTGTTTGTTACATATATCATACAACAAAAGAATGTATTTAATAACTTTTAATTACACAATTATGAATAATGGCTTATATAAATGGAATTACCCATTAAATGAAATATATTTAAATCTAGGTGAATCCCCTTGAGTGGAAATGGGTATGGGTATTCAAAACACGAAATTTTTTCTTGGAAAGTCAAGGAATAATTTCGGAAGCATAACATGTGGACATAAAGGTTCATAGGAGGGTTTAATTAGAGTGAAATATGGTATCTCATTAGTTTGTAATCATAATTATAGTAAATTTATTTATAAAATAACATTACAGCATGAAGAATTGGAAGTAAAAAAGGCTTAGTATAAATAAAGTACTTCAAATAAAAATAAGAGGATATAATCCCTTACCACGAGAGAGCACTTAAAAAAGATTGAGAGGAGCTTCATAAGAGATTAATAACACATTGGTAGGTATATGGAGATATGTAGGGAAATTAAATTCATGTTCAAATGGTTTTGAGTGAAGAGGATTGGGAGGTTGGGTGGGTATTTATATAAAACGAGAGGGGAATTCGTAATTAATTTATAAACTAGTATTTTAGACATTATATAACAAAATAATCAAAAAAAATCTTATGATTTTATTCCAATGGATTATACCAAATATAATTGGATTTCAATATTATATAAGGCCAAAAATAGAATATATTTAAATAATACCATTGGTTTTGTGGAAGTGAGTCACGTTTATAAAGAATTGATTTTAAAATCTTAACACATAATATATGTTTTGGAGGATTCATTAAAGGTTTATAAAATTAATCAAATAACATAAATTTTTTTTAAGGGGAATTATATTTTTGATCATGGATTTTGTTTATTGTATTTATTAAATCATATTTTGGAAACTATGATTTCATATTAGATATCTTATATTTATATAGTATTTAATTTTTTCCCAAAAATTTTAATTTCTCAACAAATTATGAAAAGTTCACCATTGGAAAATTTTGACATGATTATTTAAAGAATAATATTTATTTTATCAAAATAACTATCTAAATATGATAATTTTCACTTTAAAATTAGAAACCTTATATACTAGAAAATACTTGTTTTTAAGATACTAATATCATTCAAACTCTTCTAAATTACACTAGACTTCATTAAATTATATTATCAATTATATATAAGAAATTATTATTTATAAATAATATTTTATGAAAATAAAATTTATTTCAAAACTCTGGAATTTATCAAAAATGGTGTTTTAATTAAAACCATATATTTTTCAAAAATACAATTTTTGTTTCTTTGTATGAAAATTTAATTTTCATCAACTCGTAGAAAATTTTATATATAAAGTAATAATTAAAATGTATAAATATAATAATTATTTTATTAAAAATAAAATATAAACATTCATACTACTAGGTTCTAGATACATAACCTCTTATTACACCATCATATGCCCTAAGGGTGAGGTGTGTTATAGAGGTACTTTATTATGGTTGTTTGTGAAAAATAGTTTGGGATGTGATCTTGATAAGCTTGAAAATTTCGCATAAAATATTTTTCTCATGTTTCAGTTATTTAATATCATCTTCTATATGGTCATGGGAGAAGCCTAATCATGCCATCTCCCCCAGAAACTTTGATAAATAGTCTTCATGGGGTACAATCTTATGGTCAAGGAAATCAATTATTTCATATATGTTAGTTAAAGATTATCATAACCATTACTATATACTAATATTAATGGTAACTATAGAATAAAAATATTTAATATGGTTATGTTTCTCAATGGTCTTTAAAGCTCGACAAATAAATTATGTCCATATTTTATAATTTCATGAAAGAATAAAATGAAATATAGTGCATGTGTTTTCTATAACTATATTTCTTAATAAAGAATTTAATCATTCAAAATAGAATTTTATTTACAAAATTTTGGCCCATAAAATTCTTCCCCCATTCAATAATTACACCCTCAAAATTTCATTTCATACACTAAAATAGATGAGGTCACTTCTGTTTCATCGAATATTTTGGTTCCCATACTACCTCCTCAAACATGTGGTTCTTCCACCTCACTTTGACCAGGAAAGTTGTCTTGTTTCATTAAACTTTATCAACATGATCTAAGATCTTCACTAGTTTTTTCTCATATGAAAGATCATTCTCTAAGTGCACCACCATTGGATTCAGTAACTATGATGGGTTTGGTATGTACATCCTTAATAGGGATACATGGAATACATCATATACCTGAGATAGGTTAGATGGGAATAAAGTTTATAGTCCATATATTCAATGTGATCACTAATCTTAAAGGGGTTGATGTATCATGGACAAATATATCCCTTATTCCCAAAGGTCATGGATTTCTTCCATAGTGATATACAAAGGAACTCATTATCTCTAACTGAAAACTCCATGTCTCATCAATGATAGTTTGCATAACTCTTATATTAGTTTTTATGGATTTCATATAATCTTAATGTTGGGGTTGGTTCCATAAAACTGACTAATTTTTACTTTAGATTGCAAGAATATTCAAAGAGGTTAATATTAATAAAAATTTATTATCACATATTGATTTTTCTTCTTCATAACATTAATGTGATAATTTTATAGAGTATCTGTAACATTTATAAGGCCATACCAGGTCCTCGATATGATGAGAACCTAGAAATTACATGAAGATATTCTAAAAAATAGTTCTATAGTTCGATAACATACTATAATAGGGAACATAGTATATATATCATCAGGTGCAAGTAATCATAGGAGGATGAGGTTTTCTTTCATGAAGTTTAAAATTTGTAATCTATAAGGCGAGTGATTTTGAGAACAAAACCACCAGTATAAATTCCAGATGTTTTGGTGTCATTAGGTATTCCTATCTGCGAGCATGTTTAATGGACCTTATACTTTTAGATTATTATTAATTCATTTCATGACTCCTATACTTATATATATTAAATAAACCATGATGATAATAGTTCATAGAGAAGTAGGATATACTGGGATCATCAGAAATGAAATTTTGTTAATCAATAAGTCTAGGAAGGATTTATCCCCTCTATATTTATGGAAGTTGATATCTAGACACTTTAAATGAAATATAACTTGTAACTTCAAATTCTTTGGGCATGGTGTAATGAAATTTATTTCAAATAGTCAAAGAAAGACATATCAATTATATAGGTTGATTTCATAGACGTGCAACCTTATTAATGAGATATTGAGACAAAGATATTATATTACATAATGAGAATTCATATATGGTTACCATCATTACAACATTAAGTTCTTTCTCTTGGGTGCCTTGACTTATTACTAGACATTAATATAGTACTTTATGTGATCCTTCCTAATTCCAACAAGGAATAATCCTAGAGGGTCACACACTAAGTGTTTTTGTTGATCTAGATATAACTATATTTGAATTCAATTAATGGAATAAATATTATTCTCAAGACTAATTAATAAATTTATTTATGTTTTATCGATTTTATAAATTAAATAAATATCTATTCACCATATTTTGAATAAAATAAAGTTATTTATTTTATTTAATATTTAATAATTTTTTTCCTTGATTTTTTAATAAAATATTTACTTATGAATAAAGCATTCATTCAGTTATTCAATAAATTACTAGGAGTTCTAATGGACCATGACTGCATCCAGTGGAAAATATTAATTTACAAGATAGCTAAATAATATTTGTTATTGCAGAGGTTATCACATATAATATATATTATTATTATTATTACTATCATTTTTTCATGGGTTTTAATAAATATTATTATATTATTTAATAGTTGTTATGAAATTAAATAATATTTTAACATAAACCCCACCTCTATTAATATATGGTTATATATATTGTGTAGGGTATGTAAAAAATTGAGAATAATGAGTCACTATGCACAGTGGATCTCTCTCTCTGTCAAACCTCTCCTCTCTTCCACTTAAGAATGAGAAGAACTCATTAAAGCACGAAGGATCTTGTAGAAATTAAGATGAACAATTCTAGATGATTGATTCACCGTTCTAGCACCCAAAAATCAAACAACATTTCTTAGAGATCAAATGAGAACATGTGGATCAACACTAGATGAATTCTACACTTAAATCCTTATATTTAAAAAAGGTAATCCAAAAGGGTTTTCTAAAGATCAAAACCATCATCAAAGAAAGGATCCTAAGATGATGTAATCAATTCACCCAATCATAAATAAATTAAAAAAAAATTAATGTACAATATCCTCTATTGGGGTTTCATAAATCTCTAAATTAAAAGAAATTTTAATTTTACACCCACCAAAGGTGCTTCTACTACGCCTAAAACCTTCATGTGGTATTAGAGTGGTTATTTTTGAAATTTATAAATATTTATTTTATTTTTGATCAATATTCTCAATTGTGGTTAAATTTTTTATTTCACATTATTCATTCCTTAATTATATTTTATTAAGAATGATTTAAAAAATTTAATTTCTTAATTCAATATTCAAAATTTATTAATTTCAAGAATATATGAAGAATGACAAGAGATGTCATCTGGAAGTGTCAAGGAATATGTTTAAATAGTATGGGATTACCCGATGTGTAGTCAGAGCATAGGTCGTGTACCTAAGTTCAATACATCTAGCCATGTCCTAGGATACATGATGTGCTGATCAGTAATTACATGTGGTGTATTTATTTCACAGCATGTATAAACTGGGAAAAAATGGTACATGAAATGTCAGTTTACATAGTATGAAGCTGGCATACATTCCATGTAGTTCACATGGGATAGTGGTGAAATTCACACAATTTGTGTTGCCATTATGTATGGTCAACCTGCATAAGAATGATATCCTGGTGAATTAATGATATACATGATGCGTATACAGTGTACACTATGTGCAGTTCATCATTTATCATGTCTGAAATACTTGATGATCCATTCAGTGAGTTATGCAGACACATGACCTTAGTGATACACGGTATGTAGCGGGTATGTACACATCATGTAGTCACGACCAGAAAACATGTTGAGTTCTTCAGTGGGTTTCAAAAGAGATAGTAAGAGAGGTACACAATGTTTAGCGGGACTGTACACTCCATGTAGTCCAGACGAGGTACATGACCAAATCCCCTATCCTATAACCAGGGAACATGACAACTAAAGTATGTGGCATGTAGCTCATAATTACTTGTTGTATAGTCTCTTAATTCATTATAAAATTAAATTATAATAAAGTGAAAATTTTATAACTAAAAAACTATTTTATGGATTTTCATACATGGTGTGTTTGACTCTTTAATAACGGTTTTAATAAATTTAAAATGCTCATTTATTTATTTTAATAATAAGTTATTATTGTTTTAGTCATTTATTTTCTATGAATGTCATCATTTATATGTATCTTTAAATTAATTTAGATGGCCATTAAGATAAAATATAATTAATTAATTAATTCAAGCGTGTTTATCATAATAATTTTCAATGAATAAGAAATGAATGTTAATTGGTTTTTCTTTTTCATATTCATTGCATGTGTATGACCGTTCATGAGCTTGACCAAGACATATATATGTGTTGGAATTATTTAATTTAATTTATTGCATGGGTTTATAATTATTTAATATTAAAATAAATTTTATGGCATGTGTGTCATCCCTATATTGATTATTATGTAGGACCTACATCCATATGGTTATTTATATAATCCCCATTAATTTTTTTTTTACTTCCTCTCACCTACATGTGAGTTATAAATTCTTATAATTAGTTAAGTATACCATGGTATATGGAGGCAGTTCAAAATAGAACCATAATGATGCAAACTTAGGTGACACAAAGGTACACCATTGGAATGTTGTAACTCATGCCAGGACTAATAAAAATTAATTTTTCGCTAGGTCAAAGGTTTTATTATTTTCTACTCAATAAATAAACATTTAGATAATTTCATGTTCGAGCTATTAATTAATTAATTATTTCTTTCATTTGTGTTATTTATTTTAAAGATACAAGACCACTATCACGTAAAAAAAATTAATAAATGTGAAATCATGTAATTTAAATAAATGGTTTTTTACAGAAATGTTTTATCGAACATGTTTAATTAATTAAATAAACCCCACTTAATATTAACAAGTTATTTAAAGGATAAAAAATATAAAATTTATACATAATACATAAAAATCCCTCGTCTTAATATTAATTCATCAAGACTTACATAATATGAATTAGGATAAAACCATAGTTTAAGTGTTGGTTCATCACTTGTCAGGGGAAATTTTAATTATCAGGAAGTATTAAATAAGATAGAAGGTCAAAAAAATTGAATATATTTTGGGTTTAATGGAATCTATCTTTCCAATAAAAATTTATAGGCAAGTGTTAAGGAAACGTGAGTTATGATTTTTGGATTGGTGAGTTCACTTAATGGACTAAGGAGAAGCAAGACCACAGTTGGAAAAAATGCACACCTAAATACTTTCAAGTAATTTTCATGGCCTCTATCTGTATTAGAAGAAAGGAAATGTGGATCCTTTCTATAAGAATGTCAAAGTAACTAGACATTCCAAGTTCAATAGTGACAGATTTTGATATATGATAAAATAGTGGGAGAATTAATGAAATTAATTAGTATCATTTCTCATATAATTTTTAATCAAGTAAAATATTAATCATATTCTTTAATTGTTTTGGAAAATAAAATTAAAACCCATGAAAATAGTGCAATAATTCCTTAAGATAGGGTATATCCTTATAAATAAAAATTTCAAGATATGGTATTATCATTTATATTATGCATTATTATCTGAAATGTTTTATTATGGATTGGAATCCAGTATTCATATCCTTCCACCCCAGTAGGTGAGAAAAGGTGAAAAGGATTCCTACTAAAGATATGTTAAGGATTATACCTATGTATGTTGTATTATATTATCATATGTGTCTAGAGATTTTTTATATAATATAAAGACATTAATGTATACACCATAATGTCACATATCCATTCTCTTGAGAAAGATAAGGAACAGTTTGAAATAAATAAGATTATCAATTCACTATATCTTTGCAAATTGGAAGAAGGAAATCTAGCTATGGATCATGATCTCAAAATACTAGGGTATATTTATCAGTTAAAAAAATTTCCTAATACTTAGATAGGAATTTATCCATTAATATTATCTTATCATCCTTAGAATTAAGGTTATCTTAATTTTTCGAAGCCTAGATAAACAAAATAGATAAATTGCTTGGGAAACTGTTGTCCATCCTTCATCAAGAGGATAAGGATTGGTGAAAACCTATTTATCCACCACTTATAATGAAAAGTCTGAGAGAAAAGGCTAAATATCCATGGAAAATATAAATCCAAAATATCTTTTATGGAATCATTCAATGATAAAAACGATTCAAAAGGATAAGAATAAACATGAGTCTCTTTACTTATTATGTTGAATAAATGTAAACTAGAAAAGAAATAGCAATGAATTGAAGAAGAAAGATGTTTCACCCACATCAGGTATATTCATCAAGTTTCTATTCACTTATTTTTTATTAAATATAATATTCTTACAATATAAATTTATTTAAATACAAGAAATGAGAAAAAATAGAATGGTTATAGAGTGAAATCTAAATGAGCTGAGAAATGGTGATTCCTATGTTATCCAAGGGGAGATCCCTATTTCTCATTTCCATATTTGATTAATTCAATTTCTTAATAAGTTTTATGAAAACATTTTTCTCCACTCCCAGCTTAACACAACGAGAAATTATTTGATTTTCAAAATAAATTTTATTATGGTTCTTAAATACTAAACTAACGGTTTAATAACTATTGAATGAAAAATATCCATTTCATTGAATAAATATAATTAAAATATAAGAATATTACCTAATTGTGTTCAGATAATTATTTTTCAAATAAAATTAAAATTAGTTTACCTATCTATACACATAAAAGTTTTTTAGTATCAATTAATCTAAGATACTAGATATAAAAACAAACTACTTATTATTTTTTAGACAATGAAACCTTTATTAACATGGGCAGGTCACAAAAATTTTAGAGTTAGTTCAACATGGACATATAAAATATTCTAAAGAAAATGTTAACTTCATATACTTCATGATATTTATTTAAGAAATTTTATAAATTCTTAGTGAATTAAATAATTGAACTTAATAAAGATTAAAGAATATATAAGATGGCGTGTCAGAAAAAAACTTATCCATGTAATCATTGATCATACATGTGGAGTAACGGTTATCCCAAAATCAAAATTCCGTATATACATTAATGTCATGATATTAGTAAAATGAATATCAATGATGAGTCTTATATATATATATATATGTATTGAAAATATTCCACCATTTCTTCAAAGACATGTTTTTCAAATAGAAATGAAATAACTAACCATATGCCAACCATATTTTATAATGGATATAATATAAATTATGATATGAGATGAATATATTAGGAAACTTCCACTAGTTCTTTCAGAACCATTTATAAAAGGATGGCCTTATCTACAAGTTGATAATAAAACACTGTGGCACATATGAGTTATTGAGCCTATTGTTACTAAGGATATTAACTGTTAGTCAAGATTGACCAAATTTCCATAAAGGAATCATATCTATTTGATGAAGGTGGGAGTAGAAATAACTTATATGGGTTAAGTATTTGTATGAGTATGGTTTAACATTGGAATACTGAACTTCACTAAGCTCTGTGGGAGGAGTAGTTAGAGAGACAAAAACTATATAGGAATATATATAACCAAAGAGGCATGTTATAGTCACTGTGATGGGTGATATATATATTATTCCTTTAAAATACATATTCCTACAAAGAATCAGTAAATGATACTATTATATGGTTTATATGTATATATAAATTCAAGTAATAAACTCTATGAATCAGGATTCCGGGACTCTATATTTTAAATGGTTCTAATACTTGATACTACTGGTGAGTATTAAAGAGAATGTAGACATGAATGGTATAAAACAATAATGATATAGAATGAAAAAATATTGAATGGTTTATTCTATGAAAAAAACTTATTCACTAATCACCATGAATAAAATCCTTTTGGATTTTACTTATAAAATCATATTTATATGATCACCATTTTTGGGATATTGATTTTCAAGGAAACCTCATTTAGAGGAATCCTTTTGGAAGATGTCCAAATGAAGTGACCAAAAAGAGACCTTGTGGTTCATGTCTACTAGGAACAACTAAATGGGGCATTGATATCAATAAATTCAACTAGGATATGAAGATTACATAAATTCACTTATAAATAAATCATTTATAGTGATAATAGTATATTTACTTGGAAATAAACAAGTGACATGTGTATCTAACTAATTAGTGGTAGAAATATAAGTTTTCATGATAAATATATTGAAAACATATGAAAACAATTGTTGTGTCTTACCAATTTGTGAAGAATTAGGAATGAAATTTATCTAAGTTTGAATTAAAGTACAAACCTGTGTTCGGGGGAACAAGATCTACATAATAGATCTATGAGTTTCTTAAACATAGTCATAGTATATATATTAACATAGTATTGGAAAATTAAAGTTGAAACAATTCAAGACTGAATTATTATTAGCATATAATCCTTCCAATATAACATGCATGGGATAAGAAGAGATTATAGAGATTAAAATAATTTCAAAAGATTAAGTGATATGAATTTAATTCATGTTCCATGATATGTACTGAAGTTTTATGTCAATGATACATAAATCATAGTAAGTGAATATCGCAAAAATATAACAAAATTTAATAAAATTTTAGTAAGAATTATTCAAAAATACATGGAAAAGTAAAGCTACATGAGTTTGCAGTGTATAGAGAAGTGAAAATACTATCAATAAATGGAATTGACCACTTGTCGATACTTGGTTCAATTTAATGTAGTATCATCGAAAGGGGTATAGTAATATGAAATAAAAAATTATTACAACCATTTGTTTCCATATCTAAAATATTATAGTACATAATGGATTCTGATGCAACTTAAGAAGCTATTTTAGAGACATCCAGTTATAATTTTGGTTTATAAAAAAAGAAATAGATTTATAATTTTATGATTAGCTTTGAATATAGATTTACTAACGATTTTAGGATTCTGACATGGGAACAAGAGCTGGATACTTGGTTATATCACTACATGAGGGATTTTCTCAATATAGTAATGTTACAGTAAATAGATTCTCCACAAAATCACATGGATTTACTAACCCTAGCCATGGAAACATGGTAGGCCAAAAAGTCATATCCATAATTAGTCAAAGAATGTTTATCATGTGTGTAATAACCAATTATTATCAGTTAAATCTACTTCAAGTGGAAATTTACAATATTTGGTGCCATAAGTCTAACATCACTGTACTTTAGATTACATGAATATTTGAAGGAGTGAATATTAAAATAAATATCTTATGAAATATTTATTTCTCTTCTGTATAACATTGATGTGATAATGTCTTAGAGTATCTGTCACATTGATAAGGTCATAATAATTCTCTGCCATGATGATATCCTCGTAATTATATAATGATATTCTTAAAAATAATTTAATGACCAGATAACATACCATGATAGGGAACATAGTATATAAATCGTCAAGTCAGAGTAACCATAAGTGAATGAGGCTTATTCCCATGATGTTAACACTTGGTAATATCTAAGATGAAATATTATGATAACAGACCCTCCAGTAGGAATTCTACATGTTTAGGGTTCATTGAATATTCCTACATGTGAGTGTGTGTAATGGTCCATATACATCATGATTATTATTAATTCATGTTATTACTCACTCACTTTTATTTATTTCATACACCATTATGATAATAGTTTATGGTGAAGTTGTATATGTTTTGTAAATCAATCATGAAATGTTTTTAGTTAATAAGAGGAGGAAGTATTTTCTCATCCATTATGGAAGTTTATATCTCAGACCTTTTATTGAAATATAATCACCACATTAAATTCCATTCCCATCATGAAATTATGTTTATTTAAGAAATTCAATGAAATAAGTATCAATAATATAGGTTGATGACATATATGTTCAACTAACATTATAAGATATTGAGACAAAGAGATTATATTACGTGGTGTGTGTTCATATATGGTCTTTGTCATTACAAAACTAAGTTCTTTATCTTGGGTTCCTTGACTTGTTTTTAGACTGTAATATTGTACTTTATGCTATCATGCCTAATGCTAATGACATATAATCCTAAAGGGCCACACACTATGTGTTTCTATTTATTTTGATTAAATTTTATTTTAATTTAATTAATGGAATAAATATTATTCTCAATACCAAGGAATAATTTTATTCAAGTTTTATGAATCATGTTAATTAAATAATTATATATTCTCTGGATTTTGAATAAAATATACATATTTATTTTATTAAATTTTTATTAAATATTAGTTAACGTGTTTTTGGGTAAAATATTTATTTATGAATAAAATATTTATTCACGTATTCAATAAATGATGAGAATTTTTTAACAGAACAATACCACAACCGATAACAAATATTAATTTACTAGCCAGTTAAATAATATTATTTATTGTGCAAGTTATCACGTTCACCATAAATTGATAATTAAAATATTATATTTTCACGGTGTTTAATAAATTTTATTATATTTCCTAAGGGATAAAATGGAATTAAATAATATTTTAACCTATTCTCTAGCTCTATTAGTTGATGGTTATGTCTATAGTGTAGGGTTGGTTGAAAATTGAGAATATGGAATTGTTGCACACAATATAATTCTCTCACTCTATCTCTCTAACTTCTCATCTACTCCTATTAAGAATGAGAAGAATTCATGAAGGATCTTATAATGATCAAGACGAACAATGCAAGATGATTAATTCTCCTCTATATCACCCAGAAATAAATTGATCTTTCTTGGAGATCAAAGGAGTGCATGAGGATCACCACTAGAGGAATTTTACACTTGGATCATTAAGTAAAATGAAGGTAATCCGAAATGGATTTTTAGAAGATAAAAATTTTCATCAGCGAAATGATCATAAGATGAGGTAATAATTTTGTATAATTATAAATTTTATGCACAAGATCCTCTATTGGGATTTTTAGAAACACTAAATTAAAATAAATTTTAATTTAACACCCACAAAATATTCTTTCACTATGACCAAAGCCTTTAATTGAATGGTTTAAACCTTCTCTATCATCTATTTTATATGATCAGGTCCCATAAGTTCCCACTCTCCAACTTCATCCTTGTATGTTGGAGTTTGACACCTCTTCCCATACATAGACTCATAAGGCTCCATTTAAATTTTATAATAGAAATTATTGTTATATAAGAACTCCACTAATGGAAGTTGTTGATCCCAATATCCTTGTAAATCCATTGAACATGATCTCATAATATCCTCTACGATTTTAATAGTTATTTCAGACTAATCATCCATATGATGGTGATAACTAGTGAAAAAACTCGACTTTGTATCCAGTTCCTACTGAATTCTTCTCTAAAAACTCATGATGAACCTCAGATATGGATCAAATGAAATAGAGAGTGGTACTCTATAAAATCTTACCAATTACCTTACATATATCTTAGAGTTTTTTTGAGAGATAAATATTCCTTGATAGCAATGAAATGTGCTTAATTTTTTAAGAAACTGACTACCAATCAGATGGATTTATTGCCTTTAGATGTCCTAGGGAGTCCTATGAAGAAATCTATAGTTATAGTTTTCCATTTCAATACTCGTATGGGAAATTATTTCATCATAAAATTAGTCTTATGTCATTCATTCTTTAATTTTTTCATACCAAACATCAAGATACAAATTCTATAATCTCCCTCTTAATGTTATCCCACCAAAAGTTTTTCATTAAATCTTATGTATCTTAGTGCTTCCTAGATGAATATATAAGGATGAGATATGCACAACATCAAGAATTCCCCTCTTCATTTTTTGGTTTTTATGGGACACAAATTCATGTTCCAAAACTTATGAATAAATATTTAGAAAATTTAAACTCCATAATATTTACTAACTTTCATTGCATCTCCTTATCAACTTTTTTGTCCTCCTTGATCCTCTAAAGAATGGGTGGATGAGTATTTTTTTTGAGAAAGGTATATTAATTACCTATAATTATTCTTATTTTTTTCCTTTTCATGTGCAATAAGAATGGATCAATTTCAATTCTCATCAGGGATAAGGTTTCAAGATTAATTTCACTCAGAGAATATGCTACTTTGTTCACCTTCCTAAGATGGTAATGGATTGGATAATTAGAATCCTTGACCAGATCTAACTCCATTCATTGGTGCATAATAAGTTTCATTTGCGTGAATATATAATTGAGGATTTTATGATCTGTATATATGTCACACGACTACCCATAGAGCTAATGTCATAAAATAGTTAATGCAAAGTTTTCTACAACCAATTCTAGATCATGTGTTTTGTATCTCTACTCACTGATCATTAATTGGATAAAGGAATAGGCTATCACTTTTTCATATTTCTTGAGTACACAACCCAATATTTTAAATGCATCATTATAGATCACAAATCCTTCCCACTGGTGGGTATTGTGAGAACATGTGTAGTGATTAACCACTTATTTATTTTTTTAAATATCTTATAATATTCATCACTCAAGAAAATATTCACCAAATTATAAGTTATCATGGTTAAGGGGCTTGAAAATAATGAGAATATTTTCAGAAAATGATGATAATACCGAGTAAATAAAATAAAACTACTAATCTCTAACACAGATGTTGGAATAGACTATCCTTCAATTTCCTCTATTTTGGAAGGATCTAAAGATATCGATTTTCCAGTGATAACATGGAATGGGAATGTTAATTTCTCTATCTAAAACACAAATTTACTATACTTTGCATAAATATTTTCCTTTCACAAGGACTTCAATATAGTATTCAAATTTTCCTCATACTTCTCCTTACTTTTGGAGTAAATAAAAATATTTTCAATAAATACTACCAAATTTTATTCAAGTTAATCCCAAAAGACTTTGAATAGACTTTGTTTTTTTTATAACAATGTTATATATTTGTTGACAACTAAAGTTTGTACAGAGAATGTTTTTTTAACAAGTGTGAAAAATTGTTTATAGTCATTAAATTGATCCTGTTATAAAGTTTCTGGAAGTTAAGAAATTTTGGTGAGAAATTATTTTTCATAAATATTATACCAAGTAATAATTTTAAATTATTTTTAATGTTTCTATAACATTATTAAAGAACTTTTAAACCAAGTCAGACGATTCTAGGTTGTTCATTGAAAGTTCCCAACATCATTATAAAGTCATGATATGTGATTTTGATCAAAGAAGGAGTTGAATATTTCCAGCCAAAACATTCCAGATAGATACGTGTGAAGAATTATGAAGATGTGTTAGTGGAAAGACAATTTTAAGATGAAGAATAACCTAAAGTTAGAGTTAAAAAACCTTTACTAGACCAACATTCTTGATTAATTTGTGGTAATAAATATTAGATTTGTGAATTTGATGATCGGATGAACCCGAGATGAAGTTTTTGGAAGTGAATATAAGGGAATTTGTGTTCTGAAAAAACAATAATAGTTATAAAAAATGTGATTTATTAGATAAACCATTCATATAGACTTCTTGTCTGAAGAGTGTTTTAATGTGTATATTTTATGACGTTTTGTACAAATGGAATTTAGTGATGATAATCAAACACATAAAAAGATAATCATAAAATGTTATAGAAATATATTCAACCATATTTATTAGGTCAATAGAAATAGATAGAGGCATATGAGTTTTACTTAATAGACATACAATATGAAGTTTATATATATAGATAGTTTTGTTGAAATATGAGGTTTGAAGCTATAAAGTGTGAAACTAAAACAATGTCTAACTAGAAAAAAATTCTATAAAACAAATGATGTTTATAAAGTGCATAAGTTAAAATAAGATGAGGATGTATGATCAGATAAAGAAGAGTTAGATGGAGAATTTATTTTGGAATCATTTGAAAAATGATTATTCTGAACAAAACAATATATATTTGTGATTATTTTTAATAAGAAATTGGTGGCTCTATCAGGAATATGATCATCACATGAACATTTTAGATTAAATTAAATGAAATATTTAGAGAAGACTATTTCTTATGGAGTTTGAGCTGAGGAATAATACTAGATAAATGTTTCATCATACCGAAGATATTTATTAATGTTTTTATCAGAAAAACTTCCATAGGATGAAGAAATAGTTTCTTTTACAAAAATATTGTAAAGGATAAATTTTGAGAAAGGTTTGAAGTTATGGATAATTCATTAAACATAATGAATATTATATAACTTTTTATTATCATCCAACAATTCAAAAATGAGTGGTAGATCCAAAATTTTATGTTTTAGTGAGTAGGAAAACTAAATTTGTTTCCTACCCTTTCAACTTTTAAAGAACCTATATAAAGGATAGAGAATTACATTATACTTGTTATTGTTAAAAATAGAAAAAAATATGATACACTATAGAATTTGTTTAGAGGTGATTTTCCAAATAAGATTAGTTTTGGATTAATGCTTTTTAAAAAACAGATTCAATCATATAATCGTATGTATAGTTTAGTTCAGATAACCTAAAATAAAAATTGGACATAGTTTTTCATACAGTGATTTGAGGGACTGTGGTTTTTTAATTAGAAAGAACACAATTTATATAAGACACACATTTTTTGAGGCTTACCGAATGGAATTTCATTGGATAGAGGAAGGGCACATCAAAAAAGCATTTCGTGAATAAGGAATCAGATGGACTTTTTAGAAGAACTTTTCTAGAATAAAATTCAAAAGGTTACATACTTTTTATTGAGGTTAATTTTTGTAAGAATAAAATTATAAATTGAAAGGATTTAGTATAATCATCCATATAATGAGATAGAAGGATTCTAATTATATCTGATTTAAAAGTTTTATTCACTTTATTTTAGTAGTAAATTTCCATGGACTCGAGGGAGTGACCATAGATATGATTTATGTTCTCACAATGAGGCCAAACCTTGTAAATCTTCTGTTCCTTGTTTACTTTCATATATTTTTATGCTTCTGATATTTTTTTAAAACATTGATAAGAAAGATAACTATAATAATTTACAGGGTTTAAATTTTATAATGTTGTAAAGTAGAAAAAATACCACCATTGATTCAAACCCCTTCTCGGTGGTTCAATGATCCTTGGGAACATTAAGTTATATTAGAGGGAGGTTCCCCCTGTTGTATACTTATCATGGAAAATCTCAGTTCAGTAAATATTAGATATATTACAACATATTATGGAAGAAATTACCATGGTTGGAAAAAATAATTATACATTATCTTCATTTACTTAGTATGGATGTTTTATATGTATAAATAATTGGGTTTCCACCCATTGAGAAAAATTATCTCATGAAATTTTCTGATAAGAGAAATATTGAGGTTAGTGGAAAAGTGAGAAATTATCATATTATGACTCTATCATAAATTTTTTCTATGAAGGTAATGTGTCTCAAGACAACTATATAAATTTGGGGAAAGATCTAAATTATCTTTAAGGGAAACAAAAAAGTGATGGGAAAAAAGCTTCAAATCTAATGACGTAATTTTGAAGATATAAGAATGATAGATAATGAAACTATTGATGAATAATTATATAGTGTTAACAAATTCATGTGAAACAACATATATTTTGGAGATATATTTTAAGATTCTACTGTTTTCAGGAAGCTTTTGAGAAACATTTTTAAAAGGTTTGACTCTAAAATCACAACTTTAGAAGTTAGAAATGTTTTATCTCATGACGAACTGCATAACGTTCTAATTTATTATCAGATGAGAAAAGATCCCACATTAAAAAAGAAGTTAAACTATGAAATGGATTTTTAATCTATAGGATAGTTTAAATTACAAGATTCTTATAATGCTAACCTCAGTGATTTAGGATAAAACAAAGAAAATGAAATGAATTAAAAAATCATGTCACTCGTCTCTAAAAACTATCAAACCAAAAAAGAAATGTATGGAGGAAAACATACATTGAAATGTTTTTAGTGAGGAGTAATTGGTATTTTTTCTATGAATTATCCCATGAAGAAAGTTGGTGTATATAACGATCATTCTAAAGAAAAACATCGATGGAATAAGTTTAAAAATTATTCTAAGGAAGATAAAAGATTTTATTGGGTAAGAAAATGTTCACTTTAAATAGAAGAAGCATGTTAAGTAAGAAATAAGAATCTAATGATTTTGAAAACAATTCTATAAAAGAAAAATGTTTGGAAATATTTAGAACATTATTTTCAAATGTTGAAAAAGTATTATTTGGTCAAACAATGAATAAGAAAGAGATGGTGACAAAATTTATAGTCAATATCACCTAAGATTAGAACATTCTACATGTCTTAAGGAAAACACCAAACTCAAGAAAGAAATCAGGTTGAATAAGAAATAAAATGAAAAGAATAATTATGCAATGGAATATGAACTTAAACAAAAATATGAGTACTTATAAGAGATTGTAAACCATAAAATGATGTCTGATGAACATGGAAATATGGTGGAAGATCTTAGAACAATACTCATAGCTAAGGAAGATGAGGTCTGTAAAAAAATCCAAACTTCATGAGGTAGAAAGTACCTTAATAAAATTTAAGCAAAATATCAATTAATCCTCAGTGGTAAAATCTAAATCATTTCAAGAAACTGAGAAATCTTTCATCAAGAATCAGGTTAAATCCTCACCCACAAAAAGTTAAAGTTCAACTGATTTTACTAACCTTGGGGGTGTTAAGAAACTGGTTAGGAAATATTGGGTTGAAAAGTATGTGAAAAATCTACCACATTATCAAAAGTTTAAAATTATCCATAAAATGATGTTTCCCCATTCTAGGATAAAGGAAGAATAGAAAAATGCTACAAACCTCAAGAAACTGTATATAGTGAAAAATCCCACCATTATAGAAAACCAAATTTTGATGATTTTTGTTGGAAATTTTGAATCTATGGGAACAAAGTTAATAATTGGTTGAACAACATCTCTCATCTCTAAAGTAGTTATGAGATGACATAATGTAATAGCATAATAAAAGTATGTAACTTTCCTAATCATTAAAAACTTGTAAAAGTAAAGTCTCAAGATATTAAAAAACATCTAACTAAAAAAATCAGTTTGAGTTCCTCAAGTAAATTTGTGGAATATTTGACCAAATATGTCATGTTTCTAAAGAATTTTTAATAAGAACTTCAGAAAAAACTTTTTAATTTAGGTAAGAAAAAATGTTAGATAAAAAAATGTTAAAGAAAATGCCTTTTTTTGTTGAGACAGATTTGAAAGTAAGAAAAATGATCAAACTATGGATTTTATATAGTGTTTATTCCTCATATATGATAGGTGATTTAGAGATATTAAAAAATATAGAAAATAATGATGGAGGTTTATTAACTTTTGTTAATGATAAGTTTCTAAAAAAATAAGAGCAATAGAAACTTCTGAGATTGAAGTATGGAAACTAAAATATTAGGAAGTTTTATATATTTATGGACTAAAAAATAATATAATTTGTGTGAGAAAAAATTGTGATGATGGGAAAGAAGTGATATTTAGGAAATATTTATGTATCATCAAAAGTGTGGAAGATGGTAAAGTTGATACCAGGGGAGAAAGAACCAATAGAAATTTCTTTCAGATAGGAGAACATTGTAACAACTATTATTTGAGTGAAAGAGAGAAAAATATATTGTCACATTGAAAACATAGGAACCTTGGGTTGAAAATTATGAACAAATTATCCAAATTATATGTTGTAAGAAACTAGAAAAAAATTAATAGAAAATATGATGATCTTTGTATAACAATCCAAAAAGGAAAAATTATTGTCATAATCCATAAGAAAGTTTAAATTCACTCTACATGACCTCTTGAGATTATTTAATCTAATTTATGTGGTCCAATGAGACATCAATCTATGAAATGAGAATTTTTATTTTTCACTTTTATTGGTAATTTTAGTCGAATTACCAATATTATGTTTATAATGAACAAGTTAGATGCAACAAAAATGATTAAATTTTTAGAATGGAAGTTCAGAGATAAATCGGTGTTTATATAATGAAGATAATAACATATAATTGAAATGATTACACATGTAATTACATAAAATAATATTTGAATAAACATATAAATAAACAATAGTAAAGTGCTCCATTCACCCCTCAACAAAATAGAGTAGTGGAAAGAAAAAAGAAGTTTGGTGGAAATGAGAAGATACATGATTCCATAATATAAAATTTCTATGTTTTTCTTGATGTAAGTTATTAAAATTGTTCTCCATGTAAAAAACACATGTTTTATAAGGCTATAATCTAAAACGACTTCCTATGAAATGTGATATAACAAAAAAGCATTAGTGAAATATTACAAGGTTTTTGTTAGTCCCTTTTTACCAAATATAAAAAATTCTAGATCTAGGAATATTTGATGAAAATCTTGAGGATGGAAGTTTCATGGGATTTTCATCCAATAGAAGAAGTTATAATTTTTGGAACACATGTTTACAAAAGTTGGGGGATTCCTATGATATTAAAGTTGTTGAAAATGTGGTGGAATAGAAATTGAAGACTTCCAATAAGGATACCAAAATTGAATATGAATGTGATCCAAAATAGGTACATAAAGATTCAGAATAATCTTGTGATGAGTAATGTAAAACATGAATAAATACTCTAAAATTTAAAACTCTACAAAAATAGGTTGGATCTTACACATTATTGGAAATCAGAAGGATCTGGTTCAAACTAGAAAGAAGTTGAGATTAGAGAATCAGACATCACTTATCTCACAGATTAACCCTGAATCAGTTTTAGAGGTAGTTGAGCACAAAGAATGGGTAATATATTTGAATGAAGAGTTATATAAAATTTTATGGGGCTATTATATGCCTTTTCTAGTGTTCTTTCCCCCTTCATCTCCTTTATCACCCTCTCAGCTTCTCACTCTCCTAGGGTTTTAAGAATGATTTTTATCCTGTGATGTCTCTCCTCCTCATGGAATCCCTCTCCTACTCCTAGTCCCTTATCCCAGTTTAACCCCTATTTTGAACCATGTCTACGTCTTCAGCTGTTCTTTATACCAGACCCACCCTATCATACCCCACTCCTGGTCCTATTTGGTGATGTTCATGGTAGTTTGGGATGTGCTGGAGGTCATGATCAATGTTTCTTTATTGTTTCAGGGTGTTTTTTTTCTCAACATGCATGGTTATCATTCATGGAATATCCTCTATTTTTTCTCTAACATCAATAAATCCCCCATCTTGATCTGGTGAGATGGTATTAGTGATGGACTGGGTTTTTGATGAGGCAGTTTTCAGGTGCTTCGTTTTGATTTTATTCAAAGCTTTTAGTTGTTCATCTCACTAGTCTTTCCTTGCTTTCAAGGTTCTAGTTCGGATCAATATCTAATCATAAAAACTAATATATGGTATCAATACCCACTCTAATATGGTGATGGGGTTCTCATG
Source organism: Viscum album (assembly GCA_963277665.1). Classification (NCBI taxonomy): domain Eukaryota; kingdom Viridiplantae; phylum Streptophyta; class Magnoliopsida; order Santalales; family Viscaceae; genus Viscum; species Viscum album. The sequence continues at coordinate 228,813,689 of OY728162.1, forward strand.
GGGGGGGGGGGGGGGGTTGGTATGTGTTGGTTGAGCATTCATGTGGCTCAAGGCGGTATAGTCCTTTTTTTGTTTCCTTTTCTGGCTTCCTATTTTCTGTGGATAGTGTTTATGTGAGGTTCCGTTATTTTATTGAGGTCTTTGATGATGGTGGTGTCATCTTTTTGTAATTTAATTTGTATATTTTTTGGCTCTTCTAGTGGTTTTGGATTTGTCCCTTAGTTTCATACTAGTATGGGGATGATTATTTTAGTGCTTTCATCCTATTGGTGTTTTTGGGTTTTTCCAGTTCCTTTTTTCAATATGAAGATCTCAGAATTTTTATTCTACATTATGTATGTTGGTTTCGATGATAATGTGTTGCAGAAATTGAGTGGCGGTGAGAGCAACGACATGTGATGGTGACAATGATGGCAGATTTGATCGATATACAATGCGTTTGGCGACGTGGTCGAGGTTTGAGTTAGCATCGATTAACATGAACGGGTGCACAGATCAAGGGGGATTATAGATCTGACTTTATAATGAAAAAGTTAATTTCAACTTGAAATTTTAAAATTCTAGTTTGTTTTTGAATTTTGAAATATTATTTTTAATTTTGTATGTGGTTTGATCCCTATTTTAGGATTCACACTTAAACCTTAAAAGTGTTAGGAAAATACCAAAAACATGGATTGGAAAAAGAGTTAGATCAGATTGTGAAAAATGACACCTGAGAACCTATTCTATGTCTAACAGGAAATAATATTATTGGGAGAAAGTGTGTGTACAGAAATAAGTTAAATAATCAAGGATGGGTCTTAAGAAACAAATTGATACTTGTATTTAAAGGACATTAATAGGTGGAAGAATGGAAATTAAGGAAAATTTTCCCCCATTGTAATATTAGAAACTAATAGAATACTCTTAGAAGTGGCTTCACATTATTGTTATAAATTTTATCAGATGGAAGTAAAGTCAGTTTTCTTAAATGGGTAAATTTAGGAATAAGTTTACATTGATAAAACATGTATATTTTTACTTGATAAAGAAGAAACCATGGTTTTTAAATTGAATAAATCCTTGTACAAGTTAAAAAATATCCATTATATTGGTACTCAAAACGTGATAGTTGTTTGAAAAAGTTGAATTTTACTACATGGAACGTTGAAAATAACTTATTTTCAAAGGAGTTAAATTTAGAAAAACTAATTGTTATTATTTATGTTGATGATATAATTTTTGGAGGACATAGAGAAAATTCTTATAAAGATTTTACTGAAGAAATAAATAAAATATTTGATATTTTAATACTCAAAGAATGAAATTTATTTCTAGGATTATAAATGTGGGAGAGTAACAAATAAATTTTTCTATATTAGAAAAAAGTATTCCATTGAGTAAAAAATTTTCTAAGAAATTTTTAACTCTTTCTACAATGAATCTAAAAATTTGTTCATTATATAATAGTGGAGAGAAAAAATAAGAGAGAGAATGAAAAGTGAGTAAAATATTTGATAGAAGAAATATTCAAGGGAAAAGTTTATCTTTTCATGACCGAAATTTTTTTTATCACCGATGGGTTAAATTCCTTTAAAAACATTAATTTTTTAGAGTTGTGTTGTCAGGACATTCTCTTTTAGAAATGTTGTGATTGATGATTTTTTTAAAAGTGAGTTTTTGAGAAAAATAAGTTATGAAAAAAATGAGTGATGAAAAATGAAGGTTTCTAAAAGTTGTTAATGAAATTTTTTAAAAATAAAAATTGGGAGATTGAAGATCCTTTGGGATTATTTTCTAATAATGTTTTTGACAACTTAATTTTTATAGAGAATTTGTTTCTTAGAAAGAGTGAAAAGTTTCTAAAAGTTTGTAAAATTAGTTTGTTATAAAGTTTGCAGACATTAAGAAAGTTTTGTGGAAATGTTTTTGTAATAATGTTTTTACCAAGGAAGAAGTTTATAATGTGGGTAAGTTTTATTAACTTTAGTAAAGAAATTTATAACCATGTGAAGTGATGCTATAGTGTTTGTTCAAATATTTCAACATCATGAAAATCTCATGATCAATGTTTCTGAACAAAAAATGATTTGAATATTTCTGGACGAACCTTTCAAGATAAACAATTGTAAAGAATTTTGAAGTTTCATCAGCAGATAAATGGTGATAATATGAAGAAGTTACTGACTTGAGAGTTTCAAAACCATTACAAGATAAACTTTTCAAAATAAGTTTTTAAAAAAAAACATGAGTTACAAATTTGTTGATTAGATGAACTAGATATGGATTTTGTTAAAGTTAAGATAAGTGCAGTTGAGTTTTAGACAAATATTACCGGTCATAGAAAATGTGAGTTGTTGAACAAACCATTCTGGTTGAATTATTATAAGAAGAGTTGATTAATTTGTACATTTGCTAAAGGTTTGTATGAAGGGATAGTAGTTTATACCATCAAACACACAAAAGGATAATCATTAAACAAACATGTTGTTACTTAGCTTATAGTTTCATGAAATTTGAATGAAATAAAAATGTGGCATAAGAAATAAGATTCAAATATTTGTGCACATACAATGGGGGAGAATTAAAAGAAGTTAGTGCTATAGTTTTTTGTTGAAGAATGTTTCTTGTGATTGTAGTCTTTATAATTCACAAAAATGTATTCAATGATCTGCAATAGGTCAAGAGTAATAGATAGAGGCACATATGTTTTACCATATAGATAGAAAGTATGATGTTTTTATACACATATGGTTATGTTTAATGTTAATGTTATAAGTTATGAAGTGTGATGATAATAGATGGTCCAAATAGAAAAACATCCCTAATCTAGAATAATTTTATGAAGAGAATCAATTGAAATGAATTTGAGGAAGGATGACCAGACAAAGAAGTTATGGATGGATATTGTTTTGTGGAATAATCAGAAAAATGATTATTCTGAATGGACAAAAATTCTTCTGTGATGTTTTTTAACTAGATAGAGGAGGTTCTACGGAACTTACAAGAAGTAAATGACAATTGATGATGTAATCAGAAAAACATGTTAGTAAATTTTATTTATTATGATATTTTAGTCGTGGAATAATACTGGATAAACATTTCATCATATGGAGGAGTTTTTATAAAGATGTCATCAGAAAAACCTCAAAAGGACAGAAAAATAGTTTCTTTTCATAAAATTTTGTATAGGCCATAGATTTAGAAAGTTTGGATGTGATGAAGAATTCAAGATGCATCATGAATATTCTATAAGTGTTGAGATATATCTAGTGATTTACAAATGATAGAGAGATATACAATTTTGTGTTTTTAGTGAGTGAGAAAATGAAAAGCTTTTCCTACCCTTTCTACTTATGGAGCACCTATATAAAGGGGTGAAAAGTACATTATACTTGTTATTTTCAAAAGTGAAAAAAATTTGATATGATATAGAATTTTGGTTTTAGGTGAGTTTCAAAATGATGTTAGTTTCAGGTTAAAGATTTCAGGATTGTGATTTTGATCATAAAATTAGATAAATAGTTATGTTCAGATCATCAGATAGAAAAATTAGATAGAGTTTTTTGTATAAATATTTGTGGTGAAATGTTTTTTGTTAATATTAAATATTTCTATTTATAAAAGGAATAAATGTGTGTGAGGCTCCTATGATTTACTTTTATCAAACAATGGAATGGAACATTGGATGAAAATTACTGGATTGAGGAATCCAATAGACTTTCTAAATAAATTTTTGGAGCATAATACAAAAAGTTTCATAATTTTTTTGTGGGTCATTTTTGTAATAAAAACTTTTAAACTAATGGGATTCAGTATAATAATCCCTATTAGGATATATAATTATTCTAAAGGGAGTTGGATCAAAATTTATATTCACTAATTTCTAATAGTGAATTTCCATGGACCCATAGGTGTGGCCAAATAAAGGATATAGGTTCTCACATTGATGAGGAACCTTATGAATCTTTTGTTACTTGTTTACTTTATTATATTTTAATTATTTTCAGAATGTTATAAAACATTGATAAGGAAGATAACTCTAACATGTTGTAGGGGTTAAATTTCATAAAGTTTGAATTTAATAAAAAGACCACCACTAATTCTACCCCCTCCCTTCTTAGTTAACAACCCTTTGAAACATAAGACTATATTCATTAAATTCATGAAGATAGCTAAAGAATTAGTAATCCTAAATGGAATCACTATGAATATATAGTTCCCATACCTTGTATGAAAAGAATACTTAGGGATATCATCCTTCTTCACCTTTACTTAATAATATCCTGACCAAAGATCCACCTAGGGAAGTAGTGGGCCCCATATAGATGATCAAACAAGTTATCAATTTGTGGAATATGATACTTGTTATTTATTGTGATATTCCAAAGCTCATGATAATAAATTTATATGCATATTGAATCATCATTGTTCTTAACAAAAAAGACTAGTGCACCCTAGTGTGAAACACTTGGGCATATAATCACTTTATATAGTTTCTATATTATTTTATTCTCCATATCTTTAAGATTAATAGTGGCCATTCTATATGGTGTCTTGGATATTAAAAAAGTATTTGGTATAAGTTTGATGAAGAAATTGACCTCATGGATTAAAGTAAGAAAAATAAATTCTTTAAAAAACACATCATTATATTTCCTTATAATGGTTATGTTATCAAGGATGTTCTTATCCCTAAAATCAATAATTTTTACTATATACACTTTCATATAAGGAAATAATATCATTACTTCACATGATGATACCAAAGAAGATTTATCTTCCACCTTACACTTTCATAGAATCAGAGGATGACTCATGGTATAGAGGGTGAATTCCTTCTCCATGAATTTATGTTGCCTCTATACAAGGAAAACCAATCCATGCCCAAAATAGCATTTAATTTTTCTAAAGTGAGTATCACAAGGTTTTTTGTGAAGTTCAACCCAAAAACACAGGTAGGGGAGAATTTATTTAATTGGGATGAAATAATTTTCCCATTTCCTATTTTCATCAATATCTCTTCTTCAATGTTCTGAGGTGGTGTTTGAATAGTTTTAATAAACTTCTACGATATGAAATGATATGTATAAATATAGTCACACAATACATTTGATGTTTATTAATGGATGATAATCCTTCATTTAACTATTTTATTATTGTTTTAATAATTTACTTCATCCAAAATAGACTTAGGGATGATAATTTTAAAAATATTAAACACATAAAAGGGAATACATGATAATTTAATAGATAACTAATAAATGAAATACATTCCTTAACTAATGAATTTATAGGTTTCAATATAAGTTATCCATGGTCTATTTCCTAACATAAAAATTTATGGTAATTTTTATTTCCATCATAATGGTTTATATAGAGATTGTGGATTTACCTAGGCATATCCCTTGGGAGTGTCAAACCAAATGTGAACGAAGGTATCTTTGTCACAAGCTATGTGACTGTTGAGTTAATACCTAATACACACTTTTCAAAGTTATTACCCCAAGGTACAACTGTGATAGAGCCACATTCATTTATAGTATCCAGACAGAGATTTTGTTTCATGGAAACCACTTAATCTATTATTTATCAAAATATATGGATGTTTTCCTATGTTTATTCTTATCCTAAATGATTTCACTATAGTTTTATAATCCTATTACCCAAAAATAACTGGTCCTTTCCCTAATTCCAACTATGACAACCTATATATTTTATATATTTTATTTTAATATTTAATACATAAAGATACACATTATTAAATAAAAAAGGATCATGAGACCTAGTGTATTTGGGTGATTAGATACATATAATAATAACTTAAAACATGGGTATAACAATTTTATTTAAAAACTCAAAAACATTCTATTATATTCCATCGATCTTCTAATACCACATGGGAATACCTGGGGATGTATAAAATAAAGGGGTGATATATAAACCCAATAAGGGAATAATCATAGCATAACATGATAAAAGAAATACATGTGAGTATAGAGGCATATCAGAGTGACATAAAAGGGTGATAATCATAAACATGAACATCGAAGTGTGATATAAGATGATAACATCAAGGAAACATAGAACAATGAAAACACCATATAACATTACATCATAAGCATATGTTAAGGATAAATACTGATAAATAATAATATAGTGTTCTTAGGATAACCTCCCATGCACCACACATGGTATCTCATGAGATAAAAACATTACCCAACTCATTATAAGGCTATATAATTCTGAGCCCACCCAAAATATTCTTATTATGTGTGTGCATTTTTGTACTATAGACCATACAAAATAAAAAAATATTTAATAACTTCTAATCCCATGATTAAGGAGTGTGGGTTATATACATGTAATTCAAAAATCAATGAAGGATAGGTATATTTATGAGAATACCCTTGAGTGGAAAAGAGTATGGGTATTCAAAACACAAATGTTTTGTCTTGGAAAATCATGGAATAATTTTGACAGCATAATGGGTGCACACAACGGTTCAAGGGTGGGTTTAATGAGATTGAAATGTGGTCTCCATTATTTTGGAATTATAAATATAGTAAAGTAATTTTTAAAAACACATTAATGCATTAATAATTTAAATAATAAACTCATAGTACAAATAAAGTAAATGAAAAAAAAGGAAAAGAGTGTCACTTACCTTGAGGGAATAATTTTAAAAGCTTGATAGGAAATTATTAAGGGATTAGGGACACCTTTTTAGGGATTTAGAGATGTATAGGGAGAGGAAATTAATACTCATATGGTTTTAAATGAGGATGAGTGAGAGGTTTTGTGGGTATTTATATCAAAAGAGTGGGGAATTCTTTATTAATTACTAAAATAATGTCTTAGACTCTATATGTTAAAATAATGAACTCCCCAAACCATACCATAGTTTTGTCTGGCTATTTCAAAAAAATATAATTATTTTTTCAATATTTTTTACATCTATTAGCCAAACATATTAAAATAATTCCATTGGTAATGTGTAAGTGAGTCATGTTCATACATGATTTATTATAAAAACCTTACACTTTAATATTGGTTTTAGAGGATTCATTAAAGGTTTATAAAATTAATAAAATAACTTCAAAAACACATTATTTTAAAGGTTAAATCTATTTCTCGTCATGTATTACCTTTATTGGATTTATTACATCACATTTAGGATATTATGATGCCATAATCGATACCATATATCTATGTCATATTTATTTTTTACCATAAAATTTGAATGTCTCAAGAAAATTGATAAAAATTTACCATTTGATAATTTGAAAATCATGATTTCAAAAATAATATTTATTTTATCAAAATAATTATCTAAATATGAGAATTTAAACTTTTAAATAAAAACCATTTATTACTTTAATATACTTGTTTTTATGTTACTAACGTCTTTTTTACCCATAAAGAAACTACATTGGACATTATTAAATCATATTATCATTTATATATAAATAAATATTATTTATTAATAATATTTTATAAAAATAAAATTTATATTAAAATTACTGAATTTATTAAAATGAGTGATTTAGTTGAAACCATATATTTTCCAAAAATATAATTTTGGTTTTTTTATATCAAAATAAATTTTTTATCAACTCATATATAATAGTATATGTAAATTAATAATGAAATGGGATAAATATAATAATTATTAATTACAAATAAAACATACACATTCATACTACTAGTTCCTAGATACATAACCCATTATTACAATAGCATACACCCTACGGGTAAGGTGTGTGATGATGGTACTTTCTTAGGGTGGTTAGACAAACTTATTTTGGGTTGTGATCTCAATAATCTTGAACTTATCCATTAAATGGGGTTTATCTTATTTTAGTTGTTGAATATCATCTTAGGATTGGTCAAGGAAAAATCCCCAAGATACCATCTCCCTTAAAAGCTTCAATAAAGTTTCTTTATAGGGTATGATCATACTGTTCATGGCCATCTCTTCTTCCATTTACGACAATTAGGATTTATCATTACACTTAATATAAAATAATCTTGATGGTCACTGTATAATTACTATATTGAAAATGGTTATGATTTATAAAGGTCTTTTATGACATATAGACAAAATATAGGCATATTTTATAAATTTTTAAAATAAAATATTGAAATGTAGTTCTTTTGGTTTCCATAACTACATTTATTAATAAAGAATTTATTATTTTAAAAAGGAATTTAATTTATATAATTTTGGGTTATTAAATATATTATCCAATAATAATATTATTATAAATTAAAATTGGTTTTTGGTCATTATTATATTAGGCCCACAGATTATCTCACAGTTACACAACATCCAACCATATTTTCTAGCATCCCATTGTTGTAATGGAATTTTTTTTACTAGAACCACTATTTTAAAAGGTTTCTCCATGACTGAATGTTGTTTCTTCCATTATCAAAAGCCACTTTAAGGGGAAAAGTGGAAAACCACAGTAAACATCATTACAACCAACTAAAACCAAAAATATAAAACCCATAACAAGACTACCGAACCTGCCCCACCCTAGCAACAAAACCATGGTTCCAAACCTTCACCATTGTATGGACACTCAGCAAGCTATCCCATGTAGAGTTTTATGGGCCCAGTATCTATGGAAGTGCCACACCCTCTCAAACGACCAAGTCCAATAAGCATGCAATAAAGAAGGCATAGTGCTCTATACCTCTTCTGAAGCAGATCCCAGAAGAATGCTAGTTGCAAACCATCAAAGCCAACACACTGACATCAAAAACCTGCTCCAAAACCACAACCTCAACCCACTTCAACTTACTTCCCAAAACAATCCCCAGAGACCACTCATTTAAACAACATCATTAAAGGATAAATTGAGATTATCAAAAACGTATTCCCAACACAACTTCCAAGTGATAGAAGAAACCTGGAAGTTTGGAGCCCGCATCATCTGGATCTCAACTTTAGAAGCCAGCTGGTCCCAGGTCTGAATATACTCCTCAAGGCTAATCTTCTCTTTATTGAAACCCCTAAAAGGATTAGATCATGTTGATCAATCCAGGAATATTGTTCCTAGTTGAGAGTTACCCTTAAAGACCTTACCATCACCTTGGCTTCCTCCTCTTCACTTTCATTAAGAAACAGGACCTGGTCATCCACTTCATCTTTAGAACTTAAAGAAACTTCTGAAGTTTGAACCTCCACGACCTCTAAGTCAACTTTCAATCCATTGAGATTTTTAGAAGAACGAGTTTCCAATAGAGGAGGTAAAAAGGATCATCCCTTCTTACTCGTCCCCTTCACATTGCTCCTATTACTCTTTGGGCTTCAATCTTCAAGAACCAGATGACTAGGAACATTTCTATTGGATCCAGTCTCATATAACTCATCTACATCAGCCAGTGTAGGGATATCAGCTCCGAAACCAACATCTGCAAGGGCCTCAAAATTGTTTCTCAGCTGAATAGGATCCCTGGTCAGAGAAACAGCACCCCCTGGCCTCCCACCTGTAGTTGGAAGGGCCGTATCCCTAGAAGGCCACTGAATCCCCTTACAGGCCTCACCATTACCTAACCTCTATGCCTCTGCATAAGAAATAGTAGCAATATGCCGCTTTCCACCCTCCTACTGATCCAAAACCATTGGACCTTCATCTCTCTGGCTAACCACACGATCAGCCCCATTCTGAACTGTTCCAGCATCCACCCACCCACACTCAGAAGGAAACATTTTTTTGCTATTAGAAGGACCATCCAAGTCCTGACTTAGTCTGTTAAACACCTCAGAAACCTTCGTATTAGCCAAGTACACCAATCCCTTCTTCCTCAAAGAAGGTCAAGAGCCAATCACCAAAGACACCATTGGATCTCTTCTAGACTGAGTCTTCCCCACAGGTGGTGACGACTGGGGTGCACTCAAGTCCCTCAGCAAGTTGGGGACGCCATACTCCCGATCACCACTTTCCATACCCAGAACCATATGTCCCGAAACATCATTATTATCATGGGACTCTAGACCATTGGAACTAACTATACCCGCCTTCCTTCCATAAGATTGGACTACCCTACGAAAATTATCTTAATGGTCCCCCAACCGCTTGCAGGTAGAGCAGAAGTCCACCCAAGACTCATAAACCACCTGCTTCTTACACCTGTATTCCTCACCGATTGTAACCCAAACATACTCAAAAAGAATTTTCTACACATCCATTTCCACACAAAACCGTGGATTGATAAGGTGACAAAACGATTTAGTGCGGATTTAAGAACAAAGATATCTACCAACAAGATTTCCAAGCATTCTTATAATAGAAGGATTCTAAAATGGTAAAGGAAAATTGGGAAAACTCACCCATACCGCATCTGATGGAGAATCGCAATTCATATGGAAGTCAAAGGACCATCAAAATAGATAGAACCGATATCCATTGAATATGCGAGGGGCGCTCGACCAGGAGATGATGGGGTTCTCATCCGATGCAAAACAGACCATAATGTGATGAATATCAAGCAAACCCACTATCACTATCTACTGGAAATTACAAGAACCGAAGACAAACCTGTCGAATGATTCCACCGATGGATACCTTTTCTTAAACCGAGTAACCAAGGTGAGGTTTAGAAGAGATGAAGTCTCTGTGAATTCTAAAGTCAACAACTGAAGATTCAGGAGGCTATCAAAGAGCTCCGGGACTTTAGTCTTGATCTTATTATACTTCCAGAAGATTAATTTCTAGATCTCTAACTTTATATAACTTAAATGTCTTGATATATTATAGATTTTTTATTGAAATCTATTTATATATCAACTTCCAGTAACCTTAATTAAGTGACCTTACTCAGCTACATCAAAACTTGAAATTGTGGTATTTTCTAAAATTTGACCCAAATTAATCTCATGAAAAGATCTGGTTGGGAACTCTTCTCTTTTTGATTCTACAAAATCTCAAATATTCCCTTTAATTATTCTCCTAAATCATTTTCATGAATGAGATCATCTTATTTTATAGACTTAACCTTTCTTGAACAGTTATTTAATCTGAGATATTCAAACTTTGAGATTTATGAACAATTCTATTTTGAGTACACAATATTCAATGTTCTATATATTTTGAGATCATCTATTCTGTAAAATATTCTATGAATCCTGTACAAAAATATATAAAATATTTTCCAGTATTCTGAAAATTGTAAATTGAATTATGAATTTAACTTCATGAATTTTGATCTTTTAATGTATATATTATCATCACTATAATATTTTCGTTTACCTCAAAATGTTTCTGTAAAGTCACTCAGAATATTCCAATCACTTTACTTCCAAAAAATTCATTCTAGATATTCTAGTTCTACCTTTTATTATATTTGAATCAATATTATAAAGAGTTAAATACATTAAACAAAATATAAAGTTAATTTTGTGCTTTAGGTTGTCTAAATCAATTTCACTTACACTGGATTCAAAATTTGGCTTGTAGCTCCTTCTTCCAATCAAATCATCATCTGATCATATTTATCTTCTGATTAGTTGGACTTATAAAATTTTAATTACCTCCAGGTTCTAATGTTATGAGCTTACAATTATATTAAATTACACTCATCTTTGTCTCCTTAACTTTTTTGGAAGTCAAATAATTCATTCAGGATTCTATAAATCTTTACTTATCATCATTTATAGTTATTATCATGACCAGATACCTCTTCTTATAGAGATTCAACACTCAACATGGATTCACCTATTTTCCCCCAAAAATGTTATGATAATTTTGGAATTAACTCATTTATTAGCTTCATCTTTTGATATCTTCTAGATCATAGTTTCTGACCAATCTTATGGTGATGATACATTAATATTTGTACCTCTGATTACATTGTACATCATGGTTTTTTATATTTTCTTGAAAGCACTCTCTTTATAATATTAACTCAACCTTATGTTTGTAGAATATAATTTTATAAACTCCAGGTTACTTCTATCTTTTAGACACCCCAGTTTTTGGCATTCTTCCTAGAGTAACATCTAATGGTTATAGCTTTGGGATCACATCCTTTGGAAGATCATCTTATAAATTTTGGTGGTGTATCTTCTAGTTAACTCAACATCTAGATTCACATTAGTCTCACATAAAATCTCTTTACTAGATTCTAATGCCTCATATATAGTATTTTCTTTTAAGAAAATTATATTTTAAAAGTTTATTCATATAATTTTTGGTTTTTCCAAGAACCAACAAGCTAAGGACTTTATCAAACGTAGATATTAAAAATCCACTTTAGATTTCTATTCAATATCCACTAACTCAGTATATTTTTTATAAAATTATTTTTCTTCCTTTAGTATTTTTCATGATGTCTCTCTGAACCTCATTTAATTAATTTTAATATGTTTCTATCTCTATTACAACCACCATCATCCAGGGAACTAAAAATAAAATATTTTACAGTGGTCCTTCAACCTTTAACAATAGTCATGAATATAATAAAGATTAATTCTATATTCATTTTATGTATATGTTACTTTCAATAAATAAAATGGATTTATCTATAATTAACAACAAAATTCACTCAACTTTCTTTCCTTACTTCCAGTGACACAATAATTACATCATCTGGATAATTCATTCAGTTCTACTTCAGTGACTTCTATTATTAGTAATATTAAATCTTTTAGTTTCCATTTTTTATGGTTTCACTATTGAGTAAAACTTATAGTGTATATTCTTCCAGTTTATTAACTTTGGGATCACCCATAATTATCTTCAAAATCCTTTTCACCGATGAGTACACCTTCTAGTGTATGTACTTCTAGTGCATTTACTTTGGGAACATCCATATTTATCTCCAACTTCCACTTCACTAAATATCATTGACATAAATTGAAAATAGTAACTGAAAAAATACAATACTTAATTATAATTATCTAATGGGATGTTAACATGTTCACATAAATATTATAATGGTTTATAGGCTATAAAAATAGTTTACAAATTCTAGAGTTTTTAAACAGATTTAAGATATTTAAATTTCTATAAAAAAATTCCATAATTTTACACACAAAAACATTGCTAAATCCATATATTCATCATTTAATAATTATATCTAAATATATTCTCCCATTAAGAGATCACTCCCCCAAAAGGTTAAACACATATCAATGGAATACTCCCCCTATATAGTTTTCTGCCTTGTGAATAAATTAAGAGGGTAAACATAAATGGATTTATCTTACCAAATACACCCATTTGAGAACAATAATAAAAAAATATGAGGGAGGAGACGATATCAACATACCTTATCCATGATAGTAATGAGGTTGAACTCCCATTATCAACCACAAACATTTAAAATCATACTTTTTCAGTGGTTAATGAATATATTAGCCACTTACTCCATTATAAAAACAAATTATAGCTTCAATATATTTCCTTCCACAAGATTCTTGAAAAAATGATACTTTATATCAATGTGATTAGATATTGAATGCTGAATAATATTTAATAACAAGTCAATAGAACATTTATTATCACATATAACAAGAAGGGGAAACATCACTTCAACCATGAGATTTAACAATTGTTTCTTTATCCACAACACCTGATCTATGTAATGGGTTTTGGATGAATATTATTATTTGGTGGTGCTTAAGCTGAATGAAAATATCTTCTTAGTTTACCAACATACACATAATTTATTAATAAATAAAACTCCACCAAATGTATATTTTCTATCATCAACACTTCTTTTATAGTTTTCACCTGTAAAAATAAAAAGATTAAGATTTAATTTACTATCAAATATCAATAAAAATCCATTGTACCTCTAATTTAATTAGGAATCCTATTTCTAGTACTAAAATGGGGATATTTTTTTTGTACTTTGATACCTAGTAAAATAGGTGACAATATAGACTATATATTATCTGGAAGCTGTCAAGTATAACAGACTTCCAATCATCCTCTATAATTCTCTTAGATTTATATCCTTTCTATTCTCATCTTTGGATATCTTGGTTCTCATAGAAATTAGTGTTGAAATTGAACTTCAATATTACAATCCATTTTTTTGAGAATCTACCTTGCATAATTGTCTTGAGAATGAAAAATATAATCTCTCTCTTGACAATTTAAAAGCTATGATAGTACCTCATCTCTCTAAACAAGGAAATTTATAATATCTTATTCATATTTATGGATAATTATTCAAAAACTCTTGCGTCATTTCTAAAAAATATTTTTTCATCTAAATTTACAATATCAACGAGAGGTTCCACTTTGTCATCTTTAATACAGAGGTTGTTTTCCACTCTTCTAATGATGAATTTCATCTTCTTCAAATAGGTTTCCAATGTATAATACCAAGATCTAGGGGATTATTTTACCCTATATAATATCCAATTTAGCATGTAAAAATAGTTCTCATATTCTCAAAGAAAGAAACTACAAGGTTCTAAATATAGACCACATATTTTAACTCACTATTAAGGAAGAATGACTTAAAATACATTTGAAAAATATTGTATTACATTTGGGATAAATGGAATGAAGTACTATAATGGATTAAACACTTTAAAAAAGTGAAAATGTCTCATAAAATTCCACTCCTTAAACCCAATAATATCCCATATACAAATTACTTTATTTATTTCTCACAACTTGACCCTTTTCATTCAAATTGGTTTGGAATACCCATTAATTCCTTTATAAAATTTTTCAGTTTTGAATCATGTACCAACTCCCAAGTTTCATTATTCTCAATTTGGTCGAATTATTCATTCATGGAATCAAACCACTCTTAATTATGAAAATAATATTCAACATCTCTTAGTTAAACCTATGAAATTAGTGCAGCATGTGTAGTTTTCCTTAAAGTTCATCTGGTTTGAACTTGTTTTCCTTAGTTTCTAATAATGTTTTTGACCATTAAATATCTTCTCATCCTTATAAAAGATTAATTTTGTTTTTCCTCATCACATGAAATTGTTGAATATCCTTCCTAATCACACACATTAAATGATAATTTTTCATATTTTGAAACTTAATCTATCTTTTGGAAAAAATAGCTTCATTATAACTTCTGGAACATAATTCTTGAAGTGTGTCTTATTTCAGTTTATGTTTCAAAACATTAACACTAGTAGTTTCAAAAATCTTTCCTATCAATTTTCTTAACAATGGTATCATCTTCCATTTTAAGGGTGACCAAGGAAAATTCCACAAATACCCTTTTGTTCAAACATTCCTAGATTTAAACCTTGAACATTAATAATAAATGGGTTTCAAAACACTATTTATTACTTCAAACATGGATTTTTTTGATACATCTAATATAAATACTGATCTAAAGTTTACTTATATAATAATTTCTTTTGAATATGAACTGATGATCCAATGTAATGTTTCCATAAATACTGAGATGTGTCATGATCAAACAATATAGTCTGATCTATCTTAACTAAACTATTTTTCTTCTGTTTAGAAACACTATTTCATTATAGTGTATATAGTTCACTTATCTCACAATGAATACCATTATTCTCAATATAATCATCAAATCTAACACTTTCATATTAATATACATTATCTTTCAAGATATTATTTATAGATAAACCGCACACCTTCTCAGAACATATTTTAATTCTTTTGAATATTTTAAGAGCCTTTTACTTATTATTCAAGAAACATGACAGAAGTAATTCAAGTAAATTAATAAATAAAAAAATTAAATACTTATTTACAATTTCTTATTTCTTTCTCATGGGATCACAAATTTTATAGTGGATAATAACTAAAGGATGGGTAGATTGATTCTATACCCACTCATGTGGATAATTCATAATCCTTACTTTTTGATATTTAAAACACATCCAATTCCTTTCTCTTTTCAAATTAGAAACATTATAACAATTATATACTATAGTAATCTTAATCATAATATTTTTTCTAAATGACTAATACTTCAATTCCACAAAATATTTACTTCCTTCATTCATAAATAATAATAATTTTAAAAACTATAAACATAAAATAAATTACCCCTTACCCACTATCCTCTTAGAAAAATACATCCATCATTCTAGAACTCAAAAAAATACATCTTTTTGAAATATAACATCATTTAATTCATTACATAACCAATAAAAACTATGTATATTATGTTTATTTTTTTTAATAAATAAAGTATTATTGGTTTTAAGCTGATCTTATAGTTGATCCAATACCTTTTAGTTTGAGTAACCCATCATTAAAAAAGGTCCCTGAGGTTTCCTTGAAATTTTCAAAATATTTTAATAATTTTAAATCCTTTTTAATATTATGGAAACATCCACTATCCAAAATCCATATATTTTCAACTTTTGATGTTTTTAGTTCCAATTTAATAACCAAATATTTCTACTTACCTTTAGTCTTCATATATTGAATATTTGGAGTATTATAATTTACACTATAATAGCCTGGTAGAAGGATGAGACATTCATTTTCATAGTGACTGACTAGTCACACCTTCCATAGACCTCCTTGAGAACATGAATCCATGTTAGGATTTGTTTCAAGAATTTTGAATTTGTTTATGAACATTCCTCTTTTAAAAGGGTTGATTTACCCTCAAACCATAACTACTAATTCTACTAGGCATGTTATGACATTGGTAATTAAACTAGAACACCTTTTTATATTCCTAGAGTCTCCACAGTACCAAATAAATCTATATAATGTATAATTAACTTGGTAAATAACATGATTTTCTAAATATTAGTCTTCTTATAATTATTTTTGGATTCACCAGTTGTAGTGTTTTTTAATTTCAAGTTAGTGTTCCAAGAGTTTCAATATTTTTGTGGGATGCTAGATTTTGCTACAAACTTGGCCTTCCTGGAAAGCATCTTCTTATCATAATATTCACTAACATATCCAAACTTGTTTGATCCATTTTAGGGTGATATTTTTTGGTTTAATTAAGACTCACTCTTCTTTTAACATTCTCCAATGTTAAAAATACAATTCTGAAAGTTGGATCTATTTATTTAATTCTTCTTCTATTTAGACCAAATTCAATAGAATATGGTCAAACTTCTTCTACTTCCCCTTCATACATTCTTCCATATTGATGGTAGAATTATTACAACCATCAAGAAACTTCTTTATATCATCAAAATCATTTAAAAAATCAAAATTTTCTTATGTCAAAATTGATTCTTTATTTTTGGGAAAATGATTATTATTATTCAATATTATGATCTTATTTTCCAATTTAGAGATATTTGAGAGATGTTATCTCATTTCTCTATTAATCTTAAATTCAAAATCAACCTATTAATATTCACTTAAAAAAATATTTATTTCATCACTAGTGATATTATTATTATTAAGTTTATCACTGAGTAGTTTTTTTACCAACTTCATTACTTGATGTCTTAACTTCCTCTTCATATTCAATACTTTCACTTTATTCATTCTCAGATAATAATTATCTCATATTCATTTAGATAATTTTCTATCATTACCTTTATAATTAGGATTTTAATTTATGGAATTTTTCTTTAATGATATTCGAGGATTTTATTGTTCCTTCAAATTATCTTCTTTAACTTTTGATCTTGGTAAGTTTGCTACAAAATTCCCAATAAATCCACACATGGAACAATTTAATGGGATATTTCCCTTGAAATTTAAAATCCTAACCTTGTATAACTCATTTATTTATTTATTTTTGAGTCTCAATTTATTCCATAAACTTCTAAGTGATATTTCCAAGAATTTTGGATAGTTTTCTATAGCACAGTGTTGGAACATAGTTTGAGGGATACCATGCACCATATCCAAGAAATTGTGCAGCTTATTTTGGGGTCCCAATGGAGGGAAAATGGTTGACACATGATTAATCCGAACCTTTCAGCCTTATATAGGAACAATTCATATTGGGATAGAATAATTTCACAAGGATGATGTATATTTAGTCATATTGTGTTACTTAACTATGAAACACCACAAATTGTCCAGAATTAGTCACACAGTTGGTACACGGTTTACAAAATCATGTATCCAAACCATGTGAAGGTAATTAATTAATCTAAAAATTTATTTTAAAACCCAAAACCCTTATTTTTATCTCATTTATCATCCTACATCTTAGGATATCCAACCTAAAGATAAACATATAATATTTTGTATTTTCCCTTCACTTTGAAGAGCATCGCCAATAGATATAAGGGAATTGGATCTTGGAAGTAAAATTTGAGGATATGTTCTTCATCAATATTTATTTTTTCTATGGATATCCTTTATTTTACATGAATGGAATATTAGATCGTTGATTTTTTATTGGATCTTTGGTTTACTATATGATCTAACAATATTCTTATTAGATCGATCATTGTGAGAGGAAGGTATCATCTGATCCTTTGAAAAATATGTGATCCCTTAAGGGTTTTTATATTACTTATTCATATTTGATCTTTTTTTCCATGTTATTTGTTATTCCTTGAATTTAATTAGGTTTTCATTAAACATGGGATTCTATTAATTCATTAGGGTATCTCAGGTTGTGTTACAATGGATTGATATCACTATTGTCAAAAGTGATGGGATCTTGAGGTAGGTGTCCCATTCATATCTCTTTAAAATATAATATATGATTTCTTGGGCTTTCATTATGGGGTTTTAATGTATTTTAATGTTTTATACATATATTTAAAGACCCCACATTATGTGTGATTTGTTTTTTTATCATTGTTAAACATGTTGTTGAGAATAATTTATAGTGAATATTGGTTGAGTTATCCATGCTCATTAGAGAATAAAAGGAAGTAACCAAGTCTTATTATCTTGGAATAATATAAATAGTGAACTAGAATTTATAATATTTTGAATATATTCATCATTTGATATATTTACTACATAAAGTTGAATGTTTTGTTGAATATTTGGTAAACTTATAGCAATTAGTGAGCTGGTATTGATGTCTATAACAAATGTGCTGATGGTTGGAGAATGGAATTTAGTATCAACATTATGATGTTAGAATGGAATGAGTTAAATGAAATTTTATTATTTGAGGATATAAAGGAATGAAATGAATTTATAGAGAAAGACGAGTCAAATGGATGATGGATATTGATCTAAGGATAGAAGATTGAGGTTTGAATAGATAGATATGGTGATCAAACTAAGTCTATAGGAAAAAGTGTTTGTATGAAAGTTTTCACAGGTACATCAAAATGAGGTGAATGGTATGAGTATAATAGAGAGAGTCCAAATAACTAAAGTGATCAGATAGATTATAGAATTAAATGTTTATCTGATTATTATCACAAGTTCTATTGGATGAAGATGTTTTATAAGAAAATCATTTGATGCTTATGGACGAGTTCCTCATTGGTTAAACATCAAAAAACCTTTTGTTTTTGATTCATGATATTTCTTAGAAGAAGAAACGACTTTTTGAAAAAGGGGAAAATTAGGAAATGATTTATTATTCTTTGAAGTACTACATATCATGTCCATATCAAGGTATTATATATTATAGATAATGTTGGTCAAAGGGATAATTTTATGGAGCTATATTTACCAAACAAGGAGAGGTGTTGTTTATTTTATGTTAGACACATAAATATAAAAATTATATCTGATGGAATTTTATAATGATCAAGATGAGAAGTTTTGTGGAAGTTACAGAAAAGGTTTTAACAAACAAAAATAATTATAAAGTCCATTGAATGAAAATTATAATTCCATTAGATAGAGTTTATGAAATTTATCAGATAGAGAAACTCACGGTCATTAGACAAAGGAAGACAAAATGAATTTATTGAATGATTGGAAAGATATTTCTTAATAAAGCCACCAGATAAAGGAAAAATATGAAGATCATTAGAATAGGGTTTCCAAGTGGAGGCATGAGACATGGGTTATTGAGTGAAGGAATCAGATTGAATTTTGTGATTAGAGGAGTCACACAAAAGTTTCCAAGAAGTGGAAATGGAATTTTTTTTGAATGAAGTTATATCAATCAGAAGTCTCTATATGATGTCATTGGATGGAGGTCTCTGAGTGATGTTCATCGGATATAATATTTTATTCAAAATTCATTAGACATAATTCTCTAACCAATTTCATCAAATATAATGTTATGAAGACATTATATAGAGTATTACAAATTCATCAGACAGAGTTATTTGAAGTCACCAGATAAAAGGATAAGAGAAGATCTATGAGTGTTCATCAGATGATATAAAATTAAAAAGTATTTAAAAATTTATTAGACTAAGCAAGATCATTGAGAAATCTTGTTTTAAATAATTTGGGGCCACATTGAATGGAGTAATTATACAAAGAATATTTTTTTGAAGGGACAAAAAATATAGTTTTAATGGATAAACTAGTTCTTATGAAGAAGAACCAGTTAAATATTTTCCAATAAATATGTTTCATAAGAAGTTTCAAAGAAATTTATGAACTTTTTAAATTCATCATTATGAAAATGATAAGACATATGTTTAACACCTCAATAATAATAAATGGAAGAATTGTGATTCTATATGTCATTAGAAGAAAGTTGAAGAAGATAGTTGACATTGAGATACAAGGAAAGTTCCTATGAAGATAATTTACTCTTATATGTTAGGAAGTTATAAGGTATCTAAATGAATAAATAATTTACTGGGAAATTAAAATTTGGAAGTGGGAAATTTAAATTTTAGTTTTCTATTCACACTTGGTTTTTAGAGAAACTATTCCTAAATAATGGGGAGATGGTGAATTGTGAATATATGATGAGAGTTTTTTTTGGATGTGAATATTTTTGAATAATGAAAGTGATAAATTGAAGTGTAATCTATAAATATTGAGAGTAGTTGTCTCATGGGTTAAATTATTAGATTGAGAGGTTCTAGAAAGATAAGAAATAGATGCAGAGAAATAACCGGATAGATCAGTAATGTACTAGATAAAGCAGGAAGCAGTAGATGGATAAATATCAGATAAAGAAGAAGAGTCATAAAAGAAGAATAAGATATCAAATTAAATGGTATTAGGTGAACTAGTACAATATGAACATTATTAGATAGACAAAATCAGATGAAAAATATTAGATATAGAGGGTTTAGACAAAGAAGTATCATAAAAACAAGTTAATTATCAGACAGATAGGATCCAGACGAAGGAAGAATAGAAATAAAGAGAATATTTCCATTTTCTGTTATGAATAATAATTCGAGTTTCTTGCACACTTTTGTGTAAGTAAGATAAGTATAAGAATAAAAAATAATATCTTTCACATTCAAAAAATTCACATTGGTTGAATACTTTCTTGATGTTTTAAAGTATATAATGAATAAGTTGAATACCATATAAACATGCAGTATAAAGAACTAGTAAGGTGTTTTAGTGGTACTTGGAATTCACCAATCCATGGATTTAGGATTGTTTTATCACCATCCATCCTAATGTGCAGGGAACCACACTTGGTCACATGATTGATTAATTGACCAGCCACTATAAGCTGGTATCTCATTATAGTGGAGAACCTATGTAATGGTCATCACCATACATGAAAAGAACTAGCTACTATTATTGAGTAGTTTACCTTATGAAAATATCATATTTAATCCTTTACTTTATTTCATATACTTGCATATGATAGGGAAGAGATATTAATATAATAAAGATACTAACAGGTCCAATAGGTAACAAGATACAAATTTATAATTGGTTTAAAAACTACAGAACACTGATTTATCACCCCCTCAATGTTGATCATATCTAGAAGTGGATTTCATAAGTTGTATCAGAGGGTTAGTTTACCTATATTGGATTATCAACTTTAAATTTATTCACTTTTAATGAATTGTGTTACTTTACTGTATTAACAATGTTTTTTATTTTTCTTTAAGATTTACTTATCTCAAATAAGATTATTATTTCTATGAATACCATTATAAATAAGAAAATAAAAGGGAAAAGAAAGAAAAAGAAGATATCTCTCAAGTCAAGAGGAAGAAAGATGTTATGTTTCTATATACTATAATAGAAAAGAATATAGATATGAAATGGATATTTAAGTACATGTGGTTTGAATTACCACCAAGAAGGAGGAAAACAATCATACCACAAGTGAATTTAGGAAATCAAGCGATCATAAGGTATGTAAAAAATCTTGTACAAACTCTCCTCAAGAATCAGAACCTAGAAAAAGTGGTTATTATTATCTATTTATAAATTCTCAATATATTCCACTTAGTATATTAATAGATATTATTATTTTCATTCAAAAAGAAATAGTCTCTTTTGTTTGTGGATTATTTCAAAGCATATCGTAAGATATCACCCAACTTGAAGGAGAAGAAAATAATGTGGACAAATATTAGTAATAAATGATTATAGAATTTATAAATCTCTCTAAGTAGGATGAAAACTTTGAGACCATTATGGTGGATCTTGAAATAAGTTCCTCAATATTTTAAAACTAATCGATCATAGAACTTGAAGAGAAATATGGATTCAAGAATAATCTTTAATAAAAGATTCATATGCTTGAAGAAAATATGAAAACAATATTTATGTCAAGGATTTAAAAATGAAAATAATATACAAGAATATCAGGGAACTTAAATAATTATTAAATAATAAAGTTAAGTTTAATAAAGATGAAGATGAAATAATTAATAAGGGTTGTAAAGAGTAGATGATTATAATTAATGATCATAAGAAAAACCTCAATATGAGATGTATAGAGTTGAAATTTAAGTTTGAAATATTGACAAGAAACATATTGATACTTCAAAAAATTAGTATAAAGTTGATGCTACCAAAAAATACAAAAATGAGGATTATTATAATAAAATACCTCAACAATGGGATATGAAGATCTTGATATCATTTTATGATCTATCTCAAGAAACTGTGATAAAATAGGTACCATAAATATCTTATTGTAATTATGTATCAAAATAAAATTTCATAAATAGTTGGTTTTGAAAAAAAATATGTAAAATTATGGATGAATAAAATCGATTATAATCCTACCACCATGTTCATTGTGGATATAATAAGAATTATGAAAGGCAGTTTCCCATGAAGATCCCTATAAGTTGTGAAGAAAACCGAAAAGCAACATGTCCATTTTATTAATGATTATAAAAATAATGCAATAGATATAATAATATCATGATTTTTTAATTATTATTGGTGCTTATATAGGTTTGGGAATTATGAATTCAATTTTGGGTAAAATCCTATAAAAAATCATAATAGAATCGCATGTTATGGTGGAGAAATACAAAGATGAAGAAAAAATATCCATAGAATAAGGATAATTTGTATATATCAAAAATACTTTTAAATAATGAAAATATTTGTGATATATTCAATAATGGAGGTTATAATATTGGTACATGATCATATCGACATGTATCAAATCCAGATAAGAAACGAAGCACACAAAAGTTGGTTAAGAAAGGATAAAAAACCTTGGGAACTAAGGAGAATAATGTTACAAACAATAATTATCCTAAGAAGATATCAATAAGGAACTGTGATAATTCCTAGGATTACAAATCCATTAAATTTAATAATATTTTATCATCCAAAATAACTAATAAGAATAAAGTCACATGGAATAATCCTTATGGGCCACCCAAAAATTCTTCAAATATACCCAACGACATGTTAGTAATATGTCCAAAATATTTGTAGAGAGTAAAGAAAATGTAATAGGTGAATGAAAAATACAATGGCAAAGGAAAAGAGAATATTCCACTTGAATATGTCGAGACTCAAGTGAGGTTGTCAACAAAATACAACTCTTGTGTTAAAGAAGTACAATGTGTGAGGTTCAATGTGGATCTAAACACTCCTAGAGATTTCTCTACAATAATTAAAGTATAATAAGAGTTTTTTATGAAAAATAATGTTTCAATAGATGATATAAGTGCCTTAAAATATCTTGATAAGAGAAATTTCATACAGAAGGAAAATGAATAAGTGATAGAATTCATGCTACCTTAATACGAATTAAAATTTAGGTGTACAAGTATGAAGAGTAGAGGAAATAGAGAATATTTATTGATAATACCATCTCAATGTTGTTGTTTAAATTAATAATAAAGGAAGATCCACCTTATTCCTTTAAATTTTTTGAAGTGAATTTGTGATTTCAATAAAAGGAATTGAAGGTGAAGCATTATCTCATGGGGAGAACCTGAGGAATTATAAATGATTTCAACATTGGATATCATTCTATAATGATGTTTCTATCCTATAATGTTTACTAAGTTGTTACACTGAAAATAATATTATGAGAGGATCATCATAGGTGAAGTTGTGGAAATTTTCAAATTTTTTACATCAAAAATTAAAAGATCCATTTTGATGTTTTCTAAATATAGAGATCCTAAAGAATATATACTGAAGATAATATTCATTTTGATTACTGTGAGAAATATCTCCTTAAAAGATATTCATTGAAAATGTTATGTGTTTTTTAATCTCTCATCCTTGGTCAATTAAAAAAAGTTATTAACATAAAGGGGGGAAATTGAATTAATCGGTGACATAAGAAAAGTAGAAGTTTGAAAGTTTTACAAGGGTGATTATCCTATAAGTTGTAATTGAATGTTTTTAATCTATTTGTTTAAGTGAATGTAGAATATTCAGGTTGATTTATTTTAAAACTATTTTTTATCATAATTAGTATCCTTATCCTAGAATACAAGATGATAACCCTTAAAAACAAGATTGTGATTTCTCATTTAATGTGGTATGAGGATCAATTTGTGAAGGATATATTTGTTTTATAAATAAAATACTCTTTTTTCTATATCAATCATGGATCATGTAGACTTATATTGATATGGTTGATTTCATACTTCTTAAGAAATAATTAATACCCTTTTCGAAGGTACTTTGTAATTCTGGTCAATAAGGAGGAGAAAAAGTGAAATGGAAGTTTGAAAAGAAAGGTATAGAAAAAATATTTTAACCCTTGAGGGGGTAAATTGAGATAGAAAATATTTTAACACTTGAATCCATTTATTATGGTATTATTCTATCTATATAAGGAATACTCCTTTTTCTCTCCCTTATATTCTCTAGATAGTCAATGAATGCAATAAATGGAACACGAAATATTTTACTCGATTCACCCTAATTAGGATAGTCGAAGGATTATGTAATAAATGATGTTTCAATGCAACAAAAAAATAGAGATCAATGACTCATTTGGTATATATAATGGATTAGTCTCACTAATCCCTCAAACTAACTATTTAAGCATGATGATAAGGCTCACTTCCTCTCTGTAAAGAGAAGAACTAAATGTTCCCTCTATTACTCCCTTTATATTCTAAACAAGATTAATATTTGAATAATATAAATAACATGGTGTTTCTCTTCTACAACCTTTGGTGATGTTCTAGTGAGATAAAGATCATGGAATTCCCTCATACCTTCATACTCTAAATCTTCCAAAAGGATCTCTAAATTATCCTTTCAAACTATATTTATTTTTAAAGGCACTCCTCTCTTTTCTATTGAATCTAATAGCCAGAATTGAATCCCATTTTCTTGGTATTGTGTCAAGTTTTCCATATAATTTATTAAACCATAAATAGTAATTAAATTTGGATTAGACACCTAGAAATCTGATCAATAACGTCCTCTCAATGTTTCTTGCAGAAACCGACAACTGACTAAAACTTCATGGTTGTGGAATGGTCTTTTATTCTACAATGTAACATTCCAATTTTTATACATACTATGGTGTGGTAACATCCAATAAGGTTCACTATTTATTTCCTCTTCTTTTATTACATTATGGTCTAATATACTATGGCATAAGAACCTCCAACTGACCAAATCCAAAAAAACTATTCTCCCTTCAATTCTCCCATGATCTCCACACTACCTCCATAACTCCTCTTGACTCACTGAAAAATTTTCAACATAGCCACTTCCACTATGATGTATCATATTTAGACACTTTACGATGCAAAGTGTGTCTGTGACGTAGTCATATTCTATTCAATAGGATTATGGTATTTCCATATTTCCACAATGTGGATACCCGGAAATTTCCAATGGCACTGAAACACATCAAAAATCCTTTTTTATGTCCCAAAAAATTTGGTTCTTTTGACTATATAATAGACTTAAAACTATGAATCCCAAGTCATAAATTCCTTTTGAGTTCCAATTATTAATAATAAATAACCCTCCTTAGCAGTTCATTCGAGTTTGAATGGCATCAGTGCTCACCAACTGCCTCCCGTGTTACTCCACATGTGAGAGGATATGTACTTACTCTAACAGGTTTAGTTACATCACAAAATACCTTCACATATACCTATTCATATATGCATTTGTGATCAATGAACATGATCCTTGTCAGACCACTCTACCATGTGGTTCATTATATTGACCACAAGCTTGTTTTGAGGTTGTTTGTGTGTTGGATTTGAGTGTGGTTGGCCATATTTTTGGATCCTTCAAACCATCAATATTGAATAACCATTGCTTTTATAGTGTGGAAAACATTTGGGGTTCCCTTATAGTCTACCATGATCTCATATAAGACATTATTGACTTCACTACAGTTAATAATTCCAAAATATAACATATCATACGACATGGAGCAGGATCTAGAACATTGGGGTTTCTTCCAGACAGATCTCTTCCTCAACTACTTCCAAGAACTATATATATAAGATATATTAACATGAATCTATAACAATACTCCAAGAATCACATAAATTATTCTTCAACTTTTCAAAAAATTCAAATTTCACAATCCACTGAATGGGTTTTAGTCAATAATCTCCCCCTTTGGGTTTGTTAACAATTCCAAAAAATTCATAAAAATACTCCACTTTACCTTTTTGAATTCACAGAACACACCTGAAAAACTTTTTGATCCTTTACCTTTAAATAGAGTACCAATTGTTAATCATTCATAAAATCTAACCTCACATGAAACAATTGTTTATGTGAGAAACAAGAGTTAAATGAAATAATTATCATTTGATAAAACCTAATTACATTTCATGTTGAAAACCTCCATTGCATGCCTTCAACCCCCAGATGATGAAACAAAGCACTCTCCCCCCTAAGTGGTTGTTCATACCCATTTTCAAAAATATCTTCTTCCCATTTTTTCAACAAACCTAAATATCAATTCCTTGAAGATTCATTAATGAGAGTTAGAAACACTTAACTTTATCAGAGTAAAGAATGCCTATATTTCTCTTGAAGCAGTTTCTATAGGGGAGTGGGGGTCCCATATCTGAGTCCATCTAAAGAGATGGATATAATTTGACTCCAAGAGTCAGTTGATGTCATTTGAAATTAAATTTTGTTAAATATTTTTTCATGATATCCCTAACTTGATCTCGTGTTGGAACATACATCATATTAGCAACTTGTTTCTCCACATTATCCTTCAAGAAATGGTTCTTTATTTCAATTTTTTTAATGTTGAATGGGATTTTTTATAATTTTTATCACACTAGATTTGTCACACATAATCATAATTGGAGATAACATAGCAATTTCAATGTATTGAAGCAATTGTTGCATCCATATCAACTGATTACATGCTTGAGTTATCGCTACATATCATGTCTCTAATATTCCTAAGGATATGGAGTCCTTCTTTTTTTACTTCTCTTATAAATTAAAGAGCTACCAATGTCAAAAACATCTCATGAGGTATAATGTTTTTCATCAACCAAGCTTTAAAAATTGACATCAATATATCCCACCAATTGATTATATGAATTTCTATAATAATGCAACCCGTAATACATTATTTGGTTGATATATCGAAGCATCCATCTCATAGATTTCATATAAATTTCCTTGGGGAAAATCTAATATCTTGTAGAATGAAAAGAGAAAAAAACAATTTTTAGATGTGTGGTTATCAATTAAAATAGACTGAGGATAATATATTTATAGATTGTCACATTCACTTTCTCACATTTACCATTTGTAGAGAATTTAAACTAGGACTCCACTAGAGTTAAAATTGGATTGGAATTAGAAATTTAAAAACGTTTCAAAACATCCTTAAAATATATGGTTTGTGAGATAAATGTCTCACCCTTATTTTGAATCACTAGCAATCCAAGGAAGAATGAAAACTTACTAGTTAAATACATTTCAAATTCACAACTTATTAATTCTGAAAATTCTTGAAATGGATGTCATCCAAGCCCCCAAAAATGATTTCATAAACATATATAAGTACCATAATCCACCTACCTTGCTCATTTTTGATGTATAGGTTGTGATCATCCCCTCCCCAGGGAGAACAAGTCTTCCTTAGGTATTAATCTATCCTTGAGTACCAAGTAAGCAGTGTTTGTTTTAGATTTTATAACAAATTCCTCAATTGACACCCCTTTCTCTCTTCATCACCAATGAGAAACCCTTATAGTTACTCATTTTAGACTTCCTATTCAAGTAATAAATTCAATAATTATTTTTTAAATCTATTTTATAAACTTTAAAACCCCCTTTTAAGGTCATAAGTAGAAATAATCTAATGATTTCAAGGTAGGCCACCAGTGTAAATTTTTATTTAATGCCAATATCATCAATTTGGGAATAGACTTTTAATATGATATGATCCATATTCCTTGTCATTGTGACATCTTCATTGATTTTTTTTTGGAAAACCCACTTGGTTTTGATCATATTTTTGTTTTTTGGCCTTAAAAAATTTCCCATGTCTTATCTTTCTCAATTTGATCATGTTACTCATTCATGGACTTGATCTAACTAGTATCTCAATTAGCATCACAAAAGGATTTTGGTTCCACTTGAGATATCAATGAAAAATGTTTTTGCCCAGTCATCCCCTATATTTAAACTCGGGATGTCTGATCACCCATTATGTTACTATTAGTTATTCCAGCGCTGTTAGATTTTTTATTTTCACTAGTTGTTCCTGCTATGTTTTACTCATCATTAGAGATCTCATAAATATTTTTACAGAACATTAAACTTACATTGATCCAGAAACATCTTCATCAATGTCCACCTCATATTATAGACTAATTGTGTGGAAATTATGATCATTTGATGCCAAAATATGCTCACCTAAATCCAAAATTTTATCATTTTTAGTCACAGTCACATCACAGATTTCAACTATTTTTCTGGGCCATTTGCTGTATCACTGATATGAGTTGATTTTGGATGAATATATAAGAAATATCCATTAATCTCTATATACTTTGAACATTCTATTCTTATCATTGTTTAGTATGAAGCACTTACTTCCAAATACTCGGAGTATTTCAACATGGGCTTCTTTCCATACCACATTTCATGTGGAGTCATTTCTTTACATGAACATACAAATTCACAGTTGGAGATTTATAATGCTTTTAAGACTGCATCCTTCCAATATTTTTCTAATAGGTATTTTCAATGGGAAAATTTTGATACATGTTTTTAGTGATATGATTTATTCAGTCAATAAATTCATTTTGTTGAGGATTTATCACCACTAAAACTTGATTTTGAATCACATGTTTCTATAAATAATTTCCCACCTGGGTATTTGTGAATTTCATACCATTTTAAGCACAAAGATTATGAATTTTCACACCAAAAATACTTTTTTCTATTATTTGGTATCAAGTGATGCACTTATATAATTTAGTCTTAAGAGTAATCACCATCAACCAATTCATCCTGCTGAAATCATCAATAAACATAACATAATACCCTTCTCCAGTAGATTCTTTAGGAGTAATTGTCTAGAAAACATCCACCTAAAAAACATACAATAATCTTAGAAAATTTCATTTATTTGTCTTGTATGTCTTTCATACTATTTTGTATTTTTGACAAGAGTCACATGTATGTGGGTTGTCACATACGAGCATAGGAAATTCACGTTCTCCCTCAGTATTTACCATATTTTCTAAGGATCTTCGTATTAATATCCCAAGTAACTTATATCATAGTTTAATTTCCTTCTCTTTAGAGGACATGTGACAATTTTATTCACCAATAAAATATAGATTCTCTTTGCTTCATCATCCTTGAAATATAAGTGAGTCATTCTTTGATTTAAAAGTGCACTTATTCTCTCCAAATTCCATTTCCTGTATTGAGTCACACTATTGAATCATAGTCAAAAAATTATTTCTAAGTGTTTCTTCCATGAACACATTTGTCTTATAGGGATCTTTTACACTAACTTTGGCCTTCCCAGAGTAAACTATTTTGAGTCATTCATCATTTACAAAAGAAACCACTCCACCTTTTTTATATTTTATACCAGTAATGAGTTTTTTATTTTTGGTCATACGTGAGGTACATCCATGTCCAAAACCCAAAAACTAGACCTATCCATTACATTCAAACATTCAACATTATTTTCCTTCACATGCCATTTATTCTTATTCCATGACCATCGAGGAACTTATTATAAATATTTACACTCCTCCAACTCTTTTAATTCATAAATTTCCCTTTTTTATTGTGAAAATAAAATTAAGTTTTCAGTTTTCAATGTGTTAGATGAGCTTCACAACTGTATATTTCCAAATTTTCAAGTTTCTTCAGTCACATATTATTGTACCCTTGAGGCATAATAGGATACATTGTGTCCATATCCTTCCCACTGAAAAAATATCCATCAAAATAATAAAAATATGATGGAAAACTACTTTTCTATTTCTTCTGTTGTTGTTCCCTAAATAATATTTTTGAAATAGAGTAGACATACTGAATGTGTCCCTATTTTCCACAACAATAAAAATTAATTTTTAGTGTAATTCTCCCATTTCACACTACATGGAAAATAGTCCTTTGATATTCTCTCAAATCCATTTTCATATTGAGATTTGATGCTTTTGGCCTGGCATGAGGCACATGTGTCTTCTCTACATGATAATGTTCCATAATATATTTTCTTTTATTTTTAAAGAAATTCACCTTTGTAA
The DNA here is from genome assembly GCA_963277665.1 of Viscum album. NCBI lineage: Eukaryota > Viridiplantae > Streptophyta > Magnoliopsida > Santalales > Viscaceae > Viscum > Viscum album. Next base: position 228,844,608 of record OY728162.1, read on the forward strand.
TTTGAATAAACTCTTCTGTTTTTACTCTTGGTACTTCTTTTTCCTCAACTCGGATTGTTTTCATTGAGCAACTAGATACCATAGTAGTTGAAAGGATTCTTTCTTATCCCTTAAAATTCCATCTTCAAACCATGAATTCTTCTCCATGTTCTTCAATACTATTGACCTTTTCATTCATTGTATTGGTCAATCCTTCAATGGTTTAGGTATATTCTAAACTGTTATATTGAGCTCCACACCCTTTCCCGAGTTACCAAAAATTAATGATTTTGATTTTCCAATATCTTCATTCAATTATGACTTCAATTCCTCTTGTAGATGGATATACTTCTTTGATTCATAAACCACTGCATTTTACTTCTAGGTTTTATCCCTATTTTTTCAATTTCTTATAGAGATGAATTAATTTAAACCTTAATATCAAATCTCCTCACTACATCATCTTCTTCAGTATCTCTGTAATCAGTTTCAGGTCTATCAATAACAACCACTAATGCGTCTTCACTATGTCCCATATAATCCAAAACTTCTTCCACATCAGACTCACCCTACCTTCCTTCTTCATGATATAGAATATTTTTCATTTTCCAGAATTTTCATTTTGGTTATCTCATAAATTTATAATATTTAAATAATTTATTCACAAATCCCTCATTATAATCATCTTGAATTTTTTTTAAAACTCAGAAGTGATATGAACTACCTTTCCACATTGGAAATAAGCAAGTAGAAGTTTTTCTCTGAATTTTCCTTTTCCTCTATTATGGTTAATGAAAAGAAAGTACATTACACTATTGGAATCATATTTATCTAGTTCTATATTAACATAGAAAGTTTTCATTTCCACAAATGGAACTTCTTGTGAATTTTCCTTTTGTATAAACTCATTATCATCATTTACATCAAGTGTACTATGAAGGATATCTAGTGATACATCCTTTATATCCTTATATTAAAGAACATACACCATGGAATTAAACTATGGGGGAAGTCTCCTCAGGATTTGTTTCATGATCTGGGTATCATAAATATCTTCTCTAAGACCATTCATTTCATCAACAAGTACATTCAAAGTATAAAAAAAATACATTGATGGTTTCAGTCAGACTCATCCTCAGATATTCAAATTTATTCAATAGGACTTGAATATTTGTACCTCGAACTTTGGAATCACCTTCATAAAATATTCAATACCTCTCCAACATGACATGAGAGTTTTTATATGACATTACCTTGGTGAAAATAGGGTTTTCCAAGGCTCCCCCTAATATATCGATTAACTTTTAATATGAATAAATTTCCTCATGATCTCTTTATGATAAATATCCACTTTCATATTTACTATAATCCCATGAATGACTGTTATGTACACTTCCATTCCTAATTCCATAAAGAAGTGTTTCATCATATTTTTCCATAACTAAATATTTTTAATTTTGAATCATGCAATTACTTTGTGATTCACCACTTTTACTACTTCCATGATTCTAAGAGAGAATATGTCACTCCATAAACTGACCCTTTGATACAACTTATTGGTATCTTATCAAGGGAATTAAAATGTGAGGGGGTAAATCAGGGTATCATAGATTTTAACCCTCAATTCTCTTAATCATGATCTTATTCTCTTTATGTGAGGAACAATCCCTTTTCACTCCCTTACTTTCTATTAATAAGAAATTAATGAAATAAACGGAACACATAGAATTATACTTATTTGAATCTAATTAATCTATTACAAGGAGTGTGTAATCAAATATGTATTGATGAAATAAAATAATAGAGCACAATGAATTATTTGGTTTAAATAATGAAGGGGGACCACTAACCATTCAAACTCACTATCCAAACAGGATGAGAAGGCTCACTGGTTGTAAAAAATGAGATGAACTCATTATTCCCTTACAGACTTCCTTGATACTCTACACAAGATTAAGATTTTAATAGTACACATAAAATATGTGTCTATTTCTCTCCCTCTGATGATTTTATAGTGAGATAGTTCTCTTGAAATTCCCTCCCACTTTCTTTCTCTCAATCTTATAGAAAGATCTACAAAAACTCCATTAAAACATTCTTGATTTTTTGACTATCTCCTCTCTTTTATTCTGAATTTAATAGTTAGGATTTAATATCATTTTCCAAGGATTGTGTAAAGTGATCCCTATAATTAATAGAATGGTAAATTGTCATTAAATTTTAATTAGATAGATATAAATATGATAAATAACTTCTTCTCAAATATCCTATTTGAATCTTCCAACAAACTAAAACTGCATAGTTGTACATAGTCTACTATTATATGGAATAAAATTATCCTTTATTTATTTATTTTTACGTGGTTACCTATACTATGATTCAACCCTTAATTGAACATATTTAACTAATTTTTTGTCTAATATATTGTATCATAGGTACATGTAGTTGACCATATCCATAAAAATTGTTTTCCCTTTAATCCCCCCATGATATTTGTAAGACCTACTTAACTCCTCTTGACTCACCAATTTTTTTTCCACATACCCAATTATACTACAACATGTATTGTTATGACTCTTAAAATCATTAAGTGTCACTACAGTTTGACCATCAACCATTCAAAAAAATTATGGGGTATCCATCTTGCCACAACATTGACACCCTAAAATTTCTAGTGATATTAAAACTCATCAAGGCCACTTATGGATTGTCCCTAATTCATGGTTAATCTAAATGTGGAATGGAATGAAATTTTTTAATTCCACATCATAAGTTCCTTTTTAATTCCATTTCTTAATAATAAATTGTGTTACTCGGTGGACCATTCATGTCATAATGGCTTCGGTTCTCTTCTACCGAGTCTTGTGTCTTTTGGAATTTGAGAGGATAAGGACCACCTATCATGGCTTCACATACACCATGGAATACCTTCACATGAAAATGTGTTTGTACACATGGGTTCTGTAGAGACCTGAAGTTTGACGTACATGGACATTACATTACTTTTGCAGAATACTTAATACATAGCAAACACAGACACACAAGGACTGTAATAGTTTAGTGTCTTTGGAAACTTGGAATTTAATCTTCTAATCAAGGTGAAATATCTTCAACATATCCCATAAATATCTTCCCCTTTCTTTTTTATTACCTAAAACCTTTCTTTAAATCCTGGGGAAAAGAAAACATATAAAGGGTGAGCTCAAATGATCAGTAAGGGTAAGCATAGAAAACATAAAACAATCCATAAACATTTGAAAGCAAAAACATGAACATGAAATTTAAACATCAAAATCTTGAGAAAAGACATAAATTGTGGAAGTATGTAAGGTATATATCACAATGGAACATAAAACATGATAAAATATAATGGGAATAAAACATGTAATTGTGGAAACCATTCAGCACATGTTATGATTTCCATAGTAGCCAAGGCATTTCTACCAAGACCATCTTAGTGGACAAAGTCCCTTACTGAATCGAGTTCACTCCTCGTTTCAGTCCTGTAACACTGAACCTAATTAACTTACCATTATAGCCATGTATATATCATGAGATATAAATCATTACCCAATGCATTGGAGGGAGATATAGGTCCCACCCATCTCATAATTAAATCATTCTTACTTGTGCCACAAAATAAACATAAATCATCTATCATAACGAAAATAATAACATGGGTTTCATAAACATCGTCCCATCATAACATAATCCATAAAAAACAAATGGATATCATTCATCATAAGAAGAATCAAACCATTTAAATAATGGATACATTATACTTGAAACATAATCATACTAAAAAATGTCATCTTAGATGGAAAATAGTGTTGATAAAACACCTGAAATGAAATCTTGAGGAAAATATACTTTCTTCTTCAAAATCATTTTCTTTTCACAAAATACCCTGAAATTTTAAAAGAAAAGGGTTTTTTTTGAAAATAATCATGTAATATTGTATAGTAAGCTTCATGAAAATGAGGAATTATGAAACCATAAAAATCCTTTCACACCGTATAAGTTAAAAAAAAACATTCTCCTCGTACTTTTGTTGGAAAAGTCAAAAAGTACCATGTAAGGTAAACAAAAGCAATATTCCTTCCATAACACAAAGTAAAAGTCAAGATGGGTATAAATGACTTTAAACATACATGGAAGAATATTGAAAACATTATGAAAACATTTTTATGGACATGGATGAAAAATATAACCCCGGTAAATACTTACGAATAAACAATCTCAAATAAAAAAGAGATTGCAAAATTATCCCTTTCCATATGTCCGATATGCTTCGTATGTATCCGAACCTCCTGTATAATGATTTAAATAATTTCATTGACTTATTACAGAATTATATTCATTGTTATTATATCCTATGTGGTTCACTTAGGTATTTATATTACCCGTTTATTTTTCAATTCCATGTTAATGTAGCGTTTTGGGTGAAATTGTTTCATTTGTCGTATGTGTTTGGACTTGTTGTTCTTGATATTATTATTACTTATATCATGATTTACTTACTTGAAGAATGTAAAACATGATTTATATATCATATATATTCAGTATATATATATATATAATAGATAGATAAATTAAATGAAACACATCGTTCATGGAGACGGTAGGCCGTACGTATGCATGAACGCTGTTTTCCTTTCTTTATTGACTTGAATGGAAGTAAGTAGATGACATATATATATATATATATATATATATATATAAATACAGTAGCTTCATTATGTCATATATTTCATTATTATTCATTATATATACTTTATAATCATTCTTGAATTGTTAACATGGAGAATGAATCTCATCGCGTCGTGGAGACGGTAGTCCGTATGTACGCACGAGTGATGATATCATTCCCATGATCATGGAATTGTATTGAAGTGTATTTATAATATTTCAGAATCAATATCACTTTACAATAATCATATATAGTTATTTATTTACACCATTATACCCATCCAAGTAAGGTGGTGGTCGAAAACAGATTACACCACAGTGTGGAGACAGTATTCCGTACGTACGCACGCACGGTGATTTCGTTTTCCGTAGGATGGATAGAAGGTGAAATAGGGTTGTTTCATATTTATAATAACATATCAGTATATAATTAATACTTATGTTATTACTTTATAATGATAAAACTAAAGAAGAATAAGTATAAGAAGAAAGAAACTTGAGAAAATCGGAAGAAGAGATTACCTCTTCTTCGACGTACCTCTTTTAAGCTTCCTCTTAAGGAAGTACAGTTGGTATTTTGAGAATACCAGAACCTCCAGAATGTTTCTAGGGATGTGGAGAATAGAAATGGGTAAGGTTTGGCTGAGCTTAAAGGCTCAAAAGGGTGTGAAGAAAAGAGGGAAGGGGTGCCCTTTTTATAAGGGAGGAGAGGCGCACCTTTGGAAAAACTTAAAATATTATTTTATAATAAAGTCATATTCACTTTATAATAGCTAAAAATTGATTTATTTAGAATCTAAAGTTGGGATGGGTCGAAATCCTCTCAACCAATAGATTTTATACAAGTTTAGGTTGCAATTTTAACCTTATTATTTAGATTTAACTCTAAGTTAAATAATTTAACTTTTACCGTGTCATCTTGTTTTCTTACACTATATGGTTGCTAAATTTACTATAACAAGACAACCGAACTCAAAGTGGTTCATTATTAATATATATATCCTTATATAAGTCATTTTTTCCTAACCTAAGATTTTTAGGAATAAAATAACAATTAATAATATAATATTTGTTTTAAAAACAGTTTTATGTCAATTTTGACACTATTTGGTACTTGATTGTTGTGATAATCATAACAGCATGATTAGTTCGAGAAAAGATAATAAAATCAATAATAAAATGTCATATTAACCTATAAAATTAGTTTAATTCATAAAAAGTTTTAAATTACATTTATTTGGGTATTTATAATATCAATTATTTTAATATTTCATTATTTAGGTAATTACTACATCACCATTGTGTCATAAATAAGTTGAATTATTTAATGTCTAAAAATTATAAATAAAATACCATTAGGTATGAAATATTTTTATCTTTCTAATGAATATTTATAGTCTAATTTATCTTATGCATAACCCTATATTAAAAATTAATTAGTTATTAGACTTTGATTTTAACTATTTCAACCATGAAAATTATTTTTTATTTTATAAAGCCGGCTTAGGGGTGTCTGGTGCCCTGCAAAACAGATCCATAAAACCATTAAAAGAGTATAACTAAGGAGCACAAAATTAAATTTCATAGTACCCAAATTCTTCACCGCAACCCAAACTTGATTTCTCTTCCCCAGTGGTTGATTCCCACTCCGGGCTTCTCCAGAAACTTGCACTATGAACGCGATTTCTAAGATTCTCCAGGGAATCCATGTCTGGCGAAGTCATCTTAATCCCACTGCCTTTCTTGATTGCAAGAGTCACCTTCTTATCCCTTTTTAAGCAGACTGGGTCCACATTGGGTGCAGGAGATAGGAATAGTCTTTCCTTGATCTCTTATTTGTAGTTACAACCAACATTGTTTCCCCTGCAAAATTATTTCTGAGTCCCCTGTTGAACAATCTCACTGAAGGACCGACCACCCGAAGCACTCTGGATCTCCTTAACTTTATAATTCTCCTTTCCCACTCCAGGCTGCTCAAATATGTAGTCCCTCCTTTGACCTGGCGTTCTATTCTCACTCAAAGGTAGCCGCACATCCTCTAAAGGAGTGTCCACCACGTCCATGGAGTGTGCCTCCGTCCCAAAACCACTAGCCTGTGGGTTTCCAGACCTCTGGTCTGCACCTACCACTAGAGAGTCTCTCCAGGCCATATTAGGGATATTATGTACATCATAATTCTGACCCAAGACATCCCCTGATTGAACCTCCTCCAGCTCCTTACCTTGGCTATCCTGTTCAGTAACCAATACACCAGATTGTTGGTTACCCAAAACCACCAACTCATCCCCCTTCACTGCAGTCTCCTCCTCCTCAATTTCTTCAGCCAAGAACTCCTCGGACAGACCATTAAACTTGTTACTTAATGAAATAAAATGGGTAGCCAAAGGGTCCAAGATGGAACAATTCCTATCACCTGCCATGACAACCACTTCTTCTGTATTTGCAGCCCCTTCAATCTCAGCCTTCTCTAAACTTGGCTCTATCATTGATCTAGGAGGATTTCTAACATCCTGCAAAACATCCCTGGTAGGCCTTGTAGCAATACTCTCCACATCCAAACCAGCTTCACATGAGACCTTCCCTTTTACACTAGGATTGGCCAAATTCTTGTCCCTGCCCATCTCCAAAACATCCCCCACAGTTTTTCTTCTAACATTAACACCTGGAATCCCAAGAGCTCGTTTTCTATGATGTTCCTCTCCCAACCTTGCTGTGTAACCACCTCGGCATCGGTCAACCGAGTGACCCATACTCTTGAAGAAGCCGTAGAGGTTAGTCCAGTTCTCGTAGATAACCCGTTGCTTGCAACGGTATTCCTCTCCAATCGCGATCCATACAAAATTGAATGAATCATTATTACATGTGTGTTCAAGACCCTTCCATCGTTTCTCCAACCCGGACTTTCTCCCCCCCTTTCCGAAGGCAATGCTAAACCCTAAGGTTGCAGATCTAATTGACGGGGCTCCTAATCTTCAACATTCAACTTCTGAGTTTTCTGAAGCTTCGGGCTTGTTAAATCTTACAATGGTGGCTCGCTTCAACAAGAAGTTGCCCTCAGTTGATGCCTTCGACCGTTTCGTCTTCAGGTCTTGGGATCTCTAGGAACGAGCGGTGGTAGGTTTGCTGGATAGTAAGAAAATTATGATTCGGTTCGAGACAGAGGCTGATTTGATTCAGGCATGGGCGAGTTCTCCCCATGTCTTCAACGGAACTCATTTCCTTCTGCTCCGGTGTTCTTTGACCTACACATGAAGTGTAACTATTTTAACCCTTCCTTAAATAAATTAATAATAAATGTCCTAATCTAATCCAAGTGGACCCAAATGGTCATATTTTATTCCTAAGGTTGTTTTTGGTCGAATTACACTTATCCAATAGAATTAGTACATGTGTTAGGGTAATAATAATATCATTTTTACCCATAATTACCCTATTTACTTTTAACCGTGGTAAATAAAAGTAAAAAGTTACTATTTACAAGAAATTATTTTCATCTCATTGAACCACATTTTAGTCCTTGATATTAAACGTGTCTCTTGGATTTTCAAAATTCCACTCACAGAAGAGGTAAAATTAAGTTTTATGTGAATTTCCAAATTCTCCTAGGAGGTGGGTAAAAGACGGTGAAAAGTTCAATAAAATTTTTATATATCTAAAATTATTATAAAATGACTCAAATGAATTACATTAAACTTATATAGGTATTATGTATCAATTTTGACATAAAATAAATTGAAATAAAATAAATAATTATTTAAATAAAAAGTCCATTTTTAAATAATTACCCATTATTTTCACTATTCATCAAAAATTGAAAGTTTTCCGAAAAATACCAAAAATTCACCCTAGTCTAATTTCGATAGTCTAAATCCAAAAATGAACTCCATTTTTAAAGATAAAATTTTTAAAATTACAAAAAGTGGGTATTACTATTCATAACGGCTAGTTCATAATATTTTAATAACATATCGTTGTTTAGTGAAACTCGGTTTTGCGTATGACATACACTATTGTGGAAGGTTGCGATTTCATGTAAAGCAAGCCAAGTTAGGGTTGTGTGTAGTGAAAGCTCTGTTTGGTGTTGCGTAAAACATAATCAAGACTTATTTCATTTATAAATTAAGCAAAATCTATACTTAATTTTTCTTAGAATAATTTCCACAAAACGAACATGAAATTGTGTGTAACACGAGCCGAGAATAGTGTTGCGTATACTGAAAGCTAATACGGTGTTGCGTATAGTATAAGCTAAACATGGTGTAGTGTATAATAGAAGACATCAATGAAATTAAAAGAATATTTTTCATAAAATCTCAGGGTGTTACATTCTACCGCCCTTAAAATGAATTTCGCCCTCAAAATTTGTCAGGGTTATAAATGGTTTACTACTCAAAAGTTTATTTAATAGAAACCCACATCGTAAAAAGGAATACCAAAAACAATCTTTAAAAACTAATGTATGAAACATAACGGTTACCCAAATTACCTAATCACTGGGTTTCCACATAGAAGAACATAGGTGAAAATATGGATATAGAAGAAAAATCTAACCATCATGTTTTGATGGAGAGTGGTAAAGAACATGGCTATGAAAAAGCCAACAATCACAAAGCCATAGATTTGTGATGATCTAAGGTACCATCTGATTCATCGGATATAAGGACACTTGGGAAACATTTTTGGTTTTCAAGATCATTTCCCTAAAGCGGTAGAAATTGAAAATTAGAAGAAATACTTTCTTGATTTTGGTACAGTCTCAGCGTTGGTTGTTCCTTGGACAATTTACAGTTCATCTGTTAAAGAAATGAAGTTGAATTTTTCATTCGTGAAGTGTTAGCATATCATGTGATAGAATGATGGGTCATTCCATCTGTCTCAAACAAAAGGTTAGAAAAAGTTATCAAAAATACATAAGTCTATCTATAGTGAGATTAATCACATATGGTTCCTAAAATAGATTTATAGATCATATATCATACTAATTAATATAATAAAAATGGTTTCTACTAAACAAGGACTTCTTGTAGGCTAGTGGTAGGAAATAAAGGCTTGTCTCACTTCAGTTGTGGGTTCGATTCCCACAACCTTCTCTGACGCGACGGGTTGTCGCCCGTCCTGCAGATTTTCCTTTTTCTAAAAATACATCATTATAATATTCCATAAATAATATCGAAAGAAAAAAAATATTCTAGCCTTAAACAATTCTATCTGATGTCCAACTTAATCCATTCCAACCTTTAAGCTTATTGAAAATAATTCTTTCCAATCTCATAGTATAAAGAAAATTATTGCTTGAGAGGTCACATAACAAGTACGTGAATACCATCATTTATCCCCCATATATCATACGATATATCTTGTTGGTCACATTCCAAACATTCAAAGTCCTTAATCATGTATTATCTTGAAAAATGAATACCCATTGAACCTTAGTGAAAACAGGAATGCAGTTAAAAGTTAACACTTTCCACATACCAAAATCCCCAAAATTCTATATACTCAAAACATGATATCACTTAGTCCTTATATCAATCATGAGCTCATTAATACTATCAAACAATTTATTTTCTCCTTATCCCTTCATTATGCGCATATCATCTGCTTTCCAAAATATTTGAATCACTTTTCATGGTACAATATTCTTATAGAAAACCTCAATGGACCAATACACAGATATTTCAAAATTCCACGATACTATAAATGAGATTCCATGATACTATTTTGAAATCCCATTAAAGAAACACTTAATCATTACAAAACATCATTGTCACACTCAACATCACAAATAGTGATCACATGTGACTTCCCTTTATCCTTTTCCTTAAGTGGTTTCTCACGTTGATCATCATTAACCCTTAGATTAGGGCATTGATTAGCATAATTCCCCATTTCCTTGCACTTGATGCATTGAAGTGTTGGTGGTGCGTTCTCTGTAGTATTTTATTTATTCACATCATTATCAACCATTTTTCCATTACATCGACACTCAGTTGCTCGATGACCTTCTTTTCCGCACATAAAACATTTTCTAGTCCCTTTAAGACAATCTCACCCATGCTTCTTTCCACACTTTGAGCATAAAGAAACATTTATCTTCTTTTCACCATTATTATGAGATTTCTCCTTGAACTCCATCTTTTGTTTCTTTTCAAAACAATGAGATGGATATGTTACACAAACTTCTAGTTCTACCTTGATAGCACAACACACAATTTCTTCATAACTATTGAAGTCTCTTATAGCTAATGCCCTTCCAATGCTTGGTTTTAAGCCACTGAAAAATCGATCAACTTTACTTTCAGGTTGGATGATAAATCCATATGCATACCTTGCAAGTCTTGTAAAATTTACTTCATATATACCAAGAGATTCATCATCCTTCTTATTAAGCTCAAGAAAATCCTTTTCCACATTTGTTTGAAGGATACAAGGGAAGTACTTACTGAAAAACAAGTTCTTGAACTCGTCCCATTCCAGGGATTCAATTTCATCTTGGGGCCTTGTATTCTTAATTAGAGTCCACCACTGGTCTGCTTCACCTTCTAAACGGTAAACAGCTAAAATGACTTTTTCATGTTCTAAACAGCGAAGTATGGAAAATATCTTTTCAATGGTACTAATTCATTGTTCATCAACAAGTGGATCAAAAGACCCATTAAAAGATGGTGGACGTTGCCTCATGAAGGACTCAATAGAATATTGTTCCCTTCTCTGATCATTTGGAAATATAGAATGATTCATAGCTTGTGTAAGTATAGCAATAAGATTTTTCACTCCATCTACCATCACATTTGGTTGCTCGGGAGGACAATCATTTCATTTTCCATTACATTGCTCAGCACGGTTCTTTTGGGTTCCCGCCATCGTCTAAAACCCAAAAAGAACAGTGTGAGAGGCAAAAATCATGCTAGGAAAACAACATAATAAAGGGGGAGTACCTTCAATATCTAAAATCTTAGATTTAATTCTAATATCGTTACCATAATTCTAGGACTATAACCTATACTTATACTTAACCTTAGGGACATCCCTAGACATACCTTAGAAATATCTCTTGGGATATCACTAAAGTTTTCGCATCCTAGTTTCCAAAGGTTAACTAAACCTTTCCTCTGATACCAACTATAGAGACCCGAAGATTGATGTACATGGACATTACATTACTTTTGCGGAATACTTAATACATAACAAACACAGACATACAAGGAAATTAGTAGTTTAGTGTCTTTGGAAACTCAGAATTTAATCTTCTAATCATGGTGAAAGATCTTCAACATCTCCCATAAAGATCTTCCCATTTTTGTTTTCTTGCTTAAAAACATAATTTAAATCCTGGGGAAAAGAAAACATATAAAGGGTAATCTCAAATGCTTCATAAGGGTAAGCATGGAGAACATAAAACAATCCATAAACATTTGAAAGCAAAAACATGAACATGAAATTTAAACATCAAAATCTTGAGCGAAGACATAAATCGTGGAATTACGTAAGGCATATATCATAATGGAACATCAACCATGATAAAATATAATGGGAATAAAACATGTAATTAAGAAAACCATTCAGAACATGTTATGATTTCCATAGTAGCCAAGGCATTGCTTACAAGACCATCTTAGTGGACAAAGTCCGTTTTTGAATCGCATTCACTCCTCGTTTTAGTCCTGTAACACTGAACCAGATTAACTTACCGTTCCAGCCATGTCTATTTCATGAGATATAAATCATTACCCAATGCATTTGAGGGAGATATAAGTCCCACCCATCTCATAATGAAATCATTTTTACTTGTGCCACAAAATAAACATAAATCATCCATCATAACCCAAATAATAAAATGGGTTTCATAAACATCATCCCATCATAATAAAATCCATACAAAAAATGGATATCATTCATCATAAGAAGAATCAAACCATTTAAATAATAGAGACATTATACTTGAAACATAATCATCCTAAATAATGTCATCTTAGATGGAAAATAGTTTTGATAAAACACCTGAAATGAAATCTTGAGGAAAATATCCTTTCTTCTTCAAAATCATTTTCTTTTCACAAAATGCCAAGAAATTTTAAAAGAAAATGGTTTTGTTGAAAATAATCAAGAAATATTGTATAGTAATCTTCAAGAAAATGAGGCGTTATGAAACTGTAAAAATCCGTTCACGCCATATAATTTAAAAAACAGTTCACCTCGTACTTTTGTTGGAAAAGTCAAAAAGTACCACATATGGTAAACAAAATAAAGATTCCTTCCATAACACAAAGTAAAAGTCAAGATGGGTATAAATGACTTTAAACATACATGGAAGAATATAAAACACTTTTTGAAAACATTTTTATGGACATGGATGAAAAATATAACCCCAGTAAATACTTACGAATAAGCAATCTCGAATAAAAATGAGATTGCAAAATTATCCCTTACCTAATGTCCGATATGCTTCGTATGTATCCAAAAATCCAGTATAATGATTTAAATAATGTCATTGACTTATTACAGAATCATATTCATTGTTATTATATCCTATATGGTTCACTTAGGTATTTATAGTACCCGTTTATTTGTCAATTCCATGTTAATGTAGCATTTTGGGTAAAATTGTTTCATTTATCATACGTGTTTGGACTTGTTGTTCTTGATATTATTATTACTTATATCATGATTTAATTACTTCCAGAATGTAAAAAATGATTTATATATCATATATATTCAGTATATATATATATAATAGATAGATAAATGAAATGAAACACACCGTTCATGGAGAGGGTAGGCCGTACGTACGCATGAACGTTGTTTTCCTTTCTTTATTGACTTAAATAGAAGTAAGTAGATGAAATATATATATACATATATATAAATACAGTATCTTAATTATGTCATATATTTCATTATTATTTATTATATATACTTTATAATCATTCTTGAATGGTTAACATGGAGAATGAATCTCATCGTGTCGTGGAGATGGTAGTCCGTACGTACGCACGAGTGATGATATCATTACCATGATTATGGAATTGTATTAAAGTGTATGTATAATATTTAAAAATCAATATCACTTTACAATAATAATATATAGTTATTTATTTACACTAGTATACCCATCCAAGTAAGGTGGTGGTCGAAAACAGATTACACCACGGCGTGGAGACGGTATTCCGTACGAACGCACGCGCGGTGATTTCATTTTCTGTAGGATGGATTGAAGGTGAAATAGGGTTGTTTAATATTTATAATAACATATAAGTATATAATTAATACTTATGTTATTAATTTATAATGAGACATCTAAATAAGAGTAAGTAGAAGAAGAAAGAAATATGAGAAAATCGGAAGAAGAGATTACCTCTTCTTCGACACACCTCCTTTAAGCTTCCTCTTAAGGAAGTAGAGTTGGTCTTTTGAGAGGACCCAAACCTCCAGAATGTTTCTAGGTAAGTAGAGAAGAGAAATGGTCAGGTTTTGGCCGAGCTTCAAGGTTCAAAAGGGTGTGAAGAGAAGAGGGAAGGGGTGCCCTTTTTATTAGGGAGGAGAGGGGCACCTTTGGAAAAACATAAAATATTATTTTATAATAAAGTCATATTCGGTTTATAATAGCTCCAAATTGATTTATTTTGAAGGAAAAATGGGGATGGGTCTAAATACTCTCAACCAATATATTTTAGACAAGTTGAGGTTACAATTTTAACCTTATCATTTAGATTTAACTCTAAGTTAAATAATTTAACATTTACCGTGTCTTCTTGTTTTATTACACTATATGGTTGGTAAACTTACTATAAAAAGCCAAAAGAACCCCAATTGGTTCATTAATAATATATATATCCTTATATAAGTCATGTTTCCGAACCTTATATTTTTAGGAATAAAATAATAATTAATAATATAATATTTGTTTTAAAAACTATTTTATGTCAATTTTGACACTATTTGGTACTTGATTTTTGTGAAACTCATAACAGCATGATTAGTTTATAAGAATTTAATTAAATCAATACTAACATGTCATATTAACCTTGAAAATTAGTTTAATTCATAAAAAGTCTCAAATTATATTTATTTGGGTATTTATAATATCAATTATTTTAATATTCCATTATTTAGGTAATTAATGCATCACCATTGTGTCATAAATAACATGAATTATTTAATTTCTAAAAATTAAAAATAAACTACCATGAGGTATGAAATCGCTTTATATTTATAATGAATATTTATAGTCTAATTTATCTTATGCATAACCCTATATTAAAAATGAATTAGTTATTAAACATTGATTTTAACTATTTTAACCCTTCTTTAAATAAATTAATAATAAATTTCTTAATCTAATCCAAGTGGACCCAAATGGTCATATTTTATTACTAAGGTTGTTTTTGGTCGAATTACACTTATCCAATATAATTAGGACATGTTTTAGGGTAATAATAATATCATTTTACCCTAAATTACCCTATTTATTTTAACCATGGTAAATAAAAGCAAAAAGTTACTATTCACCAAAAATTATTTTCATCTCATTGAACCACATTCTAGTCCTTTATATTAACCGTGTCTCTTAGATTTTTTAAATTACACTCACAAAAGCGGTAAAATTATGTTTTATGTGAATTTCCAAATTCTCCTAGGAGGTGAGTAAAAGACGGTGAAAAGTTCAATAAAATTTTTATATATCTAAAATTATTATAAAATGACTCCAATGAATTACATTGAACTTATATAGGTATTATGTATCAATTTTTACCTAAAAAAAATTTAAATAAAATAAATAATCATTTAAATAAAAAGTCGGTTTTTAAATAATAACCCAGTGTTTTCACTATTCAGCAAAAGTTGAAAGTTTTCAGAAAAATACCAAAAATTCACCCTAGTCTAATTTCAATATTCCGAATCCAAAAATGAAGTCCATTTTGAAAGATAAAATTTATAAAATTACAAAAGTGGGTATTACTATTCATAATGGCTAGTTCATAATATTTTAATAACATATCGTTGTTTAGTGAAACTCGGTTTTGTGTACAACATAAGCTACCGTGGAAGGTCGCAATTGCGTGTAAAGAAAGACAAGTCAGGGCTGCATGTAATGAATGCTCTGTTTGGTTTTGCGTATAACATAATCAAAACTTATTTCATTTATACATTATATAAAATCTATACTTAATGTTTCATAGAATAATTTCCACAAAACGAACTTGAAATTGTGTGTAACACGAGCCAAGAATAGTGTTGCATATACCGCAAGCTAATACGGTGTTGTGTATAGTACAAGATAAACTTGGTGTAGTGTATAATAGAAGATATCAATGATATTAAAAGAATATTTTTCATAAAATCTCAGGGTGTTACAGGTTATCACATGAACACACTCTTTATTACCCCAATCATCTATGTGGTTCTTAAGATGGACCACCATCTTTTTAGAAGGTTGCTCAAGTGTTGTCCTTGAGTGAAATTTTCCATGTTTTTAGATCCTTCCAACCATTATTGCAACACAACCACTGATTCTATAGTGTGAATAAAATTTTAGGTTCCCTTTTTAGTCTTCCTTGATCTCTTCTATAGAAACACTGACTATAATAAAACATAAAATTCTCAATGATAATTGATTCTTTAGTGTGAAACAAGATCTGTGGAGTGGGGTCTATCTTTGAGATAGATCTATTTATAAATATATTATAGAAACTCTCTAGGGAAGATATATTAACGTGAATCAATAAAAATACTCTAATAATCACTTGAAACATTCTTCAATTTTTCAAAAAAAAACAATTACACAAACCTTTAAATGGGTTTTGGTCAATAGATGCCTTCACCACAGCATGAACCATGCCTTGGTGAATGAGGTCAATCTTTAATAGACAATGAAAAGTATAGTGTAGAGATACTATATATTTTTCATCAATAACATCATAATGAGAATCGTATATATGGGAAACTGATAATATCACCATTCCATGGTGATCCAGGACATGTTTTGGTGGCTATTACTGAAGGCATTGTAGAATGAAAATCTGGTTGAAGAAATAGAAACCATATGGAGAAAAAATGGACCAACCATATGTTATCACCACTGAAGTATCCATACACCTAAATAAGTGAATGATCTCAATAGTGGCACCAAAAAGTTGTAGAATGTGTGGGAAAGGAAGTATAACTAGCATGGGCTAGTATGAGAAAAAGAAGATAAAAGTCTGTTCGTGTCAATTCAAGGATATGAGATAATGTACATAGTGCGGGGAGACACCATAGGTTGATATTTATATTACTTATAGTTATAATGATTATCAATGAGAGGCCAAACCATGGGAAAGTATGATATGTGAGGATGAAGTATCCAAAAGCAACTGAATAAGACCTAAAAACATTGGGAAGGAAATAAAGGATTGACCACGATATGGAGAAGAAATTCCACACTATGGTGGCTATAAAATGGATAGAATATTTTCACCATTACATGCATCTTGAAATATGTGTTAATGATAAATGATAAAGTCACACGATTATTCAAAATGGGAAACTGGTGGATGACTAATATGTTGAGAATGACACTTTTATTTAGGAATTTCCCCATGGAGAATAGTGAATGACTGTATAGATATTGTGGTGGTCATGGTTAATATCATACCATATGAGGATGAAATACGAAATGGTCAGGTGATGGAGACCACACCATGGAGGATAAGTGTCAAACATCAAGGTTTATGAAGTAATAGAAACACGAGATATGTAAGTATAGAGAGAGCTATGTTGGATATCATTTTTACAAGAATCATTCTATGACATTAACATCATTACAAAAAAAAATTGGTCTTTCAAATTCATGTTTTAAAAATTTCACATGACTTACATTGTTAGGATAATATCCCAAGGATTTTGGATCCAAATCGATGGGTTGGAGCCCTAAAATAGGCAAATTAGATTTCACTATGTCATGGTGGATTGTAACCTTGTGAAAATAAAGTAAACAATTTTATTCAGAGGTGTAAATCATAGATCCATATATAGAGAATTTATTCAAATTAGAGAGACATGTTGGAACATACTAAAGCTTCATGTCACACATGACATGACTGTTGAAAATACAGAGAATAAAAATAGACACCAACCCTTGGATCAAGGGATTGGTTATTGGGATCTATACAAATTATCTTGGATGTTCTCGAGAAAATAATCAGAGAATTGATAGCATATTGCATATCTGATCAAGAAGAATGAAATGAATGAAAAACCAAAGAATCATCGAAAAATATTGTTCATAGGAAGGAGATTCAAAGAGGAATACCAATATTGCATCTGGTCCTACTTCAGAATAAAATATTTGAGATGATAGTGGAAGAGTTTCATTAAAATCTCTAGTTAAATAGGACAGAGCTCCATAGGATAATTCCATGTTGGAATTATCCTCATCCAAATAAAAATATTTTTTGTTGTGATTTATTGTAGAAAAAAGATCTAACACTCACATCAAGGCATTGATCTCATTTAAAAAATATGGAGAGAACAAAAAAAATAGACTCTTAAAAGAGAATCTATATATAGATGGATATTGAAGGTATATCAATGAACTATTCAAAATGCATACATACCCTAAAATATATAAACATTTGAATATGACATGTAAGTCTATAAATAATCTATCCTCATTTTAAAATAGTGTGCTAATAGACAAGATGATGGAGTTCCACTAGATCAGTAGTACACCATTCCAAATTTACTTATATCACATATAGTGCGGAGTGTTATAATACGGTATACTGACATAAATCAATATGTATTCTCTTTGGATTAGTCATTATTTTTCATCCAAGTAAAATCACTATATGTGCATGATTTACTTTCTACATTTGTTTTATTTTTAGCATGAGAGACGTAAGAGAATATTATATTGAATGTTCTCCTCTAAGAATGGAATAATATTGATACGACTAAGATGACCATCAAAAAGAAATATCTAATTCCTTCCCCCACCCTCAGGGTGTTCCAGGTCAATTTTGGTCTGAATAAGTTGAATCATATCTGAAAAGTTCTTACTTTATGGTTCAATCTCTTTATCCATTTTGATTTTTTTGTGAGCATGGAATCAATGATAAAATACCCATTTTTTTAAGGAATAAATTTTAATAAATGGTAAGAAGAAGTTTTTATGTCTCTTTAGGCTTATGGAAAAGAGATTATGGGACATGTTATTCTAGATGGTGATTTGAAAATGCACAATGAAAGAATTAGTGATGGAAAGATGAAGATGATTTTGAATAAATCCTTCTCTGAAAATGTTTATAAGAAAACCGCTCATTGTGAAAGTACATTAGAGATATTGAAGTCTCTAAAAATTATTTTTTTGGAGAATAGTGTATGTAAAATAGAAATAGGTATTATCCTCTAAAATTAGTGAATATATTCATATGTGTAAAGGAAAAAATAATAAGAAAATGAAGAATAAGAAGAATAATTTTTGGAAGATTATTACTCAAATCGAGGTAAATGATTCCAATTATATTATTATTTATGACTATAACTATAGTATTGAGGATGTTTTAAAAACAATGAATTCATATATTACCTAGAGATAGATAAATATGTGTATTCTTGTGATGATGTGGTGAAAACATCATGTTTTCAATATGGTGAATGTTCTTGAAGTAATCAATACATGAACCAATTCATATATGAAAATTCGGATCAAAATGAAATCATTCACACAGTGTATTTATATTTTGTTGAATATTTGTCAATGGAGAACAATAGATTGAAAAAAATGAATGTGTTATTAAGTTTTACATGAAGAATATGTGTGTAAAAATGATGGACGATCATAATATATTCAAAAAACTTTCATAGGAAATAGGTAAAGAAATGGAAATGTAAAAAAAATTATATTAAATAATTCTTCCTCTGAGGAGATATATTGAAGAGGATAGAATATGTTGAATATAATTTGGTTCAAGGTTAAATAAGATATCTACCCAATTAAGGGAGGAGTATGGGATAATCATTAAAGTTTAGAAGATACTAAAATATTTTATTCAAGAAAAAAATATCCCTCTATTGGATGCATCAACAAGTTATGATCACAAAGATAAATATTTGAAAATAGTAAAATAAATTTAAGGTATTATAAAAATTTGTCCACAAAGAGATACTATTGTGAAATAATGGGGCACACCATGAGTGTGCGTTTCGAAGGCCAGGGGATCAATAATGGAACACGAACTGCTACATCAGCATACCAACCATTAAGTACTAAAAAGAGGTATGTTTTTATAGTAGACGTTTTATTTATGATAATCCATGACTTACAGAAAGAGATTAAAGTAGGTGGAGAACCAAATATGTCATAAGGAAATACCACTTTTATATAACATACAATGAGAGAGTTTATATATGAATAAACCATGTCGCGATGAAAAGAAAAGATTTAATTTTTTGGGATGAAAACATGGAGTTCAGTGAAAGGTAAACCAAGAAACCATTATGTTACACTTGTTAAAACCCTTTTATAAATTAGGGAAGCATATTTGGAAGATAATGGGTAGGTAAGTTTTTCCAAATCTAATGAATAAGTAAGTGAAATTAATGAAATATTCATCAAAGATAAATAACTCTGTAATGATTCTTATAGAGAAGATGACAAACATGAAGTATGCCATGGTGGTTTCAAAAATTACACCACAAATAAATAGGAAAAGGTTTTTGGAAGATTCAACATATAGTAGAGGAATCATTAAGAGAGATGCATTAGTGTTTCATCAGAATAATAACCATGAAAAAGTGGGGCTTTTCCCACAATAGAGATAAAACCCAAGATAAGGAAGATAGAAAAACCAAGAGATAACATTCAATGTGATGTTTTCACAAGTGGCACTATGAAAAGAACCACTATCGAGTCTTGGAAGAAGATTGAAAGTAAAGGGATGGTCCACCATGACCAACCATAATCCTCAAACTAAGGATGTTGGAGGCACCCCTATCAAATGGTAATTAAATGTCTCTAAAATATATTGGATGTGGTACAAGATTATGGGGATATAATATCCATGGGGTATACACATTCAAAGGATAGATATTCATTATAATTAGGTGATGGTACTGAAAGGAGATATTTTGATGTTCTATAAGAGGATGTGATGAGATAGAGAGAGATAAATGCAAAAAAGTGAAGTTAAGATTCTTGAAATTCCAAATTTGTATCAGGTATGCAAAAGGATAAATCTAAATAAAAAATATTTCCAAGAAAACACTTTTAATTTGAAATCTAAAAAACAATATTTAATGATGGAATGATGGATAAAAAACTAAGAAGAGTCTTATTTGATGTTGAAGTGGTGTAAAATATATACTTGAATGTTCTAATGGAATCAAAGTCTTATCTGATATAGTATGTTATATCAAGAAATATATTTAATGGTTCAAGAACGCTAAGGAATATAAATTAGATTAGAATATAAGTAACACCATATATGAATTTCATGATTATTTGTTTATGTATTAATAAGTGGTTTTAGATAACTGTTTTAGGATACTAATAATTAGCATGAAGAGAATTTCATTATCAAAAAGTGGTTCCCTATACTGAAAATTATCTCAAGACATGATGTAAAAAATTGAAGGTGATCATAGGGATTTAGTGATGAGTAATTAACAGTTGTTTATCCTTATTTGAGAAAGAAGCGACCCTAAGTATAATGGATGATTAGAGACATTAAGTGGTATCACAAGTTTATTAACAATGAGATGTATAAATTAATTTAATATGAGTTATGCCTCCCACACTTATATTTTAACAATTATTTACTGATTATTTGGTGATGTTGTGATTGATATTATAGGTAGAGTATTTTATGCATGAAGCAGATAGAGATGGATTCATTTTTTGAAATTAAGTGAGTAATAGGGACAACTTTGAGAATGGAATCTTATAATATTGATTCCTACATTGATTTATGGCTCATTATACTATTATGATTTGTTGATTACTTGAATTCCATGTGGTGAATACCATTTCTATTTTTTTTTGGAAAAAATATAGCTTATATTGTATGTTTTAATAAAGGAAAACACATTATAGGAAATATTTTCAAATGGTATACAAATACAAGATGTTTTGGGATTTCAATTAGATATTTCATATGGGCGTAGAAGAATTAAAAAATAATGGGGTAGAATAATCCCTACATATTTGGATTTTTGATGATGGAGGAGAACACCTTTCCTTGATATTATTTTTAAGATAATTGAAAATCTAGTAAAAGAAGATTAATTGGAAAAGGGGGAGTAAAATCTGATGAAAACTTCCCATGGAGTTTTTTGGGGAGTGAACATGAAGAAAAATAAATATTTGAAGACCCTATTCATTCTAATTATCCAAGGGGGAGTAATGAAGTTGGAATTGATTTTGAATTTTGATATCAAGGGGGTAAAATTGAATCATGAATCCATATTATTAATAGTATTAGATATATTTGATGGAGTATGGATTTTTGATAGAATTGAAAAAATTATAAAGGGAAGGAATATTGGAACCAAATGTATGTTTGGAGTTTGATTTTATGTCAATAACTATAAAATTATATTTCCATGGAAGATTTGGAGAAGTGGTGAAAATGGAAGAAGGATTAAGTTTAATTGTATTTATTTTCAATCATTAGATGTGTTTTCAAGAATTGAAGAAGTAGTCTTGATACCACTAAAGATCAAGAACATGGTTGTGGATCTGGAAATAATAGAAAGAACCATGTTTAATATTCTTATTCAAGCATATTATGTCTTTGGATAGCGTTGGAGAACATAATAAATGATCTTGATATGAATAGGAGAATATTGGTAAATGAATCCTTCACTATGGCATGCACCATGCAAAGGTGAATGATGCTAAGGCACAATGGATGTGGAAATGTCTTGAGTGGTAATAATATTAATTTTTTATCAATAATTTCATAATGTGAATCCTATATTTGGGAAATAGAGAATATCCCCACATCTTGGTGATCTTGGATAAGTCACAATGGCCATTTTTAATGGAATTATAGAATAAAAAATTGGTAAAATAAATAGAAAATGTATGGAAAAAAATAGACTAACCCTTATCTAGGACCACTAGAGCATCCAACCAACCATGGAAGTGGTAAACCTCAATAGTGGTGCTTGTATGGAGTGTCATGGGAGAGAAAGTAAGCATAGGTAGTGTGGGGTGATGCTAGGAAAATGATATAATATGTAACATGGGTCAACACTATGAGAGGTGACAGTAGTTGTAATGTGGAGTTACACCATGGGATGACAACAATAGTCTTTTGAGAAATGATTCTTATCAATGAGAGCTAAGATTATGAAAAAGTTAGATGTGGAAAAAGAAAGTATCATAGATCAATTGAATCAAACCTCATAACAAAATTAAGGTTTCATAAGAAAAACTATGCTATGAAGAAGAAAGAACACATTGTAGATGTTTCAAAATGGTGAGCTGATTTTCACCATGACATGGATATATAAAAATTATTTCAATGATAAATGATGAAGTCTCAAGCTAGGTCAAAAGGGGAAACTGGTGGAAGACTAAATCATGGAGATCAACATTTGGATTTGGGTAATTCCTTGTGTAAAATAGGGAATGATAGAGTGGGAATTATGATGTGAATGGTCAGTGGTATACGAAAGAAGAAGGATAGTCAAAATGATCATACCATATAGACCATGCTATAGAGGAGAACACATCGAGCATTAGAATTTATGGAGTTGGTGCAACATGGTCAAGTTAAGTGTGGAGTGAGATACGTTAGATATCACTATTCCTTGAAGAGCATTATTCCATGTAAATCATTAAAACACATCATGGTTAATAGAAATAGTGTTCTAAAAAGGTATCATCAATAGTGATATGAGGATAAAATGTCTTGTAGTTCAGAGTAAAATTGAAATTTTAGGGCAAAAAAATAGTTTTTTCATATTTCATATGTCATGGTGGACTAAAACTTGGTGAAAATAATGGATTTTTTTATTTTTCAGTTGAAATCACATAGTAAAATCTGGAAAATTTATTTGAGTTATAGAGAAATGTTCGATCACACTAAAACTATGTGGTAAAATTGGAATGATTGTGGAAATTTTGGAGAATTAAAATCAATACCAACCATTGGATCTGACGATTTCTTGATGGGATTTATAAAAATTCTCTTTAAATTTTTGGAGGAAATAATAAGATAATAAAGATAATATCAAATATCTAACAGAGTAGAAATAAAATATAGAAGAGACTATGAATCATTGAAAAATATAGTTGAAAAGAAAAAAGGAGTGATAAAAAGGAATACCATTTTCGTATCTAGTTCATCTTGAGAAGAGGAGGCTCAAGAGGAGAGTGAAAGAGTTCAATTGGAAGACATGGTGTAAGAGTATATATTGTGATTGGATAATCAATGTTTTAAAATATCCTCATTAGGAGAAAATGTGTTACTATTTTGATTTATAGATGAAAAATATCAAACCCTTACAACGAGGAGTTAATCTCATCTAAATAAAGAGAGTACAGAAAAGGTGAATCTTAAAGGATAAAATACCTAATGATAAATATGGAAGGTATCTCAATGACCTATGCTGAATGAAGTTAGATCCTCAAGTTTAAAAATTATTGATGAAGACTTGTGAGTCTATAAACTACTCATCATTTTAATAATGTAGTTTGTTAGTAAGAAAGAAGAGGGAGTGTCCCTGGATCATTAGTGCTCCTTCCCAAATGAATTTTTAACACATATAGGGAGTATTTATATATTATAAAACACCAACACAATGTAGTTTGTAAATTCATTAGATTAACCCTTAGTGTTGAACCAAGTAAAATCCTTATGTGTGCATGGTTTACTTCGTATGTATATTTTATTTTTGGTTTAAGAGACATAAGAGAAAAAGAGATTGAATGGTTCCTAAAAAAGAACTATATTAATACATCAAAGTGGAAAATAAAAAAAAAGTTTAATTATATCAACACGTTAATACACCTAGAGTGTTTCAGATGAATCAGGTATCGATAACCACACATAGTAATTCCAGTTTCAACTAAAAAATTTCTTTTAGCACCACTATCTGAACCATGAACCCCCACCCATCTCATCACATAAATAATTATCAAACAATTGTGATAATAATGGTTATAGTGATAAAAAATATTTATGTCATTATCTATACTAAAAGAAATTAAAACTATCAAAATAGTTAAAATCATTAATATAAAACACAATACTCTAATGGTTATATCTATTTAGATAGTTTTTAATTATTTGGTGAATTTTTATGATAATGTATATGATGCGTGATTTCATATTTATGTTTCTATTTCAATAAAGATGCATATATAATTATAAATCATGAATCTATCTTTCCCACTATTGTAATGTAATTTAATATCATGGGTAGGGACTGGTGTGTGTGTGCCTGTTTGTATTACACAACTAATTTTTTTCAAAATTCCATGTCATAAACATAGATCTACTATATTTTTGGTATATCTTCTAATCGAATTAGTTTAGGAAATTCTTGTATAGAAGTAAAAATATTAAATTATACAATTGTAGAACTGAAATGTTTAGTAGTATATTAATAAAATCAACAATAGAAACAAGTTATCACTAAAATATCTCAAGGGTAAAATAACACTTTTGATGTCCCTATAACCACATTTCATAAAGTAATTATGGAATAATTTATAAGGAATTAATTTTTATAGTTTTTTGTACTAAAATTAACTTTATCTAAAGAACATTAAATATATATGTTTCTTATTTTATCACTATTGATAATTTATGATTCAATTAAAAAATTAGATTAACAACATATATTAGGATCTTATATAATATCTTTTATTTCTTAACAAGTATCTAAATAACTATCATAATAATGTATATAATATAAATATAAAAATATCACACCATTTCTAGTAATAGTCAAAAGTAATAAGACGTTGAGAATGATAAATCTAATGTTATCTTCAAATAATTCCTTCTTTAACCCATCTCTAGAAATTAAAAAAATCTGTAATAAAGAGAGAGGATATTTTTTTTATTTCACCAGAATTACACTCAATAGAAGATATTATTTTTATTGAAAATTTAAATCCATTTAAATTTAAGATTTATTAATATTTTTACTTATGTTTTTTATAACTTCCAAGAGGATATAATAGTTTTTTTCTTTATCATACTTTCTTAAAAGAAGAATATATTGTCTAAGGTAGATAATACTCTACATAAATGGGATGATACATCCAATAATTTAAAATAACTATGATTTTTCAGGCTTGATGTTAATATAAATATTCTTTATTTTATTTTTATGTTCTTATTAAAATTTTGTAAAAGTGGTAGAGGTTTCTATATATCTACTATTTATAAAACCATTATTGTTTTTAATTGGGGGGGGGATAATTTAAAAGTTTAACTTTTACTTCAAAAAGAGAGTTTTATAAAATCCAGGGGGAATATATTTTCTAAAAAATTAAATGTGGAGGAGTTTGATTTAATCTTAATGGTTCTTTCATTTTGAAAATATCAAAGGAGTGGAATATAAGAAAATTTATAATTTTTTATTTTTTCACAAGGGGGGGGGGACTTGTGAAATTGATAATCCTTTAATAAAAGGTGATACTTTTTTTAAATTTATCACCTGTGGATATAGAGTTTTATTTTTTAGTTTGTATTGATGTAGAGACCCGAAGCTTGATGTACATGGACATTACATTACTTTTGCGGAATACTTAGTACATAACAAAAACAAACACACAAGGACCGTAATAGTTTAGTGTCTTTGGAAACTCGGAATATAATCTTCTAATCGTGGTGAAAGATATTCAACATCTCCCATAAAGATCTTCTTTTTTTTACCTAAAACCTTTCTTTATATCCTGGGGAAAAGAAAACATAAAAGGGTGAGCTCAAATGCTCAGTAAGGGTAAACAAAAGAAATATCAATCACATCATATTCATAAGAACATAACATTTTGGAAATCTTACCCTGCAAAAGAGATCAAAATTTCATAACATGGGATAAATCATGGTAGTGAAATGTAATCACAATAATCACAACTTAAAACATGATGCTTTGTGGAATACACACATAATCATAGAGAATCATTTCTTATTAATCAAGACTCATTGCCAAGACTATCTTAGAGGACAAAGTCCATTTTTGAACAGAGTTCACTCCTCGTTTCAGTCCTGGTTCACTGAACCGATTTAACCCGCCGTTCTAGCCATGTCTATCTCATGAGATATAAAATCTTTACCCAATGCATTGGAGAGAGATATAGGTCCCACCCATCTCATAATTATACCATTCATATGTGTGCCACAAAATCATAAATCATACATAATTGCATAACCCATGTAATAAAAATGGGATTCTTAAACAACATGACGTCATAAAACAACTCATATAAGATAAATGAATTCATAAAAACAATTCCATCACAACATAATAAAATCATTGTAATAATAGGGATAGAAACAAAAACCTATATTATCTTAGATGGAAAATAATTTTTATAAAACGCTTGAACTCCATTCTTGAGGAAAATATCCTTTCTCCTTCAAAAACACTTTTCCTTTCTTAACATGTCGTACAATTCATAACTAAAAGAAGTTGATTAAAAATAAACTTGAAAACTTGTAAAGTAAGCTTCTTGGAAATAAGGTTTTAAAAATCCATTCATGCCGTATAAGTTAAAAAAAACATTCTTTGTACTTTTTTCGAAAAAGTCAAAAAGTACATCGTACGAAAAAAGAAAAAATATTCCTTTCATATCCTTTACTAAAAACTCACCAAAGGGTAAAATTGGATTTAAACAATTGTAGGTGGATGGAAATAATATTACATATTGAGGAAACAAGGATGTGGATGATAAAATACACCCCAGTAAATTTTAAAGTATAAACAATCTTGGATAAAAATGAGATTGTGATATTTCCCTTACCTTAGGTCCGATTTGCTTCGTAAGTGTCCGAACATCCTATATAATGATTTAAATAATGTCATTGACTTATTCCAGAATCATACTCATTGTTATGATATCATACATGGTTCACTTATGACTTTATTTTACCCGTTCTTTTGTAAATCGTTTCGTTTTTCGTTCGTGTTTTGACTTGTAATTATTCATATGATTACTTAGATCATGATTACTTAATTCCAGAATATAAAACATTATTTATATATAATATATATGCATAATATACATATATATAATAGATCAGTAAATGGAAAGAAATACACCGTTCATGGAGACGGTAGGCCGTACGTACGCATGAACGGTGTTTTCGTTTCCTTATTGAGTTGAATGGAATTAAGTATATGAAATACATATATATACACATAAATCCAGTATAATTATTATGTCATATATTTCATGATTACTTATTATATATACTTTATAATCATTCATTAATGGTTAAAGTGGAGAATGAATCTCATCACGTCATGGAGACGGTAGTCCGTATGTACGCACGAGCGATGATATCATTCTCATGATCGTGGAATTGTATTAGAGTGTATGTATACTATTTTAGAATCAATATCACTTTACAATAATCATATATAGTTATTATTTACACCATTATACCCATCCAAGTAGGGTGGTGGTGGAAAATAGATTACACCACGGCGTGGAGACGGTATTCCGTACGTACGCACGCGCGATGATTTCATTTTCCGTAGGATGGATAGATGGTGAAATAGAGTTGTTTCATACTTATAATAACATATCAGTATATGATTGATACTGATGTTATTACTTCATAATGAAACAACCTAAGAAGAAGAAGTGGAAGAAGAAATAAAGTTGAATGAATCGGTAACGGACATTACCTCTTCTTTGAAGCGCCTCTTTGAGATCTCCTTTTAGGGAACTAAAGTTGATCTTTGAGGAAGACCAGAACCTCTAGGATGTTTCTAGGGAAGTGGAGAAGATAATTTGTCAGGGTTTGGCCAAGCTTGAAGGCTCAAAGTGGTGTGAGGAAGAGAGGGAGGAGGTGCCCTTTTATAAGGGAGGAGAGGGGCTCCTTTGGAAAAACTAAAAATATTATTTTATTATAAAGTAAAATTCGGTTTTAAATATCTCCAAATTGAGTTATTTCAAAGCTAAGGTGGGGATGGGTCGAAATCCTCTAATCCAATATAATTTAGACAAGTTTAGGTTCCTATTTTAACCTTATCATTATATTTAACTTTAAGTTAGATAATTTCACTTTTACCATGTCTTTTTGTGTTCTTACACTATAAGGTTAATAAAATTACTATAAGAAGCCAAAAAAACCGCAAGTTGTTTATTATTAATATATATAACTTTATCTAATTCATTTGACCGAACCTTAGATTTTTAGGAATAAAATAACAATTGATAATATAATATGTGTTTTAAAAACTATTTTATGTCCATTTTGACACTATTTAGTAATTGATTTTTCTAAAATTAATACCAGAATGATTAGTTCGAAAAGAGTTAATTAAATCAATACTAACATGTCATATTAACCTATAAAATTAGTGTAATTCATAAAAAGTATCAAATTACATTTATTTTGGAATTTATAACATCAATTATGTAAATATTTCACTAATAAGATAATTACTGCATCATCTTTGTGTCATAAATAAATTAAATTATTTAATGTCTAGAAATTACAAATAAAAAACCATTATGTGGGAAATCATTTTTATATTTCTAATGAATATTTATAGTCGAATTTTTCTTATGTATAACCCTATATTAAAAATGATATACTTATTAAACTTTGATTTTAACTATTTTAACCCTTCTTTAAATAAATTAATAATAAATGTCCTAATCTAATCCAAGTGGGCCTAAATGGTCATATTTTATTTCTAATGTTGTTTTTGGTCGAATTACACTTATCCAATAGAATTAGGACATGTGTTAGGGTAATAATAATAACATTTTTACCATTAATTACCCTATTTACTTTTAACCGTGGTAAAAAAAAGTAAAAAGTTACTATTCACCAAAAAATATTTTCATCTCATTGAACCACATTTTACTTACTAACATCAACCGTGTCTCTCGGATTTTTGAAATTACACTCACAGAAACGGTAAAATTAAGTTTTATGAAAAATTCATTTTTTTTAACTACCACTTAGTGGTTTCACTATTCATCAAAAAATGAAAGTTTCCAGAAAAATATCAAAAATTAGGCCTAAGAAATATTTGATATTATGAACTCAAAAATGATGTCTATTTTACCAAATTCAAAACATATCAGTTGCATTAATTAATTTAAAAATTAATTCTTGTCGTCAAAACAAATAGCGTGTTCTTAAGAGATAATAACTATCAAAAGATTGACACTAGTTTATGTCTGGTTTAAATGTAGAATTACATCCAATGACCAACATTGTATTAAATTGTAAAAATATATTCTAAATATACTTTTAAACCTCTCAAATGAATAATTTATCACTATTAATTATTTCGATTAAAAAATTAGTTTTTAATTAAAATTTAGTAATTTTCACTATTCATCAGAATATGAAAGTTATCCGAAATGCACCAAAATTTCACCTTAGGCTAAATTCGATAGTCCGAATCCAAAAATGAAGTCCATTTTGAGAGATAAAATTTCTAAAATTTTAAAAGGTGGTTATTACTATTCATAACTGCTAGTTTTAATAATATTTTAATAGCATATATTTGTTTAGTGAAACTTGGTATTGCGTACTACACACGCTATCGAGGAAGGTCGTGATTGCGTGTAATGCGAGGCAAGTCTTGGATGCGTGTTGTGCAAGATTCTTTTGGTGTAGCGTACAACACAAGACATTAATGAAATTAAAAAGAATATTTTTCATAAAATCTCGGGGTGTTACATTCTACCCCCCTTAAAATGAATTTCGCCCTCAAAATTCATCGGGGTTATAAATGGTTTACTACTCGAAATTTTCATTAATAGAAACCCACATCATAAAAAGTAATACCAAAACTTGGCTTTAAAAACAAAAGTATGAAACGTAACGGTTACCCAAATTAACTAATCACTGAGTTTCCACATAGGAGAACATAAGTGAAAATATGGATATGGAAGAGAAATCTAATTTTCATGTTCTGATGAAGAGTGGTAGAGAACATGGATATGAAAAATCCAACAATCACAAAGCCATAAATTTGTGATGATCTAGGGTACCATCTAGTTCATCGGATACAAGGACACTAGGACAACATTTTTGGTTTTCAAGATCATTTCCCTAAAGTTGATGAAATTGGAATTAGAAGAAATACTTTCGTGATTTTGGTATAGTCTCACCGTTGGTCATTCTTTGGACAATTTCCACTTCATATATTAAAGAAATGAAGTTGAATTTGTCATTCGTGATGTGTTAGCAGATCATGTGATAGAATGATGGGTCATTCCATCTGTCTCAAACAAAATGTTAGAAAAGTTATCAAAAAATACGTAAGTCCATATATAGTGAGATTAATAATATATGGTTCCTAAAATGGACTTATACTTCTTATATTATACTGCTTAATATAATAAAACTAGTTTCTACTAAACAGGGACTTCCTGTAGGCCAGTGGTAGGCGATAAAGGCCAGTCGCACTTCGGTTGTGGGTTCGATTCCCACAGCCTTGTCCGACGCGATGGGCTATCGCCCGTCCTGCAGGTTGTCCTTTCTATAAAACTATATTACCATAACATCACATCAATAATATCGAAAAAACATTTATCCTTAAACAATACTAACTTATGTCCAACATAATCCATTCCAATCTTTAGGCTTATCCATAATACTGCAGTCCACTCTCATAATATAGTGAAAAAGATTACCAGA
Organism: Viscum album; assembly: GCA_963277665.1. Taxonomy (NCBI): domain Eukaryota; kingdom Viridiplantae; phylum Streptophyta; class Magnoliopsida; order Santalales; family Viscaceae; genus Viscum; species Viscum album. Next base: position 228,876,113 of record OY728162.1, read on the forward strand.
GATTTCATATAACAAGCATGTTAATACCATCATTGATCCCCATATATCATAAGATATGTCCTGTTGGTCACATTCCAAACATTCGAAGGCCTTAATCATGTATCCTCTTGAAAAATGAATACCCATTGAACCTTAGTGAAAACATGAATGTAGTTAAAAGTTGACACTTTCCACAAACCAAAATCCTCAAAATTCTTTATACTCAAACCATGATATCACTTAGTCCTTATATTAATACAATCAAACATCTCATTATCTTCTTATCCCTTCATTATGCGCATATCATCTTCTTACCAAAAATATCTTAATCACTTTTCATGGTTATCGGTACCATAAAATTATTGAAAACCACAATAGAATAATACAAAAATATTCTAATACACAATAAAAGTACCTCAATAACATTATTCTTGAATACCAATACATAAACACTTCAATACAACCTCTTAAATTAATGTCCTAGAATAATTCCTTCCTTGATTTAGAAGTAACTTTTTAGGTCAGGGCATTGAGTTGGGTAATTCCCATGTTCTCCACAAATAATACATTGAACTCCATAACAGTCTGTCACTCTATGACCCTTTTCTCCACACAGATAACATCGGTCCCTCAATTTGAGGTATTCCTCAAGGTTCTTCTTCCCTTCTTTAGAAATCTCAATCTTCCTTTCTTTATGCTCCTCAACATGCGAACATGCATAATAGTCTATCTTCCTCTTCTTTGATGAATTAGGAATACCACTAAATTTCACCTTGTTAATCATATATCGCGATGACTGATTCAGCATAATCACAATATCTTTATCTCTAGGAATTACACAATTTTGTTGCTCATAGTCACCAATTTGTCCATTGGATTCAATGTTAACCGAATTCCTTCTGGTTCCCTCCATTAACTAAAACAGAAAAAGAATTCTATGAGAGGCAAAAATCATGCTAGAGAAAACAACATAGTAAAGGGGGAGTACCCTCAATATCTAACATCTTAGGTTAAATTATAAGATCATTAGTGCAATTCTAGGACTATAACCTATACGTATACTTAACCTTAGAGCCATCCCTAGACATAACTTAGACATATCTCTGGGGATCTCACTAACGTTTTCGCATCCTAGTTTCCAAAGGTTGACTAAACCTTTCCTCTGATACCAACTGTAGAGACCCGAAGCTTGATGTACGTGGACATTACATTACTTTTGCGGAATACTTAGTACATAACAAAAATACACAGACAAGGACTGTAATAGTTTAGTGTCTTTGGAAACTCGGAATATAATCTTCTAATCGTGGTGAAAGATCTTCAACATCTCCTATAAAGATCTTCTTTTTTTTACCTAAAACCTTTCTTTATATCCTGGGGAAAAGATAACATAAAAGGGTGAGCTCAAATGCTCAATAAGGGTAAAAAAAAGAAATACCAATCACATCATATTCATAAAAACATAACATTTTGGAAATCTTACCCTGCAAAAGAGATCAAAATTTCATAACATGGGATAAATCATGGCAGTGAAATGTAATCACAATAATCACAACATAAAACATGAATCTTTGTGGAATACACACATAATCATAGAGAATCATTTCTTATTAGTCAAGACTCATTTCCAAGACTATCTTAGCGGAAAAAGTCCATTTCTGAACTGAGTTCACTCCTCGTTTCAGTCATGTTTCACTAAACCAGTTTAACCCGCCGTTCTAGCCATGTCGATCTCATGAGATATAAAATCTTTACCCAATGCATTGGAGGGATATATAGGTCCCACCCATCTCATAATGATACCATTCATATGTGTGCCACAAAATCATAAATCATACATCATTGCATAACCCATGTAATAAAAATGGGATTCTTAAACAACATGACATCATAAAAAAATTCATATAAGATAAATGAATTTATAAAAACAATTCCATCACAACATAATCAAATCAATGTAATAATAGGTATAGAAACAGAACCCTATATTATCTTAGCTGGAAAATAATTTTGATAAAATGCTTGAATTCCATTCTTGAGGAAAATATCTTTTCTGCTTCAAAAACACTTTTCCTTTCTTAACATGTCGTACAATTCTAAACTAAAAGAAGTTGATTAAAAATAAAATTGAAAACTTGTAAAGGAATCTTCTTGGAAATAATGTTTTAAAAATCCCTTCATGGCGTATAAGTTAAAAAAACATTCTTCGTACTTTTGTCGGAAAAGTCAAAAAGTACCTCGTACGAAAAACGACAAAAGATTCCTTTCATATCCTTTACTAAAAACTCACCGAAGGGTAAAATTGGATTTAAACAATTGTAGGTGGATGGAAATAATATTACATATTGAGGAAACATGGATGTGGATGATAAAATACACCCTAGTAAATTTCAAAGTATAAACAATCTCGGATAAAAATGAGATTGTGATATTTTCCTTACCTGAGATCCGATTTGCTTCGTAAGTGTCCAAACCTCCTATATAATGATTTAAATAATGTCATTAACTTATTCCAGAATAATATTCATTGTTATGATGTCATATATGGTTCACTTATGACTTTATTTTACCCGTTCTTTTGTAAATCGTTTCATTTGTCATCCATGTTTTGACTTGTAATTATTCATATGATTACTTAGATCATGATTACTTAATTATGGAATATAAAACATGATTTATATATAATATATATTCAAAATATACATATATATAATAGATCAGTAAATGGAAATAAATACACCGTTCATGGAGACGGTAGGCCATACGTACGCATGAACGCTGTTTTCGTTTCCTTATTGAGTTGAATGGAATTAAGAAGATGAAATATATATATATACACATAAATACAGTATCATTATTATGTCATATATTTCATGATTACTTATTATATATACTTTATAATCATTCATGAATGGTTAACGTGAAGAATAAATCTCATCACGTCGTGGAGACGGTAGTCCGTATGTACGCATGAGCGATGATATCGTTCTCATGATCGTGGAATTGTATTGGAGTGTATGTATACTATTTCAGAATCAATATCACTTTACAATAATCATATATAGTTATTATGTACACCATTATACCCATCCAAGTAAGGTGGTGGTGGAAAATAGATTACACCACGGCGTGGAGACGGTATTCCGTACGTACGCACGCGCGGTGATTTCGTTTTCCGTAGGATGGATAGATGGTTAAATAGGGTTGTTTCATACTTATAATAACATATCAGTATATGATTTATACTGATGTTATTACTTCATAATGAAACAACCTAAGAAGAAGAATTGGAAGAAGAAATAAAGTTGAAAGAATCGGTAACAGACATTACCTCTTCTTTGAAGCGCCTCTTTGAGATCTCCTTTTAGGGAACTAAAATTGGTCTTTGAGGAAGACCAGAACCTCTAGGATGTTTATAGGGAAGTTGAGAAGAGAATTTGGCAGGGGTTGGCCGAGCTTGAAGGCTCAAAGTGGTGTGAGGAAGAGGGGGAGGAGGTTCCCTTTTATAAGGGAGGAGAGGGGCTCCTTTGGAAAAAATAAAAATATTGTTTTATTATAAAGCCAAATTCGGTTTTAAATAGCTCCAAATTGAGTTATTTAGAATCTAAGGTGGGTATGGGTCGAAATACTATCATCAAATAGAATTTAGACAAGTTTAGGTTCCTATTTTAACCTTATCATTTATATTTAAATTTAAGTTAGATAATTTTACTTTTACCGTGTCTTTTTGTGTTCTTACACTATAAGGTTAATAAACTTACTATAAGAAGCCAAACGAACACCAAGTTGTTTATTATAAATATATATAACCTTATCTAAGTCATTTGGCCGATCCTTATATTTTTAGGAATAAAATAACAATTAATAATATAATATGTGTTTTAAAGACTATTTTATGTCAATTTTGACGCTATTTAGTAATTGTTTTTTGTAAAAATCATAACAGAATGATTAGATCGCAAAAAGTTAATTACATCAATAATAACATGTCATATTAACCTATAAAATTAGTGTAATTCATAAAAAGTCTCAAATTACATTTATTTTGGTATTTATAACATCATTTATGTCAATATTTCATTAATAAGATAATTACTGCATCATCTTTGTGTCATAAATAAATTAAATTATTTAATGTATAAAAATTACAAATAAAATACCATTATGTATTAAATCGTTCTAGCTTTCTAATGAATATTTATAGTCGAATATTTCTTATGTATAACCCTATATTAAAAATTATATACTTATTGAACTTTGATTTTATCTATTTTAACCCTTCTTTAAATAAATTAATAATAAATGTCCTAATCTAATCCAAGTGGGCCTAAATGGTCATATTTTATTTCTAAGGTTTTTTTGGTCGAATTACACTTATCCAATAGAGTTATGACATGTGTTAGGGTAATAATAATAACATTTTTACCCTTAATTACCCTATTTACTTTTAACCGTGGTAAAAAAAGTAAAAAGTTACTATTCAAAAAAAATTATTTTCATCTCATTGAACCAAATTTTACTTAATAACATCAACCGTGTATCTTGGAGTTTTGAAATTCCACTCACAGAAGTGGTAAAATTACGTTTTATGAAAAATTCATTTTTTTAACTACGACTTAGTGGTTTCACTATTTATAAAAAATGAAAGTTTCCAGAAAAATACCAAAAATTAGGCCTAAGATATATTTGATATTATGAACTCAAAAACTATGTCTATTTTACCAAATTCAAAACATATAAGTTGCATTAATTAATTTAAAAATTAATTCCCGTCGTCAAAACAAATAGCGTGTTCTTAAGAGATAATAACTATCAAAATATTGACACTTGTTTATGTCTGGTTTAAATGTAGAATTAAATCCAATGACCAACATTGTATTAAATTGTAAAAATATATTCTAAATATACTTTAAAACCACTAAAATTAATAATTTATCACTAATAATTATTTCGATTAAAAAAGTTTTTTTTTAGTTAAAATTTGGTTATTTTCACTATTAATCAGAATATAAATGTTATCCGAAAAGTACCAAAATTTCACCTTAGGCTAAATTCGATACTACGAATCCAAAAATTAAGTCCATTTTGAGAGATAAAATTTCTAAAATTTTAATAGTTGGTTATTACTATTCATAATGGATAGTTTTAATAATATTTTAATAGCATATCGTTGTTTAGTGAAACTCGGTATTGCGTACTACACACGCTATCGAGGAAGGTCGTGATTGCGTGTAATGCAAGGAAAGTCAAGGATGCGTGTTGTGAAAGCTTATTTTGGTGTAGCGTACAACACAAGACATTAATGAAATTAAAAATAATATTTTTCATAAAATCTCGCGGTGTTACAATTGAAAAGGGAAGAAGTTTATTTCACCAGAAATTACTAGAATTATATCTTTAAGATTCAATTAAAGTTATCAATTTATATGGGTGTCTTGTGCTTTCCAAAATAGAGGAGATTGTTGAGTCAAAGAATCCTATTAATATGTATTTTTTTAAATCACAATACACTTAATAAGAAATTGATTTAACATGACATTTTTTATTAGTAGTTTTTTATAGATACAAGATCTGGTAAATGAATTTCTGAATGTTTGTGTTGAAAAGAATAAAATCATGATAATGAAATATTCATGTATAATTTCATATATTGGATTTAAAATAACTATAATGGTGTAGGAATAGATTCATTGGAAGATGAGAATTAATGATGAGTTCATCAAAAGATAACAATGCTTATTTTTATGTAGTTAAAACTAGCCCTAAAGATGGTGAGATCCAACTGTTGAGATTTTTTTATAAAAATATAATCGATTTGAGGATCATAAAAAATATAGAAAGAGCAGTAAAAATAATTCTTCAAAGTAGTGAAAATTAATTTTGAAACATGAAACATCTTATTGTAGAGTGCGCTTATGATACTTATTATTTTCTTTTATTAGAGTTTGTCTTAGACTATGATACTTCACTATGAAATTTTTTTTTGAAATCATTTTATCCATGATGATAATTACATTTAAGAATAGTTACAATTATAAATTTTCATGAATCCTCTCATTGACTATGACATTTCATTGAATTTAAATAATATCATTTATGTGCACATTAAAATTTTAATTTATTCAGTCCATACCTGAGGGGATTTCATTTTATGTTCATTTTCAATTTTTAGTAATGTCTTTCATCACAGTATCACATCGTTAAATTTGATATGGTTTCATACATAGTTTTACATCCAAACAACTCTAGGTTATAATTTCTAAAATAATAACTCGTCTTCAAGTAGTATTTCATAACTTCTAGAGAATCTCTAGTTTTATGTCTACATGTTTTCTAAAATACCAATAGCATTAATTCACACAATATCTAGGTTTATCCTCCAAACCACACAATTTATAATTTTATACCAAATATACATTGAAAAAATGAGCCTCTTCACTGGGAATAATTTCTTGAATAAATCCATCACAAAAAAATCATATTTTAAGAATAAATCCAATAAATAAATATGACTCCATCCATTATCAAACCACAATAAGATATTAAAAATATGAGATATTTTATAAGTGGTAATTATTAATATATGTAAATGCATTATTGTAAAATAAGTGATGGATATGGAACAGAAAATACTCTCATTGTGATTTCGTCGAGAAGGAAAGTGCAAAAAAGAATTAAATCTACTATATTAAAAAATAAATTCATCGGGATGATATAATAAGAGGTTAAATAGAAACAATGGGTTGATCAAGAACAAAATATGAATCATTCACAAACAACCTAATTGAAAATTGAATCAAGTTTAGAGAAGAAAATTATGCTAGTCTGACAATCAGAATGAAGAATGCGTACTTGATGAAATATGTACATATTTCAAACACATTCATAGTAGTCATAATGGGTATTGGTGAACATAAGAATAGATATTTTATAAATTTTTTCACAAAATTCACTATAAGTTAGGTAAAAAAATCAAGTGTCAGAACCCTATAATGGTTGTGGATTAATGTGGAATGGTGAAAAAATAAATATTTTTCATAGGTACGTGCATAAGTGGAACTAGTAATAAAATTTAGGTGGATAAAAAGATATGAATGAATGATTTACCACATGAAAATATGATAAGAATTAATTTTAATCATTTTATCACACATCTAGGATCATTGGGAGTTCATATAATCGGATTGGATTTTAAGGTATTGTTCATCACCAAAAACCACAATTCTTAATAGTAATAAGTTTGGTTAGTAATACTCTCCCCATGTAATTGATGTATTATAACTGCTGTTAGTGAGATTCATTATTAAGTCGGATATGAGATCCATGGGGGAAATAAATAAAAATTTTATGAATTAATTGAGAAGTTATCATTTAACATCAATGGATATGGATGAAACACTACTAGTTAGAGATAGAATTAGTAGATCATGGTTGTCCTCTGCAATTATAAGAGGCAATGGATAAATTTCATGTGTAAAAGAATATTGTGAGCGTAATTAAAATTTGTGTCAAATAAAAATATAGAAATATACATTAGAACGTTTATAAAACAATAATTTTAAGAAGTGATTGAATTATTCAATCAGTTTCAAGAATGAGTTTGACAAAATCTGGGGTGAATTCCAAATCGTAATTATATAATGGTATCCATTTTTTAAACATTTGATATAAATCACATATATTCTTCATTAAGGACTATTCATCGATTATACATGTAAATGTTATTATGATCATATTAAAAAACTTTAATGTGACTTTAATGATAAAGTAAAATTTATTTATGGGGTAATCGAGTGTATTAGATGACATATATGTTATTAACATAAAATCTATCAAAATATATCAAATTATAACCTAGTAGGATCAATGTAATCTTTTGTAACACTTTTCTTAGTGGAATTTTCATAATATACTTACCAATAATAAATGAATATATTGTTGTAATTAGAGTTTAGTTTGAATGGGAAACCTATAATTATTTTAAATAACAAACATTTGAAAAATATGAGGAACTAAAAAAGGGAGTTGTCATGAAGCATTAGATGGAGATTTCACATGTTGTAAAAGGAGTCAAAGATTAAACTAATAAATGGTTAAATTTGACAAATTGTTTTTGTTTATATGAAATGGGATTAAATAGATGAATTTTATAAAGGAATATTATGATTTAGTTGGTGTTTTATCTCTTTAAACCTAGTTTTTTAAATAACAAGATTGAATGAACATGTGGTTCACTAATTTTGTACCAAATCTTTTGAGGAACATATTATTTTGTTAGAGAATATATATATCTCGTATGTGGATATAAATTATATATCTTAGAAACATTATATATAGAAATTCGTTCATAGTAATTTGAAGAATAATTAATAAGGTCACCACGGTGTATCTAAATACAAAATTCGGAGAACATAGTTCGATTATTTGTGGGAGAGTTCCATTGAATGTTTTTGTCAATGTGGGAGGTAATAGTGAAAAATAAATTATAATATCTATAATATTATTTGTAATTTAATAGATATTAAGGGTTTATTAGTGAATTTATTACAAATCCCAAAGGGTAATGATGATTCCACTAGATGGTTTATATTGAATTTGTTTTGAATTAGTTTTGGATTTTTTGGAGATAATGGATGGTTTGAAATGATGAAAATGTTTAAATTAAAGATAAAAAATTGTTTATTTATGAATTAAAGGAAATAAATTATGATTACTTGAATCATTTATATTACACAACGATTTCATGGAGTTCTAATAAGGTGAATGTGACCTTGATTGTAGAGGGTGTAACGACCCGAAATTTTGAATAAATATTGTTTCCTAATTTTGTGTGTTATTTTATTTTTATACTCAACAAAACTATTTCATTTGATAAGATGAGTATAACTAAAATGATACCGTTGAATTTTTACTGTTATATGACCATTGGTCAATATGACCACTGGAAAGTAAACGTTTCGATTATCATCTCTAAATACAAGTGATCTTGGTTAATTAATATAGAAAAAAGATTCGATGGCCTCATCCAGTAGTCTCGGGCCAATCGAAGCCCATCTAACAGAACTTGGGAAGAAGGTAGCACCACTGGGCTTTTCTCTGGAGAAAACCCAAGCCGAACTTCATTGTGTGAAGCTAGAACGGAATCGCCTTTGAGAGAAGTTTAAACTGATAGAAATTACTACTCGTGCAATGTTGGCTGAGCCGCCCTCAGATTCTCTCACCTTAGCACACCTTACACTTAGGTCCTATGCTGGGGTTATAAGGGGCTATGTAAGGAGACAGTAACTGCCTTGTGTAATCCTTTGTTTTAAATAAAAATTTTGATTTCTTTTTATGATGAAGTTTATGAATTTTCAAATGTCTAGATAAATATAGTAGGAATATTTTTGATGAATTTTAAAGAAAGGATATTTTAAAAATGTTTATGTAAACCTTAAATAATTAAAAATGTGTAATGATTTTCAAAAAATGGTCTTCTACAATTATGTTCAGTATGAAATTTAGAGTCTAAAAAGATCAACTTAATTTTTTTTATGAATAGTAAATTATGAATAGTGATTTTATGCTTAGGATTAGTAATGTGAATAAATGGATTAGTAATCTCACTTAAAGAAATTATTAATATAATCTAGGCACCTTGATTAAGTAATGTGATTCAATAAAATGGTTAAATAACAGTTTCATGAATTATTAGTAAAGTATTAGTTTTTTGAGTGAATAGTGTTTTTAATTAAAAATAAAATTAAAAATATTTAGAAAATTATTTTTATAAAATGGACTTTATTTTTGAACTCAGAGAATCGATATTATGTTAAGGTAATTTTTGGGGATTTTTCTGAAAAAATGAATATTCAGTGAATAGTGTTTTTATTTAAGAATTAAATTAAAAATATTTAGAATTTTTTTTTATAAAATGGAGTTCATTTTTGAAATCAGAGCATTGATCTTTGGTTAAGGTGAAATTTTGGGAGTTTTCGGAAAAAGTTGAATTTTCAGTGAATAGTAAAAAAATACAGTTTTAGGGTTTCAGTATGTTTAATGACATCATGACTGCATCATGATGATGTCATGAGATATTTTAATGTATGGTAGACTAAAGGAGATGAATTATTGTATGAGGTGTCCCATGTGGCCAATATCATGGGAAAATACCAAGGGCAAGGCCATGGTTTTGCCAAAACCACCCACGAGGTGTCCCTTGGCCATTAATGCCTTGTCCCCTCACTTTCCCTATAAATACCAAGCCATTCTCTCATCCATTCGACTCCAAAATCATTATCAACAATTTTCAGGTCTCCTTACCTCCAAAGGAGTCCTCCCAAGGTTCCCCCAATCCCTCAAGGACCCAACCTTTTCATTTTAAGAGTAATGTTTAAGGTAAGGGATCATACCTCTCTCCTTCTTTTCAAGTAATCTCTTTTATTTTATTTCTTTTATGCTCCATGCTATTATGTTGGAGGATGTTCATCTATATTACACTTAATTCCCTTTTAATTTTCGTATGATGAGAGACCCCCTCTTTCTCTCATCAATTCGTTTTAATAATTTTTAAGTGGCGCTGTTAGGCTGCCGAATTTTTAAGGGATTCTTTCACCTTTCTCATTTTTCAATGTTCTACTTTCATGTCAAGTCTTTCAAGTTACTTTTTATTATGTTGGGGTATGATCTCTATATCTCTCATAAATATCTTCTATGTTAATATGATTAGAGACCCTATTCGATCTCGTCAATTCATTTTTGTTGAACTTTAAGTGGCGCCGTTAGGCTGCTAAATTTTTAAGGGATTTATTCACCTTTCTCATTTTTCAAAGTTCTACTTTCATGTCAAGTCTTTCAAGTTATTTTTTATTATGTTGGTGTATTATATCTATATCTATAATTCTGATCTTCTATGTTCATATGATGAGAGACCCAATTTGATCTCGTCAATTCATTTTTGTTAAAGTTTAAGTGACACCGTTAGGTTTCCGAATTTTCATAAGAGAAATATTTTTTGTCTTCCTTTCATGTTCTTTATTTAATATGGTATATCTTTCAAATTTCATTACCATGTTCTTAAATCATTTATATTATGTACCTATAATGTTTTTTTGGATCATTTATGAGTGGGTGACCCATGTCCCCACTCTTTTCAATGTTTTCTAGAACACCGAAACATAACCGTTATGATGCAGAATTTCTGTCTCAAAATGTCTCTCTATTTTTCTCAAATTATTTTGTTTTATTAAGTGAATACTCAAATCTCTTTATTATATAGGTGTATTCACATATATATCAAAATGTTCTATTTTATATTCTGGGATTTACATACATGATACCCGCTTTCCTTTTTCCGTGGCTTTAAAGTGATATAAAGATCATGTCTTTAAAGTAGTTTTTAAAAACGTTATGATTATGAAAGGAAACCCATTTATTTTATACTATGTGGGTTATTTATGAAATGTTTGATGATGATATATGTGGCTCACATGATAATAAAGGAAAATTTAAGGGTGCACCTTGATAGAGCTCCAATGCATTGGGTAAAGACTTAATCTCTAGAGATGACCATTTTTAATGACGTCTTAGTGAATAACCTTAGTAATTTTTAATGAAACATTGGGGATGGACCATGGTGAAACGGAAATGATTGTCAATATTAAATGTTGTAGCCACATATTCAAGTTATGAAATACATTATTTTTATTATGATATTCCTCATTATTTCTTTCTCATGCCTTAAAGTTCTTTTTCTTGACATTGTTGATGTATCTCAAGTTCACATGTTAAATGTTTCTCCTTGTTTCCCTTACTGGGCCTTCTGCTCACCCTTTCTTTTGATGTATGTCCCCAGGTTATGAGATACAGTAATAAACCTTGTATGAACATAAGGAGAAGCATTTCAACTGCTTAATAATAATGTTTTATGTTTTCATGTTTTAATTTCCTGGTTTCCAAGACACTAAACCTTAAAGATCCTCGGTTTTGTAAAATGTAATGAAAAGTTATGTTATAAAAAGGCAGGATTCCATAGTTGGTATCAAAGGATGGTTTAGTTATTTGTGGAATTTAGGATATGAAATCTTCAGGAAGAACCATATAGAAATGTTTAAATATAGGAAATCTTCCTGGTATTTTGGTAAGTATTGAGTAAGGGGTTTCCAAAAAAATACATCCCTGTCTGGATACGAGCAGGTAGAGGAGGCTCTGGCACAGATGTACATAGGGGTAAAACCCAAAAACACCGCTTTGAGCGAGACTCAAACGGGAACTGGTACACAACAACGGGCCTTGTTGTACTCTTGGTTACGACACTCCCAGGGGATATTTTTTGGTAAATTCATAAGCTTAGTATGAACCATTATTAAAGGGACAAAGACAAAATAAAATAAATATTTACATAAGAATATATAATCATGGATAACCTATATTGGAACCTAGGGGATTACATGTTAGTATATAATTTTCTTCAACAAGTTTATCTTTCTATAGTTAAAGTTTACTTTTAATGATTATTGGCTAAGTATTTAAGCCCCTAATTATACTTTCTTTTTTAATGACGGGAAATGGATGAACATGTCCCAACAACCAATGTGATAAGAAATGTGACGATTTCCCAATTAATGTGACAGAGATGACGAGAGATCAAGTTGAACATTTTGTGATTATGACAAACCAACTATCAAAAATCACAATTAATAATTGGTACCTAGTTGAATGCCCAAATTCATCAAGGAAGAAGAAGACAAAGTCTAAAGGATATTCATCTGATAAGGTTGATAAGGGAGGAAGACCCAATTTATTTTTTTTGAAAAAAGTGTGGGAAAAGGCACCAAGGAGAGTGTCACAAAGGAACCGGGAGATGTTTTAAGTGTGGGAAGATAGGGCATAAAGTATCCAATTTCTTTAAAAAAATGGATAATGTGATGAATGGAGATAAGGTTTTATCTGATGTACCTTATACATTTCGATGTCATAAATGTGGAGAAGTTAGACATTATCCAAGGCAATGCTCTCTTGGAATGGGTGAGAAGCATGATGAGCATCAACAATATTCGAGGAAAAGGGAACAGTGCAAGTCCTATGCTGAGATGGATCATGATGACTAATGTACATGTAACTTCTTCATAATAATTGTCTATGTCATGTTGTATTTTAGTTCGTGCTCTATGAGCTTATATTTTATGTTTTCTAAGATCATCGAGTCACTACCTAAGATGGTTTTATATCATTAAGGAAAAAATCTATTGTTATGTATCACATGTTGATGTTATGAAGCTGTTCTTCTTGAAAAAAAAGAGATGATTAGGGGATTAAAAGATGATTATTATTTTGGAAGACATTCACTATTTTGGGAACCCTATTTGAACGAGGTAAATAGATTACTACGGTATTTTCTTTGTGGAGTAAAGGTTGACTTATATTTTAAAGAATAGATGAATTTAAGGTGAACTTATGGTAATTTAGGTTACTTATGGAAATGATTAACCTATCTTAGGGAAATATGTTTAGGTTAGTTACTTTTGTTATAAGATGTCAGGAGTGGTTGATGTTGTTTGGATATGAACGATAAAGTTTATCTTGGAAGACTATGTTATCAAATCCTTCTTGTAATTGGGTTTCAATCTTAGTTTGGTTCATTTTGAGGATTTTTAAGGACAGGTATTTATTGAATGGTCTATGATGAACTTTGGGTAGTACCATGGAATTTTGAAGATGTAAAGAAGTTTCTATTCCTATAGGATTCTTTCTTTTTGATGAATTGTGTTATCTTACCCCTTCTATTTTTGGGATAATGTTTAAAGATAAAAGGAATAGGTAGTTAATCTTTTGTGGATTATGTTATTCTCTAGAAGATTATTCTTGTGATTTGATGAGACCAAGTAGTTTTGAATGCTCATATTTTGGAGAAAAGATTAGTTTTGGTAGAAAATTATTTAAGGATGAAACTCTACTTGAAGGTAAATATATTTCCTTATATTTTTATTTTATGTTATAAATGATTTCCTAGAAATTACGAAAAGGAATGTAAAACAAAAATGTTGTTGGTTTACGTTTCCTACTAGGTTATGAAAGACCATTTACTCACATCATAAGTTTGTGATTTCCTTGTGGTTAACTTTTTCATAATCATGTTTTCTATCACTCACCCTCAGAACTTGACCCTTTGTTTTCTCCTCCATGTCCATGTTTTCCTACATGGAATCCTAGTGTGGGTTAACTCGGGTGACTTTTGTACTTCCCTTTCTTACTTTTAAAGTAATAGTTTTACTGACTCCTTTTCCGATGTGGGACTTTCAATGAAATTTCAAAACCCAATTTTAAAAAATTGCGAGGATGCAATTTCTTAAGGGGGGAAGATTGCAACGACTCAAAATTTTGAATAAATCTTGTTTCATAATTTTGTGTGTTATTTTATTTTTATACTCCGCAAAACTGTTTCATTTGATAACATGAGTATAATTAAAATGAGACCGTTGGATTTTTACTGTTATATGATCATTGGTCAATATGACCACTATAAACTAATTGTTTCTATTATCGTCTCTAAATACAAGTGATCTTGGTTAATTAATATTGAAAGAAGATTTGATGGCCTCATCCAGTAGTCTCGAGCCAATCGAAGACCATCTAACGGAACATGGGAAGGAGGTAGCACTACTGGGCTTTGCTCTGGACCAAACCCAAGATGAACTTCATCGTGTGAAGCTAGAACGGAATCTCCATCGCAAGAAGTTCAAACTGATAGAAATTACCACTCGTGCAATGTTGGCTGAGCCACCCTCAGATTCTCTCACGTTATCACACCTTACACTTAGGTCCTATGCTGGGGTCATAAGAGGCTATGTAAGAAGACCGTAACTGCCTTGTTTAATCCTTTGTTTTAAATAAAAATTTTGATTTCTTCTTATGATGAAGTTTATGAATTTTCAAATGTCTGGATAAATATAGTATGCATATGTTTGATTAATTTTAGAGAAAGGACATTTTAAAAAAGTTTTATGTAAATCGTAAATAATTAAAAATGTGTAATGATTTTCAAAAAATGTTCTTCTACAATTATGTTCAGTACGAAATTTAGAGTCTAATAAGACCAACTTAATTTTTGATGAATAGTAAATTATGAATAGTGTTTTTTTGCTTAGGATTAGTAATGTGACCAAATGGATTAGTAATCTCACTTAGAGAAATTATTAATATAATCTAGGCACCATGATTAAGTAATGTGATTCAATAAAATGGTTAAATAACGATTTCATAAATTATTAGTCAAGTATTAGTTTTTTCGGGTGAATAGTGTTTTTTAATTAAAAATTAAATTAAAAATATTTAGAAAATTATTTTTATAAAATGGACTTTATTTTTGAACTCAGAGCATCGATATTATGTTAAAGTAATTTTTGGGGATTTTTATGAAAAAATGAATTTTTGATGAATAGTGTTTTTATTTAAAAATTAAATTAAAAATATTTAGAAAATTATTTTTATAAAATGGAGTTCATTTTTCAAATCAGAGCATTGATATTTGGTGAAGGTGAAATTTTGGGAGTTTTCGGAAAAAGTTGAATTTTCAGTGAATAGTAAAAAAATACAGTTTTAGGGTTTCGGTATGTTTAATGACATCATGACTGCATCATGATAATGTCATGAGATATTTTAATGGATGGTTGACTAAAGGGGGTTAATTATTGTATGAGGTGTCCCAAGTGGCCAATACCATGGAAAAATACTATGGGCAAGCCCACGGTTTTTCCAAAACCACCCATGAGGTGTCCCTTGGCCATTAATGCTTTGTCGCCTCACTTTCCCTATAAATACCAAGCCATCCTATCATCCATTCGACTCCAAAATCATCCTCAACGATGTTCTGGTCTCCTTACCTCCCAAGGAGTCCTCCCAAGGTGTCCCCAAGCCCTCAAGGCTCCAACCTTTGAGTTTTAAGAGTTACGTTTAAGATAAGGGATCCTACCTCTCTCCTTCTTTTCAAGTAATCTCTTTTATGTCATTTCTTTTATGCTCCATGATCTTATGTTGGTGGATGTTATTTTATATTCCTATTACTTATATTTTCATGTTCATATGATGAGAGACACCCCCTTTCTCTCATGAATTCGTTTTAAGAATGTTTAAGAGGCGCCGTTCGACTGCCGATTTTTTGAGGGATTCTTTTACCTTCCTCATTTTTCAAAGTTCCACATTCATGACAAGTCATTCAAGTTCCTTTTTATTATGTTGGGGTATGATATCTATATCTATCATACCGATCTTCTATGTCCATATTATAAGGCCCCAGCCTTAAACCTTACTTAATCTTGAGTTATTACAAGATTACACATTGAGGATCTTTTCAGGTTTAGAGTTTTAGAGAATTAGATCATAAAACATGCATTACATTCCACATTTAAACAAAGTGGTTACATAAAAGATTGTATTAATTTTTCCCATCAACGGAAACTTATTTAAAATAAAATTTGGGTTCCTTATTGACACTTCCTTGACACTATCATCATATCATGTACCTTTCCCTTGACCTGTGAAAACATTTCAAAAACTTGGGATGAGCATAAAAATATCAGTAAGGGATATAAAAATATGGAAAGGAAACATGAGTACATATATACATAATCACTTTAACATACCTCATCAAATCATGAATAAATCATAGAAATCATAAGACATAAAGGTAACTTGAGGCATTCATAACTTTCTTACGTAGGGAGTAACCCTCTTGGTTACGTTTGGAATACCCATCACAGTACATTCCCTAAATCTCTTCGGAGAAACCTTAACGTTTAACTCCTTCGCATTACCCAATGCATTGGAGATCTATATCGGGCTCATCCACCCTTATTTTATCATAGAACCACCCGTCTTCATAATAATGACCATGAACCATAACATAATCGTATCACATGAAACATGCATAAAGGAAACATAACATTTCCACTTTTCAATCACAAGATATCAATACAAAACATTGATATAAAAACATTATGAAAACCATTTTCAATACCAAAATAAAATAAAAGTAAAACATGGTATTTATTTTTCATTTAAAAAAAGGTATGGCTTGTAGAGGAAGCCGAAACTCAAATAATGGTCACGGCGGTGGAGAAGTCATTATCGCTGCATACGTACGACAAAAACATTCCCTTTTGTCATTTAGTGAAAATCTTCGTATCAAAAGATTCATTTTGAATAAATGTAATAGTCAAAGGGGGTTTATACACCGTATAAAATTAGGTTGTGTATAAAACAAAATATTCCTCAATGAAATGATATTGAGACGAAGTCCCACACCTCGGGTCCGACATGACTCGATCGCTCTTTAATCTCCTGAATAATAAACTTGAGTTAATTTCTACTTGCTTAAGAACCTTTTTCAAGTTCATTATTTCTTTTATATCACTTATTACCATGTTATGAACACTATGTAATTATTTAAGTTAATAACTGTCATTTTAACAATCATTGGTACTTGAGTCAAAAATATGCTCTTTATAATTACAAGTTGTTCATGTATCCATTATATCCAGAGTTATACTCATGATGTATATATCATATATATCATATATTTTCAGTATATACATGCATTTATAATATTACATAATCATTTAGAGGTAAGAAATGAAATGTGCCGTTCATGGAGATGGTAGGCCGTACGTACGCACGAATGCTACTTCCATTTCTATATCATATTTAATGGAATTAAAACATAATGATACATAATATTATTATAATTCCAGTATTTTATGATATATAATATCATTCAATCTATCCTTTATACGTACCACATATGGAATTAACGAATCAAATCACTTTGAGGGGGCGGTAGTCCGCACTTCCTAAAATGAAGATATCGCGTTTACCCATAATGGAAACCATAAAGGTATGACATAAATGAAAAATACCGAAGATTAAGTAAAACATAAACATATTATATATCATATATAAATATTGTGACATCTTAATGTCCACCTTTGAAGGTGTTATATGAGTGTTGAACAATCATCGTTTCGTGAGACAAAAATTCACCATCCACAGAAACAGTATGTTCTTCAACCATTAAATGTAGGTGTGTGTATGTGTAGCTCGAATCCTTCTTATAAAAACATCCTAGTATATTAAATATACTAGTGTTGTTACAAAATAAAGGAATAAAAAGATTTTAGAGGGTTGGATAAGAAAAATAAAACATAAGAACACAATAGAAAACACTACCTTTAAAACAGGTAACTCTTTTTGATTTGAGCTCAAAGGCTTCCTTGGAAAGACTTATGCCAAATGTGAGGCTTCTAGGAGTTATAGAGGGATGTGGAGAGACAAAATGGGTAGGGGTTGGCCGAGACAAAGGCTTTGTAAGTGTGGGTAAGGTGGTAGAGGTGGGGGCCTTTTATAAGAGGAGAGGAGGGGCACTCTTCGAAACTTATAAAAGGTTACTTTATTATAAAATGGTTTTCGGATTAAAAAGGTCCCAAAATTATATATTTCAAGGATAAGGTGATAAGAGTTCGAAATATACCCATCCAATAGGTTTTTTACATGTGTAGGTCTTAGATTTTACATTATCTTTTCATTTTAATTGTTAAATAATGAGGTAATCGCTGCATCATCATGGTATCATAAATAATTTAATGTCTAAAAATTATAACAAAAATCTCATGATGTAGGAAATATTTTTATATTTCTAATTAATATTTATAGTAAAAAATCTGACTTGTATAACCCCATTTAAAAATTGTTTTAGTAAAACAACTCATGTTTGTGACATTTTTATTTTGACATTAAATAAAGAGTTATTAATGTCATTTTCCTACCAAAGTGGCTCCATGGGGTCCCCAAGTTGACCCATGGATTGTCTTGGTCGGCCATGAAACATCCAATAAGGGTAGGACATGTGCCTGGGTCATTCCATATTATTAAAACATTATATTTACCTTAAACTATACTAATTACCTCTAATCGCGATTAAAAACTTAATTGTTACTATTCATCAAAAAATTATTTTAATCCCATTGAACCACATTTTACTTATTAATTACAACCATGTATGTCGGATTTTTGAAATTCAAAACACAGAGGTGGAAAAGTTTTATTTAAACAAAAAATCAGTTTCTTTAACTACCACTTAGTGGTTTCACTATTCATCAAAAATTGAAGTTTTTCAGAAAAATACCAAAACTTCACCCTAAGATATATTTGATATTCCAAATTCCAAAATGATGTCTATTTTACAAAATTAAAAATATATAAATTACATTAATTAATTTAATAATTAATTCCCGCTGTCAGAGCAAATATCGTGTTTTTATGAAACATTAAGTATCAAAAGATTGACACTAGTTTAAGTCCAATTTTGAAGTGAAATTAATTCCAATGACCACTATTGGATTAAATGGTAAAAATATATTCAAGATACACTTTAAGACCAATTAAAAAGATAATCTAACCATATAATTAAATTATATGAAAAACCAGTTTTGATGTAAAATGCAGTATTTTTCACTATTCATTAAAAAATGAACATTGTCAGAAAAATACCAAAAATTTATCCAATGTAAATTTAAATGTCCCAATAATAAAGAATATGTTTATTTTGACAAATAGAGATTTTAAAATTGTCAAAATTTTGATTTAAAAATGGTTTTCCATCAAAAGGAAGTAAAACAATCTTTTAAAAATATTAGTGTATTCCATGCTTAAGATTGGATTTATTCTCATTTTAAGTCTCTAAAACACTATCTAATTAATAAATAGACATAGATAAAAATATCTATTATTCATTACTTACTTGGGATGTTACATCCTTCCCCCCTTTAGAAAATTGTGTCCCCGCAATTTATTTACTTATCGAATAAGTGGGGGTATTTAGCCCTCATTGTATTTTCATATTCCCATGTTGCCTCTTCAATCATGTGGTTTTTTCCACAAATCCTTTACCTGATAAATCACCATATTCCATAACACTTTCTCACTATGGTCAAGAATCTGTACCGATTGTTCCTCATAAGATAGGTTCTCTTCCAGCTGAACTAGCTCTGGACTCAAAACCTAAGATGGATCTGGCATGTACTTCCTTAACATTGAAACATGAAAAACATTGTGTACCTGAGATAAACTCAGAGGTAAATCCACTCGGTAAGCAACTGATCCAAATCTCTCCAGAATTTCATATGGTCCAATGAACCTTGGACTCATCTTTCCTTTCTTACCGAATCGCATCACACTTTTCCATGTTGAGACTTTGATAAAAACATGATCACCTACCTCAAAAGAGAGATCCTTCATCCTATTGTCTGCATAACTCTTCTGCCTACTCTAAGCTGTTCTCATGTGTTTCTATATCAACTGAACTTTTTCTGCCAACTCTTCTACCAATTCTGGTCCCATCAAGTTCCTTTCAACCACTTCATCCCTAAAAGATGGAGTTAAAAACCGCTTCCCATATAACTCCTCAAAGGGTGCCATCTGTATACTAGAATGAAAACTGTTATTATAAGAATACTCAACCAAAGAAAGATGTTGGTCCCAACTTCCCTGATAATCCATCGAACAAGCTTGTAGCATATCCTCCAAAGTTTTAATTGTTCATTATGACTGCCCATCTGATTGAGGATGAAAAGCTATACTAAAATTTAATTCAGTACCCAAAGACTTCTAACAGCCTTTCCAAAAGTTAGAAGTGAACCTGGGATCATGGTCAGATACAATTGAGAGAGGAACTCCATGTAACCTGACTATCTATTTAAGATACAAATTGGAAAGTTAGTCTAGGAAAAAAGTATCTCATATGGAAAGGAAATGAGAAGATTTAGTCAAGTGATCAACAATAATGCAGATTTAATTATTACCTCGAGATGTATTTGGTAGTCCCACAACAAATTCCATGGATATATTTTACCATTTCCACTCTGGCATTGGTAAAGGATGAAGCATCCCTTTCGGAAAATACCGCTCTGCTTTAACCTGTTGACAAGTCAAACAATTCACAGTAAAATCAGAAATATCCCTTTTCATTCCATCCCACTAGTAATACTCCAGACGATCTCTATACATCTTAGTACTGCCTAGATGAACTGAAAACGGAGAACTATGAGCTTCACATAACAAATCACTCTTCAAATGTGAATCACACGACACACTCAATCTCTTCCAAAATCTCAAAAAAAAATCATTATCAATATTGAATTTAGGAAACTTACCCTTCAGAACCAGCTTTACCTTTTTCTGCAACTCATTGTCTTGCTTCTGTGATTGCTTGATTCTATCTGATAGAGAAGATTTCATTGATACCTGAAACAAAACAGAAGGACTTCCTGCACAAACAACTTCCATGCCAAAGTTCATCAATTCAAAAACCAAAGGATCTCATTCTAAATGTAGCATGGTTAATGAAACATTACTTTTTCGACTCAAAGCATCAGCCACTTTATTTGCTTTCCCTGGATGGTAATGAATTGTACAATCATAATCCTTGATTAATTCTAGCCATCTCCTCTGTCTCATGTTCAATTCTTTCTGAGTGAATATATACTTTAAACTTTTGTGATCGGTATATATTTCACACTTTACTCCATACAAATGATGCCTCCAAATTTTTAAAGGGAAAACTACAGCAGCTAATTCCAAATCATGTGTAGGGTAATTTACCACATGAGTTTTCAACTGTCGTGAAGCATAAGAAATTACCTGATCATTCTGCATTAAGACGCAACCAAGTCCTTTCAATGAAGCATCACTGTAGATAACAAACTCCCCATTCCTGGAAGGTAGTGCCAAAACTGGAGCATTCACCAATCTTCTTTTCAGTTCCTGAAAACAATCATCACATTCTTTTGTCCAGATAAACTTAACACCCTTCCGAGTTAGCTTAGTCATTGGACTAGATAACCGTGAAAAATTTCTAACAAACCTTCGGTAATAGCCTGCCAAACCAACGAAGCTACGAATCTCAGTTACATTTTTGGGTCTTGGCCATTCTTCTACAACCATTGTTTTTGCAGGATCAACAGTTATCCCATATTTAGAAACAATATGACCAAGGAAATAAATTTGTTGCAACCAAAACTCACACTTTCTGAATTTCCCATTCAATTTCTTTTCTTTTAAGGTTTGAAAAATAACCCTTAAATGTCTTTCATTCTCCACTTTAATTTTAGAAAACACCAAAATATCATCAATGAAAACAACCACAAACTTATCCAAGAACTCATGGAAAATTCTATTCATTAAGTCCATGAATATAGCAGATTCATTGGTTATCCCAAAAGGAATTACTACAAAATCATAATGGCCATATCTTGTACAAAACATGGTCTTCGGAATATTTGCTTCCTTTACCTTCAATTGATGGTACCCCAATCTCAGGTCAATCTTTGAAAAATACTGAGCTCCGTAGAGCTGATCAAACAAATCATCGATATGAGGCAAAGGATATTTGTTCTTAACAGTGATATTATTCAAGGATCTATAATCAATGCAAAGTCTCATAGAACCATCTTTATTTTTAACAAATAAGACAGGAGCACCCCATGGTGATGTGCTAGGTCGAATGAAACCTTTCTCTAATAAATCTTGCAATTTCTCCTTCAACTCTAAAAGTTCAATTTGAGCCATTCGATAAGGGGGATTTGAAATTGGCTTAGCATCAGGAACTAAGTCTACAGTAAACTACACTTCCTGATCTGGTATTATTCTCGGCAACTCATCCGGAAAAACATCAGGATACTCATTTACCACTAGAACATCATTAATCTGAATAGTTGCCTTGTTTTCAACAATATGTGCAAGGTAAAATTCATTTCCATCTTTTACAAGTTTCTCAGCCTCTTGGTATGTTATCAACTGTAAGGGTTCATTATTGTACACAAACTAAAAGTCTTTCTGAAAAGAAACCCGTTTAGCACTACAGTCAATCTTAGCAGGGTAAATAGAGATCCAATCCATACCCAGGATAACATCAAACTCTCACTACTGAAAAATGTACCTATCCCCACGGTTTTCACCAAAACCGTGGGGATAGACCCCCCCTATACCCACGGTTTTGGAAAACCGTGGGTATAGGTCAATTTTCATGACCTATACCCACGGTTTTCCAAAACCGTGGGTATAGGGGGCTCTATCCCCACGGTTTTGGAAAACCGTGGGGATAGGTCCTGAAAAGTCACCTATACCCACGGTTTCCCAAAACCGTGGGTATAGGGGGGTTCTATCCCCACGGTTTTGGTGAAAACCGTGGGGATAGGTCTGGGATAAAATACCTATACCCACGGTTATGAAAAACCGTGGGTATAGGTCAATTTTGTGTGCGCGGGAAATTTTTTTTTCCGCGGGAAGGATTTTTTTTTGGCGGGAACCTTATACCCACGGTTCTTCCCTCTATACCCACGGTTTTTATAACTATATTTAACTAAATATATATATATATACATATATGTGAAGTTAGGGTAGTGGTTAGACGCGGTGTTTACAGCGAAGAGGTTGCGGGATCGAAACTCGGCGTCTGCATTTTTTTTAGGACCTATACCCACGGTTTTGAAACCGTGGGTATAGGTCGTTGACACCGTGGAAATTGTCTATGTTTCGGTGACACGGTGGCAGGACACCTATACCCACGGTTTTCCAAAACCGTGGGTATAGGCTGGGGACCTATACCGACGGCGTTCCAGCCCACGGTTCCCAAAACCGTGGGTATAGGCCGTTTTTCCAGTAGTGTCTACTAGAGGTAAAACAATAAGGTTTGCAAGTAGGTTCTTTCCACAGATAAGGATAGGATGATTCTTATAAATTATTTTTGCCTCAACATTTCCCCCAGGTGTTTTTACCAAAATTTCAAGAGTCATTTCTTGAGATGGTATTCCCATTTTACTAGAAAAGTTTTCAGAGATGAAAGAATGTGTAGACCCCGAATCAAACAATACACTGGCATAATCTGAAAAAACAAACAAAGTACCTGATACAACTTCATTTGATGGCCCGAAATCTGCTAAAGTAGTTTCAAAGGATTTCACCACCCCTTTCTGCTTGTAGTCTAATTGCTTCTCATCACTTGAGCTCTTTGTCGGACACTCGTTTGCATAGTGACCCATCTCATTTCACTTAAAACATTTCACTAACTGTAAATCAAATTTGGTCTTACCATCACCCTGATCTTTTTTAGTGCAATCACGAGCCTTATTTCCCATCTTACTGCATTAGTAGTACTTTATACAATTCAGAAGACATTCCCTAGCATTCCTTTTACCACATTTATCACAAACTGGAAACTTAGTTTTCTTACCATCAGACCTTTTTGAAGAATTCTTTCCTTTCTCCTGCCCACTCGGTCTTTTCTTCTGCTGGTTGTTATAGAACACTTGATCATCGGTAAACTCCATTTCCACCTTCTCAGCACATCGAACAAGCTTTTCATAACTTTTGAACTCACGAGAAGCCAATGCCCTTCGATATTTTGGCTTTAATCCTGAGTAAAAATGATTGATTTTACTATCAAGGTCTCGGATAAAATTTGGAGCATACCTTGCCAATCGTGTGAACCTCTCTTCATAGGAAGCCACTAAGTCTTCCTCTTGCCTAAATTACAAGAATTGTTTTTCCATCCTAAGTCGAACAGCCTTAGGAAAATACTTCTCAAGAAACCTACCTTTGAATTCATCCCAGTCGAGAGCATCAATCTCATCAACGTCCCTGATATTTTTAACCATCGACCACCACTAATATGCTTCACCCTCCAAAAGGTAAATAGCAAGACTAACCTTTTGATTGTCTGAACACCCCATGAAATAAAAAATCTTCTCCAGTGCTTTAATCCACCCTTCATCTAGCACAGGGTCAGATGATCCTCTGATTTATGGGGGATGTCGCCTCATGAAATGTTCCACCGCTGACATGTTCCTCTATGGTTGATCTGGCTGATCTCGTGCATGGATACAACCACCATTTATCGCTTGAGTCAAATATTCCATTACTGCAAAAAACTATTCAGTTCCAATTTTGACCATCTCAAGATACTAATTCGGAAGTTTATTTCCTTCTATATGCCTTCCTAGCATTGTTTCCCTATTTCCTCTGTGGAAAACCATTCGGAACAAACATGTCTTAGATGAAGCAACATGGTAATCTTCAAATGCTAAATCATTTCAAAAAATATTTTTGGATAATCATTTAATAGAATTATAACTCCTACAGTTATTTAAACCGACCTATGATACAATCTATAAGGCCCCAACCTTAAACCTTACCGAATCTTGACTTATTACAAGATTACACATTGAGTATATTTTCATGTTTAGAGTTTTAGAGAATTAGATCATAAAACATGAATTACATTCCACATTTAAACAAAGTGGTTACATAAAAGATAGAATTCATTTTTCCCATCAATGGAAACTTATTTAAAATAAAACATGGGTTCCTTCTTGACACTTCCTTGACACTATCATCATATCATGTACCTTTCCCTTGACCTCTGAAAACATTTCAAAAAATTGGGATGAGCATAAAAAGCTCAGTAAGGGATATAAAAATATGGAAAGGAAACAAGAGTACATATATAGATAAGCACTTTAACATAACTCATCAAATCATGAATAAATCATAGAAATCATAAGACATAAAGGTAACTTGAGGCATTCATAACATTCTTACGCAGGGAGTAAACCTCTTGGTTACGTTTGGAATACCCATCATAGTATATTCCCTAAATATATTCGAAGAAACCTTAACGTTTAACTCCTTCGCGTTACCCAACTCATTGGAGAGCTATATCGGGCTCACCTGCCCTTATTTTATCACGGAACCACCCGTCTTCATAATAATTCCCAAAAACCATAACATAATCGTATCACGTAAAACATGCATAAAGGAAACATAAAATTTCCACTTTTCAATCACAATATATCAATACAACACATTGATATAAAAACATTATGAGAACCATTTTCATTACCAAAATAAAATAAAAGTAAAACATGGTATTTATTTTTCATTTAAAAAAAAGTATGGCTTGTAGAGGAAGCCTAAACTCAAATAATGGTCACGGCGGCGGAGAATTCATTATCACCGCATACGTACGACAAAAACATTCCCTTTTTTCGTTTAGTAAAACTCTTCATTTAAAAAGATTCCCTTTGGATAAACGTAAAAGTCAAAGGGGATTTATACACCTTATAAAAGTAGGTTGTGTATAAAAAAAATATGCCTCAATGAAAGGTGATTGAGACGAAGTCCCATACCTCGGGTCTGAATTGACTCGATCGCTCTTTAATCTCCTGAATAATAAACTTGAGTTAATTTCTACTTGCTTAAGAACCTTTTTCAAGTTCATTATTCCTTTTATATCACTTATTACTGTGTTATGAACACTACGTAATTATTTAAGTTAATAACGGTCGTTTTAACGATCATTAGTACTTGAGTAAAAAATATGCTCTTCATAATTACAAGTTGTTCATGTATCCATTATATCCAGAGTTATACCCATGATGTATATATCATATATATCATATATGTCCAGTATATACATGCATTTATAATATTACATAATCATTTAGAGGTAAGCAATGAAATGCACCGTTCATGGAGACGGTAAGCCGTACGTACGCATGAACTCTACTTTCATTTCTATTTCATATTTAATGGAATTAAAACATAATTATACATAATAGTATTATAATTATAGTATTGTCTGATATATAATATAATTCAATATATCCTTTATACGTACCACATATGGTATTAACAAATCAAATAACTTTGAGGGGGTGGTAGTCTGCACTTCCTAAAATGAAGATATCGCGTTTATCCATAACAGAAACCATAAAGGTATGCCATAAATGAAAAATAAAGAAGATTAAGTAAAACAAAAACATATTATATATCATATATAAATATAGTGACATCTTAATGGCCACCTTTTAAGGTGTCACATGAATGTTGAACAATCATCGTTTCGTGAGGCAGAAATTCTCCATGCACAGAAACAGTATGTTATTTAACCATTAGATGTAGGTGTGTGTAAGTGTAGCTCGAATCCTTATTATAAAAACATCCTAGTATATTTAAGATACCGTTTTTGTTACAAAATAAAAGAATAAAAAGAGTTTAGAGGGTTGGAGAAGCAAAATAAAACATAAGAACACAAGAGAAAACACTACCTTTAAAACGGGTAACTCTTTTTGATTTGAGCTCAAAGGCTTCATTGGGAAAACTTATGACCAATGTGAGGCTTCTAGAAGTTTTATAGGGATGTGGAGAGACGACATGGGCAGGGTTTGGATGATCCAAAGGCTTTGGAAGTGTGGGTAAGGTGGTAGAGGTGGGGGCCTTTTATAAGAGGAGAGGAGGGGTACTCTTGGAAAGTTATAAAAGGTTACATTATTATAAAATGATTTTCGGATTTAAAAGGTCCCAAAATTATATATGTAGAGGATAAGGTGATAATAGTTCTAAATCCACCCATCCAATAGGTTTTTTACATGTGTAGGTCTTATATTTTACATTATCTTTTCATTTAAATCGTTAAATAATGAGGTAATCACTGCATCATCATGGTATCATAAATAATTTAATTTATTTAATGTCTAAAAATTATAAAAAGAATATCATGATGTAGGAAATCTTTTTATATTTATAATTAATATTTATAGTAAAAAATATGACTTGTAAAACCCCATTTAAAAATTGTTTTAGTAAAACAACTCATGTTTGTGACATTTTTATTTTAACATTAAATAAAGAGTTATTAATGTCAGTTTCCTACCAAAGTGGATCCATGGAGTCCCCAAGTTGACCCATGGATTGTTTTGGTCAGCCACTACACATAAAATAAGGGTAGGACATGTTTCTAGGATATTCCATATTATTAAAACATTATTTTTACCTTAAACTACACTAATTACCTCTAATCGCGATTAAAAACTTAAAAGTTACTATTCACCAAAAAATTATTTTAATCCCATTGAACCAAATTTTAATTCTTAATTACAACCATGTATGTTGGATTTTTGAAATTCAAAACACAGAGGTGGAAAAGTTTCATTTAAACGAAAAATCAGTTTCTTTAACTACCACTTAGTGGTTTCACTATTCATCAAAAATTGATGTTTTTCAGAAAAATACCAAAACTTCACCCTAAGCTATATTTGATATTCCGAATTCAAAAATGATGTCTATTTTAAAAAATTCAAAAAATATAAGTTACATTAATTAATTTAATAATTAATTCCCGCTGTCAGAGCAAATAGCGTGTTTTTATGAAACAATAAGTATCAAAAGATTGACATCAGTTTAAGTCCAATTTCGAAGTGAAATTAATTCCAACAACCAATATTGGATTAAATGGTAAAAATATATTCAACTTAAACTTTAATAACAATTAAAAATATAATCTAAAAATATAATTAAAATAGATGAAAAAGCAGTTTTGATGTAAAATGCAGTATTTTTCACTATTCATTAAAAAATGAACATTGTATGAAAAACACCAAAAATTTATCCAATGTAAATTTCAATGTACCAATCATAAAGAATATGTTTATTTTTACAAATAGAGATTATAAACTTTTCAAAATTTTGATTTAAAAATGGTTTTCCATCAAAAAGAAGTAAAACAATCTTTTAAAAATAATAATGTATTTCATGCTTAAGATTAGATTTATTCTCATTTTAAGCCTCTAAAACACTATCGAATTCATAAATAGACATAGATAAAAATATCTATTATTCATTACTTACTTGGGATGTTACACATATTATGAGAGACCCTATTGGATCTTGTCAATTCATTTTTGTTGATGTTTAAGTGGCATCGTTAGGCTGCTAAATTTTTAAGGAATTCTTTCACCTTTCTCATTTTTCAAAGTTCTACTTTCATGTAAAGTATTTCGAGTTACTTTTTATTATGTTGGTGTATGATCTCTATATCTATCATAAGGATATTCTATTTTCATATTATGAGATACTCTATTTGATCTCGTCAATTCATTTTTTTGAAGTTTAAGTGACGCCGTTAGGATGCCGAATTTTAATATGAGAAATATTTTTTGTGTCTTCCTTTCATGTTCTTTATTTCATATGGTATATCTTTCTAATTTCATTACCATGTTCTTAAATCCTTTATATTCTGTCCCTCTACTATTTTTTTGGATCATTTATGAGTGGGTGACCCATGTCCCCACTCTTTTCAATGTTTTCTAGAACACTGAAACTTAGTCGTCATGCTGCAGAATTTCTATCTCAAAATGTCTATCTCTTTTTCTAAAATTCTTTTATTTTATTAAGTGAATACTCATAGATCTTTATTATATAGGGGTATTCACATATATATCAAAATTTTCTATTTTAAATTCTTTTATTTATAAACATGAAACACGCTTTCCTTTTTCCGTGGGTTTAAAGTGACATAAAGATCATGTCTTCAAAGCAGTTTTTAAAAATGTTATGATTATGAAATGAAACCCATTTATTTTATGCTATATGGGTTATTTATGAAATGTTTTATGATGATATATGTGGCTCACATGATAATAAAGTCAAATTTAAGGGTGCTCCTAGATAGCGCTCCAATGCATTGGGTAAAGACTTAATCTCTAGAGATGACCATTTTTAACGACGCCTTGGTGAATAACCTTGGTGACTTTTAATGACACCTTGGGGATGGAACTTGGTGAAACTGAAATTATTGTCAATATTAAATATTGTAGCCACATCTTCAAGTTATGAAATACATTATTTTTATTATGATATGCCTCATTATTTTTTATCATTCCTTAAAGTTCTTTTTCATGACATTGTTGATGTATCTCAAGTTTACATGTTAAATGTTCCCCTTGTTTCCCTTACCGGGCCTTCTGCTCACACTTTATTTTCATGTATGTCCCCAGGTTATGAGATGAAGTAATGAACCTATGATGAACATAATTAGAAGCCTTTCAAGTGTTTAAGAAGAATTTTTTATGTTTTCATGTTTTATGTTCCTGGTTTCCAAGACACTAACCCTTAAAGATCCTCAGTTTTGTAAAATGTAATAAAAAGTTATGTTATAAAAAGGCGGGATTCCATAGAGGGTATCGAAGATATAGGTACATAAAGATTTTTAAGAATTATCGACTAATCACACATTGACGTATTTTGTGATGGGATAAAATTTCGTATTATAGTGTATTAATTATTTATAAAATATGTTAGTTTTCCTTGTAAAATTTGGTATGCTATAAAGAAATATTTATATAATTTTTTTCTTTCACAATGGATATATAAAGAAAACTAGAATATCCAATAGGTTATATTTAACTGAAATTATAGATAAAAAATAAACATGTGTTCCAATTTTCTCATAAAATGTATACTTAAAAAAACATTGATAACATTGAGAGGTATATATTATTTAAATTTTATTTTCAAATAAATCCTAATAATAAGATGATGTTTATTAATCTACTATAATTGTTATTTGATTTTGTGTTTTTTAGTAATTTATATATTTTTATAAATGTTTTCACAATAAATAAATATACCATCATACAATGATCTATCTAAGTATTAAATAAAAAACATAAGAATATTTTTGGAAGA
Organism: Viscum album; assembly: GCA_963277665.1. Lineage (NCBI taxonomy): Eukaryota > Viridiplantae > Streptophyta > Magnoliopsida > Santalales > Viscaceae > Viscum > Viscum album. The sequence goes on from OY728162.1 coordinate 228,906,644, forward strand.
ATCATTTCATAATATGTTGAACTATACTAGAGTATATGTATCATAAAAATAAAACTCAAGAGAAATGGGAATAATGGTATTGGACTCTAAAAAAATGGAATGGTGTGTGTCACAAATATTATGTTTGTTCTATAATTTAACACCCATGTGATTTAGATATATCATTATAACGAGATAGATCATGGTATCTCATAATAATAGGTTTATCATAATGTAAACTTATGTGATTTTGGAATGAATAAAAATATACCAGGCCTTATTGAAAATTTTGTGAAGCATTTTTTGGGATCTTTTTTCCAAATAATGAATTTTTTATATCATGATATAGGTCACAATGCTAAAATTGAGTAATTTTTTTAGTTATTTGAAAAATTATACCATAAGTTAAAACGACTATTATAATAGATATGGGTAATATTTTTTAGAACATTAGTGAACTTTATGATCATTATATAATTATTGATTTCGTGTTACAATCATATTAATTCTATAGGATGTTATGAAATAATATATAGAATAACTATGTTAAAATATAAATTGAATAATATATTAACAGATTTGTTTTGTTTTTAAAATATCATATGTAGAACTTATTTTTTGTGATATTGTATAGTTAATTGGTTGATTTTAAAAACATTTAAATTTGTGATACATTAGGAATTATAACAATGAAGTTGAGAAATTATTACTAATCCAAATAATATAAAAGGGAATAGAGGATTGGAATATCATGTTTAAACCATTACTATCATTATTTAGATTAGGTGAATGGGGATATGTATCTAATTTTGAGAGAGGAAAAAAATGAGAGCTATTGATGGAGTATCACGGAAAAAACTTTTTATTGAATGAAATTCCTCTTTAATATTATTTAATATAATATAAAATGTTTTTCTATAGAAGAATATGAGTTGGAAAAGTTTGATTCTTATCTGAGATTAATCCTCATACAGATAAAGTCTTTTTCAACATTTGTGATCTTGTGGAGATAAAAATTAAACGATCTTATTAATAAATTGATCCCAGTTTGTGAATGAGAAGTATATAAAAATTAATGTGGAGTTCAATTGTATAACACATAATTTTATTTTATGAAAACATATTTAGTTTATATTCAATTATCATAGAGATAGACACATGCCAATAAAATTAGTTATAATACCCAGATGTTTTCCATTGAGAAATAGAAAAGTTTTATACCATTGGGAGGTACTAAACTATAACTAAATATTATTAAGGTAGCCCACCCTATAATTCAATGACCATGACCAAACATGTGTCTATAATATATTGTATGAAAATATATTTTGTTGTGTTGAAAAAATTTTGTTGTATAAATATTGAATATATAAAAGTTATGGTGTTGAAGTTATTCCCTTCAGTTTTAGGAACATTATTTTCTCGTATTATAATGTAATGTTTGTTTTAAATTGTTTCCTTTCCCATGATCTAACTTAGGTAATTTTATGTCTTACATGATTCTCCTATATTCCAAAGACGGGAAGCCTTTCGGTCACCCAATGTGATGTTAACAACTACTATCATTAGCTTATAGAATGGGTGTTTTTCTCTTCCATTATGAGATAACTATTCCTTTTCAATGACTATATTAAATATTTATGGTTGTTTGTGGAATTATTTTATTATATTGATTAAAAAAACATGAATTTAATAGTACTTATAATAATGGGATTTAACTATCTCTCATATGGTACAAATATCTATTTATTTTATAGTTTGAATCCATATAGGTAGTAATTATAGAATTTATCACCATCTAGAGAGGAATTTATCTTCTATGATAGGATTAAGGAGGTGTTATGGAGTTGATATTTGGACTATGAAAGGATCTTAAAATGTAAACATGTTAAGGGAATTAGAACCCACATATTTTTGGTTGAATTAAATATGACATGTCATCCCTTGGAAGGTCATGTGATATGGACTATAGATATTTCAAAGATAACTATGATCTCAAGAAAACTACCAAAATATTGAAGAACATCAACTATTAGATGAAATATATATAGGAATTGATGGTGTTGGAGTTATGGAAGAGAATAAAATTCTTGAATAACCTATCCTATGAGTAAAGGGAAATAATTTTAGGAATTTATAAGAGTATACGTACATCATGTATTTGAATAATCTAATAGAATAATCATGAATCATGTAATGTGAGGAAACATGGAGGAGAATCAAAAATTAAGATATATAATGAAACCATGAGGAGAATCTTGAATGAAGAAATATATGGAACCCAAATAAAAAAAATCATAAATCATCGTATATGAGTAATCCAAAATGATATACAAGACACTAGGAATTCGTGTAATAATTTATAGAATATCAACTCAATGAATATTAAAAAACTAGGAATAGAAATATGAAACATTGAATATGTTGATAAAATTTAGATAATCTCTATTCAAGGTATATAAGGAAACCATGTAATGAATATCAACACTAGGATTGTTACGAAACGATGACAACAATAACTAATCAAGGAATACAAGGAAATGAATATGGGAATAATTCCTTAGGGAATTATTTTTAATCATTTTTTATTTAATATGTATAAAATTAAAAATCATGTTCAACCAATCACAAAATTATCTTGGTGTGACTCTGGTTACTTCATAGTATTCAATGATGAATGAACATATTAGTTTCCTTGGATAATGTATCCCTAGGAATAACCTTGATGTTTGGATATAACTTTTAATCGATTGAATCGATATCTGGTCATACAGTTTGGGTAGAAAAATCCCCCATTTTGCATGTAAATCTGTAGTTAGGTGGTCGGTGCATAGGTGTTAAATTTCCCAGGTGGTCAGGTACATTTTTTATTCATCACCCACATTTTTGGGAACCCATGCTCTTTTGGTGGTTTGTATATTAGAGACTATTTTACTATCCCATCTTTTATGTATCCAATTATAATATCTTGGGGATGAAAATTATTGTCCCTTCTCTTTATGTTTGGATTTTTAAAAAACCTTAATGGGGATTATTTCTTATAAAGTACATCAATTTTCCATATTTGATGGCACATTGTATAGACATGGTCTGGAATGGTTAATAGTGTCCATAGTTAGGGTTTAGGGGGTCTTCTAATTAATTCACAATATGGGTGTCATGATATTTTTGGTAACCACCCATAACCAAATTGTGTAACACCCCGATATTTTATGAAAAATATTTTTATTAATTTCATTAATGTCTTCTGTTATACGCTACAACAAAAGGAGCTTTCACAACACACATCTCTGACCTGACTTGAATTACACGCAATCGTGACCTTCCACGATAGTGTGTGTTGTACGCAACACCAAGTTTCGCTAAACAACGATATGCTATTAAAATATTATTAAAACTAGACGTTATGAATAGTAATAACCACTTTTTGAAATTTTGTAAATTCTATTTTTCAAAATGGACTTCATTTTTGGATTCGGAATATTGAAATTAGCTTAGGGTGAAATTTTGGTAATTTTCGGATAACTTTTATATTTTGATGAATAGTGGAAATTACTAAATTTTAATTAAAAACAACTTTTTCAATCGAAATAATTAATAGTGATAAATTATTAATTTGAGTGGTTTTAAATTATATTTAGAATATATTTTTACAATTTAATACAATGATGGTCATTGGATGTAATTTCACCTTTAAACCAGTTATAAACAAGTTTCAATCTTTTGATAGTTATTATCTCTTAAAAACACGCTATTTGTTTTGATGATGGGAATTAATTTTTAAATTAGTTAATGCAACTGATATGTTTTGAATTTGGTAGAATAGACATCATTTTTGAGTTCATAATATCAAATATAGCTTAGGCATAATTTTTGGTATTTTTCTGAAAACTTTCATTTTTTGATGAATAGTGAAACCACTAAGTGGTAGTTAAAAAAACTGAATTGTTCATAAAACTTAATTTTACCGCTTATGTGAGTGGAATTTCAAAAATCCGAGAGACACGGTTGATGTCAGTAAGTAAAATGTGGTTCAATGAGATGAAAATAATTTTTTGGTGAATAGTAACTTTTTACTTTTTTTTACCACGGTTAAAAGTAAATAGGGTAATTAAGGGTAGAAATGATATTATTATTACCCTAACACATGTCCTAATTCTATTGGACAAGTGTAATTTGACCAAAAACAAACTTAGGAATAAAATATGACCATTTAGGCCCACTTGGATTAGATTAGGACATTTATTATTAATTTATTTAAAAAAGGGTTAAAAGAGTTAAAATCAAAGTTTATTTACTAAAACATTTTTAATATGGGGTTATACATAATATCAATTTGACTATAAATATTAATTAGAAAGCTAAAACAATTTCCTACATAATGGTATTTTATTTGTAATTTTTATACATTAAATAATTTAATTTATTTATGACACAACGATGATGTAGTAACTATCTTATTAATGAAATATTGACATAATTGATGTTATAAATACCCAAATAAATATAATTTGAGACTTTTTATGAATTAAACTAATTTTATAGGTTAATATGACATGTAAGTATTGATTTAATTAACTTTGTTAGAACTTATCATTCTGTTATGATTTTCACAAAAATCAATTACTAAATAGTGTCAAAATTGACATAAAATAGTTTTTAAAACAAATATTATATTATTAATTGTTATTTTATTCCTAAAAATCTATGTTTAGGCAAAATGACTTATATAAGGTTATATATATTAATAATGAACAATTTGGGGTTCGTTTGGCTTCTTATAGTAAGTTTATTAACCTTATAGTGTAAGAACACAAGAAGACACGGTAAAAGTAAAATTATTTAACTTAATGTTAAATCTAAATGATAAGGTTAAAATAGGAACCTAAACTTGTCTAAATTATATTGTATGAGACGATTCATACCCATCCCCACCTTAGCCTCGAAATAAATCAATTTGGAGCTATTTAAAACCGAACTTGACTTTATAATAAAATAATATTTTTAGTTATTCCAAAGGTGCCCCTCTCCTCCCTTATAAAAGGGCACCTCCTCCCTCTCTTCCTCACACAACTTTGGGACTTCAAGCTCGGCCAAACCCTGCCAAATTCTATTATCCACTTACCTAGAAACATCCTAGAGGTTATGGTCTTCTTCAAAGACCAATTTTAGTGCCCTAAGAGGAGATCTCAAAGAGGCGCTTCAAAGAAGAGGTAATTTCCGTTACCGATTCTTTCACCTTTATTTCTTCTTCCACTCCTTCTTCTTAGGTTGTTTCATTATGAAGTTATAAAATCAGTATCACTAATATACTGATATGTTATTATAATTATTAAACAACCCTATTTCACCATCTATCCATCCTACGGAAAACGAAATCACCGCGCGTGCGTACGTACGGAATACCGTCTCCACGCCGTGGTGAAATCTATTTTCCACCACCACCTTACATGGATGGGTATAATGGTTTAAAGAATAACTATACATAGTTATTATAACATCATATTGATTCTGATATATTGTATCATCAACTCCAATTCAATTCAATAATTATGGAAATGATATCATCGCTCGTGCGTACGTACGGACTACCGTCTCCACGGCGCGATGAGATTCATTCTCCATGTTAACCATTTAAGAGTGATAATAAAGTATATATAAGAAATAATAATGAAATATATGAAATTATAAAGCTACTGGATTTATGTATATATGTGTGTCATCTACTTAATTCCATTCAACTCAATAAGGAAACAAAAACAGCGTTCATGCGTACGTACGGCCTACCGTCTCCATGAACGGTGTATTTCTTTCCATTTACTAATTTATTATATATATGTATATTCTGAATATATATTATATATAAATCATGTTTTATATTCTGGAATTAAGTAATTATGATATAAGCAATCATATGAATAATTACAAGTCAAAACACGGACGACAAATGAAACAATTTTACCCAAAATGCTCTTTAACATAGAATTTACAAAATAAAGGGTAATATAAAGTCATAAGTGAACCATATATGATATCATAACAATGAGTATGATTCTGGAATAAGTCAATGACATTATTTAAATCATTATATAGGAGGTTCGGACACCTACGAAGAAAATTGGACCTAAGGTAAGAGAAATATCACAATCTCATTTTTATCCGAGATTGTTTATACTTTGGCATTTACTGGGGTGTATTTTATCATCCAAATCCATGTTTTCTCAATATTTAATATTATTTACATCCACCTAAAATTTTTTAAATCCAATTTTACCCTTAGGTGAGTTTTTAGTAAAGGATATGAAAGGAATCTTTTGTCGTTTTTCGTACGAGGTACTTTTTGACTTTTTCGACAAAAGTACGAAGAATGTTTTTCTTAACTTATACGGCATGAATGTATTTTTAAAACATTATTTCCAAGAAGCTTCCTTTACAAGTTTTAAAGTTTATTTTTAATCAACTTATTTTAGTTTATAATTGTACGACATGTTAAGAAAGCAAAAGTGTTTTTGAAGAAGAAAGGATATTTTCCTCAAGAATGGAGTTCAAGTGTTTTATCAAAATTATTTTCCATCTAAGATAATAAAGGGTTCTGTTTTTATCCCTATTATTACATTGATTTGATTATGTTGTGATGGAATTATTTTTATGAATTCCTTTATCGTATATGAATTGTTTTATGATGTCATGATGTTTAAGATTCCCATTTTTATTACATGGGTTATGCAATGATGTATGGTTTATGATTTTGTGGCACACATAAGAATGGTATCATTATGAGATGGGTGGGACCTATATCTCCCTCCAATGCATTGGGTAAAGATTTTATATCTCATGAGATAGACATGGCTGGAATGGTAGGTTATACCGATTCAGTGAAACAGGACTGAAACGAGGGTGACTCGGTTCAGAAAGGGACTTTGTCCACTAAGATAGTCTTGGCAATGAGTATTGAATAATAAGAAATGATTCTCTATGATTATGTGTGTATGCCACAAAGTTTAATGTTTTAAGTTATGATTATTGTGATTACATTTCACTGCCATGAGTTATCCCAGGTTATGAAATTATTATCTCTTTTACAGGTTAATATTTCCAAAAGTTATGTGCTTATGTATATGATGTGATTGATATTTCTTTTGTTTAACCTTACTGAGCATTTGAGCTCACCCTTTTATGTTTTATTTTCCCCAGGATATAAAAAAAGGTTTTAGGTATAAAAAAAGGAAGATCTTTATGGGAGATGTTTAAGATCTTTCACCAGGATTAGAAGATTATATTCCGAGTTTCCAAAGACACTAAACTATTACGATCCTTGTGTGTGTGTTTTTGTTATGTACTAAGTATTCCGCAAATGTAATGTAATGTCCATGTACATCAAGCTTCGGGTCTCTACAGTTGGTATCAGAGGAAAGGTTTAGTCAACCTTTGGAAACTAGGATGTGAAAACGTTAGTGAGATCCCTAGAGATATTTCTAAGGTATGTCTAGGGATGCCCCTAAAGATAAGTATATGTATAGGATATAGTCCTAGAACTATAGTAACGATATTAGATTAAACCAAGATGTTAGATATTGAAGTTACTCCCCCTTTATTATGATTTTTTCCTCTCACACTATTATTTTTGGGTTTTAGAAAATGGCTGGAAACAAGGTGATTCACGATAATGGAGGATATGATGGACAAAATAATGATATTCTTCCTGAGAAACCAAATGAAATGGGATTTGGAAGTCCAAACATCATTATTATGCCGAATCAGTAATCTCATAATATGATCAATAAAGTAAAATTTGGTAAGTTTCCTGACTCGGCTAATAAGAGAAAGATGGAGTTTCATGATGATCATAGAGGAAAGAAAGTTCAATTTCCCCTATGTAAATCATGTGGGAAGAGGCATCAAGGAGAATGTTTCAAAGGAACTGGAAGATGCTTTGGGTGTGGAAAAGAAGGACACAAAGCCAGTAAGTGCAAAGGAAAAGGTTCAGTTAACACTAGGGATGAGGATAATGGTATTGCTACGACATCAATAATGGTTAAATGTTTTAAATGTGGAATGTATGGGCATTATGCAAACCAATGCCCTAAGGGAAAGTCTCATGAAGAGAATCAGTATGGTTGTATGGGTAGTATTTATGTGGATGATGATGAAGAGACTACAAATGATATGTGAGATGAAAGAATTTTTGAAGCTCGGTCAATGGTTTAAGAATGTAGTGGAATGACTACATGTTTATCATGTGTAATGTTGTCTCATGGTACTATGGAATAAAGATACATCTAAGGATTGTTACACTATTGTCTTTCCTTGAGTTTTGAAAGTGTATGATTAATGTTACCAGTATCCATGAAAGGTTATTCGGATATTTTTGGAATATAGATGATATGCGCATAATGAAGGGATAAGGAGAAAATTAAATGTTTGATAGTATTCATGAGCTCATGACTGATATAAGGATAAGGTTATGTAATGGATTGAGTATATAGAATTTTTGGATTTTGGTATGTTGAAAGAGTTAACTTTTGACAGCATTTATGTTTTCACTAAGGTTTAATGGGTATTCATTTTTCAAGAGAATACATGATTAAGGTATTCACATGATTTAAATGTTACCAACAAGATATATGGGGGATAAATGATTGTATTCACATGCTTGGTTGACGACATTTCAAGTTATCGTTTTCTTTATACTATGAGCTTGGACCGAAGTATTTTAGATAAGCCTAATGATTAGAATGGATTATGTTGGACATAAGTTAGGATAAAACGTTTTTCGATATTATTGATGGTATGTTACAGTAATATAGTTTTAGAAAAAGGACAACCTGCAGGACGGGCGACAACCCATCGCGTCGGACAAGGATATGGGAATCGAACCCACAACTGAAGTGCGACTGACCTTTATCGCCTACCACTGGCCTACAAGAAGTCCCTGTTTAGTAGAAATTAGTTTTATTATATTAATCAGTATGATATATGAAGTATAAGTCCATTTTAGGAACCATATATGATTAATCTCACTATAGAATGTCTTATGTATATTTAATAACTTTTACTAACCTTTTGTTTGAGACAGATGGAATGACCCGTCATTCTATCACATGATCTGCTAACACTTCACGAATAACAAATTCAACTTCATTTATTTAAGAGCTGAAGTGGAAATTGTTCAAGGCACAAACAATAGTGAGATTGTACCAAAATAAAGTAAGTATTTATTCTAATTCAAATTCTTCAACTTTAGGGAAGCGATATTGAAAACCATAAATGTTGTCCTAGTGCTCTTATATCTGATTAATCAGATGGTACCTTAGATCGTCACAAATTTATGGATTTGTGATTTTTGGCTTTTCCATAGCCATGTCCTCTACCACTCTCCATCAGAACATGATGGTTAGATTTTTCTTCCATATCCATATTTTCACCTATGTGGAAACCCAGTGATTAGTTTATTCGGGTAACCGTTACGTTTCATACTTTTGTTTTTAAAGATTGGTTTTGGTATTCCTTTTTACGATGTGGGTTTCTATTAAAGAAACTTTTGAGTATTAAACCATTTATAACCCCGACGAATTTCGAGGACGAAATTCATTTTAAGGTGGGTAGAATGTAACACCCCGAGATTTTATGAAAAATATTCTTTTTAATTTCATTAATGTCTTGTGTTATACGCTACACCAAAAGGAGCTTTCACAACACACATCTCTGACCTGGCTTGAATTACACGCAATCGTGACCTTCCACGATAGCGTGTGTTGTACGCAACACTAAGTTTCGCTAAACAACGATATGCTATTAAAATATTATTAAAACTAGACGTTATGAATAGTAATAACCACTTGTTGAAATTTTGTAAATTCTATTTTTCAAAATGGACTTAATTTTTGGATTCGGAATATTGAAATTATCTTAGGGTGAAATTTTGGTAATTTTCGGATAACTTTCATATTTTGATGAATAGTGGAAATTACAAAATTTTAATTAAAAACAACTTTTTCAATCGAAATAATTAATAGTGATAAATTATTAATTTGAGTGGGTTTAAAGTATATTTAGAATATATTTTTACAATTTAATACAATGATGGTCATTGGATGTAATTTCACATTTAAACCAGTTATAAACAAGTTTCAATCTTTTGATAGTTATTATCTCTTAAAAACACGCCATTTGTTTTGATGACGGGAATTAATTTTTAAATTAGTTAATGAAACTGATATGTTTTGAATTTGGTAGAATAGACATAATTTTTGAGTTCATAATATCAAATATAGCTTAGGCCTAATTTTTGGTATTTTTCTGAAAACTTTCAATTTTTGATGAATAGTGAAACCACTAAGTGGTAGTTAAAAAAACTGAATTGTTCATAAAAATTAAATTTTACTGCTTCTGTGAGTGGAATTTCAAAAATCCGAGAGACACGGTTGATGTCAGTAAATAAAATGTGGTTCAATGAGATGAAAATAATTTTTTGTTGAATAGTAACTTTTTATTTTTTTTACCACGGTTAAAAGTAAATAGGGTAATTAAGGGTAGAAATGATATTATTATTACCCTAACACATGTCCTAATTCTATTGGAAAAGTGTAATTCGACCAAAAATAAACTTAGGAATAAAATATGACCATTTAGGCCCAGTTGGATTAGATTAGGACATTTATTATTAATTTATTTAAAGAAGGGTTAAAAGAGTTAAAATCAAAGTTTATTTACTAAAACATTTTTAATATGGGGTTATACATAAGATAAATTTGACTATAAATATTCATTAGAAATCTAAAAATATTTCCTACATAATGGTATTTTATTTGTAATTTTTATACATTAAATAATTTAATTTATTTATGACACAACGATGATGTAGTAATTATATTATTAATGAAATATTGACATAATTGATGTTATAAATACCCAAATAAATATAATTTGAGCCTTTTTATGAATTACAATAATTTCATAGGTTAATATGACATGTAAGTATTGATTTAATTAACTTTGTTTGAACTTATCATTCTGTTATGATTTTCACAAAAATCAATTACTAAATAGTGTCAAAATTGACATAAAATAGTTTTTAAAACAAATATTATATTATTAATTGTTATTTTATTCCTAAAAATATAAGTTTCGGCCAAATGACTTATATAAGGTTATATATATTAATAATAAACAATTTGGGGTTCGATTGGCTTCTTATAGTAAGTTTATTAACCTTATAGTGTAAGAACACAAGAAGACACGGTAAAAGTAAAATTATTTAACTTAATGTTAAATGGAAATGATAAGGTTAAAATAGGAACCTAAACTTGTCTAAATTATATTGGATGAGATTATTTAGACCCATCCCCACCTTAGCCTAGAAATAAATCAATTTGGGGCTATTTAAAACCGAACTTGACTTTGTAATAAAATAATATTTTTAGTTATTCCAAAGGTGTCCCTCTCCTCCCTTATAAAAGGGCACCTCCTCCCTCTCTTCCTCACACAACTTTGAGCCTTCAAGCTCGGCCAAACCCTGCCAAATTCTCTTATCCACTTCCCTAGAAACATCCTAGAGGTTATGGTCTTCCTAAAAGACCAATTTTAGTGCCCTAAGAGGAGGTCTCAAAGAAGCGCTTCAAAGAAGAGGTAATTTCCGTTACCGATTCTTTCACCTTTATTTCTTCTTCCACTCCTTCTTCTTAGGTTGTTTCATTATGAAGTTATAAAATAAGTATCACTCATATACTGATATGTTATTATAATTATTAAATAACCCTATTTCACCATCTATCCATCCTACAGAAAACGAAATCACCGCGCGTGCGAACGTACGGAATACCGTCTCCACGCCGTGGTGAAATCTATTTTCCACCACCACCTTACATGGATGGGTATAATGGTGTAAAGAATAAATATACATAGTTATTATAACATCATATTGATTCTGATATACTGTATCATCCACTCCAATTCAATTCAATAATTATGGAAACGATATCATCGCTCGTGCGTACGTACGGACTACCGTCTCCACGACGCGATGAGATTCATTCTCCATGTCAACCATTTAAGAGTGATAATAAAGTATATATAAGAAATAATAATGAAATATATGAAATTATAAAGCTACTGGATTTATGTATATATGTATGTCATCTACTTAATTCCATTCAACTCAATAAGGAAACGAAAACAGCGTTCATGCGTACGTACGACCTACCGTCTCCATGAAAAATGTATTTCTTTCCATTTAGTAATTTATTATATATATGTATATTCTGAATATATATTATATATAAATCATTTTTTATATTATGGAATTAAGTAATTATGATCTAAGCAATCATATGAATAATTACAAGTCAAAACACGGATGACAAATGAAACAATTTTACCCAAAATGCTCTTTAACATAGAATTTACAAAAGAAAGGGTAATATAAAGTCATAAGTGAACCATATATGATATCATAACAATGAGTATGATTCTGGAATAAGTCAATTACATTATTTAAATCATTATATAGGGCTTTCGGACACCTACGAAGAAAATCGGACCTAAGGTAAGGGAAATATCACAATCTCATTTTTATCCGAGATTGTTTATACTTTGGCATTTACTGGGGTGTATTTTATCATCCAAATCCATGTTTCCTCAATATGTAATATTATTTCCATCCACCTACAATTGTTTAAATCCAATTTTACCCTTAGGTGAGTTTTTAGTAAAGGATATGAAATGAATCTTTTGTCGTTTTTCGTACGAGGTACTTTTTGACTTTTCCGACAAAAGTACGAAGAATGTTTTTCTTAACTTATACGGCATGAATGTATTTTTAAAACATTATTTCCAAGAATCTTCCTTTACAAGTTTTAAAGTTTATTTTTAATCAACTTATTTTAGTTTATAAGTGTACTACATGTTAAGAAAGGAAAAGTGTTTTTGAAGAAGAAAGGATATTTTCCTCAAGAATGGAGTTCAAGTGTTTTATCAAAATTATTTTCCATCTAAGATAATAAAGGGTTCTATTTTTATCCCTATTATTACATTGATTTGATTATGTTGTGATGAAATTATTTTTATGAATTCCTTTATTGTATATGAATTGTTTTATGATGTCATGATGTTTAAGATTCCCATTTTTATTACATGGGTTATGCAATGATGTATGGTTTATGATTTTGTGGCACACATAAGAATGGTATCATTATGATATGGGTGGGACCTATATCCCCCTCCAATGCATTGGGTAAAGATTTTATATCTCATGAGATAGACATGGCTGGAATGGTAGGTTATACCGATTCAGTGAAACAGGACTCAAACGAGGGTGACTCGGTTCAGAAAGGGACTTTGTCCACTAAGATAGTCTTGGCAATGAGTATTGACTAATAAGAAATGATTCTCTATGATTATGTGTGTATTCCACAAAGTTTAATGTTTTATGTTATGATTATTGTGATTACATTTCACTGCCATGAGTTATCCCAGGTTATGAAATTATGATCTCTTTTACCGGTTAATATTTCCAAAAGTTATGTGCTTATGTATATGATGTGATTGATATTTCTTTTGTTTACCCTTACTGAGCATTTGAGATCACCCTTTTATGTTTTCTTTTCCCCAGGATATAAAGAAAGGTTTTAGGTATAAAAAAAAGGAAGATCCTTATGGGAGATGTTGAAGATCTTTCACCAGGATTAGAAGATTATATTCCGAGTTTCCAAAGAAACTAAACTATTACGATCCTTGTGTGTGTGTTTTTGTTATGTACTAAGTATTCTGCAAATGTTATGTAATGTCCATGTACTTCAAGCTTCAGGTCTCTACAAATTGGGTTCCCAGTTATTGTCTCAAGGTGTACACAACTATGTATTGACACACATGTTGATTCATCCCAGCACATATAAGTAGGTAACCTAATGTTTGGATCCTTCTAGAAGTGTGCCATCATGGAAGACATGGATATATTAATAATCTTTTAGAGTAGTCCACCTAGATATGAATGAAACTTGTTGAAATTATGGCCATTAATATAACCCCATAAAATGGTCATTATAAAATGATCATAATATGTTTTCTATATATATATATATTATGGATCCAAAATACGTAAAATCAGTACCTTTAAAATGGTATTCTTCACAATATCTAGATTTTAATCATTAGAGATGTTTCAAAAGAGAAAAAGTTCCTTGTAGAGGTTCTAGAATATTTTCTTAAGAATCAATATTCCTTTTACCTAAAAAATTTATATACAGTATGTCTTACTCCTTTTGAGAGGTTCAAACACTATGCTTATATATTGAGAAATGTTTTTCAAGGAATAAATTTGCTCAATATATGAAAAATCAGTAAACATAAGAAGACAATTTTTATCTTCATTGAGTCTTACACTAAATAATATTCAACTCAACACACGAAATTAAAGTGAGTTTCAAATTTTTGGCATTAAGTAAAAGTGTTTGGATGAAATTTTTTTGCTTCCAAATATATTTGTTTTAAATAACAATAGTGGAGTGCGAGATTGAAATCCTTGCATCGCATGGTGGAAAACAATCCGATGATGTGTATATTATTTTAAAGAATATTTATAATCATTATAGAACTAGGATTAACCCCCCCCCACCTCCTCCATGACCATATTAGTTCCTCAGAACACTGATATGGTAATAAAATAGTCATACGATATGATATTATATTAATTATTTGAGAATATGTATAAAAATAAAACATGCTTATATAAATGATGATAAGATTTTATAAAATCCGTTTATTCTAATAGATAATATTTTTAAAGGAAGTTTAACTTTTACAGTTCATGATTATTTATAGAAAATAAAGATTTAATGAACTAATCATTTTGAATTAGAAAATTCAAACAAACTATCTTGTATTTTAAAATCTATTATATTTTACAATCAATCATATTTTCTTAATCATTAGGGAATTCTATTCAAGGTACTACAAAAAAAGAAATGAATATTTTTTCCATGGTATCCTCAAAATATTATTTCTAAAATAATTTAATATTATATAATATTTTTTCATAAATAAAATACTCTTACTGAAATTGTTTACTTTTTTATATTATAAAAATACAGTGTAAATAATTTATTTTTATATAATTGATATGAATTTTATTAATATTTTATTCCAATGGAGAAATTTTTACTTAAAATACAATATAATTACAACCAACCCAAATTTGAATTATTTTAATATTAGAGGTGAAGTAGATCATGAAATTATAATTTGAATGAAAATAAACTACATGGTCAATCATGGAATTTATTCTAATAAAATAATAAATAATTGGAAATTTAAACATCGTAGTTAGTCGTGATGAAAATAGTATTGATCAAGAATCACTCTAATTAGTCAGATAAAACAATAGACATATTTAGGAATTAAATCCTTGCTTTCATTAAAGAATATATATATATTTATAAACCAAATCTGCATTCAGTCTTGAAATGAAACCATGGTGACTGTGGATATCCAATAATTGAACATTTAAACAACTAAATATTTTTTCAAAAAATTAAACCACTCATTAAGAATATTATTTATTGAACCACTAATCCCCCACAATAGCTTAGGGAATTTTTTTTATTCTTTTCACCATACTGAAAAAGGGAAATCTTATAGTAAACTATAATAGATAAATTTTAACATGTTTAATGGGTTTTTAGGTTTTTATAGATTATTAGGATTCTTTAGGATGAATAAATGATGTATAAATTAGGTTATATAGATATATATTGTGAATTGAAATATCTTATATAATTCCCATGGTCAAAATGATTATTATAGAATTATTGATTTGATCCCCATGTTATAGTGCACTACCTTGAGAGGGAGGTGGGTGAGGAAAATTGATGGATTTGAAAACACAAGTTCTCAAAACAATTATTCTTATAATTAGTTAATAAATATGATAAATGAATGTTTCAATGTAATTAAAGGAAATATATAGATATAATAAACATGAAATAAGAGTTTTATATTGTTTACACAATCTTGTTATTGAGTGGATAATCCATTATGTAAAATTTTTGTAATCCAAGCGTTCACATTCTTATCATATTGTAAATAAGATAAATTAATTTTATTAAAACATATGGATTTAATTAAGGTGGATAATTTATATATATTGTAATTAAAAATAATATTAATTGATCCACTTACCTTCAAAAGTTCCTATGAATGTATGATCATATGTAAAACGTTATTCTTATCATTAATCCTTCCCAAATCACATATGGAATTCTTTGGGAAATATATTACTGTCTATCTCAACATTTCATCTAAAAATTTATAATGGAAACCTCATTTTAATATAGTTTATCATTAAATGATGAAATAATAATCATTTTTATAGAATAACCCTTAGTTAAACTATGATCTATTTTTTATTAATATCATTTATATTGTCTTTAAAAAATTATGAAGATATAAAAAACCATTATAGATCTTTCTTCCCTTATATAATGACTAAGAAGGTTTATAATATAATTTTAACTAAAGTGGAACATGAATTTTTCATTGTTTGAATCATTAAGTTTTGAAAACCTCTAGTTTCAAATAACACACTATCTTATTGCATGACACTCCAAATTTTAGTATATATATCCAAAAAATACATCCAATCATGGTGGTAAAATGTTAACATATAATTTACCCGCTGACTTCAAAAAATTCACCATGTGCCAACATTTATTATATATTTTATTGTTATTTTATTAAAAAAATCCCTTTTCATTAATAATTTAATGATTCATGTGTTTCATCAACTTTTATTTTATATAAATCCATCAATTATTATTTAAATTTATATCAATTAAACACAAGTAAACTTCCAACACATGACACATGTTATTTTTAATAAATACATCGTAAAAACACTATAAAGACTCATTATTAAATTATCTCATAAAATAAATAATATATTTTTTTCCAATGTGAAGTTCATCTAGACACCACATTATAGGAACTATGGATACTTTTAAGAGTTCCATTTCCATAAATGAAATGGTTAATACTATATTTACCATGTCATAGTTTAGATCAATTTAAACCTCCCCATTTATCAATACACTTAATGGGGGTTATTATATGTTCCATACTTATGAATATATTATATAGTTACTATCACTTTAGTATAAACCATTAAATTTTTTAAAGAAATTGAAAAAATATGTGAGTTCAAGTGTATGTTTCTATTACAAACACCTCATTTATCCCCTAAAAGAAGCACACATCTTTTCTATCCTTCCTTTTTAATAACCAAGAATATTAAATTAGTCCTTAATCCATTAAGATAAACTACATTATATATTAACCTAATTTAAAAAATTATATGAAATGAATTAGGGAAAACATATTAAAAATCATAAATGACCTTTTATTTTGTGATTTCTCCCAAAGAAATATATTCAATAGTTGAAACACATCTATTGTTAGTATATTTTTTAAGATATCCCCATTGAAAACTATCATTGAAGTTTTTTATTATGAAATCACTACATTATCAACTTTCTAATTGATAATGTGGTATTTGATATCATTAAAATTTCACCTCTAGTGTTTCACATTGTTTATTAAAAATTTAATCCTCTTAGAATATCCTACCCAATCACAATTAGGTATTATCTAATATGATCATATCCCCTATATATAAATTCATACATAAGTTTTTTTCCTTTTGATGTTGCATCATATTAAAAATATATTATCCTAAATGTGGAATGATTTTTCTGCTTAATAATATAATAAAGAAACCTTCTTAATATAATTAATTCAACTCCATTATTTGACATTGAATAAAGGATACCACCCACACAAAAAAACATAGGATTAACAAAATAGATGAAATGAACCAGAAATTACATATCACAGGCCATAATAAATAGTAAATTTGACTATAACACATTATACACATCACTATTAGAAGATGTTACTATATTGGATTTGTTTGAAGTTGTCAAAATAATTGAAAAGAATAAAAAATGTCCAGTCTTGATGTTTTTATGTAGAGTAATATTATAAATAGTCATTGGAAATTTAATTATTACATAATACTTCAATACTTATATAATGATAACTTATTCCCATGTTATATATCCGCTAATACCTCTCCATATTCCCTAACACTAAACCACTCAAAGAACTCATGATAATGTTTCTATTTTGAGAGAAATATATAAATGTTTCATTATAGTATTCAAACTCAAAAAGAATTTTATATATCAAATGAATAAAATATTAATATGTTTTTGATTTTTTTGATCAATTTATTCACAAACATTCTCAATATATATATAAAAATTATTTCATAAATACATATAATCACATTAAGTTAATTAGTGTCATCTACATTTAAATAGTGATTTATATTCATCAGTCCTTTCATTAAATTTATAAACATTAATATATTCTATATAATTGAGTACAATACTCAATGAATCTATTTAATAATATGAGAAGATTGATTTACCTCATACACTTGAGATAAATAAATTTTGAGGGTAAATCCATTGGTATTTTTAACATATACCTTCTAATTATTCTCTCAATTATGAAAAATTGACTTTATACAAATTTATAACACGTTAATGTTACTTTAAGAACATATCTGAAGATATATTTGTATTTCTAAATCCTTATTACTAGATAAATTTCCTCACAAAATATCATACCTACAATATGAGAGTATCCATTACAGAGGATATAATTTTTTATTTTTGACTTCAAATTTATTATTAAAAACATATTTCAATATTTACTTTACTCTGATAATATTTTTATACATGTTACATTTCATAAATTATGATCCATTATTATTTTTATTTTTATCAAGAACATCTACTATCACTTTAATCTAATCATAGGTGTATAAAGCTTCATTAAAGATTTTTCATTAAACATCCAAAAAATTTTTTGTTTCTAACATTTCAAAAATATGTTTGCTGGAAAACCCTTCTATCCATATATGTGAATATTTCAGGATTCGAAATATTTTCTATTGCGTTTTAACGTATCACTTCCTTTATCTTAACATTACACATCCCATAAAAATTCATAATCATCATTAAAATTTTAAAAATATTTCCCCGAATATAATCACACTCATTTTCTCCCATATTTTCTATATGTTCTTATAAAAAATAATAATTAATGAGAAATGTTTTCTAGAATGTATTTTAATGTATTCTATAATTTAAATCAAATCAAAAAGTTAACTTCTTTTGATTCTTATTGTAATAGAATTTACACAATCCACATTATATATATCACATAAATATACAGTTATCGTCTCTCTCATAAAAATACCAAAATAAAAAAATTTAATATTTATAAATCGAGGATTTATAATTAAAATTATAATATTTATGTTCATATTTTTACAAAATTGCATTTGGTATATTTACACATTTTTTCTAAAATCAAATCAACTTAAATTTATAAGTAATGATATTTATAGAGAATCTTAAATTTTTAAAAGTGCCATGACCAAATAACATTTTCCATCCCATGTAAACTAATATATGGTGAATCCTCTACGTGAGTTATTTTTGTGTGTGTTTTATAGAACACTATATTCATTAATATTTTTCTCAACATATTCCTAAAAATATTATTATTGTATTAGATCATTAATCACATTAAAATCATCCAATTCATGTGAACTCCAATTCCATGTAAACAATGTACTTTAGATTTGATTCATATTGATATTTCATAGATAAATAATTCTCATTATTTAATTTCCAGTTATATTTATTAGGAATCATAATTTCATTCAAACTCAACAAAATCGTGATCCTAAATTGTAATATTTGTTTCTCTAAATCAGTTATTTACTCTATCCAACATATTTTTTCATATTCATCACTTTGAGGATCATTTTACTAATATCATTTAAAAATAAAATTAATAAACCCTTTACACTATGTAAACTCATATCATCCAACACATTATTTATCAAAAAATACAACATCAAGATTTGAGTGAAAATAATTTTTAATATAGTTTCTGTCTTTCCATTTCATTTAAATTTGACAGTTATATTTTAAACATCCATCGCATTTTTCTCTATTATATTCTCTTCAACAAATTTAAATAAAAATTTCTTATATTCCCCTAATCATAATAAAGTAATAAAATATCAAATATTTTATGAAAAAAAATTACTAAAATTATGTTCTTCAGTATACATACTTATCCCTCATTATATACATATATGAAGAATAAAAATATGGGATTATAAAACCTCATTGAAACATCATCATCATTTGATCTATCATGAAGTAAATTTTTTTCTATATTACTCAATCTATTTAGAGTTTTTAAATTATATTCCATGATATATTTTCATTTTTTTCATAATCCCATCCCTCCCATAATATAATTGTCACTCATTACATTTTTATTTTTTCAGGGGTCAACTATTCCATGTCTCCATACTTCAATGAAATAATTTTACCATCTATAATTTATGAACTATTATTCATCAATTTATTTACAATTTTATAATAATTAATCAATATATATAGCCCAATAATAATCTTAAAATTTTATTCTAACAATTAATGTACTCATCCACTAATTCATCTTATAATATCAAAACTTCTAGAAATTTAATGTCACTATAAATCAATTACGAATACTAGATTTCCTTTTGTCGGTAATGGATGTCATGTAAAATTCATGAGATTACATTATACAATGGTCCATGTTATAAAATAAATTTACCCACTTTTAGGTATTTTCCATCTCTATAATTGATTTCCACATTATTTGGGTGCATTGTAGAACTCTTGAGGATAAAGATCATTTTTTTTGGGAAATTGACATAAATTCTAGAGACATATGGTTATGTGAATTAGTGTAATCTATCTATAAAAGTGTAATTCATTTATTGGTTATCCCTATGTTTAGAGATTTTTTATGGTGGTTTTGGGTGTTTTATTAAAAAATGGAGTTTTGACATTCTGTAGGAGAAATACATGTCATGTAATGGTATTATATGATGTGTAAATCCTATAGGTAATATTTCTTGAAATTGGTACACAACGTGGAGGGAGTATGTTCTATGTAAAGGTTTCACACCATGTAAATGTTAAAGATCAGATTTAATAAAAAGGTGATTGGTTTTTTGGTGTATATGGACCCCATGGATTACATGATGTTTAAAGGGTTTACCTATCATATAAGTTTCATGAGTTGGGATTTAAGGGTTTGGTATGTTTGATTCTTATTTCATTATTATTTGTCCCTCTTCACTTTATAACTAAAATTACTCTTCAAATATTTTTGGAACCTCCACCCTTATGTATCGATTTGTTTGTGGTTTAATCATCAGCGTTATGCATGTTTTATCTTTGGGTGAGAAATCCACCCATCTTCATTATTTTCTTTCATCATGGAAACACCGTTTCATTCCATTGTAAGATCTATTTACTCATGTGGATGATTATTATTACTTATCTATTAATATATTGTGTGATATTATTCTAAGAGATGATCTTTTGTTTGTTGTGCTGTGGTGGTTTTGTTTTCTTAAAGTTATGGTTATTTCTTCCAATTTACTAACCCTTTTTCTTAATAGAATCAATTTTGATTTTTTCAGATTGATTTTATATACTTAATTTTAATTATTGTGTTCTTTATATCTATGGGTCCCATTGGTCTTGTGTACGCCCAATGTTTTAAGGTAGGTGGTTCTATCTATAAACTATTTTGATGAACTGCATTAGTCTTTTTGATAAATTTTTATAAAAAATGGAATGACTTATGGATTTGATTTCTGTGTGTTAAAATGGATTTTTGATAAAAATCCTTTTTCTTGCTAGTCTTAGTAATTGAAAATTAATTTTTAATGAATTGGGAATGTAACACCCCAAAATTTTATGAAAAATATTCTTTTTAATTTCATTAATGTCATGTGTTGTACGCTACACCAAAAGAAGCTTACACAACACGCATCCTTGACATGCCTTGCATTACACGCAATCGCGACCTTCCTCTATAGCGTGTGTAGTACGCAATACCGAGTTTCACTAAACAACGATATGATATTAAAATATTATTAAAAATAGCCGTAATGAATAGTAATAACCACTTTTTGAAATTATGTAAATTTAATTTTTCAAAATGGACTTCATTTTTGGATTCGGAATATCGAAATTAGCTTAGGGTGAAATTTTGGTACTTTTCGGCTAAATTTCATTTTCTGATTAATAGTGGAAATTACTAAATTTTAATTAAAAACAACCTTTTTAATCAAAATAATTAATAGTGATAAATTATTAATTTGAGTGGTTTTAAAGTATATTTATAATATATTTTTACAATTTAATACAATTTTGGTCATTGGATGTAATTTCACATTTAAACCAGACATAAACAAGTGTCAATCTTTTGATAGTTATTATCTCTTAAGAACACGCTATTTGTTTTGATGACAGAAATTAATTTTTAAATTAATTAATGTAACTGATATGTTTTCAATTTGGTAAAATAGACATCATTTTTGAGTTCATAATATCAAATATATCTTAGGCCTAATTTTTGGTATTTTTCTGGAAACTTTCATTTTTTGATGAATAGTGAAACCACAAATTGGTAGTTAAAAAAATGAATTTTTCATAAAACTTAATTTTACTGTTTCTGTGAGTGGAATTTCAAAAATCCTAGAGATACGGTTGATGTCAGTAAGTAAAATGTGGTTCAATGAGATGAAAATAATTTTTTGGTCAATAGTAACTTTTTACTTTTTTTACCACGGTTAAAAGTAAATAGGGTAATTAAGGGTAAAAATGTTATTATTATTACCCTAAAACATGTACTAATTCTATTGGATAAGTGTAATTAGACCAAAAACAACCTTAGGAATAAAATATGACCATTTAGGCCCACTTGGATTAGATTAGGACATTTATTATTAATTTATTTAAAGAAGGGTTAAAATTGTTAAAATCAAAGTTTAATACGTATATCATTTTTAATATAGGGATATACATAAGATAAATTCGACTATAAATATTCATTAGAAAGATAAAAATATTTCCTAAATAATGGTATTTTATTTGTATTTTTTAGACATTATATAAATTTATTTATTTATGACACAATGATGATGGAGTAATTATCTTATTAATGAAATATTGACATAATTAATGTTATAAATACCAAAATAAATGTAATTTGAGACTTTTTATGAATTACACTAATTTTCTTGGTTAATATGACATGTTATTATTGATTTAATTAACCTTTTTTGAACTAATCATTCTTTTATGAGTTTTACAAAAATCAATTACTAAATAGTGTCAAAATTGACATAAAATAGTTTTTAAAACAAATATTATATTATTAATTATTATTTTATTCCTAAAAATATAATGTTCTGCCAAATGACTTATATAAGGTTATATATATTAATTATAAACAACTTGGTGTTCTTTTGGCTACTTATAGTAAGTTTATTAACCTTATAGTGTAAGAACACAAAAAGACACGGTAAAAGTAAAATTATCTAACTTAAAGTTAAATATAAATGATAAGATTAAAATAGGAACCTAAACTTGTCTAAATTATATTGGATGAGCGGATTTCGACCCATCTCCACCTTAGCTTCAAAATAACTCAATTTGGAGCTATTTAAAACCGAATTTGGCTTTATAATAAAATAATATTTTTAGATTTTCCAAAGGAGCCCCTCTCCTCCCTTATAAAAGGGAACCTCCTCCCTCTCTTCCTCACACCACTTTGAGCCTTCATGCTCTGAAAAAACCTGACAAATTATCTTCTACACTTCCCTAGAAACATCCTAGAGGTTCTGGTCTTCTTCAAAGACCAATTATAGTGCCCTAAAAGGAGATCTCAAAGAGGCGCTTCAAAGAAGAGGTAATGTCCATTACCGATTCTTTCAACTTTATTTCTTCTTCCACTTCTTCTTATTAGGTTGTTTCATTATGAAGTAATATAATCAGTATCACTCATATACTGATAAGTTATTATAAGTATGAAACAACCCTATTTCACCATATATCCATCCTATGAAAAACGAAATCACCGTGCGTGCGTACGTACGGAATACCGTCTCCACGCCGTGGTGTAATCTATTTTCCACCACCACCTTATTTGGATGGGTATAATGGTGTACATAATAACTATATATGATTATTGTAAAGTGATTTTTATTCTGAAATAGTATACATACACTCAAATACAATTCCACGATCATGAGAACGATATCATCGCTCGTGCGTATGTACGGGCTACCGTCTCCACGACGCGATGAGATTCATTCTCCACGTTAACCATTCATGAATGATTATACAGTATATATAATAAGTAATCATGAAATATATGACATAATAATGATACTGTATTTTTGTGTATATATATGTATTTTATCTACTTAATTCCATTCAACTCAATAAGGAAACGAAAACAGCGTTCATGGGTTCGTACGGCCTACCGTCTCCATGTACGGTGTATTTCTTTCCATTTACTGATCTATTATATATATGTATATTCTGAATATATATTATATATAAATCATGTTTTATATTCTGGAATTAAGTAATCAGGATCTAAGTAATCATATGAATAATTACAAGTCATAACACGGATGACAAATAAAACGATTTTACCCAAAACACTCTTTAACATGGAATTTACAAAAGAACGGGTAAAATAAAGTCATAAGTGAACCATATATGATATCATAACAATGAGTATGATTCTAGAATAAGTCAATGACATTATTTAAATCATTATACAGAAGGTTCGGACACTTACGAAGCAAATCGGACCTATGGTAAGGGAAAATATCACAATCTCATTTTTATCCGAGATTGTTTATACTTTGGTATTTACTGGGGTGTATTTTATCATCCACATCCATGTTTCCTCAATATGTAATATTTATATCCTTATTCAATAGTTTATATCCAATTTTACCCTTTGGAGTGTTTTTAGTAAAATATATAAAAGGAATCTTTTGTCGTTTTTTCGTACGAGGTACTTTTTGACTTTTCTGACAAAAGTACGAGAAGAATGTTTTTTTAACTTATACGACATGAATGGATTTTTAAAATATTATTTCTAAGAAGCTTCCTTTAAAAGTTTTCAAGTTTATTTTTAATAAAATTCTTTTAGTTTAGAATTGTATGACATGTTTAGAAAGGAAAAGTGTTTTTGAAGTAAAAATGATATTTTCCTCAAGAATGGAGCTCAAGTGTTTTATCAAAATTATTTTCCATCTAAGATAATATAGGGTTCTGTTTCTACCCCTATTATTATATTGATTTTATTATGTTGTGATGGAATTATTTTTATGAATTCCTTTATCTTATATGAATTGTTTTATGATGTCATGATGTTTAAGAATCCCATTTTTATTACATGGGTTATGCAATGATGTATGCGTTATGATTTTGTGGCACACATAATAATGGTATCATTATGAGATTTGTGGGACCTATATCTC
This sequence comes from Viscum album, assembly GCA_963277665.1. NCBI lineage: Eukaryota > Viridiplantae > Streptophyta > Magnoliopsida > Santalales > Viscaceae > Viscum > Viscum album. Next base: position 228,932,109 of record OY728162.1, read on the forward strand.
TCTCCAATGCATTGGGTAATGATTTTATATCTCATGAGATAGACATGGATGGAACGGCAGGTTAAACCGGTTCAGTGAAACATGACTGAAACGAGTAGTGAACTCAGTTCAGAAATGGACTTTGTCCACTAAGATAGTCTTGGCAATGAGTCTTGACTAATAAGAAATGATTCCCTATGATTATGTGTGTATGCCACAAAGATTCATGTTTTAAGTTATGATTATTGTGATTAAATTTCACTACTATGATTTATCCCATGTTATGAAATTATGATTTCTTTTGCTGGTTAAGATTTCCAAAAGCTCTGTTCTTATGTATATGATGTGATTGATATTTCTTTTGTTTACCATTACTGAGCATTTGAGCTCACCATTTTATGTTTTATTTTCCCCAGGATATAAAGAAAGGTTTTAGGTAAAAAAAGGAAGATCTTTTTGGGAGATGTTGAAGATCTTTCACCACAATTAGAAGATTATATTCCAAGTTTCCAAAGACACTAAACTATTACGGTCCTTGTGTGTGTGTTTTTGTTATGTACAAAGTATTCCGCAAAAGTAATGTAATGTTCATGTCCGTTAAGCTTCAGGTCTCTACAGTTGGTATCAGAGGAAAGGTTTAGTCAACCTTTGTAAACTAGGATGTGAAAACGTTAATGAGATCCCTAGATATATGTCTAAGGTATGTCTAAGGATGTCTCTATGGTTAAGTATACATATAGGTTATTGTCCTAGAATTTCACTAACAATCTTAGAATTTAACCTAAGATGTTAGATATTGAGGGTACTCCCCCTTTACTATGTTGTTTTCTCTAGCATGATTTTTTCCTCTCACAGAATTCTTTTTCTGTTTTAGTTAATGGAGGGAACCAGAAGGAATTTGGTTAACATTGAATCCAATGGAAAAATTGGTGACTATGAGCAAAAAAATTGTGTAATGCCTAGAGAGAATGATATTGTGATTATGCCGAATCAGTCATCGCGATATATAATTAACAAGGTGAAATTTAGTGGTATGCCTAATTCATCAAAGAAGAGGAAGATAGACTATTATGCATGTTCGCATGTTGAGGAGAATAAAGGAAGGAAGATTGAGATTTCTAAAGAAGGGAAGAAGCACCTTGAGGAATACCTAAAATGGAGGGACCGATGTTATCTGTGTGGAGAAAAGGGTCATAGAGTGACAGACTATTATGGAGTTCAATGTATTATTTGTGGAGAACATGGGCATTACCCAACTCAATTCCCTGACCTAAAAAGTTACTTCTAAATCAAGGAAGGACTTATTCTAGGACAATAATTGAAGAGGATGGATTGAATTGTTTATGTATTGGAATTCAAGAATAATGTTGTTGAGGTACTTTTATTGTGTATTAGAATATTTTTGTATTATTCTATTGTGGTTTTCAATATTTTTATGGTACCGGTAACCATGGAAAGTGGTTGAGATATTTTTGGTAAGAAGATGATATGCGCATAATGAAGGGATAAGAAGATAATGAGATGTTTGATTGTATTCATATAAAGACTAAGTGATATCATTGTTTGAGTATAAAGAATTTTGAGGATTTTGGTTTGTGGAAAGTGTTAACTTTTAACTGCATTCATGTTTTCACTAAGGTTCAATGGGTATTCATTCTTCAAGATAATACATGATTAAGGTATTCACATGTTTGTAATTTGACCAACAAGATATATCTTATGATATATGGGGGATAAATGATGGCATTCACGTGATTGTTATGTGACATTTCAAGTAATCATTTTCTTTATACTATGAGCTTGGACCGAAGTATTTTAGATAAGCCTAATGATTGGAATGGATTATGTTGGACATAAGTTAGTATTGTTTAAGGATAGAACTTTTTTCGATATTATTGATGGGATGTTATAGTAATATAGCTTTAGAAAAAGGACAACCTGCAGGATGGGCGACAACCCATCATATCGGACAAGGCTTTGAGAATCGAACCCACAACCGAAGTGCAACTGACCTTTATCTCCTACCATTGGCCTACAGGAAGTCCCTGGTTAGTAGAAACTAGTTTTATTTTATTACACGGTATGATATATGAATTATAAGTTCATTTTTGGAATCGTATACAATTAACCTCACCATAGATAGACTTATGTATATTTGATAACTTTTGCTAACCTTTTTGAAACAGATGGAATGACCCATAATTCTATCACATGATCTGTTAACACTTCACGAATAAAAAATTCAACTTCATTTCTTTAAGAGATGAAGTGGAAATTGTTCAAAGCACGAACAAAAGTGAGATTGTACCAAAATAAAGTAAGTATTTATTCTAATGCAAATTATTAATCTTTGGGGAAATGATCTTGAAAACCAAAAATGTTGTCCTAGTGCCCTTATATACGATGAATCAGATGGTACCCTAGATCATCAAAAATTTATGGCTTTATGATTTTTGGATTTTTCATACCCATGTTCTCTACCACTCTCCATCAGAACATGACGGTTAGATTTCTCTTCCATATCCATATTTTCACCTATGTTCTCCTATGTGGAAACCCAGTGATTAGTTAATTTGGGTAACCGTTACGTTTCATACTTTAGTTTTTAAAGCCATGTTTTGGTATTTCCTTTTACGATGTGGGTTTCTATTAAAGAAAATTTCGAGTAGTAAGCCATTTATAACCCCGACGAATTTCGAGGGCGAAATTCATTTTAAGGGGGGTAGAATGTAACAACCTGAAATTTTATGAAAAATATTCTTTTTAATTTCATTAATGTCTTGTGTTCTACGCTACACCAAAAGAAGCTTGCACAACATGAATCCTTGACTTTCCTTGCATTACACGCAATCACGACCTTCCTCGATAGCGTGTGTAGTACGCAATACCGAGTTTCACTAAACAACGATATGCTATTAAAATATTATTAAAACTAGCTGTTACGAATAGTAATAACCACTTTTTGAAATTTTGAAATTTTATTTTTCAAAATGGACTTCATTTTTGGATTCGGAATATCGAAATTAGCTTAGGGTGAAATTTTGGTACTTTTTGGCTAACTTTCATTTTCTGATAAATAGTGAAAATTACTAAATTTTAATTAAAAACAACCTTTTTAATCGAAATAATTAATAGTGATAAATTATTAATTTGAGTGGTTTTAAAGTATATTTAGAATATATTTTTACAATTTAATACAGTGTTGGTCATTGGATATAATTTCACATTTAAAACAGACATAAACAAGTGTCAATCTTTTGATAGTTATTATCTCTTAAGAACAAGCTATTTGTTTTGACGACGGGAATTAATTTTTAAATTAATTAATGCAACTGATATGTTTTGAATTTGGTAAAATAGACATCATTTTTGAGTTCATAATATCCAATATAGCTTAGGCATAATTTTTGGTATTTTTCTGGAAACTTTCATTTTTTGATTAATATTGAAACCACTAAGTGGTAGTTAAAAAAATGAATTTTTCATAAAACTTAATTTTACCACTTCTGTGAGTAGAATTTCAAAAATCATAGAGACACGGTTAATTTCAGTAAGTAAAATGTGGTTCAATGAGATGAAAATAATTTTTGGTGAATAGTAACTTTTTATTTTTTTACCACGGTTAAAAGTAAATAGGGTAATTAAGGGTAAAAATGTTATTATTATTACCCTAAAACATGTCCTAATTCTGTTGGATAAGTGTAATTAGACCAAAAAACAACCTTCTGAATAAAATATGACCATTTAGGCCCACTTGGATTAGATTAGGACATTTATTATTAATTTATTCAAAGAAGGGTTAAAATAGTTAAAATCAAAGTTTAATAAGTATATTGTTTTTAATATATGGTTATAAATAAAATAAATTCAACTATAAATATTTATTAGAAATCTAAAAAATTTCCTACATAATGGTATTTTATTTTTAATTTTTAGACATTAAATAATTTAATTTATTTATGACACAATGATGATGCAATAATTATCTTATTAATGAAATATTGACATAATTGATGTTATAAATACCAAAATAAATGTAATCTGAGACTTTTTAGGAATTACAATAATTTTCTTGGTTAATATGACATGTTATTATTGATGTAATTAAATTTTTTCGAACTAATCATTCTGTTATAATTTTTACAAAAATCAATTACTAAATAGTGTCAAAATTGACATAAAATAGTTTTTAAAAAAATATTATATTATTAATTGTTATTTTATTCCTAAAAATCTAAGGTTCGGAAAAATGACTTAGATAGTTTTATATATATTAATTATAAACAACTTGGGGTTAGTTTGGCTTCTTATTGTAAGTTTATTAACCTTATAGTGTAAGACCACAAAAAGACACGGTAAATGTAAAATTATCTAACTTAAAGTTAAATATAAATGATAAGGTTAAAATAGGAACCTAAACTTGTATAAATTCTATTGGATGAGTGGATTTCGACCCATCCCCACCTTAGATTCGAAATAACTCAATTTGGAGCTATTTAAAACCGAATTTGACTTTATAATAAAATAATATTTTTAGTTTTTCCAAAGGAGCCCCTCCCCTTCCTTATAAAAGGGAACCTCCTCCCTCTCTTCCTCACACCACTTTGAGCCTTCACGCTCGGACCACCCCTGAAAAATTCTCTTTTACACTTCCCTATCAACATCCTAGAGGTTTTTATCTTCTTCAAAGACCAATTATAGTGCCCTAAAAGGAGATCTCAAAGAGGCGCTTCAAAGAAGAGGTAATGTCCGTTACCGATTCTTTCAACTTTATTTCTTCTTCAACTTCTTCTTCTTAGGTTGTTTCATTATGAAGTAATAACATCAGTATCAATCATATACTGATATGTTATTATAAGTATGAAACAACCCTATTTCACCATATATCAATCCTACGGAAAATGAAATCACCGCGCGTGCGTACGTACAGAATACCGTCTCCACGCCGTGGTGTAATCTATTTTCCACCACCACCTTACTTGGATGGGTATAATGGTGTACATAATAACAATATATGATTATTGTATAGTGATATTGATTCTGAAATATTATACATAAACTCAAATACAATTCCACGATCATGAGAACGATATCATCGCTCGTGCGTATGTACGGACTACCGTCTCCATGACGCGATGAGATTCATTCTCCACGTTAACCATTCATGAAGGATTATAAAGTATATATAATAAGTAATCATGAAATATATGAAATAATAATGATACTGGATTTATGTGTATATATATGTATGTCATCTACTTAATTCCATTCAACTCAATAAAAAACGAAAATAGCGTTCATGCGTACGTACGGCCTACCGTCTCCATGAACGGTGTATTTCTTTCCATTTACTGATCTATTATATATATATGTATATTATGAATATATATTATATATAAATCATGTTTTATATTCTGGAATTAAGTAATCACGATCTAAGTAATCATATGAATAATTACAAGTCATAACACGGATGACAAATAAAACGATTTTACCCAAAACGCTCTTTAACATGGAATTTACAAAAGAACGGGTAAAATAAAGTCATAAGTGAACCATATATGATATCATAACAATGAGTATGATTCTGGAATAAGTTAATGACATTATTTAAATCATTATACAGGAGGTTCGGACACTTACGAAGCAAATCAGACCTAAGGTAAGGGAAAATATCACAATCTCATTTTTATCGGAGATTATTTATACTTTAGTATTTACTGGGGTGTATTTTATCATCCACATCCATGTTTCCTCAATATTTAATATTTATATCCTTCTACAATAGTTTATATCCAATTTTACCCTTCGGAGTGTTTTTAGTAAAAGATATAAAAGGAATCTTTTGTCGTTTTTTCGTACGAGGTACTTTTTGACTTTTCCGACAAAAGTATGAGAAGAATGTTTTTTTAACTTATACGGCATGAATGGATTTTTAAAACATTATTTCCAAGAAGCTTCCTTTACAACTTTTCAAGTTTATTTTTAATCAACTTCTTTTAGTTTAGAATTTTATGACATGTTAAGAAAGGAAAAGTGTTTTTGAAGTAAAAAGGATATTTTCCTCAAGAATGGAGTTCAAGTGTTTTATCAAAATTATTTTCCATCTAAGATAATATAGGGTTCTGTTTCTACCCCTATTATTATATTGATTTTATTATGTTGTGATGAAATTATTTTTATGAATTCCTTTATCTTATATGAATTGTTTTATGATGTCATGATGTTTAAGAATCCCATTTTTATTACATGGGTTATGCAATGATGTATGCGTTATGATTTTTTGGCACACATAAGAATGGTATCATTATGAGATGGGTGGGACCTATATCTCCCTCCAATGCATTGGGTAATGATTTTATATCTCATGAGATAGACATGGATGGAATGGCAGGTTAAACCGGTTCAGTGAAACAGGACTGAAACGAGGAGTGAACTCGGTTCAGAAATGGACTTTGTCCACTAAGATAGTCTTGGCAATGAGTCTTGACTAATAAGAAATGGTTCCCTATGATTATGTGTGTATGCCACAAAGCTTCATGTTTTAAGTTATGATTATTGTGATTACATTTCACTACTATGATTTATCCCATGTTATGAAATTATGATTTCTTTTGCTGGTTAAGATTTCTAAAAGCTGTGTTCTTATGTATATGATGTGATTGATATTTATTTTTTTTTACCTTTACTGAGCATTTGAGCTCACCATTTTATGTTTTCTTTTCCCCAGGATATGAAGAAATGTTTTAGGTAAAAAAAGGAAGATCTTTTTGGGAGATGTTGAAGATTTTTCACCACGATTAGAAGATTATATTCCGAGTTTTCAAAGACACTAAACTATTACGGTCTTTGTGTGTGTGTTTTTGTTATGTATAATGTATTCCGCAAAAGTAATGTAATGTCCATGTATATAAAGCTTCGGGTCTCTACAGGGAAATGGGGTTTTTAAATGGTTTTTAAATTATGGTTTAGTTAAATAATTTGATGAATTGGTTTTAAAATAGTGAAAATTGGATGATGTGGGAACCTTTGTGGATTTTGTAGTAATAGGCCTCATCCACAATCAATGTTTTCATTAATGGTGTGTTCCTATACTACCCATTCCTTTTGTTCTGGGAATGTTCTATAAAAGTTTTGGTGTTTAGTATCTGGTGTGCTCTTCCTGCTCTATAGACTCAATGAATATTTCTTGAGGATTAATGATTGTGTGATTATCTATGTTATATAGGACTATCCTAGGTATACTAACCCAGTGTGATACATATAATAATGTTACCTAAGTATTTGGCCAATTTACGATGAGTTGGATTGTAATATTTTGGTTGTACTACCATGGAATTGATATGATATGAAATACATTCTATGGTTTGATTTAATATATCTTATTTGTTATATATATATATATATGTTAAACTAATTGATTCTTAATAACTTAGTTTATTTGGAAATGAAGGAAAAGGTAAATTAAAATAGTTTTCCAACATATTGATTTAAAACTCTAAAAATTATATATCATGCCTTGTTTACTTTAATATTGTGCATAATTGAACAATTGTTAATTGAATTGATATCAAACTCCTAGATGTGATTATACTAATCCTATTAGATCACACCGTGTAAGCACAATTGGTGGTCCATAGACCTTGTTATATATTTCAATGTAGTGAAAGGAAAGGAACAATAGTTATGTGGTGAGGTTTTTTATTAGTTGGGTTTGGGTAGCTATATGGTGAGATGTGTGTGTTTTCATACAATATCACATGGATAATTTTTGAGTAACTGTTTTGGTTTTATTTTCCCTTGTTGTTAGACTTGTCTCTAAGAGATTGTTTTATTTCTATTTCAGTTATATCTCTTCTATTATTCTGTTTCTATTATGGAATATATATATATTCATGTTTTCTTCCATTAATTCTTATCTACATGTATATATGGCATGTTTGTAGATTTATGTTTGGTGAAATCATTCTATCTATTCTTTTGATTCCTAGTTTCTAGTCCCTAGCCGATTAGGATTGGGAAGTCCCTTAATGTATGTGTAAATTTAGTTTGAGTACAAGTTTGAGAGGGTATATTGGTTAATTTATTCACTAGTTTTAATTACTTCTTAGATATGGATGTGAGTAATTGTTTCCCTCCCTTATACATCGACTTTCTTATATTATTTTTAAAATATATTATATAAAAACCTCAATAATATTAACACTAATAATTTATTGAAAATAAAATCTAATCTAAGGGATATATGTTATCTAACCATCCTCTCTATAAATAAATGAAATCATGTTACATAGAACATCAAAACACTGTTGTGTTTAATGAATTCCATATTATTCATATATCTCTTAAATAAAGTGATGTAATAAATAAAGAAAAATAATAGATCCTCATGAATAACTATAATTTATATATGGAAGACCAAAATATCTGAATTTATAAATATATAATTGATAGTAATAGTAGATTATGATAAAAAATGAGGAATATGTGATATTACACCACCCATAAGTGGGAGAAGAATCAAATGTTATTAAATAAATATTTTATAATAACAATTCAAATAACTTGTCAATATATAGGGTCAAAAACCTGAAATTTTAAATTTTTATTGTTGAGTGAGATTGAACATAGATTACATTAGAGTTTGACATGGACTAAAAAACCAAATTTGTCTTGTTTCTAAATTTTTATGATATTTTTTTAAAATTGAACTATCCATATTAATGTATTAATATCTTTTATATCATAGAATATAAAAAAATATTAATACTCAACACCATGTATAAGAATGATCTATATAATATTTAAAAACATGATCAATTCATGTATGTCATATTTCAGGGTTATCCTGATATTGGATAAATACCAAACCATCATTTTGTAATCAATCATGTCCATATCCCCTCTATATTTCCCTTTATAATGCATGGACATCAACCTTATTATTTTTTAAATTTGACTTCATGAAGAATATTTTAATTATATAAAAAAAATAAATCAGAAAATGATGATATATAATTAATTTTGATGTAAAATTAGAATCATATAAAAAATATATAGTGCTTATATGTTAAATAAAATAGTCTAAAAAATATCAGAGGGCACAAAAAACAAACATTATACCAAACTCAATAATGATATAAACTAAGTGAGTTTGTCATGAAAATAAATTATTATGGTTAAAGAATTTCCTTGGCATGAATCATTTCTATGTGAATTACATTATGTCCTAAAAGAACTTCGTACAAAACTACTTCAAAAATTATGGTAAATAAACCATAACCAAAAAAATTAACACCATTACGTAATAATAATAATACTATATAAAATATGTGATTTTATATAAGATCAACATGGTGCAAAGTATATGGGGAACTAAAAGATTTATCGTATAATAAAAATACTCTTTCCATTCATCAAAATATATAAAAAAATTCATTATATAATGGTTTCTATAACAGCATTGAATCTTTATTCCATTTCCCTCAACTCAACACCACTCTACTTTTAACTCATCTATTAAACGGTCGAAAATAATTAAAATAATAATTCATGTTCATGATTTATGAATAAATTTCCCCATGAATAAATTTATATAATAATATCACTAGGTATGTTATAAAAATATGTCATCATAAGATTGAGTGATGATTTCTAGATTAATTTAGTTAAATGTCAACATTATAATGAACATCACTCAGTTGAGATATTTTCATGGATCCCCTCTTTCAATTAATTTTAAGATGGATAATCAAACACCATGAATCATTAGAATTCCCATTAATAGTAATATTTTTTTAATTATCATGACATATTCTGTACTGGGGAAACAAGATATTAAAAATAAATACCAATTATGTCTCCATCTATTAATGAAACACTCATTGATTCAATATATTATGATATAAATATCATAAATATTTCAAAATGGAATACATGTAATAAAATAAAAGAAATGGTTAAATCAAATTCTTCATAATATAATTCCACTACTAGTTATAGGAATTAAATCGATTTATTCATAATGTTAGTTATGTCATAAAGATTAATATATTATGAGAATTTAATGAAAAAATAAATAGGTGATTCACATAAAATTTTAATTAATATTTATATATGATTGGAAAATAACATATTATTATGAAATATAGTTGTTAAATAATGACATCTAAAGTAGTTGTCTAATATATCCTTCTATATTTATTTGAATAAATACTTGAGATCTAATATTTTTAAAATATTCAATACAAAAAGGAAAGGGATTTAAGATAAGGATATTGAAAATTGGAGTATATATTTTTGTAGATGGATTGGGAGATACATATTAGATATGATTGAAAATCAGGGCCACTGATGATTCATTATTTTCATTTTTCTATATTTATTTTAATTCATTATTTTTATACTAGATGGTGAATATAACCTTAATGTCATCTATTGATATTATCAATGGTTATTTCATAGTATGTGGAAGTGTATTGGTGTATTTTTTGTTTCATTAATACCATTATTTAATTTGGATCAATTTTTTTCTACATATTTTATTTAATGAGTTTCATTTATGACCTATTTAATAATAAACATTTATGGTATACAAAAATGAAATAAATTATGATGGATCAACCATATATATTTCAATGGGTGGAAATCATTTTAATACGTGAAAAACTAATTTAAAAATGGAGTCTAATGAATACTAATTGAATGATCACTTCATGCAGAATAAACACTAACCCTATAGAATATTTACCAAAAAAAGATATCACTTCCCCATACTAGGTTAAATATTGGTTGAAATATAGTTATTACAAAATAAGTGGGACATAAATAATTTATAAGTTATGTGATTAGAAATATAAAATAAATTACATTGAACTCCAAGTTCATAATTTATCATATTCTCATTCCCATATTAGTTTCATGTTCATTGATTTTGATATAAATCTCCACATTTAATTTCTGATTTTAGAACATGGTTTAATTTTTTCACTCTATTTTACTCATTTAACTATATTTTATTCTATTTTATATATATTATATTATGGTTTTTTGATCCTTTATTCCATTTTTATTCCACCTACACCACTATAAATATTATTAAAAGTTGAATTAGTTTATGAAATATAATTATATAATGCATTGAAAATTTGAATGATATCATTAACAATAATAATTCAATAAGGAATATATGTTGACAATCATCTACTATTATTGAAAAACCCTTGTTTTAATATTGTTGTGACATTACCCAATGTTATAATTACTAATTAATATTCAATTGATTTAACTTATTTTCTATTTTTAATTATTTAAACGATATTTTTATCATATTCAATGAATAATATATGTTTGAAATCATCTATAAATATTAATATCAACATCAGATAGTGGAAATATGTATGATCTTGAAAATGTTCTATCCAATGTTTTATGAACTCTATTACAAACATGTAATTATTAAATAATATAAATCAAATTTATAAATCTATTATAACTATAATTATATTACAAGAAGGGAAAATTAAATAACATAATAACGTTGTTTCATATAGGATTGTAAATATTTATTATATAAGAAATCAATTCCTCATCCAATCACCCAAAGGCCTTCATGTTTTATTGATTTTTAAAAATCCACCTTTCAACGGGTGAGGTAGAACCCTTACAAGGCCCGTATGTGTAAGTATTACATAGTCCGTAGGCCTTAGAGGAATATTGTAGGCTTCAAACATTATATAAAACCCAGAATAACTACTTGGAACTGCTCCTCCCCAGCATCTGAATCGTTAAATTAGCTCTCCACATTTGCATGGATATTCAGATAGGCTTTCCTGTGCATGCATAATATTTTCCTGATGGTAGGTGCCATACCCTCTCATTCATGTAATATTTTTAGCTTTTTCTATGGTGAATGCTCCTTGCTCTTCCTAAATTTGAGTTTTTTCTCCTTATCGGTCGTCTAGGTTGGATCAGCAATTAAGGTGGCCCGAAGGCCTTGAGGTGGCCCTAAGGCCTTACTGACTCGAAGGCCTTGGTGGTCTGAAGGCCTTAAAGGACCCCGGGACCAAATCGGTGGCCCGAAGGCCCAAACGGGGGAATATTCCGGGCTATTATAGTGCCAAACAGTGCCTGCTATAGTTCCCACTACAATACCTGCTACAGTTCAGCATAGTCCCTACTACAGTACTACTACATCACCTACTACAGTAACCAGGAAATTATCCTCTGCCTGGATTTGATCTTGGGTCTCCCAGATGCACTGAAGGAGCCCCCATCAACTGGGATGAGGCTCATGTGCCCATACATAAAATAAATTGATCCAATTTCCACAAAAATAAAGAACATTATGGAAAATTAGGAATATTTAATATTGTATGAAATCAATAGAATAACCCACAATGTGGAGCAACTTTATTATTTTTTAATTATATATCACCTTATAATGAACAAAAAACAAGATATTTATAGAGGGTTTTCACCTTCCAATTTTCAATAGTGCACCTATAATCCAATTTGGGTTATTAATAAGTAATAAATAAACACACAAGTATATATACAAGTTTTATTAGGTCTATATATCCCTACATCCATCTATGATCTCTATATCTAGTCATATCCCCTGAATTTACCCTCAAAAGTATGATAACGACAACATATTTTAAAAAGGTCTAATATTTTTTATCAATTAATTTACTTAATCTCATTTGAGATGTTAATTTTCAAATATTATAGTAATATATACAGAAAAAAATCTTATATGATCATATAATTAGAAGTAAATAATCCATTAAAATGGATTTCTTATGGTATCAACCATTACATCATAAATTTATTTACATTCAATCTTTTTTCCCACTTTTTGAACTATTTACACAATAAGTCTAATTTATGAGCAAACTAATTCTTATATTACCAGTGATATGTACAACATTGGACATCATATTATTAAAAATTAAGTAATTTTTTTAAGAAATCCTCAAATTTATTAATATTATCCCATAAATATGTACCACATGAAAACATCATCTTCTATGAGTATAATTTGTTAACATAATCAAGGAAATATTATATTTTTTTGTAAAATACATAAAATAATAAATAATAGATAAGTCCCCTAATTTTAAATCTTGGAATCAAATAATATTCGATAAAATATTTTTACCAAGATATAACATCATTTTAAATACTTTTATCATTCCATTATAATAAATTTTATCATGATGCATTGATTCAACTAACATATCCTACCATTGTTTTATATGTACATCTATCATATGGGAATAAAATTTCATCGTTTTTTCACCTATATTTAATTATGATATCTATCTATTGAATTAAATTGTAATATATATTTTTTATACTTTTTAAAAATTTAAATCTTTACAAAATACCTAGAATGATTACGTAAAACATATATTGATATTTATAACTGAAAGATGGACCATCATATCTAATTCATTCAATATGTTTAACTATCTAGTTGATGAGACTCCTATTTATGGAAAAAAGTTTCTAGGATACTTTTTTTAACTACAACACATATAATGAAAAATTAATTCCAAATGATAGATATGGTAAAAAAAGAACTATTTTTTAGATAACTCAAAAGAAGTATTAAAAATTCATATTGACGTTTTTATAATGATGTTTTATAATTAGAATAGTCGTTCAAAATTTACAATAACATTCAATAAAATTCATAAATTTATTAATACTATTTTTGATAAAAATTTATTAATGAAACATTTATTTTCTACGATATATATATATATAATTAGTTCAGTTATAGTTCTCATATGTGTTCATCTTTCAGTAATATTATTTAAATTTTTAAAAATTATAAAATCCCAACACTATTCACTCTATCGCATCACAAATCATAGATTGCATCAAATACAATAAAATTTCATTCTCAAATTTTCCTAAAATATGGTTTTATGTGGTTTTCCATCTTACAAATAACATGAAATTTTGTTGATAAATTTTTTTAATGAAATATATATTTTTGTGAAATGTTTTTAAAACCATTTCCATATTCAAAATCTATAAATTTATCAATGTTTTGAATTTTTTTAATGAAAATACCATTTAAATAACATTGTGAGTGAACTAGGATACCTTAATTGGAATATTGGGTATAATTAAACTATTTAAATTAAATTAAGACCAAAATTCCTCACATGCAGTTAATTGTCCACCTATAATGCATAAACATTCATAGAGACATAGTTTTCACTATAGATATGCAAACAACATAAATTAATATATTATATGATTACTTATACCTATCCAAAATCTATATCGATCAGTAACATAACTCTTATTTGATGTTATTTGATACCATTTTGTAGCATGTGAACTTTTAAAATACTTGATACCCAAAATAAGGATTGGAAAATCAAAAAATGTACCATTCAATCTTTATAGGGTAGAAATAATTGCTACAAAGTTTTATACAATAAATATGGATTTATCTTCCTTAAAAATACCCTTTCACAAAATAAAATAATGTTTTTCAAAAAATTAATTTTGGATGATTTATATATCAATAATAAACTACTGACTAAATGAAAAATAAATTTTTTCAATTTTTAGCTAGTAAAATACACATCTACTTAAATTTAGAATGATTAGTTAAAATTAAGCAAGATAGGTTATTTTATATAATGATGATTGAAATAAAAAAAATAAAAAATGATATATAAAATAGTCATCCAGCTCAACACACACAGACACATTATAGAAGACATATAATGAGATAAATGGAATCATGGAAAAATAAAAGTTGATTATATTAATATGTTATATCAAAACAAAAAACCCAATGTTTCGGAAACTAAAAATTTATATGTTGATATTCAACGAAATACTATGAATCATGAATTGTAAAATAAAAGTTCGTATAGGATATAAATAGTGAAAAAGGAAGCGATTGACTAACTTGTATAATGTTAAGAAAGATATAAATAAAACATAAAACATCCATGTAGTTTTTAAATTAAATATTGTTAATTTAATCTCACAAAACAACCCTATAGAATTTTCAATTCATGAAAATAAAATGAATGTTTTTGAAAGTTTTTTATTAGAAAATGGAATTAATTGGTTTAATAGAGTTTATGAATCCATTTTATCATTTCAAAAACAACAATGGAATTGAAAAATGAAAAGTAAAAGTGTAAATGTGTGAAAAAATAAACTATTTGATAATTAGATTTATAAAAAATAAATTAATAAATAGTTTTAAAAAATATCGTATAAAATATCAGTATTTTTAAAAAAACATTTTATATGTAATTGGGAGAAAATTAGGTGTAGATTTGTAATGGAAAAATTATTTAGAGTTGTGATCCCTTTGGTAAAATTGATTATAAAATCCACTATTGAGTAGTCTTATAATTGGAAAATATTAATTTGACACCTCTAGGAGTGAGTAATAATTGTTTATTATAGATGTAATGTCACGACCCGTCCACGGGGCCCGTGCTGTTACTACCCCAAGCCCACCTTCCATAGGCCAGGGGTAGGCGACTAGCACCAAAGGCGTAAATCCCGATAACTAGGAAGGCATACCCTTTATAAAAGTAAACAAACACACAGAGTACAAGTGGAAGTAATACACTAAGAACAAAATAATGTGCTGAAAAGAAAGTGAGCCAGAATACAAACTCAATCGAAAGTACAGCTACTACTGAACAAAAGTACAACAGAAAAAGAAAATAGCTGGAAGAAAGGAAGCAGCTCCTGGGTCATCCTCCTCGGATCCTACCTGAAGGGTAGGTACATATAGCCTCCACAACGCTCTTGCTCGTCAACCTCCTCTGATTATCATCTCGCCGTGAAGTCCACCTCCTGATACTGACTCGCCGCGAGGTCCACCTCCGGGTATCGTCCAGTCTTCGAACACTCAGCCTCCGTCAGCACTGCCCGTTGTCTCCAACCAACACAACGAGGTTTGGGCATAGCCCGTGCAGGGGTGAGTATAACGATACTTAGTAGGGACACCGAGACCCTCAAGGTCTCACTAAAACGAACAAGGATAACCACAAAGAAGATCTCAACAGATAACCACTGCTTAGGTATATGCCCATACATATACCTAAGTTATCAAGTAACCCATCTCAATCATGAGGAAAAACAATGATTTTGAAATCAAAGGATAACCACTACCCAGGTATGTGCCCATACATATACCTATGTTATCAAGTGACCCGTCTCAATCATGAGGTAAACACAAAGGTAATAGACTCAGCTCAAACTATGATTTTCATTATCGAAACTGTAACTACTAAACATCCCCATCTCTGGAGAGTACAGTGATCCTGTCACGACTCCGAGGTACTACTCACTAACCTAAGACTGCTGAGGTACTCCTCCTATCGAGTACCACGGGCCAGCCACCCAAACACAGTAGTACTTCCCTCCGGGGTATGCCACCCAAACACAGTAGTGCATCCCCCCTAATAGCCTGCAGAGGTACTCTCCGGACGAGTACCGCGGGTCTGCACCCAAACTGAGTAGTGCTCCATCCGCCAAGGGTCTACACCCAAACAAAGTAGTAGTCCATCCACTAGGCTAGTCGACTCACTCCAAGTCGAGTCGGTCAAGTAGTCATCAGGTCTCAGCCGGCTACATGGTCTCTATACTCCACACACTCGTATCTAGGAGGGTCTGATCCACAAGCTACTGGTCGATACTCCAAGTATCACAAAGTCCCACGAAGAAGTATCTCAAAGGACCGCCTCATCTTAGGGGTCTCAACACAACAGACATCGCGTCAATCGGATGCCCGGTCTGTGAGTTACTATCCTTTTCGTCCTAGGGGCCCGGTTGGTTTCGTGTGTGAACAAACCCAGCCATATCTCAACTATACCCCGAAATCTCATAGGGTATGCTCATAGGGATCGTTTCTCAACGTGATCACCAACACCGCTGACGGTTCGTTAAACGGACGTCCGGTCTGAAAGTTATCAGCTTTTCCGTTCCAGGGGCCCGGTTGGATTTCAGGTTCAATCCAACTCGGCCACTATCCAACTGTGTCCAAACCTCAGGCGAAGTATGCCTAAAGTTCTGTCTAATCAAGAGGAATCCAACAAAGTTGATGGCATATCAATCGGACGTCCGGAGCTCAAGTTATATGCTTTTTCACTCCGAGGGCCCAATTGGTTTCGGGTTCGAACCAACCCGGCCGTACTTCAAATGACACTGGTTAACCAAACCGGTCACACCATTGTGATTCATACCGAAAAACACACGAGATGGACTACCCATTGGTCCAAAATGGACAGCTGGTGAAAAAGTTGCATTTCACTGCAACACGCGTGAACCGGGACTCGTGGGGACCTCACCTCGACCTCAAATTAAATATCCAAAACTAGTCTTGAAACATCCGTCTTAATTCTAGGGTCTCAACTTCGTAGACGGTTTGACATTCCGACACCGTATGAGAGAGATATGTCCGATACAAGATCCCGTAATAATAATAATATTATTCAGTGTTTCATGGGCCCGAGCCATGAAACAGAATTTAGTTTTCAACATTAGACTTGAATCGACCGTATTGATGTCCGGATTACATCGCCACTGACGGCAAGCCAATCGGACGTTGCACGCATGAGTTACAGCGGGTTGAATATTTAATAATAATATTAAATCTATTATTTTCTGAGCGCTTTGGGTAAAAGATCCAAAAACCCAAAAAAAGATATCCAATATTGGACTCATAAATTCTGTCTTGGAGTCAAGGTCACACTGCCGCTGACGGTTCGTGAAACCAAGGTCGCACGAGGAAGATACTATCAAAATACAGTTTTCCAAACGAAAATAATAATAACAGTATTATATTATTATTATTATTAATTTAATTTAATTCCTTAAATTATCCCATCCAATATCCACGCACCCACAATCCCCATGCTCCTCACTAATAGGCGCCACCCTTGCTTTTATAATTTTTATTATTATCTCTATCTCATTTTATTATTATTATTTATATATCCTTATCATTTCTCCCTCCAATTAACTCCTCCCTTCACAATTCTGTTCTCCAATTTAGCGCCCCAACTCCAGCCTTAATCCGCACGTCCAGAACTGCCACCGCCTTCGCCTTCCCGCTTCACCGCCGCACCGCCCCCGGCTACCCACGCCGGCGTGCCTCAAACCAGCTGCATCGCCTGGCCCCCCATCCGCTCGCCGCGCCACCTTTCGTTACCACGCACCCGACCCCATACCACCGTACATCAAGAACTAATTGGCGGTGGGTCTGGACTTGTTCGAAGTCCATACCCACCGCGTTAGTAGTTCGAATAAACACACAACATAATATTCTTCCGTGCTCGAGGGAAAGAATCACGTAAACTTAAATAAACAGAAATCCCCTACCTCAAAATTGACGTCGCACGTCGTCGAGTTGCGGAAGTCGAACGTCATGGTAGAATGGTGTTGATTCCGTCGTTGTTGAAGGAGGAGTCATTGTTGCAGACGATGCTCCTCACTAACGGTGTCTTCTCCCTTGACGCGGAGGAAGAAGAAGAGTTGAAGGCGTGGAGCATTCTTCGCCGGGAGAAGATGTTCCTCATTGGATGGACGGTGTTCTTAGTTTTAAGAGATGAACACCCTTCTCAATTTCACTAGAGCTTCCCCCAAAATCCCAATACAAAAAGTGCCAAAATAATGTAATGGACAAGCTATTATTTTATTCACCCAATTTATTCAAAATTCAAACAACTTAATTAATTAATTAAATAGTTAGAATTCATTGATTAATATGTGTTGGCAACATTAAAGTGGAAGAGAGAGAGAGAGGAAAAGTTTCCACACTTAATTACAAGGGGAGTTAAAGTGGGGTTTCAAGGTGTTGAGGGAATGTGAAAAGTTGGGGGCTCGTGTGGGCTCCACAAACCTTAGATATTTTTCCATGGGAAGTTAGGTGGGGTGTGTGCTCGACCTCCAACTTCCTTTTAGAGGGAAAAACTTCCACTTAAATAAAATTGTTTCACAACAATTATATTTAATTATTATTGAATCCACAATTTTTAACTACCAAATACGTCAAAACACAACTGCGGTAAAGGTCCCCTTAAGCGAATACCAGCACCACAAGTTCATCAGTACCCTCAGATTTCAATTCTGAGCGACGGTTCAAAAGATAGAATAACTCGCTCGTTTGTTCACTGAACGTACCCGAGATAAACTTCGGAAATTGATTCCAGGCACACCGGGCCTCAGAATCAGGTGCCGTCAGAAACTGCGTTCTTGTAAAATCCCAAAGAAATTAAGAAAAAAAAATTCCCTTGAAATTTTTAGGTATTTACATGTAAAGCCTAAAATATTATTCCCTATATCATTGAACCGATAAGAAATCTTCTAATAAAGTTAATTTGAATAATTGATCCTAGTCTATCAGTCAAAAGCATGGAAAATATTTTGATGCCTAACCTAAAATCTAGTTTGATAAATTGAAAATTATATTGATGTGGGATACTATAAAAGTATTGAATACTATATCCATTGGTGCTACAATATCTTGGATGGGTATACCAATCCAGATATTATAAAAACAAGTTATACCATTGATTTTTTTTACTTTATGAAATCATTTTTAACTAGTCTTGTGTTCTAATTCTTTGGTGTATATTTTAAACTCCCAGGTTCAGTGAATTTTTTTCCTTTCCTGAGACAAAAAGGTTTTTCCTAAATAACATAAAAAATTGTATTATTATCTTTTCCATAATTTTATTCAATTTATATAATTATTATTGTTTATCCCTTATTTTTAATAGAGACATAGTAATCAAACTAGATCATAGTTGACCTGAATGAGTTACAAAGTTGTATAAAAAGTAAGATGTAAGTGGGTCACACCAAGGTCACATGAACCTGGTAAAAAAAATATAATAAGTTTAGGTTCATATGAAATGAAATATTTAAAAGATTATTCTAGTCTAGAAAAAATATATTGTACAAAACTACAAGTTGGCATGCATTGTTTTACATTTTATTAAATATATAAATTCATTAATAAATTCTGATTATTCAAAAATATTTTGATATTTAATAAACCATAAAAATCATATATATTTATATATATATTTATATTAGTTTAACATATATTAATCAAATAGTTAAATAATATATCTTATTCTTGTGATAAAATGAAATATTAAATTAAAAAAATATTGACCATTAGAAAAAAAAATTGAACTACTTGGAAGACCACATACGTTCAGGCCTCCCTTTGATAGCCTATATGGTTACATGGGATTATTTTATTCCTTCATTGAATAAATTAAATTTATTATTTCTCCTATTTTCCCTATCAAAGTTATCTATAATGGTTGGACTTTTTTTTACATGGACCATTAAGTATACTGATCAAGAGAATTAATAAAAATTCATATGGATGAGTAAAATACAATAAATTAAAAAAAAAATGAAAAAATACATCTATAATTAATTAATCAATAAAATATATACATACTAAATAAAATACTCTGTGAATAAAAAATCATAGATTAAATATTTTATTATATATTTTCTCAATAGAACACTTTAGGAGATAATAAATATATGAAAATAAATTGTTTTATATATTTCTTAGTGATTTATAGTGATTTTCATTAACTCTTCAACATAGTCAATTAAAGGTTCACTAAAAAAATATGAAGACTAAATGGATTAACATATGTAGATAAAATTATTTGGGAATTTTTATGAATGTGTAATAAATTAATAATCGTGATGATGATTTGTGTAACAAAAATTAATATAATGAAAAATTAATAATGAAAAATATATGCCACATATGCTTGAGAAACCCAATAATTTAGTTATATAGAATTTATAATAATAAGGGGAAAGTCCATGGGAGATCTAGATTACCTCACAATAAAACAATGTTTTATATTTCCAAGGATGTAAAGGGAATTGATTATATATGGATGAAATCACAAATGATTAACATCTACAATACAAAAAAATGTGGGAATAATGAAATGGTTAATATTGAGGACAAAAAAATAAATTAATAAACATGATCACATCCATTTATAGAAGAACAGTTGTTGGGTATGATTAGTAAATTTTTTACCTAAGTATGCAGAGAATGATTTTTTGAAATTGAGCACCAAAATGATTGAAGAAATTTTCATAATTAATGACTTAATAATGTAGTGTCGATTTCAAAGAAATACCTTAACACACATATATATATATATATATATTCATTCACCAAAGTATGATTTTCCATAAAAAAAATTAAAAATTATTAATCTAATTAATTTTTTTTAAAAGTAAATATTTTATTCCAAAATAAACAAGATGATACAATCGGTAACTACTTCAACCACTAGAAAAATATTTGTCCTATGGGGGGGGGGGTTAACTATAGTTTAACACCCTAAGATAATATGGTATCCCCATTTAAAAATTTAATATCTTTGATTGTTTATATATCCTGAAACACCAAGTTTAAAACTATAATATACTATTATGTATGGCTGTTGGAATAGTAATATGAAAAATATAATAGTAAATTCACATATGAAATTATAAATAAAATTTAGGTATCTTATAAATAAAAATATGATATATTTATATAATGGAATATGTAAATAATTTTATTAAAAATGATAAATTAAGTGTTAATATTTTTGGTAAAATATAAATGTTTATTTAAAATTTTATAATTAATATAATTATTTTAATGGAACATATATTTTTAAAAAACATATTCATAAATTAATATTTTTTTATTATAATTATAAGATTATTTTATGATACGTTAATAATCATTCAAACTATTATAAAGTAAGTAAATATTTGACCTTTATTATTTTTTGAATGAATGGTGGTTTTATTAAAAATCAAATTTCATAAATTAATAAAACTTTATCCCTAAAAATGATTTCATTTTTTAATTATAGACATTTAAAAATTGTTCAGGTTAATTTTTGGGATATTTCTAAAATAGATGAATTTTTTGTTTGTAGTGAAATACGATAAGTTACAATATTTAAAAAATAAACAAATTATTGAGTAATATATGATGTGAGAATGATGTAAGCCCATTATATTGAAATATTCATCATTATTTTAATATATTTAGTGAAAATTCTCAAAATATTCATAGTGTTTATACAAAATAATAAACTGATGAGTAAAATAATAAAAAAACATCCCTTTCCTCAACTATAAATTCCACCCCACACAACATCTTCTACCAACACCTATTAAACATTGAAGCATGCCCAATATATACCCAATTCTATTCCCAATCCACTTCCCCATGTCCATGATTTTATCATCTCAAATAATGTACAAAACCAATTTTCCTATGGAGGTTCTCAAAGAGATGGGTTCAAGAGGAAAAATCATCCTTCCCTTTCTTTATTTTCATTCAATTTCTTTTTCGTTCGTATATTATACTCACCTCCTCTTTCTATAAATGGAGGATAACTCTTGTATCATATTTATACTATAAATATATTATGTTAATTGAAAATACACCATCTAGTCTCTTTTTATCTTCCTTTTATTCTAAAAATGAAAACATTGTCCGTGAGGTGCCGATTTACTACCTTCATGGTCGACATTTTTTCATTTTCCAATTATTAAATAAATGTTGGTCAGAAAAACATTTTTATATTAAAATAAGATTATAATATATGTATTACATAAAATTCAACATTTTTTAACATGTATTTATTCATAATATTAATTAATGATAGAAAACTAGTTTTTGATGATTAAAAAAACCGCCAAAATAATCTAAACAATTATCACTAATTTCTTATCTAATCATTCATCCTCACACTCAAATAAAAAATGAAATATATAGAAATTTATTATTTTATATATTCATTAATAAAATATAATTTCAATTCTATATTACTATTATTATTTTACATAATCTTTCATACATGTATACAACTGTACCAATCACGAAAACCAAGCTAAAGAACACTCCTAAATGATGGAATTAAATATCATAACTCATCAAAAAGACCATACATAAATATAATAAAAATATAATAAATCATATTCATGATAAATATGGTCTAAAATAGTTTATTAATAATTATAATTTCATTATACATTATATTAAGTACATGTGTATAACGCTTTCAGAGATAAGGTAATGGTTCTCTCATCTCACTTTTATTTCGTTGAGATATGCATTATTCACCACTAATTATTGTGTGTAGTTTATGTGTATAGATAATTGATGTATCATATAATTAATCCCTATAGCTTAATTTTATTCAATGTTTTATTTTATGATCATAAATTTTATGTGGAATATGGTTTGACTGTTTTCATAGTGATGAGGGTTTTTTCTCAACCCTCAATTTTCCATTCAGGTTACACTTTCTCTCTATTTACCATAATTTAATTCTTAATTATTTTTATATACTTATTATAAATTATCTTTATATATTATAAACTCATGTATCCATTCCATTTCATCTTTCTTATTAGATAATACATGTTTTTCAAGGTTCCCTTCTCAATTCTTCATGATAAGCAAACTCGATTAAAGTGAACTTCCGATTTCTTACCCATTTTAAAGTACATTCCATAATATTTTTTGAATTCAAAAATATTTTTATAAAATCACTATTTTTAACATGAAAAAATATATTTTAACTTTTTTGGTAATATTTAACTAATTAAGCCTTTGTATGCTTTAAAATACCCTTTAATAATTTCCCTCAAACATCACTGAAGTGGACAATTTATAATATTTCTTCAAAACTATTTTTATAGGTTTTCACTTTTGTTAGATATCATTTATGTCTAAAAAATAACTTCATTTTCCCTCTTATTTTGGGATATAAATGATTAATATCTGATTTTTTCATTAGAAAATGGTTTTTAAAAAATTACTCTTTTTTCTAGTAAAAAAGGGGTATTTATCTAAATAATTCCTCAAATATTTTATTATATTATTTTTTATATTTCTTAGAAAACTATATTTAATCTTATTCCTGATTGTAATTTATATTTTATGATATCATATACCATATTTTATTAAGATTTTTATGATCATTTTTAATGATAATGTGCTATCTTGTTACCAATCACCATAATAGTTAGTGATTATGTTTAGAGATTTGGGAATGATATTTAGATGTTCATTGTATATGTTATTTATGTTTCAGACCATTTATATGAGGAATTAATTAGAAATAGAAAGTAATGGTTGGGACCTAATATAGACTATTGATGCATCGGTAGGTCTCATGAGACAAAATAGACATGGACACGGTTCAGGACATGACCATTTATTTTTATATATGGAATTTCTTAACGAATGAACAATTTATTTTCAGATTTATTATTTCAGGCCTCAAAGGTATGTTGTGATGTCTATAATTATGAATTCCCTCATTATGATAATAGTAATTTATAATTCATGTGATTATTCTACTAGTAGAATATCCATCGTTATGTTTCATTCTCATGTGATTATTTATGGAATTTTTTAATAATCTTCTATTCCTACAATATTTTCCTGAACATTATGATTTAATGGAATGTGTTTTTAGTTACTCACCATGGTTTTTTATTTTTGTTATCTAATGTTGTATTTAATAACTTTAATTATCAACTAATATCACCCATTTCTTATGTTTTATTTTTCCCTAGGAGGACAATATGTGTTTTTTGAATGGCATAAAGGGACAATCTTGGATTTTATGGGTGTTCCCCATGGAGTTTCTATGTTTTTATTTCATTAAAGTTTTATTTTAATACTAATTTATATATATCTTTTTCTAAATGGACTAAAATATTCATTCAGTTGGTATGTGATGTCTCTTTCATAGTACCAATATAATTTAGTAAGGCACCGGCTCTAATTTATAAGGGTCGGAATGTTTACTGTTGGTATGAAAGAAAGTTTAGTAGAATCATTGGAAACTACATTTAGGAAGCAATGATTAGGGAATATAACCCTATGATTTAATTTTATGACAAGCATAAAAGAAAATCATATAATTTTTTAAGGTACATATTATGTGGGCCTTCCTACCAAATAGATCCCTTTTTGAATACTACAAGTGGATGCGGTTCTAGAATAGATGTACCTAGGGGTAGAAACTATGTAAAGGGGAATCAGTCCTGACTGGGTGTAACCTAGTACATGAAAAGGATCCTTACTACGCATCTTGTTTGAAACTCTTATAGGATATTCTTAGGAAAATTTAAATATTATTTATTGAAAATTATGAATAATTTAAAAGCAAATATGTCCCCAATGAAACCATGATTATGTGATTGTCTACACATAAATTTAAAATGTATGTTAAGTGTCTTTCTAATTTGAAATTATTATTTATGAATCATAACCTAATTTGTTGTATTCCATTTTTTATAAATTCATACTAGTGGAAGTAATTGAAATCGTATCAATGAGCCTATCCCATGTAAGGATTTACCTCCTATAAAGGATAGTGATGTTGGATCCGGAGCTGCAACTAGAGCTGAGAAACTTATAACTATACGTGAAAAACTGACTCTGGTTATGAATATCCTTACCCATATGGTGAATCCTGATCTAAAATGTGGAGAAATAATGTGATACTACTTTATGAGACAACAACCTCTATTATTCAATGGGACTACAAATCCATTTGTATAAGAGTAGTGGATAACTTTCTTAGAGATGATATTTTTGACTTTGGAAGGAATGAAATGGAGAAAGTTATCATATATTTTTTTCATCAATCAGAAGATTCTGATCATTAGTGGTCATAAATCCAAAAAAATGGGGCAGAACGAAATTGAATCTATATAATGGAAATTTTTTAATGATATTTTCTTTGAAAAATAACTCCCACATGAACTACGAGTGGATATAGAGAGACAATTATTTAGTCTGAGACAAAAAGGGGATGAAAACGTTTCCAATTATGAATCAAAAATTACAATGTTATAAAGGAATTCTATGGATTATGTACTTAATCTAAATAGTAAGATTGATTGATTCTTTGCTTAGTTAAATACATTCATCTCAATGGAATCGGTATCCCAAATATTCTCATCAAAAAAATATATTTTCTCATATGATATCAAGATAGAAATATAATTCTATAAATCTTATGAATTTTAGGGAAATAAGAGAAGTAGAGTGTGCTATAGAAAATAAAGGATAAATGGAAGAATAAAAAATGTATTTTACAATTTGTGATACTTGTGGAAGGAATCTCCCCAGTTCATGCTTAGAAGAAAAGGGAGTTTGATATTACTGTGCATAGAAAGTCTGTCATGCTCATGATTATAAGGGAAAGAAAGAAGCTACTAGTATTCATTGCTATAATTTTAAGGATATGAGAGACTATTCAAATGATTTTCCAAATCATCAAGGAATATTTCCTCAAAAAAGGCGGCAGGATCACGGAAAAGCTTATACGATCACAATATATAAGGATAAAGTTAATAATGCTTTGGTGGAAGGTACTTTAATCATCTCATCAAATTTAGATAAAGCTTTATTTAATTCAAACCATCAAGATCCTTTATATCATCCCATTTTTCTCCAAAAATTATATATTTCCAATAAACATTTATAATGGAGTTGTTAGTAAATACTCACACTGGAAACCTTATTGAAACAAAGATGTGTTGAGTTTGTTCTCTTATGACACATAAATGTCCTTTATTTGAGGAATTTATAATCATACATATGGTTTATTTTGATATAATCCTTGGTATGGAATGGATTTTGAAATATAATTTAAAAAATTATTGCAAAGAGAATGAAGTTATGATTCATGGTGAAGGTATGGAATTTGGAACACCATAAGGTTTTGAAAATAAATATGGAATGAATGAAACACTCTGTCCCTCCAAAACAACACATTTTCTAATATATCCATTAATCAAAACGCTTCCTCTTCTATGTTTTGAATTTCAAAAAAACGGCCATCCAGAATTGTGATCTGTAAGTCATTTGGAGTCTGATAGAACCAACATGTTTTTTTGGTGAATATTAACATACCCTAATGAATAGTAATATAAAAGTATCAATAGTAAATAAATTTATTATTTTATTTTCTCAATGTAATTTGATAATGAGATATTTATTAATTTTTCAATGTAATATAAAACTAATTATACATTAAAAATTTTTATTTTTTGAATTTAATATGATTTTAATTAAAAATTAAATTAATAATATTTTGAAAATTATTTTTAAAAAATGGAGTTTATTTTATAATTCTAAATTTCAAAAAATTGTTAGAGTGAATTTTTGGGATTTTTCTGAATTCTTGAATTTTTGATGAATATTGAAATGCGGTAAAATACCGTATATACAAATTATCAGTTAAATACACTATTTATTAAATCATGAGTGATGAAAGGAAACTTGGTTCAAAATAACATGCACTTATTACTATTATAGGTCACATGAAACAATACTATTAGTCTCCTTGATGGGAATTAATAAAATAATGAATAAAATATTCAAAATTCACGCCTATCCTTCACTATAAAACACCCCTCAATCCATATTCTCCTCACTCCTCTAAGCCTTGAATCTCCTCAAATTTCTTCCCAAATAACCTTCTTTAGTCACTCCCCACGTACAATAAACTCTTGGTATTTCCAAAATTCCAAAACCCCTTCCCTTAAATAGATTCTAAAGGAGGTGGATTTAAGAGGAAAATTCACATTTTATTTATTCCATTTTTTCTTAAAGTTACTTTCTATTGTTATCCTATCCTAACCACCAATATCCAAATTACCATGATAACTCTAGTATCATATATATATATATACTAGAATTATATCGTGTTAATGGAATAACCATTATCAATATTTTTACTCTCTCCCTTTTATTCTTTCAACAAAATTATCATCCGTCAGGTTCAACTTTACAACCTTCATGGATGAAAAAATTTAATTCTTCAATTTATCCATATTTACTGGTCATGAAACCATTTTTATGTTTGAACCATAATATAATATATTTATTATAACCTAATTAATATTCAAGAACTAGTATATGTAAATAATATTAAATCATATGACCAAACTAGTTCTTAGTAATCAAAATACAGCTAAAATAATCTATGTGAATGTCATTAAATTTTTATCTAATGATTCATCCTAATTCCATGTAAATAAATGGTATAAATTACCATTAACACCTATGGATATTCTTAAATAATATTTAAATTGAATTCTGGATATTTACATTCATTACACATGAACTCCATTACCTCAAAACAAGTGAACCGATTATGAAAATCAAGAAAATGAACACTCTTGAATGACGAAATTCAATCTTATAACTAATCAATAAGGACATAATGAAGTTAATAAAAATCATGATAAACTAAATAAATGTCTAATATTTCATGAATTAAGTTATTAATAAGTCTAATTTCATACAATAGGACCTTAATTTCAAGAGTGGTACACAATAAGACTTAATGTAAGGATTTTCCACTCGAACCACTATTTTCATTTGATTTACTTTTATTTTCTAATTACCTCAATAAAATTATCATTTATTATTATTTACTCATAATAAATTATTTTTGAGTGTTCCAAATATGTTAACAAACTAAAATTATTTCCTTATTTTATGGGTATTTTCACATTTTAAAAGGAACATCTAAAATTATTTCTGAAATACAAGCCTGATTCAAGGTAATTTCTCAAATTCTTACCTATTTTAAAAGGAATTATATAATCTGTTTTGGGAAACCATCATATTTATAAAAAAACTAATTTTATCATGAAAATACTATCTTACTTCAGTTCTGGTTTTATACAATGTCATTTCTAAAGGAACTCTTCTTTTCAAAATAAATGAGCATTTATCTCAAGAATTACTCAATGATTTTATAAGGGTATTTTCATCTTTTTCAACCCTCTTGTTAATTATTCTATATTATTGGGATTAATATTTTATGATATCATCTACCATATTTAATTTTATGTTTTATGACTAGTTTGACTATAGATGCACTATCCTAAAACCATTAAAACATTTACTCAGAATGGTTAATGTTTATGCTTATTGTTTGGGGAAAGTTATTTACATTTTATATGTTAGATTAAATAGAAGTGTATATGTTGTTTATGTTTATGTCCACTAATATCAGGAATTAATTAGACTTATTATGTAAATGGATGGGCCCTCTATAGCCCCTCGATGCATTGGTAGGCCTCATGAGAAAAATAGATGTGGACTTGGGCTAGGACTTTCCCATTTTGAGTTATGGTTTTGGCCGATGCCTTAAACATTAAGATGTCTTAGACTAGCCCTTGAAGGTATGTTTTAGAATGTCTGGAATATATACTTCCCTCATTATGAAGCTCTTAATTTAAAATTAATGTGGTTGTTCAACTAGTACAATACCCCTGATTATGTTTTATTATGGAATTATTTACTCAGATCATATTTCTACCATAATGTGTTCAAGTTAATTATTTGTAAAGGCATGTGTTTTAAATTATTCACCATGAATAATGTTTTTGTTTATGTTATCTTCTTCTATATTGATTACTCTTACTGGGCATTTTATCTCCCCCCTTTCTTATGATTCATTTTCCTAGGATATGAAGAAGTAAGTTATGAGTTACTTGCAGGCATAATCTTGGAGGCATGGATGTTTCTAATGGAATAATTTAGTTTTACTATTCATTTAATGATGTAATGTTGAACTTATATATGTATCTTGTTTCCGAATCTACTGAACTATTTGTTCCTTTAGGATATGAATTTCTTGTAACCATGCCGAAGTAATGTAATAAGGCCCCGGTTCTGGGAAAATCGGGTGCGAGACGTAACATAATTTACCATATTTAGAAAAGAGACTTCACCATCTATGTTATATCTAGATCCACCTCAAGTAGCTATTATAAACAAAAAAATTTAGAAGAGGAGAAAACATCATCTATGAATGAGGAATGAAATCATCAAATTGAGAATGCTCCCATTTTATAGGAATACATTGATGTATTTCCAGAGGATTTACCTAGTTATCCTTCAGAGGAAGACGATGGATTTTATATTGATTTAAACCTCGATTGAAGGCCAATATCAAAGACTTATTATAGAATGGGCACTGTGGAATTAGTTGAGATGAATAAAAAATTATATTAATTTAGTGATAAGGAATCTATATTCCTTATTGTTTCACATTCAAGAGATTTTATTATTTTTTTAAGAAGATATATGCATCTATGAGGATGTGCATTAACTATAGGTTGATCAACACTATTATAATAAATAAAAAGTATCGTCTACCTTTCATTGATGATTTATTTTATGAACATCAAAAATCTAAATATTTTTCAAAGAATGAGATTTGATTTGGATATCATCAATTACATGTGAGGAAGGAGGATATCCCTAACACAGTATTCCAAACCATGAATGGAAATTATGCATTTAAAATATATTTATTTGGGCTTACTAATTCACCATATGTCATTATAGATCAAATGAAAAGATTGTTCAAGTAATATCTTCATAATTATTTTTGGGGTCTAATGATGATATCCTGATATATTCCAAAATCTGTGAAGATTTGGAGAACTATTGGTGTTTTGTTTTAGAGATTCCTAGATAAAAAGATTTATATTGGAATTTTAGTAATTGTGATTTTTGGATTCAAAATTTTTATTTTATTGGCTATATTTTCTTCCAGGGTGGAATCTCAATTGATCTCGTGGTGGTAAAGGCAGTTCAAGAATTTCCTAAACCAATGAATATAACTGATCTACATAGTTTCATTGGTTTTTCTGGTTACTATCAGCATTTTATTTAGAATGTTGCTCGATTATCTAACCAGTTTTCCATGATTACTCATAAAGGAGTTATTATTGTATATTCAAAATATTGCGAAGAATGTTTTGAATAATTTATGGGGAGATAGGGAATGATCTGAAATTGACTCAACCATCAAGAAACAATGGATTTTTGATTTATAGTAATGCAACAAAGAAAGGACATGGATATATCTTTATCAAAAAATGATAGAGTTACTTCTAAAGAATCAAGGTCGTTAAAATTCATGAATAGAACTATATAACTCGTGATATTATGTTAGATACCATAATATTTTCCCGGATGTTATAGATACACTATCTATATGGTTAAAGATGTGAAATATATATAGATCATAATAGCTTGAAATATATCATCTCATAGAAATTACTCAACACGTGGATAAGGTGATGGTTTGAGATACTCAGGGATTATGATTGTTCAATACACTACCAACAAGAGAATGAGAATAAGATAGAATATTCATTGAGAATGAAAGATCATGTAGTTTTGAAAAAAGAGGAGGATTAATAAGGATCATATGTACATTGATCTAGAAAATATGGATATGGTAATTTTCAAGGAAGGTGAAACGTCATTAGTTTTTAAATTGTTTGTTGAACCATCTCTATTGAAAAGGATTAAAATTTCTTAGACTGATAATGATAATTTTAAAAGAAAAATTAATGCTATGAAAGATGGGTTGCTAGTATAATTTTTGTATGTGGATGGAATTACAAAATTATGGAAGAGGATTTGTGTTCCCTCTATAACCAAGCTAAAACAGAGTTATTTGATGATTCACATAACTCAAATTTACCGATACACACTACTCACACTAATATGTGTATATATTTGGAGGAACAATTTTTTTTGGATAACATAAAGTGGGAAATTGATGATTATGTTTCAAGATTCCTAGTCTTTCAACAGGTGATGACTGAAAAACAACATCCAAGAGGAGTAATGAAACCTCTTACAATTCCTAAATGGAAATGGGAGGACATTACAATGTATTTTATCAATGTAATACCAAAAACTCCAAGATATATTGATACAATATGGTTAATTGCAGATGGACATAACAAATCTACACATTTCCTCACTATAAGAGAGGCTTTTTCATTCAGAGAACCTTGTATGACTTTATATTAATGAATTTTCAGGAATTCATGGAGAACCACTTTTGATTGTGTCTGATTTTGATCCATTATTTACATAAAAATTCAAGAAAAATTATTGAGAATTATTTAGTCACCGAGATTTATTTGAGTACAACATATCACCCACAAACTAATGGACATTCTAAAAGAACAATTGAGACATTATAATACATGTTGAGATCATGATCACATGACTTCTAACGTATTTGGGATTAGTATTTTCCTCTGGTAGAGGTTTATTAAAATAATATTTTACACTCAAGTATTAAAATGGAAACATATAATGCATTGTATAGAAATATATGTCATACACCAACTTTTCTGGACGATGTTGGATGATGGAGTATTGTAATCCAAGATATTGCAGATGAAACAATAGTACTGGTATATACTATTCAAACTCATATCACCGTAGCTCAATGTAGTAAAAAGGCATATATCGGTAGTCCAAGGAATGATTTGGAAAATCTAGTGGGTGATTGTGTTTCTTGAAAGAATCTTTATGGAAGGTTGTAATAAGATTTAGAATGAAAGTGAAACTGAGCCCTAGGTACAATAGACCTTTTGAAATCCTGGAGAGAGTTGAAGATGTGGCTTATCATTTGGTGATTCCACCAAGCCTTTCTATGGTACAAAATGTGTTCCACCTCTATTTGGTAAGGGAGTACATTCCATACCCAACACATGTCCTCATTTCTAAATGAATTGACTTGTATCTGGATTTATATTACTATGAATATGCTATCCAAATTATGGACACTAGAGGTCATGTGCTGGGGAATAAAACTACTAAGCTGGTAAAATTACATTGGAAAAATCATAAAATTGATGTTGTGACAATGGAAATATCTATGATGAAGAACTAACCCAAAATTTTTATAAGGTGACATTATTGAAATTTCAATGATGAAATTTTTTGAATGAGGGGCGAATGTAACACTGAAACATTTAATTGTATGACTATTTTAAAATTTAATATCTTTGATATTTTATGTATAACACAATATTGAGTGTAAAACTGTAACATAATATTATGTTTGATTATTGGAATAGTAATGTGACCATTATGATGAGTAAAATGACCAGTATAATATAACTTCACCTATGAATGTATAAATAAAATTTAGGTATCTTATAAATAAAAATATGGTATATTTATATAATGAAATAAGGAAATAAATGTTTTAAAAAAGAAAAATTATGTGTTTGTATTTTTGTAAAACATAAATATTTACTTGCAACTTTATAAATAATATAATTATTTAAATGAAAATATATTTTCATAAATAATATTTATAAATTAATATTTTTTTCCTTTGATTATAAGATAATTTTATGAGACCTTAATTAAATTTTCAATGTGTTTAAAAAGAGTTATAATTCTAAAATTAGTATCTTGGCATAAAATAAGATTTTATTTAAAATTGATATATCTCATATTTAGATAATTATTTTCCTAACATTGAGTTAATATTTTAATTCTACATCCATATATATGGTTAGGATTAATTTTTGTGATTTTTATAAAATAGACTAATTTTTTGTGAATAGTGAAATATGGTAATTTATAGTATTTAAAAATTAAATGAATTATTGAGTCATATATGATCTATGGAAGATTTAAGACCATTATATATAAAAATATAGAATTAATTAAATATATTTAGTTATAATTATCAATCCATTAATTGTATTTAGCCAAAATAATAAACTAATGACTGATATAATCAAATAACACCTCTCTCATGAACTATAAATATCACCCCTCACCACCACTTTTCATGAAACCTATTAATCATTTATTCCTATAAAATTTATTCATAATAATATTACCTATATTATTTTCCACTTACATAAGGTTATTGTCTCAAAAAATAGAAACATATTTCCCTATAAAGGTTCTCAAGGGGTAGGAATCAAGACGTAAAATCCTCTTTCACTTTATTATTTTATTTCACTGTCTTTTCTTTTCATATAATATCGTTATCTACTCGATCCAAAAATTCATGATAACTCACATATCTTATATATACTATAATTTTATTATTTCAATAAAAAATCTTTCATCATTTATCTTCTCCTCTTCTTTTTATTCTATAAATGAAAACATCTTCGGTGAGGTGTAGATTTACATCCATAATGGATGATGTGTTTCCATTTTTCAATTATTGATTTGAGGCCGGTCTTTAAATCACTTATATAGTTAAAAAGATTATAATATATTTATTAAAAAAATTTAAATTTTTATAACCATTATATACACATAATATTAATTAATGAGAGAAAACTTGTTTGTGATGATTAAAAACAGAAAATAGGCAGTACCCCTAGTTTCTAGTATGTAACCCTTACTTGATGATTTTAGTGATTTTAAAAGTTAAGGGCGATGTATGGGAGAATCGAAAAATCCTGGATTGAAGTTTGAAGGGAAGGGGAAGGTGCACGGGTGGTGCACAGTTTGTCTAAACTGGGTGGCCAAACCGTGTGTGACTGACTAAGGAGCCAGTGGCTTCCACATGGTCAGAGCACGGTTAAGGGAAACTATGCGATGAGGTCATACGAGAAGGGTGTCTGAGTTAGTATCTAATGCACATTTAGGGCACGGTTTGTCAAACTGTGCTAACTAATCATGCGGTCACTTAAAATTAGATCGTTAAATTTTGGATCTAACTCATTTTGCCTCTAATTGCCTCATTAAAGCTCTTAAGCGGCCCTAACTAAGAATTTTGGTTCTCCTAAGGTCAAAGAGGCTTCTCCCATCATTCCGAAGGCGATCCAAAGGCTTCTCTTGGCAACTCGAAGCTGGATTCTTGAGGTATGTGATCGTTCACCTTCGTTCTTGATCGTTTTCATAGATCTACTCAGGTCTATTTCTCGTCTTCTCTCGGTTTCTTAGATCTATGCCCATTATCGGTATATCTATGTGTGTGGATGCCAAATATGACAAGATTTGGTCCTTTTTGTGTTAGGAGAAGAGATCTAAGGTTGGTTTTTGGAGACTTGACCTGGTGTTCTTGATCATTCTTCATCCATTGCTTGGTTTTGACTTTTTGTTGAGGTAGGTGGCCTCACTCTCAACTCCTCTTGTTAGAATTGGATGTCTTAGTTTCAAATTGGTTATTTGAATGGAATTGATTGTGAAAAGCATGGAATAAATCTTCTTTAGTGATGATTTATGGTTTTGATGAAATTGTGGAATCTTGGTGAATTGTGTGCAAAGTGACTTGGTTATTTGAATTCAAAATATTGATTTTAAATTCTGAAATTTCTGAAATTGTAAATGGTTTGATGATAACAGGGTTTTCAATAAAAGGGTGTTTTTTGGAAATGATTTTGATGGATTTGGTTTTCGATAAAAAGTCATCTTTATTGAAATGGTTTGAATTGTTTGAACACACTTGGTTTGGATGGGAAATGGTTTTCAATAAAAGTTGTTTTATTGAAAGGATGGTTTAGCATGGTTGTTGGGGATGTGTTGTGTGTGTTCATATTTCATGTACGGGGCTTGATTAAAATAGGACCTTGTGCTCGGTGCCAAACATTTAATGGCATGTGGTAACTATATGTACAAGTCTTGGTTGAAATATGACCTTGTGCTTGGTGCCAAAAGTATAATGGAACATGGGAAATAATAACCTTGTGATGACTTAGTAGATCGATGAGAAACTGCTCATCAGTATGGAACGTCCATAACGATTCATGCATGGTTGATTTCATAGGTTCGTGAAATGGTTGGGAAGGAAAAAACGAGATGTTTTTGAAATGGTTCAGAAATTTGTTTGGTTATTTTTCTGGAAAAATAATGTGTTGGAAAAGATGGTTTAAATCGCACTTTGATTCCTTTGAGCATGGATGGTTTTGGAGAACTTGTTGATATTTAGTTATAAACTGCTATGGTGAAAATGGTTTATATAAACTATTATTATATAAATGTGGCTAACTCTTCTATCCTAGTGGTGTGAGTAGGGAATTCATTGGGGAAAACCTACTAAGTTTTATACTCACCCCTGCTTTGGAACATTGGTGCTTTTGTAGATGTTGTATTCCGAGACACAGGTAAAGGTAAAGTATCTCATTACTAATGGCTTGTGGTGATGTTTTGGAGATGCTATGGGGCTTGAATCTTGTTGACCACAGAGTCGTTGTGTCTTTTGAGAGTCTCATGTTGTTCTTCAACTATGTAACTTGATGTTTGGTTTGGTCTTCTGCTGTTGTGTACTCTGATGTGGTTTAATATAAATGAAGTAGTTTATTGGTATTTCATTTGTTCATTCATCTTATAGTGAATGGTTAATAGATGGGTTTATTTTTTAAAATGTTATATCATCCCCCACATATACTTGAGACCCTTGGGAATTTATTTACAGCCTTTGGCATCTTGGGGATGTCTCTTCAGGCCTAGTAATGACTCGTTTCACTCTCAAGCCAATGAGAATTGGTGGGTCGTTACAAATGGTATCAGCTTGTTCGATCCTTTCCAAACAAGTATTCATCTATGTTCTTGGTCTTGGAGTTGAAATTATTTCCTGTCTATCCTTGGGTGGTCATCTTAGACAGGAGTAGGATTGTCGGAACTTGAAAGGTATAGCATAAAAGGATGTAGCTAACCCGTTTATGCTGAACTTCAAGTTACCAGGGAGTTGGGTACATAAGTGTTTTGGATACACTTATAGAAGGTTGTAAATCTCATTGTCATGGGTTTAGAAAATGAGAGGAGCATGACATGCATTGTAGAGTAATAACTTCCAACTAGGATTTCATATCTCATTGTGAGGAATGAGTAAGAATTTTGTGCATGGTGCCAATTTTTGAAAAATGCAGAAATTGTTTTCAAGTGAAAACATTTGAAAATAGGGTATTTGGTGTATTTTGAAAGTGGGTTGATGTTCAAAAAGCATGTGGAGTTTTTTCAAAAAAAAATGGTTGAACATGGAAAAAGGTTGTTTTGAGAACAATGTTGTGATAGTTGATGTGATAGAATTTGAAATGCTAAGCCAACAGTTGCTAGAGAGTGAGGTTGATGGAGTTTGTTTTTGGTTTCGAAAATGGCACCTGGTAGGCGTCATCAAAACCAACTCGAAGAAGCTACGGGGAATGTGGTTGCACCAGAACCACGTGTGAACCAAGAGCTAGTTCAGAGTATTGTCCAAGATTTTCAAGTTGTGGATACGTGGAACCGGAGGAATGAGCCATGACATGTGGATAATACCATCCAGTTCATGAAGAAGAATCCACCGAACTTTTGGGGTGATGCTGAAACCGAGAAGGTGGAGGTGTGTCTATGAAAGATTAATTGTATATTAGATTTCATTGGCACACGAGTAAAGTTTAATGTAAATATGGTGTCGTATATGCTCAAGGATCTTGCACGTTAGTGGTGGGATTTAGCGGTGCAGGCTAAATTGGATGAAGGCCTTAAATGGGAGGATTTTGAGGAATTGTTTAACAAACAATTCTATCCTCACACGTTCAAGTTCCAGAAAACAACAGACTTCTTTATCTTTAAATAGGAGATCCTCTCTGTCATGGAGTATGTGGATAAATTCATTAATTTATTTCACTTTGCATCTGAATTTGCAGCAAGTGCATCGTTGAAGACACGCATCTTTAAATGAGTGTTGCGATAGGAGATTTGCTCGAAGATAGTTGTTCTCTATATCACGAACTATACAGAAATGGTAAACAGATCAAAAATAGCTGAAAGAGACATCTCAGGAGTTATGGGAGGAGGAAGTATGATGATACACACGAGAACGGGTGGGAACTCTAATGCTGGGAACAAGCGGAAGAGGGACACCTACTTCCAAGGTGGGAGTGCAAATCAGAATCAGATGGCTGGATCGGTGAATCTTCATCCACCACCCATGATGAAAGCCGGGTGTTTTCAATGTGGCTCGACTGATCACATAAAGCGATAGTGTAAGGCACAACCTATATCATGCCACAATCGCAACAAGATGGGGCATCTTCAGCGATATTGTCACAGTGCTCCACGGTCGGGTGTTCGGGACACTTCCCAGGCGTCACAAGAAACGTATGCTTCGGCAGGATGAGGATAAAAGAATTAGTCTCATCAGCATAACAGGTCTATCCATGGTGATTCTCATAATACCATGACTCCTCAACCAGGACAATCTCAACAAGGAAACAAGGAGAATAGTGCAGCGACGAAGCAATTTTATGGAGCTGAGCAGATGATGGATGATGATCAGGCCGGACCATCTATGGTTAGAGGTACGATTCTTTTGAATTCTACACTCATGAAAGTGTTGTTCTATATTCGTGCATCACATTCCTTCATCGCTTCACATGCTATAGATTTTATATGTTTAAAACTGGAAATGATGCCTTCTGTCTTGAAACTGCAAACTCCTCTGGGTGAAAGAGAATGTCAAGCCTTAGGGTTTCGATCGTGTTCTATAACTGTTGATGGAGACGAGCTGGAATTGGACTTCTATATATTGGATATGGATTTCTATGCTGTAATATTGGGTATGGAATGGTTGACAAGGTTTAAGGACCACAACGAATGTTATAGTAGAATGGTTAGTTTCACGACTGAGGACGACATCAACCATCTCTTTAGAAGAGAAAGGATATAAAATAAGGGTTCAAAGTGATTTTTGGCACCAATGGTTGGAACGATATCTCATCAATTGGCAACGTTGACTTTGGCATCAATGGAAATATTGAGGAAAATAGTTTTCTAGCTGTGGTGGATCAATTTCCAGATGTCTTTCCCAAGAACTTCTCAGGGTTACCTCCTCTAAGGGAAGTGGATTTTATGATTTATATCCTTCTAGGGACCAGTCCTATCTCACTTATATCTTATAGGATGGCACCAATTGAGTTAAAGGAATTGAAAGTGCAGTTAGTGGATTTGGAAAAACAAGGGTTTCATTAGGCCAAGCGTGTCTCCATGGGTAGCACCAGTTTTGTTTGTAAAGAAAGCAGATGAAACTCCTCGGCTGTGTGTTGATTATCGTAAACTTAACCAAGTTATGATAAATAATAGATATCCACTTCCATGCATTGTTGATTTGTTCGATCAATTAAGGGGATCTCAGTGGTTCTCCAATATTGAGTTGTGATTTGGATATCACCAATTGTGAGTTCAGAAGGAGGATATTCCAAAGACAGCTTTCAAAAGTAGATATGGCCACTACAAATATGTATTCATGCCTTTTGGTCTTACGAATGCACCAATGATATTCATGGATTTGATGAATCAGATATTTCAGCGATATCTGTATTCTTTTGTGGTGGTGTTTGTGGATGATATATTGGTGTATTCATGAACAAGGGATGATCATGAGAAACACTTGGCGATAGTGTTGGAAATCTTGAGAGACAATCATTTGTATGCAAAATTATTAAAGTTCTATTTTTGGATACAAGAGGTACGCTTTCTGGGCCATGTTGTTTCTGAGAATGGTGTTTCTGTGGATCCAGAAAAGATAGAAGCTATTCTTTCTTGGCAACCACTGAAGAATATCATTGAAATACGATGTTTTCTTGGTCTAGATTGTTATTACCGACACTTTTTCCATGACTTCCCATGAATAGCTTGAACTATGAAATCATAGACAAATAAGAATAGTGCATTTCAATGGACTGAGGAATGTCATAGATCTTTTCAAGAGTTGAAAGTTCCCCTTACATCAACACCTATCTTAATCATGCCAGAATCAGTGAAAGGATACATGGTGTATTGTGATTCTTTGGTAACAGTGTTGGGTTGTGTTCTCATGCAAAGAGACCATGTGGTTGCTTATGGATCAAGGCAATTGAGGGTGCATGATAAAAATTACCCAACACATGATTTGGAGTTGGCTGCAGTCTTCCATTCTTTGAAAACATGAAGATATTATCTCTGGTGAGAAATTTACTATGTATATGGATCAAAAAAGCTTGAAACAAATTTTCCCACAACAAGATTTGAATCTGAGATAGATGAGATGGATGGATTATCTTTAGATGTTCGAATTTGACTTAATGTATACACTGAGTAAGGGAAATTATTTTCCAGATGCTTTAATCAGGAAGTCGTATGCTATGTTGTTAAAGGAAGCTTTAGACGAATGGCAGTTGATGTCGGTCTTAACCGACATGAATGTGGAATGTGAAAACTGTGGTGATGTTGGGGTTTTATTCTCAGCTACGCTTGTTCCTGATCTGGTAAAAGTGGTCAAAGAGGCACAAAAATCTGATAATGAATGTCTGGTAATGAGTGAAAAACTCAATTGTGGGGAGACCATTGATGGATGGAAACTGGAAGGGGGTTTAGTTTTTTATTTCAGAGATTGGATGGTTGTACCTATAGTTTGTCAGAAACAACTCCTTAATGCTTACCATGATTCAAGATGGGCTGTAAATCTGGGTACACAGAAGATGTATAAGGTGCTAAAGCCACAGTTTTGGTGGAGCGGCATGAAAAGGCAGGTGGCCGAGTTCATCTCACGATGCTTAACTTGTCAGCAAGTTAAAGAAGAGCATCAGAGACCAGCTGGTATGTTACAGTCTTTACCTATCCCAGTGTGGAAATGGGAGCAAATAGCAGTGGATTTTGTTACAGGTCTTCTAAGAACAGTCCGGAAACATGATTCCATTTGGGTGATAGTGGATCGCCTAACAAAGTCGGGCCATTTCATCCCTATTCATGAAACCTATACGGTGTTAGATCATTTAAAAATCTATATCTGGGAAGTGGTAAGGAGACATTGTGTACTAGTTTCCATAGTCTCAGATAGAGATCTAAGGTTCACATATTGTTTCTGGAAATCCTTACAACAAGCCCTTGGGACTCATTTGACTACGAGTATGGCGTATCATCCCCAGATGGATGGACAATCCAAAAGGATTACACAGACATTGGAAGACATGTTGCGGGCTTGTGTAATGGATTTTGGTGGCTCATGGGAGGAGCATATACTCTTATTGGAGTTCTCATACAATAATAGTTATCAGGACTCGATACACATGGCTCTGTTTGAAGAAATGTATGGGTTCCCTTGTCGTTCTCCACTATGCTGGGTGGAAACTGGTGAAAATTAACTAGTCAGGTCGAGCCTTGTCCAAGAAACAATGGAGAATATTCAGTTGATTAGAAATAGGATGGATATGGATCAGAGTCATCAAAAATCTTATGCAGATCACCGTTGAATACCGTCTTCGTTCATAGTGGGTGATCATGTATTTTTGATAATCTCTCCATGGCTTGGACATCATCCTTTTGGGAAGTAGGTAAAATTACCTCCTCAATATATAGGACCTTTTGAGATACTGGAATAGGTTTGAGAGGTGGTATATCAGTTGTCATTACCACCACAGATCAGTTTGGTGCAAAATGTGTTCCATGTATCTCAGTTGAAGAAGTATCAACCCGATCCAGACCATGTGATCAGATGGGATCATGTTGACCTAGAGCCGGATGCTTCGTTGGTACATATACTAGTGCAGATTGTGGATAGACAGGATAAAGTCTTGCGTGGAAAAAGAATTGGCATAGTTCAAGTTTTATGGAAACCTGGTCAGATTCAGGAAGAGACTTGGGAACGCAAGAAAGAAATGAGAGAGCAATGGCTAGAACTCTTTCAGAAAAACATTAGTTTTCTACTTTCAGGGGACGAAAAGTCCAATGGTGGGGAGAATTTAGTACCCCAGGTTTCTTGTATGTAACCCTTACTTGATGCTTTTCTTGGTTTTAAAAGTTAAGGGCGGCATATGGGAGAGTCAGTAGATCCGGGATTGAAGTTGAAAGCAAAGGGGAAGGTGCATGGGCGGCACACGGTTTGTCTAAACAATGTGGCCAAACTATGTGTGGCTGACTGAGGAGGCAGTGGATTCTGCATGATCGACACACGGTTAAGGGAAACCGTGTGATGAGGCCATGCAAGAAGGGTGGTCGAGGCCATAGCTAACACACGGTTAGCGCACGGTTTGTCAAACCGTGCAGACTAACCGTGCTGTCACATAAAATTAGATCCTTCAATTGTGGATATAACTCCTTTTGCCTCTAATTTCCTCATTAATGCTCCTAAGCAGCCCTAACTTGTGATTTTGGTTCTCCTAAGGTCAAAAAGGGTTCTCCCATCGTTTTGGAGGTGATCTGAATGCTTCTCTTGGTGAATTGAACCTGGATTCTTGAGGTAGGTGATCGTTCTCCTTCGTTCTTGATCGTTTTCATAGATCTACTCGGATCTACTTCTCGTCTTATCTCAGTTTCATAGATCTACACCCATTATGGGTAGATCTAAGTGTGTGGATTCCAAATATGATGATATTTGTACATGGTTGTGTTAGGAGAAGAAATCTAAGGTGGGTTTTTGGAGATTTGACCAGATGTTCTTAAGAGTTCTTCATCTATTGCTTGGTATCGCCTTTTTGTTGAGGTAGGTGGCATCCATATCAACTACTCTTGTTAGAATTGGTTGGATTAGTTCCAAATTGATTATTTGAATGGAATTGATTATGAAAATCATGGAATAAATCTTCATTAGTGATGATTTATGGTTTTGATGAAATTGTGGAATCTTGGTGAATTGTGTTCAAAGAGACTTGGATACTTGAATTTCAAATATTTATTTTAAATTATGAAATTGATGAAATTTTAAATGGTTTGATGAGAAATGGGTTTTCAGTAAAAAGGGCGTTTTCTTCAAATGGTTTTGATGGATTTGGTTTTTAATAAAAAGACAGGTTTATTGAAATGGTTTGAATTGTTTTAACACACTTGGTTTGGATGGGAAATAGTTTTGAATAAAAGGTGTTTTATTGAAAGGATGGTTTGGCATGGTTGTTTTGAATGTGTGGTGTGTTTTCATATTTCACGTATGGGGATTGGTTGAAATAGGACCTTGTTCTCGGTTCCAAACGTTTAATGGAACGTGGTTACTATATGTATGAGGATTGGTTGAAATATGACCTCGTGCTCGGTGCCAAAGGTGTAATGGAACATGGGAAATAATTACCTTGTGGAAACTTGGTAGATTGGAAAGAAACTGCTCATGAGTATGTAACTTTCATAATGAAGCATGCATGGTTGATTTCACAGGTTCGTGAAATGGTTTGGTATGCCAAGACGGGATGTTTGTGAAATGGTTTGGAAATTTGATTGGTTATTTTTCTGAAAAAATAGCTTGTTGGAAAAGCTGGTTTAAATTGCACTTTGATGCTTTTGAGCATGGTTGGTTTTGGAAAACTTTTTGATATTTAGTTATAAACTGCTTTGGTGAAAATGTTTTATATAAACTATTTTTATATAAATGTGGCTATCTCTTCTACCCTAGTGGCATGAGTAGGGATGTCATTGGGGAAAACCTACTATGTTTTATACTCACC
The DNA here is from genome assembly GCA_963277665.1 of Viscum album. Taxonomy (NCBI): domain Eukaryota; kingdom Viridiplantae; phylum Streptophyta; class Magnoliopsida; order Santalales; family Viscaceae; genus Viscum; species Viscum album. The sequence goes on from OY728162.1 coordinate 228,975,378, forward strand.
CTTACTTTGGCACTTTGGTGCTTTTACAAATATTGTATTCCGAGACACAGGTGAAGGTAAATAATCTCATTACTAATGGATCGTGGTGATGTTTGGGAGATTCTATAGAGCTTGGAGCTTGTGGACCACAGAGTCATGGTGTCTTTTGAGAGTCTCAGGTTTTTCTTCCACTGTGTACCTTGATGTTTGGTTTGGTCTTCCGCTGTTGTGTACTCTGATGTGTTTTAATAAAAATGAAGTTGTTGATTGGTCTTTCATTTGTTCATGCATCATAAAGTGAATGGTTAATGGATGGGTTTATTTCGTAAAGGGTAAATCATCCCCCACTTATACTTGAGACCCTTGCGAATTTATTTCCATCCTTTGGCATCTTGGGGAAGTCGCTTAAGGCATAGGAATGACTCGTTTCACTCTCAAGCCAATGAGAATTGGTGGGTCGTTACAAAATTAATCTAAACAATTATCAGTAATGTCTTATATAATGATTCATCCTAACCTTAAATAACCAAATGAATTGTATAATAATTTAATATTAAATATATTCATAAAAAAATATAATTTCAATTATGGATAACTATTCCCATTATACATAATCTTTTGTACATTTATACAAGTAAACTAATCTGGAAAACACTACTAAAACATGGCCTTTTATCAGTGATAAAAACTGACATTAACAGTACTATAAAAGTACTGTTAATGCCAGCGAAGGTAGAAGGGTCCCCTTTATTAGTGCTCTGAAAGGCATTGATAAAGGTGACCTTTATCAGGGCTAAAAACGCGCTGTTAAATGACATCCTTTATCAGTGCTTTTTTTAGCACTGATAAAGGTCACCTTTATTAGGGATTTTTGGAGCACTGATAAAAGGGACCCCCCTTTATCTACACCGACATTAACATCACTTTTGTAGTGCTGATACAGGGGTGCCTTTATAAGCGCTATCATAAGAGCTGATAAAGGGACCTATTATCAGTGCTCATGATAGTGCTGATAAATGTGACCATTATTAGGGCTAAAAAAGAACTGATAAATGCACCTTCCCCTGCACCTGTAGAACCAGAACCTGCACAAACTAGCACTTGCACACCTACACGAAAAAGCACCTTCACACCTGTAAAAAACAATACCCACACATAATATTTTGACGAACAATGCTATATACATTTACTTAACATCATGAATACAAAAAAACACACTACTATATGCATTTAAAATAATTTTTTACATGGTTACAATTACAATTATCCAAAAATAGTTATAAAAATTAATGTTTCATCGTTTGATATCGGTGATCCTCTCTAAAAAATTTTCGTCCATGGTATTATTTGCCAAACAAAGCATCCGAACTCAAGGAAAAAAATTCAGCTATATAAGAAAACAAATATTTTGTTAGTAATACAATAATTAAATAAATTAAAACATTAATATGAAATAATACATTAATATGGAAATGTGAAACTAAAATATAGAAATGATAAAATGAAATGTTTTTATTCTGATAATAATGAAAGGGAATAATGTAAAATCAATATGTTTTTGGATGATTTATCTCATTTTATTAATACTGATTCTTTATCTAATGAAAAGATTTACCGGTCACAACATGCTTCAGATTGAGGTGCGGTCAATTCGTACACGTCAAAAATGACTCATGGATCATTTCCATAAAATATCAAAACAATCCGAACATGTTTACTCGCTTTTCTGTATGTCACTTGGGTTGTTTTCTAAAGTTAATGTCAATTTGAAACTGATATCAGCCACTTTTAGCCATACTGGTGACACCATGTGTCGGATTGAGGTGGAATCAATTTTTACACCTCAAAAATAACTAAGGTATAGTTTTCCTAAAGTATCAAAACAATTCAAATGCGTTTTTTTGGTATTCTGTATGTTAGTAGTGTTGTTTTCTAAAGTCAATGTCATTTTCAAACTGATATCAGACACTTTTAGCCATAACGGTCACACCATGCATTAGATTGAGTTGCGGTCAATTCGTACACATCTCAAATGACTAATGGATCATTTTGCAGAAGTATCAAAACAATCCAAATGTGATTGCTCAGTTTTCCGTATGTCACTTGTGTTGTTTTCTAAAGTTAATGTCAATTTCAAACTGATATTAGACACATTTATACATACCGATCACACTATGCGTCGGATTGAGGTGTAGTTGATATTTACACCTCAAAAATGCCTCATTGATCATTTTTCTAATGTATCAAAACAATCCGCAAGCATTTTCTTGGTTTTCCGTATGTCACTTGTGTTGTTTTCTAAAGTTAATTTCAATTTCAAACTGATATTAGACACTTTCAGCCATACCGGTCACACCGTGCATTGGATTGAGGTGCGGTCGATTTGTACACCTCAAAAATGAATCATCTATTGTTTTCCTAAAGTATCAAAACAATCCAAACATGTTTTCTTGGTTTTCCGTATATCACTTGTGTTGTTTTCTAAAGTTAAAGTCAGTTTCAAACTGATATCAGACACTTTTAGCCATACTGGTGACACTGTGCATCAGATTGAGGTGTGATTGATCCGTACACGTCAAAAATGACTCATGGATTGTTGTCATAAAATATCAAAACAATCTAAAAGTGTTTTCTCAGTATTCTGTATGTCATATTTTTGTTTTCTAAAATCAATGTCAATTTCAAACTGATATCAGACACTTTTAGCCATACCGCTCACATCGTACGTTGGATTAAGGTGTCGTTGATTTGTATACATCACAAATGACTCTTGGATAGATTTCCTAGTGTATCAAAACAATCCAAACACATTTTCTCGGTATTCCATATGTCAGTAGTGTTGTTTTCTAAAGTTTATGTGAATTTGAAACTGATATCAGACACTTTTAGCCATACCGGTTACACTGTGCGTCAGATTGAGGTGCAGTCGATTTGTACACGTCACAAATGACTCACGGATCATTGTCATAATGTATCAAACAATCATAACACGTTTTCATGGTTTTCCGTATGTCACTTGTGTAGTTTTCTAAAGTTAATGTCAATTTCAAACTAATATCATATACTTTTAGTCATATCGGTCACACCATGCATTGGATTGAGGTACAATCGATTAATACACCACAAAAATGACTCATGGATCGTTTTACAAAAGTATCAAAACAATCCAAATGGGTTTTCATGTTATTCAGTATGTCATTATTGTTGTTTTCTAAAGTTTATATCAATTTGAAACTGATATCAGACTCTTTTAGTCATACCGGTCACACTGTGTGCCAGATTGTGGTACGGTCAATTCGTACACGTCAAAAATGACTCATGGATCGTTTTACAAAGGTATAAAAACAATCCGAACGTTTTTGCTCAGTTTTCCATATGTCACTTGTGTTGTTTTCTAAAGTTAATGTCAATTTCAAACTGATATCAGACACTTTTAGCCATACTGGTCACACCGTGCATCAAATTGAAGTTCAGTCAATTCATAAAACTCATAAATTACTCATGGACCGTTTTCCTAAATTATTAAAACAATCTGAATGTGTTTTCTCAGTATTCCATATGTCACTTGTGTTGTTTTCTAATGTTAATGTCAATTTGAAACTGATATCAGAAACTTTTATCCATACTGGTGACACCGTGCGTCGGATTGAGGTGCGGTCGATTCGTACACCTCACAAATGACTCATGGATTCTTTTAATAAAGTATCAAAATAATAAAAACATGTTTTCTTGGGTTTCTATATGTCACTTGTGTTGTTTTCTAATGTTAATAACAATTTAAAACAGATATCAGACACTTTTAGCCATACTGATCACACCGTGCGTCGGATTGTGGTGCGGTTGATTCTTACATGTCACAAATGACTCATGGATCATTGTACTAAAGTATCAAAACAATCCAAATGCATTTTCGTCATTTTCGGTATGTCACTTGTATTGTTTTCTAAAGTTAATTTCAATTTCAAACTAATGTCAGACACTTTTAGACATACCGGTCACAACGTGCATCAGATTGAGGTGAGGTCGATTCATACAACTCACAAATGACTCATGTATCTTTTTCTAAAGTATAAAAACAATCTGAATGAATTTTCATAGTATTATGTATGGCATTGGTGATGTTTTATAATGTTTATTTCATTTTGAAACTAATATCAGACACTTTTAGCCATACCACTCTCACCGTGCGTCGGATTGAGGTGAGGTTGATTCGTACATGTCCCAAATGACTCATGGATTGTTGGCCTAAATTATCAAAATAGTGTGAATGAATTTTCTCAGTTTTCTGTATGTTATTAGTGTTGTTTTCTAAAGTTTATGTGAATTTGAAAATGATATCAGACACTTTTAGCCATACCGGTCACACCGTGTGTCGGATTTAGGTGTGGTCGAATCTTACACCTCAAAAATGACTCATAGATCGTTGTCCTAAAGTATCAAAACAATGTGAATGCATTTTCTTAGTTATTTGTATGTCACTTGTGTTTTTTTCTAAAGTTAGTGTCCATTTCAAACTGATATGAGACACTTTTAGCCATACTGGTCACACTGTGCATCGGATTGAGGTGCAATTGATTCGTACACGTCACAAATGACTCATGGATCATTGGTCAAGTGTTACATAGAGGATATAAAACATAATAAAGGGTGATCATATATGATCAATTAGTGTAAACAAGGGAGGTATCAATGATCATATATGGATAACATTAGTAGGAATTCACATTCATCTTATTGTTATACAATCTTCCATCAAGTATGTTGCCCATTCGTTTCTAAACACATCTATATCTTGTTCTGAATATGATTTTTTTCGGCAGTCATGGTAGTAATGAAAACATATAAATTCATAAAGGATTAATAAATATTTTAAAAGAACTCGTAATTATTTTCAAAAATACCTCTTCAGGGATGCTAGTTTGTTGATGAAATACTATCTGTTTCATAAATTTACCAACATAATAACCACATTCCTTTCCATTTGTTTGTTTTGGACACTGTAGAAACATCGACATCAATAAGTAATTTGTTTTGATATGTGTTTGGATAGTGCAATGTTATTATATATACATGGATACTTTTCTTGTTGTAGATCTTTTAGGGTTGCTCATATTTATGCCCTGGATTCATTCCTTGCATTAGATGATATTGATGCACTGCCCTATCATAACAAATTCTCATTAAAAGATAACATAAATTATATAATTAGATGTTTTGTTTTAAAATTTTGGATCTAGTGTATTAGAAATTAAAAAATGCCATCATGCATGGTCAGTTTGTAGGATATACATGCATTGAATCATGAAAATAAATCTTTGGAGTATCTAAATTGATGGAAATCAGCATCAAATGCTCCCTTAAAAAAAGGAATAAGAAAAGAAAGAAATAAAAATATAGTTGATATGATTAAATTATAGAGTTTTACCCCTACATCGTTGGTATTAAAAAGAGTCTGTCATCTGTAATTTTGTTTTCAAACGATTTCATCAGGGGTGACATTATTGAATCCTATCTATCAGAATCTATTTATTATTTTGAAGATGTGGTGTTAGGACTAACGAGTCCAAATTTTTTTGATGGGGAAATCCCTTCAATTGTTTTTCATATATACACCTGTGAAAAATAAAAAATGTATTTAGTCATAATTATCAGAGTATATCATCTTTTGTAAAATCAAATCATGAAAACATACCTCATGTATACATTTACAACTGTGGTGCCAAGACATTCAAACATGAGGATTTCATTTACATATTCAGCACTAATGAAATCTAATATTTCCTCTCCAAAAATATTTTTTTCAAAATCAACTATGTCAGCATTGCTGTCTATCAACTTTGTATCCACATGAGCCTTCAATTATATTAACTGTGGATATAGAATGGGAAGGGTGAAGGTTCTCTCAGTAGACTATTTCAATCAGTTGGTTGATCCTTGAGATAATTTTGAGATGATATTTCGTTTCACCCACTTCTCTTTGACATTCTGTAATAACATTCATCGGTTAAGACCTTTTTTCATTAAATGTTAAAGGTCCAGCTTAAAAAATTACATGGAAATGGATAACTCCTTGTCGACATATTCTTTTTACAGGAACTCATGGCCATACGATGAATGTTCTAATAGCTTGTTCAACCGTATGAATGTCGTCATCATCATTTGGAATAGGTAGCTAGGCACTCGGCTCATTAGCTACGTTAATTGACACTCTGAAATGATCTGTTGGAAGCTGTCTGTTGTGTAGCATGTCGTTCTGTGTATTAAACACCATATCCCTCACTACAAGGTGATAGGTTGGAGTTGATAGATATAAATCAAAATCATTTTCACCCTGTAGAATATTTGTACAAGAAAGGTATCTGACATAGTCATAGGAATCAACAATAAGTAATTTGTTTTGATTTGTTTTAAATTGCTATTACATTAAAATGAATACTTATTTTTCTATATTTTCTATCTGACATAGTCACAGGAATTAACAACATCCACACCAGATGCAGACATACTTTCAGCAGCATTGAAGCAGCCAGAGCAGTATAGCTGCGTCAGAGGTGCGTGTTTTGTTTTAAAATTTTGGATCTATGAATCCTTCACACAACTCTTAATACATATTCATTGTCCAAGGCATCTACTATAAATGCACTCTGTAATGGATGATGAATATTAAGTCAATATTTTGGTATTTTATTTTAATAAATTAAAAAATTGATATCATAATGTTAACTTAATCTCTTCCCACATTAGTGCCTTAAGACCGGTGACAACATGGTGCCATGACTATACATCAATCGACATGTGTTGCTGAGTCATGATTCCAATGTAGCTACTAAAGATGGCTTTGTTGGGGTTAACATGTTTGCCTCACTTATTCCATCCCACCTCATATTTGATGGCTTTTTCTTTTGCCTTAAGGATCTTGACTAACATTGTCAAACTACGATGATCTTGTTTTTTTGCACTTTCAGGTTTTCATTTACTACCATTTACTTAGAAATATCATCAATATATTTCTTCGGAGCACTAGCATCAGAATTGGGACCAGAAACAATAGGTTGAGAAAATTTTTGTTGCTCTACACTGGGACCACTAGTAGCTGGTTGAGAAACATGTTGTCGCTCTGCACTGGGACCACCGGCAGGTGATTGAGAGACCTTTTGTGCCTCAGGATTGGGTACATCAGTAGGTGAAGAAGTCCTTATCTGGCGAAGTGGTTTAACATTTAATTTAGATTACATAAAAGCAGCGCCAGGCAGATAATAACATAATGTAACACAATGTATATTAAAATAAAAAAATTACCTGATTATTGTACTCTCTTTTATTTCGTTAAAGGCTGAAGAGATTTGACTCGTCTATCGACTATGTAAATCCCATAATTATGGTCTCCCTAACATAAAAAATGCATTCTCCATTGGGACCACTGTGAAATGATTGTGATGTCCCTATAAGAGGGCCATCCTCCGTTGAACTTTCATCTGACCCTTCAGTTGGTTTGGTCGATAATAGAACAATTGACCAATTTCAGTTTACGAGGTCTGGAACATAAAATAATTTTACTACCTGTGATGCCATTATAAATGGTTTTTCTTTCTCCCCTTCCTTACTGAAATCAACTTTCATGAATCCTAATACATCTATTTTAACAGCACTCCTGTTATCAACCCACTTGAATTGAAAAATCAGCACTTTGAATTTCATATTATCCAACTCCCAAATTCATTTGATGATGCCAAAGTATGACATATTCGCATAAAATGGATCTTTGTCCTTAACAACAGAAACATTCATCGCATCAGCCACAAGTGTAACCCCACTATGCTATGTAGTACTTTCTTCATCGTGTTCATTAGTATAGAATGTATAAACATTAACTACATAAGCATTGTAAGATAATACATACACACTTGCTCCTCCGGCTAGCCATCAAAGCTGTTCTGAAATTGAGCCTGTATTTTCTTCTAACTGCTTCAAAATATGGTCCTAAAACCATCCTATAAACTATCTATTATGTGTATCTGATATCCATTTTTCATCGCTAGATGGATTCAAACGCCTAATAATTTCATTGTGTGTTTGAACATATGGGTAAACATCGAAACTATTATGAAAAATGTAATGGTGAGCCCGCTCCTGATCTATAATATTTATTTTGAAACCTCTCTTCCAAAAATTCCTTCACCCTCAAGCCACTCAGTGTGATGAGATTTCAGTAGGCCAGCGTTTTCCACATCAGACAGGTATTCGGTACAAAATTCAACAGCTTCCTCAACAATATATTGATCCGCAATACAACCCTCTAGATGACTTCAATTTTTGACATACCGTTTCAAAATCTTCATATACATTTCAATGGGGTAAATCTATATACAATGTATAAGACCACATAGTCAAATCTCTCTCACCAAATGAACAATCAAATGAACCATCATATCAAAAAATGTCAGTGGGAAGAACATTTACAAATCATATAATATGACGGAAATTTCTCTTTCCATAGTTGGAAATTTCTCCAGGTCTATAACTTTGCTGCATATAGCTTTGAAGAAGAAATAGAACTTCGTTAATGTATGGAAGTCATTCCTGGGAAAAATGCAACGTAAAGCTATAGAAATTAGATCTTGCATCAAAACGTGGCAGTCATGTGATTTCAGACCCTTTAATTTAAAATTTATCATTGACATGATGTTATTGATATTTGATGAATACCCCTCTGGAACCTTTATGTAATTCAAGAAGTTACAAAACTGATATCTCTCTTGCCTGGAATGAGTGTAAGTAGCAGGAGGAAGAAATGTTTGTTTTTCACCCTTCACTAGTGCCAACTCTTCTCATATTCCCATCACAACCATGTCCAATCTAGCCTTAATTACATCTTTTGTTTTTCTGGGCGAATTTAGCAATGTGCCGATGACACTATCACATACATTTTTTTCAATATGTATAACATCAAGAAAATGTCGGACATACAAACAATTCCAGTATGGTAATTCAAAAAAAAACTGATATCTTTTTCCAACCAGTTTTCATAAAGTTTTTCAAAAATGGTTTACCAAAATTAGTGTTCAAATATTTTAATTTTTCAAGAAATTGATCACCTTTTAGTGGAGACAGTGTTGTACGTTCTTTTGAACTTCCGTCGAATGATGTCGTCCAAGATCGGTACTTATTCCATCGGGTTAAAAATCTGCTATGTCCTAAAAACAAGGTTTTCGATGAATATTTGAACCTAATTGATTGTATACCTTGTTTGCAAATGGGACACCCTTGAGTTCCTTTAATGATATGTCCTGAAAAATTTCTATAAGAAGGAAAGTCATTTATCATCACATACAACGTGGATTTCAAAGTGAAATCTTCTTTTTTTTAAGAATAATACAACATAACACCTGAATCCCACAATATTTTCCAATCCTCAATCAATGGAGCCAAATAAACATAATTATCATTACCTGGTTGTTTTGGTCCTGATATAATCATAGATAAAATGATATATTTTTGTTTCATGCATAACCACGGTGGTATGTTATAATTTACCAACATAATCGGCCATGTATTGTGACTGCTGCTTTCAAAACCAAAAGGATTCACCCCATCTATAGATAACTTAGACGACAGTTTCTCAGATCGTTTCCAAATTCAGGATACTCATAATCAATTCTCATCCACTGAGGAGAGTCTGCCGGGTGATGTAGTTTCCCCTATTTAATTCTTGTATTTGCATGCCTTGTCAATTTTCCTGCAGTCTCCTCACTTCCATATAAGCACCTAACCATGGAATGATTGGAAATTTCCATACAACATTCGTAGGACTAGAATCATATTTATTGTATCGAGAAGCACCACACATTATGCATTCTTTAAGTGATTTGTGGTCCTTGAAAAACAATATACAGTCATTCGGGCGATCATGTATTATTTCAGAGATCATACCCATAGATTATAGCATTCATTTGGCATCGTATGTTCAGCTTGGGAGTTCATTATCTTCTGGGAGCATGTCATTCAGGAGAGCAAGTAGTTCCATAAAACTGGCATCACTCCACTCGTTTCCAACTTTCAAATTATACAGTTTCAGTACGGCTGACAATGCTGTATATTTAGTGCAACCAACATATAATAGCGTTTTTGCACAACTCTTTAACTTCTCTAACAATTTTCAGCAATCACGATGTTCGTCTTCAACTGTCCTTGTCATTTCCTCAATACTATCTTCATCATCATTCATATCTGTAATCACACCCTCCATAAAACCATCTTCATTGTTCATGCCTGTAATCATATCAGATCTTCCATAAAATATAGTGTTATTTGAGACACTACCTACATTCGTTTTTTCTCAATGTTTATTCCAACATGTATAACATTGATCTATTCTGTGACAGATCAGGTGTTCTTCCAACTCCACTGAACTAATTTTTCTTGAATAACAACAATGTAAATATGGAAAAGGATTTGAGAAGGGTCACATGCATGATCTTATGCAAACTTGATAAACTGTTGCATGCCATCTTCATACTCTTTTGTCAACCGATTGGCAGTCATCCATTCTTTATTCATATTCATCATCTTTATGGGTTCGATCTCAAACATGCCTAATATAATGATTTAATTAATCAAGTATCATTGTTTGGGTTTTATAAAAAAAATCATGGTACAATTGCCTCTACAATGAAATATAGGAACCTACCCCGAAACATGTGAAAGTAATTGAACTCTATATATATATAGGGGACTTTGCCCTGTCTTTTGTATATCTCCATGGAGTACATAAAACTTATACATGGAGGACTCTTCAGCGAAACATGGGGGAGTACCATACTCCATATTTTCTCCAAAAATATCACTTATCACTTGTCAACTCTCAAATAGAGTGGTGATAATTAAAATATCCAAACCACATTGTGTGCAATTTCCAATGAATGAGGGAATAATAAAATTGTGATCTATATGAGAAGATATTTTTAATTGGATAATCATACATGAAATATTATCATCTAAGTGAAAAATAAATAATAATAATGAAATTATCATAGCACACAATTTGTTCAATGGATACACAATGTGTAGGGTTCTCAGTCAAGGTTGGTTGTATACTACCATTTCTAAACTCATGTGAAATCCATATACGTGGTGTGTCCAGTAGGGTGAACATCATATATGGATAAGATACCTGATTTAATCTGACATATATCAAATTAATTCCTAGTTAATCTTACAAAGACTGCATGATGCCTTTGAAAATACATGACATATAGAATAACTTGAGCTAAAGGTGTGAACTTTAGATATAAAATGATTCACTTCACTGGCTATGCATCACAATTTTGTGGAATACACGGTGTGTAGTCCTTACATGACCACTAGGGGTTTATAGTCTATACACATCAAGTTTCTATGGTATCTACACATGGTGTGAGTGAAGTAAACCACATATCATATGGTTCTAAAATTATTTCATGGCATGCACATGGTTTCATGCTGAAGTATATGTCTTGGAGATAAATTGTGTGTGACCTATGTTTACATGACATGCAACATTTAAAATAAAACTTATTCCAAGTTTGAGTCAGAAGATAAGTCATGTGGTGTAAATTTTGGTGATTACTGTTGTCTGGCATTAAAATCTATATGAAATCCATGTATGGTGAAGCATGTTCTATTTAACTAGACTATATACCATGTATTTTAAAATATATATATTCTGAAAAACATCATCTTTACACCATAAAGCGTCTCATAGATTCCTCTAGAAGTGGTTTTTAAGGATTCAGTGGAATTTCACAAGTAAAAAAGTAGTGGTGCCATTGAAATGGGTAATGTTTGGATTGATATTCAATGGTGGAAGAACAGAAACATAGAAAAAAAAGGCATATCAATCATGCCAACAACCGCAACACCATACAAAAACACAATAGTTCTCATAATCGCAACACCATACAAACCAAACAATAACAATTTTAGATTTTACAAAGCATCCCTTATTCAATTTTGTTTGTTAATTCAGGGGTTATCACAAAAGTATTTTCATCATGTTGAATTCATTCCTAAGTCAAGTATACGTAAATTAAAAAATTTTATATTCAAATGTTCAACAAGAACCAACCAACATGAAATTCATTTAGTGCGCAAACAAGGACCACCAACGACAATGATTTTCAGCGGGGCGTTATCCCGTACATTTCACATTATAACCATCAATATCAAACAATAATCACATGTGAACAAGAGGAAACCAATGAGTAATAGGATAAAACTCACCGCGAAGGTTTCGTTAAGAACACGACATAGGTGCGTTCATGGAAGAGGAGAGGCACACAATAGAGGAGATTTCCAACTGAAAAGAAAAAATAAATTAGGGGAAACTCATGAGAATAAAATAATCTAAAACCGAGTACACCATTTACCACATCCCACATACCCCAAGAACCCACTAAAACCAAAATAAACCCACACCATGGTTAAACAAACATTAAGATAACAAGAAATTATAGAACCCACCTTCGATATAACGAGTTCAACAAAATTTTTAAAATATAAAAGATGAACATACAATGGGTAAGACCTGACCAATAGGTCATCCTTAATAGGTATAATCCCCAAGTTTATTCTAGATAGAATATCCCAAATGAGTAATCCCTGATCAATCTTTTGTTATCACACCTTTCACAACACATACATCCTAATCACATGACTTTAAACTTCATGGTACAATATTTTCAACACAACACGTGGTATCTAATGAGTAGGATCATATCCCTATTCAAACTCAATGAGCCTACCCGTAAATCTTGAAAACAATTAAGGGAATGCACATATTCCAATGGGACACCCCTGGTACTCTTTTCCAATCTTAACATTACACCATGTAAAAACTCACCACAAGATCACCAGTTACCCAACATTATTCCAAAACCAATGGAATATACCCATGCTTCATTACCCTAAACCCATCCATATAGGTTCAATATTGATGGCCACATTAAAACCATGCTATAAATCAATAGGGTTACGAATCCAAATGATCATGTCCCTCAACCCAGTAAAAACACCAAAACTCAAGAATAGAGAGGGATTCCCTTATAAAAATCCAAGGCATGACCAATCCTTCGCTATCAACTTGATAACACCTAATATGAATCAATCCATCATTTTAAAGAATTTACCCTAGATTTTTTTATCTAAGGTATTAATAACACCAAGATAACCCCACACATTAGTCTCCCCCAACCACCAAATATCACTAATTCGCGACCATCCTGAGTCACATGCTAAAGACCACCGGGATCTCACACAAACCCCTTACATGAATTCTTACACAACCCTTAGCCCATGGGTGCCACTCTTATCCCCAAATCAAAACACACATCATCTAGTGAAACATACCATCCAATTACTATAGGTTCTCACACACCTGCTATCTAAAAAAAACCTACAATACAAGGGTCTCACCACCTAGTCTCTCACTCTTGCCGCAACTACCCATACATAGGTTCAACTCACTAATAAAAAAACTATAAGTAATTATAATCATTCAATAATAATCATTTATAATTTATATTAACCCAAGAAAAGGGAAATAACTCCTACACTGACCAGCAGAAGTGGAGGCAGCGGCGGCGGAGGCAGCGATGATGGAGGTAGCAGCGACAGAGGTAGCGGCAGTCGCAATGGCAGAGGCAATGGCGGTCACGGCGGCAGCGGCAGCGGCTGTCGGGGCGGAGGAGAAAAACCCAATGGCATGGATGCAGCGGCAGAGGAGAAAACCCAAAAGCAGAGGAGGAGGAGGAAGATGAGGAGGAGGAATACGAGGACATTGAAGAGGAGGAGAACAAGGAGGATAAGTCACAACGGAAGAGGGTCCTAGTACAGCTTCCATGAAATCTTTACTGCGTGTGAGAGAGGAGGGCATGTTAGGGTTATTAAAAACAAACTGCTGAAATCTTTATCAGTGCTCGTTGAAAGCACTGATAAAGGAAAATTTAATTAGTGCCAAAATAAAAGCGCTGATAAAACACAAATTCATCAGCTCTTTTTCAGCGCTAATGAAGAGCTACCTTCATCTACGCTAAAAAAGCGCTGATAAAATACCTATTTATCAGTGATAGCGCTTATTTTAGTGCTGATAAAAGCCTTTATTCTTAATTCATATAAAATTATAATATTTATCACCACTTTTAACTAGCGCTGAAAAAGGCATACCCCTTTATCAATGCTTTATTCTTAGCACTGATAAAGTGCAGTGCTTCCCTTGCCCTGTTTTGTGGTAGTGAAACCATGGAAAAGAACACTCCTGATTGATGGAAATAAATCATATAACTCATAAAAAAGGAAATAAATGAACATAATAAAATTATAATAAATAAAATAAATTCTAAATAAGTTCTAAAAATATTTATTAGTGATTATAATTTCATTAACCAGGATGTTAATTAAAAGTGAAGAATGTATTTAGACATAAGTTAAGGGTTTTCTCATCTCACATTTATCTCTATCAGATATGCCTTATTCATCAATATTTATTATATGTTGTGTATGTATACTTACCATTAATGTGTCTTATTATTAATATATTTATATTAATTTTATTCATTGTCTTGTTTTATTATCATTAATTCTATGAGGCATATGGTTTGACTATTTTCATATTGGTGATGTTTCTTCCCGAACCTCCATTTTCTATTTGGGTTATGCTTTCTATCATGTTAACCCAATGTAATTCCACATTATTTTTAAATAATTCCTATAAATTAGTTTTATATATTCCAAAAACATTTATCAAGGTTATTTAATATTTCTCTGATGGGGTAATACTTGTTTTAAAAGGATCCCTTTTAAATTCTTCAACATAAGCAAGCCTAATTAAAAAGAACTTAACAATTTCTTACCAATATTAATGTAAACTCTGTAATCTATTTTAAGACACTGATAGTTTTCTAAAACCATGTTTTTTATCACATAAAACTATATTAGCTCGTTTTATGTTTTATTTAGAAAATTAATCATTTTTCATCATTAAAATATACTTTAATAATTTCCATCAAGCCGAACTAAAGTGTCATATTCCTAATGTTTCTTAAAAAATCTTTTTAAAATTTTCAACTTTAGTTAGACCTCATTTGTGACTGAAAAATAGATTCATTCTATTTCCCATTCTGGAATATAAATTTTTACTATCTGATTTTCGGAAAAATAAAAATTATTTTTTCCAGAATAACTGTTAATTGAAAAGTAAAAATGTAGGGTATTACTCTCAAGGATTCAATGATGATTTTATTACATTATTTTCGTTTTTTTCATTATCCATTGTTGAATATTATCATTAACTAGGATTTATCTTTTATTATATCTTCTACCATATTTTATTAAGTGTATTATGATCTTTTTGACAGGGGATTTAATATCTTGGTACTATTCACCATAATGGTTAGTGATTATGTTTATAGATTTGAGAATGTTATTTAAATTTTTTATATATATGTTTTCATGTTTCAACCCACTCATATGTGGAATGAATATAACTTATTAAGTGATGGGAGATGCCCTTTATATCCACTTGATGAATCGATAGGTCTCATGAGATAAAACATATATGGACATGGCTAAATACTTGAAAATTTATTTTAAGATATGGATTTGAATGAGTCCTTAACCATTTATTTTCAGATGTCTTGGTTGAGGTCTTGATGGTATGCAATGATGTCTGAAATTATTCATTTGCTAAATACGGTATTTTAAATAATTAATTCATGATATTATTTTACTAGTAGAATATAAATGGATATGTTTCTTTATCATGTTATTATTTCTGGAATTATTTGAAAAAATTTTATTCTAGAGATATTTTTCTCAAGATTATGTTTTAATTTATTGTGTTTTTATTTATTCTTTATGACTTGTTATTTATGTTAACTTTCACTGTATTCCTTAACTTTAATGAGAAACTAATTTAACCCCTTTATTATGATTTATTTTTCCACAGTATGCAAGGATGTGTATTATGAATGACTTGTAGGGATAATCTAGGAGTTAATGAGTGCTCCTAATGGAATTTCTATATTTTTTTTCCTTTCAAGTGGTAATGTAATTTTTTTTATGTATCTTGATTTCCCAATACACTAAACAATTAAGTCCTTTAGGATGATATACATTGTTCATAGTACCATTATAATTAAGTTTGGCACCATCTTCAGGCTACTGGGGTCATGGTCTTTACATACAAATTCAGATTTATTTTAGTGAACATATTTTTTTCTCATTTTGAAAAATATTTCATTATATTTTAAATAATGATTAATGACTATTAGTATATAAATTTTAATTTTTAAGTGTGATGAATCAATTATTTGACATTGTTATATCATATTTTCTATATTCAATTAGCATACAATGACGATGCATTAGTGTACACACGTCACTATTCACTACATTTGATTATAGTGTATATGTAATAATAACTATAAACCTTTGTCCACACTCTCATCATTTATATCAATTATTTTATTAATTAATATTAATAATGAATTATCAATGTACATGTTTCTCACAGTGAACAACAAAAATAAATTCACCACTCCATGTTGATAAGGTAATTTCTTTCTAGTTTTATCATAAAAATAAAATTTGAACAACCAAAAAATTTCCTTATATTATCTCATTAAAGATATAGATATATAAAAATAAACTCTAATTGGGTTGGGTTGTATCTCCTCTAAATTTAAACTATTATTTGTTCAGGAATTTTTTTTATTGTTCTTCTTCAAATATCACAAGTAACTTGAAAATCATTCATCAAAATTATCCTCCTTAGTAAAATTAAATCTATTAAAATCTTGTACAATACTCTAATATTTATAACTGTAGGATTTCAAACATACTCTATAATCTTATACTATATTATGGATTCCCATGTTGTTTTTGATATCAGTTCATACTAGCTAGTAAATTAGTACATTTATATGCAGAAATAAATCATGGTGTATTGAAAAAAACATAGTTCATTATTTGCATCTCTAAGAAACTTCTTTCCCCATGAGTGGCATTGACTTATTCTCCCTCTCCCCCTAGGGTTCCCCTCACCACTAAGCTGGAGGGGTAGCTTTTTTAGGTGCCTTCCCTCTCCCCCATCCTATTTCCCTCTGCCTCCACCTCTCCTTTCCCTCTTCTTTTATCAATGTATCCATTTAGAAGTGATGTTCTTCTTGATTAATGCTCAAATGGGATGTTTTGATGGCAAAGAAGATTTTTTTTGTGGATAAATCCCATAGTCTCTACAACCCTGACCTGACTTCGGGTTCCTTTGCACCTCTCCACGGCAGATCGAGAATGGTGGTATCAAAGGGAGTTTTTGTTTTTGTATCAAAATTCAGAATTCTGGAGCCCTCATCCTCTCAAATCCTTACTCTGACCCAATGTTCTGCTACTACCCTCGCAGTCATATATGGATCAGTGTTAACTAAGGGGTTATAGGTTGTAGGATTTGGTCTCTGATGGTTTTCCACCTGCGACCTGAGTCAATTTTCACCTATATTGGCGATCTGGATCTCTTCCTCCTTGATGATTCAGGCCTCGATCTGAGGTGCATTGGGCCTCATTTGATGAATCATTTTAATGTGGTTGGATCAGTTTTGGACATATGAACGTTTTTCCATTGGTGATTGCAGCAACATATTTCGATTGGTTCTAGTTTTTTAGATCTTTTCCATCAGTGAAGGTTTTTTATTCTGGTTGGTTGTTCTAGTTGATGTGTTTATTCAAATTTATGCTTATGGTTTGGTTCTGTCTGTGTTTATTGATGGTTGGAGATATGTTTCTAGTTTGATATTTTTTACAAGCACTGGTCCTAGTTGATTTTTTCAGTGATGTTGATTGGCATCTGGTTTTGGGTGATACTTACTTACAACGGTGGTGTTTTGATGATGATGGATCTTATTTGATGGTAGTGTTGATGAATTGGTGATTCCAATCCTATTTATGTTGTTAATAATGGCCATGGAATCTACTGAGTATTCTATGGTGTACTGGTGTGTTGAAGGTCGACATGATGATTGTGTGATTGGACAGTGATGATGATAGGTGTGACTCTATTAGGGGCACTACTCAAAGAGGCTCACTGATCTAGGATCCATGTCCCGATGTGTCATATCCTAGATAAGATGCTAATTTTGAATTTTGTATCAAAATTTGATTTCATTTATGTGTTTTTTTTATTTTGGTGATTAGATATTTTCATGTACGGCCTGGTTCCCACTCACCCAATATGAATATTTTAAAAATCAAATAGAAATATAATTTTCTCTCTCTAAGAAACATTTTTTTCTTAACACCATATAATTATTGAATAATAATAAATTACTAAAATAGTGATCCATGATTTTTATTCATATATATACTAAATATTATAGATTAATATTCATTACATTTGAAAAATACTCACTTAAGGACTATAAAGGATTATTAAATTTAGAAACTAGATATACAATATTCTTATTTCATTAAAGGAATTCAATATCTCTCTCAAGGATCTCCCAATTCTGTTATATTTATTGACATACCCATCTTAAAACCCTTATTTATAACATAAATAATGTAATCATAATAAATGGTGAGCTTATATTATCAGTAAAGGTAAGCATGGGAGATATCAATCAATGATCAAATTAATGAATAAGATACGAATCAGGGTATGATATCTTGAATATGGATTTAAATGATCATGAAAAACTATCATGGATCATGTACATGTGTCCATTCATAAAATATAATCACTTATAATTAAATAAACTCTAAGTGATACAAATCATCATTTATCAATCATGAACCATATGTTCATTTCATATAAATGTTGCATAAACTTATATATAGAAACCATTTTGTTAATAATGTTTTACTAAAAATACCATCGAATCATAGATGATCTAGGATCTCAACATATTTTCAACATCCTAATGAATCATGCATCACCATCTGTATCACATAAATCAATCACATCGACTTTTTTTTTCTATAGTTTATCAAACACTCCCTTCTATTTATCATAGTGGTTCAAGAAGATTGACTTATTTCACATAGTTATCTAATGAGGTATAAAATTGAACTTCTAAGGTCTTGAACCCATGTTTTCCAATACTTATTGTGTTTCAGAAACCTAAGGATGTTATAGGAAACCTATTGGAATCTTGGAGTGGTTCACTGCTAAAAGTTGTGGGAAAGGAGATTACATAGCATGTAAGTAAGTTTCAGATCATTTATTCACATTTCAGAGAATTTGTAAGGTTGAATGATGACCTAAAATTAGTTCACATATTCTGAGGCTACTTCATAGGGTGTAACCAGTAATTTAAATTTTTTTGATTTAATCCTTCCGGGTGATTCATTTTTAGTAGACATCTGAATCCTGAAATTATCACAACATGAAATGGGGCTTCAATCCATGTAAATACCCAGTTCGATGCACCTATAATAGTTTTAATTCAATTGGTATCTTCTTAAAAATGACGGATCTGTATACAAAAAAGTGATATGGAAAAACACTTTCGGGGAATTTGGTTATTCCACCATCAAGGATCGATCCTTGTATTCCAATATTTGATATGTGATGGTTCGAGGTACATTCAACCTCTAATGATTTAGTTTTTTGATTCAGTTCCTCTAGTTTATTATTTATATGCGATAAATATTTTTCTCTATATTTTAAATTGAATATTATTTGTTATTTATTACTGAAATTTTTTAATGACATTCTTTGTGGGGGGGGGGGGGGAAGTCTTGAAGGAGAGGTGATCAGGATCCGTAATGGAGGCATGTTTTTATGTGAATAATGATAACACCTTTGGGACATGGGATTAGTGGATTCTATTTTATTTTTGTGCATCTATAAATTTATCATGGTTTATTCCATTAAATGATAGTGTAATTGACCTAAATATGATTCATCCAGATTAATAAAGAATTGGTTAGAAATCACATGATTGTGTAATATATACCATGAAAGCAGGTTTCCTATTGAGTTTCTTCATTGTTTTATATCTATGATAATATTTTTTAGCATGTTCATATGCTTTTAGTATCATTTTTAAATTGGTAAATAACATAAATTCATAATCAACTAATAATTAATAGGATTAATAATAATTAAAGAAGAGGTGTTAGTGCTAAAATATGTTCCATGAGAATAGTTAAATAAGAAGCAGTCAACTTAGAGAAAATCCAATCCAAAATGGCCTTAATAACCCCTTGAAGTTTTCTTATTGAAGCATGACTACTTTACAAAGCTTACAGAGCTCCAATCTGAGAAGCGACTTTCAGAATGTGAAAAGATATTCGATTATCCTCCATGTGTCCAATGTCATTTTACAACCACATTAATGGTTGATGATGAGCTTCATGAGTCTAAAAGAGCTATTCCCATTCATGAAGCCCAAAATTTCTTTGTGAACCACTTCCCAGCTTTACCAAACTCCTTGACAATAAAAAACCCTTGTCATTCAAATCATGGAAGATGGTTTCCCCAACCTTTAAACTTTTCAGTTCCTCCCAATTCACAAATCACCTGAGCATCACAAACCATACAAAAATGGATCCTCTAAATTACGTGGGATTCATGAAAACCCATTTCATCTGTACTTTATATCCTCCAAACATGGTGGGGGTTCCATTCACAAATTCCTATGTCCTTGGAGAAAGAATAAGTCCCTTAGGGGTACTTGAGGCTTCACAAACCATTAAGCCTTCATGAAGCACTACTTTCCTAAACCATGACTTCATCTCTAGACATGATCACACAATTTCGTAAAGCATACTCCTTCACTAATCCCATAACCTCCATGGAGATCCTAAGATTCATGAAGTACCACTCAACAAGGCTCTATGATTCACATGTCCCTTCTTTTATTCATCTTCATATACCCTCCCTTCTGCTAGCACCCCTTCATAAAGGTTGAGTGCCCGAGGCCCCCGCATCTATTCAAGATCAGTTAAGCTACAAATCAAATCCCAATCTGACTTGTTCCACATATTCATGCAGACCACTCCACTTCATGTGCATCCCAAGATTCCCACACACATTTTTCTTCCCAACATAGGTACGCAAATGACTTTTTATTCTCAACATAGGGATGCAATTGTGGACCTCATAACTGACCACTTCTCAACACTATTACACCTTGGCATTGCTAAATCCATTCCTAACCCAAGGGTACATGAGATTATTTTATGTAATCCTAATGGGTGAGGAGTGACTTCCCCACGTCCTTACTATATGAAGTGAAACATATATAGCACCAAAATCCTCATCACATGTTGTAAAAATATAGTCCTACCTAATGAAATACAGATTGGATTACCCATGTGTGATCATCATGGGATGTCACCTCCTCTTCCACCACCGGATGGGAAACCCATAGTTGGAAGATTCAATGTGTAATCCCCACATACCCTATTCAATAAGAATATGAAACATTATACATGACTTATACGGAATGATATCCTCCTTAGATGGGATGAGATCCTCATCACATGAAATGAAATCATCCTTTTTATGCTCCATGCATAAGCCCCACACCATTACACAATGGTGCTTCTTCTACAAAATGAGTGTTAGGTCTACTTATTCTTATTCTCTCTCACATTGAGCATGAATCACATGGTTTTAGAGGTTTTTATAGAATATAAAATCAACCACATGCTCTTCTTCGAAGTTCCTCCTCCTCTGGGGTATTCCCCTACCCTTTATAAACTACGTGGTCATTGATTCCTAGAAAACTAGGAGATGTAGGAAGCCTCTCTGATGTCCAATCCCACCATCCACATCTATCCTAGTTTTTACTGGGTCTCAAAGTCCTTGTAAGATCTTTCCCTTCACCAAGGGGACCACATATACTCTAGGTTCATCGGGAAGATAAATTTATAATACCCACACCATATAACCATGAACTATCATATTATGAAGGTAAGCTTCCATGGTTGAGCCCCACACCATCCCTCATTGATTCTTATTTTATAATGTGAGAATCCTTGCCACATGATGTTAAAATTCATGGACCAGTCCTATCACACAACCTTAAACTGCAACATCTAAGTATGTGGGGTTTGAAATCTGTCCTATAAATAGGGTATGTTAGAATCCTCTTCGAGGTTCAATCCTCATCAATGTTAATCAAAAGCACCCCCTCTTAAGGGTCCACCTCCATAATCCACAACTATTAGTGTTCTAATAAATCTTTATGGTGCGAAATCTTCCATATATAGGGAAAACCTCTTGGATATACTTCCTTAAGGAATTTTCACACCCTCCCCTTATATGGTGAAACCCCATGGTGTTCCTATTTAGTGATGCACCTTCATGGTGTGACAACTTCCCTTTATAGAACACACCACCTAATCCGCCTCCATTGGTGTTCTAATCCATCCATTGGAAATCCTTTTAGGTACTTCCTCTTAGGGATAGGCCTCCTTGATCCTTCTATGTGGGGTTCTTATTAATAAAATTCTATCTCCAAAATAAATTAAACTTGTGACCACAAATATCTACCTCATGGTAAACAATAGATACTTTGTAACAGCCCGAGATTTTATGAAAAATATTCTTTTTTATTTCACTAATGTCTTGTGTTGTACGCTACATCAAAAGGAGCTTTCACAACACGCATCCTTGACTTGCCTTGCATTACACGCAATCGCAACCTTCCTCGATAGCGTGTGTGGTACGTAATACTGAGTTTCACGAAACAATGATATGCTATTAAAATATTATTAAAACTAGCCGTTATGAATAGTAATAACCACTTTTTAAATTTTAGAAATTTTAACTCTCAAAATGGACTTCATTTTTGGATTCGGAGTATCGAATTTAGCCTAAGGTGAAATTTTGGTACTTTTCGGATAACTTTCATATTCTGATGAATAGTGAAAATTACTAAATTATAATTAAAAACAACTTTTTTAATCGAAATAATTAATAGTGATAAATCATTAATTTGAGTGGTTTTAAAGTATATTTAGAATATATTTTTACAATTTAATACAATGTTGGTCATTGGATGTAATTTCACATTTAAACTAGACATAAACAAGTGTCAATCTTTTGATAGATATTGTTTCTTAAAAACACGCTATTTGTTTTAACAGCGGGATTTAATTATAAAATTAATTAATGCAACTTTTATGTTATGAATTTGGTAAAATAGACTTCATTTTTGAATTCGGAATATGAAATATAGCTTGAGATGAAATTTTGGCATTGTTCTGAAAAACATCAATTTTTGATGAATAGTGAAACTACTAAGTGGTAGTTAAAAAAAACTGAATTTTTCATAAAACTTAATTTTACCACTTCTGTGAATGGAATTTCAAAAATCCGAGAGACATGGTTGATATCAGTAAGTAAAATGTGGTTCAATGAGATAAAATAATTTTTGGTGAATAGTAACTTTTTACTTTTTTTTACCGCTGTTAATAGTAAATAGGGTAACTAAGGGTAAATATGATATTAATATTACCCTAAAACATGTCCTAATTCTATTGGACAAGTGTAATTCGACCAAAAACAAACTTAGGAATAAAATATGACCATTTAGGCCCACTTGGATTAGATTAGGACATTTATTATTAATTTATTTAAAGAAGGGTTAAAATAGTTAAAATCAAAGTTTAATAAGTAAATCATTTTTAATATGGGGTTATACATAAGATAAATTCGATTGTAAATATTCATTAGAAATATAAAACGATTTCCTACATTATGGTATTTTATTTGTAATTTTTAGACATCAAATAATTTAATTTATTTATGACACAATGATGATGCAGTAATTATATTGTTAATGAAATATTGACATAATTGATGTTATAAACACCAAAATAAATGTAATTTGAGACTTTTTATGAATTACACTAATTTTCTAGGTTACTATGATATATTATTGTTGATTTAATCAACTTGGTTCGAAAATATAATTCTGTTATGACTTTCACAAAAATCATATATCAAATAGTGTCAAAATTGACACAAAATAGTTTTTAAATCAAATATTATATTATTAATTGTTATTTTATTCCTAAAAATCTAAGGTTCGGCCAAATGACTTATATAAGGATATATGTATTAATAATATACAATTTGGGGTTCTTTTGGCATGTTATAGTAAGTTTATTAACCATATAATGTAAGAAAACAAAAAGACACGGTAAAAGTTAAATTATTTAACTTAGAGTTAAATCTAATTGATAAGGTTAAAATAATAACCTAAACTTGTCTAAATCTTATTGGTTGATAGGCTTTCGATCCATCCCCACTTTAGCTTCGAAATAAGACCCTTTGGAACCATTATAAACTGATTTTGACTTTAATATAAAATAATATTTTGAGATATTCCTAAGGTGACCCTCTCCTCCCTTATAAAAGGACACCTCCTCCCCCTCCTCCTCACACCAATTTGAGCACTCAAGCTCGGCAAACCCCTGCCAAAATCTCTTCTCCACTTCCCTAAAAACATCCTAGAGGTTCTGGTATTCCTCAAAGACCAATTTTAGTGCCCTAAGAGGAGGTCTCAAAGAGGCACTTCAAAGAAGAGGTAATTACCGTTACCAATTCTTTCATCTTTATTTCTTCTTCCACTTCTTCTTCTTAGGTTGTTTCATTATGAAGTAATAACATCAGTATCACTCATATACTGATATGTTATTATAAGTATGAAACAACCCTATTTCACCATCTATCCATCCTACGGAAAAAGAAATCACCGCGCGTGCGTACGTACGGAATACCTTCTCCACGCCGTGGTGTAATCTATTTTCCACCACCACCTTACATGGATGGGTATAATGGTGTAAAGAATAACTATACATAGTTATTACAACATCATATTGATTCTGATATATTGTATAATCCACTCCAATTCAATTCAATATTTATGGAAATGATATCATCGCTCGTGCGTACGTACGGACTACCGTCTCCACGACGCGATGAGATTCATTCTCCATGTTAACCATTTAAGAATGATTATAAAGTATATATAAGAAATAATAATGAAATATATGACATTATAAAGCTACTGGATTTATGTATATATATATATGTATGTCATCTACTTACTTCCATTCAAGACAATAAGGAAAAGAAAACAGCGTTCATGCGTACGTACGGACTACCGTCTCCATGAACGGTGTTTTTCATTTCATTTATCTATCTATTATATTTATATATATATACTGAATATATATGATATATAAATCATATTTTATATTCTGGAAGTAAGTAAATCATGATATAAGTAATAATAATGTCAAGAACAACAAGTCAAAACACCTACGATAAATGAAACGATTTTACCCAAAACACTTCTTTAACATGGAATTTACAAAAGAACGGGTAATATAATGTCATAAGTGAACCATATATGATATCATAACAATGAATATGATTCTGTAATAAGTCAATGACATTATTTAAATCATTATACAGGAGGTTCGGACACATACGAAGCAAATCGGACCTAAGGTAAGGGGAAATGTCACAATCTCATTTTATCCGAGATTGTTTATTCGTAAGTATTTATTGGGGTGTATTTTATCATCCAAATCCATGTTCCCTCAATATGTAATATTGTTTTCATCCACTTACAATAGTTTAAATCCAATTTTACCCTTCGGTGAGTTTTTGGTAAAGAATATGAAAGGAATCTTTTGTCGTTTTTTTTCGTACGAGGTACTTTTTGACTTTTCCGACAAAGGTACGAAGAATGTTTTTTTTAACTTATACGGCATGAATGGATTTTTAAAACACTATTTCCAAGAAGCTTCCTTTACAAGTTTTCAAGTTTATTTTTAATCAACTTCTTTTATTTTAAAGTTGTATGACATGTTATGAAAGGAAAAATGTTTTTGAAGAAGAAAGGATATTTTCCTCAAGAATGGAGTTCAAGTGTTTTATCAAAATTATTTTACACCTAAGATAATAAAGGGTTCTGTTTTTATCCCTTTTATTACATTGATTTGATTATGTTATGAGGGACTTATCTTTATAAAGTCATTTACCGAATATGATTTGTTTTATGATGTCATGATGTTTCAAGAATCCCATTTTTGATACATGTGTTATGCGATGATGTATGATTTATGATTATGTGGCACACATAAGAAAGGATTCATTATAAGATGGGTGGGACCTATATCTCCCTCCAATGCATTGGGTAAAGATTTTATATCTCATGAGATAGACATGGCTGGAATGGTAGGTTATACCGGTTCAGTGAAACAGGACTGAAACGAGGGTTACTCGATTCAGAAAGGGACTTTGTCCACTAAGATAGTCTTGGCAATGAGTCTTGACTAACAAGAAATGATTCTCTATGATTATGTGTGAATTCCACAAAGTTTCATGTTTTAAGTTATGATTATTGTGATTACATTTCACTGCCATGATTTATCCCATGTTATGAAATTATGGTCTCTTTTGCAGGTTAAGATTTCTAAAAGTTATGTTCTTATGAATATGATGTGATTGATTTTTTCTTTTGTTTACCATTACTGAGAATTCGAGCTCACCCTTTTATGTTTTCTTTTCCCCAGGATATAAAGAAAGGTTTTTAGGTAAAAAAAAGGGAAGATCTTTATGGGAGATATTGAAGATCTTTCACCACGATTAGAAGATTACGTTCCGAGTTTCCAAAGACACTAAACTATTACGATCCTTGTGTGTGTGTTTTTGTTATGTACTAAGTATTCCACAAATGTAATGTAATGTCCATGTACGAGAAGCTTCGGGTCTCTACAGTTGGTATCAGAGGAAAGATTTAGTCAACCTTTGGAAACTAGGATGCGAAAACGTTAGTGAGATCCCTAGAGATATTTCTATGGTATGTCTAGGGATGTCCCTAGGGATAAGTATACGTATAGGTTATAGTAATAGAATTACGCTAACGATCATAGAATTAAACCTAAGATGTTGGATATTGAAGGTAATCCCCCTTTATTATGTTGTTTTCCCTAGCATGATTTTTGCCTCTCACACTATTCTTTTTGGGTTTTAGACGATGGCTGGAACCCGAAGGAACCGTGTTGATAAATGCAATGGACAATGCAATGATTGCCCTCCTGAACAAACAAATGTTATGGGAGATGGAGTGAAAAATCTTATTGCTATACTTACACAAGCTATGAATCATTCTGGACTTCCAAATGAGCAGAGAAGGGAACAATATTCTATTGAGTCCTTCATGAGGCAACGTCCACCTTCTTTCAGTGGGTCTTCTGATCCACTTGTGGCTGAACAATGGATCAGTACTACTGAAAAGATATTTTCAGTTCTTCAATGTTCTGAACGTGATAAAGTCATCTTAGTAGTATATCGTTTGGAAGGTGAAGCTGATCAATGGTGGAATCTTATCAAGAATACGAGGCCAAGAGATGAAATTGAGTCCATGGAATGGGACGAGTTCAAGAACTTGTTTTTCAGTAAGTACTTCTCTCATATTCTTCGAACAAAGATGGAGAAAGAGTTTCTTGAACTGAAGCAAAGGGACGATGAATCTGTTGGTACCTATGAAGCAAATTTTACAAGACTTGCAAGGTATGCTTCTGGAATTATCATCCAACCTGAAAGTAAAGTTGATCGATTTTTCAGTGGCTTAAAACCAAGTCTTCGAAGGGCATTAGCTATAAGAGACTTCAGTAGCTATGAAGAAATTGTGCGTTGTGCTATCAAGGTAGAAATGGAAGTTGGTGTTACATATCCATCTCATGGTTTTGACAAGAAACGAAAGATGGAGTTCAAGGAGAAATCTCAGAATAATGGTGAAAAGAAGATGAATGTTTCCGTATGCACAAAGTGTGGAAAGAAGCATGGTGGAGATTGTCTTAAAGGGACTAGAAAATGTTTTAAGTGTGGAAAAGAAGGTCATCGAGCAGCTGAGTGTCGAAGTAATGGAAAAAGGGTTTCTAATGATGTGAATAAAGCAAACACTGCAGAGAACGCACCGCCAACACTTCAATGCTTCAAGTGCAAGGAAATGGGGCATTATGCTAATAATTGCCCTAATCCAAGGGTTAGTGATGATCAACATGAGCAACCACTGAAGGCAAAGGACAAAGGGAAATCACATGCAATCACTATTGGCAATGTTGAATATGACAACGATGTGGTGGAATGATTAAGTGTTTATGTAATGGGATTCCAAAATAATGTTGTATCATTGAGTATTGCAATATTTATTGATGTGGTATTCAAAGTGATTGAGATATTTTTTTTGGAAATAAGATGATATGCGCATAATGAAGACGAGAAAATGGAATGTTTAATAGTATTCATGAGCTCATGATTGATATAAGGACTAAGTGATATCATGGTTTGAGTATATGGAATTTTGAGGATTTTGGTAACTTTTAACTGCACTCATGTTTTCACTAAGGTATTCAAGAGAATACATGATTAAGGACTTTGAATGTTTGGAATGTGACCAACAAGACATATCTTATGATATGTGGGGATCAACGACAGTATTAAATCTCTGGTAATCGTTGTCACTATATTATGAGAGTGGACTGCAGTATTATGTATAAGCCTAAAGATTAGACTGGATTATGTTGGACATAAGTTATTATTGTTTAAGGATAGAAGATTTTCGATATTATTGATGGGATGTTATAGTAACGTAGTTTTAGAAAAAGGGACAACCTGCAGGATGGGCGACAGCCCATCGCTTCGGACAAGGCTGTAGGAATCGAACCCACAACCGAAGTGCGACTGGCCTTTATCACCTACCACTGGCCTACAGGAAGTCCCTGTTTAGTAGAAACTAGTTTTATTATATTAAGCTATATGACATATGATGTATAAGTCCATTTTAGGAACCATATGTGATTAATCTCACTATAGAACGACTTATGTATATAATTTTTGCTAACCTTTTGTTTGAGACAGATGGAATGACCCATCATTCTATCACATGATCTGCTAACACTTCACGAATAACAAACTCAACTTCATTTATTTAAGAGATGAAGTGGAAATTGTTCAAGGCATGAACAACAGTGAGATTGTACCAAAATAATGAAAGTATTTATTCTAATTCAAATTTTCAACTTTAGGGAAATGATCTTGAAAACCAAAAATGTTGTCCTAGTGATCTTATACCTGATGAATCGGGTGGTACCTTAGATCGTCACAAATTTATGGATTTGTGATTGTTGGCTTTTCCATAGCCATGTTCTCTACCACTCTCCATCAGAACATGATGGTTAGATTTTTCTTCCATATTCATATTTTCACCTATGTGGAAACCCAGTGATTAGTTTATTTGGGTAACCGTTACGTTTCATACTTTCGTTTTTAAATATTGGTTTTGGTATTCCTTTTTACGATGTGGGTTTCTATTAAAGAAACTTTCGAATAGTAAACCATTTATAACCCCGACGAATTTCGAGGGCGAAATTCATTTTAAGGGGGGTAGAATGTAACAGCCCGAGATTTTATGAAAAATATTCTTTTTTATTTCACTAATGTCTTGTGTTGTACGCTACATCAAAAGGAGCTTTCACAACACGCATCCTTGACTTGCCTTGCATTACACGCAATCACAACCTTCCTCGATAGCGTGTGTGGTACGTAATACTGAGTTTCACGAAACAATGATATGCTATTAAAATATTATTAAAACTAGCCGTTATGAATAGTAATAACCACTTTTTAAATTTTAGAAATTTTAACTCTCAAAATGGACTTCATTTTTGGATTCGGAGTATCGAATTTAGCCTAAGGTGAAATTTTGGTACTTTTCGGATAACTTTCATATTCTGATGAATAGTGAAAATTACTAAATTATAATTAAAAACAAATTTTTTAATCGAAATAATTAATAGTGATAAATCATTAATTTGAGTGGTTTTAAAGTATATTTAGAATATATTTTTACAATTTAATACAATGTTGGTCATTGGATGTAATTTCACATTTAAACTAGACATAAACAAGTGTCAATCTTTTGATAGATATTGTTTCTTAAAAACACGCTATTTGTTTTAACAGCGGGATTTAATTATAAAATTAATTAATGCAACTTTTATGTTATGAATTTGGTAAAATAGACTTCATTTTTGAATTCGGAATATGAAATATAGCTTGGGATGAAATTTTGGCATTGTTCTGAAAAACATCAATTTTTGATGAATAGTGAAACTACTAAGTGGTAGTTAAAAAAAACTGAATTTTTCATAAAACTTAATTTTACCGCTTCTGTGAATGGAATTTCAAAAATCCGAGAGACACGGTTGATATCAGTAAGTAAAATGTGGTTCACTGAGATAAAAATAATTTTTGGTGAATAGTAACTTTTTACTTTTTTTTACCGCGGTTAATAGTAAATAGGGTAACTAAGGGTAAATATGATATTAATATTACCCTAACACATGTCCTAATTCTATTGGACAAGTGTAATTCGACCAAAAACAAACTTAGGAATAAAATATGACCATTTAGGCCCACTTGGATTAGATTAGGACATTTATTATTAATTTATTTAAAGAAGGGTTAAAATAGTTAAAATCAAAGTTTAATAAGTAAATAATTTTTAATATGGGGTTATACATAAGATAAATTCAATTTTAAATATTCATTAGAAATATAAAAAGATTTCCTACATTATGGTATTTTATTTGTAATTTTTAGACATCAAATAATTTAATTTATTTATGACACAATGATGATGCAGTAATTATCTTGTTAATGAAATATTGACATAATTGATGTTATAAACACCAAAATAAATGTAATTTGAGACTTTTTATGAATTCCACTAATTTTATAGGTTACTATGATATATTAGTGTTGATTTAATAAACTTGGTTTGAACATATAATTCTGTTATGACTTTCACAAAAATCATATATCAAATAGTGTCAAAATTGACACAAAATAGTTTTTAAATAAAATATTATATTATTAATTGTTATTTTATTCTTAAAAATCTAAGGTTCGGCCAGATGACTTATATAAGGATATATGTATTAATAATATACAATTTGGGGTTCTTTTGGCATGTTATAGTAAGTTTATTAACCATATAATGTAAGAAAACAAAAAGACACGGTAAAAGTTAAATTATTTAACTTAGAGTTAAATCTAATTGATAAGGTTAAAATAATAACCTAAACTTGTCTAAATCTTATTGGTTGATAGGATTTCGATCCATCACCACTTTAGCTTCGAAATAAGACCCTTTGGAACCATTATAAACTGATTTTGACTTTAATATAAAATAATATTTTGAGATATTCCTAAGGTGACCCTCTCCTCCCTTATAAAAGGACACCTCCTCCCCCTCCTCCTCACACCAATTTGAGCACTCAATCTCGGCCAACCCCTGCCAAAATCTCTTCTACACTTCCCTAAAAACATCCTAGAGGTTCTGGTCTTCCTCAAAGACCACTTTTAGTGCCCTAAGAGGAGGTCTCAAAGAGGCACTTCAAAGAAGAGGTAATTACCGTTACCAATTC
The DNA here is from genome assembly GCA_963277665.1 of Viscum album. Classification (NCBI taxonomy): domain Eukaryota; kingdom Viridiplantae; phylum Streptophyta; class Magnoliopsida; order Santalales; family Viscaceae; genus Viscum; species Viscum album. The sequence continues at coordinate 229,006,845 of OY728162.1, forward strand.
TTTCATCTTTATTTCTTCTTCCACTTCTTCTTCTTAGGTTGTTTCATTATGAAGTAATAACATCAGTATCACTCATATACTGATATGTTATTATAAGTATGAAACAACCCTATTTCACCATCTATCCATCCTACAGAAAAAGAAATCACCGCGCGTGCGTACGTACGGAATACCGTCTCCACTCCGTGGTGTAATCTATTTTCCACCACCACCTTACATGGATGGGTATAATGGTGTAAAGAATAACTATAAATAGTTATTACAACATCATATTGATTCTGATATATTGTATAATCCACTCCAATTCAATTCAATATTTATGCAAATGATATCATCGCTCGTGCGTACGTACGGACTACCGTCTCCACGACGCGATGAGATTCATTCTCCATGTTAACCATTTAAGAATGATTATAAAGTATATATAAGAAATAATAATGAAATATATGACATTATAAAGCTACTAGATTTATGTATATATATATATATATATATGTATTTCATCTACTTACTTCCATTCAAGACAATAAGGAAAAGAAAACAACGTTCATGCGTACGTACGGACTACCGTCTCCATGAACGGTGTTTTTCATTTCATTTATCTATCTATTATATATATATATATACTGAATATATATGATATATAAATCATATTTTATATTCTGGAAGTAAGTAAATCATGATATAAGTAATAATAATGTCAAGAACAACAAGTCAAAACACCTACGATAAATGAAACGATTTTACCCAAAACGCTTCTTTAACATGGAATTTACAAAAGAACGGGTAATATAATGTCATAAGTGAACCATATATGATATCATAACAATGAATATGATTCTGTAATAAGTCAATGACATTATTTAAATCATTATACAGGAGGTTCGGACACATACAAAGCAAATCGGACCTAAGGTAAGGGGAAATGTCACAATCTCATTTTATCCGAGATTTTTTATTCGTAAGTATTTACTGGGGTGTATTTTATCATCAAAATCCATGTTACCTCAATATGTAATATTGTTTTCATCCACTTACAATAGTTTAAATCCAATTTTACCCTTCGGTGAGTTTTTGGTAAAGAATATGAAAGGAATCTTTTGTCGTTTTTTTTCGTACGAGGTACTTTTTGACTTTTCCGACAAAGGTACGAAGAATGTTTTTTTAACTTATACGGCATGAATGGATTTTTAAAACACTATTTCCAAGAAGCTTCCTTTACAAGTTTTCAAGTTTATTTTTAATCAACTTCTTTTATTTTAAAGTTGTATGACATGTTATGAAAGGAAAAATGTTTTTGAAGAAGAAAGGATATTTTCCTCAAGAATGGAGTTCAAGTGTTTTATCAAAATTATTTTACACATAAGATAATAAAGGGTTCTGTTTTTATCCCTTTTATTACATTGATTTGATTATGTTATGAGGGACTTATCTTTATAAAGTCATTTACCTAATATGATTTGTTTTATGATGTCATGATGTTTCAAGAATCCCATTTTTGATACATGTGTTATGCGATGATGTATGATTTATGATTATGTGGCACACATAAGAAAGGATTCATTATAAGATGGGTGGGACCTATATCTCCCTCCAATGAATTGGGTAAAGATTTTATATCTCATGAGATAGACATGGCTGGAATGGTAGGTTATACCGGTTCAATGAAACAGGACTGAAACGAGGGTTACTCGATTCAGAAAGGGACTTTGTCCACTAAGATAGTCTTGGAAATGAGTCTTGACTAACAAGAAATGATTCTCTATGATTATGTGTGAATGCCACAAAGTTTCATGTTTTAAGTTATAATTATTGTGATTACATTTCACTGCCATGATTTATCCCATGTTATGAAATTATGCTCTCTTTTGCAGGTTAAGATTTCTAAAAGTTATGTTCTTATGAATATGATGTGATTGATTTTTTCTTTTGTTTACCCTTACTGAGCATTCGAGCTCACCCTTTTATGTTTTCTTTTCCCCAGGATATAAAGAAAGGTTTTTAGGTAAAAAAAAGGGAAGATCTTTATGGGAGATATTGAAGATCTTTCACCACGATTAGAAGATTACGTTCCGAGTTTCCAAAGACACTAAACTATTACGATCCTTGTGTGTGTGTTTTTGTTATGTACTAAGTATTCCGCAAATGTAATGTAATGTCCATGTACGATAAGCTTCGGGTCTCTACATACTTGATCAAAAGGACTTGTATAATATACACCTTTGGAGTTAGGTATATCATTCTAAATATGAGATTTCCAAGGTGAAAGCCATACAATATATATTCACTCAATGTTAGATACCTCATGATAAATATAAGATGCCTTGGGATTCAGGCACAAGGCACCTCCATGATATGAACTCCTATAAGGAAGAATATAGGTGGCCAATATTTCTTGGTTTTAGACTTTCTAGAAATTCCCAACGTAACTAATCTCTTAATCAAAAGTTGTCTACCTATCAAACCCAAGGGAATGTCTAGAATGAATTAGTGTAATTAACTAATGTCTAAAAAGTGATGGAACCGAGAATGAGTTCAATTAATATAAATTAACTCTATATGAGAGACTTGAACTAGGAGAAGAGTTTCAAGGATAAATACATGGAAGAGGAAACTGACATCCCATCATCCCATTTCAATTATAGAAAAGTCATTATTGTTGAAAGTGAGAAAGACTTCATGCCTTTGGAAAGTGGGATTTTGGGGTAACAGTGTTAAAGTCTAGCAACCTATATAAAATGTTGGTCATCATATCATGGATTGTACTCAAACAATGTTAACTTCTAGACACCAATAAAAATGATGAACCCAACATGAAAATTTTTTACTCAATAGGGGGACTATTATCATTCAACAAATCAATTGATTAGCATGTCACTATATCAATAAATCCAATTCCAAGTACATCCAATAAAATAGTTGGATTGTCATGAAACCCACCAGAAATGAGGGAAATTTAAATTGGGAATTACAGTTTGTGACATCATTAGTGCGAATCGGTCTCTCCAACGATGGAATATTTAATGATGCAAGAGAATTGGAATTTTTTTCCATATATCTTCATGGAAAACTAAATCTTCTTACATTATAAGACAATGTTTTCTATAAATCATCCACTGATCACCCACAGATGCAGGGATGGGAGAAACGTCAGTGTGTAAATCCTGCATGACTTCACCACCACCATTAATTCATATATAAATATAGCTACCATCCACCCATGTCCTATCTAACCCTCAAAAATATTCCAATAAAGAGTGATGGACTCCATCACACAATAGTATAATTAAGAGTTGTTCATTCCCATGGGAGATATAGAACATAGGAACATTGAGGATTTAGTTCCTCACTGACACCGCCACCCCCAAGGGTTTTGCAGGGGGGTGCTACTCCCCACCCAAATAGTAAACCTCTTTTCTAGATTTATTTTGAGAAATACTATGGATTTTTCCATTACACTGAGTGGTTGGGGGATTCTCAAGTCACTATGGATGTGACTCATCCCTAGGAGCCTCCAAGGAGGTCTCCCACCTAGCCTCATCATCACCAGAAACGACTGGTCTTTTAGGTTTAAGAACAACAGGGCTATACCAATCCTCCATTATCCCCAGTATTAAACACCTAATTCTATCATTGGGAACAATATTGGGAGAATTCACAATAAGGGGAATCATCAACCATAGATCTAATGGATCATTCCTCCACCAAAACATTCCTCCAGATCCTTATAATAGTTTATCAGGGGTCTATCTCTACATGATTGGGATCAAGACCACATCATACCCATAGGTAGCCTTGGTAGACACTATCAATATCCAGAATATAGAATCCATTATAGGATAGTTCATGATGGTGAGGTTCATTATGGAGTCCCTCCCCATTCTATCACCAACCAAAGTGATGTTACTCCTCAGTATCGTAGTTGTCAAGGAGGTCCTCCCCATGTTCTAGGAGTTAGTCATAGAAGAGGCCCTCCATAATACATAAACAACCAGTACAATAGTCCTATTTATTCCACTACCACTAATAAATATGAAGCACCTCCTTTTGATCTAGTTAATTAGTGAAAAGGTTCTACTTGAACCTTTCCCAACTCAAGCAGAGGTCCTCCCCTCTCAAGAAACGACCAAAGTGGAATTCCTCCCATCTTCATTTCTAGTCAGTATAGAGGTCATACCAATGTCACAACTAACCATATTAGAGGTCCTAAACACTTCATCAACTACTAATATGTAGTCCCTCCCCATGTTTCTACCTCTCACGAGGAGGCCATTCCTCATCTAGAATTAAACTTTTAGAGGGTCTTCCTCACACCTCAACTTGTCAGTATTGTGATCCTATTTGGACCATTACCAAGAGTCATCTTATAGGTCCTCTAAATGTTATCAAAAACCAAATCATAGATCCTCCCTACTTTTTCAAAAACGGAGTGGAGGTCTCCCCACTCTTACAGTAGTCCAAGAGGGGTTCCTTCCCGCTTCGATATCAACCAATATAGAGGACCTCCCCATATCCCATATAATCAATGTGAAGGTCCTACCTACACTATCATCCACCAAAATGGTGGTACTATATATTCTGAACAACATCCCTACCATGAAAAACCATCCTTGGGAAGAAGGAAGAATCCCCTCCACTGAAGGAAATATTTCGAGAAGCACCAAGTCGTTTCCAATCCTTTTATCTTCTCATATTCCGAAGAAGAATTCAATTCATTAATTCGACCTTCACCCCATTTAGCAACATTAGAGTCTGGGGTAGGAACTTGACATGTGAGGTTCATCATCTTGATAGGTAATATTCATAGAATACCCAAATCACTATGCAGATACATGCATGTAGAGGATGATTTGGTTCCCTGTGAGGGGATCATAGTGTAGTTATCTATTTTACCATCACCTTTGTTATCTAAATATACTTGAGATCATAGAGAGCTATTATGAAAGGGTATAAATGATGAGTATCTATTTGGGTCTCCACTAAGCATCACTTCCCTCACACATGAGGTAGTGGTTACCACCCAATTCTATAGGGAATAAATAATTCTTTTGGTACCACCCTTGAGAGGTGACCTAGTATGTAGTTAGTATATTAATCATGAATCAGCCTCTTAAATGGACATCCAACTACCATATGGATCAACATCCATGCCACCTCCTATCTCTAATAATGAAGATATTGAATCTTGGGCCAACCAAGAGCAGGGTACCTCTTCTGAGAAATAAATCATATAGGATACTCTGACTACAAATCAGTTTTCAATGGTATTCTAGCTAAATGCGACTTCCAAATTAATTATCCCAGAATCCCTCACCATGGATCAAGTTTCATTCTTCATCTTGAAAATATGGATAATGTATTTTCACCTCCATGATAGTCAATTGGTCTACCCAGGAAGTCAAGTGCAATTCAATAACATTACTCAACAGTTCCACAAGATTGATTTTGTAGTACTCCCAATGTGTCATCACTGTACATCACCCATCTACCATCGAACCCTCCCAAAAAGATGATTCAGGTGATTAATAGAGCTCTATATAATCATGGATGATTAATCCCCACACATATAGATAAGGGTTAGGGGAAAGTACAATGATCTCCACTTCACCCCCATACTGTGTCAACCAAACCTAACTAGTGATATTGAGGATTTCACTCTGGGTACAATTAGAGTGAATATGGTTATCCCTAATAATTTTATGGATGGGGGCACAAATTCGGGGTCTGATTGGGAAAAAATCCCTCTTAAGAAAGTCCTTTATATAAAAGATCCTCACATAGGTTTTCATAGTCACCTAAAATGGTAGGAAATTGTCCTGGGGGATCCCTCCACATGATTTCCGTCCAGAAAAAGAATCCAAAAGGAAAAAAGAGAAGATTGGGACATGAAATCACTCTGATCCATCTGATGTCACAAATAAGATAAAGTTCGATCCCATAATTTCCCCCACATTTTTGAAGGCTGTAGATCAGAATAATATTGTCAATGAGATCCTTGTTGAGCGGCAACCAAACTATTGTGTTGCACAATGGAATTATACCCTTCCTCCATTGGGGTAGTAGAGGATGCAATATGTTCTCTTCTACTAGTTTCTCTTAATAAAGCCTTGAAATCCAGTGCATCCAGATAGGATAGAGACTGGAACTTATGGAACATGACCAAGAAACAAATTTCTAAATCTGCCTAAGCAATGTGAAAATATTACTAGTACTTTATCTAGTTTCTCCATTAAACACCGAGCATGCGTACTGTGAAGATTGTACCATCAATTCATTGATTGTTAGGAATCCTCATTAATACATGGACCCACACCCATATGATTTGATAGCCTCACACATTTCTCACCTATATGCCCTTGAAATGAGATATGTTGTAATTACACCAAAATGAATGATATATCTGATGTGGGTGGCTGATATGGGAGTTCCCCAATATTTTGGTAACCCTTTATTTACCCAATTCAATGGGATTGGAGGACCACTAAAACATCAAGACCAAATTATTCAATTATGCAGGAACATGTTGGGGACACCGTAATATCATGAGGATGCTAGGATCTGATGTTTCATTCAAAAATTAGAAGGGACTACATTCTTCTTGTATAGTCAATTACTCGTAAAGTATATCTCTAGTCGAGAAGACCTCTGAAGGTAGTATCTATAATAGTTCAACTCCACCACTTGTAAAAAAATTATTGAAGACCTATTCAAGATAAAGAAATGAGAATTGTAGTCTTCATTTTTAGGTTAAAGGGCCTCACATATTCACTCAATATGTTGCTGAACCAAGAAAATATGTTGATGATGTGTGTGGAAAACATCATTATTGAACTAGTCCCTTACCCCATCACTTAGAAATTACTAGTACGATACCAATATTTTTATAACAAGGTGTTTCGCCAGGAGTAAGCCCTACAACAATCTAGGTAGGCTTGTCCCTTGCCCCTTACTTCTCCAGAAAGAAGGGATTCCAAGCAAGATACTAACACTATTTAATAGGTAGAGGCCCCCAAGTTGTTAGATCTATTACCCACATAACCTCACCATGCACAGCCTCATCAAGGTAATAAGCCTCATCATGCTCACCCTCACCTAATATTTAATCAGAAGACACCTCCTCATCAAGAACAATCACCTAGATGATAGAATGTGGATCCAACCCCTCACTAGGCTCTAGTCCCACTTTAGATCCATGCTACTAGAGTTCCCTTCCCAGATATGTTACACTAGATCTATTTCTTCATGGATCCACATATTTCGATCTATTTTAATAACACTATAGAGGAACAGATTCTAAAGATTCCATAATGTAGGAAGCCCCATGAATCTGAACTCACTGATCATCCCAACCACTTCCCTTACCAAAGGATCATTGGACACACCATCAAGAAGTATAATTTTTCAAGGATTAGATCCTGAACATGTATAAAATGGTTTGGTCAAGTTGGGAAATGTCCTAGTATAGGTGTCACATATCCCCACTGAGGACAACAACAATAGTGAGGGTCAGTAAAAGGAATCAGGTCTCTAACCACTATAAACAGAAGTATGATGATTTATTGGGCCACGTAGTAGTTTCTCTTTCCCAGGGTGTTATCTATTTCCCCTTAGGATATAACTATCATCATAAATTCTTTTAACCTTATCCATAGATCTCTTCCACATCAACCTCACAAATCATCTTTATCACATAAGAGTAGGCTTGAATGGTGTAAGGGAAATAAAAATACACCACTGTTGTTGAATCCATCCCATAAACTCATTTATTTCATTCCTCTAGATATCAGAATCACCCTTCAATTAACCTAGAATTGGGAGATTACTATAATGTATAGAATGAGTATGAATTCATGAATACCATTGAGTCGGTAGATCCTTTCAAGGTCCCTAATGATGATGCGTATCAGAAAATTTCACTGAGTGTCTCAGGTTGATGCCATCAAAGAAGAAGCCAAGGACATGCAAACTATCATAGTTATTAGGATTGTGCTTCAATCCAGGCCATGAAGGCTACAATACCAGATAGTAGGTTTGTGATAATATCTGTAGGAAAATCCCTCCTAACCTATTCCATAAAACATACTACAACAACTGTCTATACTAACTAAAAAAGAAGAGAATCTGTAGTATCATATTGATCCTTCACTTCTAGTTAATGATTATCCGAAATCAGCTGACAATAATCTAGTAGTTATTCAAGTTGAATTGTCTAATTATTATTATAACATTGATAATATTAGTTTAAATATAGTTGGTTATCCAGTAATGCCTGTCATACCTCCTATCAAAGAGTGCACCCTTGCTAGAAGAAATGTGCACCTGGCATGGATGTACAAAGTGTTGAAGCACCTCACCAAAATACCTATAATGATCTTGATTCCAAAGGCTCTACAACTATCAGAAGATAATAAAGAGTCCCTTGTTAAAGACATAAAAATCCATCTCCAATTAAAAATAGAGTAAAAGGTCATAGAGACCTTCTAGAGTTAAAACTTCAAGAAATAAGGATGACACAACATCATTTCTTTCTCAGAAGAAGTATAGGTCTTCGTGTAGGGGAACATTTTCCAGGTGTACAAAACTGGCCATCTCAATGGAAGGGATATTTTTCACTGTCTAGTCGACATAGGTTCTCAGATCTATACTATCCTGACCTAGACACTCGAAAATTAGGGACTGACTAAAGTAAACTTGATCCTCTCTTACATGAAGATCCAAGGATATGACTAGACAGAGTAGAGAATTTAGGGAAGAATTCCCTTGAAGACCCAGTTCATGGGATTGATAGAAAATACTGAAATTTATGTTTGCCTCACATCAAACCTCCATCAATGCATTGATGGGTCAGCCCTGGCTTCATCTTCGTGAAGTCGTTCCTATCCCATATCACTAATTTCTTAAGTACTCCATCAATGGTCGATTAGGAATTCTTCATGGTGATATTCCCCCTTCGAATACTATGAAACCCACTTGGTGGATGTCATCTATTAAAAGGGAATGGATTAGACGGTTCAAACCAAAGAGGATGAGCACATAATCATTCTAGGGAGCTCGTGGATATATTGGGTTTATGATTTTGTCCTACTGATTCACCGGTTGGAGGACATGAAGCCGGAATTGGAAATTTTATTCATCAATTATAGATTGAAATGTTATCGTGTACCTATGTATAGAGAACGCCAAAAGATAACCGTGTATTATTACATAACTAGGGCTGGGTAATATCATCAACCCCCACCCCTATGAGATATTGCGATACTTACCCCATTGCCACCATTGTGTGTCATACTCCAATTTTTCTACCAGTTGGGTTGAAAAGACAGTAGTCAACCCCCCACCATTTCTTTAAAATCAAGCATGAACACAAACGTCAATAGCCAGATATAACTGGATCAACTGCGTCTATTGCCACAGTTTTATTAGGGAATGAGTCTCGTAGTGTAGGATCCACATCACCCAAATACAGCATGAATTTTCCCACATAATCAGTTGGCCCAGATGAAACAGCCCCTCCTATTAATTCACCTTCCTCAGAAGATGAAGAGTATTTGGATGGTTATCCTCCTATATTCAATGATGGAATCTCCACCATTGCCAATGAACTGATTCTGGTGATCCTTTGTGTTGCGGTAGATCTAGGGCCAATTATAATCAGTGAAGAAATTCCCACATAGGAATAGTAGTAGTATGTGGGTTTCCTAATCCAATGTCATGGTATATTTTTCTGGAGTTATGAAGAGATGTACACAATAATCCCTTAGGTGATTATCTAATATATTTGCCTAATGGTGATTCATCAAATATTATGTCACCACCTAGGAAAAATAACCCTTCTCATGGTTCCATGATCATGGCCAAATTTGATAATATTATCAAAGAAAAATTCATCACGGAAGTACAGTACCGTATTTGGCTAGCCGACATCATTTTGGTCAATAAAAAGAATAGGAAGATTGGAGTCTTTATCAAATTTTGAGACCTTAACTTCCATTTTCCAAAGGAATTTTTCCCCTTACAATGATGAAGTTGAAGATCGATACAACAGATGGATTCCAAGACCTCTCATATATTGATGGTTACTTGGGATAAGAACAGATCTAAATGGCACCCAAAGATGGGGAGTCTACCACCTTGTGAGAACCACAAGGAATATTATTCTTTGATGAATTTACATTCAATTCAAAGAATATAAGAGCCACATAGCAGTGATCCATTCAACATATCATAAAAAATATCCTTGGGACACTAGTGGAATGCTACGCAGATGATTTTCTGAAAAAATCCCACCAATGTCAGGACCATCTCAGAGACCATGAGAAAGTGTTTGGTTTTCTTTACTCCCAATATTTAAATATGAACCCATTGAATGTTTATTTAGGGTAACCTTGAAGAAGTTTATTGTTTTTTTGTTAGATACAGAGGCATCAAGATTGGACTCAAGAAGATCATGGTCATTATTAATATTCCTTACCGAAGCAACATATGAGATCTCTGAGGCCTCAAATTCCACATGTCCTACATTCTTCAATTCATCATGAATATGAAAAAAAAACTGTAATCTCATTTCAAGGATCATGAAGAAGGGTATTTTCTATCATTATGATGAATATTTACAGGCTTTATTTGATAAAATGCAGAAGTATTTGCTGCAAACTTCTGTCGTTATGCCACCCATCTCTAGGAATTATCCATTCCTCTACATGTATGCAATGGAATGGTCCTTTACTACCTTTCTGGCTCAAAAGAATAATGAAGGAAGAGAGAAAAGTTTCTATTATTCCGGTCCCATGCTTATACACGTAGTGTCCATATATTCTCTTATCTAGAAGAGCTACATCATGCTGGCATTTACAGTGAAAAATTTTATGAGATTATCTACAATATCATGAGATATATTTGTTTTCCTATGTATAACTTCTGAATTATATCTTGAATTACTTAGTTTTAACAGGATAACTAGAATGCTGAGGAGTGATCGTTCAATAGTTTGACATTAGGTTCATTATATTGAATACCATTAAGGGTCGGGCATTGGAAGACTTCCTGGATTCCCATCTGGCCCCAAAATAATTTACTCCAGATGTTGATTTTCCATATAAAGAAATACTCTCAATGGATCAATCTACACCATACTATAATATGTAATTTGATGATCTAACCCAGATCCTTACTAGTAGAAGAATCAATGATCCCAATCACAACAGAGTAGGTTTGGGGATGGTCTTCGTCAGTCTTGCATAGACTATTCTTCTTTAATTGTACCTTTTATAAAATGGAAGCACTAACAACGAGACAGATTGTCAGGCTCTCATTATTGGTCTTTATTTTTCTCTCGATAATGATATCCCTTTCTTCCATGTAAAGGGAGACTCATATTTAGTCATTAAATTGATCAATGGGGACTATATCGTCAGGAATTGAGAACTCATACCATTCCTAGAACACACTCTCCATCTAATACACCAGTTCCCTTCTCATCCAGATGTGAATCATTTACCCAAATATCAAAATGGTCAATATAATGCCTTGGATCTTTTAGGAACCTATCTTGTATATCCTAGCTAGGATGATATACTCATTCATGTGTCACATTGAATATTCATCATTCATGTCATGTGAGATGATGAAGAAAAACTATTGGTAAACTAAAAAGTCAATAGTACTTCTATATCAGGACAATTGGATTCCCCCACAATAGAATAAACCTTCAACTAGAAAATAACATTCAATGAGTATCTCTACTATGGTTCTATTCTTCTAGACAGAGATGAATGTGAGTAAATATGTTAGCATGTAGTACAATTAACCCTCTAGAGTGGGCCTAAACTCACAAAGACTCTCTACATATTTTTCTAATGTTATTATCTTTTGTTGAATCCATGGAGGTAAGATTCCTTAGGTCTTGTAAAAAGATCATGCTAGTTAATGTAGTTCTCATCAAGTAGGGTAGAAATACTCTCCCTAGATTTGAATATTGGGCTACTCCTGGCCCACCGTTTCCCTTGATTATAACAAGTTCTCAAAAAGGTTACACTCATTTTAGATTCACGGAAACGTTTTTATTGACTGCCAGAGACCCTTAAAACCACCATGTATTATTGTCCCTTCATAGTCTAGGAACTCGTTTTCATGTGCTCATATCTACCAGAAAATTATCACCATTTTAGGATCATTATTAAAATGATAGATTTATTTTCCATGTGGGATGAAGATGTTTCTCTCAAGGAGGGCATGCCCCAATCAGTGGTTGAATTCATGGGCTCCCAAATCATACAGTTATTCGGAGTTCCTCATGTGATTCAAATAGAAAATGAAAAAAACTACTGGGATTCTATGTTGAATAAGTTGTACACCAATAATAGTATATAGTCCAATAATACATCCTAATACCATTTGAAGGAAAATGGGAAAATAAAGGATTTTAGCAAAACCCTATCCATAATTTTATATAATATGGTCGGAAAAATTAAGAAGGGTTGGCCAAAAAAGCTCTCCAATGGTCTCTAAGATTATCAAACAACGTCCATAATTCCACCCAAGGGACTCCATTTTCCATTATGTAAAAAATAGGTATTCATGCCAATAGATATTAAGTTTCCATCACTCTGAAGAGTTGTGTATGATCAAAAGACATAAAAAAGGATAGTATTAGTCCATCTTTATGAGTTGGAATACCATGAAGTGAATAGGAATCATGGATTTCATAATCATTGGAAACACTAGAATAAGATAAATAGAACATTCAAAATGAAGTCTCACCTATGTTCCATCCCTTATGGTGACACGGTGTTGTATCTCAAGATGCTGATGATACCCAGTAGGAATCCGTGAATGTTTGATCCCAAGTGGGAATAACCTTTTTATCATTCAAACGATCTATCACTATGTCACATACTATTTGATCACTATGGATAGAGAGCACATTTATCATTATACCAATGTTATGTTCCTTATGTAGTATGTTTCATAAGGAGTTATTGTCCCATGAACATGACATTAAACTGGGTTCCTGGTCCAGGATTTTAGACCTTAAACTATTATCCATCATATGAATTAGTTTATAAACCTTTAAAAAAAATTCACATCCAAAAATCACAACTCTAAACTATGTACAAGTATTACGTGGGATTGTATTTTTTGTTTTTGGGCCTCCTAAGTCCTCATTAACATGAAGTTATAGATTTCAATCCATGCACATACCCCTTAAAATGATTCCTCCTCATAATCCATACAACAAGTCATTAAAAAAGGCAGGGGAAGTCCTAGTCACATGATGGCAAACCAACATAGTTCCAATGTCCTAGTTTTGTTACATTAAACTACATAACAATTACCATCATAGCTGTATGATGAGAATCTACAAATTACCATAATTTCATCACATGAGCAGAAATCTCCCCCAACATTTCTCCTCTACCAATCTATATTTATGTACTGTATATGTCTCAATTCATGCCCTCATATAATACATAGAGATGCCACAATACTTACATCCTGGTCTCTCCACACCCAAAAAAATATCCCCTAACTTGTGTATAGGTTTGACCTACAGAGGTAAATTTTTATTAAGACCTACATATGTGTTTATTAGCATCCTTATGGGATGCATTGAAATTTCCATAAACTTTTTACTTAGTCCCAGCCATAAATTCTTCAACGATATTTTTTCTTCAGGCTCCATTTATGGCACATTATCCCTCCTAAGTCCTTGTTCACAATGGTCTTCTCTTCAATCCATTCAATATAGATTTCTCTAGGGATAATCTAAAAACACACCTCATAAATATTTTCTTTAGAACTAGGGATTCCTAGGACCTCATTATTCGGTCTGTTAATCTATCATTCTATATACATTATTTTGAGAAGTCCATAGTCCAATATCTATTGACTGAAAAAAATAACCATGTGGTATGAATTATATAAAAAAACTAGAAACCATATGGTAAAAACTCTGTCACATTAAACTATTATCTGATAGTCTAAGAAACATGACCTTAGACTTGTTATGAAAATTCCAGGCATCAAAGTTTTAAACTCCATGCATAATTTTCTCTTGGGTGTGTCATTTGGTGTTTGGAAACCTTGGCCCTCATTCTTGTCAGTTTTTTTAAAACTCCACACTATACATACCCATTTGTGAGACATTCTACCATTATTTTCCTAAATCTATGACATCAACTAAGAGCTAACAACTTCAATGAACAATAAAAAATTGTGACCCTACCATGAACGAATTCAGGATGTCTCATTTTAAATGTGGATTGCCTCAACTCCATCATTAGAGGGTTCTTCCCCCACTGGTATTGGGCTCTCACCATAATGTGTTTTAGAACTATGATTGGCATGATTGTCATCTTTATGGGATATGTAGCAATGCCTAGAAATTTTTTTCTCCAGGAACATACATAATCCCTTCAACCATTCAGCCCCTGGAATCTATTACGATCTAGGAATTACGACCTAGAAACTATATGTGAGTATTGTAAGAAGTTCTTCGTGTGGTGTTGTGACACCTTCACCCTCATTTACATCATGTATTTCACTCCCCCACATTATGGAGATCATTTTTTAGGATACTCCTCTTATGGTACAAAGTCTATGACCTTAAACTAAAAAATCATGGTCTAAGAAACATGATAGTAAACTTTATTTATTGTCCAGGCAATATGACCCTAAACTATTCACACGACCTGAATTTGAACATCACTTTCAAATATTCCCTATTACACACATTGAGTATTCCTTGGTTCATACTTCCATCATCTTTCAAATCCAGAAGGAACAATTAACGGTGATGGTATCATGAATTTTTTTTGGATCACCTCTTGTTTTGGTAAAACACCCTAATAGATCCATGAAATCAAAAAGTATCCCCTATGTTTCTTACACAATCAATATTCTATATTTTATTTTCTCTCTTTATTCACTATTAGTGTTTTTGAGATTCCTATGTTTTAAAATACAATCAGTAGTCAATCCCTACCCATCAGTCACCCATTATTTGGATCATGGAAGACTTAGATTACATTATTTCCACTTCCATGTAACATGGTTGAATTCAATAACCTTGGTTTCACCCCTAATGTATACCTACACATGTCTATAAACCCTTTTTGTTCTTGTTTCCTACACCTAACATGACTCATGTGGGCTTAAGAATTCAATTAGGTTGTTTATTGATATTCTCAAGAAATATAATGAAGACCTTGTTTCATTCTCCATGGACTTAAACTGCATGTCCAGGTGTAAGAATCATGGAATAAAATATTATATAGTTTATCTCACAAGGGAAATTTTGTGTTTCGTTTGGGTCCCCTTGACCCTCATTCACATTAGGTTTTCAACTCAGAATACTACACATATACATTTGGAACATCCTATAGTTCAATATCTATGAATCTAAAATAAGAAGCACAACCAATACAATATGAATTTAATATTTTTCTTGGTCCAATACAAATGACCATAATCTGTGCTAAACGTCCCATCTACATGACATTAAAC
Organism: Viscum album; assembly: GCA_963277665.1. Lineage (NCBI taxonomy): Eukaryota > Viridiplantae > Streptophyta > Magnoliopsida > Santalales > Viscaceae > Viscum > Viscum album. The sequence continues at coordinate 229,022,349 of OY728162.1, forward strand.
TATGAGACATCATCTAATCAAACTACATTAAACTTTTCCATGTTCCTTCATCACTATAATATGATAAACTTCATAATTATTATCCTCATTACATGACATAAAACTACATGGAATCCTATTCCCTTTCCCGAGAGTCTTTATCCTCTATTATTGTTTATCTTTTATATCATTCACATTTCTGGTCATTTTTTAGTATCCCAAATGGAATTCCCCAAAAATATGTGTTTAATATTTTTTCATACCAATACTACTTTACCAATGCACCCTAAGACATAGTTCTATAATTCCATGAGTGTTGCAATCTATTTGAACATTCCATCACCCCATTTCCATGCTTTACATTCCCCTTATTTGATTCCACATCCTCTTCCATATCTGAAGGGACCCCCTAACAATTTGGTCTGATGCTATCTTATCTCACTTATCATCCTGTTCCAACATCCCAGAACATGTCAGACTACATTCTGATATAAGATCCATGTTTTAAACGAGGTTATAAGTCGACCCTCATTTGTTTTTCCCATTCTAGTATAATGGTACAGATTCTATGTTTCAAACATCTTCACTATTTATCCTATATCACTCTACCATTATCCTCGTGTTATAAATATTTGGCATTAGGATTCACACTTTCCATTACACTTTGTTTATGTAGAATTCAATACCCCTGGAGTTATCCTATTTAGGAAATAGTGCATGATAAAAAAATAAATTTGGCTATTCTAAGAGTCATATTATACAGCCATGACTTTTATCAGCCCAGACACAAATGGTGGTCATTCAATAATAGAATACCACATGTGTTTAGTGAATGTACAATAATTTCATAAGAAGATATATGAAACTTCCACACCTTGTTTCTCACATTGGTCTTGAATCACGTGAGATTATGGGCTGGTTAGTAGATTTTCTTGAAAATATGACTGAATTAAGGCAATTGGGAAAGGAAATTTTCTTGAGCATAAAAATGAAACAATATAGTTTTAGAGGTTCAAACACATATCAGAGCCTTTCCCTCAACAAAATAATCCACTGTGGATCCACCTCAGTGATCGAGCTCTTAAGGTCAGCTAGCTTTTTTTGAGTGTTCCTGATGGCCATCTACATCATATTCGGGTATTCCATCTCCTAATCATAATAGGAGAGAACATCATTTTACTTGATCTACTATTGGAAATTCTATATTTGTTACTCAACCTCCATATTATTTATCTAAGCATCCTCGACCTTAGATGCTTCTAGTTGAGCCCTCAAACTAATATTAATTTTAGACTAAGATGAATAGTACATTACAAGCTGTGGTACCATCCCCTTCAGGTGATATATATCTTCCGCATCCTTTTGATGTTCTTGGGATCCCTCATCCCTATGTTTACTCTAGTCCAAGTTGATCTCATTCCTTTTTTCTCACAATTGGTCAATAAGATTTTTTCAAGAAAGTTCATGAAAATTCATGTAATCTATCTAATATATCCCTAGACTACCCAACCAAGGAAGTATAGATCCACCCATTGTGATTTTTAAGCTATCTGGATAGAAGTGATGAAATTATAGACATTCATCCATTCCATGTGGTGGGACAACCATATTATCCCCATAAATTTATGGGACATAGAACTCAAAATATTCATGTGGTTCTAGGTCATGGATAGGAATGATATAGAATATGTTTTTAGTTGGGTACACTAATTATAGATCTTCAAAAATTATTGTTTGGATGACCATCTCAAAAAATAATTCTTCATAAGCCTCTCCATCTATGATAGAAGATTTCGCTGCACCTTGAGAAATCATAGAGGTAGATGCGGACAACCAAACTCCCATGGTTACTCTCACTGGTGGCATAAAATCTATTTCATCTCCCTTAATTTTAATTTTTGGAAATTGGGGGGGGGGGTAAGCATGCTCAATGAGCATTCCCATTTGCTTCAGTCGTGGATGAATTATCACTTTCACAGTTACAGATTTGGCTCTAAAATCAATTTTTAGTGATTCCATTACCACAAGCTCTACTGCCATAGCTCTCTTGGCCAACATTATTATGGGCCCTCTATCAACACCTTCCATAGAAATATTTAATCTAGTTCCTATTTTCTATGGAACATATTTTTCTTGGATCATTCTCCATAGCTCCTTCATATGGACTTGTTCTAGGGACAGTCAAGACCCCCTCCACTGAGGGTGTAGTATCATAAACTCTCTTCAGTGGAAAATCTTTGGTTAAACCAACATTCATAGTATCCACGACCATCTCTACTAGTAGGTTACCCCTACCATCATATTAGAAACCATATCTAATGCCTCAGTAGTAGGAAAAAACTGGAGATCATCTTTGATAAGAACATCAGTATGGGTCCCCACACATGCCAGTTAAAGGGTTGAGGACCCCTTTCCTCTACATTATCTCTATTACAGACATCCTCTTATTTTTTTGTTTCCATTACCAAAATAATCAAATAATATATCAGGAAATGGGATTGATGAATGAGATGTTCCCTAAATAATGTAATGATTAGTGAGGTTACCTGGTCAGTTGTAATATTCCACTCCGTGTTTCAGTTCTAGTAGGCATCCTCCACCAATGAGTCCTCTAATTCTTCATCATGGACTATAGTTTCATGGTTCTCAAGGGAATATATGGGGGAATAAATTCCCAATAGTTTCCTCACTAGATCAATCAAGGGATGCGTGGTACCCCAGGATTAATCCAAATCATTATGCTCTACCATGTACAGCATCACATCAGCATTGAAAGCATAGAAACTTGAATTTTAATAGCCCATCCTATTGAGTAATACCCCATCAATGATGGGATACTACACACCCCATGATGAGTGGTGATCTTCATTTTCATTCTGAAGGATTCCCAGGAATTTGGGTACATGGCGTCATTGGTTACATTCAGGATACATATTTTCCCCTATCTCTTAACCATGAACCCTCAAAGATTCCATAGAGGACCCACCTATGTCATACTATCTCATTACCAGGAACCTCGAGTCCTATTTCCTCTCCTATATCATCTTATTGATTGGGATCATGGCTGATAAAACCCACTTCTGTTCTCCCCCCCATTAGAACAACTTTTCCACCCCGACACTCTCTGGCTAACATTTTTAATTGTACCAATAATGGAGGGATATCCTCTTAATTAACTATGAGGGCCCATTGTTTCAACATAGCCCAGGGTTATTCTCTCTCACAACTTTGTGCATAGCCATGAGTAATCCCATATGTAGCAATGAGTGGAAGAATGTCATTACACATCTTTTCATCATCATGATTTAACATATGCCAAACTACCTCATCAGTAAATGGTGGGAATCATGATACACCACTGAGTACACCCTCAATTTCAATCTATATAGACATTTAAATTTCATTATTAATCTATTTGGGTTGCATAGCTCACAGATTAGCTCAAAATCATCTCTCAATAACAGTACACCATATGATCACTACTTTGAAATCCTTGCACCATCATCGGTTACCACCCCCCAGCGATGGGGAAAATGGGTGAAGGTTAGGTGATCCACCAACCAAACCATATCCAGCACTTTTGGGAGGCCCAGTTTGAATGAAACATATTTCCAAATTTTCAGAATTTTTGGTTGGAAATTATTTTTGGGAGATAATACAGAGTTTGGATACTCATAACTCCTATGTGTGAGGCCACCCAACTCTACAAATAGTGTAAAAGGCCACACACATGTAGTGGTTCCTTCTCTTCTCTGATACATTGATGTAATTTTTAAAACATCACAAGCATTGGGATTCCATGGTTAACACAAATACCCATCGCTAGCTTCGACACCATTATAAATGTTCTTAGCTGCACCCCCATATGTTCATCCCTCACCGAGAGCATCAAACGAAGAAAACTGTCTTGATGAATACTACCAACCAAATTGTGGGTTGATTATCATCGTTGACATTATATCCCCATATCTTCCACTAGATAGATTCGATAAACCTCTCAAATGAGAATTACCTTCCTCACTCGTATCTCTTTGGGAATGTGTGTTTCCTCGTTGGAAACATCGTTGTTGGATCCTCCCCCTTAGAGGACCTCTTTGCTAGTCTGTTCAAAATGTATATTCACTATTTATTATAGATAATGGACATTTTCACTATATTATCTTCATTAGTTCCCTAATCCAGAACAAACAACACCTTCTCTAGAGTCGTAAGCTACTCCTACTCTCCTCAAACATTCTCCATATGCAAATTTTTTTCTTTACATCTCCTATGAGATCGAGATCCTGGAGATCTGACGAATATACCTAAGACAGATGACAGCCTCCCTATGATGTAGATGGAATGTTTTGGTCTCTTATTTCCATCTACTCCATAGCTCAATCATGATATCCTATGATCGGTATCCATGGAACTTTGAAGCCCATGTCTCTTTGCATTTTCCTACCAACTTGAGCTCCACTTTATAAACTTGGCATGATGTACACAACAAGTAATCCTATTCCCATTCATCAGTAATGTTTCCTCCCTAGTGTAGATCCTAGCCGGAATCCCATTCCTTATGTTGATCCCTCATATCCACCTTGAGAATTTTCTGATACTATGGTATGTATGCCTCACCCTTTTGCTTCTCCCCATCAATAATGTTTATATAGTTTTAGAGGCACTATGTTGTGATGGATGTGTGGAATTTACAAAGGTAGAATTCTTCATCCCTATGTCAATGGTGTTTCCCCATTATTCCCTTTAACCCAAAAGATGGATTATATATGCTTTCCAACTGAATGAATGCATCTTATTTCTTACCAAATTCATATAAAGGAAAACTCATTCAAAAATGATACTCCTTTTGAGACACATATAGCTATTTGAGCAATGATTCATGGTCTGAGGAACTTTGGAAGCATTACCCAATCATGATGTTGTTCTCTATTTCTTCTCTTCAACTAGCATGTGTAATGAATTCTTGAGACACTTCCTAATATTACATTGAAATAAATACTTAAGTGATTTTTGAGTTATTTTCTTGAATCTTTCTCACAAATACAATTCAAAAATCATTGGTTTTCGAGATTGGTTCGTGGAGCCTTTGTTTGTTGTGCCCAGTTCCCTAAGTAGCATTCATGGAGCAAGCCAATGGAGTCCAATATTCTAAAATATCATTTGTAGAGGGTTTTAAAAGAGATGGATATATTTCTAATTAGAGAGAATTTTCTTTTATTCACATGAAAGTTCACTTATTTATATGGTCTCCCTAGAACTATTTATAGGCGTGAGACCCTCCCATAATTTTTGATGACCTTTGTGCCCACACACATAGTGAATCCCCATCAAGAGTGATCATCATGAATAATCTTTGTTAAGGAGAGAAAATTATTAATTTTCAGATAATCTCCCTCAGAATAATAATTTTTTTTAAATTTTTGATCCCATTCTAAGGGGGGTAATATTTTGGCATAGAAATACATTCTACAGGAATAGTTGAAGAATAATAATCTAGTTTAGAGAAAATAAAATCCATAATAGCCCCAAGACCCCCATCATGTCTTCTTTGCAATTCCTGATTTATTTTTGAATCTCATGGATCTCTTGACTGAGAAACACATAGTTGACCCCATGAATGATTAACGTTGTCCTCTATGAGTCTAATGACACTTCATGACCAAAAAAATGGGTAAGTATGTGCTTCGTAAGTCAAATAGAGCCGCGCACATTTGAGAAACATAGAATATTTTTTAAATACTTTCCATATTTGCGTAAACCTTGACTATTAATACTATAATAATACATCCTTTTAAGAATTTTACCATGACTATTCATCTTACAAATTTCTCCAAATTCATGAATCACACAAGCATTGCGTATCGAACCAAAATAGATCAAGATTTTTTTTCCCAATTCATGAAGTAGTTGAGCATCACGAACCACATAAAAATGGATCATCCAAATTACATGGGATTCATTAAAACCCCTTTCATGTGTTGTTGGGATCCTCTACCCATGGTGGATATTCCTTTCATGAAGGTTGATTCCCTTCACAAATGAATTTGTCTCTCATGGTTACTCGAGGCTTCATAATGAATTATACCTTTAGGTAGCACTCCTTTTATGAACTAGGACATCATCTCAAGGAAGGGTCACCCAATTTCAGGAAGCCAAATCCTTCACGAATCCCCTGACCTCTGAGAATCACCTGAGATTCATGAAGAACCTCTTAGTGAGTACCTATCGTTGTGAATCCCTTCCCCTGGGACTCTTTAAGTTTCTTACCTTATGATGACACCCCTTTATAATGGTAGAGTTCCCAAATCCCCATCACCAATCTAGGATCGGTTCAGCTGCAGCTCAATTCCTTATGTGACCCATGACACCTATTCATGTGGACTAATCCACATCATGTGACTCCCAAGATTTCCACTTATCATTTGATTCTCATCATAAGTACACTAATTCCTTTTTCATCTCAACATTTTCATGCTATCATGGAACTCATGATCGACCACTCTTCCAGACCATTACACCCTGACATTGTTGAAGTCATGCCCCACTCAAAGGATCATGATTTGTGGTTATGTAAGCCCAAGGGGTAACGAGTGACTTCCATGGATCCATGATGCATGACGTAAAACATCCTAACACTGACATCATAAACACATGACGTTAAACTATAGTCTTAGAATGTGAAATGAACATGATATTTCCCATATATAATCATCATGGGATTCCACATCCTCATCCACCACTAGATAGAAAATATGTATATGGAATCTTCAACGTGTAATCCCTACAGAACCTATTCTATATGAATATGATTCACCATGAATAAATCATATGGAATAAAATCCACCTTGCATAGAATGAGATCCTCATCACATGGAATGAAATCATGATTTTGAATATTCAATGTATAATCCCAACACCATTCATCATTGGTTCTTCTTCCATGAAATGAGTGTTAGGTCAACTGCTTCCTCTTCTTTCTCACACCAGACATGACTCTAGTAGGCATTGAGGTTAGTAACAATTATGACATGAACGACAAACTCCACTTCCATGGGGATCAAACTTATGTGTAAACTGTATCCCTTTTAAAATTATATGGGATTTGGTTCCCAACCAACTAGGATACACAAGAATCCTCCTTGTGGTCCATACCCATCATCCACATCAATCCTGATTTTATGTGGGTTACCACATACCTGTAAGATATTTCTGTTCACCCGGGGGACCACATCATTTCTTGGTCAGTCATGAATTTCAATGCATAATCTCCACACCATACAATGAAGAGAAATCCTCAAGTGATGTGTAGAATCCATGAGTAATCCCCACACCATCCATCTTTGACTCTTCCTCCACAATGCGAACATCCTTACTACATATTGCAAAACTGTATGGACCAGATCTACCATAAGACCTTAAACTGTGGAATTGATGTACATGCATTTTGATCACTGTCTTCTAAATAGTGTATATAGGATGCATATTTGAGGTTCAATCAAAACCAATGGTAATACAAAGTTCTCCCTCCACAGGGCTCACCTCCTAAATCCACATCCAGGGGGGTTCCAATCAACCGTCATGGTGTTACATCTTCCCATTATCGGAAATAACTCATAGATCTTCCTCAATATGGCATTTTGATCTACCCATCTATTAAAATCACACAATAATACCTTATAGGGATCCAACTTCATGTTGTGAAACCTTCCATTTATGTGACACACACACAGAACCACATCCAATGGTGTTCTGATCCACCCATTGGTAAAACTATCATGTTATCCCACCTAGGATTGAACGTCTTTGGGGAATTATGATATATGTCACTCTATCTATACAAGACATTAAACTTGTGACACCAAAATATACCTCATGATAAACAAGGGATAACCAAGGTGAAAGACATAGAAGATATTCACCTACGGTGTTAGCTACCTCATGCAAAACATGTTATGCATGTGGTAAAGGAATTAAATGATATACACCTTTGGTGTTTGATACCCCATGATAAACACTGTTTTCATTATGTTTTATGACAAAGATGCCTCCATGAGATACCCTACCATGATAAAGAGTACAAGTGGACAATGTTCCTTGAATCTAAACCTGTCAGTGATTCCCAATATGACTACTCTCTGAACTGAATGATGATTCCCTATCAAGACACATTAGAATATCTAGAAAGAAGTAGTGTAATTAAACAAGGTCCATGTAATTATGGAACTAATAATGAGTTCCATGAACATGACTTAACTCTAATAGGTAGACCTTGACTAGGGGAAAATATTTGAGGAGAAATCCTTGGAAGGAAGAAACAGATATCCCATCATCTTGTTTTGATTAAGGAGCATACAACGCCATTAAAAGTGATGAAAGTATCCCTCCTTTGGAAAGAAAATATTTGGTGAAACAAAATTGTGACACCAGCATGAGATGACATGTTGTGGAAACATACCCCAGTGAAAGAATCAGAAACAAGTGTCATATATGAATTTGAAGTTTACACAACCTGGTGAAAGAATCAGAAACAAGAGGCATATTTGAATATGATGTTTCATGTAAATTTATGGTGATCTAATTGATGTAAAGTTCATTATTTTGTTAAATGTTATCTTCCAAGTGATAATGGAATTGATAAATAATGTGAAGCATGATAATGCTAGTTTATGATAACAATAATCACTACTATGGAGGTTTCCTTTAATAGTGCTGACATTTATCAACACTAGAAAAATTTCACTGATAAAGGAACTTTTTATAAGTGAAAAAAATACGGATAAAGGCTACCACTTATAAACAATTTTTCTTAGCATCTATAAACGGAATATTTATTAGTGCTTTCTTTTAGAACCGAAAAAAGTTACAGTTTATCAGTTCTTTATTTTTAACACTGTCAAATGGTACCCTTTATGAGTGATTTATTTTTAATGTTGATAAAGGGTACCCTTTATATGTGCTATATAGAACTGATAGAGGGTCTCCTTTATCAATGCTATTTTAGCACTAATAATGGTCTAGAATAAAATGAAATAATTAAATGAAATAATAATAAAAACAATTTTATTAATAAAATAATTATTGTTAAAAATGAATAACTTGAATATACATATATATATAAGTTATAAAAATTTGTAAATAATATATATTAAATATATTTATAGGTAAAATGAATAAAATAAAATAATTAAAAAATATTAAAAATGAGTATATTAAGAAAAATATTAACAATTTTATTAGTTAAATAATTAATGATAAATATGAATAAATTTAATATAAGTAAATATTGATTATAAATATTATTAAATAGTATATACTAAATACTGACATATAAAATGAGTAAATTTTAATAATTAAACAAAAAAATTAGAAATGCAAAAATGTAAAGATTATTTAAAAATATATTAAATGAAACACCTATTAATAAAATTGAATGAGTGTAATATATATGTATTAATTAAATATTATAATAAATAATATATACTAAATATATATATATATAAAATGAATAAAATGTTATTATTAAAAACATATTAATTTCTTACTCGTTTTTAATTTCTTTGATTTTTAAATTTAACATATATCAATCATCATGTGTTACATTGATATCAAATGAATATTTATAAGGAATTAATTTTTATATTCAATGGACAATGAGAAATATTTATGCAATTAGTGAAACCTCTTATAGAAACACATACAACTAATAATTCTGTAATTTATTCAAATTTTATAATATATTAGAATTTTTTTATAAGATGATACATTTTCTATATTTTGTTTTTAATTGTTCAATTTTATTTATTTATTTTTAATATTATTACAGTTATGTATTATATATATTCAATTTTAGTATTTTTTTTATTTATTTTTTCATTTTTTTTATATTTGATCATTTTCTTTTATTTATTAATTTAAATTTAAATATTTAGTCTTTGTATTTTCAATACGTAGTCATATTTATTTCAATATATATCTATATTTTTTAATAAATTATATTTAATTAAAAAACATATCGAGTTTTTAAACTTTTTTATTGTGTACTGATTTTGAATTATTCAATTTCACTCATTTTTGAAATGCATGTATTTAAGATTATATATCCATTAATAATGTTAAATATATATTTGTAAGTAAATATTTTTAAATAAATATAATTATAAAAATATAGTTACTATATTTATAAATATATTTAATCTTAATATAAATATATGAATATTATTTTTAATAAAAAAATGTATACAATTATAAATAAAAATTTTATATATTTAAATAATTCTTAAATTATAATAATTTTCTTAAATGATGTACTCAGTGAGACTTGAACTTGTGACCTCACCATGTCCCACATGGGCAGCTACCCCCAAGATTGATCCTGGGGGATATATATATATATATATATGTGTGTGTGTGTGTGTAATTATATAAATATAAAAATATATAAGTATATAAATACAATTTTTTAGGTATTAAACATATATCTATAAATAAATAATTATATAATTAAATAATTATAAAATTATAATAAATATATTTAAGTAATGAATATATATATATTATAATTATATAAATATATTTATAATTATATAAATATATATAATGTTATTTATGTACTTATAATTATATAAATATATATAATGATATAAATATATTTTTAATTATAAGTAAATAATTATAAATATATTTATTACTATATATTTAACATAGTTATAATATTATATATTTATAATTATAAAAAATATAATATAAATTTTTAACGTGTTAATTTAGTTATAAATAAATAATTATATATTTAAATAGATATACAATTATAATATATATATATATAATTACATAAATACATTTAAAATTAATTTTTATAATAATAAATATGTCTTTTATCAGCACTAAAAAACACTGATAAAGATGTCTTTTATCAGGGATTATTTAGCACTGATAATGATCGATCTTTATCTATGCTAAAAAAGTGCTCATAAAGATTCATTATATTAGCACTTATTAATTTAGCACTGATAAAAGGTCTCTTTATCATCTCTTTTTTAAGCATTGATAAGAGTGTCCCCAATCTATTTAATAGAACCCTACCAATGAATCATTCAGTCCCAATTCTCAAGGTCTCACAAAACTCCTATAACGCCCCGACCCCAATTACCCAGAGTCGGTGCATTATTACATTACATTGGCATGATCACAAAAGATCAAGTCTCGAAATACCGATTATTTTAGTAGCCTTGGAATAACTAAATATATTCATAAAGTTTACATTACATAATAATGTGAAAACTACAACAAAATCTTGCCTCCACACTCATATCCTCTTATACTATCCCTGCAGGTCATTCAAAAAATACTTCTTCCCATCCTGGGTAAAATAAAACATAGAAAGAGGTGATCTCAAATGCCCAGTAAGGATAACAATATACCAGAAACTTTCCTAAATAAGCATAAACATTTAAGGCAATGTATAACTAAAAGAAATGCCTTTTAGACATGAACTTCAGCATAATATGACAAAAACAAAATTAAATAATGCCATTTACTTATTCAAATGGATATTATACTAGTTGAATAATCACATGCAATATCAATAACCACTTTCATAATGATAGAATGCATAATTCCAGACTATCATAACCCCATAGTCAAGGTCTTGTGCCAAGACTACAAATAAGATTTTTTCAAGGCCTTGTACCAAGACACTAGTTAGTCTCATTAGACCTACTGATGCATCGAGGAGCTATAGCGGGCTTCACCCTTCACTTATTATGTCCAATGCATTCCTCATATGAACAGGTTTAAACATAACCTAAACATTCGTATTAAAACTAGCATACGAAAATTCAATACTTTCTCTATAAACAATGAATGGTATAAAAATAACACATCCACAGTCAATCATATCAAAAACCCATCAACACAATATGGATGTTTTTTATCATAATTAATCAACTTCAAATAAGCCTAAAATCCATCAAAGGATGTTGACATAGATGAAATCAAAACTATATGAGAGAAATATCTCTTTTTTTGAAATCATTTGAAAGTCATATAATTATAAAATAAAAAATTTACTTTGAAAATATACTTATAAGATTATAAGGGGAGCTTATAAGATTTTATAATGGTGGAAAATATCTGCACCCATCATATAAGTTAAAAAAAGACATTCTTACCATAATTCGGTCGAAAAGGTTAAAAAAGACTTTATTTGGAAAACGAAAGAAAGATTCCTTTATAAAAATCTTATAAATAGAAAACAAGGGTATAAATTACTTTAACCCATAGTCTATAAAATAGTATGAATGATTTGAAATACATTTTTAAGAAACATGTATGTGGATGATAAAGAGGTCCGAGAAGATAATTACGTATAAACAACCTCGAATAATGAAGAGATTGTAAAAATAAACCCTTACCTTGTACTTTTACTTGGTCTAGGGTAGGTAAACTCCTGTATAATGGATAAATAATTGTTATTAAATTATACAAGAATCATTTAAATTAATATAATATCATATATGATCTTTTAACATTTCTTTGTTAATAATATCTTAGTATTATCATTGTTTCGAGTGTTAACTTACTCATTTTATTTTATATGTTTTGTTATATAAGATGTGTTTGTTATGGATAGGTTGTATCTTATTCATATACAGAATTATATAAAGTACTTAAACATTATTTCTAATCATTAAATTATAATTATACTTTAACGGATACGATGGGGAAGGAACCTCATCGCGTTCGTTGATACAGTAGTCCGTACGTACACATGAGCGACAATATCATTATTTTAATATTAAAATAATATATAACTGGATGGTATATCATATATATAGAATCATAATAATGATATATTTTTATTATTTACATCAATTACACATCATTGTCATATCCATCCAAATAAAAATGTTTTGAAAAACAATTACACCACGACGTGGAGACGGTAAGCCGTACATACACACGTATGGTGACATGTCATTCAACAGATGGATAGAATACTGAATACGGTTTTACCTTATTTATAATAACATCACAGTATATAGAAGATACTGGATTTACTATTTGATAATGAAAATAAAAAAGGAAGAAGAAGTTGATGAAGAAAGGAACTTGAAAGAGGGTGGTGAAAACATTACCTCTTCTTCGCGTTCTTCCTTTTGATTTGATAAAAAGGGATCATTAGGCTAGATTTATGATCAATATAAGGCATTTAGGTTGAAGTGAGGTAATATGGGAGGATATTTGGGTAGGGTTTGGCCGAGAAAACTGGCTTTGAAGGTATTAATTAGAGAGAAGGGGGACTGCCCTTTTATAAGAGGGGTGAGGGGCACCTTTGGAAAAGATAGAAATATTATTTTATAATAAATTCATATTTAGTTAATAATGGTTACAAACTGATTTATTTATTGGATAAGGTGAGTATGGGTCGAAAACAACTCAACCAATAGGTTTTAGACCGGTTTGGGCACTTTATTAACCTTATCTTTTAGTTTTAACTCTTAGTTAATTAGTTTGACATTTACCATGTCTCTTTGTATTTTTATATTATATGGTTAATAAACTTACTATAAACGTCCAAGATACCCCCAAGTGGTCCATTAATGACACACATATCATCATATAAGTCTTTTGGATGAACCGTAGATTTTTAGGAATAGAATATGAATTAATAATATAATATTTGTTTTAAAAAAACTTTTATGTCAATTTTGACACTATTTGGTATTTTGTTTTTTCTAAATTCATAACAGCATTATTACTTAGAAAAGAATAAATCTAACCAACACTAATATGTTATATTAAACTATAAAATTAGTGTAATTTATAAAAAGTCTCAAATTACATTTATTTTGATATTTCTATTACAAATTATTTTAATATTTCATTAATTATGTAATTACTGCATCACCATTATGTCATAAATAAATTAAATTATTTAATTTTAAAAAATTATAAATAAACTTTAATTATGTAGGAAAAAATTTTATCTTTATAATGAATATTGATAATCTAATTTATCTTATTTATTACTCTATATTAAAAATGTTTTAGTAATTAAACTTGGATTTTAACTCTTTTAACTCTTCTTTGAATTAAATAATAATAAATGTCCTAATCTAATCCCAGTGGAACTAAATGATAATATTTTATTCCTAAGATTGTTTTTGGTCGATCTACACTTGTCCAATAGAACTAGGACGTGTTTTAGGGTAATATTAATATCGTTTTTACCCTTAATTACCCTAATACTTTTAACCGTGGTAAATATAAGTAAACATTTACTATTCACCAAAAATTATTTTTATCCTATTGAACCACATTTTACTCCTTGATATTAACCATGTCTCTCGGATTTTCAAAATTCCACTCACAGAAGCGGTAAAATTATGTTTTAGGTGAATTTGAAAATTCTCTTAGGATGTGGGTAAAAGACGGTGAAAAGTTCTATAAATTTTTTCTATATCTAAAATTATTATAAATTGACATTAATAAATTACATTGAACATATATTGGTATTATGTGTCTATTTTGACTTTAATTAAATTTAAATAAGATAAATAATTATTTAAATAAAAATTCGGTTTTAAACTATATCTCAGTGTTTTTTCACTATTCATAAAAAATTGAATGTTTTTAGAAAAATACCAAAAATTCACCCTAAGCTAATTTCGATATTCCAAATAAATAAATGAAGTCCATTTTGGAAGATAAAATTAATAAAATTTTAAAAAGTGGGAATTACTATTCATAATGACTAGTTTGATTGGTTGTGGTGTGTATTAGAAGTCAAAGTTGCGTACAACACACACTATTGTAGTATTCAAAGAGAAGCGTACCATGGAAGATTGGGGTGTTACATTCTCCCCTCCTTCAAATAATTTCTTCCTCAAAATTTCTAGAATACTACTACATAAAAAGACTTGGGTGGTTCTTCATCATAAGTTCCTCAGGTTCCCACGTTGCCTCTTCCGTCTTATGGTTTCTCCATAGAACTTTTACCGGACGAGTCATTCGGTTTATCAACACTTTTTCTCTGGTATCAAGAATCATGACAGGCTCTTCACTATTAGACAGATCAGGTTCCAGTTCTAATTCCTCATAGGTGAGTACATGTGTTGGGTCAGGCATGTATTTTCTCAATAGTGATATGTGGAACACAACATGAACTTTGGAGAGACTTGGAGGCATTTTCAAATGGTAAGATACAGCCCCAATTCGTTCGAGAATTTGTAATGGTCCAATGTACCTGAGACTCAATTTACCCTTCTGACCGAAACATATAACACCCTTCCATGGAGATACCTTCAAGAAAATATGATCTCCTTCCTGAAATTCCAAATCCTTCTTCGGTTGTCAGTATATCTCTTATGCCTACTTTGAGATGCTTTGATGTGGTTTTGGATTACCATCACCTTTTCCATCATTTCCTCCACCAGTTCTGGGCTTACAAGTTTTCTTTCACCAATGTCATCTTAACAGGTTGGTGTGCAACATCTCTTTCCGTATAATTCTTCATATGGTTCCATCTGAATACTCGAATGGAAGCTATTGTTGTAGGAAAATTCTACCAGAGGTAAATATTGATCCCACATACCCTGAAAGTCAAGTGAGCATGATCTCAACATATCTTCCAATGTTTGAATAGTCTATTCTGATTTTCCATCAGTTTGGGGGTGGTAAGAAGTTCTCAAATGAAGTTCAGTATTCAAGGATTTCTGAAGACTTTTCCAGAATCATGAAGTAAAATGGGGATCACGATCAGAAACAATCTAAAGGGGTACTCCATGAATTCTCACAAAATCATTATTATATATCCTTTCTAGGCATTCGAGTGGTAAATCCTCCCTTATAGCAAGAAAATGTGTTGACTTGGTAAGACGATTAACAATGACCCATATTGCATCATTCCTTCTAGGAGTCTTTTGTAGTCCCATGACAAAGTCCATCATGATATTATCCCATTTCCACTCAGGTATGGGAAGAGGTTGCAATACTCTATTAGGCTGTTTCCTTCAAGCTTTCACTTGTTGAAAAACCATACTTCTTGACACAAAATCAACAATCTACCTCTTCATTTTGTCCCACAAAAAATGTTCCTTCAAATATCTATACATTTTGGTGCTACCAGAGTGTATAGAGAAATTGGAACTATGAGCATCATCCAACAATTCCCTTTTTAGATCAGGTATATCAAGAACACAAATTCTCTTCCTAAAGTTCAAAATTACATATTCATACACAAATTCATTCAATCTCTTATCATTCACAGCATTAATCTTATTTTTAAAATTCTTCATCATCAGTCTGAGAACTCTTTATCCTTTATAGCAAAGATGGTTTGGAAACCATTTGAAAAAGTATCGATGTTTCACCTTCCATGGTTATTCCCATATCCAACTTTACTAGATCCATGAACATAGGATCCCTCTCAACTGTCATCTTGTTCAAAACTCCATGATCCTTTCTCCTTAAAGCATTTGCCACCTTATTTTCCTTCCTCAGGTGGTAGTGTATTGTGCAATCATAATCCTTGAGTAGTTCAAGACATCTCTTTTGCCTCATGTTGAGTTATTTCGGTGAGAAAATATACTTCAAACTCTTGTGATCAGTATAATTCTCAAAATTTTCACCATAGATATAGTGTCTCCAAATATTCAAAGAAACGATTACAGCTACTAACTCAAGATCATGAGTAGGATTGTTTTTCTTATGAATTTTTAGCTATCCTGATGCATAGGCAATAAACCTATCATTCAGCATAAGGAAAAAACCAAGTCCTTTTTTGATTCATCACTATAAATAATGAAGACATCATTCACTGATGGTAGAGTCAATATAAGAAAATTGAATAATCTTCTCTTCAGTTCTTCAAAACATTCTTCACACTCTTTTGTCCAAAAAAAAATTAACCCCTTTACATGATAGCATTGTAAATGGGTTAGCTAATCGGGCAAAATTCTTGGACGAAACGTCGATAATAACCTGCTAATCCAATAAAACTGCGTACATCGGTTATACTCATTGGTTTTGGCCATTCTTGGATTGCCTTGGTCTTAGAAGGATCAATAGAGATTCCATCCTTAGAGAAAATATGGCCAAGAAAAGTACTCCCCTGAATCCAGAATTCACACTTGTTAACCTTCCCATGTAATTCATGTCTTCTAAGAGTCTTCAGGTGAATGTGCATGTGATTTTCAGGATCTTTGTAGCTTTTCGAGTATACCAAGATATCATCAACAAATACCCCCACAAAATCATTGAGATATTCCTTGAAAACTCTATTAATAAGATCCATGAATACAGAGGGTGCATTAGTCAATCAAAAAGGCATTACTGTAAACTCATAATGCCCGTACCTGGTTCGAAATGCTGTCTTCGGAATGTCTTCCTTATTTACAGACAACTGATGGTATCCAGATCGAAGGTAAATCTTTGACAAGTATTGAGCGCCATGTAGTTAGTCAAATAAATCATCAACGTGAGGTGGGGGATACTTGTTCATTATTGTTATAGCATTGATTTCCCTGTATTTGATACATAACCTCATAGATCTATCTTTATTCTTAACAAAAAGGATAGGGGCTCACCATGGAGAAACAATAGGGTGAATAAATCTTTTATTACTCAATTCCTCTAGTTGTTTCATTAGTTTAACTAATTCCACAGTGGCCATTCTATAAGGGGTCTCCGATATAGGCTTTGAACCATGAATTAAATCAATAGAAAACTCAATTTCTCATTATGGAGGATATCCAAGTAAATATTCTAGAAACATATCTACATATTCTTTCAAAATAGTCACACCATCTATTTGAACATTCCTTTCCTTACCCACAGTTATTTTATTCTCTTCCTCCCCAATAATTGAATTAAGTTGACCTAATGGGGGTCGATCTAGGTAAGAATCAGGTGCTGATGATTCTGCTCTAAAGATAAGGTGTTCATTATCATTATTATCAAAAATATTAACCTCCTTCTTCTTACAATAAATTTTCGCATCATAGTCTGAAATCCAATCCATACCGAGGATTATATCAAATTTAATCAGTTGTATGATGATGAGATCAGTAGATAAAGAACATTTATATGCCCTAATGGGAACAGACCCATAGAACTTTGTAGCAATGATACTTCCCTTAGGAGTTTTAACTAAAAACTCCCTTGTTAACTCAAATTGGAAATATCTAATTTTCTTATCAAACTGGGAAGATATGAAAGAATGCGATGATCCAGAATCAAATAAAGCATTGGCTAAACATTAGGAAACCATTGAATTACTTTCCACCACGTCTTTAGAAGCTTCAACCTTAGCAATAGTGATAACATAAGCATGGCCTTGATACCTTGGCCTTTTCTAAGGTAATTTACCCTGACGCTTAGGACATTCATGTTCATAATGTCCCATATCCCTGTAATTATAGAATTGAATATTCGTAGCTTCTTTCTTCCCAATGGAATCACGAGCTTGGTGGCCTTTTTCACCACACTTGTAACAGACTCTCATTCCTTTCAAGCAAGTACCAAGATGTTTCTTCCCACATTTACTGTAGGATGGATATTCATCTATTCCCATCTTCCCTGTATTTTTATTTCCAGAGTGATTAGAAGATCTCTTCTTATCTTGCTTTTCTTTAAAGTCATAAGACTTAGAGAATTCTTTTTCTGTCATGATAGAGCATGAGAAAATATCTTCGTACAACGAGAAGGTTTGAGAGACTAATGCTTGATGGAGAAATAGTTTTAACCCATCAATGAAATGATCAATATTACTTCATGGGTTACGTATATAATCTGTAGCATACCTTGCTAACCTTGTAAAGTTAGCCTCATACGTTTCTACATTTTCATCCTTCTTTTGCCTCAGACTCAAAATTTCCTTTCCATATCTCCTCGATGGTCACGAGGAAAGTATTTTTCTATGAAAATCTCTTCAAACTCCCTCCATTCCATATTTGATACTTCATCATATTCCACCGTGTTTTGAATCAATGACCACCATTGACCAGCATCTCCAGTGAGGTTGTAAACTGCAATGATAACCCTTTCAATACTCACCAAGGCATAGACTATTTTCTCTAAGGAATTTATCCATTGCTCAGCTACTAAAGGATTTTTACTCCCATTGAATGTCAGTGGTTATTGCCTCATGAAGCGGTCTAACATTGATCATCCATGTCGTGGATCTGGGTGTTCCATATGAGTAAGGTTATTATTCATAACCTGAGTGAGTAGTCCCATTATGGTGATAAGCTGATCAACACTGGTTGTATCCCCAGCTCCACTATAATTATCTTGAGTAGGAGGGAAATCCCTAAATGGAGTGCGTGCATTGATAAGGTTTCCATTTATTCCACTAGGCGCCATTTCTAATGAATGGAAAACACTAGATTAGTTTATGAATCGCAATACATAAATCCCAACTTGTAAAACACTTAACATGAATTTAAAAGTTTATAGATATAATCCATAATCATAAAAATGTTTTCTTTGAAAAATTATATACGCATAAACCCTTCATAATGGTTTGTAAGAAAATTAGAATTATCCTAAGCATATCCCCCTGTAGTTTTTTAACCAAGAGTGCAACAAAGGCCCGTTGTTGTGCACCAGTTCCCGTTCGAGTCTAGCTCAAAGCGGTGTTTTTGGGTTTTACCCCTAGGTACATTTGTGGCAGAACCGCATCTACCTACTCGTATCCAGATAGGGATGTATTTCTTGGAAAACTCACGAAATCTCTACAATACAAAAATTCAAGGAAGTTATTCTATACTAATCCTCAAAGTCCATCTTAGGTCTATGTGCTCTAATCAGAATTTATCTAAATCTAGCTCCCAAGGTTTGTACAAAACCTTTCTCTGATACCAACTGTAATGACACGACCCTAGTTACCCAGAGTCAGTGCATTATTACATAACATAGGCATGATCACAAAATATCAAGTCTCAAAATACTGATTATTTTAGTAGCCTTGGAATAACTAGACACATTTATAAAGTTTATATTATATCATAAAGTGAAAACTAAAACAACATCTTGTCTCCACACTGATATCCCCTTATACTATACCTGCAGGTCATTCATAAAATACTTCTTCACATCCTGGGAAAAATAAAACATAGAAAGGGATGGGCTCAAATGCCCAGTAAGGATAACAATATAGGGGAAAATTTCATAAATAATAATAAACATTTAAGGCAATGTATAACTAAAATAAAATCCTTTTAAACTTGATCTTCAACATAATATAGAAAAAATAAAAGGAAATAATTCCATTTACTTATTCACATGGATATTCTAATAGTTTAATAAACACAAGCAATATCAATAACCACTTTTATAATGATCGAATGCATAATGCCAGACAATAAAAACAACATAGTCAAGGCCTTAGTCCCAAACTACAAATTAGATTTTTTCAATGCCTTGTGCCAAGATAGTTGTTTGTCTCATAAAACCTACCAATGCATCTAGGAGCTATAGCGGGCTCCACCTGTCACTTATTAAGTCCAATTCATTCCTCATATGAACAGGTTTAAACACAACATAAACATTTGTATTAAAAATAGCATACGAAATGTCAATACTATCTCTATAAACCATGAATGGAATAAAAACAACACATCCACAGTCAAACATATCACAAAACCTACAACACAATATGGAAGTTTTGTATCATAATAAATCAACTTCAAATAAGCCTAAAATCCATCAATGGATGTTTGCATAGATGAAATCAAAATTATTTGAGAGAAATATCTCTTTTTTTGAAATCATTTAAAAGTCATATAATTTTAAAATAAAATACTTACTTTTAAAATATCCTTATAAGATTTTAAGGGAAGCTTCGAAGATTTTATAATGGCAGAAAATATCCGCACCCGCTGTATAAGTTTAAAAAACACATTCTTACCTCAATTCTGTCTAAAAGGTTAAAAATGACCTTTTTTGGAAAATGATAGAAAGATTACTTTATAAACATCATATAAAAACTCAAAAAGGGTATAAATTACTTTATCCCATATTCTATAAAATAGAAAGAATGATTTGAAATACATTTTTAAGAAGCATGGATGTGGATGATAAAGAGGTCCCATTAGATAATTACGTATAAACAACCTTGGATATCGAAGACATTGTGAAATAAACTCTTACCTTGTACTTTTACTTGGTCGAGGGTAGGTTAAACTCCTGTATAATGGTGAAATAATTGTTATTAAATTATACAAGAATAATTTAAATTAATATGATATCATATATGATCTTTTAGCATTTCTTTGTTAATAATATCTTAGTATTATCGTTGTTTCGGGTGTTATCTTACTCGTTTTCTTTTATTTGTTTTGTTACATAAGCCGTGTTTGTTAAGAATGGGTTTTATCTTATTAATATCAAGAATGATATCACGTCCTTAAACATTATTTTTTATCATTAAATGATAATTATACATTAATGGATACGATGGGGTATGAATCCCATCGCGTTAGTGGAGACGGTAGTCCGTACGTACGCACGAGTGACAATATCATTCTTTTGATAATAAAATAATATATAATTGTATGGTATATCATATATAAAGAATCATTATCAAGTTATATTTATTATTTACATAAATTACACATCATTATAATACCCATCCAAATAATAATGTTTTGAATAACAATTATACCACGATGTGGAGACAGTAAGCCGTACGTACGCACGTATGGTGACATGTCATTCAAAGGATGGATAGAATACTGAATATGGTTGTACCATATTTATAATAAAATAATAGTATATAGAAGATTCTAGAGTTATTATTTTATAATGGAAATAACAAAGAAATAAGAAGTTGAAGAAAAAGGAACTTGAAAGAGGGTGGTGAAAACATTACCTCTTCTTCGGGTTCTGGCTTTTGATTTGATCAAAATGGATCCATAGGTTGGATTTATGATCAAAATAATGCCTCTAGGTTGAAGTGAGGGAAGTTAAAAGGATATTTGGGTAGGGTTTGGCCGAGAAAAATTGCTTTAAAGGTATGAATTAGAGAGAAGGGGGAGTTCCCTTTTATAAGAGGGGTGAGGGGCACCTTTGGAAAAGCTAGAAATATTATTTTATAATAAATTCATATTCGGTATCTAATAGCTTCAAACTGATTTATTTTTAGAAAATGGTGGGTATGGGTTAAAAACAACTCAAACAATAGGTTTTAAACAGGTTTGTGTCACTTTATTAACCTTATCCTTTTGTTTTAACTCTTAGTTAATTAGTTGTACATTTACTATGTCTCTTTGTATTTTTATATTATATGGTTAATAAACATATAATAAACTTCCAAGAGACCCCCCAAGTGAACCATTAATGATACACCTATCATTATATAAGTCCTTTGGCCAAGCCTCAGATTTTTAGGAATAGAATATGAATTAATAATATATTATTTGTTTTATAAACTCTTTTATGTCAATTTTGACACTATTTGGTATTTTGTTTTTGCTAAATTAATAAAATCATTATTACTTCAAAAAAAATTAATCTAACCAACCCAAATTTGTTATATTAACCTTGAAAATTAGTGTAATTCATAAGAAGTCTCAAATTACTGTTATTTGGATATTTAAAATATTAATTATTTTAATATTTCATTAATTATGTAATTACTGCATCTCCATTATATCATGAATAAATTACATTATTTAATGTCTAAAAATTATAAATAAAATAACATTATGTAGGAAATCTTTTTATCTTTCTAATGAATATTTATAGTCTAATTTATCTTATTTATAACCCTATATTAAATTTTTTTTGGTAATTAAACATTGATTAAAACTCTATTAACTCTTCTTTGAATTATATAATAATAAATGTCCTAATCTAATCCAAGTTGACCTGAATGATAACATTTTATTCATAATGGTTTTTATGGTCTAGATACACTTTTCCAATAGAATTAGCACATGTGTCAGGGTAATATTATTATCATTTTTACCCTTAATTACCCTATTTACATTTAATTGTGGTAAATAAAAGTAAAAGGTTACTATTCACCAAAAATTATTTCTATCCTATTGAACCACATTTTACTCCTTGATATTAACTATGTCTCTCGGATTTTTGAAATTCCACTTCCAGAAGTGGTAAAATTATGATTTATGTGAATTTTTAAATTCTCCTAGGATGTGGGTAAAAGATGGTGAAAAGTTCTATAAATTTTTTTATATATCTAAAATTATTATAAATTGACTCTAATGAATTACATTGAAATTATATAGGTTTTATGTGTCTATTTTGACCTTAATTAAATTTAAATAGAAAAATAATTATTTCAATAAAAATTCGGTTTTAAACTATAACTCAGTGTTTTTTTCACTATTCATCAAAAAATTGAATGTTTTCAGAAAAATACCAAAAATTCACCCTAAGATAATTTCAATATTAAAAACCCAAAAATAAAGTCCATTTTGAATGATAAAATTTATAAAATTTCAAAAAGTGGGTATTATTATTCATAACGGCTAGTTTGATTGGTTGTGATGTGTGTTAGAACTCGAAGTTGCGTACAAAACACACTACTATATTATTCAAAGAGAAGCGTATCATGGAAGCTTGGGGTGGTACAACTCCCATGTTGCAGGTGCTACTACATTACGCCCCTCAGACAAATCAAGGCTTGAATCCTAATTTATGTTATTTTATCATTTTCCTCTCTCGTTGTTTGATTCTGTTTGGTTCTGTGTTTTTGTTTTGGCACTATTCTTAACTGTGAAAAAACTATTCATCTCATCTATCTCTCTCTCTCTCACTCACTTATACCTACACAATGCCTCCCCTACTCTATAAACTCATTCCAGCTTTGCACGACACCACTGTGAACTACATCTCCATTTGTTGTTGCAACTGATGGTGATTTTTTAGATGTTTCCAATATTTTATTTATTGTTACCTTTTAGATAGAATGTTTTTTTTTCTTTTTAACCTTTTTTCTAGGTATAACATGTACATGAAGATAAAAATATGTTTCACATTATATGGGACTAATTTTTGAGGTAATTTTTTTTGACGTGAATAATATAAAGGGGTTAATATACATATTGTTTTAATGTGAATGTGTTAATCTAATTTAGGGAACTAAAGTTTAAATATTAAAGTTTATATTGGTTAACATTATCAATATGTTATATAGATATAATTTAGTAAGGAACAACCCATTTAAACATTCAATAAAATCAAAATAAGCGTCCATTTTCAATTTTTTATTTCATCCATACTCAAAAGATTTAATGTATTTTCAATAAGTGTTGTGTATATAATTGATTGATTGCTTCATAATATTATCACATTTACTGAAAAATATATTCACTAAAACATTACTATTATGAGAGAAAATGATATTCAATGGGTTAGGGAGATCATTAAAGTAGATACCATTTTTACATTATCAATGAATGGTCTCTGACAATTTCTCATGTCCTTAGAATTTATAATTATTCAAAATAAAGTTTTAAGTTTTATAAATTAATAGTAAATCAATTTTATGAGTTTAAGTTTTTTTCATTTATAAATGAAAAAATTTCATAGCACAACACACCAGATCAGATTCATGTAGAATTTTTTCCATTTTTGGCGTCATCTATACAATATGTTATAAATGAGTTTACTTTTCTAACAAATTATTTTATAAATAAATCCATACTCCAATAATGATGTGATTTTTAATGAAGTGAACTGATTTAGGAAAAATTATTTTCATTATTTCTCTGTGTGTTATCTTATTAATAGATTTCTCCTCTATAATACTATAACATCACAATTTTGTCCAACTATTCAACACTAGACCTGAGGTGAATCCAAATGTCACTCAACCCTTAGAACAATCAACCAACATCCAAAGAATTGATAAAAAAAATTTCATCCAACATGATCCATGAGAAATGTTTTAGAAAACAACTCACATGACATGGTCATCTATTAAAAATTGTACACAATAGAATCCCAGGAATGTAAATGTGTACATACATAAAAACAATAAAAAATTTATAAATCCTATGAAAAAATAAAACCCTATATGAATAACTAACCTTCCATTGATGAAAAAAACTATACAATTCTCCACCTTATATAAGTTGATACTATATCCCTTCTAATAAAAAATCAATCCATTCAACCATAAACCCAAGTAAACCTTAGCTACATGTGCACGAAGATTCCCAAATTTTGGTCGAGTAAAGGTAATTGGTATGTTTTCTTTGACAATTTTCTATACCCCAAATCTACTTGAAAACTGTGTATCTCATTTTTATTTTAGGAAAATATTCTGAATGTATGATAATTAAACAAATAATAAATCGCATAATAGTTGTAAGACACAGAAATAACTTTTTAAAAAATATACCATGTGTTTCAAAAATAAGGTTAATTAAATAAGGATTTATTTTGGTAAGATAGATATATAATATAATACACCTCATGCATAAAAGTTCACATTTTCATCCATCTTACACGAAAAGATTTACTATCATGAATAGAAATAAAATACTACAATACTCCAGTATAACTTACCATTAACAACTTAATGTAATACATCCTTAGATTCTTTATTTACTTCCATTTGTTGATGATGCATTGAAATCCCTCTTTAAAACTAGCCATCATCCAATCATTTTAATTCTAAATTTCCTTGATGACATAGCTCTTACTTGGATTATATTCAATAATATCCATCAAATTTTGTTCCAAAACATTGAATTCCACATCTCCCAACCCATTATTCAACTTTTTAATCCATTCATCCTCCCCATTTACAACTTATAATAAACAACAAAAAATGAAACTAAAAATTAATTAGAAAATAATGAATGACATTGTTTGGTTTCTTGATTAGCATTTTCTTATATGACCCACTCATTTACTTTTGAAAATACTTCATCAATATTTACATTTTATTTGGGTGCAGTCACATTGGATCCTTTTTGAACTATATTGTTATGAATACATGGATGATAATACTACTATTATGGGTGACCTCTTAAAAATACTCATGTTGTACATGTTTTGGGAAAAAACACAATGAGCGCACAATTTAATTCTCCCTCCTCTTCATCCTTGAAAATTTTTAAAGGGTTGCAATATATATATTGAATGTATTCCTCCTAAAATCAGCATAACTCTCTGACCATTCTTTTGGATTTATCTTTCGGATTCTTTCTATTAGAATATTGGAGAAATATATAGTTGCCAAGATCTCCTATCAACTGCATAGCAATAACACCAAAATTTTTTATCTCCTCTATTCCCTTAAAAAATATTTTAGATGTAGGGAAAAATATTAAAGTTTTTTTAGTGGAAGTAAATAAATTTGAGTGGAATTAATGTGAATTTTATTGTCCAATCCTCATTTTTAAAATGTAATATGTTTGAATCCATAATTAAAACTCTGTTCAGGTTATTTTTTAACCTCATCTAATATAGAGATCTTATATTTGTGATAAATGTGAGGTAAAATAACTAATAACAAAGGTTAGAGATGGTCCATATAATTGGGGATGAGTTGATGTTATAACAGTAGTGTTAGACACCTTTCATATAATGAATAGTTATTATTTCACATTTTATCTTGAGACCTTTCCCCCATCAATTATATGTTTTTTAACTACCCTATACAGTAGTTATCCAAAATGATTACCAGTACCCTGTATGGGATGAATATTTTTGGTGTAGTTAAATAGACATAGGTGGATGTCCACAAAATATATTGGAAAGAAATCATGAAATATAATTCATTAACAATTATTTGGGAGTTTTGTAACCAAGTAATTTGTGACCACAATGATTGGAGTAAGGATATTTTGATATAAGGAGTCCAATCCATAATTAATATTTGTAAGAAAATAAAGCATCTCATGATGGATTAAATAAAGTCAGTGGAGGTTAGTTGTACTGTAGTATTGAAGTATCGTATCTCCATTCAAGAAATAAATTTTTTATAGAATATGAATGAATATATAGACATTTAACCATGTAGTGTATTGGGTTTTTATTATTCAAGATAAATTTAATGATTGACTAAACAAGATAGAAATGTCTTCTACACATGATAATGTTACCAATCCTGAGGAAGAAAATAGTATTGCTGATGAAAGTGTGTAATTATTCAGGGATCAAAAACATGTTGATGAAAATAAAAAACAACGAATCACATCATAATGGTGAATAGAATTATCAATTAAAGAAGACACAGTATAAAATTTGAGGTTGGTTTAAATCAACATGGCCAAACTATTGACCCCATAAAGTAAATATTCCTTAGTTTTTTGGGGTCACAAAGAGGATGAATTTTCTAATTGTAATTGATTCATGGAGCCACTTCCTCCCAATAATGAAGGAAATCATTTGGAAATATAGAATAGTAATTTTATAATATAATTTTACAATTTTACTGAAAATTATAGAATGAAATGTTGATCTAATTTTTAATATTCCTTCCAGAATTAGTTTATTTTAGAAGATTTCTCAATGAAATTTTTCTTAATAGCCACTGAAAAATCCCATAGAGGATTATAGTCTCTTCTTATAAATTTCCATCTTAGGTATGTTAAGGGGAAAGTAAATCCCCAACCATGAGTTAGTTATAAACACATTATAAAGTATGAAATATGGAATGATTTCATCGATTGTCACCCCCATATATGAATTCAATGAAATTAAAGTTGATAATATATTATTCAACACTATTTTTTCCAACGTGATTTAGTTTATTTTAAATTTATAAAATATCCAATGATTTCTTATAATAAATAAAATGCATAAAAAAGAATGTACCCCTATTAGAAATTATTTATTGGAGATGCTTCATTAGATAAGAAAATTTTGTATATATTTTTTGACAATAACAGTTTATTTATGAGAAATGAAACAAAATATATGATTTTTTATATGTATATTTATGAATAAAAATATAAAGCCACATCCATCTCACTTCATGTGCTGTGGAAGGAGGCTCGTGTAAATAAATATGGTAAATTAGTTGATGATAAAACAAAAACAATATGGGAAACATGTGTAAGTATGCCATAACTATTATTATTTATGATTTATATAAAAATTACATAAAAAAATATATTGATGTTCATATTATTTATATGGTTTAGACCAAAGAATTTAAAACGATCATAGAAGAGGGAAATATAAATTTAGTACCTTTAAATCATCTTGAACAATATATTTTCATTAGAGGATTAAAATTTGGAGTGTCTCCTAGAATATATTTGGACAAGATAAAACCACATGAAGATACATATAATATAGTGAGATGATTGAATACACAAATAGGCTCACAGAAAGATATTACTATTTAGTCTAGTTTGGAAGACCAATGTATGATAAATGATCAAATAAAACTAGCGATGGAGAAAATAATTACACATAAACCAAATGACCCCACAAGATTTGAGGCTAGTCATTCCAACAAGAACACACCTTACCTATGGCAATCAATTTTGAAATTACTCTTTCTCATAAATGTTAATAAAAATACATCAGATAACTTACCATTTATAAAATTCATCGTGGTACAATTGTATGTGATTTGTATTATTCAATAACTACACATCGTCGTGTTGTGATCAGTATAATGTATAATATCTCGGAAGATAATCTAAACCATCAAGAACTCCTAATATATCTAATGATAGTAGGAATTTAGGTGGAACATGAGTTGATGGATGAGTTGAATGTTCCACTTTATGGTCTATAAATTAAAACGGTCAATGATACTATTAAATATTTCATAGCATGACCATTGAATCATATAATGATATATGAGATATGTATTTAAAAAATTCTTTCATATGGAAACATGTCACCGTTGAAGATAAAAGGTATGAAATGTTTTATTTTATTAAACATAGATACAATTTATGGGAAACATAAATTTTAATCTAAAAAATATAATGAATTGACTAAGAAACCAAAAATACCTTTTGAGAGTAACATCTCCCAACCAATTTCGGATAACAATTTATTATCAGTAAATATCCATGCAGAGACCAAATTTAAAGATAGAAATATGTCTTATATTGAATATTAAGAATATATATATATATATCGAAATTACATGATCAAAGTAATTGGTCTCGATACTATAAATGATATTCTCAATCATGAATGGTTGGCCATTACAATTTTGAATACATACATAAGGTACATTTCCATAATATGTTTGTCCAAATAGTGAGATAATTTTTTAATTAAATTTAATAACTATTCAAATTTTCTACAGGAATTAATATTATAACTATATATATTTATGATTTTTCAAAGTTTGATTTGGATTAATTAATCCCTGAATAATTTCTATGGAAAAACATAATTAGGAAGATGAAGAAATTAAAAAGAAAAAATACAAGTTACACAAAGTGTTTAATGAAAAAATTATCATATAAAACTCATTTTGATGCATAAAATTCAGAGGTAAAACTCTTTGATCTAATAACTATAAATATATTTTTAATTTTATACTATTTATTTGTTTTGTTTTTTAGTGATCACTTAATTCTAATAGCAGTCAATATGGACACCAATAATATTTATTTTTTGATGTAATTCATGGATATCCAACCAAATTACCACACATGATGTGTATATTGAATTTAAAATACTCTATAATAAATATTTTATATATAAAAATTGAATTATATTTTTCAGTCTATGTTCTAAAAATAATTTTATTATATTAGGGTCTTCATTGAATAATGGTGAGATGATGGAATGATGTTTGTTTCTATAGAGGAAAATCCTATGGATTAATAAAAATGGATAAAATTAAGGTTTATATAGAAATATATAACTATAATAATATTTTAAATTAATTTACTTATTTTGTTCAATGTTTCTACAGTGTCTGGAATAATATGATGACAACGATTGTGGTTATTGTGTTTGAAAATTTATGATAAAGATCATAAAGAATGAAAATTCCACCATCCCTAATAGGTAATTTCCTAAGGTAACTATAATTTCATTAAATATATTTTATTTTTATTTTTTCATTATTTTCTCAGTACTATCAATATTGCTGACAACCTATACACTCAAAAAGAGAAATAATTTTTTTAGATATTAGTGGGTGGCCATGTTTTTTCCAAAATGTAAGCCGACTAAAAATTTAGGTGATTACCTATAATTTTCATGATCTAGTTTGAGTTATGACCTTTATAATATATTTGGGGTGTGGAGAATTATTTTTATAATTCATATATTTTATTTTTTGATCTCATTCTCACAGATAAATTTAATTGAGGAAATAAATTTGTTTAGAAGCACTAACTTACAAACAATAAATTTTTTGAGAAATAGAGGAGGAATAAGAGGAGGTGGAGCCAGAGGAAGAGGTAGAGTAAGAGATGGAGACCATCATAGAGGAGGAGGAAGGGAAGGAGACTAAGGAAGACTGTATAGATGAGGAATTGAATCTTTGGCTTCCAAACAATAAAATTATTGGGCAATGAATTAATTGAGTATCATACAATTATTTTGTTTGATAAAAATTGTTAAAAAGTGCTCAAAAATATTTTTTAGTTGAAATAAGAGGCAATATGAATATTTTTCTGGTGGTTTATTGAAATAATTTTTCTAACCATTTTTATGTGATTTTATACAGGGTAGTAATCTACATGTAGGATCCTTCTATATTTGAAGCTTCAATTTCTCTACTAGTGTTATTTAAAAAAGATCTATTAGAATCCCAATCATCATACATGAATATAATCTAATATAAATGTTTGAAGAAATATATGTATAATCATCCACTGAAGTCATCAAGGGTCTAAGGGAACTATTGGAGGAAAACCAGCATTGATATATCCAGGTCATTGTGGAAGTATGGTATCCATGTGTATTTTATCAGTTTCAAATTGATTTCTTAATAACAAAAAATGTCACTTACTCAAAACATTAAAAAACACACTCGTATTGTCTTTATAATTTAGAACAATTATTTAAAATTCATTTGTTACATGTATGGATTAGTATTATGTCAAAATCACACACAATGTGACCTGTATAAATTAAAGTGCGTGTTTCTAGTTTAAAATGAAATTTTAGTAAAAAACCTAAGGGGTACACACATAAGTGAGGAAATACATTCATATAATTTTGGTACATTATGATAAAGATCCATAAGTCATTTGGGATGTGAAAGAAATAGTCACACCTCAATCTAGTTCATATTGTGACCGGTATGTCTTCATGTGTGTATTTTTTTTCAAAATTGACATTAATTTTAGTGAGAAATACTATTGATATACTCAAAACCAAGAAAAAAGGTTCATATTGTTTTCATACATTATAAAAATGATTCATAATATATATTTATACATGTAAGAATCTTCTACACCTCAATATGATACATGATATTCTTGGTATGACTCAATGTGTCTATTATCAGTTTAAAATTAACATTTTAATACAAAAAAAGTGTCACTAATTGAAATAAAGAAAATTCACACATATAGACTTGATAAATTTAGAAAGAAAAATTCATAATTAATATTTGATTTGTAGGAATCGATCTCATATCAAACTCACACACGATGTGATATGTGTGAGTAAAAGTGCATATTTTATGCTTGAAATAGAATTTTAGTAAGAAAACACCAGTGGTACACTCAAAACCACATAGAAAAATTAATATTATTTTTATAATTTTTAAAAATGATCCAAACATCATTTGAGACATGTCAGAATCATATGCACCTCAATTTGATGTATGGTGTGACCAATATGACTTCAAGTGCATCTTTTAAATCAAAATTCATATTAATTTTAGTGAAACAATAACTCACATGCTCAAAAAAAAGAAAAAAATTAGATTGTTTTGGTACATTAGTAAAAGGATCCATAAGTAATTTGTTATTTATAATAATCAACCACATTCAATCTCTTACAGGATGTGCCCAGTATGACTAAAAGTGTGCATTGTCAGTATAAAATTGATATTTTAATACAAAATGTATCACTCACACAAGGACAATAAAATACACTCAAGAATTTCCTGATCATGTAGTAAAATTATTCATAATTTATTTTTTTCATGTGATAGTCAGTCTCACCTCAAACATAGACACGATGCAACTTATATGACTCAAAGTGTATGTTTCGAGTATAAAATGACATTTTAGTAAAAAACACATGTGGTGTACTGAAAATAGAAAAAACACATTCATATTGTTTTGAAACTTTATGAGAAATATATTTAAGACATTTTGTATGTGTATGAATTAGCCTCACCTCAATATGATGCACAATATGACCAATTTGACTCTATATGCATCTTTTTATTCAAAATTGACATCAATTTGAGTGAAAAACAACTTACATACATAAAACCAAGAAAAAAATTTTAGATTGTTTTTTACATATTATAATGATCCATAATCCATATTTTATTTTTATAAATCAACCTCACATAAACCTTACTCACAGTGTGACCAGTGTAAATCAAATTGTCAATTTTTAGTTTAAAACTGACATTTTAATACAAGAATGTGTCACTCATTGAAAATAGTGAAAAAATGATCGGATTATCTTGATAACATAGGAAAACAATTTAAATTTATTTTTTTACTTTTAGGAATCTTTCTCATGATAAAACCATACACTATGAAACCAATATTACTAAAAGTGTATGTTTCTGATTTGAAATGAAATTTTAGTAAAAAAGAAATGTTTCTTACTAAAAACAGAGGAAAAACTTTTGTATTGTTTTGATAATATAAGAAAAATATACATATGTCATTTTAGATGTGTCAAAATCAATTAAACCTCAATTCGATGAATGTTGTGATAGTTATGACTCCAACTTCATTTTTTATTCAAAATTGACATTAATTTTAGTGAAAAAAAACTCCCATATTCAAAACCTAGAAAACGAATTTAGATTATTTTGGTACATTAGGAAAAACAATTCATATAACATTTTTGATGTGCACAAATATTTTACACCTAAATCTATTAAATGATGTTATTGTATGACTCAATGTGTTAGTTATTAGTTTAAAAAATTCATTTTAATACAAAAAGTGTCACTCACTAAATACCAAGAAAATGAACTCAGATTGTCATGATAATTTATAAAATGATTCATAAAACATTTATGGGATGTAGGAATCATCCTCATATCAAACCCACACATGATTAATCCTTTATGGCCCAAAATTCCCATTTCAAGTTTAAAATGAAATTTTAGTTAAAAACACATGAGACGTACTAAAAACCAAGGAAACACATTCTATTTGTTTTGATACTTTTGGAAAATGTTACATATGTCATTTGGGATGTATAAGAATCATTTGAACCTCAATCTAACAGATGGTGTGATTTTTATGACTCCAAGTGCATCTTTTTATTCAAAATTTACAATAATTTTAGTGAAAAACCAATTAACATATTCAAAACTAAGAAAAATCATTAATATTGTTTTGTTACTTTAGTAAAACAATCCATATGTTATATTTTATATGGGTAGGAAACACCCAAACAAGAATATGACTCACGGTATGACCAGTTTGACTCAATGTGTTTGTTATTAGTCTAAAATTTATATTTTAATAAAATAAATTATCACTCATTGAAAAATGTGAAAACATGCTTTTATTATCTTGATTAAATAGGAAAATTAATCAAAATTATTTTATATCGTGTATGAATCAGTTGCTTGTCAAACCCATGTAGAATACAACTTGTATGATTTAATGTGTCTATTTTCAGTTTAAAATTAGATTTTAGTAGAAAATGTGGCATACTCGAAACTAAGGAGACACATTCATATTGTTTTGATACCTTAAAAAATGATCCAAAAGTCATTTGGGACATGTAAGAATAAGGACTACCTCAATCCCACCCACAATGTGAATGATATGACTCCATGATCTACTTTTTATTCAAAATTGAGATTAATTTTAACAAAAAAACAACTCACTAACTCAAAACTGATCAAATACTTTCAGAATGTAAGGGTACTTTAGGAAAAAAATCAATAATTTAATTGTGATTTATAGGAATTAACCATACCTCAATAAAACACATGGAGTGATTAGTATGACCCCATGTAATACTTTTTATTCAAAATTGATATTAATTTTATTAAAAAAAACTATGATACTCTATAATACTGTTATTTTCTTGTATTTATGTTGGAAATTTTATTTCATTTACATTCTGTATCTGTATCTGATTTTTCTAATTTATGTTGTTGTTTCTAGGGATGTTTTTTATGATGCTATATGTTGTCACAACACACATTCCCTTTTTCTGGTGCTGTAATGTGTTGTACCAATACACTGTATCAATTCACTTTATCAGTGCTAAATAAATGCACTCATAAATGGTGTCTATTAGTAGGGATTCCAAAAGTGTTGATAATAATGTGCTTTATTAGTTCTTTTTTTCACAGATAAAGGTCAAAATTATCATCTCTTTTCTAGAGCTGATAAAAGCCTTGTAATTTTAACCACACTATGGTAGTCCGCACTGATAATGGGTTATGCTATTGCTTTTAAAGGCCACTATTGTAGTAGTGAAAGTAATGTTAATTGAGAATTTCTCTTCTAATAGTTTTATGAAACCGGTTCAAATGATAAAGAGAATGTATAATATTTTGATTTTTTGTTATAGCATAATTTCAATGGTTTTCCATAGTTGTAACCTATGATTAATTAATTTTTTTAATTCAATGTGGAATAAGAATAACTTGTGTGACAAAGATAATTTATAGGGCCTATGTTTCCAATCTTGTTGATACATCCATGTTTCTTGATTTTGGATCTATGAGATCTCATTTCTGTGTGAATGTTTGATGCATTGTTTTAGGTCATTGATTTCCCTATTAGATATTATTTTTTTTCTTATGATTTTATTATGTGATATGAAATTGATCTCCACTATGTGATGTGATATGGGATGGGGAGACCCAAACATGTAATGATCCTAGGTTGGATGATGTAACGTGATTGTAGGATTGTTGGGTCTGGGATGGCTAATGGTATGTGGGTAGGGAATCAAAAATGATGTGTCACCAGTTGATGCCCGTGATGGAAATATGAATCAAGATATCCATGTGGGTATATTGGATGAATCCAT
The DNA here is from genome assembly GCA_963277665.1 of Viscum album. Classification (NCBI taxonomy): domain Eukaryota; kingdom Viridiplantae; phylum Streptophyta; class Magnoliopsida; order Santalales; family Viscaceae; genus Viscum; species Viscum album. Next base: position 229,057,446 of record OY728162.1, read on the forward strand.
AGATGATATAATGGGTTAAACCTCGTAATACCCATTGATGTGATTCTGAGATATGGGATGCTCACTTGTGAATCTATTTAATGGTTGATGGATGAGTTTTTTCTCTACTTTCCATTCCCCACTACTTGAGGTAGCTGGGTGTGTTTGGTTGCATGATTCCTCTTGATGATAGCTTATGATAGTATTAATTGAGTAATTTCTTTATGGAATTATTCTAATAATTTATAAAAAATTATTAACCAATGGGGTTGGTATTTCTGGAATGTAGATCCAAACAAGATGATACTCTTGATAAAATATGGACTAGGTTTGAATTATTCAGTGAGGACATGGAAATTAATCAGATAGTTAATGTACAAGGTGTAAAAATTTTAATTGTTAATTAATTCATAATAAGTTAATTAATAAAATGAGTTCATTAAATGTAAATAAGTAAGTAATTTATCTCTATATAATTCATGAGTTCTTATTAGATATTTGGTCTTTTGAATGGTAGTTTGGAGTCTTATCGATATTAGCTACAGTTGAGTATATGAATGGGTTATGCTAGTAGACTGGATTGGAGCTATATTATATTCATTATATTTTTTTTATTTCATATTCTACCCCACCCATCTCAGTAAGGGTGACTAACACCCATTAGACTATGGGAGGGTGTTTTCCACAACATCATACTGAGAAGATAGATGTGTCACTACCCACTTGAGCCCCACTCTCTTCTCTTGGTAGTTACAAGTTCTAGTATACATGCTACTTGGTTTCTCCATATATATATATATATATATATAGGGATGTGATGTATTGTTCTTATTTCACACACATGTATTACCAAATATTAAATTTAAAATATTATTATAGGTATGATGTGTGTATTTTGTGTGGTCTTGTGGTACTTTATTTTTTGGGCTATAATGTCTTGAGTTATAACACCTAATGTATGATACACATTATGCGGGCTATGGTTGATCTCAAAAAATACTCAGTTAAAATATACATATATTTTAATGATATAATGTGATGATTTGATGCACAAGGTGCATGTTGTGATTAATTTCAATGGTGTCTTCTTGGTAGCCTATTTTTGGGAGAGATGGATCAGTGCATCCGATTTTGGGGAAGAGCAGAAAACTAGTGGTAAAGAGAGAACATGGTATTATTGATGTTTCATTACTATATTATATTCTCTATTGTATGTGATACATGGTGATTTTAATCCATTGTGAGGATGTGAATTTAGTATACACATTTAAGTGATGAATTAGTTTCATTATTGTTCACTATTTTTAAGCACAATTTCTTTACCTTCTACATGAGATGCTATAGGGAGGATCCTAATGAGTATACTGTTGTACCCGTCATATATATATATATATATATATAATATTTATAGGTCATCTGTATAAGTTTTAATATTTGGTTGTATATATCTGTCTCGTGGTTTTCTAGGGGATGTTTGGGCTTCATGGTAATTTTTGTATTTAACTTTTTGTTAATTATAGTTTTCCTTTCAGTTTTTGAACTATATGAAATTGAATTTTTTGAATTGGGGTTTCTTTATATATATGTATGATTATTTTTATATTTTTGTATATTTATTATATCTATATTCTACATATTCTCTTAATGGGTAATTCCCCCATTATATATGTTTATTATACCCTCTATGCTAGTCTCAAACTGAGTGACTCATATAGGGGGAAATTTAATAGTTACCATCACCCTTCCCTCATTATCGACCTAAGTGGAGTACTCTCTGGGGGGATAGTGCTATGAATGAGTGGTATTAGAGGTCAATTTTTTTGGTATTAGTTGGATTTTGGAGTTAGAGACATGTGAGGATGCATGGGTTGGTAGGGAAAATGTGTCATATAAGTATAGTAAGTTATATAATTCTTGGATACAATATAAGAAAAGGGTCTTTAGGCCCCCCTATCATTTTGATGAAAAAGCCCATATATTTATTAAGCCAAATAGATGAAGTGATACTGGTCGAAGGGTAGACCCCTAGAAAAGGATCATGCACCATTCTTCTTTCACCTGTGTTTGAAATAGTTTGACCTTGGGATATGTTAAAACCATAACAAGATACTAATTAATTAATTAATCTAAAATATTCTATATTCTAGGTTTAGTATCTCTAAAAGATTTTTCATTTATTAGTCAATGCATTAGGTTGACCTCCTCTTAAGGGATGTTCCAATGATGTTCAACGTGATGTTCTAGTTGAATGATTCAGAGTAGAGGTCAATAACATGGAAACTTGGAGGAGGAACGTATGAGTGTTTTATCTCTATGGTCTATAAATTTATGAGTTCTACATTAAATATTCAGTCACAAAAGTTTGTCCTGATGAGGTTGAGATAGATATTATATGGTTATGTTCATAAGAGGAGTATTGGGATTCATGGATTATCATAGGGATAGTGGAGCAGCGTGGTAGTGGTTGTTCTTATTGCTCAGGGACTGTGAGAAGTCTATAGTCACATGTGGGAACTTTTGAGACCTTATCTGAGGGAAGTTTTATTATTCAATTATGAAAGTAGGCAGTCCCCAAGAGTTTCTTACCCTTTGACATGGGAGTTCCAATGTCTAAGCATTCGGTATACATTTCAAGTCCCATCTTCGACGTTCTTTAGACATTTTACCAGATGGGGAGGCTAGGTACACAAATTCTAAGGTGGATTTGTATCTTGATATATATTTCCAGTTCATTCCATTTATGGAGAATACAAATCATGAGGTGATAGAAAGAGTAGTTATTATTAAGGGGAAGTTTTAGAAAAAATTGAATCATCATTAGAGGGGAGTCATCTAGATTCAATATGAAGAAGAGACGTTGCAAGTGGTTCCCAATTTCCTAGACGGAAAAGCCTTTAGCTAGGTGGGGGAGATTCTAGCACTCATCATCTAGTTTCTCTAGGGGAAGCGACTTTGAAGCCTACATCAATGGATCAAATGCGTGTTTTTATTATAGAGGATGAGGTCATCAATTGTGAGAGTGTCCAACCTTTCTATATAGTAAACATGTTCCATGTTTTCCTCTTAACGTTCCTCTATTGAGGAAGCTTTAGATGAGATAATACCAATATGGTGTTCTATTTTTGGATATGTAGAGAAGAGATAGGGTGGGAAAAATATATCCTCAAGATTCTCCTCATCCTCAGGTAGTAGAGAGAGTCCATGTTGGTGGTGGTTAATTATGTCATTAAGGTCATGGAGTAGGTCATGGTCATATTCTTTCTATAATGTTTCATGTTCCAGCTAAGCTAGAAATCATTTGAGGTACCCTTTTATTTTTTTGACATAAGTTGATGCTTCCTTTTTCCAAGGAAAGACATACTCCATCATATTACCTACCCACATCGAGGCTTTGATAATTGAGGTACAGAGGCTTCTAGTTTCCCTTGCATTGACTATGATAGTTGGTGGTTGAGATGACTTGTATGATATATGTAGTGGCTATGAGCTAGATCATGGTCAACACTACTCTTTAGGATATTTCCAATGGTTACAAATACAATTATATGTAATCATCCTCATCATGAATTGGTTGTATTTGGTATTTTATATTTTCGATTTCTTTAGGATTTAAGTTGTGGTTTGTGGAGTTTATGGATAGAAACTAGTGTTTTTATATGAGTGAGACCCTTACATGGGACAGATGCATGTTCCTCTATTTTATTATTTGATGTCTGAGTTTATTATGAGCTCATAGAATGTTCGACATTAAGTGAATCCTAGGTTTTTTGAAGAGTACCTTGATGCCTTTCCATGGGAGGCTTTATCATTACCCCTTGATAGGATATTGAGTTTCAGATCAAGCTACAGTTAGGAATGTCTCTTATCTTAATTTCACTATATAGTATGGTTACTTATGAGTTGTGAGAGAAGCATGTGGAGATTTATAATCTATTTTAGAAATATTTGTTTTGATGTGTGCATCACCTTTGGGTGAATCTATTTTTCTCATGAAGTAAGAGAATGGATGTATGTGGCTTTGAATCGATTTTCGTTGCTTGAACCATGTGACAATGAAGAATCACTACCCTCTTACAAATATTGATGGTTTATTAGATTAGATGAAGGGACCAAGATAGTTCTTGAAAATAAATTTGAGTTCTGGATATTATTAGAAGTGAGTTAAGGATGAGGATAGTTAGAAGCCTACTTTTTTTTCATCACAGTCATTATAAGTTCATTATGATTTCATTAAATCTAAAATATTATCAATCTATGTTAATTGAGTTAATTAATTAATTGTTCATAGAGATACTTGATAAGTTCCTGGGGGTTTTCATCGATGACATATTTGTGTAATCAGTGTCTAAGGAGGATCATGTAGAGAATTTGCATACCATTTTTCATGTTGTTCACCATGATAAGTTTTTTGGAAGTAATTGAAGTGTGTCTTCTTGGATATTTATAACCTTTTATTATGGAATGTTTTGTCCCAATAGGGATAACCTATAGATACTTTGACGATAGAGAAATTTTTTTCTTGTAAATCAGCAAAAAAATGGAAGATTTATAGGGTTTCGTTGCTAATGAAAGGTATTATAGGTGGTTTATAGCCTATTAATATTGGGTTGTGACACCCCTAATAGCCTAAATATAGAAGGATCTACAATTATTGAGGAATAACCACTTTTTTTTTCAGATTTGGAGTACCCAAATGAAAAGTTTTTTAGTGCCCAAATCCATTTTTTCTAGAGGAAAGTGTTTAATTTGAGGTCATATATTATTCATTGCATCTTAGATTGATATGTGTTATATTGTAGAAGATATCGGTTTTTTTATTTGGGTATCAGAAGATACATCCCAATGAGGCTAATAATTCCACCCATGATCGTTAGTTATAGGAAATCATGTTTTCTTTGAGGTTTTAGATATATTACCTCACTAGTGAGATGCATTTGGTTTTTACAAACCATAAGTTATTGAGTTATGTCTTCACCAAGTGTGACATTATCATTCATTATCATTGATGGTTATAATTAGTGCCAAATTAAAATTTTTATATTTCATATAAGAATAGAAAGGGAAATGTGGTAGTTGATGTGCTGATTTGGAAATCACATATTTATGTTGTGTGTGAGTATGGAGATTCATGTTGAGTCATGAATGAAATCACAGTAATTCATATTGATATGGGATAGGTTGGAGTTAGATGTGGTTTTTTTAGATAATTGCGGGGTAAAAATTATTGTAGCAGTTGGGGGAGTGCTATCTTGGCGATTCTGAGGTAGAGGTCTGGAGAGACTGAGTTGTTTTTGGTGATGCACTTAATTATTGGTTTGAGGATGGATAAAATCAGTTGTTGTTCTAGGGAAAGATTTTCATTTCCTTGTTAATGTGTGGGATTATTCCCCATTATTTCCATAGTTCCCCCTTTTTAGTACATCCTAGTGATACAAATATGCAATGAGCATTGAGAGGCCTTTCTTGGTGGCATGTGTTGAAGTGTGTAGTTATAGAGTTAGTTTCTCATTGTTTGATCTTATATAATGTGAAGGTTAATAATCTTTTTCCTAGTTGTTTTCTTCATCCATTAGATGTTCTACATTATATGTGGGATGAAATATTGATAGACTCTATTACTTGTTCACATCAGAATCAGGGAGAATATGATTCTATATGTGTGATATTGGATTGATTGATAAAATCATCACACTTTATAGTGATCAAGGAGTTTAGATCAGTAGAGTTTTTTTTTGAGGAAGTATGGAGATGATGTGGTGTGACTCCACAGAGTCCTAAGGATGATCATCTCTGATTTATACTATTTTTTTAGTTCTATGGTGTGGAGATGTGCTCAGTATTCTTTTATCCCTCCATAGTTTCCCTTTGGCAGTACATCCTGATGTGAAAAAGATGTAATGAGCCTTGAGTGGTCTATTTTGGTGGCATGTGTCTAAGTGTGTAGTTATAAAGTTTTCTTCATGATTTTTGATCATCTAGAATGTGAATGATAATCAACTTATTCTTAGCGCTTTACTCCATCCATTAAATGTTCCCCATTAGATATTTTATGGAATATTGATATACTTTGTTACTAGTTCACCTCATGCTCAGGGAGGCTTTGATTATATATGGGTGGTAGTGGACTGATTGAAAAAATAATCCCACTTTATAGTGATTAGTGAGTGGAGATCAGTAGAGGATTTTTTGAGGCAGTATCTGGAGGAGGTACTGTGACTCTACAGAGTCACAAGGAATATCATCTCTAATTGAGATTAGTTTTTTTTCTAAGGTGTGCTGAAGTGGTCAGTGTGATTTTTCCCTTAGTTATGCCTTTATTTTCAGCAACAGATGGACGATCAGACATAGTATACCATCCAGACTCTTGGGTACATGTTAGGATATTATGTCCTAGATTTTAGATTTTTGTTGATGTGGAATCTGACCATGGTTATGTATTCTTACAATATTAGATTCTGCTCTACAATATTTATGGCTCTAATTAAATCTTTCTACACCTAACCTTGAAATTATAAAATGTGATGTACATTGGTTGGAGAGGAATCAATTCTTAGGATCACTACTATAAGTGGCCTTTAAAGTGCTAGAATATACCTTTATGATAATTAACAATTCACTGACTACCATAGAATAGTTAAAATCCCTAGGATTTTATTACCAATATATTGGTTATGATAAAATACACCTTTTATTAGTGATTTTATTTATATCTCATAGATGACACACTGATAATGGGGGATAAATATTTTGGTGTTCGAACCCACCCAACCATTATCAGTGCTACCCACCCCCTGTATCAGATCTTATTACCCACTCACTCAGGAGATCCCCCCCATTATCAACAATATGTAATTCTAGCCTCCCATGCACGCTCTTGCCTCCACCTAGTTTCTAACCAAAGAAATCCATCTCATAAGACAACACATTTTCTACTCCACTCTATTGTTTTGTTATAAATTTTATGAAATATCTTTATATTTATATATATAATTATCTTTTTATACATATATATATATATATGTTTATAAAATATGTTTTTTGGGAAATATATAATATATATAAACATGTTTAGATATTTTTTTATAAAATTAAATTTTTATGTGTGAATATATTAAAAAATATGTATATATTTTATATATTTGATTATAAATAACCATAAAATATTTAAAATGATAAAAATTAAAAACCAAAATATAAATATTAATGTAAATCCTAGAATAAAATTCAGTTCCCCCAGAAAACCAGCAAACAATCCCACTTAAACGAGCTTAAAATTACATCGAATGATAAAAAATTAGGGTATCCTTACAAAGAATAAAGTTTTAGAGGACATAAGAGACTATTTTGGACTTGAAAAATTCTACTGGGGATTCCCATGGTCATTAGGGAATATAGATCATTTTAATCTTCAATTTGATATGTGGTAGATCCCAAAAAGACACTCATATAAAAAAATTAGGGTCGTTTGATGTTCGACTTATGTTTTCAAATTGTTTTAAAACAATTATTAATTTTAATGATTTATTAATCTTAAAATTTTGTTAAAATGTATTTTATTCTATAATAATTTTGATATTATTAATTCATAATATTTTTTAATAATTTTATAAGACATTTTTAAAAACTATATTATATATTCATTTTAAATTCCAATTTATCCTTATCTAAAACATATATAAAAAATATATTTAATATTTATATTATATTTATATTAATAGAAATATAAAAATATAAAAATATTTTTTTAGTTAATTTGTTTTAAATATACCCATACACAATGATTTTTTATAATCCCTGATAAATGCCCCCTTTATCAGCAATGATAAAGGCCCCCATTAATGTTACCTTTTTAGTGTTATTAAAGAACCTCTTTAAATGCAATTTTCTAATGTTCACCAACATGTTCTTTAACAACACTTTTGTCTAACACTGTTAAATCAATAATCCTAGATAAATCTAGTTTTTTTGTAGTGGATGGAACTAGTATATAATACAAAAGAGTTGGCTTAGGTAATTTCAAATAGGATAAAGGCAGAAAATGATCATAAAAAATCATATATTGATCATTATGGGAGACCTCTAGAGTTCAATTTCAAAGATCATGTGTTCCTAACGACTACCCCTCATTATTGGTTGTGAGGGTTTAGTCATGAGAGTGATATTTCTCACTGATGTTTTGGCCTTTTGAGGTGTTGGGTCATGATGGACCTATATCATATCAAATAGAAATTCCCTAACAGATGAGTAGAATACATGATATTTTTCATGTGTGACTACTCCATAGTTATCTTCATGATGACTCTCATTTATTTTTTTTGGGATATAATTAGGTTGAAGATGATTTGAAATTTGAGAAGCATCTTTTAGAGATTCTTGACAACCAAGATAAGGTGTTTCATGGGCATGATATTCCCTTAGTTTGTGTCTTGTGGTGATATAGTGGCATGGAGTAGAGTACATGGGAATTTTATTTCTAGATAAAGACCCAATAATATAATATGTTGGATGTTTATTTCATCCCTTATAATGTTTTTCTCTTTTTTATTTGGACCTTTATGGTTTTTGAGATTTTTTCTGCTTGTTTTTAGTTGTGGCGTTGCTTTCATTTGAGACTTATCTCCCATAAGAGATTGTGAGGAGATGGTTGTTGATGATTACTCATTATTTATTCTTCCTATATTGAGTTGGTTGGGATTCTACTGTGGAGAGGAATTTTGAAAGGTATACCTTTAGGTTACTATTTGGATGACAACTTTTCATTTCTCTCTAGATTTGGTTTTGAATTATCAAGGATGATAATTTTTCAAGTGGTATATAATTTAAGAGAATGAGACCATGTAGTCTCCCCATTACAAGTTTTAAAATATTTTGGTTCTTAGAGGAGTACTAGATAATGTATAGAGGGGTTTAGATTCTAAAATCTAGAATCATAGTAATTATACAGTTTTTAAATGTGATTCACATCATGAATTAACAATCCACATCTTTTTAAGGCTATTTCTTCGTATAAATGTTGTGTACGACTTGTGATTCTAGTTTATGGGGTATTACACAACTACTAATTTTTTTGTATTAAAACTTCATGGAGTTATTTTTTAAAGATATATAAACACATCCATTTATACAATGTAAAAACAGGTTTCACACCTTGTAAATTACTTATCATGTACACATATAAAGGCTACAATTCCTCGGATTTTTATCAAACACTATGGTTCAACTGACATCCAGTCGATCCAGTGACCCTATTTCAGGGTGTTTGGTGTTTCCTTCATAATGGATTCTTACTTTTCTATTTTTCCTTGATTTTTGGTGATCTGATTTATTTTCTACCTCTTATATTTTAGTTCATCAATATAGTTCCTCATGTTTCTTCTTACCATGTATGGGATGTTTATCCCCATGTTTCTAATGGTGTTATCAATTTTTTTCAATGCGGTTATGCTATTACATCTTTTGAGGGGTACATTTTCATGTGGGAGAGGTGATCATGATCAACAATATTGGTATGTTCTTATGTGAATAATTTTGATGTCTTTATGGTATAAGATTCATTGATTCTCTATTATTTATGTAAAATCTTAAATTTATCTTGTTTTAGTTGTTTTACTTTAAGAGGATTTGACCAAATAAATATTAAACTAAATTAACAAAAAATTGGTTGGTGACCACATGTTTATGTGATTTATTCCATGATGCGGATTTGCCTCTTTATTTTCAATATTATGTGATTAATAGGTTATTAATTTTTAGGATGTTCTTATTCTTATGTTATGATGATGAAATTAGTATGAAAAACAAATCTAGAAATAATTTATAATTAATTTTATTAAGAATAATTATTGAGGAAGCATGTTTTAATATGGTGTTTCTTGTATTTTGAAAATGATCACATTGATGAAATGTGAATGATTAGTTAAATGTGATATTTCATGTGTTCTTGGAATTGATAAAGAATGTGAATAATGATAAGTATTTTTGATGATAATAAAAGGCATGTTTACAGAGAACGGTTCTTCTCACATTTTGATGAAACTAGTTTAAATTATTGAGAGCTTGTATAATATTTGGATATCTTGTTATAGATTAATTCTATAGGGTTTTCATAGTTAGAACCTATGATTAATGAATTAGTAAATACAAATTAAATAAGAACATTCTATGTGATAATGATAATTTAAAGTTCCTGAGATGTACATATTCTTATGAAGGTCGTTTTCCTTGAGTTTTGAGCTATGAGAGATCGTCTATTTGTGAAGGATATATACCTTTTTTTGTTGCCTAGATTTCCCTATTATCTATGATTTTTTGATTCTTACTTCTTCTATGATGTTGTCGAGATGTGATAACCACTATGTGATGTGATATGGGTCTTGGATGCTCATATGTGATATGTTGTTGGGATATATGAAGCTTGGATGGATGATGTCATGTGTTTCTGGGATGGTTGAGCCTTGGATGGAAGATTTGATGTGGGCAGGGAGGCTGAGATGAAGTGGAAATAGATGATTCCTATGATGGGTTGATGTTATAGGATATGCCTATATGTATCAGGGATGACAATAGAGATAATAGAATATTTTAATACGGGGATTAACCATTAATATGATGCTGAGAGTTGGGATGATCGCTTACGATTATATTTATTGGATGATGGTTGAGTTAATTAATTTAGATGTATTCTTTTCCTCACTGCTTGATGCAGATGGGTTTTATTGGTTACATGATTCCTATTGTTGGTTGGTTTGGATGGTTTTACCAAAGTACATAGTTTATGGAATGATGCTAATATTGAATAAATAATTATTAACCCTTGGGGTTGTTTTTTGTTGGAATGAAAATGATGAAAAGATATTAATCTTCATAAATAGAAGAATCTTTTGGATTATTCCTAGAGGGCATATACATTGCAGTGATAGTTAAATTAATGTAATTTGGAATAATTATAATTTTTAATTAATGGATAATACATTAATTAACTAACAAAGGTTATTATAATGGAATAAAAAATTAATTTATCTCTATAAAATGATTTTCTATATTTAGGATAACCATTCATACAAGTAGTAGTTGGGAGTACATGCAGAGTTACCTATACTTATGTATAAGTCAAGTTTATTAACATAGTGTGGCTGTGTGATATATTATACACTGTATATTCTATGAATTGATATGTTACCCCACCTATTTAAGTTATGGAAAATGACACCAGTGATATTGTGAGGTTGTATTTCCCTAATATCCTAATGGGAGGATGGATATATGACTACCTCGTATGGCCTTGCTCTCTTCTCTAAGAAGTTATGTATTCTGATATGAATAGTGTTTTGTTTCCTCATATATGAGTGTAGGGGTTTGTGTATGCTTGTGGTTATTTTACACAATTGTATTACTGGATATAGTATCCAAATAATAATTATTTTTTAAACTGGTATAGGTTTTCTTGTCTTGTGGCACCTTACTCAGTGTTTTCGCTATGATGGATTGAGGTATAATACTATATGTATGATACACATCATACAAGTTATGGAGGATCATAGAAACTATTTTCTTATAATGTTTTAATATGTGGATGGGATGATGTAATGATTTGACTCATGAGGTGCAAGATGTGGTCCTTTCCTATGTGTCTTCGGTGTAGCCTATTTCGAAGACAGATAGATTATGACCTATGACTATAGGGAAATGCTGAATCCCAGGTGGATCAGGAAAAGGGTATACTTAATTTTTTATTACCATATCATTTTATCTCTTGTATTCAATACATGGTGAGAGTTATACATTATGAGACTTGGAACATAGTATACATATTTATGTGACAAGTTTTTGTCACTGTAGTTTACAGTGCTTTAACATACATTCTTTAACTATTTCACGAGAGGATCTGATAAGGTTCCTACTGATTATATTTTTATTCTTATGATATGAATATAATAAATGAATTTCAGGTCAGTCATAGTATGTTGGAGATCAGGATGAATTTACTCGATCATGGTTTTTTACGCACATTTTGGGTTTCCTCATCACTGCCAACTTTACCTATTTGTTACTTATATTTTTTATTTCATTTTTTTACTACTTTATAACATTGAATGTATACACATGTGATTTATTTATATATATTTATGATTAGGTTCTAATTTTTATATCCATCTGATATCCCATTTCCACATGTTCTCATAACGGGAAATGCCTCCCATATATATTTGTGTAATACCCTTGTTCTAATTTTTCATTCATATGGGTCGTCTCGGCGGCGGGGTGATGGCGCTGCGCGGCTGGTCTCAACGCGCCGGTGCCCTTTGAAGGCTGTCGACGGAGCTGGTCTGGTCCGGGGAGGGGAGGTCTTTGCTTCCTTTCTTTTTGTGATGTTTTTCTGGGTTGATGGGTTTTCCTAGGTTGCTTCTGGTTATGGGATGGTTGCGATAGGGTTTTTCCCATCGCCGCCTCCCTCCGGTGGTTGATTTTCTTCGGTTTCCTCTTTGCTCTCGACGATGGTTCGTGGCTCCCTCTCTTGCTGTGGAGATGTGCTATGGGCTTCTATGGCGCTGCTGATTCAGATCTGCGGGCGTAAGACCGGCTGCCGGCATACTCTTCGGAGCGTTCACGGTTTTGTTTTCGGCAGATCGTTGTTGTCCTGTGGTGGCTTCGCAGCGTTTGAAGGCCGTCGCCTGCGTGGTTGGGAGCTTTGGGGGTCCGTTGAGGTCTTCATCAGCGGGTTCGGGTGGTGGCTTTGGAGTTTCATTGGTTGCGCTCGTGGTTGTTCTACGATGTTGAATCGCTGCAATTGGGTCGTTTTAGTTCGTGATTTGATTCTGATGCGTTTGTATTTGGGATTTTGTGTTTTGGTGCGGATCTGATGGTTGGTTCGATCCTGTTTGATCTCGATGATGTTGTTAATTTTTCTTGTGGAGCGGATGGTGCTGTGGATTTTCGCCGGTGATGATCGACGACGGTTTGACGCCGGCTATCTGCTCCGGTGGAATGATTGAATGATGGCTGAGTGACTCGAGGCGGCGGTGCATCACGAGCCGCGTGGTGTACGGCGTATCTGTCAGAGATACGCGGCTTCAGTGGAGATGATGGCGGATGGCAGCGACGCGACCCCAGCTGACCCGATGAGTCTCCTCGGGTTGGGTGTGGGTTTTGAAACAAAAAAATGGTTTTTGATTCTGGGTGTAATGGTTTGGTTTGTAATTGTGCTTGTGCTTGGTGGGGACTCTTGATTGGGTGTGGTCAAACTGTTCGCCCTCACCCATCTCTTTGTTTACTGCACTTTTTATTTCTTTTAATAAATGGTCAGAGGTTTTTCCTTTGACTGAACATTCCTGGTAATATTCTTCAAAACATGAAATGTGGAATGAAAATAGGTTTCATAAAAATGTAATCAATCATTCATAGAATACCTCAAAAAAATAAGTGGTTTATATAAAAATACCATTTTCATAATCATAAACTACCAAGATAAATCATAAATATGGTTCTAATGGATCATATCTCCATTAAAACATAAGCCACACCTATGTTTGTTATTGATGATTCATAAATTTCCCATATTATCCCAATTAAAAACATTCCACAGGAAAATAACCCTTCCATATTAAAAATAAATTCACAAAATAAAAAAATTAAAACATTTATGGAAGAAACATTATTTTAAAATAACATTGGTAAAATAAAAGTAATATTTAAATCATAGATAGTTCATTATGGTAGAAAATACCATTCATGTTATTCACATTAATCAAAGATTCCATTCATATTTTTAGTAAAAAGTTAAATGTACCTTATTCAGAAAATGAAAAAAATATGTGTTTTTGAAAAATTAATAAAATGGAAAAGGGGTAAAAATTAATTTAATCAATAATTAGTGAATAGTACAAAAATTCTATAAATAAATGCTAGAGAAAATGGACCTAAAAGAGAATGGATTTTTAAGCAAAGGGAGAAATAGAGTCTTTTCCCCTAAAACACTGTTTTTTATATTGGGTACTTAAATAGAGGGAATTTAATGGAAAACATGAATTAATAAGAAGGGGACATAATATGTGAAATTTAATGAGTTTATTGTTTGGTATATCACAAGTATTCATGATTGGAAACTTATTCATAAACAATCATGATAGACAAAGAGATTATAAAATAAACCCTGACCACCATGGTAACATTTGAATCATAAGACACATTAAATAAAAAACCCAAATGGATATGTATATCCCGATAATCTTCTAGAGAAGAATAAAAAATATATTCATGGTCAGTATATATATTCGCAAAAAAACATGTGGTGAATATGGTGTGTGTCCCAATGACTTAAAAGTGAGATAGTAGTCCCGCCACTGAAGTTATGAATTTTCCTCATATAGGTTAAAAAATCATGTATAAAAAAAATATATTTATTATTAATATGTTATAGCGCCATAATAATATATATAACACCCTATAATATTTACTTATAAAATTTTCACTGGTTTATGAACAATTATTTATTAAAATAAATTTTTAGGTAATGGCACTATTGTTCATCATTTATATTTTAATTTAGTAGTTTTGGTCCTTATATATTGATTAATAATTAATAATATGAAGAATATTAGTAATATGATTAGAACCATATATTCACATTATATACATATTTAGAGTCATCCATTAATGTTTGGGATAGAAAAATTAAATACACCATTGATGGAGATTGTATGTTGTACGTATGATTGAACATTATTTCAGTTTTCTCGACTGATGGAATGAAGGAATAGAAAATATTTTATCAATTTCATATAATATGTATTTATATAATATAAATCATAAATATTCATTAAATCTTCCATTATTATCATCCATTCCAAAAAAATAGTATAAACATATCACATCGCATCGTGTAGGGGGTAGTTCACTCGTACCCACGAGTGATGTTATCATTTACTGAGGAATTGGAAGGTTATAATGTAGATATTATTTTATAATTCCTATATTATAATTATCTCATTAATATCATATATATTATTTATATCCAAAATTATATCCATCCCTGAGAGGACGTAATGGAAAATGAATTACATCAGTTTTCAGTGAGGTAGTCTGTCGTATAAATAATTGAAAGTTTATTTCATATTTTATGAAAGAAGATATGGATATAGTATATTTTTTTAACATAATAAAATAAATATACATGTTACATCATGGTGTTAATATTTAATAATATTTGAATATAATTTCAAGGATGAAGAAGGTGAAATAAATAAAAAACGATCTCTTAAGAATGATTCATCTTATTTGGATAACTTCTTTTGTTTTCCACCAAAAGTAATCATAAGATAGTTTTATGATCAAATAGTGGGATCCAAGCCATGGTGATGGAAGTAAGGAAGGTATTTGGATAAGTATTAGTTGAAAAAAATTACTTTTTAAGTGTGAAGGGGATACAGGGGGGTGTTAATTTTTATAATTGAGGTGAGTGTCACACTTGTAATTTCTCCATGTTTTCAAACAATGTCAAGTATTATACTATGTCACATGGGTCCCTAATATCACATTAACACACATTAGATGAAAATAGAATGTAATATGACTATTAAATTTATATTATAAACATTTAAATTATTTTTATCTCTTATATATTTAATTTAAACAACGGTAAATCTATTTTAAATTTAATCATATAATTAATTTTAACTATTTTTACAATTTATATTTTCCAAAAAATAAGTTTCAATTAATCTATGAAATCTACTTTTATAATAATAATTTTTTAATATCTCTTGAAATTCAATTAATTTAAGTAGAAGAA
Source organism: Viscum album (assembly GCA_963277665.1). Classification (NCBI taxonomy): domain Eukaryota; kingdom Viridiplantae; phylum Streptophyta; class Magnoliopsida; order Santalales; family Viscaceae; genus Viscum; species Viscum album. The sequence continues at coordinate 229,073,212 of OY728162.1, forward strand.
ATTAAACTAAAACTAAACATGTAATGCGATGAGAAAGTGTCTTCCTTAAGAAAATGTTTTCACAAGTATAAAAAGTTTTCATATATAAGTTAACAATTTTATTTACTAAAATGACATTATATTGATTGATACTAATATAATTGACCTATATTCAAATTTCAAACTATCCTAAATTATAATGTAACATGTAATTTCTTTAAACGAGATGAAAATTTTTAATTAAAAATAGTATTAACTATTCATTGAAAATGTAATATTTTCAGAAAATTATAAAAAATAACATTAAGATAATATTTAATTTTTTATTCAAAAAAATAATTTCATTATTTGATATAAAATTTAAATAAATTCCGAAAAACTCACTATTTGTTCACAAAAATCCGGAAATATTAATTTTTTGTGAAAAATCCATTTTTGACCCATATAATGAAGTTACAAAAAAATAAGTACTAATTTATCAATATTTTAGGTACTAATTTATCTATATATTAAAATATTATTATTCATATTCATGCCTCCATTTTTAATTACTAAGATACAATAATAATGTTTAAATAAGAATATTTTTTATAGTATGTTGTCCTATTTTAAAACTCGGTTTGGTTTTTAATGCATGATATCAATGAGATTAAAATTACTTTATAAATCATAAAATCAATTTAAGTTACATTTTATTGAAACTAAGAATAATTTACCCCTAAAAATTACATCATCCTAATATAAAAATGTATATATACTTCTTCCTAATTACATCCTTATAAACCCAAGTATCTTCTTTAAAATTTTGATTCCTCTAGAGATCGTAAACCAAATAGTAGTCTTGTTCTACAATACATTATATTTTCGATCCAATATATATATAGGTTTTTATTCATAAAAAAATCATTCCCTATAATTAATGCTTATGAGTTCAGTACTAGTATCGACCATGTATTTAGTTCTTTTGGAGAGATAAATAGAACACATCGTGAACACGAGAGAGGTTTCGTGTTTCTAAAAAGTAAAGAATCTCAATGAGAACAATATACATAGGGTTTATTTTTTCCTTTATACCTTAATATCATAACCTTAATCCAGGAATAAATTTATTGAGAACAATTCTCACCAATATCCAACACTCTAAAAAGCTTACTATCTATTTGAATAAATTTTCAATCGAATATGAGCTACCTTGAGGTACTATTGAATGTCTCAGACATTTTCTTTCCTTTACACATATATATCAAGTCCCCATATTTTTCATTATCTAACATCATAATATATTTTTTGAGTTATATAGTAATTTTCATTTTGGGCTCCATAAGGAGCCATATTAATTCTTGAGTGACAACTATTATTGTATGAAAACTAGATTACTGGAGAGTTTTGATCCCAACCACAATTAAAATTCATAGAACAAGATCACATCATATCTGTTTCGAACAATTTTAGTGGGAGGGGACCAGCATGCCTGATGGTTGATCTCACGGAGGGATGAGCTCCGCTCGATCGCTAAGGTCGGGTATATCGGTCTTTATTTCAAAACTCCCAACGGTTTCATATCCAACGATACGTGGACCTGCTTTCTAAAGGCAGGCGTTCGCTGAGTGATTCGGCCAGCGAAGCTTAAGAAATCACATTGGTCGAGAGGATGGGAAGTCGAGCTCATCGCACCCTTTTTGGGGGAATTATTGAATGTTCCGGGACTCTCTTATAGATTAAAGATATATTCATATGTTTGTGAATATTTGGTTAATACCTAGTCATAGTATCCCCAGATTACTCCTGGTTGGCAATGGTTAGTGAAACGCAGGGATTCAGAATCATTTAGGCCTGAGGTTTACCATCCCTAATTGGATTAATGACTTCGGGGAGTTTGGGGCTCATTGAGACGACACTAATTTGAAGCCTCATAACTGGGTGCTCTGGAGTTTATTGTCATCCAGGGGGGACAGACAATGACATGAGTGTTTGGATCGAACTCGTGATAGGGGATTCCTAAGTATCCTCGTGAGAGGAATAAGAATCCATGTAGTTCTTTGCCACTTGACAGGACACATCACCTTTTAAGGTCTTGCGAAGAGGACCCAACCATACATTTTAATATCCTGTAGCAATGTCATCCGAGCGAGAGATTCCCGGTCAAAGTTGGCATGGGACATACGTCGAAGCGGCTCCGAAGACCCAAGAGAAGTGATTTCCTAGGTCTAGAGATGGTCCTTCTAGAGTATAAGTACATGGTATGATAGGGAAAGATGTGTATCCGACTTAGTTATCGGGCTTGCACCTCGATAAGGTTTTCTACGTATCCTGGTAGGTCAGTAATCGAAGTCCACATAGTTCTTGGAAGATTAGGGCTTACACGTGAGAGTTTCCTATTGTTGGGATTGAACATAAAGGAGGCATCCTACATACCCTGCTTAGGAGACAAGGATCAAAACCCACATAGTTCATTCTGAGGGGCATGATTAGGACTTATACATGGTTAGTTCCCCATATTGGGATTGAACCTTGACGAGGCGTCCTACGTACCCTACTTAGGAGACAGGGATGAAAACCTGCATAGTTATTTTTTAGAGCATCTTTGTGCAGATGTTGTGACCATCACATGTATCTATGGCTACATGAGTCATGATCGGTGTGAGAAACAAGAGAATGTAACAGACTTTGCAAGCCTCACACAATATTTCTACCGAGGAAAGGGGAGAAAGATGATGAGTAGAGGAAAAGGCCGGGACTACTGGAATCTTCTTCCCCCTAGAGCTTGAGGAAGGTAGAAGTCTTGTAGTGGAGAAATGAACCTTCCGTTATGAGAGGGTAACAACCATTAGTTTCCGATGAGGATGGTGTGGGGATTACTCCATGAAGGTTTCCCAGCCGCACCCAGGAGAGGGGAGAGGTGCTCACCGTTGGTGCTCATAAAAAGGAAACGTGAACGAGGTCCCTCAGTCCTAATGAGTGGAGGGGCAGAAAGGGGACTCTTAGGCTTGGACCCTGCACTGTCGTGGGTATGTGAACCCAGGAATGTTTCGGGAACCTGCTCAAGGGCCGGAGAAACCCCTTTTACCTAACCTACCATGGGTATGTGAACTCAAAGTGGCGCGCTGATGTACCTGGAGGTTGCATCATATGGGTCCAGTGGATTTGGTAGAGGCCTTGGCTTAGGGCCGATGAATAGACCAATGAAGTGATTGTAAAGGATCAGGCTAGATTGGAAGAATTTTATCTGGATCAGGGTATGGGAACACCAAAGGATTTGGTGGGACACATGGGTGTATAAGGATTGGCGTACTTCGAGTAGGGGGGTGTTGCCCTTCTAGAGAGACCGTCCGCATACTAGGGTGGTGCGCAGACTGATAGGAATTCTGCGTACCAGGGTGGTATGTTGCTTCGAGTTCGACCAGCATACCAGGTTGGTACATGGCAGAGTTTTCATGAGCAATGACAGCTAGGGGTGACACCAGTCAGGGGTTCGTCAGATAGGGCTTCGCCCATGTACGAGGGTGTTATGCGGTGTGTCGGATCAAAAAATGGGTATAGACTCCCTGGTACACGGGGAGTACATCCACAGAGGGGCCATGGTTCGCAGTACTATTTTTATCTTATAATTTAAAGTTTGTGGTTCACCAATTTTTTATCTGTTTTTAGTTCCTTTTTAGTTCATTTCCAATTTCATACATGTTCTAGTTTGCGAATTGGAACTTCACTGCTTGCGAAATCCTAAGCTCATTCCTCTAAAATCCTTCCACCCAAATCTGATCAATCCCTTTCTTCTCCCCCTCTATGTTCTTTTATAGAGGGAGAAAAGAGATGTATCTATGCTCATGCGGCACCTTTTGTGGAGGCCCATGACTGTAAACCCGGTTTACCAATGACTTGGTCAATCCCCAACTCGCAGGGGGCATTGAATGAACCTTACCTGTGAACCAAATTGGTTTGGGGGGTGCTTCAGACAGCGCAAGGCACTGCCTCCGTTCCGCGAATGACAGTGCACACGGTCTGAGCCGGTTGACGCGGTTCACGGCTGGGGCGGTTTATGATGGTGGATAGAACTAATGCCCATTCTGCTTCGTGCCCGCGGAGGGTTCCTAGATCTGTTACATGAACAACACCGGTCCGCGGAGGGCGCATCTTGTTGAACAGGCCGTGCACCATCACTGTTGGACCAGTACCCGGACCGATCAATCATTTTCCAATTTATTAGGTGTTCTCCATATTTTTCCCAATTCTTATGAAATTTGGTAGAATACATTCCCAAATTAAGGGGGTTCCCATTCTCCTTTGGAGATTGTTCAGGAAACTAAAAATTCCCCCCATCAGAATGGGGTCCGATCAGAATGAAGAGAAGACTATTCTGATGTAGAGTGGTCCTGAAATGTGGATAGTTTGCGGTAGAGGAGTGGACCCGATAGGGGACCAAACCTATAAATACGGGGGTCCACTTCCCTTGTCTTTTACCAGATTCTTCACGAGAGAAGAGATCTTTTTTTGTTTCGGCATGCCGACCTCCTTCGCAAAACTTTTCATCTGCAAACCAGCTTCCATTTCCACGAACCGTTCCTCGTTCACACAATCCTTCACAAGTGGAGCAATCTCGCAGCCAAAAACTAACACTTTTAATCAATTAAAAAGTATGTTTCTACCGGCCACGTAGGAACTCTTTACATGGTTTTGATGGTCCACAGACAGGAAATCATCCAGACATTGAAAATTTCATCAGTTTTCCAAATTTAAACATTTAAATCCGGGATTTAGATTCCATGGAGCACCCTGGTTTATGGTTTTCTGGCCAATGCTCTGCGGGCCAGAGTACTACGAACTTCTTCTGCGTAGGGTTGGTTCACAAGATGCAGTCGTTGCGAACAAACTTTTGAGGCTTTCTCGCGGACCTCTTCATGAAGGCTCCTTGACAGAGTTCTTTTCCAAATAATTGGTATTTTTTCCAAATTTTATTATTTCAGACTAACCATCTTTATGGTTTCCATGATGCAGGGAGAAAATATGTTTCCTCTTCAACCAGCACCCAGGCCTGCTGCCGAACCTCTTCTGATTGGTCTAGGGAGATGTCCAGCTATTATCTATAGAGCTGAGAGCATTAAAGAGGAACCTAGACAACGTATCATTCCTGATGATGGTGTTTTGATGGACTATCTCTCTCCTGAACATCTGAACTATCAGTTATCATATCGCCTTCCGCTTTATAGTTTTGGCCTTCAAGATGACGTCTCTATTCCCCCTGTCTTCTCAGGTCTTCCATCTCTATTTTTGGAAGTGTCGCTGAAGTGCACTCAAGAGAATCTCACCCATTCAGGAGAGATGATATCAAATTATGATTTGAAAGAAACTTTTATTTTGAGAGGTTCCATTTGGACTAAAATTGATCGGTATACTCAGGACTTCTCCCAAGAAACCGTCTGCAAGAGTTACCCCTCCTTGATCAACCTTGCTCGAGTGGATCCTGATGTTGGATGGATTCCCAGGTGGGTTCTTCCGTCTGGTGGGATTTTCTCAAATGACTGGGCCTAGGCCTTCTGGGTCCGTTATCATTTCTGGGAATTTTCAGAGTCACTGGAAGTGTTAAATCTGTACTCCGCAGTGTGGGCTTCCGAGTTTGCGGTTTACCCACCATCTTCTATCTTGCCTGATTTTCTCAGTTACTGGTGTTCAAGCACTAACACTTTCCACATCACCCATAGTGAAGTTAGTATTAGCTTATGGAAAATTTGTCAACTGGGAGGGCTTCCGATGGTTGGGAAGATGTATAACTAGTTTTTTCCCACCCCTGATGCATGGAACGATGCCGAACGGGTGCCTTCGTTGGCGAGGGATCTTTTAGTTATGGCATAGTGGTCACTAGGTCATCCTTTGCGTGCCTGCTCTATTATTACCTATGGAACCTGGATAGGGTTATTTCTAAAGACCACCGGTCCTATGTCGATGATCAAGCGTCCCAGGACTTATCCTTCTCAACAATCATGAACTATCCCAGGTTTCTACTAGGCGGTTCTGGATGCAGGCGACTATCTTTCATGTGGTTATGAGGTGCGCCCTAGTGTGCCTCCTATGCTCAGGCTGGCCGGTCTTTTCGCCATGTTTATGAGCGGGTGGCTATTCCCCTATCGTGATATCAACACATGTGTTAGGGCTTTCACCTTGATGATGGAAACTGAGTTGGAGGGAGGTCTCCCGATGAATCTGGTTGTTCCTACCTTGTCTCATATTTATAAATTATTGTGCCACATGCAGGAGGGCGGGTCACCCTATTATCTGAGTGGGGAATTTCAATTATTATATGGATGGATAGCGGATCATTGCCACTGTTATGAGTATCATCATAACCCAGTCATCCCACTTCCTATCCTTCATCCTACCCTGCTTGATATAGCTGGAGTTTTTCTGAAGTCCCTCAGCTCTGATGAAGTCATCAAGCTTCTGAGTGATTTCTCCCAGTTCGCTTTCACTCTATACCCCAAACCTTCTGGCGTCATAGTTGACGACTATAGGGGGATCTTAGAGGAGTATTCTTACATTATTTTAATGTGGTATGGGTTTTTATACACACGGATTGATGGGGTTTCTCTGTGTGAGTTGTACGCCCCACATCATTTTTCTCGACAGTTTGGATGCATGAAACTCTAGGTTTCACTTCCCCACCCTCAGGCCCGAGGATTGCATCTGTCCACTCTCCATCAATGGTGGGTGATGATCATGCGAGAGGGATCTGGTACAAGAATTCCCTTGCCTGACATAGGAGCGGTTTCCAGCCTATCCTTGGAGTATGCGAGAGTGAGGATAAAGCATTATCTAGATGGGATCCTGGGGAAGGCTGTTTGGAAATTTCCCAAATCAGGGGTTACTAAGGATACTGTTCTTACCGCACCTTCCTCGTCGACTTTGTAGGGGGGCAAATGATGGCCCGTAGGTCAAGGTGGCTCAGGGAATATTCCTCTTTCAACCCTTCTATGACCAAAGTTCAGATAGCTCCAATCCTTTTGGATGTAAATGTGGATAACCAAGTGACCTCGGGTCCCCATGATGCAATTCCAGAAGCTCCACAAGACGATACTGGACTTACCAGCTCAACTCCCAAGCTCGAACTAGGGCTATATGCTTCTGACCCTCCATTCCTAGAACTATCTTCTAGTGTGCACATGTCTGCACTGGCTGCAATGACCTACTTCATTCATGTTCTATCTAGTGATGATACCAAATACCCTCAAGTCATGGCAGACTACCGAGTAGTGCGAAGGTGGGCCTGGCCCCAGATCTCTGAGATTGTTGCTGAAACTCCTCTGACTGAGATGGCGACTAAATCTGAATCCCTTCGGAAACTCTTCATAGTCTTGGAGTCAGGTGGGTTCGACTATCAACAACTTCATTTTCTTGCCTTCCAGGTTGTCATTGCCCATGGGGAGGCTTCTTCTAGTGAACAAAAACTTGTTCACCTCATTGCCTCTCATTGTGGGACCCCAGATTTTGAGGAAGTTATGATGAAGCTCTATCAGATGATAGCACTAGAGGTGAGCTCTCAAGATCAGGAGACCAACCTATCTATAGAGTTATATGAATTCAAAGGCCAAGTAGTGATTATAAGGGATCAGTTGTCATCTCTGACAGGTAACCATGAAGATACTAGGAAAAGGATCAAGGATCTCTAAACAATAGTGAGGCATAATTGTTTGGTGGCCGATGGTTAGGCCAGGGAGAAAGTAGTGTTGTAGCAATCTTGCAATAACCTTTGCCGCACGGTTACCGATCTGATGGAGGGAGCGAGCCAGGCTCCTTTGTTATCACCAGAGTTATTTTTGTACACTCTATTTTTCTTCTTTTGTTGTGGCAAAGGAGAGACTCCAGCTTGTGGACGTCCTCCTTCTTTTGTCCAAATGGAATACAATCTGATGTTGATCTCCCCTTGCTATAAAATTTGATTGTCACCAAAAAAGTTGTTGTATAAATAACAACTCACCGAATTATAATTAATCATAATTCAGGAGAATTATAAAATAGAAACAAGCTCTAATTCTTTCCCGGACCCTGGGATCCAGCGAGCATAGTTTGACTATTGCTAGGGTTTTGTAGAAAAAACCCCACAATTTTTTTTCTTTTTTGTTAATACCCTAATTTTTCTTGGGCCCATTTGGTGTGGACCCAGTAGGTATGGCTCGTCTTTTTCTTAGGTCACCCTTTTTGGGTTTTCTACCTAACGGGATTTGCACCTCTTTTTCTAAGCGGTTTAGAGTCCTGCTGACAAGTCTATAATTTTTGATGCTTTAGGTCAAGTAGATTTGACCAGATATGGTGGGGTTGGGGCCTGACAATTTTTGGTTGATTAAAATGCATCTCAATACCCTTTAGACGCACGTGGGGGAACATGTTTAGATTGGAACGACATTCAAGGCATGTCTCAAGGCATAGGAGTCGTATCGGCGTGCAGCAGTAGGAAAGGCATCAAATAAGGAAGACTTGCCTTTGTTAGATGGGACAAGGGAGATCAATATGCAGAGTCACTGAGGGAATGGTATGCATAGTCATGAAAATTTGTGCTTAAGTCAATGATTGTCTATTTCTGATGGATTTAGGACTTCATGGAAGTTCGGCTTATGGAAACCGCCATGGGTGGCTTGGAGAATTATGAAAACCACCCGGGGAAGCTTGGAAAGGGTGTGTGACACTTGAAAGGGTTTGGGAAAATCTGTATTAATCAGAAGTGTGGATAAAGGGCCCCTTTCCTACACATTTAGATAGCATGAAGGATTGTTGGAGCTTTATGCAGATTAATGTCATGCAGCTGGGACAATATTTAAAACGGAACGGCTTCTCCTGGTTCTTGGTAATCTCGTTAGAGATTTTCCAGCATATTCAGGCAGGGTTGTGAAATACGTTGGTAAACTGTAGCTGAGGGGGTTTCTGAATCCCGGGATGAATATGGGGGATCAGAGGATAAAAGGTGTACAAAAAGAAGCATTGCCTAAGGAAATCTTACCTTTGATAGACGGGCCAAGTGCGATCAATATGTCGAGCCGCTGAGGGCATGGTATGCACAGTCATGCAAAGGTGTCCTTAGGTCCATGATTTTATTCTCCCAATAGCCGAGAAACTTCAGGGAGGTTGAGATTTGGGACCACCAGGGGTGGCTTACAAGTGTTCGGGTCCTTCTGAGTACAGAGTATGGTTTATAAAGAGATGATGCCTAGATACGAGAGAAACATCAGGGCTAAATTTCCTATGAATGGGTGAAGTCATCCCTTCTCACACTGGTGTGAGACAGTGGTTTGTGCAGGTCTAGCCCATGAACTAAGGGACAGGGGAAAGCCTCAATTCCTGAACGAACCCATGATAGGTTCTACTGTGTAGTTTAAGGTCATGCGGTAAGGACAGAAGGCATTTTAAATTTCATGTAGTTTAACATCATGCGGTATGGACGACATCCGTGCAGTTTAACATCATTCTATAAGAACGAGGATCATTATTAAATATACTATGTAGTTTAACTTCGTTCAATGTGGATGGGGGGAATTTTTAAATATGTGAAAATGCATGTAGTTGGAGGCCTTTCCCTGGATGTTTAATGCTTGGTCTTTGCAGCTTCACGCCAAGCGGCAAAGACATGTTCCATGCAGTTTTAATGGTAATGCGGTAAGGACGTAGTTGAAAAGGCCACTCTTGAATAGAATGTAATTGGGATTGAATATCACGGCATGTCCAAGATGTGGATAGAGGTTGATGGTGTAAATTGTGGTTATGAGACTTCTTGGATATGAAGAGATGACACGGGGGCTCTGAGGCCAGTAAGTGTACGGGGCTATGAAGAGTATCACCTGAGGAAATCTTTCCATTGGTTGACGGGTCAGGGGATATCAATATGCAGAGCCACTGAGGGCATGGTATGTATATTCATACAATGGTGTACACAGGTCAATAACTTTGCACTTCTGATGGCCATGAATGATTTTGAGGATCCATGATTGTCTCGGCCACAAAGTTTGTCATTTGGTAAGGAAATATCTAGACATGTCGGGGATATTCATCCCTGGTTGCTGTTAAAACAGGAAGAGTTCACCATGCTGATTTATCTTGCGCATGGGGTGTACCATCACTCCATGCAGTTTAACATCGTGCGATAAGGAGGAAGTACTCTTAGTTTAACAGTCGTAGAGTTTAGACCATTGGGTGACTATTGCTACAATTACCCTGAGGGCAATTGAGTTAGGAGCATCTAGTACAAATTTTACAAGTGTGAAGGAATGAGGGTGTAAACTATAATTCTGGGGTTTCCCGGATCAGGAGGTATAGTATGGGGCTCTGAGGATGGTAAGCGTACAGGGCTAGGAAGAGTACCTCCTGAGGAAATCTTGACTTTGGTAGATAGGCCATGTGCTATCAATATGCAGAGCTGCTGAGGGAATGGTATGCATAGTCATGCGACGGTGTACATGGGTCGATGAATTTCCACATCTAATGGCCAGGGGTGATTATTAAAATCTGGGATATCTCATAGCACAGAGTTTGGAATATGGGGATAATAGTGTCCGAGCATACAACAAACATCTTCACCACAATTTCCCATCGAGTCAAAGTAGCCAAGCCCTAACAGGATGTTTGTAGATGCATATCATCATGCTAAACACGGGAAGATACATAGGCTAACCAGATAGGGATACCCAAGAAACATTTGGATGTGATAGGGGAATGAACTTGTGAACCATTGCTCCATTAATTTTTGGATCAAGAGATATGATATGGGGGCTCTGAGGCCATTAAGTATATGGGTCTAGGAAGAGTACCACAAGAGGAAATCTTGACTTTGGTAGACAGACCAGGGGCTATCAATATATAGAGCCGATGAGGGAATGGTATGCGTATTCCTGCAATGGTGTCCACGGGTCGATAACTTCTCACTTCCGATGGCCATGAATGATTATGAAGATCCACAATTATCCGGGTCATAGAGTCTGATGTATAGAGAGGATGCATCCAAATGCGCAAGGAGTATTCCCATATCGTTTCGCCTTATATGATGGCTGGGTTGTGATGGAGTCTGTGTAGTTTAATGTCGTGTGGTGAGGATGAAGTCCATGCAGTTTTAACATCGTGCGTTGAGGACGATGTCAAACCAATTTGAAAGGAGACTCCATGCAGTTTAACATCATGCGGTAAGGATGAGGGGTATATATTCCTATGTTTTATTTTATCCGAGGATGGGCTAGGAGGTAATATCCCAGCGTCGCTATGTATCCTGCAAAGGTAGGAATCAAGCCTCATGTAGTTATTTTGTGGAATACACCCCATGCAGGTCTTGTCCTTAGATGGGGGAAAGGGGTATTTATAGCATTATTTAGGGTGGCTGGGCCAGGGTGTGGAATTCTGGCATCACTACATATCTTATGAGGGTATGAATCATGCTTTACATAGTTCATTTGAGGGTAATAAACCCCGTGAGGGTCTGGTTTTTACACAGGGGAAAAGGGCATTTTTAATCCTCATTCGTGGGTGGCTGGGCCAGGATGGGGGACCCTTGCGTCGCTACGTATCCTGCAGAGGCATGAATCAAGCCATACATAGTTCTCTGAAAGGGATATACCCTGTTCAGGTCTGGTTCGTACATGGAGGAAGAGGGCATTTTTAATATTATTTCATTTTGGTGTGGCTGCGCCAAGATACGAAATCCTCGCGTCGCTTCGTATCCCACAAGGGTAGGAATCAAACCGTACGTAGTTCTCTGGAAGATAATAAACCTCGTGCAGGTCTGGTTTGTACATGGGGGAAATGGGGATTTTTAACTTTATTCGGGGGTGGCTGGTCTAGGATGGGGGACCCTAACGTCACTACATATCCTGTAGAGGTAGGAATCGATCCGTATGTAGTTCTCTGAAAGGGATACACCCCGTGCAGGGCTGGTCCATACATAGGGGAAGAGGGCATTTTTAATCTTATTTCATTTGGGGGTGGTTGGGCCAGGATATAGAATCCCTATGTCACTACGTTTCCTACAAGGGTTGGAATAAATCCATACGTAGTTCCTTGGAAGATAATACACCCCGTGTAGTTCTAGTCCGTACACGGGGGAAAATGGCATTTTTAACATTATTTGGGGGTGTTTGGGTCAGGATGGGGGACCCTGGCATCGCTAGGTATCCTACAAAGGTAGGAATCAAGCCATACGTAGTTCTCTGAATGGGATACACCTCGTGCAGGGCTGGTCCATTCACAGGGGAAGATGGAATTTTTAATCTTATTTCATTTGGGGGTGGCTGGTCTTGGATACAAAATCCTTGCGTCTCTACGTATCCCGCAAGGGTAGGAATCAAGTCGTACATAGTTCTTTGGAACCTGTGCAGTTTAATGTCGTGTGGTGAGGATTATGTACTCTTAGTTTAGGGTCATAGAGTGTGGACCGTTGGCGCTTGGCAGTTTAACGTCCTGCAGCCCGGACGATAGCTGCTTTTGAATATGCAAAATACTTCCTAAAAAATCCAACATTTGTAGAAGTGGTAGTGAATTTCCCATCCATAGAGATCAGGCCATATGATCTGTTGGTGTAGACCTTGTGTATCACATATGGTCCCTCCAACTTGGGCTACAACTTTGGAGGTTTCTTTCCGGGTATCATCAGGTTCCGCAAGACTAATACCAGTTCTCCTTCCATTGAAAGACCAAAGACGATCCTTTTTATTTAAGGCTCATGCAATCCAGTTCGGATATACTTCCAGATGGGGCAAAGAGTGAAACCTCTTATCATCTAGTTGTTCTAATTCACCTATCCATTTTTCCGATTGCTCATCGTTTGATAACTAATCACAAATGGCAACACAAAGCAAGGGAAATTGGAGCTCAATGGGCATGACTACATCAGTCCCGTATATTAATGAGTACGAAGTAGCCTGAGTAGCAGTGCAGATTGTGGTTCGATAAGCCCACAATGCATGAAGTAGTTTATCCGGCCATGATTTCTTGTCCTTTCCTCCATTTTCTAGAGAATGTTGGATAGGGTCTTGTTGGAAGCCTCTATTTGTCCGTTGGCCTCTTCATGGTAGCGGGATGAGTGGTTAGTCTTGATATCATATTATTCGTATAGTTTCTCCAATTCAGTAGTGCAAAAATTGGTGTCGTTATCCATCAGTATGGTATGAGGGTTTCCAAATATGGCAATGATTTGGTTTTAAAAAAGATGACAACAATTCTTTCCCCGACTTCCTTGATGGGTACAACTTCTGCCCATTTGGAAAAGAAGTCAGTTTCTGTGAGGATATACTTCAGTTGTTTGGTTGTGGTGGGAGGATATAGTCCCACGACGTCGAGCTATGATCCATAGAGCTGAGAGGATTAAAGAGGACCTTACCCGACCTATCATTCCTGATGATGGTGTTTTGATGGACTATCTCTCTCCTAAACTTCTGAACTATCTGTTATCAAATCGCCTTCTGCTTTATGGTTTTGGCCTTTAAGACAACGTCCCTATCCCACCTGTCTTCTTAGGTCTTCCATCTCCATTTTTGGAAGTTTTGCTGAAGTGAAATCAAGAGAATCTCACCCAGTATGGAGAGATGATATCTAATTTTGATCCGAAAGAAACTTTTATTATGAGAGGCTCAATTTGGACTCAAAGTGATCGGTATACTCAAGAATTATCCCAAGAAACCGTCCGCAAGAGTTACCCCTCCGTGATCAACCTTGCTCGAGTGGATCCTGATGTTGGATGGATTCCTAGGTGGGATCTTCGGTCTGGTGGGATTTTCTCAAATGACTGGGCCTAGGACTTCTGGGTCCTTCATCATTTCTGGGAATTTCTAGAGTCACTGGAAGTGGTAAATCTGTACTCCGCAGTGTGGGCTTCCGAGTTTGCTGTTTACCCACCATCTTCGATCTTGCCTGATTTTCTCAGTCGCTGGTGTTCAAGCACTAAAACTTTCCACATCACCCATAGGGAAGTTAGTATTAGCTTATGGTACATATATCAACTAGGAGGGCTTATGATCATTGGGGAGATGTATAACGAGTTTTTTTCCCACCCCTAACGCATGAGACGATGTCGAATGGGTGCATTCGTTGGCGAGGGATCTGCTAGTTATGGAAGAGCGGTCACTAGGTCAGCCTTTGCGTGCCTTCTCTCTTATTCCCTATGGCACCTAGATAGGGTTATTTCTGAATACCACCGGTGCTATGTCGATGATCAAGCGTCCAAAGACTTATCCTTCTCAACAATCATGAACTATCATAGGTTCCTACTCGGCAGTTCTGGAGGCAGGCGACTATCTTTCATGGGGTTATGAGGTGCGCCCTGGTGTGCCACCTATGCTCAGGCTGGTAGGTCTTTTCTCCATGTTTATGAGTGGGTGGATATTCCCCTATCTGGATATCAACACAGGTGTTAGGGCTTGCACCCTGATGATGGAAACTGAGTTGGAGGGAGGTCGCCCGATGAATCTGGTTGTTCCTACCTTGGCTCGTATTTATAAATTATTGTGCCACATGTAGGAGGGCGGGTCAACCTATTATCCGAGTGGGGAATTTCAATTCTTATATGGATGGATAGTGGATCATTGTCACTGTTATGAGTATCATCATAACCCAGTCATCCCACTTCCTATCCTTCAGCCTACCCTTCTTGATATAGCTAGTGTTTGTCTGAAGTCCCTCAGCTCTGATGAAGTCATCAAGCTTCTGAGTGATTTCTCCTAGTTCTCTTTCACTCCCTACCCCAATCCTTATATCATCGTAGTTGAAAACTATAGGGGTGGATTAGAAGAGAATTCTTACATTATTTCACTATGGTATGGGTTTTTATACACACGGATTGATGGGGTTTCTTTGTGTGAGTTGTATTCCCCACATCATTTTTCTCGACAATTTGGATGCATGCAACTCTAGGTTTCCCTTCCCCACCCTCTAGCCTGAGGACTGCATCCGGCCACTCTCCATCGATAGTGGGTGATGTTCGTGCGGGAGGGATATGGCACAAGCATTCGCTTGCCTGACATAGGAGCGGTTTCCATCCTATCCTTGGAGTATCCAAGAATGAGGATAAAGCATTATCCAGATGCAATCCTAGGGAAGGCTGTCTAGAAATTTCCCAAATCTGGGGTTACTGAGGCTATTGTGCTTACCGCACCTTCCTCGTCGGCTTTGAAGGGGGGCCAAATGATGGCCCGCAGGTCGAGGCGGCTCAGGGAATCATCCTCTTTCAACCCTTCTGCGGCCGAAGTTCAGATAGATCCAATCCTTTTGGATGTAAATGTGGATGACCCAGTGACCTCGGGTCCCCATGATGCAATTCCTGAAGCTCCACAAGCTGATACTGGACTTACCATATCAACTCCCAAGCTCAAACCAGGGCTAGATTCTTCTTACCCTCCATTCCCGGAACTATCTTCTTGTCTGCACATGTTTCCACTGGCCGCAATGCCATACTTCATTCCTGTGCTATCTAGCAATGATACCAAAGACCCTCAAGTCATGGAAGACCTCTGAGTAGCGCGAAGGTGGGCCTGGCCCCAGATCTGTGAGATTGTTGCTGAAACTCCTCTGACTGAGATGGCGACTCAATCAGAATCCCTTCAAAAAATCTTCATAGTCTTGGGGTCAGGTGGGTTCGACTATAGACAACTTCATTTTATTGCCTTCCAGGTTGTCATTGCCCATGGGGAGGCTACCGCTAGTGAACAAAATCTTGGTCACCTCGCTGCCTCTCATTGCGGGACCCCATCTTTTGAGGAAGCTATGATGAAGCTCTATCAGCTGATAACACTAGAGGTGAGCTCTCAAGATCATAAGACCACCCTGTCTACTGAGTTGCATGAATGCAAAGCTCATGTAGCGATGCTGAGGGATCAGTTGTCATCTCTGACTGGTAACCTTGAAGCTACCAGGAATGGGATCAATGATCTCCAAACAATGGTGAGGCATACTCGTTCGGTGGTCGATGTTTAGTCCAGGTAGAATGTCGTGCTGTAGTAATATTGCAATAACCTTCACCGCACAATTACCGATCTGATGGAGAGAGTGAGCCAGGCTCCTTGGTGATCACCGGAGTTATTTTTGTACACTCTGTTTTACCTGTTTTGTTGCGGTAAAGGAGAGACTCTGTCTTGTGGACATCCTCCTTCTTTTGTCAAAATGCAATACAATCTTCTGTCGATATCCCATTGCTGTAAATGTTGATTTTTACCAGAACAATTGTTGTATAAATAACAACTCACCAAATTAGAATTAATCAAAATTTAGGAGAATTATAAAATAGAAATGAGCACTAATTCTTTCCCGGACCATGGGATCCTGCGAGCATAGTTTGACTATTTCTAGGGTTTTGTAGGAAAAACCCCACAAACTTTTTGTCTTTTTTGTTAATACACTAATTTTTCCTGGGCCCATTTGGTGTGGACCCAGATGGTATGGCTCAGCTTTTTATTAGGTCACCCTTTTTGGATTTTCGTCCTAACGGGCTTTGCGTCTCTTTTTGTAAGCGGTTTAAAGCCCCACTGACAAGTCTATCATTATTAATGTTTTAGGTCGAATACATTTGACCAGATATGGTGGGGTTGGGTCCTGACAAGGTTTTTTTATTATAATACCTCTCAATACCCTTCAGATGCACGTGGGGGGAACATGTTTAGATTGGAATGACATGAAAGGCATTCCTCAAGGCATAGGAGCCGTATCGGCATGTAGTAGTAGGAAAGGCATCAAATAAGGAATACTTTCCTTTGTATGATGGGATATGGGAGATCAATATGTAGAGTCACTAAGGTAATGGTATGCATAGTCATGAAAAGGTGTCCTTCAGTCAATGATTGTCTGTTTTTGATGGCTTGAGAACTTCATGGAAGTTCGGCTTATGGAAACCACCATGGGTGGCTTGTAGAATTATGAAAACCACCAGGGAAAGCTTGGAAAGGGTGTGTGATGCTTGAAAGGGTTTGAGAAAATCTGCATTAATCAGAAGTGTGGACGAAGTTCCCATGTCCTATACATTTTGATAGCATGAAGGATTGTTTGAGCATGATGTAGTTTAAAGTCATGAAACTGGGAAAATCTTTAAAACAGAACCACTTCTCCTTGTTCTCAATAATCTCGTCAGAGATGTTCCAACATATTCAGGCAGGGTTGTGAAATAGGTTGGTAAACTACAGCTCAGGGGGTATCTGAATCCTGAGATGGATATGGGGGCTCAGAGGCCAAAATTTGTACAGAGAGAAGCATTGCCTAAGGAAATCATACCTTTGATAGATGGGCCAGGGGAAATCAATATGCCGAGCCACTAAGGGCATGGTATGCATAGTCATGCAAAGGTGTCCTTAGGTCAATGATTTTATTCTCCCAATAGCCGAGCAACTTTAGGGAGGTTGAGATTCAAGACCCCCAGGGGTGGCTTACAAGTGTTCGGGTCCTTCTGATTACAGAGTATGGTTTATAATAAGATGATTCATAGATACGGGAGAAACATCAGGGCTAAATTTCCTAGGAATCGGTGAAGTCATCCCTTCTCACACTGGTGTGAGACAGTGGTTTGTGCAGCTCTAGCCCGTGCACTAAGGGACAGGGAAAAGCCTCCATTCTGGACCGAACCCATGATAGGTTCGACCGTGTAGTTTAACATCATGTGGTAAGGGAAGAAGGCATTTTAAATTTCATGTAGTTTAACATCATGCGGTAAGGACGGAATCCGTGTAGTTTAACGTCATTCTATAAGGATGGGAAGAATTATTAAATATACTGTGCAGTTTAATGTCATTCTGTGAGGACGGGGGGAATTTTTAAATCTGTGAATATGCATGTAGTTGGAGGCCTTTCCCTGGATTTTTAATGCTTGGTCATTGTAGCTTCATGCCAAGTGGAAAAGACATGTTCCATGCAGTTTTAATTGTAATGCGGTAAGGACGTAGTTGCAAAGGCCACTCTTGATTAGAATGTAACTGGGCTTGAATATCTCAGCAAGTCTAAGACGTGGAGAGGGGTTGATGGTGTAAATCATGGTTACGAGGCTTCTTGGGTCTAGAGAGATGACATGAGGGCTCTGAGGCCAGTAAGCGTACGGGTCTAGGAATAGTATCACCTGAGAAAATCATGCCTTTGGTAGACGGGTCAGGGGCTATCAATATGTAGAGCCACTGAGGTAATGGTACGCATAATCATACAAAGGTGTACACAGGTCCATAATTATCCACTTCTGATGGACATGAATTATTTTTAGGATCCACAATTGTCCTGGCCACAAAGTCTATCATTTGGTAAAGAAATATCTAGATATGTTGGGGATGTTCGTCTCTGGTTGCTGTTAAAACTTGAAGAGTTCACCATGATGATTTATCTTGCACATGGAGTGTACCTTTACTCCATGTAGTTTAACATCGTGCGATAAGGAAGAAGTACTATTAGTTTAATGGTCGTAGAGTTTGGACCATTGGGTGACTATTGCTACAATTAGTCGGAGGGAAACTGAGTTAGGAGGCTCTAGTATACATTTTACAAGTGTGAAGGAATGAAGGTGTAAACTATAATTCTGGGGTTTCCCAGATCAGGAGGTATGGTATGGGGGCTCTGAGGCCGATAAGCATACAGGGCTAGGAAGAGTACCTCCTGAAGAAACCTTGCCTTTGGTAGATGGGCCAGGGGCCATCAATATGCAGAGCCGCTGAGGGCATGGTATGCATAGTCATGAAAAGGTGTCCACGGGTCGATGAATTTCCACTTCTGATGGCCAGGGGTGATTATGAAAATACGGGATCTCTCATAGCATAGAGTTTGGAATGTGGGGATAATGGTGTCCGAGCATACAATAAACATCTTCACCACAATTGCCCATAGAGTCAAAGTAGCCTAGCCCTGACACGATGTTTGTAGATGCATATCGTCATTCTAACCACGGGTAGATACATAGGATAACCAGGTAGGGATACCCAAGAAACGTTTGGATGTGATAGGGAAATGAACTTCTAAACCATTGCTCCATAAATTTTTGGATCGAGAGATATGATATGGGGGCTCTAAGGCCGTTAAGTGTACAGGGCTAGGAATAGTACCACCTGAGGAAATATTGCCTTTTGTAGACGGGCCAGGGGATATCAATATATAGAGTTGATGAGGTCATGGTATGCATAGTCATGCAAAGGTGTCCACGAGTCGATAACTTCTCACTTCTGATGTCCATGAACGATTATGAAGATCCGCAATTATTCGGGTCGTGGAGTCTGATGTATAGAGAGGATGCATCCAAATGCGCAAGGAGTATTCCCATCTCGTTTCACCTTATATCTTGGTTGGGTTGTGATTAAGTTTATGTAGTTTAATGTCGTGTGGTGAGGATGAAGACCGTGTAGTTTTAACATCATGCAGTGAGGACGATGTCAAACCGACGTGAAAGGAGATTCCATGCATTTTAACATCACGCGATAAGGATAAGTGGTACATATACCTGTGTTTTATTTTATCGGTTGTTGGGCTAGGAGGTAAGATCCCGGCATCGCTACATATCCTAAAAAGGTAGGAATCAATCCTCACGTAGTTATTTTGGGGAATACACCTCGTGCAGGTCTTGTCCTTAGACGGGGGAAAGGGGTATTTTTAGCTTTTTTTATGGTGGCTAGGCTAGGGTGTGGAATTATGGCATCACTACATATCCTATGAGGGTAGTAATCAAGTTGTACATCATTATTTTGAGAATAATGAACCCCGTGTAGGTCTGGTTTGTACACGGGGGAAAAGGGCATTTTTAATCCTCATTCGTGGGTGGCTGGGCCAGGATGGGGGACCCTAGCGTCGCTACGTATCCTGCAGAGGCATGAATCAAGCCATACATAGTTCTTTTAAAGGGATACACCCCGTGTAGGGCTAGTCCATACATGGGGGAAGAGGGCATTTTTAATATTATTTCATTTGGGGGTGGCTGGGCCATGATACGAAATCCTCGCGTCGCTACGTATCCTGCAAGAGAAGGAATCAAACCATACGTAGTTCTCTGGAAGATAATAAAACTCGTACAGGTCTGGTTTGTACATGGGGGAAAAGGGTATTTTTAACTTTATTCGGTGGTGGCTGGTCCAGGATGGGGGACCCTGGCGTCTCTATGTATCCAGGAGAGGCAAGAATCGATCCGTATATAGTTCTCTAAAAGGGATACACCCCGTGCAGGGCTGGTCTGTACATAGGGGAAGAGGGAATTTTTAATCGTATTTCATTTGGGGGTCTTTGGGCTAGGATATAGAATCCCTACATCACTACGTGTCCTACAATGGTTGGAATCAATTCGTACGTAGTTCTCTGGAAGATAATACACCCCGTGTAGGTCTAGTCAATAGACAGGGGAAAATGGAATTTTTAACTTTATTCGGGGTTGTCTGTGCCAGGATAGGGGACCCTGACATCGATAGGTATCCTGTAGAGGCAGGAATCAAGACATACATAGTTCTGTGAATGGGATACACCTCATGCAGGGCCGGTCCATACACAGGGGAAGAGGGCATTTTTAATCTTATTTTATTTGGGGGTGGCTGGGCTAGGATACAAAATCCTGGCATCGCTACATATCCTGAATGGGTATGAATCAAGCCGTTCACAGTTCTCTAGAATTTGTGCAGTTTAATGTTGTGTGGTGGGGATGAAGTACTCTTAGTTTAGGGTCATGGAGTTTGGACCACTGGCACTTGGCAGTTTAACGTCCTGCATCCCAGACAATAACTGCTTTTGATTATGCGAAATACTTCTTCAGAAATCTCACATTTGTAGGAGAGGTAGTGAAATACCCATCCACAAAGATCAGGTCATATGATCTGTTGGAGTAGACCTTGTGTATAACATATGGTCCCTTCCACTTGGGCTACAACTTTGGAGGTTTCTTTCCGGGTATCATCAGGTTCCGCAACACTAACACAAGTTATCCTTCCATGAAAGACCAAAGACGAACCTTTTTATTGAAGGCTCATGCAATCCGGTTCTAATATACTTCTAGATGGTGAAAAGTGTGAAACCGCTTCCCATCTAGTTTTTCCAATTCACCTAGCCATTTTTCTGATTTCTCATCGTTTAATAACTGATCAAAAAATGGAAACACGAAGCAAGGGAAATTGGAGCTCAATGGGCAGGACTACTTCAGTCCCATATACTAATGAGTACGGAGTAGCCTGAGTAGCGGTGCAGATTGTGGTTCAATAAGCCCACAATTCATGAAGGTGTTTATCCGGCCATGATTTCTTGTTCTTTTCCACCATTTTCTGGAGAATGTTGGATAGGGTCTTGTCGAAAGCCTCTATTTGTCCGTTGGCCTCTTCATGGTAGTTGGATGAGTTGTTATCCTTGATATCATATTCTTGGTATAGTTTCTCCAATTCAGTAGAGTATTAATTAGTGTCATTATCCATCAGTATGGTATGAGGGATTCCAAATCTGGTGATGAGTTGGTTTTCACAAAGTTGAAAATGCTTCTTGCCCCGACTTCCTAGAGGGTTACAGCTTCTACCCATTTGGAAAAGAAGTCAGTTTCTGTGAGGATATACTTCAGTTGTTTTGTTGTGGTAGGAGGATATAGTCCCATGATTTCCATTCCCCAGATGTCAAATGGCAAGGAGTACTTAGACCCTGACATGTGTGCTCCACACTCTCTGGCATGCATTTCAGTCATGACAGTAGCAGTTTTTTCTCCATCAATGCATCTGAGGAGGACTCTGTCGAAGCCTCATTTGTAGAGGACCTATTGCTGACCCGTGCCGCCTAATTGGACAAAGTTGATTTCCCTTCTCTGTATTTTCTCTCGTTCATCCCATTTTGATCGAATTTCTCCTTATTGAAGTAGTTTTTAATGGGGGTCATCTAGCCGGTGGAAGGAGCATATGGCTCAGGGACCGGACTGACTTCGTTGATTTCATCCGTCTTAGTCTGAAAAAACAGAAAGACCATTCGATGATGAGAAATACTGATAATTGTTTCATCCCAGTCTAGGTTGGCTAGGGATGTGGATGCATTAGCAAAATCATTGGCCTGGGCATTCTAAGACAAGGGAATATAGGTCATTCTTGGTTCTGTGGAGAATTCCTCCATTAACCCTCAGACATGGTCATACAGGGGAATCAACTCCTTCATTTTTAATAGCATACTCAACATTGACTTTCATGATGACCAGTTCTGAGTCACCTTTTAGCTTAAGGTGCTGTACTTGTGTCTGGTGTGCGAGCTCCATGCCTATAATGAGTGATTGATACTCCGAATCATTGTTCGTACATCCTTCTGACAGGAGGAAGGAATATAGAAAGACTTCCTTTTCTGGGGACATGAGTATTATCCTCAAACCCACCTTGTTAAATTTGGGATCCTAAATATTCTTCCCTGTCGGGCTTTGGGATGTGCCGTCGATGTACATTTCCCATGTTGGGAACTCCTCTGGAACCAAGAATATGTCTTTATCGGGTAACTCACCATCCGGTGCGGTGGTCCTTGTCGAGGTGTTCTTTTCTAGAAAATCTGCTAATTCCTGGACTTTGATGTCTTTCTAAGTCACAAAACCGATGTCAAACTGTTGTAGGATGACTTCCCAT
Source organism: Viscum album (assembly GCA_963277665.1). Taxonomy (NCBI): domain Eukaryota; kingdom Viridiplantae; phylum Streptophyta; class Magnoliopsida; order Santalales; family Viscaceae; genus Viscum; species Viscum album. Next base: position 229,095,711 of record OY728162.1, read on the forward strand.
CAGGATAGGCATCCGATCAGAATCGTGCGTCTGAGGATGTACTTGAGCGGGTTAATAAACGAGAAAAAATGGGCTTTATGATGCTGCAGATAATGTCACGATTTTTGAACCACGAAGACCAAGTCCAGAAAACTCTTCTCTATGTTTGAGTATCGAGTTTCATCATAGAACATGGTTCAGATGAGGTAATAGAGACTGTTTCCACTACTGACATCATTTTTCTCTGTGAGGAAGGCTCCCAGTGACTAATCTAGGGACGTCACATATAGGATAATAGGTCTTCCTTCAACCGGGGGCATTAGCACTGGCGTGCTTAAGAGGTACTTCTTTAGGCTGTTGAATGCCTCTTGGCAATCATCTATCCATCGGTACGTAACCCCCTTTTTCATTAACCTGGTGAATGGAAAACATTTTCCCACCAGGTTGTCTATGAACTACCTAATGTAGGTCGGGTGTCCAAGGAATCCTCTCAACTCAGTGAGATTGTGGGGAGGTGGTAAACTAAGGATATCCTTTTTTTTTTCAGGGTCCACATCGATGCCATGATGGAGTACGATGAAGCCATGGAATTTTCCTGAGGTAACCCCGATGGCGAATTTCAAGGGATTCATCTTCATGCTATGTCGTCGAAGTTTGTTGAAGATGGTCTCAAGGTCTAAGATTTGATCTGAGCGCTATCTTCATTTAACCACCAAGTCATCCACGTATCATTTGACAAATCTCCCTAGAAATTGTTGAATGATACGATGCATGACACATTTATATATGGCGCCAGCATTCTTGAGACCAAAGGGAATGACCTTGTAATAGAATATTCCTTGAGGGGCTCTGAAGGTAGTGGCTTCTTCGTCTTCTCATGCCATCCGGATTTGATTATATCTAGAATAACCATCTATAATGGATAGAGCCTTGTACCTGGCCGTTGCGTTGATTAATAACTATGTAATCGGGATAGGGATATCATCTTTCGAGAAATTCTGATTGAGATCTCTATAGTCAATGAAGAAACAGATTTGACTATTTTTTTATTGAATGGGACAATTTTGGCCAACCAGATAGGGTATTGGACCTCCTGAATGATGCCTTCATTAATTATCTTATCGACCTCAACCTCTATTTTGGCGGCATGTGCGGGGTGCATCCTTCTGGCAGCTTGTTTAAATCCCTGGTGGTCTTCTGGCAGACCTAAGTGGTGGATCGCCACTTTGGGATCATGACTCAACATTTCTATGTAATTCCAGGGAAAAAAATCCTAGTGTTTCCTCAGGAAATAGGTATATACTTGGTGCTCCTCAGGATACATGGCTATACTAATGAGAGTGGACCTCGGTTCTTCCTCGGTACCCAGGTTTATTTCCCTGAGCTAATCCACAGTGGTAGACATACCTTTCTAAAATGTGGGAGGTGAATCCCAATGATCTGTCTCCTCTTCTTCCCCAATATTCCCATCTTATTGATCTAAAGGGGGGAGAGTTCTTGGCACAGGCTCTTGAGGGTCCGGAGGCGAGGCATCGTGGGCATATCTACTCAAGTATTCATCCCCAAATTGAGGGTTAGCGGTCATTTCCACATTGTCATACTTGGCCATTATAGAAGAAGTCATGAAGAAAGTTGAGTGTGTGTCCAGGATTGAATCACTGCTCTAAACATGGTTGGTGGGAAGTACATATAATCCACCATGCTACTTGAGGGGCATAATCTGAAACCATTTCCAGGTCATTTGGAGCAAGGATCTAGTCAATACCATTGAGCTAAGGTTTATTTTTATTTTTCTCGTAAAACTCGGCGTCAATGTAGTGTTACTTGAAGAGCTCAAAAGGGGCCTTGTCAGTGTGAAATGTCCCACTTCTTCCATTGATGCAATACTTAATACACTGGTGGTAGGATGAAGTAATGGCCATGTGCTTATAGAGCCATGACCTTCCAAGCAGAGAATTGAATGTTGTGTTCTTCCAGACCACCATGAATTCCAAGTAGGCCGCATGGTTTAAAAAATGGGTTTTTACCTTGATTTATCCCATTGTATTTTGTTCACTGTTGTCGTAACCCAACAGAGTTGTGGTTGAGGGTACTAGGTCATCCTCAGTGTAGCCCAACATACAGAGTGTCCGTTGGGGAAGGAGGTTATCTCTGGAGCCGTTGCCAATAAATACATTCTGGATCTCAACATTATTTAGTGTGCTAGACACATATAGTGGTTTGATGTGTCCATCCATGATGGAATCTTCTTCATGATTGGTGAAGGAAATCAACGCATTACATTCAGCTGGGCCAGTCTTTGTCCGGTAAATCTTGGTGGCAGCTACCTTGGCTTGAAACTCCTAGGTCTTGAGAAGGGCTTCTATAAGGGCCTCCCTGAGATATGCTGACAAACTCAGGTCATCCAGGATTGACCGTTTGGCTGGTACGGATGCTAGCCTCTTAAGGATATCATACTTATATGCCAGCGGCTGACGTTTCTCCATTGGCGGGAGAGTTTTAGCAGACATCTTGGGAGCTAGAGTATGTGACGAGGAGGGACCGGCCATGGGGTCAGATGCCGATGGTGTTCCCACGTTCTGGGGACTTGGCTCGGCCGGTCTGTTTTGCACACTAGGAAGCTAGACACTTGTTCCTCCTCTGATGGGTACCGCAGACTGACGGGGCAAGAGTGGCTGCTTGTGGAGGTGGAGAGATATTATTTATCCTATTGAGTCCATTGAAGGGCTCTCCCACGTGTTTTTGTGATATTAATAGTTTGGGTGGGGGAAAAACCATAGGGTTTTTTTTCTGTGACTACGCCTCCCCTGGTATCCCCTACTTTTGTGATTCCTCCTCCCAACCCCTTAGGTTGGGATCTCAAGTTCATATCCATTCCGTTCGTCAGGTAAAAATTCCATTAGATGGATGACATTGATGGAAGCAATGATTAGTCTATTGTCATGTGACTGGTCAACCTGGTTAGTTGTTCCTTATGGTTCCATTTGGTGGGTCGGTGCCCGTGGCGCTATGTTTGGGGGCCTAAAATCTGACAATGTCGGGGCTATCTTTAGCCTTCTTGCGGACTGCCCATCTTGCGCTTGTCTCCTCCCTTCTCAATTACGCTTGGATGACCGGATCATGGAGGGTTGTGAGGCCGGTATTTTTAGCAGTGCGACATTAGGGGTTGTTTGCGGCAACACCAGTTGTCGTAGTTGAGCTCGGAGTATTCCCCAAGCTCGATTGATAGTCTTTCGAGTCACCCACTCATCAAATTTATGCGACTTCTTGTTGGTGACTTTTTTCCACCCCTCCCCTTTTTTGGAGTCAGTGGTAGAAATATATGTCACATGTGCTGGGGGTGGTCCTAGCTCGACCTGGATGGAATCTACTATCCTTTTTAGGAGGTCTTTAAAGACATATCTTTCCTGGATATTGTGCCCTAACATTCAATGGTAGGGAAAGTAGTCTGGCCTATCATTGCGGCCGACTTCATCGAGTTTCCTTGGCTTCGGGAGGTGGAGAAAGTTGCAATTCATGGTGGTGATGAAGTAGCTGCGGACTGGGTCCTCTCAAAATGAGTATAATTTGTTTCTTAATTACTCGAAATGGTTCCACTTCAATCCTCTCTGATCGTCCCACTTGGGTGGAGGCGACCGCTGATATATAGGGGGTCCTTGACGATTTGGTGGAGGCCTAGGCAGTGGAGCAGGCACAGGGGCTAGATTGAGCGTGATAGAGGACGCTTCAGCTCTAATTGTTCTCTTTGTAGGAGCCTGTGAGGATATTCAAGACCTCAGATTAGTCCACTATAGGGAGTCTCCAATTCATCGGGAAATGGTAGAGAGATTGAGGAAGCCAGTAGTGCACTCCACTGGTATGAGTGGTGTTCACAGCTCATCTCGAAGGTTATCGATGCATATGACCAGCATCTCATCTTGGGGCATTGGCATGTTCAGAGAGTAGGTCATACCCTTCCATCTGGGGATGAAATACGAGACCCTCTCATTCTCCCTCTGTTTTTATTTCATGAGGTCACAGACTGTTGTTCTGGGTAGTGTTGAGCTGAAGTGGAACAGGAACTTCTACCGAAGGTATTCCCAGCTTGTTATAGACTGAGTTGGTAGATTCTTATACCAGACGAAGGCAGATCCTTGCAGGGTCCGCATGAACCATCAGAGTTTCACTGCTTCTTTTTGTTCCAGAGTTCCCATCATAGGGTCGCAATAAGATGTGTAGTACATCAAATTCTGTTCCGGATCACTAGATATATTGAAAACAGAGAATACAGGGCACCCAAAATTGGGTGGAGGAGGCGTGTTGCTCACCCAATCTGGGTAGGGCTTTCACTCTAGTTGTAACGGAGCTCGTAGACTTTCTATTGCATCCAATCGAGCGGTCAATGCCTTGATGGTGCTGGTGAGTCCTTGGTTTACATCCTATTGTGCCCGGTCATGGGAAGGTGTAGCCCGAGGCATTGATTGGGGATCCGGCTCGGCAGGAACCAAGGGTGCATATTCCATTTGTGACACCTTCGGAGGGTTTAGACTTACTCGCCCGGGTGGTTTCCTGAGTGGAGGGAAGTCTTGGTATTCACCAGAATCGATGTTCAAGTAGTTGGATGGACCGGGCGCCTCATTGGGCGGGGCAAACATTGGTCTTTGAGGTGCACTTGCTAAGAGTGCCAGGTGCGACTCTTCTTGGGAAGCTCTATCAATAAGATGATTCCTATGAAGTATCTCGGTATTGAGCTGCCTCAATTACTTCATTTCCTCTTCCTGTAGAGAAAATCACTCTTCGAGCATAAGCGGATCATTTTTATCAAGAGAAGGTGGCGGGTTAAGGGTAACCGGTCCTCTATTATTATCCTTGTTGGAAGCTCACAGGGAAAGTGGAGGAGGGTTACCTAGAAGGGAAGCCATATTTAGGGCGGCCCTTTTCTTCTAGGTGTGCACACATGGTGGTTCATTGTGATTCATAGCCTGACCAGAATCATCGTCTCCCGATCCATCTAGATTTACATCATCTCTAGTGTCACCAGTGGGGTTAGCCTTTATGGTGTTGATGGATGCATATCATAAGGTGGACGAGATGTCATATTCTAAATAGAAAGAGGATCACCCGGGCCTTTTACTAGTCCTCGAATTCCTATCTCGGGATTTCTTTTGGACTCCTTGATGAAGGGTGATGCAGAGAGTTCCTTGATGCGACCTCACAGTACGCCTCCCTCTGGAAGGAGATGGTGATTTAAAGGATGGGATAGGGAAAGAACCTCTTCTTCTGACTATCCTCCCTAGACAAAAAAATACTGATTCTCATGGGGGAAGTTGTTGTTGAGGTGGTAAAAATGACGGCAGCCCTATGAATCAATCCCCTCTGGGGAGGCAACCAATGATTTCTGATTGGCCTCTCTCAGGCGAGAGGCATGTTTTATACTTTCGGTGGCCTGATTCAGGAGCTCGTGAATGGCTTGTTCCTGTTAGGCCTGACGCTTCTGGGACATACTCAAGGCTTGATTCTGCTGGGTGTGTTGCCTTTCGCGAACAGGGAGACCACTCGATTGCTGTCTTGACGTGATGATGTTGCCAAACATTATGCTGAACAGGTTCATTTGGGTGTGGAGCGGAGTGAAATGAAGAGCTCCATGTTCTCCCCGTCCTTTGATATGGAATCACGTCGGAGCATCACCAATGAGGCGGCACAACTAGTGTAGTTCATAGAGGTAGGCTAACTCAGGGTTCCCTTTATGCCTCTCAGGTCGTGGTTGCCGCGCCCAAGGAAGAGTTTCCAGGTCTATGTGACGCAAGAGGTATCCTATTTTCTTGACATGGTCTACATATCCAATCTAGGGTTGGAAGCTTGATATTAGCCGATGGAGGGTTGTCCATATATTAGAGTAGATGTCGTGCACATATTCTTCTGACTACTTTATGGGTAGGTCGAATTGAGAGGTGGTCGTGGGCCAAAACATAAATGGTATATCATCTCTGGCTAGTAGTTTTGTCAGGTGAAACATGTCTACATACTCCTCCACTAGAGATTACTCTACATGGTTGGCCCAACTGAGACACTCACCGATAGTGTGGTAGGAGGAAGTGGGGCCGGTAGGTATTGAATTATCATGTGGGCGATTCTAAGGTGGTTCAAGAGATGCACATTGCCCCAGACTGTCTCTTGATTGAAAAAGTGGGTCGTTGGTGACTGGGTGAGAATATGACATATTTGATCCCATCCTTCTGAGTGACTCGACTTATGAGGGCTTTTCTATTCTTGATTAAACAGGGGGAGGACCTTCCTGTCGATATGATATATCTCTGTAGGGAGGACCTTCGCAATGGCAGCCACAATGGCGAGGACAACCATTATAGTTCCCGCTGGGAGAGAACCTGCTGGGTGCACCCTAGGGAGGGCCTTCAGAATGTACCACAACGATGGGAGGTCCTTCTCATTGATCGACGTCTAGGAAGGGAGGACCTCCTCTATCCATGTTGTAATTGTGAGGGATACCATTACTACTTGACGCCTCACTGCATAGAGTACTTTTGTAGTGAATACCCTAGGGAGGACCTCCAAGGTGTATCATAGTGAGGGGAGGACCTTTTGGCTGCGTAGCATTGTTATGGGGAGGACCTTTGCAACAACTACCATCATGGTGACGATGACCATCATGGTTTGACTTTTGATGTGTATCTTGGGGAGGACCTTCAAAACACACTGCGACAAGGGGAGGACCTTCTTGTTGCTTGGGGACATTGTGGGAGGACATTCGCAATGGTAGCTGTGGTAGCGAAGACTACCATCATAGCTACCACAGGGAGAATGTCCACGGGGTACACCATGGGGAGGGCCTTCAAAATGTACCACAATTAGGGGAGGGCCTTCTCATTGCTTGACGTCACTACAGGGAGGACATCTATTATCAGAGTGGCAAGGACTACCACCTTGATCTGGTGCCTGGCTGTGCGATGTGTCGCTGCAACGTAACCCCTGGGGAGGACCTTCAGGGCAAGCCACAACAGTGGGAGGGCCTTCTTTTTGAGATGAGACGTCACTGCAGGGAGGGCCTCCACAGTTGCGACTACGATAGCGAGGACTACTATCATAAACTGTGGTCCCACTGCACGGTGAGTGTTTGTAGTGTATACCCTAGGGAGGACCTTCAGGGTGGACCGCAGCAAGTGGAGGGACTTCTTGTTGCTCTATATTCTGGCCACGTGGGGGCCTACCGTGGTTCGCATCAAAAGAGAAGCTCTTGCGATCAATTGTTATATGCCCATGGGGGAGGCCCCCGCGGCTGCTCTGGGGAGGACCTTCAGAGCTGCTGGTAGAGACATTGCGGGGAGGACCTTTGCAGTTGCTACTACCACCCACATAATATGATAATGGGTGGGCAGGGTTATGATCCTTCGATATGTGCTTAGCGACATTGGGAACCCCAGCTTCAAGGATTGTAGAGTCATGAACCTTCTCTTTATTTTCCTGCTTCCATCAGCGCATTCAAGGTGATTTCATGCGGGCAGTGGGGACTGTCTGCTGTTGATAACGACCTTCACCTTTGGGTCCCTTTCTACATGGGTTCTGTGATGCTACCGGGATATGACAACGAAAATATTGACTTTTAGAAAGGATATATGCCTGCTCTGGAGCATACACCATGATGGATGGGTGTCGCCCAGTTGGAACGAGTCAAGAAACTCAATACATTTTACATTGTATCGCGGAATATGGCCGCAGACCCTCCTGGGTGGAAGCAGGGATGCAGATATGCTCCGAGATGGCCATCTCGTCTCTTAGATGAGTTGCCTCAATTAGGGAGATGGGCTCACGAGCTTGAGTCCTTGCTATTCCTGCTGATGCAATTACAATATGGAAATTTTCAAGATATGATATGGGATCAATACCTTCTCCTCTATCATTTCCAGGATATCCAGAGAGACATATTTTGCTAGAAGGGGTATGAAGGCCCATTTCGGTATCAGAGTAGGAATATCCTGCTCTGGTCCTTCGGAGTTCAGTTGGTACTGACAATTCTTTTCTGTCGAGGTAGGAGAAAAAATCTGCCCCTGTGCCGAGATATGCCTGTTTATCTCTCTGTTTGCCACCACATCAGAATGGCAGACTTTAATTGCATCCACAGGGAGTTGGCCCTACATATGTTGGTTCCCCACCATATCGAGTCAGTGGGATTTGATGGCAGGGAGAGATGAAATCTTATTAATTGCCTCCACATTTGGATGGTGGGCTTTGTTGATTGCCACCATATCGGGATGGTAGGCATCAAGGGAATCTTCCAGGACCTAGTTCTGAAGGCGTTGGGTTTCCACCATGTCTGGTTAGTGGGCTTCATGAACCTGGGCAGAGAGAGGTGCATGCCGGTTAGGTGCCATCCTGTGTGATTGACGGGCTTGATGGAGCTCAGTGGAGATGCACGCCTGCTTGTAAGATTCCACCATGTCAGGATGGCAGGATTTCCTGGAGTGGAAAGTTGTATGTGCCTGCTTGTGATACGTTTCTGTGACTGGGCAGCATAGATCCTCTTCAGGGGCAAGGGTGATGACCAGTCCCTAGTTTTATGTTTTCCACCATCATTGGGTGGTATGAGGGGCTAGAGCCCAGGGAGCATGGGCTTGGATCCTCAAGGATACATCCTCCTTATCATGGGGATATCGAGTCGCAGGGTAACCACGATGACGTATCCCGGTGGGGGACTTAGAGCGGAATCCCCGTTCAGCAGGGATGAAGTCCTCAGTTTCGACATCATCTGCATCCCTAAGATAAGGGAGGTATGCGTTGTCTTGTTCCGGGGTTAGACTCCCGAAATGGTTTGAGATGGCTACATGAGCCGTCTGGATCAACATTCACAACCATTACCAGGCAGGCGACCGACGAGTCTTGGAGGATTGGAGGGCGTGCATGGCCACCTCCACCATTATTAGAGCACCATTTAAGTGTTACTCCTAGATCAAAGCATCCGAGACCCAGCATTGAATACGTTGAGTAGGTGACGGGGTCCTTCGTTGGTTAGGATATTCCGTCATTTTGTTGCCTGAAGTACGCATCTCTGAGTTCCTCTATGATTCCATTGGATCAAAGGGAGTTCTGAGTGGTACCTGTAAAATATTTTAACAAATACAAACAACAAACACGTCAAAGTAGCATCTCATGATCCCATGCGTAATTAATGACCTTGCTTGGCCCTCCTTGTGAGTATAAGGGGCACAGTGTGGGATTATGTTAAATCTGTCATGATTAGTTAAAGATTCACTTCGGGATCACCATTTTTTTTTGGTTTTGAATAGTTCCGGTGGGAGGGGACCGATGCGCCTAAAGGTCGATCTCATGGAGGGCTGAGCTCCGCTCGATCGCTATGGCCGGGTATATCGGTCTTCGTTTGGAAACGCCCAATGGTTCCATATCCAATGATCCATGGACCTGCTTTCCATAGGCAGGTGTTCATTGAGTGGATCGGCCAGTGATGCTTAAGAACTCACATTGGTCGAGAGGATGGGAAGTTGGGCTCATCACACCCTTTTGGGGGGATTTATTTCCTATTCCAGGACTCTCTTATAGATTTAAGATGTATTCATATGTTCGTGAATCTATGGTTTATACCCAAGAATAGTATCAATGGATTACTGATGGTTGGAAATGGTTAGAAAAACATAGGGATTCAGAATCATTTAGGCCTAAGGTTTACCATCCCTCATTAGATTAATGAGTCCAGGGAGTTTGGGGCTCATTGAGATGGCACTAATTTGAAACCTCATAACTAGGCACTCTAGAGTTTTTTGTCGTCTAGGGGGGGGGGGGACAGATAATGACTTGAGCGTTTGGATCGAACCCATGATATGGGCTTCCTACGTATCCTCGTGAGAGGAATCAGAATCCACTTAGTTCATTGCCACTTGACATGACACATCACCTTTTATGGTCGTGCGATGAGGACCCAACCGTACAATTTAACATCTTGTGGCAAGGAAATCTGATCGAGAGATACCTGGTCAAATTCTGTGCAGGAATTAGGCTGAAGCGGCCTGAAAGACCCAAGGGAAGTCATTTCCTGGGTGTAGATATGGTCCTGCTAAATTATAAGGATATGGTCTGATAGAGACGGATTTGTATCAGACTTAGATATCAATCTTGCACCTCAGGGAGGTTTCCTACGTTTCCTGGTAGGTTAGGAATCGAAGTCCATATTGTTCTTAGAAGATTAGGGCTTACACTTGAGAGTTGCCTGTTGTTGGGATTGAACCTCAACGAGGTGTCCTACGTACCCTGGTTAGGAGACAAGGATCAAAACCCAAGTAGTTCGTTCTGAGGGGCATGATTTGGACTTATACATGGTTAGCGGCCAAGATTGGGATTGAACCTCGAGGAGGCGTCCTACATACCCTGCTTAGGAGACTGGGATAAAAACCCTCATAGTTCATTTTTAGGGCATCGTTGTGCAGACGCCGTGTCCATCACAAATATCTAAGCCCATGCGAGTCATGCTCGGTGTGAGAAAAATGAAAATGCAATAGCCTTGGAAATCCTTGCACAATATTTTTATTGAGGAAAGGATAGGAATACGAAGAGCAGAGGAAAAGGCCAGGACCAATGAACTCTCCCTCCCCGGGTGTTTGAGGAAGGTAGAAGTCCCGTAGCAGAGTAATGAACCTTCAATGATGGGAGGGGACGGGACATTGGTTTCCAGCGAGGATGGTGTGGGGTTTACTCCAAGAAGGATGCCCAGTCGCTCCCAGGAGAGGGGAGAGGTGCTCACCGTTGGTGCTCGTCAAAAGGAAATGCTAGCGGGGTCCCTCAATCCTGATGAGTGGAGGTGTAGAAAGGGGACTCTCGGGCTCAGACCCTGCACTACCGTGGGTATGTGAACCCAGGAATGTTTCGGGAACATGCTCAATGGCCAGAGAAACCCCTTATCCCTCAACTACCATGGGTATGTGAACTTAATGCAGTGCGCTGATGTACATGTAGATTACATCATACGGGTCTAGTGGCTTCGGAAGAGGCCTTGGCTCAAGGCCAATGAATAGAAAAATGAAGGGATTGTGATGGATCGGCCCGGATTGGATGGATTTTATCTGTCTTGGGGGATGGGAACACCGAAGGATTTGGAAAGCCACATGGGTGTATGAGGAGTGGAACCCTTCGCGTAGGGGGGTGCTTCACTGCTGGAGAGTCCGTTTGTGTCCCAAGGTGGTACGCAGACTGATAGGCATTCTGCGTACCAGAGAGGTACGTGGCTTCGGGTTCGACCCACGTACCAGGTTGGTACACGGCGGAGTCCGCGTGAGAAACAGTGGCCAGGGACGATGCTGGTTAGGGGTTCATCGGTCAGGGCTTCGCCAGTGTAGGAGGGTGCTACGTGGTGCGTCGAATCGAAAAAGGGGCATAAACTCCCAGGTCTGTGGGGAGTACATCCACAGAAGGGCCATGGATTACGGTCTTCTTTTTTTATTTTTATTTTAAGTTCACAGTTCACTAATTTGTTATGAATTTTTGGTTCCTTATTAATTAGTTTCCATTTTCATATGCTATGGTTCCTGAATTGGAACTTCGCTACTTGAAAAATCCTAAGCTCCTTCCTCCGAAATCAATCCACCTGAATCTGATCGATCTCTTTCTTCTCCCCCTTAATTTCCTTTTATAGAGGGGGGAAAGAGATGTATATTTGGTCATGCGATACCTTTTATGGAGGCCCATGACTAGAAACATGGTTTGCGGGTGACTTGGTAAATCTTCAACTCGTGGGGGGCATTGAATGCACCTTACCTATGAACCAAATTGGTTCGGGGGGTGATTCTCAACCGCGCAGGGCTCCGCCACTATTCCACGAATGACAACACACATGGTCTAAGCCGGTTGACATGGTTCACGGCTGGGGTGGTTTGTGACGGTGGACCAGCCTGAGGCCCATTCTGCTTTGCACCTGCAGATGGTTCCCACCTCTACTCCATGAACGATAGTGGTCCGTGGAGGGGGCAACTTACTGAACCGTCCGCGTACCATCACTGTCAGACTAGTATGTGGACCAGTCAATCCTTTTCCAATTTCATGGGTGTTATCCATATTTTTTCACAGTTCTTAAGAAATTTGGTAGAATCCTTTCCCAAATTAAGGGGGTTCCCATTCTCCTTGGATGATTTTCATGACCCTAAAATATCATATATGGTTTAAATGGTTTTCATAGAATTAAAATTCCATATGAGTATTATACACAATGTAGAAACTCAACTCTATTTATTGTGTGTTTTAATTAATTCTCAATAATTTCAATGTAAATCTTGGATCCTGACCAGATGATTTAGAATTTGTCACTCCATCCAAACCATTCACTAAATTCATATATATCCTGAAAAATTGTTCTAAAGATAAGTTATATATTTTATAATTGAGTGTGTTGAATTTATTTGGAGATCAAATACATCCAATTTATTATTGTTCCCATTAGATGTTTTGAGGAGTCTGATGAAACAATACATGGTGATGTTTTCCCATTTTGATTAAGGTATGATTTTTTTTGTAATATCTCATTAGAATTATTTCTCTTGTCCATAAATTTATTTAATACTAAACACAGAGATTCAAACTGTACAATACCGATCTTCATGTCATCCCACCATAAATTCTCTTTCAAACCTCTCTATATATTCATATATCTGTGGTGGATAAAGAATGAGGAAATATGATCCTCTTCTAATATCCCATTAATAAAATATTGTATTTATAGAATACAAAACTTATTACTTCAATATCATGGTTAAAATCAAGAAAATGTATCACCTTCTTCTGTAGCTTTACATATTCCTTTAACTCCTAATTAATATTAACCTATATATGTGGATAAACTCTCGTTTGAAAAAGGAAACATTTCTTGCATTCCTACATGATTTCTAGATACATCCTTTTAAAATCCACAATTATTTTATCATTGTGATCCTTATCATTTATAAGCTAGTATGACCTCTTTGACTAAATGTATCTTCCACCTTGTCTGATTTTCCCTGGTGGTAATGTATTGATTAATCATACTCTATAATATGTTCCAACATAATTTTATGGAACATCATAAAAAATAATATTTGAATATATAATTTAATCTTATAAGATGTTTTGATATATTACACCTTTTCCATAAAGATAATTTTTTCATATATATTATAAAATAATTACCGTAGATAACACTAAATCATGTGTAGGATAATTTTTTACATGAAATTTCAATTTTTGTGAGGAATTATATATCACCATATCATTATGAATGAGGACATATTTGTGTTACTTCATTGATACATTACAATATATTACAAACCCTTATCATTGTATGATTATTTGAGCATAGGTACACCAACTAGCCATCTCTTGAGTTTCATGAAATTTTCCATAAATTCATCTATATTAAGAAATTGTATCCCCTCTCAGTTAACATAGTGAGTGTATTTGATATTTGTGAGAATTTATCCACATACCATAAATAATATAAAAAAAACCAAGAAAACTTTGGATCTTAGTCATATTTTTTTGTCACTAAAAATGGCCAATAAATGTTTCTTTTAACTGATAAAATATTATACCCGCTATTGAAAGTATATGAACCAAAAAAGAAACCCATTGTAGAAGAAATTCACAATTAGTAATTTTTTTCTTACAACATATACCTCCTTTGGATCTTCCACAAAATTCACATATGATCTTCCATTTCTTCCTTTCTCTTTGAATATATAAGAACATAATCTATTGATTCTACCAAGAAATAATTATGGTAATCTATAAAGTATATATTCATTAAATTCATTAATATATAAGGGGAATTAGTAAGTCAAAATGGAGTCAATATATGTTCATATAATCTATACCTTATATTAGAGGCTATATTGGTTATATCCACCTTCTTGAAGATCATATAATGGAATCCAGAACAAATTCCAATCATGGGAAATTATTTTTCTACACATATGTGATCATATAAGTCATAATTTCTAGTTAGAGGACATATTTTTTGGGTTGTAATATTTCTTAGTTCCTAAAAATCAATACATATTCACATCATTTTATCATTATTCATAATAAAAATAATTGGTTCACCCAAAGGGAAAACACTTCAATGAATGAATCCATTTTCAAGATTATCCTAGATTTTTATCTTCAATACCTACAAATTATTTGACATGACTCTATAGTTAGTCTTTAAAATTTTTTTGGCACTATATATGAGTTTTATTGATATCTTAACATCATGATTCCGTAGAGGAATATAAAATTCATCCCGAAAGATATCAAAAAACGTTCTTACAATAGGAATATATTAATTTTTGAGTTTCTCCCAAACTATCTAAGATAAAAATCCCTTTTGAATATGAATAAAGACCCAAATAATGCATTTAATTCCCAATGTAAGTTTATATTTATCATCACACTGATAGATGTTAAAATTTTGGTTTTGAATATCAAACTTGAATCCCCTTCCACAAAATTTGATATGGAATTATGTTGAGAAATCCTATACATGATTAAGATAAAATCAAATTCAACTTGAGGGAGAATAAAGATATTTCCATGATACACAATCCTATAGTATTCCACTAGAAAGGAATCGTTGACTTGATATGCTATCATCCATCAAATAATTATTTCCACCAAGAAATCATAATCTATTTATTGGTTATATGAATTATAAACCCTTATAACTTTTTATAAGAACATAGTGTACATTAATATTTTATTTTACCTATAACCACCCCAACATAATTATTACCTATTCAATCCATTAGTTCAACCTAAATTGTTATCATAAAAATATTGAATGATTGATTAGAGATATCAATCATGAAAAATAATTCATATGATGCTTAAATCCTGACATATTATTTTCAATCAATGAATCCTTCGGTTTAAATATGTTCATTCATGGTCACCATATATTCAAATATTTCATTATCACTCATAAATATTTTGTTAATTTCAAAATAATATTCCTAGGTAGTGATTTACTATGTGTGAAGAAATGATCGTTGTTATGAACTATGTGACTATTGAGTAAAATACCAATTCCCCCTTTTATTTGTTATTACCTATTGGTATAATTTCTCGATACCCACATCTACATGTAGTATCTTGATTTTGTAATTTATTTCATTAAAACCACTGAATATCTTATTCAAAGAAATTTCTTGAAATTTTATTATACAATGACTTATCTCCTGGATTCATTGTAATGTTTTTTCATGATAGTTTCCAATATTAAACTAAACCTTTATCTATTATGAACTATTAAGACCCATGTTTTTTATACAATAATAATACATATTTTAGATGAATATTCAACTCATTTCATAAGTACTCAATTTATGGATATAATGGTTTTTAATATTTAGATACTAGACACACAATCTTTTTATTTCATAAAATTTCTTCAATATCTTCCACATAATTATTTCCATTCATTAATTTTTGTGTACATACCCAACCTAAAAAAATTATTTTTTACATGGGAATGGGAACATATGAATGGGTGGGATCTGATTCTAATTAAGTATAAACATCCGAGATATCAATTGATAATCCTCTGAAATAATAAGATAAGAGTAAGGTTATGGTATAATAAATATAAAATAAATTGTTCATTAAAAAATTATCATGGAATATAATCATGAGTCATTTAACAAATGATTCTCACTTCAAGTGACATAATTCATAATATTGATAAATCACCATAAATTCAACATGCACCATTATTTCATGTAATATTTGTTTTGTTAAATCATATGTATAGAGACCATTTCATATGTAAAGGTTAATTATATCTACCATCAAATAATAGTGGATCAAACATAACTACTAGTTTAAGATATCATAATGGATGAATAATCACCACATTTAGCCCAATGTGGATCAACAATAATAAATTTTCTCCCATAGTAGACCAGTGACATCACTTAGTTTCCCATACATTAACAATAACATAGACTTGTTTTCCCTAAATATTTGATGACATATAAACCAATACTATGTTAATTAGTGGGATATATTAATTTAGGAGAAAATTTCATAGAATTAAAATCATATATACGTGCATCTATAGACTAGAAAACATTCATTAAAAATATTAGTGGAAAGAAAATAAGTTTCACAAAAATTTTATCACTCTATCATAGAATAAATGATAGATGATAAATGGGTTTCATAAACATATATTAATCTTATTCATAAAAAATTAATATAAACAATATGGATGGTACTGTTGGAAAATTTACCAAATGATATAGAATTAACACCAATTGTTTTCATCATTGATGTATAAAATTATTATAAAAATTATCATTGAAAATTTTCTTAAGGGAAATACCCATTACACTTTGAAAATAATTTATTTAAATTTAACATTATAGAAAATATTAATGAATACATTTTAATTTAAAATAAACTTAAAAACATGTAATGGAACAATTAAATAATGGAGTGGTCATGATGGCAGAAAATAATGTTCATACTGTGCATTGTAAAAAGAAGTTTCCATTCACATTTTTAGTAAAAATTAAAAATTATATCTTCCAAAAAAATAAAGATAACATTAAGAAGAAAATAAGAAATGTTAAATTTGAATTAAAATAATAATTAAAGAAAATTAAACAAGTTATTTAAATCATTTTTATAAAACATTGACATGGATGAGAAATGATTTTTAGTTGAAGAGGGAAATATGATTGGTTTTCCTTAAACGTATTCCCTAGGTATTAGGAGAAAATAAGTTGAGTGAAATTAAATTTAAAAATTTATTTTTAAGAAATTACCATATGATAAGAATAATTGTTTTTTTAGAGTTAAATATTAGGATTTAATTATTGAAATCATAATAATAAATAATCTATATAAACAATGAGATTGTAACATAAACACCAACACTTTTGTAACATTAGAATAATAAGACCCGTTAAATACAAATCACTAAATGGAATTTAAATACCTATAATTTTCATTATATTAATTATAAAATGCATTAATATGTGGAATATACACCACAAAAATACACTACATGTTAATATGACACGTGTCTAAAAAAAGTGACATGTGAATCTTATTCCTAATGTTTCAAATTTATTCTTATAATTTCAATAATAGGTTATAATTAATATAATATTGTTATAAAAAATTAAGGAACCATAATAAAATAAATTTAAACTTATATTATTTACTCATAGCCTTATATCACTTGTTTCATTATAATTCGTTGTTAAAACCCATTTAACCAAAAATAACTGCTATGATTTTCATGAATTTTTTTGTTCAGCAGTTTTGGTCCTCGTACATTGATTTTGGTTGCATCACATAAATAATTTAAATCATTATATAAATAACATATATAACCATTATATATATTTTTATAGTCATCTATAAAATTTAAAGATAGTAAAATTGATTACACCATTTAAGAGATGGTAGGCCATATATATGAATGATTGTTGTTTTCAGTTTCTCAACAGATTGAATAAAAGAAATGTCGATATTAATTTAATATTATTGAATAATTCTTATACCATATATATCATGTATATTAATTAAATCTCCCCATACTTACATATATTTTAATATAAAATGAAAAATGTGTCACATCGCTTTGTGGAGGCAGTAGTTCCGATGTATGCATGAGAAATGTTATTGTTTCCCATTTGATTGGAAGGGAATAAGGTATTTGTGATGTTATAATTATATAAGTATTTTTATTTCACAAATATAAAATATATATATATATATATATTTATTTATTTAAATTCATTACTATATCAATATGTTAGAGGCGTGATGGATAACAAATTACGTCGGTCGTGAGGTGGTAGCCCATAATACACATGATCAACTGGTTCATTTCCCATTTTATTAAAGATGATATATATAGGTTATAACATTAAAATAACATATCATTAAATGTTATGTGATTTTTTTTATTGAAACATATTTGAAGATGATTTTAAGTATGTGGAAGAAGAAAAAAAAGCACTTGGTTAAAAACTATAACTCTTCTTCGGACAACCACTTTAGGTATGCACGAAAAGGATTCATAGGATGTTTTTTCTGACCCAACCAGGGGATTTAGGTCAGTGGTTATAAGTAATAATGGTATTTGAGGAGGTGATCGATGATACCAATGGATATGGATGTGTGAAGTGTAGAATATAGTGTGTTCTATTTTAAAATTGATGTGAGCGATATACTTGTAATTTTTCAATGTTTTCAATAATACCATACCAAATTATTGGTAACAAGGATAAAAATTGGACACTTATAAAATATTATATTTGAAAATGTTAAAATATGGAAATGTAGTAGAAATTAGACATGTTATTAGGTCATTTAAACCCTTATCTCATTAGTTTAACACCACTAAATCGGTTTTATCCTTAACAAATATAATTATTGTGAAATGTTTTTACAATTAATTGGGACAACATAATATGATGGACTTATTACAAAATATTAATTATGACAATTCCAAATATATAATCCATATTAAAAATTATAATTCATAATATTATTATAATTAAATTTTAAATTAAACATTTGTACGTGATTAAAAGTAGGTTTATAAAGAAAAATAATTCATAGGTATAAAATGTTTTTATCAAAATTTAACATAAAATTAAATTACAATGACCTAAATTAGATTAACAATAATTTTATAGAACTCATAAATCTTATAAAACTATCTTAAAAATAGAACTTGTTTTGTCTTTAAATGAAAATATTTTTTATTAAAAATAAAAAATTTTAAATATTCATTGAAAAATTAATATTATCCAAAAATTATGAAAAATATAATCTAAGATATTTTTTACATAACAATTATAAAAATTTATTAATTTTTCGAAATAAATTTTATAAAAGTGAAAAAGTTCAATTTATTTTTTGTTCAAACAATTATATAAATATAAATTTTTGTGAAAAAATATTTTCATATAATATAAAGAGAATTATATGAATTATGTTTTTATTTAAAAATATTTGTTTTTTTAAATCATTCATATATAATTTTAAAAATATTTTTATTCCTAATCATATATCCATGTTTAACATCCATGTTGTAATGGTAATTTTTAAATAATAATATTTTTAATGGTATATAGAGACCGTGATTCCAGTAACCTAGTTCTGGTGTCATATGTTATTAAATTTTCATAAGATACATTCACTCACATCTTGAATTATCAAATACTTTAGTAGTGTTAGTAAAAAGGACTAATAAATTATTCCCATATTATATATAAAAATAGAAATTACAACATATTTTTTTTTGAGAATAACATTATTCACTCTTTTTTATCCTTGTATATCAATCATAATGAACATCATGGAGTCCTTGGAAAAGAAACAAAATAATGGTGAGCTAAAATTCATAATAAGGGGTAAATACAATAGAGCCTATCCTGAATCAATAATAATAACTATTTATAGGTAAATAATAAAACACGCAGTCCATTTAAACAGTTTGAGTATCATAATAAATATGGAAAAATAAATAACTTACCACACAAGACATTTAAATAACATGAATATAATGAATATATAAGGTATAATCAATATTTAATGTAAAAAACTAAGAAAAAAAAATTAAATTTAATCATTAATATATGAATAAAATTTATCTAGTTAAAAAATAATTGTAAAATATCATGTATAATAATAATAACTGAATTCTAAATGAAGAAAATTCTTAACTATTAGATGTCTTGTTCTTAGGAACATTCCACCTCAAATGTGAAGTCATTTCACAAGATAGTTTAAATTTTAGGTAAATAGTTGTCTGATGCTATATTTTTTATTTTACTCATGATATTACTAATTCATTGAGGGGATATATAATTCTAGAACACACCCATCACTTCATGTTCAAATCATTCTTCATATATTTAATAATCGATTCAATTCATGAAAAATTCATCTTATCATAAAAATACCTATATTGTGTAAAAAATATGGATTTATCAATATTTACACATAAAATAGTAATATTTATTCTACCAAACCATATATAAAAATGATATAAACATTAAAAATATAAAAATATCACTGATAAATAGTATGGATATAGTGGGGAAAGTTTGTTTCTAATGATCACATCAAAGTTAATATTTTAATGGAAAGATAATGACTACAAAAAAATCAAATAAGATAATTCCAAACTTGTACTTAGTCCAAATAATCATTAACCTTCCAGAGTAAGAATAAGGATGGAATTAATAAAACATATCCCTAATAAAGTATATCTAAAATTAATGGTTGTTTGCACTAATGAATAGAAAAAACACGAAATGATTATAAAAATACTATTTAGGAAAATATCCTTTTCATTTACTAAAATCTCTATATTAAAAGGAAAAGTTCTTAAATTTTTTTAAAAGTAATGTTTTCCTTAAATTAACATTTGAATCATATAGAGGATTATTTAAAACATTGTTTTTTCATGATAATATAAAATCCCATACTTGTCGTATATTTTAAGAAAAATATTTCATCCACTTTTTTGGTAAAATCCAAACAGAAATTTTTTGGAAAAAAATATAGATTCCCATAAAATTATTTTTTTTAAAGTCATAAATGGGTCAAAATACCTTTAAAAAAAATTTTATTAATGAAAGAATTTTTTTAAATCATTTTTATAAAAAATGGTTTTGATGAAATAAGATTTTTGATTGAGGAGAGAAATTATAAATCCCTTAGGTATAATGGAACTTTCTTCAAATAAATTAAATTTAATTAATGTCCTGATTTTAATGATATAGAAATTTAAACATTATTTATATGTTATTCCAATTTATTCTTCCACTATACACAAAATCAGTTTATCTTTCACTACACATGACATTTAGTTTCTATGAAACAACATTTTAATATTATAACTATTAAAAAAATAAATTTATAACAGATTTTTTGAACATAGTAATAAATGTAGTGAAAAATAATTTTCCAATATTATTTATAATGTTTTAATATAAATAAAAAATCTTAATAATGAAATGTAAAATATTTGGTAAAATCTATATGTTTTGAAAAATAATATTTTCTCAAAGCACTGCATGTATGTCTTTTTATGAACAATAATATATTAAATTTAATATAGTTTTAGAAATTTAATTTTATTAAATAATATATATTTATTATTTCATAATTTCATAATTATCCTATGGTTAGGTTTGAGTATTATTCAGATATATTTCATTTTTGGATGAATAGTTGAAACACTGAATTCTAAATAATTTTTTTTCATTATATTTATTTATATCATTAAATTTAATTTTGATTTCATTTAAAGAATAATCATATCAATTGTAATTAAATTAATACAATTTAGGTCATCAAAACAAATTTAAAATTTAAATTAGATATAAAAAAATTTCAAACCTTTGACCCTTTTCACTTTAATAACCCATCATCTCATCCCATCCATGAGATTAATTTTATGTTATTTTATACAAATTATAGGATTAAAACATGGAAAAATTGATTCCATATTTTTAATAAAAATAATTTATAATTTCTAATAATGAATAATTGTTTTTTTGAAATTCATGATTAAAGAGGGAAGTTAAAATTAATTATAGTGATTATGGTAAAAGTGATTTTTGTTGAAAAATAAACTTAGAATTTATGGTGTAATAGTGTCCCTACACTTGTACAACACCGTTTTTCTAACCATATTTTTACCTCATGCCTTAATTTATCTAACTTGGTTTGTTATGGAACCCAATTTGTTGGTTAAAAATGTGGAATACAAAAATTATTTTCAAAATTTCCAAGTACTCCCTTTCTCGCACTTAATGAAGGGAACTCATCACTTCCATTCTTTACAACTTTGAAGAATTTTTATTGGAAAACCCATGTACAAATCTCCTACCAAATTTAATACCTTAATTATATAATCCTATATTTTGGTATAAATCCATCCATGTAATCCCTTTCATGAAATCCAAAATGATTTACCTAAAGAAGATGCAACATCCTTCAACAAGCACTTTTGTTTTATTTCATTTTTCACCCCATCAATTATTATTATTACATGATTATATAATGACCCTGGTAGAAGAAATATAATGATATATTTTAATGTTAATAGTACTGCCCATTCTAATATTCACTTCCATCAAATTGGATTCACATTAATCATTCGTGTGTATGATAGACTACCGATTTACAAACCAGTGTTGTTCGTTCTTCCATTACAACCATTAATGGTTGGTAATAATGTTGGAATTCATATTTTTATATGATATATATTATATTTATGATGTCTAAATTCATATATAATTATTTTATAACACATAACATCTCTATTTCTATTTTTTTGGAATATGATAACTTCATTGATGGATGGGTGGACTACGTCCTCCTCAAAGAGATGGGATTCGTTCACGATTTACATGGAATGTATCAAGGTTGGGTTTAAAAAATATATTTGATATATATTAAATAATATTTCTATAATAAACATAATATACATATATATAGTATTTACTTTTCTTTTTTATTTGAATAAGTAATGAAAATGGAGACATCATTCATCTATATGTATGGCATACCATCTCCATAAATGTTGTATTTAGTTTCATATTTATATATTTATATATTATTATAATTATATATATAATGAATATATATGATATTTTCATTATTTTTATCATTATTTAGATGTCTAAATAATGATATAATTAATAGGAAAAAAATATAACAAATCATAACACATATGAAAAACAATGCTCTTATTACCTGAAATGTAAAATTAACATGCAATTGATAATAACTGGGAAATGAAAAGTCATAATAAAATCCTTTATGGCATGATATAATTAATTATGGTTCTATGATAGCTGTATAATAAACATATATTTACTATAATGTAGGTTTGTATGAGTATGATAAGAGTCAATACATAAGGGAAGGGGACTTCTAAGCTGACTTTTATTTCTTCCATACTTATCCCTTATTCACCACTCACAAATTTTGTGTGGTGTATATATTGACCATGAATTTATTCAATGAACCATATCCTTAAATTTTTGAGTATTTACATATCTATTTTATGACCTCTATTTTAGGGGGTTTAAGGTTCAAAATCTACCATATCGGCAAGGAAATTTTTCCCCATTTTCCTTCTTTGATACACATGTTATGTTATGCACCTATATTCTTTTTCAAGGTGTATTTAATAGCTTGGAAATGTTATATCAGGGATATTATTTTTTTCATGATATTTTATGATTCATTTAATTTCATTCTTTGTAATGACTTAGGTACTTGTAAAATGTATTTTTTTAATTTTGAGTTATATATTTAAATTAGTATTGAAATAAGTGGTATTATTGAAAATAAATAATTTATACTAATTGAATAGTAACTCAACCTTATGAATAGTAACATGACCATTATAAATTGAAATATTTAAAATAGAACAATAACCTCTCTTATGAAACTATAAATAATATTCACGTATCATTACAGTGAAATATGATATAGTTATATTATAGAATAAGTAAATAATTATTTTGAAAATGATAAATTATGTGTTGGTATTTTTGTGAAACAAAAAATCTTATTTTCAATTTTATAATTAATTTAATTATTTAAAACCATTTTTCATTAAATAAATAAATTAATTAAAATTTTATTGTCTAATGATTATAAGATAATTTTATTATCCCTTAATAAAATTTTTAAAGTGTCAAAAATTCTATTATGGTATGAAAATTTGTATTTTTTGAATAAATTATGGTTTTAATTAAAAATTAAATTTATCATATTTATAAAATTATTATCATAAAAGGTAGTTCATCTTTTAATTCTACACATCTATATATGGTTTAGTAAAATTTTCATATTTTAATGAAATACATGAATTTTTGTGAATAGTGAAATATGATAATTTATAGTATACGATAAATATATAAATTATTGAGTGCTAAATTATGTAAGTATAATGTAAGACCAAAATATACTTTTTATCATTTATTATTTTAATATATTTAGGGGTAATTCCAAAACTATTCAAAGTATTTATCCAAAATAATAAACTTATGAATATAATAATAATCAAATGCCACACTCCTCCACTAAAAAACCACCCATCACCACCTCTTCTCCTCACACATAAAATACTTGTCTATTATTTAATTTCTACCAATTTACCTTTATAAGAATATTATCTATGTCCAAGTACCACTGATCTCAATAAAAGTCAAAAACCAAGTACCATAAGGAGGTTCTCATGGAGTATAATTTAAGTGGTAAATTCTCTTTCATTTTATTTTATTTTATTTTAAATTTCTTTTATTTTATTATTAAATCATTTCCTCCACTTACCCAAATGTAATGAAAACTCCTGTGACTAATATAATATAATATATTATCATGTTTATGGAAAAAATCATCATCAAACTTGATCTCCTCTCCCTTTTATTCTGAAAAAAACATCATCTATGATGTGTCAATTTACTAACATCATGGATGATGTGTTTTCATTTTCCTTTTCTGCCATCAACTACTATCATAAAACCATTGATATATTTAAATAATGTTTTATTATACATATTATATGTTTTATAATGTTTTGAAACAAAATTTTATACTTAATATTAACAATTAAAACAAAAGTGGTTCGGAATGATCAAAATTCAATAAAATAAACTAACGTTCATCACTAATGTTTCATATAATGATTAATACTCAAAAAATATAACCAAAATGATATATAATACCACATAATATTATTTAATATGATTAATAATGTATAATTTTAAATCGAGTCAATTATTATCATTTTATATGAATTTCAAAACATGTATACAAGTAAACTGATCATTAAAACCAATGAGATGAACACTCATGAATGATAATATTTTATATTATAAATAATAAAAAGGCCATAAAAAATTATAATAAACCAAAAACATGTATAAATTGTTCTGAATTAATTAATTTATGGATTTACCTAGATTATCTTGGATATTAAGTTCCAGTGGAGAACATTTTCTTACATAAGTTATGGGATTCATTCCAAACATCCATTTTACCTTCAAGTTACTCATTATCTACCATTACTTTAATTTAACGTGTCATTATTTTTGTGTATTTATTTGAAATTAATTTTCAATGTTCCAAAATCATATTTCCATATCATATCACATTTCTTGGATGAAAGTAATACATGTTTTAATAAGGTTTTCTTCTCAATTCTTCATAATTATCAAGCCTGACATAAGGGATCTTCTGGATTTCCTACCCATCTTTAAATTTATTCCATAATATTTATTTAAGAAACTACTATTTTAATAAAATAACTAATTTTACCATGAAATACTATCTTGGTTAAATTATGTAGTTTTTCCTCCTTTTGATAGGAAAATCCAAAATCAACCAACCATGGAAACCATGAAATAAATGCACATGAAACAATTAAAATAACAACATATTATTAATAAATGGGTGGAATGTTATAATAAAAGATCATATAAGTATTTATAAATATAAAGGTCGTTTTATGATATATTAATAAAACACTTTAAACCATTATACTGGATATTTGAACACATTTGATGTAAGATGACCCCAAAGGTAATTTCTTTACTTATTAAAAACCTCTTTAATGAATATTTGTACAAAATTCCAACGGAATGGTTTTTTGATGAAATAATTTATGTTTTATGATTATGTTTTGGTTCATGGGAATTATTATGATCATGGGTGGGACCTATATCTCTCAAAAATTTATTCTATATATTTTTCTTAGAGGTTGACCATATGGATACTCCAAGTGTAACAATGATGGTTGCATCATAAGGTAGTCATGAGGGTTACTTTGTAAGGTAGCCACGAGGGTTACACTTAAGGTAACAGTTTGGGTTACAAATCATGTGATAGCTGTGAGGGTAACAATTTGAAGTATGCAATGAACCATTTTACCAAATTTTTTATTTAATATTTCTATCTTATATGGAAATCTAATCTTTGCACAAACTAACTATATGATTATTTATGGGTGAGAAATATGTCTTGGTGAAAATTATTTCATGTGTTTATAAGTATTCAAGGAAGAATGGTTTATTTTCTTATTTTTATGTCTCTTAATGGCTTTTTTTTCTCACAGCATGTTTTAAAAAAATTAATAGGTTTTAGGATGGGTATGAGAAAAAAAGAAGAAAAGCATAATGTTATGAAGAAATCTTATTTAATTCAAAACAATTTTATTAATGAAGAAATTGATATTTTTTTAGTAGTATACACTTTGTATTTTTATGGGTTTTTATCTATGTTTAGCGACCTAACTCTAAAAATCTCAAACATGAAATTTTTTTTTGTATTGTTATAACTGTATTCTACTTAAATTACCTAGTTTATTTAATGTTTAAGGTTTTGTCCTTATAATTGATATCAGAGTTATTGTTAGATAAATTTAGGGGTTAAAATGATGTTAATAGAATACCATAAATTATTTTTAACTTATTTTACTGTTTAAATGATATATAATTTTAAGATTACCTTATTTCTTCAGCTCTGATATGTCTCTTTG
The DNA here is from genome assembly GCA_963277665.1 of Viscum album. Lineage (NCBI taxonomy): Eukaryota > Viridiplantae > Streptophyta > Magnoliopsida > Santalales > Viscaceae > Viscum > Viscum album. Next base: position 229,122,223 of record OY728162.1, read on the forward strand.
TATTTTTTTTCCATAGAAGAAACATGGAAGCTGAAGTAAAAAATGCACTAAGAAGGTAATATCATTCTGAATACACAACCTAGAAGAGTGGGAAATATTACTGAATAGTTTGTGATAGTGTTTTCTAAATTAAAACAGGATATAACTGGCAGTGACAACCATGCAAGAGAAAAAATAAAACTACTAAAAAGGAATATAATTTTAGCGAAACATTTTATGAGGAAAACCCCTCTTTCTATTAGTGGATCTGTTAACCCAGTAGTGGATGATTGGTGGATTAAAGCACATGAAATGATATTTTATTTCATGAGTTTATAAGATAATCAATTTTTTTTGTCTTACTATTTACCTTTTTAAAGGTAATATGAATAGTGGTGGAAAATGAAAAATAATATCAGGGATAACTAGGAGATTAATGCCTTGGAATTTGATGAATTTGAGAATCTTTTCCAGGAAAAATATTTTCCTAAGTTATTTCGACTTGTCATGAAAAATAATTCCTTGATTTGATATAAAATTAGGATTATTAATTAGTCATATATGATGAAAATTTTACCAGGTTGAAAAGGTATGCTCAAAATATTATTTGAGATCATTATAGTAAAATCAATCATTTTTATTCAGGATTGAAGACAAGATATGGGAGGGCATTGTCCTCCCCTGAATTGAAAAGTTATAATAAGAATGTATGATGTAATAAGAGGGTAGAAATGAAGTTTTTTGTTGATCGAATGTACATTTATAACAACAAGAATAAAATTGTCTATATTGAATGAAATGGGGATGAATCAGTCAATAAGATTTGATTGTAAGAAAATCTAGTTTCTTGTTTTTGGAATGTGTGTTAAGAAGAACCCTAAAGAGAAACTTAAAAAATATAGGATGTGTTTTTGATGTGGTATTTTTGGAAATAGGTCCTGATATTTCAATAAAAATGATATTAGTGTTGGCATGATTAATTTTGTAAAGGAAGCTGTAAAGAGTTTAAAATATGAGGATATGAGGAATAATGATAATACCCAATGAAAGAAATACCTGAATTATGTAATAAAAATAGAGTATAAACAGAAAATAGTGTTATAATCCTTTCATTCTAATTCACAAGATGTTCATCCATCCAATGAAGTGGTATCTGGTACATTTCTTGTTTACTCAGATTTTACTAATGTCTTATTTGATACAGGTCTACACTTTCATTTATTTCTGAATATTATTATGGTAAATTAGAAACATCACCGAATGTAATCAAACAATATATTATGGTTAAAACACTATAGGGACATTAATAAAGAATTTAAATATAAGAATCTAATTGTTGTTGTATGTGGAAAGAGATTACCTACAAATATTGTTGTATTTTCCTTAGAAACGTTTTATGTAGTTATTGGTATGAAATAGATTTCTTTTTATCATACTACTATTGATTATTGCTCTAAAGAAGATTCCATTTATAATGAGTCTTATTTTCTTTACAATATTGAAACAATTCCATTTATAATATATTTGGATGATGATAAATGGCTAAAATATATAAATGAATGTTATATTGCACAAATTGTTGAAAATAAGGGAACTATTCAGATTAACGATGTGCCAATGGTAAATGAATACTTGGAATTTTTTTCCTGATGAGTTTCCCAATTTCATACTTGTTTGGGAAGTTAAAAATACTATTGACTTAGTACATGATGCAAAAAAATTTCAAACCCACCGTATTAAATGGATGATGTAGAACTTCTTGAATAGAAAAATCAGTTGCATGAGTTTCTTGACAAAGTATTAATTCTTCCTAGCACTTCCCCACGAGGTGATCCTATTTATTTGTTAATAATAATGATGGTTTCATGATTTTTTTATAGATTATATATATTTTAATAACATTACTATTAAGAAGAAGTATATGCTACCTCAAATCGATGAATTTCTTGTTAGCTCTAGGGTGTTCAATATTTTTTCACGATTGAAATGAGATATAGGTACCATCAGGTCATGGATAAAGAGGATCATATTATCATAAAATATTTTCAATATTAGATATGGGAATTATGATATTGTTGTTATTCCTGTTGGTTTGAATAATGTCTATGTTTCATTTATGGATCTTATATATAGAATATTATGTGAATATTTGGATAAGTTTTTTTGGAATTTTTATTAATGATATTATAGTGGTTACGAAAAAATTATATGTATCATGAAAAACTATAAAGGGATATTCTTCAAAATCCTAATGAAAATAAGTTATTTGGAAAATTTAGAAAATATGATGTTTGGTTCAAACATACTTCATTTCTTGAGAACATTGCAAATAATAATTTAATAACTATTGATCCCTCAAAAAAAGTGGTTGATTAATATCCAAGACCAAAAATGATACATAGATTTTTAGTTTTCCTATATTAGAAGGTTATTACCGATGGGTTGTTAAAAACATTCATTTTTATCTAGAACTCTAACTAAGTTAACACGAAAGAAGGTAAAATGTATATGGATAGAAGAATGGGATGTTTGGTTTCATGAACTAAAAAAAAATATTTATGGATGCTTTAGTTTTATAATTTCCTTCCAAAAATGGTGATTTATTCATCTACATTGATGCATCATTAAAGGGACTTCGATTCATTCTGATGCATAATGATCAGGTAATTCCATATGCATCAATATAATAGAAACATCATGAAATAAATTATCCCACAAATGATATGGAATTTTCATTTTTGTTTTTCACCTTGAAAATACACAGATATCATTTATATGGATCCAAATGTTAAATACATATTGAATGTAAAAGTTTTTGAAGTGTATATTTATTCATATGTAATTGAACATGAGGGAGTAAAGATGGTTGGAACTGGTAAAGGATAAAAATTCCATAATCAATTAACTCCCATGAAAAGACAACAAAGTGGAAGATGCCTTGAGTTGAAAAAATTATGTATCATTAACCATGATACATTTGGAACATGGACCCTTTCTCAATGATTTAATGAATTTTGGATTGGATGTTATTGTTATAGGAAATTCCTCTTTTTTTCTATTGTCAACACAATCATCTCTTTTAGACAAAATTAATAAAGTGATGAAGGAAGACTATAAGTTGTAGAAAATTTTATAATTAGTTAAGAAAGGTGAATTCCCTAAATTTAATGTTGATAAAGATTGTGTCATTCTATTTGGAATGATATTATGTGTTCCTTGATATTCCCATTGGAGAAAAAATTATTAAGTCAAGCTCATAGTTCTTTATTTTTAGTTTATCCTGGAAGCACTATGATATACAAAGACCATATGGTGTATTACTGGTGGGATGGAATGAATAGAGATATTTCTAAATTTATAATGAAAATTTTGACTTGTCAATAGGTTAAAGAAAAGAGACAACTACCAAAGGGGATGATTATGCCTTTTCAAGTACTGGAGTGGAAATGGGAAAATATATTCATGGACATTGTGGTGGGACCATAAAAGACACCTCAAGGTAGCAATGTTATTTGGATTATTTTTTAACAAATGACTAAATTTGAACATTTTTTTAATGTTTGAGATACTATGCATTTAGATCAACTTTCTCAACTGTATGTCCAAGATATTTTCATGGTAAATGGTATTCCACTATCCACTGTATCTTCCCATGATCTCAATTTCACTTCTGACTTTTGGAAGGGCCTTCAGAAGTCATTGATAATAGAATTAAATTTCACCATATTCTTTCATCCTTAATATGATCAATAGTTATAACAAACACCTTATACATTAACATATGTTCTTCGGGGATGTTCAATGGATTACCAGGGATGATTAGATCAACATCATCCTTTAGTTTAGTTTTCTTATAATAATTGTTTTCATTATATATTCAAATTAATCATTTTGTGGAATTTTATGGAAAGTGTTGTAGAACTGAATAAATTTGGGATGAAATTGGTAATAGAATGTTTATGGGACTATAATTAGTGGAGTAATTGGTTTATAATTTGTATATGATCAATCATCACATGAGGAAATCTCAGAGAAAATAGAAAATTTATGCCGATGACAGAAGGAAATAATTTTATTTTGAGGCAAGAGATAACTTTTTTCATAAAATCTCTCATTGTAAAAGTTTTATGAATATTAGTAATAAAGGAAATCTAAATCCATGGTTTTTTTGGACTTATGAAATATTATATAATGTTGGACCAGTAGCCTATCAAGTATCTTTTCTTATGAGTTTATTTTGGGTGCACAATGTTTTTCATAATTTGATGTTAAGAAAGTATGTTCTAGATTCATAAAATATTTTGATCACAAAATTATTTGAGCTAGAAGAGAACCTATATTATGAAGAGAATCCTTTTCAAATTCTAAATCATTTATATAATGTATTTTGGAATAAGTTAATTCACCAAGTTAGTGTTTTTTTAGGAACCACATGGTTGATGAGGAAACATGGGAATATGAAAATGCTTTGAAGGAATGTTATCATCACTTGTTTAATAAGTAAATAAAAATGTATAGGACAGAATTTCCACAATGTGGGGCGAATATAAAAACCCAAGTACATAATGTTTTTTTTCATTTTTTAATTAAATAGTTAAATTCATAATTAAATAAGTTGTATTTATTGAAATTAAAGAATTTATACTGATGTAATAGTAACTTGAAGTTATTTATAGTAAAATTACCATTAGGAATAGAAAAATGACCAATTGAATAGTAACCAAACCTATAAGAATATAAATAAAATTCAGAAATCTTAAAAGTGAATATATGATATATTTATGTCATAAATAAGTAAATAAATGTTTTCAAAAGTGGTAAATTAAGTGTTGGTATTTTTGTGAAACAAAAATGATTATTTGTAATTTTATAATCAATCTAATGTTTTTTTAAAAAAATATTTTCATAAAAAAAACTCATATATTTATAAATTATTGTCTTATTATTATAATAGAATTTTATGAAACCTTAATTAATTTTCCAAATTGTTAAAAAATCAGTTATAGTTCTGAGTTTGTTATTTTTGGAAGAAATTAGGATTTTAAAAAAAAATTAAATTTATAATATTTGAAAAATTTTATTAATAAAATAGATTCCATTTTTTAATTATAAAAAAATAAAAAATTTATGGTGAATTTTTTAGATTTATTGACATACATGAATTTCTAATGAATAGTGAAATATGGTAATCTATGGTATAAGCTATGTACATGAATTATTAAGTCATAAATTATAAGGCTAATGTAAAAAAATATTTGACTCTCCATTTTTTTAATATATTTATTGATAATTATCCAAATATTTATATTTTGGAGCCAAAATAATAATCTAATGAATATAATAATGAGAAAACACCCCCACTCCGCCACTATAAATACGACCCCCACCACCTCTTCTTCGTACACATAAAATCTGTATTAGGTGTTTAATTTCTGGTCAATTACCTTACTAAGACTCATAATCATGTTCAATACCTATTTTTCTCCCCAAAATTCCAGAACCATGTTCCTTAAGGTGGTTCTCAAGGAGTAGTTTTCAAGAGAAAAGATCCTATTTATTTTCCTTTTTATTTGCTTTTCAATTTTATTTATTTTATTATTATATCCTTACCACCCCTTATCAAAATAGAATTAAAAATCCATTAAAAAATATGTAGACTCTAATATTATCATGTTTATGGAAAAATATAGCATCATAACCCATCGCCTCTCCCTTTTATTCTAAAAATAAAAACGTCATCTCTGAGTTGTTGATTTACCGAGATTGTGGAAAATGTGTTTTCATTTTCCATTACCAATATAAAGGCTAGTAATGAAAATAATATTAGAGTAAAATCATATTTTATACAACCTATTTTGTTTTATATAATTTTCTATAAATATTTTTATACATAATATAAATTAATAAAACCAAAATGGTTCATAATGATGAAAATTCACCAAAATAAACAAAAATTCATCAATAATGTTTTATATAATGATTAATTATCATTCCAAATATCTAATATTATATATTAAACAATTTAATATAATATAACTTCAATAATAACATATAATTTTATTTTTAATCAATGATTCTCATTGTACATGATTTTATATACATGTATACAAGTAAACTGATCCTGAAAACTAAGGAAACTAACACCCCTGAATTAAAGATTATATATTATAACTCATCAAAAAAGAAGTAAATGAAAATAAAAAATTATAATAAATAAAATACATTTATAAAAGGTTATGAATTATTATATTAATTTATCTAAAATAATTAACTATTATATTATGATCAAGTGTAGAAAACATTCGGACATAAGTTAAGGGATTCTTTCTAAAACTCTTTTTTCCCTCTGGGTCAATCTTTATATTCCTTTATTCCGATTTAATTATTATTTTTTAATTCTAAAAGATTATTTATATATGATTCAAACTCATATATCCAGATGATATCATCCTTCTATCATAGTGAAATACAAGTTTTCATAATGTTCCTTTCTCTATTCTTCTAGATAAGCAAACCCGATTAAAGAGAACTTCCAGATTACTTACCCATTTTCAAGTGCACTTAATAATCTATTTTAAGACGCCATTATTTTTTTAAAATAAAAAATATTATAATAAAAAACTATCATGGTTCAATTCTATATTTTTTTCTTCCATTCAAAAATAAAATACATAATGAAACAACCATGGAAACCATGAAATAAATGCACTTGACACAACTATAATAACAACATATTATTAATGAATGGGTGGAATGTTGTTATAATAATATCATATAAGTAATTATAAATAATAATATGGTCATTTAATATATTAATTACACTATTTAAACCATTATACAAGTTGTTTATCATGTTTTAAGTAAGATGAACCCATGATAAGGGGATTTACTTTTAAAATCCTCTTTAATATATGTTTTTACAAAATTCAAAAAGAATGATTTTATGATGAAAGTGTTTATTTTTTATGAATATGTTTTGTTTTTTTAGAATAGTTTAGGATGAATGTTTATATATATATATATATATATATATCCCTTCAATTCATTGGGTATGTTTATGGTGTAGGTTAATCATATGGTTACTCTAAGTGTAACTGTGATGGTAACACCATCGTGTAGGTGTGAGGGTTACATTATAAGGTATCCATGAGGGTTACACTGTAAGGATGTTTTTATGGTCATAAATTATATTTTATTCATTATTATTACAATATTATGTAATTAATTCTCCAATTTACCTATTTTTTATTTATGTTTTATATTTTTTATGGAAATATCATATTCTCACTATGGAACTACATAATCCCTTATGGGTGAGAAGTTTGTCCTTGTGAAAATGATTTCATATTTCTCTATGTATTAATGGAATAAGAGTTTATTTGAATATTTTTATGTCTTTAGTGATCATTTTGTGTTATTCCCATGTTATAACATTTTTCACACCTTTTAATGATGGGTAAGAGAAAAGACGAAGAGAAACATAATGTTCAAAAGAAATAATGTTTTATTAAAAAATATTATATTATTGAATAAATGGATATTGTTTTAGTAGTATCCACATAGCATGATTTTTGGTTTTCATGTATGTTTAATGTACCACTTCTCTAATGTTCTAAATTTAAAAAATATTTAGTAATATAAAAAGTATATTGTAGTTGAATTAATAAGTTTTTGTAATGATTAAGGTCAGGTCCTTATATTAACTCAAGGGGATTATGATCCAATTTTACCTAAGTGGAAGGAGTTTAATTCTAAAATTTCATCATTTATCACAATATTAATGATTTTTCTTCCATTGATGAAATATTATGACCCATCTCTAAATAACCCTCATTAATTTTCTTACCCTCTAGTTATTCAGGACATAATCACATAATGTTACCATTATTACTCTGTTTGGTAATCATGATAATGAAGAAAATGTTTTTATAAAATTATATCGCAATTTCTCTCTTCAATTGAAAATATATTTTTATCCCAAAACCATATTTTGGAAAATTCTTTAATACTTTTATTAAAATGACACATTAGGTTAATTTTAAATAAAAAGTATTTTAAATTTTTTTGTGGTTTTCAAAGTATAATTTAAATGTTTTGATTTCTATTTTCAAATTAAACAATTTTAAAATATGTTTTATCTTTTAAAATGATTTGTATGGTAGAAAAATATTTTCCTCATAAAATGTTTATAAAATATATTTCAAAATTATTTTAATTCTATAATGGCCTCTTTTAGTGTTAGTCATTCCTTACTGGGGATATTATCCAAGGGTACCAATCATATTATTTCTCTGAATAGTTTTTGTCTTGATGACATGATGTTTATGAATCCTATTTCTATTACAAGGGTTATATGATTATGAAACTTGTTTCTCATTCATAGGTTATATGATTTTGAAAACTGATTATTTTCATCAGTTATGATTTTATAAATTCATTGTGAAACATGTTTCTTTTCCATACTTTATGGAATGGTCATAAGTTTGTGATGCCCATTTCATTTCAATGGTTATGATATGACGATTTTTATGATCTTTTGTAACATCAATGTATGATTTTATTATGATATGGGTGGGACCTATATCTACCACTAATAAATTGCACAAATATTTATATCTTATGATATAGACATGTATGGAATGGGGACTGAATGATGTTCAGCAAAGGACATTGTCCATTAAGCTGGCCTTGGGAGTGAACCTTGCCTACTATGATGGTTTAGGGAGTGAACCCATTATACCAAGATATAATTTGAAATAATCCATGACTTCTTTAGAAGTCATATTATATGATTATGTGACTACTCCAATTCCATATATTATTCCTTTTTTATAATTTCATGGATTATGATCTTGATTACCTTATAAATCATGTTTCATTAATAACCCATATTTATTCCATTACCCTTGATTATAATCTCTTTTATGTAGGTTATGAACTTATAACTTTATAATCACATTCTCATACACTTATTCTCATCATTATACTTACATATTTCCATTTTTTACCCTTACTGAGCATCTAACCTCACCCCTTTTTGTATTTACTTCCCCCATGTTATGAAGATATATATTATGTATGATTTTTGTAATAAGGGTTCCAGTCATGGAGAATATAGTGGGAGATGATATAGCTCAATTATGTACTAGTGTTTATGTTTCCATGTTTCACATGGCTCTAAACCAATACGGAATTTGGCTATTTATTTTGTTAATGTGTTAATTTTTTTGAAAATGTGATGTGATGACTATATATAAGAACTAAGGGTCACTTTTGAAATGATGTTGGATTTTAATAAAAAAAATTATCAATAATTTAACAACCTAAGAGTAGAAAAGGTTTACTATTACCCAAAACATTCATAAAAAGTAAATGGTAATAAAAAATTTACATTACTATATATTGACTAAATAATTTCCTTCAATGAATATTCATGTATTAAAAATCATGATTGAAAAGAGATTGTTAAATATACCCTTTCAGTGACCAGAACACAGATGTGAGAAATAAATAATTATTAAATTATGTTATAAAATCTACATCCACATAAATTAATTTTAAATAATTCATATTATAGTAAAAATTATTTCCACACATAATATTGTAATAACAATGAATTTGATTAAGTAATATAAGCCAATGAAAAGAAATTGAGTTATGAAATTCTCAACACTTGGTAATTTTCAATTAAATTAAAATTGGAATAAATATTTTATATTGAAAAATATAATTCCATAATTTATTAATGAATCGTGATATTAAATATCAAAGAGGATGTATGTATTCAATATGAAATAAACTTGGTGAATAACATTTCAATATTCTATAATGATGGAAAACAAAGATGGAGTCCCTTACCACACACTTCCCTTTGGTTGAACTTGATTTAACCTCTTCTATAATGATTTTATGAATGTTATTAATTTATAAAAGAACCATATTAATATTTTTAATAACATATATGACAATATAATTACATTTTACCTCCCGTTTTCTAATAATATTTCAATAATTTGATTGATTTTGATGTTAATTTCCTTGTTTTCTCATGTGTTTTTTGTCATGAATGCTCTGGTTATTATGTATAATATATATATATATATATATCATCTATAGAATTATATTTATGTTATAAATATAATATCTACTCATTATATATACTTTTATAAAAATAATTTAAGTTTTTACATGGAAAAGGAATCATATCTCTTTGTGGAGACTTTAGGATGTATGTAACACCTCGAAATTTTATGAAAAATATTCTTTTAATTTCATTAATGTCTTATATTATATAGTACACCATGTTTAGCTTGTACCATATGCAACACCGTATTAGCTTGCAGTATACGCAACACTATTCTTGGATCATGTTACACACAATTTCAAGTTCATTTTGGGGATATTATTCGATGCAACATTAAGTATAGATTTTGTTTAATGTTTAAATGAAATAAGTTTTGATTATGTTATACGCAACACCAAACAGATCGTTCACTACACGCATCCCTAACTTGTCTTGTTTTACATGCAATCACGTCCCTCCACGATAGCATATGTTGTACGCAAAACCGAGTTTCACTAAACAACGATATTTAATCAAAATATTATGAACTGGCCGTTATGAATAGTAATACCCACTTTTTGGAATTTTATAAATATTAACTTTCAAAATGGACTTCACTTTTGGATTCGGAATATCAAAATTAGCCTAGGGTGATTTTTTGGTATTTTTCTGAAAACTTTCAATTTTTGATGAATAGTGAAAACACTGGGTTATTATTTAAAAACCGACTTTTTATTTAAATAATTATTTATTTTATTTAAATTTATTTTAGGTAAAAATTGATACATAATACCTATATAAGTTCAATGTAATTCATTGGAGTTATTTTATAGTAATTTTTGATATATAAAAATTTTATTGAACTTTTCACTGTCTTTTACACACCTCCTAGGAGAATTTGGAAATTCACATAAAAATTAATTTTACTGTTTCTGTGAGTGGAATTTAGAAAAATCAAGAGACACTATTAATATCAAGGACTAAAATTTGGTTCAATGAGATGAAAATAATTTTTGGTGAATAGTAACTTTTTTACTTTTATTTACCACAGTTAAAAGTAAATAGGGTAATTAAGGGTAAAAAAGATATTATTATTACCATAACACATGTCCTAATTCTATTGGATAAGTGTAATTCGACCAAAAACAAACTTAGGAATAAAATATTACCATTTGGGTCCACTTGGATTAGATTAGGACATTTATTATTAATTTATTTAAAGAGGGGTTAAAATAGTTAAAATCAACGTTTAATAACTAATTAATTTTTAATATATGGTTATGAATAAGATAAATTCGACTATAAATATTAATTAGAAAGCTAAAAATATTTCCTACCTAATTGTATTTTATTTATAATTTTTAGACATTAAATAATTCAAGTTATTTATGACACAATGGTGATGCAGTAATTACCTAAATAATGAATTATTAAAATAATTGATATTATAAATACACAAATAAATGTAATTTGAGACTTTTTATGAATTACAATAATTTTATAGGTTAATATGACATGTTAGTATTGATTTAATTAATGTTTTTCTAACTAATAATGCTGTTATGATTTTCAGAAAAATCAAGTACCAAATAGTGTCAAAATTGAAATAAAATAGTTTTTAAAACAAATATTATATTATTAATATTTATTTTATTCCTAAAAATCTAAGGTTCTACCAAATGACATAGATGAGTATATATATATATTAATAATGAACCACTTGTGGTTCGTTTGGATTTTTATAGTATGTTTATCAACCATATAGTATAAGAATAGAAAAAGACATGGTAAAAGTAAAATTATTTAACATAGAGTTAAATCTAAATGACAAGGTTAAAATTGTGACCTAATCTTGTCTAAAATATATTTTATGAGATTCTTTTGACCCATACCCACTTTATATTTGAAATAAATCAATTTGGAGCTATTATAAACTGAATATGACTTTATTAAAAAATAATATTTTAAGTTTTTCCCAAGGTGCCCCTCTCCTCCCTTATAAAAAGGGCGCCCCTTCCTTCTTCTCTTCACAACCTTTTGAGCCTTGAAGCTCAGACAAACCCTACCAATTTTACTTCTACACTTCCCTAGAAACATTCTGCAGGTTCTGGTCTTCTCAAAAGACCAACTCTACTTCCTTAAGAAGAAGCTTAAAGGAGGTTCGTCGAAGAAGAGGTAATCTCTTCTTTTGATTTTCTTATGTTTATTTCTTCTTCTACTTATTCTCCTTTAGTTGTATCATTATAAAGTAATAACATCAGTATTACTTATATACTTATATTTTATTATAAATATGAAACAACCCTATTTCACCTTCAATCCATCCTACGGAAAACAAAATCACCGCGCGTGCGTACGCATGGAATACTATCTCCACGCCGTGGTGTAATCTATTTTAGACCACCACCTTACTTGGATGGGTATAATGGTGTAAATAAATGACTATATATGATTATTTTAAAGTGATATAGATTCTGAAATATTATACATACACTTCAATACAATTCCACAATCATGGGAATGATATCATCGCTCGTGCGTACGTAAGGACTACCGTCTCCACGACGCGATGAGATTCATTATCCTTGTTAACCATTCAAGAATGATTATAAATTATATATAATGAATAATAATAAAATATATGACATAATAAATATACTTTATTTATGTATATATATATATATGTGTGTCATCTACTTACTTCCATTCAATTCAATAATGAAAGGAAAACATCGTTCATGCATACATACGGCCTACCGTCTCCCTGAACGGTGTGTTTAATTTCATTTATCTATTTATTATATATATATACACTGAATATATATGATATATAAATCATTTTTTACATTCTGTGTGTAATTAAATCATGATATAAGTAATAATAATATCATGAACAACAAGTCCAAACACGTACGATAAATGAAACAATTTTACCCAAAACGCTACTTTATCATGGAATTGACAAATAAACGGGTAATATAAATACCTAAGTGAACCATATAGGATATAATAACAATGAATATGATTCTGTAATAAGTCAATGACATTATTTAAATCATTATACAGGAGGTTCGGATACATACGAAGCATATCGGACATAAGGTAAGGGATAATTTTGCAATCTCATTTTTATCAATGATTGCTTATTCCTAAGTATTTACTGGGGTTATATTTTTCATCCGTATCCATAAAAATGTTTTCATAAAGTGTTTAATATTATTCCAGGTATTTTTAAAGTCATTTATACCCATCTTGACTTTTACTTTGTGTTATGGAATGAATCTTGCTTTTGTTTACCATATGTGGTACTTTTTGACTTTTCTGACAAAAGTACAAGGAGAATGTTTTTTAACTTATACGGCGTGAAAGGATTTTTACGGTTTCATAAAACCCCATTTTCATGAATATTCATATACAATATTTCATGATAATTTTCAACAAAACCCTCTTCTTTTAAAATTGCCTGGCATTTTGTGAAATGAAAATTATTTTGAAGAAGAAAGGATATTTTCATCAAGATTTCATTTCAAGTGTTTTATCAAAACTATTTTCCATCTAAGATGACATTATTTAGTATGGCTATGTTTTAAGTATAATTTCTCCATTATTTAAATGTTTTGATTCTTCTTATGATGAATTATATCCATTTGTTTTGTATAGATTATGTTATGAAGGGATGATGTTTATGAAACCCATTTTATTATTTGGGTTATCATGGATGATTTAAGTTTATTTTATGGCACAAGTAAGAATTATTTCATTATTATATGGGTGGGACCCATATCTCCCTCCAATGAATTGGGTAATGATTTATATATCATGAGATAGACATGGCTGGAATGGTAAGTTAATCCGATTCAGTGTTACAGGACTGAAACGAAGAGTGAACTCGATTCAAAAAGGGACATTGTCCACTAAGATGGAATTGGAAGCAATGCCTTGGATACTATGGAAATCATAACATGTGCTGAATGGGTGCCACAATTACATGTTTTATTCCCATTATATTTTATCATGGTTGATGTTTCATTATGATATATTCCTTACATACTTCCATGATTTATGTCTTTGGTCAAGATTTTGATGTTTAAATTTCAAGTTCATGTTTTTGATTTCAAATGTTTATGGATTGTTTTATGTTCTTTATGCTTACCCTTACTGAGCCTTTGAGCTCACCCTTTATATGTTTTATTTTACCCAGGATTTAAAGAAATGTTTTAGGTAATAAAAAAAAGGGGAAGATCTTTATGGGAGATGTTGAAGATCTTTCACCACGATTAGAAGATTAAATTCCGAGTTTCCAAAGACACTAAACTATTATGGTCCTTTTGTGTCTGTGTTTTTTATGAATTAAGTATTCCAGAAAAGTAATGTAATGTCCATGTACATCAAGCTTCAGGTCTCTACAGTTGGTATCAAAGGAAATGTTTAGTTAACCTTTGGAAACTAGGATGCGAAAAAATTACTTAGATCCCTAGAGATATTTCTAAGGTATGTCTAGGGATGTCCCTAAGGTTACGTATAAGTATAGGTTATAGTCCTAGAATTATGGTAACGATATTAGAATTAAACCTAAGATGGTAGATATTGAAGGTAATCCCCCTTTATTATGTTGTTTTCCTAGCATGATTTTTGCCTCTCACACTGTTCTTTTTGGGTTTTTGACGATGGATGGAACCCGAAAGAACCGTATTGATCAATGTAATGGAAAACACAATTATAGTCCTCCCGAGTAACCAAATGTGATGGGAGATGGAGTGAAAAATTGTATTTCTATACTTACACAAGCTATGAATCATTCTGGATTTCAAAATGATTAGAGAAGGGAACAATATTCTATTGAGTCCTTCATGAGGCAAAATCAACTGTCTTTCAATGGGTCTTCTTATCCACTTGTTTCTGAAAAGTGGATCAGTACCATTGAAAAGATATTTTCCATACTTCTCTGTTCAGAACATGAAAAAGTCATTTTAGGTGTTTACCATTTAGAAGGTGAAGCAGACCCGTGGTGGACTCTAATTAAGAATACAAGGCCCCAAATGAAATTGAATCCATGGAATGGATGAGTTCAAGAACTTGTTTTTCAGTAATTACTTCCATCATATTCTTCGAACAAATATAAAAAAGGAGTTTCTTGAGCTTAAGCAGAAGGATGATGAATCTTTTGATATATATGAAGCGAATTTTATAAGACTTTCAAGGTATGCATCTAGAATTATCATCCAAGCTGAAAGTAAAGTTGATCGATTTTTCAGTGTCTTAAAACCAAGTCTTCGAAGGGCATTATATATAAGAGACATCAGTAGCTATGAAGAAATTGTGTGTTGTGATATCAAGGTAGAACTGGAATTTGGTGTAACATATCCATATCATGGTTTTGATAAGAAACAAAAGATGAAGTTCAGGGAGAAATCTCAGAATAATGGTGAAAAGAAGATAAACGTTTATTTATGCTCAAAGTGTGGGATGAAGCATGGTGGAGATTATCTTAATGGGACTAGAAAATGTTTAAGTGTGGAAAAGAAGGTCATCGAGCAACTGAGTGTCGAAGTAATGGAAAAAGGGTTGCTAATGATGTGAATAAAGAAAAGACTGCAGAGAACGCACCACAAACACTTCAATGCTTCAAGTGCAAGGAAATGGGGCATTATGTTAATCAATTCCCTAATCCAAGGGTTAATGATGATCAAAGTGAGAAACCTCTTAAGGAAAAGGATAAAGGGAAGTCACATGCGATCACTATTTGTGATGTTGAGTATGACAATGATGTTGTGTAATGATTAAGTCTTTATGTAATGGGATTTCAAAATAGTATCATGGAATCTCATTTATAGTATCATGAAATTTTTACATATCTGTGTATTAGTCCTTTGAGGTTTTCTATAAGAATATGGTACCATTAAAAGTGATTCAAATATTTTGGAATGCAGATGATATGCGCATAATGAAGGCAGAAGGAGAAAATAAATTGTTTGATAGTATTCATGAGATCATGATTGATATAAGGACTAAGTGATATCATGGTTTGATTATATAGAATTTTTGGGATTTTGTTATGTGGAAAGTGTTAACTTTTAACTGAATTCAAGTTTTCACTAAGGTTAAATGGGTATTTATTTTTCAAGAGAATACCTGATTAAGGCCTTCAAATTTTTGGAATGTGACCAATAAGATATATCGTATGATATATGGGTGATAAATGATGGTATTCACGTACTTGTTATGTGACCTCTCAAGTAATCATTTTCTTTAAACTATGAGATTGGATAGAAGTATTTTCAATAATCTTAAAGGTTTGAATGGATTAAGTTGGACATCAGATAGAATTGTTTAAGGCTAGAATTTTTTTTCTTTCGAAATTATTTATGGAATGTTATAATGATGTAGTTTTAGAAAAAGGATAACCTGCAGGATGGGTGAGAACTCATCGCGTCGGACAAGGCTGTGGGAATCAAACCTGCAACTAAAGTGAGACATGACTTTATCGCATACCACTGGCCTACAGAAAGTCCCTGTTTAGTAGAAACCAGTTTTATTATATTAAGCTGTATGATATATGAAGTATAAGTCCATTTTAGGAACCACATATGGTTAATCTCACTATAGATGGACTTATGTATTTTTAATAATTTTTTCTAAACTTTTTTTTGAGACAGATGGAATGACCCATCATTCTATCACATGATATGCTAACAATTCACGAATGACAAATTCAACTTCATTTCTTTAAGAGATAAAGTGGAAATTGTCCAAAGAATGACCAACGGTGAGACTCTACCAAAATCAAGAATGTATTTCTTCTAATTCAAATTTCATCAACTTTAGGGAAATGATCTTGGAAACCAAAAATGTTTTCCCAGTGTCCTTATATTTGATGAATCTGATGGTACCTTAGATCATTAAAAATCTATGGCATTGTGATTGTTGGCTTTTTCATAGCCATGTTCTCTACCACTCTCCATCAGAACATGATGGTTCGATTTCTCTTCCATATCCATATTTTCACCTTTGTTATTCTATGTGGAAACCTAATGATTAGTTAATTTGGGTAACTATTACGTTTCGTACTTTAGTTTTTAAAGATTGGTTTTGGTATTCCTTTTTACGATGTGGGTTTCTATTAAATATACATTCGAGTAGTAAACCATTTATAACCCCGATAGATTTTGAGGGCGAAAATCATTTTAAGGGGGGTAGAATGTATCACCCCAAGATTTTATGAAAAATATTCTTTTAATTTCATTGATGTCTTCTATTATACATTACACCAAGTTTATCTTGTACTATACGCAACACCGTATTAGCTTGCAGTATACACAACACTATTCTTGGCTTGTGTTACACACAATTTCAAGTTCGTTTTGTGGAAATTATTCTACGCAACATTATGTATAGATTTTATTTAATGTATAAATGAAATAAGTGTTGATTATGTTATACGCAACTCTAAACAGAGCATTCACTACACGCAGCCCTGAGTTGGCTTTCTTTACACGCAATTGCGACCTTCCACGATAGCGTATGTTGTATACGAAATCGAGTTTCACTAAACAACGATATGTTATTAAACAATTATGAACTAGCCGTTATGAATAGTAATACCCACTATTTGGAATTTCATAAATTTTATCTTTAAAAATGGACTTCATTTTAGGATTCGGAATATCAAAATTAGCCTAGGGTGAATTTTGGGTATTTTTCTGAAAACATTCAATTTTTGATGAATAGTGAAAACACTAGGTTATTATTTAAAAACTGAATTTTTATTTAAATAATTATTTATTTTATTTAAATTTATTTTTGGTAAAAATTGATACATAATACCAATATATGTTCAATTTAATTCATGGGAGTCATTTTATAATAATTTTAGATATATAAAAATTGTATTGAACTTTTCACTGTCTTTTACCCACCTCCTAGGAGAATTTAGAAATTCACATAAAACATAATTTTATTGCTTATGTGAGTGGAATTTCAAAAATCTAATAGACATGGTTAATATCGAGGAATAAAATGTGGTTCAATGAGATGAAAATAATTTTTGGTGAATAGTAAATTTTTACTTTTATTTACCACAGTTAAAAGTAAATAGGACAATTAAGGGTAAAAATTATATTATTATTACCCTAAAACATGTCCTAATTCCAATGGATAAGTGTAATTCGACCAGAAACAACCTTACGAATAACATATGACCATTTGGGTCCACTTGTATTAGATTAGGAAATTTATTATTAATTTATTTAAAGAAGTGTTAAAATAGTTAAAATCAATGTTTAATAACTAATTAATTTTTAATATAGGGTTATGCATAAGATAAATTCAACTATAAATATTTATTATAAATATAAAAAGATTTCTTACCTAATGGTATTTTATTTATAATTTTTAGACATTAAATAATTCATGTTATTTATGACACAATGGTGATGCAATAATTACCTAAATAATAAAATATTAAAATAATTGAAATTATAAATACCCAAATAAATGTAATTTGAGACTTTTTATGAATTAAACTAATTTTGTAGGTTAATATTCCATGTTAGTATTGATTTAGTTAACTTTTCTTGAACTAATAATGTTGTTATGATTTTCACAAAAATCAAGTACCAAATAGTGTCAAAATTGACATAAAATAGTTTTAAAGAAAATATTATATTATTAATTGTTATTTTATTCCAAAAAATATAAGGTTCAGAAAATGACATAGATAAGGATATATATATTAATAATGAACAACTTGGGGTTCTTTTGGCTTGTTATAGAAACTGTATCAACCATATTGTGTAAGAAAACAAGAAGACACGGTAAAAGTTAAATTATTTAACTCAGAGTTAAATCTACACGATAAGGTTAAAATTGTAACCTAAACTTGTCTAAAATATATTTTTTGAGAGTATTTCGACCAATACCCACTTTATCTTCTAAATAAATTAATTTGGAGCTATTATAAACTGAATATGACTTTATTATAAAATAATATTTTTTGTTTTTCCGAATGTGCCCCTCTCGTCCCTTATAAAAAGGGCACCCCTTCCCTCTTCTCTTCACACCCTTTTGTGCCTTGAATCTTGGGAAAACCCTGAAAAGTTTTCTTCTCCATTTTTCTAGAAATATTCTGGAGGTTATGGTATTCTCAAAAGACCAACTCTACTTCATTAAGAGGAAGCTTAAAGGAGGTGCGTCGAAGAAGAGGTAATCTCTTCTTCAGAGGTTCTCAAGTTTCTTTCATCTTCTACATCTTATTCTTTATTTGTATCATTATAAAGTAATAACATCAGTATTAATTATATACTTATATGTTATTATAAATATGAAACAACCTTATTTCATCTTTTATCCATCCTACAGAAAATGAAATCACGACGCGTGCGTACGTACGGAAGACAATCTCTATGCCGTGGTGTAATCTGTTTTCAACCACCACCTTACTTGGATGGGTAAAATGGTGTAAATAAATAACTATATATGATTATAGTTAAGTGATATTGATTCTGAAATATTATACATACACTTAAATACAATTCCATGATCATGGAAATGATATCATCGCTCGTGCGTACGTACGGACTACCGTCTTCACGACGCGATGAGATTAATTCTCCATGTTAACCATTCAAGAATGATTATAAAGTATATATAATGAATAATAATGTAATATATGACACAATAAAGCTACTGTATTTGGATATATATATATATTTATATATAAATTTCATCTACTTACTTCCATTCAAGTCAATAAAGAAAGGAAAAAAATATATATGATATATATCTACGTACGTACGGACTACCGTCTCCATGAACAGGGTGTTTCATTTCATTTATCTATATATATATATATATAATGAATTTATATGATATATAAATCATTTTTTACATTCTGGAAGTAAGTAAATCATAACATAAGTATAAATAATATCAAGAACAACAAGTCCAAACACGTACGATAAATGAAACAATTTTACCCAAAACACTACTTTAACATGGAATTGACAAATAAATGGGTAATATAAATACCTAATTGAACCATATAGGATATAATAACAATGAATATGAATCTTTAATAAGTCAATGAATTTATTTAAATCATTATACAGGTGTTTCGGATACATACGAAGCATATCGGACATAAGGTAAGGGATAATTTTGCAATCTCATTTTTATCTGAGATTACTTATTCGTAAATATTTACGGGGGTTATATTTTCCATCCATGTCCATAAAAATGTTTTCATAAAATGTTTAATATTATTCCATGTATGTTTAAAGTTATTTATACCCATCTGTACTTTTAGTTTGTGTTATGGATGGAATCTTTATTTTGTTTACCATACGTGGTACTTTTTGACTTTTCCGACAAAAGGATGAGGAGAATGTTTTTTATCTTATACAGCATGAACAGATATTTGAGGTTTCATAACACCTCATTTTCATGGAGCTCACTATAAAAGATTTCATGATTATTTTCAACAAAACCCTCTTCTTATATAATTGCATGGAATTTTGTGAAAAGAAAATTATTTTTAAGAAGAAAGGATATTTTCCTCCAGATTTAATTTCAGGTGTTTTATCAAAACTATTTTCCATCTAAGATGACATTATTTAGTATTATTATGTTTCAAATATAATGTCTCCATTATTTAAATGGTTTTATTCTTCTTATGATAAATGATATACATTTGTTTTTATGGATTCTATTATGATGGGATGATGTTTATAAAACCCATTTTATTATTTGGGTTATGATGGACGATTTATGTTTATTTTGTGGCACTAGTAAGAATGATTTAATTATGAGATGTGTGGGACCTATATATCCCTAAAATGAATTGGGTAATTATTTATATCTCATAAGATAGACATGGCTGGAATGGTAAGTTAATCCGGTTCAGTGTTATAGGACTGAAACAAGGAGTGAACTCGATTCAGAAAGGGACTTTGTCCACTAAGATAGTCTTGGAAGTAATGCCTTGGATATTATCAAAATCATAACATGTGCTGAATGGTTGCCACAATTATATGTTTTATTCCCAATATATTTTATCATCGTTGATGTTCAATTATGATATATGCATTATGTACTTCCACGATTTATTTCTTTGCTCAAGATTTTGATGTTTAAATTTCATGTTCATGTTTTTGATTTCAAATGTTTATGGATTGTTTTATGTTCTCTATGCTTACCCTTATAGAGAATTTGAGCTCACCCTTTATATGTTTTCTTTTCCCCAAGATTTAAAAAAGGTTTTAGGTAAGAAAACAAAAAGGGGAAGATCTTTATGGGAGATATTGAAGATCTTTCACCACGATTAGAAGATTAAATTCCGAGTTTCCAAAGACACTAAACTATTACGGTCCTTGTGTTTCTGTGTTTTTTATGTATTAAGTATTTCAAAAAAGTAATGTAATGTTCATGTAAGTCAAGCTTCAGGTCTCTACATTGTATGTAAAAATGAGTGTCGATATAAGTCCATTAAGGAGTGATATGGTATGGAAGTGGGTGACATATTAATTTCCTAGAAATTAAATAATGTAAAATATATATAATATATTCAGTAAATGTATTCTAAATAATTTCCATTTAAAACATATGATAGAAGTGAATTTAATATATTCATGAGGCGGTAATACACCATATACATTAGTGAAAAAAATTTCATTTAAACGATATTGAATGTAAGATGGTATATGTGATATTATACCTCATTAAGAATAAAAATATAAAAAATATCATTAAATATTTTTTATATAAATCATTATGTATATCCTTTAATTGTGGTTATAGAAGAGGAATTACATCATTTTACGTGCTGGTATTGTACACATGATCTATGGTATCTTTTCTAAATTAATGGAGGAAGAGATGGATAAATATTATTAAATAAATAAAATAAAATATATTAAATTTTTAGTTAATGGTTTAATTATAAATTATGATTTGTGATATTGAATAAAAATTAATAAATAAAATGAATGATTTTTTCCAATAAAATTACTTTCTCTTAGAGAAACCTCCATTGGACTTACTCTTAAGGACCCAAGGGTTGGTATTTTGGGAAGAAAATAAGCTCTAAAACTTGTATAATGTATTTGGAAAGGGATTTAATAAGGGTTTATTTTTGCAACAATGTTTTTCAATGGAGTTTATAATTGAACGGAGTGATTCCCCTTTTATAAGTGAGGAAATGAAACCCCCTTGGAAAATGCTTGCAGATTTATCAAAAGAATCCAAAATGATAAAATAATTCTAGTGAAAATGCCTAAAAATGCAATTTTATTCTTATTTTTATTAATAATTCATATTTAAGGATGTAAAATATTATTTCAAAAAGTTTTAAGGTTGTTTCAACTATTATCTTATTTGTTTAACCACCTAGTAGACTCAGTTTTACCTTAACCATGATAATTAATTTTCATTGTTTTCACTATTAATATAGGTCCAAAATTAAGTTGAACATATACGATAATATAAATATTTATGATTAAAAATATTAAATGTATTTTTTAAAATTAAATTACCTGTGTATAAATAATCCCATTTTAAATTATTCCTACATAAGTGATGAAAAATGGAGTTTCCAAAGAGAATATTCTCATAAGTATATAAGGTTATAATACAAAAATTCAATATTATATTGATTAAAATGAATTAAATTAGTAAAATATTAATATAATTTTACTAATACTCATTAAAAAAATATAATTTAATTTATCCCTGTCAGTTATTGAAACTAAAAGGGATTTTTCATTAAAAACAACATCTTTTTACTATTCATAAAACTATGAAACTTTTCCTAAAATTCAAAAAAAATCATCACTAGATATTTTTTGTTTTAAGATTAAAAAAATAAAGTTCATTTGGTAAAATATTTTTTTATGTTAGAAATAATGATTTTTAAATTATGTTCCTGTAGTGAGACTAACTTATCTTTTAGAAAAAATACAGTTTTTTAGGAAACAATTATTTTTAATTTAAATTATTCTTATTTAATTTATAAAAAATTAATATAACCAAAATTTAGATTAATTAATTATAATTATTTATACCTTCTAATTTAACGAGTATGTTATATGACTATACTATATTATGGTTTATTTAGGCTTGGAGTTTCATATTCTGCAAGCAATTGAGGAGACTAAATTTAATGAAATATATTTCATTTGTTGATTAAGATATATGTTGTGTGTTTCCTATGCTATCAAATATAATTTTATTATTTTGAAATTTCAATACGTCAAAATATACCCCCATTTAATTAATTTCATCCTCACAATTTGTTCTTGTGATAATAAATTAAGGGTTTTATTTTTGAAAATTACACTATTGAAAACATGCATTATAAACACGGTAAAAAAATATCATATTAAAAAGAGATAAAGAAAGTAAAAAAGTCGATATGAAATAATAAATAACTAGGTTACTATGTAGGAAACCTTGGTGGATTTTGATGATATGGGTATATATGAAAAGAGTAAATAATTATAGAGTGTGATAAAGGGAATTTATTATAAGAAAGTGAATGATCAATGGAATGTTAGGGAACTTGTTTTTGAGGCTTTTCCACTAGGGCACACCCTTATGGATCTTGTGGAATGTTCACTTGATGATAGTGTTATTTCCATACATTCTCTCTTTCCAAAGGCGGGCTGCATCCATCACCTCTTGAGGGATGTTTTCTCCTTGATTGAAATGGGATGATGAAATGTTGGTTCCTCCTTTCATGGATTCCTACATAGAATTAATCACCAAGTTTGGGTCTCCCTTAAAGATCAAGACATTGTTTGTGAAACTCATTCTCAGTTCCATTTCTTCATGGATGTCTGTTAATTACGCTGCTTCTATCAAGACATTCCAAAGGGTCCAGTCAGGGAAAAATACATTGGTCTGAAGAGTAGTCTTGCTGAGGCATCTATGGAATGTCTTGATGCCAATATTGTAACACCTATATTTTCCCCTCATGAAAGGTCTTTTAAATGGTTTCAAAAGTTGAGGCTTATCATGTTTATAGTAGAGAACTATATGCCAGAGGCATGTCTCTGAGGATTTCCTCATCTTCCCACGCTTAACATAGGGCATGCAACAATTTTAACATCTAGCGGAGATAGATCAGAAAAATTATTACACTGAAAAGAGTTAAAAAGATAGCTATGCCCATAAGGGGAATGTTTACCATATGGGTGGATCAGAATGCCCAATAAGGATGGACCAAGGATGGTGTATCCCGAAAAGGGAATATTTCTCATAGTGAAAGATAATTTGAACGCCACAAATAGTGTATTATGAACGAGGTTGGGTCCATGAAATGGTGACACCAAGGCTTTACATTTACTAGGATTGAACCTCATAGAGGCTTCCTACATACCTTGTTTAAAGTATAGCGATCAAACCCATGTAGTTCTAAGGGGTGAAGAATAGGACTGAGGTATAAAAAAAGGACAACAACCCAAAGACATGTTGGGGATTACACATGGTTAGCAGCCCAGGTGCTGCTAGGAGCAATGAGGAAGTGGGGGGCATGACCACAGTAGGATGTGGAAGCATGGGTAATAATTAGGATGGTTGATGGAGGATTTGAATAGCGCCAGTGAAATGAAAGGGGTGGAATCGATGTGAAGATGATAGTGGTGTGGGGATTGAACCTCAGGGAGGTTTCCTAAGTATCCCCATGGTAAGGAATCAACGTCTACATAGTTCTTGAAGGGGTGATGAGACAACTGAGGAGGCGACTCATGTGGATAGACGTGTGGGCAGGACCTGAAAAAAATGGAACATTGGTTTGAGGAATGAACTCCCCAAAATGTAAGGGCTTGAGGGAGATACTAGGATGGGACATGAATGATGGGATTCAACTTCATAGAATCTTCCTTCATATCCCCGTGGTAGCGAATCATGGTTCACATTATTCAGTATGGGGAATAGAATCATGGTGTACACAAAGGACAATGACATGGAGACATGATGGGGTATACACGTGGTTCGCTTACCATCCTAATAGGGACACTCTTGGTTGGAGAAGTTTGGATTTAGTGTGGGAATTAGGCATTGAGATTTCCCGGGAACTGTTCTGGCACCACTAAGGGTAGAAGCAATGTTGTGGATCCCAACAACAGCTACATCGATGTTTACCAGTGTTTGGGGTTGAACCTCATGGAGTCATCCTGCGTACCCGATCTAGGAGTCATGGGTCAAAACACACATTGTTCAAATGAATAAATTTTAACATCATTCATGATTAAAGGGGCATACATTTTAACATCATATGTGATGAGGATAAACAATCATGAAGTTGTTGGGACCGATGGGTGATGGGCTAGAACCTCGTAGAGGCTTCCAAAAAACCTTTCTTGAAAAGGGAAAGTATCAATTTCAACATAGTTTGGAAGAAAGGGCTATGGGTCTTACACACTATGGGAGATCACCAGAATGAGGTCATGTTCGATGCTTACTCTAATCCCACATGATTTTTGTTCTTGCTGTGAGAAACAAGAGGTATCATCAGACCTGATGATCGCTTCATGAGAGATGCAGCCTGAAATGGTGGTGCAAGAATTTTGAATGTCTAAAAGCCCAAAGTGGAATCTTGGTATTATTCTTGGATACAGTCCCATGAATGAAGAAATTTAGAAATACTATAATAGGGAATCCCAGTGTGGATTTCTTGATGTATGATGATGATATAGCTCCATGTACATGGGACACCCTGTTAAGGTGGGTCGATGTTTACATGAATACTACCCAAGACACAAATTGAGACAAAGTATATAGGGAGAGGGAAGGGGGATTGGAAAGGGTGAAGGGGAAAACCTCAATCCCATCCCCTCTCTGATCTTCTCGGGATCTCCACACTTGCAGAAATAATAGTTTAACGTCATGTGTCGAGGACAAGGGTTGTTTTGTATTTTAATTTAATGTAGCTCAGATGACGATGACTAGCTCTTTATCCCTTGGACATACATAACATGAACCAACTCACATTTTTGGAAGGAAAGGTACAATAAATTCTTGAGAGTGTTAGGGATTGAGGAGTGGTCAACTGAGGGGCCCACGTTAGCATGGCTATGTGAGGAAGCAATAGCCATTAGCATGCCTATGCAAAGAGGAATGAGGTAGGAAAATGAAACATGAGGCACCACTCAAAGAACCATGGAGTCACTTCAAACAATCCTGTAGGGCTACATGGGAGAGGGTTCCATGACATAGGAGGCCTTACAATGAGGGTCTTCTCAAAGATTTGGTGCTTCAAAGTGAGGGTGTGCTTCATGAAGGAAATGAACTTTGTGATGGTCGGTCCATGGTGGAGAAGAGATTTACCTTAGAAAATACGACATTAATTGGTGAGTTCTGTATAAAGGATTAATGATTCTGAGATCTTTGAGTGACCCAAAGGAGCACCCTCTTTTTTGAACGATGAATCCCTTTGAAAAAGGAATCTCTACCATAAGAAAAGGCCATAAAGAATAGTAGTAGGTATGACCTGCAAAGGCCATGTATCTTAGGCGATCAATTTTTTGGGTTCGAGAAGGGTTCCACAAACTGGGAACTAGAAGGTGAAAAGGTGGAGTAATAATGGTTTTAAGTGCGTAAGACTTTTATTTATAGGTGACAAAATATGTTGTAGATATAAGATCTCTCCATAGATAAAACTGGGGTGCCGTGAAGAGAAGGTGATTCCATAGATCATTGAGGCAGCGTCAAACTCAGCCGGACTCATAGAGGGCCCACTGATGTGATGACCGTGGAGATGGTGGCAGAGTGGTAAGGATCTATCAGTATTTTTTATACTCATAGAGGTTCTGTTAGGGGTGCTTGGGACCATGAATGTGGAAAATCTCCATGAATAACTTTTTTAACTAGGCTCTTTTGATGATTTTGATAGATTATGACTCCATTTTGATATGGATTTACTCTAATTTAGATATGGATTTGTTCACATATTGTGTATCATGAATTTCAGCACCGAAAAATTCCCCCCCTCAAAGTGGGAACAAAGGGAATATTGGGTTAGATATTGAGGAAAATTTCTGAAAGAAGACTTGAAGGATCATGTAGCTAGATTGTGAAGCTGGATCATGAAGAAGGATCACAAAGCATGCCACGATATTCAATTTACTAAATGGTGCCACAATGCACTGATGACAGTCACCGTGATGCGAAAGGCATCAGTAGCCGCAAAGGTTCATTGACTGTTGCCTATAAATAGGGCCAAAAAGGTCTTCTATCTATATCTAGTCATCTGTGAATGACTGAATTGTCACTCTCATTTTTGATAGAGACCATTCATGTGAATATAGCTATGTGACCTGGGTTTTACATTCTTGGGATCCGTTAATGCATTTATCAAACCAGTGAATTGAGAATTGTTGCAACTGTGTGTCGTATGCTAGGAAAAAGCTACTGACTAGGACACTTCTTTGCAAATTTGCCTCTACAAAGTCCAACTTCGAGTGATGTGCACGATCAGGCCTAGAAAATTTTGTATTTCCTGGATAAGTGGTTAATCATGAAGTTGCTCAGGAGTTCATTACTGATAATTCTTGGTAAAAGTAAATGGTAGACAATATCCTCATAGGGGATTATATTTGGAGCACATTTGACCACAAATCATTGATAGGGATACTGACGGAGTCTCAAAAGGAATATCCACTGTGCAAATGGTTGCCACTATATGGATTTGGCTGATGGGTTGGCGTCTTTATTCCAGAAGCAAGAAGAGATGAACCAAGTAACTCGTTCAAGAGCACACCAAAACAATATCATTGGTATATGGATACATATGGAAATTTATCAAAAGGATCAAACTCTGATCCCAACACATTTCTTTTATAACCATATCAATAAAAGTGATGGTAAGGTGCTGTCAAAACAGACATCCCCACTGCTGCACAGAACAATCATAAGGGTAGGGATCATAAATCCAATGGAGGGATGGATCAATAGCTGGGATTTGTGTCAGGGTGGCATCTTCATAGATGAGTGGTTTTTTGCCTATTGTGCATGAAAATTTAATGAGGAGTTCAACCATGTGTTGAGGTGATTAGGCTTGTAAAAAGGATCATGGGATTCCCAATCCCATTTTTCCCAACTGAAGAAGTTTATACCAGAACTGCTAAGTCGGTGGTTTCTGAATACCAACACATTCCACGTGAATCCCAGGGAGGTTGGTATCAGCCTCTAGGATCATGACCAAATCTTTGGTATCTTGATTTTGTAAGGGATGTATGATGAATTCCTCCATACTATGAATGTCTATGGAGATACAGAACAGATGATACCCTTGGAGAAGGCATTACTGAATTTGGTGTTGGGAAAGGATGATGATATAAATAATACCAGAGATGTCTACATTAAGGATTGGGTTGGATATTTTATCAACTTCCTGCATGAGGGTGTAGTAGCAACGAAGAAGCTACCAAGAAGGCCCCCAACCTATCCAAGGCGGGATCAATGCTGCAAGGAGGTCTCTTAATAGAGAATACTGGAGGATACCTAGAAGAAACATTGGTTCTATGGTGTCATGACTGAAAAACGGTTGAAAATAATGTTGTTATGGATTATCTCTGCACTGATATGTGGATGGATTCTTCCTATTAGGTATGTGTGATGGGAGTGTGTCCCAACAAATTTATTATAGTGGTGTGACTGGATAGTAAAAAATGCATCAATCTGGGCATACTGGTGTTGGAGAAGCTATATCATTTACATAGGAATATCAGCGACTAAAGGAGGTTGTTAAAAGTGTGTGAACCATTCCATTTCATGTATAGCTAGATTGTAGCACATATGGGAGTTTATGAATATCTTAACCATATCACTCCACCATGGATACATTCTTGACTGAAAATTCTGAATATTGCATGGAGATCCCCACTAATGTTGGGCCCGGTGGCTACACATGGTAAGGTGGCACACGCAGATCAATTCATTTTTCATCGATTTCCCCCAAAAACCATAGCATTCACTGAAGATGGTATAGATACCCTTGAGAAGTGGTTGTAACTGTTTTCCTTCTATGGTAGTGTCTTAGTGGCATAGGTAGACTGCAAACCCATATGAAAACCATACACCCACACTGGTTCTCAAGACAATTCATGTGAATCCAGAGGATGACCCTATAGTTGTACTCAAATGTGTGCCATGAGAACCACCCATGCGTGATGCGATAACTCTGTCTGATGTTCACACGGGAATATGGAAATATTCAAAATTAATTTCCACCACCCATTGCAACATTCAGATTGGTTCACGTGTATTTGTTGAGATGGGAAGTTTCTTATTCAGGTGAGACCCTGAAATAGACAATAATTTTGTCTAGGAAAGAAGCAATTCCCAAGCCTCGACATTAGAGAGTATTAGTTTTTGGAAATCAGGTAGGTGGATTCCAAGAAGGTAATGGTGATGTGGTTGTGGCTGTGAGAGAAATAGATCCTAGACTAGTGGTGGCTGGTGGTGAAGAGAGGTAGGTGATAGTGTTGGCTCTCGCAGATCTGTCTAGAAGGTCATAAGAGTGCGTGGAATCATCCAGGGAATTTCATTGGATTCCCCCTTAGGGTCTAGGGAAGAAACTACATTCAGTAATGATTCCCTCTAATGTCGAATTTCTAGAGTCATATAATTACTATGAATCTAGTAAATAATATCTCGACATCGACTTCTTGTGGAGAAATTTGAAAAAGCATGGGATGGAGCTGGGATAACTTTTCCTTGTGAATATTGGCTTCAATTTGAACCTAGACGAGGGAAGAAATTTTGTGATGGAATTGGAGGAATTAGTACGCTCCCATCGTGCCAAGATGCCACTGAAAAATTGGGCGAGGGTGATGTTGAACATGACTACCCCCCAATACTGTTATCAGCTGAACTGGCAGATCACTTCCCCTTCCCTAGTCAAGTATGAGAATCTTTGGGGAAGAAGCCTACAAAAAATATTTCTATAGAGATATGAAGGAGGTAACTTCAAAGGGAACCTCTCTTGATGAAGGAGAAATAGTGGCTTTAGAGGTAACTACCTGAGGTGAGTTTGCTACAACTATTTAAGTAAGCTCTAACATTCTTACTTAATAGTATCTGTTGTCCTATCTGATCCCCTCAACCATAATTTATTCATTTAGAAAAATCTTTCACAGAGTGCCCCTATGGGAAAATGGAAGGATATGTCTACGGGTACTAAAAATCAGACATCAAGCCCCAAATCTAGAGAGATAATAGTCTCAATGTCCATCAGGGTCTGGGATACCAAGGTAGTGTCACTAGATCCATCAAATCCTACCATCATATATGGGGGGCCACAGCCTGGAATCCCAATAATGGAAAGCCAGAGGTGAGACTAAATAGATGACCAATGTAAGTTCTTATTCCCCAGATTCCTGTCATTTATCTTCTTAATCAGCCATTCTAACATGACACGTTATATAAACAATTCCCAAGATGGAATTTATACCACTTGTGTAAATTACCAGAGGACTCGGGACCTCTTTGGTACGAGGGATTCAGGTCTATATAAATCCAATTATCCAAGATACCTTGTCATTGGTTCCTTATGGGAAATTTGATGAAGTAAAGTGATACCACTAGTG
Source organism: Viscum album (assembly GCA_963277665.1). NCBI lineage: Eukaryota > Viridiplantae > Streptophyta > Magnoliopsida > Santalales > Viscaceae > Viscum > Viscum album. The sequence continues at coordinate 229,152,847 of OY728162.1, forward strand.
GAACAACGTCTGGATTCTTCCAGGTTAACCTTATCAATGTAGAATCAATCAATGTGGACCAACATGATTACTTGGAACTCAATTAATTGGATGTGAATTGAAAAGAATATCATGCTTCTTAACTCCTAGATGAATTTCTGAGTGTGAGCCCACTAATTCCCCAGATCAAGACAAATCTGATTCTAAATCATTCGAAAGAAGAAAGAAGAACTGATGACGTGCATGGAAATTGATCAAGTGATTCTTTAACGAGGTTTCGGAATCCGAGTTGATTAGTTATATGGGATCACTTATCCTTTTGGTGTGTGATCTATGTGATGGAGGTTCGGATGCATGGCATCGACATTTGATGATCAGGAAATAATTTTTCAAAAAGGTAAGTGAACGAATCCAGGAATTGGATGTCACTAGATGCTAAATGAAATCCGAGAACATCTAGAATCCTTAAGAAGATTAGTGGGAAATCCAAAACAGAGATGAGAAAATAGGTAAACACTTCACATTAATTTCCAAGAAGATGGGACTGGTCAAATATCTGAAGGCCCAATTGGCCGAATCCCAGAAGTAGTTGAAACAATTGAACTCCCAAGTGGCTATACATCGAGCTCAGTGGGACAAGATACATATTAGAGATGATAAGTTTAATTATATAGTTACCAATCTGGAGAATATCAATAGGTGGAGATACACCTTAGAATCCATATTCCTGAAAGTGGTGAATTTATAAAATTTCAACAAGGGAGTAGACTCCTAAGGGTTGTTCTTTAGCCAAAACAAAACATACTCTTATCCTTTTCTCTAACTGCATATTTAATCTGCTTGTATGGACCCATATTTTTTACTCTCTAATTGTTGTATCTTGACTGCATCTCTGAAAAAACCAGCGATCAATTCCAAATGTCATGTCGGTCATACCCTGTGTAAGAAATAATGTAATCCCATGTAATTTCTCATTTTGAATATGAGAGAGCCAACTAACCATCAAACATTCAATGTCTGAATGACCTCCAAATGTTTTGGAGATAATATAGGGATTCTGAATAAAGAATAGTGTCCTCAAGACAGATAAATTTACCTTTCCCCATGTTCTCTTGTTCACGAGCGGGATAGAGCCATGGGAATTGGAATCAATCTGAAAAAAGGGACATGAGAAGTGTTAATCATGAAACCAAAAATTCAGAACACAATTAGGGTGGAATAATGATGAAAGATATGTGTTAACCAAATTTGAACCACAACTTCTACATCATGTTATCCTGATATAGGAACAAACAAATGAGGTCCAACTACTGATTGTGGTTGAAAACACAGGGCCATACTCGTAGTGTCAACTAATGTCCTTCGGAATATTTACCTAAGATGGTATGAGAGTATTAAAGTCGAGCATCCTAATTGTTTGCGGGTTCTTTCAGAAGTGATAGAGAATGAGGATTCTAAATAGTGGGCACAAATATTTTGGTGATGAAGTGATGAGATGTTTGAATAAAGTCCAAAACCCATAAAAATACTCAACCATGATGAAATCACTTTGGGTGTGCATATTGGCCAAAAAAAATATCAAACCTACTATAGATAAGACTTCTCTAGTGAAAGAAAAGAATGTATTTCAATTTTATGTCATGCCAATGATGATGATAGATGCGTAGTTTAGCATCATATGGTAAGGATGATACATAGGATAGGTTAAAAACATATGACTTGGATATTGCACGAAGTTAGAGTTCACAATTCCTTGACCATAGCCAACAGGTCAGAGTCATGTTACATAGGTTAGGGGCTCCTAGATTATGGTCATAGTGTTCAGATCATTTTTGGATGAAAATTCAGGGAAGGGTAATGAACCAAGTGATGGTCCCATTGATGAAATGTCAATACATCAGTACATATACCTTAATGATTGGAATCAATCCCTACATAGTTTTAATATCTTGTGCAGTTTAACGTCATGTGGTAAAGACGTTGGTAAAAGGAAGATCCCCTCAGAAGTGAGTATATGATGTGGCTGCTAGAAACCCAACATGAATGGGGACATATGTCCACACCAAACTATGTGCTCCCAAATTGAATCTTAGACCATAAGACAAAAAATGGGGGAAAATTGGGCAAGAACTGAAGACGGGTGTCCCTACGTATCCCATGAGAATGGGGATCATGCCACACAAAGTTCTTGAGTGGAATGATAGGAATAAAATATGGAACATTGGAGATATCCTCTTACACAATAAACACTATAGTTGCTACACAATTTAATTTAATATAAACATAGACAACAATAATTTTAGTTTAAGGTCATAGAACTCAGATTATGAAATTCCCATCTTAATTTCATGTGAATAGAACATGCATGTGCAGTTTAATGTCATATAGTAAGGATGAACGATGGAGAGACCTCGAGAGAGGTATGCAGAATGGTTATTGCAAACCCAACGTGAATGAGGATGTATGTCCACACCACACCACATAATTTTGCGAGAAATTAGACCCAGTGGAGGTGAAAGGGTTCATGGTGATGCGGCTAGCCCCTGGGATAAAATTCTCAAGAGTAATTGTGTTTCCCATAAGGGTGAGAATCAAACCACGCGTAGTTCTTAATGATGGCATGGCATGTGGTGCATGGGAAAGGGGGAAATGCGTTCTCAAATGAGTATATCACATGGATGGTTAGTTTATTATCATAAATCCTGGATGCATAAGTAGTTTTTTAATGTCATTATATAAGGACAAAAGGGATTGTAGTTTTTAGTCATTGAGCTCAGACCGAAAGGGGAATATTCCCAAAGGAAATATATGTGATGTAGTTCCATAAGGAAACCCAATGGGAAAGAATACTGAAGGAAGTCTGCACCACATCAAATATTTCCACATTAAGACACATGGTTTAAAGTCACTATTCCTAGTCTTTGGGATTAGAGCTCCTAGTTTACAGTCATAGAGTTTGTGCCATAATGATCATATATGTTCTATGCATGCATCAATTTTACCAAAAACCCTAATCCCATTTGAACCACACATTTTAGAGGAAATAAAGGATGGATAATATCCCAACAACATGTGGAAGTGTACAATAGGGAAATAGAGGCGTGTGACCAATAATAACCCAACAATGTTGGTATGTTCCCTCAATGTGCAGAGGTGTATGGAGGGATAACACCGAGGGTGTTGAAATTCAAATTGGACATAAGGAGGTGGAAAGAGATGTGAATCCTGATACCAATATTAGGGATAAAATATGGCTGAAAATAATGATGGAGGATAGGTATTGATCGTGATCTCTACATAGTATCCATATTGTGTGACATGGAATGGGAACAAACTACTGAGGATCAACCACTAACCATATTTAGAGACATGAGAATGGTATAATGTTTTTGTCTAAAATCCTTAAGGGCATTGGCCCATGATAGTAGGTGAGCACTAAGGCCAAGAGTCCTTATCGTTAGGGGGTTCCTTTGTATAAGAATGATAATGGGGTCCCAAATAAAGGGACATATGAATCATATATACGGAGTGAAATCATGTCCATAGAGACTTCAACACTCTAGGCCCTATACCACAGCACATCTCAGACACACCGATGTGGCGTGACATAGGTTGTGGGGGGACTCAACATAGGGAGAGGTGACTTGGGAAGATGAGAAAAGGACAAAGGAAAAATAGGTTTATGAACTCGAGGGTGGACCTGATAATCGAATACCCAAGAATTCCTACGAATACCATAATAATTGGAATCAAGCCACACATAGTTCATGAAATTTCATGCATTTTATCATAATTTAGAAAGAATAGAAGAAGATAAAGTCCCGAAGGAGGGAGGGGGTTCATGGCGCGATATAGAAAATCCAATGTTAATGAAGACCAGAGGGGCCTCATACGATACCATCAATCCACAAGAGGGGACTCAGGATAAGGGGACTGGAGAAAATGTAGGATTTATGATACTTGGGGATGGACACAAATACAAAATGTCAAGGAATTACTACGTATCCCATGAGGATGGGAATCAATAAATACATAGTTTTTGATATACTGCACAGTTTAGCATAATATAGTATTGAATTGTTGGGAGAACGAGGTTCTGAATGGAACACGCATGATGTGATAAAAACCCCAACGTGAATGAGGATAGGAAAAGTCCACACCAAGCCTTGCCCATTCCCTAGGGGGGGTCTCAGGATAAGGGGACAAAAAAGAACAAGGTACCTCAGGCTAGACCTAAGGAGAAGTGAACTGGTGTTCCTACATATACTGAGAGGGAAATAATCATGGCATAGGTAGTTCATGCAATGTTGTGTAGTATCAAGTTGTGTGATAATGATGGAGAAATAGGGAGGTTCTTCCTAGTGGGGGAACATGGCATGGCTTTTGAAACCTAGTGTGAATGTAGACCAAAGAGCCCTCATACCACACCACATACTACTGGAGAATTAAGGACAAGGGACCAAGAGAAAGAGATGGGTTGTTGAACCTGGGGTAGGACCCCAAGATGAAATGTGACGGCATTCCATCATATCCCATGAAAATGGGTATCAATCAACAAGTACTTCTTGAAATGTCATGTAGTTTAACATCATGAAGTAAGGATAGAAAAGTTCTCAGATCATGGTTGTAGAGATCATACATTGGGGTTTTGTTTATCGTTTTCTATTTATTATCATGTAGGATGAATGATAAGTAGTTTTATATCTTTCAGCTTGGATGGATCATACAGTTTAACATCGTGTGGAGAATATGAATACAATATTCTTAAGAGAAATATTGTTTGAGAAATTTTGAATTGGTGGTAGGAGTAATACACTCACCATCCATAGTAACCAAATAGTATACACAACTAGGGTAAACCTTCTGGATAATATAAGGTCCCTCCTATATGGGTTCCAAATTTGGTAGTTTTTTATAGGGTATAATCAGTGTTATTAAGGATAAAACCATGTCACCCTAAAGGAAAGAGAATAGACAACCCATATTATTGAAAGACCAGATAAAAATATCTTGTTTCCTCTCCAGATTGTGCAAGGCACAAAGTCTGTTCTCATCAAGGGATTCTATTTCTTCCATACTGACTTCTGCTACTTTTTTTGACATTTGATGACCATATAAGGCTATGTGGAGTGAAGAAATCTGAATCTTATTAGGAAATAATACGTGTGTTCAATAGACTGGGGTGTATGTTGTCACCTGGGTGGTATTGTGAGTTGTCGTCCGATAAACCCAAAGACTGTAGGGAAGCCTATTCAGACAACTTTTCTTGTTTTGACCAACTACATTCTACATATGGTTAGAGAGAGACTTGTTGCGTTCCTTGATATTCCCATTTTCTTTTGTATTACAGTGATAAGTATGGTTGGAATGGATATTGCACTTGACATACAATCTCCTTAGCTCAGCTTCCCAGAAGATGGTGATGTTATCGGTGAGGATGACATGAGGGAATTTGAATCAGAGGATTGTATTGGAGCACATGAAATCAATGACAGAACATACCTTGACATCATTGATTGGAATCAATTCTTCCAACTTGGAAAAGAAATCTTTGGCAGTCAAGATAACCCTGCACTGTCGATCAGTTGCTGGTGCATACTATCCCACGACATCGAGTCCCCAAACTGCAAAGGTCCAGGTGTACTTGGTAGTATAGAGAGGATCTAGTGGACGATGTACAAAATTAACATGGTCATGGAATTCATGGAACCTATTGGAAAACATGATATAGTAATGGACCATGGTGTGATATAAGTATCCCAACCATTGGATATGATGGGAGAGAATCATTCCTACCCGATGAGCTCTGTGAGAACATTCATGAACATCCTGAATAACCTTTTGGAACTCATCTCCTTGAATGAAGCATAAGAAGACTCCATCGAAGCCTTTTTTTAGCGGATTATCACAAGGCTGGGACCACTATGTAGGGTGAACTATACAAACCACTAACAGATTTGTTCACATTTATCGATATCTATTGGGATATTTCCATTTTGGAGGTACTCAAAAAAGGGATTGTCCAATCCGGTGTCTCTTCTACTACATCATGGGGGATTGGAAGTTCTGATGTAGATGTATCGATGGCATGATGACTTACATGTTCGCTATCATCATCCTCAAGAGTTATGGGAGTGATGATTCTTCAATGTGTCACATGGATAAACAAATCGTCCAGGTCAGCCTCTAGAAGGGAAGAAACAAGGATATCCAAGTCATCAAATCGACTATTTTTCAATCAAGGGACATGAGTAACCTATAGTGGAAGAGTGAACTAGGCCATTTTTTAGATATTTCACTCTAACAAGGGAACGAGCTCTGAATTTCTAACAACATAATCACCATTGATCTACATGATGACTAACTCAGAGTCCCCCTTCACATACAGGTGAGGGACATCAATATCAAGGACTAGATTAGGAATAGTGAAGAGACCTTGATACTCCACGTCATTATTGTTTCATCTCTCTGACAAAAATAATGAATAGAGAATGATGACCAGTTTATGCATGATGAAGAACATACCTAGGTTTACACTATTGAGATTGGGATTTTTGAGCCTTTTGACTATCGGACATTAGGAAGTAACATAGAAGTGTATCTTCCAACATATCATGGATTGATCTATGTAAAGGATGGAATCATCTAGGTGGTCAAGATCTAGACATTTCTCTATGAGGGATGTATAGGTGGTATAGATGTCTACTTCTGGCTAACCCTTAACAGCTTTCTGCAGAATAAACCTAATGTTGAACTGTTTAAGGATTACTAAACATCGAGCTTGATGTCATGTTAACATGGGGGGGGGGGTTCCAAATACTTTAGAGGGTCCACACGAGATGCTAGATATATCTCCCGGTGTTGAAAATAATGTCTCAACTTCTACACTACAAATACCATTGCAAGGAATCTCTTATCAATAGAGGAATATCAGGTCTCCATATAGTAGAGCATGCAACTGAGATAGTATAAACTATTATCTGTCCCCTCATTATTATTTTGGGTTAGAAGGGTGTCGAGGGACATTTCCAGGGTAGTCACATAAACGACCGACATCTTTCCAAAGACAGGTGGCATCCGAACCAGAGGTTATTGCCAGTAATACTTGATATCCTCAAAAGTGGTCAAGAACTCTTTATCCCACTATTATATGGCACATTTATTTATGATTCAATAAAAGGGATTATAAATTCTAGATATATTCAATATGAATCAGAATATATAGGCTATGTGGCCTTGATAACGTAATATCTCCTAAAGGTTACTTAGAAGAGGCATCTAATTGATAACCCTGATCTTATATAGATCAATCATGATGCCTCTATACCAGATGACAATGTTGAAAAACTTTCTCGACTGGACCATGGAGGTAGAATTTAAGAGGGTTCATATTCATATAGTGGGAACAAAGGAAGTATAACACCTTATCAAGATCTTTATGATGGTCCTGACAATGGAAGGATTTGACCACCATGTTTTCTATGTAAAATTCCACCAATTTCCCTAGGATCCGAAAGAATATGAGATGCATGGAACTCTAATATGTGTATCTAACATTTTTCAGGCCGAAATTCATTACCTGGTAACAAAGTTACCTTTTGGTCCCCTAAAGGTGGTCGATTTCGAGGGCCATTTGGATCAGGTTAGACCTAGAATACCCATCCATGAAGGAGAGAGCCAAGTATCCAATAATGGCATCAATGAAAAATTCTATCATGGGGAGAGGAGAATCGTCATTCAGATAGTGACAGTTGAGATCTTGGAAGTTAAAGCAGACATTGATCTATCCATTCTTCTTCCAAATGGGAACGATGTTTGATAACCATCAGAGGTACTATACTTCCTAGAAACATTTGGATTTAATGAGCTTATCAACTTTGGCCTTGCCCATGTTGTTGTGAGGGGGGTGAATTTTTCTAAGAGGTTGTTTGAACCCACAATGAATTACTGGTAAGACAAGATGGTGGAAAAAAATCATAGGATCTATCCATGACATCTCAACATAGCTCTAATAAAATACATCCTGATGTTTCTTTAGGAAATCCACATACTGATGCTACTCCTCTATAGACATGGTAGAGCTGAGTGTGTTTGGTTTTAAATTTTACTCACTACAGAGGTTCACTTATACAAACCCATTGATGGCGGTGGGGACACCCTACTCAAATGCAAGTAAAGTATCCTTCAAAACTTCTTCAAGGAAGGAGTATTTCTTTTGATTTGAATTACCTTGATAAAATGCCGGTGCTAAACTAAGCTACAGTGCAACCTTCATCAGGAGATTCCTGCACTACTGAAACCATTGTGATGAAAGCTGTCAGTCCAATCCCATCAGGTCTTTGACCGAGGCTTCCATGATTGATAATATCAAAGAAGTAGTGGAACATCGGCATAATTCAGTTTATCCAAGCCCAAAAAAAATATATGAAATAATTCTATTTCCTTTGGGAGAATAACTCAATATCTTATGGGGGTAAGGGGATTTGAGATCACTTGAGCCTGCTTTTTTTATGATTATGATGTAATATTCCTACATTCCTTGCACTAGGGTACATGAATTCCCCTTGTCCCAGAGAAGAAAAAGAAATTTCCCAGGTCTGGTGTCATGGAATCCAACCGGTGGATTGAGAGGATGAAGGCATCATCCAAGTATGTTCATGGATCAGCTACAACGACTTAATCCTCAACCTCGTTGGATTAACAAGCTTTTTCACTTCTCTTGTAATATTCAAAATCTATGTAGCTGACTTCAAAAGAGGAAAAGGGAGACATGTCAGAATAGAGTATTCCTACATGACCATTAATGGAGAACTTGAGGCACTGCTGATAGGTGGAAGGAACTAATGCCTGAAGGTGGAGCTAGGGTCTACCAATCAATGCATTGTAGGTGGTGTCCAACAAGACAACCATATACACGGTGCTGGTGACAAGACCACTGAACTGGGTCCTCAAATGGATTTTTCCGACCAGAGTCTAATCTATACTGTCATAAACATGGATATTCAAGTCATAGGGATCTATGTCTACCTCAGATAGTCCCAGCTTGTGGACTGTCTGGGATCAGATGAGATTGATCCCAGAACCTGTGTTGATAAGATAGTGACCGACTTATACACTGTTAAACTAGCCAGTAATATACAAAGAAAGGATGTGCCCCTATATGAAAGAAACTTCATCTTCTTTATAGAATGAGATGATGGGATTCCATTTTTTTATGCTTGACCTCCTTAGCATGAAAAATATCTATAGCCACTAGCTCTGTTTTAAACTGGGGGTGGGGGGGGGGGCTTCTCCAAACCTTTCTGATGGCTTCATGTATATCTTGGGATAAGAGAAGATCCTCGAAAATTGAGATATTTTTAGGAATGATGGAATTTTTCTTCAGCACATCATACTTCAATGTGATGTGCACACTTATTCTGACATGTGATCGCTCTATAGCACAGGGTATGGAAGACAATGCCGGTCGAACAAATGAATTCTCACTAGTGCTAAGGATATCCCACTTCTAACTAGTTGAACCATGAAAAATGACTATCAGTTGATGGATGGATGAATAAGGTCTATCCACTATGGTATTCAACTGATTATACCATGGTAGCAGTGTCTCTACCTGGTTGAGTAGTACAAACAGTGGTGGGAGTGAAGCTGATGAGACAGAATGAGAGGACTGCACATGGTGAGCACTATTCTAAGCTTGTTGTTTAGTCTTGATAGCATGCACAACTTGGTCAAAATCACTATCCAATGCATTGTATTGATACACATATCTACAACTATTCCAACATTGGAATAAACTACATAAATTATTAGGGTCAGCATGTAATTCCTCATTGTCAGAAACTCTATAAGGGTCCAACAACTCTACGGTGTTTACTAGGACATTTTTCATGATCATTGCTTGAATAATATTCCATTGATGGGTATATCCTAGCAGAAATTCCCATATGTAGGGGCATGAAGTATCCAAAGAGTGCAGGATGACTTTGGCACCAATGGGGGACTTTTCTTTCCCCTATGATGATGGCACATTATCTTCTAGGAAGATGAAAGCTATGATGTGGATATAGTAGTGGCAACTGGGGAAGGTGTGGTGACTTCAGAAGGTTCAGGATGATTCAAGCAGGTGTGGATATTACCATCAGCACGAGCGACCACATTTAAAGTTATCCAATCGACATAATTATTTAATTTTTATCTAGAGTCCTTCTGAAATTTACCTTTTCTATTGCTACCAGGATTTGCAAACACACATGATGCCTCCATCGGGGCCAGACCCAATCCGACTATGTTATTAACTACCTATCCCTAAAGGCATTCCTTGAACACAGAACATTTTGTTGACCTCACCTGTTTTGATAATCTCAATCATGTATTCATATGTGTTGAAAATCCCAATTATGTTTTCATTCTCTATGATATTTTTAAGTATCATTGATCTATACTTTAATTCTTTCAAATCTGTGATCAAACCAATAATAATTTTTAAAATAGTATTTGGAATATGTTAATCCTCATTTATCCATGTTCATACAAGTTATAAATTAATTCTAACACAATCGGATGTGTTCTGCATAAAACAGATAAGTAATCTGCCTATAGCTACTGATAAAGAGCTGCCGGTACCCATTCTACCGATAGACTTAGTCTACCGACAGACAGAGTCACTGATATACTTAACACAGAGCTACCGATGTACTTATAAATGTAAGCTACTGACTTACAGACAGCTACCGATACAAACATAGAGCTACCGGTGTAAGTATAAATAGCTACCGATGGAATAAGAGCTACCGACGCATGAAGCTACCGACGCATGAAGCTACCGATGTATGGAGCTACCGACGTATGGAGCTACCGACGCATGAAGCTACCGACGCATGAAGTTACCGACGCATGAAGCTACCGACGTATGGAGCTACCGACGTGTGGAGCTACCAATAAACAAAGTCACCGATACAAGCATGTACCAACCGACGCATAGAGCCACCGATAGAGTCAAAGAAACTAATGACATTGAGCTACCGATGTCCAAGCTACCGATGCTGATTACCTACCGATCACTCGACTCACTGTTTGAATTTCTTTATTTCCTATATTTAATCTATCTAACGGTCATATCATGTACATTTTAATGATTTGTCAAATATCTGATAAAGGTTGTCGGATGTCAGGAATCCGTACCTCGTACCTGCAAAAAGGAAATCTTTTCTGTCCCCTGTTGCCCGTGAGAAACATACGAGAAGACTACGCTGCCCAATACAGAAGTGTGTGGTGGATGAAATATACCAGAAACACAAGAACAAGAAGAATCAAGAGCAAAACCAGTTCCATCAAGAACACAGAGAAGCTCATAGACAATCAAGCATACTCGAGAAGTGTTCTGTGCATATAAGAAGAACACTGAAGAACTTCAGCCACTAAATTTTCACTCTCTGTGAACCTGGAGCATACAACACTCTGTTTCTCAAACAGAAACGAGAAGAGGACTCAGACTCACTTCTGATCGAATCCAAAGGAGTCCAGAGATACACTGAAATCACCAGAACCATCTCTAAACTCTACATCTCTTGTTCTATGATTTATTGTTATTCTTTTCGAGCAGTGTGTGTTATCTGCTGTATCTAACACATACACTGTATCCTGTACTTAAACTGGAGGATTTGTAAATCCTTACCAAATTCTTGCATTCTATTCTTTCCGACGAATAACAGTGGTAGAGGTCATGTGTGACCTGGACAGCTGGTTGATGTTGTACTGTTTCCCACGAATAACAGTGGTAGAGGTCTTGGACCTGGACAGTTGTAAACTATTGAACCCCGATCCAGGGTGTGGATCATTTTTATATAAACTTTTGAGAGGACTAAGTCTCGGCTTGAGACTGAACCTCTTGGTTACATTTGTTGTGCCATCTCTTTCAAAGTTTTATTCCGCTGCTAATCACTTTAAAACCAATACTGTTTTTAAAGTTACTTTGATAATTAAATTAGCAAGTGTTTATGTTAAGTGTAGATTAGTAAGTTAGTTTCAAAAGATAATCACACACTCCTGTGTTGATTAACTGGGAATTAATCAATCCCTTGAGAATCTAACAGAACCTCTACTTTAATATAAATTCACTACAGTTTAATTTATTATTTTATTTGGGGATCTTTAAGAAAGTGTTTTTAAATACAGAAATTTTAATTGGTACTCAATTCACCCCCCCTCTTGAGTAAACCACTCCGACCAACACTTGGTATCAGAGGATTGAAAATACTTTCTAAAAGTACTCTGCTTTTGAACTGTGATTTTAGTTGTATTTTAAAGTTCTTAAAATTTCTGTTATATCTAAATTTTTATCTCTTTAAAATATTCTCATCATGGACAATAGACTTGAGGGTGCTGCTACTAACCGGCCACCTTTCTTCAATGGAACTAACTATGCTCAGTGGAAACTGAAAATAAAAATTCATTTAGAAAGCATAGGTTTTGATATTTGGACTGCTATTGAATCAGAATACAAAATTCCTACTACTGCTAGATCTACTTGGGATGAACTTATAAAGAATGCTTACAATAACAACTGTAAAGCTATGAATTCCTTGTACTGTGCTCTAGGAGATGAAGAGTTTAATAGAATTTCTTCTTGTAAAACTGCATATGAAATTTGGGATACCTTAGCTATTTCTCATGAAGGAACAACGAATGTTAAAGAAATGAGATTGAACACTTATACTATCAAGTATGATAATTTTTAAATGAAGCCTGACGAACCCATTTCTGACATGTATCTCAGGTTCAATGAAATTGCCAATACAATGATCTCGCTGGGAAAGGATGTCTCATCAAAGGAACAAATTATGAGAATTTTGAGATGTCTACCTGATAGATGGAGGGGCACATCTGTCTCAATCAGAGAATCATGTGACATTGCTGCTCTACCTGTCAAGGAACTAATTGGCAAGCTGATGATGTATGAAGAAGAGCTTAAAGTGAATAAAGAGGAAGAAAATGAACCTCCAAGAATGTCTGTCGCTTTCAAATCCTCATCTTCAAAGAATAAGGACAAAGAAAAGCTTCAAGCTGTAGTTGAAAGTTCAAGCTGTGAAGACAGTGAAAGTGATTCTGACAGTGATGCTGAGATGGCTCACATTGCTAGAAGATTTAAGAAATTTTATAGGAAAAAGAAGTTCTTCAGAAAAACAAATTATAAGGGTAAGTATGATCACCAAGGTAAATGGAAAAAGTATTGGAAGAAGAATGAAAAATCAGATGATGTTGTCTGCTATGAGTAAAAGAGAAAAGGACACATTAAAGCCGACTATCCAAAGCTGAAGTATAAAAAGAAATATGAATATAAAGACAATAAGTTTAAGAATGCCATGAAGGCTACTTGGAGTGCTTCTGAGGATAGCTCTACTGAATCTGAAAGCTCTGAAACTGAACACAAAAATAAGGAAAACATGTGCTTTATGACAAACACTTCTCAGGTAACTGCTGAAACTCCTGCTTTAAATTATTACTCTGGAGATAATGCAGAATCTGATTCTGATTCTGGAACAATGTCTAAAAATGAATTGTTTGAGTACTGTGATATGCTGGAAGAGACATGTAATGAACTTAAGGATAAATACAAGTCATTAAAGAAACAACATGCTCTCACCACTACAGTTAACACCGAACTTACTATTGAAAAAGAGAAAAATGCTCAACTGTTAAAAGAAAACACTGAACTGAAACTATCTAATGAGAAACTCAAGAAAGACTTAAAGAAGTTCACCAATGGAAAAAATACACTAACACAGATGCTAGGAAAGAAAATAGCACCTAAATATACTACTGGTATAGGATACCAACCTGACAAAGGAAAATTGCCAAAACTAGATTCATTTCTAAATCTGGACAGAATGAAGGTAATTCTGGAACTTCATATGCTTCAACCAGTTATATACATAGCTATAGATCTAATAAAGTTTATCTTTCAAAGCATGTCAATTCTACAAATTATATGAGACCCATTAGACAAATATGGGTACCTAAAGTGTTATTGGCTAACCTATCTGGACCCAAGAAAATCTGGGTACCAAAATCATCTCCCATCTGAATCTGTTTTGTAGGGAACTTGCTTAAAGAGCTCCTATAAAGAGACATGGTATTTGGATAGTGGATGTTCAAGACATATGTCAGGAGACTTTTATTGTTTTAAGAGTTTAATAAAAGTTGATGTAGGCTTTGTCACCTTTGGTGATAATTCAAGAGGAAAAATCATCGGCCTAGGCCAGATTGGTAACAATGATTCAATTTTGATTTCTAAAGTTTTATTTGTTGATGGCCTTAAATACAATTTATTAAGTATTTCTCAATTATGTGATGATGGTTTTCATGTTAAATTTGAAAATGATTCCTGCAATGTTTTTAATTCTAAGAATGTTTTGGTATTTTCTGCATTAAGAAATGAAAATGTTTATGCTGTTAATCTGAATTCTTTAGCTAAGCAGAATATTACTTGTTTGAATGCCTTTCATAAAGAATCTTGGCTATGACACAGAAGATTGGGACATTGCAACATTCACTCACTTAGAAAACTCTCTAGAAAAAACCTAGTTAGAGACCTACCTAAATTAGAATTCCCAAATGATAGAGTGTGTAACCCCTGTCAAAAGGGAAAACAACACAAAGTTTCTTTTAAATCAAAGAAAAAAGTTTCGACTTCTCAACCACTTGAATTGGTTCACATGGATTTGTTTGGACCATCAAGAGTTTCTAGTTTAAATGGGAAGCACTATGTTTATGTTCTTGTAGATGATTTTTCTAGATATACTTGGGTATATTTTCTAGCTCACAAAAGTGAAGCTTGTTCTTCTATTGTTAAATACTCTAAATCTGTAGAGAACCTTAGTGGACTTAAGATTAAAACTTTGAGAAGTGATCATGGTCGTGAGTTTGAAAATCAAGATTTTGAATCTTATTGCTCACACAATGGCTATACTCATAAATTTTCTTCCCCTAGAACACCCCAACAGAATGGTGTAGTAGAAAGAAGAAACCGAATCCTTCAAGAAATTGCTAGAACCATGCTCAATGAATATGACCTGCCTATTTATTTTTGGGCTGAAGCTATAAATACATCTTGTTATGTCATTAATAGAGTCTTAATTAGAACTGTTCTTAAGAAAACCCCTTATGAATTGTGGAACAATAGAAAGCCTAAGGTTAATTACTTTAAAGTTTTTGGTTGCAAAGTATTTATTCTAAATACTAAAGATAATCTGGATAAGTTTGCTTCCAAAAGTGATGAAGGAATTTTTCTGGGTTACTCTATTTCAAGTAAAGCCTATAGAGTATTCAATAAGAAAACCAAATGTGTGGAAGAATCTGTTCACATCAAATTCGATGAAACTGATCCACATGAGCCTAAAACCTCTCTTGAGAATCTTGAAGAAGATTTGTCTATTCTGGACCTTAATGCTAAATCTAAAGAACCTGTTATAAAAACATCCAGTTCTGGACTTTTTCCAGAATCTGCTTCTGTTGAACCTGAACCTATAGATGAACCTGAAATTTCTAGTCCAACCTTTACCAGATCAACGAGGATTCTAAAGATTCATCCTTTAGAAGCTGTTGTTGGTAATCATGATAGAGGAACACAAACTAGAGCTTCTCTAAGAAACTAGGTTGAACATCAAGATTTTCTTTCACAGCTAGAACCCAAAAATATCAATGATGCTATCAATGATGAATTCTGGGTAATGGCTATGCAGGAAGAATTAAATCAGTTTGAAAGAAACAAAGTCTGGGAATTAGTTTACAGACCTAAGGACACTTTGACAATAGGCACAAAATGGGTTTTTAGAAATAAAGTAGATGAATCTGGAAATATAGTTAGAAACAAAGCTAGACTAGTTGCACAAAGATATAGTCAAGAAGAAGGTATAGACTATGAGGAAACTTTTACACATGTAGCTAGACTAGAAGCCATTAGGATCTTACTTGCATATGATGCACATCTGGATTTCAAGTTATATCAAATGGATGTGAAAAGTGCATTTCTAAATGGTTTTATAATTGAAGATGTTTTTGTAGAACAACCACCTGGATTTACTAACCCACATATTCAAAATCAAGTTTTTAAACTTTCTAAAGCTTTGTATGGTTTAAAACAAGCTCCAAGAGCTTGGTATGATAGACTTAGCAATTTCCTTATTTCAAAAGGTTTTACTAAAGGGATTGCTGATCCAACTCTTTTCATTAAAAGAATTTCTAAAGATGTTTTAGTTGTACAAATATATGTTGATGATATTATTTTTGGATCTTCTTAACACTCTTTATGTACTGATTTTTCAAAAAGTTTGCAAAATGAATTTGAAATGAGCTTAATGGGAGAACTTAAGTACTTTCTTGGATTTCAAGTATTTCAAAATGAAAATGGTATTATTTTTAATCAAAGTAAATATACAAAGGATCTTTTAAAACGTTTTGGTCTGGATAGTATCAAGGAAAGTGAAACTCCTATGAGTACTACCTGTAAATTGGATGCAGATGAAACTGGGAAACCAGTTGATCAAACAAATTACAGAGGTATGATTGGTAGTTTACTTTATCTTACTGCTAGTCGACCAGATATTATGTTTAGTGTATGTATGTGTGCCAGATTTCAAGCTAATCCAAAATAATCTCATTTGCTTGCTGTTAAAAGAATTTTTAAATATCTCAAACACACGGTTAACTTAGGTTTGTTTTACCCAAAAGGACAATCCTTTGAGTTAATGAGTTATTCAGATGCTGACTTTGCTGGTTGTATGTTAGATAGAAAAAGAACATCAGGAACATGTCATTTGCTTGGAAAATCCTTAGTTTCTTGGTGTAGTAAGAAACAGAACTCAGTTGCATTATCTACTGCCGAAGCAGAATATATAGCTGATGGTAGTTGCTGTGCACAAATTCTGTGGATGAAACACACTCTTTTGGACTATGGATATGTTTTTAAACATGTTTCAATCAAATGTGATAACACCAGTGCAATAAACATCTCTAAGAATCCTGTATCTCACTCTAGAACCAAACACATAGATGTAAGACACCATTTCCTAAGAGATCACTATCAAAAAGGTGATATTTCTCTTGAATTTATTGGCATTGAACATCAATTGGCTGATATTTTCACTAAACCTTTAAGTTCGGATAGGCTAAGTTACATAAGACACGAATTGGGAATGTTTAATCACTGATGTGAAAATTCTCACCGATGTGAAATTTCT
The DNA here is from genome assembly GCA_963277665.1 of Viscum album. Lineage (NCBI taxonomy): Eukaryota > Viridiplantae > Streptophyta > Magnoliopsida > Santalales > Viscaceae > Viscum > Viscum album. The sequence continues at coordinate 229,170,066 of OY728162.1, forward strand.
CACCGATGTGAAATTCTCACCGATGTGAAATTCTCACCGATGTGAAAATTCTCACCGATGTGAAAAATCTCACCGATGTGAAATTCTCACCGATGTGAAATTCTCACCGATGTGAAAATCCTCACCGATGTTGAAATTCTCACCGATGTGAAAATTCTCACCGATGTGAAATTCTCACCGATGTAAAATTCTCACCGATGTGAAAATTCTCACCGATGTGAAATCCTCACCGATGTTGAAATTCTCACCGATGCTATATTTTAAAACTTCTGTCTGCCGCCAAGAATACGAATCGTTTTATTTTATTTTATCTTACTCTATTTTAGTCGTTTATTTGGAATTCCTAAATGATAAAACTAAGTCTAAGCCACTTCTTACCTCACCGAGCTCAAAATCTCTCACCTTCGAACCTTAGCTCCCAAATCGGCCAAGAACCCTAAACCCGCGATGGCAAAAACTAAGCTTCCTATCGTCAGAGATGAAAGTGTTGAACCAAACGCTAAGAAGCAGAAGACACAACATAAAGCTAGTGTTAGTGAAGTCAGAACTAGATCGGGAAGGCGACCAGTGAATCCTCACTTGCAGAATAGAGACATAGTAATCGAGAAGGAACTGTGCGTGGAATGGCTACTTCCTAGAAAATCGTTAGTACTCGAGATTCTGGAGGACCAGAAATGGGTGGATTGTTTCTCGAATAACAATGGCCCATACTACCCAATGTTGGTAAAAAAGTTCTACGAGTTTGTAACCTTCGAGAAGTCTGAAAATGAGAATCGGGTAAGCTCCTTTTTAAATGGAAAAGAGATGTCTTTTTCTTCAGAAGAGTGGGCTGAGTGTTTGAAAGTACCTCATGAAGCTGTCTCTGGGTATGTATCAAGAGCAATGCCACCTAGCAGTGACATCTTTGATTATGAAACTGCCTTAAAAGAGCTGACCGGTAATGGGAATCAAAGGCAAGTGGTTGCTACTGAAATGGATGGAGAGAATCGACTGCTCTTCAAGTTTGTTCAGCATGAGTTGATACCGAGGCGAGGAGATTTTGCAAATCTGAGATATCAAGATATCTATCTTCTTCATTTGCTAAGACATGGTGTAAAAATCAATCTGTGCAGATTGTTAATGTTTCAAATGGATGACATGATTAGACCAAAGTCAAAGACTAATGCTTTATTCTTTGCCAAGATGATTTCAGTAATGATAAAAGTGAAAGGAATAGCTGAGTCTCAGGATGAGACAGTTGTAGTCAGGAATAATTTCTGCATCACCTCGACTGTTTGTAAGTACATGAAAATTAACTGGAACCCATGGAAGGGAGAATGAGTCAGTGATGATCAGAAGATATATGATAGGTTTAATCTTGTGGATCATCCCTCAAGACCAAAGGATGAGAGAGATCCGAGTCTGAGACCTGATGAAGAGGAACCTATTTATAGTGATGAAACAGAAGAAGAAGAAGAAGAAACTCCCATGGATGTTGGAGGAGATCCAGACATGCCCCCAAGTCCTGTTGCAGAATTGGTTTATTCTAGGAAAGGAAAGGTAGAGGAAATTTTGTCTACTTATGAGGAAGACCAGTCTGTACCTCACCAAGAAGAAGAGGAAAAGGAGAATGTATCTGAATCGCCTGCTTCTGGTAGTTTAAGTATGAGTCCTTTGATTGGAAACTCAGCTATGCCGACTGCTGAAGTAGAAAGAGATACAGAAGAAGCTGTACCTGTATCAGAAGATCTTCTAGATGCTGCACCGACGGAACTTGTAGTAGAAGATTCTGATGAAGAGAATCCAGCACTGAATGCTGTTGTGATACATGAGAATGCACCCATTGAGGGGGAGCATCAATCTGTTCTTGGAAATGTTAAAGTAGCTATTGAGCTTGGAGACTGGGTAGAAGACCAAGGGTTTATAGTCTGTGGATTGGATTATCCGGATTCTGATAATGAGATGTTTGTGAATAGACCGAAGACCAATTATGATCTTGCTTCTGAATTGTTGCCAGATGATGTGGTCAGATTTCATGATCTGAATAAGCTGAAAGAGGACCTCAAAACCAGTTTTGTTGAAGAAGTGAAGTTAATGGAAACCTCCCTTTCATCCTCAATTAATTCAATAATGACTGATTCTGTAGTTAGTTTGGCCTCAGCAAGGGGATCTGCTGCAGTTGTCCCTAATGATTTTGTCTCTAAATCTGATCTTGAATCCATGAAGAATGAGCTGAAAGAATCATTCAGTGTATCAGTTGCTGAGATGAAGCAAAGCTTTAATGAAGAAATGCAAATGTTAGAGAGATCCTTCGAGCTATCTCTGGCTTGTAATTTATCTTATTTTGTGTCTGAGCTTATGGAAGAAGTGAAAGAGTGCCAGACTCAGTCTTCTAGAATCGAAGCAGACCTTGAAGCTCTCAAGACATCAGTTGCTGCTTTGGATTCTTATATGAGCTCCAAGTCTCAAGGTGACAAGGACCTAGCTTATGTGAAGAGTGTAGTAAGCCAGTTTGTCTCGGTGTTTGAAAGTTTCAAAACCTCAGTGAAAGATCATGTTCAATTACAAGACTCTCAAGTTCAAAGCCTAATCAGTGGTTTGTCTAAGAGTTTCAAAGAAACTGATTCCTTCTCTCTTGGCCCTCTCACATCCAAACTTTTAGTTGACCTGAATCTAGTTCGAGCAATGTTGAAGGAGGAGATTGGTTCTATTTCAACCAGTGGCTCTATGGACTCATCAGAGTTGAGCCGAGTGGTGCTTTCTACAAGAGATTCTTCTAGAGAAATAATGAAGATTGTTCAAGATTATATGAGAGAAGCCTCTGCCTCTCAGGAAGCCATAAAGAGCAAAGTGGACTACTACTTCACCAGAATTTTCACCAAGCATCAACTCGAACACCACTTCAAGCTAATGTTGGAAAACATGAAGCTCCCTCCAGTAACTCAAGCTTTTATAGAACAAGTGATCCAACTAAGACAATTGACTCCTGCCTTGGAGAAATTCATGGAGAACAAAGATGATTTCATCTCTGCTATGGAAAGAGGAGGAGGAATTATTATGGATTTCAGAAATTTGTTGCTGCCCTTCTTGCATGTTGATGCCAGACCAGTCATCATACCTCCTGCTTTTCTTGCTTCTGCCTCAGCTGCTTCCACAGTCCAGCTGACTCCTGCTCAAGCTATTCGAAGCCTCACACCAATGATCACCCAAAGATCTTCAACCTACAGGCCTGACTCTGTGTCAGTGGCTCATCCTCCTTTGATCATTTCTGGCATTCCAAAACCTTCACCTACATCCTCACCACCCAAACCTTATTCTGATCCCAAAATAAAATCTCACGTTCAAGATGTGGATTGATCTAGTGGCCAGGCTTTTTGATAGGAATTCATTTGTATTCTGTTTCTGTACTTTCTGACTGCTCTAATACAGAGGAACTCTTTTTTTACTTCTCATGTTTTATTTGTCTCCTATATATGCTTTCCCACTTTTTGATTATCAGAAAGGGGGAGAACAAACTGAGAGAATGAGAAATATTTTCAATAAAAAAAACAAATAACCTTCTTTTCAATTTTATCTCTGATATTATTGTGTTTCTTTTTACCTTCGGTACCTTATGATTGTTACCTCTGATAACTTATGTCTATATCATACTATTTATATTACCTCTGATGCTGTTTTCTCTGAGAAAATTGAATTCAATATTATACTCTTTACTATTATATTTTTACTATGTTAAATGCCCATATCATAAATTGTGATTATCAAAAAGGGGGAGATTGTTGACCTCACCTATTTTGATAATCTCAATCATGTATTCATATGTGTTGAAAATCCCAATTATGTTTTCATTCTCTATGATATTTTTAAGTATCATTGTTCTATACTTTAATTCTTTCAAATCTGTGATCAAACCAATAATAATTTTTAAAATAGTCTTTGGAATATGTTAATCCTCATTTATCCATGTTCATACAAGTTATAAATTAATTCTAACACAATCGGATGTGTTCTGCATAAAACAGATAAGTAATCTGCCTATAGATACTGATAAAGAGCTACCGGTACCCAGTCTACTGATAGACTTAGTCTACCGACAGACAGAGTCACCGATATACTTAACACAGAGCTACCGATGTACTTATAAATGTAAGCTACTGACTTACAGACAGCTACCGATACAAACATAGAGCTACCGATGTAAGTATAAATAGCTACCGATGGAATAAGAGCTACCGACGCATGAAGCTACCGACGCATGAAGCTACCGACATATGGAGCTACCGACGTATGGAGCTACCGACGCATGAAGCTACCGACGCATGAAGCTACCGACGCATGAAGCTACCGACGCATGGAGCTACCGACGTATGGAGCTACCGACGTATGGAGCTACCGACACATGGAGCTACCAATAAACAAAGTCACCGATACAAGCATGTACCAACCGACGCATAGAGCCACTGATAGAGTCAAAGCAACTAATGACATTGAGCTACCGATGTCCAAGCTACCGATGATGATTACCTACCGATCACTCGACTCACTGTTTGAATTTATTAATTTCCTATATTTAATCTATCTAACGGTCATATCATGTACATTTTAATGATTTGTCAAATATCTGATAAAGGTTGTCAGATGTCAGGAATCCGTACCTCGTACCTGCAGAAAGGAAATCTTTTCTGTCCCCTGTTGCCCGTGAGAAAAATACGAGAAGACTACGCTGCCCAATACAGAAGTGTGTGGTGGATGAAATATACCAGAAACACAAGAACAAGAAGAATCAAGAGCAAAACCAGTTCCATCAAGAACACAGAGAAGCTCATAGACAATCAAGCATACTCGAGAAGTGGTCTGTGCATATAAGAAGAACACTGAAGAACTTCAGCCACTACATTTTCACTGTCTGTGAACCTGGAGCATACGACACTCTAGTTCTCAAACAGAAACGAGAAGAGGACTCAGACTCACTTCTGATCGAATCCAAAGGAGTCCAGAGCTGCACTGAAATCACCAGAACCATCTCTAAACTCTACATCTCTTGTTCTGTGATTTATTATTATTCTTTTCGAGCAGTGTGTGTTATCTGCTGTATCTAACACATACACTGTCTCCTGTACTTAAACTGGAGGATTTGTAAATCCTTACCAAATTCTTGCATTCTATTCTTTCCCACGAATAACAGTGGTAGAGGTCGCGTGTGACCTGGACAGCTGGTTTTTGTTTTACTGTTTCCCACGAATAACAGTGGTAGAGGTCTTGGACCTGGACAGTTGTAAACTGTTGAACCCCGATCCAGGGTGTGGATCATTTTTATATAAACTTTTGAGAGGACTAAGTCTCGTCTTGAGACTGAACCTCTTGGTTACATTTGTTGTGCCATCTCTTTCAAAGTTTTATTCGGCTGCTAATCACTTTAAAACCAATACTGTTTTTAAAGTTACTTTGATAATTAAATTAGCAAGTGTTTATGTTAAGTGTAGATTAGTAAGTTAGTTTCAAAAGATAATCAAACACTCCTGTGTTGATTAACTGGGAATTAATCAATCCCTTGAGAATCTGACAGAACCTCTACTTTAATATAAATTCACTACAGTTTAATTTATTATTTTATTTGGGGGTCTTTAAGACAGTGTTTTTAAATACATAAATTTTAATTGGTACTCAATTCACCCCCCCCTCTTGAGTAAACCACTCCGACCAACACATTTATTTATGATGTGTCCAAGGAATAAGTGATTGGGAAATATATGGGGAAATCAATGAAATAGTCCTCCCATGGCCACCTACACACTATAAACCACAAGATTCTCTGATCCAAAGCATATGGGATGTATCTATTTACTTGAGCCTCATCAAATGTGTAGGTCTAGTCTCTCCGATCTGGAAAAGGGAATCTGGGAGCCAAACCTGGAATATTTTCCGATTCATGGTGAGGAGGTGGAACCTAATTGTCTCCAATCGTGGTAGTGGTTTACAAGGTGTTGAATGCCAATTCTAAGGGGGATCAACTGACCCTAAGGCTATGGCTAGGGTGGTGGTCCCTGATGAGGTTGTGGAGGTGGCTCTACTGACAAAAATTATAATAGTATCGGGTCCTCTACATGCATGACGACTGCTATCTCATATTTAAAATCCCTTCTTGAAGGTACTATGGGAGGCAACATACATGCATGTTTTTCATGATTCAAGGAATCCTTTAGACGCTATGTTTTATCAGAAAAATCACCGAATCCACCGAGGAAGATCTGATTTATAATGGAGGGTACTAGTTCAATCTTCATATTACCCACATACATTGTTAGAAAATTCTATTAAGTCATCATCTTGTTGATTGAATATGTGGGGCCAATCCATATAGTGAAAAAGTGTACAACATGCTCATATGGCCTATACATTCAGTTGAAGTTGTTGGTAATACTTTACTTACGAGCGGTGGAGCAAAACATATACAAAAATTTCCTACGGAGATCTTCCAATCCAACTATAGACTCAAGGAGAAACTAGTTATAGCATGTAAATGCAGGCCCTTCAAGTGTTTGTACAAAGCACTAGAACTTAGCAACTTCCTACTGTGCTAGGGAACTTAGAATAGGTCCACACATTGAGATAATGTTTTCCAGGTGTTTATATGGGTCACCCATCCCATTGAAGGGGGATAATGTGGGGTTCCCAAAATCTGAGGGTGATGGCATGTTGTCTACCCACACCATATTCAATTTTCCATCAGGTGGGATTTCCACTTATTGGGTCTACAAAGACTCAAGATGAGAAATTAGAGTAGTTAGTGGATCGACTAGATGTGGATTCCTATCCTGATATGGGTTCCTAAAAACCAATGCATTGGAAGGATCTTCAATATGTTAGGCAGTCCCAATAACTTTTAGAGTATCCGGTGGAATAATTTGTGGAGATTTATGAGGGATAACATATGGAGTAGCTAGAGGGAGAACCTATAGAGCCACCTATGGGGATACTGGGGAAATATTATCTCACAGCTCGGGAAAATTCACCGATGCATACTGTGCTCTCTGGATTTATTCTCCTACATCTACCCGAACTATATGGGGAAGGTTGTTGAGTTCACTAGGAGATAATTCTCAAGGAAGGAGTTGTACCTGCGCCTGCTTCCCTAGTTGAGGATCCCCTCAATCTGAAAGTTTTCTCCACATTATCTTTGTAAAGGAGTTTGTTGATGGACCTTTTCTTCTCCCTGGACTATTAACACATCATGGAAGTTTCGTCAATATCCTCTGTCTTGAGCACTGAACTAGATAGGTCTGAAGGCTTAACATCTCTAGGGGTCTATTCCCTTATTGGGATCCCAAACAAAAGGTAATGACTCGATGGGGATAGTGAGGCAGAGAAAAATTCATCTTCTGACGAGTGACAATGTATATGGGATCCATCAAACATGGAACTTCCCTAGGGGGTAGGTTCTACTCGAGGATTCCTATCATGGATTATTTCTCTGTGAGTTCATTCATACTTACAAAAATTACACCTAGAGGCATGTCCTTGAAATCACCATGGTAAATCTAGCTGGTGGAAGATCAAACTGAAAATGGAGGGCGGTATATTGTCCCCAACCACATATCTTTATGTGTGGGGATGAGTCAATAACAATTATACATATCATAGTGAAGCTCGAATGAATCATTTTTGGAGGATCTGATGATAACTGAAAGATGTAAGATACTGAGCCTTGGGGAGAAAGACTAATTCAACCAATAGGTGTTGTTGGATGAGGTCATCATTAAGATCTTATCACTATGGATAGACTACTCGATGTCAAAGAAGGATTAAATTCATAGAACAAAGCATTCAGTGGAAGCATCATATCTCATACAAGGTGATGGATTCTGAAATGTTGAAGATTGAAGTTTTAGTTGGCCAAAACTTTTTGGGAAATTGATCCATGGAAGGAATGTCCCATAAAATCCATCTCTAAATAGTGGGATTTAGTATCTAGTTTACCATATCATGAATCATAGGTTGTTGGGAACTGACAAGGGAACTGACACAGATCACTGTGGTGGTGGACTAGTTTGTGGGGAGTACGATGCGTGAGTTGACAATCTATTAAATATGGGGTTGTCTCCTAGGGACCGTATTGACAATATTACCTCATCCATTTAGGATGGGGTGTTGAAAGATACATCCTATACTAGAGTGATGGTGGTTGGTGGCGGGAAAGGCTAGTGTTCATCTTCTATGAACCCATTCAAAAATACTTCGTGATCTTGTGCCAGGGTAGAGAGTGAATCGAGCAATAATAGAGATTCCTGCACAGCAAGAACCTAAAAAGGAGTCAAATAATTATACTCTTATATATATTTGTGGATGGATTCAGGGGTATTACGTATCTCATTGGTTTGTAGTTTGAAGCGATACATTGAGTTCCTACCCAAGGCCCTAATATAAAGAATCAAGGAGAAGCATCTCTCATTGAATTTCACTCTGCTCCTAAATCTGAAAAATGGATGGAACGAACAATATTTTGGTGCTTCTCTGGACTCTTTACCCATTGGTGTAAGTTCAACCTTATGCCATAGGATTGGTTCTTGGGTAAAGGTGAATCTTTGAAATGGGGAGGACCTTCACGCTGGTTGTTTATTGGGTCGGGAGGACTTCTCCTTGAGCTATATGGGATATGAGGAGGGCCTTCATATTGGCTATCTTTGGAGTAGACAAGGCCTCATATTTGGTGGCGAGGGTGTGAGGAGCACCCAAGAATATGTTGAATTTGACACATGGAGTTCCTCTATACAGATTAGTGGTGAAGTGTAAATAAATTTCTCTCTAATTGGTGTTTCTATGGGGAGGGCCTCCACATTAGCCACTGGTGATGCAAGGAGGACTCTTGCATTGATAAACTAAAATATGGGAAAAGTCTCCACACATGGGATCAAGGGCATGTAGAGTACATATATACTGGGTTGTGATGAGGCAAGGAGGACTTCCACCTAGATCAATTATAGTAGCATGGGGAAGATCTCCATGCTAAGAACAAGAGTGGAGAGAACCTTCACACTGGATGATGATGGTATGGGGAGGGCCTTCGTACTAAATGAAATCATAATGGGTCAGCCTATGATAGATAATAGTCATGCCAGTGATTGGAAGAATCAACCCAAACTACCTAATGGGTGGATGGGGCCTCAATATCAATAAAACATAGAAGTAACCCTTCTCTACATAAATAGGGGATTAAGAGTTTGTGTCAGAGGCAACATGGGCCATTGAAGCTGTGGAAGACGACACCCCCTGGTGGGAATCCTCCTGATCCTTGACGCGACCCTGATGTTGGGTCAGCTGAACTAGGACTAGTTTCGAAAGGGTGTGGTCCACCTACTCATCAGTTTGGGGGATCGAATGGTGGTGTTGATGTGGCGTGGTTAGAGCCCACCTTGGCGTCTACTTAGCTGAAGTGAATGACAAGATGACTCTAACATCTCTAACATCGTCGACATTAGGGTGTGAGTCATATGATAATTACAAGGATTTTCTCCTGAAATGGTTTTATGCTAGAGTGGGTAAGAGTGGCTCCCTTCATGGCCCATGGGGGAAATGACAATGTTGAGGAACAGGCGCCTCAAAATCTTGTATAGTCATTTCCCATTTTAGGATGACCCCTCCTATTCATACCACCAAATAAGAGTGTAAATAAACCTTCAATGAATAATATATAAGGTTGATATGAGGAGTGAGGGACCATTAGTCATATCCATGGAAGCTGTCATGGTGGAGGTGGAGTCGTGTGGGAATTCCATAACATCGTTCTTCCTTCCCCTACTTCTGCGGGCGGGTGGAGATCGGTTCCCCGTTACTGAAGCTTGGATTCTTTAAAGCATGGAGATTCATCCATCAGTACATATATGTGGAAATAAATGCTTAGTTTCCAAATATCATTCATTATTCCATGGTTAAAGAGAAAGATCCACGCTAACGATGCCACAGACCAGAATTCATGTCGATTACCTGCCACCAATTCTGGTGAGTTCCACGCTAGGCCCACTATTTTAATGGTGAGACATGGAACCAGATATATAAATATAGTGTCATGCACATCTAATGATGTCAGGAACTCTACTAATCCCCATGATGAGTATAAGAGATTCACATAAGTTTCACCATTTCTACTTCTGACACTTTTCCTCCAGGGTGTGCCTACATGGATAGTGTGGAACACATGCTTGACAGTCATATTGTTTCCCATCATTACCAATTTACAATAGTGGGAAACATCCATCGCCTCTTGAGTGAAATTTACTCATTGATAGAAATAGAATGAAAGAATGTTGGTTCCTACTTCTTTAGATTCATCCTCAGAATTCATCTCCTAGTCTGGGTCTCCCTTAGTGATTAAGAAGTATATCACGAAAATTTTTATCGGTGACATATCTTCATGGAATCTAGTTAATTATGAAACTTATATAAGAAAATTACAATGGGTCCAATTAGGGCAGCAACCTTTGGTCTAGAGAGTAGTCACACTATGGAATCAGTGGCATGTCTTGACACTTGAATACTATAACAACTATATTTTCCCCTTATAATAGGGCTTCTTAAGGGAAAAGAAATCAGAGTCCCTCCACATAAATCATGGGGAACTGTATACCATAGGAATGTATATGAGGTTTTCCTCAGCTTCCCATGGTTAATACATGGCATGAAACGAGTTTAATTTCTAGGGATGATGGATCAAAATGATCAAAACACTCACAATAGTGGATCATATGGGTACACCCCTAATATGGGGAACCTGGAAGGTTTACCAGATGGGTGGATCAGAACTCCAAATGAGGATAGACCTGGTATGGTGCATCCCAAAAAGGGAAGATTGAAAACCATGAAGGATGATCTAAACACCATAAATGGAGGATCTGGAAGGAGGTATGATCCACATAAAGGGGACACCAAGGCTTTCCATTTTCTAGGATTGAACCTCATAGAGGATTCCTATGAACCATGTTTAAAAGACAATTAAAGAACCCATATATTTTAAAGGAGTGAGGCATAGTATCAGGGTGTACACAAAGGACCACAACGCGAAGACATGTTGGGGTGTACGTCTGGTTAGTATCCAGGGTGCTGTTAGGTGAAACAAGAATGTGGGTGGCATGACCTCACCGGGATGTGGAGGCCCCGGTAAGAATCATGATGGACAATGGAGGATATAAATGGTGTTGTTGACAAGAAATGGGTGAAACCGATGTGAAGATGATGATGTTGGTTGTATTGAACATTAAGCATAGTTCCTACATATCCATGTGGAAGGGAATCAATGTAAACATAGTTCTTGAGGGGCGATGAGACACCTAAGGAGCCGACTCATGAGGATGGACATGTTGGTGGGACCTCAAGGATGTGGAACCTTGGGATGATGAATGATCTTCCCAAAATCCAAGGGACTAAGGAAGAGACCAGGATGAGACATGAATGAGGGGATTGAACCATAGGGAGGCATCTTATGTATCCCCGTGGTAGGGAATCAACATTGACATAGTTTAGGATGGGGTATTGAATTGTGGAATACAAAAATGATAATGCCCTAAAGACATGTTGGGGATTATGCGTGATTAGCATCTCATCGTAAGAGGGACACTCTTAGTTAGAGGAGTATAGATTGAGATTGGGACTTACACACTGAGATGGAATGAGAACTATTCTGATACTAGTAAGGGGAAAACCAAATATGCGAGTCCCAAACATGCTGATTTCTATGTTTACCAATGTTTGTGGTTGAACCTCAGGGAGGATTTCTACATACCCTGTCGAGGAGACAGGGATCATAACCCACTCAAAATCATATATTTTAACATCATGTGGGATGAAAGGGGTATATAGTTTAATTTCATGTGGGATGAGGGAAAACTGATGTGAAGAGGTCGAGACAATGGGTGATGTTCTTGAACCTTAGAGAGGATTCCTAAAAACCATGACTGAAAAGATAAGGGATCAAACTCTATGTAGTTTGGTAGAAGGGGAATTAGGCTTACACACTATTGAAAGCCATTAGAATGATGTCAAGGTCAATGTTAAATCTAATCCAACATGATTCAATCTTGGTGTGAGAAACATGATTTAGAATTAGACACGATGATTGCGTCACGAGAGATGCATCCACGAGAGGTGTTGTGGGGCTTACACATGGCTAGAGGACCAAATAGGAAACAAGGGATTATTCTTAGTGAGAATTACTAGAAGGCGGAGATTGGGAATTACTCTAGGAGGGAATCCTTAAGAGGATTCCTAAATGTACATGGAGGATATGGCTACATGTACATGGGACACCCATTTATGGATGGTGGGGGATTACATGAATAATTCCCAAGACACATATAGAGAAAAAGAGAAGAGGGACAAAGATGGAAGACTAGAAAGGGGCAAGTGAAAATCCAATAGTCACATCCCTTCTCTAATCTTCTTAGGCTTACCACACATATGTAAATCACAGTTTAACTTCATCTGTTCAGGGAGAGGGTTTTGTGGGAGTTTAGCTTCTAGCAGCTCAGATGTTGAGGACTCAATCATCACTCCTTGGACATATATAACATGCACTAACCCACATGTGCGGAAGGGAAGTCACAAAAAACAATGGAGAGAGTTGGTGTGGAGGAGTGGTAAACTGAGGGGCCCACACTAGCGTGGCTATGAGAAGAAGAAATAAACATTAGCGTGCCTATGAGAAGAGGCTTAATCTAGGGAAATGCAACATTTGGCACCACTCAGGTAACTGTGAAGTCACTTCATAGAATCCTAGAGGGCCGCACGAGAGTGGGGTTCACAAAGTAGGAGTCCTCACAAAGAGGGGCTTCATGAAGCTTTGGGGCTTTGCAAAGAGGGTGTGATTTGTGAAGGAAATACTCTTCACGAAGGTTGGTCCATGGTAGAGTAGATCATTGCATTGGAAATGTGGAAATTAATTGGTGGGTGATCTATTGTCAGTTAATGATTCACAGATCCTAGAGCTAACTAAAGGATCTCCCTCCTTTCTGAAGGGTGATTTTCCTCTCAAAAGGTATCCCTACCGTAGGAAGTGACCATAATGGATAATAGTAGGCTCGACTCGCAGAGGAAACATACCATAGGATATCCATTTTTCATGTTCCAGAAGGGCTTCCTGAAGAATGAATTGGAAGGTGAAAAGGAGGAGTTATAATGGTTTGAAGGGGGTGAGACTTCTATTAATAGGTGTTGTAAGTTGCTGTGGCTATTAAAGCTTTCCGCGAAGATAACCAGGGATCTGTGAAGATAAAGTGACATCACAAAGAATCCGAGCAACATCAGACTCAGTCGAACTCATCAAGGGCCCATTAATTTGACAGTCACAGAGATGTCTGTGGACACAAAGGGATTCCGTAGAGAGGTAGGGAACCATTAGACATTGTCAGACACATAGAGGGTCCTTCGGTGGCACTTATGGCCACAAAGGCAGAAAATCTCTGCGAATGCCTTCGTAAACATGGATATTTTGATTATTTTGATATATTTTAACTCTATTTAGATCTATATTTACTCTGAATCATCCATGTCTTTGTTCATGCATTGAGTAGCATAAATTTGGGTACCAAAAGACTTCAATACCATAAATCTGTGATTATTTAATAAACCATTTAATTAATCTAATATGAATGTAATAGGATAATTGTTTTTGTTTCAAGATTCTTTTCATAAAGTTGATTAATAATATTAATATCTATGAATAGAATGAAGTATACTAAATTGATACATTTGAATTTCATAAGCACAATTTCGTTCATTTTTATGATTCGATCAATTTCAAATTAACTGCCTACTCTGTGAAAAGAAAATCCAAAAATAATTTTTTATACCTGAAGAATTAAAAATAACTATTATTGGATTATATGACCCATAAAATAGTTTTGAGTCTTTCCATATATCTCTAAATACCTTCCAATTTATTCAATATAATACATTAATATGTAAATCTATATAGCAACACCACTTGTTCATGATTAATATTTTTTTTCAAATCATTAACCTAAAAATAATGAATTATTATCCAAATCATCCAATAGGTCATTTTTAGGTCCTAAAACCTTATCCAACTTCAGTTGTTGGTTTAAGCCTCATGGCCATTCTAGATGAAATGTGTTATCACCTAGTATATGGATTATCCTTTTTTAAGCAATATAAATACAATCTTGATAGTAGCACCACATTATGATGATCGATAATTACTAAAAATAAATAATAAGATAATACTTAATGGTTACTAATACCTTTACTCTTATTTCTAAAAAAGTAGAGGCATTATTCCTCAGATAACTCATTCATATATGAAACTAATAGGATTTATTCCCACAAAATTTCTTAAAAAATATCATTAATATTTGTAAACGCAATCACATAATACATAAAAGGGGGTTTTATGAATTTGAATTTATGATCAAATATAATCTTATAACCCATGATTATATCCATTACTCTGCTATAAAGGAATACACCTATGCTTTTATGATTTTAGACAATACTGAGATGATTTATAATTCTTATAACCAAACTGATATTGGTAAAAAAATGAATTATTTAAATTTTGGTTCCCAATAATTAAATACTTCATCCATTTTATTTCAATACAGGCCCTTCCTTGGTATAGGGGTTAACCATTAGAAGAGGTCATTGATTTGGATAATTCCCAAGTTCCACACATTTATGAAAAAAAATATAAATGGATCAGAATGATGATATCCACTTCCTTCTATCTAAATCTACATTTTTCCATAGTAATTCATTTCTTTATACCCTTATTTTCTGCATATAAATTTTTTTCCCATTCCCTTTAAACACTTACTCATGTGTCTCCTTCCACATTTAAGACTTGATGTAAATAGAGAATTCATTCCTCCTTGGACTTCATCATTGGATCCCCTATATAAATCCATCTTTCTCTTCTTTGGTGAGTTTGGGAGTTGGTTATGATATAGGTATTTAAAAATATTTCAGGATGAATTATTAGGCATTATTAGGATGTCATTAAATCTTTTCATCATCCCATTCCATTTCTCTTTGTCACAAAATCATCCTTCATATTCAATGTTAACATTATTCTTTTGGGTTCCATCAATTGACTAAAACCGAAAAGAATTATGTTAGAAACGATAATCATAATGGTAAAACTATATAATCATTTCTAGGATTACTAAATCATGATACATTATTTTAATTATAATAAAACATAGGGTTAAAATATGTAATTTATTTTCATTATCTACACAAATTACTTATAATGGTTTTTTAATAAACTGTGGATTAACAAAAACATATCCCATGACAGTGACTGTACAGTGTCAAACATGGTTGTATTTCTATGGAAAATAACATAATATATTCCTTAAAATACAATAGTATGTTAATCTATGATGATAATAAATTTATATCATAGGTTTATGTTACTAAATATAATACTCATAAATCTTATTGAAGAGGTTTCTACTAAAAATCCTCTAATACCAATTTTAGTGACGCCTACTCCAAAAAAAATAGCCGGTACATTACTTTATTACATTGGAGTAAGATACATGGAATCACATTAGATAAGATTGAAAATTTTATTAAAAATTAAAAATTATATTAATACATGATCCCCTTATTGCATTCGAAAACCAAAAATATAACTTTTTTTAGAATAAAATTATTCTCTCTAGAATATACATGAAAATAATAGTAGTAAATATCATGGATTTCTAGGAAAGAAAACATAATAAGGGTGAGATCAAATTATCTATAATGTCTATGTAAAATAGAAGAAATCATGAATCAATAAGAATAATAATGAAAAGGTATCTAAAAAAATAAACATGCCATTGAATGAATTTTACAAGAATAATAAATATAGAATGGTAAATAAAAAAACAATAATTCTGTTTAAGTAACTTGAATTTCGTGAATAGATAAGTAATGGTCAATATATAAAGGTTAATAATTTAGTACACAATCCATTTACTCAATAATTTGAGAATTGAATGCATCTAGAGATAATTGTTTTGTGAAAATATCATGGATAACAATACTAAATTAATTATTATTGAAGGAAATGATTAATTACAAATTTTTCTAATGAGACTATAGATGCATCAAGGGGATATAAAATTTAGACACCCACCTATTCATGCATGTAAAAATCATACCTAGTATATATAATATTATTTTTAATTCATGAACCTTATAATATATCATCAAATATATGTATTGAGTGAATAATATGGATTTATCAATATTTCCCTAGATAAATAATTAAAATTATGTTTAGAACACCTTATATATAATTGATATATGTTTTAAGAAATAAACATACCCATGATAAATAATATGGGTATTATGGGGAAATTTAATGTCCAATCATCTTAATAATGTGAATATTTCAATGGAATGTTAATTAATAGTAAAATAAATCCTTGAATTATATTTAAATATTATACTTTTTGAAAATAATAATAAAACATCTAGACAAAGAATAATGATTTTATTAATAAAACATATCTATATTAGTGTATATGAGAAATAAATGGTTGTTGAATTTGATGAATATAAATACCATAAAATGGTATTTTAAAACATTATTGAGGAATATATATTTTTCATTTAAAAAAAAATCCATTTGTAAACTAAAAGTCCCAAAATATTTCAGGATTAATTTTATTTTAAAATAACCATTAAAACATAAAATATTTTCATTAAAACATTTGGTGGTAAATATAGTAGAAAATTATGTATATTCCATACCAGTTAAACCAAATATTCCTTTCTCTTTCTCGGTAAATTCCAAAACGGCTGTTGTTTAGAAAAAAAATTAAGATTCATTTAAATTTTTTTATAAAAAGTAAAACATAATAAAAAATTCCTTTAATAAGTAATTTTTAATAAATTTAAAAATATTTTTGAAAATATTTTTTGAAAACATGATTATGGAAGAAATATGATTTTCGACTAAAGAGAGAAATGATGTCTTATTTTCTTAAAACATTTTCCCAATCATTTTTAGTATAAAAGAGTAGTAAAATTGTACAATTACCTAAAAAACTAACTAATAAACTGAGTATAGTAAAACGAATGTGGTTTATTACACAGTGGTAGAATATTTTCCTTTAATGGAATTTCAAGTATAAACTATCCCGATTAAAATGAGATTTTAAAATAAACCCTTACAATGATCATAACATTGATGTTTGAATTAGTAAAAGAATAAATTATGTGTAAAAAATTTAATTCATCATTAAAAAATTTCAAATACTATATAATATAGTAAAACTTATTTACACCCATAATCCCAGAATGTTAAAATCAATAAAGATGTAATGAAACCCAATGAAAAAAAACTAGGTTTTGAAATTCTTTACCACTTGAAAATTTTCATTTAAATTCACCTTGGACGAAATAATTATAATTTAGACTTAAAATATCATTATTTATTAATTTATAGTTATATTACATGTCAATGGGGGAGTATATACACCATATAATATAAATTATATTCATAAAATTTCAATATTCCTAAATGAAGGAAAATGAGACAAAGTCCCTTACCTCACACTTCCTTTTGGTAAAACATTATTTAAACAACATTAAAATGGATTTAAAATGTTTATTAATTTATTCCAACCAATATAAATATTTATCATATCATATAAAATTATGTTTTCTATTAATATTTCTTTATTTTCATTATTTCTATTACTAATTGCCTTGATTTATCATTCATGTTTTGTGATGAATGTTCCAGTTATTTTGAATAGGATACTAATACATCATATAAATAATTTTAATAATGTTATATTTGTAATTTTTACACATTAAATTTTTTTAAATCATTTTTGGTGTTTGTACAATGAAAACTAATCGAATTGCATCATGGAGATGGTAGGTTTTATGTATCGTGAGAGACGATGTCATTCTATTAACGAGCTAAAGGGTAATGAATTTTGTGATATATTAATTTAGAAAATTAAATATCATGTAATATATATCACATATATTCATTAAAATTAGTCTTATTACCTTCCATTAAAACCATATGTGAAAAATGAATCACATCACCTCATGAGGATATAATCTGAAATACACACAAGCATAATTATCTTAACATAAAATAATTGAAAGTAGGAAGGTATAATTGATATTATAATTCCATAAGAATAATAATATAATACTTATCATGTAATTTTCTCATAAATAATTATATCCACAATAGGTAGGTGGTGTTTGGAAAAAATTACATCAATTTGTGAGGTAGTTGTACACCATACACATGATCGATGATTTCCTTTACCCTTTGATAGAGGAGGAGATGGATAAATATTATTCCATAAAAATAATATCTTTATAGTTTATGGGAGACAATATTATAATTATATATGAATTATTAAGACACAATTTTATTTGGAAAATAGAATAAATAAAATGAGAGAGGTTTGTTAAGAAAATTACTTTTTCTTAGAGAAACCTCCATTGGATCTCTTATTAATGACCCTATCGTTGGTCTTTTTGGAGGAAGAAAATATCTAAAATTTGTCTAAATATATTTGGGAGGGATTTATAAAGTTATTTTAAATATATAGGGACTGATAGGTGTGTATAAGTTAATGGAGTGAATTCCATTTTATAAGTTTGGGAGGGGAACCCTCTTGAAAATTACACGGAAATTTCTCAATTCAATCCAAAATAAGAAATTCATTCCTTTTAAAAATGATTCAAGAAGATAATAGATTTATAAGGTCAAATTGTATTTAAAACATAATATTTTTACAAGTTCTATGGTCATTTTAAACCAAGTCATCTTATTTTAACCCTCAGTAAACACATTTTTCCCTTATCCATGTTAAATATTTTTACTAATTTCATGATTCATATTGGTAAAAAATTAACTGAAAAATATTAGATAAAAATTTATTTTGATTTCAAATATTGAATCCATTTTTTCTAATTAAATCCATAAAATTTTATGCAGACAATTTAATATGACACTCCAAGATGTCATGAAAAATACGGTTTCCATAGAGAAAATTCTCATAATTATATAAGGTTTTTATTTTGAAAACTCATTATATAATAAATTAACATGAAATAAATTATTTAAAATTTAATACTACTTAACTAATTTAAATTTAAAACTAGTATATACTGTAATTTAAAATTTATAATTATTTAAATGGATGGGTAGTTTCAATAAAATTATTTATTTTCCATTATAAATCAAAAAATGAATCTTTTCAGAAAAATATAAAACATCAAACCTAATAAATTATTTTAATGATAAATTATCAAAATGAACATAATTTTATCAAAGAATTTTGAAGTGTTAAAAATTAGTTTTTAATTTTGTGCACAATGTGCTACTAAACAACCTTTTAGAATGAAATACTATTTTTAGAAAACAATTATATGTCTTTTAATATATTTTTATTTTATTTATTATGAATATATAACCATCACTTTCATTATTTAGTTATTAATAATAATTTTAATAAATTTAACAAATATATTATAACATTATACAATATTATGCTTCATTTATAATTGGGGTTGGGTTTTCCAGAAGCTGTCGAAGAGATTAAATTTACATAATTACATTTCATGGTTTGTTTGTGTTTGCTGGTGTGTGTCAAATATTCCATCAAAACATTTTTTTTATTTTTTAACTATAGGGTGTTATATATTATATTTCTATTATTTTAAACTCATTGTTTCATATGACTGATGTGGTCGAATAAATTATATTTATTTGATAAAATAAATCAAAAAATATTTGGGTGTTACATGTAATGAATATTAATACAGAAAATTAACTCTTTCCTGACATAGGTGTCACTATTATGGAACGATAATATTTCATCAATTTTTAACACATTATCAAGTATTCACTAAATTGTTCAAACATATATTATAATGTGAGAATATATTATTTTCTGTGTTTTCTTCTAGCATCATCAAAGAACATCAAGATCTCTTTGAAAATCTAAAAAAAATCACTAATTTCCCTAGTGTGATGTAGCTCATGGAATATAATATATTTTGGAGAAAAAATTAATTTTTTCATGATTTAAAATGAAATTTATTCTTCACACCACTGTAATGTAGAATACCCTATGTTCCACCATTATGTTACCTTTAATATATTGGAAATTGTATATAAAATTGAAAACTATTAATGATTGAACAAAGTCAAATAATAATAGAATAAAATATCTATAAATCTAATCCAAAGTTAAAAAATATTTATCTATAAAAAATAGTTAAAGAGTTAATTATATTCATTTAAAAGTTTCCTGTATCAATAATCACTAGTCAAACACATCATAAATTAAAATTTCCCACATAATAACATAACATTTTATATGATTTCCCAATATATGTCGTATAGTATGAAAACCCATCAACTAGATATTTCATCCTCCATATATGTATGTTCATGACATAAAATTTCACATATTCACGTTGTTGTAAACTATAATTCCCATTATTGAAATTACGAGAATCCTTTTGGTTTAGAGTTTTATAGAATATGGAGAAACTATCATATAGTAGAAAAATATTTTAAAAGTATAACACTATAACCTAGTAACCATTTTTACCACAAAAAACTATTTTAAAACAAAAACATGGATTCTTTTCATGATCGATCATCACAATTCCCATATTGACCTTATCCTTATCCCTAATATTCCTTAAACCCTATGATATACATTTTATAACCTAGGATGTGAAAAAATATTAATAAGAGACAGAAAAAATATGAAATCCGTTATTCTAGTGAAAAACATGGGATCCCATGAAATATTTACCATTATCACAATGTTCTCTGAGAAAATGAAATAAATAATTTTTAAATGAAAATAAAAAAAGTATTAGCTCAAATTATATCCTTAAAGAACATAAGAATAAAAAAAACCTTTCTGGAAATATAAAACATCACATTGATAAAACCCATTAAAAATGATTTTAATAAGAACAACCATAGGGACATCTTTTAATATAGTAAATATCCAAATTTATTTTACAAATATAATGGGGATCACCCTTCATATATATATATTGGGATCACCCATTGTTAGAAACCAAGTCGGGCTTTCATCTAAATCGCCTCCCGACCGGGTCTGTGGAAATCCCCAATAGAGTTCCTAATCCCCATGGGTGGGCATAAGTTCTTTGGTATCACCAAAAGAAATTGTGAATGAATTACCCAAATATACAATAATAAAACAACCAACAAAAATTAATAATCAAATTTGAAAAATTCCAACCAAACAAGACTTAAAAAATATTCAAAATTTAGTCACATGGTTTGTACAAAATCCCAAAAACTACCACAATGTAAGGTGACTAAAAACATCTCAAAACCCACCACATAGCAAGGGGACACCACCCTCAATCCATCTCAACAATACCCTCCATGATAGATCATTAACAACCAAAATCATCATCTCTATAATCATTAACCTTACCTATATCAAACGTAACAATGTCTACTTACATCCAAGGGTGAGTATAGGGTGTGAGACATTTCATAGTTGGATACCACCAAAAAGGATTCCATTAAATAAAAATTTATTGATAAATACACTTGCATGTTTTATATATGAGAGAAATTCAATATAAATTTCAAAAGAAAAATGTTTAAAGTAAAACCATTTTAAAGGAAGGAAACAACAACAAAACCCACACCATAGAAGTAACCAATATGCATTGTCTTATACCAATGGTAAGGTAAAAATATACAAATATCACTAATCATGGGAAGGCGCTATTGGTACTGGCACCTAATAGGGATCTAAAACCTCTTTTCTCAGTGATATGTGTCTTAGTAACCACGACCATCTAATTACTCATTCACGAGCCACTAGTAGGGGAAACCCCCATAACCAGATGGTCTCCAATCATTATTCATGTTTAGTTAGATTTTTCAATTTCAATTTGGCAATGTGAAACCCAAACGAAGCCACTTCTGCATCACTGACACACTAGTCCTAGTTCCCCCACATAGTTACCAAAGCTTCCCTTTTTGTGATCATCCATGTTACAAGTTCATATCACACATCACATTCATATAATAAAACCAAAAATGTCACTACACACACCAAATACCACCAATTGAACAAATGAACCCTCTTTTAAAATTAGATACATCCAAAAAAATTTGCCAATCACAGTTCACAAACATGTTTCACACCTCCAATAAAATTTAATAAACCTTTAATAAATGTTTATAAAACTATTCCAAGAAGTATCATATATGTTTATATATATAAATCCCCCTAAAATCCACTTTTAATATCAAATACACAAAAAAAATACACCAAAATTATATTCATAGCCCTTTTATACTTTAATAAAATAACTAGAAAATTTATCAAACATTACCAAGTGAAACAGTATGGTTTACACCAAAAAATACACCCTATTTCATATAAAAATTCTAATTAAAGATCAAAGGAATATTAAAATATTTCAAAAACAACTTCTACACCAGTCATATTAATTAATTAATATACCAAATCAATTGATTAAGAAAAATAATTCTCCATATAATTTTTATGCACAGAACCACCTACCTTTGGTGTCAAACTCCATAAAAATCAGTGTGAAACCTCAACCGCACCTCAATCACACCACAAGAAAGCCAAAAATACCCCTAACCATGGAGATCAAACCCCGAAAATCCTAATTAAACCCTATGAAAAAAACATAAAGTAGAAGAAAAACCCTATAAAGAGGAAGAAAGGATTACAATAGGTGATCTCTCCAATAAGGATGTCGTGCTGGAGGTAGTTTCATCGACATGGGGTTGTGTTGAAGGTGGATTCACATAAAGGGGGGGTTTCACGTGAAGGGGAGTCGCTAGAAGGTTTCGACCAAGGTGGGGGGGAAGCGCGTGGGCAGTGCTCAGGATAGAGGGGTGGTGCAAGGGGAGTAGGGAATCCGAGCGAGGTTGGTGTCCAAGGGGAATGGGAGGGGTGCACAACATATGGGATGTTTGGTAGGGGATAATGGGTTAGAGGAGAAGGGTGGTGGAGGAGAGAAGGATAGGAGAGGTAAATAAAAAGAAAAAAGAAATAGAAGGAGAAAGAGAAAAAAAGGAAAAAAATAAAACCTAAAAAAACATAAATATAATAATAATAACGATGATGATGGTGATGATGATGATGATATTAGTATTTTAATAATAATAATAATAATCATAACAACTTAACAATTATATTAACAATAATAATTATAATATTATTATTAAATAATAATTATATTATTATTATTATTAAATAAATTATTATGTTAATATTATTTTTCATGTTTTATTTTGTTTTCATTTTATTATTCATCTTATTAATTTTTTTTGAACACTAGGAAGGCCGCATAGTGACTTGGCGAAGCTGCACAATTTTGACCGTGCGCTGCCCATGTGTCGAATGTTTCCAAGGCCAAAACACTCTTTTACTAGTAAAACACAAAATTTCAAAAATTACATGTCCTAAACATTGATAAAAATATTCAAAGCTATGAAAAATAATTCAATAAAGATATTTAAAGAGTCACGGTGTACAATTCTCCCCACCATGATAAATTTCTTCCCCTGAAAAGTCATCTCAAATATTGTTCAGAAAATAAAAATGGATACTCTTTCTTATCCCATGAATTTGTCTACTCTATATCGTGAAAAGTATTACCATGCATCCAAAGTATACAGACCAATAGAATAGACTTACCATGAAGCACCTTCTTTGGGGAATCCATTACCCACACTAGCTTTTCAAACACTAATAAATCATTCTTTATCTCTAACTCTTCTGAGTTCAACACATGAGATGAATTAGGATTATAATTATTCAATTGGGAGGCATGAAATACCTTATAAATTAACATCAGATGAGAAGGTAAAGCTAACTTGTATTCCACTTTTCCAATCTTTTTGGTGATTTCAAAAGGACTTCCATACCTCAATGTTAGCATTCCCTATATTCACATACGATGATGAAACAAGTGAGGGGAAACATTAATGAACACCAGATCACCCATGGAAAACTGAAAATCTTAGCACCTCTGATCATCATAATATTTTTTGTTGGTTGGAGTAGTTCAATTAATAGGGGAGGTGTGAATTAGTGACTAAAAAAATTCCTTTCAATTTTTTTATTAATTAAAAAAATGGTTTTTCCCAATAATAGATATAGCCTAGATGATCAAGGTTAAACTGTTACAAGAGTTTGACTATTTAGACAACTTCTTAGATGATTGATTAATTCTCAGTAATCGTAATAAGTATTATTAATTTTAATTTTGATGTTTTCATACTAAGAAAAATCAGTTATAACTTATTTCCAAGACTAACTATCAAAGTGAAATTAGAGTTTTCTGGACTATGCAACAAAGCAGTAAAATAGAGAAGACTAAATTTAAATGTCACAGTAGATATAAAACAAGTGGTTCAATCTCAAGCCAAGACCTATTCCACTCCACTTGGTGATCACCTTCCACCAAGCAGTTTATATAAATAAACTTTGATCCACACCCTGGATCGAGGTTAACAACAGTACACAGACTGTCCAAGTCACAAAGGGACCTCTTCTATAGTTTTCATGGGTAAACAAAGAAAATAACCAATCCACACAGGGACCTCTTCCATAGTTGGTATGGGTAAAAAGAATGAGATAGTTCGGTGTAAGGATTTAGAAATCCTTCAGTTTACCACATGAGTCAGTATGTGTATGGAATATACAGAGTATACACACTACTCAAAAGTTAAGTAAAATAACCACTAAGAGAGAGTAGATATGAGTTTAGAATGCTCTAGTTATTTGAAGTGCTGCTCTGGACTCCATTGATTTAGCAGAAATGCTTCTTGAGTCCCTCTCTGTTTTTTGAATTGAAAAACATAGTGTCGCGATTCAGCTTGTGTTCTCCACGAGCGTTGACAATGTGAATATGTTCTTTGGATTCTAGTGTACTTCATATGTTCTTCAGCAGGGTCAGATTGCATGGATGTGAAATTTCTTTCTTTTAAAATATTTTAAAATTACTCTTCATGGTCGTTCTCACATGTTTGTTTTCTCATTCAGTATCATGCTCTTTAGTAGTTGGGCACTCTATACTCTTTATCATCAAATGCATAATATTTAGCTATCAGGTTCCATGTGATTCATGCCTCATACCTCTCAATATGTCTACAAAGAATCATTAAATATGTCAGTGCATTAATACCATCAAATACGACTGTTAACATTAAATTGAAAGCTGAAAAAATATTTTAAGAAACGGTGTCACAGTATGTTATGCAAATGGTGTCTCCTTCATAGTTTTTGACTGTCACAGTGTCTGATAGTCACAGTCTAAGTGTCACGGTGCGTGATAGTCATGGTGTCTTGTCACGGTGCATCGGTCATGGTGTCTCATCTTCACGGTGTCTTGTCTTCACGGTGTCTTGGTCACGGTGTCTCGGTCATGGTGTCTCGATCATGGTGTCTCAGTCACGATGTCTCATCTTCTTGGTGTCCTGTCTTCATAGTGTCTTGTCTACATGGTGTCTTGGTCATGTTGTCTCAGTCATGGTGTCTTGGTCATGGTGTCTCGGTCACGGTGTCTAGCTAAATTTATCTGAAATTCACGGTGTCTTGTACTTAGGCAAATAACAGTATTTAGACCAAAACAAAAATATGAAATGAATTGGATTGAGCGTAACCATTATAAAGCATGAGTGAATTTGAAACATAAATACACATGATTGAATACGATTTGAGATTATGAAAGAGATTTGCGATTATTAATAAGATTTGTGATTATTAAAGTGATTTGTGATTATTAATGAAATTTGTGATCTTTGGAACATAATTAATACATGAGGAGTCCAAAAATCTCCCCCTTTTTGACGATCACAAATCATACATAGTTAAAGTGAGAATAAAATGTAGCTATAGAGAAAATAACATATAGAAAGACATATAACTTTTTCTCCCCCTTTTGGTATTATAAAAAAGTTGAAATAAGAGAGGGAAAAAGGTGAACATTCCATTGAAAAATAAGCAGAGTGTAGTACATCATAATGTAGAAATACAAAAAATGAATGACATCCCCATAAAAAAGTAGTAAGCACTGGTCTTCTTTAGGGAATGGCCTTCTCTCTACCTTTATCAGTAGTAGAATAGGAAGCCATAGGTACAGTGGATGATGTGGAAGAAGGAAGAGATGTGGTGAAGGGAGAGGGTAAAGGTAGACCTTTGAAGACTGAGGGAGCCAATGTTGGAGTAGTGGAAGATCTTGGCCATTTCTAGTCATGAATGACAGGACTGATCTGACTAAGAGTCTGGACAACAAAAATAGATGTTGAAGCTAAGGAAGAAGTGAAAGTAGGTAATCCAGGTCTGAGTGGAGCAGCCTCCAGAGCAACAATTGCTGTACTTTGAACATGAAGATACGCCCCCAGATGTTTAATGAAGTCTGTAATAATCTCCCCTCCATACTACATGGCCTTTTCAAAATCATCTTTTTTACATGACCTTTTCCAACAATATGGTAAACTAGGTAAGCTTTTGGACTTTTTTTTGAAATCTTGGGTTATAGGAAAAATTCTCAGATTCACTACAAGGTATTTGAAGTGGTTGGTCATATCTGTCTTGGGGAAAATAATGTTGAAATAGAAATCCATATTCTTAGCAATCTATTGCTGGGCATCATTGGGAATCTTGGAATGGATTCGCACAAGGTCAGGAACTCTATCACTATTCTTGATAACTTCAGATAAATAATTCATATTGAAGCCACTTAAAGAATTCTGAAGCTCTTCTTGGACTATCGATCTGAGTAAAGAACTATCCAGGGCAGGTGTAGAGGATTAACCAGAGTTATGAGAAACTTTGATGGTTGTGATTAGAGACATGAGCTAATTCAGTACCTTTTGAAGAAATCTATAATATTCATCAGTGTGTTTATTTAGGTTCACCACAAGCTCTTTCATTTCATTCAACAACTGTTTGTGCCTTTCTGCAATCTTTTAATCAAAGGTTAATAGGTATGGGTGAATCTGAAACACTACATCTCGAGAAATTTTAGACATAGAAGGTTCTAGAGAGGCATCAACATGTTCTTATCTGGAATGCAGCTCTTTCTGCATATCTTCAACAATGCTTCTCAAGGTTGACACATCATTACACAACAACTTATTTTCAACTCGAACTTCTTGAATTTCATGTATCATTTTCGGATGGATCTTCCAAATAATCTTCTCCAAAAGTAGTGAGGCATCTCTCTCACTCAGATGTGTCACAACACGGGTTTGAGAATTCCAAATCTTCTCAACTCAATACAAGATAGTGTCTCTAAAATCCGTCAAATCATCCTTACTGAAAGTTGATAGATGTTCATGTACAGTTTCAGGTGAAGGAATTGGTATAGGGGTAAGTTTAGGTTCTGGTTCCTTCTCAGGGAAAAACATAGAAACTAACTTCAACTGAAACAGTGATGAAAGATCAATCCCATTGGTAGTAACATGGTGAGATTCACTCACATCATAAAATCTAGGGAATTTTTACTGAGTGTCTATTGGACAAGACTCAGACAGATGTGATGCTTCATCAGTCTCAAGATTTTGGGTATCCTTCCCCTTAACATATGCTTTCTTTTTCAGGATCTAGAGGCTCAAGAACAAATTCTAAATTCACAGGTTCATCTCTAGTTCCTCAATCATCTCTTGTCCAGCCAACTGAAAGGCTATCTCCATCCTATCTTCAGCAGAGTGTATTATCTGAGGAATAGGTTGTTCTTCTGGGAGTTCTTCCATATTTTCTTCTTCTATAACAGGGAGTTGTTCCAGATTTGTTTCATCCATGATAGGGAGTTGTTCCATAACATGTT
Organism: Viscum album; assembly: GCA_963277665.1. Taxonomy (NCBI): domain Eukaryota; kingdom Viridiplantae; phylum Streptophyta; class Magnoliopsida; order Santalales; family Viscaceae; genus Viscum; species Viscum album. The sequence continues at coordinate 229,197,906 of OY728162.1, forward strand.
CTTCCATGACTTGCTACTCAAATTCTATCACGCCTGATTCTTTTTCAGCCTCAGGTTGGATTTCTAGATTGATATCAACTCTAGTAATAGGAGGTTCTTCTTTAAGAACAACGGGAGGAATAATAGATCTTTCTTCCTCAACAACAACTTCATCCATTTGAGGTACTTCACCTTCTTCTTCCTCTTCTTATGAATACTTAGCAACTTCATTTGGTTCCAAAACAGGATCAGAAATGTCCTTCGACCTTGATGGATAATCCACTGGATTAAACTTCTCATAGATTTAATCGTTGTCTTCCACCCACTCCTTTTTCCATGGGTTTCAGTTAATCTACATTCTCCTGATGGTGGGTTTAGAGAGATAGTACTCGCAATCCACATGAACTTCTTCATTGGGTCAAACTACTCCTTTGGCAACAAGCATGGAGGAAATCAGACAAGAGTTTAAAAGAGAGGTGGATTTGGGTGTAACCTTGATCAATTCACACATATGGTGAATGCTGTACTTGCACAGGTTTATTTTGTATCCCTTCTTCATAAGATGAATCATGAACACAACTTGTTACTTTCAAACAGAAAAGTCACCTTTCCTCGGACTAACCATATTTTGAACAAATTTAAACAGTATCCTTGTTTCTCCATCAAGTTCAGCAGCTATGGCCCTTCTCTTGGTGACATTCCCAGTTACGGTTTTCAGAGCATCTTCGAGGTCAAAGAAATCATTTTTATGAGGGGGGGGGGTCTCTTTGATAATCATTACAAATTCCTTCGTGAGGTATCCAAAGGCATGAAACCCATAACCATGATGAGAAGGAAAATCTTTGGGCATTAATCCAGCTCCTCACAAAAAATCTTTCACCAGAGTTAAAAGAAAACTGTTCGTACTGATAGAACATATCAACTAACCTTGGATAAATGGGTCTATTCTCCCTTGAGAACCATCCTAACCAGCCTTGTTCTCTTAACACATTCAGGACTAGAGATTTTCTAGATAAAATCCATTAAGGGAAGAGTTATTTTTCAGGTACGACACTGCGATTTACCAGGTTCAGATTTAGAGGCCTTCGGGTGTTAGCTTGTGTGTTATCTTCTTCTTCTTGGGGCAGTGCTTCTCAGGTGTGGATGACGATGGTCGCTTCATTCTTGTCATCCACTAAAGGTTACGAGAGAGATAGAGGGTTGAATGGTTGAAAGGGTTTGAATCGAGTGAGTAGGAGAAAGTCTAGGTGAAGAACCGAGTGAAACTCTTTATTTTATCATTTGGGAATGTCAAACATAACAAAAATAAAAATGAGGGAAAGTAAAAGAGGTGAAATAAAAATTAATGTGATATGAGTTTAAAGAAATTCCTAAATATTTTTCACGATGAGATTGTGATCGGTCGTCACGGTGCGACAGTAAATGGTCATTATAGTGAAACAACAAGTGATCGTCACAGTGAGATAGTGAGAGAATGTCATGGTGACACAGTGAATGAACTTGTCAGTGCATGTTACGGTGAGATATTAAATGTCAGACTATGAGTACAATGTTCTAAAGGTTAGACAGTAAACTTGATATACAGTACCTTAGAAACTGTAATTATGAAACAGTGTAGTAAAAAATATTAAAATATTGAATCAGTAAGGCAATTAAGATATTTATTAGAGATTTATAATGCCAAGGTCACGTATGATGTAGTCTATTCTCTCAAGAATTTAATGGTTTAGTGAATATATCAGCAAGTTGATATTCAAAGCCAATTAATTCCAAGGTAATATCACCTTTTTGATAATGAACTCTCAAAAAGTGATGTCTTGCTTCAATATGTTTTGTCCTAGAATGTGAAATAGGATTTTTTGAGATGTTAATAGCACTTGTGTTGTCACAATTTATTTGTACATGTTAGAATTTATATCTATAATCTAGTAATGTGTTTTTCATCGACAAAATTATTTTGTGCAACAACTATTTCTTACTACACCATGATAAAAGTGACTTGCCTAAAAGGTGACATGTTCCAGTGGTTCTCTTTATATCTAATTTACAGCCACCGAATTCAGCATCAGAATAACTAACTAGTTCAAATGATTGTCCATTCGTATAGAATAGTCCTAGATTGGGTGTATGCTTAAGGTATTTGAAAATTCTATTTACAGCATTTAAATGATATAATTTAGGATTTACATAAAAACAAGCACACATACACACACTAAACATAATGTTAGGTTGACTATCAGTTAAGTAGAGTAAACTTCCAATCATTCCTCTATAAGTTGTTTGATCAACAGATTTTCCATATTCATCAAGATCCAACTTACAGGTGGTACTCATGGGAGTGTCACTACTTTTAGTGCTATCCAATCCAAAACGTTTTAGAATATTTTTTGTGTATTTACATTTCGTTAAAACAATTCCATCATTATTTTGAATGATTTTAAATCCAAGAACGAATTTTAGTTCACCCATTAAACTCATTTCAAATTCGTTTTGCATCATTTTAGAAAAATAAATACATAATGAATTTTTTGAAGATACAAACTAATATCATCTACATAGATTTGAACAACTAAAACATCATTAGAAATTCGTTTTATAAAGAGAGTAGGATTAGCTACTACTTTTATAAAACCTTTGGAAATATGAAAAGTACTCAATCTGTCATACCAAGCTCTTGGAGCTTGTTTCAACCAATATAAAGCTTTTGATAGTTTGAAAATATGATTTGGAAAATGAGGATTTTTAAATCAAGGGGGTTGTTTAGCAAAGACATCCTCGGATATATAACCATTTAATAATGCACTCTTAACATCCATTTGATATAGATTAAAATTAAGATGTGCAGCATAAGCAAGTAGTATTCTGATGGCTTCATGTCTGGCTATTGGAGAAAAGGTCTCCTCATAGTCAATTCTTTATTCTTGAATGTAGCCTTGTGAAAATAATCTATCCTTGTTCCTAACTATATTTCCCACTTCATCTACCTTATTTCTAAACACCCATTTAGTTCCTATGATGAAAGTGTCCTTAGGTCTTTCAAAAAATTTCCAAACATTGTTTCTTTCAAACTGATTAAGTTCTTCTTGCATAGACATTACCCAAAATTCCTCATTGATGGAATCATCAATGTTTTTAGGTTCTAGTTATGAAAAGAAGGCTTGATGTTCAACCTGATTTCTAAGAGAAGCTCTAGTTTGTGTTCATTTCTCTAAGTCTCCTACAACAACATCTTAGGGATGGTTTCTACGGGTTCTAACCTTTCTAGAAAAAGAGGGACTAGTGATTTCAGGTTCATCAATAGATTCTGGTTCATTATGAATCGATTGAAGAGAATTTCCAAAATTTGATGTTTTCAAAGACTCTTACACATAGGAATTAAAGGATTTTGAGTTTATGTTCAGATTTGATAAATCATCCTCTAGATTTTCTAGGATGTTTCTAGGCTCAGGTGGATCTGTTACATCAAATGTGATATGAAAAGATTCATCCACACATTTAGTTCTTTTATTGAATACTCTATAAGCTTTACTTAATATTGAGTAACCTAGGAAAATTACATCATCACTTTGGGATGCAAATTTGTCAAGATTATCATTAGTATTGAGAATAAAGAATTTTCAACCAAAAACCCTAAAGTAATTTACCTTAGGTGTACTATTGTTCTAGAGTTCATACAAGATCTTTTTGAGAATTGGTCTAATCAAAACTCTATTGATTACGTAGCATGCTATCTTAATAGATTCATCCCAAAAGTAAATAGGTATGTCATATTCACTAAGCATTGTTCTAGAAATTTCTTGCAAGGTTCTATTTCTTCTCTCTACAGCACCATTTTGACGATGTGTTCTAGGGGAAGAGAAATTGTGACAATAAACATTTTGTGAGAAAAAGGATTCAAAATCTTGATTTTCAAACTCATGTCCATGATCACCTGTTAAAGATTTAATTTTAAGTCCACTAAGATTTTCTACAGACTTGGTATACTTTGTAAAATAAGAGAAGGCTTCAATTTTGCGAGTCATGAAAAAGGTCCATGTATATCTAGAGAAATCATCTACTAGAACATAAACATAGTGCTTCCCATTTAAACTAGAAACTCTAGTTGGTCCAAACAAATCCATGTGAAACAACTCGAGGGGTTGAGAAGTAGAGACTTCTTTCATTGATTTGAAAGAAGTTTTGTGTTGTTTTCCCTTTTGACAAGGATTAAAAACTTTGAAATTTGGAAACTCAATTTGCGTAAGTCTTTAACTAGGCCTTTTCTAGTTAGCTTTATAAGGGAGTGAACATTACAGTGTCCTAGTATCCTATGTCAGAGAGAAGATTCTTTATGAAATATGCTTAATCATGAAGCATTTTGAGATGTAAAGGAATCTAAATTAACATAATAAATGTTCTCATTCCTTGATATAGAAAATACTAAATCAAATTTAGAATTAAAGAAATTACAGGCATCATTTCCAAATTTAACATGATATCCATCATCACATAATTGTGATATACAAAGAAGATTATATTTTAAGCCATTAACAAACATTAATTTAGAAATTAAAATCAAATTAGAGTTACCAATCTAGCCTAAGCCAATAATCTTCCCTTTGGAATTGTCACCAAATGTGACATGTCCTCCATCTACTTTTATCATATTATTGAATGATGAATAGTCTCCTGTCATGTGCCTTGAACACCCACTATCCAAGTACCATAGATTTTTGAAGGAGCTCTTCAAGCAGCTCTCCTATAACATGATCAAGCAAAGATAGATTTTGGTACCCATATTTGTTTGGGTCCAGTAACATTAGTAATAAGTGCATTAGGAACCCATATTTGTCTCATAGGTTTCCTATAAGCATTATGTAATGTATTTGAAAAATAAACTATATTTGGTCCACAAAAACATGAAATAGTAGAGTATGTATCATGAATCGAGTTAGATGAGTTGTGTCTAGAACTGGGAAGAAAATTATATGTCCAAGACTTTGAAACAAAATTCATTCTACCAAGGTTTGTTTTACTAGGTTGATAACTAATGCCAGTATTGTATTTAGGGGAAATTTGTTTGCCTAGCATTTGAGTAAAGGTATTTTTACCATTAGTAAACATTTCTAAATTACTTATTAATTGCTCGTTAAACATTTTTAATTCGTTGTTCCTTTGAGCAGTTGAGCATTTTTCTCTTTTCAGTAGTAAGTTTAGATTTAACATTTACAGTGAGAGCATGTTGTTTCTTTAGTGATTTATATTTATCTTTTAACTCATTGCATGTCTCCTCAAGCATGTTACATTATTCAGACATTTCTTCATTAGTCATATTTTTAGAGTCACATTCCTCTTCAGAATAGTTTGAATTATGCATATAAGAGTTCAGTGTTACCTCAGATGTGTTTGTCATAAAATACATATTGTCTTTGTTAGCCTGTTCATAATGTGATGTCTCTGAGTCACTTGAACTATCCTTAGAGGCAATCCAAGTTTTTTTCATTGCCTTTTTGTACATCTTTTCCTTATCTTTATACTTCTTCTTAGATTTTAACTTTGGACAATCAGCCTTTATATTTCCATTGCGTTTACATTCATAGCATACAATTGCTTCATCTTTGTCACTTCTTTTGTAGTCCTTTTTCCAGTTTCCTTTTTGATCATACCTTCCCTTGAAGTTAGGATTTCTGAAAAAGTTTTTCTTTTTGTAAAATCATTTGAATCTTCTGGCTAGTTGATCCATCCCCTCATCACTATCAGGTGATGATTTTTTAGTGGTAGAGACTTCTAGAGGAGCTTTTAGTTTCCCTTTGTCTTTGTGCTTTTAGAAGGTAGTCTTGAATGCTAAATATTTCCTCTTTGGTTCATCTTCATCATCATTGTTGACTTTCAGCTCTTCCTCAAACATCATAAGTTTCCTAATGAGTTCTCTTACAGGCAGCTTTCTGATGTCACACAATTCTCTAATTGAGACAGAGGTTCCCCTCCATCTGTCAGGTAAACACCTAAGTATTCTCATGATTTGTTCTTTGGCAGTGACTTCTTTTCCACGAGAGATCATTGTGTTGACAATATCATTGAACCTAAGATACATGTCATAAATAGGCTCATCATGTTTCATCTTTAAATTGTCATATTTTATATTATAATTATTGAGTCTCATTTCATTTACACTAGATGTGCCTTCATGTGAGTCTGAAAAGGTATCCAAAATTTCATGGGCAGTATTACAAGCAGAATCCTATTAAATTATTCATCTCCTAAGGAACAGTATAAAGCATTCATGGCTTTGAAATTGTTATTTTAAGAATGTTTTGTAGGTTCAACCCATGTAATTCTATCAGTCATAGGAAGTTTGTATTCATTTATAAAGGATGACCCAATTTCAAAGATCATACTCTCTATATGCATTTTCATTTTAATTTTCCATTGAGCATAGTTGGTTCCATTAATGAATGGTGGTATGTTGATTGTAGAACCATCCAATCTATTATCCATACTATAAAATTACATTAAATGAGCTAGAAATTTAGAATTGATAGAAATTTGTAGATCCTTAAAGTAAAATTACAATCACAGTGGAGTAAGATTACACAGAGTCCTAATAAAGAAACCTATGCTACCAAATGTTGGTTTGAGTAGTTCACTCATGAGGGGAGGGGTGAATTGAGTGACTAAAAAAATTTCTGTTACAAAAAATTATTAATTTAAAAGAAATGGTTTTCCCCAATAACAAATACAGCCCATCTAATCAAGGTTGTACTCTTATAAGAGTTTGACTGTATAAAAAATTTCTTAGAAGATTGATTAATTATCAGTAATCTTAATATGTATTATTAATATTACTTTTGAAGTTATCCTACTTAGAAAATTCAGTTATAAAGTCTATCCAAGACTAACTATCAAAGTGAAATTAGAGTTTTCTGGATTATGCAATAAAGCAGTAAAACAGATAAGACTAAATTTAAATAGCACATTCGATATAAAACAAATGGTCTAGTCTCAAGTCGAGACCTAATCCACTCCACTTGGTGATCAAATTCCACCAAGCAGTTTATATAAATAAACATGATCCACACCCTAGATCGGGGTTAACAACAGTACCCAGATTGTCCAGGTCACACAGGGACCTATTCCGCAGTTATCATGGGTAAACAGAAAATAATAACCAGGTCACACATGGACCTCTTCCATAGTTTTAATGGGTAAAAATAAATAGAGATTTTGGTGTAAGGATTTAGAAATCCTTTAGTTTAACACATGATTTAGTGTGTGTATGGAATATACAGAGTATACACACTGTCCAAAAGGTGTGTAAAAGAATCACTAAGAGTGAGTAGATATGAGTTTAGAATGATCTAGTGATTTTAAGTGTAGCTCTGGACTACTTTGATTTATCATAAATGCTTCTGAGTCATTCTCAGGATTTTGTATTGAAAAACAGAGTGTCGCGATTCAACTTGTGTTCTCCACGAGCTTTGATAATGTGAAGATTTTCTCTGCATTCCAGTGCACTTCGTATGTTCTTCAGCAGGGTCGGATTTCATGAATGTAAAAATGATTTCTTTTAAAATCTTACAAAGTGATCTTTGTGGTTGTTCTAAAACGCTTGTTTTCTCATTCAGTATCGCGCTGTTTCGTTATTGGGCACTCTCTCATCTTTATCCTTGAATGCATATGATTTAGCTGACAGGTTCCATGTGTTTTGTGCCTTGTACCTCGTACTCTGTCTATAAAGAAACATTAATTATGTCCGGGAATTAAAGGCGTCAAATTTGACCATTAAACATTAAATTGAAAGACGACAAAATAGTTTAAGAAACGGTGTCATATTATGTTATGAAAATGATGTCTCTTTCACAGTGTCTGAGTGTCATGGTGTCTGATAGTCACGGTCTGAGTGTCACAGTGTCTAATAGTCATGGTGTCTTGTCACGATGTCTTGGTCATGATGTATCATCTTCAGGTTGTCTTGACTTCACGGTGTCATGGTCACGATGTCTCGGTCACGGTGTCTTAGTCACAGTGTCTCATCTTCACGGTGTCTTGTCTTCATGGTGTCTTGTCTTCACAGTGTCTTGGTCACGGTGTCTCGGTCATAGTTTCTTGGTCATGGTGTCTTGGTCACTGTGTCTGGCTAACTATATCTGATATTCACGGTGTCTTGTACTTTGGAAAATAATAGTATTCAGACTTGAACAAAAATATGCATTAATTAGTTTGAGCTTATCTATTATAAATCATGAGTTAATTTGGAACATAAATAAACATGATTGAATAAGATTTGAGATTATGAATGAGATTTGTTATTATTAAAGAGATTTGTGATTAATAAATAGATTTGTGATTATTAAAGATATTTGTGATTATTGAAACATAATTAATACACAAGGAGTCCAACATTTTTGATGTCTCAGATCTATCAGTAATCGCTTTTGGATCAACATGACTATCTTGAACTTCTCTTCCACAAGACTTCATCAAAAAAGTGAGGTTTCTCCTACCTCAGCCCAAAATAAAGGGGAAAAACATGGCCAACCATAAATGGACTCAAACAGATCCATTTATATTGAATATTGGTATCTTTTATTATAAGAACATTCAACCAATTCCAAATAAATATCACCTGATCCTTTAAAATCTAAAACAAATGTGTGAAGCATGTCCCCTAGAATTTGATTTTTCCACTCTGTATAACCATCCGTTTGGGTATGCTATGTCGTAATCACCTTAATATGTGACCCCAATTACCATTGAGTGTCTTCCCAAAACTGATAGGTACAACATGGGTCTCTATCATAAAAAATCGCTGACAGCACACCATAAAGTTTGACCACTTCCTAAATGTACAACCAACTCAGTTCATCCTCCATGAATGATTATTTGATCCGAATGAAGTGGTATGATTTTGTAAAATGGTTAATCACTATCCAAATAGTGTTCCATCCGTGATGTGTACTAGGTAATCCAACAATGAATTGTGTGGTGACCTCATCCCACTTCCAGGTAGGAATGGTTAACGGCTGAAGCAAACTAGATGGATTTTGATGCTCTGCTATTACCTGTTGATATGTATATAACATCAATAAAAAATCTTTTGTTTCCTACCTAAATCCGAGAAAAGAAAATTCTAAATCGTATCATAATACATTTTGGTAGCTCTAGGATGAACGACCCATTGAGATTGGTGGCTATCCAGTATCACCAACATTCATAGAGACAACAAAACCACTGAATGAACCTTAATGAACAAGACTCACTCAAGAGAAAAAGACCAATGACGAGATGTTTCCCCACCATGAATGAACTACTTGGACTTCAATAATAACTCATCATCAAGTTGCTCTTGATGCATCAACTCCAAAAGAGAAGGAGTCAACTAAACGATTTCCCAAAACGCACCTCTGTTTTGCTCCATGGTCTCCATGTGCATCTAGGCAAGGAGTTCCATCAATGTACAATCATCATTTGGCCTCCTCAAGGCCTATACAATAACTTTTCTACTCAATGCGTCTACCACCACATTACCTGTTCCTGAGGTATAGATGATATCAAAGTCAAACCCCTACAAATACCCGATCCAATGATGTTTCCTGATGTTACAATATTTTTGGGAGGATATGTAGGAAATAATCTTATAGTCATAATAGACCACAAATTTCTCCCAAAAATGATAACGATTCCAAGTATTCAGGGTTGGAATTGCCACTACTAACTCCAATTCATGGTTTGGGTAATTCTTCTCATGTGGTTGGAGTTGGTGATAACCATATTCCACTACATGACCATCTTGCATGAGCACATACCCATAACCCATACATGATCCATCTCAATAGACCATGTAGTCTTTCCCAAAAAATGGAAACATCAACGTAGATGTGGTATTCAACCTCCACATCAACTCTTTAAAGGATTCCTCCAACCTTGGGCTCCATTCAAACTTTACCCATTTCCAAGTTAGTACAGTCATAGATGAAGAAATCAGTGACAATTCTCGAAGAAATAACCTGTAGTAACCTACCAGAACAAGAAAAATCTTGATCTCAAACACATTATTTGGTTGTTCCCATGACAAAACATCACTAATATTCTTGGGGTCTATTGAAACCAATTGCTCTAAAATCATGTGGCCTAGAAATTTCACTTCCCCAATCCATAAGGTGTACTTAGAAATATTCTCATAATGGTGATGATCCATTAGAGTTCCCAACACAATACAAAAATATTTCTCATTCTATTCCTCATATCCATATAAAACTAATACGTCGTACAAAAAATCAATAACAATGTAGTCGAAAAACTAGTGGAACACCAACTTCATGAGCGCCACAAAAACCATTGGAGAATTTTTCAATCCTAAAGGCATGAAACAATACTCAATATGGTTTTACCTACTTTGGAAATATATTATTGGGATGTCCGACTCTCTCAACATGAATGGGGATTAACCTAAGCTCATTTATATCTTGGAAACCCAATTTCCACCCTTCAGATAATCAAACGTGTCATTGATTTGAGAAAAAGGGTATTTATTCTTAATGATTACCTTATTAAGAATCTGGTAATGAATTAACAAGAAAATAGATATGTTGAACTTCTTAAAAAATAGAATAGGAGTGGGCCAAGGAGAGACACTCAATTGAATGATCCCTTTGGATTCCAAATCGTTTATCTTTATCTTTAATATCCTCAATTCGGTGGGGGTCCATATGATATAAGGGAAGAGATATCGACGGTGTTCCTAGAGCAAAATCAATCTAAAATACACATCATTATTTGGGAGTAATCCTCAAAAGTCATCGGGAAATACCTCAATGAACTCATCCATTATAATAGGTATTCAACTAATAGGAGCACCACCACCATCCTCCAATGCGAATGATGATAATTGAAATGAATGTTTTCCCAACACTAGGAGTGGATGTCCTACATGACCCAACTAAGGATCTCATTACCCAAGAAATACATATGGAATCCCATTAGGTTCCCTGAATCTCACCCATTACCAATAAGAATCGATATAATATTGAAAGTGCACTAGCTAATCCATGATGAAGATTACATCGAGAAGGACCATACACAAAATCATGAAATCCCACTATATCTCAACCCCGAACACGGAGATCGCACAGGATGGGATCCTAAGATGTCTCTCATTATTCTTACACAACAATGCTACCAACTCCATCGAAAAAGACATCAGCATGGTTGGTAAGTTCAACATAGTTATAAGAACAATAGAGATAAAAGAAACAATTAAACCATTATCAAATAAGATATCTACTATAGAAGATATAATCATGATAGTACCTCGTACTATTGATGTTCTTTAATATAATCATGTTGGTGCCAGATCCACAGCATGAAGATGCATGGTGCATTCCTAAGAAAAATCGCTCCCTTGTGGCTGTTACCTAATCAGATTCTACCTAGAAGATTATCTGGTCCTACTGCCATGACAAGAAAACTGAGATCCCACCATCATGGTTTGCTCCAACTAAATTGACACTCCCTTAGAAGCCACCAATCCTTCCCCACTCTGATGGGGAAACATTTTCTTGAAAGAATTATGCTGATGTCCCATAACTCCCCATAGGTGAAAGGGCCTTGGAGGATATGTACATGTAGGGTGGAATGCCTTGCAATTCTACACTGATGGAACACAACAGACCCGATATCAGAAGCCAGAGATAAAGTCTCATTGGAAGGATGGATTGAAATACCACCTCCCTTCTTCCCCTGATCATCCCACTTCCTCCTCTTCTTAGATGAACTAACCCTTCTCAATAATCACATAGAACTAAAGGAACTAGACCTTCCATCATAGTCAATATCCACCATAGAAGCCTAATCAACTACCATATCATAGGTCTTTAGATTGAAAAAGCGTACATGATAATATATCTTTGGTTTCAAACACTTTTCAAACCTCTGAGACATTATCTATTAATTAGAGACTATCTTAGGGTAATATAATACTATCTCATCAAATTGGTTGGCTTACTCCATCACTGACTGGTTACCCTAAACAAGATCCATGAACTCTTGGGATATAGAGTACACCATGACCTTAGGATAGTACCAATACTTGAAGACCTTCTTTAAGTCCTTCAAGCTCATCTTCTCATACTTCCCTACATGAATCACGGTGTCCCACCACCTTTGACTCTAACCATCTAGAATAAATGAATTTTAGTTTACTCCAAATTCCTTAAAAGTATCAAGAAACTCAAACATTTTCTCGAAATTATAATCCCACTTCTCTAATTTTTGAGGCTCTGTGATACCTTTGAAATAAGGGGTTGGTTCTTTAGAAACTCCTAGGATTTTTCATTTTTAGGACTAGATCCTTATTATCTAACTACAATATGAGCAGGAGCAGGAGCTGCTCCCTACCCTAGAGCCTAAACAACCCGGAAAACATCTTCCACCAACCTATGATCAACCAGTAAGGAAGAAATCTCTTTGGCTTCCTCTCGTGGGTGAAAGGGAGCTCTCTAGGGAGGAATCATCCTACAAAAAGCAATAGTCAAAATAGAATAATTAGGAGAACATGTAACGACCCAAAATTTCGTTAATGAAAATTCCTCTGGATCTAATTAAATGTATAATTATATGAAATGGATATATAAAATATGAACTTCTTTTGTTTTATGTTTTCGGATTTTAAAATAAAATTTTGAATTATTACCATTGATAATATAGCCATTGAAAAGTTATCACATGATTAGTATTAATATAGGGCTTTAACAAATCCAATTTACTCAGACAAAGGAAGTGATGGCCTCATCCAGTAGACTTTCCCCGTATGAAGCCCATTTTTTAGAGCTGGTAAAGGAGGCGTCGTCATTGGGATTTTCTCTTGACCAAGCCCAAGACGATCTTGAACACGTTAAGCATGAGAGGAACTGACTACGGGAGAAGTAAAATTTGGTAGAGATTACCACTCGAGAAATGTTATCCTAGACACCCCTAAAGCCTATCACCACCGCACACCTTACCCTTCGGTCGTATGTGGGTGTTATAAGGGGTTATGTGACAGGACCCTAGCAATATGATTATGTACATTATTTTTGTATATATTATATAATATACATTCATTTTATTATAGGTACTTTGTAAATAGTTTTTAATGCACAAGTAGTATTTTTAGTTTATATTCAACTAAGGAATCTATTTTGATAAATTAATTAATTTTTTAATTAAAAAATATTTTAATAATTAATAATAATTATTATTATATTAATTCTATTAAATATAAATTATCGTATAAATTTATGAATGCAATTTTAATTTTTATTATGGTTTGAAATCCATTTTTGTCAAAACCCATGAATTTTCTATAAATGTAGGTTTTTATTTTAAAAGTGAAAATTAAAATATTTAGAAAATTATTTAGATAAAATGAATATTATTTCTGGAATCAGGATGTTGATATTATCCAGTAGTGAATTTTCATAATTTTCTCATATAGTCAAATTTTTCTGTAAAAATTAAATAACGTTTAAATATATAGTGTGTTTTATGAATTCATAATGACCCAATAGTGATGTGATAAAATACTATAAACATTACGTTCGTCCAATATATATTTTACCATTATAATAATATAATTTTGGGTTTGTTTGATTAATTTTAAAAATCATTAGTGGACCATTGTAGACTTATAAAACATGTTGTCTTTTTAAATTGATTTCCTTGAGAGTGTTACTCACCTCCACATAAGAAACCCTATTATTTTAAGAAGTTTGGCCATTTTCCAAATAAATTTTTTTCTTCCAATCCTATTTGGAAAAAACCATGGTAAAAAATGTGCGCTGGTTTGTGGTTTTGATTAGTTTAATGTGAGGTGTCTCAAAAAATAATAATAAAGAATTCCTTCTCTATTCCTATATAAACACACCCAAGATCCAATTTACTTTTCACTCAAAGCCTTTTGGGTTTGTCAAAACCCCTGCCCTCATCTTTATATAATCCTCCCAAGGATCCTCAAGCTTCCATGAAGCCTCTCTAAGCCCTCTTTCAAGCCATTGGAAGCACACTTCCAAGTAAGGGATTTCTTCCTTTCTCATTTTTGTCTAATTTTATTGAAGTTGTTATGCCCTTTTATTTTCAATTACAAATGTTGGGGTATGATTTCTAACCTCCCACATACATTACTATTTATGTTTTAATGATTATATACCTTTTTCTATCTCATTATATGCCTCCCATGTACACATGTTACTATTGTCGAATTCTGAAAATTAATTTCTCTCTACTCGTTTACATTCAAGAAATTCTTTTGAATCATGGATAAAAATTACATTATAATTGTTGGTACATGTATCTATATGACCCCATTACTGTTCATTTCATGTAAATATTATGAGACACCACTTTATCTCTCATAAAAATTTCTTATGAATTCTTATGTCATGTTATTATGCTGCCGAAATTGCACCACGTTTTTCCAAGCCAATGTCATTGTGTAGTGAATCCATGCCCATTTCTCTATCAAGGGTATTAACCTTTATGTACATTTACTTATTGATTATAGAGTCTCATTTATTAATTACACATTTTTTTATCATGGAATAAATGATTATTTTTAAGGAATCTATGTTTTTGATCCATGTGGCACACTTATGCATGAAATGAAATGTTTAGGAAGGGTGCGCCATGATATCGCTCCAATGCATTGGGTAAAGTATAGTATCATGATACTTCATGTACGATGAGTGTTGGATCATGCTAATTCATGTACAATGAGGGGTTACTTGTGCTTCATGATCAATGAGGGTTTACTCCTGCTCCATGTGCAATGAGCCTTGGCTCATGCAATTTCAATGTTAAGTGTTGTTTCCACATCTCCGTGTTATTATGATTATCATGTTTTATCATTCATTTAAGTTCATGTTTATCTTATTATCCATTTATATGCCTATTTTCTAACATATATTGTATTTCCTTACTGGGCTTTATAGCTCACCCTTTTCTTATGCATATCCTCAGGTTATCCCATGAAATGTTATGTACAAGGGAATGTAGTGGTCATGTAAATTTTTTTTTCAATAAAGATGTTGTATTTTGTATTTTAAGTTTTTATGTAATGATCCTAATCCACAAAGAAATTAGACCTCATGATCTTCCATGTTGTTTCAAGTGAAGAGTTTATGTATTAAATAATGTTTCAGTGTGTAATAAGAGTAGGGTTGTTATAGTTGGTATCATAGGATATGTTTAGTTATTTTTCAGATTAGGATTAGAAAACCCTAGTGAAGACTTAGAGACAAGATCATGTATAATAAAAACATCCCTATGATTTGGTTAGTATTGAGTAAGTGGTTTGTCAAGAAAATACATCCCTGTCTGGATAAAAGCAGGTAGAGGTGGCTCTGGCACAGATGTATCCTAGGGTTAAAACCCGAAAAAACCACTTTGAGCTAGACATGAATAGGAACTGATTCACAAAAAGGGGCCTTAGTGCACACTTTGGTATGACACTCCTGTGGGATATGATTTGGTAAATTCAAAAGCTTAGTATGTACCAATATCAAGGGACTAAAAAAATTCCCTAAGAATATATGATAGAAAGTAGATAATGGATAACATAGACTAAAGCTGATAGATTCATAAGTTAAGGAAATAAAAGCTATTTATATGTCATCTTTTTCTTGTCTTTAGATTACCTTTTATGTGTTACCCCAAAATTTCCTTTCATTAAGGAATAATAAATCATTAGACATCATGTAGTTTAATATCACAGTTTTATCATTTCAAGAAGTCAAATCAAAATTTGATATGTTTTGTTAGCAGGATAATGGGCAGTTTCAAGATGGATGGGGAAGAATCCCATACAACACTCTTTTCCCTTCCTGGGGACTTACTAGCTATAATTATTGCAATGTCAGGATCGCATAGCAATGAAACCTTTTCTAGTGTCCATATTTCTTGTAAGACTCTCAACGACATATCAAACACCTCCTCCAAACCAAATAATAATTAGTGATCATGGCACACCTATGATCAAATATTAAGCTCCCAACTCAACCATCATTCAAGACGAGGGAGGTAACGTCAAGTAATTTTCAAATATTTCACTTTATCCAGACATTATGATGCACTATTTGATTTTAGAATTGTTACCTAAGAGGGAGACCACAGAGAACCCTATATATATATAGTCATGTCTTCTATTATATTTGGAAACATAGAAAATATATTAGAAGAACCACATTTAAAAAATTTCAAATTCGACTCTATCAGACTATTTTACAAAAACCTACCACATGGTGATGATTTAAAACTATACGTTAAAAACAAATATTTTCAGAAACTGCATCATATTTTCCATCGATATGATCCAAGTTGTATGAACTGTGTCTAGAAGAAGGAAGTGGATGGATTTTAATGTGAATTGAGCCATTGTTTCACTATGTGGACCCTTTCTCTCTATGATCGACGTGATAACGAGGTTTCGGAAATGTTTAATGGTGGTGGATAAGAAACCCAGAAGACATGTTTAAATTTCAGAGTTCTTTTTGTATGTAATCAAATTGTGAGGATGTAATTTATTTAATGAGGGAATATTTTAACGACCCAAACTTTCATTAATAAAATTTCCTATTCATCTAATTAAATGTCTTATTATGTAAAATGGGTATATAAAATATGAAATTAATTTGTTTTATGTTTTTTGATTTTAAAATTACATTATGGGTTGTGACCGTTGCTAATATGGTCTTTGATCAATTGTCACATGATTAGTATAAATGTAGGGATTTAACAAATCCAATTTAATCAGTCAAAGGAAGCGATGGCCTCATATAGTAGACTTTCCCAGTAGGAATCCCATTTATTGATCCTCGAAAAGGAGGTGGCATCATCGGGATTCTATCTTGACCAAGCCCAAGAAGAACTTGATCACGTTAAGCTTGAGAGAAACTGGCTACGAGAGAAGTGGATAATGATAGAGATTACCATCAGAGCAATGTTATCTGAGCCAGATCAAGAGTCTTTCACCATCGCACACCTTACCCTTCGGTCGTATGTGGTTGTTATATGGGGTTATGTAGCAAGACCCTAGAACTATTATTATGTGCATTATTTTTGTATACTGTAAAGAATATACTTTTATTTTATTATTCTTACTTGGTAAATAGCTTTTAAAGCACAAATAATATTTTTAGTTAATATTAAACTAAGGAATTTATATTGATAAAATAATGGTTTTTTTAATTAAATTATATTTCAACAAAATATCGTTATTATTATTAAATTAATTTTAATAAATATAAATGATCTTATAATTTTATGAATGAAATTGTAATTTTTATTATATTTTGAAAGCCATTTTTGTCAAAACCCATGAATTTATTATAAATGTCAGTTTTTATTTTAAAAGTTAAAGTTAACATATTTATAAAATTATTTAGATAAAATTAATATTATATCTGGAATCAGGACGTTGAAATTATCCAATGCTGAAATTTTCCTAATTTTCTGAGACAGTCAAATTTTTGGGTAAAAATTAAATACCGTTTAAATATATAATGTGTTTTATGACATCATAATGACCCAATAGTGATGTAATAAAATACTATAAAAATTATTTTCGGCTAATATATGTTTTACCATTATAATAATGTAATTTTGGGTTTGTTTTATTTATTTTACAAAGCTTTAGTGGACACTTGAAAACACATAAAACATTTTGTCTTTTTAAATTGGTTTCTTTGAGAGTATTACTCACCTCCACATAAGAAAAACTATTATTTTAAGAAGATAGGAAATTGGCCATACAAAATATTTTCTTCCACTCACTTTTTTCAAAAAATACTTTCAAAAACCATGGGCTGGTTTTTGGTTTTCATTTGATTAATGTGAGGTGTCCCAAATGAAAATAATAAAGAATTCCTTCTTCTTTCTTATATAAACCCACCCATAATCAAACTCCCTCTTCAATAAAATCCGTTTAATTTCATCAATACCCTTACCTACTCTCTCTAGAATCTTCCCATGGCGCCCCAAGCTTCATGGAAGCCTCTCTCAAGCCTCTCCCAAGCCATTGGAAGCACACTTCCAAGTAAAGGATTTCTTCCTTTCTCATTTTTGTCTAATTTACTTTAAGTTGTTATGCCCTTTTATTTTCAATTAAAAATATTGGGGTATAATTAATCACCTCCCCCATACTTCCCTATTTATTCTTTACTGATGATATAACCCTTTCTATTTTAGTATATGCCTCCCAAATACAGTTGTTACAATGCCGAAATTCTGAAAGGACTTTCTCTCTCCCTGTTTACATTCAAGAAATTCTTCTGTATCATGAATCTAAATTACATTAAAATTGTTGGGACATGTATCTATATGAACCCTTAAATTCCATTTGATGTAAATATGATGAGACAAACCTTTCTCTCTCACCAGCCT
The DNA here is from genome assembly GCA_963277665.1 of Viscum album. Taxonomy (NCBI): domain Eukaryota; kingdom Viridiplantae; phylum Streptophyta; class Magnoliopsida; order Santalales; family Viscaceae; genus Viscum; species Viscum album. The sequence goes on from OY728162.1 coordinate 229,216,278, forward strand.
TTCCTTTGAATTCTTATGTCACGCTGTTATGTTGCCGAAAATGAACAACGTTTTTCCAAGCCAAAATCATTGTGTAGTGAATACCATGCCCATTTCACTATCAAGGGTATTCACCTTTATGCACATTTACTTATTGATTATAGAGTCTCATTTATGAATTCCAAATTTCATTGTCATGGAATAAATGATGATGTTTTGTGAATCCATGTTTTATGATCCATGTGGCACACTAATGCATGAAATGAAATGTTTAAGAAGGGTGCGCCCTGATAGCGCTCTAATGCATTGGGTTAAGTATAGTATCATGATATATCATGTGAAATGAGTGTTGAATCATGCTAATTCAAGGGAAATGAGGGGTTACTCTTGATTCATGTGCAATTTTGGTTTACTCATGCTATATGTGCAATGAGCCTTGGATCTTAATAATTCCTTGTTAAGTGTTGTTTCCACATCTCTATGTTATGATTATCATGTTTTATCATGACATTATGTTCATGTTTCTATTATGATACATTGATATGAATATTGTCTAAAAAGTATAGTATTCCTCATGTTATTCCATGTTTATTCCCTTTACGAGGATTTATTGTGAACCCTTTTCTTATGCATGTACTCAAGTATCCCATGAAATGCTAAGCACGAGGGAATGTAGTAGTCATGTAAGGGAAATTTTCTATAAAGATGTTGTATTTCATGTTTTTAAGTTGTTATGTAATGATCATACACCCCAAAGACACTAGACCTCAAGATCTTCCATGTTGTTTCAAGTGAAAAATTTATGTATTAATTCATGCTTAAGTTTGTAATAAGAGCAGGGTTGCTATAGAAAAGGTCTTAAAAATCTCAGCAATAATGTCAAAAGTAAATAAATTATACTTTTCATGACACAAAATGATGAAACAACTTCACCTCCATCCATTATCCATGTGAAATATGCAGGCTGCTTGTCCCACATGGAAGATAAGTCAAACAAAGATCCAAACATCCCATGGAGACTCGAGGTCTACTATGATGTTTGATGGATATACACCCTACTCATAACTAGAACTTCAAGGAAAAATAGTCCTCACTCATTTCTAACTAGATTCATCCTAAAAAAATGAATTAAGGAGCATTACATTCTCTGATACCATTTTTTAATGATCCAATTTTAGTTGTCATCAGAATCGGCACTTGACCCAGGCCATGGAAAGGCCCGAAGGGCATTCTTGATCCCCACACATTGGAAAAAGTGACCAAGTATCAACAAAAGAAAGTTGGAGAAAATTACCTAAATAAAAAAAAATAACAAACAAAAATTATTTACCGAATCTAAAAATTTAAAACAAACAGGCCTTAAACAATTTTCAAAATTTATTATAAGGTTTTTATATAATCCCATCAACTACCAAAAATTAAGGTTAATAAAAATCAGCTTGAAAACACAACATAGAAAGGGGACACCACCCAAAAATCCCACTCCAAAACATTTCCCATGAATGATCACTAACAACCCAAACAACCATCTCTATAATATTTAACCTTACTTGTATCAAACATAACCATGTATACTTACACACAAGGTTGTAAGTAGGGTGTGATCCATTTCCCAATATGATTCCAACCAAAATGATTCAATGTAATAATCAATAATTTTAAAATACACCTATAGGTTTCTTAAATGAATAAAATAATAGGTAAATTTTAATGGAAACAATTTTAAAGTAAAACCATTTCAAATCAAGGAAACAATAATCAAACCATCCACACCATAAAAGTAACCAATATACCTTATTATATACTGATGTAAAGGGCCACATAGCTAGAGAGAAATAATTAGGGGAATCACCTATAGGTATGAGATCGTAATGGGGCCCCAAAACATCATGTCTCGGTGAAACATGTCTTAGTAACCACAACCATATACTTCCTCATGCATGAGTCACTATTAAGGGACACCCCTATAACCTAATGGATTCAAATAATTATTCATGTTTAGTTAGAGTTGCCAATTTTAATCCATCTAAGATAAACTGGGCTAAATCCACTTCTGTATCATTAGAACACGAGTCTAACTCTTCCCACCTAGTTACGCAAGACTCTATTTTTTTCTCATTCAAGTTCCAAGTTCATATCACATGTAAAATTCATATAAAAACCCTAAAAAGGCACTAAACACACAAAACACCACCACTTTCACACCCAAACCGAATTTTAAAAGTATACACACACCAAAATATTCATTAAACATAGTTTTCAAACAAGCTTCTCACCTTCCATATAAATTAATAAACCACTAATAAAAGTTAATAAAATCATTCCAAGAAGTATGACACGGTATTTCACACATAAAAACCACTAAAAATCCAATTTTATGATCAAACACACACTAACACAACATGAAAACATAATTCATAGCCCTTGTGTATTTTAATAAACTAATAAAAAAAATTTATAAAACACTACCAAGTGACAGAATATGGGTCTATACAAAAAATAAACCCCATTTCATATAAACATGATAATTATGAATAAAAAATATTAATTTATTTCAAAAACTACATACGAACCACTCATATTAGTCAAAGAATATACTAAATTAATTTATAGTGAAAAATAATTCCCCAAATAATGTTTATGCTCAGAACCACATACCATTGGTGCCAAAATCACAAAGAATCGGTGAGAAGCTTTTACCGCACCTCAATCACACCAAAATCAAGAAAAAATAACATTAATCAAGGAGATCAGACCTAAAATATAATGATTAAACCCTAAGAACAAAACCATAAAGAGAATCAAATCCCTACAAAGAGGAAGAAAGGATTATCAGAGTAGATCACACCGGTAGGGAGGTCGTGTTTAAGGTAGATTCACAGGATGTGGCTTCACAGGAAGGGGGTCGCACATGAAAGGGTTCTATGGAAGGTTCCAACTGAGAAGTGGGGGAAAGGGGGAGCAGGGCACTGGAGCGAGGTCACTGGAGTGGAACTGACCAAGGGGAAGGAGAGTAGCACGCATGAGATGGTAAGGGCGGTAGGGTGTGATACGTTAGTGGGGAAGGTAAGAGGAGGAGATTAGTGGGAAAGAAAAATAAAAAAAAGAATAGAAAAAGAGAAAGATAAAAAAAGGGAAAAAATTAAAACCTAATAAAACCTAAATAAAAGAGTAATAATAACAATAATAATAATGAAATTAATAATTGAATAATAATAATTATTATTAATATCTTAATTTTTTTTATCATCATTATTATTAAAAAATTCTTAATTTCATTTTATTTTTCTCACTTTATTTTGTTTTCATTTCATTATTAATCTTAATGATATTTTTTGAAATAGGGAAGGCCACAAAATTAATGGAAGAATCCATACTTATTCGACCGTGCATTGCTTATGTGTCAGACACTGTCATGCTCAAAACACTCATTTATCAGTAAAAACACAAAATTAAAATTGGGACTCAGTTTGAACCTTGATAAAATATTCAAAACCAAGAAAAATAATAAAATGAAAATCATTAAAAAGTCAGGGTGTGACTCCTGTGAGGTATAGTGGGGAAAAACCCTTCTTATAAGCTATATCGGGGTCACCCGTTTGCTACAATAGGGATTAGCCCATCATATTTTTGGAATAACAAAGATGGTGAAACTCTATTTCAAGAGTACCCAATGCATTAGAAGTTTAACATAACCACCCTTCCTTGGTTTATTAAGCAACCACATTTCATTGGTTAATAATAAAACCACCCATATATGGTTTATCATGAAGCCACCCATCATTAATTAATAAAATATCCACCCATCCTTCGTTCATAATGGAACCACACATTAATTTTTTTATAATCAATGAACCGATCATCATAAAAAATTCCTAATAACTATAAAAACTCTTAAATCTGGTATTCTTGAATCATTAAAACATTCTATGAAATAAATAAAAATTTCATTTTTAGAATTACAAATTTTTTAATTATTCACACGTAAAATGGATCAAAATTCATTGAATATAATGATATAAAAAATAATTTATGATTATATATATTAAGTAAATTAGATATAATATAATTCCATTCACTCCATATATAGAATAAAAAACATTACTTTTTTTCTTTTGAAAAAAGAAACTTTAAAAAGAATTTTGTTTAATATAAATCCCCTTACGTAAAAACCCAAAAAACTCCCTTTTTAAAAACATTTGGGGAAAATTTGAAAATTATATTTTTCTAAAATATATTGCCATATAAATATATTCAAAAAAATCTTATAAAATGGAAATGAATGTGAATGATTTAAAAAAGTAATATTTTAAACATTTAAAATAATGGCGTTTAGTTAGAGATTCTATTATCTTGTATTCAAATATTCTGAACTCACAAATAATTTCCTAGATACTAAAATTAGAATCATTAATTACTTATTTCAGAATTTATAAAACACAAATTTATTCATTATAATTTTTTCATGTTCAATTATGGTCATTTCTCTTAATTATAATGTTCTATTTCGTTGTTCTAGGAGTGCCTGTTTTAAGGTTTCATTATTTGTTCACTTGTGTATAATTATGGAAGTTCCTGTAATATATATGAAATACTCCAGAAGTGGAATTAAATGGAACAAATGGAATTGAATAAGTATAAATGGTCCAATATATCATTTCTTTCTAACATTGGGATGATTAATTTGATTAAATGTTAAATGTTTAGTTTATTTTGTTGATTTTTCAAATAATCATGAAATAATATAATTTTATATAATATTATGAGTTTATATTATTTAAATAAAATAAAATAGGATAAAATATAATTATTATCATTATATTTAACCATAACAGTAGTTTTATGTCCATCCATGAATATGGTACTGGAAAATAAACAATCATTATCCACAGAGATGATTAGCCACCATAACTTGGATAATCGTTACTTTTATTTGAATAAGAGGAGATAATAAAATGGAACTATAATATATATTATTTTATAAATATAAAATTAAATTATATAAATTATAATATAGTTATTATTCCTTGATTTATGAATTAGGTGAGGAGAAGGTTCAAGAACAAATGAAATTAAGAGAGGTTGTTTGAGAAAGTGACCTCTAGAAGGTCATCTCCCTGAAGGACCCCTTAAAGAATTTGAAATTGCACTACTGGGATAGACCATTATATAATTGAAATGGGTAGAGTTGTTTGGATATTTTTTATAAGATATTTATATATATTCAAATCTATTTAGGAGAAATTGGGGGCGAGGAGTGATATTTATACCCGAGGATGAGTGGTTTTTTGTGATTAAATAATGATTTTATTATATTTAAAGACAACCAATTTTGGGTGGAAGAAATTTCAAAACACTATAATGATAATTAATTTTGTATATCTTTTTTAATTTTAGTAAAAACATCAACCACAACATTATTGTTTTAGTTTTTAGTTATTTTTAGCCTTTCCCTTTTAACTCTTACCCACTACATTGTTTTAATTATAGTGCATTAAATCATTCATTTACCACGCTAACATTTTTATGAATAAAAATGAGAATGAACATATTTACTATTTTGGGCCTTCAAATCCTAAAAAATGGAATACATTTTTTTAAATTAAATTCACATTATTGTAACAATTATATTTAATACAAAAACCATAGAGGTGCTGAAAAAGTGAGATTTTAAGAAGTGTATTTTCAAGAAAACAATGATTTTATTTTTACTATATGATTAATAATAATAATTTTATAAAAATAAATTAAAATTTAATGATATATAATATAGTGAATTAATTTAAAAAAATTCCTGATTATATATTATTTTAATTAATAAAAAATGAGAAACATAATGTATTTTTTAAAATAGTTTTTTTAAACCCCACTCATAAACATAAAAATTGCATATTATAAAATAATATATCAAGTTTAATATAAATTATATAAGTGGGTGAAATATAAAAAACAATAATTACGTTACCTAAATAACATATAACAAAATGGGACTTTTAAATTGTTCAATTCATTGTAATGAAATGATATTTTTCAAAAATCTATATTTTTCACTATTCAATGAAACCAAATATATTTTTAAAAATTTGAGAAATTAACCAAAATAAAAAAATATATATTTTGATTTTAGAAATGAATTTAATTTTATAAATTACTTTTGTTATTAGTTCCAGAATATAATTATATAGTTTTTTATAAAAAGTAATAAAAATAATATTTTGAAGGAAATATGTTTTTAATGAATAAAATTCATTTACTAAAAATATAGAACTTATTAATAATGAATTAATTAATAAATTATAAATGGGTATTATATATTTCATAATTTCATTAATATTTTTCATTCCTGCCAATTAAATGGATAGATTATAATGGCCACATCTGTATAATAAGATTATATTATTATCTTAAGCATGGTGTTATGTATCTTGTATGCTATTGGAGATAGTATTTTATGTTAATATCTCTGGATTTTATATTTTACCTCCCTTTAATAAATATCCTCCTCCCAATTTGAACTTTTCTTGAAAACCAAGGGTTTTAGTTTTAAAAATACATTTTTTTGAAAATCCCACATTGTAAAAGCATAAATAAATATTCATTTTCAAAAGAGAGAAATGGAAGTATGAAAGTCACATGTGATAATACATACTAGGTTTCAATGATGTAAAATATGGACATAGAAGATAAACTCTCACACCCATGGACAGATAGAGAGTGATAGAGAATAATTTATTGGGAAATTTATCCACCATGAAAACATGAATCTGTGATTGGTTAAAAGGAAATTCATTTCTTAATAAGAAAAAAATAATGGATAATGTATTTATTTCTAAATATTTTTCATAAAATTTAGGATTTATTTTAATATGCAGACTAAGAACATAAGGAATCATACTTACAAGAAAAGTAAAAATTCATCTTTCATAAATTTCCACCAAAATCATATATTTTTCCCGAAAAATGAGTAAGAAAGATGAATTACCATACCTAAAGAATCAGAATCAACTTAAACAGATCATAAAATCTCTAAACGTATAACTATTTATTCCAACTATCTTTAGTCAGTAACCAAAACAAAAATGGTTAGTGTGATAATATCAATAAAATCGTAATATACTACCTTATGAGGATTTTAAACACCCGGATACCTTTATTTACATTATATTTAAATCATATAATTTATGTAAAATAATTATGAGTGTCCCTACCATGTTAACAATTACGGTTATATGTGACTTATAACTTATGACTAAATAACATCCTATCCTCTAAAGTTATCTAAATAGAGAACTTATAGGAACTATAGGGACTCGAACACAAATTTATCATATTATAAGGATTATAAACAAGAAACAACATTATTAAGAACCCAATGATCATTTCAATATACAGTTTTAATGAATTGTGAAAATATCTTACATAGTAAACCCATATTTTAAAAATTGGTCACCACTTCTCTGTATCCATTTCTATAAAAAATAATAAAAAATTAAAATAAAACATGGTTTCTTTTTAGGATCGATCTTCATAATTTTCATCATTACCTCATCCTTGTCTCTCCTCTCCCTTATACACTGTAAAAACATATTAAATAATGGGATGAGCCCAGAAATCTTAGTAAAGCATTAAAAAACTATAATAATAAAATAAAAACCCTTTTTAAACACTTATGGGTTCACATTTACAAAATCATTTAAAAAGTATTTTAATATTAATAAAAAAATTGTTGATTTACAATATAATCATTTACCAATATTTTGGAGTCTAATAATGGGGATTACCCATATATTCTATATCGGGCTCACCCATGAGATATAATATTGCTCAACCCTTTATATAAATTATATCGGGCTCACCCTAGAGTTATAATGGGGATCAGGCATTCATATAAAAGGAAGATACAGTATATTAAAATTCCCTGCACAAAGTACCCAATTCATTGGTATTTATAAATCAACCACTCATCCATGATTTTTCACAAAACCACTGATGATCGGTTAAAAACATTAACAACTGTCCTTAGTTTATCATGAAATTGCTTTTCATTGGTTTTTAATATATCCAATCATCCATGGTTTATCATAGAACCACCCATTATTGGTTTATAACATAATCGCCCATAATCATAAAACATTCCGAATAACCAAAACATAAACATAATTCATGAAATAATTCATCATAAAAAAATTCTTTGGAGAAAATAATATTTTAATTATTTAAGTTACACATTTTAAAAATTAAGCATGTACAATGGAAAAAAGGTTCATTGTAAGTAACTATATAAACATGTAAGTTAATCTTCTAAATATTATGGTTCCATGATGGCCAAAAATTCTGATCATTCCATATATATAGTAAAAATATTCTATTTTGATTTTTTAAAAAGAAACTATAGAAGAATATTATTTTAATATAATGTCCCTTATGTTAAACCTTAAAAGATCCCTTTTTAAATAATTTGTGAGAAATTATAAATTTATTTCTTTTTTTAATTCATGTACATATAATCAAATTCACAAATTTCATTTTAAAATCATTGACATAAAATAATAAAATATTTAAAAAATAAATCATTTTAACATTTAAAATGACGTTTTTAGTTAAAGAGTCCCATATATTGTGATCGAAAGTTATAAAATCATTTTTATTGGCATAGATAATAAAATTAGATGCATTAATTAATTAATCCAGAACCTATTAAAAGTAAATTTTACTTATTAAATTTTTATTATTTTTATTTAATTCCATTTATACGAGTTATATTGTTTAATTTCGATGTTCATAGAGCATTCATTTTATTTCTTCATTGTTGATTAAATTGTGTACTATTATGTATTTCCTTGAAAATGTGAATAATACTGTATAAGTGTAATAGAATGGTTTTCAATCACATTAAATATAGCATTCATTTTGAACTATGGTTTGATTTGTTTGAATAAGAGGAGATAATAAAAGGGATGTATATATGATATTCTAATAACAACATAAAAGTAACTTAAATACATGTTAATAGTGTTATTATACCTTGATGGATGAATTATATGAGGATAAGGTAGATGAACAAATGAAATTAAGGTAGGTGGTTTAAGAAAGTCACCTCTTGAATATCACCTCCTTGAAGGATCCCTTAAAGAACATGAAATTGTTCATTTTGGTGAAACATGTATCGCATGTATGTGGTAATAGTATAAATGAGAGGATTTCATAGAGATTTTAATATCTTCATGGTTTGTGAGGAGAATGTGGGTGGTGAGGTGTGGTATTTATAATTGATAAGGGGTGGTATTATATGATTTAATAATGATTATATTATAGTTAAAGCCTAAATCATTAGGGTGGAATTAATTAAAAATAATTATATTGATAATTAGTATTTTAAAGTATGTTTAACGTCAAGGAAAACATTAAAAAATCATTTAATGTTGGATTTTCAGCTATTTTAATCCTTTACCTTTTAACATCAATCCTCTACATTGTCTTATACTATGGTAAATATTTATTTACCATGATATATTTTTTTATTAAAATTGAAAATGAACATATTACCTAATTTGGACCATCATATTCCAAATATGGAATCCATTTTAATAAATTCAATTAACATAATTCAGAAAATGAAATTTAAAACATAACCAATAAGTGTGACAAAAAACTGGTTTTTAAGTAGTGCATTTTTCAAGATAAAGTTGATTTCAAATTAAATAAATGAATAATAATAATTTATGAAGATAAATTAATATTTAATGATATATAATTTTTAAATTTACTTTAAAACATATAATGGATTATTTTAATTAATTAAAACTGATTAACATTATGAACATTAAAATAATTTTTAGAAAAATCATTATTTAAACCCAAAAAACATAATCTAAAATACCATATAATGTTTGATCAAAATAATTTAAGTGGAATAAATATAAATAAACAATAAAAATTTTACATGAAATAAAATTCAAAACATAAAGGGTCTTTTTAAATTCATTAATTATTCTGAAAAGAAATGATTTTTTACTAAAATATGTAGTTTTAACTAGTTAATGACAACCCAATATTTTCCAAATGAATCCCAAAATTTCACTAAAAGTAAATACTCATAATTTTATTTAAAAAATGATTATTTTATGAAATTAGTTTTACTAAATTTCTAAAAAATAATTATATTACATGTGCATTAATATTAATAAAATATTTTTCTTGAAGTAAATATGTATTTATGTATAAAATGAATTTAATAAAAAATATATACTTATTCAAAAATAATTAATTAATAAATTTACAATGAATATTATATACTTCATAATTTATTTAATATTTCTAATTCCCTAAAATTTAATTTCTAGGTTATAATGTTAAGATTTAAATAATAAGATTTAATTTTTCGGTTATTCTTGGTGTTACATATATTATATGCTATTAAAGACAATATTTCCTTTTAGAATCATCTGATGCTACATTATATTATAGTGTTGATCTAATTACACATGTTATTATTTACATTTTTTAATTCTAATTAATTAATTTCAGAAAATATGTTTCCATTATTTATCCCCCTTTGAAAATTAACTATAATGGTTATTCCCTACTAAACCAAAACATCCAAGTAAAGTGATAAATAAAAATAAAGGTATGGGTAATATAAATCCTCCCTAATTTATTACAGGCTTTTGAAAACCATGATTAAACAAATTACTTTTCCATACTAGTTTGGGAAACATTGTAATAAATATATCATAGAGCTGTTGAGTTCTTCAATTATGATCTATATTGATAATAAAATGATTCACCTTTTTATTTATAAGATGATATAAAATTTCAATATATGTTATATGTAACAATGTTATTTGAAATATTTAAAAACTGAAGAGTACTCAAATTTTCACAAAACATCACAATGGTAATATCATCTTCATTAATATGACCAGAAACTATTGTTTCAATCCTAAAAATTATATGTTATCAATTATGAAAAAATTATCTATATAGTCATTGAGATAAGTGATTTGATTCATTTAATTATTAAAAATATAAAACACTTGTTTAGAATAAATAATTCACCACTTATTAATGTCTTCTTAGAAAAATTATCTCCAATCTAATCTAAGTACATATACAAAATAATATCATGGCATTTTTCTATATTAAACACTAATACATGCTCTAGTGTACCATATACATACCTCATGACTCTTTTACCACAATTTTACATACTTATTCTATTAGATAATATATTTATATATCCATTAAAAAATATAAACAAAATTTAATATTTTTATTTCATGAATAACAAATTTGTAATAATTTCGTCAAATAATGTCTATTCCCGCTACTTTTTATCATCATGATTTGTAGGATTTTTTCTAAATATCAATTAAATTTGAAATTGTTCATAAAAATATGTCATAATTCATTAGAAACACTTTAATATAAACTCTTTGAGATATATTGGTGTAATCACATTTTTTATACATTTTATTTATATATATATAATAAATAAAATTATAATAAAAAATAAAACACTACTAAAGTCAATTTGTAAAAATAATCAACCGATTCCTATTTCTTCCACTGAATAGGAAATATTCATCATACACAATCACCATGAACATCATATTATTTTAAGATTTAAGCTATAGATTGTAATGAACACAACCTATCTTAAATTCATAAATCCTAATTTATCAGTCTAATGAAATTACTAGGACCATGACATTTTTTGTTATCCAAATAATTCAATCATTAATATATTCATCATAATTACTATCTATTAGTTTTATAACATCCCCAAACGTACACTCCTAGATATAGTTCTAAAATAATAAAAGTTATATTTTTGGATTTGATACCAAAGAAGTTGAAAAAATTCTATCCATCCGAAACATATAATAATAAAATGAAATATTGAATCACAAATATTTTAAAGAACATTTTATGTGTATATATTTAGGGTATTAAGATAAAATATTTCATAAAAAATATCCATTTTTTAAATGAGAATTTCTACCACATAACATAGTATTTATTATTTCACATTATGTCTTCAAAATAATGTATATAAATTCATTCCAAATAAAAATAATTTAACAACATGCATGACAACCTAGAGAAATGGAAACATAACAAAGGTGTGTTTAAATTCCTAGTAATGGAAAATATAAGAATTAAATATTACACTTTATTAGTCACAATAATATGAGAGTAAGGTTATGCTTAAAAAATCAATGAATATGATTATAAAACAAGAGAAATTATATCCATCATTAACAGGATCATCAGACATGAAAACATAGAATAATGATTTAATGAAATCAAGATTCATCAGAATCAATAAGCAGGATCCATGAGATATCAATCACGATCAATATAACCATTTATATCCTATAATAAGAATAAAAAAAATTATATTTTTATATTGGTATATATTTTGTATAGAACACTTATCAAACCCTTTAAAATGGAATTACTATATGATTGACTTCCATACCTGATAATTTAAAGGGATTTATTTGTTCACCAATTTTATAATTTACATCTAGATCATCTAATGATATTGAGGTTCACACATCATATAAAAATATCCACCAACCATTACAAAGTATATAGATCATCTATTTAATAAAAAATTCAAAAAAAATTCTTTTTTCCTTTTATATCAACCCAATACAAGGGAAAATAAATGGGTCCCATGACAATATATCGGAAACATGATTGACATTTTTAAAAGAACATGGTTCCAAAATAATATCATTGATTCAGGATTTATGTGTGGAACAAAATGGGCTCCATAACAATCTATTCGAAACACGACTAACGTAGGGAAATGAAATGGGTTCAATAATAAAATTACTCAAACAATACTGCTCCATACAAAGAAATAATGGGTGTGGTATCTTTATAAAATGTCCTTATTGAAGAATAATTAACAAATATGTTTTTTGATGTTGATGAATGTATATACCATTATATTTTCAACAAAAAATTATTGAGGAAAAAAACCTTTTAATTTTGAAAATCACTTTAAAAATTCACATAATATTGAAAAATAATAATTTTCATTGAAATTATCCATGGAGAAATATAATATAACATTATAGGAAAATGATGTAATGAAAACATAAAAAACCATTCACTTCATAAATGTTAAAAATAAACATTGTTTTAAAAACATTTTGAAAAATGGAGTCAAATAAGGCTCTTTTGGGAAATGATAGGAATTTTACATTGAAAACCTTTTAAAATAAGGTAAAATATCATGTAAAATAGATTTAGGAAATATTTTATTTTTAGAAAACAACACTTTTGAAAAAACTGTATAAAATATTGATATAGAAGATAATGATAGTGGAATAAAAAAATACATGATCAGTATAAATTACAAATTAATTAATTAATGATTATTTAATATATATTTTTAAAAGGATATGGGAAATACCGATTTTATAAGAAATAATAAACCAAAACATGGAACCAATGAGTGTACGAAAAAACAAAGAGATCTTCCCAAAGCATAAAATCTAGCTACCTATCTTTTTCCTCAATCTTACACTTAGTTTTATTTCTTCCCCTATAATTTCATTGCATTAATCTCTTCCACATCCACACACCTGAACTCTAGATCTCCCCCCACATTAAGGAAGATATATAATCCTTTATAGTAGAGTCTCAACAATAGTGTTTTCTGAGATAGAGATATCCACCTACATATCCTTGATTTTTTCAGGGGAGGTGTTGTTGACCTCATCATCCCCTCAACCACTATTAAACCAACTTGAGGAATATTCTGTTGATTTTTTTGGTTTCTTTTTAACATGAATCAAAGGGGCCATATATGTATCATGTATCTTAATGGAACAATAATTTTTTTTTATAAGGAGTTGGAGTTGGATTACCTACTGTTGGTTACTCAACCATCACATGGGTATCAAAAAAAGGCTCTATTATCTTATTCGAAACAAGTTGGAAGCCGAAATTATACATGATAGACTTTTAAGGAGAAGGAAATATTTTAGGAGTGAGGGGGGAATCAACTTCTAAAATTTTCTTACCCTTTTGGTTTCCTCAAGAATCCATTCTTTCATAATAATGTTGATGATCTTCCACTTCTTGAATTTAATCTTCATATACCTGTTCAACCATTTGATCATTGCCACTGCCTCTAATTTTGGGTTATTTTGTTTCATGTCATCACATAATATATTCTTAGATGTATCATCAATAATGATATCCACCTATTTCCAGAATATAGAATTCCAAAATTTATACTTTTTCTCAGAAGTAGAGACATTAACATCCAACAACCCCATTCCATTTGGCTCTTTAGAGGCAGAAATTGACACATATGCCACATTTTTAACTCGATATTTGTGGGAATATACATCAATAATAGTATATTTTGGCATGTTAACCACTGTCATATTTGACTTACTTTAATATATATCGGAGGGTGACCTCTCATCCCACATCTCTCATAAGAAACATTCTTCATACATAGCTCCAACAAGTGCCCAAAAACCATATAGTTACTGTCGAAAAGAGTTTTTCTTTATTCTACATCAGTTTGTATGGTATAAAAATGAGTTGAAAGAGGTACCTTATCAATCAGGATTGAACTGAGATCAAATTCCACTTGAATTATGGAAAAGTGGCTAAATTGAACATTTGCAGTCTCCTTGTCGAGACGAATAGGAGTCACGAATTTTATGCCAATGTCATATAGAATTTTAAGATTCCATATCACCCAATTGAGCCCACGTAGAATAACCTAGACTTGAAAAAACACATTCCTAGCATGCGAGACACTAAAGTCTAAAGACCATTCATATAAATAAGTTCTACTAGGTTTTAACAATAGGGAACTGATGCACCATGTAGGATGTCTCAAAACATCTGAAGGAAAAGTACTGAAAAAAATACATTCCCAAGAGAGAAATATTTCTAGTTGGAGAAACCCCACAAAATTAAGATCCTTCAATTCAAATCCTCAACATTATAGGGTTATTCACCTTTAGGTAAAACAATTTTTTCAATCAAATAATTCTTTCTAATTTCCATTATCTTAGGAAAAGAAATAGGGTTGGCTTCAACCTGGACTGATGAACTCATATGATGGATTCTACCAGGACATGAATCCTTTGTGAAATCCAATGATCTGTCACCCAATGTTGACCCTACAGTTGGCAAACACTTCTTCGCATTAGTATAAGATCCACACGAAACATCACATCGAGGTGTCATCCAAGTGTCTGACAACGGTGCATCTGAGGTAGAAGGTTTCACCACTACTGTACCCTTACAGAAAAAGGCTCCTTATCAGCATATTTCCAGACCAAAAATCATTAATCAACATCATATCTGAATAACATACCTAGATCCATGGGGGAATGAGTATAGTATGGATCAATCGATTTCCCTGCACCCTTATCTATACGAGCAGTGAATGAATCACGAGATATGCGAGCTACCATAGTGGAGGGAACCACTGATGTAGATCTATCATAAGTAGAGAGAAGATGATTTCAAAGATGTGAAAACCTCCTAGAGGAATCTTAAACCCTAGAATGAATCATCATGTCGAGGGAAATTTTTCCAGCTATCTGTCTATATATTCTCTAATTTAGTGATGATTCTTTAAAAAAATGGAGTAAATTTAACTAAAACATGTTAAAAAACATTAAAAAATAGTAGAAAATAAAGGGTTTTGGTTCATGAAAATTATTTTGTATGATTATTTCCAAATGAAACTTGATCATAAAGAATATCGAATGAAGGGAGATTGTAACATAATGACTTTTCCACTTTAGTAATATTTCTAATAGAAATCATAATGGAAAAATAAAAACAAATTAAAAGTTATGTATCCTAACCATAAGGATTTTTTGGATATAAAATTATATGTGTCACTATATACCCATCATTACATAATATTTTTTTTAACAGTACAATATGCTTTAGTGAAGTGAAATTGAGATTAAGTCCTTTATGATTTTATTAACCTCTAGATAAAAACTACATGAATGATAGAATCTCATTTGGATATATAAATACCAATAATTTTCAAAAAAAAACATAAATTGTTATTATATACATCACAATTTAATTACAAGTGGTGAATATAACATATGTATCCCAAAAAATAAAAATTATGATGTGAAACCCCTAATTTGGAGTCGAGATATACTAGGTGTTTACTTTAAATATTTTATAAATGGATTATATCAATTATTTTATTTATTAATAACCCATGAAATGTTTAAAAAATTAAATATAAATTAATTGGTTTATTTATATTCATGAAATATTTTAATAATTAATCGGTTAAGTCTATACCAGGTGTTTTTAGTACGTTCAGTTCATTGCTTCAAAATGAATTTGGTGTGTTGACCATGATCCAAGTGTTAAATATATCAATATCTTCAGAATAATTATCAATAAATTTTTATAATAAGTTATACCAATTATAATTTCAAAACCAAATGTGAAATATGGTTATGAAAAATCAAAAGTGTTACAGTCTTAGAGAGGGTAGGTTGAATGTATACTTGAGGAACGTGTACATATATCATCAATGTTTATAAAAATATGTAATGTAATAAATTAAAATTATATAATAATATTAAACATCCTATATAAAAATATACTTATTTAGAAATACGTATATATTTAATCCATATTTTTTGGTAAGGAATAAATAGTCACATCACTTTATAGAAGCAGTATTCAACATGTTTGCAAGAAAAACGTTATCATTTTTGAGTGAGTATAAAGGAAATAAAAGAAATTATATATTATAATTTAATAATGATAAATATGTTATTAATACAATTATTATTTAATTTATATCACATATATTATTTAAAACTATCATTATTATCTTCTATATAATGAACTAGTGAAAATTGAATCACATCACATTCTGAGACGACATTCTTCCGTATAGATGAGGGATATCATATTATCCCCCATGTAATAGAAAATAAAACTTTATATGTGAAATATTATTTAAATAAATGTAAATATGTTACTTATATCATATATATAATTTCAATTAATCATAATATCAACCTGTGAAAGGGGTATATTTAAAATGAATGACATCTATTCACGAGGTGGTAGTCTGCCACACACATAAATGATGATTTTATATCCATTTCAAGGAATAAGAGAAAGATTTAGGTTATTAAATTAATATAATAAACTCTAATAATATTTTATATACTGGTTATATTACATAAGTGTAATTCAATATGATTTTAAGGAGGTGGATAGATAAATAATATAAAAATGCTTAGTTAAGAACAATACATATTCTTCATATATCCTCAATTAGTTAGGAACAAAAGGATTCATATGATGTAATTATGATGAAGCTATCTAGGATTGGTTTAGGTATTTTATGAATACATTATGGTATGAACTTTCTCATCCAATTTATTTTGATGGTTTGTAGTGGTTAAGAGATGGGGTGGACTTTTATAAGTGAGGTTAGTGGCATAATTGTAATTTTTGAAATGAAAATGTGTACCCACATTTTTCTCTGACTAAAAGGACCCAAAAAAGAAAATTAGTGTCCCTAAATAATTATATGGAATAAATATTAACAAAAAATATTTTTTACACTAATTATTATGTCATTTTTATCCTTATCATTTTATTTTAACCATTAATAAAGCCATTTTTACCTTAACCACAATAACTAATTTTTTCTATTTTATCATTCCATTATGGCCAAAAATGAAGTTGACCTTATTAGATAATATAAATAACTATTAATAAAAATATGGATTTTCATGAGTACCTATACACACACACACACACACATGCAAAACCAAGTCCCACACACTGAAAATAAATTAGTATCGCTAAAACAATGTTGAGTACAAGTACAACCAATATAAGTGGTCCGGATTACAAACATAGTAAAAGAAATGAAAACAGAAAATTATAAAAGGAATATCCAATGACCATCCATGGAAAACCCCACCTGATCATGAGAGTAGTATATCTACTAGAATTTTAAGTAGAATGTCCTGTCCAACTGATCATACTTGGCCCTGCCTAGTCCTAGGCCACCAAGTCCACCATCTTAGCATCTATCGATCCTATCTCCCTGAGCAACTCTGGGTCCTGGTGCACTGAAGTCTCTATTGAAATGTTGATCATATGCACTAGACACAACAAGGGCAGGCAATTCCCGTGCTGGGTGAGTAACAAAATACTTATTAGGGACCCCAAACACAAAAATTAATTACCACACAGTAATTTCTCAAAGTAAAGAACGAAGCACAAGACAGATCCCACTAGGTATACATTTAGGGTATTGTTAGAAGAATCATCGATCTCATCATCGAACACCTCAGCTGGTGAATAACTCTCCCTCTATAGATTACAGTAGGCTTTCTAAGTCACACAGATGTTCTTCACACCATCCTTGGACAACTTAGGTACACCTTCAAATCCCATATCGTGGGCCAGCAAAGTCACAAAGAAGTTCTTCCCACTAATCTTGTCACAATGAGGTACTCCTCCTCGTCACATACTATGGGCCTACAAGGTCACCAAAAAGTAATTCCCATCATGGGTCTGCAATGTCACATAAAAGTGGTTCCCACTGGGCCATATTTGTGTCATATAGAGTCAAAATTTAGTACTTTTCATGTCTTATCCAACAGTAGGGTTTTTTAAATAGCGCACCTAGGAGAACCGCTACTCATGCCATTCATCACATCTTAACACCCTTTAAATCCTCCTCAAGGCATGTCAAAAGATTCGCCTCATTGAGAGGATACCAAATCTGCAAATGGCTCCTCAATCAAATGTGCGGGTTGCATGATACAGGGGTTTTAGTAAACTGGTGAAGGTTGCATCTGGGCCTAGTCCGACTTAGTTGGACCGACCCGACCAACCCGTCTCATGGTTCACACATACCCCGGTTTAATTCAACTGACTCGACCTCACCCGGTTAGGGTCTGGGTCTGTCCGGTCCGGCCTGGCCAGTGGGTCCGACCTAATAGGCCTTGCTAGACCTGGCCCGATTTGGCTAAGGGTCCAGCCCTCTAGGTCGCCTGGAATCTCAGTCTAGTCTAGCCTAGCCTAAAGGGAATGGGTTAGGCCTGCTATCACAGGTCCAACCCACTAGCTGGACGCGTGACCCACCAGCCCGAAGCCCAGACCACATGGTGTGGGTCAGTGGTGCGCTGCCTGACCGTAACGCGGTATTCGGTTGCTTCCGTCTCCCTAATTCCCCATGAGACATCGTGAGTCCTCCCTCCTTCCGTGGTCAAAAAACCACATCACCATCTCATTCGGGTGGACCCAATACAGGCCACCCCTCCACGCGGCGTAGAAAGACATCTTCCACAGGTCACCACACTTGCTTTGGTGGTCTGCTTTCTGATCAGTCTTTTCTTACGAGTCTCTTAGGTCACCACCATCACCATGATGGTCTCAGATGTTCCTTACCACCATTTTAGATAATCCGTTCACAAGGAGCACACATGCGGAGGGATTCAGGCCTTTGTTCGCGTTAACCCGCATCCTCTGCCTTAGAAGTTCTAAAACCAGGGAGGCTCAGGGGAGATGTTTAAACATAGACAAAGATAAACTAATCTTGGATATGGAATCCACCAAATAATATTACCATCCCACATAATCAAACGAGTCTCATATCAAATTTTTCGTGGGTTGATAAATGTTCATCGTTTTAGAAAATAACAAGGAAAAACATAAAAATAAAACAACCCCTACTTCATTAACCCTTCGATACTGCATCATTTCATCCTTGAGGTTTCCAGACGTCAATGTCTTTCAACACTTCCAACTCCGTTCTTAGAGGTGTGTCAATGATGTTTGAAATTTTTTGTTGTTTTTCGTTCTTTGATGGAGTGGAAGTTCGTCGGAGATTCCTTATAAAATCCTCATAGATTAATTACCCATTCCACCGACACGTCAACCAAAATAAAAATGAAAATACATCGTAGCATTTCTATTACGCTACGATGTCACATATTTATGTTATTTAATTTATGAAATAGATTTGGTGTTACACATCATTAAAGTGTCATTATGCTGCGAGATAACGATCCATTAATGAGCCTTATCAATGTTCCTCATCAATGAACTGTAGTGTTTCCATTTTTCACTCAATAGATGGGAACTAAATAAAAAAAAATTTTCTGTTAGGCACTTTCTGTCTATAGTTAAGTCATTTCAAGGTGAGTCCCGATGTTCCATGTTAAACTGTGCCATCAAATTTTTTATCCGATCACCAGTTCAAAGGTTATAAAAACATACTCCCATATTTATTGAAGAGTACTTAAAAGAACTTCAAAATTCAATTCCGGGCTTGCCAGTCCTTGGAATCATGTGCCATTAGAGAGTGTGGTCTCAAAATAATTACATATAATTAAAAAAATTAGAAAAAACTTATGAGACACTAAATTATCCCCACCACAGGGTTATACATCTCTGAAATCAAAAAAAACCTAATCAAATAGAAGGGGGTACTGAGCACGAATCAGAGCCTTCGACTCCCATTAGCTCTCCTAAATATTCCCAGGTTGCCACCAAACTCGGACCAGAGAACTGAACATCCCCTATAGGACATGCTCCTATCGATTCTCTATCTCCACCTGGAACTCTGCAAACATCTCCCCACCATCAATGTCCATATCGCCAAAGTTGATGATGTGTGATGGATCATGAATGTATCTCCTCATCTGCCACATATTGAAAACATCATGCACCTGATGCATATGTGGGGGAAGATCTAGGTGGTATGCCACCTCACCAACTCTTTTTAGGATATGAAGAGGTCCGATGAACCTTCTAGATAGCCCTTTTTACTAGAAAAATCCATGCATTCCTCATCAGGGTGAGACCCAAAAGAATACATAATCACCCTACTCAAACTCCAAGGGTCTCCATATCTTATCAGCATAAGACTTTTTCCATCTCTGTGTAGTCCTCATCTACACTTGTATGATCTACACCTTCTCGGTTGTATCCCGTACCAACTTTGGACCCATGATTGTTGACTCCACTTGGTCTATCCAGCAAAGGGGTGATCTAAAAGGCCTCTAGTACAAGGCCGCAAGCGGTGAAATGCCAATGGTGGAGTGATATATGTTGTTTTATGAAAACACTACTAGTGGAAGTTGGTCCTCCCAACTGAAAAAAAATTCCAAACATACGGACATAGAATTTCCTCCTAGGTCTATATGGTCTGCTTCATCGGACCATTCGTCTAGGGATGAAAAGTCGTGCTCAAGAACATCTATGTACCAAATGCCTCCTGTAATCCCTCCATATCCAAGATGTAAAGAGAGAATCACAATACAAGATGATCATCGAAGGCACCCTATGAAGCTGCACAATCTCCTGGACATAGAGGCATCCCTATCCCTCTACTAGTCCCTGCTCCTAGATGGGTAGGAAGTGAGCCGACTTGGTGAGCTGGTCGACAGTCACCCAGATAGAGTCGTATCCTCCGGTTGTGCGTGGTAATCCTATCACAAAGTCCATAGAGATACCATCCCATTTCCAGTATTGTACCTCGAGTGGATGGGCCAAGACTAGTGGAACTTGATGCTTGACCTTAACATTCTCACAAGTGAGGTATCGTGAAACGAACTCAGCCACCGCTTTCTTCATCATTGGCCACTAGTACTTATGTTGGAGGTCCTAGTACATCTTCTCGACACTAGGATGTACCTACAAGGGGGATGTATGGAACTCCCTCAACACCTCCTCCTGCAACTTCACTAGCGCTATAGTACACCCTCTTAAAAGGATGAAGCACTCCCCACCTATCAAAAATCCATCGGGAGCACATAATGAGGATAACTGAGCACGTCGGGCTTCATAGTCAACATCCACCAGCTGTGACTCCCTGAATCACTATAAGATTGTGGGAGTAACAATCATTGATTGAAGGTAAGAATCTTCACCATCATCCATGAATCATATCTTCATTGCAGCCAACTACTCTGTCGCCTCACTCAACAGCTACAAATTGGTCCTCCTACTGAGTGCATCTATCAGCACATTCCCCTTTCTAGGAGTATAGACTATATCAATGTTATAGTCCTATAAGAACTCTATCCATAATCATTGTCTTAGGTTCAGGACCTTCTAGGATAAGATATACTTGAGACAATTTTGGTCAATGTAAACTGTAAATCATTCACCAATCAAGTCTTGCCTTCACATCTTCAAGGAAAAAACCACTACTGCTAACTCCAAGTCAAGGGTAACGCAGTTCTGCTCATGCTACGTCAACTGGAATTATCCATAGCTGATTTCTAATTCTCCTTCATAAGTACACAACCTAGTTAGTTCCCTGATGCATTGCATTAAACGACATACCCAACGCCCTCCTCAAGTAGTCTCAAGATGGGGGCACTAGTCAGTCTCTACCTCAGATCCTAGAAACTCTGCTTCCATTTCTATGTCCACTGAAAGGATTGTCACTTCCTTTTCAAATCCAATAAGGGTGCTTCTACTTGGAAAATTTAGGCATGAAACTCTAATAGGAACTAGGAAACCCTAAGAATATCTACACCCCAGTCACACTCCTGGGTGGAACCCAAGAAAACACCACCTCTATCATTGTCGGATCCACTGCAACTCCCTCCATTGAGATCACGTGTCCTAGAAAATGGACATCAGAAATCCAAAACTAACAATTAGAGAACTTTCCATATATATGTTTCTCTCAAAGTGTATCTTGGACTATCCATAGGTGTGTATCATGCTCCTCCTCTGACGTCGAGTACACCAAGATATCATTAATGAAGACAAAACCAAACCGGTCAAGGTATGGATGGAAGATCCTGTTCATGAGTACCATGAAAACTGCTAGGGCATTGGTAATTCCTAAATACATCACCATGTACTCATAGTGGTCATACTAGCACATAAAGGTTGTCTTCATTACATCCTCGTCCCATACCCAATACTGCTGATAGCCTGATCTGAGGTCTTTCTTTGAGAACCAAATTTCCCCCTTCAGCTGGTTGAAGAGATCATTGACTCTCGATAGTGGATACTTGTTCTTCACTGTCACCATGTTTAGGCATCGTAAGTCAATAAAAAACCTCAAACTCCCATCTCCCTTCATGGAAAAAATCAACAGGTCTTACCATGGTGAATCCCTGGGTCTTACGAAATGAATCTCCTGAATGCCCTCCAAAAGTACCCTCTTCTCGTGATGCTCTATGGGAGCCATCCAATATGCCGGTGTGGATATCAGTGCCGTCTTGGGGTACATGTTGACATAGAATTCTACCTGTCTATGAGATTTTATTACTGAACATCCTTAATAAAACATTTTCATACTCATCCACCACTACTAGAAAACATGGAATCCTCTCATCCACTGCACTGAGGGTGAGGCTTTCCAACTGGTGAGTGATCAGTTGCACCATCATCCGAGAAATCATGTCCTACGCTGAAAGGGTTTCCTTCTCACTGGTTAAGGAAAACCTTGTCCCATCTTCATGGAAACATCACATTGTACACCTAACATAGTGGATTTGATCATGGACAGTGGATAACCTTTCCATACCTAAGATGAGTTAGTCAGACCTCAACACCGCTAATAGGATATCCCAGCCAAAACTCTCACCTCCAAGAGTAAGCTCACAATGCAAGAAGCAGTGTGTAATCATTGAATCCTCTCTCGTAGGAGTATCTTTACATATGTATTGAACTAAATGCTCCAAAAAAATCATTGAGCTCCGAATGAGAGTCGTAGTAAAGAAGGAGTGACTGAAACCTATGTCTATAAGAATTGGAAATAGGGTAGAGAGGACACAGATCATACCTCGGATCATCTGTGGAGAGTTGTGGATTTATGCATTCACTTTCTAAAGCTATACCAACCCATGTACGCATACTCCATATTTTTAGGGTGGACCACGCTGGGAGTGGTGGTAGTAACACCTAAAACCGGCACCCACCACCTACTACTCAGCCTTCCCCCTACCACGTACACCGCTCTGTGGACCCCCTCACTCGAACTGCTGCCACTGCCTCGGCAGCCCCTTGACCATCTACTGGTCATATGTACAGTGGGTCCGGAAGTCACACGCCTTGTGTCCCTACCCATTGCATGAGAAGAAAATCCTGGTTCCTAGATGACCCCCTCTATTCTGGGAGCCCTGAACTGCCGACCCTGAGCCCTATGGTCATCCTCTGAAAGAACCAGCCCACTTGGGCCCTCCCTTTTGCTGTCGATTGCCTGTTAAAGACTCCACCTCCTAGGGTATGATGGTAGCTCTAGCTGTTGGTTCCTGCTCCACCAAGATTTTTTGTGCCAGAAGAGCTCGTTCTAGCACCCCAGCCTGAGTAGGGATATTTATAGACAACACGAACACCCTGATTTCTCACATAAGTCCCTGCTCAAAGGATTGATCCCTGAAGAAATAGTCTCATACCATATCTGTCAAGTAGTGTGATAGCTCGGTGAACCTCGATGAGTACTCATCCACCGTCACACTTCCATCTTGTAGGTGAAGTATCTCATGAATGCGTACTGAGAACAAGGTCACAGGGAAAAACTCATCCCTAAAAGTACCTTGAAGTCTTCCTAGCTGAGGGTCGCCTCATCGTGCGTCTCGGTGGTGAAGCTCCAGCATCTCCATAACCATCCTTACAGAATGCTAACTACTAAGATCACTACCTTGTTAGGTAGTGTCCTCACTAAGAAGAATACCTGCATCACTACCTCAAGCCAGTCCTCAGCAACCTAAGGATTTGTCTCTCCCCTGAACCTGGGAGGTCTCTATCTCTAAAACTCATGTAGGGAACTGATTCTGTGCATGTCTGTTACCAGAACAACTAGATGTAGATGCTTACCATCGAATAATGGTAACACTGGTGCACCACATAGTAGGGAATCTCTATAACTACTCCCTGAATGGACACCTCGTCACTTGGTGTGATGTCCTCACGACCTCGTATCTAGATCCTGGATGTTTGTATACATGGAGGCATTCTGATATTGATAAAAATATACCACAGTTAGAAGGTTATACCTAGTGAGATGCCTTTTATTAAGGAGACACTTAAGCAACCATTTTTTTTCATATATAGAGTAGAAAAATAGAATTCAAGGTCCTAGTGTATGGATACATCGACTGCCACAAAAATACTAGACTCCCCAAATCTGGAATTCTGACTCGAAACACGTAACATTGTTTCCCAAAAAAAACATAGACTCACAAACTTTATGGTAGGATCGACCACCCTTTGATACCATTTTTTCCAGAACCGTCCCACGGGGCCCTTGGCGTGACTACCCCTAGCTCGCATCTCGAAGGCCAGGGGCTAGTGACAAGGGTCAAAGGTGTCAAACTGCAAGTGGGAGGAATTTTCCTGATTACCCATACGCACAAACACGCCCAACCAAGTCCCACACACAGAAAGGAAACATGTTTCACTTAAACAATGTAGTGTACAAGTAAAAACAACATTGGTGGTCCAGAATAAAAACCCCATAAAGGAACTGAAAATAGAAAAGTATAAAAAACAAACTTTGATGACCATCCATGGAAAACCCCACCAAATCATGAGAGTAGTGTATCTACTATAATTAAAAGTAGAATGTCTTGTCCACCCGATCTTACTAGGCCCCGCCTAGTCCTAGGACACCAAGTCCACAATCATAGCATCTGTCAATCATGTCTCCTTGAGCACCTCTGGGTCTGGGTCCACCAACGTCTCTATCGAAACATTGGTCAATGCAAGATACACAACACGTGTGGGTGAATCCAGTGTTGGGGTGAGTAAAAAAAATACTCACTAGGGACCCCAAAACAAAAAAGGAATGACCAAACATAAATTCCTCAATGTAAAGAATGAAGCAGAAGATAGCTCACACCAAGTATACATTTAGGCTAGTGATATAGGAATCACCAGTCACATCATCGAATACCTATGCTACTGGAGAACTCCTCCTTTATCGAGAAAATTGGCCACCCAAGTCACACATAAGTGCTTCCCACTAACCTTGGACTGCTTAGGTACACCTCCTCATCGGATATCATGGGCCAAAAAAGTAACACAGAAGTGCTTCCCACTGATATTGGACTGGTAAGATACACCTCCTCATTGCTTACCATGGGAATTCAATGTCACATAGATGTTCTTCCCCCTATGCCATAGTCGATTCATACAGAATTGGATGTCAGCAGTCTTCCGGTCTCATCAAATCGTACGGTTCTATACGTATCACGCCTAAGAGAAATGCTCCTCAAGACATTCATCTCATCTCAAATTCCAAGAAAGACTTCTCAAGGAATGCGAAAAGATCTGCCTCAATGAAGGGGTTCCAATTCCACAAATGTCTCATCAATTGGACGTGCAGTTTTCAAGATACATGTGTTTTATTAAATAGGGGTTTGTTGCATCTTGGCCCGGTCATACATGGTTAGGCCGACCCGACCAACCTGGACATGGGGTCCCACATCCCCCCATTTAATTTGACCGACTCTACCTAAACCAGTTTGGGTCTGGGTCAGTCTGGTCCGGCCTGGCCAGTGGGCCAGGCCCAATGGGCCATGCTAGACCCGACCCAGTTTGGCCAAGGGTCCAGCCCACCAGGTCACCTGGTGACCCGGCCCGAAGGGCCCTGGTCTGGACGGCTAGCATGGGTCTGGCCTATTGTGCACTAGTTTGGACCACCAGCATAGGTCTGACCTCTTGGTGCTGGTCAGGCCCTCTAGTTGGGGGCAGGTTGTACCAGCCTGAAGCTTGGCTTGCGCAGTGCAGGCCTGTGGTGCACTGCTTATCCCGGATGTAGCATCCAGCCACATCCATCTCCCTGCTACACCGAGGGACGGCGCATGGACTCCCTCATATCGAGGTCAACTGAACATGGTTCCAACTCATCTGGGAGGCCAGGACATGGACCACCCCTCGACACAGCGACCGACATAACCTTCTTTGGGCCACTAGAGTATCTATAGTGGTCTATTTTCTAATTTGTCTGTGCATACGTGTCTCTTAGGTCACCTCCATCATCGGGATGGTATCGTACATTCATTGCTTCCATTTTGGACAATTTGTTCACAAGGTGTTCATAGACAGAGGGGTTTGGTCCTACGTTTGTATCAGCCAGTGCCCTCCACGGTAGAAGTTTTAATACTGGGGAGGCTTGGGGGAGATGTTCAATCATAGAAAAATATAAAATAATCTTGGATAGATAATCCCCCAATTAATGTTACCCTCCCACATAAATGCATGATTCACAAATAAACATGTTTGTGGGTTGATCCACGTTCACCATTTCTTGTAATGAATAAGGAATAAATTAAAAATAAAACAACCCCTACTTCATTGATTCCTGATTCCATAGTGTTTTTCTCTTGAGGTTTCAATACATCGACGTCGTTCATTATTCCTGACTCTTTTCTCTGAGGTGCGTTGAAGATGTTTAATGTTCGTTGGAGTTTTTCATTCATCATTAGAGAGGAAGTTCATAGGAGGTTCTTTAGAGAATCCTCAGAGTTTAATTCCTCATTATACCAACTCATCAACCCAAAAAAGGAAAACACATCACAGTGTTTTCTATTACACTCTGACTCCATGTCATTACACTATTTCATTTTTGAAACATCATCATTGTTATGAGTCATTAATGCATTATTACACTATGAGTTAACAAGACATTAATAACACTCATCTATGTGCGTCATCGCTGCACCGCAACGTCTCCGTATGCTACTTAATGGATGGGAAAAGAAAAGAAAATAACATTTCAATGAAATATTATTATTTTATGAAATTTCTGAAAAATAACTTTTCCTCTTTCCCCTTTTCAGACAAATTTATGTCATTTCTAGGAGAATATTGGCATTCCATGTTCAATGGTGCCCTCATATTTTTGATCTGATCACCGGTTCCATGTTAAACAGAGCCCTCATACTTCCTAATTTTTCAGATAGGTTTTAATGACTATAAATTTCATGGGATATTTAATCTTAGTTTTTTTATGTCGAATATTCCATTGATCATAGTTTTATTTTCTAAACATTTGGGTTGTTAAATCCTCCACTAGAGTTAATAAATTTCATCTTTTAAATTTAAACATTATATAGGTAATTAAATTTTGGTTATTATAAAATTTTTTTTCTAGAAACGCACATTGTAAAAAAGGTTCATAAAACATCCTCTTGATAAGATAAAAATGATTTATGAAGGTCATCTTGATATATATATATATATATATACTAGTTTTCCAAATAGTAGAGCATAAATAGGATGTGATGATTTGTACGTAGAAGTAAAGTGTAATTCCCAAATAATGATATATACAGATATGGTTCATTGATCACAATAAAGTGATTGATCAAGAAAAGTTAAAAACAAAAAAATTAAAAAAAATATGTGTGGAAAAGTTCATTGATATCTTCAGAGATGATTGTAATGAGACAATATTTTTATCATAAACTTTTACTATATATTAGGAATTCCATTTCCATATATATGGATATAATAATTAAATAAACTTACTTTCTGTGTAAAACATTCTAATTTTTTTTAATTTCAACCACATTCTAGTTAGGATTTGTTGGTCTTCCCCTTCACCTATTTAAAAAGCTAGCTATTTTCCCAATTTTCACATTACATGGCCAACTGTTGACAATGGAATTTTCTACAAAAAATCTTCATGGGCCTCAGTTGTGAGTATTTTCAGTAAAATTGAAATCTCTCAACCTCTACTATCTATTTTTTGGATTCAAAATGGTTATTCGGGATTTTATCAATATATAACTTATGAAAATGTACTAGAATATTTCAAAAAATATCACAAGATTGGACATTCCTCTAAATAATTCAATCATGTATTACTTGTACCACATCCTATCACCTGAAATAGGTCATTATGGGTGGAAATAGGTAACCATAATTTAGTCCCTGGGGAATCTAAGGATCATGAAGAAAAGAACTCAAGAATTAATTTGGCCTTTACCAGACCAATTGATGCCCAACCACCCATGGAGACTGTGATGATGGATAATTCCCAATAAAACCCTAAATTGGTGGATAATGTGAGTCCCAAGAGGAACACATCCAATTATAATGTGGCTAGCCATCCCAAACATTCACATACTCTATGTATTATTGTTGATGCTTTCTATGGCTTTGTGGATGTTGTTAATAGTACCCAACCAATTTTTTTTACCATAGAATGTGTACACTATATATAGATAAGAAAAACTCATACATACTCCCACTCTAGTTAATATAAAAAAGATACAGTTGATCAAATATGAAAAATTGTGGAAGAATTCTTTCACTCTAGTGCTAAAAAAGGGAAGAAGCTGATTCTTGAACAGATAGATTTGTTACTCCACCCCCAAGAAGACCTTAAAAAGTATCAGGTACTTTATTCTAAAGAGAATAATTGTCACCAGATACTCATAGATTTAATTTTAAAAATCTATGATCCCTCCTCAACCAGAAGTTTGTGGGGATCCCTACTTCTCATCAAATGAATAAGATTACTCCTCATCCTCATATTCAAAGGAGTCAGAGGATTCCATTAATATCTAGAATTTCACTAATGTTATTAATGAGGGTTATAAATAGATAACTATATATTAGTACTTCAAAATCATAGAGTGGGTGTTTGATAGGGTGTAATTTAAAAAAATGATGAATTTCATTTTCTACACCTTCATTGGGAATAGTTGTACATGGATGGAACTTTACAAGGAAGTTGATCCATTTATATTGTTCTTATTTCTCTATATCATATGTTTTGTTATGATTTCTTCATCTTCTAATTATATGATGAGGGTTTTTACTATTGGTCCTATTTTGGGGATTATCTTTCTATTGATGGATGTTTTTATCTAAAAATGGGGACCATGATTTTTATTAATGTTTAGAGGAATGTTTTCCTTAGAGATAATTCTAGAATATATTGAACAAAAGATGTTGATGAATATTATGGTCATAAATTCATGCTTTGGTCCATAGAGTCTAGGTCACATGGGATCTATCCTTATTTCACAATTTTATTAGTTCTTATGGGTGTTATGCTAAGATGGACCCCATATAGTTATTGATGGTAGAACTAATAAAGAGAAGATTATCTAGTGAATTTCAATTTGGAGTTGGTGAATTGTAATGTCTTATAGAAGTTTTTATTTTTTGGTCACGAAATAGTTTCCTTTTGACTTATATTTCTCATGAATGTTTTGTGAAATTTTTAAGTGTAAATTTGACTATAATATGGCCTATGATACCTAATTATTGAAGTGAATTTTACTACATGATGTGAATTTTCTTTTTTATCTAATACTTGATATGAAAGAATGCTCATACACACACTTTTCTAATTTTGAACTTTGGGTATGAATTTGTGCTAATGTAAGAATGTATGGAACATTTAATTTGAATAATTGGTATGTTTTCTTATTATTGGATTTATTATTAATTAGTTCATATCTTTTCAAGATGTTTTTTTAGAAATGATGTTTCTGATTTGAAATCTCATAATATCCCAATTTCTATGGAGTCGATGTTGCTACTGCTTCATACATTTGTTGCTAAAAAGGTCAAATCTAGGTGTATGGTTCTAGTCTACCTTCTTAAGAAATTTTTAAAATCACTATACTTATTGTTATTTCATTTTATTCCTTCTTGGAGCATACTTAATTAACCTTAGTTATTTACTATAACTTTATTTTTAATTAATAAACTTTTTGGGGGAATGTGTTATACTAACTCATGCTCTTATATTTTCTTGTATATTTTAACATAATGAAATGTCTCCTGAAAATTCCTTATTTTGTTTACGATATCATTTTGTAAAACCATAATGGGGTCTCTAATAATTTGAACTTATGATCATATATATTATTATAGAACTATGATGGTATCCATTTATCTTAATATAACCTGACATGATGAAAATATTAATTTCCAAATGTATCTATGCCTTTCATTGACACCAACTATAACTACCCCAAAACATCTGAATCGGATCTTATAAAAGATTATAAAAATTATATTTATGTATATAATAATGAATAATATCACCCTATTTTAAATATAAAAACATAAAAAATCAAAATGAAATATTGGATCACGTATATTCCCAAGGACCTTTTATGTTTAGGGTATTATAGAATTAAGAAAAGCTCTTACATAAACAATACCCATGTCTTCAAATGATTATTTATCCCACTTAACCCAAATATTCTTTTTTGCATATTATATCATAATAATCATCATCATATATATGAAATAATTCAAAAAATAAATCATTCAAACTTATTTTGGATAATATGTCGAAACAGAAATTTAATGCCGATGAGCTCAAATTCTCAGTAAGTGTAAATAAAAGGCTTGATAATTAAATTTCATATGTGATAATTATATAAGAATAGGTGTATTATTACATAATCAATGTTACTAAGAATAACAAAAGAGAACTCATACATACCAATAACTGGATCATTGAACATGAAAAAATTGTATAATGATTTAACAAAGGAAAGATTCATGATAATAAATAATAATGAGAAATGTGATATCAATATTGATTAAGGGAAAACTTTATAAACCCTATAAATTGTAATGATAACATATTAGTATCTTGGTACATCACCATCATAGAACACTTAAAGAAAAATTATAAATGGAATTACCATAATTTGTGATTACATACCCAATGCATTGGATCTATATACAGGTGTAACCATAATTTAATATACATCTTGCTCACTCTACACTATCTGAGCACACCCATCGTATAATCTATATTAAGACCACCCGTCTATATCTAGGTTCACCCGTAATTAAACAATGTCCAAGAATCATAAATAATGCAAAATTCACCAGAATTTCATGGTAAAAATCCTAAAAAATAATTATTCATTTCATAACATGATTAAACCTTGTAAATGAAATATTTATTATAACAATCTACTTGAAACATGATTATCCCAAGGAAAATAAATCATTTCCATAAAAATCTATTTGGAATATTAACAACTGTTAGAAATGAAATGGGTTCCATAACAATATATTTGAAACTACCACGATCCATATGTAGAAATATTAATAATGGTATTATAAAAAAATATCCCTAGTGGGGAATGATAAACCCCAAGCTGTGTTGACATTGATTAATAGAAATTGCATAAAAAAGTCATTAAAAACATTACTCTGGGAAAATAATTTTTTCATTTTGAAAATCACTAAAACAACACACCAAATGTTCATAAAATCCTTCCCATTGAGAAAAAAAATATAAATTTACAATGTAAAGTTCAATGAAAATAATAGGTATGATGGCAGAAAAATATACTCATATCATATATTTTAAAAATAAATATTCTTTTCATAGAATGTTGAAAAAGGTTGTCAAAAGTGAACCATTTGGTAAACATTACGAAATATACATTTGAAAACATTAAAAAGAATATAAAATATCATGTAAAATGTATTTAAGAAGTAATTTATAATTATAAAAGAATATTTTTTAAAAAATTTTAGAAAACATGGATATGGAAGTGAAATATTTCCGATCTAAAAGAAAATACTTGACATGTAAAACTTAAAATTGACTATCTTAATGTTTCTTCAATCAATATGATAGGAAATAGAAATAAATTTTTTTAACACATTTATAAATAGATGACAATGAAGATATTAGACTCAATAAAATAAGAGTATATGATTTAATATAATGGAACATTGAACATGAACAATCCAGAAATAAATAAATTATAACATAATGACATTACAACTTTAGTAATATTTACAATTTTAATCCCCATGAATGAGTAAAATAAAATTAAACATTATATATAAGGAATTTAATTATTTTTATGATATTATATGAAAAATTATTAGTATATAATCCTTATTAAATATAATAAGTGTGTAACATTAAAATATCCCTTATTGAAGGGAAATTTAGGCGAAGTCCATTACGACTTTGCTAACCTATGGATCAATGCACCATAAAAGATAACACCTCATATGGATTGGTAATTACAATTAATATTCATGAAAATAATACAAAGAACATTAATGATCTATATATACACCACACAAAAATAGAAAAGTTTTGAATATGGAATACATCTCACAAAGATTTAATGTGAGACAAGAAACCCTTAGCTCCAGTATACTATATCCACATGTTTACTTTAACTCATATATAATAGGTCTATATAAATTATTTTATGCAATGAAAAAATTCCTATTTTTAATTCCTTACACTTAGTAATTTTTTTGGAAATAATTTTATACTTAATCTGTTAAGTTAGTGTCATCTGTTTTGTGGATGTCTGGTTCATTGTTTCAAAATGTCTTTGTTCTGTTGACTATAGTCATAAATTTCATTCTATTAATTGATATATAATAATAAAAATAATTTTATATTTATCATATTTCTCATAAATTAAACTTTTAAAACTAATCATGAATGATTTTTATGAAAAATAAACAATGTTACAATCATAGAGACAATAGGTTGTACGCATGCTTGAGTAAAATTTCCATTTTCCAATGATTATTATAGAAAGAAAGAAAGTAAAACATTATAACTAAATTTTTATCATAATATAATAAAAATAATATTATTAATTTTTATAAAATTAAATATATCATCAATGTATTTGACAACATTTTTTGGTGGATGTAGTCAACATGTATACACGAACAACGATATCATTTTTAGTGAGTATAATGGTTAGAAATAATATAATATATTACATTATCAGTATTTCAAATACGTCATGAATATAAATATTTTGCATATATATCACATATATTTATTAATATTATCCTTATTACCTTTTATATAATGTATTTGTGAAAAATGAATTGCATCACATTATGAGTCGATAGTCCACCATACACACGAGTGACATTATCATATCCTCAACAAAATCGATAGTAAAAATATATATTCAATATAATATTTCCAAATATATAAATATTTTTTAATATAATATATATAATTTTAATCTATTATTATATCAATTCATTCTAGGTGATGATTAAAAACGATTTAAACTAGTTCGAGGGGTGGTAGTCTTCCATACAAATGAATGATAATTTCATTTCTCATTTGATAGGAGAAGAGATAGATTTTGGTTATTAAATTAACATATTATAATATTAGTATATGGTAGATAATATTGATATTATGTGAAAATAATTAAATAATATTGGAAATTAGTGGAAGAATAAATATAATAAAGATGATTGGTTATGCACCATACCTCTTCTTTAGACAACCTCCCTAGGTAAGAACCAAAAGGCATTATAAGACTATTTTATGATAAAATTAAGGGATATATGATTATTTTAAGGATTAAAATATTAATATTTGGTATTTATGTTATGAGGAAAATGGATTTGAAGGTGTGAAGTGGAGAGGAGAGTAGACATCCATTATAATTGAGTTGAGTGGCATACTTTTAATTTTTGAAACAAAAATGTTGTAACCAATTTTTTAATATGAAAAATGATATAAAATAGACCATTATCAATACTCAGACATTATATGGTTAATATAATTCTATAAAATAGTTTCTAGGAATGTTATTGGATAATTGTTTCTATTATATTTTTATTTTAACCCTCGGTAAGAATGTTTTCACACTAACCTATGCATTTTTATTATTATTTTTACTATACATTATAGTCAATAAGTCAGTTTAACATATTAGATAATATATATTATAATTAATAAAAAAATTTAATACATTTAAATAATTTAAATTAATATAATTATAAAATTTAATTTTAAAGTAAAAAAGAATATGTTACAAAAAGATAGTTTTGAAAATTTGTATTTTTTAAGAAAAAGTTAGTTTTATATTAAATCTATGACTTATAATAATAATTTTATGAATATATATTCATATTAATTTTTATCTATTATAAAAACTGGATTTAACTAAATCCTTATCAAGTGTTTTTTAAATAATTTAAAATTATAAACATAATATAATTTAAAGATGTTTTTGGACAAATCTCATTTTTAAACAAAAAAACTAATACTAATATATAATATAACGATGATTCAAGTGTAATTAAGTGGAATAAATATAACTAAATTATTATTATTTTAATTTTAATCATACTTAAATCCAAATAGGGATTTTAAATTACTTAACTTATTTTGAATAAATTACATTTTAAGAAATTGATTTTCATTTTTCACTGAAAATCAATATTTTTTGGAATATAAAAATATTTATCCCTAAGTTAAAAGTTTATATCCTCATTAAAAATATAAATTTAATTTTTTAAATTCATTTTCTAAAATTTAATATAATTATTTATAGTATTTTTATTAAACAATATGAAAATTATTTTTAAAAAGAACAAATATTTTAATAATAACGTTAGTTTAAAAAATATTTATTTATTATTTACTAATAATTTACCATTAATAATTATTTATTAGGTAATTTATGCATGAATATTTAATAAAAAAGTTATCACTATTAATACACATCAATTTAACATCATTTTTATATGATTTATATATTTCTTGGTTCTTCTAATGTCGGCATTTCACGTTGAATATGATATCAAACATAGTTTTATTATATAAAATTATATAGTTTTACAATCTCACCACTTTACTAAATATCAAACTCAAATTTTCGGAATTATCCTGGTGATAAAATGTTGGATATTTGAATGTACATTTTTTTGAAACCCTCATCGTAAAAAAGGTTAATAAAGCAATATCTTGATAAGTGATAAAAGGACATGTAAAGGATATCTAGAATAAAAGATACTATGTTTCCAAATGGGACAACATAGTTTGGAATTGATGATTTGGACATTGAAGAAATGAATAATTACAAAATAATCATAAATAATGACAGATTTAATTGATCTTAATGAAGTGAATGGTCTAGATAATGTTAATAACCACAAAACTATAAACTAAAGTATTGTCAAAAATGTAAATTATCTAATGATAAAAGATAGTAATTGGATAATAATTTGTTTCAAGATCCTTTTCCAAGTGATGTAGAATTAATTTTCTATATAGAATAATTGAATAATGAAATATACTTACCTGATGAGTATAATTTAACTATTTTAAAAATTTACACCTCAATGTCATCCTTTTCACCAAACAATGAGTATTCAAGAAGATTGTTTCCTAAATGAGGCAACAAAATCAACTTTCAAATGGAACAATAATCATTAAAGTGATAATAAATAATGTCCAATTATAAATATACATTATAGAAATTCAAAATTGTCAAAATATAGTATGTTGTTTCCCCAAATGTATTAACCATAATATCATTAATCTCCCAAATTAAGTAGTAATAACAATGTTCAAACTAAGTCATTCTATAAATAAATGACCCCACATCCTAAATAACCAATAACATCAAAATAAAAGGTTTTTTAATCCTAAATATTTATCACATAACATCCAGAATACTAGCCCAAAAATAATGTTATCTTCTTTTGAAATAATATTTAACACTTAGTCACCAAATCAATTTTCAATACCATGGTTATTTATACGATAAAACATATATTCCCATAATTACACTAATATCCAAGATCATTTAATCCATAAAGGATATAAATACCTAAAATATTATTTTTATAATAATAAAATTCATATGTTACATTAATATAATTCATTATATATACTTCAACATAATAATATGACTCCTAAAATTGAATTAATCACATTAAGATATCATCTCATAATACGATGAAGGGGTTTCTAAAAATTTGAACTCGTGATCATCCTTATTATTAAAGAAATATGTTAGTGTACCTAAATCATATGATAATAAAACATAAAAATATTCTTATCTCTCTAGTTATATAAACCTTTCCTTTGATTCCAACTATAATAGCTCCAAACTCTCACTCTTAGATCCAGTGCAAAATATAATAGTCTATACTTTTCCATGTAAGATACCACAGAAGGTGACCCAACTGTTTTCATCCAAAACATACAACATATAAACGAAATATTAGATCATTTTTAACATAATTATATCATTTATATCACATATATTCCCTAAGATTTTCCTTATTACCATCCATATAAAGCATTAGTGAAAAATGAATCATAATGATTCATGAGGAGGTAGTATGTCGTACACATAAAAGCTGTTATTATGTCCCCCATGAATTAGAAATTTGAAAAATAGAAGTTATATAATATTTAAATAAGTATAAATATGTTACAGAAACTATATATATAGTTTTTATTCAACATTATATCATGTCGTGATAGGCATTGATAGAAAACAAATGACATTCATTTTTGAGGTAGTAGTACACCGTACACAAAAAGGATGATTTTAAATAACATATTACGGAAGTGGAGATGAAATTATGTTATTAAATTAAAACATTAACATATTAATATATGATATAAATTGTTTTAATTATATAATAATAAATGGAATATATTTTAAGTAGGTGGAATAAATAATAAAATTATGAAGCTCGCTTCGCAAGCTATCTCTTCTTCGAAAAACCTTCTTATATAAGAACCAAAATGTGTCATATGATAAATTTACGCACAAAATAAAGGATATTTAATATTTTTAGGGAACTAAGAAAGTAATTTGGGAATGTATATTCTGATCCCAATGGAATTTATAGTGTTAAACATAGAGTAGATGGGGTGTCCTTTAATATGTGAAGTGATTGGGACCTATGTAATATTTGAAAAGAAAAATGTGCACTAAGATTTTTCACATTCACAAATATCAAAAATAGAAAAATATAGAAAAATATACATGAAAAGGTCTATTTATGTCCATAAAATAGTTGTTAGATAATTTTTATGTCGTTTTTACCCTTATGTCGTCAGTTTAACCCCACTGTAAACCTATTTTTATTTTAATCGATAAATTAATATTTACTATTTTAACTATTACTTATTATCTATAATTATTTGAACCTCATTAGATAATATATATTATTATGATTCAAAATATGGAATTAATTTTCCAAAATTTAATTCATAAAATTAAATAAAATATAATATAAAAATAAACCCGCAGATGCGAGGGAAAAGAATGTTTTCAAGAAGTGTTGTTTCATGTTAAAGATGCTTTAATATTAAATATATAATTAATAATAACAAAATTTGGAATATAAATTAATATTTATTATTATTTAATTTAGAAATTTAATTTAAATCATTTATCATGTGGGTATTTTAATTGATTTAATAGTAGAAACATTATGCACTTTAAATCATTTTTTGAACAAAACTAGTGTTTAACACACACAAAAATTGCACTAAGATACCATATAAATATAATTTAAATGCAATTAAGTTTATTAAATTTAAAAAAATAATACTTATGATAAGTGACATTATATTCAAAATATAATGAGACTTTTAAATTAATAAAATTATTTAAAATACATGAATTTGTTTTTAAAATCGATATTTTTCACTATTTATTGAAAAATTAATATTTATTGAGAAATTATAAAATTTAATCATATGTAAAAAATTAATATGAGTCTTTAAAAAAGGAATGTAAATTTTTAGAATACATTTTTAAAATTTTTCCAAAAAATAATAATATTATTTTTTCAAAAAAAGTAATAAAATCAATTTTGAAGACAAAATATTTTTGGATGAATATAATTATATTACTAAAAAGTTAATTATTATGTACTATAAATTTATAAAAAAATTATATTTAAAATGAAATTTATATATGTATGCTAATAATATAATTAATACTGTTCATACTCTCTAATTTAATGTCTAGGATATAATAGTTATATATTTACTGGGTCTTTTAATCATGATTTTGTGTACTGAATATGCTATCCAATATAGTTATATTTTCTAAAATATAATTTTTTTGTTAATTTTTTTTGATCCTATAATAAAATATATTATATGTTTCGTTATTATAAATTATCCATGAAATACATCCTCATCAATAATATTATAATCATTTGATTCACATCATTTTTTGAAATATAACATTTACTTATAATTACTCTAAAGTGTTTCAATATTTGATTATTTACATTTAATATCACATATAATATTATACTTTTCATAGGAAAAAAAAATTCTTATTTTGAATATACACCAAAGAATTAAATAATTCATTCCAATATTACATTAAAATTAAACTATTAATGGGAAATTTTTTTACTATTTTATTATCCATTAAATTTATATAATTAATAACTAATGTTTTTTCGTATTTTCTCATCAATGAAACAGAATTTATTTGTTACATATTTTAAATGATATCTATATACCTTAATTAAACTTTTTTACATGATGTAATGAAATTAAAATATTATAATCTTACTTTCAATGTGGTTTTAGCTAACCTATAGTACAATATTACATATTAAGATACTTATTTTTTTCATAAACATAGTGGTACAAATCATGCTATTTTAATTCATTAATAAATGAAATAACATTGTTCTTATGTTTTGAAATTTTTCATTGTATTGCACACATCACATTAAACCAAATCAGGTATATTATTTTCATAAATTTATTTTTCCTATAGATATTATTAATTATCATCCTTTATAGGAAATACTCACATGATCTCTCTATAAATAAATTCATTTTTTAATACCAATTATTATACTATGATATAATAAAATCTCAATGGTTTATTTAAAATTATATATATTTTTATGATTCTATATATTATTATTTTGTCTCTTAGTGAGTATATAATAATTATATATGATTGTAAGTTGAAAAATATTTTCAATCATCATCTATCATTTTAATATACCATGATTTTAAAAAAATTGGATTATATTTGATAACATGTAAAAAACAAAAAACCAAGCATAAAAGCACTAAAAAATATTATTATTTGAATATGAATATAAAACCTCTTACATAAATTAGTGTGTATTAAAAATGACTAAATAATTTATGAGGTATATAAAATGGTTCTAATAAATACAAATATATTTATTATAATTATAAAATAAGCAGTCAATTTTTTATTATCTCTATTTTATTGCTCAAAGATGCATTTTCATCAAAAATATTTATTTATTTTTATGAGTGAGCTATATAATTATATTCTAGATCATTTAGAAACTTTATATTAATAAATTAATATTAGTTTTGGAATTATATTGTGAAAAATATCATGTGAATAAATATTTTAATTTTTCTGAAATGTTTGAAATTTTCAATGATTGTTGAGAATATAGATTTTTATTGGAAACTATATTTTCTTTTAATGTATTAACAAAGTGAATTTATAATTTTTATTATTTTTAAAATTTAATTAGATCATTATACTTTTAAATAATCTAATTATGGATTCTAAAATTAAATATATTCTTGAATTTAGTAAAACAACATTTTATATTTAAAGAGGTTTAAAATACAATTTTTATCGTGTTTTGTAGGTTTTATTATAAGATAAATTCCCAAATATTCTTTTATTTATATTTTTAAAATATATAAAATATTTTTAATAAGGGTTTAAAAATAATTTAAACGGTTCTCTTTTATTTCTACTAATTATGAATATAAATAATAGTAATTAATGTTCGTGCAATAATTGGTAAATATAGTATTTAATGGTTAAAAATAAAAAATTGAGGACTAGAAAATTACCCTAACACATCAATTAATTTTTTTATATGAGTCCATTTCATACATATTATTAAATTATTCATTTACTTGGTATTTTTATCTATTTTTATGTGACTATGAACATTTTAATGTTTTAAGTAAAGAAAATTCAAAAATTCCACACTTTTTTTAATAAATTTTTTTTAACATTGTGATAACTAGATAAAATTCATCGATATATGTTTTCAATAATAATATAGAATATTTATTTTCATCATAGTATTTTTTATGTTTTTGTGAAAAAAATAATTCCCTTATCTTCTTACATAATAAAGATTTAGTAATTATTCAATGATTAAAAAAATAAAACAAATGATATTAAAAATATTAAAAGTAGTATAATTTTAAAAAATTAATGTGACCCAAATAATATTCATGATAAATATAAATCATTGTTAATTTATTTAAATAGTTTATTCATTATTCATTTTTTTCATGATGTTACTAAATTCAAGATAAATGAATAGTTCTAAAATTAACATTATTATTATTTTTGGAAACTAATATTTTAATAAAAGATTTTAATATTGAAAAATTATTATCATTGTCCATGTTATTATGATATGGATGGAAATATAAATCATAGTCCATTTATGTTATTTTTTTCTATTTATTAAATCTATCTTGAGGCTCTATTAGTAAAAACCTCTATAATCAATGTGAGTGTAAAAAGTGTTAACATGGGTTAATACAAAAATATTAGGTTGTAAACAAAGTCCAAACATATCTAAATATAATATAATTAAATTATATCATCTAAATATCATTATATATTTGTTTAATTTTATTTTTTATCCATTTGGACATCTAAATTAATATATATTAATTTTATATTCTATGAAGTTCTATGAGTTCCCCTACCATATCTTATAAAGGGTAACCTATTCTTCTCATTTTATCAAACCAAAAAAACCATTTTTTCCTCCATTTACAATATAAACACCTTCATGATATCCCTCCCAACAATCTATAGGTATTTTTTAGCATAATACCAACCTTTGATGGATTAATGTTTGAATCAATGGAGGTTTTCTGAATAACAACAATATAAATAACAAACATGATAATATAAACTCAAGGTATGGGACATTATTTTCTAAATTATATTTTAATGTCTCTGTAAAAACTATCTTTTTCATCCATGTAAATATTTTTGAAATTATTTTATCGATGTATTAATATAAAGTGAAAAAATTATAAAAGAAATTTTATGACTCTTTTGACATCCATTAAATAGTTTTAAAGATGAATATTATAAATTAATCTTATGGAATACATTAATAATAGGTGAAAGGACTACGCTATTTAAATATATATGAGGACAATTATTTTTCTGACCACCATAAATATTACTTAATTAATATATTTCTTTTACAATATTTCACATTTTATTCAAATGAAAACCTATTTTCATAAATATTTTTTATCTTCCAGAAAATGATTTAAAATAAAATGGGTATTTCAATATGTATAAATGATTTAATATGGTAAAAAAGGAACATTCATATGAGAATAATTTCATAAATTGAATGATTTTATGTGTTTTGTTTATTTTATGGTTCCTGGGAAATGTTATGATCATGGATGGTTCTATTATAAAACAAATATGGTTGGTTATATTATTAACAATGTACAGGTGGTTTCATGATAATCCAAGGATTGGTGGTTCTGTGATATCCCTCTAATGCATTGGTTAGGCATGTCGACGGTAATATTATTCCAATTTGAAGTATTTTTGTAATATTGATATGGAAATAATGTCCTATGTAACCCACACATATCATTTGTGGTTTATAAGTGATTTTATGAGAATATTATGATTCATGAAGGTAATATAATTATATTATGCTTAAGGAAAATATATACTATTTTTTATGTGTTAATATTATAATACTAGAAAAATTAATTATGATATTTTGACGATTTAAAACAAAAAGTTATGAATTTTATTTTACATTTTATATATCTTGTGTATCCTTTTATGAAAATATTTTGGTAGAGAAGGGGATTGACTTTAAAAGAAAATGTTTAATTTGAATCCAATGCTTATTTTTAAAAAGAAATTTTTTTATCAGCATTAATGGAATCCCCATTTCTTTCATTCTTTTTATATACATTAGTTTTTTTAATTCCATAATTAAAAATTATTTTCTTATAATATAAATAAGGGAAATGGAAAAAATTCATTCATGTTGAATTTCATGAATAGTTCTCATGAAAATAAAATTTGAATCACTTTAAATGTTTTAGAATATCTGAAAAATGGATATTGACAAGAAGTGACTACAATATAATATATAGGCTTTTTATGTAATAGTTTTGACCTGTATCTCTAAAATTAAATTCCTAAAAGATCTTTGTGACTTTAATAAAGTGTATTATAGTTTAAATTCCTTGGAGTATCTAATATTTAAGTTTATGTCATTATAGTTGGTATCAAATTGTTGTTTCGGAGAAATACGGGAAGGATGGCAAGAGGGGGGGTGAATTGCCTTTTAAAAAATGAATAACAAATTAAAATCAAAGTAAAGAGTGCAGCGGAAATAAAAGAGGCAATCACACAAGAAATTGTTAACGGAGTTCGGCCAAAACCCGGCCTACGCCTCCGCTCCCAACTCAACCGTTGAGAGATTCTACCGCTTGCTTTTCAATGGTTTTAGCAAGAAACCCACTAGACTTTGAGGTAGCACTAGGACCTATTACAGATTGCTTTTGAAATGGTTTAGCAAGAACCCACTTGCTTTTAATGGTTTAGCAAGAACCCACTATCCTTCTTACAGGTGAAGGATATCTCACCTATGTCTCAAGCTATTTAAAGGAAATCTTGACAACCTCTTCACACCTTAGTGGTGATATGAAACCCAAAAGAAAGAGGGGATGAGAAAAGTTTGGGGTTTGTAGGCACAAACCCAATTTTAAGCTCAAAATAAATAAAACAAGCAAAACAGTATTTGAGGAAGTCTTGGGCGCCTTTGATTGATTGGAGATGTTGAAGGCCGCTTCCAAGCTTCTTTGAAGGAGCTCCTTGGATGTGGAAGTTGTTGGAGCACTTGAGGTTCCTTTGAGGGAAGTCGCCGGAGGTTGGCCAATTGATACAAAATATGTCCGTTGGCTTCGTATATGATCCGGTAGGTGTCCGGGGCTTCCTTGGCCTTTATTTATAGGCATGGAACCCTTGGGGAGTCTTCAGAGCCGTTGTAAAGGCTTAAAGAGCCGTTGGAGGCCAAATGGGAGTTGACTGGTCAAAGCCAACGGCTAGTTTGACTGGCCCACCGGCTGGCCGGTGCAGGGCCACCGGCTGGCCGGTGCCTTGGTTTTTGAGAAGGCCTTCTGCCCAGGCAGCACCGGCTGACCGGTGCCAGAGCCACCGGCTGGCCGGTGGGGAGACAGTAGCAAACACTGTTGCATCAGGTTTCCACCGGCTGGCCGGTGACAGAGCCACCGGCTAACCGGTGGAACCTGGCAGTGGGCAATGCCTCTGCCAGGTCCACCGGCTGGCCGGTGCTATCACACCGGTTGGCCGGTGGACTGAAACTCAGTCCACTTCTTGTCCATTCTTGGGCCAATCCTTTGGAAATCTTTTTCCTATCATTCACAACACTTAAAAACAAGGTTAGACACAAAATAAGGTGATTGTGATCATGAAAATCAAACAACGAGGGGAACGAGAGGTACAACAATCTCCCCCTATTTTGATGATCACAATCACAAAAACAATTAAAGTAAAAACAAAAATGAAAGACATGCTTAAAGGATAAAGAAAGTAAATTCTAAGCATGATCAAAAGGATTCTCCCCCAATCAATCAAGAAATTTCTCCCCCTTTGTGATTATCAAAATAGCTTGGGGCATAAAAATTTGATTGAGGGAAAGGGTTTGAAAAACTAGAAATGAGAATTGAAAAATCAATTGAAATTTTGGAAATTGAAAGATTGAATAACAGTTTGAATTGAAAGTTTTGAATCAAAATTGAAATGAAAATTTTGAACCAAAAATTGAATTGAAGGTTTTGAATCAAAAACCAATTGAAATTTGAAATTTGAAACCAAATGAAATTTTTGAAATTGAGAGTTTTGAATCAAAAATGAATTGAAAATTTAAATTGAAAAATGAATCAAAAGAGATTTTTAAATTTAAGAAAATTTCTCCCCCTAAATAAAAACAATGAATCACCGGGGATAGGAAATAAATTTTGGCCCGGAGAGACTCGCCAAAAGGGATTTTTCAATCCAAATTTGTTTCATGGCGGGTCTTCTC
Organism: Viscum album; assembly: GCA_963277665.1. Taxonomy (NCBI): domain Eukaryota; kingdom Viridiplantae; phylum Streptophyta; class Magnoliopsida; order Santalales; family Viscaceae; genus Viscum; species Viscum album. Next base: position 229,261,152 of record OY728162.1, read on the forward strand.
CTATAAAATTCGTCACTATAGTAAATAGATTTAGGCATACCATAACGGGCATTTTTGCAATCGCATTCATAAATTAGGTGCCCTGATTTTTTACAATAATTGCAAAATTTATAACTAGAGCTCCCCCTTACAAAAACAGTGGGTGCATGGGAGGAAGAAGCTATATTGGTGTAGCCAAGTCCATTGGTGGTTCTAGATACTCGTTGAGAACCTAATAATTTGGTCAAATTTTGTTCACCTTGGGTGAACTTGGCTAAGGATTCTCTAAGGTCCTTGATGGTTGATTCCAAAGAATCAACATTGGGGAAATTTTGGATTTTTAGGGAGAGTTCCTCCTTCTCTTTAAGAAGTTGTTCTTTTTCGGAGGAGAGTTTTTTGAAATTCTTTTTCAAAGCAACGAATTTTGAAGAAAGCTCATGAAAACCTTTTTCTAGTTGGTCTCTAGCGTGTGAGAGTTCTTCATAAGATAGATGATTAAATGAATTAGAAGAACTAGAGGAGGAAGAGGAGGAAGAGGAGGAAGATACCTCATGTTTTGCCATTAGGCAATTATTACCATTGTCGCTCGAGGAGAAAGAAGAGAAGGAGGAGCTATCACTCCAAGTTTTCTTTAAAGCCTTCTTCTTCTTCTTCTTGGCCCTTTTCTTGTGAGGTGGGCAAACGGGCTTGATCTTTTCGTCGGGTTCTTGCTTTTGATCGGATTCTTGCTTTGGAGCCCCGCTAGTACCTTCATAGGTTAGTTCTAAAAATTTCCAAAGATCGTAAGAAGTAGATCAAGTAGAAATACAATTAAATACATTACGGTCAAGACCACAATGAAGAGCGTTCATGGCTTTGCCATCAAGCTCAAAATAAGCAATGTCATTGGGGGTCCATTTAGACTCATCGGGAGAGGAGAGCGTAAAACCATGCATAACAATTCTATAAATTGGATAGCCAATACTTTTAAGAAAATTTGACATGCGGGTTTTCCAAAAAGTATAGTCGGTTCCATCAAACAATGGAGCACGACCCAATGAATGACCTTCGAGGGTTTGAGAAGAAGAAGCGGTAGAAGCCATCAAAAAGGATCTTTAATTTGAAACCGGTTAGGGAATTATTCAAATACTCCCTCTGATACCAATTGTTGTTTCAGAGAAATACGGGAAGGATGGCAAGAGGGGGGGGGGGGTGAATTGCCTTTTAAAAAATGATTAACAAATTAAAATCAAAGTAAAGAGTGCAGCGGAAATAAAAGAGGCAATCACACAAGAAATTGTTAACGGAGTTCGGCCAAAACCCGGCCTACGTCTCCACTCCCAACTCAACCGTTGAGAGATTCTACCGCTTGCTTTTCAATGGTTTTAGCAAGAAACCCACTAGACTTTGAGGTAGCACTAGGACCTATTACAGCTTGCTTTTGAAATGGTTTAGCAAGAACCCACTTGCTTTTAATGGTTTAGCAAGAACCCACTATCCTTCTTACAGGTGAAGGATAGCTCACCTATGTCTCAAGCTATTTAAAGGAAAGCTTGACAACCTCTTCACACCTTAGTGGTGATGTGAAACCCAAAAGAAAGAGGGGATGAGAAAAGTTTGGGGTTTGTAGGCACAAACCCAATTTTAAGCTCAAAATAAATAAAACAAGCAAAACCGTATTTGAGGAAGTCTTGGGCGCCTTTGATTGATTGGAGATGTTGAAGGTCGCTTCCAAGCTTCTTTGAAGGAGATCCTTGGATGTGGAAGTTGTTGGAGCACTTGAGGTTCCTTTGAGGGAAGTCGCCGGAGGTTGGCCAATTGATACAAAATATGTCCGTTGGCTTCGTATATGATCTATTAGGTGTCCGGGGCTTCCTTGGCCTTTATTTATAGGCATGGAACCCTTGGGGAGTCTTCAGAGCCGTTGTAAAGGCTTAAAGAGCCGTTGGAGGCCAAATGGGAGTTGACTGGTCAAAGCCAACGGCTAGTTTGACTGGCCCACCGGCTGGCCGGTGCAGGGCCACCGGCTGGCCGGTGCCTTGGTTGTTGAGAAGGCCTTCTGCCCAGGCAGCACCGGCTGACCGGTGCCAGAGCCACCGGATGGCCGGTGGGGAGACAGTAGCAAACACTGTTGCATCAGGTTTCCACCGGCTGGCCGGTGACAGAGCCACCGGCTGACCGGTGGAACCTGGCAGTGGGCAATGCCTCTGCCAGGTCCACCGGCGGGCCGGTGCTATCACACCGGTTGGACGGTGGACTGAAACTCAGTCCACTTCTTATCCATTCTTGGGCCAATCCTTTGGCAATCTTTTGCCTATCATTCACAACACTTAAAAACAAGGTTAGACACAAAATAAGGTGATTGTGATCATGAAAATCAAACAACGAGGGGAACGAGAGGTACAACACAAATATGGGTTTAGACATATTGGAATGTTTTTATGTGGGGTTATATTAAGTTATATTGATAATATCACGGGTTTTTCTATATAACGTTGATTATTATTTTAATTTAATAGAAATATGATTTTGAGGTTTTATGTGATGGAATTTTAAGGTTAAAATTATACTTTTGGTGAGGTGATAATAATATAAGGTATGTGTTAAACTTATGATTAATATTAAGGATTATTTTAGATGAATACTGATTTTTTTTTACGAATGCAATTGGAAAAGTTTTTTATAATATTTGAGGTTGAAATATTTATTAATGTTGAATTTTTTATGGTTATTTTTAAGGATTCGATGGTTAATGTACAATAAAATCTCTATTGTTGTTCTCTTTATAATGACCATATTAAGTTTAATATTCAGTATTTCATTTTTGGTTTTAGTGACGCGAATTTCTTTAGATTAAGGGTATTTTCTCAAGAAAAATAGAAAATGAACTTAATTATCTTTAATTTCCCTTTCAGATAGTTTAATCACTCTATCATGGAAAATAGTTTTCCAAATAATATTAAAATATTTTAATAATCTAAATCACTGAAAATAAAATATTTGATATATTAAACTCCTTTTTTATTTCTCCAAATTTTCTATGGATAAATAAATATATTTTATTTGACACAAAATATAAACATGTGAATTTCATTTTGAAAGGGAAATACCCCCATAGACATTAATATTTCTTTTCTGGATATTGGACATTATTTTAGAAGATAAAGAGTACATAAAGGGCATAATGTAAGACCCCAATGTGCTATATTAATGTATACATTATTTTATTATTCTTCATGTATTAATCATGAATGAGTTGATATTGATGAATCAGAATACCATATTTCATTTCATTGAATTAGATTAAAAATAATGGATAAGGGTGTAATAGTAAATTTTAATTAAGGATATGCTTATCAGTTATATTCTTATATATTATGGAAATTCTGAAACCTTATATATTAGACATTGTTTTCAAAATTTGGAAGAATATATTATATTAAATATTAACATTTGAGTAGAGGTGAAGAAAAAGGAGATAATTTTTTGACACAATGATATACAGATACATTATAAATGGATAGATAAACCATTAAGATAAAATGTTCTTAATGTTATGAAAATGATAGACAATTAAGCATATTTGATTCTATGGGAAAACGTGTTTTATAGAAAACCTTATATGTTAAAAATTTATTTTATTATAAATGATCTTTTTGAGGATTATCATCATATTTTTGGTAATTTTATAGATAATTATATTAAATTAGTTTTTGTAGAAGGAAAACCTATAGGCATAGTGACAACCCGTTCCATATGGAAAGACCATGGGGATTGAATATATAACATAATGATTGAATGGGTTTTGTTCCTACCACTAGCCAATATAATGTCCTAGATAGTATGCATATTTTATATCATTTCATTTATTTTTGTAAGATAGGTTTTATCATATAGATAATAGTGTAATTCGAATTTGATATGATTATTAGGTGTTTATTTTTATTTTAGGGGATGTTCCATGTAACAACACAAGTGTTTAAAAAAAATTTAATATAGAATTCATGAAACAATACATCTCTAAGAAAAAACTCTTTGGGATAATCTAGCAAAGAAACACAATTTTCAACTTCTGTGATTTGAATTTTAAAAAATCTACATACACGATTGCGCTCAGTAATATATTTAGAGTCACGTAGGATTAAGTCACTTTCTTGGTGAATCTTAAATTAACCCTTTTGAATATTAATGTAGGCTTAAGAATAGTAATGTTACCATTATTAATAGAAATACTACCCTTATGAATATTAACCTCACCCATGAATGTATAAATAGAATTTTGGAATATTAAAAATGATATAACATTAATAATTAAGTGTCTGTATTTTTTCTTGTAAATAATAAATATTTTATTACAGTTTTATAATTAATAAATTTATTTAAAAGATAATTCAATGTCATAAAATATATTCCTAAATCGTTATTTTGTTGTCCTATGATAATTTAATGAGACCATAGTTAATTTTTTGGGTGTGATAAAATCAATTTTAATTTTAAAGACTATATTTTCAAGTAAATGATGATTTAAAATAAAAAATAAACTTATCATAATTAAGAAATTATTCTCATAAAATAGATTTCATTTTTTAATTTTAAACATCGACAAATGATCTAGATTAATTTTTGGAAATTTTTATGAAATAGATTATTTTTTGGGGAATATTAAAAAAATACAGTCTATTACAAAATACTATATTTTTTGTGACATCATCATGAAATTATTATGATATAATTTTTTAGACTATTTAACAACTGAATAGTAATATTAAAAGTGGAATATTTTATATAATTAATTTATAACATTATAATTATATTTGTTTCATGATAATTATAAAAAACATTGTCAAATGCCGACAGAGTGCCTGCACCGCACCGAAAAAGTCAAAATCAATAACTTATATATAATAGTTGAATGCTCAAAATGATTTTTGTGACTTATTTATAAATTATTATGCATTATTTATGTTTTTATTTTTTAAATTTTAATTTTATAGTAACATTACATTAATCTTATATAAACGCCTATACAATAATTGTGTAGGATAAGAAAAGACTAAATAACGAATTTAAGAAGTTTTCCTGACATGTATATGAGTTAATATACATAGTAAACAGATACAGAACTTTATATTTAACCTAATTAAATTAATTTTATGATAGTATTTTGTTATTAATTTTTTTATATGAAATAATTCACATTAATACTTATGAAACACTAATGAAGCACTTGCATGAGTATAAAGAAAATATAAAATATTATTAATTAAAATTATAAGAATTATGAAATGATCCATATTTTTGATAATTTTTTTTATAAATGAGGATCAATAATTATCTATTTTTTATTCAATTTGGGGAAATTTTGGACCCACAAGAATCACTTTAATACCTTTAGAATATTTTATTGAAAATTTAGTTAGGGTGTTCACACCATAAATGTTAAATTGTATTACATTTTTATTTATGGTTTTGAAGAATTGGTTTTAAGAAATTAAAAGTTGTTTAAAATATTAAAAAATTATATTTCACATGGTATTTTATTTTTAATATTTATACAAAAAATAAATAGCATAATGAGTATCACAAAAATGATGCAGTATTAATTTAATTAATAAATTTATAAAACTAATGATATTAGAAATAATAAAATAAATATAATTCTATATTTTGAAGCTAATTCATGAATTCCATAGATTAATATGATAAATATAAGGTATATTAAAAATTGAAATTGAATTTTAATCCTTTTTTATGTTTATAAGTCAAAAGTTATCTATAGTGTTTGATTTGAGAAAATCAATTTTCATGAATATAATATTTAATTAAAATATTTTAAAATCACAAATTTTGGGAAAATTAATAAAAAAATATTTAGTTGCAAATGTGATATAATATGATTTTGATCTCATTTTAAAGTCTCAAACCCTATATTATATTTATTATATTGGATCACTCCTAAATTATCCCTCTCCTCAAATACAAATAACCCTTCCACCTTCTTTTGGAAAATCAAAAATTCCACACTTTCTAATGCCAATTATATTCCAAAATACCCCATATGAAGTCCCTTATAATACCAAGGGACATTCTGGACCCTCCAAATCCACTCACCAAGGATATTATATTATTGTTCAAGAGAAACCAAAACGATAAAGATTAAGTCTCCATTACCTTTTAAATATTTTCTTCTTGTCCTTCTTCTTTTTCATATTTAATTCAAAACGATATACTCTAAAAATTATTTTGGAATATTTCAACATTATATTAATTATGTTAACATACTACATGTATTATATATATGTCATATATAAATTTTTACTCCCACTCTTAAGACAACGTCTCGTTAATGGTTGGTTAACCGCCTACCAAGATATTACCAAAAACATGTTCTCATAACCACCATCATGGATAGAAAATTTGGATTATATATAATATATAAATATATAAATAATTTTATCTAATTCTTCTAGAAATATTTATACAAGTATATAAATTACATATAATAAAATAGTGAAATTATTGTAAGATGGGACATTTTTAGAGAAATATGATATCAAAATGCTTTAATCTCACCAACATAAATTACGAAGTATAATTAAATGATTTTAATTTATAAATATTTTTATAAAATGTCTATAATTAACTTTTGTACCCTTATTTATAAAAAACAAGTTTTTTATTCCAGAGGAACAAAAGCGACATAATTAACCGGGACTTTATGAAAGGATTTCATCATCTCACTTCCATTCTTGATAGATATTCCTTATTCACTAACGTTACTTATGTATGATGTATGTATACTGTACATTGATGTATCATGTCATTAATATATTTTTTTCTCATTTTAATCAATGTATCATTTGATGATTACTATTTTTTGGAATATGATTTTATTGATTCGAAAGCTATAAGGGATGTCTACCCAAACCTACATTTTCTTTCGAGTTACTCTTTATCTACCTTTACTCAAATGTAATGGTAATTTATTTTTTTATATTTCTTATAAATTAAGTTTATATGTTCCAAATAGATATATAAAGATCATATCATCCCTATTTTATAGGGATATTCATGTTTTAAAATGGTTTCGTTTACAATTCATCCCGATAAATAAGCCTGATTCATTGTAACTTCTCGAATATAGAACCATTTTAATGCTCACTATGTCATATATTTTCAAAAATAATTATTTTTATAAAATCACACTTATTATAATGAAAAAATATCTTGGTTAATTTTTGGTTTTTGGAAGACAAACATGCCCTTCTTCTTTAAAATCTCTTCCTTAAACCACACTAAAATGTATTATTTCTAAATCTTCTTTAAAATTATTTTTACATGATTTAAATTTACTGGGACATTATTTATTCCTAAAATATAATTTCAATGTCCTATAATTTTATTTTCAAGTATGTACATGTTTACAATCTGATATCAAGACTAATAAAAATTATTTTCCAAAATAACTCTTCTGTTTAAAGTAAAAAATGATTTTTCTCATCTCCCATTATCTTTTATGATATATATTACTTATTCACAACATATTCCTTTAATGTGGTGTATGTACTGCACTTTGATATATCTTATCAATACTCTCCTTATTCTCATTCTAAGGGATTATGATTTGAGTGTTTCAAAGTGGTATAAGACACTTTGGAATGTTTAAGGATTACTTCCCTTAGAATATTTCAATGTCTCATTTAAAAAATCTTTATATATTTTAAAATAATTTGTCAAATATTTCACCAAATTGAGATTTATATCTTATGATATCATCTAAAATATTTTTTTGAAGGTTTTATGATTATTTTGACTGTGGAGGTGCTATCTTGATTTCAATTCACCGTATTACTTGAATAATTAGTAATTATGTTTATAGATTAGGGATAGTTATTTACATTGAACATATATATGATGTTTATGTATATTACCATTCATATGAGAACTTTTTTGGACAAATAATGTGACTGGTGTGGCCCAATATATTTCCTCAATGGATCAGTAGGTATAACGTGAAAAAACAGATATAGACCTGGCTGAGGTCTTTCCCATTTTCTGATATGGTTTTGGCTAAGACCTTAATCATTTTGAGATGTCGTGGCCCATGACTTGGTGGTACGATTCAAATTTTATGACATTTTCATTACCTCATTATGAAATTTGTAATAGATAAATTGTGTGGTTATTATACTAGTAGAATATTCATGGTGAAGTTTTATATGATTATTGATATGGAATTATTCATTCAGTTTCTATTACTGCCATATTATGACCAAGATTATGTTTTAGTGGCATGATTTATCCACTTTGCCTTATTTTTTATGATATATTCTACTATATCACCTCAACATACAGAGCATCTAAGATGACCCCTCTGTTATCTTTCCTTTGCCCAGGTTATAATGAAGAACACTTTCAATTATATTTCAATGATGCAGTTTACATCATATAGTATCATGTATTATTTTATTTTTCCAATGAATTATGGGTATCATGACTGTATCATGGTCTTCAGATATGGATAAACTGATCAGTTCTTAGGGATTTTATTCCTTCTAATCAAGCCAAGGTATTAAAATAATTCACCAGCTCTGGCATTCGGGGGTTAGGGCATTATAGTTGGTATCCGAAGAAGTTTAGGACAAACCATGGAAACTAGATTTAGAAATCATAAGTTAAGGAGAATAGACTATGATATAACGTGAGGATATGAATAGAATGGCATCCTAAAATTATAGTATGATTATGTAGAACTTCCTAGAAAATGTGTCCTTGATTGGATAATATAGGTGGATGTGGTTCTAACACAAATGTACCTAGGGGTAACAAATCTAACAATGAGTTTTGATATTGACTTATGGTATCATGGTATTTGATAACTTTGAACCTTTTTGACACTCCCAGGTGATATACATAAGATAATTCACAATTTAATTACTTAACATTATGAATGATTTATGCTTCCAAATTAAACAAAGTATATGGTTCTATGATTTATGATGCAAAAATTTATGTTATATTCTATACCATTATTAGAGTTATAGAAAGTTCATAATTTTATGAGATCATATAGCATATTAAATTGTTCATAAATGGTGTCTAATAGAAGGAATGATAACATTTCAAATACTCATGATGAATAGTGTAAAAAGGATCGTATCTTTCATGGCCTGAAGAAAAAATTTCGAGGGGAAATAGTCTCTAGGGCGTCCTCATCATATGATAAAATAATATAATATGTTAAAAAGATAAGGAAATACTTCTAAGTGTCCTATGACTTTTAATGGATGCAAGAGAAGGAATGGATGGTAGATGTAAAGGTGGATAAAGCGAAGAAGGGAATGAATGGTTTTTCCTCATGTGATAACTGGAGAATGAATCCCCTTGTTAAATGGTTGAAGGGAATGGATGTTTGTTATAAGTGAGGAGAAAAAAGAACAAATTTCATGATTGTAAGGGTAATAAAAATATATCTAATGTAAAATGTTTCAGCTGTAAAGATATGGTATATTATGAGAATAATGTCCCACGCATCAAATAATTATACCCAAAAAATGATATTGGATAATGATCAATTTATTCTACTACCACAGATGATGTTGAAATATTAATATTCTTAGTAAATAATTATTTAACTTGATTATTTTATTAATAAGGTACTAGTTATAATATTTATCGAATATATGAGGATTGTACTTTAGTAATTTTCCATTAATTATTTTCGACTATAATTTGAATTATACCATGAAAATATATTCATTGGAAAGTTAAAATTTATGTAAAATTCATGATTAAGGGAAATAAAACAAAAACTATATTCCTAATTTTGAGATAATGATAATGAAATGATTTATTTGTATAAGTGATGACAATCTTGGAACTGGTTAATGACTTCTCAACAAGTGGCCAATGCTATCATTGATGGAGTTTGCAACACTTTTAGATATATGTAATATATCCAATATCATGTGAATACACATTTCCAATAAGTTTTTATGGTAATTCGAGTTATTACCATATTTCAAGAGGAAAAATGAGAATACTATAACCATGTTTGGAATGTGAGAAATTATAGCAACTTCATGTTGATTAAAGGCGAATAAGGTATCGTTATGAATTTTGAGGATGAAATTTTGGTAAGGGGGAAGAGGGAAACACCCCAAGATTTACAAATAAATTTAATATATATTTCATGAAACACTAAGTATCTAAGAATCAACTATTTTTTATAACCTATCCAATAAACACAATTTTTTTCTTATGTGATTTTAATTTTGAAAAAATGAAATACATGGTTGTGTACAAAAAGATATTTAGAGTCTGGTAGGATCAACTGACTTTTTTGTTGAATAGTAACTTATCCCTTATGAATATTTATTTACCCTTGTGAATAGTATTGTTTCCCTTATTAATAATAATGTGACCCTTATGAATAATAACCTCACCTATGAAAGAATAAATAAAACATAGGCACCTTATAAATGAAATAGATTTAATAATTAAGTGTTTCTATTTTTCTTGTGAATAAAAAATATTCAATTATAATTTTATAACTAATAAATTTATTGAAAATAAAATTCTTTTTAAAAATATATATTCCTAAATCAATATTTTTTTATCCTATTATATTTAATTGAGTCATTATTTAATTTATAGGGTGTTATAAAATCAATTTTAAATTTAAAGACTATATTTGTTTAGTAAACGATTATTTTGAATAAAAATTTAATTTCTTATACATAGAATATAATTTTCATAAATTACAATAAATATTTGAATTTTAAATATTGAAAAATGTTTAGGATGATTTTTTTGGATTATAATGAAATTGTTAATTTTTTTGGGAATAGTAAAAAAAATACAATCTTTTACAAAACATAGTTTATTTCAGGACATCATCATGCAATTATTATGGTAAAAAAATTATATAAACTATTTAATAAATATATAATAATATTACAAGTGGAATATTTTAAATAATTATTTTAGAAAATGAAAATTCTATATTTTTCATGATAAATTCAAAAATCATTGTCAACATCGGTGGAGTGCCTGCGCGGCACCGACAAAGTCAAAATTATAACTTATATATAATATTTGGCTGCTAAAAATTATATTCATGACATTTTTTAATTATTATTTATTATTGATGTATTTAACTATTAAATTTTAATTTCATAGTCACATTATATTAATCATATCTAATTGCATGTACAATAATTTTGTAGGGTAAGAAAAGGAAAAATAACAAAATAAAGAAGTTGTCTTGACATGTATATGAGTTAATATACACAATTAACATATATATAGAATTATTTTGAACCTAATTAATTTAATTTTTTTATGACATAATTGACATTAATTTTACAGAACGCAGATGCAGCTCTTGTGTAAGCATAATAAAAATAAATAAATATGTTTAATTAAAATTATAAGAATTATTAAATGACCCATATTTTGGATAAATTTTTTTTAATAAGTATGGATCGGCCATTATCTATTTTTTATTTTATTTGGGGACAATTTGGTCCCACAATAATCACTATAATACCTTTAGAATATTTTATTTAAAAGTAAGTCAAGGTGTTCACTTTATAAACATCAGAATTTATAACACTTTTATATATGGTTATACAAAAGTGGTTTTCATAAATAATTAGTTTTTGGAAATATAATAACATTTTATTTGCCATATAATTTTATTTATAATTTTTAGACAACAAATAAATATCATAATGACATTTACAAAGATAATAGAGTATTAATTTAATTAATGTCTATATAAAATTAAAGATATCAAAAATAATGAAATAAATATAATTTGATATTTTTACGATAATTTATGATTTCTATAGATGAATATGATAATTTTTAGGTATAATAAGAAAATTTTATTCAAATTTGAATCCTTTTGTATGTTTTTAAGTCAAAAGTTATAAATAGTGTTTTAGTTGACAAAATCATTTTTCCGAAATATAATATTTAATGAAAATATTTAAAAAACACAAAATCATTTTGAAAAGAAAAAAATATATATTTGGTCAAAAATATGATATAATATAATTTTCATCTCATTTTAATAAATTAATACCGATATTATATTTATTATATTAGGTAATTCCAAATTTACCCCTCCTCAAATATAAAAAACCCCTCCCCCTTCTTTTGGAAAACCAAATATTACACGATTTCCAATGCCAATTCTAAAAAAACCCCATATCAAGTCTCTTAGAGTATGGAGGTAGGTTTTAGATACCTCCAAATCTGATCACCAAGAGTGTTATGTTATTGTGAAAGAGAAACCACACTGACGAAAGAGTAAGTCTCCATTAACTCCAACCTCTTTTCTTCTTCTCCTTCGTTTTCCCTTTTAAATTGAAAATAATATACTGTAAAATTTATTTACAGGATATTTTTACATTATCATAATTTAGATAACCTACTTCATGTATAATATATATTTCATATATAAATTTTTACTCCCACTCTTACAACAACATCCCGTTAATAGTCGATTAACCGCTTCAAGAGACATTGGAAAAAACAGTTCTCATAAGCACATTTATAGATGGAAATGTGGATTATATATAATATAAAAATATTTAATTACATTTATTTTTTTCATTATTAAATATTTATACCAATTAATAAATTACATTTAATAAAATTGTGAAATTTTTGTATGATGTGAATGTTTTCAGTAAAATCTGATATCAAAACACTTCAATTTCATCACCAGAAATTAAGAAATATAATACAATGATTTTAATTTATAAAGATTTATATAAAATGACTATAATTAACATGTTTATAATTATTTTAATAAAAATATGTTTTATATTAAGGATTCACAAAATCAAAGTAATTATATGGGACTATAGTTCAGAGTTTCCTAATCTCACTTCCATTTTTGTGAGATATTCATTATTCTCTACTATTAATTATGTATGGTGTATGTATAATGCTCATTTATGTATCATATCATTAATATAATTATTTTCCATTACATTAAATGTATGATTTTATTATTATTATTATTGTGTAAAATGATTCAATTGATTACAAAGGGGTAGGTGATTTTCACCCGAACCTCCATTTTCGTTTAGGTTACTCTTTATCTAACTTTACTCAAATGTAATACTTTTTTATTTTTGTATACATGTTATAAATTATATTTATATGTTACAAAATGATATACCTAGATCAGATTATCCTTCTTTAATGGGGATATTTGTGTTTTAAAATGTTTTCCTTCACAATTCTCTCTAAAAAATAATCCTAATTCAAGAGAACCTCTCGAATTCATACCCTTTTCAAGTTCGCCATGTATTATGTTTTAAGACATATTTATTTTTATAAAATAAAAAGTTTTATCATGAAAAAGTATCTTGTTTCATTTCTTGTTTATGAAAACAAACATTCGCTTCCACTTTAATATCTCTTCCTTAAGCCGCATTAAAATATTTTATTTATAAAACTTCTTAAAAAGTGTTATTCCATGATTTAATTTCAGTAGGACATCATTTATGACTAAGTTATAATTTCAATGTGATACCTTTTTTTCTAGGATATACATGTTTATAATCTTATTTCAAGAAAAATAAAAATGATTTTCCAAAATAACTCTTCTTTCCAAAGTAAAAAAAGATTTTTCTCATCTCATGTAACTTTTATGAGATATATACCTTGTTCACCACTTATTCATTGAATGTTGTGAATGTACTTTATTTTTAAATATAATATCAAGAGTCTTGTTATTCCCATTCTATGGGATTATGATTTTCATGTTTTAACGTTGTATGAGACACTTTGGAATGTTTAATGATTATTTCCTTAAGAATTTTTCATGTATCATTTTAATGTATCTTCATCTATATCAACATACTTTGTCGAATCTTCTACATCATTGAGGATTATCTCTTATGATATAATATAAAATATTTTGTTGAAGGGTTTTTAATTAGATTGACTCTGGATGTTCTATCTTTATTTCCATTCACCATATTACTATGAATGGTTAGTTATTATGTTCACTAATTGGGGAAATTTATTTAAATTATACATGTATATGATGTTTATGTTTATACCCATTTATATAAAAAATAAATTAGGATTATAAAGTGGTATGTAGGGCCCATTATAGCCCCTCGATTCATTGGTAGGTGCCATGATATAAAACGGACATGGATAGGCCTGAGGCCTTTCCCATTTTCAAATATAGCTTTCTCCAAGAGCTTAATCATTTTCAGATGTATTGGCCAAGGCCTTGAAGAAATGTTTCAGAATGACTGGAATATGAATTACCTAATTATTATGTTATTTAAAGATAAATAATGTTGTTGTTCTACTATTAGAACATCCATGGGGATGTTTCATGTGATTATTTATATGAAATAATTCATTTAGATTCTATTACATCCTAATTATTCTCCATATTATGTTTTAATGGCATGAGTGATTCACTTTTCATTATCGTTTATGATGTCTTCTATTGTATCAATTACCCTTACTAAGCATATCAGCTCACTCGTTTCTTATATTTCCATTCCCCATGTTATGAAGAAGAAAAAATTGAATAACCATTAAATAATGTAGTTTATTTCATATTGTAACATGTTTTATTTTCTTTTCTCAATGTGTTAAGTGTTTCATGACTTTAATAAAGTATTCTGAGACTGCTAAACTGACCGGTTATTCAGTATTTGATTCTTTGTAATCAGGCCAACATAGTAAAATAATGCACCAGATCTGGGCTTCTGGGGTCAAGGAATTATAGTTTGTATGATAGGAATTTTAGCAGCAACCATGGAAATTATATTCACAAAACCTAGGTTAGGGAACATAAAACTAAGATAGACCATGATGATAGGAATAGAAGAACATCCATGATTTATAGTAAGCTTTTTCGGATCTTCTTGGGAAATACGTTCCTATTTGTATACAATAAGTGGACATTGTTCTGACGGAGATGTATCTAGGGGTAACAACTCTAACAAGGTCTTCTGAGCTTGGATTGGGTTAAGAGGATACATAATAATATGCCTTAATTCACACCTGGTTTGATACTCTTAGGGGATATTCTTAAGATAATTCACATTTTTCTTATATACCATTATGAAGGATTTCTGCATCCAACGTAAACAAATTATATATTTCTAGGATTTACGATGCATGAATATATTTTATGTGCAATAAACATATTAGAGTTATAGAATGTTCAAAATTTAATGAGATCATATAGTATATCACATTGTTTAAAAATGGTTCCTAGTAGATGGAATGAAAACTCCACCAATTCATATGATGAAAAGTGTAATAAGGATCATATATTTCATAGTCTTATGCCGAAATTTAGAAGGGAAATAGTCTTTAAGGTATCCTCATTACATGATAAAATATTATCCTATGTTAACAAGATAAATATAGAATTCTAAAAGTCATATTGATTTATGGGAAGTAATAGAATAAAAGAATGGAAGAGGGTATGATGGATAAAGGGAATAAGGGAATAAAGGTTTTTCCCATATGTGATAATTTTCCAATGAACCGCCTTGGAAAATTCTTGAATGGAATGAGAGATTTTTATAAGTGAGGAGAAAAATTTCTGGGATTTCATGATTATAAGGGTAATAAAATGGTTTCCAATGTACAATACGTCAACTATGAGGAGATTGGACACTATTTGAATCAATATCCCCAGCATGAGAGAAATATACCACAAATGATGCTATTAGATAATGATAAAGTTATTATACTACTGAAGATGAAGTAAAATTATTAATATTCATAGTAAAGACTCACATGATTTGAATATTGTATCCCCAAGGTACAAGTTATAACAATTAAGGGATATATAAGGATTTTACTACAGTACTTTTATTGATGAATTTGAGACCCTGTGTTGAATTTTTCCAAGAAATGATATTTAGTGGAAAGTTAATATTTTTGGGAAATGCATGATTGAGTGAAATAAAACAAAAAATATATTCCTAATTTTGAGATAATGATGAAGAAATAATTTATTTGGATAAGCGATGAATATCTTGTAACATATTAATGACTTCTCAATATGTGTTCTATGCAATCATTGATGGAGTTTACAACACATTTCGATATAAGGAATATATCCAATATCATGTGAATTCATATTTCCAATAATGATTTATATTAATTAGATTTATTACGATATTTTAAGAGGACATGTGTTGAAGTTATTCCCATTCTTGTAATGAAAAAATTTAGAGCTGCTTCATATTGATTTAAGGAAAATAAGGTATCATTGTGGAATTTCAAGGAAGAAATTTTGGTAAGGGGGAAGAGTGTAACACATCAAGGATTTAAAAATAAATTTAATATAGAATGTATGAAACTACAAGTCTCTAAGTTACAAATATTTTTTATAACCTACCTAATAAACATAATTTATCGCTTCTGTGATTGGTATTTTGAAAAACTAACATTCACTGTTGCGCTGAGTAAGATATTTAGACTTTGGTAGGATCAAATCACTTTTTTGGGGAATAGTAACTTGAAGCTTATTAATATTAATATACCTTCTGAATAATAATTTTACCCTTATGAATATTAATATGAACCTTATATATAGTAACCTCACCTATAAAAGTATAAATAAAATTTAGGCTCCTTATAAATGAAATGGAATTAATAATTAATTGTTGGTATTTTGGATGTGAATAATAAATATTTAATTAGAATTTCATAATTAATAAATGAATTTAAATGAAAATTAATTTCAATAAAATAAAATCTGAAATCAATATTTTTGTGTCCTATGATAATTTAATGAGACCTTAGTTAATTTTTTGGGTGTTAAAAAATTAGTTTTAATTTTAAAGAATATTTTTTGAATAAATAATGATTTTAATTAAAAAATTAATTTCTCATACACAGGAAATTATTTTCATAAAATAATGTTCACATTTGAATTTAAACATTAGAAAAATTTTCTGATAGAATTTTGTAATTTTAATAAAATAGATTATTTTTTTGGGGAATAGTAATAAATACAATATTTTAAGAAACACGGTATTTTTCATGACATCATCATGAAATTATTTTAATATAGTTTTTTTAACCATTTAATCAATAAATAATTTTATTACAAGTGGAATATTATACAAGATTAATTTATAACATCAAAATTATATTTTTTTATGAGAAATTTAATAATCATTGTCAATTCTGATGAAGTGCCTGTTTAACGCCTAAAAAGTAATATTTGGTTTCTTATATATAATATTTGAGTGCTAAAAATTAATTTCATGAATTATTTATTAATTATTATGTATTATTGATGTTTTTTTCTGTTAAATTTAATTTTTTAATTACATAACATTAGTCTTATATAAATGACTGTGCAATAATTTTGGAGGATAAGAAAAGACAAAATAACGAATTTAAGAAGTTTTCTTGACATGTATATGAGTGAATATACACAATGAGTGGCTATAGAACATTATTATGAACCTAATTGATTTATTTTTATGATATTAATTTTTTTTATATGAAATAATTAACATAAATTTTTATGAAACACTAAAGAATTTCTTTTTTTAAGCATAATAATAATATATAAAATATGTTTATTTAAAATTATAAGAATTATGAAATGACCCATATTTTGGATAATTTTTTCTATAAATGAGGATAAACCATTATCTATTTTTCATTCAATTTGTTGAAACTTTGGACCCAAAATAATTACTTTAAGACCTTGAGAATATTTTATTTACAAGTAAGTCAAGTTGTTTGAACTATAAACTTCAGATTGTATAACAATTTTATTTATGGTTTTATAGAAGTAGTTTTCTTCTGAAATCCATTATGTGATTTATTTATTGTCAAAAAATAAATAGTGTTTGGAAATCTAATAAAATTATATTTCTCCTCGAAATTTAAATTTAAATTTTAGACAACAAATAAATCGCATAATGGATTTCAGAAATATAATGCAATATTAATTTAATTAATGAATATATCAAATTAATGATATTAAAAATAATAAAATAAATATAATTTGACATTTCTAAGATAATTCATTAATTTAATATATTAATATGATAATTACAAGTTATGAAAAAATTATATAAATTTGAAACATTTTTTTTTATATTTTTAAGTCAAAATATATGAATAGTTTTTAATTTGATGAAATCATTTTTTATGAATATAATATTGAATTAAAATAATTTAAAAACCAAAAAATTTGAAAAAAGTAAAAAATAAAAAAAATCTACTAAAAATGTGATATCCTATTCTTTTTATCTCATTTGAATATCTTAACCCCAATATAATATTTATTATATTGGGTAATTTCTATGTTTCCCTTCTCCTCAAATATAAATAACCTTCCCCCTTCTTTTAGAAAACCAAACATTCCACTATTTCCAATGCTAATGATCTTCCCATATCCAACCGTTCAAGTCCCTTAGAATACCAATAGACGTTCTGGAGCCCTCCAACTACACTCACCAAGTGAATTATATTGTTGTGAAAGAGAAACTACATCGAGGAATGAGTAAGTCCCCATTAACTCTTGCCTCTTATCTATTTCTCCTTCTTCTTTTCCCTTTTAAATTCAAAACCAAATAATATAAAAATTTTATATTGATTATTTTAACAATATATTAATTATGTTAACCTAATTTATTTATTATATATATGTTATATATAAATTTTTACCCCCACTCTTACGACAACATCCTATTATAGTCGGTTAACCGCCTACGAAGACATTTCAAAAAATAGTTCTCATAACCACCTTCATGGATAGAAAATATAGAAAATATAGAATATATAAATATTTAAGTAAATTTATTTTATTCTTCTATAAATATTTATAAAAATTTCTAATTTACATTTAATAAAATAGTGAAATTATTGTAAAATGTGAAATTTTTAAGCAAAACATTATATCAAAACCCTTCAATTTCAGCAACAGAAATTAAGAAATATAGTCCAATGATTTTAATTTATAAATATTTTTTTAAAATGACTATAATTAACTTCTATATCATTATTTTAATAAATATATTTTTTTTATCCAAGAGGAAAAAAATCGACATAATTAAGTGGAAATTTAGGTAAGGGTTCCCTCTTCTCACATCAATTTTTGTGAGATATTTCATATTTGGTACTATTAATTATGTATGGTTTTTTATACTCCCCATTGATGTATCGTAACATGATTATCTTTATTTTTCATGGTATTCAAATTAATATTGTATGATTATTATATTTGCGAAATATGATTCGATTGATTACAAAGTGGAAATGGATTTCTACCTGGACCTCCATTTTCATTCGGGTTACTATTTCTATATCATTACTCAAATGAAATGATTATTTATTATTTAAAACATATTATAAATTGTATTTATATGCTACATACTGATATATCTATATCATATCATCCTTATTTTATGGGGATATTTATGTTTTAGAATGGTTTCCTTTAAATTCCCACCCGACAAACAAGCTCGATTCCCGGGAACTACTCGAATTCCTTGACATTTTCTAGTTAATTAAATAATATGTTTTAATAAATTATTATTTTTATAAAATCCCACATCTTATCATGAAAAAAAATCTAGTTTCTTTTCTGGTTTTATGAAATCAAACATTCCCTTCCGATTTATAATATTTTCCTTAAACCGCGCTAAAATGTTTTATTTCTAAATATTCTTAAAACTCTTCTAAAATGATTTTACATTATCGTGATATAATTTATACCTCATATATAATTTGAATGTTCTATACATTTATTTTATAGTATAGATCTATTTACAATATTATTTTAAGACTAATACAATTGATTCTTTCAAAACTAAAAATGATTTTTCTCATCTCACTAACTTTTCTAAGATAAATGCCTTCTTCACCACTTATTACTTTCATGTGGGGTATACAAAATACTTTGATATATCATATCATGAGTATAATTATTATCAATATAAGGGATTATTATTTGAATGTTTTAATGTGGAATGGGACACATTAGAATGATTAAGGATTATTTCCACAAAAAATTGGAAATGTCTAATTTAAAAGTATATTCATTTATGTAAACATCATTGGTATAATATTTTACTTCATTGATATTTATCTCAAATGATGTCATATAAAATATTTTTTTAAGTGTTTATTGATTATTTTGACTATGGATGGTCTATGTTGATTTCTATTCACCATATTACTCTGAATGGTTAGTAATTATGTTTATAGGATGGGGAATGTTATTTACATTACACATGTATATGATTTTTATCTATACACCTATTAATAGAGGGAGTTTATTGGACATAGAAAGTGACTATTGTGGCCCTATATATCCCCCCAATGCATCGGTAGGTCTCATGAGACAAAATAGGCATGAACTTTGCTAAGGCCTTACCCATTTTTAGATATGGTTTTCCATGAGGCATTAATCATTTTTTGATGTCTGGGACGAGGCCTTGATGGAATGATTCAAAGTTTCTAGAATATTCATTCTCTCATTATATCATTAGTAATATATAAAGAATTTATTTATTTGACTAGTAGAATATACTTGGTGAAGTTTCAAGTGATTATGTATATGGCATTATTCATTCAATTTTTATTCCTACTATATTATGCTCAGGAGTATGTTTTAGTGGCATTAGTTATTCACATTACCTAATGTCACATACCATTATAGATCATCTGAGATCATGCCTTTCTTATGTTTCATTTCCAAAATTTATAAAGAATAAAACATTGAATAATCACTCAAGGATGAAATTTATTTCATATTGTATCATGTATTATTTTATTTTTCCAATATATTGTTGTTATCATGACTATAATATAGTCATCCAAGACTAGTAAACTGATCTTTTCATAGATAGTTTATTCATTTTGTTCATGAAATTATTTTAAAATAATGCAGTGGATTCGGGATTTTCAGTTCAGTTCATTATAGTTGGCATCAGAGAATGTTTAACAGCAACCGTAGATACATGATTTAGAAAACATAGGTTCAGGAACATAACCATAAGAGAGACCTTGAGGATATAAATATAATAACATCCTAGAATTCTAGAAATATTATGATTATGTTCCTAGAAAATATATCTCTATCTAGATATTACAAGTTGATGTGGTTCTGACGCAGATGTACATAGGGGTAACAACTCTGACAAGGTGTTTGGAGCTTGACTAAGGGTAACCTAGTACATGATAATAGGCTTTACTGTACACATGGTCTGACTTTCCTAGTGAATATTCTTATGATAATTCACATTTTTATTACATACCATGATGAAGGATTTATGCATCCAATGTATATAGTTTTAGGATGTATGATGCATAAATTTATGTTATGATTTAAATCATGATTAGAGTTATATAATTTTTAGAATTTTATGAGATAATATATTATATGATATTTCTTATAAATGGTTCCCAGTATAAGGAATGATAACTCCACCAATGAGCATGATGAAAAATTAAAGAAGGATCATATCATTCATGGTCAGAAGAAAAACTTTTGAAGGAAAATAGTCTCCAAGGTACCCTCATCATATAAGAAAATAATATTGTGTGTTAGCAAGATATGTAAATAATTATACAAGTCCTATGAATTTGAATGGAGGCGACAGAAGAAAATTATAGAAGAGGAAAATATGGATAAATGGATGAATGGAAGGAAGGGTTTTCCCACATGTGATAACTATGGAATGATTCACCTTGTAGAATTTTTGAAAGGAATGGGAGTTTTTTTATTAGTGAGGGGAAAATAAACAAAAATTTAATTATTTTAATGGTATGAAAATGTTTCCAATATACAATTCTTCAATTGTGAGAAGATGAGACACTATGCAAAACGATGTCCCAGGCATCAGCAAAATAGTCCCCAAACGATGCTTTTGAATAATGTTCTTGTAATTCTAATACCACAGATGAAGTGGAAGGATTAATATGCCTATTAAGTAATAATGTCATTTAAATATTTCATCATCAAGGTACTTGTAATAAGAAATAGAGAATATTTGAGGATTGTGTTGTAGTACTTTTAAATTAAAGATTTAAGACCACAACATAAATTATACGAAGAAAAGATATTCAGTGGAATGTTAATTTTTTTTGGAAAATGAATTATTGAGGGAAAGAAAACCCTAAAAATATTCATAATATTGAGATAATGATGAAGAAATGATTGATTGGGATAAGTGATTACTATCTTGGAACTGATTTATGACTTCTCCACAAGTAGTCTATGCTATAATTAATGGAGTTTACAACAGATTTGGATATAAGGAATATATCAAACATCACATGAATTCATGTCAACAATAATTCTTTATGGTAATTCAAGTTACTACTATACTTTAATAGGACACATGATGAAGTTATTCCCATTTGTGGAATGTAAAAATTTAGAGCTAGTTCATGTTGATTGAAGGAAAATAAGGTAACATTCTAGAATATCAATGATGAAATCTTTGTAAGGTGGAAGAATGAAACACATCTAGGATTTATAATGAAATTTAATATTGAATTCATGAAACACTATGTTTGTAATAAAAAACTCTTCCTTATAACCTATCCATCAAACATAATTTTTCACCTCTATGATTTGAATTTTGAAAAACTCACATACAAGGTTGCGCTCAATAAGATATTTAAAGTTTGGTAGGATCAACTCACTTTTTTGGGGAACAGTAAATTCACCCTTATGAATAGTAATATACACTTATTAATAGTTATGTTACAGTTACAAATATTAATATGACCCTTGTGAACAATAAACTCACTCATGAAATTATAAATAAATATAAGAACCTTATAAATGAAATAAAATTAATAACTAAGTATTGGTATTTTTCTTGTGAATTGTAAGTATTTAAATACAATTTTATAATTACTAACAATATTTAAAATGAAATTTATTTTCATAAAACATATTCCTAAATCAATATTTGGTTGTCTTATGATAATTTGATGAGACGTTGGTTAAATTTTAGGGAGTTATAAAATTGGTTTTAATTTTAAAGACTATATTTCTTGAGTAAATGATTATTTTATTCGAAAAACTAATTTCACATAATTAAGAAATTTGTTTTCATAAAATAGAGTTTATTTTTTAATTATAATACTCTAAAAATGGTTATGATGAGTTCTTGGTATTTTTATGAAATAGTTTATTTTTTGGGGAACAGTAAATGTATAAAGTCTTTTTCAAAATCTGGCTTTTTTGTGACATCATCATAAAATTATAATGATATAAAAATTAACTTGAACTATTTATTAATTATATGATAACATTATAAGTAGAACTTTTATATAATTAATTTAGAATATTAAAATTATACTTTTTCATGATAAGTAAAAAATCATTATCAATGTCGATGCAGTTCCTAAGTAGCACCGAGAAAGTCCGAATTGATAACTTATATAAAATAGTTGAGTGCTAAAAATTGTTTTCTCAACTTATTTATTAATTATTATATATTATATTTGTTTTTATATTTTAAATTTTAATTTTATAGTCACACTACATTAATCTTATATAAATGCGTGTGGAATAATTGTGTAGGGTATGAAAAGATAAAAAAAATTAGAAGTTTTATTGACTTGTATATGAGTTAATATAGAACATTAATGGATATATAAAATTATTTTGAACCTAGATAATTTATTTTTATGATATTTATTTTTTTAAATTTATTATATGAAATAATTTACATTAATGCTTATGGAACACTGATGCAACACTTGTGCAAGAATAAGAAAAATAAATAAAATATGATTAATTAAAATTATAAGAATTATGAAATGAGAAAATTTTTGGCTACATTATTTTTTATAATTATGGATAAACAAATATCTATTTTTTGTTTTATTTGGGGACACATTGAATCCACAATAATCACTTTAAGACCTTTACAATTTTTTACTTGAAAGTAAGTCAACGTGTTTACATTATAGACAATAGATTGTATAATATTTTTGTTTATGGTTTTAAATTTTTTTTAGAAATAAATATTGTTAGGAAATATAATAAAATTTTATTTCTTAAAGAATTTTGTTTTTAATTTTTATAAAAAAATAAATATCATAATGGCTTTCACAAAGATGATGATGTATTAATTTAATTATTAAATATATTAAAATAATGAAATTGAAAAAAATAAAATAAATATAATATGATATTATTAAGCTAATTCATGAATAAAGTAGTTTAATATGATAATTGTAATGTATAAAAAAAATTTGTTTCAAATTTTAAACCTTTTTTTTGTTTTTTAAGTGAAAAGTTTGGAATAGTGTTTAATTTATAAAATCATTTTTCATGAATACATTATCAAATTAAAATATTTAAAAATCACAAAAGTATTAAAAAAATATATTTTATCGAAAATGTGATATCCTATGCTTTATATCTAATTTTAATGTCTTAAACCCTATATTATATTTATTATATTGGGTAATTCTAATGCTACCCCTCTCCACGAATATAAATAACCTCTCCCCTACCTCTAGATAACAAAACATTCCACAAATTAAAATGCTAATTATATTACCAAATCACCACTCTTGGTCCCATTATAAAACCATGGGATGTTATGGATCCCACCAAATACAATAATTAAGGGCGTTATATTGTTATGCAAGAGAAACCACACCAAGGATATCTTATGATATCATCTAAAATATGTTGTTGAATGGTTTCTTATTAGTTTGACTGTGGATGTGCTATCTTGATTTCCATTCTCAATATTACTCTGAATAGTTAGTAATTATGTTTATAGATTGGGAAATGTTATTTTCATTTCACATGAATATGATATAAATGTATATACCCATTCATATGATGAATTAAATAGACTAAGGATTTGATTGGTTGGGCCCCGTATTGCCCCTTGATGCATCAGTAGGTCTCAAGAGATAGAATATATATGGACATGGCTGAGGCCTTGCCTATTTTTCGAAATGGTTCCAGATGAGGCCTTAATCACCTTCAGATGTCTTGGAAGAGGCCTTGATGGTATGTTTCAGAATATCTAGAATATTAATTTTCACATTATGAAATTATAAATAGGAAAATCATGTGGTTATTTTACTAGTATAATATACATGGTGAAGTTTCTTGTGATTATTTATAGGGAATTATTCATTCAGTTTTTATTCATGCTATATTACAACCAATATTATGTTTTAGTTGAACGAGTTATTCAATTTTTCTTATTGTTTATGATATCTTCTACTATATCACTTACTTTTACTGAGCATATGAGTGCACCCCTCTATTGGGTTTCCTTTCCCCAGGTTATGAAGAAGATAACATTGAATAATATTTAAAGGATATAGTTTATTTCACATTGTATCATGTTTTATTTTCCTTTTCCAATGTATTATGGGTATCATGACTGTAATCTGGTCTTCCAAGACTACTAAACTATATGGTTCTTTAGGATTTGATTCCTTGTAATCATGAAAATGTATTAAAACAATGCACTAGTTCCAGGATTCTCAGGTCAGGGAATTACCATTAGTATTAGAGGAAGTGTACTAGAAACCTTGGAAACTATATTTAGAAAACATAGGTTAGGGAACATAACCCTAAGAGACACCATGAGGATTGGAATATAATAACATAAAATAATTCTAGTAATATTATGCAAATCTTCCTAGAAAATACATCCATGTCAAGATAATACAAGTGGATGTAGTTTTGACACAGATGTACCTAGGGGTAAAAACATTGACCAGGTGATCCAAGCATGACTCAGGGTAACTTGGTACATGATAATAGGCCTTAATATAGAACTAGTTTGACACTCTTAGGATATTTACTTATGAAAATTCATATTTTTCTCACATACAATTATGAATAATTTCTTTCTTCTAATGTAAACAATGTATATGGTTCTAGGATTTATGATGTATAAATTTATGTTATATGCTATACCATGATAAGATTTATAGAATGTTCAAATTTTTTTGAGCTAGTATGTTATATGAATTTTTTTAGAAATGGATCCTAGAATTAGGAATGAGAACTCCACCAATGAACATTAGAAAAAATGTAAGAAGGCCATATCTTTCATAGTCTTAAGACAAAATTTTTAAGGGAAATAATCTCCAAGGTATCCAGATCATTTTAGAAAATAATATAATGTGTTAACAAGATTAGTAAATAATTATGTGAGTCCTATTACTTTTTCTGGAAGAAAGAGAAGAAAAGGATATAATAAGGAAATATGGATAATGGGAAGAAGTGAATGAATGGGTTTCCCACATATGACAATTGTGGAAAGAATCACCTTAGAAAATGATTGAAGGGAATGATAGTTTGTCATAAGTTAGGTGAAAAGAACATTAATTTCTTGATTTCCAGGGTTATAAAATAGTTCCCAATGTATAATGCTTCGACTATGAGGAGATGGGACACTATGTGAATCAATGTCCATAACATTAGTGAAATATACTCCAAATGGTGCTATCAGATAATGATAATGTTATTATACTACCTCAGGTAATGCCAAATGATTAATATTCCTAATAAAGAATCATTTATTTTTAATATATTATCAGCAAGATACTGTTTATATGAATTATAGAATATATGAGTATTGTATTACATTACTTTTTAATTAAGGTTTTGAGATAATATGTTGAATTTCAACAAGAAAATATATTCATTGGAAAGTTAAACTTTTTGTAAAAGACTTGAATGAGGGTAATAAAACCCTAAATATATTCCTAATATTTAGATATTGATGAATAAATTATCGATTTTGATATGTGCTAACTATCTTGGAATTGATTAATGACGTCTCTACAAGTGGTTTATGCTCTCATTAATGGAGTTTACAACAGTTTGGATATAATAGATATATCCAATATCTTGTGAATACATATTTCTGATAACGATTTAAAGTAATTCTATTTATCACTATATTTTAACAGGACACATAATAAAGTTATTTCCATGTTAGGAATGAGAAAATTTATATCAGCTTTATGCCGATTAATGGGACATAAGGTAACATTCTAGAATTTTGGGGACACAATTTTTGTAAGGTGGGAATAATGTAACACTCCAAGGATTTAAAAACAAATTTAATATATAATGCATGAAATCTTAGAATCTAAGAAACATCTCTTTTCTACAACATAGACAACAAACATAATTTTTCACTTCTGTGATTTGAATTTCCAACAAATGACTTACATTATTGCATTTGGTAAGATATTTAGAGTCTCGTATGATCAACACATTTTTTAGTGAATACTAACTTGACCCTTCTAAATAGTAATATACCCTTATGAATATTAATGTTACCCTTATGAATAGTAACCTCACCCATGAAAGTTTAAATAAAATTTAGGAAACTTATAAATGAAATAATAATAATAATTAAGTGTTGGTATTTTTCTTTTAAATAATAAATTTTTAATTACAATTTTATAACTAAGAAATGTATTTAAAATAACATTTATTTTCATAAAATGTATTCTCTAATCAATATTTTGTTATCCTATTATAATTTAACAAGATCTAACTTAATTTTTACGGTGTTATGAAATCCGTTTTAATTTAAAAGAATATTTTTAAATTAAATGATTATTTTAATTAAAAAATTAATTTTTCATACATAGGAAATTATTTTCTTAAAATATATTTCATTTTTTAATTCTAACCATCAAAAAATTATTTGGATGAATTTTTAGGATTTTTATGAAGTAGTTTTTTTGGGAATAGTTAAAAAATAACATCTTTTAAAAAATACAATATTTTTTGTGACATGATAATGAAATTATTATGATATAAAAATTTATTTAAACTATTTAATAACTAAATAATAATATTACAGGTGTAATATTTTATATCATTAATTTAGAAAAAGAAATTTATATTTTTTCATAATAAGTATAAAAATAATTTTCATTGTCGTCGCAGTTCCTTCACAGTGCCGACAATGAAAAAATTGTTAACTTATATATAATATTTGAGTGATAAAAATCATTTTCAGGACTTATTTATTAGTAATTAATTATTAATTATTTTTTTATTTTTTAAATTTAAACTTTATAGTAACATTAGATTAGTCTTTTATAAATGCTTGTGCAATAATTGGGCATGGTTAGATGAGAAAAAAATAAAGAATTTAAGAAGTTATCTTGACATGTATATGAGTGAATATACACAATGAATGGATATTGAACATTATTTAGATCCTAATTTATTCTATTTAATGAAATTAATTTGTTTTTAATTTTTTTATATGAAATAATTTACATAAATTCTTATGAAATGCCGATGGAGCGCTTATACAAGAATAAGAAAAATATATAAAATATGTTTAATTAAAAATATATATATTATGAAATGGCACATATTTATAATGAAATATTGTTTATATGTATGTGTAGACCATTATATATTTTTTATTAATTTTTTGTACACCTTGAACCCAAATAATCACTTCCATATATTTAGAATATTTTATTTAAAAGTAAGTCAAGGTGTTTGCACTTTAATCATTAGATTGTATAACATTTTTATTTATGGTTTTACAGAAGTGTTTTTGAGAAATAAATATTATTTTGAAATGAAATAAAATTATCATTGTCAGAGATTTTTTTAAATGTTTTAGACCAAAAAAATAGCGTAATGGCTTTTACAAAGATGATGTAGTATTCATTTAATTACTGTATATATCAAATTAATGATATTCAAAATAATAAAATAAATATAATTATACATTTTCAAGGTAATTAAATAACTAACTATATTAATATGATAATTATAAGGTTTAATAGAAAATTGTATTTTAATTTGATTCATTTTTTATGGTTTATGTCAAAACGTATGAACACTGTTTTATTTTACAAAATCATTTTTCATAAATATAATATTTAATTAAAATATATTAAAATCAAATAATTATTAAACAAAGACAAAAATAAAAATATTTGGTTGATTATATGATATGCAATTATTTTTAGCTCATTTGAATGTCTTAAGGAATATATTATATTTAATATATTGGGTAATCCCTAAGTTACCCCTCTACTCAAATATAAATGACCCCTCCCCCTTCCTTAGGATAGCCAAAAAATTCACCCATTCCAACGAAAATGATCTACCCAAATCCCCCTATAAAGTCCCTTAGAACACCAATGGATGTTCTGAAGCCCTCCAATTGCACTCACCAAGAACGTTATATTGTTGCGAAGAGAAAGCACACTGAGGATAGAGTAAGTCTCTATTAAATATTAACTATTTTCTTCTTATCTTTTTTATTTTCCCTTTTATATTCAAAACCATATACTCTAAAAATTATTTATGTAATATTTCATAATTATATTAATGATTTTAACATAATTCATGTATTGTATATATATCATATATAATTTTCTACTCCCTCTTTTACGACAAAATCTAGTTAATGGTCAATTAATAGCCTACAAAGACATTTCCAAAAATAGTTATCCTAACCACCTTCATGGATGGAAAATATTGATTATTCATAATATATAAATATTTAATTACATGTAATTTATTATTTTGGAATTAGTTATAAAAATGTATAAATTACATTTAAAAAATAGTGAAATTTTTATAAAACGAGAAATTTTTAGGTAAAATATTATATCAAAACACTTCAATTTGTTCAGTAGAAATTATGAAATATAATAAAATGATTTTAATTATAAATATTTTAATAAATTAAAATAATTTAATTCGGTATCATTATTTTAATAGTCATAATTTTTTATTTAGGAGGCACGAAAGTGACATAATTAAGGGGGACATTAGGTAAGGGTTTCCTCATATCACTTCCATTTTATGATATATTCCTTATTTTCTACTAATACTTGTGTATAGTGTATTTATACTGAAAATTGATGTATCATATCATGAATATAATTATTTTTAATTCTATTCCATGTATCATTTTATGATTTTTATTTTGGGGGTATAATATTGGATTGATTACAAAGTGGTAAGATATTTCTACCCATACCTCCATTTTCTTTATGGTTACTCTTTATCTTACTTTACTCAAATGTAATGCTTATTTATTTTTTTATCCTTCTTATAAATTATTTGTATATGTTCCAAACTCATATATCTATATTATATAATCTTTATTTTATGGTTTTGTTAATGTTTTAAAATTGTTTCCTTCACAATTCTTCCCGATAACCATGCCCGATTCATGCGAACTTCTCAAATTCATACCTATTTTGAAGATAACTATGTAATAAGTCTGAGAAATCATTATTTTTTTAAAATCAAATATTTTATCATGAAAAAATATCTTCTTTCACTTATTGTTTTATGGAAATAAACATGCCCTTCAACTTTTAAATATCTTCCTTAAACCGCACAAAAATGTTTTATTTCTAAAGTTTCTTAAAAACTCTTTTTACATTATTTAATTCAGTGGGACATCATTTATGACTCAAATAAGATTTCAATATCCCCCCTTTTATTTTCTAGTATATACAGGCTTATAATCTTATTTCATGAAAAATAATTATTATTTTTCAAAAGAGCTCTTCTTTCCAACGTAAAAAGGATTTTTCTTATCTCACATTATCTTTTATGAGATACATTCCTTGTTCACCACTTATTACTTGCATGTGTTGTATATACTATAATTTGTTATATCATATCAAGAGTCTCATTATTTTCATTCTAATGGATTATGATATGAATATTTCAAATTGGTATGGGATACTTTGGAAATTTTATGGATTATTTCCTTGAGAATTTTATAAAGTCTCATTTAAAAATATATTCATATATGTCAACATCATTTGTAAAATCTTAAACATAATTGTGATTTATCTTTTATGATATCATCTACAATATTTTGTTGAAGTGTTTCAGATTAGTTTTACTATGGATGTGCTATCTTGATTTCTAATGATGATATTAATCTGAATGGTTAGTAATTATGTTTACAGATTGGAGAATGTTATTTAAAGTGAACATGCATGTGATGTTTATATATATCCCCATTCAAATGAGGAATTAATTGGAATTATAATGTGATTAGTGGGGCCGGATATAGACCCACAATACATCGGAAGGTCTCATGAGACAAAATAGATATCGACTTGGATGAGGCCTTTCCCATTTTTAGATATTGTTTTGTTTGAGGCCTTAATAATTTTCATATGTCTTGGCTGAGGCCTTGACTATAACGTCCCAAACCAGATAACCTCTAATATGGTGGTCGGAATAGTTGGTCACATGACCTCTAGTGCATCTCCCCATATGCTAGAAGCTGCCGAATTGCAGTGAGGGACTTTTTAACATGTCCATGGGGGATACTATACCCTCATAGGTGAAGGGAATACACAGTGGAAGGAAAAAAATATATAACAAATAGTAGAAGCGTATAAACTAGAAAACTACACCAGAAAAAACTAAATAAATTATAAGTGTTGAATCTAATAAATGAGACCATGTATACAATGATGTCATGCTAATGTAAAGTACAAGAAACATAAATACCAACATGAAATTAAACTAAAAGGAAAATGGGGAAAATCAACAACTACATCATGAACAAGGCTCGATCCTCTACCCCAGTCTCCATCAAAAGCATAAAGAAACATTCAGGTATCAGAAGCAGCAGGCTTTCCTTTGTCAATACCTACAATAATATAATCTACTCAGGTGTCAATGATTCCTGAGAAGGGTGTGAGATAAAATCTCAGTAGGTCGGCACCCACAGTGTAAAAACCATTCCATTTCATGCCATAATTAAATACAGTGTGTCATTATATAATAAATGTATACAATTAATTAAGTTCAAAAAAATAAATTAAGTCGGTCTGGGTTGAAAACGACACCCGTCCCTAATCACATACTTTTTCCTAAGCCCAGAGTTTTATAGAATTACCTGTAATGACCAGGATACACATATGTATATACATAATCCTAGAAAGACACTGTAATAAAAGGAAGAGACGTACCACTATGATTTTTCATTCACATGGGGTCAAAGTTACATATCAACAACATATTCTTCAACATACTATAAAGAATAACATCCCTCCTAGGACTCAAGAGAAATTAACATAAACCTACAGTTCATCATTATTAATATGCTCAAGTTGAGATTTAGATTCTCATACCCTCCTGAAGGTATCACTACAGTACATCCTTCAAACTACCCAATACCAATGATCCCATCTAGGGAAATATCTAGAAATACCAAGTATCGCTTGGGGTATGGATTTACCATGAGTCTATCCCGATCATCCAAAAAAGGGGTTGAGTATCATTTGAGTCATAGAATACCCACATTGACAACAGATTCGTCCTCGATGGGCCCTTTGAGAAACTATATCATTCATAAGTGTTTAGAATTCCTAGGGAAGTCTCGGTCAGGAAAAGCCTATGACAGCTCCCCACAGGGCATAGTAGTAACCAGTTAGGAACTGAGAGTTCAAGCGTGAGTCCTTATTGTAACGAAACTGAAATTCCATGTATTTGTTTAATTAAATGGAATTATTCTGAATCTATGAAAATGGAAGGCACTTGATTCTGAGGCCTGGAGATCCCGTAATGAATTTTTTAGCCTTTTTATGGTACGTTTAGTAAACGTGCAAGCGACGATTTCTATATTTTGAACCACAACTCGGATTAAAAATCTGAGGGTACTGTTGAATCAACAACACCGGGATTGAGTTAAGGGAAAATTATCTTCGACTGGTAAGGGTCAGACAGAAAATTTAATTTTTGGATATTAAAAGAAAATAATAAAATAACTCAACGAGTTATTTTATTTCTTTCCTTGTAACTGTTGTACATTGGTGGTGGGACAGCTGGGATGTCAGACCATTTAATGGTTAGTTACATATGGTTGTGTAACCGCACGATTGGGAGAACTTATAGGTTCATTAATTACATTTATTAATGAAACTCATTAATTGTGTGATAAATTGATCTCCTTTTTTCATCTATTTAAACAAACAATGCTTGGGTATGGTTTTTTGGCATTAAAGAGAGGAAACGCTGATGAAGATCCAGTGATGTCTTCCACCAATGTAGAATGGAGCTTCAATGGCCATTGGAGGATTTGATGACAAGCAGCAAAGGATGTGGCCCTTATACTTCATCCGCAACACCCTCAAACGTAGACACTCATTCCTCATCCACAGTGACTTCCATCTAACTCGAGATAGGGAGTTTTGTTGTTTAACTAAGAGTTGTTCATTCTTGAAATGATTTCCTTGTAATTATTCTAACACGGAGGATGAATGCCAAACGAACAAGGCTCATACCCTTTAATGATCTCGATATTGGTTGCATTCTTCATGGGCAACTATAAGATATGGCGTCAAGGTGGAACCAAGGCCTGTGCATCGTTGGCACAGTCCTGGGAAACCCGTAGGCATAAGCAACAATAAAATCAGATCACTGGAGCTTCACCAGTGGCCCGCGGATGTACCTTTGGTGATGCGGCACTGACAAACATGGTGGGCGGCGGCCAGCCTTTGCCAGTGGCATTGGATATGGGTAGCGTGCAGCAACGGCTCATTGAGAAGGAGGGTCGTGACTTCGAGCTGTGGCAGAGGGAGGACCCGCAGTCCGTATGTTTTGCAGAAGGCCGGTCCACACTGATCGTCCAGGTTGTGCAGCACCATACGACACTGATACATTGAAGACATGAATGGATCAACTGTTTAGGAGGGGAGCAGACCCATGTGCCCGACCGGCGGGATGCGCATAACTAGGTGGGTCGGGTGGAACCCACATCCCAACGGGCTAGACCAGGACCAACCAAACAAGGAAATTCCCAACCTTTTTGGGTTGGCCACAACAAGGCTGGTTAGGTCGGTCCGACCAGACCCAGACCCTTTTCTAGCCCAGTTATGCTTAAATGGGAATATCTCTTAAACCAGAAGCCCATTTGACAAACCATCTATGGAACCCAAACCCTTAGGACGAGGTGGTCCTTTTGAAATACTCCACATGAGTTTTGTTCATAGTTGGAGGATTGTTGGGTTGGATCAACCTCGAATCCAACTGGGCCCTCAGCACTAAAATGCCTTTAACTAACAGACCGAGCAGCTGATTGATGTGTCATCTGATGAATTGGAACCCCTATGACAAGCCCATTGATTGAGTTACTTATTCGTGGGAATTCATGGTAATTGAGGTAATACTGATGGATTGAGGAGAGGATTCACCCAGAATCAAGTGTGCTATGTGCGAGAATCCAATGGATGGTTGTGATGTGAAGAAAGAATATCGATACTCTGTGGGTCATCACATAGCAATATATTGTTGGTTAGCACCTAGAGAAAATGTGTGTGATATCACTTAGAGATATTTTATAGGTGAGTGCCTAGTGATCCTGTGTTGGTCAGTACATAGCAATCATGTGTGGGTCAGCACCTAGCAATCCTCTGGGTCAGCACCTAGCGATCCTCTATGGGTTAGCACCTCTAGAGACCTTGTGTAGTCTAGCAGCAAATGCCTCTCTATAGAATAATATGATCTAGATTTATGACTAATCATCTTTATTCTTTTTCATTAATTTATATACCAGGTTTAAGAGGATTATTTACTTCTTCTTTGTGACTGGGATCATGCTTTGTGGTATTTCCTTTTTGGAATTCTGGGAGACCATTGGGGGTCTTGGGGTCCCTACTAGGTATTTTTATACTCACCTCTTCATGTGATCCACCCGTATTTTTTTTGTTTGTGTAGCCGACAAAAAACAAAACTGAATCTTGAGGAGTCTGGGCTTGATGTTGTTCAGAGGTGATTGAAAGATGGTGTACGGAGGTGACCAGTAGACGTGGAGAGTTGTGGTGACGAGCTGTAACTACCCTTTAGGTAAGAACCGTAGTGGGCGACCTCATGAGTTATTTTCCCATTTTTTGTACATTCCTTTTCATTTTTTCTTGTATTCTGACCCCATTACTTTCAACACTCACTTTTACACTCAGTGGTGATTTTTAGTTGGGGTTGTACCTTTCTTTTCCGTTATGTTTACATGTGCATAGTGTGCCCTACCTCTATGTGTCGAGGTTTTTGAAGAAATTAATTCCTATTTTAGGGATATTCCTTTCTAGTGTTGGTCTCCAACCCCTGGCCTATGGATGGTGGGCATGGGGTAGTCACGGCACGGGCCTCAGGGGATGGGTTATGACAAAGTTGTATCAAAGGGGCAGTTCGGATCTACTAGAAGAACTAAGAGTCTATGTTTTTAATGGATGAATAGTGTTAAGTGTCTTGAGTTCAGGTTACAATTTGGGGAGTCCAGTTTTGGTGTGGAGGCCGACGTATCCATACAACCGGACCATGAATTTTGATTTCGGACTCGATACAAGAAAACTATGATTGTGTGTGTTTCAGAAATGTTTTTATCTTGACCACTTTTGAGTTTACTTA
Source organism: Viscum album (assembly GCA_963277665.1). Taxonomy (NCBI): domain Eukaryota; kingdom Viridiplantae; phylum Streptophyta; class Magnoliopsida; order Santalales; family Viscaceae; genus Viscum; species Viscum album. Next base: position 229,296,529 of record OY728162.1, read on the forward strand.
CATGGTATAACATATTGATTATGGAATAACTGTTTATTTTCAGGGTTCAGCATTGTAGACATATAGCAAGGATTCTAGAGAGTGTACATGATGATTTACCACCGAGCGACGAGGCATAGGTGGCAGGCTCTCTTACAGCGATGGTACCTTCAGGCGGTGTACCAGCATCCCTATTATCGGTAGGGAAGCAGATACCACTAGCCCCACCATCATACCATGAACACTGATTGAGCACATTTCATGAGTTTCAGAGACATAGGCCTCTAAGGTTTCAAGGTGAGATAGATCCCCAGGCAGCTGAGGACTGGCTGTAGTCTGTTACAAGAGTTTTTCGTTTGGTCGAGAAACCAGCAGACCAGATAGTGATCCTACCTTATATCATCTTTAAGGACAGAAAAAGGAGATAGTAGAGCCTAATGATCCAGACACACATTGATGTGACCCTCAACTAGTTATAATTTTAGAGAATCTTCAGGGTAGAGTTCATACCGGTGTCATTATGAACTATGCATACTCAGGAACTACTTAACTCACAACAGGGCAACCTAACAGTGGCCCAGTACGTAGCGAGATTCACAGACCTCTCTCACTACTCCTCTGACATGGTATGATACCCATTATTCATGTACCAGACCTTTGAGGAGGGTATCCAGAAGGAGATCAGAGCATTGATGATATCACTCAATATCCCGACGTATGATGGAGTGCTCGAGCAAGCATTATTGGTGGAGAACTTCCTAGCTGAGTAGGGACCGATGATGAGAGCCACCACCAAATTACAGGTAGTTGATTCATCTATTGTATTCAGTAGTTAGATGATGTAGAGGTCCAATTGGGCCATACCTTCTGATGGATGACCCCAAAATGTAGGATTGGATGTACGAAGTTTGTGAGGAAGAGGAGGTCATCTGAGGACAAGAGCCTATTTCTCGTGTAGTGGGTAGGGTCACATTGGTCACAACTGTCTGAATCCCCACGTGGAAAATCAGCAGATGGTTGATGGACCTTCGAGATAGCAACAAAGATTAGAGTGACGAGGTCCATTGTGTGGAAAACGTTGCAGAAGAGCTGGTCGAGCAGCAGGCGGTGGGTGGTGTTTTGATGTTCTACTACCACCACCTCCAACAGTTCCACCCCGACCTTAGGGAGAAGGTGGACATGGATGAGCTCACCTTCAAGAAGCTAAGTCCTATGATCACACCCCTCTAGAAATGATTTTACATAAGATCGATGTCTATTCCACCCTTTCTATAGTACTTATATACACATGTGCCAGTAATTATTTTATTACCACTGCTCTCGTTTGAAGCTCAGATATTTCTAGGGATCCATTTGATCGATCCTTACGATTAAATAATCCTATCTGAGAGGATTCAATGATTTATACCTAGTTCCAGTAGTGTGAACTTACTCTAAAAGGCTAGTGCTTTGGCTGGGATCTCCTAGTATCAACATCGAGGGGTTACGATGTCATCTTAAGTATTGACTGGTTATCCACGATCCATTCTTAGATCGAATATTTTAGGTGAAAAGTGCGGTGTGACCATCATGATGAGACCATGTTTTCTTTAATTCTAGAGAAGGTAACCTTTGAAACTCAGGATGGAATTTATCAAAGTAGGGTGTCACCGATCACTCAATAGTTGGATATACTTTCCCTTAGATCATTTGATGTGAGGAGTCCGAGTTATCTTGTAGTGGTGGACCAGTATGATGATGTACTTCCTGATGATGTTCTAGGACTATCTCATCAGAGAGAGGTAGAATTCTACATCGGCCAATACCATGGGACGACACTGATATCTATAACAACATATCAGATGGATCCCAGAGAGCTCTATGAGTCTAGGTTACTACTAGAGGACTTGTTGGGTAAGTGGTTCATAAGGCCCAGTGTATCTCCATGGGAAACCCCAATATTGTTCACAATGAAGGTAGACATAAGTATGAGTCTTTAGTGTACTATCGGCACCTAAACCAAGTGATTGTGAAGAATAAGTATTCACTCTCAAGGATTGATTATCTATTCGATCAGCTGAAGGGTGCTCGGTGGTTTTTGAAGATAGACCTCAGATCAGGCTATCATTAGGCCAGGGTATGAGATGAGGATATATCTAAGAAGACCATCAAATGCTGGTATGGCCACAAAATGTTCTTGGTGATGCCTTTCAGCATGGCCAACCCTCTTGTAATGTACACTGGGCTCATGAATAGGATCTTCCATACTTAACTCAACAAATTTGTGGTGGTTGCCATCAATGAAATTTTGATTTACTCAACATCGGAGGAGGATCACGCTACGCATCTGCAGATAGTTCTAGATACACTCTGACAACACCAACTCCATGGAAATATATATATGTTCTAGGTCTAGATGGGGGAGGTCTACTTACTAGGACACATTATCCTGGAGTCTGGATTTTCAGTGGATCTGAAAAGTATAGAGGTAGTGATTTCATGGGAGCCACCCAAGAGTGTGACAGTGGTGCAGTGTTTCCTAGGATTGGAGGGGTACTACCAGAGATTTGTACCTAAGTTTCCTAGAGTTTCCACACCCTTTAGATCTTTGAAAAATAATGGACAACCTTTCTTGTGTATAGAGAGATTCTAGGAGTTGAGGTGGATATTGATGAATGTCCACATATTGAGGCTACCCGAAGAGGGTTTCAATTACGTCGTCTACTGTGATGCATCAGGGACCATACTGGGATGTTTCCTGAGGAAGGAGAAAGCCGTGATCACCTCTAGATCATTATAGATTATGTATCATGAGTAGAACTATGCTACCCATGATCTGGAGTTAGAGGTAGTTGTCTTTTCCTTGAAGATATGGAGAAACTACTTGATGGGTGAAATGTTTACCATCTGCTCTGATCACAAGAGTCTCAGATATATCTTCTTTCATAAGGACTTAAACCTGAGACAATGGTGATGGTTGGAGTTCTTCCATGTCTATGTCATTGAGATAGACTACACTCTTAATAAGGGGAATGTGGTGGCAGAGGCACTCAACAAGAGGTCTGGGGTACAGTTGCTGAGTGAGGTGACAGAGCAGCTAGCTACGTTATAGTTACCCTTTGTGGATAGAAATGGAGAATCGTACCTTCAATATAAGACTATCGCTCCCCTACTCCTTTAATGAGTACGGGAGGCACAACTTGGGGATGTTGAATTCGAGGCATGAAATTCTCAGATATCCTCAGGAAATTCTCCTGAACGAAAATTATGAAGGTGGGGAGCACACCATCCTTTTCATAGGATGTACCATGGTACAATTAATGCTATAAGAAGATGTGTTGATGGAGTTTCACACATCCCCTTTGATGGTACATCCTGGTGTGGTGAAGATGTACCAGGACTGCTGATGTTAGTGCTGGTGTCCAGGGATGATGAAAGTAGTGTCATAGTTTGTTTCACGTTGCCTCACTTGTTAGTAAGTGAAGGCTGAGAACCAGGTTCCACCAGACTTGACTCAGTCACTTGAGGTGCCACAGTGGAAGTGGGATGACATCTCTATAAACATCATGACAGGGTTAGCACGAACATCTAGGTGAAAATATTCCATCTAGGGGATCATTGACCGACTCACAATCTTATTCCACTTCCTACCCATCTGAGAGCAAGGATCAATGGAGGGATTTGGATATCTCTATGTACAAGAGATTGTAAGAAGACATGGGGTTCCATAACAGATCATATCATATCGTGAAACATGTTTTACATCTCCCTTGTGGATGGGATTACATGAGGCATTCGGGAATGAACTACGCTTCAGCACCACCTTTCATCCTCGTACAGATGGTCAGACGGAGAAGACCATATAGAAACTCAAGTATATTCTTCGTTATTGTGTCTTTGATTTCAGTCATAGTTGAGAGGACCACCATTTACTAGAGGAGTTCACATAAAACAGCAGTTATCACTCCACCATCAACATGGCTCTATTTGAAGCCCCGTACGGGTGACCATGCAGATCACCACTATGCTTGATAGACCCAGTGGAGTCAGTACTTATGGGTCCCAAATTTGTGCAGAATACCATTGAGAAGGTGCAGATCATCCATGAGCAATGAAAGACTGCATAGAGACAGAAAAAGTCTTATATGGATAGAAGATGGAGACCCTTGGAGTTTGAGGAAGGAGACCATTTCTTCTTATGAGTCTCACCCCGAAGAGGATTGCAGAGATTTGGCTGGGGCGACAAGATATCTTCAAGGTTCATCAGACCTTTCCAGATCCTCAGTTGAGTAGGAGAAGTGGTGTACCACCTAACTGTTCCCCCAAATATGCACCGGGTGCATAATTTGTATCTTGTGTCATAGCTGAGGAGGTACGTGCCTAACCCATCACATGTTATTGACTGGGAAGAGTTAGAAATTGAAGATGGGCCAACATTCGCAGAGTTTCCGATGGATATAGGGGGTCTAATAGAGCGTATCCTTTATGGACGGTCGATCCCTCTGGTGCGAGTTGGTGGCAGCATGGGAAAATCCAAGAGAGAACATGGTATCAGGGGGTTCAGATATATTCTTAGTAGACACATTTATTTCCATAGAATTTGTTATCGCTTTTTGGGATGAAAATCCCAAATGTGTTGAGAATATAAAGACTCGGAAATTCCATGTAATTTTTTTAATTTAATGGAATTATTACAAGTCTGCAAAAATTGAAGGAATGTGATTTCGGAGCCTGGAGAGCCCAGAACGAACTTTTTGAATTTTTTAAAGGTATGTTCAGTAAACGTGTGGGAGGAGATTTCTATCTTATGAACTGGTTCTTGAATTAAAAATCTGTGGGCACCATTGAATCCACAACACTGGGATTCGATTAATGGAGTATTAACTTCGTCCGACAAGGGTCAGATGAAAAAGTTGATTTTTTTCACTTTACAGAAAAATAATAAAATAACTCAATGAGTTATTTTATTTCATTCTTTGTAACTATTGTGTAGAGGTGGCAGGATCACTGGGTTTTTAGAACATTTAATGATTGGCTACACATGGTTTTGTAACCACACTGTTGGGAGAAATAATAGTTTCATTAATTAAATTTATTAATAAACCCCATTAATTGTGCGTTGGGTAGATCTCCTCTTTTCATCTATTTGAAAAAATTGCAAGAATGGGATTTTGTAATTGAAGAGAGGAACCTATGATGATGTTTTGATGATGTATTTCAACAATTTAGAAGGTATCATCAATGACTGTTGGAGGATTCAATGATGAGCGCCAAAGGATGTGAACATTCTATTTTGTCAGCAATAGCCTCGAACGTGGACACTCATTCTTTATTGGTAGCGACTTTCAACAAACTAGATATAGGGGGTTCAATTTTTAACTATGATTTATTAATAATTTAAATGGTTTCCTTGTTATTATGCTAACACAGAGGGCACGATCCAAACAAACAAGGCCCAGATCCTCTGTCGATCTCTATATTTGTTGTGTTTTTCATGGGGAAACAGAAGATATGGCGGAAAGGTGGAGATAAGGGTCGTCCAGTATAGGCACTATCTAGGGAATCACGTATGTACAGACAAGAATAAAATTGGACCACCATAGCTTCACCAGTGGCCCACAGAAGCTCTGTTGGCACGGCGACACCGGTGACTGAGGGAGGCAGCGACTGACCTTTGATGGCTGCATTGGAGCTGGGTGATGCACTGCAATGGAGCGCCGTAGAGGAGTGATGCGGCTTCGAGCCTCACCAAATGAAAAACCCATGATTTACATGTTCCGTAGAAGGTCGGTCCATGTGGACGGGCCATGTGGTACGACACAATCTAGTGCCACTACTTTAAAGACCTGAACGGGTCAACCATTTGGGAGGGGAGCAGACCCCTACGCCTGACCAGCTGTCCGGGTGATTCCCTACCCCGGGGGGCTGTGCCCAGCTGGATGGGCCGGGCCGAACCCACATCCCAATAGGTCGGACCAAGCCCAACCAGACTGGGTTGAGTCCAAACCCTTTAGGCGGGGCTCAACGGGCCGGGTGGGACTGGCCCCCGACCGTTTTTCAGCCTAGTTACGTTTAAGTTGGCATATCTCTTAAACCAGAAACCCGTTTGACGAACCATATGAAGTTCCAAAAATCTTATGATGACGTGGTCCTTTTTAGATACTCCACTTAAGGTTAGGAGAATTTTTAGAATGGTCTTGTAGGATCGAACTCGAATCCAACCAAGCCCTCTGCCCTATAATTATTATAACTCAATGACCAGATGTACGATTGACGCACCGTTGGATGCATTGGAACCCTTATGACATGTAGGTTAATTAGGTTTCATATTTGAGAGACATTGTTGCAATTGAGGTAGGAAGGATGGCTTGAGGATCAGATCCTCCTGGAGTCAAGAATGCCATGTGTGGGAATCCAGTGGCTCGATGTGATGTGATGAAAGAATAGCGATCTTCCGAAGGTTAGCACATAACGATCCTGTGTGGGTCAACACCTAGCGATCCTGTGTGGGTCAGCACCTAGAAATCTTGTGTGGTCATCACCTAGTGCTCTTATATGGGCCAGCTCCTAAGGATCCTGTGTGGGTCAGCACCTTGTGATTTTGTGTGGGTTAAAACCAAGTGATCCTATCTGGGTCAGAACCTCTAGAGACCTTGTGTAGACAATCATCAAAAGAATCTCAATAGAATAACATGATATATAATTATTAATAATCAATTTATTCTTCTCTATTAAGTTATATACATGGTCTGAGTTGAGTCTTTACTCGTGCTTTGTGATTGGGATGTTCCTTTGAGGTTTTTCCTTTGTGTAATTCTGGGAGACAATTGGCTGTCTCAGGGTCCCTAATGGGTATTTTTATACTGACCCCTACATGGGTTTTTCCCGCACCTTATTGTGTTTTGTGTAGTCTATGGAAAAATAGACTGAGTCTTGAGGAGTCAAGGATAGACATTTCTCAGAGGTGATTGAAAGATGATGTACGAAGGTGACCGGTAGATGTGGAGTGTTGCGGTGATCAACATTACTTACCCTTCAGGTAGGAAAATTGGAAGACGACTTCAAGAGCTGTTTTCCCTTTTTACTGTACTTCTATGTCTGTTGGGATTGTATTCTGGACCCTTCACTTTGAGTACCAACTTTTACACACAGTGGTGGTTTTTAGTTGTGGTTGTACCTTTAATCTTCCATTATGTTTAGTTGTGCGTAGTGTGCCCTGTCTTTGTGTATAATGGTTTTAAAGCAATTCATTCCCAATTTAGAGATATCCCTTTCCAGTGCTGGTCTCCATCACATGGCCTATGGAAGGTGGGTTTGGGGTAGTCATGGCACAGGCCCCAAAGGATGGGTCGTGATACTTAATACAGAAATCCATTATATCACCGCCCTAAATTTAATTAGATGTCACAAAACATGTATCACAAAGTTTCATTTGTAATTGCAACTAAATAGTATAGGTAACTCTACCTCAAAAAATGATAATTTAAATAAAGAAGATATAGGTAAAACAATTTATCAACCAATATAATAAAAACACTCATATTAATTTAGAAAGGAAAAAATGGATAATAATTGAACAAGGAATAAATTCATTAGGAAATAATTAACCAACATAACCAAATATCATTGTTCACAATTACCGAAAACAGTTTTTATTTAATCAAAACTTACCAAATGAGATCACTAAACATGTGAAATTAATTAATTAAATTAATTCTTGGATAATGGAATATCGACCAAGAATGTTGGAACACCCTAAGGGGATCCAAATATTTTGTATTAATTTAAGTTGGATAAAATGTCTCACATAAAGATGAAAAAGTTTTGCAGAGAAGTTTATTTAATTTCGAAAGGGTAAAAATTAGACCTTGTCCGTTGGCACCAACGATCAGCACAACGTGCAATTTAAATGATAGAACAAAATGGAGGTAATGATAGTAGACACCCTTCCTTATACTCATAGGGGGTATTACGCTCCGTAAAGATATTTCATTGGACTAAAAACATAAAAATCAAACGATTTTAGAAATGCCCCAATTTCAGGTAAACAACATCCATGGTAGATTGGGAGACAGATAGAGAAGATGATCACACTATTATCAATCTATGAGTTCAGCCTTACTAAGAGACTTACAGTGCAGATGATGGTGAAGAAAATAGATGAGAAACACAGTCATAGCAGCCTTTCGAAGTTGGAAGAAGGCTGTGTACACAACCTTTGGAGGGGGGTCCACTAAGCACATGATAGGGGAGGAGAGGAGAAGTGGAATGAAAGAAATAAGACAATGAAAAGGAAAGAAAAATAATAATAAGGTAAAATGGATAAATAGCATAAAATAAAAATAAAAATTAATGGGGAGAGAAATGAAAAAAATTAATAATAATAATAGTTAGAGCTATTTTCAGTTATTTTTCTAATCTTCTCAATCCCACTTTTAATTTTATTATTTAGTATCATTATTTTTCCATCACTTTAAATATATTTCAATTTTTATCCTTTTTAATTTTTTTTAATTTGAATGTTTCGCTAGGGAGTGACATAATATTTTACATAAGTCCCAAGTTGTTATTCAAATAATTTAAATAGCTTCATGGGATCAATAATAGGGTGCACATACATGATCCCTGGTTTCCATTAAGGATTTGGATATGAAAAAATAAAAATTCATACCTTGGATTATGTTGGGATGTTATAATAATTAAAATTATTTTTATTTAATATAACTCATCAATGAAACCATTAATAATTTAAAAAATAACCATTTAAAAAAGATAATGGTTATTACATTAATATTGATTGCACATTTATTTTTAATTTGAACAATTAATAGTATTACATTTTATACATTTCCCAACTATTATTTACACAATGACTTAATTTATTTATTTTTGAAATACAATTTCAATTGTTATCTTCAATAAAAATAATAATATTAATAATAAAATTGTTATTTTTATTTCTATCTTTACATCAAAAATATTTTTAACATAATTAAACAATATTCGGGTGCGGTCTAACAAAACATCTGATACATGCAAAATTTATACCCTGCATAGGGTAAACCCCACATCCCAAAACTATTTGTGGTCTCTGATTTCTCATTAGACACACTGTTTGTGATAAAATAATTATTTAGTATATAAAAAAGGAATAAAAAATTAATTAAAAATAAATAGGGTATTATCACATGTGATGCTTCCAAACACTCGATGCACAACATCATTGTACCCTTCCAAGGGTAAACCCATTATTCCAAACCTAAATATGGTCTCATATTTATCATACAACACACTATTGGGAGTTAATTTTTTTTAAAGAAGCACACACATGTATGAATAAATTAAACATAATGTTTTTATTCTATCAACGTCGAGGGTATAAGGGTCTTGGAACCCTATGCTGACTCATTGTATAAGTCAACAAATATTTCATAGAATATTTCAATGTTCTAAAAAATAATTTTACACTTAATTTAATTTATTTCAATTTAAATTTTAATGTGATTAATTTAATTAAATTTGTTCAAAAGATACATCGTAGATTCAAATATCAAAAATTAAACGTTTCTATGCTCGGTTTTAAAACATACCTACCCAGCTAATGGGAAAAAATTATTTTCCTACACTTTTTCATTTGGATTAATACATTGGATGTTACAAAATTCACACCTTATAACTTCTCATCCCCAAGATGCCTTCGGGAACAATGTAACCCTCACCCGATCTTAAGGGTCATGCGGTCTCATACAAAATATCGTGTTGCATAACCAAATGATCAAAGCACATTCAAACATTGGTTAAGTAATTGGCACATGAGCCATTCAGATATGAGCCAATGCTCATTTTCCAACTGAAACACTGAGATGATTCCTATCCAAACACGTTTAGCTAGAGACATGACCACGTTGTTGATTCAAAAACATCTGGCCAAAGTAATTTCCCACCTTAGTTTTTAATGTTACAAAGAGAAAAATTTTGTGCAGAGCACCTTATTGTATTGAAATTTTTTACAAGGCACACCCTTAAAAATTCTAGAGATGCTTCTAATTTTTTTTTCTGAAATGGTTAAAATGGTGGATTCCCCATCTCCCTTAAAATACAATGTCAAGCCAGCTTTTTATGAAAATTCTTAGTCGACACTAACCACACTCATCGTTCCTAATGATGTGACAGAAAAAGTTCCTTCATTGACCACTTCCTTGAAGATGAGAGAAAACTAGTCATGCTACTCGAGATGACCAGTTACGAAGATTCTCGGCTTAGACGAACAATGTTTTATAAACTAAACTGTGATGACTTATTCCAAGGTATCTCACATTCACCACGAACACATCCACAAGAATTCATACCTAACATCCGATTACATTCCTTGATTTAGGAATCACCGAGACCAAAAAAAGATCTGGGTAACCATGGATTGGCACAATAGGAGTGAATGAAACCAAAGCAAGGTAGTCCATACTCTGTGTTTACGAGTGAGACGTTGGTACAAGGACAAGATTCTCCTATCAAAACATTGACAGATCTTCTATAGGCATCGGCCAGGAAGTAAAGTTAGATGAAACAGATGGTGTACAACACTTTGTCGGAAATTCTTACAATGAAATATAAGGGCCGCTTTACACTAACCAATCCCCGATTTGAACCACATATTTATCATGCAACATTGGGAGACCACTAAATCCATCCTAAAACTTTTAAGCCTTTATATTTTCATAAGATCAACACTCCCTTAGTACATCTAGGATGAAGGAAAGATAGGGGACTTGCTCATCGCTTTTGGAAAATTAGACTAAGAGGGTTTATAGATTACCAAAAGAAAAACATATAAAAAATTAGTATGATATCCCAACCATGCTGACAAATGTTTCAAAACACCTGAGTCTCTGAAATTATTCTTGAGAAATGGGAAGAACTTGATTCCTTTAACACAAAATTCAATGTACTATGGAGATGACGCGAAACATATTTAACAGTGAAATACATGAAGATTACACAAAATTCAACAGGTTCGTCACAAAATTAAGCACTCGATGACACCAAGTATGTGAACGCATACTACCTAGAGGTTATATAGAAGCAAGTTTACTTTTAACTCAGATGACGACGTACTGAGTCATCCATCGATGTGGATAATATAGGGTTGAATAACCTAGGAAAAAATGACCATTCCTAAGGCATGCCTAACCTGATGGAAATGAATATTACCTGATGCTCAAGCCTGAAACAAAATTCAAGGAAAACATGAACACTCGTCCAAAAAATAGTGTCATTTTAAGAAAGGGGGCCCGACTAGGGACAAAGACATGTGAATGGTTCTATTCCAAAGAAACTCATGGAGAAACTAAAACTACCTTTATACCAATGTATTAAAAAGAGGACATATCTACATGTTCCATATCAAATACCTTTATATTTAAACAAATTTCATATTTAATCATCAAAATATTTAATCATAACATCAAGTACGATTTTTCAAAACAAAACACAAGGTACTTGATCTTATGATACGCCTCGAGGGAAAACATGCATGTTTTATATTAATAAAATTTAAAAAACTTGACATTAATTGAAATCTTTTCATTAATAAGGCAATTTATCAGATAGTTCCTTTTAAAAAGATAAGAGACCTACGATATGACAACCCTACTTTTTATTACAACTTAAACATGATTTATTACATAAAACTTTACTTGATACAAGAAGATCGAGTGGTTTAGTGTCTTTGGGGCTTAGTATCATTACATAAAAACTTGAAACATGAAATACAACATCTTTATTGAAAACTTCCTTTACATGACCACTACATTCCCTCGTACTTAGCATTGCATGGGATAACCTGAGGACATGCATAAGAAAAGGGTGAGCTATAAAGCCCAGTAAGGGAATACACATTGTATAACATGAGGCGTACAATACATGTTAGACATTAGGCACATTAATAGAGCACAAGAGAAACATGAACATAAAGGCATGATAAATCATGATAATCATAACATGGAAATGTGGCAACAACACTTAACATGGAATTAGCATGAGCCAAGGCTCATTGCACATGGTGCATGAGTAAATTCTCATTGCACATGAAGCACGAGTAAACCCTCATTGCAATTGAATTATCATGAGTCAACACACATTGCACATGACGTATCATGATACTATACTTTACCCAATGCATTGGAGCACTATAAGGGTGCACCCTTGTTAAACATTTCATTTCATGCATAATTGTGCCACATGGATCATAAAACATGGATTCATTAAACATAATCATTTATTCCATGATAAAGGAATTTGGAATTCATACATGAAACATTATAATCAATATGTAAATGTTCATAAAGGTGAATACCCTTGATGGAGAAATGGGAATGGTATTCACTACACAATGGAATTGGCTTAGAAAGTCGGTGTGATTTCAGCAGCGTAATGGCATTACATAAGAATTCATAAAAAAGGTTTATGAGAGAGAAAGGGGTTCCTAATCATATTTTCTTGTAATGGATAGTAATTATGTCTTATAGATACATGTACTAACAATTTTAATGGTATTTATATTAATGATACAAAAGTATTGCATGAATGTAAATGAGGAGACAGAAGTTCCTTTCGGAATTTCGGCATAGTAACAGGTGTACATGGGAGGAATTTAATGAGAGAGAAAGGGGTTCCCCATCATATTTACATGTAAGGTACTGTAAGGAGTTCATATAGATACATGTCCCAACAATTTTAATGGAATTTAGATTCATGATAAAAAAGTATTGCTTGAATGTAAATGAGGAGAGAGAAGTTCCTTTTTGAATTTCAGTATAGTAATGGGTGTACATTGGAGGAATTTAAGAGAGAGAAAGGAGTATCCCATCATTAAAACATAAATATGTAAGTATGAGGGAGGTGCAGACCGTACGCCAACATTAATAATAGAAATTAAAAGGGAAAAAACATAAAGAAAAATTGGACAAAATTGAGAATGGAAGAGAAAACCCTTACTTGGAAGTGTGATTCCAAAGGCTAGAGAGAGGCTTGTGTGAGGCTTCTTGGGAGCTTGGGGAACCTTGGGAGGATTATAGAGAGATTAGGGAAGAGGTTGGATGAACTCCAAATGCTTTTAGTGAGGAGGAAGTCGGAGCTTGGGTGGGTTTATATAGGAAAGGTGAGGGAATTCTTTATTATTTAGGTTTGGGACCCCTTATATTAAATTAATCCAAACCACAAACCACCCCATGGCCTTTGCCATTGATTTTTGGAAAAGGAAAGAGGAACAAAATATTTTATAAGTCCAAAGTAAGAACTTCTTAAAATAATAGGGTTGCTTATGTGGAGGTGAGTCAATCTCCCATTGAAATTAATTTTAAAAGACAAGGTATTTAATAAGTCTTGAGGGGACCATTAATGCATTGAAAAGTAGGTCAAAAAACCCAAAATCAAATTATTTTAATGGTAAAACATATATTGGCATAAAATAAAGAATATATTATTTTATTACATCACTATTGGGTCATTATGATGTCATAAAACACTTTATATATTTAAACGGTATTTAGTTTTTACCCAAAAATTTGACTGTCTCAGAAAATTATGAAAAATTCACCTTTAGATAATTTCGACATCCTGATTCCAGAAATAAAATTTATTTTATCTAAATAATTTTCTAAATATGTTAATTTTCACTATTAAAATAAAAATTGATATTTATAGAAAATACACGGGTTTTGACAGGAATGACTTTCAGACCTTAATAAAAATTATAATTGCATTAATAAAATTAAAAGTTAATTTATATTTAATAAAAATTAATTTAAAAATAATAATATTTTATTAAAATATTATTTAATTGAAAAATAAATTAATTTAACAAAATAGATTTCTTAATTAAATAATAACTAAAAACACTATTTGACCTTTAAAAACTATTTACAATATATCAATAAAGAAAAGAATGTATATTCATTATTATATAGTAAAAAAATAATATACATGAACATATTACTTGAAATTTGTTACATAACCCCTTAAAACACCCGCATAAGACCTAAGGGTAACTTGTCTGTTGGTGACAGACTCTTGGGGTGGCTCGGATAACATCGCTCGAGTGGTAATCTCTATCAACTTCCACTTTTATCATAGATGGTCCCGTTCGAGCTTGACATGATGAGTCTCATCTTGGGCTTGGTCAAGAGCGAATTCCAAGGACGCCACCTCTTTTATGAGCTCCGACAAATGGGATTTGTATGGAGCAATTCTACTGGATGGGGCCATCGCTTCTTTTGACTGAGTAAATTGGATTTGTTAAAGCCCTATATTTATACTAATCATGTGATCACTGTTCAACGACTATAAAAGAAACGGTAAAAATTTGTAACGTAAAACCAAAGAAGTTGACATCTTATATAAACATTTTACATAAATATACATTTTACTAGATCAAGAGGGATTTTCCATTAATGAATATTTGGGTCGTTACATACAGGGGTCTCACTAAGTCATCTTGTGTTCATTAGAATGCAACCCAAAAACAATTGTTTAATTATTAAGGGTGATAATAACTCATATCTGGTTATCTCATAAGGAACATGCATGAACTATCCTACATGGGCCTAGCTATGCCTTTAGATAGTTAACCAATTTATTATAACCGGCTCAAACACATAACAACCCGGCTATATGGGTGGCAATCTACAATTACATAAAGAACCCATACACTTTATGGGTAGAATTTGACCCCATTTAATTGCAACTAATAATTTTTTAAAAAAGAAACCAATTCAATATAAAAGAATATATCATGTCATTAGAAACAACTAATAGATATAAAAATGTTCTAATCACAGAAACATGACATTTTAATCATAGAGACATGAAAATAAGAACATAAGCATGATGTAAGGCAATTCTGCTAGTAAACAAGCATCACAGAAACATGTTAGCATGATAAATATATAACAGAAATATTGTATCAAAAAAGGAATGACAAATAATTACAATACATGGCATACATTCAAGGCACAAAATTTGAATAAATAGGAAACCAAAAATGAAACTACATGGCATGGCAGTATGCATAGAATGTGAATTCCTATTTTCCTATTTTGAGGCCTGAAATGATTTATCCTTCCCTAAATAGGCCAAGGGTTATATATCATAAATTCCATAAATTCATAAGTAGTATAAATTACACCAATCGCTCAAGGTGAAATCATATCAATTGTAACATAGAAAAGTATGAACAACAATCCCAACTCTAGCCACATGATCATTTCCTGTACATGGGGTGATAAGTCCCTGACATGACTACTAAACATGCATCGACACATTCCAAGTCTCATGTATACCAACCCAAAAAATTAAGACAAAGGAAAATACCACATTTGATACCACTTTGTAACGTCCTGGCCCTGATCACCTATCAGAAAGTGGATGAACTGGTGGTTAACATGACTTCAAGCGAATCTACCCGAATGCTAGATGATACTGACTAGAAGTGAAGGAATTTTTAACATGTTGGTGGGGGAGACTATACCCTCATGGGTGAAGGTAATGCACATCGAACAGAAAATTTTTTATAACAAATAGTACAAGTGTATAAATTTTTTTTACCTGAAGCAACATAATAAATTATAAATTCAGAAACTGATAAATGAAACAAGGTATACAATGATGTCAAGCTAATGTAAAAGTAAGGGAAACAAAAATACAATCAAGAAATTAAAATGAATGGGAAATTATAAAAATGAAACAACTCATTCAAAAGAAAGGCTCGATCCTCTACCCCAGTCTCTATCCTAAGAAGCAAGAAACATTCAAGCATCAGAAGCAACACACATCCTTTTGTAAATTCTAGGAAGCATATAATCTACTTGGGTGTCAACGACGCATGAGCATGTTGTGAGATTAAATCCTAGTAGGTTGGAACACGTAGTGTCTAAACCTTTTCATTTCGTTTAGTAATTAAATATAGTGTGTCATTATATAATAAAAGAAGATAATCAATTAAGCGCATCAAAATAAAATAACTTTGTTCGGGATCCCAACAGCACCCGTCCCTAATCACCTGCTTCATCCTAAGCCGAGAGTGTGACAGAAGTACTTATAATGAGTAGGATACACATATTTATATAGGTAATCCTAGAAATTCATGCTAAAATAAGGAAGACTCATACCCCAAATCTCATGATTTAACTTTGTGTCTAAATTTTTTGTTAACCATATGTGCTTCAACAGAACAAAAAGGATCAGAACTCTCCTAGGACTCAAGCAACATTCAAAAAAACCATCATTGAATCATTATTAATATGTTCAAGTCGAGAGTTGTAGTATGAGCCCATCGTAAAGGTATATCTGCAATACATTCTTTAATTTACCCAATACCACTGAGCCCATCTGTAATAATCTCTCAAATGACCAATTATCGCTCAGGGAATGGATTTACCATGAGTAAGTCATAATATCACACAAAAGGGGTCGAGTATCATCTGATACTTTTCATAGAAAAATTTTCAGCAGATCTGTCATCAATGGGCCCTTTGGGAAATGATATCACTCATAAATATTTAGAAATCTTTGGGAAGTCTAGATTAGGAAAATCTTAAGACACCCCCCGGTGCGTAGTGGTAACCAGCCAGGAATAAAGAGTTAAAGTGTTAGTCCTTAATGTGAAACTTTATTTGATCACTTCCATAAATTCAGTTATATGTCATATAATAGGTATCAAAAAGTTTCATTTGTAATTTCAACTAAATAGTATTGGTAACTATGCCACAACAAATGATCATTTATATAGAGCTACTATAGCCTAATAAATTTATCAAAGAAAGAAATGAAAATTCACATGTTAATTTATAAAGTCAAAATAGGATAATAATTGACCAAGGAAGAAAAAAATTAGGCAATAAATAACCAACAAAAAAAATATCACTGTTCAAAATTACTAGAAATATTTTATTTAATTAAAATAAAAAAAATGTGATCAAGGAACATGTGAAATTGATTAATTTAATTAAACTAGGGCTATCAGAAAATCATCCAAGAACATCAGCACATCCAATGGTGTATCCAATGATGTTGAAATAATTTAAATAGGTTAAAATTGTTTATGCAAAGCTGTAAAATTTCGACAAATAAGTTTATTTAATTTAGAAAGGGTAAAAATAAGACCACACCGACAGGCACCAACAAGTGGCACAATGTTATACTTAAATAACTCAATTAAATGAAGCAATGAGAGTATACACCCTAAATTATACTCATAGAGGATCCTACACTTTGTGAAAATATTTTATTTTACCTAAAATAGAATAAACAAGACCATATGAGAAAAAAAACCTAATTTTGGGTAAAAAAACTTCATGGAAGATTGTGCGATGGATAGAGAAGGATATTATACGATTCATGGTGCATGGGGTTAGCCTTACCGAGAGATTTACTACACAACTAACGATGATGAAAAAAGATGAGAAATAGAGTCGCAACACCCTTCAAAAGTGGGAGAGAGGTGGTGTGAACCACCTAGGGAGGGGGTGCTCTAGGAACAGGAGAGGGGAGGAGGGGAGGAGTGGAAAGAGAGAATGAAAGAAAAAGGAATGAAAAACAAGAATAAAGGAAAAATGAAATATAAAATAAAATAAAAATAAAAAATGATGAGAAGAGAAAATAAAAATAAAAAAATTAAAAAAATGGTTAGACCCATTATTATTTATTTTTTTATTTTTCTCATTCACTATTTCAGTTTTATTATTTATTTTCATTCCCTTTCAATCTCTTTCAATTTTTTTTATAAAATTCATGTAATCCTTTTTAATTATTTTTATCTCAAACAATGCAGTAGGATGGGACGTAAATTATACATAAGATCCAAGAAATTATTTAAATAATTTAAATAGCTTCTCGGGATCAACAATAGGGTGCATAAACATGCGGCCTATTCTTCATTGAGGATTTAGACATGAAAACCTAACGGTCCGTACCTTGTCTTATATCGAGATGTTACAATAATTAAAATTATTATCTTTTAATATAACTCATCAATGAAACCATTAAGAATTTAAAAACAATAGCCCAAAAAAATACAATGATTGTAAAATTAATATTGATTGCGCCTGTATATTTAATTGGAAAAATTAATAATATCACATTTATTACATTGTCCAGTTATTATTTACACTGAAAAATAATTTATTAATTGTTTAAATATATTTTCATTTGTTGTATTTAATTAAAATAATAATAGTTATAATAAAATCATTATTATTTTTTCTAACTACCTAATAAAAATATTTATAACTTAATAAAACAACCTTCAGGTGCAATATGACAAAACATCCGATTCTCGTAAAAGTTATACCCTTCCTAGGATAAACCCCACATCCTAAAACTATCAGTTGTCTCAAATTTATTATTTGACGCACCATATGTGAGAAAATACATGTTGATTATATAAGAAATGGAATAATAAATTAATAAAAAATTAAAATGGTTCTATCACATGAGAAGCTGCCAAAAATCCAATATGCATCAAGGTTATACCCTTACTAGGGTAAACCTGAAGATTCTGACCTAACTGTGGTCTCAGATTTCTCTTATAACGCGCTGTTTGAGACTTATTCCTTTTTTAAAAAACACATACATGTATGAATAAAATAAATTTAATATTTTTTTCTATTAATATTGAGGGCCTATGGGTCTCGAAACCCCGTGTTGACTCAATGTATAACTCTGAAAATATTTTATTGACTGTTAAAAAGTTCCAAAGAATAATTTTACCATTCATTTAATTTATTTCAAATTAAATTTTATTGTAATTAATTTATAAAAATTTATTTAAAAGACACATTACAGTTTCAACTATCAAAAATTAAAATTTTATACATTTGGTTTTAAAGCCAACCTTCCCAGCTAACAAAACAATTTAATTTCTTTTGCTTTTGCATCCGTTTCAATACACAGGATGTTACATTGATGGTATATTTTAGAATGACTGACATATAAATTCTCTCATTATAAAATTAGTATAGATAAATCATGTTTTTATTCCACTAGTATAATATCCATGGTTTTGTTTCATTGGATTATTTCTATGGAATTATTAATTCAGTTTTTATTCCTGCCATATAATGCTCAAGATTATGTTTTAGTGGAATGAGTTATTCACTTTTCCTTATTGTTTATGATATCTTCTCCTATATCACTTACCCTTACTAAGCATCTGAGATCAAAACTTTCTTATGTTTCCTTTTCCTAGGTTATGAAGAAGAAAACATTGAATAATATTTCAAGGATACAATTTATTTCATACTATATCATGTTTTATTTTATTTTTTCTAATATATTATGGGTATCATGATTGTAATCAGGTCTTACAAGACTGCTAGACTAATTGTCTTTTCAGAATTTTTTTCTTATAATCATACCAATCTATTAAAATAATTCAATGGGCTCTGGTATTCTGGGGTTAGGGCATTACAATGGATATTTTGGGAGACATATATGATTAAGGTATACTAAAAGTTAGAGTATGTTATTTGACGATTAAATATTTAATTATATTTTGGTGGAATACAGGATTTTAAGGTGAATATACAATGATTCGTGTAATTTATGGAAAAATTATCATTTCTTGGAGATTATACGACTATTTCACAGACATTTTTTATACTCATCACAATAGTAACTTTTATCATTAAATTCATATGCCAGACATGAAATTCCACTGTATTTGAGGGTCATCAAACTTCCATATGGGATAATATGTATACCATGTGTAAGGATGTTTTGATAGCTTCCAAGCTACATAAAGGCATAATAAGAAATTTACAATTCTACTAGATTATTTTGAAAACATTGGGTGTCATGGGGAGAATCAGGAAGAACCTAGTTGTTAAATCCATTAGATGTATACCACCGATTCTAAAAAAGATAAAACTGAATGTGGATTGGGTAGAATCAGGTGCACCGGGGCCTTTGGGATGCGGTTGTGTCTTTTAAACACACAATGGAGTCGTTAAAGGGAGATTTTATCACTATATTGGAAATAGAATGACAATTGAAGGGGAGATATATTCTATGATCAAAGCAATAAAGTATTCCACCCATCATGACTGGAGATATCTTTGGGTGGAATCTGACTCCACCACTATTATTCACATCCTCAAGACTCGTTCCTGATTAGTACCATAGAAAATAGTCCCTTCATGGATTGAATTTAATAAGATGATTAGACTTATTCAACCAGATTTCCCCCATGTTTATAGAGTGACCAATTAGGTTGAAGATTCCCTATCAAAGAGTGAAATATTAGAGGATTCCTCAGGATGGTCTTTTGTTGTTATGATGTTTTGGTCTCATTTTCATGATTTGGTTGCATGTGTTGTTTTTTATTCTCATCTTTGTAAACATCCTTATCCTGAAACTTTCTCTATTTCCTAATAATTTTTTTAGGAATGGGATTTCCAATCTCCTAAACCTGTTTTATTGTTATTTCTTTATATAAAGGTTTATATATTTTTTCAATTATCATACCTTGTGCTAACTATGTGAATTTGGTTACTATTTAAATAAATTTGGTATTTTATGTAAAATTATTATTATATTATGTTATTTTATATAAATTAATTTTATTATGTTGGGAATAAAATAGGAATCAGGAATATTCATCATTTGGAGAAAAATGGCAATATGTTGAAAATTGATTAAATGAAGAAACTATTCTTTTTAGGTATATATATTCTTCTTATGTTTTTAATATAGAGTAATAATAATTACTAAAATGTAATAAAATGATATTGAATGGGTTTTATTGTTACCTTAATTTCTGATTTATTGATGTTCCTTTCAAACATATTTAATTTATTGTTTTTTTTTTGTTTCTGACTTCCTTGTGATTGTTCACATTCTTATGATCAATGATCTCTATAACACAACATCATTGTTTAGAAAATATAATATTCTTCCATGTTTAAATATTTACTTCCCACTAATGTTCCCCTTTTTATGAATGTAATATTTGTTATTCTAGATGACATTCATACTTCCCTTTTTCCACTTTACAAGTCAATGTTTTATCAACACTTTTTAAGATGTGGGATTTTATGAATTTTATAATAAAATATAAAAAAACATATTTCTAGAATCATATTAAAAATTTTAAGATGAAATTATTTATTTTTTGTAGAATTCAATATCCTAGGATTTTACATTAATGTAAAATATGTTTTTAGTGTTACAAACACACAACACTAGGCATTATCAAAACACAAAAATATTATTATATATAATTGAAAATTTTAAAAAAAGACGGTAAATTGAAGTGTAAGAATATGATAAAATACTTTTTGAAATATATATAATGGTTCTAATAATTAAAAAATTACTAATTTATTTTCAGGAAACAAGAACTCAATTTTCTCGTAAATCCATTAGATTCTTCAAAGATATATTTTCATAAAAAATGATACTTGTTTATTTATTTTTGTGAATATTTTAATTAATTTGTAAACTTATTTTTTTTTACGAAAATATTATTCTTAGAATAATCAAATCAAAAATATAGTATCTAGAAATTTGGAAACTCTTCTCAAATGATTGGTTTTTAAAAGAATACTACAAATATTGTTTTATAGAAAAATACATTTTCATTTAAATTTTTAACTATTTAAAATTATATTTTGAAAATTTTTTAAAAAATAATTTGTTATTATATATTAAAAATTATCCATTTATGTTTTTAATGAGTTCCATAAATGAATTCATTGTAAAAAAAAATTTATATATAAATTGAAATTGTTATGAACATGTTTTTTTCATTGCATTTTACCAGATTTATTATAAATTAAATTATACAAATTTTTTATTTTTTATTTTAAATAATGGATATAAAATTTATAATAAAGAGGTAAAATTTATCATTTTAGTCCCTTTAATTTTTATTTATTCAGAATATTCACCACTGTAATTTTTTCTATTGCAATAATGGTTAAATCGGTTATTTAATCAAAAAAAATAATATTTAATGCATTATAAAAGGACATAAATAATGGAAATAATTATATTTGATAAGTAAATTTCTTTTATACTCATAAATGATTTAGTTATATATAATCTTTCGATGTAGATATGATTATGCACTTTATAATGTTTTATATAATGAAAAGTGAAAAATTTCACACAATTATTTTAATAACTATAATATTTTTTACATTGGGATAACTAGAGGATATGTTTTTTTATTAATATTATTTTGAAATATAAATTAAATACATATATATCATGTTAATTCATAATTAGTTTTTTTATGAGGAAATAATTACCTTAAAATCATACATAATGATGATGCAATAATTACAAAGTTAATAGAAAATTACATAAATGAAATTAACAATATTACAAGGTATAAAATTTCATTAAAATAATATGAACCTTGAATTTTTTAGAAATTAAGTAATTTTTTTATAATATATGAAAATCATTTTTTTCTAATTTTAATTTTCCTATGGATTTTATAAATGTCAATGTATATAAATAGTTTTAAAATTGGCAATATTATTATTTTAGGAAAATAAATTTTTTTAGTGATTGAAAAATCCAAAAAACTATATATGAACATGTTATTAGTATATGTGTGAAAATATCAACCATGTCCCATTTATGAGCTATTTTAATCATTTATGATTACTATCTTTACCCTCATGGATTAAAAACTTTATTATACATAATTCTGAAAAGGATTAATGTGGGTTATAACCAAAATACAGGGGTAAAAACATATTCAAAACATGTTTAAATTTAATATTATGATATTATTTATAAATATAAACATATTATCTACAAATATTATAATTTTGGAGCCTTTTTTAGATCAAAAAATATTTATATTAACTTCATATTTCATGAAATTACATGAGTGCCCCTCCTCTATTTTATAAAAGGTCACATATTGTTCCCATTTTATCACTCCGCTTGAAATATTTTCTTAATACTAGAAATTACCAAATACCATTATATAATTCCTCTCAAAATTATAGTGGTATTTATTTAGGATAATAACTTTAGAATTATTAGTGTGTAATGAAAATGTGGCTATCTGAAGAAGAGGAAGATACTGATCGTGTGTGGTTAGTTGGAATCAATATATCAGAATTTCCTTTCAAAATAATATTTTAATGTTTCCATTAATTTTTTTTCCACGTACATATTTTTAGAATAATATTATTGATGTATTAAATAGTCATAGAAGAATTATATTGGAGATTATATGTTTATTTTCACTTCCATTCAAAGGAATTCAAAAGGAATTGTTTTCTTTAATTTTTTGACATTTATCACAAAAAGAAAAAAATAAATGTTATATTTTAATGAATATAGAGCAAACGAAATTCCCACTTTGATATCTATTATTTTAATTTCATATTATATTAAACTATTTCATGTTTTAATTGAATAAAACCCCACTTTCCCTATATTTTGGTCATTTAGAAAAATATTTTCAAATGGAATGGATATTTCAAAATGTATAAATGAATTCTAATGGGTGGAGATATTATTTCAATGAGTATAATGTTAAAAAACTGAATAATGAATTTTTTCTCAATAAATTCATTTTTCTTTAATCAAATGTTATTATTTACCCATCCTAGATGAGTATCATTTATGTAAAATTATAAAATTATATTTTTTATTTTTTATTTTATCATTACTAATATTCTCAAGAATCATTTTTAAATATTATTAATTTAATTCAATTTATTATCTAAGAACATTACAAAAATATATTTGGATGATCCTATAAAAGACTAGAAAAATCATTTTCCCATTTTTTATAAATGTATTTATGAAATTAACCACTATGACTTGTTAATGTCTAGATTCTTTTAATATTTATGTGTTTATCTAAGCTGTATAAAATATAAATATTATGTAAAATATGGAACATATGATATTAACAATATAAATCCCCAATGTGGATGAATATTGACTTTTCTAAGTTTAGGTTGAGTCTGAGACACAATATTTATTTCTAATATCAAATATTTATTGTAAATGGATAAAATATATTATCCATCACCAAACACTATCTATTTTAACTATATTATAAAAAATAAATAAAAAAAATAAATATTTTTTATAAAATATTTAGAAAAAAATGATAATGTTAAGTCATCATATGGTTTATCTCACACCACATTAATGATCATCCTCAAATCCTTTAAGAATATATAAATGGTTAAAAGTTCATGTCTTCATGTAATTTAGAATATGTAATATTAGTGTCTGTAATATAAATTTACAAAATCATGAATTTCTCACTTCTGTATGATTCACAATATCAATATTACATATAGGGAGAGGAATATTATTGGTATTATTCACTAACCATCCATAAGATCAAATTCTTCCTACAAGTATCTCTAAATTTATGATAGACATTGGACAGTCTATATTAGAATTATTATAATTTTGTCCCACTCAGTTCTCGTCATTTTATAAATGATGTTGATTATTAATAATTTTTTAAAAGTGTTATTTAAATCTATAAAAGTTATAAAATTTAATTATCCCTAATTCTAAATCATGAGAGTAATTTTATTAAAATATTAGTAATTAATTATTATTCATTTTAAAATTATTGACTTGAACATGAAAAATTATTATTAAATTCTCAATAACTATTCTTTTACTCATCCTAAAAATATATCGGGAATCATTAATTAAGTATCTTTATATATATTTACTTATCAACACATCAAAATCATCACAATTACTTATCGATGTCAACAAATTAGACATCTATATCTTAATATCGACCTTCTAAAACTATGAGTAATAGAATATCATGAATTAACATAAAATCTATACATCAAAAAACATATCATCAAGGTGAAGCATAACTCCATATCTCAATATAGTACATTTTGATGTGTCAAATAATGATTTAATGTAACATTGGTACATAACATAATCATGATATTTTTTTTAAACTTACTAATTGTTAACTTTTTATTATAAATGTAACTGTTATATGGATCAAACATCTTCCATGTCTACATAAGATCCCAAACACCATCATCTTCATGAATATCATACATAAACTTCTAAATCTACTTCGTGAGGTTAATCATCATCAATAATAGTCTTTATTACATTCATTAATCTGATTTCACTAGACATTCCCATCATGATAAATTATTATAATCGCTAACTCTATTTCCATTGACATATTCATCCTTATTAAATTTGTTATATATATACACCAAATTAAAAAATATATTTCCTTCATATTTATTTAGTCATATTTTATAGTTTTTACATGTTCACAAAAATAATCCGTAACCCTCTTAAATTTATTTTGATTTAAAAAAGTTTAATATTAAAAAACAAATAAAATAATTGGTTACTCCTATATGTTCCTCTGTAAATTCTCTAACATCACCAAAATGGTTACTTAAATCATCTTTCTAAACCAAATATTTTAATTTTTTTCGTCTATTATGTGCCATTTTCCAAGAAAATCCTAATAGCCATCATATACTCTCAATTTTTCATATTCTAGATATACATACACCTATGTACAAAACCCATTTTTGGAAAATTCATATTCCTAATATCATATACTAGATACAAATATTCTATCTTTTATATCAAATAAAATTTACATCACAAACATTCTAAATAATTCCCATAATATACATAAAAATTATTAAAAACAAATAATACTTATCTTAAAATAATATACGAGTTTCTAAATATCACTCATATAATTTAGTTTCAACATTTATAACTAACCATGTTCTATCAAATTACAATCTTTACCAATAATATATACTCTTACACTACAAAATGAAATAAATCAATGTTTCTTTAGAAAATTTCATCACTTAGGGAAAATAAATTTTCTTATCATGAAATTTATTTTCATATCATTAATAAAATAATCTTACAATCCCCATTTCAGCCTGAAAAAATTTCTTTGGATTCATTAAAACATGTTACACATGAATTGTAATAATTTTCCCTATTTCACTATTGATTCCAAAGGATTGTGGTGTATTCCAAAAAAACATTATAGAAGTGGTAATGGATAAAAATATTTTTTAAGATTAAACCCATAAAATATATAAATTTTAATTACATTAGATACCATATGGTAAATTAGATAATTTCAATAAAAACTTATTAGCCTCATATATCTATTTGAAACATTATATTTGAAAAATATAAAATTGATATCAATGTATTTGGACATGGTGTGTTTCAATAGATTTTTAGAAAAATATTTTTGATATTTAATATCATAAAGATTAATTAATGTATTTTAGACATTCACATTTATATCATCAAACTTATCCTTCATCCTAATCATTTTAGTTTATTAATTTTTTGTTGAAACATATTTATCTTGATTAGTTATTGATGTTATATTGTATTATTTTTTACAAAAACATTTCATAAATAATTATCCAAAAAATAATGTTGATCTTGA
The DNA here is from genome assembly GCA_963277665.1 of Viscum album. Taxonomy (NCBI): domain Eukaryota; kingdom Viridiplantae; phylum Streptophyta; class Magnoliopsida; order Santalales; family Viscaceae; genus Viscum; species Viscum album. The sequence continues at coordinate 229,322,960 of OY728162.1, forward strand.
TTTTTATTTTCAATAATTATAATATCTATCCTAGTTATTATATATGAATAAATCTATATTCAATTATTCACTTATTTTGTACATTAAATCATAAAATAATGACTTTTTGAAAAATATGGGCACATAATTTCCATCCAAAATGTTGGATCACATTGTATCTCTTTGGAATAAAACTTATAATGTAACATGACAGAAAATATTAGGCCCATATGTAGTTACATAAGAATAATTACCTTCCTATTATTTAATTATTTTCAATATAAACATTTCCCTATTTCATCCAAGCTCATTTTCACATCAACATTCTTCAGTGTTGATATTTGTTTAGAGTTTTCCATGACAAATTTATTTTTAAGTTCCCTGCAATAATTATAATGATGTAGGAAGATATTTTTAAAATTATAAATAAATTTAATCTGAGAAACTAAACTTCGTTAGTAATTCCTTCTCAAAATTAAGCATTATTTGGTTTTTGAATTATTTTTAAACAAACTCTCTACCACCTGAAATACATATTTAATCAATATAAACAATGATAACATGATAACCATGGGTGAATTTATTTCATATTTATTTTTTATCCACCTATCCTTTATTGATATTAATTTCATACAAGTATCTATGAAATATGGAATACCTAAGCATATTTTCTGATTTAAAACTATATAGGTTACCATCAACATATAAAATATAGTACAATTAGTTTCAATGAAAATTATTATTTTTCCACACTAAAATATTACTAATAATTAATTTTATTTAATAAATGGTGATTTCACATCGACTATTATAGACATTATAATATTTCTATGCTAAAATAGACAAAAAATCCTAATATTATAATTACATTCAATAAATGTATATTAGAAATTAATTTATTCTCATTAAATTAAAGAATAATGTTTTTAATATAATATGGTAAAATTTTGGAAATATACCCTTTATTATTGAGATTATTCTCAGATACCAACTTGGAATTAAAAATATTATTTTTATAAGGTCTTGGGACATCATACCAAGTTTCAATAATTTTAATTTTACCTAATTATCATTCATTTTATTTTTATTCTAAATATATTTAACTAACTCCATAATGTATTTTTATTAATCTTATGAAAAAGTGTAGATTTAATTTCAATAATAATATTTCATAGACTATATTATTGTACATACAAAAATACAAAGACGTTTTCAGGTTGAAAATTGTTTTTTATCCTATAAATTTTTTCTTTTACAATGTTGATGTTATCTTCACCATCACTGGACTAATAAAAGTTTATTATTATCATGAATTTTTTATAAAAATATTTCAATTCAATGTTTTTTTCTAAAGTTTTCATGTTATATTCCGTAAATTCATTCAAATTGTTTTCATAAATCACTATACAATTGAACTTGTTATCATTTATTTTAATGTCAAAACATTCAACTATATTTTGTTAAATTTTTCCCATTATTTTCATCATAAAATTTTGGAATGATATTCCATGAAAATTTATTCTTAATAACTCTCATTATCAAATCATAGATATAAATTTTATTCATCATGAAGAATAGATAACCTTTAGATTTTAAATATTTCAATGAATTTTTTTAAAACTATATATGAAAACAATTATTTTTTTATATATATTTAAAAATAAATATATTAGGAATTCATATAGTTATACTTACCACAAAACTATAAAATAATTTAGGGTCATTTAATTAAGAAAGAATAATTATTACCATTTAATTTAAGATTTCTTTTTTTATACATCTTCATTCTATCAGATTTTATAAGGATAACTATATTTAGAGTTAATCAAAAAAATTATAAATATATGCTTGAAAATAATTTCTACTAATCTTATTTAATTTGAAGATTCATGAAATCTAAATATAGGATTATATTTATATTTAAACTATGATTCTTAATATTTTCATCATATCCATTACCTCAGACATATTTTCATGAATATCAAATTTATCATGTTTCTGAAATAATTTATGAAAGTAATAAATATGGTTGTCCACATTAGGTTAATGTCTTATTTCACTATATAAATCAAAGGGTATTTGTTCATGTGTGTTGATACATTGGATTTATATTATTTTGTGGCTTTCATGTATTATATTTCCATTTTTGTATGTTTAATAAATAAAATATCTTCATTTTTTCAATTGTGGTATGTAACTCACTATATCATACTTTAATATTTTAGAGAGACTCATTTTACCATGATAAAGAAGTCATATATAGAAAATATATTATGAATTTCCCCCAAGATAACAAGAGTTACAAGGATAAGTAATTTAAAAAAGGTCACCACATGTATTTTCTACAAATTTGTTAATTTATCCCTCATTTAAGAAAATTATGGAATCAGAAATATATCTAAAAATGAAACCTAATCATTTAAATGTTGATTACATTTCTAAATTTGTTTTTATTCCCTTACACATGTAACATTTCTTATGATTTCAATATATCAACAGAAATCCTATTTAGGAAAATCCTTTAATTATTAAGAGATTTAATTTATAATTAAAACGTAACCTAAAACATTAAATTGATAATTATTCATGAACATATATCCCTATTAATTTGAAAATTAAAATCAATATAATGAATAAATATATTTCTTTTTATGACTAGATTTTTTGTCTAAATAATTAATTTTGTATCATTCATCCAACAATATTTTTTGAGAATTGTTAACTTATCCAATATATGAAATATATCTAAGAAGAGTATTGAAACCATGATAAGAATAATGAAATTATTTCTGAAATCTTTCTCAAGATTTTCTAAATAATGTAATTTTCTTTTCTGTGTGAGCACTTTTTGGATTCATTTTATTTTCATTATTTTTCTTAAAATTATTCCCCAATTAATTCCTTATTTGACTCAAAATAAATATCTATTTTTTGTACATCGAAATATAGGAATTTTTCCAAAATATTGCATCGATCTAGTAATGGAATTTTAACATTAATAATACATTTTAATATGTATTTCATTCAAAAAAATATAAGATATTCCCTATCATATTTTGTTCTTTATTTTTTTATAGTTATAAATTTCTAAATTATCCTAAGTTACCCTTGTCATTATTTTAAGTAGAAGAAATTTTATCAAATTATTCTTATCTATCAAGACACAGACGAAAAATTACTAATTTTTATTAAGAAAAAAACTTTTGTGGGAAAAGTGAGAAACCATAAAGTTCAACATAACACCCAAACAACCCCAAGTAAAAAACATGATCTTCCTCTTCCAAGAATAAACAGTAACCACCATCCCCGTTGCAAGACCACTCAGCCATCCCACACAAGTTATCTATCAAGAAACTCTATTTTCTAGTATTAGAAACTATTAATTCTTTGAAAAAAATATAACTCCTTGATTCTAAATTGAAGGTGATCTTCCCAAACCTTTCTGGCCAACATTTTCAGAATCTTATGATCATTAATATTTATATTACATTCATTTTAGAAAAAATTTCACATCTTTCAGAATGTATAGTCAACTTCAATTCAATTATATTATGACTTTTTCATCTCATCCTATTTTGAAATTTATTTTTCATCATGTATGATTAATATCATATACAGACATATAGTTTTATTTTGATAATATTTATTTTAAGGATATAAATATCTTCCTACTTCAGTAAATCTTCATATGATTCATTTTTTTATCCACATTAATCAAATGTCTCTTATACATTTTGAGATTTTTTTCTTCAAGGAATGCCTCATTTTTTTCATTCAATATGTGTTCAAAGGATATATCTTCACTATCTTCACCACATAATGTGGTTTTATTTTGGTTATCGACACATAACAAAAATTTATTAAACATTTCAACAGTTTATTCACCAGATTTAATAAATATAATATAGAACTATTCCACTAATTTTCCTAAAAACTTATTCATTTTTCTCATGAGAAAATTTTATATCTCTAATGAATTTTAATTTCCACATATTAATTATCCAAGTTGTTTCATGAACTTTTATTCTTTGTCATCATCCTTGCAGTAACCACCTTTATTTTTTGGAAGATAATTTTTTATGCACCAAATTCCTCTATTTTTAGAAAATATCCTCGGATGTTTTTCTTTATAAAATATCATTCCTTTTTCCATTTTATTTGATCTAAAATGAATTATCCTTTTATAAATGTTTTACTTTTGTGCATCATCTATCAATTATGTAGAGTGAACATCTTGCTTTTTTTTAATTCTTTATATTCCTTCTCTATATCATAATTGATATTCTTCCTTGAAATAAGAGCATTAAATATTTTATAATGTTTTTTAATAATATTTTACTAATAAAGTGACATATCGTATCTATATTCCAATGAAAAAATTTAAACCTCAAGCATATTAATGAATTTTCATTTTAATTAAAAGGCATTTTTTTGAATCAACTATAATATCATCATATTCTATGATGTTTATAATAATCTAATTCACTCTTATGATGATTTAATAAATAGTTACTGAATTAATCATCCATGAATATTTATAAATTTCACTGTATATTTACATCTTTTCCTCCATAAATCATACCATTCATTATAAAATATTTTTATGATTTTCCAGAATCACTTCATTTGTTCTGTAGTAAGATCACCTTTGTTTGCACAATATAAAATACGAGTATCATTATTATATTCTATACCTTGATATAAATATCTATATTTTTAATATCAGTATATGTTAAGGGAAAATATTCATCAAGAGGATTAAAGAACATAATATAAGAGACAATAAATTCTTGAACCAGATTATGAAGATATATAGTAATCATATCCTTCCATCCATGACAACCATTCCCATAAAATATTGGAATTCCTCTACTATTGATAAAACTCAGGATTTATATATATTCTTCCATAAATATAGGATCCTTTAGAGGGACATTATTCTTTTATGATACCACATAAATCCTTAGGAATATAAATTAACTTTGACATGAGGGTTGAATTACTTTTTCTCAATTTATAATATTACTTGGAAACTATCATATATGGATATTTGGAGTCTATATCCTTTTAATATTTCAATTTATCCCTATGATTTTGTAAAATTAAATATAATGTAACATAAGGTGCATGGATCCTTTATGGGGTTCTCCCAAAATATAGGGTAATCAATATTTTTTGTGATTGGGTTGTGTAAGAAACCATTATACAATCACTAATAAAGTTAAGAGATTTCAAAATATTGGAATGTGTAATCCATTAAATATCACAATATATTAATAAAAGTCTACCATATATGATATTATTGTTCTCCTCTAGTTTATAAAATATCTAATCAAAAATTATAATGATATGTTGTAACCATGTTACTTTTAACCCTAATAAATGATATCCCTTGAAGTACTTAAAATTATATGTATAAATATAGGATGAAAAATTCATTAAGAAAAATTTATAGAATCTCCCATTATAGATTATCAATAACTAATAGTTCTTATCACACTAAATGTTTTTAATCATATCATCTAGAAGATACATAGGTCAAGTTATTTTTTTCCTTGTTTGTTGAACTTCTAGATAAAAAATTTTTTACTCTTTGGATCAATTAATTTCTAGGGGATGATGGCCAGTCTCTCTCAGTCTCATATTTCTTCATTCTGAACCATCCCATCTTTTATTAATAACGCGGAGTATGAAACCTCCATGAAAAATAGGGATATGGTCTTGTACAATTACAAAATTCTATTTTCCAACATTATCAATCTATAATTGATTATCATTATATTATCAATTATTATCCATTTTCAATTTATAAAATTTTTCATTCACCATGGTATATTCATTTTAATTTCTCAATATTTATCAATTAAAAAACATGATTTTTAATTTTCAAGCAAGGCTTAAAAATCATGTTATTCATTTCATGGAGATTAATGAAAAATTATAACTTAATTTTATATGTATATATATTATTATTATTCAACTTTATGATAAACTTATAAACCTCGAAATAATGGAAAATTGTGTATTAAAAAAATATTTTTAATATCTCAGAATTATTCCTTTAGATGTAATGAAAATTTTAATCACCACATTACATATTTTGAGTCAAAAATTCATGTTATTTCTATCTTGCATACACCAGATTATCTAAATATTCATCCCCACTTTCACAGCTTCCATATTTTATTTTAAACTGATCATTTATCCCAATCATGGTAACTCTATATTTTATTCTTCTTCAAAACATATTCATCATTCAAAACATTCTACTTCTACATATGAACTAGCTTCTAATAATTGATCATTTATAAGAATAGTAAAATATACATTTATTATTGTGTTGACTCCTTACGTTAGTGTAATCTAAAATTGTAATCTAGTCAAAAATATTTAAATATAATTATTATTAATTATTTCATTATTTCTATATCTTGACCAAAATTTTGGAACAAGAATCAGTCATCATCCATTACTATGTTTCTAGATTTTTCCCTATTTTACGAACTCACTGCCAGCCTATTCAAATTTATTCAAATATGGATAAAAAAATATATATATTTTATCCATTTTTAATTATAAAAATTCCGTAAAAACATAAAAATATCATCTTCTATAACAAGAATTTTGTACAGCAACATTATGGAATATTATAGGCATTCACAACTGGCCTCAAGATAATCTTTTATTCACATTTTTACATCTCGTGAATACACAATTTCTTTCTCCAATAACTCATTAACTAATAATTTATATTTTAGATATGATCTTTTGAATCATATTCTAGATACGCATAATTAGAATATTATAAACAAGTAATTTATATCAAAAAATCACCAAACATAACCATGGATACATCTATATTATTATTATTAGATACATCAAGGGTACAAAAATTTGTGTCCCCTTCATGTTTTGTTTTAGATTCCACTTTTTTATGTAATCATTATTGATACTCTATAATGTAATAACATCATCATCACCGAATTTAATCTTCATTTTTTACCTTCATGAAATGTATTAATGACATTTATTACATTATGTTTGTCATCAAAATTTTTTCATGAAGTCAATAACTTCATGTGTTGAATCTTATGAAGTATATTTTTCATCATTGTCCTTTTAATACAACACGATTTTGGATTCAATTTATTCAATTTACTATGAATAATGTTTTAAAATCCATCAGTTTTCTACATTACTTTATCTACAAATCTATGTCTCCTAATAAGTGTTCAATTTCAATAATAATTTAAATACTATCAGGACCCATCCTTGGGACCTGTGCTGTGAATACCACAATTCCACCTTCCATTGGCTAGGGGATGGAGACTAGCACCAAAGGCATAAATCTTGATATAATGGAAGGAATTTCCAAGTACGAAAACAAACACCACCGAGTATGTAAGAAGAAGTAAACATTATGTACACTGAGTGCAAAGGTAAGTGCTGGAAAGTAAATGGGCCAGAAAAAAACCCAATTGAAAGTAAAGTACAACTGAAAAGAGAGTACAGCCGCAGAAATGTAAAGCAGCAACACTAAGCCATCCTTTAGAAATTCCACCTGAAGGGTGGGTACAGATAGTCTCCTATGCTCCTCGGCTCCAGCCGTCCACTCTATGTACGTCCCGTCCAGTGATCTACCTCCAGGTACCATCCAGCTCCACGAGCTCCTACCTCGGTCAGCACTGTCCATCATCTGCATCCAAAACAACGTAGTGCGAGCATATCCCGTGCAGGGGCAAGTATACGCTACTAAGTAGGGACCCCGAGACCCCCGAAGGTCTCCCATAATCCACGAAGGATAAACCACAAAGGAAAGATTACAATCACGAAGTAACAACCAACCCTTCTTTGGTATATTCCCATACATATACCATAGTCATCAGTTCTAGTTCGGCTCCAACATCGGATACCAAGTTCAATATAGTCCACATAGGATATCACAATCCAACCCACACAGGATAACACAACTCAATCCATACAGGATATAAAACCAATCATATCGAAGATAATGATTGAAAGTCAAGACTCAGCTCACACAGATATACACTTCCTAATGTGATAGAGATGATCATATGTATCCAATGATTCATCTAAGCTATCAGAACCACATAGGATACAAGACCTGTTATGATGTAGGCCCACAAAGGATACAAGAACAGCTACTCTATTGGACCCATGTTGGATACAAGTATAGAGTCAAATACTGTCGGACCCACATAGGATTCAAGAATAGTAGTCAAGTACTGCCGGACCCACAATGGATACAAGAATAGTAGTCATTGTTTTCAAACCCATGGAGGATTCTAGTACGGTCGTCGTTGCTTCCAGACCCATGGGGGATCCCAGTACAGTGGTCATCGTCGTCGCAGTCACAGTCAGCTCTAGGGTTTCCACACACAGCATGCTCGATTCCGGGAGGGTCCGCTCCACGAGGCAAGGGGGTTGATACATCAACTGACATGTAGTCCAGTGTTTATATATTCTAGAGTTCCATATAGTCAATAAGAACTCAACGCGATAGACGGCGCGTCAATTGGACACAAGGTCTGAGAGTTATTGGATTTTTCTTCCAAGGGGCCCAGTTGGTTTTTAAGACAAAACCAACCCGACTGAACTCCAAATGTATTAAAACCTTGAGATGAGTAAGACAATAGAACCATTTCACTATGAGTAATCCAAAAAAGTTGACGACATGAAAATCGAATGTCCGGAGCTCAAGTTATAAGTGTTTCTGCTCCGAAGGCCCGGTTGGTTTCGTGTTCGAACCAACTCGGCCATATACAAAGTTCTACAAAACCTTGACTATAATATACCGAAACGACCGTCTCGATCCCAGGATTGCTACGCAACTGATGGTGTGTCGATCAGAAGACTGTATCCCATGTTATGGGTGTTCGAACGGATCTGTCCGAAAACAAGGGGGTTCAGGCCTAGTCTGACCCGGCCAGAAACGGGTCGACCGGACCCGAGTCCGGGTCCGCCCCAGTTTGGCGCAGCCGGGCCCGGCTGGCGCGGCCCAGCCCCGCCGGTGCAGCCTGGCTCGGCGCGGGGGTTCGGCCCCGTGCGGGTGGCCCGGCCCGACATGGGCGGTCCGGCCCGGCCCGGCCGGTTCAGCCTAGTGCAGGCGCCCACGTGATGAGCGGCCGCGGAAGGTGGGGAGGCCGTCGCCCCCTTCAAACTGAACGACAGACCCGCAAGTGTCTGCCCTTACTGGACTGGTTGGGGGTTCAAACACCTAGTTTTCTACGATACGGCATGTCGTAACGGCCAGCCGGTTGTTCCGCGCGGGACCTATTGGTCCCGCCTCCAGTAGCATCGGCGGCCGACAGTTCCGGCCGCCGCCCCCAGCATCGCCACGACTTTAGGCTGCGGCCCTATCCGACCAGCGCGGTGCGACGACGCTGCGTCCCTCCACCGGGGCCCGCCCCGGCCGTGACCCGACTCCGGCCGCATCCCCTTTCAGTATAAATGGCGTGGTACGACAGCGCTGCGCTCCTTCGCCGTGGTCTGCACCGGCCGCAGTTCCCTCGTTTCTGCGCGGTGCGACGGCACCGCGTTGCCTAAGTTCTAATCCATAACGAAGTACAAAAACAAAGGGGTGGAGTGTGGGCCGTGTTTGTGCGGTCCAACCTCCTCCCGTTAATTTGATAACAAGAGGCTATTTAACAATGAACGCCAGACATAACCACGAACGTAAAATCAAACCCCTACCTCGAAGAAGAATTCGCGGAAGCTTGCGTCACGGAAGACGGCGCCATGGGGGAAGGCTCCATATACGATAACGAAGTTCATCCGAGGAAGAAAAAACATTTCCATTTCATTGATGCAGGAAGAAGAATGGAGGAAGGCGCATCGAATAAGGGAACGTCGTCACACCCCGGATGTGGGGAGAAGAAGAGACGGCTCGTCGATCTCTCCTTGCAGAGATGATGTTTTCTTCGAAGCCTTGGCGTTCTTGGTGTTCTTCAAACATAGGGAACTCTCTTCAAAAACTCCACACAATGATACAAAAATAATAAAATAAGGCTTTTGCCTTAGTTTATTACACATGCCAACATTTTTCAAAATTCAAAAACATGAATTCACCTAATTAATTAAACATGTGTTGTCAAATTAATTAGGTGTTTAATTGGCATGCATTTATGTGGAAGAGTTACAATTTTAAGGGGGGTTTCCAAATTTAAGAGGGGGTTTAGGGAAATTGAAGGGGTGGGGCTCGTGTGGGCCCCACCTCACTAATATACTTCTAAGTGGAGTTAGAATGTAGTGGGTCCCACACCAACTTCCACACATAGGTTATAATTACATAGAATAGAAATAAAATTTTAGCGCCAATTTTATTTCACTCTTTAGTTAACCCATTTATTTAACGACACCTCCCAAGAAAATGAAACTCCAGAAAAGGACTTCATAAGAAATTATTGGTGCTGAGGTTTCATCAGTGCCCTCGGATTTCGATTTCTAGCACCGGTTCAAAAGTTAGGAAAACCCGCTCGTTCTTTCACTAAACGTACCCGAGCTAAACTTTACAAATTGATTCTGGGTACACCGGGCCTCAGAATTTGGTGCTGTGAGAAACTGCGTACTCGCAAAATCCCAAAGAAATTAATAAAAAAAATTTCCTTGAAATTTAAGGGTCTTTACTTAACTCCCACCTCAGGGCTTTACGTCCCCGTAAAGATACATCACAAACTAGGGGAACAAATGAGGGTACTGAGCACACATCTAAACCTCCTGCTCCCAAGTTCTCTCTTAGAGGTTCCAGTGCTGTCACCTGATGCGCACTAGAAAAATCAACCACCCACGTGTGACCCGCTCCTGTCGATCCTCGATCTCCACCGGGACCTCCGAAAAAGTCTCCCCATCATCAATGTCCAGCTCCCCAAGGTCGTTGATATGTGTCGGGTCATGCACGTATCTCCTCAGCTGTGATACGTAGAAGACATCGTGCACCCGGTGCAACTAAGGTGGTAGAGCCATCGGATAATCCACCTCACCTATCATCCCGAGAACCCGGAATGGTCCGATGAAGCACAGAGATAACTTGCCTCCCCGTCCAAATCTCTCTAATCCACATCGAGGTGAGGCCTGCAAGAAAACGTGGTCGCCATCCTCGAACTCTAGTGGTCTCCGTCTCCTGTGAGCATAAGACTTATGTCGGCTATGAGCTATCCTCATCCACTCGTGGATGACCTGGACCTTATCTCTCATGGCCTGGACCATCTCGGGTCCCACAAGCGCTAACTCCCCAGGGTCTGTCCAGCACATAGGTGATTTGCAAGGTCGGTCGTACAATGCCTTGTATGGTTCCATCCTGATGGTGGAGTGGTAGCTGCTTTTGTACGCAAACTCAACCAAGGGTAGGTGAACCTCCCATCTGTGACCAAAGTCATGGACACATGCACGAAGCATGTCCTCAAGAGTCTGAATGGTCCTCTCTATCTGACCATCCGTCTAAGGGTGAAAAGCGGTGCTCAGACGTAGCTGCATCCTGAATGCCTCCTATAACCCCTTCCAAAGTCAGGAAGTAAAGCAAGCATCTCAATCGAAGATGATAGATGATAGAACACAATGAAGTTGTACAATCTCCTGAATGTAGAGGCATCCCAAGCTCTCCACTGAGACCTACTCTCTGATGGGTAAAAAATGGGCCGACTTGGTGAGTTGGTCGACAATCACCCAAATAGAGTCGTGACCTCTGGAATTACATGGAATTCCAGTAACGAAATCCATATATATACCATCCCACATCCACTCCGGGACCTCCAAGGGTTGTACCAAGCCTGCTGGTACCTAGTGCTCTGCCTTCACCAGCTGGTAGGTGAGGCATCAAGAAACGAACTCTTCCACAACCTTCTTTATCCCCGGCCACTAGTGATATTGTTTGAGATCCTAGTACATCTTCACTACCCATAGATGTACACCTAAAGGGAATGTGTGAAACTCTCTCAGCACTTATTCCTACAAAGTAGTTGGTACCATGGTACGTCCTCTGAAAAAGACGATATTCTCTCCTCCAAAGAGAAACGATCAGGTGCCTGTCCTGTGGAAATCTCTACACGTTGGGTCTCACAGTCAACGTCCCCACACTGTGCCTCTCTGACCCGCTGAATAAGTGGAGGTGTGACTGTGAGCGACTGAAGGAAGGCTTACCCATCCTTATCCATGATGGATATCTGCAAAGCGACTAGCTGCTCTGTCGCCTCTCCATGTAGCTGAATGCCGTCCTCCTGTTGAGAGCATCAGCTACTAAGTTCCCCTTTCCAGGAGTATAGACTCTCTCAAAGTCATAGTCCTGGAGGAACTGGAGCCATCGCCGCTGTCTCAAGTTCATGTCCTTCTGCAAGAAGATGTACTTGAAACTCTGGTGGTCAGAATAGTCTATAAAGCGCTTACCCATCAAATAGTGTCACCACATCTTCAAGGAAACGACCACTGCTGCTAACTCCAGGTCATGGGTAGCGTAGTTCTTCTCGTGTTGCCTCAACTGTCGTGATCCGTAGGCAATCACTGCCCAATCCTGCATCAGTACACACCCAATTCCGGTCCTTGATGCATCACAGTAGACTGTGTACCCTAATCCCTCCTCCAGTAGACTCAAGATGGGTGCGCTGGTCAATATCTGTCTCATCTCCTGGAAGCTCTGCTGAAATCTATCTGACCACACGAAGGGTTTACCCTTATTTGTAAAATATGTAAGCGGTGCTGCAACTCTAGAGAAGTCTAGGACAAATCTCCAGTAGTACCCAGCTAAACCTAGGAAACTTCGCACTTCCGTCACGCTCCTGGGTGGCTCCCAAGCTAGAACTGCCTCAATCTTCACAGGATCCATCACAACTCCCGCCTCAGAGATGACTTGTCCCAAGAAGTGGAACTTACATATCAAGAACTGAATCTTCGAGAGCATACCATAAATTTGGTGCTCTTGGAGTGTGTCTAGTACAACCCGCAAGTGGTAGGCATGCTCCTCCTCAGTAGTTGAGTATATCAATTTTTCGTCGATAAAGACAATGAAAAATCAATCTAGGTAAGGCTGGAAGATCCCGTTCATGAGACTCATCAACACTACTAGAGCATTGGTTATTCCAAAAGGCAAAACCAAGAACTCATAGTGGCCATATCGACATCTGAAGGCCATCTTCTGCACATCCTCGTCTCGATCTCTGAGCTGATGATAGCCTGACCTGAGGTCTATCTTTGAGAACCATCATGATCCATTGAGCTGATCTAAGAGGTCGTCAATCCTCGATAGTGGATACTTGTTCCTCACGGTCACCTGGTTCAGGTGACGATAATCGACATATAGTCGCAAGCTCTTGTCCGCCTTCTTGGCGAACAATATCGAGGAATCCCAGGGTGAAACACTAGGTCGAATGAATACCTTGCCCGACAAGTCCTCTAGCTGTACCCGTAGCTCTCGAAGTTCAGCAGAAGTAATCCGATATGCTGGAGTGGATATCACGGCTGTCCTAGGGTACTAGTCAATATATAAGTCTACCTCTCTGCAAGGAGGTAGTACTGAAACGTCGTCAGGAAAAACGTCTGCATACAGATACACCACTAGAGGAAAACTCAGACTCCACACGTCCACTACTCCTAGGATGATGATCACCAAATGATGTGTGATCAGCTTTCCTCTCCTCTGCGTGAGGCCATCCTACACTGCAAAGGCTCCCTTCTTACCGTTGAAGGTGATCCTGCTCAGATCTCCGCGGACACACCGCACCTTGCGCTAAATACAGTCGATCTGAGCTTGGACTTTAGATAACCAATCCATTCCCAAGATGACTCCATAAGGCCACGACAATTCTATAAGAAGATCCCAGAAGGCGCTCTCGCATCCTAGAGTAAGCTCACACTAACGGAACATGTGCGTAATCGTCGTGTCTACTCTAGTAGGAGTCTCTAGCCGTAAGGATCGAGCCAACGGCTCCGTCTGAATCTCCGAGCTCCGAACAAGGGCGGCGGTAATGAAATAATGACTTGCTCCTGTGTCTATAAGAAGAGCAGCAAGGGTGGAGTAGACACAGATAGTACCTCGAATCATCTCTGGTGCGCCGTGGTTGTAGGCCTCCGCTGCCTGAAGCTGAGCTTGCCTCTACTCGCCAGCTCCCTGTGGTCGGGTTGGACCTCCTGGTGGTGGTGGTGGTAGAGCCTCAAAGCATCGCCAACCACCTGATGCTCGGCCAGCTCCTCTAACTCATCCTCCTACTACCTATGGACCGCCACGGTCGAACCTCTGTCTCTTCCTAGGTGGTCCCTCAACCGTCTACTACTCCTCTACATGGCGGGTCGGGCAGTCATGAGCTATGTGGCCCAGCCCGTTGAATGCATAGCACTGTCTGGTCCTCGGAAGGCTGGATCTACATACTGTTCCCTGCATCTCTGAGCCAGTATCTTGAGGTCATCCTCCTGATGTTCTAGTCCGCTTGGACCCCTAAGTCATCTGTCGACTGCCAGCTGCAGAAGACTCAGCTACAAGCCGCCCTGCGGTAGGTCTCTCTACCGGTGTAGGCTCAGCAAGAAATCTCTCTATGAGAAGGGCTCTCTCTAGTACTCTTGCCTGTGTCGGAATTCTGAGGGAGGTCATCAATGCCCTGATCCCATGCCTCAGTCCCTACTCGAAGGTTCGGGCCCGGATGAATGGGTCCCGTACCATGTCCGTGGAAAAGCACGAGAGATCGGTAAATCTCACCATGTACTGGGCTACCGTCATGCTGCCCTACCGCAGCTGTAGTAGCTCCTGAATGCGCACCGCACGGAAGGTGGATCGGATGAACTCAAAGTGAAAGAGGCACTTGATGTCCCATCAAAGGAGAGATGCCTTGTCGTGCACCTGGAGCATCAAGCCCCACCATCTACATGCTTCCGCTTGCAGGAGACCCACTACAAGGATCATAATGAGGTTAGCTGGTGTCCCTACTAACCTGAAAACTCGAACAACAGCCTCCAACCAATCCTCGGCTGCCTGAGGGTCTGTCTCCCCACGGAACCTGGGCAGTCTCTGATTCTGAAACTCTTGCAGTTCACTAAGGCGATATGCACTCTCAGCGGCTGGGGCTGGTGGAATCGGTGGCTCGACGTGTAGAGGTACCACCAGTGCCTCCATTGTAATAGGGTCCCGCACCGAGGCCTCGTCGCTTGGTGGTCTGTCCTCTCTCACAAATCTCAAAACCCTAGCTGGATGCCGTCATTAGGTCATCTTGAAGAGAGACAGGTGCGCCACAGTCAATAAAATATACCTGGTGATTTGACACAACGTAATCACAAAGAAAGCTTTTGAAACTCACATGTAATCAATGTTTTTGTGTACTGAGTCAGAAATCAGAACCTAGGGTCCTGGTGTATGGATACATCTGCCGCTGCACCAACACTGGACTCCCTGGACAGATAACCAAACTCAAACCCTTAACACTATTGCTTTACATAGAAGAAAGATCATAGTCACGTGTTATGCGGTATAACTGAACTCCTCTAATACCAATTTGTCCCGACCCGTCCTCGGGACTGGTTCCGTGACTACCCCAAGACCGCCTTCCATAGGCCAGGGGCTGGTGACTAGCACCGAAGGTATAAATCCCGATATCAGGGAAGGCATTGACTTTAAGTAAGAAAACAAACACCACAGAGTATGCAAGTAGAAGTAAACACTATGTAAACTGAGTAATAAGGTAAGTGCTGGAAAGTAAATGGGCCAGAATACAAACCCAACTGAAAGTAAAGTGCAACTGGAAAGAGAGTACAACGAAAGAAAAGTAAAGAGGAAACACCAAGACGTCCTCTTGAAATTCCACCTGAAGGGTGGGTACAGATAGTCTCCTCCGCTCCTCGGCTCCAGCCGTCCGCTCTGTATACATCCCGTCTAGTGATCCACCTCCAAGTACCGTCCAGCTACACGAGCTCCTACCTCAGTAAGTGTTGTCCATCTTCTGTATCCAAAAAAATGTAGTGCGGGCATATCCCATGCAGGGGTGAGTATACGCTACTCAGTAGGGATCCTGGGACCCCCAAAGTTCTCCCAGAATCGACAAAGGATAAACCACAAAGGAAAGATTACAATACCGAAGTAAAAACCAACCCAACTTAGGTATATGCCCATACATATACCTAAATCATCAATTCTAGTTCGTCTCCAACATCTGAGCCAATGTTAGATATAGTCCTCACAGGATAAAACAATTCAATCCACACAGGATAACACAACTCAATCCACATAGGATAGTAAAATAATCATATCGATGATAATGATTGAAAGCCAAGACTGAGCTCACACAAGTATACTCTTCGTAAGGCGATAAAGATGATCAGTTGTAGCCACTGATTCATCTAAGCTATCAGACCCACATAGAATACAAGACCAGCTAAGCTGTCAGACCCACAAAGGATGCAAGACCAGCTACTCTACCAGACCCACATAGGATACAAGTACATAGTCAAATACTGTCGGAACCACGTAGTATACAAGAACAGTAGTAAAGTACTAACGAACCCACATAGGATACAAGAACAGTACTCATCGACTTCGAACCCATGGAGGATTACAGTACAGTCGTTGTCGCTGCCGAACCCACAGAGGATCCCAGTACAATTGTCATAGTCGTCGCAGTCGCAACAAGCTCTAGGGTTTCCGCACTAATCATGCTCGATTCCGGGAGGGTTCGCTCCATGAGCCAAGGGGGTCGATACATCAACTTACATGTACTCTAGAGTTTATATATTCCAAAGTTTCGTCTCTTCAATAGGAACTCAACGCGATAGACAGCGCATCAATCGGACGCCCGATCTGAGAGTTATTGACTTTTTCGTCCGAGGGGCCCGGTTGGTTTTTAAGTCAGAACCAACCCGACCGTACTCCAACTGCGTCCAAACCTCAAGCTGATTAATCCAAAAAAACTGTCTCATTATGTGGAATCCAACAAAGTCGACGACATATCAATAGGGCGTCCAGAGCTCAAGTTATAAGTGTTTCTGCTCCGAAGGCCCGTTTGGTTTTGTTTTCGAACCAACCCGGTCGTACAAAAAGTTTTCCGAAACCCTGAGTGTAATATACCAAAACGACCGTCTCGATACACGGATAACTATGCAACTGACGGTGCATTTATCGGAGGTCTGTAGACCATGTTATGGGAATTTGAACGTATCTATCCAAAAACAGGGGGTTCGGGCCTGGTCGGACCCGGCCCGATATCCCTAGATCGACCCAGCCCAGCCAGTGCGGTCTGGCCCGGCCCGGGGGTCTGGCCCAGCATGGGCAGCCCGGATCATCATGGGTGGTCTGGCCCGGCTTGGCCGGTTTGGCCCGGTGCGGGAGCCCACGTGCTGAGCACACATGGAAGGGGGGGAGGCCGCCACCCCCTTTGAACCGAATGGTGGACCCATGGGGGTGTGCCCTTGCTGCGATGGACGGTGGTTCAAACCCCCGGTTTTATTGGATCCGGCCGGCCATAACGGCTGGCCTGTTGTGCCACACGGGAACAGTTGGTCTCACCTCCTGTAGCACCAGCGGCTGGCGGTTCTGGCCTCCGCCCTCTGCACCACCGCGGCCTTCGGCCGCGACCCTGTCTGACAGGCACGACGCGACGGGGCCGCGCCCCTCCGCCGTGGCCCACCCCGGGTGCGACCCCCATGAAGCTCCAGTGCAATGTGACGGCACCGTTCCCCTCTTCCACAGCCCGACTCTGACCACAGACCCTTTTGGTCTCAACGGCGCGACGCGATGGCGCTGCGCTCCTTCGCCGCGGTCCGCACCGGCCTTGGTTTCTTCGTTTCCGCGTGGTACGACGACACCGCGTCGCCTCCATTCCAATCCATAACGAAGTACAACAACAAAGGGGAGGAGGGTCGGCCATGTTTGTGCGTTCTGGCCTCCTCCAGTTAATTTGATAACAAGCACCTATTTAACGATGAACGCCAGAAAAAACCACGAACGTAAAGTCAAAACCCTACCTCAAAGTAGAATTCGTGGAGACTTGTGTCGCGGAAGACGACGCCGCGGGGGAAGGCTCCATATATGATGAAGTATCTCATCCGAGGAAGAAAATGAATTTCCCTTTCTCTGATGTGGGAAGAAGAACTAAGGAAGGCGCATCGAAGAAGGGAACGTCTTCACACACCGGCTGCGGAGAGAAGAAGAGACGACTCGTCGATCTCTCCTTGCGGAGGTGGCATTCTTCATCGAAGCCTTAGCGTTCTTCGCGTTCTTCAAACTTAGAGAAATCTCTACAAAAACTCCACAAAATGATACAACAATAATAAAATAAGGCCTTTTCCTTATTTTATTACTCATGCCAACATTTTTCAAAATTCAAAACTTTAATTCACCTAATTAGTAAAACATGTGTTGTCAAATTAATTAGGTTTTAGTTGGCATGCATTAATGTGGAAGATTTACAATTTTAAGGGGGGTTGCCAAAATTTAAGAGGGGGTTTAGTGAAATTGAAGGGGTGGGGCTTGTGTGGGCCCCACCTCACTAATATCCTTCCATGTGGAGTTAGGATCTAGTGGGTCCCACCCCAACTTCCACACATAGGTTATAATTACTTAGAATTGAAATAAAATTGTAGCATAACTTTTATTTCACTATTAAGTTAACCCATTTAATTAACAACACCTCCCGAACAAACGCAACTCCAGAAAATTTCATACTAAGCAATTACCAGCACTATGGATTCATCGGTGCCCTCAGATTTCGATTCCGAGCACCGGTTCAATAGTTAGGAAAACCCGCTCGTTCGTTCACTGAACTTACCTGAGCTAATCTTTGAAAATTTATTCCAGGCACACTGGGCCTCGGAATCAGGTTCCATTAGAAACTGTGTACTCATATAATCCCAAAGAAATTAAGAAAAAATATTTTCCTTGAAATTTACGGGTCATTACAAATACCCACTCTATGTTGGTTATCACCATTATTTTCAGAATGGACCTTTTTAAATATGACCTTCACTGTATCCTCAATGTAATAATCGATATTCTTTTACAATCATACAGGTAAAAGTTCTCACACTATTCTTCCTCATAAATATTCATCATTAATTAAAACATGATTCTTTATATATCTCAATATTTTTACTTCATTATATTGTCACATTTACTTAACCATTTTCTTAATAATGAGTGTGATAATCAATAATTACCTTCCTCTTTAGACATATTTTAGTAATGTTCTATACTTTTACGCACCTAAAATAAGCCAATATCTGTGTTCCCACTAATATATTTCTTCCATCGTATAAATTTACTAACATATTGTGCTAAATTAGTCACTATGCACTTCCCCTTTATTCTCAACTTCAATTATGTCAGATATTTCAAAAAAATTAATTATAATCCATGTTTAAATGGCTCAAAATTCCTTATAACATTAGATAAATCTCTTAATAAATTAAAAATCAATACTAAAAATATCATTAATATTTCATTCATTATGAACTAATAACATTGTATTATATATGTTTAGAAATCTCTTTATATCCCCTTTCAAAATCTCAACATCCATTATTTATCACCATGCCTATAAATGTATATTTAAAAAAAATTATAATATTAATGAAAGAAATTATATTTTCTACGAAAATTAACATTAGTTATTCAAATCTAATATCAATAACAATCATGATTTATTAATTCTCATTACAAATACCTTGCTAATCCTTAGAAAATATCTTAAAAATCATTTTTGTAGACATGTTTAAAATCATAATTATGTATATTTTATTTTATAATTAATTTTATTGGGATTTCAAAACATCACATCAGTACTAAATAGATTCATGTCTATTTTATTCCATGAAATCAAAACTAGATCAATCCCTTGTATTACATGGTTTTTATTGAGGAAAATATCTTATTTGAGAGACTATCAAGGTGATTTAATTTTATTATTCAAGTTATTATAATGGCATCCATTGAATTGAGAATTTCTTTTAGCATTTTTACAATCTATATATCAATTAGTTTATCTTATATATTCCAGATGAAAATAAAATTATATATATAAAAACATTTTTTAAAACCATACTTCCCAAACACAATGGATCATGGGATCAAAAAAAGGATTGAAATTATTTCGTAGGAATAAATCATATTCAAAATTTTAGAATAATATCATTTACATTTGAATCATAATTAATCATGAATAAAATATAAAAATGAGATACAATTGATTTTGAAATGGATACATCCTTTAGTTCTCCAATAAGGTATATATTAAAAGAAAAAAACCCCAATGATTTGCCAACATAAAAAATCACTAAAAACACTTTTTATTATAATGATTATGTAAGGAATGTTTTTAAACAAATGGTTAATCCCTCCTTATTCATATCCATACACTACACCATGAATGGGAATCCCAAATTATTAATATAAAATTCACTCACAGTGGATATTAAAAAAATAATCATACCAACAATAAAACAAGGGTGTTTCACACTAAATATTGATTTACTATCCAATACATATTAGCATACTGGTTTTTAATAATATCTATCTGAGAGATGAAAATATAAAAATATATTCTCTATTTTTTTGTTCACATATCCTTAGAATCCTTTAATATTATTTTTTATTCTTACAACTTTATTCTTCTGAAACTATACTTTATCAAATAAAAAATATATTTCAAAAGTGGTATTAATCATAATCAACATTAGTTCGATGAAACCTTTCATATTCCATGAAATGCATTCCATATTGGAAATATAATTCAGATTACAGATATTTCTATGATAAACTAAAATATGGTCTTATGTATTCTATTTTGGGTTAATTTGATTATATTTGATAAAAATCCTAAATATAAAATTAAAATATCATGTAGTTTGGGACATTCCATAAAGGTAAATTCACCCAATCATTTTATATTATACATTGGTCGGAGAGAATTTCTGTCATAATTTCAGCTCTACGATAACACTGTAGCAGTTTGGGTGTAATAGGTAGTATATCGGGGTACTATAGCTATTTTAAAATTCATCAAAAATGGTATTTAAAAAAATAATCCTATAAGATTCAGGTCCATCTAGCCATCACTTATGTAATACCCTCATAAATTTATTGATTTATTTTCCTTTGAAAACAAATGTGATCAATATATTCCATCGCATGCAACAAAAATCCAACTATAGTTTTGGAATTTTATATAAGTATTAATATATAGCTGTATAATTGGAAGGAAAAATAAGAGCTATCTAAATTATTAATTATATATTGAAATAAAAATATATTAAAATTTTAATAACAATTAATTGATGAAAAACTCAATTAGTTTGGCTAAATAACTAATAAGAATGATATATGCATCAAAAATATAATATTTCAAAAAGCATTCATAGGTGTTTTTCATTATGAAAATAAAAATAATATAGAAAAAAATTATTTATTTTAGTAAATTTTTAACACTCATTTTATTTGGAATAAATATTTAAAAAGAAAAATAATATATAATATATTTTTATAAATAATTTTCCTATGTAAACAATTTTTATTATAAATTTTTGGCTTTTATATAAAATTTAAATACTCAAATTTTTGAAATATAAATTTTAGAAAATAAACAACTTTTTTACACTAAACATTCCATAAGTAGCAGAATATAAAAACTGAGGATTTTTCTTAAAAATAGGGGAATAAGGAAAAATGATTTTCTAAAAAAACAATGGATTTTATAACACCATCATTTTGTTAAAAAAAATAAAACCATTTTAAAACATTTAAATTATAAAAAATGTATGTAAGGAGTAATAATAATCATTTATTAGTATTAATATGTTTTTATAATTCGTATTTAGATCATACTATGAAGTTATTTAATATTTTCATATAGATGACATTATTTTTGGTTTTTTCTTTTAATTAAATTTTTATTTTTTTACATTTGGTTTTGAAATGAGTTGAATGAATCATATAATTTATTATATATAATAATCCAATTTAAATAATTTAAATCCTTGAAATTTATTATTTTACCCCATAAAAAAATTTATACCTGCAAACACATTTTCCTAAAAATATGTTTTTATCTATTACTTATGATAATATGGAAAATTTTCTTTCATACACATAGAAGTTTCCTATACTAAAATGGGGTTTTTATTTTAAATTGGTAGGTGAAAATATATTAAATTTATTATAATATTATTTTTATTAAAATTGAACTAGTTAGGTAAAAACTAGTTACCATAGTGAAACCAACAGTGGTAAAACTAAAAATTAAAAAAATAAAGGATATAGGAATATATGTATTTCATGTATGAAAACAAATGGTTGATTTACTATAGATATCATCTCATCCATAATCTATTAAATGAAATTTATTAATGTTAATATCATGTGATGCATGTTCCCCCTTTATATTATGTTGATATACATAGAAAACCACACATATAAGGGGTTTCTCAAAACCCCTTCAACAGAACACCTAAAATGATATTTTACCCAAAAATTAGGTAGTTATTACTTAACTTAGAATCCTATAACTTTTCATTTCACCATTTTCACATTAAGGTGGAAAAACTTTCTTCTAATATAATTCTCATGTCCTCATTGAGTAATTTTTTCCAAACTTCTATTAATTTCTTTCTTACATTGCCAAATTTAATTTTCTAATTCTAATGTAATGACATAGGAATGTTTTTATACAAAATTATTATATTCTGGGGGAATAACTATTAAACATTATTCCGCTTTTCTATATAAAATTGAAACTATAATTCTTGTGTTGTGAAAATTAATACCTCCATAAAGTCATGTCTTATGTTATTCACCAATTCTACACTACACTAGTTATAAGGATGGAATTTAAAAATAAATTTGGAAGATATTATATAATTATGATTATGAAGATAAAAAATATAATCCATATTTTCCTTTCCATTCTATGAGAAAATAAAACGCTAGATAGATCTTGTAGAGATTATCACTTCCACAAAGTAACATATCTTGTTTATTGTCTAGATACACTATTATATATCAAAACCTCCTAAAATATAATTCAAAACCAAAAACAATATTTAAATATTTTTATTATTTTTCTTTAATAATGATATTATAACAATATAATCCACTATATTTTTCATAATCATCCATTAATTATGTTATGTTCAAAATTGAGATGTCTAAAAAATACTTAATAATGAAACAAAATATTATCTTGGAAGACTAATAGAACAAAATTATTGATAATATATGATTTGAATAAGTAATTAAACATTTATTTTTGTTTTGGAATTGTAAAATTAAATATAATCTCAATAATTAAGATTCCAATGTTTATTCCTGAAAAATAATAGAAACATGCACATCGTCAAATTCATCTTAGAGGATTATTTCTAATACATCAAAATACTAATAATATAAAATTTTAAACAATTATAATTAAATCATAGTAACTTTTATTGTCTGTAAATGATGAATTTTGTGAGTAAAATAAATAATAATACCACTTTTAAAAAACACATTATAAATAATAAAGATTAAACTCACCAGATATTGATAATAGATAATAATTAACTCATATAAATGTAATCAATAATTATAAATTCTATTTATAGAAGGTTATACATAAGAAAAAATTTATTTAATTAGTTACTATGATATTTATTTTATAATACAATAGATTGTAAATAATTAGTAAAGTAAAGGATTTATGGTTTGTTTTTCATGTCTTATAGTTCCACACCATGATGCATATTCCATATTATACTCCATGTATTAATTGAAATTGGGTATCTATTATCACTTAATTATTTTTTTATCATTATCTACTAATTATTCATTTTAATTAGTTTTTTATTTTGAATCATTTTCATCGATGGTTTTTGGATCAAAATTTTAAAAGGATGTATCTGTTTCTTTTATTAATTTTCTCCCCTTGGGATGAACTTATTTTTATATTTCATATGTTATTAAATATTGTGTTTCTACTAAAATATAACATTTTAATCATGATTCTATATTTATGAATAATATTTAATGATCCATTTGTAATTATATCCGTCAAAGGGTTTTAATTTTAATTTTCTAGAGCCATAATTGTTTTATATCTAATTTTCAATTCTATGAGAATTGGTTTACTTTATTCTCATTAATTTCCTTAATATTGTGTATTCAATATCCAATAGAATTTAAGTTAAATTTAAACATTATAATTAATTAAATTTTTATTTCATAGTATCCATCTAATTTTTCTATTCATTCATTTTGATTATACTCAAGATTATTTCATCTCAATTTTTCTTCATTCAGATATAATTGATTTTAGCCACTTGATTCCCATTTATGGTTTATATGTAGATTTTGGATTAATTTCTAAATCAACTCACATTATATTTTATTAGTTAATTATTATTTTACAAAATATATTAACAATTCTATCATTCATAATATTCCATTATTTATGGGTATTATTTTTCATTATATTTCTTTTCTATTTTGAACAATCCAAATTTCCATTATCTTGTAAAATGGTGTTTATGTATACTATATAAATAAATTCATGAGGAAAATAATGAATTGAACATATAACCTTCTCTATATTCCACATAATAATGAAGAACGTATACATATAATTCTATTCTACTTATTTATTAGAGAGATACTAAAAATATGTTCAATTATTATTAGTATATAAATTTATATTAACTATAAATTTATATTGGTTTTGTATTTTATAGCTTATTTATTATTTTATATGATGAATGCATTGTAATAAATTAGAAATGGGTTTGGGTAAGTTATATATACCTCTTTAATTAATTAATATGTCTAATGAGAAAACCTAACAAGATTATTTTTGAGTATGGGTACCTCCAAAAATAATATTTCTTAGACACATGAAATTTATGGTAATATCATTATGTTTAAGATCATGATAAGTTAGATTACAACCTAGAAATAGATATCTATTATTTTTAATTTCACCTCTAAGGAACCTATTTTATTCTATGTCATCTTTTAATTTCCATTTCCATCGATGGATATTTTATAATTTCAATTAAATTATATTATTGAATTATTTTTTGTTATATATTCTAAAAAAATTATTTATTATCCCCTTATGATCAATTTTTTTATTATTTTCTCTTATTCTTAACCATTCTGATTGTTTAAGATCATCCCTTATTTTGTTTCCACTTACCTAGTTTATGAAACAATGTATTACACATTACATGTCTACTACAATAGATTGTGTGGATAAGTTTTTTTGGAGATATTGGAGAATAAAAATTGAGATGTTATTTTTTATATAGTGTGAAAATATTTATATTAATTCAGTAAACCATTGAAATTATTTTTAGATAATTTATTCTATTATTTTAAATCTCTATAGATAAAATTTCATGGAAATGTATAAAATGTAATATATTCTTTAGGAAATTTAATTATTTAATTTTTATATCATGTAATATATTATTGGTATCAAATATTTTGTGTATATTATGTTTTATTCACATTGGATCTAGGATTGCTGACATGGGGTGATCATATGGGAAATTGGCCTATAGGGTCCCTGATATTTGAAAAGGATCATGTTTAACTAAACAATAGAAATCCTCAATGATTGATTCAAGTAGTAACAGTCACTTGGTGGAGAAACAAATCATAAAACTAAATGAGGGATTTGGAGGAAATCCATCGGTAGTTTCAGCTTGGTATGGGAACATTAATTCAACAACAACATCAAATAGTTAGCTATATTCATAATTCAAGAGTTTTTAATGAGGGTTTTTTAGTTTAGTTGGATAAATATAATGTTTCTATGTATTTGTGCGTATTTTCCTATGAGACATGTAATTTTATGTCCTTTGTGCATATGGTCCATATCATCACCCTAGTTTTCTCTAATCCATGTTAAAAAGTGTTATTTTTAGAAAATAAATATATATAGAATATTCCCTAATAGACTAATATCAAATTTGAAATTATAATATCATAGGCTCAATATATTTAGATATTTTTTAGTTGAATCCATAACTGAGTAACTATAAGTTTAACTATGAAATACGTAAAAATAAAATATATTATTTCCTAAAATTATATAAATAAAATCATGATATAAAAAACAATCCTAAGATATTATTATAACATTTACTAAATCAAGGAATGAATCACATTTATTATTATATGATTTTATTATAGAAAACACAATTTTTTAATTGGACCATAAACATAGTTGGTTTGCATGAAGAAATAAATTATAATGGTTAACAATTTTATTTATTTCCAGATTTATATGCAATAAATTATGTCATGGATGTATGATATCATGGTTGGTTATTTAATTTATTGTACAAAAATATTCACCAAAAATATTAAAATTTAACTATATATATTGAATCATGTATTTTTATATAATCACCTAACATGCTCTTTTGATTCTTATTACACCAGAAAACACAACAGAAGACTTATTTTTGATGTGAATCATCCAATATAAAATATTACTAGAAAATTAGGAAAGTGTTTATTACTGAATTAAAAATAATTATTTAATATAAAATTATCTTATTAAATAAAATGGATTATAAAAATAACCCAATCCAACTAGATAGTTACTCGCATACCATGATAAAATGTAAACTCTCAATAACATATTCCACCATGGGTGAGAAGCAAACATAATCATGGTTCATCCAACACCCTCATCAATCACTTGAACTTAGTTAAAAATTGGAATAAATGAAGTGTACTTAATATATACAACTTACTTACACACCTAATATAGATAATTTGAATAATATATAATCATGTTCAAATAATTAATTAATTTTTTTAATTTAATTACAAAACAATGTATCAATGGAATGGAAAATATATAGAAAATTGAATTATCGAGAATATTTTACATGAACATAAAAAATCTCCCTAGGAAATATCACATAAAAATATTTTTTTACTATAGCTCTATGAAAACCAATACCCATGAATCATTATTATAAGAATATAATAATAAAACTCAATCTAGGTTAGATTCAATTTGGGTTTAAAAAATGTTATTTAATTAAAAAGTAGATATCAATTTATATCTTCAAATGTAATATTCTATGATACACATTTTAATAAATATAACCAAAATATAGAATAAGGTCATCGACATAAAAAATGAATTTATATCATATCCAATTCCATTCTAGAATAGTAATTAAAAATAAAATCTTTAATTTACTTATGGAATACAATTATTCAAACAATGCTAATCATTATAATATAATTGATGTTACTATTTGATGAAATTGAGAAATATCTATCACAATTTAATATGTAGCGATAAAAAATTCTAAAAATGTAATGATAAATTTTTTATTTCACATATTACGAAACATGATTAGCCAATTGATAATATAAATTCGATTATTTGATTGTTTTTTAGATTTATGGGTAATTAAAAATGAAACAATACCTTTTTTATAATACTTATTAGCCTAACTACAAGTCTTATATTGATAAAAAAATCATATAAACCTAAATATTTTATATGTACTCACTATTCTATAACTAAAAATCATTATTCAATAAATTATTTTTAATTTGTTACTAAAATCAATCTCTATGGTAGTTACAAGATTTATTTTTATTCCAGTAGACAACATATTCATTTTTATTGATATTTTTCCTCTAATATGGTAATACTAGAAATAAAGTAGGTAACCAATATATGGATACCATTATATCATTGGAAGGGTTTATATACCTTATGGTGGGTTACCATGTTAACACTTGTGTATTAATGAATGCATAAATTTTATAAAGAACCTAATTTTAAATTTATTAAATAAAAAATCACAATCTTCAAAAAAGTAAAATAAATAAAATGAATTCATATAAATTAAATATTCATCACATAATTAATGAAGATCAAGGAACTAAGTGGTTTGATCCTTGAATTTATTAATAGAAATATAGAATAATATAAAATTAAATCTTTATAACAATTTACACTCTTTTTAATAACCAAGACATTGATGATATTTCATGGATCAAAAGGATTCAAACACTTACTTTATCAATATTCATTAAACAATATTAAATTTAAAATAAATAAAATAATGATATTAGTCAATTGAAATATGGAAAATAAAAATAAAATAGAGTAAATATGTATATAATTTTGTGATAAGAATTTTTGTATAAAATTAATGCATATAAAATGGTATTATTTTTTAAACATCTCAATTTATCAATATTAGTTGAAAATGTGAATAAAATCGATGAAGAAAACATAAGTATTTTAATTATAGGTGAAATCACATTGGGAATGGAATACGAATAATAGACCCATTCTATGTATTTTAATCCACTAATATATTATTATTAATGTTTTTATTAAAAACATGATGTCAATAGGATATCCATTAATTAAAAAATATAGAGGATTTTTTCAAGGATTTATCTTAATGGATATTTAATGCGGAATTTCTGGATGAAATATTTGGCACAATTAACTATTTTGGATGATCTATCTTGTTATAATGACTTTAGAAACACCTACAAAATGAAATATACTTCCCTTATCTATTTATTGATGATTATATATTATTTATAATTATAATTAATTATCATGAAAAAAATAACATTTCATTATCTAAGGTAAAAATCATAAAATTTAAAAATTAAAACTCCTCAAATAATAAAAAATGGAATATATCATTATATATATGACTGATTATAATTTTTTCATTAAAAAATCAACCAACCATGATTATGGTATAAACATAAATTAATTTTAAAAAATAAAAATTAATTTCTAAATATCATGATCATTTGTAAACCTATAATAACCCATTCATCAAAATAATAATACATTGTATGAAAAAAAATTACATAATTAACATATAAAATAAAGAATGGCCTAAAATATATTCAAGACACCATCATTAAATAAAATAATAATATTTGTTAAAGGTAAATATAGGTAATACCACCCTCATCTATGAATACTATGTCTCATTGAAGTCAATAGAAACATCATAAAAAATTTAATATATTTTATGCAACTAATTGGGATCTGGTTTAACTCTTCAGAGGCCATACAACACTCTTTCTATATGGCTGTACACATAAAATAACATCGATTGATGATGAACCATGATATACTAATTCTGACATAATACTAAGAATTTATGTTCAGAAACAATATATTATTCATGATATAAATTATTTCTCATTCTATTATAACTTATAAAGACCCAGACATATCATAAAATATACAGTATATGAAGAGATGAAAATTCATTTTATAATATAACAATACAGGATTGAATTATTAAGGTATAGATGGTTCAGATACATGGAAACGAAAACAAAAGTTTCATAAGGGAACTATAGATTCTCCCACTAATTTTTTTATATATCATACCCCTTTTAGAAATATCATACATAAAATGTTTCTTCATAAACTTCTTAAATAAAAAATAGGAAATTGTGAGGTCAATTTCATAATTAGGGTAATCTATGGAGATATTGACATAAAATGAGCATTCAGGTATGATAAAATAAGAAATACATGAGAAAAAACTTTTCCTTGAATATCATAGATCATAAAATTTATTCATGGAAAAAATAATGGAATTTGATAATACAAGAATAATAAAGTAATAAATGAACATTATCCTTGTGATCTTAACATTAGAATATGATATAGATTTTTTTCATACACATAATCATAGAAAAATAATATGAGAGTTATCCACTAAGAAATTTATAACGTGTTAGGCTTGTTCTAACTTCTTGGGTACCTGCTTTGGGCTTGATATAACTCATTGTTTACCCTCTTACAGTCTTTAGATAACCTCCTGTCAAACCTATTTTGGGATTGGTGTAACCTCCCATGTAACCACTTTCAGGACTGATACAAACTCTTGGGTACCTTATTTCGGTTTAGGGATAACCTCCCATGCACCCATTTAGATCATTTTTTTGAAAATTATTTTTTTATTTCATTATCAAATCACATTTAGAGGGAAGTGAGAAACTCCAAGTCCATCAAGAAACCAAAAAGAAAAACAGCATAAAAGAACCCCAAGCAAATTACTGGTCCTGCCTCATCCCAGCAACTCAACATTTAAAAGGCCTTCACCAAAGCAAGATAACCCGACAAACAGTCCCATGGAAAGATGCACAGGCATGGAACTAATGGCCAAGCCATACCTTCTCTTTCTTCCGCAACAAGTGACATGAAGAAGTGACGACCTTGTGCTCCAAACCTCTTCTAAGGAAGAACCATAAAACATGCTGGAATTGAAACCCACAAAATCACCTCGGGACACACAAACTGAAAAATAACTTCCTCAAATCCAAACAAATCATGAAAATGTGAGCACCCAAACATTAGACAGAAAATGGAAAAAAATCATCATTGAAAAAAAATTTAACTTTTCCAGATAACGTATCCCTTATCAACCTCCAAGATATAGCGGATATCGGAGTATGTGGATCTCCCTTTATCAGGTCTTCAAGTGAGGAAGTTAGTTTATCCCAAACATGAATGTACTCCTCGAGTCTGATTATCCCCTTATTGAAGCCCCTAACCAGGATCGTGTCCTGTCTGTCAACCCAAATATATTTTACCTAATTAAGATTCACTTCAATATCTCAGCCCATCGTCTTGGCCTCTTCCTCTTCCAACGTATCGAGAAATAACACCTGCTCTATCACCTCATCATCTGAACTTGAAATCAACTCTAAGGGTAACTCATACTGACCAAGTGGTTCCAGTTAACACCTGACCTCACAGTCCAACTTCTCATCCATTTTCTTTTTTGCGTACCGAATCTTCATTGGAGGTGGTAAGGATAAGTAGTCCTTCCAACCCATCCTCCTCTTAGTTCTCATGTTGCTCCTTGGGCTGGACTCCCCTGTAGATAAACCCTTACTGTCTTAAATGGGTTCCTCCACCCCACTTCTAGTAGGAAAATCTGAATAATCATGTTCAATGTACCCAACCTCCATTTTAAGATCATCAAGGCTCTTCTTGGTAATTCCATCTCCCTCAACTGCAACAGGTGTTTCATCGCCCGATCCTACATCCCCATGTCTTTCAAAACTATTTCCCAGAATGACTAGGGTCTGAATTGAGGAGCCTACACCCCCTCGTAGGTTGGAGGGACTTGCAAGGTACTACCTCAACTTATTGAACACATCAATAACCTTCAGGTTTCATTGGTGCGTCGCGACATCCTTCCCCGCGCCATAACCCAGGCCAGCCTCCAGGAAACGTTCCACTGACTCGTTTATAGTAGATTTCTCCATACCCAGTCACAGAATCCTATCTTAGCCACCTCTATCATATCCTCCTATTTCCCTCTGTCCCATTACAACTTCATCACCAGTTTCCAATGTCTTCCCCTGAAAGGTGGCTACCATCCTTGATGACTCCGGTACCTCCCGATAAACCATAAATTGTTTTTTAGGTCCCCTGCCCACCTTAGATGGATGCTCCCAAGAACAGGCTTCTATGGAGTGTCGTAGCCGACAACATGATGAGAAATAATCTGACCAACTCTCATAAGCCACACACTACTTGCATCTGTACTCCTATTAAATAATGTTACAAACAAATTCAAATGTAACTCTAGACACATCAACCTCAACACAGACTCATGGATTCATAGGGTGACAAACCGATTCTGTGTTGTTATCCGAACACAGATACCTACCAAGAAGATTACCTAGCATTCTAAAAATAGAGGGATTATGGAAAGGTAATGACAAATTAGGAAAACTATCCCAAATTTTAGTGGTGGGGGAGTCATGTTTCATGTGAAAATCAAACGACCATCGGAAGAGAAAGAACCGCAGACTATTGCAGCATCGGGGCACCCTCGACCAAGAACTGATGAAGTCATCCTCTCATGCGAATCAGATCATAATATGGTGTTTGTCAACTAATTCCACTATCTCCATATCTTGTAGATCTCAGGCGTTGAAGATGAAGTGGTATAAAGAGTAAAATGAGGTTCTTCTCTGATTAAACCGCTCCACCAGGGTGAGATTTAGAAGTGCGGAAGCTTCCGTAAACTTTGCTGTTGAGATCTGGAGGTTCGGAAAACCATCGAGGAGCTTCAGAACTTTAGGTAATAGGGAAACCTTCAGGAATGGAGTTAGAAAGTTAAGATTGGAGAAGGGCCGAAACTTCGAAGATCCCTCCCTCATCGGGAGGGGAGGGATCCTCCCGGCCGCCATCGACTTCTCCAAGTGGAAACCACTCGCCTAGGGTTCCCGATCCACCGTGGAACAACGAAAATCTTAGAAACACAAATTCTTGTATTTAGATCATATAACATTAAAAATTAACAAATTAATTAGAAGGAGATATAGGTTCCACAAATCACATAAACAATAAAAATTTTCCCTAAAAGATCATTAAGTAATAATCATATCCTATCCCATGAAATGAAATGGGTTTCATAAACATTTCATCACAACATAATTCATGGAAAATAAATGAATTTCAGAAACTTTTCATTATTTCACATTAGCATAAACAATGGAAATAAAATAAGATTTATACATATCTTATCATCATATAAATAAAACATTTTGATAAAGTATAAGGTTGATGGAATTGAATTATGCCATTTGTAAATATTATATAACATCAAAGGATCCCATATTTTATGGAATATGATTTTGAATGATACCATGGAGAATTTCTTGATAAAATTATTATTTACAATTTGAAATCACATATCTAAAATATAATTTTTTTTTAAAGTATAAATAAAACATTTCATTTGGAAATAAAATTAGAAACTTTTAAAATAAGATTAAAATATTTGAGTGGTCATGAGGGTGGAAAATTTCATTAATTTTTTTTATGTTGAAATAATTATTCCATTAGAATTTTTGGTAAAAACCCCAGAATTACCTTATTAAAAAAATGGTTGGAATATTTTAATTAATCCATTTTTTGGAATTTTAAAACATTGTTAATAATTTATATTAATAATTATTTTAAAATAAATAATTATTTGTTTTAATTTTTTTAGAAAAAATTGATTGTGAAGAAAAAATATTTTCACCAGAAGAGAAAAATAAATTCTAGTTTTCTTAATAACATTACTTTAAACTATTATGTATATAAAGAGTGGAAAAACAAACCGACAAATGTATTTTACTAAAATATTTATTAGAGAGAGAAATACATGATTTTAATGATATATATACAATATGATTTAATAATCAGAACCATAATCATAAAAAATATTTATAAACAATGATATTGTAACATAAAACTGTTATTTCATTTATATCTTTTGAATCATAACCCCAATAAAATAAATAAAATTATACATATATGTAGATCACATAATTTAATTACAATAATTATAAAATATATTCATGCATATTATATAAATAACAAAAGATAAATGGATGGTGACTATGGATTGTTTCCATGGAAATAAATTTGAGATGAAATTCTATTACCTTAACTCGCAGTGTATGTCATATATGTTTTAAAATACTCTTCTTTAGAGAAACTCATTAGAGTTATATATAAATTCATCATGGGAGGGGTTCCTAAAAATATAGTGCCCTATATGATATGGGTAGGTATGTGAGGAATATATTTGGGATGGTAATTTCAGATGAAAATGTTTTTGGATTTTTGAAGAGGAGGGGATTGGGGGTGTCCATATATGATCTGGGGAGACAACTGGCATAATTTTTTTGAAAATAAATAATTGTACCTGTGTTTTTCACATTCCATATGGATACAAAAATGGAAATTAACTAACCTCATTTATGAGAATTTATTTATATTTCTATCCAATGGGTATTGGATAAGTTCCTATATAATTTTATCCCTTATAAATTTAGTTTAATGAATCTATATACTCATTTTAACCTTAACCGCAACAAATAATTTTTAATATTTTTACATTAAATTATTTTAGAAAACTAAGTTTAACTTATTAGATAATATAGACAATTATGATTAAAAAATTAATCCATTTTGAACATTTTAATTTTTATAATTAGTAGAATAATATTTAAAATTGACATGCTGACATGATGAAAAAATAGTTTTCCAAAGAAAACACATTCAAATGTTTTAAAAAAATTATATCAAAATTAATTATAAAATTGATTCAAATTATATAAATATTATTAGTATATTAATAATTAAGATATTTTTTTTGAAATAATTTTTAATACAGCATGGGATATTATAAATTCATTAAATAAGAAGGTAGTTTTTAATAAAAACCTGTATTTTTCACTATTGGTCAAAAAATTAATATTTTTGGAATTTTTCTAAAAACACACACTAATATAATTTTTACATGTTGATAAAGAAATTATAATCAATTTCTGAAATACATTGTGTAAAAGTGTCAAAAATAATTTTATTATTTATTTACAAAATGATAAACATTATTTATAAAAATATATATTCCTAAATCAATTTTAATACCTTAATAAAATCAATTACTTATTTAAAAATATATTTCATTTATCTAAAACCTTCATTGTTTTTTTATATTTGGTCATTCATATTCAATCGTCTATGTTTAAAAACTAGGTTATAATCATCATTTGTAAATAATAGTTTTATTAGTATACCATAATTCGTCAAAACTAATTGTTTCATGTAATGCAAGAAATCAATGAAATTAAATTTAATTAAAAAATAATAATTCATAAAATATGAGGGTGTTTGATTATACACCTTGAAATGAATTTATGCCTAAAAATTATATTACTTTGGAAAAATCAATTGATGATACTTTTGTCCCATTAAATCCGGAGTTCCCACATAGCTTCCTCAAACTAATGTTTTCACAAAATAGAATTAATGGATGTGGGGTCCTATTAAATTGATCATTATCTATTAAATCCATAATATCCATATTTTTTACACATAATAAGGAACATTCAAAAGTAGTACAACCTCTATGTTGAGTAAATGTGATGAATCATGAATATACATCTTCATGAGAGACACATTGAACAGATCAAGATCATGAGATAGGTTAAGTGGAAGAACCAAGCGATGATATATGGGCCTGATATGATTTTGAATTTTAAATGGACCAATATTCATAGGAAATAACATTAATTTCTTACTAAATCTCAAAATGTTATTTCGTAGATAAATATATAGAAACACATTCTCACCTAATTAAACTTCTACGTCAAGTTAATGATTATCAAAACAATGAATATGATTATGTAATAAGTCAATGAAATTATTTAAATCATTATATAGGAGGTTCAGATACGTATGAAGCATATCGGACCAAAGGTAAGGGATAATTATTCCAATATCATTCTTATCCGAGAGTGTTTATTTGTTAGTATTTACTGTGGTTATGTTTATTATCCATGTCCATATGATCTCAAATTTTTTTCATAAAATGTTTACTTTTATTCCATATATGTTTGAAGTCATTTTTACCTTTTTCTACTTTTACCACATCATATGGAAGGAATCATTTTTTGATTACCATATGAGGTACTTTTTGACTTTTCCAACAAAAGTACGAGGAGAATGTTTTTTAAACTAATACGGAATGAACGTATTTTTACATTTTTATAACGCCTTATTTTCAGGATTATTACTATAGAATATTTAATGACTATTTTCAACAAAATCCTTTTCTTTTAAAATTGCATGGAATTTTATGAAAAGAACATGATTTTGAAGAAGAAAGGATATTTTTCTCAAGAATTAATTTCATATGTTTTATCAAAACCATTTTCTATCTAAGATGACATTATTTCATATGTGTATGTTTCATGTATAATGTCTCTCTGATTTACATGGTTTCACTTCTCTTATGATGAAATGATATCCATTTGTTTCATATGGATTATGTTATGATGGGATGATGTTTATGAAACCGTTTTATTCTTTGGGTTATGATTAATGATTTATGTTTATGTTATGGCACACATTAGAATGATTTCATTATGAGATGGGTGGGACCAATATCTCACTCCAATGCATTGGGTAAAGATTTATATCTCATGATATATACATGGCTGGAATATTATGTAAATCTGGTTCAGTGTTACATCACTGAAATGAGGAGTTAACTCAATTCAGAAAGGGACATTTTCCACTAAGATGGTCTTGGAAGGAATACCTTGGCTACTATGGAAATCATATCATGTGATTAATGGTTTTCCACAATTACATGTTTCATTCCCATGCTATTTTATCATGATTTATGTTCCTTTAAGATATATGCCTTACGTACATCCAAGATTTATGTTTTTGCCCAAGATTTTGATGTTTATATTTTATGCTCAAGTTTTTTCATTTAAATGTTTATGGATTGATTTATGTTCTCTATGTTTACCATTACTGAGCATTTATCCTCACCCTTTATATGTTTTCTTTTCTCCAGGATATAATGAAAGGTTTTAAGTAAGAAAACAAAAGGGGAAGATTTTTTGGGAGATGTTGATGATCTTTCACTAGGATTAGAAGATTAGTTTTCCATGTTTCCAAAGACACTAAACTATTACGGTACTTGTGTGTTGATTATTGTTAAGTATTAAGTATTCCGCTAAAGTAATGTAATGTCTATATATGTCAATATTTGGGTCTCTATAGTTGGTATCAGAGGAAATGTTTAGTCAAACTTTGGAAACTAGAATGTGAGAACTTTTGTGAGATCCCTAGAGATATTTATAAGGTATGTCTAGGGATGTCCCTAAGGTTATGTATAAGTATAGGTTATAGTCCTATAATTACAGTAACAATATTAGAATTAAACCTAATATGTTATATATTGACGGTAATCCCCCTTTATTATGTTGTTTTCCCTAGCATGATTCCTGCCTCTCACAGTATTCTTTTTGGGTTTTATAAAATGGCTGGAAATAGGAAGATTAAAGATAATGGAGGATATGATGGACAATGGAATGATATTCTCCATGGGAAACCAAATGAAATGATATTTGGAAGTCCAAACATCGTTATTATGCCTAATCAACAATCTCATAATATGATCAATAATCTCAACTTTGGTAAGTTTCCCAACTCAACAAATAAAAGAAATATAGAGTTTAATGATGATAATAGAGGAAAGAAAGTTCAATTTATCTCATGTAAATCATGTGGGAAGAGGCATCAAGGGGAATGCTTAAAAGGAACTAGAAGATGATTTGGGTGTGGAAAAGAAGGACACAAATCCAGTAAGTGCAAAGGAAAAGGTTCAGTTAACACAATAGAGTAGGATATTGGAATTGCTACAAAATCAACTATGATTAGATGTCTTAAATGTTGAATGTATGGGAATTATGAAAAACAATTCCCTAAGGGAAAATCTCATGAGGAGAATCAGCATGGTCATATGGGTAGTATTTATGTGGATGATGATGAGGAGACTAAAAATGATATATGAGATTAAATAAGTGTTGAAGCTTGGTCAATGGTTTAAGAAGGTAGTGGAATGATTGTATGTTTATCAAGAGTTATGTTGTATATGTAATTTAATGGTACAATGGAATAAAGAAACATCTAAGGATTGTTACACTATTATTTTTCCTAAAGTATTTGAAAGTATATGTTGAATGGTATTGGTAACCATTAAAGGTTATTCATATATTTTTGGAAACAAGATGACATGTGCATAATGAAGGGATAAAGAGAAAATGAAATTTTGATAATATTCATGAGCTCATGACTGATATAAGGACAAAGTGATATCATGGTTTGAGTATATAGAAATTTTGGGATTTTGGTAGGTGGAATGAGTTAACTTTTAATAGCATTCATTTTTTTCTAAGGTTCTATGGTAATTCATGTTTTAGAAGAATACATGATTAAGGTATTCACATGTTTAGAATATGGAACAACAAGATATATCTTATTATATATGGGAGATAAATTATTGTATTCACATGCTTGGTATATGACCTTTATAGTAATTCTATTCTTTATAATATGAGCTTGGAAAAAATTATTTTGGAAAATCCTAAATATTGGAACGGATTATGTTGGACATAAATCAGTATTTTTTAAGGCTAGAACTTTTTTCGATATTATTTGTGGAATGTTATAAAAATGTCGTTTTAGAAAAAGGATAACCTGTTGGACATGCGACAACCCATCACGTCGGACAAGGTTGTGGGAATTGAACCCACAACCGAAGTGCGACAAGACTTTATCGCCTACCACTAGCCACCATGAAGTACTTGGTTAGTAGAAACTAGTTTTATTATATTAAACGGTATGATATAAGAAGTATAAGTCCATTTTAGGAACCATATATGATTAATCTCAACATAGATGGTCTTATGTATATAAATTTTTCCAACCATATGTTTGAGGTAGATGGAATGACCTATCATTCAATCGCATGATCTACTGACACTTCACGGAAAAAAAATTCAACTTCATTTATTTATGATATGAAGTGGAAATTGTTCAAGGAACAAACAACAGTGTGATTGTACCAAAATAAAGTAAGTATTTCTTTTAATTCAACATTTCTTCAGCTTTAGGGAAATGATTTTGAAAACCAAAATTGTTGTCCTAGTGCCCTTATATTTGATGAATCAGATGTTACCTTATATCATAAAAAATTTATGTCTTTGTGATTGTTGGATTTTTCATAGCCATATCCTCTAGTACGCTCTATCCGAACCTGATGGTTAGATTTCTCTTCCATATCCATATTTTCACCTATGTTGTCCTATGTGGAAACCCAGTACTGAGTTACTTTGGGTGATTGTTATGATTCTAACTTCCCTTTTTAAAATTATGTTTTAGTAATCATTTTTACGACTGGGTTTCTAGGAATGAAACTTTCAAGTAGTAAACCATTTATTACCACGACAAATTTCAAGAGCGAAATTCATTTTAAGGGGGGAAGAATGTAAAACCCTGATATTTTATGAGATATATTATTTTTAATTTCATTGATGTATTCTATTATACACTAAACCATGATTATCTTCTACTATATGAAACACCGTATTAGCTTCCAGTATACGCAACACTATTCTTGGCTTGTGTTACACACAATTTCAAGTTCGTTTTGCGGAAATTATTCTACGCAACATTAAGTATTGATTTTGTTTAAGGTATAAATGAAATAAGTTTTGATTATGTTATACGCAACACCAAACAGAGCTTTCACTACATGCAGCCCTGACTTGGCTTTCATTATACGCAATGAAGACCTTCTTCGATAGCCTGTGTAGTACGTAATAACAAGTTTCACTAAACGAGATATTATTATAATATTCTTATGAAATAGCCGTTATGATTCGTAATACCCACTTTTGGAAATTTTATAAATTTTATTTTTCAAAATGGACTTCATTTTTGGATTCAGAATATCAAAATTATCCTAAGATGAATTTTTGGTATTTTTCTAAAAACATTCAATTTTTGATGAATAGTGAAAACACTGAGTTACTAATTAAAAACTGACATTTTATTTAAATAATTATTTATTTTATTTAAATTTATTTTAGGTCAAAATTGATACATAATACCTATATAAGTTCAATGTAATTCATTGGAGTCAGTTTATAATAATTTTAGATATACAAAAATTTTATTGAACTTTTTACCGTCTTTTACCTACCTCCTAGGAGCTTTTTACAAACATACATAAAACATAATTTTACCCCATCTGTGAGTGTAATTTAGAAAATACGAGATACACAGTTAATATCAAGGAGTAAAATGTGGTTCAATAAAATAAAAATAATTTTTTTTGAATAGTAACTTTTTACTTTTATTTACCACAGTTAAAAGTTAATAGTGTAATTATGGGTAAAAATGATATTATTATTAACCTAAAACATGACATAATTCTATTGGATAAGTGTAATTTGACCAATAAAAACATTAGGAATAAAATATTACCCTTTAGGTCCACTTGGATTAGATTGGGAAATTTATTATTATTTTATATAAAAAAGAGTTAAAATAGTTAAAATCAATGGTTAATAACTAAATTTTTTTTAATATCAGGTTATACATAAGATAAATTGAACAATAAATATTAATTATAAAGATAAAAAGATTTCATACATAATGTTATTTTATTTATAATTTCTAGACATTAAAAAATTTAATTTATTAATGACACAATGGTGATGCAGTAATAACCTAAATAATGAAATATTAAAATAGTTTATATTATAAATACCCAAATAAATAAAATTTGAGACTTTTTATGAATTACACTAATTTTATAGGTTAATATTACTTGTTATTTTTTATTTAATTAACTTTTTTCGAACAAAAAATGCTTTTATGAGTTTCAAAAAAATCAATTATCAAATATTATCAAAATTGAGATAAAATAGTTTTTAAAACAAATATTATATTATTAATTGTTATTTTATTCCTAAAAATCTACGGTTCGGAAAAATGACTTAAATAAGATAATATATATTAATAATGAACAACTTGGTGTTCTTTGGGCTTGTTATAGTTTGTTTATTAACCCGATAGGGTAAGAAAACAAGAAGACACGATAAAAGATAAATTATTTAACTTATAGTTAAATCTAAATGATAAGGTTAAAATAGGAATATAAACATTTATAAAACCTATTGGTTGGGATTATTTCTACCCGTCCCCACTTTAGATTCTAAATAAATCAATTTGGAGCTATTATAAACCAAATATTACTTTATTATAAAATAATATTTTTAGTTTTTCCAAAGGTGCCCCTCTCCTCCCTTATAAAAGGGCACCCCTTCCCTCCTATCTTCACACCCTTTTGAGCCTTGAAGCTTGGAAAAACCCTGCCAATTCCTCTTCTCAACATCCATAGTTATATCATATAGGTTTCGGTCTTCTCAAAACACCAACTCTAGTGCCCTAAAAAGAAATGTAAAAGAGGTGCGTTGAGGAAGATGTAATCTCTTCTACCGATTCTTTCAAGTTATTTTTCTTCTTCAACTTCTTATTCTTTAGTTTTTTCATTATAAATTAATAAAATAAGTATCAATAATAGTATAATATTTTATTATAAATATTAAACAACCCCATTTCAACTTCTATCCATCCTACGGAAAATGAAATCACCGCGTGTGCGTACGTATGGAATACCGTCTCCACACCGTAGTGTAATATGTTTTTCCATTACCACCTTACTTGGATGGGTATAATGGTGTAAAAAATAACTATATATAGTTATTATAACATAATAATTATTCTTTGATATTATATCATCCACTCCAATTAAATTCAATTATTATGGGAATGATATCATCGCTCGTGCGTGCGTACAGATTACCATATCCACAACGCGATGAGATTCATTCTCCATGTTAACCATTCAAGAATGATTATAAAGTATATATAATGAATATTAATAAAATATATGAAATGATAAAGCAACTGGATTTATGTATATATATATGTTAACTA
Organism: Viscum album; assembly: GCA_963277665.1. NCBI lineage: Eukaryota > Viridiplantae > Streptophyta > Magnoliopsida > Santalales > Viscaceae > Viscum > Viscum album. The sequence continues at coordinate 229,364,296 of OY728162.1, forward strand.
CTTACTTCCATTCAAGTCAATAAGGAAAGGAAAACATCGTTCATGCATATGTATGGCCAACCGTCTCCATGAACGGTGTATTTCATTTCATATATATATCTATTATATATATATACTGAATATATATATATGATATATAAATAATGATTTACATTCAATAAGTATGTAAATCAAGATATAATTAATAATTATATCAAGAACAACAAGTGCAAACACATACGATAAATAAAACGATTTTACCCAAAACACTACTTTAACATGGAACTTACAAAAGATCAAGTAATATAAAGTCATAAGTGAACCATATATGATATCATAACAATGAATATGATTCTGTAATAAGTCAATGACATTATTTAAATCATTATACAGGAGTTTCGGATACGTACGAAGCTTATCGGACCTAAGGTAAGGGATATTTATTCCAATCTCATTCTTATCTGAGATTGTTAATTCGTAAGTATTTACTGGGGTTATGTTTATTATCCATGTCCATATAATCTCAAAAAAATTTCATAAAATGTTTAATTTTCTTCTATGTATGTTTAAAGTCATTTTTTCCCTTTTATAATTTTACCACATCGTATGTAAGGAATCTTTCTTTTGTTTACCATACAAGTTACTTTTTGACTGTTCTGAAAAAAGCACGAGGAGAATGTTTTTTTAATTTATATGGAATGAACATATTTTTACGGTTTTATGACAACTTATTTTCAATAATCTTACTACACAATATTTCATTAATATTTTCAACAAAATCATTTTATTTTAAAATTTCATGGCATTTTATGAAAAGAAAATTATTTTTAAGAAGAAAAGATATTTTCCTCAAGAATTCATTTCAAGTGTTTTATAAAAAACATTTTACATATAATATGAAATTATTTTATATGTTTATGTTTCAAGTATAATGTCTCTATGATTTACATGGTTTCACTTTTCTTATGGTGAAATGATATCCATTTTTTTATATGGATTATGTTATGATGGGATAATGTTTATAAAACCCATTTTATTCATTGGGTTATTATGAATGATTTATGTTTATGTTATGGCACACATAAGAATGATTTAATTATGAGATGGGTGATACCTATATCTCCATCCAATGCCTTGGGTAATTATTTATATCTCATGAGATAGACATGGCTGGAACAGTAAGTTAATCTGGTTTAGTGTTATAGGATTGAAATGAGGAGTGAACTCGATTCAGAAAGGGACTTTGTCCACTAAGATGGTCTTGGAAGCAATGCCTTGGATACTATGGAAATCATATCATGTGCTTAATGGTTTTCCACAATTACATGTGTCATTCCCATTTTATTTTATCATTATTGATATTCCTTTATGATATATGCCTTACGTACTTCCAATATTTATGTCTTTGCTCAAGATTTTGATGTTTAGATTTTATGTTCATGTTTTTGCATTCAAATGTTTATGGATTGTTTTAGGATCTCTATTTTTACCCTTACTGAGAATTTGAACTCACCCTTTATATGTTTTCATTTTTCCCGGATATAAAGAAAGGTTTTTGGTAAGAAAACAAAAGGGGAAGATCATTATGGGAGATGTTGAAAATCTTTCACCACGAATAGAAGATTATTTTTCTGAGTTTCCAAAGGCACTAAAATATTACGGTCCTTGTGTGTTGGTTTTTGTTATGTATTAAGTATTCCGAAAAATTAATGTAATGTTTAAGTATGTCAAGCTTTGTATCATTACAATATGTCTGGGTATAATTAAAAATGTTTTAACTAAATTCTAAATCAATCGAATAAAAATAGAAAATTATATTTTGAAAATCCAATATTGTACACCGGTTGATAAAGCATCTTCTTAAAAGAGGCAATGAGAAAAATAGAAGTTCATTTCGAATAATACATAAATTGGTTTCTAAATATTAGAACATCAATATAGAATGATTTTATTTCCATTGAAAATAATTCTGAATCACTTGTATTTATATACAGTGATAGAGAACATGGTCATGAGAAAGTTAACCACCATCAAAATATAAATATATTATTCATTAAAAGACCATTGGTTCAAAAATATGAAATTAATTTAAAACTATATTCTTTTCAATATATTTTTTCTAATGTTGAGTGAATTTTCACATTCAATATATAGAAAATAATTAAATAGACATACTTAATTAATTACTATTTCATCAGCACAATCTCTTCATTTCATTGTGTTTTGATCAATTTCTACACCATTACTATTTACAGGAAATGAAGATGATTTTTTCCATGATTGAAGCACAAACATATCATTAGATCTATAAAATAATTATAATTAATTACTTCTATCTCTAGTTATCATCAAAACCAAATTGATGATAACTTGTTATAAAATATTCATAAATCATCATATTGTAAATTAATATATTAATATATTAAACCACATTCAAATTTCAACATAATAAATTCAATAAATTAATTTTAATAGCCCCCTTCAAAAATTCAATAAAAGTATAATTAATATATCTAAATTTCTAAAAAAATATTCCTAAAATTAATCTATTGAGTAATATATTAATTTTTATATACCAAATATTTGAATACCTTGGTCATATATTCAACTAAAACCTAAAAGTAACAATAATTATCATAAAATATCAATTAATATTTATATGAAACCTCATTAATTAAATAAAACTACATATTATTGAATATATTCCTTAAATCTAAAAATCAAAAAATGATGTAAAATCCATCAACGATAACATAAACCACATTATCATGAAATCATTAATAATATCCAAGGACATCAATTCTATAAAATTTAATTTATATATGTTAGTAAAATATAAATCCAAACTAAACACCATTATCATAACATTAGGTAATATTAAGGGATATATTTCAATTAAACTTGTTTTTATGATAAATCACAACCATTTTATTTAATCTATTATCTCATTCATAAGTATAATTTAATATATTATTGAAAATAAATAATGAAAAACATCAGAAGATCAATAATTATATATATTTATTGATTTTTATGACATAATTTATTAATTAAATTAAATTTATATGTTAGTCACCCTTCTTAATTCTTCAACAATTAACTTTGATTAATCATTTTTTCCTAGTATCTATTTTGTTTCATATTTTATTTATAGTCTATTTATCTAAAAAAACCCATATTCATGAATGATTTCTGATCTTCTTATCGAGCAATCCCCCAAGGAAATATATTTTTATAATGCTGATAAAATACACATTTAAACCATTCTTCTGTTGAAGACTCCTTAGGGAAACCATTATTACCATTGATTATGTGAAGTGACAATTTCATTTTTTTTCTCAGTAATTAATTACTATGTGATGTTCTTCTCCACACATAAAATATATTCCCATCTCTTCTAGACATTCCCTTGAGTTTTTCTTCCCACATTTATAACATATATGTATCAATGCCTTATTTATAACATGGTCTCCAGAACCTGATCTCTTATAACACACTATCATTATTTTATTTGGTAAGTCTGATAGTTGACTAAGGTTTATATTTATAATTATATATCTTGATAACAGATTAGGTATAGTCAAAATACCATTCAATCCAGTCATTATAACACTTGATTTCTCCACCAGACATTTTATATCATTTTAAAAAATAACACAGTTCTTTTTCACTCCCTCTATTGTAATAAATTATAAATTATAGTGTGAGTAATAATATTCATATTCATAGACCACATAATCATGAAAAATAATTTATAGTATGTATAAATAATGAAATATTATTTTTAATCTAGGAATAATTTGCGTTGGCATAGTCCATTCATGGTCATCACCAATTCAAATCATTCATGATGGGTTGTAATGAAAATGTGAATTAACCAAAGAGTATCTTTTGGGAGTGTCAAACATGGTATAGATTAAAGACCAATGATGTGTATTAGTTAATTCTCCAGTAAAGCCTAATGGGATTTTTAGTTTTATTACCCCAAGGTACATATATGCCACAACTGTGTTAAATTGTATCATCAACACATGGATTTTATGTGAAATAAACCCTATAACATCTATTTACAAAACCATAGGATGAAATCCAATTATTATTATAATCCTATTTGTTATCTCTAATGTATTACAATCCTAGTATCCAAAAGATAACTAAACCATTATTTGATTCTAAATATAAATAACCAAGATTATCATAACTAAATGATATAACAAAGTAAGAGAATATTGATTAAATTTCATAATTATCCACAACAGAATCATTAAGGTCTCATGTATTTGGATACATTGAATCATATATAACTAGTTCATAGTTGAAAAGTAACTTCTCCCACTATGTTCATAATGTCAAAAACCTGTAAAAGACATCTCATAAATAAAAACTTTTTTGTAACATAGGGAAATTAAACATATGATCGTTCAATTTCAGAATCCTAGTAAGCATAAATAACAGAGACATAAACATAACTTGAAAAAATTGATATAATAACATGAAAATATCATTTAGAAAACTATACCATGCATATCAAAGATCTTAGACATCAAAATGGAATAACTCAAGGGAGTTTATAAGACATGAATCATAAAGGAAAAAACATAATCAACGAGACCACAATAATAGAATATGGTATATATTTTTGGGATACACAGAACCATAAATAACAATTTGTCAATTTTTTCCCATAAAATTAGTCATAACACGTTAGTCTTTGGCTAACCACCCTTGTTATTTATTCAATGTTTGTATAACCTCTCATGTACCATATTTCAGGATTAGGATAACATCTCATGTGTAATATTTTGTGCGTACGATAACATATCATGTACCCTCTTCCAATCAAGGTATAACATCCCATGTAACATATTTATATAATAAGATAACATCCCATTTTCCATTTGAGATCATATAACATTAATCATTAACCAGTTCATTAGAAGGAGATATAGGACCCACCTATCAAATAATACATAAATTTTTGTTTCACAATATCATAAAACATTCATCTTATCATAACCCATTAAAAAATGGGTTTCAAAAACATTTTTTAATTTTTACCTATATAAAAGAAATTAGTTTCATAAAACGTATGTCATTTTATTACATAATAACCCATTTAAAAGGTATATGTTTCATAAATATATTCTAATCATAAAAATAAACCATCTTTATAAATACTATTAATTAAAAAATTGGATCATATCTTCTATAAAACATATGTAATATCAAATGATTTCATCATATATAGGAATTAATTTTTAATGAACAGATGGATCATTTATTGTTGAATATATCATTTCTATTTTCAAATAACTTATTTAAAAGATAACAAATTATGAAATTTTAAATAAACAAATTAATTAGAAAGAAATTATAAAAAATTACATAATGTATAGAATAATTGGCAGGCCTTGATTTTTGAAAATATTGTTCATGTCCTATTTTTTAAAACAACAATTCCTTTCGAATTTCAGTTAAAAATTAAAAATTACCTCATTAGATAAATAAATACAATATTTATTTAAATTTTTTTTGAGAAAGTTGAAAATGATTATTATTTTATTTAAAGGATCATTTTAGAATATAAAAAACATTATTTAAATTTTTCTAGATAACAATGATATGTAAGAGAATAGTTTTTCTACCAAAGAGTGAAATAAAGAATGAAATTTCTTAAAAAACATTATTTTGAATTATTGAGTTCATAATGAGAGGAAAATAAAAGGAACACATTTATTTTCCGGATATAACTTATGAAGAAGAAATTTTACTATTTTCATGAGAGATAGGTAAGGTCACAATTTAATAATTAACAATAAACAATTATGTCAAACAAATGGATTGTAAAAAAAACATTTACCACTTTGTTACTTTTGATTAGTAAGGCCCATTAAGGAAAGAATATTATTCGGATTTGACGAAACTATAATTTCAGTATAAGATTCATAAAAAACCTTCATGGTTATTATATACACTAAAAAAAATACCTAAGAGATTTATATTTTATGTCTTCAATTGAATTAAATATAAGACAAAAATACTTAACTTATGTCTTCACTTCCTTCATAAATGTTCAAGCCAGATCTTCTTTAAAGAAACCCTTTTGGTTTATACCTATATCCTTCATAGGAGGTTTCTATAATAAAAATAAGTTGTATAATATTTTTGAAGGATATTATGAATGATATAATGGTAGGGAATTTTTCACCCAAATGTTTTTGGATGTGTTAAGTGGAGAGGAGAGTGGGTGACCTTATATATGTGGAGGAGAGGACACACAATGAATTATTTAAATTAATAAAGTGTTACCACATTTTTAGATTATAAAAGGATCCAAAATAAAACATTATAGAACCATATAGGTTTTATGTTCATAATATGTCCATGAAATGGGATTTTACCAATTGTATCGATCATTTTAACCATTATCATTTTTGAAACCCTTGGTAAACTTGTTGACACCTTAACCATAGTAAATAAATTCTACAATTATTACAATTAAATATGTCAAAAAAAATTTAAACCTTATTAAATAATCTTGAGCATATAGATTCAAAATGTCGAATAATTTTTTCTATATTCAATTTTTATAAGTAGTAGAATTTAATTAAAAATTAAACTAACATAAGGCATGAAAATAGTTTCCCAAAGAAAGAACACTCAGAAGAATAAAAATTATTTTTTATTTTAACATTAATTGTGAAATTTATTCCAATATCCAAAATTATATTATTTAATATATACTTCGTATAATATTACTTTAAAATACATATTTGAAAAGAAATGTACATTATAAAGTCTTTAATGTAAAATATGGTTTTAAATAAAATGAAATATTTTTCACTTTTTATCAAAAGAAAATTATTTTATACAATCCTAAAAACATTATCACAATTATAATTTTGAATTTTTTTATTTAAATTATGTTAATTTTGTTCAGTACAATTCATATTAGTGGAAAAATTAAATTTTATTACATTTTCATAACAAAATAATTTAATAAAAACCTATTTTTGATATATTTTAAAAACTTGACACAAAATTAACTACTTATTTAAAAATATATTTTATTTAAATAAATATTCATTATTTTTAATAAGTGGTTCATACTATTAATACCTCCAAATAAAGCAGTTTTTTATAATTTTTGTTTTTAAATAATAATACTAATAGTTTACCATAGGTCATTAAAAATTAGTGTCGCACACACTGCACGCTATCAAAAAAATTATATTTATCTATAAAAAATCTATATAATCTTGGTTTGTTACATAAATAATTTATAGTGATATTAATTTTCCTATTTTAATTAGACTACCACTACTTTATTTAATTTAAATATCCACACATTGTATCATGATTATTGATTCCTCAACATGAATTGAAAATAAGTCTTGACCTACATAATAATAGACCAAAATAAATAAACACTAGCTAATGATTTTATTTGAAATTTATTTCCATTATCATAGATAATCATACAATAACTTGTGAGATGTAGATCTGAACACTTTATAATTTCAAATCCATGAATAGTTCAATTTTATAGAAAATATAGAAAAGATAGTGGTTGATCCTATAATCCATTCGAATTTTCATCTAACTTAATGACCTCTATATTAGTACAAAATATGGGAGTATGAATATAATTTTTAAATTCAAGATTAAATCCCTAACATAATATCATGCTTGATACTCCTCATCATCTGTCATATTTATAGAATTTCTAGTAAAATTAATAAAACATTTTAGAATTCACATTAACTTGAATTATCATAAGGAATCATTATAAGGTTATATTACAACTATATCTTGAGAGTAAAATATTATAATTTCTAATAAAACAATTGATGTCTGTTTTTCTAAGAGTCATGTAGTCCATATTGATCTCCTAAAATTAGGTCTCACCACTAAAATGTTTTATTTTTAAATAAGATCATGAAATCAATTCATAGGAAAACATATATATTAAACTATAATAAATAAATCACCAATTTCCTATATCTATTCCCCATACATGAAAAATAAAACCTCTTATCGGATCCTTGAAAAAATAAATGCTACAAAATCAAAAAGGATTCATTCAAATCGTTATCAACTACCACATAGATGTAATTTCCTATAAAAATAATTTTTAATAATGAATTGATCACATAAACAAATCATGGTTAAGAATTTTGGGCGTATTAAATTGATACATATTTATAAAAAAATTATAAAGGTATGTAAAAAATAACAATAATATTGATATATGAATATATATTGATACAATAATCACATCAATATAAATAATTAAGAATATTGTAATGAAATGTTTTTAAGGTATATATGAATTAAATTATGTGTTCAAAATAGCTTTGAATAGCATAAATGATTCAGAAAAATCCCTTATACAATGTTTTATATGATCAAAGACCTTATGATAAATTGTGGGTATCAAATAAGATTGTATTTGATATATAGGGAATATATTTCAATATTAACTGACACAAAAATATTTCCAAAAATAATAATAAAACACTATAATTTCTTAATCATTAAATAAATCATAAAAATATAAATAATTTCTATTACACAAGAATATCCCTTGTTAAAACCCACCAAGAAATGATGATAAAAACATATAGTTTCATACAAGTGTTTTTCACAATTATGGTAGGATTAGTGGCTAGTTTGGAGAGTTTTAATCATATATTTGTTATAAATTACAAACTATGTTACATAATAATTCAAATACACTAAGATATGAATTTTTCTTAATATATTTCATTGGATTTATAACTCAAAAATTATAAAAATTTAATGATAATATTCATGAATGTAAATAATCCATAATGAAACAAAAAATATAAACCATTAATGTATAATAACTACAAACCCCAAGATAAGAAAAATATATTAAAAATAAAATTGTGAAGATGACATGATAAATTTAACACACATTAAAACTCATGAAAAATATATAAATTAGAAATAGCCCCTCGACACACCATTATACTATTAGTTTTGATATCCTATACAATCATAGTTATAAATATATATATTAGTACCAGAACACAGTTAAATATGTGTAAATGTAAATATTATTTTTTCTACAAATTATAATATTTCCAAAATATAGACAAAAACTACAAACAGGAGAATAAAACATTTTATTTCAAGGTATTTTTCTAAATGAATTCTGATTTCCAAAATATGGGGTCATTAAACCCCTATAATGTTTTTTTATTCCAAATAATAATCATAGTTATTCAAGTTTAAGGTATTTAAATATTCTTATTATGGGTAATTTTTTTCCCCTCAATTCTTACCAACATACCAAAATACAAGAATTTATCAATAAAATATTACATATAAGGTTTTTATATATTCGATAAATATATTTCATGATTGAAAAATTAACTATTCCCATAATTATACTTAATTAAAACAAAATTAAAACCACACTAATAATTATTTATTGTACTAATATTTGATATGTATTATAAATAGTCCCATATTATACAAAAAGAATAATAAGAACATTAATAAAAAATAAAATGATTCTAAAGGAATAAATATTTCTACACATTAAATATAATATCCCATGAGGTCTAATATTAATAAATATTTTAAAATATATATAATTTGATAATGGGTTCAATTACTTCTATAATAAATCATTCATTCACCGCCCCAACCTAATTATATAAACTCTTATGTTTTCTCACTGTTAACATCTTATTCTGTTCCAAGAGAGACATCCCTTGCTAACATAAATCTCAATAATAATTATTTCATATAAACCAATGGAATGAGAACTATGTGAACACGATTACCTATGTGGATATCAATAAAATATTGATAATGGTCTATTTATTAAAATATTAAATTATAAAAGTTTTATACTAATGAGTTTAATATATCATTAATTTTAATGTGATTTCATAAATATTTAAATATATACTGATTAATGAAAGATGATAAAATGTTCTATTATTTATATAAAATGTATAATATGATAAATCATATTCATCATCAAAGATCAGGTTAAATCATTAAAAAATTAGAGAGTTTAAATATGTTCTTAATTAAATACGAATTTATAATTTGATAAACAAAATTTAACATGTACTTGTACATACTACGAGTCATATATAATGTTTATTAATTATTAATCAATAAATTAATGAGAAATTAATGAATACATTGATAAGTACTTTCCATCCCTTAGTGGTGTGAAAATTTTATTTGGACAACATATAGTAGGTCGCTCACTCTGGAGGAAAAATATATCACCATGAATATATAATCATAAACCCCAAATTAAAATCAACAATCTATCAAACATATCTGGTTGTCACTGGACTAGAACTATTTTTGATGGATCCATGTACAATGATGGGATGTAAAAAAATATTATTTTATGGGATACTCAATATTCTCATGAAATATTTAAAATAAATTTAATTTAATCATTATTATATTAAATAATATTATAAATTTATTGGCACTAATTTATATGATAATTTAAATTACAAAAATTTTAGGTAATTCATACGCTCTACTAGTCATTCCCACCTAATAATGAAAATTTACATTAGTAAATAGTAATGTTAGAAATACATTCATCTCAATATAAAATTTGAAACATGTATTAAATTAGTTCGTGACATCATTTCCAAATTCATTGAGAAAAATTAAATGATCCAAACAATAGTATTAATATTAACTAATTTTTGTAAAATTTAAACGCATTTAATTAATTATTAATGATAATAATTATATATTTTAAAAAATAAATTTATTAATTAAAATGAGTTTTAAAAAATAAAAAATAAAAAGAATATTCTTAAATCATTTGTAGAGTATAATAGAGTCCACCCACATTAATTTTATTTCTCAAATTAAATCATCAATTATGTTAGTAATATGTTTCATTATTTATGTGGTGCAAAATATCATTGAATAACAACACCGGGATGTGTGTTCAATCTATGTATTAAATATTTTACAATTTATTTATAAAATAAACTTCTGTGACTATATAAAATCTAAATCTCCTTATTTTTTGTTACTAAAAAACACTTGTATATATAATATAGACGATAATATAAAACACTTAACATTTTTATTTCATTTTCAACGAATTTTTGTTCCTATTAATTCCATTTCTGATTAAAATCTAAAATAGTTAACTAAAAAATATCATAATGTGGATACATGATAGGAATACTATCATCGTTGGAGCCTGAATTACTTATCATTATTAGTTTTCATTTCAAATGAATATTTTACGGAATATCTTATTTAATAAACAATATTAAAAATAAATGGAAAATTTATTGAAAATATATTTTATAATGTCAGCACAGAAATGTAATTTCATATAACATAAATAGTTTAATGAACACAACATATATCTTAATAATAAATTACAAATAAGAAAATAATGATCATCACAAAACTCCTGAAAGTTAAAGTTATTTAGAATGAATACTCAATTTTACATTGATCAAAATATTCAATTGATATTCCTTATAATTCATGAAATCCTTTTTCATTATGATGTCAATATTTTTATAACAATTTCATGTTTATAATAATAGTTTCAAAAAATAGAATTTTAAAAACCAAGAGAAAATAATTATTTTGATCAAAAATAGAATATAACAATAAATGTTAGTAGAATATTTTTAAAATCATGAACAATTAATCCTAAAAATATGGAAAAAACTTTGAGATATAAATTTCCATATATTTGTTTGAACACTTATTATAAAACTCCTGATTTTGTTACAATTATATATTATCAAACAATTATTGAAAAATATTCAAAAAAAATGATTTTAAATCATAATATGATTATATATAATCTAATAAATGTCACATAGTTCATATTGACACATATTTATGCATCACTAAAAAATTTTAAAAACATAAAAAAAATATATTCTATTCATATCATGTATAATTCAAAATGAAACAAAATCTTAAATAGTAACTTATCACTCATTTACAACCCATGAAAACTCTAATTTACTCAAAATCCATAAATGTTATCACTAATTCAAATTTAGGAAACTATAATCTAGTCTTAGACTGCTTGAAAACATTATTACAAGAACTATAAATTTTAAAATTAATTCTTACATGGTTAGTCAGTATATTTAAATTCAAAAATAATACTAGATCAACATATAAATCTCACATATATTGAAACATTATCATCATTTTAATATTTCCTAAAAGTCCAAATAATTTATAATTTAATTGAATAAGCTATAATTATACTGAAAAGATAAAATGAAAGATTATAATACTCCTTGGTCACATTAATCTCCCAATTTGGATTTATTTAAAAATTTCAAAAACATAGATTTAGTCATACCATATCCATAGAGAATATTATCATTAAACCACACTATATGATAAAGTAAGATAAACCTTATACCTATATCCTTTAAGGAAAATAATTTTTTTCTCTAAAATATATATTCACTTTATTCCATGAACTATTATAAACTTTTTCTCATTATTATATCAGTAAAAATATCATATAATATATATGAAAATATACCATAATGTCACATATTTAGGAATATTCCTCTCCTAATAGTATATATAAATGAAAATGGGTTTATTTCAAATAATCTATAATTAACAGGTAAAGGGTAAATATACATTTTTATCCTTATCCTTTAATACTTTTCCATCATCAATTTCTATTTGAACAAATTAGAAGTTTGAATTAGTGGCGCAATATACTTATGTTTCATAATGTTTTATTCAACATCCATTTTGATAAAATTTTATGTAATATCATTATACATAGTCATTCTTTTTTTAATGAATAATTTGATAGATTCGTTTTTATTTGATTTTCAAACCTAATATTTAATGGTTTTTCAAATTATACAAATAAATATTTATGATTTAGTTTTATTATAATTATATATCTACATGTGTCCCTAGAAACAATAGATTCATCCTCAACATAATTAAATGGAATTTAGTTTTTCCTCTTTTATTTGTACCGAAATAAGTTTTTAACTATAAAAAATGTGCCACCTAATATAGGGGTTTTATTATCAATACATACACCACAATAAATATCATTATAACCAAACAAGGATACCTTCAAACAACTTTCTTGTATAAAATTATTTTTTCTAATCTCTATAGACTCTATAAAATGTATTTTGGAAACCATCTTGTGTTACTTTCTTGGATTACCCTAATATATTTCATACAAAGTCCCTATATAACCCATTTTCTAACTATATAACAAAATATACAATAGGCTACTAATAATATTTCCAAAATAATTTTCATTCAAATTGTAACATAAAAAATTCATTCTCAAATTCACACAAACTATCATAGGTTAAGTACCATCTTGTGAATATTTTAAAATTTTTTATAACATCCTTCAAAATTCCCCTTGAGATAGAAAAAAAAACAATTTTTTAAAAAAACTATATTAGAAAACATCATTTTACCAATCATTGAAAAACAAAATTGATTATTCCAATTTTTTAAAAATATCTCATAGATAATATCAATGCGACCTATAAAAATAATGCCATAAACTAAAAAATTATAACAAGTATTCCCAAAATCACCTAATTAATATAAAAGATGTTATAAATAGTAAACAAGAAAAATATCATTCTTATCATGAAAACATAAAATTTATAATACTACTCTCTATAAGCCTTATATAATCCATATACAGACTTTTCCAACATTAAAATAATTATGGTAATATTTTTAAGAATAAATCATCAAGGTGATCAGTTAAATCAACACTACTATTTAAATAAAATAAAAAATATCATTTTGATATATTTTTATGTCCTATATTCTATAATAGAAATGAAAATTATTACATTAAAATCATTTATATCAGGGTAAAACGATTTTTAATTACTAATTCTATAAACAATAGTGTGTCCCGTGTAGAATAATTTCAATTCTTCTAGTAGCCTTGAATTTATATTTTTGTTTAATTATATATTCTCATTGGATGAAAATTATAATAATTTACATTGTTCATTGAAAAATATTACCAAAAAAATTAATTTCAAAATTACTAAATTCATCAGTCATAACTACTGTCCATTCATTTAATTTAACTTATATATTAAAAAAATCCTAATTTTAATTGTATTGTTCTTTGGCCATTAAATTTTAATCTCAATACATTTTCTATAATCACATTTTTTACCTCCTATAATATTATATTTAATATTCCAATAATCCAATTCTTTATATGTTATAAGATTTAAATCTATATAATAAGTGTTAAAATAATCTGTAATATTATCTTTATAACATTATCCAAAATCTAAAAGTTAACAGTATTGGACTTTAAATTAACTTTATTATCTATCTAAATTAAAATTGGTGTACACACCAAAAAAATTAAAATAATTTCTAACAAATATGTTATACATCATTTTATTCTATGATGTTTAATCACTACAATTATGTAAAAGTCCAAAAAAATTATTTCCCCATCAATAATGGAATGTTTTCAAATATTATTATTTTTTATACAATTAAGGACTAACATAAAAGTAAAATTATTTCTCTAAGGTTTTATTATTTTTTGACTTTTCATAATATATCATGTTTAATCTAACAAAAAATAATGATTTTATATAATAAATTTAAAATAGTTTTCAAATTTTATCTTGAAAATAAATCCATGATTTTAAATTCAACTGTCATTGATATTCACATTCGAATAAGTGTTTTATTCATTCTTTATAACACTTTGTTGGTTTTTATTTGAAGTGTTTGTCTCATGATTAATTCAATGATTGGTGAGTTAAGACTAAAATCCATCGATTTTATATTCCCTTCAGTTATCATTTTTTATAAAAGTTTCCCAATTATTTGAAAAGTAACATATTAAAATATTAAACATTTCAATATAGATCACATTTAGTATTGTAACACCCCGACCCTAGTTACCCAGATTCAGTGCATTATTTTAATACATTGGCATGATTGCAAGGAATCAATCCCTGAATGACCAATCAGTTTTGTAGTCTTGGAAAATAGATTACATACATGAACGTTACATTACACATTAGAAAATAAAAAACTACATAAATGATCCTTTGAGAACACCATTAATCCTCTAGCTTAACCTTGATTATCAATCATAATAGACTTCTTCAAATCCGAAGAAAATTACAATATAGAAAGGGGTGATCTCAGATGGTCAGTAAATATAACAATATAGCAGTAACTTTCATAAATAAGCGTAAACATTTAAGGTAATGTATAAGACAAAAACAAAATCCTTTTAAATATAAACATCATAATAATATGGAAAAGATACAATAAAATAATGTCATTTACTTCTTTATATGGATATTCTACTTGTAAAATAATCACATGAAATATCAACAGACACTTTTGTAATGATGGAATACATAATTCTAGACTTTTACAACAACATAGTTAAGGCCTTGTGCCAAGACTACAAATAATTTTTTTTCCATGGATTTGTTCCAAGACACTAGTGTGTCTCATGAGACCTACCAATGCATCGAGGATCTATAGTGGGCTCCACCCGTTACTTACTAATTCCAATGCATTCCTCATATAAAAAAGTTGAAAAATAAAATAAACATACGTATTAAAAAAAGCATATGAAATGTCAATACTTTATCCACAAACCATGAATCATATAAAAATAGAATATTCATAGTAAAACATATCATAACTCATTCAATATAATATAGAAGATTTTATCATAACAAATCAACTTCAAACAAGTTTGAAATCCATCAAAGGATGTTGACATAGATGAAAATGATCACTAAAATGCTTTGAGAGAAATACCCCTTTTTTAGGAAATTGTTTAAAAGTATCAAAATTTATAAAGGAAGTAATTAAAAAGAGATTTTTGAATAAAAGTGCCCCATAAAGCTTTGAAACTTTATAAAATATGGGTATCGATGATAATTATGTCCCAGAAAGTAGTTACACATTAACAATCTCGGATAAATAATGAGATTAAGGAAATAACCCTTACCTTGCACTTTCCTTTGGTCGAGGGTATGTTTAACATCATGTATAATGACCATTGTATGATATTAAATTATACCAGAACCATATTCATATTCATTATATCATACATGATTCATTTTCGACTTTATACTACCCATTTAATAATTATTTTCATGTTAAATTAACGTTTTAGGTAATAATCACTTTCTTTATCGTACTTGTTTTAACTTGTTATTCTTGATCGTATCATTTAGATCATGATTTAAATAATTCCAGAATATAAAACTTTATTTATATATAATATATATTTAGAATATAAATATTTATAATACATAGATATATGAAATGGAAAACACTGTTTATGGAGATGTTAGGCCGTACGTACGCTTAAACGTTGTTTCTATTTTCATATCTTACTGAATGGAATTGAATAAGATATATCTAACTACACACATACATATTAGAATATATATATAAATCTCTAGTATAATTATTATATCATATATTACATACTTATTAATAATATATATTTTATAATCATCATTGAATGGTGAACGTAGAATGAATCTCATAACATCCTGGAGCCGATAATCCGTACGTACGCACAAGGGACAAGATCATTATTTTGATATTAAAAACATATATAATTGGATGGTATATCATATATAAAGAATAAATATAATGTTATACTTATTATTTACATCATTTATACTCATTATTATACCAATCTAAATGATGAAATGTTTGAATAAAAAACTACACCACGAAGAGGAGATGGTAAGCTGAACGTACGCAAGTGTGGTGACTTTTCATTCATAGGATGGATAAAAATAATGAATATGGTTGTACCATTTTTATAATAACATCATATTATATAGAAGATATTTGATTTGTTATTTTATAATGGACACCACAATGAATGATGAAGTGGAAGAAGAAAGGAACTTGAAAGCGGTGATAAAATATTTACCTCTTCTTCGGGTTTTTTTGAATTGATCAAAAGCGCTCCATAGGTTGGATTTATGATCAAAGTAAGGCCTATAAGATGAAGTGAGGATAGTTGAGAGGGTATTTGGATAGGGTTTGGATAATCCAAATGGCTTTTAAATAGTTAATTAGAGATAAGGGGGAGTTCCCTTTTATAAGAGTGGTGAGGTTCACTTTAGGAAAATCATGAAATATTATTTTATAATAAAAATCATTTTTGATTATAATGGCTCAAAAATTATTTATTTAGAGTAAAATGTGGTTATGGGTCATAAAACTCTGAACCAATAGGTTTTAAATAGTTTTAGGTCACTATATTAACCTTAACTTCTAGATTTAACTTATTGTAATATAGATTGACGTTGACCATGTCTCTTTTTATTTTTATATTATATGGTGCAAAAAAATACTATATAATTTAAATAGAACCCCAAGTGGTCCATAAATTATACAAATATCATTATATTAGTTTTTTGGCTGAACCTTATATTTTCAGGAATAGAATATCAATTAATAATATAATATTTGTTTTAAAAACTCTTTTATGTCAATTTTGACACTATTTGGTATTTTGTTTTTTCTAAATTCAAAAAAGCATTATTAATTCGAAAAAAAAAATCATCTAACCAACCCTAACATGTAATATTAACCTATAAATTTTTTTTAATTCATAAATAGTCTCAAATTACATTTATTTGGATATTTATAATATTAATTAGTTTAATATTTCATTAATTAGGTAATTACTGCATCATCATTTTGTCATAAATAAATTAAATTATTTAAATTTTAAAAAATACAAATAAAATAACATTATGTATGAAATAGTTTTATATTTATAATGAATATTTATAGTCTAACATATGACTTATATAAACCCATGTAAAAATTTATTTACTAAAAGATATTTGTTTGTGTCATTTTGGCCTTTTAAGTTAATTAAAATAAAGTTTCATTATCATTCACAAGTGGCTCCATGGGGTCCCAAAATAGTCCCAAGGATGACCATGGTCGACCATGGCTCATCCAATAAGGTTTGGACAAGTGCTAAGATAATTTTTTATTATTATAATATTCTTTTTACCTTGAATTACCCCATTTACCTTTAACCGTTGTAATTAAAAGACAAAAGTTACTTTTCACCAAAAATTATTTTCATCTTATTGAACCAAATTTTACATACTGAGGTTAACCGTGTCTCTCTGTTTATTTAAATTCAACTCACAGAAGTAGTAAAATTATTTTTTATGCAAATTTCTAAATTCTCATAAGAGGTGGGTAAAAGACGGTAAAAGTACAATAAAAATTTTATATATATAAAATTATTATAAAATGACTCCAATGATTTATATTGAACTTATATAGGTATTACTTATCTATTTTGGCCAAAAATAAATTTAAATGATATGATTATTTATTTAAATAAAATGTCTTTTTTATCTAATAACAAAGTGTTTTTCACTATTAATCAAAAATTTAAAGTTTTTAGAAAAATACTAAAATATCACCCTAAGAAAATTTTGATATTAAGAATTCAAAAATGAATTATATTTTATGAAATTGAAAATATTGAAGTTTTATTTATTAATATTTAATTAATTCCAATTTTCAAAACCGAAAGGCGTATTTTTTTTAGAAATAATAACTATCAAAAGATTGACACATGTTTATGTCCAATTTCAAAGTGAAATTACATACAATGACTATAATTGGATTAAATGGTAAAAATTTAATCTATTTATAATTTCAATACATTAAAATGTAAAATTATAACACTATAAATTTTTTTATTTAAAAAGTTGTTTTCAGTTAAAATTTTTTATTTTTCACTATTCACCCAAATATGAAAGTTATCAGAAAACACCAAAATTTTATTGAAACTAAATTATTATGTCCTGATTCTAAAAAAGAAGTTTATTTTGTAAAAATGATTATATATAAGTTTTAAATATTGCATGTTTCATGGGTTTACTATTAAAAGGTGGCAAAAGTGCATTTTTTTGAAAAATACTTCTTTTATCTAAAAAAATGAATTAGTTCTTATATTATGTCTAAGAGAATCATAATATATATTCTAAAATTATAAGGATTATATAATGTTCAAAATTCAGTTAATACTATTCATTACTGCTTTTGAACGGCTAGTTTGGTAAGTTGTTGTGTGTTTGATCTCAGAGTTTCATGTAGTGCAAGTTGTTGAATTACTTTGAAAAAATAACGTACTATGAAATCTTGGGGTGTTACAAGTATATTGATGTCTCATAGGTGCACATAAGTCGTAGTATGTGTTGCTCATATTTTTCGCATAACTTTAGACATCCTTACATCATCATCCAATTTTTTACATGTTCCAAAAATTATATCTCTATCTATTTTAGTTTTGGAAGAAATACTATATATTCAAAATTATAAATTTTACATATAAATTTTAAAAAAAGGTGACAAGGAATTTTTTTTTTACTTTTTTCTCATATTTTTCAATAAAAAATATTAACTAATTCCTGTTCCAAATCATGAAAAAATTCTTGCTGGTTATTTTTTCCAAAATTATAAATCTACCAACAAAATAATTTTTTTATAATTTAAATCTTATTCCAAAAAACTAAATCATTTTAATCATCAAAAAAATTTATAAAAATAAACATACTAATCTTTATCCCATCCTCAAAATTACAACATTGGAAATTAAATATTAATCTCTAATAAAAAATGAGTAGACTAAAATTTAATTTAATATAATTTATAAAAAAACCCAAGAACTGACAAGGATATTAATATTTTTCATTATATTTGTATTTCCATTCATTTGAGATGAGTATACTCTGTTAAGTGTCCCAAACCAGTCCATATTTCAAGAATTAAATCGTATATCATCAAATAGAACAACTAAAAATGTTTTATTCATTAAATTTTTTTACTCCATTAGCATTCAGTAAATACTTTGAATGTACATATGAATAATAATCAGTATATTTCCTAGAATTAAACCATATTCAAATATTTTCATCTCTAAATTAAAATTTAATTTGTGTTTTTAAATGTGAGTTAAATTCATTCAATGCTTTGTAATATGTAGTATTTTTTTGTAATCGTTATTGTGTAACTACACCTCAATTCATTATTCATATGACTCTATAAAAATAAATTATTTCACTCGTAAAAAAATTCATTGTTCCAATAAATATTATATCAATAGATTTTACTAGAAAATCAGGTTATTTATGTGTAAAATGAATTCCACATAATCAAATGATAATAAAAATTTATTCCACATTTCATAATATTATATGAATAATTTTAAATAAATAAATCATTATCTCTGTTAGATATTTCAATTTTACTTAGAGATCAACATTTACTGAAAGAGATGATCCATCCATTTCATTATTGATATTATTAACATATATAGTTTTAAGTAACATATTATTTACAAAAGCACGAATCTTATTTTGATATTAATTTTTATTCTTTTCTTGTGTAATAAAATATTATAATATTTTAATAACATCTTTTCTAGAACATTAATTAAAACCATTTTCAATAAAATTTATTCAATATATTAAAATTCATTATTGAATAATTCATCATTACTTAATATTTCTTGTAATAATTCACTCAAATAATAGCTTCATTTATTTATTATAATTTTTAACAACATTATCCTCAAGTTCCTATCTCATTATATGGTTAGTATAAATTTAATTATAATCATCATCAATGTTGGATAATTCTATATGTTCATTAATATGATTGTATAATGTTATCTATTTTAAATAGATATTGTTTCCCTATGAATGACTATTTGTTATTGAACTATCTTCATCATTTTTAATAAAATATGATCTTTTTCTGCTAATAATTATCATTTTCACATAAGATTATTTTATGACTTTATTTATTTTTATGTTTTTCCCTATTTTACTCATACAACCACTTGTTTTATATTATCAATAGAATTTTCCAACCTTTTTGGGTATTCAATGGAAAAGTATTATATTTCCCAATCAATATTTTTTTTAATTTTTATTTGATATATTTCTCATTTAAATTTTTGAGTTTTTTAGAAATAAGATAGATGAATTTATCATTATATTTTTCATGTTCTCTATTAATTTTAAAATAATTTAATGTATCAATATTTATATGATTGATAATATGTTTTTTCACAGAATTAAATGATATTTCCTACTTTGTTTCTATAATTTTTTTGAAAATATGATTATACCATATATATATATTAGGTAACATGTTTATTATAAGATTAATCATTATAATATTCAAATATATATCATTCAATGGGGACACTAGGACATAAAATTCATATGTAAATAATACTTAATAACGTTTTAAACACATTGTAATACCATAATGAATATCTAGTGTTTCTCTCAAAAAGAGGATTTAGGAGTAAGGTTAATTGTACAAGCGGTGGTGGATGAATCAAAATATAAGATCTGTATAGCAAAGTTCATTCCACTCATAGTTAATATTTATTAGATGATATAATATTTTCATCAAATCATATTTAATTAATGTATACAAGGATTAGAAAATAATTCCTTCGACCATTAGATGGATTTCAAAAAATATAAATAGTTTTTAATTGTATAAAATATAAGAAAAATAGATATAAAATATACACCATTTTAATAATTTCCATTAAATTCCAAAATTAGAGTGGAAAGTTTAACTAGAGGAATTTTTAAAAAAAAATACTCATTGAGTTTTGAGTAAAAATATAAATAACCCTAAATGATATTATTTGACACGATTTTTCAAAATGATGGGATACCATCACTTTTTTTTAATTGTGTAATGTTATCATTAATCTAATCCAAGATATCACTATTATTAGCTTTGATCATCTTTGACTAAAAACCCATCAAAAATTCTCTATTTTTATATCCTTATAATCTCTTGATCTAATTGATCAGACACAACATGCTCAATAAACCTGAGTTTTATGTTCTCTAACACTTTCATATGTTCTCTATCTTTTTATCCACTAAATACATGAATCTACTAGAAAAAAAAGATTATTTACATAATGAAATACATTAAATCTATAAGTATCTCAAAATGTAAAATTATAATAAGAAATTCATAGGGTTTTTATAAAAATAATATCACACATTGATTCTCTATGAACATCACATTGATGAAAATAAAATCAGAAAAACTCTAAATGTAAAATCCCACCCAATATCACACCATAAAAATTAACAAGACCATATCACTACAAGATATCAGGTGTGTCTCCTCATACGTCAGAGGATATTGACTATAAGTGGGGGTCTAAGGTTTTACAATGATATGGTTATACCAACTTATCATATTGTGAAACCATGAATAATTAACCAAGAATCATACACATTAATGTACCCATAAATAATAAATAAACATAACATGATGAATTTTGTAAGAAGACGAATCACACTAAATACCAAAAAAAATTTGATATATACAATGTTGATTACACATTGAGTTGATCACATATACTAAAGAAAAAACTAAAAATTAAATACAAAATGAACAACTAAAAACTCCAACCCATCCCCGTTATTGGTTTTATGTACCATTTAAAGATTCTTTATCCTGATCATCAATCTCCACATAAGTTTCTTTTCTCAATCATACAACCCTTGGACTTTTCTAAATCAATTGTGAATATGTGCTCAACCAAAAAAGTTGATATAATATTTTCATGTAACATAAAGATCATATACTAGGTAGATATATAAATCCCAATATACTACCACCAAAATATGTTTATAACCAGCTTTAATAAGTACATACCCACGAAAAATACCATGCCTTGCTGAGACTTAACAAAAATAAAAATATGTTAAACCCAAAATTGATCATATGTTCCAAAACCGAATTTACCATATATTCATTGGATAGTTTTACTGTGTCTCTAAGAAGGTATAAATGATCATTCATCCCATGTAACTTCATGTATTTACATCCATGGTAGCCCCCAAAAAACATCTAAATCCTTAGGACCCATCCCATGGTATCCTTATCATATATATTCCAATCTATGGAATCCATGATCATTTCCTTGTGACATAATTTTTTTATCATATTAATGTTATCTATATAAATTATTTACTTTTATTTATAAAATTTAATTCTCAACAACTCCCATGAGAATTGTTATAACACCTTATACATGTAACATGATTATTAGTAAATATAGAATTATCACAGAACCTAGACCATACCTCAAAATATATTTATTCGAGCATCAGTCCATCACATAAACCATGGATGAGGGGAGTCAATCCACCATCCCATTTCACTTAGTATAAAATTATTTCCTATATCATTAATCTGGAATATAAAATATATTGTATATTATCAATGTTTATACCCTCAACCTGACACATAATCAATAGAGTATACTACATATGACTAGACTATAAAAAACCAGGTAATTATAGACTAGTTTAATATTTTTTATTATAAAAGAATTATGTGGTTATATTCATATATTTAGTAATTCATAAAATTGAAAAATATATTCTATTGTGAATGTAGAGACTCTAATCACGGTAGACTAGAGTTGTTGTCTGATTAATTACATTGGCATAAGATTGAAGGAATCACATCCCAAAGACCAAGTATTTTATAATTATTAATAACAATATACATAAGGGATTACCATATTATATTTGATACACAAATTATAAGATAATTATTTTCTAGAATAACATTTTTCCCTTCCATCACATCCGTGCACATCAATCGAGGTATACATCTTGGAATCCTAGGAAAATAAAATAAAATAATGATGATCTCAAATAATAACTAAGGGTTATGTACAATGGAATATATAATTAATCAATATAAAATTATCAATATAGAAAGGTAAAAAACTTAACAAACATACCATTTAATCAATATCATAGTTATCAAAATTAGAAAAGACACAATAAATATGTCAATATAAATAACTGAAACCGAATTCTATTTAATTAGTAGATTGAGAATGAAATTATTCTAGAGATAATATAATTGTGAAAATATCATATATTAGAATAGCTATGGTTTTAATAAAGAAAATTCTTAATTTCTTGTTCTATACTCTAGGTCTTCAGGATATATATACTGTCAAGATATTTCCAAGATGGCTTAGACATATTGGAAAATCCTAGTTTAATTTTAGCTTTCTGATTTTCCTCCTGAGACTATAGATGTATCAAGGGGCTATATATTTTTGAGACCCATCCACCACTTCTTGCCCAAAATAATTCCTCATATATCGAATAAATGATTTATTTTATGAACAAATGTGTCTTATCATAAAATATCAATATTGACTAAAATGATATATTTATCTATATTTTCATAGATAAAAAATTAAAAATCAATTTATAAAACAATATTTATAATTTATATATGTTTTAATCAATATACATATCCACGATAAAAAATATAAATATTTAGAAGAAATTTAATGTCAATTAGAAAGTGAATAAGTCATAAAACATGAAATGACTATAAAAAAGAATCATAGAATTTAATATCAATAATTTATTATGTGAAAATTATCATAAAATAACCATTAAATAAATATGAATTGTACCATTATAACATATCACCAATGTATTATACAAAATATTTAGGGTTTTTTATCATTGATGAATAAGAATAACATCAAAAGGTCTTTAAAAACATTATTCCAAAAATTATTAATTTCATTTAAAAAATAGAATTTAAAAAATTAATGTTTAAAAAAATTTTAAATTTTTTTTATAATAATAAATGAAAAGTTTATTGAAATATTTAAATCAATTAGTTTTAAAGAAAATAAGAAAAATCCATACATGCCGAGTATGTTAAAACAAAGATTACTTTCAAAATTTTGGTAAAATTTATATAGGCATTGTTTTCCAAATTAAATAATTATTCACTAAAAAAATTAAAAGTCAAATTTTGTTAAAATATGTTTAATAAATAAAGATAAAAGGTTAAAACAATTTTCATAAAATGTTGTTTAGGAATAATTCAGATATCTATCCAAAGGGAAAAATCAAGTCAGAAGTTATTAAAAAATTAAATAAGTTTATGTATCATAGAGTCAAAAAATCATAATATCACATCCAATTATTATGATTAAATAAATAAAAGGATATTAAATTATATTATAATGAAATTATCAAATATTTTCCTTTGAGTAAAATTCATGAGTAAATAATCTCATTTAGAATAATATTCTATAATAAACCATTACAATGAACATAACATTGAACTGATGATTCATTATTGAATATATTATGTATAGAAACTATAAATACATATCATAAAATTGTATATATATAATAATATAGTGATAATTAATTTCAAACATTATCTTAGAATATAAGTGATGACGAAAAAGTAACTTAACTTAAAGAAAAGAAATTGAGTTATGAAATTTTTTAACACTAGGAAAACCTTATGTCAAATCCCCTTATATTTAAAAAATCAATTTTTAACTAAAAATATAATTAATTTTTAAGGAATAATTATATTACATGTTAAATGGGATTTATAAAAACAATATAAAAAATTAGGTACAAAATGATACAATATTCCTTAATAAAGAGAAATTGAGACGAAGTCACTTACCTCAAGATTTCTTCTAGTTGAACATGATTTAACCTCTAGTGTACTGGTTTTAAACATGTTTTTTAACGTATAATACAATAATATTAATATCTATAATATCATATATTATTGTTTTATTACATCTTATCACCTGTTTTTTAATAATCCTTCATTATTTTTACTCTTTCAAGTGTTATTTTCTTCTTATTTGGGATATTCTAGGAATGTTCAAATTATTGTGGATATAATATAGTGTCATTATATGAAAAATTGTAATATTTACTCATAAATTATAATTTTAAAAATAATCATGATATATGGGATTGATAAATGAAATATGTAATGAATAATCAGAAGGTAGGTTATACGTACACATCACCAACGATTCAATTTTTCACTAATAATTATGTTAAGGACATAATTAATATTTTACATTTATAGAATGATAATAAAATCATATTATTTTCTTAAATATAATTATATATATCATCCATGTTGTGGGGAAATTAAAATAGAGTCACATCACTTTGTGAAAAAAAGTAGTATACACGTACATAAACGATGTTATCATGTTTAAGAGAGTGAAAAAGTTATAAAGAAAATGATATATTATCCATAAATTGTGATAAATATATAACTAATATGATAATTATTTCATTTATAGATAAAATATTTAATATTTTAATTCATATTACCATTAATGTAATGCGTTGGTGAAATAAGAATCAATCGCTTTGTGAGATGGTAGTTCACCACACACACGAGCGATGTTATCATATCCTCTATAAAATAGAATGTAAAATTGAATAAGAGATAAAAATAATCCATAGTTATAATGATGTTGAAATTATTGATATATATATACTTTATATTTTTAATCATACCCATATTTTAGAGTAGGAAATGAAGAAATAATTGACATTAGTTAGAGTGGCAATAATAAACCGTAAAAATGAATGATGGTTTCAAAAACCATTAGAGGAATGTGGATATGGTTGTAGGTACTAGAATTAACCTAACAACATATAAGTATATTAATTATAATTTTGTTATTATATCATCATTTTCCAATATAAATTAAATGTGTTAGATAAAAAAATAAAATAAAAATTCTCATTGAAGAGTGATACCACTTCTTCTGGTAACCTGCTTTGGTTTTCACCAAAATATATCTAATGAATGTTTTATTCCGAAAAAATGATTTTATTAATAGATTATTAAAAAGAATAGGTGATTCCATATGTAAATTTTGAAACCAAAAGTGTTTTAAGGTTTTAATAATAGTGGAAAGGGGGTGTCCTTTCATATGTGAAGAGAGTGCCACCGTTGAAATTTTTGAAATGAGAATGGTGTACCCATGTTTTTTTAGATGAAATAGGGGTTCAAATTGGATTATTATAGAGAATTACACATTATAGGGTAGTATTATTTCCATAAAATATATTTTAGACAATTGTTTAGGTAATCTTAACACTTATAAATTTCGTTTAACCACCAGAAAATTAGGTCTTACAATAACCATTGTAATTAATTATTACTATTTTCACTATTAATTGTTTCAAAAAAATTATGGTGACCATATTATATAATATAAATTATAATGATTTAAAATATTGAGTTTTTTTTTAAATTCCATTCACATAAATGGAAAAATATAATTTAGTATTAATCCACCAAATGCAATGAGAAAGATGGTTTACATAGAGCAAATGTCTAAAAGATTAAAAGTATTTTATAACAAAATTTAATAAGAAAATGATTCCAATGACCTCTATTGTCTTAATAGATATATAATTAAACTAGTTTTCCTTTAAAATCAATTAAAAATATAATATATCTTTATAAATAATTTAAATAAAATAGAATCTTTCTGTAACGACCCAAAGTTTCATTAATGGAAATCCCTCTTGATCTAATTAAATGTCTCTTTATGTTTATATAAAATTTCAACTTCATTGGTTTTATGATAAGAATTTTGACCGTTGGTAATATAGCTGTTTAACAGTGATCACATGATTAGTATAAATATAGGGCCTTAAGAAATCCAAATTTACTCAGACAGAAGAATCGATGGCCTCATCCAGTAGAATTGCTCTGTACGATGCCCACTTGTCAGAGCTCAGAAAAGAGGTGGCGTCCTTGGGCTTCGCTCTTAACCAAGCCCAAGCTGAGCTTCATCATGTCAAGCTTGAACGGGACCATCTATGGGAAAAGTGGAAGTTGATATAAATTACCACTCGAGCGATGTTATCCGAGCCACCCAAGAGTCTGTCACCATCGCACACCTTACCCTTAGGTACTATGCGGCTCTTTTAAGGGGTTATGTAACTAATCGATAATACTATGTTCATGTACATTATTTTTTTATATAATAATGAATATAATTTCTAGTCATTATTGATACATTGTAAATAGTTTTTAATGTACAAATAGTGTTTTTAATTATTATTTAATTAAGAAATTTATTTTATTAAATTAAGGGATTTTTGAATTAAATAATATTTCAATAAATTATTATTATTATTATATTAATTTTATTATATATAAATGATCATATAATTGTATGAATGTAATTATAATTTTTATTAATGTTTTAAAGCCATTTTTGTCAAAACCCGTAATTTTCGATAAATGTTGGTTTTTATTAACATATTTAGAAAATTATTTAGATAAAATAAATGGTATTTTTGGAATTAGGATTTCGAAATTATCCAACAGTGAATTTTTCATAATTTTCTGAGATAGTCAAATTTTTTGGGTAAAAATTAAATACCGTTTAAATATATAATATGTTTTATGACATCATAATGACCCAATAGTGATGTAATAAAATACTATAATATTTATGTTCGACCAATATATGTTTTACCATTAAAATAATGTGATTTTGGGTTTTTTTTATTAATTTTCAAAGCATTAATGGACCCCTCAAGACTTATTAAACACCTTGTTTTTTTAAATTAATTTCCATGGGAGTGTGACACATCTCCACATAAGAAACCCTAATATTTTAAGAAGTTCGGACTTTGGCCATATAAAATAATGTTTTCCTCTTCCATTTTAAAAAAACCATGGGCATAATCCATGGGATGGTTTTTGGTTTGGAATAATTTAATATAAGGGGTCCCAAACCTAAATAATAAATAATTCTATCACCTTTCCAATATAAACCCACCCAAGCTCCCACTCCCTCCACACTCAAAGACTTTGGAGTTCTTCCAACCTCTGCCCTACCCTCTCTAGAATCCTACCAAGGTGCCCCAAGATCCCATGAAGCCTCTCAGAAGCCTCTCTCTAGCCTTTGGAATCACACTTCCAAGTAAGGGTTTTTTCTTCCTTTCTCATTTTTGTCTAATTTTCTTTAAGTTTTTTTCCACTTTTAATTTAATTATGAATGTTGGGGTATGGTTTCTCACCTCCCTCATACTTCCCTCTTATTGTTTTAATGATGGGAGACCCCTTTATCTCTCATTAAATGCCTCCCATGTATACCCATTACTATGCCGAAATTCCGAAAGGAACTTCTCTCTCCTCTTTTACATTGAAGCAATACATTTGTATCATGAATCTAAATTCTATTACAATTGTTGGGAAATGTATCTATATGAAATCCTTACTGTCCATTAGATGTAAATATGATGATACACCCCTTTCTCTCATCAACCATTTTTATGAATTCTTATGTCATGCCGTTACGCTGCCGAAATTGCCCCGATTTTCTAAGCCAATACCATTGTGTAGTGAATACCATGCCCATTTCTCCATCAAGAGTATTCACGTTTATGCACATATACATATTGATTATAAAGTTTCATGTATGAGTTCCACATTCATTAACGTGGAATAAATGATTATGTTTTATGAATCCATGTTTTATGATCAATGTGGCACACTAATGCATGAAATGAAATGTTTAAGAAGGGTTCTCCCTTATAGCGCTCCAATGCATTGGGTAAAGTATAGTATCATGATACGTCATGTGCAATGAGTTTTGAATCATGCTAATTCAAGTGCAACGAGGCTTTACTCATGCTTTATGTGCAATGAGGATTTACTCATGCTCTATGTGCAATGACGCTTGGATCATGCTAATTCCATGTTAAGTGGTGTTACCACATTTCCATGTTATGATTATCATGCTTTATCATGCCTTTATGTTTATGTTTTTCTTATGCTCTATTTATATGCCTATTGTATAACATGTATTGTACTCCTCATGTTATCCAATGTGTACTCCCTTAATGGGCTTTATAGCTCACCCTTTTCATATGCATGTCCTCAGGTTATCCCATGAAATGCTATGTACGAAGCAATGTAGTGGTCATGTAAAGGAAGTTTTCAATAAAGATGTTGTATTTCATGTTTTATTTTTTTATGTAATGATCCTAGTCCCTAAAGACACTAAACCTCTCGATCTTCTTTGTTGTATCAAGTGAAGTTTTATGTAATAAATCATGTTTAAGTTTGTAATCAAAGCAGGGTTGTCATGGTTGGTATCAGAGGATAGGTTTAGTTATTTTTTGGATTAGGATTTGAAAACCCTATTAAAGCCTTATATACAAGACTAAGTACAATAAAAACGCCCCTAAGTTTTGGTGAGTATTTATTAAGTGGGTTATCAAGAAAAATACATCCCTGTCTGGATATGAGCAGGTAGAGGCTGCTCTGGCACAGATGTATCCTAGGGGTAAAACTCGAAAACACCGCTTTGATCTAGACTCGAATGGGAACTGGTGCACGACAAAGGGACTTGCTTCACTCTTGGTTACGACACTCTCTGGGGATATGATTTGGTAAATTCACAATCGTAGTATGAATCCTTATAAAGGGAATTAAAAAAATGCCCCTAAGAATATATGATAGAAAGTAGATCATGAAAAACCTAGATTAAAGCCTATAGACTCATGAGTTAAGTAAATGAATGTTTATTTATAAGTCATCAACTTTTTTCTTTGGATTACCATGTATGTGTTACCCATAACTTTCCTTTTATTCAAGCCAATGGCTGGTAATAGGAGGACTCGGGCTAACAACCGTTGTGAAGATCAGTGTGATGACTGTACTAATGAGATGCCCAATCCAATGGGAGCGGGAATCGTGAACTTTGTCACGCTTCTATCATAGATAACTCAAGTTTTGAATAGAAAAAAGGTTCCAGAGGAACGTTCAACCCCCCCACCCCCCTAAGAAAGAATAAGTCGCTATCGAGAGCTTCATGAGACAAAGGCCTCCTACTTTTAGTGGATCATCCGATCCCACGATCGCTGAACAATGGATCAACTCCATTGAAAGGATCTTCTACATCCTTCAATGTTCTAAAAAAGAGAAGGTTATACTGGAGGCTTATCGTATGGAGGGTGAAGATGTTCAATGGTGGACGTTGATAAAAAATACAACACCTGAGGAGGAGATTGAGGCGTTGGAATGGAATGATTTCTGGAAGATGTTTTTCGATAAATATTTTCTGTGCACCCTAAGGCTTAAGATGGAAAGGTACTTCCTTCCCCTCAATGAAAAAGACTAAGAATCAGTCGGAGCGTACGAGGAAAAATTCACAAGGATTTCATGATACGCTTCTGGATTTGTCGTTACCCCCAAATGCAAGGTTGACTGCTTCTTTGGTGGGCTGAAGCCTAACCTGCGGAAAGCATTAGCAATCCGTAACTTCGACAGCTATGAGGAAATTGTCTGATGTGCCCTCAAGGTCGAAATGGAGATCGGAGAATCAGATAGGTATCATGGGGACAAGAAGCGTATGGTTGGCATCAATGCTGGTGGTCCGATGGATAAATCCAACGGTGCTATGAAGATCCATCACCCCACTTGCCAAAAGTGCTGAAAGAGGCACCCTGGAAATTGCCTTAAGGGGATGAGGAAATGCTTCATTTGTGGAAGAGAAGGTCACCTAGCTGATAACTGTCAGCAAGAAAGACCTGTGGCTGCGACAGAGGAGAGGAACGCTCCGTTCGAACCTCAACGCGTTGTTCAATGCTACAAATGCAAAGTACCGGGTCATTTTGCAAATCAGTGCCCTAATACAAGGGTTTTCGGAGACATCCAACAACCTCTAAGGAATCAAGGAAGAGCTTTTTCCATCACTTCTACCGAAGTGAATCCCGACAACAAAGTGGTGACTGGTACAGTAGTTATTCCTTCATGAATAGAAAACATACTTTTTGATTCAGGTTCTACACATTATTTTATATCTTGAAAGTTTAGTAGAACAATCCCAGCACCACCACAAATCATGGAAGTGAAGATGTCGGTGAGTACATAAAATGGGGAAATCATTGCATCTCATGAATATAAGTCCTCCCATATTATAATCTGTGGATTGAATTTCACGGAAAACCTCGTCATACCCCCTCTGGTGGAATTTGATGCAATTCTTGGCATGGATTGGATTTTATTATATAGAGCCAACATAAATTGATGGGAGAGGGAAATCACACTCCATATAGAGAATCGACTCCCGATTCTTTAAAAGTGTAAGGAGGAAGATGAATCTCATTTAGCTCCATCATCTCAAGCGTGGATATTACTGCCGTAAGACCACGCTTATTTGGCTCAGATGATTGATTCCATGGAAGAAACGTCCTTGAAGAAATTTCTATTGTGAGGGAATTCGCTGAAGTGTTTCTCGAGGAACTGTCTGGTCTTCCTCCTATAAAAGATGTTGAATTCTCAATTGAACTTATACCCGGGGATTTACCAATATCCAAGACACCATATAGAATCGCTATTTTAGAGATTGAAGAGATGAAGAAAAAACTATAGGGGAATCTAGACAAAGGGTTAACATGACCAAGTGGTTCACCATGGGGTGCACCAGTCCTCTTCGTCAAGAAGAAGGATGGGTCAATGCGGTTTTGCAGCGATTATCGTGAACTTAACAAAATCATGATAATGAACAAGTATCCTCTCCCACGAATCGATGACTTGTTTGATTAGATGCGTGGAGCACAATACTTCTCCAAGGTAGATTTTCATTCGGGATGTTATCTTGTAAGGGTGAAGAAGGAATATATCCCAAAGACTGCTTTTCGTACAAGATACGGGCACTATTAATTCATAGTAATGCCTTTCGGGATCACCAATGCTCCAGAAATCATCATGGACTTGATGAATAGAGTATTTAGAGATTACCTATACAAATTTGTGCTATTCTTTATAGATGATATTCTAATATACTCCAAAACCAAGGAGGATCCTGAGGAGCATTTAAGAACTATACTATAGACTTTGCGCAAGGAGAAGCTCATTGAAAAGTACAGCAAGTGTGAGTTCTGGTTGAAGGAGGTCTCATTATTGGGCCATATCATCACAAGCAATGGGATATCTATGGATCCCTCCAAAATAGATGCAATTGAGGGATGTACGAGGCCAACATCGGTAACATATATTCATAGATTCTTGGGGTTAAATGGATATTATCGACGATTTGTGAGAAATTTCTCACGATTGTCCAACCCTCTTACCAAGCTAACTTGAAAGGGAGTAAAGTTTTCGTGGAGTGATGAATGTGAATAAATCTTCAAGGAGTTGAAAAGGAGACCTATCACTGCGCCCATTCTCACTTTACCCACAAGTGGGGAACTTTTGGTGGTATTCACTGATGCTTCAAAGAAGGGATTAGGCTGTGTGATGATGTATATGATAAAGTGATACCCTTTTCCTTAAGGCAGTTAAAAATCCACGAGAGAAACTATCCAACACATGATCTAGAGTTGGCGATGGTGATCTTTTCCTTGAAAATATGGCGGGAGGCATAATATGCACCAGAGAATATGGATAGAGCTCATCAAGGATTATGACTGTTCAATCCATTACCACCCTGGAAAAGCGAACAAGGTGGAAGATGCCCTAAGTATAAAGGATCCAACAATTATATCAGTGATGAGAATTGAGAAGGATCCAATCTTCTTAGACTTGATTAAGATGGACATGGGAATCATAGAGAAGGGAACATCATCTATCCTTTCACAAATGATTTCTCAACCATCTCTTTTGGAAATGTTAGAGGATGCTCAAAATGATGATGTGGGAATTCAAGAAAAATTGGAAGCTATCGAAAAAGGGAAATCCTTAGAGTTTAATGTTAATGAAGAAGGAATAATGCGATTTGGGTAGAGACTATGTGTTCCATCTAGTCCGGAGCTGAAGAAGGAACTTTTGGATGATGCACATAGTTCATCTTTCTCTATTCACCCAGGGAGCACAAAGATGTATGGAGATCTCCGAGAAAACTTTTGGTGGGATAATATGAAGAAAGAGATCGCTGAATATACATCAAAGTTCCTGGTGTGCCAGCAAGTGAAGGCAGAGAGGTAGAAGTCTAAGGGGATGATGAAACCATTGCGCATACCAGAATGGAAATGGGAGAACATCAACATAAACTTTGTCACCAGACTTCCGAGGACATCCAAAGGCAACAATACAATCTGGGTTGTTCTGGATCATCTTACAAAGACTTCACACTTCATTTCTATTTGGGAGGATTTATCATTGGATCAACTGGCACAAGTATATATTAGGGAAGTGGTAAGGTTGCATGGAGTACCACTATCTATTGTGTCTGACTGAGATCCAAGATTCACCCATATGTTTTGGAAGAGTCTTCAACATGCTTTGAATACTAAACTAAACTTTAGTACGACCTATAATCCTCAAACTGATGGCCAATCCGAGCAGACTATCCAAACACTTGAGGATACGTTGAGAGTGTGCTCAATGGACCATAAAGTAGGATGGGATCAACATCTTCCTCTGGATGAGTTCTCTTATAATAACAGTTTCCACTCGAGCATCCAAATGGCACCATATGAAGCCATATATGGGTAAAGGTGCAGAACACCAGCATTTTGGGATGAGGTCAGTGAACGTAAGCTGCTTGGACCAAAAATGGTTGAGGAAATGGTTGAGAAAGTGAAAACCATTCAGAAGCATATCAAGGCAGCCCAGAGTCAACAGAAGAGTTATACAGATAACCATTGATGAGACCTTGAGTTTAAAGTTGGAGACATGGTGTTTCTATGCATATTTACATGGAAGAAGGTCATGAGTTTTGGAAAGAAAGGGAAGTTAAGTCCATGGTACATTGGCCCCTTTGAGATTCTTGATCGTGTTGGGGCTGTGGCCTATCGACTAGCACTTCCGCCTACTATGGCCAAAGTACATGATGTCTTTCATGTATCCCTCTTAAGGAAGTACATACCGGACCCTTCACATGTACTCTCCTCTGAGGTGGTACAATTGGAAGACGATCTTTCTTATGAGGAGCACCCAGTGAAGATCTTAGATCGTAGAGAAAAAGATCTACGAAAGAAGACAATGCCCCTCGTCAAGGTGTTGTGGAGAAACCACAAGTTTGAAGAAAAAACATGAGAATCAGAAGAAAATGATGAAGATGAGTTACCCACATCTATTTTAGTGTGGGAAAGGAAAATTTCAAGGGTGAAATTTCTTAAGGGGGAATATTGTAATGACCCAAAGTGTCACTAATGGAAATCCATCATGATCTAATTAAATGTCTCTTTATGTTTATATAAAATTTCAACTTCATTGGTTTTATGTTAAGAATTTTGATCGTTGCTAATATAGTTATTGAATAGTGATCACATGATTAGTATAAATATATGGCCTTAACAAATCCAAATTTAATCAGACAAAAGAAGCGATGGCCTCATCCAGTAGAATTGCTTCATACGAAGCCCATTTATCGGAGCTCGGAAAAGAGGTGGCGTCCTTGGGCTTCTCTCTTGACCAAGCCCAAGCTGAGCTTCATCATGTCAAGCTCAAACGGGACTGTATACGGGAAAAGTGGACGTTGATAGAAATTACCACTCAAGCGATGTTATCTGAGACACCCCAAGAGTCTGTCACAATCGCACACCTTACCCTTAGGTCTTATGCGGCTGTTTTAAGGGGTTATGTTACTAATCGATAGTACTATGTTCATGTACATTATTATTTTTTTGTATATATTAATGAATATAATTTCTTGTCCTTATTGGTACATTGTAAATAGTTTTTAAAGTACAAATGGTTTTTTAGTTATTATTTAATTAATAAATCCATTTTATTAAATTAATGGATTTTTTAATTAAATAATATTTTTATAAAATATTATTATTTTTATTAGATTAATTTTATTATATATAAATGATCATATAATTGTATGAATGCAAAAATTATAATTTTTATTAAGGTTTGAAATCCATTTTTGTCAAAACCCGTGAATTTTCGATAAAATTCAGTTTTTATTAAAATATTTGGAAAATTATTTACACAAAATAAATTTTATTTTTGGAATGAGTATGTCGAAATTATTCGACAGTGAATTTTTCATAATTTTCTGAGACAATCAAATTTTTGAGTAAAAATTAAATACCTTTTAAATATATAATG
Organism: Viscum album; assembly: GCA_963277665.1. Lineage (NCBI taxonomy): Eukaryota > Viridiplantae > Streptophyta > Magnoliopsida > Santalales > Viscaceae > Viscum > Viscum album. The sequence goes on from OY728162.1 coordinate 229,400,272, forward strand.
TGTTTTATGACATCATAATGACCCAATAGTGATGTAATAAAAGACTATATTCTTTATTTTCGGCCAATATATGTTTTACCATTAAAATAATGTAATTTTGGGTTTGTTTGGATTATTTTTAAAAGCATTAATGGGCCCCACAAGACATATTAAACACCTTGTATTTTTAAATTAATTTCCATGGGAGTGTGACTCACCTCCACATAAGAATCCCTAATATTTTAAGAATTTAGGACTTTTTCCTTATAAAATAATTTTTTCATCTTGCCTTTTCCAAAAACCATGGGCAAAAACAATTGGATGGTTTGTGGTTTGGATTAATTTAATATAAGGGGTCCCAAACATAAATAATAAAGAATTCCCTCATCTTTCCTATATAAACCCACCCATGCTCCCACTCCCTACTCACTAAAAGCCTTTGGAGTTCGTCCAAACTCTTCCCTACTCTCTCTAGAATCCTCTCATGGTTCCCCAAGATCTCAAGAAGCCTCTCACAAGCCTCTCTCTGGCCTTTGGAAGCACACTTCCATGAAAGGGTTTTTTCCTCCTTTCTCATTTTTGTCCAATTTTCTGTAAGTTTTTTCCCCTTTTAATTTCTATTATGAATATTGGGGTATGGTTTAGAACCTCCCTCATACTTCCCTATTATTTTTTGAATGATGGGAGACCCCTTTATCTCTCATTAAATTCCTCCCATGTACACCCATTACTATGCCGAAATTCCGAAAGGAACTTCTCTCTCCTCTTTTACATTCAAGCAATACTTTCGTATCATGAATCTAAATTCCATTACAATTGTTGGGACATGTATATATATGACCTCCTTACATTCCATTACATGTTAATATGATGATACAATCCTTTCTCTCTCATTACCATTTTTATGAATTCTTATGTCACGCCGTTACGCTGCTGAAATTGTGCCGATTTTCTAAGCCAATGCCATTGTGTAGTGAATACCATGCCCATTTCTCCATCAAGGGTATTCACCATTTTGCACATTTACATATTTATTACAAAGTTTCATGTATTAATTCCACATTCCTTATCGTGGAATAAATGATTATGTTTTATGAATCCATGTTTAATAAGGGTGCACCCTTATAGTGCTCCAATGCATTGGGTAAAGTATAGTATCATGATACGTCATGTGCAATGAGTGTTGACACGTGCTAATTCAAGGGAAAAGAGGGTTTACTCATGCTTCATGTGCAATGAGGATTTACTCATGCTCTATGTGCAATGATCCTTGGCTCATGGTAATTCCATGTTAAGTGTTGTTGCCACATTTCCATGTTATGATTATCATGATTTATCATGCCTTTATGTTCATGTTTTTCTTATGCTCTGTTTATATTCCTATTATCTAAAATGTATTGTACTCCTCATGTTATTACATGTGTACTCCCTTACTGGGCTTTATAGCTCAGCCTTTTCTTAGGCATGTCCTCAAGTTATCCCATGCAATCCTAAGTACGAAGGAATATAGAGGTCATGTAAAGGAAGTTTTCAATAAAGATGTTGTATTTCATGTTTTAAGTTTCTATGTAATGATCCTAAGCCCCAAAGACACTAATCCTCTTGATCTTATTTATTGTATCAAGTGAAGTTTTATAGAATAATTCATGTTTATGTTTGTAATAAAAGTAGGGTTGTCATACTTTCAATTAAAATTTGGTATTTTTCAATATTCATTGAAAAATGAAACATTTCAAAAAATTCCCATAAACTCATCCTAAGATAATTTTGATATTATAATTTCAAAACTAATGTTCACTCTATGAAATAATGTTTCTAAAATAGTTAAAAATTAATTTTAGATTATGTTCACAAAGGGAGACTAAACTACCTCTCTGAAAACTTATTGGTTTTCAGAAAACATCTCTTTTTATTTTAAGTTATTCTTATTTTACTTATAAACAATAGATAATATTTATTTCCTAATTTAATTTTTACTATTAATACCTACCCGTTTTTCGACTAGATTATAGTGGTATATTATATTACAGTTCATTTAGACATAGGGTTTCATTTTCTGCAATCTATCAATGTTATTATGTCTTTTTGAAACAGGCTTTGGGGGTTGTTTTAGCTCATTATTGTGTTTCACATATGCTATCAAATATAATGATCTTTATTAAAAATTTCAAGGGATTATAATTAAACAAATTTCTTATATGATTTTATATGAATGTTTAATTTTAAAATTATTAACATTAAAATTGGAAAAATAATTTCCATTTTTAAATTTAAAATGTGAAAATTAACATACATTTAATTTAATAAAAGTTTCTAAACATATTGATTTTTCATTGAATATTGAAAAATACTAATTTTTATTGAAAGATGTATTTAATTTTAGAATATTTAATAGGTTAAATTATGTTTTTTATTATATTTAAATCTTTATTAGTTATTTTTATTTAAAATAATCTAATAATAATTTTTTAATTTTAATTTATAGATAAAATTATTATAAAAACATTTTATATTTTAAAATGGATTTTTTCTTCAAAACACTCTGTTTTTCTCTCTATTTTCACATATTATTTCAATATTTAACTACAAAAATTATATTTTTTGGATTTTATAAAATTAATTTTAAATTTGGAATTAGTGGGTATAAATTTAGTAAATAGGACACTTTTATTTTTGGTCGATATGAATAGAACACATAGTAATCATATTACCATGACCAAGGGAAAATCATGTAATATTGGTTAAAAATAAAAAGAGAAAAACTAAAAAAATGTCCCAAAAACATAATTAAATCTAATTTTTATAGACTATATTGGGCCTAATAATCCAATGGTTATATTTATGAAATTTTTTGTCCACTTGAAAAAAATTATGACATTTATTGTATTTTATTTTATGAATTGCGAAACATATCACACTATTGTTTTAAAAAATGTAACATTCTTTATATGATGTTATCCATAAGATATGTTCAAAATTAAATACTATTTTTAAATATAAATTACTTACCATTATCATTTTAAATTGTTATTTATTATTTGTGAATAAATAATTATCTTAAATGCCCGTGTAACACAGATCCTGTAATTATTTAATTAATTGAATAGTTAAATAAATGATATTATAAATATAAAAATAAATATAATTTGAGAAAAAAATGAGCTAATTATTATCATTAATTCCATAAAAATGTATAGATATGATATAATATTTAGTTAGAATTGTATATTTTAGTTATTATTATTAAAGTTAATATAATGATTAGTTCTAAATATTATAATTATGGATATTTTATAGTAAATAATATTTTTAATAAATGATATCAAATTTAGAAAATCTAAAATTCTACCTTGATATTAGGATAAGGTTAAAACATATTTCATTTTCTATTAATGGGATATTTTTCAACTTATCATGAACATATTAACTGTTTGAGAGTAAACAACCAAGTTGTCACGGTAAGAGTTAAAGGGGTTAAAATCAAATGATAAAGGAAAATATATCGTAATTTTTTTTTATAAAATTTATTGGATTAGAGTATTTAAAAAAATCATAATATTAACAAATAAATAACCAACATTGGGGAAATTTTTAATTGAAAATTAATTTTTTAATTTATTATTTTGAGAAATTTCAAATCTATCGATCCACTCCCTAATAAAATGGAATCACTTATTCTCATTTATTCAGATATAAAAACTCATCTAGATTATCCAATACATGAATAAATAATTTTCTATATTCCCTATACTCATTATTAAATTTTTTTATTTGGTATAATACCAATATTATATGTCTAAATGTGTTATGAAAAGGAAGTTTTCCAATGAAGAGGTATAGTTTTTTCCAGTATGTTGTTGTTTTGTTTCTTTTCCACATCCCTCAAACCTTATTAAACCATGATGAAATAATAAATATAGTATCCAAGATATTCTAATGATGTTTCATGTCAGTTTCATGAACAATATCCATCTCTTCTTCCATAAAATTGGAAAAGAACTCATTATCCTTATGTGTGATTGACTAATGCCTCACGAACCGTTGTTAATTATTTTCCATCACAATAACTCAAGGATATTTATAATCATAGTGTTAATATTTATACATTAAAATAATTATTTATTTATAATTTTTAAAAGATAATATATCATTTATTTTCTTCCAATTCCATGCACAAAAAAATTATAATGTTATTCTTGTGTATGTGTATACTACTACCTGTACAAAGCGATATAGATTTCTTTTCATCACCACATCACATGGATAATATATTTAAGTTAATTTAATGAATTAATATGATATGATATATATATATATATATATATATATTATAAAAATTATAAAATTATAAAATAATTTTTACCCTCTTTCCATAATGATAGTTGATAAATGGAAATGTTACTCATGCGTACGTATGACCTATAGTCTCTAGGATTTTAACATAGTTCATTTTTCATAAAAAATTTAAAATTTGAATTTAAAATTATAAATTATGAAATAAATTTATAATTATGTCCTAATTATGATATTTTAGATGATGTAATAATGACATATTTGACTATAATTAATCTACCGAATTCATTCTAAAATTTTCAACCAAATATCATTACAACATATAAAATTAACTCAAATAATTAATTAATTATATATAACATGGTAATAACTGATATAAAAGAAATAATAAAATTTAAAAGTTCTATTAAACATGAATAAATTATCCTTATTTTATTATTTATGATGATAAAGGATGAACATAGTGAGTTAGATTCCTGGAAATGGGATTTTAAAGAAAAACATATTTTAATGGTTCACATATAGAACTCATTTTCTTTAATTTCCATATTTTATAAAAAAATTATTGAAAATTATTTTTACAATTATCCTACTGTTTTATATTTTCTGTTTTACTAATTTTTCAATTTTTACAAAATGTTTTGAAATGAATATTTTTTTCATTTTAAAAACGAGGTACTTTTTGACTCTTCCAAAGAATATTAAAATGGAATGCTTTTTTAACTTATAGGGAAATGATCAGAATTTCAATGTATCATAAATAATTATATCTTTGTGATTACATTACAAGTTTATATTGTTATTTGATAATAAAATATTTTCCTTTGTGTGTTCATAGTTTTCCTAAAAAAGTTTTTTCAAAATGATAAGATTATTTAGTTATGTATAATTTTATGAAGAAAGCATTCCTAATTTATTACTATGATTTGGATCATGGAATTTTTTTTAATTATAGGTGGTTTCTATTTAATTAATAGATGGGTTTTTTGTTATAAAATAGTAATAGTTGGTTCAATGAAAATCTAATGATGGGTGGTTATGTTATAACCTCCAATAAATTTGATAAAGATTTCATTCGTATTATTATTTTGTATATGAGGTGGAGTTAAATAATTATATGTACCCTTTGATATTATTGGAATATACTATGATGGTTATTCAAAAATTAACTATGATGGTTAATAGATGATTATCTATTATGGTTACTCTATGTTAAAATTCATAGACTAACTGTTAATGTCATCCCTGAGTAGCTATGGTGGTTATAGTATTGATGACTCAAGTTTCCAACATGTTTTATCTAGGTTTTATACCAATTTTAATGGTTTTATTTTATAAATATATTATACGTGTTTTACATGTGGAAATTTATTATTTTATATACTCAAAATACACTAATGATAATGGTAAACATTACATAGGTATTAATGTTTTTCACTATACAAAAATATTTATTCTTTTTATGCCCCTTACAGATATTTTTCAGCTCATAAAACATTTTAAAAAAATCTTTCGTAGGTTTTAAGGAATACTAGAGACAAGGAAGATGAAAAGGTTAAATTTTTTAGGATTTATCAATAAAATGAAAAAATAGTTCAATTTTATTGGAAAAAATAGATATATAGTATAAGTTTTCACTTATAATGTATGTGATTACTTGTAATATTTTTTCCTAATTCAATAAAACATAAACTAAAAGATCCTCAATATTTTTATAATGTAAAATCATGTAAATAGACACTAGATTATGTAATTAGTAAGGCTTGGATGCCTATAGTTGGTATAAGTGGACTGTTTGGATAACATTAGAGATTAAGAAGATTTCTAGTGAGGTTATCGTAAAATTTATGGATACCATATCATGTTTAAAATTTCGTTGTGGATTATATGTTTAAGATCATAAAATAAAATATTAAGGAATTATGTTAAGAAATTTTGAGGTTAAAATGATATTTTTCAGATTGGATTTAAAATTTTAATCAACTTAGGTATAAAGGATTTAATTGTTAATTTAATATGTGGTTTTTAAGGTTATATTTGTTAAACTGAAAATTTTCATTTTTATATGAAATGATTAATTTATATTTTTAATGATGTTATTTTGCAATAGAATAATTATCTATTATCAAGATTTAAGGACAATAATCTTTCACAGCATTCTTATCCCTTTCATATAATTTTATTATCACTATTTCTGAAAAATATGTTTCAAATTATTTTGACATATTTTGAGAATTAAAATCCCTTTTATGAAAAATTTTGAATTATCTAAAGTCTTTTCATTTATAGAAAACTTTTTTGGGGCATGGTATATTTTTTATCTAATTTCAAAATATCAACTTTAACAACATTCTAAAATAGGTAAATTCCATAATGGATATAACCATTCAATTTATAGATTGTAGGAATCAATTTTTAAGATAATGGGTATATCAAAGAAATCAAAATGTATGGATTTAAGGTTCAATTTTTTTTGTTTTATGTATCCAAATAATTTGGGTTGATATTAATGCTTCAAAACGATATAATTTATTTCATTGATTGTATAAATGAAGTATTAAGTAATAATAAAATATATCCTGGTTAATGGTTTAAAAATCAAGCATAATGGGGGGGGGTGGAGTATTTATGTATTGAGTTTTCAAAAATATGATATAGTGGAACTTTATCAATATTATGAGAATAATGAAAGACCTAATGAATAGTCTATATTAGATTTTTCCAATATTTAGAAGCATATGTATGACAGAATTGATCCCTTTATAATGTGTTGTAGAGAAAAGGTTATAATTTTTAGGATTCAATTATTGAGTTTTGATAAATATTTGAGGTACATGTATCCATTATATTTAAAAATAGAAAAATATATAATTGAGGAAGAATACTTTTTCTTTTTTTGAACGTAAGTTTAAATATATTGGTATAATTTTGGGTATATGTATTTTTTGATTATGATGTAATTATGGTTTATTACAAAATCAGAATGTATGAAATATCATAAATATGAAAATGTGAATGGATATTGACAAGGTTACCACTATCATTTCGAAATAAGATCACTACAAATTTAGGGACCACTACCGGATAAAGGTATATAAAACACTATGGTATTTTATTTGAGAAATAAAAGAGGAATTATATTTTGGAAGAATATATGATTTTATTATTGATTTAGGGTGATTCTATATTTTTATTGAAATGGTTAGTATATCTTGGTGATTAAGTAAATTTTGAAAGGAAATTTTAGGTATGAGATATTAAGAGCCATTGATATCATTTTGGTAGACAAAGATTAAATTTTTCATGGAATGCTACATCATAAAATTCTTCTTAATTTTTTTTTCATTCTTAACATATAATATTTTTTAGGAATTAGAAAAATAATTCTTTATAGAATGATCTATGTTGAATAGTAGGTATTACTATTGATTTTTTTAGATTGGGTTAGTTTTTCATAATTTAATGTTTTGTTCATTTTGAGGATTATCATATAATTTACTAAATATTTTTGTTTTTGATAATGTATAAAGTCAAGAGTAATGTATTTTTATTCTTTATTTTTGATTTTTTGATCTATAAAAGTTTATTTTACTGCATCATGGATGACAAATTCATCTTGAATACTCACTATTTGGATAAAAAAATGTGTTTTGTCGAAAATTTAGTAAAAAGCCAAAATTATTTAGTCCGTTGGAGTCATTTGTCTCGTTCATATCCATTTTTCCAATTACCGATTATTTTATCCTACTTGGAAAAATAATATTTTTTATTTTGGATGACCATCATAATTCTCTCACCCCTTTTAAATGGAAGTTTTATTGAACCTTCTTATAATTTTGGATTTCAACAAAGTTATTTTTAGAAATCAAAACTCGGATACCATATATGATTTTAATATTATGAGGTAGAAAGTCCAAAAAGGGGGTAGTGAATGTAACAAATAAATTAATTATGGAATAAATAATTTTATTTTTTTAGTATTCCAAAATTATGTAGTTATATTCTTAAATTATATAATTCATAAAATAAAAAAGGAAATGATTTTATTAAACTCATTTAATATATGAATTTATTTAATAGATTAATACAAAAAATATAGAATTATTTTGGGTAAATTAATTCTATTTTTAAATTCAAAATGTTATAGTTTCATTAAGATCAATATTTAATAATTTTCTAAAAATATTGATTTCCAAAGATATAGTGAAAACAAAAATTTTTATTGAAATCTATATTTTATTTTAAAGTATTCACACAGTTAAATTATTTTTTGGATTAGTTATAAATTTTAATTAGTATATTTTGATTTAAAATTATGAAATTATGGTTTTCGAAATATATTTTTTACATGAATTCGTTATAAAAACAGTTTATATTTCAAAGAGTATTTTATGAAAAAGTTTTTTTCAGTGCATTTTTTTGGTTTATTTTAAAATTTAATTATTCAAATTTTGGGTTTTTAATTTTGAAAAAATGACTCCATATTTAGAATTACAGGTTCCAATATTTAAAAATATTCCCATTTTTTTAAATATAAAAATAAAACATAGTAATTTTATTATCATAGTAAAGGAAAAAATTAGGTAATGTAATTTTAAAAATAAAATGATATAAACCATAAAATGACCCAAATACTAATATAACTATTATTGTATTATTCATTCTGGGACCTAATCAAACAATGTTCTAATCAATGACCCTTTTTGGACACTGGGATGAGATTATGACTTTTATAGTATTTTATTTAAATAAATGTCAAACATGTCAAACTTTTTTTAATAAATGGAATATTTTTAATATGTTTTAATCTAGGGGATATGGTGGACTATAAATATAATTTTGAAATATAAAATTTTTATCCCCATTATTGTAATTTATTTTTATTTTTTTATTTAACAAATAATTGTGTTAAATTCATTCACAACACTGATGATGTAATTATTTAATTAAATGAAAAATAAAATAAGTTATATTTAAAATATTAATATGGAAATAATTTGAGATAAATAATGTGATAGTTTAACTTTATTAATGTAAATGTCATATTAGGGATATAATATCTTTTATTCTTATTTCTGATTTTGTCCCTAACTTTTTTGAATCAATTTAAAGAATGACTCTAAAATTTCCCATTATATATATTTTATAGTAAATAATATTTTATTAAATGATATAAAATAAAAAATATATAAAATTTAAAAAATTTATTTGGATAAGGTTGAAAATAATACCCATGGTTTGTTTATGGTTCATTCTTCATTTTATAGTAACTATATTAACCATCACTGATTAAAATTCCTTGCATTCAGAGTAAGAGTTTATGGGGATCTATATGGATTAAAACCAAATGATAAATGTAGAAATATTGTCAAAAAAATTATAATATTTATTTTTTGAGGGTATTCGGACCCATCCTCATAATATATTTGAAATAAATCACTTTCGATCAATATAGAATTGGAAATTAATTTTTATCAATTTAATATTTGGTTGAAATTCTAAAAGTACATCTCCCTTTTATTATAAAAGTGTACAACATATTCTCATTCATTTACATATAAAAACCCATTATTATCATCCATTATGTTGGTCGGAGTGGATACTCAAGAGGGGGGTGAATTGAGTTCTAATTAAAATTTCTTTTTAAAATATCTCTATTATAATCCCCTAAATTGAATAACAGGATAATCTGTAGTGAATATGTATTAGAGTAAAGGGTCAGTTAGGTTCTCAAGAGGTTGATTAGTTCTCAGTTAATTCAATCTGAAGATTAATTAACTTTTGAATCTAACCTAATTATTTACAATATATAAAAACACTTTCTAGATTAACTATCAAAGTATCTTTAAAACAATTTTATATTTCAAAGTGATTGGCAGAGAAATATTAAATATTGGTTAAAACTAAAATAAGTAAGCATAAAAGTTTTAAAACAAGAGGTTCAGTCTCAAGCCGAGACTTAGTCCTCTCATACAATTTATATAAATTCTGATCCACACCCGGGATCGAGGTAATCAACAGTACAGATACTGTCGAGGTACTAAGAACTCTACCACAGTTCTTTATGGGAAAACAAAAAAATAGCACACAGGCTATCTAGGTAACACATGACCTCTACTACAATTCACAGTGGGATATAGTAATGTGTAAGAAGTTTTGAGTGAGGATTTAGTATCCTCTGGTTTAGTCCAGGAGTCAGTGTGTAAATACAACACACACTGCTCAAAAATTTAATGAATTAAACACAATAGAGATAAATAGATAGAGATGAGTTTAGAGTGATCTATGTGTTGTAAGTGAAGCTCTGGACTCCTTGGATTGATGTAAATTAATCTCTGAGTCCTTCTCTGGTTTTTGTCAAGAAAACATGGTTTCGTAGTTCTTGTTTCTTTACTTCCAGTGTAGGTGTTCAGCTTGAATGTGAAAGTGTTATTTGTTATACTTCAGCTTCTTCTTTGAAGTTGGATTCTCTATGAGTATGATTATTCTTTATGTTCCTCATGTGTTCTTCTTTTCATGTATGTGCGTGTAGGAAATAATTTTTTTTCTCTATACCTATTCGCATCTAACTTTTACTACAGCTCGATCTTCCTTATATTCCACGAGCTCCAGCAATAGGAATGATTATATTTTCATAGGTACGAGGTATGGTTCCCTGAAATTCCAAAAACTAACATTAAATATCATTAATTTCTTTAAAAACAACAAATATGACCATTGGAATTAAATAAGAGTTAATAGAAATTCAAAAAAATTTCATGACTATCGGTGAGTCATGAGATCGGTTGGTCATTTTGAATTTGCATCGGTATCAGTAGGTTGTGATCAGCATCGGTATTGGTAGCATGTGATGTGCATCGTTATTGGTAGCTTGTGATCAACATCGGTATTGGTATCATGTGATCATCATTTGTATCAGTAGCTTGTCATCAGCATCAGTATTGGTAGCATGTGATTAGCATCGGTATTAGTAGCTTGTGATAAGAATCGGTATCGGTATCATGTGATTAGCAATGGTATTGGTAGCTTGTGATCAATATCTGTATCGGTATGACATTTTCCATTGGTGAAACTGTTGCCATCGGTGCAACCATTCACTATCTATATGACCGTTCATCATCGGTGTGATAGTTCATCATCGGTGCGATCATTCATCATCAGTGCGACCATTCATCATCGGTGTGACCATTCGTCATCGATGCGACCATTAATCATCGGTGCGACCGTTCATCATCGGTGCGACCATTTGTCATCTGTGCGACCAGAAAATAACTAACGGTGATTCATAAACATGAAATTCGCACTAAGTGTCTGTTCAATCTAGAATAATTCCAGGTTAACAGTAAAACTTAAATTAACATAGTTAAACATTATGTAGACAAGATTCAAACATATGTATATACATTTAGAAATAATTAAACAAAAGACTAAATTTTCATAAATAAAACAATGCTTTGTGATTATTAAAATAACCATCTCACATAGAGTTCAACAGTCCCCCCCTTTTTGATAATCACAAATCAATTGAATAAATGAAGAGACAAGAGAGTATATCATTTTGTATGCTCCCCCCATATAAAAATAATATATGCCAAAAGATAAAAAATCATCAGATAATGACATCATAGTATAAACAAAGAGAGAATATATCAACATTGCATTAAACAAGTAGTCATTTCTCCCCTTTTATAAGAATATATTCATTTCTCCCCCATTCATCATCTCTCCTCCTTTCATTATTTCTCCCCCTTTGGGATTATCAAAAAGAAGAGTAGAAGGACGACAATCAAGAAGGAAATTCAACTTAAAAATAAGTTCTGACAAAGAGTTCAAGAACCAGATACAAATGTTAAAAGTACAACAAGTAGACACCCTATCAAAAATGACTAGGACCACTATTTTTTTGGGTGAAATAGATATTTCCCTTTCACGGAAGGAGGAATGGATGGTCCAGAGGGTTCTTTGATGGAAGGTTAATCTAGCCATATGGAGAGAGGAGGCAGGGTAGCTCGGGCCAGTAGCACAGTGGGTGCTACGGTCACATTATAAGGAGTAGATGATATTTCTGAATATGGTTGCTGAAAGGGTGGATGAATATTTGATAGAGCTTGAGACACTGATATTGGACCAGAGCAACATCTGATGAATTGAGAGGCTCTACAGTAGGAAGAAAAATTTCCTTCACATTCACAAGAAGATATCGTTTGAGAAGATTGATAAAATCTTTAATTACTACACCACCATATTTCATATCCTTTTCAAGGTTATCCTTATTCTACGTGAAACATTCTAGAGTAGGAGTGAAATCCTTCAACTACTGGACTTGAGCCTTAAAGGCTTGAGTGACTAGAGGGAGCCTCAAATTCTCATCCAAAACCATAAACTGATGGTTAAAATCACGCTTTGTATAAATCTTAGAAAATTAGTGATCCACTTTCTCATTGATCTCTTTCTATGCCTTAGTTGCATCAGCTGAATACAACTGCACCATTTTTTGGATATGATCACTATTTTATTTCATCTTTTTCAAGGAATCCAAATCCAGGATCTGCCCAAGTTCTGGTAAATATTCTTTTAAAATATCCTTTAAGGTATTGATTTCATGACCAGTGATCTTGGATATTTTAGAGGAGCTGGCCTGAGCGACAATCTGAGTGATCTTAGCTTTCAACTTCCTCAAATCAGCTTTCTTCAGGTGTTCTACCAAATTTATTAACACTTCCATCATATCAGAGATGGTTGATCTAAAACCTCCTGACAAAGAGACTAAACCACTACTTAAATCATTGAGTGTTTGATTCAAAGAGGTAATATTCCTCCCAATCATCTCAGAAGTATTGTACAGCTCCAGCTTAATGATACTAACCACTCTTTGAGTCAAAGCATCCATAATAGCCTTAGATAAATTCATAGGAGAAGGAGCAAGATCATTAGACAATTCCTCTTTTATTGTCTCTCTAACTGCAAAAAGCATCTCAGATTTAAAACTGTCAAGATCAGATTGTACCACTATAGGATCAGGTCTAGATTGAGAAACTAAAGTACCGGGTTTGTCTGGTGTCACCTGCATATACTCAGCAACTAATCAAGCCTTAACTGAATCGCATACATGTTTAGTATGTACTTCTTCTTCCACTTCCTCTAGATAATCTAAACCCTGAACTACATGACCTGGGTGTTGTTATGATGCAGCTTTTCATGAAGGATACAGATATTTCACAAACCTAGCTGTTCCAGAATTTATAGGAGAGACTCCCTCATCCACATCTATCTCATACTGTACTTTCCTTTCAGTCTCAAGAATCAGTTCTTGATCATTTAGTTTGGGTTGAGGATCAGGTTGAATCACATTTTGACCATCCACTGGTCGTGTACCTATATCATCATCATCATCTTCACTACTATCATCTTCACTACTATCACCATCACTTTCATCACCCTAATCACCTTCTTCACCACCACTGACCAATTGTTAATTTGAACTATCTTTACTATTAGATTCATACTGCTCAAAATTTGATTCTTCAGTCTCACCTTCTTCTTCATCATCTAAAAGATGTTCTATCTTTGGTAAATTGAGAGGTGGAATAGCTGGTCGAAATTCCATTCTTATTTACTTTGGAAAAACTGTATCGGGATCACTCCTGTCATAAAGAGGTGATTCGGGCTCCTTTTCAGTATCAACTTCTTCTTCAGCTTCTTCTTCTTCTGTTCCCTTCTTAATGGACTCACCAGTTTCCTTAGGAACTACTGCTTCCTCTTCTTCATCAGAATAAACAACTTCTTCACTAGGTTTTAAACTAGGATCTCTCATCCCCTTTGGTCTCATAGGATGATTAATAGGATTGAAAGAGTCATACAACTTTTCTTAATCAGCAACCCAAGCCTTCTTCCATGGGTTTCCGTTGATTTTAATCGTTTTAGAAATGTCCTTGTTAATACAGAAGCTACTACTTGATGAGATACACTCATCTCCATCATCAACACAACCCAAGAACTTTAGCATGGAAGATATTATCTTGGTGTATAACAAGGGTTGTAGCTTTCTTGGATGGCTTCACCATCTCAATAATATGGATAGAGAAATATCTACATAGGTTGACATTTTCACCATTAAACAACAGAAACAAGAGAAAAACATCTTGATAAAATATAGAAGAAAATTAACCTTTTCTATGACAGACGTGGTGTTGAATAAGCTTAAACATAATTCTACTCTCACCGTCTAACTCAGCAGCTGTTGTTCTTCTGGATTCATAATTTCCAGTAAACATCTCTAGAGATAGATCATAAGAAAATAATTCAATGGTAGGAGAGATATTACCATTATAATACTCATATCTTCCATTATGAGGTACTCTTAAACATTCATCCCACTGCTTTGATGAAAAAGTTATCTTTTTTCCCATTGATTATCGACAATATTCTCACAACTTCTGCTCCATCTAATACAATAATTATGTTTAGATAAAACACATGAACAAACTTTGGGTAAAAGACACATTCATTATCACATATCCATTCTTTCCATCCTTGAATCTCCTAATCTTTTAAAAGATCAGACTTGCTGGATAACACTCATTCGACACTCACTTCCTTTTCTGCAGTAACTACCCGTTTTTCCAACTCCGGTTTTACTGACCTTTTAGTCGTGCTGCTCGATTCTCCACGAGTGCGTTTCACAGGAGAAGAACATTCATATTTCTTGATTTTTCAATTTTTATTGTCCATTTGGAGGTTCTAGAGGATTGAGCGGTTGGAACGGTTCGAAAGGGTCGAAAAGTTTGGGATTCAGAAATGAAGAGAGAGAGAGTTCGGCGGGAGATGGAAGGTCAACTGTCTTTGGAAATAGTCGCAGGTCATTATTTTTATCATTTATGATTACACATAATAATAATAAACAATAATAACGATTTAGTAAAACAACTTCATTTTGAAAAACACTAACGGTTTCAAAAACTGTACAACTTAATCGGTAGCACAGATTGGTTTCACATATCGGTTTCACAGATTGGTTTCACAGATCAGTTTCACAGATCAATTTCACAGATCGGTTTTGCAGATTGTTTTCATAGAACGGTTTCATAGATCTATTTTACAGATCTATCATGCCTAACTCTTGTTTAATAAATTCTAACCTTTATGAGCATAAGGGCATTGTAGAAAATCAGCTAAAATATATTCAGAGTCAATTAATTTTAGAGAAATATCACCCTTTTGATAGTGATCTCTCAAGAAGTGATGTCTGACATCAATGTGTTTGGTCCTAGAGTGAGACACATGATTCTTAGAATTTTTTATTGCACTAGTGTTATCACAATTTACAGACACATGTCTAAATTGATATCCATAGTCCAACAGAGTGTGTTTCATCCATTGAATCTGTGCACAACAACTACCAGTAGCAATGTATTCTACATCAGTAGTAGATAATGCAAAAGAGTTCTGTTTCTTACTACACCATGATACTAGGGTCTTTCCTAAAAGATGACATGTTCTAGATGTGATTTTTCTATCCAACTCGCAACCAGAAAATTCAGCATCTGAATAACTCATTATGTCAAAGTGTTGTCCTTTTGGATAAAATAAAGCTAAATTTTCAGCGGGTTTAAGATATTTGAAAATTCATTTAATAGAAAGAAAATGAGATTTTCTAGGATTGGCTTGAAATCTTGCACACATACACACACTAAACATAATATCTGGTCGACTAGTAGTAAGGTAATGTAGAATACCAATCATACATTTATAATTGGTTTCATCAACTGGTTTCCCAGTTTCATCATCATCTAGCTTACAGGTGGTACTCATAGTTGTGTCACTTACCTTATTACTTTCCAAACCAAAATGTTTTAAAATATCCTTTGCATATTTACTTTGATTTAAAATAATACCATCCTTCTATTGAAAAATTTCAAATCCAAGAAAATACATTATTTCTCCCATTAAACTCGTTTCAAATTCTTTTTGCATAATCTTTGAAAAATAAGTACGTAAAGAATTTTTGGAAGATCCAAAAATAATATCATCAACATAGATTTGTAAAATCAAAATGTCTTTGGAATTTATTTTCATAAAAATACTGGGATCAGCAATTCCTTTAGTAAAACATTTTGAAATAAAAAAAATTTGTAAGTCTATCATACCAAGCTCTTGGAGCCTATTTTAAACCATATAAAACATTAAAATGTTTAAAAAACATTATTTTAGAAATGGGGGTTTCTAAATCTAGGTGGTTATTCAACAAAAACATTTTCAACTATAAAACCATTTAGAAATTCACTTTTGACATCCATTTGATATAACGTGAAATTCAGATGAGTTGCATAGGCAAGTAAAATCACAATAGCTTCTAACTGTGAAATAAAAGTTTGATGTTCAACTTGATTTCATAGAGAATCTCTAGTTTGGTTCCCTCTATCAAGATTACCAACAACGACATATAATTCTTGATTCATTAGAATCCTAGTTAATCTAGTTAATGTAGGACTAGAGATTTCAGGTTCTACAGAAGAAGATTCTAGAATATATCCAAAATTGGATGTCTTTACAGCAGGTTATTTGGTTTTCTCATTAAGGTCCAGAATTGAAAAATATTCTTCAAGATTTTTAAGAGAAGACTTAGGTTCATGTGGATCAGTTTCATCAAATTTGATGCGAACTGATTTTTCCACATATTTTGTTCTTTTCATAAAGACTCTATAAGCTTTTCTAGTTAAAGAATAACCAAGAAAAATTCCTTTATCACTTTTGGATACGAACAAGTCATGATTTTACATTGTATTGAGAATAAAGACTTTGCAACTAAAAACTCTAATGTAACTACCTTTAGGATTTATATTATTCCACAACTCATAAGGGGTCTTCTTAAGAATAGGTCTAATAAAGACTCTATTCATAATATACAAATCTGTATTAATAGCTTCGGCCCAAAAATAAATTGGTGGGTCAGATTCATTAAGCATTGTTCTTGATATTTCCTGAAGGGTTCTATTCCTCCTTTCTACTACACCATTTTGTTGAGATGTCCTAGGTGTAGTGAAATTGTGCCTATAGCCATTGTGTGAGCAATAAGATTCAAACTCATGATTTTCAAACTCACGACCATGGTCACTTTTTAGGGTCTTAATCTTAATTCCACTATGGTTTTCTACAGACTTGGAGTATTTAGTAATGTAAGAACAAGATTCACTTTTGTGAGATAAGAAATATACCCAAGTATATCTAGAAAAGTAATCTAATAGGACATAGACATAGTGCTTCCCATTTAAACTAGAAACTATAGAAGGTCCAAATAAGTCAATGTGAACCAACTCGAGAGGTTGAGAAGTTGAAAATTCTTTCATTGATTTAAAAGAAACATTATGTTTCTTTCCCTTTTGACAGAGATTACAAACTTTGTCTGATGTGAATTCAACTTTGGGTAGGTATATAACTAAGTTCTTCCAAGTAAGCTTTCTAAGTGAATGAATGTTGCAGTGTCCTAATATTCTGTGCCAAATCCAAGATTCCTTATGAAAATCATTTAAACATGAAACATTTTGCATGGATAAAGAATTTAAATCAACTGCATATACATTTTCATTTCTCACTACAGAGAATACTAAAAAAATTAGATTTAAAAACATTACAAGAATCATTTTCAAATTTAACATTGAAAACAACATCACATAACTGAGAAATACTCAATAGATTATATTTAAGTCCATCAACAAATAAAACGTTGGAAATTAAAACAGAATCAGTGTTACCAATCTAGCCTAGGCTGATGATCTTTCCTCTTGAGTTACCATCAAATGTGACATGGCCTCCATTATCTTTGATTAAGCTCTTAAATCATGAGTAGTCCTCAGTCATATGCCTTGACCATCGATTATCCATGTACCATATCTTCTTATGTGAACTATTCAAGAAAGTTTCCTACAAAACAGATTTATATGGAAAATGATTTTGGTAACCAGATATTCTTTGGTCCAGATAGGTTAGCAAGAAAAGCTTTAGGTACCTATATTTGTCTTATGGTTTTGATATAATTTACAAAATCAATATATTTTTAAAGATAAACTTTATTTGATCTATAACTATGTGAGTAACTAGTTGAGGCATATGCATTTCTAGAACTAGAACTATCACCATTCTATCTAGATTTAGGAATAAATCTAGTTTATGTAATTATCTCTATCCAGGATGATAGCCTAAACAAGTAGTATACTTTAGTGCCACATGATTTCCTAGATTTTGAGTCAGTGTATCTTTTCCATTTGTGAATTTTTCTAAGTCCTTCCTTAATTTCTCATTAGACAATTTTAGTTCAGTATTTTCCTTATGTAATTGAGAATTATTTTCCTTTTCTATATCAAGTGAAGATTTAACAGAGCTGGTCAAGGCATGCAATTTATTCAAGGTCTTATACTTTTCCTTAAATTCATTACATGTTTCTTCTAGCATATTACAATATTCAAATAACTCTTCACTAGCCATATTTTTAAATTCAGAATCCGATTCAACTCCAAAATAATATTAATTTAAAGCAGGAGTATCTAATGTTACCTTAGAGGTGTTTGTCATAAAACACATATTTGCCTTATGAGATTCTCCATCCTTAGTATAATCAGAATCACTTGAAGTGCCTTATGAATCACTCCATGTTTCTTTCATTGAATTCTTTTATTTAGTGTCCTTGTATTCATGTTTCTTTTTGAATTTCAACATTGGATAGTCTGCTTTTATATGTCCTTTCCTTTTGCAGTCATATCATACAATTTCATCACTTTTATCAGAATTGTTCCAAACATTCTTCCAATAACCCGTGTTGTCATACTTTCCTTTATTATTTGTTTCTTCGAAGATTTTCTTCTTCCTATAGAATTTATTGAATCTCCTGGCTATCTGACCCATTTTAGCATCACTGTTAGAATCTGAACTTTCACTTATTGAGATTTCTGTAGGTATGTGAACTTTCTCCTTGTCCGTTCTCTTTGAGGCAGTATACTTAAAAGACATTGACTTCCTTTTTGGTTCATTATCTTCTTCCTTATTTACTTTATGCTATTCTTCATACATCATAAGCTTACCAATAAGCTCCTTAATAGGAAAAGTACCAATATCACATGATTCTCTAATTGAGACAAATGTGCCTCTCCATCTGTCTGGCAGATATCTCAATATTCTGATGATCTGTTCTTTTGGTGGAACAACTTTTCCAAGTGAGATCATAGTGTTGAAAATTTCATTGAACCTGAGATACATATCAGAAATAGGTTCATCAGAATTCATTTTAAAATTATCATATTTAATGGTATATGTGTTCAATATCATTTCTTTAACATTGGTTGTTCCCTCATGGGAAATAACCCAACTGTCCCAAATTTCATAATCACTTTTACAAAATATATACGATTGAATTCTTCATCTCCTAAAGCATAATACAAAGCATTCATAGCTTTAAAATTATTATTGTAAGAAATTTTAGTACGTTCATCCCAAATAGTTCTTTTAGTTTCTGTAATTTTTTATTTGGTCTCTATAGAAGTCCAGATGTCAAATCTCATACTCTCTAAATGAATTTTCATTTTATGCTTCCACTGGGAAAAATTTGTACCATTAAAGAAAGGTGGCCTATTGGTAGCAAAACCCTCTAATCTATTGTCCATAGTTAGATTTTAACAAATATATTTAAAGAGATAAAATATTGAACTAACATAAATTTATGATCATGAAGATACAACTAAAATCATAGTTGAAAAAGCAGAGTATTTTCAAAAACTGTGATAAACAAAACATTCCTTTGATACCAAATATTTGACGGAGAGGATACTCAAGAGGGGGTGAATTGAGTTCCAATTAAAATTTATGTTTAAAATATCTCTATTAAAATCCCCCAAATTGAATAACAAGATAATTTGTATTGAATTTTTATTCGAGTAAAGGGTCAGCTAGGTTCCCAAGAGATTGATTAGTTCTTAGTTAATTAAATATAAAGATTAATTAACTTTTGAATCTAACCTAATACTTTACAATATATACAAAAAAGTTCTAGATAAACTATCAAAGTAACTTTAAAACAATTTTATATTTCATAGTGATTGGCAGCATAATATTCAATATCGGTTACAACTAAAATAAGTAAGCACAACAGTTTTAAAACAATATGTTCAGTATCAAGCCGAGACTTAGTCCTCTTAAACAATTTAAATAAATTTTGACCCACACCCTGGATCGGGGTAAACAACAGTACAGAGACTGTCCAGGTACTAAGACCTCTACCACAGTTCGTCATGGGAAAACAAAAACAATAGCACACATGTTATCCAGGACACAAATGACCTCTTCCACAATTCATAGTGGGATATATTAATGACTAAGAAGTATGGAGAGATGATTTAGTATTCTCCAGTTTTTTCTAGGAGTTAGTGAGTAAATACAAAACACACTGCTCAAAAAGTAAATGAATGAAACACAATAGATCTAAACAGATAGACATGAGTTTGAGCGAACTATGTGTTGTGAGTGAATCTTTGGACTACATGGATTTATGTAAATTAAGCTCTGAGTCCTTCTCTGTTTTTTTTTCAAGAAAACATGGTGTCGTAGTTCTTGTTTCTTCACTTCCAGTGTAGGTGTTCAGCTTGAATGTGAAAGCATTCTCTGTATTACTTCAGCCTCTTCTTTGAACTTGTATTCATGATGAATATGAGTGTTATTCAAGTTCCTCATGTTTTCTTCTTTTCTTGTATGCGTGTGCATGAAAGAATTATTTTCTCTATACCTCTTCACATCTCAGTTTTACTACAGCATGATCTTCCTTATATTCCTCGAGCTCTGACAATAGGAATGACTACCTTTTCATAGGTACGATTTACGGTTCTCTGACATTCCACCAACTAACATTAAATATCATTAATTTCTTTAAAAACAACAAATATGGCCGTTGGAATGAAATAAGAGTTAATAGAATTTCAAATAGTGTTCATGACTATCGGTGAGTCATGAGATCGGTAGGTCATTTTGAATCTGCTTGAGTATCGGTAGGTTTTGATCTGTGTCGGTATCGATAGCATGTGATCAGCATTAGTATCAGTAGCTTTTGATCAACATCGATATTGGTAGCATGTGATCAGTATTGGTATCAGTAGCCTGTGATCAGCATCAGTATCAGTATCATGTGATCACCATTAGTATTAGTAGCTTGTGGTCAGCATCGGTATCTGTAGCATGTGATCAACATCGGTATCAGTAGCTTATGATTAGTATCAGTATTAATATGACCATTGCCATTGGTGAAACCATTGCCATCGATGAAATCGTTTATTATCTGTTCAATTTTTCATCATCGGTGTGATCGTTCATCATCGGTGTGACCATTCATCATCGGTGCGACCATTCATCATCGGTGTGACCTTTCATCATCGGTTCGACAATTCATCATCGGTGTGACCAGAAAATAACTAACAGTGAGTCAAAAACATGAAATTCACACTAAGTGTCTATTCAATTTAGAATACATCCAGGTCAACAGTAAAACATAAGTTAACATAGATAAAGATTATGTAGACAAGATTCAAACATATGTAAATACATTTATAACAAATTAAACAAAATACTAAATTATCATAAATAAAACAATGATTTGTGATTATTAAAATAACCATCTCATAGAGATTTCAACACATTAACTTCTTAAATACCACAATAGAATACATAAATTAATTTTATAGGTAATTTTTTTGGAATAATACTAATCTTAGAGGTTATATGGTGTTACGAAAAAAAGGATTTCTAATGTAGTGGAATATTTTTTCTCAACAAA
The DNA here is from genome assembly GCA_963277665.1 of Viscum album. Lineage (NCBI taxonomy): Eukaryota > Viridiplantae > Streptophyta > Magnoliopsida > Santalales > Viscaceae > Viscum > Viscum album. The sequence goes on from OY728162.1 coordinate 229,422,353, forward strand.
TTTTAGTTTTGTTTTTCATTAACATATATAAAACCCTATTAAATCATGTAAAATCAATAAATATAGTATCCCAAATACAATAATATTTTATTATGTTAGTGTAATTTCCTATATCCATCTACTCTTGCATCAATTGGGGAAATAATTCATAATTCATGTGTATGGAGTAATACCGCTCTACAAACTGCTGTAATTTGTTTTCTATCTCCATCTCTCAAGAATATTTATAGTGAAAAAAATAATATTTATATATATTATATTAATTAAATAATTATCAATATAAAAATTTAATATATCATTTATATTCTTGGTACTCGTGCACATAAAAATTTTACCATCATTCATGTGTACATGTGAATTACCACCTCCACGAAGCAATGTGATTCCCTATTAATGACCAAATCACATTGAAGATATATATATATATATTTATATATTTAAAGAACTAATATGATATATATAATAATATTAAAATTATGTAAATATATAATAATATTTTACTTCTTTCCATAATGATCGTCGGAAAAAGGAAATGATACTCTTACCTATATATGACCTACTGTCTCAATGGATATAAAGTAGTTTATTTTTCATAATCATATAAATTGGATTTATTTAAAATAACCATTGAAATATACAAATGATAATTAATTCATGATTATTATTCTAGATATGATGCAATAATGATATCTTTGTCCATAATTAACCTGACAAATTTATGTTGGACTTATGAACCAAATATAATTAAATCATCTGATATGGACTTCAATAAGTATTCTACTGTATAAAAAATTGTAATAATAGATATAAATAGAATAAGAAACAAAAAACATGTTATTAACCAAATGTAACATAATATATTTTTATTATTCAGTATGTTAATGATCAAATCTGATGAATCAAACTCAAGGAAATGAACATTCATTTAAAATAAATCTTAGAATATTTCTTTTATTATTCTGTTTTTTTATATATCAATAATTTATAAAAAGTAATGAATTTTTTTACTATTATTAAATGATATTTTAATTTATTTTTTACATATGTTTGAATTTTTATAAATTAGTTTTAAATGATTTTTTTTTGTTTTCCGAATGAGGCACTTTGTGTCTTTTCTGATTTTTTTTGAAAAGAATATTTTTTAACTTATATTGAATAAACACATTTTCCCACCTTAATGAATGATTTTTTAATTGTATATTACCTTACGAGTTAATTTTTTTATTTTACACAAAACATTTTTCATTTCTCTGTTCGTAGTTTTTCTAAAAATTATGTTATTTAGAAATTAAAATGTTATTTTCTTTAAGAATGATTTTAGGATGAATGTTTTCAAGATTTATGATTATGTTATGGTTCATGGGAATTGTTATGATACTGGGTGGCACTATTATTAACCATGTATGGGTTGATATGTTATAAAGAAACTATGGGTGGTTCCTTGATAAATCATGTATATGTTGTTATGTTATAACCTATAATTCATTTTGTAAGGAAGTCAACCATATGGTTATTATATATATGAGATGTAGTTAACTGATTAGGTTTTTCATGTCAGATAATAGGAATATAGTACAATAGTTATTATAGGACTAAATTTTATGGTTAATATATGAGTTAATGTGATTTTTACTTAAGGTAATATTTGGAAGTAAATCATGAAGGTCATCCATGAGTAGCCCCATGTTTCCCCTTGTTGCTAGCATGTATTATCTATGTCTGTGGATGGTTTAAAAAGTATTATTTGTGAAAAAATGAGCATGAAATTTTTTATAGGGAAAATTTTAATTTCATACATTCAATGAACATTGATGATTATGGTAAATATTATATGGTCATTCATTTCTTCATTGAACTAATATATTTCTTCTTTTTATGTCGCTTATAGATATTTTTTGTGCTCATCCCATATTATAAATATGTTTTTCATAGGGTTTAAGGATTATTTGGGACAAGGATGAGGTAAAGATGGAATTTTTTAATATTTATAATGAAAATAATCCATTTATTAATTTAAAATGTTTTATATTTTGTGAAAATGGACATTGAGTATATGTGTCCATTTTAAATAAATGGGTTTCCTAGGTAAGAGTTTTTCATAATTATATATAACTCAAAACTGAAATGATCATCATGATTATAAGAATGTTAATTCTTGTTCAGAGATACTAGAATACATATTTTTTATGGATGAGTCTTTATAAGGACCGTCAGTACAATATCACAACCATGGATAGGATCAATTGATCCCTAAGAATTTTTCATTCCTAGCTTAATCATGAGGATCCTTATTCTAATATCAAAACCAATGAAATTAACTGAATGTATTTACATAACACCATTTCTTCCCCTCTCATCCATAAATTTGGACTTACAACTCTATTATACTCGTCCATATATATGGATCTCCAATACCACCAACATCATCCATATACGTGGAACAATGTGTCCATAATTCAAAATATGGACTTGGGGAATCATGTCCACATTCCTAAAACTCACAAAAAGACCACCAGTTCCTGGATCCATAATCTAAAATCGAATATGTTCCATTAATTAATCCCTTATGAAGTTCAACAAACATGAACATTTAACACAGTAAAATAACAAGGAAATTCCTTATCATCATTCATTCATTTCCAAGATTTTGACATAAATAAGATATAAGAAACATAACTAGGGTATACAGAACACCCACTCCCTCCATCATCAACTTAGACCCATCAGTAAAACACATTGGTTCTATATCAATGTGGCACCTATAACCATATTTACCCTACCCTAAAATGATATTATATCATTCTTGAAATGGGTATCCACTTGGGTTGTTTAGTTCATCAAATATGTAGATTAATACCTCATTGGATCCTTAAAAACAATACGTATGTGGAGGAATCCATCATGGGATATATTTTAGGGCACACATACCACAACCAACTCTATATCATCCCACAACCTCATACGCTAGAATAGGGTAAGATACAAATGTGATTTTTCCTCATTCCCATCTAAATTTAAAACCACTTTGAGTCACGACCACGTCCCACTAACATTGTAAAGTCGCATTATTACACTAGTTGAGTATTCTTGTGAACTCATACCATGTCATCCATTCATTATCCTGACCCCCACATGGGTCTCATTCCATGTATCACTATAAATGTACATATAGATTTAATTATAGGAGAAAGAACCTCTCTGGTATAAGTAATGAAACCTCAAAACATCTTAAAAGTCCTCAAAACACATAATGGTATTAAACATCATGTTATCCATGGATAAATACTCCAAATGGAATCCTTTTATTTCCAATATTCTATCAAGGTAACAATTTCATCTAGAATCATTAATAGGTTAACAATGGGGTAGTACCAGACATGTACTCTAAAATATTCAGTCTAGCCATATATTTCTATGCTCCATGAACACCTGGGGTCTGTTCATGTAGTACTACAAGAACATGGAAGACATTGGGAATTATTATTCACTACTACTCATCCACATACCCCTTACAGGGTGTGTCTACCCCAAGTACTCAGCCACATGGAATGTTCTTCCATTACACAATGTATGGTTCTAGAACTCAATTTTCCAAACTACTCGTCTACATAGACATGTACCAATACACATAGTTTACTCCATTTAGAATGTTTGTAATTTTAAAAAACTCAAAATTCAATTAATATTAAGATCACATTACATGTTTTCTTTAAAAAACATGTCATGTGTTTAGGATTCCAAAATATGTAACCAATCGGAACCTCCTCAAACCCCCATCATTCAATGATTGAGCACAGGTTAACCCCATAGGGGGTCCTGAACTGTTATCAATGGTCTATGAATATTATAAATAAATATCTATTGGGGACACATCATAGAACTCATAAAAATGCATACATTAGCGAGAAAATGTTAATGATTCATGTATAAATATGATACTAAAATCCACCACACCATGATCTGGTATCAATAAATGCACTATAAGAATTACAATGTCACTCCATCACCCATAGCTCATGGTTAGGAATATGGGTGTGGAAGAATCCCCCAACATCATAATTTAATGTGGTAGGATTTGTTGAATTAATTCAATTTGTATAATTTTTTCAAAATTTACTGTTGAAATACTTATCCCAAATCTCAATACATGATGGGGGTTTAGGTCTTTTATAAAAAATCCATCATTAAATAATGAACAACATAGTGATATTCTCATTCTAAACCTCCATTCAAAAGATACCCCCAACTGAACATGAATGGAAAATTTTATATTGAATTAATTAAATAATAAATAGTCCATAATAATTTAACAAATGATATTGGGTATTCTCATCTCTATAATGAGAGTACACTATGATGTTATTGATGTATACTGACACATAACTATCCAACCCCAAAATAACAAGACTAAATCCTATCTTCCTTAGTCCCCCATACCTATAAGACACTCATCACACCTAGAGTAGTTCATTTCATTCTCAATGATTCGTATTCAATTCAAGAATTCATGGAAAACAATTCCAAATAACTCAAACCATATACCAAAATATATTTACATTCACCTCACATTTTTTCCTCTACGATCTCATTAAGTTTTAACACAAATATGGTCTTATATTACACAAACATAAACAGTTCTCTAACTCATGCGAGTCAGGACCCATGAAAATTCATCTCACTATCCCAAACCAAAAAATCTAAAGGACATATTGTGCTCCTAATCTAGCTCATAACAACTAGGTACGTCATTAACACAATATCACTACTTAAGAGATGAAGCGAAATACTCTTTCATGTTGAAGAAAGAATCAATAGCCAAGAACTCTATTTTCTTCCACAATAATTGTAACACCCCATGATTTCGTGGTACATTTCTTTTTAGATAAATTCAATAGATTTTATTTCATGCAACACAGACTTAGCATGCGTTACAAACAATTTGAGTTTCGGTGAAACAAAAAATGAGAATTAAATTTATTTAAATTATATATTTATCACTTATCAATTAAATATAGTTATATGGATAATAATAAATAATTTTTAAATTTTATTTATAATTATTTCAAATAAATAAAAAATATTTATAATGAAATGTATATGTTTTAGTAGAAATGGTATATGTTTAGAAATATTATTTTCTTAACAGAACTACTTTTTATTTTATTTTGTGAACAATAATAAAATTAATTTTATCCACTCTTAGAAATTTAATTTTTAAAAATAGAAATAATTTTGGAATTCTTAATTTCAAAATTATCTTAGGGTGGAATTTTGGAAATTATCTAAAAAAATTAAGTTGTGATGAATAGTGAAAATTATTGCATTGATGATAAAAACTGACTATTTCGTTTAAATAATTATTTTACTATAAATATATTTCAAAGAAACAATAGATAAATAATACCTATATTAATCTAATATAGTTCATTGGAATAATTTTATAATTGAATTAGATATAAATATTTACAAAACTTCTGAATGTCACTTTTACCCGCCTTCTAACCACATATCTGGATTAGCATTAAACATAATTTCACAACTTCTATGGATTTAATTTTGAAAAATGACATAAATTGTTGTAATAAGTATGAAAAATATGTTCTAATATAATATAAATATATTTTGGTCAATAGTATGTTTTAAAATTTATTTACCACGGCTAAATATAAATAGAGTAATTAAAGGTAAAAATGATATTATAATAATATAAAATTACCCCAACAGTTGTTCTAATTTCATTTTATAGGGTTTTTTCATTTAAAATAATCCTTATTTAGAAAATATGAAATTTTTTATTCCACTTGTGCAAGATTAGTACATTCATTATACATTATTTAATGAATAGTTAAAAATATCATATTTAAATCTTACTGAAAAAATAAATTTCAATATGAGATTATACATAAGATAAATTCTATTATAATTATTCATTTGAAATATATGAAATTTATCTTCATCATAATAATTTAGTTTTAATTTTCTTGGAATAAATAACTTATTTAAAGGCTTGTATAATAACGATAGAATAAATATTTATTTTATTGTGATATCAAATAAATGATATGAAAAATATTAAAATAAATATAAATTGATTTAATTAATGACATCCAAAAAATATATATATAAAAAAGATATGTTATTTACATATCGTAAGTATCGGTTCGATGTTTTTGTGTCATTTTCATATTTTTAAAAATGAAAATACTGAATTGTATCAAAATTGACATAAATGATACTTTAAAATAAATACTATTTTATTAAATAATATAAATGTCATAAAAATATAGGGTTAATCCAAATAAATTTTATAGTTTTAATTATGTAAAAATTTATCCACGTGGGGTTATTGTGGAATTTTAAAGTAACTATATTAACCTTATAGTATAAAAAGACAACTAGACATGGTTTGAATTAAACTAGTTAAAAAAGTGTTAAATCTATAATATAAGGTATGTTTTGTGACATAAACTTGTCTAAAAATCATTGTTTATGATTCTTCTAACCCATACTCATATTATACTATAAATAAATCACATTAGAGATATTTTAAACGAAAATCATTTTATAATAAATTAATTTTTTTAGAGTATCTAAAATTGCCTATCCACTCTTCTATAATGGGAACCTCTCATTCTATTTTATTCACACCTCTAAAGTACTTTTCCTCATCCAAAAACTATTCATTTATCCTTATGAATGATCTAAATCCATCATCGAGGATATACATTGCGATGAAATCGACATAAGGAGTCCTTTTGTGCAAATCAATAGGAGATACTCGAAAAAGAGTAAATTGTTTAACAATTCAATTCATTTTATTTTCTTTTTATAATTTATTTTACTAAGTTGTATCGACACTAAATTAATCACTAAAAAATATAATATAATATGAGATGTTGTTATGGTTGTGGTATAACTATATTCATCCTATTACCCAACCTATGAAATGAAATATCACTATGTGTGCGTACGTACAACATACTGTCTCCACATTGTGGTTTAAAACGTTTTTCATCTATACTGTATTTAAATTTATATAATGATAAATATGAAGGATATAAATAATAAATACGACATTATATTGTTTCTGTATAATTCATTTTCCATCCAATTCTATACCATTTAATCGTTAATGGAATGATTCCATCAGTCGTGCATACGTATGACCTACCGTCTCCACGATGCAATGAGATTCACCCTTCATGTTAACCATTAAAGAATGATTATAAAATTATATATATTGAATAAAAACGAAATATATAACATAAAAATTCTAATTTAAAAATATTTATATGTGTCATTTACTTTCTTCCATTGAAAACTATTAGAAAACGAAAACATTTTTCAGGTATACCTATGGCTTACCATCTCCATGAAAGGTGTATTCCATTTCATATATCTATATATTATTTAAATTAACATTCATAATATCTATGATATAGAAATCATGTTTTACATCTTTGAATAAAAAAATCAAGATCTATGTAATACAATCATGAATTACAATTAAAAACACGTACGGTAAACAAATTAGTTATTACCCGAAATGATGCTTTAACTTATACTAATTAATAAATGGGTAATATAAAGTAATAAATGATTCATATATGATATAATAAATACTATTATTATTTTTTAGAAGTTAATAATCTATTAAAAACCATTATACAAATGTTTCAAACATGTAGATAGAGTATCAAACCTAAGGTAAGGGAATTTTGCCTCACTTTTAATTTTCCTGAGATATAAGTCATGTTCACCACATGTTTCTTATGTGCAGTGTATATGATTCCCCTATTATATTTGATATCATCAATACATTTTTCTTCATTGTGTTTAAAGATTAATATTATGATATTGGAATAATTTTTTAAATGTTCAATGTGGTATGGAATGCATTGAATGTTTAAAAAATAATCCTTTCTCTTTTTCAATATTCTCAATATTATCATACAAATTTATTTATATGTTTATAAAGGATTATAAATAAATTTTTATGTAGATTTTTAATTTAAATAATATGTTTTAAAAGAAATATTTTTAAGGTTTTATGTAAGGTAATCTAAATAAAACATTGTTTTAAATGTTTTAAAATTTTATTCTCCTAAATTGTTCACATTAATATACATGTTTTTACAATATTTTTAAGGATTAATTTATATGGACATGAATGTTTTAAAATGTTAATTCCTTTTAAAAATATAAAAGTTTTTACAAAACATTTTTTTAAAAATATCCTTTTAAATGTATTTTTTTATATGGGTTTAATTGTGAATAATTTTTTTCAAACAAAAAGGGGTATTTATCTCAAGATAATATGTTTTTAATATAGTATTTTAATCTACGTTAACAGCCTTTGTTGGATCCTATTCTTAATAGAGGTTATTCTATTATGGTATCATTTTCCATATTTTATTGAATGGTTTATGATCCTTATTATTTTTTATGTCCTATTTAGATACCATTATTCATTTATGGTTAAAATATTCATATTTCATATATAATATTTTAATATGAATGATTATGTTGTTTCTATTTAAAACATTTCATATGAGGCATCAATTGGAAATTGTAATTGATGCAAGTGGCCCTCTATATCCCCTCTATGCATCGGTAGGTCTCATGAGGCAAACTTATTTTTGGCATGTGGCTTTGACGGTATGTTTATGTATGGTCTTACCACGATACCTTGATTGTGTTGTTATGATGTACAAAATTATGAATTCCATCATATGAGATTAGTTATTGTTATTACATTTGATTATTTGACTAGAATAATATCAATATTAATGTTTAAATGGAATTATTTGATTTCTTATTTCCTTATTATGTTCTAGTTTATGTTTAAAGGGATCGTGTTTCAGTTTTATACTATCCTTACAATTTCTGGTTATTTATGAATGCTTTTGTTGTATTGCATAACCTTAATGATCATCTGATCTCAACCCTTTCATATGTTTTATTTTTCTAGATTTCCATGTAGTATTTTTTGATTTATATGTAGGTTTAATCTAGGAGAATAATGGCGTTCTCAAATAATTAACTATGTTACATATTATGTTTCGAATTGCAATGAATGGTTCATGTATATAATCTATTTTCCATGATTTCTAAATTGATTAGTCCATCAGGATTTGATTCCTTTTAATCATGCCAATGTATTATCAAAATGAACTAACTTTGAGATTCTGGGGTCCGGGAGTTACAATAATGGTTAGAACAAGTAGTTTTAACACCCGAAGGGGGGTGAATTGGGGTATGGTAGATTTAAAAAAATCACCCTTCATATCTTATATCATTGTTAAAAAAATCATATCTCTCTTTCCCATAGAAATGTATGAACTAAAATGAAAGAATGAACGAGACATAGAAATTTTACTTCATTCACCCTCACCAGGATGAGCCCAAAGAGAATAAAATGACAATGTCCCGATGTTAAAAATCTCCTAAGTCTCACTTACAAAATAAAGACTGGTCCAGTTCACTTCTATACCTAGTCTCACTACCTTTAAAATGCATTGGGATATCATACTACTTCGAAATAGTCACTACCTCGATATCTCTTTCGATAGCTCACTATTGGTTGATATGATCGCCTTCTTCCTCTTCCCTTTCTCACTTCCATGGAGAGGATTCAAACATATTGTATGGACATGTACATATATTTATTAGCAATAATGAATACATCCTAAATTTTACGTGGCTAATTTATTGATGTTATAAATTCATCTACTTGATGAATACCACATTACCATAGTTCAGTAGGAATTCCATTCAAAAAACATTCCTCATGATCACTATCTTGGAGAAGCTCACACAACCTTCACAAAACATCCCAATTCATTACTAGTATAGACTACATTCACAACACCAGCACCATAATGAATGTCTCCACTTTTTTAAGATCAACCACCCTTTATGAACCAACATTATTTTGTGAACCACAAACATGTTTTTGAAGTTCACATTGCCTTTGCTAAGCTCACAAATTTCTATTAGCTTTTTATAGCCTCCACGATCATTAATAATTTTGAGGTGATTACAAATTTTGGTCACAATTTATAGAATTCATGAAATTATTTTCTCTTTGACCAATTTCTCAAGAACAACCTTAACTAATCACCTTAATAAATTTGGAACCTTATAATTTTTTAAGTCTTTTTATCTCTTTTATGAGGGGGTTAAAGACAATATATAAGCATTTGCATCCATTACAAAAGCTCTCATCTTGTTTTTCTCCATTTTGTGATACTCTCAAATATTGTTATTGAAGATCTATATTTAATGACACTATAAAAAATTCCCAGAATTCATGAATATTCTCTTAGTTGTAGAGAGTACCATATTTTCATCACTCATTAGTGATGCTCCACTTCTTGTAGTTCTATAGATTACCTTCAACACATCATACACTCGTGATTCTCCACACCATTGTGGAACCCACCCTTAATAAAACTAATTATTTCTACATACTTTTATGATACATTCATATAAATCCAACTTTTGTGATGATTGATCCATCCTATATGTTTCTAACGCCAAAAAATGGAAAATTGTAGGAAAAGGCTCTACCTTATATACTTATTTTTATGTACCACATCCAGAGAATCCATTACTTTTTCTTGGACATTTTTCAACATTACTTATCAACAATCTCTTTGGAACACCACAAATTACCATGGAAACCTTAATTTTCAACTAACATAATCAACCTAAAAAACTACAATGTTTCATTGAGTTATTTTTCAAAAAAATACCCCATGTTGGTATATTAACAACTCTTCACATTTTGGAACCATCTTAAAGATGTTACCTCTTCTTCCAACAGTTTATTTTGGTTATTCAAATAATTATTAATGATTTTACCCAACACACCCTCTAATCCTACAAGATCCTTTCTCCACATGAGAAAAAATATTAGTATAAAAAGGATCATTATTGAATCACTTCATTCCAAAACTAGTATACTTATTTCATCACTAAACCTATATATCGTGATATATAACCTTTGATTGATCATCTTTAGAATCAATCGATTTGAAAATGAAGGTAACATCATTGTGGTATGTAACATGTTAAAAAGTATAAATAAATATATTAGGGAAAAACATATAACATGTTGGTGAGAGGGGTCACACATCTATAGTTTTATCTGAGGGGGGTTGACTTCACTCCAAGATATAATTGATGATGTTGAAATGATTCTTTGGGTAAGGCCATAGTCAGAATGTACACAACTTGTAGTTTTTAGGCACTTTCTCCAACTTCACATTCCCTTTATCCACTATCTCCTTGATAAAATAATAATTTATTTCAATGTGATTTGTACATGATTACTGAAATATATTTTTTTCTAATATATTTAGAACATTAATTTTCATAATATATTAAAATTATATACATCACTGGAACTCCCACATCATCATACTATGATATCATCCACTATAACTATGTGAATGCTTGATTAATTGCAATATATTCATCTTCAATGGTTCTTAATGAAATAAAATCATGTTTCTTTACTATACAAGAAATACACAATAAAAAAATAGAATGAACCTCCTGACCTTTATTTTCTATCATTTTCAGATCTAGACCAATCTACATCTGTATATACAAATAACTCTTGATTTGATTTTTTGTTGTATTGGAAAAAAGATCTATCACACATGGATGTACCAAATTATTCATTTTAATATGTGTAAGTTTATTTATTTAGGGATTAATTGATATTTTGATTCTTGTAATGTAGAAATAAAAATATCCAGTCCTGTTGATGTCATATACAATAGAAAATCAATGTCTTCCAAATATTCTACGAATCATCATCCTATGATAGTTTCATATAGGTAGACAATGGAGTCATCATATCATTGAAATTATCCATCCCAAATCTTCTCAAAACCTCATTTTCATATTCTGATTGATAATTTAATGTTAAATTCATCCCTTGTGTATGTGTTTAGTAAACCAAGGAAAAACATTAGTTCACGAATCATTGACATTTAAAATTCAATTTTCAAGGGATTTTAAAGTGTTTACATTTTGATTCATCAAATCCACCAAATATTATGTCATTAACATACCCCAACACAATAATCCTTTAATTACTATCACTGTTGACATAGAGGTTTTAATAAACTTCCCCCACACTAAAAATAATGTTTCTTAGAAAATGATCACATTTTTAATACCATGCTCTTGATTCTTGTTTCAACCCATATACTACCTTCAATTGAGAAAATATTTGTTCTCATATTCATGAATGAGAAAACCATCTGGATACTCAATATAAATATCTTCTTATAGAACCCCATTCAGAAATGATGACTTATTGTCCATATAAAAATAATTAAACCTTATTTGAACTATAATATCCATGAATAATATGATTATATATGGCCATGAAACTGTGGAAAATGTTCCATTAGCATCGATACACATATATCAAGGAGTACCATTTTCAAAGTAATCACTATTTGTTTTGAATCACTATTACATATTCATTAATCATGGTATGATAGACCCATTTGGTCCCACTAACATTGTTATTCATTGGTCTCAAAACAATCTCCCATATCTAATTTTTTTATATTTTTTTAAATATCTATATTTATAGAAAGAAATTAGTTCTACAATCTAGCTTTTTAATCAAAACATGTATATTCTACATGAGATAGGAAATATTACTACTATAATGAATTATTTCATATTTATTAAATGACACTACATGATCACCAATGATATTCTGTCTAAAAAATTTATCTTGATTCATTTCATTTCATGATGTTACATATTTGAATTCATTCTTTTCATCATGAGTATCATCTTTTATGTAATCATTTTCCATTTCAAATCCCCCTAAGGTGGTTACCTCCAACCCACATTTATCAAGAAAGTAGTCACATTATTGTTGTAAATTTTATTCATTCTCTACTATACTCACATCATTTCATTCAAATACCTTTCCAAGACTCTTCTTTAAACATTTATATGCTTTATATTTTACTAGATATCAAATAAAAATCCTCTCATCTTATCATGATTCAAATTTCCTATGTTTCTCTTTATTGAGAAAAAAACATTTACTTCCAATGATTCAAAAGTATTTCAATGTTGGATTGTTCCCATACAATTACACATATGTAGTCATTTATTCCATTGGACACAATATATCCCAATTTAATATATAGACCATTGTTAATATTGCTTCCATCCAATGTTTATTTGGTGGGACTTTTTCAATTAGAATTTTTTGGACCATATTATTGATGATCAAATTTCTCTTCTAAACCACTCCATTGAGTTGAGGAGTTATTAATGAAGAGAATTGATTCCTTATCACATGAATATTGGGTTAAGTTTATACTTGTCTATTTTTAAGTTTCGAAAATTTATCAGTAGGATACTTTATAATCTTCTGTAAAAGCATCATTTTAGATTCTATATGAAACTATTTTATGCAATTGAAGATATCGTACTTGTGGGAAATGAAAAAAAATTCCATCATGATGAAATAATCATTTAGAATAAAAAAATTCTTCTTCATGACAATGGATCTTGGTGAGATAAGTCTGTATACATCTTTATCGTCCAATTCAGTCACTATGACTACCAATTTCTCTTATCACTTGCATGCATTTATAATGTTCTACCCTTATTGAATAGAATCACGTTTATGAGTACGATCATATGATAAATTAGGGAGACCTTGTGTTTCATCACATTTGAACAGATCATTTATGAATGTATGGTGAATATGTCTAACCAATTTATGTCATAACCTTTTTTCTTCCACTCTAGATAAAAAATCACATATATTCTTTCCCACTTACATGATAGAGATTTAACTTCATTATTTTTTCCTATATAACAACTACAATATAACTTAATTTGATGATACAAATATTCTTAGTAAATATTATTGCATTCCTTGAGTCACATACTTGACTAACAGTAAGAAAGTTTGTGACAAATACATTTAATAACTAATACATCATCACCTCTCATTTCTTTTCCCCCAAATTTAGAGTTTACCAATCCAATAATATTCTTTTCTTCATCATTTCTATATTTTAAAACACGTCTGTTGTCATATTTTATGCTTGTAACAAAATCCTTATTAAGTGTCATATGGGATCACTATCCAATATCAACGATCTATATACCAAAATGATCTTATTCTTTAAGGACAATATCCACAACCACTGCATGCTCAGAACATTTACTTTTGATACTTGTTTTTCACATCATAAACATTGTGGATTAATAATATTTATTTTCCTCGTAGTATTATGGAAAAAATCTTTTTTTAGAAATTAAAATATAGTTTTAGTTTTTATCTGATTTGATGATACATTGAGCTGCTGCATATGACCACATTTAATCTTCTTCAACACAATTCTCTACATTTTTTATGAGAAATATCTTTCCATGTGTTCGGATAGCCAACTCATGAAATAGTGACCATTAAATTTTGTCCTTGAATATTGCGTTCTTTATGGTATCCTTTGTTGGTATAGTTCCCTTCAGTAACACTTAGCTATGGAACATATATTTTATGTGTTTCCCATCTATCAAAAACTATAACATCTAATGATTCATGCATTAATGTGTGTCACTTCCACACTACTATCTTTACCTTGGGATCTCTGAATGTTCTCATTGTTGTTTGTACCGAAAAAAATAATCAATCTAAGATCGTGTGTTTGTGATCTTATACCAATCATTATTACTTTATGTTTTCAATCAAGCGCCAAACATGCTATATCATTTGAATTTGAATATTTATTATTTTATTCTTGTCCTCTATACTCCACTCATGTATTTTTTATCACTTTAATGATCTTAGTTCGTGATGTAAAAGTGACTGTCAAGAGTGTTTCTTGATCTTTAACTTCTCATCGAAGGCTGACAACATCCTCTCCAATTTATTCAATATGTTTGATTTGATCTTTTATTATGTTATTCAAACCAGAAATAACAATTTTGAGTTCCTCGACTATGTGCTTGTACTCACTAATAATTTATTAGTTCTATAGAATAAAATGCTTAATATTTTTAAACTCTTCGTATGTATCAGACTTCTCAACTTCTTTCTGTTGCATGTAATGTTTGGCATCATGAAAAAATCTATTTGATTTCACTATTTTGGATCTCCAAACATTCATCTACTCAAGAATGGCTTCTAATTATCCTTTCATATCAACTCTTCCTTTGAATCCCTCTTCATCATTTTCTTATTTCTCCCTTGTCTGGGAGATACTTAGAACTGCTAACATATCATTTTATATACTATAATTGCATTTATCCATATCATTAAACCCATAGTTTTGTGAACTCTAATTTTCATTTGAAATGGTATACTACTTTTTGTTGAAATTTATTTATAATTTTTCTGAACTTTTAAATAGGATAATGGTTTCTTCATGGGAATTTTTACTTCAGACATATCATCTTCTAGAAACATCTTTGGAGAAATTTCTACATGATGTCGATGCTTTTCAAATTGAAATAATGCAAGTTGTTATCCCCCATTGAACATTCCTTTTCCTCTTTATATGTTTGATTAAAGTAATAACATGAATCCATCTATCTCTTCCTTTTCCTTCCCATTATCAGTATTTTTCTTATTTGGAACTCTAAATTCCGCTTCTTTAGGCTTCCCATTTCCCATAGAATCATTACCATTATTTCTCATTTCATATGCAACAAGTTTATTATGAAAACTATCCGATGTAAAATATTTTAGATCTATATCTTCTAGCATAAAAACTAATGGATTGAATGTAGGTTTATGTATTTTAAAAATGCGCTTAATGATCTTTACATATTTAAAAATATCCTATAAGATCATGCATGTCTTCCATAATGACATTCACATAGTCCAGGAATAAATCAACAAATTCGTCAGGGGTGATTTTTAGATCCTAATACGTGTTCCATAGAATATGTATCATTGTTTCATTAACTTTAGATTCAACATTATTGATATTTAGAATCATTTCCCACATATGATGTGATAAATTACATGACATCACCTTCACATAGATTGTTTTAGTTGTGGAGCCTCATAAAGCCTTGATTTGTTCGATTTCAAAATCTAATTCCATTTTTTTCATCTTCCCATAAAGAAGAACTTTCTATACTAACTAAATTTCAATGCCTAGATTATATAAGGAAATTAATTACTAATGATAATAAGTAGTGATTCATCTAATTTTTCTATAATTGAAAATTATTTTCGTCAAAGATTATAATCCCTCTGTGATTGACAACCTCAATTGAAATTTTTGAGAGAGAGACACTATGATTAAACTATCACCATAATACCAATTATTATCACACCTAGGTTAAATACCCCGAGGGGTTGAGTTCGATTTTGATAGATTAAAAAAATACCCTTCAGTTATTTTTTATTCATTAATAAAATCCCTTATTTCTTATAGAAATGCATGAACTGAAATGAATGGATTCATAAGACACAACAATTTTACTGGCCTCACACTCACTAGGCTGCATACATGGAGCATATAATGGAAATACCCTAATATACGAAGTCCACAAAGGATCACTCATAATGTATAGTTTCAGAAAGATCACTTCTATACCTAGGCTCACTATATTTACAATGTTTAGGGATATATCACTACTTTCCAATGGTCACTCCCTCGATCTCCATCATTTATGGATCACATATTGGGGATAGGATCCCCTTATTCCTCTTCCTTTTATCACTGATATAGAAAGGATTCACACATAGTTTATGGACTTATAGGACCCTTCATTAGAAATAATAAGTGCATCATCAATTGTAGTTATATTATCTATTAATGTTCTAATTTCATCCACTTCATTAATATCAGTTTACCTATGTCGACTAGGAAGTCCTCTCTACATACAATAAAAATACTCATTGTCTTCATGATGTACACACAGACTTCATGAAACTTCCAAATTCATTACATGTATATACTTCCTTCATGAACCGCACAACTTTAATGAAGCAAACCTTTCCAATTCTCAACCAGACTTCACAAACCAACATCCTTCCGTGAATCTCAAAATGTTTCATGAAGCTTACTTATCCATCATGATGCTCACAAATGATAATCAAATATTGATCTTCTTAAAAAACATCAAAACATTCATGATGCTTACAAAATTTAGTTGGCTTCCATATTCTTCATGAAAAACCTTTCTTCATGAACATTTTTGCAAGAAAAATATTCCTGAATCACCTTTGTGAATTACAAGCCTTATAATCTTCTTTATGTTTTTCTATCAATTTTATGAGGTGTAAATTACTATTTAATGTCTATTCAACAAATTCCATAATCTTTCATTCTCATCATCACCTATTCATGAAGCCCTCTAATCTGTTTTTCAAATCTCTCTTTTTTACGAAGTAATAACGAAAATTCACTATTCACACATCTTCACGTAGTCCCAGAGAGTACTATTCTTTCATTTCATACTAAATATGATCCAATTAATATAGTAAAAAAATAATACCATGAATTAATAATGAATCCATGATGCTCCACACCTTTGTGAAACTCTTCATTCCTGATACTAAATAATTTGGAAGGATCCTTACCTTCTTGAAATTCCATCATTCGTGAAACTCATCCCTTTGACATATTTTTAAGAGGAAATCATATATATATAATATTCATCATGATTTATCCATACTAAAAAATTTGGACCAATTTTTTTAAGCAAACACTGATAAATGAAGCCACCTTATATATGTACTTTTTTATACCTCCTCTAGACTATTCATTCCTTTTTCATGGTTAATTTTCAAAATACCTTATAAATATATCTATGGATCTTCATAACCGACCATGTAAACCTAATTTTCCAACAAACACAATCTAACTAAAAGTACTATATTATTACCATGAGGTATGTTTACTAATAATTTCTATAGCCATCATCATGACCATACCAAAAATTATATGCACAAACTATACGTCAGTCTAAAACCTTCATATACCATCTTGTACTTTTGCCACAAAGAAAAAAACCAAACAAGTATGAAAACTTTAGCGGTAGCTCTAGATCACACCATCCATGAAATTAAATGGGTTTGAGTCATAAATAATGAACTGTATGTTTCAAAAAGTTCAATGATCATGTGGTATCATACAAGATCATGCATTATACAGCAACATCAATATTCCAAACACCCACTCATGGGTCCCACAAATGATTAAATCACACATATAACATGATGAAAAACATGGTCACCCCTCCTCATATATAATGTAAAATAATTTTTATCCCAATAAGAATGGGATAGAAAAACTAAGCCAAAAAATTACAACCCCCAATGGGGTCCAATGATTAAGAACCTATGCTAAGAAGAACCACCAGTGTCTCTGCGCCAGCTGTGCCTGATGACTGGGATGTCATCCTCATCGCTAATCATCCCACGACAACTCCATATTTCATTATATAAGAATGAAACCCACAAAAAGGATATTAAAGTTTAGTATAATTACACAGTGTACTTATATTGGGAAACAATATATAATTAGTTGTAGAATAATTAAACAATTGAGACACTCTCGCCAAAAAAATAAAACACTAGCAGACCTATAAATTTAAGTTCATATATTCCAATCATTATGTATGAGGAACCTCCAATATCTATAGGTGAAGAGTTAAAATAAGAAAAATTACATCAATAAAATGGTAAAACAGACCAAAATTCATTAGAAATCACTATATCCAAACAAAATGTTTGTCTACCAAGGTGAAAATCAAATACATGTGTAACATCACATACCATAACATTAATACCAACACTGATAACCTATAATTATATTATAATAAGTGTTATTGACAAAACACTATGATATCCATCAAAGTATCTAACGAAATACAATATCCCTAGTCCATAATGTTCTAAATAGTAAAATAATTGAAATTAACTCCCCTGATAAAACCTCATAACATGTTGTCCTATATCTCTCTACATATAATAGATGGATTTGTTCTCCACAAGAATTAGAGCATGCCTCGTCATAAAGAAAAGTCTTCCGACTTGTAGTGAAGGTATAAGTTAATATTATGTGGATACTAGACTCCTATATATAAGTGTAAAAGAATAAATAAATAACTAAGAACCATGCATATGATTGTATAAAGAAAGAATATGTAATCTAAAATATAATCATGTTGTAATAATATGAATTAAATTAAAGGAAACAAATCCATGCCATATATCCCAATTTACCTTTGGGATGATAACATATAAAAAATAATCAAATGAAAATTAAATATGGTAGGGTATATTTCCAAATATAATAAATTCCCAATATCTAGTCTCTACTACCCTATCAATCCACTCCAATATGATCCTAAGAAACCACATAAGAAACTACAATTAATCTTGAAACAATTTGACATCCATTACAATTATGAATATGTGACCGAACACTCAGAATACATAGGTTCTTCTCTCAAACTAACGATCATGTGAAGAGGATTATAAATAAATGAAATTAGGAAAGCACTAAATGTGATTCAGTAACCTGTATTAATAATTTCACATTCATGAAATATCCAAGGCCTAGAAGGAAAAAATGAAATAAAAATAACATAAAACAACTATTGTTCACCCGGAACATAACCATGATCAGACTAACCATATTAAAAAACTATATGGGTGTCTGTAATAATTTATATATGACAATGAATCCAACAAAACCTATGGGAACCACATCCATAGAATCCACAATCAATTCTACCAACCTCAGGAACCCATCCAATAATAATCCTAGCATCAAGTTTCTTAATCAATGCAATGCCTTATCATATACACATGAAAAAAATCATCACTTCACTCATTAATCCTGGACACTTTAGTCAATTGAATTCATACCATTTTAATATTCTACCAGTACTGAGAGAGTTTGTCTAATATGTGACCCTATATGAAAATAAATTGTACTTGGAATGTCAGTCCAACACCAAAACCATTCCATCAATAATACCTTAAGGAGAATAAATTCATCACATAATCCATGGATGTGGAATATAAATCTAAAATCTCAATACACATGTTATACCATTATTTCCAAGAGAATAAATATGGAAAATATACCATAATGTATAATATTAGTGTATGGAGCCTCAAGCTATCAAAAAAAAATATTTTTAACACAGATTCCTAGAGACCCATTCTTGTATATCAATGATTTATATTTTCAATGTTTCATAGATAATTAGTATATCCATATATAATTATGAGGATCCTCATCACAAAATCCAAAACCATATAAAAACATAATATATATATAAAAAACCATGCCTACCATTATCATCCAAAGATACCGATTAAAATGTAAATTACTATCATCTATATACGTGGGTCTCTATGTCTAAAAAAACATATCCATATATGTGGAACAACATTTCCAAAATATCTAAATAATTATTTTTAGAATAATATTAATCTTATAAAATTAAAAAAAAATATCAATAATGTTTGGAACCTCAGTCTGACATATAAATGATTTGATCATTTACTATACCCAGATGTTCAAAACATTTGACCTTTTAAAACAAACCAAAATAAGAATATTTTCCTTTTCAAATATAATTTATTCCAAATTTCCAAAAATTAAAAAAATATCCATAACTATCATCGATGGAATTCCCAATCCCATTCTCATCATCCTTGCACTATAGGACTCGCATATCTTTTAAAATATAGGTCACACCTGAAACCATCTCTACCCCACTATAAACAGATAAATGGTTAGTCTATTAATGGGAAACAACCAAGCTACTCTAATTTACTACATAATTATAGTAATCCCATAAGGGATCATATAAAATGATATCGAAGTAGAGGCAACCCTATAGGATTCCTTTACCACAACTAATCCTTCAAGAAAACACCCATCTCTCTAGGGGCTCACATGCCACAACCCAAACCTCTAGAATCTCACATCCCCATTGGAAAAAGGTGGCGAACCACAAAATGGATATGGACCCAAACCAATCCCCATTCCAATGAGCCTCTATTAGCCACTATGTCCCACCAACTGAGGAAATCCCAATCTAACACCAGTCGAGGACTCCAATGAACCTATACCACATCTTCCAAATCATTACCATGACGTTTTCCATTGTCTCATATAATGTATCACTACGAGAAAATAGTTGGAATTAATTAAGGGGGAAGAACATCTCTGTTAAATGTCACATTCCATTAAATGACTATTTAAGTTACCGAAAATGCCTAAAGGGGGATACCACCACATTACAGATGCCCAAAATACTGAAAAAGAAGTCCTCTTATGTCAAATTAAAACTATGGGGGTCATAAATCACCAAAACCCAAAGAAGGGTAATATTTGGGAAGTACATGATGTGTACCCCTAGTATATAGCATGTACTCCACAATATCATGTTTTTGCAATGTAATTATGCACGACCTAGAAACCATGGGGTTTCACAGTGTACTACAACACAACCATGGAAAAAATGCACTCTGTATATGTACTACTATATGACTAATTCCCCATTAAATAGGGTGTTATCCCAATTAATTGTCCTTGTGTCAATTTCCCGCTATATGGTATTTACTAATAGTACATGAAATGTAATTCCAAAACTCAATTTTACAAACTACATGGCCAAATTCCCATATACTACTTTACCTATTTTAATCCAAGTAAAAATAATTTAGTTGAAAAATATATATATTACCCAATATATAATAATACAAGGTGTTTTTCTTGAATCCACATGTCGCGTGATTTGTATTTCTGAACGGAAAACCCCCAGGAATGTAATGAAACCCCCCAATATTTCCCTAATTTTCCACAGATCAACAAAAAGATATGTCCTTTTCAGTCATATATTGGATTATAAATTAAAAAAAGAAATATATGATGATAAAGGATTGATCCTTAAAAATAGACATCTTCTTGTTGAAATCATAGAAGCATCAGGTACCAATATTCTCTAGAAAGATGCTTCACCTTGATCTATTCTTGATCGACACCTTATATGAACTCTGGGGGTGCTCCTTGATCATTCCCTCTTATACCAGCTTTCACATTAGGTAGAATCCCTATCCCATCCTATTTCCATGTCTATGTAGTCAAAATGTGTGGGGGAGTGTTTTATTTAATTTAATTAACTAAATAATTAATCAAATGTCCATTTAAAATTTCTATCCCATGTCCTATAACACAAATTGGGTCAACAACTTACATTAGAAGAACCCCATGTTTAATTCATAAACCTAGATTAATAATCTCAATCATACACTCTATTAAAATGATATCACCGCCTAAACCTACAATAATGATTTAATATTAAATTTATTAAATATTAAAATTTCAACCAAAAATATGAATATTTGATAATTCCACTAATATCATATCCTATGATAAAGGCCCAATTCATAGGATAAAATATTGTTCAAAAAATTATACGACATCATTTTTAGTGGAAATTACCGTTTTTACATTTATGAAACTCAAAAATAACAAATTCAATTTTGACACAAATTAAAAATCCTAAAAAATATGTGTCTTAACACTAGAAAAATAGCTATCGTAGACTTAAATACTATTTTAAATAATTCATCTCAATTAAGAAACAGCTTTAAAAAAATTTATTCAATCTAGATCCATAGATACTACGTTCAAATTTATAATCACTTTCTATATCTGGATCATATAAGTTGATTCAGTATTCTTCAAGTTCATTTGAAATTACATTGGATGCATCTCACCATCATATAATATATATGATTTTAGCTTAATTGTTTTATGTGCATGATGAAATCATTGAACAAAAAATTCCAACATATGTATGGATAAATTCAATACAATGAATAAGAAATTAAATATATAGTCAACATAAATAACAACATCAACAAAAAGTATGATATACGATTTTAGTATGTGTATTATTAACAATTAAAATAAAGGGTAGTAATAGTAATTCCCCCTTAATATACCCCTTTATTATAATCACAATACAGAAATTAATGATCAACAGAATTTTTTTAAACCATAAATACACATATAAAATCTTCTAATAGTTTTTTGTATGAACAACCTTCACATGGATATAATATTTAGGAAAAATAAACATTACACTTTATAGAATCAAAAATTATTAGTGTAAACAAAAATAATTTCATTTAAATTGTTATCTCTTAATAATAAAAAATATTTTTTACCAATTTTTAAATACTACCCCCCTTTATTATAGAACTAAATTCTCCCCTATAATGGAATTATATGAAAAAACATATAAGAGAACATATGTTTTCATGATTTCTATAAAATTACGATCCTTAAGAAAAGATAAAAATATAAACATTTAATATGAGTATAAAATTTAATGAAGTTAATTTCCTATAAAACCAATGAGATGGACAATAAATATAAAAGGGATAAAAAAAATTTATTAAATTATTAACCATAATTTAGTTTATAATAAAAAGGAAATGATAATATAAAATGAATTGAACAAAGTAGAATTGATATTATGAGAGTTATGGGTGATATTATTCAGATAATAATTTTTATACATAATGTAGTAGATAAATTATCCTAAATTATTAAGAAATAAATATTGGATCCTATGTCATGTTAAAGTAAAAAAATATCATGGAATATCAATGAAAAGTATTTAATTAGAGTATCAGAGATACATTATAACAGACATTCTTAATATATTTAAATATTTTTTTAACAAAGTTGAGTAGAATGTTTTCATTGGATTTGTTTAGTAAATATTTTACTAAAATTTTATTTACAAGATTTTTTTTCTAGAAAAAAATATATGAGAAAAAAATAATTGAATAAATTAACTTATAACGGTAAACAACACAATATTTCAATTTATGAAGTAATATTTCATATATATAGTTTCATTAAAAGTTCATAGTATATATTCAAATAAATTATTTAACTGTTAGATGATTTTATGTCTCTTAATAACAAGTTAGTATAATTCTAAAATGAATATTGTTAACACCCATTCTCAATGATTTATTAAATTTGAGGAGATGTTTTACATATGATGAAGATATTATAAAAACATTACATTTATTATACATATCTTATTTAAAATATAATCAAATATTTTGAAATTTAATGGTTTTACTATATTTTAGATATATAATATATAGTTATGATAACATCAAGATGAATATCTATTTTATCAATGTGGTTGTGAAGTAAGTGGTTTTTTTAGTTAATGTACACCAAAAATGAGTGGAATAAATTGTTTTTTGGTAATGAAATATAACATATGATATCATAAATAATTTAATATTGATTAAAATTAAAAAAAAATCTATGAGTATTTATTAAACCAATAAAAACTGAGCAGAGAAACTTCAATACACCACATATTCAACATTAGTGGTGGAAACTATAACTAAGTGATGTTTCATGAATGAAAAATAAATTAATTACTCGCCTAATTTATTAGATATTATATATTTTATCTTCCAATACATTTTTAATGCTCAAATATTAGTTTCAAAATGAATCTTATCATAAAAAATAGTTTCAAATAAATAGACTCTTTTATGTATCAGAGTTCAATTAAGGTAGAAAAATATCTTCAAGTCTTTCTTATTTTGGGATTCCGTAGTATTTTCAAAGAATCTCATAAATAAAGATATATTGTATATAAAAAATAATCAACTAGAATTGTAGAAAAATATTTCGATCAACCCTATGGTTATATTTTAATTAATTAGTTTACTAACTCATCATGGTCATGTTTACAAGAGGTACCGGTTGGATTACAAATAAATTACACTTATTAAATAGAAAAACAATTAAGTACATCTGTTATATAAATATATATGTCGAGTAATGGTTTTTCTTTATGCTCTATGAATTATTTTTATGATGGGTAATAAAATTATTTCAACTATTATTATTATCTAAAAATTACTGTGTAAAAGATTCACTAATCTATCTATGAGGGTTTCTTAAAAAAACTAATGCAATTGATAAAAGTATTAATGATGATAGTTTCCATTAAAAAAATTTAAATAAAAAAATTTGGATAGTAATACATTTAAATTTACCATTTTTTTAGAGATAATAATAATCAATCATATTTGTCTCTTAGATATTGTTTAACCCTATACAGATCTTTTGGTATATTGTAGAATATGATTTGGTTATTTGACACTATAAAAATCCATAGATGTTCTACATAGATATTCCTCAAAAAATAACTATTAATAATGATATTTTTAGCTTCAGTTTGATAATATTTAAAATTAATATGTGAAAAAAATACTACAAGCATATGGATGGCATCAAGCTTATCCAGTGGTGTAAAATTGTCTCCATATGATATAAATTTTTTCAGAATATAAGTCCATTTAAATATCCATTCCTAATTTGGTTCAATAATAAAATTATAATCACATTTATTCTGGAAGACCCCTTTTACTCCTATATCTGGGAGTTCTTTTCAATGTTTAACTAGTGTTAATTTTTTTTATTTTCAATCTAATTAATCTAATCTCATATGGCTATTATCCAAATTCAATCCATATAAATATTATACTAATATCGGTTCATGTTGATTTTAGAATGAAAAATAAACACAATTATTTGTTAAGTAATTTATAGATTTAAACACATTTATTACTTCCCAAATGATATTATTAGTTGGATGAAACCTAAATTTTTTAGAATTGTTATTTTAAAAATGAATATTTATCCATCTATACGGATGGATTAATTCCCAATACACTAGGTTCTAACAGACTTGATTCCATTAGTCTATTTTTAAGGATATTATTGTTTTCTTAATTATATTAATCTCTTGAAAAAAATATAAACCTAATTTCAAAAACATTATTCATGTGTTCAATTTCTATAAGTCATTCAATTAAATAAGGATTATTTTCATAAAAATGAATATGTACGATTTCATCTTGAGTATCTATTTATTTTATGAAAACTCATTACACCTTACTAGTTATAGAGTAAAAAAAGATACCTTCATTAATTTTTTATATTATATTTATGAGAATTAAATTTGTTATTAATAATGAATAAATTAAATCAGAAAACCCAATAATTTAACTCTGTTTACCTTTTCCTCCCATCAACATTTCATTGTTGTTTTTATTAATACTAGATGAAAAAAGTCAAATATTACACCTTATAGTTTTTTACTCACAACATCAAACCAATTATACTTATCTATTAAAAATTAAAATTGTAATATATAAGTTGTTTTATAAAGGGTTTTATTCAATCATTCAGCTAATCTATTGTGTTGTGGGATTTTTGGGGATACAAAATTTATAGTGTTTCATTTTTTGAAACAAAAAATTTCAAATCATAATTTACCATAATCACTACTTAAATCACTTGTGAGAGTGAAAATATTTATATTCATATAGATTTCACTATTATAAACATAATAATTGAAAATAAGTAAATATATTATATTATTTTGTAGTTTGGAATTCAAATTGTATCAATTGTAAAAATGAAATAGGATATTCAAGATGACTCTGCAACTACTGATATATTTTGTAAAATAAAAAAATATCCTTGTACAGTATTTATAATTAAAT
Source organism: Viscum album (assembly GCA_963277665.1). Lineage (NCBI taxonomy): Eukaryota > Viridiplantae > Streptophyta > Magnoliopsida > Santalales > Viscaceae > Viscum > Viscum album. The sequence continues at coordinate 229,448,958 of OY728162.1, forward strand.
GAATCATTTAAATTCAACCAAAAAAAATAAATATTAACATAAGAATCACTATTGGAAAAAGGACCTACCCTAATGAATCCATACCCATAGTTTTGGAGAACCATGTGTATAGAGGTTCTTGTCTAAGCCTACACCAATGGTTTTCTAAAAACCATTGGTATAGGTTGGACTATACCAATGGTTTCTTGAAACCTTTGGTCTTGGATTCAAAATATTTGAAGCCCGCTTGGGATCATCCTCCCTTCCTCCTCAGTCGAACTCTACATCCCTCATGTGCATCAATGCAACCCCCTTCCCTTAAGTAACCTTGATCGGCCTCCTCCCTCCCCTTCGGTGATTTCAGCCACTTCACTTTCCTCCTCCAGTGAATTTAGCATCCCCTTCCTATCCTCAGGTGATTTTTGTTCACCACTACCATCTTCATGTGATTTGACATCACCACTCTTCATCTCGTGATTTTTTTGTCTCGGTTTTTGAGAGGTAACATTTTATTCTCTACTCTTATTTATTCTATATTGTTTTTCAATATATTTTATGTTTTTTAGTGAATTTTTAATGGTTTGGATGTTTATTTCTGGTCACTTTTTTATTGCATTTTGTTATATTGATTTTTACTCATGTTGAGAATGGATGGAATTAACTGATTGAAATGGTATCTTGGTGGGAAATGGTTTTTTATAATCTCCCAATGTTTGATAAATATATATTGTTTGTTTTAATAATGAAACACACATGTTTTTGGAATTATAAGAAAATTGATGCTTCAAAAGTAGGTCAATTATTTGTGTTAAAATATGGATTTCATGTTTTGATGGTATTTCTGGATTATAAATATTAAAGGATGTGTCCCATGAATTGTGTGGTTATAATTGTTGTTAAATATATTTCCTTTTGTTATTATGTTGGCATGGCTTGCTGTTTTGTTCAAAAATTTCGATTTCTATATTATGTATGTATAAAATTGAAGGCCATGTTGGCAACTTGTTATTATTTGATCATTGATGGTTCCCTTTGGGGTCCCCTTTTATTTTCTTGTTATTTTTATTATCTAAGTGATGGATTCTTGGATACATGATGCATATTTTGATTATATGTTGGTGTCACATTGATGGTATTATATAAGGTGGGAATGAAATGATAATGTTGTTTGTTCAATCAGATTTTTATTGTGTGGTGATGATGTTATTGTACATATTAAACCTAAATTATTATTCCATGAGGAGAATAATGTTCTTAAATGGGTATTAGTGGGACATTACTAGAACTGTAAAGGTTGTGCATTGGCTAGACATCCCATAGTTGTATGTGCAACATTTATTTTTTTGTATTTGACTAAGGATATTACATATAGTGATTCAGTAGATATATTTTTTATTATAACATACTAAAAGCTATGTCAACGTTTTCATGTCTTTTGTGATCCTATTAGTGATCACGATTTCATCTATAGGCCTAATAGAAAAATGTATAAATGAATGATCCATAACATACATACATCAATTGTCCTATAGGACTAATAACACAATTTTCTATTCTGCCTATAGGCCTAATGGCCATTTGGCCTCTACACCTAATGGAAAATTGGCCTATTAGGCCTATAGGATGATTGGCCATTAGGACTATATAGCCCACTGAACATTTTTTCTATTTCGCCTGTAGAACAACTAGACATTATGTATGTATGCCAATTGGCCATTAGGCCTAATAGTCCAATTATTTTTAGGCCTATAGACTAATTGAACAGTATTCCATTAGTCCTATTGTCCAATTAGATGTTATATATAATGGATAATTGATGAAGTAAATATTTTAAACAATTTTTCAAACATTCATTTATAATGGAAATGAAAACCTATTATTCCACACTATGTATTAAAACATATTTATATAATAAAATGGATAAATGAGACTCCTGGTGGTAGCCTTCTATCTTCATCTCACACCCAAAAAAGTGGTGGGACATATTGAATATCGATTGTATCTCCTTGTTTATAGATTATTGTTTGGAACCTATACTCATTGTTTACCCTTTTTATGTGGGATGATATTGGGGTTCCTAACTATGTGCTTATTATTTTTGTCTGGTTTACATCTCTATGTTTTGAAATGGTATTTTATAAAGTATTAAAATAATGCAAGAGAAGGTGTAATTATGTTGTTCTATCAAACTATTTTGTAAATGAATTTGACAGGATGTATTCCTTAAAGTGTATACTGTCATTTCCAAAAAAATGGAAGGAATTTCCAAGAACAGAATTTTCTTAATGAAACTAAGAGTGTGTTTTTTTTAAATAAATTTTTATGTAAATTTTCTATGTTCTAATACAATTTTGATTATATTTCATTTCATTTTATAAAAAATTAAGAAAAAATATGGTTTTTACATTTTCATCCAGTTTTTTTCACCTATTGATCTACCTAGTGAGGTGATCAAATAGTGAACATGATACTAAATTCATATATGTTAGGTATACCCACCTTTCTTCGTTTTTTTATTCATCACATATAGCATATGCTATTTCTTTTTTTCATTGTTTTTTAGTTACAAGTATGCTTTGACGACATTAAAATTAAAAAAAAAATTAATTAATTTTTTAATTATGGTGTACAATGATGATTAAAAGATAATATTTATCCCTATTAATAGAATGGATAGAATATGAATGTATTATACCGATCATATTTCAACCTAGTTTTGAAAGAATTTGGATTTTTCAAGATTTTTCATTCCATAATGCTTAAGATGGAGGATTTATATAGTTTACATGCTATAATTATGTTGGAAACCCAAGTTTAATATGTAATGAAGTCATATACCATATAAAAAAAGAGGGATTTAAAAAAAAACTATTCTATTTAGTATCACCATGGAGAGATATGACAATATTCTAATGTTCATGAAACAAAATAAGGAAATAATAAGGAGAGATTGATATTTGTTCAGTTTCTATTTGTGAGTCACAATGTGAGAGATATTATTCCATTGAACTAAGAAAATTATTTCAATATACATGAGAAAAATACTAATGATGATGATGTTTAGAGATTGAAAATTTTAATTGATGATGGAAGAACTCCAGTATATCAGGAATGAACTAAAATGACTATGATGTAATTGGTAATGTTTCTGTATTCATGTAAAAAAATTAATGGGATTTATAATTCATCAATTGACTATATTATTAATTTTTTTAAGGACTTGATTTCTGATGGTGAAGATATTACCTTAAATCTTTACAATTTATAGATGTTATTTAAGCAGCTTGGATTTTATACTAATGAAGTGCATGCTTATCCCAAAAACTGCATCTTTTTTTGTGATGAAACAGCTGAACATAATAGCTATAATGAATGTGGAACATCATTATGGAAGTAAAATGTATATTGAACAACATCTCGTGTGGCATAGAATGTCATCTGGAACATTATATTGATTCTCATAAATTAAAATTTTTTATTGTCTACAGAAAGAATAACCAATATGTGATAGCATTATGCTCATAGAATTAAAGGTAATGATGATTTGATCCATCCTACAGATATATTAGCATGGTGGAAATTGGATGCACAACATCATGATTTTGTTGTTGAGGTGGGTAATGTCTGATTGGGTCTAACCTATGATGGTTCTGATCTGTTTTGTCAGATCCTCACTACTCATAGAATGTGTCTAGTTTTTATAAATGTTTTAATATTCCTCTATGGAATTGTATAAAAACCTTTCACTTTCTTGAGTATACAGATATTTGTAACTTCTGATCCTGATAATGATATAGATGTCTACTTTAATCCTTTAGTAATAGAGTTCAAGAAGCATTGGGATATGGGTACGTAGACATTCGATGCTTCTTCAAATAATATGTTTGAGATGCGTGATTCCCTTCCTTGGACTATAAATGATTTATCATATTATACATTAATGTATGGTTGGAGAAAAAATGGAAATCTATCATTTACTTTCTATATGAAGAATACCTAATCGATAAGGCTTAAATATCATTAAAGTTTCAATGTCAGGTGGCATAGATGATTCATTCCAACAAATCATCAATACAGAAATAATTGTCGAAGGGTTGACAATAGAGATTAAACTGAATAACCACCTAAATGTATTTCGGGTTGTGATGTTCATAATTAATTGAAATATATCAGTTTTTCCTGAGGTAAAGGTTAGCTGAAATCAAAAAAGGAATAAGAATTTTTACAGTAAATCCAAAATAATTGAATAAAAAATGTATCTATTTCGAGTTTCCATATTGGTCTACCAATTTTTTGAATCATTGTGTATATGTAATGATTATTGAGAAAAATATATGGGATATGTTTCCTGAAATTATTCTAAATATCAAGGGGATGAAAAAATATGACATTTAATCTCATTAGGACTTGTTAGATAGTGGTATTCGGCAAGAACTGTGACCTTTTTGTATTAGTGAAAACAAATGTAAAGTTCATTATGCTTCTTATATGAATACACCATTAGTGAATGATCAATTTATAGTAGTATTATAGAATATTAAGGTTCCTGATGGCTTTTCTGATAACATATCTAAATGAGTCAATAGAATAGATTTGACACTAAAATACCTAAATACCTATGATTATCAAATCCTTCATCGTGAATTGATTCCAATAGAAATTTTTCATTTACTATCTAATAATTTAAGGGTGACAGTGATTCAATTGTTCAATTTGTTATAGACCTTTGTGTTAAAAGGTTATCCAAGGAATTTTTGATAAAATTATAGCTGGAGGTGCCCTTAATTTTGTGTGAGATGGATTGAAATTTGTCCTTTAATTTTCTTCTAAATGATGCATTTAATAGTATATCTTCCAATTGAAACACTTATTAGGGGACCGATTTTTCTATTAATGTATCCTACAGAAATAAATATGTTCACAATGAAATCATAAGTCCAAAACAAGAATTATCAAGAAGGTTCAATTGTGTGAGGTTATCTGGCTCAAGAATGCATGCATTTTAGATTGATGTGTTTTCCTAATATGAGGACGAGACATAATCACCCAATGAAAAATGAAGATGACCCATATGGGAAAATCAAGACCTTATTTCCATATCTTATCCAACTAGGATTAATTTTTAGGTCTTATAAATTGGCTTCATTGACCCTTGAAGAGCGTGATATGGTACATCACACAGTCTTATTTAACTATGGTTTGTTTAATGAATATATCAAGTAAGTAATTTATATATTTACATGTTATCTTATATAATGAAATTTCATATATTCTCTATACTTTTATTATCATTTTATGAAGGTAACATAAGAAAATTATAAGTAGAGGTCATCATTAGTTGACTTTGTGATGGAGAGTTTTTTTACATAGCCTAGAGTTTTCTACATTACCATAATCAAATGTATGACCATTACATTAATTACATCGAAATATAGATATCCATTTAATTGTACTATTCATAAATATTTCAGGTCTTATGTTTACCTATTGATTTTGTTTCTAAAGAATTAGAAGCATTTGATTTTGGTCCCAATTCTTTGGTTTGTGAATGAAAATATTTAATAATAAATGGATATAAATTTGATATAACTGATCAAGGGGAGAAAATGAGAATAAAAAATGATGGCATTATGTTATCTTCTACAACTAATTTTTTATGCCAGTGCATCTGATTATCAGCATTGATATGAAGATGTGTATTATTATGGACATTTTGAGTAAATACTATTATTGGATTACTACTCTCAGTGTTGATTCACTATGATGAAATATAAATGGTTTGATTTGATGAAATGATAGGGTACATTTATTGATGAATGTGGATGCATAGATACTGACATGAGTCGATTACTATATACCAATGGACCATACATTTTGGCATCAATGTAAAAACAAGTTTTCTATATGAATGATCTATTGAGAACTGATTACGGTATCATTAATGATATAATCAAAAGACATATTTTTCTTGACTCTAGTGATAAAATTTCCTCCATTGATACCCCCATTGGTGTTGTCCAGAATATTTCATTTTACAATTCAAATTTTCCCAATGTGAGATTTGATGATGAACCTGATGTAGTGGTGAGAAATATATAGAAGAAACCATATATGTTCATTGTTCATTTTGTTTATCATGAAATGATATTCTTATGTTATTATTTTCGTAATTATATTAATATTGATTTAGTTTGGAATGATATGTTTGTATTAGTATTTTCTGGCTTTATTTCACATAATTAGATTTATTTCAATTTAGAAAATTAGGTTTAAAACATGTTTTTTATAAAATGTATAATGTGGTTTTTAATTATTGTTTACAAAAGATGTTAGGACATTTATTATTCCTTCTTTGACTTCAAATTTGTATTCATGATTTATAAAAACTATTTCTAAGAAATGTACACTTCATTCTTATGAATATTATTCCAAATACATCAGAACTTCGAAGTACATGACCTTTTTATCCCGATCGATAGGTGTGCGAGCATGCATTCCCTACTTAACTTCCCTCAGTGAATATAATTTTTTTATTTTTCCCTTCTTCATTACATATATTTTCATGTTAATATTACTTATGAATTTTTTTGGGGACATTCAGTTCCACTGGAGTTAACTCCCCATCCTGCCAGCATGGGTCTGAGTGGGGATGCTCATAGACCTAGACTTAGCACTTGTCATAAATGTTCCCACAGTAAATCAGCTGTGGACACCCGATCTACCAAACATTTTCATCTACCATTTGAGTGTCCATGTATATTTTTATACATTACTTCTTTATCATTTCACCAACCCTGTTAATCACATACCATGTGTATGTCATATACATGGATGATCCCATTAATGCCTCCATCATCCCATTAAGGATCTTATTCCCATACCATGTCTACACCACCTTCATCGATGTTCCCACCATTACCATACACATATATGATGATGTATCCCTAGAACTAAAACCCATATTCTACCACATCTACACCACCTCCAATCCCTACCATCCTTATAACATTTGATGAGATTATTCCTTCAGCATCTACTCTAGTACATGAAGACCACCCATTTCATTCATTGGAACAAACACTTCGTTTAAGGGTTGTTGATCCAAGATAGCACACATATCTATCACAATCTATTGAGTAGTCTGCATGAGGTTCATTTTAATATTACTATGTCAAATTATAACACTTTATTTATGATGAGTAACATTGACTAAATTCTTCTTATCCCCCCACTATTTTATTATTCACCGGAATCTTCTACAAGGAAACATGGGCTCAACCATATGTAGAAAGCCTATAATCTCTAAAAACTGATAATGGTGGAGTAAAATGACAAAAATTAGATGTTAGGTGACAATAAAAGGAAATGTATATGTTTTATGGCCATGTTATCCAAATATAATGATATCATTCCGGTGTAACCAGTCTCATGAAGACAACTCTATAAAGACATCAAGGACAAATCATGAGACAAAATATGGATAAGAAAGTTTTATAAAATTATACCTATATTATTTTTGTATTTATATGAAAAAACATGTCCGATGCATAGTCCTTTTATCTTTCCTGATGGAAATGCTTCTATGACTGAAAGGTTTATAGATGTTAGAGATGCATACAGATCATACAAACATGACTTGTATATTGGTTGGAAGAGAATATTAGGATCCTATTTAGAGGTTGTACCCACATTCCTAGATTCCACAAATACTCAATATCAAAAAATTATTGGACATTAGAAAACTAATGAGTTTAAGGTATTCCCAATATTTAATGGGTTTAATATAAAACATAATTCTTATTACTTGTATTAGATTTTTTTAGGATGTGTGAGGGGAAAACAAAAAGAATAGTGATTCAATGACATATGTATACACCCGGGGGAAGAATTCAATGCTCGAGTGTGAGAAGCAGAAGGGACTATAATCTAAATTAAAATAATGTTATTATTTACATTGTTACTTAGTTATCTTTTAATGTTGAGTTTTAAGTATTATTTTCATTAATCCCTTTGATAAGATCCTTAAAATACCCATTTTAAATGGAATTTTAGGCCTATAGGCCAATTGACCCTTAGGAATAAGGATAAATTGGCATATAGCGCTAATTTTCAATTGACCTATAGGTATAAAGGCCAATTTACCTATAGGCCTACAGGCTGATTAGCCTATCTACCTAAGGGAAAAAGGCATTTAGGCCTATAGGACAATGGCCATTTGGCCTTATAGGCCAATCAGCTCTCAACCCTAATTAAATAATGTCCAATTTCCCTATAATTATAGTGTCTGATTGACCAATATGCCGAATGGCTAATTGGCCTATTAGGCCTCATGGCATAATGTCCAATTTCCCATGGGACTAATTTCCAATTGGACTATAGGGATAATGGACAATTGGACAATATGACTAATGGGTAATTAGCCTATAGTCCATTAGTACTAATGGCTAATTTGCCTATAGACCTATTTTCCAATTGTACATTTGGCATATAGTCCAATAGGCGATTATCTCTATGGGATAATGTCCAATTGGACTATAGGACTGATTGACAGTTAGACTATATGACTAATTTGAAATTGTTCTATAGCCCTTCTGGTTAATTGGCCTATGATGAATAATGGACCATTAGCCTATAGTCATAATAGAGAATTTTCCTATAGGCCTAAATTAAGATTAACCATTATGCCTATAGGCCAATTGTACATTATTACATTAGGCGAATGGAAAATTAGACATTATTCCATTAGGCCTAATGTCCAATTGGCCAATAGGCCTAAAGTGAAATTTCCTTATTGGCCTAAGGGCCAATTGTCCTAGAGGAAAAAGACCCAATTGGCCTATAGGCCTAATAGTCCAATTGTTCCCAAGGATTAATGGAATAATGTCCAATTCTCCTATAAGACTAATGGCCAATTGGATGATTAGGCCTAATGAAATTATTTTTAATTGTCTTATAGGACTAATGGACAATTGTCCCATATGACCAATGTCTAATTGGCCTATGAACCTAATGGTAAACTGTTCTATAGGGCATTAGGTCTAGTGAAATATTGTCCAATTTTCTTATAGTCCTAATGACCAATTGGACTATAGGCCTAATGTCCAATTGTCCTGTAGGCCTTATGTCTAATTGGCCTATAGGTCTCATGGAATAATGTCCAATTGGACTATAGAACTAATGACCAATTGGCCTATATGACTATTAATAAATTTTCAAATTAGGAATTATGGACAATTGGGCTATAATTATAAGGTCTAATTAGCCTATAGGCCTAATGGACAATTTTCCTATAGGCCTAGTAGGGCAATTGGAAATTAGGTATAATCTGCCAATTTTACATTATGCATACTGGATAATTGAAAATTATCCAACATGACAATTAAAAAATTTTCAATTAGGCCTATATAACAATTATACATTAGGAATATAGGAATATTCAATATCATTCCATTATGTCTAATGTCCAATTTTCATATAAGCCTAAATGAAAATTTACCTAGAAGCCCAACAACCAATTGGCCTATTAAGATAATGGTCAATTGGCCTAATGTCATAATTTCCAATATTCATATTGGAAAATTTGTGTTAGTACTATTGTCCAAGTGTTCATTATGCCTATAGGCTAGTTGGTCATTATCCCAAATGCAAAATTAGACTATAGACTTAATCGAAATTTTATATATAGGCGTAAAGGCCATTCTACCAATAAGTAGAGCAACCTGACTTTTATTACATTAATTTTACATCATTTTAATGATAAACAACATAAAAAAAATTACACAATGAGGTTACATTGTTTAGTGTATTGGGAAAACTGGACCATACATAACTTTTACAATATAAAACATAATCATTTGTTTAATTTCTTCTTTTTATTTTTACTAGACCTTGAGTTCTTTTTAGTACATGTAACAACATAAGTATATAAATTAAATGGGGTGAGATAAAATACTAGTAAGAAGATAAGAATGTGAGATGAAATATAATGGGGTGAGAATAATAATAAAATCATAGTCATAAACATGAGAATAATCATTATAAAAGTTAATGGAATTTTGCCATTCTTAAAAATGTATCATCATGCCTTAGTTGTTAACTTAAACACATAGTTGTGAACAAACCTCCTTCATGTTCACACATATTTAACATTAACTCATTATATTCATTATGTAACATCCCAGGTAAATAAAGAATAAAGAATTTTCATATTTATTAATATTTACAAATTAAATATTAATTTTATTTTAAAGGGGTTGCTATGTTCGATAGCGTACCCGATACGCAACGATGAGTTTCTTTGAAACTTACGTAGCACACTAGTAATAAAATAATATTATTTTAAATGTTAGTTAACAAGTAACCGTTGTACTAGTGGGAATGGATAGAAATAACTAAAATATGATTATATATGTTTTTAAATGTTTATACATTTACCCAATAAAAGATAAAGGCTTAAAATACGGAAAGAGTTCAATTTTAGGGCATATATACTCTAATTTTCACTAAAGGTTCACTTATCACCTTTTAATGGTGAACCGTCATTAAATATAGTTTTTATCACTCTTATACTTTATTTTGGACCAAATATAACTCTTCTATAGAATCGGGACATCAAAATTTACTTTGTGTAAATTTTTGGTACCTTTCTGATAAAGTTCATTTTTTTATGAATAGTGTAAAATGTTGTATTTTAATTCTAAACCTCTTTTTAATCTAAATTATTTATATGATTAGATTATTATTTTAATTGGTTTTAAAGTGAAATTAGAAAATATTTTTACCAGTTAATCCAATGGTGGTCATTGGAATCAATTTCACTTTGAAATTGGACTTAAACTGGTGTCAATCTTTTGATACTTATTGTTTCACAAAAACACGCTATTTGTCATGACAGTGGGAATTAATTATTAAATTAATTAATTTGACTTATATGTTTTGAATTTTGTAAAATGGACTTCATTTTTGAATTCGGAATATCAAATATAGCTTAGGGTGAATTTTTGGTAATTTTCTGAAAAACTTCAATTTTTGATGAATAGTGAAACCACTAAGTGGTAATCAAGCAAACTGATTTTTCAGTTAAATGAAATTTTACCACTAATGTGTATTGAATTTTAAAAATCCGACATACATGGTTGTCATTAAGAAGTAAAATGTGGTTCAATGAGATTAAAATAATTTTTTGGTGAATAGTAACTTTTTTTCATTAATCGCGATTAGAGGTAATTAGTGTAGTTTAAGGTAAAAATGGTATTATAAGAATGTGAAAACACCATGACACTTGTCCTACACCTATTGGGTGAGTCATGGCCGACCAAGAAAAGCCATGGGCCAACTTGGGGACCCCATGGAGCCACTTTAGTTAGAAAATGACATTAATATATTTTTATTTAATGTTAAAGTGAAAATGACACTAACATAAATTGTTTTACTAAAATAATTTTTAAGTGGCGTTATACAAGTCAAAATTTTGATTATAAATAGTAATTGGAAAGCTAAAAATATTTCCTACATCATAGTAATTTTTTTATAATTTTTAGACATTAAATAAATTAAATTATATATGACATAATAATGATGCAGCGATGACATCATTATTTGACGATTTAAATAAAATGGAAAGATAATGAAAAATCTAAAACCTACACATGTACGAAACAAATTGGATGAGTGGATTTCGAACCCTTATAACCTTATCCACGACCTATATCAATGTGGGACCTTTTAAAACCGAAACACATTTTCAAATAAAGTAATATTTCTTTACTTTCCAAAAGTGCCCCTCCTCTCCTCTTATAAAAGGCCCCCACCTCTACCCCATTTCACACACTTCTCAAGCCTTTGGCTCGGCCAACCCATGCCCAATTACTCTATCCACATCCCTCTCCTCATCCTAGAGGATTCCCTTTGGGCAGAATCCTTTCAAAGGAAGCCTTTAGGCTCAAATCAAAAGGAGTTACACTTTTAAAGGTAATTCATTCTCTCTTGTTCATTTGTTTTATTTTGCTTCTCCAACCCTCTAAACTCTTTTTATTTACTTCTTCTGTAACAACACCAGTATCTTCAATATACTAGGATTTTGTTATAAGATTTATTTGAGCTACACTCTCACACAACTACATCAAATGGTTAAAGAACATACGGTTTCCGTGGATGGCGAAATTCTGCCTCCCGAAACGATGATTGTTCAATACTCATTTAACACCTTCAAAGGTGGCCATTATGATGTCACTATTTTTATATGTGATATATAATATGTTTATGTTTTCTTTAAGCTTCTGTATTTTTCATTTTTGGCATACCTTTATGGTTTCCATTATGGGTAAACACGATATCTTCATTTAAGGAAGTGCGGACTACCGCCCCCTCAAAGTGATGTGATTCGTTAATGCCGTATGTGGGACGTGTAAAGGATGGATTTAAAGTTATTATATATGATGTTATACTGGAATTATAATATACCTCTATATCATTATTATTTCTTTCCATTAAAGTATGAGATAGAAATGAAAGTAGCGTTCATGCGTACGTACGGCTTACCGTCTCCATGAACGGTGCATTTCATTTCTTATCCCCAAATGTAATGTACTATTAAAATTACATGTATATAATGTATATATATAATTAATGATATATCTAAATGATGAATATAATTCTGTAATTAAAATATACATACCTCTCATTTAGTTTTAATTCCACTAATATGACAAAGAAATGAAAGTAGCGTTCATGCGTACGTACGGCTTACCGTCTCCATGAACGGTGCATTTCTTTTCTTACCTCTAAATGATTATGTAATATTATAAATACATGTATATGCTGGATATATATGATATATATGATATCCAAATCAGGAATTTCATTCTGGATATAAAGAAATTTTGACCACACGAACAACATGTAATTGTAAGAAGTCAACATTCGACTTAAGAACCAAATATTGACAAAACAAAAATTATTAACTTAAATGGTTACATAATGTTTATAACATGGAAATAAGTGATATAAAAAGAATAATGAACTTTAAAAAGGTTCTTAATCAAGTATAAATTAACTCAAGTTTATTATTCAGGACGTTAAAGAACGATCGAGTCAAGTCGGACCCAAGGTAAGGGACTTCGTCTCAATCTCCTTTCATTGAGGCATATTTCGTTTTATACACAAATTTCTTTTATATGGTGTATAAACCCCTTTGACTTTTACTTTTATACAAAAGGAATCTTTTTCTACGAAGCGTTTTACAAAACGAAAAGAAAGAATGTTTCTTTTAACGTACGCGGCGACAACGACCTTTTCCGCCGCCGCGAGTATTATTTGTCTTTGGCTTTCTCAACAAGCCGTAATGTTTTTAGAATAAAATAAATACCATATACTCTTTTATGTATTTTGGTATTGAAAATGGTTTTTGAAAAAGGATTCTATTATGTCAATATATTTATGATATATTGTGATTGAAATGTGGAAATGTTATCATTCCTTTATATTGGTTTTATGTTTTATGATTTTATACTGGTACTTGGACATTTTAACAGGTGGTTACGTTATAAACCATATGACGGGTGGTGCTATGAATACCATGACGGGTGGTTACGTTATAACCTCCAATGCATTGGGTATGGAAGTCGGCCGTATGGCTATTCCATTAAGTATGTATGGAAATTGGCCGTATGACTATTCCATTAAGTGATATGTGTGGAAGTATACCGTATGGTTATTCCACTTAAGTATGTTTATGTCCCAAGTTACCTTTATAAATGTTATGTGTTATTTTTATGGATTTTATGCTAATCCTTTGGTTACAAAAAGGTAAGTAATGATACTATATTCAGTGAAGAGTTTTTTTACAACTTCATGAAGGTGAAGGTATTACTTTGATAGAGTATACATGGTTTACTTGATTTTGAAAAACTAACAGTTTTCATTCTTTCTGTATCCCTTACTGAGCTTTTTATGCTCACCCCAAGTTTTTCGAAATGTTTTTCACAGGACTTAAAGTGGAATAAGGTCAAGGATGGGATCAAGGGAATTTCATGCTATCTAAAACATGGAATCTAGACATCTTTCTTTTTAAGAGTTTTTTTATGGAGACTTAGTAGAAGTGTCTACTTTGTAATCTTTTAAGATGTAATAGTTATGTTCTAATTCTCTAAAACTCTAAACCTGAAAAGATCCTCAATGTGAATTATTCATTTAATTCAATATTAAGTAAGGTTTAAGGCTGGGGCCTTATAGTTGGTATCAAAGGTCGGTTTAGACAACTTTAGGAGTTAGAAAAGTGTTAAATTATAAAATGATTGAAATGATATAGCATTTACGGATTACCATGTTTCTTCACCTAAGATATTTCTGTGTTCAGAATGGTTTTCCGCAAAGGAAACAAAGCAGCTATGTTGGGACGACATCAGGAGGAAGATAACCTTCCAAATCAGCAACCTGAGATGGTCGGAATCGGAACTGAACAGTTTGTTGCAGTAATGGCACAGTTGACTCAGGCTATAAATGGTGGTGGTATCCATGCACGAGATCATCCAGATCAACCGCAGAGGAACATGTCAGTGGTGGAACATTTCATGAGGCAACATCACCCATCATTCAGAGGATCATCTGACCCTGTGCAAGCTGAAGGGTGGATTAAAGCACTGGAGAAAATTTTTGATGTCATGGGGTGTTCAGAACATCAAAAGGTTAGTCTTGCTGTTTACCGTTTTGAAGGTGAAGCTGATCAGTGGTGGTCGATGGTGAAAAATATAAGGGATAGTGATGAGATTGAGGATCTTCACTGGGATGAATTCAAAGGTATGTTTCTTGAGAAATATTTTCCTAAGGTGGTTCGTCTTAGGATGGAAAAACAGTTCCTAGAATTGAGGCAGGAGGATGATTCAGTGGCTGCTTATGATGAAAAGTTCACTCGATTGGCAAGGTATGCTCCAAACTTCATACGAGATCTTGATAGTAAAATAAACCGTTTTTACTCAGGGTTAAAGCCAAAGTATCGAAGGGCTTTAGATTCTCGTGAGTTCAGAAGTTATGAAAAACTTGTTCGATGTGCGGAGAAGGTGGAAATGGAGTTTTCCGATGATCAGGTGTTCAATGACAAACAACAGAATAAGAGGTCTAGTTGGCAGGCAAAGGGGAAGAATTCATCAAAGAAGCAAGGAGGTAAGAAAACCAAATATCCATCCTGTGAGAAGTGTGGTAAAATGCATCCTGGAGAATGTTTATCCAAGTCTGGTAAGTGCTTTCGGTGTGGTAAGTCTGGTCATATTGCTCGTAACTGTAAGGAAGATGATCAAGCAGGAAATGAAAAGCCAACGGTAAGATGTTTTAAGTGTAATAAAATGGGTCATTATGCAAACGAGTGTCCATCGAAGAACTCAACTGGGGGAATGCAGCCAGACTACAAGCAGAAAGGGGTGGTAAAATCCCTTGCAACAACTTCAGCAGATGCTGGGCCATCGAATGAAGTGGTATCAGCTCCAGGGAGCTCAGTATTTTTCGAAGATTGACTTGAGGTCGGGGTACCATCAGTTGAAAGTAAAAGAAGCAGACATTCCGAAGACTGCGTTCCGTACTAGATATGGCCATTATGAATTTGTAGTTATGCCTTTTGTGTTAACCAATGCACCTGCTGTATTCATGGACCTTATGAATAAAATTTTCCATGAGTTCTTGGATAAGTTTGTGTTTGTGTTTTGAGGTTTGTGAAGAGGTTATGTGTGCCTTGTGATTCACAGTTGAAGAATGAGTTGTTTTTTCATCCTGGCAGTACTAAGATGTACAGAGGTCTGCGGGAGTATTACTGGTGGGATGGAATGAAAAGAGACATTGATGATTTTACTGTGAAGTGTTTGACATGTCAACAGGTTAAATCAGATCAGCAGTTACCGAAAGGGATGCTTCAGCCTTTACCAGTGCCAGAGTGGAAATGGGAGAATATATCCATGGACTTTGTTGTGGGATTACCGAGGACATCTCGAGGTAATAATGCAATCTGGGTTATTGTTGATCGCTTGACCAAATC
Source organism: Viscum album (assembly GCA_963277665.1). Taxonomy (NCBI): domain Eukaryota; kingdom Viridiplantae; phylum Streptophyta; class Magnoliopsida; order Santalales; family Viscaceae; genus Viscum; species Viscum album. The sequence continues at coordinate 229,464,958 of OY728162.1, forward strand.
TGCTCATTTCCTTGCTATACGAGATACTTTCTCTCTTGATCAACTTTCCTGTTTGTATCTTAAAGAGATAGTCAGGTTACATGGAGTTCCTCTCTCCGTTCCACAATTTATTTTCTTGAGAGAATTTAGTAAACTGATTTCTCGTCATAAGAGATATCATATTCTAGGTGCACTACCTCTATGTATAGTACATGTGGGGGATCTCGTATATACTTTTTCATGAGTGATATATTAAATACATCATGAAATTGAGCCATATTTGATGGATGTGCTAGCTGATAGGCCACATATCCTACACGATCAATGATCTAGAAGGGGCCAATGTACCTTGTACTTAGTTTCAATTTCATCCCAAACCTCATGACTCACTTCTATGGTGATATTTGAAGAAAGAATTTATCTACAATGTCGAACTCCAAGTCCCTTCAATGGATGTCAACATAGCACTTTTTTGACTCTGAATAACATTGATATGTTGCTGGATGTCTTGAACCTACTCTGTCATCTCTTGCACAAGATCAAGTCCAAATACCTCTCTTTCCCCAACTTCATCCCAACAGGTTGGAGTTCTATATTGTGTTCCATATAGAGCTTCATATGGAGACATCTGAATAATAGAGTGGATGATATTTTGTATTAGAACTCAAACAATGGGAGATGCTGACCCCATTCACCTTTGAATTCCAAAGTGTAGGCTATGAGTATATAATTGAGTGTCTGAGTAGGCCTTTCAGATTTTCCATCAGTTTGAGGGTGATAGGTTGTGGTAAAATACAGTTCAAATCTCAAGTCATGTTGAAGACTCCTCTAGAATTTAGATGTTAACCTAGAATCAAAATTAGTTAAAATCAAGATTGAAACCCCATATATTATCACCACTTCATTCACATATGTCTTTGAAATTTGTTCAAGTGAGAGATCTTCCCGAATAGATATACAGTGGACAGTCTTGGTGAGTCAGTCCACCACAACCCATAACACATTATTTATCTTGGATGTCTTCAGGAGACCTATGAGAATGTACATAGTGACATTCTCCAATTTCAAAATTCGTATAGGTATGGGTTTCATCAGCCATATCAAGCACCTTTAGATATATTTAGCAATATAATTCTTCATATTCAACCACGAAAAGAGTTTTTGAAGATCATGTTACATCTTGATACTCCTAGGATGGATAGAGAAATTTTTGCTATGTGAATTATAAAATAGATCCTTATTCATCTCAGGTGATGAAGGAACAAAAATCCTCATTCCAAATTGAATTACACCATCATCATAAATATGGAAATCTTGCAGCTTCCCTCCCATTACTACATTCACCACCTTTTCTAACTCCAAATCATACTTTTTTCCTCCTTAATCTTCTCTTGGATAGATGGTTGGGAAATAATTTGGAAAAGGTTGGATTTATTCCTTTACCTTATGATTTTCAAAAAAAAATCCTTTTCATATCAATAATGATATAGTCTTTTTTTCATCCGCTATATGGATAGAGCAGTAGGTTATTTTCTGTTAAGATCATCATCTACCTTATTTTCCTTGAAAGGATGATAGTGAATAGAGAATTAGTTTCCTTTTATTAATTCTAAACATTTCATTTGATGCATTTTGTTCCCATTTTATGTGAATATATAATTTATAATCTGTTGGTCAATATATATGTTTCACTTCTAACCATAGAGGAAACGTAGCTATATTTTCAAAGAAAAAATCAAAGATACTAGCTCTAGATCATGTGTAGGTTTGTTCTTCTCATGGATATTCAATTTATGAGTGGCATAGGCTATGAAATTATCATTTTACAAGAGTAAAAAACCTAAACCTTTCTTTTAAACACCATTTTATATGACAAAGAATTCTACACTATTTGTTAATGTGATTACAGGTGTAGTGATCATCCTTATCTTTAGTTCCTTGAATATTTCCTCACATTCTTACATCTTGAAATACTCCACCCCTTTCTATGTTAACTTAGTTAGTGTGATAGAAAATCATGAGAAATTTCTCAGAAAACATTAGTATTTCCCAGCTAATCAATGAAAAATACAAGTTTCTATGACCCTAGAGGGTCTGAGACATTACTCAATTGCCATAATTTTTTATTATTCCCTATAAATTCCCTCACAAGTGATCACATGTACCATGGACATGACCTGTTGCCTCCAAAATTCACACTTTCTGAACATAGAATAAAAATTATCCTTCTTAAATATTTCCAACAGCATACATAGATGTTCTTCATGTCCCTCTTTTATCATGAAGCAGATGATAATATCATTGATAAACACTAACAAAATTTTTAAAAGGTAATGTATAAAAACATTATTCATTAAATCCATGAATATTTTAGGGGAATTAGTAAATTTGAAGGGTTCACTAAACACTCATTATTCCCATTACTTGTACTAAAGTCAGTCTTCTAAATAACTTCATTCTTCTCCTTTAACTGATGATATCTCGAACAAAGATCAAACATTAAGAAGTATTGATCTCCTTGCAATAGATCAAACAAGTCATCAATCCTTGGAATATGATACCTATTCTTTATTGTGATCATGTTGAGTTTCATATAATCGATACACATGCACGTTGATCCATCCTTATTCTTCACAAAGATCACTACCACACCCCAAGGTGATGCACTAGGGCATAGGAATCCTTTGTCCAAATGTGGTTTAAGATGCTTCCTTAACTCCACCAGTTTGATAGGAGCTATCCTATAGGGACTCATTGAGAATGTACTAGCTATGGGTATGAGTTCTATTGATAACTCTACCTCACTATCTGAGGATATTCCATGTAAATATTTTGGAAATAAATCATTTTATTCCCTCATGATGGGAATTTTCCAAAGGTTGATACTTTCCTTTAACTCAACTATTTGAGTGGGGTATTCTTATTTATCAGTAATTAACACACACACCACATACAGATTTTTCAAAATAGATTCATGATATTCTATTGATTTGTAAAGGAGCATGGGACTGTTCAAATTTTGAAAAGATATTTCCCTTTTCTGCCATTTGATGTGTACTCTATAGAATTGGAACCAATCTATACTCAATATATCGTCAAATTACACAAAGGGATATATTAAAATATTTTCTTGAATATTCTTCCCACATAAACCAACAGGAGAAGATTCCTGAACCTGGGATTCAATGATTTCACCACTAGGTGTTTTTACATGTATTTCATAATTAATGTTTCTTGGATTCAATTAAATTGTTCTAGAAAACATATGGGATATAAAGGAATGCGTAGAACCATAATCAAATAATACTATTTCTATTTTTGATGGTATAGGATGTTTACCTTATACAACCTGATTTTCAGGCTCCACTTATACAGTAGTGAGGGAATAATCCTTCCCATGTTCCTTTGGCATTGGTGGATGTTGGCGCAGATTACCCTTGAGTACTCGAGGTTTAGTGTAATGTCATGTATAATACCCTTACTCCCTACAGTTTTAGCATTGAACCATTAGTGGTGATTTACATTCTTCTACCACATTCTCATTTTTTATCATGTATTTTTTATAATAAAGAGATTTGTGTCCTTCTTTTCAACACATGAATAATTTTCCCATCCCTTTGAGGAAATTTACACGATGCTTCTTCCCATTTATTTGACAATTGTTTGGTTGAGTTTTCTATCCACCTTTCTTACTATATCCTCCTATATGAAACTCAATCTTTCATTTCATATCACTATAGCAATTGAACCATTATCAAAACTCCATTTCCACATTGAAATCACATCAAAAAAATTCTTCACATATCCCAAAGTCTCTCATTACAAGAGCATTTTATAGGTATGGTTTTAATCCACTAAATAATCCATCAGTTTTTCTATCATTTTCAATAACCAAACCTGAAGCATACCTTTCAAGCCTTGTGAAGTTTTCTTCTTAGGTATTGCATGATTCTTCTTCCTTGTTCATGATCTCTTTGAATTATATCTTCATCTTCGTATGAAGAGTTCATAGGAAATACTTGTAAAGAAACATTATCTTAATGTATTCCCACTCCACATATTCAATTTCATCCCTATGATTGGCATTCTTAATAAAATACCACCATTGGTATGCCTCTATTTATAGTTGACATAAATTCAATGTCACCTTCTCCATATTATAATAATAAAGCATAGAAAAGATATTCTCCATAGAGTTTAACCACTATTTTTAACTAGTGGATGGGATGGACCACTAAACATCGATGGTCGTTTCTGCATTAAACAGTTGACAAACAGATTCTCCATATAAGGTGAAGTAGGATGTTCCACATTATTCAGGTTATTGTTCATAACCTAAGATAGTTTTTTAGCATCATTGTGATGTTTTGAACTCCACATACCAAACAACTGGGGTTGTCATTTGGTCAATCACTACATTTTCCCTCACACAAGTTTCTGGTCTAGTTTCTCCTAGTTCCCTCCATTTTCTAAAATAGGAAAGGTTTGAAGAAAACATAATTCAAAGACTCATAGATAATTATTTATTTTGTGAAATTATGTATAAAGGAATATATTATGGGATCCCTATGTTTAGAAAATAATATTCTGTACTTACTTATACATAGTGTCATACTAAATGTTTTATTTATGTTTCAATAATCCTAATTTCAAAATTAACTATACCTTCTTCTGATACCAACTATCATAAAAAATATTTTCATGTATTAATATTATATCATTTTAATGATAAATATCATAAGAACATAACACAACAAGGATCAAAAAGTTTAGTGTCATGCACAAAATAGGAACTTAAATAATTTTTACAACATAAAAACATAAAAATTTATTTAATTTATTCTTCTCTAGCTTCTTATTGGACCATTAGTTCTCTTTAGTACACATAATCACCTAAGGATATACATCAAAATGGGTGAGATAAAATCATGGTAATAGGATAAGAACATGAGAGAAAAATATAATGCAGTGAGTATACTCAAAACATCATCATCATAATAATTATACGAATAATTAGATAATGACATGGAATGTGGAAATGCATAAATTTGAAATATCATGTCTTAGTAGTTAACTACCACACATAATTGGGATTAAATATTGAATCATGTTCACACATATTTCACATTAGATCCTGATATTCTTCAAAATACATAATGAATTTCAGTGATATATAATTATATGTTCACCCATCACATCATAACATTAACATTGTGCTAAATAATTTTGGGCACACCTGTCACATCATAAGGTTCACATTATCACACATGCTACATAGAACATATATCAATATTAGAAAAAAAATATCCCATGAAAAAGAATGGGTTTAATTTAATAAAGGAAAAAATTATATGAATTAGGTTCCCAAATTAATGTGGGAATAAAATACGTTATATAAGAACTATAAACCTTGATTGAAGAAGGAAAAATCTCGAGAAGTAAAAGGTGTGTTTTTTTGAAAGATGAGTTATTTTGGAAAACATGGTGTTTGTCATAAAACCAAGTAGAAAAAATGTATACCCTATAAATGTTAATATAATGATTAAAATTTTTTACAGAATAAAAATATATATATGGGTTGAAAGAGAGAAACCCCAAATAATGGGAGTTGCATTCATGAAATCCCCTTACCTTGTATGTGAATGCTTTCTTCATAATACTGTCATATATATGAAATTATATTAACTAATTAAAAATTCCAGAACCATTTATACATGAATATTTTTCATCATGGTTAAATTATGCTCTTTTTTGTGCCTTTGGATGAGTTATTGAATTTATATTCATTGTTTGGTAGTGTTATTTTTTATTTTTTCATGAACGGTTCACTTGTACACATGAATGGAAGTTCATATAGTACATGGATAAACATTCAAAAAAATTATTACATGTTATTAATGATATTCTATGAGTATAAGTGATATTATATTTATTCTTTTTATATACCATGAGGGTGAATCCTTAGATAAAATTTCATGATGAATGTTTTTGGTTAATTTGGGTGGTTTTTGGATAACAACGAACTTGTTTGGTTTTATCATTTATAATTTTGTATAAAAGTTCTTTTTAGAACATGTAAGGGGTTAAAAATTTATGTTAGAATTTTTTTCCATGATTTAGTGGTTTTATTGATAGCCTTGAATGAATTTATGGAAAATAAAAGTTCATCGCCAATAATGTTGGTAAATTGACACTTCACAGGTGAGGATTTCATTTTTAAGATAAAAGGGGGAGAGAGAAGATTTTAATGATTGATCATACATTAATATGATATAATTATAGTATATGTATGTTACTGGAGTTTATTATTTCATTTTGATGATATAATTTGAGGATAATATTAGAAAATAACTGAAATTTGAAAGTAAATTGAATGAAGAAAGATAGAGAGGAATTACCTCTTGAGTTATTCTCTTGAGATCATCCTCAAGGACCCAATTCTTGGTCATATGGTCCGACCAAGATCTCTTGGAAGTGGAGGAGGGGATAGGGAAGAGTTTTGGGAATAATTTGGATATGTCTTGAATCTTGAGATGTGTGAGGAAATGTGGTTGTGAGGGGTGGTATATATAGTAGAGGGGAGAGGTGTTTCCTATATATTTAATTCATTAGCTTGTTAATTTCCATCAATTCAAGAAATATAAATGATTCTATGACTAAATTTAGTTCCTTGAGAGTATAATTTCTAAAAAGTGTCCATTTATATCAATCATGTCTCATGAATGAGGTAAAAATTCTTTTATTCAAAATATTTAGTAAATAATATAATTTCTTTATTCACCATAAATTACTGTTTTTCAGAAAAATCCCAAAAAATATCACTAACATTTTTTTTGATGTGTAAAAAAACGAACTAAATTTGTGATAGTAATTTCATAATTTTGAGTAATTTAATTTTTAAATAAAATCATCATTTACATGTACAATAAAACAATAAATTTTAAAATGATTTTGTAAGACTTTAGAAAATTTTATAATGTCTCATAAAATTATCATATAATCATAAGATATTAAAATACTAGTTTATGAATATGTATTATAAAAAAATCATTAAAATCATTAAATTTATCATTAAAAATTCATTACTTACAAAAATACTAACACTAATATAATTATATCACATTTCCACTAATAAGATGGATAGACTTTATTTATACTATCATTGGTATGGATTATATTCACTTGGACAATTTTCTAATCATTAGTGTCATATTACTATTCATAATTGTAACAATACTATTCATAAAGGTATGATAATATTCACTAAAATTTATGTTTTCTCTATCGTACTCCAAACATCTTACTGATCATAGTAGTGTATGTCAGATTTTTGAAATTCAAATCATAGAAGTGGAAACCTTATGTTTAAAGGTAACATATAATATAGTAGTTCATTTAATAATGATATGGAATTGTGTTTCCTAATTTTATTTTATACGATTACACTATTTGATATATTTATAAAAAGGGAATTATAGTGATAAAATAATGGGTCATTACAATAGGCATAATGGAAAATTGGCCAATATGGATAAGGGTTAATTAGCCTATTAGGTATAATATCAAAGTTTACTATAGGAATAATGGATAATTGTACTAGAGTCCTAATGTTAAATTAGCTGATATTCTTAAAGGCCAATTTTTTGTTTGGCCTATATGCCTAATGTACCATTGGTCGTTTAGCCTAATGGAATAATTTCCGATTGGTGTATAGGCCTAACGACTAATTTTCCTATGGTAATAATGTCCAATTAGATTATAGGCCTAATGGAAAATTGGACTATATGACAAATGAACAATTTGAATATATGCCAAATGGGAAATTTTTCTATTATGCCTAATGGAACAATGTCTAATTGGACGATAGAACTAATGGCGAATTGGTCTATTGGAATAACGGAAAATTATCCTATAAGCATATTTGTAAATCGGATTATTAGTCATAATGACCAATTTTCCTTTATTCCTAATGGCCAATTGTCCTATAGGACTACTTGGAAATTGTCCTATTATGCCTAATTCCCAGTTTTCCTAAAGGATGAATAGTCTAATTTTCCATTAGGCATCTTGGAAAATTGTCCATTAGTCGACTAAGACCATTAGAAATTTCTCCTATAGTCCAATTATCCATTAGTACTATATGCTAATTCGCCATTATATCATTAGTCCAAATATACAATTGTCCTATATGCCTAATAGCAAATTTACATATAGGCCTAACGTAGAATTGGCCTATTAGTTCTATTGGCATAATTTACAATCACCATATAGGACTAATGGACAATTGTCCTAGAGGCCTAATGGACAATTGGCTTATAGGACTATAGGGAAATTGGCCAATTGTCCATTACACCTAATGGTATAATGCCTAATTATTATATAGTCTTAATGGAAAATGGCAGTATAGTTGTAATGGAAAATGTTTCTATTATGGATAATGGCTAATTTAAATATTAAGACTAATGGAATAATGTTCAATTGGACTATAATACTAATGGCCCATTTTCCTATAGGCCTAATGGCCCATTGTCCTATAGTCCTACTGGGAAATTGTCATATTAGGACAATTGGACATCATTAGCTTAGGAATAATGGGAAATTACCCAAGTTTCTAATTAGATTAACAGCCTTATGGACAATTGGACTATTGGAATAATGTACAATTGTCTTAAAGGCCTAATGTCCAATTCTCATATAGCCCAAATTGCTAATTTGACATGAATTGTTATCACATTAAATATGAATCTATCATTTATTTAAAAGTTATTCCATTTTATTATTATTCAAGATTATAAAATTTTTACATTCTTAATATGTCTATACCAATAAATGTAATTGAAAGTAAGATATATTGGTAATTGAAGGGCTTCTACCATGAGCTAAATTATTTTTTCTCAAGTAGGAAAAAAACAAAGGAGGTTCAGTAAATACCCAAAAATAGGAAAGGATTATTAGTTTTTTATTTATATTTAATATATTTATTATAAATTTCTGATTAAATATCTTTTTTATATTTTCAACAGACTTCTATGGATGACATTAATGATAAATAAGATGACAACTTCATGTTGAATGATCCTTTCAGTCTGGTTTTAGGTGATGAGAACCTGTGCAGAGTCTAATGTTGACTCAGGAAAAACATCATCCCCTCAAGGTATTGTTCATCATTGGGCTCCTCTCAAGGCTCTCAGACTATGGAGCTACAAAGCTCTTATTCATAAGTATATGAAGAAAAAAATTGTTTTAGAGGATTACAAAAAAATAAAACAGGAGCATGAAATAAGTAAGATGATAACCAAGTATTTCTGAAAATATTTGTCAGTTATTAGTCAATCACTTACCTAAGTGGCTTCTAGTACTATTGATTCAAATATGGAATTTATTCATTCATTAAATGATGTGTTAGAGTTATTATAATGATGATATTAATGGTGATCGAGCTAAATATTTGTGGCAATGATGTTGTTGATGTTGTTTCTACTCTAGATGATGTTGTTGGTGAGGATTTCTCTGATGATGATGTTGTTGTTTCTGATTTTGAGATTGAGGATGTTGTCGATGGGGAATATATTGATCCCCTTCATTATTAACATAGTAGGAAGGATACATGTTTAGTTTTCTAATAACTTAAATTGATATGTTTTATAGATTAATATGTATATTTTAGTATATTATATAGTTGTAAATTATTACAACTCTTTTGTTGGATGATAAATAAGGAAAATATATTATTGCATTGAATGTTTAATGTTTGGTACAATTTATTTATAGGATTAGGAATTTCAAGAAGAATTTGGTGGGGAAGCTTCTAAATTCAGGCAGAAAACTATACCCATGGCATGTACAACCATTGGTATAAGTTCTCTAATGGAATAAATATACCGTCTTTTTGAAAACATTGGGTATAATTATATACCTATGGTTTATTCAAGCAATGGGTATAAGAAAATATATCTCACATACACCCATGGTTTCTGTAGAAATCATGGCTATAGGTCTGTACTGATTCCTTAACTGGACACAGTTTTCAAAATTGTGGGTATAAGATATACCCATGATTTTGGGGGCTATACCCACGGTTAAAATTGTGGGTATAAGTGCCTTTTATAGTAGTTATTATTAATTAATTTACATTTTTTGTTGATATCAGTATAATATAATTTATGTGTATATAGGTCCAAAACATTTTATATAGCAACCTAGACCTACACTCCTAGGTTTAGTACTAACGAAATTCTCTAAATATTATCTTTAATATAATGTGAGATGACACCAGATTAAAATATATACATATTTCACATTTTTGTAAAAACATAATCATTAAAATATAAAATAATATCATGATTCCATAAATTAGTGTTTTAGTTTCATTAATGACAAGAGACAATAAAACATATTTCACAATAGTTGGGAATATTTCTTTGTAATTGTCCCATGGTAGATACCATTCTAGAATTATCATAATTTATACACATCTTTATAACATAATTAATAGATAAATAACAATTGGATGAGCTAAAATCCTTAGTAATGGGAAACATATTAATATTTCTTCATGGTTTAGATCATAATCAAGTGATTAAACATGCTCAATATAGAAACATATAGTTAAAAATTACATGGAACAATTATATTTGTCCATAATTCATTAAAGGGGAACATAAAATTCAAAAGTAATGAAATTGAAGCATGGATTAATAGTGTGATATAAGTATTGATGCATGGAATTAGTGAATGATATCTTTTCATCCTAGAATCATAAATTTTTGTAAAAACCGAAATTATAACATCATAATCCTAAGTGAGGTCTCACTATTAGGAAAACCTATCAAGGTGTTCTTTGTTTGACCAAAAAATTAAATATTGTGATTAGGCTAATCAATCAATTGCAATACATAGTATCAAATGGAAGGTAAAAAACTCGAAATGAATTGGAGTGATATTAGGGACACCATTCATATTCATAACATCTATATGTATATGTGTTCAAAAAGAAGAATAAAAACATACATAAATCATAATTATCATATAATCCATGATAAAGATATTGGATTAGTAATATAACATCATGAAATAACCAAAGGATATATCAAAAGGATTCACAATAGAATAATAAGTTAAATAATTATGTATTTATTTATTTTAAAAGAATCATTTTTCTTTATTATTGAGTAACATTGTAAAAAAATCATGAGTAACCTAGAGAACTGATCCCAAGAAATTTTCTGAACCTTTATAAAATAATTAATGGATCTTTTAAATGAAGAAGGGATTATTATTTTCATTTATAATAGAATCAAACCAGTAGGATATTTTATAAAATAATGAGGTTTTTCCAAATATATTCATTATTATATTTTTCTTATGGATGTTTTACATGTGTTGAGACATGAAATTCGGATGTTCTCCTAAATCAGGATTATTTCATTGAGATATTCATGAAGAGAATATTGAACATGTATTATCCCTAAAATCAAAATGGAAATTAAAGTAGGTAAAGAGTTAAGGAACATCTATACAAAATATGGATGAAAATATATGTGATGAATAATGTGTAATTCGATAATAATAAAGAGAATACACAACCCAAAATTAATAAGAGGGTTCAAAAGATTCATTTATATGTTTTAAAATAAATTTTTTGAAGCATTTATCATTAATAATAATATAAAACATTATTTTGAAAAGGTAAAATGATAAATATTAGGATCATATGAGCTAATTCATAGTTTGGGTTCCCACAATGTAAAGGATATAACAGTGGGGAAGGGAAAATATATTCATGGATGTGAAAAGGCCGTGAAGAAGGGTGTGAATTTATAAAAATAATGTTAATACTCTTAGGAATAATCATACCAATGATGAAAATTTTTATAAAGTAAAATTTACCGTAATAGAAAACTAGGTTTACTATGTAGAATATTTAAATTTCAGAATAATTTATCATAGAATATAATGACAATAGACAATTTCTCCGAACATAAATGGAATGATCATTGAGTCAACAATCCATTTATGACTTTGTAATATTTTGAATAAAAAACCCATTAAGGCGGAATATGATATTGGTTTTTAAATCCATTAAATTTAAATATAATATGATAAAAATACTTTTATATGAAATATAGAAATCAAATAAGGGATCAATTTGTGAATAACAATTTTGTCTTAGTTAAGAAAAATTGGGAAATGTAATACACTACCATAGGTCTAGATTTACTAAGTTTATGTTTCTAAAAATCAGAATAATCAGATTAACTACATTATATACATTATCAGGATCCCATTTTATCATTATATCACTTGATATGGTATCATTATTGTTATGTTTTATGCACATTCTAAATAAATTTTCACTTATTCCAGTTAGACTAGGATAGGTAAATTTCTTTGAAATTTCCTTAGTATAGTTACTTTGGATATTTGTTTTGTGAAATAGATATATAATTTAAATAATTATAGGGGTCTACATGTTCTAATATTTCATTATAACAAAATTTTTATATTTTAATAACTTTTCCCAAAATATACTCAAATTATAATTGTTGTATTTATTTTTCATTTGAAGAGATTAATTTTAGTATGTTGGTTAATTTTCTATACCAACTATACAATTTTCAATATTATGTTTCAAAATATTATGTTTTAAAAATATCATTATCATATATCAAATAAATTTTATATGTCATCCATGTCAAGTGATAATGGAAATAGGAATATGTTGTTTCACGGAAATTATAGTCCACACATAAAAATTGAGGAAACATTCATTTTCAATAGAATATGAGGGGTAGAATAAATAAAACATTAACATTTCATTTTACTATTCCTTTTTCTTATAATTATTTATTTTTATTATTACATATCTTAAACTATACACATGAGGAGTTTATGAAATATTGAACACACTATACATGGTGGCATTGGACCACTTGTAAAAATTACGACATCAATAATTATTTAATTTTTTAGAGAAGATATAAAATACATATTATATTATTATATTATTGTTTCTATTTATTAATAATTTATATTTTTAAAAAAAATTCATGGATAAAATATCTTATAGAGGGTAGTTAAATAAATTAATTGACAGAATTTCGTTGAGAGAATTAGATCTAGGTTTTTATGCTTTTTAACACATTACATTTTTAAAATAATAAAATTTAATTTGATAGAATATATAACACACAATACCATGCTTAAATGAAGCATGAAATATATCAAACAAGTCTATCCAAAAGAAAATCATCTGAACCTTTATTAATATGAATGAAAATGTACAATTGGAGTCGCGATTTCAAAAAAAGGGTATTTCCCTCATCAATAAAACAAAAGAGTCATATATCATAAAATGACATATCATGACCATAATTAGATTCAACGGTGGTTTCCCAATCAGATTGGTACTTACCTGTATTAATGATTTTCTGGTTTTTTTCATTAGATTTTCGGAAAATTTAGAAGTAGATCAGGTAGATATAGTGCGAGGTGTGTTGAAGTAATACTTTTATGGACATATCATAAAATTTATAAGAATGAAACCCTCTGTGTAATTAATATTTTCCTTTCTATGTAATAATTCATCCTTAAAAGAGGAAAGACCACAACAGTCGGTTGCCTTTAGGGGATTTTTTCATTCACCCCTTCAATATTTAGAACAACAATTTAACCCTTAGACAAAGCCTATTTATAAGATAATTTTCTTTGAGTATCAACCCCTATGTCCTCCTAACATACATGAATTCATGGAGTTTCATTTAATTTAATTATTTCCTACAAAAAAATGAATGTATTCCCACCATCACCAAGATTTTATGATCCCCCAATTATTGGAGCGGAGTCCCGAAGACAGTAGTTCCTTTTAGTCACTCAGGGATTAAGGATTGCCTCATCTTATTGGCCACATTCTCTATGTTCAGGTACAAGGTTCAGGGTCATATTTGGTCCAAGAGTCTCCAGCACCATCGATATGGACACCTCTTTTGCCATTTGTGGTGAACTCGAACTAACCTGCAAATTTTTATTAACATGGATTGATTGTTTGTTTTCAACAGAGATCACATAATTATGGGTAGTCAGTTTCTCTAATTTCTTCCAATAAGAAGATTCATGATGTACCATTAAAAAGAAAACACTATAAACCAAATCCATATGACATTTACCCCTAACATGACTAGTAATTTTTCTCTTACAGTAGAAATTAGGTTGTCACTCATACTCCACTTTTAATGAGATATCCTCTTCTAGGGATAATTAAACAATATTACGAATCAAAAAATGACTCAAGTCAATATCTAACAATATCCTATAAACTTTCCAATTTTGGAAACTACGGTATTTATATATATTTTTTAGATACCCACCATAGAGGATTTATCAATCAAGATCATTAGATTCCACAATATCCAATTCTGACTAATAGTTATGATCGAGACATAAGATTTAGTATTTTTATAGAAAATTAATTAAAACAGAAATCCCACTATTGAAAGCATAACATACCTACATTTCAAATGATTGATATGATGCCCCAACCCCTTTTCTTCAGATTCTCGAGGGAAAATGACATAAAAGAAACCTCAGCCCATGTGAATACATATCCAATCAGTAAAACCCTTTGTAGATCCTAGCATCTGAAATATATCATTATATTTACATGGACTTTCTCCATTAGGAAGAAAAATCTGAGCAATTATAGAGTTTCAAAAGACTTTAAATCTATCTAGAATCACCACTTTATTAGGAATCACTTATGTGGTGTTAGATATCTTTTCCGTTCTCTCTGGAAGAGAATATTTTACATGTAAAAAATCCTTATGTTGTAAGTTTTCTTATTTTTTGCAGAACCAAAATAGTGCCTCTGTCTAGTTTTCAATGAACTAGTTTAACAAGTTGTATTTTTTTGATTACCCACTTCATCTGCTAATGTATATCAAGATGAATGAGTCCATGGTAACATAGGCTGATGAGTGTCGACACTCCTAAGAAACTATTTTTACAACACATCTGTAGATCTAGGATCTACGACCATCATAGATTAACTATTACTCACAACCTCAACCATTTAAATAAACAAAGAGTGGTGCATTCTTCCAGCTTCGTCACCCAAATCCACCATCGGTCAAGGAAAGTTCACATCCAATGCCATATTTTATCAAGATCGGCACAAATCTGAAGATACCTTCTTAATATGACATGCATCAGACTCATCAATGACCAATACAATAATATAAGTAAATCATCCTCTATTCGATGATATCCACTCACGTCAGATGGGGAATAATATCTAGATCATTGAGAATGGACCACGTCCACCGCTCCAGCCGAAGCATCCAACGATTCCTTCTTTGTCACAACCCCATATTTAGAGGAGCCATTAGACACAATAATTTTGCAAAGAAATTGAGAAAACATAATGGTATAGAAACCCAAACCTTCATCAACACCATGGGAGAGTTGCCACCCACACATGCATTACATCATTAACCATGAAATATATTATTTATATATGATCCTTACAACTAGGATACTGAATTGAAGGGTATGAATAGGATTAAATTTTTTTGAGATATAAATAAGTCATAATCACTAAAAATATATCGATAAATTCTTATAAAATAAGAACACCAAATTATAGTATAGTATTTTTAGGATTTAAAATACATTTTCAACAAAAATAGATTTATTTTTCATTCTATGTTTACAAAATATATTTAAAATATAATAAATTTAGTATTTTTTTATAAAAATAAATTCATTTTTAAATCTGTATATCTACATTATTTTACAGTTACATTTTATTATTATTTTTTAAATTAGTGATTTTTTTTGGATAGTGTAAATACTACTTTTGGTAAATCTATCATTCAGTTTAAAAAATATGATAATTTAAAAGCTCCATTATTATTTGAAATTTATTTCAAAGTAAAATCATATTATTTATAATGATTTTATATAATTAATTACATTTAATTCATCATTATACATGATTTATATATAAGAATATTTTTTCCATAATACATAATTTTCATAATACTTTTTTATAGGAATAATGTTTCTCAATTTTAATTAATTAAAATAAAAACTAATAAGGAAATATTTACACCAAGATGATTATATTATATATCAAAATATAATATTATAAATTCATATAACAATTAATGTTAGTCATGTAGTTAATGTAAGACCATTCTATCTTTTAAAAATATATTTCACAACAAATCAAAATTTGACAAGTTTTACAGTTTTGTTTTATATTAATTTGTACCACTTAAATGAATTGAATTTAATGAAATAATTAAATATTTTGAAACATTTTGGATAATATTATTAAATATTTTCAATATAATTTTTGGACAAAATTATTCATAATGGCAGTAAATGTTATTTACTATGGTTTTTGTTAAAATGAGGTTACATGTATTAAATTACCTTGTATTAATAATAATATTCAAAAAACATATATTTATTATTATATAAATCAAATGTCATAATTATAATCAATGGTATAAATTATCTAATAATTGTCATTTTATTATGGCCATTATGGATAAATTACCATGATTAAAAAATGAATTACCGAGATGAAAACTATCGTGGTAAAAGTAAGTAGACTTAAAATATAAGGGGAAAACATATATAAAACATGTTTCATTTATTGTGTTAGAGGTGTGTTTATAAATTATCTTCCAAATAATAATCTATCTATCAGGTTTTTAATAATTGTGTCTGTGAGTGACTTCTCATTGTTGAATATTTTTTGGTATTTACGAAAATACCACTATATCTTGATAATAAATGGAACTCCCTACCTTCACTTATTCACACATATAAATATATTTAGATAAAAAAACCTTAATAAATCACTCTTGAACATAATTATTCAATTTATAGTGCATATTGTCTTCCAGAAAGACCACATTTAGGGTATTTAATATGAGATCCAAATGAGGTTCTTCTAAGCGAAGGTAATTGTAAAAACAATATTTATTCATTTTTTACTTAATATTTTCCAAAAATAAATTATTTTTTTACCAATTCCAATATAATAAATCGTTCATATCACATATAATTACATTTTATTATGTTAATTTCATAATACATATCAATATTATCCTGTATATAATTGTGGTAAAATACATCACTTCTATGTACGATGGACCACTTCCTCATGAACTGATGTAATGTTTTTCCATCAAATAATAACAAGCGTATTAATAATTATGGATATAATGAGTATAAATGATATATACAAAATTATATTAATTTGGTAAAATTAATACATCATGTATAACCTCACCATTTCACCCATTAATGGAATGATATAATCCCTCATACGTAGGTACTGTTTACCATCTCCAAAATGTGGTTTGATTCATTTTCCTTGTGTAACATTAATGAATGGGTTTATAAATTTTTCCAATGAAGAAACATAATTGTTATAATATTAATATACTTCCGTAGATTAATTATCTATATCCAATGTAGGATAAAATGAACATTTCTACAAAAACATGCATCAAAAAATGAAGTAGTTCAAACAAAAAACAATTGTAATAATGAAATATTCTTGACAAATTGGTAATAATATTCTATAATAAGATCACATATGATAATTTATATATGAATTTATTAATGGTATAAATAAATAACACATTTAAAACCATTATATAATATGTTAAACATATAGTTCAAAAATATTTACATAGATATTGTATAATTTTAGATGAATACACCTTATATTTCACAAATACATGTATGATGATCATAAAAGTTTAGTGTAATTGGAATCATGGAATGTTAAACAATTCAATCTTAATAGACATATATCATCTCCCACGAAACTATAAATAACTAAAACCATTATTATATATATCAAACTTAATAACTCTCTTTATAACATGAGGATAAGAAATATAATAAAAGGGTGACGTCATATACTCATTAAGGGTTGACAAGGGAGTTATCAACATCAAGTAATCATAATTTTATGAGAACATGATATTAATATTTGGAAAACCATACCATATATATCATAGATCATATTATTGAGTCATGAAATAAATATTGGAAATTTATAAGGCATGAATCATAAAGGAATCAATGACAAAATACCATGAAACCATAAAACATGAATAAGATATATGTTTTTGGCTTAAACATAAAAACATATGATTTTATGTAAAATATATACGCGAAAAAATTCAAATCATGGTACGACTAGTACTACCATCTATTAACCAACTTTGGATATGGGAAGACCACCAATGTACCATATTTTGTGCTTAGTATAACCACCTATGTTCTAGGTTTTGGGATTGGTATAAACACTTGTGTAACCCTTATGCTCATATAACATTAATTATTACCCAATGCATTGGAGTCAGATATAGATCCCACCCATAAAATAATCCATAACTTTTTGTCCATGATATCATAAAACATTAATTATTTTTGAATATATCAATTAATATGCCTCATAAAACATTAATCATATTATAACCCTCGAACAGAAATGTGTTTCATAATCATTTCTTCATATAAAAACATGTTTAAAATAAATGGGTTTTATAGAAAAACATTCATTATATACATAAAACATTAAGAGAAATAATAAATATTGTATCATTTGATCACATCGCCAGTAAATTATATATAAAATAAAATTATATATTATATGGTTGAAAAAAATTTAACATAAAATCACTGGGAACATTTCCTTATGAAAATAACATCTCCTTGAAAATCACCTTTTATCAAAATGGAGTTAATTAAACATTATTGATATCCTTTTCATTTAAATTAACCTCTAAATATAAATGATGAGAAAAACATTTATTTTTATGAAATAATCACTAGAGAATAAAATTCTTCGTTTTCCCATGAGATACGTCAAATTATTTCTTCATCAGAATCATAATCATAATAATCCTGAAAAAATTATTACATGGTAATATTAATCATTTCCCACTTTGGTGTAATTTGAATCACAATAGACATTGAAGAATAAATTTAAATGAAAACTTATATATAATTAGTATAAATAAATTCATCATATATAATATCATATTGTATTTATATACACCTAGTTAAATAATATATGTTCATAACCAAACATAAGTCCCAAATAAGGTTATATGGGAAAAAATATCCCTTAATCTAAGCCTTAATTTTCCATTGAAATTATTCAAAAATAATTTATAATAAATATTGGTTTATTAAAAAAACAATAAAGATATTTTATTATATATATAATACCATAAATCAATAACTTGTGACATTTTATTAATATCTTATTAATAATTCTAATCAAAATCATGTTATTAGTAATAACTACTTGTGTTTTCATGTATGTTTTGATTTTTATTTTTCAGTCCATTTACATTGATCATTTTTCCATTAGCTCTAGAATTTTAACAAATATGTAAATAAAATATATATATTTAGTATATATGTACATATTGTAATCCATAAATGTATATATAATGAATTATATACATCGTTCATGGAGACAGTTAGTCATATGTACCTATGAATGTTGTTTCCAAAATCTTGATGGATGAAATGAAAGAATAATAATATATCACCCATAAAGATTAATTTTTTATTTCATATATAAAACAAATATTTTCATTATACCGATCATTTTTACTTTCCATTTTATAAAATGTGAAGAATGAATCACATCGCTTTGCGAGGTAGCAATCTGTTGTACATAAGATAAATATTACCATATTCCCACCAAATGGGAAGTGAGAAGGTATAGGAAATGTAATTATTATATAATTATAATTAGGTAACTAATATAATAAAAATACGCTAAATCCATCATTATATCACTCCATGAGAGGTGGGGGTTGAAAAATAGTTACATCATTTTGTATGGAGGTAGTGTGCCACACTCTTGATTAACAATTTCGTTTTCAATTTTATAAAAGAGGTTATTGATATATGTTATTACATAAACATAATAACATTTCAATATATGTTATATACCATTTTTTCTATATTTTAATTAATATAATATGAATTAATGTGGTAATAAATTAAAATCATAGAAATAATTAAGTGAAGATAATTATATTCCCTTAGAAAAAACCCCTTTGGATTTTAGGTTATGGACCATAAAGTTAGTGTTTTTGGAATATAAGTAGCTTAAAAACAGGGAATAAGAAGTAGGGGAGTGATTTTTTAGAGTTTTTTTATCCAAATTGATTAGTATGAGAGAATAATCGAGACAAGTATGATCCCATCTATAATGGAGGAGTAGTGACATTTTTGAAAATAAAAAAAAACTATTCAATAATGGAGTGTAACTCTCACCAAAATACCCTAAAAATTTATAAATAAATGATTATATGGATTATAATTTCATGAAACACCTAGAATATAAAAAAGAAACACATTTTTTAAAAAATTTTGTTCCTTTACATCAATGTTTCCTTACTTTTACCATTTTAGTTTTCACTACGATAACTAGCCTTTTTACCTAGGTAATTCATCATTTAATACTAGAAAAAATTGACATCTATTCGAAATTTTTACCAAATGGTTCAAAAAATGAATTCAATTTTATTAAAATCAAATCCTATGTGTTTGCGAAATTAATTTTAAGACAAACACCTAAAATGTAAAAAACCTCATTTTATCATTTGCAATGGTAACATTGTTTTTACTATTTAGGTATCAATATAGTTTTAATAAAATAAAAATTAGTCCCTGAATGAACTATATAGAATATTTTTAAAAAAATTACATAAAATAGTAAGTGTATATGAATTGTTGGATTTTTAAATAATTTAATAAAATATTAATTATTTCTAAAAAGACATTAATGTATATTTTTCACTATTCAATAACTTTGACAATAAATACATCAATACAAAGGTGGAATTATAGTATAAATTTTCTAAACCTCTCAATAAACTTATATTTATCTAAATATCATCTATGATAATTCTTCAATCTATTTATATTGCATTTAACATTTATAATATCATTTATTTTATTACTCTATTGATTAAATTATTACATGGTTGATGTTTGTAAAGAATTTAATATAATTATATAATTATAAAAAAAATTACCCTTAATAAATTAATTAAATTATTCTCACAATTACCATCAACATGTTTTTAAATCATTCTTTTCTCAGAATGGGAACACTTAATCGAAATTTAGAAGCAAGTGGGTGACATTTTATCTTTTTTCATTATAAAAAAATTATTACATTGGGAACCTTCATCAAAAAGTGTCAAACAAGAACATAAAATAATTTTTTGTTTATAAGGTGCCAAATATGGACATAAAAGGCAAAATATACAAGTTTTAAGTTCATATTTACCCTTATCATTTTAGATTAACCCCTGGTAAACCTGTTATAACCTTAATTGTGGTAATTAATTGTTACTCTTTTTATTACTAATTTTGACCAAAAATTACGGTGAAATTTTTATAAAATATTAATCATTATGATTAAAAAATTTTAATCCATATTTTCAAACTATATTCATCAAATTTTAAAAATTTAATTTTAAAATAAATCCATATATGTAACCAAAAATTGTTTCAAAGAGATAAAATTTAAATATGTATAGAATGTTTTAATATTAAAATTCAAAATGAAATTGATTATAATGATCTAAATTAGATTAATATCTATATAATTTTTTTTAATTTTAATATCAAATAGTTTATAATCATTATTTAACATTGTAAATTAATATAATGAAAATTGAATTTTTTTAATAAATATATATATTATTTCAGTATTCACTATAAAATAAATCTTTCAAAAAAATTATAACAAATTCAGCCTAAGAAAAATTTGATGTATTAAATCCAAAAATAAATTTATTGTTATATAAATTTTATAAATCATGAAAATTTTATTTTATTGCCAGTACAAAAAAAATAAAAAAAAATCAATTTTGTTTGAAAAATTATTTTCGAAGAATATAATAAAATTACTAAAAATTAATTACTTTTTTAAAAATATATTCTACTTATCTAAAACATTATACATAACCTTAAAATTATTTATTCCAATTCATAATCCCAAATTTTACTACTAGGTAATAACTGAAAATTTTAGATAGTAATATTAGTAGTACAATACGATTTCTTAAGAATTAGTTTTGTATGTAATGTAAGCCATCAAATAAATTACATTTCATATAAAAAAATACAATATCTCAGGGTTTTACATTATACCACCCATAAATAAATTGATTACTATAAATGTTAATCTTATATTGGTAATTGAGGGTTTTAACTCTGACAATTTCCTTATGGAATAACTTATTCCTAAAAAGGGACAATATATCATTCTCACAGATAGAGGAAAAATTAATTACAATAATAATCACATAAATTAGTACCTGAGTTTTTGAAAAATGTTGGGATGTAAGAATAATAAGATCAAATAGAAAAATAATGACCAAATACTAATATATAGTTATAGAGAAAATGCTCAAGAGGATGTTAATGACCAGAAACCCATAAATCTATTATACGTGATAAGGCCATTTGTTAAATAGAATTGAAAATAATGTGACAAAAAAATTTCCCTAGATTATATTTCTACAAATATTTTAATGTTTACCATCAGGTTATACAACATAAGAAGATAAACATACTTTATTTCTTTCTATTTCAAAATCACAATCTCATCCTTTGGTTGTTCTTTAATCAAATTCCTCACCATATCTCTTTAATTTAAGTGAAGATGTGTTTTTTTATTCTATAAGAACTAATAGATCATATGATCAATTAAAGAAGGATATGTAATTAATTTTGTCTCTAGTTCTATTAATAACTAAAATGGGTAGAAGATTATATTGAATATATAAAAATATTCATAAGTTAAAATAATGAATTAATCTCTATAACATCATCCCATGTTCAACTATACCCAATATATAAAAGGTTAACCTTAATAAACATCCAAAAATTCATAAATTTATAATGAATGCATAAAAATTTTAACTTAACATAATACCCCAAATATCATAATGTAGTTCATAACTAGAAAACACCAAATGTGTGAATACATTTATTATATATTCTTTTAACACCTTGTAATAACTGGAATTACCATAAAATCTCAATAACGACAAATATACATCCCCATTAAAAACATAAATCCATATATTTTTTAATATATTCATTAAATATAAAAAATCTATAAAATCCATCAATGAATACATAAAACATGATGTCATTGAATCATTAATCAATTTCAAGGTTATCAATACTATCCAATTTACATTATACATATCAATCATCTCTTCATCACAACATTATTGTCTCAATATTAGCGACATATTAGGTGTTACCTTTCTATTAATAGTTTGTTTTACATAAAATATCATCTATTAATTAAATAACATTTTGAGGTTGTTAGAATGATCAACGCATTATTTTATATCCTTAATAAAACAATATCTATAATATATTTTATATATTTCATAATTTGTGAATTTAAATATATAAACACTTCAATCATTCAACTTCATTATAAAACCATTAATTAGGATTTTTCATCTTATTCATCAATACTGCTACCATTCATTTTTCTTTTGTAGTATCTTAAAAATCTAAAAAATACATTTCTTTTACCACTATATCTATCCTCTTTTTGAGTATTCCCCTATATGAAATCTATTTTTATAATTCCAATAAATTATGAATTTATAACATTCAACCATTAATGTTGACATAGGGATACTATTCTAGTCATCCTTTATGTTGAATAAACATTCCATTTTTACTTGAAAATATCTCATTTTATTTCCTTCTCCACATATAAAACATCTTTTCATTCATTTGAGTCATTCCCTAGAGTGTTTCTTCCAACATTCTCACAATATAGAAAACTGCATATTATTTCTTCCATGGTCTCTACCACCCAAACTCTAAATAACCATTATCCTTATCTTCAAATAAGAGTTTGATAATATGTAATGGTGGAAGTTTTTAATAACATGTCTTGATAAATTGTAAAAAAATCACATTATCCTTCACTCTACTTATCATCTCATTTAGTTTCTCATCAACACATTGTCGATCACAATCAATTTTAACCAAATTCTTTCTAGTTTATAACATTGAATAAAACCAAATAAAAAATATTAATTGTATAAAATCACATTGTCAGGAAATATTATTTATATGATGTATAATTCATGAAACTTTCTTTTCAATAAAATTCACCCTTTTGACAATTTATTAATGGTTATCTTCTATATTAATCCTTCATGATGGTTTATAGATTATTTTTAAATATCAAAAAAATATATCACATGAGTGTGAAATATCGTGTGTATTAAGACCAATTTTTATGCACTAGGGGACGATGAGTCTAACTCATTGAACCCTTCTCAGTATTTTACCCCTAGGTTCAACTATTCCAGAGAAGCATCCACTTATAGAATCTATATAGGGATTTAATTCCTTTGAAACTAGTTTCTCTATCCTTCGAAAATATTCCTGGATATGTTCTTATAATTTAAATTTCCATTATACTTATCCTTATATATATTCATAAATATAACCTATACCTAACAATAGGTGTATCCTTATGGATCTCACTTACATTTTATCACCATTGATTCAAACGGTTTACTATTGATTTGTATTGATAAAAATGTATAGACCTAGGAATTAATATATAGATATTACATTATATTAGAGGAAGATTCTATACATTTCACAAATATGTGTTTTAGGATTTTAATTCTTAATTATGGTTGGATACATTGAAACATAAAAAAACTAGTTTATAAGTAAACTATACCATTTACTACTAAAATACAAATAACTAGAACACCTCTTATACAAATAATAATTAATTATTTTATTAATAACCTATGGAAATAAAACATTAAAAATGTTATATTAGATTCTTAGTATGTGTAAAAATGGGTATATCCACAAAACATAGGCTTTAGATTATGAGAAAATGATAATAAAATTTCAAAAATCAGACCCCAAAAATCATAGAACATAAAATTGAGTTTTTTGGATAAAACATGGGAGTACATAAGACTTTAATTATTAAATAATCAAATAACATGATCCAAGGGATCATAACATTGGAATAAGACATAGATTTGTTCCAAACATGTATGAATAAAATATATTCTATAAATGATATTTACTAAGAAATTAATAAATTGTTGTTATTAAGATAAAAACTGATGTACCTACATTTATCTTTGTATAAAATCCTATGTTCCCTAGTTAGAGCTTGGAATAACCTCCTATTCACCCTATTTTATATTTTTAAAAACCTCTAGTGTAGCATTTATGATCATGCAGAATTAATCATTATGCAATTCATTGGTGAGAGATATTGGTACCAACCATTACTTAATCCGCACATTTTTTCCGAGAATATCATAAAAAGTTAATCATTTAATAAACCATGAAAATAAATAGGGTTTATAACATAATTATCATATTAGAATCCTTGAAAAAATGGGTTATATAAATATTTCACTAATGAATAACCCATGGAAAAGGCACAGGTTTCATAAAAATCTCTTCATTATATACACAAACTATCCAAATAAATAATAAAGTAGATATGATTGTTTCATATCTTTGGTAATGAATAAGTAATATCATATGATGTCATATTATAAGGAAATTTAATTTTAAAATAAAATCACTTGAATCATTAATGGTAAAAGTTAAATTTAATTGAAAAAAAATTAAAACAATAAATTTATTAAATTTTATTTAATTTGTCTAAATTTAAATAATCAAGAAAAAATATAAATTATGAATTAAATATTTTAGTGGTCGTGATGGCGAGAATTTTTGTTTCATGTCATAGACATTAAAATGATGTTTCATTTAATATTTTCTAAATAAATTAAATTGGGCCTTGTTCAAAAAATGACATAAAGATTCCATTAATTTTTTTATAAAATTTTTTAGAGAGTGTAAAAAATGAAATTTAACAATCATATAAGAACATTAAAACCAACTTGAAAATAGTTTTAGAAAACAACTGTATGCATGAAAAGGTGATTTTGACCGAAGAGAGAAATAAATTTGGTTTTCGTAAAAAAATATAAAGTTTAAATATTGGTTATATAAAGAGTTAAAAAGGAAGGGAAAAATTTATGTTTTGAAATAATTTTATAATAATAAATTAAATTTTAATTGAGATAACTAAGTTAATATCTTTTCATTGGATATATAATTGTAAAAAAATCCTGAATAAATAATGAGATTGTAACATAAAACCCTTAGGGCTTTAGTATCATTTCAGTTGTAAGATCCATGAAAGAATAAAATAAAATTAAAAATTAAATATCCTAAGTATAATTAAATTCATGATATAACATGTTAATGGGGATTTATACACACCACTTAAATTATAATTTATGCATGACATAACACGTGTCCTAGAGAAGGAAATTTGAGAAAAATCGGTTACCTTAAGTATCGACTTCCATGGTACATGTTCAAAGAAACTACATAAAAAATACGTCTTTATTATAAATATATTAAAGAACCATTATTATATTTACCATACCATATATGAATTACTTGTGACCATTTATTATCTTTTTATAAATAGTTACTTGTTAAAATCATGTTTTAGGTAATAAATGCTTTCCATTTCATTTTTTTAAATTATATTTTTAGTATTTTTTACATTGATCATGGTTTCATCATCACTATAATTGTAAAATTTATATAAATATAATATATAATATCAGTATTTGTGTACATATTTTAATTCATTAATTTTAGTGATAAAAAATGAAATAAACTATTTATAGAAACTGTAGGTCGTAGGAACAGTAGAATAATCTTTTAGTTTTCCTGATAGATTCTACAAAAAATAGAAAAAAAAAATATTACACATAAATAATCATTTTCTATGTTATATACATCACAAAATTTCACCAAACCATTCACTATTACATTACATGTAAAGCATATGTGAAAAATGAATCACATCACTTCGCTTGTCAGTTGTTAACTATACACACAAGAAACATTTTCATATTCCCACTGATTGGATTTTAAGAATATATATGTGATATTATAATTCTATATTTAAAAAATATCATAAATATCAAATATATATATGATAAATCAATAATTATACCTAGTATTTTTGCAGTGGATACAAAAAATGAAATATATCAGTTATCAAGGTGGTAATCTGTTGTACACATAATTAATAAATTCTTTTTGAATTTAATGTAAGAGAAGATTGATAGTGTTTATTACCTCAAAATTATAACATATATATAATTATTAAATATTTTTATGTTATGTTGTAATTGATATTAAATTAATGAGTATGTTAGGAGATTAAATAAAAACAAGGAGTCTACTAAAGAAAATTAACTTTGCCCTGAAAAACATCCTATGGATTTCTAATTAAGGAAATAAGGGTTGTTATTTTGGGAAGAATAGAAGATATATTACATGTATATTGATTTGGGGGACACAGTTTGATAGGGTATGGTCTATCGAAATGTATTTGGAATTCTTATGAAGTTAGAGGAGGAGGTGGCCTTTTATTATTGGGGAGGAGTGGATTTTTTATAAATACCCAAATATATTAAATAATAGGAATAGAGTATCTACCAAATTCCCAAAAATATTTATAAATAAAGTAGAATAGGGATTATATAGTTGATAAAAACCTCTACTACACAAATAAACACACGTTTTAATCATTTCTTTGTTAACTACTATGTTCCCTTACCATTACCACATTAGTTTTCACTAAGTGAACTAGAATTTTTAACTACGTGATTCATTATTTTTTTATTAAAATAAAAAGTGTTTTATTAGATAATTTATAACCACTCATTTAAAATATGAAATTAAATTTATAAAATAAATATTCTATAATTGTGAAAAATTTATATTAACAAAAATGCATGAAAGGTGAAAAATACCATTTTATCTTTTACTATGGTTTCAATGTTTTTACTATTTAAGGATAAATATAATTAAAATTAAAATTAAAAATTTTCAATGAATGAATTATGGATGATATTTGACCACATATAACCAATTCGTTTTTTTAGAATATAAGTTTTAGTAATTTTAAATAATTTAATAAAATATTATTTATTATAAAATAACATTAATGCTAATTTGGACACTATTTATTTAATATGATTTCAAAAAACATTATGTATATAGTTGAATTGTAATCTATAAATTTCAATATTTTACAATATTTTATATTTATATAAAAATCTCAATAATTATAATAATTCAATAAATTTATATTAGTTTTAACATTTATAGAATCATATTTATTATTTTTTTGATTAATTAAAAAATAACTATTTTGGTGTTACTTAAGAATTTAAATCAATTATATAACAAAAAATAATTATCATGAATATATTCTAATTATGATATAAATTAAAATAAATATGAGTTTTCCTATTGATTATTCCCCTTTGTTGAAAAAAAATTAAATTTTATAAGAATTTGGGTTGAATTTTGTACCTTTTATTTAATTAAATAAATACATTTGTTAATTCTATAGAAATTTTTTCCAAAATAACAAAAAATAGATCTTAAGGTAATAAAAGTAGAAATATGGACTGATATTAGGAATTGGAAAACATTTTTTGTCATTTTCAAAGTTGTCCTTATAGTTTAACCCCCCCCCCCCCTCGGTAAAACCATTACAACCTTACACATTATAATTAATTTTTGGTGTTTCCACAATTAATGTTGACAAAAAATAAATCCTACATAATTATAAAATATTTATTATCTAATTACAAAAATGGAATATAATTTAATTTTTTTTTTGAAAAGGCGACATGGATTGGTTACCCAATCGATGCCAAAAGAAATTTATTAAATGAAAAGGTTACAAGTAAATCCCAAGGTGTAAAATTCATACACCATCTTAAACATAGAAAAGACGAACAAAGATA
The DNA here is from genome assembly GCA_963277665.1 of Viscum album. Lineage (NCBI taxonomy): Eukaryota > Viridiplantae > Streptophyta > Magnoliopsida > Santalales > Viscaceae > Viscum > Viscum album. The sequence goes on from OY728162.1 coordinate 229,493,880, forward strand.
CAACTTTATAAACCGGGTATGAATCATAAAAAGATTCCAGAAGAAGATCTGCATGATCAACCCCACCATAATTCTGGAACATCAAAATCCAGTGTAGGATCAACTCTTGTCCAAGAAAATATGATTCAATCAGCACATCATCTCAGCAGGTCCGCAACCATATAGGTGCAAGGAAAGACCAGCAGAAAAAATCCAAAACAGAACTTGAGTATTCCGGCCAAATCAAGATTGGATCCCCTTGAAAGCAGGCTTCCTTCATTGGTCATCCAATGTAGGCGTACCACATTGTTATCCATTGCAAGGCATGTGTAGAGTCCAAACAACGAGGAGAGAGGGTTTTCCCTCCAATCCAGGTCATCAAGAACATCCAGGATGATCAAGCTGAAAGAACCCTCAAGAGTAGAGTCAAAATTATAAAAAAAAATTGGAAAAGAAAAACAGGACAAGAAACTCCTGCCCAGTCCAGACCAAAACATGTAACCATCCAGAGTCAAAGCCAATAGGAGCTATAAGAGTAGCTTCCAAAACCCCACTTCAATAGTTGAACCAGGATCAAAAAATCAGTATATAAAGGTTCTATGTTCCTCTCCAATCAGAGACATTATTCACATTCAGAAATCATTAACCAGTGAAGGAGAAAGAAGCAATTCTGCTTTCCAGAGAAAACATCATCATGGATCTGGACATCAGATCCAGCCAACATGCCATCCATCTTCAATAGTCTTTAGACTTCAAACATAAATTCATTATCAACATAAAACATTAAAACAGAGCCATCAAACCCATGTTGATTGTGATCATCCAAAACAGGGTGCCTCAAGGCTATACTTCATGGAAAAACAGCTCCCAGCCCAAGAGGAGAAGTGCAAGACACTAGTCTTAAGTATCAAAATAAGGGAATCAGAGGAAATTCATCGCCATGGGATGTCCCTGAAAATTAAACCAGGATTTTGTTTAAATTTTTCCACAAACTTCATGAACATTTGCTTTCTGATTTGAAGGTAGGTATTCGCAGTTATTTCTCCATTCTTGTATATTTGAAAACTATTTCATCTTTCTCCTCTATCCAAGCTTCTAATTCATCACTGAGATCCTCAGTATACTGATAAGGATCTCTCTCCGCAGGGTTATCATCATCAATGTTTGTAGATTTGTTTATGTTTACTTCATCAGGGGGTGTTAGGTGTTGTTCTGCAACCACCGGCTGTGGTGGAAGCACTTCTTGTTCTTGCGGAGAGGCCTCAAGGGATCTAGTAACAATTTTCCTCTCAAGGTTGGACTAATCCTTAGGTCGCCGAGTCTTTTTGGCACTTGGTGTAATGTATCCATCCACATCAATCATTGATTTTTTACCTTTCTTTGCACTCTATTTTAAATAGGCTTCCTCAGCCATGTAAGCTTGATCATAATCATCATGTGTGGAAGTACAAGAATCTGAGTGGGCATTCCTGTCCTCCTCATTCAAGGTTTATGAAACATTTGTGACAGCAAATTTCTCATGAATGCTTAGGGGCCACTTATCCTCAACAAAGAGGCTGAACGTTGTGGGGAGAAGCCACAACTCTAGAAGATTCATGAACAAGAGGCAGAGGGTCAACATCCTTATTACCAGAGTGATCAGCAGGAGAAAAATCACCTCTAACCAAAACATTTGGGTCAGAGGTGCAAGGTGCATCAGTGGGGAAAACTCCAGCTTGATTATTTTTAAGGTCCTCCTTTGGTATTGAAACTTTTTCCATCCAAAGAGATTTAACCTTTGGAGGAGGGGGGGATGATTTTTTTTCACAATAGCCATTAAGATGCCCAATTCTAGAACATATATTACAAAAATAAGGAATATCTTCAAAAACAACCTCCTGAATAAATCCATTTTCACCATTTTGAATCCAAAATCTAGATGAAAGATTTTTTGACACATCTACTTCAGTACAAATTCGAGCAGACGAAGGTTTTGACAAATGAATTGTTGCATAATACATCCTAATAGGAGTTCCAAATAATCTAGAAATTGCAAATAAATCATTTCTTTTGAAGAGATGAATCAGTAAACCAGGGAATCTAAGCCAAATGGGAGAAATTGGGGGTTCAAAGCCAGAGACATAATCCGCAGACCACTTAACCACATTCATATAAGATCTCCCAAAGGTCCAGGAGTTGTGCATTGAGAATCTATAATAATCCTTATTCGAGGAGAATTGAAACAAAACATTCCATGAATTTAAGAATCCAACTATGAAATCGACAAATCCAATTCGTTCTAGAGTTTTGCGATGAAAAAGAAGTGCGGGGCGTTGCTTGTAGAATTGTCCAACAAGGGAAAATTGAAGGTCTGAAGTAAGAGTGTTTACCTCACTCTTCATTAAATAAATAGCATCGAGTGCCCAGTGTTTTGAAAAATATAAATAATTTACAATACATATATATAATTATATTTAAATTATCTAAAAAAGTTAAAAATAATTTTGATTATGTTTTTATTTTTATTTATACCACTAATTTTAGCTGGTATGTGTAAAGGTCTTGTTTAAATAATTATATTTATTGTATATCATGATTCGTTGAAAATATATGTTTCAAGTAACTCAAGCCATAAAGAAAATATATTTATTTGAAAATAAAGTCATAAAATATTAGGGTGTTACATTAATTAACATTAACCTAAAGGGAAATGCATGGTATATGATTTCATCTCAATTTGATTCATTGAGGAATGTTTTATTGTTATGGATTATTTGGTTTTAGTACTACCCACATTACATGTTATATAATTAATTATTCATACTTCATGGTATTTAATGTATCAATTAAAACTATTTTATACAATATAATTTGACATGAAATGTTACAAATTGATTAGTGTTTCAAAACTCAATTTCTTTTTAATAGGTTATATTAATTCCTAATTGAATTTTATATATTCTATGATAATTTTTTAATTACATTTTTTTATTTTAGGTAGTATATCAAATTATTATATGTGGAATTAAAATTGAAACACATAATCCATCCATTTCTCAATCCTTACTTCAATGGTAAGACCATTTTAATATATTTTATCTCAATTTATTCTCCATTGAGACATATTAGGTGGTATGCATCTATTTATTTTTAAGAGGTTTATCTACCACAACATGATATGAAATTTCATGAATATCTTTATATTAATGTAATATTTTTTTAATTAATGTAATTCTTATATGGGTATTATTATTCAAGTGATACAAAAATGGTAAGGGTTTATCTCATAATATTATCATTATTTTGGATTATTTGTGTTTAACTATCTATTGGGATAAATATTTGATATATATATATATATCAAATAAAATGTATCTTCTTCTTATTTGTTTTTTAATTATTATAATTCAAGTAATAAAACCATTTTCCTTCAATTGTATCATTTGATGATAGAGAAATTTTTTTATGAAAATTACAAAACTATTTCTCTCATTGGTTAAAAATAAATGTTCTTCTAAATCAATGTATTCTAAATTCTTTTCAATAATGTTATTAATATTCCCCTAAAATTGTTTAACTCCATGTTTATTAATGATTATCTTTTTATGTATTTTATTAAATAGAATTTTTCGACCTTTTTCGAAACAAGGTACATATTAACTTTCTTATAAAAAGGTGAGAAATGTTTTTGTCTTAACATAGTCAGAATGAATGGAACATTCCCATCATCATGACACACTCTTTTCATTGATTCTCCCTTCACTAGATTCCATGATTCCTTTCAAATAAAACATTTTTCATAATATTTTGGGGAAAAATTAATATCATGTTACCATTGAAATGGATATTTTTTCAATATTTTTTAATGATATTTTTATGATACATCTATTCATACATGAGATTAACCATTTATTTTAATTATACTCTACTGGGGATATGTTGTAATGATACCATTTTTATCCCGTCATTAGAGTTTTTATCCTTAAGTGTACTAATAAATTTTTTAAATTCACATTCTTGACTAATATTGTATTAATTACATTTCCCATTAAATATTCATTATATTATGACCATTGGACATGACATATCCTTAAAATAACCATATTCTTTGTTGTTAATATTCTTATTTTTCAAAAAATATACCATTTACACATATTTTTTTAAAATTTTAATGATATTCGAATAACTAGTGTAATATTGTAAAATATGTATCCTTTACAAAATAAATATGTTTATTAGTAAGGAAAATTGTTTATTGATTGAAACAGTCATTTGATATAAGAGGAATGCATTTTACATGGAGTCATGGGTGGGAAATGAAAATTTATAGGCCCTATATACATCAACTATTCTGATGAGACAATGTAGTAATCATTAATTAAATAAGAATATACCGATAATTTTAAACTGTCATGGTGATAGGTCTTGATAGTATAAATATCATGTTGTTTGAGATCATTATATTGAATATTTAAAATTTACTTCATTTAGAATTAAATTATTATTATCCATGAGAATATTTTATTGATGTTCTCCATGGAAGAAATTGTTCTAAAGTTATTGATTAATTGGAATTTTAGTTCTGTTATATCCCTTCATATATAGATTATTCTATATCAAATAATTATATTTATGATACTAATTAAATTAAAATTTTCTATTTAGTTATTTACTATCATAAAATGATTATTCATTATTGGTACATCATATATATTGTTGTGTATAACACTTACTATGAATTTGAGCTCACCCTTATCTTGATCCGCTTCATTAGGAGTTTAAGGATGAAGAATATTTACTTTAAATATGTTATAAATTATGTTTTTAGATGTAATGGGAGACTAAAATATGTATCTAGTACAACATGAAAAATGAACTATTCATTCATTTGGAATATTATTTATTGTTTCTAGAACCAATACAATAAAGTAACTACTTGATCTGGGCTACTAGGGTCATGGTCTTTATAGATGGTTTTAGATAAACATCAGTAGAAAACTTAGGAACTAGATTTCAGAAAACATATAAAAGGGAAATGACCAGAGGGTGTAATTTGATCATATGTATAGAATAATGTGTTAATGTTTCGGAAAAGAAGGTATTATGTGGTTTTTACAATCAATACATCCATGTTTGGATACTATATTTGAATATGGTTTTGGCCCAATTTTACCTACGAGTATAATCTCTTGAAAAGGTTAAATGAAATTTGACACATCCCTCACATAATACATGACATCAGTTTATTCAGTAAACATTATTTGATACTCCCTAAGGATATTCTTATGATAATTCACATTTTCATTATGAGAATCCATAAAATATTTGAATAGATAATAAAAATGAATCAAATATGATAAACATATGGTATCTTATATTGAAAACTAAGAGTCATGATTTAGATAAAAGATATATTTTTATATGGATTTCCAAGTTGGATTATTATTTCTCACACTCAACTGTATGGTTTTAATCAACTACTGGAACGTGATAGAAATGTGTTATCATTGAAAATGATGGAATCTTTTGTGATTATGAGAAACAAAATGGGTTGATGGATAGAGTGAATGATATTGTTATCATGATTAATCACTTATTATGAAATATTTTCAACAACCCAAACCATAACTAACTCATAGATTCACCAATGAAGAGAACAATGGATTCCAATGAGAGATATAGTATTGAAGACCATGGAAGAAAGAATGCATGATTTCTTTAATGTCAGAAATTTTGAAAGGTAAACCTGGTATAATGTATCAATGGAATAGTAAAATGTTTTATGTGTGTAAAATAAGGGCATAGAGAAATTAATTAACATGGTAATATGAGGATATTAGTGGTGAGAAATAAATTTCAATCTATAAGTAAATTTATATTTTATTATTGGGAATGTGGAGAATATTGGGATTTATTGAGTCAATGCACACTTTTAATGGATAAATCCATGACCATGTAATGTCCTATTCTCAAGAAAAATGGATGAATTTTATATGTAATTAAATGGAATAATTATATCATCGATGTTGTTTTCCATGAAATTTTTATTTTATAAATCATGAAACATCTATGGGTTGTGTTAATTTTTGAAGAATATCTATCTTTATATATGATAAAATAAATAATTATTGACACCATCACAGTTATATGACATTACGGTCGAAGAAAATTATTGCATAAAATACCCATTCTAGAGGTATTGTTTGATGGAAATTTTAACAATATTAAGGTTATTTTGGGAGATATTTATGGAAACAAACCCCATTAGGTTATTATATTTGTTAGTGAGAATGTTATTTAAGGAGGAATGACTATAAAATTTGTTGAAATCAGATAAATGGTTTTGGGTTCATTTATGGTTTATCTTATCCTTGATGATGTGTAAATTATAGTTTATTACAAAATTGGAATTTTATAGGAATTATATTAATATTGTTTTTGAATAATGGAGACCTGCATGTTGAGTAAAAACTCATAGTATCCGACAAATATGAGGGGCTTGAACACAAAAATGAAGGGTGAAAACAGTGTAACACATACCACTGTACTATTTTATATTTTATTTAATATAACATTGTTTTTAGATAAATGATTTGATAGATAAATAAAAACTAAAACCTTGTGTGTTACTAATGAGGTTTAATGATTAATGTATTGGTTTGGATAACTCGTGAAGAACTTTTTTATTAAATATTTATGACTCACATGGAATGAATGGAACTATTTTATAGAAATTTTGATCAATTAAAAGTTAATTTTAGTGCTTCATTGGATAATGAATTTCATCGTAGATATTCATTCCTTTGAGTAAGAGTTGTTGAAGTGGAAATTGATCGAAGGATAAGAAAAGTATGATATTTTTCATATAAAATAAAAAATATATAATGTTAGTATATTTACTCTTTTTCATAGATAGTAAAATAATTACACATGTTTATGAAAATGATATTCAGACAAATGTTTCATCCAGTTACATTCATATATGATGAATCAATATTCATTTAACTCGACAAAAATTAATTGTTTTGTGGTCATTGAATTTATCTTGATCATTCACATTCTTATGATAAATGATATAAATCTATCACTATAATAATTTACTTTTATCATTCATTTCCATATTTTCAATTTACTCCAATGTTATTTTATATAGAATCTATGTTAAGGGTGATTATAGATAACACTCATATTTCTATTTCCCTATTTTAATAGAATATATTATTAACCTTTTTAGGGGGTGGGTTTCCAACAAAATAATTTTCAAATATAAAAACCTTCATTTCAGAGTTAAAGTTGCAATTATGAATAAAAAATTTATTTATGTTGGGGAGAATTTATCACCCTGAGATTCTAAATAAATAACACTTTGTTAGATAGTGTATATGAAGCACAACACCGAGCATAAAATACCCATCAAATATATTATTTACATATTATTCTTATTACCCATTCATAGAATTAGAAGTTATGAATAATGTTAACATAATTTTAAAATATATTTAGTGTGGTTTAACAAATATAAATTTAAATATATATTCTAATAAAATAATAACATAAATTATTAGTAAAATAATTATTTTCACTAAAATAAGATTCTTCAAAAAATGGTTTTAGTTTACATTTTATGTCTGGTAATTATAATTAATTTATGATAATTTTAGATATTTTATTTCACAAAAAGAATAAAATTTTTAAATTAGCATATTAATAAATTTTTATGAGGAAATTTGGGGACTTTTCTGAAAATCATGAATTTGCATTGAATAGGAATAATAATTATTTTTATAAAATAGTCATTTATTTTCACTGAAATATGTAATTTATGTTTACCACTATGATTTTAATTTTATATAAAATAAAAAATTGATTTTTTACATATAAGATAATTAATTACATTTGCATCATATTTATACCATATTTTTATATATTTTTATTCATAGGCTTAAAAACATTATTTTTGGATAACATTTCGAAAATGGAAAATTATATCCACTATAATTAAATACATTAACCAAGAATAATGAATTATTAAATAAAATGTATATTATATATATATATATCATAATATATGAATTAAAACCCATATAATTTTGGTTTATAGTACTATGGATAATTTAAGATCATCATATTCTTAAAACAAATCTTGGATTCCATGAATAAAAACACTTTTCACATTAACTTTTTAAATTAAACTATACCAATTATTTGAGATTAATTTTATAAAATGGATTAAATATTTTAAATCACTATATTCATATTATTTAATGTTTTAAAGATAATATTTGTTAATAAATATTTGTTAATATAGTAAAATTTATTTACCATGATAAATGTTAAAGTGGGGTTCTCATCATTATGTACCCCTATATTAAAATTAATTTTCCACACACAGTTTTTTTTATTAAATTTGATTTAATATTAACAATAATTGGGTCCAAAATGGTAAAAGTAACTAAACTTAGAGTAAATTCATTTTTAATAAATGTATAATTTTTTATGTTTTAGGTGTGGTGTGATTTTAACGTCCCTAAAGTACATTAATATTAAATTTTTTGGCACATTGGGTGAGAGTGAATTCCAATTATTGAACATTTTTATGGTATTTACAGAAATTCCACCCCTTATAAATAAGAAATGGGAACTCATTCCCCTCACTTCATGTCACATCATAAGGCATTAGGATCAAAAATGAAAATTAAAATATATCTCCCAAAAATAATTATATGCATTTTAAATCTATTTTTGTTCTGATAATACCATCATTAGGGTCCTTAATAAGAGATATATAAGAGGTTCTTCAAGGAAAAGTTAATTATCTTCCCTGCATTCCTTCTTTTTATTTATTCATTTTCCACAAAAATTATTTTCTCTCAATAGTTATAATATAACTACACAAATATCTCCCACATAATGAGATGTTATTATGCTGATGGAATAATTTTTATCAATCTCCTACTCTATAAAATAAGAAACAAATCCATCGCTTGTGTGTACTGCGGACTACCACCTCAGGAAAAAATGTAATATGTTTTCGATCATCAACTCACATGGATATAAATAGTGATGGAAATAATTAATATATTTCTTCCATATTAAATGATATTAATTAAATAAATTTCATACACCATTGATGTTTTCACCCTTTCATCCGTTAATGGAATGATATCATCTCATGAAAATATAAGACCTACCATCACCATGAAGTAATGCAATCCATTTTTTTTCAAATTTAATGAATGTATTTAAAAATGAATGAAAGAAATGAAATAATGAAATATTAAATTTATAACATTATTATCACTATGGAGATTATGTAAGAACATCCCAGTCAGAAAAATGAGAACATCCATGATCAAACATTGATGAGAAAACAAAGTAGATAACACCATAAAAAATGGTAATAATGAAATATTATCAACAAAAATGTGATAATATGTTTGAATAATATCATATATAATGTTATATATATGAATATTGTTCTTTTATAAAAAAATTATTTATATAAAACCATTATATATGAAGATAAATAATGTTCAGGTGAAGGTATACATGAGGTAAAGGATTCCATCTCAATTTCCTTTCATTATAGAAAATTTTATTATTTTGATAAAAATTTATTTTATAATCTATATATACTACCACTATTAAATAATATATCATGAATTCATCATTATTCAAGGAATTTTATATTTAAATTCAAATATTTTTATTCAATGGGATTTTACTTGAGATTTTACCATGCGATAAGTGTTTCATGACTCAATTTCTTTTCATTGGGTTATATTACTTATTAATCACATTTAATATTATATGATTATGTGTGTAATGTAATTTTTTTGTTGAAACATTCATTATTTGTTTTTAGATTCCATAAACAGAAAAAATACATTGATTAATTCTCAATTCAATTGTATGATAATTTAAAGATATTTCTTGTCAATTTCAACTCCATTGAGTCATATTCGGAATTATACACATAATTTTTTTATGAGGTTTATCTAATTACCATTTATATGTCACATAATGAATATCATTATATTCATGGTATTTAATGTATCATTTTATTATATTATATCATGAGGATTATGATTTAAAAGTTACCAATGTGGTAGGGGTTTATTTCACACTCCCTTAATTATTAAGAATTTTTTATTTTTATGTCTACATTGAGAGAATTATTTAATATTTATATATAAAAATGAATCTATTTTATTCTATGATGGTTATTAATGAAATTTTCATGTCATATTACAAGTTTACTCTATTTGGTTATTAAAATGATTGAAAAAATGTTTTTATAAAAAATCCAACATTATTTCTCTATTCAATAAAATATTATTTTTCATTCAAATAATTGTCTTTAAAATTTTTTCAATATTTTTTCTAACATTCTCATAAAAATTATTAAATTCATATTTACTTATGAATTTAATTTTACAAAATGTTTTAAAAGGAATATTCCTATTATTTTATATATAATGTACTTCTTGAGTTTTGGTACAGAAATGTGAAATAAATATTAGTTTTATCATAATAGGGATTAAAATAACATTCTCTCCATAATGAATATTCATTTTTATGATAGTTACATAATCAATTTCAATGATTATTTTCAAATAATTTTTTGCCTCATATTTTGGAAATTTTTACATTTTAAATGTTATCTTCAAAGTGAAAATGGTATTTTCCACAAGAATGTTTTAATAATATTTTATGGTATTTCTATTTTTCTATAGAAGCATCCACTTATATTAATTATAATATAGTACATATATTTTTTAATGATTTCATCATTACTCATTAAAATCATATAAATCATCTCATATAAATTTTATCAATGTTTAGTTATCGATGATGAAAAATGGGTCAATTAATATATCCAAAGTATAAAAATCCTCCAATATAACTATTTGTGTGATTAATTTCTTATAAAACATTATTACACTTCATGTAATGGAATATGATTCTATTAGGGATATGGATCGACTTTCCTTGTATATATTCCACATAAATTTTTGACATTTGGAAATAACCATATATATAAGAAAATTCCCAATAAGACTATTAATTTTAAGGGTTGAGGATGAATCTCCATTAAAATCATAATTTCACGAATTGATATTATTTAATTATAAGAAACCGTAACTATGTAAATTGATTTAGACTAGGAAAAAGATTATCCATGATTACCTGACTATTATGAGGGAATTAATTTATTTGCATCTTGAATAAATTCTTAGTCTTTATTAAAAGTTAGATGATTAGTTCTCAATTGAACTTAAACCCTAATAATTTAAAATTTCATAGAATCCATGTAGAATGTCCACTATAGAATTGGTGGGAATAAATAGGAAACAACATGTTAGGATAATTAAATTCTTTATAGGGCCAAGTTCTTCATTATGGGGTGCACTAGTCCTTTTTATCAATACTTTGAAACAGTAAATTAGCCTCTACATTTATTATCATGAACATAAAAAGATCATGATATAGAAAATTTATCATTCACATTTGATTGATTATTTTTTGATCAATTGTATGGATCCCCATACATCTATAAGGTATATGTTCTCTAAGGATATTATCATGTAATGTTGAAGGAGTATATCCTGAAGACCACTTTTCATAAAATTTATAATGTCCATGAGTTCATAATTATTCCATTTAATATTTAAAATTTTAAAATTATATTCATGGATAGAATTAATATATAATTTAGGGATTGATTCAAAAATTATATCTTATTATTTATAGAAATTATTAATATCTACACCAAAAGAAAGGATGAAAATTATGATGTATTGGAATATGTTTTCATTATCATGAAAAAGGAAATTTATTATCTTAAGTATATTAAATATATGTTTTTTATAAAAAAAGTGTTATTCATAGGGTATGTTATCACTAGAAACTGGATATCCGTAGATCCTTATAAAAACAATGATATTGAAGGATATAATAAAATATATATATTTCACTAAAATTGATAGTATCCTAGCATTATCAGTTTGAAAACATTTAATTTAGAGAATCTTATATAGATTTTATATCCCCAAGAACATTATAAATTGAAAGGGATTGAATTTTTCCTAGATTCATGAATGTGAGGGTGGAATTAACGAGTTATAAAAGAAGCTAATACGTAAGCCTATTCCCATATTACCGACTAGTGGGGGATAAAATGTGATAAAAATTTACAAATCAAGAAATGTATTTGTTTGTTTATTTATTCAATATGTAAAAGAGATAGCCCATGCCTATTAAAAATTAAATATTCTTGAGTATAATGTCCAATACCATGAATTAAATTTTTTACAGTTATATTTTCAAAATAATTTTAATGGCATTATCTCAATGGGGAGAAGAATGACATATATATGGATAATAAAATCCTATATTATATGTTCACAAAAAAGGATATTAATATTCACCAAATGATGTAGTTAGAGATGATAATAGATTTTGATTCTAATATGCATTACCAAGTTGTGAAAAAAAATTGGTATATTTTTGAGTTGATGTAATCTTATAACCTAATATATTCTGAAGATTTAAAGGGTTACAATAATTCTTGAAAAAAATTTTATAGAAATTGAAATAATAAAAGTATATTCATCATATATTTATAAAATAATTCCTAAAAAATCCATTCACGTGTGGATCAAGGATTCCCAAAAATATGATTAAGTAGTACTAAAGAAGTTATCTAATATTACAGCGATAAACTTTTCAAAAGATTATGTAATATGGTTTGTAACCCAGATATGTGTCCCATAAAAACTAGAGTTGAATATGTTACTTTTTGATGATGCACAAAGCTCATCCTTCTCTATTAATTCAGGATATAATATGATTTATAGAGATTTGAAACAAATATTATCTTTGGATAATATAAAGAGTGATAATGTAGTATTTGTATCTCAATTATTTGTATGAATTTAAGTCAAGGATAAATGATATAATTATTAGTGCGTGATGCTTCTATTTTCCATATAATTAGGAAAATAGGAATAGAAAACCATATTAATTTAATGGGACTCCTCATGACACATAAATATAATAATTTAATCTTGATTGTTGTTGACCACTTTACAAAGTGAGAAAATTAAATTTCTAACAACGAGTATTTCTATCATGACAATGTGAACATGATATGCATATGAGATGTGGTAATAATAAATAGTATTACACTATACATTGTATTTGATTGATATCCAAGGCATACCTCATTGTTTTGGATGATCCTTCTATAAGAATTGTATATAGTTAAGACATTCATTACTTCTTGTCACCCTTAGATGGATGGTAAATCATGGAGAAACATTAAATATCAATAAGATATACTAGGATCATGTTCAATTGATTTTCAGGGATTCTGAGATTAACATGTTCCACTATTAGAGTTATTATATAATAATAGTCTCCAATATAGCTTTCAAATGGAATCATAAGAGGAAACTTTTTCGAGGAGGTGTTAGTATCTAACATGATGGGATGATCTAGGAGAGAAGAAGCTAATGGGACATTGTCTTATGATAGAGATGATATAAAAGGTTTAAATAATTCATAATCTTATGAAACCCATGAAATATTGATAGAAAATATATATGAATAATCATCAATGTATCATATAGTTTTATGTTAAAGATAATTTGTAATGACCCAATGTTTTTCAATTGAAATTGCATTCTTATAAATTTTTTATAATCATATGAATTGACAAAATAATGAACTACTAAGTGCTATGTGACCTCTAAACATTATTTTGTCACTTCTGTGATTTGAATTTAGGAAATATGACTTATACGACTATGATCAAAAAGTTATTTGGAGTCTAATATGACCAAATTAATTTTTAGTGAATAATAAAATACAATTATGAATAGTAATGTTAGAATTATTAATATTTACATACCCAAATTAATAGTGACCTTAACTATGAAAATATATAAATAAGATTTATGTTAATGTTGGATGTATATATATTTTGTAATAAGTGAATAAATGTTTTAAAATTATTTTTTCAGAATAAATTATGATTTCAATTAAATAATTAATTAATCATGTTTAAAAATTCACTTTTGAAAAATGGATTTAATTTTTGGATTCTACTTGTCAAAAAATGGGTAGGGTGAATTGTTGAGATTTTTCTAAATTCTTGATTTTTTGATGAATAACAAAATACGGTAATTTTTCGTATATATACATCTAACTAGGCGATTCCTAGCATCATTGAAGATTTCACAACACATGGTTTGAATTCACATAACCAATGTACTATTTTTGGTCATGGAAGCATGATTATATCTAGTCTTGAGGGAAATTAATAAACTAATGATTTAAAATTATGGAAAACCTCTTCTTCTCCACTATAACCCCCCTTTCACTCCCACTTCTATTCACTCATATCAAGCATTGTGACTTCCCTATATTTTTTCCAAATATCTACCAAAGATCTATCACCTTGTACAATAGCCTTTGGTCTCCTAAAAATACCAAAATCTCTCCCCTTAAGAAACACTCAAGGAAGGTTGATTCAGGAGGTAAAATTTGTCTTTTCTTTTCATTAATTTTTATGTTCCTTTGTTCACTTATACTTCTTAACCTATACTCATAAAAATGGTATGGAAAATATAGTACAATAAATGTACTGTATTTTTTTAGGATAATGGGATATTTCATTTTCATCTCCCCTTTCCCCACCTTCTATTTGAAAGAAATGAAAAAACTGTTTGAGATGTGTTAATTTAGCATATTCAAGGACAACAGTTTATCAATTTCAATTATAATCATTATTTATGGTCATGAAACCATTTTTGTGATGGTTTAACCAGAATATTATATATTTAATATATCCTACATAAGGTTCTGTAATCGTTTTGTACAAATGGTATTAAATTATAATGAAAAACATGTTTGTTGTAATCCAAACCCACGGATTAACCAAAAGGGTTATCACTAAGTTTTTATATAATAATTCATCTTCACACCCAATAACAAAATAAATTTTTATAAAAATTAAATCTCTTTTATTTTCACTAATAACATACAACTTCAATTCTATACAACAACTTTCATCATACGTGTTTATCCGAAGATAAACAGACCATTAGAACGAAGGAAGCAAACAGACTCGAACAATGAAATTGAACCTTTTAACCAATCAAAAAGGTATTTAATGAACTAAAAAATGTTACAATAAATCAATTATATATAGATAAGTTACTATAATTATTAATTAATAAATATAATTTTTTTTATTCAAGTCATTAATAACTTGTGGAGAACACCACCAGACTTAAGGTAAGGGATCCTCTCAATTTTACATTTATTCAACAATGTCCTCTATACTGTTAAATTTTATGGGTAATCCCTAATGATAGATTATAATTACACACATACCCCATACTTTCATCAATATTTATAAAATATGATAAATCCTTTTCTCTATCATTAATCCCTCTTAAGTACACCTGATATCATTCAGACAATCCGTAAGGAATTATATACATACCATCTTTATTCTTGTGGGTTACTCTATCTTTATTTTTACACAAATTAAGTTTCCTTTTATCTTTATTTTAAACTTATAAATGATTTTTATATCATCCAAACTCATGTATCAAGATCCATCCCTCATTCTCTTTCGGGGATATACATGCATTGATGTGATTCCCTCCTCGATAATTCCAAGTAAGAAAACCCGTTTTAAGGGAACTTCCCAAATTTATACCCAATTTCATGTGCACTATATCATATATTTAAATACACTATTTTGTTTATTAAATAAATATTTTTATTCTGAAAACATTCTTGGTTCACTTCTAGTTTTATATAAAATATTTTCCCTTTCTATTTTAATATATCTTTATTATTTTCCTTAAAACAACACTGAAATGTTTTAATGCGATGAATTTCATAAATACTCTTATTACATGTTCCTATTTATATTTTACATCAACTACCATCCCATATGCCTATTTTAAAATTTAAATTTCCATTTATGTTATAATTCAATTCTCTCAGGGACACTTTTATAATACCCCCATTTTTATGCTTTATGACGTGATTGTGATACCCATTTTTTCCATGGGTACCCTTATGTTTTTGTACGGTTGATTATGTATGATTATTTATGTGGCAAGAATATTCAGGAAAATTATAATATAGGTGTGCCCCAATAGCTCTCCAATTCCTTGGGTAATGTTAAGTCTTATGAGATGTTATGTGCAATGGTCTTGCCGGTTAGCCTTGGCTTGTGCTACTATGGGAAACGATCTTGGTGGTTAGCCTTGAAACATACTAAAGTCATGTGTTATGTTTTGACAATATTATATGATCCCATGTTAATATGATAACAATTTTATATGATTCCATTTTTATATGTTATGATTCCATATGTTCCATGCTTTTGACATCATTATATCATGCCTCCTAACTCACATGCTTAAGCTTTATTCTTACGTTCTTTTACTTACTGAGATTTTTATCTCATCCTTTTGTTTATGTGTTCCCCAAGGTACCCTATGAAGACGTACGGGCTCCAATGAAGTTTTGAGCACTTTATGGATATTAAATAATGAAATTTGTTTTTTGGTCCTCTGATTTCAGTTTATGTACCTAGTCTTCCAAAACACTAGAATTAACAATCTTTAGCATGTAATATCATGTTTAATTAAGATTAAAATCATATAATGTTATATGTAAAATTATTGTGTCGCTATAGTGTGTATTAGAGGATGGTCTATTTATTTTTGGAGATTTAGAATAGAGCACTTTAATAAGAACCTTCAGGATGAGACGAAGTAAAAGAAAACATCCCTAAATTTTTGGTATGTATAGATTATGTGGTTTATGAGGAAAATAAATCATTGTCTAGATAAAAATAGTTAGACGTGGCTCTGACACAGATGTACATAGGAGTGAAAACATTGATAAGGAGTTTTAGGCTTAACACGACGTATCCTAGTTCACGAAAATGGTCCTTGTTTCCCTCTTGGTTTAACTCGCTCGATGGATATGATTTGGTAGATTCATGATCTTAGTACAACCCATTATCAAGGGACAAAAAAATTACCATAGGAATATATGTTATGAAATAGATCGAGGATAACCAAGATTTAATACCATGGAATCACAAGTTATGATATACTTCTCCTTTACATGTTTACCCTTTTATGATAAATGTTTCCCTTTTATTCTCAATATCTAAGTATTAAAGCCCTCTAATTATAACTTCATTTCTTAGTTAATGGAAATAAATAGAAGAACACATTCCAACAAAAAAGTGTGATAGGAAATGTGAAGATTGATTTAATGATATGCCTGGTATGTTGGGAATGGGTGATCAAAACATCATCACAGTACATTATCATATAGATAATGTTATGAATAATAACTTGAATCATGTGGAACACACTCCTCCTCCACGGAAAGAGAAATTTTCTATATAATCCTTCATTCGGAAAAGGCCCCCCATGTTTAGTAGATCTTTTGATCCTCTCCTCGCAGAAAAGTGGATAAACCTCATTGAAAAGATATTCTTTGACCTCCATTGCTTGGAAGAAGACAAATTTGTACTGGTGGTCTATTGTTTTTATGTAGAATTTGATCAGTGTTGGAAACTTACCTAGAATACAAATTCCCAAGGGGAAATTGATTCCATGGATTGGGAGGAATTCAAGAGGATGCTTTTCAATAAATATTTTCCTAGAACACTATGTGTCAAGAGGGAATGAGAGTTCCCCGAGCTCAAGAAGAACGAATATGAGTATATGGGGAGTATCAAGAAAACATTAAATGTCTTACAAGGTACACCTTTGGTTTTTTCATGAACATCGAACGAAAGGTGGATCACTTATTTAGTGGGATAAAGATGAGTCTGTTGAATGTGTTTGTGATTTGAGACTTCAACAGTTATGAGGATATTGTTAATTTTGTCCTCATGGTTGAAATGGAGATTTGAGACTTTATGTGGTCTTGTAGGTCCAGTGATATGATGTAAAAAATGGAGAACAACATGAGTGGTTCAACAAACAAATCTCAGGATGGAAAAATCCCAATAATCCCACTTGTAAAAGTTTTGCGAAGAAGAATCATGGGAAAATATCTAAATTGAAATATGAATGGATTAAAATGTGATATGTTGTGACATATGGACAAGAACTACCAAAGGGATATGAAAAATCCCTCTATTTTTGAAAATGTAAGGAAGGTTCAGATCAACACTCAACTAGTGGTGCATTGTTACAACTATAAGGAGCATGGGAATTACGTGAACAATTTCCCTAAGACAATGGTTGTCAGAGGCAGTCAACAACAACCACCAAGGAAATAAAGAAGGTCTTATTCTATCACAACTGTTGAGGTGGTGTCGAACAATGATGTGGTGACTGGTAAACTAGTTTTTCATTCAAGAATAGAGAAATTACTATTTGATTATCATTCTACGCATTCTTTCAAATCATGAAAGAATAGTTGAACTATTCATAAAGCACCTCAAAATTTGGAGGAAAATTTTATCATTTAGAACATATATTGGGGAAATTATTGCATCCCTGATTTAAAAATTCTCCCTGGTTAACGTTTGTGGACTAAAACACACAAAAAATATCATCATACTTCCTTTAGTGGAGTTAGACTCTATCTTGGGCACAGATTGACTATCTTTATACAAAGACAACATCATCTGTCGGGAAAGGGAGATCACTCTTCAAATCACTAAACATCTTCCAATTCATTACATGTGTTAGGAGGAACATAAATCTCTTTTAGAATCATCATCTAAAGTTTTGATATTTCTTCCTTATAAAAAATCATATATAGCTTAAATTATTGAGACAATGGAGAGAATCATGCTTGAAGATGTTCCTATTGTGAGGGATTACATTGATGTATTCCCAGAAGTGTTTTTTGGTCTTCCAGCTAATCATGAGGTAGAGTTCTTAATTTAACTTATTTATGAATCTCATCTGATATCAAAAACACCATATATAATATCCCTCATAGAGAAGGAAGTGTTGAAGAAGTAGTTGTAGTAGAATCCAGGGAAGGGTTTTATACACCCAAGTGCTTCACCATGGGGTGAGCCCGTCCTCTTCATCAAGAAGAAGCATGGATCAATGGTCCTATACATTGATTATTGTGAGCATAATAAAATCATGATAAAGAACACGTATCCCCTTCCTCATATTGATGACTTGTTCAATCACCTTCATGGGGACTATTATTTCTCTATGGTGGACCTTCAGTTGGGATATCATCTACTAAGGGTGTGGAAGGAAGATATTTCCAAGGCTTCCTTTCAAATGAGGTATGGAAACAATGAGTTCATAGAGATCCCTTCAGACTCACTAATTCTATATTAATTTTCATGGATTTAATAAATAGAGTCTTTAGATATTTCGTCGACAAATTTGTGGTATTCTTTATTGATGATATTCTGATATAATCCAAGAGAAAGGAGGAACATCAGGAGAATTTGAATATTGTGTTAAAAACTTCGAGAAGGGAGAATATTTATGAAAATTACTATAAATGTGAGTTCTAGTTGGAGGATTTATTATTCATGGGGCATGCTACAAATAGATAAGGGATATCTATGGACCCTTCCACGAAAAAGGTGATTGAAGAGTGGCCCATGCAAACTTCTATAATGGAGATCCATATCTTTTTGGGTCTAGCTGGGTATTATCGATGATTTGTGAATAACTTTTCACAATTATCAAATCCAATGAACATTCGGACACAGAAGGGAGTAAATTTTTTCTGGACTCATGAATGTCAAGACTATTTCAAGGAGTTGAAAAATAGTCTTATCACTATGCTATTACTCACAATCCCAACAAGTAGAGAAATTTTTATGGTGTATAGTGATTATTTAAAGAAGGGATTAGGTTGTGTACTAATTCTTAATTATAAAGTAACTGCCTACGCCTCAAGGAAACTAAAATTGCATGAGCAAAACAATCCCATGCATGATCTGGATTTGGTTGCTATGACCTTTGCATTGACAATCTGGAAGCATTATCTCTATGGGGAGAAGTGTTAGATATATACTGACCACAAGAGTTTAATATATATAATCACACAAAAATATCTTAATATGCACTAGCAATGTTGGATGGAGCTCATCAATGATTATGAATTCTCAACCTAATACCATCCCGGTAAGGAAAATAAGATGGAAGATGCTCTAAGTTGAAAGAGTCATGCATCTTTATCAATGATGAGAATTGAAAAGTATCTGATCCTCTTAGATTTTATAAGGATTGACATGTGAATCATTAAGGGAGGAACATTATAAGCCATTTCTAAAATTATTCCTCAACCATCTCTCATGGAGAAAATAAAGGTTGCGTAAAGAAAATATGTGAAAATATAGAAAAGGGTGTAATCTATTAGAAATGGGAAATCCTTAGAGTTTATGATTGATAGGGAAGTATTTTTATGATTTTGGGTTATGATTATGTGTGCCATCCGATCCAGAGATAAGGGAGGAACTTTTGAATGATGCACATAGCTCAACCTTCTCTATTCACCTAGGGATCATAATTATGAATCATAATCTTCGAGAAAACTTTTGTTCGGACTATATGAAAAGGGATATTTCTGAATATATATCAATGTGCCTAATATGTCAGCACGTGAATACAGAGAGGAAAAAGTATAAGGGGATGGTGCAAACACTACCCATACCAACATGTAAGTTAAATAACATTACCATGGACTTTTTCACTAGACATCTAATGATATCTAGAGGAAACAATGCTATATGGGTCATTGTGGACCATCCTACAAAGACAGATCAATTTATCTCAATTCAAGAGGACTTCTCATTGGATGAAATTTCTTGGATATACATTAAATAAGTGGTAAATATACCTGGAGTATCACTATATATTTTATCTGATTGAGATATGAGATTCACATCGAGGTTCTAGAAATGTCTCTAACATGCTCTAAGCACTAAACTAAACATCAGTATGGTCTATCATTCTCGAACTGATGGCTAATCTGAGTTAACTATTTTGACACTGGAAGATATGTTGAGAGAATTTTCTATAGAATTCAAAGGAGGATAAGACCAACATCTTCCACTAGTTGAATTCTCCTACAACAGTATTTTCCACCCAAGAATCTGAATGGAACTATATGTAGCACTTTATGGGAAAATTTTATGAACACTGGCATGTTTGGATGAAGTCGGTGAGTGTATGCTGATATGACCTCAAATGGTCATATAAATGGTGGAGAAGATGAAAACTATTCAACAACAAATCAAGGTATCCCAAATTCAAAAGAAGAGTTATGTAGATGATAGTTGATGAGACCTTGATCTCAAAGTTGGAGACAAGGTATATATTTGAATATCTCCATTGAAGAAGGTGAATAGGTTTTGAAAGAAAGGGATGTTAAGTCCAGGATACATTGGCCCCTCTGAGATTCTTAATTGTGTCGGGGCTGTGACTTATTGACTAGCACTTCCACCTATCGTGACCAAAGTACATGATGTATTTAATGTATCCCTTCTAAAGAAGTACATACTAGACCCTTTGCATGCACTCTCTTCATAGGTGGTACAATTGGAGGATGATCATTCCAATGAGGAGTATCCAGTGAAGATCTTGGATTGTAGAGATAAAGTTCCATGTAACAAGAATACTCACCTGGTCAAGGTACTATGGTGAAACCATAAAAATGAATAGGCTACATGGGAAATGGAGGAAGCAATGAAGGAAATGTACCCGCACCTCTTTATGCCTTATAATGTAAAATGATATTTGGAGGGCCGAATTTCATAAGGGGGAAGAACGTAAAGAACCAATGTTTTTTAATGGAAATTACTTTCATATAAATATGTCATTATAACATTAAATCACAACATAATGAACTACTATATTCTATGTGACATCTAAACATAATTTTGTCACTACTGTGACTTGAATTTTGAAAATCTGACATACATAGTTGCGATTAGTAAGTTATTCAGAGTCTAATATGACCAATATAATTTTTAGGGAATAGTAAAATACCCTTATGAATAGTAATTCCTCCCTTATGGACTGTGACATAACCAAATGAATAGTGAACTTACCTATGAATGTATAGAAATAATATTTAAGTGAATGTACGATGTACCTATATATTGGAATAAGTAAATTAATGTTTTAAAAATATTTTTTAGAATAAAATTTTATTTTAATTAAATATTCAATTAATAAGATATAGAAAATTATTTTTGAAAAATGGATTTCATTGTTGAATTCTACATGTTGAAATATGGTTAGGGTGAATTTTTTACATTTTTCTGAAATTCTTGATTTTTTTATGAATAGTAAAATATTGAAATTTACCTTATATATACATTATAAGATAAAAAGTCTTTTATTAGAATCATGGATAATGTCGCCATCCTTAGTTCTAATTCACATGACCAATTTTATATTTTTTGACATGGAATCTCAATACTTCATGTCTTGAGGGAAATTAATAAACTAATGATTAAAAATATTAAAAACCCTCATCTCCTCGACTAGAACCCCCCCCCCCCCCCACTCCGTCTTCTCTTCACTTATCTCAAGCCTTGTTTATTACCTATATTATACCCAAATATCTCCCCAAGATCCCTCAATACGTCAAAAAGTCTTTAGTATCCTAAAAAGTCCAAACACACTCCCCTTATGATGCTCTCAAGGAAGGTTGATTCAAGAGGTAAAAATTCTCTTTTCTTTTATTTCATTTTTAAGTTCCTTGATTCTATTTTCATTCCTAACACATACTCATCCAAATGGTATGAAAAATATAGTACAATAAATTTAATTGAATATTTTTATTCTAATGCTATATTTCATTATCAACGCTCCTTTCCCCACATTTAATTTTGTAATAAATGAAAACACCGTTTTATATTTATTAATTTAGCACATTCAAGGACAATAGTTTATCAATTTCTATTATAATCATTAATTATAGTCATGAACCCATTTTTTTATGAATGAACCATATTATTATATATGTAATACATACTATTTAAGGTTATATAATCCTTTTTCAAAAATTGTATTAAGTTATAAAGAAAAATGTGTTCGTTTTAATCAAAACCCACCAATTAACCAAAACGGTTGTCACTAAATTTTTTTATAACAATAAATCTTAATTCCCAATAAACAAATGAATTTTTATAAAAACATAATATATTTAATGTTAAATAATAACATAAAACTTCAATTATGGAAAAACACTTTATTCATATGTGTTAATCCAAACATGAACCAATCATTAAAACCAAGGAAGAAAACATACCCAAATAATGAAATTAAACCTTATAACCAATCAAAAAGATATTGAATGAATAGAAAAAGGTTTTAATAAATCAATTAAATATTTAAGAGTTTATAGAATTATTAATTAATAAAACTAATTTTTTTATTCAGGTCATTGATAATAACTGGAGAACACCACCGGACTTACGGTAAGGGATCCTTTCTATTTCACTTTTTTAAAAAATGTCTTCAATGTAATGCCATTTTATGCATAATCCCTAATGATGCCGTATAATTATTCACATACCCCATTCTGTCCTCATGATTTATAAAATTTGAGAAATCCCTTTATCTATCAGTAATCCCTCTTAAGTACACATGATATCATGCCGATAATCCGTAAGGAATTTTACTTGAACCACCTTCATTCATTCAGGTTACTATATCAGTATTTTTACCCAAATGAAGTTATCTTTTCATTTCATGTAAAACTTATAAGAAATTTTTATATGAAAAAAACACATGTTTTCTGATCCATCCCTCATTCAATTTTTTGTATATACATGCTTTTATGTGATTCCCTCCTCGATACTTCCCAGTAAGAAAACTTGGTTTAAGGGAACTTCCCAAATTTTTAACCAATTTCTACTTCTCTATATCACCTACTTTAAGCAACCATTGTCTTTATAAAATAATTATTTTTATAATGAAAACATTCTTGGTTCACTTCTGGATTTATATAAAATATTTTTTCCTTTTAAATTTTAAAATCACTTTAGTGTTTTCTTTCAAACCGCACTAAAATATTTTAATGCTACAAATTTCATAAATACTCATCTCACATGTTGCCACTTATTTTTTACATAACTTAACTTTATATATGATAATTTTAAATTATTAATGTCCATGTTTGTTTTAATTTATTTCTCTCATGGAGACTTTTATGATACCCCCATTTATTATGCTTTATGACATGATTGTGATAGCCATTTCTCTCCATGGGTACCCTTATGTTTATGTATGGTCGATTATGTATGATTATTTATGTGGAAATAATATTCATGAAAATGATAAGATGCATAAGCCAAAAAAGAACTCCAATACATTGGGTAATGTTATGTATCATTACATGTTATGTTTATCCGTCTTGGCGGTTAGCCTTGGCTTGTGATACTATGGGAAATGATTTTGGCGGTTAGACTTGTCTCGTACTAAAGTAACGTGTTATGTTTCTACCAAATTTATATGATCACATGATTATATGATCCTGTGTTTATATGATTACATTTTTATATTTTCTGATTCCATATGTTCCATGCTTTTGATATCATTATTCCATTCCTACTAACTCATGTTCTTAAGCTTTATTCTTAAGTTCATTTACTTACAAAGATTTTTAGCTCATCCCTTTGTTCATGTGTTCCCTAGGGTACCCTATGCAGATGTAAGGGCTCAAATAATGTTAGGATTACTTTATGGATATTAAATATAGAAACTTTTTTGGTTCTATGATTTCAGTTTATGTACCTAGTCTTACAAGACACTAGATTAAATGATCCTTGGCTTGTACTCTGATATATAATTATTCTTGAAATCATGTAATGTTATATGTAAAAGGATAGTGTCTCTATATAATTAGTTCCTTCATATATAACCATGTATGAAAGAAATGATGTTTGAGATAAATAGAATTCATAGTCATAGATATATTATCCATTTAAGATCAATGATTCAATTAGACATGGGGCTTATCACATAAAAATACAACCAATGGTGTATAAAGTAACTGATTTGTCCCATATGAATATCTAGAGGATGTACATAGAAAACCATGAACACATAATGAAACTATAAGTGGTTCCTTTGTACAATGATCTTTTATATGAATACTAGGAAGAGAATATCTTATATAACAATGATATTGTTCTATGAAACATGAAAACTCACATAGTCAATATACTATAGTGGAACGACAAGTTTTTGAATGAAACATGAGAAATGGAATAGGCGATGAAAATTTTTTATGGTAATCTATTTTAATGTATAAAACGAAATTTATTGTGAAATTTTTATGATTGGGAAGAACATAATGACCTGAACTATTAAAAATTAAATTTATGATTTATTAAATAAATACATTATTATTTAGTATAATTTTATAATACACATACTCAAAAAATTTTATTTTGTATAGATATATCATATAGGTTTAAAAAATAGCTGACATAATAACCATTAATAATATTGTTATTTATAGTAGATTTTGAAATCATAATATCATCATGTTATGAAAAATTCTAATTGGAATAGATGAAAGAATAGATAAGATTGAATAGTCAGATAATACAATATAAATACCATTTCTTAGAACATTCAATGGAGTCTGCATCATTTGGAATTTCACATGGACATTTCCTACTACTGAATCAATAATTTGATAATGATGGAAATCAATTTTGGGAATATTTCAAACATATAATGATCATGACAAAAATTATGTTCATCAAACTAACCCAAGAAAGAACTATAATCACACACCATACGCTTAGGCTGCAAGATGATGTGATAAAATTTTATGAATTCACACTATAGTAGATTGAATTTTTCTTCATTTTTATTAAAATAATGAATAAATTTAAACTTGTACATTAAAAATGATTTTTTGGATTGGTAATAAATAACATATTGATATGAAAAAATCTAAATTATTTTTTTCCAAAATTAATAAAACCCTTTTGTAAATTCAATAATTTATTTATAAGAAGTATTCATTATAAATAGTAATAATATAAAGAAAACTTTTAATATAATATAACGAAGTTAATTAAATTTTTAGATGTGTCTGAAAGTTTTTATTTCATAAAAACTTGTATTTTCTAATCAATAAATAGTTTTTAAAAATTAATATTCTCATATTCCAAAAATGATTTCAATCAAAATTATTATTTTTGAAATCATTAAATTGAAATTACCACATGGGTAATTTTTCATAATTTCATAATATTTCTGAATTTTTTGGTAAAAATTAAATATGGTATAAATGTATGGTTTGCATTATGACTTCATAAAATCCAAAATGTCATTTAATAAATACTATATAAAGAATATATGACTATATATAGATTTCTACATTAATATAATGTTTTTTATTTCATTTGTTCAATTTTTTTTTATCCATTAATGAATCCTCAAAAAAATATTTTTTCAGGTATTAAAATAAATTATTTATAAACATAAATCACTTTCACAAAAAATTGATAATATTTTAATATATTCCCCCAATTTATTTCCAAAATATTGAAAATCACAACTCTTTGATATATACAATGTTAAAAAACATATGAATGGTTAAGTTATTATTATTTTACTATATATAGTCTAAAACCAATGTTTAGAAATTAATAAATATTTTTCCTCTCTTTCACATTAGTTACCCACCCAACCACCGAGCCCACTTCACAAAAAAAATTACACATGAAATTAATCTACCTATACCTCAATAAATTCTTTACCTAGGGTTATAAGGCTATTAAGAGGATCCTCCCAATCTTATTGAATCACCCATTAAAGGAATGTGATCCTCTCCTCCACCCATTTATTGAAGCAGATTATTTATTCATTTTTATTTCTAATAGTTCTTTTGGAAATAAGTTTTTACACCTCCCATTTACATTAATTATTATTATTATAATGTAAAAAGGGACCATGTTTCATAGTCACTAATCACTTTAATGAATGTTTATGAACACCCATTATGCTACCTAAATTGTCGCACCATTTTTCATGCCAAATAATTTTATAATGTATTCATGTACCCATATATATTAAATGGTTTTCAACTATTTTTATTAATCCTTAATTTATAGGGTTCTTCTATATATATAACCCACACTTTATAATAATATGATTAAAACTAAAATAAGGAATTATTATACTGTATGATCTATTTGGCATAGAAATGTACATACACGATATGAATTTTAAAATTGGGGCTAAAATTATGTAACCCTACAATGCATTCGGTTGTTTTTTATCCCATGAGATGACATCTTTGTTTCAAGATAGTTTATCCTATGAACATTATGTTATGTTGTATTTTCGTTTATCCTTGACATATGATTATGATTTAATGTTTTATATTGTTAAAAATTTATGATGTTACCTTTATATTTTTATCATATCTCATGCTTTAATGTTCTCATTTATGATTATAATCCATTATATATCCCTGATATTCCAATTTACACTCGTGTATTACATAAATACATACCCAGTTTATCATGTGATGATTTAGAAGTGTGTAGGAATTTGAAAATCATGACAATGTTTTTTAAATAATGATAATGTATCACTATTTTTTTTATCTTCATATCTAATTTCATAAAAAATATTGTCTTGGTATTCCTATTGGATTGTATTATATATCTCAATATAATAAAACATGCCATAAACTGTATAAAATAAATTGGTTATCATAGTTAGGATCTTCTATAAACAACATGGACCATTTTATTTATTTATAATTATAGGTTCAACACCATAAAACCACATTAATTTCTATCCAATTAACCAAATGAAACATAACTATTACCATTAGAGTTATAGTGGATATTTAGTTAAAATAATTTATTCTTTTTCTGAATTCAATGTCTTAGATAAATATGATTATTGGTTTAGTACTCATATAAAACTCATTATTTGTATAATTTTTTGAAAATAACTAAGGCCATAATTACTTTTAAAAAAGTTAACATTTTATTATAATTTTGTAGATATGTAGTTCAATGAAATGTTTATTAGTTCACAAAACACACATTTATGAATAATTCAACTTCTACTATTAATATGATTCATTAGTTTTCCATATAATTTCTCCCAAAATTTATATGTGATGAAACAAAAACATTTATTATTTTTGAATCCATTTTCACTAATAATACTGATTTCAATAATAATGAAACCGATACATGTTAAATGTTTTTAAAATTTTAAATTTCTGATAAAAAATAAATTTGATAATTATTAATCATAATTTATGGAATTTTTTAAATATGGAAAATATGTTTTTTTTTCTATTTAAAAGAGTCTAAAATTAGTTAATGTAAAATAAAAATTGAATATATTTAACCTTTAAATAATAATTAATATTATTTTTATATAATTATTTATTATTATTTTAAATTTTAATTAAATTGGTGAAATTGGTAACACCAATTTTCATTCTTGTTTCTTTATTCTAAATAATAATTGATGTACATGTTAAACTAGTTAAGTGTGCTATGAAATTGATAAAATAGTTTGTTGTCCAAATTTCCAATATAAAATATTCTCATTTTTGTATTGATTCATGGGTATAATTTTATGTTTTTTAGTAAAATAAAAAAAATTAACCAAAGAAAAGGCAGTAGTTTTGAATTGAAATATATTTCATGAAAACCTCACGTATAAATTTATAATTTAGAATTGTCAATTCCGAATAAAAATTCCATAAATTAAATCTATTGAAAAGGAGGACTATATGATTGGGTCCTTGAAAATGCATATGAAAACCATTAGATAGAAATTATTTGATTTAATTGGAATCAGTTTTACAACTTTTCAGAATAATGTTTTGGTAGAAGATAATTCTAATAATTTTAGAAAAATGTAATGGAGATTGTTCGCCACACCATTATATATTAGAAAATATGAATTCATTACCATGATTGATATTTAAATATTTTATCTAATATCTTATATCCAATTTATGAGTCATATACATGTATATAATTAATATAGCACATTCATACTTTCAAATAATGAATTCAGTAAGATTGTTATGGTTATACTTCCAAAAAACAATAGGATGTGTATTCATTATTGTTGACGCTGCTTTCCATCACAGACTCTAACAAATTGAAAAGGTTAAATAACTTGAACCCAAAGTGATTCATCCTTTGAAGTAACATCAAAAATTGAGAAAGGAATGAACGAAGATTCAAATGCTCTTGGGTCGCGCAAGTTCCTCCAAGGTCAGGCAAGTACACTTGCGCACTACCCAATAGTCATGAAGGTGACTCGCGCGCCCTCTTTGAATTACGCGCAGTGTCTTCTCCAGCCTATAAATACCCCATGTGGGCCCCCCATTTCGGAGGACGAAAAATTCCAGAAACTCAGATTTGAGCTCCCTGCGCCCTAGTCTATTCTCAATGCTTCTAAACACTTCTAAGGTAATTTTTTTACATAGAACGGAAGATCTAAAGAGTGTGAGTAAGGCCTAAGTGTTGAAACTCATCAACACTTGCGTGCCTAAGTGGCCAGCACTTAAGAGAAATGGCCAAACTTGAGATCCACCTTATCCATCCAATAAAACTTGCGCACCACTCTTCTGGAAGCCTCTAGGTATAGTATTAAGGGCTTGAGCGAAGTCTTGCCCAAGTATTACACTAAGGGTTGACTGTCGCGTAATACACATGTGTCACGCAAGTGTACTTGTGCGACCTTGACGTGCGCGCCCACGCATGACTTGCGCAATACCTTCTTTTTGGTTGCCCCTCCTGCCTATTTCATCTCTCTTATGCCTATCCACCTATCCTCTTCAAGATTAAGCCTTAAAAACTCTCTCCAAAGCCATCCATGGAATGATTTTTTGTTGGATTCCTTATCTGAAAGGAATTCTATGGAACATCTCTTAAAACCTAGTGATTTACATATCTTCATGTCATTGAGGTCATAGATTTCATTCATTCAACCTCATCCTTTAAAATGAGAGAATCCTTAACCTGGGATTCCTTTTTAGGAATAATCCCTAGTCCAAATTTCTAAATCTGGGCATCCTCCTCAGGAGTAAGCACCAAGTTCCCAAATATGGGCATCCTCCTCAGGAGTAAGCCCCAAGTTCCCAAATATGGGCATCCTCCTCAGGAGTAAGCCCCAAGTTCCCAAATATGGGCATCCTATTTGGGAGTAATCCCCAACCATAATTCTTCTAACCTGGGCCTCCTCCTTCGAAATAAGCCCCAGTTCTCAAGTCCCTTATCCTGGGCCTCATCCTTAAGAGTAAGCCCCAGTTCTCAAATCCTTTAACCTGGGCCTCCTTCTCAGGAATAAGCCCCAGTCATAATTTCCCTTATCCAATTTTAATTTACTTTTTATTTGTGCTTCCTTATGAGGAGTAAAACCCAATCATAAGTCCCCTCCTAATTTGGGCATCTTCCTCAGGAGTAAGCCCTAAGTTATAGTATCCAAATCTCCATAAAGTACATATACCATTATGGACATTGTTCCTGGGTTTCGTCCCTAAAGTAAATCCTAATCTTCATCTATTTTGGACAGTCATACACACGTAAGCCCCACATCATTTCTCATAATGGTACAATTTTCTGGTTTTACCAATACCTCTTGTTTCTCACACCGAGCATGACTCACGCGAGCTTAGAGTGTAAAAGTAATTATGAAATCATTATTTGAGCCATATTTCATAAATAAATATCATATTGTCTTACTCGAACTACGTGGGTTCTGATTCCTTTTCTAAACAAGGATATGAAGGTAGCCCATCTACAGTTACGATCCCAACTATGAAATAATTCATGTCCATCTGAATGACAATAAACATCAAGTGCCCCGCTGAGTGGCTTCAAAACTAGCATGGTAATCATAATGACAAAGATACATTTATATAATTTATTGAAGGATACCATTGACTAAGAATCTCTAAACAAATATAGATGATTCTCTATCGATGAAGAACCTCGAATACATATAAAAGATTCTCTAAATCTCATACATATTAATCATTGATTGTAAGATCTAAAGAAAAGATCATTTTCATACATGGTAATGTAATAAGGATTCACGAACATAACTTAAATCTATAAAGAGAGTCCCGGAGTAGAAAATAATTCCCCTCAAAAAGGTGTGATGAGTCTGACCTCCCATCCTCTTGACCAATACAAATTCTTCATTCTCATCAGTCCACATCTAATGAGCACCTACCTTTGGAATATAGGTCCAAATGGATATAGAATCATTGGATGTTTCTGGTTCTATGAACAAACCTGTTAGAAACCACATGGAATGTTTGAATCTTAAATCAATGATATCATCCCCAATTCTAGAGGAAACAAAAAATGGTGAACCTGACATGAATCCTTAAACAAGTTAAAATGATGTTTTTTGTTAGACCCCTATTTAAACTCAATGAGAGGGCCAACAAGACAGTAAATAACACATGTTCTCATCAAAATGATGTAGTAGCTGAATTTATCTTGATTATGTTTTTTATATCAAATAGGAACTCTTTTATAATATCTTCTACATTAAA
Organism: Viscum album; assembly: GCA_963277665.1. Taxonomy (NCBI): domain Eukaryota; kingdom Viridiplantae; phylum Streptophyta; class Magnoliopsida; order Santalales; family Viscaceae; genus Viscum; species Viscum album. The sequence continues at coordinate 229,525,407 of OY728162.1, forward strand.
AGAATGGATTTTATTATGTTCATTACTGTTAATAATTCTGTTGTGAAAACCTCTATTATGAATGCGTATGTTGCTACTCCTGTAGGATCGTCGTCCACTATGAGGACGATATCACCTACTTAGCATCTTCAATGTTGGGTATCAAATGTGATGGTTAAGTAGTACCATCAATACAGTACTATTCTAACTCTGGAGGCTGCTAGACAAGCCCTCTAAGTCAATAATTCACCCTGGTTGTCCCGACAGCGATTACCAGCGATCAAGAAGCAGGTGGTGCTAACCACCATCTCCAACCGTTTCGGGTCGTTATCCCCGGAACGCTACAACCATTCCCTCCCATATTATGAGGAGGTGAATGAGAAGGCCACTCAAGGCCTTAATTCAAGGAAACATGAGTCCTTCCTGAGGGATCCCACCAACAATCATCGCCAGACTCGTGCGGCAGTGCACCCTCATCATTATGAGGGTGTCATATCTAGGTGTTTGACTCAGGTTCCTTAAACCCAAGCAGGTAAGAAGAACCACCAGAGGCAAAATCCGTTAAAAAATGAGCAGGTTCTCATCTCTTCCATTTCTGGAGAAGTCCACCAACCTAACTTGGTGGCAAGCAACGAGCGGGAACACACACCCATCGGTTTTAATTCCGATGTCTAGCTGACTCGTCTGGCAACAGAAAACCACTCCCACCAAGAAATTTCATTGGAGTACTATAGACAGGAACATACACCTTCTTATAAATTATCGGTTAGTCAGTAGGCTCATCTGACTACATGCAATGGAGCCCACCAACCCAATGTGTTGACAACTGGTAAAAAGGAACATACACCTACCTACACTCATCAATCCTTCCAGTAGACTCGTCTTTTAGTATTGAAGGAATTTCATCAACCATGTTCGGTGGAGTGTAATTAGGAGGCTCATACATCTGCTAGTATTGATAAAGCCTACAAACAGTCTTGTTTGGTGGCATTCGGAGAAGTCAGTCGGAATGCTCTGACGACAAACAGGAGGCAGACTCAACTCTCTGCCCCCACACATGAGTACTGTCATAATTCAATTATAGGAAAAGGAGGACAGGAGTAGGCACATACACCTACTCCAGTTATGGAATGGATGTATATTCCCATTACGTCCATTGATGTCACCAAGCACATTCTGTCAATGGTGAAAGAGCAGAAGCAAATCCATGCTCATATTCTGGTTTCCTGCCAGGATATTATAATAGCTTCAGCAGCATCTCAAGGAAAGACACATAAATTTATCCCTGCCAGTGGAGTGACACATCAAAAGTTCACTTCAGAATAGACACACACATCAATTCCAGTCCAAGAGGGTTGTGGGGTGTACTCCCCCATATCATACAGACATCCAAGTTAGGAACATACACCTCCTTTGAGTGGAGATAATTAGCCAAACCTGATCATTTCTCTGGAGAAGGAACATACACCAACCCATAATGACCACTTTCATCGACAAGAGGTTCCCAATGTGAGTATGAAGGCATCTAAGAAGAATACATGCCCAACATAGTCAAGAAATAAAGGGCCAATCTATAATAAGGCCTTGCTCGATGCTGGAGTTTATGATGCACTAAGACAACTATCTGTTGCAACTCAAGATTCAACTCCCTTAGTTCCCAATAGTGGGAACATTAATTCCGAAGGTCTACATCAGACACTTCCTCATAAAGGCTTTCTTCATGACAATTCAGTCGATCTCAGAGTTTCATCTTCAGATGAGAGCCACAAGAACCCTCTCTATGGTCAGAAGACCAAGGAGAAAAATGTTTCATCTTCTGCTATAACCCACCATGGTGGTCCTCCCTATGATGATGAATTTAGCTAAGAAAGTCATATCTGCAGTAGTAATGCACATTCCCTAGAAAATTATTTAATGGATAATGTAGTGATGATAAATTCCTCTTATCTTGAGGCACATGAAAATGTGAAGCTAGTCATGTCCAATGCTTTACCATTAGCAGGTGAAATACTTTCTCAATCAGAAGATAGTCCAGGGTGTAGGTCATTTTCCAAACCACCCCTAAGTCATGCATATTCTAGTTTGATCAGTGATTTCCCTACCAATATTATTGAATATGATAAATAAACAAAGAATCACCATCTCTGGTCTAATCAGTTAGAAGAATCTTCATCGAATGATAAAGGGGAAGTACGGAATATGAGAAAACAACTAGTGAAAGGTGAAGTGCCAGTAATGTTTTTGCCTTTGGCTGATTCTCAGTATGAAATTCCAGATATGTTGATGGAAGATGGAATTCATGATATTCATCTCAACATATGGAAAAATCATTTTCGGTTAAAAAAGAAAACATTATCTTATGTTGAATATAAAAATCATGTCAACATAACACAAGGGTTACAACGCCAAATTGATTTGGCATCTCTCTCAGTTTCTTGATATCTAAAGGCTGAATAACAGCAGAGAGCCCTTCAGGATTCATGCCTTGGCGCACTAAGAAGATTGTGCCAGTTAATTGCCAATGTCCCATCTGGTATTCATATTAGGGGATGGGGTGTTCATGGAGTGATACATTTCACTGTACTCTCCAGTCAGTAAAGCCCACCTAAAATGGTCTCATGCAATGTTATTTCCCATGGCCGGCAACATTGAATGGGTTTTGTTTGTAATAAAAATATTGCCAAAGAACATGCCTCAACTAGTTCATCTCAAAATCAAGAATACAGAGAACAAGTTGTTGAATTACTCCAGCATCAAGAAAATGACAATATTGAATAGGCCTCTCTTTTGGAGAAAGCACATCATCAAGTGACAGAAGTGTCATAAATCATCCAACGGTCTTTTGAGCCGAGTGATAAAGGTGGATGCAGGTTAATGCATCCAGCTAATTTCTGGACTATAGTCCGCAAGATTAGGAGATATTTCAAGAAGGTCTCAGATATATCATGTCAAGAACCACCCCAACTTGATAGACTGGGGACTCTTTTAACCCATCCCACAGAGTCAACAAATAGGATTCGATGAGTTGAGCAGGAACAACCCCAGTCCACCGGACTGGGGACTTTTTCAAATCCTCAATCCCTCCCTCAGAGAAAGTAAGTCTTCTCTCGATTGGGGAAGAAGCCCCAAGAGGAGCGAAGAGACAAATTATTAGGAGATTCCCTCCAAATTACAGTTCGTCAAGAAGTTCCTTAGGGATAGAATCAACAAAAGGAAATTTCTCATCAAGGACATGGAAGAAGACAATATCACAGAAATTCCGATAGAAGGGATGCAATGTGTTATTCATCAATCAATGTCATCAATGTTGTAGTTCATGATCCACCTGATGAGGCTCACTCGGAGGGATCAGATGAAGAGGTTCATGCTCAAGAAGTTGTACGCACAGACACAAATGAAGAAGGTGTGCGTACACGAAATCAAAGATTACTCAGAACCTAGGTAATCCTTCAAGTAACCCACTTACCCCTCTCCGAAAGGGAGCCAACAAGGGGAAAGTAAAGAATCAGGTTACATAACCTTCCTCTAGAGAAGGACAATCACTTTCACTAGAGAAAATATTTGCATAACAAGAGGATGAAATGAAGGAATTGAGGAGGTAGAACACATTACTACTTCGAGGTAGTCTTCCTCCTAAGCGTGATGGAGTCAGTCATCCAATGGAATTTATTGCGGCTACTGATATGGATCAAGAATATCCTCCTCTACCAGTACACCTTCACAGGTCTAATCCTATGGGTCAAGTGCAACAAAAATCGGCAGTGCAACCATCAGTTTCAGCACTATCCACAACATCTGTACTAGCTCCAATCATTGTACCGGTTCAGGTCCAATCTCAACTAGATGTTTCTCAAAAGTTAATAACTACTATTGAGAAATTAACATCTCGGTTGGAATCTATGGAGGGAATGCATGCTCAAATTAAACCAGAAAAAAGAGCTTACCCTAAGTGGGTTGATGCAATTCCTCCCTCATCAAATTTTCCTAGTACCACATTCCCAATAATTAATGATTCGAGAGAACCAGAGAAACACTTAAAAAAATTTTTTTTCTCGTTGTGATCCTATGATGGGAACCCCTCAGCAACAATAATCAGTTAAGATCAGGTGATTTGTACAGTCATTACAAGGGCCTGCCTTTGTATGGTACACAAGCTTGTAGTCCCGGTATATTACCGGATGGGAGGATCTCCGCCAAAGATTCCTTCTTTAATTCAGTTCAGTGTCGCCAATTACAACAGTTTTTTATATTACAAATTGTATGCAAGGGTAAAATGTAAGGGTTTCAGATTTCATTTCTTGATGGAAGGGATTAACATATTCCCTGTGTTTAGAACTCCCTCATGAGGAATTTTTTCCAATATGTGTGGCAAATCTATATTGATAATTACGCACGTTGTTGATCCTTGTGAAATACACAGGACGGTTTCAAGGCCTTACTTCAATCACTAAACAGATTGATGATTCTCTTACGAGGACTAAGGATAATGCTCTGATAATTCCATCAGCATTAGGAAGGATAATGGGTAAAGCAGAGACTGTTACAGTTATACATAAACAAGCACCTGTACCTACTTCTACTTCAAAACCTTCATCTTCTCGAAGGGGTACACCTCTTGAGTTCCAACAACAGAGGCCGTTTTGTCAAGATGATCAAAGAGATCAAATACGAAAACAATTTGAGTATTTGAAGAGAAAAGTTTACTCTTTCTGAAATGAACAAGTTCTTGGTTATTTTATTTCAACTCTGGAAAATAATTTGGTTCAATTTCCAAGTCCCAAGAGGCCGAACAAGGAAGGATATGAAGACCGCCCCAATTACTGCCCATTTCATCAAATGTTGGGGCATCCCATTCAGGAGTGTTTTGTCTTCAAGGACCTCCTGCAAAAAATGGTCGACTTGGGACAAGTCAAACTAAAAGGTTCTTCAGCTCAGGTAGCATGTGTTACAACTACAGATCTAGAGGAAGAAGGCAAGTGGCAAGAATTCAAGAACAAAAATGCACAAAAATATGATGATTGGATGGTCAGAAAAATTTTCAACCAAACTCATTCCATTTGAGAACACAATTAGAGAAACCAATTGTGTCATCTTCCATGAATACCATAGAAAAACCCTCTTTATCAGAGGGAAAATCCTCAAAAGGGCGGCATAATTCAATGAAAGAGGAACAATCATAAGAAGATCAAATCATGTGAAAGCCTAAGTTGTCTTTGACTCTGGAAGATTTTATGCCCTCTACTTTGAAGTCACGGGCACCGCCCAACCAAACGACACAGCCTAAACAGACTAATCAGGCAGATTCATCATCGGATGAAGAGTTGATTTTCAGTTCTATTAATTTGATCCAATTAACAGATCTTTATGCCAGTCGCAGTTTTGATTCTGATGAGCCCGAGTTCTCTATAGCAAACAGAGGAATCAGAAGATATTCCAGAGTCTCAGGATACAGGGGATGACATGGATATTTCATAGGCCACTACTCTAATTCTACCCTTTCTAGAACTGTGTATGCAGCAGAAACTCGCGGTAGAGCCCTTCAATAAGCTCAACAAGAACAAGAAAGTTCTTCTACATAAGGCAGACTCAGTCTGAGCACAATTATTCTGGAAAATCTATTGAAGGTTCCATCTTCTTCCTTTCAGCAAGTAAATAGTCCTAATTAGTCTAATATTCCAAATCCAGGTGTATTACCAACTCCTATCCCTATACAATATGCATCTACATCCAATGCATCAACTTCTAAGGAACCTACGAAACTACATGTTCCTATTGGGAAAAGCAGACCTTTGGATCAAAAGTATGATGTATTGAATCACTTGGCCCAAATACAGGACAAGTTATCAATTTTGGATGCTTTGAATTTATCGACGGATCTTCGGGAGGCACTCATCGAGGCTTTGTCGAGTCCTCGGGAGTTTGAAACTGAAATTACTGCAGCTGAAGTCTGCCATGTAGAGAATAATCCCGCAGAATTACATGTAGTGATATCTTTCACATATAAATAGAATATGATGTCCTACATGGACATATTATGCCTTTTTGCTTGTCTCTCAAGGTCAATGGTGTAGACGTCCGATGAGTTTTCATTGATAATGGTTCCGGAGTCAACCCCATCCCCATTCATACAATTCATCGATTGGGCCTCACATAATCTGATTTATCTCTTTATACTTTGATGGTACAAAGATATGATAAAACTAAACAAGAAACACTGGGCGAGATTACACTCAGAACTCAGTTTGGAGATCTTGTATCCAATTTAAATTTCATGGTTGTTGATCAATACTCAGCCTTCAACATCTTGCTTGGAAGAGCCTGGATACATCAACATGCAACTATACCTTCATCATACCATCAACGACTCAAATATTTTTTTGATGGTCAAATGGGAACATTGTATGGTGATAAATCCCCATTAAAGACATGTGAATATCAATACATTGAGTCGTAATTCTATCACATGAAGGGAAAGGATAAATCCACAACAAGGGAGATTACCAAAGTTAATGCTCCATATGGTTTGGAAAAGATTCCAGTAAACCCATTTACACATGTTAGTAGAGATTATGTGTTTCCTATCAATCAAATTGATAGGATAGACCCAAATCAAAATACTCTTAGGGAAACGTCCATAATGTCAATTACAGAAATCAAGCCAGACAGCATGGGAGAAATTGGTGATTCACCAAGGAATGATGAAAGCTCAAATGGGGTTATATTCATTTCATCTGCTGAAATTTGGCAAGTCTATACTTCTACATTTAGATAAGAAGAAGTTATACCAATTTCGTAGGGGAATTATGATGTCGAATCTCAATCCATAATCTCCTCTATATTTCCCAAGGAAGACCCTTCATCATCAATCAGGTCGGAAATGGAAGCTTCTTCTTTAAGATGTTCAAATTTTAACATCTCATCTGATAATTAAAATTCTGCTTCTTCAACCACTATGCAAGTAGAAACAGAAGAAATAACACATGTTGATGAAGAAGAGGATGATCTTATGGATGCTCCTCAATCATTTGAAGAGGGTATCTCTACCACCATGGATGAACTCAGAGAAATAAATCTGGGTACAAAAAAAGATCCACGCCCCACTTTAATTAGTGCGACCATGACTCTTGAAGAGCACGGGATATATATTTCTTTATTAAAGAAAAATTGAGATATATTTTCTTGGAACTATACCAAGATTCCAGGGCTTCATCCTGATGTTTCCACTTATCGTTTGGGTTTTCAAGAAGAACATCAAGGATTCAAAAAAGCCACTAAAAGAACACACCCAACCTATGCTTCAAAAATTGAAGCTGAAGTGGACAAGCTCATCAAAGATAACTTTGTCAGAGAAGTTCAATATCCCAAATGGTTGGCTAATATTTTCCCAATGAAAAAGAAGAATGGGAAAATTAGAGTTTGCATTGATTTCAGAAATCTTAATCGGCATTTTCCTAAGAATGATTTTCCAGTACAAATTACAGAACTCTTAATTGATGCAAAAGCTGGCTATGAAGAACTTTCCTTCATGGATGGATATTTTGGATATAATCAAATCTGAATGGATCCAAAAGATGAACAATCTACAGCCTTCAGAGCCCCTCAGGGTTTGTTTTTCTATCGGGTTATGCCCTTTGGCATGAAGAATGCAGGTGCAACATATCAGCGTTCCATGCATCGTATAGTCAAAACTTTTTAGAGATATTTTTTGAATGTTATGTGGATGATTTGGTGGTTAAATCCAAGAAACATTCTAATCACTTGGATGATTTAGAAGTCATATCCGACAAACTTCGGCAACATAATTTGAAGATGAACCCCTTAAAATGTGATTTTGGGATATCCTCGGGAAAATTTCTCAGCTTCGTCGTACGCCATCGTGGTATCGAGGTCGATCCTGAGAAGACAATGTCAATCCTTGGTATGTCACCTCATCGAAATTTAAAGAAATTAAGAGGATTTCAAGGACACATGGCCTATATTCGGCGTTTCATCGCCAATTTGGTAGGAAAAAGTTTACCCTTCACCAAATTGATGAATATGGGAGTCACTTACCAGTGGACTGAATAATGTCAAGAAGCATTCGATATTCTCAAGAAATATCTCTTGATTCCACCCCGGTTAATGCCACATGTTGAAGGAAGACCACTTATCCTCTATGTGACAGATTTAGAGCAATCATTGGGTGCCTTTCTTGCTCAGAAGAATGATGCTGGGAATGAAAACAACCTCTATTGTAGAGACCCGAAGCTTGACGTACATGGACTTTACATTACTTTTGCGGAATACTTAGTACATTACAAAAACACACACATAAGGACCGTAATAGTTTAGTGTCTTTGGAAACTCGGACTATAATCTTCTAATCGTGGTGAAAGATCTTCAACATCTCCCATAAAGATCTTCCTTTTTTTTACCTAAAACCTTTCTTTATATCCTGGGGAAAAGAAAACATAAAAGGGTGAGCTCAAATGCTCAGTAAGGGTAAACAAAAGAAATATCAATCACATCATATTCATAAGAACATAACATTTTGGAAATCATAACCTGCAAAAGAGAGCATAATTTCATAACATGGGATAAATTATGGCAGTGAAATGTAATCACAATAATCATAACATAAAACATGGAACTTTGTGGCATACACACATAATCATAGAGAATCATTTCTTGTTAGTCATGACTCATTGCCAAGACTATCTTAGTGGACAAAGTCCCTTTCTGAATCGAGTAACCCTCGTTTCAGTCCTGTTTCACTGAACCGGTATAACCTACCATTCCAGCCATGTCTATCTCATGAGATATAAAATCTTTACCCAATGCATTGGAGGGAGATATAGGTCCCACCCATCTTATAATGAATCCTTTCTTATGTGTGCCACATAATCATAAAACATACATCATCGCATAACACATGTAACAAAAATGGGATTCTTGAAACATCATGACATCATAAATCAATTCATATAAGATAAAGGAATTCATAAACTGAATAGTCCCTTCATATTTACTACATGAAATTAAACTATGCATCGTTAGGGTTGTTTCTACCTCTTGTTTCTCACACCGAATATGACTCATGTGATCTTAGAGAAAACTTCAACCCTAACACCCTCTCTGGGCCACTAATCATGCATAAGTCCCAACACCATTTTTTAGGTCGTTGTCCCCAAGAACAACTTGATCACTAATTCATTCTTTAATTGAACTATGCAGACTTTGATCCTTGCCTTCTAGGCTGGGTATGTAGGCAAACTCCTGAGGTTCAATCCCAAAACCAATATCTTTACATTGGTTCACCTTTTTCCTTGGTACATGACGTTATATTGTACAACACTTTTGTCATGTACAACAATAAAATACAACATTCATTGATACCCTTACCCAATAGGGAATTATTATTTACATTGATCTCCAATCATTATATATTCCGAAGACTCTTTGCATACATAGAAATGCCCTAACCTTTTATCTTGGGTTAAACCATCATTGCAGTAAAGTCTCCTTTCACCCTTCACTTGTACGAACCAAATCTATACAAAGGGTATTTCTAGAACAAAGTGGGCTTGATTCCCATTCTTATGGGATACGTAGGAATGTTCAAGAATCCCTAGAATCCAACCCCAAGTCATTGGGCCTAACCCCAAGTTCTACTTTCAGTCCTCTCACTAAAAAGTCCCCATGAAAAAACACACTATGTATTCATTATAATGGTCCGAGTTCTATGACCCAAAACTAAGATTTCCTATACTTTCGTCTCACACGACGTTAAAATCTATTTCAAGAACTACATACGGCTTGATTCCCATCTTTATGGGATACGTAGTGAAGTCTGACATTTCAATTCAGTACCCAACCACAATATGATTATAGTAGGAATTGATCTGTGTATCTCTACATATATTGGACAATACCCATTTTTATGTATCATAATCCTAACCATATATATCTTCATATCTTCATAACACTTTTCTTGACTTATGGTCAAAAAATGTTCAATTTATGAGAGTTATTTTTCCTGACCATGCAGCATGTGCCATTAGGTGGCCTTGCATTAACGGTCTACATAATAGACGTGTAAGCCAAAAGATACTATTATTTGACTATGCAGCCAATTCCCTTTGGCGGACCTTCATACTTCAACCCCCTAACAGGTTTTTCAAATAGTGGTAACTTCATTCTTGGGAAGAAAAAATCTTTTGTCCTTAGCTTTCATAACGAAAATATATGGGGATCCGCAAAAAAATAGTCATCCTTAATATATTTGTCTAATACTCATTATCATGATCTGAAAGTATTTAAGTCTATGGTTGTCACGACCCATCCTTAGAACCCGTGCCGTGACTACCCCAAGCCTGCCTCACATAGGCCAGGGGCTAGTGACTAGCACCAAAGGCATAAATCCCGATAAAAAGGGGAGGCATTGCCTTTATAAAGTAAACTAACACCATAGAGTAAGCCAACAGAAGTAAACACTAAGTAAACCTGGGTACAAAACTAAGTGTGGAAAAGTATGTGGGCCAGAGTACAAACCCAAACTGAAAAGTGCATTATAACAGAAAGTAAATTACAACTGAAAGAGAGTGCAATAGCAGAAAAGTAACCAGCAAGTCCAAGCCATCCTCTTGAAATCCTACCTGAAAGGTGGGTACTGATCGTCTCCTCTGCTCCTTGGCTCCAGCCGTCTGCTCCGAGCACGTCTCATCCAGTGGTCCACTTCTAGGTACCGTCCATCTCCATGAGATTCTACCTCGATCAACGTTGTATGTCGTCTGCATCCAACACAATGAAGTGTGGGAAAAGCCCATGTAGGGGTGAGTATACGCTACTTAGTAGGGACCCCGAGACCCTTGATGGTCTCCCAGAATCCACAAAGGATAAGTCATAAAGGAAAGATTCAATCACGAAGTAACAACCAACACCACTTAGGTATATGCCCATACATAACCCTAAGTCACCAATTCCAGTTCGACTCTAACATCTGAGCCCATGTTCAATATAGTCCACACAGGATAGCACAACCAACCCACACAGGATAACTAAAACCAATCCACATATGAAAGAAAGTCAATCATATCGAAGATATGGATTGAATAGTCAACACTCAGCCCACACAGGTATACTTCTTCGTACGGTGATAGAGATGATCAGATATAGCCACTAATTCATCTAAGCTGGGACCCACGTAGGATACTAAACCAGCTAAGCTGTCAGACCCACATAGGATACAAGACTAGCTACTTTGTCGGACCCACGTAGGATCCTACAATAGAGGTCAAATACTGTCGGAACCACGTAGGATACAAGAACAGTAGTAATACCAGACCCACGTAGCATACAAGAACAGTACTAATGCCAGACCCACGTAGGATACCAAAACAGTAGTCATCGCCGTTGAAACCACTGAGGATTTAAGTACGGTCTTCATCGTTGACGAACCCATGGAGGATTTCAGTACAGTCGTCGTCGCTGCCAAACCCACGGAGGATTTCAGTGTAGTCATCTTCGTCGTCACAGTCGTAGCCAGCTCTAGGGTTCCCTCACACAGCAAGCTCGATTCCGGGAGGGTCTGCTCCATGAGCTAGGGGGGTCGATACATCAACTAACACGTAGTACAGAGTTGATGTATCCCAATGTTCCGTCTCAACAAAAGGAACTCAACATGACAGACGGCGCGTCAATCGGACAACTGGCCTGAGAGTTATTGGCCTTTTCATTCCAGGGGCACAGTTGGTTTTTAAGTCGAAACCAAACCGACCACACTCCAACTACGTATAATAGTTGAGCGTAGTAAGCCAAAAGGTCTGTCTCACTAAGAGGAATCCAACAAAATCGACGGCACGTCAATTGGACGTCCGGACCTCAAGTTATAAGTGTTTCTACTCCGAGGGACTGGTTGGTTTCGTGTTCGAACCAACCTGTCCATACTCAAAGTCCTCTGAAACTGTAAGTGTAATATACTGAAACGGCCTTCTCGATCCAAGGATCTGAATGCAACTGATGGTGCATCGATCGGAGGTCTGAATCCCACGATGTGGTAAAATGACTGAAAACAGTCCGAAATGGAGGGTCTGGGCCCGGCCCGACCCGGCCCAACCCCCCTGGGTCGGCCTGAACCGGTTCTGGCCTGGCTCGGTGCAGCCCGGCCCATCCCGGCGGGGCACGGCTTGGCGCAGCCTAGCCCAAGCGCGACCCGGCCTGGTCCGCGCGACCCGCCCCGGCCCGGCCGGGGGGGGGGGAGGACGCAGTCCCTCCCCCCCCTTTTCCAGTGGAGGCGGTTCTGGTCGCCGCGTCGTCCCCGGATCCCACGTGGCCGCGGGATCCCGTATTCCTACCAGCGGTGTGCTGGGACGCCGGCGCGCCGGCAGTGCCTTCCGGGGACCATCGGTCTCGCTTCGGTGGTCCGTTTTGCCTGCCTTCTGCGCCTGAGGCTCTCCCGGGACCCGTAGATTAATGTGAAGGGTTCAAAATTCCTTTACGGACCGCTTCACCATCGCCCGTTGATCAACACACCAATAATCAAACTACGGAGGGTTTTCGAGTCGTGTTTGTTCTGCCCACACCCTCCGCGTTAGGTGTTTTTCAAAAATAAATCTTTAAATGACATGATTTAGACGATGGTATAATTTATTCAATGTAAAATATTCAAACACCCTAAAATTAAAATACGGATGCACGAGGGGATAATTCACATATACTTTATACGAAAACCACCTACCTGGAAGAACTCATCGAACGAGGATCTTCACGGAGAAACGGCGTTGCAGAAGACGGTGTTGCGGAAAGAGGCTCCATACGTCTTTGGTGTTCGCCCAATGAAGGATGCAGCATCTCGCTTCCTTCGACGTGGGAAGAATATTCAATGATGAGATGGCATTATTCATTGCAGCTACGGTGTTATTCACGTTCTTCAAGAAGGAAGAAGAAAATCTTTTAGGGTTCTCTCCTCCACACAGCGAATCACCTCGAATAAAATAAGACGTTGTCTTATTTAATTTACACACACACAAGCCATCATTAATTTGTAATTAAAAATGAATTCATCTAATTAATTAACGTGCGTTATCCAATTAATTATGCATTTTATTGGCATGTATTTAATGTGGAAGAAAAAATGCTTGAGTTGCCATGACATTAAAATGGGGGAGGTGCGGGTGTGTTACACAAATAAATGCACGAGGGAGGTTTTAAGGGGTTTGAAGGGGTGGGGATCCTGTGTTCCCCACCTCAATATTATTCTACCATATGGAGTTAAGACTTAGTGGGACCCACCTCAACTTCCATGCATAGGTTTTGACTTCTTAGAATAGAAACAAAAATTGTTGCACAAATTTTTATTTCTTTCCTTAGTAAACCCATTGTTTTAATAACCTCACCCGAGAAAACGTAGCTCCAGAAATGGTATTCCTAAGCAAAAACCGGAGATGCGGTTTCACCGGTGCCCTCATATTTCGATTCCGAGCACCGGTTCAAAAGTTAGGAAAAACCACTTGTTCGTTCACTGAACGTACTCGAGTTAAACTTCAGAAATTGATTTCGGGCACCCCGGGCCTCAGAATCAGGTGCCGTCAAAAATTGCGTACTCGTAAAATCTCAAAGAGAAATAAAGAAATTCCCTTGAAATTTATGGGTCTTTACATTAATCCCAACTTAGGGATTTACGTCCCAGTAAAGATACATCAAAAACTAGGGAAACATATGAGGGTACTGAGCATGCATCTTTGCCTCCCGCTCCCAAGTGCTCTCCTGGAGGTTCTTGTGCTGACATCTGATTGCACTAGAGGAATTGACCGCCCATGTATGACCCCCTCATATCGATCCTTGATCTCCACCAGGACGTCCACAAAAGTTTCCCCATCGTCAATGTCTTGCTCCCCATGGTCGATGATATTTTTCGGGTCGTGCACATGCCTCCTTAGCTGAGATACGTGAAAGACGTCATGCACCCGGTGCAACTGAGGTGGTGGAGCCCGGTGATAAGCCACCTCACCTAGCCTGCTGAGAACCTGGAATGGTCCGAGGAAGGGCAGAGATAACTTTTAGACCAATCAAAATCTCTGTAATCCATGTCGAGGTGAGACCCATAAGAAAATGTGGTCTCCATCCTCGAACTCCATTGGTCTCCGCCTCCTGTCAGCATAAGACTTCTGTTGGATTTGAGCTATACTCATCTGCTCCTAGATGACTTGGACCTTCTCTGTCATGGCCTAGACCATCTCTGGTCCCACAAGGGCTGACTCCCCAGGGTCTGTCCAGCACAGAGGTGATCTTCAAGGTCGGTCGTACAACCCCTCATATGGTGCCATCCTGATGGTGGAGTGGTAGCTGTTCTTGTACGCAAACTCAACCAAGGGTAGGTGGTCCTCCCAGATGTGACCAAAGTAGAGGAAACATGCACGGAGCATGTCCTTGAGAGTCTTAATGGTCCTCTCTATCTGACCATCTGTCTGAGGGTGAAAGGTGGTGCTCAGATGTAGCTGCGTCCCGAATGCCTCCTGCAACCCTTTCCAAAGCCAGGAAGTAAAGCGAGAATCACGATCGGAGACGATAGATGATGGCACACCATGAAGCCGCACGATCTCCTGAACGTAGAGGTGTCTCAAGCTCTCCACTGAGCCCTGCTCTCTAATGGGTAAGAAGTGGGCTGACTTGGTGAGTCAGTCGACAATCACCCAAATGGAGTCAAGACCTCTGGAAGTATGTGTTAGTCCAGTCACGAAATCCCTAGATATGTCATCCCACTTCCACCCCGGAACCTCCAAAGGCGGTACCAAGCCTGCTGGTACTTGGTGCTCCGCCTTCACCTACTGGAAGGTGAGGCATCGAGAAATGAACTCTGCCACATCCTTCTTTATACCCGGCCACCAGTGCTATCGTCTGAGATCCTGGTACATCTTCACCACTCCTGGATGTACCTATGAAGGGAAAGTGTGGAACTCTCTCAGAACCTCCTCCTGTAAAGAAGCTGGTACCATGGTACGTCCTCTGAAAAGGATGATGTGCTCTCCCCCCATAGAAAAACCATTAGGTGCCTGTCCCATGGAAATATGTGCACGTCGTGTCTCACAGTCAGCGTCCCCAAGCTGTTCCTCTCTGACCCGCTGCAGTAGTGGAGGGGTGATTGTGAGTGACTGAAGAAAGGCTGTTCCATCTCTATCCATGAAGGATATCTACAAAGCAGCTAGCTGGTCCGTCACCTCCCCAAGTAGATGAATGCCCGTCCTCCTACTGAGGGCATCGACTACTACATTCCCCTTTCCAAATGTATAGAATATCTCAAAGTCATAGTCCTGGAGGAACTAAAGCCATCGTCGCTGCCTCAGGTTCAGGTCCTTCTGCGAGATGATGTACCTGAAACTCTGGTGGTCAAAATAGACTGTAAAGCGCCCGCCCATCAGATAGTGCCGCCACATCTTCAAAGAGAAGACCACTACTGCTAACTCCAGGTCATGGGGTAGCGTAGTTATACTCATGTTGCCTCAATTGACATGATCCATAGGTGATCACTGCCCGCTCCTTCATCAGGACACATCTGAGTCCAGTCCCTGATGTATCGCAGTAAACTACGCACCCTACCCCCTCCTCTGGCATCCTCAAGATAGGTGTGTTGGTCAATCTCTGTCTCAACTCCTAGAATCTCTGATGACATCTGTCTGACCACACGAAGGGTTTCCCATTATTCGTCAAAGCTGAGAGCAGTGCCAAAACTCTGGAGAAGTCTGGCACGAATCTTTGGTAGTACCCAGCTAGACCCAAGAAACTACGCACCTCCGTCACGCTCCTGGGTGGCTCCCAAGCTAGCACTAGCCCAATCTTCGTAGGATCCACTGCAACTACTGCCTTAGGGACAATGTATCCCAAGAATTGGACCTCACGTAACCAGAACTGAAACTTCGAGAGCTTACTATAAATATGGTGCTCTCAGAGTGTGTCCAGTACAACCCGTAAGTGGTGGGCGTGCTCCTCCTCAGTGGTCGATTATATCAATATGTCGTCGATGAAGACCATGAAAAATCAATTTATGTATGGCTGAAAGATTATGTTCATGAGACTCATGAACACTGCTGGAGCGTTGGTCATGCCGAAAGGCATCACAAAGAACTCATAGTGGCCATACCGACATCTGATGGTCGTCTTCTGCACGTCCTCGTCCTGAACTCTGAGCTGATGATAGCCTGACCTGAGGTCTATCTACGAGAACCATCGTGCTCCCTTGATCTGATTGAAGAGGTCATAAATCCTCGTTAGTGGATACTTGTTCCTCACAGTCACATGGATCAGGCGATGATTGTCGACACACAGTTGCAAGATCCCGTCCGCCTTCTTGGCAGACAAAATCGGGGAATCCCAGGGTGAAACACTGGGTTGGATGAATCTCTTGCCCTGCAAGTCCTCCAACTATAACCGTATCTCTCGAAGCTCAGTGTGGGCCATACTATATGATAGAGTGGATATTGGGGTTGTCCCATGGTATAGGTCAACAAAAAATTCTACCTCTCTACGAGGAGGTAGTCTAGGAACATCATCCGGGAAAATGTCTGCATACTGATCCACCACTACAGGAAAAATCAGACTCTGCACGTCAACTGCTCCTAATATGAGGCTAGCCAACTGATGAGTGATGGGATGTCCTCTCCTATGAGTGAGTCCATCCTGCACTGCAAAGGATCCTTTCTCACCGGTGAAGTTGAACCTACTCCCATCAGTGCGAACACACCGCACCTTGCACCTAATACAGTCAATCTGAGCATGGATTGTAGATAACCAATCCTTGCCCAAGATAACATCGTATGGCCTCAAAGTCACTACATGAAGATCCCAGCCGAAGCTCTCACCTCCTAGATTAAGCTCACACTACTAGCACTAGTGCTTAATCATCGAGTCTGCTCCCGTAGGAGTCTCTAGCTGTAAGGATTGAGCCAACGGCTCCGTCAGAATCTCCGAGCTCCAAACAAGTGTAGAGGCAATAAAATAATCACTCGCTCCTATGTCTATAAGAACTGTAGAAAGGGTGCAGTAGACATATATAGTACCTCGTATTATCTCTAGCGCACTGTGGTCGTAGGCCTCCGCTGCCTGAAGCTGAGCTTGCCTCTGTCTGCCCGCTCCCTGTGGTCAGGGTGGACCTCCTGGTGGTGGTGGTGGTAAAGCCTCAAAGCGTCTCCCACCACCTGCTTCTCGTCCAGCTCCTCTGCCTCTTCCGCCTGCTCCCTGCAGACTGCCACGGTCGACCCTCTACCTCTGCATGGGTGGCCCCTCAACTTTCTGCTGCACCTCTGCACAGTGGGTTGGGAAGTCACGAGCCATGTGGCCCTGCCCGTCGCATGCGTAGCACTGTCTTCTCCTCAGAATGCTGGCTCTACACCGGGTGCCCCGCACATCTGAGATAGTGTCCTGAGGTCGTCCGCATGATGGTCTGGTCTTCCTGGACCCCTGTGATGTTCATTGACTTCCAGCTGCAGAGGACTCTGCTACGTTCCGCCCTGTGGTAGGTCTTGCTACTGGTGTTGGCTCAACATGAGTGCTCTAAATGAGAAGGGCTCACTCCAGTCCTCCTACATGTGTCGGAATGCTGAGGGAGATCCTCGATGCCCTGATCTCAAGCCTCAGTCTCTGCTCGAAGGTCCAGGCCTGAGATAATGGGTCCCGTACCATGTCCGTCGAATAGCATGAGAGATCAGTAAATCTCGCTGAGTACTGGGCGACCATCATACTGCCATGCCGCACCTGTAGTAGCTCCTAGATGCGCACCACACAGAGGGTGGCAGGGACAAAATCCGAGCAAAAGTGGCTCTCAAAGTTTGTCCAGAAGATAGATGACTCATCCTGCACATAGAGCATCAAGCTCCCCCATCTGCATGTTGCCGCGTGCAGGAGGCTCGCTGCAAGGATCACCATGAGGTTAGCTGGTGTCCCCACTAACCTAAAAACTTTCACAACCACCTCCAACCAATCCTCGGCGGCTTGAGGGTCCATCTCCCCGTGGAACCTGGGTGGTCTCTGACACTAAAACTCGTTCAGTGCACTAAGGTGACATGCACTCTCAGCGGCTGGGGCAGGTGGCATCGGTGGCTCGATGGGTAGAGGTACCGCCAGTTCCTCCACTGTAAAAGGGCCCTGCACCGAGGCCTCGTCGCTCGGTGGGTTGTCGTCTCGCACAAAGCTCTGAACCCTAGCTAGCTGCCATCATGGGGCCATCCTGAAAAAAAAATAGGTGCGCCATGGTCAAAACAGTATTCCTGGCGAGCTGAGACAAAGTAATCACAAAGTAATCTTTTGAAACACACATGAAATCATTGTTTTTGTGCATTGAGTCGGAAATCAGAAGCCAGGGTCCTGGTGTATGGATACGTCGGCCGCCACAGCAACACTGGACTCCCTGAACTGATAACCACACTCAATACCCTTAACACTATTGCTTCACATAGAAGAAAGATCAGAGTCCTGGGTTCTTCGGTAGAACCGAACTCCTCTGATACCAATTTATCACGACCCATCCCTAGAACCCATGTCGTGACTACCCCAATCCCTCCTACCATAGGCCAGGGGATGGCGACTAGCACCAAAGGCATAAATCCCAATAAAAAGGGGAGGAATTTCCTTTATAAAGTAAAATAACAACACAGAGAAAGCCAGCAGAAGTAAACACTAAGTAAAACTGGGTAGAAAAGTAAGTGCGGAAAAGTCAGTGGGCCAGAATACAAACCCAAACAGAAAAGTGCAGTACAACAAAAAGTAATGTACAACTGAAAGAGAGTGCAGTAGCAGAAAAGTAAGCAGAAAGTACAAGCCGTCCTCTGTAAATCCCACCTGAAAGGTGGGTGCCGATCGTCTCATCTTCTACTCGTCTCCAGTTGTCCGCTCCGAGCATGTCTCATCCAGTGGTCCACCTCCAGGTACCGTCTGGCTCCATGGGATTCTACCTCGATCAACACTGTCCGTCGTCTGCATCCAACAAAACGAAGTGCGGGCAAAGCCCAGGCATGGGTTAGTATACACTACTCAGTAGGGGCCCCGAGACCCCCGATGATCTCCCAGAATCCACAAAGGATAAACCACAATGGAAAGATACAATCACGAAGTAACAACCAACACTACATAGGTATATTCCCATACATATACCAAAGTCACCAATTCCAGTTTGGCTCCGACATCCGAGCCCATGTTCGATCTAGTCCACACAGGATTGCACAACCAACCCACACAGGATAACAGAACCCAATCCACATAGGAAAGAAAGTCAATTATATCGAAGATATTGATTGAATAGTCAACACCCAGCTCACAGAGGTATACTTCTTCGTAAGGTGATAGAGATGATCAGATGTAGCCACTAATTCATCTAAGCTGGGACCCACATAGGATACTAAACTAGCTAAGCTCTCGGACCCACATAGGATACATGACTAGCTACTCTGTCGGACCCATGTAGGATGCTACAACAGAGGTCAAATACTACCGGACCGATGTAGGATACAAGAACAGTAGTACTGCCAGACCCATGTAGGATAAAAAAACAGTAGTCAACGTCGTTGAACCCATGGAGGATTTAAGTTCGGTCTTCATCGCTGCCGAACCCATGGAGGATTTCAGTGCAGTCGTCGTCGCTGCCGAACCCACGAAGGATTTCAGTGCACTCGTCCTGATCAACTTAGTCGCAACCAGCTCTAGGGTTCCTGCACAAATCAAGCTCGATTCCGGGAGGGTCCGCTCCACGAGCTAAGGGGGGTCGATACATCAACTGACAAGTAGTCATGATTTTATGTATCCCAAAGTTCTGTCTTGACAAAAGGAACTCAACATGACAGACGATGCGTCAATCGAACGCAAGGTCTGAGAGTTAATGACTTTATTGTTCAAGGGGCCTGTTTGGTTTTTAAGTCAAAACCAGCCCGACCACACTCCAACTGCATTCAAACCACGAGTGGAGTAATCCAAAAGGTCTATATCACTAAGAGGCATCCATCAAAGTCAATGACATGTCAATAGGATGTCCGGAGATCAAGTTATAAGTGTTTCCGCTCTGAGGGCCTGGTTGGTTTTGTGTTTGAACCAACCCGGCTGTAACAAAAGTCCTCCAAAACCTTGACTGTAATATACTGAAACGACCATCTTGATCCAAGGATCCCAACTCAACTGACGGTATGTAAATCGGAGGTCTGAAGCCCAAGATATGGGTAAATGACTGAAAATAGTCCGAAATGGGGGGTCTCGGCCCGGCCCGGCCGGGCGCGACCCAGCCTGGTCCGCGCGACCCACCCCGGCCCGGCCGGGGGGCGCACTGTCTCGGCCAGCAGGCCGAGCTAGGGGGAAAGACGTGGTCCCCCCCATGCCAAGGGACATGGTGCTGGTCACCGCGTCTTCCCCGGATCCCGTGCGGCCGCGGGATCCTGTCTTCCTGCCGGCTCCGGGCGGCTGGCCGGTGTCGGCCGCCGCGCCGGAGGGGCACGCCGATAGTGCCTTTCGCGGACCACCGGACGCGCTCTGGTGGTTTGTTTTGCCCGCCGTCTGCGCCTGTGGCTCTCCCGGGACCTGTAGTTTACTGCGAAGGGTTCAAAACACCTTTGCGGCCCACTTCGCCGTTGCTGATCGATCCTCACACCAATAAACAAACTGTGGAGGGTTTTCGGGTCGTGTTTGTTCGTCCCACACACTCCGCGTTAGGTGTTTTTTAAAAGGCAATCTTTAAACGACATGCTTTAGACAATGGTATAATTTATTGAAGGTAAAATATTCAAACACCCTGAAATTAAAATACAAATGCACAAGGAGATAATTCACATATACTATATTCGAAAACCCCCTACCTACAAGAAGTTGTCAAATGAGGATCGTTGCGGAGAAACGGTGTCGCGGAAGACGGCGTCGCGGAAAGAGGATCCATACATCGTTGGTGTTCTCCCGATGAAGGATGCGTCATCTCGCTTCCTTCGACGCGAGAAGAAGATGAAAATATGAGACATCGTTCTTCATTGTAGCATCAGTGTTCTTCGCGTTCTTCAAGAAGTAAGAAGAAAATCTTTGAGGGTTATCTCCTCCACACTGCGAGTCACCACCAATAAAATAAGACGTTGTCTTATTTAATTTACACACACACAAGCCATCATTAATTTGAAATTCATAATGAATTCATCTAATTAATTAACGCGAATTATCCAATTAATTAGAAGTTTTATTTGCATGTATTTAATGTGGAAGAAAAACTGCTTAAGTTGACTTGACATTAAAACGGGGGAGGTGCAGGTGTGTTACACAAATAAATTCATGAGGGAGGTTTTAAGGGGTTTGAAGGGGTGGGGATCATGTGGGCCCCACCTCACTGTTATCCTACCATATGGAGTTATAACGTAGTGGGTCCCACCTCAACTTCCATGCATAGGTTGTGACTGCTTAGAATAGAAATAATAATTGTTGCACAAATTTTTATTTCTTTCCTCAGTGAACCCATTTTTTTAATAACCTCACCCGAGCAAACAAAACTCCAGAAAAGGTGTTCCTAAGAAAAAAATGGTGCTACAGTTTCATCGGTGCCCTCATATTTCAATTCCGAGCACCGGTTCAAAAGTTAGGAAAACCCGCTCGTTCATTCACTGAACGTACCCGAGCTAAACTTCAGAAATTGATTTCGGGCACACCGGGCCTTGGAATCAGGTTCCGTCAGAAACTACTTACTCGTAAAATCTCAAAATAAATTACCTTGAAATGTAAGGGTATTTAAAATGGTTTATATTTCCCTTCTCTACATTTGTGTCAGACCTTCGTATGAATAACATTCATCTAGTTCTTAGAGAATCTTGTTCGGAAATATCTTCTCCATATTCAAGTACCTCTCTCCATACAACAAACTCTATGCTTTGGAAAATTTGAATCTCCATAAACATCCACTAGCTTTTTAGAAATAGAAAAGTAAATTTCTGAGAGTTCTTTTGCCTGACTATGCAGCACGTGCCCTTAGGCGGCCTTGAATATGTAGTCTATATAATGGACCTGTCATCCAAAAGATACCATTATTTGACTATGCAGACAATGCCCTTAGGTGACCCTGCATAATTCAACCCCCTAACAGGATTGTTAAATAATGGTAACTTCATTCTTGGGAACTACTTCTTCTAATTCCTTTTAGCCCTTTTTTCGTATCATTCCTCATATTCAAAATTTCTTATGTCATAGTTTATAGAATTTCCCTCATACATGAGTGTGGTAATATTTTTTCAGATAAATTGTCAAGGAATTGAGTCAATTTTAATCCATTCGGTCAAAGATGTTCTGACCATAAACATTAGCCTTTTTATGTCCGACATGCATGACTTTAAACAGCCCACAAAAGAAAAGGGAACTCTGAATAAAATTCAAGTCCCAGCTCACTAAACATACATGTCATGTGGTTTAGGTAATATTAAGAAATAAAAAGATTCAATGTTTGTAGGGTTATTTATAAAATTCCTAGAAAAAATAAAACTATGATTACTAGGACCATTGGCTTAGGTAAAAATTTAAAGCATGTAGCAAAAGAATACAGGTACAAATGATTAAAGATGATCGTGTTTTTCATTGATGCACAGGAGATAAAAGGACATCCACATACTGGATTCTCTTATCTTTTTCAAGAATTACATGAGGATTTCAACATAACTATTCATTTGATTTACGACATCCCAAGCTTCATCAGCAACCACCTGGAATTCATTAATTAAACTGGATACAATAAGAGATGTAGTAATACCAGCTCTTATTGGAACAATTGTAAAAGAATGTTCTTGAGTGCAGTTTGAGAAAGTTTTCTGCTGATCAAATAGTGACTCGGTTTCTGTCCAAGAGACTTGGAAGATGGATACATGGATTTCAGAATGGAGCATTGGAAGTAAAGAGCCATTTGGAGAGAGTACTCTTTTCAGATATTGTTTCTAATGTCATGATAGTCTTCTCTCCATCGAACGACAACAGAAAACATATCTCCTATGGTTTTCCATTTTCATATTTTCAAGGGAATGGCATGGAGGAAAAATTTGAAATTTCACACCATTGGTGCTACTATTATTGCACAACATAACCAAAATAGAGGAGTAGCAGTGCAGTTGCATCTCTGGAGAATATTTCTTTGGATTTGGAATGTTTACTACTTGTAGATGACCATGTCCATACAGAGCCAAGTAGATGCTCTGTGGAAAATTAACATGATATTTCTTCAAGTACGTGGCCAAATCTGGGAGAGTTATGTCTCATATATCATAATAATCATTTCCAATGATGCTCATCATATCATCAACTTGATTTCTAGAAAGTTCATCAACTATTCCAATTCTCTTGGGGTCCATTGAATCTGTACAAAAGTTGAATAAATTATTTCTTAAATGGGTTTATCTTTCATAAAATTTGTGAAGAAATTCAAAAAAAAATGGCTAAGGGTTTAAGGCGCGCAGGTATAGATGTGTCACGCAAGTATGGATGTGTCATGCAAGTATGGATGTGTCACGCAAGTTATTGGCATGAAAGTATCACCATAAAACTCCAAATACCTCTACATCAGCGCGATAGGAACGAAATAGAAGAAAACATAGCAACATACGCAGTGAAGGTAACTTGCGTGGCGAGAGCTCAAAATTCTGAAATTTGGTGATTTTCGTGAGAAATGGATGCATATATATAGGCCAGGCCTCAACCCTGCAAACCTAAATCCAGCGTGTGCAACCAGTTGCGCCAATTCCTACACGACTCGTACTTGCAGGATGCCATTTGCGCGCTCAGAACCTGCGCGCCGCCTTTTCTTTGGTTTTATTCTTTTCCTCAAAGTCACATCCTTATTTCTTTCATAACCAACTATGAGGGGGGACTTTTTTTGATGCTCCTTTTTGTCACAGAGTCTAATGAATTGAAAAGGGGAAATACCTTGAACCCAAAGTGATTCATCCTTTAAAGAAAAATAAAAAATTGATAAATGCATGAACAAATATTCAAATGCACTTGGGTCGTGCAAGTTCCTCCAAGGTTGTGCAGGTATACTTGCGCGCTGCCCAATGGTCATGTAGGTGACTTGTGCCCCCTCTTTGAACTTCACCTAGGGTCTTCTACATCATATAAATACCCCCTATGCCCCCCCCCCATTTTGGAGGTCGAAAAATTCTAGAAACTCAGATTTGAGCTCCCGACACCCTAGTCTCTTCTCAATGATTCGGAAAACATCTAAGGTAATTTCTTACCTAGAACAGAAGATCTAAAGAGGGGGAGTAAGTCCTATGTGTTCATACTCATCAACACTTGTGTGCCTAAGTGGCCAGCCCTTAAGGGAAATGGCCACACTAGCACGCCACCTTATCCCTCCAATAGAACTTGTGCGCCCCACTTCTAGAATACTCTAGGTATAGTATTAAGGGCATGAGCCAATTCTCACCCAAGTATTACCCTAAGGGTTGACTGTCGCACTAGTACCCATGTGTCACACAAGTATACTTGTGCAACCTTGACTTGCACACCCACGCAGGACTTGCACGCCACCATCTTTTTGGGTGCACATCCTGACTATTTAATATCTCTTATGCCTATCCACCTATCCACTTCAAGATTAAGCCTCCAGAACTCTCTCCAAAGCCATTCATGGCATAATTTCCTTGTTGGATTCATTATCTGAAAGGAATTCTGTGTAAAATCTCTTAAAACCTAGTGATTAACATATCTTCATGTCATTAAGGTCAAAGATTTTATTTATTCAACCTCATCATTGAAAAAGAGAGAATCCTAACCCGGGCTTCCTTTTCATAAATATGGCCCAGTACAAATTTCTAAATCTGGGAATCCTCCTCAGGAGTAAGCCCCAAGTTCCCAAATATGGGAATCCTCCTCTAGAGTAAGCCACAAGTTCTCAAATATGTGCATCCCCCTCAGGAGTAAGCCACATGTTCCCAAATATGGGCATCCTCCTTGGGAGTAAGCCCCAACCATAATTCTTTTAACCTGGGTCTCCTCCTTAGAAATAATCCCCAGTTCTCATGTCCCTTAACCTGGGCCTCCTCTTTAGGAGTAATCCCCAGTTCTCAAATCCTCTAACCCGGGCCTCCTTCTCAAGAATAAGCCCCAGTCATAATTTCACTTAACCAGTCTTAATTTACTTTTGATTTAGGCTTCCTTATCAGGATTAAAACCCAATCATAAGTCCCCTCTTAATTTGGGCATCTTCCTTAAGAGTAAGCCCCAAGTTAGAGTATCCAAATCTCTATAAAGTACATATACCTTTATGTACCTTGTTCCTAGGTTTCTTCCCAAAAGTAAATCCTAATATTCATCTATTTTGGGCAGTCATACATACGTAAGCCCCACATCATTTCTCATGATGGCACAATTGTATGGGTTTACCAATACCTCTTGTTTCTCACACCGAGCATGACTCACGTGATCTTAGAGTGTAAAAGTAATTATGACAACTTTTTTGAGACATAAATAATACATAAACAAAATACTCCCTTACTAGAACTACGTGGGCTCTGATACCTTTTCTAAACAAAGGATACCTAGGTATCCCATCTGCGGGTATGATCCCAACTACAAAATATTTCATGTCCTTTTGAATGATAATAAACTTCAAGTGCCCCGCTGAGTGGCTTTAAAACCAACATGGTCATCATAATGACCAAGATACTTTTATATACTATATTAAAGGATTCCATTGACTAAGAATCTCTAAAAAATACAGATTATTCTCTATCGATGAAGAACCTCGAATACATATAAAATATTCTCTAAATCTCATACATATTAATCATTGATTGTCAGATATAAAAAAAATCTCATTTTCATACTTGGAAATTTAATAAGGATTCACATACATAACATAAATCTTTAAAGAGAGTCCCAAAGTAGACAATAATTCCCCTCAAAAAGGTGTGATGAGTTTAACCTCTCATCCTCTCGACCATTGCACATTCTTAAGTCTCATCAGTTCACAACTAATGAGCACCGACCATTGGAAAGTAGATCCAAATGGATATGGAATCATTGGATGTTTCTGGTTCTACGAACAAACCCATTAGAAACCGCTTGGAATGTTTGAATCATAAATCAATGAGATCATCCCTAATTCCATAGGAAACAATTATAAATAAGAAAATTTAGTTACTATAAGGCATCCTAAGGAAACAATTAATGAAAATTGTAAAATTATCTTAGTAATTGATATTTTTTAGTAAAATTATTAAAAATTAATTAATTGATTATTTTCATATAATTTTTTTGATGGAAATCCTTAATCATTTAGTAGTTATGGATTATAATATTTATTAATTATTTATACATGATCATGATATGGTAAGCCTCAAATTTTCATGTTTAGTTATATAGAAAATTCAATCAGGAAATTTCATATATTAGAATAGTGTTTTTGGGGATATTGAAGAAACATATAGTTATAATAAACACTATATTGTGGATGATTTTAAGAAGGTGAAAATTTGTGTTAAAACTATATTAACAAGTTTTATGCATAAATAATGTGATTATTGAGCTCTCAATTCAAACATTTTCTACTCTTTTTCTAGTAACTAGAATTGGAATTTCGATACCTGAATTTTATGAATTACCCCAATTCATAAAGATTCTCCAACAACACATGAAATTAAATAATAATATATTACAATTGAAAACATCATATTATATAAAATATTTTACAATGTTTAGGTATTTCACATAATACTAACAAAACTATAATACAATGTATCCCATCATTGATTAATAAATAAATTAAAATAGTCAAACATGTCAAAAAATTTATATCCATTATAATTTGAAATTTTTCACCTTCTAGTCTATTATCAACAGAATACAACATTTATATGTACTTCTTTATTTTTTGAACATAACTAAAATATTTGAATATGTTAATGCATAG
This sequence comes from Viscum album, assembly GCA_963277665.1. Classification (NCBI taxonomy): domain Eukaryota; kingdom Viridiplantae; phylum Streptophyta; class Magnoliopsida; order Santalales; family Viscaceae; genus Viscum; species Viscum album. Next base: position 229,552,258 of record OY728162.1, read on the forward strand.
GTGAGGAAAAATCCTCTTAATTGTCATCTCATCCAATGGAGTAGCCTGTATATGTAAATAAAATTACATGTATGTTATCATCAAGTGAAATAAAGGTAAAATATCATACAAATAATAGATATATATTTTGTATAAATTTTTCTAGTCATAAATAAATCTTTTAAACATGTACCAAATAATATTCTATGCATGTACATTTTTATGTTTGTATATTTAGACACATCCCACGAGTAAATCCATTTGAGATTATTATCCCATTAGAAGAAACATCAACACATTCCTTTACCCTTTGGGTTTACATACTCTTGAATCTAATAGTGGGGTAATATTCTAAAGTTTCTATAAATACAGATAATATAAAACATATTTCTTATCACAATGGTTGTGTGAACCCATCATCCGCATAACCATATGGTATTCATGTAAATGAAATAACATAATATTAAATAATTTTATCACATATAAAAAATCATCACAAATCAGACATTTTACTAATCACCCACTATGCACTACAATTAGGTGTTGGAGTAATTATTATATAAAAATATACCATTAACATTGACATATTGGTGAAAAAATAATTAATACACAAGTTCTCTTTATCCACATCCATCCCACAGTTATAGGAGAGAATACTTTTTAACACTCAATTGATGCAACATATACCTCAAACCTAAGGTTGTTGATAAGAATTATAAAAAAATTTATAATATAATAAAATACCTCAGGCTCAAGGATATGTCTGATAATGAATTTACACACATAATTGTGTTAGCAATAATATCTGACCCTATGGTTTTCTGTGAGAAGAACATATCTACATAGATTTCATATCATATATCTAACACAAATCATTAAGAGATTATTTGAGTAGATACTCTAGTATACCATCTCCATCAACATTTTTAGTCTACTAATAAATTATATATAAAATGTAATGAGATTTATAAAGTGATAAAAATAATATATATATATATATTAATGAATTTTTTCTATAAACTCTAATAAGTACACATTATTCATCCAATACATCTTATGAAATCTTATCATCTTGGAAATCAGTAAAAATTTCATCTCATCTCTCTTAATCACTTGATATCAATTGAATTTAATATGATATCATTATCATGTATTAATAACTATGGAAACTCAAAATATCAAATATATTTTCATATCCATGGTGAAAATATGCGTTACAAATAGGTATACATTGAATAGAAGTCCACATTATCATCATTTATGGTTTGAAAAAATAGAAATAAGCTTGTGTTCGTTCATTTGAAACAACACATCATATTATAAATCATTAATTATATCATCATTTATTAATAAATAATTATATTTTTTATTGTACACATAACTTTAGAGTAATATCGGTCAACATATAATACTTTTCCCATTATAAAATGATCCATTTCATCAGGGGGTTGATCAAGTCATAGAAAATGTCTACACATAAAGTAACAAATAATTTATTGAATTAATAATCAATCAGGATAATGAAATAGACTGTGATATAATTATTAATGGTAAAATTAAATATAATAACAATTATTGGGATATGAGAATATAATTTTAGGTTATTTTAACATGAAAATAAGTCAACATTATAAGAGTAAAAATATTTAATGAAAACCTATTTGAATAAAATAATAAAAAAAAAAATTAAAAATATTTTTTTATTAGGAAACAGATAGAAATTGACTCCAATTTAATTTTTGGTGCGCATATTTTAGGATCAACCCTTATTTAAAAAGCATATTTATTATTATATAATTAAAGGGTACCACATTGAATACCCTCTCACCTTGTACTGCATGGCCAAGGGTGTAAAAATTATTCTTCATCATCCACTGTTAAATACATGCTCATTATAGATCTAACATTTCATATCTGTAACACCACATTTTTTTTTGAATGTTCTTTTTCCATTAAACTAAATGATATTATTTATTAGAAATATTTCTCTTTCTATTTTTAATTATTATATTTCATTATAAATTATAATATACAACAAATGAATTTCACTAAATTTTTTTATTTTAATAAAAATGAAACATTTTAGTAAGAGTTGTTAATATTAGTATAATGTTTTGTGGATGGTTACATAGCATGGATGATTAAATACCTTGAATATGTATAAATTAAAATGGTGAAATAAATAGAACATAATAATATCTATATAACTAAAAAATACATATTATTATTTTTACTCTTAACGATACCATTTGATCAACTAATCTAAAATGGATAATAAAATCATGAGAAGAGAAAACATGTGGTGAAATTAAAAAAAATTAAAAAGGGAATATGGTTTTTGTTTTATTAGAAATGAGTGGAATTTATTTATAATACGAAATCTGTGTAATATTATCATTATAAATTTTTTTTATGGTCATTGTAAATATGATCATTAGATATACAAACATAAAAATTTTATATTGATGTTATTTTTCATTATTGACAAAATTAAGATAATATAATTCATAAAAATTAGATAATTGAATCAAAAATATAATATTTAATTAAAATATTAATTCATTAAAAAATTTATGCATTACATATTATTATTATTAATGAAGGATATGGAAAATTAATAATATTAAAATAATTATTTAAAAAAAATTAAAAGATTAAATTTTAAGTATTTGATCAAAACCGTAGTATTTAATTTTTTTGTTGATGATTATTAAAACCAAACTGTTATTTTTCAAACAAAAATATGTTAATGTGTTCTATGTTTTGTAATTTATATACATAGTTGAATAATTTTAAGGATCCGTATATATAATATCAATATTTAAATAGTATAACATCCACCCAATTTTTACTACTAGTAAATTAATATGAATATATTCATTATATAGTGTAAATATATATTTTTTAATAATTTTTTATTCCTTAAATTCACATATCATAAAATTTATTAAAATGAAATCTAGAAATTCTATATAGTAAAATGGATTAAAAGTTATTAATCATTTTTTAGATAGTAGGTAATTTGTCAGTTTTAATTTTTATGGTAAATATAATTTACCTTGGTAAATACTAGTTAAAATTTTAAAATCATTATTTTTCAATCAATTGTTTTTATCAATGATCTAAAAAACATATCTAATTGAATCAAAATTATCTCTTTTCTTATTAAATAAATATTATTTTTAAACAAATAAAAAATATATATTAAAAATAAATAAATTAATATCAGATATGAAATAATAGAAAGTATAATTAATATTTAAAATTCATTTTCCAATGAAAGTAAATATTTCAATATATAAGATGTTTTAATTTTATGATTAAATTTAATTATATTGAGAAATTTAATTAGATTAAATTGTGTCAAATTTTGGACTGATTAGGTGAAAATTAGGTTGGATGGGTAATATTATTTTTTTGTATAAAGATAATTACAATTTCAAATATTTTACCATGGTTAAAGACTAATAAGGTGTAATCATCCCTTATTAGAATATTAATAAATCAAAAAAATAACTAAAAATTGTGAAAGAAAATTATAAATAATAAAATTCAATCCCACATTTCTAACCCTCATTTCCATAACTATAAAACTTAATTATCCTCTAATACCATTTTACCCATCCCCAAACATTAATTTCAAATAAAATGTCCCTATTTTTCATTAAAAATGGTGTTCACTTCCAACCACATCATGATATAATATTCTTTCAAAAATATCTTTAAACACATCCCATTTTACATGAATGAGATCCAAATTCCACCTTTGGAGTCCCTTAGTTACAATAATCTCCCACATGTTTTGTATTTTCCAAAGGATCTTCAAGAGTATAATCTCATCATAAATGTGAGTATTATACACTCCCTAACCTTTTCATCTCAACCATTATGATCCACCTCTCCTATAAATTTATTATATCCTAACTTATTTTAAGATATCAATGTCATTTTAAAACTGAATTTTTTTATGATTATTGAATATACATTATCTATCTTCATCCCATACATTTGAAAATGAGAAAGGTGGAACTATTATAAGAAGATTAAAACCTCCATGAATGATATTTTTCATTTCTCATCACCATATAAAACACATGGTTATAATAATTAATCAAATGAATAAAAAATATATATCTATCTTGAAAAAAATATTTAAAGTATTAGTATTTATATTTTACTTCATTATCAATATAATACATGTTTTTGCTAAATAATTATGAAATATGATCGTCAATTATTTCATCACCAAGAATCAAAATTGAAACACACATGAAATATAACTATAAATTCATTAATAATTAGGGAAAAAATATTTATGTTTCTTTGATAAACTATGAAGGATGAACATTTTATCAATGAAAGGGGTTAAATAACAAAATTACAAAGCTTGTGTGAAAGAGTAAAAATAACTGACATTATCTATTGTAAATTACATTAAAATAACAAATAATATTATAATGAATAATTATAATTAAAGTGTATAAATGATAACACATTTGAATAAAAATTTTACATATATAATCAATTTATTTATATTTTCACAATTAAGTTAAAGTGCGTTAAAAAAATAATGAATCAATGGTAATAGTTTATCATTTGAAATTCCCTTATTTCAAAAATGTTCCATATTTTGAACCTATTTCGATTTAAATAGTGTATATACGACCCATGTAACATATTTTAACATAAATATATTTTTTCTTGTTAATTAAAATTTTATTTCATGTTTTCCCTTTTAATGGGATTTGATTCAATTATTTTCAGGGGTGTTATTATTTTAAATTAATCAAATTCCATTTTCTTAACTAATTATGTTTCTTCATTATTTATTGTTTAAGTTATTTTTTCCCATTTTTAATCAACTAGTATTTACATATTAATTTATATTGGTTTAAAATACAATATTATAAGTTAAATTTTTATATATTGTTATTTCATTTTTTATGATATTCATAAGGTATTTTTCAACTAAATCTCAGTTTATTTCAATATTAATATTTATACCATGACTATATTTGTAACGGCTTGGACCTTATAACCAATTAAGTTTCCAAATATATAATTTTATAGTTTATTGGGGGTAGTCCTGGATGTTTTTGGGAGATGTGATTCATTCTAACTATGATTTATTTTGACAATTTTACATATTTCATGTTTTCAAATAGTGACTCATCTAGGTGGTGATACATCTAGAAATGACTAATTCTCATGGTAATGCGTCTAGGGGTGACTTGTTTGACTGTGATTCTTCTGGTGGTGACTTTTTTGATGGTGTCTAATCCTGTCGGTGAATCTTCCAATAGTGACTTGTTTGGTGGTGACTCATATGGCAGTGACTTGTCTGATGGCGTGTCTTCTAGAGGTGACTCCTCCTGACAGGGAATCTTATGGTGGTGACTACTCTGGTGGGGACTCTTCTTCCAGTGACTCGTCTGGTGGTGATTCATTAGGTGGTGACTTCTCTGGTGGGGAATTGTCTGGTTATGAATAATCAAGTGGTGACTCCTCTAGCGGTGACTCATTTGGTGGTGAGTCATCCTTGTGGAGACCCATTTTAAAAAATTTCAATTTTTCCATAATTTTCTAGTTTTTCTAGTTTTTTCATTTTTGGGTTTATTTAGACGATAAATGAGTTTAATGACTAAATTTTTGATTTTAAGGAATTTTAAAAAGGGATCAGTTTTACCATTAATTTTATAAATTTTTGGAATCCTTTTAAATTTTTTAGAAGTGGGGTCTTAAAGATTTATGCTTTAATGGTTGTTCAAAAATATATATAATTTTGAAGGTTTGGGATTTTATATTTCTAATGAAAATATCATTCCTTCTCTCTTTTTGTCTTGATTTATCATGATAATGGACACCCAAAGTACTTATTCCTTGGAGTCAAGTAACCCAGTTTCTAAAATATGATCATGTTTTTAAGAGAGTTGCTATTGTACGCATACCTCTATTTTTGGTTCAATAAGGTTATGTTAGTCATCTCTTTTTCAGGTTGGTTTTCAATCATTTCTCCTTATGTGTATCATGTAGGGTAGGATTATTCTTGTCATATATTATGAAAAAGGTTGAATCCAGATTAATAAAAACAATGAATCTATTTAAATGGAATTTAAATGGGTAGGAGAGTGTGAAGTATGATCTTACATCTAGTTATAAATTTTGAATTTTAAATGTTTTGATATTGTTATTTTGTTAGATAAATAGATTGTTGAGAATCATTTCAATGAGTGTATTGATTTTTCTATAGTTACTTTATATTTAAATATTATATTTTTTTTGTTTCAATGGTGTCATCATAAATAAATAACTTGCTAACCACATTTAATCAGTTAATGGAATGGATGCCCCCAGATTCTATGGTTTCTATGATAACGCCATTAAATAAAAAAAGGGATATTGAATAAGTGACCGTTATTTTCTAAACTGAAAGTGATTTATGTTTTTTATGTGATGTGAGGTGTGGAATGGTTGATTTTTGTGTGTGTGGGACTAATATAATGTTCATTAGATATATTATGATGGGTGGTGGGGATGTGGATGATATGCGGTTATACAGTTGGGCTATGTTGGTTATGGTGTGGTTATGTAGTGAAGCTATGAAACTGGATATGGATGTAAAAAGATGTGGCTAAGGTAGTTGGGATATAGTATTATTCTTATACTGTATGGTGGGTTTTGTTCTATTTACCAAATTATTAATTGAAATAAATAATTATTAAAAATGGGTTTGTTTAACAAGGGTACTGATGATGGGATATATTTATTAAATGGTTAATGTTTATATATAGAATTATGGGTCAGAATTATGATACATGTAGTATTTTTAAATTGTTGGATCCTCTATGATATAATAGTTTTCATAATCACAAATAATGTCAATCTACAGATTCAACTCTTTCATTCCATTTAATATCTCTAAGTAAATCAATTATGTCATACATAACAATTTACATTAATAAGGTGATAATCTATATTATTTATAATAAATATGTTTACAATTGTATTTTTACTTGTATATTTGGATATCACTTAGTCTTGTAACGTTTTTTATAAGACACACACTTCATATAGTTTTTGAGTCTGTTGAACCGATAGTTTGTTCGACACAACGATGTTTGACACACTGATGTTCGACACATCGATATTAGACACACTGATGCTCGACACACCGATGTTCAACACATTGATGTTCGACACACCGTTGTTTGACACACCAAAGATGACACACTGAAGATGACAGAAAGTAGATGAAACACCAAAGATGACACACTGAAGATGACAGAAAGTAGATGAAACACCAAAGATGACACACTGAAGATGACACACCAAAGATGAAAGACCGAAGACGACACACCGAAGATGACACCCAAGATGACAGACCGAAAATGACACATATAATATGACACATTGAAGATGACACAACAAAGATGAAACACTGAAGACGACACACTAATGATGAAACACCAAAGATGACATACCAAAGATGACACATCGAAGATGACAGAGGGAAAACGACTCACTGATAGTCATATATAACCATTTCTAATTTATTATTTCAATATTATTTCTAACGGTCATATTTAGAAAAATTATTGTTTTTGAAATTATTTAATTTTGTCTCTAAGACTATCCCTAGACAGTATGATTTACTTGAACGTGTAAAGATCTGAATTCCTTGTGGGCATTGAAGTATAAAAGCACTTCAAACATAACTTAAAAGTGATTTCAAAGAACACGCTGAAAAACAGACTAGTTGAATGTGAAACAATGAAAATAGAGGAAATCTAATCTTGAGATTTCATGAAGTTTTATAAGAAACAACCTGTTGAAGCCTGCTGAACATACTTAGAAAGAAGAGATGAACCATTTCACACCTGGAATCAATATTACAAAAAATGAAACACTCTGTTCAGAATCCAACTTTGAGAATATGAATCAAATATCATTTTCTGAACATCAATTGAGTCTAGAGCTTTACTGCACAACACACAATGATTCTTAAACCATATTCTTCTTTAATAAATATATTTTGTTGTTGTAGTTAGTATTTGATCAGTGTGTATATTTGTTTGTATCACACACTCTCTCTCTTGAGCTTAACTATTGGATACCAAAATATCTTCACACTCAATCCCTTTTCACTCTTTTATCCCACGAATAACTGTGGTAGAGGACAAGTGTGACCTGGACAGCCCTATGCACTCTTGTGAACCCCGATCTAGGGTGTGGACCAAAAGTTTATTAATATAAAATGCTCAGTGGAAGGTGATCACCAAGTGGAGAGGACTAAGTCTCATCTTCAGACTGACCCTCTTGTTTTATCAGTTGTGCTGTTGTTTGTCTTATATTTTTAAGTAATAAGTATTTCTCATGTTAAGATAAACTGAACTTTGATAGTTATTTTATCAGGTTTTTATGTCTAATTCTAATTAGTTGATTATTTTAAAAAGTTTGACTTATCTTATATTGGTAAAACTAAGAACTAATCAGTCTTCTAAGAAACTAATTGAACTTTTAGGACATTTATAAATTCACTACAATATTACTTTGTTTATTATTTTTATAGGAGAATGTTATTTTAAAGAACCCATTTTAAATGAAATTTTTATAAATACTCAATATACCCCCCCCCCCCCTCTTGAGTCATCTAATCCAACAAACATTTTGTATCAAAGGAGTTAAAAGTTACTGTTAGTTTGTCATATCCTGTCAACTGTGATTATAATTGTTTTTCAAATAACATAAAATTTCTGTTATTTCTAAATTTTCATATCTTCGAAATTATTTTTCATTTGGTATCATGGAAAATAGATTAGAAGGGTCTAATACCAATTGAATTCCTTTCATTAATTGAAATAATTATGCTCTGTGGAATCTTAAAATGAAAATAAATCTAGAAAGTATGGGATTTGAAATCAGGACTACTATTGAAAGTAAATATGCTATTCTTGAAACTTCTAGAAACACTTAGGATAAACCTACCAAGGATGACTACAACATTAATTATAATGAACTGAATGCTTTGTACTGTGCAATAATAGATGAAGAGTTTAACTGTATCTCTTCTTGGAAAACTACTAATGAAATTTGGGACACTTTATTTGTTTCTCATGAAGGAAAATCTAATGTTAATGAAATGAGATGAAATACTTATACTATTAAATATTAAAATGTTAGAATGAATATTGATGAGTCAATTTATGATATGTATCTCAGGTTCTATGAAATTATGAATACCATTACTTCTTTAGGATGATAAGTAACTACCAAAGTACAGATTATGCAGATTTTGTGATGCTTAATAGAAAGATGTCTTGGAACATATTTTTTTATTAGAGAACCGTGTGATATTGATAATATTACAATGAATGAATTTATTGGGAAATTAATGATGTATGAAAAATAATTAAAAATAAATCAATAAGAGGATGAACCAAAATGAAAGTCTGTATCTTTTGAGACAACAACATCTAAAAGTAAAGACAAGGGGAAAGTTCAAGCTAGTATTGAATGCTTAATCAGTGATGAATTAGCTCTAGAAAGTGATGAAGAAATGTCCCAGTTGGCTAGACAATTCAATAAATTTTATAGGAAAAATAAGTTTTTCAAAAATCCCATTTATAAAGGAAAGTATGATAATAAGGGAAATTGGAAAAAGGATTGGAAGAAAAATGAGAAATTAGAAAACAAAATCTGTTACGAATGTAAAAGAAAAGGACATGTATTTGCTAACTTAACAAAGATTAAATATAGGAAAAATATGAAAATAAGGATAGAAGGTATAATAAAGCAATGAAGGCCACCTTGAGTGCCTCCGAGGACACCTCATGTGAGTCTGGCTCTTCATAGGATGAGAAAGATGATATGGCTAATATGTGTTTTATGAAAAACACAAATGAGGTAACCTTAGACTCTCCTGTACATAACTCTTATTATTCTGAAAGTGAGTTTGAGAATATGAAAAATGATGAATTATAAAAATATTGAAACATGTTGGAAGAAACATGTAATGAGGTGAAATATAAGTATAAATCATTGAAGAAACAATGTGATTTTATTATGATTACTAATTCTGATCATACAACTAAAAAAGAGAATAATGTTAAACTGGTCAAGGAAAACAATGAGTTAAAAATGCCTAATGAGCAATTGAAAAAGGACTTAGAAAAGTTTACTAATGGGGAAAATACTCTTACTCAAATTCAAGGTAAAAAATAGCTCCTAAGTATACTTATGGGATAGGATATCAACCAGGACATGGGAATTTATCCAAATCAAACTTTTGTTACCAAATCTGGAAAATATGCCACTTTTTTCATAAATCAAAAATTTACATCAAGTTCTTGTTCTACAAATTTTGTTACTGTATCAAATTATTCAAGACCAAACAAAGTTTACTTTTCAAACACGTTATATTCTTCATATAGGAAACCCAATATATAGTTGTGGTTTCTCAAAACTCATATCACTAATATATATGGACCCATAAAAATATGGGAACCAAATTCATTTCTTGTTTAAACTATTTTGTAGGTAAACTGCGTAAATAGCTCCTAAAAAAAGATATGTTACTTGGATAGTGGCTGTTCAAGACTTATGAAGGGTGATTTTTCAAGCTTTAAAATTCTTATCAAGATTGGTTGAGGACATTTCACATTTTTGATAATGGTAAAGGAAAAATCATCGGCCCATGACATATTGAAAACCCTCACTCTATTACAATTTCTAACGTTTTGTATGTTCATGGATTAAAGTATAAAATACTCAACATATATCAATTGTGGGATGATGGATTTAATGTTAAATTCAAAGATGATTCATACCATGTTTTTTATTCCAAGAATAATTTAGTATTTACTACTTCTATAAATGATAATATATATGATATAAATCTAGACACATTAGCCTCACATAATGCCTCTTGTCTAAATGCCTTTCACAAAGAGTCTTGGCTCTGGCATAGATGACTAGGAAATTGTAAAATCAATTCTATTAGATAGTTAAATAGAAATAGATTAGTTAGAGGCTTATCCAAATTATAGTTTCCAAACAAAAAAGTATGCAATCCTTATCAAAAATGAAAGCATCATAAAATCTCTTTCAACCCAAAGAAAGAAGTATTTACTTCTCAAACTCTTGAATTGGTTCACAGGGACTTGTTTGGACCATCTATAGTGTTATGTCTCAATTGGAAGCACTATCTTTATGTCCTTATATATGATTTTTCTAGGTACACCTGGACCGTTTTTACTAGCTCATAAAAGTGAAGCCTTCTCACACTTTTCCATGTAGGCTAGGACTACAGAAAATCACAGTGTACTTAAGATTAAATCCATGAGAATTGATCATGGTCGTGAGTATGATGATCAATATTTTGAATCTTTTTTCTCATAAAATGGCTATAATAATAACTTCCATGCTCCTAGTACACCTCAACAGAATGATGTAGTATAAAGAAAAAATATAACCTTAATGGAAATTGCTCGAACTATGCTTAATGAATTTGATCTACCCATTTATTTCTTGGTTGAAGCTATTAATAAATCTTGTTAAATAATAAATAGAGTCTTAATCATACACATCCTTAAGAAAACTTTTTATGGGATGTGTAATAATAGGAAACCCAAAGTAGGTTATTATAAAGTGTTTGGATGTAATGATTATATTCTGACCACTAATGATAATTTAGATTAATGTTTCTTTAAAAGTGATGAAGGAATATTTCTTGGATATTCAACAGCAAGATAAGCCTATAGAGTCTTTAATAAGAAAACCAAATTTGTGGAGGAATCTGTACACATCAAGTTTGATGAAGCCGATCCCCATGATCCCAAGACCTCATAAGAAAATATTGAAAAGGATATGTCCAATCTAAAAATTAATAATAAAACCCCAAATCATCATGTGAAGGATGCTGTGAAAACATCCAGTTCTGGAAATTTTCTAGATCCTAACCATTGTGAACCACATCAACTTGAAGAGTCATAAATATCATGTCTTACCTTCTCAAGACCAACTCGGACCATTATGGATCATCTCATAAATGTTGTTGCTGGAGATTTAGATAGAGGAACACAAACAAGAGATTCCTTGAGAAACCAAGATGAACATCAAGCTTTCATGTCACAGATTGAACCGAAAAATATCAATGATGCGATCAATGATACATTTTGGGAAATTTCAATTCAAGAATAACTTAATCAGTTTGAATGAAATAAGTTTTTGAATCTTGTAGATAGACCGAAGGATACATTGACCATAGGAACAAAATTGGTGTTCAAAAACAATGTAGATGAAGCTAGAAATATAATTATAAATAAAAATACATTAGTTGCATAAGGATATAATCAAGAATTGGTAATTGATTATGAAGAGACTTTTTCACTAGTAGATAGAATTGAATAAATTAGGATCATACTTGCCTACGCAGCACAGTTGAATTAAAAAAATTATCAAATGGATTTCAAAAGTGAATTCTTAAATGGTTATATAATTGAGGATGTTTTTTTGAACAACCCCCACATTTTTCAAATCCACATTTTCAAAATCATGAGTTCAAATTATAAAAAACATTATATTGTATGAAACAAGCTCCAAGAGCTTGGTATGAAAGGATGATTAATTTCCTTATTTCTGAAGGCTTTACAAAAGGACTTACATATCTTCATTCATTTATTAAAAGAATTTCAATAGAAGTTTTAATAGGACAAATATATTTATGTTATATTACCTTTGGATCTTCTAAAAATTATTTATTTAAGGATTTTTAAACATAATGAAAAGAGAGTTTGAAATGAGTTTAATGGGTGAACATAAATATTTTCTTGGATTTCAAATATTTCAAAATAAAGAAGTTATTATTTTAAATCAATGTAATTACACAAAATATCTTTTAAAAAGATATTACTTTGATAGCATTATGTGTAGTGAAACCCCTATGAGTTAAACATGTAAGCTGGATCTTGATAAAAGTGGAAAATCAATTGATCAAACTACTTACAGAAGAATGACTGGGAGTTTTTGTGCATAAGTACTAGTACATCATATATTATGTTCAGTGTGTCTGTGTATGTGATATTTCAATAAAACCCAAAGGAGTCACATCTAAATGGTGTAAAAATAATTTTCAAATACCTAAAATATACAACTAACTTATGATAGTTCTATCCTAAAGGAAAACCTTTTGATTTAGATAGCTAATTAGATGCTAATTTTGGTGGATGTAAGTTAGATAGAAAGATTACCTCTGGAACATGTCACTTTTTGGGAAAGTCACTAATATCATGGTGTAGTAAAAATCAAAATTTAGTTGCATTATGAACTACTAATGCAGAATACATTGCTGCTGGTAGTTTTTGGGCACAAATTTTTTGGGTGAAACACAACTTATTAGACTACGGATTTAAATTCAGATATATACCCATAAAATATGACAATAAAAGTGATATTAACATTTCTAAGAATCCAATTTATCATTCTATAACAAATCATAATTATGTAAGTCATCACTTTTTGAGATATCATAATAAAAAAGGTGATATAACTCTTGAATTTATTGGTACTGAACATCAACTTGCTAATATATTCACTAAACCCTTAAATTATGAGATAATTAATTACATCAGACATGAACTAGGGAACATAAATCAGTAGGATCTTATAAATATGATCCTTGAAACCAATCCTTGAAACCAATATTATAAAACTGGTTCGTGGAACCGATCCTTGAATCAATCCATAAAATAAATCCTTGAAATAGATATTATAAAACCCATTCATTAAACTTATCCTTTGAAACTATGCTTGAAACCGATCTTATAAAACCGATCCTTGAAAACGATCCTTGAAACTGATCTTATAAAACTGATCCTTGAAACCGATCCTTGAAACTGATCTTATAAAAATTATCCTTGAAACCGATCTTATAAAACTAATCCTTGAAACTGATCCTTGAAATCGATCCTTGAAACTGATCATATAAAACCAATTCGTGAAACTAATCTTATGAAACTGATCCCTGAAACTGATCCATTGACACTGATGTATTTCAAGATTCTTTTGTAATTCTATCTGTTTTAAAATAAAATGAAACTGTTTTTTATTAATCTTTTTTCCACATTTAAATTTTTATTATTTACAATTTAAAATCCCCAAATGATATATTTAGTCCAATCAATTTTGATCTTTCACCTTTCCAATGATGTAAAGCCTTCTACCATTTGTCACTCTACCTCTCGACCCTTGTCCTCAATTCTTTTGGAATCTAAAACCTCGACATGGAAAGGAACAAGCGTGCTACAAAAGAGCCATGGAAATCTCCATCTGCTAAGCGTTAGAAAGGTGAGACCTGTGGGATTGAAAAACCAAGCTTAGAAAGTTGAGTGGTTACGGCTGAATGAGAAGTGTCTGCAGAGTGGCTTCTGTCAAGAAAATTGTTTCTATTAAATGTACTAGAATCTCAAGGGTGGATGATCTGTTTTTCCAACAATGAAATACCTTACTATCCACAGCTATTGCATGAGTTTTATTATCATTTGAAGATATATCTAGATGAAGATGAGGCAGAAATAATGAAGTCAGTAGTAAAGGGAAAGGAAACATCTTTTTCATCTAAGAAATGGGATGAATGTTTGGAAATTCCTCATTAAGGTGTCTACGCGGATTATCTGGGTAATATTACACCTTCTTCTGATTTGTTCTCTTATGAATAATCCCTAAAGGAGATGACTGGGAATGGAGAATCTAGAAGAACTTTTAAAAGTGAGATTGAAGGATAAGTAATATTTCTTTTTATGTTTATTCGACATCAAATATTCCCAAGTAAGGGATATTTCTCTGCTATAAAGTATCAGGATGTATTCTTGATCTATATGCTGAAACATGGGATAAAAGTAAACCTATATAGGTATCTAATGGTTCATGTATTTGATTTGATAAATCTGTACAAGAAGTCAACATTTCTATACTATCTGAGGATGATCTCTGCCATGTTGAAGCAGTTTGGTTGTGTGGAAAAAGTAGATTAAGTGATAAGTGATGGTAGTGGATTTTGTTTTAAAAAAGATATTTGTAAGAGGATAAAAATATTCTGGAATCCGTGGAATAAATTCTAGGTAGGTGATGAGGAAAGGATGTATGAAGATTTCAATCCAGTTGATCATCCTACCAGACGAAAGGATCAAGTTGATTTGGGCCTCAAACCAGGAGAAGAACCTATTTTTCGATGAGGAAATTGAGCCTGAACTGCCAAGGGAAGAAGGATATCCTTTTGATGATAGGATTGATCCTGATATTGCTGAAAGTATCAACAATATGTCCCATGGACCTACTTTTCCACCTTTAGACTTACACTTAAGATAACCTTTACTAGGTAATGAGGATGAGGAAGAGACCAAGGTTACTGGTGCTAAAGTATATGTGAGTAAATCAGATGAGGAGTCTGATGATGATGATGATGAAGGAGAAAACGATGAGTATGTAAGTGATTCTTTAATAGTGGGACAACAAGTGGTTGACAGATCTAGTGAGGAATCTATTCATGGAGTTAGTGATGGTGTTGACCCTGTTGAGAAACATGATGGTGACCATAAAGATGTTGATCATGAGGTTAGATCACCCCATCCTAAATATGAAAATCAAGAAATCATTCAGGAATTGAATGAACTTATGGATAGTGGACAAGAGGATGAGGCTGAGGATCAAGTTCCTCAAATTGAGGAAGTTCCTAGAGAAGTTAAAGTGGTTGGAGCACAAGTAGAACCTGAAGTTTAGTTGGTTCCTGTACCCAAAAATGTTTTTTTTACTAGAGGAAAGGATGAAGAATCTGATGAAGATGAAGTTTCTCCTAAGCCTCAGGGAACAAGGATTAGTATTGATACTATTGAGACAAGAGACTGAACCTATACCAGAGAGTGGAATAATGATCCAGTATACATTCCTTCTGGAGTGGGGTATGACTAAGATGAGGAGGGGGTGCCTCCTCCTCCTACTCCACCAGTCCATGATGAACCAGAACCTATTGCTCCTATTCCACCAATTGCACCTCTAGCAATAGAGATAGTAGAACAGACAGTGCCCAGTGACTATGTCATTAAGTCTGATTTGTAGAAATTCAAAAATTATAAATGTGGGTAAGTGATATCCTCAGTTGGATCCATATGTGAAGCCTCCACTTCATTAGGTATTTCAGATGCTGGTGTATAAAATTTTGAAAGAATAGTGATCTAGGAGATTCAATCGAATCTCATTACCACAGAAGAAACCATCATTAGGCACAATAGATTGATAAAAGAATAAGTAAGTAAGATGAGAAATGAGTTAAATTCTATAATATATGACTTCAAGACCTCCTTCAGTGGTGTCCAGGATGTTCATAGGAACTTGGTGACCCATCTACTATCTGTAGATCTGAAAAGGCTAAATGAGGTGCTTAGAAAAATGTTAACTGAACCATCCCTTTCTAGGAGTGGGAAAGGGGATATTGTTGATCTGGAGTCTATCAAAGATGTGATGATAGAGGAACTCCAACATATTTAGACTATTTCAGACAAATAAACTCTTGAAATGGTGCATCAAAATACATACCTTGTATACAAAATGGTAAGGCAATGCACAAATGAACCCTCTACTTCTCAGAAAGAGATTTGAGAAAAGGTGGATATGTACTTTACAAAGATCAATACCAAGCATGATCTCATTAATAGTTTCAATTTTCTAGAAGAGAATCTCAGAATACCTCATGTCCCTGAAGCGTTCAAGAACCATGTTACTCAATTGAAGGAGTTTACCCCTTAGATAAATAAATTTATGGTGAATAAGAATGACTTTGAGAAATCCCTGCAATATGGTTGTGAAATCATCAATGATTTCATCAACCTCCATAAGACATAACTGAATGTCCACACTAAATCAATTATGGTTACTCCTACCGATTCCATTAATACTACCTCTCGGCCTCCTGCTCCAATGAATATCTCTCGGGCTCTTTCTCTGATTCGACTAATCATTAAAGGTCAACCGACCAGTCGTGTGTTGTCAGAATGAAGGCCTAGCCTGGCAGCAACTGTCCCTATAAGTGTTTCCTTTCCTGGTGTTATCTTCAAACAAACTCTACACTCTGCCTCTCCCACACCTTATCTTCATCCTTCATATCCTTCATGTTTGACTCCTCATGTGTTAATCATGTTTTAATAATCACAAATCTCATTACTGTTAATTAATATTGATCTTCAGTGCACATCTTGCTAATTCTCTTCAAACTAAACAATAAGTGCATATCATGTTTTTATAATAAAAAATCTTATGGATGTTAATTACTCTTTACAAGTTTTATGCATAATTACATTTCTCTCATATATTATCTCTAATGAGTAACCTTAACTCATATTCTGCATATCACTGTCTTAGTCTAAATACAGATTTTTTTTTTGTCTAAGTATGGAGACACCGTGAAGGAATCATCGTGAAGGACTCACCGTGAAGGACTCACCATGACCAGACACCGTGACCAGACACACCGTGACCAGACACCGTGACCAAACACACCGTGACTCGACACCGTGAACAGACATCGTGACCAGACACCGTGACCAGACACCGTGACCAGACATCGTGACCATACATCGTGAAGAAGACACTGTTTCCATGATCACTGTGACACCGTTCTTTAGGATTTTGTCTATATTATTTTATGTGATTCTAACGGTCATATTTGTTGTTTTTAATGCAATTAATGTTATTTAATGCTAGTTGTTGGATTGACAGGAAACCGTATCTCGTAACTATGAGAAGGGAATCATTCCTACTGCCAGAGCTCATGGAATATAAGAAAGATTGAAATGCAGTCCACGTAAGAAACAAGTGCATGTAGTGACATGAAAGTGTGAATGTACAATGGGAAGAACTTGCATACACCAGAGAGCATTGTGCTGAACGAAAAGAACAATCTGGAGCACAACTGTGAAGAACACATCACACGATTCTCAAAGAAGTTCCAAACATGCAATCCTAAATTTCTGAAGAACACACGATGAATCAAGAGACTGTAGAACACAAGCTGAACTACGACACTCTGTTTTTCAATAGAAAAACTAGAGAAGGACTCTGAAGCATTCCTGCTCAATCCAACAAGTCCAAAGCTACATTGACAATCACTAGGGTCATTTCTAAACTCTACATCCCTACTCTGTGAATCATTATATACTTTTCGAGCTGTGTGTGTCATCCTCTGTATTTCTTATACACACACTGTCTCCTGCACTGAACTGGAGGATATCAAAATCCTCACTCCAAATCTCTTACCACTTGTTTACCCACGTCAGCTATGGAAGAGGTCCTTGTGTGGCCTGGTCTTTGCTTTGTTTCCCTTGTAGAATAGTGGTAGAGGTCCCTGTGTGGCCTGGACAGTTTTTTAAACTATTGTTAACCCTGATCCAGGGTGTGGATCAAATTTATATAAATTTGAGAGGACTAAGTCTCGGCTTGAGACTGAACCTCTTGTTAGATATGCTGTGCATCTTTTATTTAAGTTTAATGTATATGACATATATTATATTTATTCCACTTCTATTACTTTAAAATACAAAATTATTTTGAAGCTACTTGATAGTTAGATTAGCAAGTGTTTACACTTATTGTAAATCAGTACATTAGTTTAAAAAGTTATTTTGACCTTGTGGTAAAACTAACTGAGACCTAATCAATCTTTGAGAAGCTAAGTGAACATTTACAATCTGTATAAATTCACTATAGTTTTACTTATTTTATAAATTGGGGGATTTTAACTAGACAATGTTTTAACAAAAATTTTAATTGGAACTCAATTCACCCCCCCTCTTGATTATCCACTCCGACCAACATTTGGTATCAAAGGATTTGTTTTTGTTTGTTCAAAGATTTTTGTAATACTCTGTTTTTCAACTGTGATTTTAGTTTCATCTCTAAAGATCATGAAATTTATGTTAGTTCTAAAGATTTTCTCTTTAAATTGTCTTTCTAAAATCTAGTTATGGATAATATACTAGAGGGTGCTGCTACTATCATGACACCTTCCTTCAATGGTACCAACTATGCCCAATGGAAGCTTAAAATGAAAATTCATTTAGAAAGCATAGGTTTTGATATATGGACTGCCATAGAATCAGAATATAAACTCCCCACTCCTGCTAGATCCACTTGGGATGAACCTACAAAGACTACTTACAATAATAATTGTAAAGCCATGAATTCCATGTACTGTGCTTTAGGAGATGAAGAGTTTAACAGAATTTCTGCTTGTAAAACTACTTTTGAAATTTGGGATACCTTAGTTGTTTCTCATGAAGGAACAACCAATGTTAAGGAAATGAGATTAAATACTTATACTATTAAATATGATAATTTTAAAATGAAAATTGATGAACCTATTTCTGACATGTATCTCAGGTTTAGTGAGATAGTCAATACAATGAATTCACTTGGAAAAGTTGTTCCAGCAAAGGAACAAATTATGAGAATCATGAGGTGTTTACCGGACTGATGGAGAGGCACATCTGTTTCAATCAGAGAGTCATGTGACATTGTTGCTCTACCTGTTAAAGAACTCATTGGTAAGCTTATGATGTATGAGGAAGAACTCAAGGTAAACAAAGAAGAAGAAGATGAACCTAGAAGAAAGTCTGTTGCTTTCAAATCTTAAACTTCAAAGAAAAAGGATAAGGAGAAACTTCACTCTATAAACGAGAGTTCAAGATATGAAGAAAGTGAGAGTGCTTATGATAGTGATGCTGAAGTGGCTCACATTTCCAGAAGGTTTATGAAGTTCTATAGGAAGAAGAAATTTTTCATAAAATCAAATTACGAAGGAAAGTATGACAATAAGGAACATTGGAAGAAGGATTTGAAAAAGCCAGATAAAAGTAATGAAGTTTTCTGTTATGAGTAAAAAAGAAAAGGACATATTAAAGCAGACTTCCCAAAGCTCAAATTCAAGAAGAAATATGATTACAAGGACCGTAAGTACAAAAATGCTGTGAAGGCTACTTGGAGTGCTTCTGAGGATAGCTCTACTGAATCTGATGTTTCTGAAACTGAACACAGAAATAAGGCAAACATGTGTTTTATGACAAACACTTCTGAGGTAACAACTAAAACTCCTGCTTTAAATTCTTATTATTCTGGAGATGATACTTACTCTGATAACATGTCAAAATCGGAACTATTTGTATATTGTGATATGTTAGAAGAAACCTGTAATGAGCTGAAAGACAAATACAAAGGTTTAAAGAAACAGTATGCTTTAACTGTTAAACATAAATCTGATATTGATATTGAAATGGAAAAGAATGCTTAGTTACTTAAAGAAAACACTGAACTGAAATTATCTAATGAGAAACTCAGAAAGGATTTAGAGAAATTCACAATTGGAAAGGATACACTAACTCAAATTCTAGGAAAGCAAGTTGCACCAAAATACACTACTGGGATAGGATACAAACCTTGACAGAGACAGTTTACTAAGAATAGATTTATTCCCAAATCTGGACAGAATGCTGCTAATTCTAGTTCTAGACATTTATATGCTTCAACTAGTTATATTCATAGTTATAGATCTAATAAGGGTTATCTTTCAAAGTCTATTGATTCTAAAACTTTCATAAGACCTATAAGACAAATTTGGGTACCAAAAGCTTTGATTGCTAACCTGTCTGGACCCAAGAAGATCTGGGTACCAAAATCATTTCTTATCTAAATCTGTTTTGTAGGAAACCTGCTTAAAGAGCTCCTATAGGAAGACCCAATACTTGGACAGTGGATGTTCAAGACATATGTCTGGAGACTTCTCATGCTTTAAAATCTTAGTCAGAGTTGATGGAGGTTTTGTCACCTTTGGTGATAATTCTAAAGGGAAAATCATCGGCTTAGGCAAGATTGGTAACACTGACTCAGTATTAATTTCTAATGTTTTATTTCTTGATGGACTTAAATATAGTCTGTTATGTATTTCTTAGTTATGTGATGATGGTTTTAATGTAAAATTTTAAAATGATTCGTTCAATGTTTTTAATTATAAACATGCTTTAGTATTTTCTGCCCTGCGAAATCAAAATGTTTATGCTGTTGATTTAAATTCTTTAGCTAAGAAGAATATTACTTGTTTAAATTCTTTTTATAAAGAGTCATGGCTTTGGAACAGAAGATTAGGACACTGCAATATACACTTTCTTAGAAAACTTACTAGGAAGAACTTAGTTAGAGACCTACCCAAACTTGAGTTTCCAAATGACCATGTTTGTAATCCCTGTCAAAAGGGAAAGCAACATAAAGTTTCATTCAAATCAAAGAAATAAGTGTCAACTTCTCAACCTCTAGAGTTGGTTCACATGGATTTATTTGGACGTTCTAGAGTTTGTAGTTTAAATGGGAAGCACTATGTCTATGTCTTAGTAAATGACTTTTCTAGATATACTTGGGTATATTTTCTAGCTCACAAAAGTGAAGCTTGTTCTTGCTTTGTTAAATACTCCAACTCTATAGAAAACCTTAGTGTACATAAGATTTAAACTCTGAGAAGTGATCATGGCCATGAATTTGAGAATCATGAATTTGAATCTTACTTCTCTCACAATGGATATAGTCACAATTTCTCTGCCCCTAGGACACCCCAGCAAAATGGTGTAGTAGAAAGAAGGAATAGAACCCTACAAGAAATCGGTAGAACTAGGCTTAATGAGTATGACCTACCTTTTTATTTTTGGGCTGAAGCTGTAAATACAGCTTGTTATGTTATCAATAGAGTCTTAATCAGACCTGTTCTTAAGAGGACCCCTTATGAGTTGTGGAACCATATGAAACCTAAAGTTAACTACTTCAAAGTCTTTGGCTGCAAAGTCTTTATTCTTAATACTAAAGACAATCTCGACAAATTTTCATCCAAGAGTGATGATGGAATTTTCCTAGGTTACTCTATCTCTAGTAAAGCCTATAGAGTTTTCTATAAGAGAACCAAGTGTGTGGAAGAATCTGTTCACATCAAGTTTGATGAAACTGATCCACATGAGCCTAAAACCTCTCTTGAAAATATTGAAGATGATCTCTCTGTTTTGAACCTTAATGATAAAGACAGTGGACCTATAGTTAAAACGTCCAGTTCTGGAAATTTTTTAGAACCTACTTCGGTTTATTCCCAACCTATTGATGAACCTGAAATTTCTAGCCCTGCCTTTACTAGATCAACTATAATTCCAAAGAATCATCCTTTAGATCCTGTTGTAGGAAGTCTTGATAGAGGGACACAGACAAGAGCTTCTCTTAGAAATCAGGTTGAACATCAAGCCTTCTTGTCACAGCTTAAACCTAAAAACATTGATGATGTTATTAATGATGAATTTTGGGTAATTTCAATGTAAGAAGAACTCAATCAGTTTGAAAGAAATAAATTTTGGAATCTTGTTGAAAGACATAAGGACACTTTCATAATAGGAACAAAATGGGTGTCTAGAAATAAATTAGATGAATCCGGAAACATAGTTTCAAATAAAGATAGACTAGTTGCGCATGGTTATAGTCAAGAAGAAGGTATTGACTATGAGGAGACTTTTGCTCCAGTAGCCAGATTAGAAGCTATTAGGATTTTACTTGCTATGCTGCACAGCTAAATTTCAAACTATATCAAATCGATGTCAAGAGTGCATTCTTAAATGGATATATTGCTGAGGATGTTTTTGTTGAACAACCACCTGGTTTTTCAAAGCCTTATTTTCCAAATCATATTTTCAAATTATCAAAAGCTTTATATGGTTTAAAGAAAGCTCCAAGAGCTTGGTATGATAGATTAAGTACTTTTATAATTTCTAAAGGTTTTATAAAAGAAATAGCTGATCCTACTATTTTTATAAAACGAATTTCTAAAGATGTTTTAATAGTACAAATATATGTTGATGATATAATCTTTGGATCTTCTAAAAATTCTTTATGTACTATTTTTTCAAAAATGATCCAAAATGAATTTGAAATGAGATTAATGGGTGAACATTAATTCTTTCTTGGTTTTCAAATTTTTCAAAATGATGATGGAATTATTTTAACTCAAAGTAAATATACTAGAGATCTTTTAAAACCTTTTGGATTGGATAGCACAAAAAGTAGTGACACTCCCATGAGTACCACATGTAAGATGGATCTTGATGAAACTGGTAAATCTGTTGATCAAACCACTTATAGAGGAATGATTGGAAGTCTACTCTACCGGACTTCTAGTCATCCTGATATTATGTTTAGTGTGTGTATGTGTGATCGTTTTCAAACAAACCCTAAAGAGTCACATTTAATTGTTGTAAAGAGAATTTTCAAATACCTCAAGCATACTCCCAATTTAGGACTGTTCTACCCCAAAGGAAAATCATTTGAACTAGTTAGTTATTTCGATGTTGACTTTGCTAGATGTAAGATAGATAGAAAAAGAAACTCTGGAACATGTCATATTTTAGGCAAGTCACTAGTATCATGGTGTAGTAGGAAACAAAATTCTGTAGCATTGTCAACTGCAGAAGCTGAATACATAGCTGCTGGAAGTTGTTGTGCACAAATTTTGTGGATGAAACACACATTACTAGACTATGGATATCAATTCAGACATGTCTCAATAAATTGTGACAACACAAGTGCTATTAATATTTCTATGAATCCTGTTTCTCATTCTAGGACAAAACATATTGATGTAAGACATCACTTTTTGAGGGATCATTATCAAAAAGGTGATATCACTTTGCAATTCATTGGTACTGAATATCAACTTGCTGATATATTCACTAAACCTTTAAATTCTAAAATATTAGACTACATTATACATTATCTTGGTATGATTAATCAAAAAAGAATATCTTATTGTTTCTAAGTTACTATTTTTATACTCACGGTCTGAAAACTCACTGTCTCACCGTGACTATATAAATCTCTCACTGTTTCACCGTGATGACTATAAACTGTCTCAATGTGATGGCTAGTTTTCTATCTCACCATGAGAAGTATGATAATTTTTATTATTATTATTTTATTTTTACTTGTATCGTGGTAATTTTTATTTCACCGCCATTTTATTTCCCGCGTTCGTGTTTTTATGACGTTTGACATTCCCAAACGATAAAACTTAAGGGCTTCATTCGAATCCTTACCCGAATGCTCTCCTGAACCTTCTTTTCCCTCTCGACCGAACCTTTAGTGAATGCCAAGGATGAAGCATCCATCTTCACCCTCGTCTGAGAAGCGCTGCTCTAAGAACCAAAGGAGGATACCAAGGATAGCTCCCGAAGGACCTCTAAACCCAAACCTGGAAAGCCGTACAGTTGTACCTGAAAAAGAGGTTTTCCCTAAATGGATTCTGTCTAGCAGATCATTAGTTTTGAAAGTTTTAAAAGAACAAGGATGGCTTGAATGGTTCACTGGACATAATAGACCGATTTACCCGAGGCTTGTATCTCAATCCTATCAGTATGTGAAGTTCTCTTTTGATTTTAGAGAAAGATTTTTGGTGACCAGCTGGATCGATGGTCAGAAGTGAACTTTCTCTTCAATGTTGTGGTCTGTATGCCTAAGAATTCCACATGAAGGAGTGTGTGAAGATTACCAAAGAGACCCTCCTCCAACAACTAACATCTTTGACCTAGAAACCGCTTTGGAAAATCTAACTGGAAATGGAACCAAGCGAAGGGCCATAGCTGCTGAACTGGATGGGGAGACAATACTTTTGTTCAAGTTTGTTCAGAATTTGGTTAGTCCAAGAAAAGGAAATTTTGCTGTGATGAAGTATCAGGATGTGTTCCTGATTTACCTGTTGAAGAATGGCCAAAAGATCAATCTATGTAAGTATTCTATCAACCATATATGTGAGCTGATCAAAGTAACATCCAAATACACCTCTCTATTTTATTCAAGGATGATTTCAGCCATATTAGTCTCACAAGGAATTGTTGGACCGAATGATGAAAAATTAGAGGACTTTGATTTCTGCCTATCCATGCCTATCATTAGAAGGATGAAGATTAGCTGGAATCCATGGAAAAATCAATGGGTTGAGGATAGTGATCAACTGTATAAAAATTTTAATCATGTTGACTATCCAAGAAGGCCTAAGAACCTAGCTGATCCTGGTTTGGAATCAGATGAAGTGGATGAGTACTCAGAAGAAGAAGAACAAGAAGAAGTAACAGTTGAAGTTCCACCTAGAGAAGAATCTGTAATATCTCCAATGGAAACAATTCCTATTGAAGAGGAAAGGGATGTTATCCCTTCTGTTATCCCTGCTGAAATGCCTCAAGGATAGGATGTTTTTGTTGAAGAGACTCTTTATGTTGAGAAAGAAGCAAGTCTGGAAGCTTATCCAGTGGAACAATCGGTTCCTGAGATTATTCCATCTGCTAAAGAAAGAATGGAAATTTCCTTTCAGCTGGAAAGGAATGAATTTGCTGAAGAGATTAGGGATGATCCTGTGGATCTTGTCCATGTTTCTGAACCTCAAGAATCTGAAAGGGAACCACAAGTTGAGGGGGAGGAAACTCGAAATCTTGATATTGTGGAAGCTGGATCTGGTGAAGCTTCTCAACCTTCTGTCACTTTCTCTGTACACTCTCGGTATGAGTTCCCAAGATTTTATGATGTGAATGAGTCACAGCAAGTGACTGCAAATGGAATGGATCTTTCTTCTCTATTTCAATTGAAGTCTTTAGCTTATTCAGAACCAAAATCAGAGCCCCAACCTCAATCTGGATCAGAATCTAAATCTGAAGATGACTCTGACCCTCAACCAGAATCTGAGCCTCTTCCTTTACCTGCATCCTTACCTGAGCTTCATTCCTTTGTAACCAAAGATGATCTGAAAGTTTTTGGAGAGACTTTGTTACCTGGTTTTGAGATAATTGTCTCCACTCAACCTTGCACAGTGACTCAATTAAGTCAATAAGATTCATCAATTCTCTTGGAAAATATTATCTTGCATATTCAACCAAGGATGATCCGAGAAATTTAAGAAGTCTGAGTAGAGAATAAGCTGTTGAGTGATGATGTTGCAAATATGAAAAGTATGGTAGCATGTCTGCAAAATGAGCTATCTGTGAGATCAAAGCCTGCTCTTGTTTGTGCCCCTGCACCAGCTGATGTTTCACCTGAGTCTTCTAATTCCCTCCTTGCTAGGGAGATTGTGTCTCAAGTTCATCTTTACCCTCTATATTTTGATGAAAAGATTGGAAAAAGGCACACGAAGATGATGGAACCCATGAGAGAGCTTGTGGAAACTCTGAATAATCTTACAGATGAATACACTGGATGTCTGCAAAAAGTTCTGAAATAGCTCAAAGTTCTAACTGAAGATGTCAAGGCTTCACCTGCTTCAGGTCAGACCTCCACACTTGCCTTGGATGATTCTCTGCAGAGATCTTTAATTAAGGAAGAATTACAGAATGCCTTCAGTGGCTTGGATCTATCTTCTTTGTCAGAAGTAATTAAGAATAGTGATAGTGCATTGGACTTGGTTAGGATCCATTCAAAGATAGCCAATGATGCTCAACAAGAGATCTCCAAGAAAATAGATTTTTATGTTTCTCAGATTTTCTCTAAAAGTGACATGATAGATCACTTTAGATATCTTGTGGAAAATCTGAGAATCCCTCCAGTGACTCAAGCTTTTAAATATCAAGTTCAGAAACTTTCAGAGTTCACCAGATTGTTGGATAGATTTCTGGAGAATAAGGATGATTTTGAAAAGTCTATGCAGTATGGTGGTGAAATCATTACTGATTTCATCATTATTTTGAAGCCGTATCTTCAGGTGCAGAGTACTGCTATAGTTTCTCCAGCTGCTGCACCCCTTAGACCTGGACTTCCTGCCTTAGCATCTACTACCATGACAGTTATCCAAGCCCTTTATCAGATCCAGCTAGTCATTCTTGACCAACCTAAGCCTATAACTTCTACTGATCCTACTTTGGCTCCATCTGTTTTTGAAGGTCTACCCTTACCCTTGTTGGCTACCACTTCTATGCCTTCTTCTACTTCAGCTCTAGATCCAGCTGCTGATAAAGGAAAGACAAAAATGGATCCCTAAAGAGTTTACCGCTTGTCTTTCTTTTTAATGGGATGTCATTTCTTGTTTCTAGTTTGTACTTGTCTTGTACTTTAAATTATGAATTCTTTGGTTAATGATAATTTCTGTGTTTCATTTCCTTTTCTCTACTTTTTAATAATCCCAAAAGGAGGAGAAAAACCTCCATGTATCAGTTCTATAATAGTATAGATGGGGGCGAAAAACTGTAAGTATTAGTTCTATAATGTTTTTGCTATGCTAGTATCTTTAATATTACATATCTTTTATATTCTGCCTATATGTGATCTGTGATCATCAAAAAGGGGGAGATTGTTGGACTCCTCATGTGTTAATCATGTTTTAATAATCACAAATCTCATTACTATTAATTAATCTTGATCTTTAGTGCACATCTTGCTAATGCTCTTCAAACTAAACAACAGGTGCATATCATGTTTTTATAATAACAAATCTTATGGATGTTAATTACTCTTTAAAAGTTTTATGCATAATTACATTTGTCTCATATATTATCTCTAATGAGTAACCATAACTCATATTCTGCATATCACTGTCTTAGTCTGAATACAGATTTTTGTTGTCTAAGTATGGAGACACCGTGAAGGACTCACCGTGACCAGACACCGTGACCAGACACACCGTGACCAGACACCGTGACCAGACACACCATGACAAGACACCGTGACCAGACACCGTGACCAGACACCGTGACCAGACACCGTGACCAGACACCGTGAAGAAGACACTGTTTCCATGATCACTGTGACACCGTTTCTTAAGATTTTGTCAATATTAGTTTAAGTGATGCTAACGGTCATATTTGTGGTTTTTAATGCAATTCATGTTATTTAATGCTAGTTGTTGTCTTAATAGGAAACGGTATCTCATACTTATGAGAATGGAATCATTCCTTCTGCCAGAGCTCATGGAATATAAGAAAGATTGAAATGCAGTACACGTAAGAAACAAGCGCATGTAGTGACGTGAAAGTGTGAATGTACAACTGGAAGAACTTGCATACACCAGAGATCACTGTGCTGAACGAATAGAACAATCTGGAGCACAACTGTGAAGAAAACATCACATGATTCTCAAAGAAGTTCCATACATGAAATCCTACATTTCTGAAGAACACACAACGAATCAAGAGACTGTAGAACACAAGCCGAACTACGACACTCTGTTTTTCAACAGAAAAACAAGAAAAGGACTCTGAAGAATTCGTGCTCAATCCAACGAGTCTAGAGATACATTGACAATCACTAGAGCCATTTATAAACTCAACATCTCTGCTCTGTGATTCATTATTTACTTTTCGAGCAGTGTGTGTCATCCTCTGTATTTCTTATACACACATTGTCTCCTGCACTGAACTGGAGGATATCAAAATCCTCACTCCAAATCTCTTATCACTTTTTTACCCACGTCAACTATGGAAGAGGTCCTTGTGTGGCCTGGTCTTTGCTTTGTTTCCCACGTAGAACAGTGGTAGAGGTCCCTGTGTGGCCTGGACAGTTTTGTAAACTATTGTTAACCCCGATCCTGGGTGTGGATCAAATTTATATAAATTTGAGAGGACTAAGTCTCGGCTTGAGACTGAAAATATTGTTAGATCTTCTGTGCATCATTTATTTATGTTTAATGTATACGACATATATTATATTTATTCCGCTACAATTACTTTAAAATAAAAATTTATTTTGAAGCAACTTTGATAGTTAGATTAGAAAGTGTTTACACTTATTGTAAATCAGTAGATTATTTTCAAAAGTTAGTTTGACCTTGTGGTTAAACTAACTGAGACCTAATAAATCCTTGAGAATCTAAGTGAACATTTACAATCTGTATAAATTCACTACAGTTTAACTTATTTTATAAATCGGGGGATTTCAACTAGACAATGTTTTAACAGAATTTTTAATTGGTACTCAATTCGCCCCCCCCCCCCTCTTGAGTGTCCACTCTGACCAACACTTCAAATAATGGGATTTCCTTTTAGAATCTAGACCCTTATTGATGGATTTCATCTTTGATAGGGATTTTTTGTTTTGTCTTGCTAGTACTCTTCTGCCACTTAATGGAACTCTTTATGATGTATTTCATTTCTTATCTTTATCCTTTTCTTTTCTTCTTTTTTGGATAATCCCAAAAGGGGGAGAAAAGGAATCATGAAAACATTATTTATCGCGGGGGTTTCTGGTATAGGACACATGGAATGTACTCACCTTACTTCATTTGTTGAGGTAGAGTTTTACCTCTTGTTTTAAAAGAAAAAAAACAAAAAAAAAACAAATAAACCTCACATGATATGCTATGACTAGTTGCCTTTCTTCTATATTATTTCAAGTATGCCATAATTTTTAATTATTGAAAAGGGTGATATTTTTGGCTCCTCTATGATATAGTAGTTTTCATAATTACAAATAATGACAATATACAGATTCTAATCTTTTATTCCATTTAATATCTCTAATTAAATCATTTATGTCAAAAAGAACAATGTACTTTTATAAGTCAATAACCTATATTATTTTTAATAAATATGTTTACAAGTTCATGGCACTAATAGTTTGTTCGACACACTGATATTCGACACAGCGATGTTCGACACACTGATTTTCGACACAAAGATGTTCGACACACCGATGTTCGACACACCAATTTTCGACACACCGATGTTTGAAACACCTATGATGACACACCGAAGATGACAGACCGAAGATGACACACTGAATATGACAGACCAAATATGACACACTGAATATGACACATCGAAGATGACACACTGAAGATGACAGACCGAAGATGAAACACCAAAGATGATACACAGAAGCTGACAGACAAAAAATGAAACACTGAAGATGAAAAATAGAAGACGACACAACAAATATGATAGACTGAAAACGACTCACTAAAAGTCATATATAACTATTTTTAATTTATTAATTCAAATTTATTTCTAATGGTCGTATTTAGACAAATTATTGTTTCTGACATTATTTAATTTTGTCTGTAGGACTATTAATAGAAAGTACAAGGTACATGAACGTGCGGAGATCTTCATGCCTAGTGGACCTTCAAGTATAAAATCACTTCAACCTCAACTTAAAATAGAGCTCGAAGGACACGTTGAAAAACAGACTGAGTGAATGTGGAGCATTGATAATAGAGGAAATCTATGCTAGAGCTCACTTGATGTTTTACAAGAAACAACCTGTTGAAGCCTGCTGAACATCCTTACAAATAAGATATGAAACTTTTCACACTTGGAAGAAAGATTACAGAAACTACAACACTCTGTTCTAAATCCATCTTTTAAAAGAAGACTTGAATAGAATTTTATCTACATCCATTGAGTTCAGAACTTTACCGCACAACACATAGTGATTTATAAACCCTATTATTCTTTAATAACTCTGTTGTTTTCGTGTATTTACAATTTAAGATGTGTGTATATCTGTTCGTATCACAAACACAATCTCATCAGAATAACTAGATGATACCAAAATATCCTCACACTCAATCCCTTTTTCTCTTGTATCCCACAAATAAATGTGGTAGAAGTTTTGTGTGACCTAGAAAACCCTATGTGCTATTGAGAAACCCGATCCAGGGTTTGGATCATAATTTTATTAGTATAAATTTCATGGTTGTAGGTGATCCACAAGTGGAGAGGACTAAGTCTCACATTTAGACTTAACCGCTTGTTTTATCCATTGTGCTGTTGTTTTTCTTATATTTTAATCTAATAGGTATTTCTCACATTAAGATAAACTTACCTTTTATATTTAGTTTAGTAAGTGTTTATGTCCATTTTGAAATAGTCGATTAGTTGAATTTTTTTGACTAATCTTATATTGGTAAAAATGAGAACTAAACAATCTCTTGAGAAACTAACTACACTTTCAAGACTTTTATAAAATCACTACAAACTGACATTGTTTATTTATTTTTATAAAAGAATGTTATTTTAATGAACCCTTTTTAACAGAAATTTTTATAGATACTCAATTCACCACCCCCCTCTTGAGTCATCTACTCTGACCAACATACATGAAATTCGATGCTAATAGATGTTCAGTAAATAAATTAAAGAGGCTATTAAAGTGGAATCTTTTGATCAAAAAATTCTGTGGAAAATTGATTAATGACTAAAATATGAATTATGTAATCATTTTTGTTTTGGTGATTTTGTTAATTTAAAGGTGGGAACGATTGTGTGGATTTTGGGATATGGTTAGTTTTTTTAAACCCATAGGGTGGGCTTCTATGTTATACATTTACATGTCTATACAATATATATTTTTATGTTTTCAATAATCACCCCCCCCCCACATCAACCACTCTATTGCACCACCTTCATAGTCATGAGTGGGTGTCTTTACCAACATCTCGGTGGGAGGATGGATTATTGGCCACCCACTCTTCCGTGATCCATCTTCCATGAAATAATGGCCGAGGTGTCTTCAGGTGAGTTGTGAGGTGTGGTCCCTAGTGTCTTTGAGATGAGTTGTGATGTGATATCCTAGCTATTAATTGGATGAGATTTGATGTGTTGTATTAAGTTTCATCAGGACGAGATACAATGTGTGGCCCAAGAGTATACAAATGATATGTTTTATGTTTTAATTCCCCAGGTGTATTATGGAGGTATGCGATGTGATGCGATGCTATTTGGAAGAGGTGGGAGTTCTAAGAAGTTTTTCATTAGGGTGTGAGAGTGTAAAATTTGTGTGAAAGTAGAACGAGGTACCCTATCTTCAGTGTTCTTTAAATTTTGTATTATTATATTTTGATTTTTTATTTGGTGAGTGATCCTTAGTGAGGTTGGGTTTTTTGTCTGTATACCTATTTAGGTGTTGTATGGTTCTAGTGCTTTCACATGGGTGCATTAGTATTCTCTTCTCACATGTTCAAGAAAGATTTTGGTTTTCCTACTGAGTATACATGAATTCTCACCCAACATGTAAAAAATATATTTTCAAGATTTCAGGAGGACTTTGTGGAACATGCTGTACATTTCCAGTTAGGTGTGTTATAGCTATTTTTGTGTCTCTTCCTCATATTTTATTTCTTTTTGGGTTTCATTTTGGATAAATATACTTGTATCAATTTTATTTACACATGAATTTTGGGTTGGTTCTGGCTTTTATATATATATTTTATGAAGTTGATTATGGTTGATACATATTATCTTCTGGTCTTTTTTTCTTATAGAGGGAAATTCCTCTCACGATGTGATATTTTTATACCCTCGGTGCTAGTTTCTAACCCACAACACAACTAGAGGAGGGACATGGGGGGTCATTATCTCTCTCCCTTCATGTTTGTATCTTTGGTGGTAGGGGACATAATAGAGTGGTATTGGAGATGATGGTTGTAGGATATAATGGAGTTTGGTGTTAGTCATTGTGAGGAATGGATGGGTTGGTGTGGAAAAAGTGTTAGATGACCTTGGTATATGATATATGTCAGGGAGACTAGCTATGAAATGGTAGTTTAGGGCCACTATGATCCGATTCAAGGACTCTGAGCCTACCGAACATACAATGAGTTGGAAACTCTTATAGGTTAGATACCTTGGAGGGGTACATTCATCATTATGACTTTTTTTCTTCTTTTAATTGGGTTTTTTGGGAAAATATTAAAAGAAGTAAATGAATCTTGAAATTTTATATGTGTTTCTTTGACATTTCTGATTCTATTATTTCTAATAAATATTTTCTATATGAATTATCCATATAAAAAAATGGAGGGAGTATAATTATGATTATATATCCTGAGATATTCTTTTGAAACCTTCTTAAAGTTTGAATGTGTTGTTTCCTTTCCTGTTATGGAATGATTATTAATGAATTTAATTTTTTTCCATTTTTTTAAATGTATAACATGCCACTAGTTTTCCTAAAGCATGGAATGGTTAGATAAGCAATATTCATGTATTTTGTTTTGATCAAATAATTAATTTTGAAAACTATAATATCCCCATCATCGTAGCCACTAAATTGGTCCCTCGATCCAGGTCACCACATGACTTCAATCTTTGATCCTCGTACGCTAGAGGTTCAAGAAGTGAGGGTCTAATGTGTTATGTTGGGGAACTATACCATCTTTACCAAAGTAAACCACAATAGATAATTAATGAAATAATATAAAAAATGTAATAAACAATTACCATGAATAACCAAGCATCTCCTATCAAGGTACAAGTCCTGAAGAAACAATGAATAATTTTATATCATGTGAACTGTTCCAAAGGTTAATGTAAACCCAAAGTAAAGGTAAATATATAAATCCCCAAAATGGTCGTAACTCAATGTTCAGAACCTAATCTATGTGCATACCAAGCCCCACTCAACTCCAAGTCATTGGGCATTTTTGTCACGACCTGTCCTCGGGGCCCGTGCCGTGACTACCCCAAGCCCGCCTTCCATAGGCCAGGGGCTGGCGACTAGCACCAAGGCGTAAATCCCGGTAAAAAGGGAAGGCATTGCCTTTGTAAAGTAAACAAGCACCACAGAGTAAGCAAGCGGAAAAGTAAACACTAAGTAAAAACATAGTACAACTGAAGTGCAGAAAAGTAAATGGGCCAGTATACAAACCCAACTGAAAGTAAAGTACAACTCGAAAGGGAAAACAACAACTGTAAAGTAAAATCCGCTACACCGAGATGTCCACTGGAAATCCCACCTGAAGGGTGGGTACAGATAGCTCCAATGCTCCTCGGGTCCCGCCGTCCGCTCTGAGCACGTCCCGCCCAATGGTCCACCTCCAGGTATCGTCCTGCTCTGCAAGCCTCAGCCACGATCAACGTTGTCCGTCGTCTGCAACCAACACAACGTAGTGCGGGCATAGCCCGTGCAGGGGT
This sequence comes from Viscum album, assembly GCA_963277665.1. Taxonomy (NCBI): domain Eukaryota; kingdom Viridiplantae; phylum Streptophyta; class Magnoliopsida; order Santalales; family Viscaceae; genus Viscum; species Viscum album. Next base: position 229,586,181 of record OY728162.1, read on the forward strand.
GAGTATAACGATACTCAGTAGGGACCCCGAGACCCTCAAGGTCTCACTAAAACCAACAAGGATAACCACAAGAAGATCTCAACAGATAACCTCTACTTAGATATATTCCCATACATATACCTAAGTTATCAAGTAACCCATCTCAATCATAAGGCAAACACAAGGTCAAAAGTCTCAGCTCAAACCAGGATTTTCATCATCGAAACCGTAATTGTTGAAGAGCTCCGTCTCTGGAGTGTACAGTGGTCCTGTCACAACTCCGAGGTACTGCTCACTAACTTAAGACTGCTGTAGTACACCACCTATCGAGTATTGCGGGCCAGCCGCTACCACCAAACGCTCCCATGTGCCGCTACAACCAAGCGCACCACTATCGTGGGTCTGCCACTACAACCAAGCGCTCCCATGTGCCGCTACAACCAAGCGCACCTCTGTCGTGGGTCTGCCGCTACAACCAAGCGCCCCCATGTGCCGCTACAACCAAGCGCACCTCTGTCCTGGGTCTGCCGCTACAACTGAGCGCTCCCATGTGCTGCAACAACCAAGCGCACCTCTGTCGTGGGTCTGCCGCTACAACCCAGCGCTCCCATGTGCCGCTACAACCAAGGGCACCTCTGTCGTGGGTCTGCCGCTACAACCAAGCGCTCCCATGTGCCGCTACAACCAAACGCACCTCTGTCATGGGTCTGCCGCTACAACCAAGCGCTCCCATGTGCCGCTAAAACCAAGCGCACCTCTGTCGTGGGTCTGCCGCTACAACCAAGCGCTCCCATGTGCCGCTACAACCAAGCGCACCTCTGTCGTGGGTCTGCCGCTACAACCAAGCGCACCTCTGTAACACACCGAGTAGTTCGATCACCAGTCATCGGGTCTCAGTCAGCTACACGGTCTCCGTGCTCCGCCCGCTCGTCTCCGGGAGGGTCTGCTCCACGAGCTACAGGTCGATACTCCAAATATCACAAATTCCCACAAGGAAGTATCTCAAAGGACCACATCGTCATAGGGGTCTCAACGCAACAGACGGCGCGTCAATCGGACGCCCGGTCTGTGAGTTATTAGCATTTTCTTCCCAGGGGCCCGGTTGGTTTCGTGTGCGAACCAACCCGGCCATACCCAAACTGTACCCCGAACTCTCATGGGGTATACTCAGAAGGACCGTCTCTCAACGAGATCACCAACGCCGCTGACGGTTCGTCAAACGGACGTTCTGTCTGAAAGGTATCAGCTTTTCCGTTCCAGGGGCCCGGTTGGATTTCGGTGCGATCCAAACCAGCCACTATCCAACTGCATCCAAAACTTAGGCGGATGATTCCAAAAGTTCCTTCTCATCAAGAGGAAAGCAACGAGACAGACGGCGCGTCAATCGGACGCCCGGTCTGTGAGTTATTGGCTTTTTCGTTCCAGGAGCCCGGTTGGATTCGTGAGCGAACCAACCTGACCGCACTCCGACGACATCCCAGCCTCGAGCGGAGTAAGCCAAATGATCCGTCTCATCTAGAGGAATTCAACAAAGCTGACGGCATGCCAATCGGACGTCCGTAGCTCAAGATATGAGCGTTTCCGCTCCGAGGGCCCGGTTGGTTTCGTGTACGAACCAACCCGGCCGAACCCAAAGTATTCTAAAACCTTGAGTGCGATAAACCGAAACGACCGCCTCGCTCGAAGGATTGCGTTGCCGCTGACGGCGAGTCGTTTGGAGGCTCGTAGCTCATGTTACGGGCGTTTGAACGAAAGTCGTCCGAAGACGTGGGGTTCGGGCTCGGGGCGACCCGGCCCGCACCCCCTGGTTGGCCCGAACCGGGTCGGGTCCGACCCGGTTGGCCCGGCCCGGCCCGGCCAGGGCCGGTCCGGCTCGGCTTGGCCGAGCGGCCGACGCGGGGGAAAGCCGCCGCCACGCGTGACACCCCCGCGACACCCGCGGGGTGTCGGCCGGACAGCCGGACGCGCCGCGGGACAACCCCGCGGCACCCGCGGGGTGTCGCCCTGGACAACCGCGGGGTGCCGCGGGACAACCCCGCGGCACCCGCGGGGTGTCGCCCTCGACACCCGCGGGGTGCCGCGTGACAACCCCGCGGCACCCGCGGAGTGTCGCCCTGGACACCCGCGGGGTGCCGCGTGACAACCCCGGGGCACCCGCGGGGTGTCGCCGGGGACACCCGCGGGGCGCCGCGTGACAACCCCGCGGCACCCGCGGGGTGTCGCCCCGGACACCCGCGGGGCGCCGCCTGACAACCCCGCGGCACCCGCGGGGTGTCGTCATGGACACCCGCGGGGTGTCGCCCTGGACACCCGCGGGGCGCCGCGTGACAACCCCGCGGGGCGCCGCGTGACAACCCCGCGGCACCCGCGGGGTGTTGCCCTGGACGCCCAGGCGCGCCGGACCCACGCGGCCGCGGGTCCACGGGCGCCGCCGCCTCCGGCCACCGACGCCGCGGCGCCGGCGACCCGCGCCGCCGCCGGCGTCCGCGGGCCACCGGAGTCGCTCCGGTGGCCCGTTTTCCTTCCCGTCTGCGCCGTTGCTCCTCCCGGGACTCGTCCTTCACTGCGGAAACATCAAACATCTGTTGCGGAACGTTCCGTCGTCGCCCGTCAAATCCGCACAAAACGAAGAACGACGGAGGGTCGTCGGGCCGTGTTCGTTTGGCCCGCACCCTCCGCGTTAGAGATAATCAACGGGAAAAAATAAAATGTTCAACACATGACCCAAAAATTTTAACAAAATAAAATTGTTTCTTTGATTCCGGTTCTTTAATTTTTTAAAGAATGTTCACGGGAATATAAGGAGGGGTATTTCCAAAATATAAAATCCCTACCTCGCTGGACGTCGCGCGTGAGCGTTCTTCGCGGAATTACTTGTCGCGGAAGAGGGGGGATCGTCGCGTTATCGCGGGAAGGCGTCGCGTCGTCTCGGAACACGGCGTTGAGTCGGCGAACTCAAGCAGCTGATCGAAGACCCGTCGTGGAGGAAGAGACGTCGCAGAAGAACGTTGTCGGCGTCGCGGATCACGGCGATGCGTCGTCGATTTCCGGGTTCAGCGTTCTTCGCGTTCTTCGCGTTCTTCGTGTTCTTCGCGAAGGAGGCTGAAGGTTCAAGGATCCTTTCTCAACAAGTAATCCTCCTAAAGAAAAAGGTTGGTCTTATTTTATTATTATGCCAACACACGAAAAAGGGTATGTAACGACCCATCAATTCGTTGAATTAATTCAACGAAAGAAACATATCATTTAATTTACGAAATAAACCGCCCAATTAAATGGTCTGTTAAGAATTTAGAAAACGCATCAGTTGACTTTCATAATGACGGGTTTTCGTGGGTGCGTTACTTAGCGGAAAGAAACGGTGTGGCTCGTGCGGGCCCCACCTCACAAATATCCTACAAAGGGGGTAGGATATTTCTGGATAGCATCCTATCCGGTTTAACTCAGTTCAAGCTGCCTTTAAGTGGCTTCAAGTGGCTTCCAAGTGGCTTAAGTGAAATAAAATAAAGTTGTCGGAAAATTATTTTATTTCTTATCTTTATGCCCGAAAACTAAAAACCACACCCGAGCAAACGCAACTCCGGAAGAGGCGTTTCTAAGCGAGTACCGGCGCTGCGATTTCATCGGTGCCCTCAGAATTCGATTCCGGGCACCGGTTCAAAAGTTAGAAAAAAAAAACTCGCTCGTCCGTTCACTGAACGTACCCGAGCCAAACTTCGGAAAATGATTCCGGGCACACCAGGTCTCGGAATCAGGTGCCGTCAGAAACTGAGCTCTTGTAAAATTCCAAAGAAAAATAAGGAAAAAAATTTCCTTGAAATTTAAGGGTCTTTACATTACTCCCACCACAGTGCTTTACATCCTCGTAAAGCTTCAACACAAACTAGGGATACAAAGGCGGTACTAAGCACGCATCTGAGCCTTCCGCTCCCATGTGCTCACCTGGACCTTCTCTATCGTGGCCCGGACCACCTCTGGTCCCACTGGAGCTGCTATGATTTCTTCCTTGCCGATAAGAGAAATCTGGTCTCATCCCCTGGATGAACCACGTTCTTTGCCTAATACTTTCAAACCCGACATGGATGATACTAACCCATACCAAGGATGACGTCGTAAGGCCTCGACGCTACTACAAAGAGATCCAAACATTACTCTCGCCTCCAAGGGTTGAGTCATACTGTCGGCATCAGTGTGTGGTAACTAGGTCTCCTCCAGTAGATACTTCTCAAGTGAGGGTCAAGTCAACGGTCTAAACCAGAACCTCTTAGTAACAACACAAGAGAGGACAGGGAAGTAAACATCACAAGATAAGTGTCTTTATTTTATTGCAGCTCATATTACAAAGATACAAATACAACATCAACATGGAACTAGAAGTACAAGAGATGTATCCACTAGTTCTGCTCCTGTCCACCTGCTCCAGGAGCTCTACTGCCTTGCCCACTGCTCTACTGTTGCTCAAGAATTCATCGCTGCCTCTGCCTCGGTGGATCCTCAAAAGCCTATGGATCAACTGTACGAGGAGTCGTACAGTCACGTGCCAGGTGCCCCTTTCCACCGCATGAGTAACATAGTCTTCTTCTGGCACGCCTGGCTCTGACCCCACCCCGGGTGCCCCGCACCACCGGTCCTAAAACCCGAGATTGCCCAACTGCTGGTCTGGTCCTCCTAGACCTCTGCATCATCTGTCTATTTCCCACAGATGACTCGGCTCCTGATTGAAAAACACGCGGCAAAGGAAGCAACTCCTGAACACGCTCGGGGTGTAGAGCTACTAACACAAACTCCACCCTGAAAAAGGTCTCGAAGTCTTCCCATGTGAAAGCCATCCCATCGCAAAATTGGAACAAGTGGCTCCACCACCTGCCTGCTAATGCCTGAAGAAGGCTGGCAGCAAAGGTCACCATGAAGTCTGATGGCGTCCCCACTAGCCTGAAGACTCCCACCACAGCCTCCAGCCAATCCTCAGCCGCCTGCGGGTCCGTCTCTCACCCGAACCTGGGTGGCCTCTGGCGCTGGAACTCATGCAGTGCGCTCAAGTAGCGGGCATCGCCTACTGCTGGGGCTGGTGGCATCAGTGGCCCAACGTATGGTAGTACCGCTGGCCCCTCCGCTGGTGCCTCAACTCTAAGAGGGCCCTGTACCGAAGCCTCGTCACTCGACAGGCTGTCAGCACGTACATCCCTCTGGGCTCTAGCTGGTCGTCCGAGAAAAGGCATCCTGAAAGAAACAACGTAACACGGTCAAACGATTATACCTAGTGAGATGACCTGGTTTGAGCTGTTTTAAGGGGAAAACTTTGAAAACACACATGCAAACAGTGTTTTCATGCACAAAGTCGAAAATCAGTTGCCAGGGTCCTGGTGTATGGATACGTCGGCTGCCCGCACCGACACTAGACTCCCTGAGCTGAAAACCACACTCGGTACCCTTAACACTATTGCTTCACAGAAAGAAAGATCAGAGTCTGCGGTAGAACCGACCACCTCTGATACCAATTTGTCACGACCCGTCCTCGGGGCCCGTGCCGTGACTACCCCAAGCCCTCCTTCCATAGGCCAGGGGCTGGCGACTAGCACCAAGGCGTAAATCCCGGTAAAAAGGTAAGGCATTGCCTTTGTAAAGTAAATAAGCACCAAAGAGTAAACAAGCGGAAAAGTAAACACTAAGTAAAAACAGAGTACAACTGAAGTGCGGAAAAGTAAATGGGCCAGTATACAAACCCAACTGAAAGTAAAGTACAACTCGAAAGGGAAAACAACAACTGTAAAGTAAAAGCCGCTACACCGAGCTGTCCACTGGAAATCCCACCTGAAGGGTGGGTACAGATAGCTCCAATGCTCCTCGGGTCCCGCCGTCCGCTCCGAGCACGTCCCGCCCAGTGGTCCACCTCCAGGTACCGTCCTGCTCTGCAAGCCTCAGCCACGATCAACGCTGTCCGTCGTCTGCAACCAACACAACGTAGTGCGGGCATAACCCGTGTAGGGGTGAGTATAACGATACTCAGTAGGGACCCTGAGACCCTCAAGGTCTCACTAAAACCAACAAGGATAACCACAAGAAGATCTCAACAGATAACCTTTACATAGATATATTCCCATACATATACCTAAGTTATCAAGTAACCCATCTCAATCATGAGGCAAACACAAGGTCAAAAGTCTCATCTCAAACCAGGATTTTCATCATCGAAACTGTAACTGCTGAAGAGCTCCGGCTCTGGAGTGTACAGTGGTCCTGTCACAACTCCGAGGTACTGCTCACTAAATTAAGACTGCTGTAGTACTCCACCTATCGAGTATTGTGGGCCAGCCGCTACCACCAAGCACTCCCATGTGCCGCTACAACCAAGAGAACCACTGTCGTGGGTCTGCCGCTACAACCAAGCGCTCCCATGTTCCGCTACAACCAAGCGCACCTCTGTCGTGGGTCTGCCACTACAACCAAGCGCCCCCATGTGCCTCTACAACCATGCGCACCTCTGTCGTGGGTCTGCCACTACAACCAAGCACCACCATGTGCCGCTACAACCAAGCACACCTCTATCATGGGTCTGCCGCTACAACCGAGAGCTCCCATGTGCCACTATAACCAAGCGCATCTTTGTGGTGGGTCTGCCGCTACAACCCAGCGCTCCCATGTGCCGCTACAACCAAGCGCACCTCTGTCGTGGGTCTGCCGCTACAACCAAGCACTCCCATGTGCCGCTACAACCAAGCGCACCTCTGTCCTGGGTCTGCCGCTACAACCAAGCGCTCCCATGTGCCGCTACAACCAAGCGCACCTCTGTCGTGGGTCTGCCGCTACAACCAAGCGCTCCCATGTGCCGCTACAACCAAGCGCACCTCTGTCGTGGGTCTGCCGCTACAACAAAGCGCACCTCTGTAACACACCGAGTCGTTCGATCAGCAGTCATCGGGTCTCAGTCAACTACACAGTCTCTGTGCTCCGCCCGCTCATCTCCGGGAGGGTCTGCTCCACGAGCTACAGGTCGATACTTCAAATATCACAAAGTCCCGCAAGGAAGTATCTCAAAGGACCACCTCGTCATAGGGGTCTCAACGCAATAGACGGCGCGTCAATCGGACGCCCGGTCTGTGAGTTATTAGCCTTTTCGTCCTAGGGGCCCGGTTGGTTTCGTGTGCGAACCAACCCGGCCGTACCCAAACTGTACCCCGAACTCTCATGGGGTATACTCAGAAGGACCGTTTCTCAACGAGATCACCAACGCCGCTGACGGTTCGTCAAACGGACGTTCTGTCTGAAAGGTATCAGCTTTTCCGTTCCAGGGGCCCGGTTGGATTTCGGTGCGATCCAACCCGGCCACTATCCAACTGCATCCAAAACTCGGTCGGAGGATGCCAAAAGTTCCATCTCATCAAGAGGAAAGCAACGAGACAGACGGCGCGTCAATCGGACGCCCGGTCTCTGAGTTATTGGCTTTTTCGTTCCAGGAGCCCGGTTGGATTCGTGAGAGAACCAACCCGACCGCACTCCAACGGCATCCCAACCTCGAGCGGAGTAAGCCAAAAGATCCGTCTCACCTAGAGGAATTCAACAAAGCTGACGGCACGCCAATCGGACGTTCGTAGCTCAAGATATGAGCGTTTCCGCTCCGAGGGCCCGGTTGGTTTCGTGTACGAACCAACCCGGCCGAACCCAAAGTATTCCGAAACCTTGAGTGAGATAAACTGAAACGACCGTCTCGCTCCAAGGATTGCGTTGCCGCTAACGGCGAGTCATTTGGAGGCCCGTAGCTCAAGTTACGGGCGTTTGAACGAAAGTCGTCCGAAGACGGGGGGTCCGGGCCCGGGGCGACCCGGCCCGACCCCCCCTAGTTGGCCCGAACCGGGTCGGGTCCGACCCGGTTGGTCCGGCCCGGCCCGGCCAGGGCCGGTCCGGCTCGGCTCGGCCGAGCGGCCGAGCGGCCGACGCGGGGGAAAGCCGCCGCCCCGCGTGACACCCCCGCGGCACCCGCGGGGTGTCGCCCTGGACACCCGCGCGGTGCCGCGTGACAACCCCGCGGCACCCGCGGGGTGTCGCCCTGGACAACCGCGAGGCGCCGCGTGACAACCCCGCGGCACCCGCGGGGTGTCGCCCTGGACACCCGCGGGGCGCCGCGTGACAACCCCGCGGCACCCGCGGGGTGTCGCCCTGGACACCCGCGGGGCGCCGCGTGACAACCCCGCGGCCCCCGCGGGGTGTCGCCCTGGACACCCGCGGGGCGCCGCGTGACAACCCCGCGGCACCCGCGGGGTGTCACCCTGGACACCCAGGCGCGCTGGACCCGCGCGGCCGCGGGTCCATGGGCGCCGCCGCCTCCGGTGGCCCGTTTTCCTTCCCGTCTGCGCCGTTGCTTCTCCCGGGACTCGTCCTTCACTACGGAAACATCAAACATCTGTTGCGGCACGTTCCGTCGTCGCCCGTCAAATCCGCACAAAACGAAGAACGGCGGAGGGTCGTCAGGCCGTGTTCGTTTGGCCCGCACCCTCCGCGTTAGAGATAATCAACGGGAGAAAATAAAATGTTCAACACATGAACCAACAATTTTAACAAAATAAAATTGTTTCTTTGATTCTGGTTCTTTAATTTTTTAAAGAATGTTCACGGGAATATAAGGAGGGGTATTTCTAAAATATAAAATCCCTACCTCGCTGGACGTCGCGCGTGAGCGTTCTTCACGGAATTGCTTGTCGCGGAAGAGGGGGGATCGTCGCGTCGTCGCGGGAAGGCGTCGCGTCGTCGCGGAACATGGCGTTGAGTCGGCGAACTCAAGCAGCCGATCGAAGACCCGTCGCGGAGGAAGAGACGTCGCAGAAGAACGTTGTCGGCGTCGCGGATCACGGCGTCGCGTCGTCGATTTCCGGGTTCGGCGTTCTTCATGTTCTTCGTGTTCTTCGCGAAGGAGGCTGAAGGTTCAAGGATCCTTTCTCAACGAGTAATCCTCCAAAAGAAAAAGGTTGGTCTTATTTTATTATTATGACAACACACGAAAAAGGGTAAGTAATGACCTATCAATTCATTGAATTAATTCAACGAAAGAAACAGCTCATTTAATTTACGAAATAAACCGCCCAATTAAATGGTCTGTTAGGAATTTAGAAAACGCGTCAGTTGACTTTCATAATGACGGGTTTTCGCGGGTGCGTTACTTAGCGGAAAGAAACGGTGGGGCTCGTGCGGGCCCCACCTCACAAATATCCTACAAAGGGGGTAGGATATTTCTAGATAGCATCCTATCCGGTTCAACTCAGTTCAAGCCGCCTTTAAGTGGCTTCAAGTGGCTTCCAAGTGGCTTAAGTGAAATAAAATAATGTTGTCGAAAAATTATTTTTTTTCTTAACTTTATGCCCGAAAACTAAAAACCACACCCGAGAAAACGCAACTCCGGAAGAGGCGTTTCTAAGCGAATACCGGCGCTGCGATTTCATCGGTGCCCTTAGAATTCGATTCCGGGAACCGGTTCAAAAGTTAGAAAAAAACTCGCCCGTCCGTTCACTGAACGTACCCGAGCCAAACTTCGGAAAATGATTCCGGGCACACCAGGCCTCGGAATCAGGTGCCGTCAGAAACTGCGCTCTTGTAAAATTCCAAAGAAAAATAAGGAAAAAAAATTTCCTTGAAATTTACGGGTCTTTACAATTTTCCCCTTTCCTGACCTTCATGCATGAAGTCTTCTCATGTACCCCACAATGGCCTGAGAAGGGTGTGAGTACAACTTAGTAGGGCACCGCCAATGGTGTCTGCAAAATATACATTATAAATAGATATTTCATGAAATTACTAAATGAAATATAAGTAAATAAAATAGAGTTTGTCTTCCATTAGTTAATGATATTTAGTTAAACAATTTCAAACCTTAATTCCGAATTCAAATTTTCATCTGCTTCATTACTTAATTCATTACCTATATAAGTTCCATGGGTTAGGAATTTACATCATTAACATAATGGTTTAAGGTATTTATCACTATGAATCTATGAATATTCCAATTACCCACCTCACTAGGGATAAAAAATTTATAATCAATAAATCTCACATACCATAGAGCCTCATTCCTGGTAGTTTCACTGAATGCAACCATTATGGGAATAGGGCATATTTATGACTCCCAAACCTATGCATTTATTGGCGGGGATAGAGAATCAGTCCAACCTGACCTATGGGAGGAGCCTCAATCCTTTATCCCTCCACCAAGCCATGTGCACATTCTTATTAATCCATTCATCATATACCATATTAGAACCCAACACAACAATCATAATTAACAATCACAATCTCTAAAAATAAGTATGTGAAATAATATTATTCCATAACCCATTGACACATGTTCTATTTATATTACATTCCCATTCAGCCCAATTCCAATTTCGTATTGCTAAACTCATTAAACAAAATCATCAATTCAGATACATTTACCCATTTAAAAAATTTAAAAATTTCCATGTGTTAACTTACACAACCCATTAATCATTTCAATATATTAACCCCCTTATGCATTTTAAGATCAAAACTCATTTCACTTGACACATTCATGGTAATCCCTTTTAACCCATTTCCATGTAAATCCAAACAACCCATTAATCCATAATAAATCCTAGGCCCTAATATCCATATCCCCTGTTAATCATGAAATTACAAAACCATCATGGTAATTTTGGGCTCAACCAAAGCATTATACAATTTCATACTTAACATCATTATCACTCATGTTCAGGAAGGTCAACGCACACCATGGGTGGACCTAAATTGACTAATCCATCCTCAATGAATCCCATGGGCATCAAATGGTGTTAAATTTTTCATTCAGCCCCATATTTGGCCAAATATCACCAACAACACTAAAACAAAAATAAGGGGGAAATAATATAAAAGTCTAATATAAACAAATAAATATAAAAACTATGGGATATAACTTGTAAACCACCTACCTAAAATATATTAACAAATACAATATTCATTGTAGTATTATATCCTGATCCAAAACCACTTTGAATTGCAATCAAAGGTTCCCCAAAAATTGGGTTTTAGATATTCACAAGAATATGGAAGAATCGTTAAACTGTAATCTATAAATTCGAGAAAATGTATGTGTTATACATACCAGGGAGCTTCTATTTACAACAAACAATGCTCAAAATAACCAATAATCAAAGGAGAATATCCCTTTCATGGATTGGTTCATCCAAGTTCATAATTAGAGTTCCAAGGGAGTAAATTGGGGATAAAATTGGGTAGTAACTGAATAATCCCAAAGTGGACATTTTATATAATTTTCAATATTAATTTGGCACACGGTTTACCCACACGATTTTCCAGACTATGATAAAACTAGCACAAGACACTATCTATGGGATGTGAGGTCACATAATTACCAAAGGAGATCTGTGTGGTTTGACTAACCATGTTCCAATTGTGTGTAATTCCACTTCCCAAGGTTGTATGATTTTCATGGGAATGCGACACAGTTTTCTTAACAGTGCACAAACCACCTTCCATGTACATATTGACCTAATTTTCTATCGATTCATGAAATGATTCCCTCGAAAAAACCCACTTCCCCTCATACACCTTGTGAACATTTTTTTAATGAAATAAAATTTATTCAAACCAAAATTTAAACAGAATGTACCTCCACTAATCCAATATCTTAAAACCTCCCGACATTATAAAGACATTTCCTTGAGCCAGTCTTCCTAAAAAACATCAAGGATCTAGGGTTAAAAGATCACGACATTGAGCCCAAACATATGACCTCTTTTACGTTGTTTCATCCTTAACATTACCATAATTCCATAAAACTCTATGTATGGGTATAATACATCATCACAAGACATTCCCACTATGATCCACGTTATAAACTAGATACTACTCAAAGGATGCATTAGCATCAAGATCTACAGTACCATCATTAATAATATGAGATGGATCAAGGTGATACTGTCAAAGATAAGAAAAATGAAAAAAAAAACGTGCATTCTAGTATACCAATATTGAATATCCAATTGGTAATCCACTACCCCAATCCTCTCCCCAATCTCAAATGGATACATGTACATAGGTTCCAATTAGCCATGTTTCAGAATTTGATGGGGAACCAACCTTGGAAAAACCCGAATAAACACACCACCACCACCCCCCAACTCAAGAGGCCCATGATTCCAAAATTTGTATGACTTATTCCAACTCTGATCCATTTCCATAATTTTCTAAATCAATTGATCTTCTTTACAAATCATCTATATGGGAATCATCCCCAACAACTTTGATTATCTAGCCTCAAACCAACATAACAAAGATCTACATGCCCTCCCCTTGAGACTATTAATAGGTGTCATCTGATTCACAGATTGAAAGTTATTTTTGTTGGAAAGTTCAACAAGATAAAAGTTTCTTTCCACAACCCACTGAAATCTTGGACATAAACCCTCAAAATGCCTTCTAAAAATTAGATCATATGCTTTAACATCCCTTCCTTCTATATGTGAAAATATATACTCAATAACACATTAGTACAAATAATCCTTTGTAATCCATACAATAAGTGAGATGTGAAATATGAATCATGATCGGAAACTATAGTTTGCGGTACTCCATGCAACTCCAATATCTCCCAATAATATAACTCACCCAACTGATCAATACTGAATGTCTCATGAATCAGTAAGAAATGAGCCACCTTAGTCAACCAATCCACAACCGCCCATATTTTATCATTATTCTATGGAATTCTCAGAATACCCACTATGAAATCCGTCATTATGTCATCTAACTCTCACTTCAGAATGGGAAATGATTGTAACAAACCACTTGCGAATTGATGCTTGTCCTTTACATACAAATAGGTAAGGTATCATGACATAATATCCATAACATCTTTATTCATTCCCAACCACCAATACTATCAATGAATACTGCAATATGTCATTTTCAAACTAGGGTACACTACCCACCTTGATTCATGAGACAAGAACATCAAATCTTTTCTTATTCCCATAATAAGAACAACACAGACACCAAAACAAATAATTCATTCAGCACCAACCACCCATCTAGAAGAGTACTCTCCACCTTTAAGACTTTCCATTACTGAATAACACTCTGGATACTCAAGACGACTCTCCTTGACTAGGATCAAAGATGTTGAATAAAATACTATGGATGCAAGGTTCATCTGCCCGTCCCTATCCAGTACAACCAGGTGAATCATAACAAAAAAGGCCATCATTTTCCACTCATAGATGGATTCCCAAACCACCTGATTTTGAGTTTGTTGACTCAGAGCATCTACAACACTATTGAATTTTCCAATTGTGTAAACCAAATCCAAGTCAAATGACTGAATTTATGTAACACATCCTCACTAATGAATGTTCAAATCATGTTGAGAGAGGATTTCCTTATTACATTAAAGATCGATCAACACCATGAATTTCTCTCCGAATATGTAATGCCTCCAACAATTTATGGAATAAACAACAGTGGCCAACTCAAGATCCTATATAGGGAAATTTATTTCATGAGGCCTCAACTGTCATGACCCATATGCTACAATCCAATCTTCCAACATCATCATTTCCCCAAGTACATCCCTGGACAAATCAAAAACATGGTATACCTCTTACCCAGTTCAAGTAAGATCAGGATCGGTACTGACGTCAACAACCACTTCAACTCTTGAAAATAATTCTTGGGTGCCTCAAACCAAACAAACATAAATATTATCTTGTTTGATCTTGAATGTGGAATTCCAAAATGAGAAGAATCATTAATAACCCATTAGTAGTAACCAGACAATCCCAGAAAACCTTGAACATTAGAAACATTATTGGGCTAATCCCAAGACACAAAAACCCTCACTTTCTGTAGATCCTCTAACACACCTACCTTAGAGATAATGGGAGCCATAAAATTTTCTTTATTAATCCAGAAATGAAATTTTGAGTTCTTAGAATAAATTCTAATCTCTATTGTTGTACTAAGGACAATGTAAAGATGTTTTGATTAATCTTCATGAGTTATAGATTACACCATGATGTCATCAATGAAGAAAACTATTAATTGATCTAGATATGGTTGAAATATTTAGTTCATTAAGCCCATGAACATAGCTAGTTCATTGGTAAACCAAAATGGAGTCTCCAAAAACTCATACAACCCATACCTGCACTTTTAATATATGACACTATATCTGAAGGCCTCACCCTAACTAGTGATATCACAATCTCAAATAGATCTTAGAAAACATCAATGTACATATTAGCTAATGAAAAAAAATCTTATATTCAACGAAGAGGGTATATATTTATAACATTCATATGATTAAGATTCTAGAAATTTATATATATCTTCAATGATCCATCTTCCGTCTTTGAAAACAACATAGTAGACCTCCATGGCGACGTACTTGGTCAACTAAAACCTTTTTCTCAAATTCATATAATTGTTCTTTTATGTTCCTAGAGTAATTCTAGTTCAATTATATATGGAGGAATGGAAACTGGATATGCTCCCAGCTGTAACTATTTTATAAACTCAACGTCCCTCTCAGGTTGAATCCATGATAAATCTTCATGAAAAACACCCTGAAACTGATCCACCACATGATTAAATACATAATTCACAACTCCTCCATCATCTAGAAGAATATAAGTAACTAGGGATTTTATTTCTCCCAACTATTAGAAGCTAAACCTACATATATCACCTGAACATCCCATTCACCATGATGGGCATACATATCTACATAAACATACATGAACGTTACCCAATGGCAGAAAAAATTTATATGGGCCCAATATAACATGAGATATTCCATACATAAAATTTGGTCATAAATCGACATATTGTGGAAAAACAAGTCCCACGTAAAATGGAACCCACCTTCTACTATATCAGAATCCTTACATTGTCTAATATACTCAGTTCACACCCCCAAAAAAGTATCAATTGACATAAACCCCCACACATATTCTTTTGGTAGGCCCAACACAACTAAAATATACGAATATATAAAATATTGTCGGGGACCTGTGTCAAAAAAAAGCATTCAAAATTGTGTATGATAAAAGTATTGTACCTAAAATAGTAGATGGTACAATATTTGCAAAACCCAATGTAGTCTGAATACTGTAACGCATGCATGTCCTTCTGATCTAGGCTCTAACCTAAATACATAGCACTATACTTCCCTACTAGGGTGTAAGATCTCACCCTGAAGTTCCACATTCACCACCCCAATCGGTACAGACCATAGGGATCCATATGCCTATCTTATATGGGGTAACTGACACCCTACCTATACTCATCATTAGCCTTGACCTTCCATAATTTCCTGACTATATAATGTTCCTTCAGAACCTCTACACATTCCGTAATCTACCTCACCCTTGGCACTCAAATGGTTTTTGGGAGAACTAATTACACTCATGTCCCAGCCTGCTACCCTGATAGCAGAAAACATGATTAGAAACTCGAGAAACTAGTTCCCTTTTCGGGCGATGATGTACACCACTACCCAAGTGAAAATTCTCGAAGTGGAACTTCCTAAAATCAGGGTCTTTAAAAATAATTCATCCAACATGATCTATATGATTAATTATAGAAGACACCTTCAGGTTTCCATCAGATATAAGGTAATCATCCACCACTTCAGAAACCCTCTATAAATGAAAGATACTCACTTGTGATGTGATCTCATAACTGAGTCCATCTTGGAAACATCTCAACGTGGCCACCTCATTCCCCACAAAATTTGGAACAAAATTTTACAGGTCACTAAAATAGATAGAATATTCCATGACCATCATAGATCTCTAGGTCAACCTCAAAAAATACACAACCTTTTCTTACATCAAGGTTTTAGGATACAAGTGTTCTAGAAACTTATCCAGAAAATATTTCAAACCCATACTATCAAATTGTTTGGTATAAACCAGAATATCCCACCAGTGTTTCTTCTATACTCAAAAAACATAAGTTGTTAGCAAGAACCACTTATCTAAAAGAGTCTCTAAGTGATCCAAATTCTTTTGAATATACTCTATCTATAATTCTTCCACCTTAGGTACACCCTCTTGAGAAAATGTCCGAGGTTATTACAAATGAAACTCCCTGGTTTGCTCAAACATACTCTATACAACCCATATTGGGTCCCTTTCCATCAAATATATGAAATGAGAAATTTTATCAAAGAAATTATCTTCTCCCCTATTTCCCTGAATCTCTAGGTTTTCTTTCTCCACTTCTGGAGGAACATTCTTAGTGACATCCTATTGTTCCTCACTTGTAGAATGTCATCATGGTGGTATTTCGCTAAAATTCCAAACACAACATTTAGAACACATAACATAATTTTTTCACAATCCATATAATAGAAGGATCTATACCATCCATAAACAAATCCTTTCCCACACTATCCGAAAAGTTATTATCACATCCCAAACACTACCCTTTACAATCACTGATGGATAACATTGGTCAACCAATATAAAGTGTTATAGTTTAACATTACAAACCATTTCAAATCTATTTTTGTACTTGCAATGAAAATCATTATCCTAGGTACTTTTCCTTTTTATCATATTGTCATGACCAAAATTTTGATTCACTTAAAACACATAATTAAACACAATTATTTAGACCAGTATTCAACTTTTTTTCCCGTTTAACCATTTATACCATTTTATTAGAAAGATTCTTCATTATGTTGTTCTAGAATGGTCAAATGTATTGTACCCTCTATATTCTACACAACATTCATGTGTTTTTACCTATCATGATGCATGTATCATTCATACTTAGGTGCCTATAATGATGCACGAGTGCACAATCCCATGCTATTTTGGACATGTTCTAAATATAGTAAAACTATCACACCAAAAAACAAGTCCATCACCCAATGGTGAAATATCATCAAATGTTACAATGCACAACAATTGAAATAATTCCACCCAAGGGGGATTGGGTTTTCCCTCATATGTGTGTTATATAATCCCATTCATGTTCTCATTACCAGGGACTATAAATTTCCTAAACTCCTATCTACCATCCTCAAATACTAAGTCAAACAAAATACCTCTTTGATACAGCATTGTAAGATCCATATCCCAATATCCACTAAACAAGGTCCCTAATTCAGGTCGCCACATGAACTCAAGAACAACTCCATGTATGCCATTGGATGTTGAGTAGCAGTGAAGCACTAATGATTCATGTGGACATATTATACCCTCATTACCAGAGTAATCCACTGTATATGATAAATAAAATATTGGAAACAAATGTAACAACCAATAGTCATTTATAACCAATAATCTCCAAACAAGTTACAAGTCATGATGAAATAATAAATTATGTCATGTCATGTGAATAATTGCAAAAGTGCAAGAAAACCCAAAAAAGGTAAAAATATAAATACCCCAAATGACCCTGACTCTATGTATGGAATCTCGTACAAATGAATCCCAATCCAAAATGAACTCATAAGAATAGGGCTTTTCCCCTTTTCTAACCTACAAGCATGAAGTCTGCTCTAGTACCCCATGGTGGCTTGAGTAAGATATGAGTACAACTCAGTAGGTCACCACTAATGGTGTCTACAAAATATCTAGTCTAAACAGAGAGTGCATGTATGTACTAATTAAAATACAAGTAAATAAATGATAGTTCGAGTTTGATTAGTTAACAATCGTTATTTAAACCATTTCTAACATTACTACCAAATTAATATTTGCATCTTCCTCAGTACTTAATTCATTAGAAAAAATAGTTCAATTGGATTATAATTTACGCCATCCATATAAGTGTTCATGGCATTTGTCTCTATGCATAATGGAATAATTCAAGTCCCTATCTAACTAGGTATAAACATTTTACAATCAATAAATCTCAATAAACTCAGAGAATCAGCCTAGGTAGTTTCATTGAATGAAACCATTAGGGTAATATATCATCAGTCTGACTCCTTATCCCATGAATTCCTTGGTGGGGTTAAAGAATATTTCCATATCAACCCATGGGAGTATCCTTAGACCTTTATCCCACCACCAAGCCATGTGAACATTCATATTAGTCTATTTTAGACACATATACCATATCAATACCCAACACAACCATCACAATTAAATATAATACTCCACAATAGTAGGTATGATAAATAATATTATGATATAACCCATTCACACGTGTTTCATTTACATTATGTTTCCATTTATCCCAATTCCCATTTCTTATTCCTAAACTCTCTATAAAAATTCATCAATTTAAATACATTATCCCATTTAACATTTTCAACAATTTCCACTTTTTAACCTACAAAACATGTTCACTATTTAAATTTATTGACCACCCTATTCATTTTATGTATAAAACAAAATCCCTTTGGAACATTCTCATTAATCCCTTTTTAAACCATTTCCATCTCAATCCAAACAACCCCTTAGGGCGTTATCAATACTAGTCCCAACTATCCTTAACCAATGTTATTTTTCAAATTACCAAACCATCAAGAAAATTTTGGTATTTACCAAATCAAAATACAATTTCATAATTTAAATTTCCATCACGGAAGTTTGGTATGGTCGTTACACCTCATGGGTGGCCCTAAATTTGTAAAAACATCCCAAATTCTTCCCACAAGAATCATGAGGGGTTCCATTTTTTATTTATTCCCCCCATTTTACTAAATCTCACTAATCGAATCAAAACCAAAACAAAGGGGAAATAAGAACATAATATTATATCCACAAATCCATATAAAAACAATGGGATATAAATTGTACACCACCTAGCCCGAATTAATTAAAACACACACTATTAGTCATATCATTAGATTCCGATCCAAACCCCTTTGAAATACAAACATTGGTTCCCATGAATTTTTTTATATATTTAGAAGATTATGGGTGAAACAATGAACCCTAATCTAGAAAATAGAATAAAAGGGATGTGTTAGACATACCTACAACTTCGATCCATAGCCAAAATTGCTCCAAATGGCCTAGAATAGAGGGTGAATTCCACTATAGAATTTTGGTTCATCCATGTTTTTCACTAGGGTTTATATGGAGGAAATGGGGGATAAAATTGGATAGAAACTTATGAATACCAGAGTGGAAATTTTGTAAATTTCTCAACTATAATGGGGTGCATGTTATACCCCCACAGTTTTCTAAACATTGTGAAAACTATGTGCAAGCCACTTTCTAAGGGAAGTAAGGTCACACAGTTACCTTGAGAGTCTCGCCTGGTTTGACTAACTGTTCACCAACCGTGTGTAATGCCACTGTCCAAAGTTTCATTGTTTTTTTAGGAATGTCGAACAGTTTTCTTAAGCATGCAAAAACTGTGCGCCTCAGACCGATTGGTCTTGTTTTCTATCTTTTCATTTCACAACCATAAGAACACCCCAAAGGACCCTTATACACATAATGTACATTTAGTTAATGAAACCCAACTAATTAAAAGAAAAATTTTAACAGAACATGTGTCCATAGATCCAGTATCCTACAAAAACCCTTATGAAGCATGTTACCTTGAAGTAGATTCCACAATAACATGATAAAATAAATAATTATAAAACCATTATTAGATGTTTTTGGTTTCCATGTGAAAAAATATTCCCTGAATTTCATTAAAGATTTAATTTTTCATAGTCAGGTGTTGTTGAATCATTGTAAAATGTTGACTTAGACATTTACATTATGAAATTACATAAAATAACAATATTAATTATTAATAATTCCTTTGAGTTTGGATTCCCTGAAAAGAATAACACAGTCCTTATTTTCTATTGAATTATCTTATACAATATTTATATTACTATATGTTGTAAGAAAGTGTTTGGGTAGAAATTCATGTGACATTTATTTCTATGTTTTGAAAAATGATAAGCACACTTTGTGGTAACTTGATGAGACATAAAACAATTTATATTGTTAAAATTGTTATTTTATCATTTATAAGAATTTTTATGTACTAAAATAACCTTACCTCACATGTTATGTCAAGAGTGGTTTATTATGGGAAGCATGCCTAATGTTGAAATCATTTTTTGGTAACTAGTGAAGTTATAGAATAAGATATTTTAGCATGTATCATGTTTAATATGTTGAATATAAATATTTTATTAGAAAAATTTTATCCTCGCTGATATATATATATGTTTTCCTAATCCATTAAAATAATTAAAAAATGCTTCATCTATGTGTGATAATGTATGAAGCACATTAAAAAAACATGTTCAGTTTTTAACATGTATCTAGAAAGAATGATTTATTTTGATGATTTAAAATATATGATGTGCATGTAATGTAGGGTTTTAGTTGAAAATAAGAACATCTCATGTACCAAATTTAAAATTAATATTGGATGTACATTTACATTTATAATAATATGGACCTTGAATGTTATTCTTAATCATATTAAACACGGTGTGTGAAGACAACTTGTGTTGAGTTTCGTCATTATCTTAAATACAAGTTAGAACAATTGTAATGTAAGGAAATATGTTTCACTAAAAACAACCTATAAATTTTTATTGTTGTTTATGGTTTCATTTTATATCATTTCATTGAATTATAGATATAACATGATAAAAATAATGGTTTTTGGAAACCGTTTTTTCTCTATGATTATCATGGATTATGAGACCCTTGAGATAAATTTGTGATTGTTATCAAATTTTATTAAAATTATAATCAATTATATATTTATAATAACCCAATTCCATAGGAAAAATTTAAAATTTTGTGAAAGTACCCATGCTAAATAATGAGATGATGTAACATAATACAATAGATAATTATTGAAGATGGTATGTTTTGTTGATAGGTGTTATTATGATTATTTTAATTCTATATTTGATGTGTGAATAAAAAAATCATGTATGTGAAGAGGGAAAAACTAATCCCAAATCAAGGCATGTTATACTTTGATTTGATTAAAACATTGCGGGTGAGTTAATTCTTCCCAAGGAGGATAATATCTTGACATGGGAAAGGTAATTTATTGATTTGTGTTCTTGGGGATTTTATGTTCGATGATAATGATTAAAATTAGTTGGTTAAGTGTAGATGATGATTTATAGAAGTTTATTAGGAGAAAATAGTGTTTGTTTTTGGATGATAGGGTGGTGAGGTGATGTGGTTGTGAGAGATTTCTACATGATGTTTTTGTTGGTTAGTTTGTTTGTCTAGTGGTTGTGCTTTGTAGTTATGATGATCTATATCAATAGAGACTTGTGGTTTTTTCAGTGGTATGAGTTGTATAGTGTTGTTATGTGTTTGTACTTATTTAATCCCTATCCTCCTATAAAATGGTTAATCACCTAAATTAGGTTATAAAAAATTGCTAATAATTAATAAATATGGGCATTCCATCCATGAATAAATCTTTTTATAATGGAAGTGATGAAAATATTTGACTAATATCTTTTTGGTTTGATTTTTATGATTGATTTTATATTTATGACATGTTTTATGACCGAAAACATATGAATAGTGGAAAATTATTTTCCACATGAAGATGAGTTATATTAAGAAACTTTTTAAAACCTTGTGGTGGAGTTAGTTCCACCCAAAGTGGACAATATCATGGTGAGGTGGACGAGTTCATTTGATTTGAGTGCCATCAAAAACTCTACCTATATTAATATGAGTTCCTCAGTTGGTTAGGAATTGTTTTGAATTTTTTCCTTAATATTATCCTATTAAATAACCCTTTGTTATCAAACATTGGAAAACATACAAATTGATAAAATGGGTAGTTTCAAAATTATTCTTAATTAAATAAAAATGATTTTGAAGGAAATTACTCGTTTAAAACTATGAATATTGAATTGAGTTGAAATAATATTTATTTTTGATTACTTGATATGTATCACTTTATGTGTTTCTTATAACCATCTATGTTGGCATATTCTTGTTTGAGAGGTATCTTCCCCAGGATATTATTCTAAGATATTTTATATATTGAACTTCTTTTTCCATGTGATTGTTGTATTCCAATTAAATCATGAAACATGAGTGGTATCTCATAGGTTGGTTGTTCAAACTAATATTCTCTTTCCTTCTAGGTTTTTTATTCTTGAGGAGAAAAAACTTCCCTAGATCTGGTGATGTGGAGACCTGATGGCATAGAGGAGTGTACATGGGAGAGTGAGACATAGATGTGAGCCGAGTACCTGAAGTTATTTTGAGTTTTTTCCGTCTTTTTTTTCTTTGTGATGTGTTTTTAGGTCCTATTTATTTTATGAGATATATTTTTTTCTTCCATGATGTAATTTCTGTTTTGTGATCTATGATGATTACCCAACTCGGGAAAAAGTGAACACGAGATTCCTAATAATGATGCATTCTAATACAACGTGATTAAAACCATACAGGCGAGCTAGTGATGTCTAAAGAGGATAGTATCTTGACATGGAGAACTGAATTCCATGATTCTAATTCATAGGAACAATCTAATAAGGAAGTTTATTTTTTGATGCCAGTTTTTTCAAATAATATAAATCAACTAAATGTGTAGAAGTTAAAAAATGGACTCATAGATTGTTTTTAAAAAAATCTGACTCACTTTGTTTCATAAAGTCCATCTTAATGATAAGAATTTGTATGGTTCTCATCTTATTCTCATTGAATCTAGAATAAAATGGTTGATCATACTGAGAACTCATCTTATAGGAAATATATTGTCTTCAAATTCACTCTGGATCCTGTATGGAAAGAGTGATCGTGTTGATACAGAATCATAGTCCGCATGATGAAGATAAATAAAATGTGACGATGCTTTGACAATATTTCGGTTCTCATAAGTCATGAATTTATGGTAAAACAAGTGATACAATCACGATGATATAATGGGGTAGTGAACGATAAGCATCCAATCATATTTAAAATGATCAGATTTGAATGGGGAAAAAATGAGTCCTAGATATCGTATTTAGGATAATCCTAATCAAGATTATTATATTAGGTAAAATAAGATTCATTATGAGAATGAATTAAAGTGGTTTCTAAATAATTAGGAAGTTAAAATTATTTTAATTTGATGCAAAATATTTCAGTAGCCGATCATCATTGTATTTAAATAATTCACCTTGAAAGAACAAAGTTGGTAAACAAATAATAATGAAATCATTAGATTCATAAAATCTGATAACGTTTGTGGAAAATTTTTTGTTTATTGAATCAGGTTAGGAACCATAAAAATTAGCGTAAGAACTATTTGAGGCCAATGAGATAACAAATATGATCAACAATGTAGTCAACCCATTTAAAGGGGTAGAATTTCTTTTTTTTATGTTTATGTGTGTCAAGAAAATAGATGAGGATGATGTTTTGTATTTCAATTGAATCAAGAGAAGAGTTGAAGAAAAAAGTTTTATGTGTTCTCAAGGGGGATCTTGAAATTTAACGGACTATTTTTATTCAATTGGTGTAGGTAAATCGTATTTAAGAAATTAGATTGAGCCAATTAGAATCAACAGTTGAAATCAAATTGACAAATTGATTTTGAAATGGTGATTGAAAAAGAAAACTCATTAAAGAGATAAAGTTTAAAGAAGATTTGATAAGATTATAAAAGAGTTGACAAAGTCATAAATTCACTTGAAATTCAATGGAAATCCTGATTTTTGTGAATTTGGTTGTGTGAGAAATTTTTTGGGATTCCTGTAAAAATATCTAATTGGTCACATATAAAAGTTGAGTGTACTTTGTACATTTTCTACCAGAGGTATTATTCAACTGATAAGAGAGATAAGATATTCTTTTTAAGAGAGATAAATGGTTTTCCATATTAATCAGTTGTTGAATATGTTTTCATAGAGAGAAGTGATAGGAGAATATACAATATCACAACTGTGTATTCAGTTTTTCATTGTTTTCACCTATGTATTAGATTATTCTTTTCCCCATATACAGTGGGTCATTATATCAGACTCAATAATTGTATCAGGTTTTTGTTATTGGTATTTCTGGATTGAGGAAGAAGGAATTAGGAATTTTCTCAATTGTATTCTAGAAAGAGAAACAACTATTGTATTGGGAAATCAGATTTGAATATTGGAGTGGGTATATGAGATTGGTCAATTGGATCTAGAGAATTAGATTGTAAAGATTTTACTTGAAAATAGGATCTGAATTATATATCAAATTCCTGGAAGTTCTCACCATATTATGGGAAATAAATTGAAGAATTGCTTTCAAAGAATAAATGCTGAAATTGAAAAGAAGCACATGTTACATGAGTTGTTACACAAACATTGTTTTACCCAGTTTGTATTAAAAAGGGTTCAGACACACTTTTGGATTGTCTTCAAAGTGATTCACGAGTGAAAGGGTATATCCTAGTAATTTTATTTTAAGGATTGATTTATAGTAGATTTTTTTTATTGGATCATTTCCAAACCATACGAAGGACATATCTATTCTTATTGAATAATGAACCTTGAAAATACATGTATTCCTTTTGATGTCTATTTGAATATTTTTTAGTAGGAAATGATGTCTTTAATAAGAGGTGACAATTTTTTCAAGGAAACATAAAAGAAAATGTATCACTAATTCACCTCCTCCCCCTATCAGTGATAGAATCATCCTGATTGTAAAATTTCATGTGGTATCAGAGTTACATTTCCCTCTCTTATTCTTGGTTGATATGGAATTTGAATTGTGTGAATAGTAATGGTATTAATTGTTTCTATGGAAATAATTATCATATCCAAAAATATAGAATATTAACTTATCTTATTTCTATTGGACCTGATGTTCTTGAAGCTGCAAAAGATGGGTGTCCTCTTATAAATAATGAATTTCCTCTTAAATCTATTGATAAGAAGAACCTTGAGAATGATGAGAGGGTCAACAATGATTTCTTATCATCACTTTATGAAAGCTAATTCTTAAGGGTGAATGGTGTTTCCATAGTCAAAGGTATATGGTATAAATTGAAAATCATATATGAAGAAAATAAAAATGTAATGATGGAAAAAATTAAAACTCTGGAGATTGAAGTATGAAGATCTAAATATGGGTGGATATGGATTTTTTATAGATATATTTAACAGAGTAGATGATATTTTCAGTACTATCAAATGTCTTGGTGAAATGTTATATGATTCTACAGTTGTTGAAACGATATTGAGAATGATTCATGGTAATTTTCATGAAACTTTATCTTCACTAGAAGACATATATCCTCAAATATTATCTATAGATTATTCTAATAGAACTCTCTTTATTTATGAAATTAGAAAGGAAAAATATATAAGAAGAAAAAAATTATTTAATGGAGAAATTTATTTCAAGGTTGCTAAGAAATAAAATTCCATGAAGATTCTTATGGAAGATGAAGTTGGTGAATCTGATTATGAAAATGTGGTATGAAATTTTTTTTTATAAAATTTATGTTTCATTTATAAAAATGTGAAATTAGTTACATGTAAATACAGAGGGATACATACCTAGAAAGTTTTTGAATGTGGATTAATTTTTTATTTTGCAGAACATTGTTCTCAACTAAATTAGGAAGCGGATAATGATGAATAATAAAGAAGGAAAAGTTGATTGTGGAAGAAATAGGGATATAAAGTAACATCATATTTCATGGAGAAATATTTAAATTCATCAAATCCAAAAGAAGATGTTTCTAATTAAAAGATAAAGAACAAGAAATTTGTGAATCTAAATCTGAAAAAAATGGGTAAGTATTAGGAATACTTTTATTGAAAAATAGAATGATGAAGAATTAAGAATTACTAGTTCCTAGGTAGATGAAATTGAACCTAAAATTCATTGGAATGAAGAGTTTAATGAATGTTTGAGAAAGATGAGACATCCTGAAAAGAAAACATAAGGTTGAAAATTGAATGTTTCTCAATAAGAAATGAAAAATTTATTTTTTATGATAACTAAAATCAGTTTAAAGTGATTTATTATTTGAATAAATCTCTTGAGTAATAAAATAATCTCAATGATAATTTGGAGGTTATATTGAAGGAAAAAGAATAATATTTGGAACATGTGCTACAAAAACATCCAAATGCTTAACAGATAAATACAATTTTCAAAAACTCTATTTTTAAATTTTGTGAAAGATCTAAAAAGGATAAACCTAATAAGTATAAAAAGCATACCTTTAAATGTTAATAAGTCGTATGGAATTATTTCTAGAAATAACAATATTGGAAACATCTTTTATGTGAACAAAACCAACAAATTTTGAAATTCAAAAGTTCCAAAGAACCTTGATTATGAAAATGTTCTGAAACATTATGAATCTTGAAAATTTTACAATAAATTAGGTTTCGATAAAGCGGAAATGAAAATGAAAGACTCTAATTGATAACATAATGGTTGGTGGCATAAAAAAGAATGAGAAGAAGGTGGATAAAAATGTATTCCCAATTCTAGTTAGTAAGGATGTTTTATAGGAAAATACTCTTTCTATGGTTGTTTCTGGTATTGTGTCTGAACCTGATATATGTAAAATATGTTTTGGTTTAACCAACAACATTACTATTATCCCAAATGTTAATAAATTCAATGTTTTATGGGGAGTCAATCTCCGCAATGAAACAATTCAGAGAATTTTTTTTAAGAAACCTAAAAAGGTTGGAGTAAATTTTAAAAATAGGTTCTATCCTTTGGAAACTATTTTTCCAAGGTGCAAAATACCTAGACACTTTTCAAATTTATTACTTTTTTTGGGGAAAAAAAGTTTTATAAAATTTCTCATAGGATGAAGGTGAGGAATGAAAAGTAATCATAAAAGATGTTGTTTTTAAACTATATTAAAATCTACAAATGTAGAAAGACCATGCATTATTTATAGTTGGTGTTATTATCATGTGACTGGAGACCTAAAATTTTTAAAGGATGTGAAATATTTTGAATAAGGAATAGTGAAATTAGGCAATGATAAATCCTTGAAAGTCAAAGGAGTGGGGTCAGCCGTCTTTGGGAATAAAAAGATGAAATCAATGAAAAGTTTGTATGTTGATTGGCTAAAACACAATATTAATTGTATTTCACAATTATGTGATGAGGGTATAAAAATTATCTTCATATAAGATTAGTTTTTTTGAAAAGTTAAGGATATGGAATGATTATTATAGGATGATAATTTACAAAATGAATTTTTTTTTCAGATTAGTGAAATAAAAAACTCTCGTTACATGAGTATAGTGGAAGAAAATAAATTATGGAATAAAAGTTTGGGAAACATGTGCCAAATAAATAAGTGAAATATTATAAAATAGATAGTTTCTAAGACATTCCTATTTTTCTATGAAGAATATTTTGAACCATACTATTTTTTATAATAGAAAAATTACAAACTCAGTGCATTAAAAAGTTGATATCTTTTAAAAAAAATACCCTTGAGCTAATTCATTTGGATATCTATGGTCCAATGATAAACAAAATCAAGAAATAGATATAAGTATTCCATTACCTTCATTGATTAATTAACTCTCATTACTTTTTTTATGTATATAAATCATAAGTCAGATTCTTTGAAATGTTTAAAAGCATCAAAAGGAAATATGGGAAAGAATTAGAGTACTCATATATGAGGTTTGGAACTGATAATTGTGGTGAATATAGAATAAAAGATTTTAAAATCTATCATTAGAAGCATGGAATTTACCATGAGTAATGTACCCCATAAACTCCAGAACAAAATGGGGTTTTTGAAAGAAATAATATATGTTTGGTGGAAATGGGAGGAATTATGTGACATGAACATGATAATTCTCACTACTATTAGAGGCAAGCCATGAGTACTACTATTTACATCCAAAACTGATGATTCTGTTGGAAGAACTCACATATGACTCCATATGAACTCTTTTATGAACAAAAACCAATTATGAAACACTTAAGAGACTTTATGAGTCCAATAATTATAAAAACGAATGGTGAAAACCCTTGAAAGTTTGAGTTGAAAGGTGAAGATGGAATTTTTCTAGGATATTCCCTAGAAGTAAGAGGATATAGATTTTTTCAAAAAGAAACATGAATTTTTTTTGATTCAATTGATGTGAATGTGAATGAAAAGTCATAGGAAGATAAACATACTCGGGCATTTGAGAAATTTGAGCATGATTATTTTGAAACCAATTATAATAAGTACACACATAATTATAATCCTAGTCAATGTGAATAATTAGACTCATATATATCTATTTATGAGGATGATACTCGAAAATCTCATCATTGGATGAGGAAACAAGTGGAAGCTCAAAACATTATTGGTGATCATCATCAGTTATTTCAAACAACATGAACCACCAATTCCATTAAATATACTTATATGTATTCAAAAAGAAATCTGAATGATATGAAAGAAAATTTTGATCATCCATAGTGGGTTCAATCCATGAATGAATAATTGCTTCGGTTTGAAAAGAATTAAACATGGAAAATCATACCCAATATAGTAAAAACATTATTGGTACAAAGTGGCTATTCTAGATTAAGATGAATGAATAAGGTGATGTGATAATTAATAAAATTATTCTGCAAAGGGTATTCACAAATTTAAGGTATTGATTTTGATAAATCATTTTCTATGGTGGAAATATTAGAAACAATCAGAATTTTTCTTTTTGTTGTTGGACAATGAGGTTATAATATCTTTCAAATATATGTTAAATCCATATTCATTAATGGTTATCTTGATTAGGATGTTTACATTGAACAACCTGGTGGAATTTATTTTTGGAAAGATGAAAGTTATTTTTTCAAATTAAAGAAGGATTTGTATGGGCTAAAATAAGATCCAAGAGAATAGTATTCTAAAATGGAATCTTGTTTAATAAATATGGTTATCAAAAAATAATGATTGGATAACAATATTTAAGTTCCAAAAAATAAAGAGTATTCCCTCAGAGTAACCGTATATGTTTATTATATTATCATTTCTAGGAATAATGAGAGAAGTTGTGGAAGATTTTATGAAGATATGAAGAAGGTATTTTAAATGTCAATGCTTGGGGTAATAAAATAATTTCTTTGGTTACAAATTTCTAAAAAGAAGAAACATAAGTTTCCTTCCGAAAATAATTATGCTAATGAAATTCTTCAATGGTTTAGAGTGGAGAAATAAAAACTTTTTTCCACACCTATTTATGTGGGAACAAATTTTTCTAATGATAAAGAAGAAAAAGAAGTCAATCAGAATGATTATCTAATGCTTGTTGGAAGTTTGTTGTATTTGACTTCTCAAGACCTAGAATTTTATATATTGTTACCTTATGTGAAATATTTCATATTTCTCCAAAACAATCATATTTACATAATAGAAAAATAATTCTATGATACATAGAAGGAACAATAAAATTTTATAATCATATATGACAGCTCAAATAGTATTGATTTTATTGGGTATTCAGATACTGATTGGAAGGGGAATATTGATGATAGAAGATCCATATCTTTTGTTACATTTTTTGGGATGGAATTGTGTTAGTTGGAATTAAAATAATAATAATTCACTATCTCTCATTAAAAATAAAGTTAATTATGTTACTGTTACTCAAGCCGCTAATCAACTTATGTGGATGAAAACTGAATGAGAATGATTATATGTTGAAGTGAAGTTACCCTTTCTCTTAGGTTCTGAAAACCATAGTACAATCAATCCCACCATGAATCTAGTTCAACATTATCATTCAAAACATATTGACATCATATATCATTTCATCAATGTATAATGTGGTGAAAAATGACTTCAATCCAGATTATGTTCCATCATCGGAACAAGTTACGGAAATTTTCAAAAAATAACCTTTACTGAAGTAATCATTTTCAAAATATAAGTTTAACATTGGTGTCCAACCTCTTTATATTCAAGTTTGAGATATGTGTCTTTTTCCCCTCTCTCATAATACCCGTGGATAGCGTTTTCAAGGGGGAATTGAAAATTTTCATAAATATATCCATTTGTATGCATGACAAAGGGGGATTTGTGGGTACGATATGAATTATACATTTTAGTGTTTGTGAACCTTCCAAAAGGATTATTAAATTGGTTGTAAGAAACAAATTTTTTTTTTCTATGAAAGGCGATGAATATAAGAATTAATGGAAGAAATGTTGAGGAAGTTTCATAATCATTTCTGTTGGAAAACATGGTTTTGTTATCAATAGTTATTATTTCCTACAATGTGTTTTCACATGTAGGATTAAAATTGTTGATAAGTAATCCATTGCTTCAGGATACAATGTTTACTAATTTCTGAATCTTAGTTGACAAAAAATCAATATGGGAAGATTTTTTCGGACCAAACTGATGAGGAAGGTGTTTGTTTTCTATTTTTATCTTTTGTTTTCAAAGAAGATAAACCAAATAACTATTTAAATGTTTAAAATCAGACCCATATATTGTTTTTAGAATAACTGATAACATTTTTTTAGAAAGTCCATCATAATGATAATAATGTTTAGGGTTGTAATCATATTCTCACTAAATCTAGAAAAAAATGTCGATCGTATTGTTAATTCGCCTTTCTCGAAGTAAATGGGTATTGTATTAAATCTATATTCAGTATGGAAGGAGGAATCGTATAGATGATGAATCAAAGTTTTCATGACTATGATAAATCAAATGTGGTGATTCAATACTAATCATAGAGATATAATTAATCATGAGATTCTAGTAAAACATGGGATACAAGATTGATGAAAAAAATATGGAGTGAAAGAGAAGCATCTAATCATATTCAGATTGATCGGATCTGAATGGGAATGAAAAAGAGTGTTAGATATTGCATTCAAATAAATCATAATTATGTAGATTGTATTCTAGACAATCATATTCAGGAATTGAAATAATTAAAGAGGATGGTGGAGAATTATGAAGTTTCAATTCATTCAAATGTACATAGAATACCACAACAGCTAATCACTAAGGTATTAATATGCGTGATCATTAAAGAATAATGTTAGTGAACCCATCATAATTAGTTCATCAGATTTATAATAGTTAGGATTGTTTCTAAAAAATGTGTTGTTTCTTAAATCTGGTCAATATCCATCTTAATCTGTGGTATAATTTCTTAAGATAGTTGAGTGAAAAAAAGGCATAATCAACAATGTAGTAAACCATTAAAATGTGGTTGATTTACTTTGTTTGATGTATAAGTGGGTAAAGAAAACAAATGATGAATTTTTTTTATTTCAAGTCAATCAAGAGAAGATATAAAGAAATTAGTTATAAGTATTGATGTGGGAGCATGAAATTAAAAGAATTTCCTTATTCAATTGGTATAGAGCAATCATATTGGAGAAATAAGATTGAGCAAAGTAGAATCAACAATTGAAATGAAATTATAAAATTCAATCCAAACTGGTAATTAAAAAAGAAAATACAATGAATAGATAAGTTTGAAGAATATTTGAGAAGGTTCAAGAAGATTCAATGAATTCATCAATGAACTTATGATTCAAGGGAAATCGAGATTTCTGTACAATTGGATGAGTGGGAAACCTTTTTGGGATTACCACCAAAACCTCTCATGGGTCACCTATAAAAGGTGAAATTACATTGTACTTTTTCTAATAGAGGTATTTTTTATGAGAGAAGAGTGTGAAACATTCATTTGAGGGAGATAAATATTTTTCCATATTAACCATTTGTTGAAGAAGTTTCAAGGGAGATATGTGAAAGGAGAAGAGAAAATATTGCAATGTTGTATTCAGTTAATCAACATATTCATTTGTGTATCAGATTATCCTTTTCATCTTATTTAGTTAGTCATTGTATCAGGTTGGATAATTGGATTATGATTCTTGTATTAGGATTTCGATAATGGGAAAGTAGGTATGATTAATTTTATAAGTCATATTCTATAAAGAGATACCTATATCATATTACGAAATTAGATTTGAAGACCTTAGTGGGAAGATCATATTGGGAAATTGGATTTGGAGAATTGGAGTGAGAAGATCATACAGGACAATTAGATTTGAATTCTTATCAAAGTCCTTGTAGTTTTTACCATATTCTGGGTAAGAAATTCTAATTTTTTATTTCAAAGAATACATATGTGGTAATTGAAAAGAAACACCGGTAAAATGAGTTGTTACAAATACATTATCTTACCCTATTTTTTCTATGAGGGTGGACACCTATGTTTGTATTTCATTAAAAGTGATACACAAGTGAAAGGTATATCATACTCATTGTATTCCAAGGAATGATTTCTAGTGGATTGTGTGGTATTGAATCATTTACAAACCATACAAAGAATGTAGTTATTCTTATTGAATAGTGTACCTTTTAAATACTTGTGTTCCTTTGGATGTGTGTTTAAATTATTTTCATTAGTGTATGAAATTTTTAACAGGAGGTGAAAGTTGTATCAAGGAATCATAAAAGAAAATGTATCATTGATTCACCCCCACCTCTTCTCAATGATACAATCATCCTAACTGGTTACTTTCACCTATGTCTAGGAAAGTGTGGTTGTTTAGCTATTATGAGATTCTTGGTTAACAGGTTTGATTAGTGGCAGTGTTTTAGGTGTAAAAATATCCTTGGGATGTATCTCGAGGGATGGTTGTTTAGAACCTTCCTCTCTTTTATTCTTTTGTGATTTTAAATTCTCAAGGGCCAGAATATTTTGAATGGTATATGATGTAATGGTCTGAACCTTAAATCCCATTACATTACAAATAAATTGATGTTTTATGTATCTGGGGGTAGTCTAGGGTGTTTTGGTACATGTGATTCGTTCTAATAGGGAATCATTTCAACAATTTTCAAAATTTTCATTTTTCAAATAGTGACTCATCCTAGTAGTGAATCATCTAGAGGTGACTTATCTTGGTGGTGACTCATCTGGTAGTGACTTGTTTTGCAGTGATATTTTTGGTGGTGACTCTTCTCATGTTGAATCCTCCAATCAGTGGCTCATATGGTGGTGACGCAAACGGTGGTGACTAATATTGTTGTGACTTGTCTGGATGTGACCCATCCTAGTAGTGAATCATCTGGTGGTCACTCATCTGGGGTGACTCGTTTGGAGGTGACTCGTCTGGTGGTGACTCGTGTTGTAATTACTAAGGCTATGGTGTCTCCTATAGTGGTGACTCATCTGGAGGTGACTCATCCTGGCTATCACTCGTCTTAAAGTGACTCATCTGGAAGAGACTCTTCTGGTAGTGACTCATCCTTGAAATAACTCATTTGAATAGTTTTCCAGTCTGCCAAAATATTCTTATTTGTCTAGTTTTTCCCTTTTATGTATATTTTAAAATGAAATGAAAATAATGACTTAATTAATGATTTAAAATACCTTTTCAAAATGGATAAATCATATCATTAACATTTTAAAAGTTTATCACTGGTCTAAATGATTAAAACATGTGGTCTTGATGAGATTTACATTAATTGAAATTCAAAACTTTTTTTACTTCTGAACGATCATGATCTAATATATATAATGAAAATATCTATCCTTATCACATTTGGACTACAGTTATCTTGAGACCAAACGTCCAAAATCCTTCTTCCTTGGAGTTGAGTTACCATGTTTCTACAGTTAGTTCATGTTTTCCCTAGAGAGTTCCTATTGTATGTGCACTTCTATTTTGGGTGCAATAAGGACGTGTTAATCATCTTTCTTTCAGGTAGGTTTTTCCTTCATTTCTCTTTATATGTATCATGTGGGTGGGTTTTTTGTAATATATTATAAATATGGTAGAATACATATTAAAAATGATAATTAATCTACTTAAATAAAATTTAAAGGGGAATGGTAATGCAAAGTATTATCTTACAACTTTTTATTAATTTTATTTGATTTGTTTTGATATTACGATTATATTGGCATAATTGTTTAATGAGAATTATGTTAATGGGTGGATTCATTATGTTGTAGTGACTTTATTTTGAAATCCATATTTTTTTATTTAATAGTATAATTGTAGACAATAAACTCATTAACCATATATATCAAGTTAATGGCATTCATACCAAAGGATTCTATGGCTTATGTGAAAACAGCCTTAAATAAAGAAGTGAAATTCAATAAGTTCCCATTATTTTCGAAATCTCTAAGTGACTTATGATGAGGTATGTGATGTGATGTGTGGAATGTCTATAGTTATTTTTTGTGTTGGTGTATATAATGATTAGTATCTAAATTATGATGTGTGTGGGGGACGTGGATGTGATGCAGTTGTGAAGTGGGTCTATTGTGGTTATGGTATGGTTACGCAGTGAGGATGTGATACTAGATGTGGATATAAAATGATCTGGTTATGGATATTGGGCTATGATATTCTAATTGTGTTTGGTGGTTGTTTTTTTTCTTTTTACCAAAGTGTTAATTAAATGAAATAATGATTTTAATTGGGTATGATTATAAAGGGGATAGACGATGCGATGTATAGATTAAATGGTTAATGTTTATATACATACAAATTGGTTAGAAATATGAAACATGTATTTATAACTAAAATAAGATTCTAAAACATTGTGTGGAAATAAATTAAAGTGGTTGTTCGAGTGGATTTTGTTAACAAATAGAGACTCTGGAAAATGGATTAATGACTAATATATGAATTTGGAAGTTTTTTTGTTGGTATGATTTTATGCGTTTATATGTGGTAGTGATTTTTCTGATTCAATGAGATGTTTAGTTATTGTTTTAAACCCATAGTATAGGCTTTCGTGTTGCATCAATATATGTTTTGGGAAAGAATTCTTCAAGGTAACATTGAATAATTTTTGAGGTGATTGTGTTTGCTGATACAGTGGGTTTGTTTGTTGAAAAAGTGGGTTTCCATGGTGATTTGTTGAGTTCCAGTGATATTTTTGACAACCTATGTTGAAAAAGAACCATGAAAAATTAATGGGTTATCTATAGGCATTACAAAAATAACATATATAAGGTGGCATAATTTTACAACGTTTTCACAAATTTTGGGCCTCAAAATTATAAAATGGAGTAACCAATTTTTGGAAAAGGAATTTTCACAAAATATTGAAGATGGTATGGGATATTTCGTTAATATAATGATTTAGGATCATAATGTTGAAATATGGAAATGGCATGAAGTGCATGAAATAATTAGAGGTCCATAAAAGATGAGGTTGTGTGAAAGAAACTTTCACACCCAATGGGATGTCCAATAGGGTTTTGCGCACTCAAGGAGGATCTTTTGAAACATATAGAATCTTACACATAGGGGTTTGATATTCTTATAAATAAGAGCCTACCCCCCTTATTCGAAGCATCTCGACACTTAGAGGGAATCTGAGCTCCATATTGCATATGAATTTTAAGCAAATGGTGTTGCACGAAAGATTTAGAGTTGCATGCAAGATAAAAAAGTCGTGGATAAGATTTGAGTAGCGTTTAAGATTGAAGATGCAGTCAAGGGATGTTTTTCCACAAAAGTGGAATCATGCCCTCAAGGCATTAAAGTTTCACACAATATGTAGTAATTCCTTCTTGAAAGATTTGAGGTTTCCTAGTAATAATATGGAAAGGTTTTATTCATCAGTGGATGAAAGTGGAACTTCAATAGAGTATCTACTTATAGTTAAGGATGCATTCATTATAGATAATGAAGGGACACACAAGTCTTTAAACTGTGTGTGGATCTTTTGATGAATTAGTGAGAACAATTCAGTTGAGAGATATGTGATCTTTCATTTTTTGAATGGTTCTAAACAAAGACAGACAGTGAGTTTTCATGGAAAATTTAAACAGAAGTGCGGTTATAGTGGATTTGATACATTTTCATATTGCTGATGTATACTCCTTGGATATATATAAGGTAGGGTGAACCAAGTAAAATTTGTGTGTACAGTGAATGCTTTAATATTTTTCATACTTTTTTATAGGAAAGAGAGAGAAGAGATTTTTTTCTAACAACCAAATAGGATAAAAAATGGGCAATTGATTTAATATGTCATACCCTGATTCACCCCCTGCCCCCTCGTGGTATCTATCCTAATAGACCGAAAAATATGTATATAAAAATTATATTATTTTTATTTCTATACCCACATAGCCTATATAAAAGACTTTGTACCAACACCAGCATAGTCACATGGTGGTGTCTTTCCCAACATCCCGGTGGGAGGATGGATGGATGACCACCCGCTCTTCCCTACTCCCTTTATTAATCGATAATGGACCATGTTTCTTTAGAAACGTTTTGAGGTGTCGTATCATGTGTATTTGGGATGATTTGTGATGTGTTGTCCTAA
Source organism: Viscum album (assembly GCA_963277665.1). Classification (NCBI taxonomy): domain Eukaryota; kingdom Viridiplantae; phylum Streptophyta; class Magnoliopsida; order Santalales; family Viscaceae; genus Viscum; species Viscum album. Next base: position 229,622,391 of record OY728162.1, read on the forward strand.
GTGTATTTGGAATGAGATATGATGTGGTGTCCAAGGTGACTATAGGATGAGATGTGATGTTTGACCTCAGTGTGTGAGGATAGTATGTGGCGTGACATGATGTGATATGGTGGACTAGGTGTGTGTGTGTAGGATGTGATGTGATGTGATGGCATTTTGAAGATGTGGGAGCACCATAATGTTAGGTGTTGGGGTGTGAGAGTAGCTAATAAGGGGGAAAGTATTGATGGGTACCCTAAAAATGATGTTCATTATATTATATATTATTATATTATGTTGAATTGTTTGGTGAGTGAGCCTTGGTGTGGTTAGGGTTTTTTATTTTTATAACTTTTTAGGTGATGTTTGATTGTACTACATTCACACAGGTGAATTAGTTTGATATTCTCACATGTTAATGAGAGACTTTGGTTTTCCTACTGAGTATAACATTATAGTCACACTACATGTATAAAAAGGTTTTCTAGATTCTAGGAGGGATTTGTGGACCATGCTAAAAAAATTTAGTTTAGACTGTTGGAGATATTATTGGGTCACTTCTATAGAATTTATTTGTTTTAGGATTTCTTTTGGAGACATATATATATATATATATTTTATTTTCACATGCATTTTTGGTTGGTTTTGGTTTTCTTATATATATATATATATCATGGAGTTTATTATGGTAGATATATCCTATCTCCTAATTTTGTTTTCTTATAGAGGGTAATGTCTCCCATATTGTGATATTTTTATATCGTCGGTGCTAGTGCCCATCCTAGAGCCTACTGGAGGTGGGGATTGCAGGTAATTATCTCCCTCCCTTCATTGTTATATATATAGAGGGGGGAAGGGGGTCATGATATTATTCATAAATGTTTTAGATATTATTCCATTTCATTATTTCATAAGTTACAATATATTTATAATTTGGTTATTTAAATTTTATCATTAAAACCATATTCATTGATGTAGTTCTTTCTATGATTAAATTTTTTTTTGTCAATAATTATTCATAACCTGTATAGTAATTTGTTTCTCTTCATTCTTCATGTTAACTGTTTTAAAAAAATTGTTTAATTCATTATGTGGAATCAAATAAAATGTGTATTATCAATAGTGATCATTAACTATCTCCTTTTAATTTTTCATGTTTATATTTATTATCCTATTGATGATGTGGGAATCAGAAAAATATATTCAAATATAAAAAAATTCTCTTAACAAATGAATATTTTATCTTCCTATACAAATTTCAAATGAATATCCATGAAATCAATTTCAAGGATTATTTTTTAAAATTTCATTCTTAATAACACATTTCCAAAATTATCATGTCATCATCCAAAAATTGATATTTTTTAATGTGACTCATAACATCATATATTTTGGACAATGGTAAGAACTATTTTATAAAAACAGTTTATCTCAACTTTTTTTTCCAAAATTTAACCTTAAATTATTAAATTATACCTTTAATGGAGTTATGGTTCAAGATTCAAACTCTAATTCCCATATGAAAAAGTATTTTTGGGCGACTAAACTTTTTAATCAAATAATATTACAATTATTTTCATATTATGATATACTGTATAAAAATAGTTATGGTACCCATGTTCATTCCTTAGGTATTACATTATATAATCTATAAATGAGTTCTATTTTAAACATGTGTAAAAATTATAACTATTTGATGTGTTGGACCAGTATAACCATAAAATCATTTATGGAAGCTTTATATATTATGTGATAATAATGGAAAATGAGATGTGATGATCCATCAACTATGGGAAATAAGTAGTAATGTTCGAGGAACTATATATTTAGAAGTTGGTAGTGTTGATTGATCAACTATTATTTTAATTTCATGATATTTATATATCATAAATATTATGATATAAAAATATAGTACTTATTCCACACTATTATTATATAAAGATGTTCTTATGTTATTCTCTATGGATTGTTTTTATTTCTATTCAACCCCTTCTAATTTTAAATGATATATTATGGATCATTTGGGTAAACATGTCCTTCTATCATGACTTAGGGAAATATACTATTTATCAATATTTTACTCATTTTTTACTCACATACTTAAGATATGACCACTAAATTTCTCATTGATATAATTTTCACTTACTCTGCATTTGTGCTCACCCATTATTTTGTTCCCCAACTCCCTTAGGATTTACATAATAGATTATTTGTATAAGGTACTCATATGATATAGGATGTTTAATAAATTATGAAAAATTATATTTTGATGTATTTAAAATGAAAAAAATGGTTATATGGTTAGTATTAATATTTTTTAGTTTTATTATTTAAATTATATAAATGATGTGAAATATACTAATGTTTTTGGGAAATCTCATATTGTATCAATGATTACATTGTAAACGATAAATTTTTCCACACTGGAACTATGAGTGTGGTTCTAGGGAATCTCGGTTTTTATCAAAGCTAGGATTAAGTAATTATGGATATTAGGGAGATAAATAAATAGAAAAAAAGAATATATATTTATAAATACAACTTTATGGTAAAGTATAGAGTGTGTTGTTTTATACAAATTATGTACCTGACTAGATAAATACATTTTTATATAAGACCTATCTCTGATGAATAGACTGGTAATAGATATTTTTTAATTGTTAACTCAATGTTAAATCAATGTACAATTATAGAGACTAACTTCACATTTAATTGAACATCCCAGGGGCCATTATTTGATTGACTCCCCATATCTTTTTGAACCATTATGATGGATTTTACAGGAATTTTTTGTTTGTAAAATATAACTAATTAGGTTAGAGAAATGAAAATAAAAAAAACTTGGATATCCTATATTGCAACGTATTAATTCATAAGTTTGATTATATCAATAATTTATGAGTTACTAATTATATATTTTTATTTTCATTTTTTCATTTTTTTTAATTTAAATATTCTAATACATAGTGTTTTCTTTATTTCTTGTAATGGATAATTCATGGGGTGACCACGTTATCAATAAATTTGACAGATAATGTGGTTTTTATTCCTTTACGAAACTAGACAAGATTAAATACTATTAAAATAATCATGTGGTTATTCCTAACTAGCAATCTCTTGTTATGATTACCAAACATGAACAAACTAACTTTCAAAGAAAGTGATAAATTGAGTTTTAATGATATTATTTTGATAATGACCATTGAAAAAAATGTATTCATCTTATAATGTGTAAAAAATATCATTGGGTTAGCCATGTAATTTCAATAATGGAACTAGGAAATGATTCATGTGTAGGAATGTTGGATATCAAAATCATTATTTCAGAAACTGGAAAGGTTTCATGTCAATGAAATTGGGGAGAATATGGTCCTAGGAATTACTCCACCCAATCAGTGTTAATTAAAATAAATGAAGATTGGAAATCATGGAAATCAATAAAATGACCCATAGACTAATGGGTGTAATAGTCCCCATAAACCTCTATGAAAAAGGAATAAAAAAATTTAATATACATTAACTATCACTATTATGGATTAGGAAAAATTAATGCATAATTTTCATTTACTAAATATTTATGGATGTGTTGTTGGCTTATGGTTCAATAAACTATAATATATATTATTTTTTTCGGGAATCAAATAAGCACCATAATGATTTCATATTTAACTATAGAAGAAAAAAATTGTGTATGATTATTATAATCCGACTTAATATTTAAGGGAATTTTATTCATTAAAATATTACTATTACACTATTTGTTTAATTTGAGGTAATTTTTAAAATTGAATGTCTTTATCCATATTGAATACATATTAATGAAAAAAATTAAAAAGTGATATTCATATTCCAAAACATCATATTACCATCTATTTGATCATGGATTACTATGATCACTCTTGGAAAACTAATTCCATTATATGGGTTTTAATACAGAATCTTGGGGGTTATATAGGTGAAAAATATTAAAGATAAAATCAATATTTGGAATATATCTTTGATGAGTGCAAGGTTATGTTATCTAGTCTCACATAATATAAAATATTTTATATCTAATTATAAATTATATCAGTACTCATATCTATATTCTAAATGCCCTTATCTTTATTTTGTATCGGATAATTAGTCTTACATGGACACAATTTATTTATGTGGTGATATTACACTACAAGTTTAAGAAAATATTATTTTTATATAAATTAAAAATAAGTAATTCATTAAAAATGTTTATCTATTTATTATTGAATTAAAATATTGTTAAAAATAATATATACATGATATGAATCAATATAACATAATATTCAATCCTAGTGGAATATTAAAATATTAATTTATGAAAATAAGTAAAATATTCCCTAAGAGGTCACATAATTTGGTTGAATAAATATACAAACAATTCAATAAAAAAATTGATATAATAAATATAAAATAGTTGTAACTATACCACTAAAAATCCCCTAGATCATTAACACACTTTAGGGTCATCATTGGTTGAAATTAACCTATAATATGGAATAACATCCTGAACATTGAAACAATGCAGTGAAAAAAAAGAATATCAATGAAAAGAGATGCGTGATTTGGGAGATTATAATTTTATTAATTTATTAAAAGAAATAAGGTAAATATATTCATACAAAATGGGTATGTGTTAGTTAGAAATATGGTCATTTGAAATGTGGTCATCAGATATACATATATCATATACAAATGTTAAAGATGTGTATTATTGTTAAAACATTTAAATTTATATAATTCCAAAATAATAAAAAATGGAAAAATTTATTAATGAATGAAATGATTTATTTTTATGATTAAAATGATGATTTTAACATAAATTTATTTTTAAAATAATAAATTTTAAAATTATTTAACTATTTTTAAAATAATTTTTTTAGAAAATTTTAATATAAAATAATATTTTTCAATGAATTTTTTATGTTTTTTTAACTTATAATAAATCACTTTAAAAGAATTATTATATTGAAATATTTTAGTAATATTGAAAAATAAAATAATTCAACATCCATCAAATAGTAATTACATATCTTATGTAACAGCCCGAGATTTTATGAAAAATATTCCTTTAATTTAATTAATGTCTTGTGTTGTACGCTACACCAAAAGGATCTTGCATAACACACATCCTTGACTTGCCTTGCATTACACGGAATCACGACCTTCCTCGATAACGTGTGTAGTACGCAATACCTATTTTCACTAAACAACGATATGTTATTAAAATATTATTATAACTAGCCGTTATGAATGGTAATAACCACCTTTTAAAATTTTAGAAATTTTATATCTCAAAATGGACTTCATTTTTGGATTCGTAATATCGAAATTAGCTTAGGGTGAAATTTTGGTACTTTTCGGATAACTTTCATTTTCTGATGAATAGTGAAAATTACTAAATTTTAATTAAAAACAACTTTTTTAATCGAAATAATTAATAGTGATAAATTATTAATTTGAGTGGTTTTAAAGTATATTTATAATATATTTTTACAATTCAATACAATGTTGGTTATTGGATTTAATTTCACATTTACACCAGACATAAACAAGTGTTAATATTTTGATAGTTATTATCTTTTAAAAACACGCTATTTGTTGTGACAGTGGAAATTAATTATAAAATTAATTAATGCAACTTATATGTTGGAAATTTTGTAAAATATAAATCATTTTTGAACTTGGAATATCAATTATAGCTTAGGTGAAATTTTGGCATTTTTCTGAAAAACTTCAATTTTGATGAATAGTGAAACTACTAAGTGGTAGTTAAAAAAATTAATTTTTTCATAAATATTAATTTTACCACTTCTGTGAATAGAATTTCAAAAATCCAAGAGACACGGTTGATTTCAGTAAGTAAAATGTGGTTCAATGAGATGAAAATAATTTTTGGTGAATAGTAACTTTTTACTTTTTTTTACCACGGTTAAAAGTAAATAGGGTAATTAAGGGTAAAAATGATATTAATATTACCCTAACACATGTCCTAATCCTATTGGACAAGTGTATCTCGACCAAAAACAACCTTAAGTGTAAAATATTATCATTTAGGCCCACATGAATTAGATTAGGACATTTATTATTATTTAATTCAAAGAAGAGTTAGAAGAGTTAAAATCAAAGTTTATTTACTAAAACATTTTTAATATGGGGTTATACATAAGATAAATTCGACTATAAATATTCATTATAAAGATAAAAATATTTCCTACATAATGGTATTTTATTTTTAATTTTTAGACTTTAAAAAAGTTAATTTATTTATGACACAACAATGATACAATAATTACGTTTTTAAGAAAAATTAACATAATTGATGTTATAAATTCCCAAATAAATGTAATTTGAGACTTTTTATGACTTAAACTAATTTTCTAGGTTAATATGACATGTTATTGTTGATTTAAGTAACTTGGTTCGAACTTATCATTCTGTTAGGAATTTCATAAAAATCATGTACCAAATAGTGTCAAAATTGACATAAATTAGTTTTTAAAACAAATATTATATTATTAATTGTTATTTAATTTATAAAAATCTAAGTTTCAGGAAAATTGCTTAGATAAGGATATATATATTAATAATAAACAACTTGGGGTTCGTTTGTCTTGATATAGTAAGTTTATTAACCATATAGTGTAAAACAACAAAAAGACACGGTAAAAGTTAAATTATTTAACTTAGAGTTAAATCTAATTGATAAGGTTAAAATAATAACCTAAACTTGTCTAAATCATATTTGATGAGAAGATTTAGACCCATCCCCACTTTAGCCTCGAAATAAGACCATTTGTAACCATTATAAACCGAATTTGACCTTAATATAAAATAATATTTTGAGATTTTCCTAAGATGCCCCTCTCCTCCCTTATAAAAGGGAACCTCCTCCCTCTCCTCCTCACACCAATTTGAGCATTAAAGCTCGTCCAAACCCTGCCAAAATCTCCTCTCCACTTTACTAGTATCATCCTAGAGGTCCTGGTCCTCTTCAAAGACCATCCTTAGTTCTTTAAGTGGAGGTTAAGTGAAGGCGCGTCAAAAAGAGGTAATATCCATTACCGATCTTTTTCAATTTCTTTCTTCTTCAACTTCTTATTCATTAGTTTTTTCATGATAAAGTAATAAAATAAGTCTTTCTTATATAATGATATGTTATTATAAATATTAAACAACTCTAATTAAACTTCTATCCATCCTACGGAAAAAGGAAATCACTGCGCGTGCGTACGTATGGAATACCGTCTCCACGCCGTGGTGTAATCTTTTTTCCGCTACCACCTTAATTGGATGGGTATAATAGTATAATGAGTAATTATATATGATTATTATAAAGTGATATTGATACTGAAATAGTATACATACACTTCAACAGAATTCCACGACCATGGGAAGGATATCATCGCTCGTGCGTACGTACGGACTACCGTCTCCACGACACGATGGGATTCATTATCCATGTTAACCATTCCAGAATGATTATAAAGTATATATAATGAATAATAATGGAATATATGACATGGTAAATCTACTTTATTTATGTATATATATATATATGTCATCTACTTACTTCCATTCAAGATAATAAGGAAAGGAAAGCAGCGTTCATGCGTACGTACGGACTACCGTCTCCATGAACGGTGTGTTTCATTTCATTTATCTATCTATTATATATATATATATAATGAATATATATGATATATAAATCATACTTTATATTCTGGAAGTAATTAAATCATGATATAAGTAATAATAATGTCAAGAACAACAAGTCCAAACACCTACGATAAATGAAATAATTTTACCCAAAACGCTTCTTTAACATGAATTTACAAAAGAATGGGTAATATAAAGTCGTAAGTGGACCATATATGATATAATAACAATGAAAATGATTCTGGAATAAGTCAATAACATGATTTAAATCATTATACTGGAGGTTCGGACATGTATAAAGCAAGTCGGACCTAAGGTAAGGGAAATATCACAATCTCATTTTTATCCGAGATTGTTTATACTTTCGTATTTACTAGGTTGTATTTTATCATCCAAATCCATGTTTCCTCAATATTTAATATTATTTCCATTCACCTAAAATTTTTTAAATACTATTTTACCCTTCGGTGAGTTTTTAGTAAAAGATATGAAAGGAATCATTTGTCATTTTTCGTACGAGGTACTTTTTTGACTTTTCCGACAAAAGTACGAAAAGAATGTTTTTTAACTTATATGGCATGAATGGATTTTTAAAACATTATTTCCAAGAAGCTTTCATTACAAGTTTTCAAGTTTATCAACTTCTTTTAGTTTAAAATTGTATGACTTGTTAAGAAAGGAAAATGTTTTTGAAGTAGAAAGGGTATTTTCCTCAAGAATGAAGTTCAATTGTTATATCAAAATTATTTTCCATATAAGATAATAATGGGTTCTGTTTTTATCCCTATTATTACATTGATTTGATTATGTTGTGATGGAATTATTTTTATGAATTCCTTTATCGTATATGAATTGTTTTATGATGTCATGATGTTTAAGATTCCCATTTTTATTACATGGGTTATGAAATGATGTATGATTTATGATTTTGTGGAACACATAAGAATGGTATCATTATGAGATGGTTGGGACCTATATCTCCCTCCAATGCATTGGGTAAAGATTTTATATCTCATGAGATAGACATGGCTGTAACGGTAGGTTATATCGGTTCAGTGAAGCAGGACTGAAACGAGGGTAACTCAGTTCAGAAAGGGACTTTGTCCACTAAGATAGTCTTGGAAATGAGTCTTGAATAACAAGAAATGATGATTATGTGTGTATTCCATAAAGTTTCATGTTTTAAGTTGTGATTATTGGGATTACATTTCACTTTTATGATTTATTCCATGTTATGATATTATGAGCCCTTTTGCAGGTTAAGATTTCCAAAAGATATATTCTTATGTATATGATGTGATTGATATTTCTTTTGTTTACCCTTACTGAGCATTTGAGCTCACCCTTTTATGTTTTCTTTTCCCCAGGATATAAAGAAAGGTTTTAGGAAAAAAAAGAGAAGATCTTTATGGGAGATATTGAAGATCATTCACCATGATTAGAAGATTTTGATTCCGAGTTTCCAAAGACACTAAACTATTACGGTCCTTGTGTGTGTGTTTTGTTATGTACTAAGTATTCCGCAAAAGTAATGTAATATCTATGTACGTTAAGCTTCGGGTCTCTATAGTTGGTATCATAGGAAAGGTTTAGTCAACCTTTGGAAACTAGGATGCGAAAACGCTAGTGAGATCCCTAGAGATATTTCTAAGGTATGTCTGGGGATGTCCCTAAGGTTAAGTATACGTATAAGTTATAGTACTAGAACTATGCTAACGATCATAGAATTAAACCTGTGATGTTAGATATTGAAGGTACTCCCCCTTTATTATGTTGTTTTCCCTAGCATGATTTTGGCCTCTCACACTGTTCTTTTTGGGTATTAGACGATGGTTGGAACCCGAAGGAACCGTGTTGATCAATGCAATGGACAATGCAATGATTGTCCTCCTGAACAAACAAATGTTATGGGAGATGGAGTGAAAAATCTTATTGCTATACTTACACAAGATATGAATCATTCTGGACTTCCAAATGAGCCGAGAAGGGAACAATATTCTATTGAGTCCTTCATGAGGCAATGTCCACCTTCTTTCAGTGGGACTTCCGATCCACTTGTTGCTGAACAATGGATCAGTACCACTGAAAAGATATTTTTAGTTCTTCAATGTTCTGAACATGATAAAGTCATCTTAGCAGTATATCGTTTGGAAGGTGAAGCTGATCAATGGTGGAATCTTATCAAGAATACGAGGCCAAGAGATGAAATTGAGTCCATGGAATGGAACGAGTTCAAGAACTTGTTTTTCAGTAAGTACTTCCCTCGTATTCTTCTAAAAAATATAGAAAAGGAGTTTCTTGAGCTGAAGCAGAAGGATGATGAATCTGTTGGTATATACGAAGAGAATTTTACAAGACTTGCAAGGTATGCATCTGGCATTATCATCCAACTTGAATGTAAAGTTGATCGATTTTTCAGTGGCTTAAAACCAAGTCTTCGAAGGAAATTAGCTATAAGAGACTTCAGTAGATATGAAGAAATTGTGTGTTGTGCTATCATGGTAGAAATGGAAGTTGGTGTTACATATCCATCTCATGGTTTTGACAAGAAACGAAAGATGGAGTTCAAGGAGAAATCTCAGAATAATGGTGAAAAGAAGATGAATGTTTACTTATGCACAAAGTGTGGAAAGAAGCATGGTGGAGATTGTCTTAAAGGGACTAGAAAATGTTTTAAGTGTGGAAAAGAAGGTCATCAAGAAGCTTAGTGTCGAAGTAATGGAAAAAGGGTTTCTAATGATGTGAATAAAGCAAACACTGCAGAGAACGCACCACCAACACTTCAATGCTTCAAGTGAAAGGAAATGGGGCATTATGCAAATAAATTCCCTAGTCCAAGGGTTGGTGATGATCGACATGAGCAACCACTTAAGGCAAAGGACAAAGGGAAGTCACATGCGATCACCATTGGTGATGTTGAATATGACAACGATGTGGTGGAATGATTAAGTGTTTATGTAATGGGATTCCAAAATAATGTTGTATCATGGAGTATTGGAATATTTATGTATTGGTCTAATGTGGTATTCAAAGTGATTGAGATATTTTTGGAAATAAGATGATAATGAAGAGAAAATGAGAAAATGAAATGTTTAACAGTATTCATGAGCTCATGATTGATATAAGGACTAAGTGATATCATGGTTTGAGTATATAGAATTTTGAGGATTTTGGTATGTGGAAAGTGTTAAATTTTAACTGCATTCATATTTTCACTAAGGTATTCAAGAGAATACATGATTAAGGACTTTGAATGTTTGGAATGTGACCAACAATACATATATTATGATATATGGGGATCAACGATGGTGTTAAATCTCTGGTAATCGTTTTCACTATGTTATGAGAGTGGACTGCAGTATTATGGATAAGCCTAAAGATTGGAATGGATTATGTTGGACATAAGTTAGCATTGTTTAAGGATAGAAGTTTTTTTCGATATTATTGATGGGATGTTATAGTAATATAGTTTTAGAAACAGGACAACCTGCAGGACGGGCGACAGCCCATCGCGTCAGACAAGGCTGTGGAAATCGAACCCACAACCGAAGTGCGACTGGCCTTTATCGCCTACCACTGGCCTACAGGAAGTCCCTATTTACTAGAAACTAGTTTTATTATATTAAGCAGTATGATATATGAAGTATAAGTCCATTTTAGGAACTATATATGATTAATCTCACTATAGATGGATTTATGTATTTTTTGATAACTTTTCTAACCTTTTGTTTGAGACAGATGGAATGATCCATCATTCTATCACATGATCTGCTAATACATCACCAATGACGAATTCAACTTCAGGAGATGAAGTGGAAATTGTCCAAAGAACGACAAACGGTGAGACTATACCAAAATCACAAAATTATTTCTTCTAATTCCATTTTCATCAACTTTAGGGAAATGATCTTGAAAACAAAAAATGTTGTCCTAGTACTCTTATATCTGATTAATCAGATGGTACCTTAGATCGTCACAAATTTATGGCTTTGTTATTGCTGGATTTTCCATAGCCATGTTCTCTACCACTCTCCATCAGAACATGAAGGTTAGATTTCCTTCCATATCCATATTTTCAACTATGTGGAAACCCAGTGATTAGTTTATTTGGGTAATCGTTACATTTTATACTTTATTTTTTAAATCCAAGTTTTGGTATTCCTTTTTACGATGTGGGTTTCTATTAAAGAACCCTTTGAGTAGTAAACCATTTATAACCCCGACGAATTTCGATGGCGAAATTCATTTTTAGGGGGGTAGAATGTAACAGCCCGAGATTTTATGAAAAATATTCTTTTAATTTAATTAATGTCTTGTGTTGTACGCTACACCAAAAGGAGCTTGCATAACACACATCCTTGACTTGACTTTCATTACACGCAATCGCGACCTTCCTTGATAGTGTGTGTAGTACGCAATACCTAGTTTCACTAAACAACGATATGTTATTAAAATATTATTATAACTAGCCGTTATGAATAGTAATAACCACCTTTTAAAATTTTAGAAATTTTACCTCTCAAAATGGACTTCATTTTTCGGATTCGTAATATCGAAATTAGCTTAGGGTAAAATTTTGGTACTTTTCGGATAACTTTCATTTTCTGATGAATAGTGAAAATTACTAAATTTTAATTAAAAACAACCTTTTTAATCGAAATAATTAATAGTGATAAATTATTAATTTGAGTGGTTTTAAAGTATATTTAGAATATATTTTTACAATTCAATACAATTTTGGTCATTGGATGTAATTTCACATTTACACCAGACATAAACAAGTGTCAATATTTTGATAGTTATTGTCTCTTAAAAACACGCTATTTGTTGTGACATCGGAAATTAATTATAAAATTAATTAATGCAACTTATATATTGGGAATTTTGTAAAATAGAAATCATTTTGGAACTTGGAATATCAATTATAGCTTAGGGTGAAATTTTGGCATTTTTCTGAAAAACTTCAATTTTTGATGAATAGTGAAACTACTAAGTGGTAGTTAAAAAAATTAATTTTTTCATAAATCATAATTTTACCGCTTCTGTGAATGGAATTTCAAAAATCCTAGAGACACGGTTGATGTCAGTAAGTAAAATGTGGTTCAATGAGATGAAAATATTTTTTGGTGAATAGTAACTTTTTACTTTTTTTTACCACAGTTAAAAGTAAATAGGGTAATTATGGGTAAAAATGATATTAATATTACCCTAACACATGTCATAATCCTATTGGACAAGTGTATCTCGACCAAAAACAACCTTAAGTGTAAAATATTATCATTTAGGCCCACTTGGATTAGATTAGGACATTTATTATTATTTAATTCAAAGAAGAGTTAAAAGAGTTAAAATCAAATTTTATTTACTAAAACATTTTTAATATGGGGTTATACATAAGATAAATTCGACTATAAATAATAATTATAAATATAAAAATATTTCCTACATTATGGTATTTTATTTGTAATTTTTAGACTTTAAATAATTTAATTTATTTATGACACAACAATGATACAGTAATTACCTTTTTAAGAAAAATTAACATAATTGATGTTATAAATGCCCAAATAAATATAATTTGAGACTTTTTATGACTTACACTAATTTTATAGGTTAATATGACATGTTAGTGTTGATTTAAGTAACTTGGTTTGAACTTATCATTCTGTTAGGAATTTCATAAAAATCATGTACCAAATAGTGTCAAAATTGACATAAATTAGTTTTTAAAACAAATATTATATTATTAATTGTTATTTAATTCCTAAAAATCTAAGGTTCGGCAAAATTACTTAGATAAGGATATATATATTAATAATAAACAACTTGGGGTTCTTTTGGCTTGATATAGTAAGTTTATTAACCATATAGTGTAAAAAACAAAAAGACACGGTAAAAGTTAAATTATTTAACTTAGAGTTAAATCTAATTGATAAGGTTATAATAATAACCTAAACTTGTCTAAATCCTATTGGATGTGAGGATTTCGACCTATACCCACTTTAGCTTCTAAATAAGACCATTGGGAACCATTATAAACCGAATTTGACCTTAATATAAAATAATAATTGGAGATTTTCCTAAGATGCCCCTCTCCTCCTTTATAAAAGGGCACCGCCTCCCTCTCCTCCTCACACCAATTTGAGCTTTCAATCTTGGCCAAACCCTGCCAAAATCTCCTCTCCACGTCCCTAGTATCATCCTAGAGGTCTTGGTCTTCTTCAAAGACCATCCTTAGTTCTTTAAGTGGAGGTTAAGTGAAGGCGCGTCAAAAAGAGGTAATATCCATTACCGATCTTTTTCAATTTCTTTCTTCTTCAACTTATTCTTCTTTAGTTGTTTCATGATAAAGTAATAACATAAGTATTTCTTATATACTGATATGTTATTATAAATATGAAACAACTCTAATTAACCTTCTATCCATCCTACGGAAAAAGGAAATCACCGCGCGTGCGTACGTACGGAGTACCGTCTCCACGCCGTGGTGTAATCTATTTTCTGCTACCACCTTAATTGGATGGGTATAATAGTATAATGAGTAATTATATATGATTATTATAAAGTTATATTGATACTGAAATAGTATACATACACTTTAACACAATTCCACGACCATGGGAATGATATCATCGCTCGTGCGTACGTACGGACTACCGTCTCCACGACGCGATGGGATTCATTATCCATGTTAACCATTCCAGAATGATTATAAAGTATATATAATGAATAATAATGGAATATATGACATGGTAAATCTACTGGATTTACGTATATATATATATATTTCATCCACTTACTTCCATTCAAGACAATAAGGAAAGGAAAGCAGCGTTCATGCGTACGTACGGACTACCGTCTCCATGAACGGTGTGTTTCATTTCATTTATCTATCTATTATATATATATATATATACTGAATATATATGATATATAAATCATACTTTATATTCTGGAAGTATGTAAATCATGATATAAGTAATAATAATGTCAAGAACAAAAAGTCCAAACACCTACGATAAATGAAATAATTTTACCCAAAACGCTTCTTTAACATGAATTTACAAAAGAATGGGTAATATAAAGTCATAAGTGGACCATATATGATATAATAACAATGAATATGATTCTGGAATAAGTCAATAACATGATTTAAATCATTATATACGAGGTTAGGACACGTACAAAGCATGTCGGACCTAAGGTAAGGGAAATATCACAATTTCATTTTTATCCGAGATTGTTTATACTTTCGTATTTACTAGGGTGTATTTTATCATCCAAATCCATGTTTCCTCAATATTTAATATTATTTCCATTCACCTAAAATTATTTAAATCCTATTTTACACTTCGGTGAGTTTTTAGTAAAAGATATGAAATGAATCTTTTGTCGTTTTTCGTACGAGGTACTTTTTTGACTTTTCCGACAAAAGTACGAAAAGAATGTTTTTTTAACTTATACGGCATGAATGGATTTTTAAAACATTATTTCCAAGAAGCTTCCATTACAAGTGTTCATGTTTATCAACTTCTTTTAGTTTAAAATTTTATGACATGTTAAGAAAGGAAAATGTTTTTGAAGTAGAAAGGGTATTTTCCTCAAGAATGAAGTTCAATTGTTATATCAAAATTATTTTCCATCTAAGATAATAATGGGTTCTGTTTTTATACCTATTATTACATTGATTTGATTATTTTGTGATGGAATTATTTTTATGAATTCCTTTATCGTATATGAATTTTTTTATGATGTCATGATGTTTAAGATTCCCATTTTTATTACATGGGTTATGAAATGATGTATGATTTATGATTTTGTGGCACACATAAGAATGGTATCATTATGAGATGGGTGGGACCTATATCTCCCTCCAATGAATTGGGTAAAGATTTTATATCTCATGAGATAGACATGGCTGGAACGGTAGGTTATATCGGTTCAGTGAAGCAGGACTGAAATGAGGGTAACTCAGTTCAGAAAGGGACTTTGTCCACTAAGATAGTCTTGGCAATGAGTCTTGACTAACAAGAAATGATGATTATGTGTGTATGCCACAAAGTTTCATGTTTTACGTTTTGATTATTGGGATTACATTTCACTTTTATGATTTATTCCATGTTATGATATTTTGAGCTCTTTTCCAGGTTAAGATTTCCAGAATCTATATTCTTATGTATATGATGTGATTGATATTTCTTTTGTTTACCCTTACTAATCATTTGATCTCACCCTTTTATGTTTTCTTTTCCCCAGGATATAAAGAAAGGTTTTAGGAAAAAAGAGAGAAGATCTTTATGGGAGATATTGAAGATCTTTCACCACGATTAGAAGATTTTATTCCGAGTTTCCAAAGACACTAAACTATTACGGTCCTTGTGTGTGTGTTTTGTTATGTACTTCGTATTCCGCAAAAGTAATGTAATATCTATGTATGTTAAGCTTCGGGTCTCTACATATTATAATAAGGGTGATTCCATTTTTTCCTAAAAAAATATATTTTTAATAAAATTAATTATAATCCATTACGTGGGAATATATTATAATTAATTTTTATAAAATATAGAAATTGATTCCCATAAAAAGGATTCAATATTCATACTGAGAATATAATTTTTTTATAAGGTTATTTTCTAACTTAACGTAAATTTTTTTAATATAAATATTAGCTGGAATAGTAAAATAGAGATTATTAAAATTATTTATTTAATAAGAATTGGGAAATTTTATTATATATAAATTTAATTGATTAATTTTTTATGACTCAAATGTAATTTTTTAAGATAAAAGTAATTATATTAACATACACTTAATTTTTAATTTATATGAAATGTGATTAGCAATAAATAATATTGAAAAATACATTTGCAATTTTTTTATAATATATACTATGAAATGAATAATAAGTTAATAGTAATTAATTAAAATTATATTTGACAAAATGGTTTCAAAATTCAGATTAATAAAATAAGAAATTTTTTGGAAGAATCACCATATATTTTTACAAGATGATAGTTATAATAGTATATATTTAATCATGGATAAAGGGTAAAATGAGGAAATCGTCCATGGATTAAATTTTCTAAATAATCTCAAAACATAGAATTTCTAGATGAACCTTTTGGGTATTAAACTAACTCACACAATTTTCACCAAATTATCAACACTTAAATCACCAAAATCATAAGTAATTCCATATTTACAGTTCACCAAATATTAATTTATACATAAATTCCTCTCCTTTTCACCAATAAAATAATATAATTTTTTTTAAATAAAATCCCCTATTATCATTAAAAATTACGAATATTACCTCCATTATAACACTATAAAACCTTCAATAGTTCCTAGTTAAATGAAGGTTCCTCAATACCTCTATTTATATATGGTCTTTATGATAAAACTGGTTTCCTCAATATGACTATTATCCACTCCCTACAATTTTATCCTCCATAATTCTCATCCACATATCCTCTAAAACAATTATAAAATTAATAAATAAGTAAAAGAAATGAAACTAAAATACAAAAATGTTATTATGGTTATGAAATAATCAATATTTACCTACATCCCATCCTTTGGAAAAGGAAAACATCGCATGTGTTACGTGTCGAGTACCACCTCCTTGAACAATATATATTATTTTTATCACCAACCTAGATAGATTTATTGATCAATGTATTAAATAATAAAACATAAATTTACGAGACTATTAGGATTATATATATTTAATATTATGATTTCAACACATTATTTATATAATACCATTTGATTTGATAAAATTACTAAAAACCAGCCCACCAATGATTTCATATTCATGGATTGTAACAAATAATATAATCGGATAAAATAAAAAAAATTAAAATTAACTAATGAAAAGCTATTATAATAACTTATGTAATATATTTATTTTTAAGATAGTGTAAATTTAGTTGGATCAACTTTGAAATTACAAATTTTTTATGAATAAATATTAATAACTTACATCCAATGGTGAAAGTAAAAACTAACTAACTAATAAATATATGATGAATTATTATACTTAATGAGTTTAATAGATAATAATTTTGAATAAGTTTCTTACATAAGTGATTATGATGGTTACGTTTATCACATTGAATTTTACAGTAGGTCTGACCAAGAAAGAGTCCAATATAAGGGTTTATCCTCTCAAAATTTATTCTTTTAGACTTATTTCAGGTAAATCACAAATTTCAATGTATATTGTGTATATACTACCAATTTTAAATATTTTACCAAAAATACTTATTCATAAATTAAAATTTAATTTTAATTTAATTATTTCTCTTACCATGATTTTCTTCTCAATGGTTATCAATGTTGTAACTGTTTTTCATTACTCAAATTTCATTTAATTTATTTATAATATTTCTTCTTCAACTACATTACTATATGATTCATTTAATATGTCATATGGTTTCGTCAAATATTATTTCAATTTTCAATTATTCTTATTAAATCTTATTTCTCATAAATTCAATTCTAAAAGGTAATACTTCTAGGATTATGATTTTTTCTAAGTGTTTGTTTGACTAAATATCTATTTCAAATACTCAATTTTATCACACATCACTTTCATTTCCATTATTTCTTACATAGATTGTTTTTTTCATAAAATATCAGAATATATTTATCTCTTGGTAATATATATTTTCTCATCATAATATTCATATATGATGAATTTTCTTCATTAAGATTAGAATGTTCTTATTGTGGTTAATAATCTATATTCTCTTCAATGTAATGATTACGCTCCATATAAAAAAAATTTCCCTCCAAATAGGATTTATTTTCATATTTTTAAAACTAAATATTTCTTATATCATGTGATTTACATTTCTCTCTTTATTTTTTCTGAAAAGGTACTTGTTTGGGTTTTTATGATATGTGAATCAATAATTTTTTTTGAAATATTAATACATTTTTTTACTTTTCATGGAATATTAATTTATCTTCAACTAAAAATTTATATATAATAAAAAACTATTTTTTAAGTATACATTATTGGGATATAATTCTAAATAATATTTGAATGGTTATTCACATCAACTACTAAATTCAACATCATATTCTTTTCAAAATGTCAATAAATAATCTATTAAAACACTTTTTGGAATTTATCTTCTATTTTACTATTTAATTATAAAATATAAATCTCATTGGGAGTTATATTTTATGTTTCATCCTCTAAATTACCTTATGACTTATACATTTTAAGTGATTTAATTTTTCAATCAGGTAATATATCTCATTATTTCATGTTATTCTATATAATTTATAAATATTATTGAAACCCATATTATTTCCTTGGTATTTTGAAATAATTATTTTTGAAATATTTCATCTCGAACACATTTTTATATATTATTATTATGTGATTAGTGGGTATTATATATCTCAATAATTAATTAGTTACTACCGAATATCTTACGATAAAATAATTGGAATCCATTAGAGATTCTTGATGAACTATGAAAACAATTTGTAATTTCAGATCATGTATGATATGTGAAATATGTAGCGATGAATAATAACATAGTATATGAATTTATTTGATGATATCCATAACAAAGTTCATGTTTTTTCAGTTCATATACATATGACACATTTTTATTCCATGAACATATGCTTTCTTATGCTCTATATCTCATGTTTATTTTTATAAATTTACCTGAACATATTACATGCAATATGTTTGATCATTTTATGTTTATGTCCTTTTATCATTCCTTATGGAACTCCATTATTGTTCACATCCCCCTTATGTTATTATTTTAAGCATTCAATCTACCCTATTTGTGATATTAGGCTATGAATTTCCCTTAACTATTTTTAGCTCACATAATATTTTATTTCAAATTCCCATGTGTAATTACATGTAGAATTATATATTGAATTATTATTTATTTAGTTCTATTTTGGGATAAGATGTAACAATTACATGAAATATGATCATAATTACACTAACCACTAAGGACATTGATACTTTGGTTCTCTAGCATGATAAATTATTTCTTACATGTAACATTTAATTTATTAAAATTATTTCAAATATATTCCTAATTTAATTGTATCATCTCAATCATTACTAAACCATATATGGGTATAAGGTGTCTCAGGATCTATAGGTATTATTCCTAAAAGAAATAATAGTGTGGATTCCTACATGTCTTTAGATAGTGTAGAAAAGGAAACTATGAACCATTTAGTTCATAGAACAAGGCCATATTTCCTGAAAAAAAAATGGTTAATATCCCACAAGAATCCATATTAATATCAATAATTCACAATAT
Source organism: Viscum album (assembly GCA_963277665.1). Lineage (NCBI taxonomy): Eukaryota > Viridiplantae > Streptophyta > Magnoliopsida > Santalales > Viscaceae > Viscum > Viscum album. The sequence goes on from OY728162.1 coordinate 229,642,358, forward strand.
TATACAATTTCACCACTTCCACTCCATGTAACCAATGATGCCGCTCTTATTTACCATTTACCACTACTAACCACATAAAATCTAATGTCTTTGACTACCAATTTTTTTTAATTTAATGTTCCTTTAATTATGAAGATCTCACATTTACATGTTTCTATATATTTGTAAGATTAAAAATATATAAATATATATATGATATAATATTATACAAATCAACTACCTATATTACATTTACGTTTGAACGTTGAATCTTCATAGTCATAGTCTCTTTAATTTATATCTTATTAATCTAAATTCCAATATATAATTTTCAATATGAATCATCATGAATTGATGTAATTATCATATTGATCAAAAAATATTTATTAATTTCATTATAATGTATCCTCACAATAGGAATTTTTAACTCAAAAAAATAATAGTTTTAGAATCAATTTTAGACAATGAATGGAAGTACATATTCCATGAATCATTTATTTAATTTTAATTCTTTCAATGATTATAGAGACTTTCTTAAGAATCAATGGTATTTCATTGAATAAAAATTGTCCCTATAATTGATTTATTTTAATGCAATTTATGAATCTTAAAATTATTTGACATTAATAAATTATTAATTTTATTAAATATAAAATTGAATAAATTTTATGTGATGCTGTTGAATATTAAGGCTATTACCATAATGAATTATGTCATCATTCAAGGGAACATACGTTATTACACATTGGTCACCTAATATCCATTATATATTAACGCATCTATTGGATAAAATATATTTTAGAGAAAATAATTTTTTTGGTTATTTTAAATCTATCATTATAAAATATCAAAATATTACAATATTAGTATATTTGAGTATTATTAAAATATGTTTTATATTTTAATTGATCACTTAATTATCTAAAATTATAATAGTGTGATAAAAATATAAAATAAACATTAAATTAAACAAATCCTATTTTGGATTCAATTGTTAACACCGTTTTACAACAAAAGACTCCAATAATGATTAATGTTATCATTATACCCTTTATGTAGTTTCAGAATCCAAATTTCAGAATATTCTTTCGAAGTATCACATAGTTATTTCATAAACTATCTCATAAAAATATTACTATAAGATAAAACTAATGATACTTGTAGAATTAAAAATTAGAAAAAACAATACTTTTAATTAATATATTTTTTTTGAATTTGAATACTACAGCCATCATACCATTAAAATTTATCATCTCTAAAAATTAACGTGTATATCTAAAAATAAATTATTATTATATAAACCACTAGTGAGTAGTTAGAGATTCGAATCGTGTAATTTTCAAATGATTTCTAGGTTCTATATTTTATCCCTATATTCCTTCATATCACTTTTTTTATATATATTATATTTCTCTATCGAACCTATCATAATGACTCCATATCTCTAAAGGATCATAAATAATTTGTAATAATCATTGAATTTTTAGTCTCACTAAGATACTTTATATGATAGATAATTTATATATATTTCTTCAATTGTGTGTGATGTATAATGTTGTGTGTCTACAATAATCTAGTTGTTACATGATGTTCTACATTCACCCAATGTAATTTAAGGCATTGCACCATGAATTCATTTTCTCCATATCTAATTCCTGGCTATTAGAATTGAATCCTATGTTTTTTAAACATACTTCACCCATTGGTATTAGTTTAAAATGAAAAATAATGAAATTTATCCAAAACATCATTTCATAGTGACTAGGGACATAATTGTTTCCCATAAAGTATAATTTGGTTCGTTCAACCAATAGACTAACAAATAAATGGATCTTTAAGATATATAATATCAAGTTTAAATTAACCATCAGGATCACTCAACTATACTTTATAGAGGTTATATAAAAGAGTATAAGTAATTATAAACTAAAACCCACATTATCATCAATAATCCAATCCAACTACATGTGTTAAGAAGAGAAACTAATCTATATCCATCTACTCATTTGGTATTCCCAAAAAAATCTGGATTATATCTCTTCTTTAAATAATCTACCTATAAATTATTCATTAATGGGGGATAATATAAAAATAATAGTCTTAAAGGCACTCCACCAATGAATCTATAATAAGTTTATCTCCCTTTAAGATATTATAAGATCTTTTGGAATTTAAATATTTAATATAACTCTCTATTTATTTAATGTATCATTAAATTTAATGAAAACACTAAACATTTCAAAATATAATCCATGTTTAAAAAAATTATGTTAATTCATGTTAAAAAGTGTAATCTCATAGGAAAAAATATAGGATAATGTATCGGTATAAAATAAAGTAATGAATCATAAATTTCAAATTTAAACTCAAATTTAATCCCCATGTTTGGAAATTTGAGAATAGATACATTGGTTAACATATACTATAAATGATTAATGATTATCTAAAAATTACATACCCTAATAAAAGATTAAAATTTACATATAAGTGATGATAATGGATCAAATTTCATTTAAAATTAATGAAAAAAGTTAATATACTATCACGTTAATGCCAAGAAAATGTTGACATCAAAAAAACTCTTTGGAAATTTTAAGAGACAATAGAATAAATATTCATTATATTATCTAATAATAATTGTTATAATATATCCTTACATATCAAATGAGACATTAAAATGTAAAATTGATATTTTGATATATCTTCTAATCATTGAGTCTTTCTCATGGTATATAACACCACCCATAATTAACATGCATTATCCTCCCAATTATGATAATTGACTATACTTAAATCAATGAATAGTAAAAAAATATTCATATGAGTTCAATATTAAATTTTTAAATGTATGAATAATTTAAGGGAATTTTATTTTCTGAATTCAATATGTATAAAATCAATGCATTCATCCAAACATTTAGGTTTTTAATTCAAATATAATATTTGGAAACACCTAATTAATGATATTTTGATCTAATTTCAATTTTATTGATTCCCTAAGGTCCTATAATGTTTTCAAACATATATACAATACATGATTATGATAATTTTTTTTCCTATCACCTGATTCTAAATAAATAATCATTTTTTATATGTAATCTCACATATTCAATATTGAAAAATAATATAGTTATATCTTGTGATAAATATATATAAATCATATTAGTATAAAATCCTATAATTATATCATCAAAATTTAGATCTCAATCTGTATCATATGTAATATTTCTATAGCTATAAGCACTACGCTTGAAAAAAGGTAATTGGTTGAATAAACATACCACAAAATGGTAATATATAAATCATATAAAGTAATACATTATTATAAAATCACATTATTTTTGGAAACACCTAGTAATATATACTTTTAGGGAAAAATTCAACACATTCCAACTTTTGGGGGTTATCATATATTCCTCAATCACTCCTCAAATATAGATTGTGTTTATTTTTTTAATCCACAATAATACTCCACTAAAATAAGTATAACACTCCATCTAAAATAACTATATGAAATATAGTAAACTATAACCATATAATCATATGAATGACATCATATGGTCATATATTAATCAATAATACATCCCAAATTATTTACATTTATGTTATAATATTAAATAATCAGGTGTTTTTTATATATAAAATATTCCCATCACCTACTAGATTCAATAATTTGAATCATCTATTAAACAAAATTATTGAAATATCTATTTATCTCATGAGAGTAATTTTTATAAATTAGTTATAAAATATAAGATAATGTATAAAAAATCAATATTTCCTCTATGAAATCCATTCTAAGGATACCCCTGAAGAACAGTTACATTAACTCCATTAATTTGACCCGAGAATTTTTGTAACTATGTTTTTTATTCCTCATCCAAAACCAAATCATATTCATTTTCTACATTCTACATAATACTAGAGATATTTTCATAATATGGAGGACGAAAAGACAAATTTGACCTTTCCTATGATTTTAAATTTTCTTTTGTTTTATCACAGGGGCCTTAACACTTTTTCACAATCTATTCCTAGAATCTAAATTGTTGATCCTATTAGAAATTTCAATCCACTGGAAAAAATGACAGTTCTATATCCATTTTTGTATGAGATGGATGGAACTTGGATTTCATATAGCACATACCAGCATATGAATATAATAGTCAATAACTAATTGATAATTCTCTTAGAGGATGACAATTCCTTACAATGATTCATATTATGGTGTAGGTTAGATATGAGAATGGAATAATAAACCATGTAGATCTATGAAACGTGTTAGATATGATTAGGAATCAACTTTTACAAATATATATGAATACTCTGACATATCCAACAACCAGATTCCCTTCGATCGCTAATCTAAAGATCCACTTTGATATCAATTATTCTTTATACCACCTTCATTATCTCTATAATCCTTGTGTTGGTACTTATGTGCAAGCCCTTTATCAATTCTTAAATATTTACTTATAAGGAGATATAAAAATTCCTTCAATTATCTCATTATATACATCCATGAGAGGAGAATATAAAAATAATAAACAAAAATGAGATAGAAACACTAGAACTGTAAAATTGATTTTTATATAGTAAAATAATTGTTTCATAACTCTGTTTAATTCCTTAATGACATGTACTCCCTGTGGAAGTGTAACTGAAAATCCTACCATATTAAAATATAATCTTTTATTACAAAAAATTATCAATATCCAACACTTGTAGAACGAATCTATACGTAATTTATATTCTATAAAGACAACATACTCTAGTCAATGGAATAAAAAAGATAACATAACCCTAAAATCCCTTGTGAGTTATTTTACTCATAATACTAGTCACATCCCTATAATAATGAAATAAACATGCAAATAAAAGTCGTTATTACTATAACAAATGTTCTCCAATCATCCACCACATCTCTGACTCTTGTTCTCACATGATCGGGTACATTAGGCAACATATCTCAACCATAAATTCTTGATACTAATGGGTCACACTGAATTTCATTGTCCTCTATATGGAATAAAGCTACATATACTCTAGTCCTCTTGATGTGCCCCATAAATACTACCATAACTGATTTCTAACCCATAAAACCATGGTCTGGATAATAAAATTTATATCTTTTGGGTGTTATAATGATACCAAAATAAATAGAAATTCATTACAGCAACATGATAATTCTCAATGATTATGACGTAGAATATGAATAATTTAAAATAACAATGATACACCCCATGAAACAATCATTATAAATACAAAACATATAAAATAATTAAATTAATAAAACTTTATCATTATTCCTTTATATATAATCAATGTTTATAATATTATAGTTCTATAGTCATCTTTTATTAATAGGTGTTATACTCAAGAATATATCATTCACCCAAATTATTTGCATATTTTTCTATTATGGATTAATGAATTATTATTTCTTATCATTTTCTATTTAAATAAATTTTGAAAATAAACACCATGAATATATTTTAAACATTATACTACATACTCATACCAATATGTTACATATTCACCTATATCAAATTGAACTCCCAAGAAACTACATTATTATTAATGGGAGAAAAGTAGGTGTTGAGTGATTCACAAATGAATCAATGAAATTACCACAATCTATAATCATTCTACTACTAAAACATAATTCCAATAATAATGTACAATATAATAAAGCTTCCATTTATATGAAATGAAATGAAATTTGAATGTTTATAATATAACACCCAAAAAATCTAAAAACATTTGGCCCATCAAAGACCAATACATCAAATCAAACAATAAAACAATAAATAAATCATTCTCATAGGTAATCAAAAATCATGACTCTATTACTATAATATAGTCTTAATTTTTGACTAATATACACACATCAATAATCGCAGACACAATGAAATGTTTGAAAAGTACACATTTAGTGTTTATTAATAATATTCATTATAATATTATCCTCTATTATATCGACCTATATATGTATATAATTCTGTATTTATATAGAAACCATGATAATCAATGATATATATATATATATATGGAATAAGATACATAGACACACATACAAAAAATAATAATTTCAAAAAATACAAATTTCTTCTCTGACAATAAAAAATATATTTTATATCAATCCATATTACATGAATTTCTATATATATAATTAAGGGTCTACCTAAAAACCTACAACCCAATTTAGAAAAATTGGAAAAACAATACTTAAGTTCATGCCTCTATCTAGTACATAGATATAGAGATGGGTTGATGTGATAAACATATATCCAATTAATGAATATACCACATTATGAACCACATGTATGATATTTCTTCTCATATGATGTTGTGACTCATATTTTCCCAATTTTATTTTTAGAAATTATCAGGGAAAATTCAAAGACCATGCACATAGACAATATCTGATTCTGAGGCTCGGTGTGCCCGAAACAATTCATTGAAAAAATTTATGTTTGTAATATCATCCATGAGTTTTTTCTTAAAAAGTGGAATGCAATTTAAATGGTTGCATGGATCAGAAATATGAGGGCAATGTTTAGCTTAGAATGGAATCTTTACTTTGGGAATGACCTTACATTGGTTGGCGTGGGTCATCAGAAAAAATATCCCCAAATTTTTAATTGTAAATAAAATAATTAAATAAAAATATTTTGTGTTTAAATACTAATAAATCATGAGTTATGTCTCTAATTTGAAATATTAGAATACCATTATGTTCGTAGTGTGGTGTTTTCCCTATTTGCGACTTAACTTTAGTTAGCGTGGGTCTTCTGTGGGAAAAACTGAAAATGACATAATCTTTATTAAATAGTTTAATGCTAAACTATTTTTTTGATGAAATGATTATTTTTCATTTAAATAAATGGTTATGGAATTTCCTTATGGTCGGCCACCCAAAACCTTGAGATTCAAACAACTGTTAAAGAGATTTTCCAGCGAATAATGACGGATCGATGTTTAGATTGTGGATCATCATACCAATGGAGTTAGAGAATCTCATCAATGATTGGAACACAATCGTTTTAGATCATCGATCGATAAAAACTCTAGGTAGGGAATATTTTTTATTTTTTATTTCCCCATTCTTGGTTTTCACAATGAATGTGGGTCATTCAACGAACAGATTGATCAACGGATTGATCATCATTGTATGGTTGATAATTTATGGGTCTATTAATGTGGTATTGTTTCAAATTATACATCATTCTTCATTATAAGGAGAATATATTGAGGCCCAAATGAACAAAAGATGAGGTTTGTTCATCAGGGTGTTGTTAATTCTTTTTCTCACCCATATTCTTGGTGTTTTTTGTTGATGGACCCTCATGGTCATGATTCAACTTGTTGGGAGGCTTTGAACGCAGTTGAACCCCCAGATTAGAGGAAATCTAAAATAAGAGTCTGGATCTGTATAGATTGGGACCCGAGCATCGTGGATATTACTTCATTCTATAAATACAAGCATCGTAGGTGTTCGGTGGTCTACATAAGGGACCACCAGTGTGGGTCTGGCAAGGCAGCGAGGTAACTAGAGTTGGCAGCCATAACAGCAGCTGTGAATGGAGATATTTGGCCATATGTTATGTGGTGGGAATCCATGTGACGTGAAGGTGGGTAACAGAAACAAAGGGACTCCATGTTTGGAGGTGACAACCTTATAATGCTGTAGGGCTGCAGGATGTAGTGGCGGTGGCAGTTGTCGCGTGGGACACAGCCAGCGACCATGTTTACCAATCTTGACAGCATGTGCGCGATCTGTCTATGATATATGAGGAAGAAAAACTCCTACGGATTGGTCTAGGACCATGTAAAATAGACTAGGCCTATCAGACTTGGGATGATCCTAGTAGAGATGGACAGGGTTGGGTCGGACCCACCTAGTCGAGTTAGACCCATGTGGTCGGACATGGCCAGGGTCGACTGTGGTAGTCGAACGAGCTATCATGTGACCTTGGGTGATGGTGGATGGTCTACCTCCATGTAATACCAAGAATTCATGGATGATCAACTGCCTAGATGTCCAGACTAGGTGGTCGACTACCTCTGTCTGTCAAAAGGCCGAGTAGCCTTCCCACTTCTGAAATTTTCAAATGAACATAAAAATCAAACCAGATATGCATTTGATGATCTATCTATGGTGTTGGAACCCATATGATGATACCATCATTTAAGGATATAAAAAGTTTTTTTGTGGGTGTTTTTATACGACATAATGGATTGAGGAGTGAGTTATTCAAGAACATGTGTGCTTCGAGAAAAAATATCTATTGTTTTGTATGACCTCGAGACAATGTGTTTTATATATACAGTGTGTCTTATAGAGACTATGTGTCATATAGAGTCTTTGTGTATTATAGAGTCTGTTTATCTTATGAAGAATATGTTCCTTGTTGGTAGGTCAACTAGATTAGATACCTTGAGAGGGTGTGCATCATGGTATGATAGATTAAAAAAACTTCCCTGATTGATCTTGTCTCATTATTAAGAAAGAATCTCTTCTGTCTCTTTCCTACAACAAAGTATAAACAAAAACTAATGCATTCTCATGACACAACAATTTTTACTTGGTTCACCCTCACTGGGTTAAATCCAAGGAGCATACACTAGTGATGTGTCATTGTACCAAATGCACTAAAAGCGCAATTCTCTCTAAAAATATCAGGATATATCACTTATATTCCCAGGCTCACTGCCTTTACAATGTTTAGGGTCATCTCACTGCTTTCCCAAGGGTCACTCCCTACTCCTCTCTCTTTCTCTAGATCACTGCCAGTGGATAGGATCACCTTCTTACTCTTCCTTTGCTCACTGCTCTGAAAATAATCCACTCACATTTTATAGACCTGTAGGTCACTTCATTATCACTAATGAATACATCCTCTGTTGTAATTAGATGCTCTGTTGAAGTCCAACATTCACCCGTTGATGAATCTCAATTTTCACTGAACGTATCGTGCAATCTTCCAGCTTCCACCCAACCCTGAATCACTGTCGTGCTTCAACCATACATGGAACCCATTTCCAAGCTGGAACACAAGTCTCGGCAAACAAGTTAAAACTAGCAGGCATGTTCACCTCAACCACTTGCACGACACTAGCTTCGGCAACTCCAAACTTGCGCAACTTCCACCCTTTTATGCCCAACCCAATTTTGGCGCGCAACCATCAACCGTCACGCTTCTTCAAAACCTAGCATGAATCTGTCACCAAAACACCCATGCATCACCCCCTTCTTCATCTCTATACTTTGGGGACTCACACCCTTTCTCACCCAAACCACTTAGGGAAAGAATCCATCCACTAGCATGCAACTTCTGAATATCTTTATACTTGTGCGACCACACCACCACTTGCTTGACCACAACACATATGCGACGGGAGCTATGATTTTCCTTATGTTCTAAACACTCTACTGAATGAAGAGCGGTCGACCTCTATTTATAGGCATTTGGATACCATGAGCACCGGGTGCACAAGTCTCCTCTCTGTGCGCAAGTCCAGCCACCCTAGTCTCTGCTGCGCAAGTCACTTGTGCGACCAAACCTAAAAATTGGGCACCCCTTTTTTCATTTTCCATATTTTGATGCTCTGATTATGAAAAACAAATGGCGCGCAAGTTTCCATGCCTCCAAGACACTAGCATGCAAGACCCTTTTCCAAAAAAACTTTTCTCCATTTGTCGATTTTGGGGTCCAAAAATTTGGAAAACACTGGAAAATGGTGCCACCTTATATTTTTTCTTTTTGAACCACCTCCAAATTGACCATTCCTTTTTCAACATTCTTAAATCAATCATGGATCATTAACAACATCCCTTGAACTTGACATACCACCATGAAATCCCCTTTTTCAACAAATTTGTCAGTCATGGTTTTCTTTTTCAAAAAACACAACACGGAGGCCCACTTTGTGAACAAACACAATCACCTCAAAAATTATTCAATGATACCTTGAGGAATTTTAGCCCAAAAATCTCCCCCTATCAGTTTGTTGAAAAATCACCCATAAAATGATACATCGTTAATTATTGAACCACCATTCGCCTATTGCTCTTTCGATAGCGATCAAGGATTTACTCAACACATACTCTAAGCTCACATTAGTAATTTTGGGCATGAGAAATAAGAGTAAATGAAAAGTTCATCAATCAATCAATTCAACTATGACACCAACTGTTGATACCAAACTGATACTAATTTTGGGAAATATTCTTACCACATTCCAACACCACTCTTCTTATTTTATCATGATCCTCAGCTGTCTTAATATCTATTATTTGATCTACCACTTCTAGTATCGTTATATTTGAAACGCTTCCCCTATCAACTCATAGATTTAACTCTTATTAGCTACAAATACTATTTAGCACCATTTCCTATGTTTTCCAAGCTAAGATATAGCTATTCACATTGAACCATCCTAAACTCCCCCTATCTGGCTGCTCCATTTGTCAGCTTCTCCCCCTATCTGTCATGATTTATCAAATAGCCACACTGTCTCCCCCTTGAACAATCACTATTTTCTACCCTTTTTTCCACGACGCCAAAGGTCACTTCTTTGCAGTATGTAACAGAGTAGAGAACACATATCAGCACATTAGGTAAATACACATCATACCTCAGGGAGAGGGGGGAGGGGTTTCCACATCCACACACTTTTATGTGAGAGGATTCGACTGAACTCCCAAAGCTAGTCTATGCCATTAAAAATCTTCCATCGGTAAGGCCTTTGTTAGAATATATGCAACCTGTAGCTCGGTAGGAACATACTCCTACATCACAAGCCCTGGATCCACCTTCTCCATGATGAAATGATATTTGATCTCAATGTGATTTGTCCTTGAGTAACAAACTGCATTTTTTCTATAATTGGTATAACTTGAGTTATCACACTAGATTTCGATCAGAGAATTCATTTCAACTCCCATATCTTCAAGCTGGTACTTCATCCATAATAATAGTGTGCATGATTGATTTGCTGCAATATACTCAGCCTCATCGGTGCTCAATGATATGCAATATTTTTTCTTGATTAGCCTAGAAATACACAATCCACCAAGATAGAAGCATCACCTGATGTGGATTTCCTATCATTCGATAAACCGGCCTATTATGCATCAGTATATCCCAATAACTCTGTATGATATTTGTCACTATATTTGAAGATGAAGTCCACCATGCCCTTGATATAGTGAATTATTCTTTTCAATGTAATCATGTGACTTCCCTTGGTATTACTCTGATATCTCACTGTGTGGAATGTGCCAAATACAATGCCAGGCCTTGTTGTTGTCAAGTACAGCAAACATCCAATAATTTTCTTATATTCTATGATATTAACTACCTTGACATCCTCATATTTGGACAGTTTTGTCCGGGTGGAAACTGGTGTCTTCATTTCCTTGGAATTTTCCATTCCAAACCTTTTCAAAACCTCCTTGGCATATTTTGATTGAGAAATTAATGTTCCATTCCTTCCTTGTGTCACCTTTAGACCAAGGAAAAATGTTAGATCTCAAATCATTGACATTTCAAACTCATTTTTCATGAATTCAGATCACATTATGCACTGAGCTTCATCTGATCCGCCAAATATTTTGTCATCGACATAAACCAACACAATCATTATTTTATTACTTTCAGTGCGGAAATAGATATTGTAATCAACTCCACCATGCTGGAAACCAAGATTCATCAAGTACTGATCAAGCCATCAGTACCATGCTCTTCATGCCTGTATCAGCCCATACAATGCCTTCTTCAGTCCGCAAACTTTGTTCTCATGCTCATGAATGAGAAAACCATCAAGCTACTCAATATACAATTCCTCCTCCAGAACCCCATTCAAGAATGAAGATTTGACATCCATTTATAACACTTTGAACTTCCATTACACTTCAATGGCTAGGAATAATCTAATTGTCTCCAGCCTTGCAACTAGTGTAAATGTATCATCAATATCTATTCCCTCTATCTCGAAGTATCCTTTTCACACTAGTCATGCATTGTTTCGAACCACTATTCCATCTTCATTCATCTTGTTGCAATAGACCCATTTAGTCCTGATGAAATTCTTATCTGCTGGTCTCGATACAATCTACCATGCCTGGTTCTACTCAATATGATCAAGCTCTTCATTCATATCCTGAACCAAGTTTTCATCTTCAGCTGCATTAGAAAAGAATTTCAACTCTACCTGAGATAGAAAATATCTCTATTGCAGTGACATCATTCTTCTTGTCTGAACTGGAGCTGTCTGATCACCAATGATATTCTGCCTATCAATTTCAGCTCGACTCTTTGTCTTCCTTGGAGACACAAACTTGACACTTTCTTGATCATCATTAGTGACTTCTTCTGAGTTAGCATCTTCCACTTCTTATCCTCTTGTGTTACTATCCTCTTCATCACTTTCATTAAGAATCTATTCACTGTGCTGTTGAATATTCTCTTCATATTCCACAATAGTGACATCATTGCTCTCAACTACTTTTCTCAGCCTTTTGTTAGAGAATTTTTATGATTTGATTTTGCTTTAGTAGCCCAAAAATATTCCCTCCTCTCCACGTGATTCAAACTTCGTATGTTTTTATTTGTTGAGAATAAATCCCTTACATCCAAATATTCGAAAGAATTTCACTATTGGCTTATTTCTGTACCAAATTTTATATGAAGTCTTTTATTCCTTCAGACACAACAGAGCCCTATTAGAAATGTAGACTGATGTCAATACTGCTTCCTTCCAAAAATTATTTGGTAGGTATTTTTCTATAAACATTGTTCTGACCATGTTGTTGATGATCCGATTTATCCATTCATCCAATCCATTCTGTTGGGGAGTTTGTACTGAAGAAACTTCATGCCTTGTCCCATGTTTTTTGTGATACTCTTCCACATAACTATTTGTGAATTTTGTACCATTTTCTATACGAAACTTCTGAATTTTCTATCCAAGAATCATTTCAGATTCCCTTCAGTACTGTTTTAAGCAGAGGAACACATCAAACATATGGGAATTAACAAATACCCATTCCATTATACTATAGTCATCATTGAAAAGAATGTAATACCTCTTCCCGTCAATGGCTCTTGGTGATATAGGTCCACATATATCAGCATACACCAATTCAAGCACTCTTGTCAACTTCTTTTCCTTTTATTTGTACGTCATTATGATGATATTGTCTTATTGATAACTGTCGCATGTATGTGTACGATCATGTGATAGGTTAGGGAGGTATCGTGCTGCTTTACATGTTACTATATCTTCCAGGGATGGTTGGAAAAGATGACCAAGTCGTTTATGCCACAACTTGTTCTCTTCCTATCTAGATAGAAAACACATATCTTCTTCTCCACATACCATGTAGAGATTTCCCTTTTTTCATTTTCCCTGTAGAAAAAATGCCCCGTTACTTCCTTTGACAACACACATCTTCTTAGTAATCCATATAAAATGACCTAAGCCATATAGTTGACTAACGCTGAGCAAATTGTGAGCGAGGCCTTCTACTACTAAGACATCAGTACGGCTTATCTCTTTGCCCCAAAAATTGGCCTTTCTTATGCCAATAATGTTCATACCTTCATCATTTACAAACTTTACAAATCATTCTTTATCATATTTTATGCCTGTAACAAGTTCCCTATTACCTGTCATGTGATATGTGCAACCACTCTTAAGGATCCACACACCAGAGTGATCTGATACTTTAAGGGAAATTTTTGCCACCACAGCCCTATCATCCTTCTTCTTTTTGGCCTATATTGTTTCCTTCATACTTGATATGGATTGAGGCTTTTATTCTTTCTCAGAGTATGATGGACCAACTTCATCTTGAAAATTTTCAAATATATTCTGCAATTTTAACTCACCTTTTGGTTTAATGATCTGCTAGTCTCGAACATTTTGATTCTTTTTTGGTGCATTACTCTGTATGGTCGAAGTGTAGTACCTAGCCATGTTCCCAAATCCTCCATACCAAAAACAGTGTCCTTCAAAATATGCTTTGGAGAACTATTCTCTGTTTTCATTCCACCTTTGTTCGTATTCCCTTCGATATCTCTTGGATATGGAACACACATACTATGAATTTCCAATCATTCCACAATAATAAAACCTAATATAAGTTGCATTCCTTCATGATACTTATGAACTACGAGTTTCCCCTTGGGATCTCTCAAAATTATGATTCTTCTTTGTGCCCAAATAAACCTTCATCCTCGGGATGGGTGCTTGCGGGCTGACATTAATTTTCATAGATTTTTGGGTTTGATCAATCCCAAATTTAGCCTTAGCATCTGATCTCGATTTCTACTTCTTTCCTACTGAACTACTAGCCTCCTATTTCATCTTTTTTGTCATCTGAATGACCTTCTTTCCTAATACCACATTGGGTGTCAAGATTTTTTCTTGATCCTTCATTTTATTTCACAGTCTGACCACTTATTCTTCATGTTCTTTGATACACTTGACTTGATCATTCACTTATCTATTCTAGCCATCGGTATCCCATTTATGTTCTTAAATCATTAGTTTTTACTCACTAACAGATTTAGAGTTCTCTGGTGTTGATAACTTGAGTTTCTCAATTTCTTCCATCAACTTGGACTTCTCTTCTTCATGCTGCTACATATAGAGTTTGGAATCGTGAAAAACATCGTTAGCTTTCTTTGTTTTGGCTCTCCAAACATCTATCTCCTCAAGATCATGCTCTAACTCATCTTGAATTTCTATTATTCCTCAAACTTCTTCTTCTTCTTTATCACCTTTGGTTTCATTATTCTCTTGAGAACTGCTGACATCTTCCATAATATCATTTTCTCCTCGATCTTTGCAGTTCTCTATCTTCTCAACCTCCTCAGCTTTAGACTCATCTGAACTGTCTATTTGTTGTGAGAGAAGATTCTTCTTCTTGAATAAAGTTCTCTTTAACTGCTTCTTCCCTTTCACATAGGCTAAATATATCTTCATGGGATTTTCAAATTCAACTTCATCATTTTATTCATGAAACTTTTTAGGGAACCTTGCGGCAAGATGACCAACTTTTCCACATCTAAAGCATGCAATTGGAAGTTTCCCATTGAACTTTCCTTTTCATCCTTGAATATTTTAGGAGAGGAATGACATTACCTCATCGGTCTCTTCTTCTTCCTGAGAATCTTCAATGGAGAGCTTCTTCATGGGCTTAAATTCCATCACTTTGGATTTCCCCTTTTCCACAACCTTGTTATCATCATTCCTCATTTCATATACATCCAATGTACTATGAAAATTGTCCAGTTTCAGCTCTTTGGGATATTTATCTTCTAGTACTGAAACATTCGAATTGAACCAAGGTGGAAGCTTCCTCAAGACATGCTTTACGATCATTATGTCTTCAATGACTTCTCCAAGACTTCGCATATCTTCCACAAAAATATTTACCCTATCAAAGAATGCATCAATAGGCTAATTCGAGTTCATTTTTAGACCATCATACTTATTCTATATTAATTGTAGCTTTACCTATCTGACCTTTATGTCTCCTTCGTATATTTTAAAAGGCTTTTCCCACTAGGCATGTGATGTTTTACGTGACATCACCTTGGTACAGATAGCATTGGATAAAGCTCCCCATAAAGCATTTATTCCCTTGGCATCATAATCCAATTCTCTTCGCACCGCTTCCGATAAAGCCCCACTATTGATGTCAGATATTATACCATGCATTGTTGTTGTGAACACATCCATTCCCGAAGATCAGAAGTAGTGTTGCATCTGATTATTCCATAGCGTAAAATTGTTACCATCGAAGATCAGAATCATTTTATGATTAGTGACCTCCATTTGAGATAATTATAGATATAACCCTTTCACTCGAATACCAATTGTTTGGTCCACTAGGTTAGATACCCTGATAGGGGGGGTGAATCAGGCTATGACAGATAAAAACAACTACCCCTATTGATCTCATCTCACTGTTAAGCAAGACTCTCTTCTCTCTCTTTCTTGCAGCAAAGTATAAAAAAACTATTGCATGAACATGACACATTGATTTTTTACTTGGTTCACCCTCACTGGGATACATCCAAGGAGCATACACCAACAATGTGCCATTGTACCAAATCCACTAAAAGTGCACTACTATTTATAATGTTTAGAATAGGTCACTTCTATTCCCAGGCTCACTACCTTTACAATGTTTAGGGTTAGCTCACTGCTTTCCCAAGGGTTACTCCCTGCTTCTCTCTCTCTTGCTCACTACCGGTGGAGAGGATCACATTCTTTCTCTTCCTTTTCTCACTGCTCGAGAAAGTGACTAGTCACAGTTTGTAGACATGTAGGTCTCTTCATTATCACTAATGAATACATCCCCTATTGTAAGTAGATGCCATGATGAAATCTAAATTTCATCTGTGGATGAATCTCACTTTTTACTGAAGGTATCAGGCAATATTCCTACTTCAACGCAACCCGGAATCACTGCCATGATTCAACAATACCTAGCGCCCTTCTTCAAGCGATCATGCAAGTCTCAACGTGCAATTTCACCTCAACCACTTGCTCGACACTAGCTTCTACAACTCTAATCTTGCATGACTCACACCCTTTTATGCCCAAACCAATTTTGGTGTGCAACCGTCAACTATCACGCTTCTATAAAACCTGGCGCGTAAGTGTCACCAAACCACCTACAGGACACCCCATTCTTCAACTCCAAACTTAGGCAACACACACCCTTTCTCACCCAAACCTCTTAGGGTGCACAACTATCCAATGGAACACAACTTCTGAATATCATTATACTTGCGTGACCACACCACCACTTGCACGACCACAACAACTGGGCCACAATATTTATGATTTTTCTCTATGTGTTGAACTCCATACTGAATGAGGAGGGTTCAACCTGTATTTATAGAAAATTGGACACCCAGAGCACCAAGCGCGCAAGTATCCTCTCATCGTGCAAGTCCATACACCCTAGTCTCTACTGCGCAGGTCACATGCGCGACCAAGCCTAAAACCTGGGTGATCCTTTTTTCCTTTGCCATATTGTGATTCTATGATTTTGAAAAAAATGGAATGCAAGATTCCAAGCCTCCAAGACATTGGCGCGTATGTCCCTTTTCCAAAAACACTTTTCTCCATTTGTCGATTTTGAGGTCCAAAAATTTGGCAACCCTAAAAAACGATGCCACCTTGTATCTGCTCTTTTTGAACCCCCTCCAGATCAACCATTCCTTTTTCGACATTCTTAAATCAATCATGGATCGTTAACAACATCCATTGAACTGTAAATTCCACCATGAAATCCCCTTTGTCAATAAATTTTTAAGTCATGGTTTTCATTTTCAATAAACACAACACGGAGGCCCACTTTTTCAAGAAAAAAAATAACCTCAAAAATGCTTCAATGATTCCTTGAGAGATTTTTTCCCAACACTTGTTGATATTGTGTGTCTTATTAGATTGAGTATATTTAGATGTTCTTCATGTATTTTCTATATAAATATATATTTTTGGAGTTGAAATTGAATTACACTGTGGTATTCTGTTGTCGTATTCCTTGGTGGTATTCCTTCATGGTATTTTCATTGTGGTATTCCTTTGTCTTTTTTCCTTCTTGACATTCCTTTGTTTTATTCCTTCATGGTATTTCATTTTTGGAATTTACTTGGTGTTATTCATTTGTGGTTTTTGAGTTTCATATTGAGTATTGTTTTACACACCCTAGTATAGTATTTTACCACACATGTCATGTCTTCTATAGATGATTGACACATCGATTTAGTTCCAATAATACCAAGACCAAGTAGTGCCTTGTGAGACCGGACAAGATGTTGTGTGTTTTGGATACTTTTAATATGATAGTCCCAATACCTCTTACTTTAAAGGTTTGACTTCTCGATACAAACTCTTTTCTTTTTGTGGAATTTTTTTTCATGTTTACATTCAAGTACATTAACTTTAGTACTCTAGTTGTGGTTTATAATGGTTTACAAACATTGATTAGTTAGTTTTTTTACATTTCTTCATTTTCAACTTAGAGATGTGTGTGTGTGTGTGTGTTGGTACTTTAGGCTCATGCCTCCAATTTGTGGGATATACTGACATAGTTCTAGTAATTATACCATATCCTATTGGAGGCAGGCTTTGGGTAGTTATGGTATGGGCCCCTCTATGATGGTTCGTGATAGACTGGTATCAACGGGAGTTCGGTTCTACTTTTTGACCGGGAGTCTATGAGGCTGGTTTGGGGAAACAGTGTTGAAAGTTTCAAGTTTTGATTTTAGCGTAGGGAATCAAGTATTGGTGTGGTGGCCGATTTATCTATACACTAGGACTCTGGGAATATTATTTTTCACTCAGTAGACGAAAAAACTAGTTGCAGTAAAATAATGGTACATAGATCATATAGGTATGGGTTGTGTTTTCCATATCCTTCTTGAGTCACCTCTTTATATATACTCTATTTACTGTGGTACATATTTTTTTATTACATGATGCCTCTACATAGATAGCTAGCCCAGATTCTACTCTGTGATAATGATCAAGATCTTCCTAGTGATAATTCATTGGTACAGGGGAATGTGCAAGAGATAGAACCTCTGAGTGGTTTATCATCTACTAAAAACATTACCAAAAAATAAATAATGCACACTAATAATGTTTCATGAGTTTTATAGGTAGTGACTTCCCTATTTATGATGTGAGATAGACCCCTAGGCTGCTAATAATTAGCTGAAGGTAGTTACCAGTGTCTTCCGCCTGGTGAGGCTACCTTCCAGCCAGATTGCAATCCTTGACACGAGTCTTTTTCAGGGATCTATAGAGAGATGGTGGAACTTATCATCCTAGACACCTGATGATATGACTCTCTATTGGTAATATTTCAAGAATATCTTCAAAAAGGATTTATTTCTAGTCAGGTTTTGGTTGATAATCATATGGAAACTTCTGCGTCTTTAGTAGGGAATTCATCATGTGGTAGAGTATTGGCCAAGATTTACCAATCATTCATGATACTCCACCGATATGGTACAAGACCTGTTCATCCGGGATCTGAGATTCAATAAGGGTGTACTCTATATGATCAAGGAATCCATGAAATCCCTTAGCCTTCCTACTTATGTTAGGATACTTGATCGATCCCTGGTAATGGAGATCTATCATACGGAGCATGTGCCAATAGTGGGAGCTACAAGTAGGCATCAGGTAGTTGAGAACTCGGCATTAACTATCCAACGGCTGTCATAGAGACCTAATCAGGTTAGTTAAATTGGGATAATATCTTAGGACACATGAGCAGTAGTGCATGGCTCCCAGGGAAGCTCAAGTTAGCATAGGGATAGGTTGTGTTACTCATGTGGAGGTCGAGGACATATTGCATTAGATTTACAGACCTGTAATATAATCAATCAGGAGACGGTCAAGGGTCCCACAATGTAGAGTTAGATAAAGAACAGAGTGGTCTGTAAGGTGATAGAAATGGTAGGGGACTAGGAAGGGAGGCGGGAGGCGACCGATGGATCGAGCGATTACCGCCACCACAAATAGGTGTTCCAGGACAGGCCAAGGGAAATGGTGGATAGGGATGAGTCTAGCTAAAGATATAGAGTATTAAAACCTAGATGATACATGTTTGATTAATTGTATGATCTCTATCTCTACTACATTACCTCCAGTCTTGATAGACATAGGTGGCAATCATTTTTTTCTTTCCACAATCCTTGTTTGATATTTAGAGATTTTCTTTGAATCATTGACTTGACCCTTATCCATAGATACTCCTATAAGAGAATATTTTATGATCACACACATGTCTTAAAACTGGGAACTTGCTCTTTGAGGAAATAGTTTCAATTGGGATCTCCTGGTAGCAGTGTCAAGGCCTTCTGACGTCATTCATGGTATGGACTGGTTATCCATAGTACATGCCCAGATTCATTGTTTTCTGTGTGTAGTATAGTGTGTCCATTTTAATTGAAATAGGTTTTCATTTTTTGTTGAAAAGAAAACACATGTATTGAAAGATGGAATCACACAAAGGAGAGTGAAACTGATCACTCATCACAAGTCTAGTCTCACCCTTTGTGTGGTGGATGATTTGAGTCCACAGTTTCCTATAGTGGTGGAATTGTATGGGGATATCTTTCCTAAGGATATTCCCAAATTACCTCCCCATAGGTAGGTATAAATCTACATTGATATATACCATTGGATGACACCAAAATATACACCATCATATTGGTTGGCTCCCATAGTGATTTGAGAGATGAGGGTGTAGTTGGAGGACTTATAGGGGAAGGGCTACGTGAGACCCAGTGTTTCACCATGGGCAGCACCAGTTTTTTTTTTAAAATGTAGATAGAAACTTGAGGTTATGTGTAGAATTTCTATGGTTTAACCAGGTGACCATGAAGAATATGTATCCACTACTGAGGATCAATGACCTCTTTGATCATTTGAAAGGGTGTTGTGGTTATCAAATATTTATCTAATATTCGGTTATCACCAGCTATGAATACGAGATGAGGATATACTAAAGATGGACTTATGATTTTATTATAACCAATATGAATACTTGGTGATGTTGTTTTAAATGAATAACTCCCTACTATTTTTCATGGGACTCATGAACCTAATCCTTCAACCTTACGTAGACTGGTTCATGGTGGTCTTCATTGATGACATCCTAGTGTACTCAACGTTTGAAGACAAGAATGTGAGGAAATTGAGGATGGTCCTAGATACACTCTAATAGAATCATATTTATGGAATGCTCTTGAAGTGTTAGTTGATGATTTCTGAGGTCAATTATCTAGAACACATCATTTCATATGCTAGAGTTGCAGTGGATAGAGCGAAGATTGAGGTCGTTCTTGCATGGGAGCTACCCAGGAGTGTTACTAAGGGGAAGAGTTTCCTTGATTTTTCTAGGTACTATCAGAGGATTATACTTAAATTTTATACAGTGGAATAATCCTTGATAGTTTTAACATTAAAAGGAAAACCTTTTACATGGATGAAGATGTTTCATGAGTGTTTTCACCATTTGAGGCATATATTGACGAGAGATCTCATCTTGAGATTTATCAAGGTGGGTACCGATTACATAATATTACATAATGCATCCGGAACTAGACTTGGTTATCTCATGATGCAGGGGAAAGCGGTCATTTCCTATGGTTCATTCCAGATGAGACCACATGAGCAGAACTCCACGTCCCATGATCTTGAGATAGCATCGGTGGTATTCAATTTGAAGATGTGGTGACACTACCTAATGGGTTAGTGGTTTATCAGTTACTCTAACCACAGGAGTATAAATTATATCTTACCTCAGAATGATATATACATGATATAAAGGAAATGGATGTAGTTCTTCTAGGACTATGACTTTGAGATTGTCTATAATCTTGAGAAGGCGAATGTGGTGGTATATTCTCTCACCAGGATATCCGGCATGTAGTTACTGAACAAGGCATCAGAACAGTTTCCCCCATTGTAGATATCGTTTGTTGATAGGGATGGATTAGGTTACCTCTAGTCAATTGTTATTACACATACATTTGTATAGTGAGTCAAAGAGGCAGAACATAGGGGTACTGACTGTGAGACTTTACATGCTCAGATGTCCACAAGCCATGACCCTAATTGATATTTTAACGTTGGGTAGCACATCATTATTTTTAGAGGGTGAACAATAGTAATAATGGAATTATGGGATGATGAATTTAGGGACTTCAAAACATCGCATTTAGAGGTACATCCAGGTGTGGTCAAGATGTACCAAGACCATTTACATCAGTTTTTGTCGAAGTGGATGAATAAGGGAGTCAGATAGTTTATTTCTTGATACCTCACTGGTCAACTGGTGAAGGCTGAGCTCAAGGATCCAAATGGTTTTACTCAACCCATTGAGGTACCATAATTTAAGTGGGATGAGATATAGATGGATATCATGATAAGCTTACCACATAATTCCTGGGGACATGATACCATTTGGGTGATCATTGACCAACTCACCACCTCCGCCCACTACCTTTATATTTGGGAGAAAAGTTCAGTAGAGATCATAGGATGCCTCTACGTGCATGACATAATTCTACTCCATAGATTTTTATCAATGATAGTCTCATATCCTGATGATATATTTACATCCCAATTATGGAAGGGATTACAGAAGGGGTTTGGGACTTAGATATGATTGAGAAGAGCATTTCACCCATAGACATATGACAATACTGAGCGAACGATTCAAGTTATAGATGAAATGTTGTTGGTGTGCTTCTTGGATTTTTTCCATAATTTGGAGGATTACCTACAAAAAGGGGAGTTTTCATATAATAATAGCGATCACTCCACTATTGGTATGGTGAAATTCAAGGCCTTGTATGGGTGACCCTACAAGTAGACACATTATTGAAATGTCCATAAAGAGTCATGACTCATGAGACCGATGATAGTGTGAACAACCACGATGAAGCTGATGATCATTCACGAGCGGATGAAGACTAGATAGATCCAATAGAAGTCTTATGATTATTTGTGGCAGAGGACTTTGGAGTTTGAGGAATGATACCGTGTTTTCCTTCATGTCTCAGTTCGATGTGGATTATAGAGATTTGGTCGGGGTGGAAGGTTATCTCTAAGAATCATCAGACCATACCTAATACTAAGAAGAGTTGGAGAGTTAGTGTACTATATATATACATCCAAAGTTAGAGTAGGTACACAATATCGTCAATGTGTCGCAACTAAGGAGGCACGTGCATGACCAATTAGACATTATTAACTGGGGAGAGATTGACATCTATGATGGGATCACATTTTTTGAGTACCTAATGGAGATTTAGGATCAATAAGATAAGATCCTTCATCGGTAGTTGTTTCCTCTGGAATGCATTTAGTGGAAGCATGAGAATCTCTAGGAGAGGAAATGTGAGTGGGAGGCTCAGATTCATGATCAATTCCCTCATTTGATTGAGCATCCATTTTTTTCTTTCAAGGACGTAAATCCCAACGGTGTGTATAATTTGTTAACTTGGATATTCCTGATATTACTTCTATAGATTATTTTGGAAAATGCATAGACCAGGCACTGAGATGGCGTGCGATTATGAGTCTCAGTGTTCTTGGAACAATTCCATAAATCATGGTATGATTATAAAATCATGTGTATATAGATTTCCTTAAACGGTGGAATATCATTTAAATTGGTGCCTAGATTAGAAATTTTTTCGGATTCATTGAGCATATAATGGATGATTTACCATAGGTGTGACCTAACTTAGGTGGACATAGGACATCTGAATAAAAAGGCACCAAGGACATAACTATAAATAAAAAAATAAATTTCTTTTCTTTTCATTAAATATTATAATCAATCATGAATAATGACTTATATTGGAAATCTGATACCACCGTTCAGTTCATAATGTGGTGTTTTCACTAGGTGCGACTTAAATTTAGTTGGCGTGGGTATTCTGTGGAAAAAACTCAAATGGACGTAATCATCATAAAATAATTTAATGATAAATTATTTTTTTATGTATTGAATATTTCTTCTTTAAATGTATGGTTATAGAATTTACTATGGTTTGGCCAGTCAAACCCATGAGAGTTATACATCCTTTGGAGAGGTTTTCTTGTGAATGATGATAGGTCAATGTTTGGATCATGGATCATTGCGCCGATGGAGTTGGAGGATCCCATCAATGAAAGTAACACAACTGTTCAACATCAAAGATCGATCCAAACTCCTCATAGGGTGGTTGTTCTTTTTTGATTTACAAGTTCTTTATTTTCATGAAAAACATAGGTCAATCCAAGAATAGATTTCTACCTAGATGGATCATTGTGGGATGGTGGATAATTTTTGGGTTTATTGGTAGGATATTGTTTTAAATACTCCTTAATTATTTGTTCTAATGATAATGGATTGAGGCCTACAAGAGCAAAGGTCGAGGTCCATTCCTTAGGGTTTTATTAATGATTTTACCTCCACTATTTTTGGCATTATTGTTTTGTTGGAAACTTGTACGGTTCAACTTTCGAGGAGGCTCCAAATGAAATCTGACCCCCCGAATTGGAGGAAAACTAAAAAAGTGGTCGGATATGTCTAGATAGGGACCACATAAGGGACCACTAATTTGGGTCTGGTGTGGCAGTCCAACAAGGCGGACTGAGGCGAAGTGAGGCGGCTCAAGGCGGCATGATAAGACATAAGGTGATATGGCGATCAGAAGTGGTGTTCATGGATATAACCGCAGAAGGAGACATATGGTCGAGTGAGACACGGTGAGAGGTTGCATGTACCAATGGTGGGATGCAGATATGGTAGGTGTTTGAGTTTGGAGCTGGTGGTCATGTGGGATGTGGCCAAATACCACATTCACTGGGCTAGGAAGCCTTCATGTAAGATGGTCGTGCCTGAGGTGGTGGGTTAAGCTTGGCCCTGGTGAAACGGGGTAGGCCCCGCAGCTTTGGGTTGATACCCATAGAGACTGACCGGGTTAGATTAGACCAACCTTTATGAGTTTTAACCAGGGTAGCTAGATAGGGCCCTAGTTGATCGAGCTACCATGTGGCCATGAAATCTGGTATATGATCAACCACCATGGTCAGTCCATAGGCATAATGGCCTTACCCATTCTGAAATTTTCAAACATCCATAAATTTCAAACTGAACATCTATTTGATGATGCATCTATGGAATTTGGATCATTATGACCAGATGATCATTTCATGATATACTAAGTGGGTTTTTTTGGGGAATTTTCATACGATCTAATGTCTTTAGGAGCGAGTTCTCTCAGAGCGAGCAACCTTCAAACAAGTATTTATGTGGATGTGATTGAACATGAGATTTTGTGACTTATATAGATTGTGTGTCATATATAGAGTGTGTCTCTTATTGATACTATGTGTCTTATGGAGGTTTTTTGTCTTATGAAGACTATGAGTCTTATTGATAATGTGTGCCTTATTGGATATAGTGTATCTAGTTGTTCTGGATATATTTTTTATAGAAACATATCTATGTGGAGTTGACTATGAAGTCTTCTATGGTATTCCTTTTTTGTATTCCTTGGTGGTTTTCCTTCATGGTAATTAATTTGTGGTATTCCTTCATGTTATTTCCTTCTTGGTATTTCTTTGTGGTATTCCTTGATTGTATTTCCTTTGGGGTTTCGGGGGGTCCTACTGAGTATTGTTTTACTCACCCCTACATGGGCTTTTCCTGAACATGTAGTGTCTTGTGTAGATGATATACTATTTGACAGAGTTCCAGGAAGACTGGGACCAGGATGTCCCTTGTGAGAATAGATAAGCCGAGGTGTGTTCCATCAGCATTTCTGATGACAGTCCAAGTCCCTCTTAGATTATAGGATGAACTTGAGTTTGCAAACTCCTTTATATTGTTGGGATTGCTTTTTCCCTGTTTACATTCTATTACATTCAATGATGTACTCTAGTTGTCGGATATAGTGGTTTTCATGCATTTTTTACTTATTTTTTTTACATTTAATCATTTTTCTCATTGACATGTGTGTGTGTGCGTATATGTACATTCACCTAATTCCTCCTATTTTTGGGATATTCTTAGTCGTTTCTACTCACCATCCACTAGCTAATTAGAGGCGGGCATGGGGTTGTCATGACACATTCCCCTCTAGGATGGGTCATGACATAACATCCACAATTTTATTATAGTAATGTCTATGAAATAATCCAATATAAAATAATTTCCTAACAACTCAATACCATTCAAAAATATTACATCCACCAAATTAAATGAAACTCATTAAAATCACGTGTTATTGAAGAACATCTATGTATACTCTTCTATAAATATATATATTTTAATAAAATAATAAATTATTTTTCATACCATTGTCATACATGATCCTATAATTATAGGATAAAAATAATGTAAATTGTGATCGATCAACAAATTACTCCAACCTAATACCATAGGTAAGAATATGAATTGACACTAGATGTTTTGAATAAATATATTTAATCAGGGAGATTTTTTTAGAGCAACAAATAATCTAAAATGTGAAAATCTATATGAAACTCGGGTCAGTGGGTGTTAATGTATGCAAATACTCTTGTATACTATCTCCTTCAATATTCTCCTATAGTTAGACTATATCACACAAATTATTCATGTTAGCTGTGTAATTTTATTATATAATAATGTCAATATTATTCCAAATAAAAATAATAGATATCATAAATTCCACTATGTTTAATTAATTTTAATGGATATCATAAGAAATTTTATTTTTTTTAATATCCATATAAAGTTTAAATTATCTTCTATAATAGAATGAAAACCATGACCATCAATATGATAAATCTATCTTCTATTTATCACCAATGTATGTTAATATTATGAAGTACTGTTTATATCTATAGGAATAAACTATGCTATCTATAGGTTTCTATGTCAGGGAAATCCTTATGGTCATAGTAAGAGATACATGCCAATAATATAAAAATTATGACACTTATTATGGAATTATATTTCACATTATAAAATGAATCATTAAATCATTATTAAATGTTTCCTAACACAATAATAATTATTAAACATCTATTGTTATTAATCTATCTAATGACATTTTTTTAACTTATTGCAAAAAAAATTATATGATTATTGGTCTTTTATTTTTATTAATTAATCATTGCATTATGTTATTAATGTATCATAGAATGGTTTTTTATTTTTCATTCAATAATTAAGGATGCAATATAAAATAGGACCTATAGTAAGTAAGGTAATTCATTGTCAAAACTATAAAATATTTAGGTTACTCATAGAAGCACTCCATCATTGGTCGAAATAAAAAAAACATGTTTCTTGATTTTAACAGTATTTTATGATGAAATCATGTAAAATTAGACATCCAAAAAACATAACATTATCTAAAACTATTTCATTTTTTAATGGTGATAAATGGAATCCTGCATAATTATTGGGGATACAATTTATGCTCCAATTTTCCTTTATATTTTATTCTCATATTCTGTTAATTTTGTGGTGCTACATTCACATACAATAAAATAACTCTTATACCATGCATGGCATGCAATTCTACTGATACAATTAAATACCACCATTTTATTAACATATTTTTTGAATCAAATGTTAATGATCTATGTTTTTCTTTAAATTTAAGAAATTATATGTGGATTCACCTTTGTATTAGGATCATACTTATTAAACTATCACACTTCATGAAGGGAAGGAATATGATATGCACTCACCTGAAAAAGAATATAAATTTTACTTATTTCCCATCATATATAATTAATGGTCAGAAAACCAATATTATTTTTTTCCTCCTTAGCATAATTTCACCACTACTACCAACTATGAAAGATCACCTAAATAAATGAGAGGATTATTAATTAATTATCACTAAATATTTATTAATAATCCATCTCATTGCAGGGATCAATGAAATATAATTTTTGATCACTATGGGAAATGATGAATCCCCATAAATTTATATAGAATGATTAATTAAGACAAACATATCTCTTACATATAATTCAATTTTTTTATCAGATCTCATGAAACATGGTACTATTATATTCATTTGATTATGATCTAAATAATTTCATATCATTTATCAAATAAATTTTCTTTTTAGTTAGTAATTTTTTTTAATTGATCATAATTTATATTCATATTATATTTTTAAAACTGTAACCTAAAATTACAAGAATGTTATATTTATTGGTTATTTTAAAAATAATTTCTTATACATTCTATTCAATATATTATGAATTATATGATTCATTCGTCAATTCATATATATAATTAGCGTGTCCATATATACTCTGTTTGTTTCACCGCATCACATATGTTTGTTTTATGTCAAAATGTAATTATTTATACAATTTCTAAAGTTAATAAAATAAGAATACTAGGAAAATAATCATATTATTGAGGGTTTATAATGATATTTCATTTAGATGATATAACCGTAAATAAAATTTTAAACATCCAATGGATTGTTCTTTGTTTATAATTGATCTCTAAAATTATTATAATATCCCATGTCGATATGAGGTTAAATGTTTAGAAGGAATATTAATTTTCAATTACTAAACATTTCAAATTTTTATCAAATATTTATAATAGATGTTCAAGGGTCAGAATGTCATAATGTGATGTTTATAGATATGGAATAATGCTTAAATTGAAGATTGAGTGTTTTGGTATTTCTTAGTGTCTTCTGGTTACATTTAAAGAGTTTTGGTGATTTATTTCTATTAAATATGGTTTTATGTTCATGGTTTATGGGAAACCCTAATGAACACAAATGAAAGATGTTCTCTTAGTTCAGTTTTTTGGAGTGAAATTATCTCGTATTGTTTCAACTTATTTAAGGTCAAACCTTGTAAAATTTCATAAGATGTTGTGTGCGGTTGTAGTTTTGGTTTCACTAGAACACCCCAATATTTAAAATTTTTATTTCTAAAGAAATTTATTATCATTAATAGATTTTGATACAAACACCCACAAGTCTAAATTAACTGTAATATTTTCATGACCCACCCTATTCATGATGAGGGAATGGATGGAAACGTGCCCCGACCTTTGTTTCTCATGATGAATTAGAGATAATGACCCCTGAGTCCCACCTTAAGTAGGCACCAAAGTGGATAATGTCACCAATGGTAAAGTATATCACAAAATATAGTAGGCATTATCGTTTTTATAGAACAAGATCAGGTTATAATATGGTTGAACCCAAGAAACTCAAAATACTAAAAGTAGAAGTGAAGCCCAAATCCATTCCCACAAACATGTTCAAAAATAAAGCTGATTAAATATAAGGACCTAACCTTAAACATATATTATTCGAGTGAATTTTTACTAGAATTTAATTTCATTCATTATGAAATATCTTTTTGGTCTAGAATTTTATAAAATGAGGACAAAATCATACTTAAACATTCAATGTTAAAATGTAGATAAGTATTCCCTCCATTTTTATTTTTCCTAAAACAAATACTATTAAAAGGAAACATTGTTTCTTTTTAAGAAAAATATTCAAATACTTCCCTCATAGAATATTCTTTTTTCCTTACTAATATTAAAACTTGTGAAAAACATTTTAAAACATGGGATGAACACAAAAATCTCAGTAAGGGAAAATAATGGAAACAGTTTACATGTGATCTTGGGAGATATAAATAATAACATGAGGACTTTCATAATGGCGTGAGAAAAGACTAATATCATAACCATAATTACTTGGATGATAACATGAAAATGTGGACACACTATTTAAGTAATACATTAATAAAAATATCACCAAGGTCCATCCCCAAGTTGTCATATCCCCAAGTTCAATCCCCAATTTTTCATAAATATTACCAATTTTATTCACCAAGGTATCATAAAAATGTCTTCTCTATATAATAATGTCATTACCCAATGCATTGGAGAGCTATGACGCACTCAACCACCCTAGATTTATCAAAGAACCACCTGTATTTGGTTTATCAAATAACCACCAATTATATTTCCAAGTACCATTGCATAATCAAAACACCTAAAATTTGATATTTTCAACATTTCACTCATCAATCACAGAAAATCAATTCATGATATTGAATTATTTAATCCATTTACAACATTTCATTAAGATATTTCAAAAAAAGTGTCACATACCACTTTAAAACTTTTAAAATAAATTAACATTTTAAAACATCAGCATTCATATAAAGAAAACCTTAAATCGATTTTGAAAACATGGAAATTAATAAGAATTATTTAGAAGAATAAATCATTAAAATATTACAATTATATTTTCGTTTAAGAGTATCATAACAGTTGATAAACACTTGAATAAAAATAATTAAAGAATAACATTAATCCAAACATTAAATACCATGAGAACATAAACATTCGTGATATAAAATTTCAACAGTTCCATATATACACCTTTAAGGAAATTAAAAGTGCTGAATATCGATACATTCATTAATGGAAGGAGATTGAGATATAGTCCCTTATAAAGAACATATTGTAAGATTAAGGAATAATAAATGACATAAATACGTGTGAAAAATATATATACACCCAAAATAATTGGATATTCAATTTCAAAAAATCATTGGTCACTCACACATATTCTTGGAAAAACAAATCCAATGATATAGATATATAACTCAATGAATGAAAACTGAGTCTGGATTTCCCTTAAAAAAATTTGGTTAAAAAATAGGTAAATTACGTGTAATAAATATAAATACACATAATTCAAGTATAAATACATAATAGGATATCATAATTTATTTCTCTTATAATCATAGCACTACATAATCAAGAAGTAGAAGATTAACCCAAAGAATGGAAATTGGGAAAAGCAGTTCCCTTATAAAGTTCTTATAAATGACGTAAGAATTTATCAATGGGGTGATTATGTGTAGAAAATAGTATATAAATAGAAATAAAAGTAGAAATTAGAACATAAATATATAAACCATGATTCCACACATAATCTTGTCCTAATATAATCGATAATGTTTGTGTAAAACTCAATGAGTGGAAATTGAGTTTAGAAATTCAGTTACCTTGAGTCTGACTTTCCTAATTCATTATTTATCATCCAGAATAATAAAAATAAGTTAATATATACATGTTATAGAACGTTTTTAATTTTCTTATTCATTTTATATCACTTATTTAAATGTTATAACAATTACATAATGATTGATGTTAATATCAGAAGTGTAGTCGATATTCAGTACTTGAGTAAAAAATGAACATGTTAGGATTACAAATTTTCCATATATTCATAAGTCCAACATCTAAAGAATGATATTCATGATTTAAATAATATATAAATATCATATATATATATATAATAATCCAAAATATTTGGAGATAATAAATGAAATACACTATTCATGGTGATGGGAGGTCGTACATACGAATGAACGCTAGATTCGTCTCTTTGTCATATTGAAATAATGAAAACTAATTTATACATATTTATATTATAATTAAATTATAATATCTATGTTATATATTTTACATAGGTTCACTAAATGCATCAATTATTCATTCTATGTGTAGAATTAACGAGCCATATCACTTTGAGGGGGCAGTAGTCCACACTTCCTCAAATAAAATTATCATATTAATACAACATGAAAAACATAAATGTATATTATAAAAAATGAAATAATAATATAGATAATATAGATAATATATATCATACATAAATAAATTTCGATAATAATTTCTAACAGGTGTGTTGGTAGGAGAAAATTGAACAATCATCATTTCATGAGGCAGTAGTTCGCCGTAAATAGAAATAGTATGTTTTAAATCCAGTAAAAGATGGTGTGTGTATGTGTAGGTATAAAACATAGTGTAAAAATATTATAGTATATTTAGGATATTGTACATGTTATAAAATAATGTAATAAATAGAGTTTATGGGGTTTTATAAGGAAAATAAAGGAAAAGAGCTTGAGAGAAGACATTGCCTCTAAATTGGGTAACTCCCTTTGAATTGAGCCAAAAGGCTTCCTTGAGTTTCCATCATCCCATGGTAAGGATTATAGAATAAAGGGATCAATGTTGGGAGATTATTTTAGTAGATTTTATACGAGCCATAGAGCTTGATATTTGTGAGAAATTGGGTAGAGGTGGTGACCTTTTATAAGAGGGAGGAAGGGAACTTTAGAAATGTCTTGAAATATTATGTCATTATAAATTTATTTTGGAATTATAATAGATAAAATGTAATATATTTCCTGGATAATATAATTATGGGTTTAAGTACTCTCAACCAATATGTTTTATACATGTTTTGGTCATAAAATTAACCTTATATTTTAGCATTAACCGTTAGTTGGAAACATTAACTCTTACCATGTCTTCTTCCATTTTCAAAATATATGGTTACAATTGATACTATAAAATGCCAAGAGAACAATAAATGGATCATTAATTACATTTGTAACATTATATAAGTAATTTTTCCGAATCATGGATTTTTATTACTATTATATCATTCAATAAAATAGTTTATGTTTTAAAAATCATTTATGTCAACTTTGACACTATTTAAAAATAGATTTTTGTTAAAGTCATAAAAACGTGATACATTTGAAAAAAAGAATTAACTCAAATATAATATGTCATATTCATCCATAAAATTCGTGTATGGAATTAAAATTTTCAATTTACATTTATTTTAATATTTTTAATATCATTTATTCGAATATTTCATTAATAAGGTAATCACTACATTGTCATTGTGTCATAAATAAATTTATTTACTTAATGTCTAAAAATTATAAATAAAATATCATGATGTATGAAATTTTTTAATATTTAAAATTAATATTTATAGTGTATGATATCATTCATATAAATAAAATTATTATTTTTTAGTTAGGAGATACATGTTAATTTTATATTTCCCTTTTCTTTAAAATAAATATTATAAAAGGTCATTACCACACCCATGTGGCTTCATGGGGTCCTAAAATCGACCCAAGTATTCTTATGATGAGACATATCTCATCGAACAGTATTAGAACGCATTTTAGAGTAGTTTTATATTATTATAATTTTAATTTGTACCCTTAATTACATGATTTTCCCTTTAACCAAGGTAAATTTAAATAATTACTGAAGTTACAATTCATAATGTCCAAAAATAAAGGGTACCTATTTAAATATTTTTTGGATTATAATTTAGAATTTGGAATCCATTTTTAGAAATTCAAAACATATAATTGGTATAAATTAATTTAAAATTAAATCCCATTTTCAAAACCAGAAAGTGAGTTTTTAAAAAGTGAAACTATCCAAAGATCGTCATGTGTTTATGTCAAATTTCAATGTGAAATTACATCTAATGAAAAAAATTGTATTAAATAATATAAAATAATCCAATTACACTTAAAAATCAATTAAAAGGAAAATTTATCTATATAAATAAATTATATAAAATTGAGGTGTTGAATTAAAAGGTATTATTTTTTACTATACATTAAAAAAATTTATCATAAAATTACTGAAATTAAACCAAAGTATATTTTTATTTCCCACCGATATAGATGAAGATTATTTTTTAAAATAGGACATATAAAAGTGAAAAACACAATATTTGAAAAGGGTTCACCATCAAAAGGTGATGAAAACACTTTTAAAAAAATATTAGAATATTTTATGCTTAAATTTAGATTAAATATCTTGTTAAGCCTCTAAAATTGATTGGATAAAAGAAAAAAACATTTGAAAACATTTTTAAACATATTATAGTTACGTATTTTCATTATTTCTAATACAAATTCTAGGTGTAAACTACCATTTTAAATATTAATAATATTATTGTGTTATTTTTCGGTATAACTCAGTGTTGTGTGCAACATAAGGTATCGAAAAAAACAATTGTTGCATGTCGAGTATGCTATCAGGCAATGTGTCCCCTTTAACATAAAATAAATAACTTATTCATAAATATTAGTATCTATGAAAAATTTATTTTTCTAAAAATACATAGGATTTTACATCCTTCCACCCTTTTGGAAATTACATCCTCATAATTTTAAAATTTGGCTTGATAACTCCATTAAAAATCACAGATTCAAAAAAGAGACAATAAAACTACCACTTAAAAAGAATGAAAGAGAATTAAAATGGTCACCCGAGATAAAACTTACTAGTTCCATGTTTGAAAACATGGATATTGAAGAAAAACTAACCATCTTTTTCTGATGGACGAAGATATTAAACATGACCAGGAGAAATTTAACAAACAAAAAACCAAAAAATTGTGATGGGCTAAAAGGTACTTGAATTCCCAATAGGAAAAGTAAATTGATAGTGTTTTTGTTTTACGGTCCTTTTCATAAATTTTAGGAATCTATTTTTGAGTGTGATTAATAACATAAGGGAATATCTTTACTTTTCAAGTAGAGTTTCATCCATTAAAACATTTATACCACAAAATCATTTTTTTCAAACAAAGAGTTTTCAAGATGGCTTGGTCACACCCAAAGCACTTGATTAAAATTTTATAGAATCAAATAATCCAAAAAATATTAATTATCTACTCATCTTATCTTGAAACATTACCCAGAACCAAAATGGTTATGAAAAGATCAGATAATTCCCCAAATAAAATAATCCTTTATAAGGAGAAGGATGACATTAATCTCCAAAATAAAATAGAGAAACCTATATTTTATATAGACCATTCAACAAAAAAATGTCCTTAAAATTCCTCAAAATAATACAAACTAAGTTTGAAACCCAAAATTCATAAGTATTTTATAACATAGTATTTAAAGATAAATTTTAACATGTATCTCCAAATAAAATCAACCACTCTTAATGTCTCATTCAAAAAATTAATTACCCTAATCACATATTCTCCATAATAGGTAAATAATTTCCATAAATAACACAAATCTCCATTTGTACAAATTAAACAAATGGATTATTCCTAACTAAAATTCAACCATGACTCCTCGAATGAAATCCCATAGTATAGTATTTTACTTAGATAGATACTCTTCCTAAAATAGAAAACTTCTTCCAAAATATCATTTATCACTTAATCACCAAATCATTATCATATACTAATGATATCCATTTGATATAACAAAAGTTCCCAAAATCAAGTTATTCTTAATCAATGAAATCATTTATCAAAAAAGAATAATTCATAATAACCATGAACTTCACATAGGTCAGTGGTAGGTGATTCTCCCTTGTCGCTCGTTGGTTTTCGGTTTGATTCTTGTGGCCTTTCAAAATGTGATGGGTGGTCACCCATCCTAGGGGTTGTCCTTTTTCTAAAACTAAATTTTTTTATAACAATCCCAACATGAGTTAAAATAATCAATAATAACTCTAACATTTTTTAAACTCAAAGTTTATTCTATACAATTCATTTTTAATGTCCAAAAGTACTAACCCATAACTACCTCCAAAATACATGTCTCAAAAAATACCATTAATTAGATTAAAATTTCATAACATAAGCCTCAAAAGGGTCTTATAAGACATTGAACATATGACCAACCTTAAAACTATAAACCCATGATGATATCAATAAATCTTAAGATAACATCCTAATATCGAAATTTGTCTAAACCCTTCTCTGATACCAAATATAAGGACCCATCATTAAACATAATTTATTCTAGTAAAATTTTAATATAATTTATTTTCATTTCTTCCAAAACATATTTTAGGCCTATATATTTTTTATAATTTTCAAAAAATATTCCATAAACAATCAATATTACAAAGTAGATAATTCTACAAGCTATCCATTTTTTTCATAAAACAAAAACTATTAAAATGAAACATGGTTCCTTACCAAGTTAAATCTTCAAATACTTTCATCATGGTATCTTCTTTGCCCTTACCAATATTAAGACCAATGAAAAACATTTTAAAATTGGGGATGATCAGAAAAATATCAGTGAGGGAAAATATCAGAAACAATTTACTTGTGATCTTGAGATATATAAATAAGAACATGAGGACTTTCATAAAAGAAACGAGAAAGGGGAATATCATAACAATAAGGACTTGTATCATAACATGAAAATGTAGATAAAACTTTTAATTAATAAATTCATAAGATTATCACCAAGTTCCATACCTAAGGTGTCATATCACTATGGTATATCCCTTAGGTGTCATAAATATTACCAAAGTTATTCACCATGGTATCATAAAAATTTTCATCTCTAGAGATTAATTTCATTATCCAATACATTTGAGAGTTGTCACGGGCTCACCCACCCTATTTATATCACGAAACCACCCATATTTGGTTTAACATGTAACCACCTGTCAAATGTACAAGTACCATTAAAAAGGTATAACACATAACATATTGAAATTATCAACATTTCACTCATAAATCACATGAAATCAATTCAAGTTATTGAAATATTCAATCCATTTCCAAAAACATTTGAAAAATTTAATACAGCGATTTTTGAATC
This sequence comes from Viscum album, assembly GCA_963277665.1. Classification (NCBI taxonomy): domain Eukaryota; kingdom Viridiplantae; phylum Streptophyta; class Magnoliopsida; order Santalales; family Viscaceae; genus Viscum; species Viscum album. Next base: position 229,678,370 of record OY728162.1, read on the forward strand.
AAAGTGTCCCATACCACTTTGATAATTTTAAAATAAATTAAAACTTTAAAACATTAATTTCTATATCAATAAATCCTTAAAACTGTTTTGAAAACATGATCATTAATTAGAAATATTTGGAAGAAAAAATATTCAAAACATTTAAACGATATTTTAGTTAAAAGTCTTGTAACACTTGAGAAACACTTGAATAAAAATAATTAAATAATAACATAAAATGAGACATTAAATTTCATAATAATATAGGAATTCATGATATTAAAAGTCAAAGGTGTTATAAATACACCTTATAGGATATTAAAGGTGCACAACATTGAGATATGCCTCAATGAAAGGAAATTGAGACGTAGTCCCTTACAAAGATAATATAATTACATTAAAGAAAAAATATATAACATAAAGGTGTGTGAGAAATATAAATACACACATATATATGTGGATATTGAGTGTAAAAAAATCAGAGTTCATTCAAACAGATTCTTGGAAAAACAAAACCAATGATATGGATATATAACTTAATGAATGAAGATTGAGTTAAGATTTCACTAAAAGGATTATTGTGATAATAAAATAGGTTTATTATGTGTATTCAATATAAATAAAAAGAAAGAGGTATAAATACATGATATTATATCTATATTTATTTCTCACATATTCATTGAATTATATAATCACGAAATAGAATATTAACCCAAAGAATTGAAATTGGGTTATGAAGCTCCCACACAATGTTCATATAAATGACCTATAAATTTATCAATGGGGTGATTATGTGTAGAAACATTATATCCAAACAAAGGGAATTTTAAATTAAAACATAGAAAAATAAATAGTGATTCAACAAATAATATTGACATAATATAATAAATTAAGTATGGGTAAAACCCAATGAGTGGAAATTGAGTTTAGAAATTCTCTTTCCTTGAGTTCGACTTGTATCATTAATTTTTTATCTTCTTGAATAATAAAATTAAGTTAATATCTACTTCTTTTAGATCATTTTTTTTATTTTTTTCCTTTCATATCAATATTTACCATGTAATTACAATTACTTAATTATTTATGTTCATATCGAACATTTAGTCGATATTCAGTACTTGAGTCAAAAATGAACTTGTTGTGATTAAAAATTATACATATGGTCATAATTACATCATCTATAGAATTTTATTCAAGATTTAAATGGAATATAAATATCAAATATATATATATACATTTAAAAAAATCCATGATATTTGGAGAAAAAAATGAAATGCACCATTCAGGGAGACGGTAGGCTGTACATATCTATGAACGCATCATTCATTTATTTGTCATATTAAAAGAAAAAACCAATTTATACTTATTTATAATATATTTCATCTATAATACCTCTGTTATATATGTTACATAGTTTCATTAAATCCATCCTATTTAAAATATATGAATAGAGTTAACTAGTCATATATCTTTGAGGGGGTGGTAGTCCACCCTTCCTCAAATGAAATTATCGTATTTGTACAACATGAAAATAATAAAGGTATATTAAAAATGAAAATTAAATAATTATAGAGATAATAAATATCATATACACAATACAAAAATACATTTCCACTATAATGGAAACCATGTGGGGTGGTAGGAGAAAATTGAACAATCATCGTTTCGTGAGGCAGTAGTTCGTCGTACATTGAAATAGTATGTTATAAATCCATTAGATGGACGTTTGTGTATGTTTAAGTAGAAATATTAGCATAAAAACATCCTATTATATTTATGATACTGGTTTTGTTATAAAATAATCTAATAAAGAGAGGTTAGGTGGTTGGATATGAAACATAATAGAAATGAACTTGAGAGAGGATGTTACCTCTAAATCGGGTATCTTCTATTTATTAGATCCAAAGGTTTCTTTGAGTTCCCTTATTGAAAATTTTAAGGATTCTAAGAGTAAGGATGGTATGTTGGGAGATTATTTGAGAATAATTTATATGAGAAAACCCATATTAGAGGTGTGAGTATGTGGGTAGAGGTGGTTTCTTTTTATTGGAGGGTGGAGGGGCACTTTAGAAATGTCTTGAAATATGATTTTATTATAAATTTATTTTCAAATTATAATAGCTCAATGATGATATATTTCTATGATAATATGATAATGGGTCTAAATCCTCTCAACCAATATGTTTTGGATGAGTTTAGGCCACAAATTTAACTTTATCGTTTACCTTTAACCCTTAGTTAAAGACATTAACTCTTACCATGTCTTCTTGCATTTTCATAATACATGGTTACTATAGTTACTATAAAATATTAGGAGAACCAAAAGTGGATCATTAATGAAATTTTTATCATTATATAATTCATTTTTTCCAAATATTGGATTTTAGGACAATTATATAATTTAATAAAATAGTATTTGTTTTAAAAACACATTTATGGAAATTTTAATTATATTTAGAAATTGATTTTTTTAAAGTCATAACAACTTGATTAAATCAAAAAAAATTAAATATAATCTAATATTTCAAATGCATCCATAAAATTTTTGGATGACATCAAAAATTTTAAATTATATTTATGTTAATATTTATAATATCATTTATTTGAATATTTCATTAATAGGGTAATCATTTAATCATCGGTAGGAATGGCCCGAAGGCCTTAATTTTTTATTATTTTTGATAATACACCATTCAAGGGATTAGGTGGAACCCTTACATGGCATGAAGGCTTAAAGATAATTACATGACCTGTAGGTATTGGAGGTAATCACCCAGAAAAGAAGAAAAGGAAATGCTCCTCCCCATCATGTGTCATGATATCAGCACTCCACCTTCCCAGGGCTGGTCGGCGGGCTGTCCTATGCAAAGCTACCCAGTCCCAGTACTGATGGAGAAGTCATGCCCTCTCATTCTTCCAATTCCAGTTAGATCTGCTCTAGTGAATGTGCCTACCCTAAATCCACCTCTAATCTTTGTCCCCTGTAGTCTGACTGGTACATATACATGTGTGTGGCTTGAAGGCCTTGAGGTGGACCAAAGGCCTTAAGGTGTCCTGAAGACCTTGATAATAAACTGGCCTGAAGGCCTTGGGTGGCCCAAAAGCCTCACATTTCTTAAGGACCAAACCGATGTCCCAAAGGTCCATATGGATGAAGAGTTCTAGCTACTACAGTACTGAAAAATGCCTGCTACAGAATCCGCTACATTTCCGAACATTATCTTCTACAGTTCTTGCTACAGTAACGCTACAGTGCCTACTACAGTACAAAGAAATAATCCTCCACCCAGATTTGATCTCAAGTATCTTGGATGCACCTATTAAGTCCTCACCAACCGATCTGAGGCTCATGTCATCATTTCATCATCATTATGTCATAAAAAATTTAATTAATTTAATGTCTAAAAATTATACCTAAAAGACCATATTTTAGGAAAAAATTTTATCATTAAAATTAATATTTATATTCAATGTTATCATTTATATAAACCAAATTAAAATTTTTTTAGTTATGAGATACATGTTTTTTTTATATTTCCCTTTTCATTAAAATAAATATTATAAAAGGTCATTATCACACCCAAATGGATCCCTGGGGTCCCAAAATTGACCCAAGGATTATCACAATCAAATATATCTCATTAAATAGGATTATGACACAATTTAGGTGAAATTTATAATATTATAATATTATTTTCTAACCATATTTACCTGATTTACACTTTAACCATAGTAAATAGAAATAATTACCGATGCTACTATTCATAATATCCAAAAATAAGGGGGCCTATTTACATAGTTTGGGGCGTCTGGTTCCAAATATGGATCCAATTTTTCAAAATTCACAACATATATTAGAATAAATTAATTTAAAATAAAATCATGTTGACAAAACCAGAAAGATGGTTTTTAAGATGTAAAAACTATCAAAATATTGACATGTGTTTAAGTCCAAATTTAATGTGAAATTACATCCAATGACAAAAAATTGGATTAAATAATACAAAAATAATCCAATTACACATTAAAATAAATTAAAAGGTCAATATATTTATATAAATAAATTATATGAAAATGACATATTGAATTAAAATGTTTTATTTTTCAGAATTTATTAAAAATTGAATATTATCCTAAAAATAACCAAATTAAACCAAAGTAAATATTGATGTCCCGATTCTGTAGAATAACTGTATTTTGTCAAATAGAAAATATAAAAATGACAAACACTAGATTAAAAAAAGGTTCTCCATAAAAAGGTGGTAAAATGACCTTTAAAAAAATATTAGAATATTTTATTCTTAAAATTGGATTCATTATCATTTTAAGCCTTTTAGATTTATTGGATAAAAGTAATCACATTTAACAAAAAAATTTAATCATATTGTGGTTAATTATATTCATTCCCACAAAAAAAAAATAGGATTTAACTACCATTTAAAATAATAATAATATTATTGTATTATTTTTCAGTATAACTCGGTGTTGTGTGCAACATATGATATCCAAGAAACCCATTCTTGTGTGACGAATATGCTATCATAAAAAGAATCCCCTTTAATGTAAAATTAATATCTTATTCATAAATATTAGTATATTTGAAAATGTATTATTCTATAAATACCTAGGATGCAACATTAAAAGTACCACAAGAGTACTGAATCATGTACTAGCAGAAAAGGAGACTAAACAACAACAACAATTAATCCCAACTCTTGGGCTAGTAAAGTTTAGCATGGTCCTAAAATTCCCCTAGGAAACCTATAAAAAGTTTATATATGTAGAGTGAGCATACGAGTATACTACGTTGGGAAACTAAAGCTAACCATGCACAAATGGGGGAACATACTAATTTATCTGTAATGAAACAATAGAACATCAACGTACATACCAAGGGGTACTAACCAGCCCATCCTCACAGACAAACACATGAAATAATGGAAGTTATGTAAAGTAGTAGGATAAGAACATTGTGATTTGGGTACCCATCACCACTTTCCCACTAGGTAACTGTCAATCCTAATGGCTTACATCTTGACACAACTAGTCTTCCAATATCTAGTCCCACTGATACAACCTTCCCACACACACCTAGGTCTCAAATCCCACACAATCCCACCCGTAGACACCTGGGCCAAAACAACCATGCCTATTACCAAAGACACCTGGGCCTCATCCCAAAGACACAGGGGAAAATAATCTTTTCCAGCAAACACATTGGCCTCTCATCCACAAAAAACCTTCCCAAATGATCTGGGACTATGGTAAGCCACAATCCATAATTACTTCCCTAGATACACTAAAGCTGCAAGAACCGGAAGAGGGCATGAGGAATAAAGTCAGTAACTAGCCATCCATCCTCTGACTAGGATGTTGGGAAAGACACCCTCTCCCATGATATGGGGGTATTCATTACATGGTGCTCAACAATGGTGGGGTGCACATAGAAATAATGAGGCACTAATATATATATATATATGTGTGTGTGTGTGTGTGTGTGTTTGTTTGTTTGTGTGTGTATAAGAAAACACTCAACCCAACCAACTTGTCCCCACAAAATACAACCAAATCATATAGAACCACATTTTCTACTACCCCTATATGAACAACCACAAAATAGCCACTACAAACGTATAACCCAACCCATATTCATTTTAACATATTCCATTTATTAATTAAGGGTATCACATTATTTTATTCCATCACTACCAGGAAACATCTAACCACAGTATTATAAGAAAACTAACAAAACCATATTTGCAGTCCCACTGAACACCCCCACACAACCACTACCAACTATCATTCTTCCATGGTATACCACATAATAATAATATTTCCCAATGTATTCCCACTGCATAAAAGTCATAACCGCCCCACAATACCACTACCCAACATCACTTCGGTTACCACATCCCAATTGAAGGTAGTCCCACTGTTTACAAGTCCATCCATTCCACAATCAATCAGTATATCAACCTGAGATTCTAACAAACCACACGTAATACCCCTCACACCAAACCCATTTCAACTACCATTAACCCATATAACATCTACACACACATACCACTCCCATCTTAGAGAACCAACTCCACTACCCACGTCTATACCCATACTCATTCTATCAAAATCTGCACTACACAACTGACACAAAATCCCAAAAGGACACAACACTCACCCACATCTATCAACATGATATATTTTTATATTCAGATTTGGTAAAAACATTTCATTAATCCACTTGATAAATAGGGGTTATCATACAGGGGTTTTCATCATGGGGAACCATTTCATTTAATCAGGTATACCTGAGTAGATCCATTTTATTTAATCAGGTATACCTGAGTAGTCTGGTTAGTATTAACGCCAATTGTTTATGGGGAAACAACAATAGTTATAAATCACCCCCATGAAAAAATAAATACCACCAATGACCATGATTTTCAAAAGGATTTAAATCCACAATAGGTCATAAAATCAGCAATAATAACAAATAAAAGAGTTGATCAATGTCACACTACTCCCACCCCATTATTTCATTGAACATGTTGTCTTTCGATCAAACTACCTTCCCATTGATTATTTCTAGATAATAAAATGATTAATATATTCATTAAAAGGAATAATTAGTACACCCACCATGCATGATTCATAATTAATGAGAGATATAAGAAATCCCTACCTCAAGCAACTGGCGACCTACCTCCTCTTTGCTTCAAGAATAGGGGGTTCCCATGAACAGTAGGGATGAACTCCATGAAATTAAGAATGATGGGCTCTAGAATAGGTGCACGACTCCTTTGGGGAGGAAGAATCTAGGAACACTACTAGAGATCAAAAAACTTCTACGAAGGGAAGATCACTTCTTTGAAGAGCCTGATCCTATTTTAATGGAAAAAGTCTTTGAAAAGTAATTAATTATGGGATCATGGTCAAGATCACATGGTTTGAGTATCTCAAATACCCCGGGGAATTAGGATACGAAATATACGCTCAATATCATTTGAAAAGGCCATAGAAAAACCCAAAATAGTCTTTAAACTAGGTTTATGTCAAATAAGACATAAGATGGGAGAAACTCAAAAACTGGGAAAAACTATGAAAACAGCAAATGTGTCACTAATGGGTGATTGACTAATGGGTGAGACACCGAAATAGAGCCACCAAAGGGTGAGCTACTAAAGCGACCTACCGACACTGAGGCACTGATGTTAAGCTATTGGCATAATGGCCTACTGATTCATCGACCTACCGATGCCCTGACCTACCGACACCCGGACATATCGATGCGATCACCCCTGACTCACAGAAAAAGACGTTCTTGACAAACCAATGTCGACGATCCTGACTCACCAATGTCGATGCCCCTTACTCACCTATGAAGACTCTCCTAACTCACTGATTCACTGACATGTCGATGTAATGACATGTCGTTATACTGACATGTTGACACCGACACCTTGAGTCACCAATGGAAAAAACTGGAAAAACTGGAAATTTTGAAAACTCTTGAAATGAGCAATCATTGCCTCCCCAAACACACTAAACACTAGTTTTTCAAAAAATAATGGATCGAAAAAATACGGGTCATTACATCAGATACCATTCAAACTATTATCATCCTTGAGAATTAAAAATTAAATGAGATGGAAGAGGGTCCATAAAACCACCCATTAAGATATCTCTCAGGAGAAAAATGCCTTCTGTTTTTCTAAACATGGAGTAAAAACTTCGAAATCTAAGACACCTTCTTTAAATATATCTCATGAACAACTGTAGAAACACTAATTCCCCCCCCCCACAACCCCAAATAACCATGCAAACAGCAATGGTCACACTACCCAGACACATGGATTATAGAAATCCTTCATCCATGTTAAGATATTGTCTTCTTTGGGCGGTACTAACTCTCTCACATGGGTTTAATCACATCCACATTAATGTGTCTCGATTAGGGATCAGGTCCTCCCCTCCCCATCCTTAGGACATTCCACACACACTTAATAAAATGGGGAAACAACTCATCTGATAATGATCAAGGTCAAGCATTACATCATAAAGAAAATCATAAAAAGTAAAACACAAAAACAAAACACAGAACAACTCTAGGTACTGGGATCAATTTGGTTCTTCATGCTCCCAAATACTCTCTTCAAGGACACCATGAATCCATAACACACAAACCAAAGGAATGATCCATCCATGAAGCACCTTCTCCAAAAGATTACCAATTCATACTTGTTGTACCACTAAAGTCACATCATCCTCAATATCCAACTCTCCCCAGTCAATGACATGAGAGTCATCATGTATATATTGACTAAGATGAGAGACATTAATGATGTTGTAGATCCTTTCCAATTGTGATGGAAATGCTAGCTGATATTCTACCCTTCCAACTCATTCCAATACCTGGAAAGGTTTTATGAACATGGGAGAAAGATTGCATCCCTTACCGAACCATTACTACCCACACTGAGGGGAAACCATTAAAAACACATGATCCGCAACGTTGAACTCTAAAGGCCTCCTCTTATTAGAAACATACGACTTATTCACGTCATGTGTTTCCTTCGTCCTCTCATGCACTAGCTGAACCTTCCCCATTGTGCTGTACACTACCTCTGTTCCAAGAAGGGATGTTTCTCTACCCTTTGTCCAATAGACTATTTAATGACATGATCTTTCATACAAGGCTTTGAATAGTTTCATGTTAATGGTACATTGATTTCTATAATTGTCTGTAAACTCTACCCGAGGTATCTATATTACCCAAGATCCTCTGAAGTCTAGAACTCATGCTCACAACATATCTTCCAATGTCTACACGGTCCTCTCTGTCTTCCCATCCATCTGTGGGTGGAAAGCTGGGATGAGGAAAAGCTAGGTGCCAAAAGCATGTTGCAGTCCCCTACAAGCTCACAACATCAAATGTGTATCTAGATTCGAAATAATGGATCTTGGAACTCCATGCATATGCACCTCCTCATTCACATTCCACTACAGTAAGGTATCCACTGTGCTCAAATATTTGATTTCCAAGAAGTGAGCTGACTTCATCAACCGGTATACTACCACCCAAAGAGAATCGCATCCTCCCTGATCTGTTGAAAATCATTTGATGAAATACATTTATATTTCATACCACTTATGTTTGGGGACATATGAGGGATGCAACTGATTTTTAGGAACACTAAGCTCGACCTCAACCTATTGACACACTAGGCACCTTGCCACAAACTCCGCCACTTTCCACTTCATCCCAAGCCACCAAATCTATTCCCTCAAGCATCAGTACATCATAGAGACTCCCAGATACACCATTAGAGGTGAATTAGGGAACACATAGAGAACTCCCTCCCACATTGATACTGGAAAAATTAGATTCCCCGGAAACAACATCTAATTCTGACTGTCCTCTAACTATCCTTCTAGAGCATCACCCTAGGTTGTGCCATCACTCATCACTTAAGTCACTATGTTTCCCCACTGAGACTCCTCTACCTGTCCCACCATGTAAGACTTCAGTATCATCTGAAATTGACATCCTCTTCCACTTTCCTCCCCATTATCAAAGTGTAAGGCATCAAACTCCTCTATTACCTTCGAAGCATATGTAGATTGCAGGACTACCTACTTCTGTTACATCCTACTCATAGAATCATCCACAAAATTCCCCTTTCCGAAGGTGTAATAGGTCATGAAGATTTAGTTCTATATAAACTTCATCCACCTTCATTACTGTAGGTAATGGTCTCTCTAGGATAAGATATACCTCATGCACTTGTGATCTATGAAGACCAAAAAGCATTCTCCAATGAGATAATCCTTCCACAACACCAACACAAACACGACCGCTAATGCAACAACCTATATTCATAAGAGATAAATCCCCACTACTGCATAATCACACAACCCAATCCTGGGAAAGAATATTTAAATAAATCATTGAACTCTACCCCTTCCAATAAAAACCTAATCACTAGGGCACTGAAAAGATTCCCCTTTATGTGGATAAAATCTTCCTGACACTTCTTACTCCAAATGATGGTCTGATATTTTCTGGTCAAAGATTTACATTGATATATATCTTGTGAGAAGTTAGGTAGGAACCTTAGATAATAGCCTCCTAGGCCCATGAAGCTAAAATCATCTTCCACATTCTAGTGTGATTCCCAAGACACAACCACATTTCCCATCGATGGGTCCACTTTTATCCCCAGTTGATACACTACATGTCCAAGGATGTGAAATTATCAACTCCAGAACATGAACTTGGACAATTCTCCATAGATGAGGTGGTGTCGGAGGACCTCTAAGACAGTCCTCATGTGCTCAGAGTGATCCTCATATGACCTTGTGTAGATCAGGATGTCGTTGAGGAACACGATGATGAACCGGCCCAGGAACTCATGAATGACAGAGTTCATGATCCCCATGAACACAACTAGTGCATTAATGACACTGAAGGGTATGACTAGTAACTCAAAGAGATCATACATGCATTTGAAAGAAGTCTTCGATATGTCACCCTCCTTCACACTCAACTGGTGATATCCAGACCGAAGATCAATCATATAGAACCAACCTACTCACCTTAACTGGTCCAAAAGATTTTCAATCCTCGGAAGGGGGTAACGGTTCTTGACCATCATCTAATTCATTCTCTAGAAGTACATGAATAGTCATAGACCAGAGTTTTCCTTCTTCGTGAACAAGACAAGGGCACCCCACAATGACACACTCGGATGGATAAAACACTTCATCATCAGGTCCTCAACCTGAATCTTCAACTCTCACAATTCGGAAGGTGCCATCAGATTGGGAGCCATCAAAATCAAATGGGAACCAGGTTATAAGTCTATTCCGAACTCAACGCCATGTCGAGGTGGTAAATTAAAAACCTCCTCTAGGAAGATTCCGATATAATCTATGAAAAATACCTAAACTCCCATTGCCTATATGTTTTTTGACACCACTAACACCTCAGCTAACAAGGAAACAAGAGGTTCCACAAGTCGGATGCCAACATGAAAACTCCGCCTGCCAATGAAAGCTATGCACCAGTCACCTATATCTGAGAACACAGACCTTCTCTAGAAGTAGATGATAATTGAATGCATAGGAAACAACTAGTTTATGACTAGGATGACATCATATGACATCATATGTAGAAGAAGAAGATCCCCACTAGACTGTTGTGTCCCAAACATGAGTTTACATCCCCATTAAACATGAGACAAACTTGTTTGACCTCCAACATGGGTACTTAAAACCAGGGGAACATAAATTACCTCTATATCTAGACATAGGGTTTGAGATATACTAGGTGCAACAAAGTATTGTGAATCTTTTGAATCAAACAAATCACACCCAAGTGCACTAACCAGACTGATCATGCCACAAAAAACCTCCCATCCTGCCGGAACTGCTACCTCGACAGTATGCATCCACCCACACCCAAATCCTCTAACCCTCATCTATCGAAATCCTCCCCAACCACGCCGTAGCCATGGTACCTAAGGATATCTCTGAGGTTGGCCTCTTCCGACACCATCTACCCTCGGTAGAGTGGGAGCTCGATGCCGCTACTTGTGGAATGGCCTGACTGGCAACTGCTGCTGCTGGGGTGGGCGTTGAACATGCCCACCCACATCATACTGTGCTCGAATTAGGAACTAGTTCAGAATATTTATTCAACCTCCTAAGACAAATAACCATAATCTTGGGACCATGGAGAAAGGGATAGTACCAAGAGATCAGAATTGGAATTATTGAGACCTACTTCTCGCATACTGAAACCTGGAAGGTCCTGATTCCAGAGACATGCTATTGACTAACATCCCATTTTACCAACTCAGTAGGATCTCTTATAATAGTACAACTCCCTGTGAATTCATCCTTTAACCAACCGTATCATTTTTATAAACCTATATGTATGTCGGTAGAGTAAATGGAGCGGTGACATAATGAAGAGAAGGTCAGAGTGACTCATCCAAACATCTTGCCTATGACTCTTCATCAGGAAAGAGAAATCCAATGAGAATCATAGAAGAACCTTGAACTTGATCCCCACTTCCCTCACTGTAATACTTTTCTACTAGAGGGAGAGAAGCTCCTACCTCTTCTTGGCCTTCATCGTCAAGGAAATGAACTCTTTTAGAAACTCCTTCTCAAAGTCAGCCCATGAGACATTGGTCTCATTCCTCTCCCTCAGGTAAAGAGTCCAACACATACATGCTGATCCTCACATATAGTTAACTTATAGAGGAACCCAATACTCTATTGTAGCCTAGATCAAGCTAAAAGTGATCACAAACTCCTTGAGCCATCTCTCCCTCTCCATGTCCGAGACGTTTCCCTAGTACTTTCCCAGAGTCTGCCGCTGAAAGGCTTGAAGTGTATTCTACCACTAGTCATCATCGTCCTCTTGATCAGCCAGCTCAATCTGATGGGCCTAAACTACTCTTACCATACATGGATGATGTTTGAGTTCCATAGCTGAAAAGGAAACCAGGAAATATTATGCTCATGCAGTATGGAATTCTCCTTTTAAGATTCATTTTAAATATTTGTTTAAATTAAATTCCAAGAATTCCCAATACACACAAGAACATTATTCATTATGATGCATGTACCTTTATTACTGTCTCTACCCTACAATCAATGTAGTCTCACTTTGTTGTTTAGTAGGTCGAGAGTCCTTGCATCGGATCATGGGGCCCATAAAATCGCATGTCCTAGCTGATATTCCGGGGCCTATTTCACACACCAATTTTGCCTAAAATCATTTCCCTACCATCCCATGAAATTATCACTATTCTGAAATCTGAACTAAATCATATCTCTCACACACAAAAAACCTTCTCTGGTACAATTTTTTCACGACCCGCCTTCTACTAGATGAGGGAAGGGATGACAATGTGCCCCGCCCTTCCTTCCTCGAGATGAAGGAGAGATAATGACCCCCAAATCCAACCTTCAGAAGGACCAGGAGTGGTAAATAACTCCAAGGGTATATAATCTCACATAATATGGAAGTAATTACCATTTTTATAGAACATGATCAGGTTATAAAATGGTAAATCCCAAGTAACACCAAATACTAAAAGTACAACTAAAGAAAAAATTCATTCCCACATACATGTTCAAAAGTAAATATGCTATAAAGTACAATATGAATACCAAAAAAAGTTCCCAAAGTAGAGGATAATTAGAAGAAATAGAAACTAATACCAATGACTAATCTAATAAAGTTCAACATGATCCTCAATGTCCTCCTAGAAACCTAAAAACAGTTTATATATGTAGGGTGAGAATAAGAATATACTTAGTAGGGAACTAAAGCTACCCATGCAGAAATGGGGGAACATAATAATTCCCCTCTGAGAAAATAGTAGAACCTCAAAGCACCTACCAAGGGGTAATAACTAGACCATCCTCACAGAGGTAGACACACCAAATAACGCAAGTCAAGTAAATTAGTAGTATAATCGCATCAAAATCTGGGTACCTTGTACCACATTACCATTGGTTGACTACTCATTCTTAATAGATAAAATCTTGACACTAACACTCTTCCTATACGTAGTGCAACTACCACAACCTTCTCGCACACACATAGGCCTCAAACCCCACACAGTCTCACCCACAGACACTTGGTCTATAACAACCATGCCTCTCACCGAAGAAACGAATGCCTTATCCTAAATACAATTGGGAAAACAATCATGGCCTGTAAACAACTAGGCCTATCATCCAAAAATAGTCCCAAGGGATCTGGGACTATTGAAAGCCAAAATACATTATATCCTACCTAGATACAATCTAGTGAAATTAACTAGAATAGGGAATGAGAAAGTATGTCATTAACCAACCATCCATCCTCCTACTATGATGTTGAGAAAGACACCCTTCCTCGTGTGATGGGGGTGTTCGGAACATGGTGCGGAAAAAGGGTGGGTTTGTATAGAAATCCTGAGGAACTACAATTTATATATATATATATATAGGTAATCATACACTCATCCCATCCTCTGTGTCACCAAAACATACAACCATCTCATAAAAAACCTCATTTGCTTCTACCCTTATATGCATAACCACACAAAAGCCACAAAAAACACATTACACAAACCATTTTCATTTAACCACATTTAATTTATAAAATAATGGATACACATTAATTTATTCTAGTAATATCAAGAAACTAACAACCACAACCATATCAAAACAATAAATAAAAATAGAATTGTAGTCCCACAGAACACCCCCTCTCAACAACTATCAACTATCATAATTCAATGTTATACTCCACAATCCTAATATTTAATGATACAGTATCACTGTATATAAGTTCATAACCACACCATAGTCCCACTTCCCAACATCTCTTCTATGACCACATCACTGAAAATGGCAGTCCCACTGCCTACAGGTCGATCCATTCCAAAATCAACTTGTATCCCACCCTGAGACTCCAACACAACATATGTACCACTACACACACCAAACCCATAGTAACTATCATTAACCAATATCCCCGCTGCACACACGTACCACTCCCTTCTCATAGAATCAACTCCCCTTCCCACCCATGTACCTATAATTGTTCTCTCAACAGCAACACCACACAACGCCCAAAAAACCCCAACATGTCAAATCACTCATCCACAATTATCAACACGATAAGTGTATATATTCATATTTGGTAAACACTATTCTTTAATACACCTTATAAACATGGGTTATCATACATTGTTTGTCATCATGGGGAATCCATTTCAATTAATCGAGTATACGTGATTAGTCAAATTAGTATTCAGACAAATTGTTTATGAGAAAAAAATAATAGTTATAAATTTTCACCCATGCATAGACAAAGACCATCAGCATCCATTATTTTAGAAGGATTTATAGCCACAATATATCATAAAATCAATAATGATTACAATTAAAATAGGAAATCAATGTCAAGACACTCCATGTTTGTTATTTCATTGGTCATGTTATCTTTCGATGATAATCCATTCCCTTCATTTATTTCTTGTTAACAAAATGATTCAGCTGTTATTGAAAAAGAACCATTAATACATCAAACCCACATGATGCACAATTAAAAAGATACACAAGAAATCCCTACCTGAAGTAAAATGTGACCAAACTCTTCTTTGTGTCCTGAATAGGGGATCACACGAGCAACATGGAAGAACCCAATGAAAATAAGTAGGAGGGGATCTAGAATAGGTTCATGAATCCTCTAGGGAGGAAGACTCTAAGTGAACCAAGAGGGAATGAAAAACATACCAATAAGGGAAGATCATGGCATTGAAGAGCCAAATCCTATTATAAAGGAAGAATCATTTCAAAAGATATTAATTATGTGATTATGGTCAAGATCATACAGTTTGAGTATTAAAAATACTCTGGGGTGATAGGATACTAAAGATATAATCAATATCCTTTTTAATTCTATTATAAAGTCTTAACCAAGGCTTTAAACATCGTTTACATCAAATAAGATCTAAGAGGGAGAAACTAGAAAACTGAGAAAACTGCAATTGATTAGTTTATGGGTGGGTTACCGCTGGGTGAGTCATTGACACAGTGCCACCGACAGGTGATCTATCAATGTGACCGATTGATGTTGAGCTTCCAATGCAAATCTACTGATGCAATGACCTAATGAAACCTTGACCTACCGATGCCCTAACCTTCTGACACACTGAACTGCTAAAACTGACACCCCTGACTCATTGACACTGATGCTCCTGACTCACCGATGCTAATACTCTTGACAACCAATGTCGATTCCCCTGAGTCACTGATGATGACACCCTTGATACTTCGATACACTGACAAGCCAATGCATTCACATGTCTAAGTATTGATATATTGATGATGAAGCCCTAATTCACCGATCGAACAACTTACAAAACTCTAAATTTGGAAAACTATTGAAATGAGATATCGCTGACTCCTAGATCTACCTAAACACTAGTTTTTCACAGAGTTATGGACAAGGGAAATTTGGGTCATTAGAAATGTAGTACACCATTTTAACATAACTGTTAAATTCTGATGTGTGATTATGATAAAGTAAATTATGAAAATTATATGGTTTACACATATATAAAATTATAGGACATGAGCCTTAATTATACTAAGTGAAAATTTTATTTTAAAAAAAGTATAATACAATGCACATATAAATAATTTATATCAAAAAACATTTATTTTTATAAGACTAATATTTTCATTAGATATTTAAAATAAGCCTATATTGATTTTTATAATTTTACACATAGAAATAAGCTTTATGATAAATAAAAATTGAAAAATTTAATTATTCTTCCATATAATTATAATAATGTGTAATAATATATATTATTAAAAATTTATTAAATATAAATTTGAAAAAAATAAATATAATATCATTTAATGCTAAAAAGGATTATTTTTCTAAAAACCATTTTTAAAAAATAATGTCAAGCAATATTATTTAGTTAAAGTATTAATTAATTATGAATTATTGAAATTAACTTAATATAATATATACCTTAGTATATTAATTTAAATCCATCTTATAATTATTAATAATCATATAGTTAATATAAGATAATATTATAAATGAAAAAAATAAATTCATGATAACCCATTTTTCGACATGTTTTAAGGGATTATTTTAAAAATAATTTTCTCAACCATTTACAATTGAATAATTTAAAATTGATTCCATATATTTTAATCATAAAAATTAATATTACCAAATAAAGTAAACTGAATTTTTTTCATACTGAATATTGAAAATATTAAAAATTATTTACCATAGTTAACGTTAAAATTGGTTCACGAGGGTGGTCAAACCCAATGATAATAGTATGTTTAGAAATTAAACATCTAAACATACAATTTTATTGAAATATTTTATACATGAAATACAATAACATCAGATATAAGTTCAATTAAATGTATTTTCTTTGGTAAAATCATTATCTTTTTGGATTATATTGGGAAATTTCCATTAAGTTTCCAAAAAATCCCCCCTTCTGTAATTATAAAATGAATCCCACCCCTACAATATAGTCACACATGAAAAGAAATAAATATCAACCAAAACATTCCAAAATCTCTCCCCAACATCATTATCCACATTTTAGAGGTTCTTATCATCCGAAAATACAAACTTTAATGACCTTAATAACTGTACCAAAAGAGGTTATTCTAATCGAAAGTAGTTTTCATCCCTCAGAACATCATTATTACTACTTATTTTAAAACCATAATTTTTTATGAACACATAAAATAAAATGAATCCAGTGTATACTCCATAATGAGATGTTATTAATTTAATACAATAATATTTATACATTTATTTCTATGTCAAATGAGAAATAAATCCATCAGTTTTGTGTACGGTGGACTACTAACTCATGAACCGATGTAAATCATTTTCTACCACAAATATTCATGGATAGTCACAGTGATAATTTTTTTTAATAAATATGATAATTATTTTATGTTATTCATTTGGAAATTAATATATCATATAATTCCATTCCCTTTCACCAATTAAGGTAATGATATCACCATTAATACAAATGTACAACCTACTATCCCCCTGAACGGATGCAATAAATTTTCCATTTAAAATATATATAAATGGTTATATAAAGGTATATAACGAGTATATATGATATTTATAATAATATTATAATTTTTTGATGATTAAAATATATCATATACACGTGAATTGGAACATGCATGGCAATTATGCATGAGGAAACAATGATGTAAACACACAAAAGAAGGGTAATAATTACATATTATTAAGGAACATGTGATATGATGTTATTAAAGGATCATATATGATATTATAAATAATAATTGTTTTTGTATAAATTAAAAAAAATTAAAACCATTAAATAAGACTAAATAATGATAGTCTAAGGGTAAGTGTGATGTGAGGGATTTCTTTCAATTCTAACTTAGTTGAGACATGTTTGTTATTATGTTCCTATTAACTTTCATGTTGTTTATAAAATTCACCATTTATATATTCAACATGGATAACAATTTATTGATGATTATTAATGTTTTAATTCATTTATATTCTAAGAAGGAGTTAGAATTTCAATGTTAACAATAGTGTTTTAAAAGGAATGTTATCATTTATACTTTTCAGTAGATATTGAGGATCAACAGGAGAGGGTCCTTCGTGCGTGGTCTTAACACCCTGAGATTTTATGAAAAATATTCTTTTAATTTCATTAATGTCTTGTGTTGTATGCTACACCAAGATTACCTTGCACTATACGCAACATCATATTAGCTTGCAGTATACAAAACACTATACTTGGATCGTGTTACACACAATTTTGATAATAGTTATTCTATGCAACATTGAGTATATATATATATATATATATTCAATGTATAAATGAAATATGGTTGGATTATGTTATACAAAACAATAAAGGATTCTTGTACAGCACGCAACCCTGACATGGCTTGCATTACATGCAATCACAACCTTCCTCGATAGCGTGTGTTGTACGCAATACCAGGTTTTACTAAACAACGATATATTATTATAATATTATTATGAAATAGCTGTTATTAATAGTATTAACTAAATTTTGAATCTTATAACATTATTATTTGTCTTTCACATTTTCGAAAACATGGTATAAGAACAAAATAAATTTTTCAGGTAAAATAAGTATTTTTCAAAAAATGCAGTTTTGCCGCCTTTTGATGGTGCACCCACATTAAATCTAGTTTTTGACATGTTTATAAGTTCAATTTGACAAAATAAAATTCTTCTTTGGAATCAGGAAATAAAAATTTACTTGGATATATTTTTCATATTATTCTGGTAACTTTCATATTTTGATGAATAGTAAAAACACGCTATATTTTAATTAAAAACAACATTTTTCATCGCAATAATTTATATGGTTAAATTATAATATTGAATTGTTTTAAAGTATAAATAGAATATATTTTTACCATTTAATATAATTTATGTCATTAGCATTGATTCTACCTTGAATTCGTAGGATAAATCAATTCAATCTTTTGAAATGTTTTAAAGAAAAACCCGTTTTCTTTTGACAACGGGATTAATTTTAATTTAATTTCTGCATCTTTTGTTTATTGAATTTGGAAAAATGGATTCCATATTTGGAATTAGTGGATCCAAATTATGTTAATAAGATACTTTTTATTTTTGGAAATTATGAATACTAACTACGGTAAATTTTATTTACCATAGTTAAAGGTAAATCGAGTAATTAAGGGTAAATATAATATTATAAAATTATCCTAACACATGTAAAAATCCTATTGGATGACTAAAAGTTGACCCATATCACATAAGGGTCGGATTAGATTCATTTAATGGACTTTTGTCCAAGAAAATAATTTAATTATTATTAAAACCAAAGAATGTGACAACATGTCACTTTCTTAAATCTTATAAGTATAATAATTTTATTTGAAAGCAAAGACCTCTTTAGACTGGGTAGAGGGAGACCCATTACATAGCCATAAGGCCCAAGTCCAAGTGGCCCGAATACAAGGCTTGAAAGCCCATTTTTTGGCCCAAAGGACCCCTCGGTGAACAGTACTACTACAGTACCCGCACTGCTACAGTACCTGCTACAGTACCGCCACCGCTATAGTATCTGCACCAGTCCCTCCACTGCTACAGTGCTGCCGCTGCTACAGTGCCTCCGCTACAACAGTACTTGCTATAGTACCTGCTACAGTACCTAATAAATTCGCCCCCTGCCCGGATTCGATCCTGGGTCTTTTTTATGCCAAGCAGGAGCTTGTACCACTAGGGTACAGGCTCGTTGGCATATGTATAATAATTTTAATTTATTGATAAACATCATGAAACTTCGAACATGAATAGTATCCAGAAAGCTAATACAATTATATACATCATATGAATTTATTTAGAATTTTTAGGGATTAAATAATTATCATTTATTATGACAAAAAGATGATGCAGTAATTGTCTTCTTAATGAAATATTGACAAAATTGATGTTATAAATACCCAAATAAATATAATTTAAGACTTTTTATGAATTACAATAATTTTATAGGTTAATATGACTTGTTAGTATTGATTTAATTATCTTTTTTAGAACTAATCATTCTGTTATGATTTTCACAAAAATCAATTACTAAATAGTGTCAAAATTGACATAAAATAGTTTTTAAAACAAATATTATATTATTAATTGTTATTTTATTCCTAAAAATCTAAGGCTCGGCCAAATGACTTAGATAAGGTTATATATATTAATAATAAACAACTTGGGGTTATTTTGTCTTGATATAGTAAGATTATTAACCTTATAGTGTAAGAAAACAAGAAGACACGGTAAAAGTATAATTATCTAACTTAAAGTTAAATATAAATGATAAGGTTAAAATAGGAACCTAAACTTGTCTAAATTCTATTGGATGAAAGGATTTCGACCCATCCCCGCCTTAGTTTCGAAATAAATCAATTTGGAGCTGTTTAAAACCGAATGTGGCTTTATAATAAAATAATAGTTTTAGTTATTCCAAAGGTGCCCCTCTCCTCCTTTATAAAAGGGCACCCCCTCCCTCTCTTCCTCACACCACTTTGAGCCTTCAACCTCGGCCAACCCCGGCCAAATTATCTTCTCCACTTCCCTACAAACATCCTAGAGGTTCTGGTCTTCCTCAAAGACCAATTTTAGTTCCCTAAAAGGAGATCTCAAAGAGGCGTTTCAAAGAAGAGGAGGTTCAGACACTTACGAAGCAAATCGGACCTAAGGTAAGGAAAATCTCACAATATCAATTTTTAACCGAGATTGTTTACAATTCAGAATTTACTGGGGAATATTTATCATCCAAATCCATGTTTCCTCCATATGTAATATTTATATCCTTCTACAATAGTTTATATCCAGTTTTACCCTTCGGTGAGTTTTTAGTAAAAGATATGAAAGGAATCTTTTGTTGTTTTTCGTACGAGGTACTTTTTGACTTTTCTGACAAAATTACGAGAAGAATGTTTTTTTTACTTATACGGCATGAATGTATTTTTAAAGAATTATTTCCAAGAATCTTCCATTACAAGTTTTCATGTTTATTTTTAAACAACTTCTTTTAGTTTAGAATTGTACGACATGATTAAGAAAGGAAAAGTGTTTTCGAACCAGAAAGGATATTTTCCTCAAGAATGGAGTTCAAGTGTTTTATCAAAATTATTTTCTATCTATGATAATAAAGGGTTATGTTTCTATCCCTATTATTACATTGATTTGATTATGTTTTGATGGAATTATTTTTATAAATTCCTTTATCTTATATGAATTGTTTTATGATGTCACGATGTTTAATATTCCCATTTTTATTACATGGGTTATGCTATGATGTATGGTTTATGATTTTGTGGCACACATAAGAATGGTATCATTATGAGATGGGTGGGACCTATATCTCCCTCCAATGCATTGGGTAAATATTTTATATCTCATGATATAGACACGGCTGGAACGGTAGGTTATACCGGTTCAGTGCAACAGGACTGAAACGAGGAGTGAACTCGGTTCAGAAAGGGACATTGTCCACTAAGATAGTCTTGGAAATGAGTATTTAATAATAAGAAATGATTCTCTATGATTATGTGTGTATGACACAAAGTTTTATGTTTTAATTTTTGATTATTTGGATTACATTTCACTACTATGATTTATTCCATGTTATGAAATTATGACCTCTTTTGCAGGTTATGATTTCCAAAAGATATGTTTTTATGAATATGAAGTGATTGATATTTCTTTTGATTACCCTTACTGAGAATTTTAGCTCACCCTTTTATGTTTTATTTTCCCCAGGATATAAATAAAGGATTTAGGTTTAAAAAAAGAAGATCTTTATGGGAGATATTGAAGATCTTTCACCACGATTTAAAGATTATATTCTGAGTTTCCAAAGACACTGAACTATTACGATCCTGGTGTGTGTGTTTTTGTTATGTACTAAGTATTATGAAAAAGTAATTTAATTTCTATGTATGTTAAGCTTCGGGTCTCTACAGTTGGTATCAGAGGAAAGGTTTAGTCAACCTTTGGAAACTAGGATGCGAGAACTTTAGTGAGATCCCTATAGATTTTTCTAAGGTATGTATAGGGATGTCCCTAAGGTTAAGTATAAGTATAGGTTATAGTACTAGAATTACAATAATCTAAGATGTTAGATATTGAAGGTACTCCCCCTTTATTATATTGTTTTCCCTAGCGTAATTTTTTCCTCTCACACTATTCTTTTTGGGTTTTAGACGATGGCTGGAACCCGAAGGAACCGTGTTGATCAATGTAATGGAAAATAGAATGATTGTCCTCCTGAACAAACAAATGTTATGGGAGATGGAGTGAAAAATCTTATTGCTATACTTCCACAAGCTCTGAATCATTCTGGACATCCAAATGAGCAGAGAAGGGAACAACATTCTATTGAGTCCTTCATGAGGCAACGTCCACCTTCTTTCAGTGGGTCTTCTGATCAACTTATTGTTGAACAATGGATCAGTACCACTAAAAAGATATTTTCAGTTCTTCAATGTTCTGAACATGATAAAGTCATCTTAGCAGTATATAATTTGGAAGGTGAAGCTGATCAATGGTGGAATCTTATAAAGAATACGAGGCAAAGAGATGAAATTGATTCCATGGAATGGGACGAGTTTAAGAACTTATTTTTCAATAATTACTTCCCTCATATTCTTTGAACAAAGATGGAGAAGGGGTTTCTTGAACTAAAGCAAAAGGATGATGAATCTGTTGGTATATATGAAGCGAATTTTACATGGATTGCAAGGTATGCATCTGGATTTGTCAACTAACCTGAATGTAAAGTTGATCGATTCTTCCGTGGATTAAAACCAAATCTTCGAAGGGCATTAGCTATAAGAGACTTCAGTAGCTATGAAGAAATTTTGCGTTGTGCTATCAAGGTAGAAATGAATGTTGGTGTTACTTATCCATCTCATTGTTTTGACAAGAAATGAAAGATAGAGTACAAGGTGGAATCTCAGAATAATGGTGAAAAGAAGATGAATGTTTCCTTATGGTCAATGTGTGGAAAGAAGCATGGTGGAGATTGTCTTAAAGGGACATGTAAATGGTTCAAATGTGGAAAGGAAGGTCATCAGGCATTTGAATGCCGCAATGATGGGAAGAAGATTCCTAATGATGCAAATAAAGGAAGGGATACACAGAATGAACCTACTACACTTCAATGCTTCAAGTGCAAGGAAATGGGGAATTATGCTAATAAATGCCCTAATCCAAGGGTTAGTGATGATCGACATGAGCAACAACTTAAGGCAAAGGAAAAAAGGGAAGTCACATGTGATCACCATTGCGATGTTGAATATGACAATGATGTGGTGGAATGATTAAGTGTTTATGTAATGGGATTCCCGAATAATGTTGTATATAGTATCATGGAATATTTGAATATTTATGTATTGGTCTATTGTGGTTTTCAATAATTTTTTGGTATCGGTAACCTTGAAAAGTGATTGAAATATTTTTGGAAAGCAGATGATATGCACATAATGAAAGGATAAAGAGAATATAATATGTTTGATAGTATTCATGAGCTGATGATTGATATAAGGACTAAGTGATACCATGGTTTGAGTATATAGAATTTGGAGGATTTTGGTATGTGGAAAGTGTTAAATTTTAACTGTGTTCATGTTTTCACTAAGGTTCATTGGGTATTCATTCTTCAAGAGAATACATGATTAAGGTATTCAGATGTTTGTAATTTGACCAACAAGATATATCTTATGATATATGGGGGATAAATGATGGCATTCACGTGATCATTTTCTTTAAACTATGAGTTTGGACCGAAGTATTTTAGATAAGCCTAAAGATTGGAATGGATTATGTTGGACATAAGTTAGTATTGTTTAAGGATAAAACTTTTTTTGATATTGTTGATGGGATTTTATAGTAATATATCTTTAGAAAAAGGACAACCTGCAGGCCGGGCGACAACCCATCACGTCGGATAAGGCTGTGGGAATCGAACCCACAACCTAAGTTCGACTGGCCTTTATCGCCTTCCACTGGCCTACAGGAAGTCCCTGTTTAGTATAAAATATTTTTATTCTATTAGTCAGTATGATATATGTGGTATAAGTCTATTTTAGGAACCATATATGATTAATCTCACTATAGATGGACTTATGTATTTTTTGATAACTTTTCTAACCTTTTGTTTCAGATAGATGGAATGACTCATCATTCTATCACATGATCTGCTAACACACCACGAATGACAAATTCAACTTCATTTCTTTAAGAGATGAAGTAGAGATTGTCCAAAGAACGACCAACAGAGAGACTATACCAAAATCCTGAAAGTATTTCTTCTAATTCCAATTTCATCAACTTTATGAAAACGATCTTTAAAAACAAAAATGTGATCCTAGTGCTCTTATAACAAATGAATCATATGGTACATTAGATCATCACAAATTTATGGCTTTGTGATTGCTGGCTTTTCCATAGCCATGTTCTCTACCACTCTCCATCAGAACATGATTGTTAGATTTCTCTTCCATATCCATGTTTTAACCTATGTGGAAACCTAGTGATTAGTTTATTTGGGTAACCATTACGTTTCATACTTTTGTTTTTAAAGATTGGTTTTGGTATTCCTTTTTACGATGTGGATTTCTATTAAAGAAACATTCGAATAGTAAACCATTTATAACCCCGACGAATTTCGAGGGAGAAATTCATTTTAAGGGGGGTAGAATGTAACACCCCGAGATTTTATGAAAAATATTCATTTAATTTCATTAAGGTCTTGTGTTGTATGCTACACCAAGATTACCTTACGCTATACGCAACACCGTATTAGCTTGCAGTATACGCAACACTATTCTTGGATCATGTTATACACAATTTTGATAATAGTTATTCTACGCAAAATTGAGAATATATATATATATATATTCAATGTATAAATGAAATATGGTTGGATTATGTTATACGAAACAACGAAGGATTCTTGCCCAGCATGCAACCCTGACTTGGCATGCATTTCACGCAATCGCGACCTTCCTCGATAGCGTGTGTTGTACACAATAATTATATAGGTTATCATTCTGTTATGATTTTCACAAAAATCAATTACTAAATAGTGTCAAAATTGACATAAAATAGTTTTTAAAACAAATATTATATTATTAATTGTTATTTTATTCCTAAAAATCTAAGGTTCGGCCAAATGACTTAGATAAGGTTATATATATTAATAATAAACAACTTGGGGTTCGTTTGTCTTGATATAGTAAGTTTATTAACCTTATAGTGTAAGAAAACAAGAAGACACGGTAAAAGTAGAAATATCTAACTTAAAGTTAAATATAAATGATAAGGTTAAAATAGGAACCTAAACTTGTCTATATTCTATTAGATGAAAGGATTTCGACCCATCCCCACCTTAGCTTAGAAATAAATCAATTTAAAGCTATTTAAAACCGAATTTGGCTTTATAATAAAATAATATTTTTAGTTATTCCAAAGGTGCCCCTCTCCTCCCTTATAAAAGGGTACCCCCTCCCTCTCTTCCTCACACCACTTTGAGCCTTCATGCTCGGCCAACCCCTGCCAAATTATCTTATCCACTTCCCTAGAAACATCCTAGAGGTTCTGGTCTTCCTCAAAGACCAATTTTAATGCCC
Source organism: Viscum album (assembly GCA_963277665.1). Taxonomy (NCBI): domain Eukaryota; kingdom Viridiplantae; phylum Streptophyta; class Magnoliopsida; order Santalales; family Viscaceae; genus Viscum; species Viscum album. The sequence continues at coordinate 229,704,104 of OY728162.1, forward strand.
TAAAAGGAGATCTCAAAGAGGTGCTTCAAAGAAGAGGAGGTTCAGACACTTACGAAGCAAATCGGACCTAAGGTAAGGAAAATCTCACAATCTCAATTTTTATCCGAGATTATTTATACATCAGAATTTAATGGGGAATATTTATCATCCACATCCATGTTTCCTCAATATGTAATATTTATATCCTTCTACAATAGTTTATATCCATTTTTACCCTTCGGTGAGTTTTTAGTAAAAGATATGAAAGGAATATTTTGTCGTTTCTCGTATGAGGTACTTTTTGACTTTTCTGACAAAAGTACGAGAAGAATGTGTTTTTTAGTTATACGGCATGAATGGATTTTTAAAAAATTATTTCCAAGAAGATTCATTTATAAGTTTTCAAGTTTATTTTTAATCAACTTCTTTTAGTTTAGAATTTTACAACATGATTAAGAAAGGAAAAGTGTTTTTGAAGCAGAAAGGATATTTTCCTCAAGAATAGAGTTCAAGTGTTTTATCAAAATTATTTTCCATCTAAGATAATAAAAGGTTATATTTCTATCTCTATTATTACATTGATTTGATTATGTTTTGATGGAATTATTTTTATGAATTCCTTTATATTATATGAATTGTTTTATGATGTCACGATGTTTAAGATTCCCATTTTTTATTACATGGGTTATGCTATGATGTATAGTTTATGATTTTGTGGGACAAATAAGAATGGTATCATTATGAGATGGGTGGGACCTATATCTCCCTCCAATTAATTGGGTAAAGATTTTATATCTCATGATATTGACATGGCTGGAACGGTAGGTTATACCGGTTCAGTGTAACAGGACTGAAACGAGGAGTGAACCCAGTTCAGAAAGGGAATTTGTCCACTAAGATAGTCTTGGAAATGAGTCTTGACTAATAAGAAATGATTCTCTATGATTATGTGTGTATTCCACAAAGTTTCATGCTTTATGTTATGATTATTGGGATTACATTTCACTACTATGATTTATCCCATGTTATGAAATTATGATCTCTTTTGCAGGTTAAGATTTCCAAAATATATGTTTTTATGAATATGACGTGATTGATATTTCTTTTGTTTACCCTTACTGAGCATTTGAGCTCACCCTTTTATGTTTTCTTTTCCCCAGGATATAAAGAAAAGATTTAGGTTTTAAAAAAAGATCTTTATGGGATATGTTGAAGATCGTTCACCACGATTAGAAGATTATATTCCGAGTTTCCAAAGACACTAAACTATTACGGTCCTTGTGTGTGTGTTTTTGTTATGTACTAAGTATTCCGCACAAGTAATGTAATGTATATGTATGTTATTCTTAGGGTCTCTACATGGTCAATACCTATGGTGCGTGTTTTCTGGTAGCACTAGAACCTCCAAGAGAGCACATGGGAGCGGGAGGCACAGATTCGTGATCAATAACCCCACTTGTTTCCCTAGTTAGGTGATGTGGATTTCAGGGATGCAAATCCCTGAGGTGGGAAGAATGCTAAGACCCATAAATTCCATTTAATTTTTTATATGGGAATTTTATAAGACTGCAAAAATTTAGAGCGTGTGATTCTGAAGACCGGTGTGCCCGAAATAAATTTATGACCTTTTTATCAGGTATGTTCAATAAACCTGCGAGAAGGTTTTTGTAACTTTTGAGATGGTGCTCAGAATTGAAATCTGAGGACACAGTTGAACTCACAGTGCTGATATTCACTTAAAGAGACCATTACCTTGACCGCATTAAGTCGCGGATGAATGATCGTTTTTTTCACTTTTTTTTGGAAATAAAAATAAAAATAAAAAAACTTATATTTATTTTGTTGAAACATCCCATGTGACGGTTATGGAGGTGGGGACCATGAGGGGTTAAAACCACCCAATATGAATTCTTAATGGTGGGGACCACCTGAACCCTCTTAATGGGAGAAACCTCTCAACCAATCTACTTTAAAGTTTCCAACAGAATTCATTTATTTGATCCAATTAATAGATTTAATTAATAGTTCCAATGCAGTACACTTATTATGCCAACTTCGTTTGAGCCAACATTATTTATTTTGATAAACATAAATTAATAAGTTGGATACATTTCATATTGGGTAGAATTGGGATAAAGGATTAGCAATAGGAGAGAATTTGGGGGAATTCCTCTTCTCCAATGAATAATGATTCTCCAACGAAAAATGCTGACGTTCTCTAATGACTTCGACTTCTTCGTCGGGACATCCTCCAACGTGGGACATCTTTAATCGATGATGAACCGAAATCCGTCCTTCTCTCCTCATCAATGTCAATAAACCACTGAGTTAGGGTTGTGTTTTAGATTGATCATCTTTAATTATTCCATTCATGTTGAAATTAATCCTCTTGATCCCCCTACTACTGAACTAATGCTGAGGAATGGGGACAAACGAACATGGCCCGATTCCTCTATTGTTCCTCATGGTTGGTTTGTTCTTCATGATGGTAGAGGACAGTGACCGGTGCTGGAGGTTGGAACAAATGGAATTCGAGAGTGGCAGTCGGCACTATGGTCGGCCGCAATGAAGGTGGCGAATGGAGGGCGGCCGACCGAACTGGCAGCCGAAGAATGTGAAACACATGAACATGCGGCATGAAGAAGAAGGTGGGCCATCTACCCAGCTGCGGAGTACCGCCTTGCCGCACCATCGCCGCCCCGCCGCACCGCGATGCCCCACCGTTCCGCGACCACCCCCCACTCTGCAGCCGCACCGTGGCTCCCCGCCACCAGGCCAGACTACCCAGCATGGGCCAGGCAGCCCTGTATGGGTCGGGTCGACCCGAACCGGGTCGGGTCGGACCATACCCGGACCAACTTCGACCCATTTTCTCTCTTTCAGCCATATCTTGAGCTATAGGTGTCCGTTAGACAAACCGCCTGCAACATCAAAAACATTGGAGAAAGACGATCCTTTTGTTATACACCACTAGATATTCGGATAAATTTGGGGTATGGTTGGGTTGGATCGAGCACAAATCCAACCGGGACTTGGGGACTAAAAGGCTAATAACTTACTGACCGGGCGTCCGTTTGACGCACCGTCTGTTGCGTTGAGACACCAGTGATGTGGCGAGCCTTTTGGATAGTTTTTTTGTGGGACTTTATGATATTTGGAGTATCGACCAGTGTCTTGTGCAGCGGACCCTCCGGGATACAAGCAAGCTTTGTGCAGGAATCCTATAGTAGGCGGTAACTTGAGAAAGGGATGCTTTGTGGGTCTGTATTTAAAGATCCCACATGGATCCACTCTATAAATCCATGTGGGTCTGTTGTACTAAGATCCTCTATGGTTCTGATGATGTACTAGGATCCTGTGTGGGTCTGAAGATGTACTAGGATCCTATGTGGGTCTGACAGTGTACTAGGATCATGTGTGGGTATGATGTTTTACTAGAATCATGTGTTGTTCTGATGATGTATTATGATCCTGTGTGTGTCTAATACTGTACTAGGATCCCGTGTGGGTCTGATGATGTACTAGGATCATGTGTGGGTCTTTGATTTAGGATCCTTCATGGGTATGCCTCTTATCAGAGTAAGATGATTCAGTAGTTACATCTAATTGTCTCTACTGCTGTACTTATGATATACCTGGTGTGAGCTGAGTCTGTACCTATGTGGTACTATCCATCATGGTAATACCATGGGGGTATTATTTAGTAAGGTTTACCTGTGTCGTACTTATCTTCATGGTATTCCTTACTTTGTGGAACAGTTGAGCATTGGGATAATGAGTTGGGGCTTGTGTTTTCCTCATGATGAGATGGGATTACTTGATAACATAGGTATATGTATGAGAATATCACTATGTATGTTGTTAGTTGTTTTGTTTATGTGTGGTTTATACTTTGTGTATTGTGTGAGACCATGAGGGTCTTGGGGTCCCTACTCAATATCGTTATATTCACCCTTGACTGTGCAATGCCTGCACCCTCTTGTGTTTGGTGCAGACAACAGACATCGCTGACTAAGGAAGAGAGTACCAGGACTAGAGGTAGCTCGGAGGTGGAAATTAGACGATGCATACTGCAGAGACGACTGTTTTTTAGCTGTACCTACCCTTCAGGTTGGATCCTTGGCGAGTGTTCACTGGAGCTATCTCAGTTTACTTTTACTCTACAGTTTCTTGTACATTCTAGTTGGGCTTTTATTTTGGCCCCTTTTACTTATTGTACTCACTATATTTACTATTTAATTTACCTGAGTTTGTATCTTTGTATGTTCTTGGTTGTGTGTGTTTACAGATTATAAATGAAATCCCTTCCTAGTTTTTGGTAATACGCCTTCAGTGCTAGTCTCCATCCCCTAGCCTACTGAAGGTGGGGTTGGGGTAGTCACAGAAAGGGCCCTGGGGGATGGGTCATGATAGTCAATTAGCATAAGACTTATCATATGATTATGAAGTATCCCTAATCTTCCGAATCAATTCCACCTGTAATGGGGTCTCCTGGACTATATGAGGTCCCAGCATAGCTGCCACTCCTACTTCCAGAAAACATAGGGGTGATCGGCATGGCCTACCGTACAAAGCCTTATAATGTGCCATCTAAATAGTCGCCTAAAAACTATTGCTGTAGGAAAACTCTTCCAGAGATATTTGATTCTCCCAAGAACCTCCAAAATCTAGGAATCATGCTCGAACCATGTCCTCCAGCACCGGAATCATATACTTAGACTGAGCATCTTTCTAGGGATGGTAAGCTGTAATTAGAAGTACCTATGTAGCCAAAGCCCTTTATGGTCCTCACCAGAAATGAGAAGTAAAATGAGAATCCCTATGGGAAATTATATTGTACGGAACCCTATCTAAACGTACAATCTCTCGGATACAAAACCTTCATGCTCATCAATATTGAAGGACTCCTTGATTGGTAAGAAGTGCCCAACCTTTTTAGGTTTTCAGTGAAAACCCAAATTTCATCATTCCCATGAGGTGAACTCGGTAAAACTATCACGAAGTCCATCACAACATCATTATATTTACACTCAAGAATGGTTAACTACTTCAAAAACCCTGATGGTCGTTTATGATCTGCCTTCAACTACTGATTGGTGGAACACCTCATCACAAAACCATCAACATCTCTCTTTATATCGGTCCAACAATACTGACGGTGTAGATCTTGATGCATTTTGGTGACACCAGGATGAACTGCACAAAATGTGGATTAAAAACCCACACAAGCTCATCATGCATGTCTGATGACACCTACACGTGCCCATGAAAACACCAGATCTCATCCTCTCCAACAGTCCATCAATGAATAGGGTCCTCTCCTGACACACTCTCCCGTAGAAATGGGCCTTCATAATATGATATCTTCCTCATTCACACTCCATTAAGTAGTGTAGAGGTAACAACTACAGAAAAATGAAATAACTTCCCATGTATGTCGTGCACCTCAAAATGCATCTCAGATAACAAATCCACCATATTCCACTCACTACTGGCCTCTTGAACTGCCAGTATCTGAGTATTCCTTCTCAACACATCATCCACTATGTTTCCTTTCCTAGGCGTGTAATTAAGATAAAAGTCAAAGGACTGAAGGTACTCAACCCACCTATGCTGTCTCAAATTCAAGTCTCACTAGGTTAAGATATACTAGATAATTTTTTGGTCATTGTACACGACAAAACACTCTCCCGTAATGTTATTTCTCTAATATCCCAAGGCATGAACAACTACTGCAAAATCAATATCCTGCGGCAGGTAATTTTTCTCATGTGGCCTCAACTGCCGAGACCCATACGGAATGATGCATTCCCCCGGCATAGGACTTATCCTATCCTGATACTTGATGCATCACAATAAATAGTATAACACTTTCCTGGACCTGGAAAAACTTGTATTGTTGCTAAATTCAAAATCCCTTTCAGATCCTAAAAGGGCGAATCACAGGAATCTGTCCATAGGTACATCACAGCCTTCTTAGTCAGGCCCACAATTTGTGCTACTAAGCATGAAATGTCTTGTATAAAATGATTTCAGTTACCAGACATCCCTATAAAACTCTGTACCTAAAAGAATTTATTTGGATTCTCCTAGGAAACTACTACTCTCACTTTCTTTATGTCTAATGATACTCATGTCTTTGAGATAACATGACCCAAGAAGTGAATCTGGTCCATCCAAAAGTAGCATTTTGAGAGATTAGAATATAACTATTGTTCTCTTAGTGTACTCAAAAATATCTCAATATGGGTAGCATGGATTTGTCGAGTGTGATAGTACACCATCATATATTCCATGAAAACTACTACAATGGAGCCCTAGTATGAATGGAACACATTTTCATTAGTGCCATAAAAACTGGAGGCGTTTTTGTGAGACCAAATGGCATAACCATATTCTCACATAGACCACATCTACTCTGAATATATGTAAGAGGTATATCTGATGGTATAACATGCAACTAATGATAAACAGATCTTGTGTCCATCTTCAAAAACACCCTGGATCCTCGATGCTGATCAAAGAAATCATTAATCCTCAATAGGGGATATTAGTTATTTACTATCAACTAGTTCAGCTTCTAATAATCCAAACAAATTCTTAGGGTACCATCCGACTTCTTTGAAAATCGTACAAGCGAACCCCAAGGAGAAGTACTAGGTCAGATGAAACCATTTTCCTATAACTCCTATAACTGCTACTTGAGCTCCATTAACTATGGGGTAGCCATAATATAAAGAGGAATGGACGCCAGTTTGGCAAATGAAACAAGATCAATAGATAAATCTACCTCTTGATCAGGATGTAAACCTAAAAAGTCATTTGGAAGTACAACCCTTAAACAATCTACCACTGGAGGAATGTCCATCTGTGAAGTCCCATGTTCATCCTGATAAAAACGATAAATATGGTCTGTAACTCCTCCCAACCCATGATGCGCAGGTCTATCTCTGCTCTCCTAGACATCCCATTCACCCTTGTATAGAAAAAATACATCCTATAGTTATGTGAAACTCACCCAAAGAAGATAGAAATAAAAAACATGCTGGAAGGGAACTAACCCATACATTCTAAGAATGACGTCATAGCTCATCATATCTAAGACATAAAGTTCTCATAAGAAGTGACACACACCAACCCCAATTAGGCACTCCTTGAACTAACATACACTAGCCATTATAGTCTCCAATGGTGCTTCAAGCATCAAGACATCAGTAGAAGTAAAGATACATAGACTAAGGCTCACCATAACAGGGACAAATATGAAACTATGGGAAGCCCATATGTTGAAAATTGTAGAATATAAAATTGAGTAAACCAAAATAATACCTCTAACCATAGAGGGTCATAGACCCTACACATGTTGAGTCTAATCTAGCGCAAAATCCTGACATGTGTCGCAGCCCTGTGAAGTTGTTTTTGTTCCCTGAGCTGATCCACCCTGCGGCTATCGAAAACCTTATTTCTGACCACTACGTCTATGAACTCCACCGTTGCCTAAATGGCCAGAAAAACTCTAGTTCCTTGAATGAGGAGAAACTAGTGGCCATCCTCCTAAATTTGGAGTCATAACAAAACCCCTATCATGAGCATCTGGTGACAAAAACTTACAGAAATGCAGAAAATGACCCATCTTGACACAAGATCGGCACAAAACATGGTCTCTCGAGGAATTTGGCCTCGTATGACCTATCTTCCCTATAGAGGTAGCATACAACCTGGCTACCTTAATGAGTGTCTTACCAACTCAGATCTCCATGCGGAGACTCCCTACGACGCTTCCTGCTATCAGATGGAGCAATACCAACAACAGATGTTGAGCCGTCATGGCCTACAGCTCTATAATCCCTCCGGTTGTGCTCTATGATCAGTGCCTGGTTGAATATATAAGTTACGAAAGTCAACATGAAGATATTCACCTAAGATCAGATTTTATGCCTGACACCATCCTCAAACTTCCTCTCTAGAAATAAGTCATCACTACCAAGATTTAGTGTGAAGCGTTGGAGATCTGTGAATCAAGAAGAATAATCCATGACTGAGAGGGTACCCAACTCCAAACTAATGAACTCTCAGGCTCAGTCATCCCTCAAAGTCTCCAGGTAATAGTAGTCATTAATGTTTCTCTGGAACTCATCCCAATTCATAACTCGTTGGAGTCTAGGCTGTAATATCACATCCTACCATCTCCTGGAAGAATACCAAATCATTTATGTTTCAAGCTTCAGCTTCCTCACTATAGGTGTCACCAGATGCTCGAATATAGACAACATAGATTCTAACCAGGACTCTCCAGCCTGAGGTCCTCTATCCATTGAGAATGTATGAGGAAGTTACTGCTGAAAAACCTATGTCAACTCTACAATAGATGGGACAGGATACGATGCTCATTGGAAGGTCAACATAAACTTCATGTATCCTTCTCAGAACCATTCATAGACACTTGTATCTGGAATGGCGGCTGGTTCCATGACAACCATGATTGGAGGATCTTCTGGTAGTCCCTGATCTACTCTGCCCAATGTCTAATCGTTGCCCTATATCTGGCGTATAATCGTAGGACGTCTTGGTGGCATGAATCTGCAAGGATAAGAGCACACCTTAGTTCATGGTTATCAATGACTGAAACATAGATGTGCAGAAAAGGAACAAGATAAAGAAAACATTCATGTTTTTCAAAACATGGATACATGGCGTGTATGACCCCTACACGGCATGTAACATTAATCCTTTACATGGGTGTGTAAATATTCTAACCATGGTCGTGTAACACCCCACACACATAGAACTTTCTCATTTTACATGGATTGTACTTGAATATTTCCCCCTCCCCAAGTTTCTTTACACGGCTAAACCACACGATTCCCTTAAAAAAACTTCATTTCATGTTCATTCCTAACACGACATGTACTGGATGGATTTCACTGACCTGTGTCTTTAGTCACATGACCAGATACATGCTCACTAAAACATATCATGTTCGACCAAGACACAGCGTGTACCAATTATGTTTTAGAAACCCATGTCATTAATCACACGGCTGGATACACAGTCCTTATAACACGGTGTGTACTGAGAGTATGTGGAGTGTGCCACAAAACAATTCCCAAACCCATGTCTCTACCCACACATTCAATCACATGATTATAAACTAAATGGCATGTACATACAGTACACGAAGTGTACTTAAGAAAAGTTTCTCCTTCCCAAATAGAAGGATACATGGCGTGTATTATTCATTATACACCATGTATTATAGGTTTTTCTGGATAGTAAGTCATTGAAACTACTCAGGAACCCCATAAAAACACTTAAACAAACATTAAATTTCCGAATTCTAATCATTGGGGGCCCATACTCCCTGAGGATCAAATTTTTGATATCATATTCATCTATATCACAAAGTATAATTGTGAAATCAATCACAAGATCCGCCAAATTTTGATCCATAAGGGCCCATAACACCTCGGGGACCAATGTTTAGAGCCTATTTATAAGTAAAATTTAATAATATCAATAACTTATCAAATAGTAGGTATTCTATCATGCAATATATCACAATAGTATGTATACCTAGAACTACATCTATCGCTACAACATGTGATGAGTAATGAACCCTAAATGGAATGATAAGAAAGCATGACATGTAATCTATAGTAAGTTCCAATATGATGCATGAGATGGAATACCCTAATCTCATTAGGTTCCAACTGAAGTAGAATATCAAAAATATCAATGATAATATCACAAAACATGTGAATCACCCAACGGTGAAATCAAATCATCTGTAACAATTGAAAAACCATAAAATTGAAATAATCGTGGCGCATTGGCTTTTCCCTGTACACAGGTTAGCTACTCTCGAGAAAAACGTATTACCAACTAACTATTCTTTCCAATCCATGTATATAGGCTCCAAAGATTATGTCAAAGAAGAAAAGAAGCTCTTATACTATGTTGTAACATCCCGATTCTTGGGGTCGCCCAAAGGTGCCCCGTATGTGGTTGGTCACACGGCTCCAATCACATGTCCCCAAGCAGTAGAGGATGCCGACTAGCAGCGAGGTCCTTGGGTGTGATAGTAGGGAAACTATGCCCTCATTGGTAGAGTAAAAGAGTGGAATAACAATATTATACTATAAGGGAAGTAGTAATACCACACAATAAGTAAACTGTCGAAGACTGAAAGTAAATAAACAACTAGAGCACATATATAAATGATGCATGCCACATATGTCTTGGAAAGTATCCAAAGATGTCACAATGATGGAAATACATTACTCAACCAATGTACAAAGAAAACAAGTAAACTCCAGCTGTATCTCAAGCCTCATATTGGTCTCAATCTCTCTATCTACACACCCATCATGTAGCGGGAGTAGAAGGGCGCTTTCCTTTATCTATACGTGAAAAAATATAATCTGTTTGGCCCCAAAATCCTGACCCAAACAGTGTGTGAGATGAATCATTGTGGGAAACCACCCATTGATCAATTCTTAACTGTTAGTGAACATATATAGTAGACAAAATGAAAAATGAAGTAATAAAAAAGGAAGTACTCAAAATTACACAATCCTTCAATTGAAAACTGCATTTAATTACATTTATTAATCATTCAACCAATACTTAACAATAAACCCTCTAGGAATGTTCTCATAGTCTAACCCCTCTATTTTCACAAAGATAAAGACTCTATGAGGAATAACTCACCGGAAATTCCTCATGTGTTCTTTTAACGATAAATACAGACTCTTTGAGGAAGCACCAACATCCATTCCCCATGTGGTTATGTAACGGTATACTATAGACATTATAAGGGATAACTCATTGTCCATCCCCCTATGGTATTGCAATGTAAAAAGTATAATAGACACTATGGGGAAGCCCTCAATGGAATTTCCATATATGGTCTAAATAAACCATGTTGTCACAGGCCTCTGTAATAAAAATGTTCCCAAATGATATCCAGTGGCCAAATTAATATCATATAATTCATGGCTAGGAAGATGTAATGAATATCACAAGAATGTCATGTAATATCAACTCTATCCTAACAACACTATGCATGGAAACAAAACAGCCTAATTGGTAGTTATAGACCCAATGACCAATATTATACAATCAGGGGAAATCACATCCATAAACAAGGTAATAAACCTAATTCAAAATCAAAACACTTTCTTAAGAAAACAAAATATTGTAGGCATCAAATAGGGTTAAATATCCAAAACATGCAATACCCCAAACTAGGGTATTTAGAAATATTTCCACATATAATTAAAAGAAGACTACAGAAAGGCACAAACCACCTACCTTGATGTTGTATGATCGATATAGTTGAACCTCAACCTTTGAATCAACCTAGAACATTGTATATCTACAAAAAAGTCAAAAAAAGATCATCCTCGAATATCTCATGAAAGAATAGAAATTAAGAGGAGAGGCTCTAGAAGAAGGAGGAACTCACCGAGGGTATTCCAACTCAATAGAGAATGGTTGATTCTGAGAACAGATGATAGATTTAAGGCTCAAAGAAGAATCATCGATCTCGGTCTCTCCTAAATGATACAAGGTTTAAAGAAGACAATTCAGAGAATTATATATGACCGTGGTCCGATTTAACAAATAAAAAGAAAAGTACATGACGTGTTCTGTCAATGTACATGTAGTGTACATTCTTTAACTAGCCACTGCTTTAGGCAGTCTCCAGGACACCTCACACAGCCATGTACTTGGATATTACTTGGACAGTACACGACTACCCACAGAAACTGGGTACACGTTGTGTACTCTTAATTAGACGATGTGTACTTACAAATTTTCCATGTTCTCCCTTTGTTCACAAAAGCACCCAAAATCAAGATCCATACCTGAAATGAAGATCCGGGTTCTTACACAGTTGACACTCAAAATAATATCACTTCATTAATTTTTACTTCAATGATATGATATTCATAATGGACATTCATTCAAAAATTATCTATTTAAAATTTCCTCTAAAAATAATATTTTCAACCATGTCTATTTTTTCTAAATTTTCTTCCAAAAAAGTTTAAAAATTTTAATTATGATTTTTTAAAATTAATTTAAATTAGTTTTCAAATTTTTAAAAACTATTTTGAAAGGATATCTTTGTTTTCTAAATGATGTTCTTCGTGACATATCTAACAAAATTGGAAAGGAATAATTTTTTAACTCATTCAGCATAATATATATTCCCACCATCACAATGAAATAATGATTTGATTTTTCATTTACATTATTAAAAGGTTAATTTCAGTGAATATTTTTTCATTTATAATTTTCAACTCTTTAAATATAAATGATTTGAAAATGGAAATTTTATTTTTCTTTAAAAATTATTTCATGTTATATCTCAAAATTATTTTTCAATTAAGATATTTTTTTTATGTTAATTCTGATTTAAAAGAAATAATTTTCAAGGGTAACATACATATTCCATTTATGGTTTTTTTATGTTTATGTTGTCATGATATTTATGATTCTCATTGATATTCCAAGTGTCTTTCAATGAAAAAATTGTATATAAAACCCATTTATTTCCATGGGTTCTGACATGTTGGATGATTTATTTAATTATGGCACACATATGTTTGGTTTTAATTTTGATATTGTGGGAACTATATCTCCCTCCAATTCATTGGGTCTATCATTATATCTCCTAAGATAACAATGGGAAACAAGTCGATTGGCTTGATCCACCATGAGAAATAGGAGTGTCCTGATCCACTATTGAAAATAGGTGTATTCTGAGTCACTATGTAGATGGTCAATGTATTTTTCCATTAAATATGAAAGGGTTTTTTATATTTAGGATGGTTTCAAACTTTTATGAAATGAGATTATTTTATTTTATTGATTTATGGTTATTTATCACACAAATGTTCCATGTTTTCAAAAATAATAACTTTTGTACCACAAATAATGTTTATCACCTATAACCGACTGACTAAGAACTTCTTACATTATGTTCATGATCACATAACCTTATTCATATGTTATACTTTTATATAATCATAAGTTTATATCTTTTATAATTATCCTAAAAAATCATATGAATTTATCCTTTTCTTATGTTTCTTTCCCAAGGATATGAATAAATGTATTTAGTTTGATATGTTAAAAGGGGTTATAGTTATGAAGGAATAAAAGAGAGATTATGTAGATGTTTTATGAAAGATTTGTTTATGTTTCCATGATTCTAAATACATTTAACACATATGGTTATGGTGTAGTTTGTTTCTTAAGTAATGAATATTCATCTATTTATATGTCATATCAATGTATGAAAATAATGGGTTGTTATAGATAAAGGGGAAAAAAATTCATATCCAAAATATAGAAAGAGACACTAAGAGGAATGGCATAAATGATTGAGATAGTTATTTATATGTGTAAAATAATAGAATAAACTGATAATTTGTTTTATGAAAAGTGATAATTTTAGTATATTGAAATTCATTTCATCCTCATAATCCATTTATACTTCCCTATATTGAATGTGGTGAGCCCAAAAATTATCCATGTAAATGCATTATTTTAAAGGTTAACTCCTATACCATTTACAAACCAATGATGAATTAAAATTCATTAAGAATTTTTGTATTGGGATTCAAGAAATAAATTTAAGATATATATTCATCAATTTTATATCGGTAATAATAATAATGACACTTATACATATTGTATTAATTTTTTGAAATATATATGTCTTCAACTATGATTACCTATAAAATAAGGGATACCAACAAGGGTTTATGTGTTTAAGGTTAATCATTATATCAAGCTATTATACAGACCTTTTTTAGGTTTTATGTGATCGGATTTTATGAAGATTAAAAATATTTTTAGGGACATTAACCAAGATCCCATGGCCCCCTTCTATCCTGGATAGCTCTCATGAGCGCGTCAAAACTCTCCTCTGTTTTTGGGATTTCCCCATAGATGGATCTTCCTCTTCTAGATTTTTCTCTCTTATCTCATTATGTTGATGTTGATTTACTCTTTTTTTCTCTTTCAAGGATGATTTCTTCAGGAATCAGGGAGCATGCTTGTCCTTCGGTGCTCACCTATGCTCTTTTTCCATCCATCCCAGTCAGGTTTTTCTTTCTCTCCACAATCGTGGCTCAATTCCAAGCCCTTGATCATCTCAATATATACTCTTTCTCATAGATCTACAACACTAGACACTATATCAATATGATGTAGTGGCTCTCATGGGGGGTTTGGGATGTCTAGGTTGATAGGTCATCAGTTTTACAAAAGTCGCAACACTTGTTGTCTCTCTTCTGACTTAGGGTTTCAATATTATTCCCTAATTTCGGTTTGGGGTTGGTGGTATTTTTGGTCGCAATTGATGTTTGAACTCATCAAGTTTAGAATTTGTTCATGACTTTCATCCTTGATGGTACAGAAGTTCTTGGTTCTCTCATTCCTGGTCGATAAAATCCACTCCTAATATGCTCTTATCTAGATTCCAACACTCTTCTCCAAGTAAGATTTGTGTGATGGTGTTCTAGATTTCTTGGGAGGTGAGTTTGAGTGACAGTAAGAGTTTTAGGAGGTCACAATACTCGGTGATGTTGTTTTTTCTTATTTCTAGTTATGATTGTGGTTACTGTTTTTTATCTGTTGTGGTTATTAGACACGATGAATATGGAGTTGGTTTTTGGATTTTTTTGGTCGAAATTCTCTCTTGATGGTTCTGAAGAATCATCAGCTGTGGCTTTGCTGTTTTGTGGTGTTTTTTTGGAGTTCCTTTTGCAGTGACATTGGATTATGATGGGTGGATCATGACGGTGCTCTGGTGTGGTTGTGATTTATGATTGAGTTAGAGTGCGAGACGCGAGGAGACTCTTCAACGGAGGTAGTGGCGATGGTTTCTATTTGTAATTTGAAATTTGAAACTTTTAATTTGTGATCAATGGGTGGAGCAGTGACATGGATGTGACAATATTTGGAGTGGATGACTTCGACATGACTTTAACTGAAATATCATTCTATGGCCTTGGTGATTTACAGCTCATCCATGAACCCTTTTCTTATTTCAAGTATGAATTTTGCAATGTCTATGTTTTTAATTTTTAAATATTTGGACATATGCGAGGTTAAAACTAACCTAAAAGTGGATTTTAAAATACAAAAAAAAATGGATTGCGTGTTACGGACATTTATGGAAATAAAACCCATCAGATGAGTATGTGAAAATTGTATTTAAGTAAGAATGAATTTTCATTTTATAGAAAAAATATTTATGGTATTGGTAACCATTAAGTTCAATCGTAACATTAATGTTCTAATACTTATGGATCATAAAGACATGGGAACATTTTTGGAATTATTTTAATATAGTCATGGAAAAATGGATAACCCGCATATAGGGTGACAACATTTCAAATCAAGCCGGGTAATAGGGTATGAACCAACATTTTAAGGGTGATTAGGGGGAAACTCATACCACTAACCTATATAATATTAAATTTAATTCTAAAATATTTTTAGTTAAACAATATAAAAGATAAATATTATTTTGAAAATTGGGTGTTTCTATTGTGGTTTAGAGATCTATGCATTACGTTATCAGGATCTAACCATTTTTGTTCTAATAATTATTTAGAAGATGAAGGAATGTCGTTTCACTCATTTATGGATCTTCGGATTGGTTAAATGTAAATTTTAGTTATTCATTAATAAAAAGTAATTTTGGATATTCATTTCATTGAGTAAAAATGGTGTGGAAATTGATCAAATCACAACCAAAGGATTAATTTTTCCTTACGAAATAGAAACATATCATGTAATTATGTATTATTATATTCATAGGTAATAGTGGAATTTATCAAAATTTAAAAAATGTATGTTAAAAAAATGATTTAATGTCACTGACTCTAGTAACATAGAGTCAGTTCCCACTTTAATACATTGGAATAGATAGAAGGAATCAAATCCATATGTGCTAATCAATTATTTTTTTTATTCCAAATAGATATATGATACCCATTTAATATCTGGATTTAATATATAGAGCATAAAAATGGAAAACATTTTGAATTGTTGAACTCATTCAAATAATTCTTATTTATATCTTGGAGAAAGTAACCAAAATAATGGCGACCAAAAATTATTTGTAAGGGTCTAGTATAGTGGAATTTATCATTGTTTCAATACTGACCCCTATAGCATGGATTTGGTGTTCACTTTATTACATTGGGATAAGATTCAAAAAAATCACATCCTAAATGACCTAATAGTTTAGTATTCTTGGTAAACTACGTAAAAAATTTATTCCCATATGAATATTAAAAAAAACGACCGAAATTTTCTCAAGAAAAAAACTAATCCATCTTGAATATACCTTCACATCAATCACAGTAAACTTAATGGAATATAGGGGAAATGGAAAAAATAATGGAGAACTCAAATACTTTGCAATGGATCAATACAGTGGAATCTATCATGAATTAATAAATAATAGTTAATATAGAAAGTTAAATTATATAACATGCATTATATCAAATCTATAACTTTTCTATCATAATTAGATAATGTATAATAAATAAGGATAGGTAAAAATGTAAAAAAACATTTTATTTTACCAATAAACTGATAATTAAATACATCTAAAGATAATATCATTATCAAAATAACATAGATAATAAAATAATAAATATTCAATATAGAAAGATAAATAACTGAAAACACATAGAATTTAATCAAAAAATGAGAATAAAAGGAATTTAGAGGGAATATCACTATGAATATTTCATGGTAATAATAAAAAAAATATTAATGAATGAAATTATTAATTATCAGATGACATGATATCAAGAACCACGATACCTCTACCATCATGACCATTTAAAAGACACTTTAAAACTGTACAGTTAAACCAATTTAATACTTTATTAATGATTATCTTAATTAAACAACCAATGCATCAAAAATAGATATATTTCATTGAACCACCTATCACATCTTGTAAAAATCATTTTGTATATATCAAATAATAAATTTATTTCACGAATAATTTTCCTTATCATGAAATATACTTATTGGGTAAAGAATACAGATTAAACAATATTTCCCTAAATAAACAAATAAATTTTTATTTAGAACCCATTATTTTTAATTGATATACATATTTTTCAATAAACATATCCATGAAAATTAATATAGAGATTTTGGGAAGATTTAATGAACATAGAAAATTAAATAATTCAAGGGTAAGTTAATGATAAAAAAATGAATCCAGGATGTAAATGTAAATGATTTCCTTGGACATAATGATAAAAAATAATTCATATAATGAATAATTATAGTTTCAATACAACATTTACATAGTGGAGTATAATAAAAATAACAGTTTGTTGTCATTGATGAGTAGTAATACCATAAATATTTCTATAAAATCAGTTTTGATGAAAATATAATTTTCTGTTTGAAAAAATTATTTTAAAACATCAAGATCACAAAATATTTTAAAAATAATTTTCTTTGAAAACCAAATTGTTAACTTATAAATTATTTTTTAAAACATTTTGTGATTATGATAGAAGGAATATTCGATACATATTGTGTATGTTAAAACAAACATTCCTTTCTAATTTTTTATAAAATCTAAAATAAACTTATTTTCAAGATAACATGAATTTTCCTCTGAAAAATATTTTAATAAATTAAAATGGGTAAAAATATCATTGAAAACAATTTTTAAATATTAAAAAACAATTTTAAATACATTTTTATAAAACTTGGTTTTGGAAGAAAACAAATTTCCGATTGAAGAGGAAATGATTTAATGTTTAAAAAATATATTTACTAAATAATTGTAAACAAAAAATAGTGGAAAAAATGTAATATTACTTGAAAATATTGTTAATAACTATAGAATAATAATATTAAATTGTTTTTTAAGAAATTTTCAAATAATTTCATTTAATATAATGTCAATATTAAATAATCATGATTAGAACAAAATTGTGAAATAAACCATTACAATGATCATAATGATTAAGTTAGGATTAATTAAAGAATTTATTACATTTATCAAATTTAAATCTTCAAGAAAATTTTAAATACAATATAATATAATCAAAATTAATTTCACAAATAATATTATAATATCAAAGATGTATAAGAAGTAATATAACCCAATGAAAAGAAACTTACTTATAAATTCATTACTACTGGGTAACTATTATGTAAAATCTCATTTGAAGTAATAATTGGAATTGAAACTCAAAATACCATGAATAATTAAGGATTCAAAATATTACATGTCAAATTTGTATTATATACACCATATAAAATAAATTATTGGCATAATAAAAAAATATGCCTCAACAAAGTGTAATTGAGAAAAAGTCCATTACCTAAGGCTTTATTTTGGATGAACATGAATTAACCCAAACTATAGAGATTATAAACATGTTATTAAAATATTATAGAACCATATTAATATTTATAATATTATATATTATCCTTTTAGAGAATATTATCACTCATTCATTAAAAATCCTTCTTTATTTTCTATGTTTCGGGTGTTAATTACCCTGTTTTATCATTAATTATCATTCATGAAAGCTAATGATATTTTGAATATAATACAGTTTAATTAACTCCATAATAATAATAATGACATAATTATAATATTTATAAATAAATTATAATTTTAGTACAAATAATTAATTATGTATTTTATAAATGAGGTATGTTATGATCATAGAGACGATGGGATATACCTATGCCTTAGTAACATTTCCGTTTTTTAATGATCATAACAGAAATGGTATAACTAATATTTTAAAATTAAATAATTATTATAATATAATAAATCAACTAATATTTCATTAAATATAGTTATATATATCAATATTGTGTTGTGGTGATAAAAATAGAACCACATCGCTTTATGAAGAAGACAGTCCACATGTGTATGAATGATGTTATCATCTTTTAGTGAATAAAAAAGAAAAATAAATTGATATATTATCTTTTAAAAGGATTAATTTTTCATCAATATCATAACTCTTTCATAAGGTTAACACTTACCCTTTAAAATATTATTTTGAAAAATAAAAAAATGGATTCTAGGATATGATAGGTTCATAATTAATCCACGCATATCACATATATGCACTAAATTTATCCATATCACCTTACATGTAAAACATTAGTGAAAGATTAATCACATCAATTCATGAGGTGATAGTCTGCAGTACTTACAGGAGATCTTATATTAACTACTATATAGTGAAAAGTACAAAAAAGGAAAGGTATAGATTATCAAAATTTTAAAATAGGATATAAATACCATTAATATTATTTTTATCCCACATCTTATCCAATCATGACATTTTTTAATAGAAAAATTAATGACTTTGGTTTGTGAGGTGGTATCCCTCCACACACACGAATGATGATTTTGTGAACCATCTGATTGAATTAGAGATAGTTTTATTTAATTACCTTAAAATAAAAAAAATACAATTATATTTTAATTAAAAAATTTATTATATCATCATGGTTTAATAAAAATATATGGGTTTTAATTAAGAAATAAAATAAAAATGCTCTTTGATGAATGTTGCATCTTCTTTGGGTAACCCCATTAAGATTAAACCATAAGATTTCTTACATTAAGATAAATAATAAAATAACACATCAATTATTATATAATATAAATTTATAATTTATTTGGGTTGTTATTTTATGAATGAAAATTGTTTTCTAGTGTAAAAAATAAAAAAGAGTTGGTGCTCTTTTTTAAGTGAGGTGAGTGACACACTTTTAATTTCTGAATTGAAAAAGGTGCCCCCACATTTTTCAGATGCAAAAAGTTAAAAAATGAAGTATTATAGGAACTGGAAAAATGATATATTATAATTATGAAAATAAAATATATTTTTAAAAACATTAATGTCATTTTATTCCATGTCTTTTTTACTTTAACTCACAGTGAATCCATTTTTACCTTAACTATGGTAAATAGTTTTTACTGTTTTGACTATTATTTTTTGTAAAAAAATATGCTTACAATATTAGATAATATAAATTATTATTATTCCAAATATTGAACACATATTATAATATTAAATTAATATATGATGAAAAAAATTATATAAAAATAATCCCACATGTGCAAAGAGATAGTCGGTTTTCAAAGAAACAAATGTTCTAATGTTTAAAAGGTTTATATATAAAAATTCATTTTAAAAATTATGAAAATGAAATAAATTGAATTAAAAGATATATAACTTCACATATGTGAATTTAAATCCAATTGAAAATATAATTTATCTTTATAAATAATTTAAACAAAAGGATGTTTTCAAATAAGAATCATTATTTCTAACAATTCAACAAAATATTATTCATTTAAAAAATTAGTAATTCCAACCAAGGTTTCTTTTTGATTATTTCATGAATTAAGTGTTTTTAATCAAATAAATATTAAATTTGTGGTAAAAATTAATTTTATATTTTACGGGAAAAGGGTGAATAAGACGTCTTTTAGAAATAAATAAAAGTTTTCAGATAACCTTTATTTTTATTTTAAAAAATTATTATTTTATTTATAATCAATATATAATAATAATTTACATAATTTCGTTACCATTACCCATAATCCCAATTTAATTAATATTTATAAGTTTATTCTATATAATGGTTCATTTTGACTCATGGTTGTGTGTTCTGTAAAGTATCGAAGAGAATAAATTTATAGAACTTATTTTTTGGGGTTTTAATCGGTGTTCCATGATGCATTTGAATTCAAATAAAATTTTATTATTTTCTATGTTTTTTGTTTTAAATTATACAAACATTTAATAAAAATAACACTCTAATTTTAAACGTGATCTTGGTAGTGAAGGGTTTGATTTTTTAAAACTATTTTTCAAGAAGACAATCAGAAAAAGAGTTAACAAAAAAGCCTCTTAATAATAGTGGAAGGGATGTAAAAAGGTCAAATGGGATAAAAATAACCAGAATTCCATATAAGATAAAATTGGTGGAATTTTAAGTTATGGAAATGGAAGAAAATGGTTAATAATTATAGACAATGATAGAGATTATTTAACCCAAGAAAGTGAATAATCACTTGAAATTTAAGGACATAAAATGCATATATTTGGGATGATTTAAAAGATCATCTGAATTAATGTGTATGAATGTAATAGGATAACATCCATTTTACAAGATCCTTTTCCTAATTTTGATGAATTATTATACTGTATGATATTATATGGAAATATAATTACTTGATACATTTATAATTTAAAATCACAATTTCATTATTTGGATCTAGATCAATCAATTTCCAATTTATCACTTACCCTATGAAATGAAAGACAAAAAATGAAATTTTCATACCCAAAGCACTAAAATTCAATTTTAATGGATTGTAATGTCCATAATGGTGTGACAACTCTTTTTGTATGTCTCTAACTATTTGCCACATCCAATATACTTCTCATAAGTTATCTAATATAATAAATTAATCTTTAAACCACAATAGTAACACCATTAATTAAAAATTAATATTTATCTATAAAATCATTCATTTAATAACACTAAAATTTTAACTGGAACATCATGTAAGACATTGGTAGGAATTAAACACTTTTAATCCTTTAATTTTGGTTTCCAGCCTAATGGCCTTATCAAACATTATAGGTTGTCACCTGATCTTCTAGTTGTCCTTTTTCTAAAACTATATTAATATAATTCCTTAAATATTTCTAAAAAAATATTATGGACATCCCTGAAATAAAATTAATTATTGAAACACCTTTTTATTAAGGTTTTCAATAAACATTTTTTTTCAAAAAGTCTAAAAATATTATTTTTCTACCATCACTATAAGTTATAAATACAGTTAGTCCTATCTCTATAAAATGTAATAAAATAATTACTCAAATATTTTTTTCAAGAAAACATATACTAAACCAATGGGATGTATTGACATAAATTTCTCCAAGATTATCCTTATTAATCTGAGACTCCTAACACCAAAAACATGAAATGGGGTGTTTTATAAATTAATCATATAATGTATATTAAAACAATAAACCAATGGTGGTATCCACAACTCTTAATTGAATGAATAAATTTATACATCCAAAATTTAAGAGAGTCTTTAAACGATTCATGATTTTTATACAAAAAATATCATTGGTAAATAAACTTCTATAATATAATTATTGAATCCAAATAAATACTGAAACTATTTTATTTCAATATAGGTCCCTCCTTTTTATAGGATTAATCCTTTAGAGGATGGAATTGAAATAGATAATTCTAAGGATTCACAAATTAAGCAAAATGAACTATAGATCGATCTATATGATGATATTCATTTAATTCAATCATTCTTCTCATTTTTCATTGGCAATTATTTTCATTATTCTCTTCCTTTCCACATATAATGAATTTCCCGATTCAATTAAGACACTTTCTTATGTGTATCCTTCCATATTTCCCACATGAATGAAATTGATCCTTGTTTCCATTGTGGTGTCCATTACTCAAGCTCCTAAAAAACTTCATCATTCTTTTCTTCAGGGTGTTCAAGACCAGGTTAAGGTATAGGTTCGTAATATTGTTTTCAAAAAACTAATTTGTAATAATTATGATATCTTTCACTCCTTTAATTATTATATTTGTTTTTTCAAAGTCACTAAATTATACATCACGTTTGATGTTGATATTATTCTTTTGTGTTCCATACATTTACTAAAATAAAAAATCAGAGTCAGAGAAAAATGTATCATAGTGGAAGAACCCTAATATAACTTTTTGTATTTTTTAATATAATACTATTTAGGTTTAACCCTGACCAATCATTTATATAATTTTTTAAAATCCTTCATAATGGTGTGTAATTAAAATATTAATTTTGATAATCATGTCCCATGAGAGTTTCGAAGCAGTTGTGAAATAAGGCTTGTTTCCATGTATCGGGTGATGATTATGTTGGACCTAATGCACTATTTTAGAAATTATTACCCTTAGTAACATATATTACAAATCCACGTCATCTATTAGTATCCATAAAAGAATATATTTCTTGGAAAATCCACATAGTTCCAACCTTACCAAAATGTTAGCTTGTTCTTATATAGTTATCCACCAAGTCTCTCATAAGGTTATGACTTCTAATCTAAATTTATCCAAAATTTAGTTTCCATGGTTTCTAATAAACATACTTTTTTAAAATCTATAGAGACTATGAACATAATATCTTTGGTCTAGTGTCTACATTGATACTCTGGAAAAATATTCTTGTAATTACATCTGGAAGGATAGAATAATTTAGAAGTATTGGAAAACCAGGTACATACATGGTTCCCATTTTATATTTGAAAACACAAATTATGACAGGAATTTTTTTTAGAAAAATATTATTCACACTACTATATAATTAAAAATTAGTCATATTATACATCCTAGCATCTTGTGGAAATTAAACTAATTATGTGCAAGCTCAAATTATTATTAAGGTTTAATTAAAATCGAAGCAATCATAAATCAATAAAAAATAAACCATATTGGAAAATTAAATGACTAAAACACATGGAAATATATAAAATACATGTTTATGAAAATTATAAAAGAAATGATCTATATATAACGATAAATCACTAAAAAAATTCCATTTAATCAATAAATTTAGTATGAAATGAATCCATATATAATATCATTATGGAAATATCATTGATAAAAAGATAAGGTGAAATTAACATGGAAATTTAATTAAGTAAAATAACATTCTATTTGATCAATAAAATTAGAGTGATATCAATCCACTAATAATATCCATATGAGAATCTAATTGATAATAATAACTAAATTCTTAAGTAATGAATTTTTTATTTATTGAGTTTTATGACGTCAAGAATCCTGATACCTATACCATAATGTCTTTTAAAAATAAGTTTTAAAATAAAATGGGAATATTATTTAATGCTTAATTACTATTTCACCTTATGAGACTACTTATGCTTCATGAGGCTATATAATTATAGTCCCTATATGCATCTTAATTTCCAAATCATTACCCATATATCTAATAATTTATTTACGTCAGAAACATTGTACTTTATCATCAAATAACTATATTGACTAAAGAATATTGATTTATCTGTATTTCCTCAGGTAAAAAATTAACATTAAATGTATAAAAACTTATGTATAAATGATAAAAATTTTCTGAAATTAATATATATTTGAAAAATAATATGGATATTTATGATAAATTTAAGGTCCACAAGAGTGTGAATATTTTAAGGAACTATTAATAACAATAAAAATGAGTTGAGGAAGTAAATGTAAATATATTATTTGTGGAAAAATATTATAAAACCTCTATATAATAAATATGTATGTTATCAATAAATCATATCCGTAGATGATTATGAGAAAAATGAAGGGATTTTATCATTGATAAATTGGAATACCCCAAAAAGGTCATCAAGAACATTCTTGATAAAAATATCCAATTCATTTTGAAAATTAATGTTTCAAGCTAGAAGTTCACAAAAATGAAATATTTTTTATTTGTGAATAACCTTCTAATATTATATGTTAATATATAAAACATTGGGTGGTCTTCATACTAGAAATCTTTATAAATACGGATTACATTAAAATAATTATTCCTTTCACATTTTTGGTAAAATAAAAATGATCCATGTTTTGAAATCAATATGTAAATTCCGTTCAAATTGTATTTTAAAAAAACTTCAAATAGGTAAAAATATATTTTTTAAATATATTATATAAGGTTAAAAACATTTTTATAAGACATTGTTTTAGATGAAAATGGATTTTCGTCTGAAGAAAGAAACAAACTCAGATTTTTTTTAAAATATTTTGTCAACAATTTAAAGTACCATAGAGTGTAAAATTGGAAACATTACTTTAAAATATCATGAATTAACATAGAATAAAATAAATTATTGGGTTTATTAATAAATGGTCAAATAATTTCTTTAACCAAAATTCAATAATTAACAATCACGATTAGAATAAGAGTATTAAAGAAACCATTAATTTTTTTTAACATTAATATATGGTTTAATAAATGAATTACTTTTGTGGTTCGACTATAAATGAACATAATAAAAGTATTAATACACCGAAATATTATCAAAACTAATTTCACACATAATCTTACATTATAAAAAATTTAGAATATATAATATAACCAAATAACAAGAAATTGTGTTGTAAAATTTTTGACCAGTTGGTAACTCTTAATTTATATACCCAAGGATGTAATAATTAAAATATAATCCAAAATTACCATTAATTATTTTTTAATAATAATAAAATATATTAAATTTGAATTATATAAACCATATATAATATTTGGGGCCTAAAATTACAACATGTTTCAATGAAGGGAAATTAAGACGAAGTATATTACCTCACGGCTTCTGGTTGAACATCATTTATTGTACAAAACTATGGTTTTAAAAATTTTATTATATTCTACAAAAAATATAAATATTTATAATATCATATATGATCCTTTTTTAACATCATATAACATTTTCGTTAATAATCCTTTAATATTTTCATTGTTTTATATATTAATTTTCTTGTTGTGTCATTTGTGACATTTCTTGAATGTTCTAGTTATTCTCAATATTATATAGTTTCATCAAATATAAAAATATATTTAAGGAATAATTATAATATTTAAACATTAATTACACATTTAATACCAATCATGAATTATTTATTTTATAAATGAACTATGTTACGATCATGGAGACGGTAGGTCGTACACACACATTGGTAACGTATCTCTTTTTCAATGATCATTATAGAAATGATTTATGTAATATTTTACCATCCCAAGTTTATAATAATAAAATTAAAAACATATTTTTTTATTAAATATAATTATATTTATCATCTATGTTGTGGGATGATGATGTGAGAGTCACATCGCTTCTTGGCTATAGTAGTCCACACATACATGAATGATGTTGTAATCATTATGTTAGTGATAGGTAATAAAGTAAATGATATATTATTTTTAAACTAATAAATATTTCATTAGTAGTATTATTATTTCATATATATATAATATTTTCATTAAATTTATCCTTATCTCTTTCCTTGTAAATAGTTATTGAATGACGAATCATATCGCTTCATGGGGCAGTAGTCCTATGTATACACGAGCGAAATTATCATATATCTTATGAAATGTAAAATAAAAAATATATATGAAATAATGACTCTATAGTTATATTTATGTCATAAATATCATATATATACCATATATACCTCATCATACCCAACCGTTAGAGGTGGAAATGGAAAAATGAACGACATCGGTTTGTGAGGTGGTAGTCTGTCGTACACACGAATGACAATTTCATAACTCATTTGATGGAAGTGGGGATGGTTTTAAGTCAAGACCACAACATAAAGACATATATATATATATATTTAATATAAATAAGATATTATATCATCATGGTGTCATTATAATTTAAGTAAGTGGGGGAAGAAATAAAAGAAAAGCTCTCAATGAAGAATACTACCTCTTCTTCAGGTGACCTCCATAGGATTAAACCCGGAGACTTCATAAATAGTATTTTATCCCAATATAATAAATAATAAATGACATAAGGGATGTTTGTAACTTATATTGGATGATATTGTATGAAACAAATCGTTATGATGGTGGGAATAAGAGACGAAAGGTGCTTCCCTTCTATAAGAGAGGTGAGTGGCATACTAGTAATTTTTTTAAAGAATAGAAGGCATACAAAAAAATATCAACTGCCAAAAGATTAAAAAATTGGTTAATATGGATAATTTGAAAACATAGGGTACAAATATGGCTATTAAAAATATTTTATAAATGTTTTTGGTTTATTAAATTGTTATCTTTTTAGTTTACCCTAATAGAAATCCACTATTATGGAAATAGTGAAAAATAAATTTTACCGTTTTCACATTCCATTTTTGTAAAAACCTTATGTAGACTTTATAATATAATATAAGTTATTTTGATTCAAAAAATTTAATCCATTTATCAAATTAAATTAAAATAAGTGGAAATAATTATTTTAAAATTCAACCCATGGAAGTGAAAATAATGCAAGGTTTCAAAGAGAAAATGTTCAGAAATTTACAATGTTTTTATATAAAAAATTATTATAAAAATTATTAAAATGATATATATTAGATTAAATTATATATAATTTAACCCATTGAACTTTAAATATAATTTAAAATGTAATTTAACTTCATGATTAATTTAAATTCAAAGGCACTTTAAATTAAAATTTAGTATTTTTCATTTATCATCGATAAATATATCATTTTAGAAAAATCAAAAAATACACTGTAAAATAATTTTTTATTATTATATAATTAATTAATTTGATTATATAAAAAAAATTGTCTAAAATTGGTCAAAAAAATAATTTTAAATTATGTCTATGATGTGCCACTAAACTGTCTTTTTGAAAAAAATACTATTTTTAGACAATAATTTTTTTTCTTTTAACTAATGATTATTTTTTTACTTATAAAGTGATAATAATAATTTTCATAATTTTTTAGAACTATTAATACACAGCTATTTAATGACTATATTATAATGCTATATGATAATATATTTCATTTAGATTAAGGGTTATGTGCTCTACAAGCTACTGAAGATATTAAATTTGAAGAAAAATATTATGTTGGTTGTTTATGATCGGTATTTCACATCACATACAGTATTGAATACAATGTTATTATTTTAGAATTTAGAGTAGTTACAGTCAGTAATAAATATTCATATTAAATATTTAATTGTAAATAAAAAACACATTCCATTTAAATAACGAGACCATCATCATAAGATAATGTATAATCAATACAGAGAGGTGGATAACTGAAAACACGGGTCATTGAATAAATAGACTAAAAATTAAATGCATTTAGAGATAAGATCATTATAAGATACCATGGAAAATAATAAATAAATTCTTAATTATAAAACTCCTTTATTACTTTAAGGAAATTATTATAGAATATGATACCGATACCATCAAGACTTCTACAATAGGGTTTAAAACTAATTGTGGAAACTTGTTAAACTAATCCAACTTATTAGTCTCATTATACCTACCAATGAATCAATGGGTGATATAATTCTAGAACCATCCAATAATTTCAGATCAAATGAGTTAATAAATTTTTTAATGATCAATCTAATTCATGAATCAGCATCCCTATCATTAAATATCTGTATTGAGTAAAGTATATGAACATATCAGTATTTCCAAAGTTAATCAAATAAAATTCTATGTAAAACCATTTTAAAAAAAATAAAATATTAATTAACAAATAATCATATACATCAAACAACAATATTGATATTTATTTATAATTTCACTTCCAATGAATAATGATCAAAATAAAGTGACTGTTTTGAAATAAAGTAATCACATAAAAAAGAATGCGAGATTGTACAATAACATTTTACCACCTTTAAAATTTCATGTCAAATTCCATTTCATAAAATATTTCAAATTGAAACATTAATTACAATTAATTTTTCTGTAATCATTATATTACATTTCTAGGGGTATTAAATACACTATATAAAACAAACTAGGTTCACAACATTACAATATACCTCAATAAATGGAAATAGAAACCAAGTCCTTTACCCCATGTTGTCCATTAGTTGAATGTGATTCTACCTCATTTATGATGGTTTTAATAATTTTATTAATATATAAAAAATCCAAACTCATATATACCATATATGATCTACTCACATCAATTTACGACCATTTTGTTATTAATATTCAATTATTTTCATGTTTTGTGTTTTAATTGCCTTGTTTTCTCATTCTTGTTTTTTAATTAAAGTTCAAATTATTGTATATAGGGAAAAATTAATTAATAAATAAAATGATAATATTTTTCCTAATATCATAACTAATATGTAGATACATTATAAAAAACACTCCTTAATGTCGGTCATGGATGATGGATCACATCTCTTTATGGAGATGGTAGACTATACGTACCCATGAGT
This sequence comes from Viscum album, assembly GCA_963277665.1. Taxonomy (NCBI): domain Eukaryota; kingdom Viridiplantae; phylum Streptophyta; class Magnoliopsida; order Santalales; family Viscaceae; genus Viscum; species Viscum album. The sequence continues at coordinate 229,733,169 of OY728162.1, forward strand.
GACAATATAATTCTCTAAATTGGATAAAAAATAAGTGTGTGATTAATATGATAAATTTTTAGAATCTATAGAATATCATATATATATATATAACATATATTCATTAATTTTTCCTTTTTTAAATTCCATGTAAACCAAAAGAGAAAAATTATTCACATCACTTTCAGAGGAGGTAGTCTACTATAAACAAAAGCAACAATGTTTTAATTTTAAAAAATAAAATATAATTAGTTATATGTGATATTATAATTCTTGAGTAATATTTAATTGATAAATAATATATATAAAAATTAATTCTACCATTATGTTCAAATGTAAGTGGTGTTGATAGAAAATGAGTTACATTAGTTTGTGAAGCCATAGTTTATCGTACACATGATCAATGATTTGATTTCCCATTAGGTTGAAGTGGAGACCGTTGAATATTAATACAAGAAATAAAAAATCTCAGTATATGGTATATAATAGAGTTATTATATTGTAATTTGTAAGACATAATTCATGTTGGAAAAGAAGAGATAAAATAAAAGATCTTTGTTAAGTCAATTACCTTTTAAAAGATATACCTAATTTGGATCTCCTCCTATGGACCCTAGGGATGCTATTTTTGGAGGAAATATATATCTATAATGTGTTTTATGATGTTTTAGAATTATTTTTATAGATTTTTATTATCCACAAGGGTCTTTGGAGGTTAGAATTTGTGGGGGAGGGAGTTCGATTTTATAAATGGGGAAAGGGGACCTCTTTGAAATGTTGTTGGAAATTTCCCAAAAGAATCCAAAATGAGAATGTCATTTTCATTCCAAAAGAATTAGAAATACCATATATTCAAACATATATAGTATAAGGAAGAAATATTTCTATATATTAATATTTTTACTAGTTGGTAGGTCATTTTTAACCATTATCTTCTTTGTTTAACTCCCTGATAAACCCGAATTTACTATAACCGCAATAAATAATTTTTACTATCTTGCTGTTCATTTTGGTAAAAAAATAAGATCACAATATTACATAAAATAAATTATTAAAATTATAAATATAGAACAAATTTTTTAAAATTCTATACTGAGAATTGTAAAATTATATTTCTAAGGTACTCCTACAAAATTGATGAAAAACTAGGTCATTAAAGAGAAAATGTTCAAAAGTTTACAATTTTTTTATATCAAAATTCACTAAAAATTATTTAAAATGAACTAAATTGGATTTATAGATAAATAATTGATCTAATTTTTCTTTGAAACTAATTTAAAATAATATTTAAATTTTAAAATAGTATCAACTAAATGGTCATTGTTTTGTAAAATCATTATTTTTTAACTATTCATCGATAAAAAAAACATTTTAGAAAATGTAAAAAACTAACCATAAGATAATTTTTATATTATCATTTCAAAAATATGATTTATTTTATCGGATATAATTTCTACAATTTTAAAAAATTATTTTTTTATATGTGCACAAGTTGTGATGAAATCATTTTCATTAATAAATCATTTTTTCAGAAAAGTTTTCTTTTTCTCTGAGTTGATTATAATGATGTTTATAATCAATATATATAAATTTAATTAGTTTTAAATATATATAAACTATATAATCTTGTTAAATTAGTTATTATTGTTCATACCAAAAAACATAGTGTCTAGGTTAAAATGGTATTGTCTAAATAATATTTTAATTGAGTATTTTTGTTTAAACCTAGTGTTATGTGCATAGAAAGATATAAAAAAATTAAAATTATTATAAACGAAAAACATATTAATGTCGTGGGATGTTACATTATTCCATCCTATAAAATGTTTCCATCTATTATTTTATATTACCTTCCATATAGATGAGGTAGTTATTCTATAGAACATACTTTGGTTCATTATCACGACCCGCCTTCCTCAAGATGAGGGAAGGGACAAAAAAGTGCCACGCCCTTCCATCTTTAAGAAAAAGGACAGATAATGACCCCCCCCCCCCGAGTCCAGCCTTTAATAGGCTCTGAAGTGGAGACTATTCCCAAGGGTATAGAATATCACAAAAAATGGAAGGCATTACCCTTTTCAATGAAACATGATCGGGGGATAAGATCGTAAAAATAAAAAACAACACTGAACATTTATATAATGAAATAAAAAATCCAGAACATCCATGATTTAAAAATAAACTACCAAAAAAGTACAAACAAGGTACCAAAGTACGTTCCAGAAGAATGAGTCTATGCTGCAACAAAAAAACTATCTTGATGCTTGAGCTAGTAAAGTCCATCAAGGTCCCCAAAGGCCTCCTAGAAACCTAAAAATAGTTTCAAAAACATAGGGTGAGTATATAAGCATATACATTAGGAAAACTAGTGCTACCCATGCATAAGTGTGGGAACATACTAATGCCCAGGTGAGAGAACAATATATCCTCAATGCACATACCAATGAGTACAAACTAATCGATCCTCACCAAGGCACACTCACTAAATAACATAACTCATGTTAAGTAGAAGTATAAGAAGATCGAAATAAGGGTACCCTACACCACTATCCCACTGGTTAACTTCCCATTCATAACATATAACATATTGATGCTACCACTCTTCCAAAATGCAATCCCACTTCCACATCCCCCCCCCCCCACACACACATGGACCTCAAACCACCCAAAAAGCATGCCCGAAGACACCTGACCTGCAAACACACAACACATGTCACCCACAAACACCTGGGACACAACAACCAAACCTTTCACCTGAATATACCTCGACCTCATCCCAAAGACACTTGGGAAAACAAACATGGCCTACAAATACCTATGACTCTCACCCACACCACAACCTCCCCAATGGATATTGGGCTAAAGAAAACCTCAAGACATTATATCCTCCTCAGATACGCTAATGTGGTAAGAACTAAAAATGGGTGTGCATAAGAAATTTGGTAACCAGCCATCCATCCTCCCCCGGGATGTTGGAAAAAATAGCCTCCCCCATGAAATGGGGGTGTTCGGCACATGGTGATCAATATGGGTGTGGTGAATATATAAATCACAAGGAAGAAAAATTTATACGTAGAAGTAAACAAACACTCAACCCAACATATGGTTCCAACAAAAAACAACCATCACACCATAACTACTTTCTCTACCACCCCTATATTCATAACTACACAAACTACCACTACCAAATCATAAACCCAACCCATTTTTCATTTAACTACTTTCCATTCATTAATTAAGTGGTTCACATTAATTTATTCCAGCACTACCTAGGGAAACAACCAATCACAACATCTACAACTATTTTAAGAAGGATAAACGCCACTATACACTACCAAGGTAAAAAATAGAACTAGGTACAAAGGTAAGGAAATCCATTTTAACACCCATTCATAAAAATAATAGAGAAAAACTAACCTGAAATCCCACAACAAAGCCACTTTTTCTTAGATACCCATTTAACCACTACCAACATTAATTATAAAATTTTATCCCACTAAATAATCCTCTCATAAAAGGAATAGGTAGGACCTCTTCACAACAACAACACACCTGACACACCTATAAACAGAAATTCATGACACAACCAAGTCTGGTAGCCCTGATGCCCAAAAAGTTCTCAGATATAGTCCCACTGCATAGAAAGTCCATAAAAACATTAAAATCATATTTCCTAACATCATTAAATGGAAAAAACACAAGAGAATTCTGTCCAACTGCCTAAAATTCCATTCATTCCACAATCAATCAGTATCTCAAACTGGGGTACCAATACACCTCATATTCCACCCCATACACAAATCCCATATAAAAACACCACTAAACAGTATCCCCACTTCACAAACATACCCTTACCCATTCCCAATACCAACCCCTCTATTCACCCCTTGTAACAAGGTCACTGTCAACAAATTCACACCCCCATGAAGTGAAAATCCCCAAAAAATAGAACATATCCAAACCATTAATACAAGCATATTATGATTTATCAAGATGATTTCATTAATTACACTTTAATTTAAAGAGTGATCACAAAATAGGTTTAATCCTTGGGAATCCATTTATTTATCCAAATACATGTTATTAAGAAGATTTCATGTTACAAACATTTAACAAATATTAAAAAATAAAAACATCACCATTACACAAGAAAATACAACCAACGAACAAGATAATCAGAAGGCATAAAACCACAACAACCCATAAAAGGAAACAAATATTGTAGATAAAATTGAATATCAATATCGACAACCTTCAATTCCCTACCTGCAATCTCTTAATCATCTGTTACCTACCATAATTAATTACTCATGAGGAATATTATTCACCCATTCCTCACAAAGAATCATTAGTACACCCACCTCACATGATGCCCAAATAAAGAGAGGTAGAAGAATCCCAAACTCATACAATAGGATACGAAAACTCTTCCTTATTCCAAAACATGGGATCACATGAGAAATATTAAACTCTAAGAAAAATGAGCAGGAGGGGGCTTTAGAACATAATAATGAATCATCTAGAGAGTAAGGTCAAATGCATATCAAGAGGGAGTAAAAAAGACACTAAGAAGGGAAGATCCAGACATTGAAGATCCAGATCCAATATTAAAGGAAGAAGGGTTTCAAACGTCATTAATGTGGGATTATAGTCAACATCACACTGTTTGAGTATCTCAAAGTCCTCAGAGAATAATAATATTAACGATATACTTAATATCCTTTAAAATTCCATTAACCCCCCCCCCCCCCCCAAAGGATTTAAACTTGGTTTACCTCAAAAACGTAAGAGGGGTGAAACTTGAAATACTCTGAAAACTACAAATTTTGAAAAAGGGTGAGACATTGTTTCAGTGTGATCCTATCTTGGGGACACCATTATGGTACCACCATTATGGTTCCACCAATTTGGTGTGTGAATGTTACAGTTCCACCGCTACGGTGACACCATTTTGGTGTGTGGTCGTTGCTGTAACACCGTTTTGGTGTGTGACCATTATGGTGCAACTTTTTTAGTGTGTGGCTATTAAGGTTCCACCATTATAGTGTGTGACCATTACATTGCAACTATTTCAGTCTTCCACCATCATCGTTCCACTGTTATGGCACCACCATTTTAGTGCAACCAGATCTTTGGGAAACACCCAAAACAAACCACTATGGACCTCCCATAACACCACAAGTAATAGATTTTCACAATGGAAAGGACTAAGAAAACTTAATTCATTACATCATATACCTCTCAAACTACTATCATCCCCAAAAATTTAAATCCAAACATAGAAAAGGTTGTGCCCAAACAACCACCCTGTAAGATACCTCCCAGGGGCAAACTACCTTGCGTAGTTTGAAAATTGGAGTGAAAACCCTTACATCCAAGAATAACTCCTTGACATATATCTCCTAAAAAACTCTAAAAATGCTAAAGCCCCACTATCCCCAAACAACCACACAAACACAAAAGGTCACACTATCTAGGCATATGGATTTGGGAGCTCCTTCCTCCATGTCATCATATTATCCGCTTTGGGTGACACTGACAAACTCACGTGGGTTCAATAGTATCCAGATTATTGAATTTTGATTAGGGATCATGTCCTCCCCTCCCCAATAGTCAGTATTTTCCACAAAAATTTATAGAATAGGGAAACAAATCCTCTTACAGTAAATTAATTAAAGTATTATATCATACTCAAATCACAAACTAAAACACAATAGAAAAAAATCAAAACAGATCTGGCCACTAGGAACGCATCTATGCCTTTCGCTCCCAAGTACTCTCCTCGAGGTCACTATACCTGAATAACACACAAACCAAGGGAAATGGTCAATACATAATGCACCTTCTTATCAAGATCTTCTATTCTTACTGGTCTCTCCATAAATTTTGCATCATCCTCAATATCCAACTCCCCCTAGTCAATGATGTGTGAGTAATTGTGTAGATACTGATGGAGGTAAGAGACATGGAAGGTTTCTTGGATCTTCTCAAACTATGGTGGAAAATATAGCTGATATTCCTCCTCACCAACTCACCCCAACACCTCAAATGGTCTGATGAACCTGGATGAATGCTTTATCCCTTTTCCAAACACCTGATGCCCAGGTCGAGGGGGCATCGCCATGAAAACAGGGTCCCCAACCAAAAACTCTAATGACATCCTCCCATGATCGAAATATGACTTCAATCAGTCTTTTTCTACCTTAAAACCTCATAGAAAAGCTACAGCATATTTTTCATACTAGGTTGCATATCCAGAACAAGAATTTCTACCTCCCCAACTTTCATCTAGCACAAGGGTGAACAACACGACCTTGAGTAGAGAGCTTCGAAAATACCCATACTATAGAAAGAGTGATAGGCATTATTTTAAGAAAACCTTACCAAGGTCAAATTTCTCACCCAAAACCCACTAAAGTCCAGAACACAAGGTTGTATCATGTCTTCCAACATCTGGATGGTTATATCTCTCTTTCCATCCATTTGTGGGTGGAAAGCAGTGCTAAGGTGTAAGAGAGTGCGAAAGGCATACTGTAATCCCCTCTAGAATCATGACATAAAATTCATATCCCAATATAATACAATGGATCTTGGAACTCCATGAAGCTGCACAACCTTATCCACATACCTCTATTCCAAAGCATCCACTATGTTCGACTCCTTGATCACCATGAAGTGAGCTGACTTTGCCAACTTGTCCACTACTAACCAAAGATAATTGCATACTCCTGATGTCCTGGGTAATTTTGTGACAAAACACAACAAGAGTTCATCCCAATTACACTTGGTAACATGTAAGGTATGAAAGAGACCACTGGGAACATGGTGCTCAACCTTCACTTGCTGAAACATTGGGCACATTGCCACAAACTCTATCGCATCCTATGTCACCCTGGGCCACCAATACTGTTCCCTCATGCCTTGGTACATTTTAGAAACTTATGTATGCACATCCATGGGTGATCTATGGAACTTTCAATGAACTACCTTGTGAATTTACAATATAAAAAATAGCTTCTTAGGGAACCACATCAGATTATGACTATCCTCCGACCATCCCTTTAGAGAATCACCCTAGAAAGTGCAATCACACATCACTTCAGTCTCTAAGTCTCCCAACTAAGACACCTCCACCTGCCTCACTAAGGAAGACCGCCCAATCATCTGAATGAGACAAACTACTCTGAAATCGACCCTCGCATCAAGAAACAAAGTAGCCAGCTCCTCAATTGAATTCCAAGCATACATGGATTCTCATACAACCTCCTTCTGTGACTTCTTATGTAAGGCATCGGCCGCCACATTCCTTTTTTCTGAGGTGTAAGAGATCCCAAAGTCATAGTCCTATAAAAACTCCATCCACCTTCACTGTCTCATGATCGGGTATCACTGGGAGAAGATATACCTCATGCTCTTGTGATTCATGATGACTATAAATCACTCCCTAATGAGTTGATGTCTCCAAAAATTTAGTGCGAACACAACAGCTACAAGATCTAGGTCATTGGTGGAATATTTACATTCATGGGGACCTAATTTCTTTGACCCATAAGATTTCACTTCTCACTACTACATCCACACTCGTCCCAAGACTAGATTGGAAGCATCATAGAATACCTCAAACGCCATCCCTTCCTCTAGGAACCTCTTCACTAAAGCATTGAACAACTTCCCTTCAGGTAGATAAATGATTCCTATTACTTCTCACTCCATACATATTCCTGCACTTTTCTGTTCAAAGCTATCAATGGAGCCACAACTCAGGAGAATTTGGTTACGAAACATCAATAATATCCCACTAAACCCACGAATCTGTTGAAATCTACCTTGTTCTTTGGTTTTTCCCAATAAACAAGCACCTCGAACGTTTATTGGTCGACGGTTATTCCTTTCTACGACACCACATGTCTGAGGAGGTTCACCTCTAACATCCAAAACATGTACTTGGAAACCATCCCATAGAACTGGTGGTGCTAGAGGTCCTCCAAGATTGTCATCAGGTACTCAAAATGCTCTAACTATGAAATTGAGTAAATAATAATATCATCAATGAAAATGATGATTAAACGATCCCGGGACTCAAAGAAGACTAATTTTATGCTCCCCATGAACATCTTTGTCACATTCATAACACCGAACAGTATGACCGTGAACTCAAATTGCCTATACCTGAACCCTAAATCAGTCTTCAAGATGTTACCCTCCTTAAACATCAACTAGTGATATCCTGACTATAGATCGATCTTAGGGAACCTACCTGCTCCCCTCATCAGGTCAAAAAGATCATATATACCTTGAATGGGGAAACAGTTCTAGATCAGTAATTGATTCTGTCTCCGGTAATCTATGGAGAACCTTAATCCACCATCTAACTTCATTGCGAACATGATTACAGAACCCCATAGTGGAACACTCGGCTAGATAAATCCCTTTTTCATCAGGTCATCAACCTAAATCCGCAACTCCCATAACATAGAAGGCACCATTTGAAAGGGATCCATCGAAATTAGATGGGTCCCAGGTTGCAATTCTATTCCAAACTCAATATCACGTTGAGGGGGAAGAGCCACAACATCCTCTAGGAAGACATCCAGGAACTCTATGACAATTCCTGGAACCACGACCATATATGTTTATACTGATCTGACTGACATCTCTGCCGACTAGGAGAGAAGAGGCTCCACATGCAGACTTCCCACCCGATAGCCCTGATCACCAATGAAAACTGCCCACTGGCCTTCCACACCTGAAAACATGACTCTTCTCTGGAATAAGTCGATAAGATCATGTACAGAAAATAGCAAGTCGATGCCTAGGATGACATCATACAAGTGCATCTGTAGAAAAATGAGATCCACACTAAACTGATGCGTCCCCAACATCGGTCTACATCCTCAGAAAACATCAAAAAAACTGGTCTAGCCTCCAACTAGTGTACTCAACACCTATGGCATGGGAAGAATCACTATGTCTAGTCCTAGATAATGGGAAAGACTGGGTGTAACAAGGCATTTTAAAGCTCCTTAATCAAACAAATCACAAGCAAGAGTTCTCAACAGACTGATCTTACCTCAAACAACCTTTGGCCCCACTGGAACATCTACCTCTGGAGTGTACAACTTCCCACACCCAGCACCTCTACCCCTCTAATATCAAATTCCACACTGAACACGCCTTGGTCAAGGTCCCTGAGGAGAACTCTAACGTCAATCTCCCCCTGTACCATCCACCCCCGGTAGAGCAGGAGCCCACTGCCCCTACATCTAGAAAAGTCTGACAAGAAACTGTTACTACTGATTTGGGCGTTGATCATGCCCACCCCCAATGTACTATACTCAGTCTAGGCAGTGGTTCTTGAAGATGTCCACAACCTCCATAGACAAAGAACCTTGATCCCTTGCCCATGGGGAAAGGGTGAGGACCAGTAGATCGGAACCGAAACTACTATGGCCTACTTCTTTCTGGCCAAAACCTAGATAACCCTGATGCCGATGACCTTCTACCGACTGCCTTACCCTTCAACATACATGGATGGATACCCTCTCATATTACACCTCCCTATGAGTGAATCCTCTCAACTAATTTGGCCTTCTTCTGAACATCTATGTATGTCGGTACGGTAAAGGGAGTGATGACATATTGAAGAGATGGTCTGAGTGCCTCCTCCAAGTGTCTCTCCCATGAATCCTCTTGTAGAAAGATATTTTGGGAAAAGTGTAGGAGATACTTGAACTTGATCCCATGTTCCCTCACCCACATCCTCCCATACTAATGGGAGAGCAGCTCTTGCCTCTTCTCGGCCATCATCATCAAGGAAATATACTCTTCCTGAAACTCATTTCAATGTCATCCCATGAGACATCAGTCTCCTTCATCCCTTCAAGGTAAAGAGTCCACCAGTGACATGTCTCTCCTTGCATCAAGATCACTTCTAGAGGAACACGGTAATTTGTTCGAGCACGGATCAAGGAAAAGGTGGTTGTTAGCTCCTCATTTCATCCCTTCGTCCTAATATCTGAAATGCTACCTTCGTACATTATCAGGGTCTTCTACTAGAAATCATAAAGGTTCTTTTTTCCATAACGCATCTTCCTCATCTCGATTAACCCTCCGCTAATCATCAAATCCAACCTATTGGGCCTCAACTGCTCATACCACATGTGGGTGACATCTAAGTGCCATAGATAAAAGGGTAAAAATGAACTCCTAATCCAGGTTAGTTCGAAATTTTATTTTACGATTTATATTAATTATTTATTTAAATTAACTTCCCAAAAATACCAAGAAACACGATAATAGAATTCATTATGATGCAAGTACCATTCCTAGCATATTCACCCTTAAATCTGTTTGGCCTTAATTGGTCGTTTAATAAGCCCAGGGTCCTTACATTAGATCACAGGGGGCCCTAACAATTCTGTGTACTATCTGGTATTCCCTAGCCTATTCCAGATACCAAGACTTCCTAACATCATTGACCTACCATACCATGTAATCTTAATTGTTCCTAACTTCGAACTACATACTATCTCTCCTCCAACCTCATCGTATGACACCATTTTATCAGGACCCTCCTTCCTCAAGATGAGGGAAGGGATAGAAAAGTGCCACACCCTTGCGTTTTTATGATTATGGAAAGATAATGACCCCTGAGTCCTGCCTTCAATAGGCCCTAGAGTAGAAACTAGCACCAAGGGTATAAAATCTCACAAAAAATGGAAGTAATTACCCTTTTTATTGAAACATGATCGAGATATAAGATAGTAAAAATACCAAACAAAACCGAACATTTATATAAAGTAATCTATAATCCAAACCATGAATGATTTAAATTTAAATTGATACAAAATTAAAAGAAAAGTACCAAATAATGTTCCAAACGAATGATACGGAGCATTATCACATAAAAAAATCCCTACGCCAAAGCTAGTATTGTCCAGCACAATCCTAAAATGCCTCCTGAAATCCTAAAAACTGTTTCACAATTGTAGGGTGAGTATATAAGTATACCTAACTGGAAAACTAGATCTACCCATGCACAAGTGGGGGAACATACTAATTCCCTTGTGAGAGAACATTAGAACATCAAAGCAGCTTCCAAAGAGTAACAACAAACCAAGGCCCACCAAGTCACAATCACCAAGTAATATAATTCATGTAAATTAGTATTATAAGAACATCGAACTTTGGGTACCTGCATCACTTTCCCCCTGGTTAGATTCTCATTCCCAACGGCTAACATCTCGATGCTACCACTCTTCTAAATCATAGTCCCACTTACACAACGTTCCTGCACACACCTAGGCCACAAACTAGACACAAATACAGCCCACAGACACCTGGGCCCCAAACACACCACACATTTCTCCCACAATCACCTCGGCCACCACAATCACGCCTCTGGCCCAAAGACACACCGACCTCATCCCAAAGACAATTGAAAATAAACCTATCTCACAAACACCTAGGCCTGTCACCTACATAACAACATGAGTGAAGGGTCGTGGGCTATAGTTAACATAAATCCATTACAACCTACCTAGATATACTCAAGTGGTAAGAACTGATAGAGGGTGTGAGAAATAAAGTTAGTAACCATTCATCCCGCCTCCCACTAAGATGTTGAAAAAAACACTACCCCATGAAATAGGGGTGTTCAATACATGGTTCTCAATAAGGGAGGGGTGCGTATAGAAACCACAAGGAACTAAAAAAATATCTCTATATGTAAAAAAAACTCATCCCAACCAACGAGTACCAAAACAAACAACCATCCCTCTAGAACAACTTTTTATGCCACCCTTATATTCATAACTACATAAACAACCACTACCAAAGCATAAACATAGCCTATTCTTTATTTAACTACTTTCCATTCATTAATTATGGGGTTAACTATAATTTATTCTAGTACTACCTGGGTAATCTACCTTGAACAAAATCTTAAAACATTTTTCAAAAGGCTAAAAGACATTAAACCCTTCCAAGGAATCCAAGGAAGTATGGACCAATTTTAAGAAATCCATTTTAACACCCATTCATAAAAACAATATAGAACAACCAAACTATAGCCCAATTACACACACCCTTTTCCCTATACACACATTCAACCACTAGAAACTATCATTATTCAAATTTATCGCAATCAATCATCATCTCACAACTACAACCGGCATACCTAATGCACAAAAACAACAACACACTCGACACACCAATAATCACAAAGTCGCGAAACAACCCCGTCTGGTAGCCCTACTTCCCAAACATTTCACAAATGAAATCCCATATCATAACAAGTCATTAACCACGTTGCATTCCCACTTCCCGACATCGCTCGATGGCCACAACCCAAGAAAAAGAATTCCCACTACCTACAAGTCCATCCATTCGGAAATCAATCAGTATCTCAAACTGGGATACAAACACACCTCTTGTTCCACCCCATACAAAAATTCCACAGCAAAAAACCACCAAACAGTGTCCCTATTACACAAACATACCCTTACCCATTCAAAGGACCAACCCCTCTATTCACCCCCATACCCGTAACAAGGTTACTAACAACAAATTTACACCCCCACCCACAAGAATTACAAAACCCAACCTAAAACAGTACAAAACCACAAAATTATGCAAATAATTTTCAGATTTATCAAGAGGAGTTCATTAATTACAATTTAAATAACATGGGTGATCATTCAATAGGTTTAATCCTAGGGAAACCATTTATTTAACCAAATACACATGATTAAGCAGATTTTATGTTACATCCATTTAACAAATAATATAAAATAGAACATCACAATTATGAAATAAAATACCACCAATGTCCTTGATTTTTAGAAGGCATACATCCACAGCAAACCATAAAAAAAATAATGGTAGTAGGTAAAAAAGATCAACATCGACCAACTTCAATTCCCAACCCATTATATTTTAATCATTACTTCCCTTCAATAATTTATTACACATTTATGGAAATTATTCACCATAATTAAAAAGTAATCATTATTAAACCCACCACGTATAATGAAAGAATAAAGAGAGGCATAATAAATCCAACCTAAAATAGTAGGCGACCAAAACTCCTCTTTCCACCAAAAATAGGGGATCACACGAGTTGCATGAAAGTCCAGGAAAACTGACCAAGATGGGGCTCTAGAATATTCACAGGACTCGTCTAGAGAGGAAGTATTTAGGTTAACAATGAGTAGATGGTAAACACACTTGGAAGAGAATATACCTTCTTTTATGTTCTAGGTACTATATTAAAGGAATAATAATTTCAAAAGTCATTAATGTGGGATCATTGTAAAGATTATGCGGTTTTATTATCTCAGAGTAATCAGAACATCATGATATTAAAGATATACTTACTATCCTTTGAAAGGCCCTTAAAAATACCCAAAAGGTTTTAAACTTAGTTTACATCAAATAAAATGTAAGAGGGATGAAACTGGAAATACTCTGGAAACTGAAAATTTAGAAAATGGTGATACACTGTTTTAGTGTGACAACGTCATGGTGCCACCATTTTAGTGTTCATCCATTAAGGTTCCACTATTATAGTGCCACCATTTTAGTGTGTGACCATTAAGGTGACACCATTATGGTTCCACCGTTTCTATGTGAGACAGTTACAGTGCCACCGTTATGGTGTCACCATTTGGGTGTGCAATCATTATGGTGAAACTATTTTAGTATGTGACCATCATGGCACCACAATTTCAGTGTGAAACATTCACAATGTCAGCATTATTGTGCTACCATATCAGTGTGAAACTGTCATGGTGCCACCGTTTGGTGCAACCAGATCTTTGAAAAACTCCCAAAACAAACCACTAAATACCCCCAAGAGCACCACAAGAACTAGATTTTCACAAAGGAAAGGCTTAGGGAAACCCAGTTCATTAAATTCATACATTCCATCCTCTATTTTACAACTTCATAAAATTACCTTAACCAATATTGTAATATCATATGTCGTGGGTGGGTAAAATTTTATAATGGAATTTTATCTCCATTTTCATGATGATTGAAATTTTGGATTGATACTTAGGATGAGATTCCAAGAGTTGAAATGATTCAAAGTGGTGTTTTGAGATAAGGAATGTGTTTGATATGTCCTTGTTGATTTTATGATATTTGGAGCCATTGGGATAAGTTTTAAGAGTTATTTTATTTCTTATAAGGTATCATGGATTGGTGTTCATTTTTTATCAGAAAGTTTTTGACACCATGATGCTTGATATGATTTTAGTACATTTTGAACTGTGTAGGGTTGATTTGTACAATTTGATAATGGATTGGGGAAACCTGTATGTGGAAAATGGGGAAATAATGTGAGGTTGATAAGGTGGCATAGAATGTAACACGGTCTACATACAGTTTTAGAAAAAGCATACACTTTTCTATAGAAGGGAGGTAGTGATAACGGTACTATTGGCACATATTTTTTTAAATTGTGGAACCTAGTAATGTGGGCCATGGGTATTGGATAGAAGGGTGAATTATGTTAGTGCAGGGTTTGAAAAACCTTGTAGAAAAAACCTGCATCATTCTATATTTCATTCAATAGTGAGAAATGATCAAAATCTCCCCCTTATATTTTTAGAAACTCCAACACCTTTCTCCTCCCATTGATGCGATCAGACCTATGGGTTCCCAAATGAATTAATCCTCCCACCATTAATTATTGGGTGTTTTCATAGTGTATATTGGGTTTTTTAGGTATGATCCATCCTCTAGTTTCTTTCCATTATTCTTCCCCTCCCACCATCTATAATTGTGGGGATATCCTGCATAGGTATTGTTGTTTTTTCAACCAGAACATGTTAGAATCAACTATTTATAATGGGGATTTTAGTTGGATTTTGTAGAGGATATCTCAATAAAACTTCTATATTCTGATGTGTGATGTTTCATTAAGCTATTTTTTTAGATTAATTTTATTAGGTTTTCTAAATTTATTAATTTTATTAATTTTTTATTGTTATAACCTCGTTGGTATTTTCCCATGAATTATGTCAGGGATATATTGTGTACATTCCACATTGGTTCTTTGAATTTCTGAAAAGATGTGGGTGACCTATGAGTTTAATAACATTATTCCATGTTGTGGATTTATGAAACAATTAATTATAAATGTTATATTTTTTTGGCGATTCTAGTGTTTTTTATTGATATGATCTTAGTTTGGTGTTGAGGAGTTGTGGTGTGGATTAAGGGGGGCTTGAAAAGGACTATGATCTTTTGAAATGTTTTTGAAATAATTTTTAGTGAGGTAGGTGGTCAATGAACTATAACCCAAGTATTAATAATTGGTTTATATGTTAATTTATGTATGTTACATAAATCCCATAATGTTGTGTGTTTAACACATGGTTCATGTAAATGGATATAGGTTTTCTATATTGCATTAGACCATACATGGATCCTATTGGACACACTGTGTTGCAAGACCAGCCCTTCGGCCACCCACAGCGTGTGCCCACCTTTGAAAAATTGAATTTATTAGTGTTGAGTTTTTAAAAAATCATATGTGTTCTTTTTGAATGGGTAGAATGGTTTGTTTTTTATATTTATATAGTTTTTCATTCCAAATTAGAAAACTATGTTTTAACATATAGGTTGTTTCCAAATGGGGTTTTAACCACAGTATGATTTAATAAGGAGTTATCAAATGGGTTTCTAATATTAAATTCAAATGGATATGTGGTAACTTATTTAGTGAAAATTTCATGATGAATCATTAAATGTTTTTAATGTAACATGATGTTCTTTGAAAATTTTGGGGTTTTCATTTAGTAAGACAATATCTATGGTTTTTCATCCATGTATTTTACAAAGATGATTTTTCATGTGTTTTATGACATGTAAAAAAGGGTTTTGTTTTATTTGAATCTTGTGTTGATTTAAAGGCCCATTGGGACTATGAAAAATTTTGTGATAATGAAAGTAAATAGAAATTGTTTTTAGTGGTCTATTTAATTGTTAAATAGATTGATGAAAATTCAATATATTTGAATTTGGGAAAAGGTTGAAATGGTTTATTTTTTGAATTTTGGTTTTATATGATTAAACTATTGGTCTGTTAAATTGTTTAATAAAATTTTAATTATTAAAAATGAAATGATTTGAAATGGTTTTCCATGTCATGATGAATCCTGATTGGATAGTTTAAAAGATTCTCCTTTTGTTCCAACCCATGAATAATCATTTTAGGATGATGGTTTGATAATACACTCTAATTTTTCATAGGCCGGACTGATGCTCTAGGACCCTGATACACAATAGTTTTCAAAGGATTTATTGATTATCCTAAATCTGCAGGTATAAACATGGAATTACATATCAATGTTGGGAGGGTAATACCAGATTCCTTAATCCAGTATAGATACTTAGACCAATTATCCTTGTTTAACTACTTATGACCTACTGTTTTGGATGGAAAGACATATCATATCAAATCTTAGTTGGATACTCAGACTGAGGATCTTTTTTTCAAATAAGTGAACCATTTGATATATGACATAGATGACCACATTTGTATGATTAAGTATTGACAGAATTATGAAATATTTGGAACCAAGAGTGAATGTGGTTATTTACTGTTTTGTTAAATAATCTAACATATTTTAAATATATACTTCCTTTTATTTATTCTTTTGTTACATGAACTATTTTATTGAAGTGTATTTTCATGATAAACCATTGGTGTTTGTGTACTATGTTTTACCAACAAATGTAGTAGGCCACCATTTCACTTGTGTAGATGATTATCTCCCACATGTTTGTTATAGTATAGGATTGGGCTATGTTTGTGTTGAGTATTCATTTGTTGCGATTGATTTCTCAAGTGGTATCAGATGATTATAAGTGTTTTTCAGGGAGAATCCAGGGAACCCTTTTGTAATTTCTCTTATTTTTGTATTTTATATAACTAAACAAGGGGGTGTTTAGTTTTATGTTTCACATAGATGTTTGGGATATTATTTCATTTTTTTTAAAATACGTTTTAGTTTTAGTTTCAGTATTCTTTCCACGTACTATAATGTATGTCATGTTTATTTATTCAATATTTGGATCTATACACTAAAATGTTAGTTTATTATTCTCATAGATCCACCTTATACCCACCACATCAAGTCTGTATACTTTGTTAAATGAGGAGGCATGATTGAGGTCATGTGGCACATAGATTCATGGAATTTGGTAGTGTGAATTCGTGGAAGTGGAATTACAAAGTAGTGTAATAGGTGTTTAAAATCATGTTTCATTATAATTTGGTGTTTAGAATATTGGAGATATATGAATTTGTTATAAAATTTTATTTATATTAGTATTTTCTATTTCAAGAACCTCATCTAGGTCAAGGTTACTAGGGAAAGGGGTTGATGTTCTGGATTTTTGATGTTATGGTTTCATATTATTTTCTATTTGAGTGACGCTCATTTAATATAGATTTTATGAATTATGATTGATTTACAGTTCATATAATATTGGAAAGAGAAATATTATTTTGTTATGAATCCTGGAATGTAATTGGAAGAGGCATATTATACATTTTGATAAGCATGTAGGATCCACATATTGTAAGCCTTTTACTTTGTTAGTTTATGGATTATTTCTGGATAGAAGATTATGTAGATCTACGGTGAGACACTCAGTGATGGGGAAGATGGTGTGGTCCCCATTCACGGTTAGTTTAGTAACCCCGGTGGGTTAGTATGGTATAATTATTTTATTCTAGGACCCCCTTGAGGGTGGTTTTCCAATGTAATTTGTTTCATATTTAGGTCATTGAGGGATCAGTATAAATTTAAAAAGATCATAGAGGATTGAAATCATAATTATGTATAATTGGTTTTTATATGATAAATTTTTTGTATGAGAGACTATAAGATGTATTTTTTTGTTGGTATTTTTGAGGGATGATGAGATGATAGTGTGTTTGATTCCCTATTATTTTTTACTATCTTGATGTCACTCCATTTCTAGTAGTTAGTTCCATGTGGGGTTTTGGAAGACCCTTGATAGGGTTTGGATGAGTTATAAGTAATTTTGGATGGGCAGGATACTAATGGATGATTTAGACTCTAAAACATGGTGCATGAATGATTTATCCTAGTAATATTCTTAGTTATGTTGTCTTCCTTTTGTTTTTGTGAAGGAACACTTGTATACTTGTACTTCAGTCATGTGATTGGTTTTAAAAGGGGTAGTTTTTTCCAGGTGTCGAGACTAGGAAATGGTTTCAAAGACAGGCTGTACTTAATGGTACTGATTTTTATTTGGAGAATAAATTTTTCTATAGGAAATGATTTTTTATGCGCATGAGATCCCATTGGGTGAAAACCATGTATGTGATATTTTTTTATGATCCATATAGAGTTGTATTATTTCTTTGAGATAAAAATGTAGATTGAGTGTTGATATGTCATTAGGACATGTGGTTTCAGGGGGGGCGACATGTTAGGTTATTTTATTGGTCACCTCCAGATGTGACTCTAGCAACACATGGATGTTGTGGATGATCATAGGGGAATATTGAATGAATTTTCGGTTTTGAGTGGTTGAATAAGTGGTTTTCTCACATGAGTTGCTTTTGGTTTTTTGGAAGCACCGATGGTGCTCTTACATTTTTTATTTACAAATGTGGGGAATTAATGAAGAGTGAATAGGTCTTATGAGTCATGTTTTTATTAGATGAGACTCACTAAGTCTGTAAACATGTACTATGGTGGGGTGATAGAAGAATGTGTTTAACTGGAAGTATTGATGATTTCTTGGGGGAACAAGCATGTAGATTCATGTTGTATCATTTAGATTATTGGTCATACATTATAAAAGTGTATTCTCTAGGATATCATGTTAATCTAGGATCCCATATTAGGGTGACAAATGATGTGGGTGTTATGATATTCTTGCAGGCATGGAGGTCTAGGGCCTTCTGAGGTGTATGACATGTCCCTATAGTTAGAGGTGGTAACATAAATGGATATTTTGTTGTGGTATTTATAAATGACATCATCGAGTGTTCTCAGTCTAGGTATGATCATTACCAATATCATGACATTATCTTGGTCACATTGAGATACATTGGGATATATGCCTAAATGCCGTAATTACATTAGTAAGATATGGGGCCTCATAGAGATTATTCTCCCATAGAATTTTATTTGAAGTCATTTGGTTTGAAGTGTACCATATAACCTTAATGAAGGAGGTCCTTGACATAGACCATATGTCGAAAAATACCAAGTGTGGAATTATCAAGTGAATAGAATGGATAGAAATTTATTTATTTATTTTGTTCTGGTTAATTCTGGACAACCACAACCAAATTTTTCGTTTAAGATTATGATTGAAGCTTGGGACAAGGTTGTTGAGGTATCTTGAGTGAGGTGATTAAAATACCCCAATGATGGGGAGTGACATGTCATTCATGGAGATATAACCCTCTAGTTGGAAGTGTCGCATGTGTGTAGAACTGGTCATGGATTTATGATGGTGAAATTAATAACCCAATGAATAATTGTTTTGGTTCCTACTTAAATTCCATATGGAATACTAATGGGAAAAATAGTTTGGATTCATAAATGATCCAGACATGGATTTGGGGTCTAGGAGGTTTTTAATGATAAAGAATGGTGCACATGTCTGAGGTGATAGATTGTGCTGATAAGTTTCAATGATGATTTTTGGTAGGATCTAATTATGGAATCTTGATAAGATTCAAGTGCGAACTCCATTGGGTATATTTGATTAATCGTTGAATGCCTCTAGGAATAAAAATGAATCTATGTGAGTGGTGATGTTCAAATAGTAAGTATTAGTTTGTATGGGGATGGTCCAACTAGATTTTTTAATTAAAATGGTTGTATTGTGTTGAAAATTATATCAGTCATGTCATTTTTCAAATGGTATGTTTGATTTGGGAAATTTGAATTGGGATTTAGAGGAAAATTCATTTTATTCTCTATTAGTGTATGGTCGGAAGATGCACATCCACTCTTGAAAGTTAGTATAATGATTAATGTTGTCGATGATTATTTTTATCCTCATGGATTTTTGGGCTTGGTATGTTCGCATCCATGTTGGATATGTTTTGGGAGTGTGTCTTTTGTTTTTTTAGGTGTTCAGATTGAATTGGATCAACAAAACCGAAGATAGAGGTTGTAAGTTAAATATCATGGTGTGGATCACCATATCTTGGTGAGTGATCAAGTGAAGGGGTACATGGTGTTTCAGTTGGATGGGATTTGGTAAATTAAATCGTATTGTTTCATTTTTTTCAATGTCCATTAGCTCGGTTTTTCTTCAGTTAAGTGGCATTATTTGGATGTTTTTATTTGATTATTTTTTAGGAGTTAAAAATTTGAATGAGGTTATTGGATACAACTAGTGAAAATTTCTGTTCAGGTGATGTGGTTAGATGACCACCAAGTCTTCTTAGGGATAAGAATTATTATGATGGGGAGGTTTTAAGATACTACATTGAAGTGGGGTCATGTTTTTTGATTAAATTTTCCTTATGTTTTCTAGATGAGTTAATTTTTTTATTAATACTCATGATGATATTTCAAGTGTTTTAATGCTTCACTATAGTGTTTTGAGAAATTTAATGATTCTTGGGGTGGCCTAAGTTTTTTAATGATATTTGAAGGCTTCCGACTATTTTTCAAGAGTTTTGGAGTTTCCATTCCAGGTTTCATGGCTTGGTGTGCCCAATGTAGGAGAAACTGTATGACACCATGATGATTTGGAGTTTTTTGGTTCACTTAGAACATTACATGGTTAATTTTAATGATTTGATCTAGTTTTCAGTTAAACCATGTGAGTCAAATGAAGTATCCATGCATGGTTGAGAAGGGTATGACGCATGGCTCATAGGCTACACATAGTTTCAGAAAAATAGTGATCTTGGTTTTAGAAGGGATATAGTGCGGATAGAATGGTTGGCGCACAATTTGAAAACCATGAATCTTAACTATGAGGCAGAATTTATTTCGATATTAGGGGGTTTATGATTGGCACCTAGTTTGGAAAACTAATATTCTAAACCGAGTGGCTTTACGTATTTTATTAAAAATTAGAAAATGAAAAAATATCCCCTCAGGTTTTTATTCACCTCACCCATTTCTCATCTGTATGATGTGCACTGACCAAGGGGGTTCCCCCCCCTCCTTCCTTTGATTTTGGGGGTGTATTAATGGTTTTTTTGGGATTTTGGGGAACTAACCATCCTATAGTAGCTATCATTTCTTATTTCTCGACCACCCCCACTAATTTTTTTTTGGTTATTGGTATTGGTATATTAGATGATTGTA
This sequence comes from Viscum album, assembly GCA_963277665.1. NCBI lineage: Eukaryota > Viridiplantae > Streptophyta > Magnoliopsida > Santalales > Viscaceae > Viscum > Viscum album. The sequence continues at coordinate 229,754,480 of OY728162.1, forward strand.
TTGGAAAATAGTGGAATAATATTTTTCTCTTGGAGATTTGGTTTGTATGAATAGAGGAGATCCCAAGATGACTTCTTCATACCTATGTATGGTGTGTTGTTTTGGTTTGTGTCTTTGTAAAATTTTCATAGGTTTCTATAGTGTATTAATTTAATTAGTTATCATATTTCCATAGCCTCCTATGGAATTTATTACAAATGGTTTCGGGGATCCTTTGTGGACCATCCATTATGGCTCCTTAGAGTATTCACAAGTGCTGAATTCCCGATGAGATGTTCGTAATAATTTCGTGTTCGTGTTTACTGAAATTTGTTTTATAATTGTTATAATTAATTAATTGTTATTTTTTGGGTATGAGGTTATGGAATGGGTGATCGAGATGAGGTTAGTTGGTTTCCAAGGAGCTAGTAAGATCATATGGATGGCCTTGAAAAGGCCACTATGCTTTGGAATGGTTTTGGAAATATTCACTAATGAGTTAGGTGGTCTAAGAGAATTACACACAGTATAAATTATTGTTTTACATGTTCATTTCAATATGTTTCTTAAATCACTCACACTATTTGTTTTACAATTTATTTAGGTTATTGGATTTAGGCATCCCTTGTTTTTCAAGAACCAAACCGATGTTCCATCCAACCTTACACTTGACCCAGTCTGTGTCACGACCCAAAGTATGTTCCTGATCCCCATGGGATGGAAACTACTTCATGGGAATAAACCACACATCATGGGAATGATTTCATCCATTTATATAACCATAATAACCCCAAATAAAAAAACATCACAAGGATAAATAATCATAAGAAAACAAGTCAAAAAAATGTTATGAACCAAGTTTACAACATTAAGAAAATTCCAAAGGGTAACAATAAAATGAGGTCAAAAACTATCCCAAAAAACCCCATAAGACAAGAGGGAAATTACCATCAAGCCACCACCAACACCAACACATGCATAAGGTATACCACTAAAAACCTGCACCGCCATCTCTAATCATCTTTCCTTTACCTATGTCAAACACTACCAAGTCAAATTACTCCCAAATTTGTACATATGGTGTGAACCAAATCCCAGTAGGATTCCATACAATGAAAGAGATTCCATATATAAACATTATAAGAAAAATCAACATGTGGGACTTACAAATGGAAAAGGTAGAAATATTTTCCTGGAAAACATTTTAAAGGGGAAACAATATTTTCATTTTAAATAACCCATATAGAGAACTATATTCTGAAAGTAAGTACAATATCCCAAATGATAACTATGTAATCAGAAATACCTATATTCACTAGATATAGTTGGACACAGGGTACATCGTATCTCGGTGAAATTTGGTATAACAACCACACTGGTCGTCACTATCATGCACGAGCCACTAGATATGAATTAATCGAAAATTTTAGTGGGCTCTAACCATCATAATATAGTTAGTGTTGTATCATCAATACCGCTAGAAAAAACTGGGCCTTGGCTTTGCCAATCCAACTAGCATGCTACTCATATTATATCCATGTAGTCACTAGGATTTCCTTTGTCCTCATTTTCCATTCCACATATCACATATAACATCACTTTAACATATGAATAATCTAATAAATATAATACTCGTGAAAAACTACCACTTTTATAACCCAAAAAATTCTTTTTAATCTAAACACGGACCAAATCTATTTTAAAACATGTTTCGAATCACTTACACGATTTATTTAACCACTTGAATAATTTATAAAACACCTTCAAGGATCACAATAATGAATAACACTTGAAATTAACCAATTTCCCTTACTTAAAGCACTTTAAAGCACTAAAAATATTAAAACCTTTTAAAAACAAATACCTAACCTCTTAAAAATGCCTAGAACATGGCCAAGATCCAAAGAAAGCACCTAAAACTCACCAAATAATGTTTATGCATGGAACTACCTACCTCAGGTGTAGAAATATTCAGAAATATGTGTTATACTATAATCTCACCTCAAGTAAACCATATGAAGGAAATATATAACCATAACCATAAATTTTGAACACAAATAAAGATAATACAACCCTAAATAGGACATACAACCCATTAGAGTTATGAAAAACCAGGAAAGAATAAGGGAAAACCTAGAAGTAATTATGTAATCAAGAAATAAGGATTTAATTAGAGAATATTTGAGATTTCAAAATTAATACACAACAAAAATAGAGGTATAACAGATTCAATGGAGGAGGGAGAGGTGCATAGGATATATAATCCTAAGTGAGGAATATTTTATTTGTTTAGGGTTAAAAATGAAGGGGTGGGGAAAAGGTTAAAACATGATTTTTATTGATCTGTACAGGTTTCAAGGTTTTACCATAAGGTTTTCCAAACCATGTGGATACATTGAACCCCTTACTATCCATGACGGACATTCCACATGGCGATCCCATAGATTTAACAAACTGTTTGTTAATCGTGTGACTAGCCACTATCCAAAATGTCACTTTAGCCACATGGTTTCCGGGGAAAGGGTGTACAGTTTGAAAAACTATGTGACAACTGTGCGCCCCATCCAGTCAAACCCAAAATCTCATTTTTTATTTCAGAAATAGTCAAGTTGGAAACCCATGGATATGAACAATTATAAAAATAAATAGAAAAATACCTCAAAATAAAATCATAGTTGTAATAATTATCCCCAACATAAAAAAATTCCATCCATGAAAAGTCTGCTCAAAGCTTGATCAGATAATAAAAATATATAATCCTATTCAAAAGAACAATTTTCCTCCCATTTATCATTCTCATCATTACCATGTTACAAAAGAACATAGACCAATGGAATAGACATACCACGAAGAACATTATCTTGAGAATCTACAATCTGCTGTGGCTGCTCAAAAAAAGTTAAATCAGGATCCAACTAGAGTTCTTCCCAATTTAGCACACCAGAAGGATCTAGGTAAAATGTCTTCAACAAAGAAATATGGAACATGTCATGAAATTATATCAAGAGTAAGGGAAAATCTAACATATATGCCACCTTATTGATCACCATGGTAATCTCAAAATGTCTGACATACCACTGTGTAAGCTTCCCTTTCATACTGAAATGATGATGACCCAAGCGAGGTTCCAACCTTATGAAAACATGGTCAATCACAAAAAATTATAGAGCTTAGTGCCTCTAGTCAACATAAGAGTTTTAGTGACTCTGATCTATCAACAATGTTTTTCTAATAAACTTGAATTTATCAGATGTCTCTTGCATAAGGCTCAGTCACAACAGTGCGATATCATTCACATCATCCCAACATAAAGGCGGCCAAAACGACCGACCAAAAATAGATTCAAAAGGATCCATTAAAATTGAGGATATCTAACTATTATTATATGAAAAATCAAACAATACCAAATGCACATCCCATAAACATATGAAATGTAAAATTCTTGTTGGAAGAATGCCTTCCAAAATCTGATTTTACTACTCTCTATGACAATCTATTTGAGTATGGTATGTCAGGACAAACATGACCTATGACCCCATTTCCTTTTAACTACGTTCAAAAAACCTCATTGTAAAATAGGGGTCTTTGTTTGAAACAATTTAGAATAGAATAACCTAGAGCCTCACTCTCTCCCAATCATATGGTTGACCTAACTCATCCCCCTTGGCCAAGACTCTGATTGAAATTAAATAGGATTATTGGTTAGAAGATCAATCCCTACCCAAATATAATTCCTTCCCTAGGGTGTACGAGGTATGTTAAAAATAATTTCCATGGTGATCTCATCCTACTTCGTAGATGTAATTGGAAATTGATTAAGAAAACTAGATGTCCTATGGTGCTTTACTTTCCCTTACTGACATGTATTACATCGCTATAAAAAAACATCTATGTCCCACCTCAATCATGGGGACTACAACTATTGACACAAATCATAGTACATCATGGTAGTACCTGGATAAATGATCCACAGATAATGATATCTATCAAAAATACCCACATTCCTTGATGATAATGACACCACTAAGATAACCTTTAAGAAAAAAATTCCGTGAGGTGATAATGAACAATCATAAGGGGTCTCCCCCCTATTTAGAGACTACATATAATGCTGGCACAAATCATCAAAATGATACTCTGCTAAATGTGATCCAAAATAAAGGGATTTAACTGGATACTGGTCAAGAACACATCTCTACTGTGCTCCTTGGTCTCCAATTGTGTTTGATAATAGAGCCCCATCGAATCCCACTCATCCCTAGAATTTTTCAATGCTTTCACCAGAACTTTTCTACTCAATCAGTCTTCCATGAAATTCCTTTTTCCTAGGGTATAGAATATATCATAGTCACACCAATGAAGGTACTCAACCCAATGAAATTGACTTATATTTATATCATTTTGAGATAAAATGTAGACCAAGTTATTATGATTATAGAGAACTACAATCTTTTCCTAAAAATAATAATAACATAACATCTTAAAATCATGAATCACTACTATGAGCTCTTGGTTAGGGGTTGGGTATTAATTTTCATGTGGCCAGAGTTAGTGAGAACTACAATCCACCACATTATCATTATGCATCATCGTAAACCTAATAATCATATTTGAGGCATCACAATAGACAAAGTACCTCTTTCAAGACTCTAGGAGAACCAAAATAGGGGAGGTAGTCAACCCCCAATTAGGATCTTATAATTATTCTTGGAATTCATGAATCCAATAAAAATTCAACCACATTTTGGTGAGAGAAATAATTTATGAAGAAAGCTGAGAGAAATCATAGATGAACCACCTGTAGTAACCTTACAGGCACAAAAATCTCCTGATCTCATAAAATATTTCAGTTTTTCTCTTGACATCACTACACTGATCTTATCAGGGTCCACTAAAACTCCTCGCTCTGAGATGACATGATTCGAAAAATTCATCTCTTTGATCTAGAAAGATCACTTTAAAAACTTTTCATAGATGAAATGGTCCCAAAGAGTTCCCTAAAAATATCCTCAAATGACTCTCATGCTCCACCTCTGATCTGGAATAGTCTATGATTTCATCCATGGATACCATAATGAACTAATCAAGATATTGATGGAACACCCTATTCATAAGTTCTATGAAGACTGCTAGAGCATTCATTAACCTTAATGGCATGGACATGTACTCAAAATGGCCATACCTACTTCCAAATTCCTTTTTTGGAACATCCTCCTCTCCAACTCTCACATGGTGGTAAGAATAACACAAGTAAAATTTTTAGAACTTCCTTAACCCTTTAAGATGATGGGTCAAGACATTAATATAGGGAATGAGATACTTGTTATTGATGGTTATCTTATTAATCTTTTCTTAATAAATACAAAATTTGTTAGATCCATATGAATTTTCCATGAATAGAACTGGGGTGGCCCAAGGAGGGATGCTCAGTTGAATGAATACTTTGGATTCCTAGTCCTATAGTCGTACCATTAATTACCTCAACAAAGTGGGGGACATTTGGTTTGAGATAAGGGATATAGGTTATTTTACTAGTGCCAAATCACTGGAAAACTATACATCCCATTCTAGAGGTAAACTCGAGAAAACCTCTGGAAATACCTCTCTAAATGCGTCCACCATAGGAGGTATCCAACTCCATAACTAATTCCACTATCATCCTCCAAAATGAGAAATGACAACTAAAAAATTTGATTTCCCAAATAATGGTGTGGAGGTCCAACATGACCCGACCGATGATCCCATTCAGCATGGAAACCCTGGGTACTTCCTCTAGTTTCCAAAAATGTCACTAACAGTCTATAGTAATAAATGTGTTATGGAAATCACACCATCTAATTCATACTAAGGATTTTTCTGAAGAGGTCTATCTCCAAAACAAGGAAATATCATTCTAATTCAACCCCTAATATGGTGAGTCTATCTGACAATAACCTTAACCCATGATCTTTCTTATTACTAATAGGAATGACCAACTTCATCAAATACAACATCAGCTCAGTGGGAAATTTCAACACATCCACACAACAGGAAGAGATAAATGAAATAGAGGCACCAGTATCAACCACAACAACTCCTAAGGATGATGCAATAAGAATGGTACCTCAAAGTGTCATAAGACTATCATCCAATCCAACCAGTGTCTGGTCCACAACATGAATATGTTTCCCCTCAAAATGAGCCTTAGAATAACCACTAAAATATGGTTTATCTCTGAACTAAATCTTCCTAGATGAAGAGCCGACTCTATCACCATGAACACCAAACTAATAACCCTCTGACCTAGACCATTCATACTACACTGGAATTCTTATGGAAGCATCAAATCCTAAACCACTATAATAAGACTGAGTATCCCTATAAACCCTATTAAAGTTTCCCAAATGTTTGCGCTGATGTAAAGATTTTTGTTGAGCTATAAATGTCGACTGAATATGCCCCAGATTCCCACATAGGTGGCCCAAAACTGATCCTATGATTGAAATTGTTGTCCAAGAATGTTGGGAAGGTTGACCCAAGCTACCACCACCCTTAATTCCATGGTCTTCCCACTTACTCTTATTTTTTGATGAATTGTTCCATCCCACAGCTAACAATGTGACAGGGAATCCAAACATTCATTTTTGATTGATCTCTACCATAAAAACATGATCAACTGCCTCAACGTAGGTTCTTGGCTTAAAAAATACCTGAGAATAAATCTCCAGCCACAACCCTATTCCAAACTATTTCACCTCAATCTTCTCAGTAGAAATGATCTCGAGTGAATGTCGTTCCAGCTCCATGAACTGATTGGAATACTCCATCGTTGACTATTTTCCATGGGTAATGTCCTTAAACTCTCGATACATGGCATAGGGAAATACCTCCAAAAAATAATTCTCATTTAAATAGTTCTTGAAATATTTCCAACTCATCTTCCCGATCATCCCAGTTTGAACCACTAACTCCCAACACCTCCGACTGGAACCCTCTAACAAAAACAAATTAACCTCCACTTTAATAGCCTTAGGAGTGTCATAAAACACAAACATAATATCTCCCTTCTCTAGCCACTCCTATTATTCCTATGGTTTTGTATTGCCCTGGAAAGTAGGAGGATTGTTCTTGAGAATCTCCTGATCATTGTCCTTCCTAAGAACCTGTATAGCTTCTCTAATAGGAGTAGGACCAGAACCCACTCCTTATCAAAAATCCTAAACAACCTAATCCATAGCATCCACTAGTCCTTATTAAAATGGTGAGGGAGAACTCCCTTCAGCATATTCTTATAGTTTCATAAGAATTATCCGAGGAGGAATTTTGATATAATAAAAAACAACCACAAAGAAAATATTCAATAATATGACTATGAAAATTTTCATCAAATAATAAAAAATATAAAAACAATACCAAAATCGAGACATAACCAAATCTATCCCAATAACATTCCTGATAATGAAACCACTCCACCCCCACCCATTGTACATATACAGTTTGCATCCGGCACATATCACCAGTGATGAGATGTTATTCAAAACCTGATCTCCCAGGGTGACTCAAGATTTGTTATGAGGTGGGATATCCAGGCACTCTACTATTAACTAGAACCTCAAACCCCAAGAATCCAAGATCTATTCTATCCAGACTCATCACAAATATCTTTAATGAAAAGGCTATAGTCCCCTTTAATAGAATTTTTTTCATGAACTAAGTTTGTTTCTTATCCAACTCGACACTCGACCCAGTCTGTGGCATGGCTGGAAGGGCGTTCTCGATTCAGAAGGGCTGGAAACTAGTTCTTGTGTATCAAAAAAAAATCATGGGAATGAATTCACCAATTTATATACACTTAACAACCCAAAATAACAAAAATCACAACGATGAATGATATTAATCAAACAAGTCATAACAATATTCCGATTCGCATTTAAAACTTTAAAAAAAAATCAAATGAGATACATCAAAATGGGAACAAAAAACTATCCCAAAAAACAACATAGAAGGGGGGATGTCACCCTAAAACTACCACCACCAACACTAACATGAGGAAGAGCACTAGAAACCTAAACCACCATTTACAAATGTATTTCCATTACTTTTTTAAAACGTGACCAATTCTGCTTACACCCAATGGTGTAAGTAGGGTTTGAGCCAAAGCCCAATAAGTTTCCACCAAATAAAAGATATTCCATTCTAAAACATTATAATATAAATCAACATGCATGTTTTATAAATAAAAAATGGTAGAAAATTTTTTATTACCAACATTTTGTACAGAAAACATGATTTTCTTTTGAAATAACCAATAAAGTGAAATGTATTCCAATGATTAGTATGATAAAACAAAAGATCACTAATTCATGGGAAATACCTATAGTCACTAGATATAGTAAGAAATAGTTACATCGTATCATAGTGAAATCTGGTATAACAACCACACTGACCCTCTTCCTCATGTACAGGTCACTAGATTATAATTTTCAACAATTATTTTGGTTTCTAACCATTATAATTTAGTTAGCAATGTATCGTAAATCCCACTAGAATGAACCAGGCCTCGGCTCCGTTGATCCCACTAGAATACTAGTCCTAGTCCACCAACCTAGTCACCTTGGATTCCCATTGTGATCATTTTCCATTCCACATATCACATATAGCATCACTTTAACACAACATAAAGTAATAAATATAATACTCATGATAAACCTCCACTTACACAAACCAAAAATCAATTTTACATCTAAATAGACACAAAATCCATTTAAAAACATATGTCACATCACATATATGATTTATTACACCAAATTAATGATTTATAAAAAACTATCAAGAAGAAAAACAATGGAACACACTTGAAATCAACCAATTTCCATTAGAGAAAACAACTTTCACTCCATATTCATCTTTAAAAATTTCAAAAACACACTTCGTACTTCATATACAATGCATAGAACATATTCAAGTAGAAAATCTAACATATAAAAATAACCTAGTAATTATTAATATTTTAACCACCCACCTAAAGTGTAGAAACATCTAACTATCATTTTTAAACCACAATTTCACATCAGGTGGACCCTATAAATGAAATAGTTAACCATAACCATAATGATTGAACATAGATAGAAAATATCTAACCCTATATAGGTCACCCAATTAGATGGAAACATGAAAACATAATAAAGAAGAAGGGAAACACAAGAAATATGGAAGGAATCAAGAAATGAGGGACTTCTTTAAATAATCCTAGAGACTTCCCACCAAATACACCACAAAAATGGACTTCCATATGAGAAAGGGGAGGAGGGAGAGGAACCAAGGATGAAAAATAATGATTAAGTAATATTTTGGGTTTTTAGGATTAAAAATAGAAGGGGGAAAAAGGTTATATCCCAATTCCCAAATACCTGGAAATGTCACACATCTTTCCCATAGAGTCTCCCAAACCATACAGAAATCATGCACCCCTTACTGTCTAAGAAGTAAATGATATAAACCAATCCCTAATGGTTTAAAAACAATGCACTATATATGTGATTAGATATTTTTCAAAATTAAACTTTGGCAGTATAGTTTCATGGGAAAGGGCACACAGTTTTACCAACTATGCGCTAATTGTGCGGCCCATGCGGTCAAACCCAAAATCTCAATTTTTCACCAAAAATCAATGGGAAACCCCATGAATACGAAATATAATGAAAATAAAAAAGAAACATATATCAGAATAAAATCATAGTTATGAAATTGTTTCTTTAGACCTTCATCGGATCCTATTGTATACATAGTGTTCTGAGACTGGTCCTACAGCCACCCATGAGGTGTGACCGACATTGAAAATTTTATTGTTTTCATGTTGAGTTTTGTTAAATGATCGTGATGACATTTAAAATGTTAAATGGTGTGATTTTCATTCTTATTTAGTCTTTCCTTTCAATATGAGAAAACATTGTTTTAAAATATATGTTATTTCAAAATGATATATTTTCTTCAAGATGAATTAACAAGAGGGTTTCTAATGGGTTTTTATTGTTAATTTGGAATGCTTGTTTAGCCACCTCATCGGTGAAAATTTATTGATGAATCATAAAATTTGTTTCATTAAACATGATGTTCATGGAACATATTTGTATTTTAAATGAGGAAGAACCGATTTTGAAGGGGGATTCCAAGTATTTGAGAATGTTTTTGTACTTGTGTTTTATAACATGTAAAAATGGGATAATTTTCATTTAATCTATTTTTCTATTTAAAGGACTATTAGGATAATGATAAATTTTGTGTCTGATAAAGTAAATGGAAATGTCTAAAAATGGTGTTTTTAATAGTTAAAATATTTGATGAGAATTTACAGATATGTATTTGGGTAAAAGATAAAATTGTTTATTTTGTAAATCATCATTATATATGATGAAAGAAATTTATCATGGAGATATTGAATGGAATGTTAATGAAAAATAATTTTATTATTGAGAATGGTCATACATATTGTGTCGAATACTGATAGGATACATAGATGAATTCTCATTGTTTTTTGACCCATGACTAATGGTTTTGGGATGATGCAATGATGCTCAAATCCCATATTTTGGGTGGGAAACACTGACAATCCTCTTGAAAAATTGTACTATAGTTCTCCAAGGATGAATTGATGATGTTGAATCCAAGGTTATTGAAATGTAATTTCATATCATGGTTGGGATGGTCATAAAAATAGTTTAGAGTCTTGGTTGGAAACCTAGATGGATTCTCCTTGTTTTTAGACATGTGGAATAGTGGTTGTGATGGTCGAACATGGCATACCAAATCTTGGTTGGATACATTAATTGAGGCTCCTTAATTGAAAACCTATTAACCCTATGATATTTTTTCCAGAAAATTAGCTTTGATTGAGGTATGTTTTATGAAATTATAGAATTCTAGGAGCCAAGGGGGAAAGTGGTTAATTTAAATATCATTACATAATAAAACCGAATTTATTTTCTTGATTTTCTATTGTTATTTAAACTCTTACATTAAATATTTTACTTATTGATATTTTATTTAGACATAATTGGTGGAAGAATATAAATTTTTACTCACACATGGCTTATGCCGTCATTGATCATGGTTACCCGAGCAGCTCTAACATTTTTATTACAAGAAAAAGTTTGGGATGAGGTTCATGTTGAGTATTGTTTGGTCAAGAAGGATTTATCAGGTGGTATTAGATGACCAGATTGGTTTGGATCAATTATTATGTGGATTATTTTCATAGTTTCACTTATTTTGGAATGTTATGTAATTGGAAAGGTGGGTACTTTGTTGCATGTATGACCTAACACATTGGTCCTTTATTGAATATGATTTTTTATAACATGATTTTTTTGGTATATTTATTCTTTATGTGTACTATGATGTTTATGATTCTTGGTTATTAGTTTTGGTTATGCACTTTGATATTTTTGTATAGTCTCTTCATAGTTTCAACTTTGACCCCCACTTAATTTTTTTCAGTCTCCAGGTATAAGGAGGTGCACTTGAGGTCATGTGGTGTACACGCTCGGGAAATCGGTTTAGTGGTATCTAGGATAGGATACTAAAAATCAACTAATCGAATTACCTAATACATTCCCTATATTTTTTTTTGAATATTTATGGGTTATTTATAATAATATATATCAAGATCCAATTTTATTTAATCATAGGAGAGCACATGTGTTGGGTATGGAATGTAGTTCATTAACAATGATATAAGAAACACATCATGTACCTCTAAGAGACGTGGTAACATTTCCAAATGATACAGAACAAATATAATTCATTCATGGATTCAAATGGGTTAAATGTACCTAGTTCTCAGTTTCCCTTTCCTATCAAAACATATAATGAACATTCATGTTGATACATTAATGAAATAATAGTCTCCCACTTGAATTCCAAATCATTCCTATGATTATCATCAGAACTATTTTTCCTATATTTAGTCATTTTAATGTGATCCCAAAGAGCATTAAAAATTGTTTTTGTCTATTCAAAAAATTTTGGGCCTACAATATTCCTTTCACTAATATCATCACAACAACATGGAGTATGAAATATCTTTTTATATAATTATTCATATGTCACCATTTTAATACTCTGATGGAAACTATTATTATAGGGAAAAAATACCAATGCTAACTACTACATGTACATACCTTGAAAATAAATTGTCCATGACCTCAACATGTATTTTTTTGTTTGAATGATAATTTATGATTTTACATTCATTTTGGTATGGTAGGAACTACTTAAATAAATCCCAAAGTTAAGATCCTTTTAAAGAATCTTCTAGAATTTCGATGAAAAATGTCGATAATGATTAGAAAATTTCAAAATTTGTGTTCCATGAGCTCTTAAAACTTAATTAATAGATATAATTTATAGGAAAATTAAAGTGAAATATTCTATTATAGTGAGTAAATATATAGATTTAATTATTTGAATATCAATAACCCTAGTTTCATCATTATTTCTATGAGACTTTAGAAATTCTACGAATCATTATATAAAAATGTCATCCCATTTCCACACAGGAAAAGGAAGAGGTTTCACAAATCATATATGATGATATCTCACATAATGAACATTTTTAAAAAAAACAACTAAACACATAATTACTAATTTCTAACATCATGTATTCCCACTAATAAATGTTCCTTAAAATCACAACACATCATTGGGATACTATGGGGAATAGAGAAATTGAAGTTTTGAGCGTCATCCAACAATTCCATTTTTAGCTCAAATATATATGGAACAAGAAATCTTCTTCCAAATATCATGATAACATCTTCACAAATGATGTATGATAATTTCTCATCATTCATAACATTAATTTTCTTCTCAAACTTTTCATTATCATATTGAATTTTTACCCATTTTAATAAATATGGGTTTTTTATCATTTAAAAAATGAGTCATGTCTCCCCTCCATTAATAATTTCCATAGCCATCTTTAATAGAAGCATAAACATAGTATCCATCTCAATCAACATTTGGCTCAGAAAATCCCTGATTATTCGTGTTCAGTACATATTATACATTATTTTATTTTCTTATGTCATACTGTATTGATAAATCACAATCCTAAATTAGATCAAACCCTTTTCGTTTCCCTATGTTGATCTATTTTAGTGAAGAGATATATTTTCGGATTTTATGGTCTATGTATATATCAAGTATTTAACTATAGAGAAAATGTTCATATATCTTCACAGAAATGATTACTTCTACCAACTCAAGATCATGGGTTTGAAGATATATTCACAAGTTTTCAATTTACATAATTCATATGCAATAACATTATCGTTTTTCATTAGTTCACAAAAGTCCCATCTTTGATATATCACTATATATCACAAACCCATATTTTCTAGATGGTAGATTAAAAACTAGATAATTAACAAATCTCATTGGTAGTTCCATAAAACACACCTTACATTCCATTGTCCAAATAAGATTTACCCCATTACTTTTAATCTCCATTAACATGTTAGATACTCATGAAATATTCTAAATGAATTAGATATAGAAACCAACCAAAAAAATAAAAATCCATACTTATGATATGTTAATTTGTGTAGGAAATTATATGACAGCCTTTTTCTGCAAAAGGTCAACTGAGATTCCATTCTAGGAGAAACATTTCTATGAAAAGAAACAATTTGAATCTAGAAATCATTGTTACTTAATTTAACATATAACAATTTCAATATAAGATCCTTAATAATTAAAAATTCATTCTCATTGTCCTCATAGATTTAATAATTAACAAAAATATAATTAATTAATTCCTCAAAAAAATTATCAAGATAATCCTTGAATACTCTATTCAATAGATCCAAAACATAGTGGATTAATTAGTCAATACAAATTAAATGACAAAAAACTAATAATTTATACAACATTTTTGTAAATATTTCCTCAGAATGTATTCCTTCTTTAATTAAAATTGATAATACCAAGAATGAAATAAAATATTTGAAAAATATTGGGCTCTATGATATTGATCAAATAATTCATTAATTCAATTAAGATGATACTTTTTTGTTTACCATAATAGAATTTATTTCCCTATAATCCATTCAAATCCTCATGGATCCATATTTCATCATAATGAAGAGAATAGGACCTCACCATAGTGAAGTAATATGGCTAATAAATCCCTTATCCCCAGACCAATCTAGTTTTTCTGTAATGCCATTACTTCAAAAAATGTCTATTTTATTAAAAGTCTTTGATATTCATTAGGAATCATTGATTAAATCAATTAACAAACTCTAATTTATGACCTGAGGGATGTCCAATGAATTCATTAGGAAACACAACAATTTATTTTTATAAAATAGGCACATCCACAGTTTTAAGATTACTAACTCCATCCCAATACTTTTTCTCTCTTCTTACATATGAATATATTTCAGTAGTGCTATTAGAGGTGTTTCTAGACATGTATCAAATGATTATGTCTCTCTTATAAAGATAATAACATCTACATCATCATTTGGAATAATAATTTCCATATTCATACAATAATTTTTTACATTATACTTTGAAATCCATCTCATTACAATGAATATAGAAAATAAAATAATATATATGATAATAAGAATAGAAAATAAATCACATTTATGTTTCATAATGGGATTATCCTAAAACAACATTTTGGAATTGATATTTCCCCAAGGATATTTTACTGAAAACCCCAACTTAAAATAAATGGGAAATATCTAATTATCATGGATAACTAGGAGGATAAAAAATAATGTGTGGATCCTGAATAAGATTATTCATTTGATAAATTTTATGAAATGATTAAAGTAAAATTTACCGCATCATTAGGGACTTCCATCTCAACTTTAGAAATGATGTTTCCCTAGACTTCTCCCCTTTGGATACTCTCTGGTACTTTCCCTTAAATCTTGTGACATTTGTATGAATAATTCCTCATTTAATTACAAAGGATGCACTAGATGTCATTGATTTATTTCCTCCCCTTGAATTCATGTAAAATATAAACCTAATATATATACTTATATTAGACTCACATACCCTTTAAAGATTTCCTAGGATAATAATTTTATTAATTTTCCAATGGTGTATATTTCTTCATTCTATTCTTATTCATCGACACATTCCCTTTTTATGGTTCTCATTTGACCTCATATATTCTTTATTTCCCTTGAACAAGTATCATATAGATAATTTAGTCTCTATTTATATGTAACATAAAAAGATTTCATCATATGATGATATTACCTGATAAAATAGATCACTTTAGATACTTATCTTAATATCTTTAAATAAATTGTAAATCATTCACACTAGGTCGCATATATAATTTTCATCATACATAGCCATACTTATTATTGTTGAATCATAATCAGAAAAAAATTATTTTTAATTTTGTTTTTTGATTATAAACATTATCTTTATTATATCTTGATTCTCATGAGTGGAATATTTGATGAAAAAATTTAAAATCAAGAAGTATTATTTCCCCAACCAACATATTATTTTGCATCAATGACCACCAATTATCATATTTTCCTTTAAGATAATACAATATATTTTTTACCTTTTCCTTTTAATTTCATCTCAAGGACATAGAAATAATATCTAGATACTTAATCCATTTCCAGAATATCCTTGGATAATTATTCGTACCAAATGATAGGGGTTTCTATCATATAAGGGGGTCCAATGTAGTACAATATCTATATAGAACATGTTTCTCCATATGGGAAAGGTAATTTTTTATAACCTTATTAAGAAACCCTAATATATCCATGGTTTCCGTAGTTCCAATACAAATCTATTTGATTTATCAAAATGGAAATATCTACATTGTCCATGATTGTAGATTACCTTATTCCTTTTAAGAACTATTTCCAAACAATTGAATATACTCGATCAACTCGAAAAATTATGAATTTTTAATCGTAATGTATAATTATATATATGGATAAAAATTTAATCATAAAATAAAAAATTTATGTGTTGTTAATAATAGCATCATAAAAATGATTTCTTTGGGGATATATTTATTTTAAAATCCAACATAATGGTTTTAAAGGAAAAAGTGAAAATCATATGTGAATCCCATAGGAGTGTCAAATCAAGTGTGTAGTAAGGCCAATTTTCATTCACCAGGTGGTGATCGTGCCAAGACAAATCTAGCCTTTTGGATTTATTACCCGAAGGTACCTCTATTCCTGAAAAATATGTAATTGTATTATCTAGACATGGTCATATTAAACAAAAAACCCACAAAATATCTTCCTTAAAAAGCATTTGGATTATCTTATATAATTTATTTAAAATTATATCATAGGTTTATGTTACCTGATATAATTTTTTCGTTAATATAGTTCATCATGTTTTTTTTTCAAACATCCTATGATACCAAATCTAATGATCCCTACTCTAATAATGTAGAGTTAGCGCCTACTTTATTACATTGGCATAGATATACAGCATCAAATCCAAAAGTACTGACATGTTTAGTTATTCTGGAGAACCCAATACATATGTGATATCCATTTTAAGTAGGTATATATAATCAAAATCATATAAGTAGAAAAAAAATTCTATCCTTGAACTCATTCCAAGAATTTTTCTTCATATCTTAGGGAAATGAATCAAAATAAAGGTTATATAAAAAACTCATTTTAGGTTAATTACATCATAATAATTTATGAATAAATAATAAATTTCCCCATGCAATGGTAAAGAATTAAAAATACATTAATTTTAAATAACATGAATATAATTATAATATATGGGATCATAAATATGAACAAGTAAATAAGTAAAAACACATTCCCTTTAATCAATTAAGTTATATTGAAATTCAGGTTGAAACAAAATTAATATTAAAATATCATTGATAATAATAGTTAGATTATTAAGGAAGGAAATTATTAATTATTGGGCATCATGTTCCCAATCAAATTATACCTCTACTATCAATACCTTTCAAAAGATAAATTAAAACTACAGATAGAAAAATGTTTAATTTTTCTAACTAATTTATTTCATGAGACCCGGCTATTCATCGAGGGGATATATAAGACAAATCCCCATCAGTGACTATTGATTAAAAGAATTAATCTAATTTAAAATGATATCTTTAATTCATTACACAATATTCCCTATAAACAAATTTATATTTTGTGTAAAGGAACTAGGTTTAACAATATTTACCCAGTTAATCAAATAACATTCAAAATAAACAGTATATGGAAGGATGGTATAGAAAATTTTAAATAATAAAATCAATAATAAAATAATATTTTTATTTAATATAAATTTAATTTACAATTAAACTTGATCAAAATAAATTGATTGTTTCAATATAAACATAAAAATCAATATAGAATGTAACATTGTACCATAAACTTCACCAACTTGTAATTTTCATGTCTAGTCAGATTGGTTGAAATAATTAAAAAGGAAAGATAAAATACCATGAATTATTAAGAAATCAAGATACTACCTGTAAAGGGATATTATATACACCATATAATATAAATTGGGTTTATAACAGTACAATATTCCTAAATGAAGGAATTTTGAGATGAATTCCCTTTCCTCCCCCTTTATTTTTATTGAACATGCTATAACATCTTGTATAATGAATTTTAGATTATTATTAATTTATTCCAAAACAATAATCATAAATATCTTATTTTACCATATTATAAAATTTTACAAATTGTTTGTTAATAATATACACCTATTTTCATTGTTCTGAGGGTTCATTGCCTTATTTTCCAATGCTTATTTTGTAATGAAAGATCTGGTTCTTGTACATAGGATATAAACACTCTATCTATTTAATGGTAATAATTTAATAAATATAATATTTACTGTATATATATTTTTAGAACCTCTATTAAAATTTGGGCATTGAAAATTGTTCGCATCACTTTGTGGATACTTTAGGACGTATGTATGAACGAGTGATGATATCATTACCTTATAGGGTGGAAGGGAAATTAATTTAGCGATATATAATATTTAAAAAATCAATATAATAACATAAATTCATTAATTTAATGCGTATTACATTTCATGTAAATAGAATGTGAAATGCGACCCACATCAGTTCCCAAGGTGATATTCCATCGTACACAGAAGCAACATTATAATATTTTAATCTTAATGGAATGTGAGAAGGATCATTTGATATTATAATTAAGAATCAAATTTATTCCATAAATATTATATATAAACATTAATTCCATCCTTATATCTATTAATGAGAGTTGTTTATGGAAAAACAGTTGCACTAGTTCGCAAGGTGTTGATCTGCCATACACAGGATCCAAAATTTGGTTTCCCATTTGATGTAAGTGAATATGGATAAATATTATTACATAAACGTAACAAAAATTAGTATGTTTTATATACTATTGTAATTATATTTTATTTAATAATAAATAACGGAGGGCATAAAATGAAGAACAAAATGAAGGATCGTTGTTAAGATAATTAAATTCTCTATAAAAAACATCCTTTAGATATCCTCTTAAAGACCATATAGAGAGTCTTTTAGGAGGAATGGTAGAACTAATATGCTCTTAATGATGTTTTAAAATGATTATTTTTCAGGAATTGGTTCATCCTAGGGGTCTTGGGAGGAGTTACAAATGATGGGATGGAGTGCTCGTTTATAAGTGGTGAAAGGGGACCTCTTTATAAATTTCATCTAAATTTCCCAAAATAATACAAAATAATTAAGTAATTCACATGAAAAAATATTAAAAATTTCCCTAAATTCGATCATGTAATGTATAAGGTGGAACTATGGCCATGAAATAAAATATTTATAATTTAGTATGTCATTTTAACCCTTATCTTCAGAGATTATCCCCCGATAAATCCATTTTTCCCTTACTTGTGATAATTATTTTTAGCTTTTTTCATTATTAATTTTAGTAAAAACATAATTTCACTTTATTATAAAATATAAATAATTATGATTAAAAATATGGAATCCATTTTACTAATTTCCATAGGAATATTTGGGAAAAATTTAACTTTAAATTATTGACGTAGACCTGATGAGAAAGCATTTTTACAAAGTGAAATTGTTCAAAAGTTTACAAAGTTTTTAAATCCAAATTAATAGTGAAATTGACTCCAATAACCTAAATTGGATTTATATAAATAATATTTCACTAAATTTTATTAGAAAATAATTTAAAATATAAAATATATTTCTCAATAATTTAAACCAAAATACAGTTTTCTTATTAAAAACTATATTTTTCGTTATTAATTTGAAAATTATACATTTTAGAAAAATAATAAATATTTATCTTAAGATAATATTATTTTTAAAACATTAAAAGTAAATTTTAATTTATCATATACATTTTCTAAATTTGAATAAAATTATGTTTATAATAACTTCACATGAAGCAACAAACCTATTTCCTTTACAATATTATTTTTTTGAAAAAATTTCATCCTCTCTAAAATGATTCTTAATTTAGTTAAAATAAATATATATCCAATCCATTCAATTATAGTTTTATAAACCATATAATTTTTTTAATTTGGTTTTACTTATTCATACCCACCATATTAATGGTTAAGTTATAATAGACATGTTTAAATTATGTTTTAATAGAACGTCTTCATTTAAATCAGATGATGTATTCATCAAAAGGTTTTACATAAGTAATCTTCATTCTAAAATAAATATATTTTAATTTAATGGGGTGTTATAAATTTCACCCGATTACCATCATGAAAGATGATTCAATGGTCATATACCTCATCACATATTTATTGTTTTTCTGGTTATTAACTTTCTCTAGATCATTGAACTTTTTTAGTTAATGGTTTTGTTCACACTCCATAATTATTTATAACTTTATTAAAAGATTATTATTTTAATTCCCACCAATTTTATCCTACATGGAAACCCATATGGGTGTTATTCTAGATGATCTTTACACTTCATTTTCTCACTTATTAAGGGGATGTTTTGTTATCAAGTTTTATAATGTGGGTTTTCAATAAAGGTATTTTCAAATATTATGCCCTTTATTTATTTTCACAAAAAAATGGTAAGATTTAATGTTTTTTAAGGATGGGATAATGTAACAATATACAATTTTAAATAGAGAAAATTATTTTTGATAGTGTATGGGACACACATCACTGACCCTATACAAACCATGACATACTCTTTAAATATGATCGTTACAACATATATATTGAATTGGAAGGTATAAATAAGATTAATTGAATTTTTAAATTAACATGAAATGATCCAAATAAATGTTAATTTATCTATAAATTTTTAGTAAATAGTAAGGGAATATTTTATTTAATTCATTTACAATTGAAATTACATATTCTTCAAAAATGGATTTATTTTCATTTTTATGACTGGAAATATGATAAATGTTTACAGAATTTAAAGAAAACATATTATAAAACTCATATATTTTTTGAAAAAATAATATCAAAAACAAATTTATGTTATTTTTTTGTATTTTCCTAAAAATTGTGAGTTTTTAACGAATATTGTTAATTACGTATTTATCAAATAATGTTTTATATGTTCAATAAAATAATTAATTTTAAAGTCCCATTATTTATTTTATTTGATTTAAATGTATCAAAAATATTATTTCCATTTATTTAAAATAATTAATAAAATTTTAATCATCTTCATAACCTATATTGATATTATTTTTTAGGAATCAAAGCCCACTTTTCTAAAAAATGTTATTAAATGAATAATGTTCCTCCATTTTAAAAAATTAAAATAATATTTAATGAGTAATTATTTAAATTATATATATAGATTATATATATAAATATTTTATTTTAAATCCTTCTAATTATGATTACTATTCATATACTTAACATAATATCATCAAATGCTTGAAAAATTCATTTCATGAAAACATGTTTTTCGACATGTTTTGTTGGTTTATCTTTAAATTTAATTTCCCCAACATTATGTATGGAATATTTTTTGAATGGGTTCCATATTTGGAATAATATTATTTTATATTATATAATATGGGTAACTTAATTTTTTGGGATAGTGAATAGTAAAAATTGTAAAAAATTGTTTTATTAGTTAATGGTACAATTGGATTACTGAAAGGTAACACTAATATAGTAAGGGTTACAATGAAATAAAAATATTTCTAAATCCTATTTGATGAACATATTTCTAAAATATGCCACTTAACATTTGATGTTTAGAAATTTTGGAGGCATTTCCATTTAAAAAATCCATGTTTTCTTTATATGTTTCAAAAATTTAATGTGTGTTATCCTCCTCAGTTATAAAATGGACTCCCTCTCCTCACTTAATAACACATGTCATGAAATTTTTATTAAAAAAGCACTACAAAATTATCTCTCCTACTCTAATATAGTTATTCTATAGGTTCTTTTCTTGGAACAATACTCACTCTAGGGACCTTAATAAGAAATCTAATGGCGCTTCTTCTAAAAGAATGTAATTTTATCCACTAAACTCTTTCTTTTAAAATATAAACATTCCAAAAATAATTATGTATATTAAATTAAAATATTATAAATAATTACCTACCATATACTGAGTATTTATTATGTTTTTAGTATTAATATCAATCTATATACCCCTCCATGAAATGTAAACAAAACCATCACTCGTGTGTATGGTGGACTACCTCCACATGAACAGATGTATTCTTTTTCATCAACGACACAAATGGGAAGTCATGATGATGAAAATAATATATATATATAATAAATATGAAATGATATATATTTTATAAAATTTATATACCATTTAACTCCTTATTTTTTCTCTCATTATGGGAATGATATCGTAGGTCATAGGTACGTACAATCTACGATCTCCACATAGCGATGCAACTCATTTTCCTTTTTCAACATTCAAGAATGTTTTCAGAAAGGCATAGAATAATTATAATATTTAAAACATTAACATAATTCTATATATGATGGAAATATATCTTATACACTATAAAAAATACGTTTACAAACATGAATTAGAGAAAATGACAATTAACCCCCAAAATTATAATAATAACAATAATAATAATAATAATAATAAAATATTATTAAATAATATGTGTAAATATTTTATAAGAGGATAATATTTGAAATTATAATCATGAATTTGGTCGTATAATAAATCAATGAATTTCATAAAACCATTATATTAGAAGATAAAGTGAATTTACCAAAATAAATCATAAGATAACGCATTTAGTCTCAATTTCTTTTCTTTGTGGCATATTATAATGTTGTGAACCGAATTTATTTTATATGGTGTATATAAAACCTATTTTACATGTATTATCATTAATAATTCGTAGTTCATGATATATTATGATTTATTTTTATTTATTTCCTCCAATGGGATTTTATATAAAAATTGTAATGAGTTAAAAAAATATTAACTCAATTTCATTTCATTGGGTTCTATTACCTCATTGTTTTCATTGATATATTATGATTATATGTGAAATAAATTTTATTATATTTTTTTCATTTTATTATGTTTTATTTGGATTTAAATCTAATATACGTAATTGATATATTTATTAACTCTCACTTCAATATTATGATCAATGTAATGGTTTCTCATATCAAATAGTGTTCTTTGGTCCATATGTTATTTTATAAATCTATATCATTTTATAATTTGTATATAGTTCTCCACTATTATATTATATCATTAACCTATTTATATTAATGGAATATAATGTTTCATTTTATGTTTTTCTACTCATGGGGATAGAAAATAAAATGTTACCAAAGTGGTAAGAGATTTATGTTTTAAACTCATTCCGATCAGGATTTATTATAAATGAATTTACATTAAATTAATTAATAAGATATTTTTTTAATGAAACCATTTTATTTTATTCTTCTCTTATTATTCATGAATTTCCAGGAAATATCACTACTTCCTCTTTTTGTTACATAAAATGAATGATAATGCTTTTAGTAAAATATGAATTCATTTTTCACTTCGATCGAAAATACTATTTCTTAAAAATCAATGTTTTCTAGAAATGTTTTCAAAATTAGTTTAATATAATAATTTAAATTTATTTTTACAATGCATTTATTTTAAAAATATTACTGAAATGTAAAATTCCTATAGTTTTCCAAATTGGGAACCACTTACATATCATTCAAAAATAAGTAGAAAATTATTTTAATTATGAAAATGACATGATTATATAATTCCATACTTAATGAAAAATCATTTTTTGAATCATCCTTTAAATTTTTAAAAGTTTATTTTTAAAAAATATATTATTCCTTATAATCAGAAAATTTATATTTTTTAATGACATTTTAAATGTGAAAAAGGAATTTTCCTTGAGAATGTTTTTTGTGAATGTTTATGGTATTTTTATTATTAAATGAAAAAAACCTTTATTATACAAATAGTCCACTATAGATATGTTTTAATGATATCATCATTATTATTTATTTGGATGGTTCATTATTAGTTTGACCAAGGAATGTTTTGGAATTCTCTTTCTTAATTAATTTTTTACTGATTAACTCTCCCATGAAATATTAACTATCTTGTTATCATTAAACATAAATTTCCCATAAATATCCATTTTATTTATCACATATAATCTTATTTCTGAACGCAAATATTATTTACAAATACAATTTTTTTACTTTGAGTTCTATTTCATTTAATGTGGAATTGTTTTTATTTCATATTAATTATTAAACACATAATATTATTGATAATATATATTGGTCATGAATCCAATCAATCATTAAAAATATGGGTATTGTGTAGGACATGCACTGATGGGTGGGGATCATAATTATAATCCCCCTTAACAATCAATACAATCATAAATAAAATCAACAAGCCACCATGAAATGGTTTTTTACCCATTGTTTTGAATTGCCTTTTGAATGGTCTTATATGTATATATATTTTGATGTCAAAGATCATGACATCCAATATTAAGCATTTATAAAAATTTTAATTCAATTATTATTATACATATTATTGTTTCATAGATTTTATAAATTAATTTATTTTGTACTCAAATAATTGATTAAATTTAATGTGTGTTCATATATATACCATTCTATATAATTATGTCTTATTGATTGTGATTTATTAATTAAATATAGTTTCCACTCTACATACCCTTACTGATCATTCGATGTCACCCTTATTTTCATTCATTCCCCTAATATATGAAGAAGAATTCCATGAATGACTTCAAGGAGGCCAAATATTTTCCATTATTATGTTTTATATTTTATCCCCAATATAAAATTGTTATCATTTTTGTATCAATATCTCAAATGCTACTAAACTAATTGATCACTTAGTATTTGATCCGTTGTATCAATCAAAATATAATATGTTATACACCATCCTTGTTTTACTAGAGTCTGGGTTCATACATTTCGTATCAAAGCATGATTAGTAGAAACCATGCTAATTAGATTTAGTAAATCATAAATTAGGGAACATAACTCTATAATAGACATTGAGGATATGTAAATAAGAACATCCTAATGTCTTTGTAAGGAAAATATTATGTGTTTTTTCAAATAAATACTTCCATTTATAAATACTAAAAGTTGATTTGGTTTCTGAATAGTTATTACTAAGAGTAATAAATTTGAATTTTGAATATTTTTCATTAACACAATCACAACCTGGTTCATGGAAATGTGAAAAAAAATATTCCTCTTGTTTGAACCACTTGAGTGATATATTTTGGAAAATTCATATTTTATTTAAAAACTATTCTGATGAATTTTAAAAGATGATGAAAATGAATTCACTAGGTTAAACCTAAAGCACCTTAAATATAGATAATGTTTCATTATTTAAAAATCTGATAAATTATTATATTATTTTAGAACTATGATTTTTATCATTATTCGTATTATTATTGGATTTATTCAATGGCATGAACCCAAAGGAATCATGCAAATAATAAACAAAGATGGAAAATTGTGTGATTATGGGGGGAAAATGGGGTGATGGATTGAGCAATAGGTATCTTGATTATTATTTATCAGTTTTCATTATATACGATTAAAAATATATACCTTAATTGACTCTCAAACTCACAAAATAATATATTGATGGAGTCTCGTAGGAGCTCAAGTAGGGGATTCAATGTTTGAAAAATGGCTCAATTTACATCTTGTTACGAACATAGAAATGACCTCACAAAATTATTTTTCAAAGTATTTTTAAAATGGTGTTCTTTTGTAAAATATGGGTATAGAATGATGAATTATTGAGGAAATATTATGAGTTAAATGGATATAAAATAATTTTATCCTCATAATATATTTATAGTTCATTGTCGTGAATATGGGGAACCTGAAAAGTATTTTAGTTAATAAATAATTTATATAGATAACTCTTAGTCCAAGAAGGACTTATGTTGATGTAAAATGGATTATATTTTTATGTAATGGGATTACAGAACTAAATTTTTTAATTTTTTTTATCAATGGAGTAATGGTTATAAGAACCAGGAAACATCTAATGACTGAGTTAATTTTTTGAATAATATGTGTTATCATCTAATATTATCTATAAAACTATATATACCATCATGGTATTATTAGTTTAAGTTTTATCATAAGGTCAATTTCTTAAACAACAAATTTTTTGAGGTTTATTTAATGATATTTTATCACGATTATGGATATTTTTAGAGACAATTATATAAATACAACCCATTGGTTTAGTATGTGAAAATTTCATTTAAGGAATAATGACATTACATTTTGGGGGAACAAGATATATTTTATTTTAATCCTTTAAAGATTATCTTATATTTTATGATTTTTTAATTGTTTTTCATCTCATTTTTGGAACATTATAGGAATTATAATAATATTGTTTTATAAAAAAGGACTACACATTTGTCGGGTGAAAACCTATGGCTTCTTGATATGGAATGAGTAATGAACCCACAACTAAAGAGAGATAATTGTGAAATATCTACCACTGGCCCAATTGATGTACTATTTATTATGAATTTAATTTTCAATGAAAATTTTTATGTATAAATATTAAGTTAAAATATCGGTGTTGTTGTTGAGGTTTACATATTAATGTATCATATTCACCTGTCAAAAAATTTGGTTTTTGTAAATATTTATAAATATATGGAATTAATATTCATTCATTTATGGATATTATGACCCCTTAAAAGTATATTTTATTACTTTTGGAATAATAATTCTTTTTGGATATTAATTTCATTGATTAAGATATGATGTTGAAATTGATTGAATCCCAACGAAATGATGAAAGTTTTCTTATGAAAGAGAAATGTGTAAACTAACTATATTTATTGAATTATTATAATATAAATAAATTCCTAATATAATTGGAGAGGATATTTCAACAAAAATCATATAAAATTACATTCATATCACATGAAGATATCATCACATAAATCATTATTGATTTATAGTTTTGTGGTTGTTAACATTATCATGACCATTCAATTTATATTGATCTATGATCTCTTTCACCCTCTATAAATATTTATGATTTTATTCCATATCCATGATTCCACCTCCCTAATATGTTCTCCTACATGTAAACCTAGTTATTTGTTATTCATGATAACCTTTATACTTCCCTTTCACTCTTATCAAGAAGAAATGTTTTTAACCCATTTATTGTTGTACTTTTTCAACTGAGGTATTTTCAATTATCAAACTCTTTATATTTTAGAGAAAGCTAAAATTGTGAAGACACAATATTTTGAATTTAGGTATAATGTAACACTCCAATATTTTAAAAGTAAATCATTTTGTTCGATAACATTCAAAACATACAACAATGACCCAAAAAGAATGTGAGATACTATTCAAATATTACCATAATAAACTAGTCATTAAATTGGATTGTGTGAATAAGATTATTTAATTTATTAAATATATATATATATATATCCTAATAAATAAAAATCAATTTATAAAGTTTTATAAAATTATCATTGAATTTTATAAAAAAATAATTTTATGATTTAAAATACATATTCTTCAAAAATTATTTGATTTTTTATTTTATGATTAGAGTTTTTATAAATTTTTATCACTTCGAGAAATTTTATTTTATTAAAATTAAATATTTTTTACATTATTAATTAAAAATTATTTAATGTTTATTGTTTTGGATTTTTCAAATGAGGTTGGCTTTTTAGTGAATAGTGAAAAATAACACTTTTTCAAATATAGTTATCTATTTTAAATAAATTAAGTAATTTTGATGTCACATTATTCATTGAATTTGATTTCAAAGTAACACATGTATTATTTATTTTTATTTAAATTCAAATTAATTACATTTTAATCTTCTTTATACCTAATTTTCATATAATTGTTTTAGGCTTAAGGACATAATTTTAAGAAAACTATTTAAAATGAATAGTATTCCTCTATGTTAATTTATTAAAATAATATTTAATGAAGAGTGATTTAAATGAAAATTATTTAATATATATCTCAATATATGAGTTTAGTTCCATCTCAAGATGATTACAAGACTTATAGTTAATATAATATCATCATATGCATAGAAAATGTATTTCGTGAAAACATATTTTTTGACATGTTTTGTTGGTTTATATTTTAAATAAGATTTCCCACATATATGGATATAATTTAGTAAAAATAGATTCCATATTTGGAATCATAATAGCTAATATTATATAATAATATCAACTTATTTTTTGTCATAGTGGACTGTGAAATGTGTCAATTTTAATTATCATGACTAAGGGTAAAATGTGTTTATCGGGTATTTATTCTAAGCTAATATGGGTTAAATTACATAAAAATTTTCCTAAATTATATTTTTCAGATATATGAAAAACATATCACGTATAATATTCTTTTATCATCCATTTTATATGCTTTTGGAAATTGTGAAATTACTATATAATTTATTGTTTTTTGAAATTCAATGTATATCCTCCTCAATTATAAAATGGAACTCCATGTAATAAATTATTCACAATACTAAATCCATTTGGATCAAAAAAACCATTAAAAAATATATTTGTAGCATAATTATACAAATAATGGTAGTTTTTTTCTTCCTAAAAACCCCACAATAGGGTTCTTAAATATATATCCAAGGGATATTCTTTTAAGTTAATGTAATTTTTCTCACTATGATCTGTATTTTTAATTTTTTTCCCACCAACAATTATGTCCTAAAAATTCTAATATAATAACCCTATAATATCATAAATAATTAAATATTATTATTTTGATGGTATAATATCTATCCATCTCTTACTCAATCAAATGGGAAACAAATCCATTGCTCGTGTGTATGATGAACTTCTGCCCAATCAACCAATGTAATTTGTTTTCCATCTCCGAAACCCATGGGAAGTAATAAATATTTAAATAATTAATATATGTATATATAATAAATATTAAATTATATCAATTATGTAGAATTAATATATCATACACTTTCTTATCCATCCACTAATTAATGGAGTGATATTATCGCCCATGTATACGTATGGCCTACCATCTCCATGAAGTAATGATACTCATTGTTCATGAAAAAATTTAAATAATTTTTTTTGATTTTGAAAACAATAATTAAATATTATATTTATATAATTTATATAATCATACTGGTGATGAAACTATATCCTATACAAAATAACTCAATCATTCATAACAAAACATGCATGAGAAAACAAGGTAATTTACATCCAAAACATCAATAATAATTAAATAATGTTAATGAATTAGCTATAAGATTTCATATAATTATCATATATGATATTTTAAGCAATAATATGTTTATTTAATAAATTAATAATAATCATAAAACCATTATACTTGTAGTTAAATCACGTTCAACTAAAAGAACTGTGAGGTAATGTATTTTTTCTGAGTTTCAATTCACTGAGGTATTTTTTAATGTTATGAACATAATTTATATTATATGGTGTATATAATTACTATTTTATAATTATTATCATTAATGCATAATATTTTTTAAATTTACGTTTTAATTTGAATTATTTCATCCACGGGGATTTGAATTGAAAATTACCACGAGGAAAGGAATTTCCTAACATAATTTTTTTATGTGTAATATTACTTCTCAGTTATCTTTGATATTCAAATAATACGTGTGTAATTTATATTTATTATATTGTGTTGTATTTTTCCTTTTTTATTTGTATTTACATTTTATACACATAATCAATTCATTGAGTAATTATCACTTCAATGTTATGATCATTTTAAGGGTTTCTCATATCAAATTGTCTTCTTTGGGACATTTGTTCTATTTAAACCTATATTATTTATTGTGGGGAATCTAATTAACCTTTTATATGATATATAATTAATCTCTTTATGTCAATGTTATTTAATGTTACATTTTTTTCATTCATCATTATTGCAACTCAAAATTTACCAAATTGGTAATAGATTTATCATTCATCCAAAATTAAATCAGGTTTATCTCTATTTGAATTTCCATTGAATGAAATTATTTTACAATTTTCTATTAAACTATAATAATTTTATTCTACCCAAGTTATCAATTATAATTTTTAATAATATTATCATTTTTCTCTCTTTGATACATATAATTATTGATATTATTTTTTAATAACATCTGACTTTATTTCACTCTTTATCTGAAAATACATTTTCCTCCAAATCAATCTTTTCAAAAAATGTTTTACTATGCTTTTTTTAGGTCATTTTGAACCATACTAAATTTTTTATGTAATTTTTTTAAATTAATCATCCTTTAAAATTAAAAAAAAATCACTTTTAAATTTTTAAAAGGAAAATGTAAAAGGATTGTTTTTTAAGGTACTCTTAATGAAAATAGTTTTCATAAATTTCATTAATTTCTTAGTTTTAAAAGTTATTTTCAAAGAGAAATATGTATTTACTAAAAATTTTTAATTATTATTTTAGGTATTCAATTCATCAATCCTAAGAACTTTTTATTTAAAATATAATCCACTAGATATATGTTTTAATGATAACATCCTTATTATCTCTATTGAATCATAACGATATGTTTGACCTAAGAAAGTATTGACATTATTATTATTTATTTATTTTATAATCATTTAAAATACCTTGAAATTTTCACATTATTTTGATCATTGGAAATAAATTTCATTCAAATATCTATATTATTTGTCATGGAAATACTTATTGATTACACCCTATATTTTTAACAAAATAGAATATTTTTCTTTGAATGTTATTTGATTAACATGGAAAATATTTATATTTATTAATATTTATTCAATATTCAAATTTATAGACTTGGAAAATATTTTTCTTGAATTAAATCAAACATAAAATATATAGAGACTATATTTTAAATAAAGTGACAAGTAGAGTCTATAATTATATTATCACTCAAATCATCAACAGTTTTATAAGGTGAATTAGTAAGAAATCATTTAAATGGGTTTTAATTATTATTTTAAACTATCTTGTAAAATTAATTCATGGTATTGTTATAATGATGCTTGAGATCATGATTATTGAGATAATGATGTCCAATATTAAGATTTTACTTCTTTAAAAATTCGATTATTATTATCGATGACATTATTTCATTGATATTATATGTGGATGCATTTAGTTCCCATATTATTCATTAAATGGAATGTTTTTTTTTACAAATTTATGTTTCCATATTCATTACAACATATTTATTTTGATCTATTTATTCAGGATATATTTTTATTTATGAAACCCTTAATGAGAATTCAATCTCACTCTTATTTTGTATCACTTACCTAGGATATCATGATAGAATAATTGAATTATTTAAATGAGTCTAAAATTTTTCCATTACTATGTTTCATAATTTTTCCCCAATTTAAAATGGTTTTCATATAGGTATTTGTCTCTTAAAGTCTACAAAATTTATTAGTCCATTGGGATTTGATCCCTTCTATCTATTATGATGTAATAACGTAGACCTCAGCTCTGTGTTACTATTGTGTGGGTAGTTATAGTTGGTAAAAAAAAATTTAAGTATAATATTTAGTTAAATAGATATATAAAAATATATATTATAGAACATAACCATATGATAGACTTAGAGGATATATATATAGAATAATATCCTAATGAATGATTGAGGAACAGATTATATGGATTTTATAGAAATACATCCCTATATAGATAACATATGTGGATGTGTTTATAGAACAAGTCTACATAGGTTTAATATCTCTAAAAATGGAATATTGTTCTTTCACTTGATTATCATATCTTGTATGAAGATGATCCTTACTATGCTTCTGGTTTTACCCTCTTGGGGTATGTGATTTGGACAATTCACATTTTCATTACAAACCATTATAAATGATTTTATAGATGATGAAAACGAATGTCGTAAGCTAAATATAAGGTTTAATTTATTGTAAAGACTGTTTTTGGACATATAAATCCAATACTTATAATATTATTTTACCACTATGACTATTATTACTAGCTCTATGATTTTCATATTCATTCTATGGATGAAACCTTAAGGAATTGTGTTCACATTGAATTCATTAGATACTTTTGGGAGTGTAAAAAATGGGAATATATATTGAGAGAAATATATCATTATTTTTATTAATTAATAATTAAAATATAGCATAAAATATCTAAACTTTAACCATCTCATGTAATAAACATAGAACATAATTATGGAGTCCAACAGGAGCACATTTAGTGGAGACCATGGAGTAAAAGTGGATAAATTTACTTTATTTTCGTAATATAGAAATATAACCCTAGGTTAATCTCTCAAATGAATAATAAAATATTTCATGTGTGAAAAATAAGTGAATATAGTGATGATTTTTTAAGGAAATTTGAGGAGTTCACTATGGAGAAATAAATTTCCCCTAGGAAACCATTTATAGATTGTTTACATCAATGTTCGCAACTTGGGACTTATCTGATTCAATTCCCTATTTTCATTCTTAACTCCAAGACATAATAACTGCCTATGATGATATAATATGGTTGAAGTATTAATGTATTTGGATTAGAAAATATAATTGTTGATGTATTTTCCTCCAATGTATTTTGGTTATAAGAATTATGAAGCTTCTAAGGATAATGTTACTTATGGAAGCATAAATTTCATCATCTATGATTACCTATAAATTTATGGATACCAATATGGGTTTATAATTTTAAGGTTGATCAAATGTTCAATGTCTTAAACATAAATTTATTATTATTTATGTGATGTTAGATTTTCAATATTAATGTTATTTTTTGAGACATTTATGTTAATATATCCCATTGGTGTAGTAATTAAAAACATTATTTAAAAAATAATTCATGTAAATATTTTTGAAATAATATTTAATGTATTAATAACCTTTAATGTTTGAATTGTATTTGATATTATAGTAATTATCTATCATTAAAATTTGGTAACATTATAGTAATTATATTAACACATATTTTTGAAATGGAAGAACTGTATGTCGTATAAAAAACCATCGCTTACAGCATGTTAGTGAGGCATGAGCCCAGAACTGAAGGGTGATAAGGGTGAATAAAATACCAAAATTTTATGTGATGAAATTGTTAATATAAGATTGTTTTTACTTAAACAAGTCAATGGATAAATATTTTGTTCAAATTTGGCCCTTACTATTGAGGATTATAGAATTTTGTATTATATAAACTTGTGATAACCTTGTTGGTATTGATAAATTTTTTGAAATAGTTGTAAAAATTGGTTACTCTTTTATAATTATTATATTATGTTAAATATAAATTTTATTTCTTCAAAAATGAATTTTCATTGTGTATATTTAATTATTAGTGTAAGAGGTAAATTCTAAATTTTTGGAAGAACAACCAAAAAGATGAAATTGTGATTATGAAATCAAAATATATCAATTTGGTATGTTTCTATATATTTATATAGTGTAAAATAATTCTTTAAAAATAAGAAAATTACCTTGAAACAAAAAATTAATCATATCACTGTCATATCATATGGATCAATGGTCATATAACTCAACACAAATTTATGGTTTTGTGGTCATTAACATTATATTTATTATTAAATTTTCTTGTGATCAATTATATTTATCATTTTGAGTAATTATTATTTTTTCTTCTAGATCCATTTTTCCACTTATAATGAATTTTCACCTACTTGGAAACCTAGTTATCTGTTATTCAAGATTATATTTATACTTCTTTTTATAAATTATCAACAGGAACTTTTGTTAAACATTTATTTGGTGTGGGGTTTTAAAAAAGGTTCTTTCAAGTTTTGAACCAATACACTCTTATAACAATAATTATTTTTGAGGATTAAACTTATTTAAGGTGGGTATATTACAACACCATTTGATTTTAAAATAATCAAATTATGTTTAATAGTGTATATGACATGCAACATAGAGCCTAAACGAATCGGGTGACACTATTTATATATTATAATTGTAACCTTATTGTCGAATCAAAGGGTATGAATATGATTTTCTAAATTATTTTGTATATATATGTACAAATAAATAAAAAATCATTGAAAATTTCTTAGTAAATGATATCTAATTTTTAGTAAAATCATATTATGCTTTAAAATACATATTCTTCAATAAACTATGTTTTTTTATATTATGTACTAACATAAAATTAATTTTCAAAACATTTAGAAATTTTATTTTAATAAAATAATAAAATATTAAAAATAAATATATTAAAATTATCTTTGGGTAAATTCTTTGGATTTTCCTAAAGAGGCAAGATTTTCAGTGAATATTGAAATATTTTAAATTAAAAAATAAAACTATACATTTCCATAAATTAATTAATTTTGGGGTCCAATTAATCATTAAATTTTATTTCAAACTATCATAATGATTATTTAATTTTATTATAAGAAATAAATTAAATTTGAATCATCTTCCTACCCAATTTTGAAATAAGTTTATTTTTAAGCCTAAAAATTATTTTTTTGAGAACTATTTCTAAATTTAGAATGCTTCTACATTTTAACTAATTAAAATAATAATTAATGATGAATGATTTAAATGAAAATTATTATATATATATATATGAATTTAAATCCATATCATGATTATTACTACTCAAATTGTTAATATAAGATTATCTTTTTTTAAAGAACATTTGATGGAAGCTCATTTTTTGATATGTTTTGTGGGTTTATCTTAAAAATAAAATTTCCTAGTTCTATAAGTTTAATTTTTTAAAATTTATTCAATATATTTAATAATAATTATTGATATTTTATAATATTATCAACTAAATTTCTGTCTAGAATCAATATTAAAATCATTAAAACTTAATTATCACACTTAAGTTTAGCATTGTCTTACCTGGGGGTTAAACTATGATTATAATGGTTAAAATAACCTAAAATCATGTGTAAATACAATTAGACTTATATAAGTCTAGTTTATAAAGACTATTTTTTACAATGGTACATTTTTTTCATTATTTCATGTGAAAAAACAAGGGTGTGATTTATTCTTTTTAAAAATTCCATTTGTGTCCTCCTCGTAAATAATTAAATAACCCTACCTCCATTTAATTATTCAAACCTATAAAGCCATTTTTCTCATTCATTCCAATATAAAATATATCAAACAATTAAATTAGTATACAATTGGTCATTTTAATCCAAAAAGACCAACCCTATGATCCTTAACTAGAGATCTGAAGGATGTTGTTTTAAAAGAAGTTGACTATGTTTAGTAAACTCATTAATTTTAATTATTATTTTCAGCCTCCATTTAATTATTAAAAATTAAACTATAATCACACTAGTGTATCCCATATATATATGTTATTATTTTTTTGTAATAATATATATCCACCCCACCTCTATAAAAATATAATCAAATCCATCGCTCTTGTGTATGGAAGAATACCACCTCACATACAGATGTAATTGTTTCCCATTACCAAATCAGATGGATAGTCATATTGATAGAAATAATTAATATATATATATATTTATTAAAAATTAAAAAATATAAATTCCATACAATATATGGGCCTTGAAAATTTCACATACAAGAAGAGGAGAATGTCATTAATCTGGAAAAGGCAAAAATATACCACGAAGATGAATTTGAAAAAAAATGTTCAAAAGGATGAGGATGTAAAGGATGGGTTGATCCCATGAAGCACCAATCACTTATGTTAGATCCACTATGATGAATACCCTGAGAGGGTGGGGGTGAATCAGGGTATGAACAATTAAAGCTATATCCCTTTGGATCTTGTTTCGTCGTTAAACAAAACACTCTTCTCTATTTCTCCCGTATAAGTGTATAAAGAGAAAGTAAATCATACATCGGATATAGTGAGTTTTTTTGGTTCACCTGCAATAGTTTAGGCCCACAAAGCATACAAATGCAATCTGTCATTATACAAACTTCACTAAGGAATGTTCTAATAATTAGTACAATGTTTGGGCGAGATCTTTTGTGCCAAAGCTTGCTGCCATTAAAAGGTTTAGGGTCTGCTCACTGCATTCCCAAGGGTCACTCTCTTTTCCTCTTTCTCTAGATCACTACCGGTGGAAAGGGTCATCGTCTTCCTCTTCCTTCACTCGCTACTCTTGGAAGGGATCCACTTATAGTGTATGAACTTTTAGGTCCCTTCATTATATCTAATGAAATATACATCTTTAGTTGTTGATAGATGCTCTATGGACATACATCTTTCATCCGCAGATAAATCTCACTTTGCATCGGGTGTACCAAAATACCTTAGTTTTTATGTGCAGCCTTCACTGGGCATTGCGTGTAATTCTCTACTTTTGTGAAAAATATACTTTTCTCTCAATACCTCATTTTGCGTGAAACCACAACTTTTACGTGCAACAACCTTCTTTTACGTGTAGAATCTACATTACTTGAAACCACCTTTTTACATATAGCCTGAATTTTATGCACAAACACCTGACTTTACAAGAAAACTTAATGATTATGCACAACTCCCTTCTGTATTCTAATTTTGCGTGCCAGAGCTCAGCAACTCTCTCTGTCATGAGCTTCTTTGAATGAGGGGTGTCACCTCATATTTATAGGAAACATTAACCCCTTCACAGAAATTACCTCTAGGAGAAAGAAACCCTCTTTGACCATGAAAAACACATCCTTCACGTCACACTGTATTTCACACATTGATATGATATTACCTGCACCTCATGCTTTTTCCTATTTTTGATATTCAGCCCCAAAACACCTCTTGTGTGAAGAACATCACTCAACTATTTCATTCACACATTATTTTTCAGGAACAATCCACCTATTTCATGCACCACATTCTTTTGTGTGCATAATCCAGTTTCTCCACATAACTCATGCCTTTTCCTATTTTTAGAGTTCTAATACCAAAACACTTCGTGGGAAAAAACACTATGCCCCAATTTCAGGCACCTCCTATTTTTCTCTAAATCTCTCTTTTTCAAGCACCACTCCATTTTTTTGGAACCACTTCTACTTTTCGTTCACCTCCTTTTTCCAAAAAACCATGTCTTCCTTTTCCGGTTTGCATGCCCATAAAGTGGAAAAAAACTGGAAAACAATTTCAGATTGTATCTTTTTTATACCACCTCCAGATCATCCATTCTTTTATCGAGGTTATTCTTCCAATCATGGATTGTCAACAACATCTCTTGATATTGGAAATTGACCATAGAAACATACTTTGTCAACAAACACAACCAACCCAAAAATTCTCCAATTTTACCATGAGATATCTTTTCCCAAAAATACCCCCCTTTGGTTTTGTTGAAAACACTTCTCATAACAATTCTCTACAATTTGATATCTCATTAAAGCTCCTTACATCAAAAACCATAATTCGCCTCTTGTGAATTAGATAGTGACCAATGATTCACTCTCCACATATTCTAAGCATACTTGAGCAATGATCGATCTGAGAAACAAGAGTGGTATGAAAAGTTCATCAATGAATCACTTAAATTCTCAAAGAATTTATTTATACCATAATGATACTAATAAACTACTTTCATCACAAACCCCAGCATTCATGATTTTTAATCATTGATCGATCACTACTAGCATGATCAGATTTAATACTCATCTTATATTTAATTTCTCCCCCTATCTTGCTGCTCCACCGAGAACCTTATCTTTGTGTCTTGAACTAAGACATTTTCTCCCAAAAAAGACACACTTACTACCCCTTGAAATGTTACATTTTATCCCCCTTTGTCAACAAACCCAAAGATCACTTTTTTGCTGTCTGCAAAAGGGTAATAATTCAAATTATCACATTAGGGAAAAAAACACCATACCACTAGTAGAGGGTTTTTTACATCCACGCCTTTTCATGTACGGGGAGTCAATTAGACTCCCAAATCTAGTTGATGTCTCCCTAGTGATTCCTAGGGTATAGAATTTGTCATAATATCATCAACCTATAGCTCTGTAGGCACATACTCCAACTTCACTTTCCCTTATCCCACCATCCACTTGAGGATATTATATTTTATCTCAATGTGCTTAGTCCTTGAATTATGTATGGTATTTTTGATAAGTTTTATTGAACTTCAGTAATCACACTGAATTATGATAGGATACTTAACCACCATTCCCATGACATCAAGCTGCTACCTCATTCCCAATAACTCCATGCATGCTTGAGGGGTTGCAATATACTCAATTTCTATAGTGCTCAATAAAATATGGTCTTGTTTCTTACTTAGCCAAGAAATACCAACTCACCAAGATAAAAGGCACCTCCCGACAATGATTTCATATCGTCTTCTGAACCAATCCAATCTGCATTCGTATATCCCAATAACTACTATTGAGTTTTTTCATAATAAAATAATCTGAAATTGACATTTCTTTAATATTTTGAAGTATTATTTTCACTACAATCATGTATCATTCCTTGGGAATACTTTGATGTCTTGATGCATGGCATGTGTAAAATACACCATGAAGCCTTATTTATGTCATGTACAGTAGACTTCCATTGATTTACCTATATTCTACGATTTTACTCGTTTTTCCTTTATTGTCCCATAAATATTTCATCCGAGAATTAACTAGAGTTCTTACCTCCTTTGAATTATCCATTCCAAACCATCTCAACACCTCCTTTTCATACATCAGAAAACATTCTGCACTATGATTTTTTTGGTTCTCTGAAGATTGTGTATTAGACATATAGTAGAACCATCACCCTTTGATTACAATCATTTTTTACATAAATATTGCAATCAATTAAGTAATGATAAAAAATAATAATTTTCAAAAAATTGATCAAGTCTTTAATACCATTTTCTTGGTGCTTTCATTATCCAATATAAACCCTTCTTCATCCAACAAAATCCATTCCCATCTTTATGAGTTGGACAACCCATCTGGCTATTCAATATAAACTAACCCTTATAGAACAAAATGTAGAAATGAAGATTTGATATTCATATGGAAAACATTGAACATCTGTTGCACTATAATGAAAAATAATGGTATGATTGTCTCCAATCCTAAACCAGATACCAATGTCTCATCAACATTATTCTCCTACATCAAATTCTTTTCAAGATGGCCAATCTCTTCATTCATAGATTGAACTTAGTTTTTATCTTCAACTCGTCTGCATTGGAACTATCTGATCACCAATGATATTATACCTATAAATTTCAATTCTACTCTTTGTCTTCTTCATAGATACATATTTTACATTCTCTTTCTCATTTTTTGTATCTTCTTCTGAATTGGAATTTTGCATTTCCGCTCCCCTAGAGTTTCTTACCACTTCATCACATTCAACAAGCATCCTATGACTATTTCATTGTATAGTGACATCATTTATTTAAGCTACTTATCCTATATCCTTATTGAAACATATTTTATATTCTCTTATAACTTATTAAATTATGAAAAATAGTCAGCTGATAACAAATTGTTAGAAAAAATAGATAATCTTAAAATGCATATTTGTTATTGTTTCACTACAATCCACCTTCTCTTGGTGGATGACTAACACCAGAACTGGGACATGATACCAATGGATATATATATTCTATGTAAATTAGTACCACTGGATCATCCATGTATAGCTTTGATATATCTTTAGTTTCAATGTAGTCTCTACATCATTTCAGTTCCACATTCCATAGTACACAGCCTTCTGATATAGATGTGAAAAATAAAACTATTGTGTAACCATGATTGTTGAATATGATTAAGAAATAGAATGATCCACTCATGATGACCTGATCTTCTAGTTATAAAGACTATTTTTTATTCCTGTAGACAATCTTCTTCTCCAGTGTGTTATCTTCACATATGATTCTAGGTTTGAGAAACCTCTCATGCTCACTTACATCGACAAGATCATCATTGCATGAATTCAACACTAAGCAGTGAGCTATTAACAAAATATCTAAGCCTACTGTGTTGAAACATGGTGTTTCAAAGAATAGATTAGGTTAATTACACAATTACTATATATTTAGCTTTGTTTCTCCATTTATTTTTTTAACTTTCATTCCTAATTTAAATCAATTGAAACACTGGAGTGTGTTACTTCATCACTTTGCATCTCTCGATTCCACTTCCCCTTGGATCGTATCTCTATAAAACCAAAAACACATGAATCATCAGTTAACAAACTTTATATAAATAAGGAGAGGGGTTCTTATGGAATCCTCAATATGTGGATTGGAGTTCATCCTAATGGCAAAACATTTTGATTATTTCTTCTAAAGAATCACACTTCATTCTTGCTTCCTATAGCTTCCAAGACAACATCAATTGCTCTGGCCATACGAGTACACATTCATTACCCACATGCATAGCCATTTTCTGATATTTTGATCCTATAAGATTTTCCCTTCTCTTAATTTGCGTTTTAAACAAACCGGCACACATTTCATCCTTGGATGTTTCACCAATATAATATGTCCCTTTATTCCTTCTCCAAGTAGGAATATCTGTACTTTTCAACATCCCTTTCTCCTTCCTCGAGTATAATGATCCTCCTATTTCCTCCACTTCTTGTCATGGTGCACGACATGCAAATTTTTTAATGCTTTCATTGTTCATTTTTCTTTTATCAGGTATTTGATTCACCACACTATGTTTTTCTGGTGGCAGGTCCTCTATTGAACGTATGTTCTTCTTAAGCATAGATAGAGAATCTCCACTCTTATTCTTCCAGATTTTTTTTCATGTTCTTTCCCAGAGATATGTCTTGAGTGTGACAGAGGAGGTGATTGATACACTTTTCTTTCATCTCCTTGTAATTTCCATGAGTTCATAAGTAAGTTTTTCAACTTACCACTTTGTATTCCAGATCATAATTTCTTATTATGCACCACTAGAGTTGATAATCTTCTTTTAGGTTCATTTTCCTTTTCATCTTTCTTTTTTCTTCAATGTCATGCCAAATTCCCATAATCAGAACATATAAAACATTTTCCATAAAATTCATACCTCATTTAATCATTTCTCAGCCGAGATGTTGACGCAGCATGATTTATTATTAGGATATTAATCTCCTCAGCATTGGGACACATACTCATGGTGTGTCCCATTCTTCTACAGTAATAACATCAGATGAATGATTTATTTTGAGAGAATATTCTTTCCAATTTCTCATGAAACATCTTCTTATTCATAGATTTAGTAAAAATTCTATCTTAATAGCATTAAATGTATTCCTGAGCCTCTAAATAGACCTTGATGTATGACCATGAATCCCACCGAAATAGAACATGTTGTCATTAATTCTTGTAAAATCCTTTTTTAGGTATATCTTAAGTACATACAATGTTTTTATTATCACTAGAACTCTTCACTACTCTCTTCCTATCATGAATAGGAGTAGGATCATCATATCCAATTCTATTAATTCATATCTTATGTGGTCTCTAAGATGAGAAAATATGTTATTACTTCTCCTCATAAATATCATACTTTCTTTTCATTTTATCATTAACTACTCAAGGGAAATTGAACAGCATGTGTAGTGCGTCCTTCAACATTGGCTTTCCTTTGTCATCTGATTTCTCAATTTCATTCTTCATTAACTCTAGATCTTCTCCCAGTTGATGAATATTCATATCATTTGATTAATTTTGAGCATTGAGTTATCTCCTGAGATTATTCTCACTACTCATCTCATCTTCCAGTTCTCAAGTGATCTTTCCACTTATTGTGTTGTCAAGCACATCAAATTAGTTGTTTAATTTTGACAATAATTTCTACAGTATAACAAAAAACCTAAATCGTCTCTCGATAGAGCCTCAGATAATTAATTTAAAAAAGGGGTTTGATAATGAAAATATAATGAGAATTATATTTTGGAAAACACTATCTTGATGATTAAAGATTAAAATAGAAAAACAAAGCGATAAAACAAAGCAAAAATGAACAAGATTAATTAAATGTTATAAACCCAGGGAAGTCTCTTGATACTCATCCTTCATTGTTTCAAGAGAAATGGTATAGATATTTTAATCCTTGGTTTGTAATAACTAGTAAAATATTGTTATTTTTTTGATACCTCGTAGATTTTATTCGAAAACACACAATGATTCAACAGTCACTGCCAATTATAGTGTGATTTGTGTTCGACTTCATAACTAAAACACACAAAGAAATTGATGTGATGTACATGTTGGATTTTTTTATTTGTGATAAAATGACATAAATTTATGTGTCCTTGATAGTTCTTATGTGAGTTCAATTGACCAATATGAACCACACAAACACTACAATTCAATAAGGGAAGAAAAAGGGTCTAACAATGTGTGAAACATAACATGAAAGGGTAACCCTAAACATGATCATTTGAGTTTGAGTATAACATACACATATATAACTCAATTAAATTAAAATAGAGGATGAATAAAAAAATACAACCTGTAATTAAAAAGATCATTCAATATAATACAAACATGAAGCTCAGGATTACATCATGTTCCTCCCCGGGTGATCATAACGGGTTTAGAAATCCATGGGAGGGGTCGAAAAGGATGATGTTGAATTATCAGTTCCCATTTCCTCCAGAGATTCTAGGTATGGTGAGAAGTCTCCATTAGAACTCCAAAATTTCAGTATCTTTTCTCCTGATTGAACTACAAAATAGGGTGCCCAATGATATAATTTATAGGAAAAGTGGGAAGTGGTCTGGGGCACCTTGATTTATAGAATCCGCTTGTTCTATGTTTATGGCCAGTCATAAAGTCCTAATTCA
The DNA here is from genome assembly GCA_963277665.1 of Viscum album. NCBI lineage: Eukaryota > Viridiplantae > Streptophyta > Magnoliopsida > Santalales > Viscaceae > Viscum > Viscum album. Next base: position 229,796,750 of record OY728162.1, read on the forward strand.
CTTTTTAAAAAACTAAAGAGCTATTTAATAACACCTTGTATACCTCCATGAAAAATTCGGAGGCCATATATGGTATATAATAAGAGATATTTCCAAAATAAAAAGGCAAAGTTTTGACCCCGTGCAGATTCGTTTCTTTGGACAGATCAGTCCAAATGGGAATCATAATAGAAGAATTGGGCTTCAGTTAATTTAGATGAAATGTATATAATTAAATTTTTGACAAGAAAACAAAGATGTAGCCTATTTGGATGCACGTTTTAGTAGAAGTATGCATTTTAGTACACTATTGTTCTTGGATCCTTTGTAGACTGGCCCATTTTTCTTAAACTTCAACAAGGTTCCCCCAAATCACCTCCACATACAATGAAATTATCAAAACAAGTAACATTTCCCTTTTTAACAATTTTTTAGACAAATTAATTGAATAAAACATTGTGTGAAATTTCTTATTATAAATTTATTCTTTAATACAAAACTAGTTTAATACATTGGTATAATGGTGAAATAAAATAGTGCATCGTGATAAGATCACACCCCCACACATAAATATTTGCACTCCTGGGAAAAGTATAACATCCTAATCATGTACCATAATTAAATAAATGGTTTAAAAACATACAAGATTCTATTTAAATGAAATTCATCAAGTATTGTTTATGGAATCACTTTTCCTATCATTTTTCTTTTCTCACATTCGAATTTGTTCAACTTCATTTGTTCACCCATGCAACATGTTGAACCTACCTCACCTAAACATTTTATGTATTCAGTCAAGGAACATATGAAAGTGGATTTATGTTATTTTACCATATTTCATGTGATCTTACCATATTATTTCTTGGATTATCATTTCTCTACCGGTAGAAACTAGTCTGCTACTAAAGAGGACTTCCAACAGTTTGTTCTGAGGTTCAAGGGTTGGTAGGATTTAATATATAAAAATATGAGGTTGAAGAAGAATTTTTAATCTCTTATGTTAAAAAGATGTAAAATTCATAACGTTTTCATAATGAATGTATACACTCAACCCCTCACGAAGTGTATCACCTCTAACTCACTCTCCTTATTGTCCACCTTTGTGAGTCACAAACAAGAAGTGAATAATAATGAGTAATCATCCTCTTTTCTCTATTTTTTTCATTTGTTCTTTTTTTTCAATGTAAAGTACTATATTTTTTAAGTTATAGTTTCTTTGGAGATAATGAGGGAAACATTTGTAAAAAAATGATGTAATATGGTCTGTGATCCTATTACCTAAGGGAAATGTAAGCACCCTTTACATCAACCCATAACAAAGATTCTCTCCCCATAATTCCCATGGAAACACCCTCTTACCCCCACTTGTTTAAAATAAACATGAATATACAAAAGAGATGGGTAGGTAGGTATATATTAGCTAGTAATGTGGCTATGTAATAGGCATTTCATGGTCTTTATGTTTTGAGAAGGATAAATTGTAAAGCTGACTGAAAATAGAGGATAATTGTATGATGGGTTATTCAGTGAACAATTACCTATATCATGAATGTAGCATAATTGAATCTTATGGCTTCAAACAAAATAATAGAAAGTTCGAGTTTCTCTACACGATTCAAGACTCTCAAGAAAGTAATTAAAAGGGAGAATATGCAATAAAGGGCTTAGAATGTCTCTCAGGTAAGGTATTGAAATGTTGGTCAGTGCTAATAAGGCATGGGATTCAAAAATCCATCAAACACCTAACAAGGATTTGAAAATACAAATTCTAGAAAAATTTTCCATATCAACATTAATTTCAAAAAAAATCCAAAAAAAGAAATTTTTTCACAATCAACTCAATCATAAAAAACGAATTTGGATATTTTTTTAATATCTATTTTTATTTAAATACACAAAATAAAGAAAATAAAATTCAAATATGAAAACACATTTTTCTAATTAATTTTTTTGGTTTTTTTGTTTGTTTTTTTATTTTGTTTAATACTAACAATGACATGTCACCCTCCCCCACACAAGAAAGTCAAATTGTACTTAATAAAAGTATTTAAATAAATAGACAATTAAATAAATGTAGGGTTAAGGGACATCCTGCTTAGTGGTGTCATATGTGGTATCTATCAGTTGGATTTCCTCCATGGGATTCATTAGAAAATCATCATAGAAGTGTTTCAGCGTCTTCCCACTAACAAAAATCCTCTATCCACTCTTCTCATGAAAAAATTGTAAATCACTAAAAGGGTAAACATCAGTAAGAGTATAAGGACTAAGATATCGGGAATGAAAATTGACTAAGTGGAGCTTTAGCATTGAATTATACATGATGACATTATCAACAATATGGAACTTTTGATGATGAATCATGCTATCATGGATATCCTTTGGCTTCTCTTTATAGTTTTTGGAGTTCTCATATGAATCACGTTGAATTTCTTCCAACTCATGAATCTGCAACTTCATATGCTCACATGCATATGAAAGATTCATATTACATTGTTTAACAACCCCATATGCATGGTGTTCTACATCTACTGGGAGTTTACAATCCTTTCATAAACAATCATGTAAGGTGACATTACTTTTGGGGTTTCAAAATCTATACAATATTCCCAAAGTGCATCATCCAAGCACAAATTCCAATCATTCTTGTTGGGTTTTATCATTTTTCCAAGATTCTCTTAACATCTAGATTTGAGATTTCTAGTTGTCCATTAGTTTGGGGGTTAATAGAAGTTGAATATTTATGATCAAATCCATACTTACGAAGAAAATTTTTCATGTTACGATATCAAAAATGTGAACCCTGATCACTAATAATGAATCTTGGTAAACCAAATCTACTTAAAATTTGGGACCTCACAAAATCAACTACCACTCGAGAGTCATCGGTCCTTGTGGAATTTTATTCCACCCATTTAGATACATATTCAACAAATAATAATATGTAAAAAAGCCAAATTAATTTAGAAAAGTCCCCATGATGTCAGTTCCCCATACATAAAATATTTCATAGAATAGCATGGGTTGCTAGGGAATTTCATTCCTCTTGGAGATATTCCATGTGAATTAAATTGACTATATGACTTGAAAAATCTATGGGAATACGTATATAATGTTGTCCAATAATGTTTTAATTGAAGGACCATTCGATCTATATGTTGAGAGAAAAAGTGACCTCCATAAGCTAGTGTGGTAAAAGGTCAAAACATAGGTGAACTCATGGTCAGGGACACACCGATGAATAACATGGTCACTAAAAATTATCCACAAGTATGGGTAAACCCAAATGAACCATCAAGAATAATGGTTCTGTCTCTAGGATTGGAATTTTATGCAATAATTGGTGACCCTAGATGTTGGTAGAAAATTCACAATGACTGCATACCAGGGGTTATGGTCCACAACATCACAAAGGTTTTCATGAGGCAAGAATTATCCAATGGGGAGGGGAGAGTCAACATGATGGTCCAATAGTGGGAAAATCCTATAATGTGTTCATCTATGACCTCTTTCACTCATCTCTTATCTCTAATATCAAGGTAAAACTCCTAGTGGTGGAGCACCCAATGAATGGAGTGGGGCTTAGATTCACATTTCTTTAGGAGAAAATGAAGTGCAACATGATTAGAAAAGAACATGATTTTTTACCCCATAAGATATGAACACAATTTTCTAAGGTAAATACAGTAGAAATAAGTTTTTTTTCAATGGTTGTGTAGTTTTTTGGGGTAGGGTCAAGGGTATGCGAGTCATATGAAATGAATTGAGGAGCCTTCTAAACCCTTTTTGATAAAACATCCTCATCTGCAAAGTTAGAGGCATCACACATAAGCTCAAAGGGGGGAGCCCACCTTGGTGTTTGGATTATGGGAGGTGATGTGGGACTCCTTTTTAGTGAATTGAAATCACTCCCACAATAGTTATCAAACACAAACTCATAATCCTTTTTTAATAATAGGGACAACAGAAGTGTAATCTTACTGAAGTTGTTAATGAATCAGCGGTAAAAACCAGCATGACCCAAGAAATATCACACCTCACAAACACATTTTGGATATGGAAGAATTGAAATTAATTCAATTTTTTATTTATCCACTTGAATTTCCTTATTTTTAAATAACATGACCAACAGCTATCCCTCATTCAACCATGAAATGGTATTTCTCATAATTTAATACAACATCTTTTTTTATGTAACGTCGTTGGATATAACCTAGGTGTGACAAACAGTCATCAAAAGAAGTTCCATAAACTGTGAAATCATCCATAAAAACTTCTTTGAAATTATCAATGTACTCTAAAAGTAAACTCAACATACAATGCTGAAAAGTACTAGGAGCATTAAAAAGACCAAAACGCATCCTTATGTATGAAAATGTGTAGAATGGACAGGTAAATATTGTATTTTATTGATCTTTAGGGGCTATATGGATTTGAAAATAACCTGAATAGACATCAAGAAAACAATAATGGCACTTACTAGCCAGTAATTCTAACAATTGTTCAATGAAATGAATAGGAAATTGGTCTTTACATGTGGCTTGATTTAGTTGATGGTAGTAAATACAGACACTCCAACTGTTTTTCACAAATGTTGGAACCCATTCAGTCCTTTCATTTGACCCAACTGTTATTTATATTTTTTTAGGAAAAATTTCCACTAGGTAAACCCATTTACTACCATTTATAGGATAAATGATTTATGTAGCAAGTAATTTACTAACATCTAATTTTACCACTTCAGTGAGAATGGGTTTCAACTAGCATTGAGATTGTCTTACAGGCTTAGCCTCATCATACAAAATTATATGGTGTATAAAAATAGGCAGGAAAATCCGAGGAATATCAGCCAATGTCTATCCTATTTTCTTTTTACACTCTCTTCGAAAGTTGATAAGTTTTGATTCTTGTTGTGGGGAGAGGTTATTGGAAATAATGATGGTAAATTGGTCAATTCCCATAAGATACCCATATTTTAAATAAGAAGGAATTGTTTTAAGTTCCAACACTGGTGGTTTTATAATTGAGGGAGGGGGTTTAGGGGAGTGAGGACCATGAAACTGTCAAACTTCTCATGTTTATTCTCTATGGATAGAGAATCTATTGAAATGAGATTTTCTGAATCATTGACAGCCATGGGAAACTCAAAATGAACACCCCCATCAATTAAAGCACAAAATTTACTCTTTTGAGAATCCACCCAACACACAAAACATGAATAAAAAATCGAATCATCCAAGGATGAAGAAGAAGAAAATGAATCCAAGTATGGTTTGAGGAGAGAATTGTGTGTGTGTGCATTTTTTGAGAGAAGTTCCATAGAATATATAGAAAGAATGGAGTTATCTTCAATTGGGTGTTTTATAGCCTCAAGGATGTCAAATCTTACGTTTTCTTCACTAAAATCCATGTACAGTATACCATTGTGAACATTGATGATCGTCCTTTTAGTTTTGATACATGTCCTCCCAATTAGTTAGAAGCTCTCCAACCTATAAATAACTGTACACAGAGTATGAAATTACATTAATTGAAGAACCTAAATCTTTCATAACATATGAAAATAGTTTCTCTCCTATGGTGCAAGGTATTGTGAAATTTCTCACATCCTTGAAATTGCTTGGCATTTCTGGTTGAATCAAGGCTGAGACATTCCTTCCAAAATTGACTCTCTCATTCCCCTTCAGTCTCCTTCTATGGGTATAAATATTTTTAAGAAAATTGGCATATCGAGGGATTTGTCTAACTGCATCCAACAAATAATTATTAACTTCTATCTTTTTTAAATGTATCCATTATTTCTCTATCAATTTCATTATAAAAATTTCTCTAAGATTTAGAGAGTATTTAGGGGAAAGGAAGTGGAATGGATCATTCATGGGAATCCTCAATGATAAATGGATTACCCTTTTGGTTTATTTTCTTCACTGAAATCTTTTATTGGTAGAGAAGGAGTGTTTTCAAGATGGGGACAAACCTATTGTGTATATTTAGTATATGGAGAAACTTATTTATAAATATGAAGTGTAATTTCACAAAAATTACATTTTTCCTTTTGATTAGAAATGGTTGGGGAATGTAGTTTTCAAGAACCATGCATCTTGATCTCACCGATAGTTTTTGCCAATTGTCCCACTTGAGTTTGTAGGTCTTGAATAGCTGATTGTGTGGCCTGTTAGAACTGGGGGTTTCAGTATATCATTTGATTCACCATGTCCTCAAGTATAGGATCACATTTGGGAGTAGGAGGATTATTATTCTAATAATTTTAGGGATAAGAATATTGGATACCTTGCCCTTGTTGATACCAATTTTTCTTAGGGTATCTTGGGTTTCCTTCTTGTTGGTATTGTGGTTTTTCTTTCAACCTAGGGTTTTTAATTGTCCTAAATGGATCTTACATGAAGGGTGGTGCATTCTAAAAAGGACACCCTAGGAATATTGTTGCACAAGACTCAGATGAATCCTGATGTTGTGGGAACTAGTCAGAAAAATGAGTGTTGTCAGAACACATACCATAATGTAATGGAATAGAAGTAGAGTGTGAGTTACCTGGTTCTCTAGATAATTTCCTTATAATGGTATGCATCTCATCAAGTTTATTATCTACCATTCATTCTAGGGATAAATGAATTACCTCATGAACTCCTCATATTGGTGAAATTTCTCGTGTACCAAATTGTTGTGCATTTTAATCCATGTTGTCTATTAAGTCACGAGCAGAGGAAGGATTTTTATCAATAAGGGAACCACCAGATGAAACATCTATCATTACACAATATATTGGGACAAGTCCCTCATAGATGTATTGAATTAGAAAATTTTCACTAATTTTTTGGTTGGGGAAACTTGATAAAAGTCTTTTTAATCTATCCCAATATTCACGAAGGGCCTCTCCTTCTGATTTTATAATTCCACAGATTTCATTTCTAATTGATGCAGTTTATGAGGTATGGAATAAATTCTCTAGAAATAGTCATTTAAGGTCATTCCAGTCCCCAATTTTGGAAGGTAGATAGTATATCCAGTCTTTGGATACACTATCAAGTGATAATGGGAAGGAATTAAACATAATTATTTCCTCAAACACGTTTTGGGTTTTCATGGTGGAGCACACTATGTGAAACTCAATGAGATGTTTTTGAGGGTGCTCACCATGAAGAACATGGAATTAAGGAAGTAGGTGGATGAGTTTGGATCTCAGTAGAAAGTTGTTCGCTTCCTCATGATATTGGATGTACTCAGGTTGGTACTCCACATCTAGGTTGGTCAGTTTTTTTAAGGTTCGATTATTTGTAGCAATTTTTTCTTGGGTTTGATTCGGTTAACTTTTTCAGTGGGTTAGGAACACTTTATGTTACAATAGAGGTTCCTCAGTGTTACTTGATTTATGTACTACAGATTCCTTAATTTTTGAGTGAAGTGTCTTTTCAATTTCATGGTGAAATTCATGAAGTTTTCCTTTTCTGGATCTTTTCATGAAATGATAATGTCAAATTTTATTGATTGATTGTTGGTTGTTTTTTTTAATTTTTTTAAATTTTTAAGGAATATTTATGAAATAAAAACACTTTGGAAATGGAAGGATAAAATAAAATAATAATGTTATACTACATATTTATAGAGATATAGAGAAAAAAAGAAGATAGAGAGAGAGATAATGAACACAAAAAAATAAACAAAAATAAAGAAACATTAAAATGGGGTGACGAGATATTAAAAGGAGTAATAATAAAAAGAAAAATAAATCAATAAAAAGAACTAAATAGAATAAAATTATCTTGGCTCCATGACAACGACACCAAAATTTGATCGTGTTGTCAAACGATTCAAATTAGTTGTTTAATTTTTACTAGAATTTCTACAGTATAGCAGCAACCCTGGGTCATCTCATGACAGAGCCTTAAAAAATTAAATAAAAAAATTGGTTTGATTATGAAAATAGATGGATAATGATATTTTTGAAAACATGGGTTTGATTAGATGACAATATAAAATGAAAGTGGTAAAACAAAGTAGAAATGAACAAGATTAATTAAACATTATCAACCCAGGGAAGTCTCATGATGCTCATCCTTCATCGCTTCAAAAATGATCATTTGAGTTTGAGTATAACATACCAGCATATAGCTCAATTAAATTAAATGAGGGTATGAACAAAAACATGATACAACCTATAATTAAAAATATCATTAAAAATAATACAACCATGAAGCTTGGGATTATATCACGTTCCTCCCCAGGGTGATCACAAGGGGTTTAGAAATCAATGGGAGGTGAGGAAGAAGAAGATGTTGAAGTAGCACCTACCATAGCCTATAGAACATCTAGGTATGGTGAGAAGACTCTTTTAAAACTCAAAAATTTCTTAACCTTACCTCTAGGTCGAACTCCAAAATAGGATTCCCAATGTGCCAATTTATAGGAAATGTTGGAAGTGGTTTTGGGCACCATGATTTCTATAATCTTCTTGATCCATAGTTTTGTCTAGTCATATATTCTTAAGTCACATTGGACATAAATAAATAGTTGTTTACCGAAACATTTTCTACCTCCATGTCAAATTTGGCGACCATACCGGTTATATAATAAGATATATTTCGAAAATACATAGGCAATATTTTGAGCCTGTGCTGATCCATTTTATTGGAAATATCGGTCCTTAGAATAATCTTAATGAACTAATTGGGATTCAGTCTTTTATATTAAATGTAGATCATCATAATTTTGACCAAACCACAAAATCTCAGACTATTTGGATGAACTGTTTAGTATCAGTATGCATTTTAGTCCACTGGTGTGATTAGATCCAATTCTGATTGGCTAGTTTTTTTTGAACTTCATCACGGGTCCTACAAATCACCTACACCTACAATGTAATTATCAAAACAAGTAACATTTCCCTTTTTAATAGTGTTTAACACAAAAAAATTAAACACAACATGGAGTGAAATTTGTTCTTATACTTGTAATTTTCAATACAAAACTAGTTTACTAAATTGGTATATGGGTGAAATAAAACAGTGAATCATGGTACAATCATCCACCATATAACTTTTCTCCTTTAAAATTGAGTTCAACTGAGTAACAGATTCATTACAACAATTCATTCTCTTTCTGTATATTTTTTTTCTTCTAAACCAATTCAGATAGTTATGTAGAAAGGTCATCATTTTTTGCTGTCAGATTCCGAATTTAATCTAACTTTTAATTCTTTAAATTTTCAGCAGAATTTTATTTATCTACATTTGAATAAAGATTTTGTAGCTCTTTATCATGGGAATCATTCTTTTCCATTATCTCAGTAGCCACATCAATAAGACTTTGATTTAATCCTCTTATCTTGTTGACATCGATTTCTAGTACGTATATCTAGATATCTTTTGACTTGATTTCATCATCCAATTTAGTATCTAATTCCTTATTCATGTCAACATCATCTACTGGTGCCCTTCTGGAATCTTATTCATCCTCATTAGTTTTAGAGTCACTTTTAATCTCAAGTACATCACTCATTCCAACATCATCATTGAGTGAGTCTATCTTTTCCTGGTAAGTTTCATCAAAACATTCCTTCAGCAGACTATTGGTTTCCTTTAACCAGATCACACTTCTACCATAGACACTTTCACACTGAGGAATTCCTATAAACTTCTACTTCATCTTTGATGTATTTCCATTTCCCATGGAACACACAGATAATAGAATATTAAATATTGAATCATTTACTTCAAAAATCAATAGAACCAAGTTAGAGAAATAAAATATGATAAATGAATCCTCCACTCTGATACCAATTGTTAGGTCCATTGGGATGAATACCCTCATTAGGGTGAATTAGGGTATGACCAAATAAACCTGTAACCTCTTTGGTTATTTTTTTGTCAAAAAAATACGCTTCTCCCTTTCTCTCATAGTAGTATATAAATATAATTTAAATCATGAATGAGACACAATTATTTTTACACAGTTCACCCTTACTAGGCTACATCCAAGGAGCATACAATGACGATATGTTGATGTACCAACATCACTAAGGATTGTGACAATAATGAGTACAAAGATCATTAAAGATCTTTTGTGCCCAATATCACTACCTTTACAGGGATTCGGGTCTGGTCATTGAATTCCCAAGGGTCACTCCCTTTTCCTATTTCTCTAGATCACTGCCAGTAGAAATGTTCACTATCTTCCTTTTCCTTCACTCACTGCCCTTAAAAGGGATCCACTCACAGTTTATGGACATGTTGGTACCTTCATTATATGTAATGAAAATTTCATCTTTAACTGTTGATAGATTCTATGTTGGCATCCAACTTTCCCCCAAATATGAATCTGACATTACACTGGGTGTGTCGGGATACCCCAATTTTCACGCTCAACCTTCACTGGGACATTCATGTAATTCTCTTCTATTGAGTGAAATCTAATTTTCTTGAACCACCTACTTTTATGTGAAACCACCACTTTTATGTGTAAAAGCCTTCTTTTACACTCTTCTTACACTTTATGTGCAACCAAATCATTATATTCAGCCTTAGATTTACATTAAAAAACTAACTTTATGTGAAAACATGACGTTGACATTCAACCCCCTTTCGTATTCCAATTTCGTGCACCAGAGCTCAGATACTTTCGTTGTCTTGACCTTCTTTGAATTTTTGGGGTCACCTCATATTTATAAGAAAACACTACCCATGCAGGTAAAATTACACATAGAGTGAACAATCCTCAATGTGCATGAAAAAAACATCTTTCATGCCCCGCCATATTTCTCCCATTGATCCAATATTATGTGCACCTCATGCCTTTGAGAAAATTTTATCTTCTGATCTTGAAGCCCCACTTGTGCAAAAAAACATCACTCCACTATTTTTATCCCACTTTATTTTTAATGAACAATCCACCTATTTTACAGACCACTTTATTTTTCATGCACAATCCAGTTTTCCACGGGGCTCTTACCTTTTCCGATTTTTTGATTTCTGATTCCAAAAAGATTCATGTGACAAAAACACCATACCTCAATTTCATGAACCTCCTATTTCATGCCAAATGTATTTTTTTCACACTACACCAATTTTTGACGCACCACAACCTCTTTTCATGTGCTTCCATTTTCCAAAAACCCATGTCTTCATTTTCCGATTTTCATGCCCATAATGTTGGAAAACACTGGAAAAACAACGAGACCTGATATCTGTTCTTATTATACCACCCCCAGATCATCCATTCCTTTTTTGAGGTTAATATAACGATCATGGATTTTCAAAAAGATCTCTTGAAATTGTAAATTCACCATGTAAAAATACATTTCCAAAAAACCAAAAAACCTAAAAATGTTGCAATGTTACCTTTAGATATTTTTTCCCAATAACTTCTCTGACCGATGCTCTGCATGGAATTTTTCCACTTCATGAAGCACCCCATGAAAACAATAGTTCACTGGATGAGATTGACCACTGGCTCCCTTAAATGAAAAATTGTTTATTAAGGGGCTATAAAATGATTACTTCCACTACGAATGACCATAACTATGAAAAAAATAGTTCATGGGACGAGACAGAACCATCCACTCCCAAGAATGAAATGAAGACATTTTTGGGGTCGGGTGGTGGTTTTCTTCGTTAATATTGACTACTCCCCAATGAAGATGTTATATGGGGGTCGGGGCTTCCCCTATGAGATACCAAAAAATATGTTCTATGGACCACCGTAGATGACTCCCCATCCCAATACATAGTTTCTTTCTTCCTATCTAAAATATCCCTCAGGGTAACCAATGATGGAGAACTAATGCATGAAGGAAAATAGATATCATAGGGGGGATCCAAAATGAGATATAGAACATGGATATTTATATTACTAGCTGGTAATAAAATAATATATGGAAGTAAATTTGAAATAATAAATCATTCATCTATCTAGAATTGAAAACCTCTTTATAGAAACCATTTCGTAAGGCATAAATGGATGACCCTTTTGAAGCCTGGTACCCTGCATAGATAATATCTATGCAGGTGGAACCCTAACCTACTTAGAAAAACCTTACATGTGAAGAAATCTACCCCATATAGAAAAATATTATGTGGGAGGAACCTGAACCCGTATAGAAAACAACTTGGTGAGCAGAAGCCAATCTCGTGTAAAAACACGATACATGGGAAGGCCCTTAGTCTATATAGCACTATGCTATGCATATAGTACACTCACCTTCATAGAAACTTGCTATGTGGTGGGAACCCCATCCCACATAAGAACATGATATGTGGAATGGGTCATCCTTGGGTGTTCCACATTCCAACTCCAATAACTCCCTTACATAGTCTCATCAGGCCCCATATTGGCCCCTATGTCAGTCTGCCAAATGATATCAGACGAATAAATATTCAAAATTTTTCTAACCTATATGATAATCCCATCATATACATAAATATTTACTATTGAGTCTACAAACTCTTGGAAAGCGGAGTCATGCTTGTGACCTCTATAATAGGGTGGACCTTAGGAGTGCCTTTGGGCCTATAGTAACATGGTAACAAGGGATCTGACCTATAGGTTCTCATGTGAACTTCATGGTTCGAGGAAGTTAGGTTTAGGATCACGGTTCCATTTACCTACGTTAGGGAATGATATTATCCTCCTCGAACCAATTTTATTGAATCCCACCTAGAGTAATCCTTTAGGCTTTCTTGTGGGTGGTGATGATCTTAATATTATTAACCTCAACTCTAGGCGTAGTCGAATGGTTCTCCAAATGTGAGTATCCTGGTTACAAAAATAAAATAGGATACAGGCACACTCAAGTCCCACTCTTTCTAGATTTAGTGTTTAGACATCATCCCCCAGCTGATGGGGTGGACTGTATTATTTTTAGAAATACAAATTCCTCTTGTTTGTCACACTGATCATGAGTCAAATGGCATAGGGGTCAGCGGTGATCATTGCGTCTACATGATCCCATAACCAAATGTTACTCCTTTAACGTATAATCCTCGATCATATCGAAATCAAATTGTAATATTCCATTCATAATTTGTAACTTAGTGGGTAGATTCCATGTGTATATATTTTCCATGGGCCTTTTATATGGTGCAATCCAAAAAATACCAAACTATGTGGTATTTGATTCCTATCTAACTTGGATACATAGAAAGCTTCATTGTGGTCAGAACCCAACACCCAAAATCATGATAATGTTCTTTGTGCCACAACTTCGAAAGGGTCATAGCCATCGAGGAGACGAAATCTCTTTGGGGTCCCTCAGGTCACCTTGGTGTTAGTACCATACCATCTTTGACCCACACCTTTTTCTTGTATTCCTTTGTCTTATACTGCTAAACTGAATGGTTGGGTCCTTGTCATAGAAACATAAAAGTTTATGTTCCCCACTATGGGGAATAAAAATAAATTGGTTCTTATTTCTCTAATGAGGATATATAGGAATCCCACATTATGGGTTCAATCAGGACATCAAGAAAACTTCCATCTACCAGGATGATGGAAAACTCCAGAGTGCCTCACTAGGTGTCTTAAAACAAGAATAATTCTAATTAATGACCATGGAATCAATGATCTGTCTATAAAAGGTTATAGTTGATTGAGAACCTCATAAACATACAAATTATTATGAACCCATGCATATTCAGAATTTGTTGTTACCCTAGGGTAATTTATATTATACACATTTTAGAATGAATAAATAATTATGGAACATATCTCATATCTATAAGGGAGTCCCTGAATAAGAAATTTTTCCCTCCACAAGGGTTTTATGATCCATTCTTCCAATCCTATCAACTAATTTGAGTTAATAAGTTTCATTCAAAAATTTACCCAATGAATTGATACCTTCAAAAACTAGGTCCATAATTAATCATTACTATGAGAACCATTGGGAATTTTTGGATCTAGGAAAAAACCCCATTGGATACCTTTCGAAGATTTTTTACTTGACATCAATGATTGCACACAATTTAACCCCTTGCAATCAATCACTTGGTGACAAAATTTTTTGATCAGGAACAAAATGGTGAACCTAATGAGAATCCTTATCCAAGGTGGAAATGTTACCCTACATCATTCCCCTTTCCCATCCAAAATGGAATAGTGCTAAAAGAGACCATATATTATGCCTTTATACATGAGATACTACTTTCAAGGGTATTTTTTCTATATGTACAAAATATAGCCGTCACTCTTCAAATATCACTTAAATACAATGGCATCTTCGCAATTTTCATAGACATTCCCATAAGACACTACATTGGTATGGTCCCCAATCAAATATAGGATGAAATTTACCACCAGGCATCTTCAACACTAGGTTTAAAATGAAAAGGTTATGAAATAACACCTGAATGGTACTCTCCCCACCCTAGAGGTAGCTCGACAGACCCTCTAGTCAATGAAGCCCCACCATTCGTCAACCTTGCAATGGTCAATAGTCAATAAACTGACAACTCCACTAGCTATCTCCAACCATTTTAGGATCCTATCCCTAGAATGTGATAATGAGTTCCACACATATCATATGACTACTAATGAACTCTTCACCGAACACTTAATCCTAGCATAACATGGGACTTTCGCAAGGGCCTCGGCTTGAAATCATCACCGACAACACCACATGACCCAACATCCTCTTTATGAAGAGGATAATGCCTCGTGGGACCTAGTATATGTGAAATAGACCTAGGTCCCAAGGGCAGCCCACAAAGGGTGAAAATAGGATAATCAGGAACATTATATCCTCCTCATTCCCGATGAAGAATCCATTACGAAAAATATGGTGGCATGTTATGGGTAGATATATATTCTTGATTCATCTCCTGATGTATATCAGTCAAATACAAGAAAAAATACAAGAAGGGAAAAATTCCCTCTACTACTTACCAAACCATCCATACAAATACGTTGGAAAATTATAATCAAATGCATATCCCATCCAATGAACATCAATAATGTCAGCCAAATATGGAGGAAACCAACTTTAAGCTGATGTATATTCCTAATACTACACATGAAGTCAGTTAGTAAAATATGATGGAAATATATGAGTTGATGCAAATCCATGATTGAAAATACAAAGACTTCTAGTCAAATACGGTGGCAAGTGATCAAACAAAAATCTATTCTTAAAAATTTTGAATCCCGCTATGAAAATACGATAATCAATTATAGGAATATGTAAATCCATGCACATGCATATCAAGCATGTTAGTCAAATATGATGAAAATGGAAAAGTAGATTCAATTTTATACACATTCATATAGAGATTTCTATGATAATACAGTGATAATTAGATATTGTAGTTAGTGTATCCCAGTTATAAATTAGTGGCTGACTCAAATCTATCCCCCTGTATAGGATAACATTTAGTACTTACTGGCAGGAAATGGGGGACCCGAGCAAGAACGTACTGCTACTTAGACAACCAAATTTTCATATATTACTATTACGAAAAACAAATTTTCTCAAATCATAATGGAAATTATAGAGGACTAGAAATAAATTCTTTTCCATATCCTACAGTATTGACAAGATGTAATAACATCTGCAATAACAGTAAGGAGTTGTTCCCACAAACCTGCCTACTAATGTTAGCCGAAAGATACACATAATGAGGTGTTCACTATAGAGCATACAATAATTCATTTCCCAGTATAGGAGGGTCTTCAAAAATATTCTTCAATGAATATACAACAAGATTGGGTATAGATACATGTTCTAACTAGGGGTCACCGGTCCACTTCGATGGACGCTCTACTGCAGAGTCATATCGATACCAAAACTCTATAAGCTTAACAATATGTCCCAGTTTAACCACATGATACACATGATTAAGAAGTCGTATATGGATTTTGACACATAATGTAAAGAGACCCAGTTTCCGCAAAGAGAGAACCTAATAAGAAATCATGCCAAAAAAACTATAAAATGAAGAGAAGATTCACAACCCTTTTCTGCTGGACTCTAGGGTCCATGAGGACATCAGAAAACTATCCCTAGTGTCCCATGATCCAGATGATACATTACCAAATTACAGGGTTGGTAGTAGTAGTTATGAGGGTCCTCCATATATCATTGATACGAGCAGCACTGAAGTCCCTCCTCATAGCATCAACCATGAAGGATTGCTTCACGGAAACAAACAGATCGATCATGAGTGCTTATCTCTTTATGGCTATCATGTTATCCCTCTTCATGGATAGTAGTTCAAACACCAATAAGGCTCTCCACTTTCTATTGTTCACCCAAAAGGTCCTCTCCATGGTATCCATTGTATAAATTCTCCTTACTATTGGACATCATGATATGGTGGTAGTCCTCACTTCGGTTTCATTAGTTGTGAAGGTCATCCATGTAGTGACACCTCATTTCACTATAAAGTCCCTACCAATACTTTCATCTACCCTAAAGGTACTCCCCAATGTATAAGCTACATAAATTATTCCTACAGTCAGACATCGATCTATAATGGTAGTCCTCACTATGTTGGCATTCGCTGTGAAGGTCCATCTACCAGTTAAACCATATTTCAACAAAAATCCCCCCGACTATCATCCTCCCTAGTGTTCCTCACAATTTTAAACATTATATAAATTCTACCTACATTCATACATCGAGCTAGGATGGTATTACTTTCAATGATAACATTCACTATGAAGGACCTCCCCACAGAAAAACATTATTTTTTCATGAAGTTACTCCACTTACTTTCATCTTCACTTAAGTTCCTCCCTATGGTATAGGTTTAAAAAATTCTCCCTATAGTTAGTCATCAATCAATGTTGGTATTCCCCTCCATGATAGGATGTTATATGAATGTGGTCCTCATAGAAACATTTCATATTGGCAGAAAGGTCCTCTCATTACCGGGTCACATATATGAAATCCCTTATATGATAAGTATTATGTAAATATATATCTAGAAATGTTAAAAAATCCCAATCAATAACAAGAAAGATCATTTCCCAACCAGAGGACTTTCCAAGTCAACTGTCATCCTTTGAGCCTCCCTCATACCATTCACATACCAAAGATACCACTATTATCCCCATTACATGTCAAAAAATTGTCTTGAAGCACCCATGTTAGGTTGATCGTGTAGAGTAGTCTCACATAGAAGAAAAAAATGATATATTTATCATGAGAAGAAAATTGGAAAGGGATTACATACCATCCATGTTTTTCCCTCATCTATTACCCAGTTTGACATTCCAAAGGCCTTGTCCCAAGAATTCATACATAACATATGTCAGGATTTCATCAACCCAAATGAAAAATTATTTCCTTATGACGGGTATGAAGCCCATGTCAACGAATTGGGAGTGTTTCCTTGAAAAAGAAACATGAAAACCCTTCCATATGAATAATGAACACAATAAAATAATTAAATGGATGATATTCAATTATCATGACTCGATGTATTGGATAAGATGCATCATCTAATTATCGATGACCTTCCAAGTGTTCATATCTGAGGGTGGCAGAACATGGATCGTTAAATTTCACCTCACATCCCATTAAATAGAACCCATTGGAAATAAAATAATGTAATTTCATTATCCCAAGGAGGATATTAATGAAAACCCCTTATAAAGAAATATGGAACACTCAATAATAATTTTCCTTGAATACCACTCAAAATAATTAGGGCCGAAAAAAGAAATTCATAGAAAAGATTATGTAATATGAAACCATGAACATTCAGTCAAATTTTCACTTAAGGGTAGTCAATCAACAAACACATCTAATTACCTCAGAAGAAATAAGTTCATGTGCACACTTGAAATTGTACCCGAATGAGGATCAAACTAGGATTTATGGGATATAGAAATCAACGACAATAGAAGCAACCAACACATCATGGGATCAACCCTATCCCACAGGGATGGGGGAATTTTATTAAAAAATTCCCCCATCAAATCAAAAAATGTGGACTAAGGAAAAATAATAAAATAATGGGATAAACCCAAGTCCAGAAGACAAGGGGAATTTTTACCTCAATCACCCCTCCACCGAAATTTGTATTTTCCCATATAGGGAGGATGAAAAGAGGTAAGGGCTCCCAGTGCACATGGCCTTAGGACTCATTTCACCTAGAAGTGTGGCATATGGATACACTACATAGAGGTTCACTCTGATCCACCCTTATCTAATAATATTTAAGAGGATCTTGAAAAACAAGGTAGTGGTCCATCAAAGGACACACACACAATCATATCATACAAACGCCAATACAGTTCCCACAATGCATGATACATTTATGAACGTTGTGGACATCGATGTTGAAAATGATACAAAAAATGATGTGAATGTAAAATTCAAATGATATGATGGTTCCATCCGGGATTTGTTTCACACTAAGAATGATGGTGTACATACCAATAAATAGAGAATCAACCTGAATTTGGGTACCCACTTGGTCAATCCCAAGATGCCTCCTCGTAAAATCTATAACAAGAATAAAGGTAAGGTCATATTCAAAATTCCACCCCTATCGATGTAAAGGACCTCCGTATGATCGAATAAATATTCACTCAACTAGTGAAATAAATAAAATAGTTGGGGAAAATAAACCTAGAGTTTCTCTGAGGGAACATTCCTATAAAATATTATCCCTAGGAAGAGCCTCAATGTACACTGCCAGTAGGTTTACCTTAGCCACAAGGGTTCATCCTAGAAATTGAAGTAAGTTTGGGACCTTTAACCAACTTGGTTCCTGGAACATCAGTCTACCCAAACCTAGTCATGGATGGATATCAATATTTACCTTCATAAAAGAGAAAACAAAAATTGGTCTATGAAAATTAAGAATATATATCCCTAGATGAATATGAGCCTCTAATAATGGTTGAAACAACATGCTATATGTTACTTATTATTTTAATAGTCTAGTATTAGGTTCAAAAGAACACTCACCAATGGATTATCGACACTATGAATCATTTACAGATCAATTGGAATCCATAGAGGAGTGGCATGCACCGGTGAAACTATAATGTAAACCTTTTCCTTTTTGGGTGTGTGACTCCCCACCACCTCCAAACAGCATGAGTCCTACATTTCCAATATTTAAGGGATCTGGAGACCTGGAACAACATCTAATGCACTACGCATATCTATTATGATCCAATGATGTTAACTCTGGAGTAGTAAGAATCAGTGAAACATAAATGCTTCTAGAAAACCTTAATAGGGCTATCCATCATATGGTATACTAGTTTTCCATCTCAGTCAATAATGGTATTAGAGAATCCTCGTATGAAATTACTCTCTAACATTAGCTAAATTCTACAAAAGATATAAATCTATGTCGCATTGAACTACAAATATATAGAAAAAAATAGTCTTGGATTTCATTATTAGATGGAAAATGATATCGTAATCACTGAACCAACTAATTCCTCTGGGGGATATTCTTGCCCTCAGTATTGAGAACCTTCAAGATTAGCTGCGAACGCCACTCAACATGATATAAAATAAAAATGGGTTTTAGGATATCTATTTCATTTTTCAATGAATGGAAGACTCCATGAAACATAATAAGATCTAGTTCGAGATAACTTTACTAGTATCGAGGAGAATATCTAGAAAGGTAGAGCTGGAGTCCATCATACTATACCCAGCCTACGCACCTTCTCCAAATCAGAAACAGGCACCGTATCATGAAGAACCCCATAAAAATTATAAAACATCCCACCTAGATAGTATGAATGGAGAAAAACATGGAGAAATCATTTCATGGAGCGAATGATTAAAATTTACTCATTCTGAGATGATCATGTTAGTGGAAATTTTATATCCTCTCTTGAAAAATATTTTCTCCAACATCCAAAACCCAGGAGAACTGATGAAGTAGGTCTCGATGATCGACCAGACTATTTACCCATTCAATGGATATTGAGACATACCATTAAGGAATTTTTCTTCTTCAAATTACTCCTATAGATAATGGTATATTCTATTAATGTAATGTTTGTAATACCACCAGTACAAGTGGAATATGTTACTGTCACTTCCATTGATGAATGAAGTGAGTGTAAATAAGTTGTTAAAAGAAGGAAATAGACGTTTTGTAGTTGTTTAGATAAAAATATGCTAAAGGATATCCATATTTTCCGCCATTTACACCAGGGGTCTCTCCAATGGTATTAGAAATTTGGTTTCATGCCCATGTTTGCATAACCTAACATTCAATAGAAACTCTATGATCCTGATCCTGATCGCTCACTACCATAGTTGTGTAATCTGTAATTATAACCCCAAGAGATAATTTTATGTTGAAAAATGACTCCATAATTATAATATCATCCATATAAACCTCCTTCCCATCTTTTTTTATAAGTTTATTGGCTCAACATTACTTGGGGGGGTTCCCAAGGCTGTTCAATAGGGACCTGTATCACTAGGGATACAAGCAATGTCAGTTGAAAATAACATATCTTCACCACCTTAAACAAGGGGAACTAGATAATGAGGATCCCATAAGGTTCTTAGACTATTTGGACATAAGGTTTTTTCCCATGAAACTGATGATGATGGTGCATTAGGAACAAAAATAGTAGAGGCTGGTAGTGTGGGGACCATTCACATTGCCTTCACTAGTATCCCATCAGGATGGTGTTCTATCAGCATCCTAAAATAATTATATTATGAATTTACTAGTGTCTTTGTACAAGGAAAGGAAATATGAATTCAAAAGTATTCAATCATCATAATCAGACACATCTAGGGAATAATATTGAGGTATGACTCCTTAATCCATGGATAAGGCAAGGGAAACATGTTTCATACACCAAAATTTTCTTGTGAATTTGTAAGGAGTATAGAGCCTAGAGATGGTTAATCTATCAACCTATGCATCCAGGATTCCATATCATTGAGAGATTAAGTAAGATCATTCCTCTAATGTCTTTTCACCATTATCAACCACCATTCCCAAATGTATGGGGTGATGGTTGAAAATAAAGTTTTAATAATCCCTCATTAGTTCGACAACACCATCAATTCTCATGGTTCATAGGAAAATGATAAAAATATTAATAAATGTGGTGAGAACAGAGGAATGAGGAATTATCATTGTATTATGATATTTATATCATCAAAAGTGTTTCACCACCTAGGCATACAAAAATTGGAATGACCCGCAAAGATGATGCAGATACCTAGATTCTTAAAAGTGGCCCAATAATTCATAGATATGATCAAGGATGGGTACAACTAGGTTGATGTGGTTTCCATCCACCCACATGGATTCCATAATTAGGCTAAAATCCCAGAAACTAGTGTAGGAATATAGGGGTGGGAAGATCCATCCACTCAGAAACATGGTGTTGAGATCAACCAACCTAAAGTTAGGAGATACATATGGATGGATTTTGTAGCCATGTGTGGTATTTTGGACCTTTTAAAGAGTAACACACTATAAACACTGAATTATCTTCTAATATTGAGTTGTATGAGACTTTATATAGTTAACAATCAGCCTCATCCCACAAGCATGATAAAATATATTTATCCAATCATTGAATGGAATGAGTTGGTACACATATAGGGGATGACAAAGAAATTACTCTTTTGCGGTCAGCATGTACCTTTCTAATGGAGATACATGACCTAGGTTTTCCCATGTATTAGATGTAGGAAGTAATTCATCATAAATTTTACTAAGAATGGGTATTCACCTTATCTAGTATATATCCCATAAGTTGATCCTTACTTCATTGTTAAATTAATAGAAAGTATTGGTGCTCGAATACTAACAAATAATTAATTCTAAAAATAGATCAATCGTTAATAAATTCGAAATTGAGAGATCCATTATTCCATGTATAAGTTAATGACATTCAACTACTCAGGGAATTCCATGAACTCCTTGTGCACCCAGAATTCTCAATCCCAATCAGCTAATTAACTCTTTCACGACCATAATATCCTATAAGGAGCTCCACCCCCTATTTGGATTACTTCATGAGAGGTTGAAAATGGATAGATAATCAGGAATAGATGATTGTATGGATATATCATGGTCGTGTTAGTTTCATTATTTACTCATATAACTATTAATAATAAAGAATTTCTCATGAACTTAACTGAAAATGATTTTCCATATAGCATAGATTTTTACATGGGAACGATCACAAGATATCTCAGACGAAGATGATGGGTGATTCAGATCAACTGGTGGAAGGAGAGAAACATCTAAAAGATAAAATTAATAAAGTGGAAGTTTGTATGAAAATGGGTAGTTCAGAAGCTCTAGGGGTAGTAGTTTATTCATAATACCCTCCTCAGGGGTGATGTGATGTTGAATATCCTCTTCAATATTCTAAGTCATGGACATACGTCTCACGGACCTTCATCTCATCGACATAGTCATAAGGGTGGAAGCCATATCCATTTTATAGTTGTGATAATTTTAGCATTGTTACTTGATATTAATGTAAAAATTATAATTTAAAGACTTCAAGAAGGATTATAACCCATTCTATGAAGTATCAGTTCAGAAAGTGTTGTCCCATAAACCAAAAGTTTGCGAAGCACATCCCTGTAAGGTGTCATCCCACAATGTGATGGCCCCCGAAGCATTGGAGATCCATGTAATGATCCAGGGAACAATAAATCCATGAAGCATATGGTTTATATGAATAATATTAAACATTACCATTCATGGCCATCAATTTTTAATTCATGTAAAGTGTGTACACAAATGAAATGCTACGCAGAGGCAGTGGCTGATGGGAGAATTTATAGAGTAATCAGTTCACCGAAAACTCTGGCAGAGGACAAACGAGTTGGGTCACTTATTTATAAGTGTGGAACCTATTATGGTTCAAACACCATACCCTATATTAGTTCAAAATTGAAAAACTATATTGGCACAACCTCCTCCTTATCCTGATTGGAACCCATTCTGATGGGATGAATTTTTTGGGTCCTGAGAATTCCACATACAAGAAGATTAGAATTATATTAATTTGGAAAAGGGAAGAAATAAACCAAAAATCATAATTTCATGAAAAATCATCAAAATGGAATGGACATGAAGGATAGTTTTATCCCATGAATAACGAATCATTTCACAGAACGCCGCTCTATATGGTGTTATGATGCTTTGTGGAGCACCACATGAATTAAATGGTTAATGGGATGATACATACAATAGTCTCTGGAACACAAAATAATGTCATTTTCGAGGCCATATTATAATTTATTCCCCCATGGAAAAATATCCCAATGAATAAATATTTCACGAGATGATGCAGTACTACCATCCCCCTCGAAGAAAACAATGTCCATTATGGGGCTCAGTTGTGTTTTTTATCCCAAGAAAAGATAGTTCCCAACTGAATAGGTCATTCATGGGTTGGGATGTTCACTGTGGTCTCCCACACAAAAATCCTTTTGGACCACCTTAGACATATGTCCATATGGGTGCATGTTTCATTTCTTACACTATAAAAGAACCCCATGGGAAACTGAGGGAGGATGATGAAAGAAGGAAGAAAAACAATGATTGAAGAAGGAGATCTCATAGGATATCCATATCAGGGATATTTCTATTCTTATTAGGTAAAAATATTCCTCATGGAACTATAGAGGAAATAATAAATCATGTATTTATCCATAGACTAAAAACTCCTTTGCGGACACTATTCTAATGGGCATAAAGAGATGTCCCCTTTATGGCCCAACACCCCACATTGGAAAATGATATACAGGTGGAACCCAACCCCGTATAGAAACACAATACATGAATGTAACCTTGTACCGTGTTGAAAACTATACGTGGGAGGAAATTGACGACACATAGAAACCCGCAATGTGAGCAGAACCCTATCCCTCATAGAAACATGATACATAGGAAAACCCCAGGTCCACATAGTAATATGATACATGGATGGTCCCCTCACTCACATAGTGACATGCTATGCAGAGAGAACACCATTCCACATAATAATATGATACACGAAATGGGGTATCATAGTGTGCTTCACAATCCATCTCTCATCAATACCTTCCATAATATTTTCAAAATCCAAATTATTCCCTCCATGAACTAGTGTAATAGTATCAGACCAAGCCCACTTCCAAAGTCTCTTGACCTATATGATCATACCATTATAAACATCAGTAATTCCTCTCAAGACTACATTCCCATGGAATGAAAAGTCACATCTGTAACCCATACAACAAGGAAAACCCTCAAAATTCAGTCGGTTCTACATTTCCATAGTAACAAAGGTTCTAAACTTTGGGTGATAAAATTTATCTCCCAATTCATGGATGGGATTTCAAGGATCATGCTTACCTTTCCCTTCGATAAGAAATGATATCATCCTCTCATAACCAATTTTAGGGAATCCCTCCTAGGGTAATCCTATAGCCTTTCTTGCAGGAGGTGGTTCTCTTAATACTCTATCGCTTACCCTATGACATAGCATTATTGTTCACTAGATGTGACTATACTGATATCTAGAAATAAAAAAGGATACATAAAACAAAAATCCCTCTCCTTCTCCCTTCACACTTCAGGAATCATCCACTATTGGATCGAGTGGACTATCTGATTTTTAGATCTACTTCTTCTTCTTGTTTCTCATACTGAGCCTGACTCGTGTGGTATTCGGAGTTATCAATGATCCTCACATCAACATGATCCCAAAACCATGTATGCCTCCTATATGGTATAAAACCCATTCATATCCAAACCCAATGGTAAGCTTTCATGTGTAATCCCAAACCTAGTGGGTAGCTTCCATACATAAGCCCTAACCATATTATCTGCAGGCCTCCTATATGGTTTATGCTTCTACATACAAAACTACACTATCTAAGATTCCCAACTAACTAGGATACATAACAATCCACCTTGAGGTTCAAACCAAACACCCAAATTCACCCTAATGTTCTATGGGCCCCAACCCCAGTAGGGCCACATCCAACATGGGGACCACATCTCTTCCAGGTCCCTCGGGGTTCCTTGGCGTATGTCTCACACCATCATTAACCGGGCACATTTCACCTAGACATACTTACTGCAAGACATTAAACCACGAGGAATTTTCTATGTCATAAGACCTTAAAAAGGTGATGTCCCCCATTGGGTGGCACAGAATTACATGGTTTTTGATTCCTCTAATAATGATATATAGGTATCCCGTGTTATGGGTTTGATATCAATGTCAATACAAATTTTTTCTCCCTAGATGAGATGAAACTCCATAGAACCTTACTAAGTCTCTTAAAATCACCATCTTCATAATGAAAGACAAAGGAATCCATGATCTTTATATAAAGGGGTATCATTGATAGAGAACCTCAGATACATATAGATTATTTTGAACCCATTAATATTCGTGATTGATAATTACCTTAGTGTAATCCTTAGTATAAATATTTGGGAATGAATAAAGCATTCAATAACATATCTTAAATCTATAATGGATCCCAAGAGTAGGAAATAGTTCCCCCCAAAAGTGTGTGATGTGTTAGAATTCCCATCCTATAAACCGATGTGAGTAATTATGATTTGTTTTTTAAGTTCCTCAACGAACTCTTGGATTTATAAATTTGATCAAAGGGTAATCAAAGATATAATAACTATTGGGAATTTCCAACTTGACGAAGAAAACTAGTTGGAGTTCGTTTGAAGATGTTGCACCCAACGTCAATGATTGCACACAATTTAACCCCTTACAATCAACCCCTCATGCACAAATGGTCTGTATCAAAAAAAACTTATTATACCATACAATTCCTTACCTATTCACCTAGTAATGGAATGATATCATTTCCTGTGCACATGTACTGCATACTGACTCCACAAATTCAAGAAAATCAATTTCCATGTTAAATTTTCAATAATTGTTTAAAAATTTATTTCAATATGTAAATATGATCATTACTAAAATAATGAAATTCATGATATTATGTAACAATATCCCATAAAAAAGTACCTAAAATTTATTAATAATACATTCATGAGAAAACAACAAACATAGCGCCCAAAAAGATATTAATAACAAAATATTTTAAATGAAAAGGTGGTAAGATGTTATAATAGGATAATATATGATATTATAAAAATTGATATGGTTATGTCATAAATTATTAACATTTTTAATACCATTACAAAGGATATGAATCACATTCTACCCAAAGTAATCATGATATAAGGGATTTTGTTTCAATTTCTATTCATTGAGACATATAATAATATTATACACAAAATATATTATATATGGTGCATATAAATCCAATTTTACTTTTAATATCAGGAATCCTTTATACATCATGGTGGTAAAGAATTTTGTAACCCAATTTATTTTCATTGGGTCTATTACTTCTTCACTCTCATTGATATTCTAATATTATGTTTGTAATTAATTTTTATTACATTAATAATTATTTCTATTATTTTATTTTTATTTAAATTTTATACACATAATTGATTTATTGATTATATTTAAATTCAACATTATGACTATTTTAGTGGATTGTTATCTCAAACTATCTTCATTGGAGAATATATTATGTTATACATCTATAATATATTATGAGTTGTATCTTATTTCCCATTGATATTTTATAAGATAAATTTTATTATATGAATTAAATTTATTTAATAATTTTATTTTATCATGTTTATGGGGATTAGGATTCAATTGTTACCAAAGTTTTAAGAGATTGACATTTCAATCACAATTTTTCTGCGATGGTATATACATGAAATTCAATTAAAAGTCATTATTTTTTCATTATCAAATAAACCAATTTAATTTTATTCTCCAAATTTTATTCATGATATTTTAAATTTATAATACCATTTTACTCACTTTGGAGATTAAAATGATTGATAATATGTTATTAATAAAATCCTACATCATTTATATCTTTGGTAAAAAATAATTATTCTTCCTAATAAATATTTTCAAAAATTGTTTTTAAAAATGTTTTACTATGTGGTTTTTATGTAATTTTTATCCATAAATGTATTTTTAAAAATTATTTTTTTATGGATTATTCCATTAATTTTTTAAACAATATATTTTTTACTCGTTTACAAAAAAAGGTGAAAGGAATCTGTATTTTAATGTATTTTTCAAGACTAAATAATTCATGTCATCATAACCCCTCATTTCTTTAAATATTCATTTACATGATGAAAAACTAATTTTGAAAGATTTTTCCCTATTTTTATTGAAATTCGTTATTTTTAGTATATATTTTATGTAAAAATGGTGTATTCCTCAAACATTTTTTTAATGGTATTTTCATTTTATTTCTATTAATAAATACTAACAACCCTTTATTTCACATGGCCTCCCCTCATAATATTATATAATTGTTGAACCCTCTGTGAAATGGATATTTTAATTATCACAAATCATTGTTATTTATGCTTATACATAAATTTAGTTAGCTATTAATTCTGTTCTAAATGTGATTATATGTTTAATAATGTCTAAATATGTTCATATATGATTATTTATGGTGGGATATTGAACTAGAAGTGTTCTGGATTGAAGAGACACTTTGTGTGTATTTCAAGTTTTTGACTCACCGTTAGTTATCTTCTTGTCGCACCGATGAAAATTGGTCGCACCGATAAAGAACAGTCACACCGATGAAGAACAGTCGCACTGATAAAGAACGGTCGCACCGATGAGGAATGGTCACACTGATGAAGAACAGTCGCACTGATGAAGAACAGTTGCATCGATGAAGAACGGTCCCACTGATGAGAACAGTCGCACCGATGAGAACAGACACACCAATGATGAACGGTCGCACCGATGATAATGGTCACACAAATGAAAACGGTTTCACCGATGATAATAGTCGCTCCGATGACAACGGTGGTACTGAAAATACCTACCGATACCAATGCTGATCATATAAGCTACCGATACCGATACTGATCAAATGAGCTACCGATACCGATGATGATCACATGAGCTACTGAAACCTATGCTGATAAAATTACCTACCAAAAATGATGTTTATCAAATGACCTACTGATACTGATGTTGATCAAATGAGCTATTGATACCGATGCTGATCTCATGAGCTACTGAAGCTGATGCTGATCACATGACCTACCATTCTCACGACTCACCGATAGTCATGAAAACTATTTTAATTTCTATAACTCTTATTTAATTCTAACGGTGATATTTGATGTTTTTAATTAAATAAATGTTATTTAATGATAGTTTTTGATGTCAGGAAACCATACCTTGTAGATGTAAAAATTTATTCATTCTTTTTTCCAGATCTCATGGAATAATAAAAAAGATCTGCAGTTAAAAGGAAGAGATGAATGAAGAGAGAAAGATACAAGAAAGAAGGTGCACGTGTGTGAAGATATAGGGAACAAAAGGAAATAAAAAAGAACACCTGGAAAAATCAGAGAGCTTGAATCAGATCTTTCAGCTGAAACAAACACCAAGACTAGTAGCCGGGCCACACAGAAAATCAAATTTGAGAGTCTAAATATCTGCAGTTGAAAAGAACAACGATACTCTGTTTTGAGTCATCCTCACTAGAAAAGTTTTGACTTCCATCTGCAACATCAAAACGTGTCCAGACCATATCTGAAATTACATTGGGCTTTCCAAACTCTATTATTTCTAAAGTCATATCCCTTTGCTTAGCATTCTGAGTAGTGTGTCTGTGCATCTGTCTACTAAATATACACATTGTCTCCTGAGATGAACCGGAGGATATTAAATCCTCACACCAAACATTCTACATCTTATTATATCCAATTGTGAGTTGTGGAAGAGGTCAAGTGTAACCTGAATAGCCTAAGAGTTGTTGCTATTGTTTATCCCACGTAGAACTGTGGTAGAGGTCTTATGACTTGAATAGTTTCCGTACTATTATTTTCCCCGATCCAGGGTGTGGATCAAATTTATATAAATTTTTTGATAGGACTAAGTCTCAGCTTGAGACTAAACCTCCTGGTTACATCTTCTTTTCATCTTAGGTTAAGATTAAAGTATATTATACATTTTTTGAATTCCACTTCTATTTACTTTTAAATACAAATATATTTTAAATTCACTTTGATAGTTAAATTAGCAAGTGTTTGTAACTTTTTTAAATCAGTATATTAGATTTGAAATATAATTTAATCATTTAATTAAATTAACTGAGACCTAATAAATCTGTTGAGAATCTAATTGAACCTTTACAGTTTTATAAATTCACTATAGTTTACCTTGTTTTAAATTTGGGGATTTTAAGAGAAATATTTTTAACATAAATTTTAATTGGAACTTAATTCACCCCCCTCTTGAGTATCCACTCCGACCAACATTTGGTATCATAGGGTTAAATTGTTTATCAAAAAAATTCCAAACACTCTGTTTTTCAACTGTGATTTTATATGTATCTTAATGATCATAAATTTCTGTTAGTTCTAAATTTTATCTCTTTAAATATATTCTCTAAAATCTTATTATGGATAATAGACTTGATGGTGCTGGTACAAACAGGACACCCTTCTTTAATGGTTTTAATTATGCTCTGTGGAAACTTTAAATGAAAATTTATTTAGAGAGTATGGTATTCGATATCTGGACAACTATAGAGACTCAATATAAAATTCTAGAAACATAAAGAACTACTTGGGAAGAATCTTCTAAAACTTCTTACAATACTAATTGTAAATAAATGAATTCCCTATACTAAGCTTTAGGAGATGATGAATTTAATCGCATATCTGCTTGCAAAACTGCTTGTGAAATTTGGGATACCTTGGGTGTTTCTCATGTAGTAAAAACCAATGTTAAGGAAATGAGATTAAATACATACACAATTAAATATGATGATTTTAAAATCAAGCCTGATGAACCCATTTTTGGCATGTATCTCAGGTTCAATGAGATAGTCAACACTATGAGCTCACTTGGAAAAGTTGTTCTAGCAAACGAGAAAATTATAAGAATACTAATATGTCTGCCAGACAAGTGGAGGGGCACATCATTTTCAATTAGAGAATCATGTGATATCTGTGCTTCACCTGTTATGGAATTAATTGGAAATCTTATGATTTATGAGAAATAACTCAAGTAAACAAATAATAAAATGATAAACCAAAAAGGAATTCAGTGGATTTTAAGACTACTGTATCAAAGGGAAAGGATAAAGATAATGTTCATAAACATACTCAAATCTCAATAACTGAAAGTTCAGATTCTTATAGTGATGCTGAAATGGATTAGATAGCCATGAGATTTAAGAAGTTCCACAGGAAGAATAAATTATTCAGAAAATAAAACTACAAAGGTAAATCTGACAACAAAGGTCACTGGAAGAAAGATTTGAAAAACTCTGATAAGAGTGATGAGATTGTCTATTATGAGTGAAAATGGAAAGGACATGTGAAATCTGACTGTCCAAAATTAATGTTCAAGAAGAAATTTGAATACAGGGACAATATGTATAAGAATGATATGAAAGCAACATAGAGTGCTTCAGAAGATAGTTCAAGTGATTATAATTCTACTCAGGATGAAAAATCTCAGAAAGCTAACATGTGATTTATGAAAAACACATTTGAGGTAACACTGGACACTCCTACATTAAATTCATATTATTCTGGAGTTGATTCCGATTTTGAATCTGAAAATATGTCTAGTGAAGAGTTATTGGAATATTGTAATATGCTAGAAGAAAGCTGTAATGAATTAAAGGAAAAGTTTAAAACCTTGATGAAACATCATTCTTTGACCAGCTCTATTAAATCTTCCCTTGATATAGATAAAGATAAGAATGCTCAATTACTTAAGGAAAATACTGAACTGAAATTGTCCAATGATAAATTAAGTAAGGACTTTGAAAAATTCACAAATGGAAAATATACACTTACTCAAATTCTAGTTAAGCATGTAAAACCAAATTATACCACTGGTATAGGCTATAATCCTGGAAAGAGACAAATTACTAAAACTAGATTTATTACTAAAATCTGGATAGAATGCTGGTAGTTCTAGTTCTGGAAATTCATATGCTTCAACTAGTTACTCACATAGTTATAGATAAAATAAAGATTATCTTTCAAAATCTATTTATTATGTAAAATATTTGAGACCCATAAGATTAATCTGGGTACCTAAAGCTTTGCTTGCTAACATATCTGAACCCAAAAAAATCTGGGTACTAAAATCATTTTCCATCTAAACCTGTGTTGTAGGAATCTTTCTTAAAGAATTCACATAAGAAGGTATGGTACATGGAAAATGGATGTTAAAAGAATATGATTGGATATTACTCATGCATCAAGAGTTTAATCAAAATGTATGGAGGCCATGTCACCTATGGTGATAATTCTAAAGGAAAGATCATCGGCCTAGGCCATATTGGTAACACTGATTCAGTTTTAATTTACAAAGTCTCATTTGTTGATGGACTTAACTATAACTTGTTAAGTATCTCTCAATTGTGTGATGATGGTTTCAATGTTAAATTTGAAAATGATTCATGTAATGTTATTAATTCCAAAAATGTTTTAGTATATTCTTCTTTAAAAATGAAAATATTTATGTTGTTTATTTGAATTCTTTAGATGAACAAAATATTACTTGTTTAAATGATTTTCATAAAGAATCTTGGCTTTGGAATAGAAGATTAAGACACTGCAATGTTCATTAACCCAAAAATAAGACTAGGATGAACTTAGTTAGAGACCTACCTAAACTTGAGTTCCCAACTGACAATGTTTGTAATCCCTGTCAAAAGGGAAAACAACATAATGTTTCTCTTAAATCAAAGTAAGAAGTTTCAACTTCTCAACCTCTCGAGTTAGTTCAATGGACTTGTTTGGACCTTCTAGATATTCTAGTTTAAATGGGAATCACTATGTCTATGTCATAGTAGATGATTTTTCTAGATATACTTGTGTATAGTTCTTAGCTCACAAAAGTGAAGCTTGTTCTTTTTTTAAATACACCATGTCTGTAGAGAACCTTAGTGGACATAAGATTAAGTCCCAAAGAAGTGATCATGGTCGTGAGTTTTAAAATCATGAGTTTGAATCTTACTTCTCACACAATGGCTATAATAACAACTTTTCAGCCCCTAGGACACCTTAGTAGAATGGTGTAGAAGAGAGAAGAAATAGAACCCTGCAAGAAATTGCAAGAACTATGATAAATGAATATGATCTACCTATTTATTCTTGGGCTAAAGCTATGAACACACCTTTTTATATTATTAACAGAGTCTTTATTAGACCTATTCTTAATAAGACCCCTTATGAATTGTGGAATAATAGAAAGCCTAATGTTAGTTATTTTAGTGTTTTTGGTTGCAAAGCCTTTATTCTAAATAGTAAGGATAATCTTGACATGTTTTCTTATAAAAGTGATGAATGAATCTTTTTAGGATATTCAATTACTATAAAATCTTATAGAGTATTTAATAAAAGAACCAAGTGTGTGGAAGAATCTGTTCACATCAAATTAGATGAAACTGATCCACATGAACCTAAACCTACTCTTGAAAATCTTGAAGAATATTTGTCTGTTATGAACCTTAGTGATAAAAAAATGACCCTGATGAAAACACAACCAGTTTTGGTAACATTCAAGAATCTTCTCTTGGTGAACACGATCCTAGAGAAGAACCTAAAATTTCTAGTCCTACCATTACTAGATCAACTAGGATTATAAAGAATCATCCTTTAGATACTGTTGTTGGTAATATTGATAGAGGGACACAGACTAGAGCTTCTCTAAGAAACTAGGCTGAACATCAAGCCTTTCCTTCACAGCTATAACCTCAAAATATCAATGATGTAATCAATGATGAATTTTGGTTAATGGCTATGCAAGAAGATCTAAATCAATTTGAAAGAAACAAAGTCTGGGAATTGGTAGAAATTCATAAGGACACCTTGAATATAGGCACTAATTTTTTTTAGAATTAAGGTTGATGAATCAGGAAATATAGTTAGAAAAAAGTCAAGGCTAGTTTCACAAGGTTATAGTCAAGAGGAAGGTATAGACGATGAGGAAAACTTTTCACCTGTAGATAGATTAGAATCCATTAGAATATTACTTGCATATGCTGCTCAACTGAATTTAAATCTATATCAAATGGATGTTAATAGTTCTTTTCTAAATGTTTTTATAATTGAAGATGTTTTTGTTAAACGACCACCTGGATTTACAAACCCCCATTTTCAAAATCATTTTTAAGCTTTCGGAATCCTTGTATGGTTTAATAAAGGCTCCATGAGCGTGGTATGATAGACTTAAAAATTTTCTTATTTCTAAATATTTTTCTAATGGAATTGAATATCCCACTCTTTTTATTAAAATAATTTCTAAATATATTTTGATTGTACAAATATATGTTAATGATATTATCTTTGGATCTTTTAAAAATTATTAATGTACTGATTTTTCATAAAATATGCAAAATCAATTTGAAATGAGTTTAATGGGAGAACTCAAGTATTTTCATGGTTTTCAATTTTTTTAAAATTAAGATGGTATTATTTTAAATCAAATTAAATATATAAAATATCTTTTAAAACATTTAGGTTTGGATAGTAATAAGTGAAGTGATACACCTATGAGTACCACCTATAAGTTGGATGATGATGTAACTGGAAAATCAGTCAACAAGATATCATGTTCAGTGTATGCATGTGTGAAATATTTCAAGATAATCCTAAAGAATCTCATTTTATTGCTGTTAAAAGGATTTTCAAATATCTTAAACATACAACCAATTTAGGTTTGTTTTATCCTAATGGACAATCCTTTGACTTTTATTCAGATGATGACTTTGCTGGTTGCAAGTTAGATAGGAAGAGCACATATGGAACATGTTATATTTTGGTAAAGTCCCTGGTATCTTGTTGTATTAAGAAACAGAACTCAGTTGTATTGTCTACTGCGGAATAAGAATACATTGCTGCTGGTAGTTGTTGTGCACAGATTATGTGGATGAAAGACACCCTGTTGGACTATGGATATCAATATAGACATGTGTCTATAAATTGTGATAACAATAGAGTAATTAGAATCTCTAAGAATCGTATGTCTCTCTCTTGGACCAAGCACATTGATGTTAGACCTTACTTTGTGAGATATCATTATAAAAAAGGTGTTATTTCTCTGGAACTTATTGACTCTAAACATCAATTAGATGAAATCTTCACCAAACCCTTGATCTTAGAAAGGTTAAATTTTATTAAGCAAGAGTTATGTTTGATTGATCAATGAAACCGATTAGTGAAACCAATATGTAAAATCGATCAGTCAAACCAATCTGTAAAACCGATCAGTCAAACCGATAAGTGAAACTGATTAGTCAAACCTATCAGTGAAACCGATTAGTCAAATAGATCAGTCAAACCAATCAGTGAAACCAATCAATCAAAATGATCAGTCAAACCAATCAGTCAAACCGATCATTCAAACCGATAAGTGAAACCGATAAGTCAAACTGATAAGTCAAACTGATCTGTGAAACCGATCAATAAAATCGATCTGTGAAACCGATCTTTTGTTACCATTTATATCGTATAGTGCTTAACACTATTAGTGTTTGTCAAAAGTACTTTGTTTTACTTAATCGATATTATATTTAATATTTTCACCCTAAATGATAAATTTAATGACACGTGGCTATTTCTTGACCCAAAAACAATGACTCCTCATCTCCCGCCGAACCTTATTTTCTTACGAAACCTGAAACTCATGAACCTCTCGAACCTTTTTTAAATCCTTAAAAACCTCTGAACCTCTCAAAACTCTAAATGGAAATGAAAAAGAGAAAAATAAAGGAAACCGAAGGTTCCTCTCCAATGAAATGCACTCGAGGAGAATCGAGCAGCACAACTCAATGGTCTATAAATGCGGAATTATAGAATCAGATATTTCCGGACGAAAAGGAAGTGAGTTCCAAATGGGTGTTATCTAGAAAGTCTGCACTTTGGAAAGTTATGTAGATGCAAGGATAGAAATACTGGTTCTATGATAATGATCGAGTCTTCTACCTGAAGCTGGTGCATGAGTTTTATCTAAACTTATGTATTGTATTGGATGGAGCAGAAGCTGCAAGATTATCTTCAATAGTCAAAGGGAAAAAGATATATTTTTCTTCAAAGCAGTGGGATGAGTGGTTAGGAGTACCTCACAAAGGTAGATATGAAGACTATTCTCGTAATAATCCTCCTACAACTGAATATTTTTCAAATGAACTTACTATGGAGATGCTGACTGGAAATTCTGAATCAAGAAGGGTAATAGCTGTTGAGTTAGATGGTGAAAGTATAATTTTGTTTCAGTATATTCAGAACCATTTATGTCCTAGAAAAGGTGATTTTTTGCTGTTAAATATCATGATGTTTTTCAATTGTTTTTATTGCTAAATGATGCTAAAGTAAAATTGTGTAGATATTTTACTGTTTATATTTCTGATATGGAGAAACCATCCAAGAAAGGAACAAACTTCTTCTAGTCTAAGAAAATATATAGTATGTTAATGTTTTTGGAATGTCAGGAAGGTGAAGATGAGTGTATCTCATACAGTAGTAGTTTCTGTATTAACAATGATATCTGTAAAAGCATGAAAATCAACTGGAATATCTGGAAGAAGGCATGGGTTGCTGATGAAGAATAGTTGTATGACTCCTTAAATCCTACTGTTCATCCTAAGAGACCAAAGGGAATGAGAGATCCCGGTTTAAAACCGGATGAAGAAGATGTTTATTCTGATGAGGATGAAGAGAGAGTAACTCCAAAGGACACTGGAGAGTGCAGCAAGGACAAAGAAGAGGAAGCCATAACAGATGATATTGTGGATGTTGAAATGGAACCTGAATCACCTCTTGATGATAAGAGTGATCCTGATACAGTAAGTCCTAAGAAAAGAAGAATGGAATTTGGACCAAATAGTCCACCTCTCAGGTTACATGAGTCAGAACCTCTTCTAGGTGATGAAGAAGAAGTTGAAACTGAAAAATAAGATTCTGAGGAGTTTGAATCCAGTAGTAAAGATAGTACAGATGAAATTTCAATAAATAATAATGGAAATGATGATTATGGTGATGATGATTATGGAAATAATGATGATGGTGGTGATGATGATGATACTATTCAACCAGTAGATGGTCAAAATGTGATCCCAGATGATCCACAACCACAACTAGTTGAAGAAGAACATGTTCCTAAGGCTAAAAGAACAATGCAGACATATATTGATGTAGGTGAAGAAATCTCACATGAAAATTCTGGAAAAGATGACTTTTTAAAGCCCCAATATACCTCTTGTAAAGCTACATGAGAAGAACACCCAGGTTTTGTTGTTCTTGGTTTAGATTATTCAGAAGAAGAAGAAGAATAAGGGGTACACAAATCAAGGGCATGTTTTTCAGTTAAGGCTAGACTAGTATCTGAGAATGTGAAAGTGACATCAGAAAGACCTGGTCTTTCAGTTTCTTGATCAGAGTTAGACAGATTTAAAGATGAGTTGCTCCATGAAGTTATAGAGACAATAAAAGATGAATTATCTCATGATCCTGCTCCTACTCCTGTGAACTTTTTTGAGGTTTCAACGGATGCTCTAACTCAGAGAGTGGTAAGTATCATCAAACCAGACCTGTGCATTATAGGTGAGATGATTGGCGGGCATATTACCTCTATGAATCAAACACTCAAGGATTTATGCAGTGGATTAATATCTCTGTCAGGTGAGTTTTGATCAACCATCACTGGTATGACGGATGTTTTGTGAAATTTGATTGAACACTTGAAGAAATATGATTTGAGGAAGTTCAAGGCTGAGATAACTCAGGTTTTTGCTCAATCTAGCTCCTCCAAGGTGAACAAGATTATTGGTCATGAGGTCAATGATTTAAAGGATGTTATAAAACAAGAGTTAGCTTCACTTTGACATATTTTTGATTGGGACTCATTTAAATAAATGAAAGAAAATAGTGATCATATTCACAAGATGGTGATGCTTTATTAAGCTAATTCTACGAAGGCTCAGAAAGAAATCAAATAAAAATTGGATCACTATTTATCTAAAATCTATACCAAGCATGAGTTGAACCATTAGTTTAATGTCTTGGTTGACAATGTGAGACTTCCTCCAGTCACACAAGCCTTTAAGGCTTAGGTACATCAATTGAAATATTTTACTCATACTCTGGAGAATTTCATGCAGAACAAGGATGACTTTGAAAAGGCTATGAAATATGGTGGTGAAGTAATTCATGATTTTATCAATCTACTCAAACAGTATCATCATGTGGAAGAAAAGGCAATTTTTCTTCCTACTACAGAGCCCCTCAGTTCATCATATGTTGCTCCTGGTTAGATTTTAGTCTCTCAAGCTCTTTGAAATATTCGTCCAGTCATTCAGCAGCCAACCTCAGGAACATCTTCTACTCCTCAGCAAGTGACCTTATCACCCACTGTGCTACTAGATCGAGCTATGCTACCTCCTCTCTCCATTAGGCTAGATCAACCTTCCACAAATGCACCATCTGGCCCATCCATTCCTCTCATTACTAAAGGGAAGGCTCCTTTGCACCCAAATAAATAGCTCTGTCTATTATTCTTCATAGGCTGTCTTTTCTGTGTACTTTTTTTGGTGGTTATTTCAATGGAAATTTATTCTATTTCTCTCTATGAAATAATTTTCTTTTTGATAATCCCAAAGGTGGAGAATGAATCATATTATATATCTTATATTTTCTAGGAAGCATATATGGGGGAGAATATCTAAGGGGGAGAAATGATGACTACTTAAAATATCACTTTGTTTATGATCTGGTGCATTCTCTGATGACATGTTTATCTTTGGTCATATATTTTGTTTACATAGGGGGATCATACTGAATGTTACATCCTTTCAGCTCTTTTCTTTTATGCCATAGATTTGTGATTATCAAAAAGGCAGATATTGTTGAACCCTCTATGAAATGGTTATTTTAATAATCACAAATCATTGTTATTTCTGTTTATACATAAATTTAGCCAACTATTAATTCAATTCTAAATGTGTTTATATATGTTTAATCAGGTATTCATGTGTTTATATATGATTATTTAGGGTGGTCTACTGACCTGTAAGTGTTCTGGATTGAACGAACACTTGGTGCATATTTCATGTTTTTGACTCACCGTTAGTTATCTTCTTCTCGCACCGATGAAGAACGGTCGCACCGATAAAGAATGGTAGCACCAATGAAGAATGGACACACCAATGAAGAACAATAGCACTGATGAAGAATGGTCACACTGATGAAGAACGGTCGCACCGATGAAGAATGGTGGCACCGATGAAGAATGGTCACACCGATGAAAACGGTCTCACTAGTGAAGAAAGGTCGCACCGATGACAATGGTCGTACCAATGATGAACGGTCGCACAAATGAAAATGGTTTCACCGATGATAATGGTCGCGACAATGACAATGGTGGAACTGAAAATACCTACTGATACCTATGCTGATCACACGAGCTACCGATAGCGATGCTGATCACATGAGCTACCGATACTGATGCGGATCACATGAGCTACCGAAACCGATGTTGATCAAATAACCTACCAAAACCGATGCTGATCAAATGAACTAGAACTACCGATGATGATCAAATGAGCTAACGATACAAATGTTGATCTCATGATCCATAGAAGCCAATGCTGATCACATGACCTACCGATCTCATGACTCGCTGATAGTCATGAAAACTGTTTGAATTTCTATTAACTCTTAGTTAATTCCAATGGTCATATTTGATGTTTTTAATGCAATAAATGTTATTTAATGATAGTTATTGGATGTCAGGAAACCATACCTCGTACCTATAAAAAGGTAATTATTCTTTTTGGAAGATCTCAGGGAATAAAAAGGATGATCTGTAGTAAAAAAAGAGCTGAATGAAGAGAGAAAGATACATGAAAGAAGGTGCACGTGTATGAAGTTCCAGGGAACACAAGGAAAACTAAAAGAACACCAGGAAAAATTAGAGAGCATGAAGATGATTTTATAGATGAAACAAACACCAAGACTAGTAGCCACACCTCACTAAAAATCATATGAGCAAGTCTAAATAGTTGCAGCTGAGAAAAATAGTGATACTCTATTTTGAGTCATCCTCGCCAGAAAAGTTTTGACTTCCATCTAAAAAATCAAAACGAGTCTAGAGCATATCTGTAATTACATGGAGCTTTCTAAACTCTTTTATTTCCTCTTTCATATCTCTTTTCTTAACATTCTGAGCAGTGTGTGTGTATATTTGTCTACTCTAGATACACAATGTCTTTTGATCTGAACTGGAGGATATTAAATTCTCACACCAAATATTCTACATCTTCTTGTATCCTGCTATGAGTTGTGGAAGAGGTAAAGAGTGACCTGAACAAAATGAGAGCTATTGCTATTGTTTTTTACCATGTAGAACTGTGGTAGAGGTATTAAGACCTGAACAGTCTCTGTACTTTTATTTTCTCTAATCGAGGGTGTGGATCAAATTTATATAAACTGTTTGAGAGGAATATGTCTTGGCTTTAGACTGAACCTCTTGGATAAATCTTCTTTGCATCTTAGTCTATGTTTAAATTATATTATATATATTTTTAATCCTTCTTATATTTACATTTA
The DNA here is from genome assembly GCA_963277665.1 of Viscum album. Lineage (NCBI taxonomy): Eukaryota > Viridiplantae > Streptophyta > Magnoliopsida > Santalales > Viscaceae > Viscum > Viscum album. The sequence continues at coordinate 229,836,379 of OY728162.1, forward strand.
AATACAAATCTATTTTAAATTCATTCTGATTGTTAAATTAGAAAGTGTTTGTAACTTTTGTAAATCAGTATATTAGCTTCAAAATCTAATTTAATCCTCTGATTAAATTTTCTCAGACCTAATTAATATGTTGAGAATATAATTGAACCATTATATTTTTACAAATTCACTACAGTTTAACTTGTTTTAAATTGGGGGATTTTAAGAGAAATATTTGTAACCAAAATTTTAATTGGTGCTCAATTCACCACCACCCTTTGAGTATCCACTCCAACCAACAATAATGATACCATAATTATTATTAATCTAGATATTTTACCATTATTTTGTCCAAGGAATGTTTTTTTATTCTCATTCTAGATTTTTTTTGTAATCATTAACATTTCATTGAAATATTCAAATTTTTGTGATCATTGCACATATATTGTAACACCTTGAGTTTTTGTGGAAATTTTTTGTGTTGAATAAATTAAATTTTCATTTATTCATTTCAATTCACTATGGAAAACATTCCTTTCACATGAAATAATCCTCGCATATGCTACACGCAACACCAAATTGGCATATGTTAAAACCATAACTGAGTTTCTACGAAACATCATTTTATTATTTTAATTATTTAAATTAGATAATTATAACCAAGATGTTAAAAATTAAAATATTAATAGTTATAAATACATTTCAAATAATTTTTATAATTGTTTTATATAAATAGAACATATTGATAATAAAAAATATAATGTTTGGTAGTGTATTTATATGTTTAAAAATACTATTTTCTCAAATGAACTTAGTCTCATGTAATTATCTGAAAAACACTTAAATTATGTTTAGAATAATTTAGAAATTGAATTTAATAAAATTAAATTCAATTTTGATTTTATTTTATGGTGGATTTTGTGGACTTTTCTGAGAAACTTCATTTTTGGACGAATAGTGAAAAATATTGAATTTTAATTCAAAACAGATTTTTCATCTAATATATTCCTAAGGATAAATTATATTTTAAATTATTTTCAAAATTTAATTAGATATAATTTTTATTAATTTATACAATATAGTTCAGTGATATCAATTTCCCTTTGAACGTAGATATAAAAACATAGAAAACTATTGAATTTTTTTACTTTAAAGACCCACATTATCGACCTGACTGTGGGATTAATTTTAAATTAATTTCTACCACTTCATTGTTTGGAATTTGGAAAAATGGATTCAATTCATGGAATTATAAATTTTTTTAATTTCTAATAATTTAAACTTATAATTTTTACCAAAATTATTATTGAATGTAAATAAAATTAATTACATTGATTAAGGTAAAATTAACCTTTACTGTGGACTAAACCATAAATTCATGACCCAAAAGACATAGAAACTTGTCCAAGATCCATTTATTGTCCATATTTTAAAACTATACTCAATTGTATTTAATGTATTCCATTATTTGATAATATTGAGATGGGGAAAACGTGGGAGAAATTCCTTTTCCATAGATTTATAAGAGTGTTACTCCTTCTTCACTATAAAAGTCCTCGTTTACTACACTTCTTGAAACCTATCAAACCACATAGGTTCAAAAAAATTATGATAAAATGTCCTCCCAAAAATCCTTACTTCCTCTTATAATCCTCTCCTTGGATAGAAGTAAATATAAGGAATGTTTTTGGCATAAGACAAATGGAGTTACCTGATTAAGAGGTAACATCTTCTCTCACGCTCCTTTCCATTATTTTATTTTTCAACCACCACCGCTCTCTTAATTTCATAATTGTATAAAAACACCTTTATTTTAAATATAATAATATTTCGTTATGAAAAGGGTTCTACCTATACTTTAACACACCTCCATCTAATGGGTAGCACGCATACTGTTCAAATCTACAGTGAACTACCGCCTCACAAAATGATAATTGTTAATTTTTCATTTTCCACCTCTCATGGTGGAAATTATAATGGAAACTATGTCTATATATTTAATATATTATAGTTATTACTTAATTAATATTCACTAATCCTTTTAAACAAAAAATCTTTATACTTTCCACTGAGTGTAAATATGATAATTTCATTTTAGGAAGTGCGGACTACTGCCCCCTCAAAGTGATGTGATTCGTTCACATACTCCTTGGAAAGTATTAATGATGATTTCAGTGAAATCATTGTATATATATATATGAAATAATAATTATAATTAAATTATAATTGATATATGTATACATATATTTCATTTTCTTTCTTCCATTTAAAATGAAAAATAAAAACGGAAACCTCATTCTTGCATATGTACGGCTTGTCGTCCCCATGAACGGTGTATTCTATTTCATACTTATATATTATAAAGGTAATTAAAATTAACATAAAATAAATATACATGATATTTATATAATATTTTATATTATATAAATCCTGATATAAGTTTATACACTAAAAATATAACAAATTAAGACACATGTGAAAAACAAAGCAAATATTACCCGAAGTGAAACAATAATATATAATTAAACAAAGATAATATTGAGTAATAATTATAAGAACCCACACTAAAAACATTACATAATCTTCAATTAAATGAATAATTTACATTTAGGATCTTTTCTGGTTTAGATTTTTAGATAATTAGTCCATAAATATAACATTACATCTCAAAAATTACTAAATAGACACTTATAGTCAGTTTCCATTTTTTTTCATAAAATAAATACTCTTGAAGTAAAGTGTCATGTCTAGTTCCATGTATTAGGCAGCATGAATTTTCCTTGATCCCATCCTTAACCCTATTCATCTTTATGTCCTGTGAAAAATATTTCAAAACATGGGATGAGCATAAAAATCTCAGTAAGGGTTATAAAATAAATAATGAAAACATTATTACATCAAAACATACGATTTTAAACATACCTCATGAAATCATAATACTTATGAAAAACACATAGAAAACATAAATCATAAAGGTAACTTTTTGAACACATAACATAATTAAGTTGTAGATTTTACAGCTACGTAGGGAGTTACATTTGGAATACCCATCACAGTATATTCCCTAAATATCTTAAGAGAAAAATTCACGTTCACCTCTGTCACATTACCCAATGAATTAGAGAGCTATCTTGGGCTCACCCACCCTAGATTTATCATGTAACCACCCATATATGTAAACGATTCCCAAGAACCATAACATATTACCAAAACATAAAACAAACATAAAGGAAAGAAAAAATTTCCACATTTCAATCACAATATAGCATTTAAATATATTGAAATAAACAATCCATTTTCAATACCAAAATACATAAAAGAGTATATGGTATTTATTTTCCATTTAAAAAAATTACCTCTTGTTGATGAATCCCTAGATCAAATAATACTCGTGGTGGTGGAAAATGTCGTTGCCACCACTTATGTTAAAAGAAACATTCTTTTTTATCTTTTAGTAAAACGCCTCATCAAAAATGATTACCTCTAGAATGAAATAAAATTTCAATGGTGTTTATACATAGTATAATATAAATTCATGAATAAAAAAATATTCCTATATGAAAGGAGATTGAGATGATGTCCCTTACCCCTTGTCCGACTTGACCCGTTCATTCTTTAATCTCCTGGATAATGAACTAAAGTTATTTTTTTCTTGCTTAATAACTTTTTTAAAGTTTATTTTTCTTTTTATATCTCTTATTACCATGGTATAACTATTATGTTGTCATTTAAGTTAATAATGGTCATTTGGTAGATATTTGGTACTTAAGTCAAAAATGAACTTCTTATAATTACAGGTTGTTCATGTTTTCACATGTCCATTATATATAGAATGATATTCATGATGAATGTATCATATATATCCTATAAATATATAATTATATATATTTACAATAATACATTACATTTGTATATAATAAATGAAATTCACTGTTCATGGAGACGATAAGCTGTAAGTACGCATGAACAAAACTTTCATTTCTATTTCATATTTAATGGAATGAAAATATAATGATTCATAGGAATATTATAATTCTAGTATAATAACATATATAATTTCATTAAATCCACCCTTTTTTATGTTCCACGTATGACATGAACGAGTCATATCACTTTGAGGGGGTGGTAGTCCATAATTCCTCAAATGAAATTATAATTTTTCCCCACTATGGAAACCATAAATGTAATATATAAATCAAAAATACAGAATCAAAGAAATAATATAAATATCATAAATATCATATATAAATATAGTTCCACATTAATGGGCACCATAAGATGTGGTAGGAGAAGATTGAACAATCATTGTTTCAAGAGGTAGTAGTTCACCATCCAGAGAAACAGTATGTTCTTTTTCCATTAGATGGAGGTGTGTGTAAGTTTATTTCAAATACTCCTTATATAAAAAACCTAGTATATTTAGAATAATGGTGTTGTTAAAAAAGAAAGTAATAAAAAGAGTTTAGGTGGTTGGAGAAGGAAAATAAAACGAAATAACTTAAGAGAAGACATTACCTTTAAATCGGGCAACTCTCATTGGTTTGATCCACAAGGATTTATTGATGTGCCTTATACCTAAGGGAAGGATTATAGGAGGAATAGAGTGATTTAGGGTGCTTAATTGGGTATATGATGGATTCTACAATGGGCTTGATAGGTGTGAGTAATGAGTTATATGTGAGGTCTTTTTATAAGGGGGGGGGGATCTTTTGGAATGTTTGAAAAAATTATTTTATTATATAATGATTTTAAGTTTCTAATAGTCCAAATAAAATTAAAGTAGAATATAATATGACGATTTTTTGAAATAAAATAGTCTAATAATAATTGTACATGTTTTGGGTGTTGTTTTAATCTTTATAATCTTATTCATTTTAATCATTCATTAATGAGATAAACACTCCATCATTATTGTGTCATAAATAATTTTAATAATTTTATGTATAATAATTATTTAAAAAATATCATGATGTAGTTTATATTTTTAGCTTTTAAATTAATATTTATAGTCTAAGATATAACTTATATATCCCTAGGTAAAAAATTATTTAATAAAAGATATATGTTACTGTCATTTTTGTCTTCACTTTAAATTAATTAATATAATGTGTCATTACCACTCTTATGTGGCTCCATGGGGTCCCATAATCGACCCAAATATTCCCATATTTGTAAATATATCATCTAATATGAATAGTACACATGATATGGTAATTTAATTTTGTAAAAAAATTATTTTTACCTTTAATTACCTTATTTACCTTTAACTGCAGTAAATAAAAGTCATAAGCTACTATTCATCAAAAATTATTTTTATCTTATTGAAAAACATTTTACTTACTGATAACAACAATATATTTTAGATTTTTGGAATTCACTTCATAGAAGTGGGAAAATATCATTTAAATGAAAAAGATGGTTTTTTACTATAACTCAGTATCATCATTATTCATCAAAAATTGAAGGTTTTCAAAAAAAACCAACAATTTATCCAAAGAAATATTTAATATTATGAATTAAAAAATGAATTATAATTTAAAAAATTCAAAACATATAAGTTTCATTAATTAATTTAAAATTAATTCCTGTTGTCAAAACAAAAAGCGTTTTTTTAAGAAATATTAACTATCAAAAGATTAACACTTGTTTCTGTCCAATTTCAATGTGAAATTACATACAATGACCAAAAATGTATTAAATGGGAAAAATATAATATAATTAAACTTTAAAGGCAATTAAAGAGATAATATAAACATATAAATAAATTATATTAAAATAAAGTTATGAATTAAAATGCAGTATTTTTCACTATTAATTAAAAAATGAATTTTATCTAAAAAATATCAAAAATTTACCGAAAGTAAATTTTGATGTCCTGATTCTAAATAAAAATATTATTTTGTCAAATGGAACATATAAAAGTGTCAAAAATAGTATTTTAAGAGAGTTCACCATCAAAAAGTGGAAAATTGGATTTTTAATGAATATTATAGTATTTATGCTTAAAATCAGACTCTTTCTTATTTTAAGACTATAACATTTTTTGGATAAATGTAAATACATTTAACAAATATTTATAATCATATTGTAGTCTATTCTGTTCATTCCCTCCAATACAATATTTAGGCGTTAACTACTATTTAAAATAATATTATGTTATTATTTTTCTGTATGAGTCAACGTTGTGTGCAACATAATATTTCAAAGAAACCTGTTGTTACGTATCAGGTGCGCCATCGAAACTAACATCCCCTTTAAATTAAAATGAATACATAATTCACAAATTTTAATAAATAAGAAAATTTATTCTTCTTTATTAACCTGGGATGTTATAATAATCAAACCATATATGATATTAGATATAATAATATTGTTGTTTAAAATATATAATTAAAATATATTTACTATATTGGAATCATTTATGATTACGAAGAGAGTGAAGACTCAAGGTAAGGGAGTTTTATCACATGTTTTATTTTGGTGCCATACATTCTTTATTCACCACCCATTCCTTTTGTGTGATGCGTATACTGCCCATATATGTATTATATTTTTATTATAAATAATTTTATGGGTATTTACATATCCATTTTATGATATTTATTTCCTGGGGCCAAAGTTTCAAAAGTTACCAAATAGGTAAAATTGTTTTGTATCGATTTTTTTCTTTGAACCTCATTTTTTGTTATGCACCTATATTAATTTTTGAGGTGTATATACATCCATTTTACCTGTTATATCATAAATATCAATTTTTATGATATTTTAAACTTCATTTAATTTTCTTCTCTTACATGGAGAGTATGATCCCATGTAACCAAGTTGTAAGAGTTTATTGAAACAATCTCATCGGTTTTCAAGATTCTAAATGATAATTCTTCTCTGTTAAACTATTTTAACATATCTCTCAAGAACACTCATGAGTTTCCTTATATTATGTTTATTCAATATATATACATGATTTGGTATCATTTTTTCACTCTTTGTTTCTTAAGGGGATTAAGAAATATTTTTTGGAAAATCTAACTGTATTTATCCCTTCATTAATAAAACTATTTTATTTCAAAAACCATATTTTCAAAAATGTTTTAATTTTTTTTCAAATTACCCTGGAATATAATTTTTAAGAAAAAATGATTTTAATTGTTTTTCAAATAATACATTATATGTTTTCAGAGAAAATTCCCATGAGAATGGTTTTCATAAAGTTTTATCACTAGTGATGATACTGGATTTTACATTGAAGTAATGTCATCACAGTTTTTCTAAAACAACACCAATAGTATTTGAGAAAATTTTTTCCGTTGATTTTATAAAAAAATGACACCAAAAAAAAATTTGAGTGGTTTTTGGAATCATTTTTAATAGAACCGATGCAAAACAAAACTCAAAAAGAATGATATATTGCGTATGTTTTTCAAAATACTGATGCCATAAATAAATTAATAATGTTTTGGTATCTGTTTTTACAAAAAAGGATTCCATTAATCACAAACTCTGGGTCTTTCAGCATTGGTTTTTAGAAAAACCAATGACATATGTTAAAAAAATTATGGCATCAGTTTTTCGGAAAAGTGACACTGTATATTAAAAAAATCATCATCAATTTTTGGGAAAACAATACATGAAAAGTTTTTCCAAACTCTTCAGCATCGGTTTTTGTAAAAACTAACATCGAAAGACTTTTAAAAATAGTCTAGATGAGGAACCCCGCATGTTTTTTTATCTCTGAAAGCTAAACTGCAGTGACTCCTCTCGACTCAAGACAACTTCAAAGGAATATTTTTTATCTCAAATGACCATTCCTGTTGATTTCCTTCCATTTTCATGATCTATGGTTTGTGTTCTTGATTATCTCCCCTTGATTCATCATGTATGGGTTATTTTTTTCCAATTACTATTTTCAGCGACATTTAACCACTGTTTGATTTTAGTTTTTTTGTTCATATTTATTTTCTATTTTTATAATCAATTTTTTGTTTAGATCTTGTACTGTTTAATTTTCCAAATAATTCCATACATAAATATTCTTATTTTGATCTATTTTCATTTTTAACTCTGGATTTTGTATGTTTTTTAAAATTTTTAAGATAAATTAGTTATCAATTAATTAATTTTTTGATTTTAATCAATTATTAGTTTATAGTTTATTATAGATTTATTGCAACATGGTCAATATTTATCCCTAAAAATGATCATCCCATACTTATAGGAACATAGATTTAATATTTACTTCATATGAAATTCTAGGTAGGTTTCATTACTATGATATTTAAAATTAAATAATATACCTTGTATGATTCATTAGATTTCCTTTTACATACCATGATTTTTTTTAAACACAATATTATCCTTTTTAGGTATTTGATAAGAATTATTTTTTTCACTGAATTATTCTATTATATAATTATCATGTATTGAATACATTCTATGCTAGAGTGTTTCCAACTTATTTTGTCACTTTCTATGCATATTTTTGATGATGGTGCTTCTCTAGCATGTCTACCTATAATTGTTGCAGTGTGCATGATTTCGACAGATTTATTAATGGTTCCCATGTGATTTAAAAATTTATGCGATTAATTAGTAATACATGGTTGTATTCCATGAATCTATACATAGAAATCATATTTTCTTTTATTTCTAACTTGTGATCTCATGCCCAGATATAATTTCCATGCACTATTGGGTCAAATAAAACTCTGGAATCAAACTAATTGAAGTAAATTTATAATTTATCATAGAATGATAGAAAACCTATAGATTCAATGGTGTATTTTATGAGGAGTTGTGTTTTATATTAATATAATATGATTTAAACAGGAATGTATGTTTTTATTGGGTTTCCTCTGTTAGTATAAATGTTCTCTTTATTATTATTATTATTATAATAATTTCAGGATATAATAAAATAATAATAATAAATAAAATGTGTTGTATGATATAAAAATATAGTTATATATTTAATTTCTTTTGTCATAATTTTTGGAGTTTTATGATTTATTTCACGTATAATATGAACATTCACTCAAATTATTATTTCATATTATTAATAATAAGTAATTATTCTCTTGTTAAATTAATGAAATATTTAGCACATTTGACAAAAGAAATATATAAATAATGTAACAACTATATAAATAAATTAATAAAATTTAGAATATTTATATTATAATTAAACTATAATATGAATATAACACAAGTCTATAATATTAAAATAAAATATTTACTATTTGTAAATTTTTTATATTTTATGTTTTCTATATGATTATAAATATTTTTTATTATATGTGTTTCTGTTTACAACTTATCTGTAAATATATATATATATATATATATATTTAAATGTTTAGAATTATTAATATATTCACCAATTCTATTGTGATATCCAATATTGAATGGATCATAACTGGATACATTTATATAGAACCACTAGTGTATATGAATAAGGAGTTGATGAATTTAGGGGATTTTCTAAATGAAATATTCAGAACACTGATTTTATTTTTTGTCCATGTGTAAATTGTTTGAATATTAGAAAGTTAAAATCCATATAAATAAAGAATCATCTCATTTGTTATGGTTTTAGCCTTAATTATACATGTTTGATCTAACATGGTGAAAGAACTGAAAATTCCACATCTAATGTTGATGACAATATTCATAATGAGGCAGATGATCTCTTTGAAGAATTAATTCATTATTTAGGTGTTTAAACCATAAAAAATAGCAAAAATTGGATGGTTTTACGGTGATTATGAGCAACCACTATTCCCAAGTTGTAGAAAATATACCGTATTATTAGCAGTTTTGAGATTAGTTAACTTAGAAAAAATGGGTGGAGTGATAAATGTTTCTTCAACTTACTTATGCTTCTAAAAGAGATAATTTCATTAGGTAAGGAGCTTCCAGAATCCAATTATGAGGTGAATAAAATATTATTCCCAATGAGATTGGGTATAAAAGGATACATGATTTCCCCCCTAATTGTGTACTTCATAGGAAAGAATTTGAAAAATTATCAAGTTGTCTTACATGTGGGAAATCACTCTAAAAGATATATGGGAAAGTAAAATCAGATTCATTCTCAGGTATTGTCATCTAACGTCTTGAAAAATCAATTTTATACATTGTAATAAAATCCTCTAATATTTTTTTGTATAAAATTATCATAATTCAACTATGATTCATTATTTGGTACAAGAATAAAAATTCCAACTAAGGAAATTTGGTACCATCATTTAATTCTTCATTTGAAGCGTCTATTTTCAAATTCATTTTACACAAAAAGGTTAATATGCCATTCATATGAGCACATCTCTGATGGTAAATTACATCATCCTGCTGATTCACCACAGTAGAAGAGTCTTGATAAAAAAATCAATATTTTGGAAGTGATGTTATAAATCTCAGAATGGGAGTGTGTACTGATGGAATGAATCCATATTAGAGCCTCAATGGCCAACATAGTTCCTAGACTATTTTTCTGGTGGTTTAAAACTTGTCTCCATATCTATGTATGAAGAAAAAATATATTACAATGATCCTAATGATTTTTGGACCAAATCAACCAGGAAATGATATTTATGTGTATCTTTCACCATTGATGGGTGATTTGAGACTTCTATGGTAGGAAGGTGTTAATGTTTTCGATGCATACATGAAAGATTATTTTCTTTTATGTGCTATGATAATCTACCCTATTAACAACATTCCTACTTATGGAAACTTATCTTGATATAGTGTTAAGGGAAATAAATCATGTCCAATTTGTGAATAAGAAACATCATATTATCAATCGAAGAATGGAAGAAAGACAGTGTACATGAGACACTAATGATTTTTAAGAATTGATTATCCTAATCATATATTTAATAAATAATTAAATGGTTTACAAGAATAAAACCTTCCCGCTCGGCCATTGTTAGCATAAGAATAGTACGACAAGGTGAAAAATATTGATTTGACATTTGTATAGAAAAGATGTTATGGTCTTCAATGAAATATCTGGAAGAAGTAGTCTACTTTTTTGAATTACCATATTAGATATTTTTAAAGATAAAACATAACATCGATGTTATACATGTTGAGGAAAAAATATGTGATGGTTTTGTTAGAACTTTGTTAGACATAAAAGGAAAGACAAAATATGGATTTCATGCTACATTGGACATGATATTTATGATAAATATTTGGATTTAGCTCCCACTGTGAAAGGAAACATAACATATTTACCTCTAGATTGTCACATATTAAGAAAACTAGAAAGATAATTTTTTTCAGTGTCTTCATGGTATTAAAGTGATCAGTGATTTTTCTTCGAATGTGAATAACTTGGTGTCATTGAAGGATTGTAAATTAGTAGGTATGAAATATCATGATTTCCATGTATTGATGTAGAAACTTCTACTAGTAGAATTTCATGGTATATTTCCAAAAGCATTCAGAAATTCAGTCATCAGGTTATGTAATAGTTTCAAATCAATTTTTCACAAATTCATTGATCCTAATTTTTATGATTTTTTGGATAACGAAGAAACTATTATTTTTTGTCAACTAGAAATGTATTTCTCATCGACATTTTTTGATATAAATTTCATCTACTGATTCATTTGGTGTGTGAGATAAGAATATGAGGTCCAGTTTATTTACAATGGATGTATCGGTTTGAATGATATATGAATAATATGAAGGGATATGTTAAAAATAATTATCGACCAGAGGCCTATATTGTTCAAAAATATGTATTGGAAGAGGTGATTGAGTTTTGTACTAATTATTTTTATGAGGTGGAGCATATTATTCTCCCTATATCTTAACATATGACCATTGATAGTGAAGGTAGAGGGGTTCTAGGATTAAAGGTAAAGTTTATTCCACGTGATGAAGAGATGTAGGAACATTTATATATTTTGAACAAGACAGATGAGGTTCAATCATATATATCTTGACATATTTCTAAATTAATGTTATGATATCACAAAAAAAGAATAGTGGTTTATTATTGAGCATAAGAAGACATTTGTTCCATGCTTTAAAGAGAAATTAACCACAGATATATCTGAATCAGAAACATTGAAGTTGTTAGTAGTGGGACTTATCTTAATGTGATCATGTGGTCTAGTTTTGATATTATTGGTTAAACATTTTACACACAAAAATATGGATGAAAAGAGTACCATTCATAATAGTGGTGTGATGGCTTCCACTGAAGTAGTGCATTTTTTTATTTCCAAAGATAAAAACCCAATTTCTTTATCAACTCCGTATTTTGGAGTTCTTGAATACATATAATAAATTGATTATATTAAATTTTGAGTCACTGTTATTAATTGTAATTGGGTTGATAGTAAGAGTGGTGTGAAACATTATGAATATGGGTTTAAAATGGATTATTTGAATAGATTTAATTATAATGAGGAAACATTTATCATAGACACTTGAAAAACAAATATTTTATGTCATTGATCCATTGAATGATCAACATTCCATCATTATTCAAGGAAAAAGATACCATTTGGGTGATTAGGATGATGCTGATGATGTTATTGATTTTCATGGGCCTTATTTATCAATTATTCAATTTTCGAATGATTATAATGAGTATAAGAGAGACATAATGCATGTAATATATAATGATCATAATAAAGGAATATAGGAAAACACTAAAATTGTCAGCTTATTTTTCTAGAAAATATTTCCTTTTTTTTGAAACATACAAATGCATGACTATTTTTTAATTACTTATTTTTAATTTCTTGTTTCTGAATATTCTGTTTTCTAATGTTATGAAGGTACAAAAAATTTCATTACACATTCTAGTGTCAATTTCAAAAAAATACAGAGGATCATTTACCAAGGTATATCTATTTTTTCATATTATTAAATATTTAGTAATATACATATTTAATGAAAGAAAACTCTTAATTTAAAAAAAATTAACTAGACTACTGATGCATCCTCGTCGGAGGATACTCTCCTCTTACTACTAAAAAATAAAGTTCTCAAGTTGGTAAAAGTGGTATTACACATTTAATAAAACTATCAATTGATCATGATGATGACAGATTACATATCATTTTTTATGATAATAATAATGAAACTGGCCCAATGCAGTTCAAATTTTAATTTATTTATTGATGCAAAGTCGTTGAAGGATTAGAATTTTATATATTGACTAGATGTTAGTGGACAGGATGGAAAAGCAACAACTTTGAGAGGTTTTTATGGTTAAATATCTTAATTTATTTCTTTCATCTATTTTTTTGAATATTAAATATTTTAAATTCCATATTTAATTTATTCAATTATAGATTAAATTCAATTTTTTGGGAAACAACGAAATTAAGAAAATCTATATCCCTTCAACAGTTTTTCGATGGAGTGATTTCAAAACAAAACGGACAAAAAATATTTTTTTGGAAAGAGATATTTTGAAAACCCCAGCCTTAAGTATCAGTATATAGATGAAGATATATGGAAGCGATGTGTTGACAGTCATCATGAAGAAATTTTTTTGGCAGGATAATTATTTTATATTGTTCAATTTTTTATATATTTTTCTAATTACATAGTATTTTATTTTTATATAATAGGCCTCTATGATATCTCATAAAGAGATTTAGTTGAGAAATGTATACCCTCATACTTTATCACATGGAGGGTATCCGTATTTGGTGAAAAAATGATTGATGAAAATTTTGAATCATTAAGAGATCGATATAATAGTGGTTTAGAAGATGGTCAACATGGCCCTCCATCTCCACCCACTAACCATGAAAAATGAAAACGAGCAAGAATAATGAAAAATGAACAGTATCTTATAGAGGAATCTAGTCCAGTAGCTAATAAAATTGTAAGTAAATATTATTTATTTGTCATAAATATTTAAATTTTATAAATTTTAAACACTAAAATTACTTTTTCGTTTTTCTTTCAGGATGAACATGAATAGAAAGACACATAGGGATATTTTATCCCTGAGAGTAATATTAAAATCATAGCCACTGCTTTGGGAAAGGAAGAACACCCCGGACATGTTAGAGGAAATTATTATGGTGTTATTATTTGAATGTTTTTTTGTTAGAGTAAGCAATCAAGAGAACCAAAAATAGAATACTTAAAAGATGAGATAAAAGATATGAAATAGTATATGGGTGATTGAATTCAAGAAGTAGTGCATAAGGATTTGTTAGAACACTTTCTAAGATTATCACATTCAGTACAACCTTCCTAGGTATATTATATATTTTTCATCAATTTTCCAATTTTATAAATTATAAACACAAATATAACTTTTTTATTTTTTAGCATTCCTAGCCTGCTCACCCGGACTACCCTGCCCCATATGCCTACCCTACCCTATATGACTATCATTACTAGGTATATTATTTATTTTTCATCGATATTTCTATTTTATCAATTATAAACACTAATATAAATTTTTCATTTTCAGCCTTCCAAACCTGCTCACTCGGACTACCCTGCAAGATCTTCCTACCCTACACCGTATGAGTAGCCTTCCTAGGTATATTATTTATTTTTCAGAAATTTTTCTATTTTATAAATTATAAACACTAATATAACTTCTTCATTTTTTAGCCTTCCCAGCCTGCTCATCCAGACTAACCTGCCTCATCTGCCTACTTTGATCCTCCACCTCCTCGTCGGACCAATCAGTATATTATTTATTTTTCATCAATTTTTCAATTTTATAAATTATAAACACAACTATATTTTTTTTAATCTTTCAGCATACCCAACCATAACACTAGGACTACCTTACCTTATCTGATTACTTTGATCCTCCACCATCTCGCTCAGACCAATATCTATAATGTGAGTTGTTTGATGGATATCCTCATATATATATTTTTGTGGTAGGACATGTGAATTTTTTGGGGATTCTGTATATAACTATCCTATGCAGATGGGTCAGGTTAGAGTATCAATACTTTATATTATATATCATAACGTTCTACTAACATTTCTTACTAAGGAGATCACCAGAGTCAGGGATTTTCTTGTTCATTTTTTACTTTGTCCAACTGGTCCTCTTTATTATATTTAAGATGTGGTATGAATTTTTTAAAATAATAATTACTAATGATTCAAAATAACTTATAATTTTTTCTTAAATTTATTCTATATGGTATTATCTGGAAGAAAAAGAAGCTACACAAGTGAAACAAAATTTTCGGGAACAATCAACTGTAGATACTTCAGATATACTTTATGCGATACATATATTATCTCAGGCTTCATATTCCTTGAATTATATCTATGAGTTTCAAATGATGGCTAATATATTAGAAATATAATATCCATTGATATTTCTCAATGAATATATCATGAATCTAGTTGATTTTTAAGAGCTCGACCAAAAATATAGTTCTAAATTTACTCAATATATTTTCTTTTTAAACTAGGTATCTACACATGTTTCTTATACAAAATTAAAGAACATGAATTTATCATTTTATAAATCCATAATTCATTTCCATGGAAGTGAAACATGTGAAGAATCCCAATAGAGTTGCATATATATGTGAGATATTATCACATATGAATATTTAGGGTTGGTTTCTAACATTTCTTGATAAGTATGAACAAAAACATAATTATGAACTAATGATTATTATAATTGAATTAATTTGGACTTTTTTTATTTTAGGGGGAATTGGATGTAATGCATATTGTGCCCAAGGGAATTCACCTTATGTTGGTTTTTCTCTTTATCTGGGAATGTTCATAAAATATTTTACACCTCATTATACAGGTATGTTTTTTGTTTTTTTAAGATCATTATGTTTAATTATCATAGTTTATACATGTATTATTATTTTATGTATATGAAAATTTAGTTAATGGAAAAAATTTAACATGAAATACATGTTGAAAAAGACACCAAATAAAATCAAATCTGTGTAAGTACATGTAATTAAGTTTTATATTAGATTTTATACTGATGTTTTGTTATATATTGATTTTTATTATTAGTTTAATGTTTTATAACTATAGTTTCATCATAAATAAGGATTCGTTGAATGTGGTTATTATATTCTATGATTCATGTATGATATAATCACAACTGGGGAAACTCTTGAATTTCATAAGGTTAACTATATTAATTTTTTAATTTTTTCTACCATTTTATTCTATTTTTATATCTCATATCCTTAAATTTTATTATAGGCATTAAATGATTCCTAGTATTATTCTCAATCTAATATTACCCATATTCAATCTATTTTTATGAAATATTTGTAAAGTTTGATAAGAATTTGAGATATGTATACTCTAATATTTATGAATAATATTACATATGTGTTAAAAAAACTAACTCTATTTATATAATAGGTGTTTGAACAAACTAATAATATAATTAATGTTGAAAAAATAACCAACAACGATAATGTTTAAAATTTTAAGTACTTGTATTTTAATTCTACTTTATAATACAAATGTGTAGATAATTTATTTATTAACTAGATAAATGCAAGAAAGCTATAAATTTTTAGTCAATGATAAATATTGATTGATTATTTATATTTTGTTTTTATTAAAGGGGTTTAGATTATTTTAAAAGTGTAATATTATCAATTTTATAAAAAAATAACTTGCGGTGTTGGTTTTTTAAAAACCAACTATGAATTTTTTTTAAAAAATATTCACTTTTCAGAGTCATGTTTTAAAGAAACTAACACCGAAACATATCTAGGGAGGGTTTTCAGTGTCAGTGTTTTGAAAAATGATGATGAAAGCCCCCCTATTCTAAGCATTCAGTTTTAGTTTTTATAAAAACTGACACCAACAGATGAAGTTCATTATCAGTTATTTCATATACTGACGCCTAAAGAAGGGTATAGAAGGATTTTTAGCATCTCTTTTGGGAAAACCAATGCTTAAATCCTTAAAGAAACTAATTTTTTGCATTTGGTTTTGTAAAACTAATGCTGAAAATAATACTTTTACGTCATATTTATAAACATCAGTTAATAAATGATGTAAAAAATAAAAAAACCGATGTTAAGTCCTGTTTTTGTACCAGTGAATTTATAAAAATTCATTTTTCAAAAATGAAAGGATAATTTTCAAATGAAATGTTTTTAATAGATATTTAAAAATTATTTTACAAAGGGGATAAAATCCTTTAGTGTTACTCATGAATTTCTGGGGGAATTATACATTATTTCTATTCATATTCATTTTCTAAATGGATTTTGTTTTGATGGGATGGTGTTTATGAAACATATTTCTTTTTTATGGGTTATAGGCTTTTGAAACCCTCTTCTTTTCACATATAATGTTTATGATGAAATGATAATGAAACTAGTTTTTTCACATGTTATAATATGATTACATGTTTATAATACCCATTTCTTTTCATGGGTTATGATATGGTTATTTATAATCTTGTGGAACATTTTTTACTATTTCATTATGATATTGGTGAGAACTGTATCTCACTCCAATGCATTGGGTAAAAATTTATATCTCATGAGATATCCATGGCTGGAATGAGAAATGAACTTTGTTCTGTATTATAGGTTCGGAACAAGGAGTGAACTCTGTTTAGTAATACAGGACTCGAAGTAAGTGTGAACCAGGTTCAGTAAAGTACTTTTTCCACTAATATGGCATGGGTAGTAATGCTTTGACTACTATGGAAATAATTATATATTCTTATGTGTTTTCCAAAATTCCATGTATTATTACAATTTTATGCTTTTATTGCTTTTGATATAATTTTCATTATGATTCATGTCAAATGAACTTCCCTAATTTATGTCATGATTAATTTTTATGATCTTTGATATGCAGGCTATGATCATATATTTTTGTGATTATGTTATCATAATATTATGCTCCTGATTATGCTGACAAGTATCCCGTTTTACCCTTACTGTTAATTTTATCTCACCCATTTTTATGTTTCCTTTCCCAGGATATAAAGATATGTATTTTTTTTGTGTATAAGATGGGTGGTAGTCAAGAAGAACATAGTGGGAGATAACCTAGCTCATTTATGTACCAATTCTTATGTTTCCCTATTTCAAAAGGCACTAAAATATTATGGTCTTTTGGTATTTTTTTGTATAATGTTTTAAGAATTCTACAAATGTTTTGTAATTTTAATGTATGAATAGTGAGGTTTCTTATGGTTTGTATCATAGAAAAGGATTAGTAATAATTTACAGTCTAGGATGATATAACCTTATTGAGAACCCTAATGATATGTCTAATGATATATTTAAGGATAAAGAAAATCATATGAATATGTCAGTGAATTTTGGTTAAGGATAGAGTGAGTGGTTTATTATAAATACATCCCTAACAAGATAAAATAAGTGGATGTGGCTCTATCATAGATTTACCTAGGTATAACAACTCTGAT
Source organism: Viscum album (assembly GCA_963277665.1). Lineage (NCBI taxonomy): Eukaryota > Viridiplantae > Streptophyta > Magnoliopsida > Santalales > Viscaceae > Viscum > Viscum album. Next base: position 229,854,755 of record OY728162.1, read on the forward strand.
AGGATGTCCAGATCCTAACTCAGGGTAATTTGGAACATAACACTAGTCCTTTTTTCACACCTACTGTGACAATCTCGTGGGGTATTCTTTGGGAATTCACAAACTCTTTATGAGAAATCATAATAGATTTAAATATATGTTGGATATGAATAACCTTGGATAAAAAAATGGTTTCATAAGTAAAGGAAGTTTACAAACTTTACAAATCCCATAAGTGACTTTTCATGATTATGTGGTTCCTCAATATGATTACAATTTCTTACTATATGATTTTTGTTTTAGATAGTGTCTAGAACACCATGGAACTATTTTAATGGTGATTTTGATGGAAAATGAAACAAATGTCACCATGAGAAACTGAATGGTATTGGAGTTGGAATGAATCCCCTCATTTCAATGCTAAAAATACATTCTCAAGCTATGAATCATTGTTTACTTCGAAATGAGAAAATGAGGGAACAAACATTTGTTGAGTCTTTCATAAGGTGATTTAAACCTTCATTAAGAGGGTCTTCTCATCCACATTTATTTCAAAAAATTTATCAGTGCCACTAAAAATATATTCTCAATTCTATAATGTTTGGATAATCAGAAATTCATTTTGGGTGTTAATCAGTTTAAAGGTAAAGCTTACTAGTCATTGAATCTAATCAAATATATGAGGTGGCATGATGAGATTGAATCCATGGATTGGATCAAGTTCAAGAAATTATTTTTCAGTAATTATATTCATCATATTATTCATACCAAGATGGAGAAATATTTCATTGAGTATAAGAAAATGAATGATGAATCTATTATGACCTACAACGCAAATTTCATGAGACATGAGAGGTATGCTTCCGGAATTATCATCTAGCCCAGGGGAAGAGTTCATATGTTCTTAAATAGATTAAAGCTAAGTCTCATAAGGGTGTTTTCAATAATAATCATTATTATCTATGAAGATATTTTTCTTTCTAAAATCAAGGATGAAATGGAGGGTGTAGTAACGTATCTTCCTCATGGTTTTTCTAAGAAAAGGAAGATGGATTACAAAGAAACTGTAAAAACAGTGGGGAAAAGAGGATGAGTTTTACTTTATGGTCTAAATGTTGGAAGAGGCATGGGTGAATTTATATTAATGGGTCTATTAAATGTTTTAAGTGGGGAATAGAAGTTCACTGTGAAACTGATTGTCAAAATTATGGGAGGAAGTTAGCTCAAAATTATAATGGAGAGAAATCCACATAAAATAAACCTCTAACAATTCAGTGCTACAAGTGTAAGTATAATGAGATTTATAAAAAAATACCTCCCAAAACCAAGGAATCTGGATGATGATAGTTTTCAACAACCTCCTTAGATGAGGGAAATCCATGATATCATGAAATTGTTATTTCTGATGAGGGGTGAGATAATGATGTGATGACATGTACACTTACCATCCAATCTAGACCTGTTAATGTCAAATTTGATTCTATATCAACCCACTCTTTAATATTTTAATATTTTTCTAAGGCTGTTAAGCTTCAACCAAAATTATTAGATGTGGAATTTTCAGTGAGAACCGATAATGGTATGATTATTTCATCCCAATTCTATAATTCCTCTCCAGTTGATGTTTGTGGGAATATGATTCATGTAAATATAGTCATTACTCATTTGGGTGAATTTGATGTCATCATCGGAAAGGATTGGATTACTCTGTATAAATCCCACATATATTATAGAGGAATGAATGTTGTATATGAAATTTCAAACCCTCATATGATAATAAATCAATGTGATGATAAGAATGAACATCCTATGGAGATTACATCTAGTGTATGGTTTTCAATTACCATTCAAAAGGGGTTTTTAACTCAAATGGATCGGGTGAAAATTTTCAGCGATGGTATTCCTATTGTTTAGGATTTTCTAGATGTCTTTCAAGAATATTTTCATATCATTCCACATTGAAATAGTGGAGTTGATTTATCAATAGAACTCATACATGATTCCTAAACAATTTCAATGAATCCTTGTACAATTTCCTGGATTGAGTTAGACAAATTAAAGAAGAAACTCTAAGAAAACCTTGACATTGAATTTATTCAGCTAGGTGTTTCACCTTGGGATGCACCCAATATTTTTTTTTAAAAAATATGGATCAATGTGAATCTTTATTGATTATAGGTAGTTTAATAATATCACAATTAAGAACAAGTACCCTCTTCCCCATATTTATGAATATTTTAATCAACAACATGGAGCTCAATAATTTTCCAAGAATGACCTTTTTTCTGGATATCATCAACTAAGGTTATATAAGGAGGAGATAACCAATATATAATTTCTTATAAGGTATTGACTCTATGAATATATAATAAATCTTTTTGGTCCTACTAATTCCAATTCAATATTCATGGATTTAATGAATAGAGTCTTTAGAGATTACCTCGATCAATTTGTGGAAGTATTTATAGATGATATTATTTTCTATTAAAAGATCAAGGAAGATCATGAAGATCACTTGATAATTGTACATGAGACCCTATGGAAGGATAAACTCTATAAAAAATTAAAAAATTTTGAATTTTGGCTACAAAGGGTTTCATTTTAGGGTTGTATTTTCTCAAGAGAGTGTATTTCAGTAGATCCATAAAAGACAAAGGCTATTAAATGTTTTCCAAGACCAAACATAGTGACTGAGATATGTATCCTCCTTGGTTTAGCTAGATATTATTGATGGTTTTTTTATAATTTCACATGACTATTTAATCATATGGCTAAGTTAACACAGAAGTGCTTAAAGTTATTCTAGGGAGATGAATCTGAGGAAATATTCAAGGATCTAAAGAAAAGGTTAGTCAGTTAACCAATATGTACATTAACCTAATTTTGAAAAGGGTTTGTAATATATTTTGTTGCATCCATGAAGGGATTGGGATGTTTTATTATGTAGAATAAAATGGTTATTGTTTATGCCTCAAGACAGTTTAATATTCATTATAAGAATTAACCAACACATGATTTAGAGTTAGATGTGGTATTTTTTTCATTAATGATATGAATGCTTTATCTTTATAGATAAAGGTGTGATATATATACCAATCATAAATGTATGAAATATATATTCACACATATGGAGTTGAACATGTTCATGAGAAGATGGTTAGAGTTGATAATAGATTATGATTTTTCAATACATTACCACCATGGGAAAGTGAACAATGTGGTATACTCTTTGATTCAAAAGGATCATGCTATTTTATCCATGAGGAAGATAAAAAATGGTCCAATATTTCTGGATTTATAGAGGATGCAACTAGAAATATTGATGGAAGGGTAAAAATATTATCTTTCTAACATGAATTCTCAGCCCTCAATCCAAGTAAAGATTATGGAGGTTCATAAGGAAGATGTAGAGAAGAAAAAAATAATAATTATTCCTAATTTTAACCTTGATTATAATGGAATTATAATATTCCGGAACCAATTATATGTTCCTTCTATACCAGATTTGAAGGGGGATCTATTATATGAAGCTCATCATTATTAACTATCTATTCATCCTAGAAGTATAAAGATGAATAGGGAGTTGAAAGAATACTTCTGGTGGGATGGAATAAATAGAGATATCACAGAGTGTGTATCTCTATTCTAGGGTTCAAAAGTCAAAGTGTATGTTTCATCCATTACCCATACAAGAATGGAAATGGAAGATGATCACAATGGATTTTGGTTTTGTAATAACTAAAACCTCTAAAGGTCTTAATTAAATATGTGTGGTAGTCAATCTCCTTACTAAGTCAGCCCATTTCATTGTTATCATAGAAGATTTATATCAGGATCATCTTGTTAGGATATACATTAAGGAAGTGGTAATGTTCTATGGAGTACCACATTCCATTGTATTGCATAATGATCTAAGGTTCACCACAATGTTCTGGAGAAGCCTTCTACAAGAACTTGATACAAAATTGAGTTTCATACCTATATATCATTCTCAGACAGATGTTCAATCTTAATGAATAGTTGAAACCGTAGTGGATGTGTTGAGATCTTGTTCTATAGATTTCAAATTTTGTTCATATCAATACCTACCTCTAGTTTAAATTTATTACAAAATAATTATTTCACTGAAGAATTAAACTACCACCTTATCAAGACATTTATGGGAAGAAATTATGGGCACCAATTTGTTGGGATATAGTTGGAGAGATAAGGCTATTCCGTCTTAAGAACTTTAAATAAATGGTCGAGAAGGTTAGAGCCATTCAATATTATATCAAGGTAGCACAAAGTCAGCAAAAACATTATGCTGATAACTAAAGGTGTGATATTGATTTTGATGTTGGTGAAAAATTTTTTCTATGAATATTACCCTAGAATAATGTTATGAGGTTCGAAAAGAATGGGAGACTAAGCCATATGTCTATCAGACACTTTGAGATTATTTATCATATTGGGATGATATTCTATCTCTTGGAACTTCCTCCAAATATCACTCGAGTAAATTATGTGTTCCATGTATATCTCCTAAGGAAGAATATACCTAACCCTTCACATGTACTAAACTCATAGTTCATACTGTCAAACCAGGTTTTTTCTTGTGAAGAACAACTAGTTGAAATTATGGAATGATTAGAGAAAGTTCAACAAAATAAGACTACTCACCTGGAAAATGTTTTATAGATAAATAACCAGTTAGAGGATGTTATGTGGGATCTTGGGGACATGATTATATATAATTATACTTGTGTTTTTACCCAAATACAAAATTTAAAGGGAGAAATTCATTTTAATGGGGGTAGAATGTAATACCCTGAGTTATTGTGGACACTTTTTTTTCTAAAAACATAAAATTTTAATTTATGTATTATAATGTAGTAATTAAAACTTTCCTTTAACATGTATCCAACATGGAATATGTTACACACAACACCGACTTGTTGTATGTTATACACAACACTAAGATTCTATGAAACATCATTTTATTATTATAATTATTTTTATGAGATAATTATAACATAGCTGTTAAAAAAAAGGAATATAAATACTAATTACTAATTTTAAAAAATATGGTTTATAATTGTTTTATATAAAAATAACATATTTATAATGAAAATTATATTTTTTGGTAAAGTATTTATATGTTTAAATGTACAATTTTTTCAAATAAACTACCTTTCATGTTCATCTATGAAAAAATTAAAATTAATTTTAGAAAAATATATAAATTTAATTTGATAAAATAAAATGGATTTTTAAATATTTAATCTTGAAATTATCTTAGGGTTATGTTTTGGATGTTTTTGAGAATCTTCATTTTTTGGTGACTAGTGAAAAATACTCAATTTTAATTCAAAACTACTTTTTCATATAATTTTTTATAAGATAAAATTTTATTTTAAAATAATTTTAAGGTTTAATTAGATAATATTTTTATCAATTTAAAAAATTAGGTCATTTATATAAATTTCCCTTTGATCTTAGGCATAAAAACATAGAATGTTTTTGGATATTTTTACATTAAAAACTCGCATTGTCGACCCGAGTGCAGGATTAATTTAATATTAATTTCTACCACTTATGTGTTTGGAATTTTGAAAAAATGGATTATATATTTTTAATAATAATGATTTATAATGTCTAATAATTAATTCATAGTTTTTTATCAAACATATTAATTAATGTAATTAAAATTAATTACATTGATTATGGTTAAATTAAGTTTAATTAACAGTTATACATTAAATTTAAGACCCAAAACAACATATAAACTTCTAAAATAAGCATTTTATGGCCATATATAGACAATATATTATATTTTATCAAATTTGGTCGTTTATTGGATCCAATTGACATGGGGAAAAAGTGGGTTGAATTCTTTTTCCCAAGATTTACAAGAGTGCCACTCCTCCTCTACTGGAAAAGGGCCTCCTCCCCTTCAGATCATTAAAACTCTATAAAACATATGGTCATCCAATATATACTCAAATATCCTTTAAAAAATCCTCCATTTCCCCAATAATCCTCTCATTGGTCAGAAATAAATACAAGTAATCCTTTTGGCACAAACCAAAAGGAGTTACACGATTAAGAGGTAATGTCATCTCTCAAACTCCTTTCTTGTATTTTCTTTCTCCAACCCCTCCACTATATTTATTAAATGAATGTATTAAAAAAACGTTATCCTAAATATAATAGTTTTTTTTATTCTAAGGGTTTTTCCTACACTTACACAAAACTCCATCTAATGGGTAGTGACTATATTATATATGAGTATAGAAAACTACCACCTCACAAAACGATGATTGTTCATTACTCTATTACCACTTCTAATGGTGAAATTTATGATATAAAATATGTTTATATATGTTATATATTATATTTTTTATTTATTTAATCATATTTATTCATTTTATGACAAATATCGGTATACGTTACACTATGTGTAAATATGGTAATTTTGTTTGAGGAAATGTGGACTATTGCCCCTTAAAGCAATATGATTCCTTCAAACACTACATAGAATGTATTAATGATGGTTTTAGTGAAATTATAAGATATTTATGAAATTAAAATTCTACTATAGTTATAGTATAAATATATATAAACATAAATTTTATTTTATTTATTTCTTTTAATATGAAAATAAAAACGGAAACAGTGTTCATGCGTATGTACGACTTACTGTCTCCATGAATGGTGTATTAAATTTCATTATTCTACATAATATAGATTATTATAATAAAAATATATTTAATATAAATTATATTTATATCATTTACTAGATTTTTGAAATTTTGATATAATTATAAGTACAAAATATATATCAATTTATGACACTTGTGAAGAAAAAAAGTGAATATTACTCGAACTGAAATAATAATAAGTAATTGTTAACATATGATAAATATAAAGCCCTAATAAAACCATATAAGGTATTATATTTTTGAATATGATTATTTATAAGATATATAATAAAATTAAATGTATTATTAGAATCTTGTATGAGTACGATGAGAGTTAAGACACAAGGTAAAGAAATTTCATCTCACATTTTATTTCCATGAAATGCCTGATTTATTCACCACCCATCCATTTTTTTTGGTTTGTATACTACCCATGGATGTATTCAATGATTATTATACTTAAATTTATTAGTATTTACATATTCAATTTATTATATTTATTTCATTGGGGCAAAGTTTCAAAAGGTACCAAATCGGTTAAATAGTTTGGACTTAATTTGTATTCCTTGAGACACATGTTTTTTATTCACTTAATTATTTATAGATGTGTATATATAACCATTTTACATTTTATATGATGAATATACATATTTTAATGATAATTTAAGCATTATATAATTTCGTTTTCTTATAAGTAGAGTATAATCCTCTTTATTCAAGTGGAAAGTGATTATTGAAATAATATTATTGCTTTTCGAGATTGTTAATGATTATGCTTCTTTGATGAACCATTATGATAAATATCTCCAAAACCCTTAGTATTTTCCTTATCTTCTATTTATTCAACATATATCCAAATATTATTATAATTTTCCCATTCTTTAGTACTTATGATAACTAAGAAAATGTTTTCTATAAAATAAGACCATATTTTTATCTTCGGCCTAAAATCTATTTTATTTCAAAAACAATGTTTCCAAAAATGTTTTCAAAAAGGCTTTCAAGTTATCCATGAAAAAAAATTAGAGAAATGTTTTTTAAAAATGTTTTATTGTTTTCAAATATTCTTTTATATGTTTTCTAATCTATTTTCAAATCAATTGGGTTTCAAAAGGATTTATGTTTTAACAATAATTTTCCAAATAAGAACGGATATATTTCTCATGAAATTTTTTTAAAAGAACTTTCAAAATTATTTCCCATTAAAGATAACATCCTTTGGTGTTACTCATGAATTTAGGGTAAATTATTCAGAGTTTCCACTTATATTATTTCTCTTGATAGTTTATGTTTTTAATGAATGATGTTTATGAAACATTTTTCTCTTTCATGGGTTTTAAGGTATTCAAACCCAATTATTTTCACGGGTTATGTTTATAATTAAATGATTACAAAAACTGTATTTTTCAATAGGTTATGATAATATTACATGTTTATAATACCCATTACATTTCATAGGTTATGATGTGATTATTTATTATCTTTTGGTTCATGTTTTTTGATTTCATTATCAGATGGGTGATACCTATATCTCCCTCCAATGAATTGGGTAATGATTTAAATCTCCTAAGATAGAAATAGTTGGAATGATAAATGGGCTATGTTTAGTATTATATAGTTACAAAAAAATGAACATAGTTTAGTATTACAGGGCTGGAATGAGGATTGAACTAGGTTTAGTAATACAGGGATGGAACATGGCCTGAACCCGGTTCATTAATGGAATTTGTCCACCTAGATGGAATTAGAAGTTATGTATTCACTACTATATAAATCATTGTATATGATTATGTGTCTACCACAATTACATGTATTATTACTATGTTATTATTTCATGGATTATGTTCTTTCTTACATTATAATTCATGTCTTACAAACTACCATGATTTATTCCATGATTCATGTTTATGATCTCTGATATGAAGGTAATGATATTCTATTATTTTATCATGTTCTAATACCCTTATGATCATGATTATGTTTACATGTCTCCCTTTATTACCCTTAATGGGGAATTGAGCCCACCCCATTATATGTTTCCTTTCCCAGATTATGAAGATATGAATTATGTTTTTATGTTTCTATGAATGGTGCTTGTAAAGAATAAAATAGTGGGAGATAATGTAGTTCATTTATGTACAAGTGTTTATGATTCAATGTTTCAAAAGAAAAAAGACTAGTATGGTCTTTGGGTGTTTGTTTATATAATTATTTTTGGTATTACCCCATAGTTATGTAATATTAATGTATAATAATTTAGGCGCACTATATACATTTCTCCAAAATATCCATATTAATTATCATGGATATTCTTATTTGATAAATTATATATCTTTCTGATATATGGTGTTTTACATTGAATGTTATTTGATTGACTGAATGAACATTGATATTCCATATTCCTTATTCATTAAGAGCGTTTATTTATAAGTTATTTATTCATTAATTATATCATTAAATTGATATATGAGAAATGCATTGGGAATTTAATGATAGGTGGGGCCCAAAATTATATATCCCCTTGACAAATCGATACTCTCATAAGGAGATTCAATAATCTAGCACTAAATTTTGTTTTACCTATATTTTTATTCATCTTTATAAAAGGTCTTAGTAGTATAGAAATCATGATCTCTGATATCATCAAATATAATATAAATAATTTCATTCATTAATAAAATAGTTATTTTTATCCATGAGATTATTCTATTTATATAATTAATGTATGATTTTTGAGGTAAAATTATGTATTAAATTTGATCTGTATATTGAAATTTACTTTTTCATATTGATTATGTCTTCTCGATTGTGATTTATTTTTTCATGAATGATTCTGATTTATGTAACCATTAATGACCATTTGATATCATGCTTATTTTTTCTATTCAAGATGTTATGTAGAATAATTAATTAAATGAGTTTAAGGATTTTAATTTTTTCTAGTACTATGTTTTATATTTTATCCTCAATGTAAAATAGATATCATGTATATATCTGTCCATCCTGGGTTACTAAACTAATCAGTACTTTGGTATTTATCCCATTATATATATTTCTATTTAAAAATGTAGACAATATCTACTGGTCACTATAGTAAATGTTGTTACATAAATTGTTATAGGACAATCAAACAATCCTTGAAAGAATTATGAAATCTGATTAATTATTTATCTCTTTATAAAATCTTCACATTTCCACATTATAAGAGAATATTTACCTCTTGAGATACTTGAAAGTACATATATTAATAATTTTAATTGACTTCTTAGTGTACCTGTTTTAATTTATTCTGACCAATATCGTTGTATTACATTGAAATTATGTATTAGTATCCAAAATTTACTTAATAGTGAGATTAATTTGAGAACCACCTACCATAATAAACCTGATAGACAATCCTAAGGGACTATTTAAACATTTTTTGTCATATTAAGGAAATTATCTATTGACATTATGGGTATGTAGGATCAATATTAATAGTTTTTATAGATTTAATGTAATAATAGTATGATTTCATGTATTAAAATGGTTATTCTTGATGCATTATATGGAAATATATTTCATGCTCTAACTTATTTTCATGAAGATGGTGAAAGAAAACATATATACCAAAAACTTCTTATGGAGATAAAGAAAAATTTAAAGAATATTTAGACTCCTATTAAAGCTTCTCACATAAACAAAATGAGTTTTTCTGATAACCAGGGGAAAGATTTGAAATTTCATGTGTGAGATCATGAATTGTAAATAGAATATTTATGGATGTGTTCCATAGGGTTTGTTAATAAGGGAAAACAGATACCCAGGTTTGTCATATGTAATGAAATTTAGGAACTAGTTATATATATTTTTATTAAGAATCTTATTGATCCACTCTAAATTACCTGATTTGTTCCATATATCATTGTTAGGGAAGTACCGTCCATCCCAAACACAGGTGCTCAAATTTAAAAAATATAATTGAAACATGATTTATATTACTTTGAATAGAGCATCCATATTCATTATAATAGAGAGTGTGAATTTAAGAATTAGAAAACTTTACGTGTAAAAATATAGTAGTGAAATAATTAAATTCATAAATAAACATGTGAACAATAAGATTTTATGAATAAAAACCACCCCTATTTGTTTAGAAGGTAATATAAAAGAAATGTTTTATGAAAACATTTTTATATGAGGGAAGAATGTTTCAAATATTCAACAATTATAACATATCAACAATAAATTTTAATAAAATATAATATAATTCCAATTTAAATATTTAAAAAAAAACTATACTTTTATGGGATGAATATTTATTTTTTTACATAGATGATCAAAATATGTTTCAAATGAATTTAATAAATCTTCCATAATAAATTATATTTTATGAATAATGCAAAATGTTATAATAATAAATTACCCAATTATTTATAATTGTTTTCAATAATATGTATAATTATAAATTTATTAACTCTAAATTTAACATAAATAATAATGATATCATTTGATGGTATTATCGATAATTTATCAAAAAATGTTTTTGTTAAAATGAATAATGTTAATTACTTCTAATTACATAAAATAATCCTTAATAATGAATGAATTAAACGAAATATATTCACTATATACCTAACTATATATCAATTTTAGTCTGTCCAAAAAATATTACTAGTGTTATTTTTAATATAATATAATCTAATACTTTATAGAATAATTTCTTTAAAAAATTCTGTATGTTTTGGGAATAATATTTAAATTACAATTTTCATATTATGTGAGTTAAATTCTGTAAAATAGAGTAAATATTTTTAATAATAATATTTAATTTTATTTAATTATGTTAAAATTTAATTTTTGGTCCTAATTTATATTGAAAACCGAAAAATCAATAACCAGGATTAAAGATATAACTAGTTTACCTTGGATTATACCAAAATATAAGGGTTTGTATTCAAATTAAACAAGTAAAAATACTATTATAAGGAAAGATTTCAACCTAATATGATCCCTAATCTTAATATATTTTACTTTTGAATAATTTTGTGGATTATGAAATAATCATTTTGGATTATTTTTTGAATTTTCCACACAGTTTAGAAGAAGGCCCCTTCCCCACTTAAAAAAATATAATTGCATCCCGCCACTTATACACACCAATAAATCCATAATTATTGAAAAAAAACCAATATATAATCTATCCCCCAAATCCATAATTATGTTCTAGAGGTACCGGTCTTCCAAAATAGTACCCCATACGGTCCTTAGTAAGAGATCGAAAGGAGGTTCATATAAGAGAAGGTAATTGTCTTCCTTAATCACATACTTTTATATATTATTTTACCACATTATATTTTGTATTGAAATTTACTATAAAATAACATAAATACCTAAAATATATTGAGATTTTATTATTTTTATGTTATAATATTTATCCACCTTCTTCTCCTTTAAATGAGAATTAAATCCATCACTCATGTGCATGGAAGACTACTAGACTACTAACATGTTAATTTTTTCATAACTGACACACAAGTATAGTAATAATTATTGAAGTAATGAAAATATATCATCGCAATGATATGATATTTATTTTGGAAATTAATATATCATAAAATTCCCTACCACTTCATCAATTAAGGTTATAATATCATCGCTCATTCATACATACAACATACTGTCTCCACGAATAAATATAAATAATTTTCCATGTAAACATTTTATGAATGGTTATAAAATAGTATCTAATGGGAAAATATTAAATTTATAAAATTAATATCATTATGTATATTATTGATCCATATATAATATACAAGATTATGGACCATAAGGATATACAGTCCTGAAAAAACAAGGTGCTTAAGAGTAGAAACAAGGGTAACAATGAAATATTTTTATGGAACGTGAGCTTAGATGGAATAAAAGAATCATATATGATATTTATAATTTAAACATTTTTTTGTTATAAATTAATTACAAGTTAAAATCTAATATATTATAACATAAATAAAAATTAACTAAAGTGAATTTTGAGGAAATTAATTTCATTAAATTTTTACTCCTATGAGATATGATTGTTATTATGAACCTATTGAATTTTATTTTCTTTTAATACTAACCGAATGATTTATTGAAAATGAATAATTATTTATTCATTGTTATTAATTTTTTAATTAAAATCTATTTTCTCAAGGGGTTAATATTTTAATTTTACCAAACATGATGGAATCAATTTATTAATCTCACGTACTTCTCAAATCGCATTTATTTTCATTGAAATAATGTTATTATTTATACTACATAAGATATGATAATTTTTATTTCCATTTGTTATTTATATAGATTTCATAATTTCTTTTGAAATTTCATATATTTAGAAATTATATCATGAAAATATTTTTTTGAAATAAAAAATGAATTCATTTCTCATTTAAAACGGGTATATTTTTATTCCATGTATATATATTTAATTTTTTTAAAAAGTAATTTTTATTAATCAAATTATTTATCAACCATATATTAAATTTATCCATTAATTATAAAAATGGTTTGAAATGAATATTTATACTATTTTCTAATTAGTATGTATATCACTTTATTAATAAAAATTGAAAAGCAATTTTTTAACGAATTTGGAAATTACATACTTCCCAACCGCTCCAACCATTTTAAAAAATTTGTCTTTATATACTTATTTTGAATTATTTTACAATATATAATTTTTTTGAAATATTATATTAATATTTCAAGTCAATTCACTTTTTTTCTTTTAAAAGACAAAATTGTATTGAAAACCTCATATTCCCAATGAACAGATAGTCACTTCTCACCTCTTGATTAATTTTTTAGGTGTGAAATTTCTATTCATAAAATCAATTTCATGCGATCACTTTTAATTTGAAATTTCACTTATATTTAATATTAATATTATTTTTATCATTCATATTTTTATTACCTAAACCATATACCATTTTTATATATGGTGTTTTGCTATTGATTTTATTTGATTGATTGTGGAATATATTGAAAAATATTTATTATTTACCCAATATTTATATATATTGATAAGTAATTTTTTTCATTCATTAAATATAACATTAGATATATAAAGAATTATTTTTGCATTTACTGATAGGTATTTTCTAGAATTATATAGCCCCTCGATTCATCGACACATTTTATGATGAAAATTAGTTGGAAAAATTAATTTTGTTTTCAACTGTAGTTTTATTCTCTCCTCGCATATTGTTATAATAGTATAGACATTATCATGAGTGAGATAAAGATATAAAATATTGTGAATTTCCTTCATTGATAAGTAATTTATTATTATCCATGTTATTACTGTATTCATATTATTAAGGTATTAACTTCAATATCATTTGATTATTTGTATATAATTATTCGATCATCATTTTCCCTCCTATATTATTGATTATGATCATGTTGTTTATTATATTGAATGTGCATTAGTTATTTACCATTCCAAGTTGATTACAAAATATTGATTCATTATAGAATACACTACACAAGAAAGCATAAAGGCTATTTTAGCCCATTATTATTGTGTTTCCATTCCCTAGGGTATGAAGGTCAATCCTCTAAATAGTTTAAGGATTATTATTTCTTCTCATTAATATGTTTTATATTTGTCCCCAAAGTAGAATAGTTATCATATATATGAATATTTCTCCATGAATACTAATGTAACCAGCCATTCTAGATTGAAACCCTTATATTTATTATAATGTACTAAATTAGAAACTAGATCTAGGTTACTCGAGTCAAGGTTATAAAAATAAATTCATTATTTATCAATTAAGTTTAAATGAAAATTAGAATCATTTGAAAATAAATGAAATGATTTTATGAAAAATTATTTTTATGTACAAAATTTGTTCCTATATTAATAAGTAAAAATAATTAATATTTGTAAAGTATTATTCTGATGTTTATATATTATAAATTAAATCAAATGTTTTATCATTCATCTATTATTTTTTCTAGGCATGGGATATGAATATATCAAATTTTAAGCTTAAAACACTATTTTTTTAAAAGGTGGATTCATCTTGTTTTAATTGTTATATTAAAAGAAAATTCGACCGCATCTAGAATATATATTTTAAAAAATTAAAATAATTTTTTAATAATTTTTTTTTAAAACAACAGAGTGATTTTCTAGAATTTTCTTAAAATATTATATGGTTGATAGATAGATAGAAATACCTTTTTATAAATAATATCTTTTCATAAAAGTCACTTTCATATTTATATTATTATATAATTTATTTAATATAAGTATATTTTAATTTTTATATTATTAAGACAATTTGGGTCATTTTTTTAATGTTACATGGAATTTTGATATAAGAACTTTTTATACATAAGAAATATTTTTCTTTAGAAAATCTATTTTTATTATCTTTGAGGTGTTAATTTTAAATTAAATTCACCAATTAACTAAATTTACTTAGATAAAATGGATTTTATATTTTTAATAAGAATAATTAATATTATTTAACATGTTCAACATTATATTATGTAATGATTAATTAATAAATTGTAAAAATAGGTTATAATAGTTTAGGTTATGCATGTTTTTCAGGGGTTAATAAAATAATATATGGTTATAAAGGACAAAAAAACTCTTCTAAATAATATTTAATGGAAATATGTCAACCATTTCCCATATTATTATTATAAATGGTCTATTTTTGGGATCTTTTGTGTAAATAAGTTATCAAAATATTTTAATATTTTAATAAATTCCATGTGAGTCATATCCACCACTTATAAAATGACTCCCCTATCCTACCTTAACAACACTTCCAAATGAAATTAGTTTAGAAATAGCATACCAAATCACTTCCTTATATCCTTATCCATGACCAAGATTCCCTTTTTCTACAACAACATCATCATAGGAAGGTGTTTTATAAAATCAAAAAGAGGTTTTCTGAGGAATATATTTTTCTCTTAACCATGTGTTTATGTTCTATTTTTTCCTTTACCTCCATAAAATAATCTTAAAAATGTTGAAATAATAACAAAATTATATTCAGTATAATTTTATTTTATTAATTTATTGTTTTCACTTATATCCATATATAATTCTATCTTATGGGAATGGAAAATATAAATCATGTGTATGATATATTATCGCCACATGGACTGATGTAAATCATTTTCCATAACCGTCCCTCATGGATGGATATAATGAAAAATTTAAGGTATAATATATATATATATATGATATTGATTAAATTAATATATTTCAATAATTATAATTCCACATCTATCTTTAAACCTTCATATCTATTGGAAAATAATAATGTCGGTAACGCGTATGTTTATACTACCAACTCCACAAAGCGATATGGTTCTTTTTTAAATACCTTTTTATGTGGATTTAAATTAGGATATATTTGATTAATATATATGGTTTATATTATTTTAAAAAAACATATGAAATGGTGAATTATTCTTTATATTTTATAAATCACTTTATCAATAAAATGAAAATAACATTCATCTTTACGTATGGCCGACCATATTAAAAAACAATGTAATTCATTTTTTCCTATATATTATTTATGTATTACTCTAAGTATGTAAATAATAAATATATTATATATCTATTTACTGACTAAAATTCTATAAATAATGAAATCTGGATCAATGTATAAGAACAAAATCTATCGAACTAAAACAAACAAGGAAAATGAAGTAGTTATCATCTTGAACAATGATTTTAGTAAATAATTATTAATAATTATGTTATAAAAGGTTATGAATAAAGCATATATGGTATGATATATAATATTATGGATATTTAACATATTTATAGTAAAAATATATTTACTATACATTAGTTTCGAACATGTGTAGAGAAAGTGAGACCTCATATAAAGGTTTTCTATTACAATTGAGTTGTATATCAGGATTGTTTAGGATTTTGTTTTAGGTGATGAAATTAAATGATATACCTATCATGAATGAAATTAATTTAATAATCCAATTGATATTTATATATATTAAATTCTTTCCAATCATTCCACTCTATTTATGAGCTTGAGAGTCTGAAACGAATGTTTTTTTATAAAAATATACTTTATTTCTGTCTTCATTCAAAAATCATTCACCACCCTCATCCATGATTTATAATTTTTTTAAATAATTATATTAATATACTAATATGTTTTTTAAATTCAATTCTAATTTTTTTTTAATTTATAAAAACAAATTTAAATTAATATTTTTTCATTTTTAGAATGAGTCAATCTTTAATTTCTACCAAAAAATAAGAATGAAAGAATTTTTTTAATGTATAAATCATGAATACCTCTATCATGAACAATCAATGATTTGATAATTTATTTGAAATATTACACAGTTATTAATGAAGAACGTTATTTAATTAATATTTGGTAAATTGATAATTAATTGATTTCATTGTAATAAAATTATTTTCCTCATGAAAAGTCACAAATTGTCTTTTAAAAGTATTTACCATCAATGATGATATATTTTGAGGTTTGATAATAATTTATTGGGATACGATCAAATGATAAGATTATATTTCATTCTATGTATTGTTTAAGATTATTATGAAAATATATTTATCAGGAAATTTATTTTCTATGGGTTATGACACGGAAATTCTTATGTAACCCCTTTATTTTCATAGGTTATGACATGATGAATATTTTATGATATATTGGCACATTAATGTGGATGATTTTCAATATTTTTCTATGGGTACATAAACATAAATTTTTCCAATGAATTGAGTAAATATAGATATCTCATGAGATTAGTAGGATTGTAATGGGGTGTGAACCTAGTTTAACAAGGGATTATATCCACTATAATAGACTCAATAGTAATCCTTGACTATTATGATGGTTTGGGGAGTGAACCAAATCCACTCTAATAGTATTAGTAGTATGCCTTGACTACTCAGGAAATGATTTTTGCTTCTTATTTTAATGCAACATATTCATTTCTTAATCTAATGTTATACATTAATGTCTCATATTCTTTGATTACCTTGAGAGTCACGTCTTATAAACTTTAAATAATTATTTCATGACTCAATAATTTGATATATCCTATGAAGATTATGGTTAAAAAATTTATACTTATGTTCTCATAAATATATACTGATTTTATGTTTTATTATTCATTGATTTCTCAATTATTTACCCTTATTGATCATTTGATCTCTCACTTTCTAATGATTCCTTTTCCCAAGGTCAACATTAATGGTATTATTTATAATAGTCTATGAATGTTTATAGATATGATGAACATATTGGGAGATAATATAGTTAATTGGTGAACCTATATTTTTTATCGACATTTCAAAATAAACTAGAGTTATTTGATTATGTAATATATTATTATGTTACATAATAACTACTTATATATTTAGATGTTATATATATATATATTATGGGATGATATAGTTGGTATTTTAACCAAGTTTGGTTACCTATGAAAATATGGATTGGAACATGTTAGTATGAACCCGGAGGATAATATAATGAAAATGTGAACGACTTATGTTATGATATAGAAAGAAGTGTTATTTTCCTAGGGAAACATTCCTTTATGGATTCTATTTGTTGGTGTGTCTTTTGCAAAGACACATCTTTGTCTAATATCCTTAAAATTATTTTTTTGAATATATCACATCCATCATTCTAGTGGATGGTTATTATTCCATCACTATGGACCAAGCTATAAACTCCCATGGTATATGCAAAGGTTAATTAAAATTTTATTTAGGAACCATAATTAAAGAATTATGTAGATAATATCCAAGAATTACCTTGGATAATACTAAGGTATCATAAATTGGGAAATGATTTATTGATTTAATTATCTTATATACAATTGTTCAATATAGTGTGGTTTTCCATTAAGATTATTGGTCCTCACCATATTATTTTTGGTTTTAGTTAATCAAGGGAACATGCTAAGAAATATATTAATTTCAAATTTCATGAAAAATGAAATGAATTTCCTTAAAATCAACAAAATGATATAGGTGGTGGAATGAAAAATATCATTTCAATGATAATACACCCTTCTAAATAAAAAAATATTATTGTGCTTCCAAATGATAAAAATTCAGAATAGTGTTATGTTAGTCAGTCATAAGAAAAACTAAACATTACTTTAGTGGGTCCATATATCCACTAGTCACTAAGAAATGGATGAGAACTATGGAAAAAGAAATTTTAATTTCAATAGTATTCACAACATGAAAAATTTATTTTGGTAGTCCGTTTATATAAGGATAAGTGTTCTATAGGGGAAACAAATCAATACTATGATTCAATAGGATAAAATTCAATCCAATTATTGGGATGAGTTTAGAATAAAAAAATTTAAAAAGTACTTTCCTCACATTATATAGATTAAATTAGAGAAGGAATTCCTTAAGATAAACTAAACGAATAATGAATCTTTCTATACCAATGTTGCAAATTCTATAAGAAATTCATGGTATGGTATTGGTATTATCATTCTAAAAGGATGTAATGTTGATTTCGTCTTTGAAGGATAAAAAATTTCTATAAAGGGTGTTTTCCATGAGGTACTTCCATAACTTTGAGGAAATCATTTGATGTGCTATCAATGTGAAATAGAGATTAGATCCACCCAACAATCTCATGGTCTTGATAAGAAAATAATTATGGAAGTAAAAGGAGATTCTAAAAACAATTTAGAGAATAACATGAACCTTTCTTTATTCTCATTGTTTATAAGGGAACATAGAGGAAATTTTCTTCAAGATATTGTCATGTGTTTTAGGTTTGGAAAGAAATTTCATCGGCTAAATGAATGATGAAGTGAGGGAAAGAAGTAAGATAGTGATATGAATACGGAGAAAACACAAAAAAATACCGCACCAACTCTCTTAATATTCAAATATAAGATGTATGATCATTTTCTAACATGTTCATAAATCTCAATGGGAATGAAGATGATCGAAATCAGTATCCTATTATACCCAGACACAAAGGTAAATCTCATACAATTAATATTTTTAATGAGGGGTATGATAACCATGTGGTGAAAGGTATATTTACTATACAATTTTGAACTTATAATTCATTATTTTACACTAGTTCTATAATATATTTTATATTTGGTTAATTTTTTAATGGTATAAAAAATCCACCCTAAAAATCGATATTGAATTAACAGTGAAAACCCATAATGGGTTGATGATCACATAGCTTGTATATGACTCTTCTTCAGATGATGTTTATGGGAATGTTTTTAGTATAAATATTTTTATCCTACCTTATTTTTAATTTCATTTTATTAAAGGAATTTATTAAATTTTTATACATAAAACCAATGCCAATTTTTAAGGATGGTAATTATCAGTTGATATTCCAAACCAACTTTGACGATTTATTAGTATAAGGACCTAAAATATAGTATTAAATATTATAATACAATTTGAATATAATTATCATTATTTTCCCAAAGATAATTTATTTTTTGTGTTTTATTTAATTACATCATAACTCCCACATAAGAAACCCTTGAATTACAAGGTGAAAACTATTACACAATACCCATTTTTCATATAGTATAAAATCGTTAAAATAAAACATTATATGTTTTTATTAAAATAATTCAAAATATTCAAATTGAATTCCCTTTTTCTATTAATATTTATTAAAACATTTGAAATTTTCTACAAAAATATGGATTTAGAAAAAATGATTTTGGAAAGGGGTATAAAAGGAAAATTGAAAACATCATTTTCTTGGAGAAATATAAATTTTTTCCTTTTTTAAAATATAATTTAAATTGAAATCAAACAATAAATTACTAAATGAGTCATCTTGTCTATATAAAAATTAAAATTTAAAACATCTCATTATAAATTAGTACGTAAAAATAAAATCATTATGTTTTCATTTAGTATTTGAATATCTCATGAACCTGTTTTCAAAACAAATCATGGAAGAACTTCACATTTATCTTCCAAACAATTCCCTAGAGTTAAAAACATAGATCCTCATTTGATTAAACATTATAGTTAATATTTTATTAACCACCATTATATATTCCCAATAAATTTTATGAGAATCCTTTTTGGTTAACTAAATCCCATATTTTCTAAAACAATATAGTTTACTTTTGTACCCAATGCATTTGAGAAAAATAATAGACCCACAATTAATTGTTTAATAATGGAACCAGTAATCAAAATAATAAATTTATATGAACAATAACATGATATATAAAATCATTCATCATAAATATATTTTATGAGGAAAATAAATTTTCAATTTTTTAATGACATATTAATAAATATATGTAATTATAATGTGAAAAAATTTCCTTAAAAATAACCATGTAAAATTATAATCTAACATTAAAATAAAAGGTTATTTAAGATATCCGGAGATGTTTCTCATGCATTATATGTTAAAAACCTTCATTTTATGATTTTGTTCAGAAAATTCACAAAACTACTCATTCAGAAAATGATAAAAGGATTCATTTTAATATATTTTCGAAAAATTAAAAAAAT
Source organism: Viscum album (assembly GCA_963277665.1). Lineage (NCBI taxonomy): Eukaryota > Viridiplantae > Streptophyta > Magnoliopsida > Santalales > Viscaceae > Viscum > Viscum album. The sequence continues at coordinate 229,875,968 of OY728162.1, forward strand.
GGGACAAAATGATTTTATAAAATAAAAATTGATTTATAAAAACATTCTTCAAAACATTTTTAGAAGGTATGGATGTGGATGAAAAAATAGACTTTCATGGGAAACAATAAATAAAATTCAAAATAAATTCTCTTACCTTGAGTCTAAAAAGTCACACATGATCATTTTATATTTAATAATACACGTATATAAACATTATATATGCTTAAGAACCATTTAAAATAACATTATTTCTTTATTTTATTTTATATAATTCTCTTTAAAAAAATTAATTAATTAATATCACTTTTGGTATTTTAATAATATTTGGTCAATATATAAAAAATTACATTGGTAGGTTAACCATGGTCTATGAGAACAATATTCTATAATCACTAGAATAATAATAATCACATTATTATCAATTTTATATATCAATCATAATTTTGAAACCATTCATAACTACGCTATAATCATAGAGATTGTTAGTCATATGTACACATGAGTAACATTTCTATTTATTAATTATCATTATGAAAAGAAAGAAAATATTATTTTATAATTAAAAAAATGAATCACATCGCTTCATGGATGTGGTAGTCCATATGTACTCCCAAATGACGTTACTATTTTTTAGTGAATGGATGGGTTAGGGAGTAAATGATATGTTGTAATTTACCTGCAAACTCAGTCATAAGCAAGCCTCTGAACATTTATTAAATAAAATAAAATCCAACAGACAAGTACACCTATGTGAAATGACAAGTACATATCATATTAGTCTGACCAATCACGATACCCATGAAATATTTCATCATCTGTAGTAGATGATTCTCACTCTGAGCTGTCGTAATGTTGCAAAATCTTGACGTACTTTTTTACGAGATTCAACTTCTCCAAAGAGAGAAATTCCTTAGAAGACTGCTCAGCCCATCCTTCCCCCCAATAAAGGACCTGGTAGTTATTGGATTTGGAAAATAAGAATAGTCCCTCCTCAGCCTTCTTCGTGGTGGGGCAGTTATCACTTCCGCATTACCAGACACCTTTCTTTTCCCACCCTGGACAAAATCACTTTAGGAGGCCCGGACCATGCCACCATCATTTTCTTTGTCATTATCGAGACAATCCCCCCATGGTCCAGAAATGTGCACTACACGTTAACCCTCCCCCACACCTCGTTCATACTGAGATTTAATGTTAGAATAAATCATATCAAGACACTCTGAGTTACCCGTAAGCACACAGCAAACATTTACCCCTTCTTCAAAAAGATATCACCAGTAACAGCCTCCTGTGAAATGCTTCCATCGGCATTGATTGAAAAATCACCCTCAGTGTTAGCGACCTTCCCATTCCCCAACTCTTGCAGAACAATTCCAGTGCATTCAAGTGCAGAAACATCAACACCATCCTTCTACCCTTGAAATGGTACAATAGAACCATCTGAATCCACATCACCCTACCCCTCCGAGGATTTTCCACCCACAAACACAACCCCATCATGGTCCAACCCCACATCATCCATAACCAAACCAACAAAATGGTTGCTGAGCTCAATATCAGTCCCCTACTTCCATGATTGGGGATGAAACTCAGTTGGATACTTCACCTGCACACCACTCCCATAAACAACCTACTTTGCTGACCCATGATTGATATATGACTCTTTCACAGTCAACTCCTCTGCAGCACATGCACTATTGATGACATAATCCTTCAGGACATCACCCTCCCTTGTTCGGCCTGCATTAGTAGGACCACTACTCATATTCTCTTGATCACCCTCCAAAGAGTCCAAATTATCCTCAAAGAGGAACGGATTTCATGCACTAGTCCTAGCCATAGACCTTGACTCAATTTCAAGATCAGCTTTCAGTCTGTCAAACACTTGCAGGGCTGATGGGTTCAGAGGCGCTTGTACTATCATCAAACTACTTGCAAGACCCGACACAACATCAATATGAACCTGCCTCATTCCCTTCTTTGTATGTCCAGCAGTTTGCGCTTCAACCAGATCTCCTTCAGAATACATAGAGTCCAATCGAGCCCCATATCCATATGAAACTCTAGGATTGGTATCCCCATCAACATCCACAGGGTCATCATTCACAGCCACCTGAGCCGACATGACAGCAGCACGCACCCCAAAACCATCCCCACAGTGTTCACCCATCCATTATGAGTGAGCAACTAGCCCTCCCCTACAGAAAATAGCCTCTTAGTGCCCGAATCGTCTACACCTCGCACAAAATTTCATCCATGACTCAAAAACTACCTCTTCCATCCATCTAAACCCCTTCTCATCAGTAATACAGACACAACTCATAGGAGGTCTCGTAATGTCAAGCTCAACACATATGCATGGGAAAACCAGGTGAGACACCGACTCAGTCTGTTGATCAGATAAAAGGAATCGTCCAATCATATTTCCATTTGCACAGAGAATCGCAGGATTTTGAAACGAAAGGGGGAGACAAGGAAGACTTTCCCAAGTTGCAATCGACGATGGGTCTCGCTGCATATGAAATTAAAATTCCCAATGGAAGAAATTAAAGAAGAGTCGTTGTACCATCTAGGAGCACTCGACCTAGAGATGATCAAATATTCCTCGGAGCCAAACCATAATATGTCTTCGTTCGAGTAACCCAAAAACCGGGCGCTCATGAAGTACCCAAGATTTTGATATGACCTGGGCAAATGCTTCCACCAACGGTCGATGACGATGAAAATGAGCCACCAGGGTAAACTTACACAGATCCGCAGCATAGATTATATCCTTTGGGATTAGCAACAACTGAGTCGCCTCTCTGAAGAGAACCGAAACTTTTGGGGTGATGGAATTTTAGTAAAGGGAGGATACAGATCATGATAAGCTAGTTCTTTTTTCCTATAGGACAATGATCACAAAACTCCCCCCTCTAGTAGAGAGGGGGGAGAATAATATGGCTGCATAGATCTAGGTATTCTGGAGAGAATGAAGCATGGGACAAGCTGGCACCTCAATCTATAGTAAGAATATAGTATTAACCATATATTGTAATTTAAGAATATAAATAATTAATGAATATAATATATAGTCTTTAATTATATAATTAAAAATGGTATTGAGATATGATTTTGGAAAATGAATTACATCAGTTCGCGAGAAGGCAATTCGTCATACGCACGAATGATGAATTCCACTACCATGTGATAGATCTTAGAGATGAATATTTGTTATTAAATTGAAATAATAGATCATATTTATATGGAGGATAATTTTGTTATAATTTTATAATTATTGAATAATTTTTTATGATCTTGGAATAATAAATAAAACTAAATCATGTAATTTAAAACTATGTCTCTTCTTTGGAAAGATACATTTTCTCAACACCTTATGACCTCTAAGATTGGTATTGTTCCCAAAATAAGGCCTCTATAATGATGGTCCAAATTATATGAAGGTATTGAAGATAATAATTTCTGATTAAATTTTTTTTAATGTGCGAATAATTTAGAATAAGAGGTTCCCTATTATAAGATAGGGGTTGGGAACACTTGAAATATCATAAAATATTAAATTAATATAAATTAAAATTCAATTCCAATTGGATCCAGACTTATTTATTTTGAATATATGATGACTATGGGTTTAAATATCCTAATGTAATAAATATTTTACATGTTTTTGACTATTATTTTATCCTTATCTTTTTTTCTAGACAACTCTTTAAACCATTTTAAACGTACTAATCTAACAAAATTTATAAATATTTTAGAGTCATGAAAATTAATATAAATGGATAAAATGCCCAGAAATGGAAAATGGTTGATATTATAAACCATATCCTAATCAGTTGGACAAATATATTATTTTTATAAATTTTATATCATTTAGTAAAATATTTTTATAATAATATATAATTAATGTAAATTTTTAGAACTATTCATAACATTGATTTTAGTGAGATCATGGAAATAATTGAAACCTCCCAAAAATATTTCATTATATCAATAAGAAGTTTATGATAATAAATTTAATTCATTGATCATGTTATTTGACCCAAATTATTTTTATTTTAATATTTTTAATATGTTTATTTGATTTTCCATTTAATGGTATATTACTCTATTAGAAAAGTTTAGGAATTTGTGGTAGATTTTTCATCAAAAAACAAAATCCATTATTAAGATAAATATATTAGATTCATAAATAATATTTATAAAAGAATATATTCTTTTGTAATATCTATGGAAAGTTTTTCTATTTATTCAAAACCAGCGAGTGGAATTTATAAGTTTTCATTAAAAAATATTATAAGGGTCATAATCTAATACAGATAGAAAATAGGAATTATATCTAAATATTTGATTATTATAGAAGAAATGGAATCATAAAATAAATTTAAGACATGTTTTGGGGCCATTTTACAGACATTTTGATTTTATTTTTAACATTCATCCAAAAGAATGAACTCGTTAGATTTATTATTTATTTTTAGATGATCTCCATTTTGGGGGATATGGGGGAACTCGTACATGAAATGTATGACCAGCGAAATAAGGCTTGTACATGACCCAAAGGCTTAGTGGCATAAGTCCCGTTCATGATTTTTTTAAGGCCTAATACCAGAATACACTTTGGATGTACCCATCCTCAGCATCTGCATCGTTGATGGCATCTAGCTCCCTACATCCCACAACTGATTGGATAGTATTTCCCTACGTAGAGATCCATGGTCCCAACTACTGATAGATATTTTCAAACCCTATTATTTATCAGACCTTGTTAACTATTCTCTAGTAGATTCTAATTTCTCTAAATCCTTATCTGGGCATGCTTCTATGTGGTCTCTATTAGAATCTCATAGTCCTTTGAAACTCGATGAACGAAAGTCCTTTTTTTGGACTGAGGTTCTTGAGTCCTGAAGTCCTTCGGAGGCCCAAATGCCATGTGGGCCAAAGGACCTGAGACTTGTCGGCCCAAAATAGTGGCCCGGAATCCCAAATCAAATGAATATTTTTGGCTGCTATAGTAACTACTATGGAACCTATAACAGTAACTATATAGTACCCCAAAAATTCTCCAATACTAGGATATGATCCTTGGTCTATTGGATTTCATGAAATATCCTCTACCACTTAGGTGCATGCACGTAGTCTTATTTTTTACTTCTCTTACCTGATTTACCCATTACCATGATAAAAAATTGTTACTTTTATTATTCATATTGAAAAATAATAATAGATAAATATTTACTAAATTATGACCTAATAATACAAAATATAGAATCAAATTTTCAAAACTCAAAACACGTAGTAGAAAATGTTAGTATAAAATTAATCTTGCTAAGTACAAAGAAAATATTTTATTAGAAAACCTGATATTTTTATGTATAAAACATTTTTATACAAAATAAAATTATAAAATTCATTTAAAAACACTTATGTGGATTTTTTTTAGTCAAAATAACCTAATTAAGTTACAAAACTATTCAAAAATAAAATGTTACTTTGGAAACACTAAAAAAGAAAATACAATTTTCAAGAAGATTCATATTTGGAACTATTCATTGAAAAAATAGAGGTTTTATGATTATTCTCAATAAATCACCATAAGATAAATTTTACATGATGTATTGAAAAATAGAAATGATTTTTTTCAAAAAAATTGAAAACTTTCTATAATTCAGTTATAATTTATTGTCATAAAAATCAATTAAAACTATATTTTAAGAATTTTTTTTTAAAAGAATAAAATTATTTTATAAAATAATTAAGTGATTATTCTCATTGAATTTATTGATACATTTATATTAAGTGGGATGTTTCTTTTTTTCATGTATCACCGAATCCTATTCATATCAACTAATTTAATGGGTACATTATAATAGTGACATTTAAATAAAAATATTTTATCCCTCAATAAATCTCGATGTTGTGCATCAAGGACATTAACAATTATATTCATTCATTTTAAAATACATGGATATTACATTATCCCCCATTAAAAAAATTTATCCTCTCTATTTTAATTCATTCTCATCAACAAGGGTTTAAATTTTCAAAATACCATTATTTGTAATCCTACATCACAAAAATGATTAATAAATTTTTCCTCAAAAAGTTTGGAATGGGAAGTATGAAGGATATCTAGAATAAAACATAACTATGATTCCATGCAATAAAACATTGAAAGGAAGCTAAAACATGGATATATAATACAAATATAATTCTCATTGACTGATAAATAGTGATAGAGGTCTTGTCCAGGAGAAAGAAAACCATCATAAAATGTTAAATCTATGATGGGTTAAAAGGAAATCAATTTATAGCTATGAAAATTAAATAGATAAAGGTTTTATTTCAAAATATTTTTCATAATGTTGAGGAATATTATTGTAACATGGAATAATAACATTATAAAATATAATTAATTATTATGAAAAATTTATTTCATTAATAAATTCCAACCACAATCTCATCATTTTCTCCAAAATATCTATATTGAAGATGTGTTTCTAATGTCTGGTGAACTATAATAAATGTCTAATTGATCACATAATACAAAAAAATAAATAAATATATTCCTAATATCATTAGATATTGATGAAAAATATTATATGAACAAGGTAATATAATTCTCAAAATGAATAAACCTTCAAATTGTAAAAAACTACATTAATCTCCAAAATTTAACAGTGACACCCAATGTTCAGTATAGATCATTCTATAAATAACTAAACATAAAAATCAACCAAAAATTTTAGACATGATTGAAAACCAAATATAATATGTATTTCATCAAAACAAACTTCCAAGATATGTTTAATATTTATCTCTAAGTAACATAAATTAGTCTTCATGTCTCATACTAAAATTCCAATTTCCTCGATCACATAACCTCAATGATACAGTTTCTATAAATAACCATTATTACAATAAATTAAAATTAAAATAAAATATTCATAAAAAATATAATTAATTCAATATTACTCAAATATAATCCAACAATAATATTCTCACATTATTCCAATAATGTTCTCAAAATTAAAATGTGGTTCTTCTAAAATAATATTAATCACCAAATAAATTTCTAATACAATGGTTATCTTTATGATAAAACATAGGTTATGAAATTGCAATAACCTATAATTTACTCAAAATCAGATAAAATTTATACTCTAAATATTATTTTTAATTATAATCTTATTTCCACCAAAATTAAATGAATTCTTTTCTGAAATGAACTTTATTATAAGTTAATATTAAGGGTAACATATAACAAAAAAAATTTATCCAAACTAAATAAATATATATAATGAATTATCACCTTAACAATATGCTATTTTCCAATGGTATCAATTTAATTCAAATAGCTTTCTCAAAATTTTGAAAAAATTAACTTTGATATACAAAAATATTTGTGTTTCATGATACTCATAATTTTTTTAATCAATTAGGGTGTCTTCTAGAAAACCCACTGAAAACATATAAAAACATCCATAGAATACTCTCTTTATAACATCTATAAATATTAATGGGTATTTTTTAAAAACAAAGGGAATATCAAAAAACAGCTAATTTCAGTTTCTAGTAAAAAATAATAATTTGGAATATCATCCCCCGTTATCTTTTTGACAAAGTTCAAAGACAATATGTTTCTATTTTAAAAATCATGATCATCCATGATATGTTATAAATTCATTTCATGGAATAAAATATAATAAAATATTTTCAAATGTTTTTACCAACCCCATATATATTCTACCTTATTTCCATCATTCATGTCATTATTTAGATACTCATATACATAATGGCACGTATCAATACATTTAAAACACATTACTGATTTTTAATAAAATTTGCATTACCATTATAAATATCATTATTGTTTGAGTTATGATCCATATGAGCTGACTTACCACATTCATAAAAAATTATAGAACCTATCAAACCTTTATTGAAACACTATTTATCACTCTTGGAATATATTAGGGCATTACCTCTATGATATTTTGGTCAGTTTCATTTATTTTTCTATACACCATGACAATGTCATTCCCATGTCATCTAGAGGAAGAATATATTTATAAAACTCTATCTCAACTTCCTCATCATATTTAATAACATTTTCATAGATTTTAAAATATAATATGATTAATAATACTTATATAATTGTATTAAATCATGAGTAATGTCTATTAATTTTTCATACAGTTTATCGAATAAAATCATTCACAAACCTGGGAAATCATCTAAAATTTTCCTCATATACGGCCAGATAATCTCTATATTTTTTCCTCAATTCGATAATTTTTCTTCAACTTGAGAAAAAAATATTTGGGGTATATTTATCTAGAAAAATATTATTAAATATTCATAATTCAATGGAATAAATCACCTAGATCTATTTTATATTCTTAATCAAAGACCATTATTTATCAGTTTCACCGTTAAAATGATAAATAAAAATATTTACCAATTTATTTTTGTACATACCATGAAATAGAATATCATTTGTAGATCTTTAATCCACCCCTTATCTAACACTAGGAAGTATGATCTACAATATATAGAATTTTATAGCTTCATGAAATGTTTCTCTATTTCCATGTTACTTTTTGATGGGTCTGGATTCTCTCTCGAAAGGATACCACCAATATTTATATCATGTATCAATTGATTCATCATAACAATGACCTTCTCAGATCCTATTCCAACCATTCTAGGTAGCGGATTTGGAAATATATTTTCCTTTTGGAGCCTTTATACTGTAGTTTTCTTATTTACTCTATGTGAAACCATTTGAAAAAAACATTATATAAAGAAACATCGTAACATTCAATTTCTATTTTATTACAGAAAAGAAAATTTTTTAAAATATTTAATTGGTTTTCTTGATCAATATCTGGAACCATAATGTTATCTAAATATTTTCTATGATACCAACTATATGGAATCATCCATAAATATTACGTATTCAAGTGACTTTAGACTAGAATTGACAAAATTTTGAAGAATATTTTATAGGATTATATGTTAAGAAAATAATGTTAGAAATCTTATAAAAAATCCCAAAAATTTCAAGGTGGAAACTTCTTCTATGTATCCATTTTCCAAAAACATTGAATCTTTAAAATAAAACATGATTTATTTTTATAAGAACTATTCAGAAATTCTAACATGAATTTTTATTTTCCCGTACTCATCCTTAAACCTTTTAAAACCATTTTAAATACATGGGATGAAAATAATCATAGTAATTATAAACAGACAAAATAAATCATCAATTCATCAAAAAAATATATAATATTTTCCCTCTGAAAAATTAAATATTAGATTATATAATTAATTTTCTTAGATAAGAAATAATTTTCTATATCCCAAACATTTCATGAAACATTTGATAATAAATAATTAAGGGAAAAATCATAATGGCCTATTTTAAAATATGAAAATTGTCTGAAAAAATATTCAAAACGTTATATTTTTCACTCATACATATGAAATTACCGTCACGTATTAATTTTCAATAACCATATTATAAATTAATGGAATGCCTTTATGGTTAACCTCAAAACATTACCTTAGACTAACCATTACATATATGAATGGATTAAAATTAGAAATTTACAAAGGAATAACTATCATAGTATATTTTCATTATCTATTAGGATAATCTTATTCTGTTAAATACATCACATATTTAGAACTATTATAGTGTCAAAATCTATACACAATATAATGTATGTCAATTATAGACCCACTAGTATTTAGTTTATAATATAACCACCCTTCTGTCATAATCATTTTCCAAGAACCATGACTTGATATATAAAAGAATTAATCATAAAATCATTTCATTAGAAAATTAAATTTTCAATTTAATAAAAATTTATTAAAAAACATGTGAAATTATAAAAAAAATATTGTTTTAAAATATCCTTATAAACATGAGAACTAAGATTCATGGAAATTATATTTTGTGATGAAAAAATTGGATAATTATTTATAAGATAAATATATTCCTTCAAATTTTTTTTTGAAAAAGTCACAAAGTACCTCAATCGGAAAAAATAAAAAGGATTCCTCTCAAACCATTTTTCAAAAAGTAAATCATTGTTAATGTTTACTTCATATAATCACTTAAAATATTAATTAACTTGTATAAAACATTTTTAGAAACTATAGATTTGGAATAAAAGTGTTATTTATGGGAATCTTAAATTTATAATATTTTAAAAAAAACCCCTTACCTTGAGTCTAACACATCATGTATGTTCTTTATATTCTATAATAATAAAATATTTTTAATGTAAAAATTTATTAAAAACATCTAATTTTTCATTATTTCATTATTTTATTAAAAAAATATGATATATACACTTATTTAATTAATTAAGTTCACTTCCTCTATTTTGACAATATTTGAGACATATGTCCAAATTTACTTTAGCATGTTGAATACTTCCAAAGAGTGAATTATTCCATCATGTATATATCAATAATCATCACATAATTATAATTTTTATATATAAATCATTCTTTTAAAATCTATCTTGAAATATTGTTATAAACAATGACTACTTTGCAATCATGGAAATGTTATAGCATACATTTTCCATTATCCAAGAATAATTTTGGAAGAAAGTTTTATAATATATTATTTTTATATAATTATAATAATATAATAAATACAATAATAATTCTATAAATACTCTTTAATATATCATTATTGTGATCCAGTGATAAAAAATGAATCACAATACTTTGTGGAGGTGGTAGTCCAAAAATACACACCAATGATGTTATTATTTTCTTGAGAATGGATTAGTAATAAATTAAATAACATGTTATCTTCTCAAAATGATAATCCTTTCCAAAATAAAATATAAAAAAATCAGTCCCTCGTTATTATCAGTTTGGAGAGATTATGGTGGAGAAACAATTACATCAGTTTATGACGTGGTAGTCTACCATACAGAGGAACAATGAATTATTCACCCATATGATAGAGGATGGAGATGGATACAAGTTATTTAATTAACATAAAAATATCTATGTCTGTGTAGTTTAATGGTGTTATTATTTTAGCACTTTTGAAGAGGATTTGAAGGATGAAGAAGAAGAAATTAAATTAAAACATGCAGCTAAAATGTAACAACCTAATAAATGATTAAATAAATCATTCAAAAATTTATTAATACTATTTAATTATGTATTTATATTCATTTTTAATATTTTATATAATTCATAAAATAATAAAAGAAATGTTTTTATTATACTCATTTATAATAATATTTTATTTGAAAGTTTATTTTTCAATTTAAAGAATTTTAATTTGAAAAAACGAGTGTCATTTTTAAATTCATCATGTCAAAAATATCATCAGATTAATTTTTTAGAATTTTTTGAAAATATTATGTTTTTATGGAATAATGAAAATTAATGACTTTTATTGAAAATAGATTTTTTATTTTTTTTATCTACATAATAAATTTACATTTTAGGTTATTTTAAATTTATAAATTATTCATTTTGATTTCAAATAATCCAATGAATTTTTTAGAAGGTTATATTATACTAGAATTTATAATAGAAAAAATTTATGTTTGAAAATTGAATTTTTTTTGAAATGCTGGTAATTTGTTTCTATTATCGGTTTTTTTAATAAAATTATGAAAAAAAATATTTTTACTTTTGAACAATTAATTCCATATTTCGAATCTAGAGTTATAAATTTAGTAATAGGTCCCTTTTATTTGTGGTCAATATGAAGAGAAACATTATTATTATTGGTTACTATGGTAAAACGTAAATTGTATAATTTTGGTTAAAAATTAAATTATAATAAATAATAATTACAAAAAACATATACTAATCTTATTTTATGATTATATAGTAGACATAATCTTTCATGTGTATAATTTAGGACCTTTTGGTTCCCTTTGATAAGATTATGACCTTTTTAGTATTTTATTTAATGAAATGTCAAACACGTCACACTCATATTTTTAATAAATCTATTATTTTAGAAAACATATTATCTATAGTATATGGTATAATATAAATATTTTAACACCCCATGCTTCTACAGTACACTTATCTTTGAATAATACAATAGTGTGTGTAGTACGCAACATCGAATTCTAAAACACCACAACCAATCAAACTATCCATTATGAATAGTAATGCCTACTTTTTTAAATTTTATAAATTTTATCATTTAAAATGGACTTAATTTTTGGATTCAGAATATCGAAATTATCCTAGGTTGAATTTTTTGGAATTTTTCTGAGAACGTCCAATTTCTGATGAATAATAAAAAATACTAAACTTTAATTAAAAACAACTTTTTAAATAAAAATAATTTATAGCCCTAAATTAAAATATTTAGTGGTTATAAAGTATAATTAGATTATATTTTTACCATTTAATCCAATTTTGGTCATTGGACGTAATTTCACATTTAAACTGGACATAAACAATTGTCAATCTTTTAATAGTTATTATTTCTGAAAAATGGGTTTTTTGTTTTGACAAAGGAAATTAATTTTAAATTAATTTCTACCACTTCTGTGTTTTGAATTTAGAAAAATGGATTCCAAATTTAGAATAAGGAGGTCCAAATGGTGTAAATATGTAACTTTTATTTTTAGACATTTTGAATAATTACTTCGGTAAATATTTTATTTACCATGGTTAAAGGGTAAATCCTGTAAATAAATGTTAAAAAATAATATTATAATAATAATAAATTACCCTAACACGTGTCCTACACCTATTGGATGATACATTTCTGACCATGGGAATCCTTCAGTTGATTTTGGGACCCCATGGATCCACTTTTGAGTGAAAATGACACATTATATTAATAAAGTCAAATTAAATAAAAAAATGACATAAGCATATATCTTTTAGTAAAACATTTTTTACACATGGTTATATATGTTATCTCTTCGACTATAAATTTTCATTAGAAATATAAAAATATTTCCTATATAATGGTATTTTATTTATAATTTTTAGACATTTAATAATTATAATTATTTATGACACAATGATGATGCAATATTTTCCTTATTAATGAAAGACTCCAATAAATGGTATTATAAATGTAACAATAAATATAATTTTGAAGTTTTGAAAACATCCCATACTTTAATAGGTTAATATGACATTCTAATACTTATAAAATGAATTTATTTCGAATTAATAAAGTTTTTAGGAATTTAAAAAAAATCAATTATTAAATAGTGTCAAAATTGACATAAAAGAGTTTTTAAAACAAATAATATTTTATAGAATGATATTCTATTCCTAAAAATATATGGTTGTACCAAGAGACTTATATAATGATATGTTTATCATTAATAAACCACTTGGTGTTCTCTTATATGTTTATATTAAGTTTATTAACCATATAATATAAAAATACAAAGAGACATTGTAAATATCAAACTAATTTAATAAAAGTTAAATCTAAATTATAAGGATAACATAGTGACCCAAACCTGTCTAAATACTATTGGTTGAGCGTTTTTAGACCCATACCCACCTTATCCTATAAATAATTCAGTATTTATCCATTATAAATCGAAAAGTATTTTAACATAAAATAATATTTCTAGCTTTTCCTAAGGTGCCCCTCACCCCTCTTATTAAAGGGCACTCACCCTTCTCTCAAATTAACATCTTCAAAGCCTTTTTCCTTTGACAAAACAGGTCCAAATATCCTTCCAAATTCCCTCACTTAAATCTAGTGGCATTAATTTGGTCATAAAACCAACCTATGGAGCCTTTTTGATCAACTCAAAAGGAAACAGCCGAAGAAGAGGTAATAATTTCAGCACCCTCTTTCAAGTTCATTTCTTCATTCACTTCTTCTTTCACTGTTGTTTCCATTAAAAAATAACAACTCTATTATATTATATATAGTGTAATGTTATTATAAATATGGTACAACCATATTCATTATTCTATCAATCCATTGAATAACATGTCATCATACGTGCATATCTACGGCTTAGTGTCTCCACGTCGTGGTATAATTGTTATTCAATACATTATTTTTTGGATGGGTGTAATAATGATGTGTAATTTGTGTAAATAATTACTATAACATGATAATTACTCTGTATATATGATATACCATTCAATTATATTCAATTTTAATATCAAAATAATGATATTGTTTCTCGTGCGTACGTACGGACTACCGTCTCCATGAAGGCGATGAGATTCATTCCCCATCGTATCCATTCAAGACTAATTTTAATTTGATGATTAAAAATAATATTTAAGGACTTTATATAATTCTATATATGATTAATACACCACCTATTTATAACATATACGAAATATGTAACAAAACATATAAAATAAAATGAGTAAGTTAACACCCGAAATGACCATAATACTAAAATATTATTAACAATGCATTATTAGAAGATAATATATGATATCATAATTATGTATATGGTTCTTGTATAATTTAATAACAATGTTATTACTATTATAAATGAGGTTAAAATACCATCGACTAAGGAAACGTACAAGTTAAGGGTTAATTTCACAATCTCTTTATTATCCGTGGTTTTTTACACGAGTATCTACTAGGACCTCTTTATCATCCATATCCATGTTTCATAAAAATGTATTTCAAAACATTTTTAATATTTAATAGACAATGTGTTAATTTCATTTATACCATTATTTTACCTTATATGTTTTTGAAAGGAATCTTTCTGTTGTTTTCCAAACAAGGTACTTTTTGACCTTTTCAAAACATTTAAGGTAAGAATGTATTTTTAACTTATATGGCGGGTGCGGTTATTTTCCACCATTATAACATCATCAAAGCATCCCTTAGAAGATTATAAGAATATTTTAAAAATAAATTTTTTCTTTATAATTATGTTACTACTAAATGATTTCAAAATAGAAAGATATATTTATCTAAAAAAGGTTTTCATTTTATCTATGTCGACATCCTTTGATGGATTTTAAATTTATTTGAAGTTGATTTATTATGATAAAAAAACATCCATATAGTATTGAAGGTTTTGTGATATGTTTGACTATGGATGTGATATTTTTATACCAATCATGTTATATGATTAAATTATTGACATTTCATATGCTAGTTTTAATATGGATGTTTATGTTATATTTCAAACTTTTCATATGAGGAATGGATTAGACCTAGTAAGTGATGGGTGGAGCCCGCAATAGCTCCTCGATGCATCGGTAGGTCTCATGAGACAACTAGACAAGTAATTTTACAAGGCCTTTACCAATTTGATATATGGTTTTGGCTAAGCCCTTAATCATTTTTAGACATCTTGGTCGAGGCCAAGAAAAAATGTTTTAGAATGTTTAGAATTATGCATTCCCTCGGTATGAAAATTATATTGATGGTTCATGTGGTCATTCGACTAGTAGAATACCCATGATTATGTTTTTTTATGGCATTATTTACTCAGATCATATTCCTGCCATAAAATTTTTCATGTTTATTATTGGTAAAGACATGTGGATTTAATTATTCACCAGGCTTAATATTTATGTTATCTACCACTGTATTGCTTACCCTTACTGAGAGTTTGAGCTAACCCCTTTTGTGTGTTTCATTTTTCTAGGATATTAAGAAGTTAGTTATGTATGACTTGTAGGCCTTATCTTGTAGTCTTGGATGTTTCAAATGGAATAAATTAGTGTTGTATTTTTTTCAAGTTGAAAAGATAAACTTATGTTTCAATCTTGTTTCCAATAATACTAAACTTATCAGTATTTCAGGACATGATTTCCTTATGATCATGCCAATGTTATGTTATAATGCCTGACTCTGGGTAACTGGGGTCGGGGCATTACAGTTGGCATCAGAGGAAGTTTAATAAAAACCTTGGAAGCTAGATTTAGATAATATTTGATTAGACCACATAGACATAAGATAGACATTGAGGATTAGTATAGAAGAACTTCCTAGAATTTTGTTATTGTAGAGATTTTGTGAGTTTTCTGAGTAATATATCCTTATCTGGATACGAGCTGGTAGAGGCGGCTCTGGCACAAATGTACCTAGGGGTAAAACCCAAAAACACCGCTTTGAGCTAGACTCGAACGGGAACTGGTGCATGACAATGGGCATTGTTGCACTCTTTGTTACGACACTCCCGGGGGATATGGTTAGGATACTTATCATTTTATTTACATACCATTATGAAGGGTTTATGAGTATATACTTTCTCAAAGACAACTTTTTTATGATTATTATTATATCCATAAACTATTCAATTTATGTTATGTGTTTTACAAGTATGGAAATTATGTATTTTGATTCATAAACTAATTTAGTTTATACCATTATTTAGAAATGGCACCTAGTTGATGGAATGGAAACATCGTCAATGCAGGCACTTCATGTAGGGATTTCCCTCCTGCTCAAGATAATTATAGTGGAGCTGGTGATACAATAGTTGCTGATCAGCTCATCACTATACTGAGATAACTCACTCAGGTTATGAATAATAACCTTACTCATATAGAGAACCCTGATCCGCATCATGGAGGATCAATTTTATATCTCTTCATGAGGAAACAACCACCAAAATTCAATGGGAGTACAAATCCATTTATAGCTGAGCAATGGATAAGTTCCACAGAGAAAATATTTCAGGCTTATGGGATTAGTGAAAGGGAAAAAGGTGTCATGGTAGTTTATCGACTCACTAGAGATGCTGATCAATGGTGGACATTGATACAAAACACAAAGTAAAATTAAGAGGTATCAAGTATGGAATAGAGGGAGTATAAAAAAATTCTTAGAAACATACTTTCCTCATGACCATGGAGTGGATATGGAAAGACAATTTCTCTGTCTAAGGTAAAAGGAGGATGATAATGTTGCAAAGTATGAGGCTGACATTACAAGGTTTTCAAGGCACAGTGAAGATTATATATCTAACCCAAGAAGTATGATTGATCATTTATTTGATGGGTCAAAACCATTTCTCCATCGAGCATTGGTCTCACAATCCTTCTCGTCATATGAAGACATTGTCTCATGTGCTGTCAAGACGAAAAATGGATTCACTAAGTCTTACGACTTTAACGAAAAGAAAGAGAAGAAGAGATCTGCTAAACACTCTGGGAAAGGAAATAAGGAAACATGGAAGAATGGAAGAGTTGAATTTCCACCTTGTGATAATTGTGGAAGGAAGCACCTTGGTGCCTGTCTAAAAGAAAAAATAGTATTCTATAAATGTGGATAGAAAGGACATCTTTCTAGTGATTTTAAGAGAAAGAAATATGCTACCAATGATCAATGATACAATTTCAGGAAATGGGACATTGTGAAAATGAATATCCTAAATTTCAGGGAAGCTTACCTCAGAAAAGGCCAAGAGATCAAGTCCAATCTTATACGATCACTACTGCTGAGGTTAAAGCCCCGAAAGATGTAGTGGCAGGTAATGTAATGGTTTCCTCAAGTTTAGCCAATACTTTATTTGATTCTGGATCATCGCATTGTTTCATGTCTTCCCATTTTGATAAGTAAATTAGATATTTCCAATTTGATTTAACAAGGAAGTTGTTAGTCAAAACTCATAAGGGAGTTATCATTGTGACAAAGTTCTATGAATCAGTTCCCATTAGGGCATATAAATGTTCTTTATCTGCTGATCTCATCATCATACTCATGATTGAATTTAATATAATCTTTGGTATGGATTGACTTTAGGACCATGGTGAAAACATTTATTATAAGAATAATGAGGTTACTATTTTTGATGACGATGATAAGGAACACATTATCTTTAGAGAATAATATTCACCGCCTAATTCTTATCTTGATCCACCCCCAGTAGCTCAACTAAATTAAATTATTGGGGAGGAAGAGAATTAAATAACTGTGGGTGAGGAAAAGAATGTTCAAATAGGGGATGTACCTATTATGCAAGATTATGTTGATGTATTTCTACAGGATATACCTAGATGTCCTCCAGAATGAGAAATTGAATTTTCCATTGATTTAATTCCAGGTTCAAGGCCCATATCGAATACCCCTTATAGAAAGGCCACTGTGGAATTAGTGGAACTAAAGAAACAACTAGAGGAATTGTGTAATAAGGTATTTTTTCGCCCTAGTGTTTCTTCATGGGGAGACCATGTGCTTTTTGTTAAGAAGAAATATGGATCTATGAGGTCTTGAATTGACTATAGGGAGATAAATTCTATAATAATAAATAATAAGTATCTCCTACCTTTCATTGATGATTTATTTGACCAACTTCATGGAGCACAATACTTTTCAAAGATTGACCTTCGATCTAGATATCATCAGTTGTGTGTGAAGAAGGAAGACATTCTGAAAACTGCATTTCGAACCAGGTATGAGCATTACGAGTTTACAGTAATTCCTTTTGGATTGAATAATGAAACCTTTGTCTTCATGGATCTAATGAATATATTTTTCAAGGAATATCTTAATGACTTTGTAGTTGTATTTATTGATTATATCTTAGTAAACTCCAAAAGATACGAGGATCATGAAAATCACTTGTGGATTATTCTAAAGACTCTTAGATGTCATAAATTATATGGGATGTTTAGCAAGTGTGAATTCTGGCTTCAGGAGATTTCTTTTCTTTTCCATATTGTCTCTATGGTTAGAATCTTCATTGATCCTTCTAAGACAAAATCAATCCATGAATGGTCTGCACCAACGAGTATAACTGAGGTACGCAGTTTTATTGGTTTAGCAGGTTATTATCAGCATTTCATTAAGAATTTTGCTCGGATCGCTAACCCATTAATCATGACCACACATAAAGGGGTTAAATTCGTTTGTACAAAATAGTGTGAAGAATGTATTGAAGAACTGAAGAGATGATTAGTCAATTATCCTATCACGACTCTACCATCGGGGAATGACGGGTTTGTTATTTATAGTAATGCTTCAAAAATAGGACTTGGTTATGTCCTTATGCAGAATGATATGGTCATTGCCTATGCATCATGACCGCTAAAAATTCATGAGCAAAAATATCTCACTAATGATATTGAGTTAGATTTTGTAATCTTTTCTTTGAAGAGTTGGAGACACTTTCTCTATGGTGAATAATGTGAGATATATACCGATCAAAAGAGTTTGAAGTATATTTTCTCATAGAAGTAACTCAACTTGAGGCAAAGGTGATGGGTTGAGTTACTCATGGAATATGATTACATTATACACTACCACCTGGGGAAGGCAAATAAAGTGGTAAATGATTTAAGAAGTAATGATCATGGAGTTTTGAACAAGATGAGAGTTGAGACGGATCATATATACAAGGATCTAGTAAAGTTGGAGATGGGACTAACCATGGAAGGTTAAACATCAATGCTTTTTCAAATGGTTTCAAAACCATCCTTACTAGAAAGGATAAAGAGTTATCAGGCCAATGATGAAGAGTTACAAAAGAATATTAAAGATGTGAATGATGGGAGATCGAGTGACATTGTGTATGAAGAAGGAATTTTGAATTTTGGGAAGAGACATTGTGTTCCTAATATACCTGATCTAAAAAGAGAATTTTTGGATGATTCTTATAGTTACAATTTCTCTATACACCCTGGTAGAACTAATATGTATAGATATTTGAAGGATCATTTTTTGTGGGACATCATGAAGAGGGATATTGGTGATTTTGTGTCAAGATGTGTGGTTTGTCTACAAGTGAATGTTGGAAAGAAATAGCCTGGAGGAGTCATGAAACCTCTTCCCATACCTCAGTGGAAATGGGATAATATTACGATGGACTTTGTCATGGGACTACCAAAGACTCTTAGAAGGACCGATGAAATATGGGTCATTATTGATCTTCTTACCAAGTCCACACATTTTCTTGCTATAAGAGAAGATCTACCACTTGAACGTCTAGCAAGACTATATATTAATGAACTTGTGAGACTTCATGGAGTACCCATATCAATTGTTTATGATAGTGTTCCAAGTTTTACATCATGATTCTAGAAATTTCTTCAGAAGGCCCTGGATACTAAACTTTGTTTGAGCACAGCCTATCACCCTCAAACAGATGGACATTTAGAACGAACTATTCATATCCTAGAAGACATGTTGAGATCATTCTCATGTTAATTTTAGGGTATGTGGGATAAATATTTACCGCTGGTAGAATTTTCCTATAGCAATAGCATCCATTCAAGTATTCATATGGCACCATATGAAGCGTTATACGGAAAGAGATGTCTCACACCAACCTGTTGGGATGATGTTGGTGAAAGAAAAGACATAGGCCCGGAACTTGTGGAGGAAACAATGGAAAAGGTAAAGGTAATCCAAAACCACATCAATGCAGCACAAAGTAGGCAGAAGATCTATATTGATAATCAAATGAAGGATTTGGAATTTCATGTTAGTTATCTTGTTTTCATGAAGGTATCTACATGTAAGGGATTCATACGTTTCAGTAAGAATGGTAAATTGAGTCCCAGGTACATCGTACCATTTAAAATTAAATAACAAATTGGGGCTGTAACTTACTGTTTGTCAATGCCACCAAGCCTCTCCAAAGGTCACGATGTTTTCAACGTATCCCTATTGAGAAAATACATATCCGACCCAACGAATGTACTCACCTATGATGAATTAGAACTGGAACTTGATCTGTCTTACTGTGAAGTGTAACCCCCTGAAATTTTATGAGAAAGATTATTTTTAATTTCTTTGATGACTTATGTAGTATGATACACAAAGATTAGCTTTTTTTATATACAACACTGTATTATCTTGAGGTATACACATACATTATTCTTGGCTTGTGTTGCATGCAAGAGCGACCTTCCTCGATAGCGTGTCTTGTATGCAATACTGAGTTTCACTAAACAAAGATATATTGTAATGAAATAGCTGTTATGAATAATAGTAACTAAATTTTCATTTTTATAACATTATAATTCATCCTACAAATATTATAGAACATGGTATAAGCACAAAATAAATATTTCAGGTAAAATATGTATTTTTCAAAAATTGTATTTTTGCCTCCTTTTGATGGAGAACCCACTTTAAATATAGTTTTTCACTTGTTTATAAGTTCAATTTGTCAAATAAAACTTCTTCCTTGGAATCAATATATATAATTTTACTTTGGATAAATTTTTGAGATTATTCTGATAACCTTCATATTTTGATGAATAGTAAAAATACGCTAAATTTTAATTAAAAACGACTTTTTTCATTGAGATAATTTATATGGTTAAATTATAATATTTAATGGTTTTAAATTATAAATAAAATATATTTTTACCATTTAATATAATGTAACCCATTATCATTAAATTTACATTTAATTCATAGTTAAAAACATTTCAATCTTTTGCAACGTTTTAACTTTCAAAACTAATGTTTTCTATAGTAGGATTAATTTTAAATTAAATACTGCCACTTCAATGTTTTGAATTTGGAAAATAGATTCTATATTTGGAATCATTATGTCTAAATTATGTTAATATACTACTTTTTATTTTTAGGAATTACGAATAGTAACGACGATAAATTTTATTTATTATAGTTAAAGGTAAATCAGGTAATTGAGAGTACAAATAATATTATTAAATTACCCTAACAACTTCAAAAATTCTATTGGATGAATAAAAGTCTACCCATATCACCTAAGGGTAAGAATATAATCATTTCCTGGACTTTTCACCATAGAAATGATATAATTATTATTAAAACCAAAAAAGTGACAACATGACACTCTCTTATATCTTATAAGTGTAATAATTTTAATTTAGTGATAAACTTCATAAAACATAAAACATGACTAGTCTCCAAAAATCTAATAAATTTATCAACATCATGTGAATTTATTTATAATTTTTAGGGATTAAATAATTATCATTAATTATGACACAATAGTGATGTTGAAATTATTTTATTGATTGAAATATAAAATAAATGGTTTTCAAAATACTAAAATAAATATTATATTAACTATTTAATGTGATAAAAAAATTATAGACAAATATGACATGTTATAAATCTATTTAATTTATTATTTCAAACATTTCTTTTGTGTGGATTTTATTTAAATTCAAATAAATGAAAAGTGTCAAAATTTTCACTATCGTTATTTTAAAAAAATAACATATTATAAAATTGATTAAAAATCAAAAAAATATTTAAAAAGTATAAATTTAAATTTATTTGGTCTATAATGTCATAACATATCAAATTATAAACAATTCACAACACACAAGTAATTATTTATCACAATTTAAAATTTTAAATATTATTACCGCAAATAAGATTCAATAGATTAAATAGGGACAAATGAATTTGATATGTTTTAAAATAAATTCACAACATGTATAAATTTTATTGGTTGATAATATTACTAATTTATTACATCTCATCTTCGAATTGAGTCATTTTTTGAGGTTTTTATGTGGGGTTTGAATTTATTATAAGTTAATATTTCTTATGATTCCAAAGGTGCCCCTCTCCCCCCTTATAAAAAGGCACCTCCTCCCTCTCCTTCTCAAACCATTTTTAGCCCTCAAGAACTACCAAACCCTGAAAATTTATATTCTTCACTTCTTTAGAAACATACTAGATGTTCTGTTCATCTCAAAATACCATCTTTAGTGCCCTAAGAGGTGGTTTTGAAGAGGCGCGTCGAATAAGAGGTAATCTCATCTACCAATTCTTTCAAGTTTCTTTCTTCTTAAACATCCTCTTATATAGTTGTTTCAGTATAAATTAAAACAATAATTATCAATAATATACTGATATGATATTATAAATATGAAAAAAAAACATTTCATCTTTTATCCATCCTCTGGAAAACGAAATCATTGCGTGTGCCTACGTACGGAATATCGTCTCCACGTCGTGGTGAAATCTGTTTTTCCCCCACCACCTTACATGGATGGGTATAATGGTGTAAATAATAA
Source organism: Viscum album (assembly GCA_963277665.1). NCBI lineage: Eukaryota > Viridiplantae > Streptophyta > Magnoliopsida > Santalales > Viscaceae > Viscum > Viscum album. The sequence goes on from OY728162.1 coordinate 229,898,900, forward strand.
CTATATATGGTTATTATAACATCATAAAGATTATGAGATATTATATCATCCACTCTAATTCCATTCAATAATTATGGGAATGATATCATCGCTCGTGCAGGCGTACGGATTATCATCTCCACGACACGATGAGATTCATTCTCCATGTTAACCATTCAAGAATGATTATCAAGTATATATAATAAGTAATCAAGAAAGATGTGGCATAATAATTATACCGGATTTATGTACATATTTGTTTCATTTACTTAATTCCATTCAATTAAATAAGGAAACGAATACAGCGTTCATGGACACGAACGGCCTACCGTCTCCATGAATGGTGTATTTCATTTCATTTATCGATATATAATATATATTTATATTCTGAATATTATATATATATATATATATATCATTTTTTACATTCTGGAATTAAGTAAATCAGGTTATATGTAATAATATCAAGAACAACAAGTCCAAACACGTATGATAAATAAAACCATTTTACCCAAAATGTTGCTTTAACATGGAATTGAAAAATGAACAGATAATATATAGTCATAAGTGAATCATATATGATATCATAAATATTATTATGGTTCTGTTAAAGGTTTATAATATGTTTAAACCCACTATACAGGAGTCTTGGACACATACAGAAGAAATTGGATATAAGGTAAGGGAAAATTTTGCAATCTAATTTTTATCCTCGAGTGCTTATACATAAGTATCTACTGGGGTTATATTTTCCATCCATTTCCATAAAAATGATTTTCATAAAGTGTTTTATTATTCTTCCATGTATGTTTAAATTTAGTTTTACCCCACTTTGACTTTTACATTGTCTTGTGGAAGGAATCTTTCTTTTGTTTACCATATGCATAACTTTTAGACTTTTTCGGTAAAAGTACGAGAAGAATGTTTTTTTAACTTATACGACATGAACAGATTTTTATTTTTTCATAACACCTTACTTAAATAAAGAATCCTCTACAATATTTCATGATTATTTTCAACAAAATCCTTTACTTTTAAAATTTCAATGAATTTTGAGAAAAGAGAATGATTTTTAATAAGAAAGGATATTCTCCTCAAGAATTCATTTCAAATGTTTTGTCAGAACTATTTTCCATCTAAGGTGAAATTATTTTATATGTTTATGTTTCAAGTATAATCTCTCTATTATTTACATATTTTCACTTTTCTTATGATGAAATTATATCCATTTGTTTTATATGGATTATGTTATGATGGGATGATGTCCATGAAACCCGTTTTATTCTTTGGGTTATGATGAATAATTTATGATTATGTTGTGGAACACATAAGAATAGTTTCATTAGGATATGGGTGGACCTATATCTCCATCCAAATCATTGGGTAAAGATTTATATATCATGAGATAGACATGGCTGGAACATCAATAGAATCTGGTTCAGTAATACAGGGCTGGAAAGACAAGTAAACCCGGTTCAATAATGGACATTGTCCACTATGATGGTCTTGGCTGCAATGTCTTGGCTACTATAGAAATCATAACATGTGATTAATGGTTGCAATAATTACATGTTTTATTTCCATTCTATTTTATCATGGTTAATGTTCCTTTATGATCTATTCCTTATGAACTACTAGGATTTATGCCATTACTCATGATTTTGATGTTTTATGTTCATGTTCTTACATTCAAATGATTAGGGATTGTTTTATGTTCTCCATGTTTAACCTTAGTGAGCATTTTAGCTCACCCTTTTTATGTTTTCTTTTTTCAAGGATATAAAGAATGTTTTTAGGTAAGAAGACCAAAGGGTAATATCATTATGGGAGATGTTGAAGATATTTGACCATCATTGAAAGATTATGTTCCGAGTTTACAAAGACACATAAATAATTTGGTCTTTGGGCGTATGTTTTTGTCATGTATTAAGTATTCCGCAAAAGAATGAACATAATGCTTTGGGTCTCTACAGTTGGTATCAGATCAAAGGTTTTGTTAACCTTTGAAACTAGGATGAAAAAACTTTAGTGAAATCCTTAGAGATATTTCTTATGTACGTCAAGTGATGTCCCTATGGATAAGTATATGTATAGGTTATTGTCTTATAATTACAGTAATGATCTTAGAATTAAACCTATGATGTTATATGTTGAAGGTACCCAACCTTCATTATGTTGTCTTCCTATCATGATTTTTTCCTCTCATAGTATTCTTTTTGGGTTTTAGACGATGGTTGGAACCCAAAGGAACCGTGTTGATCAATATAATGGACAATGCAATAATTTTCCTTCCGAACAAACCAATGTTATGGGAGATGGAGTGAAAAATCATATTGTTATACTTACACAGAATATGAATCATTCTGGACTTCCAAATGAGCAGATAAGTGTATAATATTATATTGAGTCCTTCATGAGGCAATGTCCACCTTCTTTCAATGGGTCTTCTGATCCACTTATTGATGAACAATTGATCAGTACCGTTGAAAAGATATTTTCCATACATCGTTGTTCAGAACATGAAAAGGCCATTATAGTTGTTTATCATTTAGAAGGTGAAGCAAGCCAGTGGTGGAATCTAATTAATAATATAAGGCCCCAAGATGAAATTGAATCCATGGAATGAGACAAGTTCAAGAACATGATTTTCAATAAGTACTTCCCTCGTATTATTCAAACAAATATGGAAAAGGAGTTCCTTGAGCTTAAGCAAAAGGATGATGAATCTGTTGGTATATACTAGTCAAATTTTACAAGGATTGGAAGGTATGCATCTAACATTATCATCCGACTTGAACGTAAAGTTGATCAATTCTTTAGTGGCTTAAAAACTAGTATTTGAAGGGCATTATCTTTAAGGGACTTTAGTTGCTATGAAGAAATTGTGAGTTGTGCTATAATGGTAGAACTAGAAGCTAGTGATCTGTCTCCATCTCATGGTTTTGACAAGAAACAGAAGTTGAAGTTCAAGGAAAAGTCTATAAAAAATGGTGAAAAGAAGAAGAATATTTCTTTTTGCTCAAAGTGTGGAAAGAAGCATGGTGGAGACTATCTTAAAGAGACTATAAAATGATTTAAGTGTGGAAAAGAAGGTCATTGAGTAGCTGAGTGCTGAAGTAATGGGAAAAAGGTTTCTAATGACGTGAATAGAGAAACGACTACAGAGAACACTCCACCAACACTTCAATGCAACAAGTGCTATGAAATGGGGCATTATGCTAACCAATTCCCTAATCAAAGGGTTAATGATTATTGACATTGACAATATCTTAAGTAAAAGGACAAAGGGATGTCACATTACATCACTATTGGTGATGTTGAGTATGAGAATGATGTGGTGGAATGATTATGAGTTTATATAATGGGATTCCAAAATAATGTTGTGGAATCTCATTTATAATATTGTAGAATATTGGAATATCTATGTATTGGTTTATTGTGGTTTTCAAAAATTATATGGTACTAATGACCATTAAAAGTGATTGAAATATTTTTGTAAAGGAGATGATATGCGCATAATTAAGGGATAAGCAGAAAATAATATGTTTGATAGTACTAATGAGCTCATGACTGATATAAGGACAATGTGATATAATGGTTTGAGTATATATAAATTTTGGGAATTTGGTATGTTGAAAGAGTTAACTTTTTATAGCATTCATATTTTTACTAAGGTTCAATGGGTATTAATTTTTGAAGCAAATTCATGATTAAGGTATTCACATGTTTAGAATGTGACCAAAAAGATATATCATATGATAAATGATGGTATTCAAATGCTTAGTAGATTACATTTCTAGTAAACATTTACTTTATACTATGAAATTGGATAGAAGTATTTTGGATAATCCTAATGAATAGAAAGGATTAAATTAGTATTTGTTAAGGCTAGAACCATTTTTTGATATTATTTCATGAATGTTATAATGGTGAATTTTTAGAAAAACGATAACCAGCAGGATGGGTGACAACCCGTTGCATCAAACAGGGTTGCGGGAATCGAACCCACAACCGAAGTGCGACATGCATTTATCTCCAACCACTAGCCTACAGGAAGTTCCTGGTAAGTTGAAATTAGTTTTATTTTATTAATCAGTATGATAGTTTAAGTATAAGTACATTTTTGGAATCATATATGGTTAATCTCACCATAGATGGAGTTATGTATATTTAATAACTTTTTCTAAGTTTTTGAAACAGATGGAATAACCTTTCATTATATCGCATGATCTGCTAACATTTCAAGAAGGAAAAATTCAACTTCATTTCTTTAAATAAAGGATTAAGTGTAAATTGTTCATGGAATGACCAACGGTGATATTACACTGAAATTAAGTAAGTATTTATCCTTACGCAAAAAATTCATCAACTTTACGGAAATGATCTCGAAAACCAAAAATGTTGTCCTAGTACCCTCATACTTAATGAATTAGATGGTACCTTATAAAATCACAAATTTATGGCTTTGTGATTGTTTTTTTCATAGCCATGTTCTCTACCACTCTCCTTCCATTTTAAAATTAATTTTTAGTATTCCTTTTTAGGATGTGGGTTTCTATGAAAAAAACTTTCAATAAGTAAACCATTTATAGCCCTGATGAATTTTGAGGGTGAAATTCATTTTAAGGGGGGTAGAATGTAACACCCTGAAATTTTATGAGAAATATTATTTTTAATTTTTTGATGTATTTTGTTGTATGCTACACCAATATTATATTTCACTATACGCAGCACCGTATTTTCCTGTAGTATACGCAAACACTATTCTTAGCTTGTGTTGCAAGCAAGAGAGACCTTCCTCGATAGCGTGTGTTGTACACAACACTGAGTTTCACTAAGCAATGATATATTGTTTTGAACTAGTTTTTATGAATAGTAGTAACTAAATTTTGAATTTTATAACATTATAATTCATCTTACACATATTAGAGAACATGGTATGAGAACAAAATAAATTTTTCAGGTAAAATAACTATTTTTCAAAAAATATAGTTTTGCCACCTTTTGATGGAGCACCCACATTTAATCTAGTTTTTGACATGTTTATATGTTCAATTTGACAAAACAAACTTCTTAATTGGAATCAAGATATAAATATTTACTTTGGATAAATTTTTGAGATTATTCTGATAACCTTTATTTTTTGATGAATAGTAAAAATACGCCAAATTTGAATTAAAAACAACTTTTTATCATCTAGATAATTTATATGGTTAAATTATAATATTTAATGGTTTTAAATTATAAATAGAATATATTTTTACAATTTAATATAAGGTAAGCCATTATCATGAATTTTACATTGAATTCATAGGTAAAAACATTTCAATCTTTTGTAACATTTTAACTTTTAAAACCCGTTTTCTCAACAGTGGGATTAAATTTAAATTAAATACTGCCACTTCTATGATTTTTAATTTGGAAAAATGTATTCCATATATTGAATCATTAGTTCCAAAATATTTTAATATGCTACTTTTTATTTTTATGCATTATTAATAGTAATTATGGTAAATTTTATTTACGATAGTTAATGGTAAATCGGGTAATTAAGAGTAAAAATATGATTATAAAATTAACCTAACAAGTGCCAAAATTATATTGGATAAATAAAAATTGACCAATATCACCTAAGGGTCTGATTAGATTCATATCATAGACTATTGACCATGAAAATGATATAATTATTATTAAAACCAAAGAAAGTGACCACATGTCACTCTCTTATATCTTATAAGTGTAATAATTGTAATTTAGTGATAAATTTCATAAAACATTGAACAAAAATATTCCCTATAAAGATAATACAATTATATAAATCATTTAAATTTATCTATAATTTTTAGGGACTAAATAAGTATCTTTAATTATGACACAACAGTGATGTTGAAATTATTTTATAGATTGAAATATCAAATAAATCATTTTAAAGTTTTTAAAATAAATATTATATGAGCTGTTTAATGTGATCAACGAATATTATAGATAAATATGACATGTTTTGAATTTTTTTAATCTTTTATTTTGAACATATCTTCTATTGGGATTTTATTTAAATTCAAATAAATGAATAGTTTCAAAATTGACCCTATTGTTATTTTATAAAAATAACATATTCTAAAATAGTTTAAAAATCACCAAAATATTTAAAAATTATAAATTGAAATTTATATGGTCTGAAATGTCAAAAAGTATCCAATTATAGACAATTCAAAACACAAAATTAATTATTTATAACAATTTAAAATTTAGAATATTATTACCACAAATAAAATTAAATAGATTAAATAGGGATAAATCAAATTGATACGGTTTAAAATAAATTAACAACAGGTTTAAATTTTATTGGTGGATTATATTACAACCTCATATTATCTCATCTTTTAATTGAGTGATTTTTTTAGGTTTTTAAGTGAGGTTTTAATTTAATAAAAATTAATATTTCTTATGTTTCCAAAGGATCCCCTCTCCTCCCTTATAAAAGGGAACCTCATTCTTCTCCTTCTCACACCATTTTGAGCCTTCAATATTGGAAAAACCCTACCAATTTCTCTTCTACCCTTCCATAAAAACATACTAGTGGTATTGTTCTTCTCAAAAGACCAACTTTAGTGCCAAAAGGGGGGTTTAGAAGAGGCGCATCGAAGAAGAGGTAATCTCATCTACTGATTATTTCAAGTTTCTTTGTTCTTCTACTTCCTATTCTTTAGCTATTTAATTATGAAGTAATAAAATAAGTATCAATAATATAATGATATGATATTATAAATATAAAACAACCCCATTTCATATTATATCCGTCCTTCGGAAAAAGAAATCACCACGTGTGCGTACGTACGGAATACTGTCTCCACACCGTGGTGAAATCTGTTTTTCCACCACCACCTTACATGGATTGATATAATGGTGTAAAGAATAACTATATATGGTTATTATAAAATCATACTGATTCTTAGATATTATATCATCCACATAAATTACATTCAATAATTATGGGAACAATATCATCTCACTTACCTACATACGGATTACCGTCTCCACAACGCGATGACATTCATTCTCCATGTTAACCATCCAAGAATGATTATGAAGTATATATAATAAGTAATCAAGTAATATATTACCTAATAATGTTACTAGATTTATTTACATATTTTTTCATTTACTTAATTCCATTCAATTCAATAAAGAAACAAATACAGCGTTCATGCGTACAAACGACCTACCGTCTCCATGAACTGTGTATTTCATTCTATTTATTGATCTATAATATTTATTTTCAATGATTAATATTATATATATATATATATATATCCTTTTTTACATTATGGAATTATGGAAATCAGGTTATAAGTAATAATATCAAGAACAACAAGTCCAAACACGTACATAAATGAAATGATTTTACCAAAAATGTTGCTTTAACATGGAATTGACAAATGAACGGATAATATAAAGTCACAAGAGAATAATATATGATATAATAAATATTATTATGGTTCTGTTACAAGTTAATAATATGTTTAAACCCACTATACAGGAGTCTCGGACACATACAGAATAAATGGGACATAAGGTAAGGGAAAATTTTGCATTCTCTTTTTTATATGGGATTGCTTATACGTAAGTATCTACTGGGGTTATATTTTTCATCCATTTCCATAAAAATGTTTTTTATAATGTTTTTAGTATTCTTAAATGTGTGTTTAAAGTATTTTTTACCCTTCTTTGACTTTGACATTGTTTTGTGGATGGAATCTTTCTTTTGTTTACCATATGAGGATCTTTTTGAATCCTCCGGCAAAAGTACGAGGAGAATGTTTTTTAACTTATATGAAATTAATGGATTTTTACAGTTTCATAATGCCTTCTTCCCATGAAGCTTCCTCTATAATATTTTAGGATTATTTTCAACAAAATCCTTTTATTTTAAAATTTCATGGAATTTTGAGAAAAGAGAATAATTTTGAAGAAGAAAGGATATTTTCCTCAAGAATTCATTTCAAATGTTCATTCAAAACTATTTTCCTTTTATAGTGACATTATTTAATATGTTTATGTCTAAAGTATAATGTTTCTATGATTTACATGGTTTCAATTTTCATATTATGAAATGATATCCATTTTTTTATATGGATTATGTTATGATGAGATGATTTTTATGAAACCCATTTTATTCTTTGGGTTATGATGAATGATTTATGTTTATTTTGTGGCACATGTAAGAATGATATCATTGTGAGATGGGTGGGACCTATATATCACTCCAATGCATTGGTTAAATATTTATATCTCTTGAGATAGACATGGCTGGAATGGAATGTGAATCTGGTTTAGTAATATAGGGCTAGAACAACAAGTAAACCCGGTTTAGTAATGGACTTTGTCCACTATGATGGTCTTGGCATCTATGACTTGGCTACTATATAAATCATAACATGTGCTTAAAGGTTTCCACAATTACATGTTTTTTACCATATATTTTATCACGGTTAATTTTCCTGTATTATATATGCCTTATGCACTAACAAGATTTATGTCATTACTCATGATTTTGATGTTTTATGTTCATGTTCTTACGTTCAAATGTTTAGTGGTTGTTCTATGTTCTCCATGTTTACCCTTACTAAAAATTTGAGCTCACACTTTTTATGTTTTCTTTTCCCCATGATATAAAGAAACGTTTTAGGTATGAAAACCAAAGGGGATGATCTTTATGGTAGATGTTGGAGATCTTTCACCATGAATAGAATATTATGTTCTAAGTTTCCAAAGACACTAAACTAATATGGTCTTTGGGCGTCTGTTTTTGACATGTATTAAGTATTCTGCAAAAGTAATATAATTTATATGAATTTGCAGCATTTCATCTCTACACGAAGATCCTTTCAAGATTCTTGATACAAGAGAACAAGTATTGAGAATCTAGACAACTCGTTTAGTGAAATTTCTATGGAGAAATCATAGGATGGAAGAGGCAACGTGGGAACCCAAGGAACTTATGATGAAGAACCACACGAGTCTTTTTATGTAGTAATACTCTAGAAATTTCTAGGATGAAATTATTTGAAGGAGGGGAGAATGTAACACCCCAATATTCCATGGTACGCTTCTCTTTAAATAATACAATAGCATGTGTTGTATGCAACTTCGAGTTTTAACACACCACAACTAATCAAACTAGCCATTATGAATAGCAAAACCCACATTTTGAAATTTTATAAATTTTAACTTTCAAAATGGACTTCATTTTAGGATTCAGAATATCGATAGTTTACTAGAATGATTTTTTGTTATTTTTCTAAGATGTTCTAATTTTTTATGAATTGTGAAAAATACTAAACTTTATTTAAAAACAAATTTTTAAATCAAAATAATTTATAGCTCTAAATTATAATATTTTGTGGTTTTAAAGTATAATTAGATTATATTTTTACCATTTAATCCAATGTTGGTCATTGGATGTAATTTTACATTTAAACTGGATATAAAAAATTTTCAATCTTTTCATAGTTATTATTTCCTAAAAACACGTTTTTTTGTTTTGACCACGGGAATTAATTTTAAATTAATTTCTACCACATATGTGTTTTGAATTTAAAAAATGGATTCCATATTTTGAATCAGGTGGTCCAAATTGTGTAAATAGGTAACTTTTATTTTTAGACATTTTGAATAATTATTTCGATAAATATTTTATTTACCACGGTTTAAGGGTAAATCCGGTAAATAAGGGTTAAAAAATTATAAAATAATAATATTGAATTACCCTAACACATGCCATAACTCTATTTTATGATACATGTCCGAACATGGGCATCCTTGGGTCGATTTTGGGACCCCATATATCCACTTGTAAGTGATGATGACACTTTATATTAATTAAGTTAAAGTAAATACAAAAATGACATAAGAATTTATCTTTTAGTAAAACAATTTTTACCTAAGGTTATATATGTTATCTCTTCAACTATAAATTTTCATTAGAACTCTAAAACTATTTCCTATATAATGGTATTTTATTTATAATTTTTAGGAATTTAATTATTATAATTATTTGTGACACAATGATGATATAATATTTTCGTTAATAATGAAAGAATCAGATAAATGGTATTATAAATGTTAAAATAAAAATAATATGAACGTTTTGATGTCCTCCAAGAATTTTATAGGTTAATATATCATGTAATTATTGATTAAATGAATTTATTTTGAATTAATAATATTTTTGGGACATTATGAAAAAGAAATTATTAAATAGTGTCAAAAATGACATAAAATAGTTTTTAAAACAAATATTATATTATTAATTGATATTATATTCCTAAAAATATAAGGATTCACAAAGAGACTTATATAATGATATTTGTATCATTAACGAACTACTTGGGGTTCTATTGGAAGTTTATTGTAATTTTATTAACCATATAATATAAAAATACAAAGAGACATGGTAAATATCAAACTAGTTAACTAAAATTTAAATCTAAAAGATAAGGTTAATATAGTGACCCGGACCTCTATAAAACCTATTGGTTGAGTGGTTTTCGAACCATACCCACCTTATAATATATATATATCAGTTTGGATATATTATAAATCGAAAATTATTTTATTATAAAAAAATATTTCTAGCTTTTCCTAAGGTGCCCCTCACCCCTCTTATAAAAGGGCACTCTCCCTTCTCTCAAATTCACATCTTAAAAGCCTTTTGGCTCACCCAACCCCTACAAAAATATCCTCCCAACAACCCTTATTTCAACTTATATGAAATATAGTGGTTAGAAAGCCAACCTAAGGATCCATGTTGATCAACTCAAAAGGAAACATACGAAGAAGAGGTAATAATTTCTGAACACTCTTTCAAGTTTCTTTCATCTTTCACTTCCTATTTCTTTGTTGTTTCCATTATAAAATAATAATTACAGTATATTCTATATAATTTGATATTATTATAAATATGGTACATCCAAGTTCATTATTCTATCCATCTTTTCAATAACATGTCACCATATGTGCGTACGTACGACTTACCGTCTCCACGTCGTGCTGTAATTGTTATTCAATACATTATTATTTGGATTGGTGTAATAATGATATGTAATTGATGTAAATAATAAATATAACATAATATTTATTCTTTATATATGATATACCATTCAATTATATATTATTTTAATATCAAAAGAATGATATTATCTCTCCTGCATACGTACGGACTACCATCTCCACGAACGTGATGAGATTCATTCCCCATCGTATCCATTCCAGAATAATTTTAATTTGATGATTAAAAATAATTTTTAAGGACTTCATATCATTATTTACATGAATAAGATACAACCTATCCATAACGAACATGACATATGTAACAAAACATATAAAAGGAAACAACTAAGTTAACACCCAAAACGACGATAATACTAAAATATTATTAACAAAGCATTATTAGAAGATCATATATGATATAATAATTATATATATGGTTCTTTTATAAATTAATAAGAATGTTTTATCTATTATATAGGAGGGTAATGTACCATCGACTAAGGAAATGTACAAGCTAAAGGTTAATTTCTCAATCTCTTTGTTATCTGAGGTTGTTTTTACATAAGTATCTACTGGGACATCTTTATCATCCATATCCATGTTTATTAAAAATGTATATCAAAACATTTTTACTAGTTAATAGACAATTGTTTAAATTAATTTATACCCTTATTTGACTTTATACGTTTTTGAAATGAATATTTCTTTCATTTTCCAAACAAGGTACTTTTTGACCTTTTCGACAAATTTAAGAAAAGAATGTTTTTTTAACTTATATGGCGGGTGCAGTTATTCTCCACCATTATAACATCATCGAAGCTTCCCTTAAAATCTTATAATAATATTTTAAAAGTAAATTTTTTCTTTATAATTATGTTACTTATAAATTATTTCAAAATAGAAATTGATTTTTCTCCAAAAAAGGTTTTGATTTCATGTATGTCAACATCCTTTGATGGATTTTAAGTTTCTTTGAAGTTGATTTGTTATGATACAAAAATTCCATATTGTATTGAAGGTTTTCTGATGTGTTTGAATATGTATGTGATATTTTTATACCATTCATGGTTTATGTTTAAAGTGTTTACATTTAGTATGCTTGTTTTAATAAAAATGTTTATGTTATGTTTCATCCTTTTTATATGAGGAATGTATTGGACATATTAAGTGATGGGTGAAGCCCTCTATATCTCCTCGATTCATCGGTAGGTCTCATGAGACAACTATATGTGGAATTGGCAAAGGAATTTCCCAATTTTTTATATGGTTTTGGCCGAGGCCTTAATCTTTTTTAGACGTCTTAGTCGAGGCGTTGAAAAAATGATTCAGAATGTCCTACGTTATACATTCTTTCATTATGAAAATAATATTAGTGGTTCATGTGGTCAATCGACTATTAGAATACCCATGATTATGTTTTATTATGGCATTATTTACTTAGCTCAGATTCCTGCCATAAATGTATTCTTGTTTATTATTGATAAAGGCATGTGGTTTCAATTATTCACCATGCTTAATATTTATGTTATCTTCCGCTATATTTCTTACCCTTTCTGAGTATTTGAGCTTACCCCTTTCATATGTTTCATTTTCCTAGGATATGAATAAGTTATTTAGGAGTGACTTGCAGGCATTATCTTGGAGGCTTGGATTTTTCCAATGGAATAAATTAGTGATGTATTTCTTTTCAAGTTGTAATGTTGAACTTATGTTTGAATCTTGTTTCCAATAAAACTAAACTTATCAGTCTTTTGGAACATGATTTCCTTGTGATCATGCAAATGTTATGTTATAATGCACAGAGTCTGGGTAACTGGGGTCAGGGCATTACAAATATTATTTTTAATTATGATGTATTTGTATTAATCATGAAGATTTATTATTAATTTTTAGTTAAGAAATATTTATCTCAAACTCATACCCAAAGCTAAATGAGTAATAATTTAATTAATGTGAAAATATAATAAATGATAATAAAAATATTATAATAATTTTAATATTAGATAAATAATTTTATGAATCAATTTTTTTATTTTATTGATATTTTTTTAAAAAAAATGCTTTGATTTGTAAGTATTATCTTGATATTATTAAGGTCAAAGTAATAAATAGTTCTATAAAATTAAATTATTTATATTTTATATTAAATAATAATTTATAAAATGATATAAAATTTATAAAAATCAAAAATTATTCCAATTGGTTTTTATATGTTTCTAAATATAATAAATCATTCCTTTGTGGGTATTTTTTTCATTTTATAGTAAATATTTTTACACTAAAAGTGTAAAAATCCATGTTATGAGGGTATGAGTTAAATGAGTTAAATAGGGGTAAACACCAAAATAAAATGGAATAATTATAGTTTAATTTTTATTTTATACATATCCATATATTAAAATAAAAATAAATAAATTTCTATACATTTATAATTGAATTTTATTTTCTGTTAACATAATATTTTCAGAAATGCTATTAGTGCCCTCCCCTCTCTTATAAAAGGGAACATATTCTTCGTATTTCTACACACATAAAAACCAATTTTTATATGCCACGACCTACCAAATAAAATCATAGAATCCCTTACATCATCCAAGATTCATTTTTTATGAATCATATTAATCTTATAGGTCATTAGGAGTGAGAAAACAATTTCCAAAGAAGAGGTATAGTTTTAATCTGCATATTTTAGTTTTACATCTTCTTACAAATCCCTTAATCCTTATTAAACCATTATCAAATAATAAATATAGTGTAATATATTTTAATATAATTTATAATGTTAGTTTCAAAACTTATATCCAACTCATATTCCATCAAATGGGGAAATAATTCATTATTTATGTGTTCATTGGACTGTCTCCTCGTGAATCGATGGAGTTCATTTTCCATCACTATCTCTCAAAAATGGTTATAATTATGGAATTAATTTATATATTTAATATAAATGAATAATTCATTGTTATTTAAATTTAATATATTATTTTTTCATAGTATTCCATACACATAAAATTGATAAAACGGTTCATGGGTACGCGGGGACTTCCACCTCCACGAAGTGATGTGGATTTTTTTCATCCCCACATAACGTGGATGGTATATATAATTATATTTAAAGTTGTAATATGAAATTTATGATCAAAATATTATTCTTGATAGATAAAATAATACTTAAAATCTATGCATAATGATATTTGAGTGATGGAAATGTTACTCATGTGTATGTACATCCCATTGTCATCATTATTTTAACGTAATGAAGTATTAATGACCATATTTAATAGTTTGATTTAAAATTATAATTTATGTGTAAAGATTAAAATTATATACTTATTATTGTGGACATGATAAAATAATTACTTATTCTATAATAATCAAATAACAACTTTAATTTTTTAACTTAAGTTTTGAATATTATCAAAACGTTCACTATAAACTTAAGTGATTAAGTAATTGTATATTATATTTAAATAAGTGATATAAAAGGTATAATAAACATGAATAATTTTATTACAAAAGTTAATAATTAACATATTCTTATTTTTCATCATGAAAAACCTTGTACCTAATCAGTCAGACTAAATTTAAGGGACACATTACATTAAAAAACTTTTTTCAAAAGATATAATGATTTATACTCTAAATATTTTAAAATTTTATTTTTCTAATCAATTAGGGTTTTTTAATGAAATATATATCCTTATATGACTTTTTACAATATGGTTTGAAAGTAATATTCTTCAGGATTTTCCAAATGAGGTACATTGTGACATTTCCCACAAACAATATGAAAGGAATGTTTTTCTAACAAACATCTTGAGAATAATTTACTACCATCATGATTCCCTAATTATTTTTGGTTAAAAAATAGGTTTTCATATATATTATCAATGAAATTTTTTTCTTTTTTATGTGTGAAAATTTTAGATTCTAAAAGTTATTTTTAAGAAATTTGGTATTTTGATATCCGAATTTGTTTTTCACATGGGTTTAAATGAAATTTTAAATGTTTTATTCATGATATGGTCATTGGACATTTTTTATGATAGTTTCAACCCCAATATGGATCATGGTTGACCCCGTTATAGCTTATACACTTTCTAATCCCAGGTAGCATTGGGTGATCTTGTAATTACATATAATATGGGTTCAGTAAAATAACATTATAATGTAATGGGTTTTATGGAGGTGGAAGTTGATTATTTGGTTATTCTATTTGCAAAATTTATTGTATGAGTGATATGATAATGATGTCTCATAGCACCTAAATTTTGTCTCTATACTATATTTGGGGTTTTAGAAATATACTTGATTTCAAAAGGTAAGCTAAATATTATTTGTCTTAAAATAATGATTATATACTTTTATTGTAAAGTGATATGTTTTATTATGAAATTTTTTTTAATGGGTATTTATATTTTTCACTAGACTGATTGGTTTATTCTTTTACATCCATTACTGATTATTTTGTACTTATCACACATTTTAAATGTTTTTCATAGGGTTTAAGGAAGAGTGGGGACAATGATGAGGTAAAATGAAATTTGTTTAACATCAATTGTTAAAAGAAACCATGTTTTATTTCAAAAAGTTTTGGTTGGTGTGATAAATGGATACTGAGTATATGTGTCCAATTTTAATGTATTGATTTTGTATATAAGATTTTGTCTTAATTCACTAAAACTCTAAACATAAAAGATCCAAAACATTGTAAAAAATAGAATTATTATGAAAAAATACTAAAATATCTAATTATAATGGTTAGGACCTTACAATTGGAATTATGGGAGATTTTAGAAAACTTTGGAGATTAGGTTATTATCTATTGTTTTAAAATGAAGAGTTATAAATACCATACTGGGTTTGAGAGTTTAAGGTTGATCTTATGTTCAATTTCATACAAACCCCTTTGGGGATTTAATTTATGAATTTTTCAGAGAATTAATGATATTTTTAGTGATATATATATTTTATGTAGTTATGGGTAAATAAATTTTATAACGATAAATGAATGATATGAGATAACCATTGATGTTAAAACATTTATTTAATGTTAAACATAATAAAGTTATTTTTCAGTATTTTCTTTTGTTACTATAATTATATAGTTATTATAATAATATAGTTTTAAAACAACTAAAACTTATAGGATATGTGACAAACCATCACGTCCGAATTGTCTATGAGGGTTCTACCCAAAACTGAAGTGTGACGTGGGAGAAATTTCTACCATTAGACTATGTGATGTACTGTTTAGTTTGAAATTTTTTACTTTATTTAAACAATATTATGGATAAAGGTTATGTTCATTTGGGGAAAATATTTTTTATCTACTAGATAACAATACGATTAGAAAATGGTTTTGTGACTAATGTCATTTCAGAAGGAGATCACCACAATTTTTGTGAGTGTTACCAGACTATGGTAAACATAATACTAGGGGATTCTATTTTAGGCATAAATGTTGAATACTATTTTAGATGAATATCTGATTCTAATGTGGATTTATGGGGCTTTAAGTTATAAATAGAAATGTTTATCACATCTTGAAGATTATGTGACTATGGAAATTACATTTTTTGTATGATAAATTAAGACTGATAGATATTATATGTATATGAATAATATATTTATCATGTAAAAATATGTGATAAAATACTTATAATATTTGGGTCTCAATTTAAGCCCATAATATTTTTATACCTTTTAATAATAGTTATTTATTGAATGAAATATCTAGAAATATGGGGTATTACTATTGAATTGTGTATATTAATGTAGTTTTTCATCATATAAATGATTATTATTTTTTGGAAATTATATTATCTTTTCCTAGTCATTTTGGATTTTGTAAATTCAAAAATACATGTTCAATTTATAATAATTCGTTTGTTTATTTTTTATCCTTATTATTTGATTATAGTGCTTTATACCTAAAATATTCATCTTGAGGACACATCATTTGAAGAAGAATAAGAGTGTGTGGTGGAAATTTATTAAAGGATAATATTATACTTGTTATGTAATTATATTTTGATATATTCTAAGTCTATGTAGTAATATAATTCTTAAACATTAGGAAATTTATTTTTAAGGAGAATGTCATCAATTTATTATACTTATCTTGTAATTAAGGACTTGTTAACTCATTATTGATTTAATGTTTTATTATGGTTATCTTTTTTTTATCATGTTCTCTATCGGTCTCTATCAATCCAGGGCAGTTAGTTTTCTCTTCTAGTTCCAGGTTTCACTTCTCTCTTTTGTTCTACTACTATTAAGACTAGTATGTGATATCTCAAATGAAATTCATACTTTTCATTCTCCATTTTCAAATGGAATCATTATTAATCCTTTTTTTGATATGTGTCTTTAGTATAGTCATTTTGAAATGTCAAACCAGGCTTACAGATATTGAGATCAAAATTTTATGGATATAATTTTTAAAAGGGGGATAGTGAGAATGTAAAAACCTATGTATTTATTGAATAAATCATTTTAATGTTTATTATTATTCTTTAATTATTAATTTATTTTAATTATAAATATATTTTCTAATTCTTATAATCCAAAATGAAATGGTTTTATTGAACTCATTTATTATAAGATTTTAATTAAAATGATACTTTAAAAATTGATGAATTTTAATTTCCAAAAATTAATTTCTTTTTTCAACTATTCATATCCATTTTTTCTTATAATTAATTAACGATAACTTTATTAAAACATTAATTTTTAAGGAATCTAGAAAATTACTAATTATTAATGAAGAAAATATTATATTTTAATGTAGTTATGATGTAAAATTTTATTTTTTATTTCTTATTAATTTTAGATAGTTTTTCCTATATAAATATAATATAATTATTTTCTTTAAATTTATTAATACTTTAATTGAGTATGATAAAATTTAATGTTTGAAAATGAATTTTTTTTAAAAAAACTTATTTTTTATAGAGTTTTGACAGTATAAATTTAAATTAAATTATAATTTTTTTAAATTTCTAAAAAATTGAATCCATATAAGTAATTATGAGGTCTAAATTCAGCAATTAGGTACCTTTTATTTTTTTCAATATGAATAGTATCATTAATAATTTTGGTTACCGAGGTAAAGGAAAAATAAGATTATTTAGGATAAAAATAAAATTATAAGAGCTATTAAATAAGAATAAAACTTATGTAAATCTTATTGACTGACTACATCTCTAGAATGACCATCAAAATGATGAATTAACATCATTTTGGAGACACTTGGATAAGATTATTCCCATTATTATATTTTAATATAAGAAATGGAAAAAATGTCACACTCTTATTTTTAATAAGTGTAATATTTTTAAAATGGTGGTATTGAGAGGATATACTCAAATGTAAATATTATTATAAAATATAATGGATTTTTATTCATCATGGGAATTTATTTATATTTTTTAGTTAATAAATTATTTTCTCAAATGATTACATTACACTTATGAAGAAATTATTTAGTTAATGGATAACAAAAATATATAATATTACAAATATTAAATTAAATTTATTTTTAGATTAATTTATTAGATTTAATTGATATTATTTATATGTGAAAAAATAAATTGTTTGATTTATATGGATTATTATGGTGTTATTAAAGTCAATGTAATGCATATTTCTAAAAACTATCATTATAGATATTTTATAGTAAATATTAATATATTAAATTACATAAAATTAGTAAAAATATAAAATTTAACCAATTTACTGGTATAAGATTTAAAATATCAAATATTTTCCATTTATGTGTCATTTTTCATTTTATATAAACTATCTTTACCCTCAAATAGAAAGAATACATGTTGTTGTAAAAAAAGTTAAAGGGGTTAAATAGGGATAAAACCAAATGATAAGGGTAAATATATAAGCTAATATTTATTTAATGATTGTATTTTTACCCATAATAATATTATCTTATAAATAAATCACTTTCGATTTTTTTTTAAATTTTAATTAATTTTACATTAATTAAATATTTTGTTGAATTCCATGAGTTCCCAAACCTCTTTTATAAAAGGGCTCCTCTTCTTCTCATTCCATCAGACATAAAAATCAATTATATAATACAATACCTATCCAAATAGATTCTTTAGATATCTAGATTCGTTATATTTTTCATTTTAGTCATAATACCAATCATAGAGGTCAGACGGTGTTAAGAAAATGAGGTTTTTCGAAGAAGAGGAATTGTTTTTACCAGCATGTCTTAGTTTTTCTTTATCTTCCACATCGCTAAAATATTATTCAAACATTAAAAAATAATAAATATAGTTTAATCCAAATAATTATACAATATTATGACATTTTAATGACCTATATCAATCTCCAATTCCATAAATAGGAAAAGGAATTCATTATTTTTCTGTATGGAACACTACCAGCTCACAAACCGATTTAATTCATTTTTTATAAATGTTTCTTAGGATTGTTTATATTTATTTAATTTATTTTTATTATATTCATGAAATATATATAATTATTAATATATAATACTTCATTTAGGTTACTACCATTCCGTTAATAGAAAAATAATAACATTATTTGTGCATACATTTGAAGTACCACCTCCACTAAGTGATGTGATTTGTTTTTCATGACCACATAAAATGGATGATATATATAATTATATTACAAGAAGTAATATTAATTTTATTATCTAATTATCAGTCTATAAATATAATATAATACTTACCTTCTTTCTACAATGATCTTTCAAAAATGAAACCATTACACATGCATATGCCTGACCTACCATCTCGATTATTATAATATTGTTCATTTTTCATAACCATATTTAATGTTTTTGTTTAATATTACAATATATGTATCAAAATTATACCGAATTCATTATTTTTATTCCATGAGATATGGAATAATTACATATTTTGACACAGTCAACCGACTGAATTCATTTTGGACTTGTGTAATGAATATCATCAAAATGTCTTACCTAAACATAACTAATTAAGTAATTGTATATAACATTGAAATATGTGATATAAAAGGAATAATAGAATTTAAAAATATTCTTATTAAAGTATATAAATATCCCAAATTTTTTATTTATGATGATAAGGAATGTACATGATTAATCAAACTCAATGTAAGAGACATATTACATTAAAACAATTAGTTTAAATGTTTTAAAGATATATTTTTTTATTTTTTTATACATATCTATAATTTTTAAAAAATTATAGAAAATAATTTTTATAATCCATAATTATTTATTAAATTAATTTTTATCCATGTTTGAGTTTTTTTAAAAAAAATAATGGCATACATTTCTTATATTCCAAAGAGGGTACATTGTTACGTTCTTGAAAAAAAATTATTCAAGGAATGTTTCTTGAACTTTTACAGCCCAAATGAATTTTCCCTACATCATGAAAACATAATTAATTTTTGTTTCCTTTATATTTTTTTATAATTATTTTCATTCAAAAAGTTTCCTTAATATGTGAAATATTTTATATATTTTAAAAGTTATTTTTAAGAGAATGGGTGTGTTGATATACAAAATTTTATCAAGGGTTTTATGAATTATATGGTCTTTGAACATTAGTCATAAATTTTTTATCACTGTTATATATAATTGGTTATCCTATTATATATTATTCATTGGTTGTTCCTAGATTGCATCGTGTGAGACCATTATAACCTGTATGATAGATGAAACCAAATAACATTCCAATGTATTGTGTTCATTATAGGTAGAAGAAGACTATATGGTTATTCCATTTATAAGGGTGACTATAAGTTTTATGTGATAATTATGTCTTAAAAAACCTATATAGATTTTCTATGTAAGCTCATGATTAATCATGTAAATCAATAATTTCATAAGGTAAGATAAATATAATTTGTTTTAAAACAAGTATTATACCACTTTTGGGTAAAAATGTATGATTTTATTAAGAAAGAATTTTTAATGGGTTTTATTGTTTTTAACCAGAGTAAATATTTATTTATTTTATAAATCTTACTATTAGGACTCAGCCTTAAACATTACATAATCTTATGTTAAGTCAATAATATGAATTTAGTTCACATAGAGGATATTTTAATATTTATAGATTTAGATAATTAGTCTATAACTCATATATAAAAAACTCTAATATTAAAAAGTAGTCACTTCTACCCACTATTTATTTTTTCATAAAATAAAAACATTTTAAAAGAAACATGGTTTTGTTTCATGTATGATCATCATAAATTTTCCTTTATCCCACCACTGACTCTATTCTCCTTTAAATTCTATAAAAACCCTTTAAAAACAAGGTATGAGAAAAAAATCTTTGTAAGGGGTACAAAAAGAAGGAAAACTGTTAGTCTTATGGAAACATGTGGCCATGAATATTTTATCATAAAGTAATAATCTGACCTTAAGAATTAGTAAATACTTTTCTCTGAATATAAACTCATTTTTTATCATTTTTTAATCAAAATATTACCATAAAAATCATAAAAATCACATATAACATATAAAGTTAACTTGGGACATAATCATAATTAAATGGAATTACCATACGGTCGACTTCCAAACATATCACCCTTATAAATAGAATAACCATATGGCTGACTACCAAACCAAATGCATTAAAGGTATGACATAACAACACGTCCTTGGTTAATCATGGAACCACCCATATTAGGTTTCTCAAATGAACACACTTCTTTTTTATCACTTAACAACATTTTAAATGTTCAAATACTATTGTATAATCATAAAACATATATGTTAGTTTTCAATTATCAAAATTTCACTAATAATGTTTCATTTTCAATCGTAATAAATAATTTCAAGATATTGAAATATTAAATCCATTTTCAAAACCATGTCCAATAACAAAATACCAAAAAAATCATAAAGTATTTATTTACCCTTTTAAAAAAATAAGGCCTATAGAGGAATCCAAATATCAATAATTGTTATGACGGCGGAGAATCCATTGCGTCATATATATTATAAAACATTAATTGTTTCATTTTGTAATGAAAGTAAAACACTGCATATAAAAACATTCCTCTTGAAAAAAAATTAATTAAATTAAAAATATAAATAAAATATTTGATATTCAAAATTCATTTCACACAAAAATTTTGAACGACATAATTAAGAAGTAGAAGTTTAACCTAAAGAATGGAAAATAGGTTAATAAATTCCCTTAACTCGAGTGTGACTCATCTCATATGATCCTTGTTCTTTATAAATAATAAAATTAGGTTATTCTATACTTAATTCAGAACCATATAATGCTTATTATTCCTTTAATATCATTAATTACTATGGTATAATAATTACACAATTATTTAAGTTCATATTAGATACTTTACCGACATTTAGTACATGAGTTAAAAATGAACATGGTAACATGTCAATAGTCCAATTGGTCACAATTTAATCATCAATAGAATATAAAACATGATATAAATATCTTTTATATTCATGATATATGTATTTTTAATAATCTTTAAAGACAAAATAAATACATCGTTCATATAGACGGTAGGACTTACATTCGCATGAATGTTATTATCATTGCTTCTATCAGATTGAAAGAAAAAAATAAAGTAAAATGTATGTAAATATATTTAATATCACTATGTTTTAATTAATATATAATTTATATCGTATATATTTACTAAAAAAATCATTTAAACATTCTATGTTATGTGTGAATGAATCACATCATTTTGAGGAGGCAGTAGTCTACACATCCCTAAATAAAGTTAACTTATAGCCAAATAATAAAAATCATGAATATATGTTTAACATAACATTTCCAAAAAATTAAATAGGATATCCAATGAATATTTTAATTTTTTCCAGATAAATAGTGTTATTAACATCCATGAAGGTGGTAATGGAAATCGAGCAAAAACATTTTCACTAAGGTGATTTACCAGCATAACTTGGAAAACAATTTTGTTTCTATAAATAAGAGGATGTGGGAAATTAAATTGATATGAAATTTTACATTATAAACATAAAATTATATTATAAACATGATTATTATGTGAGGATAAAATAGAAAAATAAAATAAATTATAAGAGGTACTTCGATAAAATTACCTCTTCAATATTCCCCTTTGAAAGACATTTCGGGACCTTGGATTTGGTCTTTTGGTTAGAAAAGAAGCACCTAGACATGAGAAGGGTGATGAGGAGAGGTTTTGAAAGATATTTTAGGAGCTACAGGGATGTTTTGGTCGAAATGGGGATTTTAGGGGTGGTATTTATACTTGAGAAGAGGTGGGTTAAAGTGATTACATTATTGATTATTTTATATTTAAAGATAACTGCAATGTACTGGAATTAATTTCGATGAATTAGGCTTAAAATTAATATTTTTTATGATTTTTAGGGAATATAAAAACCTCAAAAAATATTTAAATGTTTTAGTTTTTATGTATTTTAATCTTTCACCCTTTTAACTTTAACATGTTTATATTTTTACCTATACCACGGTAAATAATGTTTCTACCATGGTATCTATTTTATAAATAAAAATTAAATTGACCATACAAAATAATTTATAAATTATTATTACAAATATGTAATATATTTTAAATCATTAAATTCACAAAATTTAATGACTTATATTTAAAATTAATTCTGTAGACAAAACAAAAAAGGTGATTTTTAAAGTGAAATATTCAAAAGTTTGAAATTTTTTATATATATTTTCAACAAAAAAATGAATCCAATGAACTATATTTTATTAAATTATAAAAAATAGTTTAATTAAGCTATAAAACAAATTTAAAGTATAATTTAACTTTATAAATATATTAGACAAAAAATCAGATTAAAATTAAAATGTAGTATTTTTCACTAATCATTAAAAAGGAATATTATTAGAAAAATACCAAAATTGTTCCAAAGTAAAATTATATGTCCCGATTCTAAATAAGAGATTTATTATTTCAATTATAACTTATAAAAGTGTAAAAAATATATTTAAAATGGTTTCTCCATTAAAAGGTGGAAAAAATATTTGTTTTTGGAAAAATACATCTTTTATTCATAAAATTGAAATTGTTATTATATAATGTATAGAAATACATAAATTTTATTATAAAAATTAAATTTAATTTATTATATAATAATTTATAAACACTATTTCCATAATTAAATTATTATTTTATATTCCCACTATTCCAACAGTTATGTTATTACGGTATCATTTAAATAATAATATTTAGTTATTTATTTATGCTCGATGTGGCATATCATGTATGTTATCAGATATAGTGTTTCTTACTTAAAAATATAGATATGACATTCTATCCCCCCTATGAAAATTTCATTTTGCAATTTTAATTAAGGGTTGATAACAAAGGTATAAATTTTCAAAAAACCATTATTACAATCTCACATCGAAAAAAATATTTATAAAGCTTCCACTTTTAAAATAATGAAAGATAAGTAAGAAGATAACCTCAAATACCAAATACTAGGGTTCCATTTAGGAAAAAGTGGTAATTGAAGAGAAAACTAACCATCATGTTCTTATGGAGAGTTATAGATAACATTTTCTGTAGAAAGTTAACAATCACAAAACCATAAATCTGTGATTGTTTAAAAGGCTATTGATTTCTATTTATGTAAAGGAATTGGATAATATTTTTGTTTTAAGATAATTTTTATAGAATTGGGTAATTATATTACAACCAGTACTAAGATCATAAAGATTTATTCTTAATTTGAATGAATATTTTCATCCATTAATAAATTTCCACCATAATCTAATATTTTTCACCAAATGATTAGTATTAAAATGAAATTTTCATACTTTAAGCACTAAAATCAACTTCTATAGAATAAAATAATCCAAACAATATGAAATATATATTTCTAATATCTTTATAAATTAACCAAAACCGAAATTTTATGGATAAGATAAAACAATTATCCAAAAATAATAAACCATTGGATGATAAAAAACTACTTTTAAGCTACAAAATGCAACTGTAATACCAAAAGTTAAAAATAGACCATTTAAAAATTATATTTTATTTAAATAACTCAAAAATAATCCAAAATTTTTTTGAAAACCAAATATTAGATTATTTTTATTACATATTCTTTGAAGATAATGTTTTACATTTATCTCTAAAGAACATCAATCACGCATAATGTCTCATACCAAAAATGTAATTTTTAAAATCAAATATTCTCCAAGATAGGTTAATGATTTCCATAAATAACCTAAATATATATAATTTTCCAACAAAAACATTTATTATTACAAATTAAAATCCAAAAATTACTCCCTAAATAAAATCCCAGTGTATTGTTTTTACCTTATTCATATAGGGTTCCAAAAATAGTGAACATCTTACAAAAAAAGCATTTATCACATAATCCCCAAATAATTTTCCCAAACCATGGATATCCATTTGATAAAACACATGTCCCCAAAATCAAGTTATTTTTATTCCATAAATCCATTTAATTAAAATTAGAAAGTCATACTAACCAGGGAATTAACATTGGCCAGTGTTAGGTGATACACCCTTATTTCCATTTGGTTGTGGGATCGATTCATATATCCTTGTTTAATGCGACAGGTTAACGCCCATATTATGGTTTAACCTTTTATAGTTATTATAATATTTAAAAAATTAAATTAAATACTAAAAAAATTTAATAACTTATTTTAACATCAAATATTTTCTTAAACCTCTCATTTTCATCCAAAAACATAATAACCCACAATAAACTCAACAAAAAGTTCCTAAAAACCATAAACGTTATCCATAAAATTAAAATTAGTTATACAAAATAAAAGATAATTAATCCTAAAATAACATTTTAAAATATAAAACATAAGGGTTATATATATCAAACACTAGAAAAATCATCCAAATTACTCACATCATCAAAATAGTATTAATACTTTTAAACATTTCATCATCTTACAAAACTCTTTAATCCCTTATATGTAGAAATATTAATCATTTTGCATTATTCATGATATTGTAACCATTATTTTCCATCATATTCCTATAATAGTAGAAACTAATAATTTCTTAAGAGTAAATAATTTCCAAACATGAGCCAATAAATAATCCATACCTTTTATATTTAATTTCTATTTTCCTCATCATCAATTAGAATGGTATTAGGTATTGCTAAACCTATATTTTTAAATTCTTTTCAATCCCATTCCCAAACCATATTCATAGGAAATCTATTATCATAATTATCATAATCCCCACATTTAAAACATTCAATTTATAACTGTGAATTAACTACTTTATTTTTTCTAGAGATAATTGAACGCTTCTTATTTCCTTAGAAGGTTATTGCTTTTTTACCTTCATTAACACAACTATAATATCTTCATGTCCCCATAAAAAATTTCCTAGGTGTTTTGTTCCACATAATTGAAACATATTTCATTGAATATTCTTAACTTTATATTTATTACCTGAACATCCATAGGGATTCGTTTCTCTCATAAATTATGTATTAGAAAAATCACAAAGGTTTAAGTGGTTAATCATTACTCCTGATTGTTTGTTTAGAATAACGAATAGATATCTCATTACAACTACCATTTAATTTGGTTTCTTATTCATTGAAATACCAAAAAAAATTCACATACATTATTACTTTTTTTATTGGATCCATCGATTTACTTAAAGAAAAAAGGTTAGTGTGATTATATCAATAAAATAATCATATATTATCTTATGAATAAGATAAACACTAATATATCCCTATTTATGTAATCTAAAACACATTCTGGTTATCTGAAATAACTATAACCCATTTTAATATTCTAATCACTGTGTTTATATTCAACTTGACACTTAAACATAAATATCACCCTGACATCTAATGTTTTCTAAAACAACCTCTGATACCAACTATAAGGACTCTACCTTAAACATTACATAATATTGAGTTAATTCAATAATTTTACTTTATTTCACATTTAGGATATTTTTAAGTTTATATATTTAGATAATTATCCCATAACTCATACATAAACAACTCAAATATTAAAAATTAGATACTTCTACTCACTATCCTTTTTTCATAAAATTAAAATGTTTGAAAAGAAACATGGTTATGTTTTATGTTTAGACATCATAAATTCTCCTTGATATCATGCTTTACACTATTATCCATTCAATACAACGTAATGAAATTCAAAACTTGTTAAGTGTATAAAAATATCAGTTAGAGATACACAATGAAGGAAAACTATTTTTCTTTTGGAAACATGTAAACCATGATTAATTTATCAAAAAGAAATACATTACACTTTAAGAATTAGTAAATACTCTTCACTTAATATAAGCTCATTGATTACACGTTTTTTTAATTAAAATATTTCCATATAACCCATATAAATTACATATAACATATGATGTTAACTTGGGACATAAAAATACTTAAATGTAAGAACCATGTCATCAACTTCTACACATATCACTCTTATCAATGGAATAGGCATAATGACGACTGCCATACCCAATGCATTGGAGGTCATAATGTAACCACCCATACTTGGTTTATCATGGAACCACCCTTATTGGGTTTATAACGTAACCACCCATATTTTGGTATCCCATAACCGACCTTCAAATGTCCTAGTACCATTGTATAATCACAACCCATACAAATAATAATTCAATTACCAACATCTCACTCGTAAAATTCCATTTTTAATCCCAAGAAATCATTAAAATATATTGAAATAGTCAATCCATTTTGAAAACCATTTTCAATTCCAAAATAAAAAAATGAATAGGGGATTTATTTTTCATTTTAAAACCATTAAGTCTTTTAGATGAATCCAAATATCAACAATGGTTGTGGCAATAGAGAAATCATTGTAGCTGTATACATTAAAAAACATTACTTTATTCATTTTGAAATGAAATTCAAACACTCCATATAAAAATATTCCCTTTGAAAAAGATTGAATAAAATTAAAAATATAAATAAAATATATTACACTAAAAATTAATTTCACACAAAAAATTTTAACAACATAATCAAGAAGTAGAAGTTAAACCCAAAGAATAGAAATTAGGTTAAGAAATTCACTTAACTCAAGTCTTACTAGTCTTGTATGTTCCTTTTTATTCATGAATAATAAAATTTGGTTAATTTATTATTTAATATAAACCTTATCATGTTTAGTATTCCTTTTATATCATTTATTACAATGATATAATAATTAAATATTTTTTATGTCCATGTCAAACGCTTTGTTGATATTCAGAACTTGATTTGAAAATAAACTTGATAAGATGTCAATATTCCATGTGGTCATATGTAAATCATCTATATAATACAAGACATGATATAAATATCTTATATATTAATTATATAAGTATTAATAATAATTTTAAAGGAAAACTAAAAATACCGTTCAAGGAGATAGTAGGCCGTACGTACGCATGAACGTTATTTTCATTTTTCCTTTCATATTGAAAGAACGGAATTAAATGAAAGATATGTGAATATATTTAATATCATTATAGTAGATTTATTATGTTATTTATATCATATATTTTTACAATAACAATCCTTAATATATTCATTGTGATGTGTGAATGAGTCACATCATTTTCAGGAGGCGGTACTCCACACATCCCCAAACAAAGTTATCATATAACCACAATATAGAAAGCATGAGGGTATTCTTAAAATAAAATATCAATATTATTAAATAGGTTAAAATATACATATTAAAGTATTTTATGACCATAAAAATACATTTAATAACATCTATGATGGCGATAATGTAAAAACAATAATAACATTATTAATGGAGGTTATTAACTGGCATAACTTGGAAAAAAAATTATTTCATTGAATAAGAGGTTGATAGAAATGAAATGGATATGAGATATTCCATTAGAAACATAAAAAATCAGTTTATACATGATTCTAGAGTTATTAGAAATTGATAGATGAAGGAGGTGATGAGAATGTTGAAAATAAAAATAATTTAAGAGGTGTATTTGTGAAAATTACCTCTTGAGTATCCCCTCCTTGAATGACCCTTGGGGACCTGTGATTTGGTCTTTTGGTGATACCAGATGCACTTAGACATGGGATGAGTAGGGGGAGAGGTTTGTGTATTGATTTTTGGACCTACAAAGATTTTTTGGTAGAAATGGGGAGGTGAGGGTGGTATTTATACTTGAAGATATATGGGTTCAAGTGATTAAATTATTTATTTATTTTAGTTTTTATGTATTTTAGGCCTTACCCTTTTAACTTGGACTTGTTTAATTTTTTTACCTATACCGCAGTAAATAGTTTGTTTACCATGGAAAATTTTTTATACCTAAAAATGAAATTTAACTTAAAACCTAATTTGGACCATCATATTACGAACATGGAATCTATTTTTCCAAATTAAATTCACAAAATTTGATGAACTGGATTTGAAATTAATTGTGCAGACATAACGAAAAACAGGGTTTTAAAGTGAAATGATCAAAAGATTGAAATGGTTTTATATCTATTTTCAAATTAAAAATGATTCCAATGAACAAAATTAGATTAAATTTTATAAACATAGATTAATTACACTCTAAACCAAATTTAAAGGATGATATAACTATATAAATAAATTTTATGAAGAATAAGTTTTGAATTATAATGACATATTTTTAACTATTCATTCAAAAATGAATACAATCAGAAAAATGACAATAACATATCCAAAGTAAAATTTTATATCCCACTTCAAAAGAAGAAGATTATTCAATATAATATATCTTATAAAAGTGTCAAAAAATATATTTAAAATTGGATCTCTATCAAAAGGAGACAAAGATTCCTTTTTTAAAAAATACTTATTTTTTTCATAAAATTGAATTTGTTCTTATTTAATGTCTATAAAAACAAAAATTTAATTATAAAAATTACATTGAATATTATATATATATATTATTAATATAATCCAACAAGACTGATTTATTATTTTATCAGCACACTTATTATTATTTAAACAGTTTTTCATAAAAACTCATCCTTTATATTCAATTGGTTTTTATTTTCTTTTATAATTAATTTGGTAACCAGTTATTCATTATATAAACATGTGTAAACCCTATTTTCAAAATTAAATTGATAATATTAATTACCTACATTCAAATTTCTAGGTTATAATAGGTGCATTCAAATAATATTAATTAGTTGTTTGTTTAAACTCATTGTGGCGTATCATGTATGCTATAGAACATAGTGTTTATTTCTTAAAACCCAAGATGTTACACTTAAGGAAATAATTGTGATCATCACAAAATTTATTTAATCAAACAATAGGTTTATGTAGGTATAGGGACAAGGATTATGTCAAGATAAAAAATGTAAATATTTATCATAGAAGGAAACAATGTTTTATTTTAAAATGTTGTGATTGGCGGAAAATTTTGATAGTTTGTATAAGTGTCCAATTATAGTGTATGTGATTACAATGTAGAAGTATGACATAATTTTATAAAACTATAAAGCTTAATGATTCTTGGATTGTAATAATGTGAATTCTAATTCATAAATATTATTATATGTAATTCCTAAGGTCGGATCCTTACCTAAAAACTATACCTGTTCTTTGGAATGCATAATTTTCGTAACACCTTAATACCTCTACGATGGGAATGTTTTTCCAAAAAAATGTCATATATAATGAGGTTAGGGATTATATCAATGTATTTTATTACATATTTTTTAATATGAAATTGTTTTAAAATGTGATGGTTTGAAATGAAGAGGTGCTATTTTATAATAAGAGGGGAGGGACACAGTTCTAATTTCAAATAATTTTTAATAAATATAAATTAATATTCATTTATAATTGGAACCAAACTAAATTAATTCAAAGATAAGATTATGATGGGTTTTTATCCTCCCACTCAATAATAATTTGACCAGTTTTAAATATGTTTCTATCCACTTCTTCTGGTTTTATTCCCTTTTTAACCCTTTTTAAACTTACTAAGACAACTAGGCAGACAACTCCGTGGAGGTCAATATAGTTCTTATAAATGATAAAACTGTCCATAAATGGAACATGGAAGATATTATCGACCACGTGATAAGAAATTTTACTAATATATTTTTTTATGTGTATTATACCATTTAATAAAATTTCATTTATTATAAAATATTTTTATCATCAATTTTCAGAACTATTCATTATTTTGATGATAATAACTTAAATACAGTTGGTAAAATTTGAAAAAAATATATATATTATTATAATCTTAAAATGTCATGGTATTAAATTAAATTCATAGATCACATTATTTTTTATGTATTATATTTATTTTAATATTTTTATAATAATTTATTGTATTTTTCCATTAATTTAAAAATCCATACGCCAATGTTGTATAAGAATTTAAAGTAATTAAATTTTCAGTAACTATTATGAATAAATTATCATGGTGAATATAAATCATTTATATTTCAAAATATTATTCATAAATGAACAGGAAATCTATTAATTTCTTTATTAAAAATATTTTAGTTATTAAAACGAATAATTTTACATTTGTGATAATTCATTAAATAAAACATTATAAACGCTATAATCCAATCCAAATTGAAATATAATGTCATATAGCAAAATATTAGATTATTATGGATGAAATAAACGCATCAATTAAAGTTGGGTAATGGTATAATGCCATTTTATTATCCGTATAATTTTATTTTTATCATTAATTACCTGTTTTCACCTTTACTCTACCAAAAAATTACTAAGTTTACTATTCATATTTACCAAAAATAAAAAGAACTGATTTAATAAATTTTGACCTCAGAATTTAAATTATGGATTTTTTTAATTGTCTTTACATAGAAGTTGTTGAATTTAATATAAATTTAATCATTGACAATGAAATAGAGAACTGTTTTTCATAAAAGTTCCCATTTTAAATATAAAAAGTTATTATAGTGAATTCAGCAATAAAATTCATTTCAAAAGTCACAATTGGATTATTATTAACAAAAATTAAATCATTATATTATTAATAGAATCCAAAATATTATGTGAAATTGTAAATATGATAAAAAGAAACTAAAAATTTCAATAAGAATTAGTATTTTCACTATTCATTGAAAAAATGTTATAAATAATTTATAGAAACTTTAGCTGAAGATAATTTTTACATTCTGAAGTCAAAAATGAAATTAATGTTATCATTTTATGTTTTTTATATTTATATAAATTATTTATAATATTATCCAACAAAAATAAACGAAAAACATTTTTGAAGACAATGTATTTTTGAAGAATAAAATGATTTTTATAAAAACATTAAGTGATTATCTTATAGTAATTTATATATATATTTATATTGATTGATAAATTTATTTTTTTTTATGATGATGTTATTCCTATTAATTTATTCCAATTTAATGGACATGTTATAATAGACACATTTAAATAATAATAGTACTTCCTTCATTTATGTTTGGTGTGGTGTATCTGGTACTCTACCAAACATAGTCATTCTATTAAAATTTTAGGATATTAAAATTATTAGAATGAAAAATATTAAATTAATATTGAAATTAAATTTTTTATATGGTTCTAGATTCATTTTAAAAAGTGGTATTTATCCCTGACGATTGGGAAAAAATATAACATTTATGATATACCTATTGTATGGGATCTTGTAGAAGTATTTCCATAAGTGTCATCTATTATGCATGAAACCTTGAAGGTGAGCTCCCAATATGAAGGATACATTATTCTACACCTATTTTAATGATTACATGTATAATTTCTCTAATTGGGAGGCATTAATTGAAGAAGATACTCTATGATAATCTTGACAATGGATTTATTCAGCCATTATTGTCACATTATGGTTCACATGTTCCTTTAGTTATGATGAATGATAGATCTATATGAAATTTCATTTATTATTAAAATCTAGATATGATCACAATCAATAAAATGTATCACATACCCCATATTACTATGTTTTTTGATCAATTTCTTATTGATCAATACTTTTCAAGGAATTCCTTTTGTTATGGATATCATCAATTGATAGTCATGAAAAATGATATATCCATGATATAATTTCATATAAGGTATGATCACTATGAATAAATTATGATATTATTTTTTCTTTCTAATCCCCCTCTATCTCTATATTTTTAATGAATATAGTCTTTATATATTACCTTCATCAATTTTTTAAAGTACTTATTGATTGTATTATTATATATTCAAAGTCCAAGGAAGATCATTAAGATCAATTGGGTGCTATACTGATTACCCTATGGATTGAAAAATTATATAAAAAAATTAAAGTGAGTAAATATTGATTATAAAATGTTTTATTTTTCTGTAATATATTCTCATGTGATGGTTTCTATGTTGATCTATAAAATATAGAAGTTATTGAATATTGGTCCAGACTAAGTACTATGACTATGATCTATAGATTTATTGGTTTCACTTGATATTATATGTGTTTTTTTATAATTTTACATGGTTATCTAATCTACACACTATGTTAACTTTTAAGTGTTAAAAGTTCCATTGATGCAATAAATGTAAATAAAAATTCATGAAACTAAAGAAATGATTAGTCAATGAAACTATTCTTATATTACCTCATAGTGGAGAAGGGTTTTAGATAATTATTATTTCACTAACAAAGTTAATGAGATTCATTCATATTAATACTGATATGGTTATAACTTATGCATTATGAAAATTGAACTTTTATGATAAATATTAACCAAAAAATTATTTTGAGTTAGTTATTGTAATTTTTTTCATTAGCAACATAGAGGAATTATGATTATGGATAAATATGTGATATAAATACTGATCATAAAATTTTAAAGTATTTTTTCACACTAAATTTTTTCAATATTCACCATGTAATATTTTTATGGTGATTTAATATTATGATTTCTAAATACACTACCCCTCTCAGAAACCGAACAAAGAGAAACATTATTTGAGTTCAAAGGATCATTCCATATTATCTATGAGGAGAATAACAAAAGATACAATATTTCATGATTTTAAAAGGATGGATCATGATATCCTAAATGAAGGGGTAAAAACATATCTTTCTCAAATAGTTGTTTAAAAAAAATCTAGGTGAAGAATTAATATGAATATAAGGAAGTTATAGAGTTGTATAATAATGTGAAAATATTCATGAGTTTCAGATTTATTTTTATGGAATGACAAGTTTCAGGAACTATGTAATACTTTATTATATACCATATTTGAATAAGGATACGTTGGATGAGGTTCACGGTTCATAATTATCTAGTGACCCAAGAATTATGATTATTTAGAGAGATTTAAAAGAGTATTTAGGGTTGGAAAACATAAAGAGTGCTATTGATGAGTGTGTATCATAGTGCTTAGTATGAAAGTAAGTTAATTAGGACAGATTGTGGTCTAAAGGGATGTTACAACCATTACTGAAACAAAATTTGAAATGGGGGAACATCACCATGGAGTTTTATGCCAGAATCCCTGAAAAGTATAAGGCATATCAGAAAATTTGTGTTGAATTTGATCACCTTAAGGAATAAAAATTAATATTTTCAATCATGTAAGACTTCTCTCTTTATTATATTTCCATAATTTATATTATGGATTTGTTATTGATTCATGGTTTACCACTATATATTGTATCTGATTGGGGTATGAGGTTTACCTTGATGTTTTGGAAATGTTTTCAACATGATATAGATATAGATTAATGTTGTAGTAGTTCATTAAATACATATAAAAATGGATAGTCATAGAGAACCATTCATACACAAAGTATATACTCATATCATGGTCTATGGATTTCAAATGTGGTTGGGATCAACACCTTCCTCTAGTTGATTATTTTTATATCTATAGCTTTAAGATGAGAATTCATATGGATACCTATGAATTCATTTATGTAAATAGGTGTAGATATCCAATTATATGGGACAAAGTTGGATAAATAATGATATTAGGACTTGAACTAGCTATGGAATTTCATAGAATGATAGATCTATTTAGAAACATAAAAAAGTATCTCATATTTGACATAAAATCTATACTAACATTCATCATGAAGATATAGAATTTGAACATAGTTATAGTGTATTCCTATGAGTTTCTATATTGAAAAAGGATATGGAATTCCTAGAAAATATATGGTTGAGACCTTGGTATATTGGTCTTTTTTATATTCTTGATTTGGTAGGGACAATAGTTCATCACATGACACTCCCACCAAACCTCTCTTAAGATATATATGTGTCCCATTTGTCTCACATGGGGAAGTACAAACATGATATGCCTTTATTATCGAACCAATAGGTAACACCTATAGATAATGGTATTTTCTATGAGGGTAAACTAGTAGAAATAATGGATCAAATTGGTAGTGTTCGACTTAATAACACTAGTCACATGGTAACTGTTATCTGGTGGAATCCAAAATATCAAAAAGCCTTGTGGGGTCTTGATGATTTGATGAGGATGATATGACCTGATTTTTTGTTTCGTATTTAAAGAAATTAATTATTTAAACACATTTTAATGGGTTTGTAATGTAACATCCATAGATTATATGATATATGTCACGACCTGTCCTCGGGGCCCGTGTCGTGACTAACCCAAGCCCACCTTCCATAGGCCAGGGGCTGGCGACTAGCACCAAAGGCATAACTCCCTATAAACTGGGAAGGTATTTCCTTTATAAAACGTAAGCACACACACAACTAGAGATCAAGCAGAAGGAAACACTATGTAAAGCAGTATAACAAAAGTGTTGAAATTAGAAAGGTTCCAGAAATACAATCCCAACAGAAAGGTACAGCTACAACTAAAAGAAAAGTACAACTTAAACGACAATAGCTGAATGGTGAAGCTGCTCCTGGATCGTACTCCGGGTTCCTACCTGATGGGTAGGTACAGATGCCCTCCTTAGCAATCCGCATATTTCGGTCTGCTCCGTGTGTCGTCATTCCAAGTGTCCACCTCCTGGTAGTGTCCATACCTCTTACACTCAATCTTGCTCAGCGCTGTCCTTCGTATGCATCCAACACAATGAGCTGCGGGCGTAGCCCGTGTAGGGGTGAGTATAACGATACTTAGTGGGGACCCCGAGACCTTCAAGGTCTCACAAAATCCAACAAGGATAAACCACAAAGAAATATCTCAATAGATAACCATTACTTAGGTATATTCCCATACATATACTTAAGTTATCAAGTAACCCATCTCAATCATGAGGAGGACACAAAGGTCATTGACTCACCTCAAACCAGGATTTTCATTAATAAAACCACAACTACTGAAGAACTCCTCCTCTATCGAGTATAGTGGCCCTATCATGACTCTAAGGCATTACTAAATAACCTTATACTGCTGAGTTACTCCTCCTATCGAGTATCGTGGGCTGCTGCCAAATACCAGGTGCTCCGTCTGCTTTGGGGCAGACGCCAAATACTGTGCACTCCCCCTATTATCCGTTAGAGGTACTCCTCCTATCAAGTATCGCGGGTTTTCTGCCAAGTACCAGGCGCTCTGTCTTCCGTGGGTCTGACGCCAAATATCGGGTGCTCCGTCCACTGGGCTAATCGAATCACTCCGAGTTGAATCAGTCAAGCAGTCATCAGGTCTATAGCTACTAGGTTTACACACTCTGTATTCTCATCTTCGGGAGGGTCCTCTCCATGAGCTACTGGTTGTTACTTCCAAGTGTCACGAAGTCTCACTTAGAAGTAACACAAAGGACAGTCTCGTCATAGGGGTCTCAACGCAACAGACAACGCATCAATTGGACGCCTGGTCTGTGAGTTATTAGATTTTCCATTCCAAGGACCCGGTTGGTTTTTAAGATAAAACCAACCCAACGATACTCAAATCTCATTAGAAATCTATGTAGAGTAAGCCAAAAGAACTTTCTCATCAAGATGAATCCAACGTAGTTGACAGCACGTCCATCGAACGTCCGATCCTCAAGTTATAAGAGTTTCTACTTCGAGGGCCTGGTTGGTTTCGGGTTCAAACCAACCCGTCCATTTTTCCGAAGTCGACCAAAACTCACTAAGAGTAACGTAAAAGGACTGCCTCATCATAAGGGTCGTAGTTCTGCAAATACCGCGTCGATCAGACACATTCTCTTTACGAAATTCACATTTAAGTGAAAAAGGGCCCGGATCGTTAGGCCCGATGGGATCACGGGTCGGGTCGACTCAGTTTTGGTGGGTCCGACCCGACAAAGGGGTCGGACCGGCCCAGTGAGGTGTGTGGGCTGGCTCGAGAGGCCCAACCATGCGTGGTGTGGCCCAGCCCATTGAGGTGCGACATGAAGGCTGAGCTATCCAGGGGCGCGACCCCCCCGGCTGACCAAACTGGCGGCGCCGTCCTCCTAAACTGGCCAGCATGGCCATCCGGCCTTCTGGTGCAAGCGAACCACATGGGCGGGCCGCGGGTCTTCTAGCACGGTGCCCTCTTGGCATCACAGCTTCTCTCCGTCTGGCCGTTCGGTCCTTCTACTGAAGCGGCCCGCAAAGCGGGCCACGGTTCCCCCTGCACAACCAGCATGATGGAGCTGTCTTCCTCTGATGTGGCCTGCGCTGGCCAAGGCCCGGCATCCCCAGTATGGCGCGATGGTGTCATTCTTCCTTCGCTACATCCCTCTTGGCTGCGTCTTTTCTTTGAGGATGCGACGGCAGCCCTTGCGCCGCATATTACTTCCGCTTTCCGCCTCTGATCGTCGATTCTAAAAAAGATCAAGATCTAGCGGAGGGTCGTCGGGCCATGTTCATTCGGCTCGCGCCCTCCACGTTAAGCGGTAGAAATAGGCCTAGACAAATCAAAAAAATACAACAACAAATCGAGGGACAATTATAATCCATTAAAATTGAACATAACCACTAACTCAATAATTGTCGTCGCACGTCGGGCGTTGTGGAAGACAGCGTTGTGGGGAATGGATTCGTAGGTGACGTCAGATTGCGTTCGAGGAGGAAGAGGCGTCTCCTCACTTATCATGGAGAAGAGAATGGATGGCGCATCGTCATTCTTCTTGGAACCGGAATTCTTCGTCAAATAAGTCATCGTTCTTCGTCGTAGGGTCGATGTTCTTCCAAAAAGTCAAGAGCTCTCCCAATTCTCCTTAACACAACAATTTCCCCAAAATAAAATAACAGGCTCCTCCTATTATTTTATTAACACATGCAATTTTAAATTCAAAATTCAAACCACTTCATTAATTAATTGAAGAGGTTGAATTCATTAAATGAATGTGTTGGAAATTAATTAAAGAGAGGGATAGGAGGTGGAAGATCTCATAAATGTTAGAAGAGTTGTCATCATTAAACAAGGGTGTTAATGGGGGTGTTTATTGGAGTTATTTGGGGACTTTAATGAGGGTTGTGGGAGATGAAAGGTTGGGGATCTTGTGGGGCCCACCTCTCATATATCCACAATGGGGTATTGGTGGTTGTGGGACCCTCCAACAACTTCCCTTGGGAGGGTTTAACTTCTAATGATATAATATAAAATTATTCTAACAATTTTATTTATTTTAAACTAATTCCCCAAATAATAATTCTCACCCCGCTTAAAAAACAACTACATTAAAGGTCCCTTTAAGAAGTTGTTGGCACTACATGTTCATTGGTGCCCTCGAATTTCAATTCCAAGCACCAGTTCATAATATAGAAAAACATGCTCATTTGTTCCCTAAACGTACCTGAGAAAAACTTCAGAAATTGATTCCGGGCACACCGGGCCTCGGAATCAAGTGCCATCAAAAGCTGCAGACTCGTAAAATTCCAAAGAAATTAATCAAAAAAATTTCCTTGAAATTTCTAGGTCTTTACATTACTAGCACCTCAGGGCTTTACGTCCCCGTAATTCTACAACGCACACTAGGAAAGCTAAAGGGTGCTGAGTATGCATCCAAAACTCTGGCTCCCATGTGCTTCCTTGGAGGCTCATATGCTGTAAGTGAATGAACACCATAGGAGTCGACCTTCCACATAGTACCGGATCATGTCGATCCTCAATCTCAACTAGAACTTCTGTGAATGTCGCCCCGTCATCGATATCCAGCTCCCCATTGTCGATGAAGTGAGATAGGTCGTGCACGTATCTCTTCAACTAAGATACGTGGATGACGTCATGCACCCGATACAACTGAGGTGGACTGTCCAAGCGGTAAGCCACCTAGCCTACCCTACCGAGGAGTTAGAAAGGTCCGATAAACCTCAGAGAGAACTTGTCGCCTTGGCCAAATCTATGTTGACCTCATCAAGATGAGACCTAGAGGAAGATGTGGTCACCATCCCCGAACTTTAGTTGTCTCCATCTCCAATCAGCATAGGACTTTTGTCTACTATGTGTAGTCTTCATCCACTCCGGGTTGATCTACACCTTCTCAGCCATAGCCTTAACTATCTCTGTTCTAACAAAACCTGCTATGACTTTCCCCTTTGCCGAAAAGAGAAATCTGGTCACATCCTCTGGATGAAACATGATCATTGCCTAATACAGTCAATCCCACCATGAATGATACTAATTCATTCCATGGACGATGTCATAAGGCCTCGACACTACTACCAAGAGATCCAACCGTCACTCTCGCCTCCATGGGTTGAGTCACACTGTCGGCATCAGTGCGTGGTTACTGGGTCTCCTCCAGTAGGAATCTCACAAGTGAGGGTCAAGTCAGCAGTTTTAACCGGAACCACATAGAAGCAACCATAAAAAAGGACATGAAGGTAAACATCACAAAGACTAGTGTCTTTTATTAGTGCATCTCGAAGTACAAAGATACATAACAACCACAAACTACAACATCATAGAAACTAGAAGCATCAAGAACAAAGTACTCCATGCCTGGAACTAGTCCCCCTCCTGTCCACATGCTTCATGAACTTCATAGTTGTATGCTTTAGATGCCTGGAGTTGTGCTCTCCTATATCCACCCATTCTTTGCGGTCGGGGTGGACCTCCTGGTGGGGGTGGTGGAAACACCTCGAAGTGTCATCCTCCACCAGCTTCACGGCTAGATCCTCTACCACGGTCGCCAGCTCCTTGCGGTCCACCTTGATCGAACCTCTACCTATTCCTAGGAGGCCCTTCACCTATCTGCTGATCATTTGTACGGTGGGTCGGACAGTCACGTGTCGTGTGAACAATCCCGTTGTAGGATTAACAATGCCCGCTCCTTGGATGACTGGCTCTGTCTCCACTCCGGTTTCCCAACACAATTGAACCTGAGTCATGCAGTCGACCACCGGTGGGTCTGGTCCTCTTGGAAACCTGTGTCGTTTATCTACTTCCAGCTCCAGAAGACTCTGTAGTCAGTCAACTAGTGGTGGGTTCTGCTACTGGATACAGCTCAGCATGGAAACTCTCCACTATAAGGGATCTCTCCAACACTACCGTCTGCGTCGGGATTTAGTGAGAGATAACTGGAGCTCTGATATGTCTCCTGAGCCCTTGCTTGAAGGTCGGGGCCCTGAAGAACAGGTCTCGTACCATATCAGTGGAGTACTGCGAGAGGTATGTGAACCTTGCTGAGTGCTAAGCTACACTCATGCTACCCTGCTGTAGTTGAAGTAGCTCTTGTATCTACACTGCTCGAATGGTGGATGGTACAAACTCCGCACGGGACAAGCTCTCAAAGTCTGCCCATATAAATGACGCCTCGTCATTCATCTGAAGCATCAGGCTCCACTATCTTCCTGCTGCTGCCTGAAGGTGGCTAGAAGCAAGGATCACCATGAAGTCTGCTGGTGTACCTACTAGCCTGAAGGCTCTCACTACAGCCTCCAGCCAATCCTCATCTGCCTGTGGGTCTGTCTCTCCCTGAAACCTTCGTGACCACTTGTGTTGGAACTCGTGTTGCACGCTCAAGATACATGTATCGCCTGCTGCTAGGGTTGGTGACATCAGTGGCCCAAAGGAAAATAGTACCGTTGGTGCCTCTGCTGGTTCCTCATCTGGGATGGGGCCCTGTACCGAAGCCTCGTCGCTCGGTGGTCTGTCAGTATATACAACTCT
The DNA here is from genome assembly GCA_963277665.1 of Viscum album. Lineage (NCBI taxonomy): Eukaryota > Viridiplantae > Streptophyta > Magnoliopsida > Santalales > Viscaceae > Viscum > Viscum album. Next base: position 229,940,005 of record OY728162.1, read on the forward strand.
CGAGGCTCTAGCTGGTCATCCGCGGGGAGGCATCCTGAAAGAAATAGATAAGACACGGTCAATAGACTATATCTGGTGATCTGACCTGGTTTGAGTTGACTTAGTGAAAACTTTTGTAAACACACATGCAGTCAGTGTTTTTGTGCACTAAGTTGGAAATCATAACTCAGGGTCATGTTGTATGGATACGTCGGCCGCCGCACCAACATAGGATTCCCTGAACTGAAAACCATACTCAGTACGCTTAACACTATTGCTTCACAGAAAAAAAATATCAAAGCCATATGTTCTACTATAGAACTGACTCCTTTGATATTAATTTGTCACGACCCGTCCTCATGGAATGTTCCTGGACTACCCCAAACCCGCCATCCATAGGCCAAGGGCTGGCGACAAGCACCAAATGTGTAACTCCCTATAAACTGGGAAGGCATTTCTATTATAAAATGTAAACACACACACAACCAGATATCAAGTGGAAGAAAACACTATGTAAATAAGTATAACAAAAGTGCTGAAAGCACAAAGGGGCCATAAATACAATCCCAACATAAAGGTACAACTAGAACTGAAATAAATGTACAACTGAAAAGACAACAGCTGAATGGTGAAGCTGCTCCTGGATCGTCCTACGGGTTCCTACCTGAAGGGTAGGTACAGATGTCCTCCTCAGCAATCCGCGTCTTTCAGTCTGCTCCGTGTATCATCACACTGAGTGTCCACCTCCGGTAACCGTCTAGTCCTCGTACACTCTACCTTGGTCAACGTTGTCCATCGTCTGCATCCAACACAACGAGGTGCGGGCATAGCCTGTGCAGGGGTGAGTATAACGATACTCAGTAGGGACCTCGAGACCTTTAAGGTCTAACAAAATCCAACAAGGATAAACCACAAAGAAAGTTCTCAATAGATAACATTTACTTAGGTATATTCCCATACATATATCTAAGTTATCATGTAACCCATCTCAATGATGAAGAAAAACACAAAGGTCATTGACTCAGCTCAAACCAGGATTTTCATTAACAAAACCACAACTGCTCGAGAACTCCTCCTCTATCGAGTACAGTTTCCCTGTCATGACTCTGAGGTGCTACTCACTAACCTTCGACTGCTGAGGTAATCCTCCTGTCGAGTACCATGGGTATACTGCCAAATACTGAGCGCTCCGTCCATTGTGGGTCTTCCGCCAAATATCGGGCGCTCTCCCTAATAGCTGTCAGAGGTACTCCTCCTTTCGAGTACCGCAGGTCTGCTGCCAACTACCAGGCTCTCCATCCACCATGGGTCTGCCGCCAAATACGGGGTGCTCCGTCCACTGGGATAATCGAATCACTCCGAGTCAAATCGGTCAATCAGTCGTCAGGTCTACACCTACTAGTTCTCTGCACTCCGTACGCTCATCTCCAGGAGGGTCCACTCAACGAGCTACAAGTCGTTACTTCAAAGTGTCACAAAGTCTCAGGTAGAAGAAAAAAATACCGCCTCGTCATAGGGGTCTCAACTCAACAGACGGTGCGTCAATCAGATGTCCGGTCTGTGAGTTATTAGATTTTCGGTTCCAGGGGCCCTGTTGGTTTTTAAGCTAAAACCCACCCGACCATACTCAAATCTCATCCAAAACAAACATAGAGTAAGCCAAAAGAACCGTATCATCAGGAGGAATCCATCATAGTTGATGTCACATCAATCGGACGTCTGATCCTCATGTTATAAGTGTTTTCGCTCTGAGGGCCCGGTCGGTTTCGGGTTCGAACCAACCCAGCCATTTTTCTGAAGTCGGCCAAAACTCACTAAGAGTAACGAAAAAGGATCGCCTTGTCGCAAGGGTCCTAGTGTTGTAGATTACGCATCGATCGGATGCACGCTCTTTACGAAATTCACATTTATATGAAAAAGGGCCCGGTCCATTATGCCCGATTGGCTGACAGGACGGGTCGACTCGGTTTTGGCAGGTCCGACCCGGCAAAGGGGTCGGACCGGTCCGGTGAGTCGCACAGCCTGGCCCGGCACGGCCCGGCTGGGCTCGGCCCGCCTGCTGAGCTGTCCGAATGGGGGGGCCCAGGCTGACCGAGCTGGCAGCGCCAAGTGGCGCCGCCCTCCCAAACTGGCCGGCTGTCCTTCTGGCACAAGCGGCCTGCACGGGCAGGCCACGGGTCTTCCAGCATGGCACCCTCCTGGCATCGCGGCTTTGTTCTGCCCGGTCGGCCGACGGGCCGGCCAGTCCTTCTGCTGAAGTGGCCCACAAAGCGGGCCGCGGTTCCCGCTGCACATCCCGCGCGACAGCGCCTACCTTCCTCTGTTGTGGCCTATGCTGGCCGCAGACCCACATCCCTAGTACGACGCGATGGCTTCGTGCTTCCTTCACCATGGCCCACTTGGCCGCGGCTTTTCGTTGAGTTTGTGACGGCGGCCCTTGCGCCATCGGTCTCTTCCGTGTTCCACCTCCGATCTTCGATTCTAAAAAAGATCAAGATCAAGCGGAGGTTCGTCAGCCCGTGTTCGTACGGCCCACGCCCTCCGCGTTAAGCGGTAGAAATAGGACGAGAAAATTTGAAGGAATACAATGACAAATCGAGGAACAATTTTAATCCATTAAAATTGAACATAACCCTTACCATGATAATTTTTGCCGCACGTCGGGCATCGCGGAAGATGACGTCGTGGGGAAAGGATTCATAAGCGACGTCAGAGTGCGTCTGAGGAAGATTCGGCATCTCTTAACTTGTCACAATGAAGATAATGGATGGTGCATCGTCGTTCTTCGTGGAACTGGCGTTCTTCGTCAAAGAAGTTGTCATTCTTCGTCATAGGGTCGGTGTTCTTCCAAAAACTCAAGAGCTCTCCCAATTCTCCATAACACAATGATTGCCCCAAAATAAAATAATAGGCTCCTCCTATTATTTTATTAACACATGCAATTTAAAATTAAAAATTCCAACCACTTCAACAATTAAGTGAAGAGGTTGAATTCATTAAATGAATGTGTAGGCAATTAATTAAATAGAGCGAGAGGAGGTGGAAGATCTCATAAATGCTGGATGAGTTGTCAAAATTAAACAAGGGTGTTAATGGGGGGGTAATTGAGTTATTTGGGATGTTTAATGAGGGTTATGGGAGATGAAAGGTTGGGGATCGTGTGGGCCCCACCTATCGTATATCCACACATGGGATGTTGGTGGTTGTGGGCCCCACCAATAACTTCCCATGGGATGGTTTAACTTCCAATGATATAAAATAAAATTTTTCTAACAATTTTATTTATTTTAAACTAATTCATCAATTAATAATTCTCAACCTGCTTGAAACGCAACTGCGTTAAAGGTCCCCTTAAGCAATGACTGGTGCTGCGAGTTATCGGTGCCCTCGAATTTCAATTCTGAGCACTGGTTCAAACGATAGAAAACCATGATCGTTTGTTCACTAAACTTACCTGAGCTAAACTTTGAAAATTGATTCCGGGCACATCAGGCCTCGGAATCAAGTGGCGTCAGAAGCTGCTGACTCATAAAATTCTGAAGAAATTATGAAAAAAAATTCCTTGAAATTTCCGGGTCTTTACAATATATTTCATTTTAAATAATTTTTATTCTTTCGACAGCTTGTTAAACTAACAACCCAAGTGCTAAATGAATCCTAATATATTATACCAATATAACTTATCCAATAAATTGGTGGGTATGGATAGGAGAAAATAAATTATCAAAGTGTATGTTTTAAATTTATATTAAAAAAATTCAATATATCACAATTGATTTTAAATAAAAACAAAAAAGGAAGAAATTTTTTATATTACATCTCCAATCTAATATTTTATCATTCACATAATATTTTTTTAGTAATGAGATATTAATAAATCCTTGTTTAAGCATAAAATATATATTTCTCTCAAAATAGTATCATCACAGATTGAAATAATATTTTAAAATTTATTTTTCCCAAAATTTAAATATATATTTGATAAAATGAAAATGATATTTTATTTAAATAAGTATATACTATCATAGAGTTAATATTTTATTATTTTCTAAAAAGATAGTTTTTTTGATGAATAGTGAAAACCACTAATTGTTATTAAAAACTGTCTTAAAACATTTAGAATTTCAAAAGATTAAATTAGTTCTAAAATTAGTTGAATTGAAAAGTTAAAAAATTTAATTTATTATTAATCGAATATAGGTCATTTGAAAAATAAATATCTTTAATTTTCCTATAATAAATATTTATTCTTCAGAAAACTGTTTCTTTGAGAAACCAAATTTCATCAAATTTGTGGGTTTAATTTAAAATTAAATTTCGCCACTTCATTGAATTGGATTTATAAAATTCATTGATTATTCTGATTCATCATAATTAATATTTTTTAATAATTTGATCAAAAAAAATTCATAATGAACAGTAAAAATAGTAAAAATCTATTATTGCGGTTAATGTTAGAACAATTTTACCAAAGGGATAAACTAATGAATTAAAAGTAAAAATAAACAAGAAAAACCAGTATAAATTCAACTATATGGTCTTATTACTTAAATATATCGAATATTATTTGGTAATGGTCCATTTTGGTTCAATTTATGGTTAATATGATATAAAAATATTTCATTCATATCAAAAATTCCACATGGGTCCTCTCCCCCACTTATAAAATGATAAAATTATCCTATACTCTCCAAAATACAAGATCCTCATGGATTATAAAATAGCTCCCCAAATGATTTAAATATTTTTATCCCCATGACCTAGAGTAAATGGTTTGATAAAAAACCATACTATGAGGGTTTTATGTGTAAAGATAAAGGAATTTTCCGAACAAGTGGTATAGTTCTTAACCATTTGTTTTCATTTTAATAATTATTCTACCTCAATCAAATAGTATTTAAATATTATGAAAATAATAATGAAATTATCCAACATGTGTTGATATTTTATATTGTTAAATGAATTAACTATAAATAAGTCTTCCACTATCAAATCGAAATCAAACCCATCGATTGTGTGTATGGAGACCTACCACTACACGGGCCAATATAATTCCATTTTCAATCATTTCCACTACCGGATTGATATACTTATGGGTTGAATGTATATACTTTTTATTTATGACATAAATGTACATCAATAATTATAATATCACAAATTCTTCCATACCATCTTATATGTTCAAAAATGAAAACATTGCTCGTGTGTACGTATGGACTACCTCCTCCACGATGTGATGTGATTATTTTTTTATTTTTTTATGTGGATTGTAATATTGATGGATTCAATGAATATATACGATATATAGTATATAATAATAATTCAATAATGGTGAATTATTATTAACTATTGTCTAATTCCATCCGTTAAAAAATGAAAACAACATTCATGTATACGTACGATATACAGTCTCCATGAATGATGAAATTTATTTTTTATCACTATAATTATTGGATGACTATAAATATGCATATAATTAATATATGAATGATAATTATTTTATGATTATGATTTTGAATAATATGGATCTATGATCAAAGTAGAATGGAAAAAACTACCGAATGAATAAAATTAATGATAAACGAAGTAGTCATCACTAGAAATAGTGATTTTAATAATGAATTTGTAATAAAAGGTTGATAAAATGAAATAAGTTAATCACATATGGTATTATATATATTATGATTTTAATATACCCAATTATATTAACCCTAATATAAGGTCTACATAATTACATTGTAATATATATAAGTGGTCAAATCCTAATAGACCAATAAATTTAGTTGTAATGGATAGATATATACGTACACATTACACATTTCATATTGAGGATAAAAATAAAATATAGTAATGGAAAACACTGGGAATCCTTGATATCATTTCATAAATAATTTTTCATATCTTGGTGAATGAATATAAAGTAACGGTGATATCAAATGCTCATTATGGGATACATATAAAGTAATTTATCACGATTCAATAAGGCATAATCAATATGGAAAGTTAAATTGTTAATCACAAATTAAAAATATTCAATTAATTAAATATCATAATTTTATAACATATAATAAATACATCAAGGTAAAAAATGGAAACACATTCCATTTAATCTATAAATTGAGTAAAAAATTCATCCATGGATAATATCTATGAAATAAGAACATGGATAATAATAAATGATTTCAAAATTAAGGATGTTATTTTTTTATGTAATGATATAAAACATCATGATATTTATATTATATAGACCTTTCATAAGACCATTTAAAACTATGGCTAAAATACCATTTCATTTGGCCAACTGAGTTTTCTGATGATATATACTGATGCATCGAGGGAATATTTTAGTCCAGGAACACCCATCACACATGTCCAAATTATTCATAATATATCAAATAATTGATTTAATTCATGATTTGTATTTCCTATCAAAAAATATCATTTCTATTTATGAGTTTGGATTTATCAATATTTCCCTATTTAATAAAATTAAATTGAAATTAAATATAGTATTTACAAATAGAATACAGTTTATGAAATAATCATAATGTAGATACAAAGAATATGGATATTCAAGAGAAATTTAATTTAAAATGAAATATTATCTCAATAATTTGATTTTTTAAGATAAAGTTAACAATTATTTAATTAATCAATAGATAAGAGGAGATCATTGATTCATCGGGAATATTGATTCTCTACAATAAAATTATTTCTATTACAATAATGAAAGGAATGTAAGAGGAATATTAAAATAGGTTTCCGTAAATTATTTTTCATTTTAAATACATTAAGTACATGTAAATGAAGATAATTTTTGAAATAAGGTTATGGGGGCGTAGAAGTCTGTTATCATTATATATTTTAAAAAAATATTTCATTTGACTTTTTATTGAAAACAACCCGTATAAAAAATAATATAAATATATGTTTAAAAAAATTAAAATGTAAACAATAAAAAATAATATTCCTAATAAATAAAATTAATAAATAAAATTAATTTTTTAAAAAATCGAAAATATTAACATGGGGAAAAATATATCTCATTTAAATAAAAAATAATATTATTTGTTATTTCAAATATTTCAACTCTTAATTCAAGTAAAAAATGCTAGTAAAATATGGAATAAAACCTTAAAAATAATTAAATATCCAATGATAAAGAAAAAATTCCTTCTTTTGAAGGATAAATGATACGATTGCATTAATGAAATTAAATGAAATATCAAAATAATTTGATATTGTAAAATAGTGTCATACCTATTGGTAGGTTTTAAATTGTAACCCCTAGAATTAATAAAATTGAATAAAAAATAAACCATCATGATTAAAAATATATTATTTTTAATACATTATATGTGTAATATATGCAACATATTAAAAGTAAAATGTGCGTATTAATATATTTTTCTTAATGAAATTGAAATTGAAATGAGATCACATACCTCACAATTTACTATTACAAACAGTCATTTAATCTCTTTTAAATTGATTTTAGAATGTTATTAATTTATTCTAGAACCCTATTAATGTTTATAATATCATTTATGAACTATCTAGATATTTTTACCACCTATTAATTAACAATATTTTATTATTAATATTATTTTACTTGGTAATTTTATTGTTTTATCATGCGTGGTTTTTATTAGTTGTTCTAGTACTTACGTATACGATATGGGTACATCATATAATAAATTATATTAATGCTTCAAAAATAATATTTATTAATTTTGTAAATTTTTATAACCATTCACGAGTGTTGTATATGGAAAATAAATACCATTGCTTCATAGAGATGATTGGTTGTACGTATGTACGAGCGGTGATATCACAACCTTAATGGGATAAAGGGGATGAAATTGGATGATATATTAATTTTAATAATTTATATCTTTCCATATCTATAATATATATTTATTATTTTAATCATTATTACCTTACATGTGATTCAGTGATAGAATAAAAATTTGATCTGTTAGTGAGGCCGTAGTCCTCCGTATATAGGAGTAATAATTTTTCTTCCATTTGATGGAGAATGAGATCAATAAATATTATCAAATAAACAAAATAAAATTTCATTATATTATTGATAATGGTATTATTATATTGGAAGTGTCTAGACCTAATTGAATTTTAGATAAGTAGAAAAAAAATTAACAGCTGTGTTAAGATTTTTTACATTTCTTTTAATAAACCTCATTTATATCCCTTCTTAAGGAACATGTTGTTTTTATTTTGGGAATAACATCACCAAAATCAAAATTTCAATTCATTTCGATGAATGGTTTTTCCGAAAATATACTTTTCAAGTATAAAATAGTCTTATTTTACTATCTGAATAGTAATCATCATTAGATGGATTAAAAATAATATATTTAAATACATAATTTATCAATATAAATAAAATAATATATCATTAAATAATATTTTATATAATTAAAATGGGAAAACAGTATGCCTTTTTTGATAAACATGGTTTCTAAAAGACTAGTTTTTGGGAAAATAACATTTTTTACCATCAAATGGTCTTATATTTATTTATGTAAAATAGATACTTAATAAATTTTTAATTTAAATTATTTCAAAACAATATTATATACATAATTTGGAATAGTGAAATGCTAATTTTTCAATTATTCATAAATGTTTACTTATAATGATAATATTCAATAAAATATTATAGGATCATTTTGATCAAGTAAGTTAAAAATGATTTTAATCCTATCAAATTTAAATAATTTCAAATGAATTATTATACTCTGTATTTTATTGAAGTATTATTTATATTAAATTTTCATTTTCTATAGTTAATTATATCAGTTATATGTATCAAAAACTATTAACGAGATTAAATTTATTTAAAATTAAATATATCATAAATTATTGGGATGTTTCATTACTCCCTCATAAATAAATATAGTCCTTTAAATTTCATTAATATTACAGTTTATTGAAATTTGGGGTTTTCTTCATCTTATCTACCTCTCATGTCCCGTATTATATCCTCTCTTTTATGATTTCTCTAAATCACCTTTACCAATCGAGTCTTATAATTTATCAATACTTTCTCTCTAGTATCAAGAATTAAGATATACTCTTCATATTAAGATAGATCAGGTTCAAATTTTATTTCTTCTTTGGTTAGAACATGTTCTAGGTGCATCATCTACTTCCATAATAATGATATATAGAAAATATCATTTACATAAGTTATGCTTCATGATATTCCCAATAAATATGGTATATAATAAATTCTTTGGAAAATTTTAAAGGGTCATAAGTACCTGGGGATTAGTTTAACATTATTATTATATCATATGACACCATTAAATTGAGCCACATTAAAGAAAACAAGATCCCTCACATGAAATTCCGAATCCATCTTCTGATTGTTATCATTACATTTTTTCTTATATTGATATATTTTAATATGATACTAGATTTTTTTTAACTTTATTAATGCCTCTTCAATATGTTTTTGGCCAACAAGTTCCCTTCCACAAATATAATCCCTACATGTTGGAGCATGAAATATATTTCTATATAATTCTTCATATAATTGAATTTGAATACTATAACGGAAAAAATTGTTATAAGAAAACTCCATAAAAGTTAAATACAAATTCCATATAAGATGAATGTTTAGAGGTCCTAACCTTAACATGTCTTACATTGTTTCAATTCTCCTTTATAACTATCCAATAGTTTGATGATGGTAGTCAATGCTTAAATTATTCTCATTATTAGGATCCTTTAGAATAATCCTCTAAACTGTTGAAGTAAATGGGGATCACAGTTATCGAAAATTGAAATAAGATAACAATGATTTCATATAAATTAATTAATATAGATCCTTGTGAGTATATCAATATATACATATTCTCATTTGGAGAGTAAATGTGTAGATTTGGTATGGTGATCAACAATAAACCATATTGCATTATCCCTTTCTGGAGTCTTTGTTAATCCTTTCTTATAGTCCATAATAATGTTATCCCATTTACAGAAATGTATTGGAAGGCATTACATGATTCCTCTTCTTTATTTTATCTCAGCCCTCACTTTTTGAGAAACCAACCATATAGAGACATAATCATCAATTTCCTACATCCTGTTATACCATCATTATCACTTCCTTAAATCCTTATACACCTTGGTACAAAGATGGTGTAGAGATAAATTATAGTTATAAGTATCATCCAGTAATTCCCTTTTTAGATCTGGTATAGATTTAACACAATATCTTTTTCCATATTTTAGAAATCCATCTTCACAAATTCATTATTATAATTTCCCATCACACACAACATTATTTTTATTTTGAAAATATTTATTATCAAATTCAAAATATTTTATATTTTCTAAATAATATGGATTTGAAGTCATCTGAAAAATTATTGATGTCTACTCTTCCATAAAAATTTGTATATGTGGCTTTACTAAATCATGGAAATTAGCATCCATATTAATCATTTTTTTGATAAGAACAACATAAACCTTCCTTCTAAAAGAATTAGTTTCCTTTTTTTCCTTCCTCAGGTTGTAGTGTATCATCCAAACATATTTATTGAGTAACTACAACCATCTTTGTTACCTCATATTCAGCTCCTTTTTCATGATGTTATATTTTATGATCTTGTGGTATTCATATATCTCAAATATTTAACAATTTATATAATACTACCATATCATCATGGAAAATATTATAGCCTTTAACTCAATATAATTTGTTGTATATTTTTATTCATGATTATTGAACTACCATGACACATATGAAATAACATTACTATTTTTCTTAATAATAAAACCCAATCCTTTATTTAATGTATAACTATATATTGGGAACCTATCATTTCGTGATAGTAGATAAAAAATCAATTAATTCATCGATATACAGTTCAATTAATCAAAACATTCTTCACATTCCTTTTTTCAAACATTCTTAACTCCATAATATCTATGAATAATTGAATAGTTAGACAATTCGTCCAATTTTTGAATGAATACCTGATAGTAACCAACCAAACCAATAAAAATATGTTCCTAATTTTTTTTGTTATATTACATTCACCAACTAACTTTTTCTTCATTGGAACAAATGAGATTACATTCTTGGAGACAATATGTAAATGAAAACAAAATTTTTGAAGTGACAAATCAAATAAACTAAATTTCCCATGTAAATGTTTTCCACAAAGTGTAACAAATGATTTTAATTTTATTCTAGTGGTCCTAACATATTTTAGAATACCCCAAAATTTCATCAATTATTACCATAAAAAAAATTCATGATATTTCTTGAATACTATATTCAATATATGTATAAAAAAGAGGCTTAATTAGTCAATGAAAATGGAATTATTGTATACATATAATGTACATACATTAATAAAATTTGTCTTTAGAATTTATTACCTATTTAAATATAATTGATGATAACAATAATGAATGTCAGCCTTTTAAAATATTGAAATCTATGATGTTGATTGAATAAGTCATAAATACTAGAAGATGATACTTTTTATTTACCATAATAGCATTGATTTCCCTATAATCAACACATAACCTCATGGACCGATCATTCCTACAAACAAAGAGAAAAATTCCCCCCCCCCCATAGTGAAATAATAGGTTCAAAAAATCAATTATTATAGTAAAACCACAATTTTTTAATTATACCCACCAATTCCATATTGTCTATTCTATTACGAGTCAATGATAGTGGTCCTACATCTGAGAGAAAATCATTTGAAAACACAACATAAAACTCTTTTGGATATCTAGGTAATTCCTCATGAAATACATCAATATATTATTATAAAATTTGATTATCCCAAATATGAATATTACATTATCTATACACAGAATTTTTTCTCTTTTCTTCCATAATAATTCCATTCAAATGTTTTACTGGGATATGATCTTGACATGACTCAAATTATGAAGTCTATGCACCAAATATAATGATTTCTAAAACAATATCATAAATCATTATCTTCTGCTATTTTTAAGAAAAATCAACATATTCTTAATGTCAATAAATACCAATGATTATATATAATACATCTATATGTATGAAAATAATGTTTATAAATATAGTATTTTTATTATTTATAATAGGGAATTCCCGACTCATCCTTATTATAGAGAGACTTCCACTATGAGCTTTTAATGGAAACTAACTTCTTAAGGTTCTAGGTAAGTATCATATTTTCTTGGAAAATAACAATGATTTAATTGATTGGGAAGATCCATAATCAAACAAATCATTGGATAAATTTGAGTATATGACTAAAGTACCTTCAACCACAACATTTTTACTTTAACCTCATCTGTATTGATCACATAAGTTTGACCTACTCCCTATTAAATATTTTTTGGTATGTTCCATTCATGGTTGGGTCATTCGTGTGAATAATGACACATTTCATAAAGATAAATCACTATAAATAATTTATTTAATTATTACACATGTATAAATGATCCATATTACCCTTATTAATACTCATGAAACAAACTCTAGTGCCCTAAAATCATTTAAAAGTATGTGTCATTCTATAATTTTTAGATGATAGAAACTTATTCATTGTATTCTTTTCATTTGTACATTCCATTTTTCATGGTGTTTGGTGAAATTCCCCTTCACCTAATCAACTTAGAATATATAGGATCTTGATATTTTAATATCTATTTTGTGGAGCATAAACTTATTTCATCATATACAGTTTTTTTGAAATACTAGAACCCTTTAGAGACTTGGATGAATCCTTTAAAATGATAAATTTTTCATTCTCTATTGTGTATATAATATATATCATACCTAAATAGTATTTTATGGTAACCTCGCTCTTTGTGAAACATTTCTTATAAGGGAAAGACCATAATAATTACATATTCAAGCGTTTTTGAAATATAATTCACTTTTAAAAAATAATGAGGATCTTTTTAGATTATTATTTTACATAATTGGGAAAATATATAACAAATAAAACTCATACATTACAGGTGGAAACTGATACATAGTATCAATTTATCCCACTAATTGTTTTTAAAATAAACATGGTTTTTTCATGATAAATATTCCCAATTACCATCCTGACCTCGTCGTTAACCTTAATCATCCTTAAACCCTATGAATTTTTTTTTAAAAAAATGGATGATCATATAAATCTTAGTAAAGAATATAAATTTAATTAAAACAAGTATTCATGTGGAAAACATTATAATCGATAATATATTTAACTTTATCACATTATTTTTTGAGCTTAAGAAATAAATAATTTTTATATAAAAAACAAAAAAATCCCACAAATAAAAAATTTAAAACCCATTGAAAATATAGATAAATTTTTTGTAAACTTGGGGAATCATTGGAGTACCACCACATCTATACCTGGAAGACCATTCCGGTTAGAATTCGATCATTACCACATAGTAACCATCATATATACTCAATATTAAACATCATATTTAATAATGGAATGACCATCATAATATATCACCATATTAACTATAGAGAAACATAATTTAGTTGACCACAACAAATATATGGAATAACCATATGGGCTGCTTCCATCTTCTTAGTACTCAAGGAATTGGAGGTTATAACCAAACCACATGTCATTGGTTTACCACTAAACCACATGTTATTGGTTATTAATGTAATCACCCATACATGGAATATAATGGACCCACCGACCATTGGTAAATAACATAACCACCCATCATCTTAAATAATTCCCAATAAACATATCTCAAACATAATTCCTGAAATCATACAACAAAGAACATTATGAAGGAAAATAACCTTTTCATTTTGAAATCACATATTCTTAGAAAAACATCACACATACAATAGACTTTTTATAGAAAATAATCATGTAAACATTTAAAAGAATATCCTAATCATTATTTCTCATAAATGAAGAAAAATCCTATAATTCCATATATGTTAAAATTCATTCCATCTCACTTTTTAAAAAACAATGAAATGTTAACTTTAAAAGATGATTTTTAGAAAGAAAGTCCATCAACTTTAGTCCAAATCATCAGATAAATTATTTATTTTCTAGATTAATAAACATGGATAAATTATTTATTTTCTTAATAAAATTTTTCAAGTTCATATTTATATTTATATTAATTATTACCATATAAATTACATAATCATTCACATCACCTCTTTTGATGATATTCATTACATAAGTCTAAAATGTATTTGGTTGGTTGACTATGGTAAAAGTGGTTATCATTTAAATATCTATAGAATAATATTGGGACATTATATCACTTTTAAGCATCAATTGTACTTTAAATTTAATACATTACTTCTTATTTTGAAAAATGAATACATTATAGTCATATAGATGATATGTCATACATACGCCTGAGTAACATTTCCATTTTTGAAGATCATTATAAAAAAGGTATTTATTATTTTATCATTCCAAAATGATCATAATATCTCATTTAAATAAAATTAATTCTAAAAATATACTTATATATATTATCAATGTCATTTGGTGATTCAAAATGAATTGCATTTCTTCATGGATGTGGTAGTCCACATTTATGTATGAAACATGTTTTCATTTTCATATTCATGGAAGGGTAAGAATATAAATGATATAAAATATTTTTATAATTACGAATATTTCATTAATACAATATATAAAAAATAATTCGATCATTATAACAAGTCTTGAGATATGGTTATGCAAAATGAATTACATTAGTTCACGGTGAGGTAATCTGCCAAATACGCAAATGATGAATTTTATTTCCATTTGATGAAATTTGATAGAGATATAGGTTGTTACACTAACATAATAACATATAAGTACATACAAGATACCGAAGATATTATTTTATAATTATTGAATATGTTTTGAGGGATGTGGAAGAATAAAAAATAGAAACTCTTGATTAAAAATGGTACATATTCTTGGGAAAATATTTTTTTTGTAACACCATAAGACCACAATAGTTGGTGTTATGCCTAAAAAATAATTATATAATGCAGTGAGTTGTTATATGAATATTTTTGGTCTGGTATTTTCTAAAAAATGTTATTAAGTGTGTATAAATAAGATTAAGAGGCTCCCTTGTATAAGAGAGGGGAGGGGAACTTCTGGAACTTCTTAAAATTATAAATTAATATATAATTAAATTTTATACCAAATGGTAGAAAACTTATTAATTTATATGATAATATAATTATTCTTATAAAATACCACATAAAATAAAAAATAATAATTTTTTACTATATTTCTACACTTATAATTTTGTTTTACCCCATTTAACTCCTTTAACTCTTATAGAGAAAACATAGATTTTTACACTTTCAGGGTTAATATAATTATTATAAAATGAAAAAACACAATAAATGGAACATGTATTATATTTTAAGACAAGTAGTAATCACATTGATGAATTTAATATTTTTAAGAATTTTAAATCATTTCATAAAATATTATTTATTATAAAATATGAATTATGACAATTTTATGACTATTCATTTCATTGACTTTATTAATACAAAGATAATATTTATAATTCATATAAAATATTTTATTATATCCATAAAATTTTAGTTCCATATAATATTAATTTTCTAAAATAATATTAATTTTAATACTTTTAATATCATTAATATTGTTTTTCTATTAATTAAATAATTACTGCATTAGTGTTGTGCATGAATATAAAGTAATTATTTTTTTAATAAAAAATAATTATAATATTACATGATTAAATAAATATTTTAATATTTAAAATTTCTATTTATAGTCCTTTATATCTTCATGATAACACCATAATAAAAATAATGCACTTTTTAAATACAAGAGAGTGACATGTTTGTCATTTATTTAAATAAAATAATATAAAGGCCCTAATCTTATCCATATGGCCTATAGAGTAATAAATTATACCCATGTATAATTATTCTAGATGTAAAAAAATAAAATAATATTTATATTTTTTTCGGTTAATTGATGTTTATTGTCATTTTATTTTTAACCTAAATTACTATATTTATCAATTGACATATTAACGAAAATTACTAAAGTTTTATTCATATAAATAAATAATAAAATAGACCTCTTTAAAAATCTCAGACCCAATGGTTCCAATTATTTAATCCATTATTTAAAATAAAAAACAATGAATTTATATTATAAAATTTGAAATAAAAAATGTATCGAATAATATTTTTTTTCAGAAAAATGACCTTTTAAAATATAAAATGTTGTTATACTAAATTGAAATATAAAATACATTTATAAATCCATAATTTTATTATCTTACAACCAAATGTAATAATAAGAATTTAAAACTGACCAAAAACATAATTTTACCATGTAAATACTTTAAAATAAAATACATTTTTCAATAAGAAACAATATTTTTCACTAATCCATGAAAGATAAATATTTTCATAAAATTCTAAAAAAGTTACCTTAAGGTAATTTTTATGTGATAAATTAAAAAATGAATATAATTTTGTCAAATTAGTTTTTTAAAATTTCAATAAATTAGTTATAATAATCACCCATAAAAATAAATAAAACTTATTTTTAATGAAAAATTATTTTTCTGGAAAAAATGACTTTACTAGAACTCGAGTTCTTATTAAAAAAATAATAATTAATAAATTATAAATGAGTGAGACCACTATATATTCAATAATATGATTAATATTATTCATTCCCACCAATTTAATTTCTAGGTTATAACGGTCACATATAAATTATAATATTTTTTGTTAATTTAAGCACGATGTTATATATATTGTATGATATCGGACATGGTGTTTCATTTTAAAATCATGGGATGTTAAATTTTACCCACTTTTAAATTACATCCTCTAAATTTTGAAATTTGGGTCGGTATTAATTGTTATAAAAATCAAAATATATTTATTAAAATCCTAAATTGTAAAATTGATTATATAAACTTCTACTTGATAAGAGAGAAAAGGTTAGTACGAAGGTCATCTAGTGTAATAAATACTTGGTTTTCAAGTAAGAGAACATGTTTTCGAAGTGAAATCAAGGATATATATATATATATAAGAAAAAACTAACTCCTAAGGACTCCTAGAGGGTGATATATATCATGGTCATGAGAATTATAACCATCTAAAAATCATAAATCTATGATGGTTTAAAAGAAAGCTGATTTCACAAGAGGAATAGTAAAAAATAAAATGTTTTTATTTCAGGATCCTTTTCCTAGAGTTTCATCCTTTAATAAATTTCCACAAAAAATCATCTTTTTCAACTAATCAGTATGAATTTTTTCATGCCTGAAGCACTGGAATAGACTTCAATGGATCAAAAAATCCAGAAAAGAATAAATCTTTATTCCCACTATATTTAGAAATTTACCAAAACCATGATGGTCTTTTCAAGATAAGATAATTTTCTAAAAATAATAAAACATTATATGATGAAAAACTCTTTTAATATACAAAATTAAATAGTAATACTTGTAGATAAACACAGATAAATGAAAAAATAACTAACCATATAATTCCATTAAAAATATTACAATCTAATATTGAACACCAAAAATTATAATTATTTTATTAGAGATTCTTCCAACATAATTTTAATACTTTTCTCTAAATCACAAAAATGACACTTAATGTCTCATACCAAAACATAATTTCCCTAATTATATAATCTCCATGATATACTAACCATTTCAGTTTATAAACATAATCAATATAAACAAAAAATATAATTATATACACCTATAAAATATGATCAATCCTTTATTCCTCAAATAAAATCCCATAGTTTTAGGTTTAAAATATTCTTATAAGGTTCCAAAAATATTAAATTTCTTCAGAAATAATATTGATCACTTAATCAGTAACAAACATTTCAATCCCATGGTTATCTACATTATAAAAAATATATTCCAAAAATTCACTTATCATTTAATAGTTAGATATGTTAAATAAAAAAATCATATAAAAAATACATCATGTAGGATAGTGTTCAGTTATTCACCCTTGTCACCCTTCAGTTGTTGGTTTAATCCCAGTGGCCTTTCCGAACATGATGGGTTGTCACCTATCCTACGGACTGTCATGTATCTAAAACTAAATTAATATAGCTCTTATAAAATTATATAAATGTTACAATTATCCATAAAAATAAACTTAATATATTCATCAGTAAAGAAATTTTTTATCATTAATGGTTATCTCATACCTTACTCTTTGCGTCCCAAAATGTAATAACACATAATTATATAAAGAATAAATGTCTCCAAAAAATATGATTAGTTTCTTTAAAATTTTCATAACATAAATAATGAAATGGAGTATCTATGAAATTGAAAATATGATCAACAGTTAACATTAAAAACCACGATGATATCAATAACACATAAGAAAACCTCATAAAAAACATAATAATCCTCAAAGTTGTTTGAACCCTCCTCTAAAATGACTATGGTCAGTTTACTATGTTCAAAGAGGTTTTGATTCCCTTATCTCCAAAATAATATTAATTAAATAATTGTCATGTTTATATATAATTTTTAGTTTTAATTTGAACCATTAAATATGGTTATGAAAATTTACTAAAGTTATATTCCATGAGATGATCGTCGATACCTACAAATGTGTAATGTTTCCATATTCCAATGATCATTATGAAAAGAAGGAAATAATTATTTTATATTTAAATAATTATTATAATAACATATATATATATATCACTTATTTAAATAGACTAATATATATAATATGTGTGATTTGGTGATGAAAAAGAAATCCCATTGCTTCATGGAGGTGGTAGTCCACATGTATGCATGAAATAAATTCTCAATTTTTCATTGTGAACCTTGAATTCATTAAAGTATATTTTTATCATGATGGCTCTTATAAGGATATGATCCTTTTCTAAATATTCAATTTTATATACCTTGTCATTTAATGGTACACTTATGTTCTAGTGATGAATCTTTTTTATTATAAATATTCATAACAACAACATTGTATGCATATACATTTTAATAAAATATTCTGGGTTTTCATTCAATACATTAAAATTTAGTAAAACTATTTTCCAAAATGATTGGAATATTATATTTCATCTGTATTCCACTCATTTAATTTTTTTAATAAAAATATTATAGAATAATTTTAGAACTCATTGTCAATTAAGCCTGGTTAATATATTATCTCCATTACTATAATTACAGTTACATTATCTTCTTTTCAATTGTATTTTCTACATTATTTTATAACCCTTAAATTCATAATGGAATTTCAATTATACCACATCAAATTTATTTATCTATATCCAATAATGTCATCTGTAAATATTATTACTTATAAGAATATTTTCATTAAGTGATGAAAATTTAATTCATCATTTATTACAAACTTATGATTTTGAAATTAAATTATATATTAAAGTAATAATTTAAATTCAATATACTATATCATATGAAGAAATTTTATTTCATAAAAAATAAATAATTTCAAATATTTATGAACATGTGAAAAAGGTTATAGTTATGGATAAAATAGAATAATTTTTTATATATATTGGAATTATTCAATTGTAAAATACAAAATTATCATGTCCTAAAATGGATTCATCATGAATTTATCAATTAAATTCATAAATTTGAGTAAAAATTCTCTCAATACTACATTTTTTATGTAATTGAATCTAGAATAAAATTCATGTGTGAAATAAAATGTCTAATAAAAGAATATATAATTTTTAATGTTAAATTAAATGGTGTATATACCTTAACAGTCTGGTTGCTTTATCAATGCATTTCAATTATTAATCAAATGGACTTTAATGACACATTAAAAAAATATAGCTTGAAACTCATTACTCTCCCTATGATTATTTTATTATATAAATAAGAATAATACCCATTTAACCATGAATTTATCAATAGATTATAATCCATTACATTATACTTATTAAACAAAATTTACAATGAATAGACATTCCTCATGTCTTTATCATCTTTGAAAATAATTATTAAAAAAATCAAGAATTTATTTCTCTATGTTTTTCATGTTAATATAATAATAAAAAATTGATACATGGTAGTGGATATGAGAAAATTTAATTTATGGATATCTTCTTATCCTTATTTAATATTATATTATACAAACATTTAATTTATATTATTATCATTATTGTATAACCTATGATACTGACTCTACTTCATAACATTCAATATAGGATTACAAATAAAATTGTTTATCTCCCTTATTTCAATATTTCATGTCAAATAACATGAGGAGGATATATCATGATGTTTGCATCAATTTCATAATTATTAATTTATAATTCAAATGACATAAATGAAGGAATAATGTAATGAATATTTAATCCACCCTCTATGTGTCTCTGAATAACATCATTCTCATCCAAAGTGACTTTTAGAGGATTGTTAGAGGGAAGTGGGTATTCTAAGAAAAATATGTTTCATTAATATGATATAATGACCTGAAATATTATATTAAAATCCATGAAATATTCATTGGTAAATAAATTATTAGATTACTCTGGATCACGACAGTTATGTGTTAATGTAATTGGATCTCATTTAGGAATAATAAATTAGAATTTTTATTATAAAATTTTCATTATTATAATTTATTATAATATTTATTAAAAACACATTATTGTGTCCCATAATTTATTCAATTCCTTATATCCCCAACATTTCAATATGTCATACCCATTTTTTAGGATATTATAGTAAAAATGATCATTATTTCTAGTATTTTAATTCATATTATGTCCAAACGCTTTTTAAATGTATTAATATAACCATTAATCTTGAAAAGTACATTAATTCAAAATTCCATGATCTCTTGAATAGGAAAAACAATATTTAAATATTATACTTGAATTTACATATATTTTTTCTCAAGATTTAAATATGTATTCAATAATAGCTTAAATTATTGAATTTTTTTACATAGTTCCATTTTCAAAATTAGAAATCTTGGGTAGTTGTTAATGATCACAATTATGGAAATACCAAATTTTAAAAGAATTATTTTACAATAAAATAGTTATTGAAAAAAAGAGCTGAAATAAAATTTTATAATGAATTATGTTACATTAATTGTGATTGAAATTATTTTTTACCAAGTTAAATTATTTATTATTTTAAATTGGTTCCTTAAACGGTTAACTAAACACATAAAATTTTCATTGCACATATTATCTATTTTTTCTATGTATAATTGTATGCAACCCAAATATATGATTATAATCACAAATGTATTATAAAAAAGCAGAATATATGAACAAATGATTAAAAGAATTATTGTAAAAGTTCAATTACTGAGAGATTATGGAACTCTTAGCCTCTATTAGTTCACATGGATTGGAAGATCAAAATTTTCAGGATTGGTGAATTAGTGTTCTTTAAAGTTCCCTAATTTACACTCTCTTTTTTTACCTCAATAAGTATAATGATGAAAATATCTAACACACAGTTCTGACCATTATTTCCCTTGAAATTAATATAATTACAAAAAACGACAATGAATAAACGAATATTTTAAAGATGTTTTCCTATAAGTTGGATAACTATATCTTATTTCTATTTTGGTTTTCTTCCATATCAAATAAAACTTCTACTATATCATCATGATAATGTGAATGAAATAATATATACTTTTACCTATATTCATAGAACTATCCCAGTTACATAGATAAATAATTGAAAAAAAGAAACCACATTTTGTTCTGTATAATCTAGAAACATCAATTCCATTTTATCCAAATAAATTATTCATCTGGATCCTCTTCAAATTCTTTATAATAAGAAAAAATAATTCTATTTTTGAATACACAAGTTATAATATTATTATTTAATATATAGTAATCACAAGGGTTTTCACTTCTTCACAGCAATCATAATAGTTATCTCACTTTATCTATAGTTATTTGAATATACTGTTATTGTTTTTTAGTTATCTCATTGTCCATTAATTCTTATGATGATCTATATCATAAAAACTAAACGTCTTATTATTTTATTCTTCTTATTCTTCAATGCAAATGATAATATCTCAATGTATCCATTATAATATCTCTCATTGATTTATTCTCTATTATTGTAATAACCCAATATGAGAAAGACTCGATCTGATGTCTACTACCATTACATTGGAATTAATATAAGGAATCACATCCTGATGGACTAATGATTTTAGTATTCTTGTTAAACTACATATATACATGAGTCGGGTATTACAAATAAATATACTAATTACAACTTAATTTTTTTTCTTTAATTTTATTAAAAAAATATTATTCCTTCTAGCATGTCCTTTCATTTATTTATTATTATACTTCATGAATTCCTTAATAAGGGAAATAAAAAAGGGTGATATCAAATTATTATTATGGACAAGTATAGCAGAATCAATAATGAATTAATTAGAATAGCTAATATATAAAGGTAGTGATTGAAGAAACATGTCATGTAATTAGTAAACGGTGATGGATGTTTATAAAAAATATGTAAATTTTAATAACTTAAAACATATTCCATTCAAATAACTAGATAATTAATAATCAATATGGAAAGTTAATAAAATTAAACACATTCCATTTAGTCAATGAACTGAGAAGGAAATAAATCCATAGAAATGTTGATTAAAAATCTCATGGATAAATAATAACTTAATAAAAATCAAGGTAATGCTTAATTATTGGACATCATGTCTAAGGAACATGAAAACCTATATTTTCAAGACCTTTCAAAATATATTTTAATACTATTGGTAGAAGCCCTTTTATTATTCTTGGAAAAAAAATTAAAGAGGTTTTTACCAACTAATTTCATCTCATGAGGCTATTAATGCATTGTGGGTCTTATATTAGATGGTCTACAGCCTGTAGGGAACACATAAATCGGTACCCAACCCATAGGTCTTGTATTAACATGTCCCAAACCCGTGTCTTTCATGTCCATATCATTCCTCATATATAAAATATTTTCCTTAAAAAATAAACAATGTGCCTTGTAATGAAATATATATAATGAATAAAAGATAATGATTCATAAAAATTTACATAGTGGAAGATATGTGTCAAAAATTGTTGTTGATTTTGTTTAATTGAAATATCATTAAAAATTAATTGAGGAGATTAATCAATAAACATCCCAATGTGTCCCATACCACATTAAAAATTTCAAATCACAATCCTCATGAAGGAATAACATTTAAGAAAACATAAAATATAATTATAAGGAAGATATTCATTATATAAAATTCCACATGGTATTATATACACCAAATTAAATTGAATTGGTTCCTAACAACAAATAAGTCTCAATGGAATGAAAATTGAGACAAAATCTCTTTCCTAGGATTTCCTTTAGCGATAAATTCTATTAACATCATTTATAATGGTTTTAAACATGTTAGTAAATTATTATAGAACAAAATTTATTATTCATGATATTATATATGATCTTCTTATAATATCTTATTACTCATTTGGTAACAATTTATCATTATTTTAACTATTTCAGGTGTTAATTTCCTTGTTTCTCAAGTATGCTTTGACTTCTTCCATTTTGTTAATATCCTGATTTCATAATATAAATAATATAAAACATGAATTAAATATTATATATATTATGTATATATGAATTTATAAATATCCATAATATTTGTATATTATAAATGAAATGTTTCGTTTATGGAGACTGTAGGAAATATGTATGCATGTACTCTACATTCAGTTATTCTACGTATTAAATGAATTAAAAGTAAATGAAATATATGTATATTATAATTAAAATATTATATTTATTTCATATATTTCTCATAGGTTTAATAAAACCATCCTTTATATGTTCCATGTATATTGTGAATGAATCATATCGCTTTGGGGGCAAGTTAGTCCGCACTTCCACAAATGATGCTATCGTATTTACACAAAATAGAAAGCATAATGGTATATGTTATATAAAAATTAAGGAGGCATAAATAAATTAAAAATATCATATATACCATATATTAATATCTTTTCCACAATAATTCTCAACTATGACATGTGGTAAAGGAAAAAATGAATGAGATCATTTTGTGAGGTGGTAGTTTGTCGTACCCATAAACTGCATGTTCACTACCCATTAGATTGAATTGTGTATAATTGTACGTAAAACCATTAGAATAATAAAATATATATATATATTTACGATACTATTTTTATTATATAATAATTTAATAATAAGATTTTATGGGGGTGTGCAATGAAAATAAAACAAAAGAGTTTAACGAATGATGTCACCTCATATTTGGGTTACTCCTTTTGGTTTGCACCAATGGTATTCCTTGGATATATTACATCACAAATTCTGGATTAAAATATGACTGTAAGGATGATAATGATCTATTTTTTCAAATATTGGTTGAGAAAAAGTGGTGTGAGATGTGTGAAGATGATAGAGGTGTGAGTGCCTTTTTATAGTGGAGCAGGAGTGGTGTTCCTATAAATTTTTGGAAAAGGAATTCCACTTACACTTCTCCTATGTCACGTTAATAAAAACTTTTTCCAAATTATATTAAAGGGATTTGATGTTCTAAATATGTACATAAAATTTCTCTTGGACAAGCTTCTAGTTCCTTTTGGCTCTTATTCTTAAGGTTTCGTCCATTATTAAGCTAACGGGTCTCTTAATCGTTGTAATCAATTTTAATCACATTAAATAATATATTTTGTAAAAAACAATTTTTACCTTTTTATGAATTATAAATTATTATGATTCCTAAATTTTAAACCATTTTTCTAAATTTAGATCACGTAAGTGGCAAAAATAATTAAAAATTAATCCAGTAGACGGGACGACGAAGCATCTTTCTAAATAAAAATGCTCAGCAGTTTTCTATGTTATTATATTCAATTTCAAATTGAAAATGATTCTAATAATGTAAAATGGATTAAATAATATAAATTTGATATAATTAATCATTAAAAAATATAATTTAACCATTTTTATAAATTATATGAAAACGTAGTTTTGAATAAAAATTCAGTATTTATCATAATCCATCAAAAATGAAGCTTCATATAAAAATCAAAAAATTAACCCTAAGATAAATTTTATATCCCTATTTAATAAATGAATTTGTTTTTGAAATATTAAATTGCAAAAAGTTACAAAATTTTGGATTTAAAATAGGTTCTCCATTAAAAGGCAGTAAAAGTGCCTTTAGAAAAATATTGAATTTAATGATAAATATTGTGTTTGTTTTTTATCTTATAACTATATAATCTATTGTATAAATGTAAAAAATATTTTATTAAATAAATAAAAAATATATTAAAATAATATCACTCACAAATTCTAATTAATTTCATTTTTCTTATAAGAAGGATTTTTGGGGGAAAATACTTTCAATAAAACATTCCCTTTATATTCAATTTTTTCTTATATTCATTTATAGTTATCTTTTAACCCATGAATTCATTTTATGTTTGTGTAAAAAAAAATTTTATAAGTTAGTAAATATTATTCATACCAAGTAATTTAACATCTAAGTAATATCTTATAATAATATTTTAATATTATATTGCTGCTCGGTAAAACTCAGTCTTGCGTGTAACACAACCATTAAGGAAACTCCTTAGTGCATGCAGCGTACGCCAACTAAATATCACATTCATTGAAAGATATATAATTGATTTAATTTATTTAGAATATTAATAATATTTTAAATTCTTAGGATCTAATATTCGATTACGTTCTTGGTGTTGTGTTTCATATATTCTATGAAATACAAGATTCTTATTTTAAAATTTCAGGGCGTTACATTCTCCCCACCTTAATTAAATTGCATCCTAACAATTTAAAATTGATCTTGATAATATTTTTTTTTATATTTCTTATGTATAAATTCCACATTGTGAGAAATGTTTATAAAACATCATCTAGAAAAGAGAAAATGTGAAGTATAAATGTCATTTGGACTAATATATAACTGGGTATTTACGTAGAAGAACATAAGTGGAAAGTAGAGATACGTTGATGGAAGAAGATCAGAAATCATTATAGGTATTTACGAAGGCCATCAATCAAAAACATGTGAATTATCAATGTAAACATTAGTAGATCAAATTCATAAATATTTTATGATTAAAAACATGTCCTTTTAAATATTAATTAACTTATTGTGATAAAAAATTTCTCATTTTTTCAATATTGAGTAAATGTTTTACCTTCTATGAATATAAAGAAGTATAATTGCATTACATATTTCTATAAAAACAATTTTTATCCATCATTTTCTCTTTGATAAATTTCTAATTCAACCATTACTTCGTGAAATAAATATCCAAAAATTAACATTGACTCTCAACCACTAAAATAAACTTTTAACAGATCATAATTCATATAAAAGAGTGAAAAATCTTACTATTAGACTCTAAATATTCTCCAAATACAATACGGCTAATAAATTAATTTCAAAATCTAAAAAGAAACATTATAGGTTCATCATTAATATTTATGTTTCAAATTGTTTAACTGTAAACAATTACATATTAATGAGGAGATTGAGTAGATCAATGGTTAGCATTAAACCCTTATCATCCTTCCATCATGGGTTCAAGTCCCATAACCTTTATTAAATTGATGGGTTGTTAGTCGACATAATTTTTTCCATTTTATAAAACCATATTGAAATAATTTATAAAATAAACATGATATACATCCGTAAAAATATGTTTATCACTAAATTTTCTTTTTAACTAAGGTTTTTAATAAAACCTAAATACATAAATAATCAATCCATTTTATCTCGATTTAGGTCCTTCATTGGTCTAGATTTTACCCTTTAGAAGTGGGAATTTCTTGAAACCAAAAACTATAGATTGAGAATTCATTATCATAATAGAAAAACCATATGAACATTTTTAGGATGTCTAAATCATTAGAAATTAAGTTCAAACTAATACAACTTAGGAATAACCTAGGCCATTCATTTTCATTATATATTTAAATTGTTCATAATGGTTTGTACTGAAAAATTGAATTATTCTATGAATATCCCCATGAGATTCAAACCAGTTCTGTAGTATAAAACATTGTTGTGTACCAAGTTACATGCGAGCCCGGCCCGATGAACCTTATCGAAGTTTTTACCACAAGGTGCATCTATGCCAGAACCACATCACCTTTTAGTATCCAGAACATTATATATTTCTAGTAAGACCATATAATCTATACCTTTCCAGAACATTTTGATGTTCTTTTGTACCTATCCTCAAAATTCTACATTATTTATATATTTTATAATCAATGTTCTTATAAATCTAGTTCCCAAGGTTGACACTAAAATTATTATGATACCAAATATATTGACCCAACACCTAAAATCCTAGATCATTTGTCTTCTACCATTTCATGATTACATTGAATCAAATCTCAAATGACAAAATACTTTAGTAGTTATGGAAAACCAGATACATACACGAGTATTGAATTAAAAATAAATACTATATTTATTAAAAAAATATTTATGGAAGTTTTTTTTATTCCATCTTGTGTGTCCTTGCATATAATTATTATTACTCTTCTTGGAATCTTGGGGAAGGTAAACAAAATAAGGGTGATCTCAGATGCTCAGTAAAGTCATGTATAGTAGAAGAAATAATAAATCAAAGAGAATAGTCAATATAAAAAGGTAATAACTGAAGACACATTCCATGTAATCATTATACTAAGAAGGATGTTTATAAAAAATATGGAAAGGTATATAAATGGAAACTCATTCCATTTAATCAAATAGATAATTTGAAATCAATATTTCATGGCAAGAAAGTAAAATACATGCCATTAAATCAATGAACTGAAAATGAAATGAATCTATAGATATCTAAATGAAAAATTCCATGGATAATTAAAAGCTAATAAAAATTAACAGAATGATAAATTATTGTATGTTATTTATGAGGAACATGAAAACAAATACCATAAATACCTCTCATAAGACATTTTAAAATTGTGGGTGGAAACCCATTTATTCTTCTTAGAAACAAACTCGAATGATTTTTTACCAACTAATTTAATCTCACGATACTACCGATGCATTGGGGTGATTACTATAAATGGTCCCCAACCAAAAGGTATTTCATTAACTAATCCCCAACACATAGGTCTTGCATTAACCGATCCCCAACCCATGTTTTTATTCCCAAATAATTCCTCATATATTTAATAATCGATTTCTTTAATAAAAATATACTTTATCGTCAAATATAGATAATGAATAAAATATATTTTTACATAAAAATTTCCCAAGTTGAGGATAAGTAACAATAAGTCTTGTTTATGTTGATGAATTTAAATACCATTGAAATATTATTAAAACATTCTTGAAGAGAATAACAATTAAATATTCCAAAGTGTCTCATACCACTTTGAAACATTTTAATTATATTCTCCATGAAGTAATAACATTAAATTAAACTTATAATACCATTATAATAGGGATATTCATGATATAAAATTTAAAAGTTCATTATATACACTATATAATGGTAAATTGGTTTAAAACAACAAATAATTCTCAATGGAATATAAATTCAGAAAGAAAAATCAATTACATTATGTTTAATTTCAGGAGAATGTGATTTAACATACTATATAATGGTTTTAAAAATATTAATAACTTCCTAAAGAACCATATTAATATTTATGATATCATATATGGTGTTCTTATAATATATTATTACTCATTTGTTAGTAATATTTTATTATTTTCACTGTTTTGGGTGTTAATTTCCTAGTTTCTCAATTATGTTTTGACTTGTTATTTGTTGTTACTCTCATGGTTTAATAATATATATAATTTAATCCATGATATATATATATTTATCATATATATTCAGTATATATATTCAAAATAATCCATAATATTTAGTGATAAGAAATGATATGCATCATTCTTGAAGAGGGTAGATCATACATATGCATGAACGCTACATTCATCTATTTATCGTGTTAAAAAATGAAAATTAAATGATATATATTTATATTATAATTACATTATTTTATTTATTTTATATATTTAACATAGTATTATTAAAATAATCTTTTATGTGTTCAATTTATAATGTCAACAAATCTCATCTCTTTGAGGGAGCAGTAGTCCACACTTTCACAAATGATGTTATCATATTTACAAAAAATTGAAATCACAAGGTTATGTGTTAAAAAAATTTATATAATCAAAAGGATGTTATAAATATAATATATATCATAAAAAATATCTCTTCCATCATAACTTTCAACCATGAGAGGTGTTAAAGGTAAAATGAACGATATAATTTTGTGATGTGGTAGTTTGTTGTACACATAAATGGTAAGTTCATTACCCAATATATAGAAGTGTTTTATTTTTAGGACTTATCGAAGGAAAAAAATATATGATTATACTTAGGAAACATTTTTTATTATTTAATATTGGAATAATAGGAGTTTAGGGTGTATAGAATGAAAATAATTCAAAAGAGCTGGAGAAAAGATGTTACGTCTTATTCAGGTAACTCCTTTTAGTTTGTGCCAGAGGGATTCCTTGAAAAAAATCATGGACCAAGGGAGGATTCTTAGATTATTGGAGGGATGATTATATTTATTTGGGTAGATATTTTTTGAGATAATTTGGCTTTATAGGTTTGAGGAAGAGGAAGGGGTGAGTCCCTTTTTATAGTGGAGGATGGGTGGCATTCTTGTAAATTTTTGGAAAATAAATTCTATCCACATTTTTACTATATAAAGAGGCTGAAATAATAGAATATTTAAAATAAAATCTGGGATAGAATCTAAATATTGAAATCATAGTTCTTTTATACAAGTGTTTAGTTCTTTTTTTCTTATGTTTATTTTATAGTCCTTTGTTAAGTTTATTTTTCTCGTAATTGTCGTAATTAATTTTAATCACTTTCACTAATATTTTTGGTAAAAAAATATTTAACTTAATAAAAATTAAATATTATTCCTATTAAAAATATATTATCCATTTTTCTAAATTCCACCCACTAAAGTGGATGAAATTAATTTAAAATTAATCCTACAGATGGGACTACAAAGTGAGATTTTAATGTAAAAACATCCAACAATTTCCTATGTTTTTATATTCAATTCCAAAGTGAAATAAATTAAAATGTCCTAATTTATATTAATTTATTTAAAATTTATATATGTCAACTTTATAACAATTCAAAAAATAATAATATAACCATACAAATAAATTAGATGAAAAAATAGTTTGGAATTAAAATCCAGTATATTTCACAATTCAGAAAAAAATGAATCCTCATAAAAAATCACCCTAAGATATATTTTATGTTCTGATTACAAAAATTACTTATTTTTACATAATAACAATAAAATTTTTCCAAAAGTGGGTTTAAAATAGGTTCTCCATTAAAAGGTGGAAAAAATTCCATTAGAAATTTACTGATTTTTATGCAAAATATTGGGTTTTTTTATCTTATGACTATCTAATCTATTAGATGAATGTCAAAAATATTTTATGGAATATATAATATATATATTAAATTTATATGACTCACTATGTTTAATTAATTTAATTTATTAGGATAAAACATCTTCATAGGCATAAAATTGGTTTTTTATAAAAACATTCCCTTTATATTCAATTGGTTATTATATTCATTTTTTATTAATTTTTACCGGTGAATCTATTTTATATTTCTTTTAAACAAATATTTTCTTAAGATAGTTAATACTATTCATAACAACTAATTTAATGGCTATGTTATATCTATTATTAATATTTTAATAATATATCATTTCATGGTAAAACTTGTTCTTTCATTTAACACAAGACATTCAAGAAACTCATTGTTTCATGTGTTGCATGCTAACTCAACATCACAAGAATTTAATATATATAAATTATTTTATTTATTTAAAATAGTAATTATATTTTTATATATCAGGAGATTATGTTAACTTATGCACTTGGTCTTGCGTTTCATACACACTATCAAATATAATGTTCTTATTTTCAAATTTCATGATGTTATATTGACCAATAATGAAATTTTAAAATATTACTCCAGAAAATTTCCACATTTATTTCTTAATTAATTCAAATAATATTTAAAATTTTAATATTTCCCATGGTTTGATAACATCAATGTGATTTCCAAATTTGAAATATTAATATTATATAAATCATGGACTAGTGATCTACACATTGAAAAATTTGTAATCTTTTTTCATAAAATATAATGACATATTATCAATTATAATTTACACTATGTTAACTTCCTGGAATGCGTGTTCAATATATATCAATTTTTACTTCATTTATAGTCATCCTTTTTAATATTTATTCATATTGTAATAAAACTAATTAATAAATAATTCTTGAAATATCATTTCTCTAGATTTAATATACAATTATTTTTTCCTCTTCCTTACATATATTACATTTTCATCGTGTATAATATATATGTATTAATTTTTAAAATATATTTCATCATTTATTTTTCACAAGACTTGAATTCACACTCTATTTAATATCCATTAAAACTATAATATTTATTATAATATTTTATCAAAACATATTCATAAACACATTGTGGTGTGAAACATCTCATCACAAAGAAACCACCTTCTTTATTTATCATTATCATAAAACAGTGAATAAAATTTAAATTGAATGTTATTTATTTTTACATTCTGGGAAACAATAATGATTTATATTCATTTGAATATTATTTCAAAATAGTTTCCTTAAAATATCAAATTTCCCAAAAAAAATATCCTTTTGCAACAATTGAGTACGTAGTTGATATTATATGGAAACTCTAATATAATCATCCATAATTATGGAAAATAAATTTTAATTTATTGGATGATCATGATTATAATATGATGGATATTATGCATCATTTGAAATGATGAGTTAAATTATATATATTCACATAATCCTCTGTCGTATCATCTTGAAATCTATTGTACTACTTGGAAAATTATATGTGAACTCACCTATAATTCGTATATCACAATGTAAGATTTTGATTTCACAAAATTTATTAATCTATGAGATATTATGTATCATTTTGTAAAACATTCATACTATCAATGGGATGTTGTGTATGAAAGTGAAAAACACAAAAAAAAATACTATTCATGTTCTAAATAAATATGTGTGAAATAATTTTACAAATTTTAGATAATCTATATATATAATATTTTCTAGAATTTTTATTAAACCATTAATAGAGCACTAAAATTCCACTAAACAACTTCTATTCCAATAAACAATGATTGAAATTATTTTTAATTTATAAATCCTTTATAAATAGTTTTCTTCTCAATTTGCAAGAAATTTGAAATATTTATAACATATAACCTTTTCAAATAAACTCAAATAATAATTAAATCATTATAATTTATTACTTAATAATAATTACTTCAATTTTGATTCCTAAATAAATCCCTATATGAATTCCATATAGAATATAATAATTCAACATCATAATAAATTGGACGGATTTCATATATTTCATCTCAACAACTAGCTTCTATAAATCACTAAAAGTAGATTTTATTCAACATGAATAATACTATACAGAACTCCTAACCACATTCTTCAATCCTATAAATTTTATAACCTCTTCTACTATATAAATAATGAATGTATATTTCCTTTTCTATGTTATGGAACGTCCTCATTTTAAATGATAATCATATCTTAGGGGTATATTAAAACCAAAAGAATCATGGTATTCTCCAATATTCATAAAATATTTACTATTGAAAATATATTGAAAACATTTTTTCTTATGCCTCAATTCAAAAACAAAAAACACATTCCCAATAACAATAATCTTTTTCCAATATCCTCTTTTATTGAAATAATATCAAATATTCATATTGAGAGAAAAATTGAAAAATAATAAGGGGTTCAACAATCCCTTCCATTAGAATTATTTTTATTATAAATATTGAAAATTAATTTAAATATTTATTAAATCATTTTATACCTCCATACCATATTGAAAATAAATACAATAAATGATACTGAACTATTAATCAATCAACTAATCAATAATATATCTATGTGATCTAACAACAATGAAGAAAACAAAAGTTATTAATCACAATATGAATCCCTATATTTCATATCTATGTATGTCTTTAAATTTCCTAAATTATCATATCTATTTCCAAAACTGAATCCCATCCTGAAAATCAACATTGAATATTTCAAAAAAGGATGTAAGGATATAATATCCATAACATTATAAATAATTTTTATGTGTTATTTTAAGAGTTTCATATTCATAAATATTTAAAAAATCATTTAGATTTGTCTAACCTACCCATCAATTGAAATATTCTATCAGTATCTTCATAATGCAAAATAAATTCATTAAATAATTTCAAAGAATGTAATTATTAGGGTCAAATAGTGGGAAAAACTATTCTACCTCTCCCAATTTCATGATTATTCATTATTAACCTATATAGAAAGTAGAAACAATATATATTGGAATTAGGGGAATTTTAAATCATTATAGTGAGAGAAATAAGTAAAATTGTTTGATATCAACAAAGACACTCCATTTATTTTTGTTCGAACAATTAGAAGACATATTATGATAGAATCCATAGTTTTCAAAATGTAATATTCTATTGGAAACATAGACATTATAACATTTTCGGTCATCCCCTTAAGTGAAACTTAATAATATATTATAATCATTAAAGAATATAATTTTCTTGTTTATATCATTATCTTCTTTAAAATTTCATCTTAAGCTGGTAATATTCTCTACCTAAATGTTGACACATTACTGGCCTTTTTACTTCTTCAATAAATATTTTCCTAAACTATTAGGTCATTATTCTCTAACAACCAAATATTAAATCTAATTGATTCATTATGGGATATTTTTTACACACTGATATAACTTTTCATTGCTTATTATTCCATATTTTATCCTTTTATTTATAGTTGGGAAACCCAAATAAACATGGATTAATTATGTGATTTCGTTTTTATTCAAAAAATTTCCATGTGGATTATCATTATTAATTGAATCAATATATTTTAGAATCTTCTTATGAGATTCATGTTCCTCATCATAGATTAAATCAACTAAACTAATCCTCTAATATCATTCATGGTTTTATCCTCCCCATTATATATTTATCATGACTCTATCAAAAAATAATATTCCAATTATTTTTGAAATAATACATGTTGTGGCCTCTTCTATGATAATAAATGTGTCTCGTTAACTATTGTGTAACATCCATCGTAGTATTCTTGGGTGTTATTTGTTCAACATGTTTTTTATATAAATTGTACGGTAACATACCACATTTATTTACATTTTCAATCAATCATTTGTAGTTCCATTTTATTAAATAATTTTAACATATGATTACTTAATAAAATCTATCACTCATACTCACATATAACTATTTTATTGAATACACTAGAGATATTCTGCATGATTCCATATATAATAACAATTAACAAATTATTATGATTATTTTACATAATTTTTATCTACTCAAAAGTGACACAAATTGATTATTGAATTCTTTATCATCAATAGATTTATATATGATGACAATATTCAATTTACTTATGAAAAATTATTTCACAATAAAATAAGTAACCAACATATCTATTTCATTTACTTTATAATATATCATGCTACTTTCTGATGTTTTTTTTCTTGTCATTAAAAAAATTGAGAATCTATTGATGAAAAAAATATCTACAAATTTTCTTATCCACCTTTGATAATCGGTTGTTTTTTTATAATTTCCTCAAACCTTATTTTTCTACATTCTCTATGATTAACTACACTATTTTTTAAAATATATTTCCAAAAAATCCATTTGTTGAGATTTCAAGGTTTATATGATTATAATATTGAAATATTAAATTTTCATAACATTGAATTATTTTAACTCAAATATCATCATTAAAAGAATGTGTGGAAGCAAATATTTTCATAGTGGGTTTTGAGGAATCAATTTGTGCAAATTCAAATTTTATAAATTTAGAAAAAAATATACCTCAAATAATAATTCTCATTATATTCAAATAATAATTAATAAATATCACACTGTCGTCATATTACTATTTATAGAGTCAGCATAATCATATTAAACTTCATTCATCTCTTACAATAAATTCTCATTCTATTTTATCTTATTATATTTTACCTCTAAATAATAATTTTTTGCAATAATATCATAATTATACTATTATCTAAATCTTGGGACTTATCATCAATAGATTTTTTATTTTCCTCATTTTCTTGGATTTCATTATGCAATTTCTATATAGTCTTGGAGTAAAATTCCAAATGCAATAATTTCATTATAGTTTCAGAATCCTTATATTAGGTAATACATTTACATCAAAATATCTTTTGATGTATAATTTTTCCATAATTTTGGATTGTTACTAAAATATGGTGACCATTTAAAGAATAAATTTAGATGATACATAATATAAAGTTATTATATATTTTTAAAATATTTATAAAGACTCCAAAAAATGAACATGAATCATCATATGTTTTATTATATAATTCATGGGTGATATCCCCCAATTCATTTGACCCAATTTATTAAAAGTATTATTATTCCATGATGTATTAGTTATGTACTATTCACCTAATTATCTTCAAATACTTAAGGTAGTATTATTTTCTATCTTCATACTAGTGTATTTATTCAGGAGATCTTGTATATCTATACTATGTCTCATAACATCAGGTGTAAAACATTTAGATGTAGATATTTGTTCATCTATTTTCAAGACGGATTAATTATTAATATTTTTAATTTAATTCAGGTTTTCATCCCTTAGATTCATTTTCTTGACCAAGAGAAAAATATACCAGCATTGATGGTGGGTTTAGTAATGATAGAAAGTACAACCTCCAACTTTTATATAGCATAATTACAATCATTTTCTAGTGAAAAATAATCTTGATTCTAACAATGAGACGATGAGGTAATAAGTGGAAAAGAACATAGAACGAAAAAAATTGGGTTCTTAATGTTTTATGTCACATTTATTATCAACTATTTTATCAATGGTATATAGCAGTTTTGATCATGAAACCCATGTATTGAATTTATTATTAAAGGAATAAATGTATATGATAAATTAAATACCTTGAATTTTTATTATATGATGAATGATGATTGAAAAAATTTCAATGATCTCTACATCACATACATGATGTTTGACTTTAATTTGGACTTTATGTGAACCTTTTTTCTTCTATAAATAATCTTGTTGAAGCCCTAAGCAAATTCTGTTGGAATACGTAGATAAAATATTATTTTGACACAACCACCCACACAGACTTTTAAAGTTTTCTCACTTAATTTATTAATGGAAATACATGTGTTGTAGAAAAAATATATTTCATGAAGAGTTTAAAACCTCTATATTTTATTAAATATATTTTTAATAAAATAAATTTTATTTCTTAAATAGCTTGAGTTATACACAACAACATGTGTTATCAAACTATGAAATACTATTAATGTAATTATTTAAAAATGACCATTATACCATACTTTTTCAATATGGTAGTATGAATAGTAATAAAAAATTAAAATAATTATTAACTTTTTATAAAAGTAAAATATATTTTACAGTTATTAATTAAAATTTTTTAAAGTCTTTAAAATGTTTTGAAAATAATTTTTTTCTAAAATAAAATAGTTTTATCATTTTGTGTCATCTAATAATAAAATTAATTTTTTGTACCATTGGAAATTTTATTTGAAAATTTTAAAATAATTTTTGGAAATAAAATGAAAAAATTATCTTCAGGTAAATTGTTTTGGGAATTTTCTAAAGATATTAACTTTTTGATGAATAGTTAAAAATATTGGTTGTTATTGAAAAATGCCTTTTCATTTTAAAAAACTATAAGGTTCCATTTTATTTGAAATTGTTTTAAAAGTATAATTAGAGAAATTATATGTTACTTTATCTATTTTATTACTATAAAATCAATTTTATATGGAATTTCATTATAATGTTTTTAAACCTTTGAAGCTTTTTTTCTTTCGAAACACATATTCTCATCACCTTTGTGGATTTAATATTAAATTAAATTCTACATCAAAAGTTAATTGATTTTATAAAAATTCATTCCATATTTTAATCCATACTAATTATTATTATCTACTATGTTCAACAAAACTTTTTACCATAATTAATAATATTAAAAGTAAAAAAATAATTTTTACATTTAAAGTTAAAACAGGTTTATTGTGGTTTAAAATAAAAATATAAAGGGTGAAATGAAATATAAACATGTAAAATCCCATTATATGGCCATATTTAGACCTTTTAACTTCTAAAGATCCATAATTATTCATTTTGGATCCTTTATTCTTTTAAAGATTGTGGGCATAGTATTTTAGTTTCAAAAAATCAATGTATTTCCTCTCCCCGACTTCTAAACAAATACATCACCTCCTCTCATATTTACACTTATAAAACACTATGAGTCCACCAATACATTCGAAAATATCATCCTTACATACCTCCCCACATCCTAGAGTCTATATTTAGATTATGAAAACCTCTTATGAAGGCTTTACATACAAACCTAAAGAGGTTCTCTGAAGAAGAGTTAAAATTATTAAACGTGTGTTTTTGTTTAATATTATTTTATACCTACATGAAATCTTATTAAACTATGATAATATAATAAAACCATAATTTAACATACTCTCAGATGCTATTATGTTAATTTAATGACCTGTGTTAATCAACACTTCCATGAAATGGGAAACGAAACATCTGATCATGTCTACGTCGGACTACCACATCTTGAAATGATGTTTTTCATTTTTCAAAACCACCTACCATGGATGGATATAATGATAGATTTTATTTTTATATAATTTATTTATTATATTTGTATAATTATGAAATTATAATATCTCATATACCTTATTAGGTTATATTTTTTGGGAATATGATAATGTTTCTCCTATGTACGATGGGAAACTGCTTCGCGAAGCAATGTGATATGTTTTTCACTTATTCTATTCATTAAAGGAAATAAGTTTAAATATAATTAATATATATTATATCAATAAATTTTAAATTATTCTTTAAAGGTAATAAAATTTATAAATTCATTTCATTTCACCCATCAGGAAAATGGATACAACGTTCAGGCATACATATAACCTACAATCACTATGAATAATGTAAATACATTTCTATAATTAACCTAATTTTATTTCTATAAATATATATATAATAAATATATAATATATTTATATAATTTTAAATATTCTAGTGATGTTTTAACCATGATAAAATTGAAATTAATGAAGATACTAAACCAAAACATGCAAGAAAAATGAATGTAGTTGTTACCCAATACATGATTTTAACAAGGAATTTTTAATAAATCGGAATGAAAAGGTTATATGTTAATAATATATTTTATGATAATTATTATTATAGTTCTATAATATATTTACAATACAAAAATATTTATTATAAAATAGATCCTAATGTGTATTATGTAATTCAAAACTTATGGTAAGAAATTTTCTTCTCGCTTTTATTTCCATGAGAACCTGGCCATATTCACCATTGATTTACTTTTTATAGTGTATATACATCCCATAAATGAAATATAATATTATTATCCCCAAATTATGTGATAAAAATATTCATATCTTCTTCCTCTTTCATATGTATTATGATTCAATATAAATTAAAGTCTTAAATATTTTATGTTTTAATCACATTAATAATCAATTTTGTTAATGATTAAGTATTATATTATGAAATACTATGGCATATATATCATAAACGTAATGAATTTTTTTATAAATTGGTAATTTCAATAAAATACATGTGTTCCTTTTAATTTCCCCACTTTATGTAATAAAGAGTTCAAAATAATGTTTTTTTTAATCGACATTATTTTTGTCTTTGGTTAAAAATCATTTTTCTTCTATATCAATGTTTTATAAATATTATTTAATTAAATTTTTTACTACTCTAAAATGAATCATTCATTAAATTGTTACCCAATGTTCTATTTTTCAAAACAAATCCTTTATATTAATCTTCTTGTAATTTTTCGAGTGAGGTACATTTGACCTTTTTAACTGAATATGTGAAAAAAATCATTAATTTATCATACATGGAATGAATAAAATTTTCCACTATTATAAATACTATATTATGTGAAAAAATTATAAAAATATATGTTTATTTAGATAAAAAATATTTCCCATATAATTTTAGAATTTTTTATATTTTAAATAATTAATTTCCAAATTCTATGGATATATTTCTTAATAAATTTTCCAAGTGATCTTCCAAAATCATTTTTTATAAAATATGATATAAATTAATATTAATTAATCAATACTGGTGATATGATAAAATTATTCCATTTAAATCTATCTCCATATGGTTTATTTTATTGGATTTAAGTTCATTATAAAATATGATCCACTTCTATGGGTTATGATATAATAAAATGAGGAAATTTTTATGAAAATAATTTCTTTCCCATGGGTTATTCTATAAGGAAATGTATATTAAACTCATTTAATTTCCTAGTTTATGATATAATTATATTTTCATGATATTTAGAAATATAAATGTATTTTTATGTCATTTTTGGGACATATATCCCATTCAAATTAATTAGGTAGTGATATGTAACGGAATAGATCCATGTAGTCTAACCGTTTATGTGTTTTGAGGATTATGGTGCTCGAAGGAGGCCAAGAAAAAGTCTTGAGGTCTCTAACCAATAAAATATTTAATTAGGGAAAATATATGATATGTAAATATTTTAAAAACATGTATTATCAGTTTAAATTTTATGAAAGGGTATTTCACAACCTGGAGGAGGTTCAAGAATTATTGAGGATGGTTGACAAGGTGTTACATGTTGTGAAATTTTTTGGGATTAAATGATTCAATGCAAGAGGTTTTTTCCTAAAATATAAATCCTGATATTTAAATATTGTTAAAAAGAGGTTTCTTTCCATGTAAACCCACTATGAAACACACATATAAATGCTATAGAGGATTAGGATTTCTCAAAACCCAATGATTCTTCTTGAACTCTATGAAGCTAATGGACCTCTATATAGGAATTTTCTGATTACTTCCATGAGGATCGGTACTTGGTTTTCCATCGTGGATATGCAGTAATCCATGGTAGGTTATACCTATTCTCTTATATTTCCTTGGTTTGGTTTCTCCCATTTCTTCTTTCCATTTGAAGATGGATCATCTCTAGGATTCTAATAGAGTTTTCTCATTTTTTATTAGTGATGTTATGTCAGGGAATCCTTGGTGGGATATAGATTCTTACATAATTGGTGATCAGGATCTGCAATGTAGGTTAGTTATCATGAAATGAATGATTATTCCTTTAAGTTATATGATTCATTTCTTATTCTGTTTGTTTATGTGGAATTAAGATGTTGGTATTTTTTATTATTTTATATGCATGTGAAATTAACCAAAAAATAATTGACCCAAATTATTGATAAATGGGTTATATAAATCACATGTTCATACTTTACACCATTATAGCAGTATGCCTCTATATTTTCTAGATAGTGTGATACCTATGCTATAATTTTCAGCTTGTATAGTTATGATATGGATTATAATGTTTTTCTTAATGGAAATTGGTAAGGAATTTAAATCCATAATTAATTGATTAATTTTCATAATAAATTAACTACATGATTATTTTAATGAGTATGATGTTTATTTTAATTTTATGGTGATCAAATTTATGAAAATGTCTTAGTTAAATGTGATCTTCCATGTCGTAATGGAATTGATAAAGAATGTTAAGCATGAAAATTTTTGTTGAGAATATTGATAATAATTATAAAATGGAACATTAAATGAGAATTAAGATCCCAATGTTTGATGAAAATGTTTTAAATATTAGAGTGGTTTTTTATTATTTTGAACTATTTTTATAGCATGATTCCTTTTGTTTTATATAAATAGAACCTTTAATTAGTGTATCAATTAAATTCAAGAACGAAATATAAATTGTTCATTTGAAAATGATAATTTCTAGTGCTTGAATTTTCTATAATCTTAATAAGGATGAGTTCCATGATATTAGAGCCATAATATATCATTTAGTTATGAAGGAATGATTCCTTATTATAGATTTTAGTGTTCCATCTTGGATATAATTTCTTATTTACTACTATATTTATGATGTTCTCTAGATGTGATATTTTATATAGAATGTGATATGGGACATGGAGACATCGGTTGGATATGAGCCTAGGATGGCTGATGTGAAGTGGTAGGGAGGCCAAGATTATATGGTAGTAGTTGACGAATGTGATGGAGAGATACATCAGGATACATATATGGGTTTTGGGTATGAAACTGGAGAAGATAAAACAAGTTGATATTGGGATTACTTATTGATGTGATTCTTAGAACTAATATTATTTCTTATGAATTTGTTTAATGTTCACTGGTTGGGTTTCTCATTTAATACTCATTCCTTTCCCCATAGAATGAGGCAACAAGGTTTTCTTGGTTTTATGTTTCCTCATATTGATAGCTTATGAGGAGTTTTATGGAGTCCCTAGATATACAATGATTCTTATAATGAATAAATAATCCTTACACCATCGGTATGGTGTTGTTGGAATGAAAATTCTAAAAAAAAATTATCTTCATAAACCATAGACTCGATTTGATTATGCATGCAGGGTATGGACATCACTCTATTACGAAACATAATGTAATTCGGAGAAATGTTAAAGTTCAATTAATGTCTAATGAAATAATTTATGAAAAATGGAGTTTTCAATGAAAATAATAAATTTAATGTAGCTCTTTAAGTGCTTTATTTCAATCGGATATCGAGACTTATTAGTGTGATCCATGGTTTTGAGAAACATTAGAAGTATTTGAGTCTAAGATATTTGTATTCCCAAAGTGTGGTTGTGGAATACAATATATCCTAAATGTTAGGTGATTTAATAGGTTTTTCAACCCATATTTTCTAGGGAGACTGACAACCAGTGGACACAAAGAGGGTGTTTTCCCCAACATCCTGGTGGGAGGATGGATAGATAACTAACCACTCTATCACCACCCTCTTCTCTTTGTAATTAAAATTTCTAGTATAACAAATGATTATTTTTTCCATATATTTGTATAGAGGGTTGTGATAAATTCTTGTTATTTCACACACATGTATTACCAAATATGATATCCAAATTATTAATATAGGTATGACATGTATAGTTTTTTATCGATTGTGGTACATTGCTCTGTCTAGGGGTTTTAATGCCTTGAGGTATAATACTCGATGTATGATACATGTCATATGGGTTTTGGTGGCTCTAGAAAAAACATGGTTACTATACATGGATATGTTGATAGGATGATTTCATGATGTGATGCACTATATTCATGTTGTGACTCTTTTCCCGATGTCTTCGAGATGGATTATTTTGGAGGGAGATGACGTAGGATGTGTGACATTGGGGGGGGTGGAAAACTAGTGGGGAAGTAGGGGTGGGTACCATTTATTTTTCATTAAAATATTATATTCTCTCTTGTAAGTGATACATGGAGATAGTTATAAAGTGAGAGGCTAATAATTCTTTATACTTGTTTAGGTGGTGAGTTAGTTTCACTATTATTACAATTTATTAAGCATAAATTATTTATCTTTTTCAAGAGAGGCATGTAACGACCCAAAGTTTTTCAATGGAAAATTCCATTCTTATATCTATGTCATAAAAACACAAAATAATGAACTACTAAGTGATAAGTGTCCTTTAAACATAATTTTGTCACCCCTATGTTTGGAATTTTAAAAATCCAACATTCACAGTTGTGTTCAAGATAGTTTTTGGAGTCCAATGAAACAAAAATAATTTTTGGTGAATAGTAACCTACCCTTATGAATAGTAACCTACCCTTAGGAATAGTAATATGACCCTTATGAATAGTAAATAGGAGTAACATTACCTATGAATAATAAAATAAAATTTAGACATCATAGAAAGTGATGATTTGACCTTAGTAAACGTTTTTGGTATTTTATAAGTCATAAATAATTAATTATAATTAATTAATTAATTTAAAAGAATATTTATTTTCTTGTAATGTATTCATAAATTATTGAATCAATGTCTAATAGTATTTAGATAATTTTATAAGACCCTACGTAATTTTTGAAAGAGCTACAAAATCAGTTTTAATTTTAAAAACTGTTTTTTTTAGTAAATTATGATTTTAATTAAATATTAAATTAATAATATTTAGAAAATTATTTTTGAAAAATGGATTTTATTTCTGGATTCTACACGTCGAAAAATGGTTGGGGTAAATTTTTGGGAATTTTCTGAGATACTTGAATTTTTTATGAATAGTGGAATCTGATAATTCACAATAAAAGCTAAATAATGTATTAATTGAG
The DNA here is from genome assembly GCA_963277665.1 of Viscum album. Classification (NCBI taxonomy): domain Eukaryota; kingdom Viridiplantae; phylum Streptophyta; class Magnoliopsida; order Santalales; family Viscaceae; genus Viscum; species Viscum album. The sequence goes on from OY728162.1 coordinate 229,983,525, forward strand.
TCATTGCTGATGTTCTGCTGATGTAAGCCCACTTGGTTCGGGATTAAATTATAAAATTACTATTATTGGTCATCCAAGACTCACTATTCCTTGTCTTTGGTGGAATTAATAAACTAATCAATTTAATATTAAGGAAACCCCTCCCCCTCCACTATAAAAGCCACCCTTCACTCCCTCATTTCCTCACACCTCTCAAGATCCAAGAATTCTCTAAATTCTGCCCAAACACCTTCCCTAGCTCATCCCCCACGTCCAAAAGCTTCTGGTCTCATCAAAAGACCAATCCTAACTTCCTTAAGGAGGTTCTCAAGAGGAGGATTCTAAAGGTAATTTCTCTCTCTCTTCTCCTTTAATTTCCTTTCAAGCTCAAGTTCCTTTCTTGATCTCTCTCTATCTATCTTCATCCAAATTGTTCTGTAAATCTAGTGTTTTATATATACTGTAATATTATGATTCTAATGTTATATTATATCACCCCACACCCTTTCCCCCTTCCTTTTATTTTATTAAAGAGAACGTTGTTCATGTGGTGATAATTTATCACCTTCAAAAACAACATGCTCTCTTCTTCCATTTATACCTTAATCCTGGTCATGAAACCATTTTTATGGTTGAACCAGAATATTTTATATGTATTATGTTCTATTTTATGTTCTGGAAATAACCTATGGCCTTATTACTAAGAAAAATGTTAAAACAAGATCGTTGTGATCCAAAAACCGCTCAAATTAACCCAAATAACCATCATTAAATTTTTATCTAATGATTTGTCCACATGGATCTAATATAACTCATTATAAAATCATTCAAGCTTCTGTAATATCATTAATTACATGTAATATCAGTTCTGTATGTTTACTAATGATCTACCCAAACATCAATTTAAGAATACAGGTGGACCGTTCAAGAAAACCATAAAAACGAACATCATCGAACAATGTTTTTAAACTCTATAAGTCATTCAAAGGAACATAATATGAAATAATGAAACCAGAATGAACCCTATTAATGTATAAAAGGTTCTTTAATTTCTAATTATTGAATATAATGTCATTATACAGGACATTAAAGAGAAGGAGGCATTCGAGTACAAGGTAAGGGGAAATCTCGAACCCAATTTTCTTCCTTCGGGTTCTCCCTCTTTCACTCCATTTTTGATATGGTTACTCCTCAAAGATCATTTGTTCATCATTTACTTTAATTTTCTGGGATATACATGTTTGTCACTGGTTTTTATGTCCATCAAAATGTTTTCCAAAAGAACTCTTCTTTCAAGATCTCACATTTTGCCTCTCATTCAAGGTTGATGGGTCTTATATCAAGTATGTTGTTCCCTATTTCTTTTGGTAACCCAAAGATTATGAATGTGTTATTATGAGATGAAACCCATTCCTTTCCATGGGTTATTTATGTACATTTTTTATATGTGTTCTATGTGGAAATCATGATAATGATAATGTTATGATGTGACGGGTGCGCCCGGAATTATATAGCGCAATATGAAAGTTTAAATGTGACGGGTGCGCCCGGAATTATATAGCGCTCCAATGCATTGGGTAAAGTGATGAATCTCATGAGTAAATGTGAAATTATGTGTGAACATGATTCTAGCATTGTTCACAAGTATGTGTGGTAGTTAACCACTAAGGCATGATGTTTCATTTTTATGCTTTGCCACATTTCAAGTTTATTGTTTATGCTCCTCTCATGTTAGAGATCTTCTTCCTATGTCATGATTATGATCACCCCATGCTATATTGTTCTTATCTATCCTCTTACTGGCCTTTCAGCTCACCCCTTTTGATGTATATCCCCAGGTGGCTACATGTACTAAGGATAGGACAAGTGATACTAAGAAGCTATAGAAGAAGAGATTAAATGAATTTTTTATGCTTGATGTTGTACTTGTTATATGTAGTCCTAGTTTTCCCAAGACACTAAACCTATGGATCCTCCATGTGTAATACTATTATGTTGTTTATGTTTGAAATGATGTAATAGTAATGTAAGAAAAGGCCGGGTCGCTATATGATGTAATAGTAATGTAAGAAAAGGCCGGGTCGCTATAGTTGGTATCAAAGGAAAGGTTTAGTTAATTTGGGAATTAGGATTAGTGAACCCTAAAGAAAACCTCTAGCATGAGACTAAGTACAAATATGCACACAAGGATATTTACCTAGGGATCCCATATGTTATGTTTTTGGTATAATTGTTTAAAAGGATAAGTTATTCATGACTTATTTACTTATGTTTTGTTCTAACCTTTTCTATTTTAGAATATGGTGGGAACCAGGAGAAATCAGGCCAACAACTCTTGCGAAGGCCAATGCAACGATTTCCCGAACGACATCCCCAATGATTTTAGAGGTGGAGTTCAAAACTTCATGACAATGCTTACCCAATTATCCCGGGTTATGAATAATAACATTAATAATGGGGAACATCCTCCTTCACCAAAGAGGGAGCAGCTAGCTATCGAAAGTTTTATGCGGCAACGACCACCGACGTTTTGTGGATCTTTCGATCCACTAGTTGCGGAACAGTGGGTCAACTCCATAGAGAAGATCTTTTCTGTTCTACACTGTTTCGAGACAGAGAAGGTGACTCTAGCCATTTATCGTCTAGATGCAGAAGTTGATCAATGGTGGGCTTTGATTAAGAACACCAAGCCAAGGGATGAAATTGAAGAGATGGAATGGGAAGACTTTAAGATAATGTTTCTTAATAAGTACTTCCCACGAACTCTTCGCACGAAGATGGAGAGAGAATTAATAGAGCTCAAGAAAAAAGAAGGAGAATATGTCACAACCTATGAAGAAAATTTCACAAGGCTCGCAAGGTATGCTTCGGGTTTTGTTATCAACAATGATAGCAAAATTGATAGATTCATTAGTGGATTAAAACCACATCTTTGAAAATCTCTTGCAATTCGAGACTTTGGGAGTTATGAAGAAGTTTTTCGGTGTGCTCTCAAAGTGGAGATGGAGTTTGGAGAATGGTCCCACGGCTATGGTGATAGGAAAAGAAAGATGGAGTTTCAAGCTAGTGGATCTAGTGATAAATATGGGAAGAAAACACAACGACCCACTTGCCAAAAATGTGGGAAGTTTCATAATGGGAACTGCCTCAAAGGGACGGGGAAATGCTTCAAGTGTGGGAAAGAAGGACACCTAGCTCACGAGTGTCGAAGAGACATGAAAAGGAAGGATAATGTAGCCGATGAAAGGAGAGAACCACTCGTGGTTCAATGCTACAACTGTAAGAAGCTAGGGCACTATTCAAACCAGTGCACTAAACCTCGAGCTTTCGAGGGTAATCAGCGCCAACAACCACCAAAGCCAAAGGAACAAGGGAAGGATTTTTCCATCACTACTGCAGAGGTGGAACATGATAATGAAGTCGTACAAGGTACACTTCCTATTCACTCAAGAATGGAAAAAGTCTTATTTGATTCTGGTTCTACGCATTCCTTTATATCTTGCAAGTTTGCTAGAACTATAGAATCGAAGCCCCGAAACCTTGAAGTAGAGATATCTGTAAAAACACCAAGTGGTGCAATCATTGCAACCCAAGTGTTTGATTCTTCTCCTGCTGACGTATGTGGGAAGATTCTTCCAGCAAATCTCGTAATACTTCCCTTGGTGGAATTCGACGCTATAATGGGAATGGATTGGCTCTCTTTATATAGAGCACATATAAACTGTCGGGAAAAGGAAATATATTTTCGTATTCCAAACCATCCCATGCTCCTCTACAAATGCAAGGATGATCATGAATCTCCTTTGAGAAATCCTTCAATGGTGTGGGTGATGATTCCCTATGAAGAAGCATACCTCTCCCAAATGATTGATTCAAAGGAAAGTTCCAAACTTGAGGAAATGTCCATCGTAAGGGAATATGGCGATGTATTTCCCGAAGAGTTACCCAGAATTCCCCCGGATCGTGAGGTAGAGTTCTCAATTGAACTCATACCCGGAGCTACTCCTATCTCGAAGTGCCCCTATAGGATTGCTCCTATCGAAGTGGAGGGGTTAAAGAAGCAGCTGCAAGAGCATCTGGACAAAGGGTTCATACACCCTAGTGCATCACCTTGGGGTGCGCCAGTGCTCTTTGTGAAGAAGAAGGATGGTACCATGCGGCTGTGTATCGATTATCGAGAACTCAACAAGATCACCATAAAGAACAAGTATCCTCTCCCAAGGATTGATGACTTGTTCGACCAGTTAAGAGGAGCTCAATACTTCTCAAAGGTGGATCTTCGTTCTGGATATCATCAAGTAAAGGTGAAGAAGGAAGATATTCAGAAGACTGCCTTCCGTACAAGGTATGGGCACTATGAGTTTTTGGTGATGCCCTTCGGACTTACTAATTCCCCTGCAATCTTCATGGATTTGATGAATAGAGTCTTTAGACATTACCTCGACAAATTTTTGGTAGTGTTTATCGATGATATTCTCATTTACTCCAAGAGAAAGGAGGAACATGAAGAACATCTAAGACTTGTGTTGGCGACATTGATAAAGGAGAAGTTGTACGCCAAGTTCAGCAAGTGTGAATTTTGGATGAATCAAGTCACGTTCTTGGGACATGTGATCACAAGCGAGGGAATTTCTATGGACCCTTCAAAGACAAAGGCGATTGAAGAATGGCCCAGGCCCTCTAGTGTCACAGAAATCCGTAGTTTTCTTGGATTAGCTGGGTACTACCGACGTTTTGTGAGAAACTTCTCACGATTGTCAAGCCCGCTAACTAAGTTAACAAGGAAAGGGGTAAAGTATGTATGGACGGAAGAATGTGAGGGAAGCTTCAAGGAGCTAAAGAGAAGGCTGATCACTGCACCTGTACTCACACTACCGAAAAGTGGAGAAAGTTTTGTGATATATAGTGATGCCTCAAAGAAAGGCTTGGGTTGTGTACTCATGTAAAATGATAATGTGATAGCCTATGCCTCACGACAGTTGAAGATCCATGAGCAGAACTACCCGACGCATGATCTAGAGCTGGCAGCCGTGATTTTTGCCTTGAAAATCTGGCGGCACTACCTTTATGGTGAGAAGTGTGACATATACACCGACCACAAGAGCCTAAAGTATATATTCACACAAAAGGAGCTCAACATGCGTCAAAGGAGATGGTTAGAGCTAATCAAGGATTACGATTGCTCTATTCACTATCATCCTGGAAAGGCGAACAAGGTAGCTGATGCTCTAAGCAGGAAAGAACCTGCTACTCTATCCATGTTGAGGATTGAGAATGAACCTATCTTCTTGGATATGAAAAGGATGGATTTGGGAATCGTAAGGGCAGGTGATACATCCTACCTTGCCCAAATGATTGCGCAACCATCCATCCAACAGAAGATCAAGGAAGCACAAAGGGATGATGTGGAGATACAAAAGAGGGTGAATGCATTAAAGGAAGGAAAGCTGCAAGAGTTCCATATCGACAATGATGGTGTGATTCGGTTTGGAACGCGGCTCTGTGTGCCTTCATCACCCGGAATAAAGAAGGAGCTATTGGATAATGCACATAGCTCAACTTTCTCTCTTCATCCTGGAAGTACCAAGATGTATCGTGATCTCCGAGAACACTTCTGGTGGGATAACATGAAGAAGGAGATTGCGGAATATATATCAAGGTGCTTGGTATGTCAGCAAGTTAAATCTGAGCGACAAAAGTCCAAAGGAATGATGCAGCCATTGCCTATACCCATGTGGAAATGGGAAACTGTCACTATGGACATTGTCATGGGTCTCCCAAAAACGTCAAGAGGAAATAATGCGATATGGGTTGCGGTTGACCGACTCACCAATACTTCCCATTTTATCGCTATTCGGGAAGACCTCTCACTTGAACAACTTGCAAGGATATATGTGAAGGAAGTAGTGAGGTTGCACGGTGTTCCACTATCGATTGTCTCTGACCGTGATCCAAGGTTCACTTCTAAATTCTGGAGGAGCCTTCAACATGCTTTGAGTACTGAATTAAATTTCAGCACGGCCTATCACCCCCAAACTGATGGCCAGTCTGAAAGGACTATTCAGACACTTGAAGATATGCTAAGATCATGCTCTCCTGAATTCAAAGGTGGATGGGATCAGCACCTTCCATTGGTGGAGTTCTCATACAACAATAGCTTCCACTCGAGTATTCAGATGGCTCCGTATGAAGCTCTTTATGGGAAGCGATGTAGAACTCCAACCTGTTGGGATGAAGTTGGAGAACGAAAACTACTTGGTCCCGATCTTGTTCAAGAGATGAAAGAGAAGGTTCAAGTCATCCAGAAACATATCAAAGCTTCTCAAAGTCGGAAAAAGAGCTATGATGACAATCGTCGAAGGGACTTGGAGTTTGACGTTGGAGATAAAGTCTTCCTTCGAATATCTCCATGGAAGAGAGTCATGCGATTCGGGAAAAAGGGCAGCTAATCCCAAGGTACATTGGCGCCTTTGAGATCCTTGATCGTATAGGAGCCGTGGCCTATCGTCTGGCACTTCCACCGAATATGGCTCAAGTTCATGACGTGTTTCACGTATCACTACTGAGGAAGTACATTCCAGACCCCTCACATGTACTGAACTCAGAGGTGGTACAGTTGGAAGATGATCTCTCATATGAGGAGCAGCCGGTAAAAATTCTGGACCGAAGTGATAAGGTTCTACGCAACAAGACAACCCGCCTTGTCAAAGTGTTGTGGAGGAACCAAAATTTTGAGGAAGCAACTTGGGAACTGGAAGAGGCAATGAAGGAGAAGTACCCTCACCTGTTTGTGTAAAGTGAAATTTCGGGGGCGAAATTTCTTAAGGGGGGAAGAATGTAACGACCCAAAGTTTTTCAATGGAAAATTCCATTCTTATATCTATGTCATAAAAACACAAAATAATGAACTACTAAATGATAAGTGACCTTTAAACATAATTTTGTCACCCCTATGTTTGGAATTTTAAAAATCCAACATTTACGGTTGTGCTCAAGATAGTTTTTGGAGTCCAATGAAACAAAAATAATTTTTGGTGAATAGTAACCTACCCTTATGAATAGTAACCTACCCTTAGGAATAGTAATATGACCCTTATGAATAGTAAATAGGAGTAACATTACCTATGGATAATAAAATAAAATTTAGACATCATAGAAAGTGATGATTTGACCTTAGTAAACATTTTTGGTATTTTGTAAGTCATAAATAATTAATTATAATTAATTAATTAATTTAAAAGAATATTTATTTTCTTGTAAAGTATTCATAAATTATTGAATCAATTTCTAATAGTATTTAGATAATTTTATAAGACCCTACGTAATTTTTGAAAGAGCTACAAAATCAGTTTTAATTTTAAAAACTGTTTTTTTTAGTAAATTATGATTTTAATTAAATATTAAATTAATAATATTTAGAAAATTATTTTTGAAAAATGGACTTTATTTCTGGATTCTACACGTCGAAAAATGGTTGGGGTAAATTGTTGGTAATTTTCTGAGATACTTGAATTTTTGATGAATAGTGGAATCCGATAATTCACAATAAAAGCTAAATAATGTATTAATTTAGTCATTGCTGATGTTCTGCTGATGTAAGCCCACTTGGTTCGGGATTACATTATAAAATTACTATTATTGGTCATCCAAGACTCACTATTCCTTGTATTTGGTGGAATTAATAAACTAATCAATTTAATATTAAGGAAACCCCTCTCCCCTCCACTATAAAAGCCACCCTTCACTCCCTCTTTTCCTCACACCTCTCAAGCTCCAAGCCTTCTCTAAATTCTGCCCAAACATCTTCCCTAGCTCATCCCCCACGTCCAAAAGCTTCTGGTCTCATCAAAAGACCAATCCTAACTTCCTTAAGGAGGTTCTCAAGAGGAGGATTCTAAAGGTAATTTCTCTCTCTCTTCTCCTTTAATTTCCTTTCAAGCTCAAGTTCCTTTCTTGATCTCTCTCTATCTATATTCATCCAAATTGTTCTTTAAATCTAGTGTTTTATATATACTGTAATATTATGATTCTAATGTTATATTATATCACCCCGCACCCTTTCCCCCTTCCTTTTATTTTATTAAAGAGAACGTTGTTCATGTGGTGATAATTTATCACCTTCAAAAACAACATGCTCTCTTCTTCCATTTATACCTTCAACCTGGTCATGAAACCATTTTAATGGTTGAACCAGAATATTTTATATGTATTATGTTCTATTTTAAGTTCTGGAAATAACCTATGGCCTTATTACTAAGATAAATGTTAAAACAAGATCGTTGTGATCCAAAAACCGCTCAAATTAACCCAAATAACCATCATTAAATTTTTATCTAATGATTTGTCCACATGGATCTAATATAACTCATTATAAAATCATTAAAGCTTCTGTAATATCATTAATTACATGTAATATCAGTTCTGGATGTTTACCCATGATCTACCCAAACATCAATTTAAGAATACAAGTGGACCGTTCAAGAAAACCATAAAAACGAACATCACCGAACAATGTTTTTAAACTCTATAAGTCATTCAAAGGAACATAATATGAAATAATGAAACCAGAATGAACCCTATTAATGTATAAAAGTTTCTTTAATTTTTAATTAATGAATATAATGTCATTATACAGGACATTAAAGAGAAGGAGGCATTCGAGTACAAGGTAAGGGGAAATCTCGAACCCAATTTTCTTCCTTCGGGTTCTCCCTCTTTCACTCCATTTTTGATATGGTTACTCCTCAAAGATCATTTGTTCATCATTTAATTTACTTTTCTGGGATATACATGTTTGTCACTGGTTTTTATATCCATCAAAATGTTTTCCAAAAGAACTCTTCTTTCAAGATCTCACATTTTGCCTCCCATTCAAGGTTGATGGTTCTTATATCAAGTATGTTGTTCCCTCTTTCTTTTGGGAACCCAAAGCTTATGAATGTGTTATTATGAGATGAAATCCATTCCTTTCCATGGGTTATTTATGTACATGTTTGATATGTGTTCTATGTGGAAAGCATGATAATGATAATGTTATGATGTGACGGGTGCGCCCGGAATTATATAGCGCAATATGAAAGTTTAAATGTGACGGGTGCGCCAGGAATTATATAGCGCTCCAATGCATTGGGTAAAGTGATGAATCTCATGAGTAAATGTGAAATTATGCGTGAACATGATGCTAGCTTTGTTCACAAGTATGTGTGGTAGTTAACCACTAAGACATGATGTTTCATTTTTATGCTTTGCCACATTTCATGTTTATTGTTTATGCTCCTCTCATGTTCAAGATCTTCTTCCTATGTAATGATTATGCTCACCCCATGCTATATTGTTCTTATCTATCCTCTTACTGGGCTTTTAGATCACCCCTTTTGATGTATATCCTCAGGTGGCTACATATACTAAGGAGAGGACAAGTGATACTAAGAAGCTATAGAAGAAGAGATTAAATGAATTTTTTATTCTTGATGTTGTACTTGTTATATGTAGTCCTAGTTTTCCCAAGACACTAAACCTCTGGATCCTCCATGTGTAATACTATTATGTTGTTTATGTTTGAAATGATGTAATAGTAATGTAAGAAAAGGCCGGGTCGCTATATGATGTAATAGTAGTGTAAGAAAAGGTCAGGTCGCTATAAGGCACCAATGAGTATATTACATAGTATACTTGTTTGATCACCCTCAATATAGAAACAGTTTTTGTAGGTCAGCTGGACTATGTTGGAGATCAGGATAGAAATTAATATATCGTGTTTTTACATTAGTTGTTTTGGATTTGGGGTTTCTACCATTATTACCTTTTAGTACATGGTGTTTTCAATTCACTCTCTATACTACTATATGAAATTTCATATTTTCACTTGATATATAGTAATATATATATTTGGGTGGGTTTTGACTAGTGTATCTGACTTTTGTCTCTCTTAAGAATGTTAAAATATAAGGTAATGCCTACCATATGTATGATTATTATGCCCTAGGTTATATTTTCCAACCAAAGGCATATTGAGGGTTGGGATCTGGTAGTCACCATATCCATTTTCTCATTTTTTTTCCTAAGAGTAGAACTCATATTTTGTATGGGTCATGAAAGTGTGGTATCAGAGTTTTAGGTTGAGGTATAGGATGGAGTTTGGCATTTTTGGGATAGCTGAGACTACATGGGTTGGTAGGAGAACTGTGTCATCTATGTTTAGTGAGAAATATAAACACATGATATCAGCTTAGACATGGGTATTTAGGACCCCCTGTAATAATATTCCTGGAACATTAAGTTCACTAATCATACTAAATTAAGTGTTACTGGTACGGGGTGTATACATAAGAAAGAGTCATCTATCATTCTTATTTTCACCAGTGTATAAAATCGGTAGACCTTGGGATGGGATAAAAACTTAACAAGATAATGAAATAAATATAATTAATTTTATGTATTCTATAATCCATGTTTTGTATCTATAACAGTTTTTTCTTTTTCATTCAATCATATATCCAGGTTGTTGTATATGTAAGGTTTGCATTGACAATATTTTACTGGATGTTCTAACATATCTCTACAGAGTAGGGGTTGATGATGATGAATCTTAAAGGTGTACACTCCAATAGTTTCATTATTATATTCTATATAAGTATAAAGTATCTATTTCACGTTTAGTTAGGGAAAAATGGTTAGAGGAAGTTGAAATAACATTTAATATGATCCATGATTTCAAGGGGAACGTGGGTTTGTTGGTTGTGACGATGCTTCATGGAGAAACGAGATAGTGGTGATTCTTGTTCATATGGGATCATGAGGAGTTCGTAGTCTCATAGAAGATGTTTTGAGACAATTTCAATGTATATTTTATCTATTCAACCATAAAGGTCACCAATTTCAGGTAGCTTATTACATTTTGACAATGATGTTATAGTGTACTAGAGTTTTGGATCCATATTAGGACCCTTCTACAATATGATTTAGACTAGTTTCCAAATGAGGAGCCCATGGAGAGGAATTTAGAGGTGGTTAGGCATCCAATGATATTTCTCCAAGTCACCTTGTTTTTGATGATGATGTTTCTTTAACTATTGGAGAGAGTAGATGTTATTTTTAGGATGCTAGATATTACTAGATTATCATGAGAGGGGAGTCATTAGGATTTCTTGTGAAGAAGATCCATGATCTGGTATTCCCAATGTTCAGGATAGAAGATCTTTCAGTCATCAGGTGGTAGGTCCAAGTCCTCATTATCATGTTTATCTTGGGGTGATGGCTCTTAAATGTATGGAAAGTTATCAAACACATGTTTATATTATGGTGGATGATGTCATTAGTGGGGATAGTACTTTACCTTTTTTAGCATTCAAATTATGCATAGAGTTATACTATAGGTCCACCTATTTAGGCAATATTAACTAAGGTTGAAGCATCATGGTGTTCTATTTATTTATCTGTAGAGAGTAGACGAGTCATGCATAGTACAATCCACAGAAAATTATAATCCTATTTAAGTAAAGTGATGCAATGGAGGTGGTGACCAATACAAGCATAGAGGTCATGGAGTAGGTCATACTCATCTTCTTTCTTTAGGGTTGGCAATGCTATGTGAGCTAGATGTCATTCAAGGTTCCCATTGATTATTTTCTACCCAGATTCATGCTTTTTTTTGAATCAAGAGTGAGACACTCCTTTATATCACCTACCTTAACACATGATTTGGGACTAGAACTATAGGGTCTTCTAATTCTAATGGCATTTAGTATGTTATTTAGAGGTAGAGCTATTTCTTTTTTGAATTCTTAAAAGACATTGAGGTAGTTCTGATAAGCAGCGCTCCTTAGGATACTTCCAATATTTTCATGTACAGTCATATGAAATCAACCTCACTTTGGATTGGTTTTATTTTTTTCACCCTATAATAGATTGTTTCAAGAGGTAGGGTATTTTTTATGATACTAACGGAGAGAAATCTGTGTTTTTTGGTGAGTGTTCCCCTCATATGGGTCCTAGGAGTGTTTTATCCTTATCTTATTTGATGGTCGAGTTGATTTTGATCTCTTAGTATTTCTAGAAGTCATTGATTCTTAGGATTTTTAAATAGTTCCATGTTGTATTTCCAGATGAAGTTAAAGAATTACCTTGTTGATAGGAAATTGAATGTTGTGAGATATATCCAAGAATGTCTCATATCTTGATGTATCTATATAGTATGTTTCTTTCTGAGTTTCTAGAGCTACGAGTATAGCTTGATGATCTATTGTAGTATGTTATAGTTCAGTTGAGTGTGTCACTTGGGGTGCACCAGTTTTGTTATTCAAGAATGATAATGAATTATTATGGTTTTTTTATTGTTATGACTTGAACTAAGTCATATTGAAGAACCACTATCCTCTTCCAATGTTTGATGATTTATTAAATTTGCTAACATGATAAATTTGGTTATATAAAATCGATTTTAGGTCATGATATAAAAAGATGCGGGAGAAGGATGAGGATATTTAGAAGGATTATTTAATTAGTTTTGATGGGAATTTTTATTTCTTTATGATTATGTTCGCTTGGTGAATGCACCATCCAAGTCTACATGGTTAATGAGAATAGTGAGTAGATAGTTCCAAGATAAGTTAATGGTTATTTTCATTGATGAAATCGTTATATAATCTGTGCCTGAGGAGGATAATGAAAAACATATGTGTAATTTTTTGAGAGTTCTTCATCATGATCAGTAATTTGAGAATATTTTGAAGTGTGAATTATCAGCATGTGACTCCAGTTCATGGGAAATTATATTCCCTAGTAAGAAGTATTTGTGGATCCATCAAAGAGAGAGGAGTTGTTTCTTAGGTATCCCCTATGATAGTGGAAGTTGGGGAGAGTTTCCTTTTCACTGTAGGATATTACATGTGTTATGTATCAAATTTATCTAAATTTTCATCTCATTTGATAGCCTTGAAATGTAAAGAACAGGTGTTCTTAGGGACTGAATAGTGTCAAGAAGCTTTTAGTTACTTGAAAGAGAATATGGTCAGTGCTTCAGTCCATTTCCTTCCAAAAAAACGAGTTTTCTTTTAGGCCTTCGATAACACTTCAAATCATTTCATGTGTTATTTTATGATGCATTGGAGATAAAAAAAATCTTATCTCTCAATGAATTTATTTCCACATGATCATAGCTATACAAAACATGATCTTGAGTTGGATGTAGTTGTATTTTCTTTGATTTTGTGGCGAAATTACCTCATAAATCAAAGTGGTGTGGTTTTTATTGACCATAAGAGACTGTGGTATATATTATCCCAACATGACATGATCTTGAATCATCATCAATTGATGTAATTATTCTAGTATTATGACTTCTAGATTTTATATACTCTTCAAAATGGAAATGTTGTAGCTGATTCACTAACATGGAAGTCACATAGTGATTCCATTCTTGAATATAATGATTCTTGGAGAGTTATGGAATAACTCTTAGAGATGCATCTAGATATGGGAGATGTTGAAGAAAGATGATGTATTTTCTAGATGATGGTGTAGTCATATTTTCTGAAAATAGTTAGAGCAGTACCAGTTAGGAGAGTTTGAGGTGGAGGTCTGAAGAGATTATATTGATTTTGGTTATGCGCAAGATGGTTGGTCTAACGACGTACAACACTATGTGTTATTCCAAATAAGGCCTTTCATTATTTCATTGATGTGTTATATGGTTCTCTAAGAGAATCATAGTTCTCTTTTGGTGCTATATCCTATAATAACAATGATTTATTCAGAATTTATAGGTCTATTTTTGTGGCATAAGTCAAAACATGTAGTTTCATAGTTTGTTTCTAGATGTTTAATCTTCCAGAAATTGAAGGTCGAGCATCATGTTTTTGGTTGTCTTCTATATCTACTAGATATACCACAGTGAAAGTGGGAGGAAATTTTATGGAAATCATTACCAGATTACCTTAATCTTAGGGAATCTATGTTTCTATATCGGTGATTGGGGATTATTTAATGAAATAATCAAACTTTATAGTGATCAGGTAGTCTATAATAGTATAGGTTTAGTTGATATAGTATATGGAAGAGGGGGTGAGACTCCATAGAGTCTCAATCAAAATAATCTATGATCAAAATCTGTGTTTTACCTCCAGGGTGAAGAGAGGTCTCTCATATAATTTTGGAATTCATTTATTCCTTAGGGGTGATTTTAATCCATATATGGATAGTTAGATAGATCCTACCATATAGACTCTTGATGACATATTTTTCTCTTATGGCATGTATTTTGGAGGTTCTTGGATGTGGAACCTTCACATGGTTGAGTTTCCTTAAAATATATTTTTCACTCCAACATTGGTATAACACCATTTGATGATTTGTACATATAACCATTCCATTCTCCATTGTACTAGACTAGGGTCAGAGAGGCAGAAATTCTTGGGTGAAAACTATTATAGAATACAACATAGATGGTTCAAGGTACTTCATGAGAGAATAAAGGTTGTGTAGGATAATCATAAATATTGTTCTAATAAAGGTATGATACCTCTTTAGTTAAACATTCGAGATCATGTATTCTTGATGGTGGCTGCTCATCATGGGAATTAATGTCCTGGTCATGGGAGTAAAATTTCTCCCTGATTTTTTACACCATTCAAGGTGTTGGATCATATTGGAGCTGTGGTATATTGGATAAAACTTCTTCCATGTATGATCCAAATAAATTATTCTTTTTCATATTTGTTAGCTCTGTAGTTATATTAATTATGTATCTTATATCATTAATTAGAAATAGATCCATGTTGATGATGATATGATCTATGAGGAGTATCCTATGAATATCCATAACCACCAGGAGAAGGTGTTTCACAGGCATTATATTCCTTTGGTTTGTCCTTTTGGTAGCGTAGTGGAATGGAGGAGTGTACCTATGAATTTGAGTTGTATATGAATACTCAGTACCCAATACTTTTTTATGCTTATCTCTTCTCATATAATTATTTTTTCTTTTATATGATTACCTTCCTGATTTATGAGATGGTTTCTTCATCTTTCATTTCATGGATCTACACTTATTTGAGAGGTATCTCCACCAAGAGAGTGTTTTGGAGTAGTTTGTTTCTATTTTTTTGGTTTTAACTTGTTTCCACTATGGAGGTGCTTGAGATGAGGAGATGGTGAGATCTTTCAGAGGTATCTCGCTTGGTGGCTCCTCATATGACCCCTTATCATTTTCTCTCACAGTTGGGTTTTCGATTCTTAAGGATAAGGATTTTTTGAGTGGTATTTGTTGTAAGTTTATATAACCAAGTATTCTATACCTTTTTATGTTTCAAATATTACGGTTCATAGGGGAGGACTTGAAAAATTTTGGAGGATTCTGGACACTAAAATCTAGAAGTAGGGATAATACACAATGTGTAAATATTTTCATGATGTGTATTCTTGATTAAATATTTTTTTATATCTATTCAGTGTTTGGAAGATGTTCATGGATTTTTTTGGTGGGTTTATGTTTTGTTATGTGACACATCAAGATTCTACGGTTTTTTCTTTTTAAATAAATTCAATAGCTTTTGATCCATGTAGCACCGACTTCGAGCGCACCATGATCAATTAAAATAGTCATTTAAAAAGAGGTTATGAATATTATTAACCAAATTAAAAAATTTATAATTTTTTTTTTACAAATAGACATAATTTTAGAATTTTTAATATCAAAATTAGCATAGGGTAAAAAATATTATTTTTCTAAAAAACATCAATTTTTGATGAATAGTGAAAAAAATGCATTGTTTAAAAAAATGAAATTTTAATTTTAATAATTATTTTAATTTAAATTAAACTTAAATTAAAAATAAATAAATATTATATATTTATTAATACAGTTTAGTTCATTAGAATTATTTTTGTAATTTAATTAAATAAAAAAAATTATTGAACTTTTGAACACCTCTTTTACACTCTTTCGGGCCACATCCGCAAGATTATAATTAAACTTCATTTTTACTATTTATATGAATTGAATTTAGAATAATAGATAGACTTGGTTGTGATTAGTATTAAACTTTTTATCTAATAGTATCAACATATTTTTTGGTGAACAGTAACTTTAGTAAAGATTTATTTATTTACCCCGTTTAAGGGTCAATCAGGTAATTAGAGGTATAAATAATATTATAAAATTACCCTAATACTAGTAATAATCATATTGGATAAATAAGTTTGATATTTATCACCTAAGTATTGAAATTTAATAATTTAATAGAAATTTTTACATGAATATTGCATAGACATTATAAAAATCCATGAATGTGGAAAAATGTCACACTCTCATTTTATATAAGTATATTAATTTTAATATAAAGACATCCATAGATAAAATTGATTGTAAATAGTATCTAAAAATATAAAAATAATTATACACATCATAATAATTTGTTTATAATTTTTAGAGATTAAATAATTACAATTAATGATGAAACTATACGAATGTACAAATTATTTTATTAATAGAAATATCAAATAAATGGTTTTAAAAATATGAAACAAAATATAATTTGAATTAATTAAGGTTCTATAAAAATTTTATAGGTGAATATAAAATTTTAGGAGTATATTTAATTATTTTGTTTGAAGTAATATTTCTGTTTGGATTTTAATTTATGTTAAAGTCAATAATAGTGTCAAAAGTGACACTATTGAGATTTTATAAAAATAAAATTTTATTAAATTATTTGAAAATCATAAAAATATATAAATATATATAAAAACAACAAATTGATATTTATAATGTAAGAAATATCGTAAATTTTCCATCTATGTAAAATTGCCACCTTATATGAAAATATTTAAAACCATTTAAAATTTAGAATACTATCACCAAAATAAAAATTAAATAGATTAATTATGGATAAATCAAAATCATAAGGATCAAAATAAAATCCTAGAATGAGTAAATTTTATTGGATTATATGATTTAGAACTATAAACATATTATCCTCAAAATTACTCAGATTTGACTTATTTTAAATTGAAAATCAATTTATATTAAATGAATAGTTTTGGAGTTTCCAAAAGTGCCCCTCCTCTCTCTTTTAAAAGGGCACCATTCTTTCTATATTATTCAGACATCTAAGTCCCATTATATCAGCCAAAACCTACCAATTTATCCTCCCAAATTCCCTAAATTCACCCTAGATTCTATAAATTGGGAATAAATCCAACCAAATGAGTACTTTTGTGAAAATAAAAAGAATACACTCGTAGAAGAGGTGATTATTTTACCAACTATTTCAAAGTTATTTTCTTTTTCTACTTCATTTTACAAATTTTTATCCACACAAAAGTAATAATTCCAACATATACTATATTCTGAGATTTTTTTATGATTATGCTACAACCATATTCATCCTTTTATCTGTCTTACAAAAAACAAAATCAATATTCGTATGTATGTACAGATTACTATCTCTACGCCATGGTGTAAGTTATTTTTCAACTATAATTTATTTTTATGGGTATAAAGATGAATATAAAGGGTTTAAATAAAAAATATTACATGATTTTTTTATTGTATAATTCATACTATATCCAACTCATTACCCTTTACCATTATGGAAGGATATCATCGTGTGTGTGTGTGTGTGTGCGTACAACCTACTGTCTCCACGATGTGATGAGATTCGTCCTCCAAAATAACCAATTAAGACTGATTATGAAAATGTATATAATGAATCAATATAATATTTATGAACTTAATATAATTTTTCATATGAATAAGTTATATCCTATGCATAATAAACAAGACTTACACGTCAAAATAAACATAAGAAAATGTAGAAGCTCACTCCTGAAATAATGATAATAATGAAATATTATTAAGAAAATGATATAATAGGATCATATATGATATCATAAATAATGGATATCGTATTGTTATAATATAATAACATTATTTAAGCATTATACAGGAAGTTAAAGAACCATATACTAAAGGATAGTAAGAGGAGGTCTTTAATTTCACAATATCTTTGTTATTCGAGATTGCTTTTACGTAAGCATTTACTGGGGCATATTTATCATCCATGTACATGATTCTTTAAAATGGTTTTTAAACAATTATTACTATTATTTTATAATTTTTAAAGACATTTTTACCCATTTTTAATTTGATAAAAGGAATCCATTTGTTTTTTTCCTTACGAGGTACTTTTCTTGAATTTTCTGAAAAAATATGAGAAGAATGTTTTATTAACTTATACAGCATGAGTGGATTTTTCTACCACTGTGATTCCATAAAATTTTCCATGATGAATTTAAAATATTACCATATTATTTTTAATGAAAATATTTTGTTTTTAAATTACATATCATTTTAAATAAATATTTTCAATAAAAGGTGTATTTCTCTAAAGAAGATTCTAAATATTTTTTTAAAACATTTTCGTCAATGTTAACTTCCTTTATTGGAGATTATATTTATATGTGGTTTATTTCAAAAGATAAAAACTATCATATTGTATTGAAGGGTTTATGAATTGTTTGACTGCAGATGTGCTAATTTTATAGCATTTATGGTTTATGGATAATGTATTATGATTTTGTATTCTGGTTTTAATAAAATGTTCTTATTAGTTAGGTTTTACCCCTTTTGTAAGAGTAATTAATTATACTTATTATGCGATGGGAAGGGCCCACTATATCCCCCTGATGCATTGATAGGTCTCATTAGACAAACTAGTTTGGTTTTTTACCCGTTTATGTATAGTATTGGCACAAGGAGTTAACGACCAATTTATGCTGTCTAAAATTATACATTCCCAATTTATGAGATTATTTGTTGATATTAAATGTGATTATTAGTCTAGTACAGTATCTTTTTGAATTTTTAAATGGAATTATTTGATTAATTATTTCCATATTATGCTCATCATTATGTTTAAAAGGCTTTTGTTTTAATTTTATAACTTGACTTAAAAGTTTATTCTTATTTATGATAGCCTGTTCTAGATTGTTAATCCTTGTTGAGCATATGAGCTCACTCATTTCTTATATTTCATTTTCCTTAGGATGCGAAGAGGTATATTATGAACGATCTATAGCTATAGTCTAATGGATATGAGTGTCTTCAAGGGAGATACAATGTTGTTTTTTATTTAATGATGTAATGTAAAAATTATGTTGGTATCTAGTTTTTCCAAGGCTTCTAAACTGATTAGTCCTTAAGGATTTGATTTCTTGTGGTCATTAGGATGTTTGAGAAATCATGCACCAGTTTCAGAAACCTGGGATCGGGGAATTACATGTTATATGATGTGTATTTTTATTAGTATTAAGCTATCCAAGGAAAAAAATTCTTGAAATTTATAAATCCCAAAATTTTCATGATGTCAAAAGAATGTTCGCACTATGTAAATCCCATATCCAAAAAACATATAAATTTTGTAGAATATCAAGAGATTTAGAAAAACCTATGAATTTTCTAGAAATCCAAGGGACATGTGACCCGCTTTGGAGGTGTTTTTGGATTCATTCAATGGAGATCATTCCATTTCCTTTATTCTTCAATATGTGGTGATTTGATATAAATTTTACATCTTCTCTTAAATTTATTTAATATGATATCTCCGATTTTTTATTTCCATGTGATGAAGGAGAATCTCCATGTTTCTAATGGATTTTTATTTTTTGTTTCTTGAAGTGTTTTTCCCTGACATCCTTAGAGAGATGCAACTTCTTGAAGGAGTGGTGATCATGATCAACAACATTGGTTAGTTCTCATGTGAATAACGGTGATGCCATAAAGGTAAGTGAATCAATTATTCTTATCTTTATTTATTTTCAATAACAATATTGTAATGTATTTGGATATCACATATAATTTTGATTAACCAAATAACTATTGAACTGGATTAATAAATAATTGGGTTATAGTAATCAAGTGATGATTCTTTATACCATGATAGTGTTTTATATCTTAGTTTGATAAATAGTGTGATGTCTATGTTATTCTTGTTAGAATGTATTGTTATTAAATGTATTTATATATTTTATTGATGGAAATTGAAAATTAATTTAATTCTATAATAATTTTTTATTTTAAAAAAACTATGAAGTATAATGTTTCAATGAATCCAGTGTTTCCTATAATATGATGGTAATCATATTGGTACAATTTTAAAGATTATAGAACATTATATTACATTTGTTAATGGAATTGATATATAATTTGAAGCATGATAATTCTCATTGAAAATTTTTATAACAAAAATGAATGTTAAATTAGAATGGTACTTATCACTGTTTAATGAAACTATTTTCAATTCTAAAGAATGTGTTTAAAAATTTGATAGCCTATTATTACTCAACGTATCAGGTTAACCATTGTTGGAAAATATGATCAATTAAATGGTTAAATTCAATATAAAATAAGAACTCATTGTGTGATAATGTTAATTTCTAGGTCATGTGCTTCAGATCATCATAAGAAGGATGAGTTCTTTGATTTTTGGGCCATTAGTGCTTGTTTATGTGTAAAGGTTGGATACCTTGTATTGGAGACTAGGTTTTCCAGTAGGTGATGAATTGTTTTCTTGTATATTTTATCTTTTCCATCATATTTGAGCTTTTTCCATGCAATGTGATATGGGATCTGGAGGGGAGGGTGTGATATGAGCATGGAATGGCTGAGTCTGGGATGGATGATGTGATATGAGTGGGGAAGCCTGGATGATGTTGAAGAATTTGACACAAAAGATGGAAATATGTATTGGGATATACATGTGGGTGTCATGAATATGACAAGAGATAATGGAATTGGTTTTATATGGGAATATGTATTTATGTGATGCTGAGATCTGGGATGCTCACTTATGAATATGTTTAATGTCCAATGGATGAATTACTTATTTTATTAAAAATATTTTATCCACTACATAAGGTAGCTATTTTTTCATCATTACATGTTTCCTCTTGGTGGAAGCTTATTGGTACATGGATATGTAATTATTTTAATAATGTATAAATAATTATTAACCCATAAGTTCAGTATTATTGTAATGAAAATGCTGAAAATATATTAATATTGATAAACCCTGGACTTAATTTGGATTATTCCTAAAGGGAATGAACTTTTCTCTTATGATTAATGTGATTAAATTTAGAATAATGTTAAATTTTGATAAATTTATAATGAATTAATTAATGAAAATTGAATTATATAATTAAAATAACTAATGTATTATATATCATTAAATGATTTCTTGTTTATAGGATATCTAGTTTTATCAATGGAATCCATGAGTCTAAGTGATGTTATCTACAATTGTGTCTAAGACTAGGTTATTCCCATAATTTTGTTGTGAGGTATATTATATCTCATATATACTATGATTTTACAAAAAGGCCCACCATGTTGTTTTGGAGACTGTAACCTAGTTGACTCTGGGAGGGTGTTTTCAATAATGTCCATATGGGAGGATTTATAGCTAACTAACCCCTATGGTCCCACTCTCTTTTCTTGGTAGTTACTTGTACTCTTATGCATAGTGGTTAGACATTTCATATGTTTCTATAGAGGGATGCGATATCTTGTGGTAATTCCAAAAACATTTATTACCATATATAGTATATGAAGGATTATTATAAGTAATATGAGTATAGGGTGTTATGTTTTGTGGTACCTTACTTGGTTTATGGCCTTTAATGACTTGAGGTATAATACCATATGTATAATACAAGTCATAAAGGCTTTGAAGGCTCTAAATAACTACTTAGTTATTATATATGGTTATTTGTATGGTTTTATGAGATGATGTAATTCATAAGCTTCATGTTGTGACCCCATGCATAGGGGTCTAAGGGATAGCTTATTTTAGAGAGATATGGCATAGGATGTCAAAGTTTAGAGTGGAGTAGCAAACTAGTGGGGAAGTAGGAGGAGGGTACCGTTATTGTTTCATTAATATATTATATGATTTCTTGTATGTGATACTTAGTGATAGTTTCCCATGTTGAGGCTAGAAATTTAATATAACTTTTTTTGTGAAATGTTAGTTTCACTATTGTTCATTGTTATTTATCATGATTTCCTTATCTTTGGCATGAGAGGCCCTATGGAGGATCCTTTAGAATATATTATTTTTTATCACCCTATATATATAAACTAGTTTTAAGTCATATGCAGTAGTTTGTAGATCTTTCTGGATGTTAGCAGCTCATGGTTTTGTAATTGTTGTTTGGGATGTGTGGTCACTTTCATATTTACCTTTTGGTACTTGACGTGTTCATTTCATTTTTAATAGTATTTTATGAAATTCCATATTTAAACATGGGATTTATTTATATATATGTCTAGGTTGGAGTTAATTTTTTTATAAGACATATCTCTATCTTTTACATATTATATTAGAGGTTAATTCATCTCATATGCTTGATTATTTTACACATAGATCTAGTGACCAACCTGGGGCCTTCAGGAGGCTAGACTCAAGAAGTAAATATCCCCTAGTCACATTACTGGTCCAAGGGGTTTACTCATTGGGGGGATGGTCTCATAACATGATTAATGTAAAATGTTCTCAAAGGGTACATGTGAGTTTATCCTAAGCCCGATATCGGGTACGAGGGATGGTGTAGTGGAAGTTTTCCCATGCCTGAAAGAAGGTATGTGAGAGGTTATCCCAAGATCATAAGAAGGTGGATATGAGGTTATCACAATACCAAATTAGGTAAATGGGTGGTAATCTCAAATTGAACTTAATTTTAATGTCTTTGTGGATAGACTTATTATAATACATTCTTGGATTTTGTGTATGCCAAAAATCAAAATTTTATGAAATTGTAATGATCTAATAGATCATATTCACTGATTACTTTATGATTCATGTATTAATAATAACCAATATATATTCCATGTATCATTTATATAATCTATGACTTACTAGGAATGGTTTTTCAAATGTTGTTCTCATGTTATCATACCCTTATACTCATGTTGTGTTAATATCTCCCTTATTTTACCTTATTAAGGATATAATATTATCCTTTTTTATTTTTTTAACCAAAATTCTTAAGAATTTTTTTATGTATAACAAGTCTAAGAAGTGTGATAGATATGATAATCTTAGTGGGAGATGATTTAGTTCAACTATGAACATGTTTATTATGTTTCCATGTAACAAAAGGCACTAAACCTAAACAATACTGGTGTTGATTATTATATTATATAATGAATATTTATAAATAAAGATACTGTTTAGGAATGAAAATTTTGTGCCTTTAATGTTGGTATTAGATCAATGTTATGATAAAATTTTGAATCTCATATCTAAAATCATTAGTGATAACCACTAGGATGGTATGAAGTAAAGGATAACATCCAAATGATTTTATAAGGAAGTTATTATGGGTTTTACCTAGATATAAACATCGTTTTGGGTAAAAAATGGGTAAATTGTTATAGAAAAGATGTGATTAGGGGAAATAACTTTAAAAAATATATTTTTTGAATAACTTAAGCATTACCTAGTACAAAACAATCGGTATTACTGTGAACTTGCATTGACACCCCCTGGGGATATATATATAGGTCAAATCAAAATTTCATTATACACCATAATGAATTATTTTAAAAATGATGACCATGATTGAAATAGGTTAAACCTGATGGTTCCAGATTAGAAAAAAATTTCCATGATTTAGACATATTATAATGGAGTTTTCAGGATTACGTGGTTTTCCACTATAATTATTTTTTCTGTACAATTATTTTTTATATTAGATAATGGTAGGAAGTATATGAAATTATGTTAATGTTAAATATCATAGATAATTTATTGATGAAAAATAAATGGGAAAATTAATTGAGTTAAGGATAACATGATTAAACCTAATCAATTATGACAATATATGATTAAAAACATACACTTCAACTAACTCTTAGAATCACAAATGAAGAGGTGGATATTTTTCTCAAAAAGCTCGGGTAGTAGAAAATACAAAGGAAAGAATAATCATTTTTCTTTATTTCAATAGTTTATTAAGAAGAGAACAAGGGATTTTACAAAGGGATGAGAATATGTTTTATTTGTGGAAAATATGTGAAAAAAGTATGTATTTATTGGGGAATAATTAAGGTTCGATTAACGAAATGGATAAGAATATTTTTTTTCTTGAGGAATCATAAAAAATTGAATGTTTTAAAATTGTATGTTATTTGAATTATGAAAAACGATGCACTTGGGGGAAATATCATGAAGAAGATCTAATAGTTTAAAAGAGTATGTTTTTTTATTGGTGATGAAGAGGCTATAAATAATATAAGAAATGATAGAGGTATTAAGGAATAATATGATGAATCCATATTAATGATTTCTGAATGAAGTGGTATGATTGATGTATTTTTATATACTAGTTCAAAAATTATGTAATTTGAATCATGAAATAGATAAATGTGTTGTTTTGAAGAAGTTTTTCATTGTGTATTTCCATGAATATGTTAATTAGTACAGATGATTGATAAAATTTATTTACAGAAAGGTGATATTTTATGGAAAACACTTGATTATGGGAAAGATAACAAATATTATCTATATAAGGTTTAGATAATGGTGTTATATTTGGATTAATAAATTTTTCATATTGATAAAGTAAAATGGTTAGTGTTGATGTTCATAGAACTTGTTAATTATTTTATGATAAAGTGGTTTATGTTATTATTGATGAATTTTACAAAAAAATAGTTAAGGAATATATTTATTAATATATTGTTTAATTTAAGTATTTAGGGAGAATTTATGTATTAATTGATATGTTATGGTATTTTTCTATTTTTTAGGAGAATATATGGACAAGGTATTCACAAATAATGTATGTAACAGTTATTATATTCTTGGTGGTTAAATTATATATTGATTTTATATAAATATAGAAATATTCTTTTGAAAAGTTGTATTTTTTTATGTGTATAATGGTTAGAAATTTATTGAATGGTTTATGTTGAAATTTGTATATGGGTTTAGAGATTAATTTAGTATTTCGAAATATGATGATTCATGCATATTTAATAACCTATGATAGCCATTTTGGTTTTGATAATAACCAGATATAGAAGGAATGTGTTATCATTATTTTTTGGGTCTAATGATCAGTTCGTGTTTTATTCATGATAATATCATGTCCATTTCATGGAAATAGGGATAGAGTATGAATTTTTTGAAGAAAAACCAAAGGATGTGATTGTTCTTAATAAATTACTAGAAATCAAGTAAGTGTATTTTTATTGTGTTATCTATCATGATGGAATAAATTAACTCAACTTTAGGAAAAATAACATGAGAGAAAAATGTTTTCCTATTACTCTAATTTATATGGAACCAGTGTTTATTTAACTTGTCATAGATTTATGGTTTTGTGGAGGTTATTATTCTATTAACCATGATCTCTATTAATATCTATTAACCTATGGGAATTATTATTCTATTCAATTTCCATATTTTCATTTCCTAGTACTATAATTATATTTTTAAACCTAGTTATGTGTTGTACTATATTGACATAATATATTTTCAATTCCCCACTTTTAAGAGGATATTTCAATAACCATTTTACGATATAGATTTTTTCCAATGAAATTTTCAAATTCCATACCCTTAGTACCATGTGTAGTTTTAACACATTATATCATCCCTTGGTAGTTGGTAAGTATAAGTGGAAAATTTTAACCCTATAGGATATATTGAAATCTTTATATATGGAATTCAAAGGTGGTTGGGATCAACTCATTCCTTTATTATAAATATATTAAAACAATAGCCTTCATTTGGGAATTATGATGGATAATTTTGTAACCCTCTATGGAAATAAATGTAATGCTCTAATGTAATGGGATGAAGTTGGAGAAATAAATATATTATCACCTAAGCTATCTTATAAAATAGTAATGATTGTTGGAGAAATTTAGAAATAAATAAGGGTATCACAAATTCAGCGGAAAAGTTATGCTGATAATAGTTGATGTGATCTAAAATATGATATAGGGAATAAAGTGTTTCTATGATTTTCTCTATGGGATAAGGATATCAGATTCATGAAGAATGTAAATTTTTTACCTAGTAATATCGGTCCAATTGAAATTTATGATCTTATTGGGACTTTAGCTTAACTCTTGGCCATTCCACCGAACATCTCTTATGTTCACGATGTATTCCATGTATCTCATTTGAGAAGGTACGTACCTGATACATCTCATGTATTAAACATAGATGTTGTTCTAATGGTGAATTATATTTCTTATGAATAATTTTTAGTCATTATTCTTGATTGAACAGATAAATTTCAACGAAACCCGACTACTCACCTTGTCAATGTTTTGTGGAGAAACCAGGTTCTTAAAATAGCTATGTGGGAACATGAGGATATAATGAGTCAAAAGAACAATATGTTTTTATACCAATGTGACATAATAAAAAGTAGTAAAATCAATTTATCAGTTCATAATTTAAAAACATTAGATTTTATGGTAAAAATTCAAATAAATCGAATTTCTTTGATAGCGTGTGTTACACGCAACACTAACTTTTAACAGACCATGATGTACTATTATTATTAGTATTTAAAAATGACCTATATAAACTAAATATTAAAAATAGTATTTTTTATAATATTAATGAAATTATTAAAATTAGTATTAATTTCTTAGATAAATAAAATATATTTTAAAATATATAGATAACGTTTTGTAATTTTTTAAAAAAATTAAAAAAGTATATGTTTCTAAAAAATTAATTTTCATCATATTTTTGAAAAAATAATAAACTTTATTTCATCACTTTTAGAAATTTTATTTAAAAAATGAAATTTATTTTTTGAATCCATATTTAAAAATTATTTTGGGTTGAAATTTTGGTAAATTTTCTAAACAATTAATTTTTCAATGAATAATGAGTAAAACTGTTTTATTGAAAGATTACATTTCATTTATTGAATTTAAAAGACTTCATTTTTTTGTTAAAATGGTTTTAAAATTAAATTTAGATCAATTATATATTTATTAATCCAATTCAATCATTGGAATAAATTTCATGTTGATTTCTGATTTAACAAATTTTTACACTTTTGAATGTTTTCCCTTTGAAAAAAGCATCTGTTTGTTACATTTGAGGGTTTAATTTAAAAATAAATTCCATAACATATATTAATTTTAAAAGGAAAAATATATTCCATATTTTTAACTATAATATTAAATATTTTTTAATATTTTCAACTTAATTTTTTATGATAATAAGTTGTAAAAAATTTCCACGGTTAGGGTTAGAACAGGTTTACCAAGGGTTAAACTAAGAAGATAAGGTGTAAAATGACCTAATAACTTTTAAAAATACCTTTGTCTCAAAATATAATAAATTTATCCTCTAAAATGATAAAAATATCCCATTTTTTATTTTGGAATTTTAAGAAATGTGGGTGTACTCTTTTCTTTTCAAAAATTCAAAGAATTTCATCTCCCCAACTTATAAAAAGTAACTCACTCTCCTCTACTATTCACACTTCCAAATCTATTTCTTCACTAAATTCCAAATATATGTATTCCTTAAATTCTTCCCCACGTATCAGTGGTATAATATTTATTATTATACTATCCATTTAATAATTTTGGTATAAATGTTAAGAGGTTCTCCAAAGAAGAGGTAAGATTCATATAATCATGTTCTTCTTTTATTTCTTCTTCCACCTCAGTAAAATAACCATTATATATGATAATACAGTAACACCATTATCTAAAATATGATTACATTTTATTAGTCTAATTTTATTACAGATATCCATCTCCTCCTCCATCAAATGGGAAATGAAGCACTCGATCATTTGTAAGGTGGACAACCACCTCATGAACCGTTGATATTGATTTTCCATAACCACCTCTAACAACTTTATTTAATGATGAATATAATACATATATATATATATATATATTATATTTATGATATTATTATATGTATTTAATTATAATATCACATATACATTCTTCTATTTCATTCTATCAATATAAGACAATTTATCTTGTGTGTATGGCAGACTACTAACTCACAAAGCAATGTGATTTGTTTTTAACGTAAACTTTACATGGATGCTAATAAGGGAAAATTAAATTATTAACTATTATATATATTAAATATTTTTAACTATCATATTATTACCTTCATTTCATTTTATCCATTCAAATAACTGAAATAGAATTCATGTATACGTACGACCAACCGTCTCCATAAATGATATAATTCACTTCCTATATTTTTCTTTAATTAATTACTATAAATAAATATATAATTAATATATATAATACTTATAAAATTTTAAAAAATTATTTATATTATGTAACACTGATCAAAATAAAATGACAGAAGAAATAAAACCAATACATGAATGAAAAATAAAGCACTTATTACCATAAATATATTTCTAACAATGAATTGTTAATAAAAATGAAATATATGTTCATAAGTAAATACTCTATGTTGTGATAATGTGTGTATAGATCTGAAATATATTTATTAAAATATTATATTTATTATAAAAGAGTTTCAAGCATTTAAAAATTAATTTTAGACTTAATGTAGATGATTTTAATCTCACTTTAATTTTCATGGGACACTTGCCAAATTCAACAAACTATTTTTGAGTCATGTATAACATACTACTGATTTTACTCTATGATTCAACTAAATATATTATGGGATCTAAAATAACCATATACTGTTCTTTATTTCATTGGGATCATGATTTAATTGATCCTATTGTGATATAATATTTATGTTATAATGTCACTGTTTATCGGGGTTGCTTTTGATTATGTTTCCAATAATTACATATTTTTAAATATCTATCAAGAAACTGATTTTTTTTTCAAATCGTATTATTTCATGAAAATAAAAAACTTCCATTTATTTTCAACCAATTATGTATTCAACTATTGAATATAATGTTTTTATGAAAAATTGACTTTTTTCTCTCTTTAAATGAAAATCCTTTTTCATCCACATCTATGATTTATACAAATGTTTATTGAATATTTTTACTAGTATGAAATGAATTATTATATATAATTTTTACACATGTTTTATGTTTTCAAAATTGGATTTAAAATAATCTTCTATTCATTTTCTCACTGAGGTTCTTTTGACTTTTTTTCCTAAAAGTTGAAAGGAATATTATGTTTAACATACATGAAGTAAATCGTATTTTCCACTTTCATGACCACTTAATTACAATAATATTCAATTAAATGTTTCTTATGTTATTTTTAAAGATTTTTTTTAATTTCATAAATTTGTTGTTTTTAAACGAATGATTTCAAAATAAGAATGATATTTTCCTAAAAAATATTCTAACTCATATTTTGAAATTATTTTCTACCTAAGATGACATCCTTTGATGTGACATAATATTTACAAGGGATATTAGTCAACAACACCAAAGTTATTTTTTCTATGGATATATTTTGTCTATTTTTAAAATATATTTATACAGCCCATTTCTTTTCCATGGGTCATGCTATGATTAAATGGAGAAATGTATATGAAATTTTTTTCTTTTCCACAGATTATAAAATATTAAATTGACTTAAAACCCATTTCTTTTAATGAGTTAATTGATGATGAATTTTTTAAAATAATATGGCATACAAAATTATTTTTTATGTGATAAGTCTGACCTATATCTTACACTAATATAATATGTAATAGTTAATGTTATATAATCTCAAAGGGTGAACATGAGGTCATCCAAAGACTTAAAGAGGGTAAATTGGAGTTTATCCCATGCCTGAATGATGGCACATGGTGGTATTCCCAATTCATAGATATTGTAAATTAAATTTTATCCCAATAAAAAAAAATTGTACACAGAATGTTATCTCAATCCCAAAGTCAGTATACGAGTTATTATCCCAATCCTTACATGTTATGAATGTCTCATTTGATATACTTGATATAAGATTTTAATTATTAATGTGAATGCCAATAATATATATCTTATGCTAATAATATATTCTCATGGATCATTTTATTTCATTACATTATGAATCGTGTCTTATGGACTTCCATGATTTATACAATGAATGAATTTTATAGCCTATGATATGCATGTTATGGTTTTTTTATTTATATTCTCATGTACCCATACCCATATTGTAATGTTATGTTTATATCTCCACTTTCTTAAATTAATGAAAATCTAAGCTCATCCTATCTTAGGTTTCCTTTCCCCAGGTAATGAGGAATGTTATTATGTATATAAAACATATGATGGGTGCTATATATGAAAAATATAGTTGGAGAAGTTGTAGTTCACCTATGAACCATTTGGTTATATTTTCGTATATGCACAGGAGCTAAACCAAATTGATTCTAGGATGGATTTTAATTTTATGTAATGAATATTCGTCTATTATGAAGATATTTCTTCGATGATAATTTCTTTTCCATATGAGGAGTGATAATAATATCTAAAATAAATTAAAAAATGAATCCCCTTTGTGTATTATAAAAATTTCTTCATCGATATACACAATCTTATGGAAATTTTCCTCATATTCATTGACATAAATTTTCATGTTATCATTTTATTTTATGAATTTCATGATCATTAAGTTCCTTTCAACTCCTATTACCTTTATTGAGATTCATAAATGATCCCATAATGTTTAATATTCTATATGAAAACTCCAGAACCATCACTTTAAATGATAATATTTTAATTTTATTCAATGTAGTTATATTCTTTATATTCACAATTAATGAACATTTTTTGTAAATATATTTTTAAAATATTTTCATTCCATTAATGAAAAAAAATAAAAAACTGTTATGAATATTTTAATTCATTTTTACTACATAAAAATTTTCATCAACATAAAAAATCAATTTATGATTATCCTTTGAAAAAAATATGATAATTTTCAATGCTAATTTCATAATCTGTGTGATAATTTTCTATAAACTAATCTAGAAATAAATGAAATTTCGGTCATTGGGATTTGACATCTGTTCCCATGATCTATTATAATCGATATTTTTCCTCATTTCATCTATAATTGAAATCTAATTCTCATGTGTAATGTTCTCATCCACATGATTTTATTAAACCAAAAACAAAAATATTTATTGAGTAGAACTTATCATGGTTATACAGTTTTTTAACTCAATTTTATTATTTCAATCATTATTTTTCTCCTCAAAATGTTTTCTATA
This sequence comes from Viscum album, assembly GCA_963277665.1. NCBI lineage: Eukaryota > Viridiplantae > Streptophyta > Magnoliopsida > Santalales > Viscaceae > Viscum > Viscum album. The sequence goes on from OY728162.1 coordinate 230,014,727, forward strand.
ACTTTTTAACATATCACTATCTTATATTGGTCCTTCTCCACTAATAGATTATTCATACTCATCTTTAGAACAATTAAAATATTTAATTTTATCCAAAATCACATTATGCTCTATGATACTATAGTTATGGGATTATTAAATATTATCATTAATTGGAAATGATATTTTTATGTTCATATTGTATTCAAAAACAATTTAATTATATTTTTGAAAAAAAAATATATATTATTATCATAAAAATGGTAACTCTGTCCAAAAGATGTCTATCAAAGAAATATCCATTCATATATCCTTTCATTTAACAATACAAAATGTTTTCCTTTAAACATGATATAGAATGGTACGTTGAACACCTTCATTTTCTTCAATAATATATTATCAAAAAACTATAACTCATATAGTATGTTAATATAATTGGGATATATTAATATCTCATCTTGATTCTAGATTATTATAGTTTATTTTTTCCCCTAATAGAATTTTTATGTTTTATACTTCTATATATTTATTATTTAATTTACACTATGAATAAATAATTACATTAAACCTATTTTTAATGTGTGTATGTAGAACCATATTCATTTCATATCCAGTAATTTATATAAAATCCCTTAATAATTTTATTCTTGTACTCAGATATATTTTATGATAGAAATAATTTATTGAAATAACCTAAAAGATTCTAAAAAATTGGGATAAATTTCTTCAATTTATCAAATTAATATTATTTACATGATCTAAAATAGGTATATATATCATATGAGTAAAGTTACCTAATAAAAATATAAAATAATTATCTTTATTTATCAATAATAACCTGATAATTCTGAACATATTTGAGGGTACCAACACAATATGTTTACATAACATAAATGGTTTTAATATTTTATGCTCACAAATATGGGAAGATGATCTTTAAAAAACAAAAACAAGTTTTCATTTATTTAAGTCCCCTTATATGTTATCATTCCATACTTCAAGATTATTATGGAACACTCATTATGTTATAAAATTAACTTGTTCCCATTATAAAATACTGCGAAACAAAAAATATGGTAAGCCTCAACCATTCAAGAATTGGAACATCACATTATTTCTTCTGAATAATATTGTTGAATCATATACCTTAGACATTGATTGACCAATGATTCTATAAAAATATAGAACATCGATTATAAAATTTTATGTCATTAAAAATATTTTTTATTTATATCATTTTTGATGTGAAACCACAAACATTTATCCATGTCTTCCATCATTTTAATTCTTATATGTTTCCTAAAATAGAATTTCTTGTTCTGGATTATTCATTCTGTTAAATTATTTGGAACTTATTTTCATAAAATACACTATAATCATGAAATAAAACTCATTAGAAGTAGTCCTGAATTGATCAAAAATTATAAATTTTTCATCATGATCTAATAAAAATAAATTTACTAATATATTTTCTCTTTTTGATGGATTTGTTTCCTAATTATTAGAAATTTTATATTTACACAACCACGAAAAAAACCTCTCATTTAGTGAGGGAGTGAGGGACCATCCTATTAATAATTATTTATAAAACTATACACTTAACAACAAAAATATATTCCATCATCCAAATCTACTAAATTTAAATTTTATGTATGAAATTATTTTCAATTTTCTCCTTATTGGAATCCAACTACATTACCATGATGATGGAATTAGGTTTCATCTCAATTAAAATATCATTCTCGACCATTTTCCTTAGTAATTTAAAATTCCACCACTGATTTTGGTATTGGTTGAGTCTAATTTAGTTGAATAAGTCATTATTATCTTTCCTTTATCACTATTTACATTTTTAGAATTAGAATCCTCAGTGTCCAATTTTTTTCACAGAACCATAAGGTAATCATTAGGATTTTTAGATTTTTTGGAATATTTACCTATAATTTTATTGTCACCATAAATTATGTTAACTAAATATTTAAACTCCAATTATTTTAATTTACTCATCGAATTTTTACATTGAAATAGAATATTGATAAGACCCATCACATCATTGTTATTTGAAATTAAATTCTAAATCGTATTCTATGGTTTTTTAAAAATAGTCAAGAATTTAATTTATATATCACCAGATTTAATTGAAATTAATTCCCATCACCAAATTACATTTTTTCTTAAACTCTTAATGGGATTTCCATAATGAATCAATCCCTATCATCATTGCATTCTTATCTCTTATAAATCTTTTATTTTGTTTAAATAAATGTATGGACTCCCCAAAATATTGAATCTATTTTGGTTTCTTCTCATCAGTGCATTTTTCTTCAGTAATCCCTCCTATTAATTACTGAGGCCTTATCATACTTTTTTTATTTTTTTTTAAAGGTTATTTTCCATTTTTAATTTGAGTATTATTTTTCTATTTCAATTTTTGTATCACATTGTGTGTTCACATGTTGGGTTAAAATCATTTTATACATTTCATCAACTGGATATTATTCTTAATTGTATAATAATCTATTATTGTGTCTTTTAGCCATCATAATCTTAGTTGATGATCTTTTATATTTATTTTCTATATCTTATACCTCTCTCTTCATAGGGTAACCTATGTAAAATTATCAATATAGTGATAAATGAATCTCTTAAATGGAATATTTCTTTGATATTAATATTTTAATCATCACATTTATTTTTATAAAAAAGAGATAAATTATTCAATGTCTATGGTATCATATCTATATCAGTTTCTTCCTTCTGAGATTTGTGCAACTCTCCATGATTTGACTCTTTTATTATATTTAATGTTATACACTTTTGTTATTTTTTTTATGAAAAATGTATTTTTATCTTCACATGTCACAAGAGATAAAAAATGATTGATTTTTATAATAGGTTACTATAATAAAATCTTGCTCCTTAGGGGATAAAATATTCACAATATATTTGACTCTGAGGTTTCTCATCAGCTTCTTCATTGTAGTATACTCATTATGATTGTAACCATTGATTCCAATTAATCAACCTATTTTCTCGACCTGAATGGATTATTCAACCTTATATTCGCTTATCAAATTTTGATATCATCAATTTGAAAAGATAATTTTTATAATTGAAACATAGTCACCTATTTGTATTCTCGATGGAAATCCTTGATTTTTCTTTAGATTCCCATTTTTATTCATTTAAATAACTCATGTAAAATATTTATATGATATAGATATAAGTTAAAAATGAAATCTACGCATTGTATTATATATTCTTCAAATAATGAACCATGTTTTACATCACTATTTAGAGAATATTAACAGCATACATAATGAAGTAAAGAATTTTCAGTTTGAGTGAATGAAGATTTGAAATTATCCTATTTCTACCAGATGGAATCAATTTTACTAAAATATAAAAACGCCATTTCTATTGATAGTGGTCAAATAATCCATGTACATCATTGATTAATGATATAGAAAATTTGAAAAAATTAGACCGTTTCAAAAATCCTACGTTGAACTAGTGGTCAAAAATTTCTATAAAATAAATTGAATGTAATTATATATTGAATGAAATGAAATTTATTTTCTATAAATACCACTCTAATAATAAAATTTATATATTATATAATAAAATTATTTTAAAAAATCATTATGTAATATGGCTCTAATATATTTTTATAATTATTATAAAATTAACTCCTTGAAAGAAAAAATCTATAGTCAATGAGACTTTATTCTGTATTGTTAGGACTTGGAGAGAGTATACCATTACAATGGGGTGATAGGATAAGGGATCCCAAAATATTAATCAAATTTAAATAATAATATTCTCATTCATTATTATTGTAAAACAATATTGATTTTGATGATGTGATGGAAATAGAATGAGTGAGATAGAACACACATGGACAGAAGGTTTTTATTAAGATTCACTCACACTTATTATTAGTTTCATAATATATGGAATTGGGACTTGGTATAAACCCATATTATTCTCCTAAAAATTCCTAATAAATCTCTCATAAAATTATCCTTGAATTAGTGTCTCAGTCTTTGTTTTTCATTTAAATGTTTTTTAATGGGAGACTTTAATTTATTTATTTTCATAAATGAGTTGGGTATGACTCCTTTTTATATGGTATGGTCTCCATAATCTAATGATATAGAATGAGGAATTATTGATATCTTCATGTATCTTAATATATTTTTATAAAGCTTCAAATTTTAACCCATACATTATAGTATGAAACTGAGAATTTAATCAAAATAAATGATCCACCAAATTTCTCCTATTAATGTCATTATGAAATAATGACAATACTCTCGAGAGGAATTAGTCAATTCACCACATATTGTTGCATGATCTATTTCATTATTCTAAGAAATCCTCATAACCCCAAAAATTACAAAACACCTAATCATCTAAGGGTGGCATCCACATCATGGTCTAATTCTCCTTATCTAATTAAATACATAAATGTGGCTCGATTATATCTATTATGATGTGATTTAACACGCATTTTATGACATTATACCAATATTAGAGTAACTCTACAAAAAAAACATGGGGTATTATCACACTACTATAATAATAGTCCCCATACTGTAACCAAATTTATTATATCTTGATCAATATTTTATGAGATTAATAAATTTATAAATAGGAATTAAGAAGGGGTTCTTCCTACTCATGTCACGTTAAATATTTTAACATTTTAGATTAACTCTATTTGATTATAGTGTGACTACATACTTCATTAATTTATTGTAAAACTATGTCTAATCTCAACTCATTCATTCTTATATATCTACAGTTAACTCTAAGGTTTATGTAACTCATTACATAACCTATTTCCATTGAATAAAAAATTAAAAACAAAAAAAATGATGAATAAATTATTCTCCTCAAATAAGTCATGGAATGAGTTTAAAAAATATGTTTACTAAATAGAAAACATGATTAAGGAATGGAGAATTATAGAGAACTGTATCCCTCAATGTGTGAACAATATAATATTGACCATGTCTTAATTGATATATACTCAACTCAAAAAAGATCACCCTTTATAATTTCATCTTTATGGGTATTCTTCAAGATTAATTATCTCAAAGGGAACATTAGTTAGTAAACATGTCTTTTAATCCATGTAAAAAGTATATTTTTCACTCTTCCTTCTTACGACATGACTTTTTTTCCTAGATCTTGATGCTCGTCAATTGAAAATTCATACTTTAAGGGGTCTGTATTTCTATTTGATGTTTACACTATATATTAAATGACCCTTTCCCGATGTGGTACTCAAAACTATTCCTCATACAATGACATGTAAGGGTAATATATTTATTCTTAATAGCTAAATAGGGAGGGTAGTTAGTTATATGGCATAAATAATTGGGATACATGACCTTAATTAAAAAATATGTTCCATATCATTTCCATAGTGGTTCAAATTTTTTCCCATTATAAATAATTATAGTCTTTAGGTCAAAGTATATCTTGATAAAAGATATTTCCTACCTAGAATAACTACCTCACTACTTAATTTTCCATAGGGATCATTTACCATTAGTGAAAATGCCATCTTGCAAAGTGGTTGAGATTTATATAAAGTATATTCCACCCATAAATTCTCTCCTCACCTTTGTGGGAGTTAGAATATGGCCTCCTAAAATGACATTTATCTTTCATGCTTTGATTCATGTAAGCCACATAAGAGGGTGGATAGTCCCATTTCATGAACCATAGGGAGTTATATATTTTTGTTACAATATATTTGATATATATTCATTAAAATATATAGAATAATAAACTTATCCATGACTAATCTTTATATTTACATTGTAAGTGAATCTCAAAATAACAAATATTCATTGATTCAAATATAGAAGATCAAAATGATTGTGGAAATTTGTGTTTTGATACCATTTGTTTTGTCACCAAATTTAGAGCAACCAAACTTATAGGGGTGAATCATTATAGAAAACCTTTTAATTATTTAACTATTTATATATTTTACATCTTCTCATATTATCATGCATGAATATTATATATTTATATCACCACCAATTTATATAAAAAACATGACTATAAAAGAAAGAAACAAGGAACATATAGAATTATTAATAAGTATAATGTTTAATCTAGATGGAATCTTAATCGATATAAAGTAATTATTATAGAACTTAAATACTACATCCATTTTATTATCATGAGAAGTATATGAATGGGTAAATCCGCAAACCAATATAACTTTCACCAACTAGGTTATATACAAAATACTAACCGATAAATAAATCACCCATATAGTATTCCATGAACTGTAGAACTAAATAGGACTACCACTTCGAATACAAGATTTGACATTATCCTCATTGAATAATGATCAGTAAAAAAATATTCTCTTATATACTATCCATGAAATCATATTCTTATTTTGTAAGTATCATTCACATGTGATGGATCATCCATACAAAAATCATAATATCTATCTCAATTATTCATAATTCAATATGTTATAAATACATACTAAGAAAGGTGTCTCACTATTCTATAATGGTGGATATATTCAGTGTCAAATAAATCAACCACTCCATCTCTTAATCTTAATATTTTGAAACACATAAATTGATATCTTGTTATATTATTAATATTTATCTCATTATTTTGTATCTATTGATGATAATTTAACATCTGATTGTCTATAAAAACACAAAGTTTATTATTCCATTTATGAATGAGAACATGCATATACATACTATAGAGTGAGTCATACAATCACGGAGAAAAAACATTCTAGATTTATTAAAATGATATCATTGAGAATCAAAATTTATTTAAATTATTATGAGGAATATTTTTCTAAAAAAAATATATATCTTTACTTCTCTTTCCCAATTATTCCTCTAAATATCAATCATTTTTCAAATAGATAATCCTTATTTAATATATGATTTCATCAATTTTATTCTCTAGATATTTAGTTTTAGTAATTCATATATTATAGAAAACAATACAAATCAGTTAGAAGTTATCAATTATCATATTATTGGTCCTAAATAAACTTTTAAAAATTTTGGTACATTTTAAGAATACTAATTATCATACATTACATTTTGATATCTCACATATCACATGAAAACAATTATGTAGCATCCACCATATTTTACATATCACATAAAAAGAATCTCTTTTTCGATATTTCTATACTCTATTATAAATTATATATCATCAGGTAAGATAAATCTAAAATTTAGGGTATGTTACATATCATAGTAAAAAAATAATATAAAATTACTTACTCATGCACTATAAATACACATTTATATAAATTACATTTCCATTTTACATAAAATCAATAAATATAATATTTTCAAGATTTATTCACAAGATTTCTCAACTTCACTCCAATCAATATCAGTGATTAAATTAAAAAACCTGGAAATTACTTTGATAAATCATAAAAAATCTATAAGTATTTTTAGCAAAATTTATATTTAATTTTGACTATTTATAAGCTGCATCCTTTTCAAATAAACCCATAAAATATTAAAAGATTATTTCTAATTAATTTTACCCAATTTTAGAAACATTTCATTTTCAAAAACACAACTTCATCATAATTGAATTATTTATAAATTTCATGAATCATTCATGATAATCAAATAGATGATCTCGCATCTGTCTCCACACATTTTATTCATCAAGAACAATAATCCATGGAAAACTTCATCAAAGCTTATAATTATCATCATTTGATAACCTTTTCAATCATATAAACTATGATCATATCTCTTCTATTACTTTTTATTAACATTACTCTTTCACCCTGATAATGATAACCTAATAGGATGTCAAAACACCATTCTTCATGTTCTTATTCAGTCATCATACAATATTTACTACTCATAATATATTGAAAACATTCATAGAAAATTTTATCTCCACTTTCTCCACATCAACACTTGGGAACATAAAACTTATTATACATTTCTCTTCTCAATACATATTATTAGGAACTCTTATTTTTCATAAATATAAAACCACAACAATGGATTTGAAGACCCCAAAAAAGTTTAATTTTTTAAATTATACGTATATATATGACAATATAGTGACATTCATATACAAATATAATTAATAATATATAGAGATATAGATCAATAATATATATATATATATATATTCATTTACACATGAAAAAATAATATATCAAACATAATATAAAACAACATTAATTTGATAAAACAATTAATTATTTTATTTTATTATTTAATCTAATCGTGTTAAAATAAAAGAAAATGTGATCTCATGAAAGAAATATAATTCCCATTCATTCAATACTAAACCTAAAACATCTAATTCATATACAATGTTGACTATTAGTGATATAACAAGATCCAATATATTATTTCTAATATATAAAATCAATATTGAGAAAATAATAACAAATTAGTTTTTCTCCACTAATACTACATTTTATATCTAGGTTTATCTGAGGTAGTAATAAATTATGTTTGTATAAAAATCACACTATAATGAAAATAAATTTAGAATGAATCATAGAATTGCATCATCACAAAAAATTGACATGTAATTTTTTATGAAATTATATACCTATATTATTGTTTCATTTTCATTACATTCATCATTTTCAATAATTAACAGATAAGATATCACATTACCATTGTCATTGATTTATGATTCAAAGGGATAAATCCACTATAAATATCAATTCATGATCAAAAAATATCCAAACACAATTTTTGACCTCTCAGATTCTATAGAAAATGAATTGATTACATTATGATGTTTGCTCATTATTGTATAATGAAATATATTATTTCTCTCCCTATAAACTTGAGAAAAGTTTATGAACTCACAATAATTCTTTATCTGTTCATGTTGAGGATAATAGATTGAAAAAATTAATTTCAAATTGCATGATTATTTTTTTTATTTTTTATAATGTATGTTATCATTAAAAGTATAACAATAAATTTCACTCTTCTAATTTAATCCTAATAAAAGCACCATGAAAAAATTCAATTTAATTATAATAAGACAAAAATTATTTTTCGGGATATTAAAATTGTTATTGAAAACACATGTAACATGTCTCTTAAATAACTATTATTCACTAAATGAATGCCATGAGTCCCTCTGTGAAGAATATATGAATAACATAGAAATCCAATTAAATAAAGTCATTTATATGAATTAAAACAACATGAAATATTGTAATAAATACTAAATTATTTCTTTTAAGGGACCTATGACATCCTATAATCTGTTGATTATATTAAACAAAAATTAATAAAATTAATATTACCAAATAGTTTATGAAAATCCATGTTCACATTTTATTAAATGATAGTAAAATAATTAAGATCTTAGGTTAAATAAATTATTTTTATGAAAACCCCTGTAACCTATATAATAAATAATAGTAGAACAAATTTTCTTATTTTAAGAAAACTTATAATATATAAATATTATCACTAAAATAAATATATTTATTTATTTTAATGATAAAAAAATAAACTAAACATTTCACATCACTAAAATAATAATTTTTATTATTATAGGCAACTAGAAATGATCATATATAATTTCCTCAATATATATATATATATATTATGTAATGTTATATATTTTTATTAGAATATTGTGTAAATTAGAATCAGGAAAAATATATTACCAAACATTGAATAATAATATATTCATCACCAAATGATGAAAGAAATAATATATTTTTTACCATGTGAAAAATATTTGGTAGAATTAAAATAAAAAATTATTTCTATGAATAATCATATGATTGAATTTATGATCAATATATTTTGAATATACATTCTATATAATGTTAAAATAATGTTTTTATCTTAAACTAAATAGTCTATTTAATTATTAATTTTTTAGACAGACTTAGTGAGTTTCACTCTAGGCACATTTCATAATTTATGATGGTCCAAAACATAGACCAAGGGTATTATCTTGTAAAAAATTGTGGACCCATCCCAAAAGACGACTCTTTACAATTTATTCATCTTATTGAAAGTTATTATATAATAGAACACAACATTCACTATATCTCTCATCAAGTAGGATTGATACACAAGAAATCTTAGTATATATTTGATTTATTGATCCATGGTTTTTATAAATGGGTTTCCCAAGATAGTCATGGATATTGAATTTATTTAAACCCATCCATTTCATCAAGATTTAAGTGATATCTTAATCTATTAACTTAGAAGGGGTAACTTTTATCATGACTATTCAATTAATTTCATATTACTTATGATGTACATAATGAATGAAACATCAAAAGATTAATATGTCAATATGATATTCAACCATATATAAAATTGAAATATGTATGATATATAATAATAAAAATATTAATACTAAGTAACAATACACACACTATTTGTAAATAATTCCAATGAGACATATAAATTGAGAAATTTCTATAGTTGGTTTTCTATTACGAAAATCCTTTTTGAGATCTCCAAATGTGAGTTTGATGATAAGATATCCGAAAATATTTTGAACCCAAAAATCTAACTATCATACATTATCCAATCCTTATTAGTATGATGTATTTAAACTATATGAAATATTGCTTAAGAATATCACATTATCATCATTAGGTTTTAATATAAAGTGGAATTTAAAACCCACATTGATTCCTTAAATACACCATGTACATTAGCACGTTAATTTAATGAAAAATAAAAAACATCATGATATATGGATATGTATTTATAGAAAAAACTATATTACAGATGTTTTAAAATAATTTACTAGAAATAGTTATTTCAAAGCGACCAACATCAACAATCATAATGGAAACTCTAGTCTAATGTTGGTGGTGTTCCCATTGAAAATAAATATTGAAAATGAAATTGAACATCATGGGAATCTCTCATGAAAATCTAGTAGTCCTCCCAAATAATTAATGGAAAATACTTATTACCTAAAGTAAATGATAGGATAATAGTTCTCATACTAGGCTAGAGTAGATAACGTTATCCCAAAATACATTCCTATTAATGGTTAATCATGATGTATTCTAACAGATATAGTATGATTCCCTCTAGATATATCTAATTATTTCAATAAAATTTCATTAATGAATCATTTATATATATATTGTTATATTTTAATTATATATTATATATTCCCATAATAGATGATGTGATTTAAAAAAATTAACATGACTTAGGGAATAATTATCAAAATATGAGCCCTTCTTAGAACATAGTTGTTTTCAATATCAAATTGGATTGAAATAAATAAATCCTTATAAAACAAAACACAATGATCGGAATATCATAAATTCAATCTTCGATAAACAAATAAACATTTGATCATCAATAGTTTTACATTATTAGTTGAAATATAATTATAAAATATTTTCCATAATGAATGTTGAAGATAAAAAGTAAAAGAACTGGGAGACAACTCCCTGTTTCTATTTATTAGTTGTCATGACCTGACACTACCCAGATCAAGCCACAACTGCCCCAAGCCTGCCTCCATAGGCCAGGGGCTGGCGACAAGTGCCGAAGGCTAAAAAACTCGGGGTGGCCTTTTCCTGAGTACCTTTACACACACACATGTAGCACACTCAATGAAAAAGTGCAGAGTAAAAGAAAAGGCAAGTAAAGAAAAAGGGAAATTGCTATAAATAAACCACAAAGTGCATCGACCTATAAAAGTAAAAAGTAAATGATGAGGTAAAATGAAAAAGAAAAGGGGCAAACACTTGCCCAACCAGAAAATTCCACAACCCGGCAACAGGTAAACAAAAGAAAAACAGCTGGAAGGGTCCCCCACCTGGAACCCGACTCCGACCACCGTACATGGTCTAAGCTCCCGATCTCCTAAGCTCCGCTAATATCACGGACATCCTGTCTATCTTCTGTAACGGAACACCAAGTGAGGGTAAAGCCCAAGCAGGGGTGAGTATAAAAATTCTTAGTGGGATGCCTCGAAGGCTCGAGGGAGCAACAAAGGAGGTGCTGAAGAGGTGAGCAGTAGATCGAATAGGGAGAAGTAAAGAAGTACAACCGAAAGTGAAGTAAAGTGTACAGATCAACCCAACAAGAGGTAGGAAGTAGACTCGTCCAAACGCAAGGAGCTGGAAACAGTGAGAAGATTAAATTACCATTGAGTCTTCGCTACCTATAGCATGAGATTAGACTCGCCCAACCACGAGAAGCTAGACACGGAAAGCACGTGGCATACCCAGCGTGTCTTCACCTCTCCTGGAGGTAGAGTAACCAAACCTAATAAGTGGGTACTCGAACAGGGTATATACATATATATATGCTCAATCAAGAAGCCCGAACAAGACTATAAGGGAATCTCCATCCCATAGCTCAGCCCAAGAAAAGTGAGTCACCAATAGTCCCAGAAGTAAAAACCATTGATGCCTAGCATCCTACACGTTTGCCCCGAACTACAATTCAAGGGGATCAAATCACCACACCTCGAACTATCCTCTTTGGGCGGCACTGACTCTCCCGCATGGTTTTAGGTCGCGTAACAAGGATGCGTCTCGGTGGGGAAAGTTCCCCTCATACTAGAGAGTTCCAGGTGAAGTCAAACCACACCTCGTCATTGTCACACAGTCGAGAGGTCTGCTCAAAATCCAAGCTGCCACATCACTGACCCGTACATCCAAGGGTCCCGCTCCTGTAGTCATGGAGAAAAGCCACAGACTAGCCTCATAAGAATGGATGAGTCTGGAATGTCAACGGGTGACCCACTTCCCATACCTGCTGGAGGGTAAACCCTAATACATCATCAGGAGACCCACTGCCCAGCCCCACTGGAGGGTAGACCTAGAATAAGTCGACAGGTGACCCACTACCCAGCCGTGCTGGAGGGTAGACCTGGAACTAGATGAAAGGTGACCCACTGCCCAGCCCTGCTGGAGGGTAGACCTTAAGAGGTCGTCGGGTGACCCACTGCCTAGTCTCTACTAGAGGGTAGACCATAAGAGTGTCGGGTGACCCACTGCCCAGTCTCTGCTGGAGGGTAAATCCTAGAAGATCAGTGAGCAACCCACTGCCCAGTCTCTACTGGAGGGTAGACCCAGAATTGCTCTGGAAATCCCTATTGGATGACACAACACTGGCCAACAGAACTCAGAGTGGGTATCGTGCAACCACCCAACTCCAGAACAAAACCAGGGGAAACCACTCGACCCTGCTGATCTAAACCATCATGAATAGGAGGACCCTCTATATCACTGGAGGTCAAAGGTACACAAATCAGAATATGACACGCACATGGGGCCCACATGACGTGTGGCCCCAAACCAACTCCAACCAAGCACACAAACATTCTCAGGTACAAACAACCACATATACCTCCCAACATTCTCGCATACTCTCAGAGTATTCCACGTCTCCATACCAAAGGATAACATACACATGGCCCCCAACATCAACGCGAGGTAGTAATCGTATCAAATCCAACATTCCACCTCAACGGCTGAGGCACGTCCAACAAAAACTCTTCATGCATTACTGCACTCACATGGGAGTGCACGTGATCTCACGCCAAGGGTTCACTTCCGAACACAACAAGAAGAACCGCCACCGGAGCACCTTTCATATTTCTACATTTAATAAGATCATGTAAGAGGCTCCACTCTCCTGAACAGATTAAACCATTGTAATCCTCATGAAAAAACACGCGAGATGGACTACTTACACGCCCGAAATGGTCAACCGGTTAAAAAGGTACTATTCACTGAAACCAACCCGTGTGGGGCCCACCCCAAGATCCCGCAACTGAACAAACAAAGCACACCACTACGATCTCCTCAGAAAAACACATGGTATTTACAACTCAATCGCCCAAAATGGACACCGGGTGAAAAATGTAATATTCACCATAGCCAACCCGGGTGGGACCCACACCACTATCTCGAAAAAGGTCGGGCGAACTGCGCCATCATGAAGCTCTCGTAAAAACACGTAAAAAATACTATTCATCCGCCCGAACGGACATCTGATGGAAAAAGTCACAATACACTGCACACAGCTCAAAAGACGGCACGTGGGGCCCACGCCTCAACTCCAACTTCATCGCCTGAAACCACCCTGGTCAACCTCATCTCGATTCCAGGGCCACGACGCCACTGACAACACCTAAAACAGACTACGGATGTAGAATCTTTTACTCCCCGCATTATACGCAAACAAGGCCCTGTGGGGCCCACACCTCATGCCCGAATCTAGGCGGGCGGATTGCACCGTTGCAATCCCCTATGAAAAACACACTGAATGCAGTGCTCAAACACCCCAAACGGATGTCAGGTGGAAAAAAGACATTTCATCTTAAAACGTTTGAACTAGGCCCTACAGGGCCCACACTCTATCTCCAACCCGATCACTTCAGAATGCATCTCAAAAAGTCCACACGAGGACTAGGGTCACGCTGCTGCTGACGACGCGTCAATCGGACATCCCAAAAAAGAGTTAGGTCCAACGCAACAATTAATTAATTAATTAATTACTCACATTTGTCGTTTCATTCCACCGAGCAATGAAACCAACTCGAAATGGTTCTGAAAGAACTTTGGAAGGACCGTCACAGCTCTGGAGCCATCGCGCCTCTGACGGCACGTCAAACGGACGTCCGACTCGCGAGCCGCATCCGTCGCAACATTAATAATAATTTTTTATTATTAAATTAATGCGTTTTGGATAACTCGACTTTGGGGATAGAGCCAAAAAAAACCCCAGGACTTATCTTAAAAAAGGCTCGTTGACAATACGATTCCGCAGCCACAGACGGCGCGTCAAACGGAGGCGCCGTTTGGAAAATATGGCCCCCCAAATATAGGGGGGCCAACCGGGCTGGTCTAGACCGGCCTGCCCGGTCCTGGAATGTCGGCCTATGGCCCAGCCGCAGGTCCGGTCCATCATGTCGCGGCCTGATGGCCACGGCCTTCCTCAAGACACCGAACCCGAGTGGGTCCGGTTCTTCCCAACTAACCGGCCAGGTGCCCGGTCCTCGATGACACCCAGTAGGACCCGCGCGGCACGGGTCCTGGTTTGCTTCTCTACCCCCGAGGTCAGCGCCTTGGGGCTACCTCCACCGACCGCGACAGGCGCCTCCGATGCCAACAACTCCCACAGCCGACGCCGCCTCATTGTCCCGGCCCTGCACCGCCACGGACACCCGGCCTCGCACTGGCTCCCCTACGCCGCCTGCGCTCGACTGCGAGCCGCCTCGCCTAGGAGACTATCGCCGCCTGGCCTTAGGAGCCCTGCCGCGACGCCGATCCTCCGTGCCGGCATACTGGCACCGTCCGACCGCGGAGTCGACCCCCACTCGGCCTCACCCTCACCGACGCCTTATGATGCCGCCCCGGACTGCCGCTGAGCCGGCTCGCCTGAACCCTCACCAGACCTTCATGGTCCAAAGGAAAACACCAAACCCACAAGCTTCGACATGTGATTACGATCTCAGATATCAATTCCGAAAAGAGCGATGGAAAGCCCATAAAATATACTACAAGATTATAGGATTTTCTTGAAGAAATAGATACAATTAGATGCTATAAATTGGGAACAAAGTTGGTGCAAGAATTTAAAAACTCAAAACGAAAACTCCTACTTGTTGGGAGTAGCCTGGAGCTTTACCGGCGATCCTCCAGAGCTACCGCACCCCGTCAGAGCTGTCATACCTCTCTGGAGAGGTGTAGGAGGAGGTCTTGAGGAGGAGATCCTTAATTGGGAGTGTTCTCCAGAGGAGGGGAGGAGGATAAGGGGCGAATAGAGGTTATAAATAAAATTAATTAAAATGTTTAATTAATTAAAACCCCTCAAATGACCCGCATCTAAAACCTCCGGCGTGGTCAAGATTAAGCCACCCATAGGGTAAACACCACCTCCCGAGTACAATGGCAGTCTCAGAGTTTTAATCCGAGGCCCCGTTCAAAATTTATAAAACTCAACGCCCGTGGCCGCCAAATTATGAAAACGCCCCCGGGGCCATTTTTCAGTAAAGGCCCACGCCCACGAAACTTATACCCCTCCTAGGGTAAACGGAACATTCCAGACTCAACGGTGCCCTCAGTTTTCCAATCTGAGAGATTGTTTAAGAGATACTTGAGTTTAACCATTAAACAGATAAATTAATTATTTAATTTATCCATTTCACATTCCGAAAGTGAGCGAGGGGTCCAAACATCCCGCGCTGACATGTTTTTTGTCATTCCTAGGGTAAACACCCAATTCTGGACCCATCCATACACTCATATTTAGGATTCAAAGCACTATTTATGAGTTATCACATTTATTTGGCATTCCTAGTGTGAACACACTGAAAACTTAATTCTGGCCTCACCGGGGTTTGGAATCTCACGCCGTCTGAAGGCACTGCTCTGGAATAATATCAAGAATATTCCAAAGTCTTTTATAGAAAAAACCAGGTTCTTACATCATTCCCAAATTTATGATTATTTCCCTGAAAATCAAAACTAGGGAATAACTTAGGGTACTAAGCCCACACCTGGCTCTCCCGTACCCAGAAGAAATCTTGCATAGTCCCGTGTCATCGCAAACAAACCAAAGGGTCGGATCTGTTCTCGCGAGGTCTGCCCTTGCCGATGGCTTGCATAGGACCACGCACACATCTCCTTAGATAAGCCACATGGTATATGTCGTGCACCCACTCCAGACATTGGGGTTTGGGCAAGGCAGTAGGGAACCTCGACATCCCTTCACACGATCTCAAATGGCCCGAAGGCCTTCGAGCGTAGCTCACCACCCTGACAAAACCCCTACGTCGCAAACCATGACTGGAATCTCCATTTGGACCTGGGATGAAGCCCGTGGATTCCCTCCTTCACAATATCCATATGGTGAAACACATAAGGATATCTGGTCATGCAAGGTTTCATAGTAGATGTCCCACAACCAAGTCTCTCTTACATGTTCAAAAGGCGAAGGAGTCGACACCATCGACTAGAGAAAAAGGACCCATGTTTTTTTACCTTACCTACACAGGGTTACACCGATGCCCCGTGCCACCCTAGTAACAACTCAAACAAGGATATGGGAGAAAATCATTTCACACACTTATATTATCAATTCTACTACAAAAAGTACAAGAGCTGTATAGCGTACCTCTTACCACTTCATGCTCTGCAAGATCATAGACATCCAAAGCTCGCGGCTGTCCGTGGTTCCAAATGTCAGCTCCCAGAGCCTGACGTGGACTTCCATGTGGGGATGGAGAGACCTCGTAAGGTCGTCTCCCACTACCAGCTCCTCCTTCTCCCCTATTATCACTACCTCTATGGTAACTACTCCGATCATGATGATGCCTCTGTCGTGGTGGTGCACCTGCCGCCTACCCGATGCTCTCTGCATGCCTGGTCGGGCAGTCCCGTGCCAGGTGACCTCACCCATCGCAAGCATAGCACCGACTCTCTTCAGGTTTCACTGGTGCCCTCTAGCACCACTTTGGTGTGAGACCATTCCCCTGAGTCCAGTTGTCATAAATACACGTGCGTTGAGGTTCTTCTTGCCGACGCCCGCTAGTTGCGGCTGTCGTCTCGGCTCCAACGTGTCTTCTGACACCACCAACTCTAGAACGTTACAGGAAGCTTTCTGTCACTAGCACCTGCTCTAGCACCCAGGGATATGTGGAAATGCCCAATGGTACTATGATAGCATGAATCTCTTGGCGGAGACCCTGCTCGAACTTCTACGCTCAGATGTTTTCGTCATGGACCAAGACTGAATAAAATCTTGTACGGTCTGTGGAACTAGCCACGTACTCAGCCACCGGCATCCCTCCCTGCTGAAACTGAAGGAGATCCTAAATCCGAATGGAGTGAAAGAAGGAGGGGAAAATGCATCACAAAACAACAACAGAAATTCGTCACATGAAAGCAAAGACTCATCAAGAAACTGAGTCACCCGACTCCACCAATGCCAAGCTGCTCCACGGAAAAGGTTGGCTGTCAAAGCCACTCTCTGATCTGCCGGTGTTTGCACAATCCTGAAAAGGTGAACCATTGTCTCGAGCCAAACCTCTGCTGCCTGAGGTTCTGGCTCACCACTGAACCTCAGCGGTCTCTGCCGCTGGAACTCACAGAGCACGCTGAAGCTCATCCTGCTCTGCTAAAGCTGTCTGCTGCTCACTAGGTGGGGGTGCTGCTACCGTCCCACCCGGGGAAACGGGCTCGCATGATGGGTCCTGGACTATGGCCTCATAGCTCACAGGGTCGTCGTCACGAACCAAATCTAGTATCATAACTGGCTGTCTTCATGGAGACATCATGAATATTATTAAGGAGTGTCACGATCAGATGAGCATATATGTATATACCAATAACAACGATGGGGAGATGACTCAAGAAGGACAGTCAAAGACTCAATTCTATGTGATGCACAAACCAAATTTCCCTGCAAAGAGTGTCTCAGCATACCGAGTCAACAAGTGGGTTATCAGGGTCATGGTGAATGGATACGTCGGCTACTGCACCATCACTGGACTCCCTGGCCTGAGAGCCTCTCTCGAGACACGTTAACATTGTTGCCATAAATCCCAACAAATTCCTTTTTAGGGACATCCAAACAACGTCCCAAGGAACGAATTACCAGAGATACCACTTTTTCATGACCCAGCCCTGCCCGGCTCGAGACGCAACTACCCCAAGCCCACTTCCATAGGCTAGGGGCTGGCGACAATCGCCGAAGGCTAAACAACTCGGGTAGGCCTTTCCCTGAGTACCTGTACACACACACACGCAACACACTCAATAAAAAAGTTCAGAGTAAAAGAAAAGACAAGTAAATAAAAAGGGAATCTAATATAAATAAACCAAAAAGTGCATCGACCTCTAAAAGTACAAAGTAAATATTGAGGTAAACTGAAAAAAAGGGCAAACATGCGCCCAACTAGAAAAGTGCCACAACCCAGCAACAGGTATACAAAATAAAAATAGCTAGAAGGGTCCCCCACCTGGAACCTGACTCCGACCACTGTACTAGGTCCAGGCTCCCGATATCCTAAGTTCCACTGATGTCACGACCAACATGTCTGTCATCTGCAAGGGCACACCAAGTGCGGGCAAAGCCCAAGAAAGGGTGACTATAAAAATACTCAGTAGGATGCCCCGAAGGCTTGAGGGAGAAACAAAGGAGGTGCTGAAGAGGTGAGAAGTAGATCGAACAGGGAGAAGTAAAGGAGTACAACCAAAAGTGAAGTAAATAGTACAGCTCAACCCAACAAGAGGTAGGAAGTAGACTCGTCCAAATGCAAGGAGCTGGAAATGGTGAGAAGATGAACTTCTCGTTGAGTCTTCGCTACCTATAACAGGAGAGTAGACTCATCCAACCATGAGAAGCTAGACATGGAAAGCACGTGGCATACCCCAGGTGACTTCGCCTCTCCTGGAGGAAGAGTAACCAATCCCACGAAGTGGGTAATCGAACAAGGTATATACATATATATATGCTCTATCAAGAACCCTGAACAAGACCATAAGGGGATCTCCATCACGTAGCTCAGCCCAAGAAAAGTGAGTCGCCAACATTCCCATAAGTAAACACCATCGATGCCCAGCATCCCACACATCTGCCCCAAACTACAAGTCAAGGGGCTCAAATCACCGCACCTCGACACTATCCGCATTGGGAGGCACTGACTCGCCCGCACAGTTTTAGATCGCATCACAAGGACGCGTCTCGGTGGGGAAAGCGCCCCTCATACTAGAGAGTTCCAGGTGAAGTCAAACCACACCTCTTCACTGTCACACAGTTGAGAGGTATGCTAAAAATAAAAACTTCCACATCACTGACTAGTACAACCAAGGGTCCCGCTCCGGTAGTCATAGAGAAATGCCACAGACTAGCCTCATAAGAATGGCTGAGTTAGGAATGTCAACGGGTGACCCACTGCCCTGCCCTGGTGGAGGGTAAACCCTAAAACATCATCTGGCGACCCACTGCCCAGCCCCGCTAGAGGATAGACCTAGAATAAGTCGACCGGCGGCCCACTGTCCAGCCTTATTAGAGGGTAGACCTGGAACTAGACGACGAGAGACCCTTTGCCCAGCCCTGCTGGAGGGTAGACCCTAAGAGGTCATCAAATGACCCACTGCCCAGTCTCTACTGGAGGGTAGACCCGAAGATAGTCGAGTGACCCACTACCCCATCTCTATTAGAGGGTAAACCCTAGATGGTCAGTGAGAAACCCACTACCCAGTCTCTACTGGAGGGTAAACCAGAAGAAGTCGATGAGAAACCCATTGTCCAGTCTCTACTGGAGGGTAAACCTGGAACTGCTCTAGATATCCCTACTGGATGGTACAACACTTTCCAACAGAACTCGGAATGGGTATCGTGCAACAACCCAACTCCATAATAAAACCAGGGGAAACCACTCAACCCTGCTGATCTAAACCATCATGAACAAGAAGACCCTCTATGTCGCGGGAGGTCAAATGTATGCAAAGAAGAACACGAAACGCACATGGGTCCCACATGACGTGTGGCCCCAATCCAACTTCAACCAATAGCACAAACGTTCTCCGGTATAAACAACCACATGTTCCTCCCAGCGTTCTCGCATACTCCCAGAGTATGCCACATCACCAACCCAAAGTATAACATACACATGACCCCCAATGTCAATACGGCGGTGTAATCGTATCAACTCTAACTTTCCACCTCAACAGCTGAGGTATGGCCAACCACAACTATTCAAGAATTACTTCACTCACACGGGAGTGCACGTGATCCCACGCCAAGGGTTCGCTTCCAAACACAACAAGAAGAACCCCCACCGGAGCACCATTCATATTTCCACATTTAATAAGATCATGTAGGAGGCTCGACGCACCTAAAAAGATTACACCGTTGTAATCATCATGGAAAAACATGAGAGATGGACTACTTACTCACCCAAAACATTCAACCGATGAAAAATGTATTATTTACTGTAACCAACCCGTGTAGGGCCCACCCCATGATCCTGAAACTGAACAAACAGAGCACACCACTATGATATCCTCGGAACAATACATGGTATTGACTACACAATCACCCAAAATGGACACCTGGTGAAAAGATACTATTCACCGTAGCCATCCCGGGTGGGACCCACACCACTATCTCGAAAAAGGTCTGGCGAACTGCGCCATCGGGAAGCTCTCGAAAAAACACGTCAAAACGACTATTCATCCACCCAAATGGACATCTGATGTAAAATTCACAATAAGTTGCAAACAGCTCAAAAGACGGCCCATGGGGCCCACACCTCATCTCCGGCTTCATCTCCTGAAACCACCCTGGTCATCCTTGTCTTGATACAAGGGCCACGACGCCGCTGACGATGTCTAAAACGGAATCTGGATGTAGAGGTTGTCACTCCCCGCGTTATATGCAAACGGGGCCCTGTGGGGCCCACACCTCAAGCCCGAATCTTGGTGGGTGGATTGCGCCATTGCAATCCCCTCAAAAAACACACTGAATGCAGTGCTCCAACACCCCAAACGGATGTCAGGTGGAAAAACGAAATTTCATCGTAAAATGTGAGAACTAGGACCTATGGGGCCCACACCCTATCTCCAACTCGATAACTTTAGAAAGCATCTCAAAAAGTCCGCACGAGGACTGGGGTCATGCTGCCGCTGACGGCGCGTCTATCGGACATCCCAAATAGGAGTTAAGTCCGACGCAACAATTAATTAATTAATTAATTAATTAATTACTCACATGTGGCGTTTCATGCCACCGTGCAATGAAACAAACTATCAAAGGTTCTGAACTAACTTTGGAAGGACCGTCACAGGTTTGGAGCCAACGCGCCTCTGAAGGCACGTCAAACGGATGTCTGGCTCGCGAGCGACGTCCATCGCAACTTTAATAATAATTTATTATTATTAAATTAATGCGTTTCGGATCACTCGCCTTTGGGCACGGAACCCAAAAACATCAGGAATTATCTTAAAAAGGGAACCTTTCTAATAAGATTCTGTATCCGCAGACGGTGCATCAAACAGACACGCCGTTTGGAAAATACGGCCCCCCAGAATATAGGGGGGCCAACCGGGCCGGTCCGAACCGGCCGACCCGGTCCGGGACTACCGACCTGCGGCCCAGCCCCAGGATCGGTCCAATATGTCGTGGCCCACCTCAAGCCACCACACCCCAGCGGGTCTGGTTCTTCCCAACCGATCGGCCAGTTGGCCGGTCCTCATTGACACCTAGTAGGACCCGCGCAGCGCGTGTCCTGGTTTGTTGCTCCGCCCACGAGGTCAGCACCTCGGGGCTCCCTCCTCCGACCGTGACAGGCGCCTCCGCCTCCCGCAGCCGATGGAGCCTCTCTGTCCCGGCCCTGCACCCCCATGGACGCCCGGCCTCGCACCGGCTCCCCTGCGCCGCCTGCGCTCGACCGTGAGCCGCCTCGCTCGGGAGACCGCCGTCGCCCGGCCTTAGGAGCCCCGCCGCGACGTCGAGCCATCGTGCCGGCCTGCTGGCACCACCCGACCGCGACGCCGACCCCCGCTCAGCCTCACCCTCATCGATTCCTACTGAAGCCTCCCCAGACCGCCATTGAGCTAGCTCACCTAATCCCTCGCCGGACCGCCTTGGTCCACCGGAAAACACAAACCTGCAAACATCGACATGTGATTGCGATCTCCTCCGATCTCGAATTTCAATTCCGAAAAGAGCGATGGAAATCCCATAAAATATACTACACTATTATGGGTTTTTCTCGAATAAATAGAAACAATTGGTTGCTATAAATTGGGATCAAAGTTGGTGCAGAAATTCAAAAACTCAAAACGAAAACTCCTACCTGTTGGGCGTAGCCCGGAGCTTCGCTGGCGATCCTCCGGAGCTGTCGTGCCCTGCTGGAGCTACCGCGCCTCGTCGGAGAGGTGTAAGAGGAGGGCTTGAAAAAAATATCCTTTATTGGGAGCGTTATCTAGAGAAGGGGAAGAGGCGAAGGGGGGAAGAGAGGTTATAAATAAAATTAATTAAAATGATTAACTAATTTAAACCCTTCAAATGACCCACATCTGAAACCTCTGGTGCGGTCAAGATTAAGCCTCCCCTAGGGTAAAAACCACCTCTCGAGTACAACGGCAGTCTCAAAATTCTAATCTGAGTCCCCGTTCAAATGTTATAAAACACAACGGTTGTGGCAGCCAAATTACGAAAACACCCCCAGGGCCATTTTTCACTAACAGCCCGTGCCCACGAAACTTATACCCCTCCTAGGGTAAATGGAACATTACGGACTCAAAGGTTCCCTCAGTTTCCCAATCTAATCCACCATTTAAGAGATACATGAGTTTAACCATTAAACAGATAAATTAAATATTTAATTTATCCGTTTCACTTTCTGAAAGCGAGCGAGGGGTCAAAACGTCCCACGCCGACATGTTTTATGTCGTTACTGGGGTAAACACCTCATTTCAAACCCATCCGTACACTCAGATTTAGGATCTGAAGCACCTTTTATGAGTTATCCTATTTATTTGGTGTTCCCAGTGTGAAAGCACTAAAAACATAATTCCAGCCACACTGGGGAAAATATAGAAATGTGATATAATTAAATAATATTTTAACAGATGTATTGTTATATATGGTTGATATCCTAGTGAATAAACATATATTTTATGCAAAAAAAATTTAATGATGTCTAAGGGGTTCCAAGACTAATTATAAATTTTTTTAAAAAATAATATATATCATAATAAAATAATATTTTTTAGGTGAAGAAAAGTTCTATTTTATTTTCTTTAAAAAAATGAAAATTGAATTCATATTTTAAAAAAATATTACACTAAAATCCTTACCTTTTTTAAAAATAATGATGAAAATTGATATGTGGTGAAATAAAAATTCTATGAAATTTATATATAAGAATATATTTTAAATGTTTTAAAACATTTTAATTCATTAAAATTTAAATTAAATTATCAATAATTTAAATAAATAAAACATATGTTTTTTTTATAACAAAAAAATATTATTATTTTGTATGAATAAAAAATAAATAAATTATTTTATACTAATATTTTTATTGTATTGCATTTAAAATTATTTTAATATTTTTTATTAAATATAAATTACATATTAGTAATATTTTTTCACCTTTTATGACACTTAAAAGATATAATTAGCTTTAAAATATTATAATTATCAAAAAATGAAGATATATCATTGCAATTTAACTATATTTCAAATTTTTATTATATTTTTAAATTCATTATATTTATTTAAGTCCATATGAAATATTTATTTTTGGAAATGATATATTGTAATTTTGATTATAAATGTGAGTCAATATATTCAATTTCTTATCTTAAAAACATAAAATTTGTTACATAAAAAATAAATAATAACTATTTTAATAAAAATTATCAATTTTAAATGATTTTAAAAATAATGTATTTTTATTCTAAAATTTAAAAATTCAATTTATTATGTTTTCAAATTAGACTTGTTATTTAAAATTAT
The DNA here is from genome assembly GCA_963277665.1 of Viscum album. Classification (NCBI taxonomy): domain Eukaryota; kingdom Viridiplantae; phylum Streptophyta; class Magnoliopsida; order Santalales; family Viscaceae; genus Viscum; species Viscum album. The sequence continues at coordinate 230,039,215 of OY728162.1, forward strand.
AATAATAAATTTCATGTAATTTTTTATATAATAAATCTTTTCATTACATTTTACTACTATTTTATCTCTATTTCTAACAATGAATTCTTCTTTTGGCAATATTTGGTATTATTCATCAATAAATTTTTATATTTTTTATTGATATCTATTAGTGGATTTATTTAATAATTTGACTAAAAAAATAATTGTATTCATTCCCAAAATAATAATTTATTTTCATTTGAAAGAAGAAAATCTTGTTATTTTAATAAAAAATGATAGACGTCTTTATTTCAAGATAATATTTTTTACCATCATAATTTTTTTATATATTTAAAAATAATGAATATCATCTAATTTTGGGAAAAATATCTCATTTAACAAAATAATTAAAATATTAAAAATTTAAATATAAACAAATATTTATAACTTTAATAAACTTATAAATTTAAATATGCATAAAGGTTAAAAATCATTTGTTGAATATTAAAAAAAATCAATAATATTATTTTTTTCATATAAAATATGTTATTAAATAATAATATTTTTTCCCTATGTTTTTTTAAATATTAATATCATTCTTTAAAATAAGTTCTAATTTTTTTACATTTATAAAATATAATTAAAATATGAATTGTTTTCAAATATTTTTTATTAATAGTTTTATATAACTGAAATAATTATTTTTATCTCATTCTAGGAAAAAACATTTATGTAGATAATAAATATATTGTGTGATAAAAAAATGATTGTTGTGATAATCATTAAATTTTTATCAATTTTGTATAATTGGTTGCATTTTATAAGGGAAGAATATTTTTCCCAGTTGTTCGGTGATAAAATAAAAATAGTGGACCAAAAATTAAATTTTATTTTTGGTATATACTCCCGGATTTTGAACGAAATATGTTATAGATTTATATTTTTTATGGATGTCATCATTACCTATTAATGTGTGTCATTAATTCCAAATTATAGTCTTTCATATCAAAAATAATTTTAATCCAAAAATTCATAATCATATACTAATTCTTAGATAATTGTAGCCATTGGATTTTAGAAGGAAGATGAGGTACAATATTCACCATTTATTATAATATCCCACATTATATAGATTATATATATATATTTTTGTGTTTGATTGTGTGATAATAAAATAATATTATTGGTATATATAATTTCTTCTTATCTCTTATTTATCCCTTTTGTTTTTAAATTTCATTCTACATTCACTCATATTTATTTTACTATATGTAGAATAATATATCACATTTAATCAACATGACATTTCATTTAAAATTTAAAATTTAAAATAGTGTCTTGATTTCAAAATGCTTCATGGTTATAATCAAGGTCATTATAATGATTCGTAACATCTTACCATCAATGTCATATTCATTTAATTATACACCATAAGGACGCTACCTATATATCTATCATTATTATAAACCAATGAGTTCATGAAAAAGGTATTTTTTAGATTTGAATATCTATATTTATATATTTTTTTATATTTATAATCCATTATGTTCACTTCAATTCCACTCATTTGAATTTATATATCAATAATTATTCTATCATATCTCATATATTGTTGTATTTTTTGTCCATCTTGATATAATTGGAAACAATTATATGGTTTATTTAATTAGTAATATATTATTGGAAAAAATTATAATATCCAAAAGAAATGTAATGTTTCATGACTTCCATGTTCTATTCCAGTCCATAATGTTAATGTAATTTTTATTAAAAAAATTGTGTTAATAATCGAAGTGGAATTTGCACAGAACTACATCACTCCTTAAGTGAAATATTGAAATGAAACCACCAATAATGGTTCCATTTCTAACACAACATACATTATATTTGTAGAAGTGAACATCCTGATCATTCAACGAAATATTATTATTAAAAAATAAAATTTGGCATCACCTATTACTTTGTACCGCATTAGAGTGTCCGGGATGATAGTATTGTATAAATTTTCAAGATAGAGATGATATATTTTTTAATTAATTTTTTAATAAATAGTTTATTGATATATTTCTTTATGCTTTATTTTAATTTTTTATATAAAATATTATAATGAAATATGAGATAATGAATGAAAACGTATAGATAATTTAATGATATTTATCACCTGAAGTGGATGAATATAATTTCTTTAATATTCATGTTATCTCTTAAAAATCCCCTTAAAACATGATCAAAAAAATTTATCATGTTTCACTATATGAATGATTATTTTCATGAAAAAATATATATCATTTCATGGGGTTAATATTTATGTATCCATGACTTTATTTTTAATACATTTAAGTTTTAATATGGTATTTTCTGATGATCAATGTGGCATATTTTTATAAAGGATAATGAAAACAATATAATATAACCACTTGAAGTGGTGTGAAGGTGATAAATACTAAAATTTATTAAAATTATTTTAATTTATTTTTATGGACTATTATGTTCTTAGATTATGATAGTAAAATATGTTCTTTTCAGATTATGATAAAAAAAATTAATTTACATTTCTTTTATAAGTAAAAAATATTTTTTTATAATTTATTTTGTTGTTATGGGTTACTAACATCATCTCATATAATTTTATATATTATCTTGTAATTTGTGTTTAATTATTCTTATATATGATAGAGTTGTATTACTTTTATAGTATTATACATTTGTTTAAAAAATAGTTAATCAACTGTATGTGATCAAATATTGATCATCATGAAAAAATATTGTTTTTTTAATATGATGATTAACAATAAATAATGAACTATCATCTGTGAATTATAATTTTTTAAAAATATATTTATTCAATGATTTTAATTTTGTATTAGTAAATTTACACCCATACTTGATGAGAATGAAATAATTCGTATAATTTGTTGGTCTCATACTTGTATTATTAGTCTTGAATATTTTAAAAATAATAAAATTGGATAATTTTTTTCCACCATTATATGTTATTAATAAGATAACAATAAATTATACTAATATATCAAATCATGGTTAGGATAATGGGTGACTTATTAATATTTAATATTAATCCTTTTTTTCTCTACATGCACTTATCTTAAAATACATTGGGTACCCTCATCCTTATAGATATAATTTAAAAATATATTTTCCAGATATTGCAAAATTTATATTATCCACTAGGTCATGGTCCAAGAACTACTAAAATTATATTATTAATTCATTAATCAAGGATTAACCTCTATAATTATAAATTATAAGAATAATGAAAAATTTGAGATATTTTGTTTTATTATATACCCTAAAAGTTTCGAACAAATGAAAGGGATGATCCTATATATATAATACCTCAATATATTAATGTACATGTGTTTAAATCATGTTTTCACTTAATTTTGTATAATATCTATATATATGTTTATTTTTAGTCAAATAACATATAGAGTTAGAATATTATCATGTAAGTACTTTGATCAGTAGTTATAATTAATCAAATCTTCATGAAGATTGGAATTATTCCTTCCCTATGATAAATTTTTTTAAAAAAATAAATATTTTTTTTATGTTATGTCTTAGTGAAATATTTCTATCATTAATGATATTATAGAAATTGAATATCTTGTGGTGTTTTGGATGAATATGGAATTGAATACATTTAAATGTGCCTTGTATTCATAATTTGGATAAAATGATTGTGAATATTTTTTTGGGAAATCACTATTTACACAGTAAAATTAAATCAGTTGTGGTACATAAAAATAGTACCAATTATGACACATTAAATAGTGTACATGAATATTCATTTAATTATACATAAATTATAATGGAAAAAATTTATCTTTGTGTACATGAGAATGAAAACTATTGATAAAATATATGAAATTGATGTAGGGGAGTGTAATGAATTCATTTATGTGTTAAATGTAAATAAAATTATCACTTATAAGAGAATGTAAAATTATATTTATAATATTATCACTTCTCTAGCTACTATGATTAACTATGATTTTAAAATTATTATATCTAATTATTTAAATCCTCAAAATATTTATTGAAATTGAATCATTAATATTTATATTATATATCAATTGTGAAATAAATATTTTTTCACCCATATAATATGTGAAATATTTTAATTTTTTTTATGAAATATACATATATGAAATTGAAATATTAATTATAATATTATATTGATTATATTCCACATGTTTGGCCTGATTATATTATCGAATATTGAGAAAAAATCATCCTTCAATAAAATGAACATATGTAATCACTTATATTATTGTTGTTATAGTTATAAATAATTTAGTTATAATCTATTTACCATCAAAATACTGATTATATATACTATATGTTTGACTTAAGTAACTGTATTAAATCATCATTCATCATGATTCGATAAAAATAAATAAATTATTCCACTAATGAAGAATATAAACGTAATGAATCAAATTTATTCAACTAGAAAATCCATCTAAGTTATCCCATGATAGTGGTGAGGTACAATGAGATAATGGAAACATGTCTCACATAAAAAATACTTGAAACTGGAGTAGAAACTAGAAGAAAGAGACACATACAAGATCTATTCAATCCAATCCAAACTAGCTAAACCAAAAAGTAAAAAAAGTCTCCATGTGACCAATTGTAACATCCAACCATCTTTCTACAAAGTAAATGATGAAAAGAATACCCAACAAACTACAACATAACCTTACCCTTACCAGGGTCCTGAAAAATAACATATACACCCACCCAATGGAAAAATTATGTTGTGATTACAAGTCCAACTAGGATTCCACCATAAAGTCTATAAAAGGCCTCATAACATTAATTCATGAGTTCAAGAATTTAATATATAATTTTTTTACAAATAATGTTTATTAATCTATACAAATTTTTGAATCATTTCGAATGGTTTTAATAAAATCCTTTCATATTCATAAAGGTAGGAATAATAATAGTATTTTCCATAAAATAGAAAGTCATATCTATAAATCATAATGTAGTAATGTAAACTCATACCCATAAAATAATTCATCGATATAAACAATGTGATACAAACTCATGTTAAAAACAATAGAGAAACAATCCATGAAAAAATATATAATATGTTATAAACAAATCGTAATTTAAAAAGAACATCGTATTAGGCTCTGGCCTATGGGAATACATACTAGACATAAAATAAGCCTAATCGTGACATATTTTGATACAAACTTATATGGATACTGGATATATTCTGTCTATATACTAAAATATTTAATGGTATTATGAGAACTATGAGTAAAATGACTATTCCTAACACACCAAAGGTTCCCAATGTGCCATGTTTTTCAAACCCCATTTCAAACTCATTCTCAAAATTTATAAATATACCTTTAAATAAAAAACATAAAAACATTTATGTTCCCATGAAATCCCATGAAATAATAAACCAATCGTACTTAATGTATTACTCATTGTAATTATACAAATAAAATATGCAATTCATATAATTAACCCTTTGTAAAGAAACACCTACCTGAAGAAAATAGTTAAAACTATTCTCCATCAACAATATAAACTGTGGAAGATTAGATCATGTCCTCATTAATAATATATCCAAAATAAATATAGAAATCCTCTATCAAACCCCTTAGATATAGAGTAAAAATCCCTTTTGGGTTCCATAATAGAAGATGAGAAGTGATCTAGAGAAGAACTTCTAAAAGAGTTTGAAATAGACAAAGAAAAAAACATTCCTTGAGATGAACCATTAGGAACATGGGAAATCCACCAAGAATTCCTATAGGGTGGCCACTAGACCACTGGGGAAGTATTATGTTGTGACAATATGATATAATGGGGTTAATTAGTGGTTAAACCATGGTCCTAATAAATTTAAAAATAAATTTTTGTAGCATTAAGTACAATGAATTTAGTTTTTTGTGGAGGACACATGTTCATGAGTAATCATTCACTATTTTCATGTGCCCTATATAGAGAATATATTTGGGGTTTATGGTTTCCACATGGTTACATTAACCATTTACTTACCATGAATAAACCCTCAGCCTGGGGGTGAATGGTTCGTTGGTAGTGGCTGCAGTGTTGGATCAGTCTTTGATCTCTTCTTCTCCTCTTCAGGATACCGAGAATGCTTCTGCATTTGTCATCACCCCTCCTGAACTTGTTGTTTTTTCTAGTGATGTGGAGGAGGAATTGATTCCTGGTAAGGATGGTGATATGGATTACATCACCCCCTCTAACCCCTATGGGGACTTCTTTCAGGTTCAAACAACCAAGACGACCAAAAGGATTTTGCCTGCTAGTCTGTTTTCTGCTCTTGTTGATTCAGCTAACAGATTCTATCTTCTTGATACTGAGGAGGGATTTAATGACGATGAAGATCCTGATTCTGTTGAAAAGGAACCAGGTTTTCCTACTGATTATAATACTACTATCCTTGATAAGGACTTGACTCAAAAAAAGGATGGGCCTATCACTAGGCTCCGATCACAAAAATGGAGATACTCTATTGGAATTTTCAAGGGATCGGGAATACTCCCACAGTCATATATCTTAGAAATTTTTTCATGACTAATAGACCTTTTTTAATTGGAATTTATGAACCAAGAATGAAATTCAAAAAATGGAGCACCTTTAAGTGGGATTTGATGGGTTACTCTTTTGTGGGTAAAAATCATTTTGAGTTGAGCACTGAATCTCAATGGGGTTTAAAACATGACTATGTTGATGTTATCTCTGTCTTAGTTGACTTATAGTTGTTCACTGTCTCTTGTTTTCTTGGAAATGACTCTCTTGCTGTGACTTTTTTTTATGCATCTAAATTTTACATAAGAAGAAGGGAACTATGGAGGAATCTATTTAATATATATGAAAGTATGGCCACCAGCTGGGTTATCCTTGGTGACTTCAACACTGTCCTGAGGCCTGAGGAGAAAATGGGTGAATATTTCAATCATCTTGCAGCCTGTGACCTGTTATATTTTATTGATAGGTGTGGCCTCACTGAGGTGTCCATTTCTGGAGCTGATTTCACCTAGAGCAGACACACTATTCCTGGGAAGTGGGAAAGTAAGTTGGATAGATGTTTCGTGCATGTGTATTGGAGGAATAAGATGATTGATGTTTTTGGGAGTACCCTCCCGAGGCGGCACTCAGACCATAACCCCATTCTCATGAATGTTTGTTTTAACAAATCAAGGTCATATCCTATTCCTTTTAAATTTTATAATGCATGGGTGGTGATACTGGGCTTCAGAGAAATTGTTCTTAATGCATGAGTTGTTGTCTTCTCAGGTATCCCTTCTCATGTCTTTTGTTTTAAGCAAAGGGTTGTTAAGGAAAGGTTGAAGCAATGGAGTAAGGATTCCTTTTCCTCACTAGATAATGAAATTAGAAATGATGAAAATACTTTATTACTTTTCCAAAAAAAGTAATTTGTACCAGGATATACCCCCTGTGACAAAATTTAGGCTGCTAAAAATCTGGATAGGCTTTTGACCCTCAAAGGAAACCTGGTTTAGAATCAATTCAACATTAGATGGTTGAATGAAGGGTACATGAATTCAATGATTTTTCACTACATGTATAGCGAAAAATGATCCAGGAGAGGCCTAAATGCAGTCACCATTTATGGAAACCTATTCTATTATAAGAATGAGATATTGGATGTTGTGACACTCTATTTGCAGAAATTATATTCAGATACTGGAAATGAAAACTCCGATAATATTATCAGGTGCTTTGAGACTTCTGTTGAAGAGGAGAAAAACAAGAAACTCATTGATATCCGTAGTGTAAAAGAAATACATGATGATTTATTTTCTCTTAAAATTGAAAGTTTGGCAGGCCCCGATGGATTCACTAATAAATTCTTCTTGTGTTATTGGGAGATCATTAGTGTGGATGTTGTAAATGTTGTGAGTGAATTTTTTAGGTCATCGTACTTTCCCTTTAGAATAAATTCCAAATTTGTGGATTTAATTCATATGAATGAGAATGCTCCTGACATAAGGGATTTTAGACCTCTTTCTATTGGAAATAAAATGCCAAAATTAATTAGTAAGATCATGGCTAAAAGGCTTGGTGAGATTTCCAAGGATCTCATCTCATGTAATCTATTGGGATTTGTTCTAGTGGGGAATATACACAGTTGTCTTTACACTTCCTCTGAATGTGTTAATGTTATGAAGAGAAAGGTTATAGATGGAAATATGTCAGTGACGATTGACATATCTAAGGCCTTTGACACCATTAGATGGATTTTTATATTTACTATTATCAAAATTCAAGGTTTCCCCCAGAAATTCATTGGGTTGATTGGTTCCATTCTGGAGAGTTCTAGGCTATCAATTATGGTTAATGGGTCACCTAGGGGTTTCTTCCAATACTCCAGAGGAGTAAGACAAGGTTACCCTCTTTCTGGCATACTGTTTTCCATTACTGAAGATTATTTAAGTTGGTGTATCACTGATTTGTCTAATTTTGGATGGTATCAGAGGATGCGAGTGGGGAGAGAGTTATGTGCCTCATCCCACTTATTCTATGCTGATGACATCTTGCTTTTTGGGAGAGCAGATAAAGGTACCATATCTTGTATTAAGGGAATATTTTCACACTTTGAAGTGGTCGTGGGTCATGTTATTAGTTGGGGAAAATCATCTATCATCTTTGGTGGAGGATTTTCAACATCAAGGCATATCAGAATTGCTTGTGAGCTTGGGATGAAGAGACGATCTTTTCCTTTTAATTACCTTGGGGTAAAAAATTTTTGGGGCAGTGTTTAGAGATGTTACCTTTATAGTATTTCATTGAGGATTACTAGTCAGCTTGTAAGATGGAATGGGAAGTGTTTTTCCCAGGCTTGGAGAGTATTTCTGGTCAATTTAGTGATAACGTCATTGTTTTTGTACTATTTCTCTCTATATAGATGTCTCAGGGCTCTAATCAAGGATTTAAATGGTAAAATCAGAGACATCATATGGAATGTATCAATTCATGAAATGAAACTTGTTACTGTAGCTTGGAAGGACTGCATCAAACATATAAGTATGGGTGGTTTGGGAATCAAAGATATCAGAATCTTTAATGAAACTCTGATTACAAAATTCATATGGAAACTCCTTTCTATACCAGATAACTCTTTGGATTTTATTGTCAGCAGGTTTGTTGAGAAACTTCATGTAGGATACCCTAATTACATCAGTTCATATGTATGGCCTACTCTTAAAAAGTCTTATACTGATATAATGGCTTGCTCCAAATGGATGGTTTCCAAACAGTCAAATCTGAACTGTGGGACTACACCTTGGCTTTCTCATCCCATTGTTGATGATTCTCTTATTCCATATTCACTAAAAAAATATACATTTCTGCCTATCATGAGAATCTGTATCTCACTGGAATGTTACCCAGTAGTGTTCAGCTTGAAATTTCAAGGTACTGTATCAATGATTGTTATATTTTGGTTTGGATGCCCAACCTTCAAGGTCGGTTCACCACAAGGGAGTGTTATAGAAACCTTTTTCATGTTTCTCTGAACCCTCCTCACTAGGTCACTATTTTTTACAAGGACTTTATTCCTCCTGTGCACTCTATTTTAATCTGGAAATTCTGGAAGAAGAGGCTTCCACTGTAGGTCCACTTGAAGCATACTGGGATACATATGGCCTCAGCCTACCTGCTATGTTTAGAGGCATATGAGTCTGTTTCACGTGTTTTTGTTTCTTTTAATTTTTCATGAAGATTTTGGAAATATGTACAGAAGTTATTCTATTGCTCTCTCAATTGTTGTTCTGTTTTTTGACTTTTGTAGTCCATATGCGGAACTGTGTGCAGTGAGCAAGTTTGTTCACTGCTAATTTCTTCTTCTACTGGTGTTATCTCTTTCATCTGGAAGTAATGCAACGAACTCTTATTCAATAATTTTGAGCCATCAATTCATGCTGGGGTTCTATTCTTGCATCGGGAAATTCTGAATTCTTCTAAAGTGCAGACTGGTTTCATAAAAAACGATGTCTCTGATTTGATTTTTCTAAGATCACTTGGTGTCAATGGCAGGATGAAAAATACAATGATAATGAAGTATATAAGATGGATACCTCCCATCTCTCTATGGCTGAAGGTTAACGTTGATGGAGCAGCTTCTGGAGCACCGGGGCCTTCTGGATTTGTTGGAGTTTTTTTCACTTACCATGACGTTGTGAAAGGATGATTTTTCCATTATATTGGAAATGGACAAGCCATTGAAGTGAAGTCGTGGGCAGTGATAAAAGCAGTCAGGTATGTTGTGCGATATGATTGGCATTAAATATGGATTGAGTCAGACTCATCTGTTGCAGTCCAGATTATCAAATATCGGTCACGGAATGTTCCATGGATGACGTTATCAGACTGGGGTGATTGTCTTTGGATTATGGAATGATTATCTTAGGAAGACACTCTTGTTTATCAGGAGGATAATCAAGTTGCAGATGCCCTCTCAAAGAGAGCCATCTTGGAGGTCAGTTCGAGTTGGTGATGCACGCCTGTCGTAGGGCATGGCAAAATAATTATTTCCTAAGTTAAAATTTAGTAATGTGGTTAACCTAGGATGTCTCCCAAAGAGGAGTGCACACAAAACGGTTTGTCACTTTAAAACGGGAGAAAATGTTGTGAAAGGAAATTTGAAATTCAAATGATTGAAAAACTATGAAATTAAAAGGGTGATTAGTTCGGGGTCGGTTTCCTAGTTATAATGCTATCCTTTTTCAATTTAATTCAAACCACTTCTTTGTAGTTGATTAAAGTGAGTTTCCACAATCGTTTCCTCTCACTTCCTTGGTGAAATTGTTATTGTGAGAGAAAACCTTACCAAGATCTCGGTTTGGTCAACTCTCCTTCCATGTGTAAAATAGTTGTATTGAATATCCTTAATTGAAATGGGCAATACCCAATCGGGTTTTGTTTGTCCCAAATAATCAAGAACATTCACTACACCTTTTACATGTACTGACGATCATCGAGTACTTCACCACTAATTCGTGGTTTATTCCATTGTATATAAACCAGAAATTAGTGGAGGGAGATATTGATTATTTTACCAAGGCAAAAATAAATAACGGAATTAATATTCAAGAACGATCGAACTTGATAATAAAATCCTCTATAATAAATTGAAAACAACTTTGAAGAAGAAAGATATTTATTCAATTGCGTCCAAGAACTCAAGCATTACAATGTAGAAAACCAACCCTTCCCCAATCACTCCAAAATTTTACCCCACCATGGTAAGGGTAATCGAGTTGAATGGGGAAGAAGAAGGCATTAAAAAATATGAAAAAGAAAATAAAAAAAATAAAACTGAAAAGATCTTCTTCTTGGTGTCCCGGAAGGAATGGGCTCGAGAATGGATGCTTTGAGAGGGTGGAGCTCTCCTCCTTTTATAGCCAGAATGTTTCCCCCGAATGTCGACGCGTTGTATCCCCATTAAATGACATCTTCACGCATTTATCCCTTCTTTAATGTTGTTTATAATTCCCTTCGTCGTGTCCCCTAAAAATTCCAATGGATTTGGACATGTATTCCGAGAGTTATGGCCGTTTTACTATGAGCATTTATTCTGTCCAGACAGACTCTCCAAAACGAAATCCTCCGGTTTAGGGTGCTTTAATGACCCCATAAACGGCCAATTCACTCGGTGCTTCCTTCATAAAAGATTCTCCAAAACCCCTTGGGCGTCCACCCACCGAATTTCACAAGCTTTGGCCCACAGTGGATGAGTTATGGATCGCACATCAAAACTAGGCAGAACTGAAAACAGTTTTCTTGAGCCAACTTGTGAGCTTCTTTTGAGCTTCCATATGGCCGATTCAGATTTTAGTCCAAATATATTACATGAATCCCTAGATGTGTGGAATCTGGAAAAGAAAGAATTTTTCAATTTAGATCAGTGTAGATAATGTTATGGCCAAACTACCAAAATAATTTAAAACTATTAAAACTCCAAAATGGCCAATTTTTACTATTCAGCTCAAAATAACACCATTATCAAAAAAATGAAACAATTCATCTTAGAGGAACAATTTTGTTGGTTTAAAACAATGATATTCAATATAAATTAATTGAAAATATTTTCTCTATCAATTCCCCCACACTTAGCACTTGGACTCCTGGACAAGTAAAAATCAAATCAAATCAAATCCAAAACACATATAAATGAGATCAATAAAATCAATTTCAAGAAACAAAAAGATATCATGCCTCATCAAAAACTGTTATTTCATGTTCTCCATTTATGATTTTAATATATTTCCACTTAATTTCTTATCCCATGCACACAAAACACCTACCTCACATGAATTTTCTCTCATCTCACAAATGTAAAGGCTGAACAAGGCTTTTCTCATCCAAACTCACACAAGAGTCACCATAGGTTTGATAAATTCCTACTTCTCCACCCGATGTGAGTCAAGGACATGTGTTTCTCATGAGGAATTTTCAGGGTTGTTCTATGGATTCCGGTTGGTAGGATTCAGATGTTAAAAGTTCTGAGGCCGAAAAAGCAAGGCTTGGCTCTTATTGAAGCAAAATTGCAAGATTCTATTTTTCACTCAAATATGGTCTCCTTCACTTCCCCTCTCTGGAAAATAGGCTCCATCATCCTTCAATCAGCTCAGCAGCAAACATTTCAATATTTTCAAACATAATTTTTTTTAAAGCTCCAGATAGGCACAACTTTCTTTTTACATTGGAATCTCTAGAAAGGAACAGCTTCCCTTGTCAAAAAAGCTCCAGAAAAGGCACAGCTTTCAGCAGAATAATTTTTCAGCATCACACACATCTCTTCCACAATTTATTTTCCACCCAAATTATAACCAAATGAGGTAGTACACCACAAGACATCTTCCCCCACACTTAAGTTCAACTAGATCATGCAATTTTACTTCAAGAGCAGGTATGATAGAGAAAATTGGATTGTAATGTGGCTAACCTAACAGGAAATTCATGGATACTAGGGGATACAATGAAGGATAAATGTAAAGGTGGGCCATAATGAAAAGGATTATTTTGAAAAGGGGGCTTCAAACAAAATAAATGCCTCAATCATTTAAAACACACATACCCCAACCCTCATGTTTTGAAAGGAATAAATCAAATTCTGGTTAAAGAAAGCATGGTCTGGTTCTCTCAAGAAATGAGGTGAATGAAAAGAATATGACAAAAATGGTTCAGAAGCCTCACAGGAAAGTTATTTTAAAGATATAGACAGTGAAATATGGCATGAGATTCAAAAATCAGTGTACTTTTCATGAATTTCCAAAAGACTTGAACTTGAAACAAAGTTATTTCAGCATTCATTTAAGATCAGTTTCATGAAATAGACTGGTTCACTAATTGATATGGGTTTCAAAAATGGTATTGATAATCATTTCAGCTCAAAAGTTTTAGAAACACACCAAAAATTGAAAAATAAACACACAAAAATTTGAAAACACACATTTTTTAATTTTTTTTATTTTTGAAAACAATCATCAAATAAAAATCCTATACTACAAAGGTTCCCTCCCCCACACTTAAATGATGCAGTGTCCTCGATGCATTTAAGTGGATTTAACATGTAATAAGATTTCTGATTGAATCACAATAGCATGAAAATGTGAAGGAGAGGTACAACCTGATGGATCTTAATGATAAATAGGTTGGAGGAGCGTGATCTCCTCCAATGGCTCTGATGGTAGGGTCCCAAGGAATTTCTTCAACCTATGTCCATTCACAGTGAATGGATCCTGCTCTCCATCCTTCATAATCTGCACAGCACCAAAAGGATATACATGAGTAACAATAAATGGACCTTCCCATCTGGAACGAAGTTTACCTGGCATCAACTTGAGTCTTGAGTTGAAAAAAAACACTTTGTCTCTAGGAGAGAAGTCTTTTGGTTGGATTAGCTTGTCATGGGCCACTCTTGTTCTTTCTTTGTAAATCCTTGAATTTTCAAATGCTTCCCTTCTTATTTCATCCAGCTCTTTCAACTTCAATCTTCTCTCCTTCCCAGCACTTTCAAGGTCCAAATTCATTTTCCTCACAGCCCAATACGCCTTATGCTCCAATTCCACATGTAGGTGGCAGTTTTTCCCATAAATCAGCCTATATGGACTCATTCCAATCGGGGTTTTGTAGGCTTTCATGTAATCCCATAAGGTATCATCCAACCTTTGGCTCCAATCTTTCATATATGGATTAACAGTCTTTTCCAAAATTCCTTTCATTTCATTGTTTGAAACTTCATCTTGCCCGTTAGTCTGTGGATGATAGGGAGTTGATGTTTTATGATGCACCCCATACTTCTTCAGCAATGTCTCCATTCTCAAATTGCAGAAGTGAGTCCCTTGATCACTGATGATTACTCTGGGCACTCCAAACCTACAAAATATATTAGACCTGACAAAATCACAAACAACTTTAGCATTGTCAGTTCTGGTTTCTTTTGCTTCCACCCATTTGGAAACATAATCAACTACAAGCAAGATATAAGAATTTCCAAATGAAATCAGGAAAGGTCCCATAAAATCTATCCCCCAAACTTCAAAAATGTCACAAAAATTCAATGGCATTTGGGGCATTTCTTGTCTCATTGAAATATTTCCTGAAAACTGACATTTTTCACATATTTTGCCAAATTCATGAGCATCTTTAAAAATGGTGGGCCAATAAATTCCAGATTCTAAAACCTTACTTGCTGTCCTCTGAGGTCAAAAGTGGCCTCCACATGCTAAAGTGTGACAAAAATCAAAGACAGATTTAACTTCACTTTCAGGTAAACATCTTCTTATTACTTGATCATTGCAAATCTTCCAAAGGAATGGATCATCCCAAATGTAATATCTAGATTTAGCTTTAGTTTTTGAATTTGGTGATAATTGAAATTAGATGGGACCTGAGATGTTACCAGAAAAATTGACTATGTCAGCATACCAAGGCACTTCTCCATCAATCAAGTACAACTGCTCTCCTAGAATTTGATCATTCAGTGGGTCTCTTTCTGGAACTTCAATTTCAGCAGTGTTTGGCAGTCTACTTAAGTGATCAGCCACTTGGTTCTCAGATCCCTTCTTATCCTTGATTTCTATATTGAATTCCTGCAGTAGTATCATCCATCTCACTTACCTTGGTTTAGCATCAGCTTTCTTCATCAAGTACCTCAAAGCTGCATGATCAGGAAACACAATGATTTTAGTTCCAAGAAGATATGATCTAAATATTTCTAAAGAAAAAACAACTGTAAAGAACTCTTTTTCTGTGGTTGTATAATTGAATTGGGCCGCATCTAAAGTTCTCGAGGCATATGAAATGACTTGTGGTATTCCCTCAATTCGTTGAGAAAGGACTGCTTCAACTGCTTGGTTAGAGGCATCACAAAGTAGTTCAAATGGTTCTTCCCAATTTGGAGGCTGCATCACGGGTGGTGAAATCAATCTCTTCTTCAACTCATCAGAGGATTCCCTACATGCACCATTGAAATCAAAATCAGTATCTTTCAAAAGTAATCTAGAGAGAGGGAGAGAAATCTTACTAAAATCTTTGATAAACTTCCTGTAGAATCCTCCATGTCCTAAAAATGATATAACATGTTTCACACAAGTAGGGTAAGGTAATGAATTTATCACTTCAATTTTTGATTTATCCACTTCAATTCCATTTTGGGAAATTACATGACCATGAACAATTCCTCTTTGAACCATGAAATGACATTTTTCAAAATTTAAAACAAGATTTTTTTCAATGCAGGTTTTCAAAACTTTTTCCAGATTTTTCAAATAATGATCAAAAGAATCTCCAAAAACTGTGAAATCATCTAATAAAACTTCCAAGAAATTTTCAATGTGATTAGAAAACATACTCACCATGCACCTCTAAAATGTACCTAGATCATTACATAATCCAAATGGTATTCTTTTATATGAAAAAGTACCAAATGGGCATGTAAATGTCATCTTCTCTTGATCCTCGGGAGCAATGGGTACCTGGAAGTAACCTGAAAATCCATCCAAAAAGAAATAATGAGTTCTCCCAACAAATCTTTCTAATATCTGGTCAATGAAAGGGATGGGGAAATGATCTTTTCGAGTGACCTGGTTCAATTTCTTAAAATCAATGCACACTCTCCAGCTGTTTTGAATTCTCATAGGGATTAACTCATTCTTTTCATTCCTCACAGTGGTCAGGCCAGTTTTTTTGGAACGACATGAATAGGGCTGACCCACTGTGAATCTGAAATGGGATAGATGATCCCAGCTTCCAAGAGCTTCTTGATCTCCTTCTTCACAACCTCCATCAAGGTGGGATTCAGTCTCCTTTGGGACTGTCTAACAGGTTTTGAATCTCCCTCAACAAAAATTCTATGTGAGCATATTTTTTGGTTAATTCCTGGGATATCACCTAAGCTCCATCCTATTGCTTGGATATTCTCTCTCAAAAGCTCAATTAATGATTTTTCTTGGGTTTTAGAAAGATTATTATCAATTATCACTGGTAGTTTCTCTCCCTCCCTAAGGTATACATATTTCAAATCAGTGGGGAGTGTTTTGAGTTCCAGGTTAGGGGGATTCCCAAGGGATGAGACTAAATTGACATTTTCTTCTTCCAAATTTTGGACCTCCTGCACACAAGAAACCATACCATATTCCTCATTATTTAACAAATCATCATAGAAATCAGATTTTACCTCTTCCTCCCACATGAAGTCAGAATCTCCAACATCATCAGCATCCACATGTTCAATGATATTTTCAAGGGAATAAGTCTCTCTTAAGTCTAAGAATTCATAGAGCATACCTGATTCTTCAATTAGTTCTGCACCAACATCATGGGAAAGATAAAAGAGGGAGTGATCATCTGATGGATGCCTCAAGGATTCAAAAATATTGAATTGGACCGTGCTCTCTCCAAACTCCATGGTGAGTGTCCCCTCGTGGACATTGATGATGGTTTTGGCTGTCTTCAAGAAAGGTCTCCCCAAAATTATGGTTGAATGTGATGTGCTCCTATCTTCTTCCATATTGAGCACGTAGAAGTCGGCTAGGAATAAGAGATCTTTGACTTTCACAAGGACATCCTCCAAAACTCCTGCAGGAAAAACTATAGATCTGTTTGCATGTTGGACCACCACTCTTGTGGGCTTCAACTCTCCCATCTGCAAAGAAGTGTATACCAAGTGAGGCAATACATTAATTGAAGCACCTAAATCACACAAAGAATTAGTGAAATTTAATGAACCAATGGTGCATGGAATGGAAAATGTCCCTGGATCTTGACATTTGGTTGGAATCTGTGGCGTGATAAGGGCTGAGACACTTCTTTCCAAGTTGATTCTTTCATTCCCATGAAGCCTTCTCTTTTTGGTGCAAAGATCTTTCAAAAATATTGCATACCATGGAATTTGGTTAACAGCTTCAAGTAGGGGGATATTGATTTCCACTTTCTTGAAGGTGTCCATAATTTCTTTTTGAAGTGCTTCTTCATGCAATTTCTTTGATTCGATCATCCTTGTTGGAAATGGGGGGGGGTAATTTTTTCTTCCCCCTTTGTTTTCTTTGCATTGGTGTTTCTTGTTTCTTATTCTGTGGCCTATCCTTCTCCTCCTTCTCTTCCTTTTCATTTTCTTGGTGGATTCTCACAAGACCTTTTGAATCATTATCCCTCATAATTGGTGGTATTATTTCAGGTTCAGGATTGGATGGAGGTTGGATTTCTTTTCCACTTCTTGTTATGATTGAACTGACATTCTCTTTAGGATTTGGCACTGTTTGGGTTGGAAGCTTCCCTGGATTCTTGGGCATTATTTCAACAAGACTTCCCACTGTGTCTGCTAGCTTTTAAACCTTATCTGCTAGGCCCTCATACTTGGATTGTAGCTGTTCCATAGAAGGTTGTGTGCTGGTGGATGGTTGTTCATATGTCTTTCTTTGGAATGGTGGAGGATGAAAAGATTGTTGGTGTTGGAAGGGCTGTTTATAAGATTGTTGGAAGGGAGGGGGGTTCTAGTATTGCTGCTGGTGGTAAGGAGGTTGACTACGGTGCTAGTTAAATGGTCTCATCTGGTTTTGTTGGTTCCCATATCCTTGTTGGGATTGCAGTTGATTTTGTTGGAATTGTCTTGGTTGAAAGGCCGCAGCACAGTATTTTGTCCCCTGTATCTCAGGGCTATAGTCAGTATAATGAGTGGAAGAATAACATAAACCACATACCTGAGCTGAATCTTGTTTTCCATTTGCTTGTGTTACTGCCATTTGACGGACTAATCTTGCAAGGTCATCAACTTTGGTTTCAATCAATGTAGATGAATCAGATGTTTTTACCTCATGTATCCCCCTGGTTCCCATTCCTCTTAGTCCAAATTGATGTGAATTTTGAGCAATCTTCCCAATTAGTATTCTGATATCTGCAAGAGAATTTTAAATTAGGGACCCCCCTGATGAGGAATCTAGAAGATTTCAATCATTATCCATAAGTCCTTGGTAGAAGAACATTAGGAATTGGTGTTCCTCCATTTCATGATGTGGGCAGCTGGAACATAGCTTCTTGAAGCGCTCCCAGTACTCGTAGATGGTTTCTCCAGTTGATTTTCATATGATGTAAATATTCTTCTTGATGGTAGTGCTCCTCGATGTGGGAAATAATCTTTGCATGAAACTTCTTTTTAGGTCTTCACAATCACTGATCTCCACTGGTTGCAGGTTGTACAACCATCCTTTAGTTGTTCCTTCAAGTGAGAAGGGGAATGCCCTCCACTAAAATTGGTCTTCGGGTGCTCCTCTTGGCCTGAAGCTTGAGCAAGTGTATCTGAATTCTTTCATGTGCCGATTTTGATCTTCTCCTGCAAGACCATGAAACTTTGGAAGCACAGGAATCATATTTACACGTAAGTCAAAATCATTTGGTTCAGTGGGTGCAATTAGTTGGTTATTTTGAATGGAAAATTGTGGTGCACATAGATCACGCGGGGTTTGGTTGGGATTTCTAGCCATGATTTCAGGTTCAGAGTGAACACTAAGAGTTTCACTTGAATCCAAGAGATCTATTTCTTCAAAGATTTCTGGTAGATTTCTTTTTCTTAGTTGGGTTAATGTTCTTTCAATTTCTGGATCAAATTCAATTAATTGTTCTTTTGAGGTGTGGGTCATTCAATTTTGTTTTTTTTTGTTGCACTACCTCCCCAGAAACGGCGCCATGTTTGACACATGCTTGTCGTAGGGCGTGGAAAAACAATTATTTCCTAAGTTAAAATGTTGTAATGTGGTTGAGCTAGGATGTCTCCCGAAGAGGAGTGCACACAAAACGGTTTGTCACTTTAAAACGGGGGAAAATGTTGTGAAAGGAAATTTGAAATTCAAATGATTGAAAAACTATGAAATTAAAAGGGTGATTAGGTCGGGGTCGGTTTCCTAATTATAATGTTATCCTTGTTCAATTTAATTCAAACCTCTTCTTTTTAGTTGATTAAAGTGAGTTTCCATAATCGTTTCATCTCACTTCCTTGGTGAAATTGTTATTGTGAGAGAAAACCTTACCAAGATCTCGGTTTGGTCAACTCTCCTTCCATTTGTAAAATAGATTTATTGAATATACTTAATTGAAATGGGCAATACCTGATAGGGTTTTTTTTGTCTCAAACAATCAAGAACATTCACTGCACCTTTTACACGTACTGACGATCGTTGAGTACTTCACCACTAATTCCTCGTTTATTCCATCGTATATAAACCAGAAATTAGTGGAGAGAAATATTGATTATTTTACCAAGGAAAAAATAAATAACGGAATTAATATTCAATAATGATCGAACTTGATAAAAAAATCTGCTATAATAAATTGAAAACAACTTTGAAGAAGAAATATATTTATTCAATTGCGTCCAAAAACTCAAGCATTACAATGTAGAAAACCAACCCTTCCCCAATCACTCCAAAAGTTTACCCCACCATGGTAAGGGTAATCGAGTTGAATGGGGAATAAGAAGGCTTTATAAAACTATGAAAAACAAAATAAATAAAAAATAAAACCTAAAAGATCTTCTTCTTGGTGTCCCGGAAGGAATGGGGTGGAGAATGGATGCTTTGAGAGGGTGGAGCACCCCTCCTTTTATAGCCAGAATGTTTCCCCCGAATGTCGACGTGTTGTAGCCTCAATAAATGACATATTCACGCATTGAGACCTTCTTTAATGTTGTTCATAATTCCCTTGTACGTGTCCCCTCAAAATTCCATCGGATTTGGACATGTATTCCGAGAGTTATGGTCGTTTTACTATGAGAATTTATTCTGTCCATTCAGACTCTCCAAAATGAAATCCTCCAGATTAGGGTGATTTAATGAACACATAAATGGCCCATTCACTCAGTTTTCCTTCATAAAAGATGCTCCAAAACTCCTTTCTCATCCACACACCGAATTTCACAAGCTTTGGGCCCACAGTGGATGAGTTATGGATCCCACATCAAAACTAGGCAGAACTGAAAACAGTTTTCTTGAGCCATGTTGTGAGCATATTTTAAGATTCCATATGGCCGATTCAGATTTTAGTCCAAATATATTAAATGAATCCCTAGATGTGTAGAATCCGGAAAAGAAAGAATTGTGCAATTTAGATCAGTGGAGATAATGTTATGGCCAAACTACCGAAATAATATAAAACTGTTAAAAATCCAAAATGGCCAATTTTTACTATTCAGCTCAAAATAACACCATTATCAAAAAAATAAAACAATTCATCTTAGAGGAAAAATTTTGGTGGTTTAAAACAATGATATTAAATATAAATTAATTGAAAATATTTGCTCTATCAGTTGGTCTTTGGTATGTCATGGGTATTTAATTGCATTGTCGAAGCTGATAATGATGGAGTGATTTATACTAGTCATTGTATGTTTTCCCCATGATCTTATTTTGTGTAATTTAATTTTTTATTATATTTTAATGGGAGCAGGCGTTCCTGACTCTTGATCTTCTGAGTATTATAATACACTTTATATTTCAAATAGGAATCCATCGATTCCTGCAAAAATTTCTAGAACATGGATCTAAACCCTTGGCCCTTGATAAAATCTACTACAATGGAAACCCCAAGAAGTATCAAAATCTCTAAAATGTATAAGTATCCATGTTTTCCCACCTTCATCATCTTCTTGACTGGTAAGTAATTTTTATATTTCAAAAGCTGATCAATGATTACCCAAACTTAATCCTGTACACTAGGATTCTATGGTAAGAAAATTATTAAGTCCAAGGAAATATCATCCCACATCCATATCATACAGGGAAATGGCTTCAAGAAACTAGATGGTCTCTGGCATTGCACATTAATTTTTGGACAAGTGAGACATCATGATATAATGTTTGCAACTAACCTACTCATGTAAGGATCCATTATGGTCCCCATGCCACAATTTAATTTTATATGTCATCAAACATATATGTGGTGTCAAAACCCATATCCACTATATAGCAATATGGAAGGAACTATCCCTTCTATCCTGGGTTTTATTCCTCCTCCACCATAACTCGAACTCGGAACCTATGGAATAACAGACCGCCAAGGATAATTATGAGTGAAACTATATCAATGGCCTTGTTCTAATGGTTACGCTCATTACATGACACTTTTTCCTTAGGTCCCAAGTTCTATCTATGTGGGAGGTGGAATAAACCCCATGATGGCAGGGGATAGTTCCTACCACAAGGATGTAAAATGGAGAGGGTCATGGCTTCCACGTGTAAGACTAAGGTCATGAATGATTAACATAAGTAAAGGGTCCCAATAAGTTTCATTTAATAAAAGGATCCTTTTTATGTAATGATCCTCAGTGTTCCCCAAAACATACCTTAATTGGACACATCATCATGCTTACATGTGGCGGCCAAATACCTCCCTAAAATACAGCCACATGGGAGAAACTATCCATATCCTTCGGGAGTTTTATTCTTCCACCCCTATAACTCAAACATAAAAACTATCCCATAAGGGTCTACAAAGGAGCCTTAATAGTACCATTGGGCTAATAATGGTACTCATAACGCTCCTTGGTGGAATCTTATGTGAGAGGTCTCGAATTTGAGGTATGAGGGAGGGGGAATAAAACCATAGTTGGTGGGGGATAATTCTGGCCACACCTCTATACTGTAGATAGGAATTCGGGAACCATGTGTAAGCCTGATGACAAAGCTGATTGAGGTGTGGCGTGGGGGCCACCATGTATCATTACTATAACACCCCAATATTTTATCACATATTTTTAATTATTATTTTAATCATTAAGATATTTTTCATTTAATATAACACTGATTATATCTTGTGTTATATAAAAGAAACATGTTACTATTAATTTATACACAACACCAAGTCACATATGTGCTACATGAAACACTTATATTAGCATTTATTATACTCAACACTATTTTTTTATTTTCGTACACATAATTTTGTATTCTTTTGATAACTTTTATAACACACAATACTGAGTTTTACTAAACTAAAATGTAATATTAATAATATTTTTAAACTATTATTACAGTTGTCAACTAGCCTTTAGAATGGAGGTTTTGAATAATATTTATTCAATTATTAAATTTTGGTTTACAAATGTATTTAATAATAATTATTTAGTGACCAATATACTAAAAATTTAAATAAAACCCTTTTGAAAATATAGGAAATATTTTACTGAAAGTAATATTTATTCAAACAAAAAAATTTAAAATAATAAAATAATTAAAAAACATTGGATAATTTATCATAATGAAATATATATATATATATATATATACATTATTTAATTTTTATATTACTTTTTTTAGAAAAAAATGATAATAAATCCAATTTTATGAATAAAGATATGCAATCTTTCTAAAAATTAATTTTACCCTATTTTAATAGAACACCAATTTTATATCTGATTTTGACACCATTATAATTTTTATTTGAAAAAATAAACTTCCTTTTAAGAAATAATAATATAAAACATCACATTTGGTAAAAAATTTTGTATTTTTTCGGGACGTTTTATTTTTTTGATGAACAGTGAAAAATCATAGGATTTTAATTCATTTTTTGTAAAAAAGTTATTTATATATATAAATTATATCTTTATTTTGTTTTAAAATTTTCAAATATAAATTCTAAATAATTTAATCTAATTTAGGTTATTAAACCCAATTTCACATTGAAATTGGATATAAAAACATTTCAATCTTTTGAACGTTTTCATTTTAAAACTCGTCTTCTCATCCTATCAGTGGGTTTAATATTTTATTAGATTCTTCAACCTTTATGATTATAATTTAGAAAAATTGATTCAATAAATATAATTGGAAATATTTTTATTTTATATTATGAAAAAAGATGTTTGTAATCATAAATATTATTGAATGTTTTTAAAATTAATTATATATATTGAGGTAAAAACGAGTTCACTTAGTGGTTAAACATTAACATAAGGGGTTATATAACCTACACACATTTGAGAATGAAATAATATGGACATATTTCGACCATATACTACTTTATCTTGAACATTAACCATTATTGGATGCACATTATAAAATTTAGTCCCCTCTATAGTGTTTATTATTTTATACTTAAAAGAATGGATGTCCTCCTCCACTATAAAAGGGAACTCACCACCTCACTTCTTAACACCTATCAATACCTTTTTCATATAAAACCCATATCCATATGACCTCCCTAAAACCCTCATATCCTCCTTGAGGTCTCACTTTGAGAATAAAAAATCAAATTTAGTCCATTGGTGAAAATAAAATGAATTACGCAAAGAAGATGTAACATCCTTCAATAAGAACGTTTGTTTTATGTCCTTATCCACCCATTAAATTCTTTTTTTTCTATGCTTATATAATATAATCAGTATCCTAAATATAATTATATTTTTTATGTTATGTTTTTAACCTAGAATCACACACACCACCCTAAAATTGGATAAATAATCATCATTCATGTGTACGGAAGACTATCGCCACATAAACTGATGTCCTTTATTCTTTTATTAACGCCATTCATTGTTGGGAATAATGGTGGAATTAATATTTTCATATAATATATGCGATATTTATTTTGACATTATTCATTTTAAATTATTATATAACACATTCCTTTAATATTTCCATTTTTGGAATATGGTAACTTTGTTTGTGGACGTGTGGACTACTGCCACCACAAAGCGATGTGATTCATTCACACATTACATGGAATTTATTAAGAATAAATTTTGTAAACATATATGATATATATTATAAAACAATTTTTTTTCAATTCGAATATATATATATATACAAATATATATATTTCATTCAATTTATTTCTCTCAATATGACAATAAAATAGATTTGGTGTTCATGCATGTGTATATCCTATAGTCTCCATGAACAGTGTATTTCAGTTAATATTTACATATTTTATATACTGTGAGATCTTGAAATTCATGAATGTATTAACTTGTTTAAAATTTTGGTTTCAATCGCTTTTTACTATTTAATTAAATGTTTTTTGATAGTATAAGGGACCTTATGGGTGTTTTTAGGGTTCAGGACATGAAAGGAAGGAAAACAGGCCAACATGTGAAAAATGCATAGTTGGCACATGGATAAGTAAACCATGAAGCCTTCACATGAAAACCGTGAAACCATAAATAAAGGTGTCCTATATAGTTGATACATGGTTTTATAAACCGTACGAGGCACCTCATGTAACTGTGTGGCACTTTTCCTTAGATATATTGCTTGGTACATGGTTGGCACACAGTTTGGAAAACTGTCTCGCCAAACCGTGTGCCACATTAAAAGTTGTAATTTCTATGTTTTCAACTCATTATTTTAAGTTATTCACCCTATTAATTCTTCATTCTTAATCTTTGAAACCTTATTGATGATCTTGGATGACCTAATCTTCCCATGTGTGGATCTCCATTGATTTAAGGTTGTTTGGAGGTTTTTTAGTTGCATATCAATGCATCGGGTAATTCTAATCCTCGTATTGCTTCTTTTTTTCTAGATTTGGGATTTTGGATCCTTCCATATTTTTATAAATCCCTAAAACTTTTTTCTTGGAGTAATATAGGATGAAGTTTCCAGGGTTGATTGAATCTGGATCTAGGTCTATGTTTAAGAGTGTGTTCATCGTCAGATCTTAGGTAGGTGGTCTATAAGTTATATCTCATAGTTTTTATGTAGATTTGTGCATATGATATTGTGTTCATATTTCCCCCTTATTGTGCTTTTAGTATCATCAGTGATATTTGGGTAAAATAGTTTTCTAAATGAATAATTGAACCACTCATTATCCCCATGGGATTCATGGAGGACGATTAGAATGATTTAGGGCCACCCATGGGGTGCTCCAACATTCTCAAAACATGGAATTGTTAATATAAAAATTGAATTGTTGTATGATAATATATCTATGATGAATAGGTTGATATTTTAAATTGAGTTACATGAGTAATGTTAATAGATGTGTCCATACTTGGATAATGGTATAAGGGGTTGTTTGGATAAATTATAGTGGGTTCTAAGAGCATTGAAATTAAAAAGGGTAATATGTTGATGTTCTAGGGATTATGAATGATAAATGGGATATTTGGGTAAAGACTTATAACTAAGAATGGGTGAATGGTTCATGGCTTGTGATTTAATGGATGTGTTAAATGGGATAATGAATAAATATTTCTAAATATTCTAAATGGTATGATTATATTAATGTGAATGTTCCAAATGGATTATGAATTGCACATGGAATGCATAAGTGGATTATTTCATGTGTAATTAGGAATGGGTTAAATGGGTTATCATATGGAAAGGATGGAATATGTTAAATGAGCTGATATATGGGATTTAGTGAATATAATCAATGAGTTTAGGAATAAGAAATGTGAATTGGGATAATCAATAATGTAATGTAATTGGAAAAACGTTAATGGGTTATGGAATAATATTTAATTCTGATGTTGATTATTATGGATTTTAATTTCTATGTGTATTATGTTGAGTATGTTTGTGATATTGTGTGTTTATGTAAATGGAAAAATAATCATGTTCACATAGATTGGTGGTGGGATAAATTATTGAGGCTCCTCTAACACCCTATGTTTTTACCTGGATGAAAAAACCATATAAATTTGAATTGTTCATTTACTAGATAGGTTGTCTAAAAAAACAAGCATCAAAATGCATTTTCCAAGAATCAGAACACTATAATGTGTTTTTTTAAAATTAGTTAAAATAATTAAATGGAAATTTAAAATGGAAATAAATTAAATGAGATTACATGAGAAATAAAAGTAATAAAAAATAAATATTTTAATGATAATATAATTTCTATTGTAATAATAATAATTATTATTATTATTACTTACTTTAGTTGTTTTTTACACACCCATAAGGGGTCTCCCACCTCCTTCTCCTCCCTATACCCAACAATCAACACCCTTGTTTCTAAAGCCCCTATGTGTCGCTAGCCCCTTCCTCCTCTCTTCTATGGGGCGGCCCCTTCCTCCCTCTCATACAGCTCATGACTATCCCTCTCCCTTGGGCTCCCATTTAGGTCACGCGACACCACTTCCTCTTATCCTACTTTGTGCATCAAGAACCATTTTGTATGAACACCATGGCACACACCCCTCTCCACGTAGCCTCCTCCGGTGCATTGGTGTTGACATGGATTTCACAAGATTTCCCTTTGATCCTACGAGGTAATACCGTCTGTCCTCATCTCCTACCATGTCTATCCAATTGTTGGTCTCTATTTCCCTATTTTGGTTTTTCCAAAACCCTATGTATGTATTTAACCTATCCATTTTGTTTCTTCTGGTATTAGGGAATGTGAAGGCTCCCACAGGACCCCTTTGTTCATATTTTGGTTACTATTGCTGAAGGCAAAGTAGTTCGGATCATCTAGGACCACCCGTTGTCAATTTCGGTTAAGGTTTCCATCATTCTTTGTTTTCAATCAATTATTTTTTTGGGATTTTGTTATTTATGATTAATTGGTATTTTTTTAAGTATTATGACCTTAACATAGGATTTCGGTTTTCTGCTACAGTCCGAGGTGAGGTTCTTTATCTGTTGCTTTGCTTCGGACTTCTTTCATTAGAGTATTTAAGTGTTTTTGACTCACTGATATTTTATCAATAGTGCATTGGATTGTACTGTGTCATTTTGGATTGTTGTCACAATATTATGTAATTTTTTACATGCACTACTATTTTTCACCTATTTTATTTGAATTCTTATGGTGTTTATGGGTTTCTTGTATATATATTGAGGTGTGTTGAACCTTATCAGTGTTTTTATGGTTCTTGTCATTGTTATAGGGAATTTCCATTGTCCATGAAGGTGTGCACACACATTCATAAGTATTTGTGTGTCTATATATATATATATATCTTCATCGTATTTATTCCCTCATGGATAGGAGAATATGTGCTTTGGATGAAAGGATATATATATGTACGTAAGTGTGTGTGTGTGTGGGTGTGGGTGGTTTCGAGTGGTCACCGCAAAATTTGACAAGTGTTGATTAACGGCTTGGTCCAATTCTTGAGGTAGGGTCCCAATTTTTTCCCTTAAATTTAATAATTCATTAGTTAATTATTTATGCACCTTTAATTCATGCTTTGAAATGTATAATAGTTCTTTTAAAATGGATTGATTTGGTGAATTGAAAGTGTATCTTAATTGAACCAATGAATTTTTTTGGAAACTAATGCAATGATTTAATAATAAAACCCCTCCATCAAAGGTATTTTGTCTTTAAGATAAAAAGTATAGATAGTTTTTTATATCATGCTTAGTTAAGGTTTGATTTTTACATCTGCCTTTTTTTAGTGCTAGTTATGTGGAAAGTTAGGAATTTTCCCCTTTGAATAATGTGAATTGGTTTATCATGCTCAATTTTTTAAATATAATGAAATAAATTGTTAGTTTGAAATGGAACTGAATAGGGTAGTACAACCATACATCTGTTCAATTTAATAAGCAGAGATTATGATAACTTAATAGTTTAAAAGATTGAAATATATGTAATATGGTTAAACCATGCCTTTTGTTATGTCTACTTGAAATGCACCTACTGAATTTGATAAGCCTTAATATAATTAGTGTTCATGGTCTAAACTAAATAAATTTTTATCTAATTAAATTATTTATTTTAATTTTGATATGTGTGATCGCACTAGCATGCCATGGGAATGGCCAGATAAATTAGATAATTTGATTAATTAAAGTAATAGAACATTGTGTTGGCATCATAATAGATTTTTGTGATTTATTGTGGAATAATAATCTTCAAATTTTTTGGTTAATTTATATATTAATAGAATTTTAGATAAATTATATTATAAATGGGTTTAATAAAATTATGATGATGATTTGGAACAATATTACAAAAATGATTTTGGTTAGACAAATGATAATTTGGTTAATTGATTATTGTCTCTGATAATAATACAACTTGATGTTTAATGTCAGCCTTATGATTCTTTCTTTCTTTGGTTTTGAGGTTATATAATATCGATGTAATTAATATTTAAAGGTTTGATGATGATGAAATGTTGAGTTTTTTATACGAATCATGTTTATAGGGGATATATGAGGGCATTGTTCTTGTTTACATACCACATAAAGGAAAGAAGCATAGGTACTTGATTCATGAGGGAACAATAGATTATTATATTGGATGTTTAAGACTAATTATTTATGTGATGCCTGAGGGATTTTTGAATGTTTTCATACCACCTGAGGTCTTGGAACACTGGTACTAAATGCCTAAGAGAAGATTATATGTTTATGTTATATGTTTGAGGGATATATTCATAGATACATGATGCCTGAGGGTGATATTTTGGATTTCCTGAGGCTGAGATTCTAGTTATTCCTAAGGGAATGATTTTGGATAGCATGAGGGTGAGATTCTAGTTATGCTTGAGGAAAAATATTTTGTTAGCCTAAGGGAAAAGATCGTATGTTTATGATATATTCTAAATGATTCATCCTCAGCGGGAGAATCTACCATTGATTTGGGTGATCCTTACTAATGCAGGAGGATCTACCCACATACATAGATATTTGGATTTGGATAAAGCTGGTGGTATGGGATAAAGGTCCATTTAGCATCCTGGACCAATTTTCTATTATTTAATTTGTTATCACTTTCATTTATAATGTGTTTCACATTATAATTTATTATTAATTTTAGGAAATGGATTGGTATAGACACCATGGGTTCCAACCTAGTGAGATTTATATGTCACACCCTGCTCAGGTTCCATTTGGAACCTGAGTATATCATCTATCTCGTAGGACTTTGGATTCATTGCTTTTGTTGTGTTTTGTACTTGGGAGATCAGGAGCACATGATTGGGCTCTTTCTCATGATTCTCAAGGAGTTCACCTTAGAGTTTTTCGTTTCATTTGTTAATTTATACTGATTGTACTTGTAGAATCATCTTTCATACAAGCATTTTTTTAAATTTTCATTCACCATTATTATTTATATATTATATTATTATTCGGTTGTTGTTCATTCATTATTATTACTACTTCAGCTACTATTTTTTGTTTTAATATTATTATTCCTCATTGAAACTTTGATCTATAGGGTATTGTCTCCCCACATATCATAAATAGATAATCTCTACTAGTCGACAACCTCTGGATTATGGGGAGTCACCCTTGAGGCCATGTGATACACTGGTCTGGCCACCGTCTTATTGGTGATCCGGGTCGAGACTTTACAAAGTGGCATCATAGGTTTCTTTTCCTTTGTCTTATTGTTTACTATTCGTAGACATGAGACTAAAAAAGTGTCGACGCTTGATTAATAGTAGTTTTCGGGACTTATCAACCTACATATGGTAAATGAACAAGTGGCTAGGGTTGGGATTGTTGTTCATGCAGTTTTTTTTATTAAAGATGGATTTGATTTCATCTTTAGTGATTAGTGTACATTTTTTAATTTTTTTTATGGAATTTCTGGTATTTTTTCCATTGGCCGAGTTCATCAAGGATGAATCATATCATGAATCATAATATGCACATATTAATTGAAATTTCATGCATATAACATGCCTTATAGTTTCATTTTAGTTTTCATGTTGATTTGAATATGTACCATAAGTGTTATGTGATGTTTTTTCTTTCTTTCACATGCATGTATAGATAACATTCATGGGTTTTTAATTTTATCATTTTTTTCGATACTTCAGTGTTTATATTCCATGATTATGTTTCAAAGCATACTCTTCTTTCTTTACTTCTAGATGATGTGATATTTTTATTTTATAGATATAAATGGTTATAGGATATTGTTAAAATGTAAAATAGTGTTAAAGTTAAAATGTTTAAGTGTAATTAGTTTCGATTAAATTATATCCAAAGGCCAACTGTAAATTCTGTGGGAATTATATGGATTGGTATATGGAATCCCATATGAATTAACTATTGGACATGAGTATGTTGTATTATGAAATGGTTTTAAATGTAAAGTTTGTTTAACTTAGATATATATGAACTAGTCCCCTTACTAAAATACACAACTAGACCCCAGTGGGTTGGTTGAGGCATGTATCTTGTGAGATAAACCTTAATGGGTGTTTATAATTTTAATAATTAATCAAATACAACTGGGTTTCTTTTTTAAGAACCCATGTTGGCTTAATGGGACCCTCATAGGTCGCCTTATCTGTTAAAGAGAATTTATGTTGATAAATTTCCTAATATATAATTGAATGTCAAGAAGTGTAAAATTCATTAAAAATGCAGTTTTTTGAGACTTTATTGATTTGATTTGATGTTTTAGTTGAACCTTTTAAATATTTAATGATTTAAAAGTGATTAAATGTAATGAACTTAAAACAGAACCCTAGGTGGTGTCCTTTGTTTAATCCTCTGTGAAAGGGGTTGTGTGAGCCTTTATTTTTGAGTTTCCTTGGAATAGAAATGTGATCATTTTATATGGGCATCCTTATTTTATGAAATGGACTTTTATGAAGCTTTTGATCCAAATTAATTTTCTATTTATCATGACTCTATTATGGGTAGATGATTTATTATTTCATAAAGGTCTAGCTTGTGGTATGTATAATCCTTAGAACTTAATTGCCTTGATAAATTCTATAAGATTTCTGAAGCTTGGTGACGTTAGGGTGCAGTTTTCCATAGTAGGAATCTTTTTTTATAATTGAATCACTAGTTCAAATGGGTGATCATGTTTTCCATGGCCTGATTATGGGCATGAGCATCAAGTAATTCTCAGTTTTAGTTGGTTAGACATCCTTTAGGCATGGTCAGATGCTTCTTAGGTTGCTTGACTCTTTCTTTTCTTTAGTGAAGGATTAATTAGTAGGTCTTCATCCAAGAAAATTATTTTCTACAAGACATTTGATTCTTTAATCCATGTGGATTAAAGCATATATATGGTATTCAGAATTTGTTGTTTTCTTGTTATATCTCAGGGTAGTATGCATCAATATATGTGGTACCCATCGAGTGTTTAATGATGTAAAAAACTGGTTGAGTTCATTACGCTTGTTGAGACATACATTGTTGGGTATGGTCTCATCTAATATATATGGTAGAGTAATAGGGGAATAAAGAAATCATCTTTATCTTAATGCTTGGGATGACTTTCATAGACTCTGGTGTTTTGACACATAGGTTGGTTTGGATTTGGTTTTCATAGAAATTGTATAAAATTTTTCATTTATGGAGGTTCCGAACAAGCATGATTTTGAGTGGATAGTATATCTCTTCTTTTGAATATTAGGAAAATCCTATGGTGGGGAATGTCATGTTAGTCTTTTTAAAATACATTTCCTTCTAGGTTTAAGGAACAGAACATAAGTGGACCATTAGAAAATGGTCATGGTTATTCGAAAACCCTTGAAGATTGTAAATGTTGGTTCTTTCTTGGGAGCACAATCTCAAAAAGGTTGACTGTATATCAAGCCCATGTAAAACACCATTGGTCATGGGTGTACTTTTTTGGTTAATTGTGATTGATAACAGAATTTTTTGGGTGGTAAAGTTCATGTGATCGGTTAATGGTGGTATGTCGGCAGGTGAAACCAATCTTCTTGAAAGAGATGTTGACCAATAGTTTTTTACTAATATTCTTAGTAATATTATAATCCTCTTATTGTACTATTATTTAACATGATCATGTCCCCAATATTTAATTTATCATTGATGCACTAAGAGAGTGGTAGTTTTATGGCTCGCTAAACCTTTAAAGTTGTTTGGCTTGTTTGGGTGGTTTTCTCATTTTTTTCATGCTGACATGTGGTTCTTATCGAGGACTGTTTATTCCAAAGTAATACATGGGTTTCCATGTAAGAATGCCACAATTGTAATCTCAAACACTAGATGTTTCCTTTGACTTGACTGTAAGGTGGATGTCTCTCTAAGCTCAGTCAATTATCTGATTTGGACATCTTGTCTTGTATTAACATTCAAATTTTAAAATGATGTATGTACTACCCTCGGTTAGTTTCTTATACATCTATTTTAATTAATATGATATTTCCATAGACTAGTTTTTGGGATCGATGATGATTTAATCATGGAACATCATCTGAATTTAGGTATGGACTTCGATGGATGGGTTTATGGTGAATGGAAGACACCTTGGAAGAAGGTATCATAGCTCATTTAAAAAAATTTCCATCTAAAATTATCATCTTACTGAATGTTTGGCCGGAGTGGCTTGACTATTTTTCTCTCTTTTTTAAATGGAATGGTTAGTGAAGGACCATTTTTGGCATGTCTTCGGGTGAGATTAGTGTGGTTTCTACCGGCCAGGGCTTTACAAGGGGAGCTAGGTCGAGCTGGCTAAACAGGTTCAGTGGAGAATCGACCATATGACCCTTTCAAAATCATTCTATATTGTCGCTTGAATTATTGAGGCCTGATTTTTTTGAAATTATGACTATAGAGGTGTCATTGCATTGAATTGATTCCACGTTTTAATGATGTGACCTATGGTGGGTGGCACCATCAGTTAGTTGTATCGAGAGATGGTGACCTGGCCTGGTGTCCAGATAAATGAGCATGGATAAGCACTGTATTGGTGTTTCAGTTGAAAAAAATTGGAATTGACTTTGACCTTAATGGTTTAAGTTCCGCTTACCTAATCTATGTTTAGAGGAGTGTTGTGTGTTTAAAAAAGAAACGTAACCATCAGAGAAAGACATTATGACCATTGTCAGTTGGGTAATGTTTTTATTTTTCCTGAAGGCTTCTCGGGGACAAGAATTTCTAAGGATGGGAGGTTGTAATGCCCCTATTTTTAAACCAAATGAAAACCCAAATAAATTTATATTTTTTGCTTACTGTACAGGCCTCTTATAAAACCGAGCATCAAAATTTATTCTATGAGAATCAAAACACTATGATATGTTTTTTAAAGAAGTTAAATTAATTAAATTTAAATTTAAATTGAAAATGAAGTAAATGGGATTAACAAAAAATAAAATAAATAATAAAGAAATATTTTAATGATATTAATATTTTTTTATTATTAATTATTTTAGTTTCGTTTAGAGTCCCCAAAGGAGTCTCTCCCCTACTTACCCTCTTGGAAACCATCACGCAACACCCCCCTTCTGGAACCCCCTATGTGTTATGAGCCCCTTATTCCTCTCCCCCATGGTGCGACCCCTTCCTCCCTCTCCAATAGCGCATGACCTGCCCCCACCCTTGGGCTTCCTTTTGAGTTGCACAACACCCCGTCTCTTTCTCCTACTCTATGAGGTGTGATCCCCTTTGTACGAACCCTATGAAAGGCAACCCTTTCCTCACAGCCTCCTCCGATGCACTTGTTTTCACCCTAATTTTACCCAATTTCTCTTTGAACCTTCGAGTTATGACCTTCTACTCTCATCTCCTTCTAGGGTTGACCATTTTTTGTTTACGTTTTCCCTATTTTGGTTTGTATGAAACTCTAGGTTAGGCTTTAACCAGGTCTTATTGTTTCTTATGATATTAGCAAATGTGAAGGCCCCCTTGGGACCCCCTTGTTCATATTTTGGTAACTTCTACCAAAGGAAAATAAGGTTGGATCACCTCAGACTATATGTCATTAATTTTCGGTAAGGTATCCATCGTTATTTCTAGTCGATCAATTTATTTTTGAGTATTTTTTGATTTATGATTTCCTCATATTTTTTAAGTGTGATAGCCTTACCACAAGATTTTGGGGTTCCTCCGCCATATGAGTTGTGTTTCTTTATATGTAGCATTGTTTTTCACCTCTTTTATTAGGGTCTTTAAGTGTTTTTTACTGGCTAATAATTTATTATTAGTGCATTGGGTTGTACCATGTCTTTTGGGATTGCATTATCCATCCGAAGTAATTTTTTAGATCCTCTATTTTGTTTCACCTATTATATTAGGATCTTAAGGTTTTTATAGGTTCGTG
Source organism: Viscum album (assembly GCA_963277665.1). Lineage (NCBI taxonomy): Eukaryota > Viridiplantae > Streptophyta > Magnoliopsida > Santalales > Viscaceae > Viscum > Viscum album. The sequence goes on from OY728162.1 coordinate 230,073,655, forward strand.
GTATATTTATGGAGTTGTATTGAACCTTTTTGCTAGGTTATTTATGATTCTTTTAATTGTTTTAGTGAATTTCAATTATATGTGAAGGAATACAAAAACATACATAGGTATGAATTTGTATATATATATATATATATATATATATATATATATCTTCCTCATACATATTCCCACATGGACAAGGGAATACATATTTTGTGTTAAAGGATATATATATATATATATATATATATTAGTGTATGTGTGTGCGGGTGTGGGATGATTTTGAGTGGTCAAGACCAAATCTGACAAGTTCTAAGTGTCGTCTTGGTATAATGCTTGAGGTAGGGTCCCTTTCCATTTCCCATAAATTAAATAAATCATTAGTTAATTGTTTTTACACCTTTAATTAATGATTTTCAACATATATTAGTTCTTCTAAAAATGGTTTCTTTTGGTGAATTGAAAGTGAATCTTGATTAAACCAATGACTTATTTTGGGAAATAATGTCCTATTTTAATAATAAAACCCCTCCATCTGAGGTGCACTATATTCAAGATAAAATGTAGTGATATTTTCTTATATCATGATTATTTTTTGTCTGAGTTTTCCATATTCCTTATTGTTAATGCATGTTACGTGGAAAATTATTAATTACCTCTTTTAATAATGTGAACTGATTTTTCATGCTCGATTAGTTTAAATGGAATTAATTAAATGGTTAGTTTTAAATATAACTAAATAGAGAAGCACAACCATGCCTCTGGTAAATTTAATAATCATGGATTTTGAGAATTTAAAGGTTTAAAAGGTTGATATATATGTAGGATGGTTCAACCATTCCTTTTATTTTGTCTTATTAAAACACACCTTGTGAATTGGAAAAGCCTTAATGGAATTGGTGTGGGTGGTCTAAACTAAATCCCTTTTTATTTGATACCATTATTTGTATTAATTTTGATATGGATGATCACATCAATAAGACATGGGCACAAACAAATAAATTTGATAATTAAATTGATTTATGTACTAGAACATGGTATTGAAATTATAATAAATTTTTATTATTTATTTTGGAATAATCATCTTGGACAATTTTGGGTAATTAAAATATTAATGACCTTAGGTTTAAATTATAATTTTAATGGGTTTGATAAAATTATGATGATAATTTGGAACCTGATTAATGAAATGAATTTAGTTATACAGATGATAATTGGTTAACTAATTATTTTTTCTAATGAAAATACATCTAGATGTTTTATATTGGACTTGTTATTCTTTCTTGCTTAGATTTTTAGCTTATAGTATATCAATGGAATTAACACCTGAGGGTTTGATGCTGATGACATGTTGAGTTTTTCTAGATATGACTCATGTTTATTGTGGACACATGAGGGCTGGGTTCATATTTCCATACCGCCTGAGGGAAATATGCATAGGTACTTCATGCCTGAGGGTAGAATACATGAGAATATGAGATTTCTGAGGAATCATGATTAATGAGATGCTTGAGGTATTGGTGCATGTTTTCATACCACTTGAGGGCTTGGTGCACAGGTATTGAATGCATGGGGGCATATTATATGTTTATGTTGGATGCTTGAGGGCTACATGCACAATCATACAATGCCCAATGGAGAGATTTTTGATATCCTGAGGGAGAGATTCTATTTATCCTCGAGGGAGAGATTTTGGATAACTTGATGGTGAGATTCTATTTATGATTGAAGGTGAGGTTTTGGTTGTCATAGGGGAAGAGACTATATGTTTATGATATATTCTGAATGATTCATCCATACCATGAGAATCTACCACCAATTTGTGTGAACATTCCTAATACATGAGGATCTTCCCACAGACATAGATATCAAGATTAGGTAGAATAAGGTGGTATGGGATAGGTTTCCATTTAAGATTCCAGACCATGTTTCTATTACTTAATTTGTTATCAATTTTTATTTATAATTTGGATCACATTGTAATTTCTTATTAATTTCATGAAATGGATTTTTCTAGACCCTGTAGGGGGCTAGAAAACTAAGACTAATATCTCATACACGACTCAAGAATCATTTGGAACCCTGGTAGATATTCTTTCACATATGATTTTGGATTCAGTTCTTAGGTTTTGATTTGTACATGTGATCTTGGGAGCACAGGACTAGGCACTTTCTCAGGATGCTCGAGGAGTTCACCATGTGGTTTTTCATTTCTTTTATTAATTTATACTGCTTCTACTTATAAAATCATCTATCATAGAAGCATTGTTGTAAATTGTCATTGACCTTTTTTATTCATATAATATATTATTCTTCTGATGTTGTTATTTAGTTATTATTATTTCTTCCACTATTATTTTTTTGTATTAATTTTACTATAAAGTTGTGTGAATCTAATCTTGAGGGTATAGTATCCCTATCGTACCATCAATAGACCTGCACTAGTAGTCGAAAGACTATAGTGTATGGGGAGGTGTGCCTGAGGCCACGTGACTCACCAGTCCGGCCACCATCTTAGTGGGGAGTCGGTTCTTGATGTTATAGCTCATCCCATTAGTTGTTTTAGACTGATGCTATAAACCTACCTAGGAATTCATGGTTTAGGGACTCAGAGTAATTCAATATGCGCCCATTGGTTGCATTAAATGAAACTAAATGGAATGAGGCTCCGCAATAAGTGGTATTTTGTAATTGTGAAAGGTTTATACCTAGTGAGATAGGGACTTAAATGATTCCCTTATGCATAGTGATTGAATGCCTAATACCCATGTATAATTGATCTAAATTCTGAAACCATGGAACACAAAATGAAAGAATATTAAGAAAAGAAAATTTTATAAGTGATTATATTAGTAATAATGATAGAAATGGTTAAAGTATATATTGTTAACTAGTGGAACCCAGGTTTTCTTTTGGTTTCCCTGTCATTTATTTCATTATTGCATGAAATATCTACCTATACTAGATATTTTGAAGACACCATTGGTGGTGGAATACTACGTTGTACTCAAACACAGCTTTGGAACCTCTATGTACATGGGAAGATTTAATATTTATAGGTTAGGATAAAGTAAAAGGCCTTATGATAAGGGGTTGAGTTGGCCTTGGGATTTTCATGGACTTGGTTCCAAACTCATATTCATAACCATTTAGGGGATTCCGCCAGTTGTCTTTATTTTTTGATTTTATTTCAATTTAGGCACTGCTAGCACGATACATCATATTTATTGTTGGTTGTAATTTGTACCTAGTATTGAGAGATGCTTGATTATGCATGCTTGTTGGTATTGCATGTTGTTTCCATTATTTAAGTTTTTATATTTTGTGTCTTACTCTAGTAAATATGGTATAGTCTCCCCATGTGAATTTTTAGACCATCACTACTAGTCGACAACCTATGGCATATGGGGAGGTGCGCTTGAAGTCATGTAGAGACTCATCCTAGGGAATTGGTTTAGCAGCTCTCTGGTTGGAGATGTTACAAAGTGGTATCATTAGATGGATCTTTTCTATAGAATTAGTTTTTGGGATTGTATATATGATATTAGTATGTTTTGGGTATTTTAAATGAGTTCACGAATGGCAGTAACTAACCCATGTATGAGGGAAAACCCAAGTGCATAGGGTGGGAATTGTTGTCCTTAATTTGTTTTTTTACAGTTGAATGATATTTCTCCATTGGGTGTTGCACTTGTTTTATGATGTGACTATTTTACGATAACATTATCATTGTTGAAATTCCATGATATTTTGAATTTATTCATCACCATATTCACCTTGGTATATAAGTGACATGCATCGTGATAGGAACACACGAGATGGGTGTGTGGGACATAAAGGGTGGATTTCACTTTAATTTCTTTCAAAACATGTAGAAAATAGTGTCTAATAAAATGATGTAAGTGAGTATATGGGAGTAATATTAATGAATTTTTAATCAAGTCTGATAAATAAAGGGTTATAAATGAGTTAAACATATGGTTGTAATAAGTTGTGAAATGGGAAATGTTCCTAATAGTAATGATTTACATTCTGAGTGGGGAAATGATTTTAAAAAAGTTTCTAAAAAAATAATTGTGTCTATATTAGTGGGTTTACCCCGTGTCGATGAAGACCCATGGTAGGGATGGTTGAGGGTAGTTTTAGACATGTGATTATGTCTATTGGGATATTGTATTTGGAGTGAGTTTATTATTTAAGGTAGTGTGTTTTTCTATTATAGTCAACACTGATTATATATTCTTTAAATGTTGTTGATGAAGATGTCCTGGAGTATGAATCTAAATAAAGTAGGGATTTTTGAAATGTCGGGTAAAAATAATGATCTAAAGTCTGAAACATGGGTTCTAAAATTGGTTAAGTTAATTATATGGGAAGTTGTAATGATGAAACGTTCAGTGATGACTAGTATTAAGTATACCTTCTGTTGTTTTTCTTTCCCTTTATGTGGGTGGTTTAAGAAATGAGAGTTCCCTACTTTGAGAATTTGATTCTTTTTCAGAAGACCCCAATGATCCTTGATGTGTTGATAGGGGATTTTCTCTATTATTCTTTCTTTAGGGCTTTGACCTCATGTTCTTAAGGTGTTTTTTGATAATGTGGAGAAGGAAACCCTTGTGGGTTGTGATTGAATGGGTTGTTTGTTGGACTTAAGAATTAGTGTCATGGTTGTGGAATCAATTGTGGTGGGTGTTTTGTTATGGGTGTGGTGAATCGTGTGGGTTTTGACCAAGATAGTAGCATTTTGGACCCAAGAAGTTAGTTTTTTGACATAGGGTTTTGATGTTGGTGTTAGAGTATACATGGAATGATACCTAAAGTTGATTTTTTTGGGTTGCATTTGGGTATGGTGTTCTAGAAGAGGGATAGGAGATCCACCTATGAGTGATGAATTATTGGTATTTTGAGGGGTGTGTCCTAGAGAGAGATCCTAGTGACTTTTTACCCTTAAACCTAGTTGTAAATTTGGTATCACTCAACCCTTGAGAACAATCCATGAGGGAGTGGTAGACCATTTTGGGAGTTCTATTAGGAACATGGGTTACATGTAGATATTTTGAGTGTGGAAAGGTTCATATTTTTCCTAGAGGTCTAATTGAGAAGTTCAATGATGTTGGGAAGGTGCGACTTGATTTTTGGAAATAATTTTAAAGTATTGGAAAAATCAAGGGTGACCTATAGGGAGGTCGGCCTAGTGTTCTAGGTGTATCAGAATAAGAATCATGTTTGATGATTTAGAGATGGAATCGATGCATAATTATTACCATCATGTTTCAATAAATGGTATAGTTGTGCCCTGGTTAATTTAGAATGTAAATTGAGTATTGTAGTTAGTTATAATGTTAGTTTTTAAGGGTTTTACCATTTGGATGTTTGATCTATCTATTTAGGTATCGATTAATGGGACCTCGATATTAGTTTCAAGAGGATGGCACAAGGGTGGATAGGGAACGAATGGATACTTTTTTATGAAGATGATATGCATGGTTTTGTTGTTCACATGGTTGGGCTTGATTTTATGAATGGTTTAGTCATTTGGTTAGATGTTGAGAATTTCATGAGGCTGATGAGGTTGAATGACAGGAAGGCATGGTTAGGTGAGTGAGTGGGCTTTGGGATAGGCTCTGGTGTTGTTTGGATCATGTGATCTAATTTGGACTTATTGTGTGGTCCTAATAAAGTGAAATACCTTGAGGGATAAGATGTGGCCTATTTGTGGTAACACATAGGTGAGGCATGATAAATTTCCGAATGTACAAACTAGTGACTCTAGGTGAGTGATTGTCATTATCTATAAAACCAATGTGGGAGGCATATCTATACAAGAGACCATTGGTTTTGGACAGTGTAGTAAACCATTATGTTCATGCGTTAACTTTTAGGGGCATGTAGAAAGGGCTAGAGTGATGTGGTGGCCTTTGATCTGATGGAAACATTGGTTTATGGATAATGGTGAATTGTTGTGGAATAGTTGTGAGTCTTAGTTAACAATCACACTTGAGTGGTGGTGGTTAATAGTTGAGGAGATGTGTGTGAGAAAGGAAGGTCAAGATTCAAGGAAGGTCATGGTTTCTCATAGTGGGAGGTAACATCGGTGTTGGATGAGTTGTGGTAGTGTTATTCAATTACTTGTTTTCATAATTTAATCTAATGAAGATCATGCTCAATATCTTTACATCATCCCAAGTTTGCTGAGAAAGATCTAGTTTTATGCAAAGATACTTGAATGTGTTTGGGTTAGATGTGGGACATCATGAAAGGTTTTGATCATGGATCAGTATATTTGGATATAGGTGGTGGGATGTACACCATCTATAGGTTATGAGTGTGGTCCTTCAGATGAACTAGGTTTTAAAAAGCCTCATAAGAACCATTCATGAAAGCTGGATAAGGGTACTAGGTGATACTTGTTTTTTTGATCTAGAAAAATCAATATGGCCATGTACAAGTTCTAAGGTTTATATTATGCAATAAAATTGATCCATTATGGTAAAAATTCCTTGAGGAAATAGAGGGTAATGAAACACCTAAGATGGGTAGTGATAAGTCAGTTCTGGATGAATGGATCGGAGCATGGAGATGATGTGGTGACTTCAGAATAGTAATAAGAAACTTGTGAGGTGCATATTAGGTTCCTCGAAGAGGCTAGATGGGCATTGGATGTAGTTATTTAATGATCCAATCAATGGATTCGGGATCGGGTAAGATCCAAATGAAATTCAGGATTCTTGGGATGGAGTTGTTGAAGGATGTGGTAAGACATGGCAATGGTTTCACAGCAAGTGAGGATGGGTTCTATAACTTCATCAAAAAATGAGGAAAGGACTTGGGTAGGTGTCTTTATCTGGAATCATAATGATTAGAAGTGTGAAGGAACTTGGTCCATGTGATTTAGTTCCACTCCAATAGTGATGCTTAGTGTCCCATGATGAGTCAACTGGCGATGAACCGATTCAGTTAAAAGTGGTACATAAGGGATGAGTTTCAAACCACATGTCGTAGATGTTTTGGAATGAAAATTTCATATTTATAATGGATTTAGGTTTTGAGATGGATCCTAATTCACCTCAACCAATGTAAAGATAACAAGGGAATTTTTTAATATATATTAATGGGTTTGGTGTATCATGGTGATGTTTTGGGAAGGTAGTGGATGCCTTAAAGTTTGAGTTACCAAATTCCAGTGAATAACCTCAGTATGTACCTTAGTAATAGTGGTATGCCCTCATTGATGAATCATCATGGGAGAGTATAAAGATTATTATGGAAATATTATAAGGTGGGTGTTCAAGACAAGACAGATGGGTTGGTCTCACACGATGCGATAAAAGGAATGGGTGTTGCAAGTGTGACTGACCTTCAGTTTGATGTTTGTAGTGGAAGGTTCTTTTCATAACTGATGTTGTACTTGAGTGGGGTCAATTTTTTCTTAGTCCTTTAATATATGGTGTAGGAATATCTTAACATGTGGTTTCAATATTGAGGCTTGATTCAAATGCTAGGAGAATTCATTTTTAATGTTCGGGTGAAATGAGTGGAGAATGTGTATGGTATGTTTTGAGGTTGAGTTGTGGTGATGGTGGTCCTTCTCGGTAGTGGGGGTTCCAATCACTAGAAGATGGTAGGGGTGATTTAAAGTGTATATTGTAAAAACCCATAGTGGGAAGTTGGTTGGTTGATGTTGAGATCGGTGTTTAAGGTTGGATGGACTCGACTGATGACCATTCATGTGATTTGGCCAGAATACCATGCATTGACTCTTGTTTGACCAGTTGAGTGCAATGAGTATGGTGGTTGTGTTTCATATGTTTAATTATGGAATGGGACCATAGGTCCTTGAGTTTTGGATCGACATAATTCAAAATATGTGGTTGTAAGGATCTTTTGTTTCCTTTGAGTGATGCTAATTTTTTTCACTATTAGAGTGTTCAAAGCAGAGTAAAAATGGTTCCATGTGATTTGGGTCATGGTTTGCGAAGAGGATCAGACCAATGGGGTTCTAATGGGCTCTTCCATGATAGTATAATGTTTTGTAAAATTTCTAATTATGCTAAATTTTCAATAGTTTTTTCTAGTATTCCCTATGGATTTCTATTGGTTAATGTGTAGTTTGAGGATGATGCATCCTAGAGGAGCATCCGGGTTGTCTTGTGTTTCACAAACCGAATCTGGTCACCATCAAATTGGAACCAAACCCAGCTCATGGCAAGGCCCGAAGGGCGTTCTCTATCCCCACGGGCCGGCACAAGTGCCCGGGTATCAAAAATATCTTGTTTGGGAACGATTTACCTGAGTATGAAAGTATAAAATATAAAAAAACAATCAATAATAAGAATATTAAATTTTCATGCCAAAAATGTATTACCCAAAAACCAGAACTGAGTAAATTGTATTAAAGACAATAAAAGAGGAACAAATACAAATAATAACCACACCAAGACATCCCCAAGGACTCCACACAACAAGGGGTTATAACCCGCAAGCTGTCTCCACAACTCCGCCCCAGTGATGGGGACTAACACCCTAAACCACCATCACCCTTAGCCTTCCCTTTACCTGAGTCGATCATAATAAGGTCTAATTACAACCAAGGGGTGTAAGTAGGGTGTGAGCCTAATCCCAATAGGATACAACCAGATTATTCCATAGAGCATGCAATACAATGTGAACAAAACAAGCAATTTTAACACATAAGGTGAAACAGTGTTAAAATTATAAGAAATGAAACTTTCAATTGAAAACAGTTTTCAATCCAAAAATGTAGTAATGTTAACAAATTAAAATAAAAATTTTAGATAATTTAATTTACTTCCAAACACACCCTAGTATATGGGTAAATACGAAAAATCTAATGACAAACAAAATCGGGAACACCCCTAGGAACTAGATTGTCTCGGGCCCTATGTACCTCGTACCTCGGTGTAAAGTAACCATAGAAAAATCGGTTATCATGCATGAGACACTAGTAGGGAACATACCAATAATATATTAGTTCCAATTATCATCCACATAGTTTAGTTGGAGTTTTATTTATCCAAATTCTAAGTGAAATAGGGACAAAACTCATCTGGTCCACTAGCCGTACTAGTAAAAATCTTCCCCACCTAGGTACTAGGGCTTCCCCTTTTGTGCTCAATAAATTTCATCATGAAACATAAATGTATTTTTTTATAATACACCACTACTGGTCACACACAAATAATATAGTAGCAATCACATTTTATACCACATAAAATACACAACAAAACACTAAGATTTTTAATAAAAAAATTCCTCCAAATCCTGTGATGTTTCACACAACAAACTCCTTAAGAACCCAACATGAACACAATGTAAACACCATAAAGTTACCAAAATAGGAAAACCAGACCAATACATTTCAATTAAAACAACAAATCGTTTTTAGGGTATCCCCTTGTGAACCTAGAAATGATAACATTGAAAAACCTCCATGTTTACACAAACATGGGACTTAAAGTTTATTTGTTCCAAAAAAACTATTAAACCCCATTTTTACAAAAACAAGCAATGGGGATAAAATTTAAAAACATTACTATAATCCCTATTATAGTTCAATAAAATCAATTATTTATTAATAGGGAAGCCCCAAATAAACCAATAAAACATTCCCATGAAAACCCCACAATTTCACATGAAATTAGCATTTAAAAATACATTTTCAAAGAAAACACCAATAAAACTAATTTCGTAGAAATAATAAAATGAGATAAACCTGAAAGTATGATAAATATATCATTCTAAGACCCAAATATTGCATAAACATGGAATCATCTGCCAAAAGAGTCAAGAACTGCAAATCCTATGCGGAACTTCAACTGCACCACCACCGAACCATGAGGGGCCTAAATAAAACCTAAAACCACAATAAAGGACCAAGAAAACCAAAGGTTAAACCCTTGGTTCGAGAACCTACCCTCTGGACATTGGGTACTTCAAGAAAAAGGGAATAATCCCTAGTCAAATTGAATAAAACCCTAATCTATTTGAAAGAGGAAAAAAATGAACTCACTTACTTAAAGTATCTTGAAGTAATCAATCCAAAACAATAGTAGCTGAAATTTAAAAAATCCAAAATTCAAGGATCAGTCGAACAAGAATAATTAGGACATTTAGGTACTATAATGGATGAAAAATATTAAGAATTGAGAGAGTTATGAAAGAAATAATTTACCTCTTCAAATCTAGACGATTTGAGGAACCCTTTGAATTTCTTCACCAATTCGTGATGAACCAGAGCTCCAAAGAGGGGGAGAGATAATATAAGCGTTTCTAGGTTCAATGGGATTGGGTGAGACTTGAATTCACCAAAACAGAAAAAAAATTGAATAAGTTATAAAACAAACAAAATTTAATTTTAAAACTGGAATTGGGCTTTCGGGCAGGCCCAACCCCTTAAATAAAAAACCAATAAACATTGGTTATGGATTTCTAAAGGCCTGAAATTGACTTGGTGGTGTTAATAAATCAGGGGAGTACATATAGGAGTTTTAATGAGTGAAAAATATTAAAAAATGAAAATTTTATAAAAGAAACATAATTTATTTTTAAATCTGGAATTAGGTTCACAGTTTGTACCAATTCATGAAAACTAACTTATTCCTCCATAAAACCTTTGGAAACCCCCAAAACATTTAATTAATGAAAATTAAATGAAAAATAACTTTAAAATATTTCATGTATATGAAAATTCTCCCCACCATGAAAACTTTCCATCCCGAAAAGTCAACCTGAAGCTTGATCAGAAGATAGGAACGAATACTCTTCCTCCACCCATGACTTCCGCTCCAATGTCGCATGTGTATCATTACCATGATGCCAATGAACCCGGACCAACGGAATGGACTTCCCTCAAAGAACCTTCATTTGGAAGTCCACTATTTTCAATGGCCGCTCAATAACAGACAAGTCAGGCTCTAGCTCCAGTTCTTCCCAACTCAGCACATGGGATGGATCCGGGTTGTATTTATTTAACTGGGAGACATGGAAGACTTCATGGATGGATGTCAACTGAGATGGTAAAGCTGAACTATTTTCCACTTTTCAATTATGCTCGGCAATCTCAAATGGTCCACCATACCACATCGTCATCTTCCCTTGCTTCCCCAATCGACGATGGCCCAGACGAGGGGCCACATTCAAGAATACCCTATCACCAATAGAAAACTCCATGTCTCGACGCCTTCGATGAACATAATATTTATAGAGACTCTAAGCTATCAATAAAATCTAATTAATAAACTTGACCCTCTCAGATGACTCATACACCAGACTCAGCCCTAGTAGTTAGGTCTCACCTACCTTATCCCAACACAGGGGGGACCGACACGGCCGACCATAGAGCGCCTCAAAAAGATCCATTCAAATAGAGGATTGGTAACAGTTATTATAAGCAAACTTAACCAACCCAAAATGGCTATACCAAGAACCTCCAAAGTACAATACACATGTACATATCATGTCCTCCAAAATATGAATTGCTCGCTCTGTCTGACCATCCGTCTTAGGATGGAATGTCGTGATCATCTTAATCTGAGACCCCAAGGCCTTCTGAAGGACTTCCCAGAACTGAGAAGTGAAAGGAGGGTCTATATATGATAAAACTATTTATTGCACACCACGGATTCTCACCACCTCTTGAAGATACAAATGGCCCAACTTATCTACTTTAGTTATATCTCTGATCAAAATGAAGTGGGCGGATTTGGTCACACAAACAATCACCACCCAAATGTAATTCTTACCCCTAGGTGTATGTGGTATGTAAAGACCCATAAATTTCAAGGGGAATTTTTTTTCTTAATTATATTTGGGATCCTACGAGGACGCAGTTTCTGACAGCACCTGATTCTCATGACCGGTGTGCCCGGAATCAATTTCTGAAGTTTAGCTCGGGTACATGCAGTGAACGAACGAGCGGGTTTTTCTAACTTTTGAAACGGTGCTCGGAATCAAAATCTGAGGGCACCGTTGAAACTGAAACACCGATAACTGCTTAAGAAGACGCTTTCTGGAGTTTCGTATTCTCGGGTGGCATTGTTAAATAATTGGTTTAACTAAAGAGTGAAATAAATTTGCGCCACAATTTTTTTATTTCTAATCTAAATAGTTATAACCTATGAATGAGAGTTGAGTGGGACCCACTACATCCTAACCACTTGGTAGGATATTTTTGAGGTGGGGCCCACATGAGCCCCACCCCTTCAAATTCCCTAAACCCTCATCTTAATTTTGGCAACCCCCCCATAAATGTGTAACACACCCACCTTCCCTCTTTATGACATGTCAACTCTCACAATTAAATTGATTGTTTAATGCCATTCAATTAATTTAATTTTGAGTTTGATTTTTGATGTTTTGAAAACTCCTAGCCTGTTTTAATAAATTAAGTCTTCCTTATTTTATTTGGGGGTGGGAGGTTGGGTGTTAAGATTTTGGGGAGAGATTAATCTAAAGTTGAAGAACGCAAAGAACACCAAAGCTTCGATGAAGAACTTTGTCTCATCTTCTCATCTTCTTCCTGGGTCGAGGAAAACGAGACGTCACTTCTGCCACGGACGTTCACCGTCAATGTACATAGAGCCTCACCTGTGATGTCGTATTCCGGGACACGAACTTCCCCAAACTTCTTCGAGGTAGGGGTTTGGTTTTGTGTTCGTGAATATTCTTTTTCCATCCATCGTTAAATTATTTAGCCTCTTGTTATCGAATTAACGGGAGGGGGCCAGACCGCATGAACATGGCTGACCCTCCTCCCCTTTGTTGTTGTGTCTTCATGCAGTTTGGAGCGGAGGCAACGTGGTGCCGTCGCACCATGCGGGAATAAGGGAACCGCGGCCGGAGTGGGTCGTGGTGAAGAAGCGCAGCGCCATCACACTGCGCCAAAGCCGAAGAACCCGCGACCAAGGTCGGGCCGCAGCGCCGTCGTGCCGCTCCGGTCAGGAAGGAGTCGTGGCGGAGCAACAGGATGCGGCTGGCCTCGCCAGCCGCCGGCAAGAAAGAGGAAGCCACGGCCTTTGGCCGTTGTGGTTCTACAAGGGGGGTGGCCGGATCTGTTGGTCGCCGACATTCAAGGGAGACGAGACCTGTGAGGGGGTCCCGCGGCACCGGCACCGGCCGGCCAACCGGGCCGGCCATTCGGAGGCGGCCAAGGGTCGTAAAACCCAACGGCAGACATGCAGGCCTCTCCACGTGGGGGGGGGGGGGGGGGGTGGGGTGCCTTTTCGAGACAAGGGGGGAAAGCGCCCCCCGTTTCCCGCTCGGCTGAAATGGCCGAGCTGACTGGCCACACAGGCCGCGCCCGCGCCAGGCCAACCGGCCCGATGAGCCGAACCGGCCCGGACCAAGACCCCCCGGGCCGGGCGGTGCCCTAATGGGCTGGACCCGGACCCGGTTCAGGTCGCCCCGGTTCGGGCCGACCCAGGGGGTCTTGGTCCGGGTCGGTCCGGGCCCAAAACCCCCTAAAAACGGACAGCTTCGTTCAAAGTCTCGTAACTTGGGCTACAGACCTCTGATCGAAGAACCATTAGTTTCGATGAGATTCTTGGATCAAGATGGTCATTTTGGTATATTACACTCAGGGTTTAGAAGAACTTTGTGTATGGCCAGGTTGGTTCGAACACGAAACCAACCGAGCCCTCGGAGCGGAAACACTTATAACATGAGCTCCGGACGTCCTATTGACGTCCCGTCGACTTTTTTGGTTTCCTCTTAGTGAGACCATCCTTTTGGATAACTCCGATCTAGTTTTGGACATAGTTGGAGTACAGTTGGGTTGGTTTTGACTTAAAATCCATCTGGGCCCCTAGGACGAAAAATCCAATAACTCTCAGACCAGCCGTCCGATTGACGCACCGTCTGTCACGTTGTGTTCCTCTTGACGTGATATAACATTGTGACACATCAAATCTGGTATACGTGATAGTTGATGTATCAAACTCTTGGATCATTGAGCAGACCCTCCTAGAACGAGCGTGCTGTGTGTGGGACCCCTAGAGATGGCTGAGACTTAATGACTGCTGATCGATCGAATCGGAGTGTTTCAGATAGCCCAGTTGGGAGCGCTTGGTTGTAGCGGCAGACCCACGACAGAGGAGCGCATGGTTATAGCGGTAGACCCACGTTACTCAACAAGAGGAGTACCTCTGTAGGCTATGTAGGGGAGCACATGGTTGTAGCGGCAGACCCATGGTGGGAAGTGCTTGGTTATAGCAGCAGGCCCACAGTACTCATCAGGTGGAGTAATACATCAGTCAAAGGTTAGTGGGAAGTGCTAGGTTGTAGTGGCAGGCCCACTGTACTCGATAGAGGAGGAGTTCCCCAGTAGCTATGGTTTGAAAATTATGATCAAAATTATTGTTTGAGATGAGTCTTGACATTCAATCATTATCTTCGTTGTGATTGACTTGATATCCTGTGTGGATTAGATCTTGTTTTCCTGTGTGGATTAAGTTATGATTTCCTGTGTGAATTGGATCGTACTTTCTTGTGTGGATTAAGTTATACATTCCTGAGTGGACTGGGTTGTACACTAGCTCGTGAGTTGGAGATGAACTTGTTTTGATGACTTAGGTATATGTATGGGAATATACCTAAGTAGTGTTGGATGATACTTCGTAATTGTATCTTTTCTTTGTGGTTTATCCTTTGTGGATTTAAGGATATCTTCGGGGGTCTCGGGGTCCCTACTGAGTATCATATACTCACCCCTGCATGGGCTTCGCCAGCACTAAGTTGTGTTGGTTACAGATAACGGACAACGCTGATCGTGGTTGAGGCTTGAGGAGCGGGAATGTACCTGGTGGTGGACCTCACGACGAGTCAGTACCGGAGGTGGACTTCATGACAAGATGGTACCCGGAGGGGACATACGGATGTGGAAAGATGAGGTGGCCATCTGTACCTACCCTTTAGGTAGGAACCCAGAGGACGATCTATGAGCAGCTCGACACCTTCCAGCAGTTGTACTTTCATTCAGTTGTATCTTACTTTTCAGTTGGGTTTGTATTCTGACCCATTTACCTTTCATCACTTTCTTTTGTACTTAGTATTGCTTACGCTTATAATCTGTGGTGTTTGTTACTTTTATTAAGGCAATGCCTTCCCTTTTTTTCTGGATTTACGCCTTTGGTGCTAGTCGCCTGCCCTGGCCTATGGAAGGTGGGCTTCGGGTAGTCATGATACGGGCTTCGAGGACGGGTCGTGACAAATTGGTACCAAAGGAGTTTGGTTCTACAACTGATCTCAGGACTCTGATCTTTCTCATCTGTGAAGTAATAGTGTTAAGGGTATTGAGCGTGGTTATCAGATTAGGGAGTCCAGTGTTGGTGCGGTGGCCGACATATCCATATACCAGGACCCTGACTTCTGATTTCCGACTCAGTGCAAGAAAACAGTGACTGCATGTGTGTTTCAAAAGTTTTCTCTGTGATTACTTTGTGTCAGCTCACCAGGTATACTGTTTTGACCGTGGAACACCTGTCTCTTTTCAGGATGGCCCCACAATGGTAGGTAGTTAGGGTTCAGATCTTTGTGGGAGACGACAGCCCACCGAGCGATGAGGCCTCGGTGCATGGCCCCATTACAGCAGAGGCACCAGTGGTACCTCTACCCGCTGAGCCACCGATGCCACCATCCCCAACCGCTAAGAGTGCATGTCGCCTTAGTGCACTACACGAGTTTCAACATCAGAGACCACCCAGGTTCCGCAAGGAGATGGACCCTCAGGTAGCCGAGGTTTGGCTGGAGGCTGTTGTTCGAGTTTTTAAATTGGTAGGGATGCCAGCATACTTCATGGTGATCCTTACTGCCATCCTCCTTCAGGCAGCAGCAGGCAGATGGTGGAGCCTGATGCTCCAGGTGCACGACGAGGCATCACTTCTGTGGGCAGACTTCGGGAGCCTATTCTGGGCAGCGTTTGTACCAGCCACCCTTCGAGCGGTGCACATACATGAGCTAGTTCATCTTCAGTAGGGTAGCATGACGGTGGTGCAATATTTAGTGAGGTTCAACAAACTCTCGTGCTACTCCACAGATATGGTACGAGACCCGTTCTTCAGGGCCCAAATCTTCAAGCAGGGGCTCAGGACAGAGATTAGAGCTTTGGTTGTTTCTCATAGCATTCCGACGTAGACAGGGGTGTTGGAGCGAGCCCTCTCAGTAGAGAGTTTCCTTGCTGAGCAGTCTCCAGCAGCAGCACCCACCACTAGCCGGCATGCGGCAAAGTCTTCTACAGCGGGCAATAGATAGATGACAGAGAGGTCCAAGAGGACCAGACCTACAGGTGGACGACCGCAGGACACAGGATCGTGTGTGCGAGTAACCTGGGGTGGAGAACTACTTTCCAGGAGTGGACAATGTTACTCTTGCAGTGGGGTTAGTCACATGGCACATGACTGTCCGACCCGCCATACAGATGACCAGCAGATAAACGAAGGAACTCCCAGGCAGAGGAAGAGTTTTGATCAGGCCAGATCTCAAGGAGAAGGAGACCGAGGCAGGGGAGTTGGTTTTGCAGTTGGAGGTGGACGACGCTTCGAGGCGTTGCCACCACCACCACCAGGAGGTCCACCCCGACCGCAGGGAACATGTGGACATGGGAGAGCTCAGCATCAGGCAGTTGAAGCTTACAACCATGGAGCTCTGGGAGCATATGGATAGGAGCGGGTCTAGTTCCAGGCATGGGACCTATGATCTTGGTGCTTCTAGTTTCCTTCTTGTGTTTATTTTTTGTATTTTTACTTGAGCTGCAATAATAAAATACACTTTTCCTTGTGACATTTGCTTCCTCTCTTTTTGTGCATGACGACGTTCCGGTTAAAACTATTGACTTGACCCTCACTTTTGCGATACCTATTGGAGGTGACCCAGTGACCACACACTGATGCCGACAGTGTGACTCAAACCTTAGAGACAAAAGTAATGGTTGGATCTCTTGGTAGTAGCATCGAGGCCTTACGACTTCATCCTTGGTATGGATTAGTATTATCTATGTCGGGATTGACTGTATTAGGCAATGAACGTGGTATATCCTGGGGATGAGACCAGATTTCTCTTATAGGCAAAGAAGAAATCATAACAGCTCTTGTAGGACCAGAGAAGGTCCAGGTCATCCAAGAGCGGATGAGGACAGCTCAGAGCTGAAAAAAGTCTTATGCTGACCGGAGGCGGAGACCACCAGAGTTCGAGGATGGTGACTACGTTTTCCTACGGGTCTCACCTCGACGTGGATTCCGAAGATTTGGCCGGGGCGGCAAGTTATCTTCAGGCTTCATCAGAGTCTTCTAGGTCCTCCACAGGGTAGGCGAGGTGGTTTACTGCTTGACCCATCTACCTCAGTTTCACCAGGTGCATGATGTTTTCCGCGTATCTCAGTTGAGGAGATACGTGCACGACCCGACGCATATCATCAACCATGGGGAGATGAACATCGATGACGGTGCGACTTTTGCGGAGGTCCCAGTGGAGATCGAGGATCGACAAGAGCGGGTCCTATGTGGACGGTCGATTCCTCTAGTGCACATTATATGGCAGCATGAGAACCTCCAAGAGAACACTTGGGAGCGGGAGGCTCAGATGCGTTCACAGTACCCCCATTTGTTTCCCTAGTTCTTGATGTAGCTTTACAAGGACGTAAATCTATGAGGTGGGAGTAATGTAAAGACCCATAAATTTCAAGGGAATTTTTTTTCTTAATTTTTTTTGGGATTCTATTAGTACGCAGTTTCTAACAGCACTTGATTCCGAGGCCCAGTGTGCCCGAATTCAATTTCCGAAGTTTAGCTCGGGAACGTTCATTGAACGAACGAGCGGGTTTTTCTAACTTTTGAACCAGTGCTCGGAATCGAAATCCAAGGGCACCGTTGAAACCACAACACCAGTAATTACATAAGAATACCCTTTTGGGAGTTGTGTTTGATCGGGTGGCATTGTTAAATAATTGGGTTAACTAAAGAGTGAAATAAATTTGTGCCACAATTTTTTTATTTCTAATCTAAATAGTTATAACCTATGCATGAGAGTTGAGTGGGACCAACTACATCCTATCCACTTGGTAAGAAATTTTTGAGGTGGGGTCCACACGAGCCCCACCCCTTAAAATTCCCTAAACCCCCCTCTTAATTTTGGAAACCCCCCATAAATGTGTAACACACCCACCATCCCTCTTTTTGACATGTCAACTCTCGCAATTAAATTGATTGTTTAATGCCATTCAATTAATTTAATTTTGAGTTTTATTTTTAATGTTTTGAAAACGCATGGCATGTGTTAATAAAAGAAATTTTCCATATTTTATTTGTGGGTGGGAGGTTGTGTGTTGAGATTTTGGAGAGAGATTACTCTAAGGTTGAAGAACGCGAAGAACATCAAAGCTTTGATGAAGAACACCACCTCGTCTTCTCATCTTCTTCCTGCATCGGGGAAAGTGAGGCACCACTTCTTCCATGGACGTTCACTGTTAACATACATGGAGCCTCATCCTTGACTCCGTATTCCAGGACGCGAACTTCCTCGAACTTCTTCTAGGTAGGGGTTTGGTTTTCTGTTCGTGAATATTCTTTTTCTATCCATCGTTAAATTCTTTAGCCGCTTGTTATCGAAATAACGGGAGAGGGGCAGACCGTATGAACACGACCGACCATCCTTCCCATTGTTGTTGTGTCTTGATGCAGTTTGGAACGGAGGCAATGCAGTGCCGTCGCACTGCACGAGAACGAGGGAACTGCGGCCGGAGCGAGCCGCGGCGAAGAAGCGCGGTGCCATCGCGCTGCGCCAAATTCGAAGAACCCGTGGCCAAGGTCGGGCCATGGCGGAGGGGTGTGGCGCCGTCGCGCCGCCTCGGAGCTTCAAGAAGGGTCGCGGCCAGGGCGGGGTGTGGCAAAGGGGCGCGGAGCCGTCGCGCCGCGCCGGTCGGGAAGGAGCCCCGACCTTTGGCCGCGACGGAGCAACAGGAGTCGGCCAACCTCACAGGCCGCCGGCAAGCAAGAGGAAGCCGCACCCTTTGGCCGCGGTGGTTCTACAAAGGGGGCGGCCGAATCTGCGGGCCGCCGGCATTCAAGGGAGACGGGACCCGCGAGGGGGCCCACGGTGACGGCACCAGCCGGCCGTTTGGAGGAGGTCAGGGGTCATAACTCTCGGTTGCAGACAGGCGGGCCCCTCCATGTGGGGGGAGGGGCTGTCATTTCGAGACAAGGGGGGGGGGGGCAGCGCCCCCCATTTCCCACTCGGCTGAAATGGCCGAGCTAACTGTCCATGCGGGCCGCGCCCGCGCCATGCTGCTCGCGCTGGTCCGGACCCCACGTCAGGTCAGGTCGTGCCAGCCGGGCTGGGAAGTGCCCTAATGGGCCAGAACCGGACCCAGGTTGGGTTAACCCGGTTCAGGCTGACCTAGGGGGTCTTGGGCCGGGTCGGTCCGGGCCCAAAACCCCCTAAAAATGGGCAACTTCGTTCAATGTCCCATAAATTGGGCTACGGACCTACGATCTACACACCGTCAGTTGAGATGTGATCCTTGGATCGATACAGTCATTTTGTTATATTACACTCAGGGTTTCAGAGAACTTTGGGTATGGCCAGGTTGGTTCGAACACGAAACCAACCCGGCCCTCGGAGCGGAAATGCTTATAACATGAGCTCTGGACATCCTATTGGCGTGCCGCCGTCGTTTTTGGTTTCCTCTTAGTAAGACGGTCCATTTGTCTTACTTTGATCGAGGTTTGGACGCGGTTGGGGTACGGTAGGCCAGGTTTTGACTTCAAAACCAACCGGGACCCTGGGACGAAAAAGCCAATAACTCTCAGATCAGGCGTCTCATTGACACGCCGTCTGTCACATTGTGTTCCTATTGACGTTATAGAACTTTGCGATACATCAACTTTGGTTTACGTGATAGTTGATGTATCGACCTCTTGGCTCATGGAGCAGACCCTCCCGGAATGAGCGCTCTGTGTGCGGGAACCCTGGAGCTGGCTGAGACTTGACGACTGCTGATCGATCGACTCGGAGTATTTCGGATAGCCCAGTGGGGAGTGCTTGGTTGTAGCGGCAGACCCACGGCGGAGGAGCGCTTTGTTGTAGTGGCAGACCCGCTGTACTCAATATGAGGAGTACCTCTGTAGGCTATGAGGGGGAGCAGTTGGTTGTAGCGGCAGACCCATGATGGGAACTGCTTGGTTGTAGTAGTAGGCCCACAGTACTCGTCAGGTGGAGTACTATAGCAGTCCAAGGTTAGTGGGAAGCACTTGGTTGTAGTGGCAGGCCCACTGTACTTAATAGCATAGGAGTTCCCCAGCATCTATGGTTTCAACATCATGATTAAAATCCTGGTTTGAGCTGAGTCTTAACATTCAATCATTATCCTCGATTTCATTGACTTGATATCCTATGTGGATTAGATCTTGTTTTCCAGTGTGGATTAAGTTATGCTTTCCAGTGTGGATTGGATCGTACATTCTTGTGTGGATTAAGTTACACATTCCTAAGTGGATTGGTTTGTACATGAGCTCGTGAGTTGGAGCTGAACTGGTTTTGATGACTTAGGTATATGTATGGGCATACACCTAAGTAGTGTTGGATGATACTTCGTGATTGTATCTTTTCTTTGTGGTTTATTCTTTGTGGATTCAGGGAGACCTTCGGGAATCTCGGGGTCCCTACTGAGTATCGTATACTCACCCCTGCACGGGCTTCGCCCTCACTATGTTCTGTTGGTAGCAGATGACGGTCAGCACTGATCGTGGTTGAGGCTTGAGGAGTGGGACTGCACCTCGAGGTGGACCTCATGACGAGTCAGTACCAGAGGTGGACTTCACGACGAGACGGTACCCAGAGGGGACATACGGACGTGGAAAGCTGAGTTGGCCATCTGTACCTACCCTTCAGGTAGGAACACGGAGGACGATCTAGGAGTAGCTCGACACCTTCCAGCTGTTGTACTTTCGTTCAGTTGTATCTTACTTTTCAGTTGGGTTTTTAGTCTAGCCCATTTACATTTAAACACTTTCTTTTGTACTTAGTGTTTCTTCCGCTTAAACTCTTTGGTGTTTGTTAATTTTATAAAGGCAATGCCTTCCCTTTTATCGGGATTTACGCCTTTTGTGCTAGTCGCTAGCCCCTGGACTATGGAAGGCGGGCATGGGGTAGTCACGACATGGGCCCCGAGGACGGGTCGTGACATGGTAAACCACAATGAAATCCATGGTGACCTCGTCCCACTTTCAGGTAGGAATGGGTAATGGTTGGAGCATACTGGAGGGCCTTTGGTGCTCTTCATTCACCTGTTGGCACGTGTAGCATCTCGAAACAAATTCTGCTATGTCCCGTCTCATACCATGCCATAAAAAATATTGACGGACATCATAATACATCTTAGTGGAACTCGGATGGATAGCCCATTAAGACTTGTGGCTATCCTACATCACCACCTTCCATAGAGGTAACGACACTACTGAATATCCCTTTACACACAACATTCCCTCGGGAGATGAAGACCTACCAGAGGATGTCTCCCCACCATGAAGAAACTGCTTTGACCGTTGAAAAAGTTCATCACTGGGTTGTTCCCGCTGAATCAACTCCAACAGAGAATGAGTCAATTGGAGGCTCACCAATAATTCCCCTCTACTATATTCCTTGGTCTCCACATGCATCTAAGAAAAGAGCCCCATGAATGCCCACTCATCACTGGACTTCCTCAAAGCTTGCATTGGAACACTTCTGCTCATGGTTTCGGCCACTACATTACCCTTTCCTAGGATATAGACAATGTCAAAGTCAAACCCCTTCATGTACTCGATCTAGTGATGCAGCCTCAAGTTGAGGTCCTTCTGCGAGAAGATATAATCCAAACTTTTGTGATCAGAGTAGACCACAAACTTCCCCCCAAAGAGATAGTGATGCCATGTCTTCAAAGCATGAATCACCACTGTCAACTCCAAGTAATGGGTTGGGTAGTTCATATCGTGTGGTTGAAGTTGGTGAGATCCATACATGACCACGTGATCATCTTGCATTAGCACGGACCCATGACCCATACCTGAAGCATCACAATTGACCACATATCCTTTTCCAGCCTCTGGAAAAATTAGCACGGGGGTGATAGTCAACCACCACTTCAGCTCCTCGAATGATGCCTCGAATTCTAGTCCCCATACAAACTTCACCCCTTTTCGGGTGAGGGTAGTCATTGGTGAAGCAAGCTGAGAGAAATCCCGAATGAATCGCCTATAATAACCAGCCAAGCCAAGGAAACTTTTGATCTCGAACACATTCTTCGGTTTCTCCAATGACATGACCGCACTAATTTTCTCGGGGTCCACTGAAACTCTGTGCTCTAAGATTACATGCCCCCGAAATATCACCTCCCTGATCCATAATTTAACTTTGACTACTTTTCATAGAAGCGGGGATCCCGTAATGTACCCAAAATGATCCTCATGCGATGTTCATGTTCCTCCTCAGAGCTAGAGTATACCAGAATGTCATCCAAGAACACCACAACAAAGAAATTGAGATATTGATGAAACACCCAATTATTGAGTACCATAAAGACCACTAGATAATTGGTCAATCCGAAGGGCATGATCAAATACTCAATGTGGTCGTACATACTTCCAAAGGATGTCTTTGGGATATCTGACTCTTTCACCTGAAGTTGATGATACCCCAACGTAGGTCTATCTTTGAGAACCACTTTTCCCCCTTCAAATGATCAAACAAATCATCTATTCTGGGAAAAGGTTATTTATTCTTAATTGTTACCTTATTCAGATTCCGGTAGTCAATGCACAACCGGAGGGATCCATCTACCTTTTTCGCGAACAACATAAGAGCGGCCCAAGGAGAGGCGCTCGGGTGAATTAATCCTTTGGATTCTAAGTCATCCAGCTATATCTTTAATTCTCTCAGCTCGGTGGGTGCCATACGGTATTAGGGAATATATATAAGCTATGTTCCCGGCGCCAGATCAATTGAAAACTCCACATCCCGCTCTGGGGGAAAACCTGAAAAATCATCTGGGAATACCTCCAAAAACTCATTCACTACATGAGGTAGTGCACCTTTAGGGGAAAGGCCATCCTCTAGCACGAGTGAATATAACTAGAAGATAAAACTTCCCAACTTTGGGAGTGGAGGCCCTACGCGACCTGGTCGAGAATCCCATTCTCCAGGAAAAACCTGACGACTCCCATCAGGTGCCGTGAAACTCACACGCCGTCTGTAGCAATCGATGTGTGCCTGGAATTGTACTAGCCAATCCATCCCGAGTATGACATCAAAAATGTCCATATCTAAGTCCAAGAGGTCCCTCTCCATCTCGACCCCTGACATAGAAATCACACACAACGGGCACCTAAGACCCTACTCCTTCTTCTTTCCCAACGGTGTGACCAACTCCATTGTGAAAGACATCAAATCAGTTGGAAAATTCAGAATGTCCACAAAACAGGTAGAAATGAATGAAACAGAGGAACCAGTATAAAAAAGAGAAACAACTATAGAATATATTATCATAACGGTACCTCGAACTATCGATGGTTCGACGTCTGATCTTGCCGGTGCCTGATCCATTGCATTGAGATGTCCAGCCTCTGCCTGAGGATGACCGCTAGCCAGTGGTTGTGCCCTGAACTAGCTCTGACCAAAATATGACCCAACCCTACCACCACAGACACCAAATCAAGATCCCCCAGTCCTCGATGGCTCGGACAGTGTTGGCCCTCCTCTTGAAGCCACTAACCCTGCCCCACTCGGAAGTGGACATGCCACTCTGCAGAAATGTTGTAAATGCCCCATACCTCCACAATGGTAACAAGGTTTCGAAGGAAGTGGAAATTCTGGTCAGATATGCCCAGGCTTTCCACATTTGTGGCACACGACCGATCTCCAATCAGAATCCGAAGAAGAAAACTGCCTGGAGGAGTGGCCTAAACTGCCACCTCCTTTCTTCACATGATCCTCCCACTTCCATTTATTCTCTGAGAAGCTACCACTACCCAATACTAATACTAAACCATAGAAACTGGCCTTGAATTTCCTATCAATATCCACCATGCACACCCGATCAACAACCTCAGTATAGGTCCTCATCTTAAACAAGAACACTTGGGAGTATGTCTCTGGTCTCAAGCCTTTCTCAAACCTATGGGCCTTCGCTTTCTCATTAGAGAAAATTTCTGGAGCATACCAAACCAACTCAGTGAAATGGTTGTTATACTCCATCATAGATAGATTCCCCTGAACAAGTTCCACGAACTCTATTGACCTATCTTAAGCCAACACCTCAGTGCAGAACTGTTAATTGAAGACAGCCTTGAAATCTCCCCAGCACATCTGCTCATTCTTCCCAGCCTGAAGCACTAACTCCGACCACTTACGATTGGGACCCTCCAACAGAAAAGAGGCACACTTCACCCTAAGCTCCTCGGTGTTTCTAGGAACTCAAATATATGCTCGATTTTCTCGAGCCATTCTTCTGCTTCCTGGGGTTCCGAGCTACCTTGGAAGGTATGGGGCTTGTTTTTCAGAAACTCTTGTGCTTTATCTATTATAGGAACTGTCTCTTCTTCCCTAACAGGAATAGGGGGAAATCGGGTCCATATCCCAAAGCTTTGATAGCCAAAACCACAGCCTCCACGAGCCTCTGATCAATCGGCGTGGGAGAACTCTCCCCACCTCCCTCCTGTGGGCGTGTGGGAGATTTCTGGGGAGGCATGTTGCCACAAAATTCAATAGTCACAAAACAATATTCAATAACACAATTCTGAAAATTGTAATCAAATACATAAAAATAAATAAACTAAACACATTTCAGAAATAAAAGAAACAACTACTCCACATCCTCCTGATTACCACATGTGGTCTGCAGCCCACACATCTCACATGGAAGTGAAGTCAATCCGTAAATTCCAACAACCCCTAGTGGCTCAAGGTCTTCCATGAGATTTGTGGGCCAGGAACCCTACTCACAAACAAAACACTAAGCCCCGACAGTCCTAGCTCATGTCTATCCCGACTCATCCCAAAATAGCAATATAACCCACAAACATTAACCTGCTCTGATACCATTTTGTTATAAACCGAATCTGGTAGCCATCAAACCGACACCAAACCCATCTCATGGATAAGCCCTAAGTGATTTACCTATCCCCACAGGCTGGAAAAAGTTCCCGGGTATCAAAAAAATCTAGTTTGGTAATGATTTACCTGAGTATGAAAGTATAAAACATAAAAAACAATCAATAATAAGAATCCGAAATTTTCGAACCAAACAAGTCTTAAACAAAAACCGTAACTAAGTACATTGGATTAAATACAATAAAAGAGGTCCAAATACAAATAATGACAGCACCAAGACATCCCCAATGACTCCACATGACAAGGGAGTCATCACCCGCAAGTCGTCTCCACAACTCCGCCCCAGCGATGGGGACTAACACCCTGGACCGCAATCACCATTAGAATTCCCTTTACATGAGTCAAGAATAATAAGGTCTAATAACACCAAAGGGGTGTAAATAGGTTGTGAGCCTAATCCAAATAGGATACCACCAAATGATTCCATAGAGAATGTAATACAATGTGAACAAAACAATCAATTTTAACACATTAGGTGAAACAATGTTAAAATTCTAAGAAATTCAACTTTCAATTGAAAACAATTTCAAATCTGAAAATTTCAGAATGTTAAAACATTAAAATAGAAATATAATCTACTGTAATTTACTTCCAAACACACCCTAGTATATGTTTAAATACCACAAATCCAATGAGAAACAAAATTGGGAACACCCCTAGGCACTAGGATGTCTCAGGCCCAATGTACCTCTTACCTCGGTGTAAGGTAACCATAAAAAAATATGTTCTTGTGAATGAGACACTAGTAGGGAACATACCCATAACCTAGTAATCCCCAATCCTCATCTACACAGTTTAGTTATAATTGTTGTTATCCAAATGCTAAGTGAAATAGGGACAAAACCCATCCGGTCCACTAGACGTACTAGTTCAAATCCGCCCCACCTAGGTACCCGAGCTTCCCCTTTTGTGCTCAATAAATTTCATCATGAAACATAAATATATTTTCATATAAAACACCACTAATAGTAACACGCAAATAATATAGTATCTATCACATTTTATACCACTTAAAATACACAACAAAACACTTAGATTTTTAATTAAACAATTCCTCCAAATCCTGTAATGTTTCAAAAAACAAACTCCTTAAGAACCCAACTTGAACACTATGTGCACACCGTAAAGTCAAAAAAATAGAAAAACCAGACCAATAAATTTCAATTAAAACAACAAATCGTTTTTTGGGAAGCCCCTTGTAAGCCAAGAAATGATAACATTGAAAAACCTCCATTTTTACACAAACATGGGGCTTAATGTTTACATGTTCCACAAAAACTATTAAAACCCATTTTCACATAAACAAACAATGGGTATAGAAATTAAAAACATTATTGGAAGCCCTATTATAGTTCAATAAAATCAATTATATATTAATAGGGAATCCCCAAATAAACCAATAAAACATTTCCATGAAAACCCCCCAATTTCACATGAAATTAGCATTTAAGAATTCATTTGCAAAACAATCACCAATAAAACTATTTTTTCAGAAATAATAAAATGAGATAAACCTAAAATTATGAGAAATACGTCATTCTAAGACACAAATATTGCATAAACATGGAATCACCTAGAAAAAGAGTCAAGAACTGCAAATCCTAGTGCGGAACTTCAACCGCACCACCACCGCACCAAGAGGGACCTAGATCAAACCTAAAACCACAATAAAAGACCAAGAAAACCCAATTTTAAACCCTAGGTTCGAAACCCTACCCTCTGGACATTTGGTACTACATAAAAAAGTGAATAATCCCGAGTCAAATTGAATGAAACCCTAATCTTTTTGAAAGAGGAATGAAATGAACTCACTTACTTGAAGTATCCTGATGTAATCCCTCCAAACCAATAGTAGATAAAATTTAAAACAGCCACAATTCAGGGTTCATTCGAAAAAGAATCATTAGAATATTTAGGAACAGGAATGGAGGAAAAATATTAAGAATTGATAGAGTTATGAAAGAAAGAAGATACCTCTTCAAATCTGGACGATTTGATGAAACCTATGGATTTCTGCACCAATTTGTGATTAACCCAAGCTCCCAAGAGGGGGGAGAGAGCTTAGAAGCGTGTTTGTGTTCAATGGTCTTAAGTGAGACTTGGAATCACTAAACCTACCAAAAAATTAAATATGTTATAAAACAAACAAATTTTAATTTTATAACTGGAATTGGGATTTCAGGAAAGCCCAACCCCTTAAATAAAAACCACAATAAACATTGGTTATAGATTTCTAAAGGCCCCAAATTTACTTAGTGGTGTTAATATATTAGGGGAGGACATTTAACAGTTTTAATGAGTGAAAAATATTAAAATATGAATACTTCATAAAAGAAACAAAATTTATTTTTAAATCTGGAATTGGGCTCATGGTTTGGTCGAATTCATGAAAACTCAGCTATTCCTCCATAAAACCTTTGGACACCCCCAAAACATTGCATTAATGGAAATTAAATTAAAAAAACTTTAAAATATTTCATGTATATTACATTGTTTATTGAAATGAGAAGGTTTTGTGTGGTAAGTTTTTACCTTCGGTCCGAGTATATGGAAGCATGGTAAGATTGATCAGAAAATTTATTAATGGATAATGGTTAGGTGGGCCTAGTGTCCTAATCTCATTACTTAGGATGGGCATTGATTCTTGGGATCACATCTCAAGGAAGAGATGTTATAATGTGGGTTATTGTAAGTTACCAGACTTCATAAAGGTATGTAATTTCTTAAAATGTTGGTTTCAATCTGTTAATTTTGGTTAATGAAATGTTTCCCAATAGTATGAGGGTCTAGAAGAGTGTTTTGAGGGTTTGATACATTAAATGAAGGAAAATCAAGCCAACCTCTACAAAGTGCACGGTTGGTGCATGGTTATGTAAATTGTGCTACCTTCTAAAGAAAACTATGAGGCCTTAAAAATAGGTGCTCTT
The DNA here is from genome assembly GCA_963277665.1 of Viscum album. Taxonomy (NCBI): domain Eukaryota; kingdom Viridiplantae; phylum Streptophyta; class Magnoliopsida; order Santalales; family Viscaceae; genus Viscum; species Viscum album. The sequence continues at coordinate 230,101,716 of OY728162.1, forward strand.
CATGATTGGTGCATAGTTTTACAAACAATGTGGGCCTCCCTAGGTAAATATGAGGCTCCTTTACATCATGACTGTGGCTGGCACACAGTTGGTGCACGGTTTGGAAAATAGTTCATAAAAACCATGCACCTCATTAAAAGTGTGTATTTCTATGGTTTCCCCCTCAGGATTTTAAGGTGTTCACCCAATGTTTCCCATATTATTCCTCCTTGAAACCCTTGTGCTGAACTAGGATGACCAAATCTTCTCAAAGGTGGTTCTTCTTTGATTCAATTTTATTTGAAGTGTTGTTGTTTTCTGGATCGAAGTGTCACGTATGTCTAATACTACTCTTATTTCCTTCTTTCATGATTAGGATTTATAGTTCATACCATATTCCTTAAAATACCTAAAACCATTTTTTCTAATAGAATCAAGGATTATTTTTAATTGGGTGTTTGAATCCAGATCTAAGGTTATTCTTAAGATTGTGTTCAACATCAAATTTAAGGTATGTGGTCTTCAAGTTATATACCATAGTTTTTAAGTGGATTTTTGAATATGAGATTGTGTTCTTGTTTCCACCTTATTGTGATTTCAGTCCCATTGGTGATATTTGGGTGTAATTGGTGTCTAAATAATGAATTTAACCTCTCATGATCCCTATGGGTTATATGGAGGATGATTAGACTGGTTTAGGGCCACACATGGGGTGCACCGATATTCCCAAACTCTGACATCTGTAATGTCAAACATGGAAATTAGTTGTGATAAAATAAATCCATGATGAACATGTTGAAATTTTAATTTGAGTTAAAATGTAAATTTTAGTAGATGTGTCTAGACTTGGATAATTGAATAAGGGGTATTTTGGAAAAATTCTAATGGGTTATAAGATATGTGAAATAAAAAATGGTAATTGGATGATGGTCTAATTATTATGAATGATAAATGTGCTAGTTAGGTTAAGACATGTAAGAGGGAATGGGTGAATGGGTCATGGCATGAGATTTGATGGAAGTAAAAAATACGATAATGAATAGTGATTGTTAAATATGCTAAACAGGATAATTAGATTCACGTGAACGTTCCAAATGGATTATGAATTACTCAAGGAATTCATAAGTTGGTTATTCCATTTGGAATGGGGAATGGGTTATATGGTTTAACATATAGAAAGGGTTGAATATGTTAAATAGGCTAATATATGGAAATTACTAAATACAAATAATGAGTTTAGGGAAAAATGGGATTTGGTATAAACTAAAATGTAATGAAAATGACCAATTGTTAATCATTTGTGGAATAATGTTTAATTTCCATATTTATTTATAGATTGTGATTTCTATGTGTATTGTGATGTGTATGGTTGTGATATGGTATGTGTCTGGAAATGGATAAATAATAATATTCACATGGCTTGGTGGTGGGATAAAGGACTAGGGATCCTCCCACAGGTTGGGTTGGACTTATTATTTTACCCCAACCAATAATGCATGGGTTGGGGTGTCGAACTGATGCTTTATGTCCCCAAGGGATTATTTTGATGAAACTACCTGGGATGAGGCTCCAAGGTAAGTGATATTGAATGATTGTGAAATGATTATCCCTAGTGAGATAAGGACTAGACTTATTACCTAATTAATAGTGATTGAATTCCTTAGATACATTTATAATGGATGTAAATTCCTAATCAATGGAACACATGATGAAAGTGGATTCAGAAACGAAAATGGTATAAGTGATGATATTACAAATAATGAAATAAATGGTTAATGTAAATATTATTAACTAATGGAACCTGGGTTGTCTTTTAATTTCCCTTATCATTTATTTCATAATTTCATGCACAATCTTTCTAGACTGAATATTTTTTAGACACCATTGGCGGTGGCCTTCTATGTTTTACTCACACGCTGGTCCACTGCCACTGGGTATCCGAACTTATTTCATGTTTGTAGGTTAGGAAAAAGTAAAAATCCATATCTTAGGGAGTTAGGTCGGGCATGGGATGTGCATGGATGGGGTTTTAGACTTAGAGTTTGGACTATTTTTTGGATTCAGATGGTGGTATTTATTTTGGTTTTTCCTACACTTTTAGAACTACAATCATGACATGGAATATTTATTATTTTTCATTTGTACCTGGTCTTGGGAGATGCTTGATTATTAATCTTTATTGATATTTCATGTTTTGCATTAATTAATTTATTATCTTTTGTGGATTACTCGGGTAAAGAGGGTATAGTCTCTGTATGTTACATTTTGGACCCTCACTTCTAGTTTTAATCCTCTAGCATACAAGTAGGTGCACTTGAGGTCATGTTGAGACTCGGTCTGGGGAACTGATTTAGTTCATCTCAGGTCGGGTAATATAGAGAACCTAATTTTTTTTACATTACATGTACATCATTTTAATGATAAAAATCATAAAAAAATTACACAATGAGGATATAAACGTTTAGTGTCTTCGGAAAACTGGGACCATGCATAACATTTACAACATAAAATCACAATCATTTAGTTAATTCCTTCTTCTCTGGTTTCTTATTGGCCCTTGTGTACTCTTTAGTACATGTAGTCACATGGGGATATACATCAAAACAGGGTGAGATAAGATCCCAGTAAGAGAATAGATAACAACCTGAAACAATATAACATGGGGTGAGAATAATCATTACCACCATAACATCGGAATAAGATCATCAACATGATAGGATGAATTAAAAAAAGGCTTGAAAAGTGGCAATGCATAAAAATGAAACATTGTGTATTAGTAGTTAACAGCCTCACATAGTTGTGAACAAATATAGAATCATGTTCACATATATTTCACATTACTCATGAGTTTCGTCACATTACCCAATGCATTTTATAGTTATATAATTTTTTTTCACCCATCACATCATAACATTTACATTGTGCTATATAATTCCAGGCGCACTCGTCACATCATAACATTTACATTATCATACATGCCACATGGAATATATATCAATATTGAATATAAAAAACCCATGGAAAGGAATTTATTTCACTTCATAAATAATAAATTAATAATCTTTGGGTTCCCAAAGGAAATAGGGAATAACATACATGATACAATCACTATCAACCTTGACTGGGAAGTAAAAGGTGTATTTTTTGAAAGAAGAGTAATTTTGGAAAACATTATAGTTGACATAAACTTCAGTGGAAAGAAAGGAAATCCTAGAAAAAGTATGATAATGACGAATAAATTATTTTTAATGAATAAATATACTAAAAATGTATTAAGAGAGGGAAAACATGAAGATAAAAAAGGTGGGTTCGAGAATTCCCCTTACATTGTGTACGAATGATTTCTACACTTTAATATCCTATATAATGACATTAGATTAATTTATTAACAATTAAATAATTATTTATAAATGATTATGGTTAATTATGGTAAAATTAATTTCTATTATGGTCCTTTGGATGAGTTAGAGAGTTTAAATTCATTTTTTGGGAGTGTTCTTTTTCTTAGTTTTCATAACGGTTCACTTGTACACATGAATGGAAGTTCGTGTAAAACATGGATAAATATCCAGTATTACTATTTCATGTTATTAATGATATTAAAATATTTTAAATTATCTTATAATAATGTTGGCTGTATTCTATGAGGATGAATCATTATATAAAATTTAAGGATGATCATTTTAGGTTAATTTGGGTGGTATTTTGGTCACAGTGAACCTATTTTTGTTATTTCATTTAGTATTATGCATAAAGGTCGTTTCCAGAACATAAATGGGGTTAAAACATAAATATTAGATTTTTTTTCAACAATTTAATTTTTTTATTGATATCCTTGAACAAATTGAAGTAAAATAAAGGTTCATCACACACAATGATGGTCAATAGACACATTACAGGAAATGATTTCATTTTTAAAAATAAAAGAGAGAGAGAGGGATGAGTTTAATGAATATTATTAAAATTAAAACATATAATAACATTATATCAATCATATTGGATATGTCATGACATTAGTATAAGAGGATTTTAGGATAAGAGAAGAAAATAAGTGAAATTTAAAAGGAAATTGAAATAAGAGAGAGAGAGGAATTACCTATTGAATTATCCTCTTGAGATCCTCCTCAAGGAACATAGACATGGTATTTTAATGAGACCAAGATCCCCTAGATGTGGAGGAGCATCTAGGGAAGAGATTTGGGAATAATTTGGACATGTTTTGATGCTTGAGAGGTGTGGGTAATTGAGGTTGTGAGGGTTGGTATTTATATTTGAGGCGAGAGGGGTTTTCTCAATATTATAATCATTAATTTATTATTTATCCACAAGACAAAAATAGTGATGATTCCCTAACTAAATAAAGAATCTAAAGAATGTGAGTTCAATAAAATTATTCTTATATTTGTAGAACATTCTTTATGACCCTATAATTCATGTATTTATCATTTATAACAATTTTCATATTTTACTATTCACCAAAAATTCATGTATTTAAGAAAAATCCCAAAAAATAACCTTAACCATCTTTCGACATGTAGAATGAAAAAATGAAATCAATTTCATAAAAATAATTTTCTATATAGGATTAATATTTTTTTTAATCAATTCATAATTTTCTTGGAAAATAATAATTTTAAAAACAAAATTGCTTTTCTAAAACTTTGAAAAATTAATTAATGTCTCAAAAAATTATTATATAACATAGGACATCAAAATACTAGTTTATGAATATATTTAATGAAAATAAAATTTCTTTTATATTATTAAATTAATCAGTAAATATTAATGACTTACAAAAATACCAACACTATAATATAATTATATCAAAATGTATCTTATATGATGGATAAATTTTAGTTATACTATCATTGGTAAGGTTCCTATTCAATTTGACAATTTACTATTCATAACAGTCATATTACTATTCATAAGGGTAACATTACTATTTATAAGGGTATGTTACTATTCGACAAAAATTATTTTTTCCCTATCAGACTCTAAATATCATACTGATCACAACCATGTATGTCAAATTTTTGAAATTCAAATAACAGAAGTGTAAAAATCATGTTTAAAGGTTATATAGAATATAGTAGTTCATTTAAGCATGATGTGGAATTGTGTTTCCTAATGTTATTTTATGTGATTATACTATATGCGCCAATTATAGGAAAGGAGTTCCTGTAAAGCCCCGACCCTAGATACCCAGAGTCGGTGCATTATTACATAACATTGGCATGACCACAAAGGACCAAGTCTCGAAATACCGATTAGTTTAGTAGTCTTGGAAACACAAGATATATTCATAAGTCTTACATTACATCATAAGGTAAAAAAACTACAACAACATCTTGTCTTCATATCCCTTCATACTATCCCTGCAGGTCATTCATAAATTACTTCTTCATAATCCTGGGAAAAATAAAACATTGAAAGGGGTGAGCTCAGATGCTCAGTAATGATAACATTATAGAAAAAGCTTTCATAGATAAGCATAAACACTTAAGGCAGTTTATAACTAAAATGAAAGCCTCTTAAACATGAACTTCAGCATAAAATGGCAAAGGTAAAACAAAATAATGCAATTTACTTACTCACATGGATATTATACTAGTCGAATGATCACATGCAATATCAATAACCACATTCATAATGATGGAATGCATAATGCCAGACTATCATAACCACATAGCCAAGGCCTTGTGCCAAGACTACAAATAAGATTTTTCCAAGGCCTTGTGCCAAGACACTAGTTTGTCTCATGAGACCTACCGATGCATAGAGGATCTATAGCGGGCTCCACCCGTCACTTGTTATGTCCAATGCATTCCTCATATGAACAGGTATAAACATAACATAAACATTCGTATTAAAACTAGCATACGAAATGTCAATACTTTAACCACAAACCATGAATGGTATAAAAATAGCACATCCATAGTCAAACATAACTCATTCGATACAATATAGAAGATTGTATTATATCACATTAACCTCAATCAAGAATAATGAAGGATGTTGACATAGATGAAAATAATCATCAAAACTATTTGAGAGAAATATCCCCCTTTTTCTTGAAATCATTTAAAAGTCACACTATTTGTCAAGAAGCCGTTTAAAAATTGATTTTTGAATCAAAGTGTCCCATACAACTTTCAAACTTTTTAAAAGGATTTTTAATTTTAATAATTTAATGTCCATATAAATAAATCCTTAAAACCATTTTTAAAACATGGACATTAATGAGAAAGATTTATATGAATAAGTCTTTAAAAAATTTAAAAATGGTATTTTAGTTAGAGATTCTAACCAAAAGAGAGACACTTGAATAAAGATAATTGTGGTAATAAAAACTTTGTAATATCATGAGAATATAGGGATTCATGATATACTATGTCAAAGTATATTATATACACCACATAAAAGTGATTTGTTGTATAACAACAAAGAAGTCTCAATGGAATGTAAATTGAGATGAAATCTCTCATAAAGGCCATATCCTTAGGTTAAGGATTAATCAATGACATAATTATGTGAGAAAAATATAAATACACTAAATATAATTGGATATTCAGTGTAAAATAATCAAAGTACATTCACACATATTCTAGTGAAAACGACACCAATGAATTGGATGTTTATCTCAACAAATCGAGATTGAGTAAAAATTACTCTTATCATGTTCATACCGATGACTTGAGAATTTATCAATGGAGTGATTATGTGTATAAAAAGTATATCCATAGAAATACATAATCAAATGAATAGTGATTCCACACATAATCTCGGAGTAAAATATTCAATGAAGTATGCGTAAAGCCGAATGAGTGGAAATTGAAATTTCAAATTCCCTTATCGATTAGGTAACTTAGGAAACATACACCCATGAAAGAAGGATCATACCATGATGATGTAAATACCCATAAATTAAAGTATAATACACAATGAATATAATCATGGGCAGTACACATACACCACATGCAATAATTAATTGGTGAACAATGGAATTCTCACGAAATTAATAGTGAGTTAAGAAACCCCTTACCACGTTGTAATCAACTGATTCGTATGACCAAAAGTTAATAACCACCAAATTATTTACATAATAACATGAATATAAAGATAATAAAGATAATATATATCAAATGTAAGTACACAATACACCACTTTCAATAATTTAGTGGCGAACAATGGAAATCTCACGGAATTGAAAGTGAGATAAGAAAATCCCTTACCTTGTACTTTTCCTTGGTTGGGGGTAGGTTAAACTCCTTTATAATGTTGAAATAATTGTTATTAAATTATTCATGAATCATATACATTAATATGGTATCATATATGTTCTTTTAACATTGCTTTGTTAATAATATCTTAGAATTATCGTCGTTTCGGGTGTTAACTTACTCGTTTTCTTTTATATTTTTTATTACGTAAGCCATGTTTTTCATGGATAGGTTGTATCTTATTCATATCCAGAATGATATAAAGTTCTTAAACATTATTTTTAAATCATCAAATGATAATTATACTTGAATGGATATGATGGAGAATGAACCTCATCGCGTTCGTGGAGACGGTAGTCCGTATGTACGCACGAGCGAAAATATCATTATTTTGATATTAAAATAATATATAATTGGATGGTATATCATATATAAATAATCATTATAATGTTATATTTATTATTTAAATGAGTTACACATCATTATTATACCCACCAAAATAATAATATATTGAATAACAATTACACCATGACGTGGAGACGGTAAGCCGTACATACGCACGTATGGTGACATGTTATTCAAAGGGTGGATAGAATACTGAATATGGTTGTACCATATTTATACTAACATCAAAGTATATATAAGATACTGGAGTTATTATTTTAGAATGGTAATAACAAAGAAAGAAGAAGTGGAAGAAGAAAGGAACTTGAAAAGGGGTGGTGAAAACATTACCTCTTATTCGGATTCTTCCTTTTGATTTGATCAAAACGGCTCCATAGGTTGGCTTTATGATCAAAATAAGGCCTCTAGGATGTAGTTAGGGAAGTTGAGAGAGTATTTGGGAAGGGGTTGGACGAACCAAAAGGCTTTGAAGGTGTGAAGAAATGAGAAGGAGGAGTGCCCTTTTATAAGAGGGGTGAGGGGCACCTTTGGAAAAGCTAGAAATATTAATTTATAATAAATTCATATTCGGTTTATAATGGATCCAAAGTTTATTATTCAAAGGTTAAGGTGGGGATAGGTCGAAATCCATTCAACCAATATAATTTAGACAGGTTTGGGTTACTATATTAACCTTATATTTTAGTTTTAATTTAGTTTGACATTTACCATGTCACTTTGTATTTTATATTATATAGTTAATAAACATACTATATACATCCAAGAGACACCCTAGTGGTCCATTAATTATATAACTATCATGATATATGTCTCTTGGCAGGGCCATAGATTTTTATGATTTTAATATCAATTAATAATATAATATTTGTTTTAAAAACTCTTTTATGTCAATTTTGACACTATTCGATATTTGATTTTTTTGAAACTCATAACAGAATTATTACTTCGAACAAAATTAATTAAATCAATCCTAATATGTCCTATTATCCTATAAAATTAGTTTAATTCATTAAAAGTCTTAAATTATATTTATTTGAGTATTTATAATATCAATTATTTTAATTTTTCACTATTATGGTAATTAATTCTTCATCATTGTGTTATATATATATTAAATTATTTAATGTTTAAAAATTATAAATAAAATATAATTATGTATGAAATTTTATTAGATTTCTAATGAATATTTAAAATCGAAATTATCTTATGTATAACCCAATATTAAAAATGTTTTAGTAAATAAACTTTGATTTTAACTCTTTTAACTTTTCTTTGAATTAAATAATAATAAATGTCCTAATCTAATCCAAGTGGACCTAAATGATAATATTTTATTCCTAAGGTTGTATTTGGTCGAGATAAAATTGTCCAATAGAATTAGGACATGTGTTAGGGTAATATTAATATCATTTTTACCCTTAATTACCCTATTTACTTTTAACCGTGGTAAATAAAAGTAAAAAGTTACTATTCACCAAAAATTATTTTCATCTCATTGAACCACATTTTACTTCTTGATATTAACCGTGTCTCTCGGATTTTCAAAATTCCATTCACAGAAGCGGTAAAATTATGTTTTATAAAAAATTCAGTTTTTTTAACTACCACTAAGTAGTTTAACTATTCATCAAAAATTGATGTTTTTCAGGACAATGCTAAAATTTCACCCTAAGCTATAATTGATATTCCGAATTCAAAAATGGTGTCTATTTTAAAAAATTCTAAACATCTAAGTTTCATTAATTAAATTTTAAAATTAATTCCCGTTGTCACAACAAATAGTGTGTTTTTAAGAAACAATATATATCAAAAGATTGACAATTGTTTAGGTCCAATTTCAAAGTGAAATTAATTATAATGAACACCATTGGATAAAATGGAAAAAATATATTCTAATTATACTTTAAAACCACTCAATAATATAATTTATCACTATAAATTATTTTGATTGAAAAAGTTGTTTTTAATTAAAATTTAGTAATTTTCACTATTCATCAAAATATAAGTGTTATCCGAAAAGTTCCAAAATTTCACCCTAGGATAAATTCGATATTCCGAATCCAAAAATGAAGTCCATTTTGAGAGATAGAATTTATAAAATTTCAAAAAGTTTGTATTACTATTCATAACGGCTAGTTTGATTGGTTGTGGTGTGTTAGAATCTCAAAGTTGCGTACAATGCACGTCATTGCATTATTCAAAGGGAAACATACCATTGAAGCTTGGGGTGTTACATTCTACCCTCCTTTAATAAATTGCATCCACGCAATTTTTAAATTTGTGATTTGGAATATAATGGAAAGTCCCACATCGGAAAAATAGTCAATAAAACTATCACTTTAAAAAAAGAAAGAGAGGTATAAAGGTCAACCAGGATAACCCATACTCGGATTCCATGTAGGAAAACATGGATATAGATGATAAACTAAGTGTCAAGTTCTGGTGGAGAGGGATAGAAATCATGATCAGGAGAAAGTTAACAATAAGAAAACCACAAACTTGTGTTGGGACAAATGACCATCAGTCTCCTAGTAGGAAAGTAAACAGACAACATTTTCTTGTTTTAAGTTACATTACATAAGGATGATGAATTCATTTATGATATTGAATAAGAACAGAAAGAGATATACTTACTTTTTAAGTAGAGTTTCATTCTTTAATAACTTTTTACCACTAACTCATATTTTTTGAACAATGAGTATTCAAGAAAACTTGGTCACAATGGAAGAGCTAGAATAAACTTCTACAGAAATACATGATCCACGTAGGATAAACTATATATTTAACTTGTCTTTAGAGATTAATCAAAACCAAAATGGTTAGTACAAGATCTAATGATCCCCCAAAAGGATATTCCTTGAGAGAAATAAACACTAATCTTAATTTCCAAAATTAAACCAACAATACCCCAAAGTTAAATAAATACCATTCAATAATCAATTGTCCTTAAAATCCTATAATCAAAACTAATATTGAAAACTAAAACTTATTATGAATGTAGTCTTCCACATTAAATTGTATCTCCAAATGACATTAATTACTTCTTAAAGTCACATACTTAAAAGTAATTAACTTAATCATTTTCATAAATAACCCAAATCATTATAAATCCATAATAAAAACATAGATAAAAATCCACCATTACTCCTCAAATGAAATCTCATACTACTCTATTTTCCTTTGGCATATAGTGTTCTCAACAAAGCGAACAACTTCCAAAATAACATTTATCACTTAATTACCAAATCATTTTCTTATACTAAGGGTATTCATTTGATAAGACATAATATCCCAAATCAAATTATTTTTGATCAATAAAATCATTTAACTAAAATAATAGTCACACTAACCAGGGACTTCACGTAGTCCAGTGGTAGGCGATAAATCCCAATCGCACTTTGGTTGTGGGTTTGATTCCCACAGCTTTGTCCGACGCGACGGTTTGTCACACGGTCTACGTGTTGTCCTTTTTCAAAAACTATATTTTATAACCTTACCAAAATGAGATAAATTCCTCAAAATAACCATAACATAATTTAACCACTAATGTTATCTCATACCTTGCATTTTCATCCCAAATTATAATAATTTGTAATTTCCTCAAACCCAATGATCACATAAAACCAAATGGTTATTTATAACTATATCCACAAGAGAAAAGATAATTCTTCAATAAATATCATTCTCACATGGCAAACGTTACGGTTACAAATACAAGAGAAAATTATTCCAAAGTAAACCCATCAACAAGCAGTGCTAATACTTTTTAAACATTTCTCCAACCATTTCTTTCCACATAGCTTCTTCTTTGACCAAGAAAATATCCTATAGAATAGGACATTCATTCGGGTAATGGTCAGGTCCCCTACATTTACGGCAAATGACTGTGAATGGATTCTTGGGACCATTTTTATCTTCTTCCATAGTACTCCTCATTTTTCTTCGGCAATTCTTCACTTTATGTCCTTCATTCACGCATGCAAAGCATTTTGTTGTCCCATTGAGACACTTTCCGGGGTGTCTCCTTCCACATTTCCTGCATGATGGAAATTGAGTATTTATTTCTCCATGGTCTCCACTACTGGAGCTCTTATCATTCATCACCTTTCTCTTCTTTGTTGAGTCCGGTAATTGGCATATATATATATTGTGGACCATATTTTTGGAAAATTTATTTGGCATAAAGACGATATCTTTGACGCCTATCAACATTCCATTTTGTTGCTCATTTCCACCACCGTTCCCACCTTGTACATCATTCTTAAAGTTATTATGACTAACTTGGAATCCATCCATTTACTAAAACTAGAAAGCATTGTGTGAGTAATAGTAGTTATATAATCATTTAGAGATTAACATGTCACCATATTCTCAATTTAAAACACATTAGAATTAACCAAGGTCATTTACTCTCATCTTACATATATAATACTTTAAATCGGTTTGTAAAGAAATTTTAAATTATCCTAAGCATATCCCCCCGAGAGTGTCGTAACCAAGAGTGCAGCAAGGCCCGCTGTCGTGCACCAGTTCGAGTTCGAGTCTAGCTCAAAGCGGTGCTTTTGGGTTTTACCCCTAGGTACATCTGTGTCAGATCCGCCTCTACCTGCTTGTATCCAGACAGGGATGTATTGCTCTGAAAACTCACAAAATCTCTACAATACCAAAATTCTAGGAAGTTCATCTATACTAATCCTCAAAGTTCATCTTAGGTCTACGTGATCTAATCAGAGTTTATCTAAATCTAGCTTCCAAGGTTTGTACTAAAATTCCTCTGATACCAACTGTAACGCCCCGACCCGAGATACCTAGAGTCGGTGCATTATTACATAATATTGGCATGACCACAAAGGATCACGTCTCGAAAGACCGATTAGTTCAGTATTCTTGGAAACACTAGATATATTCATAAGTCTTACATTACATCATAAGGTAAAAAAACTACAACAACATATTGTATTCATATCCCCTCATACTATCCCTGCAGGTCATTCATAAATTACTTCTTCATAATCCTGGTAAAAATAAAACATTGAAAGGGGTGAGCTCAGATGCACAGTAAGGATAATATTATAGCAGAAGCTTTTATAGATAAGCATAAACACTTAAGGAAGTTTATAACTAAAACGAAAGCCTTTTAAACTTGAACTTCAGCATAAAATGGCAAAGGTAAAATAAAATAATGCCATTTAATTACTCACATGTATATTCTACTAGTTGAATGATCACATGCAATATCAATAACCACTTTCATAATGATGGAATGCATAATGCGAGACTATCATAACCACATAGCCAAGGCCTCATGCCAAGACTACAAATAAGATTTTCCCAAGGCCTTGTGCCAAGACACTAGTTTGTCTCATGAGACCTACTGATGCATCGAGGAGCTATAGCGGGCTCCACCCTTCACTTATTAAGTCCAATGCATTCCTCATATGAACAGGTATAAACATAACATAAATATTCGTATTAAAACTAGCATTCGAAATGTCAATACTTTAACCCCAATCCATGAATGGTATAAAAATAGCACATCCACAGTCAAACATAACTCATTCGATACAATATAGAAGATTGTATTGTATCACATTAACCTCAATCAAGTTTAATGAAGGATGTTGACATAGATGAAAATAATCATCAAAACTATTTGAGAGAAATATCCCCCTTTTTCTTAAAATCATTTAAAAGTCACACTATTTGTCAAGAAGTCGTTTAAAAATTGATTTTTGAATCAAAGTGTCCCATACCACTTTGAAACTTTTTAAAAGGATTTTTAATTTTAATACTTTAATGTCCATATAAATAAATCCTTAAAACCATTTTTAAAACATGGACATTAATGAGAAAGATTTATATTAATAAGTGTTTAAAACATTTAAAAATGATATTTTAGTTTGAGATTCTAACCAAAAGAGAGACACTTGAATACAGATAATCGAGGTAATAAAAACTTTGTAATATCATGAGAATAAAGGGATTCATGATATACTACGTCAAAGTATATTATATACACCACATAAATGTGATTTGGTGTATAACAACAAAAAAGTCTCAATGGAATGTAAATTGAGATGAAATCTCTCATAAAGGCCGTATCCTTTATGTTAAGGATTAATCAACGACATAATTATGTGTGAAAAATATAAATACACTAAATATGATTGGATATTCAGTGTAAAACAATCAAGGGAAATTCACACATATTCTAGTAAAAACGACACCAATGAATTGGATGTTTATCTCAACAAATCAAGATTGAGTAAAAATTACTCTTATCAAGTTCATACCGATGACTTGAGAATTTATCAATGGAGTGATTATGTGTATAAAAAGTATATCCATAGAAAGATATAATCAAATGAATAGTGATTCCACACATAATATTGGAGTAAAATAATCAATGAAGTATGCGTAAAGCCGAATGAGTGGAAATTGAAATTTCAAATTCCCTTATCAATTAGGTAACTTAAGAAACATACACCCATGAAAGAAGGGTCGTACCATGATGATGTAAATACCCATAAATTAAAGTATATTACACAATGAATACAATCTTGGGCAGTACACATACACCACATGCAATAATTAAGTGGTGAACAATGGAATTCTCACGAAATTAATAGTGAGTTAAGAAACCCCTTACCACGTTGTAATCAACTGAGTCGTATGACCAAAAGTTAATAACCACCAAATTATTTACATAATAACATGAATATAAAGATAATAATGATAATATATATCAAATGGCAGTACACAATACACCACTTTCAATAATTTAGTGGCGAACAATGGAAATCTCACGGAATTGAAAGTGAGATAAGAAAATCCCTTACCTTGTACTTTTCCTTGGTTGGGAGTAGGTTAACCTAATGTATAATATTGAAATAATTTTTATTAAATTATTCATGAATCATATACATTAATATGATATCATATATGATCTTTTATCATTGCTTTGTTAATAATATCTTAGAATTATCGTCGTTTCGGGTGTTAACTTACTCGTTTTCTTTTATATGTTTTGTTACGTAAGCCATGTTTTTAATGGATAGGTTGTATCTTATTAATATCCAGAATTATATAAAGTTCTTAAACATTATTTTTAAATCATCAAATGATAATTATACTTGAATGGATATGATGGAGAATGAACCTCATCGCGTTCGTGGAGACGGTAGTCCGTACGTACGCACGAGCGACAATATCATTCTTTTGATATTAAAATAATATATAATTGGATGGTATATCATATATACATAATCATTATCATGTTATATTTATTATTTAAATGAGTTACACATCATTATTATACTCACCCAAATAATAATATATCGAATAACAATTACACCAAGACGTGGAGACGGTAAGCCGTACATACGCACGTATGGTGACATGTTATTCAAAGGGTGGATAGAATACTGAATATGGTTCTACCATATTTATAATAACATAACAGTATATCTAATATACTGGATTTATTATTTTAGAATGGTAATAACAAAGAAATAAGAAGTGGAAGAAGAAAGGAACTTGAAAAGGGGTGGTGAAAACATTACCTCTTCTTCGGGTTCTTCCTTTTGATTTGATCAAAAGGTCTCCTTAGGTTGGCTTTCTGATCAAACTAAGGCCTCTAGGTTGTATTTAGGGAAGTTGATAGAGTATTTGGGTAGGTTTTGTCCGAACCAAAAGGCTTTGAAGGTGTGAAGAAATGAGAAGGAGGAGTGCCCTTTTTTAAGAGGGGTGAGGGGCACCTTTGGAAAAGCTAGAAATATTAATTTATAATAAATTCATATTCGGTTTCTAATGGCTCCAAAGTTTATTATTCAAAGGTTAAGGTGGGGATAGGTCGATAGCCATTCAACCAATAAAATTTATACAGGTTTGGAATACTATATTATCCTTATCTTTTAGTTTTAACTCATAGTTAATTAGTTTGACATTTACCATGTCACTTTGTATTTTTATATTATATAGTTAATAAACTTACTATATACATCCAAGAGACACCCAAGTGGTCCATTAATGATATACCTATCATGATATAAGTCTCGTGGCCGATCCATATATTTTTAGGAATTTAATATCAATTAATAATATAATATTTGTTTTAAAAACTCTTTTATGTCAATTTTGACACTATTCCATAGTTTATTTTTGTGAAACTCATAACAGAATGATTACTTCAAAAAAAGTTAATTAAATAAATACTAATATGTCATAGTATACTAGAAAATTAGTTTAATTCATTAATAGTCTTAAATTATATTTATTTGGGTATTTATAATATCAATTATTTTAAGTTTTCACTATTATGGTAATTACTGCTTTATCATTGTGTCATATATATATTATATTATATAATGTTTAAAAATTATAAATAAAATATCATTATGTAGGAAATTTTATTATCTTTCTAATTAATATTTACAATATAATTTATCTTATGTATAACCTTATATTAAAAATTATTTAGTAAATAAACGTTGAGTTTAACTCTTTTAACTTTTCTTTGAATTAAATAATAATAAATGTCCTAATCTAATCCAAGTGGACCTAAATGATAATATTTTATTTCTAAGTTTCTTTTTAGTCGAGATACACTTGTCTAATAGAATTAGGACATGTGTTAGGGTAATATTAATATCATATTTACCCTTAATTACCCTATTTACTTTTAACCGTGGTAAATAAAAGTAAAAAGTTACTATTAACCAAAAATTATTTTCATCTCATTGAACCTAATTTTACTTCTTGATATTAAACGTGTCTCTTGGATTTTTAAAATTCCATTCACAGAAGCGGTAAAATTATGTTTTATGAAAAATTCAGTTTTTTTACTACCACTTATTAGTTTCACTATTCATAAAAAATTGAAGTTTTTCAGAACAATGCCAAAATTTCACCCTAAGCTATAATTGATATTCCGAATTCAAAAATGATGTCTATTTTACAAAATTCTAAACATATATGTTGCATTAATTAAATTTTAAAATTAATTCCCGCTGTCACAACAAATAGCGTGTTTTTAAGAAACAATATATATCAAAAGATTGACAATTGTTTAAGTCGAATTTTAAAGTGAAATTAATTCTAATGAACACCATTGGATAAAATGGTAAAAATATATTCTAATTATACTTTAAAACCACTCAATAATATAATTTATCACTATAAATTATTTTGATTTAAAAAGTTGTTTTTAATTAAAATTTAGTAATTTTCACTATTCATCAAAATATAAGTGTTATCCGAAAAGTTCCAAAATTTCACCCTAGGATAAATTCGATATTCCGAATCCAAAAATGAAGTCCTTTTTGAGAGATATAATTTATAAAATTTCAAAAAGTAGGTATTACTATTCATAACGGCTAGTTTGATTGGTTGTGGTGTGTTAGAATCTCAAAGTTGCGTACAATGCATGCCATTGCATTATGCGAAGGGAAACATACCGGGGAAGCTTGGGGTGTTACATTCTACCCTCCTTCAATAAATTTCGTCCTCACAATTTTTAAATTTGTGCTTGGGAATATAATGGAATGTCCCACATCGGAAAAAGAGTCAATAAAACTATCACTTTAAAATAAAGAAAGAGAGGTATAAAGGTCAACCAAGATAACCCATACTCGGATTCCATGAAGGAAAACATGGATATGGATGATAAACTAAGTGTCAAGTTCTGGTGGAGAGGGATAGAAATCATGATCAGGAGAAAGTTAACAATAAAAAAACCACAAACTTGTGTTGGGATAAATGACCATTAGTCTCCTAGTAGGAAAGTAAACAGACAACATTTTTTTGTTTTAAATTACATTACATAAGGATGAGGAATTCATTTATGATATTGACTAAGAACATATAGAGATATACTTACTTTTTAAGTAGAGTTTCATTCTTTAATAACTTTTTACCACTAACTCATATTTTTTGAACAATGTGTATTCAAGAAAACTTGGTCACAATGGAAGAGCTGGAATAAACTTCTATAGAAATACATGATCCACGTAGGATAAACTATATATTTAACTTGTCTTTAGAGATTATTCAAAACCAAAATGGTTAGTACAAGATCTAATAATCCCCCAAAAGGATATTCCTTGAGAGAAATAAACACTAATCTTAATTTCCAAAATTAAACCAACAATACCCCAAAGTTAAATAAATACCATTCAATAATCAATTGTCCTTAAAATCCTATAATCAAAACTAATATTGAAAACCAAAACTTATTATGAATGTAGTATTCCACATTAAATTGTATCTCCAAATGACATTAATTACTTCTTAAAGTCACATACTTAAAAGTAATTAACTTAATCATTTGCATAAATAACCCAAATCATTATAAATCCACAATAAAAACATTGATAAAAAACCACCATTACTCCTCAAATGAAATCCCATACAACTCTATTTTCCTTTGGCATATAGTGTTCTCAACAAAGCGAACAACTTCCAAAAAAACATTTATCACTTAATTACCAAATCATTTTCCTATACTAAGGGTATTCATTTGATAGGACATAAGATCCCAAATCAAATTATTATTGATCAATAAAATCATTTAACTAACATAATAGTCACACTAACCAGGGACTTCACGTAGTCCAGTGGTAGGTGATAAATCCCAATCGCACTTTGGTTGTAGGTTCGATTCCCATAGCTTTGTCCGACGCGACGGTTGTCACACGGTCTACGTGTTTTCCTTTTTCAAAAACTATATTTTATAACCTTACCAAAATGAGATAAATTCCTCAAAATAACCATAACATAATTTAACCACTAATGTTATCTCTTACCTTTCATTTTCATCCCAAATTATAATAATTTGTAATTTCCTAAAACCCAATGATCACATGAAACCAAATGGTTATTTATAACTATATCGACAACAAAAAAGATAATTCTTCCATAAATATCATTCTCACATGGAAAACGTTAGGGTTACAAATACAAGAGAAAATTATTCCAAAGTAAACCCATCAACAAGGAGCGCTAATACTTTTTAAACATTTCTCCAACCATTTATTTCCACATAACTTCTTCTTTGACCAAGAAAATATCCTATAGAATAGGACATTCATTCAGGTAATGGCCAAGTCCCCTACATTTACGGCAAATGACTGTAAATGGATTCTTGGGACCATTTTTATCTTCTTCCATAGTACTCTTCATTTTTCTTCAGCAATTCTTCACTTTATGTCCTTCCTTCCCGCACGTAAAGCATTTCATTGTCCCATTGAGACACTTTCCGGGGTGTCTCCTTCCACATTTCCTGCATGATGGAAATTGAGGATTTATTTCTCCATGGTCTCCACTACTAGAGCTATTATCATTCATCACCATTCTCTTCTTTGTTGAGTCTGGTAATTGGTATATATATATATTGTTGACCATATTTTTGGAAAATTGATTTGGCATAAAGACGATATCTTTTACGCCTATCAACATTCCATTTTGTTGCTCATTGCCACCACCGTTCCCGCCTTGTACATCATTCGTAAAGTTACTATGACTTCCTTGGAATCCATCCATTGACTAAAACTAGAAAGCATTGTGTGAGTAATAGTAGTCATACAATCATTTAGAGATTAACATGTCCCCATATTCTCAATTTGAAACACATTAGGATTAACCAAGGTCATTTACTCTCGTCTTATATATATAATACTTTAAATCGGTTTGTAAAGAATATGTAAATTATCCTAAGCATATCCCCCAGGAGTGTCGTAACCAAGAGTGCAGCAAGGCCTGTTGTCGTGCACGAGTTCCCGTTCGAGTCTAGCTCAATGCGGTGTTTTTGGGTTTTACCCCTAGGTACATCTGTGCCAGAGCCGCCTCTACCTGCTCATATCCAGACAGGGATGTATTGCTCTGAAAACTCACAAAATCTCTACAATACAAAAATTCTAGGAAGTTCATCTATACTAATCCTCAAAGTTTATCTTAGGTCTATATGCTCTAATCAGAGTTTATCTAAATCTAGCTTCCAAGGTTTGTACTAAACTTTCTCTGATACCAACTGTAATGCCCCGACCCTAGATACCCAGAGTCGGTGCATTATTACATAACATTGTCATGACCACAAAGGATCAATTATCGAAAGACCGATTAGTTTAGTAGTCTTGGAAACACTAGATATTTTCATAAATCTTACATTACATCATATGGTAAAAAAAACTACAACAACATCTTGTCTTCATATCCCCTCATATTATCCCTGTAGGTCATTCATAAATTACTTCTTCATAATCCTGGGAAAAATAAAACATTGAAAGGGGTGAGCTCAGATGCCCAGTAAGGATAACATTATAGCAGAAGCTTTCATAGATAAGAATAAACACTTAAGGCAGTTTATAACTAAAATGAAATCCTTTTAAACTTGAACTTCAGCATAAAATGGAAAAGGTAAAATAAAATAATGCCATTTACTTACTCACATGGATATTCTACTAGTTGAATGATCACATGAAATATCAATAACCACTTTAATAATGATGGAATGCATAATGCCAAACTATCATAACCACATAGCCAAGGCCTCATGCCAAGACTACAAATAATATTTTTCAAGGCCTTGTGCCAAGACACTAGTTGGTCTCATGAGACCTACCGATGCATCGAGGAGCTATAGCGGGCTCCACCCGTCACTTATTAAGTCCAATGCATTCCTCATATGAACAGGTATAAACATAACATAAACATTCGTATTAAAACTAGCATACGAAATGTCAATACTTTAACCACAATCCATGAATGGTATAAAAATAGCACATCCACAGTCAAACACAACTCATTCGATACAATATAGAAGATTTTATTGTATCACATTAACCTCAATCAAGAATAATGAAGGATGTTGACATAGATGAAAATAATCATCAAAACTATTTGAGAGAAATATCCCCCTTTTTCTTGAAATCATTTAAAAGTCACACTATTTGTCAAGAATCCATTTAAAAATTGATTTTTGAATAAAAGTGTCCCATACCACTTTGAAACTTTATAAAAGAATTTTTAATTATAATACATTAATATCCATATAAATAAATCCTTAAAACCATTTTTAAAACATGGACATTAATGAGCAAGATTCATATGAAAAAGTCTTTAAAACATTTAAAAATGGTATTTTAGTTAGAGATTCTAACCAAAATAGAGACACTTGAATACAGATAATTGAGGTAACAAAAACATTTTAATATCATGAGAATAAAGGGATTCATGATATACTATGTCAAAGTATATTATATACACCACATAAAAGTGATTTGGTGTATAACAACAAAAAAGTCTCAATGGAATGTAAATTGAGATGAAATCTCTCATAAAGGCCGTATCCTTAGGTTAAGGATTAATAAATGACATAATTATGTGTGACAAATATAAATACACTAAATATGATTTGATATTCAGTGTAAAACAATCAAGGGACATTCACACATATTCTAGTAAAAACGACACCAATGAATTGGATGTTTATCTCAACAAATCGAGATTGAGTAAAAATTACTCTTATCAAGTTCATACCGATGACTTGAGAATTTATCAATGGAGTGATTATGTGTATAAAAAGTATATCCACAGAAAGACATAATCAAATGAATAGTGATTCCACACATAATCTTGGAGTAAAATAATCAATGAAGTATGCGTAAAGCTGAATGAGTGGAAATTGAAATTTCAAATTCCCTTATCAATTATGTAACTTAGGAAACATACACCCATGAAAGAAGGATCATACCATGATGATGTAAATAGCCATAAATTAAATTATATTACACAATGAATACAATCATGGGCAGTACACATACACCACATGCAATAATTAAGTGGTGAACAATGGAATTCTCACGAAATTAATAGTGAGTTAAGAAACCCCTTACCACGTTGTAATCAACTGATTCGTATGACCAAAAGTTAATAACCACCAAATTATTTACAGAATAACATGAATATAAAGATAATAAGGATAATATATATCAAATGGCAGTACACAATACACCACTTTCAATAATTTAGTGGCAAAAAAAGGAAATCTCACGGAATTGAAAGTGAGATAAGAAAATCCCTTACCTTGTACTTTTCCTTGGTTGGGGGTAGGTTAACCAACTATATAATGTTGAAATAATTGTTATTAAATTATTCATGAATCATATACATTAATATGATATCATATATGATCTTTTAACATTTCTTTGTTAATAATATCTTAGAATTATCGTCGTTTCGGGTGTTAACTTACTCATTTTCTTTTATATGTTTTGTTACATAAGCCATGTTTTTCATGGATAGGTTGTATCTTATTAATATAAAGAATGATATAAAGAGCATAAACATTATTTTTAAATCATCAAATGATAATTATACTTGAATGGATATGATGGAGAATGAACCTCATCACATTCGTGGAGACGGTAGTCCGTACGTACGCACGAGTGACAATATCATTCTTTTGATATTAAAATAATATATAATTAAATTGTATATCATATATACATAATTATTATCATGTTATATTTATTATTTAAATGAGTTACACATCATTATTATACCCACCCAAATAATAATATATTGAATAACAATTACACCACGACTTGGAGACGGTAAGCCGTACATATTGTTCCCCCCTTTTGAAATTTGGCCCTCGAAATTTTGTTTTACATAAATTGGGGAGGGTACTTCTCTTTCATTGCCTCCTCTAGTTCCCATGATGCTTCTTCATACTTATTATTTCTCCACAACACATTTAGAAGGTGGGTTTTCATGTTGTGTAGAAATTTATCTCTCCAGTATAGAATCTTTACTGGTTTCTCCTCATAAGAGAGATCATTTTTTTGTTGTACAACCTTTGAGTTCAGTCCATGCAAGGGATATGGTGTGTACTTCTACATGAGTGATACGTGAATGAAATCATCAATGTGATCCATATTAAATGGATGTTCAAGATCATAATCCACGAATCCAATACGATGAAGGATCTAAAAGGATCCAATGAACCATGAGCTTAGTTTCCCTTTCTTTCCAAACCGCATGACTCTCTTCTATGGTGATATTCGAAGGAAGTCTTTATCACCAACATTGAACACCATGTCCCTTGAACGGTTGTCAGCATAGCTATTTTGATTAATCTGAGAATCTTTGATATATTGTCGGATAACTTGATCCTTCTCAATAAATTCTTGAACAAGATCAGGTCCAAGTAGCTTTCTATCTCCAACTTCATCCCAACTTGTTGGAGTTATACCTCGATTTCCATATAGAGCTTCTTATGGTGCCATCTAAATATTTTAGTGGAAGATATTATTATATGAGAACATGACTAATGGAAGATAATAATCCCATCTACCTTTTAATTCCAAATATTAGGCTCTTATCAAATCCTTGAGGGTCTGAATTGTCCTTTTAGATTGGCCATCAATTTTTGGGTAATAGGTCATGCTGAAATTGAATTCAATACTCAAGGCATATTGAAGACTCCTCCAAAATTTAGACGTGATCCTAGGATGAAGATTAGAGACAGTTGACAGTGGAACCCCATACAGTCTCACCACTTCCATCACATAAATATTTTCAAGTTGTTCAATTGAGATAAATTCGCTAATAGCGATAAAGTGGGAATACTTGGTGAGTGGGTCCACCATAACCCATATCACATTATTCCATTTGGATGTCTTTGGAATAAAAATAACAAAGTCTATAGTGAAATTATCCCGTTTCCATATAGGTATACGTAAGGGTTGATTCATCCCTTTGGAGATATATTGCTATGATTTTACTTGTTAAATATCAATCACATTGAGATATGCTCATCAATCTCCTTCTTCATATTGTCCAACCAAAAGTATTCTTAGAGATTATAGTAAATATTGGTACTCCAAGGATGTATAGAAAACGGTGAGATGTGTGAATTATCAAATAGATCCCTCTTTATCTCAAGTTATAAAGGCACACAAATCCTCATTCCAAACTAAATCACCCCATCATCATTGATATGGAACTCTTTCAGCTTCCCTTTCATTACTAGATTCACCTTTTTTGTAACTCTAGATCATCCCTTTTAGCATCCTTAATTTTCTATTGGATGGATGGTTGAAAAATTATATGGGAAAGATAGGATGTATTCCATTCCCATATTAGTTCCAAATATATCCTTTTCATATCTTTGAAGATATGTTCATTTTCAATATGCAACATCGATAGGGTAGCAGGTTCTTTTCAGCTTACAGTATCGGGTACCTTGTTTTCCTTGCCCGGATGATAGTGAAAAGAGAAATTGTAGTATTTCATTATCTCTAACCATCTACTTTAATTCTTTCTAAGATATTTTTGTTTGAATATATACTTTAGGATCTCTTGATCGTTATATATATCACACTTCTCACCGTAGAGGTAATGCCACCATATTTTCAAGGAAAAAATCATAGCTTATTACTCTAGATCATGCGTAGGGTTGTTCTGATCATGGATCTTCAACTATCGTGAGGCATAGGTCATCACATTATCATTTTTCATGAGTACACAACCCTATCCTTTCTTGTAAGAATCGTTGTATATCACAAAACTTTGTCCAATTTTCAGTAATGTGAGTATTGTGGTAATTATCAACTTTCTATTTAGCTCCTGAAAGCCTTCCTCACATTCTTCAGTCCAAACACACTTCACCCCTTTCCTTGTTATCGTAGTTAATAGGCTTGACAATCATGATAAATTTCTCACAAAACATTGGTAGTACCCATCTAATCCAAGAAAACTATGGATTTATGCAGCACTAGAGGGTCTGGACCATTCCTCAATCACCTTTTTTAAGGTTCCATAGAAATTCCCTTGATCATGATCACATAACCCAAGCACGCGACTTTCTGCATCCAAAAGTCAAACTTGGTAAACTTGGTGTAAAAATTATCCTTTCTCAATGATGACAACACAAGACTTCGATATTCTTCATGATCCTCCTTTATCAATGAGTAGATGATATACTCATTGATAAACACTACAATGAATTTGTTTAGGTAATGTCTCAAGACTCTATTCATAAAATCCATAATGATTGTTGGGGAATTAGAATGTCTAAAGGGTGTAACCAGAAACTCATAGTACCCATGCCTCATATGGAAGGATTTATTCTAAATATCTTCTTTCTTCACCTTTAACTGATGATATCCAAAATTATGATCCATCATAGAAAAGTATTGAGCTCCTCGAAACTAATCTAACAATTCATCAATCCTTGGAAGAGGATAATCTTTCATTATGGTTGTCTTGTTGAGTTTCCAAAAATTGATTCACAGCTATATTGATCTATCCTTCTTCATAAAAAATAGAAATGGTGCATCCCAAGGTGATACACTAGGGTTTATGAACCCTTTGTCCAAATTCTCTTGCATCTACTTCTTTAACTCCTACAATCCAATAGGATCAATCCTATAAGGACACTTTGAGATAGGAGTAGCTTTGGGAACAAGTTCTATTGAGAAATATACCTCATAATCTGTGGGTAGTTTGGGTAACTCTTTGTTAAATACATCATTTTATTCCCTCACTATGGGAATTTCTCCTAGGTTGATACCTACAATTGAATAAACCATTTGAGTGACCTATGCTTCTTTAGATGGAATCAACAACAACACCATAGAAGGATTTTAAAAAGGAGATTCAGGATCTTCCTTAATTTTATAGTGGATCATGGGATGGTTTGAGATATGAAAAGATACTTCCTTTTCTAGACAGTTGAAGAGTTCTCAATATAGTGGGAGCCAATAGGTTCCCATTATAGCATTGAATTCCACTAGGGGAAGTATTATGAGATATTTTGGAAGAATCTTCACACAAAAACCAATAGGATATGATTCCAACACTTGGGTTATAATTATTTACCCACTCGTTATTTCTACATATATTTCTACTTGATGGTTTCAAGGATTCAATTCATTAGTTCTAGGAAACGTTCTAGAAATAAAGCAATGAATAGAACCAGAATCAAATTAGTCTTTTTCCATTAATTATTGAATAGGAAGTGTACCTTGTAAAAATTCATTTTCATGATCCACTTCTGCAATAGTTATATCATAATAATTCCCTTTTTAATTTCTCTTAGGTGGTAGCTAAAGCTGATAACCCTTAAGGACTCAAGGATTAGTTCAGTAGCTTGCATAGTGCCTTTTCACCCTAGAGTTTTTGCATTGGACCATTGGTGGTGCCCTTCATTCCTCCACCTCATTCTTCTTCCTTCTCATGTATTTTTGACATTCAAGATCATAGTGGCCTTATTTCCCACACTTTAATCCTTTCCTTATCCCTTTGAGGAAATTCTCATGATGCTTCTTCCCACATTATTGACATGTGGGTAGTTCAGGTTTCTTTCCACCTTTCTCATTAGATCCTTTGGCATAAAACTCCATATTTTGTTTCATATCACCATAGCCATGGGACCATTATCTAAAATCTATTTTAACTTTGATAGTACATTGAATAACTTCTCCATAACTCCCAGGGTCTCAAAATGCAAGAGAATTTTGAAGGTACAATTTTAATCCACTAAAGAATTTATCAATTTTGATATCATTGTTCATTATAAAACCTAAAGCATACATTGCAAGCATTGTAAAATTTTCTTCATAAGTAGTGACAAATTCTACTTCATTTTTCATGAGCTCTATGAATTTCTCTCTCCGTGTTCATAAGAAGAGTTCTTAAGAAATACTTGTTAAGAAACATTATCTTAAGGTATTCCCACTACATCTCTTCAATTTATTCCCTCAGGTCAGTCTTCATATTCCAAGCCCACCATTGGTCAGGCTCTCTATCTAGTTGATAAAATTCCAGAGTCACTTTTTTCATCTCATAACAGTGAAACACATAAAGAATATTCTCCATTTATTTGACCCATTGTTCCCCAAATAGTAGATTGGAAGACCCACTAAATGTCGGTGGCCGTTACCACATAAAAAATTCGATATAAAATTGATCCCTCTTAGGTGAAGGAGCGCATTCCAAATTATTTAGGTTATTGTTGATAACCTGATATAGTTGAGTAAGCATCGCCATGAAGTTGTTAACCCCCCCCCCCCCCTCCCAAAGCATTGGGGATGCATTCGGGAAATCTCTGCATTCTCCCTCATATGGGTTGAATGCGTGTTGTCTCCTAGTTCCCACCATTTTCTAAAATTAAAAAGTTTAGAAGAAACCATTAGTCAAGATGTTTGGAATAAATAATTTAGTCCTTTATAAAATTAACACTAAAAGAATATATTGTGGTATCAATATGTTTATCAAATATTCTTATGTGATTTAATATAAATATTATCATACTAGGTCTTTTCACTTAGTTTCTCTAATCCTAATTCCAAAATTAATTAAATTGTGCCTCTAATAACAACTATAGAGACCCTACATTTCTTACCTTATTTTTACATAATTTTAATGATAAAAAAATAAAAACACAACACAATGAGGATCCAAGGATTTAGTGTCTTCGGAAAACTATGACTATACATAAAATTTACAACGTCGATCACAAACATTTATTTAATTCCTTATTTTCTTGCTTCTTATCGGCTCTTTTGTACTCTTTAGTACATGTTTTCACCTGAGAATATACATCAAAAAGGGGTGATATAAATCCTAGTAAGAGGATAGATGAGAACATGAAATAATATAACACGGGGTAAGCATAATCATTACCACCACAACATAGGCATAGGATCATAAACCTGATAGAAATAATTAATAAAAGGCTTGAAAAGTAGAAATGCTTAAAAATTAAACCTTATGTATTAGTGTTTAGCTACCATATATAGTTTTGTAAGAATATAGCATCATTTTCATGCATATTTTACTTTACTCGTGAGTTTCTTCACATTACCCAATGCATTGGAGCGCAATATAATTTTGGGTTCCCCATCACATCATAACATTTACATTATCATGAATTCCACATATAACATATATCAATATTGAATATAAAAGAACCCATGCAATAGAATTGGTTTCACTTCATAAATCATCCATTCATAAACATTGGGTTCCCAAATGAAATAGCAAATAATATTCTTGATACAAGAAACATCAACCTTGAGTGGGAAGTAAAATGTGTGTTTGTTAAGGAATAGTGATTTTGAAAAACATTATTGTTGACATAAAATCCAGTGGAAAACATTAATATATAATAAAAAGTAATATAATGATGAAGAAATTATGTTTAAGGAATGACAATACTGAAAATGGAGTGAAAGATAGAAAAATTAAAAAAAAGAAAGTTGGATTTGAGAATTCCCCTAACCTTGTACCAGAACACTTTCTTCACTTTAATGTCCTTTATAATGATATTAGATTAACTAATTAGAAAATATAAAAACCCTTATACTTGAATATGGTTCATTTAGGTTTCATTAAGTTCTTTTTTGGTCCTTTTTATGAGTTAGAGAGTTTAAACTCATGGTTCGAGAGTATTATTTTCCTTAGTTTTCATGAATGGTTCACTTGTACACATGAATGGAAGTTCATATAGAATATATATATATAAACATACACAACTGATATTACATGTTAATAATTATATTTAGAGAGTTAAAATGATCTCATAATAATGTTTTTTATATACCATGAGGATCAATCATTGTATAAAATTTAATAATGATCATTTTAGGTTAATTTGGGTGGTTTTTGGATCACAACGAACATGTTTTGATTTGTCATTCAGTATCATGTAAAAGAGTTATTTCAAGAACATAAAAGGGGTAAAAAATATATATTAAAATCTTTTTTCCATCATTTAATGGTTTTATTTCCATCCATGTAGGTTTTGAAGGAAAATGAAGGTTGATCGCCCATGATGATGGTAAATTGACACATCATAGGAAATGATTTCATTTTAAAAATAAAATAGAGAGAGGGAGGATTTTAATGAATAATATTCCATTAAATTGATATAATAAAATTATATCAGTTATACTATAGTAATCCATAAATTTTTATTATAGAAGATGAGGATAAGAGAATAAAATAAATGAAATTTGAATCAAAATTGAAAGAAATGAGAGATAGTAATTACCTCTTGAATACTCCCCTTGATACCCTCTTCAAGGAACCTAGGCTTGGTCTTTTTGATTAGATCAAGAGATCTTGGACTTCTATGAGGGGCTAGGAAGGTTCTTTGGGATGAAATTGGATAAATATTAATGTTTTATAGGTGTGAGTAAATGAGGTTGTGAGGGGTGGTATTTAAAATGGGGGGAGATGGGTTTCTCGATATTATAATCATTAATTTATTATTTATCCAAATGAAAATAAATAGTGATGATTCCATGACAAAATACAGTATCTTCATCATATGAGTTTGAACAAATGGTTCTTATATCATCATAACATTGTCCATGACTATAAAATTCATGTATTTAGCATTTATCACAAATTATCAAACATTACTATTCATCAAAAAATTCATGT
Source organism: Viscum album (assembly GCA_963277665.1). Taxonomy (NCBI): domain Eukaryota; kingdom Viridiplantae; phylum Streptophyta; class Magnoliopsida; order Santalales; family Viscaceae; genus Viscum; species Viscum album. The sequence goes on from OY728162.1 coordinate 230,130,773, forward strand.
ATTTCAAATAAATCCAAGAAATTCACCCTAAAAGTTTTTAACATGTAGAATAAAAAAGTTAACTCCATTTTATGAAATTAATTTTATAAATATGGGTAATTTAATTTTTAATTAAAATCATAATTTAATTAAAAATTACAAATTTTAAAATTGAAACTTCTTTTCTAATACTTTGAAAAATTAATGAAGGTCTCATAAAATTATCATATAATAATAGGACATCACAATACTAGTTATTTAATACATTTTATTAAAATTAATTTTCTTTTAAATTAGAAAAATAATCATTAAATATTTATGAATTATAAAAATACTTACATAATAATATAATTATATCATATTGTCACTTATAGGATGGAAATTTTTATTTGTAAAATCATTGGCGAGGTTCCCATCCACTTGGTCTATTTACTATTCATTAAGGTCAAATTTCCATTCATAAGGGTAAAATTACTATCTGTAATGGTATGTTTCTGTTCACTAAAAATTAAGTTTATCGTATCAAACTCTAAACATCTTACTAATCACAACCTTGTATGTCAGATTTTTTAAATTCAAATCACAGAAGTGGAAAACCATGTTTAAAGGTCACATATAATATAGTAGTTCATTTAATAATTACATGGCATTGTTTTTCCTAATTTTATTTTATGTGATTATATTATATGAGATAATTATAAGAAGGTTATTACATTGATAAAACATTGGGTCATTATTGGTATGATATATATATTACTATAAATAATTATATACAGAATATATATTATATTTATATCATTTTTTAAATTTTTTAAAAAAGTAAATCATGACCTATTTATGTGTATCAACAATAACATGTCAAAATATATACAAAAATCAAATCGATTATTACCCTAAACATAACTCTAAATGAAATTGTTAATAAAAGGTAATTATAATGTCAGAATAAAATCATATCTGGAATGATATATAATAATAAGGTTCTGTGGTAAATTTATAACAAACTTGTATTTATTATACAAGAGGATTGAATTTGTATGAAGAAATTCAAGACTTAAGGTAAGGTTTATGTCCTCTCACTTTTATTTCTCTGAGATATTAGTTATATTCACCACTAATTCTTATTGGGTGGTGTATATAATTCCCTATGAAAAGTTATATTATGGAGTTAATATATTTTGTGATATTAAAATCTTCAAGTGATTTCATTATTTCATGGATCTCATGAATAAATGTTACTCATTTAGGTAGGGAATTTCTTCTCACTTTTAATTTCTGTGAGATAAATGCCATATTTACCACTTTTTTTTATTGGTATATATACTAATGATTAATGTATTATATGATTATTATACCTAAATATATGGGTATTTATATGTCTATTTTATGATTTATCATTCATGGGGTTTATAATTAAAATGTTACCAAATCAGAAATGAAATTTTGATTCAATTTTCCTTCTTTGAGACACATTTTAGATTATACCCTTTTATTTTTTTACAAGGTTTATAAACACCCCATTTGACATTTTTATCATGAATTTTACTATTCACATGATATTTTATTCTTATTTTAAAATCATCCTCTCATGGGGATTATGATTCATAGTTACTGATGTGGTAATAGTTTATTACTACATTCTCATTGTTATCGGTATTTTTTACAATTATTCTTCCATTGATGAAATCATATGATCAATCACTTAATAACACCCATGACTTTTTCTTCTCCTCTATTGAATCAATATACAATCTATTATTGGTAACACTTTTTCACTCTTTGGTACATAATATAATTAATAAAATAATTTTCCAAAAATATGATTTTATATCCCTCTTCGGTCGTAAGTTTATGTCCTTTCAAAACCATGTTTTCTAAAAATGTATTCAAATATATTCAAATACTAACTTGTGATAATTAAAAGTTGTTTTTACCCATGTTTTTCCATTTTAATATTTTTTTTAAAAATAAAATCTTCTGGTCAATTTCAGATCAAGGAACTTTTCTAAACTTTTTATGGTGAAAAAAGAATTTTTTTCATCTATATATTTATCCATTGTCTTGACCTTCATCTCTTTTAAGGTTCCATTACAATTTTATTATATTTTTTTATGAATTATTTTTCCCCTAATATTCTGGAATTTTTTTTATTTTCTTTTAAAATAAATTTATATCAAAAATGTTCTGAAAAATTATATATATGTTTTCAAATAAAATGGTTTTAAAATTTTTTTCAAGGCTCATTTATAATTTTTCAAGGAAAATGTTTTTCAAAATGATTTCAATTTTATTTGGTAATATTCCAAGTAAAAGGTTTGTCAAAAATTCAATAATCAAATATATATTTTTAAGTAAAAATTTTTTGAATATGTTTTCAATATACCTTTTATATGTTTTCAAGGTTATATTCAAAAAAAATTATTTTTAAAATGTTTTATGTTTCAGAAAAAAATTCAAGAAAAATGGATTTTTTTCCAAAATAATTTTCTTTAAAATATATTTCAAATATATTTTCCATCTAAGATGACATTTTTTTAGTATTACTCATTCCTTTATAGAGAATTAATCCAAGGGTTAAAGTCATATTATTTATCTGAATGGTTTATATTTTGATGGATTCATGTTTATGAAACCCGTTTCTATTTCATGGGTTATAATTTTATGAAACTCCTTTCTCTTTCATGGGTTATATTCTTATTAAACCAAATTATTCTCATGATTTATTCATTGATGAAAGTATTATGAAACATGTCCCTTTTCCATAGGTTTTTGATGTGTTGACATGTTTAGGTTACAAATTTTGTTTTCAGGGGTATCATATGATTGTTTATGATTTTTTAGAACATGTATGGATGATTTAATTATGATATGGGTGGGAAATATATACCCATTTAAAGTTTTGGTTAAATATCTCTATCTCATTTGATATATGAGGCTAAAATGGGGAGTGATCTCAATTCATTTTGGGACTTTGTCCACTAAAATGATCTTGGTAGTGAACCTCAACTACTAAGATAGTATTGGGAGTGATAATTAACTATTAAAATAGTCTTGATATTGAACCATGAATACTAATATTTCATGTGAGTGAAACTTGACTTCAATAATTGGAAAAAATTCAACGGGGTTGACCCACTATGGGAATAAGGTGTAACTTGGTCCACTATAAGGAAAGGGATGTGACTAGGGACTGTGGGGTTTCCTACCCGCTAATTGCATCCCCCATGAAGTTCTTAGATAAGTTTTGGGAATGATAATTGATATGTAGAGAATTATTTTATATGATTAAGCATATTCCACAAGTCTATTTCTTATTCCAATGATATTGTATCATGACTCATTCTCTTTTATTTACATACGATTCATGTCTTATAAAATACTAATAATTATTCCATGACTCATGATTATGGTATTTGATATTCTGCTTATGGTCTTCAAATTTAATGTTCATGTTATCATACCCCTATGAATATGTTATCATTACATATATAATTTTATTTTGTATCCTTATTGAGCATCTGATATCACTATTTCTTATGTTTTCTTTCCCTAGGTAATGAATAAAGGTTTCAAGTTGGAGAACTAAATGGTAATATCTTTATGGTAGATGTTGAAGATCATTCACCAAATTAGAATAATTTGATCCTAATTTCCAAAAACACTAACCTATTATGGTCCTTAGGAATGTAATTTTTTAATGTGATCAATATTCATCTAAAATAATGTGATATCTATTTATTTTAATCTTGGGTCTCTATAGTTTTAATCAAAGGAAAGATTTATTCATCCTTTTGAAACTATGATGAGAAAATTCTAATGAGATCCCTAGGGATATTTCGAATGATATTTTATGGGTATATTTAATTGTAAAACTATGGTGTCATATTTTTTTAAAAAAAGTTTCATTATTTAGTAATCCAATAAGTGAATTTTCATGTTTTTTTGGTTTTCTACAATGATAATTGGTTATCACACCTTGTTTTATAGTCTTAGTCAATAGAAAAACTAAAAGGAACTCGGTTAAAATTGAATATTTCATATGTGGAAAGTATGGGTATTATAAAAATCAATTTCCTATGTGGAAATCGCATGAATAGAATCAAGAAGGTTTCATGAGTATTGGTTTTACTGGTGATGCTAAAGAGACCATGAATGATAATTGAAAGGAATGGGATATTATAATAGTGTTTTTTATATTAAACATAAGAAGCATTATTATATTGAAGGCAAGGAATCTTAAGAAGTGAATCATATTTCTTATTATAATAAAGGGGTATTGTGGAATAATATGATGAACCCTAAGTAATGGTTTACGAATACAATTGGATGATTGAAGTGTATATTTATTAGAATTTAATAATTATGTTGTATAAATCGTGAAGTATATGTTTTCCATTTAGGATTTACAATATATATATATATATTCAATGGTACTGATGACCTAGAGAAGTGATTTAAGAGAATGTTTAATGTTTTGGGGAAAAAATTGTCTACAGGAAGGTACCCCTTTATATGTTCTGAATGCTGAAAATTTGATTCTTAGTGTTCATAAAGAGAGGATTATTATGGATAATGTTAATTGGATAGTATTTATGAACTCATAACTGATAAATGGTTTGTTGAAAAAGTGTTTTTTCTATAATGTATGGATATTACAGAATTTTTGTATTTTAGGAATAAAACCAATAATCTTTGGAATAATAAATAATTCAAGGATTTATTTTTATTCAGGTTATTACCATGTTTCAAGAGTATATATGATGAGGTTATTCACATTTTTGGAATTTAAAAACCAATAGACACATTATGATATATGGGGAATCAATGTTAAGATGATTTAGTGTTATTCCTTCTAATGTTTTGAAATTTCGTCATTTTAATGGTTTAAAAGGTTAAAAATTAATGGAATGGTTTATATTTAACTTTATATGATGCTTCCGAGACAATAGTATTATCTCTTCTTAGGAGGATTTATTTATATTGGATAACATGTGATAACCTTTTTTATGATAAATACATATGGAATGAACTATCATTCTATTTATATATCTCATGATCTAAAAATTATTTGGGAATAAAAAATTCACCTTTATTTTCTATAATAATTGAAGAAGTGGAAATTGATCAAGGAATAAAAAAGGGTGAGATTCTGATGAAATAAAATAAATATATATTATCATAAAAGAAATCCTCAACTTTAGGAAAAGTGTATAGAAATTTTTTTCCTCATTACCATCATTTTTTGATGATATAAATGACCTTTTTCAAGCCTTTTTGGGTTATTTCATTGTGATAAATAACATTATTTTAATCATGTTCTCTATCACTCTCCATCATATCTTGATAGTTAGATTTATCTTCCATGTACATGTCTTCACTTTCTACCAATAGTCTCTTATATAGAAACCTAGTTATGAGTTAATTTGGGTATCCATTATTTTTCCAACTTTTCATTTTAATTAGAGTTTTAGATCTCATTTTTTTGATGTGGGTTTCTTTAAAGGAACTTTAAAGTATTAAACCTTTGATAACCTAGAAAAATATTGAGGTATAAATTCATTTTAAGGGGGGAGAATGTTACACCCCAATATTTTGAGAAATTTTTATTATTAATTTAATCTTTTTTATATTTTTCATTTCGTACAATAATGATTATAGATTGTGTTATATGAAATAAATGATATATAACTTCTTTGTAAGAAACACCAAGTTGATAATGAACTACTTGAAATAGTTTGGTTATTTTTAGGTACACACAAGACTATGTTTGGATTTTATTACACATAATTATGAATTCCTTTGATAACTTGCATGACATGAAAGACCAAATTTTACCAAACTACAACATATTATTAATATTATAATTAAATTATTTTTATAATTGTCATAAATCTATTAGAATGAAAATTATGAATAATATTAATTCAATTATAAAAGTATGGTCTAGACATGTATATAAGAAGAATTATTTGGTGACCAATTAACTAGAAATGAAAATAAAACATCAATTTATCCAATTTAGGTAATTGTAAACGATTTCTCATTAACATTGGATATAAAAACATATTAGTCTTTTTAACTTTTTCACGTTAAAAACTCATTATCTCATCCCATATTCAGGATTAATTTAAAATTAATTTTTGAACATATGTGTTTAGAATTTGAAAAATGGTTTCCAGTATTGGAATCATCATAATTTATAATTTATATAATGGTAAAAATTGTTTTTTTTCTAAAAATATTAGTAAATTTAATTAAAATTACTTATAGTGATTAATGTAAAAATGACTTTTCTTATTGGATAAACATTATCATAAGGGGGAAATAACCAATGAAAATGTCCAAAACCCATTGGTTGCCCATATATAGAACATATCCTCCATTTTATAGAAACATAATGATTTTTCAAGGCACATTATGTAAGGGATTCCTCTCAATATTTTTTACCTTTTATATTTATAGGAATGTCACACTGCCTGCACTATAAATGGGAACTCACCGCTCCCCCACTTATTCACATCTCTCAAGCCCCTTATCTCATCCAACCCCTATAAAAATTTTCTCAAAAATTATCTCAAATAATCATATAAATATCATCTTCTGTATAAATAAAACCAATTTAGTCTTTTGGTGAAAGCCAAAATTAATTACCCAAAGAAGAGGAAACATCCTTAAAAAACCACTTTTTTTATGTCCTTATCTACACCATAACTTTTGATTATTCCATGATTATATAATAACCTTGATATCATAAATATATCAAAATATTTTATGTTATGTTTTCTAACTAAACTCCCATACACATTTATAATATGGGATATGAAATCGTTATTTGTGTGTATAGTGGACTAACACCTTATGAACTGATGTCGTTCATTCTTCCATTTCTACCTTTCAAAGATGGTAATAATGATGGAATTAATATTTTTTATGATATATATATATATATATATTATTTTTTTATATAATTATTATATAAAACATACCTTCATGGTTTCTATTTTGTAAGAAAATGATAACTCGATTTGGGGACGTGCGGACTACCACTTGTTTAAAGAGATGTGATTAGTTCACACTTTACATAGAATAAATTAATGATTAGTTTAGTACAAATATATGATATATATTAAATTATAATTCTTCAAAAATGATAATATATATATATATGTATATATATATATAAAAACATATATGTCATTTACATTGTTTCATTCAATGCAATAAGATAACATAAACAACATTCATGAGTACATACGACTTATAGTCTCATGAACATAGTATTATATTTCATATTATATCATATATTTATTATTATAAATAAATATATCATGAATATATATGATATTTATGTCATGTTTTATATTATTTAAATATGTAAATCATGATATAAGTAAGAGGATCAAGAATAACAAGTGGAAAAATATATGAAAAATAAAGGGATTATTACCTGAAACGTAAAATTAAAGTAAAATTGTTAATAAATGGGTAATATAAAGTCATAATAAAATAATATATTGTATTATATATAATAATATTTTTATTTAATAAATTAAAAATATTTTTTTATTATTATATAGGATTATTGAATGTGTATGAAGAATTTGATGACATAAGGTAAGGGTTTTATCATCTCACTTTTACTTCTGTGAGTTATATACTATATTCACCACTTATTCTTGTTGTGTGATTTATATACATACCTTTGAATTATTATATCTAATGTTACTAAAATATTCCATTTATTTTATTCATCCACATGTCTCATGATTAAAAAGTTATTCTATTAGTAAGGGAATTTTATCTCACTTTTTATATCCATGAGATGCATGCCCTATTCACCATGTGTTTCTTTTGTGTGGTTTATATTATTATCACAAATGTATTCTATGATTATTTTCCTTCAATATATGGTTATTAACATATAAATTTTATTATCTCTCTTTCAAGGGTTTTATGGTTTAAAAGATATCAAATCAGTAAAGAAATGTTTTTTCCCAATTTGTCTTCTTTGAGACAAATGTTATGTTATTCACCTATATTCTTTTAAAATGTGTATAAAATTCAATAGGAAATGTTGTATCATGAATATTATTATTTTTAAGATATTTGAAGCTTAATTTAATTTCATATACTAATGTAGATTATGATTCTATATAACTGATGTGGTAAGATTTTATTTTTATAATCTCATCATTATCAAGAGTTTTTAGGATTATTCTTCCATTGAGGTAACATTATAGTCCATCTCTCAATAAATCTCTGAAATTTTATTCTCCTATATTTATAAATTATTTCTTCATGTATTTGTACCATTTATACACTCTTTGTTACAAAAGATAATAGTGAAAATGTTTTTATTAAAATATGACTTCATCTCTCTTTTAGGTGGGAAATCTGCGTTCTTTCACAACCATGTTCACTAAAATTGTCTTAAAAAATTATATACTATATCATATGATCTTTAATATGTGTCACTACCCATGTTTTAACTTTTTAATAATTTTTTAAAAAAATAATATTCTTGTACTTTTCAGATCGGTGCACTTTTCAAAACAACTTATAGAGAAAAAAAAGTTGAGCATGTAAATATTTATCCACCATCATGGCTTTCATCTCTTTGAAGCTTCAGTTAAATGTTTAAAAGATTATTTTATTTAATAAATAACCCTAATATTCTAAAAATTCATTTTTTTGTGGTTTTCAATGAAAAAGTATTTCAATATTTTTCAAGAATCCTTTATTATTTTTCAAAGAAAAATGTTATGAAAAATGTTTTCAAGATACCATTTTTATTTTTTATAGAAAAAGGATTTCAAAATGTTTTCATTCATAATTTATAAATTTTAAAGGAAACAATTTTTCAAAAGGTTTTCAATCATCCATTGTAATTTTTCATTGAAACAGGATTCTAGATTTTTTAAATATTCTTTTATAAGTTTTCAGGGAAAAAGTTTACAAAAATGTCATCATGCTTAATATATAAGTTTTCAAGGTAGTTTTCATAGAAAATGGATTAATTTTTTTTATGTTTTAAAAATAGTATTTCTTAAGGAATAATGGATAGTTTCTTAAAGAAATATTTTTAAAATATATTACAAATATATTTTCCATATACGATGAAGTCTACTATTGTTACTCGTGACTTTTTGGGCACATGATCCAAGGGTTCTATTAATATTATTTCTCTAAATTGTTTATGTTTTAATGGAATGACATTTATAAACCTCATTTCTCTTTTATGGGTTATATAGTTATGAAACCTATTTCTATTTTATAGGTTATATTATTATGAAACCTTCTTATTTTCATAAGGTATTCTTTGATGAAATTATTTTTAGACCCATCTATTTTTGATATGTTGTGATATGATGACATGTTTTTGATACCCATTTAATTTCATAGGTTATGATATTATTTTTTATGATCTCTTTGAACTTGTATGTATGATTTAATTATGATATTCATGGGACCTATATCTCCCTCCAATTCATTGGGTAAAAATTTATATCTCATGAGATAAACATGGATTAAATGGGAACTAAACACATTTTAGTAAGGGATATTTTTTGATAAGATGGTCTAATGAGTGAACCTTGTCTAATGAGTTGGTCTTGGGAGTGAACCTTGACTACTAATATGGTCATGGGATTTAACCTTGACTAATAAGATTTTATTGCCAGTGAGCCATGAATAATAAATTATAAAATAAGTCGATGATCTAGAACCACTATGGAAATATGGTTTAACCCAATCCATTATAAGAAAATGGTTTTGACTGGTGATGGTGGTGTGTCTAGCCTAGTAGGTGTAACCCCTATGAAGTTCTTTAATATGTTTTGGAATTGAGGCTTTACTTATAAGGAATTACTTTATATTCTTATGTGTATGCCACAAGCCTATGTATTATTCTAATGATATTATCTCATTACTCATGCTATTTTATTTCCTAATGATTCATGACTTATAAACTTATAATATTTATACCATGACTCGTTGATTATGATTTTTGGTATGCAAGGTATGATTATAAAATTTTATTATTGTGTTATCATACCCTTATTTGTAGGTTATGCTTTCAGGTCTCCATTAATTTTTTTACACTTAATGAGTATCTGAGCTCACCCTTTCTTATATTTCCTTTCCCCAAGTTATACATACAGGTTTTAAGTATGAGTACTAAAGGGGAAGATATTTATGGGGGACGATTAAGATCATTCACCAAATTAAAATAATTTGTTCCTAGTTTTACATGACACTGAACTATTATTGTTCTCATGAATATACATTTTTTACTATTCTGAATATTCATCCTAAATGTTGTAATTTAAATTCATGTGAATCCTGGGTCACTATAGTTACATAAAAAGGTGACCTTTTATGTAATGATCCTCAATGGGCCAAATGTTACACCTTAATCGTCCACATCATCACGCTTAAAAGTGGCGGTCTAAAACCTCTCCCCTATAGAACAACATGGTAGGAATTTTCCCCTTCCATCCTATGTTTTAGTTTGCCTCATAGGAAACTAAAACAAGGGATCTCTATTATATGATTCCAAAAGGAGCATTATGAGAAATCCTAACCTATTAGCCTAGTGGTACTCATAATTCTCCTTGTTGTAATCATATTCTATATGTCCTAAGTTTGATTTGGTGGGGAGGTGGAATAAAACCCAGGATGGCTGGGGACAGTTCCTACCATGTGGTAGTACAGTGGATAGGTGATTGGCCACCCCGAGTAAGGCTGATGATGTGGAAAAATAAGGTATGGGATTAGGCCCATTGAGGATCATTATAGAACTAGAAAAGGATGAATAACCCCCTTAATTGACTATCATTCTTCTTTAACCAACTGAAAATTCAAACACATAATTGAAATTTCAAAAATATCTATTTTAATTCAATCCCACCAGTAATAGTCCTGAAGGTCTCTGTACATAATAGTGCTACCTAGATGAACGGAAATGGAGAAAGATGATCTTCATTCAATAACTACTTCCCCAAGTGGGAACACAAGGAACGTATAATATTTATCCAAATCATAAAAAACCCTCTTAATCAATATTAAAATAAAAAAACTTACCCTTGATATGGGATTCCACCATTTCATCCAAAGATTGATCCACCTTTAATTCTCTATTAATCCTTTCTTAGTAAATTTTACTACCCTAAAATCTACAACAATCTATCAGATGTTACAAATCCAAAAATTCTTTTCAAAAATTCATCAAATCATTAACAAAAGGGTCGCATTTCAAATATAACATGGTTATTGTATCATTACATTTTAAACTCAATGCATCACTCACAATGTTTTATTTTACCTTATGGTAACGAATTGTGCAATAATAACCCTTGATTAGTTCAATCCATCTTATATTTATCATGTTTAATACATTATGAGGGAATATATGATTCAAACTTTTTTAATCAGTATATATTTCTAATTTTGTTCCATAAAAAATGATTTCCCTTAATTTTTAAAGAAAAAACAACAACAAAAAATTCAAAATCAGGTGTAGGTTAAATTAAATCATAATGTTTAAACTAAAATGAAGAATAAGAAATTACTTGATCATTATGCATTAGGAAACAACCCAGTATCTTCAATGAATAATCACTATAGATAATTATTTCACTATTTCTGGAAGGAAGGGAAAAAATGAAATCATTCACAAATATTATTTTCAGTTATTTAAATCAAACATTACATTCTTATATCCAGATGAACTTTACTAATTTTTGAGTTAAATTGTTCTGTGGGCTAGAAAACCATGAATAGAATTCAACAAACTTTTGGCACTAACCTAGTAATCTAATAAAACTAAAAATATCAGTATTATTTTTGGATCCCGGCCATTCTTCAACAACTTTGTTTTATTAGGAATATAAGTTATTCCATAATTAGAATGAATATGACCATGGAATGTAATTTTTTAACAATAATTCAAACATTATAAATTTCCCATACATTTTATTTTCTTTTATGGTTTTAAAAACAACCCTTAGATGTATTTCATGATCCTATGGACTTTTAGAATATACAAATATTTGATAAAAAAATAAAACCACAAACTTATCAAAAAACTCATGAAAATTTTTATTCATATGATCTAGGAATACAACATATTAAATTCATAACCCAAATGTCATAACTAAAATAAAATGGTGTCCATATCTAGTTCAAAATGTAGTCTTCGAGATGTAATCTTCCTCCACCTTCAACCAATGATTCCCAAATCTCAGGTAAACCTTCAAAAAATAATGAACTCCCAAGAGATGATCAAATAAATAATTTATATGATGGAAAGGGTTCTTTTTTATTAATATTATTCCTATTCAAATATCTATAATTAATGAAAAGTCTCATTGATCAATGTTTTTTTACAAAAACGATAGGTGCACTCTGTGGTGAAGTGCCAGGTTAGGTGAAACATTTATCATATAACTCATTTAATTTATTAATCAAATCTAAAAGTTTTACTTGAGATATTTGATAAGGGGGTTTAGAAATAGGATTAACATCAGGTACTAATACAATAGTAAACTAAACATCTCAATTGGTAATAAAACCCACAAACTCATCCAAGAATATATCCATGTAATCATTTACTATGGGAACATCACTAATTTCAAAATTTTCATTTTTTTCAACAATATGAGTTAGGTAACTTTCATTTTTATCTCTAGTAAATTTATCATCATTTTGGTAAGTTATCAATGGCATAAAATCAATGAATGCAAATTTTTTAGAATTGAAATATATCTTAGAATACTAAAATTAAAGAAAATTCATACCAATAATTATAACAAACTCTATTATGTCCAGTTCAACAAGATTTTCAGCAATGATCATATCACTGACGAAAATAAGAAGATTCCCATATATCAGGGTTTCTTTTACACTTACACCTATATTTTTTAACATAACTTATATCTTACATTCCATAGGAGGTATTCCAAATTTACAGATATATTTCTTAAAAATTAAGGAATGTGATGATATGGTGTCAAATAGGGTATTGAAATAATTCAAATACACAAGTAACATACTTATCACCACTTCATTTCTGAGCACAACATGAAATATAGTTGTATAAAATTACCTTTATACACCTTTATGTTTCTTCTCATAAATATTAACATCCTATTAATCAGAATTTGGAAACACATTAGCATAAAGTTCCATCTCTTTGTAACTAAAACAATTTACAATCTGATGGATATAAGTTACCATATTCTTTGATTCTTTATGATTATTTTCCTTACATTTTCGGGATATGTGAAGAAAATTTAAACATCATTAAGACTTCCCTACCATTATAATACAATATACATGGTGAGTTTTACCACCTTACCCTAATATTGGAACTTCATTTTCATACCTCCATATTTTGTTGTTTCATGTTTCCCCATCACCTGCCATCCTGACAGCTTCTTACATTAATCATCATGAGGCATATAAGTGTAACACCCCCATGACCTTGCAATATTTTCCTTTTAGAAAAAAAAATAATTTTGTTCCAAGATTTATTTATACAATACACCAAGTTAATATTATGTCGTAAATGAAATAATTTTTTATCTTTATCTACACGGATCATCATGGTTAGCTTGAACTACTAATAATAATTACCTTCCATGATGGCTTGCATAAAATGGAAGACTGGGTTTTGCTGCAAAGTAATAAAATTTTAAAAATATTACTTTCTAATATAATAAGATATAACCTAACCGTTAAATTGATGGTTATAAATCAGATAAACTATATTGTGAAAATTTATAGTTGAATTCATTAGTTATGCTTTTCCTACACAAAAAAATCTTATAATGTTAGTCTTGGATATGTGGACTATCGCCTCCCCGATATGATGTGATTCCTTTTACATAAACATAATTATATGCATAAGTTTATATTATAAAATAACATTTTATTTTTGATATAATGATCATTATATAAATTTATTGTGTTCTTTACCTTCTTTCCATGAATATCATTGAAAAATGGGAACGTTACTCATACATATGTACAGTATACCATCTCCATGATTGTAATGTTGGATCATTTGGCATAACCATATTTTATAATTGATTTTAAAATTATAATTTGTGTATAAATATTAAAATTTTAACATTATTATAATTTATATGTAAATATAATTATACATTTGACCATACTTTCCTTACCAATGTCATTTTTGACACATTAATCAAATATGGTCAAAACACCTGATGTAAACCTAATTTTTTATGTAATTGTATACAACATTGTAATATGTGATGTAAATGTAATAACAACATGAATAGGGTTCCATAATACGTTAAAACACTCTTAAAACCATTATATAAGATCTTAAAGGACATTCATAAAAAATAAAATGCAAGGTAAGGGATTTCCGTCTCACTTAATACATCTACGAGAAAAATTTTACATTCTCCACTTACTTATTTTGTGTATTGTATCTACTAGACCATTTGATATATTATACCATGAATAATTTTATCTTAATAGTATTAAAAAAAATTATTTTGTGATATTACTTCAATGGGATTATGATTAAAATGTTTCAAAGTGCTATTGGACACTTTAGAATGTTCAAATATTATTTTACAAAAGAATTTGTTTAATAATTACCATTGCAATGTCACAGTATTTTTTGATTGTTAAATTCATCTATACACAATCAAATTATTGTGATCATTTTTTTGATACATTATAAATGTATTAAATATCCATGTCCTCATGTGATGGATATAATTATTTCCTAAACTGTATTCCAGTTTTATATACAGTGTTCAAATTGAAAGTTATTTGATTACCTGGGGAATTGATAAATCCATATCTTTTATTAAATATATATTTTTTATAAGAAAAATTATTTATTTAAATCTATTAATCAATATATGTGTAATTATTTGGATAGTTATGACACTGGTGGGTCCCAGTTATAGATAGCACCTCGATGCATCAGTAGTCTCATGAGACGAATCAGTTGGTGAAATCCAAATAGTTTAAACATTATTAAGAATAGATCTTAACATTAATGGTACCATGTACCTAGGAAACAAAGAATCCAATTATTAAACAATTCCCTCATTTAGATTCATTTTTCATTTATCCATGAGATTTTTCATCGACATATCTATAGATACATTTCATTCATAGTTCATTTATTAAATGGCATGTTTGTTCAGTAATTTCCTTGCTTGTTTGTATATTCTCATTGACTAATTATTTATTATGATAAAGATGATCCTTACTGATCATTTTAGCACACCCTTAATAAATTTCCCTTCCCTAGGTTATAAAGAATAAATTTTTGAATAAGCCTTCAAGGATGAATCTTATTTCATTTTATTATGTATGATTTTTTATTTTCTATTTCCCAACATAATATTTGTATCAAGTATGTCATATAGTTTTTCTAAAACTTATAAAATGTTCAATACCATAGGATTAGGAGTTTGTAACTATTCCAATGTAATATAAAAATTAACTAACTCAAGGATTTTGGGGTCAAGTAATTATAAAAGGTGGCATAAAAACCATAAAAACAACTTGTAAATGACATTTACAATTTAAATTTCAAATTTACAAAATATATTACAAATAAACTAAAAATCAATCAAACCTGAAAAATGATACTCCCATTCAATTTTTTAATGTCTCAAAACCTGTGCACAATATGGTCATGGTTCATCAAAAATATAAAAATAATAATTAAATCATTTAAATTTTAATTTTAATAAAATAAATTAAATATTAAGACAAACTTTATAAATAAATCTAACCTTTTAGAACTTCGTAACTATCCCAGTTGAAATCATTTGATACAAAAATCATAAAAAATAATATACACATTATATTACACAGTTTTTTGATGAAAATATAGTTCCAATTAAAATTTAATTCAAAATTATATTTTTAATTAATATATTAGAAAAATTTCTAATTATAAATGAAAATAAATCTTAGCATGTACAAATATTATCTCGGGGCTCTTCTTTATCGTCTTCTCTATACATAAATTTAATGACCTATTGGAAAATAATATGAATAAAATATATTTTACTAATTATAATATAAAAAATATTTAAATATCCAAACTTACATTTTCACTAGATTCTTCAAAATTTATATTACTTTACCATGGATATAACATAGTCATTACAAAGTCTTCTCTCATGAAAAAAGGCACCCAAAATCCAATATCCAATGATATATACAAAAATTTAATATGATTTATTATTATTTAAACAGATATATATCACTTTTTGAGAAATATGTTTCATACTCTTGAATATATAGAAACATCCATCACTGAATAATTGCATTCTTCAGAAATCTCTAAGTAATATAAACTATTCTTTTGACATCAATCATTATCCAAGATATTGGTGGAATAAAATATGGGTTCATAAGTCCATATAAATCTATCTTTTCATTATTTATAAAAATTTTATAAATATACCTAATATAAAAAACAAAACTATAAATTTCAAATAAATTAAATGAATGGAAAAAATTTATAAATTGATTTAAAAGGAAAAAATTTATATCGCTTTGATTCCTAACTTATCTCTAGCTACAAGCTCCATGATATCACTTTTTAAAATACCCTATGTCATTGAATTAACATAAATATAATATTTAATTATAATATCATATATATCCAATAAATAAATTTAATATATTGACAAATGATCATGACTAGTAGAATCTATATTTAATTTCATAAAAATTTAAATTCCCTATTGTCTATTCATTATTTTGTTACGTTTAAAGTTTTCGAATTAAAAATTTGATAAATATATAAACTCTAAAATTGTAAAACAAAGTTAACATATAAATTAAATAAAAGATAAAATATATACATACCTCTATGGTAACATGTCGAAGTAGTCTAGATGGAAAAACTAAAAAATGACCTATACATTGTCCAACTGAACTCAAATCATCTATAGGACATGGTATTTTTAATGATCTATCTATAATATCAAGTAAAATAACCATATTGTGATTTATCTCTATCTATTTATGATAAATACTATAGATGAAATAAAATATCATCCCATATGCAACAATATGATGGGGATCATCAAAATATAACTCACAGTTTCTGGGAAGTTGTGGAGGAGGGGTGTAGGGTTAGGATAACGAGTGGAGTCTATTGATAGAGATGTATGAGTATGATCAGTGGAAGTAGTGGTATCTATTGGATGAGTTGGAGGAGTCAAATTGTTAGTCTGAAACTATATTTTCTTGTTTGAAAACATTAATTATAATGAATCACTAATCATGTCCTCCATCATCACATGGATATATTGAACTTAAAATTCCAAGGATTTTATTTCTAATAAAAATTCTCTATTAAAGAAGCTTCCAATCATGAAAATTATTTTTTTAACAATATTCTCATCGGGTATCCTCATACACGACCTAGGTGTTTAGGATTTCACAATATTGTAGCTAGAATATCCTTTCTACCCTCATAAATAATGACCCTTTGTGTGCTCTACTCGTCAATATAATCTTTAATGGAATATTTTAGAAAATCTAAAATTAATCAAGATATTTAAAAAGTTGATTTCACATAAATAAATTAATAAAGTAAAAATATTATAATCAACTCAACTACAACACACAACTCTTCTATGAGATATTTCCCTCTTTTCTCATCTAATACCTCTTCTATTTTTCAAGTCTACTGGGGGGAGGGGAAACCACTACATACCCTGAAAAATCATCTCTCATATCTTGAAGAATTTATACTATAATTTTTTCTTACAATAACATATACATGTCATGAGATAACTTATAAGGGTATAAATTTATAGATTGTCTATCTTGATGTGATCTCCTCAAAATCCTTAAATTAATATTTACAAATAAAGATATCATGAACAAGGTCATTAATATAAAAAAATTCGAAAATTTTACATTACCCTTACCAGAAACTCTTATCATCATATAATTTCAACAATTCTCCCCCATGTATCTTCATCTATAAATTGATATATATCACACTAGTGATGATTTTGGACATCCCAAAAAATGAATTGTGTTGTGATAAATGATTTAAAATAACTTCATCTCCTCTCAAAAATTGATGAACATTTCTTCTTAACTCCTCTAGTACAAGGTATATAATATGTCATCTAATAAGAAGGAAGAAAATATATATTACTATAAAAATTTAAAGATAAGTAAAATAATTACACATGATCGTACAAAAATGGTCTCCCACATGTATGATAATTTAACTTTTTCTACACGTCTCCAATCATCAAACAAAATACTAACTTTGATTTTACCCTCCAATAAAGCAAAAGTATTCAATATTTTTGAATTTTTACCTCATGGAATATCATTATCATCAAATTATATTGGTATCATATGATCCAAGATATGAGAAACCGATTACTTTGGTAAATTTTTTGTTCCAAATTTACCAACCCTAATACTCTTTTAACCCCATGGAAGTAGATGTTTAATGTATAGCAGGATGTGGAGGCTCTTCTATAAGAGAATACATAATTTCCTCACCCGAGGTTTGAGATTTATCATCTCTAAAAGTATATTCTAGATAAGATTATTTATCTTTAATTATTCTAAAAATCAAAGCAATAAAAATTAGTACAAAATAATGAATGTGGGTTCCCTAGACCCAACTTTTACTGTGCTTTTATTACCACTACTTGTATGCATTTTGTTATTTATACATGTTTTTACCTTTCCATAATAGTGTGGATACTTTTACATCCACTTTGATTATGGAAATTTTTTAAGATTACATGTCGTATGAAAGGGTTATAGTAGATCCCAGGCTATAATGAGAACCTGAGATGCCATGATATTAATCTGAAAGTAATGTCATATGGTCTAGATACATCATTCTAAAAGGACACAGATGATGGGGGATCATAAGTATTAGGACCTCTTCTCATGAAGTTTGAACTTGATGATCACTAGTATTTGAGATCATGAGGAATGCCCTGCATAATAGTAACACCACATTTTTTAGGTGTTATTCTTCATTTCTATCTATGGAAAAGTGTAATGGTCTCTAAAATTGCGATCATTATCAGTGTATGTCATTTAATTGTGTACTTTTATGCAAGGAAAACACCATGTCAATTAAGTCGTGGCGAGGTAGTTTGTGTTGGGTACGTCATTTCTGACATGAAATTCATTGAATGATCAATATAGGATTTTTCGCTTCCCAGTTGAGGAAGAGATATCTTAGGCCTGGTTGATAAGGATGGTTGCACCTTATTTAAATCCATTACCATGGTATTGGATGGTAAGACCGTTCAGATATATCGACAAATAAAATAAATCAAGATAAAGGATGATGACACTATTGTGCATTCTTATTTATTGATATATCGATGAAGAATAGATTATATTACACATACCATGTTCATAGGATTGTAGTTGTTTCATTAATTGTATCTTATCTCTATAGGGGAATTGATGGGTTTCTAGATCCCACTCTTAGTCGGTGAATATTATTCACTACTATTGAGATAAGGGCTGAGAGGGCACACACTATAGCGCTTTAAGAATTTTCCCTATTTGTGGAATAAGAATATAGAACATGGTGGACACTACAATAGGGTCTGAGTATTATCCAATTTCTATGGATCACCAAGTAATGAATAAATTATTTAATTATTCAAGTTTTGAATAATTGTTTGAATTTATTTAACACGTGTATTTACATGTGATTATGTAAATAAAAAGATAAAATATTATTTGAACTCATTTAAATATCCAGGATTTGTTTATTATTTTCAGGAGAAGTCGGTCGAGTTATAAACTCAAATTTATCATGAAATATATTTTCAATATATATTGCAATTAGGGATAAAATTAAAAATATTATTTATATCCTAATTTACTTTAGCATAAATGAATATTTATAATAAATATAATGTGAATATCTACAACACGGGGGGCTAAGAACCCATACTGGTTATTTTAGATATTCACTATATAATTAAGAGAGGGGCTCTCCCCATGTGGCTATTCATGTGTTAGAATTGAGAGACTCTCTCTCCTTATGGATTCTAGAGATTGATTCTCTCAAGCAATGTATATATTGAAACTCATATTTCTTGGATCAAATACTCTTGCCTTGTAGTGATCACTGTTGCGTCGAAGAACTCATTGGTGTACAACACTAACACCCGGATTCCAAATAATGATGCGCGAGCAGATTTAAGAGGCATGTGTGAAAGATCTAGAGGTAATTGATGTTGGTGAATTCGATCAACTATCACCAGAATCCTATGAAAAACTTGAACATGTCATATCTGAACAAGGTACGTGTTCGATTTTATTTTTTTTCTCTTTCAAATCCTCACATAGTGCTCAGACCATACCAGGATAAGATCTCCGGAGTCGACGTTGTTTCAATGCTCCAGTGATGGGATAAAATTTTAAATCCCTAGCCCATCATCTTCCACAGCACGTCCCAGTACATAAAATAAAAATATTCAAATCCAAATATTACATACACATGTAAATAAAAAATGAACAATTGTCAAAAAAAAGTAAACTAAACTAATCCTAACACATTTTTATTCATATTTTTTATTTCCAACTAAAATTAGAACAATATTATTGAGAGTTTAAATGAAAAAATTAATGAATACAAATAAAAAAATTTCTATGAATATAAATAATTATCCAACCTAATATACTTTTTTTCATGAAAAATAATTTTTTTAATAATATACTCCTATATATTATTTCTTCTTATTCTAAAATACTAAATTGAAAATAATTTTTATCAAAAAAAATAAATTAATAAATAAGATACATAAGGTTAACCATGGTAAAAAATAAAGAACTAAACTAACATTAAAAAGTTAACTTATTAGTTATAATACATGTTTTAATAAATAAAATCAAATTAAATTATCTAACAATTTATGATATCATAAATAGTAAACCCTAAATAAATATATGTTAACTTTAATATTATGAATGCACAATAAAATTTTTTCCCAAATTCCTTCATCATGATCATTCCATATAGAACAAACCATATAAATGATGTGCTCATCAATATTATTTTTAATTCATTCCATGGATTTAGGGAACTCACATAAATAAATATCTTCATTAATTTTATCATCAGAAAAATATTTTTTTTCTTTTAAACCAATAGACCATTGCATTTAGAATTGATCAATATCATAGAAATTTTTTGTACATGTGTTTCTAGGATAAAATTATTACTTTTGTATTCCAATTTATTCATATTAACTAGTGGCAATCTAAATTCATTATTTCCGGCACTATTGTTACCAAAAACAATTTGTAGTTAAGCACTAAAACCTGAAATTTAGTGTAATCAACCTATTTTATTTCTTAAATGACTCCATAATAGGAATTTGATGTGGATATTGGGATTTTTTACTTAAGAACTCGAAAATTAATTACTTCTACTAACACAAATACACTACTATTCTAAACTTGACTTCTATAGTTGTGATCATTCATATGAAATATAAAGTTATTAATGTCATACCTAGACTATGTTATCAAATTTAATCTTAGACCTCCCAATAACCATCTCAATGTTTCTAATGAGTCTGATCTACCTTGAATAGTCTCTTTAAAACTTGTAATTCATTTATGCACTTTCAAAATCCACATACCATTCTTCTTTGGATAACATTGTTTCAACACATTCAAATGAAATGTTATTTATGGATGAGAATCTATGTTATTCACGATATATAAATTTACCATCTTTGTTTATTCACCCATCGATTATCTGACTTTCAATCCATGGATCCCCCTTTCCCAATAATTAAATCATTCATGGAGAGATTTAGGCAAACCTATTTTCTTTACTTTAGAAAAAATAACTTGTATAGAACTCTACAACCTCCTCAGATATATACTTATTAATAATGTATTCTTCATGTCAATATGGATTCATAACATGAACATCCAATATCATCATATATCATTTAAAATTATGCATTAAACATAGATATATAGGTCCGTAAATATTTATTTCTCTCACAATTTTAACTATTAAATATACCATGATATCAAAAAAATGGAAGAAATACATTTCCAATTTACAATTTGTAAAAACTTCTTCATTATCAAAACTATTCAAAAAAAAATTAATAAACATAATTATTAAAAATTTGATTGAAAAAATAATTCCCCATTATTATATTCATTCTGAAATAAATTATAAATATTACATGTGATAAAACTTATAGGATCTGTTGAATCATGGCATGACAATCATGAGATTTCATACCAGTCAACTTCAAATAATTTAATGAAACAGAATTTTTTATATTTTATAAATAACCCTATAGCACTTTGATATCCTGAAGACCTTGAAAAAATATAATTTTCTTCCTCTTTTATAATGTATAATAATCTAGGTGAATGAATGTTCACCTTCCGTCAAGAGTTGGATCTCACTCCAAACATGTTCCTATTCAGAGTAAGTCTAATCATGAATTCAAACCATCTTTATACTTTCCTTTAATATCAAACAATTTCCAATAATGATTTCATCTATATTCTTCTCCAAATTAATGACATCAATTTTATGTTTGAACTCATAATATCTCTAATATGATATCTCAAAAAATATTGGTATTTTCTTCCAAATATTTCTATCATTACCATATTTATGTTTCTTTCTGAATGTCACATCAATGTTTTTCAACCTCTCAAAATTCTGATCAGTGGATTATGTTTTTGGAGAAATATAAAATTCATGTGAGCCATTGAAATGGATTTTTATTCTTCTATAATAGTGATCTATAGACAAAAACATTTGATGACCCATGTATACTCTTTTTCTCCCATGATGTAGTTCATAATATGAAATTTGTTGTTCAAAAACTAGATAATCATTAGGCCCCTTAACACTATATCAAAAAAAATTACATATTAGGAATCTATTTATATTAAACATAATCATAACAAATAGTTGAAATTTTTTCATTTTATAAGAATAATACTTCCATATACCTTCCTCCCATAAATGTTTCACATCATCAATTAATGGTGATAAGAAAATGTTAATATCATTTTTGGGTTATTTTCATCAAGATCCCATTAAACTAAAAAGGACACATTTTCTCTTCATAAAAAATTTTGGATATAAGTTGTAAATTGAAAATAAAATAGTCCATTAACTATTTGGGCTACTGGGGCTTTGATATGGAATCATACCATCTATGCACAGTCTAAGTCTGAGATTTCTAACTTCATTTCAAAATGTAGAAACTTTTTGATCAGTTTTCATCTGCTATGGAAAATTAGATGGATTCTGTAATTTTCAATCACATATCTAATTATTTTCATTCCATATTAACATTTTTCCATCATGTGAATTTTCAAATTAATGATTTAAATGAGGAATTATAAGAAGATACTATAATTCTTTGGGAGCGGTCTCTATTATTGCTAAATCGTCATGTGATTTTTCTTTCAGCTAATAATATGAAATCATATATTTAGGACACCCTAAAAAAATTCCTATTCCATACTATATGGCACAGATTCATTCTATCTTGCATGTATTTTTTTACCCTAATTAAATTATACATTGTATTGTCTTCAATTTGTAATTTGAATCTAGAAGATTATTTTCTTTAGGAAGAATATCTTTGAACAATTTTAGAAAATTTGTAAAACTCTTGTCACTCCATCCATATTTTTCCTTCAACTAAATCAATCATAACATCATCGATAAAAACATAAATTTAGTAAAACATGGATACAATGGTTTTTCAGCATCACCATATATATTCTCAAATGTCGATTCATTCTCAATTGCCTATACCTCAATATCATGAATCATTTATTCAATTTGATTAGATTTATCATCCTGTAGAGTATCATCATTAGGATATCTGAAATTATTCCCAGTTTCACAATGCCAAAATACAAGTTCTATTACTCATATTTAAAAAAATGAAAACTTCAATGGCCTTTTATCTCTAGGATTTTCAACTTTTTCTTGTTTAAATATTATAGGCACGAACATAAAAACATTTCATTTTTTAGAACATTTCGTTTTCAAAGTTCCAAAAAAGGAATCAACACCTTATTTATATTCATCAGTTATTTGACGTACCATAATCCAATATCAACTAATTATTATCTATAAAAAATCAAAAATATATATCTTGTCAAGATAACCCAATTTTACATTTATACCAATGATGTCATAATTTGGATGTAACCCAATTTAGAAATATAAAACAAATATATGCGTGTTTGAAAAGTATAATTATAAATTATAGACAATAATGGATTATAAGATTAATATAAATGTCAAATCATAAAAATATTTTCATGGAAATAATTTTCATATGAAGATATTTTCAAACCATTTTATCTTTTTTCATTTTCTTCTAAATTCAATTAGATGAAATATAAAATAGAATGTTATTAAATAGAATCCAAATCAAGTGCGCACTTTCAGTTTTAATTAGAATCTTTATCACTAAATTTTCTTTGAAATTTTCATGCCTAAAAAATCCAAAAAAATATTAGCTGAAACATTAATTTATAATATAACATAATCATATTATTGAGTTGAAACAACACAAAGATGAATTTGTAACATACTATAAATATATAAAGAAATAATATTATATATTATTTATGTCTAATGTATTATAAAAATTATGAAAAGTGCATTATGTACCCTCTATTGGATGAAAACATGATTTATATGAATATAAAAAACTATCATCCCGCATTATATATATTACAGTCTACATCATTCGATACAATAAAATCCAAATTTATCATGGGAAAATGATTTTACTGTGAGTACCATGTGATTCATATGTAATTCCAAGATACTATATCTATCAAAATGTAACATGATATGTGAAGGAAATAATTTATAGTTCCTATTATTTTTTCACCTATAATATCAAAATTATATTGATAGTAACTCATAATAGTATACTTCATATTTATTATATGACTTTTCAAGGTAATAATAATCTCAAATCAAAAGAAAAATGTTGATGTTGATATAAAGTAGTTATATGATATTGTTTATTGAACTGTAAGAAAATTGAAATGTTTGTATCTATTACATTTTAATATTACTAAGTCACTAGTAATTTTATAACACTAATGGAAATTTATCCATATAAATGGATGTTTAGGTATAAAAAATTAATGATTGATAATCATTCAGTGAAAATGTATTTACATTTAATAGAAACACCACAACATTAACATATAATGAAATCCGCACACTTTTTCACTTAAATAAATAAAAAATTAAGGTATAAGAAATATAGTAATGTGATATTTGAGATGATGAAATATATATTTGAATGTGCTATGATTATGCTAATAAAATATGAGTTTTTAAAGAATATGGTAGTGAGATATTTGAGTATACAGAATAAAAAAATAAAATTATGGGCTTCAGAGACATTGAATGATTGAAAGAGAGGATTGATGTGTGTGGATTACCTAAGAGTAGAGTATATATAATGCACAACAATGAAGCTGATGAAACCTAAGGATCTATGAAGATGGAAAATCAGTATCTGATTCCATTGTATCGAATAAATGAATGTTAGGTTTTCATGTGAGAGAAATGATTTTACTTTTTCAAGAGAGAACAATACTGAAATGATTCAAATTGATGATTCATAAAATTTTAAATGATATAAAATATAGGTTATATAATAACATACGTAATAAATTAGGTTTTTCACCTTATTTATTATATAAATGATGTGGAAAATTAATGAAAATATCTTTATCACATTGGTTATTATCTAAATCACATGATAATGTGGGGAGACTTATTTTATCATATCGGTTGTATAATAACCAACATGACAAAGCGACATACTGATATTTTGTAAATTGGTTAAATAATAAACCAATATGAAAAAACCACATAAATATCATTATCATGAAGGTTATATAATATATAATGTGATAAATCCAGATAAACATATTTTTCTATTGGATAATGAATAACAAACCTGATAAGGTTGATGTGATAAATAATTTTTATGCTAGTGGTATAACGTCGTCTTTCATACGACACAAAATTTTGAAGTAGATGATTATTGTGTTTCATATACCCAATTGAACATAGAATCTATTTTAATTTTAAATTACTATCTAATTCATTAAAGTAAATAAATATGAATAATATGTATTCTATCGTTACATTGTATGTTACAAAAATAATGTTTATGGGGGCACCATATATGTTAAAATAGAACATTACTTTATTATTTTGTAAATAAAGTCAATAATTCTGTATAAATTATCATTTTTTTAAAAAAATTGAAAGGAAAACAAAAATTTAATTTATAAAACTCGTATATTCATAAAATTACAATCATAAAATCATTTACATGGATTTTAAAGATAATTAGAAAGAAAATTTAAAAGAGGATGTTTTTTTAAGAAATAACACTTGAAACATTGTAAATATTTGAATCATGAGCTCCATGGATTAATATAATTAAAAAACTAATTAAATATCATGTAAATAGATGAATTCGTCATATAACAATTCAATGTGGCTATATTTACACCTCATAAAATAATATAGGTCTATAAAATCCAAATATTCCTTTATGAATGAAAATTTATATGAAGACCCTTACCTTGAGTCTCACCCATCACATATGTTCTTTATCATCCAGTACAAAAAAATTTTAATTATTTAATTTTCCAAGAAATATTTTAATTTTTATTAATAATTGAATTTTATCTTTTACCATGACATAAAAAATTAATTAATCTTTTATGTTCACCTTGAATGATTTGACTCTATATGGCTTATATGTCAAAAACGACTTTGATATGTAAAATATGGTCAAAGAGGGTATTATTTCAACATATTTATAATAATAATTATAATGACAAAATTATCATTATAAAAATATATTATACTTATTAAACAATAACTAATTATTGTTATAAAAAATGAACTATGTTATGATCTTAGAGATGGTAGGTTGTACATACTCATGTGTAATGTTTCTATTTTCAATAATCATTATGGAAATAAGGTATGTATTATTTCATCTTTTAAGATTTATAATAATATCTTAAATATAATATTATTTAATTAAATATAATTATGTGTATCATCCATGTGATTTGGTGATGAAATAATTGTAACACCCCAAGCTTCCACGGTACATTTCCCTTTGAATAATGTAATATCTTATGTTGTACACAATTTGGAGTTTTAATACACCATGACCAAGCTAGCCGTTATGAATAGTAATAACAACATTTTGAAATTTTATAATTTTTATTTTTCAAAATGGACTTCATTTTTGAATTATAAATATTGAAATTAGAATAGGTTGATTTTTTGGTATTTTTCTGAAAACATTCAATTTCTGATGAATAGTGAAAAACTCTGTGTTATTAATTAAATCCATATTTTTATTTATATAATTAGTTCTTTTATTTAAATTTATTTTACGTAAAAATAGATATTTAATTCCTATATAAGTTCAATGTAATTAATTTGAGTCATTTTATAATAAGTTTAGAAATATAAAATTTTATTGAACTGTTTACCGTCTCTTACCCACCTACTAGGCTCATTTGAAAATTTGCATAAAACATAATTTTACCTCTTCTGTGAATTGAGTATAAAAAATATGAGACACACTATTGATATGAGTAAGTAAAATGTGGTTCAATAAGATGAAAATATTTTTTTTGTGAATAGTAACTTTTGACTTTTATTTACCGCGGTTAAAAATAAATAGGGTAATTAAAGGTAAAAATGATATTATTATTACCCTAAAACATGTATCAATTCTATTGAATAAGTTTTTTTTGACCAAAAATAACATTTTGAATAAAATATAACCTTCAGGTCCACTTAGATTAGATTAGGACATTTATTATTATTTTATAAAAAGAAAAGTTTAAAGTGTTTAGATTCAAAATTTAATAACTAAACCATTTCTAATATAGGGTGAAACATAAGATAAATTTGACTGTTAATATTCATTATAAATATAAAACAATTTCTTATATAATGGTATTTTATTTATAATTTTTATACATTAAATAATATAATTTATTTGTGACACAATTATGATACAGTAATTACCATATTAATGAAATATTGAACTCATTGATATTATAAATAACCAAATAAATGTATGTTGAGACATTAGATGAATTACACGAATTTTATAGGTTATTATGATAGGTTAGGGTTTACTAAATGAATTTATTTTGAATTAATAAATTTGTTAGTACTTTAACAAAAATCAATTACTAAATAGTGTCAAAATTTCCATAAATTAGT
The DNA here is from genome assembly GCA_963277665.1 of Viscum album. Classification (NCBI taxonomy): domain Eukaryota; kingdom Viridiplantae; phylum Streptophyta; class Magnoliopsida; order Santalales; family Viscaceae; genus Viscum; species Viscum album. The sequence goes on from OY728162.1 coordinate 230,159,088, forward strand.
TTTTAAAACCAATACTATATTATTAATTGATATAATATTCCTAAAAAATAAGGTTCAGAAAAATGACTTAGATAAGGTTAGATATATCAATAATGAACCACTTTGGGTTCTCTTTATAGTTTACAGTAAGTTTATTAACCATATAATATAAAAATACAAAGAGACATGGTAAATGTCCAGCTACTTAACTAAGATTTAAATCTAAATTATAAGGTTAATATGGTGACTTAAATCTGTCTATAACATATTGGTTGAGAGAATTTCGACCCATACCCACCTTAGCCTCGAAATAAATCATTTTGGAGACATTATAAACCAAATATGAATTTATTATAAAATAATATTTCAATATTTTCCTAAGGTGCCGGTCAACCCTCTTATAAAAGGGAACACCCCTTCTCTCAAATTCACACCTCCAAATCCATTTGGATTAGCCAAAACTAGCCCAAATATCCTCCCAATATTCCTCACTTCTACCAAGATTCCTTACTTTGATCATAAAGACAACCTAAGGAGCCCTTTTGATCAACTAAAAAGGAAACACCCGAAGAAAAGGTAACAATTTTACCACCCTCTTTCAAGTTCTTTTCTTCTTCCACATCCTCTTCCTTGTTGTTTTCATACTAAAATAAAAACCCCAATACCTTATACATAATGTTATGTTATTATAAATATGTTTCATCCATATTCATTATTATATCCATCCTATAAATTACAAAGTCACCATACATATGAATGTATGGCTTACCGTCTCCACGTCGTGGTGTAGTTTGTCATTCAACACTTTGCTATTTGGATGGGTATGATAATGAGTGTAACTGATATAAATAAAAAAATATAACATGTTAATGATTTTTTATATATGATATATCATCTATTTAAATATTATCAAACCATCAATATAATTATATTTTCTCTCATGTGTATGTACGGATTACCATCTCCACGAACACAATAAGATTCATTCCTCGTCGTAACCATTCAAGACTAATTTTAATTTTATGATTAAAAATAATATTTAAGAACATAATATCAATTTTTATATTAATCAAACACATACTATACATAAGAAACATGTCATATGTAACCAAGCATATAAAGGAAAATGAATCAGTTAACAACCGAAACGATGATACTACTAAAATATTTTTAACAAAGAAATATTATAGGATCATATATGATATCATATTTATGTATATAGTTCTTTTATATTTTAATAACAATGTTTTAACTATTATATGTAAGGTTAACATATCATCTAATAAGGAAAATTTAAAGTTAACGGTTAAATTCACAGTCTCTTTATTATCCGAGGTTTTTTTTATGTAAGTATCTACTAGGACCTATTCGTCATCCACATCCGTGTTTATTAAAAATGAATTTCAAAACATTATTACAATTTACCAGACAATGGGTTAAATTAATTTATACCCTTACATTACCTTATATGTTTTGAAAGGAATATTTCTGTCGTTTTCCAAACAAGGTACTTTAGGACCTTTTCGAAAAAATTAAGGTAAGAAGGTATTTTTTATCTTATACAGATGGTGCGGATATTTTCGGCTATTATAACATTATCGAAGCTTCCATTACAAGATTATAAAAATATTTATCAGATAAATGTTTTCTTTTAAATGTGTTCAACATAGAAATATTTATTTATTTCAAATAGTTTTCATTTCATCTATGTCAACATCCTTTGATGGATTTTAAACATATCTGTAATTGATTTATTATGATACAAATATTCAATATTATATTGAATATTTTTTGATATGTTTTACTATCATGGTTCTATTTTTATACCATTCATGGTTTATGGATTAATTATTGACATTTTTTATGCTATTTTTAATACGAATGTTTATGTTATGTTTAAACATTTTTATATGAGGAATGCATTGGACTTAGCAGGTGACAGGTGGAGCCCGCTATGGATCCTCGATGCATCAGTAGGTACCATGAGACACACTAGTTTCTTGGCACAAGTCCTTAATAAAATCTTATTTTTAGTATTGGCACAAGGCCTTGACTATGTGGTTATGAAGTTTGGCATTATGCATTCCATCATTATGAAATTAGATATTGATATTGCATGTAATTATTAGACTAGTAGAATATCCATGAGAATAATTAAATGGTATTATTTGGTTTATATTTTCTTTATTATGTACAATTTTTAAGTTTAAAAGTCTTATGGTTTAGTATTATACATTTCCTTAATATTTTTATGATTATTTATGAATGTTTCTGTTATATTTTCATCCTTACTGAGCATCTGTGCTCACCCCTTTCTATGTTTTATTTTTCCTAGGATACGAATATGTATATTGTGACTGACCTGTAGGGATAGTCTATAGGATATGAATGTGGCCAATAGATACAATGTTGTCGTTGTTTTTTCATTTTATAATGTAATGTAAAACATATGAATGTATCTAGTACTTACAATGCTACTAAATAGATCGGTCTTTTGGGACATGATTTCTTTATATCAGGCCAATGTTATGTAATAATTCACCGACTTTGGGTAAATTGGGTCAGGTCATTACATGTGGTATCATAGGAAGTTTAGTTAAAATCTTGGAAACTAGATTTAGAAAAAACTCTAATAAGAGAACCCTACCCTAAGATAGACTTTGATGATTTGTATAGAAGAAATTTATATAATTTTGGCAATGTAGATATTTTTGTATGTTTTCTAAGAAATACATCCATGTCTGGATACAATCAAGTAGAGGTGGATCTGGCACAGATGTACCTAGGGTTAAAACACGAAAACACCGTTTTGTTCTTGAATCTAATGAGAACTGGTTCACAACAAAGGGCCTTGCTAAAATCTTGTTTATGAAACTCCTGGGGTATATAATTAGGATAATTCTCATTTTCTATACAAATAATTATGAAGGATTTATTAGTATATTCTTGCTTAAAGAAAAAAAAATTATGATTATGGATTATAACCATAAATTTTTCAAATTATGTTATGTGTTTTACAAGATTAGAATTATGTATTGAAATTCATAAACTAATCTAGTACATTCATTTGTTTAGAAATAGTTCCTAGTGGAAGTAATGGAAACCATATCAACACACATAATCCATGTAGGGATTTACCTCCTACTAAAGATAATTATAGTGATCTGGTGATGCAATTTGTGTTGATCAGCTTATCACTATATTGGGACAACTCAGTCCGGTTATGAATAATAACCTTACTCGTATAAAGAACCCTGATCCAAAACATGGAGGATCAATGTTAGACTGCTTCATGAGGTAGCAACCACCAATATTCAATGGGATTAAAAATACCTTGGTATCTAAACAATGGATAAGTTCCTTAGAGAAAATATGTCATGCTTTAGGGAGTAGCGAAAGGGAAAAAGTTATCATGGAAGTTTATCGCATCACGGGAGCTGCAGTTCAATGGTGGTCAATAATCCAAAACACAAAGGAAGATGAATAAGTATCAAGTATGTAATGGAAGTAGTTTAAAGAATTTCTCTTAGAAAAATATTTTCCTCTTGACCATCGAGTGGATTCGGAAAGGCAATTTCTAATTTGGAGGAAAGCGGAGGATGAGAATGTCGTAAAGTAAGAAGATAAATTTACAAGGTTATAAATACATGATATAGATTATATACATATCCCAAGGAGTAATATTGATCAATTATTTCATGGGTTAAAACCATTTCTCCATCGAGAATTTGTCTCACAATCTTTCTCATTTTATGAAGATATTTTCTATTGTGCTATCAAGATAGAAAATAAATTATATAAGTCTTACGATATTAATGAAAAGAAGGAGAAGAAGATATCTGATGAACACTCTGTAAATGGAAATAAGGCGAAGAAATTAAAAGTTGAATATCCATCCTGTAGTAAATGTGGGATGAAACAATCTGTTACTTTCATGAAGGGAATGGTAGTCTGTTACAAGTGTGGTGAAAAAGGCTACCAAGCTCGTGATGGCAAGGGGAAGAAAGAGGTTGTCAATGTTGAGTGCTATAGTTGTAAATAAATGGGGCATTATGTAAATGAATATCCTAAGAGTCAAGGAAACTTACCTCAGCAAAGGACAAGGTATTAAGGCCAAGATTATGTGATCACTAATGCAGAGGTTGAACCTCCAAAAGATGTGGTGGTAGATAATTTAATGGTTTCCTCATGTTTAGCCAATGCTTGATATGATTCTGGATCATTGCATTATTTCATATCTTCCTAGTTTTCTAATAAAATTAGATATTTCAAATTTTATTTAACATGGCAGTTGTCTATCAAAACTTCTAAGGGAAGTATCATTGCAACAATGTTTTTTGAATCAGTTCCCATTAGGGCATTTAAATTTTCTTCATCTGTTCATCTCATCATCATACCCATGATTAAATATGATATAATCCTTGGTATAGATTGGATTTCATACCATGATGTGAAAATTTATTATACGATGAAGGAGGTTACAATTATCGATGATGATAAGGAGTAACTTATATTTAGAGGAGAAACATTACCATTTGATTCTTTTCTAGATCCACCCCCAGTGGCTCTACTAAATTCAATTATTGGGGATAAAGAGAAAGAAATAACTATGGGTGAGGAAAGGTATGTTCAAATAGGGGATGTACCTATTGTGCAAGAATGTGTTGATGTGTTTCTATAAGATTTACCTGAAAATCCTCTAAAATGAGAAATTGAGTTTTCAATTGATTTAATTCCTAGTTCAAGGCCCATATCGATGACCCTTATAGAATGGTCACTGTGGAAATAGTGGAACTAAAGAAAAAACTGGATTAATTGAGTAATAAGCTATTTATTCTCCCTAGTGTTTCTCTATGGGGAGTCCTTGTTCTTTTTGTTAAGAATAAAGATGTTTCTATGAGGTTGTGAATTGACTACAGGGAGATCAATGCTATAACAATAAAGAACAAGTATCACCTACCTCGCATTGATGATTTATTCAACCAACTTAATGGAGCTCAATATTTTTCAAAGATTGACCATCGATCTAGATATCATCAGTTGTGTGTGAAAAGTAAGACATTCCAAAGATAGTATTTCAAACTAGGTATGGGCATTATGAGTTTACGGTAATGCCTTTTGGGTTGACTAATGCACCCTCTATTTTCGTGGATCTAATGAACAGTGTTTTCAAGGAATATATTTATGACTATGAAGTGGTATTTAGAGATGATATTTGGTATACTCCAAAAGATATGAAGATCATGAAAATGACTTGAACATTATCCTAAAGACTCATAGAAGAAATAGATTATATGGGAAATTTAGCTAGTTTGAATTATGGCTTCAGGATATTTCTATTCTTGGTAGCATTGTCTTTAAGGATGGAATCTTTATTTATCCATCTAAGAAAAAGGAAATCCAAGAATGGCCAGCACAGACAAGTATAACTAAGGTATGCAGTTTTATTGGTTTAGAAGGTTATTATCGAAGTTTCGTCCAGAAGTTTTCCCCATTGTCTTACTCATTAACCTAGATCACACATAAAGGGGTTAAATTTGTTTGGAAAAAAGAGTCTGAAGATTGATTTGAAGAACTAAATAGGATATTAGTCAATTCTCCTATCTTGAATATACCATGGAGTAATGATGGTTTATTATTTATAATTATGCTTCAAATAAAGGACATGGTTGTGTCCTTTTGCAGAATGATAGGGTTATTTTCTATGCATCACGAAAGCTATAAATTCATGATCAAAATAATCCCACTCATTATCATAAGTTAGCAGGTATAATATTTGCTCTAAAAATATGGATACACTATCTCTATGATGAAAATGTGATATTTATACTGATCACAAGAGTTTGAAGTATATTTTCTCTCATAAGGAACTCAACATGAGGAAAATACAGTCGCTTGAACTACTCAAGGATTATGATGTCACTATACACTACCACTTAGGGAAGGCAAATAAGGTGGTAGTTGCTTTGGGCAGAAATGATCATAGAGATTTGAACAAGATGAGAATTTAAAGACATCCATTTTTCATGGATCCAGTAAGTATGGATATGGGAATAATGATGGAAGGTGAAACATCGATAGTTTTTCAAATGGTTGCCAAAACATCTTTACTAGAAAGGATAAAAAGATCTCAGGCTGATGATGAGGAGTTTCAAAAGAAAATTAAAGTTGTGAATGATGGGATATTGAGTGACTTTATGTATGAAGATGGAATTTTGAAATTTGGAAAGGGACTTTGTGTTCCTAATATACCTTATCTGAAAAGGGTATTATTAGATGATGTCCATAGTTTCAATTTCATTATACACCCTGGTATCAACAATATGTATAGATATTTGAAGGAACATTTTTGGTGGGACCACATGAAGAGGGAGATTACTGATTATGTGTCAAGATGTATGATTTTTCAACAAGTGAAAGCTAGAAGACAACATCCTAAATGATTTATGAAACCTCTTCCCATACCTGAATGGAAATGGGATGATATTATGATGGAATTTTTCATGGGGCTAAAAAACACTCATATAAAAAATGATGAAATATGGGTCATTTCTGATCGTCTTATAAAGTCAGCATGTTTTACAGATATAAGAGAATATTTACCACTTGATCATTTAGAAAAACTATATATTTGTGAATTTGTAAGACATCATGGAGTACCCTTATCGATTTTTTCAGATCATGATCCCCATTTTACATCATGATTCTGGAAACGTCTTCAGAAGGCCTTGGATATTGATCTTTGTTTGGGCACTGCCTACCACCCTCAAACTGATAGACAATCAGAACGCACTATTCAATCCTTAGAAGACAAATTGAGAACTTTCTCACATGAATTTCAATGTATGTGGGATCAATATTTCACTGTGGTAGAATATTCCAATAACAATAATTAGATGGCACCATATAAAGCGTTATATGGAAAGAGATGTCTTACCCCAACATGTTGGGATGATGTTGGTTAAAGAAAACTTGTAGGCCCAGAACATGTTGAGGAAACTATAGAAAAGGTAAAGGTTATCCAAACCCACATAAAAGTATCTCAAAGTAGGAAAAAGAGCTATGCCTATAACCTAAGGAACGATTTAGAATTTCAAGTAGGAGACCATGATTTCTTCAATTTATCTCCATGTAAAGGTGTTAAAAGTTTCGGTAATAAGGGTAAATTGAGTCCCAGGTACATCGAACCTTTATAAATTCTAGAACTGATTGGGGTTTTATCTTATCATTTGGATATGCCTCCATGTCTCTCCAAAGTTCATGATGTGTTCTACGTATCACTTTTAAGAAAATACATGCCTGACCCAACGCATGTACTCACCTATGAAGAAATATAACTGGAACCTGACCTGTCTTATTGTGAAGAGACTATCAAGATTTTTGATACAATATAACAAGTGTTGAAAACCCGGAAAACTCGTCTGGTAAAAGTTATATGGAGAAATCATAAGTTGGAAGAGGAAACGTGGGATCTTGAGGAACATATGATGAAGAACCACTTGAATCTTTTTATGTAGTAATGTTATATAAATTTCGAGGATGAAATTATTTGAATTATGGTATTATGTAACACCCCAAGCTTCCACAGTACATTTCCCTTTGATTAATGTAATAGCTTGTGTTGTACGCAACTAGGAGATTTTGCACACCACGACCAATCAAACTAGCCATTATAAATAGTAATATCCACTTTTTGAAAATTTAAAAATTTTATTTTTCAAAATGGACTTCATTTTTGAATTTGTAATATCAAAATTTTCTTAGGGTGATTTTTTTGTATTTTTCTGAAAACCGTTAAATTTTGATGAATAGTGAAAAACACTGCGTTATTGGTAAAAACTGACTTTCTATTTAAGTAATTATTTATTTTAGTTAAATTTATATTATATATAAATAGATACATAATACCTTTATAATTTTGATTTATTCAGTTGGGGTCATTTTATAATAAGTTTAGATAAAATAAATTTTATTGAACTGTTTACCGTCTTTTACCCACATACTAGGAACCTTTGAAAATTTGCATGAAATTGAATTTTACTGCTTATATGAATTAAATTTAAAAACTTACATATACACAGATTATATCATTATGTAAATTTTGTTTCAAAAAGATGAAAGAATTTTTCGGTGAATAGAAACGTTTGACTTTTATGTTCTAAGGTTAAAAGTAAATATGATAGTTAAAGATAAAAATGATATTATTATTATTACCCTAACACATGTCCTAATTCTATTGGATAAGTGTATTTCGACTGAAAACAACCTTAGGAATAGAATATGATCCTTTGGTTCACTTTTATTAGATTATGAAATTTATTATTATTTTATTTAAAGATGAGTTAAAAGTTTTTTTTACAAGAATATGAGGCCTTACCCAGAAAAGCAAGGCCCCTAAATTAAGATAAAAAAGTCAAAATTACAGAATTCTAAACACGGGAGTTTTGTTCAAATCCCTTTTCAAAAGGGGTAAAAAAGTAGCAGGGAGATTGTCATACAATGTGAAATCAGCCTCTTCAATTCCATTGTTAGCCAAACCATCCGCAATAAAATTTGCCTCCCGATAGACATGAGTAATAATGTGATTCAAAGTCCGAAGGGAGTCCAAGCAAATTATCCAATGATTATGGAATTTCCAAGATAATTCATAATAGAATTCCCTAATGGCAGAAACAATACCAGTCGAGTCACTTTCAAACCAAAGATTATTCCAACCACGGTTTTTAGCCTACTCCACTGCAACAATAATACCCATCATCTCAGCTTCCAATGAGGAAGCAAACCCACAGGAGCCATGAAGCAACCAATTACCAGAACCATATGATCCCTGAAAACTGATCCATATCTAGATGGCCCTGTATTTCCTTTTGATGCACCATCAGAGTTAATTTTCAACCAACCAAACATTGGTGGTTGCCAAATAACTTCAAAAGTATTATAAGAGGGCCTGAAATTCCTTTAACACCAATACGAGCAAGTACAGAGAAATAATGCATAGAATTGGCATAGAAATGTTTTTTAGGGAGGCTAGCCAAGCGTGTTGCAGCAAGGATGTTCGAAATAGAAGAAGTAATTGAAAAAGGTTACTTTCCATGAATTGAATTATTTCGAGAAGACCATATATAATGAAGTAACTTAGAGGCAGTAACCTGAAATAAGTCCAATAACTATGATGAAAGAGGATTGTTTTTCTATCTCTGAATGAAACTAGTGATAGATGTCATCAGAGGAAGTGATACTTCAAAGATGCTTTCAAGAGCCTTCCACATTGAAGCAGCAGTAACACAACAAAGAAAAGGATGATCTGCATCCTCCCTATGGTGATGACAAAGCACACAAGAGGAGCATAAAGAGATACCACAATGTTGAAGGTAACAATTAGTAGGTATTTTTTCATTAGCAATTCTCTAGACTAAATTGGAACTAGATGGTATAATGAAGTTTTTATGCAAGTTCCCTATCCAGTGATTTGCTAAACAAGATTTTAGAGAAAAATCATAATAGAGCTTAGAGGAGAGAAAATAATTAACCGCAGGTTCCCAATCCCAAAAGTCTTTCTTGTCAGAAAAATAGTGATTTCTAACAATGTTGACAATGTGAATTGGAAGACCATCCATGTTCTCCAATTGATCCTTGATAGTGAGTTCAATATTAATATCTCGTTCATCCATTACAAGATCAAGAGGGGGTTTTCAGTCCATTTGCTTATCCAAAAATTCAGAGATGAGTCCTTTGAAACAAGCCATATAGAATGAGAATCAATTTAAGTAAATATGTACTTGAAGGTAGGCCAAACAGATGATTCCAGATAATTGAAATACCCCCTCTTTAGTCTATTCAAGAATTTACCCTGAAGAAAGGACAATCCCTCAGAATTGCTATTAAACAATTTCCAGATGAAAGAGGCTTGCAAAGTGTCACTAAAGAGAACCAGATCGTTAATACCCAATCCTCCAGCATCATAACGTTTGAAACAATCAGCCCATGATATAGTAGGTAGTTTCCTTTTAAAGATATTGCCACTCCAGATAAAATTCATAAGAGTACCATTGATACAACGTATGAGAGAAATGGGCCATTTGTAAACCATGAAGGAATAAACAAGTTTGGAGACAATAACCAATTTAACCAAACAGACCCTCCTAGCCATGGAACGGGATTTTCCTTTCCATGTAGAAAGGTTTCTTCTAACTTTTCTTACAATCTCAGCAAAATAACTAGCTTTTGGATTTCCCCAGAAAAAAGGAACCCCCAAATAATTGAAGGGAAGGAAACCTTCCTTGACATTAATATCATTGACAATGAAATTCTTTCTCCGATCATTGATACTCTTGCAAAATTAGACAAAGGATTTCTCCCAGCTAATGTCTTGACTGGAGATAGAGGCATAATGAAAAAGATCTCTTTTGATGTTCTTGATATTTCATTTATCACCTGAAGTGAAAATGATAATGTCATCTGCATACAAAAGATGAGTCGGGGCTAGAATGCCTCTCCCAGCATTTATTGATTTCAATTTCCCATTACCTTCCATGATAGAGAGAAGCCTGCTAAGATAATCCTATGTAATAGTGAATATAATTGTAGAAAGAGGGTCACCTTGTCTAACCCCCCTAGATCAATCAAAAAAGCCACGAGGAGATCCATTTATAAGAATTGAAATATGGGCAGAACATAAAATCTTCCTAATCTAAGTGATAAATACACCATCAAATCCAAACATCATAAGTACTTTGCAGATAAAACCCCAATTCATGGTGTCAAAGGCCTTTTTGACATCAAGCTTAAGGGCAATGTTTCCACCCCTGGAGGGTTTCCTAAGCAGATTCACACATTCTGAGGCAATGATGAGGAAATTCTGTATCGACCTTCCCTTGATAAATCCAAACTGGTTGGGTGAAACAATTATGTTGGAAACATCCGTAAGCCTTATTTCAATAATCTTACAGATAATTTTGTAAATTAGGTTGACTAAAGGAACACGTCTGAACAACTTCATTTCACAAGAATTCTCAATCTTTGGAATCAAAGAAAGAAATTGAGCATTCATGCCATAAGGAAGATCACCACCCTTAAAGAAGTGAATGACAAGTTTACAAACATCATGTTGAATGATATCCCAATAAGTCTAAAAAGAGACGTTACCAAATCCATCAGGGCCTGGATAGTTGTCAGGTTTGAGGCTAAAAACAGTTGCTTTGATCTCAATGCTCAATGGAATGGAAGTAAGGTTGGCATTTTCCTATTGGCTAATCAGATTGGGGATGATTCCATCAATAGGCTCATTCAATGAAGTAGGGCCATTAAAGAGATCTTTAAAATAATATATCACATGTTCGGATAGATCCTTATCATTATCAACGATCTGATCCCCATTCTTAATAATCGAAAGGGGTTTATAAATCCTCCTAATTCGTTGTAAGGAATTGAAGAATTTAGTATTCCTGTCACCATATTTTAACCATTTAGCTTTGAAGGTGTCTATTTGAAGAGTATCCTTCATATTCAGGAGGCTGTTGATTCTTGTGACAATCTCAAAGTCCTCTTTGAGCCCATTGGGGAAATTGTTCATTGTATTTTGAACCTGTAAGTTTTGAAGAGAAACTTAAAGAGACAAAATATCTTTATCAATATTGCTAAGTTTTTCCTTACTAAAAATCTTCAGAGATCATTTGAGAATTTTGAATTTGGATAAGCAGGAAAAAACATCATGACATGAGTTTGAAGAATTCCAAGCATCTGCAACTAAAGAGGCACAATCAGGGTGATTGACCCAAGCTTTGTTGAATATAAAGGTTAAAGGAAGTCTGAAATCCTTAAAAGTAAGATTCACTAGAATTGGATGATGATCGGAGTTAATTCTAGGAAGTGTCATGCAAGAAATGGAGTCCCAATGATCAAGGGATGAATCATTAACAAAAGCCATATCAATCGTGCTAGTGACAAATCTATTCAAAAAATTCATGTACCAAGTGAATTTGGACCCAACCAAGTTGATCTCATGCAAATAATTTGTATCAATGCAAGACTTGAACTCCCTAGAGTATATAGTATTGAATATTTCACCAATCTTCTCATCAGGATGAAAAATAGCATTAAAGTCTCCAAGAATGATCCAAGGAGCAGAAATGACAGAATTAAGAACATCAATGTCCAACCACAATCTCCTCCGATCCTGATATCTAACATTGGCATAAACAAAAGATCAATAAAGTTGAATGCTAGATAGCTTGAAGGAACAAGTCACATGATGTCCACTATTATCAACCAGAGATACATCAATCAAGGATGAATCAGCAAGAAACCATAGGTTTTTTATTTCAAAAATGTAGATATTGAAATCAACAAGATGAAATACAAAAGATGCCAAGTTATCAATATTAGGGGAAAACATCTTATTGGGTTCAGATATGCCAATAAGGAGAGGTTTGTGCTGAACAATGAGGGATTTAAGGGACCTCATTGTATTACTGTTAGCTAAGCCCTGAAAGTTCCAATACAGAATCTTCATTTAAACCTGAGGTTGGGGTTAGAAACCCCTTTTTTTGCCAAAGTATCCTTGATTTTACTTTCCTTAGAGGGTCTCCCCACTTTCATTTTAGTACTTTGAGGGCTCTTTGGACGAATGAGATCATCAATACCCGAGACATTGGGGTTAGATTGTTCCTATATGCCAGGTCGGACATCATCCCTGGAAGAGACATTGTGTCCTTCACTATGATGAATAAAATCAGCAGAAACTAGGTTCTTAATTAGAGAATCAGAATGATTTAAAGGCATTACAGAAAATTAAGTAGTAGTTTGAAGAAGAAGAGCAGATACATTCATAGAGTTGAAAAAACTGTTTAAAGTAGCTAGAACATTACTGTTCAAAAAAGAAAACAGGTCTTTGTCTGAATCTTTGTTTGCAAAAACAGGTGGATTTGAAGTCTGCAAGTCCTCCTAAGGACTGGAAATCAGTTCTACATCTGAAACAGTAGCACAGTCCCGCCCAGCTTCAGTCTCTGTGTGTAGGTATGTAGCAGTAGTTCCATCTTCTATAATATCCTATAAAGATATCAAAAAATCAAGTATTTCCTGACGGAAGTCCAAAAGAAATTGGTTCTCAGATTCCTCATTCTGTAGGTCATAATACAGGTTGAAAATATCAGTACAAAATTTAGAGAATAAGGGAAGATCCTCTGTTGAAACCCATTCTTGTTGAATAGGAGCAGACTAAAAATTCTTTTCTTCTTCCTTAACTTGGTCATCCCAAGAAATTATTTGGGATGATGAAGAGGCAGGGTACTTTGATATAAATTCAGTTGCAAGAGCATGACTTTGATTCTTGATATGAGGGGCTGTTGATTTGAGAATACGTTTTTTCTCAATAAAGAGAGCTTTGGTTATTTTATTCTTGTTGACTTCATTCCAATCAGAATCTTTGGTTTGGACCTTGGAATTTCTCTGAATCATCCTGCAATTAGATACATTATGCCCCACTATTTTGCACACATCACAAAAATAGGGTACATTCTCATATTCCAAATGAATATCAGATTTAAAACCCTTAGCATTGAAGAAAATAGAAGTGGGTCTGTTGATTTCCAAATTGATATCAACAAGTATTCTAGCAAAAAAACCACTCTACCCATTTAAAGTGCGCTGATCCACCCTCATAGGAGTACCAATACATGATGCAATGTCATTGAGGATTCTAGGATGCCAATACACTGAATTTAATCCATGAAACCTTACCTAGATCTGTACATTGGACTGTTTGTGGTTGAAAGGATTAAAATTCACATCCCATTATGATAATCTTAGGATACCAGGTTTGAGTTGACGGTTACCAAGATTCCAAACTGAGTTCAAAGATTCAGAAGAATTAAATACAATGTGAAAATATCATTTTCCAATTTAAATAAGTTTCCAATCTCTTAGACTCCAGGAATGCGATATTCTGTTTTTAAGATCAGCAAAAGACCACGGCTTATCACCCTTTGAGTAAATAATACGACCCAGTATGGAGAACTTACAGAGGTCCAGACGTTGTTTCAGAGCCTCAGGATCCACAATAACTAAGAATCTACCATTCTATAACCTATTTATGTTTGAGGATTTAGATGAATCCTCCTTTATAGTAATTGAGGAACCAGAAAGAACCTCCGTGAAGGGTAGAGTTTTCCTTCTGAGTGCCGATAACTCCTGAGAGCCCGAGGGTTTGAGAATTTCCTTCGGTGCGCGATTGTCTTTGAAGGAGAACTCCCATTCAGGACTAAAACAAGCCATCAAGAGTCAGGAATCATGAATCTTCGAATCGACATTGATGTGAAGAAAAATTAGGGTTTTTCGCATTTAGAATCGCATTCAGAATCGTCATCTTCTCAAAGAAGAGTTAAAAGTGTTAAAATTCAATGTTTAATAACTAAACCATTTTTAATATAGGGATACACATAAGATAAATTTGAATATAAATATCAAATATAAATCTTAACATATTTCCTACATAATTGAATTTTATTTATAAATTTTATAAATTAAATAATTTATTTTATTTATGACATAATGATGATGCAGTAATTACCTTGTAAACGAAATATTAAAATAATTGATATTATAAATACCCAAATAAATGTAAATTGAGACTTTTTATGAATTAAATGAATTTCATTAGTTAATATGAATTGTTAGAGTTGGTTAAATATATTTATTTCAAAGTAATAATGTTTTTAGGACTTTAACAAAAATCAATTACTAAATAGTGTCAAAATTGGCATAAATGAGTTTTCAAAACCAATACTATATTATTAATTGATATAATATTCCTAAAAATCTAAGGTTCAGCCATTGGACTTAGATAAGGTTATATATATCAATAATGAACCCCTTTGGTTGCACTTGGTAGTTCATAGTATGCTTATTAACCATATAATATAAAAATACAAAGTGACATGGTAAATGTAAAACTATTTAACTAAGAGATAAATCTAAATGATAAGGTTAATATTGTCACCTAAACCTGTTTAAAAACAATTTTTTGAGAGTATTTCGACCCATCCCAACCTTGGACTTGAAATAAATCATTTTGGAGAAATTATAAACCGAATATGAATTTATTATAAATTAATATTTCAATCTCTTTCTAAGGTTCCCCTTACCCCTCTTATAAAAGGGAACTTCCCCTTCTCTCAAATTCACACCTCCAAAGCCATTTTTCTCAGCCAAAACCAACCAAAATATTCTCCTAACATCCCTAATTTCTACCAATATACCATACTTTTACCATAAATCCAACCTAAGGATCCCTTTTGATCAAGTCAAAAGAAAACACCCGAAGAAGAGGTAATAATTTCACCACCCTCTTTCAAGTTCTTTTCTTCTTCCACTTCCTCTTCCTTTGTTGTTTCTATACTAAAATAATAACTCAATAACCTTGTACATAATGTGATGTTCTTATAAATTGGGAGCAACCATATTCTTTATTCTATCTATCCTATAAATGACAAAGTCACCATACGTGCGTACATACGGATTACCGTCTCCAGGTCGTGGTGTAGTTTGTCATTCAACACTTCACTATTTGGATAGGTATAATAATGAGTATAATTGATTTAAATAATAAATATAACAAGTTAATGATTCTGTATATATTATATACCATCTATTTACATATGATCTCACTATCAATATAATGATATTGTCGCTCGTGTGTACATACGGATTGCCGTCTCCACGAACAAGATGATATTCATTCCCCATGATAACCATTCAAGACTAATTTTTATTTTATGATTAAAAATAATGTTTAAGAACTTCATATAATTATGGATTTTAATAAAACACATCCTATCCATAAAAAACATGTCTTACGTAATGAATCATATAAAGGAAAATGAATCATTTTACACCTGAAATGATGATACTACTGAAATTTATTAACAAAGCAATATTATAGGATCATATATGATATCATATTTATGTATATAGATATTTTATAATTTAACAAAAATGTTTTAACTAATATATGGTGGGTGTGGCTATTTTTCGCTATTATAACATCATCAAAGCTTCCCTTACAGGCTTATATGAATATTTATAAGATAAATTTTTTCTTTTAAATCGTTTCAAAGTATAAATAGGTATTTCTTTCAAATAGTTTTCATTTAAACTATTTAAACATCATTCAATGGATTTGAAACTTGTTTGAAGTTGGTTTATTATGATAAAAATATTCTATATTGTATTTAAAGTTTTGTGATATTTTTTACTGTGGATATGATATTTTTATACCATTCATGGTTAATAGATCAATTATTTACATTTCGTATGATATTATTAATACAAATGTTTATGTAATGGTTTAAAATTTTCATATGAGGATTGAATTAGACATAGTAAGTTATGGGTGGAGCCTGATATAGCTTTTCGATGCATCAGTAGGTATCATGAGACAAACTAGTGTCTTGTCACAAGGCCTTGACAAAATCTTATTTGTATTCTTGGCACAATTCCGTGACTATCTGGTTTTGAAGTCTAGAATTATGAATTACATCATTATGAAATTGGCTATTGATATTGCATGTGATTATTCGACTTTTAGAATATCCATGTGAATAATTAAATGGAATTATTTGGTTTATATTTTCTATATTATTCATAATATTAAGTTTAAAAGGCTTATGTTTTAGTCTTATACATTTCCTTAAAATGGTTATGCTTTTTTATGAAAGTTTACGCTACATTGTAATCCTTACTAAGAATCTGAGCTCACCCATTACTATGTTTTATTTTTTCCAGGATATAAAGAGGTATATTATGACTAACCTACAGGGATATTCTATGGGATGTGAATGTGGTCAATAGATACAATGTTGTTGTTGTTTTTTCATTTTATAATGTAATGTAAAACTTATGAATGTATCTAGTACTTCCAAGGCTACTAAAAAGATCATTCTTTCAGGACATGATTTCCTTATATCATGCCAATGTTATGTAATAATGCACCGTCTCTGGGTAACTATGGTCAGGGAGTTATTATAATTATCCCATCGCTTTTTAGAGGTGGTAGTCTACATATACACATGAACGAAACTATTATTTTTCAGAGAGTTGAATGATAAAAAATGATATATTAGAATTTTAGAAAGAAAATTGCGTCATCAATATAATAATTACGTAATTTTTATCACATATATTTATTAAATTTATCTTTATTACATTCAATGTAAAAAATAGTGAAAACAAATCACAATTCCTCCTGAGGCAGTAGTCCACCGTACACAAGAGTTATGTTATCGTATACCCCAAATAATGGAGAGTTAGAAGGTATATGTGATATCTTAACTCCATAATTATAAATATTTAATATATATTTAATATATATAAAGTTATTCAATAATTATAATTATATGAGAGAAGAGATTATGGAAAAATAATGGCATCGATTCGGGAGGCGATATTCTGTCGTACACAAGAATGATGATTTTGTATCCTATTTTATGGAAGATTGTTTTCATATATAACATTAAATAAACATAATAAAATCATAGTATATGGGACATGCTATTTTTACTATATAATCATAATTAAAGAATATTTTATGTATTTGGAATAATAAATAAAATAAAAATTCTAGGTTATGTACAATACCTTTTCTTCATAACACCTCACTATGTAAGGAAAAAAAGGTTTCATAGTATTGATTTTGATAAAAGTAATGGTTCTACATTTTTGGTAGATATTTTATTAATATATTTTAGAAATTATTTTCCTACATATATGTATTTTAAGGTTTGAATTTGACAGGAAATGCGGCGGCCTTTTATAAATTAGGTGAGTGAGACACGTTTAGGTTTTGAAAAGAAAATGTAATACCCATGTTTTTCACAATCCAAAAGAATAAAAAAAGAAAATTATAGATACTTATACATTATTGGGTTTAAATATGTCCAGAAATGTATTTTAGACCATATATGAGGTCATTTTAACCATTATCCTTTTCGTTTAGCCTCTAGTAAATCCATATCTACCGTAACTTTGATAAATATTTTTACTTTTTTCAGTCTTCATTTGACCAAAAAATATATTGAACATGGTATATAATATATATTGATGAATATAAATATTTAATACATTTTACCATAATAAAATAATATAATAGGAACGATATTATTTAAAATTAATCCCATAGATGCGATAAAAAAGTTATTTTTTAAGAAGTTTATTTTTCACAAAAAAGATTATAAAATGATAACTAACTGACTAGTAATTATAATTAAATGAATTTAAATTAATATTTAATGATATATAATCTATTAATTTCATTTAAATAATTTTTATTTAGGATTTTATGAATTTAATTAAAAAATAGAAACTTTATTCACTTCGAAACAATTTTCAGAAAAAGAAAATAATTTTAAACCTAGAAAAAAATATTATACAAAAACATAATATAACGATAATTCATAAGAAATTAAGTGGATTAAGTATAAATAAATAAAAATTTTATTTTTTATATAATATTCAAAAAAATGGGACTTTAGAATTACTTAATTTACTGAAAATAAATGGATTTTTAAAAAAAATCACTATTAAATGGAAAAAAATATTTTCAAAAAAATATAAAAAAATATAAAAATAAAATAATTTTAATATGATGATTTAAAAATTATAATTTATTATCTCCAATTCAAATTATATAATTTAGAAATTAAACCTTCATATAAAATCTTATAATAACAGAGTTTAATTAAAACTATTTCAATTTTTTATTTTTAAATTTCTTATTATTTTCCTAATTCATATAAATAGACATTGATAGATATTTATTTGATCATTACATAGGTTGATACATGATCCATCAGGTTCATATGGGATTTCATTAACAAAACAAAAATTTATGGTGGAGTTCCCAACTATAAATCATGATTGGTGGAAATGGAAAACAAAAAGCTCATTGTATTGATAATGAAGAGACATCTTCACCTATTATATTGAAAAATATGATTCATATTTTTATATCCATAGGATCATATTATGATTATTAGTTATATCAAATAGATTTCAATACAACATTCTATAAAATGAATGTATCTAAGGATTTTTATATGATAAAACATTATGGTTTTAATATTCCATGTGGGGTTTCTAAAGATTAATGATTTTGATTGTCCATTTACGGGAATAATAAATCATCTCAAAATTAGAATATTTGATTTTATGATCCAATAAAAGAGGTTGGTTTTAGTATGAACGTAGTTTATTCGAGTTTGTATAAGTGGATTTGTGGTAGAATAGCGGTTTTTAATACTATATGTTGAAGGAAAACTACTTATCAGAAATGAAATCCCAACTCTTCACTCTCTAATGATTTGGATAGAAAAAATTCTATATATTAAATAAAAAGGTTAATTAGATTACATAATCAGTTTAATGATCTATATGGATTGATATATGATTATTCTTAAATTTTATCCCAACACATATATTGGTAATTTTCAAACATACTTTATGTCGGATAACTCCATGATGGGTATATTTATCATGTTTTATAGAACAAATCATAGTACATCTAGGGATCCTTTTATATAATTATATAGGATGGAGAAGATTATTTATGTTTCATCCATAGGATATATCGTGTATTCCATGATTTGAACAAAATCTAATGTCTCTTACAGTATTATTATAGTAATTAGGTACAAGTAATGTATTGATGAGAGTCATTAGATTTCTATGAATTAAATCATTTGGTATATAATAATGAATAAGTATATGTTTGTAGTCATTCAGGGAGAGGATGTGTTATATGTAGAAGGTTAAACATATACTATATTCTAATCCATCATAGTTTATATGAAATCCAAGTATGTAATTTTATTTTTCTGAAACATTAATGAAATTACTTGTAAAAATTCCAGAAATCAAAAATAGTATACTCAATAAAAATGTTAGAATATATTGTTTCATTTATTGTTATGAAGGGTGCTATTTCGATCAAGAATATCATATTTGAACATAGGGTATTTCCTATAATCAATATATAATTTGAACTATATTTGTTAAAATAAAGGTGTTGTTTCTCAGGCTAAGTAAAACAAGTCTCATCATTTGACCAAACACATACTTCTCAAATACCATATCATATGGGATATCATTAATAGGGTCGATGTAAAGATTAGTGGGGTGGTTTCTATAGATAATGTAGCAAATCCATTTATGAATCCATTACCATAGATAAAGCATGAGGATTATGTGTATTCTCAAGTTTTAAGAAACCCAAGTGATTAGTATTAATGATTTTAATCTTGTCATGTTATTATATTGAAGGAAATACCCAATTTTCATCCATTCATTTGTGCTGCAATTAATTATACATGAATTATCTAATGATAATATATGCTCAAAGAATGACATTTAGTTTCCACTAACCGGAAACCATTAATGAGTAATATGTGTTTTAATGTTAAGGTAATGTTATTTATAATAAATTATTACAATAAATAAAAAAATTAATTGGGTTATAAAGGATTGATTCATGATATAATAATTAGAAAATTATTACTTGGATTGATCTGTTAAATAATATCTCCTATAATTCCAAATATTCAATAATATAAATTTTGGAATATATTTATTATCAATAATATTTCCTTGATTTTTTAGAGATACTTACCATGATAACATACATATGTTGATATCTTAATCAAGAAATATTACATGTTGACTTCGCTAACATGAGGGAGGTTTTCATGTCACTGATAATGTTATCAGTTAGTGTGACACTAGGATAAGATTTTTACCATGAATTTTGAGTAATGAAATATGTCCTTCGATTGAATTAGATTGATGAAATTCGTTGACTTGAAAATTCGCTTCTCAAATGATGTTCTCAACTGCTTGGATATGTGAACAGTGGTGTACTTATCAGATAAATGAATGACATGTGATCTATTCATCGATATGGTTAATCATTTTTGAAGAATAACGAAATTATGATAGGTCAACATTATATTATTATGTTACATGTCTTGTGGTCACTTCATTTCATGAAAAAATAGATTATATAGGTATATATTCAATGTATATGATACATCTTATGGTGGAAATGATCATACAGATATATGAGATTTTTTATGGATATCACACAAGACTCGATAGGAGATTGAGTAGCACTGATGCTATGGTACATTCCCTTGCTTATATAAAACTATAAAGTAGGAATTTCCTATTTTTTTTGAATAAAACTAAGGTATTTATGGAAACATAGTTATGACCTTGGATAAGGATACAATTTTCAGAATGGTTTTTTTGTAAAAAGGTGAGTGTTTAACAAAAACTCTACCCAAAAGGGATTGGATGGATTTAAAAATATTGCTCAATTTTTTCTTACTATCCATATATGATTCTAGTTCATGTGGGAGACTGATGGATGTTCACTAAAATGTGATTTCTTAAGATTCATTAACACATTGATATGATTCATGATATATAAATATTTAACAAGATATTATATCTAGTTTACATTTAATAAATACATATCATGCATGAATTTTACCATTTATATGATTCGTGAATAATATTATTATTTTTATCTAATATATTTTATATGTGTGTATATATATATATTATTTTTATTATTAATTAGAATAATATCATAGATGACTTTTATTTTAGGAAGAAACAAGTACAACATCTCCTTAATAGTTTCATTTTCATTAAAATAATATTTTGGTACATTATAATCATTGAATTTATTTATTCAAACATGTATAAAAAATAAATATTTCCATAGACTAAATGAAATGGGAATCAATTTGAAGTGGGGGACTCAACATTCATGTATAATAGTTATTGTTTTCTCTTTTATTCATGTTTATGATGTCTGTGATACACTACTAAACAACTGATAAATTTTCTTGTTCCCAAAACAACATGTATCTCATTTTGAATGGAGTAAAACCCATTTATAAATTTTTTATCATAATGAGACATTTTTTGATCCCTCAACTGGTGTATTTTTATTGAGGGGGAATGGTTTTTTTCAATTCATAATATAATCTACATCAAGAATTCTTAACAAATTGAAGAATAAGGAAGCTACTATAACAATCAATTTCCATGTACTCTGTATTTGTAATTATTTGATTTTGATTTATTGAATATAGATCACCTATGTTTTTAGGTCGTCCTATAATACCAACGTTTATTTCAGGATCATAAAAACTCATCAAAGACACATGTTTACATCATATAAACTCCATCACATCACAACTATCAAGTTGTGACATGGTTGAGATATAAATTGTTTATCAGAATAAGATAACACATTAATTTCTTGATTATAACTCCAAAAAAGGATTCTTATGGTGTGAATTTATTTAAAAATGATTTCATATTTATTTATCATGATCAACTATCTTTGGATTCATGATGATGTGAAAGGTACCATTGTTTCTTGTAACATTGATATATAATAATCAATGATTCATGATCTATACATTTCCTACTCAATCTCCATCATAGAAAAATCATCTAAAATTAACAATATAATGTGTAATTTGATAAATTTTATAATGGAAATCATGGTAAAATTATATTCATGTTTCTTGAGTAATCATAATGTGTAGTGTTATATAACAATAATAAAGAAAAATTCTTTTTATCATAACTGGATTTAATTATTGATTACTAATGTTTTATGAAATTTTTTTTTTCAAATTATTCAACCTTATCTCAATGAATGACTATTTGGGACTTCAATATTATTGGTGGTGGTCTCTTCTGAAATCTCCATCAGATTAGTTTATGAGTTTCCTTTGAAGTGGAAAGTGTTAATTCATGTATTTAATGTGTTGTAATTTTTATTTATTTTTAATTTTGGATTTAAATTTTTATGTCCTTCTTGGACTATATTAAATAACTACTAGAAAATTATTTATAATCCACCTCTAGACTCCATTAACAAACCACTAGGAGAATTCCCAACTGCACCAATTTATCCTGATATTCCACAACATCATTTAAAACTCTTAATCAAACTCATGGTTCCCCCAACCATTGAACTCAACCCACATTTACAGATTCTGATCCATGCTGATTTTCATCATGGAGGATTTCCATCAAACACATTCTCAATAGTCCATTAACTTGCTCAACGTGGTCATCACTACATCCTCGACCCTACCCATGCAAGGTTCACACAACCATACTCGATCTGGAACTCCCCAATATAGGATTATCCATATCATCACCTCATAACCAAACATATTTTTCCTCATACCATGCCTTAATCACGACCAACCCTTGGTGCTAGACATGGTCTTATTTCTCAAAACAAAGAAGAAAAAAATAGTTATTATTTCCCATTATTGGTATCTAAGAACATCATTCATGGTATTCTCTGACATCTGATCCAGCATAGGGACCTCATTAACAGAACTTTTATGGTGATCACACCACTATACATCTTTACACACACCAATGCATGAGAATTACCACATAGGAGTCCCCTTATCAACCTAAGGTAATATATATATATCATGGCATAAATCTAGTTTTCTCCTAGAATACTAAGGATGATATCAAGATATTGGACATTAATGTCTCTAAACTGCAAGAATTCTAAGATTTAATTGAAAAATACCATCACACCCACATCCATCCTATAATATCATGGTTTTATCCCAAGGCCTCAGGTCACCATTCCTGCATGCCTCTTATTACACCTGCAACACTTCTCATCCCATTCACGACCGCTAGACAACTCTAGCACCTCGAATATACATTAATGTAACATATAATCCACAAACTAAATGATACACACATCTCCATCACTCATATATATAAGTTTACACTATCACATAATCATTAGTCACTCTTGCATAACCTATCCACAAAACTTGTTCAAACTCCAATGAGTAACCTCTCAGGAAAACTCAACTTAGATTTATAAAACATGAAAACTCAATCATGTCATAAGCTCATGATCTAAAAAAATACACTGAGATCAACTGAAGTGAACAACTATTTCTTGGTCAAGACACCTAAAAGAACCTTACCCTCTCAAAACTACCCACAAAACATATTTCTCAGCACACAAGCACAACATCTCAAAACAAAAGGTATTTAAAAAGCCTAAACTCAAAAACAAAACTACACCCTTCTTGACACATTTTCACAATTACAAAACACTCATCCATTCCTAGAACAACTGAGGGAACTCATAACTCAGTTGAACACCCTTGCGGGTCACCATTCAAATTCAAATAGCTCTAACTCCCACTTTTAGAGTTTTTTCAGAAAGACCACTAGGATCTCCCACCTAACCCTACAGATCAAGTCTCATAGCAAGACAATAGGTTCAACCACTTAGGTCTAATACATCCCAGAGAAGAAAACATAATCATGGTGAATCAACATGCACTCGTATCATAATCACACAATATCAACTAGAAAAACACTCATTTCTAGGGTCTCACACAATAAAGGTGTCATACACTGACCAACTACCCACAACAAGGGTGTCTTTGATCTCCGATCATCTTCACATCAGATCAATCCTTGGAGGACTCTAACATACTACCAACCTTAACCAAAACCATATATAGGGGGTCATAGTCCTACACTTATACCTTACTGACCCACCAGAGACACTACAATAACTTCACAAAAAACCACACCAATTTCCCCACCATCGAGCATCTCACCATAGATCCACAAAACCATCCATTAGAATAAAATCTATAAAATCACTCACTATCAGGCCTACAACATGGGGATACTACATGCATATCATGATGCATGAGAAACCTCAAGCCTCTACAGGCCAAGAGTCAAAAAAATAAAAAATAGGACTCTCACCAATGGGACAAGAGCCTTAAATCCATCGTAAAACATCAAATCCAAAAAAACTTGTGTGTTGTGCGAAGTGAAAATCATATTCAACTATATCTTCAAAAATATATAAAATCAATCCCAGTACCTAGTAAATTGGAATTCCTAACGAAACAGGTGTTCATGATTCACAAGTTCAGTATCCATCCCATGTTCTAACACATTCTTATATCTCCCATCTACCATCCCCTAAATAGTGAAACAACATAAATGTAATTCCTCTGATTCCACTTTGTAATGTCTTGAACCGATGGCCACTAAATCGGTTTGTTGAACCATTTCACCATAAGACCTCAAGTGTTCCTCCTCATTTTCCAGACGGTGATGACTAGAAGTAGGGGTCTAAAGGTAGAACTATGAGGATACTATACCCCCATATTAGAGTGCACAACAAGAAGTAAATGACCAAACAAAAACACAATATATAAAGTTGAAAAATAAATAAAATGATGTTAATCATGCTGTAATAATATAAAACAATAGTAAAGTGAAAAACATGAATTTCATACATACAACTATGACTGACCACTAGGTTGAGGACATATACAATAATAAATAATAGAAAAATAAATACAACATACCCAACTTCCAACCCCAAGAAGTAAAACATAATAGGTCTCTAGTTCCTTATGAAGCTTCTCCAGCCCAACTAGTCAACTCCACATGAGAATCCCACTCAATAATGAAATCTAGGTCCTCCTCCCTATCAATAGTACATCCATGATCAACCTGAAAATATAAATAAGGTTTGTACACACTCCAGGGGTCACGTACATGGGGTGAAAAATAAATCTCAATAGGACACCACCAACGGTGATCCTATATTCTACTTCCATATGTTCATGATCGTGAAATATTCTCATCCTAGCTGATATACAATAGGAAAAATATATATAAATAAAAAAATTGATATGTAGGTCCAATACCTCGATCAACCATACCATCTTTGACCAATTCCTTAATATTTATAAGCACTTCTCAAGTCTCATGTATCCCAAACCACTTGTGGCCCCATACCCATGCCAGCCACAACCAACATGAAAATAACAAGAACACATACTACGATAGTCTTTTCACCAAGGATACTAATCTAAGTCATACCATACAAAGTACTCATAACAATACATTGTCTCACACTTGGAACCTTGAAACATCTGTCCCCATTTCCACAAGAGTGTACTACCAATCCCAAACAATTAGTCTGGAATATATCTCATGTATCATAACCATATTTCACAAACCATCAGTCCAGTACATATACCATATATATAAATTCAACAATGCCTAGAAAATCATTATTGAATCTTAACAATGGATGTATTAACATAATTTCAACATCCATCCTAGCTGGTAGACCATAAGTTCTTAGATCCCTAGTATAGAGCACTATCCCCGAAGTATACTATCAGTGTCTAGATCATAAGTCTGATATCCTATCAGTAGTATAATTTTTATGACCAGAACATCATTCCAACAACCATAAAATTTGTAGGTCCTAGAGAATAATTCTATCCAAAACCAAGTAAAAGAATCCTTAGTGGAACTTCAAATATCACATAGAATGTCATCAATGCCTAGACCCTCGGTTTAGTGCACTATCCATGAAGTATACAATCTATATCTAGAGCCTTAGTCTAACACCCTCTCAGAAGTATAATTCCTATTCCCATAACCTTATTTGAGAACCAAACCACATACATGTGACGTCACATTCACTACACTCAAAAATATAAATCAATGTTCCAAGAACCTCAATCCAACACTCCAAACATAAACCATATATTTGTATAAATAAGAGCCTCAGTAAAATAAACTCAATCATGGATATTCAGAACCAAAATAATGGACCATATTTCTAAATATCACTAACATTATAGCACTTAACAAATAACCAATTTCCAAAAACATGGAAACTCAACCATATCAAATTGCCCCATGGGGGTAATCCAGGCCTCAACCTCAACGAACTAAAACATGACAACAGTTTTCTATAAGTCCATATCAACCATTAACAGCTTAGCCCCGTCTTCTCATACGTCATCCTAGGTCCCACAAAACACAAATAAATGAACCACATTATCACATACACCTTCTCAGGGTTGTCCTATCAATCAAGCCCACACATGACCCTCTAGATCCACACATAAACTAAGGAATCCCTTCATGGATCCTCAGAACTAGCACTAATTAAAATCCATCATCTCAAATCCCAGGTAACCATAAAACCCTCAGGCCAAGACCTAATATAAGAAAAATCCTTAGGTGTCCCTCAATGGCAACCAATTTATCCTCAATCAACAACATGCCTCCAAGGAATCCAAATTTAATCCCATGACACACGAGCATTATCAACCTCCAACCAAAACATAAAATGATCATTTAAAAAGAAAACTTCCCACCATGTGAATCATCATGAGTCCCTTAGAATCAACTCAAATCCATAACAACAATTAGACATAACCTCAATCCAATGGTGTCAAACATGCCCCAAAGGCTCTAACCATTCTAACCCTCAAGAAAGGGGTCCAAATATCAACTATTCTAACCTCGAGTCTGTAGTCCTAATATGTATGAGAAAACCAAGATATTCCTTAAAAACTTCTCAAATACCACCTTATAGGATCCATCCAAAATACCTCAAGAGAAACACCATGTTACGCTCAGTCTAGATCAAACACTAATCTCACAAACCTCACATGGGTCTCCCAGCACTAAACCCAGCCCACTAAAGGATTCTGAATCCAATCCTCAAGGAAATAATTATTATGTACTAAATTTGTTCAAAACACTATATATATATATAACCTCAATATTTAAAATTGATCCCACCATTGTGATCTACATGGAGAAATACTCATAATGGACTACTCACAAGCCCAATTCTAACTTCCAGGGCACAAAACTCTCAAAACCTCCAAGCTGGAAAAAGTACATGGTGTCTACTTTTGAGTAAATAGTATGTACTCTCATATCCCATCCTATACATGTATGTTTACATGTCCAAAAAATCATGGGTTATACTAGTGTACTACTACATAGTGCATACTTCCCAAAAATCATCTTTTCATGTTCTTTTTCATATGGTCAAACACACATCCATGTACTACTACACGAAGTATAGTCAAAGTTCATGATGTGTACTAATGAAAATTAAATCTTCCACAAATAAGAATATCACAAGGCATGTGTTAATAGAACCACATGTTTTGTAGATAGGGAATCTAATAGGAACCCCCACCAAACCCTCATGCCACACCCGTTTTTCCCAAATAAGAACAGATCAACCCCATGGGGTCTCTAACAACCATAATAAGGAATTAAAACATAAAAATGTCTAATGTATAGGGATAAAGTAATATAACATAAAAATAGGCCCATATCATGGGATCCAAAAAAAGCGAGGGGGCTATTTTTAATTAATTAATTCCCTATTTAACACTTGTCCCGAGTCCTAGAACCTGAAGCAAGTTTACACCTCTCCTTAGCAATACACACCATTCCATACTTAACTGCAGAGTCAAAATATCATTTTGGTTCTCAATTCTAAATATACTACCACCCAAACCACCTGACTCATTTAATATTTAATTAATTAAATAGTAAATATTCTTCCAAAACATAAACTTCTCGGAACTCTACCAAACTTATATCCTAAGCTAAACACCCTATTCTGGGACAAATGGAGTGGTCAAAAAAATTATCTGAGATCATATGATTGGGTAAAATGTATATTTTACCCATCATTTGTACCTGATAAGAGAAATTTAAATTTTTTCTCAAATTTCAAAATCCGAAAAAACTCAGGTCTCTACGGATGTGGTTCACAATGTCACCAAATTCTCATATGAAAATACTGCCATTGATTTTCTCTTTATCTATGAAAATGTGTGTTATACTATTAATAATTCATTAACTAATAGTTTGTACTATTATATTTATGTATATTATCATATATATGTTTACTAAAATCAATTACATATCATATGATCTGTTACATATCAGATGTAAAATGTTTCATATTATGACATACTGTAATTTATATAAGATTTAATCTATTGTTTTAATAATTGATTACATGATACATTACAGTTTTAACCTATTATAAAAAATCATATACATTTATATATTATTTAATAAAATGTTCTATCTTCTATTATATATACCATAAATTCTATGTTATTTCTGTTATGATTATCTTTTCATGTAATGTTCCAC
Organism: Viscum album; assembly: GCA_963277665.1. Taxonomy (NCBI): domain Eukaryota; kingdom Viridiplantae; phylum Streptophyta; class Magnoliopsida; order Santalales; family Viscaceae; genus Viscum; species Viscum album. Next base: position 230,188,158 of record OY728162.1, read on the forward strand.
CAAATTTTATCATATATAAACATGTTCTATATAATATTATATATTACCTAAATAAATTTAATCTCTAGTCTAAAATTATGATATGTAACATGTTTTATATATCTAATGTTCCATATATTGTTATAATATATAACTTATTTCACATATTCAATGTTTTATCTACTATTATATATTCCTTCTCTATAGTGATACATATTAAGTTCAATGTTTTGTCTACTATGTCAATTATTCTCTATATATCATATAAATTTTGTTTACTCATAGATTATACATAGAATATCTTGTCATACATTTTATCTTAGTGCATCAAATTTATTTATTAATCATATATAGTATCTCACTGCATCATTTTCATCTCATAGAAATGTATATTAATATATTATAGAGTGTTTTGTATCTTATTTACCAATACATGAATATATTATATTCAATAAAATTTATTTACCTCTTCAGTGTAGTCTGTGTAATTTATTTATTAAAATTTATAGATTCTCATAACTGGGATTTTTTTAAATCTCATTCAATTTTCAATTTCAATATATTGTATTCAATGTTATATTCAGTTTAATTTCATTGTAATCATTATTTAAAATATTGTATTCAAAACATTTTATTGACTAAAATGTAGATTTAATTAAATGGTATATTTAATGAAATTATTTTACCATTATCTTTACTATTATTTAAATTTATGTGTTCTATTAAATTTTTCATGAAAAAAAAACCATTAAGGCCTCAATTATTATGGGAAAACTTATAACAATATACAAAAGTATTATCTATAAATATATGTGTTATATAATACAAAACATTCAGATTATTGAAAATAATGTGATTTTTTTATGTTGAACAAGTTCAAAATTACTAATAATTAAAGCACTCATATAAAACATTTTGATATGAAACGACCCCATTTCATATTCCATTTCATTCCATTTCAAGAAATCATACAAAACAGAGTGCCTGGCCAATTTTTCATAGGTAAATTTGATTTTAATATTACCATTCATCAATATTCTATCATTTTAAAGTTTTTATTTTCAACTTTAACTCATGAGAATATTATATTTTATGTTACTAGAACGCCACATCATCATCTACCTATCCAAGAATGGGGAACAAATTACAAGAGAATGCAACTAACATTGATTGATGAATGGTAATTAGAAATTCAATTTTCAAACTATTCTCAAACCTATAAATTTATAATTAAAATTATATAAAATTTTCAATTAAATGAAAACAGGAATAACTATGAGGTGTAGTTTTTATGATGAATTTAGTACCTACTTATAAGACATTAGAAAGATGAAACTGAACCAACTAATATTTTGGTCTTGCAACATGTCCCTACAATGAAACTTTTTAGTATGTTCTTTTAATATCTATTAAATATATTAATACAAATTCCTAAAAAACATGGCTCTGTTTATTTATTATATAATTCAATAATGTTATGAAAATGTAATTGTTACCTAAAGAATGAATGTAACAAAGATTATTCTTAATCCTGAAATTCCTATAGTGAACTCCTTTAGAAGTAGGTGATCATTCTATATACTTTTCCCTCATTAGAAAACTTATTTTCAATACTTTCTATAAATTTTTATTAATATATGATGATGAATCACCACTCAATTTTTTATTTGGTAAATTTTTTGAATATTACATCTACATTGACATAAGCATCATGTCTTTTGAATTATATTGTTAATCTACTTCCATTTCATTATGCTTATATCATTCTACATCGTATTTTTAAAATTAGTTATTCTATTCCTTTTTAATATATGATAACATTATTTACTCAATATGAAACTGAAAACACTATAAAAAACATTAGATGACATGAGTACAACATCCACTGTATGTTATCTATCATCTAGTACATTATTCAATTTGATTGATAAGAAGAAGAAAAATATAACAAATTAGATCATGAAAAATGGTTAGATAATGGATATAATTAGTGTCATTTAAATATTTACTCAATTCATTTAAATTTTAGTTTAAAAATGGTAAACATTAATTAATATTTTCTTGGATTACTGGTTCCAAAGTTCAAAATAGTGACTATTATGAAAATAATTCAGAGAAAATAAAACTAGTATTATGAATCATTACATTCTTGTAGAAAAAATGTAATTACCTGAATAGAATCATTTTGTGTAATAACTCTAATAAATCGCCTACATTAACTATTCCATGATAATTTCCCAAAATTTATAAACTTATATTAAAGTTATTTTTCATTTTTAAACTACCATGGTATAGTTTGTAGTGATTATTAAATTTTAAATAATTTAGAGTAAATAACACCCAACAAATTACATATTACATTAACAATTTTAAAAAAAATGGTTATTATAATTAAAAAAGTTATATTTATATCTTATATAATACATTAAAATCATTATATTTTGAATTTCAAAAATAGAAAATTATTTCTGAACATTGATATAAATAGAAACATGGTGTAACTTGGCTTCTTTATTATCTGGGATAGTGATTCCAACTACTAATAAATGATAATGAAGGATCAATATTCCTCATGATATTTAAAAAATATGTTATATAAATTTCATCAAAAATATATATAGTTAAATGGGATTTACTAATCCATGTAAATGATTAATATTAATATATTTATTTTTTTGGATGTAAAAATTATAAAGAAAACTATTTTGTAAAAATTTGTAGAATGATGAGTTTGGATTTCCTATCGACCTGCATGTATTCAAATATAAAATTATTCTTACCAGTATTGAAGTTCCATAATTCAATATATGCAGTAAAAATTACAATTATAATGGAATACATTCAATATTATCTTTATTTGAGAAAATAAATAACAAAATAGTGATTTCAAGAACTATTCAAAATTACTCCAAGTGCATCATTAAAACCCATTTCACATAACATTTATAGTTATTTTTCAATACTGACTTCAAATCTCATTATCTTATAAGCAGTTCCTTATAATTAAACCTCCAAAAATTATGTTATAAGTACTTCTACAATGTCGTATTCACACCTAAAGGTGTAAAAAAATTAATTTCTTGTCTTTTCAAATTCTGTAATGAAAAAAGATATTTTCTTTATATACATACCTATATATTTTATAGGAATACCCTAAAATTTTATACAGAGCACGTACCATGTAAATTCATTACGTGTTTCATCAAATTAAATTACTAAAATTATAATCTGTTTACCTGATAATATGATTACTGTCTATGAAACTTTACATGCGAAAAAGTTTGAAAATTGATTATATGATTATCATCTGAAAAAACAACTAGAACACTTTTTATTGAAATTTATAGATAAATATGAAACTATTATTCCATCATCATACATAAATTTCTTTACATGGGAAATGGTTTTGAAATTTTACAATTATGTGTTATTTTAGTATTAATAGGATTAAATGGTCATTCTGTGATATTTTACACATAGAGATGTTTTAAACTATAAAATATATAGGAGGGAAATTTTTTCATCTTTGATAAAAACCAACTGATGGAAGAGTTCAGTCACATATTCATTTAATCTTAAATAAAGTCTATTTTACTAAAATGCATGTACATTATCTGACATTCATTATAGATGGTGAATATACAAAAATAGTTAAAACTGTATAACTTTACATTATTCTTAGGGAAAGGTTTTACAGTGGGATTATTGAGTATGCATATAATTATTTTCTAATTAATGATGAATATGGTATTCTGTAAATTATTAATGAGCAGGCTAGAAATGTAGAAGATGTTGTTTATGATGTATCTCATTCAATAAAGAAAATGATTGATGAAAAAAATTAATATTAAGTGTCATAAAAGAGAAATACCACTAATTTTTCTAGGTGGGTTAATCACTCAATAACCAAGGAAAAAACAGTGTAAATAGTTTTTTATGTTTGTAAAGGATAGTTGTTATATTTTGTAGTTGAGGATATCATTTGTTGTTATGTTGGACCAAATAAAGGAATTATAAAACCAAATGATGGAAGTGTTTTTCTTATTATTTATCTTAGATGAATCTATTTCTGTTAGGTGAGTCTTGGGATAGTATAAGATGTGGTGATACTTAGAGAACCCATGGAAGACCATAGAGTACTTTCGTAGTTCTATCTGCCAAATGAGATTGAATCTCAATGAAATTTAGATCGTCACACCATTTAGAGATTCTATGTTAAATTAATCAACATGTGCATAAGCATAACTCTAGATTTTAATGTTTATTAAATATTGAATCACGTAAATAGTGTATATTCCATGCCAAAAATGTAGTTGTAGATGATAAAATTAATCTAGAACTAAAAGAGTATTGTTTCACATAGGAGGAGATCTGGAATCAACTGATTGACTAGAATATTAACTCAATCATGCATATGATTTATTACTTGATAGTCCTGGATATGGTATTATGAAATAAAGAGAATATAGTCTTGGATATGGTTCTATGAAAAAAAAAATAATCACACCAAGATACGGTTAAATTTCATTCACACTATACATTATAAATATTTAAATATGGATTTATTTTGTAAATCCCCCTATCAAATTTTAGAAATTGAATATATTATGAAATTAATGTCAAATATTTGACTATAAAATTAAAATGACATTTAATTATCTAATTTATTAATGGATATGAATTATGAATTTTAAATTAATGAAATGATATATTCTTTTAATATATAATCTTTTTCTCATAGTTTACTTAACATATTATTTTTAGAGACAATTAAAACATAAATTCGCAAAAGAATGATTTGATACAAGAGATTAATACACCACATTGTGAAAAATAGATAATTCAACATCATATAATTTTAAAAACTATTCAATGAACATCATTACATAATAAAAAGAATAATTGAATAGACTTATCAAATTTCAATCACTATGTTCAACTATTTAATTATAATTCAGTTTTGTTGTAATTATCAACTGTTATTTATCCTAGTGTTTCTTTCCCTTTCCATTTTCATGTGTCAAAAATTATTAAAGACTTTAAATTATGATTTTGTGTATTTTAATTTTTAATTTATTAATTATTCCATGGAAATGAATGATTAGATAATAGTTTATTTAATAGGGTTTAATTTGACTCCCTAGTACATTATTTTTATTTGCCTTCAGATAAACATGATGTATTTTATAACATCCATTACAAGAATCCACATGTCTAAGTGATCAATGTTATAGAAGTACATTATACAACATACATTAATTTAGATGTAATAAAAATATGGAACCAAATTATTAAAAATATAAATAAAGGTATAAAATAACTCAATTTTACTGATTAAAGCATAATAATAGGGTACATAATTTTATGTAAAGTCATTTTATCTTTAAATATTATTTATTCTATAAAAATGGTTTTTATGTGTGGAATTTATAATTAATTTCTAATATTTTTAGAAATTTTATTTTAAGGACTAATTTTTTTTGAAATCATCATCTCAATATTATATTAGGGTAAATTGTTAGTATTTTTCTAATAAGATTTAATTTTCTTTAAATAATGAAAAATACCATTTTTGTAAAAGTTTAATTTCATTTCATTAATTTCATTAATTTAAAATTACAATTTTTTTAACTTAAAGTAAAATAAATTTAATTTAATTTTTAATATTGTAATTAACTGTGAAGAAATTTCCATTATAATTGATTTTTTTCTGTGTTCATATTTTGACATAAAGGTGAAATTTTTATAAAAGAATATTTTAAAACGCAATATTTTTTTATTTTAATAAATTAAATAATATATATTTATTGATGATTTATATGATGCGTACTGATTATATGTTTAATTAAATATTCTATAAGCAGCTTTTTATAAAGGTAAGGATTGTAAGTAAATTCAGCTTTAGGGTTATATTTCCATTTTCTCTAAAAAAATTCATTTCATTTTGATGGATTTCATAAAATTAAATTCTAAAAAAATATGTTATAGAATTTAGTTAATATTTTTTATCATAATAATAAATATAATTTAATATTTTTATCATTATTTTATGTAATAATTAATATAAAAAAATAGTATAATTTTTCTACCATGATTTTAGTTAAAACGATTTTACTAATGTAAGATCCAATATTTTTCTTGGTTCATACTTTTTGAGTATTATTTTAACATCATTTTGTTGGGTTTTCCTTCTTATTTATATTTAAGTTGATGGGTCCCTTTTTAGGGGATGGAGTGTATTTTCTGGGGAAAATGACCTAAAGATTAGGGATACATGTTTGTTTGAATTAAAGGAGTGATGGAATAAAAGTGTCAAGAGATTATAATGGTTTCCCATGGTTTTAAAGGATAAATAAGTGGTTTAGGATTTTCTTATAGAATCTAGGTTGAGATTTTTCTATTGCAGACTTCCACATCATGAACAGTTTTCACGATGTCAAACTGTTACCAAGAAGAATTCATGAACTGGTTCAGAGTGTGAAAAGTTACATGCTATGAAACTGGTTCACATATGGATAGTGTTGTTTGGGTTTATTTGAACAAAAGGTGATTTATTTTTTGTATATTATAAAAAAAAGATATTCATATCATGAAACTATTTCAAATTGTGAATATCTCATGACTAAAAGCATTAAAATACATTATGCTTATGATTTATTTCTCATCCAACATGAAAACTTCTCTCTCAAATCCTAGGTCTGCACAAGGTAATTTTAGAGAGAATTATTCCCTTTCATATTCCTTTTTATATGGGTTTATCTTCATTGAGTTTCTTTTAGGTTTCGACTCTCTTCTGTTCATTCTCCATTATTGCGATGTAATCTCTTAAGCACTATTGATCCGGTTTTTGATCTAGTGTGATCTATGTTTTTTATTATCATATAATTCTTCTTCATTACTCATTTTTTTTAATATTTAGAGTGTTTATGTAGTTGCTAGAAAATTGTTGTTGGTCTATAAAAAATCTTTTAGGTATATTAATAATTATTTAAGTATGGTAAATATTATTCCACTTCACTGACACAACATGCTTGTAATTTAAAAATAATAATGGGTGATGATAAATAGTTTTTAATACTATTCATTGTATTCCTTTGAATCTAGTAGAATTTAGACCTAGCCTAAGGATTACCATAGGGTGAGCCTACTATTTCAAAATAATGTATTGAATAATGGATTAAAAAATGATTTATCCTTACATGAAATCTCATTTAATTTCTTATTATAGATTCAATTTAAAAAATGGATTACTTAATTATTTAATCACTTGTGATGATTAAATATAAACTTTTTTGTATAATGGAATGATAATGGATAAATTTTTAATTTAATTAAGTAATGGATAATAGAAATTGAAATGCTAATTGGATAAATTTAACATTTTGACATCTGATGTTATTTTGTGTTATTTTAGCCAATATTACATGTGTTATGATTTATACTCAAATGATTATGTAAATTAATTTTCTTGTTGTCGCTAAAATGCTTATATAAGAGGATTATCCTAGTGATGCTGAAATGATTATATAACAGTCTATGCCTGGTGATAATGAAATGATTATATAAATGTATTTCTCTAGTGAGGTTAAAATTCTTATATAAAGTGATTTTCTCAATTATGTTGAAATTCATACATATAAATATAGGTCTTCTCCCAGTTTTTCTGAAATGATTATACCGAGATATTTTTCCAGGATATGGTTCATGGACTTTTAGTTGCTGTAATTAGGTTTATTCTACATGCTAATAAAAATTCCAGTTTATTTTTAAAGCAGGTTGAAATTTGTATTGTATTAATTGATTAATTAATACTTCTAAGGATTTTATTTTTTCATGTACATATCATTAGACTGGTTTTGTTTAATCATGGTGGTATTAACCTAAATGTATTACTCACACCTTATTGGCACTCCATTTGGTGCAATAGAATATTACATGGATGCGTGTGTATATAAGGGAAAAAGACCTTGTTCTTGGATGTTTATTACTAGATAGTTTGGAGATTGGAGATGAGATCAGCATGGGGTTTAGGACCAAGATCTTTTGATCCATTTTGTCACCATCTCCTTTTATATGTATTAATTTTAGTTTGATATTTTGATATATTTCCTCTGAACATTACATGGTTCATTATTATTTGGTTTACATGTTTCACCATTTATCTCCATGTTATATGATTTATTGTTTTACATATTTCCATTACTCTAATGATTGTTTATTTTAACTGTATTATAACTCTTTTTAAGTTGGTATAGTCTCCCCACAATGTTCTATACACCATCATTAAAAGTCTTCATCCTCTTTCATATGGGGAGGAAGGCTTGAGGTCCTGCAAACAACCTATTCTAGTCATGTGAGTCACAAACCATCCAATATACCACAGTAACCTGATACTTGAACCAGTAATGACATAGCTTGAATGGAATTCCCTAACCCCATTTTCTTCAACTGGTACATAGTATCATAGATGAACATGATTGAATAGTTTTCCCTCAAAACAATAGAAGATAAAATATTCAAGTTATCATGATAAACACTCCAAAAGGAGAAAGTACCTAAAACCAAATAGATATAACAAAACCTAGATAAGTACATCATCAAAGTAATTACCAAATAGCTAAACATCCTATGATGACAAAAACAACCCACAATAAAGATGATCATTAACATCAACCAAATCCATGTAAGGATTTCCCTTTTCTTGGACCGTGGATAATAAAATATCTAAACGCTCAAAGTCAGAGGTAGGGTGTGAGAAAGAAATCCCAATAGGGTCTCGCCAAGTTTTTACAAATCAATATAATAAAAATTAAATATCAATGATATAAATTTAAATGAAATAGGGAATGAAATTTCATTTTCATATTTTAAAACAAAACAAGTTTTCATTTCAAATAGATGGTAGATATATCAATCAACATTCAAACATGATTATATTCAAATTTAATATAAAATATATTATATAAATCATTTGTAATGAATAAAATATTTCAATAGTCAATGACATGTATGTCAAGTAAAAAAACAATGTAATGAAATATCCATGTAAAAAACCCCATGGTATATTAGTTTATCTGGTAATTGGATCCTTACAAATCTCGTAGTAATGAAGGATCTTATTATGTTTTCATAGAAGAAGACATCCCAATATAGGAACCCATAACATGTGGTCATGCCAAACATATTTTAGTAATAGTTTTCAGCATCAATAAAATTCTAGGGGGTAGGGTACTATAATTATTATTCAAATAACCAATAAATACATGAAATATATTGTACTTCAATAACCAATCAAATTTCAAATTAATTACTTTAAAACATTTAAAAATATAATTTCCCAATTTCAATTTTCCCTATAACTTTTTCACTTTAAAATTGAATCATTAGATTTCATTATTTCATTCCAAATAAAATCACTATTAAATTTATTACATTTTCTTAAAATAAACATTTAATAATTTAATCAAATAAATTATCAAGCCATTATAATTTGTAACTCCACCCCACAATTTCAATTCCTTCAAAATTGGCCTTTTATCAATATCCACCACCCTTTAAAATAAAAATTAAAATAAATAGAATTCCATATTTTAAAATCATTTAAAATATCATTTCAATTTAACATAAAAGTTCACTTTTATAATTATATGGAAAATAATTATGGATCTACCTACCATTAATCAACAATCAAGAATCGACACTCACAATGTGATCTGTAAATGAAGAACAAAGGCGCCATAGATCTAAAATCACAAACTAGAATCAATATCCAATTAAATATAGTTTAGAAGCATTAAATATGTGATGATCCATCACACTCTAAGGAACATGGCATGATATATTATAAGAAACTAAAAGATATAAAATCCACTTACCTGAGAGGGATCAGATCTTCCACTAGCACATTGATTTTCCAATGAAGTGGTTTAGAGGAACCAAACTCACTTCTGTAGAGCCTTATAATACCTAGAATTCATGTTGTGATTGATTCAAGATATCTAGAAAATTAAATTTTTCTTTTTGATTTTAAAAACGTTTTTCAGAGTAAAATAAACCCACATTCACAATTTCCTGGAGAGGGTAAAATATTTAGACAAATTGTGCACCCAAATCTATTCACCCATATAGACTCATGGTTCAAGGCACATAGTTTCTTCTAGTTGGATGCACAGTTTTTCAAACCATGTGTATACCATGAAAACAATCACTTTTCTGGGTTACACGATTTTCATTGGGGTAAATGGTTTGGGAAAACTATGCACTAATCATGCACATCTAAGAAAAGCTCCCATATTCCCCAAATTTCACCCCAAAAAACCTGGGATGAATCCCAAACAAAGAATTATCAAAACTGGGATCTATGAGTACCTAATAATAAGTAAATATTTATCAAAATGTCCCTAATATAGAAAATTTGTGTCCCAAGAGTTCTTGTTAATATGTTTTCATAACAAAGAGATGAGGTAACTTCTCTCTCATCACTGCCTCCATCTCTGAATCATTATTGGATATAGGACCATGAATTCATAGAATATGTACCAATGATATCATCCTACTTCTAAGTTCCATATATAATAATCTAAAATCACAACTCGATGCATAGTCACTGAAAAATCAGTCTCAATGCTAAGATCATCCCATTTCAAGACATGAGATGTGCCAGAAAGATACTTCTGACTATGCGATACATGGAGCACATTATTTATCCACATAAAATTTTGATTTAAGTGATAAATAGTAAGAAACTTTACCAACCTACGAAACCACCTCAAAAGGTTCCACAATGCAAGGTACAAGATTCATTTTCCTCCCTAGCTATTAGTAACTCAACAGAGGTGAAACTCTCAAGAACACCTGATCACCATCAAATAACTCCAACTATATATGAAGATGATCAGCATATGATTTATACCAACACTATTCCATAAAAATTATCCAAAGAATCAACTGAGTCATCACTATCTTCACTTGGACCAAAATCGGTCCAACAAAGGATGTTTAACTAATCTTCAACCAACATAATGAATATTTACAATGCAAGCCATACAAGGCCTCAAAGGTGCCATTATGATCAAAGACTAGTAACCATTTTTATAAGTGAATTCAACCCCCAAATGTTCATCCCAAGATCCAAAAAATTAAAGGACATAGGTGTATAGAACCAAATCTTGACATACATGGACATTACATTACTTTTGCGGAATACTTAATACATAACAATAATAGATGCCCAAAGTCCGTATTAGTTTAGTGTCTTTAGAAACTCTGAACATAATCTTAAAATCATGGTGAATGATCTTCAACATCTCCCATAAATATCTTCACCTTTTGTTTTCTTACCTAAAACCTTTCTTTATATCCTGGGGAAAAAACATAGAAAGGGTGATCTCAAATTCTCGGTAATGGTAAACATGGAGAACATAAAACAATCCATAAACATTTGAATGTAAAAACATGAACATAAAACACCAAAATACTGAGCAATGACATGAATCTTGGCAGTGCATAAGGCATAGATCATAAAGGAACATTAACAATGAAAGAATAGTATTGGAATAAAACATGTAATTGTGGAAAACCATTAAGCAGATGATATGATTTCCATAGTAGCCAAGACATTTCTCTCATGACCATCATAGTGGAAAAAGTCCATTATTGAACCGAGTTTACTTGTTCTTCCATACATGTCTATCTCATGAGATATAAATCTTTACACAATGCATTGGATGGAGATATAGGTCCCACCCATCTCATATTGAAATCATTCTTACGTGTGCCACAAAACAATCATAAATCATTCATCATAACCCAAATAATAAATTGGGTTTCATAAACATCATCCCATCATAACATAATCCATATAAAACAAATGGATATCATTTCATCCTAAAAAAATCAAACCTTGTAAATAATAAAGACATTATTCTTGAAACAAAAACATATTAAATAATGTCATCTTAGATGGAAATTAGTTTTGATAAAACACTTGAAATAAATTCCTGAGAAAAATATTCTTTCTTCATCAAAAAGAATTTATTTTCTCAAAGTGCCATGAAATTTTAAAAGAAAGGGATTTTTTTGAAAATAATCATGAAATATTAGAGTAAGCCTCGTAAAAATAAGGCGTTATGAAACCGTAAAATTCTGTTCATTCCTTATAAGTTAAAAAAATATTCTTCTCATACTTTTTCCAGAAAAGTCAAAAAGTAACTCCTATGGTAAACATAAAAAGATTCCTTCCATACAATGTGGTAAAAGTAAAAAAAAAGTGTAAAATGACTTTAAACATGTATGTAATAATAGTGAACATTTTATGAAAACATTTTTAGAAAACATGGACATGGATGATAACTATAACCCCAGTAAATACTTACGAATAAACAATCTCAGATAAGAATGAGATTGGAATAATTATCCACTACCATTTATAATCGGTGGTATCATACGTGTCATAAAATAAATAAAATTACATGCATATTTAAATATCCTGACCTTCATAATAAAAATTATAAAACATTCATGGGAATAATAGACAACATACAAAAGAAATAGGTTTTGATTAAGTCATATATCTCACAAAAATAAAAGTGAGACGAAATAATCCCTGAACATAGGTCTGATTTCTTAGGTATGTGTCTGAAAATCCTGTATAGTGGGTTTAAACATATTATTAACTTTTAAAAGAACCATAATAATATTTATGATATCATATATTATTCACATAGGTCTTTATATTATTCGTTCATTTGTCAATTCCATCTTAAAGCATCGTTTTGGGTAATAATCCTTTCGTTTATCGTACGTGTTTGGACTTGTTGTTCAAGATATTATTAATTATGTCATGATTTCCGTACTTATAGAATGTAAAACATGATTTATATATCAAATATATTCAGTACATATATATTTAATAGATAGATAAATGAAATGAAATACACCGTTCATGGAGACGGTGGGTCGTACGTACGCATGAACATTGTTTTCCGTTCCTTATTGACTTTAATGGGAGTAAGTACATAACACACACACACACATATACATATATATATATATATATCCAGTAGAATTATTATTTAATATATTTCATTATTATTCATTATATATACTTTATAATCATTCTTGAATGGTTAATAGGGATAATGAATCTCATCGCGTCATGGAGATAGTAATTCGTACGTACGCACGTGCGATGATATAGTTCCCATAATTATTGAATAAAATTGGAGTGGATATATAATATCTCATAATTAGTATCATTTAATAATAATCATATATAGTTATTATTTCCACCATTATACCCATCCATGTAAGGTGGTGTTAGAAAAACAGACTACACCACGGCATGGAGACGGTAAGCCGTACGTACGCACACGCGGTGATTTCATTTTTCGTAGGATGAATAGAAGGTGAAATAGGGTTGATTAATATTTATAATAAAATATAAGTATATTATTGATACTGATATTATCACTTTATAAAGAAACAAATAACGAATAAGAAGTATAAGAAGAAATAAATTTGAAAGAATCGGTGAAGGATATTACCTCTTCTTCAACACGCCTCTTCTTAACCTCCTCTTAGGGCACTGAAGTTGGTCTTTGAAGAATACCAAGACCACTAGTATGTTTCTAGGTAAGTGGAGAGGAGAAATGGATAGTGTTTTTCTGAGCTTGGAAGCTCAAATTTTTGTGAATAGGAGATGGAGGAGGTGCCCTTTTATAAGAGAGAAGAGGGACACTTTATGAAACCTCTATAATATTAATTTATAATAAACTCATAACACACATAAAAACCTCCATTAATGACTCAAGTCCTAATATGAGATGAGATAGGGTTTTACTATCATCAGCCAATAAAATTTAGACATTTTGTAAATTTATTTTAAACCTTATTAACTTGATTTATCCTTATTTAATCTATTTAATTTTATTTGTGGCATTAATATTCTAAATTTCAAATTGTTGTAAATAATTACTTATGTGTTTTGAATAGTCCATAATTTGATATTTTATGACATTTTAGACCATATAAATTTCAATTTATAATTTTTAAATATTTTTGTGATTTTTAAACAATTTGAAAATATGTTATTTTTATAAAATAACAATAGTGTAAACTTTGAAACTATTCATTTATTTGAATTTAAATAAAATCCACACATAGGATATATTCTAACAAAAAAAATTAATAGATTCCTAACATGACATATTTATCCAAAAAATTCGTGTAGCACATTAAATAGTTAATATAATATTTATTTTAATTTCATTAAAACCAATTATTTGATATTTATATAAATAAAATAATTTCTACATCTCTATTGTGTCACCATTAAAAAAATTATTTAATCCCTAAAAATTATAAATAAATTAACATGATGTATATAATATTATTATATTTCCTGAGACTATTTATGTTCTATGTTTTATGAATTTTTTCATCAAATTAAAATTATTACACTTATAATATATAAGAGAGTGACATGTTGTCACTTTCATTGATTTTAATAATAATTACATCATTTTCATGGTCAATTGTCCATAAAATGAATCTATTACGACCCTTAGGTGATATGGGTCGACTTTTATTCATACAATAGAATTTTTTTAAGTGTTTGGGTAATTTTATATTATTATGTTCACCCTTAATTACCTGATTTACCTTTAACTGCGATAAATAAAATGTATCGTAGTTACTACTCATAATGCCCAAAAATAAAAAGTAACTTGTTAAAATAATTTGGACCTAATGATTCCAAATAGGGAATCCATTTTTCCAAATTCAAAACAAAGAATATGGAGTAATTAATTTTAAATTGATCTTGTTGTTGAAAAAAAAACGGGTTTTTGTATAAAATATTGCAAAAGATCGAAATGATTTTACATATGAATTCAATGTAAAATTAATTCTAATGAACTAAATTATATTAAATGGTAAAAATATATTCTATTTATAATTTAAACCCATTAAATATTATAATTTAACAATATAAAATATCTCAATGAAAAAAGTGGTTTTTTTATTAAAATTAAACGTATTTTTTCTATACATCAAAATATAAAGGTTATTAGAAAAATATCAAAATGGACTTATACTTCATCTATCATACCACTTAATAAAATAAAACTAATTTCTACTAACCAGGTACTTCTTTTAGGCCAGTGGTAAGTGATAAAGTCATGTCGCAATTTGGTTGTGGGTTTGATTCCCGCAACCTTGTCAGACGCAACGGGTTGTCGCCCGTCCTGTAGGTTGTCCTTTTTCTAAAAGTACACCATTATAACATTCGAGAAATAATATCAAAAAAAATTCATGCCTTAATAAATACAATCTAATGTCCAAAATAATCCACTCCAATCTTATCCAAATTACTTATATCCAATATCATAGTATAAATTAAATAATTACAAGAAAGTTCATCTACCAAGCATGTGAATACTATTATTTGTCCCCCATATATCATGTGAAGAACTTAATCATGTATTCTCTTGAAATATGAATTACCATAGAACCATAGTGAAAATGTTAATTCAATGAAATGATAACTTTTTCCACATACTAAAATCCCAAAAATTCTATATACTCAAACCATGATATCACTTTGTCCTTTTATCAGTCATCAGCTCATGAATACTATCAAACATATTATTTTCACCTTATCCCTTTATTATACTCATATCATTTACTTGAAAAAAAATATTTCAATCACTTATCATGGTTACCAGTACCATAATTATTGAAAACCACAATAAACCAATACATAGATGTTCCAATATTCCACGATACTATAAATGAGATTCCACAACACTGTTTTGGAATCCCATTACAAAAACACTTAATCATTCTACAACTCTGTTGTTATAATCAACATCACTAATATTGATCATATGTGACTTCCCTTTTTCCTTTTCCTTAATAGGTTATTGATTTCGATCATCATTAAACCTGGGATTATGGCATTGGTTAGAAAAATGCACAATTTCCTTGCACTTGTAGCACTGAAGTGTTGGTGGTGCGTTCTCGGTAGTCTTTTCTCTATTCACATCATTAGAAACCTCTTTCCCATTACTTCGGCACTTAGCTACTCAATGACCTTCGTTTCCACACATAAAACATTTTATAGTCCCTTTAAGAAAATATCCACCCTGCTTCTTTCCACACTTTGAGCTTAATGAAACATTTGCCTTCTTTTCCCCATTATTTTTAGATTTTTCCTTGAACTCCATCTTTCATTTATTTTCAAAACCATGATATGGATATCTAAGACCAACTTCAAGTTCTAACTTGATATCAAAATGAAAAATTTATTCACAGCTACTCAAGTCTCTTATAGATAATTCCCTTCAAAGACTTGGTTTTAAGCCACTGAAGAATCGACCAACTTTAATTTCAAGTTGGATGATAAACTCAGATTCATACCATGAAAGCCTTGTAAAATTCACCTCATATATACAAATATATTCATCATCCTTTTTCTAATGCTCAAAGGAACTCCTTTTCCATATTTTTTTGAAGAATAAGACGGCTATACTTATTGAAAAACAAGTTCTTGAACGCGTCCCATTCCATGGATTCAATTTCATCTAGGGGCCCTGTAATCTTAATTAGAGTCCACCACTGGTCTGCTTCACCTTCTAAATGGTAAACAACCAAAATGAATTTTTCATGTTCTGAATAGTAAAGTATGGAAAATATCTTTTCAATGGTACTGATCTATTGTTCAGGAATAAGTGGATCATAAGACCCATTGAATGAAGGTGGACATTTGCTAATGCAGGACTCAATAGAATATTGTTCCCTTCACCGCTCATTTGGAAGTCCAGAATGATTCATAGATTGTGTAAGTATAGCTATAAGATTTTGTTCTCCATCTCCCATAACATTGTTTTTTTTTTCAGGAGGATAATCATTGCATTGTCCGTTACATTGATCAACATGGTTCCTTCGGGTTCCAGCCATCGTCTAAAACCCAAAAAGAATAATGAGAGAGGCAAAACTCATTCTAGGAAAACATCAAAATAAAGGGGGAGTACCTTCAATATCTAACATCTTAGGTTTAATTATAAGGCTGTTACCGTAATTCTAGGACTATAACCTATACTTATACTTAACCTTGGGGACATCCCTTGCCATACTTTAGAAATATTTCTAGGGACCTCACTAATGTTTTCGAATCCTTGTTTCCAAAGGTTAACTAAACCTTCACTATGATACCAACTGTAGAGACACAAAGCCTTACGTACATGGAACTTACATTACTTTTTTGGAATACATAATACATAACAAAAACGGATGCCCAAAGACCGTATTAGTTTAGTGTCTTTGGAAACTCAAAACATAATCTTCTAAACATGGGGAAATATCTTCCACATCTTCCATAATGATCTTCACCTTTTGTTTTCTTACCTAAAACATTTCTTTATATCATGGGGAAAATAAAAAATTTAAAGGGTGAGCTCAAATGCTCAGTAAGGGTAAACATGGAGAACCTAAACCAATCCATAAACATTTGAATGTAAAAACATGAATATAAAACACCAAAATATTGAGCAATGACTTAAATCTTAGTAGTATGTAAGGCATAGATCATAAAGGAACATTAACCATGAAAGAATAGCATTGTAATAAAACATGTAATTGTGTAATACCATTACGAATATGATATGATTTCCACAGTATCCAATTCATTGTAGCCAAGACCATCATAGTGGACAAAGTCTATTACTGAACCAGGATTACTTTCCCTTCCAGTCCTGTATTACTGAACTGGGTTTACTTATCCTTACAAACATGTCTATCTCATTAGATTTAAATCATTACCCAATTCATTATAGGGAGATATAGGTCCCACCCATATTATATTGAAATCATTCTTATGTGTTCCACAAAACAATCATAAATTATTCATTATAACCTAAAGAATAAAATGGATTTCATAAACATCATCCCATCATAACATAATCCATATAAAACAAATGGATATCATTTCATCATAATAAAAATAAAACCACATAAATAATATAGGCATTATAATTGAAACATAAACATATTAAATAATGTCATCTTAGATGGAAAATAGTTTTCATAAAACACTAGAAATGAATTCCTGAGGAAAATATCCTTTCTCTTTCAAAATCATTTTCATTTCTCAAAGTGTCATACAATTTTAAAAGAAAAGTATTTTGTTGAAAATAATTGTGAAATATTGTAGAGTAGGCCTTATGAAAATAAGACATTATGAAACCATAAAAATTCATTAATGTCATATAAGTTAAAAAAACATTCTTCTCATACATTTGCAGGAAAAGTCAAAAAGTACCTTGTATGGTAAAGAAAAGAAAGATTTCTTCCAAACCACGTGTTAAACGTAAACAAAGGTTAAAAATGACATTAAACATGCATGTAATAATATTAAATATTTTATGAAAATAGATTTAGAAAACATGGAAATGGATGATAACTATAACCCCAGTAAATACTTACGAATAAACAATCTCGGATAAGAATGAGATTGGAATATTTATCCCTTTCCCTTTATAATTGGTGGAATCATATGTGTCATAAAATAAAGAAAATTACATGCATATGTAAATATCATATTTTTAATTATAAAAATCATAAGACATTCATGGGAATCATAAACAACATACAAAATTAATAGGTGGTGATTAAGTTATATATCTCCCAGAAATAAAAGTGGGACAAAATAATCCCTTACCTTAGGTCCGATTTCTCCTGTATATGTCTGAAAATTCTGTATAGTGGGTTGAAACATATTATTAACTTGTAATAGAACCATAATAATATTTATGATATCATATATTATTCACATAGGACTATATATTATTCGTTCATTTTCTATTCTATGTTAAAGCCACGTTTTGGGTAATAATCATTTCATTTATCATATGTGTTTGGACTTGTTGTTCTTGATATTATTACTTATATCATGATTTCCTTACTTATAGAATTTAAAAAATGATTTATATATCATATATATTTTGTACATATATATTTAATATATAGATAAATGAAATGAAATACATTTTTCATGGAGATGTGAGGTCGTACGTACGCATGAACGTTGTTTTCCTTTACTTATTAACATGAATTGAAATAAGTATATTACATATATATATACATACATAAATACAGTAGAATTATTATTTCATATATTTCATTATTATTCATTATATATACATTATAATTATTCTTTAATGGTTAACAAGGTGAATGAATCTTGTCGCGTCGTGAAGACGGTAATCTGTACGTATGACCGAGCGATGATATTGTTCACATAATTATTGAATGGAATTAGAGTGGATGATATAATATCCTAGAATTAGTATCATGTTATTATAACAATATATTTATTATTTCCTCCATTATACCCATCCAAGTAAGGTGGTGTTGGAAAATAAGATTACACCACGGCGTGGAGATGGTAAGCCATACGTACGCACGCGCTGTGATTTCATTTTTCATAGGATGGATAGAAGGTGAAATAGGGTTGTTTCATATTTATAATAACATATACCTATATGAATGATACAAATGTTATTACATTATAATGAAACAAATAAATAAAAGGAATTAGAATAAGAAATAAATTTGAAAGAACCGGTAAAGGATATTACCCCTTCTTCGACACGCCTCGTCTAAAACTCCTCTTAGGGAAATAAAGTTGGTATTTGAAGAAGACAAGAACCACTAATATGTTTCTAAGGAAGTGGAGAAGAGAAATGGATCGTGTTTTTTGGAGCTTGAAGGCTCAAAATTTTGTGAAAAGGAGAGCGAGGAGGCTCCCTTTTATAAGAGTGGATAGGGACACTTTTGGAAACCTCTAAAATATTAATTTATAATAAACTCATACCCCACTTAAAAACCTCAAAAAAATGACTTTAATCCTAATATGAGATGATATAGTGTTTTAATATCATCATCCAATAAAATTTAGACATGTTGGGAATTTATTTTAAACCGTATCAACCTGATTTATCCTTATTTAATCTATTTATTTTTATTTGTGGTAATAATATTCTAAATTTCATATTGTTGAAAATAATTACTTATGTGTTTTTCATTATCCATAATTGGATTTTTGATGACATTTTAGTCCATAAAAATTTCAATTTATAATTTTTATATATTTTTGTGATTTTTAAACAATTTAATAATATGTTATTTTTATTAAATAACAATCGTGTCAACTTTGACACTATTTTTTAAGTTGAATTTAAATAAAATACACACAAGGGATATATTTGAACCGAAATATTTAATAGATTCATAACATGTCATATTTGTTGATAAAAATCGTGGAGCACATTAAATAGTTAATATAATATTTATTTTAATATCTTTAAAACCATTTATTTGATATTTCAATCAATAAAATAATTTCTACATCACTATTGTGTCATCATTAATGATAATTATTTAATCAATAAAAATTCTAAACAAATTCACATGATGTATGTAATTTTATTATCTTTCTGGAGACTATTTATTTTCGATTTTTAATGAATTTTATCATCAAAATAAAATTATTACACTTATAAGATATAAGAGAGTGACATGTTGTCACTTTCTTTGGTTTTAATAATAATTACATCATTTTCATGGTCAATAGTCCATGAAATGAATTTATTCCAACCCTTAGGATATATGGGACGACTTTTATTAATCCAATAGAATTTTGGCAGGTGTTACAGTAATTTTATAATATTATGTTTACCCTTAATTACTTGATTTACTTTAACTGCGTTAAATAAAGTTTACTCTAGTTACTATTCATAATGCCCAAAAATAAAAATTAACATATTAACATAATTTGTACCTACTGATTCCAAATACGGAATCCATTTTTCCAAATTCAAAATACAGAATATGTAGTAATTAATTTAAAATTAATCCCATTGTTGAAAAGAACGGGTTTTTGTTTAAAACATTGCAAAAGATCAAAATGATTTTACCTATGAATTCAATGTAAAATTAATGATAATGAAATAAATTATATTAAATGGTAAAAATATATTATATTTATACTTTAAACCATTAAATATTATAATTTAACCATATAAATTCTCTCGATGAAAAAACTTGTTTTTAATTAAAATTTATCATATTTTTATTATTCATCAAAATATGAACGTTATCAGAAAAATATCAAAAATTTATCCAACATAAATTTTAATATCTTGATTCGAAAGAAAAAGTTTATTTTCTAAAATTTATGTTATAAACTTGTCCAAAATTAGATTTAAAATGGGTGCTCCATCAAAAGGTGGCTAAACTGCATTTTTTAAAAACTCATTTTTTTATCTAAAATTTTTTTTTTCTCATGTCTCATTCTAGAAAATTGGTAAGATAAATTATAATGTTATAAACATAAAAATTAGGTTAATACTATTCATAATGTATAGTTCATATATTATAATAATATATCATTGTTTAGTGAAACTTAGTATTGTGTACAAGACACACTATAAAGGTTGGTCGCTCTTGTGTGTAATGCAAGCTGCGTCAGGGTTACATGTAGTAGAAGCTTCCTTTTTTGTTGCATATTACATAAAAAACATATTTAATTTATAAATAGATAAAAAACCAAACTCAGTTTTCTGTAAAATGAATTTTATTCGAAATAAATCAAATTTTTGTGCAACACAAGCCAAGAATAGTGTTGTGTCTACTACAAACTAAGACTGTGTTGCTTATAGTGCAAGCTAATTTGTTTTAGCATACAAAAAAATACATCAAAGATATTAAAAAAATAATATTTCTCATAAAATATTAGGGTGTTCCAATAGGCACAATGCATGTCCTCATGAATCTGTATATCTCTCTCTGTCTGTCCATCTGTCTACGAATGATATTTTGTATGTAAACAAAACAGAAATATCATTGACTCCTAAAGGAATCACAAAAAATGATAGGTAAAATGGAGATCTATATCAAAGACTATAGTATATTTAAATTAATTAATATAAAATATATATTTCACTTTGATATTTCCCAACTCCTCATATTTGGTTTTTTAATGAATGGGTATTTTAACATCTAAAGTTTTAAGAAAAAAACAATATGTATGATAATGTATATGATAAACTACATCGAGCATAAATGAACACTTAAATATTATTATTTAAATGTTAACATTATAACCTAGTTTTTGGAATTTCCTGAAATAATACTGTTAACTGAATTATGTAAATATGTTTTACACATGTTTGTATAATGACTCATTGGTTACCAAATTAATAGGAAATAGAAGTAAAATGAATTCAAAATAAAGGATGTATTTTTATGAAAAACAATTTAAATGAGAATAATTATGTTTATTAAATAATAATATCACTCTTATTGGATTATATTAATGAAACATAGATTAAATATGATGTTTAAAATTCATCTTTTATGTTTTTGAGACATGATATAAGAAAATAATCAATTTTATGCATAAAATGACTATTTTAAAAAAAATCCAACTTTTGACGGAGAACCCATTTTAAATCAAGTTTTCAATATGTTATAAGATCATTTTTAAAAACTAAACTTCTTATTTTGAATTGGGACATCAAATTTAATTTGATTGAATTTTTGTTATTTTTTCGATAAAATTAGCATTTTAATGAATAATGAGAAATATCATGCCTTAATTCAAAACTAATTTTTAATATAATTGATTTATATTGTTATAATATCCTTTTAATATGTTTTAAATAATATTTAGATTATTATTTATCATTTTATAAAAAAAATTAAGTGGATTAATTTCAAATTAAAATTAGATATAAATAAATTTCAAACTTGTGAACCTTTCACTTTAAAAACCTTTTTTAGTTTTGTATAAAAAATTAATTTTGTGAATTTAATTAGGTAAAATGTTTTCAATATTTGGAATCATAAGTTCTAAGATAGTTTCTAAGGATAATTTCAATTTTTTAGATAAAAACAATTTCCATGGTAAAAAAATTATTTATTGTAGTTAAAGTAAAATTTTGACAGGGGTAAAAATTAATGTTAAAATCGTAACATACCGAAAAACTAAAACATTTAAAGGGTGTTTGAGGCGTGTATATACCTTTACCATCCTATAAAACATTAATTACCATAAAAATTTGTGGAAATTAATGCCACCTCTCTAGGTTTATCTATTAATATAAAATAATCAATAAATTAATCACTTGAACCCACCTCTCCACAAGTATAAATAACAACTCTCACCTCCCCATTTCGACCCAAAAAGGCCTTTTATCTCCTAAAATATCTACCCAAAACTCCCGTCTACACTATCCTCGCGTACAAGGGCTAATATTCCCACCAAATTACCAAATACAAGGTCCTCAAGGGTCTTTCAAGGAGGGGATATTCAAGAAGTAATTTTCTCAATGTACCTATCATAATTTATTTACTTTTTATACCTTCTCCTCAACTAATTCTTCCATAAATGCATGATAACTATATAATCATGTACATACTGAACAGTTATTTTTTTGGGTAATATCTCATATCCATTTAATTTATCACCTTATCCTATTCAACGAAACGAAATTATTGTCCATGTTATGCCAGTTATTCGCCTCTGTGAATAATGTTTTTGTTCTTTTTCCTTTACCACCTTCATTGTGGTAAAATAATATTCTAATATATATATATATATATATATTATAACCTATTTAATATTCTTTAAATATTATATTAAACATACCTTCATGATTTCCATATGGTGGTTATATGATAACTTCATTTGGGGATGTGAGGACTGAGGTCTCCTCACAATGATGTGATTCGTTCACACATCACATGGAATGTATTAATGATTGTTTTAGTAAAAATATATTATATTTATGAAATATTAATTCTACTTTAATGATATTATATATGTATACATATTTACATACATTTCATTTAATGTATGTTCTTTTAATATTACAGGAAAAAAATAGCATTCAGGCATACGTACGGCCTACCGTCCCCATGAACGGTGTTTTTAGTTTGTATTCAAATATTATTATACATACATATATAATGAATATATAATATATTTATATAATTATTTATATTATTTATATGATGTACTTATGACCACATGGACTATTGACATCATACCATGTTCATTTTTCACTCAAGAACTGAATATCAACAAAACATCTGATATGAACTTAAATAATTACGTAATTGTTATAACATGGTAATAAGTGATATAAAAGAAATAATAAAAATGAAAAAGGTTCTCAAGTATATATAAATTAACCTGGTTTTATTATTCATTAACATAAATAACACACTTAATGAATCGTACTCGAGGTAAGGGAATCTCTTAACCCAAATTCCATTATTTGGATTAAACTTATACTTCATGATTATGTAGTTCTATGATTATGTGGGAAATTATTTTGGATATTTTATCTTTTATTTATAATTTATTTATGTGTATTTATAGTTAATACACTTAATTTATCTATTTTATAATCAAATTGTTCTTTGTAAGGGACTTCTTCTCAATCTTCTTTCATGGAGGCATTTCTTGATAATATGCACCATTATTCTTTTATTATGTGTATATACAGCCACTATGAAATTTGATATCCATATTTTATCTAAAATAATGTTAATTAATGATTTGTTAAATGTATTAATTAATGGATATTATGATTTAAATATTCAATGTGATATGGGACACCATGAACGTTTAAGGATTTAATTATCAAATTTCTCTTCATGATATTAATTCAAATATTTATTTATATGGATACAAAAGGATTAAACATAAAATTTTATGTCTATATTTTAATGTTTTTAAAAATAAATCTTTTAATATAAATTGTTTTACATTTTTTACAAAATGACAAAGGGAATTTTTTTAATGTTTGTGGCAGCAATGACTTCTTCATCACCGTAACCGTTATTTGATATTTGTCTTCATATATAAGCCTTAATGTTTTTAAATGGAAAATAAAATCCTTATTCCCTTTTTTAGGTGTTTTGGTATTGAAATGGTTTTGATAATTGATTGATTATTTCAATATCTTGAAATGATCTATTGAGATTGAAAAAGATATTTTAAGAGTGAAATGATTATAATTAAAATCTTTTATATTTTATGATTATATAATGGTACATGGAAATTTTATGGGTGGTTATGTGATGAACCAAATATGGGTGGACATCTGATGAAACAAATATATGTGGTTCTTTGATAAACTAATGATTTGTGGTTATGTTATAACCTCTGATTCATTGGGTTTGGAAGTCGGTTGTATGACTATTCCATTTATAAGAGTAATATGTGTGGAAGTAGACTGTAAGGTTATTCCATTTAAGTATGATTTTGTCTGAAGTTAACTTTATATGTTATATGTTCTTTTTATGGGTTTTAGGTTAATAGTATTATTAGAAAAATGGTAATCAATAAGATTATACTCAGTGAATAGTATTTACTACTTCTTAAAGGTAAAATGTATCACTTTATGAGAAGTATTCATGGTTTACATGTTTTTTCAAGGCTAATAGTTTTCCTTATTTGTGTATCACTTATAGTGATTTTTATTCTCATCCCATGTTTTAAAATTATTTTCATAGGATTTAAGGGAGCATATAGACAAGTATGGAATAAAAAAAATGATTTTTAAACATGAAACAAAACCATTTTTATTTGTAAAATATCATTTTTTATAAAAAATGGATAGTTAGTAGAATGGTATATTTTGTAATATTTATGTTTTTATGTACGAGTAATGTCCTAATTATTTAAATCTCTAAGCCAATAATTATTCTCAATTTTAATTATTGACATAACTTAAGATAATGTAATGTTTAAGGCTCGGGCCTTATAGTTATTATAATAGGTTGGTTTAGATAATGTTAGAGGTTAGGGTGTTATTAAATCATAAGTTATAGGTTGTATAAAACCATAATGGAGACCATGATAGGAATATTTATAGTTATTTTGGTAAAATTGAACAAGTTTGAGATAACTTGAATAAGTATATCTTAGTTTTCATCTTCCTCATAAGATAGTATATGATGATATTACTAATATAATTACACTAACCTTTTTGGTTTTAGTAAATGGATGGATATAGAAGTCATAAAAGTAACAATGGATGTGATTGAAAATGTGATGGTTCAATAAATAAGAAACAGAATGAATTGGGAGCCGTAATTATATTTATTATAGTCATTCTAAGCCAACTATCAGGAGTCATGATTAACCACTAGAAATATAGTGATTTTATATTGCATTATATATGGGAGGAACAAATCCCTATGTATGTTCATGTAATGATCATAAAGGTAAATGTATTCAATGACATGTGTTTAAAGTATGTGGAAAGAAATACTTATTAAAATGTTTTAAAGGGACGAGAATATGTTATATATATGGTAATAAGGGTCATAAATCTATAACGTACTAGGGAAAAGGGAATAATTTGGTTAACACTAAGAAATGGAGAAAACTTATTTATGAGTAATAAATTTAAAGTTTTAAATTTTTCAAGTATGGTCATTATGAAAATCTATGTAATATAAAGAATATTTGGGAATGGGGTCTGCAGTATACCTAATTTCATTCTAATTAATGATGGGGAAACTAAAAATGACATATGAAAGATATTGATTATTTCTTTGATCATGTTATTATATTAATGAATATTATAACTTGATTCATGTTTTTTTGTAGGAATTAAGTATTAAAGAATAAGATGTAAAACCTTGGAGAAGGAATCTTGATGAATTTGAATGATTATGATATCTACATTTTAGGAATTTGAGAGTTTTGATTGATCTATAGATGATGAAATATTTAGAAGTATTAAAGATCTTTTGATGATGGAATTACTTTGGAACACTTTTTTATATAGTATGTGTAACCTTGAAGTTTGTTATGTGAAAATTTTATTCGAGGAATAATTATATTAAATTTTTTGGACATAATTATAAAGGTTTGAATAATCTTGAGGTTTTATGTGATCCTTGATTTTGAGGTAATTATGGGATATTACCTTTTGGGATAAAAACTCAAATCCATGAGATATATTTTAGATTGAAATAAGTTATGGTTATTTTTTAGCACTTTATCAATTTTTTTGGAATGTTATAATAATTTTACTATTTTTGTAAAAGGAAAACACATAGACCATACGACAACCTATCATGTTGGACAAGGCTGTAGGAATTGAACCCACAAGCAAAGTATGACAAGGATTTATCACCTACCACTAGCCTATGTGAAGTCCCTAGTTCGTATGACTTTCCCTTTTTAGTTAAATGGGTTTATGTAATAATAATAAGTTTATTTTTGGAAGTTATGTTTTATCAAATTGATATCCTTGGTATTGGAAAATTATTTGGGGATTAAGTGATAAATGTCGATTTGGAAGACGTTCACTATTTTTGGTAGAAATTGATTAAAGGGTGAAATTATACTTGTCAAGTAAGTATATTTTCTTATGTTATTAGTCCTGGTTGTAATAGAATTCCTCAATTCTATGAAAAGGATCCTAAAACCATTATCTTACTTCTTTACATAATGGGAAATCAATGGCATTTTAACCAGTCATTGATTTATGGTTTTATAATTGTTAACTTTATCATGTTAATGTTTTCAATCACTCTCCATTAGAACATGATGGTTATCTTTCTCTTCTATATCCATGTTTTCCTATATGTAAACCTAGTATTTCTTATCTCAGGTGATCTCCATACTTCTCTTTCTTTATTTTAAAGGGTTGGGACCAAGTTGGATGGTTAAAGAAGTAAGAAGAGTTTTCTTTTGAAGAGTGTTGTATTTTTTTGTTAAAAGGATAAATCAATTCACATTGTAAAAGCTCTGAAAAATATGATGATTATTTTCTGATTTTTATTTCAAAAATACTGTATGTTTTTCAACAAACATGTGATGCAATCCTTTTGAAGGAATGTGTGACTAAAAATGTATCCAATCATATTCAGTTTTTATTGTAATGAAGTTTGTTGCTGGAAGATAGGGATGTTACAATACTTTCCCTGGAAAATCTGATGACACTAATGATAATCTATTAAAGGATAAAAATCATAATAAATAGGGTTAATGTTATAAATATATGACCTCAAGATAGTTTTTTCAATGTTACTGAATCATATTTTTTAGGTTTCTCTATTTCCTAGTGTTTGTGAAATTTTTGTGCCTCAAAATCTAGAGTTTGTTATTTTGAAAAAGGAAGAGTTTTTACAAAAGAGTTCATGGAGTGAAGTGCATAGACCGTGTAGGATAGTTCGTGGAATAAATAGTTTATATGCGGAGTGGTGAATGAAAATCAAAAAAGGATGGATTCTGTATAGAAACATTGTGTGGACCGCGAAGCACGGTACACATATGGTATGAAGACCGTAGAAGAGAAACATTTTGCATGTGGATCACAGTTCATAGGAGATCAATAGTTCATAGAAAGGGTGTCATTCGTGGACTAGAGGTAGTGATTTAGGCTTCCATGAAAGGAGAAAAGTGGTATGTGGACCACATATGTAAACAGTCCATGGATGAAAATGGTTTGTGGGACAATTGCGGTCTGCGGAATAAGTTTAGTATGTAGTGAAGGTTGTGCGACATAAAAAATTTTGGAGATTCATATTAGAAAATTTTTTAAATCAATTTTACTATATAAGGAGTGTTAATCCCACCATGAGAGTTAGAAAATTTTATAAGTAAGATCATCACTGTGGAAGAATTTTGGAGAAGTCTGAAGTAGTTTACGAATGAGGATTCCATAAATGAGAACGGTTTGCAAAGGATAGTTTCTATGAAAGAGAAAGTAGTTCGTAGAAGATCATTTTCATTAAAAAAATATTTTACAGGCATAGTATGTGGAAGAATTAATTCAACATAATCATAGTTGGTATAAGGAATCTGTACACTAAGGCTGTATGTGGAGAATTAGAGGTGCATAGAGTATAGCTGATTCGCGATAGAAGAAGTTGTTGGTGAAGCACCCATGCTATATAGTGAAACTTAGTTTGTAGAGTATATAGGCAGTTTTTAGAAGAATAAGAACTCAAGAAAGACTAAAGGAAATTCATACCAACTTCTGGGTAGAAAATAGAACTTTTTTTTTCAATATCAAATTTCAAAAACTTGATCAAGAAGCACCATAATATTGAATTACATAAATTTTGTGCCTGAAGAAGCACATGGACTATTGTTTTGTTTTCAAAGTTCTAAATGAGTTTAAGGGGACATCCTAATTATTTTATTCCACATAAAAGGATCATTTTATAGTGGATTTTTTTTGTATTGGTTTGTTTCCGATCCATATCAAGGACGTAGCTACTCTTGTTGAAAAGTGAACCTTGTAAATTATAATGTTCCTAGGGTTTTGTGGTTGATTATGTGGAGCAGGGAAAGAAATATTAAACTGTATTTGAAGGCCTCTTCATAAGTAAGGAAACATAAAGGAAAAAGATACCATAGATTCACCCATTCCCCCTCTCAGTGATACTTGGATCCTGACTAGGTAACTTCATAAATTGGTAGTTTTATTAATCCTTTTACTAATTAGGGAGTGTAATAAAGGAATTTTGAAATTCATACATTATTTACCGACCCCAAATTCAAATTACAATAATTAAATTTATTAAGGGGGGGAGGATGTAACATCCCTAGATTAAAGAAAGAAACACTATATTCGATAGTGTATATGATACGCTACATCTAGCTTAAATGAAAAACTAAATATTATTATTTTAATGTTACCAGTATAACCTAGAAATTTGAATTGAAGAAATGAATAATATTAATTAAATTATGATTATATGGCTTAAAAGTGTTTATATAGTGATTCATTGGTTACCAAATTAATTAGAAATGGAAATCAATACCAATTGAAAATACAAGATGTGTTTGTTTGAAAAACTATTTAAATGAGAATAATTGTTTTTATTAAATAATCATATCACTATTATTGGATTATATTAACAAAATATAAATTTAGAATGATTTTTAAAATTCATATTATAATTTTTCTAGGCATGATATCAGAATAAAATCAATTTTATGCATAAAATGAGTATTTTCCAAAAAAGGCATTTTTACCACCTTTTGATGGATAACTGATTTTAAATATATATTTTGACACTTTTATAATAAGTATTTGAAAAAATAAACTTCTTATTTGTAATTAATAAATCAAAATTTACTTTTGTTTATTTTTTTTATTTTTCTAATAAAATTAGTATCTTAATGAATAGTGAGAATTATTATGTTTTAATTCAAAAATGCCTTCTCATCTAATTTAATTATATTATTAAAAGATCATTTTAATATGTTTTAAAGTATATTTAAATTATTTCTTTATTATTTAAACCAATTTTCATCGTTGGAATTAATTTCAAAATTAAATTAGATATAAAAACATTTTAAACTTTTGAACATTTAACATTAAAAATTCAATTTTTAGTTTTTTCTAAAAAATTAATTTTAAATATAATTTTCCCAATTTTGTGAATTTAATTAGGTAAAATGGAATCTATATTTGATATAAGAAAGTAAAAATTATTTTATAATAACAATTTCATTTTTTTCGATATAAAAATGTTACCATTGTAAAAATAATTAATTACCATAATAAAAGTAAAATTTTGAAAAGGTTTAAAATTAAAAGATAGAAGTATAACATACCTAAAAAGTACATCATTTAAAGGGTGGTTAAGGTGTGGCTCAACCCTAAATATCCTATTCAGCATTAATTATATTCCAAATTCATGGAATTTAATTCCACCTCTATATGGTTTGATTTTAATAAAAAATAATCAATAAATTAATCACTCGAACCCACCTCTCCTCATGTATAAATAACAACATAGACTGTTGACATAATAAAAAGTTCATTTTCAACTGAAAAACCAAATATTGACAAAATGTCTGATATGAACTTAAATAATTGTGTAATTTTTATAGCATGGTAATAAGTGATATAAAAGGAATAAGAAACATGAAAAATGTTTTCGAGGAAGTAGAAATTAACCTAATTTTATTATTCGAAGAGATAAAGAACTCACATGATGAATAAGACTCGTGGTAAGATAATTTCATATTCCAATTTTCCTTATTTGGGTTAAAATTATACTTCTTGATTCTGTAGTGCTATGATTATGTGGTGAATTACTTTTGGATTGTTTATCTTGTATTTATAATTTCTTTGTTTGTATGTATACTTAATACACATAATCGATCTCTTTTATTTAAAAATGATATTTGTAAGGGACTTCATTTCAATATTCTTTAATTGATGGATTTCTGGATAATATTCATCTTTTTATTTTATTATGTTTACATACAACCACTATGTGGTTTCATATCTATATTTTTTTGTACTAATGTTAATTACAATTTTGGTAAATGTATTAATTCAAGGAGATTAAGATTTAAATGTTCAAACTAGTATATGACACCTTAAATGTTTAAATATTTAAGTATCAAATTTTACTTCCTGATATTAATTCACGTATTTATTTATATGGATACAAAATGATTATACATGAAATTTTATTTCTATCTTTTAAAGGTTTTCAAAATTAATATTTTAATACGAATAATTTTACTTTCTTTAAAAATAATAAAAAGAATTTTTTTCAATGATATCTCCAAAAACAACTTCTCTATCACCATAACCATTATTTGGTTTTTTTATTTCTCTATAAGCCTTAATGTTTTTAAAAGGAAAGGAAATTACTTATTCCCTTTATGGGTGTTTTGGAATTTAAAATGGTTTTTAAAAGGTATTGATTATTCTAATATCTTGAAATGAATTCTTTTGATTGCAAATGATATCTTAAGAGTAAAATGTTGATAATTATAATATTTTATATGTTATTATTATACAATGGTACTTAGACATTTGAAGAGTGGTTATTTGATAAACTATAAATGTTTGGTAATATAATAAACCAAATGTGGGTAGTTCTATGATAAAGTAAGGATGGGTGGTAATGTTATAACCTCTAATGCATTGGGTATGAAAGTCAGCCATATGGATATTCCATTTGTAATAGTGATATGTGTAGAAGTCAACTCTATGGTTATTCCATTTAATTATGATTATGTTTGAAGTTACATTTATATGTTATACGTGCTTTTTATGGGTGTTAGGGTAATATTTTGTTTGAAAAAATTATAAGCAATGAGCTTATATTTAGTGAATAATATTTAGTACATCTTAAAGAAGAAAAGTATTACTTTATAGTATACATGTTTTTTCAAGGCTAGTAGTTTTCCTTCTTTGTGTATCCCTTAATGATATTTTTATGATCATCCCTTGTTTTAAAATTTTTTTCATAGGATTTAAGAGAGGATAATGACAAGGATGGAATCAATGGAAAAGTAGTGATGTTTCAACATAAAATGAAACCATGATTATTTTTAAATTTATTTTCTTTATAAAAAATAGATAGTGAGTAAAAGTGTTTAATTTTAAATATTTAAGTCGTCATGTATGAGTTATGGCCTAATTACCTAAATCTATAAACCAAAAAAGATCCACAATGTGAATTCTTGACATAAATCAAGATTATGTAATGCTTAAGGCTGGGGGCTTATAGGTATAATGTGATCTGATTTAGTTAGCCTATAGATTAAAAACCATATAGCATTTTTCATTCAAGGGGTACCTAGAAACCTAACCAAAAATTCCATATAAATCTCATCCCACTTCCATGATAGGTAGATGAATAATTCCCAATGTTCTCTGGTGCTGATATAAAGTTTTTTGGAAGATATAACAATGAGAAAAAAAATTCAGCTATGTTATGCCTCATACCTGGCCACAAGAATGATTGTCACATTTCATAGAACATATTTTTGGTTTCTGGGTTCATAGTGCATTGGGAATTATGGAAACCCCCCATCACAACTTTTCTCACTAAAAAGTGTACAACATAACATTTTCAGAAACATAGGATACCCTTTGTGGTGAATGTCCTCTTAACAACATCCCCCACCATTAAGAGAGTTCCTAAGTTTATGGAATTCATCATCATGCAATTGTTACAGAATAATCATCTTGAGAAGATAATATGTCAACAAAACACTTTTCAAGACAACACAGAGCCCTATTTCCTAATATCCTATATGAAAATATGATGAAATGTCCATCACGTTCCACTATTTTGATTATTCTTTAACATCATGGGTCACAAGTCTTATACTTAAGTCATTAACAATGACATTCCATTTCCTCGTTGTATGGGAAATATTGAAATCAAAAATAGTTCTAGTACTCATCCATAGTCCTTTGATAGAGATTCAAATATTTTTATGGATGATATAACTCAGGCTGTTGTGGTTAGAATACATAGAAAACTGTTCTCCATAATTGTAATGCATCTAACTAATTTGTCCCTAAATCATGGCTCTTGGTTCATTATCATGGGTTATAGAATTATTCTCATGATGAATAAGCTGTTGAGAACATATAATACCACATTACCACCCAGTTTAACAAAATAACCAAAGCCCAAACCAGATTAATCATAAAAGATAACATCAACCCACTTAGTCCCATAGAGGGTCAACACAAATGTAGAAGTCAAAATATGTTTCAAATCAACAAAATAACTCAAAAAAATCAACCCAAAAAACCTCACTCCTTTCTAAGTATGAGTGCTTATTAGGATTCCAACTTCGATAAATCCTCTAAAACCCAGTGATAATACCCCTCTGAACCCAAGAATATATGAGTCCCAAAACATTATGTAGCTTATCACATGTCATAATGGATATCACCTTACCATGAACCAATGAGATAACACTTTCAGAGACCATGTGTGATAATAACATCACATTCTAAATTAGGAAATCACATTTTCATATCATGGAATAATGTTGGTGATTTAAGAACATTTCTAAAACCTCTCTCAGATGAAGCACATGATACTCCTAAAATAGGAAATAGCTATAATTTCAACTACAAAGACCTCTAATAATTTATAAAGATGTTCATGGAATATCAGGTTCACAAAATACATAAATACTATAGAAGCATTGGTTAGACCAAATAGCATGGAAATATAATAATAATATCCCTAACTAATTCAGATGTTGGTTTTTTGAATATCATGTCATTTTATATTCAAATTATTATAACATGATCGAAGATAAATCTTAGAGAAGCACTTATCCCCATTGAACTAGTCAAATATATCATCAATCCATGGTAATAAAAAAAAATTCATTACCATAAATTAGTTTATATTCTAATAAAAAACACTTAGGAAAAGTATTCCATCATTATTATTAGTAAATAGAATAGGCCATCCTCATATTGACACACTCGAGTGTATAAAACCTTTCTCTAATAGATAGTCTAGCTAAGTATTAAAATCTTTAATTTTTGTTGTCTCCTTGAAAAAAAAAGGAATGTACTCGGTTTGATTATTAGAAAAAAAAATTTAATATAAATCTCTACCTCTCATACGAAAGGAAAACAAGAGAAATCAGAAGGAAAAGTATTAGGAAAATCGTCATAATCTGGAGGAAGATCATAGCTCAAAGATTCTTGTTAAAAATAAAAAATATTAGTCGATATAAATAAGTGAGATTAACTCATACAAAATAAAATAATTTGTAATGATGAAGTTATAGTGATGGTATATCTCACAATTTTCGGACCTGTATCAGCTTCCTCTAGAGACTCTTATATTTTGTGAAGAAGCTTCATTCTGGATTCTTGTGGATGGAACCCCTTATATATAAAATAATCTAAGTGCAATGTATTAATTTTAGGTGTATATTATCCCATTAAACATCACCCATAAAAAATGAAATGGATGAATTTATTAAGGTTTCTTGAGATACCACAAGAATTACTGATATTTGGTTCCTTACATCAAACATGCCTCAAATAACCACCCTTTCCACACATGAACTAGGTATAAAGGACACCTTATTTCAATAACCACAATGATACTCATCACACATTTTCTTCACATTAAAGAAACTCATAGAACCACTACTAGGAGAAAAAGAAACTCCTGACAACCCTAACATACCAGCCAGGTCAAGCTTAATAATCAAAGACCAATCGAGAATGTCATTGTAAGAAGTGAGCTTCAGAAAGAAAAACTGAGAAAAAATATCCATTCAAAGAAATATCTCAAACCATCGAGTCCTCATATTCTAATTTAATACAATATTAGGCACAAACTGAACATGATTGGCCGAGTGGTTCACATACTCCACCACAGTCCTTCCAATATATTTGAGTTTAAAAAATCCATATTCTTAGCCAAAACCATTGACTCGTGATATATATGATCAGTGAAAATAATCATAACATCCTTATAATATAAAAATTCATTCTTTTTCGTTTCCGCCATTAAGTCCCACCATCTTCTGCTAGGTCCCTCTAGCTTGAAGGTGGCACATTTCACCTATATTATATTAGGAATTTCAAAGAAATCAAATAGAATATCGATATTTCTTAACTAATCTATATCCTATTGATGATAATTAGATACATGGAACACTAGTAGATTCTAGCATAGAAACTCTTTATCATGATTACCAGAGTCATACCTCTGTGGTTCCATAATTATAGCATGAATAGGAATGAGTGCTAGTGCATATCCCATAGCATGGAGAACACACATAATAATAATAATAATGTTCTGTACCATGGGAGGATATTATCATTGTCTTCCACCATTATCATTCTCATGGGTACTATTCACATGTATTCTTTGAGGAAATATGTTAAAAAGAATTATCAATAAATATTGAATACATCAAAAGATTATTCAGATCAACAAAACAGATAAGAGAAATAGGAAAAACTAATCCCATCAGATAAGATATCAATAATTTTATTTCAACCTATCCAAATCCAAAGAAGGTAATAGAATATCACTCAACCAAAATATCCATCACAAAACCTTTCCTAAACCACCAATTGTTACTTAAATAATGATTTGATGACATATGGTCTGGAACCCACTCGTAACTACCTCCAAAGTCCCAAAAAGAAATCCAAATCTTGATACTGACATCAAAGAATGATTCTAAACATCCCTTTGATACCACATTAATATCTTGGATACCCGAGTACCTTGATACCCAAGCTGACAGTGACATATCCAAAAGGTAATTATCGATACCCATGGCTTGGAGACTAGTAACTATAATCGTAAAAGAATAATAGGGAATGTATTTACCACAAAATAGTAGAATATAAAATACAAAAGTCATCATGTTCAACACTTAAAAAGTATAAATTACCAAAAAAACAATAGTTTTAACAAATCCAAAATAATTTCTTCATAAAATTTCAATATAGAAATCCAAATATCCCAAGATGACAGCAACAACCCACGGTCCAATGGATCAATAACATCCACCACCTCCATGTGGAAATTTAACTTTTCTTAGACATAGTATAATAAAGTCTGAAAATTCATGAGTGAAACAGTAGTGTGTGAGATACAAAGCCCAGTGGGGTCACTCTAAGTGATCCATAATTAATAACATAACAATTTACCATTACTTCTATCAACATAAATAAAATAACGAATGAAATTTCATTTTCATATTTCAAACTGAAAAATGATTTCATTTCAAATAGATGGAATATATATCAAAAAACATTCAAATAGAATTAAATTAACATTTTATATCATTAATAAAATATCTCAATATTCAATAGCGGGTTTATCAAGTCAAACAACTCATACTAATGAAAGTACCATGTAAGAAATCATTGTGGTAAGTTAGTTTATTAGGTAATTTGATCATCACATATCTTATAGTGATCATGGATCAATTCATGTGAATATAGAAAAATAAACCCCAATAGTTGAACACATAATGGGTTTTCTACACCATAATAGGGGAACCCATAATGGGAAATCATGTCGAAGTTATTTTAGTAACAGTTGTCATCATAAATCTATTTTAAGGGAGGAAAGGTCCTAGCATGCTTTTAGATGTTACCACTAACTACCTGGTCCAACATGTTCTTTAATAGTGAATCAAATTAGAAATAAAAAGCAAAACTATCTTAAAATACAATTTCCCAAATTAAATTTTCAACATGAATTTTCCATTTCAAAACCAACTCATATTTTTTCATCATTTCAGGCCATTCCAAACCACTTTTCAATTTTATAAATGTTGTTATAATCAACTTCAAATCATTTAATCCTAATGAGTTCCAAATCAAGACATCAATTTTCATAAATCAGCCCCCAAAATTTAAATTCCATCCTAATTGGTGTTTTTATCAATTTCAATTCCCCTTTCAAATCAAGAATCAAATAATTTTATTTCCATGTTTTAAAATCAATTAAAAACTCATTTATATTTAATCTAGAAATTCATGGTATCAATTTTAGGGAAAAGAATTATGGAACCACCTACCTCTAATCAATGATCACTAATTGGCTCTTGAAACATGATCCACCATTGAAGAATGAATGTATCAGAGATCTAGAAACACAACCTAGAAATAATATCCAATTCAACTGTGTTTAGATTCATCTAATATGTGGTGATCCACCAAAATCTTTGGATGAAGGTAGGAGTGATCAAAATAAATTAAAATATAGAAGAACCACATACAAAAAAGGGATCATATAATCCACCAACATTCATATTTTCTAAATAAGGGGTTTGGAGGTGCAAAAAACTCTTCTAGAGAGCCTTCTCGGCCATATAATTCATGTTAGGGATAAGTGAGTATATTAGGTATTTAAACAGGGGACCATGAATTTTAAAAATATTTTTATGAATAAAATAAACCCACATGAATGATTTTATATAGGGGTCAAAATAGTTATAAAAATCATGCACCCTTACCATGCACCCCCTTTAGACCTATCGTCCAAGGCACACAGTTTCTCCTAGGTTGGCACACTATTTTTCAAACTGTGCACCAACCATGAAAACATTTTGAAAAAATCATAATTTTCACTGATAAAACGTAAACTACTTAGCTAACATCAACTAATCATTGTATTCCTATAAAACTTCTTGAAAATAATAAAACCTAAAGGTAACTTGTTGTATCTATATCATACTTACATTGTATCTTTCACAACTATGTATGGAGTAACCTTCATGGTTATGTTTGGAATACCAATCATATTATATTCCCTAAATCTATTAGGAGAAGCCTTAATATTTACCTCCATCACATTACCCAATTCATCAGAGTGATATCTCGGGCTCGGCACCACTACGTTTATCATGGAACCAACAATATACAAAAACAATGTCAAAGAACTATATCATAATCATAAAACATAAAACAAGCATAATGGAAAGATAAAATTTCCACATTACAATCACAATATATCATTTCAAGATATTGACATAATCAATGCTTTATTACAATAATTTTCAAAACCAAAATACATAAAAAGGTTATATGGTATTTTTCACCTTTTAAAAACATTAAATCTTGTTAAGGAAGCCAAATATCAAATAATGATCTTGGTGGAAGAAAGGTCATTGTTTTTGTGTATGCTAAAAAACATTACTTTTTTCATTTAGTAAAACGTTTTGAAAAAAAAATCCATTTGAAAACCATTGAATTTAATTAAAAGAAAAATGGTATAATTATACACCATATAAAATAAGGTCGTGTATAAAACAAATATGCTTAAATGAAAGGATATTGAGATGAAGTCCCTTATAAATATCGTATCATTAGATTAAGGATAAATCATTGACATAATTAAGTGTGAAAAATATAAATAAACCCAATATAAGTCGATATTAAGTTTAAAACATTCATAATTCATTCACACATATTGTTGGAAAAACAATATCAATGACATGAATATTTTACTCAATGAATGTAGATTTAATTAAGATTTCCCTTACAAAGAACATATAAATGTTTTAAGAAGTTATCAATGGGGTGACTGTGTGTAAAATAGTATATACACACAAATGGAAGTGGAAAATAAAACATAAAAAAGTAAACATTTATTCCACATATAATCATTTCATAATATAATCAACGAAGCAGGAGTAAAACCCAATGAGTGTAAATTGAGTTTAGAAATTCCCTTACAAATATCATTTTATTAATAATATGGATCAATTTTTTGTATTCACTATAAATACGCATAAATAAATTATAAATACATGATATTATATCAAAATTTATTTCTCAAAAAATCATATCATGACATAATCAAGAAGTATAAGATTAACCCAATGAATGGAAATAAGGTTAAGAAGTTCCCTTACGTTAATTCTGACTTGTCTCGTTCGTTCTTTATATTCCTGAATAATAAACTTAGGTTAATTTATACTTGATTTGTAACCTTTTTCAAGTTTAATATTCATTTTCTATCACTTATTACAATGTTAAAAAAATTAAATAATTATTTATTTTTATATCGGTCGGTTTGTCGATATTTGTTACCTGAATCGAAAACGAACTTGTTTGATGTAAATCATCCATGTGGTCAAAATTCCATCATCTAAAAAATATTATTCATGATTTAAATATCAAAAATATCCATTATATATGTATTTCATAATATTCTATAATATTTGGAGATAATAAATGAAATGCATTATTCATGGAGATGGTAGGTCGTACGTATACTTGAACACTTCTTTCATTACTTTGTCATATTAAAAACAATAATAAATTTATATAAATTTATATTATAATACTATTATTTTATTTATTCCATGTATGCCTCATAGTTTTAATTAGGCCATCCATAATAAGTTCCATGTATAGCATGAACGAGTCATATCACGTTGAGG
Source organism: Viscum album (assembly GCA_963277665.1). NCBI lineage: Eukaryota > Viridiplantae > Streptophyta > Magnoliopsida > Santalales > Viscaceae > Viscum > Viscum album. The sequence continues at coordinate 230,227,894 of OY728162.1, forward strand.
GGGTGGTAGTCCACACTTCCTCAGATGAAATTATCATATTTACACATCATGGAAAGCATAAAAGTATGTTGTATATAAAAATTATAGAAGAATAGAGAAAATATAAATATAATATATATCATATATAAATATAGTTTCATTATAATGGACACCATGAGAGGTGGTAGTGGAAAATTGATCAATCATCGTATTGTGATGCAGTAGTTCACTGTACATAGAAACAGTATGTCTGTATCCACTAGATGAAGGTGTGTGTAAGTTTTGTTAGAATCATTCACATATAAACATCCTAGTGTATATTGGATACTATTTTATGTAATCAAATAATAATAAGAGTATATTTTTTGGAGAAGTAAAATAAAGTAAAGTAACTTGAAAGAATATGTTACCTCTAAATCGGGTAACTTCTTTTGATTTGAGCCCAAAGGCTTTATTGAATTTCCTCTTTCCAAAGGCAAGGATTCTAGGAGTAAGGTTGGGATGTTGGAATATTATTTGAGTATAAGTTTTATGATACATGCATCTTGAGAGGTGTGAGTAAGTGAGTAGAGTTGGCTTCCTTTTATAAGAGGGAGGAGGGGCACTTTAGGAAAGTCTTGAAATATTATTATATTAAAAATTCAATTTCGATTATAAATGGTCAAAAACTCATTTAATTAGAATATAATTTGATTTTTGTTCAAATATCCTTCATCAAATAATTTTTATACATGTTTTAAATATTTTTTTATCCATATCATTTTAGTTTAACACTTATTTTACACTTTCTAATCTTATAGTGATATCATGTTATTTAAATATTTTGGGTTAATATAATTACATATCATCTCAAAATACCCAAAAAAGTATTTTATGACATATTTTTACTTATATGAACCATTTTTATGAATCTTATACTTTTTTGAATTTAATATCTTTTAATAAACTATTTTATATTTTAAGTTATGAATTATGTCATTTTTTGACACTATTCATACTTAGACTTTTTTAAAAATTCATAACATGATTCCTTTAAAGAAACATTAAATAAATAATAACATGTTATTTTCACATATATAATTCTATTATGAAATTAATTATGTCAAATCATATTTATTTTAAAATTTATAATATCATTTTTTTGAATCCTTTATTATTGAAGAAATCATTGCATCATCATTATGTCATAATTAAATTTATTTATTTAATGTATAAAAATTATAAATAAAATATCATGATGTAGTAAATATTTTTATATTTCTAATGAATATTTATAGTCATATATATTAGTCATATAAACCTATATTAAAATTTATTTAGTAAAAGATACATGTTTATGTTATATTTCCCTTTTTATTAAATGAAATATTATAAAATATCATTTTCACACCCAAGTGGAACCCAAATGCCAAAGGATCAGCCTATGGTTTCTCATGGTCAAATATATATCATCAAATAGGATTTAGACAAGTTTTATTATAGTTTTATATTATTATAATATTATTATTTTACCCTTGTTTCTCTGATTTACCCTTTAACCATGGAAAATAAAAAATAATTACTGAAGTTACTATTTATAATGTATAAAAATAAAAGGTAACTATTTACACAATTTGTACATTATAATTCCAAATATGGAATCCATTTTTACAAATTCAAAACATATAAATTATACTATTTAATTTAAAATTAATTCTCATTGTCAAAAACCAGAAAGAGGGTTTTTATGTAATAAAAACTATCAAAATATTGACATGTGTTTATATCCAATTTAGATGTGAAATTACTTACAATGACCAACATTGGATTAAATGATAAATATATATTCCATTTATACATTAAACCCACTAAATAATATTATTTAACCATATAAATTATATCGATGGAAAATTTTGTTTTCAATTAAAATTTAACATATTTTTACTCTTCATCAAAACATGATAGTTATCAGAAAAATATAAAAAATTCATCAAAAGGAAAATTTGATGTACTGATTCTAAAGAAGAGTTTAATTTTTTTAGTAATAGATCATATAAAGGTGTAAAAACAAAATTTAAATAGGGTTATCCATCAAAAGGAGGTAAAACTATATTTTTAGAAAAATGCTTATTTTTTCCCAAAAAATGAATTTGTTCACATATCATATCTAGAAAATATATAAGATAATTTAAACCATTAAATTAGATATATAGAATTTTTTTTCATTAAATATGTAACGCCCCGACCCCAGTTAGCTAGAGTCGGTGCATTATTATGTAACATTGGCATGATCACAAAAGATCAATTCTCAGAAGACCGATTAGTTTAGTAGCCTTAGAAACACTAGATACATTCATAAATGTTACATTACATTATAAAGTGAAAAAACTACAATAACATGGTCTCCATAGTCCCCAATCATATCCCCTTCAGACTATCCTTATAGGTCAGTCATAAAATATTTCTTCACATCCTGGAAAAAATAAAACATAGAAAGGGGTGAGCTCAGAATCTCAGTAAGGATAACAATATAGTGGAAGCTTTCATAAATAAAAATAAGCATTTAAGGCAATGTATAACTAAAAAAGCCTTTTAAACTTGTACTTCAGCATAATATGGAAACATTAAAATGAAATAATTCCATTTACTTATTCACAGGGATATTCTACTCATCAAATAATCACATGCAATATCAATAACCACTTTCATAATGATGGAATACATAATGTCGGACTATCATAAAAACGTAGCCAAGGCCTCGTGCCAAGACTAAAAATAAGATTTTGTCAAAGCCTCGTGCCAAGACACTATTATGTCTCATTAGACCTACTGATGCATCGAGGAGCTATAGTAGGCTCCACCCGTCACATATTAAGTCCAATTCATTCTTCATATGAATAGGTTTAAACATATCATAAACCATAACATAATCGTATCACATAAAACATGCATAAAGGAAACATAAAATTTCCACATTTTAATCAAAAGATATCAATACAACACATTGATATAATTAAAATATTATCAAAACCATTTTTAATAGAGAAATAAATGAAAATTAAAACTTGGTATTTAATTTCCATTTAAAAAAAGTTATGGCTTGTAGAGGAAGCCGAAACTCAAATAATGGTCACAACGGCGGAGAAGTCGTTGTCGCCGCATATGTTTGAAAAAAACATTCCCTTTTGTTTTATAGTAAAACACTTCATATAAAAAGATTCATTTTGAATAAACGTAAAATTCAAAGGGGTTTATACACTGTATAAAAGAAAGTTGTGTATAAAACAAAATATACCTCAATGAAAGGAGATTGAGACGAAGTCCCTTACCTCATGTCCGACATGACCCGATCGTTCTTTAATCTCCTGAATAATAAACTATAGTTAATCTCTAATTGATTAAGAACCTTATTCAAGTTAATTAACCCTTTTATATCACTTATTACTATGTTATGAAAATTATGTAGTCATTTAAGTTAATAACGGTCGTTTTGTCAATCTTTCGTGCTTGAGTCAACAATAAACATCATATAATTACAAGTTGTTTATGTGGTATGACATCCATTATCTCCATAATTATATTCATGATGTAGATATCATATATATCATATATATCCATTATATGCATGCATTTATAAAATTACATAACATTTAGAGGTAAGAAATGAAATGCACCGTTCATGGAGACGGTAAGTCGTACGTACGCATGAACGTTACTTTCATTTATATTTTGTATTTAATGGATTGAAATCATAATTATATAAAGTTATATTATAATTAAAGTATAATATAATATATAATATCATTAACTCCATCCTTTATACGTCCCACGTATGGCATTAACGATTTAAATCACTTTGAGGGTGCGGTAGTCTGCACTTCCTAAAATGAAATTATCTAGTTTACCCATAATGGAAATCATAAAGTTATGCCATAAATACAAAATACAGGAGCATAAGGAAAACATAAGTATAATATATATCATATATAGAAATATTTTAATCATAATGGTCACCATGAGAGGTGATAAAAAAATATTGAACAATCATCGTTTCGTGAGGCAGTAATTTCCCACCCACAGAAACAGTATGTTCTTTAACCATTAGACAAAGGTGTGTGTAAGTGTAAATAAAATAATTCTCATAAAAACATCCTAGTATATTTAAGATACTTGTTTTGTTACAAAATAATGGAATAAAAAGATTTTATGGGTTGGATAAGCAAAATAAAACAAAAGAACATAAGAGAAGACACTACCTTAAAATCGGGTAACTCTTTTGATTTGATCAAAAGGCTTCCTTGGGAAAACTTCTGCCCAGAGTGAGGCTTCCTGTAGTAATAGAGGGAAGTTGAGAGAGTATTTGGTCAGATTTTGGCCGAGCCAAATGGCTTTTATGTTGTGAATAAGGTGGTAGAGGTGGGGGCCTTTTATAAGAGGAGAAAAGGGGCACTCTTGGAAAGTCATAAAATGTTACATTATTATGAAATGATTTTCGAATTTTAAAGGTCCCAAAATGATATATTTCCAGGATAAGGTGATAAGGGTTCTAAAGATACCCATAAAATAGGTTTTAGACAAGTGTAAGTCTTAGATTTTACATTATATTTTCATTTTTTTAATTGTTCATTAATGAGGTAATCACAGCATTATCATGGTGTCGTAAATAAATTTATTTATTTAATGTCTAAATATTATGAAACAATTACCATGATGTAAGAAATATTTTTATCTTACCAATAAATATATATAGTCGAAAATTTTACTTATATAACCCCATGTATTAATTATTTTAGTAAAACAACACATGTTTGTGACAATTTTATTTTTACTTTAAATAAAAAGTTATTAATGTCATTTTCTTACCCATGTGGCTCCATGGGGTCCCCAGGTTGACCCATGGATTTTATTGGTACGCCATGACTCATCCAATAAGGGTAGGAAAATTTTAAAGGTAATTTAATATTATTATAACATTATATTTACCTTAAATTACACTAATTATCTTTAATCGCGATTAATAAAACTTAAAAGTTACTATTCACCAAAAAATTATTTTCATCCCATTGAACCACATTTTACTTAATAATGAAAACAATGTATGTAGGATTTTTTAAATTCAATTCACAAAAGTGGTAAAGTTTCATTTAAACAAAGAATTTGTTTTTTAACTACCACTTAGTGGTTTCACTATTCATCAAAAATTGAAGTTTCTCATAACAATACAAAAAATCCACCCTAAGCTATAATTGATATTTCGAATTTGAAAATTATTTCTATTTTACAAAATTACAAACATATATGTTGCATTAATTAATTTTATAATTAATTCCCGTTGTCAATACAAATAGAGTGTTTTTAAGAAACAATATCAATCAAAAGATTGACAATTGTTTATTTCCAATTTCAAAGTGAAATTAATTCTAATGTCCACCATTTGATAAAATGGTAAAATTATATTCTAATTATACTATAAAACCACTCAATAGTATAAATTATCACTATAAATTATTTTGATTAAAAATTTTGTTTTTAAGTATTTTTCACTATTCATCGAAAATTGGAAGTTCTCAGACAAATACCAAAAATTCAACATAGGATAATTTTGATATTCTGTATCAAACAATGAAGTCCATTTTGAAATATAAAATTTATTTAATTTCAAAAAGTGGGTATTACTATTCATAAAGGCTACTTTGATTGGTCGCGGTGTGTTAGAATCTCGAACATGCGTACAATGCAAGCTTTTTCATTATTGAAAGAAAAGTGTACCATGGAAGCTTGGGCTGTTAAATTCTACCCTCCTTCAATAAATTTTTTCCTCACAGTTTGAAATTTTTATTCAAAAATAAAAGGTTGAAAGTAGAAAATACCTTTGTGGAAAACTCACATCGAAAATAGGGTTAATAAAAATATATCTTTAAAAGAATGAAAAAAAAGTACAAAGGTCACTCGAGATAGCCCATACTAGGATTCTATTTAAACATGGATGTGGAGGAGAAACAAACCATCAAGGTCTAATGGAGATTTTTAGAAAACATGATTAGGAGAAAGTTAACTACAAGAAAATCACAAAATTTTGATGGGTTAAATGGTCTTTGATTCCCCAGTAGGAAAAGTTAACCGAAATTTTTTTTTTTGGTTTACGTTACCTTTCATAAAGTGGAAGAATTTATTTATGAGATTTACTAAGAATGTAAGGAAATATACTTACTTGTCATGTAGACATTCATTTCTTACTAAATTTTTACCACAAACCCATCTTTCACCCCAAAAGGTAATAGAACTCAAAAGTATTCTATTTATCCTAACCATATAGGGTTCGAAAAATAAATTTATAATTCCTCTATCAGAACTAAAAAAAACTAAATTATACACTCCAGGGACTTCACGTAGTCTAGTGGTAGGTGTTAAATCCCAATCGCACTATGGTTGTGGGTTCGATTCCCACAGCTTTGTCTGATGTGATGGGCTGTTACACAGTCTGCGTGTTTTCCTTTTTATAAATATCCAAAATTAGCCTTAACAATAGTATCCAATGTAAAATATAATCCATTCCAACCTTTATAGTTATCCAAAATACCTATGTCCAGACTTTCTCTTAAAGGTCTCTAAATTCCAAAATCAATTGTAACATCAGATTCCCCAAACAAAGTAAAGTTTCTCTTATTGTCACATACTAAAAATATGATAACCTTCATCATATTAAAAACTTAATGAAAACAAAAACTACTATAGTACAATCCTTATATATATCACATTATTCTTATAGCAGTATATCATTGATACAACACTCAAATGACATAATTCTTTAATAAGAACATAAGAACTCTAATCATTCCCCCTCATCTGTGGTATTATCATAACTTGATTATTATCCAATAGCATCATTTGGGGTATACTCTGATGATTTGAACATTGGTTTGTGTAGTGTCCCTACTCCTTACAGATAAAGCATTGTACATTTGAAACCTTTTTCATACCTGTTCAGTCATGCACTTGGTGTCCTTTTTCTCCACACTTTTAACGAACTCCCATTCCCTTCAGGCAAGTTCCAAGCTGTTTCTTCCCATAGTTATCACATATTGGAAAATTCTCCTTTTCCCTCTTCCCTTTATCCATATTTCTCTCTTCCATCCTTTTCTTCTCTTATTTACCTTCAAATCCATAGGACTCAGAGAATTATTTACTTATCTTAATAACACATGATATTATTTCTTCATATGTTGAGAACACATGGGAGAATATTTCCCATCTAAATGTCAGCTTAATACTATGAAATATATGATCCTTCTTACTCTTTGGATCATACGTATTGCTGGAGTTCACATTCCTTCTACAGGGCACCATTTCTATACAATGGCATAAACTAGGTCAGTTTATGAATTTCAATGAATAATTCCAAACTTGTAAAATACTTAACGTAAATTGAACGATTTATGGATATAATCCATAATCATAAAGATGTTTTCATTGAGTAAGTATATACTCATAAACCCTTCATAATGTTTTTTAAAGAAAATTAGAATTATCCTAAGCATATCCCCTAGGAGTGTCGTAACAAGGAGTGCAGCAAGGCCAGTTGTCGTGCACCATTTCTCGTTCGAGTCCAGCACAAAGCAGTGTTTTTTGGGATTACCCCTAGGTACATATGTGCCAGAGCTGCCTCTACCTTCTCGTATCCAGAAAGGAATTTATTGCTCAGAAAATACAAAAAATCTATACTTTATCAAAATTCTAGGATGTTCTTCTATACTAATCCATAAAGTCTATCTTAGAAGTATGTTCTAAAATCAGATTTTATCTAAATCTACCTTCCAAGGTTAGTTCTAAACTGCCTCTGATACCAACTGTAACGCCCCAAAACCAGTTACCCAGAGTCAGTGCATTATTACGTAACATTGGCATGATAACAAAAGATCAAGTCTCAGAAGACCGATTAGTTTAGTAGCCCTGGAAACACTACAAACATTCATAAATGTTACATTACATCATAAAGTAAAAAAAACTACAGTAACATGGTCTCCATATTCCACACTCAAATCCCCTTCAGACTATCCCTACAGGTCAGTCATACAATATGTCTTCACATCCTGGGAAAAATACAACATAGAAATGGGTGAGCTCGGATTCTTAGTAAGGATAAAAATATAGCAGAAACTTTCATAAATAAACATATGCATTTAAGGAAATGTATAACTAAAACAAAAGCCTTTTAAACTTGAAATTCAGCATAATATGGAAAAAATAAAATGAAATAATTCCATTAACTTATTCACATGGATATTATTCTAGTCGAATAATCACATGAAATATCAATAACAACTTTCATAATGATGGAATGAATAATGCCAGACTATCATAACCATGTAGCCAAGGCCTCATGCCAAGACTACAAATAAGATTTTGTCAAGGCCTCGTGCCATGAAACTATTTTGTCTCATGAGACCTACCAATGCATCGAGGAGCTATAGCGGGCTCCACATGTCACTTATTAAGTCCAATTCATTCCTCATATGAACAGGTTTAAACATGTCATAAACCATAACATAATCTTATCACATAAAACATGCATAAAGGAAACATAAAATTTCCACATTTCAATCAAAAGATATCAATAAAACACATTTATATAATAAATATATTATCAAAACCATTTTAAATACCAAAATAAAAGAAAATTAAAACTTGGTATTTATTTTTCATTTAAAAAATTGTATGGCTTGTAGAGGAAGCCGAAACTCAAATAATGGTCATGGCGGCGAAGAAGTCGTTGTTGCCGCATACGTATAAAAAAGAAACATTTCCCTTTTTTAGTTTAGTAAAACACTTCATATAAAAATATTCCTTTGTAATAAACATAAAAGTCAAAGGGTTTTATACACCACATAAAATAAAGTTGTGTATAAAACAAAATATGCCTCAATTAAAGGAGATTGAGACGAAGTCCCTTACCTCTTGTCCGACTTGACTCGATCATTCTTTAATCTCCTAAATAATAAACTATAGTTAATCTCTAATTTCTTAAGAATCATTTTCAAGTTCATTATCCCTTTTATATCACTTATTACCATGTTATGAAAATTATGTAGTCATTTAAGTTAATAATAGTCGTTTTGTCGATCTTTGGTACATGAGTCAATAATAAACTTCTTATAATTACAAGTTGTTTATGTGGTAGAATATCAATTATCTATAGAATTAAATTCATGATTTAGATATCATATATATCATATATATCCAGTATATGCATGCATTTATAATATTACATAACATTTAGAGGTAAGAAATGAAATGCACCGTTCATGGAGATGGTTAGTCGTACGTACGCATGAACGCTAATTTCATTTCTATTTCATATTTAATGGAATGAAATCATAATTATATAAAGGTATATTATAATTACAGTATAATATCATATATAATATCATTAACTCCATTCTTTATATATCCCACGTATGGCATTAACGATTCAAATCACTTTGAGGGGGCGGTAGTCCGCACTTCCTAAAATGAAATTATCGTGTTTACCCAGAATGGAAATCATAAAGTTATGCCATAATTACAAAATACCAGAGCATAAGGAAAACATAAAAATAATATATATCATATATAGAAATATTTTAATCATAATGGTCACCATGAGATGAGATAAAAGAAGATTGAACAATCATCGTTTCGTGAGGCAGTAATTCGCCACCTATAGAAACAGTATGTTCTTTTACCATTAGAAGAAGGTGTGTGTAATTGTAAATTAAATACTTCTCATAACAACATCATAGTATATTGAAGATACTGGTGTTGATACAAAATAAAATAATAAAAATATTTTAAGGGGTCATAGAAGAAAAATAAAACAAAATAATATAAGAGAAGACATTACCTTAAATCGGGTAGCTCTTTTTGATTTAAGCCAAAGGATTACTTTGGAAGACTTTTGCTCAAAGTGAGCCTTATATGAGTAATAGAGGGAATTTTAGAGAGTATTTGGGCAGAATTTGGCCCAGCCAAATGGCTTTGATGTTGTGAATAATGTGGTAGATGTGGGGGCCTTTTATAAGAGGGGAGGAGGGGCACTCTTGGAAAGTCATGAAATGTTACATTGTTATGAAATGATTTTAGGATTTTAAAGGTCCCACAGTGATATATTTTTAGGATAAGGTGATAAGGGTTAGAAATATACCCATCCAATAGGTTTCATACAAGTGTATGTCTTAGATTTTACCTTATCTTTTCATTTTATTTAAATTGTTCATTAATGAGGTAATCAATGCATCATCATGGTGTCATAAATAAATTTATTTATTTAATTTATAAAAATTATAAAAAAAATTACCATTATGTAGGAAATAATTTTATCTTTCAAATGAATATTTATAGTTGAAAAGTTAACTTATATAACCCCATGTAATAATTGTTTTAGTAAAACAACACATTTTTGTGACAATTTTATTTTTATTTTAAATAAAAAGTTATTAATGTCATTTTCTTACCCAATTGGATACATGGGGTCTCCATGTTGACCCATGGATTTTCATGGTTGTCCATGACTCATAAAATAATTTTAGGACAAGTGTAAAGTTAATTTCATATTATTATAACATTATATTTACCTTAAATTACACTAATTACCTTTAATCGCGATTAATAAAACTTAAAAGTTACTATTCACCAAAAATTATTTGCATCCCATTGAACCACATTTTACTTACTATTGACAACCATGAATGTCATATTTTATAAATTCAATTCACAGAAGTGGTAAAGTTTCATTTAAATAAAAAATTAGTATTTTAACTACAACTTAGGGGTTTCACTATTCATCAAAAATTGAAGTTTCTCAAAACAATACAAAAAATCCACCCTAAGCTATAATTGATATTCCGAATTAAAAAATAATTCCTTTTTACAAAATTCCAAATAAATAACTTCCATTAATTAATTTTATAATTAATTCCCGTTGTCAAACCAAATAGTGTGTTCTTAAGAAACAATATTAATCTAAAGATTGACAATTGTTTATGTCGAATTTCATAGTGAAATTAATTCTAATGTCCACCACTGGATAAAATGGTAAAATTATATTCTAATTATAATTTAGAACCACTAAATAGTATAATTTATCACAATAAATTATTTTTATTAAGAATGTTGTTTTTAAGTATTTTTCACTATTCATCGAAAATTGGATGTTCTTAGAAAAATACCAAATATTCAACATAGGCTAATTTCGATATTCCAAATCCAAAAATGAATTCCATTTTTAAATATAAAATTTATATAATTTCCAAAAGTTGGTATTACTATTCATAACGGGTAATTTGATTGGTCGCGGTGTGTTAGAATCTCGAACTTGCGTACAATGCAAGCTATTGCATTATTGAATGAAAAGTATACCATGGGATCTTTGGGTGTTACAAAATAAAAATCCATAAAGAGTGATATGATTTTATAAACACAATTATTCTCTTTTTAAAAAGGTTTTAGCAGAAACACATTCTTTATATTCAATTGGTTTTTATTTCCATTTTTAATAAATTTGGTAGCTAATGAATCGTTATTTAAACATGATTAAACCATATTTTCATAATTCAGTTGATATTTTTCATTCCTTCCATTCCAACATCTAGGTTATAATGGTAACATTTAAATAATAATATTTAGTTGTCCGTTTAATCTCAATGTAGCATATCATGTATTCTTTTGAACATTGTATTTATTTCTTAAAACTCAGGATGTTATATCATTACCCAATTTTGGAAATTTCATCCTCACACTTTTAAGAAATATAATGGTAAGTTAATTGAAAATCCCATATCAGAAAAAGGGTTAATAAAACTATCACTTTAAAAGAAAGAAAGATAAGTAAAAAGGTTACTAGAGATAACATGTACTAGGATTCCATGTCGGAAAACATGGATATGGAAGAAAAGCTAAGTGTCAAGTTATGATGGAGAGTTTTAGAAAAAATGATTAGGAGAAAGTTAACAAATAGAAAACTATAAACGTTTGATGGGTTAAACGTTCTTGAATTTCCCTATAGTAAAAGTAAATGGAAAATGTTTTTGTTTTAAGGTCATTTTTATAATGTTGATGAATTCTTTTAATACATAGAATAAGAACATAAGGAAACATACTTACATGGCATGTAGAGTTTCATCCTTCACAAAATATCTACCACAAACTCATATCTTCTCCAAACGATGAGTATTCAAGATGAATTGGTCACACCTGAAGTGCTATAATCAACTTCTTGAGATTATCATAATCCACAAAAGATGAACTATATATTTCATCTATATTTGAGCATTAACCTGAGACCATTACGGTTTAAAAAAGATCATATAATACCCCAAACATAATATTCTTTTATAAAAATAAATACTACTAGTAATCTCTAAAATTCCACAAACTATACCCTAAGTTAAACAAAGAACATTCAATAAAAAATTGTTTGTTAAAATTATTCAAAATAATCCAAACTAAATTGAAACCAAATATTTAAAAGGATTGATCACATAGTCTTCGGTGATAAATCATAACATTTTTTTCCAAATAACACCAACCACTCTTAAAGTCTCATACTGAAAAGTAATTAACCAAATCACATATTCTCCAAGACAGGTTAATCATTTCAATAAATAATCCAAATCCCCATATATCCACAATAAAAAACATATATTCTTCCAAAATACTATTAAATCATTACTCCTCAAATGAAATCCAACTGTATTATATTTTCCTTAGGCATGTATTGTTCCCAAAAGAGCAAACTTCTTCAAAAATAACATTTATCACATAACCACGAAATGATTTTTCTACACTAAGGATATCCATTTGATAAAACATTAGTTCCCAAAATCAACTTATTCTTGATCCATAAAATCATTTAACAAAAAAACAAGTCATACTAAGAAAGGACTTCTTTTAGGCCATTGTAGGAAATAAATCAAAGTCACACATTAGTTGTGGGTTAGATTCCTACATCTTTGTCCGATGGGATGGGTTGTCACACGGTCTATGTGTTGTACTTTTTCAAACAATATATAATTTTAAAACATTCCCAAAATTGAGATAAATTCTTCAAAAATAACCATAACATATTTTAATCTCAATGGTTATCTCATACCTCACATTTTACCTCCCAAAAAGTAATAACCCATAATTTCCTCAAATTCAAGGATCATATAAACCCTAATGGTTTTGTTATAACTATATCCAGAAAAGAAAATATAATTCTTCCCCAATTAAATTTTTTTAATAACAAACTTAAGGGGTAAAAATACTAGAAGTATTTTAAAGTAATCTCATCATTAATACATTTAAACATATCATCATCCATAGATCCCACATAACTCTTCACTTCCTAAAATATATACTTCTTAATCATCGAATATTCTTCATGATCATTTATCCAGTATTTTCAATCATTTTTTTTATACTTCTTTCCTACAAAAAATCATGCATAATTTCCTAAGATTCAATAATGTCAAAACACGAGCTAAGAAATAATCCATACCTTTAATAGGTTATTTTCAGTTTCATTATATTCAATTAGAATGGAATTAGGTATTGGTAAACTTGTATTTGTATTGTCCTACTGATCCAATTCCTAAACATTCTTCTTAGGACATTTATTTTCATAATGACCATGCACACCATGTTTAAAACATTCAATTGATCCCCCGAAAATAACTTTTTTCCCTTTACTAGAGTAAACTGAGCGCTTCCTTTTTCAATGGCTGGTTATTGCTTTATGACCTTCATTATAACATCTATAACATATTCACATCCCTTTGAAACATTTTCCTATGTATTTCTTTCCCCATCCCTCACACATAGGTTTTTCAATATACTTACCTTTGTGATTATTACCATAACTTCTATAGGGATTCATTTCACACATATATGATGCCTTAGAAAAATCACCAAGGTTCAAGTGGTCAATCATGACTCCAAATAGTTTTTTAATAATAACCACAAGAGATCTCATTATAGCTCTAATTTCATTTATTTTCTTATTCAGAAAACCAAAATAATTTCCTTCACATCCATTATTACTTTAGTGCATTCTAGATCCATGCACTTACTGAAACCAAAATGGTCAGTGTGAGTATATTAGTAAAATCATCATATACTATCTTATGAGTAGGGTAAACACTAAGATATAAAAATTCATGTTATCTTAAACTCATTCAATTTATCTAAAATAACTATGTCTCTTTATAATATGCTAACCATTGTGGTTATATAAAACATGTCACTTATCCTTAAATAACACTCTAACCTCTAAAGTTATCTAAACCAAAATTTATACAGACTATAATTCCTCAGACATAAACATTACTTAATCTTTAGATATGTTAAAAATTCATATTAAGGACCTTTTTATGTTTGTATTTTTAGATAATTAGGCCACAACTATTACATTACATCTCAAAAATTAAAAAGTAGACACTTCTACTCTATCCATTTTTTCACAATAATAAAACTCCTTAAATAAAACAAGAATTATCTTCTTGATAAATAACTTCTTGAATTCTTCCTTTATCTTATCCTTCCTTATACCCTATGAAAAACATTTCAAAAACATAGGATGACCATAACAAATCTCTGTAGGTAATATAAAATAAGGAATAAAACTGTTAGTCCATGAATATTTAAAACCCATGAAAATGTTTTCCCAAAATCATACTTTTCACCCATAAAACATAAAGTACTTATCTTACATAATCTATTCCTAGGATTTCTTTAAAACTACATAGATATCATAAAAAATATAGGCAACTTATGGAATCCATATCATACTTACATTTTATCTTTTACTGCTACAAAGGCAGTAACCTTCATGGTTATGTTTTGAATACCCATCACAGTATATTCCATAAATCTATTAGGATAAACATTAAGATTTACCTCTATCACATTAATCAATGGATTGGAGAGCTAAATCAGGTTCACCCACCGTTATTTTATCACAGAACCACTCGTAAACATAAATAATTCCCAAGAACTATAACATAATCATAACAAATAAAACAAGCATAAAGTAAAGATAACATTTATACATTGAAATTAAAATATATCATTTAAAGATATTGACATAATAAATGCTTTCTCAAATACATTTAAAATACAAAAATATTTAAAATTGGTATATGGTATATATTTTCCTTTCAAAAAAATTACAACTTGTCAAGGAATCCAAATATCAAATAATGCTCGCTACGGCGGAAAGGTCATTGTCACTATGGACATTAAAAAGAAACATTCTTTTTTCATTTAGTATAACTCTTAATAAAAAAGATTCCTTTTGAAAATGGTTGAATTAAATTAAAAAGAAAAAGGGTATAATTATACACCATTTAAAATAAGGTCATGTATAAACCATAACACGCCTCAATGAAAGGAGATTGAGACAAAGTCATTTACAAATATTGTATCATTAGATTAATGATAAATAAATGACATAATTATGTTTGAAAAATATAATTATACCCAATATAAGTGGATATTACATGTAAAAAATTCATATTTCATCCACAAATATTCTTGGAAAAACAAAACCAATGACATGGATATTTAGCTCAATGAATGAAGATTGAATTAATTTTTCCCTTACAATGTTTGTATAAATGATATAATAATTTATCAATGGGGTTATTATGTGTAGTAACATTATATAAAAATAAAGAGAATTCAAATTTAAAACATAAATAATTAAACAGTGATTCCATAGATAATTGTATCATAATATAATCAAAGAAGTGTGTGAAAAACAAAATGAGTGAAAATTGAGTTTAGAAATTCCCTTATAAAGATCTTTTTTTAATAAAAAAAATATATTTTTTGTATTCACAATTAATGAAAATAAATCAATTATGAATACATGATAGAATATCAAAAGTTATTTCTCACATAATCATAGCACGACATAATCAAGAAGTAGAAAATTAACACAAAAATGGAAATTGGGTTAAGAAGTTCCCTTACCTTGAGTCTGACATGCCACATTCGTTACTTATATTCATATATATTAAAATTAGGTTAATTTATAATTTCTTTAGATACATTTTAATGTTTATTATTCATTTTATATCACTTATTTACATGTTAAAAAAATACATATTTATTTAAGTTTATATTGGTCGGTTTGTTGATAATCATTACTTGAATCAAAAATGAACTTGTTTGATGTAAATCATCCATGTAGTCAAAAGTAAATCATCTATAGAATATTATTAATGATTTAAAAATCATATATATCCAGTATATATGTATTTTATAATATTCCATAACATTTTTTGATAAGAAATGAAATTCATTGTTCATGGAGATGGTAGGTTGTACGTACACATAAACTCTACATTCATTTGTTTTTCAATTTAAAAGAATAATAATTAAATTACAAAAATGTAGTTCATAATACCAGTATTATATTTATGTTATGATTGTCTCATATTTTTAATAAAACCTTCCTTTATACATTCCATGGATAGCATTAGCGAGTCATATCACTTTGAGGGGGTGGTGGTCGACAGTTCCTCAAATAAAATTATCATATTTACACATCATGGAAAGCATAAAGGTGTGTTGTAAATAAAAATTACAGAAGAATAGAGACAATATAAATATAAAATATATCAAATATAAATAAATTTATATCATAATGGACACCATGAGATGTGGTAGGGTAAAATTGAGCAATCATTGTTTCGTGATACAGTAGTTCACCGTACACAGAAACATTATGTTCGTATCCATTAGATGGAGGTGTGTGTAAGTGTAGTTAGAATCATTATCATAAAAACATAATAGTATATTGAGTATATTGGTTTTTTATTTGATCAAATAATAAGAATATAATTTTTAGTGGATAAGGAAAATAATTGAAAGGAACATGAGAGAAGACATTGCCTCAAATTCCTGTAACTTATTTTGATTTGAGCTAAAAGGCTTTATTGAATTGCTCTTATCCCAAGGTAAGGATTATAAGAAGAAGGGAGAGATGTTGGGAGATTATTTTATAATAATTTTAATGATTCAAGGGGCTTGAGAGGTGTGATTATGTGGGTATATGTTTTGACCTTTTATAAGAGTGAGGAGGGGCACCTTAGGAAAGTCTTGAAATATTATTTTATTAAACATTCAATTTCGATTAAAAATGTTCCAAAACACTTTTAATTAGAAGATAAGATGATGTTGGTTTTAATAACCATCATTAAATAATTTTTAGACATGTTTTTAATATTTTTTTATCCTTATATTTTTTTAACACCTATTTTACCCTTTTAAATGTTACAGTGATGTCATGTTATTTACACATTATGGGTTAATTTAATTACCATATCATGTCAAAAGACCCAAAAAAAAGTCATTTATGACATATTTTTATTTATCTGAACCATTTTACTAAATTATAGATTTTGAGGAATTTAATATCATTTAATAATCTATTTTATATTTTAAGTTATTAATTATGTCAGTTTTGGGCACTATTCATAATTAAGCTTTTTATAAATTCATAAAAACTTGATCCTTAAAAAATATTTAATAAATCATAAGGATGATAATGGTTAGAAATATATCATACAATAGGAATAAGACAAGTTTTAGGGTAGTTTTATATTATTATAATATTATTTGTTTTCCCTTATTTACCTGAATTACCCATTAACCATAGTAAATAAAAAATAATTACAGAAGTTACTATTTATAATATCAAAAAATAAAAGGTACCTATTTACAAATTTTGGAACTTATTATTCAAAATATGAAATACATTTTTCCAAATTCAAACCATCAAAATTTTAGTATTTAATAAAAAATTAATTCCCTTTGTCAAACCAAAAAGAGGGTTTTTAAGAAATAAAAACTTTTAAAAGAATGATAAGTGTTAATATCGAATTTAAATATGAAATTACATCCAATGACTACATTGGATTAAATGATAAAAATATATTCCCTTAATACTTTACACATTAAATAATATTATTTAACCATATAAATTATCTCAATGGAAAAATTTGTTTTAAATTAAAATTTAGCATACTTAATATTAATCAAAACATGATAGTTATCAGAGAAATATCAAAAATTAATCCAAAGTAAATTTTTATGTTCTGATTCTAAATAAGAGGTTTATTTTGTCAAAATAGTATATATAAAGGTGTAAAAAATAAATTTAAAAATGTATCACTGTCAAAAGATGGTAAAACAGCATTTTTATAAAAATTCTTCTTTTTTCTGAAAAATTAAATTTCTTCTTATATAATATCAAGAAAACATATGACATGAATATAAAATATTACATTGTATATATAACATATTTTTTTCATTAAATAACAATCTATAAAGAGTGATATGATTTGATAAACACAATTATTCTCTTTTTTAATTGGTTTTCATAAAAACGCATCCTTTATATTCAATTCTTTTTTATTTCAGTTTCTAATTAATTTGGTAAAAATTGAATCATTATTTAACCATGTGTAAACCATATTTTCCTAATTCAGTTGATACTATTCATTCCCACCATTTCAATTGATAGGTTATAATGGTAAAATTTAAATAATAATATTTAGTTGTTCGTTTAATCCTGATGTAGTGTATCATGTATGTTGTTGAATATTGTGTTTATTTCTTAAAACTCAGGATATTATAGTGTGTGATTAGTGGATTCTAATATTCAGTATAATAGGAAGATAAGTTTTTATTTTTTTCTTTATTATTTGGTAAATGTAGATAGGATAATCTTATATTTTAAGACTTGGTAATAATCTAGTGCATGGGAGTAGATAACCCTTGTATATGAGAAAATATTAGTGCTCAGGGGTGGGATTATTGTTCATGTTGTTCATTTTTCACAATCAATTTATTTCACCTTAGGTGATTCACATGTTTTGTGATGTAATTGTTTTTTGATATTTCTAATCATGGCTTGGTATGAAAGGATTTGAGTATGAATGCATCATGATAGTCACAAAGGGATAAAAATTTATATGAAATTTTTATTAAAGGGTCATATTTATTATATGTGATATATTATTTATATGAACTATGAAATGAGATAAATGTAATATCTTATAAAATAAAAAAATTATTATGTAATAATAATTTACTTGTTATGACATGTATTGAGAGACCACGAGATCATGGTTTTTTTTTACATTTTGAGGTATAATTTAAGATTATCCTACGTTATATGGAGTTTGTATTTCTTCAAGAGAATATCCCTCATCATCATCATCAAATTGAGCATCAGAATGGAGGTAATCTGTATGCTCTTAATAAAACAAAACCAGATATCCAGGTGGCTTCTAAGTATCATATAAATATTTATTATTATGAAATATTCCTAAGGGTAATGAAATAAATTGGAATTAATATTGTTCACACCATTCCATTGATGGCTAAGATGATGGGAGAGTTTGGCTGTTTCATCTTCCTACATTCACTAGGGAGGGAGGCCCACAGGAAGTTGAGTTGTTGATTTATTCAGTCTATATAAACATCAAAAATCAGGTCAAACATGGATATAATAGGTGATTTATTCTATAAAAAATCTATTTGGATTAGTCAAGTGTCGGTGGGACACTTTTGGGAAAACTGGTTAGCAAGAGGAGTTATCCTGTTAGGAATTTGATGAAATTTTTTTGAGTTAATTATATCCTGAAATATTAAAGAATAGAAAGGAATGTGATTTATGAAACTGTAATAATAGGGATTGTTATTGATGGACCACATTGGATGATTCCCTGACCTACAACACTTTGGGACATCTTTAGTAGCTGATGAGGTAGGTAGAGTGATCTGTTTCTAGGATGGAATTCACAATGATATCAGGTCACAAGTGAATGGTTTTCACTTGAGTAGGTTTTAGGAAATGATGAATCAAGATCTCATAATAGATGGGAATATTAGAGAGGTCCCAAGAAATGTCTAGGCTTTTCCAATAGAGAGAACATGTAGGTGTTATTCATGATTAAATAAGTGATGATACTATAGTTATCACCAAGACCACAGTGGGAAGAGTTTTTAAGGCAGTGGGAATCAACCTTAGGACCATGTTCTATTTTAGTGTTATTAGTGTGGAAAGTTTAGTACTAAGAAGTGTCAATTTTTGTAAACATATTTGGGGTGATATTATTATAGAAGGTTGGAACACATGCATAGGTTTTATAGGGGAATGCGTTATCATTGCAGTGTAAGTGGATCAGGATTGGAACCATATTTTGGGTAGGAATGAGATACCCCTCAGTATATCGGTAGCTGGAGATTCTATGGACATTTATGTTAGGGTAGGGGTCATGGTATCCCAGTGTAAGAGCGACAGAGAAAGAAATGGGGAACAACAAAAGGGATTCACATTGATTACCATGGTAGAGAGGCATGTTAGGTGAATTCTATATAGTATACTCCAAAATTATTGGCTACAATAACTTCTACAATCAGAAGTACAATTATTTTATCATCTATTTATCATGGGTTTTTTTATATAGGGGTATAAAATTCATTTATTTCTGTAATTTTTTAAAAACTTTTTTAGATTGGGTTTAAAATTTTTTAATGGTATCTTGACCACTGAAAATCTATTGGGAGTGTGGTCAAAGAGTATCAAACATTTTAAGGTGTTATTTATAGAATTTTTTTTACCATTTCATTTTGAAACCATTTTTAAAATAAATTATAGGTTTATAATTTATTTTGGGTAGGGATGTGTTATTTTTATAGCAAGATCATATCGACTACAATCATACGTGAGTTACCATTCAATATTCAAAAGAAGGATTCTATTTTCAACAGGGTGAGTGGGATCATCAAGATGGTCACATAGGAACAATTTAGTTCTGATTGGATTTCCTCCTGGATCATAGAGTAGTTTGTTCACTAGATGATAGTGGAATGAAGCAGGATACTTTTCCTCTAGTGGTAGCCCATTCCATGATATTCTTCTTTACTAGTTCCACAGGTTAAAACCCAAGAAGAATATCATGTTCATGATCAAGATGGTTTCCAGAGTAGATCGAGTTTCAATTGCACTATACATGATGGCACCATCCGAGCATTAGGAGATAAAGGTTCAATTTGATGATATAAAAGATTAGGGTTTCATACATACTTGTACGTCACCATGGGGTTATCTATTTATATTCACCAATAATTTCAATGGGAATTTTCAGTTGTATGTGTACTATTTAAGATTAAACCAGATGATAGTCAAGATAGGATTTCCCATTCTGCATATTGACAATCTTATCGATCAGTTGAGAGGTGCCCAGATTTTCTCTAAGATTTAATTTAGATTAGGGTAAAATCAATTGATAGAGTGAATTTCAGACATACCTTAGACTTATTTTAGGAGAAGATATGGATTGCATAAGTTTTTGGTGATATCATTCATATTTACGATCGCATCATCGATGTTCCTATCCTTGATTAATCTGGTATTCATCCATCTCTAGAACTATTTTTGGTGTTTTTTGTAGATGAAATTTTATTATACTCCTAGTCAGTATAAGATCATTCCCAACATATTGATATCATATTGAGTATATTGAGAGATAATTTGATTTAACCTAAGCTAACCAAATGAATTTTATTGATTGATAAATTTCCATTCTTAGTCCTTGTCGTCTCAGAGGATGGAGTGTTAGTGGACCCATTGTAGGTGGAAGATGTGGTATCTTGGGAACTTCCTAACAATGTCATTGAGATTCAGTTTTTTGTTTATCAGGTTATTATATTCATTTTATCTAGTATTTATCTCGTCTAGTCAAATCAATATCATGGATGAACAAGAAAAGGGTGAACTTTGTTTATTCAGATTATTGTTAGAGAGGTTTTTAGAAGATTAGGGTAGGCTAACCTCAGCACTAATCTTCACCTTACTTGTTCTGGGTAGGGCATATATTGTGTACGATAACACGTCCATAGTTAGACTCAGAGAAGTTTTGATGTAGGATGGTAGAGTGGTTTGATATGGATTCAGATAGCTAATACCACATGATAGGAATTATCCTACTCATTATCTAGATTATTCTATATTTTTACATTCCCTATTAATCAAGAAAAAAATTTGAATGGGTTATAGTCTTTTTTTACCTCAAGTACAAGAGCCTAAGGTACATATTTTATCAGTGGGACCTCAACCTTTTCCAAAGGAGGTGGGTTGAGTATCAGTAGTATTTTAAAATCATGTTAGATTATACTCCATTAAAGGTAAATGTAATTGTTGATTGCGTGAGCTAGAAGACTCCAAAATTGGTAGTGTAGGAGTCTGGTGATGAGTGGAAAATTGTGGAGCTCTTTGAATACATGCATTTAGATGTTCAGGTGTCATATGGATGAGTACCTCTGACTTCCACATTGGATGTACCCATGCTCCTTGAACAGATAAAGATAGAGTTGTTATCTAATATAGAGGGAATAACTCTACGGGACATCATGTATAGTGGTGATCCTCCATTAAGATAGTCTCTCGGTAGGATCAAAGTTCTTCTTTTCCATGACAGAGTGTGGGTTACTATGGGATTCCATGAGGTGCTAATGAGATAGATTCATGATTCTATATGGGTGGTATATCCATGTATAAAAAATATATATCATGATCTTCATAGAATCTAGTAGTAAATATAAATTAAGTAGTTAGTATGGGAATTCATGGTGAGATGATTCATCTATCAGTAAGTTAAAGTTGAGCATCCAAGGCATGTTTGGTTATTACAACCTCTTCATATTCCATAGTGGACATGGGAGGATTGAACAATGGATTTCATGAAAATATTACCTAGGAAAAATTGAATGAAATATGTAGTACGGTTGACCTTTTATATATAGATGAAGGTATCCCACATCTTCTTTATCTAGGTGACCTTTACTATTGATGATCTAGGTAGTCTCTAGGTGATGGAGATAGTATAATTTCATGATGTTTCGAGGAGAATATATTTTGATAGAGAACCTCATTTCATGATTTTATTATTTTAGGGTATTTATAAGGCCCATTAATCAGATGATCATTTGATTATAACCTATAATCCCATACTAATAGTAAATCTAAATTGATTGCTTAGATTTTGGAGTATATGTTATGACAATGTGTTCTAAATTTTAGTGATTCGAGGGAGTATCATTTAGAACTCATAGAGTTCTATTGTAATTAAAAATTATAGACATAAATCCAAGTGATTTGGTTCAAGGATTTTTTATGGATGGTTGTTTCATTCACGCATTTGGTGGTTGGAGGTAGGTGAGTTGGTGCTTGTTAAAACTTGTCTCGTGCAAGAGAAATTTGAGCTAGTTCAGTTGATCAAAAGGTGGTTAGTGACCATTTTGAGCATATAGAAATATTACACTAGCCAGCAAAGATGGAATATTGAATTTAAGGTTGGTCAGTAAGTTTTACTTTAAGTATCACCTATGTTGGTGAAATTTTGTATATATAAATAGGAAAATATATTTCTCAGGTCTATCAAGACATTTGAGATAGTGGAAATGGTCAATCTAATGGTATATTGACTGTCCCATACAATGTGATAGAGTACCATGAAATGTGTATTTAAATTATCATATCTTTGGTGATATCATCATGTCCATTATAATGTTTTAGATTTTGATTAAGATGAACTTAGTGTAGATGTGTCCTTTTAGGAACATATAGTATAGATTACAGATCATAGTGAGAATTATCATTGGGAAAGACTATACCTCTAGTATGAGGGTAGTGGCAGTATGGGATTGTTCACGAGTATAAATGGGATAGAGAATCAGATATACAATAATAATGTACGTACACATTAATCAAGACCCCATAATGATAATTTGAGAATCTCAAGGATGTACCTTTATATGTTGGGGAAGTTACAAGATCCCGTCTTTTTCTAGGTATTTCCCTCTTTGAGATTTTCTTGAACCCGTATTAGTTGTATTTTCCATATTCTTTAAAACTTTATTGGGGAGTCCATTTTTGAGGATTGAGATAATCTTCTGTGGAAAATGACCTTATTTTTATGTATGTATGATATTTTTAATTAAATGTTTCTAGGAATAAATGTGATAAGGGGTTACATGGTTTTTCCCTAGTTATGACGGCTTCAACGGTGGTTCATTATTTTTCGATAGAATCTATATTGAGATTTTTCTTCTTGAATCTTTCATGTCATGAAATTTTTACATATCATAAAACTATTGACAAGAAGAATCTGTGAACTGCTTCAGAGCATTAAAGTTTTCACTTCATGAAATTAGTTTAAATCATGAATGATTCAATCCGGTCTATTTTATATTGAGGTTTAATGTTCTTTCTGTATCTTATAAACAAATAAATTCACATAGTGAAGTGGATTCACATCATGAATATCATGTGACCATGGGTTTTAAACCACATTGTGCATATGATTTTTTCTCAAATATTGTGTAGCCGTATCTCTAGAATCCATGGGAAACTCCCTAGAAATTTGGAGTGCTTTCACCCATTCTAGAATAATTAGTCTAGATTTTGATCTATGTTGAGTTCCTTCTCTTTTTTTCCCATATTTTCTCGTTATTATCTATTCTAATGGTTAAATCTATTGACCACTCTTGAAAATGTTTTTGATCATGTGAAATCTTGGTTTTCCCTTATGATCTCCTTCACCTTCATTCCACATTATTGTTCCTTGTTGAGAATGTTTCTTGAATCGAAGGTTAATGGTGATTATTCTATAATAAGTCCCTTAAGATTGTTTTTAATTGTTAAATTATGTGCAATATTATACAATGGAGTCAAAAAAACACACAAACTAATTAATCAAATAATGGATGATGATATACATGTGATTAGTAAACTTATTGGATTACATTGAATCCAATAGTGTTGATACATGTCTTTCAAATACCCATAGAATGAGTCTACCATGAACAATATAGAACTGCATAATAGCTTAAAATATTATTTAGCATGACATGAATTCTTAGGTGGTTTCTTATGATTGATCCACATTTCAAAATGGTTTACTTGTTTATTGAATGACTCGTTATGATTTAATATAAATGGTTTTGTACACTTGAATTATGGTATCTTAAGGTATAATTTAATGAATGAATGGATTATTGAAAGACAAATGGTAATTAGCTAAATTGACCCTTTTTTGTCTTTTAATGTTATGTTGTATTATTATTTCCATAATGATGGATGTTTCAATTTGTGATTAAATGCATATATAAAGGTATTTTACTAGGGATAGTGAAATTATTATGTAAAGGGATTTTCCTAGTGATGTTAAATAGAAATATAAAGGGATTTTCCTGGTGATGCAGAAATGGATATACAAAGGAATTTTCAGGGTTTTGATGAAATTATTATTTAAAATTATTGGCCCAGTTATGGTCAAATTATTATGCATAGGGATTTTTCCTAGATATTTTATTATTCCATTGGACGTTTGGTTTCTATTGGAATGTTCATGCTACATGCTAAGAGAGAATTTGACTTGTTTTTGAAGTAGTTTTTATTATATCATATTAATTGAATAATTAATAAATTGGATTGTACCTTTATATCATGGACTTTTTATCAACTAGTTTTTCTTGGACACCATGGTGTTGACCTAGTGATTTTTTCCCACGCCATATTCAACCCACCATTTTGTACCCAAGAAGATTACATTGATGTGGGTTTAGACTAGTGAAAAATTCCTTATTGTTTATTATTACTTGTTGCAAAGGTTAGAACATTATTATGAGACCATCATGGGTTTCAGGGCTAGATTATTTTTATTTTATTGTGTTGTCATGGTATTTTATCTGTATTGATTTTAGTTATAAATTTAGATACATTTCATCATTATATTACATGGTTCATTTTTATTTGTTCTACTTGGTAAAACCCTTATATTCCATTTTTTGATGTATTGTTTCTATTACTTCCATTATTGTAAAAAAAAATTATTTCCACTATATTTAATCTTTTTACTATTGGGTATAGTCTATATACTATATATCTATACAACCATTGATAGTTGAAAACCTGTAGCATATATAGAGGCAAACATGATGTAACATCTTGAGATTTTGTGAAATATCTTCTTTCAAATAAATTTAAAACCTTTAATAGCTTTAATTATATATAATTTCAATTTTATATATCATTATATGAAACATTATGTTTATCTTTCATTCCATACAACATTGATTCTCATCGATAATGTTTCTTACATGCAAGTCAATGTTTTATTGAAAAACTATATAATATTAATATTTAATATGGTAGTTATCGGCTAGAAATTATATTAGAAGGATTGAATAGGAATAAATATATTATTATTTCACATGTTTATTAAATTTTTTGACATTCATCCAACAGATTGATAGTCATAATATAATATTAAATCCAGTCTTATGCTTAAAAAATATATTTTTCTAAAAAACATTTTTACTTCCTTTTAATGATAGAATTTTTTGAAAACTAAATTTTTAAGAATTTGTAAATTTTATTCTAAAAAATAAACATCCTCTTTAAAATTATAATATAAAAATTTATTTTCGGTGAATTTTTTTTATTTTTTTAAGAACTTTCATATTTTGATGAATAGTGAATGGTACCAAATTTTAATTAGAAACTGTATTTTTGTATAATTTGTTTATATAATTAAATAATATTTTAAATTTATTTATAAGGTATAATTAGTTAAATTTACATCATTAAATAAAATTTAGTTCATTTAAATTAATTTTACATTGAAATTGGATATAAAAACATTTCAATCTTTTGAACTTTTTATTTTAAAACCCCATTGTCTCAACCAATCTACGAGATAACTTATAAATAAAATTGTAACACTTCTATGATTGTAATTTTAAAAAATTGAATCCAATATTTTAATCAGAATAATTTATAATGACTATTAATGTAATCTTAGATTTTGGAAATAAATATCAGAGAAAAAATTAAAATTAATTTTAGTGATTATGATAAAAATGAATTTACTTAGTGGAAAAACATTAATAATAAGGTTCTAAATGACTGATAAACTTTTATAACATCCCATGGATGACAACATATCAAACAATATGAAATTATTATATATTTATATGAGTAATTTGTAATATTATTAAATTAATTTGAACTATATAATAATTCAGATAAGAAAAAGACAAAAAATATACTTTTCTTCTTTTTATTTTCTATAATGCCTTGGGGATATGGGAAAATTATATAAGGTTTGGTTATAAATATTACTTTTAAATAAAAAAAAAAATTTATCATAATAATTTATATCAAATTTTTATATATGATATATCAGAATTTATTTTTTATCAAATGCAACACATGGATTATTTAGTTAATAATTGTATAATATCAATGATATTAATAATATTAAAAGTTAGATTGAAAGAATTTTTTTGTGTTCCATTAATATTTTTCATTAATATTTCATTATAATAATTTGTTAAATTAATATATTTTAATAAAAAAAATTGTATTTATATTTTTAAAATTTAATTAAATATATAATGTCAACATTGACATTAATGTTTTTTTATAATAAATGATATTTTATTAAATGTTTTAAAATTACTGAAACTCCCATTTTACGTAAGTTTATTTTAAAATGTTACTAAATATCAAATATTTTCCATTAATAGAATAATTTATATTTTAGAATAAACATATTTACTACTAAATAATAAAAACAGTGTTCGCATGGTTAGGGTTAAAGAAGTATTTTTACCCATTGTATATGCTTCTATTAAATTTAATTTCCAACACAAATGGGATTTTTTTATAACTTTTATTTAATATTTAAAATCAGCCGTTATAAATTTTATTATAATACTCACTTCAATTTAGTCTTAATGGATGAATTAAATAGGTTAGAGAACTACATACCTTAATGAAGAAAACCAAAATAAAAATATAAGGAAACTGAAGAGTTAAGGAATAAATTTCTTAAAATGAATTTATTTTCTATGTTGTGAGTATGAATTGACCAAAAATATCATCCAATCATTTAGATTTAATTTTGGAAGCACATTAGGTAATGGATTCCTCCCAATAGTGTTGACCTTTTTATATTTTCAAGAATGTCACTCTCCCTCCACTAAAAAAAGGCACTCACTCTCCCAAATTTTTCACACCACTCATGTTATTTGGATCATACAAACCTAGACCAAAGAATATCTCAAAATCCCTCCTCTCATCTTATAAGCCTATATTTTGGAAGAAATAAATACATGTAATTAATTTGGTCAAAAAGAAAATGACTTTGTAAATCCCCGACCCCAGTTATCCAGAGTCTGTGCATTATTTTATTACATTGGCATTATTACAAGGAATCAAGTCCCGAAAGATCGATCAGTTTAGCAGTCTTGGAAAATAGATTACATACATGAATGTTACATTACACATTAGAAACTAAAACACAACATAAATGATCCTTTTAGAACTCAATTAATTCCTTTAACATAACCCCGCATATCAATCACAATACAGTTCTTGGAATCCTGGGAAAATAAAACATAAGAAAGGGGTGATCTCATATGCTCAGTAAGTGTAATTAAATTAGCGGAAGCTATAAAATTTTAAGGAAATATGTGTAATAAAAAACATCCTTTTAAACATAAACATGGACATAATATGGAAAAAATAAATCAAACATTACCATATTAACATGCACATGGATATTCTACTAGTTGAATAATCACATGTAATAACTAATTTCATAATGAGGGAATGCCTAACACCCGACATCATTACCACATAGTCAAGGCCTTGTGAAGAGACTACAAATGTAATTTTTATCAAGGCCTTGTTCCAAGACACTAGTTTGTCTCATGAGACCTACTGATACATCGAGGAGATATAGCAGACTCCAACCATCACTTACTAAGTCCACTGCATTCCTCAAATGAAAATGTTGAAACATAACATAAACATTTATATGAAAACTAGCATTCGAAATGTCAATACATTAACCATAAATCATGAATGGTATAAAAATAGCACATTCACAGCCAAACATATCATATCTCTTTCAATACAACATTGAATATTTTATTTATAATAAATCAACCTCAATAAAGAATAATATCCAAAAAGGATGTTGATATGATTGAAAATAATCATTAAAAAGCTTTGAAAAAAATATCCTTTTTTGTGAAATCATTTAAATGTAACGTATTTATAAAGGATTTAATTTAAAAGAGATTTTTGAATCAAAGTGTACCATAACACTTTGAAAATTTTAAAAATATTTATTATTTAAAAACATTCACGTTTATATAAATAAATACCTAAAACCATTTTGAAAACATGGACATTAATTAAAAAGAATTAGAATGATAAATCATTAAAACATTTAAAATTATGATCTTGATAAAGATTACATTTCAAAAATCCATAAAATATTTATTTTGAAATCATTTTTATGAAAATGGACATGGATGATAAAAATGTCCTAGTAAATACTTACACATAAACAATTTCAGATAATAATGAGATTGAGGAATTAACCCTTACCTCATTGTAATCACTCGATTCATATGAATAATAGTCAATAACCACAAAATGAATCATATAATTTCATGAATATAATGATAATAATGATAATATATATCAAATTTCAGTACTAAATACACCACATGCAATAAATAAGTGGTGAACAATGGAAATCTCATGGAATTAAAAGTGAGATAAGAATCCCCTTAACTTGCACTTTCCTTTGGATGAGGGTACATTTAACCTCCGTTATAATGTCCATTTTATGTTATTATATTATACCAGGACCATATTAATATTTATTATATCATACATTAATCATTTATGACTTTATACTACCCATTTAATAATGATTTTTTATGTCAAATTAACATTTCGGGTAATAATCACTTTCTTTATCGTACATATTTTAACTTGTTATTCTTGAGCATTTCATTTAGGTCTAGATTTAAATACTTCCAGAATATAAACCTTTATTCATATATCATATATATTTAGAATATAAATATTTATAATACATAGATATATGAAATGGAAAACACCGTTTATGGAGACGATAGGCCATAGATACACATAAACGTTGTTTCTATTCTCATATCGTTTTCAACAAAAGTAAGTGAATAAGATATATGTAAGTAAATTAATATATATATATATATATACATCTCAAGTATAATTATTATATAATAAATTACATACTTATTATTAATATATATTTTTATAATCGTCGATTGATGGTGAACGTGGAAAATAATATCATCGTGTTGTGGAGACGGTAATCCATACGTACGAACGAGCAACAATATCATTCCGATAAAAGTGTGTAATTGAATGGTAAATTAATTTTATAGAGACATTATCATGTTATTTTCATTATTTATATACATATTACACATCATTATATCCATCCAAATAACATAGTGTTGAATAAAAAATTACACCATGACGTGGAGATGGTAAGCTGTACGTACGCACGCATGGTGACATTGTCATTCATAGGATGGATATAATAATGAATATGGTCATGTAATATTTATAATAACATAAAATTATATATAATATACTGGAGTTATTATTTTATAATTGATACAATAAATAAAGAGGAAGTGGAAGAAGAAAGGAACTTGATAGAGGTGATGAAATATTTACCTCTTCTTCAGGTTCATCCTTTTTATTTGATGAAAAGGGATCCTTAGGTTGGATTTATGAATAAATTAAGGCCTATAGGATAAAGTTAGGACAGTTTAGAGGATATTTGGGTAGGTTTTGGCCAAGACAAAAGGATCTAGAGGTGTGATTTTGAGAGAAGGGGAAGTTCCCTTTTATAAGAGGGGTGAGAGTCACTTTAGGAAAATATTAAAGTGTTAATTTATTATACAATCATATGTGGTATATAATGGATCCAAATAAATTTATTTCAAGACTTATGTGGTTATGGGTCGAGATAATTTCAACAAATAGGTTTTGGAAAAGTCTAGGATACCATTTTAACCTTATCTTCTAGATTTAACTCTTAGTTTAATAGTTTAACTTTTACCGTGTCTTCTTGTATTATTACACTATATGGTTAATAAAATTAATCTAAACTTCCAATAGAACCCCAAGGGGTTAATTAATGATACACCCATAATTGTATAATACTTTTTTCCAAAAAATATATTTTTAAGAATATTATATCAATTAATAATATAATATTTTTTTAAAACTCTTTTATGTCAATTTTTACACTATTTGGTATTTTGTTTTTGTTAAAGTCATAACAGCATGATTACTTTGAACTAAATTAATTTAATTAATCATAACATGTCATATTAACCTATAAAATTAGTTTATGTCATCAAAATTTTAAATTATATTTATTTTAACATTTATAATACCATTTATTTAATTCTTTCACTAATAAGGAAAATATTGCATCATCATTGTGTCATAAATAAATTTAATTATTAAATGTTTAAAAATTATAAATAAAATATCATTATTTAGGAAATGGTTTTATGTAAGGCCCCAGCCTTAAAAATTACTTAATCTTGAGTTATTACAAGATTACACATTGAGGATATTTTCAGGTTTAGAGTTTTAGAGAATTAGATCATAAATCAAGCATTACATTCCACATTTAAACAAAGTGGTTACATAAAGAAAATATTCACTTTTCTCATCAATGGAAACATATTTAAAAAAATACCTAGATTATTTCATGAAACTTCCTTAACACTATCATCACATCATGTACCTTTCCCATGATATGTGAAAAATATATCAAAAACTTGGGATGAGCATAAAAATCTCAGTAATGTATATAAAAATATGGAATGAAAACATTAGTCCATGTATACATAAGAATAATTGAAATAATAATTTACTCATAAAACATAATCACTTTAACATACCTCATAAAATCATGAATAACTCATAGAAATCATAAGACATAGAGGTATCTTGAGGCATTCATAACATTCTTACGTAGGGAGTAACCCTCATGGTAACGTTTGGAATAACTATCAAAGTATATTCCCTAAATCTCTTTATAAAAAAGTTAGTGTTTAACTCATTCACGTTACCCAATTCATTAGAGAGCTATCACGGGCTCACCCACCCTGAGTTTATCACGGAACCACCCATCTTTATAAACAATGCCCAAGAACCATAACATAATCGTATCACATAAAACATGCATAAAGGAAACATAGAATTTCTATATTTTAATCAAAAGATATCAATACAACACATTGATATATTAAAAACACAATAAAAACCATTTTCAATACCAAATTAAATAATAGTAACACATGGTATTTATTTTTCATTTAAAAAAAAGTTATGGCCTGTAGAGGAAGCTGAAACTCAAATAATTGTCACAACGGCGGAGAAGTCGTTGTCACCGCATATGTATGACAAAACATTACCTTTTGTCTTTTAGTAAAATGCTTCATATAAAAAAGATACCTTTTGAATAAACGTAAATATAAAATGGGTTTATACACCATATAAAAGAAAGTTGTGTATAAAACAAAATATGCCTCAATGAAAGGATATTGAGATGAAGTCCCTTACCTCATGTCTGACTTGACTCGATCGTTCTTTAATATCCTAAATAATCAACTTGAGTTAATTTCTACTTGTTTAGGATCCTTTTTCAAGTTAATTATTCCTTTTATATCACTTATTACAATGTTATAAACATTATGTAATTATTTAAGTTAATAACGGTCATTTTATCGATCATTGGTACTTGAGTCAAAAATAAACTCCTTATAATTACAAGTTGTTCATGTGGTAAAAAATACATTATATCCAGAATTATATTCATGATGTAGATATCATATATATCATATATATCCAGTATATACATGAATTATAATATTACATATCATTTATAGGTAAGAAAAGAAATGCACCGTTCATGGAGACGGTAAGTCGTATGTACGCATGAACGCTACTTTTATTTCTATTCAGTATTTAATAGAATTAATTTATAATTATATGAAGGTATATTATAATTAAAGTATAATATACTATATAATATAATTATCTCCATCCTTTATACATCCCATATATGGCATTAACGAATCAAATAACTTTGAGGGGGTGGTAGTCCGGACTTCCTAAAATGAAGATACCGCATTTACCCATAATGGAAACCATAAAGTTATGTCATAAAAGAAAAATAAATAAGCATAATGAAAACATAAACATAATATATATCATATATAAATATATTTACATATTAATTCCCACCATGAAAGGTGTTAAAAGAAGATTGAACAATCGTCATTTCGTGAGGCAGAAAATCATCATCCACAGAAACAGTATGTTCCTTAACCATTAGACGAATGTGTGTGTAATTGTAGCTAGAATAATTCACATAACAATATACTAGTATATTTTAGATACTGGTTTTGTTACAAAATAATGTAATAAAAAAAGTTTAGGGGGTTGGGGAAGAAAAATAAAACAAAAGAACACAAGTGAAGACATTACCTTTAAATCGGGTAACTCCTCTTTTTTTGAACCAAAAGGGTTTATTGAAGAGCTTTATACCTAAGGTAAGGCTTCTATGATGAATGGATGGATTTGGAGAGATAAAAGGAATAGATCTTTGGCCGATCCAATGGATTGAGACGTGTGGGTAAGGCAGTAGAGGTGGGGGCCTTTTATAAGAGGGGGGAGGGGCACTCTTGGAAAGTCAAGAAATGTTACTTTATATTAAAATGATTTTCGGATTTTAAAGGTCCCGCATTGATATATTTCTAGGATACGGTGATAAGGGTTCGAAATATACTCATCCAATAGATTTCTGACAAGTTTAAGTCTTATATTTTACATTATATTTTCTTTTTATTTGAATCGTTTATTAATGAGGTAATCGTTGCATCATCATGGTGTCATAAAAAAATTAATTTATTTAATGTATATATAATTTAAAAAAATTACTATGATTTAGGAAATATTTTTATCTTTCCAATGATTATTTATAGTCTAAGAGATAATTTATGTAGAAAAAAGTAAAATTGGTTTACTTGGGTGATACATACTTTTGTGATATTCTCCTTTCTTTAAAAATAAAAAGATAAAGTGTCACTATCACCCAAAAGTGATTCCATGGGGTCCCAAAGTTTTGTAAAAGTCATCCCATGGTCGACCAGGACACAAACCGTAGCATTAGGAAACATGTTGGGGTCATTTTTTATTATTATGATATTATTTTATTATCCTTAACTACCCGATTACTAATTAATCACGATAATTAAAGATAATTACCATCGTTACTATACATAATGTCCAAAAACAAAAGAGTCTTAATTAAATAATTTGGAACATCTGATTCCAAACATGGAATCCATTTTACCAAATTCCAAACATATAAATTTAAATAATTAATTTAAAAATAATTCCCGTTGTCAAAACAAATAGCGGGTTTTTTGAAAAAATATCTATGAAAAGTTTGGCACTTGTTTATGCCAAATTCCAATGTGAAACTAATTATAATGACCAACATTGGATTAAATGGTAAAAATATATATTCTAATTAAACTTTAAAACCAATTATAAATATAATCTAACCATATAATTAAATTAGATGAAAAAGCAGTTTTGAAGTAAAATGCAGTATTTTTTACTATTCATTAAAAAATGAACATTGTCAGAAAAATACCAAAAAATTAACCAATGTAAATTTCAATGTCCCAGTCCTAAAGAATAAGTTTATTTTGAAAAATAGAGCTCATAAAATTTTCAAAAGTTTTATTTAAAAATGGTTTTCCATCAAAAGGCGGTAAAACAATCTTAAAAAACTTATTAGAGTATTACATGCTTAATATTGGATTTATTCTCATTTTAAACCTCTAAAACACTATCTAATTCATAAATATACATACTATAAGAAAACACATAATTCTTTACTTACTTGGGATGTTACATCCTTCCCCCCTTTAAAAAATTGCATCCCCATAATTTATTTACTTATCGAATAAGTGGGGGTATTTATCCCTCGTTGCATTTTCAGATTCCCATGTTGCATATTCAATCATGTGGTTTTTCCAAAAAAACCTTTACTTGATGAATCACATTATTCTGTAACACTTTCTCCCTGTGGTCTAGAATTTGGACCGGTTGTTCCTCAAAAGATAGATTCCCTTCCAGTTGAACTACCTCTGGACTCAAAACATGAGATGGATCTGGCATGTACTTCTTTAACATTGAAACATGAAAAACATTGTGTACCTAAGATAAACTCGGAGGTAAAGCCACTCGGTATGAAACTGATCCAACTCTCTCCATAATTTCATATGGTTTAATGAACCTTGGACTCACCTTTCCTTTCTTACCAAATTGCATCACACTTTTCCATGGTGAAACTTTGAGGATGACATGATCACCTACCTCAAAAGAGAGATCCTTCCTCCTGTTGTCCACATAACTTTTCTACCTGCTTTGAGTTGTTCTCATGTGTTTCTGTATCAGCTGAACTTTTTTTTCCAACTCTACTACCAATTCAGGTCCCATCAACTTCCTTTCACCCACTTCATCCCAAAAAGCTAGTGTTCGACACCGCTTCCCATATAATTCCTCAAATGGTTCAATCTGTATACTAGAATGAAAACTGTTATTATAAGAAAACTCAACCAAAGAAATATGTTCGTCCCAACATCCCTGATAATCCATCGAACAAGCATGTAGAATATCCTCCAAATTCTGAATTTTTTGTTCTGACTGCCCATCTGATTGGGGATGAAAAGCAGTACTAAAATTTAATTCTGTACCCCACGACTTCTGAAGGCCTTTTCAAAAGTTAGATGTAATCCTGGGATCATGATCAGATACAATGGAGAGGGGAACTCCATGTAACCATAATATATCATTAATATACAAACGAGAAAGTTGATCTAGGGAAAAAGTATCTCGTATAGAAAGGAAATGAGCATATTTAATCAATCGATCAACAATATTCAGATTGCATCATTACCTCGAGGTGTCTTCAGCAATCCCAAAATGAAGTCTGTGGATATATTCTCTCATTTCCACTCTGGCACTAGTAAAGGATGAAGCATTCATTTCGGTAACTATCGCTCAGCTCTAACCTATTGACAAGTCAAACACTACATAGTAAAATCAGCAATATATATTTTCATTCCATCCCACTAGTAATACTCCCAAAGATCTCTATACATCTTAGTACTGCCAGGATGAACTGAAAAAAGAGAATTATGAGCTTTACATAACAACTCTCTATTCAACTATGAATCGCACGAAACACACAATCTCTTCCTAAATCTCAAAACACAATCATTATTAATGTTGAATTCAGGAAACTTACCCTTCTAAACCATCTCTACCTTTTTCTGCAACTCACTATCTTGCTTCTGTGCTTGCTTAATTCTGTCTAATAGAGAATATTTCCATGATACCTGAAACAAAACAGAAGAACATCCCACACCAACAACTTCAATGCCAAATTTCATCAAATCCTTAACCCAAGGATCATGTTCCAAAAGTAACATTGTTAATGAGGCATTACTTTTTTGACACAAAGCATCAGCCACTTTATTTGCTTTTCCCAGATGGTAATGAATTGTCCAATCATAATCCTTGATTAATTCCAGCCATCTATTCTATCTCATGTTCAATTATTTCTGAGTAAATATATACTTTAATTTTTTATGATCGGTATATATTTCACACTTTACTCCATACAAATGATGCGTCCAAATTTTTAAAGCGAAAAAAACCGAAGATAATTCCAAATCATGTGTAGGGTAATTTACCTCATGAGTTTTCAACTGACGTGAAGCAAAAGCAATTACCTGATCATTCTACATTAGGACGCAACCAAGTCATTTTAATGAATTATCACTGTAGATAATAAACTCACCATTCCTGAGAGGTAGTGGCAAAACTGGAGCATTCTCCAATATTCTTTTCAATTCCTGAAAACAATCATCACATTCTTTTGTCCAGATAAACTTGAAACCCTTCTATGTTAGCTTAGTCATTGGACTAGATAACCATGAAAAATTTCAAACAAACCTTCTGTAATAGCCTGCTAAACCAAGAAAAATATGAATCTAAGTTACATTTGTGGGTCTTGGCCATTCTTTAAAAAGATTTGTTTTTGCAGGATCAACAGTTATCCCATTTTAGAAACAATATGACCATGGAAAGATATTTGTTGCAACCAAAACTCACCCTTTCTGAATTTCCCATTCAATTTAATTTCTTTTAAGGTTTGAATAATAACCCTTAAATGACTTTCAATATCCTCTTTAATTTTATAAAACACCAAAATATCATCAATGAAAACAACCACAAACATATCCAAGAACTCATGGAAAATTCTATTCATAAGTTCCATGAATACAACAGGTGCATTGGTTAGACCAAAAGGCATAACTACAAATTCATAATGGCCATATCTTCTACGAAATGCAGTCTTTGGAATGTCTATTTCCTTTACCTTCAACTGATGGAACCCTAATCTCAGGTCAATCTTTGAAAAATACTGATCTCCCTAGAGCTCATCAAACAAATAATCGATATGAGGCAAAGGATATCTTTTCTTAACAGTGATGTTATTCAAGGCTCTATAATCAATGAAAAGTTTCATTGAACTAACTTCCTTTTTAACAAATAATAAAGGAGCACCCCATGGTGATTTTCTAGGTTGAATGAAACCTTTCTCTAATAAATCTTGAAATTTTTCCTTCAACTCTAAAAGTTCAATTTGAGCCATTCGATTAGGGGGTTTTGAAATTGGATTAGCATCAAGAACTAAGTCAACAGTAAATTCAACTTCCCGGTCTGGTATTATTCCAGGAAAGTCATCAGGAAAAACATAAGGATACTCATTTACCACTGGCACATCATTAATCTGAACAGTTCCTTTGTTTTAAACAATATGTGTAGGGTAACATTCATTTCTATCTTTTACAAGTTTCTCAGCCTCTTGATATATTATCAATAGTAAGGGTTCATTCTTGTACAAAAACTAAAATTCTTTCTGAAAAGAAACTTCTTTATCTCTATAATCAATCTTATCATGGTAAATAGAGAGCCAATCCATACCCAGGATAACATCAAACTCTACTAGAGGTAAAACAATATGGTTTGTAAGTAGGTTCTTTCCACGGATAAGGATAAGAAGACTCTTATAAATTCTTTTTGCCTCAACATTTCCCCCAGGTGTTTTTACCACAAGTTCAGGAGTCATTTCTTGAGATGGAATTCCCAATTTATTAGAAAAGTTTTCACATATGAAAGAATATGTATATCCTGAATCAAAAAACACACTGACATAATCTGAAAAAACAAAGTACATGATACCACTTCATTTGTTGGCCCAACATCTTCTGAAGTAGTTGCAAAGGATTTCACCACTCCTTTTCTCTTGTAGTCTGGCTGGTTCCCATTATTTGAGAACTTTGTTGAACACTCGTTTGAATAATGACCCATCTCATTGCATTTTAATCATTTCACTAATTGTAAATCAAATTTTGTCTTACCATCACCCTGATCTTTTTCAGTGCAATCACGAGCCTTATGTCCCATCTTACCACATCGATAGCACTTTTTAGAATTTAGAAGACATTTCCAGCTTGCCTTTTACCACATTTATCCCAAACAGAAAACTTAGTTGTCTTACCATCAGAACACTTTGAAGGATTCTTCCCTTTCTCCTGCCACTTCAGTCTCTTCTTCTATTTTTTGTTATAGAACACTTGATTATTGGAAAACTCCATTTCCACCTTCTCAACACATCAAACAAGCTTTTTATAACTCTTGAACTCACAAGAAGCTAAATCCCTTCTACATTTTGGCTTTAATCATAAGTAAAAAACATTGATTTAACTATCAAGGTCTCAGATAAAATTTGGAGCATACCTTTCCAATCGAGTGAACCTTTCT
Source organism: Viscum album (assembly GCA_963277665.1). Lineage (NCBI taxonomy): Eukaryota > Viridiplantae > Streptophyta > Magnoliopsida > Santalales > Viscaceae > Viscum > Viscum album. Next base: position 230,266,733 of record OY728162.1, read on the forward strand.
TCATAAGCAGCAACTGAGTCGTCCTCTTGCCTCAATTCCAAGAATTGTGTTTCCATCCTAAGTCAAACAGCCTTAGGAAAATACTTCTCAAGAAACATACCTTTGAATTCATCCCAGTCAAGAGCATCAATCTCATCAGTGTCCCAGATATTTTAAACCATCGACCACCACTGATCTGCTTCACCCTCCAAACGGTAAGTAGCAAGACTAACCTTTTTATTGTCTGAACACCCCATGACATCGAAAATCTTCTCCAGTGCTTTAATCCACCCTTCAAATAGCATAGGGTCAGATGATCCTCTGAATGATGGGGGATGTTTCCTCATGAAATGTTCCACCACTGACATGTTCCTCTGTAGTTGATCTGGCTGATCTCGTGCATGGATACCACAACCATTTATCGCTTGAGTCAACTACACCATTACTACAACAAACTGTTCACTTCCAATTTCGACCATCTCAAGATGTTGATTCAGAAGGTCATTTCCTTTTGTATGCCTTCCTAGCACCGCTTCCCTATTTCCTCTATGGAAAACCATTCTGAAAAAACATGTCTTAGATGAAGCAACATGGTAATCTTCAAATACTATATCATTTCAATTTGACCATAAAAACATTTTTGGATAATAATTTTATATAATTATAAATCCTAAAGTTATCTAAACTGACCTTTAATACAAAATGTAAGGCCCCATCCTTAAATAGTACTTAATCTTGAGTTATTACAAGATTAAACACTGAGGATATTTTCAGGTTTAGAGTTATAGAGAATTAGTTCATAAATCAGGCATTACATTCCATATTTAAACAAGGTGGTTACATTAAAGACAATATTCACTTTTACCATCAAAGGAAACATATTTAAAACAAAACATGGATTCTTTCATGAAACTTCCTTGACACTATCATCACATCATGTACCTTTCCCTTGACCTGTGAAAAACATTTCAAAAACATGGGTTGAGCATAAAAAGCTCAGTAATGTATATAAAAATACGGAATGAAAACATTAGTCCATGTATACATAAGAATCAATGAAATCATACTTAACTCATAAAACATAAGCACTTTAATATACCTTATCAAACCATGAATAACACATACAAATCATAAGACATAAAGGTAACTTGAGGCATTCATAAAATTCTTACGTAGGGAGTAACCCTCATGGTTACTTTTGGAATACCTATCACAGTATATTCCCTAAATATCTTCAAAGAAAACTTACAGTTTAACTCCTTCATGTTACCCAATGCATTGGAGAGCTATCACAGGCTCACATGCCCTTATTTTATCATAGAACCACCTGTCTTCATAAACAATTCCCAAGAACCATAACATAATCGTATCACATAAAACATGCATAAAGGAAACATAAAATTTCCACATTTCAGTGACAAGATATCAATACAATACATTGATATCATAAAAACATTATCAAAACCATTTTCAATACAAAATAAAAGAAAATTAAAACATGGTATTTATTTTTCATTTAAAAAAAGTTATGGCTTGTAGAGGAAGCTGAAACTCAAATAATGGTCACGATGGGTGTATAAGTCGTTGTCACCGCATACGTACGAAAAAACATTCCCTTTTTTCATTTAGTAAAATGATTAGTATAAAAAAGATTCCTTTTTAATAAACATAAAAGTAAAAGGGGTTTATACACTGTATAAAAGAATGTTGTGTATAATACAAAATATGCCTCAATAAAAAGATATTGAGACAAAGTCCCTTCTCTCGTATCCGACTTGACTCGATCGTTCTTTAATCTCCTGAATAATAAACTTGATTTAATTTATACTTTATTAATAACCTTTTTTAAGTTCATTATTCCTTTTATATCACTTATTACCATGTTATGAAAAAAATTTAATTATTTATGTTAATAATGGTCGTTTTGTCGATCTTTGGTTTTGGAGTCAAAAATAAACTCCTTATAATTACAAGTTGTTCATGTGGTAAAATATCCATTATATCTAGAATTATATTCATGATTTATATATCATATATATCATATATATCCAGTATATACATTCATTTATAATATTACATAACATTTAGACGTACGAAATGAAAAGCACCGTTCATGGAGACGGTAAGCCGTATGTACACATGAACGCTACTTTAATTTCTATTTCATATTTAATGGAATGAATTCATAATGATATGAAGGTATATTATAATTCCAGATAATATAATATATAATATCATTAAATCCATCCTTTATACATCCCATATATGGCATTAACGAATCAAATCACTTTGAGGGGCGGTAGTCCGCACTTCCTAAAATGAAGATATCACATTTACCCATAATGTAAACCATAAAGGTATTCTATAAATGAAAAATAAAGAAGTATAAAAAACATTAAAATAATATATTTCATATATAAATATAGTTAAATCTTAATGGCCACCATTAAAGGTGTCAAAATAAGATTGAACAATCATCATTTCGTGAGGCAGAAAATCACCATCCACAGAAACAGTTGGTTCTTTAACCATTTAACAAAGGTGTGTGTAAGTGTAGCTCGAATTCTTCACATAACAACATCCTAGTATATTTGAGACACTGTTGTTATTAATAAATAAATGAATAAAAAGAGTTTATGGGATGGGGAAGCAAAATAAAACAAAATAACACAAGTGAATACATTACCTTTGAATCGGGTAACTCCTCTTGGTTTGAACCAAAAGGATTTCTTGTAGAGCATTCTACCTAAGGCAAGGCTTCTATGATGAAGAGAGGGATGTGGAGAGATAAAATGAGTAGATATTTGGCCGAGCCAATGGATTGATAGGTGTGGGTAAGGTGGTAGAGGTGGGGGCCTTTTATAAGAGGGAGGAGGGGCACTGTTGGAAAGTCAAGAAAGGTTACTTTATATTAAAATGATTTTCGGATTTTAATGGTCTCACATTGATATATTTCGAGGATAAGGTGATACGGGTTCGAAATATACTCATCCCATAGGTTTTTTATAATTTTACATTTTATATTTTACATTATAATTTCATTTTATTTAAATAGTTCATTAATGAGGTAATCGCATCATCATCATGGTGTCATAAAAAATTAATTTATATAATGTCTAAAAATTATAAAAAAAATATATGATGTAGGAAATATTTTTAGATTTAAAATGAGTATTTATAGTCCAACATATCATTTATGTAGATAAAATTAAAATTGTTTTACTTGGGTGATACATACTTTTGTGATATTCTCCGTTCCTTAAATAAAAAGATAAAGTGTCACTATCAGCCAAAAGTGATTCCATGGGGTACCAAATCTTGGCACAAGGCATCCCATGGTCGGAAATGACACAACTAGTAGAATTAGGACACATTTTGTGGTCATTTTTTATTATTATGATATTATTTTATTATCCTTAACTACCTGATTAGTAATTAATCACGATAATTAATGATAATTACTGACGTTACTATTCATAATGTCCAAAAACAAAAGAGTCTTAATTACATAATTTGGACCTTATGAATCAAAATATGGAATCCATTTTACCAAATTCCAAACACAAAAACTGCAACAATTAATTTAAAAATAATTCTCGTTGTCAAAAAAAAGAGTGGGTTTTTTGAAATAATGTCTATGAAAAGTTTGGCACTTGTTTATGCTCAATTCCAAAGTGAAACTAATTGTAATGACCACCATTGGATTAAATGGTAAAAATATATCCCAATTACACTTTAAAACCAATTATAAAGACAATCTAACCATATAATTAAATTATATGAAAAAGCAGTTTTGAAGTAAAATGCAGTATTTTCACAATTCATTAAAAAATGAACATTGTCAGAAAAATACCAAAAATTTATCCAATGTAAATATCAATGTCACAATCCTAAATAATAAGTTTATTATGAAAAATAGTGCTTATAAAATTGTCAAAAGTTTTATTTAAAAAAAAAATCCATCAAAAGGCGGAAAAACAATCTTAAAAAAAATTATTAGAGTATTCCATGCTTAAGATTGGATTTATTCTCATTTTAAAACTCTAAAACACTATCTAATTCATAAATTGACATACTATAAGAAAATCCATAATTATTTACTTACTTGGGATGTTAAATTTTATCTTTCTAATGAATATTTATAGTCAAAATGATAACTTATATCACACCATGTAAAAATTGTTTTACTAAAAGATATATGTTTATGTCATTTTTGCGTTTACTTTAAATTAATTAATATAAAGTGTCATTATCACTCTTAAGTGGATCCATGTGGTCCCAAAATCAACCCAAGGATTCCCACGGTCGTACATGTATCATCCAATAGGGATATGACACGTGTTATGATAATTTAATATTATTTTAATATTATTTATTTACCCACATTTACTGTATTTAACCGTCAACCATGGTAAATAAAATATTTACCGAAGTAATTATTCATAATGTAGAAAAATAAAAGTTACCTATTTAGAAATTTTTTACCTCCAAATTCTAAATATGAAATCCATTTTTCTATATTCAAAACACAGAAGTGGAAGAAATTAATTTAAAATTAATTCCCGTTGTAAAAAAAAGCGTATTTTTTAAGAAATAATAACTGTCGAAATATTGACACTTATTTATGCCCAAATTCAATGTGAAATTACTTCCAATGACCAAAATTAGATGAAATGGTAAAAATGTAATATAATTATACTTCCAAACCATTAAAATTTATATTTGAACACTATAAATTAAATTGATTAAAAAAGTTGTTTTCATTTGAAATATAGTATTTTCACTCTTCACCCAAATATAAATGTTATCAGAAAAACACCAATAATTAATTGAAACTATATTTTTAAGACCCGATTATATAGAAGGATTTAATTTCATTAAATTAAACATATAAAGGAGTCAAATATTAGTTTTAAAAAGTTTTTTCCATTAAAAGGCGGAAAACCTGTATTTTTCTGAAAAAACTATTCTTTTATTGAAAAATAGAATTTGTCTTTATATTTTATCTTTGAAACAAAAATAATGAATGTTAAAATTTTATGGGATATATATATAAAATTCAAAATATGGTTATTAATATTCATAACCACTTTTAAAACAGCTATTTTGATAGGTCATGGTGTGCTTGAACTTGGTGTTGTGTAAATCGCATGTTATCGTACCGTGGAAGCTTGAGGTGTTATAGACATGCACGAAGAAGAGGTAACATTCTTCAACAAACATTTTTTTATTTCTTTCTCCACCCTTTAAATTATTCATATTACATGAATATATAATAAAACCAGAGTCCTAAATATAATTATATATTTTTTTGTTAAGATTTAAACTGACACCTACACAAATATCCTTCAAATGGGTAACAAAATCATTGTTTGTGCATATGGTGAGCTACCTCCATGCAAAATGATGTCATTCATTTTTACTTTACCACAGATTATGGTTCATAATTATGATTTAAATGCAATTTTTTATGATATAAATTACATTCATATTTTATTCATACTTCTATAATTATTACATAACACATACCGTTATGCTTTCCATTTTGTGGAATATGATAACATCATTTGTGGAATTATGAACTAACGCCTCCTCAAATAGATGTGATATGTTAACGATTTACATGGAATATATTATGGATTTGTTTCAAAAATATATGATATAAATTAAATAATTATTATTTTCATGATATAATTATCTATATGGACATTTAAAGTATCATTTTCTTCTTTCCATCTCACACACTGAAAAGGTGATAACGTTATTCGTGGACATGTGGACTACCGCCTCCTCGAAGAGATGTTATTCTTCCTTTTTCTTCAACACATCACAAGAAATATATATATGTATATATAATTAAATAATATCATATATATGATTTAATTTTTATTATATAATGATAAATGTTACTTACCTTAATTCCATAATGATCATTGAAAAATGGGATTGTTACACATGCGTACATATAACCTACTATCTCAATGAGTGAAATGGTGGTTATTTTTTCAAAACAAAATTTCATGTATGATTATGAAAGTTTAATTTATGTAAAAATTTCATAATTATGTCATAATTATTATTCTGGATATGTTTAAAAAAATACCTAATTGACCATAGTCAGCCTATCAAAGTCATTTTGGATATAGAATCAAAGTTTGTTCAGAACATCCGACTTAAAAATTATTGAGAGAGTAATTCAATATAACTTGTTTATAAGTGAAATAAATGTATTAAAAAAATAGAAAATGTTACTAATAAAGTATATAAATAACATGTGTTTACTATTTAGGAATACAGTGGACAATCATCAAAAATTGAACTTGAGGTAATTGATCTCCCCCTCATATTTTACATCTGTGAGATAAATTCCATATTCACTACATACTTATTTTGAGAATTTAATATATTTCCCCTTATTATATATTATATCATTACATATTTTATATTCATGGTATTTAAATGTTTCATTTTATGATTATTACTTTTGGGGCATCTGATTCAAATGTAACCATAATTTTAAGGGGTTTCATCTCAATTTACATTCTATTCAAACTTATTTGTTATTATGGACATAAATATATTTATTTGGTTTATTTAATTACCCATGACATATTATATCATGAATTTAATTTATTTCATGTTATTGAAGGTTTCAATTGATGTTAATATTTCACAGATCGCATGATTCAAAAATTACTCAGGTATTAAGGGGATTTCTAGTCTCACTTTTATTTCTGAGAGACTTATTCCATATTCACAACATGTTTATTTTTTATGGTGTATATACTTCCCTATGAAATGTTATATCAATAATTTAATTTATTTTGGTTTATTTAATTTTTCAATTGATGTTATTATTTCATCGATTTTATGATTCATAAAATACTCAACAAGTAATTAGTGTTCATGTCTCACTTTTATTTCTATGAGATATATTCAATATTCACCAAATATTTTTGGTGTTGATATATACGTTTACCATGAATATAATTAATTATTATTATAAAAAACATTATGTGGTTTTAAATATCCTTTTTTGTATCTCTCTTTCATTGGTTTTATAGTTTCAAAGCTACCAATGTGGTAATAGATTATTATTATACTAGAAAGCTTTGTGTCGAGCCCTTTTATTAAGAAATGAAAAGGAAAAAACAGAAATGAGATGTATGGGGTCATACAAGCAGTATGTTCTCATGCCAAGTTATACCAACATAGATAAAAAATCATAATCAAATGGATAGGAATCATCATATTCACCATACCCATAGAAATCAAATTTTCAGGGACCAGGATACATAGTGACCATAGTTGCATTCTATAACAACCATGCACTTTATTTCATATTTAAACATGATTTATTAAAAAAATTGTACTTAATAAAACTCCAAGTATGAATAATTACAATGTCTTTGGAAATTAGTAACATTACATGACAACTTAAAACATGAAATACAACATCATTATTTCAAACTTCTTTGACATGACCAACTCAATCCTTTGTACTTAATAAAATGCATGTTAGGAAATAGTCATATAATTGGAGTATAAGAGAAACATGAACATAAAGGCACATTATAGCATGATTATCATAACATGGAAATGTGGTTATAACATAAAACATTGCATCATTAACATAAAGGAATAAGGTAAACCAATTTTCCAACATGGTTGAAAAATATCCCAAAAAGAATTAGGTAAACCCATATCCCGACATTACTTATCATGATACTAAACATTACCCAGTGCATTAAAATGTTATCAGGGTGCACCCTTCATAATCATTTCAATCTCATTCTTAATTGTGCCACATAGATAGAAAAATGGATTCAATCAGCATTGTGATTTATTCCATGAAAAAGGGGTTTGGAATAAATATATATAATTCCAAAATAAAAATTTTATATATGCATAAAATTGTACACCCTTGATAGGGAATGGGAACGGTATTCACTGTACAATTGTTTTGGAATGGAAATTTGTGCTGCAATTTCGTCTGCCTAATGTAGTGACATAAAAATTCATATAAAGGGTTGATGATAGTGAAAGGGGTATATCATCACATATAAATGAAATGAAAAGTAAGAGTGACATAGAGATACATGCCCCAAAATAAGAAATTTTGAATGGAATACATAGCATAACAAAGAAACTGGAAGAAAGAGGAGTTATGGAATAACTCTTACGGAATTTTGGCATGGTAATGGGTGTACATGGGAGGGATTAATGAAATAAAAAGGGGTATATCATCATTAAAAAATAATTAGGAATTATATAAGAGGTTAAAAAAATATACCCCATCATTTTAAATTAAAAATAAAAGGGTGTAACTATATAAAGAAACTTGGATAAAAATGATAGAGGAAGAAGATCCTTACTTGAGTGTGTGCCTTCAAAATCATTAAGATTGGATTAATGAGAGATTTGGGTTACTCGGGAGGATTCTAGAGAGGGGAGTACATATTAGGTATGTGCTCCAAGTATTTTGAGAGAATATAATTGGATGATTGGGTAGGTTTATATTGGAAATTAGAGGAGAATTTTTTTAATATTTCACAAACTTAGGTTTTGGAATATATATAATTAAATATTCAAAACCACAACCCATACCATGGTTTTTTACAATGGTTTTTTCCAAAGTGGAGTTGAAAAAATTATTTTATAGGGCCAATTTCCAATCATATTAAAATATTAGTCTTTCTTATGTGAAGATGAGTCACATTATCAAAGAAATGAGTTTAAAATCATAAAATATATTATACCTTTTGGAGGATTCACTAAGGCTTTATAAAATATGAAAAAAATATAAAATCACATTATATTAATTTGAAAACAAATATTGGGCCTATAATAACCATTATAGTATTTATTACATCATTTTGGATTCATTATAATGTTATAAAACACATATTTTATTTATATGGTATTTCTTTTTACCCAAAAATCGATTGTCTCCAAAATTTATAAAACAATAATCATCAGATAATTTCAACATCCTGATACCAAAAATAATATTCATTTTATCTAAATAATCTTCTAAATATTTGAATTTTCACTTTTAAAATGAGAACTTACATTTATTGAAAATTCATAGGTTTTGACAGGAACGGTTTTCAAACCTAAGTAAAAATTACATTTTAATTCATAAAAATAATATAATCATTTATTATTAATAAAATTATTTTGATACTAATAATTTATTGAAATATTATTTATTTAGAAAATTCATTATTTCCTCAAAATTAATTCTTTAGAAAAATACACTTTTTGTTTTATCATATAAAAATATATCTCTTATCAAACTGATTACCTAATAATTTACATATAAGGAACTGATATAGTCAACATTTATAATAATTTTTTTATAAAATTATTTATAAATACATTATTTTAATATAATAATGTATATATTTTGAAAAAATTATTGTTTTTTACATGAAGAATCAATTTATCAATTTTATCAATTTTTTAGAAAGACTATTCTCATAAATTAATTGATGAAGTAAGACTCCTATTTATAAAAAGGTTTTATACAATAAGTAACTCATATCTTGTTACATAACCCCTTATAACACCCACATAAGACCTAATGGTAAGGTGTGAAATGTAGACAAACTCTTGGGGAGGCTCAGATAACATCGTCTGGGTGGTAATCTATATTAACACGAACTTCTCCCGTAAGAGATTCTGTTAAAGATTAATGTGTTGAAGCTCAGCTTGGTCCTGGACAACAGTGAAGCCCAGTGACGTTACCTTCATTCCAAGCTTTCAAAAATGAGCTTCATATGTCACATGTCTAATGTATGAGGATATCCTATATTTTTTCTGTGTCGAAATGATTTTATTTAAAACCATATATTTATACTAGTTGTGTGATCAATGTTCAACAGCTATGTTATCAATGGTAATGATAATTAACCATAATTTAAACCCAACAATAATAATAAAATACTACATGTGTTTTCTATATACATATGAAATTAAAATAAAGGTAAACTTAATCATAATTTTTTAGGTCATTATTGCCTCAGATATGAATAATCTTTCATATGTCTCGCTTTCTTCAGAGGAATGGGTTGAAAACCTCCATCTTCCACAACAAAATTTTTTCTTATGGAAAATACCTAACTATAGGATGGTTTTTTGGGTAATCATCCTCTACATCATCTCACCTTCCATGGATTCCCTGAGTTTCACTTAATTTATTTATTTCCTCTTGAATCCTTGAATGATTCCTATAAACTCTTGAATTTTTTTCCCTTAATTGAAGGAGCGTATTATTGCAGACACTTATCTATTTATAAATTCACTCCAAGTGTAAGGCCTCCCTCATCTGCATGGACAAGATCTTTATGTATAGGCACTAACATTAGGGTCATATCCCCTAACCCATGAGTCTCCACTATCAATTCCCTAATCAAAATTGATGAACCAACTCTAGCCTACAAATTGCCTTTTTTGCGAGTGGGTTTATTATCACCAATTGAGTCCATATTTTTTTGTATGGTATACTTCATTAATTTCTTCCTAAAAGAAGATTCATGGTGCCCTTTTGAAGAAAAAATAGAGAAAACCACATTATTGTGACATTTATCCTAGACATGACCAATAATTTGACACTCCAGACAAAAGTTATAAAGTCTTTCATATTCCACTTTTAAAGGAATAACATCATATAGTACTAATAAAAAAAATTATGGATCAAGGTAGAGCTAAATTCAACCTCTACTAGTACCCTAGCATAGTTACCAAATTTGGAAATATTGGTATTTTGATACATATTTTTCTAGATTTCCACATAATATGCAATATAGAATAAGACCATAGGATGCCACGATATCCAATTAAGGCTAATAATTTTAATCTAGACTTGAGATGTTGTATTTTTATAGAAAAGGGATTAAATCAAAAATCCCACTCTTGAAATCATATCATAAATGGATTTAAGTTGATTTAACTGATCCCTCATGCCCTTCTATTTAGATCCTTTGATAGAAAAATGTTATGAAAGAAACCTCAACCCAGGGGAATGAATATCTAGACTAAAAACCCCTATATAGAATATAGATTCGAAATGAAATAATCAATTTTCCAAGTCTTTCCTCCAGTAGAAAGAAAAATCCTAGAAATTATAGAGTATTCACATATTTTAAATCTATCAAAAATCACTTCTCTATTAGTATTCACATGTAATGTTTCACTTTTCACGATTGTTTTCTACGAGAAACATCTAAAAAATGTGCAAAGTACATTCTGCTGAGATTTCTAGATTAGGAATTTCTAGTGTTGAGATTATCAAAATTCTTATCCACATGGAAAAAATCAAATAGGTGTGTCACCACAGCATCATTTTCTGCTGCATCAAGAAGGTAATGAGGCTTTCTTGCATAACCCACCAAAGTTGATTGTGGTATCCCTATAGAAAAATCATTCAATTTTTATGAAACTACACACTCTGTAGCTACCTTTATACACGTGTCATCCACTCTGGCCACCACCAATGAAGATCGCACGCCCCCTACACTTTCTTCCACTACAAGAAAAACACCCTCAACCATAGATCTATTAACATTTTCATTGATCACCTCCATATATTCAGATCCATGGAGTCCACTCACGCAACATGCACCAGACATTATCCTTGGGCTCGCGCCTCCTATACCGGTCACCACCACCATCGTCGTGCCACTCACATCACCTTCATCATACATCACCAGTGAAGATATGGTTATGCCGAACACATCGGTCACCATGCATTGGTCTTTAATTATCTCACTCATCACCACCATAGATCTGCTCATTCCGACTACATCAGTCATTATCGTGCTAACACTGCTCGTGCCACCCAAACCTATTTCTGTTGTTATAGAAACCTCATTCACCATCATAGATCTATGATTTGGTCTGGTAAACATCGCTTTGGAATATATATATCCATCTAAGATACCATGAGGAAGAAAAGCCTAATCCTATCACAAATCAAATAGAGACATTGAAAAACCCTAATCTACAAAAAACTTTTAGAGAGAGAAAGTCTCTCCCCATCCTCTTCCCTCACTTTATATATGGATTGTTGTAATAATTTTTCTTTCATTAAGAAGATTGTCATTTTATAAACCTAACTTCATTTAAAATGGATATATAATTCTTTTTTGACATGATATATCATGAATATATCTATTATAATGATATTATTAGTTTCATTTAATGTTAGTCCTTAATGGGTTCACGATTCAAATGTTTCAAAGTGGCATGGAACATTTTCAAATATTTAAAGATAATATTCCTCATTAATATTTATAATGTTAATTTAATGGAATTTTCATTCATCAAAGTCCTCAATACTTATTCATACATATCCTAATTTGGGATTATTTTGTATTGATACCATCCTCATTGTTTTTTGGAAGGATTAAGATTGTTTCAAAGAGATTGTTTCTGAACCCGTTTCTTTTCCACGAGGCAATCATGTATAAAAGAGATTGTTATTGAACCCGTTTCTTTTCCAAGATTCAATTATGTTTCAAATAAATTGTTATGGAACTTATTTAATTTACATAGGTCAATCAGTTTTTAAATATATTGTTATAGAATCCATTTCTTTTCCACTATTTAATTGTGTTTCAAAGATATTATTATAGAACCAGTTTCTCTTCCACAGTTCAATCATATTTCAAACAGATTATTATAGAAATCATTTCTTTTCATTGGGTTAATCAAGATTTAAATATATTTTTATAGAACTATTTTCTTTTCCATTTGTCAATAATTTTTCAGTGATATTGTTACAGAACAAGTTTCTTTTACTAAGGTTAATCAATTTATGAGAGGGATATGACTTCTTCATATGAAATAATTTATGTTTTCTGATTTTTTCCATGGTACTTTGACATTTAATTAGTGGTTACAAGATAATACAATGATGGGTGGTACCATGGTAAACCAATTATGGGAGGTTCTATGACAAACCAATGATCGGTGGTTACATGGGAAACCAGTGACAGGTGGGTCAAAGATAGCCCTCTAGTACATTTTGAATAGAAGTCAACTGTATGGTTATTTAATTTGTATATGTAGCATGTATGGAAGTAGACCGCAGAGTTATTAAATTTATATTAATAATAATTATAAATATTTCTTAAGATACATTTACGTGTTTTGAATGATTTCTATGGGTTCATAATGTTTCTCATAATCAATATTTTTATTACATGGCTTATGATTGTCAGTTTTGATGAATCTTTACATTTTTAGGATTTTATATTTTATGATCCAATTATTGATGGGTATAGTTTATTTTATGATTTTATAATGCACCATGATTTTTTCATCATGCCATTATGTAGTCTTATACTCATTGAGGACACTCAATTTTTAATTTTTTATCCTCAAAGAGCATCTGAGCTCAAAATTATTATGTTTTATTTTCCTTGGTATTCAAAGAATAATGTTAAATGATTTATATCTATAAAGGATTTTAAAAGGAATATATTAATAACCTATTTTTAAATAATAAAAGTTATTATAAATGGGATAAATGATCTATTGTTTACTTTTGAATTGTTATGTGTTATTTTTTTTAAAAATCTATAAAACTATAAACCTAAAAGGTTCTTCATAATCTATGTGATCAAATTTTCCATTTTGATGTTGTAAGGTTTGATAGAAAAAATTGGGTCACAATTATCCGCATCAAAGTAGTATATTTAATGTCCATGATTTCAATAAATTATCTCGGAGTACGGGACCTATGTTGTTATATTTGGTATCAAAATTTGATTCAGATAAATTTTTAGAATATGGTATTTTCATATGAGGTTATCTTAATAGTTATGGATACCATGATAGGTTTATAATATCAATGATGATCATAAGTTTAGAATCTTAGACACCCCATTTATGGTTTTTAAGTATTAAAAATTTTAAGGTTATCAATGACATATTAGGAGACATTTTATTGAGTGGAAGTATATGTAAAACTTTGGATTAATGTGGAGTATTCCCTTAAATTTTTTGGAAATAAGTTTTAATGTATTGATAACCTTTATAGTTTATATGATCTTGGATATTTAGGTAATTATGGGAACATTTGTATTATCAAATAGATAACCACATCATTGAAATGTGATTCGGTTAATAAGCGACTAATGTTACTATAAAATAATATCTCTATATTTTGGGTTAGAAATATGGAAGGTATAAGATAACCCTTGAGGATAAAACACTCTTTAATCTTGATAGTATTCAGGTTGTTTGGTATATAGGGTTATTGAATGAATTTGATTTAGCTTTTGGTGTTACTATTGAATATTGAAGATTGTTTTTGGAATTTTTATTAATTTTGAGAATTATCGAACCATATGCTAACCATTTTGGGTTTGACTAAAGTTTAAATACTAGAGGAAAATCTTTTTATCACTTTTATGATTATGTGGTCTTTAAAATTTGACTTTAGTGATTCATGTGTTAATAGTTCATCTTGAATAATAATCATTTGGAGAAAAAGATGAGTTTGTTGTAATGGATGAAATTAACTTGTCAAGTAAGTATATTTTCTTATTCTGTTTTTATATAAAGTGAAAGAATCATTAATCTTTTGGAAAATAAAATGGAAATAAAATTTTATACTATTAAAATATTATATGATGATACCAATGACCTTATCCACACCTATTTTCCCTATGGGTTTTTCAACTGACATTCTCTTTACCATGTTCTCTTAAACTCTCTATTTTTCCTTGGGAATTAGTTTTCACTTCTGAATCCATATTTTAAAATCCCACCAATGATTTCCCTATGTGGAAACATAATTATGCATAACATTAGGTAAAATTTATGATTCCAACATTAAATTTATAAGGTATTATTTATTTATTCTATTTATATGATGTGTATTTTAGTAAAGTAATTCTAAAAATACTTTTATAACCAAGTCAAATTTTGAGGGTGGAATTATTTTTAAGCGGTGTGTGATGAAATAATCAGAGGTTTTAAGAAATATATTCTTTCAAATTATTTTAAATTTGTTCATAAATTTCATTATACGAAATAAATATTTTAGATTTTGTTATGCATAACACCATGTTTATCTTTCTCTTCATGAAAAATTGGGTCTCTTCGATAACGTGTGTTCCATACAAGAACATATTTAACAAAATAAAAATATAATATTAATATTTAATATTACAACTATAAACTAGATGTTATATTAGTATGTGTTAATAGTAATAACTCTATTATGTATTAACACATTTATAAAAAAAATTTACATTTATCCGAATGAATTTATAATAATAAGATAAGAATAAATCCATTTGTATGGTTAAAACTATATTTTTCTAAAAAGAAGCTTTACCGCATTTTAATAGAACACTTGATTTCAAAACAATTTTTGACACTTTTATAAAATTTAAATATCAAAATGAACTTATTTTTTTAATTAGGAATGTCAAAATTTACTTTGGGTAAATTTTTGGAATTTTTCTGAGAATATTCATACTTTAATGAATAATGAGTGACACCAAATTTTAAATAAAAACTACATTTTCATATAATTTTTTATATAGTTAAATGATATTTTAAATTTATTTTAAGTTCTAGTTATTTAATTTTTAAACAAATAAATCAAATTTAGTTTATTGGGAAAAAATTCCCATTAAAATTGGATGTAATAACATTTTAATCTTTTGAACTTTGTTTACTTTTAAAAACCATTGTTTCATCTACCTATGGGATCAATTTTAAATTAAATTCTACTGAATTTGTTATTGGAATTTGGATAAATTAATTCCATATTTGTAATTATAATAATTTATAATTTCTATTAAAGGAAACATATTTTTTACCAAAAATATTTAATAACACAATTAAAATTATTTAAAATGAGTAAGGTAAAAGTTTGTTTACTTAGTGGTTAAATGTTAATATTTAAGAAAAACATGACTTAAAAACTTGGATAAAATCCCATATAAGGAAATATATCTAATAATATCAAATTTTTATCTATTTATATTAGTTATTTGGAATAATATTCAATGATTTGGATCCGTATAATAAGTTAACAAAATAAAAAAATGAACCATTATTTATTTTATTTTCTATAAAGCCTTGGGGATATGGAAAACTATATAATTTTTGGATATAAATATTATTTTGAAAGTTAAATTAATTTTATAATTATAATAATTTATACAAAAAGTTTAGAGATGATATAACTACATTAAATGTTTATGAAATTCCTAAATGTGGATTATTTGGTTAATAATTAAATAAAATAAATGATACTAAATATATTAAAATTAAGGTAAATAGAATGATTATTTGGGTTTAAATATTGTTTAGATGCATATATCATGATAAAAATATATCAACTTAGTAAATTTTAATTCCTTTTTTCCTTTATAATTTCTAAATTTAACTAGATATATAATGTCGAAATTTACATTAATGTTATTTTATAATAATTGAAATTTAATTAAATGAATTAAAATTACAAAAAATCATATGTTATATAAATTTATTTTTAAATGTTACTAAATATCAAATAGTTTCCATTCATGGAACAATTTTTCCTTTATAATGAACATATTGACCACTAAATTATAAAATATTTTTGGCATGGTTAGGGTTAAAGTTTTACTTTTTTTACATTACATGTGCTTCTTTTATATTTAATTTCAAAAAAACAAGGGTTTTTTATATTTTAATTTTAATTTGATATTTAAAATCAGTGGATCTAAAATTAAAATTAATTATCACTTTAATTAATCTTAATGTATGAATTAAATATGTTACAAAACTAGTTACCATAATAAAAAAACCAAAATGAAAAAAATAAGTAAACATTGGTGTTAAGGAATGAAATATCTAAAAAAGAATTTATTTTGTGTGTTTTGAGTGTGTATAAACCATAAATTCCCTCCACTCCATTCTTTTTATTTTTGGAATCACTATAGGTATGAGATACATCCCAATGTTGATTACCTTTTTATATTTACAAGAATGACACTACCCCTCCAGAATAAAAAGGAACACACTCTCCCCAGTTTTTCACACCTCTCAAGCCTTTTGACTCATGAAAAACCTACCCAAATAATCTCAAAAAAATAACTTCTCTCATTATATATGCCTCAATTTGGTTAAAAACCAAACCACAGAAGTACTTTGGTGAAAACCAAAATAAGTTACCTGAAGAAGAGGTAACAATCTTCAACCAACACTTTTGTTTTATTTTTTTATCCACCCACTAAACTATTTGTATTCAATGATTATATAATAAAATAAGTATCCAAATTATACTAAGATGTTTTTATGTTACAATTTATACATAAAACGATACACGTATCCCTCAAATGTGTAATGAAATCATAGTTTGTGTGAACAGTGAACTATTGACTTTCAAAATGATTTCATTAATTTTCCAATTACAACATATTATAGTTTTATTTTATGATAGAAATACTAATTTTATATTATATATATATGATATTTATAATTTTTTCATACTTATAGAATAATTATATAACACATACCTTCATTTATTCTATTTTGTGGCAATATGATAATATCATTTGTGCACATGTGGACTACCACCTCCTCAAAGCGATGTGATACGTTCACACTTTACATAGAATGTATTAAAGATGGGTTAAAAATAATATAAATGACATATTTGTAATTTTAATGACATAATTATATATCTCTAAATATAATATATCATTTTTATACTTTCAAAATTCACACACGGAAAAAGTGATAATGTCGTTCATGGACGTGTGGACTACCACCTCTTAAAAGAAACGTGATTATAACTTTTTCATCACCACACCACAAGATTAATATATCTATATATATATATAT
This sequence comes from Viscum album, assembly GCA_963277665.1. Taxonomy (NCBI): domain Eukaryota; kingdom Viridiplantae; phylum Streptophyta; class Magnoliopsida; order Santalales; family Viscaceae; genus Viscum; species Viscum album. Next base: position 230,284,568 of record OY728162.1, read on the forward strand.
ATATAATTAAATAATATGTTATTTATGATATAATTTTCATTATTTAATAATAAAGTTTACTTAACTTTTTTCGATAGTGGTCATTGAAAAATGGGAACATTACTCATGTGTATGTACAACATACCGTCTCCATGATAGTAACATTAGTTCATTTCTCATGACCATATTTCTTATATGATTGTAAAAGTATAATTGATGTAAAAAATTTATTGTTATATCACGTTCATTATTCTAAATATGATTAAATAATGACCTCATTGACCATAGTCGACCTATCAATGTAATTTTTTGACACATGATATGAATATGGCCATAACATTTGATATAAATATTATTGATCATGTAATTGTATATTACCTTTTTATAAGTGAAATAAATGTAATAATAATCTTTTAAAATGTTCTGAATCATGTATATAATTAGTATATATTTATTACTTAGGATTATAGTGGATAATCATAAAAAATCAGACTCAAGGTAAGTGATTTTCACCTCACTTTTTACAATTGTGAGATAAATATCCTAATCTCAAATTAATTTATGTGGTAAATATACTACACCATATGATATATAATATTATGAATTATTTTACATTCATTTTATTTAAATTTTTTATTTTATTGTTATTTATCTTGGGGCTTATGACTTATATGTTACCACAATTGTTAGGGGTTTCGTCTCAATTTACATTCCATTGATACTTATTTTTAAATATGAATATAAATACTTTTAAAAGGTTGATATACTTACATATGAAATTGTATATCATAAATTTATTGTATATCATGATATTAATGGTTTCAATTTAATTTATTCTTATATGGATCTCATGATTCAAAAATTACTCATGTAGTACGGTGATTTCTAGTCTAACTTTTATTTCTACAAGACTTATTCCATATTCAACACTCATTTCTTTTGCATGATTTATATACAGATTTATTACATGTCATATCATGGTTTTAATTTATTTCATAATATTAAATTTTTTAATTCATGTTATTATTTTATGGATCTCATCATTAAAATTTTACTCATGTGGTAGGGGGTTTTCTCATCTCACTTTTATTTCTATGAGATATATTTCATATTCACTATTTATTTTTATTATTTGATATATATAATAAACATTAATTTCTATTATGATTATTATAATTAAATTTATTTATTTTTTCATAACAATTTTAGTATCTCTATTTCATAGGGTTTAGGGTTTTAAATTAATCAAAGTGATAATGTAATTTCATCACAATTTTCATTCTTCAAGACATTTATTATGTTATACAACTATCTTCTTTTTATTAGGTGCATATAATTATCGTTTGATGTGATATATCATGAATATACATATTCTCATTATATTATATGTTCCATTTAATGTTATTACTTCTTGAGGTTTATGATTCCAATGTTTCAAATTGTTATACAGCACCTTGGAATGTTTAAATATTATTTAGCTCGTGAAATTTTTGAATGAACTATTAATGGTATTTCCTATAATCAACATCAAAAACCTTTATTGTTACTTATCCTCCATTGGGGATATTTTTTATTTATTCCATCATCATTATTTTTTACGGATTAGTATTTTTTCAAATAGTTTTTTTGAACCAATTTATTTTCCATAGGTCCATCATGTTTCAAAGAGATTTTTTTGGAACTCATTTTTTCCATGGTTTAATGATGTTTCAAATAGATTTTTATGGACACTATTTATTTTATAGGGTTTAATCATGTTTCAAATAGATTTTTTTGGAACAAATTTATTTTCATTCAATCAATCATGTATAAATGAGATTGATATGGAACCCATTTCTTTTCTGTGTGACAATCATGTATCAATGATATTGTTACAGAACCCATTTATTTTATAATAGTTAATCATATTTCAAAGAGATATTTGTAGAACCCATTTCATTTCCATAAATTAATCGATTTATGAAAGGGATAATGGTTGTTCCAATTTAAATAGTATGTGTAATGTTTTTGTAATGGTATATTGACATTTGAAATTTGGTTACCTGATAAACCAATGGAAAGTGGTTCAGTTATAAACCAATGATGGATGGTTCCATGATAAACCAATGATGGGTGGTTGCATGAAAACCCAATTATGGGTTGGTCCATAATATGGATATAATGCATTGGGTATAGAAGTTGATCATATGGTTATTCCATTTATAAGTTTGAAATTTATGGAAGTCGAACACTTGGTTATTCCACTTATATGAATGATAATTATAATTATGTACCAAGATACCTATATGTGTTTTTATGATTTATATGGGTTTATAATGCTTCTCAGGATTTAGATTAATATCACATGGCTTATGATTATTTATTTTGGTGAATTTTACTTTTCCATGTTTCTATATTTGATGATCTAGTTTTTAGTGGGTATGAGTTATTTTATGATTCTCTCAAGCACTATGATTATGTCATCATACCCTTATACACATTTATTATCATTGATGAAATTGAATTATTAATGTCCACCATTACTAAGCATCTAATCTCATTTATATTATGTATCATTATCACCATGTTTTAAAGATTGATTTTGAAATATTTATATGTATAAAGGATTTCATAAGGAAGATGTTGTTGACCTATTGGGAAACAAGAAAAAATTGGTTAAATGGTATAAATGTTCATTTCATGGCTCTTGAAATTATTATGCAAGTTTTTTTCCTAATTATATAAAACTTCAAACATAAATGGTCCTCTATAATTTAATCCATGTTTTCCTTTTGATTTTGTAAGGTTTGATGGAAAAAATTGAGTCACGATCATAAGAATCAATGATGGAAATGTAATGTTCATGATTTTAGAATAGGATCTTGGATTTCGGGTCCTACGCTATTATACATTAGGTCTAGTAACCAACTTGATTTGGCCATGTGATAGATTTCAGGATCGGGGAATGTTACAACCAAGGGGGTTAAACAATGTGATATGTGACATAATTATACATAAACAAGTGTAATTAATATTTTTTGAATACTTTTAAAGAATATATTATCATATTTTGAATAATTGGACAACTTTTTTCACATTCTCATAAAATTTTCCCTATATTATAGAATTTTTTAATTTATATAATGTGTATCCATAATAAAACTAATAAAAGGTCACATATTCACCGAAGTAATTCAAACAATTTGAGCCTTATATCATGGAAAATAACTCCCAAAAAACATTCCTATTTCCTTAAATTTATCATAGATCTAATGGTCTTCTCATAAGACCACCATTTCAGGGTTTAAAGTGTAATAAAAAGGAGGTCTCCCAAAAAACATTTATAAATATAATCTGATATCATTCAATTTTATTTATTTTTACACCTTATCTAAAACTATTATATACATCATAAAATGATTAATCATGTATAATAGTTATACATAGATGTTATTATGATTAAGGAATAACCATTTATGACAATTTATAAATCAAATGAAAAAATAATGTCTTGATCCTGCATAATTGTGGACTATCACCTCCATGTAGAAATATGATACATCCTCGATAACCAAATTTTTTTGATACTTATAATGATGGATTTAATTTTTATATATGATATTATTGTCATATTTTTTATTCACTAATTATATGATAATAAAAGGTTAGTTTTATTTTACATTCTTACATTCTTTCCATCAAAAGAAGGAAACATCACTTTTTTGAATGTATAGACCACTATATACATGATGCTCTGAAATTTATTTTTTCTCCAATACTTTATTTAACTAGTTTTAAAAGTTTATATAGTGAATAAATAATATTAATACAAGAGGTTATAAGACTTGCGAATGATGGCATAAACATTATAATCAGTTATTCTTGTAAAATTTGAATTCCTTAACACTTGTTTTTTATACACCATGTTTTATTTTTAATAATGAACATACAAAAACTGTATAATTTTGAATAATGATTTTATTTTATTTAATGATGTTCAAAGTTTTCTTAATTGTTCATTTTATCATGGGTTTTTTACTAAAAGTGTGTAAAAGTGGTATTCCTTTTCATTTCATCATTATTTCTATGAGACATATTTGATGTTATGAAATAATTTATGCATATGAGGAGTATATAATTCACCTTTGTAATGTTATATCATGGATCCTTATTAATTGATGGTATTAAAAGTTATTATTCAATATATTTTTTCAAATTGGTTTTAATTCAAATGAATGCATAATGGTAAGGGTTTATCATATCAAATTTTCTTCATTATGACCAATGTTATGTTATAATCCTATCATATTATTCAATGTATATATAATTCCAAAATGATATGTTTTATGAATAATATCCTTATGTTAATGGTATTTAAATTTTAATTTGAATTTTTTTCATTAATTGGTTCTTATAAAAAATTAAAATATTAGTAAGGGATTTCTATTACAATATATATTTTTTCAAATATTATATATTCTTATATATCTGATAATGAAATTACAGGATCTATCTCTCAAAAATATTATTAATGTTCTAATATTATGATTGTTTCTAGAAATTATAAATTCTTTCTTATATTTCCACTATCTAGGTTCCCAATATTCATTTTGAATTTTTTTAAGTAAAATAATCTTTTTATTTTTAATCTGTCCTGAATCAAATTATTTCACGTATATATTTTCTAAAAAATCATGATTATTTTTATAATTATCCAATTATAATTCATTGTGATTTTATTAATATTTTACATTATTTACCAAGTTCTAAATAGAATCTTCTCTTATACATTCAATTTTGGTACTTTTATATTTTTACCTAAAATATTAATAAAACTCTAATTTTAACATAAAACACATGAACATCTTTTCCAACCATCTTGACTTCTTTTTTTAATATATTTTTTTACATATTTAGATTCTCATTTTAAATTAAAATTTATTAGTTAATATTTTTAAAAAAATTAGATAGTAAATATGTTTTTTAAAAATTTATATGGAATTTTAATAATGAAATGTATCAGGTATCGTTTAAAATTTTTCTATATCAAAATCCTTTGTTGTTTCTTATGATTTACAAGGAATATGACCCAATGTTACTATATTTAATATTTCAATTGATTGTTGATTTTGATGATAAAATATTAGTGTGACCCATTTTCATTTCAATGATAAATGCATTGATGTAATAATAAATGTGTTCATGATCATGTGGGGTACATATGAATGTATTATTATTACGTGATGATTGGTTTAGTTATAGACCTATAATTAATTATTTAAAGATTAATGTATTATAAGGTCAGGGCACATAAGAGGTTATCAAAATAACAAAATAGTATTCCTGGGAGGTTATCCAAAACCCAAAATAGGTGACATAAGAGGTTATACCATGCCCAAATAAGGTACAGAGGTGGTTATCCCCAGTCTAACATGTGATGGATGTATCTATGGGTACACATGGAAAAATATTTCTATGATTATGATTATTCCACACATTATTCCACTCTTTTATAACATGTTATTATGAAATTTTAATATTCACATGAATTATGATCTTTCATTATTTAAAGATTCATGTATCTTGAAATTCTAAATCATGATACCATGATTCACGATTATGATATATCAATTATTCTATAGAATTATATAATATTGAGATCATCATCTCATACCATTATTCATATCATAATCTCACATAAAATCACTGACTTATATCTACCATGTTCACCCTTATTGATTATTTGATCTCATTGTTTTTTATGTTTTCTTTTCCCCATTATATGAGGAAAGGTTTTTAGTATGATGGCTCTAATAATGGATCTATGAACTTAATTTGAGAATATGTTAGAAATCTATATACTAGTAGTTTATGAATCCATGTTTTCAAAGACACTAATCCATTACGGTTCAAGCATGGAACATAAATATATGTAATGAATATTCATATTATAATTTATAATATTTATGTATATAAAGTTTTGGAAAATATAAAATATGTTTCCCAAGATTTTATTGTTGATATCTCTCTGGAAATTATTTCATGACTTGTGTTTGTAATTTATATTCCCTTGGATTTTTTGGTTGATATATGCTAAATAAAATAACAAGGGAGAAATTTATTTAAGGGGGAAAATGTGACACCCTAAGATTTTAGAGCGATTACTAATATTAATAATATTATTAATTATGCCTATAATTTTAAGTAACATTTATTTATTATTTTTAAAGGAATCAAACATAATTAAAAAGTATTAACTACAAAATATAAAACAAATAAAATACACATTATTCATTCCTAAGTGGGATATGGAAATAAATTAACATAAAAGTAAGAACTTCATGTCATAGATTATTACTCATCATGGATGGAATAAATCCATCAATAGAATATAAATCTATAGGGTTAAATTGATACAAATGAATAAATTCTCCAAGACTAGGAAATATCCTAGATAATTTAAAATCTTGAGGATCACCAAAAGATAAAAAAATTAATAATGAGGAAGAGAACCATGAATTTTAATATCCTGATATCTTAAAAGAAAAGACAATGTTTGATAGAATGTAAGATACACAACACAGATCTTAAGAAATTATTATTATTATAAATGTGACTATTATAGAATAGCCTTCAAATTTGAGGTAATGAATAGTATTAACAACATTATGAAATATATATAGTTTTCCTACCCATTTATAATGTTTTTATTAGTTAGCAAGAAATCGATTTTTTTGTAAAATCAATTTATTCTTCAAAAATACATTTTCTTCAAAAGTTGTATTTATTTCATTTTATGAGTTAATATTATAATTAATTTTTTATAATTTTTATAAAATATATTTAAAAAAAATAATTTCATTTTTGAATTCAGAATGTAAAAATTATCTTAGAATTAATTTTTGATTTTTAGGATATTATTTAATTTTCAATGAATAGTTAAAAAATAATTACTTTTTATTAAAAATTTATTTTAATTAAAAAAAATTTATAAATAAAATTTATATTTTTATCACTATGGATAGTATTCTTAGAAAATTTATTTACTACAGTAAAAGTAAAATTCTGTATTTAAAGATACAAATAAAATTATAAAGACAAAAAGATTATTGTAACCAATGAATTTATTTTATTTAATTTCTTTCTTTCTTTCATACTAATACAATTTTAAATTATATGGAATTTTTTTTCATTTATAATAGATTATGACCATAATAGTATTTTATATATAGAAAAGTAAAAAATGTCACCCTCAGGTTTTTAATAGTTGTATTATTTTTTCATGGAGTTAATTAAACAATATGTTTTGTTATAAATATACATTACAATTAAAAAAATATATATCTTTATCAATGTAATTTATTATTTATTCTTACTTAATAAATAATTACATTAAATGAATACACAACACTAAAATAATAATTATTATATTAAAGTAAAAACATATAAATGATATTAAAAATATTTATAAAAACATAATTTTAGATAAAAAAATGTGATACATGAATTTTATATATGAACACGACATGATAGTGATATAATGAAATATTTGGTTAGAATTTTAATTGTTTTCTTTATGTTATTAAAATTAATGAAATGAATATTTCTAAAAATTGGCATGAAATATATTTTAGAATAAATAATATTTTATAAAATGATATAAAATTCATTACAGTATTATATTCATCAAATTGAATTGGATATGGTTTATAATATAATTTATGATTCATTTTTTTTATTTTTTTATTTTTTTAGTAACCATAATTACCCTAAAATAGTAAAAATCATTGTTCTCATGGTAAGAGTGAAATTGGTTAACAAGGGGTTAAAACCAAATTATTAGGGTAAAAATATATTAAATTATTGAATAATTTTTATTTAATGATTTTATTTAAAACTTTCATTATATAATATTCTAAATTAGGAATTTTTATATATTTGGAATTGAATATTAATTTATTATTAATTTAATACATTTAGAAATTCAAAGAGTTCCCCTCCCCTCTCTTGTAAAATGGAAACACATATTCTCAATCTTTCACACTTAAAACACTTCTGATTCATCCAAACCCAAAAAATATTATCCTAGGAATATTAATCTCTTTATAGAGTCCTCTTTTTATGCATAAAACCAACCATAGTGGGATAAAGGTGTTTATAAAAGGAGATATTTCAAATACGAGGTATAGTTTTTTAAAACATGTTTTTAGTTTTATTATTTATTACACCACCTTCCCATCATCTAAACCCATGTTAAAATAATAACACCATTATAATTTATACTCTTAGATAATATTATGTTAATGGAATAACCTATATCTGTCTCCATCATCCATCAAATTGGAATAGAACTCATTGTTCATGTGTATGGAAGACTACCACCTCACAAACCAATTTAATTCGTTTTCCTTCACCATCTCTCAAGTTATGTTGTAATGATATATTTTCACTATATATATGATATTAAATACATATTTATCTTTATTGAAAGTTTATAGGACATATATTTTCTTAACTTTCTATACACATGAAAATGATAATTTCATTCATGTGTACGTGTATACTACCACCTCCACAAAATTATGTTATTCCTTTTTCATCACCAAATCACCTAAATGATATATAGAAGTATAATTAATGAAATTAAATCATATTTATGATATAATTTTAATTCCTTAAATATAAAATTATACTTACCTTAATTATATAATGATCATTTAAAAATTCATATGTTACTCATTCATATGTATGACCAACCGTCTTCATGATTGTAACGTAGTTCATTCTTCCTAAAAATATTACATGATAATATTTAAATTTAAAATTGATATACAAAAATTTTATTTATGTAATGAATATTATTTTTTAGATGGTGGAGTAATGAACACTTTCACTATAACATCTATTGTTCTATTCTGAGGTATTCCATTTTTTGCTTTCTTCTTGGTATTCATCCCTTGGGTTCTATATGCGTTTTTGCTGAAAACGGAGAATTTGAGCTTGAGATCAAGTGGCGCATTACTGGTGAATGGTTAGGGGAAACGGTTTGACATCTTCCAGGTAAGATTGCGACCAATTTCCATTTTGGATAGTGGAAATTACGTGGTTGGCAAACAATTTTTCAAACCATGCAGGCTTACCATGCTGCGTGTTCCTCTTAGACATAGGGACGCACAGTTTCTACATGGTTTGGAAAACCGTGTGGGATAACCATGTGACCTTTCCAGGTCATTAAAAAGTATTAATTTATTATTTTTCCCTATATTATTTTAACCATAAATCTTGTCAGATCCACCCCATTAAGGATTTTCATCCATTTGAGCTTCCTCCAAGCCTTCTTGGAGCATTTGAGCATCAACCTTTGGGTGATTTTCGTAGTAGAACATCAAGGAATCTTCAAGTGAGCCTCTTTTCTAATGAATCCTCCCTTCTTCTAGGGTTTCTCTTCCCCCATCCTTGAGTTCTTATTTTCTAGTGCGTTGTTTGACCTAAAGAGGGTTTCACCATCTATTTTTGAGAAAAATATTGATGGTTATTGTTTTAGCATTCCTTGATAAGGTTTTTTGGTGGTAATATTGTGGTTTTCCATTAGTTTCCAAAAGTATCCAAGTGTGAGGTAGGTGGTTTTATGATTGTACATTATTAGATGAGTTGGTATTGCTTTAATGAATGTTTAAATTTATTTCTTGGATTATTTTTGTGGTAAAAAATGTGTTTTGAAAAGGTTCTGAGATTCACATGTTATGAAAGTGGGTTTTATAATGGAAATTAGTAGTGTTTCATGTGTGCTTTTTTATTGTGTAGCTTAAATATATTTTATTCCTTGTGTGAAAGGTGTGAAGTGTGATTTCAAAAATATTTAAATTTGAAAATGTGATGAAAGTGTATATTCCATGTGAATTGGGTATTTTTCATTTTGGATTATTTTTTGTCACCTTAGATGTGTTTTGAATTGTGAAACTGATGTAATGTATGTTATAAAAAGGTTCTGATGTGAATATGATTTTGAGAGGTTCTTTTCCCATGGAAATGGATGGATCCAATATGTACTCTTCTTGTTACATTTTCAAATGGGTTTCAAATTTTTTTAATGTGATGTGAAATGTATTTGCAAATTGTTTTGAAATGCATGTGAAATGTAAAATGGTTTTGTTTATGGAAAATGGTGAGTTACATGTGGTTTTTTATTATTAGATCGATGTGAAAATGTGAAAGAGTTGATTTCCTTGTGTTTTATATGATTCTTTATTCATGTATGTAAAAGTAATGATTTAAGTGACTTGTGACATGGAATTTGAGAAAAATGGAATCTTTTATATCTATGTTCGTGAAATAGAATGAGTATGCTAGTTGATTTAAAAGTGGCTAAGGTCTAGATTTATCTATCAGGATTGATGTCTGAAAAACTAACTGGAAAAAAGATATGATTAGATTCCACTAGAATTTTTTAGATAGGATTACCTCTAGTGGATTGTGCACAGGAATGCTACTGGAATTGCCTTATGATTTGGAGACAACTGTAATTTTGGTATGGGATACCCTCTAGTGGCTCGTACATTGGAACATTGTTTGTATTTGAGTTGGAGGATTCTGATAACCGAGGTATGAGGTTTATATGGATTCACTAGTTCTAGTTAACTATAGAGATTTATCCACGATCATCTCTTATGAAATGATGCTTATATGATGTTGTTCTACCCGTTGGTATACGACAGACCTTGTGTATGATTTTATTCCAACAAAGATTTTTTTTTAAAGGGTTTTCCTTACAAATTGTTTCTTAAGAATGTTTTACTTAAAATGTATTCATAGAAATGTTTCAAATATTCTTATGGAAATGTGCATGTTGATTTTTCTTCTAATGTTATAGCATGGAATCTTTCTTTTGGGTGGCATATTACTAGGTTTTTGCTCACACCCTATATACACCTTTGTGTGTGTGTAGAAATTATTATGTGGGGCCCAAGTAATGAAAATATGTGTCATGGTGCTAACGGTGGATCTAGTTTCTAGAGTTCCTCTTCATGATGGTTTTGTTATTAGTGGATTGAGGTTGATTCCCCACTATAAGAAAATAGTGTTTTAGCGGCGGTTTTTTCACAACAGTTTTAAAAAACTACAGCTAAATGTTTTTTGATCAAAAATTAAGCGGCTGTTTTTATAACCGCCGTGAAAAAACCGCCGATAATTTTTTTTTAATTTTTTAAAATATCTTCTAAAAAATAAATTTTTTAACGGTGGGTTTTTAAAAAAAACCGTGAAATAGCGGTGGTTTTTTGAAAACCACCGCAAAATTTAAGATAATTTTTAAAAAAATATTTTTTTTATTTTTTTATTTTTTTATTTTTTTTTATTTAAAATCAAATACAGTTTATTATTGGTAATTTTATATATTTATATTGTGTCAATTAATTAATATTTATAATTATTAGTTAATAATGTTTTTAAACTGAAAACAAATCTTTAATAAGTAGAGGAATAGACTTTGGAATCAAATAACCATAACATCTTATCTGAGAGTCCATTTTAGCTCCACAACCAGTCAAATCGAAGTTTATCAAATGAGAAAAAACCGAGTGAGATTTAAATCATGTGATAATCAAAGGAAAAAATATATTCAAAATTCAAATGTCAAAAATCAAGCTTGAACTTCAAAAGATCATAACTTGTAATTCGAGTGTTCGTTTGGGTTATACCACATATCAAATCGAAGCATGCGACAAGATCTACACCATGTAGGTATGCTACGAACTCTTTGAGTATAGTATCCCTTTTTATTCCTCCAGAAAGGCCCAGAAGGCCTCCGAAACATAGGTTTTAGTTAGAGACACTGATTTCTTAAAATTCAAATGGTTATAACTTTCGATCGAGGTGTTCGTTCGGCCTGTACCACATATCATATCGAAGCTCATTTCACGATCTTTGATTAGACAGGTTGTGGTACTAAAAAAGGAGTCTCAGGTCATATTTTATGGCCATTTTAGTGTTTTAGGGTTTTATGATGTTCTTAACGTTTTATGATTTATTTAATTATTTTATTATTATTTTATTTATTTATTTAATATTAATTAATTATTAGTCTATTTATTTATTTATTTCTTTATTTCTTTATCTATTATTTATTTATTACTTATTTATTTATTTAATATTTTTTATTTATTTATTTATTTATTATTTATTTATTATGTACACATTAATTATTAATTTATTTATTTATTATTTATTTATTTATTATTTATTACTTATTTGTTATTTATTAAGTAATTATTATTTAAGAAATATTTATTTATTAATTATTAATTATAAATTATAAATTATTAGTTATTAGATATTATTAATTATATATTATTTCTTATTTATTATTTATTTATGTATTTATTTATGTATGTATTATTCATTATTTATTCTTTATTCTTTATTCTTTATTCTTTATTCTTTATTTTTTATTCTTTATTATGTATTAATTTATTTTTAATTTACTAAATATTAATATATTATAAGTTTATTATTTATTTCTTTGTTATTTATTGATTTTTATTAAATAAATGTTTATTAAATATTAATTATTTATTAAATATTGAATATTGAATATTTCATAATAAATATTAAAAATTAAATATTAATTATTAATTAAGAATTATTAATATTATAAATATTAATTATTAATTATTAGTTATTATTAACTATTAATTATTAATTTATTATTATTTATTTATTTATTTATCTATTTATCTATTTATGTATGTATGTATGTATTTATTTATTTATTTATTATTTATTATTTATTATTTATTATTTATTATTTATTTATTTATTTATTTATTTTTAATTTAAAAAAAATTAATTTCTTTTGGTTATTATTTATTTATAATTTATTTATTTATTCAATATTTATTATTCATTAATTAATCATTAATTAATTATTAATTAATTATTAATTATTTATCAATTATTTATTAATAATTTATTAATAATTTATTATTATTTTTAAATTCTTAAATATTAAATATTAATTCTTAATTCTTAATGATAATTGTTAATTATTAGTTATTGTTAATTATTTATTATTTATAATTTATTATTTACTATTTACTATTTACTATTTATTATTTATTATTTCTTATTTCTTATTTCTTATTTCTTATTTATTATTTATTACTTATTTATTTATCTAATATTTATTAATATATTATTAATTTGTTATTTATTTATCATATATTAAATAATTTTTTAATTAATTTATTATTTATACATTACTTATATATTATATGTTATATATTATATGTTATATATTATATATTATATATTATATATTATATATTATATATTATATATTATATATTATATATTATATATTATGTATTATATCTTGTATATTATGTATTATGTATTATATAATTTATAATATATATTATCTATTATATATTATATATTATATATTATATATTACATATTACATATTATATATTATATATTATATATTATGTATTATATATTGTGTATTATATATTATGTATTGTAAATTATGTCTTATATATTATATATTATATGTTATATGTTATATATTATTTATTATATATTATTTATTATTTATTATTGATTATTGATTATTGATTAATCATTATTGATTAAAAATTATTTAGTGTGTATCTATTTGTTATGTATTACATGTTTTTTAATTAATATATATATATGTATAAGTTTACTAAATTCGATTTATTAACCATGTGAAGAGCCTGTTGGAGTGGTAAAGTCTTTGAAGAATAAGCAAGAGGTAAGGGGTTCAAATCTCACCCAAAGCAAAATTTCTTTATTTGGCATGGGCATGGGCATGGACATGGACTTGTGCAGGAGATGGACTTGTGCATGGTAATGATAAATAAATTAAGAAAATAAAATATAATAATAAATAAATAAATAAATAAATTATGAAAATAAATAAATAAATAAAATTACTAATATAAAAAATTATAAAAATTAAAAATTAAAAAAAATAGAAAAAAGAAAAAAGAAAAAAAATTAAAAACGATTTAGTGATAGTTTAAACCGCCGCTAAAAGTCGCCGCTAATTTTTTCCCGACACACCATTTAGCAGAAGTATTCCATAACCACCGCAGAATGATTTAGTGGCGGTTTACACCACCGCTAAATGGGAAAAAAACCACCACTAAATACAAAATTTGGCATAGTGATCCTCTTGTTGAATGGAGGTTTTTGGGATAGTTTATTTGTCCTCGTTCCATTGTAGTACTTTTGGTTTTGGATTAAGTTTTAAACATTGAATCTAAAAATTATTGTACATCATTTGGTTATGTTTATAAATTATGTGATGTTAACTTTTTTTGGGTTCTTATGGTTATATAAATGGGTGAAATCATTCCCAAAGTATATTTTTGATACACATGTACTAGTTTCTAGCCCTTGGGGATTGGTAATGCCCTTCGGTCCCTGCCATGAATCGGGTCGGGTGTCGGGTTGGATGGCACGCCATCTTGGTTCATAAAAAAATGGAATCAAGGAATTTCACGCTCTTTTTGGTTAATGTTTATTGGTATGATTCTGGATAGACCGCATCTAGGATTATCAGGGCTTCAGGTTCTGGTTCTGAGTGGGGTGTTTGGCCAACACACCTCGTGATAGGACTTGATTCTCTATGGGATGTTGGGATTTGGTTTGACTTATTCTATAGGTGATACGTACGGGTTTTAGACTATATATGGAAACAAGGTGGTGGTAGAGTAGTTGGCTTGGCTTGTTATTGTGATGGATTTCATTATGTTTTGATTTATGCAAGTGTTTGAGATTTTTTATTATTGCTAAAAAAATTCAGAATTTTTGTTGATGGTCTTTTCTTATGGTTGTTTGATGCAGTGAAAGGCCTCCTTGGATAATTGATATGCAACCTTGGGAAGAGGTTGGAGAGAGTTCTTCCTCACCAATTGATTAAATCATAGTGGAAGTTGTGGTTCAGGTTTCCCATTCATTGGGACAAGGATTGGTCTTTGGTCCTGCTCAGGCTAGAGAGTCTGAACAATTTCCAAGAAAGGATAAAGATTAAGAGTTACCAAGAACAAGACTCCTTCATTCTAGGGTATCATGGAACCCGAGGAAGTATAGGTGTGTCTTGAGAAGATAGAGAGGATGTTCGAATTTCTTAATACTCTTAAGGTAGTCTAAGTGAAATGTGCTTCATTCTTGTTGGAAAATCCCAATAGAAAGTGTTGGGACATGGTGGTGCAAGCTCGAAATCATGAGAAAATGGGTTATAAATATTTTAATGTTTTCTTCAAGAAAAATTATTTTCCTGATATTTTTTCCTCTTATAGGTCCTGATATTTTTTAGAGCCTAGATAGGGGGAATAAATTGTGATGGAGTATACTAACCAATTTAGAGTGTTAGTTCGGTATGCACCCGATGTCATTTTCAATGAGAAGCTAAAGGCTTAGAATTTAAAGATGCGGTTGCAACCAAAAATAAAATCTCAATTATTCTTGTTCAATATGAAGAATTATGTGGATGTGGTTGATCATGCTATGATGGTCAAAATTGATCGTGGAGGAAATTATGGTTTCTCTAGAGTAGTTTCAGTAGTGGCAGATCATTAGAGAAGAAAATGGGGAGAGGAGGGGAAGAAGGGAGGAGGTAGTTCAGGACAACCTTCCTGGTTGCTTTCATTGATGGCTTCCAATGCTGGGTCAGTTTTTTACCATCAGTGTGGGAAGTCAGGTCACATGTAGGATGCATGCTCATCTCCACCCAGAACCTATCATCAGTGTGGATCTATGGGGTACTTGTACTGATTTTGTAGAGTGGCACTCCGACATCAAAGAGGTGTATGATCTATAGCTTTAATAGGGATTTCATCCCAGTAAGAATAGTCCAAGATAGTAGGTTCTCAGTTTGGTGGTTGTGGAAGCATGGTTGGATCATCTTTTGGGCCGAATCAGCTCACGGTAGAGCTACAGTCCAGTAGATATTCTCATGTTTAGGTAGAGATGAGTCAACTTCATGTAGTGGATCAAGCACCAGTAGAATCGGATGCAGGTCTTCTAATAGTTCGATGCACAATTCTTATTTCATCATCTCTAGCTGTTGTTCTGTTTAATACTAGTTCTTCATTTTCTTTTATTTCTTCCCCTCTTGTAGATGTGTTAGAGTTCCCAACTGAGCTTATTCCATACATGATAGAGTTGGTAGTGTCTCTTTGTAAGAAGTGAGATAATTGTTTTAGGTATCTGTCTTTCACACTCATTATGCCAGGGGTAGAGATAGAATGTAGGTTTCTAGTTTTGGAAATGGACCTTTTTGAAGTGATCCTTAGTATGGATTGGGTGGTTTTTTCAGGCGTACATTGATTGTTATAGACAGTGTGTGAGTTTTATTTAACTTGATGGAGGTACCATGTTTTATCAAGGAGAAGGAGATCATAATTTTATATTTGTTGGACATCCACTTCCAAAGTTAGGAAACTTGGTGTATCATATCTCAACACTCGCATTGGGATAGGATTATGGTGTTCCTAAGGGTGGATTACCTCCTATGGTGGATGAGTTCCCAAAGTTTTTTCCTAATGATTTCTTAGGATTTTTTCCAAAGAGGTATGTGACGTTCACTATCGACTTGGAAAAAAAATAGAGCCAAAATATTTTCCATCATATTATATCACCCCCACTGATATGAGGGAATTAAAGGTACAACTGGATTATTTAGAATCAAAAGGATTCATTTTCCTGAGTGTTTCACCTTGGGCCTCCCCAATTCTATTTCTGAAAATGGAAGATGGATCTCTTCATTTGTGTATCAATTACTAGAAGCTGAATAAGGTGAAAATTAATAAAAAGTATCATTTTCTCTAAATTGATTTCCTTTTCGATTAGATTAAGGGGAAATGTGGTTTTCTAAGATTGATTTTTTGTTTTGGGTATCACTAAATCATACTTATTGAGGATTATGTTATGAAAACAACCTTATGAAGTAGCTAAAAATATTTTGATTATTTGGTCATAACCTTCGCATTGAAAAATACTTCAGCAGTATTTATGTCAACGATGAATAGGGTGTTCCACGAGTATCTCAATTTTTTATCATGGTATTTGAGGATGAAATCCTGGTCTAATATGACACCGAGGAGAAGCATGAGCGGTATTTGATAATTGTGTTGGGAAATCATACAGATCATCTTCTCTCTGTGAATATTTCTAATTGAGGCTTTTTGATTAGGGGGTTAAAGTTTCTGGGTCTATGATCTCAAAGAAAGGGGTTTTGGCGGACCCTAATAAGATCAGTGTATTGATTTCATGGAAACATCCGATAAATGTGATTGAAATCAGAATATTATTAGTCTTGAAAGGGTATTACTGGCTGTTTTTTCAGGATTTCTCATGGTTGGATTCATCCATGATGTCTCTCACTAGAAAGGGGGTGAATTTGGAATGGATCTCAGAGTGTCAGTCTTGCTTTGAGGAGCTCAGATAGAGGTTGAACACACCCCATATTTTGATCTTACAAGAATATGGAAAGGGATATGTTGCCTATATTTATGCCTTGGGTATGGGTCTTGGGTGTGTGATAATGTAGGATGACCATGTGGTGGCATATGATTCATTCCCACAATAATGACATGAAAATAATTACCCAACCCATGACCTGGAATTAGAAGTAGTAATGAATTCCATAATTTCATGTCACCATTATCTTTTTGGGGAGATTTTCTTTAGTCTATTCTAATCATAAGATTTTAACCTACATTTTATCCCAAAAAGATTGGAATTCGAGGTAGGATCATGAGGATGAGTACCTTCAGGTATTCAATTTTGATATAGTATATACCCTAGGAAAAGGAATTCTAATAGAAGATTATTTGAGAAGGAATGTTTCAGTGAATGCATTAAAAAGGTCCAGTTATGTGTGGACATTGATGTGTCTTTTCACTCAGATGCATCTCTAGACCATGGAACATAGTGGAGGCATGTTCTTTTCCTCCACACATCTATCACCTTCTCTTATAGAGTTTATTTGGAAAGATCATCTAAATGAGGAAATGTACCAATGTTCTATGAAACGTCTAAATTGTGGGGAGGTGCCTTGTGATTGTTCATTTTCTCCTGAGGGAGTTTTGTTCTTCAAGATTCGCTTCATGATGCCATTTTCATTGAGGAGGGTGGTGATGTAGGATAAACTATAGGAAAATGGGACATTTGTGATAAGACATTTGTGATGGGATACTATCATAAATACCCATTTTTGATGGGGTCCTGTTATAGAAAAGGGGGTCACAAATAATGTTTTTTTACAGCTCGTTGCAAAAAGTATCTATTTTAGATTGGATTCATATCCTTTACAAATATGTTCTCATGGGATCTAAATACCTTATTGTGACAGCCCGTAGCAATTACATTTTTTGATGGGTCTCATCATAAATATTTTTTGCGATGTGCCCAATCGCAAAAAGCTTTGCCCAGTTTTTGAAAGATTTTTTTTGCGACAGGGCCCATCCCAAAAAGTTTAAAATAATAATATTATTATTATTAATATTAATATTATTCTTAATGAAATAATAATTTTAATATTAGTAAAATAAGGTAAATTATAACATAATAAAATAATTTTCATATAATAATAATAATAATATTTATAATATATTATTATTATTATTATTATTATTATTATTATTATTATTATTAATGAAGTAATAATATTAAAATTACTAATATAATAAAAAATTACAAAATAATAAAAACCTCAATATTCAGGAAAAATAATAAAAAGAAAAAAATCAAAAATTATAATTCAAAAAAATTATGAAAATTTAAAAAATTAATAAAATAAGGAAAATTATACAAATAAATAGATGTAAAATTCGCAATAATATAAAAATAAACTATATAAAAATTTAGATGGTTAATATTACAAACAAAATTTATATTAAAATTTATTATCGTGAAAAATAAATAGACCATTGAGGGGGAGGGTCGTCTGGAGGAGTTGGAGGAGATGGTGGATGGAACTCTATCCCTAAACCATGATTCATACGTCACATGTACTCTAACTGCTCATACATCTATTACTGCTACCATCAACACATCTCCTCCTGCATCTCATCCTAATAATGTTGCTACTGCTATCATCGGAGCTCTTCCAGCTATTGTTGCTCCTATTAACGCATCTGCTCCTGCTCACTACACGTACTCTCTATATGCTCACTCTCAACTCACAACTACTCCTAATAATATACAGCAGATGATGATGACGTTCTACGAGATCCTCTCGAGCTGTTTGTCGACATCGTAGTTATTCCATAATAATCCACAGGTGTCAATCGATAGTTGATACCAACAAATCAACCTTTCTCAAAGTCATATTGGGTCGCCTATATCCATGTTATCTCATCAAATTGGTCGGCACTAGTCTGAGTATCGGTCTCTGCCTAACTCTAAATCTATTTCTAAGAAGTCACAGCCTCATATGAATCATTCAATTACAATTTAATATTTAATGAGTTAAAATATTATTTTCAGTTAAATTTTAAACTCAAAAAGAAAATATACTAACCACAATCTGATGCTGGTGAGAACCATTAATCTCTACAGTGGTTGGATCAAAATACATACTCCTAAAAACGTCAAACATAGAAATATCGGGTTGTTCAACTGCCTATATAAAAAAAATATAACATTTACATTTAATGTTATAGAAAATATTATAAAAAAAGTACTCACCATATGATCCATATGCGTACTTAATGTACGACTACAGGCTTGATGTGTCAACTCCTGTTTCCCTCGTTTTTTTAAACCTACCAAAGATATCCTATGAAAATGACCACCAAAACAATGTGAACATAATCCATCCCAAACCTACGATGAAATTTAACCAAGTCAGTGGGCGCGAAAAGACTCATCAAACTCTATCACTCCTTCTTTCTCTATTGTTTTCTTTGTAAAATTGTGTAAAAACTGACTGTAATGCAGACACATAGTCCCCTGCCATATCTTCCAGATAGCATCACACATACTATCATTGATGGGTTACCATGAACCCTTCAAATAATTTATAATATCAAGTTACTAATTAAATTAATTTCAAAATAAATATTATTTATTTATGTACCATCCAATGATCGAACATGAAATTCTTCACATCAATGAGAATCTGATCCCATGAGACTCATGCTTGAGAAAAATAATTGTGAAATATATCACTCTCATGTCCAGTATCTATATGCGTAAAGTTGTGAAAAAAATAATCAAACAATTATTATATAAATAAATTATTGAAAACTAACTAAAATACACGGGTAAACATACATCTGCATGCATGGATCAAAGAAAAGACGTGGAAATCCCTCAGGAATAGGATCAAGAGTCATCAATCGTGCAAGACCACGCCCCCTCCGAGTCCCCCCTGAATCGCCAATACTTTGAGGGTCAGATAACTCAACATCCTGTCCCTCCAAAGGTAGATCAGCTTCCTGCAATATATGATACATATCCTCATCCATCTGAAACACGAAATTATCATTGTTAGGAAATAGTTGAAAATAAATATTATATATAGATATATATTATATGTGATTATAACCAGTATTTAACCATGTCAATGTTCATCTTCATCATCATCTTCATATTTTACGATGTCAATGTCTTCATATTCCTCTTCAGCATCATCAATTTCCATATGAGTTTCAGTTTCATCATCTCATGTCATTTCAAATTCATTTGAAATATCATTAATATCATCTTCATCATCAACCCTTAACTATGGTGTGTCATCATTGATATTCATGTCTCTTCGTGAGAAAGATGGATTTGGAGTAGTCTCTTGAAAAAATTCAATTCCTTCCACTTCAGTTGAACCACATTAATTTTGAGTAATCTGATTTTCCTGAGAACTAATTTTAATTATGCTCCACCAATCAATCAACTCTCTTGAAGTAGCACAATATTTTGAATAATAAATTTTACGGTCGTGATGAGCCGATAAAAATAGTTCATTTATTTCATGAATACTGTTATACTTAATATCAATGATTCCATGGGTTGGATGAACATGCAATCCTCTATCAGTTTTGAACCGATTATATTCAAACTTTATTATGTAATGCTATCCCAGATAACATAGTTCAATAATTTCTTCTAGCATGCCTTAAAATCCAACTTTAGTTTCTCTATGATGAGATCCACTCAAGAAAACACCACCATTAATTGTTTTTTGGATTCCTCATATGCACGTGTATGAAATATAGAACCATTCACAACATATTTATTATAAGATTTAACCATTTTTAATGGTGGTTACTCAATACAGGCAATTGACTATGAATTTTATCAGCATGTTGAGATACCTAAAATTTTTTTCAAACAATTATCAATATAACATATAAAAAATTTATATTATATGTTAAACTTAAAATAATATATGTTATCAACTTTCAAAACCAGTAGGAAATTTTCTTTGCCGACATTCTTCAAGAGAAGCTATTATAATTTGTGATGTTTTCTCTTGATATGATTATCATATAACCTAAAAATAAAATAAGACTAATCTACTATAATAAAAATTATAAAATAAGTGATAGAAGTACTCACTATACTAATTATTAGAATGTATTACTAATTATAACTAATAATTAGAATTTATTACTAATTATTATAATATATTACTAATTATTACTAATTATTAGAATTTATTTTTAATTATTAGAATTTATTATTAATAATTAATAATTATTTAAATTTATTATTAATTATTACTAATTATTAGAATTTATTATTAATCATAACTAATTTTTAGAATTTATCATTAATTATCACTAATTATTATAAATTATTATAAATTATTACTAATTATTTGAATTTATTACTAATTAATCTTAATTGTTGAAATTTATTATTGATTATAGTAATTTATTACTAATAATTTCAATTTATTACTAATTATTACATTTTTTAACTAATTATTACAGTTTATTACTAATTATTAGAATTTATTATTAATTATTAAAATTTATTTCTAATTATAAGAATTTATTACTAATTATTGAAATTTATTACTATTTATAACTAATTATTATAATTTATTACTAATTATAACTAATTATTAGAATTTATTACTAATTATTGCAATTTATTAGAAATTATTAGAATTTATTACTAATTATTATAATTTAATATTAATTAATTCAATTTATTACTAATTATTAGAATTTATTAATTATTCTAACTAATTATAAGAATGTATTACTAATTATTAGAATTTATTATTAATTATAACTAATCATTAGAATTTATTACTAAGGATATGTTGGATTTCAGAATGTTCATCGCAAGTAATGGGCTCCTGAATATGGGGTTTCAAGGGTGTAAATATACGTGGTGTAATAAACAAAGGGGTGATAGCCAGATATGGTGTAGGCTGGATAGATTCTTAGGCAATATTTAGGGCCAAGAATCCTTTTCTAGCTCCTCAGTTTCACATCTTTCTCAGGCTCTTTTGGATCACGCTCATCTTCATGTGGAACTAAAGACGGGTAGTGCGAGTGGTATGGAATTCATGTACTCTGTGGATTGGCATGGTAGGGAGGTGTTCATCCAAATGGTGAAGGATTCCTGGGAGCAGAAGATAAAGGGAATATCTTGGGAGGGTCTTTCTAGGCATTCGAGGAGGCTCAAAGAGGATATTCTCAGTTGGTCCAGGAATGTTATCTCTTCAGTTGATTTAGTGGAGATGCTATAGGAGGAGATTGATCGGCTGGAAGGGGTGTTACAACAAATATGGGATGACTCGGTCTTTTTATGTTTACGAGACAAAAGAACCTTCATAGCTCATTGCACGGTGGAGGTTGAGAGGGGCCTCAGGAAGAGATCTAGATTGTGGTGGCTCAAGGAAGGTGATAGGAACAGTGGGTTCTCCCATGCATGCTTGAAGGAACAGCTAAACTTGAAGGTTAATATCAGACTGGAAGATGGGTCTTTCATGGATGATGTAAATGTAGTTGGCAGGATGGTGTTGGATCACTTCGAAAATATGCTTCCAGTTGGCCAAATTGTTACTCCATGGGGTTGATTCAGTTAGTGAGAATGAGGACTTCCTTCAGAATATTGGCAGTAGACTCTATGGGAGGATTAATGAAAGGTTGTGGTCTCTCCCGGTGGGTGAGGAGGTGTGGGAGGTGGTTAAAATCTTGCCTCAAGAAAGCGCCCCAGGGCCGGACAGGTTCTCTGGGGCTTTCTACCTGGAAACATGGGGGATTATGGGTCCGTCAGTTACCGAGGCTGTCCAAGACTTATTCCGATGGGGGGATCAACAAGGGTACCTATTCTTCAAGGGTGGTATTAGTTCTAAATGTAAAAACCCCAACATCAATCGGCCAGTATAGACCAATATTTCTATGCAACATTTCATTTATGATTTTGGCTATTCTTCTGGTGAAGAGGCTAAATAGGGTCATCCTGGATATTATTTCCCAGGAGAAACATGGGTTCGTTCAAGGTAGAGGGATTCAAGGGGCAGTGGGAGTGGCTCTGTAATTGTTAAAGGATGTTAAAAAGAAGGTGGTGGGGTCCAATGTGGCGATTCATGTGGATATAGATAATTCTTGCGATAATCTTGAATGGAGTTTTGTTATTCGGGTAATGAGGAAGCTGGGGTTACATGAATGGGTTAGCGACTTATGTTTTCACTACTTCTCTTCCCCATGGATCACGATTACTTTTCAAGGGAAGGGGTTTGGATTCTTAAAGAATGTGAGGGGAGTGAGGCAAGGGGATCCCCTTTCCTCCTCCTTTTTTCTCATTTTTTAGGAGGCCCTATCTCAAAACTTACATAGAGGGATGACCAACTGAAAGATTCTGCCCTATGTTTCTTAGGCATCAGATGGTTCTTGCTCTCATATTATGTTTTCTGAAGACATCCTTATTTTTTTGAATGGTAGGAGATCATCATTCTTATATTTCATTCATATTATGGGGATCTATTGTAGCCTGATTGGCCAATAGATCAATGCAAGGAAGAGCAATGTATCCATATCTAATAAATTTTCAAGGAGAAGAGTGCGAAGCATCCAAGATATCCTTGGCTTTCAGCAGAAACATCTCCCCATGATGTATCTTGGGGCTCCCATTTCTAATGTTCGGGTAAGAAAAGTCTTCTTAAAATACTACATCAATAAAATGTTGGGGAGGATTTTGAATTGGAAATACAGGTTTCTATCCTTTGGAGGTCGGGTGACTTTGATCAATAGTGTGATTTCCTCTATTCTGATGCATGTATTGTCAATTATCACTCCTCCTAAGAGAATTATCTATACTTTGGAGATGATTATCAATAGATTTATTTGGTATTCCAATGATACAGGAAGGGAACATTGGGCCTCAAGGGCTCAGTTAGGAAAACTGATTTAGGAAGGAGGTATTGTACTCAAGGATTTCACTTTAGCCATGCACACCATGCAAGCTCATTTATCTTGGCACATCCTTGTGGGGAAATCGATGTGGGCCAAAACATTAAGAATAAAATATGATAAGTATTGGGAGGATTGGGATGTATGGAAATTATCCAATCTGGGTAAAATAGTGGTATCACATCTGAAAATTATATAGGATTCATCTTGGTGGATGGTTGGATTTGGAGATATTAATTTTTGGGGAGATAAGTGGCTCAGAGAGAAGCTGTTCTTCCTGGGTAATCCCGGTCTGGAGATATCAGGAAGAGAGGCCTTCGAACATCTTGGAGGCCATTCTTAATTCAGAACAGAAGGATGTCTTCATGGAAATTGTTTTTCTATGGAAGAAGACCGCCTATAATTCTCTGCGGTTATCTTAGGATCCTTTAAAATATATGATTATCGTAGTCTTATACAGCAGGAGGGGAATAAGGACGAATGGGCAGACCGTCTTTGGCATAAGGAGGTTCCCTCAAATCTGAATTTCCTTGTATGGATGATGAAGAATTAGGCTCTACCCACTGAAGACAATATCTAGAAGAAAGGAATACTCTTGGCATCTCGGTGTTATTATTGTTCAAACCCACAGACAGAGTCGATTCGCCACATGTTCATCATGGTTGAATGGGCGTGCTATCTATGGTCTTCGATGGACAGATAGGGTAAGTACAATTCTGGTTGCAAATCTTTAAAGGAGTTTTGTAAGGGTTGGTTCTTGGTAGTAGAGTAGGACGGGATGGAAAACCATATTTGTAGCATCACAGTTATCTCGATCTTTTTGTCTTTGTGGGAGGCGTGAAATACAGTTAGATAGGAGGGTCGATGTCTGAGCTCTCTACCTCAGGTGAAAATGAAATGCCTTCAACATGAACTTGGATCTTTGTTAAAGGGGGAATAACAGTACTACATTACCCATTCTTAACAGACCGGTGGCTCATCTGAGGTTCCAGTGGGGCTGGGTGAGATGGTAGCATCTGCTTAACTAGTTGAAACTCAACGTGTATGGTTCGTGAATGAATAGGTTGATGTGGGGAGGAGGGTTAGTGATGGAAATAAGTGGATCAGTGTTAGCAACCTGCAACGGCTATCACGGTTCTAGAAACCCGCTGGCTGCCGAGGGTCGTGCGTTACTCATGGGCATCATTCTTTTCAAAAGGTTATCGTTGGTAGTCTCAGAAGTGGAATCAGACTCAGGGTACTAATTCGGTAAATTCAAGGTAAATGTGATGTTCCTTGGTGTTCGACTTTCATCATTCTTGGATGCACCTTGGAATTGGGTAATGACTATGTGATTTGCCACATTCCTAGGTAGGCTAAATTTTTTGCGGATTCTCTCTCCCGAGGGAGTAGCCTTGGCGATCCCTTGTTGGTGTTCGTGAGAATAGGGTCTTTACCATTGGAATGTATGAGGTTTTTACTTGGGGATGGATTTGAGATTCATAATTTTAGACCACCTTGATTTATCTTGGGGTCATGTGTATTTTAATAAAAAATACAATTTTGATTGAATTATTCAAATAAATTACAAATTATTGTAATTTATTACTAATTGTTACTATTTATTACTAATTATTGTAATTTATCACTAATTATTGAAATTGATTATTAATTATTACAATTTATAACTAATTATTAGAATTTATAACAAATTATTAGAATTTTTACTAATTATTCCAATTTATTACGAATTGTTACTATTTATTACTATTTATAACTATTTAATAGAATTTATTACTAATTATTAGAATTTATGAATAATTATTAGAATTTATTACTAATTATAACTAATTATAACAATTTATTACTAATTATTACAATTTATTACTAAAATATTACTAATTTTTTGACTTTATTACTAATTATTAGAATTTATTGCTAATTATTACAAATTCCTACAATTTATTACTAATTATTATAATTTATTACTAATTATAATTAATATTTAGACTTTATTACTGATTATTAGAATATATTACTAATTATAACTAATTATTAGAATTTATTATGAATTATTATAATTTATTGCTAATTATAAATAATTATTATAATTTATTACTAATTATTAGATTTACTTATTGATTATTACTAATTATTAGAATTTATTATTAATTATTCCTACTTTTTAGAATTATTATTAATTATAACTAATTTTTAGAATTTATTTCTAATTATTAGAATTTATAACTAATTATTAGAATTTATAAGTAATTATTTCTAATTATTAGAATTTATTATTAATTATTCCTAATTATTTCATTTTATTACTAATTATTGAAATTTATTTTTAATTATTATAATTAATTTCTAATTATTGCAATTAATTACTAATTATTGCAATTTACTACTAATTATTAAAATTTGTTACTAATTAATAGGATTATTATTAATTATTAGATTATATTACTAATTATTGCAATTTTTTACAAATTGTAACTAATTATTAGAGTTTATTACTAATTATTATAATTTAATACTAATTATAACTAATTATTAGAATTTATTACCAATTATTTGAAATTGTTACTAATAATTAGATTCTGTTACTAATTATTTGAATTTATTACTAATTATAACTAATTATTATAATTTAATACTAATTATTATAATTTATTATTAATTATCACTAATTATTAGAATTTATTGCTCATTATTAAAATTTATTACTTATTATTACTAATTATTAGAATTTATTAGTTATTATTACTAATTATTGGAATTTATTACTTATTATTGCAATTTATTACTAAGTATTGTAATATATTACTAATTATTTCAATTTATTACTAATTATTACAATTTATTACTAATTATTGATATTTATTACTAATTATTTCAATTTATTATTATTTATTGCAATTTAGTACTAATTATTGAAATTTATTACTAATTATTAGAATTTATTACTAATTAATAATAATTAATAAAATAACTATTCATAAATACAAATTCATACTAATTACACATAATTATTTATAAAAATAAAAATAAACAATGATAAATAAAACTATTTAATTCTTATTTAATTTAACTGCAGCTAATTAAAAATAATTATTAGTAAAATAAAATAAAATGAGTTAAGTAAAAAATAAAAGAAATACATAAATGCCTTAAAACTGAATCTTTCAAAGAATATAAGTTGCAAACAATTCCCCAAATTAAAATTTTAAATTATAAAAAAATTTAGAGAAAATTTTTCACTAAAGAGAGAGAGAGTGGAGTATAGAATATAGTGAGATAAGAAAAACGGATAGGGTTATATATAGGTCAGATTTGTTGCGACTGTATTATTTGCGACGGGTCACATCGTAAATGTCCACCGATTAAAAAGTCTTTTGCGACGGGACAGGTCGCAAAAGTTGACCTGGTAACCGAGTATTTATGACATTATTTATATCACGTCGCAAATAATAAAAATGACGAAGGGTATTTGCGACGGGCTATAGTAGCCCATTGCAAATACCGTTTCCCGCTTTTTGACGCGCAAGTCATGCCAAACCTTTTTTGATGGGAACTATCTCCCCATTGCAAAACCCTTATTATTTGTGGCGTGTTGGTTCTCCCGTCGCAAATAAGCCCTTCCAATGGACTTTTTGCGACGGGTCAGTGACCCATCGCAAACGTTCATTTTTTCTATAGTGATAGCTACCAGTCTCAGTGGTCCTTTTATTCTAGTGCTACCAAGATGTACTATGACGTGCATCGGCAGTTCTGGTGGGCAATTATAATGAAAGATTTACCTACCTTTGTATCATGATGTTATACATGTCATCTGGTTAAAGTAGAGCATCGATGGACCTTGGGTTTTCTTCACCCGCTACCTATTCCTACCTGGAAGTGGGATGATATATACATAGATTTTCTCGCTTGCTTTCCTTGTACACCTCGTGGGAGGAATTCTATTTGCATAGTGATTGACTGTTTGACCAAATCATCCTACTTCATTCCAACTATAGATTCAACCAAAGTTGATGAGTTGGATCGGATGTATGTTTAGGAGGTTCTGAGGCTTCATGGATTTTCATCAGCAATTGTTTATGATAAGGAAACCCGTTTTACCTTGCGATTTTGAGAAGGCCTTCATAAAGAGATGAGGTCACATGCCATGATGGGCATGTCATACCATCCTCAAACAAATAGTCAAACGGAGTGGGAAATCATAATTTGGAAGACATGATTCGTGCATGTGTGTTGGGTTTTTGAGGTTTGTTGGATATCCATTTGGGAATGGTTTAGTTTTCATATAACAATAATTAACAATCCTTGATTCAAATTGATTTTTTTGAGGCAATTTATGGTCAGACGTGTTGGTCAACATTTGGTTGGGCTAAGGTGGGTGACACCTCTTTATTGGGATTGGTGTAGGAGATTTCTAATAAAGTCCGGTTATCAAGCAGCCATTGGTGATGGCGCCAAGTCATCACAAGTCTTATACAGATCAGAGGGGCATATCTTTGGAGTTTTACGTGGGCGGTCAAGTGTTCCTAAAAGTGGGACCCTACATGGGCCATTGTCATTTGGATAAGCAAGGAAAACTAACTCTAAGGTATGTCAAATATTTTGAGATTACTGAACAGATTGGTATGGTGGCATAAAGGTTAGATTTTCCCTCTCTCTCGACATTAATTCATGACGTGTTCCATGTATCCAAACTAAAAAATTATAACCCAAATTCATCTCATGGGTATAATTGGGAGGAGTTGGAATTGGATCCTAATTTTTCTATGTTTGAACGGCTAGTAAGTATTATGAATTTTCAGGAGAAAGTAACTCATAAGAAGTCTATCCCATTGTTTTTTAGTTCCTTGGAATCACAGCAATGATGTGCATGATACATGGGAGTGGAGGTCTTGGGTTATAGAGGAGTATCTGTCTTATTCTCTGATTAAGCATCAATTTGACCTTCTATGTGGGAAAAGTTTTCAATGTGGGGAATATTTTCACATATGTGGTTCTATTTTGAGGTATTCCTTAGATTATTTTCTATTTGGTATTTAACCCTCAGTTTCCCAATTTGTTTTTGATGAAAATAGAGATTTTGGGATTGAGATCTGGTGGTGCACAGTTTGTGTATGGTTAGGGGAAACCATATGTCTTCATCTAGGTAAGTGTACGTCGAACTTCCATTTTAGATGATGGAAACCACAATGTTATAACATGGTTTTTCAAACCATATGGTCTGACCTTGTGTCATGTTCCTCTTGGATAGTTAGGGACACACAATGTCTACATGGTTTGGAAAATTGTGTGGGCTAACCATGCGACCTATCTGAGTAATTAAAAATTTGGAATTTACTTGTTTTCCCTCTTCTATTTTAACCCTAAATCACCTCCCATCTACCCCATTCGGGATTTTAATCAATGGGAGCTTCCTACAAGCCTCCTTGGAGCCTTTGAACATCACCCTTGGGTGTTTTAATATTTTTAACATCATGTAATCTTCAAGTAATACTATTTTCTAAACTCCTCCCTTATTCTAGGGTTTCTCTTTCCCCCTCCTTTATTTCTTTTTTTCTAGCTAGTAGTTTGAACTAAAGAGGGTTTTATCTTGTTTTTTTGGGTGAAATCTTGATTGCTATTGTTCTATCTTGCCTTGATAGGGTCTTATGGTGGTGTAGTTGTCATTTTCAACTACTTTAAAAAAATTCAAAGTGTGGGGTATGTGGTTCCATGCTTTTACATTATTAAATGAGTTTTTCGTGCCTTCTTGAATATTAAAACGTCTTCATTTGATTATTTGGGTGGTGTAAAATGAGTTTTGAAATGTTTCTTAGATTCATATGTAATTAAAATGGTATTTCTAAAGGAAAGTGATTGTGTTTCATGTGTTCTTTGTTTTGGTGTAGCTGAAATATGTTTTATTCCTTGTGTTAAAGGTGTGAATTGTGTTTTCAAAGAGAATTAATGGTTAAAATGTGATGAAATTGGATTTTAAAAGTGAAATCATTTTTTTACATGGTGTCTTTTTTCACCTTAAATGTGACTTTGAATTGTGAAAGAGATGTGAAGAATGTTATAAAATGGTTTTGATGTGAATATGATTTTGAAAGTGACTTTTCCCATGGAAATGGTTGGATCACATAGGTTCTCTTTTTGTTTCATTTCCAAATGGGTTTAATAAATTGTGATAGTAATGTGAAATTCATTTCCAAATGTTTTTGGCATGTGTGTGAAATTTTAAAAAGTGGTTTCTATATGGTTTTTGATCATTCTATCAATGTGAAAATGTGAAAGGTGTGATTTTCTTATTTTTTTATGATTCTTGAACTATTTATGTGACAGTGATGATTTATGTGACATGTGACATGAAATTTGAGCAATAATCGAATCATAGGTACCTGGTTGTGTGAACTAGAACTAGTATGCTAATAGATTTAGAATTTTCTAAGTCCCAGATTCATCTAGTAGGATTGATGATTTCAACACTAACTAAACATGTGATATGATCAAAGACCACTATAATTTTGGGATGGAATCCCCTTAAGTGGATCGTACATGGGAACAATGTGTGTATTAGCTTATGATATAGATATCACTGGAATTTTGGGATGGGATCCCCTATAGTGGCTCATGAATAGGAACACTATTGGTAGATGGGTTGGAGAAGTTTGATCACTAAGGTATGAGGTTCGTTGGGATCCACTAGTGCAAGTTACCTATAAGTATTTACCCACAGTGCTCTCCTGTGACATGATACTTATGTGATATGGTTCTAGATATCATCATATTTTAAACATTTTATATGTTTTTATTTCATGCAAGATTATATGTAAAAGGGTTTTCTTTAAAAAGTGTTTCTTGAGAATGATTTCCTTAAATGTTTTCATAGAACTATTTCAAATATTCTTATGAAAATGTGCATGTTGATTTGTTTTATAATGTTATGGTATTGAATATTTATTTAGTGTGGAATATTAATGGTATTTGGATCACACCATACATATACTTTTGGGTGCATGTAGAATTTGTGTTATATGACCCAGGTAAAGTCAAGATGTGTATTGGTGGTAATGGTGGATCTGGTTTCTAGTGTACCAATTATTGTAGGTGTTTTTTGTGGTGGCATGAGGGTGAGGACACTATAGTTTCATGTTTATTTTTGGGATATATTTGGTGTTTCTATTCCATTTTAGTGCTTTTGGTTTTGGTTAATGTTCTAAACAATGAATCTGAAAATTATTGTACCGTGTTTGTTCATGTTTTTTAGTTATGTGATGTTTACTATTATTGTCTGTTTATGGTTTTATAAGTTGGTGAAATCATTAAAAAAGTCTATTATTGATATCCAAGTTGTATATTCCTGCCCATGGGGATTAGGAACACCCATTAGGCCTTTCCATGAATTAGGAAATGTTTCGGGTTAGAAGGAACCCCGAATTGGTTTATGACATTCACCATTGTCGACATACCTAAATCATTTTGGACATATGAACCGAATATCATCAAGAAATCCAATGTTAACTTGAATGATTGCATAATTTTATATAAAAAGTTCACAAGTTATATAAAAGGAATAATAAAATTGGAAAAATTTATTAATCATGTAAACAACTAACGTCTATTAATTATTTTTGAAGATAAAGAATTTTAATGATGAATGGGACTTTATGTAAGGGAAATTATTTAAAAAATAATCTTTTAAAGTTTCCCTTAAAACTTTGTTTTCTTAAATATCGTTATTTTAAAAGAAAATAACATTTAAATATGAATTTTACTATTTTAATTTTATTTTTTAATTTCATTTTTACCAATGTTTTATATTTTAGAAAAAAAATTGAATGGAATATTTTTTCCATTTTCCAAATGAAGTATATTGTGATATTTTTGAAAAATATATTAAAGTAATGTCTTTTCAAATTGTATGAAATGAGATTATTTTATCTCCATGATGAATAATAATTTCATTTAATAATCCTTTAAAAGTTTGGAAGGATATTTTCAAAGAAAAAATTTTCATTAATAATTTCGAAAAATTTTAAATTTGTGATTTAAAAATGGAAATGTTATTTTCGTAAATAAATGATTTAATGAGGAATGATTTTATGTATTTAGTTATGGTTCATGGGAATTATTTATGATTAATGGTTACTCCATTATAAACTTAAGGTGGTTTATTCCTTTATAGTTCTCCATTTCATTGGGTAAAGTGGCCTAATTAAAAAATTAAATTTATCCTAAGAGATAATGGGAATATACTATAATGGTTGTTTAAAGAGTAAATTTGATGATAAATCCATCTGTATCTATAATGGTTACTCTATTTTAATGTTTATATGTTAACTATGAAGTTATTAAATGATTATCTATGCTGGTAACTCTAAGGTAATTTTGGTAAGTTAGCCATTATGGTCTTCTATGAGTAGATGTGATGGTTACTCTAAATTTAACCATGATGGTAATTCTATATGTAAGAGATAAATTTTTAACTTTATGAAAAAATATTTCATGTAAATTTAAATTTATCAAAGAAACCTTTATGTGTTTATTTTATCATAAAGATTTGGAATGAAATATTTTTTGTTTTGATCTGGGTAGATAATTTGATTTCTTGGGTACGAAAGTGTTACCTTAAAGCCCAATGTTTGTATTTAAAAATGTAAATTTTTATAAGTATTTAGGAACTAATAGTTTCTTTATTTTATTATGTCTCTTTATGTTTTTTACGTGGTTAAAGGATGGGTAAGTAAAAATAAGACTCCAAGTTCAGTGTTGAGACGATTATTCATGAAATAAAATCAATATTTTTTTTAAATATTTTTTTTATTGGATAAATGGGTACTTATTGTAAGCTTAATCTCGTAATGTATGTGTTTACTATATAATATTTTTTTTAAACTCTCTAAAACACTAAACTAAGATAGTATTTTGTAATGAAATAAAGTGAAATAACTTCTAAATTCATTAGAATATGTACTGTTTTAGGATGGGTCCTTATAGTTAGTATCGTAACATGGTATATAAAATTTTAGATATTAGGGTCAGAAGACATTGGTGAAAAAATTGGGGATAAGTTTATGTATTTGAAAATATTGTAATGTTTTTGAAGTTACCATTAAATACATGGTATAGAGATAAATTAACATTGGTTCAGAATAAGATATCATGATTTATATATCCTTTTAATGATATTTCTTGATCATTTTATAGATCAATATGATTATTATAATTTGATTCATTAATTTTTCTTTTTGGTTTTAGTCAATGTATATAACCAGAAAACAACATGTTAAAAATGAATGTGATGGAAAATGAAATAAAGGTCCTTCAAATAAAATAAATAATATAGGATATTGAAGGTAAAACATCCTAATTATATATTATAAACTCTCTTGATATATGATTAAAATCATAAAAATATGTGAGTTTTATAACAATTAAAATAATTTGAAAATTGGATTTTATGGAATTTAATGTGGTAGTGATTATGGAGTCAAGAATTCTTAGTTTCCTTCTTATCATGATAGTTGGAATAAGATCCTTGTATAATATCTCAAATGTATGGGATAATGTTTTCTATGTGTAAATAAAGGTAATTGAGTAAAAAATTCCCCTATAATTCGATGTGTTGTTTC
This sequence comes from Viscum album, assembly GCA_963277665.1. Classification (NCBI taxonomy): domain Eukaryota; kingdom Viridiplantae; phylum Streptophyta; class Magnoliopsida; order Santalales; family Viscaceae; genus Viscum; species Viscum album. The sequence continues at coordinate 230,318,538 of OY728162.1, forward strand.
TTGGGAACCTAGGAATTATCTCAGTCAGTCCCATGTTTCAAATTCTAACTTTGGGACAAACATAGGTAATATGATATTCCAATTGATTAAATTATAAGGTTTGAAGTATTTATGTATTGGTATTGAATAATTATATCAAGATATATTTTATAAAAGAGTCAAGAAATATTTAAGGATTGTGTTTAATTTTAAAATAATCTGAGTATTCACATGAGGTTTACGTAGGAGTTATGCATATACTCGTTGGTTTATAGGTATAATTTTGATTATACGTTAAATGAAAAATATACTCCAAATTTAGGATTTATGTTGTAGAAGAATAATATGAATAATATTATTTTTAATAACAAATATGATATTATAAGCCTTTGGTTTCATATAGGTTCTAGTGAAAAATTAATTTGAGGAATAATTCTTTTAATTTTGTGGACATATGTTAAATGATATTGATCACCTATAAGGTTTAATATCTTTTATTTTGAGTAAATTAATGGTTATTACATTTTTTTAGGATTTTAATCATATTCTAAGAATTTTTTAGGAATTATATTAATATAGTTTTATAATAAGGATGACCCACAAGCCAGGTGATGACAAGTCACATTCGGTGAGACTGTGAAACATGAACACACAAGAAAAGGGTGATAAGGGTGCATCCCCTACCACTGGATTACATAATTTCCTTGTTATTATGAAAAAAAATTATTGAAATTAATGTTTTACTGGAGAAATATTGTGTTTATTTTGGGATGTTATGTTTTATCCCACTGATAAACCGAATATTAAAAAATGAATTTGAAATTAGCTGATTAATTTTATTTCTAAAGTACATCACGTTTTTTTGGATCCTTATGGGATTAAAGTACATATAATTTTTATGGGATTTTATTTGAAAAATAAAGGATTGATTATATTTTAGTGGAACGTATGATTTTATTGTGGATTATTATGATTTAATTTATTTATAAAATTGATTATAAAAGCTTGGATATTAAATTATTTCTACATATACATTTTTGAATGAGACAATATGAGTGACGGATGTTATTTATATATAAATGTTAATTTATTCTTGGAAGACTATGTGATCAAATATTTATGATTTATCAGTTTCAATATTACTTTAAAATATTTTTGATGAATTTTAAGGATATTTTGTTTATAGAATTATTTATGATGAACATTGGCTATTAAAGTTAAATTTTTGAGATTAATTTAGTTTTTCATCCTTTGAAGGTTTTCCCTTTTCGGAATTTTCTTACCATTTTATAACCATTTTTTTTTGTAAAATTCCTAATGATTTTAAGAATTGATTTTTGTCATTTTTTATTTTTTGATCTATTATAAGTAGATTCTAGTGCGCCAATCATAAAAATTCATCTTGAATACTCATTATTTGGAGAAAAAAGATATGTTTCTCATTGAAATTAATTAAAATATAAAATTATTCTTCTCAAGTAAGTGTATATATTTATGTTTTTGTTTAGGGAGAAAAATATTTCCTCAACATTATGGAAATTATTTTAAAATAAAAAAAGTTATTTGATTACTTTTCTTATTAATAAATAAAAGGTCTTTTAACCCATCATGGATTCATGGTTTTGTGAAGGTTAACTGTCTCCTAACCATGTACTTTTTCACTCTTTATCAGTATTTAGGAGTTAAATTTGTTCTTATATATCCATGTTTTCACATTCCAACAATTTTTTCCAACATGTAATTCTCTTATGAGTTATTCTAGATGACATTTGTGCTTCCCTTTTCTATTTTTTATACGTGATATTTTTTTAATAATTTTAGTGATATCTGTTTTCAAAGAAGATAATTTATAAATTGAAAATGTTTTCCCAACACTGAGTTCAAACTATTAGGATGAAATTTCATAAAGGGGTGGGGGATAATTTAAAATCCTTATATTTTAATAGGAATGATGTTGTTTGATAGTGTACAAGATACACAACATAGAGCTTAATCGAACAATGAAATATAATTATTTAAAGGTGACCTTTACAAATTATGAATTAAAATGGATGGAATGAATAATAACAACCACATTATTAAATATACATAATATTTCTACTCATTTATATTGTATATGATTGTAAATAATAAATTGATTTTTTAGTGATGTCATTTTATAAGTTAAAATTACAGTTTCTTCATAAATGGGTTTTCTTTCTTTTTTGAGTTAATAGTATAAATAATTTTTTTAAATTTTAAAAATATAATTGAAAATTTTAATTTCATTTTATTAATTTATAATGTAAAAATTGTCATTTGATGAATTTTTAAATTTTTTTAAAAAAGATTGATATTTCAAAAAATAGTGATAAATAATGATTTTTATTAAAAATTATATTATCTATTTAAGAATTTAAAAAGTAAAATTCTATTTTTCATTATTTTTAAAATTTAATTAGTTTTTTATTTGAAATAATCCAATTATAGTTTATTAAATGGATTTTATAATTGAAATTAGTATAAAAACATTTTCTAGCTCAAAATATCATTTATCTAAAAATTCATTTATCATCATTTTTTTAGGATTAATTTTAATTTATATTATGCCACTTCGATTATATGAAATTTGAAAAAATTAATTTATATTTGGAATTAGTGGGTCAGATTTCAGTAAAAAGTTTCCTTTCATTTTTGGTCAATATTAATAGTAACCTTGATAATTATTTTTACTACAATATAAGGCAAATCAGTTAATTAATGTTAAAAATAAAATAATAAGTGCAATAAGATGTCTAAAAACACGCCTTAATATTTTTTGATGAGTATATTTCATCCATTATCATAAAATATTCGGTTATATGGTATTTTATTGTCCATTTGGATTAGATAATTACCTTTATAATAATTTATTTAATGTAAAGTAAATAATTCCACACTTTTGATTTTAATAATTATAATATTTTTTCCATTCAGTAAAATAAAAGATATGTTTAGTTAGAAATATTAATTAGAATGATAAAATATTTATATTTATCATGGTAATTTAATTTAATTTTTTATTTAAGAAATAATTACCATAAATTCTTACACAACCCTACCACAATAAGTGTTCGATTAATGGAAAAATAATAAAAATGATATTATGATTGTTAAAAGAAATATAATTTTAGAAAAATAATGGGATTCATGAATTTTCAATAATTAAATTACATGTTATAGATATAATTAATTTTTTTTTTAATTTTACTTTTTTCCTTTATGTTATTAACATCAATGTAATTAATATATTTGGTAATAGATATTAACGATATTTTAAAATAGATAATATTTTATTAAATGATATAAAATTAAAAAAAATAGTATATTTGTCCAATGGATTGTTATATGATATATAATATCATCCAAGTTCAATTTATTTCTCTTTTTTTCATTCACAGTAACTATAATTACCCTCAAATTCCAATAATCCTTATTGTAGTGGTAAAAATAAAAGGGGATTACAGGGGGTTAAAACCAAAATAAAACGGTGAAATATAGTAAAAACACATATAATTTTTATTAGATGAGTATTTTGACCCACCCTTGTGTTATATTAAAAATAATTCATTTTGGAGAAATTTGGAATGGAATATTAATTTATATTAGTTTAATATTATGAGAAAATATAAGGGTCCCCCTCCCCTCCCTTATAAAAGGGAACCACTTCTTCTCAATCCAACGCAATTCAATACACATTGGGTTCATCCAATACATGAACAAATACGTTATTATAATCCCTCCTAGAATTAAAGTGGTCCTAATTTAGGTATAACACCATCATTAGAGGGATTATGTTGTTAATCAAAAGAGACTTTCAAACAAAGAGATATGGTTTTTAACCACATGTTTTAGTTTTATTTAATCTTCCAAATCACTAAAATCCTCTTCAACAATTATAAAATAATAAATCAAGTATCATAAAAAAGAATAAATTTTATTATGTTAATTTTATTATCTATATCCACCTCCCACATCCATCAAATGTGAAAGGAATTCATTGTTTATGTTTATGGAAGAGTATCACATCAAGAACCAATTTAATTCATTTTTCATCACAATGTTTCAATTATAGTATTAATGATGTACTTATGTTAAATATGCTTGATTTGGTGGCCTAGAACCAACTACTTTGTACTTTATTCATTAGTAAATACCTTATCATATCTTGATTGTTCTTCAGTGTGACAGTGCATGTGATAATATCCTAAAGATAGTTATTGCATTAAAAGGTCATAGCGGATCCCTACTATGATGAGAACCCGGAAGTGTCACAACATTGTTATTGAATATATTTTCTATGGTCAGATGATTTAATTTGAGAGACACAAATAATACAGTCTATTATGGGTGATGACTCATAAAACATTGAGGCACCTTCTCATGGTGTTCACCCTTGGTAATATCTAGGAGAATATTATGAGAAAGACACCCCCGGGTAGGAAATCCAAATTTCAGTGTCATTGGATGTTCCTATCTATGGATGTTTGTATTGGTCCTCAGACTTTAAAATTATTTTTAATGGGTATTACAACTCGTGCACTTAGATGTATTGATGAAAACTGTGATAACACACTGTTCATAGTGAGGTAGGATGTGTTGGGTGCATCATGAGTAATAATGAATTAATATATAATGTGAGAAAGTATTTTTCCCTTCTATTCCATAGTGGGATTTGATATCTCAGGCCCTTTGATGGATTTGATATAGACTAAATATATCCATTTCCATGGTGAGGAATGCGTAATTACAATTCCTGAAATTCAAATAAAGAATAATCGAGCACATGGGTTGATGGCACTAGCATGAAACATGCTTGATTCGAGATATCAAGAAAAAGGGATTACATTACATGGTGTGCATCCATAGGAGGTGACACGTCATTGCGGCGTTAAATTATTTCTCTATGGGTGACATGGTGTGTTTCTAGACATTAACATTGGACTTTAGGCAAGCTCCACCTAATGCCATTGAGAAAGAGGCATAGTGGGTCACACACTAAGTGTGTCCAAGTATCTCAGTTAAATATTTATTTAACAAGTTGAATAAAGATTATTCCTGATTGTGGTTTATTAATTATTCAAGGATTCCTGATTGTGTTTACTTTGACACTGGTTATTTGAGGGAATATATATTTATTAGTGAGTAATGCAGTGATATTTATTTAGGAACTAAATACCCATTATTCAAGGTTTAATAAATGTGGTGGAGGAAATAAAGAAAATGGAAAAACAAAAGTACACGCCATGTATATTAATATAAACTCTGTGTAATTTTTCTAGGGATTTGTGAGAAATAATATTATTTATTTAATTAAATAATATTATGTGTAATTCGATGGGTGTATGTCAAGTAATAATAATGTTCAACTATTATTATTAGACATAGGGTCTTACTAATAATTAAATGAAATGAATGAATTATTTTGGGTAATTAATTCATTTTATTATTCTAAGTATTTAAAATCCCAATTATATAATTCTCATTAGACTAGAAATTTTGGATGGTTGTGCACAACAGATCTAGAAAAAGTTCTCAAGCTAAGAGATAATTCTTTTCTTCCAAGAACTCTCTGAAGCTATGAGAGATATCCTCCTCCTCCGGATCAAGGAGAGCACTTTTCATGCAGCTCTCAAGGTGATCGAAGGTGTACATCACAATCGAAGGATCTTCTATGCCAGCACCCAGATATCCTTTCAGTGACATCTAGAGATATGTTGAGCATGTGTGGATCACCTCTAGAGGAATCCTACACTCTGATTCTAAGACGCAATGACGGATCATATCGGATCGTGACTGAAAACGTCAAGAGAGAGAGAATTACATCAAGGTAATTCTTATATTTTAATTAAATTAATTATAAACAACATGTGATGATCCAATCTATGGTTCCAGGAATCCCTTCTTTTCTTTTGTTCTTCGTTCTATTCTGAAGATCCTGAGTTCTATTATTGTGAATGATCTTAGATTGATCATTATTAACGAAATAATTCAAGTTGGGAAACCCACCCACACACTTCCACTACGCCTGGAACCTACAAGTAGTATCAAAGGGGTCCATATCGTTGATTATAATTATTTAGTTTTTTGTTGACGATTTACACATTTAATAATTTAGGTATTTCAATTCAAGTTAATCATTCAAAAAATCTGAATCTTGAGATCTATTTCTCCTCCATTGGTTCTCATCCAACTTACTAAAATGATCTTTTCTTTTAATTTTGAATAAAATAAAACAGTGGATCTCATCCAGAGGTACCAAAGATTTTTGATCGTACAACACCAGAACACACGATGTGTATTCGACATTACACGCCGTGTAGTCTAGGTTCCATGCACTGGGATGGTCTTCCAAAACAGGTTTTGTGTTGGATTCTATCTAAGTTTCTAAGACTCTGTGTGTTGACCAATAATAGGTGGCACACAATTTCCGGATTACTTGTTGGGTGTCCCACTGAACACGGCATGTAGTCCCTTCAGGTTAGGGTTAGATCGTGTACTCCGTACATGGCTTTCCCGGCTGGAAACTGTGTAATGCGGATACCACACGGTGTTTGGCCCACTGAACATGTCGTGTACTACCAAGATTTCCAAAGTACATCCACATCCCATGTCCCCGGGCACGTACTTCAGATGGATAGTGAACAAAACTACACGTCATGTAGTTGAAACTACAAGACCTGTACTCATCCAAATTACACATATTTATTAAAAATTATTATTATATTATACAAACCCTTGAGATGTGTACCATAGTGTGGGCATAAAGATGAGGCACAACACATGATAATTGTTTTATATATATGTGTTTAATTTAACATCTGCGTAATTTTCATTTCTACTCATTGGGTAGTTATGAAACTGAATTCACCGAGTTCCCTCCAAGGTACAAGTTAAGTACCAAGATAATTTTAAATGAATTTATTTGTAAAAAATTATGATGGATGAGAATCTCCATGAAATTCAGAAAAGGGTTTTAAGATAAGAGGATTGATTAATTAAAGTTAATTAAGTTATTAGAGCATGATTTATCTTAAACAAGAATGATTAAATAATTGAATGCTTGTTTTATTTATGATTAAATATTGTGGAATGTATGGATGATTATGAGATAGAACAAGACCTTTGTATGTGAATGGTTTATTTTAATTTATTTATTTAAATTAAATTTTTTGTTTTGCGATAATTCTCCTCATTAATATGTATAGCCTACGTGCCTAAGGTTTCTTTTATGTAAAACCCTATTTTACCACTCACCTACAAGTGAGATAAAATCATATGTAATATATGGATATCCCAAGCTAGAGGATGTGGCTCATGTTAGGATCCAAGGTGAAACCAATCCAAGGAGATACAAAGTTGAAAAGATGGAAATCTATAAACACAAACCCAAAAGGTTCAAGGTATTTATCCCCTATGTATTCAGTTACTTTATAAACCACTATATAAACTAACCAATATAACAAGCTCATGGTCATACCATTTATTTTATTTTTATTCAGTTTCATGGTTTATTTCTTGTGGGTGTGTTGTCACGATCACATAATTAATGAATTAAACAATCTTGCGATATGGAAATAAAATAAGACTGGATTATGCGTAAATATTATCTTAGGCATGGTTAATAACTTAATTATATCCCAATTAATATTAATAGGCATGTAATCAAAGATTATATAATAGAAATTTAAGTATAATTATACTAACACTCAAAGAAATATTATATCGGTATAGCCTTCCATAATCATGGTTAGAATCGAACCATAGTTCAAAGTGCTTGACCAACCCTAGTTGGGGTGCTTTCAATTATAGGGGAATTCTAATTCAACGTTTTTGGTTGAGTTGACTAAGTTTACATCATGTTTTGACTGCTCCAGCAGGACTTGGTGTGACCAATAGGCAAAGGTTGTGGAAATCTAAAATAAAGGATTTTGGGATTGGGGAGTCCACAAAAAAAATCAAGGAGTTCAGGGTTAATGAATTTGGAATTTGAAATTACTACTTAAAACCCTTCATGTTTCTTAACCAAGCCTAGTTGGGGTAATGAAATGGGTAAAATTGATCTTTTCCACTTGAATATTCAGACAACAGTTCGATAAAATAGTGCGAGACTAATAAGTATCAATTTATTTATTTGTCTCAATTTTATCCAGATAAATAATTAAACCTTTTCTTATATTAATTTGTATAAATGTCAAGAAAAATTACTTCAAACATATCATTTAGAACCATACTTGAGAATAAGAACATTCTCACTGGCAACAATTTCCAGGAATAAAAAATGCGTTTACACGTCATCCTTCACCATGGAGGAAATTGTTTATGCTGGAAGAGATTGTTCCAGTTGCACCTGGAAAGGAGGCCAGTGATGAATAATTATCTCTCTATATAAAACATATGGATAATTCCAAAAATGTCTAATGTTTCATGTTATCGGCCATGTCTAATGAGCTCTTGAAGAAACATGAAAATATGGATGTGTATAGCATGTTATCTCACCTTAAGGATCTCTATCAAGATAAGGCGAGATGGGAGAGCTATGAGATCTTAATTTCTTTTTTCACAACTAATCTTAGAGATTTTGTGCCAGCTGGGACTCATTTAGTCAAGCTTATTGGCTACATTGATCTCCTGGACATCTTAGGGATTAAGTTCCCGGATAAGTTGCATATAGATCTCATCCTATCATCACTACCCAAGACCTTCTCTAGATTTATTGTCAACTACAACATAAGAACCAATGAGAAGATTCTATCATAACTTCTGACCTTAATTCGCCAGGTAGATAAGGACATGGGGCGTGACAAACCCACAGTTCTTATGGTGAATAAGAAAAGGATGGACAAGTCAAGGGGGCCAAGGATTCATAAATGATCTGAAACCCCTAAGCACCGTCCCTCCGAGAAGGGGAAGATCCCGAGGCAGGTCAAGGAATGAGAGGTGGTATGTTTTCAATGTGGCAGGCAAGGCTATTTGAAGAGAAACTACACCTAGAAGCATGGGTACTCTAAACGTGTGTTCGTTATCAAGTGTAATATTTCTATTTCTACACATTGGGTATTAGATACAGTTTGCGGGGATCACATATGTATTCAAATACAAGAACCAAGTATATTTAAAAATATTTCCAGAGGATAGGTGGATCTTTGAGCTACCAATGGCGCGAGGCTGGCTACATTGGCCATTGGTGATTACCATATCTCATTGCCAAGCAGAGTGCTTTTGGTTTTATATAACTGTTATTATGTGCCCAGAGTTACCAAGAACATAATTCCTGTATCTTTTTTGATATGGATGGATTTATTTTCAAATTTTTAAATAAGTGATGTTTATTTTATAATAAAAACATATGTTATGGTATGGAACATTTAAATAACAGTTTTTATGTATTAAATTATTGAAACCAAATGTTGGTAATCGATAACAAAACAAATTCACATGACTCATACAACACCCAGTTGTGGAATCACCGTATTAGTCATGTGAATGAGAAGTGCTTAACAAAGTTCTTAAAGGATGGTTATTTAGACTCTAATGAGGTAAAACCACTTGACATATGTCACACTTGTTTATAAGGTAAAATGACCAAGCCACATTTCGGTGGACAAGGTGAAAGGGCCACAAAGCTTCTAGGACTGGTGTACACGAATTTGTGTGGACCATTTCTAGTAGAATCTAGAGGTGGATATTCTTACTTCATTACTTTTACTGATGATTTTAGTATACATGGCTATGTCTACTTAATGAGGTATAAGTCAGAAGCCTTAGAGAAATTTAAGGAATTCAATAATGAAGTAGAGAATCATCTTGGTTAGAAGATAAATAAACATGGATCAGATAGAGGTGGAGAATATCTGAACCAATATTTCATTGATCATCTACTGGAGTCGGGGATTATATCTCAAATCACTCCTCCTTAGACAACATAGTGTAATGGTTTTAGTGAAAGGAGGAACTGAAACTTGTTGTACATGGTGAGGTCAATGATGAGTCATGAAGATCTTCTACTATCCTTTTGAGGATATGCATTACAAACTGCAACAGACACATTAAACTAAGTACCAAATAAGGAGGAAAAAGGAATTCCCTCTGAGTTATGGAATGTAAATAAACCCATTTTTTTGCACACATGTGTATGGGAATACAATGAATTTGTTAAAGCCTTATCAGGAAACAAACTAGAACCTCTGGGCACAAGGTGTATATTTATAAGATATACCAATGAAATGAAAGGATATTAAATATATAACCCTTCAGAAAAGAATGTTATTGTCGCCAGACAAGCCTTCCTATTTGAGAGGGAGAACATCCTCAAAAAGGATAGTGGGAGAAAGATTGAATTTGATGAAGTTGATGCTCAAGATACACAGGAGTTGGTACAAGAAAAATTTACAAAAGTCCCCATGGAAGAGGTTCTAAAAACACAAGTACTGTGTAGGTTCTCAAGAGAGGTAAGGGAACCAGAGAGATTTTGTTTCCTAGTCACTGAGGTTGGTGAATCATTATTTTTGGACAATGATGAAACTCTATCCTACAAGGAAACATTAGAAAGCTCAAAGGCAGCAAGATGGCTAGAAGTTGTGAATTCTAAGATGGATTCCATATATCATAACCAATTATGGGTTTTGGTTGATGTTCCGGTTGATGTAAAGAATATTGGATGAATATGGATATTCAATAGAATACTGGACATCTAATGTCAGTTTATCACCTATAAAGAAACGCTAGTGGCTAAAGGACTCGGACTCCTTCTAGGAATTGACTATGACTAAACCTTCTCGCCGTTTTCCATGTTTAAATATATAAAAATCATACATTCCATAGAATCTTACCATGACTACAAGGCTTGGTATATGGATGTCAAAACAGCATTCCTTAATGGGAACCTTCAGTAAGATGCCTATATGACACAACTAGAAGGGTTTGTTACACCAGGTGATTCCAAACGGGTTTTCAAGTTGCAGAAATAAATTTATGGATTAAAGAAAGAATCCAAGTCATGGAACAGTTGATTTGATGAAGCCATAAAGGAATTTTGATTCATTAATAAATAATGTGAGCCATGTGTTTATAAGCGGTTTAATGAGAATATGGTCATTATCCTAGTAGTATATGTTGATGACATATTACTTACTGGAAAAGATGTACCAGTCTTTCAATCTGTTAAGAATTGGTTGAACAAGTGTTTCTCTATGAATTAATTGTGGTAAGTAGCATACATTCTAGGGATCAAGATCATTCGTGATAGATCCAAGAGGCTTCTTGGACTAATTTAGGGTATATACATTGACCTGATACTAAAGATATTTATTATGGAACAATCAAAGAGGGGATGGGTTCTAGTGTCACATGGCCTATAAATTTATAAGAAAATGTTTCCTCGGACAAAATAGGTGAAAGATAGAATGAGTAAGATCCCATACGCTTCAGCTATAGGATCTATCATGTATTCTATGTTATGTACCAGACTTGATGTTTCCTATGCACAGAGCATGGTAGGAAGATATCAAGAAGATCCAAGAGAATATCATTGGAATTATGTTAAGACTATCCTTAAGTATCTGATAAGAACTAAGGATATGTTCTTGGTTTATAGAAGAGACGAGGAGCTTTTTATCAGAGGTTATGTTGATACTGGTTTTTAGAAAGTTCATAATGATCTGAAGTAGAAATCTGGATATGTTTTCTGTCTCAATGGAGCAGCAGTGATCTTGAAGAGTTCAAAGAAACCAGTTGTTGAAGATTCTATAGTGGAGTCCAGATATATAGTGGCTTATGATGCATCCAAGGAATCCTTCTGGATTTGGAGCTTTTTCTAGGATCATGATGTGGTCCCTAGAAGTAAAGATCCTATCACATCATATTGTTATTATACTGCAGTGGTGGATCTTGCAAAATAACCAAGGTCACATCAACAGAAAAAGAACATACTCTGAAAGTATTACCTATTGAGGGATTTCAATCAAAGGGGTGAAGTTTTAGTGAGCAGATCTTTCATGGAAGAGAATGTGGCAGACCCCGTGACTAAAGCCCAATCTCAATAGAAGCATTAATATTATGTGAGAGATAGTGGGTTTAATGTTGTCAGCAGTTGGGTCTAGTTCAAGTGGGAGTCTGTTGGAGTTGGTGTCCTAGAACCAACTAATTTGTACTTTATTCATTAATAAATACCTTATCACATCTTGATTGTTCTTCTGCATGATAGTGCATGTTATATTTTCCTAAGGGTAGTTGTTGCACTAAATGTTCATAGTGGATCACTCCTATGACAAGAACCCGGAAGTGTTATAAAACTATTCTTGAATATATGTTCTATGGTTGGATGATGTTATTTGAGGGACACAAATAATATAGGCCATTAGGGGTGAGGACTCATAAAACATTAAGGCACCTTCTCATGGTGTGCGCCCTTGGTAATATCAATGAGGATATTATAAGAATGGGGCACGCTAGTAGAAAATCCATATTTCATAGTGTCATTGGATGTTCCTATCTGTGGATGTGTGTATTGGTCCTTATACATTAATATTATTATTAATGGGTATTACAACACACGCACTAAGATGTATTGATGAAAACCATGATGACACGCTATCCACCATGAGGTAGGATATATTGGGTGCATCACAAGTAATACTGCGTTAATAGATAATACAAGAAATGATTTTTTCCATTTTGTTCCATAACGGGATTTGATATCTCCATCCCTTTGATGGAATTGATATAGCCTAAATAAATCCATGGCCATAGTGAGGAATGGACAAGTTTAATTCTGGAAAGTCAAATAAATAATAACCGAGAATATGGGTTGATGGCACTAGAATGAAACCTACTTGATTTGAGATATCGAGACAAAGGGATTACATTACACGGTTAGCATTCATATTAGGTGACACATCATTACGCAATAAAATTATTTCTCTATGGGTTCCTTGGTGGGTTGCTAGATGCTAACCTTGGAATTTAGGAAAGCTCCACCTAATTCCACTAAGATAGAGGCCTAGAGGGTCACACACTAAGTGTGTCCAAGTATCTCAGTTGCATATTAATTTAACAAGTGGAATAAATATTATTCCCAATTATAGTTTAATAATTATTCAAGGATTCCTTATCGAATTTATTTCGACACTGGTTATTTGAGAGAATATATTATGGGCGAAATAATATATTTATTAGCAAGTAATACAATGATATTTATTGGACAAATAAATAGCTATTATTTAAGGTCTAATAAATGTGGTGGAGTAAATAAATAAAATTTAAAAACAAAATTACATGTCATGTATACTAATTTACACACCCTGTAATTTTTCTAGGGATTTGTGAGAAATAATATTATTTATTTAATTAAATAATATTAGGTGTAATTATTTGGGTGCATGTCAAGTAATAATAAGGGTTAACTGTTGTTATTAGACATGGGGTCTTACTAAGAATTAAATGAAATGAATAAATGCTTTCAGGTAATTAATTCATTTTATGATTCTAAGTAATTAAAATCCCAATTATGAGCCTTGCCATTTTTGCTGGTTGTGCACAACAGATCTAGAAAAATCTCTTAAGAAAAGAGAGAATTCATTTCTTCCAAGAATTATCTTAAGATATGACAGAGATCCTCCTCTACTGGATCAAGGAGAGAGCTTTTCAAGTGGCTCTCAAGGTGATCTAAGGAGGACATCGCAAGAAAATAATCTATCATGCTAGCACCTAGAGATCACTTCGATGACATCGAGAGATATGTAGAGCACGCGTTGATCACCGCTAGAGGAATCCTAAACTTAGATTCTACAAAGAAATGATAGATCACATCGGATCATGACTAGAAACATCAATGGAGAGATAATTCCACAAAGGTAATTAATTTCTATTAATTAAATTAATTATAACCAACAAATGATGATCCTCTCTATGGTTATGGGACTCCCTCCCTTTCATTTATTCTTCGTTATATTCGGAATATCCGAAATTTTATTATCATGATGAATCTCAGATTGATTGTTGTTAATTGAAAAAATTCAAGTTAGGTATACCCACCCACGTGCTTTCGCTGCGCCCGGAACCTACAAAATATAATTTATTATTAACATATTTATCATTATGGGAAGATAATTTTTCATATATTTTCTTACATTTTCAGACACTAAAAAATGGTAACATAATTCATGCATATATGTGGACTACCACTTTCATGAAGCAATGTGATTTTTTTACATCACCACATCACCTGTATAATATATAAGTATAATTAAAGAATATAAATCATATTTATGATATTATGATGAAAATGGAGAGATAAAATGATATATAATTTCTATCAATAATGATCATTGAAAAATGGTAACATTACTCATGTGTACGTGCGGCCTACTATCTCTATGATTGAAGTGTTTTTTATTCGATATAATTATATTTAAAAGTGTAATTGATAAATAAAAAAGAAAATTATGTCATTATTATTATTCTTGAGATGGTGGATTAGTGAACACTTTGACCAAAGTCAACATACCTTAGTCAATTGGACATATGAACCAGATATAATAAAAATATCTAATGTGAAATTAAATGATTATGTAATTATATATAATGTTATCTCAACTAGGTTAAATACACTAGGATATGGGGCTAAATAAAGTTATGAAATATTAAAACAACTTCCCCTTTAGATCTTATTTAAATGTTTTTTAGAAAAAATGTTTTATCCACTTCCTACAGTGATGAATAAACAGAAATGAAATCATGCATAAGAAACAAAAAATTTAATTGATTCACCTTAATTGGGCTACATCGATTGAGCCTGAAATGGAAATGTTCTAATGTAATAAATCTATTAAGGATCACTACCAAAATAAAGTTTATTCTAGATCACTTATATTCCTAGTATCATTTACTTTAAAATGTTTAGAGAAAACTCACTGTCCCTTATGGTTTAAAACCAATCAAAATTAAAAGATCACATCTATCTAAACTAAATTGTGCTCAATTTCATATGATTATTTTTTTATTAATTGAATGAATATTTTTTACACCTCATATTTTATATCAATAAGTTCCACTTTCATCCACTTTATTAATACTACTTTACTGAAGTTTTACTAGGAAATCCCTTTTGAATACTTTTGGGAGGCTCAATGATTTCGTGTTTCTTACACATCCTTAAAAAACTACCAAAGTCTTAACAACTATATATTTCCTTAATTAACCCCACAAATTTCATGAATCTCATATATCCTTCACGAAACAACCTCCTTTCATGAAGGTAAAACACTTTTGGGAAGCTCACTTATCCTTCCCAAAGATCCCAACATTCAGTTATCATTTTATAACTTTTGTTAACATCAATACATTATCATTTTTTAAAACATTGTTCAACTATCATTTCCTTCATGAACATCCTTTTTTAGGAACCTTTTTCAAGAACATCCTCTGTGAGTCACCTTCTCAAATTCAGAGCCTTTGGATTTTCATTATGTCTTTCTCTAAGATCTCTTCTTCAGCTAAGGGGGTAGAGTCCTGTTTTTAGGGGTTTTCACCATTTTGTGAATCATTATTCCTTATCATTAACTTATTGAAAATAACCCATTTTTGTTCACATTACTCTATGTCTTTGTGATACACTAGGGAAATGTATCCATTTATGAACCTTTAAGTAGTTACAAATATTTACCATCTTTCCATCAGATATTCATGATCCTTGTTCGTGATTCTCCACACCTTCATGAATCTCACTTCATGAAACCCAATATTTATGAAATCAAACATTTACCATAATTTTATGATTCATCCACAAAAATCCATCTTTCATGATTAATAATTCATCCTTCAAATTTTGTACCTCAACAATTTAGAAAACTCTGAGAAATGGTGGAAAATTATATATATATTTTTTTAACCACTTACAAGGTATCCATTCATTTGTATTACATCCTTGTAAAAATAATTTTTCAACAATATATCCATAACTCTACAAATAACCTTTTTGACCTGCTTTATTAATAAACACAATTAACCTAAAAACATTGCAAAATATCCTATAAGGATTTTCACCAAATATATAACAATTAAATAAGTGGTATAAAAGTAATAAAAACATGAAAAATGACATTAAAAAGTAAATAATTAGCCTATGATTATTATTTAGGAAGATGAAGAGCATACATGATAAATTAGACTCAAGGTGAAGGAATTTATATTAAAAATTGTATATTAATGTTTCACACAAAACTCTTTTCTTCTTCTATATCCATGTATTGAAAAAAATGATTTAAAAAATACTTTTATTATTATTTAAATATTTATAAGGTCATTTTTACATTTATTTTAATTATGAAAAAATGGTTAGAAAGGAATATTTTTTTGGTTTTTCAAAAGAGGTACTTGGTGATTTTTCCAACAAAAGTATGGAAAGAATGATTTTTTAAACATGTATGGAATGAGTATATTTTATCTCTATAACGATAAATTATTGAATTGAATCAACCTTTACATTTTTACATGTCTATTTTAAATAAAATGGTTTATAATTTTGATGAATTTTAAATAAGTGATATCATATTGGAAATGTTATTTCTCATAAGAAAATATTATTTGAGGAAACCTTTTAACAATTCTATTATGGTCTTGGGTATTTTTTATGAGTAAGGGTAGTTCCATTATAAACTAGAGTTGATTAATGTCGTTATAGCTCTATAATTCATTGAGTAAAGGGATGGAGTTAACCATTTTGGATTATCCTAAGAGACAATGGAGATATACTATGATAGTTATCTCAAGATTAACTATGATGGTTAATGTATGAGTAGCTATGATAGTTAATCCAAGGAAATGCTTAGAAGTTAAACAAAAAGGTATTACATGAGTATTTGTGAGGTTATTCTAAGGTAATATTCTAAAGTTAACTGTGAATGCCATCCATGTGAAGTTTTGATGGTTACACAAAATATAACCATTATGGTTTCTCTACATGTATGAGATAAAAGAATAATTTCATGAAAAAATAAGGTGATTTTCAATTTTTCAAAGAAAACATTATTAGTTTATTTTTCCTTAAATATTTATAATGAAATGATTTAAGAATATTTTTGTAAAGAGAAGAAAATTTCTTTTGTAATAAAGTGATTATTTTAAACCAAAATTTATTTTCTGAAAAATAAATTTTTTTATAAATATTCACACACTAACAGTTAATTTATTTTTATTTATATCCCTTTATAATATTTTTTTACTCATCCCATGATTTTAAAATCATTTTCACTAAATTTATAGATGGTTAAGGAAAATGAGACAAATATTTTGAAATTCATAATAATTCTTCAGCAAAAGAAAGTATGTTTTTTTTCAGGAGTATTGTTTTGTTAGTAATAATGGATACTGAGTATAAGTGTCATGTTTTAATTTATGGTTTTACTATATAAATTTTTTTCCTAATTTTCTAAAACTATAAACTGAAAATATCTTTAGGGTGGTTTTAATTTTAATTCTAGTAAAAAGTAGATAGAATATGTACTGTTTAAGGATGATTCCATACATTAATGGATAATGAATTAGGAAAAACATATTATATTATATAAGCACTGTGACTTATAAAGCGAGAGTGGAATACAAAAATTATTCATTATGTCTATATATAGGAATGAAACATGGTTGTTTTTAATAAGGTCATTTTAAATATGTTTATTGAAATTATGGTCATTAAAAATATGTTCCTTGATAATATGGTAATTGGTCATATATCATAATAGTATACTGATGTTTCGTATTATTATGTAGTAAATTTCAAATATTATTACTCATAATAAACTAAAAATATGATATTAAAATATTATAAATATAAATTTATGTGTTAAATAAAAATAATATTATTATTATTTAAATATGAAATTTTCTATATCTTAAATTTATATATATATTTTAATATCAATAGTATAGTAAAAGTAAATTTTATATTATAAATAATTAATTATAATGGTATTTGTTAAATATTGTTTTAAATGAATGTAATATTTTCTTATTATGTATTGTATATTTTTTTCTAATAGACTAGATGAACACTTTTAATATAATATTACATATTAACTAACATATTAACATATTTTAAATATGATTTTTTTATGAAAACGATTAACACTAATTTTTTAAAAATATCATTTTATAACACAAAAAGGTTACCATTAAATTTTTAATGCCCATTTTAAATTTTTTATAAATATTATAAACTAAATTAAGAAAATATAAATTCAATTTCAAAATTATAATCTAAATATAAACATCATATTTTTTTCTAAAAATAATTATTTTGAGTTGAGGAGTGGAAAATATCATTTTTAAAGATAAAATGACTTTTATGAAATTATTATTATATATGTATAAATTTTAAATTTATCAGAAATTTTTATATTAAATAATAAATATTTTACAATGGAATTTATAATTTTTAAAATTCTCTTTTAAAGTTATAGACCTGTGTTTTATATTTTATAACGGGTGCTATATTTTAAAAAAAACATTAATCATTTAGTAATATAAAATTTATTTATCTCCGTTTTAAAAATTGAATCAAAAAAATATATTTAAAATTTGGAATCATTAGTTATATATTATAAAATAAATAAATTTTTGTTTAATGGAGAAATTAGATAGGTACAAACTGGATACCATTGTTGAAACGAAAATGGTAAAAATGTTTATCCTAATATGTAAGGGGATAAATATGTTGAAAACATAAGTTATAATTAATGGGTAGAGGTCTTAATTTAACTTATCACTTCATAACTATAATATCTCTCAATTTTGGATCCATTTTTCTTGAGAGTTACATTGCATTATTTAAATTTCATTAAAACTTAAAAAATTGTAAGTTCCTTTTCTCTTTTAAAAGGGAATACAATCCTAACTTACCCTAAAACCAGAACCACCAATGCTTAACCCAATCACTTCCAAAACATCTCATAAACACTACTTGACACGTCAAAGATGTTAGGGCCTTCAAAAAATGCCATATGTAAATGGTTTAATTGAAATTTCTAAGAAAATTACCCAAATAATGTGGTATAGATTTATAACCTCTTCTTAATCATTACTTTTTCCTTTAGTTCATTTCATCATTCTCTAATTTATTTTCAAAATCTAAAAATTATAAAAAAATTATCCTAATTATACAATTAATTTATGATAATTATTTTAAAATCATTAATTACCCTTCCCCTTTTCCCAAAAATCCAAATCAATAATTTTGTGGGCATAGATGACGACCTCCAAAAAAAATCATGTTTCATTTTCCATTACCACCATAAAAAAATTGTCACAATTATGAAATTAATATATAAGTATGATACATAAATCATATTTTAAATTTTCAAATGATAAATAATAGTATACATTTATCACATTTTATGGAAAATAATATCATCATTCATGTGTATGTGTGAACTACCACCACAATGGGATGACTGATTTCCACTATCTTTTCAACACAACCATACATGGATAGCCATGAAAATGGAATCAATGGATAAATATTATTTTTATGAAATCATTATGGTTTTTAAATAAATAATTGGAAAGCATAATAATGATATGATTAATGAATTGTTAACATTGATTAAATCATTTAAAACAAGTTTACTATGGGGAAAATATTAAGTTTAAATATGTAATATTTTAAGATCCATTACTTATTCTCAAATATATTTTTTAATTTTGATATATCAAACTAATAAACACAAATAAATATCAATAAGGTATTACTGAAATAATACATTAAATAAATCACCTCAAAATCTTCCATTAATCATGAGATGTTATTATTTGGGTCAGCCTGACCACTTATATAAAAAGTGCAATGAGATTATACCATGGAAGATTATAAAAACATAATTAATCATATAATATTACATAAATATATAAATTATGTTTTTTTATTATAGATAATAAACATCAATATGTAACTCTTTAATTGTGAAAACACTCATTGTAGGTCAAACATCACCGAAAATGTCTATTATTGAGATAACTTTGAATGATACATATTAAAATAATTGTGAAAGGATATCTAAACTTCATAAATCACTATAAGTCCTTGATTAAATTAGTTTTAATGATCATTAAATTATTAATGTTAATATATGAATGAATGACAACCTAACTATTACAAAAGTAGTCTAAAATTTCCTAGCTATCCCACACCAATTATAGATAATGAGTAACAAATAAGTAATATAAATATATAGAATATTTATAAATAATGTTTATAAAATATTTTTTATAAAAAAAAGCTTTCAGATGTAGGTGATTAAGAAATTTTTTTATATGATAGCATAGTGTGCATTCAATTAAACAACGAAACATGGTAATGGGTTATTTATAAAAAATTTAACTTCTTCACACCTTTTTCATAATGTACACTATATAAGCTTTAATATGGACTGATTACTACATAATGAATACCTTTTACCAAATTCATGGGTTTTTAAGATATATATTGTGCAAAAAATATAACATTTACACTAATACAAAATATAATATACATGAAAGTGGTTTTGATAAATATGTTAATCAAACCATGAGGGGTTCATTTCCAATATTTTTTAAAAAAATAGATTGTTTTTAAGGATAATATATTTACATAATTTTTTCATTATAAAATATATCATAATTTACAATGTATATACATTGATGTTTTATGTTTCCTTGATATTTCATTTCCCTTTGACTCATATTTTACTAAACATATTTCTCATAATTGGAATAAGCCCTGTATTTTTAATTTGGTCATGAATATACCTTATTCCATGTCCTAACTCAATGGATGATTTTTTAACATTCCATATATCTAAAAAAATTATTTTCTGATGTAATTTTCAACCACATGATCATATTCAATAATATTTAATAAAAATTTTAACATTCTCTATATGGGTCATTTTCATAGAAGTATAAAAAGAATCAGTTGAAAAAAAAATTCAATATGAAAACCACTTTCTAAAATAATTTCCATTTTCTTTTGACTTTAAATCTAATATTTATTGATTTCAAAAAAATAAAACATTATTATCCTTTATTTAAAAAATATTTCTATAAAAATGATTTCAAAAAAATCACTAAATTTTCTTATTTCCATTTATTTTTTCTAATGATATTAAAAATGGTTATCATATAAATACAAATACATTTATATAAAATATAGAAGGTCATGGATATTATTATAAGGAAAATATCCAATTTAATTCTTGGGAACAAATTTGTAATAACCTTCTATTTTTTAGCAATCATTCATCTCTTCCTTTTTCTTTCATAATCATCCTCTACATATGATCCTAATGATTCACCCCAAGTTTTTCCATTATGAATACAATATTTTTGAATCATTTGATTTTTGGGAGTCCACCTTGAATACATAAATCAAATATTTTTTGGAAATTATTATCATAATTATATATCCTTTTCATATTTTGTGAAATTATCATAATCATTATTAAATTTATTGAATGTCATTTACCTTGAATCTACAACATGTTATTGGATAAAAATTATTTTCATTAGGTTTATCATTTTTTGATTAATGATGTAAATATTAATTATTTTCAAATTTGAATCAATATAAAACTCATTTTCCTACCAAGTCTTATTTATAATTTGTTAAATGACTCATTTTCATTTCATTGGTTCTTTATACCATAATAGGGAGTGATTTCTATGTGGATGTTTTATGAAACACATTATATTTTTATGGGTTCAATATGATGTGACAAGATATTTATTTCTAGTGGACCTCATAAGAATGGATAATCAGATAAGAGGACCAATATCAACCTCTGATTAATTTTTATAAAGTATATGTCTCATTATTTAAGTACTCAAGATTTTGTTTTAGTTTCTCATATGGATGGGTATTGATGGTTTGGTTCATTAATGATATTTTCCACTAATTAATATTTCACCAAAGATTAAATTTATTGCATAGTTTTATTCTAATTCTCATCACAGTGTTAAAATATCCTGGATCATGTTTTTTGACTCATGCTTATGCACCATTTTGAATAATGTAATATGTTATTCCATTCCATATATCGTGATTTATAATCTATAATATGTTGGGTATAAATTTTATTATGTATCCTGATAATACCCATATAATTAAATTATATTCAGTTATGATATTTGATTGTCACAGATTATGTTTAAAATTATTATGAATTTAAGAAAGACATGTTCTTATGGTTCTATTTCCTTTGGTTTTTATGATTATTTTGAATTATGATAAACCTAGATAGATTATGGTGAGGATAAATTGTGAAGAAAGGTTCACAGGTTTTATAAAAAAATATTTTTATGTAGCTACTCTCCAGGACACTAAAAGAATCATTCCATGAGATGAGTTGTTATTTGTGATATGGAGACCCAGGATTTTAATACATGGATGTTATGTTTTTTAAGAATATACATTTCATTGCACAAACACACACCCAAGGACCATAATAGTTTAGTTCCTTTGGAATCATGGAACAAAATATTGTAACTTTGTAAATGGTCTTCAATGTTTCCCACAAATATCTTCCCATTTAGTAATTCTACTTTAACCATTTCTTCAAAACCTTGGGAAAGGAAATATTAGAAATGGTGAGTTTATATGCTCTGTAACGGTAAGTAAAAGATAAATATAAAAATAATAATAACATATGGGTATGAGAACATGATCATATCATTTGATGATCACACCCTGCATATCAAAGCTCATACACATCAGTCATGGAATAATTATTGGGAGAGTATATGACATGAATCATAATGGAATTAAGAGAATAATCCATCAGAGAATAACAATATAATAATACATAAAATTGTGTATGAAAAATAAACATATTAAATGATTTCCATAATATTCAAAGATCACTACTGAGGATATCTTATTGTAATGGGTTCACTCCCCAAACCATCTTGGTAGTCATGGTTCACTTCCAATGCCATCTTAGTAGTCAAGGTTCTAATCCAAGACCATCTTAGTATTCAAGGTTAACTCAAAGACTATATTTGTGTAAAAATTACCTTTTAAACTCATTATAACTCTTCATTCCATCCATGTATATCTCATGAGATATAAATCTTTACCCAATTTGTTGGGAGGAGATATATTCCCCACCCATCACATAATGAAATCATACATAAGTGTTCTAGAAGATAATAAAACAAACATCATATCCTGAACTATAAAAATAGTTGGGTTTCCCAAACATCATATCATAACCGATGAAATAGAATGGGTATCATTAGCATTTCACCTTATCAAAACCTGCGGAGAAGAGATGGGTTTAATAATCATTTAATTATAGAATAACCCATGAATGTAAATAGTTTTGATAAGAATTTTATAACGGTAAAACCCATGGAAGAGAAGAAGGTCTCAAAAATAACTTTTCATCGTAAAAATAAGACATTCAATGAAATAATAAATTTTTTTCCTTATATCATATCCCTAGAAAATCATAAAATATATCAAATGATTTCATCTCATATGTAAAAGTATTTTAAAATACCACTTGGAGTATTTCTTGAGGAAAATAACCTTTCTTAGAAAATATTTTTTTAAGACTTGAGGCCTTTTCAAAAGAATATTCTTTGAATACAAATTTGAAAACATATGAATTACACTTTAAAAATAAATTAAAAAATATATATTCATGAAAGTAACCATTATGGTTTGAAAAAAAATCTTTAATTCATAAAAAATTTGAAAACCTTTATCTCTATAAATAACTATAATAACTCATGAAGGAAAAACTGAAAACCATTTTAACACTTTTTAAAATATAAAATATTTAAAATATTTTCCCCTGAAAATTATCTTCATTTATCTGTTAAAAATATTTCTGAAATAAGTTTTAGAGATTTTTTTGAATAGAATAGATTTATATGAAAATAGATATGTAAGGTTATATTTTCTTAAAAACATTTTTAATAATACTAAGTAATATACAGTGTAAAAATGGTTCCATTATGTGATAACATAGGGGAACAAAATTCATTATAATTATTTAGGGGTGGATTATAATAATACATCAATTTAAGCATAATCGTAAATAATCTAGATAAATGATGAGATTGTAGCAATAAACTCTTACAATATTGGTAACATTAAAACATAATACCTATGATAAAATAAAATTTCATAAAGCATAAAATATAATGAAAAGAAGTAGGTTCAAGATATAAAATTTTAAAGGGGTAGTATATATACATGGTAAGTTTATAGGTGCATAACATAACATTTGTCTCAAAGAATAAAAATTGGGACAAAAATCCTTTACATATTTTTTATCTTTTTAACCATAAACCCAATTAAAGAGATATCCTAAAATGGGTATGAAAATAAAAATAAAAGTGAGAATAGAAATCCCAATACCTTAATTATTGAATTCCTTCATACACATTCAAACCTCATGTATAAATATAATATTAATATACATATAACGCAGAACCATATTAAAATATATAATATAATATATTGTTTTATTATGAATTTATATTACCCATATATTAACAATTCTACGTTAAAGTTATGTTTCTAGTAATAACTACTTTGTTATTAGTATATGTTAGGACTTGTTATTTTTTGTCCTCTAAATTTGATCATAATTTAATAATTTAATAAAAATATTTCAAGATAAAAATAAAATATATATTCATTATATATTTATTTATAGTGATTCATAATTGTTAATGGTTAAAAATAAAACATACCATTCATGGAGACAGTAGTTCATATGTATGCATGAATATTGTTTACATTTTCTTATAATTTTGAAAGAAATAAATGTAAATGACACACACATATATATATTATCATTTTAATAGAATATTTACATCATATATATCACATATTTTTATTAAACCCATCCAAAAAACAATCCATTTAAAGAATAAGCGAACAAAATTTCTTTTAGGAGGCGGTAGTTCACACGTCCACAAAGGATGTTATCGTATTATCACAAAATGGAAATCATGAAGGTGTGTGTTGAATAATAATTCCATAATAATAAATAAATCCAAAATATCATACATATATATATATATATATCTTATATAAAAAATAAATAGATCATTATTCGAAACATTGATAGGTGGTTATAGAAGAATGAACGACATCAATTAACAAGGAGGAAGTTCTCCATACACACAAACTATGATTGTGTTTCCCATTTGATAAAAGTGTTTGAAGTTGTATTTAGTACCCTTAACAAAATAAAATTTTATTATATGGAAGATACTAAGGTAATTATATAATAAGGATATAAAAATAAATTAAGTAGTGGATAAATAAATAAATCCAAAATGATCATTGAATAATGATACGTCTTCTTTAGGTAACTCCTTTTGTTTTTCACTAAAGGACTCCCTTGTTTTGTTTTATTCCCAAAATGAGTCTTCTAGGATGATCAGAGTGATTATTGGAGTTGATTTTTTCTGGTTTTTTATGAGATAATAGGATTTATAGGCATGAATAAGTGAGGGGGATGAGTTCCCTTTTATAGTGGATGAGAGGTGGCATTCTTGTAAATACCAAATGATAAAAAATATTAAGAGGTATCTTTTACATAATGTTAATCCAATAATGATCCATTTTCTACCCAATAGGGGATAGGGTCGAAATATTTGCATAAAATGGTTTTTATAAATATTTTTAGGTCATTTTTTCCGATAAGAATAATTTTTAACCACTTAGTAAACTTGTTATTACCTTAATATGTCTAATACATTTTAAGTACATTCACTAAGTTTTTTGGGAAAAATTAAAATAACATTATTATAAACTATATATTATTATTATTCAAAATATGGAATCCATTTTTCTAATCACATCAGTGTAATAATATAATTTAAAATAAATCTCATAGAAGGGATGAAACAACATGTTTAAATGTAAAAAGTTCAAAAATACCAAACATTCACCCTAAGGTAATTCTAAAATTACTATTTCAAAAATGAAGTTTATTTATTCATATAGAATCTCTAATAGGGTCAAAAATTAGTTTTAATGTGAGTTCACCAAAAAATAATGCTAAAATTTCCTTTAATTAAAATACATCTCTTTATGTGTAAATTTCATAAATGTTAATCACTTTTATAAAAAAAACACATGAGATGAAAGTTAAATGGTTGATTGAATATAATATATATTTCATTAATATCATTCATAAAAGTGGTTTTTTTAATTTATTGATATAGAAGATGTTTGTACATTAAAAAAATATTTTTTATGAAATGGAATTTAATTATTTTAAAATATTTCTTAATCTAATTTAAAATTAACTTTTAACCAAATAATTCATTATGTAAATCATATTTTAATAATTTAGTTAATCCTATTTATACCCACCATTCCAATCACTGGGTTAAAACTATCATAATAATATTAACTGTATATTTTTGTTTAGTAAAAATAAATCGTGTTTGTAATGTAATTTATTGTAAGAACTCAACATTCTGTGTAACAAAATCCAAACATAGTGTCACATTTATGTAAGCCCATCTATGTGTTGCGTGTATAATAAGATTAACTTGGTGTTGCATATAATGAAATCACAACTTAGTTTATTATTAAATGCAATCTATTAGGGAAAAATAATTTATTATAAAATAAAATAATTCAAAAAAACTTACGTGGTAACATTCTACTCCCATTAAAATGAATTAATCACACGAAATTCATCTTCTTCATCTATGATTTAATACATGAAAGTTCCTTTTAAAAAAACTCACATAGTAAAATTGAACACTAAAAACCCTTTAAAAAGGGAAAGTTGGAAACACAAAATTTTCCCAAATTAAACCATAACTAGGTTTCCGCATAAGAGAAAATATGTGGAAAGTGAATAAGTGAACATGGAAGAAAAGTTTTAGTAATTATATAGAGTGATAAAGATTGATTATCACAAGATATTGGGTGATCAAAAGAATTTTAGACACCATAAAACCATAACCTAACTTAGTGTGAAATAGTCATAGATATCATCATATTGATGATAAAAAAGATAACATTTTATCTTAATATCCTTTTTCCTAAATTTGATTAATTTTCTTAAGGATAAATACATATCAGTTTCATTGAATTTTAGATTCACAATCTCACCATATTGTTGTTCCTTGACCAATTTTCCACTTCAACCCTTACTCAAAAAATGAAGGGAAATTTGTTATGCCCGAAGCACTTATTGATCATAAGATCAAAAATTGATGATGATAAGTCATTTCATCTATCATTAGTTATCATCATGGAAAAATGGTTATCACTTGTTATCTAATATTCATAAATCCTCATATGGTGAGATAATAAATTAATCTCTAAAATTTCATATGAAGTTTAATTTAAACCATTCCATGAATGGTTAACCATATAATCATTAAAAAATATTAAAATACAAAAAATTATAAATAAGTTCACTAAATTTATAAAAATCAGCTTATCATTGATCCCACATATATTATAAAGTTCCCCTTTTTGTCACATATCAAACATATGAATACCTTAATCATGAAATCTCTTGAAACATGTTAATAACTTGAATTTACATAAATATTTATTGAAAACATTCATTTTTCCTTATTTTAGAGATTATAGGATATATTTCTTAAATTCAAAAAATGTTGTAAACTTCATCAAATATAGCATAAACAACATTGTCGAAAAATACTTCATTTTTTGATGTCATAAATATTATCCAATTTACTTTATCCATATCATCATCTCTTTATCCATACTAAATATAATTTTATTATCCTCGAGAACATGTTAATAGATATCATTCCTTAATCATAATGTTTTAACCCTTCATTTAATAATTTTTCTTGGACATCAATACCATTCAACATATTATTTCATATACTTAATGAAAATATTATACCACCCAATCCTTTTATATTTAAAACATTAGACAATAAAATATTTTAATTCTGATAAATAAATAATTCATTTATCCCACTTACATCTAAAAGAATTACTATGATTCTTTATCTTATTATTTAATACTTCTTTCATTTCAAACGTCATTTCTAGTCTCTTCACCATATTCAATATAATCATTACTTACACCACCTTACTTATTCTCTTCAATAGTTTTCCACTTAGGACATAAAATTTTATAATGCCCATAATTTCAATGTCTAATCCATTCAATAGATGATGATACATTATGGAGTTCATTATTCTCATCCACTGAGTTTTCTGACCATTTAATTTTCCCTTCAATGTTACTTTCTTTATGCACCTCTTTTTTATAGTCAAAACATCTTCATTTTCCTCTAATACAACCACATCGACATTTCTTCCCAAATTCTCAACATTAAGGAAACTGAATCTTCTTCCCTCCATGGTCAAAATTACCCAAATTCTCTGTGAACTCTTTCCGTATCTTATTTGGTAAGTCTGAGAGATGATTGAGGTAGATGATGTTAATCATGTTTTCTGAAAACTGATTAGTCATGAACCTAACATCGTTAACTCCAGTGATCATCCCATTGGATTCTCATCATAAATTTCCCATCACATTCAATTTTTACATATTTCTTTCTTATTCACACCATTTAATAAAAACCAAAATTATATTGAAGCAACACTTATCATAGAAGAAAAGAACATAATCAAGAAAATAACTTATAAGATGTCTAAATAATGACACATTATTTTTAAACCTACGAAACCCAAATTTCATCCTAGGTCATTCCCAAACACAT
The DNA here is from genome assembly GCA_963277665.1 of Viscum album. NCBI lineage: Eukaryota > Viridiplantae > Streptophyta > Magnoliopsida > Santalales > Viscaceae > Viscum > Viscum album. Next base: position 230,347,257 of record OY728162.1, read on the forward strand.
TAAATTTAAATCCTTCATGATTGTTCATAAAGAGTATTAATTTTGAGAGTATATCCACCGAGATTCTGAAACAAGGTTTCATTAAGGTTGGTTTTTATACACCATTTCCTGATCGAATCTCACTCAAAACGGTGTTTTTAGGGTTGTTATCCCTATATAAATTTATTCCCAATCCACATCCACCTGTATTATAAAGACTGAGATTTATTTCTAGGACACCACTCACTCTATCCTTTTCCAAAATTATACAACATTTTCATATACATTAACTCCTCCTTAGAATTATCCGTAGATACATCCCTTGAAATATCTTTATAAATATCCCTAGGGACATCACTAAAGTTTCCTCAACTAAGTTTCCAAATTTTGAATAAAACATTCATTTTATTCCATTTATAGTGACCCAGGATTTTCATACATGGATATTAAATCGTTTTTTAGTAATATTAATTTCATTACACAAAAACATGACCGAAGATAGTAATAATTCAGTGCCTTTGCAAACAAATAACACAATATTCTAACATGATGAAATATATTCAGTGTTTCCCATTAATATCTTCACATTTAGTACTCCTACTTAAATATTTTATTCATAACATGGTGAAAATAAACATAAGAAAGGGTGATATCAAATGCTCATTAAGGGTAAATAAAGGAGATACATAATAATAACATGAAAATAATAGTATGAGAACAAGATAATAACAATTGGGGATCATAAACTTCATATAAAATATCATACACATGAGTAATGGAATAAATATTGGTGGATCATAACACATGAATCCGAATGGAAACAAGATTGTAATCCATGTGATAATAACATAAGAATAATACATATAATTGTGGAAGACACATAAACATATGAAATGATTTCCATAGTAGTCAAGGATCACTTCCAATGATATCTTAGTGGAATGGAGTCACTCCTAAAACCATAATATATATCCAGGTTCACTTTAAAGACAATATTAGTAGTCATGGTTTACTCTAAAGATCATATTTGTAATCAAGGTTTACTTTTAATACCATATTAGTTTAAAAATTATCTTAATGAGTTGGGTTCACTCTCCATTCCATCCATGTCTATCTCATGTGGAATAAATCATTACTCAAATAATTAGAGGGAGATATAGGTCCCACTCATCCAAGAATGAAATTATACATAAGTGTGTTAAGCGATAATGAATCATTCATTGTATCATGACCCATAAAAATAGATGTTTTTCATAAAAATAATTTAAATTAAATGAAATGGGTATCATAAACATTTCATTATATCATATCATGTGGAAAAGTGACTGTTTTTATAATAATTTCATTATAGAAGAACCTATGAATTGAATCGTGTTTCATAAGTGTTTTATCATGGTATAAAATGTGGAAGAGAAATGAGTTTTATAAACAACATTTATCATAAATATAAACCACTCAAATAAAGAACAATAATGGTGTCCTTTGATCATATCCTCAGTAAATCATAAACTATATAAAATAACTTCATCTTAGATAAATAAGAATTTTGAAAGACCACTTAGGACATTTTATAAGGGAAATAACTTTTAATTGAAAATAATTTTTAGAAGACATAAAACATTTTCAAAAAATATCTTTGAAAAAATATGAAATAATCTTTAAAAAATTAAAAAAATTCTTAATAAAATTATCCTTTCTATATTGAAAAAAATGCATTTCAAATCATAAAATTTTTTGAAAACCATTTTCCTTGAATATAACCTTGAAAAATTATAATTTAATATTTTAAAACCATTTATACAATTTTTTAAAAATAAAACCATTTTAAAATAATTTTAATTGAAAATGAGCATACATATAATTTGAAAACAAGTTTAATAATAGTTTTAGAAAACATTGTTTTTGAATAAAACTAACTTTCGATCGAAGAGATAAATAAGGATAGATTTTTGTAAAAAAACATTTTTAATTAACTTTAGTAAAAAATATTGGGAAAATGGTAACATTGCATGAAGATATCATGAATATCCATAGGGTAATAAATTTCATTAGAATTATTGAGAGATGGATCAGGATATTTTTTTAATGGAATAATAATCGTAAAAAATCTCGATATATAATGATATTGGAACATTAAACTCTTACCACTTCAGTAACTTTGAACCATAATACCCATGATAGTATAAAATTACATAAATCGTGAAATATCATGAAAATTATGAGATTCTTTATATAACCTTTCAATGGGTTGGTATATACACCTTGTAAATGAATATAGGCTCATAATAAAAAATATGTCTCAAAGTAATCAAATTGTGACAAAATTCATTTACTGATGTGGTAAATTTGGAACCATAATACCCATGAAATAGAGATACTAAATTGGATATTAAAATAAAAAATAAATTTAATTTTAATAATCATAAAACACATTCAGGGACATTACATTCAATACATACAATAAATAGGGGGTGAATATGGCATGTGTGTCACTGAAATAAAAAATGTGAGATAGAAATCCCTTAATGATTCGTTATCTTTTGAATAATGAGATAAATTAAAGAATAAAATAAATTTACACTTTTTATTTCATGATATAAAATATATTAGGACTCTATGTTCACCAAATAAAAGAAAGGATGCATAAGTATCATAGAAAAAAAGTTAGACCAGAAATCCTCTTACCTTCAATCTTGAATTCCATCATACACATTAAAACCTCATGTATAAATATATTTTTATTATACATATAAAAACCATATTTATATATATTATACCATATGTGATTTTAAAGGAAATTATATTATTTTTTGTTAAAAATTTGATGTTAAAGTTATGTTTTGGGTAATAACAGCTTTGTTTTTCATACAAGTTCTGACTTTTTATTTTTGGTCATCTTAATTTGATTATGATTTCCACTTTTAGAGAATGTAAACCATGATAAAATATGATATATATTCATAATATATATTTTTATATTGATTCAAAAATGTTAAAAGTATAAAATAAAATACACTATTTGTGGAGACGGTAAGTCGTACGTACACATGAACGCCATTTCCATTTTCTTGTCATATTGAATGAAATAAAAGTAAATGATATATATATATATATATATTTATATTATCATTTAAATTTAATTTTTACATAATATATATCAAATATTTTTTAAAATGTGTCCTTAATAGATTCAATGTAAAGCGTTAATGAGTCACATTGCTTTGAGTAGGTGGTAGTCCACATATCCTCAAACGATGTTATGATATTCTTACAAATCGGAAATCATAACGGTATTTGTTAAAAAATAACTCCATAATCATAAATATATCATATATATCATATAAAAATAATATATAAAATATAAATCCATCATTATTTCCAAATATGAGAGTTAGTAATGGAAGAACGAACGACATTGGTATGTGAGGCGACAGTCCGTCGTACACACGAAGTACGATTATGTACCCCAATATAAAGAACTGTGATAATTTTTAGGTAATAACCATAAAATAATAACATATATTTATATTTAAGATAATAATTTTAATATATAATAGTCAAATAAAAAAATTAATAGGTGGATAATGAAATAAAACAAAAGTGCTTGTTAAAGAACGATGCTTATTCATTGGGTATCCCCTTTTGGTTTCATACAATAGAATTCATTGGTTTTCTTTATTCCCAAATTGAGGATACTAATAAGATATTAGGGATGTTTTTATTTTATTTGGTTAGTTTTTGGATGATCCATAAGTATTTATAGCTTTTAATAAGTGAGGGGGTGAGTTCCCTTTTATAGTGGAGGAGTGGAATTCTTATAAATACCAAAAGGTAAACACTATTAAGAGGTATCCATTACATAATGTTCCTAGAAAAATGATATATTTTATAGATAAGATTTTATATAGTCTAAATATTTCAAAAAAATGGGTTTTGGAAGTGTTTCTAGATTATTTGGCCCCATAAGTTTAAACTTTAACCACCAAGTAAACTCACTTTTACTATAATACTTGTAATTAAATTAATTATGTTCACTAATATTTTTGGAAAAAAACTAAGTTTACATTATTAGAAAATATAAAATATTCTTATTAAAAATATGGAATCTTTTTTCTCAAATTTCAATCACATAAGTGGATGAATTTAATTAAAATCTAATCCCATAGATGGGACGAAACAACTGGTTCATAATGTAAAAATTTGAGAAGATTGAAATATTTTTATATCCAATTTCAATGTAAAATTTATTTAGATAACCTCAATTGGATTTATTCATGTATAATTTAAATAATTAAACTTCAAAACCAATTTAAAATATTATATAACTATATAAATAAATTATATAAAAATTCATTTTTTAATTAAAATTAATTGTTTTTCACTATTCATTAAGAAATGAAACTAAAAAAAAATACCAAACATTCACCCTAATATAATTATTAAAATAATAATTCAAAAATTAATTTTATTTTTACAAATACAATCTTTACTAGTGTCAAAAATTAGTATCAAAATTAGTGTGCCCACAAATGATGGTAAAATTACCTTTTATAAAAATACATCTCTTTATGGGAAAAATTGGATTAATTCTAATCTCTTGTCTTAAAAACACATAAGATGAAAGTTAAATGGTTGATTGAATATAATATATATTTTAGTAAAATCATTCATCGTTTTCTTTAATTTATTGAGATAGAACGTGTTTATATATAGAAAAATATATTTTCTGAAAAGGAATTTCTTTATTCTCAAATTGTTCTTACTCTCATTTATAATTAATTGTTAGAAAAATAATTAATTGTGTAAATAATATATTCATAATTTAGTTTATACTATTCATATCTACTATTATAATGTCATATTGGAAACTATAATAATAATATTAATAGTATATTTTATATTCATAAAACCCTATATTGTGTGTAACACAAGATTTCGAAGGAACTCTGTATTGTTTGTAACACAAAAAAACATAGAGTTAAGTGTACTTCAAACTAATATAAATGTTTCATATAGTGAAATATTAACATTGAATTACATATAAATAAATCATAACTTTGTGTAACATGTAACACAATACATCATATAAATTTAATTTATTCGAAAAAAAGTAATTCATAAAAATTTAGGACATCACATGTGAAATATGTTAATTTACCCATGGAATGAATGTATCATTTATGTTATTCTTATAATGGGTCTCTATTGTATTATAACAAGGTTTTATTACTTTATGTAAAGATATTTTAAATTTTATTTTGAACCATCCTTCATAAGTAAATAGATGTTCTTAAGAGTTTATGGAAGGGTGTATGAGTGTTTAGGGATTTTTCTAATCGAGGAGATATATCTTTTGATGGAAAAAATGTGAGATTCATAATTACAACATGTTTAGTGATAACTATTAACATAAAAACATGAAACCATGTAATTGTGACATATGGTGTTTCAATCCATGCAAGGGGTCCAAATGACCATGCGAAGGTGTTGAAAAAAATTCAGAGGTGCCACATAAGCTATAAAAAAGTTGTCAAACAATGTGGCTAGCTTCTGTGAGGGGGGTGACACCCCAGACAGTTCTGGTACTTGGTTGGTGTATGGTTTATCAAATCATGTAGTTAAACAGTGTTCTATTTAAAAATTATTTAATTCACTTTTTTCACCGTCATTATTTAAATATTAATACCTAATTATACTAATCCCATTCACATAGCACACCCTATATAATAGTGGGATCTCCCACAGACATCAAACATGGAATTGAGCTACCCTCATCATAGGATATTGGTTTCACTCATTGTTCTTAACATTGGATATCCATCAGTACTCTCTTCAATACTCTACCTTCATTTCATCAATTATCTTATAGTTCAGAATGTCATTTCCATTCATTAACATATGCCCTATTTTCATGAAATATTTTTAATTCCTTGATATCACCCTTTTTAATTTTAATATGAAGCTAATATTGTATATGGAGTCATTTACCATTATAAGGTAGGTTGTATCATGATTTTCCATAAATTTTATGATGTATATAAAGTTCAATGTTGTATTTCATGCTAGACCATTTTTGTTTCACCTCTAAAATATGATTTTCATCTAATTAATTATCTAGAACTTGCTGAGATACTCTTATTAACCTACGATGTTACTTTATCTTTTCTACCTCGATTAGTTACACACCATTGTTTGTGTTAATTTTATACCATGACATATTCACCATTCATATGTCTTCAAACAACTTTGTAAGGTGTCTTTGTCTTGATAGTTTTTATTTAAGTTGATAAATATAATTAATTAAAATGTATTATGGAGTGAATGGAATGTGAAAGGATAGTTAATGTTTCATGACCCATGTTATGTTGTAAATTATGAATATCCCTAAATGTTATTAAATGCAATGTGAAATGGTATAAATATATAAATTGAACCTTGACAGTGAGAGTATTATTGGGCATTATTTATGACTATGATATAGAGTTATGAGATAGCCTACCATGGGTATGTAATGAATATCCCACCTTGGTTTTCCATTCATCCCAAGAGGACGCCACCCGGTTCGCCGATGTATTTTCCAAGAGTTTATGACCCTCTTGGACTCATTCCTTGCATTATATTGATGTCTAAAAAACACAATTTCATGGCCTCATATGTATCATTTATCCAAACATAGAATGACCTTGATTATCTTCTGGGATTTATCATGATGTTGTAAGGATGTGGACCACCTCAGGTTATCTCCTTGGTCTATATTCTTGTTTATATTCAATCTACCCGGTATTTTTTCATAGGGATCAATAAATTTTTTATCATAAGAGTGATATTCCTTGGGTATGTACCATGATTACATATATAAACCTATATCCTGACTATATGAGTCAATAACATGAGATAGATTGAACTGATAATGTTAAAGACGAATTCGTTATACCATGGATCCTATAATATTATTATTCTTATTATCAGATGATATATTATTTAAATACATTATAGTTTAGAGTGAATTATGTATGGTTATCTAGGAATAAAATGAGGAGCATGATCCCGACATGGTTTATATATATTGTTGTCATAAATTCATTATAACTTCAAATAGTTCCACTATATACATAATAACATAAAAGTATTATATGTCGTTGGTGGTGTCCTACTAGGTTTTACTCTCACCATGTTTATGCCACCCATTAGTACCTATAAAAATATCATATAGGTGGATAGGGATAAGGGAAGGCATCCCACTTTAGATGGTTGACTTTTTTATAGTATATTGTATAAGAGATGATGATTGAGCCTATACTCATTGATCAATTGGATATATCTTTTAGAAGTTTTTATTTTTTTATATCATGTACTATGTTTTCTTACTTCCATGTTCCCCATTTTATTTCCCCATTTTCTTAAAAAACATGACATTATAATTACATTGTATATGATTTTTTCTATTGACTTTTTTATTATAATATTATCTGGATGATTTCTCCATTATCTTTTCAATATTATCTTCTCTATCGTGTTGTTGATATATTATTATTCATTTAGAGCCACAATAATAAAGAGGGTATAGTCTCCCCAATATACCATCTTATACCCTCACTACTATTCAGCAGTCCTAGGAATATCCAAAGGCATGATTGAGGCCATATAGCAAACCGGTTCTGGTTACATGTAACATCATGCCCCATCCCGATGGCTTGAGAGGGAAGAGGAATTCTACTTGTCCTTAAGTGATGTTCCCAATGCGCCATAGGATGGTAATAAATTCCAATAACTTTGAGAATAAATTAGGGAATTATTTTTCCTTGAGATAAAATCAACCAACAAACAATACATTATCAACAAACAACATGATTCATGTCATCAAAACAACCAAACCAATACATTACCAAAAGAAAACCAAACTATTCCATATCAATTCCCAAATGAAGATACAAAAAAACGAAAAATCAGTGTACCTAGAAAAAGAATATAAAAAGACCCGAAAGAAATAGGACACCATCCATATATCCACACTAAGTTCCATGCACCATAAACCACAACATCACTAAAGCATCAAGTCAAACTGCTAGAAAAATGAGATGATTTTCCCTTACCTGTGTCCCAGAATACACCATATGCAAAAGTAACAAAGTTACAAATAAGGGGGTGAGTACTAATACTCATTAGGTTTTCTCTAAATGACTTTACTACACAAACCACTATAATAAACCCATTAACACATTTATATAAAATATTTTATATAAAACATCAAATTGTTCAACAATTACCAATAAGCCAAACACACCCTTACCAAGACCACTTTAACCAAACCATGAAACCCAAGGGAAATCCACACGACGATTCCATAATCTATTTCACCATTTCACATTAGCACAACAAATTCTATCTTAAAAATCATCACACACAACCAGGCAACCAATACGGTGGAGCTTCTGTCCAAACTATTCACTACATTTCCAACTACTGGTCCTTCCAGACCACTATCCATAATGGTGGATCTTCCATCCACTATCCATCAAATTTTATACTGAGACTTCCCACCCACTTCCAAAAAATCAACACAATACACAACACTTACTCAAAAAATAATCACAAAGCACCAAGGCCACACAAAATTTTCATAACCAGGCATATATCACACCAAGGCCACCACAACAAGCCAATAACAAGATCATTCCACCGCAAAACCCTTTTTTCCGCAAAACTCCAAAAAACATTACCAAAGGGATTTATAACCTAATTTTCACATCATTAAACCAATTAATTTCAAGAAAAAAAAATTAATTATAACAAAAACCACTAGTTTTAATCTAGTGGAGTTGAGAAATAATCCACCTATCTTTAGGGTTCCAGCAAAATCAATCCACAAGAAACCACGCCACAAATATGGACAAACTCTCCACCAAAACCACCCTAAATATTCTTCCCTACCATCAACAAGCCTTAATTTCATCACTTAAGGCAAAAAAACCCTATATCTACATGCAACGAATGTAGATCTAGAAAAACAAGAAAGACGGAAGAGTTGATCTAGTGAAAACCAAAAAACAAACAAGAGAGAAGACTTACACAAGATGAATCGCCTGAAAAACACCTTGAACCCCCTTTAAAAACCTTATAAAATGAGTGGGAGAGAACCCATAACCCTTGATAAGAGTAAATCCTAAGTGAGGCTCGAATGGGAGAAAGGTTGGGGGTCTTTAGGGAAATCTAGACTAAACCCAGGTTTTTTAAAACAACTTTTTATGGGCCACACGGTTAGCTCACACCGTTAAGAAAACCGTGCTATAAGTGTCTGCCTATTTCTACCACAAAGGGGAATATTTCATAGCCTCCCTAAAAGATTAGAAAAACTGTGCACAATCCAAGTGTAACCCCACTTCCCGCATAGTTTTATCTCACATAGATTCCCCTAACTGTGCTCAAACCGTGCATCCTTAAAAAGGCTTCCAAAATATTCCAAAATCTTTCCAAAATCTCCCAAACTCTTTCCAACTCATCCCTATGACTTTAAACACATAAAGATGTGTAAAAAAGGAAATATAACTCAAACTGGGGGGGTGATAAATTCAACCCACCATTGTACTTTTTGTCCTCAAAAAGTAGAGAACCATCTCGTTGTCAAAAGATCTCGGGTCATTGCTTGACCATATCTTTCTCATTCCCCCAAGTCTCCTCATGAATCTGAGCATGCTGCCACAAAACCAGAACTAAACTGATTCTCTTACCACACAAGACTTTCTCTTTCCTATCCACAATCCACATTGGCACATGCACCAAGGAAGCATCTTGTTCTAGCTCAACATGATCCCAACGAATCACATGGTTATGATCCGGCTAATACTTTTTCAAATACGACACATGAAACACATTGTTCACCATACAAAAGTGTTGTGGAAAATCCAACTGAAAAGCCACCTCTCCAATTGACTCAAGTATCTTAAAAGGCCCAATATACATTGGATATAACTTACCCTGCATCACAAACCAACGACGTCCCAACCTAGGAGGGATTCTCAAAAACACATGATCACCAACCTCAAACAAAAATGGTCATCGATGATGATCTATATACGATTTATGATGGATTTGATCTGTCTTCATACTCTTCCTAATAAACTTGATCTGCTATGTAGTTTCTTAGAAAAGGCTTGGTCCAATCATTGAAGTCTCACCTGTTTCCACCCAACATAGTGGAGAATGACACAGACTCCCATACAATGCCTCAAACAGATCCATATGTATTAAAGCCTGATAATTGTTATTATAGGAGAACTCCACCAACAGTAAGTTCTCCTCCCATGGACCACCAAAATCAATGACATAAGCCCTTAACATATTCCTCAAAAGTTTTTCTCATCCTCTCAGATTGGTCATTTTTCTGATGATGATACACCGTGATCATCATCAATTGTATCTGAAGGGCTTTCTGTAAGGATTTCCAAAAACAAGATGTGATCCTCAGATCTCAATATGATAAAATAAAAACTGGAACACCATTCCATGTTAGCACCTCTCGAATATATATTTTTTATATATCTTCCACCTTATGAGATTCACGAATCGGGATGAAAGGGGCCAACTTTGTGATCTGTTCCATAATCACCCATATGGAATTGTGTTTCCTGGACGTTCTTGGGAGACCCATCCCAAAATAAATTACTATCTACTCCCATTTCCACCCTGGGATAGGTAAAGACTGCAACATTCCTACTATCTATTGATTCTCTACCTTGACCTATTGAAACTTCAAGCATATTGAAACAAACTCGGCCACTTCCCTTTTCATACCATCCCACCAAAACTGCGCTTTAAATTCCTTATACATATTCTGAATTCTAGGACGGACAACCCACCTGGAATGATGATAAGACCTAAGAAGTTCCTCCTGACAAGCCACTGGTACCACAATATGAATCTGAAAACACAATACTGAAAACACATTCAATTCCCATCCCTCAATGGTCTCCCCACTAATGAGTTTCAACCTCATCATCATACACTCATAATTAGATGCAATCACATCTTTAACCAAACCAACCATGCCAGGAACCAACAAAACTGGAAAGAAGACCGCTCTCACACCCAGTTCCTCCCATTCCAACTATATGTTGGCTATGAACAACATTAACTTCCACTAATCATATGCCTATTTCCCACCTAAGCATATGATTTTTCTAATTAATGAATCTGCCACCGAATTTCTCTTACCGAGTGTGTAAATTAAGTCAAAATCAAAAATCTGTAGATATTCTATTCATCTCCTCTTCCTAAAATTCAAATATCTTTGTGATAAAATATGATTTAGGCTCTTATGGTCGGTAAATACTTCGAATTTCTCACCAAAGAGATAATGTCACCACATATTTAAAGCATGAACTACTACCTACAACTCTAAATCATGTGTTGGATAGTTATTATCACGATATGCAACCACATTATCCCATTACATGAGAACACACCCCAACCCTAATCCTGATGCCTCACAATACACTACATACCATTTCCCTAGTTCTGGAAACACCAAGACTGGTGCTGATGTAAGGTGACCCTTTATCTCCTCAAAAAGTTTCTGACATTGCTCATACCATTGAAATGGGGTATTATTACTTGTAAAATATATCATTAGTGAGACCAATCATGAGAAATCATAAACAAAGTTTTGATACTAACCTGTTAGACTAAGGAATGTTTGTATCTCGAAAAAATTCTTTTGTGGTTTCTAGGATATAACATACTCTATCTTTTCTGGATCAATCGGAACATCTCTCTCAAAAATAACATGGCCAAGGAAACAAACTTCCTGTATCCAAAAGTCACACTTTGACAATTTGGAATACAGCAGATGATCCATCAAGATCCCCAACACTATCTCCAAGTGCTACTCATGATCTACCCTTGTCCTTGAATACAATAGTATATCATCCACAAATACCACCACAAAAGAATCCAGATATCTCTGAAATATTTGATTCATCAATTCCATGAACACTTTTGGTGCATTCGTTAGACCAAAGGGCATAACCACATACTATTAATGGAAATATATAATTTTGACATCTTTTTTCAGGATATCCTCCTTCTTTACCCACAATTGATGATATCCAGACCTCAATTCAATCTTAGAGAACCATTGAGCTCCCTTCAACTGGTAAAACAAATCATCAATGCATGTAAGTGGATATCAGTTCTTTATTATAACCTTATTAAGTCTACGGTAATCAATATAGAGCTTCAGAGTCACATCATCCTTTTTGACAAACAAAACTAGTGTTTCCCTTCGAGACATGCTAGGCCGGACGAACCCTTTGTTCTCTATCTATAGAAACTACACATTTAATTCCTGCAATTATACTGGTTCTATATGTTAATACATAAGTGAGAAAGTACTGGTCCTCAAAAGGAGATCAATCGTAAACTCCACTTCTCTCATGGGTGGAAACCCTTAGAATTATTTGGGAAAGACATCTATAAACTGACCCAAAACTACCGTAAGAACACTCTTCTCAACACCTTACACTGATACCAACGAAAATTATGCTAACTGATACAAGATAGTTCCAAGATCTGGTGCCAAAAAATATGTTTCACCCATATTTTCCTTCTTCTCCTCTCTAAAGAGATGTCTAACGCCATCCTCCATCACAAAACTAACCATTCACTCATAGAAATTGATGTGGGACTTAAACATCTCTAACCAATCCATTCTGACGATTATATCATAAGAAACCATATCAAGCACTAAGAAATCCCACATCAATTCAATGACATCCATGACTAAGCAACATGATCTACATAAGAAGGTTGGACACTCTCTTTGACCCAAACAAATCTGTAGTTTCGAAATAGAAGTAATCATTTCCACATGTAAACCAAACAAATAAATGCTAGAAAATACAATAAGAGAAAGCAAATCAACTGTATCAAATAAATATTGAATCAATGTGCAATTTAAAAGAACCACACCTCGCACTGTGGATGGTCCTAACTGATCATCCACCACCACCTGCTCAGCTCCAAACAAATACTTTCTTTCCATGCTCTGATCCGTATTTCCCGGATGAGGCATCATGGTATTCCAAGAATCACCATGACCCACTTTGCTCTACTAAAAAGGGGTATGTTGGTACCCCTATCTCGTCAAGGCATAAGACCCCTACAACCCCTGAGGACTGTCACGAACACCTGAACTCAGAGAATTCAGAAATTATTGCTGAAGATGACCCATATTCTTACAATTATGACATGATTAAGGTTATTCCATACAATCTCGCTTAATTTTTCCTATAGATCCACACTAAAAACATCCCAACGTACTCTCAGACTTCAGAGAAAGACTCACCGATCTTGCCATCGGTTTCTGAGTCATAATCCCACCCTGAAAATAAGTTCCCCTCTTTTGCTGGAGCCTAGCATTTGAGTTCCCACTATTCCCCATCGGTACAAACATACTTCCCCCGCCTATAGTCCTCAAAATTTCTCACTCAGCCACTGTAGCTCTAATTACCATTTCTATGTAATCATTTATACACAGCACTTCTATATTGGAACAAATTTCCCACCTCAACCCAACATCATGAATTCATGCCTTCAATGATGTACTACCAACCACCTCAGGTGTAAACCACACAAAGTTCATAAACATAGCCGCATATTCCATTACTACCATGTTCCCTTAATTCAAACTGAATAAATTCATTGTACACTGAATTCAGAATGTATGAGGGTAGAATTTTTTATTAGACAATTCCTCAAAACCCTCACATGTCACACCTTGTTCTATCCAAACATGGACCGCCAGCTCCCACCACTGAAGGGAAAGATCTTCCAACATGTACATGGATAACTTCACATTCAGCTCTACTATTGTTCCCAAGAATTCAAATATCTTATTTATTCTGTTCAGCCAAGCTTTATCCCTTTCTGGCTCCAAATCACCCCAAAACATGGGTGGATTCTGCCTTTGAAACTGAATCGCATGATCCACATGCTTTGGTTAATCCACTCTATTCCCACTTTCCATAGCCAATAAAGCTTTCACTATACTCTGAACTATCTTTTAGATCTCCTCAAGCTCAAGTGTAACAACATTTTCAATAGCTTCCTTCAGTTGGTCTCTACGATGCTTACCCAGTGCCATTTCTTTCCACAAAAAAACAACCATAAGTCACACCCCCTTAACAAGAAAGGGTATACAATTTTCATGTTTAATTATATAACAAATGTCACAATTAGTCTTTCCAAAATATCATATTTCCCATATTTCACTATTCTAAAAAATCCACCTTGTTTTTAATATTGACCCATATTCAAAATACCACAAGTTTCCATGTTTTAAGTCCTTCCATTTTGAAACCTGATTCAGAATTTTCAAAATCCACACATTCATATCACACCATAAATCATTATACCCCAATGAAATATGCATCCTAGGGGGATGTTAATTCTACAATTCAGGTCATTCTCAACTCATTGGTTACACCCATGGAAATTTGATTTCCATTTCCTATAAGTGTCTCAGAATGCTTATGTACCCAACTCCCTGATAACTTGAAGTTCTGCATAAAAGGGTTATTTATGTCCTTTTATGCTATACATTCCAAGTTCCGACAATTCTATTCTTTTATACCATCACAACTCAAGGAATAGGCCATGAAAGAATGTCAACATCAAGACCAACTATCAATGCCAACGGATCGAATAACTTCTCTCACTTGAATCCCAATGACCAAACAAACTGATACCACTTGTAGCATCTAGCCCCATCCCATTGGTTTGAGAGGGAGAAGGAATGATACATGGACATAGCGACATTCCCAAGGCACCAAAGGATAAATATAAATTTGTATGGATTTGAGAATAAATTTTGGAATGATTTTTCCTTTAGATAAAATTAACCAACCAACAATCCATTATCAACAAACTACAAGATGCATGTCAACAAAACAACCAAACTCATACATTACCAAAAGAAAACCAAACCATTCCATATCAATTCCCAAATTACAATACCTCCAAACAAAAAATCAGAGTACCAAGTGGAATACTACACAATAAGACCCCAAAGAACTAGGACACCATCCATATCTCCACACCAAGCTCCACTCTCCAAGAACCACAACATCACCAAACCATCAAGTCGAACCGCTAGCAAAATGAGATGCTTTCCCCTTACCTTTGTACAAGAATAAAACATCTTCAAAAGCACCAATGTGGAAAAGTAGGGGATGAGTACTAATACTCAGTAGGTATTCTCTAAATTGCATCCCTATATAAACCATTAGGAAAAAATCATTAGAACATTTATATAAAACAATATATATAAAACATCAAATTGTTGAAAAATTACGAATAAGACAAACACACCCTTACCAAGACGCCTTTACCCAAACCATGCAACCCAAGGGAAATCCAAACAACCATGCCATAATCTGTTTCACCATTTCAAAATAGCACCACAAATTCCATCTTAAAAATCATCACACACAACAAGAAAACCAAAACGGTGGACCTTCCATCCAACTTGTTCACTACATTTCCAACTAGTGGGGCTTCCTGACCACTATCCATAATGGTGTATATTCCATCCACTATCCATCACCTTTTATATTGAGACTTCCCTCCCACTTACACACAATCAACACAAGCCACAACACATACTCAACCAATAATCACAAATCACCAAGGCCACACAACATGCCCATAACCAAGCATATATCACACCAAGGCCACAATAACATGCCGATAACAATTTCATAATCAAAACTTTTATTGAAGCATCATCTATGTCATATCGTATTTCAATAAATCAATATCTTTTTTATTGAAATTAATTTTCGCAAACCATTTCCATAAAACAACCCAAGTTACCGATTTTAAAATCAAAATTTTAAAATCCAATAATAAGAACATTCCACTACAAAACTCCTTTTCCCCAAAAATCAACAAAACATTACCAAAGGGATTTATATCCAAATTTTCAAATCATTAACACAATTAAATTCAAGAAAAACAGATTAATTGTAACCAAAACCACAAGTTATAACCAAGTGGAGCCGAGAGAGAAGCCACCAACCTTTAGGGTTCAAGAGAAATAGACCTACAAGAAACCACACCACAAATACAAACAAACACTCCACCAAAACCACTCTATATATCCTTACCTACCATTAAAAAGACTTAATATCATCACATCAGGCAACAACAATCCTATATCTACATGCAACAGATGTAGATCTAGAAAACCAAGAAAGAGGGAAGAGTATATCTAGCAAAAACTACAAAACAACCAATAGAGAACACTTACCCGAGATGGATCACCTTCAAACCACCTTGAAAACCCTTAAAACCCCTTCCAAAATGAGTGGGAGATGTAACACCCCAAGCTTCTACGGTACGTTTCCCTTTGAATAATGTAATAGCGTGTGTTGTACGCAACATCGAGTTCTAACACACACCACAACCGATCAAACTAGCTGTTATGAATAGTAATACATACTTTTTGAAATTATATATATTTTATATTTCAAAATGGATTTCATTTTTTGATTCAGAATATCGAAATTATCCTAAGTTGAAATTTTGGTATTTTTCTGAGAACGTCCAATTTTTATGAATAGTAAAAAATACTTAAAAACAAATTTTTTAATCAAAATAATTTATATTGATAAATTATATTATTTAGTGGTTTTAAAGTATAATTAGAATATATTTTTACCATTTTATCCAATGGTGTTCATTATAATTAATTTCACTTTGAAATTGGACATAAAGAAGTGTCAATCTTTTGATATATATTGTTTCTTAAAAACACGCTATTTGTTGTGACAGAGGGAATTAAATATAAAATTAATTAATGCAACTTTTATGTTTGGAATTTTTTTGAAATATACATCATTTATTAATTTGTAAAAACAATTATAGCTTAGGCTGAAATTTTGGCATTGTTCTAAAAAACATCAATTTTTGATGAATAGTAAAACTACTAAGTTGTAGTTAAAAAACTGAATTTTTCATAAAACTTAATTTTACCGCTTCTATGATTAGAATTTCGAAAATCCGAGAGACATGGTTAATATCAAGGAGTAAAATGTGGTTCAATGAGATGAAAATAATTTTTGGTAAATAGTAACTTTTTACTTTTATTTACCACGGTTAAAAGTAAATAGGGTAATTTAGGGTAAAAATGATATTAATGTTACACTAACACATGTCCTAATTATATTGGACAAGTTTATCTCGACCAAAAACAACCTTAGGAATAAAATATTATCATTTAGGTCCACTTGGATTAGATTAGGACATTTATTATTATTTAATTTAAAGAAGAGTTAAAAGAGTTAAAATCAAAGTTTATTTACTAAAGCATTTTTAATATAGGGTTATGCATAAGATAAATTCAATTTTAAATATTCATTAGAAAGATAAATAAGATTTACTACATAATGATATTTTATTTATAATTTTTATACATTAAATAATTTAATTTATTTATGACACAATGATGATGTAGTAATTACCATAATAGTGAAAAATTAAAATAATTGATTTTATAAATACCCAAATAAATATAATTTGAGACTTTTAATGAATTAAAATAATTTTTTAGGTTAATATGATATGTTAGGAGTGACTTAAATAACTTTATTAGAAGTAACCATTCTGTTATGAGGTTCATAAAAATCAATTATTGAATAGTGTCAAAATTGACATAAAAGAATTTTTAAAACAAATATTATATTATTAATTGATATTAAATTCCTAAAAATCTAAGGTTCGGCCAAGAGACTTATATCATGATATTTTTATCATTAATTGACCAATTTGGGGTCTCTTGTATGTATATAGTAAGTTTATTAACCATATAATATAAAAATACAAAGAGACATTATAAAAGTGAAACTAATTAACTAAGAGTTAATACTTAATGATAAGGTTAATATAGTGACCCAAACCTGTCTAAATCCTATTGGTTGAGTGGTTTTAGACCCATAACCACCTTAACATTTAAATAATCCAATTTGGAGCCATTAGAAACCGAATATGAATTTATTATAAAATAATATTTCTTGCTTTTCCAAAGGTGCCACTCACCCCTCTTATAAAAGGGCACTCCCCCTCCTCATTAACTAACACCATCAAAGCCTTTTGGTTCGGCCAACCTCTGCCCAAATACTCTCTCAACTTCCCTCACTTAATCCTAGAGGCCTTACTTTAGTCATAAAACCAACCTAAGAGCCCTTTTTATCAAATTAAAAGGAAGAACCTGAAGAAGAGGAAATGATTTCGCCACCCTTTTCCAAGTTCCTTTCTTCTTCCACTTCTTCCTTCTTTGTTATTACCATTATAAAATAATAACTCTAGTATCTTATATATACTGTGATGTTATTATAAATATGGTACAACCATATTCAGTATTCTATCCATCCTTTGAATAACATGTCACCATACGTGCGTACGTACGGCTTACCGTCTCCACGTCGTGGTGTAATTGTTATTCAATAAATTATTATTTGGATGGGTATAATAATGATGTGTAACTCATGTAAATAATAAATATAACATGATAATGATTCTGTATATATGTTATAACATTCATTTATATATTATTTTAATATCAAAAGAATGATATTGTCGCTTGTGCGTACGTACGGATTACCGTCTCTACGAACGTGATGAGATTCATTCTCCATTGTATCCATTCAAGTATAATTCTAATTTGATGATTAATAATAGTATCTAAGGACTTGATATAATTATTAATATTATTAAGATACAATCTATCCAAGACAAACACAGCTTACGTAACAAAACATATAAAATAAAATGAGTAAGTTAACACCCGAAACAACGATAATACTAAGATATTATTAACAAATCAATGTTAAAAGAACATATATGATATCATATCAATGTATATGATTCTTGTATATTTTAATAACAATTATTTCACCATTATACAGGAGGTTAAACTACCCCAACCAAGGAAAAGTACAAGGTAAGGGTTTATTTCACAATCTCTTCATTATCCGAGGTTGTTTATACGTAATAATCTACTGGGATCTCTTTATCATCCATATCCATGTTTCTTAAAAATGTATTTCAAAACATTTTTACTATTTACAAGAATATGGGTTAAAGTCATTTATACCCTTGTTTGTCTTTTTATAAGAGGTTTATAAAGGAATCTTTCCGTCGTTTTCCAAACAAGGTGCATTTTAACCTTTTCGACAAAATTAAGGTAAGAATGCTTTTTTTAACTTATATGGCGGGTGCGGCTATTTTCTGCCGTTATAAAATCATCAAAGCTTCCCTTACAATCTTATAAGAATATTTTCAAAGAAAATGTTTTATTTTATAAATATATGACTTTTAAATGATTTCAAAATAGAAAGAGATATTTCTCTAAAAAGAGTTTTGATTTCATCTATGTCAACATCCTTTGATGGATTTTACTCTTATTTGAAGTTGATTTATTATGAAACAAAATTTCTATATTTTATTGAAGGTTTTGTGATATGTTTGACTGTGGATGTGTTATTTTTATACCATTCATGGTTTATGTATGAAGTATTTACATTTCGTATGCTAGTTTTAATAAGAATGTTTATGTTATGTTTAAACCTTTTCATATGGGAATGCATTGGACTTAATATGTGACGGGTGGAGCCCGCTATAGCTCCTCGATGTATCGGTAGGTCTCATGAGACAAACTAGTGTCTTGGAACAAGGCCTTGGAAAATTATTATTTGTAGTCTTGGCACGAGGCCTTGGCTATGTGGTTATGATAGTCTGGCATTATGCATTCCATCATTATGAAAGTGGTTATTGATATTGCATGTGATTATTCGATTAGTAGAATATCCATGTGAATAAGTAAATGGAATTATTTCATTTTATTTTTTCCATACTATGTTTAAGTTCAAGTTTAAAAGGCTTTTTTTTAGTTATACACTGCATTAAATGTTTATTCTTATTTATGAAAGTTTCCGCTATATTGTTATCCTTACTGGGCATTTGAGCTCACCCCTTTTCTATGTTTTATTTTTCCCAGGATGTGAAGAAGTAAATTATGAATGACCTACAGGGATATTATGAGGGGATAATAGTGTGGGATATGGATAAAATATGTCTTTGTAGTAGTTTTTCACCTTATGATGTAAAGTAAAACATTATGAATATATCTAGTGTTTCCAAGTCTACTAAACCAATCGGTCTTTCGAGATATGATCTATATTGTGATCATGCCAATGTTATGTAATAATGCACCGACTCTGGGTAACTGGGGTCGGGGCGTTACAGTTGGTATCAGAGGAATTTTTGTACAAACCATGGAAGCTATATTTAGATAAACTCTGATTAGAGCACATAGACCTAAGATGGACTTTGAGGATTAGTATAGAAAACATCCTAGAATTTTGGTATTGTACAGATTTTGTGAGTTTTCCGAGCAATAAATCCATGTATGGATACGAGCAGGTAGAGGCTGCTCTGGAACAGATGTACCTAGGGGTAAAACCCGAAAATACCGCTTTGAGCTAGACTCGAACGGGAACTGGTGCATGACAACGGGCCTTGCTACACTCTTGGTTACGACACTCCCAGGGGATATGCTTAAGATAACTCTCATTTTCTTTAAAAATCATTATAAAGGGTTTATGAGTATATGCATCCTCAAAGAAAACATTTTTATGATTATGGATTATATCCATAAATAGTTCAATTTATGTTAAGTGTTTTATAAGTATGGAATTATGTATTTTGATTCATAAACTGATCTAGTTTATGCCATTGTTTAGAAATGGTGCCTAGTGGAAGAAATGGAAACTGTATAAATGCACTCACTCCATGTAGGGATTGCCCTCCTACTCAAGATAATTATAGTGGAGCTGGTGATGCAACTGGTGCCGATCAGTTAATCACCATACTGGGATAACTCACTCAGGTTTTGAATAATAACCTTACCCGTATGTAGCACCCTGATCCGCAGCATGGAGGATCAATGTTAGATCGCTTCATGAGGCAGCAACCACCAACGTTCAATGGGAGTACAAATCCATTAGTAGCTGAGCAATGGATAAGTTCCCTAGAGAAAATATTTTAGGCTTTGGGGAGTACTGAAAGGGAAAAAGTTATCATGGTAGTTTACCGCCTCACTGGAGATGCTAATCAATGGTGTTCATTGATTAAAAACACTAAGGAAGATGATGAAGTGTCAAATATGGAATGGAGGGAGTTCAAAGATCTATTTTTAGAAAAATACTTTCCTCATGATCATTGAGCAGATATAGAAAGGCAATTTCTGAGTCTGAGACAAAAGGAGGATGATAATGTTGCAATGTATGAGGCTAACTTTACAAGGTTAGAAAGGTATTCTGGAGATTATATACATAACCCAAGAAGTAAGATTGATCATTTCTTTGATGGGTTAAAACCATTTCTCCGTCGAGCATTAGTCTCACAATCCTTCTTGTCGTACGAAGACGTTGTCACATGCGCTATCAAAACAGAAAAGGAATTATCTAAGTCTTATGACTTTAAAGAAAAGCAAGAGAAGAAGAGATCTACTGATCAATCTGGGAATAGAAATAAGGGGAAGAAGGGAAAGGTTGAATATCCATCCTGTGTTAAATGTGGGAAGAAATACCCCGGTACTTGCTTGAAGGGAATGGGTGTCTGTTACAAGTGTGGTGAAAAAGGCCACCAAGCTCGTGAATGCAAAGGGAAGAAGGAAGCTACCAATGTTCAATGCTACAATTTTAGGGAGATGGGACATTATGCAAATGAATGTCTTAATCGTCAGGGGAACTTACCTCAGAAAAGGCCAAGGGATCAAGGTCAAGCTTATGCTATCACTACTACTGAGGTAGAAGCTCCGAAAGATGTGGTGGCAGGTAATTTAATGGTTTCCACAAGTTTAGAAAATGCATTAATTTATTATGGATCATCTCATTGTTTCATATCTTCCCAGTTTTCTAAGAAAATTAGATATTTCCAATTTGATTTAACAAGGGGGTTGTCAGTTAAAACTCCTAAGGGAAGTATCATTGCAAAAAAGTTTTGTGAATCAGTCCCCATTAGACCACATAAATGTTCTTTATCTGCTGATCTCATTATCATACCTATGATGGAGTTTGATATAATCCTCGGTATGGATTGGATTTTAGACTATGATGCAATGATTTATTGTAAGAAGAAAGAGGTTACGATTCTTGATGATGATGATAAGGAACACCTTATCTTTAGAGTAGAATCGTCACCACCTAATTCTTATTTATATCCACCCCCATTAGCTCAACTAAATTAAATTATTGGGGAGGAAGAGAATGAAATTACTGTAGGTGAGGAAAGGAATGTTCAAATAAAGGATGTACCTGTTGTGAAAGAATATGTAGATGTGTTTCCGGAAGATTTACCTGGACATCCTTTAGAACGAGAAGTTGAGTTTTCCATTGATTTAATTCTTGGATCAAGGCCTATATCAAAGACCCCTTATAGAATGGCCACTGTATAATTAGTTGAACTAAAGAAACAACTAGAGGAATTGAGTAATAAGGGATTTATTCGCCCTAGTGTTTTTCCATGGGGATCCCCTGTTCTTTTTGTTAAAAAGAAAGATGGATCAATGAGGTTATGTATCGACTATAGGGAGATTAATGCCATAACAATAAAGAACAAGTATCCCCTACCTCGCATTGATGATTTATTCGACCAACTGCATGGAGCTCAATACTATTCAAATATTGACCTTCGATCTGGATACCATCAGTTGTGTGTAAAAAAGGAAGACATTTCAAAGACAGCATTTCGAACTAGGTATGGGCATTACGAGTTTACTGTAATGCCCTTTGGAATGACTAATGCACCCTCTGTATTCATGGATCTGATGAATAGAGTTTTCAAGGAATATCTCGATGAATTTGTGGTTGTATTTATTGATGATATCTTGGTATACTCTAAAAGCTACGAGGATCATGAAAGTCACTTGCGCATTATCCTGAAGACTCTGAGAAGACATGAATTATATGGGAAGTTTAGAAAGTGTCAATTCTGGCTTCATGAGATTTATTTTCTTGTCCATATTGTCTCTAGAGATGGAATCTCTGTTGATCCTTCTAAGACCAAGGCAATCCAAGAATGGTTGGCACCTACGAGTATAACTGAGGTACGCAGTTTTATTGGTTTGGCAGGTTATTATCGACGTTTCGTCCAGAATTTTTCCCGATTGGCAAACCCATTAACGAAGCTCACAGGTAAAGGGGTTAAATTTGTTTGTAAAAAAGAGTGTGAAGAATGTTTCGAAGAACTGAAGAGAATATTATTCAATGCTCCTATATTGACTCTACCATCGGGGAATGATGGGTTCGTTATTTATAGTGATGAATCGAAGAAAGGACTTGGTTGTGTCCTTATATAGATTGATAGGGTTATTTCCTATGCATCATGATAGTTGAAAATTCATGAGCAAAACTATCCTACTCGTGATCTTGAGTTAGCAGCTGTGATATTTTCTTTGAAGATATGGAGGCACTACCTCTATGGTGAAAAATGTGAGATTTATACTAATCACAAGAGTTTGAAGTATATTTTCTCACAAAAAGTACTCAACATGAGGCAAAGGAGATGGCTTGAATTACTCAAGGATTATGATTGTACGATACACTACCACCCGGGGAAAGCAAACAAGGTGGCAGATGCTTTGAGCAGAAAAGATCATGGAATTTTGAACAATATGAGAATTGAAAGGGATCCAATTTTCATGGATCTAGTAAAGATGGACATGGGAATAACCAGGGAAGGTGAAACATCAATGCTTTTTCAAATGGTTGCCAAACAATATTTACTAGAAAGGATTAAGAGTTCTCAGACTGATGATGAAGAATTTCAAAAGAAAATTAAAGCTGTGAATGATGGGAGATTGAGAGACTTTGTGTATAAAGAATGAATTTTAAAATTTGGGAAGAGACTTTGTGTTCCCGATATACCTGATCTTAAAAGGGAATTGCTGGATGATGCTCATAGTTCCAATTTCTCTATACACCCTGGGAGCACCAAAATGTATAGAGATTTGAAGGAATATTTTTGGTCGGACAACATGAAGAGGTAAATTTCTGATTTTGTGTCAAGATGTATGGTTTGTCAACAAGTGAAAGATGGAAGGCAACAGCCTGGTGGAGTCACGCAACCTCTTCCCATACCGGAGTGGAAATGGGACAATATTACGCTGGACTTTGTCATGGGGCTACCAAAGACTCCTATAAGGAATGATGTAATATGGGTCATTGTTGATCGTCTTACCAAGTTAGCACATTTTCTTGCTATAAGAGAATATCTACCACTGGAACGTCTAGAAAGACTATATATTAATGAATTTGTGAGACTTCATGGAGTATCCCTATTGATTGTTTCTGATCGTGATCCTTGTTTTACTTCAAGATTCTGGAAAAGTATTCAGAAATCCATGGATACTGAACTTCATTTGAGCACTTCCTACCACCCTCAGATAGACGGACAATCAGAACGGACAATTCAAACCTTATAACACATGTTGAGATCTTGCTCACTTGACTTTCAGGGTATGTGGGATCAATATTTACCTCTGGTAGAATTTTCCTATAACAATAGCTTCCAGTCGAGTATTCATATGGCACCATATGAAGCATTATACGGAAAGAGATGTCGCACACCAACCTGTTGGGATGAAGTTGGTGAAAGAAAACTTGTTGGCCCAGAACTAGTGGAGGAAACGATGGAAAAGGTGAAGGTAATCCAAAATCACATCAAAGCAGCTCAAAGTAGGCAGAAGAGCTGTGCCAATAATCGAAGGAAGGATTTGGAATTTCAAGTCGGTGATCATGTTTTCTTGAAATTATCTCCATTGAAGGGAGTCATACGTTTTGGTAAGAAAGGTAAATTGAGTCACAGGTACATCGGACCTTTCGAAATTCTAGAACGAATTGGGGTTGTAGCTTACCGATTGGCAATGCCGCCAAGTCTCTCCAAAGTTCACGATGTATTACACGTATCTCTATTGAGGAAATACATGCCTGACCCAACGCATGTACTCACCTATGAGGAATTAGAACTGGAACCCGATCTGTCTTATTGTGAAGAGCCCGTCAAGATTCTTGATACGAGAGAACAAGTACTGAGAAACTGGACGACGCGTCTAGTAAAAGTCTTGTGGAGAAACCATAAGATGGAAGAGGCAACGTGGGAACCTGAGGAACTTATGATGAACAACCACCCGAGTATTTTCATGCGGTAGTATTCTAGAAATTTTTAGGATGAAATTATTTGAAGGAGAGGAGAATGTAACACCCCAAGCTTCTATGGTACATTTCCCTTTGAATAATGTAATAGCGTGTGTTGTACGCAACATCGAGTTCTAACACACACCACAACCGATCAAACTAGCCGTTATGAATAGTAATACCTACTTTTTAAAATTTTATATATTTTATATTTCAAAATGGACTTCATTTTTGGATTCATAATATCGAAATTATCCTAAGTTGAATTTTTCGTATTTTTCTAAGAACGTCCAATTTTTATGAATAGTGAAAAATACTTAAAAACAACTTTTTTAATCAAAATAATTTATAGTGATAAATTATATTATTTAGTGGTTTTAAAGTATAATTATAATATATTCTTACCATTTTATCCAATGGTGTTCATTATAATTAATTTCACTTTGAAATTGGACATAAACAATTGTCAATCTTTTGATATATATTGTTTCTTAAAAACATGCTATTTGTTGTGACAGCGGGAATTAATTATAAAATTAATTAATGCAACTTTTATGTTTGGAATGTTGTAAAATAGACATCATTTATGAATTTGGAATATTATGGTGAAATTTTGGCATTTTTCTGAAAAACTTCAATTTTTGATGAATAGTGAAACTACTAAGTGGTAGTTAAAAAACTGAATCTTTCATAAAACTTAATTTTACCGCTTCTGTGATTGTAATTTCGAAAATCCAAGAGACACGCTTAATATCATGGAGTAAAATGTGGTTCAATGAGATGAAAATAATTTTGGTGAATAGTAACTTTTTACTTTTATTTACCACGGTTAAAAGTAAATAGGGTAATTAAGAGTAAAAATGATATTAATATTACCCTAACACATGTCCTAATTCTATTGGACAGGTTTATCTCGACCAAAAACAACCTTAGGAATAAAATATTATCATTTAGGTCCACTTGTATTATATTAGGACATTTATTATTATTTAATTTAAAGAAGAGTTAAAAGAGTTAAAATCAAAGTTTATTTACTAAAACATTTTTAATATAGGGTTATGCATAAGATAAATTCAATTTTAAATATTCATTAGAAAGATAAATAATATTTAATACATAATGATATTTTATTTATAATTTTTAGATGTTAAATAATTTAATTTATTTATGACACAATGATGATTCAGTAATTACCATAATAGTGAAAAATTAAAATAATTGATTTTATAAATACCCAAATAAATATAATTTGAGACTTATAATGAATTAAAATAATTTTCTAGGTTAATATGATATGTTAGGAGTGACTTAAGTAACTTTATTCGAAGTAATCATTCTGTTATGAGGTTCACAAAAATCAATTATTTAATAGTGTCAAAATTGACATAAAAGAATATTTAAAACAAATATTATATTATTAATTGATATTAAATTCTTAAAAATCTAAGGTTCAGCCAAGAGACCTATATCATGATAGGTTTTTCATTAATGGACCCCTTGGGGGTCGATTGGATGTATATAGTAAGTTTATTAACCATATAATATAAAAATACAAAGAGACATTATAAAAGTGAAACTAATTAACGAAGAGTTAATACTTAATGATAAGGTTAATATAGTGACCCAAACCTATCTAAATCCTATTGGTTGAATGGTTTTCGACCCATCCCCACCTTAACCTTTAAATAATCCACTTTTGATCCATTATAAACCGAATATTAATTTATTATAAAATAATATTTCTAGCTTTTCCAAAGGTGCCCCTCACCCCTCTTATAAAAGGGCACTCCCCCTTCTCATTAACTCACACCTTCAAAGCCTTTTGGTTCGGCCAACCTCTACCCAAATACTCTCTCAACTTACCTAAATTCATCCTAGAGGCCTTCCTTTAGTCATAAATCCAACCTAAGAGCCCTTTTGATCAAATCAAAAGGAAGAACCCGAAGAAGAGGTAATGATTTCACCACCCTTTTCCAAGTTCCTTTCTTCTTCCACTTCTTCCTTCATTGTTATTACCATTCTAAAATAATAACTCCAGTATCTTATATATAATGTGATGTTATTATAAATATGGTACAACCATATTCAGTATTCTATCCATCCTTTGAATAACATGTCACCATACGTGCGTACGTACGGCTTACCGTCTCCACGTCGTGGTGTAATTGTTATTCAATAAATTATTATTTGGATGGGAATAATAATGATGTGTAACTCATGTAAATAATAAATATAACATGATAATGATTCTGTATATATGTTATACCATTCATTTATATATTATTATAATATCAAAAGAATGATATTGTCGCTCGTGCGTACGTACGGACTACCGTCTCCACGAACGCGATGAGATTCATTCTCCATCGTATCCATTCAAGTATAATTCTCATTTGATGATTAATAATAGTATCTAAGGAATTGATATCATTCTGGATATGATTAAGATACAATCTATCCAAGACAAACACAGCTTACGTAACAAAACATATAAAATAAAGTGAGTAAGTTAACACCCGAAACAACGATAATACTAAGATATTATTAACAAATCAATGTTAAAAGAACATATATGATATCATATTAATGTATATGATTCTTTTATAATTTAATAACAATTATTTAACCATTATACAGGAGGTTAAACTACCCCAACCAAGAAAAAGTACAAGTTAAGGGTTTATTTCACAGTCTCTTCATTATCTGAGGTTGTTTATACGTAATAATCTACTGGGATCTCTTTATCATCCACATCCATGTTTCTTAAAAATATATTTCAAAAAAAATTACTATTTACAAGAATATGGGTTAAAGTCATTTATACCCTTTTTTGAATTTTTATAAGAGGTTTATAGAGGAATCTCTCCGTCGTTTTCCAAACAAGGTGCTTTTTAACCTTTTCGACAAAATTACGGTAAGAATGTTTTTTTTAACTTATACGGCGGGTGCGGCTAATTTCCGCCGTTATAAAATAGTTGAAGCTTCCCTTACAAGCTTATAAGAATATTTTCAAAGAAAATGTTTTATTTTATAAATATATGTCTCTTAAATGATTCCAAAATAGATAGAGATATTTCTCTAAAAAGAGTTTTGATTTCATCTATGTCAACATCCTTTGATGGATTTTATGCTTATTTGAAGTTGATTTATTATGAAGCAAAACTTCTATATTGTATTGAAGGTTTTGTGATATGTTTCACTGTGGATGTGTTATTTTTATACCATTCATGGTTTGTGGATGAAGTATTTACATTTCGTATGCTAGTTTTAATACGAATGTTTATGTTATGTTTAAACCTTTTCATATGGGAATGCATTGGACTTAATATGTGACGGGTGGAGCGTGCTATAGCTCCTCGATGCATCGGTGGGTATCATGAGACAAAATAGTGTCTTGGAACAAGGCCTTGGAAAAATCGTATTTGTAGTCTTGGCACGAGGCCTTGGCTATGTGGTTATGATAGTCTGGCAATATGCATTCCATCATTATGAAAGTGGTTATTGATATTGCATGTGATTATTTGATTAGTAGAATATCCATGTGAATAAGTAAATGGAATTATTTCATTTTATTTTTACCATACTATGTTGAAGTTCAAGTTTAAAAGGCTTTTGTTTTATTTATACTCTGCCTTAAATTTTATTCTTATTTATGAAAGTTTCTGCTATATTGTTATCCTTACTGGGCATTTGAGCTCACCCCTTTTATATGTTTTATTTTTTCCAGGATGTGAAGAAGTAAATTATGAATGACCTGCAGGGATATTATGAGGGGATAATAGTGTGGGATATGGAGACAATATGTCTTTGTAGTAGTTTTTTACCTTATGATGTAAAGTAAAACTTTATGAATATATCTAGTGTTTCCAAGGCTACTAAACCAATCGGTCTTTCGAGATTTGATCTTTCTTGTGATCATGCCAGTGTTATGTAATAATGCACCGACTCTGGGTAACTGGGGTTGGGGCGTTACAGGAGATCACCCCTAACCCTTGAGAAGAAAAAATCCCAGGTGAGGCTCGAATGGGAGAAAGTTTGGGTGTCTTTAGGGAAATCCCAACTAATCCCAGATTTTTAAAAACACATTTTTAGGGGCCGCATGATTAGCATGCACAGTTAAGAAAACCATGTGCTTGCTACTACCTCAAAGGGTCATCTTGCCTGGCCTCCTTTCATGGTTATACAAACTATGTGCAAGCCGTGCATAGCCCCACTGCCCTCACGGTTTCATCTCACACAGTTTCCCAAACCATGATCAGACTATACAGCCTTAAAAAGGCATCCAAAAATTTCCAAAACCTTTAAAAACTCTCCCAACCTCTTCCCATCTCATCCCCCACACATTAAAAACATAAAATGGAATAAAAAAGTCTACATTCCTCAAAATGGGGGTGCTACATTACAAATATGTGAACTACATCTAGGATATTACAATGTGATACATTGAATTTTTTTTCAATTTTACCTTACTATTTCACATTACTAGATAGGGTAAAATGAATATATGGGGATTTGGTAATGATATTGTGACTAGGATTAGTTAACCTATGTTTATGAAAAAACCTATGTTTCTTGGGATGGTACATGATTTTCTAGTTTTGTCCTTTTCAGTTGTATTTATTTCTCCATTGCATGACACATATGATTCGTGATATTATTATTGTTATTTTTATGATGGTTTTTCATTTTTCTATTATCCTAGTATGTTAAAGAGGTAACATTTATTTTATTATAATAGGAAGTTGATGATTCACATGTCATGAATATGCTATGAAATATTTATTTTTATACATGCATTTTATGAAACATGTTGTAGTTCTTTAACTATAATAAATGTTACTTGACTAATGTTCTATATAGGAAGATAAATAATTGATTAATTAATGTTTCTGTATCAACCTAATCTTTATTTTCTATTATATCGTGATGGTATAACCTTAACTAACCAATTATGACATATTTCATCCATAAACAATTGGTTTCATGGGATGGAAAGTTAGATGTTTGCAATTAGATGGATAAAAATTTCAATATATTAAATGTATTGACTTTTATGAACTAGGAGTTGTAACCCATATAGTTTAACCATGTATAAAGACTTATCATACCAAAACTAAATGATCCATATGAAATTGGTCACAGTAATATGAGTTAAAAAATGTAACTTATAAGGCATAGGACATTATAACGTGGTAATGGTAATTCATATAATAGTACCATATATTAAAATATATTATTACTGAATTTAAATCATTAAATTAATAGGCTTTACTTAAATGTGGATTCAAATTACAATATAAATGGTGTTTTCCGCTACAAAATTCAATTGACTCTATATATATCAGAGCCACTAGTTTGAGATATAAGGAAATTATGCAGACCTGAGCTTAGTAGTTATAGTTAGTAGTGAATCTCATGTTCCTTGTGATGTTATTAAAAAAATATACCTATATTTGGAAGCATAAAGTTTCATGATGACCATTATATAGTAAGGCTTCATACCTATAATATTTTAAATTGATAATTGTTCTAATGAAATTTATTTTTCTGAGTTGTGTGTTTGGTACTAACGATTTATGCCACCAAAAAGGCCCTGTGGCATGTTCCAGGAAGGTAGTTTCAACCATGATTCAGAGGTGGTGGTCCTTGATCCACTGGTATTACCTATGATATTCCCACATGTGGAACCTCTTATTAAACCCGTATTGGGAATGGACACCAAAATTCAAGATGGTTTTATATAGTTTGTATAGTTTATAAAGACCACTCTATTCATTTCACTAACTATGTACAATATGAATCAAGAGTTCTAGAAACAGTAACCTCCTACCCTATTTGGGGAAGGAGTTCCTTAGGCTGCTGAGCTATTGTTATAAGTTATGCTTATCATCTAAGAGAATCTAGAGACACCATTGAATATGAGGGTCGATCCCACAGCTTACATTCCCAGTTGGTATTTAGTGATATGGTGGGATGTTCCAACCTAGTATGATCAATAATGGGTTATTTATTATAGATATTTTCAATCTATCTTTTATGATAATTTTTTCCCAATACATTGATGGTTGATCAAGACATAGTGTTTACTCATTTGGACTAAGACACATTATCCATTAAGGAATATCCTACTCATTACATAGAGATCCATTATTTTAATATTACTCTCTTTGGTGATGATATGTCTAGATCCAAGTGATTTGAGGATGTAATCTGGTATTCCATTCTATGAAAGGTAAATGTTTTTCATCTAATGACTATTTCTATGATAGTTAACCAGACCCTCATCATAGAGAAAAACCTATGTAAATATGTATGTGTGTGCCAAAGAAGTTTAGTTTTAATATAGGGAATATTATATCAAGCATAAGAAAAAGTCGCATATAGTCATATTTTTAGGGACATGAAAGAAAAGTTATCTTCATTGGTAATATCATGGTATATCACTTGTGAGGGAGGCTATGATATCTAAACTTCTAGTGTACCACAGAACAGGTCAAGTTTTGATCTTGGGGATAGGTCTGTAATCTTTAGTGTTTCTATTAAACCTTTACTACAGTGTATAATGATAGAGGATGCACCCCCTCCTTTAATAGAGCCATCCTATTCAACAAGGCATTCCACACAGTTTATCCCATAGTTGTGGTATGATATAAAAAAGAGGGAAACAAGATAATAGAAAACAATTCTAATATATAAAAATAACAATTCATATAACCAACGAAAAACATGGAGTAAAAATATGTATCCATGATCCATTCAATATATACCAAACCATCTATATAGAATTTATAACAATAGAAGACCAAAAAGTATCTATATGACCAACTATCACCTTTAAACCACTATAAAATGAAGTTTGTGACAATAAGAGAAGACAACATGCAATATGATGGCCTTCAGATTATAATTATCCTACAATAAAACATCTACAACCACCCAAAATCATAACCAGGGTTCCATCACAAATCCTATTAGTATTTCACCATATAGTCTACAGAAGTTCTAATATCAGGAATATAACATTTATAGATTTTAAAACAAACATATTTTTAAAAAACATTTTCATAAATCTAAACCCAGTTGTAAATCAATTTCCATTATTTTTTCAATAATCATAATGTAATAATATGAAAAGTATAATGAATAAAACAAGGATTCATATCCACAACCCATAAGGTATGAATTTAGACAAATATATATGAAATATTGCATCATATGAAGCCATATGATACAATCTATTATGAATAAAAAATGTGAGAAAGTATCCATGAAAAACAATAATGAAAAATTCTAAAAGAACTCTTTTTTGGGATAAAAGACTATCAAAATATTTACTATAAATATTATATATTAAAAAATTAGTAAGTTGGTACCAATTGATATCGTTTCATGTCACTGTATTTCGATATCACAAAGTAACCCCTAGTTGTGCCACACTCATGAAGGTTACCCATGTTCATTTCCCAATACACCAAAGGTTCCAAGTGTACCAATTATTAAAAAGTAAATTTAAAAACTTTCCTTAAAAATTTATAAAACATTTTCAATTCTAATACAACCTCATTCAGTGTTTGAAACCCCATTTCCAAATAAAAAATAACATTCAAGCATTTAATAAAACACTTTGGGGGGGAAATTATTTTAAATAAAACCTCATTAAATAAATTTATATTTCCTAGAAAATAACATAAAACCAAAAATTACTTCAATTAAATTAATAACCAACATGAATTTTAAAAGAGAAATAAGAAATTAAAATAAATAATCCTTCATATAGAAACATTTAACTCTAAATGGAGGGATCACAAGTCTCCTTCGACAACAGTGACCATGGAAGAGCAGATCATTTCCTCATGATCCTAGTTCCCCAAAAAACAATGTCAATCTTCCATAAAACCCCTTAGATCTGAAATACATAGCCTCCTTGAATTCCCTGTGATTGGAAGATAAGAGATCTATTGAGGATCTATAAGGAAGAGGTGAAACTAGATAAAAAAAGTATACTTGAATATAATCCAACAATAATAAATGATTTTCACCAATAATACAATGGGATACAACTCCAAAGTGCATGGGAAGGATATTGATGATCCAATATTAGATTAGGGGTTGATTGGGATTGAAATTGGCCATGGGAAAAAGGGTAAAATACTATTTTTTAATAGTACTATGGGTGGTCCGGTGAATTTTTGAAGGAGGATTCATGGTTAAACTAACATTGTGCCTTACCCATGAACCACTAATGTAAAATATATTTAGGGGGTCCCACAGTTTTCACAGAGGCCACACGTGTAATCTACTCGTGTTTCACCCTAATAAAAACTTTATAACCCTCATGATTTTCAGTGGTGGGCCACATGGTTTCATTAAGCATTCTCAAACCATGAAAACCCCCTCTATTCAAAAATAGTGAAAAACTACATGGTCACCGCACTATTAAACAAACTATACTCCCTAACTGAGAATCTTTCCATATTTCCTAAAATTACATTTTTTTCAACATCCTATCCGCTGAACCTTCTTAGACATAAAAAAATATAATAACCAGGGCTCAACAATGGTGTACCAATGACTCGAAGGGAATCAAAATTATCCCCAACATAATCTATTTTTGTCCCCAGAAATTCTTAAATATCCTTCATCCAAAAAGGGAGATGGCCAATACTTCCTTATAACTTTTTCCTTCTCCCCCATCTTGTGGATATACCATCCAAACTAGAACTTTACCAAGACAATTGGAATCATTTTACCATATATTACCTTATTTCTGGAAATCCATAATATGTATTGGTAACACAACAAAGGTGGTAATAGGATCAAGATAAACTTCCACCAATAAAATCACATGGGAAGGATTCATGTGATTCCTATTTAGCTAGGAAACAAGGAACATATCATGGATCAAAGTCAAATGAGATGTTATGTCCATCCAAAATACCACTTTTCCATGTTTCTCTATTATCTCAAAAGATCTAAAAACCTCAGTGTCAACTCACACTAATTACCAAACCAATTATGTCCCAAGAAAGGTAAAACTATAGGAAAAACGGAATCACCAACATAA
Source organism: Viscum album (assembly GCA_963277665.1). Taxonomy (NCBI): domain Eukaryota; kingdom Viridiplantae; phylum Streptophyta; class Magnoliopsida; order Santalales; family Viscaceae; genus Viscum; species Viscum album. The sequence goes on from OY728162.1 coordinate 230,381,553, forward strand.
AACATAAATGAATAATGACGATGGTAAACATAATATTTTTTATGGATCTTTTTTGTGACTAACCTATTCTGGATCAATTGCATCTTTTCCATTATCATGTGAATGATAATCTCCCAAAACATGGACTGCTCTTCCAACTCTTTCCAGCAAAAGAGAGATGTACATGGACTAATATAAAATTCTTTGAATGGATCCATATTTATTAAATCATGATAACTATTGATGTAGAAATATTACACTATAAGAAAATTCATCTCCCAAGATCCACCAAATCAAGAATTTAAGCCCAAATAATATCCTCATGTACCTAGATAGCTCTCTCTGTATGTATATTATTTTGTGGATGATAATCCATTCTCATTTTAAACTAGTAAACCATACCCTTTTGAATATATTTCCAAAACCAGGATGTTAAACTCATGTTCCTATTATAAAAAACTATAGAGTGAACCCTAAGAAATCTCACATTCTCTCAAAAATACAATTCCCTAAGTAGTTCCACTTTTATCATCTCTTTAGTAGGTAATAAATGAGCCTATTTCATAATTTGATCAATGATCACCCAAAATATCATCCTTCCCATTAAGATTATATATAAAAACAATGAATAATTCCATGGAATTATCATCCCACTTCTATATTGGATTGGTTAATGGTTTTAACAAACTAGTGGGTTTCTGGTGGTCCCCCTTAATTTTATGACAAGTGATACATCACAAAACAAGATCTATAACTTACTACCTCGTCCTTGGACACCAATATCAACATAAAAAATCATGATACATCCTTTTTAGCCCAATGTGTATGGACCAACATGACTAGTGTGAAATTTCTATCAACACACCTACCTCAACGAAATTGAAACAAAAAACCTTCTTTAGAATCATAAATCACTACTATGAGACATAGACCACTCACCTGAGGTCTCTCCGAATTAAGGTTTTTACCCAAGAATCAAAAAATAGGTTTCTATCTCATTCTTGACCTGAAATCCCTCGTAAAAATACAATTTATCTTTCATTAATGCTGATAATAACATTCCACCAACCCATTCCAGTCCCAAGGTCATCTCAGCAATCAAACTCATCAGATGACACTCCTCAATCAATTCCATTAAGTATTGTGTTAGTAATTTTATGCTCAACACATCAAAAACCATATTCATTTTTTCAAGAGAGTATGAAATGTCAAAATCAATGGTCTACAGATAATCCACCCATATTCTCTAACACATTATTAGATCCCTCTAAGTAAAAATATATTTCTAGCTCTTATGATAGGAATATATTGTAAGACACTCCCTAATGTGTCAGTGATGCCATGTTTAACGGGAATGAACATCTACTAACATCTCAAGATCATTACTAACGTAGATATTATCATGATGTTGTAACTAGAAAAATCCATATTCCACCACATGTTTCTCCTAAATCAAGAAAAACCCCATACCTATACCTGATGATTTACAGAAAAACTTATATCCTCGAACCAATTCTTGATGAATATAAACTATTGTTTATTTCAATTTCAAATTCATCTCCTCAAAATAACTATAACATTTGTTATTCCCTTCAAACCCTTACAGGTTAAAGTTATAATCGAATATGTGAGCTTTGAGAAATCCTAAAAACCATATATAGTAAACTACCAGACCCAATAATCTAGAGTGATCAAAAACATTCCTAGGATTCTCTTAGGACATAATATCTTCAATCAGTTTTGGATCCACTAATGCACCTCCCTCAGATATCACATTATCTATGAATTTCACTTCCCAGATCAAAAACTCAAATTTATAAAAATTACATTATAGACGATGCTCCTCCAATGATTGAATAATGATTTCCACATGGTCCATATAATCTTCCTCTTTCATGGAGTACAAAAAAATATCATCAAAAACATAAAAAATTCCCAGAACTGATGAATTTTTTATTTTATCAAATCTATAAATACCGTTGGAGTGTGGGAGATACTGAATGGAATAAATTGAAAGTCAAAATTCCCATACCATCGCTTAAACCTTTTCTTAGTTATATTCTCTTTAGGGACCCTAAACTTGTGGTACCCTGACTGAAGGTAAATATTTGAAAACCAATATGACCCATTATGTTGGTCAAAGAGATAATCAATCCAAGGAAAAGAACATTTGTTCTTAATAGTCACTTGATTTAACTTTCAATAATATTTCCAAAGTCTGAGACATCAGTCTTCTTTCTTAAGAAAGAGCATAGGTGAAGCACATGGTGACATTATATGATGAATAGATAATTTTTCCTCAAAATCCTCAAGATGGAATTTAATTTCCACTAACTCAGACAATTCCATTTAATAATATGTCAAAGAAATGGGAAACATACATGGGATAATTCCAACAATAAAATCAGCTTCCCTCTAGGTTGATAAATCAAAAAATTCGTAAAAAATACCTTAGGTTTTGTGAACACCACTGCAGGAAGTCAACCACCTAAAAAGGGTAAAGTTCATCAACAAACATTTCTAAAAAATGGAATGATATTATATCAAAATAAAGAAGAAAAGGTCCCTCCCTTCTTGATTGTGATCCCCCCTCACTGTTAAAAATAGGAGTGACCCAATGAGAAGAAAAATTCTAAACATGAATATGATAAAATTATATATGGGAAATAAATATTATCATCCAATCCATGCCTATAATAAATTTGATAATGTAAAGATAATGCACTAAGAAGTCCCATATCAGCTCAATGTTGGCTATCATCACCAACTATGTGGGTCACATAAAACCTTATTTGGACCTCCTATGCAAATTCATGGATAAATACAACAAGAAAATAATAAGTTCTGAATGTAAACCCAAAACATCAACTAACTTTGATGATATAAAAAAATGAGTATCACCTTTATCAAACAAAGCTAGTACCATAAATTATTAAATAAACGTCGTACCTCTTACAGTATTTGGGCCTACAACAAATTACATTAGTTAATAATCAATAAAATAAATTCATCTGGTCATTAACACGTGAACATCCTCTTTTACCGGAGGATTAGACCCACCACCCTTGGATATATTAATATGAACATGCCAACCCCTGGTGAGATTGGTTCCTGCCTTACTGGCCTAATTTATCCCTTGAAAAAAATTCTATAGATTGTCCAACAATCTTCTGTGATGACAAGTATTAAGAGGCTCCATAAATTTAGTCATGGAAGGACCTTACCATCCACACTAATAGAGGATAATCATATACTATCTAAGAGTAGCACCTAAAACTATCCATGAAGAAAACTGACCACCCTTGTGTTTTATTTTCAGGACAGATGAAACACCCTGTCTAACAACTACACCAATCTATGATCCACCCAAAATTGTCTTCCCAACTATTTATTCTTCATCCAAAGATTCATTTTCAACGACCTATATAAATTTTGGAAGGCACATGAGTTTAAAATGTGACCATATATTTGACCTCAATCCCAAACAAATCAGTCAATACATTAGATATTTAGTGGTGATAAGATATAGATCCAGACACACTATATTATCAAAGTGAGTGGAATACTCTATAATGGTATGTTCCCTTTGATCCAAGTTCAAAAACTATCAGTTCTTCACTACATGTATTTTATCAGGTTAAAATTTCTTAATAAATATTTCCTTGAAATAAGTCCAAGTTAAATCTTCATGAACCATAGCTTGAGCAGTAGAGTTCCACCATATTTTACCTAGTCCCTCAATAATGTACATTGAAAACCAAACTATAGTGTCTTTAGGATGATTAAAGAAGTTTTAGATACTCTAAATATACTCTAGCCACTCCTTGAATACCCAGGGTCAGTTATCACCAAGAATGACGGGTGGATGGTTCTTAGTAAATTAGTTCCATGATCCACAACACATATATGGTTATCAATACCCACTAGACCCTAAGTCTGAATAGTATAGATTAGAGCTTCAACTAAAAAAGGTTCCACTAGAGAATTATCCTATATATCCTTTCTCACATCTTCCTCTATCATATTTATAAGATAAATTCTTGAAGGCATTATCTATAAGAACTAGACAATGACCATTAAATTTTAGATAATATTCCAAAATCTAATAAAATAAATAAATAATTCACATATATGCTTTAAAACATTAATAATTTAATGAAACTATGAAATACATTAATGAAAAAACACCTTAATAAGGAATGGTTACATTTAAATAAAAATTCATAATATTTCATTCAAATAACCTCATACTCCAAGTCTCAGACTTTGTAAAAAACATTTGACATCACATGGTAACTCGAGTTCAGACATAAAAGTGAGACTTTATGGAACCCTCATATATATAATACCAAAATTTCCAATGGTACTAACTACTATCTACCTAAGACATCGAACTACACTCTAGAAGTATTAACACACTTCTGGATGAGTACCCCTATAATAAAAAATTGTAACAGACAAACCCTAGTCAACTAAGAAATCTACCTAATTCATCCTGTCATATTTGTAAGATATAACCAAGAGGGAAACATGATAAAGGAAAACATGTTTTGTATATAACAAAACATGACATTACACTATTGTAAAAAAACAAAAAAATAAGATATATCTAAGACCCATAAAATACATGACAAACTATCTAAACTAGAATGTATCATAAGGCAAGACCAACAATTATCCATGTCACCAATTGTTACCTACAAACCATCCAAACCAAATTCTTTGAAAAAAATACAAGCCATCATTATACAAGATACCTTTCCCTTTACTCGATTCCTACAATAAAACAGATATAACTTACCAAAGATTAAATTTTGTTATGAGAAAAAAATCCCCATAGGATTCCACCACAAAGTATATAAAAGGTATAATATCAAGAATAATATAGTTCTAGCATTTCAAGAAAAAAATCAAACCATTTTCATAAATTCAACCCCACTTTTAAATCATTTTCCATCATTTATTTATAAAACCCTTTCATATTAATGAAGTAAAAATATCAAATGAATAAGGAATAGAATAGGGATGCATATCCAGACATCATAATGTAATCAATTAAACACTATTCCATGAAATAATCTATTGTTAGAAGCTATGTGATATAATATCATGTGAATAAAAATTGTTAGAAATTATCCATGAAAAAAACAAGCATGTGATAAAAAATAGAAAATAAAAAACCACTATGTATTGGGATCATGAACTATGGGTATACATACTAGTTATATTAGATCCTAAAAAATTAAAAAAAAATTACTAACTAATATCATTCTCTATCCTCATTTTTTGATAACAAAAGGTGACTCATAGTAGTTCCACACTTACTAAGGGTACCTGTGTCCATTCCCAAAGGCACCCAAGGTTCCTAATGCACTAATTTTCAAAAAAAAACCCATTTAAAACCCATTCCCACAATTTTTTAAAAAATTATCAATAGAAATATGATCCACTTCAGTGTTTGAAGACTAATTTTTAAGTCAAACCAAACATTTAAGGTTTTAATAAAACACTTAAAGTAAAAAAAACATGTTTTTAAATAAAACCCCTTTAAAAAATTTATTTTCCATAAAACTAAAATTCTATTTAATTAAATAGAAAACCAAATAATCTTATAAAAAAAATCAATGAATTAACCTTTTTTATAGAAACTTTTCCTTTAAAAGGAGGTAGCTGAATTCTCCTTCGACAAAGGAGACCTAAGAAGAGTAGACCAGGTTTCTATTATCCTAAATCAACAAGAAACAACATGAATCCAATATCAAACTTGTTATATCCAGAATACATATCCCTTTTAGGTTCCATGATAAGGGAGGAGAAGAGATATATCTTAGATCTATAATGATGAGGATAAACTAGATTAAAAACACAATATACCTCAAGATGAACCATCAAGAATGAAGGATTTATACTATGAATCCAAATGGAGAGATCTCTAAAGTGTTGGGGAAGGATAAGGACATGCTAATATTATATTATGGGTTGAATAGAATTAATAAAAACTAATGTAAAAAAGGGTAAAATCCAATTTTATAACAGTTCATAGGAAGGTCACACGGATTCCGAAAGGAGGCTGCATGATTAAACTAACCATACACCTTAACCATGAGTCCCTACTAAAAATTATATTTATAAATCTGTGTGACCTTCCTATGAACTATTAAAAGATTGGATTTTATTATTTTTCCATTGGCCCATAAACATTAACCATGAGTCCCAACTAACAATTATATTTGGGGGTTTCATGGGTTTCACTCGAGCTACATGTTTAAACTAACTATGTGCCTTAACTATGTGACACCATCGATCAAATTCCAGACCCCAAATGGTTTTCATGGGTGATCTGTACAGTTTATTTATCCATGATAAAATTATATGAAGCCCCTATATTTAAACATATATCCAAACAACATGATTATTTTATGGTTAAAGTGTCTATATGACTTAACTATGATTTTTTATAGATTCTCCTAAATTCGGTTTTTTTTCATCCTTTGATGCCCTGAACCTTCTCAGTTTATACTAGAGAATAACCAATGGTAACTAAGGTGTACATGTGACTTGGAGGGTGTCAAAATATATACCTTAAAGTGTAGGATAAGAATATTCACATTAGGTATGGATCTAGATTAATATATTTCATTTAGGCTAAGGATTGTTTTTTCATGGATGATGTAGTCATACCTATGAGATATAGCACCAGTAGAGTAGACCCTCTTAGGATGGTCAATTTATAGACCAGGGAAACATATCATGTCATATTTTTACATTATATCCTATTACCAGTGACAAAGGTTAAGTTCTATATATATATTCTAAGATACAATTTTTATAGCCTTAATATTAATATATCCTTTATTTTATACCGGCTCTATTCTCTATTTTATATATGTGGATATCATGGAGATCCTTTATCTTATAATTGAGTATTTATGTTGGGTGATGACTCTTGAAACTCAAATGGGAATCATATCAAAACATATTCTCCTATGAATGGAGTTACCCCTACAAATAAGAAGACATCATTTCCTTTGGGACATATTATTCCTTGAGATGATGAGTTTCGACATCATTCTTATGATGGACTAGATAGTACCCTATTGTACATCTATTTATTTCTCTAATAGAAGGGTGTCCTTTATATCATCTACGGGTGGTAATTATTTTCATAAGGGTTAATGATATTTTCATGTGATTCATACTAGACCTATGAACTATATGATAGGTGTAGTGACAACCCATATTGCTAGCCTTTGTCTATATGTTCCTGGAATGTGTTGCATCATTTTGGCTCCAAAATTGGAGTGAATAAAGGAATTATTCCATGAAGACTATTATATAATACATCTTAAGAGAGAGGTGGAATCTAATATTTAACTAGTTATAGGATAAGCACCCGTATATATCCTAGATTATAGGTTTTCTCATACTAATATTCAAGAACTCATGAAGTCGTTAGAGGTATTCGAAGCTAAAGGGTTTATAAAACCTAGTTCTTCAACTTGGGGTTCACCCATGATTTTCACCAAGAAGGAATATGTAAATATTAGGGTATAAATGGATTATAGGTAGTTGAAAAAGCTCAATATTAAGATCTAATATCCACTACCTTACATGGATAATATCTTCAACCAGCTCAGAGATGCCAAGGTTATCTCAAAGATTGATTTGAGTTTGGGTTATTATAATATATGAGTTAGAAGATCATACATAAATGGTATAGTGTTTCAAATTAGGTATGGTTTAATTGAGTATCTAGTAATGTTGTTTAGGGAAACTAATATTCTGAAAATATTAATGGATTTAATGAATTGGGTTTTCCACCCATTAATGTATTCTTTTATTGTAGTCTTATGGATGATATCTTGTTGTACTTATAGACACGACACCATCATTCTATGAATATTGATTCAATTTTCTAAACAAATATAGATCATTGGTTGTATTCTATCCTTGAAAAATGGTACTTCTATACTCATAATGTTAAGTTTCTATGTCACATCATAATATAATTATGAGTATTCATGGACCCAAAAAATTTGAGATCCTCCCTTTCACAAGAGAATCCCAAGAGAAAAATTGGAATATTGAGTTTATAAAGGCTATCTGGATATTACATGTACTTCATCCTAGATTTATCATTCCATTCAGCACCTCCTACATGTGTGAAAAAGAAGAGTGTGATTATAAGGCCCCAGCCTTAAATGTTACATAATATTGAGGTAAGTCAAGAATTCACATTGAGGATCTTTTCAGGTTTATATTTTTAGAGAATTAGGCCATAACTATTACATAAAAACTTAAATTTATATAAAGTGGATACTACTAAAACAGTATTAATTTCTTCCACAATATAAAACTTTTAAAAGTAAACATAGTTTCATTTTCGTGATAAAAATATATATAACATTCATCTTGACTTCTTTATTTCTCTTATCATCCATATACCCTATCGAAAACATTTCAAAAACCTAGTATGAGCACAAAATGATCAGTAAGAGATAAAAAAATAAATGAAACCCTTAGTTCATGAATATTTTAAACTCATGAAAAACATTTCACAAAATCATACTTTTCACCCATAAATCCTAAGTTATTACCATACCTTAGGAAATGATAAGATTCTTGAAAAACTTCTTATCAATCATAAATCATATAGGTAACTTGTGGAATCCAAATCATACTTACATTTTAGCTTTCAAAACTACATAGGGAGTAACCTTCATGGTTATGTTTGGAAAACTCATCATAGTATATTCCTTAAATCTCTTAAGATAACCCTTATCATTTAACTCTTTCTCATTAACCAATGTAATGGAGAGCTATCATAGGCTCACCCACCCTCGTTTTATCATGGAACCACCCATATACATAAGAAATTACTAAGAATCATAACATAATGATAACACATTAACAAGAATAAAGGGAAAATAACATTTCCATATTTCAATCACAAGATATCATTACAAGATATTGACATTATCAATCTCCTATCAAAACCAATTTCAATAAAAAAATACATGAAAATGTAATATGGTATTTATTTTACTTTTAAAAATATTATGTCTTATAGAGGAATACAAATATCAAATAATGGTCATAGAGGCAGAAAAGTTATTGTTGCCACATACATTAAAAAAACATTCCTTTTTGTTGTTTAGTAAAATTATTTGTATAAAAATATTAAATTTAATGAAATTAAAATTAAAAGGGTTAAATTATACAATTTATTAAATTAGGTGGTGTATAACATCAAAATATTCCTCAATTAAAATGAGATTGAGATGAATTCCCTTACCTTTAGCACAACTCATCAAGTACAAAACTTATATTCCTGAATAATGAACTTTGGTTAATTTATAATTTCTTGAGAACCTTTTTTAATTTTATTATTCCTTTTATATCACTTATTACAATGTTATAAAAATTATTTAAGTTCATATCAGATGTTTTTTCGATATTTGGTTCTTGAGTCAAAAATAAACTTGTTATGATGCAAATTGTCCATGTAGTCATAATCCCATCATATCTAGAATCATATTCATGAAATAATCATAAATTTTATGTATTAATAATAATTTTTAAATCAAAATATTAATTATGGTTATGAAAAATGAAGAACATTATAATCAGGGAGATGGTAGGTCATACGTACGCATGAGTAACATTTTCTATTTTTCATGGATCATTATGGAAACACGGTGATTATTATTTTATATTTCTAGAATGATAATAATATTATTAACATAATAATAATCATCTAAATATACTTATTTATATAATACAAGTGATGTGGTGAATAAAAATGAGTCACATGGCTTTGTGGAGGTGATTGTTCACACGTACGCACAATTGATGTTATCGTTTTTATGTGTATGGAAGGTAAGAACATAATTGAAATATTATTATCTTAACTTGATAAATATATCATGAATATCATATAAAATCATTTATTCCATCATTATAACCAGTCTTTATAAACGGTAATGAAAAATGAACAATATCAGTTCGTGTGGTTGTAGTCCGCCGTACAAATGAACAAAATGTTCATTACCCATTTTATTAAATTGGAGATGGATTTAGGTGATGATATTAACATAATAACATCTCAATATGTTGAGGATCCTGGATTTATTATTTCATAATAGAAGAAGAAAATTTAAAGGAAGTGGAAGAATAAATAAAACATGAACACTTAAAAAATGATACCTGTTCTTTGATTGATCACCTTTGAAGAACAACTTTACACCTCTAATAAGGGTGTTCTACCTAAAATAAGGCCTCAATAATGTGTTTAGGGATTCCATGAAGAGTATTGGGTATATCTTGGATGATCCAGAATTTTCTTGAACTGTGAGTCTTCAAGAAATTGTGTACCTTTTTATAGGAGAGGGGTTGGGGCACCATTGGAAAACTCTTAATATATAAACTAATATTAATTAATTTTTTAATCCAAATGAATCCAAAATTATATATGTCAAAGATAATATGATTATAGTTTGAAATAATCTCATAAAATAATTATTAGAAATGTATTTATTTTATTTTAAACTTTATCTTTTTTGTTTACCCTAAAATATTCGCTATTAATTTTAATTATGGTAAAACAATTTAAATTTTAAGAGGCTATAAATTTTACTTATATGGGGTAAATTTCCCATAATTGGAAAATTAATGAATTTTTAGACCTTATAATAGTAAATTTACAATTTTAAAATTTTATTAGTATTTTTAAATAATTTAATAAATAATTTTTTTTATAAAATATTAATTATTTCAATTTTAAAATATTCATTTCATAAAATTTAAATAAAATATAAAAAAATAGATAACTTCTAAAAAACTATTTTAAAGACTTATAACATTTCATAATAACCAATGTAAATTATGACATAAATTATGTAAAATATTTTTTATTTTAATATTTATAATATCATTTATTTGATTATTTCATTAATAATGAAATCATTGCATCATCATTGAGTCGTTATTAAATTTAATTATTTAATGTATAAAAGCAAAAAATAAAATACCATGATTTTGGAAATCTTATAATATTTCTAATGATTGTTTATAGGCAAATATATCATATATATTACCCCATATACAAATTATTTTAGTAATAATAGTCATGTTTATGATAATTTTTCCTTTACTTTAAATTAAAAGTTATAAATGTCATAATCACACCCAAGTGGCTTCCAAAGGAACAATTTTCATACCAAGGGTTTTATTGGTCAGGGATATCTCATCCAATAAGATTGAAACAAGTGTTAGGGTAGTTTTATATTATTATAATATTATTTTTACCCTTATTTACCTGATTTTCCCTTCAACCATGGAAAATGAAAATAATTACTAATGTTACTATTCCTAATGTTGAAAAATAAAGGAGACATATTTATTTAATTTGAAAATTTTTATTCTAAATATAGAATCTATTTTTTAAAATTTAAAACACAGAATTGGTATAAATAAATTAAAAATTAACCCCATTGACGGAATAATAAAATGAGTTTTTTAAGTAAATCCATCTAAAGATTGACATGTTTTTACATCCAATTTAAATATGAAATTACTTCCAATGACCAATGTTGTATTAAATGATAAAAACTTAATTCAATTACACTTTAAAAAATTTAAAATTATAACCTAAATATATAAATAAATTATATGAAAAATTATTTTTAAACTAAAATATAGTAATTTTCACTATTCATTAAAAAATTAATTTTATCAGAAAAATACCAAAATTTCAACCAAAGTAAATTTTTATGCCTCTCTTCCAAATAGAAAGTTTATTTTGTCAAATAGAAATTATAAAAGTGTTAAAAACTAGTTTTAAAATGGGTTCTCCATTAAAAGGTGATAAAACTACATTTTAAAAATATTATAGTATTTTATACCTAAAATTGTATTTATTCTCCTTTTAATCCTATAAAATTTATTAGAATAAAAAAAAATTAATAAATATGTTTAAACATAATATAGTTAGTTTTATTCATTCCCACCAATATAATGGCTAGGTGTTAACTACCATTTAAAATAATAATACTAATAATGTATTATTTTTTAGTATAACTCAGTCTTGTGTGCCACATAAGATTTTGGACAAACCCATTATTGTGTGTCGGGTATGGAATCAAAAAAATCATCCCATTTAAATTAAAATTAATATCTAATTCATAAATATTAAAAGATATTAAAATGTCTTGTTCTATAATTACCTAGAATAGTACATCCTTCCCCCATTTTAAAATTGCATCCTCGCAATTTTATTCACTTATCAAATAAGTGGGGGTATTTATCCCTCAAAAAATTGTCATATTCCCATGTTTCCTCTTAAACCATATGGTTTTTTCCAAAAAAAACATAACTTGATAAATCACCTTAATTCACAACACTTTCTCTTTATGGTCATGATTCTGGATTGGTTGTTCCTCATAAGAAAGATTATCTTCCCACTGAACTATTTCGGGACTAAAAACATGATATGGATCCAACATATACTTTGATAACACTAAAACATGAAAAACATTGTGTACCAAGGATAAAATAGGTGTTAAATCCACTTGGTTGGAAACTAATCCAAATTTCACATAGATTACATAGAGTCCAATAAACCATGGACTAAGCTTATCATTCTTACCAAAACATATCACACTTTTCCATAATGAATCTTTGAGAAAGACATGATCACCTACCTCGAAAGTAATATCTTTCCTCTGATTATCCGAATAACTTTTCTTCCTCCACTAGGTTTTCCACATGTGTTTCTGAAACAACTGAATTTTTTCTATCATCTCTTCCACCAAATTTGGTCCCATCAACTTCCTTTCACCTACTTCATCCCAAAAAGATAAGGTCAGACACGCCTTTCCATATAACACCTAAAATGGTGACATCTATATACTAGAATGAAAACTTTATTATATGAAACTTCAACCAAAGACAGATTTTGGTACCAACTTACCGAGTAATATATTGATAATGCACATAGAATATCCTCCAATGTATAAATTTTTCATCCTATATGGACATCTGATTGAGGATGAAAAGATGTACTAAAATTTAATTCGGTACCCAATGGCTTCTGAAGCCCTTTCAAAAATTTAGAAGTGAATCTGGAATCACGATCAGATATAATGGAGAGAGGAACTCCATATAACTTGACTGTCTCTCTAAGATACAACCGTGAAATTTGATCTCCATATTGCATATCTCAAATAGGAATAAAAAAGAGAATATCTATTCAATATATCAATAATAACCCAAGTCACATTATTAACTTGAGAATTATTTGGTAATCCCACTATTAAATTCATGGATATATTTTCTCATTTCCACTCTAGCACTGGAAAATTATGATCTATCCATTTTGGTAAATCCCTCTATGATTTAACCTATAAACAAATCAAACAATTCATAGTAAATTCATCAATATCTCTTTTCATTCCATCCTACCAGTAACACTCTCCAAGGTCCCTATACATCTTCATACTTCTAGAATTAATTGAAAGCTGGAAACTATGAGTTTTACAAAACAACTGTTTCTTCAATTGTGAATCACAAGGCACATATAACCTCTTCCCAAATATCAAAACACAATCTTTATCAATGTTAAATTCCAGTAAAATATCCTTATTAACCAATTCTACATTTTTTTCATGTCACTATCTTCCTTCCGTGCTTTCTTAATTCCTCCTGATGGAGATGATTTCACTGACACCTAAAACAAAATAGAGGAATTTCCTACACCAACAAATTACTTGAAAAAGTTATCCAAATCCTTAATCAATGTGTCACATTCCAAACATAACATGGTTAATGTAGCATTAATTTTCCATCTCAAAGCATTGTCCACTTTGTTTGCTTTTCCTAGATGGTAAATAATTGTGCAATCATAATCCTGTATTAATTCCAACCATCTTCTATATCTCATGTTTAATTCATTCTAAGTGAATATATACTTCAAAATTTTGTGATCATTATATATTTCACACTTTACACCATACATATGATGCCTCTAAATTTTTAAATAAAAAGAAATAGTATCTAATTCTAAATCATGTGTAGGGAAATTTAACTCATGAGTTTTCAATTGGCATGAAGCATAAGCAATTACCTGATCCTTCTACATTAGGATACAACCAATTATTTTCAATAAAGAATCATTGTCGATAAAAAATTCACCATTTATGGAATATAATTCCAATACTAGAGAATTCACCAATATGTTTTTCAATTCTTGAAAATGAACATCACATTCTTTCTTCTATATGAAATTAAAACCTTTTCGAGTTAACTTAGTTGGTGGGCTAGATAACAATGAAATATTTTCAACAATCCCTTGATAATAACCTTCTAAAACAAGAAAACTATGAATCTTGGTTATATTTGTTGATATTGTACATTATTCAATAAATGTTTTTATCAAGATCAATAGTTGTTCCATCTTTAGAAACAATGTGACCATGGAATGAAAATATTTGTAATCAAAACTCACACTTGCAGAATTTCCCATACATGCCCCTCTTTACTTTTATAATATACCAAAATTTCATCAATAAACACAACCAAAAACTAATCCAAGAACTCACGGAATATTCAATTCATAATATCCATGAATGTAGTAGGTGAAATATACAAACCAAATTACATTACTACAAATTCATAATGGCCATATCTATTATGAAACATAGTCTTAAGAATGTCTACTTCCTTTACGTTCAACCGATCATGCCCCAACC